>OY751337.1:0-10000000 GCA_963564715.1 Catocala sponsa
GGCGTTCCACGACCTCTCACTCCGGACCATAGACAGAACTACGGCCGGGAGCGAGAGGGCAACCGTTCCGACTGCCGCGATCAATTCACGGCGCTGCGATGCCCAGGCGGGGCAAACCGCCAATGTGTGCAGCGCCGTGTCCTCAACAACGTCGCGGCAGTCGCCGCAGTGGTGACAACCGGGCGTCTCTTGCCGGCCTATGCGACACAGGAACCGGCCAAAACAACCATGGCCGGTCAAAACCTGTGTCAGCCGGAAGGTGAGGGCGCCATGCCGCCTCTCCAGCCACTCCTCAAACACGGGACTTACCGCCACGATCGTGGCGTGCCCGGCACTGGGGTGCACAAGTCGCTCCTTCCAATTCGCCACTAGGACCTGGCGGAGCTCGGACCTCGCCGCCTCGACTGCGGAAAGAGAAGGTCCTTCGCCCCGAGCTAGCGCCTCCTGGCGCCAACGATAGAGCGACGCCAGGAGCGCCGCTTCCAGGTCCCATGGCATCGATCCGGCGAGGAGGCTCGCAGCCTCGAACGAGATCGTGCGGTATCCTCTTATCAACCTGACGGCCATGGCGCGCTGTGGTGCACGAAGCGCCGAAATGTTACGGGCCGTCAGGTTATCCGCCCAAACTGGGGCCCCATACAGGGCCATGGACCGCACGACCCCCTCGTAGAGCCTCCGGCAGGAGGTATTTGGCCCCCCAAGATTGGGCAGCAGACGCGCGAGCGCGCCTGCAGCGCCCCGAAGAATGGGGGCCAAACGTCGAAAATGGGCTGTAAAGTCCCATCGGCCGTCGAGCAAGAGACCTAAATACTTTAGGGTTGACTCGACGCCGATGCGGACCCCTCCCACCATGATATGGGCCTCTGGAGGTGGCCGGTTCCGAGGGCCGTGAAAACAGACGGCCTCGGATTTGGACAAGGCCACCTCGAGGCCCAACCGCCGGATACGATTGACGACTTGTGCGACCCCAGCGGTCGCCAGTATGGCCGCCGCCCGGTGCGACTTACCCCTCGCCGTGACAAGCGTGTCGTCGGCGTAACAAATGACGCCGACGCCACGGAGGAGCGCACCTCGCAGCACCCAGTCGTAACCGATGTTCCACAGGAGCGGACCCAGAACCGATCCCTGTGGAACACCGCACGACATCTCTCGCCGACTCCAACCGTCGTGACCCGGGTAGACTACTACCCTCTCCGATAGATATGCCCCGACTATGCGGCGGAGGTAGGTCGGCACTCGATGGAAAACGAGTGCCTCCCTGATACAACTCCAGGGCAAGGTGTTGAAGGCATTCGCGATGTCTAGAGACACCGCGAAGACGACCTCGCCCCGGGACACCGCATCCTCCGCCAGGCTCCTCACTCGCTGAACAGCGTCAATAGTGGAGCGCCCGCGGCGGAAACCATACTGGTTCTCCGCCAGATCCGGGCCCACTGAAGAAAGACGCTGGACGAGGCGCTCCGCAATAATAAACTCAAAGAGTTTAGCCACCTCGTCCAGCAACACAATGGGCCGGTAGGCGGACGGAGAGTCCGCCGGGCGCCCCTCCTTCCTGATCAGGACCAGTTTCCCCACCTTCCACTGGCGCGGAAACTGGCCCCGCTGAAGACACTCACTGAGGAGCCCCCTGAGTCGGGGCGCGAGCTCCTCCAGGACCAGGGCCAATGCAAGACCTGGAATGCCGTCGGGCCCTGGGGCGGTGTTTTTCGAGCGAAGTCTCGACACCGCCGCTCGCAACTCTACTTGGGTCACTTCGGGAACCACGTCGTCGTCAAAGTCCGCGCTGGACGCCATGGAAGGCGGAACCATCGGCGGAGGAGTGTGCTCCGCCCGTGAGGGAAACAGAGCGGCCACCACCTCCTGAACCAACTGTGGCCGGAGACTCTGGGACAAGGGGGGCGCCCAGGGGCGAATCTTGCCCCTGACCATAAGGTATGGGCGCCCCCAGGGGTTACGGTCCAGAGTCCCCAGCAGCTCTTGGCGGGCCTGATCTTTGGCCCGCTTGATGGCTAACTTAAGAGCCTTCTTGGCCGCTCTGTAGGCCTCGTACAGTTCCGCCTCCCTGACGTCAAAATCGGGAGGGCGGCGACGCCTCCTTCGAAGCCGGATGTACTGGCGTCTGGCCGCCACGCACGAGTGGCGCAGGTCGGCTATATGGTCCGACCACCAGTACACCCGACGCCTACCTGTAACATTTAAAGGTACTCTAGGCATCGCCGCATCACAAACTTGCGTTACGGCCTCCCGGAACCACTCGGCCTCCATCTCGATGTTGTCAGGCCTGGCCGGTGCTGGCACCCAGGCCTGAACGATGGAGGCTTCCAGAAGGACCTCCCGATTTAGCTTCCTTAAAGCCCAACGCGGACCGCCCCCAATCGGGGTACTCGGGGCTGGGGGGTCGGAGGTCTGGGCGGAGACGTCGAACCGTATATAACGATGGTCCGACAACGTCTCCACCCCCTCGACGACGCGCCAGCCTTGGACACGGCGTGCTAGTGCGGGGCTAGCAAAAGAAACATCGATGACAGAGCCGCCCCGCTGACGCACGCACGTGTGCACTGACCCACGATTGAGGACTAGCAGGCCGTTTTCTACGGCCCACTCCTCGAGCAATTCACCCCTCGCGTCCGTGGTCGCGGAACCCCAAGCCGAGGATTTGGCATTGAGGTCCCCGACGAAGAGCACGGGCCGAGGGTGGCTTCGAGCGACGACGACGTTCAGTTCGAGGAGATACTCCTCGAAGTCGGCGAGAGGTCGGTTGGGTGAGAAGTAGCCGCCCACCACAACCGCTTCTCCTACGAGTGCTGCGACGCAGCCCCGTCCTCGGATGATGTTCTCGAAGGACGGGGTGCCGGCGGCGGCCGGCGAAATTAACGCCACCGAGCCATCGAGGTCCCCTACCCAGTCAGCCCTGGGAGGGACAAAATAGGGCTCGGCGACGATGGCGACATGAATTGACCACTGCGCCATGCTCTGGAGGAGAAGATCCTGAGCTCTGGCGCAGTGGTTTAAATTCCCTTGGAGGAGACGGAGGCGTGGAGACATTATGTCTCCATACTAACCTCCGCCCCTCCGACCGCGGGAGCGGCGACCTTTGTAACTGCCGATAATGAGGCAGGGGATTTAGGGGGTAATTTCTTATGGGTGGCGGCGCACCCCTTGCTACCCGCCCGATGCTCCGCTGGTTTGCCCGCCGCCGCACACAAAATACAGTGCGGCGGGGCCTCACAAGTTGCGGCCACATGACCAGGCTGACCGCAACGGAAACAACGGCCAGTGCAGTCAGCCTGTGAGGGACACATGACGCCCACATGGCCGCTGGATAAGCAGCGGTAGCACCGGGCAAGCCTGGGCTCCATCACCTTAACTTGCGCCGACACCCAACCCACCAAAATTCGGCGGCCATCGGCTAGCTTTTTGGCGGCGGCCACGGGACAGCTAATTAAAGCCGTCCCCATTCCGGAGCGGCCCTGTCTAATTTCACCACTCCTGACTTGATCCTCAGGGCACGCTCCGGTCCTGGCGACGGCAGCGACGACCTCTTCTTTTGTTACAGAGTCATCCAGGCCCGTGATGCGCAAATCAACGCACTTTTGGGGCCTGGAGACGCGGACGTCGTCTGACTGTAGAGTCTCGCGGAGGCTCTCCGCCAGACGGTCCGCTTGGTCGCCGCTAGCGACACCCGGTACTTCAATTAGGCGGGCGCCGGTCTGGGTAGTCCGGCACCGCAAGCCCGCCGTTATCCCTAGTTTACCGGGGTCGATTGCCGCCCGCGCCTTTTTAAGGAGCTCAGCGTATGTCGTCCCCCGCTCGATGGCAGCCGGCTGCAGCGTCAAGACAACCGCAGTAGAGCGAGGGGCTTGCAATTTCCTTGCCGCCTTTTTAGCCGCCTGCCTAGCCTTCTTGGCCGCCTTCTTTTTCTTTTTAGCCGCCTCTTTCTTCTGGCCGACAACCTCCCAATTGTCGGCTACTCGTACGGTCGCAGCGGGTTGTTTTTTGGGAGCGGCAGGGCGCTCTATGGGAGCCACGGGTGCGCGCGTTGCCTGTTTTTTCCTGCCCCTTTGGTTGGCAGGAATACCCGCGACAGCCACTGGAGCAGCCGCCGGGGGCCGCGAGGCCCTGGCTTTAGCCGCGTACGTCGGCGGCGCAGGCGTCAGAGGAGTAGGAGGGACAGACTCTCTGAGTCTGTCCGCCGCCAGAGGAGGGCGCAGCAGCCGGCCCTCCATAACAGAGAGCTTAGCGCGAAACTCACCAAGCTCCTGCCGGACCAGAGCCACGAGCTCCGACTCCGTCTTGTTGGCAGCGTCCTCGTGCCGCTTCTCAAACTCCTCTTGTCTTTTCTTGAGGTCGGCCACTTCCTGTGCCAAGCGGGCATTCTCAGTTTGCAGCTTTGTGACCTCTTCATTGGTCGATCGGTTGAAAGCTGCCTCCGCGATCTCTCGAATGGCCTCAATTGAGTCTTTAAGGGTCTTTTGACACGTGCCCTTTAGACCCTTAGACCTCCTTGATACTAGACGAATAGCCTGCAGAGCGTCGTCCAGCCGGGTCTTTAGCTGCGCCACCGGCAGCTCCTCAGCATCCGGCTCCACCAACGGCTGCTTCCGTCCTGCGGCGACCCTCTGGGCTGCCGCAGCGATAAGGCTATCTTCTCCGGATGTGCGCTCCTCCTCATCAGCCTTCCTTAACGCAGCGGCAAGTTCAGCCTTCGCCTGGCCTAGGCCCACGTATCTTCCGTGGGTGGGCGGACGACCGCGTCCACGTCGCGCTGTCGCGACCTTCGGCGCCGGTACCGCGTCCTCGCTTGATCCGTCAGACTCCGACTGCTGCACAGATCGCGACCGCTTGCGCGGCGCTTTCTCCGGACTTGACTCCGAAGAAAGAACTTCAACTTCGTGCTCCGACGGCACGTACTCCTCATCGGAACGCGCAATACTGGGCGTGCGCGACCTATTAACTCTCGACGATTTTTGTTTTAAAATTGATTTTAAAGATTCCATGTTTGAACCCACGAGTATGGGAGAAATAAAAGTCGACCCGGGCAGAGATCCCGATACCCGGGCAAGCCTAATACAACAGGGGGACGGCAGGTACCCTGAGGGGGCCGCACTAACGACTGAACTACCCATCAGCCATGCATCTCCTCGCCGTGCGGCAGCAACTTGAGATTCGGGGTGGTTTTTATAGAGGGCCACTCCCTCGCAGTCCGGGCGGTGAAGCCAAGACCCTCGCTCCCGTCAGCAGCCGCGAGACGTGATCCACGACACTGCACAATACGGGGTTACGATTTGCTCTAGACGGTGACAACGGGGACAAAAGATAAAAGAAAGGGGGAACAACGAAAACAAAAGGGGACAAAACAAAATGGACGCAGAACCAAAAGGAACAAAAACAAAAACGGGACAAAACCAAAATAAAATACAAAGCCAAAAGGGGGAAAAGAAAGGGGGGAGAATCGTCAGAGTGACGAGAAGGGACCCCGTTGTCTGTTCAGCGGCAGGGTGAGTGCACGCCGAACCCGTCAAAGAGGCTCTCCCAAGTCCACTCTAAAACAGAGCGGTACTGGGAGAGCCGGGCCCAAAGAAAGGGCCTCCGGCCTGGGGATGGGACTAGCGTCCATACCCCCGCCACCGGTGCCGAACGCGACGGCACAAGGCACCGGTTGTCAGAATATTAGCCGCCAGCAATAATGAAGAGCATTATTGCCAACGTTGCCCAGGGTGTACCACGAGGAGGTTTTCTGACCCACACCCCAACCTAACCTAACCTAACCTAACCTAACCTAACCTAACCTAACCTAACCTAACCTAACCTAACCTAACCTAACCTAACCTAACCTAACCTAACCTAACCTAACCTAACCTAACCTAACCTAACCTAACCTAACCTAACCTAACCTAACCTAACCTAACCTAACCTAACCTAACCTAACCTAACCTAACCTAACCTAACCTAACCTAACCTAACCTAACCTAACCTAACCTAACCTAACCTAACCTAACCTAACCTAACCTAACCTAACCTAACCTAACCTAACCTAACCTAACCTAACCTAACCTAACCTAACCTAACCTAACCTAACCTAACCTAACCTAACCTAACCTAACCTAACCTAACCTAACCTAACCTAACCTAACCTGTCGCGTCACACAGAGACGTTCGTCTACTACACCGACGAAAGCAACGACGCGACAGGAAATCTGATCAAAAGGGCAACAACATCCTCCGCCAAAAACATCCTGGACTACAATCTCAAAATGGCCATTAAACATCGGGATCACCAGACCATAGAGAAACTGACAACACTGTACAGAGAAGTCAGAGGAAATCCAGGACCACAAAGCGCGACAAGCCCTGAGATTCAGATTCAGAGTACCAGCGGGAAACCTGAGTAGAATTAGCGGCAAAATAATAAACTGACACACCAAACCAGAAACAACGACAAACCGGACATGAACAAAATTAAATGACAACAAGGCAGAATGCCAAACCGCCAAATCAAACCAAGACGGTAAAACAACAAGAACAAAACTCACTCCTCAACGGCAAGACGCCCAACAGAACGGCCTTCAGCCCAACAAATTCAGGCCCTCAGCCAAAAAACAGTTTTTAAAAATAGAATAGGCCTTCAGCCAATTCAAAATAAGGCCTTCAGCCGACAAATTAGGCCATCAGCAAAATTATAGCCCCCCCCCCTTACAACAGGCCTTCAGCCTCACAATATAAGGCCCTCAGCCAAAGAAAAAGTACAAATGGCCTTCAGCCAAAATATCATCAACGAACCAAAATTACCCAGTCATCATAAACAAAATAAAAAATTGCTTTTGTGTTGTCGCCTGCAAAACTCCATCAAAGGCGGGCGCACAACATGACGAGAAACAAAATATATATCCCAAGTAAGATCTAATAACAATAAAGTTAACCTAAAAATGGCACGGACTCATGTCTGTGGAGTTTTTAAAATACTAAGGAAAAAAAAAAAAAAAAAAAAAAAAAAAAAAAAAAAAAACCTAACCTAACCTAACCTTTTTTTTTTTTTTTTTTTTTTTTTTTAACGTGGGGGAATGCTATGACGCATACCCCTCCGCGGGGGCGGGCGGAGGGGTTATGTCGGACTCGCCGGGGTAAGAGAAAGATGTTAAACAATACAATGGACCTCCCGGAATACCGACTAAACCTACCACGGTGTTCCTCAACAAACCACTGTCGACGGGGCCGCGCGAATCATTTTCACATGCAGTCGCGACCCCGCCGAGGTTACGGCCCGCCGTATGAAACGGCAGGCCACTACACAAAAGATCTACCCGCTGGTACCTTCTACATATTCCCTACTGTCCCCCCTCTAGAGGGGAGACGGACTCGACACAGAGGCGCGCGTGGGAACACGCACGCCGCCTCTCGGACCTGGTGCTGAACGGATGGCGGGCAGGCCCACAAAGCCCGCCACCCCCAGGTCAAACCTCATGGTGGCTGGAGGTCGTCTCGCGCCCTCCGGCGCCCGGCTCTGCGGTTGGGGAGAGGGTTTAAACGCTCCCTCTCCCGCTCCGCCGCCTCCTTGATGGAAATAACTTCCTCACAAAAGGAGGCGACGGCGTTCCACGACCTCTCACTCCGGACCATAGACAGAACTACGGCCGGGAGCGAGAGGGCAACCGATCCGACTGCCGCGATCAATTCACGGCGCTGCGATGCCCAGGCGGGGCAAACCGCCAATGTGTGCAGCGCCGTGTCCTCAACAACGTCGCGGCAGTCGCCGCAGTGGTGACAACCGGGCGTCTCTTGCCGGCCTATCCGACACAGGAACCGGCCAAAACAACCATGGCCGGTCAAAACCTGTGTCAGCCGGAAGGTGAGGGCGCCATGCCGCCTCTCCAGCCACTCCTCAAACACGGGACTTACCGCCACGATCGTGGCGTGCCCGGCACTGGGGTGCACAAGTCGTTCCTTCCAATTGGCCACTAGGACCTGGCGGAGCTCGGACCTCGCCGCCTCGACAGCGGAAAGAGTAGGTCCTTCGCCCCGAGCTAGCGCCTCCTGGCGCCAACGATAGAGCGACGCCAGGAGCGCCGCTTCCAGGTCCCATGGCATCGATCCGGCGAGGAGGCTCGCAGCCTCGAACGAGATCGTGCGGTATCCTCTTATTAACCTGACGGCCATGGCGCGCTGTGGTGCACGAAGCGCCGAAATGTTACGGGCCGTCAGGTTGTCCGCCCAAACTGGGGCCCCATACAGGGCCATGGACCGCACGACCCCCTCGTAGAGCCTCCGGCAGGAGGTATTTGGCCCCCCAAGGTTGGGCAGCAGGCGCGCGAGCGCACCTGCAGCGCCCCGAAGAATGGGGGCCAAACGACTGAAGTGGGCTGTAAAGTCCCATCGGCCGTCGAGCAAGAGACCTAAATACTTTAGGGTTGACTCGACGCCGATGCGGACCCCTCCTACCATGATATGGGCCCCTGGAGGTGGCCGGTTCCGAGGGCCGTGAAAACAAACGGCCTCGGATTTGGACAAGGCCACCTCGAGGCCCAACCGCCGGATACGATTGACGACTTGTGCGACCCCAGCGGTCGCCAGTATGGCCGCCGCCCGGTGCGACTTACCCCTCGCCGTGACAAGTGTGTCGTCGGCGTAACAAATGACGCCGACGCCACGGAGGAGCGCACCTCGCAGCACCCAGTCGTAACCGATGTTCCACAGGAGCGGACCCAGAACCGATCCCTGTGGAACACCGCACGACATCTCTCGCCGACTCCAACCGTCGTGACCCGGGTAGACTACTACCCTCTCCGATAGATATGCCCCGACTATGCGGCGGAGGTAGGTCGGCACTCGATGGAAAACGAGTGCCTCCCTGATACAACTCCAGGGCAAGGTGTTGAAGGCATTCGCGATGTCTAGAGACACCGCGAAGACGACCTCGCCCCGGGACACCGCATCCTCCGCCAGGCTCCTCACTCGCTGAACAGCGTCAATAGTGGAGCGCCCGCGGCGGAAACCATACTGGTTCTCCGCCAGATCCGGGCCCACTGAAGAAAGACGCTGGACGAGGCGCTCCGCAATAATAAACTCAAAGAGTTTAGCCACCTCGTCCAGCAACACAATGGGCCGGTAGGCGGACGGAGAGTCCGCCGGGCGCCCCTCCTTCCTGATCAGGACCAGTTTCCCCACCTTCCACTGGCGCGGAAACTGGCCCCGCTGAAGACACTCACTGAGGAGCCCCCTGAGTCGGGGCGCGAGCTCCTCCAGGACCAGGGCCAATGCAAGACCTGGAATGCCGTCGGGCCCTGGGGCGGTGTTTTTCGAGCGAAGTCTCGACACCGCCGCTCGCAACTCTACTTGGGTCACTTCGGGAACCACGTCGTCGTCAAAGTCCGCGCTGGACGCCATGGAAGGCGGAACCATCGGCGGAGGAGTGTGCTCCGCCCGTGAGGGAAACAGAGCGGCCACCACCTCCTGAACCAACTGTGGCCGGAGACTCTGGGACAAGGGGGGCGCCCAGGGGCGAAGCTTGCCCCTGACCATAAGGTATGGGCGCCCCCAGGGGTTACGGTCCAGAGTCCCCAGCAGCTCTTGGCGGGCCTGATCTTTGGCCCGCTTGATGGCTAACTTAAGAGCCTTCTTGGCCGCTCTGTAGGCCTCGTACAGTTCCGCCTCCCTGACGTCAAAATCGGGAGGGCGGCGACGCCTCCTTCGAAGCCGGATGTACTGGCGTCTGGCCACCACGCACGAGTGGCGCAGGTCGGCTATATGGTCCGACCACCAGTACACCCGACGCCTACCTGTAACATTTAAAGGTACTCTAGGCATCGCCGCATCACAAACTTGCGTTACGGCCTCCCGGAACCACTCGGCCTCCATCTCGATGTTGTCAGGCCTGGCCGGTGCTGGCACCCAGGCCTGAACGATGGAGGCTTCCAGGAGGACCTCCCGATTTAGCTTCCTTAAAGCCCAACGCGGACCGCCCCCAATCGGGGTCCTCGGGGCTGGGGGGTCGGAGGTCTGGGCGGAGACGTCGAACCGTATATAACGATGGTCCGACAACGTCTCCACCCCCTCGACGACGCGCCAGCCTTGGACACGGCGTGCTAGTGCGGGGCTAGCAAAAGAAACATCGATGACAGAGCCGCCCCGCTGACGCACGCACGTGTGCACTGACCCACGATTGAGGACTAGCAGGCCGTTTTCTACGGCCCACTCCTCGAGCAATTCACCCCTCGCGTCCGTGGTCGCGGAACCCCAAGCCGAGGATTTGGCATTGAGGTCCCCGACGAAGAGCACGGGCCGAGGGTGGCTTCGAGCGACGACGACGTTCAGTTCGAGGAGATACTCCTCGAAGTCGGCGAGAGGTCGGTTGGGTGAGAAGTAGCCGCCCACCACAACCGCTTCTCCTACTAGTGCTGCGACGCAGCCCCGTCCTTGGACGATGTTCTCGAAGGACGGGGTGCCGGCGGCGGCCGGCGAAATTAACGCCACCGAGCCATCTAGGTCCCCTACCCAGTCAGCCCTGGGAGGGACGAAATAGGGCTCGGCTACAACGGCGACATGTATTGACCACTGCGCCATGCTCTGGAGGAGAAGATCCTGAGCCCTGGCACAGTGGTTTAAATTGCACTGGAGGAGACGGAGGCGAGGAGACATTATGTCTCCATACTGACCTCCGCCCCTCCGACCGCAGAAGCGGCGGCCTTGGCTGCTGCCGACGATGAGACAGCGGGTAGTTTTTTGTGGGTGGCGGCGCACTCCTTGCCACCCGCCCGATGCTTAGCTGATTTGCCCGCCGCCGCACACAAGATACAGTGCGGCGGGGCCTCACAGGTTGCGGCCATGTGACCAGGCTGACCGCAGCGGAAACAGCGGCCGGTGCAGTCAGTCTGTGAGGGGCACTTGACGCCCACATGGCCGCTCGAAAGGCAACGATAGCATCGGGCGGGCCTAGGGTCCAAGACCTTGACCTGCGCCGACACCCAACCCACTAAAATTCGGCGGCCATCGGCCAGCTTTTTGGCGGCGGCCACGGGACAGCTGATAATTGCCGTCCCCATTCCGGCGCGGCCCTGCTGGATTTCGCTGCACTTTATTTGATCCACAGGGCACCCTCCGGTCTTGGAGACGGCAGCGACGACCTCTTCCTTAACAACTGAGTCATCCAGGCCCGTAATGCGCAAATCTACACATTTTTGCGGCCTGGAGACGCGGACCTCCTCTGATTCGAAAACCTGGCGGAGACTTTCCGCCAGGCGGTCCGCCTGGTCGCCGCTTGCGACACCCGGCACTTCGATAAGGCGGGCACCGGTCTGGGTTGTCCGGCACCGCAAGCCTGTTGTTATACCCAGTGTGCCGGGGTCGATCGCCGTCCGCGCCTTCTTGAGGAGCTCCGCATAAGTGGTCCCTCGCTCGATGGCAGCCGGCTGCAGTGTTAACACAACTGCAGTGGAGCGAGGGGCCTGGAGCTTCCTCGCCGCCTTTTTGGCCGCCTGCCTGGCCTTCTTGGCCGCCTTCTTCCTCTTCTTGGCCTCCTCCTTCTTCTTACCGACGACCTCCCAGTCGTCGGCTCTGCGTGGGGTGGCTGCAGGTTGCTTCGTAGCAGTGGCGGGGCGCTCCTTGGGGGCAACGGGTGCGCTCTTCACCTGCTTCTTTTTTCTGCCCTTTTGGCCTGCTGGAGCTGTAATATCGCCCGCTGGAGCAACAGGAGGAGGCCGCGGGGCTCTCGCTTTAGCCGCGTACGACGTAGGCGGCGTAGACGTCGGGGGAGTAGAACGGGGAGGCTCTCTGGCTCTGTCCGCTGCCAACGGAGGGCGCAGCAGCCGGCCCTCCATAACCGAGAGCTTGGAGCGAAATTCGCCAAGCTCCTGCCGGACCAGAGCCACGAGCTCCGACTCCTTCCTGTTAGCGTCCTGGTCCTGCCGCTTCTCAAAGTCCTCCTGACGTCTTTTGAGCTCGGCAAGCTCCTGCGCTAATCTAGAATTTTCGGCCTGCAGTTTTTGGACTTCTTCGCTGGCTGTGCGGCTGAAGACGGCCTCCGCAATCTCCCGAATGGCCTCCATCGACTCTTTAAGGGTCTTCTGGCACGTGCCTTTCAGACCCTTCGACTTTTTGGAGACCAGACGGATCGCCTCCAAGGCGTCGTCTAGTCGGGTCTTCAGCCGCGTCACCGGCTCGTCCTCAGCATCTGGCACGGCCACCTGCTGTTTTCGTCCTGCGGCAACTCGCCGGGCCGCTGCACCAATTAGTCGGTCCTCTTCGGACGTGCGCTCCTCGGCGTCGGCCTTCTGCAACGCTGCAGCAAGTTCGGCCTTCGCTTGCCCCAGACCCACGTACCTCCCGTGGGTGGGCGGACGACCGCGTCCACGTCGCGCCGTCGTAACTTTCGGCGCCGGAATCGCGTCCTCGCTGGAGCCATCCGACTCCGATTCCTGCGCAGACCGCAAGCGTTTGCGTGGAGCTTTCTCCGGAGTAGCCTCCGAAGTAAGCTCCACAACGTCACTGTCGTGCTCTGACGGCACGTAATCTTCATCTTCGTCAGATCGCGCAGAACTGGGCGTGCGTGACTGACTTTCTTCTACCTTCGACTTCGTTTTTAAAATAGATTTAATTTGATTTTCCATAATTAGACCCACGAGAATGGGAGAAATAAAAGTCGACCCGGGCAGAGATCCCGATACCCGGGCAAGCCTATTACTACAGGGGGACGGCAGGTACCCTGAGGGGCCGCACTAACGACTGAACTACCCATCAGCCATGCATCTCCTCGCCGTGCGGCAGCAACTTGAGATTCGGGGTGGTTTTTATAGAGGGCCACTCCCTCGCAGTCCGGGCGGTGAAGCCAAGACCCTCGGTCCCGTCAGCAGCCGCGAGACGTGATCCACGACACTGCACAATACGGGGTTACGATTTGCTCTAGACGGTGACAACGGGGACAAAAGACAAAAGAAAGGGGGGAACAACGAAAACAAAAACAAAAGGGGACAAAACAAAATGGACGCAGAACCAAAACAAAAACAAAAAGGGGACAAAACCAAAAACAAGAGACAAAAAACAAAAAAAGGGGGGACAAAATAAAGAGGGACGAAGAAAGGGGGGGAGAGTCGTCAGAGTGACGAGAAGGGACCCCGTTGTCTGTTCAGCGGCAGGGTGAGTGCACGCCGAACCCGTCAAAGAGGCTCTCCCATGTCCACTCTAAAACAGAGCGGTACTGGGAGAGCCGCGCCCAAAAATAGGGCCGCCGGCCTGGGGATGGGACTAGCGTCCATCCCCCCGCCACCGGTGCCGAACGCGACGGCACAAGGCACCGGTTGTCAGAATATTAGCCGCCAGCAATAATGAAGAGCATTATTGCCAACGTTGCCCAGGGTGTACCACGAGGAGGTTTTCTGACCCACACCCCATAACCTAACCTAACCTAACCTAACCTAACCTAACCTAACCTAACCTAACCTAACCTAACCTAACCTAACCTAACCTAACCTAACCTAACCTAACCTAACCTAACCTAACCTAACCTAACCTTTTTTTTTTTTTTTTTGGTACCCAGGAAAAATGCTTGATGCACTACCCGCCGGCTAGGGGACGGCACCGGCGGGGCGTGTGGGACTCCCCAGCAAGAGAAAAAGGCTGGTATACCCACTAAAAAACCTGGGGTGTTCCCTCTCTCATCCAATGGGGGGGCCTGTTGGGAGCTCTTAAAAGAATTGAGTCATCCATAGCAGGCCCCCCCGTGTGGGTGCGGGCCGGGTCATTTTTTTTTTAGGACCCGACCCCCTCTTGTCCCCAGGGGAGAGCTTCGCCGCTCTCCCCTTTCAGCGTTGGAAGGCGCGCGGGAACACCGCGCGCGCCCTCTCGGGGTTCTTAGTTTACGGGTGGCAGGCCCCCCTGAGGCCTTGCCACCCGGAACCCTTAAGTGGGGGGCAGGAGAGCGACATAAGCGCGTCTCCTGCGCCCCCTCCTCCGGCGGCGGACTTCTGGGGCGTAAGGATCGTCCTCACGCCCCCGCTCCGCCGCCTCCTTCTGCGAGATGACAGACTCGCAGAAGGACCTCATTGCGCCCCAGCACCTGTCGTCGCCGACCATCTTGGATACGACGGTCGGCAAGGAGAGGTCGGGGCCAATCACAGCGACCAGGGCACAGCGCTCCGCGGCCCACGCCGGGCACTCCTCCAGCGTATGCTGCGCCGTGTCCCGGTCACACTCCTCACAATGGTGACACCTGGTTGTCGGCTCCCTACCGGCTATCTTGCAAAGGTACTCTCCGAAACAGCCGTGTCCGGAGAGCACCTGAGTAAGCCGGTAGGTGAGCGGTCCGCGCCGTCTGTCCGTCCACTGCCTAAGTACCGGACGGACAGCCTCGACGGTCCTCACCCCGTAGCGGGGCTGGGCCAGTCTCTCCTGCCAATTCGCTTCAAGGACCAGTCGAGCCTGGGACCTTCGCGTCTCCACCGCCCTGTGCGTGGGTTCCTCTCCCTGGAGCCGGAGGTCAGCGCGCCAGTAATACACTGACGCTTGGACCTCCGCCTCCAAATCCCAGGGCGGCGATGCCGCCAAAACGCACGCCGCCTCAAAGGAGACGGTGCGGTACGCCCGTGACACCCTGATCGCCATCGCCCTCTGAGGTCTCCTGAGGAGGGCGATATTTTGGCGATCAAGGGCGCCAGCCCAGATGGGCGCTCCATATAGGGCCATCGACCGCACCACCCCCAAATAGAGGCGGCGGCAGACGACACTGGGCCCCCCGATATTCGGCAGCAGAGAGCTAAGCGCTCCCGCTGCCGCCATCAGGCGGGGGGCCAGACGGCTAAAATGGACGCGAAAGTTCCAGCGGCCGTCGAGGTAGAGCCCCAAGTATTTCATGCTTGGCTCCACCCCGATGCGGACCCCTCCAACGATGATGTGGGCATCGGGAGGTGGCGCCCGCCGAGGCCCGTGAAATAACAGGGCCTCGGATTTATCTAGCGCCACCTCCAGTCCCAACATCCTAATCCTGCCGACAACCAGGGCCACTCCAGCCGTGGCAAGACGGGCAGCTGCCCCGCAATCCGCTCCCCGGGCCGTAACCAACGTGTCGTCGGCGTAACAAGTTACGCCGATGCCCGGGGGCAGGGCGCCCCGCAGCACCCAGTCGTAGCCGATGTTCCACAGTATCGGACCCAGAACCGAACCCTGTGGAACACCGCACGACATCTCCCTCCGGAACGTCTCTCCGTTCCGCCCCACACAAAACACACTCCTCTGGTGCAGGTAGTCCCCGACTATTCGGCGTAGATAGGGAGGCACCCCATGAAATCGGAGCGCCTCCCTAATAGTCGCCCACGGCAGGGTGTTAAAAGCGTTGGCGATGTCCAAGGACACCGCCAATACCACCCCGCGCGAGGCGACCGTCTCTTCCGAGAGGGCCTTGACGCTACTGATCGCGTCAATCGTCGATCGGCCCTCCCGGAATCCGAACTGGCGTTCGGATAAGTCGGGGCCCACCCGCACCAGGTGCTTGGAGAGGCGGGCAACCACTACGCGCTCAAAGAGCTTGCCCACCTCATCCAACAGCACTATGGGGCGGTACGCGGAGGGAGAATCCGCGGGGCGGCCCTCCTTTCTCAGGAGGACCAGCTTGCCCGTCTTCCACATGGAAGGGAACCGTCCCGACTCCAAACAGGCGCTGAACAGCCTGAGGAGCCGGTCCCCTAGGGCGTCAAAGGCCAAAACCCAGGCGCGGCCAGGAATTCCGTCCGGCCCCGGGGCGGTGTTTTTGCCCCGAAGCCGCACTATTGCCGCGCCGAGCTCCGCCATCGTAACTTCTGGCACCCCGGCATCGGCACCGCCCTCCTCAATTTCGGGCGGCGCCATTACGGGAGGCGTGTGCTCCGCCCTCGAAGGAAAGAGAGCGGAAATCACACCCTCCAATTGCCGAGGCTGGAGACTCTCGGTGACCGGCGGGGCCCAGGGGCGCAACTTGCCCCTGACCGTCTTGTACGGCCGGCCCCACGGATCTGCCTCGAGAGTCCCCAGGAACTCTTCCCATCTTTGGGTTTTGGCCTCGCTGATGGCGGACTGCAGGGCGTACCTCCGCTGTTTGTACGCGTCCCGCAGCCGTGCCTCCACGGTCGGGTCACGGTACCGCCTGCGTCGGCGGTACCTAGTGTACTGGCGACGCGCCGCAATGCACGCGGTGCGTTTCCGGCTGATGTCGTCAGACCACCAGTACACCTGACGCCTCGGAGGCTGAGCACTGGCCCGGGGCATTGACGCGTCGCAAATCTGCGTCATCGCGCCCCGGAACCACTCCGCTTCTTGCTCAACCTCCACAGGCCCTTCGACCATCGGGGTCCAGGCCTGCACGATGGAGGCTTCCACCAGCACGTCTGCATCGAGACGTTTCAACGCCCATCGTGGGGACGACGGGGTGTGCACTCTCCTCGGGCGATCGTCCGGGATCGCCGGCGAGGCGGAGATGTCGAACCGCACGTAACGGTGGTCCGACAGAGACTCCGCCTCGACCAGCACTTGCCAGTCCCGGACGCGGCGCGCTACGGCAGGGCTTGCGAACGAGATGTCCACAATGGACTCGCCCTGCCAGCGCACGCATGTGGCGACCGACCCCCGATTAAGAACGACGAGGCCGGTCGCAATCGCCCACTCCTCCAGCGCGTCGCCGCGAGCGTCGGTGACAGGGGATCCCCAAGCCATTGATTTGGCATTAAAGTCCCCCGCCACCACGACCGGACGCGATGGGTACCGATTAATCACGGCCCCCACCGCGCCCAAAAATCGCTCAAACTCGGCGAGGCGCCGGTTCGGAGAGAAATACACCCCGATCAGGACGGTTCCCTCCCAATCAACACATATATACCCCTCGCCCCTGTCTGTCATCACCAGGAGCGAGGGACCAGACGAAACGATGGCCGCCAAGCCCCCGAGGTCCCCAAACCAGTTGTGACGGCTGGGGACGCAGTAAGGCTCGGCGACCACGGCGATGTCTATTGACCACTCCGCCACGTGCTGCAGCAAGATATCCTGCGCCCTGGCGGAGCGGCCAACGCCCGCCTGTAGGAGGCGATGGGCCATAATTAATTAGGTGTCCATCGCCGTCCCACTGCTCCCTGCTTGGGGAGGGGCCGGGGCGGCCGGAGTCCCGGCGACCGCCCCTCTGGCCCTGCGTCTTTTTGGAGGGGAGCAAGACTTGCTCCCCATCCGGTGCTCCGCTGGCCTTCCTGCAGCCGAACAGATGCTGCAGGAAGATTTTGCAGCGGAGCAGGCGGCGGCCTTGTGGCCGGGCTGGCCGCAGCGGTAGCAAAGGTCGCTGCGGTCAGTTTCAGCGGTGCATTGCTGCCTCACATGCCCCGGTTCGAGGCAGCGGTAGCACCGCCTAGGCCTCGGCTCCAGAAGGTTAACCTGAGCCGAGACCATCCCGACCAGCAAACGGCCGGCCGCCACCTTCTTCGCCGCGGCGATGGGGCAGCGCACCATCACTGTGCACAGACCACTTTCGCCGCGGCGCAACTCTCCCACCTTTACCTGGGCCTGAGGGCAGGCTCCGGCTTGTGCCACCGCAGCGGCGACATCCTCGGACGAGGCCGAGTCGTCCAGCCCGGTTACTCGCATTTCTGCGGACTTCACCGGGCGGGAGACCCTGACCTCCTCAGGCGTAAATAGGGACCGAATTGTTGCGGCCACCCTATCCGCTTTGTCGCCGGAGGTGGCACCTGGGACCTCTAATATCCTGGCCCCAGTGGCGGCGACCTTAAATAAGACGCCTCCGGCAAGGCCCATCTCGGCGAGATTGCCTTGCATAGCCTGAGTGGCCCGCCGGAGGACGCTCGCATAGTTAACGCCTTGCCGGAGCCCCTCCTCCGTCAGCTCCACCACAACGGCGGTGGAGCGCGGGGGCCGCAGGTCGGCCGGGCGGGGGCCCTTCTTTTTACTGGCGACCGGGGGCGCCCGGGAGGCCTTCTTCTTCTTCCTCCTCTTCCTCTTGGTGACCTCCGTCCACGGCTGTTCAGCCGAGGTAGAGGCCACCGGGGCGGGTTGGAGCTGTGGGGCAGGGTGCGGTGGCACCACAGTGGCCACCGCCCTCCCCTTGCCCCTCCCTTTCCCTTTCCCCTTGGAAGAGGAAGCCGACGGTGACGGTGTGGGGGCAGATATCTGCCGTGCCACCGGTTGGCCGGAGGGCGCGGGGCCTGCCGGCGCTCCCCCGACCATTCGGGGGCGGCCCCCAAGCGGAGGGCCCGGGGTCGGCACGGGCGCGAGGCCATAGTTGGCCAGGCACGCCTCCACGACATTGCGTGCCTGAGCCACCGTGGCCCGCATCAGCTCTTCCGCCCAGGCGGGACGCCGGTCCTCCGCGGGAGTGACTGGCTGCGCTGTGCGCCGCGGGAGGGGCGGGAACTCCTCCCGCGGCCCCCTGGCAGGCGCCCTGGCGGCGGCCGAGGGCACCTTTGCGGCGACGGCCCGTGCAGCAGTGGCAGCGGCCGCCTTCATGGCCGCTACCTCCGCCCGGAGCTCCGCCAGCTGCCTATGCAGCCCCTCATTCTCCGACCTCCAGCGCCTCTGGAGATCAGAAGAGGTCTGCCCCCATATCTGGAAGAATGCCTCCCGCATATCTTCCGTCGCATTCTTTAGGTCCCGGACGAACCCTCCCTTTAGGTTGCCGGACCGGGCCGCCACCCTCAGGACGGTCTCGGCGCCAGCCTCGAACCGTTGCCTGAGGTCGGCAACCGAGTCCCCTCCAGAGAGGGTCACATCCGGGACCCCAGCCCTCTTCAGGAAGTCTCGACGGGCAGGCAAAGGCTGCCCGAGGAGCTTCCTCGCGGAGGGAGGCGGCATTGGGGAACCAGCCCTTCCACCGCAGGGCGTCCCCTTAACTACCTCCACCTCCGTGTCCGAGCCAGAATCGGATACGTGGTGCGACGTCTTCCGGCGCTTCGCGGAAGCGCCGGGTTCTACACCAAACTTGAGGGTGAGGGAAGCAGGGCTATCCCTCCCCTCCTCCCTCTCCCGTCGAGCCCCCGACGAGCACCGGCTCTGAGGCCGACTGGTCTCCGAGCCAGAGCCCGCCCGCGACTCGACGTCCATATCAGTGCCGGTGCCGGCGCTGAACGCACTCGACACGGAGTCGCTGCGAGTCTGCGCCGCCAACCGACACCTCGACCGTGTCCTTGGCACGGCCGGGACCCTATCCCCAACTGTCGGTGGGGGCATAACCCCCCCAACCTTCCCCTTTCTTCCCTTCGCAGGGGTTTTGGTGCCTGAAGTATCGCGAGGCACGGCACTGTGATGTTGGTTGCCCCCCCCAGAATACGAGGGGCAGACGGAGCCGGAAGGCTCCGTGAGGGATTCTCCGGGTGCGGCGCACCCGGTACCCTCCTGGGGTAGTTCTAAACCTTTACCAGACATCTTCATAATTTTTTGTTTGGGTGGCCCTAATGGCTGGGTTCCCCCCAGCCATACAGCCCCTCGCCGGGCCACAAAAGCTTAAGCTTTGGGTTATTTTTATAGAGGTTTTCTTCCTCGCAGCCCGAAGGCCCCCGGTCCTGTCAGTTCTGGATTACGGGTTGGGCCGGATGGGGGTCCATGCTGGACCGATCCACCCGCCCCAAGAGCGCCCGCCTGGGCAGGAAACCCATGGTTCCCACCTCGGCCTGACGGCCCCACTAGTAATTTTTTAGAGAGGTTTTCTTCCTCTATCCCCCCGTGTTGGGCCGGATGGGGGCCCATGCTGGACCGATCCACCCGCCCCAAAACCGCCCGACTGGGCAGGACGCCAAAGCAACCCGCTCCAGCCTTACGGTCCCCACTGGTGATTTTTTAAAGAGGTTTTCTTCCTCTATCCCCCCCCCGTATTGGGCCGGATGGGGGTCCATACTGGACCGATCCACCCGCCCCAAAACTGCCCGACTGGGCAGGACGCCTACGCACCCCGCCCCGGCCTTACGGCCCCCACTGGTGATTTTTTAAAGAGGTTTTCTTCCTCTATCCCCCCCGTCTCAAATCCACGTGTCCTCTGCTAATCAGAGGAACACGTGGAGAGACCCCCAAACGCGGCCCTCGCGGGCCGATAACCCCGAGACAAGATGCCTCGGGTTCCCTACGCGCGTGCCAGAGTATTAGCCACGAGTAATAATGCCCCCGAAAGGACATGATTACCCGTGTTGCCCGGGGTGTACCGGCCCAACGTCTGCCGTTCCAATCCACGGAAAATGTGGAAAGGACTAGCAACCGTCAGGCACACTAGGAGGTTCTCTCTGGCCACACACCCCAACCTAACCTAACCTAACCTAACCTAACCGCCAAACAAACCCGCCTAAACGTACACCGCACGAACTTCCACTCAATCATAGTGTCATCGCCTCTGGAAGCAGACACGTCGGACACTGTGATTGAGAAAATAAGAACAGCGGTAGACGCCAAGACTTCAGGGGTTAGAGTGGATCACGTAAGGAAGGCCAGAAACCAGTCCGTTGTCATTAGCTGCTCGGGGAAAGACCAACTCGAGAAGGTGACTACCAAGATCCGAGAGTCAAACACTGATCTGAAGGTGGCTCAGACAGTCAACAAAAATCCTTTGGTCGTCATACGGGATGTAATGACTTACATTACCGATGATGACCTTGTGACTGCCATCCGGACTCAAAACGGACACCTTCTTGAAGGGGTCGACGAAGCTGATAGCGAGATTAGGGTGAGATACCGGCGAAGAGCCAGGAACCCGCTGACCAACAACGTGGTGCTGCAGGTGCCTACGCTCGTATGGCAACGACTGACCTCTGCGGGTAGGATACACGTCGACCTGCAGAGGGTAGTTGTACAAGACCAAAGCCCGCTTGTCCAATGCACAAAGTGCCTTTGCTACGGACATACGAGAAAAGTTTGCACGGAACCTGCAGTCTTATGCAGCCATTGTGGAGACCCGCATATGAAAGCAGACTGCCCCTCTATTGTTCTCAATGAAGAACCAAGCTGCAAAAACTGCTGCAGGGCCAAGAAAACTGGTACCCACAACGCGTTTGACAGAGAGTGCCCAATACGAAAGAAGTGGGATGTTTTAGCGCGGTCGGCGGTAGCCTACTGCTAAAGTTGCTCCAGGGAACAACACCGACACAAATAATGCTGTAATGTGGCGTGTCGTACAGGTCAACCTCCAGAAAAAGAAGCTGGCAACAGAAGAATTCATTGTCGAAGCTGGACGTAGGAAGATAAAGTTTGCTCTAGTGCAAGAACCCTACATCGGAAGTCAGGGAGAAATGAAAAAATATCAAGGGACGAGAGTGATACAAAATATCAGCAGCGGTAACGCAGTCAACAAATCTGCCATAGTTGTTTTCGATAGCAAGATCGATATAACCCTATGCCCTACTCTAACAACTGGAAACATAGTGGTTGCAAAGCTTAAAATCGAAAACACCACCGTGGTATTGGCATCCCTGTATTTTGATGGTGAACTTGATATTGATGCGGACTTAGACCAGCTTAAGGAAATAGTTTCCGAAGCCGGCGAATCCAACATACTAGTGGGTGGGGATGTGAATGCATGGAGCACATGGTGGGGTAGCGACAAAGAAAACGAAAGAGGAAAAGCTCTCCATGGGACGCTGGTTGATTTGAACCTCCATGTGCTCAATTATGGTGGCGTCCCAACATTTGACACTATTAGGGGCGGGAAGAGGTATAAGAGCCATGTTGACATCACAGCCTGTTCCGATAATTTGCTTCGGCGCGTGGGGCAGTGGAAAGTAGATCCTAATATGGTATCCTCGGACCACAACGCTATATTAATTGACATAAATTTAGGAAAGGTACCTATTAACGTTAAGCAAAGTAATACAAAAATTTATAATACAAGAAAAGCCAAATGGAGAGAATTTAAAATAGAGTTAAATAAAAAGCTTTTAGAAATAAATTTACATATAGATTATATTAAGAACATTAGTAATACAGAAACTTTACAAACAGCAGTTAAAAATTATATTGAAGTCTTGACTAACACATGTAACGAAACTATTCCGCTAATTAAAAAAATAGATAAAATTTACATACCGTGGTGGAACGAGGAACTGGATCGGCTAAAAGCTGTGATGATGACCAAGAGGAGAAGGATACGTTGCGCTGCGCCACGTCGCCGCACATGGGTCGTCAATCAGTACCTAAAGGCAAAGCAGGAGTATGAAACAGAGGCGTGTAGGGTACAGACCGAGGGGTGGAAATCCTTCTGTCAGAATCAGGACAAGGAGAGTGTGTGGGATGGCATCTACAGAGTGATCAACAGGACCAGGAGACGTCACGACGATTTGCCGATCGTTAAGGATGGTGCTGCACTTAACTCTGAAGAGTCTGTGCAAGCGCTAACGATGACGTTCTTCCCGGATGATATTCCTGATGATGACTCTGTAGAACACAAAGAAATCAGAGTTGTAGCAGAACAAACACTAGAATGCAGGCCAGACGACAAATGGGACCCACCTTTCACGATCACCGAGCTCAGACACGCGTACAAGAGCTTCAATCCGCGGAAAGCACCTGGACCTGATGGATTCACAGCGGACATCTGTGAAGCAGCCATTAGTTCGGACGAGGCTGTGTTTCTGGCCATTGCCAATAAATGTTTGGACCTGTCCTACTTTCCGGATCAATGGAAGGAGGCCGCTGTTGTGGTTCTCAGAAAACCCGGAAAGGATGACTACTCCCAGCCCAAATCATACCGACCGATTGGTCTTTTGTCGGTACTAGGTAAGATCCTGGAGAAGATGATGGTCAGGAGACTGAGATACCACCTGCTACCGAGGATGAACTCAAAGCAGTATGGTTTTGTGCCGCAGAGGAGTACGGAGGATGCCCTGTATGACATGACACAACATATAAAAGAGGCTTTAAGGAAAAAGAACATGGTGGTACTGGTCTCACTAGATATTGAGGGCGCATTTGATAGCGCTTGGTGGCCAGCAGTGCAGTGTCGTCTGGCGGAGAAGCGCTGTCCATGCAACCTTCGAAGACTGGTGGGAAACTACCTGAAAAACCGAAAAGTTAGGGTTAGGTACGCTGGTGCGGAGTGTGTGAAGGCTACTACAAAGGGCTGCGTCCAGGGCTCTATAGCAGGACCCACGTTTTGGAACCTTCTCTTGGACCCGTTGCTGGAGGAGCTGGAGGAGATGGATGCATACTGCCAGGCGTTTGCGGATGACGTGGTCCTCATCTTCACAGGCAAGACAGCACTTGATCTGGAACAAAAAGCGGATGTTACACTTGCTCGTGTGCAGCAGTGGGGTGTCAAAAATAAGTTGAAATTCACGCCTCATAAAACCAACGCCATGTTGATGACAAAGAAGTTAAAATTTGACACACCACGGTTGCGCATGGGAGGTGTGGACATAAAGCTAGTGAAGGAGATTAAGATGCTGGGCTTGATCATAGATGGAAAGATGACCTATCAGAGCCACGTTTCGTACATCTGCAAAAAAGCCGTTAACATCTACAGGCAGCTGTCTGTTGCAGCTAGAGTAACGTGGGGATTAAACCCAGAAGTGGTGCGGGTTATCTATGTTGCAGTGGTCGAACCGGTCATCCTCTATGCGGCCAGTATATGGGCAAAGGCGGCAGACAAGGTTTACATCAGGAACCAGCTCAACACGATCCTGAGAGGGTTCTGCCAAAAGATCTGCAAGGCGTATCGGACGGTCTCAATGAATTCGGCTCTAATACTCACGGGATTGTTGCCACTTGATCTGAGAGTCAAGGAGGTAGCATCCTTGTATGAGGTAAAGAGAGGGAAGTCGCCGCCAATTCTAAAAGACCGTTCGGTGGAGTGTAGGGCAAGTTTTCTGGAGAAAGGGCACCCATCCTTGGAGGAGGAGGAGTCCTTTGGAGTCCTAGAAAACGAAGCCGAAGTTCAGTGCGGCTTGGAGAATGGTGCAGTACAAATATTCACCGACGGCAGTAAAATTGAAGATAAGGTTGGGGCGGCACTATCCTGGTGGACTGGTGGCGCCGAAATCAAGAGTCGCAAGTTTAAATTAGCCGAGTACTGCACTGTCTTCCAAGCGGAACTGTACGCGATATATCGAGCCACCGAGTTGATCAAAGCGGACAACCAGAAGAGCAGTTTTCAACTCTACAGTGACTCTAGGTCAACTTTGGAGTTGCTGAAAAACTGTGACAGTAACAACTCGCTGGCCGTGGCGACACGGAAAAATCTTGCCATAGTCAAAAGCTTGGGGAAAAGGGTCCAAATTAATTGGGTTAAAGCCCATGTTGGCATACAGGGCAACGAAAGAGCCGACGATCTGGCAAAGGAAGCAGCCCTTGGGAAAAAGACCAGACCGGACTTTGACGAATGTCCCATTTCATTCGTCAAGCGAGCCATCAGACAGGACTCGATTGACGAATGGAACAGGAGATACCAGTCGGAACCCAAAGCCGGAGTAACAAAAATGTTTTTCCCCGACGCCAAGGACGCGTACCGTATAAACAAGCAGGTCAAACTCACACACTTGCACACACAACTCTTTACAGGACACGGGGGATTTTCCCAGTACTTGCACCGTTTCAAAAAGAAGGACTCACCTGCTTGCCCATGTGACCCAGCCGTAGAGGAAGCCGTTCCGCATCTTATTGCGGAGTGTCCCAGGTTTGGAAGACAGCGCTTTGACCTCGAATCAGAAATAGATGTCGAAATAAATGTAGAGACTATAAGTGATATAATGAAAAATAAATATGTTAGAAACAAGTTTTTAGAATTCTGCCTTAAAATATGTACAATAGTAATAACTAGCAATAAGAACTAGATATAAAATGTAACACGGTAAATATATTATTAGATATATTATACAAGTGTTTATGTAAAAAACCAAGCAAACAAAAAAAAAAAAAAAAAAAAAAAAAAAAAAAAAATAATAATAATTTGAAACAGAAGGTAAAAAAAAAAAAAAAAAAAAGATATTTATTAAAAAAGAAAAACCTATTTTATAGAAAGAAACCTGTATTTTCATAAACTGTGCCTCTTATAATAGTTGTATAAAATAGTTTAAGTATATTATATAACAAAGACAACGCACCTGAGGAATGCGATGTCATTGTTAGTTTATTTGAAAACTTTGAAATGAAGCCTCCGTCTTCAACGGAGAAAAAGTTGGAAATGACAGATTGGGGTTTTTAGCTGGTAGGAGTCCAGCACTATCTGAGTGTCCCTTCTCAGATGTCCATGATGGATTTTTCCCTCAATCTGTCAATTAAAAAAAAAAAAAAAAAAAAAAAAAAAAAAAAAAAAAAAAAAAAAACCTAACCTAACCTAACCTAACCTAACCTAACCTTTTTTTTTTTTTTTTTTTTTTTCGGGGGGAAATCCTCATGGACTACCTCCGCCTGGGGAAAGGCGGAGGGGCGTGCCGGACTTTTACCGGCTAAAACCACCCCGGTGTCTCCTCGCACGTGCGCGCGAGGCCGCGGGAGTCCAAATTCTTCCGCAGCCCCGCACTAGTGCTGGCCAGGTCTGTCCGGGCCTCGTCTCCTGCATGGGGTAGTGAGGTGTTGAACTACCCCGTGCATCGCCTCAAAGGCGCGCGCCGACACCCGCGCGCGCCTGCGACTCGGGTCCATCGAATAGGGGGCGGGGACTTCCCCAAGTCCCTCGCCCCTGGACCCATTCATGGGGGCCGGAAAAGGGCGTTGTCCGCCCTTCTCCTGTGCCCGGTGCGCCTTCTGCGGCCGGGGAAGGGAGTCGAGATCTCCCTCTCCCGTTCCGCAGTTTCCTTCTGCGACATCACGTTCTCGCAGAAGGACACCACCGCGTCCCACGACTCTGCGCTTCCAACCATCCTCCGCACTACGGCCGGCAGCGACAGATCGCCTCCTACTTCATTTGTGAGGACACGGCGCTGCTCCTCCCAAGCTACACACTCGGCGAGCGTGTGTTGCGCCGTGTCCTCCCCGCAATGGACGCAGTGATGGCACCGAGCGTCCGGCTCCCTGTCTATGCGGCACAG
The DNA here is from genome assembly GCA_963564715.1 of Catocala sponsa. Lineage (NCBI taxonomy): Eukaryota > Metazoa > Arthropoda > Insecta > Lepidoptera > Erebidae > Catocala > Catocala sponsa. The sequence continues at coordinate 25,953 of OY751337.1, forward strand.
GTACTTGCCGAAGCAGCCGTGCCCCGACAGCACCTGCGTCACCCTAAACGACAGGGAGCCGTGCCTTCTCCCGAGCCAGTCGTTGAGTACCGGCCGGATCGCCTCGACGGTAGCGAGGCCGGCGGCAGGGCTCAGAAGCCTTTGCCGCCATTCCGCCACCAAGACCTGACGGAGCTCCTCTTTGCGCAGCGCGATCTGCCGCTGCACCGGCCTCGAGCCCCGTGCCCGCTCTTCCTCGCGCCATCGATATAATGACGCGAGTACTTTCGCCTCTAGGTCCCAGGGCGGGGATCCGGCCAGGACGCAAGCCGCCTCGTAGGAAATCGTGCGATACCCGCGGACGACTCTGACGGCCATCGCCCTCTGCGGTTTGCGCAGAATGGCGAGAGTGCTGGCCGTCATGTCCATCGCCCACACAGGGGCCCCATACAGGGCCATGGACCGCACGATTCCCACGTACAACCGCCTACAGGCGGCGCTCGGGCCCCCCAAGTTGGGAAGCAACGTTGAAAGTGCGCCCGCTGCGCCCATCAGCTTGGGCACCAGCCGCCGGAAGTGGGGCCCGAATTCCCATCGGCTGTCGAGTACCAATCCCAGATACTTCATGGTGGACTCGACAGCTATCCGGGCCCCGCTGACCACGATGTGTGATCCCGGCGCCGGCACACGTCGGGGGCCATGAAACACCATGGCCTCCGACTTGTTTAGGGCCACCTCCAGGCCCAGGCGCCGGATGCGGTTCACCACCTGTGACACCGCAGCCGTGGCTATCAACGTCGCTTCCCTGTGCGAGCTCCCCCGGGCAGTTACGAGCGTGTCGTCCGCATAACACGTCAAGTCGGCACCCGACAGGAGTTCGCCTCTCAGCACCCAGTCGTAGCCGATGTTCCACAGGAGCGGTCCCAAGACCGATCCCTGCGGAACACCGCACGACATGAGGTGCCGACCGGCACCGTCGCGTCCCCGATAGGTGACGCATCTACCCTCCAGGTAAGCCCCTACTGTACGGCGGAGGTAGGGAGGCACGCGATGGTATTTCAGAGCCTCCCGAATACAACTCCAGGGTAGGGTGTTGAATGCGTTGGAGATATCTAAAGACACCGCCAGCACCACCCCACCCCGGGACACCGTCTCCTCCACCAGGGCCCTCACGCGCATGATGGCGTCTATGGTGGAGCGCCCCCGACGAAAACCAAATTGGTTGTCGTCCAGGTTCGGCCCCTCCCTGCACAAGTGGCTGACGAGGCGATCTGCGATAATACGCTCGAAAATTTTGCCCGCCTCGTCGAGCAGCACTATGGGCCGATACGCGGACGGCGAGTCCGCGGGGCGCCCCTCCTTCCTGAGCAGGACCAGCCTCCCCTCCTTCCACACACTGGGAAACTGACCCTGCTCGAGACATGCCGTGAAGAGCCCCCTCAGCTGGGGTTCTAGCTCCTTCAGAGCTAGGACGAGAGCTCGACCAGGAACTCCGTCGGGTCCGGGCGCTGTGTTCTTAGCCCGGAGTCGCGACACGGCCGCTCTCGTCTCTGCTTGCGTCACCTCGGGGACATTAGTGCTCTCCTCTTCTGGAGAGTCTGTGGCTGAGGGCGAAGCCATCGCCGGGGGAAAGTGTCCCGCTCGCTCCGGGAAGAGGGCCGATACCACCGTCTCAAGCAACTCGGGTTGCATGCTTTGAGTTAGTGGAGGTGCCCAGGGACGCAACTTGCCCCGTACCCAACGGTAGGGGCGCCCCCACGGATCCCGATCTAGGGACTCCAGTAGCTCCTCCCTGGCACGCGACTTTGAGTCGCCGATGGCCAGCCACAGAATCTCCTTAGACGCGCGGTACACCTCATACAGCGCGTCCTCCTCGGCGGAATCCCGTCGACGCCGTCTCTGGTATCGGGTGTACCGGCGACGAGCCTCAACGCACGCTACGCGCAATTGCGCGATCTCGGCGGTCCACCAGTACACCTGGCGCCTTGAGGACTGTTGGCGGACACGGGGCATGGACGCGTCGCAGATCTGCGTCATCGCCCCGCGAAACCACAGCGCCACCGCCTCGACGTCGACGGGGCCGGCCGTCGTCGACTCCCAGATCCAGGACTGGACTAAGGCAGCTTCCTCGAGTAGTTCCCTGTCGATGCGCTTAAGCGCCCAACGCGGGCCGTCGTTAATCGGGGCTGTTGGATGGCGGCCACTCGCGGTCTGGGCAGAGACGTCGAACCGGATATACCGATGGTCCGACAGCGTCTCCACCCCCACGGCGACACGCCAGTCGCGGACTCGGCTGGCGACAGAGGGACTAGCGAACGAGACGTCCACTATCGATCCGCCCCGCTGCCGCACACACGTGTATTCCGAACCCCGATTCAGGACGACCAGACCAAACGTCACCGCCCACTCTTCTAGCACCTCGCCCCGAGGGTCAGTGACCGGAGATCCCCACGCCGATGATTTGGCGTTGAGATCCCCGAGCACCAGAACGGGACGAGGGTGATAGCGGTCTACGACGGCGCCCAACTCGACAAGAAAACCCTCAAAGTCGGCGAGACTCTTGTTGGGGGAGAAATACGCCCCCACAATGACAATGCCGCCCAAGACCGCAGCAACCCAGCCGCGGCCCCGAGACGGGTCGATCAGAGTCTCGCCAATAATGGCCACCAAACCGTCAGCGCATCCCAGCCAGTTGTCACGGGCGGGAATGAAGTACGGTTCGGCGACCACAGCCACGTGAATCGACCACTCTGCCATGCTCTGGAGTAGGAGATCCTGAGCTCTGGCACAGTGGTTGATGTTACCCTGGAGGAAATGGAATTGTGCCATTATTGACACTCCATTCCCTCGGCAACGGTCCTGGGCCGGGAGTCGGCCGTGGAGCTACTAGCCTGCGGGGGTGGCGAGGTTTCCCCGGCAGGTTTAGAGCTCCTCTTCTTTTTCTTCTTGGCCTTGCTGGCAGGCGCGCCACAGGCCCCTCCGCCCACTTTGTGTCCCGCTGGCTTCCCCGCAGCCGAACATAAGCTGCAGTTGAGCGCCGCAGAACACTGGGCCGCCTTGTGGCCGGGCTGACCGCAGCGATAACAAAGATCACTACGGTCAATCTCGGCGGTGCACTTTGCCCGGACGTGCCCCTTCTCCAGGCACCGGAAGCAATGCAAAGCCCGGGGCTGCAGGAGTTTCACCCTCGCTGCAACCCAGCCAACCAGCAATCTGCCGCTATCGGCGATCTTCTTCGCCGACGCTACAGGGCACCGAACCCAGACTACGCCGAGTCCGGAGTCGTCCAGACCAGCAATCCGCACCTCTGCGGTTTTCATTGGCCTGGAGACCTGGACGTCCTCAGGGTTGAGGACCTCCCTCATCTTGGCGGCCAGAGCGTCCGCCTTTTCGGCACTGCCGCTCGCAGCACCAGCCACCTCGAACAGCCGCGCACCCGTGGCAGCCTGCCTGAGGGTGACGGACTGGAGGCCAAGATCTAATAATTTGATCTTGGCCTTGGCCTCGGCAATGACCGACAGGTACGTTACGCCGCGCTCCGCAGCCCCGGGCTGTAGCGTGAGCGTCACAGCTTCGGAACGCGGGGCACGTATCGTCGGTCCTTTGCGACCGCCTTTGGCAGTCCGCCGCGCAGGCTGCTCAACCGACTTTGTGGTTCCACCGGGGACGCATGCAGCTGCTGCGGCCTTCTTGGCGGCTTTGCGGGCCTTCTTGCGGCCAACGACTTTCGCCCAGGTCTCACCCTTAGACCCGGCAGTCGTGGGCTGGTCGGTCAGAGGAGCTCCCTCCGCGGGCTTTTTGTTGCCCTTCGCGGGCTTCCCCTTTTGAGGCGCAAGTCTCGACGGCTCCTCAGTCCTCCGCGTGTCAGCTGCTAGAGGCGGACGGAGGATTTCCGCCGGGAGACGCCGAGAAATCGCCTCCAGCCGAGCGTTAACCATGCTCCCGCACTGGAGCATGCAGAGCCGGACAATGCGCTCGACCTCTTCGTCGGTACGAGGGCTTGCCGGTCGCGGTGCGGGAGTCGGGGCCACTTCAGGTGCGGCATTGGTGGACGTGCGTCGCTGCTGTTGCTCGCTTAGCGCAGTGACTTGCCGCCGGAGGTCCTCGAGGTCATTTCGGAGGCGGCTGTTTTCCTCCTGTAACTTTGCGACCTCGTCAGAGGCCGTCCTGTTGAGGAGGATGCCAACCGCCTCCCTGATATCCGCGGCAGCCTCCTTTAAGCCACGGGTGAACGTGCCCTTCAGGCTGCCGGACTTGGTGGCAACCTTCAGGACTAAGTCCACCCCATCCAGAGCCAGCTGGCTCAAGGCCACCGCAGATGGCTCTGCCCCAACCGCCGCCAGAGCAGCTCGTCGCTCGCGAGCGCGTCGGGCCATTTCCGACACTTCGTCGGTCGCGACGGCTTTGCGCTGCTCCCTCTTGGCGGCGATTATTTCGGCCTTTGAGCTCCCCAGCGAGGCACAGCTTTCACCGCCATCGCCAGGGTCCTCCGTAGTGACCCCCATGTCACTCTCGGCTTCTCTAGCTGCCGAGGTATTGGAGCGCACGAAACGTCCGTGCTTATCCCTCCGCGGCTGCGAAGCACTCGCCCCTCTCGATGCCTGCCGACCCCTCCTCGAAGTCGGCAACTTGGGGGCCGGCAGGCCTTCCTCGTCTGAGGACTGGCACACGGGACGTTTCCTAACGGAAGACGTCCCATGCGACCGATTTCCATCGCTTCCAGTATCCATATCCGCTACAGGGGCCTGGTCGCCTACCCCTGCGCATCCGTCGGTCACCAATTTAACACTCGCAGGCCCGGATACCTGCGAGCGCCGGGTGTCAACCGGGTCGCGTCCTACTGACAGTGGGGTCCTACCCCCTACAACCTTCCCCTTTTTGGGGCCTACCGTCGACGCCTTGTCCGGGCCGGAGCCCAAGGCGGAAATTTCGGTGCCGGATGTTTCGCGCGGCACGGCGCTGTGATGGCGGTTGCCCCCCCCAGAATACGAGGGGCAGACGGAGCCAGAAGGCTCCGTGAGGGATTCTCCGGGTGCGGCGCGCCCGGTACCCTCCTGGGGTAGATTTCTCCTTTGATCCGACATCATTCATTTGTTTTGGGTTTTGGGTAGCCCTAATGACTGGGTTCCCCCCAGCCATACAGCCCCTCGCTGGGCCACCAAAAACTTGGGCTTTGGGTTATTTTTATAGAGGTTTTCTTCCTCGCAGCCCGAAGGCCCCCGGTCCTGTCAGTTCAGGATTACGGGTTGGGCCGGATGGGGGTCCATGCTGGACCGATCGACCCGCCCCAAGACCGCCCGCCTGGGCAGGAAGCACCCCCACCTCGGCCTAACAGCCCAGTGATTTTTTAGAGAGGTTGTCTTCCTCTATGACCTACCTAAACCTAACCTAACCTGCCTACCTAACCTGCCTACCTAACCTATCTACCTAACCTACCTACCTACCTAACCCTAAACCTAAACCTGCCTACCTACCTAACCCTAAACCTAAACCTGCCTACCTACCTAACCCTAAACCTAAACCTACCTAACCTAAAACCTAATCTAACCTACCTAACCACCCCGTCTCAAATCCACGTGTCCTCTGCTAATCAAAGGAACACGTGGAGAGACCCCCAAACGCGACCCTTGCGGGCCGATAACCCCGAGACAAGATGCCTCGGGTTCCCTACGCGCATGCCAGAGTATTAGCCACGAGTAATAATGCCCCCGAAAGGACATGATTACCCGTGTTGCCCGGGGTGTACCGGCCCAACGTCTGCCGCTCCCATCCACGAAAAATGTGGATGGGAACGGCAGAACCGTCAGGCACACTAGGAGGTTCTCTCTGGCCACACACCCCAACCTAACCTAACCTAACCTAACCTAACCTAACCTTTTTTTTTTTTTTTTTTTTTTACGCGGGGAAATGTGCAATCACATTCCCCATCGCCGGTTTTGGGGCGGGCGATGGGGATATGTCGGGATCCAGCCCCTACGATGGATTTGGGCTGAACCGACTAAAACCACCGCGGTGTTCCTCACACCTTTATGGCGGAGCCGCGCGAATCGCTCTCACATTCGAATCGCGACCCCGCCGAAGGTTCGACCCGCCGATGACATGGCGGGTCCCACACAACCATCGAAACAAAAGATTGGGGGACCTAGTCCCCTACGGTAAAGCGGGGGACCTGTTCCCCCTTCCGTCATCGAGAGGCGTGCGCGGAACACGAACGCCGCCTACTCGGACCTGCGCTGATCGGGCGGTGGACGGCCCCAATGGGTCCACCGCCCGCAGGCTTCTACTCAAGGTGGCTGGAGGTCGTCTCGCGCCCTCCTGCGCCCGGCTCTGCGGTTGGGGAGAGGGATTGAACGTTCCCTCTCCCTCTCCGCCGCCTCCTTCACTAACATCACCTCCTCACAGAAGGAGGCAACGGCATTCCAAGACCTCTCACTCGAAACCATGGACAGAACCATAGCCTCGAGCGAGAGGACGACCCTACCGACTGCCGCGTGCATGACACGGCGTTGCGTGACCCAAGCAGGGCAATCCGCCAATGTGTGCAACGCCGTGTCTTCGACAACGACGCGGCAGTCGCCGCAGTGATGACAGCCGGGCGTCTCCTGTTTGCCTATTCGACACAGGTACCGACCGAAACAACCGTGGCCGGTCAGCACCTGCGTCAGACGAAACGTGAGGGCGCCATGACGCCTCTCCAGCCACTCTCTTAGTACGGGTCTTACCGCCACGATTGTGGCGTGCCCGGCGCTGGGATTGACAAGTCGTTCCTCCCATTCTGCCACTAGGACCCCGCGGAGCTCGCGCCGCCGCACCTCGATATCGCGATGCGACGGCACTTCACCCCGTACCAGTGCCTCCTGGCGCCATTGAAATAGCGACGCCAGGAGCCCGGCCTCTAGGTCCCAGGGCGATGATCCGGCAAGGAGGCTCGCTGCCTCGAAGGAAATCGTGCGGTAACCTCGAATTGCCCTGACGGCGATGACGCGTTGTGGCCGCCGAAGAGCAGCCACATTTTTGGCCGTCAGGGTGTTGGCCCACACGGGTGCTCCGTATAGGGCCTTAGACCGCACGACCCCCTCGTAGAGCCTCCGGCAGGAGGCATTTGGCCCCCCTAAATTGGGCAGCAGGCGCGCTAACGCCCCTGCAACGCCCAGAAGACTGGGGGCCAAACCCCGAAAATGTGCAGCAAAGTCCCACCGGCTGTCGAGTACGAGTCCCAGATACTTGAGAGTCGACCCGACACCGATGCGGACCCCTCCTACCATAATGTGGGCCCCTGGAGGTGGCCGGTTCCGAGGACCATGAAAGAAAATGGCCTCGGACTTAGAAAGAGCCACCTCCAGGCCCAACCGCCGGATACGACCAACGACTTGTGCAACCCCAGCGGTCGCCAACATGGCCGCCGCCCGGTGCGACTTACCCCTTGCCGTGACTAAGGTGTCGTCGGCGTAACAAATGACGCCGACGCCACGGAGGAGCGCACCTCGCAGCACCCAGTCGTAGCCGATGTTCCACAGGAGCGGACCCAGAACCGATCCCTGTGGAACACCGCACGACATCTCTCGCCGACTCCAACCGTCATGACCCGGATAAACAATAAATCTATTATTTAAGTAAGCCCCGACTATGCGACGGAGGTAGGGAGGCACGCAATGGTAAACTAACGCCTCCCTAATACAACTCCAGGGCAAGGTATTAAAGGCGTTGGCAATGTCGAGTGACACCGCCAAGACGACCTCGCCCCGGGTAACTGCTTCCTCCGCCAGACTCCTCACACGCTGAATCGCGTTGATGGTGGAGCGCCCGCGACGGAAGCCATGCTGACTGTCCGCCAAATCCGGGCCCACCGAAGACAAGTGCTGGACGAGGCGCTCCGCGATAATTCTCTCGAACAATTTAGCGACCTCGTCCAGCAAAACAATGGGCCGGTAGGCGGACGGACTGTCCGCCGGACGCCCCGGCTTCCTAAGGAGGACCAGTTTCCCAACCTTCCACTGACTCGGGAACTGGCCCTCCCGAAGACATGATGTGAGGAGTCCCCTGAGTCGGGGCCCGAGCTCCTCAAGGGCCAGGACCCACGCACGGCCTGGAATGCCGTCGGGTCCTGGGGCGGTGTTCTTCGCACGAAGTCGTGACACCGCCGCTCGTAATTCTACCCGGGTCACTTCGGGAACAACGTCGTCGTCAAAGTCCGCGTTGGACGCCACGGAAGGCGGAACCATAGGCGGAGGAGGGTGCTCAGCTCTGGAAGGAAACAGAGCGGCCACCACCTCTCGCAGGAGCTCCGGACGGAGACTCTGGGTCAAAGGGGGCGCCCACGGGCGAAGCTTCGACATTACCATAAGGTATGGACGCCCCCAGGGATTCCGGTCCAGAGTCTCTAGAAACTCCTGGTGGGCCTGATGTTTGGCCCGCATGATCTCAGCTTTCAACGATTGTTTGGCTGCTCTGTAGGCCTCATAGAGTTCCGCCTGTCTCTCCGTGAAGTCGGGAGGGCGGCGACGCCTTCTGCGCAGCCGGATGTACCGGCGTCGCGCAGCTACACAGGAATACCGTAGCCGCGCGATATAATCCGACCACCAGTACACCCGGCGCCTCGATGGAGTAGATCTTACTCGCGGCATCGCCGCATCGCAAATTTGACTCATTGCCTCCCGGAACCACTCGGCCTCCATCTCGATGTTTTCAGGCCCGGCCGGCGAACGCACCCAGGCCTGAACGATGGAGGCCTCCAGGAGGACCTCCCGATTTAATTTAGACAAGGCCCAACGCGGACCGCCCTCAATCGTATATCTTCGAACGGGCGCGCCGGAGGTCTGGGCGGAGACGTCGAACCGGATGTAACGATGATCCGACAACGTCTCCACCCCCTCGACGACACGCCAACCTACGACACGGCGCGCTAGAGCGGGGCTCGCAAAGGATACGTCCACGATGGAACCGCCCCGCTGACGCACGCACGTGTGCACTGATCCACGATTGAGGACTTGCAGGCCGTTTTCAACGGCCCACTCCTCAAGCAGTTCACCCCTCGCATCCGTGGTCGGTGAACCCCAAGCCGAAGATTTGGCATTAAGGTCCCCGACGACGAGCACGGGCCGAGGGTGGCTGCGAGCGACGACGACGCTAAGTTCGAGGAGATACTCCTCGAAGTCGGCGAGAGATCGGTTGGGTGAGAAGTAACCGCCCACCACAACCGCTTCCCCTATTTGTGCTGCGACGCAGCCCCGTCCTCGAACTATGTTTTCGAAGGACGGGGTGCCGGCGGCGGCCAGCGAAATGATCGCCACCGAGTCACTGAGGTCCCCTACCCAGTTATCACTGGGAGGGACAAAGTAGGGCTCGGCGACGATGGCGACGTTAATTGACCACTGCGCCATGCTCTGGAGGAGAAGATCCTGAGCCCTGGCGCAGTGGTTTATGTTACTTTGGAGGAGGCGGAGGCATGGATCCATTAATTGGTATCCATTACTATCCTCGCCCCCTCGACCGCAGAAGCGGCGACCTTTGCGACTTTTGTCGACTTTATGGCCGACTGGCCCCTATTCGACTTGGGTGCGGCGCATCCCCTACCCCCGGCCTGGTGATCAGCCGGCCTTCCTGACGCCACACATAGCATGCAGTGCGGCGTCGCTCTACACGAGCCGGCCAAGTGACCAGACTGACCGCAACGAAAACAACGTCCGCTGCAGTCAACCTCTGAGGTGCATTTTACCCCAACATGACCACCGCTGAGGCAGCGGTAGCATCTCATTGGTCGAGGGTCAAGGAGCTTGACCTGCGCCGACACCCAACCTATTAAAACTCTTCGGCCGTCGGCCAATTTCTTAGCCGTCGCCACGGGACAGCTAACGACTGCTGTTCCCATGCCGGCGCGGCCCGGGCGAATGTCACCGCACCGGACTTGATCAGGAACACATTCCCCGACCCTAGCGACGGCTGCTACAACTTCCTCCACTGTAATTGAATCATCCAGGCCCGCAATACGCAGCTGTGCGCATTTCTGCGGCCTGGACACTCTGACGTCCTCCTCCGGTAATATTTTGCGGAGGCCTTCCGCGAGGCTATCGGCCTGATTGCCACTAGCGACCCCAGGCACTTCAATGAGGCGGGCTCCGGTCTGAGTGGTTTTGCACCGCAGACCCGCCGTGATTCCCAGTGCACTGGGATCAATGGCGGAGCGCGCCATCCTCATTATCTCCGCATATGTTGTGCCTCGTTCCAGTGCTGCCGGTTGCAGCGTTAACACCACTGCTGTGGAACGAGGCGTGCGGAGCTTCTTGGTCTTTTTCGCCTTACGCGCTTCCTTCTGCCTCTTCTTTGCCGCCTTTTTCTTAGCGCCGACCTTCTGCCATCCATCTCCCGTTCGGGCAGCGGACGACGCCTGGGGCTGGTTAGCGGACGGGACAGGCGGAGCCTGGCTTTTAGGCTTGCTCTTCCTCCTCTTCTTCTTTCCCTCCATCTGGGTTGGTGGAGGGACTACTTGAGGGGCACCTTGTTTTATTGGTGCCACCCGCTTTGTCGCCGCCTTTGCCGCATATGATGTTATTTGCGGCGGGGGCGGTGGGGGACGCTGATGTACCTGCGCTGTGCGCTGTTCACTCCGGCGGTCCGCTGCCAATGGAGGCCGAAGAATTCGTCCCTCCATGACCGATAGGGTCCGCCTAAATTCAGCCAGCTCCTGACGCAAGGAGGCCAACTCTGAATCGCCCGTATCTGCCCTCTCACGAATTTGTGTCCTGGGATTGGCACGCATTTCCTCCAGGAGACGCCTCATCTCGTCCACTTCCATAGATAGGCGGGCATTCTCTGCTCTCAACTTTTTTATTTCTTCGGAGGTAGTTCTAAGTAGTAGTACCTCCGTGACGTCCTTCACAGTGGCCATCGCGTCCTTGAGAGTTTTTACACTCGTGCCCTTAAGCCCTTTTGAGAGTTTAGAAACTAGACGGATTCCTTCCAGGGCGCCATCAAGTCGCTCCCTCAGTTGGCCCGAAGTTTGGTCTTCCGCTTCTGCTGGAACCAAAGACTGGGAGGAGTTTTCCCGAACAGCAGCGGTTCGGCGTGAAGTCATCGCGACTACCTTTTCCTCCTCAGAGGCGCGCTCTTCCTCTTCTGCTCTCTTCTTGGCAGCTGCCAATTCAGCTTGAGCTTTGCCCACTCCTACGTAGCGCCCATGGGTAGGTGGGCGCCCGCGACCTCTTTTTGCAACCGGAATCTTAGGTGCCGGTACGTTCTCTTCGCACGAGGACGATTCCGTGCCTGAACGTTCCGCTCCCGGATGCGGACGCTTGCCGACAATCCTAACTGGGCTGTATGTGCCAGCAGTGCTCATGCTCTTTTCGGAGCCATCTGAGGGGACAAACTCAACGTCATCCTCCGATCGCGCAGTACTAGGCGTGCGCGAACCCGACCGCCGAACTTCGACGCTTTCTTCTGATCGCGCAACACTGGGCGTGCGCGACCTGATATTTGTGGCTAATGCCGTTTTATTTTTTAAATTGGTATCCATATTACGACCCACGAGTATGGGAGAAATAAAGGTCGACCCGGGCAGAGATCCCGATACCCGGGCAAGCCTAATACAACAGGGGGACGGCAGGTACCCTGAGGGGGCCGCACTAACGACTGAACTACCCATCAGCCATGCATCTCCTCGCCGTGCGGCAGCAACTTGAGATTCGGGGTGGTTTTTATAGAGGGCCACTCCCTCACAGTCCGGGCGGTGAAGCCAAGACCCTCGCTCCCGTCAGCAGCCGCGAGACGTGATCCACGACACTGCACAATACGGGGTTACGATTTGCTCTAGACGGTGACAACGGGGACAAAAGACAAAAGAAAGGGGGAACAACGAAAACAAAAAGGGGACAAAACAAAATGGACGCAGAACCAAAACAAAAAGGGGACAAAACCAAAAACAAGAGACAAAAAGTCACAAAGGGGGGACAAAGAAAGGGGGAGAGTCGTCAGAGTGACGAAAAGGGACCCCGTTGTCTGTTCAGCGGCAGGGTGAGTGCACGCCGAACCCGTCAAAGAGGCTCTCCCATGTCCACTCTAAAACAGAGCGGTACTGGGAGAGCCGGGCCCAAAGAAAGGGCCTCCGGCCTGGGGATGGGACTAGCGTCCATCCCCCCGCCACCGGTGCCGAACGCGACGGCACAAGGCACCGGTTGTCAGAATATTAGCCGCCAGCAATAATGAAGAGCATTATTGCCAACGTTGCCCAGGGTGTACCACGAGGAGGTTTTCTGACCCACACCCCAACCTAACCTAACCTAACCTAACCTAACCTAACCTAACCTAACCTAACCTTTTTTTTTTTTTTTTTTTTGGTACCCAGGAAAAATGCTTGATGCACTACCCGCCGGCTAGGGGACGGCACCGGCGGGGCGTGTGGGACTCCCCAGCAAGAAAAAAGCGCTGGTATACCCACTAAAAAACCTGGGGTGTTCCCTCTCTCATCCAATGGGGGGCCTGTTGGGAGCTCTTAAGAGAATTGACTCATCCATAGCAGGCCCCCCCGTGTGGGTGCGGGCCGGGTCATTTTTTTTTTGGGATCCGACCCCCTCTTGTCCCCAGGGGAGAGCTTCACCGCTCTCCCCTATCGACGTTGGAAGGCGCGCGGGAACACCGCGCGCGCCCTCTCGGGGTTCTTAGTTTACGGGTGGCAGGCCCCCCTGAGGCCTTGCCACCCGGAACCCTTAAGTGGGGGGCAGGAGAGCGACATAAGCGCGTCTCCTGCGCCCCCTCCTCCGGCGGCGGACTTCCGGGGCGTAAGGATCCTCCTCACGCCCCCGCTCCGCCACCTCCTTCTGCGAGATGACAGACTCGCAGAAGGACCTCATTGCGCCCCAGCACCTGTCGTCGCCGACCATCTTGGATATGACGGTCGGCAAGGAGAGGTCGGGGCCAATCACAGCGACCAGGGCACAGCGCTCCGCGGCCCACGCCGGGCACTCCTCCAGCGTGTGCTGCGCCGTGTCCCGGTCACACTCCTCACAATGGTGACACCTGGTTGTCGGCTCCCTACCGGCTATCTTGCAAAGGTACTCTCCGAAACAGCCGTGTCCGGAGAGCACCTGAGTAAGCCGGTAGGTGAGCGGTCCGCGCCGTCTGTCCGTCCACTCCCTTATCACCGGACGGACAGCCTCGACGGTCCTCACCCCGTAGCGGGGCTGGGCCAGCCTATTCTTCCACTTTGCCTCGAGGACCAGTCGAGCCTGGGACCTACGCGTCTCCACCGCCCCGTGCGTGGGTTCCTCTCCCTGGAGCCGGAGGTCAGCGCGCCAGTAATACACTGACGCTTGGACCTCCGCCTCCAAATCCCAGGGCGGCGATGCCGCCAAAACGCACGCCGCCTCAAAGGAGACGGTGCGGTACGCCCGTGACACCCTGATCGCCATCGCCCTCTGAGGTCTCCTGAGGAGGGCGATATTTTGGCGACCAAGGGCGCCAGCCCAGATGGGCGCTCCGTAAAGGGCAATCGACCGCACCACCCCCAAATAGAGGCGGCGGCAGACGACACTCGGCCCCCCGATATTCGGCAGCAGAGAGTTAAGCGCTCCCGCTGCCGCCATCAGGCGGGGGGCCAGGCGGCTAAAATGGACGCGAAAGTTCCAGCGGCCGTCGAGGTGGAGTCCCAAGTATTTCATGCTCGGCTCCACCCCGATGCGGACCCCTCCAACGATGATGTGGGCATCGGGAGGCGGCGCTCGCCGAGGCCCATGAAATAAAAGGGCCTCGGATTTTTCCAGCGCCACCTCCAGTCCCAACATCCTAATCCTGCCGACAACCAGGGCCACTCCAGCCGTGGCAAGACGGGCAGCTGCCCCGTAATCCTCTCCCCGGGCCGTAACCAGCGTATCGTCGGCGTAACAAGTAACGCCGACGCCCGGGGGCAGGGCGCCCCGCAGCACCCAGTCGTAGCCGATGTTCCACAGTATCGGACCCAGAACCGAACCCTGTGGAACACCGCACGACATCTCCCTCCGGAACGTCTCTCCGTTCCGCCCCATACAAAACACACTCCTCTGGTGCAGGTAGTCCCCGACTATTCGGCGTAGATAGGGAGGCACCCCATGAAATCGGAGCGCCTCCCTAATAGTCGCCCACGGCAGGGTGTTAAAAGCGTTGGCGATGTCCAAGGACACCGCCAATACCACCCCGCGCGAGGCGACCGTCTCTTCCGAGAGGGCCTTGACGCTGCTGATCGCGTCAATCGTCGATCGGCCCTCCCGGAATCCGAACTGGCGTTCGGATAAGTCGGGGCCCACCCGTACCAGGTGCTTGGAGAGGCGGGCAACAACTACGCGCTCAAAGAGCTTGCCCACCTCATCCAACAGCACTATGGGGCGGTACGCGGAGGGAGAATCCGCGGGGCGGCCCTTCTTTCTCAGGAGGACCAGCTTGCCCGTCTTCCACATGGAAGGGAACCGTCCCGACTCCAAACAGGCGCTGAACAGCCTGAGGAGCCGGTCCCCTAGGGCGTCTAAGGCCAAAACCCAGGCGCGGCCAGGAATTCCATCCGGCCCCGGGGTGGTGTTCTTGCCCCGAAGCCGCATCATTGCCGCGCAACCTAACCTAACCTAACCTAACCTAACCTAACCTAACCTAACCTAACCGGGGGAGAAAAACAAGCTACACTTCGCAGCACACAAGACCAGTGCTATGGTTCTAACCAAGAAGACAAAGTTCGACCCCCCTGCGATCTACATGTCTGGCAACCTAATAAACCTCGTGGAAGAGATAAAGCTCCTGGGCCTCACCATCAACCGCCCACTCACCTTCACATCACACGTGCAGAAGACCTGCAAAAAGGCTGCAGACATATACAAACAGCTAGCCTGTGCAGCCAAAGTGACGTGGGGGCTCAACGGAGAAATAGTTCGGACAATCTACACAGCAGTCATAGAGCCTATTATCATGTACGCCTCCAGTGTTTGGGCTCCAGCCACGGAGCTAAACACCGTAATGGACATCCTCAACTCGACTCAAAGAGGGTTCGCACTGAAAATATGCAAAGCATACCGGACAGTCTCGTTAACATCTGCCTTAGCCCTTTCAGGCTTGCTGCCAATAGACCTGAGGATTCAGGAATCAGCAAGTCTCTATGAGATCAAAAAGGGCATCAGTCTAGACTACCTACCCACAGGGAAACAACTCGAGCACAAGGTGAGCTACCTCCATAAACCTCACCCCTCAGAGCTTTTAAAAACAGAGTTCGAGCTCCTCGAGAATATGGATCCCGAAACAATAGATACCCACCACATCACCGGCCCTCAAATTTACACAGACGGCAGCAAAATCGAGGGCAAGACCGGAGCTGCCCTAACGTGGTGGGAAGGTGGTAAGGAGATAACATCCAAATCCTTTAGTCTAGATACACACTGTTCTGTCTTCCAAGCTGAAATGTACGCCCTACACAGGGCAGTGGAGATGGCGAGTACCAGCAGCGAACCAATAATCAACATCTTGAGCGACTCAAGATCCTCGCTCGAGCTGCTGAGAAATCCCCAGTACACCACAGCCCTGTCAAGAGACATTAAGCTAAACATCAGGAAAATAACGGAACAAGGCAAGAAATTAAGACTCTTCTGGCTACGAGCTCACGCGGGCACAATCGGAAACGAGCGTGCAGACGAGCTCGCGAAACTCGCAGCATTAACACCGTCAACCGGGCCAGACTATGACAAAGTCCCCCTGTCATTCATAAAACTGATGATCCGACGGGAGAGCGTCAGAAAATGGCAGGACCGATATGAGACCTCCAACACCGGAGGGGTCACCAAAAAGTTCCTCCCCCAGATAAACACCACCTATCAGATAGTGAGAGGGACAAAAATGACCCCGCTGCAGGTACAGGCGATAACAGGTCATGGAGGTATAGCCGAATACCTGCATCGGTTCAATCTCATATCAAGCCCGGGCTGCGAGTGTGACGACAACATCCCAGAGACGTCCTTGCATAACATCTTAGACTGTCCCCGTTTTCTAAACCACCGCTATGATCTTGAAAACCAGCTCAACATCAAGCTGTCAGAGACCAACTTACCAGCGCTGTTAGAAAACAAAGAATCCAGAGCGAAAACCCTCAACTTCATTGAAAGAATCTTCAAGACCGCTACCAAACGACACAGCACAGGGAACACAAACACCGTTCCCCCTCCCCCTACTCAGGACCAACCTACGACAACAACTATCACACCCACCACCAGCCAAGGACCACATAAACCCAACACGCCCTGCGTCCATCACTCTTCAGAACTCCAACTGCTGGAGAGTGCTGAGCGCGGAGCCCCGGGCTTAAGAACAAGAAACGTGGTCCTGTTCATGAACACCAACTATGAACGGCTCGGGATAGGCTTCTGCAACGCAACCGGGAATAAGAGAGTGGCAATTTCACCAGGAGCAGCCCTGATAATCAAAGGAAGCACCACGCGCACCACCATCAAGCGCAAAAGGTTCGAGGAACTCAGCGAATTGGAAGTTGCGGGACAAAAGAGTCGTCTTGTACCACGCCACCCCACCCGGCGCCAACTCCCTCACAAACAACTTCGAGAGCTGGTAATGGTGCCGCGACCACTGCAAGAACAAAAGCCGACATGGGAATAGTCGCTGCGCCAAACCTCAAGCAGGCCGTCACTCCACAGGACCACGTGGCTAACGCATTCCTCGAGTATACTCAAATCTTACGGGAAACAAAAACCGTCTCCATTAAGAAATGCGTTGACATTTTGAGGGCCTTCAAATACCAACAAGAAGGCCTACTAAACGTAAGACTCGAGGAAGCAGAAGCCACCATATACGACAGTGACGCCTCCAAAGTCATAAAAGGAAGGACGATGACGAGACACATGGCGGCATACAGCGCCACAGCGGGAATCGTCCCCCTGGACAGAGAAGAAACGCAGCGCTCCGGACACTTCACTTACTGCACCCCCCAAAACGACCCCATCGTTGTCACGACCCAAGACACGGAGATATGGCTAGCGGACAGCATACTCGAAAGAGCCCAGAAGCTGTCCGAGAGTGAGCCGCCCGAGAAATGGGAAGTGCCCAAAATTACGTGGGTAAACGGAGTTCCGGGATGCGGTAAGACAACATGGATCATAAACAACTTTAACATCGAAAAAGACATCGTTGTCACCACAACCAAGGAGGCACAGAGGGACCTGGTCCAGCGCATCACTCGCCGAGCAGGGGCAGACGCAGCAAGGAAAGTGCGAACGATGGCATCAACCCTGGTAAACGGGGTCAAAGAGCGAGACCGAGAACAGTGCAGTCGTCTACTTGTAGACGAAGCACTGATGAACCACTTCGGCGCAATACTGATGCTATCGCGAATCGTAGGGGCCAGCGAGCTGCTGCTTATCGGCGACGTGAACCAGTTACCATACATTGACCGGGAAAACCTCTTTAAAATCACATACCTCCGCCCAAACTCCCTGACTGACACAAACCAAGAGTTGCTTTGCACACACAGATGCCCAATGGACGTGGCGTTCGCCCTCAGCACCATCTACGAGAGCATCTACTCGTCCAAAACAGTAATAAAATCCCTACAAATAGCTTCATATACCAACGCATCGATCCCCCAATCCGAGCCAAATACACTCTACCTCACCTTCAGCCAGGCAGAGAAGGAAACACTCTCGGAAAGAGGGTACGGCAAAGGAGAAGGATCGACCATTCTCACAGTACATGAAGCCCAAGGGCAAACATATGGCAAAGTACTATTGATCAAGTGTGCTAGCAGAAGACAACGGATCCATGACAGTGTCCCCCATGCGGTGGTCGCAATGTCGCGTCTAAGGAAAAAAAAAAAAAAAAAAACCTAACCTAACCTAACCTAACCTAACCTTTTTTTTTTTTTTTTTTTTAACGTGGGGGAATGCTATGACGCATACCCCTCCGCGGGGGCGGGCGGAGGGGTTATGTCGGACTCGCCGGGGTAAAAGAAAGATGTTGAAATAATAATGTACCTCCCGGAATACCGACTAAACCTACCACGGTGTTCCTCGACAAACCACTGTCGGCGGGGCCGCGCGAATCACTTTCACATGCAGTCGCGACCCCGCCGAGGTTACGGCCCGCCGTATGAAACGGCAGGCCACTACACGAACGATCTACCCGCTGGTACCTCTACATATTCCCTACTGTCCCCCCCCTAGAGGGGAGACGGACTCGACACAGAGGCGCGCGTGGGAACACGCACGCCGCCTCTCGGACCTGGTGCTGAACGGATGGCGGGCAGGCCCACAAAGCCCGCCACCCCCAGGTCAAACCTCATGGTGGCTGGAGGTCGTCCCGCGCCCTCCGGCGCCCGGCTCTGCGGTTGGGGAGAGGGTTTAAACGTTCCCTCTCCCGCTCCGCCGCCTCCTTGATGGAAATGACTTCCTCACAAAAGGAGGCGACGGCATTCCACGACCTCTCACTCCGGACCATAGACAGAACTACGGCCGGGAGCGAGAGGGCAACCGATCCGACTGCCGCGACCAACTCACGGCGCTGCGATGCCCAGGCGGGGCAATCCGCCAATGTGTGCAGCGCCGTGTCCTCAACAACGTCGCGGCAGTCGCCGCAGTGGTGACAACCGGGCGTCTCTTGCCGGCCTATCCGACACAGGAACCGGCCAAAACAACCATGGCCGGTCAAAACCTGTGTCAGCCGGAAGGTGAGGGCGCCATGTCGCCTCTCCAGCCACTCCTCAAACACGGGACTTACCGCCACGATCGTGGCGTGCCCGGCACTGGGGTGCACAAGTCGTTCCTTCCAATTGGCCACTAGGACCTGGCGGAGCTCGGACCTCGCCGCCTCGACTGCGGAAATAGAAGGTCCTTCGCCCCGAGCTAGCGCCTCCTGGCGCCAACGATAGAGCGACGCCAGGAGCGCCGCTTCCAGGTCCCATGGCATCGATCCGGCGAGGAGGCTCGCAGCCTCGAACGAGATCGTGCGGTATCCTCTTATCAGCCTGACGGCCATGGCGCGCTGTGGCGCACGAAGCGCCGAAATATTTCGGGCCGTCAGGCTGTTCGCCCAAACTGGGGCCCCATACAGGGCCATGGACCGCACGACCCCCTCGTAGAGCCTCCGGCAGGAGGTATTTGGCCCCCCAAGGTTGGGCAGCAGACGCGCGAGCGCGCCTGCAGCGCCCCGAAGAATGGGGGCCAAACGTCGAAAATGGGCTGTAAAGTCCCATCGGCCGTCGAGCAAGAGACCTAAATACTTTAGGGTTGACTCGACGCCGATACGGACCCCTCCTACCATGATATGGGCCCCTGGAGGTGGCCGGTTCCGAGGGCCGTGAAAACAAACGGCCTCGGATTTGGACAAGGCCACCTCGAGGCCCAACCGCCGGATACGATTGACGACTTGTGCGACCCCAGCGGTCGCCAGTATGGCCGCCGCCCGGTGCGTCTTACCCCTCGCCGTGACAAGCGTGTCGTCGGCGTAACAAATGACGCCGACGCCACGGAGGAGCGCACCTCGCAGCACCCAGTCGTAACCGATGTTCCACAGGAGCGGACCCAGAACCGATCCCTGTGGAACACCGCACGACATCTCTCGCCGACTCCAACCGTCGTGACCCGGGTAGACTACTACCCTCTCCGATAGATATGCCCCGACTATGCGGCGGAGGTAGGTCAGCACTCGATGGAAAACGAGTGCCTCCCTAATACAACTCCAGGGCAAGGTGTTGAAGGCATTCGCGATGTCTAGAGACACCGCGAAGACGACCTCGCCCCGGGACACCGCATCCTCCGCCAGGCTCCTCACTCGCTGAACAGCGTCAATAGTGGAGCGCCCGCGGCGGAAACCATATTGGTTCTCCGCCAGATCCGGACCCACTGAAGAAAGACGCTGGACGAGGCGCTCCGCAATAATAAACTCGAAGAGTTTAGCCACCTCGTCCAGCAACACAATGGGCCGGTAGGCGGACGGAGAGTCCGCCGGGCGCCCCTCCTTCCTGATCAGGACCAGTTTCCCCACCTTCCACTGGCGCGGAAACTGGCCCTGCTGAAGACACTCACTGAGGAGCCCCCTGAGTCGGGGCGCGAGCTCCTCCAGGACCAGGACCAATGCAAGACCTGGAATGCCGTCGGGCCCTGGGGCGGTGTTTTTCGAGCGAAGTCTCGACACCGCCGCTCGCAACTCTACTTGGGTCACTTCGGGAACCACGTCGTCGTCAAAGTCCGCGCTGGACGCCATAGAAGGCGGAACCATCGGCGGAGGAGTGTGCTCCGCCCGTGAGGGAAACAGAGCGGCCACCACCTCCTCAACCAACTGTGGCCGGAGACTCTGAGACAAGGGGGGCGCCCAGGGGCGAAGCTTGCCCCTGACCATTAGGTATGGACGCCCCCAGGGATTACGGTCCAGAGTCCCCAGCAGCTCTTGGCGGGCCTGATCCTTGGCCCGCTTTATGGTGATTTTCAATGTCTTCTTGGCCGCTCTGTAGGCCTCGTACAGTTCCGCCTCCCTGACGTCAAAATCGGGAGGGCGGCGACGCCTCCTTCGAAGCCGGATGTACTGGCGTCTGGCCGCCACGCATGCATGGCGCAGGTCGGCTATATGATCCGACCACCAGTACACCCGACGCCTAGCTGGAATATTTAAAGGCACTCTAGGCATCGCCGCATCGCAAACTTGCGTTATAGCCTCCCGGAACCACTCAGCCTCCGTATCGACGTTGTCAGACCTGGCCGGTGCTGGCACCCAGGCCTGAACGATGGAGGCTTCCAGGAGGACCTCCCGATTCAGCTTTTTCAAAGCCCAGCGCGGACCGCCCCCAATCGGGGCCACCGGGGCCGGCGGGTCGGAGGTCTGGGCGGAGACGTCGAACCGTATATAACGATGGTCCGACAACGTCTCCACCCCCTCGACGACGCGCCAGCCTTGGACACGGCGTGCTAGTGCGGGGCTAGCAAAAGAGATATCAATAACCGACCCGCCCCGCTGGCGCACGCACGTGTGCACTGACCCACGATTGAGGACTAGCAGGCCGTTTTCTACGGCCCACTCCTCGAGCAATTCTCCCCTCGCGTCCGTGGTCGCGGAACCCCAAGCCGAGGATTTGGCATTGAGGTCCCCGACGAAGAGCACGGGCCGAGGGTGGCTTCGAGCGACGACGACGTTCAGTTCGAGGAGATACTCCTCGAAGTCGGCGAGAGGTCGGTTGGGTGAGAAGTAGCCGCCCACCACAACCGCTTCTCCTACGAGTGCTGCGACGCAGCCCCGTCCTCGGACGATGTTCTCGAAGGACGGGGTGCCGGCGGCGGCCGGCGAAATTAGCGCCACCGAGCCATCGAGGTCCCCTACCCAGTCAGCCCTGGGAGGGACAAAATAGGGCTCGGCGACGATGGCGACATGAATTGACCACTGCGCCATGCTCTGGAGGAGAAGGTCCTGAGCCCTGGCGCAGTGGTTTATATTCCCTTGGAGGAGACGGAGGCGTGGAGACATTATGTCTCCATACTAACCTCCGCCCCTCCGACCGCGGGAGCGGCGACCTTAGTAATTGGCGATGATGAGGCAGGGGACTTAGGGGGTAATTTCTTATGGGTGGCGGCGCACTCCTTGCCACCCGCCCGGTGCTCCGCTGGTTTGCCCACCGCTGCACACAAAATGCAGTGTGGCGTGGCCTCACACGTAGCGGCCACGTGACCAGGCCGACCGCAACGAAAGCAGCGACCGGTGCAGTCAGCCTGTGAGGGGCACTTGACGCCCACATGGCCGCTGGATAGGCAGCGGTAACACCGGGCAAGCCTGGGCTCCAGCACTTTCACTTGCGCCGACACCCACCCCACCAGAAGACGACGGCCATCGGCCAGCTTTTTGGCGGCGGCCACGGGACAGCTAACAATGGCCGTCCCCATTCCGGCGCGGCCCTGTTGGATTTCGCTACACTTTATTTGGTCTACAGGGCACCCTCCGGTCTTGGAGACGGCAGCGACGACCTCTTCCTTAACAACCGAGTCATCCAGGCCCGTAATACGCAAATCCACACATTTTTGCGGCCTGGAGACGCGGACCTCCTCCGATTCGAAAACCTGGCGGAGACTTTCCGCCAGGCGGTCCGCCTGGTCGCCGCTTGCGACTCCCGGCACTTCGATAAGGCGGGCACCGGTCTGGGTTGTCCGGCACCGCAAGCCTGTTGTTATACCCAATGTGCCGGGGTCGATCGCCGTCCGCGCCTTCTTGAGGAGCTCCGCATAAGTGGTCCCTCGCTCGATGGCAGCCGGCTGCAGTGTTAACACAACTGCAGTGGAGCGAGGGGCCTGGAGCTTCCTCGCCGCCTTTTTGACCGCCTGTCTGGCCTTCTTGGCCGCCTTCTTCCTCTTTTTGGCCTCCTCCTTCTTCTTGCCGACGACCTCCCAGTCGTCGGCTCTACGTGGGGTGGCTGCAGGTTGCTTCCTAGCAGTGGCGGGACGCTCCTTGGGGGCAACGGGTGCGCGCTGCGCCTGCTTCTTTTTTCTGCCCTTTTGGCCTGCTGGAGCTGTAATATCGCCCGCTGGAGCAACAGGAGGAGGCCGCGGGGCTCTCGCTTTAACCGCGTACGACGTAGGCGGCGTAGACGTCGGGGGAGTGGGACGGGGAGGCTCTCTGGCTCTGTCCGCTGCCAACGGAGGGCGCAGCAGCCGGCCCTCCATAACCGAGAGCTTGGAGCGAAATTCGGCAAGCTCTTGCCGGACCAGAGCCACGAGCTCCGACTCCTTCCTGTTAGCGTCCTGGTCCTGCCGCTGCTCAAAGTCCTCCTGACGTCTTTTGAGCTCGGCAACCTCCTGCGCCAGTTTGGCATTTTCAGCCTGCAGCTTCAAGACTTCGTCGTTGGCTGTGCGGCTGAAGACGGCCTCGGCAATCTCCCGAATGGCCTCCATCGACTCTTTAAGGGTCTTCTGGCATGTGCCTTTAAGTCCCTTCGACTTTTTGGAGACCAAACGGATCGCCTCCAAGGCGTCGTCCAGCCGGGTCTTCAATTGTATGACCGGCAAGTCCTCCGCATCCGGCTCCACAACCTGCTGCTTCCTTGCTGCAGCAACTCGTCGGGCTGCCGCAGCAATTACGCTGTCCTCTTCGGACGTGCGCTCCTCGGCGTCGGCCTTCTGCAACGCGGCAGCAAGTTCGGCCTTCGCCTGGCCCAGACCCACGTACCTCCCGTGGGTGGGCGGACGACCGCGTCCACGTCGCGCTGTCGCGACTTTCGGCGCCGGAATCGCGTCCTCACTGGAGCCGTCTGACTCCGATTCTTGCGCAGACCGCAAGCGTTTGCGTGGAGCTTTCTCCGGAGTAGCCTCCGAAGTAAGCTCCACAACGTCACTGTCGTGCTCTGACGGCACGTAATCTTCATCTTCGTCAGATCGCGCAGAACTGGGCGTGCGTGACTGACGTTCTTCTACCTTCGACATCGTTTTTTTTAAAATTGATTTAATTGATGGTTCCATAATGAATCCCACGAGTATGGGAGAAATAAAAGTCGACCCGGGCAGAGATCCCGATACCCGGGCAAGCCTAATACTACAGGGGGACGGCAGGTACCCTGAGGGGCCGCACTAACGACTGAACTACCCATCAGCCATGCATCTCCTCGCCGTGCGGCAGCAACTTGAGATTCGGGGTGGTTTTTATAGAGGGCCACTCCCTCGCAGTCCGGGCGGTGAAGCCAAGACCCTCGCTCCCGTCAGCAGCCGCGAGACGTGATCCACGACACTGCACAATACGGGGTTACGATTTGCTCTAGACGGTGACAACGGGGACAAAAGACAAAAGAAAGGGGGGAACAACGAAAACAAAAAGGGGACAAAACAAAATGGACGCAACCTAACCTAACCTAACCTAACCTAACCTAACCTAACCTTTTTTTTTTTTTTTTTTTTTTTTTTTTTTTTTTTTTTTTTTTTTACGTGGGGGAATGCTATGACGCATATCCCTCCGCGGGGGTGGGCGGAGTCGGTATACCTCCCGGAATACCGACTAAACCTACCACGGTGTTCCTCAACAAACCACTGTCGACGGGGCCGCGCGAATCACTTTCACATGCAGTCGCGACCCCGCCGAGGTTACGGCCCGCCGTATGAAACGGCAGGCCACTACACGAAAGATCTACCCGCTGGTACCTCTAAATATTCCCTACTGTCCCCCCTCTAGAGGGGAGACGGACTCGACATAGAGGCGCGCGTGGGAACACGCACGCCGCCTCTCGGACCTGGTGCTGAACGGATGGCGGGCAGGCCCACAAAGCCCGCCACCCCCAGGTCAAACCTCACGGTGGCTGGAGGTCGTCTCGCGCCCTCCGGCGCCCGGCTCTGCGGTTGGGGAGAGGGTTTAAACGCTCCCTCTCCCGCTCCGCCGCCTCCTTGATGGAAATGACTTCCTCACAAAAGGAGGCGACGGCGTTCCACGACCTCTCACTCCGGACCATAGACAAAACTACGGCCGGGAGCGAGAGGGCAACCGATCCGACTGCCGCGATCAACTCACGGCGCTGCGATGCCCAGGCGGGGCAAACCGCCAATGTGTGCAGCGCCGTGTCCTCAACAACGTCGCGGCAGTCGCCGCAGTGGTGACAACCGGGCGTCTCTTGCCGGCCTATGCGACACAGGAACCGGCCAAAACAACCATGGCCGGTCAAAACCTGTGTCAGCCGGAAGGTGAGGGCGCCATGCCGCCTCTCCAGCCACTCCTCAAACACGGGACTTACCGCCACGATCGTGGCGTGCCCGGCACTGGGGTGCACAAGTCGCTCCTTCCAATTGGCCACTAGGACCTGGCGGAGCTCGGACCTCGCCGCCTCGACAGCGGAAAGAGAAGGTCCTTCGCCCCGAGCTAGCGCCTCCTGGCGCCAACGATAGAGCGACGCCAGGAGCGCCGCTTCCAGGTCCCTAGGCATCGATCCGGCGAGGAGGCTCGCAGCCTCGAACGAGATCGTGCGGTATCCTCTTATCAACCTGACGGCCATGGCGCGCTGTGGCGCACGAAGCGCCGAGATGTTACGGGCCGTCAGGTTGTCCGCCCAAACTGGGGCCCCATACAGGGCCATGGACCGCACGACCCCCTCGTAGAGCCTCCGGCAGGAGGTATTTGGCCCCCCAAGGTTGGGCAGCAGGCGCGCGAGCGCACCTGCAGCGCCCCGAAGAATGGGGGCCAAACGACTGAAGTGGGCTGTAAAGTCCCATCGGCCGTCGAGCAAGAGACCTAAATACTTTAGGGTTGACTCGACGCCGATGCGGACCCCTCCTACCATGATATGGGCCCCTGGAGGTGGCCGGTTCCGAGGGCCGTGAAAACAAACGGCCTCGGATTTGGACAAGGCCACCTCGAGGCCCAACCGCCGGATACGATTGACGACTTGTGCGACCCCAGCGGTCGCCAGTATGGCCGCCGCCCGGTGCGACTTACCCCTCGCCGTGACAAGTGTGTCGTCGGCGTAACAAATGACGCCGACGCCACGGAGGAGCGCACCTCGCAGCACCCAGTCGTAACCGATGTTCCACAGGAGCGGACCCAGAACCGATCCCTGTGGAACACCGCACGACATCTCTCGCCGACTCCAACCGTCGTGACCCGGGTAGACTACTACCCTCTCCGATAGATATGCCCCGACTATGCGGCGGAGGTAGGTCAGCACTCGATGGAAAACGAGTGCCTCCCTGATACAACTCCAGGGCAAGGTGTTGAAGGCATTCGCGATGTCTAGAGACACCGCGAAGACGACCTCGCCCCGGGACACCGCATCCTCCGCCAGGCTCCTCACTCGCTGAACAGCGTCAATAGTGGAGCGCCCGCGGCGGAAACCATACTGGTTCTCCGCCAGATCCGGGCCCACTGAAGAAAGACGCTGGACGAGGCGCTCCGCA
Source organism: Catocala sponsa (assembly GCA_963564715.1). Lineage (NCBI taxonomy): Eukaryota > Metazoa > Arthropoda > Insecta > Lepidoptera > Erebidae > Catocala > Catocala sponsa. The sequence continues at coordinate 51,779 of OY751337.1, forward strand.
ATAATAAACTCAAAGAGTTTAGCCACCTCGTCCAGCAACACAATGGGCCGGTAGGCGGACGGAGAGTCCGCCGGGCGCCCCTCCTTCCTGATCAGGACCAGTTTCCCCACCTTCCACTGGCGCGGAAACTAGCCCCGCTGAAGACACTCACTGAGGAGCCCCCTGAGTCGGGGCGCGAGCTCCTCCAGGACCAGGGCCAATGCAAGACCTGGAATGCCGTCGGGCCCTGGGGCGGTGTTTTTCGAGCGAAGTCTCGACACCGCCGCTCGCAACTCTACTTGGGTCACTTCGGGAACCACGTCGTCGTCAAAGTCCGCGCTGGACGCCATGGAAGGCGGAACCATCGGCGGAGGAGTGTGCTCCGCCCGTGAGGGAAACAGAGCGGCCACCACCTCCTGAACCAACTGTGGCCGGAGACTCTGGGACAAGGGGGGCGCCCAGGGGCGAAGCTTGCCCCTGACCATAAGGTATGGGCGCCCCCAGGGGTTACGGTCCAGAGTCCCCAGCAGCTCTTGGCGGGCCTGATCTTTGGCCCGCTTGATGGCTAACTTAAGAGCCTTCTTGGCCGCTCTGTAGGCCTCGTACAGTTCCGCCTCCCTGATGTCAAAATCGGGAGGGCGGCGACGCCTCCTTTGAAGCCGGATGTACTGGCGTCTGGCCACCACGCACGAGTGGCGCAGGTCGGCTATATGGTCCGACCACCAGTACACCCGACGCCTACCTGTAACATTTAAAGGTACTCTAGGCATCGCCGCATCACAAACTTGCCTTACGGCCTCCCGGAACCACTCGGCCTCCATCTCGATGTTGTCAGGCCTGGCTGGTGCTGGCACCCAGGCCTGAACGATGGAGGCTTCCAGAAGGACCTCCCGATTTAGCTTCCTTAAAGCCCAACGCGGACCGCCCCCAATCGGGGTACTCGGGGCTGGGGGGTCGGAGGTCTGGGCGGAGACGTCGAACCGTATATAACGATGGTCCGACAACGTCTCCACCCCCTCGACGACGCGCCAGCCTTGGACACGGCGTGCTAGTGCGGGGCTAGCAAAAGAAACATCGATGACAGAGCCGCCCCGCTGTCGCACGCACGTGTGCACTGACCCACGATTGAGGACTAGCAGGCCGTTTTCTACGGCCCACTCCTCGAGCAATTCACCCCTCGCGTCCGTGGTCGCGGAACCCCAAGCCGAGGATTTGGCATTGAGGTCCCCGACGAAGAGCACGGGCCGAGGGTGGCTTCGAGCGACGACGACGTTCAGTTCGAGGAGATACTCCTCGAAGTCGGCGAGAGTTCGGTTGGGTGAGAAGTAGCCGCCCACCACAACCGCTTCTCCTACGAGTGCTGCGACGCAGCCCCGTCCTCGGACGATGTTCTCGAAGGACGGGGTGCCGGCGGCGGCCGGCGAAATTAACGCCACCGAGCCATCGAGGTCCCCTACCCAATCAGCCCTGGGAGGGACAAAATAGGGCTCGGCGACGATGGCGACATGAATTGACCACTGCGCCATGCTCTGGAGGAGAAGATCCTGAGCTCTGGCGCAGTGGTTTAAATTCCCTTGGAGGAGACGGAGGCGTGGAGACATTATGTCTCCATACTAACCTCCGCCCCTCCGACCGCGGGAGCGGCGACCTTTGTAACTGCCGATGATGAGGCAGGGGATTTAGGGGGTAATTTCTTATGGGTGGCGGCGCACCCCTTGCTACCCGCCCGATGCTCCGCTGGTTTGCCCGCCGCCGCACACAAAATACAGTGCGGCGGGGCCTCACAAGTTGCGGCCACGTGACCAGGCTGACCGCAGCGGAAGCAACGGCCAGTGCAGTCAGCCTGTGAGGGGCACATGACGCCCACATGGCCGCTGGATAAGCAGCGGTAGCACTGGGCAAGCCTGGGCTCCATCACCTTAACTTGCGCCGACACCCATCCCACCAAAATTCGGCGGCCATCGGCTAGCTTTTTGGCGGCGGCCACGGGACAGCTAACTAAGGCCGTCCCCATTCCGGAGCGGCCCTGTCTAATTTCACCACTCCTGACTTGATCCTCAGGGCACGCTCCGGTCCTGGCGACGGCCGCGACGACCTCTTCTTTCGTTACAGAGTCATCCAGGCCCGTGATGCGCAAATCAACGCACTTTTGGGGCCTGGAGACGCGGACGTCGTCTGACTGTAAAGTCTCGCGGAGGCTCTCCGCCAGACGGTCCGCTTGGTCGCCGCTAGCGACACCCGGTACTTCAATTAGGCGGGCGGCGGTCTGGGTAGTCCGGCACCGCAACCCTGCTGTTATTCCCAGTTTACCGGGGTCGATTGCCGCCCGCGCCTTTTTAAGCAAGTCAGCGTATGTTGTCCCCCGCTCGATGGCAGCCGGTTGCAACGTCAAGACAACCGCAGTAGAGCGAGGGGCTTGCAATTTCCTTGCCGCCTTTTTAGCCGCCTGCCTGGCCTTCTTGGCCGCCTTCTTCCTTTTCTTGGCCTCCTCCTTCTTCTTGCCGACGACTTCCCAGTCGTCGGCTCTGCGTGGGGTGGCTGCAGGTTGCTTCCCAGCAGCGGCGGGGCGCTCCTTGGGAGCCACGGGCACGCGCTTCGCCTGCGTCTTTTTCCTGCCCTTTTGACCTGCTTGAGCTGGATTATCGCCCGTTGGAGCAACAGGAGGAGGCCGCGGAGCTCTTGTCTTAGCCGCGTACGACGTAGGCGGCGCAGGCGTCGGGGGAGTAGGATAAGGAGGCCCTCTGGCTCTATCTGCGGCCAGAGGAGGGCGCAACAGCCGGCCCTCCATAACTGAGAGCTTGGCACGAAACTCGCCAAGCTCCTTTCGGACGAGGGCCACAAGGTCTGATTCGGCCTTGTTTGCGCCCTGCTCGTGCCGCTGCTCAAGCTCTTCCTGTCGTCTTCTAAGATCGGCCAGTTCCTGAGCCAGACGAGAATTTTCGGTCATCAGTTTGGCAACCTCCTCATTGGCCGATCTGCTGAAGGCTACCTCTGCTATCTCCCGAATTGCCTCGATTGAGTCCCTAAGGGCCTTTTGGCAAGTACCCTTCAGGCCCTTCGACTTTCTAGAAACGAGCCGTATGGCCTCTAAGGCATCAGTGAGCCGGGTCTTGAGGTGGGACACGGGCAGATCTTCGGCATCCAGCTCCACCACTGGCTGCTTCATTCCCGCAGCAACTCGCCGGGCTGCCGCAGTAATGAGGCTATCCTCCTCGGACGTGCGCTCTTCGTCTTCGGACTTCCGCAGTGCAGCGGCAAGTTCGGCCTTCGCCTGGCCAAGACCCACGTATTTACCGTGGGTGGGCGGACGACCGCGTCCGCGTCGCGCCGTAGCAACCTTCGGTGCAGGAACCGCCTCCTCACTTGAGCCGTCTGACTCCTCCGATGGCTTCGCAGACCGCAAGCGTTTGCGTGTAGCCTTCTCGGGAGTAGTCTCCGAGTTGAGCTCTACAACGTCACTATCATGCTCTGACGGCACGTAGTCTTCATCTACATCCACTTCAGAACGCGCAGAACTGGGCGTGCGCGACCTGCTCTCTCTCAACGTCTTTTTTTTTTAAATTGATTTTATAGATTCCATAATAAAACCCACGAGTGCGGGAGAACTAAACGTCGACCCGGGCAGAGATCCCGATACCCGGGCAAGCCTAATTACAACAGGGGGACGGCAGGTACCCTGAGGGGGCCGCACTAACGACTGAACTACCCATCAGCCATGCATCTCCTCGCCGTGCGGCAGCAACTTGAGATTCGGGGTGGTTTTTATAGAGGGCCACTCCCTCGCAGTCCGGGCGGTGAAGCCAAGACCCTCGCTCCCGTCAGCAGCCGCGAGACGTGATCCACGACACTGCACAATACGGGGTTACGATTTGCTCTAGACGGTGACAACGGGGACAAAAGACAAAAGAAAAGGGGGAACAACGAAAACAAAAGGGGACAAAAACAAAATGGACGCAGAACCAAAAGGAACAAAAAACAAAAAGGGGACAAGACCAAAAACAAGAGACAAAAACAAAAAACAAAAAGGGGGGCAAAGAAAGGGGAGAGAGTCGTCAGAGTGACGAGAAGAGACCCCGTTGTCTGTTCAGCGGCAGGGTGAGTGCACGCCGAACCCGTCAAAGAGGCTCTCCCATGTCCACTCTAAAACAGAGCGGTACTGGGAGAGCCGGGCCCAAAGATAGGGCCTCCGGCCTGGGGATGGGACTAACGTCCATCCCCCCGCCACCGGTGCCGAACGCGACGGCACAAGGCACCGGTTGTCAGAATATTAGCCGCCAGCAGTAATGAAGAGCATTATTGCCAACGTTGCCCAGGGTGTACCACGAGGAGGTTTTCTGACCCACACCCCAACCTAACCTTTTTTTTTTTTTGGGAGGGGGGAAATGCTCCTGATGCGTACCGTCCCACTCGGGGAGGTGGGACGGTTATGTCGGGCTCTCCGGCCTAGAGCGAACGGCCGGCATACCGACTAAAACCCCCCTGTGCACCGTCGCCTCGCCTTAGCGGGTGGGCCACCGGAACCTGATACAACATCAGCGACCCACCCAGCGACTGCCCACGACCCGCGGGCACCAACACTTGCGGCGGCGTCTGGGTGCACCAGAGACGCCGCGCCTACACGGAAGGGTGCGGGTGGGAGAAAAAATACCCCGATCTCCCACCCTCAGCCATCGCTAGGGGGGCATCAGACGCGCATCGGCGCGCCGACGCCGCCCAGCTCGCCGGCGACGGATCGGGTCAGCGAGGAGACTTTCCTCCCTGGCCCGCTCCGCCGCCTCCTTCTGCGAGATGACGTTCTCGCAGAAGGATGCGACCGCACACCAATTCCTGTCGCTATCGGCCATGGAGCGGATTATGGCCGATAGCGAGAGATCCACACCGATGGTCTCGACGAGGGCACGACGCTGCTGCGCCCACGCCGGGCAGAACTCCAGCGTATGCTGCGCCGTGTCCTCGCCACAATCGCAGTGGTGACAGGCGGGACTCGATTCCCTCCTCGCGACCTTGTGCAGGTAGTATCCAAAGCACCCGTGCCCGGATAATACCTGCACCAGCCGGAAGGAAAAAGTCCCGTGCTGTCGCCCCACCCACAACGAAAGGACCGGCCGGAGCGCCTCCACCGTGCGAAGACCCGCACGTGGAGCCTCCAGCCGGGCTGACCATCGGGCCACGATGGCTCGGCGAGCGGCCTCGCGCCACTCGCGCACCTGCTCGAGCAGAGGGCGACCGCCTCCGCCTGCTCGAAATTCGGCCGTTCGCCGATAAACGTCGGCGAGCACTTCCGCCTCCAAATCCCACGGGGGTGTACCGGCCAGCGCGCATGCCGCGTCTGCGGACACGGTGCGGTACCCGCGTATTGCCCTGACCGCCAAAGTGCGCTGCGGTCGGCATAACCGCGCGCGGTTCTGGGCGGTCAGGGACCCCGCCCACACCGGTGCGCCGTACAGCGCCATCGACCGGACTACCCCCGTGTAGAGCCTCCGGCACGCCAAACTGGGTCCGCCCAGGTTGGGCAATAATCGGCCCAGGGCGGACGCCGCGCCGTCCAGCTTCGGCTCAAGCTGGCGGAAGTGCTCGTCGAAGAGCCATCGCCCATCCAACACCAGGCCCAGATATCTCATCTGGGCCTGAACCGGTACGAGGACCGAGCCGACGGTGATCGAGGCGCCGGCAGGCGGCCCGCGACGGGGCCCATGGAACAACAGGGCCTCCGTCTTGTTGAGGGCCACCTTAAGCCCCAGCGCCTCGATTCGCCCGACCACCTGAGAGACCCCCGTGGTGGCCAGGCGAGCCGCCTCCTCAAAGTTGCGTCCCCGGGCTGCTACCAACGTGTCGTCAGCGTAACAGAATACGCCCAGCCCGGGGGGCAAGACTCCGCGCAGGGCCCAGTCATAGCCGATGTTCCACAGGAGAGGGCCAAGGACGGACCCCTGTGGAACACCGCGCGATATCGCCCTGCGCACTTCGTCGCCTGCTCGGTCCTCGCACAACACAAACCTCCGCTCCAAATAGTCTGCCATCAGCAGCCTCAGGTATGCGGGCACCCCATGGAATCGGAGTGCCTCTCTGATGCTGCCGAATGGCAGAGTATTAAATGCGTTGGCGATGTCTAAGGACACCGCCAACAGTACGCCGCCTCCCCTGACGGCTTCCTCGGTCGCGGCCCTCAGGGCCAGAATGGCGTCGATCGTCGAACGCCCGGCGCGGAAACCAAACTGGGCGTCCGACAGATCGGGCCCCACCTCCTCGAGGTGCCGGACGATGCGGGCAGCGAGAATCCTCTCCAGCAACTTCCCCGCCTCGTCCAGCAGTACGATAGGCCTGTAGGCCGCGACCGAGTCCGGGGCTCTCCCAGGTTTGGGCAGGAGCACCAGCTTCCCCACCTTCCAGCACTCAGGGAACCTCCCCGACGACAGACACGCGTCATACAGTTCCCTGAGGCGGTCGCCCATGTGGTCAAGGGCAAGGGCCAACACTCGGGCCGGAATTCCGTCCGGCCCGGGGGCGGTCCGCTTCGAGCGAATGCGCAGAACGGCCGCCCCCATCTCCGCCTCCGTGACAGGCGGAACCACCACCTCTTCGTCGGCCTCCCGGACTTCGGCCTCTGCGGCCATCGCCGGGGGCGTGTGCTCCGCCTGTGGTGGGAATAGGCCCTCGACCACTTCGGTGAGGAAGCTCGGCTGAAGGGACTCGGTAAGGGGGGGGCCCGTCGCGCGGAGCTTGCTCAGCGCCGCGCGGTATGGGCGACCCCAGGGGTCACGATCGAGACCCTCCAGCATCTCCTGCCGCGACTGCTCCTTGGCGCGACAGATGGCCAGCTTCAGAGCCTCACGCGCTGCTTGGTACGTTTCGTACAGCTGGCCCTCCCCGTTATCATCGCGGCGTCGCCGCCGGCTGCGGGTGTAGGACCTCCGGGCACGAATGCAGGCCTCGCGGAGGTCCACCAACTCCCGGGACCACCAGTAGACCTCCCTCCTAGGAGGCCGACGTCGGACGCGCGGCATGGCCGCATCGCACACCTGCGTAAGCGCAACACGAATGCGACCCGCCGCAGCATCAACCCCCTCGTCAGGAGGCACTGGAGACAGCCACGACTGCACTATGGCTGCCTCCTCTAACAGGTCCCGGTTCAAACGACCCACAGCCCACCGCGGAGACCGGGGAGCTCTGTCCGCCATGTGACCCCTAACTGGGTCCTGAGGATTCCGGGAGATCTCTGCTCGGATATAGCGGTGATCCGAGAGAGTCTCGACCTCCTCTAGGACTCGCCAGTTCCTTACGTTGTTCGCGACAGCAGGGCTAGCGAACGAGAGGTCCACTATCGACCCGCCCTGCTGCCGAACACAAGTGTCGGTGGTGCCTCTGTTGAGCAGACAGAGGCCCACCGAATTTGCCCACTCTTCCACCGCTCTACCGCGGGCGTCCGTTCTGGGAGACCCCCACGCGCCGGACTTTGCGTTGAAGTCCCCCATCACCAGGACGCGGCCTGATGCCAAACGCCGTATCGAGGTCTCCAAAGATGTGAGGAAGACCTCGAAATCAGCCAGACTCCGATTGGGGGAGAAGTACACCCCGAAAACGAGTAATCCCCCCCATTCGGCCGCCACGTATCCCGAGCCCCTATCTTTGAGCGACAAGGGCGGGGAACGCGGGGCCGTGGAGCTGATGACTGCCACGGAGCCGTCCCGGTCACCCACCCAGTTTGGGCGGGGAGGAACATAATAGGGCTCCGCGGCTACGGCCACACCAATCGACCACTGCGCCATGGATTGCAGGAAGAGGTCCTGCGCACCGGCGCAGTGGTTGAGGTTCGCCTGGAGGAGATGGGTGCAGTCGTGGTCCATTATTGGGCCGAAGTACTTGCAACCACATCCTCCTCCATCCGTGCCGGCGAAAGAGCGGCGACGATGACGGGGGTAGCCTGGGTCGATTGGCTACCCGCGACGTTCTTGGGCTTGGAAGCCCGGGGAGGGTTGCATCCCCTTCGCCCCATAATATGATTGGCGGGCAATTTACCCGCCGCACACGCGGGGCAATGGGGGGCGGCGGAACAATCCGTCGCCTTGTGCCCCGGCTGGCCGCAGCGGAAGCATAGTCCGCTGCAGTCGAAGCCACTTCTGCATGTGGCGCGCACGTGCCCCTCGGCCATGCATTTATGGCACCTCGCAGGCCTGGCCGCCAACAAAGAGACCTTGGCGGAACTCCAGCCTACGAGGAGCCTTCCTGCAGCAACCAAAGTGTTGGCCGCTGCGACGGGGCACTGCGCTACCACGGCTCCGACACCGCCAGGACCGGGGCGGATGGCGCCAACCTTGATGTTGTCCAGGCTGCATCCAGTTTTAGCCTGGATGGCCTCCCGGACATCGTCAGGCGTGATAGAATCGTCCAGGCCAGTGACACGGAATTCCACGCACTTCACGGGCCTGGCGATCTTTACGCCTTCCTCCGCCCCGAACAACCCTCGCAGCCTTTCCGCGATTGTGTCCGCCGTCTTTGCGCCCTCCGCACCGGGGAACTCGAGAATACGAGCCCCCGTTTGGGCAAGGCGGGTCTTGATGCCGGTGGGGCCTAAGTCCGCCACACCGACGCTCTCCCGCGCCTTCTTAAAGACGGCGGCGTAGGAAAGGCCACGCTCCTCCGCCTCCGGCGACACCGTTACGACCACGGCGGCCGATCTTGGCGGCCGGAGCTTCCCGGGCCTCTTCGTTTTCGCCTTTTTACTCTTCTTCACTTGTTCTTTCTTTCGTTCGGCAGCCGCAGCCCTCGCAGCGCTCCTGCGTTCGCGCCTCTTCCGACGCCGAATCTCCATTTCCTCCCCGGCCGTCTGCCAGCCCTCATTGGAAGACGCAGACGGACCAAGGACAGAAACCAGTCTTGGCGCACCCTTGGTTGGTGCCCGTTCCTTCGGCGCCGGGGCGCGAGTTGAGCCCGCAGGTGTCAGCCTCAATGGCGGGAAGTCTCTCTGGGACTGGGAAGGGGCTTTGGAAGTCCCCTTCTTCCCGGCCGCAGGTCTCGACCCTGCGGGGACGCTGGCCGACGCTGACGCCGCCGTCGCGTAGGATCGCTGGCCCGACGTGACCACTGGGTCCCTAGCAGCGGGCGCGTGGTTATCCGCTGCGAGTGGTGGACGGCGACGCGGTTCTGGAGGTAATCTTGCCTCCAGACTCCCCAGCCGCACGTTGATCATTGTCCCAACGGACGACATGACCTGGCGCAGCTGCGCGTCGGTTAGCAGGGAGCGCTGCTCCTCTCCTTGCCGAGCTACGGCATTCGGCTGCCGCAAACACTCCTTAACTTGGCTGAGCTCAGCACGGAGCTCAGCCACCTCCCCTGCCAGGCGGTCGTTTGCCGCCCGCAACCGCCTCGTCTCGTCGGAGGTGGTGCGCTCTGCGAGCGTTTGCACCACCTCCTGGAGGTGAGAGGCCGCCTTCTTGAGGGCATTGACGAACGTGCCCTTCAAATTCTGACTTTTTGTGGCCACCGTGATTATAGCGGCCACAGAGTCTGCGGCGGACTGGACGAGGTCTCCATCTGAGTTCTCGTCCAGGAGCTGCGCAACAAATTGTTCTGCTGCGCGCTCCCCCTCTTGTCGGGTGCGGGCGACCGATTCCCGCCTACTAAATGGGTTCGGGGTCACTGACCGTGACCCATGTACCGGCGAACTGGGGGCGGGCACCTTGATCGCTGGTGCGCTGCGCTCCGCCTCTGGTGACCGGCTCCTACTGCGCTTCCGGGTTCTAGAGACCTGACCGCTGAGTTCGCGGGAGTCCAGGTCCTCGGACTCAGACTCGACGCCGAGGCTGACGGAGCTCCTCCGGCTTCCGTTCGGCGTCGACGCCAATGATGTCCGACTCTCTGAAGGGCACGCACTGGTGGGCGTGCATGCCCCCATTCTTCCACCATCGCTGGCACGTGGTCGTAAAGGGCGCTTGAAGCGCCCTTTGGAGTCGCGCAAAGTGACTCCGTGCTCCTCCTTCTTCTTCACTTCCTCATCTAAGGGTGTTTTAGTTTTTTCATTTTCCATGTTATTCCCACGAGTAGAGACGATTTATAATCGACCCTCGGGTGACGCTCATTCCGAGGGAAGGCCTACATACTGCTGGGGGACGGCAGGTACCCAGAGGTTTTTACAACTTCGCTGTTGGGTGGTCTGAGTTTTCCTTCTCGCGGGCCGGCCAACTAAGGCAAGCCCCTCGGTCCCGTTGAGCCGCTAGACGTGATCAACGACACTCAACGGGTAACGATGTGAAGACGGAGGCAGGGTTAGGTTTCCCCTCCCCTATGTGCCACCGCCTAATGCCAGGACTACTGGCAGCCCTCAACTCTACGCACAATCCATCAATACCAGATGTGGTATCCGACTAAAAGAACTTGTGTATTACTAGTGCTACTAGTACAAATAATGTAAAAATAAATAAAATAAAATAAAACTAAAAATAAAATAAAGTAAATAAAATAAAAATAAAAATAAAATAAAGTAAATAAAATAAAATAAAATAAACCGCCCCGGCCTTACGGCCCCCACTGGTGATTTTTTAAAGAGGTTTTCTTCCTCTATCCCCCCCTGTCTTAAATCCACGTGTCCTCTGTTAATCAGAGGAACACGTGGAGAGACCCCCAAAACGCGGCCCTCGCGGGCCGATAACCCCGAGACAAAATGCCTCGGGTTCCCTACGCGCGTGCCAGAGTATTAGCCACGAGTAATAATGCCCCCGAAAGGACATGATTACCCGTGTTGCCCGGGGTGTACCGGCCCAACGTCTGCCGTTCCCATCCACGAAAAATGTGGAAAGGACTAGCAACCGTCAGGCACACTAGGAGGTTCTCTCTGGCCACACACCCCACCCCAACCTAACCTAACCTAACCTTTTTTTTTTTTTTTTTTTGGTACCCAGGAAAAATGCTTGATGCACTACCCGCCGGCTAGGGGACGGCACCGGCGGGGCGTGTGGGACTCCCCAGCAAGAGAAAAAGGCTGGTATACCCACTAAAAAACCTGGGGTGTTCCCTCTCTCATCCAATGGGGGGGCCTGTTGGGAGCTCTTAAAAGAATTGAGTCATCCATAGCAGGCCCCCCCGTGTGGGTGCGGGCCGGGTCATTTTTTTTTTAGGACCCGACCCCCTCTTGTCCCCAGGGGAGAGCTTCGCCGCTCTCCCCTTTCAGCGTTGGAAGGCGCGCGGGAACACCGCGCGCGCCCTCTCGGGGTTCTTAGTTTACGGGTGGCAGGCCCCCCTGAGGCCTTGCCACCCGGAACCCTTAAGTGGGGGGCAGGAGAGCGACATAAGCGCGTCTCCTGCGCCCCCTCCTCCGGCGGCGGACTTCTGGGGCGTAAGGATCGTCCTCACGCCCCCGCTCCGCCGCCTCCTTCTGCGAGATGACAGACTCGCAGAAGGACCTCATTGCGCCCCAGCACCTGTCGTCGCCGACCATCTTGGATACGACGGTCGGCAAGGAGAGGTCGGGGCCAATCACAGCGACCAGGGCACAGCGCTCCGCGGCCCACGCCGGGCACTCCTCCAGCGTATGCTGCGCCGTGTCCCGGTCACACTCCTCACAATGGTGACACCTGGTTGTCGGCTCCCTACCGGCTATCTTGCAAAGGTACTCTCCGAAACAGCCGTGTCCGGAGAGCACCTGAGTAAGCCGGTAGGTGAGCGGTCCGCGCCGTCTGTCCGTCCACTGCCTAAGTACCGGACGGACAGCCTCGACGGTCCTCACCCCGTAGCGGGGCTGGGCCAGTCTCTCCTGCCAATTCGCTTCAAGGACCAGTCGAGCCTGGGACCTTCGCGTCTCCACCGCCCTGTGCGTGGGTTCCTCTCCCTGGAGCCGGAGGTCAGCGCGCCAGTAATACACTGACGCTTGGACCTCCGCCTCCAAATCCCAGGGCGGCGATGCCGCCAAAACGCACGCCGCCTCAAAGGAGACGGTGCGGTACGCCCGTGACACCCTGATCGCCATCGCCCTCTGAGGTCTCCTGAGGAGGGCGATATTTTGGCGATCAAGGGCGCCAGCCCAGATGGGCGCTCCATATAGGGCCATCGACCGCACCACCCCCAAATAGAGGCGGCGGCAGACGACACTGGGCCCCCCGATATTCGGCAGCAGAGAGCTAAGCGCTCCCGCTGCCGCCATCAGGCGGGGGGCCAGACGGCTAAAATGGACGCGAAAGTTCCAGCGGCCGTCGAGGTAGAGCCCCAAGTATTTCATGCTTGGCTCCACCCCGATGCGGACCCCTCCAACGATGATGTGGGCATCGGGAGGTGGCGCCCGCCGAGGCCCGTGAAATAACAGGGCCTCGGATTTATCTAGCGCCACCTCCAGTCCCAACATCCTAATCCTGCCGACAACCAGGGCCACTCCAGCCGTGGCAAGACGGGCAGCTGCCCCGCAATCCGCTCCCCGGGCCGTAACCAACGTGTCGTCGGCGTAACACGTTACGCCGATGCCCGGGGGCAGGGCGCCCCGCAGCACCCAGTCGTAGCCGATGTTCCACAGTATCGGACCCAGAACCGAACCCTGTGGAACACCGCACGACATCTCCCTCCGGAACGTCTCTCCGTTCCGCCCCACACAAAACACACTCCTCTGGTGCAGGTAGTCCCCGACTATTCGGCGTAGATAGGGAGGCACCCCATGAAATCGGAGCGCCTCCCTAATAGTCGCCCACGGCAGGGTGTTAAAAGCGTTGGCGATGTCCAAGGACACCGCCAATACCACCCCGCGCGAGGCGACCATCTCTTCCGAGAGGGCCTTGACGCTACTGATCGCGTCAATCGTCGATCGGCCCTCCCGGAATCCGAACTGGCGTTCGGATAAGTCGGGGCCCACCCGCACCAGGTGCTTGGAGAGGCGGGCAACCACTACGCGCTCAAAGAGCTTGCCCACCTCATCCAACAGCACTATGGGGCGGTACGCGGAGGGAGAATCCGCGGGGCGGCCCTCCTTTCTCAGGAGGACCAGCTTGCCCGTCTTCCACATGGAAGGGAACCGTCCCGACTCCAAACAGGCGCTGAACAGCCTGAGGAGCCGGTCCCCTAGGGCGTCAAAGGCCAAAACCCAGGCGCGGCCAGGAATTCCGTCCGGCCCCGGGGCGGTGTTTTTGCCCCGAAGCCGCACTATTGCCGCGCCGAGCTCCGCCATCGTAACTTCTGGCACCCCGGCATCGGCACCGCCCTCCTCAATTTCGGGCGGCGCCATTACGGGAGGCGTGTGCTCCGCCCTCGAAGGAAAGAGAGCGGAAATCACACCCTCCAATTGCCGAGGCTGGAGACTCTCGGTGACCGGCGGGGCCCAGGGGCGCAACTTGCCCCTGACCGTCTTGTACGGCCGGCCCCACGGATCTGCCTCGAGAGTCCCCAGGAACTCTTCCCATCTTTGGGTTTTGGCCTCGCTGATGGCGGACTGCAGGGCGTACCTCCGCTGTTTGTACGCGTCCCGCAGCCGTGCCTCCACGGTCGGGTCACGGTACCGCCTGCGTCGGCGGTACCTAGTGTACTGGCGACGCGCCGCAATGCACGCGGTGCGTTTCCGGCTGATGTCGTCAGACCACCAGTACACCTGACGCCTCGGAGGCTGAGCACTGGCCCGGGGCATTGACGCGTCGCAAATCTGCGTCATCGCGCCCCGGAACCACTCCGCTTCTTGCTCAACCTCCACAGGCCCTTCGACCATCGGGGTCCAGGCCTGCACGATGGAGGCTTCCACCAGCACGTCTGCATCGAGACGTTTCAACGCCCATCGTGGGGACGACGGGGTGTGCACTCTCCTCGGGCGATCGTCCGGGATCGCTGGCGAGGCGGAGATGTCGAACCGCACGTAACGGTGGTCCGACAGAGACTCCGCCTCGACCAGCACTTGCCAGTCCCGGACGCGGCGCGCTACGGCAGGGCTTGCGAACGAGATGTCCACAATGGACTCGCCCTGCCAGCGCACGCATGTGGCGACCGACCCCCGATTAAGAACGACGAGGCCGGTCGCAATCGCCCACTCCTCCAGCGCGTCGCCGCGAGCGTCGGTGACAGGGGATCCCCAAGCCATTGATTTGGCATTAAAGTCCCCCGCCACCACGACCGGACGCGATGGGTACCGATTAATCACGGCCCCCACCGCGCCCAAAAATCGCTCAAACTCGGCGAGGCGCCGGTTGGGAGAAAAATACACCCCGATCAGGACGGTTCCCTCCCAATCAACACATATATACCCCTCGCCCCTGTCTGTCATCACCAGGAGCGAGGGTCCGGACGAAACAATGGCCGCCAAACCCCCGAGGTCCCCAAACCAGTTGTGTCGGCTGGGGACGCAGTAAGGCTCGGCGACCACGGCGATGTCAATTGACCACTCCGCCATGTGCTGCAGCAAGATATCCTGCGCCCTGGCGGAGCGGCCAATGTTCGCCTGTAGGAGGCGATGGGCCATAATTAATTATGTGTCCATCGCCATCCCACTACTCCCTGCTTGGGGAGGGGCCGGGGCGGCCGGAGTCCCGGCGACCACCCCTCTGGCCCTTCGTCTTTTTGGAGGGGAGCAAGATTTGCTCCCCATCCGGTGCTCCGCTGGCTTTCCTGCAGCCGAACATATGCTGCAGGAAGCTTTAACGGCGGAGCAGGCGGCGGCCTTGTGGCCGGGCTGACCGCAGCGATAGCACAGATCGCCGCGATCAGTTTCGGCGGTGCATTGCTGCCTCACGTGCCCCGGTTCGAGGCAGCGGTAGCACCGCCTAGGCCTCGGCTCCAGAAGGTTCACCTGAGCCGAGACCATCCCGACCAGCAAACGGCCGGCCGCCACCTTCTTCGCCGCGGCGATGGGGCAGCGCACCATCACTGTGCACAGACCGCTCTCGCCGCGGCGCATCTCCCCCACCTTAACCTGTGCCTGAGGGCAGGCTCCGGCTTGTGCCACCGCAACGGCGACATCCTCGGAGGAGGCCGAGTCGTCCAGCCCGGTTACTCGCATTTCTGCGGATTTCACCGGGCGGGAGACCCTGACCTCCTCAGGCGTGAACAGGGACCGTAACGTAGCTGCTATCCTGTCCGCCTTGTCGCCGGAGGTGGCACCTGGGACCTCTAAGATCCTGGCCCCAGTGGCGGCAACCTTAAATACGACGCCTCCGGCAAGGCCCATCTCAGCGAGATTACCTTTCATGGCCTGAGTGGCCTGCCGGAGGACGCCTGCATAGCTGCCGCCCTGCCGGAGCCCCTCCTCCGTCAGCTCCACCACAACGGCGGTGGAGCGCGGGGGCCGCAGGTCGGCCGGGCGGAGGCCTTTCTTCTTATTGGCGACCGGGGGCGCCCGGGAGGCCTTCTTCTTCTTCTTCCTCTTCCGTTTGGTGACCTCCGTCCATGGCTGTTCAGCCGAGGTAGAAGCCACCGGGGCGGGTTGGAGCTGTGGGGCAGGGCGCGATGGCACCACAGTGGCCACCGCCCTCCCCTTGCCCTTCCCTTTCCCTTTCCCCTTGGAAGAGGAAGCCGACGGTGTGGGGGCAGACATCTGCCGTGCCACCGGTTGGCCGGAGGGCGCGGGGCCCGCCGGCGCTCCTCCGACCATTCGGGGGCGGCCCCCAAGCGGAGGGCCCGGGGTCGGCACGGGCGCGAGGCCATAGTTGGCCAGGCACGCCTCCACGACATTGCGTGCCTGGGCCACCGTGGCCCGCATCAAATCCTCCGCCCAGGCGGGACGCCGGTCCTCCGCGGGAGTGACGGGCTGCACTGTGCGCCGGGGGAGGGGCGGAAACTCCTCGCGCGGCCCCCTGGCAGGCGCCCCGGCAGCGGCCGAGGGTGCTTTTGCGGCGACGGCCCGAGCGGCAGTGGCAGTGGCCGCCTTCATAGCCGCTACCTCCGCCCGGAGCTCCGCCAGCTGCCGATGCAGCCCCTCATTCTCTGCCCTCCAGCGCCTCTGGAGGTCAGAAGAGGTCTGCCCCCACAGATTGAAGAAGGCCTCCTTCATATCTGCCGTTGCAGTCTTCAGGTCCCGGATGAACCCCCCTTTCAGGTTGCCGGACCGGGCCGCCACCCTCAGGACGGTCTCGGCGCCAGCCTCGAACCGTTGCCTGAGGTCGGCAACCGAGTCTCCCCCGGAGGGGGACGCATCCGGGACCCCAGCCCTCTTGAGGAAGTCTCGACGGGCAGGCAAAGGCTGCCCGAGGAGCTTCCTCGCGGAGGGAGGCGGCATCGGGGAATCAGCCCTTCCTACACAGGGCGTCCCCTCCACTACCTCCACCTCCGTGTCCGAGCCAGAATCGGACGGCGCGTGATGAGACGTCTTCCGGCGCTTCGCCGAAGCGCCGGGCGTCACTCGAAATTTGAGGGCGAGGGAAGCTGGGCTATCCCTCCCCTCCTCACTCTCCCGTAGAGCCGCCGATGAGCACCGGCTCCGAGGCCGACTGGCTTCCGAGCCCGAGCCCGCCCGCGACTCGACGTCCATGTCAGTGCCGGTGCCGGCGCTGTACACACTCGACGCGGAGTCGCTGCGTGCCAGCGCCGCAACCCGACACCTCGACCGTGTCCTCACGGCCGGGACTCCATCCACAGCTGTTGGCGGGGGCATATCCCCCCCAACCTTCCCCTTTTGCCCCTTTGCAGGGGTTTTGGTGCCAGATGTTTCGCGCGGCACTACGCTGGAATGGCGGTTGCCCCCCCCAGAATACGAGGGGCTGACGGAGCCAGATGGCTCCGTGAGGGATTCTCCGGGCGCGGCGCGCCCGGTACCCTCCTGGGGTAGTCTATGACCTTTATCCGACATTATCATTTTTTAATTGGGTGGCCCTAATGGCTGGGTTCCCCCCAGCCATACAGCCCCTCGCCGGGCCACAAAAGCTTAAGCTTTGGGTTATTTTTATAGAGGTTTTCTTCCTCGCAGCCCGAAGGCCCCCGGTCCTGTCAGTTCTGGATTACGGGTTGGGCCGGATGGGGGTCCATGCTGGACCGATCCACCCGCCCCAAGAGCGCCCGCCTGGGCAGGAAACCCATGGTTCCCACCTCGGCCTGACGGCCCCACTAGTAATTTTTTAGAGAGGTTTTCTTCCTCTATCCCCCCGTGTTGGGCCGGATGGGGGCCCATGCTGGACCGATCCACCCGCCCCAAAACCGCCCGACTGGGCAGGACGCCAAAGCAACCCGCTCCAGCCTTACGGTCCCCACTGGTGATTTTTTAAAGAGGTTTTCTTCCTCTATCCCCCCCCCCCGTATTGGGCCGGATGGGGGTCCATACTGGACCGATCCACCCGCCCCAAAACTGCCCGACTGGGCAGGACGCCTACGCACCCCGCCCCGGCCTTACGGCCCCCACTGGTGATTTTTTAAAGAGGTTTTCTTCCTCTATCCCCCCCGTCTCAAATCCACGTGTCCTCTGCTAATCAGAGGAACACGTGGAGAGACCCCCAAACGCGGCCCTCGCGGGCCGATAACCCCGAGACAAGATGCCTCGGGTTCCCTACGCGCGTGCCAGAGTATTAGCCACGAGTAATAATGCCCCCGAAAGGACATGATTACCCGTGTTGCCCGGGGTGTACCGACCCAACGTCTGCCGTTCCCATCCACGGAAAATGTGGAAAGGACTAGCAACCGTCAGGCACACTAGGAGGTTCTCTCTGGCCACACACCCCAACCTAACCTAACCTAACCTAACCCACCTATAACATCGTCAAAGTACGCATCGCCTTTACAAGAGCTCCCAATTAAAAATTAATATCTGCGGCAATTAGCAACATAGGCGCGTAAAAATTCGTACAGTGAAAGTGAAGTGTGTGATTCACCAGGATTAGCGTTGGCAGAAAAATCCACCACCAGGGAGAGCAGCAGCGAGGAGTCCAAGACCTAGAACTTTAACACCCTACAGTTCTATGCAGGTTAGAGTTACCACCAAACCCCCACCACCACCATCTAGAGGCCGAGATTACCATTCCAACGACACCACTCACGTCCACTTCGTCCTAGGCTCCAAGAAGTTATTCACAGCCAAACTTCTCAAGACCACGTTGTCGCCACCACGTGCTGCAGAGAGGTTAAGTACCGAACTTAGGTTAAGTACTACACCTATACATGCGGCGTGTGACGACACAGGCGAGCGACGGACAGACGTGAAGACTCCAAAGCCGGCCCCAAGAATCCTCCAGCGAGCCATCTTCAACCTCAGGCTACGGCTGATCAGCATCAGGTACCACTCGAGGGAACTCCTCAACCCCCACCCCTTACCCCTTACTGTTCGGGTTCTCCGAAACCGGGAAACTGAGACCTTCCCAAATACCCCAACAGATCCCTCATATTCCCACCCCCAACCTCCCCCCCCCAACCAAGCCCTACCCCCACCCCCTCCCCTTTAACCCCCCCACCCCCCACCCCCCTCACCCTCCCGGGAACCCCCCTCACCCCCTAACCCCCCCTCACCCCCCCTCACCCCCCCTCGAACCCCTCCCGAAAACCCTCCCTTTCCCCCCTCGAGTATACCTCACCCCCCCTGGACCTAAGTTTGGGGCCAAGACACCCAGACCCGTCGAGTTTGGGCTCATTGGAATCGGGAGAACGAGCCCAATCTTTTGGCCCCAACAGAAACCCCGAAATCACATCGCAAACCTGGGAACTGACGACCACCTTCAGTAAACCACCTCACTTGAACTTCGAAGCAACGCACTATCACAAAAGGCAAGGGCCCGCATACAGGCGTACAGCACAATTAGCAATATGTCACAACCCACCAGAACAAAGTCCACCAAAATAAACCCTAAGACTAATGATGACAAAACAAAGGAGGCCCCAGCGGGGCCTCAGCCAAAAACAAGAACTTTACGGGAACAGGTGCTCGTTAAGACCTCGAGCACCAGAAAACCAACGCCCACAACCTCCACCGAAACACAAGAAAGACCGACACCGAAAAACAACACAATGGAGAAGGTTCTACAATGGCCTCAAGACGAGGAACCAAAACTAACCCACTCCGAAGACGACGCCGCCTCAGTAGCGTCGGCAGCAGACTCTGAATCAGTGTGCTCTGACGTATCACACCTAAGAGTGGGCAGGAAAAGCCTCCTCTACACAACTAATAGAGGAAGCGGCGTAGAGATGGACCTTGCCACCAAAGCAGCGAACACTCTGCTGCTCAAAGGCAAGGAGGCATTAGAACAGGCGGGAAACATGAAAAGAGAGTGCAAAACAACAGCACTCGATTGCCTCCAGTCCCTCTATGAGACTGTACTCTCCCTCTCCGACTCTAGGTCCCGCCATAAACTCAACCTAGAGAAGGAAAGGTCACGCCACGCCCAAGAACTGGTGAGATCGGAAAGGGCACACACGAAACAAATAACAGCATTGACAGAGGAACTCGCAAAGACCCGCGAGCAAGTGTCGGCGTCCCTGCAAGAGACAAGAGACATCCGAAAGTGGTTGGAATTTGAAACACAGGACCCACATAGATTAATAAAAGATCTCAGCAGGGACAACAAAAGAGTGGAAGCCGCAATCATTAAAATCCAGGAAACAATCAAAGAAATGGCCAATACAGGGAGCAACATCCAATTAAAGGATATAGAAGGAAAAGTGACCGCAATGGCACGAGATACGAAATCTATACACAACAGACTGGATGAACATAAAACGGGACTCACCAAGATCGAGTCCCATACCCAGGACATCAAAACTAACATCCAGTCAAACCACCAAGCAACCACAAAAGCCCTGACACGTCTAGAGGATCCCCCAACAAAAACTGAGGAGACATTAACAGGGCTTAAAGAACATCTGAAAGAGATCTCCAACCTTGTGAAATCGGTAAATACCACAGAAAAGGAAGCCCCCAAAATCGAGTTCGGTGAGCACCTCCAGCCCATCACGGAGAGGCTCAAAGCGGTGTCCTCAGAACTCAAAACCATACGAGAACACCAAAAAGAGGCACCACCACCGACATCAATAAGTTTGGGGGCCGAAATGGCCCTGGTGGACATACTGAAAGCGCAGACAAACAGTGCGACGACCTACGCGCAGGCAGCTGCAAAAAAGCCTCCCCAACCACCCATACGGAGGCCCAACCACACCCTCATCATCTCCTCAAATAATAAAACTAAGACTGGGGAGAACATTGTTAACATCCTGCGCGAGGCCATAAACACAAAGAAAACCGGGGCCAAAGTAGACCGGCTCAAGAAGGTTGGGAATCAAAAAGTGATCATCTCGTGTAACAACAAAGCGGATCTCACCCTAATATCAGAAAAAATAAGAACAAATAAGACCCTTAAAGCAGAGACGGCACGCAACAACAACCCACTCGTCATCATTAGGGATGTACTTGCGTACCATTCCGACGCCGAGATCGTGGAGCACATCCTGGCACAAAATAACCATGTGCTCAACGGCGTCGAGCCAAAGGAGCGGACCATCAGAGTCCGCTACAGGAGGCGGGCAAGGAACAACCTTGAGTGCCACCCGGTACTGGAGGTGTCCCCTGGCATTCACAAGAACATGCTGGAGGCCGGGAAACTGTACATCGACTTACAGAGGCGACCGGTCAACGACCACTCCCCACTCGTGCAATGCACAAAGTGTCTGGGCTTCGGGCACACGAAGGCTCTCTGCCAGGAGAAGGAGGGCAGATGTAGCCACTGTGGCCAGCAACACACTTGGGAGAAATGCACCCAGAGGTTGGAAGGGAAACCCCCAACATGCGTTAATTGCAAAAAGGTCCCAACACCACCGGGACAGCCGCAACGCATCGAAACCAACCACAACGCCTTCAGCGGGGAGTGTGCGGAAAGACAGAAATGGGACGCCATAGCCCGCGCAAAGATCTCCTACCTTTGCTAAGGTCTCCACAACACAGGGCAGCTCTATACCCCCATCAACATCAACACCATCGACAAAACTGAAAATCGTCCAAGCGAATCTCCAAAGATCCAAGTTGGCAACAGCGGAACTACTCCAAGCGGCTGAGCACCAAGGCATCCACATCGCCCTGGTGCAAGAGCCGTACACGGGCAAGCACGGAGTAATGAAACACCACCAAGGGACAACTACCATCCAGTGTACCCTTAACCGCCAAAAGCCGAACAAAGCCGCTATCATCATCTTCGGCAACCTGCTGGAAACAATCCACGACCCGCAATTGGTAACGGAAACGGAAGCAGCGGTCGTGGTAAAGGCAGGTGGACTAACGCTCGGACTAATATCAGTCTACTTTGAAGGGGACCAAAATATAGAGCATAACATATGTCGAGTCAAAAACCAGCTAATAAGGATGTCCACAAACAACACCATAGTGGCCGGTGACGTAAATGCCTGGAGTCATTGGTGGGGAAGCTCCTCAGAAGACCAGAGGGGAGCTACCTACAGTGCCTTCATCGACGAAATGGACTTGCAAATTCTAAACATCGGAGATACACCAACGTTCGAAACTTACAGGAGAGGCAGGCTGTACTCCAGCATTGTCGACGTAACAGCCTGCAGTTCAACGCTACTAGGCAGGATAGAAGAGTGGAAAGTCAATAAACATCTGACCACATCTGACCACAATGCCATCACATTTGCGCTACGCGTCGCAGGGGCTCTCCAACCCTTAAGACCCCAGACGACGCGTGTATACAATGTGAAAAAGGCAAACTGGCTGAACTTCACTCCACTCTTCACATCGACCCTGGCAGCTAACAACATCACTCCTGTCAGAATCAACGAAGTAACCTCACAAACCGAACTAGAGTCCATAGTAGGATCCTACATTACCACCATCACGGAAACATGTGAACACACAATTCCGAAACTAGGATCCTACAAAGGCAAACCAACGCCTCCGTGGTGGACGCCGTCTCTCGGACAA
Organism: Catocala sponsa; assembly: GCA_963564715.1. Lineage (NCBI taxonomy): Eukaryota > Metazoa > Arthropoda > Insecta > Lepidoptera > Erebidae > Catocala > Catocala sponsa. Next base: position 73,551 of record OY751337.1, read on the forward strand.
CTCAAACGAGAAGTCCTCAGGAAGAAGAGACGGATCCGAAACGCGGCAACAGTCAGGAGGCAGTGCGTCATCGAAGAATTTCAAGAGGCAAAGCTTGCGTACACCCAGCAAGCAGTAGAGGCACAAACCAAAAGTTGGAAGGAGTTCTGCACGACCCAGGAAAAAGAGAGCATGTGGGACGGAATCTATAGGATACTGAGAAGAACCGCCAGGAAGCAAGAAGACACCCTCCTCCGAGACAACAGCGGCAAAACCTTGAGCCCGCAAAACTCGGCGGATCTCCTGGCGGAAACGTTCTACCCAACTGACACCATAGAAACCGACACCCCACATCACACTCAGCTCCGTAAAATGGCGGAAGAGAGTCAACCGGAACAACTGAAAGGAGACGACCCTCCCTTTACATCAGGTGAGCTTGACCTAGTGCTCCAAGCACTAAATCCCAAAAAGGCACCAGGCCCAGATGGCATCACAGCAGACATCGCCACCAAAGCCATCGCCTGCGACAGGGAAGTATTCATGGCACTTGCAAACGCTTGCCTGAAACTAGCATACTTCCCCAGAGCATGGAAAGTAGCCCACGTCGTCATCCTACGGAAACCCGGCAAAGAAGACTACACTCACCCCAAGTCGTATAGGCCCATTGGTCTCCTATCAGTCATCGGAAAGATAGTGGAGAAACTGATGATAGGGAGAATCCAGTGGCACATTTTACCAACTCTGAACTCCAAACAGTACGGATTCATGCCCCAACGCGGCACGGAAGACGCCCTTTACAGTCTAGTGAACCAGATCAGAGAGGAAATTCGAGAAAAGAAGATAGTACTCCTAGTCTCACTGGATATTGAAGGGGCTTTTGACAATGCGTGGTGGCCAGCGCTGAAATGTCAACTCAAGCAAAAGAAATGCCCGTACAACCTCTACAACATGGTATGCTCTTACCTCGAAGACCGCAGTATCGTCGTCAACTATGCCAGAACAACAAGTGAGAAGAGAACCTCCAAAGGGTGCGTTCAAGGCTCCATAGGAGGCCCCACCTTTTGGAATATCATCCTGGACTCCTTGTTACAACAACTAACTGGCAAAGGAGTGAACTGCCAAGCGTTCGCCGATGACGTTGTCCTTCTATTCTCCGAGCACACATCCACAGCCCTAGAGCAGTCAGCGAACGAGACGTTGCAGACTGTAGTAGATTGGGGGGAGAAAAACAAGCTACACTTCGCAGCACACAAGACCAGTGCTATGGTTCTAACCAAGAAGACAAAGTTCGACCCCCCTGCGATCTACATGTCTGGCAACCTAATAAACCTCGTGGAAGAGATAAAGCTCCTGGGCCTCACCATCAACCGCCCACTCACCTTCACATCACACGTGCAGAAGACCTGCAAAAAGGCTGCAGACATATACAAACAGCTAGCCTGTGCAGCCAAAGTGACGTGGGGGCTCAACGGAGAAATAGTTCGGACAATCTACACAGCAGTCATAGAGCCTATTATCATGTACGCCTCCAGTGTTTGGGCTCCAGCCACGGAGCTAAACACCGTAATGGACATCCTCAACTCGACTCAAAGAGGGTTCGCACTGAAAATATGCAAAGCATACCGGACAGTCTCGTTAACATCTGCCTTAGCCCTTTCAGGCTTGCTGCCAATAGACCTGAGGATTCAGGAATCAGCAAGTCTCTACGAGATCAAAAAGGGCATCAGTCTAGACTACCTACCCACAGGGAAACAACTCGAGCACAAGGTGAGCTACCTCCATAAACCTCACCCCTCAGAGCTTTTAAAAACAGAGTTCGAGCTCCTCGAGAATATGGATCCCGAAACAATAGATACCCACCACATCACCGGCCCTCAAATTTACACAGACGGCAGCAAAATCGAGGGCAAGACCGGAGCTGCCCTAACGTGGTGGGAAGGTGGTAAGGAGATAACATCCAAATCCTTTAGTCTAGATAAACACTGTTCTGTCTTCCAAGCTGAAATGTACGCCCTACACAGGGCAGTGGAGATGGCGAGTACCAGCAGCGAACCAATAATCAACATCTTGAGCGACTCAAGATCCTCGCTCGAGCTGCTGAGAAATCCCCAGTACACCACAGCCCTGTCAAGAGACATTAAGCTAAACATCAGGAAAATAACGGAACAAGGCAAGAAATTAAGACTCTTCTGGCTACGAGCTCACGCGGGCACAATCGGAAACGAGCGTGCAGACGAGCTCGCGAAACTCGCAGCACTAACACCGTCAACCGGGCCAGACTATGACAAAGTCCCCCTGTCATTCATAAAACTGATGATCCGACAGGAGAGCGTCAGAAAATGGCAGGACCGATATGAGACCTCCAACACCGGAGGGGTCACCAAAAAGTTCCTCCCCCAGATAAACACCACCTATCAAATAGTGAGAGGGACAAAAATGACCCCGCTGCAGGTGCAGGCGATAACAGGTCATGGAGGCATAGCCGAATACCTGCATCGGTTCAATCTCATATCAAGCCCGGGCTGCGAGTGTGACGACAACATCCCAGAGACGTCCTTGCATAACATCTTAGACTGTCCCCGTTTTCTAAACCACCGCTATGATCTTGAAAACCAGCTCAACATCAAGCTGTCAGAGACCAACTTACCAGCGCTGTTAGAAAACAAAGAATCCAGAGCGAAAACCCTAAACTTCATTGAAAGAATCTTCAAGACCGCTACCAAACGACACAGCACAGGGAACACAAACACCGTTCCCCCTCCCCCTACTCAGGACCAACCTACGACAACAACTATCACACCCACCAACAGCCAAGGACCACACAAACCCAACACGCCCTGCGTCCATCACTCTTCAGAACTCCAACTGCTGGAGAGTGCTGAGCGCGGAGCCCCGGGCTTAAGAACAAGAAACGTGGTCCTGTTCATGAACACTAACTATGAACGGCTCGGGATAGGCTTCTGCAACGCAACCGGGAATAAGAGAGTGGCAATTTCACCAGGAGCAGCCCTGATAATCAAAGGAAGCACCACGCGCACCACCATCAAGCGCAAAAGGTTTGAGGAACTCAGTGAATTGGAAGTTGCGGGACAAAAGAGTCGTCTTGTACGGAAGAAAAACAAGACGATTCTGTTACTAGACTGGAACGCCAACGAGTCCCCATTCACTCGAGCAAACTCTCTACTCCAAGCGATATCAGAGGCAAGCAGAATAAACGACACCACACCGCGTATCATCAGCGTGGACGCCATGATGGCCGACTTCGAGAAGGGCGAGGTCGCAGACTACACCGGCAGCATCAGTGCAGCCGAGTACCACGAAGTGGTGGTCTACGAAGGGAAGCACCAAGACCTCAGCTTCTTAAGACCACCAAAACCCAGACAATCTGCGACTCATCTCTCCACGACGCCATCAACTCCAACATCTGTCACAATTGCCACCCCCCCTACCAGTTCAGAAAAGTTGCAGAAGAGGTTGTTAGAAGAAAGGACCCGCACAACCAGAGAAACTCCAACCAAACACTCAATCATGACACCATTACTAAACACCATCAGCTCACAATTATGGGGGAAAAAGACGCCACCCCACCCGGCGCCAACTCCCTCACAAACAACTTCGAGAGCGGGTAATGGTGCCGCGACCACTGCAAGAACAAAAGCCGACATGGGAATAGTCGCTGCGCCAAACCTCAAGCAGGCCGTCACTCCACAGGACCACGTGGCCAACGCATTCCTCGAGTATACTCAAATCTTACGGGAGACAAAAACCGTTTCCATCAAGAAATGTGTTGACATTTTGAGGGCCTTCAAATACCAACAAGAAGGCCTACTAAACGTAAGACTCGAGGAAGCAGAAGCCACCATATACGACAGTGACGCCTCCAAAGTCATAAAAGGAAGGACGATGACGAGACACATGGCGGCATACAGCGCCACAGCGGGAATCGTCCCCCTGGACAGAGAAGAAACGCAGCGCTCCGGACACTTCACTTACTGCACCCCCCAAAACGACCCCATCGTTGTCACGACCCAAGACACGGAGATATGGCTAGCGGACAGCATACTCGAAAGAGCCCAGAAGCTGTCCGAGAGTGAGCCGCCCGAGAAATGGGAAGTGCCCAAAATTACGTGGGTAAACGGAGTTCCGGGATGCGGTAAGACAACATGGATCATAAACAACTTTAACATCGCAAAAGACATCGTTGTCACCACAACCAAGGAGGCACAGAGAGACCTGGTCCAGCGCATCACTCGCCGAGCAGGGGCAGACGCAGCAAGGAAAGTGCGAACGATGGCATCAACCCTGGTAAACGGGGTCAAAGAGCGAGACCGAGAACAGTGCAGTCGGCTACTTGTAGACGAAGCACTGATGAACCACTTCGGCGCAATACTGATGCTATCGCGAATCGTAGGTGCCAGCGAGCTGCTGCTTATTGGCGACGTGAACCAGTTACCATACATTGACCGGGAAAACCTCTTTAAAATCACATACCTCCGCCCAAACTCCCTGACTGACACAAACCAAGAGTTGCTTTGCACACACAGATGCCCAATGGACGTGGCGTTCGCCCTCAGCACCATCTACGAGAGCATCTACTCGTCCAAAACAGTCATAAAATCCCTAAAAATAACTTCATATACCAACGCATCGATCCCCCAATCCGAGCCAAATACACTCTACCTCACCTTCAGCCAGGCAGAGAAGGAAACACTCTCGGAAAGAGGGTACGGCAAAGGAGAAGGATCGACCATTCTCACAGTACATGAAGCCCAAGGGCAAACATATGGCAAAGTACTTTTGATCAAGTGTGCTAGCAGAAGACAACGGATCCATGACAGTGTCCCCCATGCGGTGGTCGCAATGTCGCGTCACACAGAGACGTTCGTCTACTACACCGACGAAAGCAACGACGCGACAGGAAATCTGATTAAAAGGGCAACAACATCCTCCGCCAAAAACATCCTGGACTACAATCTCAAAATGGCCATTAAACATCGGGATCACCAGACCATAGAGAAACTGACAACACTGTACAGAGAAGTCAGAGGAAATCCAGGACCACAAAGCGCGACAAGCCCTGAGATTCAGATTCAGAGTACCAGCGGGAAACCTGAGTAGAAATAGCGGCAAAATAATAAATTGACACACCAAACCAGAAACAACGACAAACCGGACATGACAAAACAAAGCAAAATTAAATGACAACAAGGCAGAATGCCAAACCGCCAAACCAAACCAAGACGGTAAAATGACAAGAACACAACTCACTCCTCAACGGCAAGACGCCCATCAAAACGGCCTTCAGCCCAACAAATTCAGGCCCTCAGCCAAAAAACAGAATTTAAAAATAGAATAGGCCTTCAGTCAATTCAAAATAAGGCCTTCAGCCGACAAATTAGGCCATCAGCAAAATTATAGCCCCCCCCTCTTACAACAGGCCTTCAGCCTCACAAGATAAGGCCCTCAGCCAAAGAAAAAGCACAAATGGCCTTCAGCCAAAATATCATCCACGAATTAAAATTACCTAAAGTCATCATCAACAAACAAAAATTGCTTTTGTGTTGTCGCCTGCAAAACTCCATCAAAGGCGGGCGCACAATATGACGAGATACAAAATATATATACCAAGTAAGATCTAATAAAAATAAAGTTAACCTAAAAAAGGCACGGACTCATGTCTGTGGAGTCTTTAAAATACTAAGAAAAAAAAAAAAAAAAAAAAACCTAACCTACCTACCTACCTACCTACCTACCTACCTACCTACCTACCTACCTACCTACCTACCTACCTACCTACCTACCTACCTACCTACCTACCTACCTACCTACCTACCTACCTACCTACCTACCTACCTACCTACCTACCTACCTACCTACCTACCTACCACGTGGTAAACTACATATTAACAGCTGTTTACGTGAAGCAACATTTATTTGAAAGAAGCGACTTTACGTTTTCCGAATTCGTTTTCTATATTTGGAGCTCCGAATGCGTGGAATCAATATAAAATACACTAACTGCCACACACGTCCGCTTTCTCTCCGAACGGAAAAAAATCCGTATGTACGTTTCGAATGCAAACCATTCGGAAAAAACCTAATGACGTCATGCGGAATGCAGCCCTTGCATACATTTTGTTTGTGTCTGCGCACACGTTCGGAAATTCTCATTTGGAACTGCGTCCGCGCCGCGCGCATCGAACGTACGTAAACAATAGTTATAATGTGTGAGGTAGAAATATTAATATTGTCTATTGAAAAATACACTTGCTTGTGGAATATACATGACAAGGACTACAACAACAGAGATATAAAAGACTAGATGTTACCGCGGTTTCAGCCGCGTTTATCGTTACTGCGCCGCCCCTTTAGGTCGTAGCGTGATGTTATATAGCCTATAGTCTTCCTCGATAAATAGGCTATCCGACACAAAAAAAATTTTTCAATTCGGACCAGTAGTTCCTGAGATTAGCACGTTCAAACAAACAAACAAACTCTCCAGTTTTATTATATTCGTATAGATTTGGCCTGGGAGCAGGTATTTAAAGAGGTATAGTTCATATTGCGTGTTGCTTTATGAACCAATTAAAACGACGATGTGGTGATTGAATATTGACTGGTTTATTGTTACTTAATTAAGGCTTATATACTAAGTTATTATACATACGTAGTACGGACCTATATAGGAAAGGGAAATTATGATGTTTACTTTATTTGCATAATTAACAATATTAACTATTATGTATTACGGCACGTAGTATTTTGCTTTGCTAATAACAAGTTATATATATCACGTTTGCATGTACTATACTATACTATGATATACTATGGCTTTCGCCATAGTTCATACTATTCACATAATTTCGTTTAAATATGTTTGTTTTATTTAATGTTGTTTTATTGTATGAAAAATGACCCGGCCCGCACCCACACGGGGGGGCCTGCTATGGATGACTCAATTCTTTTAAGAGCTCATGAGAGAGGGAACACCCCAGGCTTTTTGGTGGGTATACCAGCGCGTTTCTTGCTGGGGAGTCCCACACGCCCCGCCGGTGCCGTCCCCTAGCCGGCGGGTAGTGCATGAAGCATTTTTCCTGGATACCAAAAAAAAAAAAACAAAAAAAAAAAAGGTTGGGGTGTGTGGTCAGAGAGAACCTCCTAGTGTGCCTGACGGTTGCTAGTCCTTTCCACATTTTCCGTGGATGGGAACGGCAGACGTTGGGCCGGTACACCCCGGGCAACACGGGTAATCATGTCCTTTCGGGGGCATTATTACTCGTGACTTATACTCTGGCACGCGCGTAGGGAACCCGAGACATCTTGTCTCGGGGTTATCGGCCCGCGAGGGCCGCGTTTGGGGGTCTATCCACGTGTTCCTCTGATTAGCAGAGGACACGTCGATTTGAGACGGGGGGATAGAGGAAGAAAACCTCTTTAAAAAATCACCAGTGGGGGCCGTAAGGCCGGGGCGGGGTGCGTAGGCGTCCTGCCCAGTCGGGCAGTTTTGGGGCGGGTGGATCGGTCCAGCATGGACCCCCATCCGGCCCAATACGGGGGGGGGGGGATAGAGGAAGAAAACCTCTTTAAAAATCACCAGTGGGGACCGTAAGGCTGGAGCGGGTTGCTTTGGCGTCCTGCCCAGTCGGGCGGTTTTGGGGCGGGTGGATCGGTCCAGCATGGGCCCCCATCCGGCCCAACACGGGGGGATAGAGGAAGAAAACCTCTCTAAAAAATTACTAGTGGGGCCGTCAGGCCGAGGTGGGAACCATGGGTTTCCTGCCCAGGCGGGCGCTCTTGGGGCGGGTGGAGCGGTCCAGCATGGACCCCCATCCGGCCCAACCCGTAATCCTGAACTGACAGGACCGGGGGCCTTCGGGCTGCGAGGAAGAAAACCTCTATAAAAATAACCCAAAGCTTAAACTTTTGTGGCCCGGCGAGGGGCTGTATGGCTGGGGGGAACCCAGCCATTAGGGCCACCCAAAACAAAAAATAATGAAGATGTCTGGTAAAGGTTTGGAACTACCCCAAGAATACCGGGTGCGCCGCACCCGGAGAATCCCTCACGGAGCCTTCTGGCTCCGTCTGCCCCTCGTATTCTGGGGGGGGCAACCAACATCACAGTGCCGTGCCTCGCGATACTTCAGGCACCAAAACCCCTGCGAAGGGAAGAAAGGGGAAGGTTGGGGGGATTATGCCCCCACTGACAGTTGGGGATAGGGTCCCGGCCGTGCCAAGGACACGGTCGAGGTGCCGGGTGGCGGCGCAGACTCGCAGCGACTCCGTCTCGAGTGCGTTCAGCGCCGGCACCGGCACTGATATGGACGTCGAGTCGCGGGCGGGCTCTGGCTCGGAGACCAGTCGGCCTCGGAGCCGGTGCTCGTCGGGGGCTCGACGGGAGAGGCAGGAGGGCAGGGATAGCCCTGGACGGCGATGGACACATAATAAATTATGGCCCATTGCCTCCTACAGGCGAATTTTTTTTTTTATTTTTTTTATTTTTTTATTTTGGTACCCAGGAAAAATGAACCTAACCTAACCTAACCTAGCAATAGCAGTACCAGTTGTTGATTCAATGTCGACTAAGGCTGTAGCGAGCAAACCTTGGTTGTGTACATCTGCGAAACAACAAATGGTGTTGATGGTCTCGTATTGATTGGTAGAAGCGTTTGCCGCGGTAACCACTACATTCTTATCCGCTGAATTATATATATATAATATAATATATATAATATCTTCTATTGGTTCAGTGGCATCGACGGTTGTTTTAGGATGAAGGAGTGTGTGGTGTCTCCTTTTGCAAAGATGGCATTTGGTAGGCTGACGGCATGAATATACGGCGTGGTTTTTACCTAAACAATTAAAGCATAACTTATTAGCTCGAACAAAGTCGCGACGTGCATCACAATCCTGCTTTGCAAACTGCTTGCAGTGACACAATTTATGGTCTCCAGAACACAAAATACAAGTTAGAGAAGAAACATGAAAGGTTTTTACATTTGTATTTGGACTATTCTTGGCTTGGGTAATGGGCTTAGGACTTAAATATTGTAATGCACGAAATCTCGATTCCAAAAAGGTCTTGAACTCGGCAAATGTAGGTAAATTATCATCAACACTAATTTTAGACTCCCACAATTTTCGAGATTCGTTATCAAATTTTTCGCTAATTAGAAATATCACAATTATATCCCAAGAGTCCACATTAATGCCTAAGGTACATAAACCATGTAAACAATAGACTGTTGTGTCCAATAGATTTTTAATAGAAGTTGAAGACTCTTTAACAATTACTGATTGTTTGATAAGGCGCTTTAACATACAGTTAGATAAAAATTTCTTGTTGTCATATCGTTTACATAAAATAGACCAAGATTCACTATAATTAGCTGCAGTTACTGGTGTATGCCGCAGTAGCTATTCTGCTTCTCCCGACAAATGAGATTTCAAATAGTGAAGTCGTTGTACATCGTCTAACGACCCGTTGTTGTGTATAAGGGACAGAAATAAATCTCTAAAACTAGTCCACTCAGTATAAAGACCTGAAAAGGTAGGTAAACTAATCTTTGGCAATCTAATATTTGACGATGTTTTTTCTTGCTCCTTTGAATTAATATTAGTACTAGTTTTTACATTTATTTGTTCCTTAAGTTCTGATTTGTACAATATGTACAACTCCTCGGTATTATCGTATACTTCAGTTGAAAAATACTAATTATTTAAATCTAAATCTGTCGCTTTTTCTATAATATTTCTATGTGTTTTTACAAATTGCTTCCACTGCTTTTCTAATGATTCTAATCTTGTTTGCAAATATGTTTGTGTAATACGATCCTTAGGTGACTTTTTAAAATTTATTCTAGCCTTTTCAATTATGGTTTGATTGTTCGATTGTACTTTAATTAATGATTTCATTATGACTATATGATAATACACAAGTTTAAACTAAATAAATTCACCAAAATACAATACTGATCTAAAATTTCTAAGTTACAAATGACTCTACAAGCCACAATAATGAACGTTAAAGATATGAGAATAACAACAAGCTAGCTAAAATTATAAGTCGAAGTAAAAATCTAAAAATATTACAAGTGTTTAAACAACTTTGTACACCGGGCCGAAATCGGGTATGGATTCCCCGTATGAACCAAATTTGCTTAATTATTCTAAGTCTAAAACTACTTTACAAACTACAAATAATGAATTCTAAATAATTACAAGTCCCAAATGCTTCTACTTCACTATACACACTAATGTAATTTTCTAAGTTTTTATCACTAATGTTCTTGCAAATACAAAGGTAATAATTGTTCACTATTTACAGTTTTTGTTTGGTCAAATCTCTGTACGTCACTACCGATATGTTACGTCACTTTCCTTGATGTCACAAGCTCCAAACAGCACCCAGATAGGAAGGCCGGTGTCGGCCTCTCCAAACACTGGCTCGAATCAAAAGGCACAAGTAGCGCCCTCTGCCGATAATCGCCACAATTTCAAATAGCAATGACTGCCGCTTTATTGCGCTTAATATTGCACCACACACAACACTTGAGTAAACACAGTTTAATTTCACTCAGTCCAGAATCGAACTCTGAACCATACACTATTGCCAGCGGCGCAATAGTATACATAGACAGCCAACGGATCGATCAACTACGAGGTTTATTGTTACAATAAACCCGTCCGGCTCCGCAGGACCAAAAATGTTTGAGCTTTTAGCTGCACGATTCGGTTTACTTAACTAATGAATCAATTAGGATGAAACAACCGTTTGATGCGAGACAAAAATCTATTTTGTTCGGGCCCTTATATACATGCGTCGGAGAATCTTAACACCGCGATTCAGCCGGACGGTACATCGCCATCTACCGAGCGGAATGTCAACTTTATCACTCGATTGAACACACGTACTAAATGTTTTAATTGCAACGGTTTTGGACACAAACAGGTCTTTTGTACCAAACGTACAAAAAATGATAATTTAAACACTTCTACCCTCAGTACCTACAAGCAATCGCCAATACCTGAACCGTGTTCCTTTTGTAAAAAAGTAGGTCATAAGGTTGAAGATTGCTTTACTAAGCAGCGTAGTGAATCGCGAGGCAAGTCGAATGTTAATTTTTGTCGGGCATCCTCTGTCGATACTTATAAACAAAACGATATTACCACTGCGGTTATTCAAGGCGTGCCGGTTGATGTTCTGATAGATAGCGGTTCGACTATTTCTCTAATTAGTGAATCCGTTAATAGGCATCTCCGATGCAATCGTATACCTTCATTTCGAGTTTTACGTGGTATAGGTAGTTAAGAAGTCGAGTCTTCTTTCTATACTACGCTGACGGTAGAATTTTCGGATATTACCCTCGAAATTGATTTTCATATTATTTCCGATAATTATTTAAATACGCCGGTTATTATCGGCACAAATGTTCTTAATAGAGATGGGGTAACCTATACTAGATCGCGAGGGGTGCAACGACTTACTCGATTAGAAAACAGTATGCAAGTTATGAGTAGTGATATGAACTTGTCTGTAGATACGCCGTTAGTAGGTCCTGATAAGGAAAGGTTGATGAGTATTATAAGGCAATTTGCGAAATATTTTGCAGTCGGTACCGCGTGTACCTACTGCTGTCAAGACTGGTAAATATATATAATGTAAACATCCCGCTGGCCCACTAGAGGTTAATGCAAATTCGGTTGCATAAAGCAACACCAGTGGTTTATAGGCCGTACAGAATGTCTCATGACGAGAAATTGCGGGTTAGGCATATTATTAAGGATTTGCTTGACAAACAAATTATTAGGGAGTCGGAATCTGAATTTTCTAGTCCAATATTACTCGTTAAGAAAAAAGATGGTAAAGATAGACTCTGTGTTGACTTTCGAGCTCTAAATTCTAATACTGTTAAAGATCACTATCCATTGCCTTTAATAGATGATCATATAGATCTATTAGGTAAAGCCAAATATTACACACACCAGCTTAGATATGGCAACTGGTTTTCACCAGATTAGACTACATCCGGAGTCTATTCATCGCACAGGATTCGTGGCGCCTGAAGGGCATTATGAATATCTTAAAATGCCCTATGGTTTGGCTAATGCACCTATAGTTTACCTACGTATTATATCAACTACACTGCGTTCATTTATTGATTCAGGCCGTGCCTGTGTCTATATCGACGACACATTATTACCCAGTTCCACAATTCCTGAAGGTTTGCAGGTATTATGTGAAATACTAGAAGTGCTGACTGAGGCTGGCTTCTCTGTTAACCTGAAGAAGTGCAAATTTTTGGCTACGGAAATCGAGTATCTGGGTCGAACTATTAGTAATGGTCAGGTAAGACCGAGCGCGCATAAGGTTCAGGCTCTGGTGAATGCGAGGGCTCCAAGAAATGTAAAAGAGGTAAGACAGTGCCTAGGCCTCGCTGGCTATTTTAGGCGATACATCCCTAGCTATTCTTAGAGGAGATCGTGTATAGCAAACCTGACTCGCAAAGGTGTTCAGTTCTGTTGGGGTGTGGAACAAAAAAAGGTTCCTAAAGACATTATTGAAAGATTAACGAGTAAACCGGTGCTAGTCATTTTTGACATCTACCTCCCCATAGAGGTGCACACTAATGCGTCTTCCCTGGGCTACGGTGCTGTTCTTCTTCAGACCCATAGTTGTGGACGCAAGCAGCCTGTTGCATATTTCAGTAAGGTAACCCAAGGAGCTGAGCCACGTTACCACTCATATGAGTTGGAGACATTAGCAGTTGTCAAGGCATTACAGCATTTTAGGCATTCAAATCAAATAGTTTATTTTTGATACATGGGTTATATACAGGTGTTCATTACATAATTATATAAGTAGTTAATAACGTCCATTCCATGATCAGCCACTTGAGCGTACAAATTATTTAGAAATAATTACAAAAAAAAACAAAGTATTATATTATAGTATTGATATTATAAATTGCATTTAAGATAAAACATAAATTATATTATTACTATTAGGTACAAAATTCAAAGTAGTGACCGATTGTAATGCCTTGAAACTCACTCAGCGCAAAAATGATCTGCTACCCCGAACTGCTTGATGGTGGACGTACCTTCAGGATTTTGATTTTGATCTTGAGTATCGAAAGGGTACTACACTATCACACGCTGATTATTTAAGCCGAAACCCGGTAAATATTTGCGTAACTCAGAAACCTAGGAATTGGGCTCAAATTGCGCAGGCTGCAGACGAAGAAACTCAGCAGCTATTACAAAAACTTCAAAGTGGGGAGTTAGATTCATTTAGATATGTAAAACGGAATGATGTTCTTTATTATAAGTTAGATGTAGTTGGTGAACAATCGCGTTTGTTATGTTTTGTGCCAAAAGGTCACCGACTTAGCTTACTTCGCGTTTTCCATGATGAACATCAACACATTGGTATAGATAAAACCACCGATTTAATATTAAAACATTTTTGGTTTCCAAAATTAAGACAATTTGTGCGCAAGTACATACAACATTGTGTGGTATGTCTTTTCCACAAAAAGATGTTGAATTTTCAGAGTACAACATAAAAGTTAACAATGTTTTGTGCATTCATAACCTTACTACAAACCTTTTGTCGGTAAGTAAGATGATAATATCTACTGGTAACAGAGTTATTTTCAAGAAAAATGTATGCCACATATATAATCAGAGAAATTAATGTATTGGAGAAGCCAAACAAATTAATGGTGTGTACAAATTGAATGTATTAAAGGAGATGGCCAATAAATGTATGAGGCAGTTCCTCAGAATGTACAGCGATCAAATATATGATAATTGACAGTTTAGACCTTCTATATAAAGAATTAAAAAGGTTCATCAAGCAAAGCAGATCTGGACAAAAGTTATGAAGGTTGAAAAAATAGATATTTTATCACTCCGATATCCTCATAATTCCGTAATGTATTATAGCTATGCACCGTAATCAGAACATATAGATTATGTTCCATTTTTGCTAAAAAGACATGACAAGACTAGCAGTTTTTTAGTTAGATTACGAAACAGAGTAATTGCACAAAAAAGCACGAAACAACAGCAACCAAGCGCGTGAAACGAATTTTTGTCAATAATGTCAATTGACAATTTCTTGAGTGTTGCCATTAATTAAATCGAAATATGCCTAGGCGTTAATATTCTTTATGATTTTGGTATAATGAATTATTTAACACTGATTTCGTATAATGGAGAGTATATTATAATTATTATTTGGTATTATAATTAAGAAATATTAATATGAAGTAAGTTAGTGATGCAATCAATGTTGGAGTAGAATACTGAATGCGCTTATTTATTTCATATTTTACCCTATTTTTAATTATTATTTATATTACATAGCAATAAAGTTCGTTTAAAGTGTATTCGAACTGTTGTCTTCGTTTAAATCCTTTTTTTTTGTGAACTTTTCTCCATATCTGCTATGAACTTTAAGAAGATGTTCAATATTTATCATTTATTTTATGTATTTTAATTACAAATTTTTTATCAATGTACAGCTTGGGGAACATATTGGCTAATTCCTTCTCAGAAATTGTTAGCAGCTGTGGCAGTCACTTCTACAACTTGGCACAGGCGCTTTGGCCACATCAATAAAAATAACCTGCATGCCATGAGAAATGAAGTTGTGAAAGGCTTGGCTTTCCAAGATAAAGTTTTATCGGACAAAAATAATTGTATCATATGCTGTGAAGGGAAACAAACAATATTACCCTTCACTAGCAGTTTGTCGAGAAGCAAAGAGATTTTAAACATTGTACATACTGACCTCTGTGGACCTCCCTGCGTATAAGTGTTCTGTGATTAAGTTGTAATCCGTCGTGATCGAAGGAGTGCGCCACGTATTCGGTGGAGTGTCGTGTTAAATCGATTAATTAAGTTGTCGCGGATTTAATAGTGATTATATTTCAATTGTCAGTGTAATAATTGTAACGAACTGACATTATAATAAGTTGATCAAGTGGAAAGTGCATTTATTCTCTTCGCCAGATTACTCACGCCTATTGATCGTTACTTTACTCTATGACGAAGCCTGCGTCTGCGTGTACTGATTCTGTAGATCCTTCATATAGCAATTATTTCTATAAGGTGGGGATGTTATAATAATAATAATAATAATCATTTATTTGCCTTAATTGTTGTGTACATTGTAGGTCTTAATAAATAAATATTATTTTGTATCTGTGGTGTATAGTAATAATTGTCACTCTAGCGCCATCTACATGATGTGTTCACTATGTTTTAAATAAAGCGTCCGCGTCAGTACGTAACGGACTACCACACGAGTTTCATTATAATAGCGAGATAACCTCCAGCCACCCTGAGGTTTGACCTGGGGGTGGTGGGCAGCGTGGGCCTGCTCGCCACCCGATCAGCACTAGGTCCGAGAGGCGGCGCGCGTGTTCCCACGTGCGCCTCTGTGTCGTGTCTTTGTCCCCCCTCCCCCCCTAGGGGGACGGTGGAGCAAGTATTTTTTGTGTAGTGACCTGCCGTATCACACGACGGGCCGAAACCATGGCGAGGTCGCGAATGCATGTGAAAGCGATTCGCGCGGCCTCGCCATCTATGGTTATGTCGAGGAACACCGTGGTAGGTTTAGTCGGTATTACCGGGGTATCTTTTCCCCGGTGAGCCCGACATAACCCCTCCATCGTCCCGCGGAGAGGTATGCGTCAAAGCATTCCGCCACGTAAAAAAAAAAGAAAAAAAGAAGCGAGCGGCAGGACCAGAGGTCGCCAATAGGGGGTGTTTTTGCTGTGGCTTCAATGTAGTGTATGTACAAGTGAGCTAACGAGATAATATAACGAAGTGTGATTACCTAACGTGTTGAATTTTCATTTTATTCCCTGGACTAAGGGTTTTTCAACAATATGGTGATGATAGAAACAGGCCGACTCGTGCAGGGCAGTACAAGGGCATCATTCTCGCGGCGCCTACACTGAAGGCTCCAGGGGGAGGAGGATTAGTGATGGCCGTTTTTGTAAAAACGTTTTTGAGTAACGATGCCAGTATACGATGCCGACGTCCGATGCCGACATATTGAACAACGGATGCCCGCGACAACCGATGCAAACATCACCGAGTGCGAGCGAGACAGCTCACCACGCAACGGAAAGTGGCGATGGCATGCACTGGAATATAACATCTGTATTCTGTACCATGCGAACGGATATTCTCCAAAGCCGGGTATATTTTAAATGAATGAAGAACTCGTCTTTCGAGTTCAAAATTAGAAAAAATTGTGTTTCTTAATGTCAACTCCACTTTTATTAATAAAAAAATTATGTGGTGTCGTGGGACACCAGGTAGGAACGAAGTTCCTTCGGCTAATGTAGAATCGACACAAATTGCAAAAAAAATCGTGCTCAATTTTATGTAGGTTTTCTTGATTTTTCTCTTAAATTTTGCTGATTAGTTTTTATTTAAGTACAAGAAAGTATTTAGGAAATTCAGTATTTTAGGAAATAATAAATTACTTAAAATAAAAAAACATCGTAATTCAAATTATCAACTAAAATAACAAAATATGTCTCTTTATTTTTGTTTGACAACATAAAATTACATAGAAATAGAAAATAGAAAAATAGAAATAAAAATAATTACAAAAAAAGTTTATTATTATTATTATAAGTAATTCTTATTAATCAGTCTCGTCATCAAATTCTATTGCTGAAACTATTGGCTTGTGGTAACTAAAATATGATACATATGTTTGTGATTCTATTTTATGCAAGTACCTCGAAAAACAGCATCAATAGTAGTACCGTATTTTGTTGTCGATTCTTTTGGATTGTTATTTATATGTAATTTAAATTATTCTAAAAGAAATGTTCTTAGTGGAGAACGAAAAGAAAGAGGGAGAAAGAGAAAGGTATTATACACTACTCGCTTGTGTATGCGACTGTCGCGCCTGCGCACGTCTCATTTAACGGTTTTATTCCACGCACTTTTTTCCACGGATTTTTTCTTACGGTTTTACTATCACATTTTTTTCAGTTCGGTCGCGCAGCGAAATCCCTATCCCCTCCAAGCCTGTCGTAAGGAACCTCGTTCCAATATGAATAATGAGTATAAGTCACATCGTTGAATAGGCAACAAATATTATCATTATTGAAATCTGCGTACTTATAGGTATATGTATACTCGACACTCGGTAACGGACTAACGGTGCGTAACCGAGTTAGTCTGTCAGGTAACCTTCGTAGATAAATGGGCTATCAGTAGTGCTCGAGTTTAGCGCGTTCAATCAAACAAACAAACTTCACTTTATAATATTAGTATAGACACCTCTGTCAATTATTACTACACCTATTTTACCAATTTCTCATTTAAGTGACCATGTTGGACTTTTATAATATATCTATGCATAGGTTTATAAACCAAAACAACATAGTTAGTGTCTGC
Organism: Catocala sponsa; assembly: GCA_963564715.1. NCBI lineage: Eukaryota > Metazoa > Arthropoda > Insecta > Lepidoptera > Erebidae > Catocala > Catocala sponsa. The sequence continues at coordinate 90,963 of OY751337.1, forward strand.
CATGTGCGATGGTCATCACGATGTACTGCTAACGAAGCAGACATGTTACACGGCTGGCTTCTCACCTGTCTACTACTGTCGACAAGTTATTGACAGAACAATCCACGTGAGTTTGTCGTCCCGAGCCGGGACTCGACTAACACTAGACCAATGTGGCAGAAAGATGTCAAGGTTGTGAATGTCTTACCTTTAGAATCTACGTCGGTTCAGTGTGATGGCAGATTAGACACCTCAAGGCAAAAAGAGGAATTTATTAGTAATACAGTATTACTGTACCTACTACTGTCCCACCGTGATACTATATACCTAGCACAGAGCACTGACTGAGGAATAGCACGAATTTTAATTAAAATAAACAACTTTTTATAAAACAATATTATAATCACAGTTGACCTTATCTATTTATTCAATATAAAATGCATAAGTATAACATATGTAGTTACAATACGTATAAAAGAATATGACACTAGTATGAGATTGAGTACAATTCGTTAGACGTGGCTCAGCGCACTCAGTCGTGTTGAGATTCCGCGCGTCGAAGTCAGTCGCCGGCGCGCGGGGAGAGAGCGGCACTGCGAGCGCGAGGCGGCTCTGAGCTGGCTTCGCCGACCACATGGACTGAGCTGCTGCTCAGCTCGTGGCTCACATACTCGCGTAATGACAGACCCTTATTTCACAAGGCACTCGTAATTCCGAAATCACTATTACAATAATAATAATAATAATAATATTCTACCACATACACACAACACCATCTAGCCCAAACTAAGCAGAGCTGGTACTATGGGTACTAGACAATGGATAAACATACATATATACTTTTTTTTTTGTAAATACATACATATTATACATAGAAACACCAAACAACCAACAATCATAGGGCTGTTCATCTTATATAATAAAATATGCGCTCAAATGCGTGAACCTCTATTCTAGTTAAAGCACTGTAGCGTGTACCTCCAGGCCCGGGCCCCGCCGGCTCCTGGAGCCCAGGGCTCGAACTGCGCTCGCACGTGAACCAGCCGACTCTCATTCCCGACTGGCAATACAGCCGGTACATAAATAGGCTACGTAGTCTGGGAGATGAGTAATTACTATATATAATCATAATAAGAATACACGTGACAAGACGTTGAGTCTCGTGGTGCGCAGGACTACGCGGCCGCGCCCGTCTCCACCGCCAGCGAGCGCGGCGACAGCTGCAGCATCAGCTGCTCCGCCGAGGTGCCGTCCGTCGCGGCCGCGTCCCGGGGCCGCGGCAGCACCGCCCCGTCCCGCTCGGCGCCCGCTATGAGCGGCTCCGCGCCGGCCTCCAGCGCCAGCGCGCGCGGCGACAGCTGCAGCATGAGCGGCTCGGCGGCGGCGGGCGGGCGGCCGCGCGGCGGCGGCAGCGCGGCGCGCAGCTTGGGCCAGAACCAGGGGTCGCCCCAGCGCACGTACGTGTTGGCGGCCAGGTAGCGCCGCAGCTCGGCGTCCAGCGGCAGGCGCGCCGGCTCGTCCAGCAGCACCACCACGAGGCGCGGCTCCGCCTCGCGCAGCGCCGCGCCGTACGCCTCGCGGAACTCGGCGCGCGCCCACGCCGAGCCCAGGAAGTGGCGCGACACCACCGCCACCGTGCGCCGCGACCGCCGCACCGACGCCGCGATCTGCGCCGGGATCCAGCCGCCCGGCGCCCAGTCGCGGTAGTGCACGCACACGCGGTACGGCCGCGCGCCGCCCTCCAGCCGCGCCAGCAGCCCGCGCACCAGCTCGCAGTCCAGGTGCGAGAACGACAGGAACACGTCGTACGGCCGCTCGTCCGCCTCGGCGGCGCGCGCCAGCCAGCCCAGCCCGCGCAGCAGCGCCTTGAGCCGCGCGCGCCACGCCGGCCGCGCCAGGCACGCCGCCAGCACGCCGGCCGCCAGCAGCAGCGGCGCCAGCGCCAGCGCCAGCAGCGCGCCGCGCCCGCGCGCGTCGCAGCGCGCGGGCTCGGCGTCGCAGGCGGGCGCGAGCTCGCGCAGCGCGCGCAGGCGCTCGAGCGCGGGCTCGTCGCCGCACGCGCACTGCAGCACGTTGCCCGCGAGCGTCACGTTCCGCCCGGCGCGCAGCAGCGCCGCCGCGGTGTCGGCGCGCACGATGCCGTTGTGCCGCAGGTCCAGCTCCTGCCGAACGACACACATTATTCCGTTGATACGCCGCGCTACTTTATGCCACACATCGAACCGATTTTATGACAGATATAATCACTTTAATATAAAAAAGTACGTAGGCGGCTCGTTCTAGCTAATTGTTGCTGGCGCATGTCATTAGTGCCGAGTGGACTGAAATGCTACCTACTTACGTGCATTACTGACGACGGGGGTTTTATATAACACTTGTAACCCTTTAACAGGCATATATTCGCCACCAACTTATTTCGTGGATTTTGGCAAGATAATTCAGTGGGAATATTTTTTTTACACGATAGCAACACATAGGGACATGTCTAATATTTCAGAAGAAAAAAAATGACGTTGACGTTTGAAGGTGTCATGGCGTTACCAGTTGATTTTTCAATCTGAGTGTTTTTCTGAAAGTGAATTTCCATCTTCGAACATATTTAAAATTTGGTTTGAGGAAAAGTAAGATATTTATTTATTTTATGAAATAAGATTATGTTCTTGCTATTCTATGTTGTATTTTTGAAAATGGTTTGATATTTTTCAAGAAATGAACGAATTTATTGGTGGGAATATAATCCCCGTTGCCCAGCACGGTTACTAAATAGTCTACGAATGTTCATAGTTATACTTTTCATTTTTGCAGTATTCTACTGTATATTTGTACAGTGTATATGTATTTTACAGGTTATTCTCGTCAATGTCACGGTTTCACCTAGAGGATAATAAGATTGAAGAAGCATTGAAGCAGATGTGGGATTCCAGAGAACTGTGATTCTGAAGACGATTTAGAATCTGATGAAGAGCAGGAATATAATTGCGAGAGCTTGCGACTTCTATTAGAGGATACTGATGCTAGCTCGCTTCTCGCCATAGTCAAATTCCATTTCAACCAGAGCCAGGTACTTCTTCCCACTCTCTAGGTATATTGGACGATTCAATTCGAGCTAGTATAAATCAAGACTCGATAGTTTTACCTGAAGGAGATATACGCGAGAATGAAGAGTCAAGTTCAAGGGAGTCTGAAGTAGAAGATGAGATATAGGACAAAAGGACGTGGACTAGCCGGCCGGAGCCAGAAGTATTTGTGGAGGTACCAATAACACCTAATTATCTAATGCATAATAGATGCCGTCCAGTAGCACATTTTGAAAAGTTTTTTGACGAAGATGTTTATAATTTGATAGTTATTCAAACAAATATGTATGCTCAACAGAACAGGATTCATAATTGGACTCCAGTGGAAACAAAAGAAATTCGGGCTTTTCTTGGAATTTTTGTGATCATGGGATACCACATTTTACCACCTACAGAGTTATACTGGTCCACAGATCTAGGATTTAGAGTGGAAGAAGTAGCCAGCTTTATGCCTATCAAACGTTTCAAGCAAATATTGAGAGCACTTCACCTAAATAACAACAGTCAGCAAGTTGAAAGACGACACCCTGATTTCGACAAATTATATAAATTGCGACCTTTTATAAATTTACTCAATAAAAGCTTTCATACTAACGCCAAGAACTCGTCCTCGCAAAGTATTGATGAAAGCATGATCCTCTTCAAGGGACGATCGAGCCTCAAGCAGTACATGCCCTTGAAACCTATCAAAAGGGGTTATAAGGTGTGGGCTCGATGCGATAGCAAAACGAGTCATTTGTATGAATGTGAAATATACACAGGTAAAACCGGACTGGGAACTGAAAGCGGTTTAGGAGCCAATGTCGTAAAAAGATTATCACAAAAATTTATTGAAGAAGATTTTGTGAAACACGTCACATTTGATAACTTTTTTAGTGACACTAATTTGCTGCACTTTTTACATAACAATGGCTTATTTGCTACAGGACCAGTGCGAAGGTACAGATCCGGTTTGCCGGCTCTGATAGACAAAAAAAACTTGAAATTACCCAGAGGTAAAGTCAAGTGGAGGACGAAACAAGATGTGGCATTCACAATATGGCAAGATACTAAAGAAGTGTTGATGCTAAGCACTGCTTTTCACCCCAAAGTGGGACAAACAATTGTCTCCAGAACCCAAAAGCATGGCTTCAACTCAGCAATTCAATGTCCAAGAGCTATAAAAGAATATACTAAGCGAATCGGCGTAGTAGATCGATTCGATCAAATCAGGGGAACATATTCCGTAGGAAGAAGGAGCAAGCGTTGGTGGTTGCGAATTTTTTATTTCTTTTTAGATGCATGTCTTACGAATGCTTTTATTTTATATCCATGTACTTCAAGAGTACAAAACCTCACGAATCTTGAGTTTCGTGTGGCTATTGCCAGAGGACTAATTGGACTACAGCAGCAGAAAACGACCATCAGCATTAGGGCCTTATGTTTCTAATAAGACTCGAATATTGGAAACTGATACTTATCAAAAAGTTATAAATGCTGTCCAAGTTGAAGTGCGTTACCAGAACGTCGGTGAACATAGGCCCGTATCATTGGAGTCCTAGAGGCGTTGCAAACTATGTAGCACAAAAAGCAATGCCATTGTGCATAGTGCCATGGTTTCGGCAGTTTCACGTGGCCTGAAGGGCAGCGGGGACATTCTTCCCACCGATTTTTCCAGGATTTCCCAGAAGATTTTCTAATTTTCAATGTGTAAGCTTTTTTATTATGTATTAAATAAATAAATAAATAAAAAATAAAAATTAAAGTTGATAAACCCACAAAAAAAGGGTTATTTTAATCTACAGGATCCTTATGCCCGTTAAAGGGGTAACAGTGCCTGGTAGAGTTCCTCTCACAGGCGAATATGCTACTAGGAACAAACAACGTCACATGAGCCAAGAAAAGTGTAGCAATTAGAGAAGCTGCCAACGTGTTCTGACTGTCGCTCGCCTCTGGACACGGCACCGCATCGCTTACAGGGGCCGAGCACTCGGGGGGACGAACTTGTCTCGCCACACGCACAAGACCCGCTTCCTGCAATGTCCTCGAGGACGACGCATCCAATAGAGCACAGTGGAAGACAGAAATAAAGAAGGCATACTCTTCTACAAGTAATATTAAATTCCGAGAAGAGAAAGAGTGAGGTGCAGCACCGTAAACACGATACTCACAATGACGTCAGGCGGCAAGTCCTGCGCGCGCGGTTCGGCGATGGAGTTGTGCGCCAGGCGCAAGTCCCACGCCGTGTCGGCGCGCGGCGCCAACGGCGGCAGCGCCGTGAGGTTGGCGCGCTCGCACCACACGCGCAGCACGCGCTCGGGCGCGGCAGCGCGCAGAAGCTCCTCGCAGCGGCACGGCGGCGGGCAAGCGGCGCGCGGCGCGGCGCACGCCAGCGCGCCCAGCGGTACGGCGGCCAGCGCGGCGCCGGAGGCGCAGCGCGCGCCCTGCAGCGCCACGTGCTCGGGGCACGCGCGCATCGCTAGTGCGGCCCACGTGCTGTGGCAGCTGCACTCCAGCGCGCTCGACAGGCGCACGGCGGCGCGCGCCGCGGGCCGGCAGCGCGCCGGGTTGCTCAGCAGCGTCTCGTAGTCGTGGCGGCTGTACATTACTTCCGTCACGTTGTTGCCCTGCAGCTTCACCTCCACTTCCACTCTCGTGTTGAACTGCACGTCCGCGAACTGTGAAACGTGCGCTCCGTGAACACGACTCCTTTATAGGTACGAGGGTGCGTTTTTAAGGCCGCGGAATGGAGGGGATGGGAGTTAGTGGTGGGGATATTTTTAGCCGTCACGTATTCTGTGACTCATTATTAGAATAGGTACCAAGTTTTATCTTAATTGGGTCATTAGTCTTTGAACTATCACCAATCAAGCAACTCAATTGGGGAGAAAACTGAAAACATGGAGAAAATCGAACACCGCGCCGTTATAAAGTTCCTGACTAAACAAGGAAAGTCTGTTCAAAACATTATGGAAGACTGGTTTACGGGGAATCTTGCCCGGGAAAACAATGATTTATAAGTGGCATGGACTTTAAACAAGGCAGAGAGTCGCTTGAAGACGACCCACGGCCGGGGCGACCTATTGATGAACCACTCCGGAACTTGCTGAAAATGTAGAAAAATTATACTGGAAGATGCTCGGCTGAAGAAGAAACAAATTGCAGTAATGGTTGAAGTATGCGATACAACCATTTTTAACACCCTGTATGATCATTTTGGCATGACAAAGGTCAGTGCAAGGTGGGTGCCGAGAATGCTCACGCCGCCACAAAAACAACAGCGCGTCGTATGTTCACATGCTTTTCTGGACCTCTGTAGCGAGGATAAGGATGGTGTATTGGCCCGGATTGTTACTGGGGATGAAACTTGGGTTTATCATTATGAACATGAGTCTAAGCAAGACTCCATGCAGTGGTATAAAAAAGGGACACCACCGCCCAAGAAGTTTTATGTGATACAATTAGTTGGAAAACTCATGGCGACGATCATGTGGGATTCAGAAGGAATATTATTGATGGATTATAAGGGGTTCTCTCTAACGGGAGAATATTATGCTTCATTATTAGAACAGTTAAAAGAATTACTCAAAGAAAAAAGAAGAGGAAAATTGACGAAAGGTGTGTTGCTCCTGCATGACAATGCTCCATTTCACAAGAACCGTCTTGCGTTGGCAGCCCTGCACAAACCTACCTTTGATATTATAAATCACCCACCCTATAGTCCAGACCTGGCCCCGAGCGATTATTACCTGTGCCCCAAAATCAAAAAAAACTTCGTAGGAAGACATTTACAAGCGATGAAGAAGTGAAAGAAGCAATTTCAGCGTATTTTACGGAGAAAGATTCAACATTTTTTATAAAAGTATAAACAAATTAATTAATAGATCTGAGAAGTGTATTAGCGTTGCAGGTAAATATATTTTAAAAAAAGATAATATTGCGTTTTTATTTACTATCCTAGTCCTCCCTTCCGCGAACTTAATAACGACCCCTCGTACCACTGAGATGGCGCACGCAACGGTTAGTGGACAGCTGTGGCGCTAGCGCACAGTCGGAGCGAGGGCCCTGGCTTCTTAAAATAATTTGCTAAGCATCGTAGCTTAGCAAATTATTTTAACAGTTATTTATCGCGAAGTAATATTTTAGTATTTATTTAACTAGCAATTTTGCTATCTACTTATGAAAATATAACAATTGAATTGAAATTGAAAAATGTAACGGTCCAATTGTCATTAGATACTCTTACTAAAACTGTTGATAATCACCCGCCGTTGTCAGTTACTCTCGATTAACCATTAAAGCAAATTTTTTAACAAAAATATAGTAAATAAATTAAATTTCTATAAAGTTAATTATGATTTAATAAACAATGAGCTCGATTAATTAAACTGGTATGAAATATTATGTCAGGGGTATACAGAGGATATGGTGGAAGGTTTTTATGATATTCTATAGAATATCATAGCAAGAAGATATGTTCCTGTTTCAACATTCACCAAAAGGAGCTATCCTGTGGTATACACCGCAACTTATAAATCTCATAAAGAAAAAAGACAAATACTATATTAAGCTTACCATCAGGTGGAGTGTGGTCATTTTGACGAGAAAAATAAAAAAAAAAAGCTTCATCGGACGTCCCCCAAGGTTTTCATTTGGGACTGATATTATTATCTATTTTCTTAAATGATCTGGGTTGCGTGATCAAATATTCTAAAGGGGAATGCCCATTTTTGGCTAACGCGTAATTGTTAGCCGCCCAAGATTACACGTATGATAAATAAATATATGTATTATAATTTCTAATAATTTTTCGTACTATTCATTTATCGAAAGAAGATATCAAAATCTATATAATAAAAAAAGTATCGTAACGGAAATGTCTTGTTATAATCACCAGTGATGCCACTTCATAATTTCAACGATAAAAAGAGACTAATACTATTGAATATAAATATTAGAAGTGATAAAGAAATAGCATACTGGTATATGTTAATAATCCACAAATAATAAAGCAAATATATTATTTTATGTTATTATGCCTGTAATAAGCAAAAGAATAATATCGATTAGATATTGAACTATGATTTTTTTGTTTTTAACTTGCAACACCGAAAGCAACTGTCATAACACAAATCGGCTTCCTTGCTTACTCGATTTGCTTGATTGTGTTTCTTTCGATGTGATTTTGTAATTTTATATACGAAAAAGCTTGATAATGCGCACTTTTTAGACAATCTTTTAATTGTGTATTATAATAATGATGATGTGTTACGTAATAGGCCTCCCACAAGGTGGACCGACGACCTGGTAAAGGTCGCGGGAAGCGGTTGGATGCGGGTGGCCCAAGACCGGTCTGTGTGGAAAACCTTGGGGGAGGCCTATGTCCAGCAGTGGACGTCTTTTGGCTGACATGATGATGATGATGATGATGATGATGTGTAACGAGTGTGTGTGCAAAACATTTATGTAAAAATCTTGTCGTCGGTAGATATAAATATAAAATATTTTATCTCAATAACCCCAACTTTTATTTCTTTATCATTTAAATATAGTTTTAAATATGGGCACTCGTAGCCAAAGTCACTATGGATAGTGGGCATCCCCTTTTCAGTTTTGAAGATGATCTTAAAATATTCAAAATTATTACAGATATTGGGGACTCTTCGCGGTTGCAAGAAGATTTAATCGAAATATCTAATTGGACTAAAATAAATGTAAATATAAAATTATATCGTAAACGAAATTTTTTACAAACTTCCTACACCATTGATAACATCATGCTCGATGAAGTTGATCAGATTGGGCGCTCGGTATGACTATTGACTCCAAATTTTCCTTTATACCGCATATTGATAATATTGTCACCAGGTCATTTAAAATATTAGGTTTCATTTGGCGTAACTGCAAATCTTTTAAAGAAAGACGTGCACTTGTTATAATTTATAATGCTCTTGTGTGGACTATATTGGAATATTGCTGTAGTGCTTGGAATCCTGGTAGTGAGGATTCCAAACACTACAGCAATATTCCATTCCATTCCATTCCGTGCCACATTGACCAAATTGAAAGAGTTCTAAAACGATTTCTGTTTTTCTTAACAGCTAAAAAATGTCAATCTCTTCGTACTTATAATGAAAGACTAAATTTTACAAGATTAATTCTTTAGAGGAACGTCGGTGGGTTGCAGATCAAATAATTGTGTTTAAAATTTTAACTCGTGATCTCGATTGTCCATTATTATTACAAAAAATCACTTTACTGTACCACATCGTGGCCAAAGATTACAAAATTTCCTTCCATTTGCCTCGAAATTCTAAAAACAAACGTTAAACAAATATTGGATTTCATAGTATGATTCCCAGATGATATCGTGAGCACAACCGTCTGTTTAAACATAAAAAGGTTTTCAAAAAAGAATTGTACAGTTTTAAGTCAACCATTAAGTGATGATTATTTTGTTTCGTTTATGTAATTTCGTTTTACTCACATATAATTAGTTTTCTTTTACATTGAAGTATGTAGTGACGCCACTGATGAGTATCACGTGAGTAGCCGAGTGTAATACTCAGTACATGTTTTGTGTGCCTAGCATTAGATTTACATTCTGTAAAAGTTATTGTTAACATTCATTATTGTAAGTTCACGTAATTGATGTGAAATCTTTTGGCAAACAATGTATTAAATAAATAGATTAGGAAATGATAGTGTTTGGCGCAGTGCGGCCGGTGCGTTACCGTGATGTAGTCGATCTTGTTATCTCGGAGGTCGAGTTCGCTGAGGTTCGGCATGTCCTCGCGCCAGTCGCGACAGATGTGTTTCGCTCCCGTATTGCGGAGGTACAGCCTCGATAGTTTTTTGAGATACTGCAGCGACGACGATCCTGTACGGGAACAAAGGTAACTTTATATTTGAGGCTGGGAGATGGAGCTCAAATCTAATTTATGTGTTTATGCACACGTGAAAAGATAAATGCTTGAATTTATGTTTTGACGTGTGCGTAATTCGTGTGTTCAGTAGTGGGAGACATAAGGCTGTGACGCTCTCGCTGTACGCGAGAGGAGAGAGAGGAGGGCGCGCTGACCGTGCAGGGTGTTGACGCCGCCGCTGCACGCGTCGCCGAGGTGCGGGTTGTTGTTGAGGCGCAGCTCCTGCAGCGACGGCACGGCCGCCAGCACGTCGATCACTTGCCGCCCCAATTTGTTGTTGCTCAGGTTTATATTTGTTATTTGCTTCGCTTTAGCGAACGAACCACTGCAAATAAATGTGTCAATGTTAATAATACTGCATTCGTTTTAAAATAGAAGCATACGTAGAAGCGAGACGATAATACATATATATATAGGTATATATTTTATTGCCATTGGCGTCAGACGAGCGAGCGGCCCACCTGATGGGAAGTGGTAACCACTGCTCATGGACTTCAGCAATGTCAGGATCAGGACACAGCAAAGCTGCTGTCTACCGTGAAAAAAGAACTCTCTTAAACCTCGTTTGAACAAGGACATATCATAGCGCTCGGGAAACAGGCAGTTCATTCCAGAGCTTGCTCTTACGTGGGAGACGCTTGATCGCTGAAAGCGTACTGTCTTAGATTTGAACGCTTACAGATGATGTCGATGAACCCTGCTTCGTTGTCGAGTGGTACGGTGATAGGAAGGTACCAAATCAAACAGTTCTTCAGAGCACTCCCCGTGAAAGAGTCGGTAGGACACGCAGAGAGACCCAAAGTCCCTCTATTGCTCCAACAACTCCAATCTATCCATGAGACTGGGATTATCAACGATTCGAACTACCCGTCTTTATAGGGAGTCAATCAAACATTGCTCATGACAGGTATATTTGTCATCATGAGATAATAATGTCCTCCAGACCAAATTTTGGTCACAGCGGCCAGTCTTAACGGAGACTGGCCATCAGCGCAGGAGATATTATAGTGCACAAGTATGTGCGCAAACACAAGTGCACTCTCTGTTCCCTTTTTCTTTTTTTTTACGTGGGGGAATGCATTAGCGCATACCCTTCCGCGACGGGGGGCCGAGGGGTTATGTCGGACTCACCCGGAAAAAGATGGAGATATCTCGGTAAGACCGACTAAACCTACCACGTTGTGTTCCTTCTCACAATCTATGGCCGGGGCGCAGGGATCACTCGCGCATTCATCCTGCAGACTTTATGTTCCCTAACCCTCATGATCCGATGGGACGGATAATCCGACACGACCGGAGAGAGATCAGGCGCAGGACCAACGGCTTTACGTGCTTTCCGGGGCACGGGGGTGTCTAACACCGCCAACTTTCTAACTTCGGGCTCGTATTGAGATTTCTTAACAGAAAAATTCAATACCTTTTTTGTTGGCCCGACCCGGGATTCGAACCCGAGACCTCATGCACAGCAGTCCCATTCACTACCGCTTGCGCCACGGAGATAGTAACCGGCTGTCCAGCGTGAGCGATGAATACTACGCGAGGCGACGCTGCGCACGCGACGAACGCGAGCAATACTAGTCTATGAACACGGTCAAACTAACGGCCTACCCTGCTTGCGGCCTATATGGCAGTCAGCGGCGAGATGCGACGTAAAGGGTTAGCAACCCAGATATCCGGATATTCGTCATATCTTGGCTCCGGATAATTTATTCCATAGAATCCGGACATTCGGATATCTAATTATATGGATTATTTTGCATCTAATCCATCTTCGAGCCTTTTTCCCCTTTAATAATGACTTAATGTGCATGTTGTTAGAGATTAAATTTAATTACGCTTACTTTACACCACATTTACCTTATACAATAAAGCTTAATAAATTACCTAATTCATACATCCGCGAGAATTGAAAATAATCTAGAAATATGGACAGACCTACATACAACGCACCATGCTGTCGTTACTATGTAGGATTTATTCATTTCTCTACCTATGCTACGCGTGAACACGTCATAATATATCTTGGCTTCCCGCAGGGGCCAATAGTGTTCCAACAAGGAACATGCGATACAACACGGATGAATGATACAACATGAAGTTCATGATTCGCACGCACGCGTACTCGCACATGCACACACACACACACACACACGTACACGCACGCACGCACACACACACACACACGCACGCACGCGCAAGAGGCTACAGTAGTAAAATAGAATGTTAGCAACTAAGTAATATTTAAATTCTATTTTTGTTTGTCTATTCTTTTTGTGGTATTTTTCTTAATTAACACTGTGTTCGTCTTACCTACTCACGTAATGTGTTTATAGTGTGCGCGAGAACGCTGGTACCCTACAAGTTGAATCGTTGAGTTTATCGTAAATACTAAATATCGTGTTTGTGACACTGTTCTTGTATTTTTATGCCAAATTAAGAAATAATTTATTATTATTATTTATTATCATGATTGAAAAGCTCAATGAAGAACATAGTGGCATAAGCAATGATCTTATGATATCCTTAAAAAGAAGGCTCGCTGAACGACTTATTCCTGCTGTAATCCTGCTCTAAGTGGTACACTAAAATATTTACACAACTGTACTAACTTTTAAAAAGAAGGCAGTTCAAATTATCATTTTGAAAACCCCGGTAGTGAGGAGATACTGAACGTCATCGCTAAAATAAATACGCAATATTTTACATCAGATGTAATATTTTCACTTCGCCAGAACCACGGAAGATATCGCATGAAGATGATTGCAATTTGAGCCTTTCCATTAAGGAACAGCTGCAGAACAAAATAAATGAAGCCACGGTGGCTGTGGAGTCTTCATCATCACATTGCGAAGCCGTTCAATTGGATATCGAAACAAAAGTACGAGTTGAGATGGCTCTTTACGATGGTGGCGGCGAACGAGGCCACCATTCATCCCGAGCGTACAACTTACTCAGGACTGTGCCACCTTCTAGTGTAGAAGCGAAGAGGGTATTTTCGGTTGTGGGTTACATGACTTACATGTGCAACAAAATACCTAGTTTAATGCATTTAATGCAATTTTTGCTATCATACTATAAAAGACATAAAAATAGTAAGCCATAACTAATATTAAAGGATTTAAGTGTTAGTTAGCTGGTGGACAATTACTAATCATTATTTTAATTAAGTACATATGTAATAGAAGTCAGTGATTGTAAAAATAAAAGATTTTTAACAAATTGTTACCGTTTTCTAGATTTACCTATATAAGTTGATTCTTTATGAGTTTATACTTTCGTTTTATTATCTGTTAACGAAGAAAGATGATTTGTTTTTCATGTAGGTATTTAAAAAAATCATTCTTTGATTTTAGTTTTAATAAGAATTTGTTACTTATGATCTAATGACGATAATAATTGTCAATTATATAAATAAAAAAATCTACGTAAATATGTATTTTCAATATTATTTTTACTTCCCAATACATATCCGGATACATCCGAATAATATTTTTATTCCTCGGATATTATCTGGATAGTAAAATTTAACAGATAATGCAAACCCGGTAAAGCGTACCTGTTTTGTGGGCGACCAGATGCGACTCCACGAACTACGAAATGGTTGATTGTGAAATTCAGCACTTAATAGCAGCAATAATGTAATCGAAAGTAGACGGTAACACACCATTATATCTATTGCTTGTACATTTTAGAATCGTTTCTTTATTTTGGATATAAATGATGGAATTCACCAAATACCTGTTTCTTTGTAAAAATATTATATTTGTTTTCTTTCTGTGTTTATCTTTATACTATATTTTTTGAAAGTTTGTACCTTTCTGTATGAACTTTCAAGCAAAATTGCACTGTACTTCCCCACGATTCGAGAAGTAACGAACAAAATAACGTAGGACATTTGTCGCGTGTAGCATCGTGTCGCGTCGCATCGTGTCGCGTCGCATCGCGTCGCGTTCGTCGCTCACGCAGGACACCCCGTAAGTATGCTAGATGTCACATGATGCTAACTGTAGAGTGAAAAGAAATACAGTAACCCTATGGGCAGCAATCAAATTGAAGATGTAATAGCAAAAAGGAACTCACACTGACAAACTGGTGAGATTATTGTTGGACAGGTCGAGAGCCGTGAGCAGCTTTGCGTCGTACAGCAGTTCCGGCGGCAGTTCCCGCACCAACGGGCAGTTCTTGAGGGCCACTTTCTCCAGCGCAGGGGCGCCCCGCAGCGCGTCCGGCGCCAGCGACGCCAGCGACAGCGCTCGCTCCAGCGCCAGCTCCCGGAGCGCCGTGCAGTTCGCGAGCCAACCGTCGGGCAGCGTCTCGGCCTTCGCACCGATCAGGGCGAGCGACTTCATCCCTTTGCACGCCGCCCACGGGACCGGTGCGCTCTCAGCCCACCCGTACACTGTGACCGTCTCTAGCGAGTCCGGCAGCGCGACGTCGAGCAACACGGTCTTCGCTTCCAGCGATAGAGTTTTCAAGGGCGTGGTCGCTTCTACGCTGAGATGGGCGTGGTCGTCCCGCACGATAAGCGTGGTGAGTCCCTCGAAGTGTGCAAAGGCGGCGCGATCCAACTGCGTCACACCCGTGTTTATCAGCAGCAGCATTTTAAGCGAGGCGGGCAATTGTTCGACAGGCGGCATGTTCACTTCGTCGAGACGCAAGCTTTGCAACTTAGACGTGGCTTCAAAAGCGCCCGACGCGAGGCTTACGTTCGTAAACGCAAGCGCGTCCAGGTACCCAAGCCCGTGTAAGTGGCGACTAGAAAGCTCACTGTCGGCTCTGTAAATCTCGAGGCGGTCGACCGGGAACACGTTGAGCGCACGCAGCGCCTCCGCGTACGAGTGCTGCGGCGGCGGACAGTCGCTCAGCTTCACGTGGTTGACGCGTATCTCCGTGTCGAACCGCGGCAGTGCGGGATGGTCGAGCGCCACCTTGCCCCAACAGTTCATTGAGAAATATCCACCGTTGTTTAGCTTGATTTTCAGCTCATGTCCTTAACAAGTGAAAATACTCATATTATATCTGTTTAGATCGAGGTAAAAAGGACTCAGAAAACTTAATACGAATTCCTGGCAAAGTGTTATTGTGCTTTTCTGACAATACATTCTAAGTAGAAGCACAATGCCAAAGATGGAAATATTTATTTATTTATGGAGGTCCAACAGCTTATCCTAGTTTATATTACATGGGATTTATACATACTTGCTCCCTATTACATGGGATTTAAACCACTGCTGAAGAAATGTAGGTGTGACACTATGACATGTATCTAAAGAGCAGCGATAGCTCAGTGGGGAGACCAACAGACTGCAATGGGTCTCGGGTTCGAACCCACGTCGCGCATCTCTGACTTTCGGAAGTTATGACTTTTTGAAATTATGTGCGTATTGATTGACAATTATCGCCTGCTCCGTGTCTCGGAGAACACGTTGAGCCGTTGGTCCCGGCTGCCATGAACATCTATGGCAGTCGTTATTGGGAGAGTGTCGACACAAAAGATTCCACTGGCTCGAAGTGTCGCCGGTCTGGACTGACTGGCGCCCACATAAGATAAGATGACATGTATCTATGTACCTAATAGAGGTACATATTTCAATGCAATAGTGTTGGATATTGATTGTGAATGTATGTAATGAAATGAGTATCTATCATTTCATTGTTTTGACCTTATTTTACGAGTGACGTGAAGAGAGGTGACAGTATCATGTTGTGCATGACATTGTGATAATTGTGTCAGATCAAATACTTGAAGATTAAAAGGAGACAATATTCGTGAAATAAGCTTTGAATGTTGTTTCTTTATTTACAGGTAAAGTGATATTTTATAAAACATGGAGGTACCTACTTACTTTATAAAACAACCCTTTTGTAATACAATAAAAAACTTTATTTACAGAAACGCAATTGAGTTTATTGACTAACATTGGTTCCCTTAAATAAGATATCTTATATGTATTATAGTTTTAATGTGAATTTTATACAATAAGTAGCCTGTAATGTGTTTTGTAAAGACTTTTATTTATTGAATAAATATGTATTCTGTTTATTGACACATTTTTCAATAATAATTATATAAATATGTATATAAGTATAAAAAAAACATATTTAAAACATAAAAACTATGAAGAGCCACCGGCATCGAGAACTATTTTATTGTTATTCACTGGATAAAAATATTGTACTAATATATAAAAAAAAATAACTGGAATATTTAAATATTGACTTTATATTCTTTAAAGAATATCAGAATAAAGTTAATCCTAACTATTATCTGTATGTGGTGAAATTATGAAATTTGCATCAAATATGAAAAAAATCAACTCATCTAATAGATATGATAAAAATACAGGTGATTTTAAGGTTCTTAACAATGAAGTTATTGTTTGTTACTCAAAGAATGATGACGATGATCTAACAAAATATTCCCCTCTTAAAATCAAGTAATTCTTTGCTCGCACATCGCAATAGGCAGCTGCCATCTCACTTGCTGATATGTACTGCGTTGGATGACATTGTATTGTATGAACTCAAACAAGTTCAGACTCGGTATGAATAACTAGTAAAATTAAGGTTCCAGTTACGGTTCAATCCTAATATTAAAACTGTTAAGAAATAGTTCTGTCACCACGGGACAGTTGGCCACCGCAAGGACATAAAGGGAGATGGCGATATAACTTAGACACCTTCGAATGGAAGTGACAGGCAAAATCAAAGAATAGAAACATGGAAATCAAAGGCACTCATTTACCTTGTGAGACATACTATCAGTTAATGAAAACGGGAAAAATGTTATGATGATGATGATTCTACCACTGCAACTAACCTAACAGGCAATCCTAGCAATAGATGATAAATAATTATTTCCATTTGCCAGTCTGAAATATATTTACTTATTTCATTTCATATAAAATATTATATATTCTTTTTTGTGTGTATATTTTTGCAATTGGCCTTAGAGCCATAACTGGATGATAAGGTTTGTACACAAAACTAGGTGATCCTACAATGATAATCACCTTTTATGGATATTTGGTACAGTAGGTATGAATGATGATATTTATCTGTAGAAAGATGGGTACATTAAGTTCTTACATAAAGTATTTTCCTTGCCACATTTAAGCAATTCTGGCATGCAAATATTATTTTCTCTACAGATACATTTTTTTTAAATATTGGTTAGTGTCAATTTTATACATCATGGATAGAGTTTACGTTATAGCTATAGTCAGAACATTAAATTTTATCATTGACAAGTGCTTGTGATAGAGTTTAGGAGTCATGTTTGCAGTAATATTATACCATACTGTTTTTACAATATTTTATGCTACATGCTGCACGATATTTATACTATTGTGATGTTCTTCTGTGAACTTACGAGACCTTTGTCTGTTTTCAAACAACTCCATATTCTGCTTTGTGAACATTACACATTCCTGGATGTACATACAAGGAAATGCCATTAAATTGTTGTTTGAAAAACTGCAGGTAAGAGTCTGTTTGTTTTAGATTAAATATTGCTCTAATGCAACATTTTCAGGCTTTAAATACAAGAGACCAATCTGTCGTCTGTCTGTCTATATATATATACCATCTCTTTAGATGCTGGATGTTTTACTCACTGCTTATTAATTACCTGGCCAGGGTTTTGCTGTGAGCCCTTAATATCTCTTTGTATTTTTACAGAACTTGATAACTTCTTGTTTGATGGATAACATTAAAATAGAATACCTACTATAATAATTATTATTATAGCCAATCTGTATATTCTATTAAAATGCAGGGTGTCAAATGTAAAATGAAATGTCGTCTAAAAAGCAACTGGCTGCTAGAAAAGTGGATTGCACTGTATTGCAAAACACACTTTATATACCTGGTTAAAATACTGAATCACATTATATAATAATCCATTGTGCTACCATGTTACAAATTTAATGAAGAAGGCAATTGACATGTTAGGTAGATATATAAGTAATGTTTGGTAGTACTTAGGAAGTTGTAACACAATCGTGATAATTAGAGAGAACATAGCTTACCGTCGATGGAGTAATAGATCTCGCCGAGCACGCTGTTGCGCGCGACGCAGCGCGGGTCGGCGGGGCACACGGGCTGCAGCAGCGCCTGCGCCCGCGCACAGCACCAGCACCACCACCACACCCATGTCGCGACCACGCACCACATGCGCGCGCGCATGCTCTTACTCGATGCACTTCCACGCTTATTAATCTAAACGGTGTCACCGATGCCACGACACTGGCCCGCACATAGCTGGATTCTAATGTATGTTGAATTTCTGTTTTTACTATTACTGTGCTACTTTTACTTTGTTTTTAACTTTGTCAGGTATTGGTATTTACTATATTTGAGTGTTCCAAATCACTTTATTTTAGTTTTGCGTCAATCTAAGATAAGGAAAAAAACGAGGAAAACCCACACAAGACTCGTTCAGACGAATTGATTGTAGTGTAGTTATAGCACAGAACACTTACATAGTTTACATACCTATACTTAGTTGTTTACGATTATGAGTTTATGACAGCTCATGCTCATACGCACGCAAAACACGTTAGTGTTGCAAGAATATTATACATAATTATATTTAGTACTTTACAGTGCAGGGTTGCCAACTCGGCTTTTAAAAATACGTAGGCCAGACTAGAAAAGTACGTAGAATTAGTATAAATTTTCATGTAAAGTTAGTAGATCTATGTACTTTTTTGTGAAATGCAGTGGGTAACACTGAATAAAACAAGTGTTTTGTTATGCAATTTATTGAAATTAATCATTTTCAGTACTATTTTCAGGTAAATTAAATTTATACATATATTTATTAAAATATTTCATAATTATGTTCTTGTAAAGGCTCGTGGTCTTTTTTTAAACCACATTTTGTGAAATTTAAGTCTGTTAATGTTTCTGTGGAAAGCCTATTTCTGATGTAGGTCTTCATTAAATTGATCGCAGAAAAAAAGACGTTCAACATTTGCACTGCTATGTGGCTATGTTAACAAATTGGGCCAACAGAGGAAACATTTGAGAAGAATCTCCTTTCTTTATTTTTGAAATATAATGCCAAAATAATTTTTGATCGTAGTGCTGCTTTCTTTTTTTAATAGGAGTAACATTCCGCGTTTCGTCACTGTCGCTGTCACTGCTTACTTACATATTTGTATCAAACACGTAAAACAAAGAACAACAAAATCTTCAAAACTTTGAAATATTTCTTAGTTATGTTAAGACACTTATGACAAAAAAAAACTAGCCGAGATGTTTCGTTTTACGCAGTCACAACTCTATGGAATCGGCAACATGACATATTTATTTATTTCTTTATGGTGTAGCGCGGTAACCGTGCGTTATTTGAATGAAATGGAACGTTTATTAACTTTTTTTCGTGGAAGAAAACGGAATTTGCCATTCAGTCTTAGGAGTTATGTTATTTTGCAAATTTGTATATTTAATTGAAAATAAGTAGATTCTGGGACTGAAGTTCGTAGGTTTGCGAGAAAGGCCTAAAGTACGTAGATCTACGTAAAAAGACGTAGAGTTGGCAACGCTGTTACAATGTGTTGCAATACTTGCAATTTGCAATGTGTTGAGCCGCCTTCTGTCGCAGCAACCATAGAGTACTTGGCGACTTGGCGGCAACAATCGCTTGTTCGCAATTCCAACTTTTTGTGCGAGAAATAAAGTATATTAAAAGTCAGAGAAATAAAATAAACAAAAATAAACAGTATTTTACTTTTTTTACGGATTATATACATAATTAAGTATTATATTTTGGAGCTTCTTGCCCAATTAAACTATCTACTATCATTTAAAAAATATATATTTAATATTTTGTTAGGTTTCAATAAAGCTCCGAATACCAGTAGTCGTAGGTAATTAAAAAAACACAGTTTTGTAATTTTTTTTAAGATATATAGTCGGGGTGGGTCAGTATAATGATAAGAGCTTTGTTTCATGTTATAAACTTGTATAATTGACACACACACATTATTACAAGAGAACGCTTAGTCCGATATTATCCGCCATACTTCTGTCACTTAAACCTTATTGGTCCCTGCAAGGCGCATGCGCGGGAGTGCGTTTGGATACGCTTACCCGAGTTGGCGAGTAACGCGTAGGCGCCTTGCCACGGCCGCGGCCGGTACGACTATGTAGGGAGTTGTCGACGTTCGGATACACATACATCCGCTACAGATATTACTTTGTAGTACGAGCTAATAAAAGTATAATACTGTATTTTTATGGTTTTTAACATTAGGTACGGTTGGGAGCTCTAGTCGCGCCTAACACACCACTTGATCATTTATGTGGACCTAGCAGTACGATCGGCGTTAACACGAGGGATGTAAATAGTCCTACTCTAACAACATTCTTTTTTATAAAAATTCCGGTGAACTTATTGAGTTAGTACAGCAATATAAATATTTTATGACCCTAATGGCCAATCTCACAAGTATAACTAACAAGTAAAAGTTATCCGAAAGATAAATCGGATGCTGTTTTATTTTATTTTTTTTATTTGATACGTCAAAGTGATTGTAAGGGTCCTGATGGACAGCCCAATTACAGTTCAGAGACAGTGACGACGAGGAGGATAGATGTTTTAACGAATTACCAGCCGGCGGGCATAAGCCAGGTCCGTAGCTGGTAACCGTTAGGGTTGTAATGAAACGCGTAGACTGATTCAACTGAGAATATATTTTCACTTTTTGTGCCTTCTTATATTCCGTATATTGTACATACAAGTAACGCTAGTACTAACGTCTACAAAAATCGTTTACTTCAATCAGCGAAAAGTAAACAAAATACGAGGAATTCTTGGGCGTGTGTCCGAGCGCATAAATACTGGCATTATAAAAAACAGATGGCCTCTTCGTGCGTCGCTTAATTCGTCAGTCAGTTGGCTTCGTCTTGGTTAGATGTATGATGCTCCGTTCGATCGCCTTCGCGCGTCGCTTGGTTTTGGCGCGGCTAGACGTATGATGCTTCATTCGATTCCAGGTTCCTAATAAACTTATGTTGATTGTGCGTATATACATACGCCACAATGTCTTCTAGCCGTCGTTAGTGTCAATCCGGTCTGAACAGATGCTTCTTCACGCTACTTTTGAAGGATCCAATGTCATAGAAGGGAGGGAACACAAGTTATAAATACTGTTCCTACAATTCCGGGAATCGAGATTTTTTTAGGAAATACCTCCTCTTTCTGAATCTTTATTTAGTAACTTTTGCAATTTTTGTAAGCGGAACCTGAATTTTTTCAAAAATCTTCTACATGCCCTTCCGAATCGAATGACACCTCGTTCATATTTTTCCGAGACTGCTGAAAAAAGTTGACCAAAAAAGCAATTGTTGACTAGACTAATACAGCACGGCACAAGTATCAACACTCAGCGCCACAACAGAGAGCGCCCCAACATATCAGAACATGCTCAACATACAGAACACAACGATATTATGAACTCAGCATACGTCTATGGCGACGGGAAACAAAAAACCCAAAATTCCATTCCCTTCCGTTACCTATATTCTGAATTTCAATTTTAATAAATTTTATTTAACTGCCTCCGTGGCACAGCGGTAGTGAATGCGACTGCTGTGCATGAGGTCTTGGGTTCGAATTCCGAGGCAGGCCAACAAGTAGTTATTGGGTTTTTCAGTTAAGAAATCTCAATTGCAGCCCGGAGTTAGGAAGTTGGTGGTGTAGGACAGCCCTTTGCCTCCGAAAGCTCGTAAAGCCGTTGGTCCTGCGCCTGATCTCTCTCCGGTCGTGTCGGATTACCGTCCCATCGGATCATGAGAATTAGGGAACAGAGAGTGCACTTGTGTTTGCGCACTATAATATCTCCTGCGTAATTGGCCAGTCTACGTTAAGACTAGCCGCCGCGCCGTGGCCGAAATTCGGTCTGGAGGATATTATTATTAAATCTAAATATTATATCTACAGGTGGTGACTTATAATTGATGAAGGATGAATATTGGGATGCAAATGAATGGTGATGGATGAATCAGCTGATTGAGAGATGAATGCTTGAGTCTCATATAGAGTTGACTACTGGGTTTTATAATTGTGTGGCGTATGTATATACGCACAGGCAATATATAAGTTTATGAGGAACCTCGAATCGAACGGAAAATCATACGTGTAGCCGCGTCGAAACCAACTTATGAACTGAGCGACGCGCGATGGTCCCCCCTGTTTTTATACGTGGCAGTATTTATATCATATATGTCGCCGCGCCGCACGCACTCACGCTCAAGAATTCCTCGTAGAAATGTAGAATTTTGTTTACTTGTCGCTGATTGGTGCAAATGAATATTGTGCAATGTGCGAACGTTACTTCTAAGAATAATAAATGGAATATAAGAAGGCTTAAAAATTGTAAATATATTCTCAGTTGAATCAGTCTACGTGTTTCACTAGGTATAACCCTAACGGTTACCAGCTTCGGACGTGGCTTATGCCTGCCGGCTGTTAATACGTTAAAACTGTCTAATGACTTTCAGATTAATCTGATGAAAATAATTATGTTACGCTGTCTCCACTCGGACCCAGTAGTAGGTCGGAAGCTGCCGAGGACGACGCATAATCAGGAGAGGCCGTGTTGTGAATCAGCAACAGCAAGTGACATCGTGCCTACAATGTTTGAATCGATGTAGTATGCAATGCTCACGCTGATGCCTACTAGGTTGAAGTGAAAATGAAGAGCCAGACTCTACACTGAGACTGCCAGCCGTTGATTGGGCAGGTTCATCTTCCAGACCTGACGAGGACGTCAGTGTCTGGAGAGGCCGTGTTGGTTGCGGAATGCGACGTAAACAAGTAACGTCACGAATCATGATATCGAGCCGGCTATGAATGCGCGGTCGGCGGCGGCGGCGCGGGCGGCCCGGCGCGCCGCGACTCACTCGGCGGACGGAACGGACGTGCTGTGTGATTGGCGTGATCGCTGTTTCACTTCTGATTGCTAACAATATTATAAATGCGAATGTGAGTTTGTTTGTTTGTGTTTTTGTTACGTGTTCACGCTTCACGCCTTAACTCCGCATACATGTTGTCAGGGGTACAGAAAATGACATAGGATACTTTATATTCAGAAACAATACTGTTCCTGAGGGATATACATTTATTGGAAAATCTAGATTAACGCGAACGAAGCTGCGGGCAAATTCTAGTGAGTAATATTTAGTAGATATACCTACATGAGAAAATGTGTGAAGTTTTTGGCATCACACAGACCGCAAACGATTATTCAATCACGAGTAAATCATTATACATATGTTATTATTGACAGATAGAGCATGTCCTGAATTAATATCTAAGATATTTTACGTCGCGGTACATTTATCCCGTGCGATTCAGGCCGTTGTAGTCGCGGCCAGAAGCTATTTCATTTATAGCCTAAGCAGGATACCATATAAGCTCAGAGTAGCAGACAAGCATCATCCGCTTTGCGGACTAGCAAACACAGCGCCCTCCAATGTCCCCGCGTCTGTGTTTAAAGAACAGCTTTATGAAGAGCCCAGGTGTTCACTCGGCCACTGCTCGGCTCCCGCGAGGCCAGACAATGCTTTTCCATGGGATCTCCATATCGGCTCTTAAATGATTATAAGTACCTAATTGCAAGAATATTGGTACATATAATATTTTCGCTATATACTTACCTATAAACAATATGAAAGAGAAGATTGAATTTCAGCTGCTTTATTTGTTTGTTTGGGTGCAAATGAAAGACGACATTAATTTATATTTAAGTTTTATTGTATTTATAACGCAGTTCTTAATGGAGATATTTCATGAGTCAACGTTACAATGTAATACACCAATTGATATCCATCACACTTAGTCGCAGAGTGCTACTAGTTATCAACATTGTGTTTGATCATCAGTCGTCGTTATCATTCAATTATTACAATACGTATAAGTTAAATTATTATAATACAAAATAAATCTTAATGATATATTTACTTATGTATAAAATGTACAAAAGATTTGTGCATACAATTTTACTTAGGTACTTATTATAATATCTGCAGGAGGTCTAATAATACCTATTAGATACTGTTGAACATAAATATATTGAGCACTTGGGTAATGGTTTCGGCGTCCTATGTTATTTATAGCACTCAATTAATATTTAAAGTAATATAATATAATACTCATTCTGGAAATATAAGTTCTAATAAAATACGATATGTAAATTGAGTACATTCAACCCTTGTTCTTGTGTCTGAGGTTGCAGTTCGGTCGACTGCAACCTCAAACACGAGACGCTTTGTTGAATATCACATCCAACAACTCTAAGCGTCCCATTCAATTAAACCAAGCGGTAAGCAAACGCGTATATTTGAGCCAGTGATTCAACATAAGCACAATTATTTTCTTCGCTGCCACCGTTCTATGGTTTTGTTTTGATTTGTGACCCGCTGATAGGTGAACACGGAAGTTAGAGAAATAGTCTCGTGGCGAGTGTGAATACACGGAGGTACAAGGTCAGATATGTCTGCCATGACGTGACGCGGACGGTTCGGCTAGTGTTTAATGAATGGTGTGAAGCGGTGCGGCTTTGTGACTGTCGCGAGACCACAGCTCGCCGCAGTGGACCAGTGGACCAGTACAGCTCACTGCAATCACTGCTGCTCTCGCATATGCTAGACACATTGAATTTACTATAGATTATTTATTGATTTATATATATAAGACAATTGGTCAATTATTGTTTGGTTTCTTTTTAGATGTGACAAATAATATAATATAATATAATATTCTACCACATACACACAACACCATCTAGCCCAAACTAAGCAGAGCTTGTACTATGGGTACTAGACAATGGATAAACATACATATATACATTTATTTTTGTAAATACGTACATATTACACATAGAAACACCCAGACCAAGACAAACATCCATGTTCATGCACACAAATGTTTGACTCGTGCGGGAATCGAACCCGCGACCTCAGGCCTGGCAGTCAGTTACACTAACTACTACGCCATCGAGGCCGACAAAATAAAACTATATGTTGCTCTGTAAATCAAAGAAACGACATTTTACATTATAACAACAAATGAAATTATTTTTACAATATTACAGTGACATTAATACAAATGTCAGCTACATAGAATCAAAAACCATAATGCTGTTTTGCCAATCTTCGGTAGCTGGCCATCTGTACAGTCAGCTAAAACTTTTTCAAATATCAATAGTATTTGAAAAGCGCATCATTATAAAAAATAAAGGGACCCTAGGCACCTCTAGGTATTCCTTTACACATAAGAGTACCCAGGTTATTGAAAGTTATAACGTTACAGAAAGGTCAACAACTGATAAGTTAGAAAAATAAATGGCATTACAAAGAGTTATACCGTCAATAGGCACTAAAAAGAGGTAACGCCAGCGTCCTAGTGAGCTCATGAAAGCGCGCTACACGCCAGCGGAGACACGCCGGCGCGCGGCGCGGGCGCCGCAAGCACTCAGAGAATGTGTTATGTGCGGTGTGCGGGCTACAGCTTCAACTATTATATAGTTGAGCGATTCTACTATCGCGCGCCGACGAGAGCCGAGTGTCCATAGAGTAAAGTACATTGGGAATAGAGAGCCCACACGTGGATTTCGTTGCAGATCTCATATGTCAATTGATAGCGCCATCTATTAACGACATCCGTTAACATTTTATCAATATAGATACACGTATATATATCTATATACATATAAAGCACCCATATTATTGTATACCGTACTTAATATTTGAGATAATATGTTACTTTCTCACTAATTTACTTGTTTTATATTAATAAAGTGTTAATATTATTTTCTTGTGTCTATTTATCTATGGTAAAATTATATATTATTTTTTATTTTAATAAAAACAAGTAAATTAGTAAGAATGTAACATACTATTTCAAAACCTGATGGAACCTGGAAAACTCAACTCAACGCGATTAAATTTCAAAAAGAAAAGCACAAAATTATACGAAAATAACATGCGTGTACGCCGGTATCTGTCGCCATTTTGTGAAGTGTTTTATTTTTTAACCACAGGTACCACAGCTTATATATAGTCTGCCTGTCAATGTACAGAAACTAAAAATTTTACAAATAGGTAATGCGCTAATTTTCCTTATAATATTTTTAATAAATTATAAACAACAATTTAGCAGTAAATAAATAAATAATTCATATTTTTTGTAACAATAATATATTTTAACGCTATAATTGCCATCTACCGTGGCATAAAGTAACTAATTGTTCTTGGATGGTGATCATAGATGGCGCAATTCTAAAGAAACGCTTTCGTGTCTGTCACTGTTCGATCTGTCCAACCCCTGCGAGTGTCCCTAGCGGCGGCGGCGCGGCGGCGGCGCGGCGATGCAAGTGTGTTGAGCTCTACGGCTACTCCAGTCTCCAGTTGGTACTGCGTACGCTAGCTTAAACTAATGTTAGAATACTTTTTTTAAGGTTTTTGTAATCGTAATGTAAATATTTACAGGTGGAATAATTACTATCGAACACTTCATTAATACTAACTAGTGGTAATTTCATTGAAAAAATATTGATATGTAACTACATAATACGTTATAGTAGTCTCGACGCGATAGTACGACTAAAACATACAGAGGTCCGACGAGATCGCGGCACCTCTCGCGGCACCTCTCGCGGCACCACTCGCGGCACCTCTCGCGGCACCTCTCGCGGCCGACACGCTCTCCCCTTTGCTTTATATAATTATATATGTATGTATATACACTGACGGACTCATAAACTGCATCAAAGTTCAGGATTAGATACTTTCTAATTAATATTTTTGATAAGTATACAAACTTTTAGATTAAACTAAATGAAAATGTCGAGACTGTCCATTAATCATAAAAAACAAAATTTAAAAATAGAACTGCAGAGAAAATAAAATTAATGCAGTCTCAAATTCGTGTGTTATGTTATTAGAGTAAAGTTTGAAATTAATTCTTTTTGTTTTTTTTATTCATTTGCGATTTAAATTATTGTTACCAATAGTATTGATTATTAGTCTTTTAAACTCAACAAAAGTTTCGTAACCATAAATATAGATAGTTCGTCCGAACAAGCCGCTCAAATTATGGCTTTGGTGCGGGAAGGCTTGGATCAACGAACGATTGCTAGAAATTTAAATTTAAACCAGTCTACGGTTTCTAGAGTATACCGAAGGTTTGTAGAGACAGGTTCTTAGAAAAGGAGACCCGGTACCGGCAGAACTCGAGCAACCACCTGTCGTGACGACTGATTTATTGTTTCAACTTCCCTACGAAATCGTTTCCTCACGTCAGTAAACATCAAAACAGAGCCGAATGAAGTGCGTGGAGTAAACGTGAGTGCACGAACAATAAGAAGGAGGCTTAAGGAAGCGGCAGTCACCCCTCTTAGACCAGCGAATTAGAACCGATTAATCTGTAATAAGGGCACGTGGAGGCAATACACCTTATTGAAAGAAAAAAAAACCTGGGCTTCAACTGTATCTTTATTGCAAAAACCAATTTTCAATAAACCAATCAAAACCAGTTTTTGTTACATTTATCGTTTTTGTTTAAAAAAATTGAATGGTCCTTTCCAGTATACAAACATACACTTAAGGATATGATACTACGCTGTTATGAAGTTCACGAACCAAATTATAGGTTTCTATTTAAATTTGTATAAAATGTTTGAATAGTTGGTTAAAGTGTTTATTTCAAAGGCGTCTTCAACATTGATGCAGTTTATGAGTCCGTCAGTGTATATATGTATATATAATGATAATAGTAGTCAATAGTCAACACAGTGACTGCTAGTACCTAAGGGTGCCGCTGGTCAACGTACAGCTGCTGGCGAGCTGCGTGTTCTGGACTTGTGAAAGCATGGGGCGCGCGGGCGCGCGGGCGGCACGGTACGTTTATCATCGCGACACTCTTAACTAAATAGAAATTAAGTAGTCAGTAATAATCAACTAATATAACATAATATTTTAATATACTTTGTACTACATGTATATCGACGCATTGGACTGGAACGAGAAACATCTATCAATCTAAAATTATATTAATTTATGTAACAAATAAATAGAATTTAGCTAATGATCACGTCTCACCTGACAGCTACGAGCGGCTTATGGTCTACCTATCTAACATTATGTACATCACTGTGCGACAAGGCGACCAGTGTCCCACTTTTACGATACGCGACACAATATGTATCCCACACACATTCATACCGTCTGACCGCGCGGCGAGTGACCCACGTGACCCACGTGACGCACGTGACGCACCTGCGCCACCTGGCTCACTACTGCGGCTAGACGTGGCGTGACAACATGTAACTCCCTTATATCTAAATATCAATAATATTGTTGAAGTGGAGAGGCAACATTTACACGTGAACTTGTACATTTATTTTAAACATTTAAATTACAATACACTTTCTGTGTATGTATAAATTAATTAATAAGGGATTTTACAGTCTGTATATAGTTATCCTAACCTCTCATAACATTACTTATACACCTATAGATTGTGACGATGAGTCGGGGACACGACATTTCAACAATGTTGTCTTTTGCTATGATAACTATACACTCACAGCTAGTACATACAACCTGCTCACATCGTGATCAGTTGAGCACATCACTGTCGTAGGTACATACATATGACATATATGTCGGACTTAACGCGCCGGCGCAGCGCGCAGCGGCGGTAACATTACACGGCGCGGTGAGATAGCGCTGGTGGTGTCACACGAATTGCTGACGTAGATATAATATTAGCCATGTCAGCATTCTAATTCGGCTGAAAGCACCAATTTGGTAAATGTATTTGGAGTTCTTCCTATTTATACTCGGTTCAAAGAGAGAGGCAGCGTCGACTGATCGTGTAACGTAGCCCCGGCAACGCTAGAAGCACCCCGTCATCGGCACGCGATGAGTCTCGTACGAGCTGGTGGAGGTACTGCGCGCCTGCGCACTGAGGCCGCGCTCCAGCACGCACTGTCACGTCCGACCGAACAAGCGCAGTGCTCACGACGCAGGCCTAGACTCTGTCTGCGCTACATGTGTCGTTGTTGGAGCGAGTGTTGCACCATGTAGTCGAGCGGAGTGTTCGGGGCGAGCTCACAGCGGCGGCAGGTCGTTGTCGACGTCGAGCCGCCGGCGCACCCACTGCAGCACCGCCTCCTGCAAGCGCACACGCCCACGTTACAACGTCCATGATCTCGCCGCGACACATTATAATACATCTCAAGAAACACTCACAAGAGTTGCTGAAACAGTCAGTCATTTCAGATGGAACCAATAATGTAAAACCACAATAATTATAAATAGAGTTTAGTATAAAGCGTGCGGACATACTGTTAATGAGCACTTACGCAAAGTCGCCGCTGAATGTAGATCTGCAGGCGCGGCTACTACTGTTAGTGAGTGATTAGTGCGGGGGCGCCACGGGAGCCTCACGTGCTGCCCGCGCCGCCTGCTGCCACGAGCGGCGCCGTGTTACGGTACAGTAGCGGTTACCAGGTTCTAATACATGTTATTGTATGGGCGAATTGGACTGAAGTGGCGTCTTGAACAATCAAAACTGCCTTACATTCGTAAGAATTTTGGTCAAATTATTATGCGATAAATTGAGTTCGCTTTGTGTAACGCTACGTAAGGCTAATAAGCAACAGAGCAAGCACTCGGCAACACGTGACCGGCGAAGGGGGGTGTGAGGGGGAGGAGAGTTAGGGCGGCGGTGGGGGAGGGGGAGGTCAGTCGTGGTGGCGCGAGTGGTGTGCGTTGTCGGTGTAGTCGTCGTAGTCGCGCGGCGCGTCGAGCTCGTCGCCCGCCTCGTACTCGTCGCCCGCCTCCGCCTCGCCCTCCTCCTCGGACTCGTCGGGCGCCGCCTCGGCCGAGCCGCCGCCCGCGCCGCGGCCCATCGGCGAAACCGACTCCTGCGCACCACACGACTCAAACTACTGATACCTACTACGGTTAGTGGTTAGCGCTCGGTTAACTACATTAGTAACGTTATCTACTGTTGTTAAACCGACACTCGCTTCGACATAGCTCTCGCACGTACCTTAGTGGGTCTCCAGCCGCACCCGGGCAGCGGCAGGCCATCTGGCCCGAGCGGGCAGGGCGCGTCGAGGCCGGGCACGCCCTGCTCGCCCTTGTCGCCTTTGTCGCCTTTGCGCCCGCGCTTGCCCACCGGACCCTGCGGAGTGCGCGCACACTGTAATATTAACACCGCTCGCGCACCATCCGCGCGGCCTCGCGTGCTGCAGCCGCCGTGTGGCGAGGGCGCGCGGCGGCGCTCGCGCTGGTGCGCATACAAAACTGTCGTGTTCGAGCATGTGCTTCAAATATTTATAAATAGGTATGATATTATAAGTATTAATATATATACATATATATATACACAGGGTAGCATGGCACCGCATACAAGTAGCGTATAATGGTTAGTACTGCATGCGTTACGTGTGGAACGTTAAGGAGGAGGCGGCGCATGCGCCGGCGCCAGCCGACAGACCGACAGGCGACAGAGTGCGAGTACGTGTGGCGATGGCGCTCCGGCACTTACAGGTTCTCCCTTGTAGCCCTTGTCACCCTTGGGACCCTAGCGATTGAAACAGTACCGTTATAATGGAACACGTCACGAGCTACAAATACAGAGCAAGTTCATCTAAAGTACAACTAACCTCTTGTCCGGGAATGCCGTCAGTGCCCTGAAACGTACGTCAATGAGCATTAGTGCGTCGTCAGCCGCGAGTTGACATTGTATCGTATAGCAAGCAAAGTAAGGAGTGTGACATACTGGTAGTCCGGGATCGCCTCGCTCGCCCTTGGAGCCCGGCTCGCCCTGCGCGCCCTGCGTCGGTCGCGTCGTGCGCGCCACGTCGCCACAAGCCGCCACGTCGTGCGCGAGCGCATCGTTACAAACAAGCACGACAATCATTAACAACCACTTTGATATGTTCGACGGTGCTACGGTAAGTACTTTGGTACAGGCCACAGGGTGGTAGTAACAATATTACATAATATATTGCAATAATAAAAATCAAGAAATTAGAATTGGTAAAATAGTTTTATCACAAAAAACACTACACACTCTGCTATCTTGTATCTTGTATAATTGCAATGCAACATGCCGACCAGCTTCGTAAATCTATATTTGGATAGACTTCCTTATAATTATCCTTATATATCAATTCGATCTCGACACGTTCTGAGTAACTCAGTATCGTCCTAGCTTTCAGAATCAATTAAATATCGTACGTAGGTACTACCGATAAGTGCATGTTTTGTAAAAACTTCATACCTAGCATCAAAACCAAAATCTTTGAATGCGGGCAATGTTTTGCCGTTAAAGGCAGTATCTATCATTAAGTTAGCGTAGGTACTACCTGGCAGTGAGGTAACTGAGTGCGAGCCTAAAGGATTGTTATTGCTACTGCAAGCCGACGGCGACGTCACCACGAGTTTGCACTGAATTGTGCGTGTAAGTGTATTGCCCACGTGTTAACAAACATTTCATTTGGTGTTTGCTTATAATACGATATGATCATCAGCCGGACCGAGCTTTAGGTGTTCGTCGAGGTGAACAAGTTACCAATTTGGAACATGGTCACCTATCTATGAGCATGACAGTGACAAGTTGTGTTTCTACTTGACGCGTGGACATTACACACACGGACATACAAATATGTTTTATTGACACGAAGTCGAAATGGAAAGTTACCGCACATTGTAGATTTCGAGCAAACAGATATCTCCAGCAGTTCAATAGTGTGAGTGAGGTGTGGTGTATGAGTGTGTGAGGAACTGACCTTCATGCCGTCGAGTCCGGGCGGGCCCTGCGGAACAACGCACTCGTCAGCGCCGCGCGCTAGTGCGCTAGCGGTCTGCAGCTCATGACTACTTCTGTTGCCAGCTCGCGGCGTACCGTCCTACGAGCGGGCCGGCGGGAGGCTCTTCATCGTGCTCTCTTATTTATCATTGATGCGACTTGGCAACAAAAGTAGCCAAGTTATTGGTGTTTGAGAGCAGAGCTAAAACTCTCTATGCAAAATGTTATAATACTGTTGTGGGGTTGGGTCTTTTACTGAGGTGATATCCACACATCAATCCTATCGTGAAATCGTCACGAATAATAAATAATTATCTGAATAAGTCACCTACAGTTCAGTTAATTTAATTTTCTTGGTAGGTATATATTTTTAAAAGAAAATGTGAGTTTATTAGGTCCATTATCTAAATAAAAATAATGTCTTCCACCATAATAACCAGTATAACAATGCTCATAGGGTGCTGATGGGGCTCCCACGGTTCTGTGGCGCATCAGGGATGTTTGCTGAAGCGCACATAGATAGCTTTCAAACTATTAAAAAGAGATCTGCAGCCCTGATGTGTCGGTTGCGGGGGAGCGCTAGCAGCATCCTTAGCATTACTGCCAACCGAGTGGACAGCGCGCTCCTGTGGCGCTGGGCCCGGACGCACGTGTATGGCTCGAGTGCACCGGGAGGGGGGCGCAGGTTTCTAAACTAGGTTTATATTTGTCACTAACATAGTTGTAAGGAATTTACATGACTAACATTTATGGACAATAGTCTGAAACAAAAGTTGATTATTATTATTATAATGCGATTTGTACATACAAACAAGTGTATGCATTCACCGTTAAGAATATCCACTTTTCTGTAACTTTGTTTACTATTTAACGGGCATTGGGATGCTAAATATAGAGAACTTGATCACTTGGCCATCACTGTTTCCTAGTCATATTCAGACAGGGTCAACTTGTTGTCTAACAAGTTCAGTGTATGCAATAGGACCAAGCAGTGCTTCACTGCGAAGCAAATGCTATTTTATTACACGTCTTAATAAAAACTTGAGAATAGCCGGCAAGCTCATAAGCTGTATTTAATCCTTTAATCTTAATTGTTTATCGAGTGTAATATACTGCCAGTGCATGAGAGGGTAGCGCTATTAGTAGCATTAGATCATTACTGCCACCAAAAGTACAAAATCAGGAATATACAGCTAAGGCCTCGAGGTGCAAAACATTGTAAGACGTTTGAGGTGCCCACTTGTAATAATTATTATGGGCAAAGATGTAATAAATATTTAGTTCCAATTATATTTAATAGTTTGCCCGCAGACATTGAAAGTACTTCGGTTTCAAAACGGTCGTTCCAATATAAAACAACGAAATTTTTACTAAATGTTATCAGTGCAAACATGATAGGCACCGAGAATACTTTGTAATATTTGTGATCAATATAGTAATTATGGATGTTAATTATGTTATACTGCCTTTTTGTTTGTGTTACTGTAATATCTTTTTTGTTTAATCTAAAAGTCGAAACGATTTTTTTTTATTTTAATTTATTTATAAGAAAGTGTAGCATCAATAATTTTAAGATAAATAATTTAAGGATCTGGGAGCTGCATCTGCCAACAAACTGCTGTGCAGTTTGGCAGAAGTATTAAATATTGTAACATGTTTTAAACAGTAAATAAACACTTATTCATTTTTTTTCATTTTTTTTTTCATTAGAGGAGACTGTTTTCTGGGGTATTGATTGAGATGATGTCCACGGCCAGTTTCTACTATAGCACCAGTCGGTCACACCTTACAACCACGCTACGCTTGCCACACTCGTTTAAGATATACAGGTCTGCCATATTTTGCCCAAACTACTGCATATGTTTTTATTAGGTGACCGTTCCCCGACTGCGGGCTCCTGTATATGATCAAAGTGACGGTAAGCGCTTACTGCAAGACTGTAAGGTTGTCTGCCACCTTTACAGTTTGAAATATTATAATATTATTATATACGGCGTTAATGGCACACGGTGACCTGGCTAGATGAAATACTTATCTTCAGTCTTCACTGTTCTTTGATCTATTCATCAAAGAACAGGTAGACAGGGAACTTGCGGATTGTTATCCGCAAGTTCTGTGGTATCACTGATGATGAGATAATAGTAATTCTCAACATTTGAAACGTATTTGTATTGTGGGTTACAAAATACATAACAGTATTAATGTAATATAATACATAGGACCTAGGAGATAATACATATCGTGAACTGCAAGTATAAAGTAAGTAAACATATTCTTGCTTTCTAGACATGTTTGATGTGTGACTATTTAAATTTATCTTTATTGTGTCGCTTTCCATGGAGTCTAAACAAAGGCTATCGATAAAGAACTGTCGCTGTCACGAGCCTCGTGGAGCCTCGTGGAGCCTCGTGGGGCCTCGTGGAGCCCTGTGGAGACTTGTAGAGCCTCGTGGAGACATGTAGAGCTCTGTGGAGCCTTGTGTGGGTGCTCATCTGAACTACCTATATTTTTATACGCAAGTGAAACTATGTGCTTATTGTAGCTGTATACATATACAGTAAGAAAATAAAAATTTCTTGAAATAATAATCTCTACAAAAAATCCTTTCACGTCATTTTAAATGTAGTTTCGGTATTAATCTAAAAGAATTAAAAAATAATTTAAATCCCGTTTTATTGACGGCGTTAACATTTTGGATCCGTGTTCGATATATTTCATTAGGACCGCATGAAGGCGACTACTCAGTTATATAACTAGTGGCTGAGACCCTCGTCGTAGCCGAAGGTCTACGAGCTATACTCACACGGCACGCGCGCGGTACTGTCCGCTCGAAACACAATTGTGTTTCTGGGGCTCTCTCTCGCTGTTGTTCGCATGCATGGAGAGCTTAATGAATGCCATTTTATGAGTAGCAATGACTCGTACAAATAGAAGTCATATATTGACGTTACAGGCTGCACGGAATACATGATAGACAGAGTGAAGTATAAGTCGAGCACAGGGCGCGGAGCCGCGCGTGCGAGCGGCCGCGCGCTGACGCCGCGGGGCGTCACAGCGGGGCCGGGGCGGCGCCGGCGACGTGCGACAGAGCCGGCGGGAGGGAGCGAGACACTCCACAGCGGAAAGAAGAAAACACAATAATGCACAGCATGCAAATATTTATTTTCAAAATAATTTTTAAACAACAATATTTTATGCTCTCGTGATGTATATATGGTACAAATGACAACTTTCGATTTTCATAAAAAAACTAAATTCTTATCGTTACGCTTACGAGATACACGACGATACAGAGACAAGAAACGTATTTATAGTGGCGTAGCGCAGCAGAGACGCCGGCGGCGAGGCGGGCCCCCCGCGGCCGCGCCTAGCGCTATATGTACACGCGCCGGCAGCCCGCGCCGCCGCCGCCGCCGCGCACTAAGCCAACGTGTCGGGTGACATTAGCAACGAACAATATATCGAGAGTTCCACGGTTACACAAAATCAACTAATATAATACAATACAGTTTAAAATTATAGAATTTGTACACCGTACTGAGGACCGAGCGCGGCGAGTCCGGCGACGAGCGCGGCCGCGCGGAGTCGCCGCGCGGCCGCGCTCGGCATCGCACGCGAAGTGTTGGAACAGCGCATCGGCTAGAGGTAGTACACTAAGCGAATGTAATAGTTACACGAGTGGAATATATAATACGCACGAGTCAACATTAACGAAGGTCAGTGATTAAGCGGTTAAGTTCGGGACGGTAACACACCGGGTGCGGCGCGGGGAGCGCCTTCACTAATCTTATAATAATATGTTATACATACTTACAATATACGCGACGATCCATATATTCACATATCAGTAAGTTACAAGTAGGCCTATTCTAAGAAGTTGTGTGACAGTTTTGTAAACGATTACATTACATTTAAGTATAGGAAGATATGATAGTGTTGATAAATGTTTGTACGCGACGCACTCGGTGCGAGCGCTCCGGTCTCGGCCGGGCGCTCGGCCGAGCGAGACCGCGCGCGTCGCACGCGGGCAGTGAGACGCGCGCGGCGGGCTCGCGGCCGGCCGTGACGCGCGCGGCGGGCTCGCGGCCGGCCGCGACGCGCGCGCGCTCACGTACTGCGGTAACACTTACGTGTACTTGGCACTGAGCTCTTGTCACACTGACGTTCACCGCCAGCTATACATATTATGTATTCTTTATTTATTTTAATACCATATACACCTTATACGTTTTAAAAAATATTACTCTGATTATCTGTACTAGTATCGTAATACAAATAAATAATTTAATTACTTACAAATATGACTGGAATTATGTTTCGGTCGAGGAACGTAACGACTACCGCGATACTCGTATTCTATGACGACATGCCATTACACATTCTGACGAGTTTACATTATATACAGTACAGAGTCAGCTCGGCCAGAAATAGAAGTACGAGCTCGGAGACAAGTAGCGATATTTATACAAGGAAATGGAATGTAGAGCGGAGCGCTCGGCGAGCACACACAGACGACGACACGATCAGTGCTCGACGTGTAACAGTCTTTGTACAAAGAGCGGCGCTCCGGCTGCGGCTCTGGTGCGGGGCGGCGGCGGGCGGCGGCGGGGCGGTACTTACGCGTACGGCACAATGTACAAGGGGCGGCGAGGGGCCCGCGGCGGCGCGGGGCGGCGGCGGCCGCTATCGTCACTACGTGAAGGCGAAGTCCGGCGGCCACCGGTTGTCCTGGACCACACCACGCCCGGGTTAGTACACGCGCACTCACACACCTGCCGGGCTGCCAACCCTTCATACTACATTGTATTCATTTAATCATTTACTGCACTTACATACTACCTTAAGTCTCTACCGTGCACGCGTGTAAGCATACGACTAATACATGCGCCGTCGCACACGCTGCACGCTGGTACCATACCTGTGTATGGGGAACAGTTCACTACGTCCCGCAGCCCCGGGCTGGCAGCCCTACAGCCACGCGTCACACGATTAGTAAGTGAAGGGTCACATAGTTAGTAGTTGTTACGGGGACTACGCACTGCTTACAATAACAACAGGCGTCACAGACATTCGCAGAGTTCACTTGTGCCATGGATATTGTGACTGTGACACCAGCCATTATAATTATAAATCAATAAAACATATTTAAAGTGAGTGGCGAGTTGGCACTCGAATAAGAACCGATAGTTGACAGCCACGATGTTATTGTAATACATTGTGGGACAGTTAGTTACTACATAAGCTAACGAGCACACGCGCGGGCCGACGGCGACAACCCATGTCTGTTCAACTGTCGTTACAACTTGTACACAGCTTTGAATATCTATATATTCACAAACTCTGTAGTCTCCAAGACACGCGCACCATGGCGCAGCCTGATTATAAACAGCAGCTATAAATAACAAGGGATCAGCAACGTGTTACAGTCACCGACCGTTGACCGTAGCGCGACAGGCCGCCGCGCACGCGCACCGGCGCCACCAGGCACACGTGAACCACTTCAGGCACTGGCGGGTCCACGGTATTATTAGAGACTAGCTTTTGCCCGCGGCTTCGCTCGCGTTAATTTAGAATTTGACAATCAATTCGGGTTGTACTCTGCTTATAATAATATTTTCATACTGCTAAGTCCAGAAATGAGAAAATTTCGTTTCAAACTTTACCCCCCATTTTACCTTTTTAGGGGGAGTTTTGTCCATTTTACCTACACAGGTCATTTTCAATTATAATCAATAACTTGTATACCTATTTCTATACTTATAAGTCCAGAAATGAGCAAATTCCTTATAAACTTCACCCCCTATTTCACCCCCTTAGGAGTGGAATTTCAAAAAATCCTTTCTTAGTACACCCCTACAAATTAAAACACACATGCTCTCCAAATTTCAAGTTCCTACGACCAGCGGTTTAGGCTGTGCGTTGTCTCTAAGTCAGTCAGTCAGGACATTTTCCTTTATATATATAGATTTAATCTGTTAGCAACTACAACTTCTATAAATATTCACAACACACGTCTAAAACTGAGACTCAATATTAGAATGATTTAATATTTAGGATACAAACTTAAGTATTCATTCATTTAAATTTTCTTCGTAATATTAAGTAGGTATTACTTATATTGACCTACATGCCATACCACTTTGGCAGCCAGACGAAACGTGTTCACAAAACATTACTTGTTGTACATCAGGAAGTATTATGCCAACTTTTATGAATGATAGCGAAAGTTGAGTATGACAAAAGAGACACGGCAGTAGAAGAAATGCAAATCACAAATATGTGTTGTGTCCTTAAGGATAGAATGAGCAGTAGTGCGATCAGAGAGCGCCCGGTGATAAATAATCTTATTTAGACAAGATTGAGGTAGGCGCACTAATATGGTTTGGGCATAAAGAAACAGTGGACGACAGAAGCGTGACCGACAAATACATTAATACTATAGACAGTTTGAAAAGAAAGATTTATGCAGAACTATACGGAAACATTCTGAAGAAGGCCAGGATAAAGCCGATGGCGACGAGCGTGCTTGGATAATGTTATATACATCAATGAAGCGAGAGCGATACGCCGGTGCCTCTACGTCTCTATCTACCCGTCCGAGAAATACAAGTAAGTATCTATATAACATACATACTTGTAAGAGTCGATGGGCTCAAACGAAACAAAGGAGATATTGACGCGTGGTCGGCGTCTTTGATGCAGGGTAATGATGGAATCGTGTAACCAGATTGTGTTCAAGTTGTAACGTCAGCTGACTTGTCGCTGTAGCATGCAGGCTGCGGCGCCACTTACCCTGGGCCCCGCGTCCCCGGTCCGGCCCGGCTCGCCCGGCAGTCCCACTGGTCCCTGCATACAAAACAAATTATTTGTTTAACAATATATTCGCTTAGTTTGTCTTTAAAACCTAGTCTACGTTATTCATTAATACTGGAGCTATCTATTAGTAAATGGATTCTTAAAATCGGTTCAATAGTGCCAGAGATCACGAAATAAATACAACAAATGTTACTGCATTATTAATTAGCAAATAACAATAACTTGATATAAGTATAGAAACACCCTGGTTGCACACTGGTCTCGGAAGGCAGAGGTAAGGTATGAGAGAGAGCCCATTCAAGTTTTGGTGATATTAAAACGTCAAACAAAGATACGGTGTCATGGAATTCGGAACAGATGATTTACTTCTACACGAGAGATTCTCGAGTCACCTTCAGGCGCGATATTAGCAACACATCAATGAAGAATTATACGATTCTATTATTGTAATTGAGTTAATTTGTATTAAGATACACTACTGGTAGTGTGACTCAAACTAAGAAAGTACTGAAGTGTGTACTAACCGGCAGCCCCATCGGACCGGCGTCGCCTTTCTCTCCTTTCTCACCCTGGAACCAACATTCGTGTTTATTAATATAAGTTGTTGTGCTGTTATGTTTAGATACATTGTATACGACCCGCCCGGTAGTTAGCAACTACTGTACACAAGGAGTGTCGCGGCTTGCCAGTCTTCAAATAAAGAGGCACTGTATTGCCAGCGCAAAGGTCAGCGCTGTTACTGGTCCGCCTACTAACACCGCACTGCCATTCCAAGGAGCCTGGTTAGCCTACTTACCTCAGATGTTCAACATCTTGTATAAGCTATGCTCACAATTAATTTATAATTTGAATGTAGAACCCAACGGCGGCTTGGAGGTACTTCCCCAGTGCTGCCAAAGTTGGAGCGCGTAGCACACCAGACTATATTATTGGCCAACTAGTATTATAGTATTAATTCCAAAACACAATGTCGCGTTTAATTACTTATTTCGAAAGTTGCCAATCATAGAATCATGATTTAATATAGTCTTATCGATTTGGAATACCTATGTACATTGGTCAGGTGGGTATACATACCGCTTTCCCTCTAACGCCGGGCTCCCCCTTGTCCCCCTTAATGCCGGGCGGTCCCGCCACACCGGGAGGTCCCGCGGGGCCTGGTGCACCCGGCGGTCCCATCATCTGTAAACACGCATCATCACATATTAGTATAGCCCCATATCATTTATGATGTACATAAGTCGGTTTTTTACAACATAGATGATAAGCGAGCGTACGGCACGACTGGTGGGAAAAGGTTACCGTAACCGTGGTCGGTTGCAAGTCCAGGGGCGCGTTACCGATCTTAGGTAAAAGGAATAGAGATGGGATGAAGGGGCAGATGTAGGAGAGGTAGATATATGAGCACATAGAACTCTTACTTACCGGACTAAACGCAGTTATAGTGTTACTACTCTTACGCACATGCAGTCATACATTAAAAATCATGGCATGTTTTGTACGACGATTTATGCTATGTAGAGCTCTCTACTCTCTACACACTAAAGCCTCCAGCCCGGGGGGATAGCATCTGCAGCCTGTGCCGCGTCATTATTAGTGATTGCCAAGTTTACAGAGAGGCTGTTTATTTTTTAGGGTTCCGTAGCCAAATGGCAAAAAACGGAACCCTTATGGATTCGTCATGTCTGTCTGTCCGTCCGTATGTCACAGCCACTTTTTTCCGAAACTATAAGAACTATGCTGTTGAAACTGGGTAAGTAGATGTATTCTGTGAACCATATTAAGATTTTCACACAAAAATAGAAAAAAAAACTATTTTTGGGGGTTCCCCATTCTTAGAAATGAAACTCAAAAAATATTTTTCATCAAACCTATACGTGTGGGGTATCTATGGATAGGTCTTCAAAAATGATATTAAGGTTTCTAATATCATTTTTTTGTAAACTGAATAGTTTGCGCGAGAGACACTTCCAAAGTGGTAAAATGTGTGTCCCTCCCCCTGTAATTCCTAAAATAAGAGAATGATAAAACTAAAAAGAAATACATGATGTACATTACCATGTAAACCTTTACCGAAAATTGGTTTGAACGAGATCTAGTAAGTAGTTTTTTTTAATACGTCATAATCGATCAAAGTTATAACGAACTGCAAGAACTTTTATATTATGTTACTTGCTGCTACGGAACCTTTCACGGGCGAGTCCGACTCGCACTTGGCCGCTTTTTGTTAGACTATATGCCCCCAAGAACATAATGTTGCAAAGTCAGCTCCCCGGGCGACTTAGGTACATAGAACGCTTGTGTGTCTTTCCAAATGCGTCATTATTAACCACACTTTTTGTCTTTATGCTGTATAGGCTTGCGTTTGACCGCGATCTCACCTGATCTTAAGTGAAGATGCAGTCGACGATGGAGCACGCATGCCTAGAAGATACCTATTCACTCGTGACTTGAAGATACCCAGATTGTATTCATCGGGAAACACAGACTTAGGTAGCGAATTCCACTCTTTAGCGGTACGCATAAAAGTGGCAGCAAAGCGCTTCGTGCATAAATGTGGTATCTCCACCATGTACTTGTGTCGCTGGTTTGATTGTCTGGTCGTGCGATGGTAGAATGGGGTAGGAGGATTCAAATTATGCAGTTCCTCTGCACACTCTCCGAAATGTATCCGATAGAAAACCGAGAGACTGGCAATCTTACGACGATGCTCCAAGCTTTGGAGTCGTGTGTTGACCAGTTGGTCATCGCCGATAAGTCTCTTGGTCTTCCTCTCAATTGACTCCAAAGCCTCCAGCTGATATTTTGCAGAGCCATCCCAGAGGTGGGAACAGTTCTCCATGCAGGATCGAACCTGTGCTTGGTACAATTTAAGCAAATGTTCTGGCATGAAATACTGCCTCACCTTACTGAGGATGTCCAGCTTTTTGGCGGCTAGTTGGGCTTTTGCCTCAATATAGGAGCCAAAGTTAAGAGTTGGAGTCAATGACATACCCAGAAGCTCAAGGCGATTAGATACCGGCATGGATACATCTCGGATACTTGGTGCCAGTTGGAATGGGCCCCTTTTTTGAGGAAAACAGACACGCCTGGGTCTTGAGGCATTGAAATTAACCATGTTGGCATCACCCTAATCGGAGACTGCCTTCAAGGATAAGTTCATACGCTCGATCATAGCTTCCCTGAGCAACTGTATCTGTGCTCCACTCTACGTTTACGTGTGAAGACTGTTGTTCAGCAACATACTTATAATTCCAATAGTAAAACATCGTAAAATGTTCACCATCAATCATCGTTACAGTAATAACCGTCTGCTCACGACGGAACTCCTAAATAATTAATACAAAACTATACATTCTTAACCAATCATTCAGCCAGAACCGATCCCTCACGAGAGAACTCCCTAAACGTTTGTATTACAAGTTATACAACATTACATGTGAATATGGTTTGTACGACAATACTATAGTGCAGTACAGTTGAAGTCAAGCTATGGAGGTGGCAAATGGTAGCCTATTGCATTTATGGCTCTTCTTATAATTATAAACGTTTTTAATTGCACACCATAATAATGATCACTTTTAATTACATAGAAAATGCACTTGAACTTGGATGAGCGTGTGTGGGCTCGTTTGTCTCTACAACAACTGCATCTGCCTAAGTGCACGTTGATCATGACGACAAAGTTTTGATCCAGATTTCACTATGGAGTCATAATACATACTATGTATTATAGCACACATCGCCAGGTATGGCTTAAATTCGTATTGATGGCGTCCAACCTTTTGCCGTTCACTGAGCACAGTCTCTGACTCCTACTGCTACTGAATTGTTTTGGTAGAATACCCAATAACCCTTTGTCCGTCTCGGGAGTCGGACACGAGCCCATGTTCACTTATGTGACACATGGTGACAGTAGCCTGGTGGTGAAGGTGGTGGCTACTATATATACGTGCGTCCTGTTCCGGCTTGTGATACGACAGTTTCTGCTAAACACTTTGGTTTGTTATCACACGTAGGAATAGTATGTAAATCTTTTATAAATATAAACTGTGATTAAATTCGTAGGTACATCAGTATTCGAAGTAAAAAATAATGTTACCTAATACGATTATAGATCACTAATACCCAACAATATTACACAGCTAATTTAATGTTATTTAATATAATATGGTACCACAAGCAAATAGAAACGAGATTACGAAACGAATGTGTCAGGACATTTGCAAGTAATAGATATCAGACCTGTAAAATACTGCGTCACTGCTGGGCGCAGGTCACTGCCCTGAATGAGAAGGGTAAGGCCATAGTCCAGTTAGCTGTGACTGAATTTACAATGTGGCTTATTTACAAAGTCGAATACAGTAAAGGTGGATATAAGATATACTTACAATTTCATGTCCATAGAGCTCGTAGCCGGTGCCGTCTCCCTGCAAGTTCAACAGTGGGCATAAAGATTAACAGTTCACGAGAGCTGCACAGTACCGCTTAACACTGATTGTTATCGCCCGGTTTATGTATTTAAACAACAAACTAATTTGAGTGGCAAGAATTTATAGGAAATACTCGAATAAGTATTCCTATTA
This sequence comes from Catocala sponsa, assembly GCA_963564715.1. NCBI lineage: Eukaryota > Metazoa > Arthropoda > Insecta > Lepidoptera > Erebidae > Catocala > Catocala sponsa. The sequence goes on from OY751337.1 coordinate 134,164, forward strand.
GATATTAAATTGTTAAGTACGAAGGAAATATGTTTGTGGGTCGTGGTGTGAGCGCGGAGTGGGTAGGTACCTGTCTTCTCCGCAGCTTCCTGTACTTCTGCAGCCGCCGGCGCCGCCGCACATGCAACACGACGTGGCGACACGTTACACATCAATATTATACATGCAACACAGTACACCAAAAACAGAAATCTAATATCCGTCATTTAAATGTTGATCCATTCGTAGTTGCTGAAAACTATCGAATAATATGCGAATGTCGATTTCATTTATAGTGACCGAATAATGAATCACGTAAACAAGTGTGTTTATAATTTTTCGGTTGTTACGATAAAACAAAATAATATTCGTATTCTCGATTTATTTAATCTTTTTATTGGTTGCAATCAATAAAATACGAATGCAATCGATTATAATTCAAATGTTTTCAAAATACTTTCTAACAAATGTAAAGTTTGTCACTATTCAACATAAGCGGTGACGTACCTATAATATTCATAGATACAGGTGTCTATGTATGATTTCAGTTTTTTGTCAGACAAATAGTATCTATATATCTTGTAGCAGACATAGGTAGCGCACTAGGGAGGCGGCCGAGCGGCCGAGCGGCCGAGGTACGACAGAGAGACCTTTGAGTGATCTCTGCACGCAGACATCATTGAGCTTTAGACGAATGTGTCGAGGTATCGCAATGAGCGGGTGGGTTTAAAGCAGCCCTACCCTAGGTACTGCTTCATTGTGTAGAAACGGACTCCCCAAGACCGCAAGATGACCCAAGTCAAGATCCCATATATATTCTATCACATACATACAACACCATCTAGCCCAAACTAAGCAGAGCTTGTACTATGGGTACTAGACAATGGATAAACATACATATATACGTTTTTTGTAAATACATACATATTATTCATAGTAATACCTAGACCAAAACAAACATTCATGTTCATGCACACAAATGTTTGACTTGCGCGGGAATCGAACCAGCGACCTCAGGAATGGCTACACTAACCACTACGACATCGAGGCCGACAATAACTATTGTTGGGGTAGGGAAATAAAAACGGCGGGTAATCGAATGAGAAGTAAGCAAAAACTCACCGAGTCGCCCTTATCTCCCTTGTCGCCCTTGAGGCCAGGGTACCCAGGCGGGCCGGGCAAGCCGGGCGCGCCCAGCATGCCGGGAGAGCCCATGTCGCCGTACTCGCCCTTCGCGCCCTTCGGCCCCGTCTCGCCCTGGAACATGCATATCATACATGGTGACCAGTTCGTGTGGCGGACCGTCACCGCCTGCGACAACTACTAGCGCCGCGGCAAGAGCTATCGACGCCCGCGCCGTCCACAGCCCGGCGGCTGTCACGTGTTGTGGTATTGGGTAGTGAATCGTAGGGTTTCGAGCATATGAGGATATGAAGTATAATAAATGTTACGTAAGGCATAAAGAATAGTTAGTACTGACCGGTTTCCCGGGCGGTCCCTGCACGCCGGGAGTGCCGGGCGCTCCGTCCAGGCCGGGCGGCCCGCGCGGGCCCGTGTCGCCGCTGCGCCCTGCGCACATACACACGTGTTAGTAAGCCGCCCTGCACCCACACACTCAGTATACCATTAAGTGTCGCGCGCTATTTGGTTCACTAATAAAGGCGAATGTACTTCACAAATTTTCTGTTATTTGTTGTTATTAGGATTAATGTGTAGACTAGACACAAATACAAATAAAATGAAGCGGTTTACCTTGTTGTCGGTGTTCGGTGTTCGGTGTTCGGTGTTCGGTGTGCAGCAAAGCGAGGAGCGGCGGCGATAGCCCTAGTGCTCGTTAGTTATCACTTGTACCACTACAACAACGTTCCGCGGAGCGTGACTAAGTCTAGGCAGGTGACGTCATGCATCATGCGCGTGCGCGTGCGCGTGCCGAGCGCCCAGCGTCGCCAGAATCATGCTCAAGCGTGAAGCGTAAAGCTGTGTGTTCGCTGCAGCTACTGCTCGACCGCCGCGATGAGGCAAACGATACGTCACACGGTGTGTGTTTGTATCACACACGCCACATAAGTTCCGCGGTGGCGGAGGACGCAGGTTGCCTCATGGCCGCAGTGTGGCAGGAGTGGTGTTTACCCGCTTGCCGCGCTTCCCGCGGGCGCCCTTGTCGCCGGGCGCGCCGGGCGGGCCGGCCGCGCCCGCCTCGCCGCGCTCGCCGCGCACCCCCGCCGACCCTTCGCACAACACACCCCGTCACTACGCGCACTACCGCACGACGCGCAGCGCGACCTGTCGACACCTCTACGCTACTAGACTCCGGCGTGCCCGTGTGTCCACCACCGATGCACCGTCGAGAGGTCGCGCTGCGCGCTCTTTATCTAAGTACACATAAAGCTAATCGAATCAAAACTTTGTTATTGATGTTAATAGTATTACTGTTTAGTGTGGTGCGCGCTACAGCGTCACTGTGACATTAGTGCTATTGATGTGTAGCTTGCGGCGTAGCAACCTACGCGCTACGGTGACAATAGTATTGTCGAGTGCTACGACGACTACGGTACCAAGTTCTACGAGCACAGTCATGCCTACACTACTCGGCTACGAGCTACAGTATAAGAGGAGTACCGGGCGGGCCTGGCGGGCCGGGCGGGCCCTCGATGATGCCGGTGGGGAACGCGTCGCCCTTCAGTGTGGTCGTGAAGCCGCGCTCGCCCTTGTCTCCCTTGTCGCCCTGCGAACATCGCACCGCACTCACGTTCAAGTCAAAATTAAATGTGTACACAATTTACTTCCTGTGATATGATGATGGCCAAGTTACATATTCTGACTAAGGTGTAGAGTTTGTGAAGTTACGCCTTGTAGAGTTAGGGCGTGTAGAGTTAGAAGCTTGGCTCTACGTGAGATCTGATAACATTTTGACAGTGCGAGTCATATGGTCTCGTCTTGGCAACATTTTACATGAAAATATTTTTGGAGGGATGTAATATTCTTCAGTTTTATAGAATATTTCCAAAGGAATTTTTGGTGTTTATAGATAATACTTACAAAGGTACATATAGAAAGTCAATATTTCGCCAGTTATAATGTTGGATGTCACGTGATAGAGCCTTTTGCTGTTCCGTCGGCAGTTTTATACTCCGTGCTGCTACAGAGAATTTCTTAGAACTAACGCTGCCTGAACAGGGCATCGACCTCAGGTTCCCATGCGCAGCAGCAGAAAATATGGCGGAAAATAGTAGTACTAATAACTTAATAGTAGTAATTATTAAAAAAGCGAACCTTGAGCCCCGCTGGGCCGAGTGAGCCAGGAGGCCCCACGAGCCCCGGTGGACCCACGGGACCGGTAGGTCCGGGTGGGCCAGAAGGTCCGGGCGGGCCGGCGCGTCCTTCATGGCCCGGTAGCCCCTCAGAACCTTGCGGGCCCGGCGTGCCCGGCGGACCAGGTTCGCCAGGTTCTCCCTACGTTTACAACGTACATATTATATGTATGTACAATGTCTAAATAAATAACATTGATAATGGTAAGACAATGTTACAGACTATAGGATTTGAACAGCAGTCTGATGTTTGTTAGTAGGTTTGGGTGAATTATGGCACTGAGTGGCGCCTGGCATGGCGGGCATCGCATGGCAAGCTTCAAGTAATAGGATAGTATTAAAGGCTTGAAGATATTCAAACTACTAAAACAGTAAATTTTCGAATTTTCTCCAATTGACGGATGTAGTCAGGACACTTGTATGTTACATGATAAAGTATTGTGTTAACGCTGTTCAGCGCAAACCCAACGCTCAGCTTCAGTGCGGTGGTACAGTTGCGTTATTGCGCTGGACATCATCGTTACGATGTGCCTACATATAATCTGTGGTTTGACTAGGACTCTACTTTATTCTAACTCGTACTACGACACAGAAAAGCTCATGCAAACATTTTAAACATGCTACAAGTACCTAAAAACAAAGTTCCTTTATAAAATAACCTCAACGACGTGTGTCTCTTCGTGTTGTATGGTGAACATGATGTCAGCTAAACGAAGACAGTCTTGGATAGTTTTGCCTTGGATTGATTGATTAAGAGTCAAGATCGATAGAGTTGATAATGTAATAATAGGACTAGGAAGAAAAATGGTATTGACTGTCAGCTCGACTAGGGTAATGGTCGTGACAACCAGCTGGCTTCATTTCATTCTTCAGACGCCGCGGCGTGACCGTCATGCAGATGTGTATACAAGCGTTATTCAGTTATCATAGTTACGGGTCAGCTGCCCCGCAGAGTCTAGGGTCAATATCAAATAAAATGTAACTTTACATTCACCTTACATAGCTAATAATGTAAAGTTGAACACGTTTGTCTCACATTGGGCAGACATTGTCATATTTGGACAGAAATAGGTTCACGTGAAATACTTCATTACTTAAAGTTATTCCTGTTGTAAAGTTAATTTGCAGTTTAAGATCTGCGTTGTTTTATAACATGTCCACGCTTACAAAGACTCTTTTTGATAGAAGATCACGTTATTATTTCTTTAAGGTTCATAATTTCTTATAAGAGGGTTATGGTCTAAGTTGGCAGTACTGTTTTTAAAACAATCAATCTGAACAAAATGAAACAAATCCTTACCTCCAAATTATTAATGATATATATTGTTATTTGATAGGTTAAAGTGAGTTAAGCGGCGGAGTGCGCGTGCGACTCACCTTGAGTTGTATGACGGTCTGCGCCGAGATGTTGTGTCCGGCCGCCTGCAGCCCCTACGTACACACACACATACAGGGCGCGGCACACGACACACGACACACGACACGCGACACGCGCACCGCACTGCTAGTCCTCGCGTGCGCACGCGCTGCTGCGTCAGCGCGGACAGCAGCGGTTGCACGAGTCGGTGTGCGCGTGGGCCGGTGCTTACTTTGTACAATGTTATGTTGACCGTTAACAATGTGACATACATGCCATGAATTAAATAATTGTGACTACTTTAATGCTTTAATAGCCGGATTCAGACACAATACAAAACATATGATCTGCATCTTAGGGTCCGAATGTTGGCCAATTTATACCACCTATGTCACGTTTTACCATCGACATAACATAGCAAGCATATAATTAAAATTTAAATAAAACTATGAGAATTTATAAAAAGGTCTAAACTACGACGACAACGATCGACGAACACACAAAGTACAATAGTGATCATAAACAAGCAGCCGCCACGTGCCGCCTTATCACCTATTGAGACGATTGGATGGTCAACCTTTTCAATAGGAATCGAACAATACATGTTCGTCAATACATGGTGGTGCAGTGCGCTCGTGTTTATAATCACTATGCTACAATGGGATGGCGCCATGTAATACTTTGTTCAAAGTAGAAACCACTCAAAGCGCAACAAAGGTAGACGCGATCGCCACAAGCTCTATCTACTGCGGCGTGCCAGTGCGCGTGGCGAGTGCCACCGCCGGTCCGTACCTTGACGGCTATGATCTCGGCGCTCGTGTACGGACTAATCTTAAAATTGTCCACCGATCGCTTCACGCCCTGCAAGTTATATATATTCATACATACAGTTACTTATAAATTGATACTGGGTTCATTTGCCAAAACCTGACATACATTGTATTATGTAGATAGTATACGTTTATACAGTTAGTTGTTAAAAGATAATAACATCAGCCTGTATGTGTCTCTTCCCGACAATGCTTCTACACACAAGTTGTCTGGCAGCACGGATGACGTGGCCACATAGGTGAGCAGTTAAAACTTTCAGTCGAGCAATGTTTGATAAATAATGTTGTTCGAGTTCAGCCCGAGACCTTGAACTCGATATATTTTAAGACTTTACGTTCGGTAGCATTAACATTGGTAGTTGGGCAGCGTGTGATATCAGAAGTAACAGCGGGTCGTACCTTGACGGCGGAGAAGACATCGAACCCGGGGCTGCCGTGCTCGCCCTTCTGTCCTTTGTCACCCGGCCGGCCCTGACACATGACACATGCTTTTTATTGACTGAATGGATATTCAAATTTCAAATTCTGTATTTGTAATTATATTAACTAATTACTTAATTAAATTATGATATTACGAATAATATTTTATTTTGGGATTATCATTGCAACTCACCGGATCTCCTTTTGGCCCGTCCAGCCCGATCGGCCCCTGAAAGTATTAGTTACAGCACATTAGCAAGGGTAGGTCGAACATGTTACTAATCATACGTTTATATGAATGTCTACCGTATTAGTGTATCTACACCATATAATATTACTGTGCATGAACCACCACCACAGTGTGAGCGAGGCGCGGCGCGCGGTGACTGACAATGCGGCGCTATCTATACTGTATTATATAAATACTTATATCATGATTTTGATGGTACCTGTAAACTATGAACACATTTTTCAGAAAAAGTTTTCAATTATAATAATCGATAACTATGAAATGTGGATGGCAGCCGTCTAATTATCGCTCGCCGAACCAAAAGCGTTAGTAGCTGCGAGTGGCAACGTCGCTTGCGTCGCGATCACACCGCGTCACCGTGGGGTCGGTGCGCGGTGTCGCGCGGCGGCGGGACCAACGTCGCGCACACGACCTCACGACACAGCGACAGCGCCGCGCACGCGCCGCTTTACACAAACTCCATGTAGGTATTAATAATACATTAATACACACAAACAATAGCTTTGCATTATCACATTATTTTAAACACAATGATTTGGTTTTAGTATTGTTTTTTTCACTTTGTTTACCAAATTCTACATAGAGTTCGTTTTGAGAAGAGTTGAGACAGCTACAAGTAGTAACACTATCGGCAGTTAGAGGGCGCTGGAGGTGCGTTACAGCCGCGCGGCCGGCTCGGGGAGTTAACGATATCAACGCACTCGATAGCGCGCGCGCGCCGGTCGCTCCACATACGAGTAAAATACATGTTTCGAAAAAAAACAATTCTGATGGATCAAAGTTAAAGAGTTGGTGTGACATGCGTGAACTGATGTGGAGCGAGGCAAGCTTGCGCCTAGAGCCGCAGTACAGCCGCTCTCCCTGAGCCACGGAGCCGCTCCGACCTTCTCACATAGAGAGGAGCATCGGCAGGGAGCGCGGCTCCCCAGTTAGTAAAGGCGAGGCGGGGGCGGGGGCGGGGCGGGGCGCGCGGGGACAGCACTACGGGAGTAACGGTGCGTCTTACCATGAAGCCTCGCTCGCCCTTCTCGCCCTTGCTACCCTGAAACGTGACACGCGTGTAGTTCCTTGAACATAGCGACACATGCTTGTGTCATCTCATAACTAGCTCACAGTATACGTGTGTACAAGGGGATGTCACGCGTGGGACCACCACTGTCCTTCAGCTGATGTACTTCTATTTTTTTGATAATCAAGGCTTTACCAATTTCAAGAAAATATCGATGGCGAGCTGTCGGCGTTAATATCTCAGCGGGAAATTAATCGGCGCGAACACCGAGCGATGTTTCTCTGATCATTCTATGACGGCTACTTACTGATTATGTTTACTATGTGCATGAATTATCAGCAATTAAATAACAGACATTCTAACAAAAACTCGTCGCCATGGGGTCGACGAAAGCAATACCTTATTTTCAGATCCCCCGGTCTGAAGACTCTCACTTACGACTGAAGAGTTGACGATATTTCACGACGCTTACATACATTACACACTTACATTAAGGTCGTATGTTAGTTGAATAGTTACTAAAAAATATTTCTGTGCAAGTTTAACAAATGCTAATAGGGTACACCCATACAAAAGTAAGGTATTGCAGTGATAAGCATTACGCACACACATACGTATATTAATGTGACCTGTTGCCCTGACGGCACCCGACAGAGAGCCGACTACGTGACGCGACTATTGGCAGGTGTACTGCACAGACACATCAGCTGAATTATAGCGCGGTCTGTCACACACACAACCAGGTGTCGACAGAGAAACAAGTGAGAGTGGTACTGAACATTGAAATTAAACTACTATATACGGATTTTATCGCGTTGTGTTATTTGACATAAATATAAATAGTATAATAGTATAATAATAGTATAAATAGTTTTAATAGTTTCAATAATTTAATTAGCTTAAAAATTTGTAAAGTTTAATAGTGATAGTAGGGTAACAGTTTTCAAAACATTTGTAATAGAGTGTCAGATAAACATCGCGATAAAATCCGTATATAGTAGTTTAATTTCAAAGTAGAACATTCGCGTAAACAGAAGATAATATTATGTGGTACTGAACAGTTAACAAGATATGTACAACAGAAGAGATGAACAGAAAATAATACGTAAGAGCAAATAAACAAAAATATATACCGGGAATCCATTCTTCCCTGGAGCTCCCGTCAACCCCTGCAAATAAAATTAACGTAAAATAATAAAAAGCAAACTAAAGTGACAACTGTGATGTGTTGTACTGTGAGTGTGTTCGTGTGTGGAGATACTGACCGGTGGTCCGGGCTCCCCGGGATCACCTTTCTTGCCCTTTTTGCCTCGCTTGCCTGGCGGGCCTGGCGGACCTGCAATACACGAGCAAATATTCATGTTAAATTATCATAAATATCACCAGCACACCAACACATTGCACTACGCATCGTATAAAGTAGGTATTGCTAACCAATGCTATTCCTTAATAACACTGAACATAACATACATATTGCATGACACGACCATCTTACCCAAGAGCTTAAAATCCGACCATCTTACCCAAGAGCTCAAAATCATCCGCAAACATAAGCGCTGACATATATCTGTCACGCAGTTTATACTGTTCAAACACCATCGTACACTCTATCTTTAAATTGTAAATTAAATATGTACATTTTTTATTTGATTAAAATAGATTAACTGTGCTATGTTTTATGTGCAAATAAAGGATTTCTTTTTATAAAAAAAAAATCCTTTATTATATCCCACTTACCATGTGAGCATACGGCTCACATGGTAAGTGGTCACCGAAACCTATGGACGCCTGCAACACGAGAGGCATCACTTGCCCATCGCCGACCTTGTAAAAACCTTTTAATGCCCTTTAGAAGAACCCCATACTGTAGTCTTGTGGGAAAATCTGGGCAGGGAGTTCATTCCACATGCTGAGCGTCCGCGGGAGAAAATTCCTTTGGAACCGCTTGGTGCGGCACAAATTAGGTTGTAAGGTGTGAGAATGAAATCCCTGCCGATGGCGAGCAGTGCGATGATAAAAAGTAGGTAGCTGAGGGCATCCTCTCAAACAACTCATCAGAACACAATCCATTATATACCTAAGCGGTAGAACACACAGAGGGAGGCAAACTCCCGTCTGAGACTTAGTGGCGCAATACCGTCTGTGAGTTTGGGCTCATCGACAATTATTTATTATTATAATTATATCACGGAACCAACGCGCAGACTTCACGCACAGCAGTCGCTACCGCTGCGCGGTTGAGGCACTCACAACAACTCCAGACTACATTGTTGCTGGATTGACGTTTGGTTGCACTTGACGAGTCTTGCATACGAGTCCAACCCTCAGCGCGGCCGCTGACGTCCGATATGCGTCAAGTGAACGATGCTGTCTATTGTCTTCTGTCTAAAACAGCACCCGGGCCCGGTGGCGCTGGGATGTGCAGCCGCAGCGGCGGCGTCGAATTGTAACTAGTTACAGGTTTCTAATGATTAGGGCTTTTTTCTAACCTTTTATCAGAAATTCTGCACAACATCATTATTATTTACGTAAATAGTCAACATCGCTGCACTATAGGTATATATTTTTAATTGAAACAATAAGCGAAAAGTCTTTGTAGTCTTTGTGTTTAGTTGTTGTCATGGAACGGTGCTTGGAGTGCGAGTGTGGCGCGGGCGAGGGGCGAGGGTCGAGGGAGGAGGGGTGCGTGTGACCCGAGGCAGGGGCGGGGAGGCGGCGTTAGATGCGTACGTCTTTTAAAATAAATTAAAACATGATTGTGAGTAAGCTCGAGGCGGTGCGTTTGATGTGCGGCCTCTCCGCGGTACATTGGATTCATTTCACGTTCAATTAGTTCGGTAAACAGTTGTTATTGTTTGAAAAGCGTCGCGCTACGGAGTGTAATGTCAATGCGCCAGCGCGCGACTCCTGCGCACCTGATGGCACTGCGCGCAGGACGGCTGTCCGGCTGCTTTTGCAAATAACATAGGCTTGTGCTTTACACAACGTCACTTCTGTCGCTTGAAGAGCACGTAGTGGTCAACTCGGCCGCAAGAATCGCCGCGTGGCCGGACTGCTACAATTTAATTTTGCTATTCTGCCAGTACCGGTTGAGGTAAACATTAAGGAAAGGTGTGGCTTATACCGAGATGCCATGTTTCTGTGACGCAGAGCTGATGTATGACGCGGAGTTGTATGTATATTTTGTAGGAGTTGGATATATGATCATATAAACTTGCAAAGTTCAGTAACATAATAAAGGGCCTACCGTTATCTCATCGGTATCCCTACTACTCGCAACTCAATGTTCAACCAGGTTCTCGTTACTTTTTAATACATATATCTCATTTGACTGACAGTAAGCCTCAAAATAATTACAATGCAAATACAAACAATACCAGCATTACAATCTGTTTTCTTTAAAACCTATAGTGTACTGCCTAAACATGCTACGAGTATCGTAGCATTATCGTAGCACTAGCAAGGGCCAGCGTAGACCAACATCTACATAGTTCATGCGATGGAGCAAAGGTGGCGCTATAAGTATGTACCGACAAAGGTAATCGCAATCTTATCTCGGGACGAATTATATTACATTGGCACAGTTCTGCTTACTGGTTATACGTGTGGTCTCATTTTTTATTGTAATTGTGTGGTATTAAGAGTATTCGATGTTATGTGGTACTTTAACTGTGATATTACGTAGAATAAAGACACTAGATATTCATTGAAATTAAACTACTATATACGGATTTTATCGCGTTGTTTATTTGACACTTTATTACAAAATTTTGAAAAACTGTTACACTATTATAATAACTATTAAACTTTACAAATTTTTAAGCTAATTGAATTATTGAAACTATTAAAACTATTTATACTATTACTGTACTATTATACTATTTATATTTATGTTTACACTTTCACCGCCGTTTCGGTTGCTTTTCAGCAGCCATGGTCACGGGGAGACTAAGATGGTAGTTGTCTCAATGTTCCAGTGTGGTTATTTCAAAGTACCCGAACATAATTTAATCATGGGTGTTTCTATTTACGCAGAATGAGCTCAAAGTATCTGTGGTTTGCTTCTTCTTGGGTTTGCCTATTTGAATTACTGGATCCCAAGCTGGTGGTACATTCCAACCATCTTCTCTATTGAAATTAGGATGTTTCTTGATTTCAATAGCCTCGCGAAGCATCCTTGGTAGGAATCGGTGTTCTTTAGCGAGCATCTGTGGTTTGTCAAATCTCAGGTAGTGGTTGGTCCCCTGTTGCACATGTTCAGACACAGCAGACTTCAACGAGCGTTGGTGTCAAATAAACAACGCGATAAAATCCGTATATAGTAGTTTAATTTCAATGAATAACATTCGCGTAAACAGAAGACAATATTACACTAGATATTATCATTAATAATAACGAAATACCTTTTTACTAAATTAACTTATAAGTAATACAGATCTATGAATCCTGTATGGAACAAGCAACTGGTTTTTGTCGTTAGAAGTCGTTTATTAAATAATGCGTGTCAGTATGATCTGTCTGTTAGCAGTGCTTTTAAATTGGAGTAAAGTTAGCACTATATCAATGACAATGGGTAGTTGATAGAACCGCGTACATAACACGGACTCTATGCTTTACGTTGACTTGAAAAGTTAAATGGTCAATATCACTATCACTACACATCACTACATATTATAAAACAAAGTCCTCCGCCGCGTCTGTCTGTCTGTCTGTTCGCGATAAACTCAATAATTACTGCACCGATTTTCAAGCTGTTTTCACCAATGGATAGAGTGGTTCTCGAGGAAGGCTTTAGTATATAATTTGTTAAGTTTTTGTATACATTGGCTAAAATATAACGATATTTGTTGGAGGTGTCGGGAAAAATAAGCCGTCTGGGAGCTTTCAACGAAAACGCTGCCTAAACCCTTTGAGATATAACAAAATAATGTATGGAATTGTGTAACTTATATAGGTCTACAGAAAAGTCCGCGATGGCATATGTCTATCTCTTAAGGATAACATACTATATGCATTTTAATACTTTAAAAAATGGGCAATTATAAAGCGGTAATTGGAAAGCTATTTACATAAATACGGCATTAATCCTTATCATTTTAAATATGTTAGTTGGCTTGAGCATTTCATGAAGATAATTTTTTCCATTTACACCATGCAAATTAAATGAATACCTTAGGAGATATAGCAAAATCAAAAAGATTTTGATCAAACTATTTTTGATCAAGCTTTATTTGAATTGAATAAAGAAGTGGAATCTCTGTCAGGAAAATCTATAAAAGATTTTGGGTTCATCTTGCCATTAAATTTCAATATAAATGCAACAATCAATACAGAGTATTTACGAGAAACTAACTATAAACATTCGAGACTTTTACAAGTAATTCAAGATGAATGTCGCTATAATGCTGAACAAAAAAATGTTTATGACCTAATATTGTCCTCAATTAATAATAGTAATGAAGGTAAATGATTTTTTAGATGCCCTTGGATTCACAGGTAAAACATTTTTAGTAAATTTATTATTAGCAAAAGTACTATCCGACAGGAAAATTGCCCTAGCTGTGGCATCGTCCGGCATAGCAGCCACACTTTTGGAAGGTCGGCGAACCGCCCATTCCACATTCAAACTGCCATTAAAATTAATGAGAGATTGCAGTTTGATTATTTGGGATGAGGCTTCTATGTCTCATAAAGCTTCAGTTGAGGCATTAGACAGGACAATGCGAGATCTGCGCAACAGTAACTGCCTAAGTCAAAGTCAAAGTCAAAGTCAAAAATCATTTATTCATTTAGGTCACAAAGTAACACTTATGAACGTCAAAGTATATAGGTTAGTGAGTTTACTAAGTTACTGAAGCTACATTTAGGTTAGTTGCTAGGTTCAGGCAAAGGGTAGAGCCTATGAGAAGAAACCTGCAAGAAACTCACGGCCACTCTTTTAAATCGCCAGTTAAATATAATTTCAGTATTTTACAACTCAGATTAACAAGGTGTTACAGCCATTATGCCATATACTACTGACTATAAAAAACTAAAGATAATAACAATAATAACTTAATAATATTATAGAGAGGAAATAATTTGAGCTAAGATACATATATTATTTAATATAAATCTAAAATAGACAGTAAGATGGCATGATGGCGCATACACTTACACTTTGTGACTATGCAAAGGCTTAAATTGACTTATAAGTAATACAGATCTTTGAATCCTGTATGCAACAAGCAACTAGCTCCATGAGTTTTTGTCATTTAAGTAGTCGTTGACTGAATAAAAACCCTTCCGAATAAGTTGTTTTTTAACGGCGTTTTTAAATTTAAACAATGGTAAATTAATTATAGTAATAGGTAATTTATTAAAAAAACGTATACCGAGTCCCGCAAATGTATTGTGTACTTTATGTAAACGATGATATGGGCCTACTAACTTATGCTTATTTCTAGTGTTTACGTTATGGATATCACTGTTCTTATTATATAAGTAAATGTTATGTTTAATAAACATAATGTTAGCAAATATATATTGCGACGCAACAGTAAGTATGCCAATTTCTTTAAATCGATCTTTCAGGGAAACTCGTGGTCCTAAATTATAAATGCTACGTACTGCACGCTTTTGAAGAATAAAAATTGTCTCAATATCAGCTGCCTTGCCCCACAATAATATACCGTAGGACATGACACTATGAAAGTAACTGAAATATACTAGTCTTGCAGTATCTATATCAGTAAGCTGTCTTACTTTCCGAATTGCGTATGCGGCTGAGCTAAGTTTCCCTACAAGACACGATATTTGAGCGCCCCACTGAACTTTATGATCTAAAGTTAATCCTAAAAAGACTGTTGATTGAACTAAAGTAATAATTTCATCATTTAAAATTATATTCACGTTAGGACTCTTTACGTTTGGCAATGTAAACTTGATACATTTAGTTTTTGTAGAGTTAAGTAGTAAATTATTCGCCGTAAACCAGTCCAGGACTTCCGCGAGTGAATCATTAACAGCACGTAAATTTGGTGCTTTTCGGTCTACCTTAAAAATAAGGGATGTGTCATCCGCGAATAAAACAATGTCACACAAATGCTGAACAAAGAACGGCAAATCATTTACGTACACTAAAAACAGAAAGGGTCCCAAAATCGAGCCCTGTGGCACGCCCATTGTGACTGGTAATCCAGAAGATCTACTTCCGTTGATATCAACGTGTTGTAGTCTATCGCTTAGGTAGGAATCAACTAGGTCAAGTGCAGTATCTCGGATGCCATAATGCCTGAGTTTTCGCAACAGCGTTTGATGGTCAACGCAGTCAAAGGCTTTAGAGAGATCACAGAATACGCCAATGACATCATGCGAATTCTCCCAGGCACTGAATATATGTTTTAAAAGCGTAACACCCGCATCTATCGTAGAACGGCCCTTCCTAAAACCATATTGATCTGCATGAAATAAATTGTTTACATTGAAGTGGCTCTCTAATTGCTGTAATATAATCTTCTCAAATATTTTACTAATAGCAGGTAATATTGAAATCGGCCTAAAATTACTGGGGTCACTTTTGCAACCATTTTTAAATAAAGGTATTATTTTACTACATTTCATTAAGTTTGGAAAAATGCCCACATCAATGCATCCGTTGAATATTGCGGCTAGGTGTGGCGCTATATTAACAATAATACTTTCAACTAATTTTACCGAAATACTCCTAATGGGTGGTTGTACTGTTTTATTCTCTGGAGATTTCCGTAAAATTTTGCCAGTTATAACTAGGGGAACGAGAGCAGATGAAGTCAATGCATCGCTCAAAAGATCGCATCTTTGACCACATATAACGAAATGTGAACTTAAAACCAATATGAGGATTTTATCGTCTAGCGAAGATAATAGGCAATTTTCTAACGAATTGCTCCAAATAGGAAATGGTAAATTTCAAGCGGGAAATATATGTATAAATCTTAACAATATTTGTGTTTTAGTACAAAATGTGGAAGAAATTATTGAAAAAGTTTATCCCGATATTAGTAACATATCCACTAAGACACTAAATTGGTTTCAAGAAAGAGCTATACTATCACGTCTATCACCCACTAATGAGCAAGTGGATAAAATAAATGAATTTATTATTTCCAAGTTCGTAGCATCATCGCAAACCTACTATTCAGTTGACACAGTTGTGGATAGAGAAGAGGCAGTACATTATGCAACAGAATTTTTGAATTCTTTGATTCCTCCTGGAATCCCGCCACACAAATTAATATTAAAAGTAGGTGCCCCTATTATATTGCTAAGAAATGTAAGTCCACCGAAACTGTGCAACGGTACAAGACTCAAAGTAGCCAATTGAAAAATTTTTTGATCGAATATATCATATTAACTGGCAACGCAACTGGTGAAACTGTTTTTATACCAAAAATTCCCATGATATTCCGTCAGAATTGTCTTTCCAATTTAAACGTCTACAATTTCCTGTAAAAATAGCGTTTGGAATGACAATTAATAAAGCGCAGGATCAAACATTAAAAGTTGCGGGAGTAGACTTAAGCACACAGTGCTTTTCGCACGGTTTTCGAAACAAAATTTGTTCATTTTTACACATGATCAGGTTATTAATGTCGTATACAAAGAAATTTTTTGTTTTTTCATTTTAGAATAATATACTTAAACTAATCTAAATGTTTTCTGTTTTGTTTGTCTCATAATAAATAATTGCTACTCAAAAAATAATCTAAATTAATATTATGTATAACGAGGAAAGATGAATGATTTTTTGTTTGTTACGATTTAACTATGTATAATATGTATGTATTTACAAAAAAAAAAGTATATATGTATGTTTATCCATTGTATAGTATCCATAGTACAAGCTCTGCTTAGTTTGGGCTAGATGGTGTTGTGTGTATGTGGTAGAATAGAATATTATATTATTATTATAACTCAAAAACTAATCAACAAATTTTACCTAAAGCTCTCCTCGGAGTAACATAGGCCTTTTATATTTTCTGTAAAGAACCTGTGCGAAGCCGGGGCGGGTTGCTAGTAAGTATTATAAAACAAGACCTTGACCTAGCAGCATCTGTCTGTCTGTATATTTTAATTGTTGTTATGTTAGTGCGTATTCTTTTGTTATGTTAGTGCGTATTCTTTTGTTATGTTAGCGCGTATTCTTTTCAAAATGTGTATTTAAGCCTGTAGAGCCTATGTGAATGCTGTGTTCACTATGTTAGAAGACATACAATGTAATGATTTTAGTTTATAGCTAGTTATTAAGTTTTTTTAAGTATGCTTTTAGTTTGTGAGTCATAAAAATATATGTTTGTATTGTATATAATACCTTTCGTAAAAATATATTTAAATAACAGTCGCAACCGTATCAAAATCTGTAGTATGTATTGTAGTATGAAATTATGAGCACGCGGATTTAGCGATAATTATGTGCTCTTTATCAGCTTAGCGCTGCATTACAATACTATTTTCAAATAATATTGGGATTCAACGCTAAGCTGCTCTTTCAAGGAAACTAGTGGACCTAAGTTATGTATAGTACTCTAATTGTTACTAAAGCTCAATCTATAACAAAAACTTGTGACTCTTGACTCAGTAATTAACTACGATTCATTAACGACACATAATGAAGTGTTGTTCAAGTTAGCGAACGCTACAGGCGGCCAGTGGGCACATCCACGAGACAGCTTTCCTCCGAGACGCGATGTGGGCCTCACTTTCGATTGGTTACAATAAAATTTAATTGCAGTCGGGTGGAGGCCGAAGGGCGGCAGAGGTGCGGCGCGGGGCGCGGGGCGCGGGGCGGTCGCGCCCACGATCTGTAGCAAATGTGAAGATGGGCTAAAACGAACCGCTTTAATTAAATGTTGAACATTGTAGCCGGCCGCGCCGCCCGCGACGTGCTGCAGGGCACCCTAGGGGCGCAGCATTGCATCTGGCGATTAGCTCGAACTGCCCTGATACGTCTTACGCATTAAACCTCGCTACAAGAAAATATAACTACTACTAGTGTACTCAAAATATATATATAACTATTAATATATAACTATTAATTTCACTCGCGTGAATCCTTAGCGAAGACACAGTGTATCTCTGTGGTGAGCTCAGCAGAGGAGCAAAGATGGATGGTGATACACGACACCCCTTGTATGGACACAGGCCAGTGTCGCAAAGGCTGAAGAGCCGTAACAACTTTGTTAAATGTGTCCATGCATTGAGTCATCAAAGGTGAGATGTAACCTGTGGCGAGAAAATATATTTCTCCCTACTCCTTTCGTGTCACCTGCTGAGAGCCTTCCACCTGGACATCAATTGCCAAGGTTGGCCTGGAAGTCGCTAAATAGACTCCGAACCCAGGTCGGTCGGTGCAAAGAAAACATGTTTAGGTGGAAACCCTCAGACATTACCGATCTGGCTTGCGCGTGCGGTGCAATACAAACGATGTCCCCCCTCACATCGTGCCCTGCGTGCAAGCTGTCGGGCACGAGGATCTGATGGCTGCCTCCGACGACGCAGCTAGCGGAGCTGCTTTCTGGGCGGCAAATATATCATTTAAATGTGTTTCTAACGATATGCTAAGAAGAAGAATGCATCTCCTTGCCGAATTGCATGAAAATTGGTTCATATAATTTATATACATTCAGAGATTGCATTTATAATAGCTAATAATATAGATGACACTCCTCGCCAGCTATGTGTTGTCCTACGTAATAGGTAACACTCCGTCCAATTAAGTGTTAGCGCCATCTTATATCACAGTACATTTGATTTTCTAGTGATATATTGACGTTCCACTAGCTTGTACTGACATGGTCAGATCTCGAGAGCTACGCTTGAGCGAGGCGGCGCGGCGCGGCGCGCTCGCAGTGCGCCGCAAGTCGGCAGCACATTACGGCGCCATTACCGCCGCGCTCTGAATTTTGATAATCGAGTTAATCCGCGTGCGACGAGCACAAAATATGCCCCTCGTTACGCCCCGCGCCCCCGCGCCCTCCCACTGAGAGGAATTGCGCGCAAATTGAGTTAACCTTGTTTAAGCGTCATTTCACATCAAACTTCAGAAAGTAATCTTGTTGTCCAGGAGAGTCCTGCACAAAAAACATCGTCACGATATTGTTCGTACCTACCAACATTGTGTCACATTCAAACATTATTGAACAGACCAGGCCCGCTATGCCCGCAACCTAGGACTGCACATCGATACTGATCTTAGGTACGAGAAACATGTCGCCGAGATGGTTCGTAACTGCTTTTATAGGTTAAAAATGTTATATAATATGCGTCCATATTTATCAGAAGAGCTACGGGTGCGACTATATAATATGCGTCCATATTTATCAGAAGAGCTACAGGTGCGACTATATAATATGCGTCCATATTTATCAGAAGAGCTACAGGTGCGACTATATAATATGCGTCCATATTTATCAGAAGAGCTACGGGTGCGACTATATAATATGCGTCCATATTTATCAGAAGAGCTACGGGTGCGACTATATAATATGCGTCCATATTTATCAGAAGAGCTACGGGTGCGACTATATAATATGCGTCCATATTTATCAGAAGAGCTACGGGTGCGACTATATAATATGCGTCCATATTTATCAGAAGAGCTACAGGTGCGACTATATAATATGCGTCCATATTTATCAGAAGAGCTACGGGTGCGACTATATAATATGCGTCCATATTTATCAGAAGAGCTACAGGTGCGACTATATAATATGCGTCCATATTTATCAGAAGAGCTACGGGTGCGACTATATAATATGCGTCCATATTTATCAGAAGAGCTACGGGTGCGACTATATAATATGCGTCCATATTTATCAGAAGAGCTACAGGTGCGACTATATAATATGCGTCCATATTTATCAGAAGAGCTACGGGTGCGACTAGTTGAAACATTGGTGGTATTTTGTGTAAATGAAGTCTGGCAAAGTCAGCGCCGACGACTCACGCGTTTGGCGACTAACTTATCTATGAATTAAAACAACGGTTTTATACCTTTCCTTAAAATAATGTTATTTTGTCTAATATTTTGTCACAGTGTTGTCAGTATATAGCGTCAAATATATTATTGAAGATACACGTGTAATGTACACGTAACATATGTGCGCTTCAGATTATTTGTTCGCTGAACTGAACTCAAGAAGACGTTCCGAAGCAAATCCAGTCTCCTTGGCTTTAAGGTAGTGTAACAAATGGCGCAAGTAGCGAATAAAACATGCTAATGGCGCAACTTGTGTTGTTATTGTTGTGAAGTGTTGTTTGTAGCGGACACCCCTCGGCCGGCACGGCACCGGCGCGGCACCGGCGCGGCATCGGTGCGGCGCTCTCCGCTGTGAGGTCTCTCATTTTAACCGTCGGCAGCAAAGCGGACAGTTCACTATAAAACACTAATTATGCGTCACTTAAATGACATCATAAAACCCTAACACAATTACGATAAAAGCTCCAAATTTCTGTTGTAATTTCCCGCGGATAAAAATTAGGGGTAATTTACGTTTTTATACAGGTTCCGAGTCGCGGCCCGCACACCCCGCGCGCCTCCCCCGTGCCCCCGCGCCCCACCTGCCCCCGCGCCGCGTTAAGTGTTTATTAAGTTTAACATTTAGTCGTTTAGTAGCATCGAGTACGTAATTTAGTAGATAATGAAACAATAACAAGCGCTGTACACCCTCATATTTCAGGCAAAGGAGAGCCCCAGCGCGCCACGTTATTAAATAAAAGCTAAACATAAACAGAACTCGTATCGTATCAGTGGAATAGCGCGCGCTTAGTGGCGCGTGGCGTATCGTTTACGTGTCGTGTGCGGCGCGGCGGCTTGTCGTCTAGTGTTCCTGTTAATTCGAGTGGCGGCGACACTTGCGAGTGTCGCGCGTGTCGCGCTGTCGCGGCCGCGGCCGGGGTCGCGGTGTCGGCGCGAGTGTGGAGCACCCTCAGCGTGAGTCACTCCATCTCAGCGCTGTTTGCACACATCACGCCTCACATCCGCTAAAGATACTACACAAACGTACCCACTTAACTTGTAGGTAGGTACCGCTAACATGCTTCGCTAATCCGTTTTTATAACAATCCGTCTCACACTCGGATATATTTTACATCATAATAATACTGCCGTGCTTATCATGAACAACGCAATCGACATTTTTGACGAAATTGAGTTAAAAGTATATTCGGAATCACCAAAACGAGATCTACCAGGATCAATCACTTAGCTTTTAATATCTTTTATAGTTTTCATTTTTTTGTTATTCATAAACAGCGTATTTGATCCATTCCAAACTTATTACTAGTCATAAGCATCGTAAACAAATATGCGGTTTTTATGACTATTGTACTCAGAATTTAGATCTATGAAAATACTAAACATAAGTAACGCATTTGGTACTGGTGACGTTTATAATTAGCAACGTAAAATATTTTTGAACAAGTCATAAATATTACAAAATCACTTACGATGTTTATATTTTGGAATATATTTCATTCTACTCTATATTTTATTTCTCACAAACATTTTAACTGCCACTTGTGTTATTTATTACTAGTATTTAATACGAATTTAAACTAGATAGCAATAAGAAAAGTAACGCAAGTGTTACATTTGCGATTTTTATGATTAGTAAAGGGTCTCAGTACAAACAAGTACGGAGTGAACAGAGGTGAATGGAGGTACTATAACAGGCAGGAATCAATAGGATATTATTTCTACCTTTCGGGCATTCTTGATTTACAAACGCGATGCTGTAAATTTAACTATTTGGTTGGACAAAATAAAAACTGGGCATTGCTAAATTTTCTCGTACAAATTGTAAATAGCAATTTAATTGCCACCAAACAATAACCCTCAAATATTTCGAACCCGGCCACACTTCGTTTCATCACCAAGTCGAACAAGCTTTAAGAAAAAGGCGCAAGGTGACGTGTTACAAATTCAAATTAGAATTTTGTCAAAATAATGGAGGTATCGGATTTTTTAATTATCAAGATTACGTATCCTAACA
Source organism: Catocala sponsa (assembly GCA_963564715.1). NCBI lineage: Eukaryota > Metazoa > Arthropoda > Insecta > Lepidoptera > Erebidae > Catocala > Catocala sponsa. The sequence continues at coordinate 155,332 of OY751337.1, forward strand.
TAAATTTAAAAAAACGAGCCACGTGTATACTTAATAAATATGATGGCAGTAAGGTTTGAGAAAGGGCTCTACAGAATCTATACTAATATTATAAAGCTGAAGAGTTTGTTTGTTTGTTTGTTTGTTTACTTGAACGCGCTAATCTCAGGAACTACTGGTCCGATTTGAAAAATTCTTTCAGTGTTAGATAGCCCATTTATCGAGGAAGGCTATAGGCTATATATCATCACGCTAAGATCAATGGGAGCGGAGCACCAATGAAGAATGTTTCAAAATCGGAGAGTATTTTTTACTTTTGAGAGCTTCCGCTGCGTGCGCTGCGTAAACAGTTAAAGTTTCGCAAAAATCATGTATGACAGAATTATTCCCCTTTAAAAGTTCTAAAAAAAGTCCGCGACAGCATATGTCTATCTTTTCAGGTTGGCTCACTATAACTATTTTTATGCTAACGAAATTTGTTCTAAAATAATGCATTATTTGCGAAGGTATTTTTATAAACATGATATTAATCCTTATCCAAATAAATACGTTATTCATCACAAGTATTTAATTTAAAACAAAATTGCCCTTTACATCATTCGATTTCAATGAATATCTTAGGAGATATAGCAGTTTTAAAATAACATCGCAGCAAAATAATTACCCATTACAGACATAGTACAAACGATGTTTCTCCTGGTTTATTCTGCGTGATTACTACTGGTTCGATTTGAAAAATTCTTTTAGTGTTGGATAGCCTATTTATCGAGGAAGGCTATAGGCTATATAACATCACGCTACGACCCACGGGGGCGGCGCAGTAACGATAAACGCGGGTGAAACTGCGGGAACATCTAGTTAAATATAAAACAAGTCATTCTGATGACGAGTTTCAGGATCTTAATTTTTTGCAAGCTAGAGTGATAAAATCACAGGAATTTCCTACAGTTGCTGCAAAGGTACAACCAAGAGATATTAATGAAGAGCGAAAAATGGCCATTATTTCAAAGCTTGTTCCTCTTATGCCAGAAAATAGAAATCATTTTTGGTATAATTTATTTGTTTCTGATGCCAAAGATTTAACTAAAAATTACTGAATTTTATTATTAAGTAAGTACCTTTATTACAATAAATTTTTATATGTTTTAGCTTATGAAGGAAGGAAATTTTTTTTAGTTTCCAAAGGCCCGTTTTTCAATTTTATTATCCTCATTTGTTATTTACGTTTTAAATTGTTATTCATTACGTAAAAATGTTTTATCTGTAGTAAATTACAGATGGAACAGATTTGTTGTTCGATTTTAGATTATGTATTTTATAATGTTATGAAAAGATTATTATATTAATGCTCAAAGAAAATCTGATCTCAATATTTTAGTATAACTTATGATATAATTAATTAAGATTTGCCAAAAAATAATTGTGATAAACTAAGTACAACTAATAAGCAATAACGTTCCATCCATAGAGTGCAACCTACCTATTTTTAAGCATTTATTTCATTTTTGTTTTTCGCATAAATATTTCGTATGATAAAAGTATTTTTACTTACATAAAACTAAACGCATGTGAGCTCCTCTTACCATTGTTTGCTAGTCATGATGAACACATTTGCAACATATACGTTATAAATGTGAACTTACATCTAAGTAATCCCATTATCTTTGCTAGACATAAACCACGCAATTGCCACACATGCGTTGATTATGCTTGGTAAATTAATATTATTGCAGTATATGTTTACTAGTCTTAAACAATTCTTCGTCTTTTAAAATATTTAAATTAACTAAATATATAAATATAATATCGCACATGTAAAGTTCACATTTAAAGGTACCAAACAAAATAAAAATGTTTGGAATATTCCTGTTAGTTTCATAGAGACAACAAAAAAAGAAAAAAAACTTTAGGCGCGATTTACTCGAAAGTTACCTCCAAGCAAGTGCGTTGTTTATGATAAGGACGGCAGAATAAGTTAATATACACGTAGGTTTTACAATCAAAACGGAATGTTTTTACTTATATTATTTATTTGTTGTTCCATCTAACTCTATGCCCCTATGTTCGTGAAGATAGAGAAACGAAATTATTAATTTGTTTGAAATGTTACATACAATCAGAGTCTCGTTATCCCATTGTTATAAGTTGGCACTTAAGCTTATGCAAACCAGGAACAGATTCCTGAGAACCCGGGATGGAACTAAATGTTTTCAGTGAGATAAGGCGGCCTCTCTGTGCTGCCAGCGCAACAGTCAAAGTTAATGGTTACTGACAGCACAGCGACTCCTGCTCTATGTTTGGCAATAGTAAAACGAATTAGATATTATTCGGCGCTAATTTTTAATAGGATGACTATAATAAGATTGCGTTTTTCAGAATTTTCATAGGACCTTACTACAAAAGGTATTGAGCCTTAAATATTCGCTGGTCGCAACCTTTGCTACGTAGATGCGTTTCCTGGCGGCGGCCGCCTGTCGTGCTACAGTTGCTGTTTATTTCGTGAGCTTCAGGCGCATCCCTCGCTATGACTGACGTGATGCGTGTCGTGAGTGATGAGCGGCGCGTGTGGCGGCCGTAGTCGGCGCGGCAGTGGAGACGCCGGCAGGTGCGCGTGACGTCTCGCGTTATCTCCCGGGTGTGTCGCGCGGGGGCGAGCACATTGTCCTGCTAATTGACTCCACTCCACCACTGCCGCCACACACAACATCTTCAGCGATATTATTATAAAACTTGTTAGCTGTGACAGCCAGGCTTTCTTCGTGTGATAAACCAATGCCACCTCTAAGTGCTTTGAATAAAATAATTTACGCTCTGTTTGGATTGAAAAATGTCTATGATAGGTACAGCTGTGAACGTAGCAGTGGGCGTTTATCGTCGTAGACAAACATACGAACAGTTAGTATTCACCGCGCGTGCTCTAAACGATAAATTAAAAGTTTAATCCGCACGCTGCGTCCACTGCGCTCCGCTCCGCACCGCTCGGCGCCGCTGTTCGCGGGCGTCGGGACACACTACTGCGGTACTTTACTTGCTACTTAAATAAGAAAGAAAACAAGTTTGGTCCCTTGGTACACAACAGATAAAACATCAAGTTGTTACAATTTGCAGAAGATGCGGGTTTTTGTTTGTGTTTTCTCGCATTCATGCACGCAATAATTGTGAGTGTGATACGCGCTTTGGAATCACCCACTACAAGTATCTCATGGAGGAACAGCGCTGATTGTGGTTGATTATGACTTGTACTCCACGAGCGTTCTGTTGTGCTTACTCGCACTGCCAAGCACACTTACTACACAGGCAACAATGAAATACGTTTTCTGTTAATTGATCAATTTGTAGATGCAATGACAGGTAGCGAATTTAATAAAAAAATATACAACACCTGGTTGATCGGATTTCAGAGAGCTTCAATTACGTTCAGCGGGTGAGTACTATTTGTGTTATTTGCAAAGCTAATTCACATGAGCATTGATTACAGTGCATTGGTAACTACTTGTATCCTTCAAACTTACATGGTGTTATTCAGACGTCTTTTTGCGATGATCTCACTCTTTGCAATTTAGTACAGTACAATTCTTTTAAAAACATTAATAATAAAATACTCGACCTCGTACTGAGTAATACTGAAGTTGCAGTCTCATGCAGTCAGGATCCCCTAGTGCAGGAGGATCTACACCATAAGGAATTATGTATGTCAGCGGACCTTATAGAAACCAGTCAGATGCATTCTCGACCTCGAACAAAAATGTTTTATGCTCAAGGGAATTACGATGCGATCATAGACGAGATGAATAAAGTTAATTGGACGACTGAGCTAAACCGCGGGAGTCTTGAAGGCTCAGTAAAGTTCTTCTATGATATAATCAATACATTACTAAATAAATATATACCGTCGAAAACAATTGTCCCACAACCTAAGTATCCCCCTTGGTATAAAAGCCCGTTAATTAAACTATTAAAGGAAAAGGCAAAATATCATACTAAATTTAAAAAATACCGCAGTTATTCTGATTACCAATCTTTTATCACATTACGTCAGCGTGCTAAAGATTTAGAGAGGGATATGTACAATAATTACATTACAAATATAGAATTGTCTATCACTAAAAATCCCAGGGCATTCTGGCAGTAGGTATGTGACATCGAAACAGTGTACTAACTCATACCCATCAGTGCTAAAATTAGGCGAAATATCATCAAATAATGGCGAAGAGATATGTAACTTGTTCGGTAGCTATTTCTATTCAAACTTCCGAGAACAGACGGTGATGGATGATGACGACCCCTTGTTGTCTGGGATCGATACAGGCGATCTGGTTACGTCTCCCTTATGTGACATACGCTCTATTGAAGTAGAGGAAGAGGAAGTGCTTCGGTTACTGCAACAAGTAGATCTCAATAAGTCCGCAGGCCCCGACAACATTTCACCAATTTTCATTCGCAACTGTGCGAAGAGCATATTTATCCCGTTAACTATACTGTATAGAAGGTCATTTTCATTGGGAGAGATGCCCACGATTTGGAAGGCAGTGTATATAACGCCGATTCTTAAAAAGGGTCCGACAAACTGCGTTAATAATTACAGGCCGATATCCAAACTATGTGTATTTACGAAAATTATTGAAAAATTATACACAAACAACTATCTTTTACACTCAAATTAAGTTTCGCGGATAATCAGCATGGATTTTTAAAGGGTCGTTCTACAACCTCAAATCTCGTCGTGTGTACTGATTACCTAACGGAGTGTATGTCTATGAGGTCTCAGGTCGACGTTATATACACTGATTTCAGCAAATGTTTCGATCGTATAGATCATATCTTACTATTACGAAAACTTTTCAGGATTGGAATCAGAGGAAACTTGTTCCGTTGGTTCACGTCGTATGTACAAAATAGGTGTCAGACAGTTGCTCTCAATGGTTATACTTCCAGAGCCGTAGTGATCCCGTCAGGAGTTCCTCAGGGATCCTTACTAGGTCCTCTCTTGTTCAATGTTTTTATAAATGACGTCGGTGCATGCTTTCAGGGCTCTAAAATCGTATTATACGCCGACGACATGAAAATATTGAGACAAGTAACAAGTGCGAAGGATGCCCAATCTTTGCAGGACGACTTAAACCGGTTCTTAAGCTATTGCTGTCGAAATAAATTGGACTTGAATGTCGCCAAGTGTTACACGTGTACCTTTACCCGCAAACCAAACCCCATTAAAACTACTTATAGGCTCTGTAATACACCAATAAAAACAGTCAATACCATCAAAGATCTTGGAGTAACATTTGACGCAAAGCTAATATTTGATTCGCACATTGATGATATTATAAATAAAGCATCCAAAGCATTGGGTTTTATATTGAGGCTATCATCTGAATTTAAGAATATCAAAACAATTAAAATTCTGTACTGAACTTTTGTCCGTAGTCACCTCGAATATGCATCGCAAATTTGGAATCCAATTTATAATGTATATATTAACCGCATTGAAGGTATTCAAAAGAAATGTTTAAGGTACTTACAATACCGGTCCAATACCTACTTGCCTAACTACCTCAGTCGTTGTAGACAGTTTCACATCCTCCCACTATACGAACGCAGGAAAGTAGCGGATCTAACATTGTTGTACGGCGTTATGAATGGCTTAGTTAATGTTCCTGAGTTAGTTAACAAGGTTGGACTACGCGTACCCACTGCACACCGACGAAGAACAAATCTTCTCGATGTACCTCTAGCGAGAACAACGTACAGACAAAATGCATATATTGTTAGAGCATGTCGTACGTTTAATGGGGAGTGTCGGAGAGTCGATCTTGACTTGTTTGCATCAACTATTGGTAATTTAAAAAAATCCATTAACAATAATTTTTTTGATACTTAGTGTTAGATTTTCGTATATGTATAATCTTTGTATGAAACACATCGCTGTCTACGTTAAAAAAAAATATATGTATATTATACTATTCATCTGTGAAAACTTGTAATTGGCCTTTTGCTAATATGTTTTAACTTATAAGAATTATTAGCTGTAAGTTTTCCTGAAATAATAAAATAAAATATTTATACCTAATCAAGTTAATTGACGCGCTTGTTACTCTAGGATTTATACTGGTACGTCCCGAACTAACGAATACTAGCTATTGATGTTTGTGCTGACATAAGTGAAGAACATTTAGATAACACGTGTACATAAAAGACTTTGCTATGAATTCTAATCTGGGCGGTGGTAACAGCGAGCACATATTAAGTTAGGTGGTTGGAAGCCGCGATGTGACATGATGAGTGAGTGAGAAAGAGCACCGCGGCACATCACTATCTGCCGCTCGTACCGGCGGGATCCTTATTCGTTGGCCAATACTGACAGTCAGATAAACGCACACGATACTCGCCACCATTGTGATACGACTAAATATCTGGAGCGACATCTACTACGCTTGCATCATTTATAGCGATAACATCAAACACGCATGTACGCATGTACCATATATCTGCTTTAAAACTGTTATCAGTGACAGTTTTTGATGCAACATTACGACGAGCAATGCCCATTTCAGCTCTGCAAGTGACGTTCGATATCACACTTGTTGACGTCCTTTTATACATTACTCATAAAGTTTGGCAGCGACCAAAGGTTTTTCAATTATGAAATCTCATTAGCCTATACTAATTACTTCTTGCATATCTCTTTACACGTGAACGAAGTTTAATTGCAAATGGTGAGGCCGATCCGAAAGTTAATCTATACAGTAAGACGGACAGGTAAGTAAACTGTACATTTCTTAAATTATTTTCTTTAATTTTGTGGTATACTATATTTCAATATTACTAAACAAACTAAAATCTACAGCACTAAAGACTTTCGTATAATTATATTCATATCTTTGTGTAGATGTAGGATAATTAAATTATTTGCCTGCCTTTGCTCTACTCTAGCTTCACAAAATGTTACCAAAACGTATAATAATTAACAATGATCACTTCGCTTAGTACATATGTATGTAGGTACAAGGTTGAACTTCCTACGAAGCTCATCTAAGAAAATGCTTAAGCTATACATACTTATATCTGAATTAACTTTAATGATTTTGATAAAACGAAGATGAGAGAGACTCCGATACACAGTATCCTCACATTACTGTCTATTTCAACTAAGTGCTACTGGCGAACTAACTAAATTGTTCATTATAGTGTAGGTAACGTTGTACCGATATATTACTACGGCAGGTGTAAGCTGGCAGCAGCGAGTAAGCACAAGGAAAAGGAGGGCACGCAGCCGTCCGAGCAGCGCGACTTGCTGCGAGACACGTCCGGCGCGTCGTCGTCCACGTTAGAATCAGTCAGTTGTGTGGCTGCGGCCATAGACTAGTATACTGCTAGCTGCGTCCGCCGTCCACGCAACATTCGTCAGTGTTGCTATATTAGTGTTACTAGTTATAAGTCTTTGTTAGAATAGTTCTTATTGTGTGGTACGTCATCGCTCAAGTTTTGCTTGTGGTTTTCCTCATCAAACGACACCAAGTAATATGAACCGGCTATGTAACGGAAAACATTACTGTTCAATTTATTCCCTAATGTAGAGTTAATTCAGTGCCACGTGACTGGTGGGCTGGTTGGCGAGGCTGGGGGAGCGATGACATATCGCTGGCGTCGGGAGGTGCCGCACTCGTCTTAAATCAGCCGCGTCCGGTAATAAGTTAACGATTAACTTCATTTTAATATCTCACAGAGCGTAGCGGAGAGGAGAGGCGCGGGGCGGCACCGAGTGTTCCGAATTAAAAATAACTTTGCGTTTCGCGCCAAGTATTGGATTTTAAAGGCAAAATGCTAGCTGAATTTAATTTGCAACACAACGGCATTCGGTAATTAGGTTTATTTCACCGGGACCGAGACGTTTGCGGAATTTTTATTTTCCTGGACTATTACTGGCGATACGCAAAATGTAGTCGGAACCAATTTGATTGAACGAGTGGGACGACTTGAATTTAAGTTGGACGCGTGTCGGGGACGACTGGAGTGCAGCTGCACAAGTGAGCGGCGCCGCGTCACGGAACCAATGTTTATGAGCTCACTCCAATTTTATAGCTTGGCTTTGATTTTGGCCAACGTTCGCATTTTATGAACCTTCAGATCTTTAAGGTATTATAGTGCGCATACGAGTAAACTGTTAACAGAGCGGCGCGGCGGCGGCGCGGCGGCGGCGCGGCGGCGGCGCGGCGGCGGCGCGGCGGCGGCGCGGCGGCGGCGCGGCGGCGGCGCGGCGCTGGTTGACCGATATCGTCGCCGCTCGTAAGCGATGTGATCGCCGTGACCGATGTCGCTCGTCTTCAGGCTCGCCGGCCTCCCCGGCTGCCGGCGCCGCGGGCGACGCGCCGGCTGCGACACCCCCACATCCGTCAAGTTAATCTCCGACATCAGTCATAAGGAACGTCCGAATTAACACTCCCACTAGCGCAGCCTACAGCGAGCGACCGCTACAACTTTGAGTGTTATTTGTAAAACATCGGTGACGTTGTGATGTGCGGTGGCACAAACGGCAATAAATAATAACACGCTGTTGGACTACCCGATACTTGTAACGCATGTTCACGATAATGAGCGGACTAGGGCCGGTTGTTGTTGACCAATGAATGTAAATTGCGCTGATCATGAGTGCGTCGGTGAGTGGTGTCATGCGCTCCTACAGCGACAACTAACCTGGGCCGCGGCGCCACGCGCGGCACAATGTCGCTCGCACTCGCACTAAATGCCCCCACTCGTCGTATTTACATATTGTTCATGTTTGCGCTTCGTGGTATGATAGGTAGGTACATACTAAATCTGTTTGCGGTTAACTATTGTATGGTTCGAATCACTTGGATCCTCAGTTAATTTGTCCTGTCTGTCCTCAATAAATTGATCCTCAACTAATATGAATAATAAGGATAACGTTGATGCAATGTAATAAGCGTGTTGAAGTTCACTGTTGATAGCTCCGTGCAGCTCCAACGTTGCGTGGCTGCGCACGCGCCGGCCGGCCTGCGGCCACATCGCGTACGTTGTGGTATTGCACAGTGACGTAACTCTGTATCAGCCAGAGTTGATATATAATTGCGCCGGGACATATGAATGTGACCCATTACCGACTGTTCGCAAGACAATATCGATTAATATTAATAATAGATTTAGGCACTATATTTAGGCATATAACTCTATCGTGCGACGTTGTTGTCACAAGCAGCTTCATAGTAGGGGTGTTGCGAATATTCGCATCCGCATCCGTAATTGCGGGGCTTGCGCATTGATTTAGACATCTGCATCCGCATCCGCATCCACATACGCAATTCAACGCGGTTGTTAATGCCTATCCAGATATGGCGCAGGTTGCAACAAGAAAGAAAATCGATAGGCCGATGAAGGGCGCGATTAATTATTCAAGAGAAAATGAGAATCAAGAAATACCTACCAGAAAATGGTATAGCTAAGTTTTATGAACTTTGCAAAAAGGCTTGAACCTGCAAAGGTGATAAAATACTTTTTATTCAATAAGATGCACAATTTTCATCAACATTCGCATTTGCAGATGTGAGCCTTTAAATATCCGTATCCGCATCCGCGGATGTCAAAAATCTACATCTGCAGCATCCCTGCGACTACATACATATACGTACATAATCCTCAATTCCGATAAGCACTAAGTTTCCTCCGAGGGTACTGTACCCGATGTATTATTCTAATTATTCTATTATAACTAAAGGTTGTACCAGATGTTCTGACGTCACACGCGTGTCGCACGTGTCGTTGTGATGCAATGTGAGCTGTTGTCAGCACGCGACATGTCGTACCTGGAACAAACAGAAATGTCTTAAGTTTAAATGTATAATTGTATGTGTGTTATCACTATAGTTTCTAAACTATAGTTTCTTTAGAAAGTGTAAGCACTTGCCCCGTTATACATATGATCAGATTTTACACATGGTTATCAAGGTACCGTTGAAGAAGTTCCTGCGAGAGGTCTCAACCTGACCTCGAGGATTTGTTCATTTGCATTTGAGCGCATCTATGTCAGTTTTGGTATTGTTATCAAATGAATTGGCACCAGTAGCCGAGGCAGCGAGCCGCCGCGCGCGCGGCCGCGAGGCGGGTGCCTGGGTGGCCGCCGCGCGCCTGTTTGTCTAACATTTACATATTTATTTAGTATGTCATAAATGTTAATTTTATTTAAGACAACACACACCTTGTTATTACAGCCGACTGTAACACGTTACCCAAAATATGAACAAATAAGTGTATTTATCTATTTTCATTGACTTGTATTTGTTGCCGCTACGAACTCTAGCGTGAGATGCATTGATTGTGTTCAACTGAAAGTGTTGGTACCTACTGTAGTAGTCACGCTGTATAAATAATGAGCATGAGCAATGCGTCACGGCGACGACACGGCGGCGGCGGCTGACCACGGTTCTGCAAGCGAACGTTGCACTAACATAGTAAACTTACCAAGTTATTGACCACAGAATAAGAAAATTCTATAGCGAATAGACACGAGGATAAAAATTATTAGAAAATGTATGACAGAGCGTGGCGACGACGTCATAATTGTCTATCTTGTTTCATTGTGGCGTGTATCCACCGGCGGCAGGTGACTACATTAATCACTGGCGGCCACGAGTCGAGCGGAACCTAAAGTTTGATTATTTCACTAGCGAAGCCTTCCTCCTACTTGTAGCTGCTCGGATGTTTTTCATTGCTAGTGCCTTTGTGATGCCAACAGCCACACAGCATGTCCATAAATGGCGCTTACGGTGTGCCCTCAGGTGTTCCGTCGGGTCATATCCATCATCTCCACAAATTAAAAAACCTTAACCGTGCCTACATATAAACCTACATATATACATGTAATCAGGTAGACAGCAGGGAGCTGCGACAGGTGTATAATAGAATATGTACAACAAAAAGGTTGGATAATAACATGTAAACAGGGTGTACCTGTCACATGTAAATGTGGAGCCTTCACAGCGGAGCGCGCGCCCGCTCGCCGTTTGTTTACTGGTGCACCGGCGACTGCGGCGAGGGACAGCCGGCGCGCCGCCCGCGCCGCCCGCGCCGCCCGCGCCGCTCGCGTGCGCGTATTGTTCTCCTTTGATTTAATATCGTTCACACAACCGTATTATCATAATATTAGAGTTAGAAAACTGACCTGAATGTGTTATTATTTCGTGGTGTCACGGTAACATATATAATTGGAACTTATAAAATATGTTAAAGGAAGGCAGGCCATATTAAAAGATGAATTGGATTATTTTGTTGTCAGTTGTAAACATATACGGCACAGCTATAATATTACAGGTTCGTGGAGACTGGTAATAGTGTCAGGGCGCAGCGCGAGCTACATCGAGGTGCATCTTGATATATAGAGCACTGAGCAATCTGCACAGGCAGATTGCTCAGTCCCGCGTCACGTGCGCTGTGGAGCTGCTCTCCTCGCTCTACACTACAATGTGCTCTATCAAGATGCACCTCGATGTAGCTCGCGCTACGCCCCGACACTATTACCAGTCTCCACGAACCTGTAATATAGCTGTGCTGGCTACTGCTGAAGTTTTACTTCAACACTTTTAAACTAATTCCAAGGCCACTCTATGAATTACCACGGTATTGAACGTTCTGATTTGTGATTGGGCAGACCTGGGATCTGTATTCGTAACTTAAACAAAACGTAGATATCAAGTTTTAGTGTTTTAGGACATAACAATTTGCTTTGTGATTCTATAACATATAGTTTCATTTTAGTTGAGAATTAATTGGCTTTGTTGAAACGAAATTCCTTATCGCGCGTTGCGAAAGGGGGCTAGACGGAAAAAATTAAGACCAAAAGTTGTAACGACACTTTTTATGTCATTATATATTGACATATGTAACCATAGTTACGCGCTTCGACTGCGTGTGTCAAATGCATGGTTGTGTGCGTGTAGTGTTTTTTCATTAATTTAATGTATTTCTAATGCATATTTTAAAAAAATATTAGCATTCGTCACTTCTTCTCTGTATAAACCATAGATATAATTATATTTCTATGGTATAAACTATAAGTGTGCGAAATTTCATACTCCTCTGTCCGCCCAATTTTCGTAAAAAGGGATCCAAAGTTTTCGCTTCACGTATTAATATATAGTGTTAGTTGCGGAATGGGACGTAAACAAGTAACGTCACGAATCATCCGATCGAGCGTGCTAAAAATTTTAACAAAAAAGAAAACCGACGTCAAAAAAAAATATTCTAAAACTTAAAATGAACTAAAAAGTTCATAAATAATTGCATATTCTTGTGAATAATTAAATTATTGTTATTTTTGGAGTCGGTGTCAGCCGCCCGCGCCGCGTGCTGCGTCTATGTGTGTATTTTTATGTATAATTGTGCATGCCAATGTTATGTTATGATTATAAAAGACATCTCATGTTTAATTAGTTACAAACCTACCTTGGCTGACACCGATTCCAATAATAACAATAATTTAATTATTCACAAGAATATGCAATTATTTATGAACTTTTTAGTGCATTTTAAGTTTTAGAATATTCTTTTTCGAAGTCGGTTTTCTTTTTTGTTAAAATTTTATTTATTTCTTGGTTTTTAGTGAACCTTGCCAAATATGAGAGCATCATCAATGTAGCCAAATACGCATTATTAAGGATAACTCGAAAAGGAATGGTCAAATCTTGATCAAAATTAAATGGGACTACACAGGAAGCACTAGCTTTCAAATAAAAAAGAATCATCAAAATCGGTTCACCCAGTCGAAAGGAACGAGGTAACAAAAAAATAAAAATAAAATACAGACGAATTGAGTACCTCCTCCTTTTTTGAAGTCGGTAAAAAATCTAAGACAGGTGGGTTTCCTCACGATGTTTTCCTTCACCGCCAGCAGATGGTAAATCATTAGCTTAGTACATAATATAAACTCCACAAAGTGAAATTTACATTGGTACCGCCACACCCGGGATCGAACCCTCAACCTCATGCATTGCAGGTCGGTTACTTTGCTACTCCGCTACCATCAGTCTTTTATCTATACTAATATTAAAAGCTGAAGAGTTTGTTTGTTTGTTTGCTTGAACGCGCTAATCTCAGGAACTACTGGTCCGATTTGAAAAATTCTTTCAGTGTTAGATAGCCCATTTATCGAGAAAGGCTATAGGCTATATATCATCACGCTAAGATCAATAGGAACGGAGCACTAATGAAGAATGTTTCAAAATCGGAGGGTTTTTTTTCCTTTTGAGAGCTTCCGCTGCGTGCGCTGCGTAAACAGTTAAAGTTTCGTAAAAATCATGTATGACAGAATTGTCCACCTTTAAACGTTCTAAAAAAGAGTTCACGCCAGCATATGTCTATCTTTTAAGGTTGACTCACTATAACCTTTTTTATGCTAACCAAATTTGTTCTAAAATAATGCATTATTTGCGAAGGTGTTTTTATAAACATGATATTAATCCTTATCCCAATAAATACGTTATACATCATAAGTATTTAATTTAAAACAAAATTGCCCTGTACATCATTCGATTTCAATGAATATCTTAGGAGATATCGCAGTTTTAAAATAACATCGCAGCAAAATAATTACTCATTATAGACATACAAACGATGTTTCTCTTGGTTTATTCTGCGTGATTTTAAACTAGCACCGTAGGTATATTTTTAAAATTTTGTTCAGTGGTTCGTGGATTTAACAAAGAAAGTTTCAGTTCCTTTAAAATTGTATTATAGATGCCTACGACCCACTCTCTCTCTTATGTGACGCAGACGAAGTTGCGCGGGTCAGCTATAGATTATAAAGCTGGAGTTTATTTGTTTGTTTGAACACGCTAATTAAATCAGTTGTTAAAAAATGTAACTAAAAAAATGTTTAGATATTGGTCCAATGATTATTGACTACGTGTACAAAGAGGGATGACAGCATATTATATTTATAAACATCTACAACGAATGATTATATAAGATGTTATCCTTTCAGGACAAATGATCAAGCACTACTTTATATGCAAAACAAAATATATTCTTAATTTAGACACCCACACTAAAAATTTTATAAATATAAACTACTAGCTTTTGCGTGCGGCTCCGCCCGCGTGGTACCTACATCAATAAAAAGTAAACAAGCATACGGCCCACCTGATGATAAGTGGTCACCATAGCCTATGGACGCCTGCAACACCAGTGGCATCACTTGCGCGTTGCCGACCCTTTAGGAGAGGAAGTGAGAAGGAGCGGGAAGGGGGAAAGAGGGTGATTGGGCCTCCGGCACTCTCACTCTCCGAACGAAACACAACAATAAGAATTTCACGTCGATATTCTGTCAGAGGGTAGTCCTTTCCCGGTCGAGCCGGCCCATTCATGCTGTAATCAGCGACGCTCTACTACTCTAATATCCATTAATAAAAAGTAGCCTATGTCCTTCCCCAGGTTTTAAACTATATCTGTGCCAAATTTTATCTAAATCGGTTGAGTGGTTTAGCCGTGAAAAGGTAACAGACAGACAGACAGATAGACAGACAGAGTTACTTTCAAATTTATAATATTAGTAAGGATTTACAAAAAATATTGTAGATAGTTTAAAGCCATAGATATTTTCTCGTTGGAAATTGTCACCCACTTGTATAAAATAAGCCTGTTACTTTGAAAGTAAACAGCACTAAACAGGAGCCAACTAACGGGTGAGCTCGCGTAAGTAGGCACGTCTTTAATATTGTGTCCCCTAATTAAATTACATAAACTATGTTAGTTTATATGTTGACTGTGTATATATATGGTGAGTAGTTTTAAGATGTTATCTCGTCTCGTTACTACACCGTTGAGAGTTGCGGGTTCGATCCTTCGAGCACTTTTTGTAACGACACTTTTTGCTATAGTTGTAAGTTTAAGGTTATTTTTTAATATGTATGTATTGTTAATGTCCACAAGCCAATTATTACTAAAATTGAGCCTACTGATTAAGTTTATATTACATTATATTTGCTAATAATAAAAAAAATATTACAACTTAAAAAAAAAAAATATTACAATTCTTTCACTAATTAATCGAAAGGAACTTCGTTCCATCCGGGTGTCCCTTGACACCTCTCAAGTTTTTAAAACTTTAAGGTTCATTTAGCCAGGGTAACCATATTATTTAAAAAAATACAAGCTATACACAGCTCTGGCTCCTGAGCATCGATCATATCTTAGATGTGATCGATGCTCAGAACACCGTACACGATCCAAAACTTTGTGACTTTATATTATTGTATTGTATCAATTGATTGGTGGATCATTGGGTTTACTAGCACGTAACCAACGTAGGCATGAACTATAACATCCATCGTTTTTCATGAGGACTTAAAACTGTTAGCAATTTATCGGAAATGTCCAAGTACGTCACAAACGTCACGTGTCATTATAAATGTAGAAGGTAAAATAATGAACTTGAAAGAATGCTAATACAATTAGGAGGAGAGAGCGGCCACTCGGGCGCGGCGAAAGGTCACGGTGTGAGTAGGTGGCGCGGGCGGGCGGCGCCGCGGGGCGCGAGCGTGCGTGCGGACGAATCGCTAAATGAATATAAGGCGCGTAAATACACCCGGCCTGCCGGCTGCCAGCCAGGTTACAGGTGCACTCAGCGTGCGTACTGCTGACGTGTGGTACGTGCGACTCGAGGTAACTGCACTTCTCGTGAGACTGAGACAGTTTGTATTTACGTACATGACACATGTATGTATTGTATTGTCATTAATGTTGTTGCTCTTACCACATGTTACATATGTTTGCTAGAGAGACTTGGGTAGACTTTAATCGTCTGTATCTTAAGATAGCTTTGTTTAAATATAACCGAATTCTAAAAGCGTTGCTGAAATTACTTATCAGCAAATATAAGATATTAATTTACGTCTTCTTGCACAGCATTCGTTGTTATTACTTATTTGGGTACGTTAAATAAATTTAAAATAAATGATAACGATTTTAAATTGGGTTTTGCTTGAGGAGAATTATTTTTAAAGTAAGGTAATGTTATTGTATATTAAAACACCTTATATTCTTCTAAGCTGTGTTCTTGTACTTATTCCTGTCATGATCTCCACGAAGCTGACCTGTGTATTCAGCTTATTAAATTAAAATGTGGGTTCAATTTTAAAACAAAATGACAGTTTAGTTCGCATGCATCCAGTGACGTGGGATGTTACTACTGAGGATCAGTTTAGTTAGACAGTCGGGTTCATGTCGCTAAAGAGCGGTAGTATAGTTATCGCGAATGTTGCAGGTTGTAATGATGGTAGAGCGCGGGCGCCTCGCCGAGTATTTTGGTCACGCGCCACAACTTACGCACTCGGCACAACTCTCCGAAGGATGTTCACACAAGTTGTGTGGATGATGCCACATAATCCTGCCGAGATCATCGAGCACACGCCGCGTGCCGCACGCTCCACGCTCCACGCTCCGCTGAGGTGCTGCGGCGCTGAGGGTCGGCTATTATACTTGCTGTCAAGTTTCGGACGCCGGCGCCGCATCACAAATACCTAAATAGCGGCGGATATTTGTTCTGATCGCACAAAAGTTCAGCTTGAGTTGGGGATAAGCTGCTGCATTTATTTATCTAGTTATATATACTTAGCTCGATATTTTTGGCACTTCAACGGTTTATTTTATTTATAATGACAAGCCTATACCTATAATTCCAAATCTTAACTAAGCACCGAAGAGTTCGGTCAGTACCGTTGGTCACGACCGAAGGCTGTTCCATGGAGAAAACCCATATTAGAAACACAAAACACTTAACACTAACTGAAACAATAGCAGCGCCGCTCGATAGTACCAAGTCAAATAATTTATCAGCGTGGAGGAGGAGTAGGTCCGTTGGAGGCGACAAGAGAACACGCCGACAGACGCATGCAGGCTCTCTGACGTCAGAAGCTGGACTCATGGGCGACGAATTTTATGCTATCTAGAATATATCTAGGAGATCAGAGATCTTTCAGAAAGCTGAAGTGTCTCGGAGAATACGCAAAACGAGGATCCTGTAACATTTGTCTCAAGGTCAAAATACATAACGCCTTAGCAGTGAGCAGTGTCGCTTCAATACCATACCGGTTTAACCTGGCTTTACTAATTATTTTGGATACCGATCAAGTAATTTCATTTTAACAGTCTGTCTCCTATATAATCTAGATCTACATATTTAGGATAAATAAGATACAGTAAACATTAGGTCAATACATTCGACACATTCGTCTGAAGCCTAATGATGTCTGCGTGCAGAGTTCACTCAAAAGGTTCTCTCTGTTGTACCTCGGCCGTGTCCGTTCCGTGATGCGCCACCGATGCCTGCTACAAGATTGTTTCACCTTGAATTAATATTAGGTTAATACACAAACAGCACATTATATTTGTTGCATACACACACATACATACACACTCTTCCCGTGTGTATGTGAATGCGAATGATATTTTATATTTGATCGACGTGTTATTTGCCGTGAAACTGGATTTTCGAATGCTTTTCAAGAAAGCGCCACACACTGCTACACGTTCGCGATATTTTCCGAGAGCCGCCGCACAATGCCCGCGGGAATCGAATTCACCTGTCAATACCAGCCATGCCAGCCACGACAATAGGCATGCACTCTACCGCCCTGTACACAAGGTCGAGATTGGCTCGACACGGCGCCGTGAGGACACCTCTCCACAATGTGTTTGCCAGAGTGTGCATACATCTGCATGTGCGAATGATACGGCGCACTTCATTTCGCAGATTTACTCACTTTACGTCGCTTTGTTCTCACACCACGTCGCTTAAAATATTTATAGTGAATGTTTAATTTTGTATTGTGTTAAGACATGATGCCTTTTTAAACATATTCATACTATTGGATGTTCTTTTATTCTTATCAACAG
Source organism: Catocala sponsa (assembly GCA_963564715.1). Classification (NCBI taxonomy): domain Eukaryota; kingdom Metazoa; phylum Arthropoda; class Insecta; order Lepidoptera; family Erebidae; genus Catocala; species Catocala sponsa. Next base: position 173,212 of record OY751337.1, read on the forward strand.
GGAACGCACCGAACATCCAGAACGATTTTATGTTTCATAATAACACTAATGTCTGCCCTTTGTGAGGGTCGAAGTCACAGTACTCGGTGCAGTAGCGCTTAGTTTACTTCATGCACTGCGCCAGTAGTGTATAGCTATTTTGCAAACATGGCAGAAGTAATTGTTGATCTACGTGGCGTATAGCTTGATATTCATTGTGTAAGCTGTGTGGAGCAGCGGCGGCTTATCGGCTAGTGCTTGACGTTAGATGTGCTGCGTTGAAGTCAATACGTACCATATTAAGAGGAAACACAAGGGCCGTTTTCCATACAAACGTAGTCCCCTGTTTGTTCCCTGGGTAATGCCAGGAGAGCAACAAATATATGGCCTCTATTGACATGTCCCTATGTTTTCCTCTTTTTCATAAATTAATTATTAAAAGAGACATAAGCCTTCAAAACCTCAAAAATTTACTAGATTTTCCTCTGTGTTCAATTGACTAGATTATATAAAAAAAGGAAAACATATAAACACGGCCAAAGTCTTTCTTTAATTTTTAATGAAATAGTAGTTAAATCGGTCAAGTTTTGGAGAAGGAATCAGGGGACTACGAAACGTTGATTTTGTGTACTTTTAATAGGTATTTTCGGTCCAGGCTGCAGTTGTCTCTATCGCGTTCATGATACTGTACATGGCACTGTGCGACAGCAATAGATTTTACAAATACCTATTTCTCAATTCTATCGACCTTAGTGTTTCCTCTTAATACATTTATGAACTAGCAAGTAAGATGTTCATTAAAGAGAGAGTTAATGCAACAAGTGAGAACCTGTGGACCACACGATTACCTCTAAAAGCGTTTAAGTAGCAGCGTAGCAGTTATCGAACGAAGAGCGACGCGAGACGTGACGCGGAGGACGGGCGGGTGTTTGCTCGCGATCACCGCGCGCAGAACTGCGGGCCGGCGGCAGACGGGGCAGAAGCAAGCACACTTAGGTACTTGTCGACAGTTACGTTCACAACTTTTTAGCATTTTCCTAACGCTACCCATTAACAGATGTTTGCGCGCAAATATGCTGCGAGAGAAGTCTGAATAACATGTCATGTTAGGTTAAGAAAAAAATATTGATGCGTGTACTCGAGGACTTCTCTTTGACATATGTCACTAAAACGAGTAAAATATCGGCGGAAACATCTTAGAGTGACGGAGTGGCGTTACATCAGTACAAAAGTAAACTCATGAATAAAACGCAACGAACTGTTTCGCTCGTCGCTCTGTGTCGGGGGAGCGCAGTGGACCGATTTGTAATTAGGATCGCTTATTTACAGTTTGGACTAAACTCAAAGCAATGGCTTATTACATATACATTAAATTTGTGCCGTTTAATCTGTATCTCGTAAAATTACGGATTATATAATGCGGTAGCTCTGTTGGAAGCTAGTTCGGGTATATTTTATCTAATTCTGTTCAGTAGATCCGGCAATTCAGTGCGTAGTGTAAATCATGTATTAAGCCAACTGAAGCCATTGCGAACGAAGTCAGGGACAATGGCTAGTCTTGAATATGAAGCGGCGCTGGGTGGCTTAAAGCGTTTTCTGTCACTAGATAAAAAACACATAATTGTATCGCCCAGTGAAGGCTTTTACGAAACTTTCCCCTGCGACGAAAAAAGTGCACATACTTAACGACCATTTCAAAACTGCTACGCAAACTCCGTTAGATGTAATGTTTACTTTATCGTATGGAGTGCGGAAAATATCGTTTCATGCATTGCGGAATATAAAATGTAAACTGCGTTCGTTGCACGACGTTATCCCTTATGGCTATTGACGGCCATTGTACGGAGTTCCACAGCTTGCGCGGAAATCTCCACACGCTGGAACTGTGAGCGCTGTTTGTACGATACTCGCATGAGGCAACCGGAATTATTTAAAGAACACTTTAATGTTATATATTACAAGACTAAACATCGCAATGAGAGAGGAGTAATAATAAATCATACTAACCAGACACACAATATGATAAATTATTAGTACAATATAATATTAGTATTATATTGAATGAATATGTGTGTGAGGGTAAAACGGCGCGCGTCCGGCGCTTGTGGCGGTGTGAGTGTCGCTCGCGGTACTAGGCGCCTAGAAGATCGGAGGAGTTTAGCTTGTATAAAATTAATGCGAGTTCTATATCTGTCTGTCGCGGCTCTCGTGGCGTGCGAGCGCGCCAGACAGATGCGACGTGCGCGGTGTTCACTGTTGCGTCTCTCGGCTAGCTTATACTTCCCTCGGAGCATTAGTGAGCCATACCACGTGTTCGCTAAAAACGTTACATGAGATTTTTTTTCCTATTTGTAGAAACAGTAACAGGACATCAACTGTATAAATCGTGTAGCATAAACAACTAAGATCTAAAAACATATTTATAATGAACTAAAAAGAAAACTGTTATTTTCTTTTCCTTTTTTTCTGAGAAAACTCAACATCCGCAGTAGGAATATTTTTCGTATCGCGGGAGAATTTAAAACATTTCACACGTCGGACACAAAGACTCGGACTGTAGATTACATAAATTTTTGTCCCGTGTGGAATTCGAACCCACAACACTCAGCGTAGAGGCAGTGGCCAAATGACCACTTGAACCACTTAGCCATCCTTGGTCCCCACGCCGTTAGTATAACGACAAAATTAAATGTCGTGGGCTGTTTGTATGTATCAGCTCTCTTAATTATTTAATCTTTAGTTATTCGTAAAGCTAATATGTAAATAGAAATATGGACAACTGTAATTGAATATATCAATAAAAAATTCAAGTCCTCATGTATTTATGCAACCTAGGTACATTATGTTGATGTAATAGGTATGCAGCAGTTATTAAACGCGTATAATAACGGCAGTGTTTAGGTTTTGTCGGAATGGCGATCCCACGAGATTGTAATGCAGATTTTATTCCCCGTGGTATTAGTTAAAGCGCAGTCTACGAAGTAAGCATTCAGTTAAGTCTAATTTCTTTGTAAAGCCTTGGGGTATCTATGGAGGGGCGTCTCCCTTGAAACCATGAGGAAGGCAGTTTTATGTTGTGTACTATTACATGAGCGTGAAATGAAATGGTATTTATTTGAGAAATGGTATTTAGTTTAGAACTCACTGCGAATGTTTTGTAAATGAACGCTCGCTTTAAAGAAAATTTTTAGAACTAGAGTGGAGATTTTGTTTATGCGTGGTTTAAGGCGTGTGCTCGTATGTTGTTCATTACGTTTAATGGTAACCGGAGAGCCGCGAGTGTTTGTTGAGAGCGCTCTCCCACCGCCGACACTCTACTTACTTTGAGTCACGCTCATTTCCATAAATGAGCCCTGCTAACCTCATTATACATAATGATCGACGCATTACATCCTACGACGACGATATTTGTACTTTTCGATGGAAATAGCGAAATCAACTAGGTAGTCCAGATTATTATGCTGTATGTATACATCGTGTAGTGCTGTGTAGGTACTGTCGACCTCAGCTGCAACGCGTCGCGAAGATGGCGTGCACCACAACTTGCGCAGACACTGACGCGTCGTTGCGCCGCCGCCGGCCAAACGCAAGCAGCTCAATAAATAACATAGATTACCTGTGCGCGGCGTATCGGGATATTAAATAATTGTATAATGTAACGCATAATGACGTTTAAGTGCATCTCTTATGCGCTCCGTAATTGCTTCAGCAAACTCACCTGTGACGCGGTTTAAAATAAACATTCATAATGTGTCGTAACGCCTGTAGGTAGCAGTAGCACGGTGTGCACCTCGAGTCTAGGGTAAATACTTAACGTAAAAACGAGTGATTCTAATTTTAAGCACATCATTTTGTGTACTGCAGGTCATACAGTTTTCAATAAGCTTTAGAAGCTAGTAGATAATAGATTGGGCAAAGATCTGTATGAGGTCCAGTTTCACAGATGCACGTTATGAACGATCGCGACGTGCGGCGCGGGCGCGGGGGCGGGCGCGGGGGCGGGCGCGGGGGCGGGCGCGGGCGCGGTGCCCAAAGTTAGCGCAGAAACGTCGCTGTCTATTAGCGCGGGCGCGGCTCGCGTTCTGTTTGCGATGCTAACAGCTCGCACCCTTGCACCACCTGCACCGCGCACAATATCAACCCTGCCATACAAGCGATAAGACGCAAAATAACAATCACACATAAAGGAGCAGCACAGCAAACGGAGCAGATATAGCCAACACGAGGGTAATTTCAAAATTTGTGCCGACAACTTACGTTCTACGGGATATACTTTTTTCTTATGCTAGTAACTTTGTAGGTTTGTTAGTTTAATCACTTTTCTATATATCGGAGAAGTCGCAGGATTTAGACGTAGATCATTAAAACGATGACTAATGTTGCAATTTGTGAATCGCAATTTATAAATCTCACCTGGAAGTGCTTACTACCTCAGTGGCGGCGGCGGCGCAGCGAACAGTCTCGGTAGTCGGTAGAGCAGCGCGAGGGAATGCAACTGATGTGCTATCAAGTGCGATCTCAATGTGACGGCGCGCGCTCGGCGTAATCCTACTAACATTATCGAGTGTAGGTAGAGCTATACCTTTGGTGCGTTTTCAAAACTTCGCCGTGCACATAGAACTTGAGTGCGCCACTTTTTTCATTACGTTGATTGTATTTCGATGTCGCTACGGCGTCGTCGCGGCGTCGATCCGCACCCATGAGGGTGTATGCATGACTGTTATACTTATTTATCGTCTCGCAACCGTCTTTTGTTGGAAACATTTAAATTGAATTCCACACGAGACACTCGTATGCAAAGAAGTGCATTACAGTTAAGTGCAAATCTGTGCACTCACTGCGGAATACGTCAACAGTATAAAAATGATAAATGAATATTATCCATTTAGCGACATGAAGCGAAGTAATGATGTCTCGGAGTGGAGCGGCGCGATTGAGGTTTAAGCAAAACGTTTTAGGTGTAATGTGATTGTGTGCTCGCGTCGCGCGGCGCCGGCGCCTCGCTCGCACGCCGCGGCTAATGACCTTACGTTAACGCCGCGTGACGAGGACTCACTTAGCTCACGTCTACACTTTTCTAATAATATGGCAATTGTCTCTTCTGTTAATCCATCGAGCAGTGAATGGTACAGAACACTCGTTAGGGTATGCTGTGTGTAAGTGGAGCAGCGTTTTGGTGGCGGCGCGCGAGTGGACAGCGTGGCGCTGTCACATGCCCGGCGCAACCCTGGCTTGACGGCTCTGTGGAGAGCAGACGGCGCGGCGGTTTATTTTAGGTTCAAGACGACATTCAACAGTGACTGCTATTATCTTATTATGCAAGCTATATACACGACATATATGCGTACCTACATCCCGTCATCAACTTCAGAGTTAGCCGCGGCAGATTGTTTTTGGAGCAAAATTCAATTCAAATAGATCTGGCGAGTGTCGGTGCGCGCACATAATGAAAGGGTCTTAATACGGTATTGGTAAACATTAGCATAAAGTATTCGCAAAAATTGCGTTCTGGGGTTGTGGCGGCGGCAAGGAATCTTAATATCATCCCCCGCGCCCGCCCCGCGCCGCGCCGCTGTCGCCCCGCCGCGGTGTCGCGTGCGGTCGCGCGGCGCGCGAAGTACTCTCGCGGTCACGATTATGTGCAATTTAGTGAGCGCTGTGTGTCATTACTCAAGGGATTCATGACTTTTAACGTTAATGTGCGTCAGACCGCTAAATATTTCCCTTTTTGCACTTGAAAAATAAGTTAACTGTAGATGAGTTCTGTTAACGTTGCAAAAAGAGGCTAAGCGCGCGTAGAGACACGGACACCAAAACTTAGGTGATTTTGAAAAACGACGAAATGTTAGTTATAATGTGTGTTTTGATCAACAAGCGAGGTGTCAGATGGTATCGAGCGGTTGTCAGTGCACCGCGCAGGCCTCTCCGGGCGGCGCGCGGTGTACAGCGCGGCGCGTCACGAGCGGTTGTCAGTGCACCGCGCAGGCCCCTCCGGGCGGCGCGCGGTGCACAGCGCGGCGCGTCACGAGCGGTTTGTCTCGCTACAAACAGATCGCAGCCACATTAGCATACATTTACATTTTCTTAAACTGTTGAAAACAATGTCCTGCTCCCCCTCCTCTCCCCATCTGCCGCTGTACCAGCGTTCAGCGTGGATAATTGCTATGTCGTTATTGTGCGCACACCCTTATTTACGAGTGCCAAGTAGTCAGTGTGGAGAATCACAAACAAGCAGTCAGAATATTAAGTAGAGCGGGAGCGTCTTCATACAGTCGCACACACGCACGCACGCACACACACGCATAACTCACACACCGCAGCCAACGTTACGTTAAGCTTAAGGACACACCAAATTAAAACAACAATAACCAAACTAAACCTTTACAACACAATAAATTTAATAATAAAATGTAATATGCAAATTCATATTTAGAGAACGTATTAAACTGAATACGTCACTATATTCATGATTATTTATTATATTGATTATTTAAAACAATAGTGATATCATTTTGCGTAATAATAAAATATTTAAATACGGTTTCGCTACTTATGTGTTGTAGAAATCGCTATTTAAAATAACGAAATGTGTATCGTTAAGTATCGGCGGAGCGGCGTGTAACTAAAAAGATCAACTCATATTTAACAATCATAGTGGAGCCCATGATAACATCTAAATCTCTACCTGAGGCTCTCACATACAATAAATAAATAAATTCAGAAAAGACGTGTAAGTAAAGACAGACGTTGTTTAAAATGATGTCGTGAAGTTAATGTTGGGATTTGTTAATTTTCATCTTAGGCATCCCAATAACTCCTGCGGTGTAGTCCTCGTCGCGATGTCCGTGCGGTGTGCGCGGAGCGGCGCGCGCTTGGAGGATACAAGCGAGATTAAATAACGCAAAACGACCTGTAGCTACAAAATACAAACAAGTCTTGTGATCCTTTTGAAGCGATGTAATTAGATAACAACAGACAGGGTGTCAGAGCGCCGGCCCGGACGCGCAGCCGCATCGCTCGGACGGGCTGGCGGGCGCTCGTTAGGCGGGGCGCGCGGGTCGCGGCTCACTCGCAGCTAATAAAGTAAACGGTCGAGGCTCCACGGCTTGCTTGTTTAAGATAATAATACTGCGCTGCTTTTTAGTTTCCGCCAGTGACAAGAATGACTGAGTTTGTTGCTAGACGCCTGGCACGTGAGCTAGGATCCGGGTAAGGCAATGCTATTTATTTGCAGATAGTTACAAAAGTACATTTAAATATAACTTATATGCTACGGATGTAACCTCTTTTGAATAGTTTATACTTTATGTAGTCTACTTGAACGGAAATCAGCAAAAATCAGAAATTTCTCTCTATACCTTTCGATAAAAAAATACAGTGAAGTTTATTCCGTTAATACCTAATATACGCAAAAGTGCATTATTTGTGCTTAGCTTCGTACCGCAAACATTATATTCCTGATGAGAAACTAACACTCTCTGTAAGGTTTAGTTCATTTCTGTATGTAGTAAAATATTAAACCGTAACTAGATGGGATAATGAAGGAGATCCGTAATTTAATACAAGTGTCCTTAGCGAGCACCGTCCCCTGGGCGGGGGCGACGCTACCAGTTATGTTATACGATTGTTTTATATTTAAAATTAAAAATAAGATATGTTAATTAATCTGATGGATTGAATATGGATATAAGAGTGAAAAGAAATGTTAGAATGCATTGTGAGCTGTATTATTCAAATGTATGTGAGTTTAAAAGCCGCATTGTCCTTGATTCCTTTATTTTCTATTAGAAAGAAACTCATAAGTAAGTACCTATTAGATTTTGTAGTACAAAACGTTAAACGCAAGATTGTACGTCCCATATATCACAGCGCAGGAGCGGGAGTTATTTACTAATATTAGATGGAGTGGCAGATCGCGCGCGAGTAAGTAATGTCGCGCCGAACGCCGCAGCACGACTAAATAGAGAAATGAGACAATATAAAATCAGCTTACTGTTAATCTGGTAAGATTTAAAATGCGCTGTTAAAAAAATTTACAGCGGCAGTTAGCTGGCAGCGAGCCAGCGCGGTGCCGCCCGCGCCGGTGCCGACAGCGCGGCCGCTCCTGGCTAGTGTCATGGTGCACGGTCCACCCACAGTCGTGCGCAGAACATGCGTGTGACCGGCACCCGGCTGAAGCAACCAGGCAGTGTGGGCAGCAGGCAGCGCCTACACCTCTGTAGGCTCCGCTAGGCATTCGACATTACGAACATACCGATAACCTCTGGACCATACAGTAAACAATCAATACACACACATACATATTATCTATGATGCTTTCACGCCGTAACTACTCGTCCCATCATCATGACATTTCGCATACACATAGGATATCAAATATGCATAACCATTACGCGAGCGAAGCCGCAGGCGAAATCTAGTGGCAAATAAAATCGAGTGTAGTAAGCAACAGCAAAGCTAAGTGGCTTGTGCACAAATATTAGCGGCAGTGCGACAGCTAATAGCAGCACTTCAGTTATCATCAGTACTTCGCACCTCGGACTACTAATCGCTGCAGTGTTTCACGAGAAATTAATTGATATTATGTAATATTCAATATATTTCCTGTATTAAATGTACTTAATTTTATATTCTATCCGATAAACCCCGCTTAGTTGTCACAAATGTTGATAATATATGTATGTATTGTCGCTGCTATTATAAAATAAATAGAATATCGGACTTGGCCTCTTTCAACGTCATTGGTTACTGTGAGTATACGCGTTCGTGTATTTGTTTTATTGAGAATCTCGTTTAGCTATTTCTCAGCAGCAGCATGTCTGGTCAGGAGCCGATAAACTGCAATGAGTACTTCCTCTGTTACCTACTATGTCTGTATTAAAACATATCTAGCGAAATGTGATTGTAATACACATCTGTTTACACTTCTGAGGATATACAAGCGATCGTCTACGTATGTATGTATAAAAATCAGTCAAACTTTATCACGCAGATATTTTCATTACTTTAATCTAACAAAGAAATGTAAACTGCATTCCATATCCAGCCTCAAAAGGACTTGTGTATTGATGGATTGTAAAATGTAGTAGTCTCTTGTATATAGTGTGTTACATGTAGAAAGAAAACACGGACAACCGTGAACAACTGGCTGCGTTATTGCATTAAATTGTAAGTTAATTAATACAAGCACTTGTCAGAAGAGACTTAGCACACGAGCTTATACGAAAGATGTAATGAGCTAATGTTTATACACTTGTAGTAGTTGCCAGCTCCGTATCGACGAATAAATCGCTCAATGAATAGCCTCCTTAACTCAACTTCCTGTACGACACGACATCGCGTCGTTGAGAAATGTACTCTAAATTGTACCTATTTCTGTTTCATCCACTTGATTTCTTTTTACTCGTGTCAATTTAAAATAAAAATGAACAACCGAGCGATACGTCTGCCATATTTAGAAGCTGTTTAATTCTCGTGACAAATAGTCGCGCGGTTATAACAGTAGCGGTTATTAATTAGTGTCACTGTATTAATATTATTAACTGAAGCGACAGATCGGAGCGGCGCGGGACAGATGTGCCTCTTTCTACCCATGTAGTACGCGGGTGGTGTTGTGTGGGTGCGCGTGCGTCGTGCCGCGTTCCCGGCGGCGCGCGGCGCGCGAGGCTGCGCCTGCGCGACCCGCCCTGCGCCGCGCATCAATCGTTGTTATTAGTGTGATTGGACGCCGACGCTGGCGCCGCTATCTGTCGCCTGTAATGGCGGTGACACGTCACGAATGATCTAAACAGTAGCTGAGTGGTACGAAAGATCTGAACTAAGCGTGAGCGCATCTCTCCGCGCTCGACCGTGCTCAAACTGCTCAATCACACTTTACGCTGTATTTATAATTATTATTATATAGAAGATAATATAAACGATGGGTGGCTGGCTCAATGTGAGTTGGCAGACTTAACCGTTGAAGCGAGCAATAGTTAACTATTAAATAGGCAATTTCGAAAAGTCAAAAGTCTCTGCCATGATATCGAATTTGAGCTCTCTGCATGGTTTGAGAATATGAGAAAGAGTCAATATTGGTACTCAGCTGATACAGCATATACAGCGTGTAATAGAAAGGTGTGGTCATATTTAAGCGTCACATAATAAAGCCTCTGTACAAAGAGGAACCACGACAAAGAAATCCGTATACATTATATCTACTAAGATTTTCTTTTTTATCGACTTATCAATATGAGCACATCTTCGATATTAAAACAACACTAACAGCTGGCTTGGTGACAACCAGAGAATAACCAAAAGCAATTATAATAGTCATGTAATTTCTTTTTTCTTTCTTTTTGATCCGGGAATAGGGCACCTGGTTTGATTTCTAGATGTACATACGGTATACCTGAAATATGACCAAACCTTTCTGTTACACGCGGTATAATATAATACTATGTGGTCGAGTGGCGGCAACAAATTAATATTAGAAGACAATCTATGTCAGCGAAGGAACCGAACCGAAGGTGCGATGCACAGGCGACAGAGGGGCGAGGCACGGGAAAAGAGAGGGAGGGGAGAGGACAAATCGCAATAAAACTGAGATATGGAGCAATAATCCACCGCCGGCGATATTAAACACCGCGTCTATACCTATGTATATCAATAAGCATTGTTGCTTGTGCTGCTTCCTGAACAACTCCTGGTAAACAACCTATTCTTCCTGACGTCACATCTAGGCGACATTTATAAAAACTTTGTACCAAATAGGTTGTTTTGGGAACAAAACAAAGGCATTGAGAAACAATACCCAAAAGATTTTAATTAGCTTCCTTCTCCTGCGTTTGTCTGCTGTTGTTTATTCGGTAGTCACGGCGCTTCCTCGCGCAAACCTGGCAAACATCGATTAGAGCGCAATAATTAGGTATTCTGTTACTGCCGTGAGGACATAGGGTATTCAAACATTTTTAAGGAAATGTTGTGCTAAGAGCAGGACGACAAGATTTTATACCTCGGTTTGGTTTCACAGTGACTGCTTGAAGCAAGGTTTGCAATGAGCCCACAGTGTGAGTGGTCGTCACGTGGGTTTTGATATATATCACCTAAACGTATCATAACTGAAAATGAACGAGATGTCAAAGACGTCGAAGTGGCGATTCAAAGTAGAGCCAGCTGTCGCACAAGTATTTACAAACGAAACTATTGAGTTTCTTTTTCTCTTAAAAGCTCTACCCACGATGTTTATAGAGTTAGATCTGCGAACACAAAAAATAAATAAGGCGGTGAGTGTGGTGAGTGACGACAGCGACTAGTCGCGCGGTCGCGTGTCGCGTGTCGCGTGACGCAAATAAGCGCCACCACACTAATGACGCTCTGAGCTTATTTAAGCGCGGAATCTGTGCGACGACGACATGCGCCACTCACTGTGAGTGTGCTCTCTACAGATACACCTGTACGAGCGCGCTGTAGTATGTTTTCTTAGCCGAAAATATATATGATGAATTCACCTACGAATTATTTAGAAAAGCTTTCAATAAACTTTTATTAAATATAAGATGTTTTACCGTTGACGCAGCTACACAAATAATGACAACAGGCACACCCATCTCGCGGCAACTAATAACAGCCTACAAATCCTGCAATGTTGTTGGGCTTCAATTCGAGTAGAATTGCAAACGGCTAACAAACACAGTGCGCGAGTCGTGGCCGAGTTAATGCCACGATCAGTGCGCTGACACGATACAAAGCGGGTGCCGGTGCCGCGCGAGCTTTCATTTCGCACACTTGTGTTCCGGCTGACGCGCCGCAATCATCCATCGACTGCGCGCTACTTCGCTGGCCGGCAATTGTGTTCGCGTCTGCTCCTTACTATATTAATAGCTCTAATCTGCCTCCAGGTTGAGTCTATTAAAATTTATAAAAAAAACCTGCGTTTGCCTGGTCGCTGCACTAAGGCCATAGACACCTATGACAGCCAGGTCCAAACAAACCTAGCTTTTCTCTAAGGCACAGTGTGCTTGAGACCTGTATACTAAATTCATACTACATACTAACAAGAATTGCTTTTAAAATTTTTAAATTACACTTTGTCAGAACCAAAAATCAACCTTAGAATGAGCAGTAGCGCAAACACTTTTCTTTTATTTTATAACTAGCTGACCCGCGCAACTTCGTCTGTTTCACATAAGAGAATTTTCCTAGTTTTTGCAACATTTTTCGTTTATGCTCCGCTCCTATTGGTCGTAGAGTGACGTTATATAGCCTATAGCCTTCCTCTATAAATGGGCTATCCAACACTGAAATATTTTTCTAATTTTTACCCGTAGTTCCTTAGATTAGCGCGTTCAACCAAACAAACAAAATGTGAGTGAAGTCAGCGCGTGAGCGCCCCCGCCTTTTTATAAATGCAGCGGATGGCCGTTTCGCGCGTTAAACAAAAATTAACCGTATAGCCGTACCCATACTGGCGCGGCGAGATTTGGAAGTTTTATTTCATCTATATCTTGTGTGTTTATAAACCGATTTCTATAATATTTTTTTTATAAAATAGGTACGAAAGTGTACTTTTTGAATATGGGAGTTTGGTAAAGATATATCTATATGAAATACAATATATTTATGTATTTAATACACTTTGAAGAAATTCCTAACGATTTAACACGTTATTGTAGCTAATTTATAAAAGATAGATATATACTATTGATGACTTTTTGTAGATCTTTTGAAGACCATGACCTTTGTAATACATACTTTTGGTGTATGATCAACGTATGCGAGGATAAGAGCTCGAAAGCGCATTTTCATCCGACTTGCTTCAAATTTATCGTCACTGCTCAGCTCCTATGTGTCTTAGCGTTATGTTATATAGCCTATAACTTGCCCAGGAGTATGGACTACAATCGTACCAGATGTGGTTAAAATCCCTTCAGTAGTTTTTGACCCATGCGTGCATATACAGACAGACAGACAGACAAAAAATTTACTGATTGCATTTTTGTCATCAGTATCGATCACCATTCATCCTCCAATATTAATTTTGAATATATATTCAATGTACAGAATTGACCTCTCTACAGTTTTATTATAAGTATAGAAGTCACACACAAGGGCTAGTTCTGTATCGCGCAAAGATAACAAAACAACACTTTATGGCGCACATTATTGTCTCGTTTGTAGATCGAAGCCACTACACTAACACTTGTCCTAGAGTAGAGACAGAGGCGACTACGTGAACTATTGCATGCAGTGTACTCGTTAATACGAGCTCAGAGCTGACAACGTGACCGGTAGTTCAGCTAAGCGTACTAAGATGAGGCGGTAGCACAATGGCAGATATATCAGAGCACAAGCGCGCCATTGTGTGGCGCGAGTTAATGAAAATAAATACGTCGTAAGTTCATGGCAATCTCTTATTACGTAGGACTTCGTATGTAAATGTTATTATTCGGGCGGAGACTGCGTAACGCGGATTTATATGCGTTTGTGTTATTATGTGCGCGCGCGGTGCGCCCGTGGCCCGTACGGCGCGCCGCGCTGCTATTAATTCTAGATAAAATCTAGCAACTACTTCAGATGTCCACTCCAACTTAGGTAACTTAGTAAAATTTTAATTAAATATTTAGTTACATGTGCCTGCGGTTTGTTTTTGTGGTATTTGGTTGTTAGTTGCGAATATTTAAAGAAAGTATAAAATACTCAGTGATGCCAACATACGGGTGAAGTGGCAGAAAATAGAAGAAATAGAAATCTCACTAGTGTGTATCGACTTGTGTTACTGACTGCACAAGAGGCGCGGCTTGCTTAGATGTGCAACTATCCAGGTGAATACCAGCAGGTACCGGCTGTAGCCTGTAGTGTAGCTTGCTGACAGCACGGCACTACCACAAGGAATTATGAATACCTTATCATGAACACAATATTTGACTGCAATTATTACATTTTTAATCGAGTTACCACAGATTTGATCAGAGATCTTGCTGTAGCCTTTTAAGCTTACTTTAGACACCCAGCTGTATATACTTCGCGAGTATCCCTTTTTAACTTATAAAAATAAAACTGAATTATTATTTATACGTAAAAGAATGCTATTTAATACAAATGCCAAATGTGCTATTATGAAGTAGAGACTTTCTGAATAGAGTCATTACTAAGTCACTTGTGGGTTTATAGAGCGAACATATAAATGGGATAGTACGTTGTAAGGTGGGCTCGCTATGAAAATGTCAGCGGCTCGGCTGTGAGACTAAAGGACAACGCCATCGCGCCACCCGTGAGCAGCTACGTCTTATCCACTACAAGCAGTGAAGTCACGCGTCACTTAGCATGTTAAATGTTTCAATGATTAATAAAGGGGTTTTAGCAATGCACCCGGTTTATTACACGTCATAGCAATGTTGACGTTACAGTAGTTACATATTTCATACCTAACGAGACGATACGATACGATACGAGTGTATTTGTAATCTCCTTTAGTCGTACATTTGTTTTAATATACTAGTTTTATCATACACTCTTTCGCGTGAATGTTTGGTTGCAAAACGTTGATTGCAAATATAGGTTGTAATGGCATAGTAATTTGTGCAGTGGCAAAAAGGAGACAAAACCTTGGTAAATACAGTTTTCTGCGTCACAGAAATTTGGAAAGGGTATGTTAAAATCTTTTTAACAGGATAATAATAAATACGGTAGACCTTTTAAACTATGTAATTGCACAAATGCGCATCCGTGCTGTAAGTGACATGACATGCACGCGCGACGCGCGACGCGCGACGTGCTCGCCGCAAGCCGCAGGTGTTATTTAGTACATTGAGAAGTCTTCACGTACAAACGATTACGAAACACAAAAACGTTAATACCACATCCTGCAATAACATTAACCACAGTCAATACGCTGTAATAAGCTCATTTAAGGACGTCTCTACGTACTTTATTCACATAATTATGCAGTAATTAAACAATCATTATTTTGGGTTTATGCCTAATCGTTGGATAATTAACTTTAACGTTCCCTCAGTCCGCGTGTATCTGTAAATGCTTCAATCATTACAAGGGCCTTATAGCACCTGCACCTCGACCAAGGATTATGTACTGTAGTGTCACAAGCTTAGTCCAATTATGTCGGATTAACGACGTCTCAAAATTGAATGAATGGCAAATAATCAGATTGGCTAATTCAGTCAAAAAAGTTTTAAAGTAAAATAAACAACGGGTCAAAATCCGTATAAAGTGTTTAATTTCAATGTATAACATTCGTGTAAACATAAGACAACATCAGTCAGTCAATTTCAGCAGTTAACATGAGTTGATTTCAAATTTAGAAATCGGATGTATGTGGTTAAGATCAATACATCAGTATGCGAGTCTATTGATTTTATGTCAATATTGAGATTTATGGCGAAAGCCATAGTATATCATAGTATAGTATAGTACATGCAAACGTGATATATATAACTTGTTATTAGCAAAGCAAAATACTACGTGCCGTAATACATAATAGTTAATATTGTTAATTATGCAAATAAAGTAAACATCATAATTTCCCTTTCCTATATAGGTCCGTACTACGTATGTATAATAACTTAGTATATAAGCCTTAATTAAGTAACAATAAACCAGTCAATATTCAATCACCACATCGTCGTTTTAATTGGTTCATATAGCAACACGCAATAATTGGTGACTCCGACGTGATCTATTGGTCTCTAGTGCTGATATAATACCGGGACGACCGGAACCCAATTTGGTTTTCAACGGTGAATCTAGAGAACAATAGTATTACGATATTATCACATCCTCATAACGTCAGAAGAAAAATGGCTCCACCAATAACTCCTTCAAAAGGCGACTCAGGCTGCGAAACTGTTGCTGCAATCACGGTCACGGAAAAACTACCGCAATTTTGGACAGACTCACCACGATTATGGTTCGCTCAGTTTGAAGCCATCTTGGCACCACAAAAACAGGGCGAAGACTACAAATACAATATGGTAATATCTAAATTACCAAAAGAGGTAGTCCATCAGGTTAGTGACATTTTGACTAATCCTCCCAGCGATAATAAGTACTACACCATCAAGGAACGTCTAATAAACTGCTACGAAGAGAGCGAACACCGACGTTTTCACAGACTACTATCAGAAATGGACCTCGGAGACCAAAAGCCTTCCCAGCTCTTGAGAAAAATGAAGGAAGCGGGATGTGGAAATATAAACGACGACACTATTCGTCTTCTGTGGCTAAGACAACTTCCCGCTTCGCTAACAGCGATTATATCGGTTACAAACAATTTATCATTAGACAACTTGAGCGAGTTAGCCGATAAAATATATGAAAACTTGACCTACAACAAGAATACCACTCAAGAGACATCGGTTGACATTAATTTAATAACAAACATATCGTCACAACTTGCAGCTATGCGAATAGAAATAAATGCATTACGTAGCGCACGCGAGCATCAACCTATGCAACGCAGCAAATTCCATTCACGCCATACGTCACACTCACGGTCAAGGTCGCGCCACAGAAGCTCGCATAATGGAATTTGTTATTATCATAATCGTTTCAAGCAAGATTCGTATAAATGCAAGAAGCCATGTTCGTGGAATATGAACAAAAATATCAGGCCGTCGGAAAACTAGAAGTAGCACAGAAAACGACGGGTCTCTGTGCTATTCACCCAGCAAACCGTCTAACTATAACTGACTCAAACAGTGGTTATAGATTTTTAGTCGACACGGGTGCTAACATTTCGGTTATCAATCGCACAAATAACGAGAGCAAAGCATGCGAATACAAATTATTCGCCGCCAACGGCAGCCCTATAAATACATACGGGGAACGCACTTTAATGCTTAACCTAGGATTTCGCCGAAGCTTTAAATGGACATTTACCATTGCCGACGTCAAGATGCCAATTCTGGGAGCTGATTTTCTGGATCATTATCAATTATTAGTAGATATACACGGAAAAAAACTGATCGATAAAAAGACAGGTTTGAAAACGCCTGCCAAAATAGTGAGAGCAAACATTGCATCAGTCCGATCGTTAAACGCTTCTCTACAGGAACCAATAAAGCGATTGTTAGAGAAATATGAAGACATTACAAAGCCTAGATCGATGAACCTACCTACCAAGGTTTCGCAGTATTTACTCGAGCGCGTCCATTACCTCCTGATAAATACAGAATTGCAAAACAGGAATTCCAAGACATGATGGATATGGGAATTTGCCGACCGTCAAGCAGTCAATGGGCATCGCCACTTCATTTAGTCAAGAAGAAGAATGGCGAATGGAGAGCATGTGGAGATTACCGCGCACTAAATAAAATAACAGTACCAGACAGGCACCCACTTCCAAGGCTACTTGATTTTACGTACGTGGCAAGCGGAAAAGGAATTTTCAGCAAAATAGACATAAAGAAAGCTTTTCACGTTCTGCCCGTAGCTGAACCAGAGAAAACAGCGATTATAACCCCTTTTGGACTTTTTGAATTTATCAGAATGCCATTCGGGTTACGAAACGCAGCACAGTCCTTCCAAAAATTTATGGACTCCATATTCAGAGACTTGGACTACGTATTCGTGTATGTAGACGACATATTTATCGCTGATAAGAAAAATAATATTAAGGAACATTATGAACACTTAGAAGAGGTGTTTAAGCGCTTGCATGATCACGGCATAACAATAAATACAAACAAATGCGAATTTGCCAAGTCGGAAATTGATTTCCTCGGTTATCATATAACGAGCCAAGGGTTGACTCCTACTATGGAAAAAATTCAAGCCATAAACAATTACCCTAAACCACAAACGATAAATGAATTACGACGTTTTTTGGGTATGATTAACTTCTACCGAAGCAGTATTCCACATGCAGCAAAACATCAAGCACCATTAAATAAATATTTAATTAATTGTAAGAAAAATGATAAGACAGTTATACAGTGGAATACCGAAGCAAACCACGCGTTTGAATGTTGCAAGCAGGACATTCGACAATTAACTACATTAGCATGTCCGGACAGCAACGCGCAAATAGCTTTAATGACGGATGCTAGTCTCAAATGCGTAGGCGCTGTACTACAGCAGCGAAGAAACAAAAAATGGGAGCCGATAGCTTTTTTCTCCAAATCACTAAGTGAAGCCCAAACAAAATACTCTACTTACGATAGAGAGCTACTAGGAATTTATATGGCTATAAAACATTTCAGAAGACTCATCGAAGGACGAGAATTTACGGTCTACACGGATCACAAACCACTAATGCATGCTTTCGATAAGAAGCCGTCATTGGATGATACCCCTAGACGAATCAGATATCTGGATTATATATCACAATTCAGTACGGATATCCAGCACATCAGCGGCCACAAGAATTTGGTAGCCGATGCTTTATCTCGAGTTATCGAAACGATATCCTTACCCTCTGCAATCGATTGGTACGAGGTAGAAAAATATCAAAAGAATGACAGCGAGTTAAAACGATTAAAAGCCAATAAATCGTTAAAAATAGAATTAATACATTTTCCAGATAAAAATATTAAGATTTATTGTGATATATCAACAGGAAAACAACGCCCTTTTATGCCCCTCAAATTCAGGAAAACTATCTTCGAAAGTTTTCATAACATTAGCCATCCTGGTAAGAATACTACGAGAAAACTGATTTCAACTAACTATATATGGGAAAATATGAATAAAGACGTAAATAAGATGACTGAGACATATTTACAATGTCAACGAGCAAAAATACATCGTCATACAAAATCACAATTCGGAAAATTCATGCCAACAGGAAGATTTTCCCATCTTCATATTGATTTAGTTGGGCCTCTACCCACTTCTAAAAACAAACGATACATCATTACAATGATAGATCGTTGTACTTCATGGCCAGAGGCATTTCCCATAGCTGACATAACTGCAGAAACCGTAGCCAGAACGGTATATGAAGGCTGGATAGCCCGATTCGGATGCCCTGAATACATTACCACAGACCAGGGACGCCAATTTGAATCTGAAATATTCAAAAATTTAGCAAACTTAATGGCAACCGTTAGTAGGTTATTATTATTATTATTATTATTGAATATTAAATTTATATACATTATACTATTGCACCAATTTATTTAATTTATATTTGATATATATCAATTACATACTCATCAATTATAATTTATATATATATATATCTTACGTATGTATTTTTTTATTTCTTTTATTTTTTGAATGTGGAAGTTGTTAAAGAGTAGCTGATGTACGTCCGGGCGTCACTTGGGGTTACCACATAACATCAGGGTTGGTTTGAGGTATTAACCGCAAACCAACAGTAAACCTGAGTGGTAACCTCGTTTTTCATTATGTATGTACTTTTTTCTTTTTTGCTTTTTGCTGTGTTATAATATTTGTCTGTATTTTGTGTACGTATATTTTGAAAAATAAAATTTAAAAAAAAAAAAAAAAAAAAAAAAAAAAAAGTAGAACGACTGCACAGAACATTGAAAACGGCATTGATAGCAAGAGGTAACACAATCAATTGGACAAAAGAGTTAGCTACCGTTTTACTTGGCATACGTACGAGTTTACGGCAAGACACAGGATACTCGGCAGCTGAATTAGTATACGGTTCAACAATTAGATTGCCTGGAGCATTTTTCGAGACACATAATAACTCAACATACGCAGATTTTATCAGAGAAATTAAGGACAACTTAGAACACATGATTTCTGTTCCACAAAGACAAAGTAAGAACGACAAGATATTCGTGCACCCACAGTTATCGGAATGTAAGCACGTTTTCTTACGTTGTGACCGATTACGGCCAAGTCTTACACCGCCGTACGATGGTCCTTATCTTGTCATCAGTCGAAATGATAAGATCTTCACGATCTTGATAAACGGACGACAAAAAAGTGTAGCTATCGATAGAGTTAAACCTGCATTCATGTTAAACGATAGCAAGATAAGCAAACGGACAATAGACGACCAGATAACGAAAACTTCACAAGCAGATAAGAAAACAGAAACAAGAACACGTTCTGGTAGAATCTGCCGCCCGACGGTTAGATTCCAATTATAATATATAAGCTAGAATAACACTACTTTATGCATTCACTTAGCACAGCGTCGAAACAACACATAGCATGGGATCAAACTCGAGCCACGAGAAGGAACAAATCAACATGGTGCAGAACAATGCAGTAAAACCAGAAGATTTATTAAACCTGCACTCCCAAGTGGTCGAGGAAGTACAAGGGATCCGGAGCTGGATAATATTCATGACGATAGCAGGGGTTGTCATATGTACAATCGCAACCATAGTCATAGTATTCAAATTCGTAAGCAATAAGATCGAGAAGAGGCTTACGAAAATAATTAGAGACGCAAACGTTGTTTAGAAACGTAGGCATAAAATTAATCTGTATTATTATTTTTTTCTAATCTAATTATTACTATGTGTAATTTAGTTTTTTTCTTCAAGGGGGGAATATCTATGGCGAAAGCCATAGTATATCATAGTATAGTATAGTACATGCAAACGTGATATATATAACTTGTTATTAGCAAAGCAAAATACTACGTGCCGTAATACATAATAGTTAATATTGTTAATTATGCAAATAAAGTAAACATCATAATTTCCCTTTCCTATATAGGTCCGTACTACGTATGTATAATAACTTAGTATATAAGCCTTAATTAAGTAACAATAAACCAGTCAATATTCAATCACCACATCGTCGTTTTAATTGGTTCATATAGCAACACGCAATAAGATTCATTACAAAGAAAAAGAGTACGTATGCCGCTCAGGATATTTTGACAGGAAATTAAGCTAGTGATCGGCACAAGGGCGCTTACGACACACATGCATTAGTGCAACGAGGCAGTTTGACCATAATGTACAGTGGGCCAAGAAAGTGGTCTACCAGTTTTAACAACAATTTCTGTGATGTTTAATTATCGCTAAGGTTGACTTTTCTAACTTGATACAAAGCATGATGTACATATAATACATGATAAAGAAAGCAATGTCACTGCCGTAATATTATTGCAAGGGGAAATCGACCTTGTTGTTTTTGGCCGACTGTAGATAGAGTAGCGGTATGGCTTTACCATAAGTAGCATATTACTTCGTGATGTGGGGACTTTCTGGCAAGTGGTCTCGGTGAGTGGTAGCGGTTATAGTGACAATGCGGTGTCCGTCCGCGACAAATGACAGTCATCTGTCAGGCGCGCCTCGCGCCGCGCCGCGGGTCAGGGCCCGCTCTTAGCGTTAAGTAATCTCTCAGAGTCGGCAATAAGTAACTAAGTAATGGTCTAAGTGCCCAAGGATTGCTGTGCTTAAGCTTCGTAAATGTCATTATTTTTCGTTATACTTGATGTTCCTTTTGCGACGAATTAGTAATATGTATGCAACAAAACATTTGAGATAAGAATTAAAAATATATACTGTGCTTTTACGCACTTCTTTCGATATGACTATATCACGCTGCAGAACTATAGCGTGCCGTAATATTTCACGTCAATTTCACTTGTTTTTCATAGTAACAATTTTATACGCACGATCTAAATATATTTTGATGAATGTGGTACAGCATCATCTCCGGTCAGTTGCTCTTTTTGATAAGCTCGTCACGGTATCGGAGCAATTTCAAGTTTATGTCAGTAAAAAGTTGTAAATCTGTAAATAACTATTTTACGAAAACTGCGAGTCCTTCTTTCACGGTAGGCAGCGACTTTGTTGTGTCCTGACATTGCTGAAGTCCACGAGCAGCGGTTACCACTTTCCATCAGGTGGGCCACATGCTCGTCTACGACCAACAGAAATAAAAAAATCTGTCTAAAATTTTTCGCGTGTTTGAGGTATTAGGTCCCGTGATCTACTTTACGAGCCGTACATATGACCACATCGTTCACATCTTAAATTGATATGTTAATAGATATATTAAAATACCTAACTAAAATAAAGCACCACTAGTTACAATATTAGTGAATTATGCCAACCATTTTGTGAATTATATTATAAACTAGATGTTCCCGCGGTTTGATCCACGTTTATCGTTACTGCACCGCCCTCGTGGATCGTAGCGTGATGTTATATAGGCTTATAGCCTTCCTCGATAAATAGGCTATACAACACTAAAATAATATTTCAAATCGAACCAGGAGTTTCTGAGATTAGCGCGTTCAATTAAACAAACAAACTCTTTGGCTTTATAATATTAGTATAGATGTGTTTTAATTCATGCTTTACAATAACTACTGTAGAGCTAAGTTTGTAAACACTACGTAACGGCCCCTGACAAACTTACGTAGTGTTCACAAAAGTCAGCACTTCTATCTCGAGATACAACATTACACGTCTCGAGCCTTATATCTGCATACCTCTTTGTACATTTCAAGTCCAATAGGCAGTATGACAGTCATATTATTGTTTACTAATACATTTTTTTGTTTAAGTTTTTGGTTTACTGCATGTTCTCTCTCGTATATGCATGCGCATTAAAACTAATGTTGAAATCTAACTGAACATTAAACTTACAGGCTGTGATTACTGATGCAATATTATTTTATTGCATCATACAAACGAAATTGATTTTATAAAAAGTGCATAAAAATGCGGCAAACATTAAAAAGTAAGTAGAACATAATATTGTCTTCTGTTTACGCGAATGTTATTCATTGAAATTAAACTACTATATACCACCATGACCATGGCTGGTGAAAAGCAATCGAAACGTCGGGGAAAGTGTAAACATAAATATAAATAGATTTAATAGTTTCAATAATTTAATAAGCTTAAACATTAGTAAAGTTCAATAGTAATAGTAGTGTAACAGTTTCTAAATTATGTAACAAAGTGTCAAATGAACCACGCGGTAAACTCCGTATATCGTCGTTTAATTTCAATAAGTAAGGAGAACCTGGCGAATAATACAAATGACGATACTTGTGTAAGTGCGTATAGGTATGTAGTACAAAACATGTACACGTATCTACATAAATGCTGTTCATACTATCAAGTATAACTAGCCTGAGTACGACCGATACACACGAGAAAGTTACGTAGTTAAAAAAACAGACGACAATGTCCAAGAAATAGTACAAATAGTTAGGATCGTTATGGCAACATCGTGGAGCGCGCAGTTTGTCTACTGAACGGTTTTATTGTGTGTGTTGTGTGTTGCAGCGCGGAGGGGAGTGGACACTACTCACGTAATGAGTAAATTGCTGGCTCCGAGGAATTTAATATAGCCTCCGCCTGCGCCTCCGCCTCCGCCAGTGGGCAGTGTCCCCGCGGAGACGCGCGACTCGCGGCGCGACCGCTGACTCTCACTACACTCGATTTAATAATCGAGTGTAGTACAGGCCCCTACAGATGACTTCAAATACCACTCATTTACAATTCGCAAAGTAAAATGATGCCAAAGGCTATCCGCTGTTGAGGCATTGCCAGATGAAGGACATCATTTATAGACTATTTACTAGAATTTATAACAAGAAGGCAGAAAAAAGAAGATGGCTCTGAGGGTGTTGACAGCATGTTTGAATTTGTCCGAGCGAAACAATTGAGAAGCTAAATAGTAATATTGACGTGTAAACATTATGAATTCAATTTAAAATTGTGTAACATCAATTCATCATACAATAAATATTTAAATTGTTATTGTTTGTTTGCAATGCTATTTTATCATCAATACTGTACACACAGCGACACATCAACCTAGACTGTTTGGACTTTGAACTATTAGAAGTTGAACGCTGGGAATCGTGAGAGAGTGCGTTATATTTTTATTACGCTCTATCCTTACCATTGCATCCGCGCATGTATATCCCTTTCCGACAATTCTCTATTTTGTATGTAGTGTAATTATGCGTATATAGGGTGTCTAACTTGATGTGTAGTCGTGTGTACGAACATAAAAATACTGCTATATTTTAAACTATTTAATTTAACTGAAACTGATAATTATTTATACTTAATTTCCACTTTAAACGGTTTAACCCAACAACGACAAATGTAATGTAATAAAAGCTCATTTCATTTGACAAGGACAACACGGTAGCAGCGGGAGTGTTCGGCACACGGATATGATGGATGCAGTGATCCGAGTTAATGGAGTCACCCATTACACAAAGGGTGCTTGGAAAAATATCAACATGTCCGCGGTTATCTTTATTCAGAGGCGAGCGAGTGATGCCGCGCGATCCAATTAAGCGCCGCAGTTTGGAACAAAACGCTCGGCGGCGCGGCGCCACGCCACGCTCGCACGATTTTATCACTATTGACCAAATATACTAACTGTACAAACCTGTGTCTTAACACATACAATATGTAGTTTTGAATAACTGTAATATTGCGTTATGTAAAATCATAAGTTGTCATTTACTACTAACCTAAATGTTAATGTATCAATATGTATGCGATAGATATATTATTACATAGCTCTTATCTTAAGAGCAGAAATCAATGTATAGGTTATCTTATAAGGCATGTATATCAACATCGTGTTAAACAAAGTCACCATATTGTTTTAAATTAAATTTTGGATTAAATCTTAGCTCAAAGTGACATGTGCCAGTTTCTTATTTTATAATAATATTTGCTAATTGTGAGTATCTTCTACAATCAAGTTAGCATGTATATTTTCGCGCGTCGGTTTCGATAAGGGCGTGAGCACACGCGACGTCGTGTCGCGCACCCTCATCGTGCGACGCGACACAAACTTTTTCAATTAGTTGTCCAAAACCGCGCGCCCAGCGCCCTGCGCCAGCGAGCGCCCTACACTAGCGCAGATATGTCCAACTCCATTCACTTTTATACTCCAAATTAAATTAGTTTTCCACATACGAATACCTACACCTACTTTATTGGTTTCGTCCGCAGCTATTTGATCTGCTAAAAGCATTTTAAACTTTACATCAGTAGCGGCTACAATATCGAGGCGGACTATTTAGGGTCGGATAACATAGCAGTGTGTTTAAACAGACAACTTTTAACAGAATTATGGACCAGCTTTGTATTATTATCTTTATTACATACAATTAAACTAACAAAAGCTTGTCAGCATGTTGACTGCCAGACATATTTATAATGCTGGCACAGTACGCTTTGTATGTGGCTGGGCCACTCTACTCTACTTTCTTACATTTCTCACAAACTTCATTTGTACCGAGTTGATGCCGAGTGCTTGTTGACAAAACCCAAATAACAACACGTGTGCGGACCGACAATCAAGATTGAGAGCCTCCTACTTACTACGGGGAGAACCAAGCAAATCTCGTATCTAAAAGTCTATTACTAAATTGTTTGTAATGAAACGGATATTACAATTATCTACACGATAATTAACATTCACGTCGCTATCGGCTGCGTTAGTTGTTGCTCGCGCGACACGTCCTCTCCGATATAAATTTTCAATATAGCTTCATTTGAGAAAGCTATTAAGATTATAATCGCGGTCGCGCGCATCTTTAATGCGACAATTTGTATGCGCGCGTGTGATCACCTCTTAATAGATAAGTCCGCCTACACGCGACCTAACTTGGGCTATTACGATAATTACAAGCGTTGTTTGTTTCTAATTGACGTTCGGAGACAAAACAATCACGGGCGGACGTAAACTTGTGTGTTTATACGCGGACGACGCGGGCGCCCCGCGGCGCCGGCCGCACGATTATGTTGTAACGGCCACACAAATTATTGTATATGAACCAATATCACGCTGACTGTTGACCAATAAGCTCACGCGATGTACCGCCTGGCGGCCTGGCTCACAACATTTAAATAGCTTTTTATATTTGTATTCATTTCGACATTACCATGTAAGACATTCGCGCGTGTGCTTAGTGTAGCCGGCGCGCGCGCAGGCGTTGCGTAGTTCGAGTAAACTATGTTATAGGAACGTAAGCATTAGATAAAGGAGTGTCGGTCGCTCGGCTGCTCGCAGCTCGCCGGCGCCGTCATGTATTATAATTCATTACCGGTATACATTACTGTGCGGCCCGTGTTATTACTGGCTTACATTAATTCGTCAAGTGTGGTCCGCACCGCCCACGCGACCGCTTCAATTAAATAATAGTACACGAGATACGTCGGCGCCGAGCGGAGCCGAGCGGAGCGGGGGTGCCCCGCACTTGTGATTAAGTGCCGCCCGCGCCGCGCCGGCCAATGGTGCGCTACACCCGGCCACTACTGCCACTATGCCTACAATACTTACACGACACGCTTTCTACAAATCACACGATCCAAAGAAATCTTCATTTACTCAACAAGCCAAACATAAGACATAAATAATTATCAAATGTATCAACTCTATAATTATAATAGAGTCGAGTCTATAATTACAATATATTATATCTGACATCGAATTTAACCGAAATACATATGTATAACGATATAGATACGTACTTATATGTAGGAATGGGGAAGAACCGGAAATTAATATATCAGGAAGTAGTGCAAGTTAGAAACTTAGTAGGTTATTCATGAACGTAAATCAGAGGGAGTGTATAGCGAACATGGAAAAATGAAGACGAATAAAACGGCAGATATCTGCCAGGGCCGTGTCGCAAAGCTGGTCAGTTAATTTTTAATATAATATATTATATTAAAAATTAATATAATATAAACAATTAATTGTAAATATATAAGAGTTGTATTCGTTTTTGTGAAATATCTTTGCAATATATAGCGATAGCTCAATGGGGAGACCAACAGACTGCAATGCAGAGGGTCTCGGGTTCGAACCCACGTCGCGCACCTCTGACTTTCGGAAGTTATATGACTTTACGAAGTTATGTGCGTATTGATTGACAATTATCGCCTGCACCGTGCCTCGGAGAGCACGTTAAGCCGTCGGTCCCGGCTGCCATGAACATCTATGGCAGTCGTTATTGAGAAGTTAGTGCCCTCTAATATCCTAACATTGGTCTAGCCTTAGGGTATCGTTAGCCTTCGGGTTGCGGAGGTCAGATGGCAGTCGCTCCGTGTAAAAACTGATATCCAGTTAAATCCGGTTAGACTAGAAAGCCGACCCCAAGTGACTTGGTAATAATAAAAGCTAGAGAGAAAAAGATCTTTGCAATATATGGTTGGCGACGCGGCGACGCTTGTTGTCGTGCATATTTAGACTGTGTTTACCATTGGTCATCATAGTCGTTGTCTGCGAATGTGTTGAGCACAGCTGTGAGCAGCGAGCGTGCAGTAGTGCGCGGGCGCCGACGGCGTGTGCACTAGACAGAGGAGCCCGCATCACAAATGATCCCATAAATAAGTCTGGAACTGTGCCCAGCAATAGGCCGGCTTCCTACCTTTCCTATGTGGTACCTTTCTTATGTGGGACCCAAAACATAGTTAAGGGTAATACACCTCGGACGAGCCTTTTGGACATAGACGCATGAAAGAAAGGAAGAAAGAAAGAAATATTCTTTATTTTGGCACACAAAAGGGCACACCCAACCACTACGACTCTGTATGTGTACACAAGCATGATGATATGCTACGAATTGAATAATTTACTACCGAAAATCGAATAATTTGAATTTGTACGAACTTACAATAATTCATTTGATATTCAATTGTTTCTAATGCTGATTTATTCATAGTCATACTGATTATTGTTAGAGTCATAATCGAATATTCGTATGACTCGATGATACGTTGTTATCGTCGCCGATGGACGACAACACATCAATTTATTTGCGTTCTAGTATTGTAATTGGTCGCCCATGAGTTGATCCGACTGTACCGTGTAACCGTGTATGCATATTACGTAAAAGTAGGTAAGCAAATTTTGCGTAATCAAATAATCAATCACTATCAACGATAAAATTGAATAATTAACAATTAATAAAAATTAATTGCAATTAAATGTTTTCTTAGAATTAAAACATTAAAAATCTATTATACTGCGATTTAATTAGCAGTTTTACATACTTATACGACTGTACAGTATAATATAATTATCGATGAGGAAGATCTTAGAGCTCGTTTGCAGTACGTTGCGTATGATGGTTGTTGCATGTACTCGTATGTGCACTTTTAATTCTTCGATTTACCTTTGTCGTTTGGTTTGGTCTGACTAGTTTAAATAGCTTTCTTTGACCGGTTGATGAGTGCACGTATATCTCGCGAGACACAAGTACGCATTCCATAATCGATCTGATATAAATGTATGTTCGTTTCGGTTACGCTTACGGAATGTGATCCAGCATGCCGCGCGAGATTCACATGGTTAGGCCACTCCTTTGTAGTCACTTCTAAAAAATAAATGAATAAATCGTATCCGTAACGTGCGGGCGCATATTTAGGCGCGTGTCGCGTGTGGCGCGTTGATCCAAGTCGCGCGCGCGCCGCTCCGCTTGATTGATGTTGCGTACTCTCGCTTCTCTTGTTGCGCTCACATTTGGAACTGACGCACACACGCACAACGCTGCGCCCGTGCACATACATACCCACACACTGATTAACACTTGATGATTACCTGGAAGGATAAGAGAGTCACATTAGTTGTGTCGTGTCAAAATACACAGGGCAGGGTTATCTTTGATCGCATGCACTTACTAGGAAAGAAGGATAAAATTAATGTGTTACAAGACAAATGTGCAGCTGGGCATCTTCTTTATTTGTGTCACTGTGCATGTGTTTGAAACTAGCAGTTGCATGCAACTCCGTTTCTGCAGAGAAGTCTCTCTGATTCGGGATAATAATCTGTGGCACATCTAAACGTACACATTTTTTTACACTATTAATCATTGTCATTGTAGTTTCAGTATACTGAAATTGCAGATACAGACTAGAGTTAGCCTCTGTCTTTGTCATGGTCACGAATTTGTGATAACTGCGACCAACATTGACCTGTACTAATTGCCGATTCCTTGTGTCGACGTGCAGGTGAACGATAATTATATTTAAAGTACGAATATAGATTATCATAATATGTAATTGGTGCTTGCGTGCTAATCTCCTCGCGCAGGTGCGACACGACATTTGTCGCCGCGATTAAACACGCTTACATTAAATTTCATCTCAAGTTGTCATGTAGCTGTTGTAGTGAGAGTTTCCTGATTGTAACCTGTCTAGAGCCTAGTTGTAAGCTGCCACGAGTCTCGTGTATGCGACCGCGGCTACTGGAGTAACCGACGCCGTACATCAGGGCAGGCTCCGATATTTATGTAGTCGTTCCACTAACTGCTGACATCAAACGGGTGGCACCACCGTTCTGGGTATTGCAGTCGCCAAGCAGGTTTGCGTGTCGTCTGCAGGACGGAATAACAGTTCCTGTACTTTTACTTTGTCCCTTAGGGTAGGCAGGTGCTTGGAACTAACTTGGTATTAACACTAGGTTAAGGATTTTGTCTGTTACTAACACTATATGGACCCTGGTCTGCAATAAATAATAATTAGTTATTATTAAATAGTAAAGGGCCCAGCGTATTCAAGGCGCCGCCGCCGCTCGCCGGATGACACGCAGTACAAGTACATCCCAAGCAAGGGGCATCACTTGCCGCCACACCACTACACCGCTCCACTAATTGTGTCTCTTGTTCACTGTTTGTAGTCGCGCTCGACGCCGGCGCCGGCGCAGCCACACTGACACGCAATGTACAACTTATCGTTATATTAACCAATTATATGCTATGTACACTCACTGTCGTTAATATCAAGACACCAGTTTGGTATTTGCGGTTAATTGTAACGTACCAGGTTTGATTCATCGCTCGAGCAAAATGTTATTCGGATTTCTGGTAAGATATACTTAATAGCAGCATAAGGTTCAAAACTGGTTTTGATAGATGGCTATAGGTTCGCCCTGCGGTAGGTAGTGTACATACATGAGACTTTAGACATAGCTGTGTATCAATTTTAAATGATGTTAATAATTCTCGTGTAAAACCTTCCACGAGACAGGCCTAGTCTAGTGTGGACGGTTTTTGTTTACTGTATACACACAAATTTGTTCTTGGCAATAAATGATTTATTATTATTATAAGTAGCGCAATTTGATTTCAAAGCACCTCTGATAAACACTTCAGATATACATATTCACGTGTATACCTCTAGGAGAACTGTCAGTAAGAGACCCAGTACGTAGTAACATTACAAGTACCTACGTTTTGAGTTGACCCATATTATGGGACATGAGAAATACGACATTTGGTTTATAAGAAAGCGTCTTTGCTCCCTTGATGAAAAGTAACATGTTTAATCATAACACTAATAACTATCTCTAAGCAAAAATCACGCCGATCCGTTGGTTTGTTACTGCTTGAAAGAAGGACACCACCCACGTATCACGCTTTTGAATTAATAATGTTGTAAGGATGAGTTCTAATTAATATTCATATAAATGAACAGTGCCTAATCCGTTATCAATTATCATCAAACCGCTTATGTCACTGTATTATGGAGTCTATTATAATTACATTATATATATATGTAGGTATAACAATGCCCTAGTACTGGGCTTGGACATCTGAGAAAGAAAAATGTTAATTAGAGTTTAAACTCTCACTAATCACGCGTTCAACAATATACGGAAACTATTATGCAAACACATAATATCACGGTATAGCGGCTGTCGTAGGCGTGAATTAGGTTAATATCCTACAAATTATAGTATTATTTGTAATAATATCGGATCATCTGAACCCCTAAGCTATAAATTCATCGTAGTATGAGTAGTGGGCCCGAAGCGCTGGCGGCCCTCATGTACCTCGGTAGAGGGACCATTTATCGGCAGCTCCCAATACGTCAGATGTCTGTTGGACCGCTGATCCAATACTGCGCCGCGCCGCGACCGTGACACAGACAGATGAATCTGAATCATCATGAACTGGCTGCCTATAATCTGCGAGGATCTGAACATCATTCTATAAAAGAGGTTGTGATGCTGTCGCGACATTATTTCACTATGTAGATCAGAGTTCTTTTTACAAAGACTGAAAGAATTTAGGCATTTAGTCGTACAATCAGCCTCCCGATAAGAAGTTACTGTCTATGAACGTGTGAAACACCAGAGACATTAGCTGTCGACAGTAAATGGTCACTTATAACGCATTACTTCAGAGATAAACAAAGTACAGGTAAGTAGTCCAGCACACATGGCTTAATTGTACTTTAGATAGACAATTAATAGGAAAATATCCAGTACCTACAGCTTTTCTATTCAGCAATAGTTTTAGATAAGCAGCTCTATGTAGTGTGTGTGTGCTTACATTATATACAATGTCGGGAATGGCGTATGGCAGTACGACGTCTGTACGTCGGATAGGCGGCGCATCATTCTCAGGTGCATTATTAAGATGCGCTACACAAGTACAAGGTTCGAGGCGCGGCGGTGACCGCACGCGGATGATTGCGCGCGTCTCGCGGGCCGCGCATTCCTCGCATCACATACCTGCGCGCACTACACAACCACATATTATGTTATTATGTATGCACGTCGCTATTAAACATTGTTCACACTATGACATGTTTCCATATCTATTCTATTGAGCAATACAATCAAAACCAGTAACATTTAGAAATCCACTAAAGATACCCTCATTATTTTTTTCTGTGACTATACCAGGAGACAAGCGATAATATTTTGTCGAGATAAAAGATTATGTTACTTATGTTTTTCTTCTATTTCCGGCTTTCGGTGTTAGTGTTTACTAGCGCGCACATCATATCACGACTATATCAGTAAGGAGTACGGCAGTTGTGTAGAACATACACATTTGCTATGATAAAGTTTCTAGACAGCTATTTAGAAACGTTTAGGTAAACATTTTCGAAGTAAAGGATGTAAAATAATGAAACTAATTTTTCATTTATAATATTAGATTGTTATGATGTCGTGTTGGGCTAATGAATAATTCACAACCGATGTGGAGCAACATGTTGTGTTACACGCCACTGTCGAGAGTGTACCTACACAGTATGTACGCGGCGCGCGGCGCCACTCGGTCAGACTCATCCGGGACAAAATAATCCCTCGGCTTAATGCTAATAACTTAATAACGACGTCGCCTCAAGTGAAGTATAAAATGAAAGCGACCATGAATATGTATGAGCTCCGCGAAGTGTACTCGGGCAAGGTCAGCGTGTACCATACGCCAAACATGCATGCATACGGGCAGGCACACGTACGTGTGTGCGTGTGTGCGTGTGTCGTGTAGTGTGCGGCGTGCAGGTGTGAGGCGGCGCGTGATGGTGACAAATTGAGCGCCCGCACGACGCGCGGCGCCCGAGAACACCCCGCGGTAAGGGCAGCGCCACACTACTCCGCCTCCACTGCACTGCTTTTGGAGATAGTCCTTTATTAGCAGCTACAGACTCTGCTAGCCTCAGTAAAGGATAGGTTACACAGTGCGAGCAGCTGATATGACAGTAGACAGCTACTGTGCATGTGTACTCGTATGACAGTAGCTCGACTCGCCTCGCTCGGTCACACTATGCGAACTGCTGGCGTCGCAGGAAGACAGCTACTGCACCAGTGTACTCGCATAGTTCGTCTGTATCATGTCTCGTGCAATGTTGTCGCAAAATACACGTTTAATCACAGTGCATACCACTATAAAAGCAGTTACGAAAATACTTTGTGTTGAAATTGAAAGAGCTATACAAAAAAAGAAGAAGAAGAGAAGTGTTTGGGTCAGGACTTGGCTGCAAAGAAAAGGGGCAACGAATTCAATATTTAAAGAGCTATATGATGAAGATCCCCGAGAATATAAAGCGGTTATGAGATTGACAACTGAACAAGTGGAAATACTTTTAAATTTGATTGCTCCAAAAATTCAACGTGATGATACACTAATGAGGGATGCGATACCTGCGAGGGTGAAGTTGGAAATAACCCTAGTATACCTTTCTTCTGGGATATCGTATAGACTGTTGTCGGTATTTTTCAGTTTCAAAAGCATCCATCATTAAAATAATACCAGAAGTGTGTGCTGCTATCAATGAAAGTCTAAAAGATTATATCAAAGTAAGTATTTTTTTTTATTCATAATCAAATTCACAATGGTTTTGTAAAGTTTTTGTACATATTAAACGTGAACTTTACATATTAATACTTAATAACTACAGTACTACATAGCTTAGTTCGTTATTTTTTAATATTAGAGATTGATATTGCTGCAGCAAGTACATCATTAGATTGGGGTATAGATTCAAATTGATCCAGCAGTGGCGCAGAGAATGCAGATGTTGTAGGTTCAACAGGTTGATAAGCTTCAGTAGCGACCTCTACAAGCTGGTAGGCTACAGGCTGTGGTGATAGCGTACATTCATTATGGAGTATAGATTGTGAAGATTGTTCCACTTGCATAGAGAGTGCAGACATTTCATAATTTACTGTAGGCTGTGGTGATGGCGTACATTCGGAACTGTAATTAAGGGTGTGTACACAATTCTACCACAGAGGGCTCTCTTACGGTATCTAGAGAGTATCGCCTGTATTTCATCTGTCGCATCAATTCTATCAATCGAAGATAACTGTTTCAGCTGCAGTGCTACATGTCTTCCAATAACATCACATTCATCTTCTAATTCTCTTGTAATCGGGGCAGACACGTTTACTAAACTACTATTTAGTTCTTTGAGTTCATTTACGGCTGCTTGAATGTCAGACCGTTCTGATGATAATTTCGTCTTTAACTTTAGAGTTTTTGGTGGCTTTACCACTTTTATATGAGCAGCTTTGTTGCTATTGTCACTAGCATCAAGGTCCACGTTATTCGTGGCCTCCTCGCTTCCTGACGCTGATGCGACGTTGCGTCCTGACGTTGATGGATGATATGGTTCCTGAAATTAACATTACTCTTTTATTTTTCAGATACCGAATGTGGAAGAATGGCAAGATATCCAAATAGGATTCGCTTCGAGGTGGAATTTCCCTAATTGTTGTGGCTCTATCGATGGGAAGCATATAACAATTCAAGCACCACCAAATTGTGGCAGTGAATATTATAACTACAAAGGAACAAATAGTATAGTGCTCATGGCTGTTGTGGATCACGATTATACTTTCAGATATGTAGATATAGGCTCATATGGTCGTAACGCAGATGGTGGGGTATTCCAAAACTGCTCTTTGTATCCTTATCTAGAAAACAATTTATTGTTGCCTGAAAATGGTATTCTAGTTGGAGATGATGCCTTCCCTTTAAAACCGTATTTACTAAAGCCCTACAAAAATACATTGACCACCGCCGAAAAGATTTTTAATTATAGGTTGAGCAGAGCAAGAAGGATTGTGGAGAATGGGTTCGGCATTCTAGCATCTCGTTTTCGTGTTTTGGGAAAGCCAATTCAAGTTACAGAGGAAACTACGATAAAGATCGTCTTATGTGCTTGTACATTACACAACTGGTTACGTACTACTGCATCAAATACTTATACACCACCAGGAACTACAGATTATGAAGACATCATAAACTTTCAAATCATTCAGGGCCAGTGGAGGTCCGAAATTAATGAATTACCGAGTATTCGTCGCTCGAGAATTAATAATAGATCGAAATTAATAGCAGAGAAAATGCGTGATAAATATAAAAATTATTTCAATGACGACGGAGCAGTTGCATGGCAAAATTATATGATTAGGTAATTATAATTACCTAGTAGTAATTAGAATATAAAAGGGAAGAGAAAAATAAAGGATAGTAAATTTTGTGGACCCTGACTGGTTTGGAATGTGCCTTGTGCCTTTGTAATTATAATTTGTAATAAAATACTTACCAAATTACTTGATGTTTCCTTTTCTTTAAGATTAATTATTTTCATAATATAATCCATAGAATCGAACCATTTGATAGATGGTTTATAGATCTCATCAGTGCCAGATCCACTTTTTTTGCTCTTTTCAATTTTCAATAACTCCTGGTTATACGTTGAGCGTAAATTTTTGATTTTTTTTGTAACTTCATTCATGTTTTGTAAATTGCATTCCAAGCGGATGTGTTCTAACGACGCTTAACGCAAATCTCTGTTCTTGTAATTAGGATCCAAACAATTCCATAAGTTCGTTTGATTCTTGTATAGCTCCACAAACTTTATATTTTGATCGGATGTCCACCTTTCCGCCATTTTGATGTCAACGCAAGAAACCTACAAAAACACTGCACCGGCGGCGTGGGCCCGAGCGTACGAGCTACTGTCATTTCGCGAAATCATGCGAGTTGACGACCGAGCGACGTGCGAGTGGCGTGGTGGGGGAAGGCCAGTTGCGAGTAAAAACAAAAAATGTTGAAGTAACTCGCTTGCGAGCAACTGTCCCACTCGCACATAACAGTTACTCGTATGATGCGGTCACACAGTGCGAGCTATTGCACCTCAGTAACTGACACGGTCAGCTCGCATGCTAGCTCGCACCGTGTAACCTAGGCTTTAGAGAGGCAGTGAGTTTCTTGCAGGTATCCTCTCATAGGCGTAACCTTTTGCCTGAATCTAGCAACTCACATAAATGTAGCTTCAGTATCGTAATAAACTCACTACGTTCATAAGTGTTACTTTGTGACCTAAATTAATAAATATTTTTTACTTTGACTTCGCTATTGCGATATTATTATTAGGTAGGTAAGACAGCTATGATCTTAAAGAAACAGTAGAAATAGATTATAACTAAGGTGG
This sequence comes from Catocala sponsa, assembly GCA_963564715.1. Classification (NCBI taxonomy): domain Eukaryota; kingdom Metazoa; phylum Arthropoda; class Insecta; order Lepidoptera; family Erebidae; genus Catocala; species Catocala sponsa. The sequence continues at coordinate 208,803 of OY751337.1, forward strand.
TGCCTTATAATTAAAGGAATGTATCGTTGAAATCTGGTGTTAACTTCTTACATAAAAAAACGCAATAGTTCTGAGGTATGTTTACGAGTTTGAGGAGACCAAACGGTGACAAATTGAGCGACCGGACATTCTCGCGCTAATCCCTGCGATACAGCCTCACTTATTACACATACACAGACAGACACACAGACACACGTGGGTGTGCAGGCAGAGCGATCGACGTCGGGATGCGGTCCTGGCCCTATCAATGTTAGTGAGCTAATTATATTGTCAGCTTCTAAATGAAACCATGTGCTATATTATTACAACACATCATCATTTTCCGCGGCACGAAGCCACGCATGTACCTACGTAGGTATAAACGGCATATTGATTTTTGAAGAGACTCATGTTGACGATCAAGTAACCAGCCGTCTATAAATAAAATATAGAATATACGAGTCTCTACTCACTACACTCACAGCCCTAACCATTTATTGACAAGCTTAAACTGCATTATCGACATCGTGACTGTTACTAAAACCTAATCCTGTGTCCTAGAAAATACTGAAAGCGGAACTTGCATACACACATATAGTATAAGAAATCATTATCTACTCTTCCATAACTTTTGACTATCAGGCTGTTTTCAGATTGAATTCGGCCCTTTAATTTACATTGTCGAGATTGAAGCCAATATATTCTTGGAAAAAATATATCTCGGGCTGTGAATATTTAATGCTATTGTCAGTCTGCATTGCAACTTAACCATGCATGCTGGGTACAAACAAGCTTAGCTGCAAAGAACATTATGTTACGAAGCAGTTTATTAAAGTATGCACTGTTGACGTGGGCTTCTGCAGCGTTACTTCGATTTTACGTGTCTTGTACCAACTGTAACTGGTCTTGTAGAATAGCTGCCAGGATTGAAACGTTTCGAACTTTAAGTTTAATTAGCGATGGGTGCTCTCCTAAGCCCTTAAGTATTAGTCGGAAGACACACGAATTCATCAAGTAGCAAGAAGAGACAGAGGCGTTGATCTGTTTGTTGAGCGTCTGATTGCAGCCGCAGACTTGTCACACGTGTCCATTAGTCAGTCCCACAGTCGTCAGCGCGGTGGGCGCGGCGGCGTCACGGCATCACTCGGGGGACCTCTGCTCGTCCCGTGACAGCGCGCTGCGCCGTGATGGATTAAACGTTCCCCTCTCCCCGCCCCCCGCGCCGCAGCCGGCATTGCACGCGGTCGCATTATTAGCCTGTCACGTGACACACACACGGAATCAGTTCCAGTATGCATGACGACGTGGACGCTCGCACCTCATACATTATACCAACTAGTCCTGTGCGATCCTGTAATTATATTATTGTCATGCCGCTATGGAGTTTGCGGAGAGGATAATCTTGACTACAACTTTTGTTTAACATTGTCATTAGCACTAGAGCTAATAACGCCCGATACATCATTAATTTATGTAAGAGAAAAAGCAGTTCTGAACAGGGTGAGGCGGTTCTTCACGCCTGGGCAACTGTGCCTATTGTATAAGGCACAAGTGCGCCCTTGCGTGGAGTACTGTTCTCATCTCTGGGATGGCTCCACGCAGTACTTGCTGGACGCTCTCGACCGGTTACAGCGGCGGGCTGTCCGTATCATCGGAGATCCAGAGGTCACGAGTTCACTGGAACCTCTGCAACTCCGTAGAGACATTGCCTCATTGGCATGTTTCTACAGAATATACCACGGGGAGTGCTCTGAAGAGTTATTCCACCTTATCCCGCCCTCCCCTTTCCTATCCAGAACAACGCGTGCTGGGCTCAGATGCCATCCTTACACGGTAGAGTCGATTGGAGCGCGTACCGAAAAGTTTGGGTCCTCATATCTCTGCCGAACGACCAAGGCATGGAATTATCTGCCAAGGCACGTGTTTCCTTCTTCCTTCAATCCTGGGTTCTTTAAGCGGGGCGTGAAAAAGCATCTTCCCAGGCCGTCAAAGTAGAGACCTCAACATTGCCTCGGCTACTGTGGGGGCGATGTGGAGGCCACTGCTCTTAGACCACACGACTGCTTACCATCAGGTGGAGTGTGGTCATTTTGACGAGCAAAAAAAAAAAAAATAAAAAAAAAAAAAAAAATCAGGTTAGATATGTTGATAAACAATAATAACTATTACCTAGTATATACAGTACATACTCAAAACAAGGTGTACTATGCATCTGTTATTTCAATTGAACTTTATTAATTTATTTCAGATTATGTATAGAAGTAAAATACATACATAATCAATAAATACAACATCACATCTTTAAAACCTTTTAAGATCCTGCCTTCCCATACTCAGTACCTTCAGGTTTAAAATATGTTATATAAATTCAATGTAATAATTATTGCTACGATGATGTTTTCAGACCGGTATCAACAGCGGAATCTCCTCGTGACAACTCACGCTGTTATACTATTAATGCAATCAAACGTTTACCAACTGTAAAACTTTTCAGTATTATTCTGAGAGTTAGGAAAAATTCAGTTTAGTTTCAGCGCATTGGCCCACATGCATTGAATGAAATAACACACACGTACATATGGTGCCGGTACAGACTAGAGGCGGAGCACAATGGCGAATATTTAGAAGCAGGACGTCCGGCGCGCAGCGAAGCGGAGCGAAGCGGAGCGGACCGAACTGTCCGGATGCGAGCGAGTGCGGTCACACGCCGCCCACGCGATGTTTAATGCCAGAATATGTTACATGTACCTTTCTTAAAATATTGGGACTGAATATGACGTTCAACATACCATCACACGGGAATATACGACAAACGGACGGTGTAACACACACACACTTTACGCATTAGTAGTAGGTAATCCTAACTAATCCTCCAATATTACAGGTAAATGTGAAAGTTTGTGAGGGTGGATGGATGGATGTTTGATTCTCTTTCACGCAAAAACTACTGAATCGATTGCGATGAAACTTTGTATGTAGATAGCTGCAGACCTGGATTGACACATAGGCTACTTTTTATCCCGATATTTAGTCCACGGCATCGGAACTTACGCGGGTGTACCTGCGGGGCGCAGCTAGCTATAAATGCGAATGTGAGTTTGTTTGTTTCGTTTTCACGTCTTAACTATTCGACCATCATTATGAAATTTCACATACACGTTGTCAGGGGAGCAGATCAGGACATGGAGTATTTTTAATCCAGAAAATACTGTTACCAATCTAACCTAACCGAACATTTACGCGAGCGAAGCCGCGAGCATCATCTAGTAGTTAATAAAGAGAGACAAAACTCGTACAGAGTCCGTCATTTTATTAATCAATGGCTATACGTACAGAAAATCTGAAAACACTGCTCGTTCTGGGAATGAAATCCGAGAAAGAATGATCAGCGGTTTTGCAAGCGATGTCATCTACGTCATTGAATCATGGCGACTATACTGTTAAGATTGTTAAGTAATTATCATTACTGAAATAAGAAGCTATTATTAATGCACATTGGAGATAGCACTCATTACTGGCGGCGAGCGCTGGTCGCGCCGATGCCCGACAAAAACAATAAACTTGAATAATGTTGTAACTTGTGAACATTTATTAAGTTAATTTTCCCAAATATTATGATACAATTAATAGCTGTTTATGCACAAACGATTCCTAGTCGTTAGTAACAGCGACAACGATACTAAATTGTAGGAGCAATTATGTGGGCACGTGCAGGTAGTTTAGTGCCATCTACAATATGTATTAAATATATTTATTGTTTTATTTACTAGGCATATCTAGTAGGTACCTAAACATACATATACTCACAGGATATTCTAATACAGATTGGCGATATAGAAATAGTGATAGAAAGGAACAAAAATGCTAAGTGCATTATACTTGTTAATAATAAAGGGTCTAGGAGTATATAAAGGTATATTAGGGCGGCCTCGATGGCGTAGTGGTTAGTGTAACCGACTGCCACGCCTGCGGTCGCGGGTTCGATTCCCGCACAAGTCAAACATTTGTGTGCATGAACATGGATTTTTGTCTTGATCTGAGTGTTTCTATGTATAATATGTAGTGTAGGTATGTATTTCCAAAAAAAGTATATAGGTATGTATGTATGTTTATCCATTGTCTAGTACCCATAGTACAAGCTGTGCTTAGTTTGGACTAGATGGTGTTGTGTGAATGTGATAGAATATTATTATTATTCTCTCTATTTACTAAATTTACAATAATAATAATAATTATATTTTTAAATATATCATTCTAATAAAAAAACACATTTAAAAATATAAAAACTATGAAGACCCATCGGTATCGGGAACTGGGCTACCGGTGGTTAGGACTCCAGCGAGAGGAACCTCCTCACGATATTATTATTATTAAAGTAAAAAGCGGAATTCCTCGGTGGTGCGGTAGTGAACGCGAGTGCTGTGCATCAGATCAGGTGTCGTGGTAGTAGTGGTCTGGTAAGGAATACTCAGTAGCAGCAGCAGCACTGAGTCAGCGACATACAAATAAGTATGGTAACTAACGGAAATTGTTTGTATATGTTCGTTGATAGTATTTTAAAATCATCAATATCTTTGTTCTGAATATAAATAATGTGCGTGGATCGTTAATCATTAATGCGCGTTCACAAAGTGTTCACAAACGACGAGAAAACAAACGATGTTTGAGTACATTAATCATAAACAAATGAACGAGCTTCAGTCCTGAAACTCAATAAAACTATTTGACCCGCGCTCCTAATGCACCGCCCCGCGCCCCTCTGTCCCGCGGTCGCACCCCCGCGCCTCCCTCGATGTAATCTAAATAATATCCGAGTCAATGCCGCGCGAATACCGCCAAACAACAAGGATTATAATGTAAATGTATGCAAATGTGAGGAGGGCGCCCCTGCCCGCCGCGCCCGCGCCGCGCCCGCGCCGCGCCAGTGCAGCGCCGCTCGCCGCCTGCTCTGTGCCCTATGCTCTCGCCGCTAGGCGACGTTCAGCTGAAAAAATGGCGCGCCCCGCGACCGACAGATAACGACAGCTTACGTCGTGAAAACGTGAGGCTTTACGTTAAATTGTTGAAACATGACTTGTTTCGAAAATGTTCACAGACTTAGCCGGCGAAATGTAAATGATATAATAACAAGGAATGTTTTGATGAGACGCCCGAATATTTCAAATTGTAGTAATGTTTTGTACGCGCAGGGAAATTTAAACAGAAACAGAATGGACATGACCGATAATTCCGCTTCGAATACAATAATTATATCAGCTAGTACGCCGCGGCGTCTCTTGTTCCAGACATGTCGGTTGGTTCTTTGTATCGTCACATAAAGGCTTGGCTCTGCAATGATTCGATTTAAATGCAGTCTTTAGTATTTGAAAAGAGCACCGGTCTTGTCTAGATCTATGATGCTATGTAAAGAATTTCTAAAGAAATAGCTTTAATGCTCAAAACAAAACAATATTATTGGTAGCGAATATAAGCGGTATAAAGAAAGCTATATGGGCGAGCTATGTCGTCAGATTGTCTGTGTAATGCCGTATCCACGGGCTGCAGTGTGCTCAGTGGCTCGGTGGAGAGGCGGAGAGGCGGACCGAGTCGGAATACAAATGTGCGCGCGGCGCGAATCTTCGGCCATTACGCAAAAACCGGCCGATCCGCAGCTTTCATACAATTTAAATGGACAATTTGCCGCTTCACTTATTTACGCTCACTCTGTCACCCAGCACTCGTCCACCCCTCTGTTATTTCCTTCTGAAAACTTTCTTCGAACGAAATTTTTCGTTTGTCATTTGGTAAACGGTTTTCTAAGCACAGCGAAACGTCTGCATTTTTAATTTTTTGCAAAAAAAGTAAATGAGACGGTGATTTACTTGTCTGAGCGGACTTCTGCCATTTTAAATGTCAAAGTTTATCGAAGTTACGCAAAGTTTGACGCGGCGACAGGATGACAAGCGCACAGAGCAGAATTAACGGGCACAGAGCGCCCGCACGCCGTGAGCCGGTGCAGGGATGCTTTAGTTAGTAGCTCGATTAAGGCAAATTATTTCAACTTAAGTAGATTAATGAGTACGCAATGGTCGGTAATAAACGTCGTAGAGGGACACAAGTTCGGTTAGAGCACAGCTACGGCGGTGGTACAGTCCACTACTATTCATTACTAGAGGTCTTGTTGTAGCGCCGCGACCCCCGGCCTCGCTCGTCGAGCGCGGGCAGCCACCGCTCCAAAGCTCGTCTGCAGACGACGAATAGATTGTAATAGCCTCCTTAGTTGGATACAACAAATCACCAGCGCTATTAGGGTCCGATGAAGGCGTCACACAACACGACTTTTGGGCGACTAGGAATTTGAACGATACAATGTAAAGTCCGCAATATTATACGTACAGTATGGAACATTCATCAACGGAATAAACAGCGCTATTATTAAAATTAAAAGTTTAGAAATCAAACGGGTTCAAACCACATGGGACGTTATGTGATTATGTTTAAAAAAAGCATGCTTTCTCTGGTCTAAGTATATTAGCGGGGTGTCACCTGGTGCGGCGCGGTGCAGGCACGCACTGCGGTGGCGCATTGCGCTGCCGCCGGCGCCGCGCGCCCGCACCTACCACGCACGGAGCGCGGCATTAAAGTGGCGGTAGCCTCGTGGCTTTGATACTAGACTTGCGATCGAGAGATGTAGGTTCGAACCTCACTCACTACATTACCGACGTGAACCTGATCATAACACAAGCGTTTCGTTTAGCTGGAGAAGTTGACAAGAAAACTTTTATTCATCGTTACAAACAGTTTAACGGAACGTTTATACATGTATAATAGCAATATATCTCGGAAAGATCGTCTCTCGATACATGTATATACAAATGGAACGTTACAAGTGAACATTACGTAATTACTGAATAATGGTACTTATCTCGAAGCGTATTGATATTTTGTTGTTGAAGATGATCTATGATCTCCGTGCGTGTGTGAGTACACAGTTTATAACAACACCGCGTGTGTTGCGTGACAGTGGCATCCCTCCAGTGTGCGCCGATCAAGCTAACATTGTTTGTATTACTCATGAGTATACTATCTATAAACTACATTTCAAATGCTGCACTTCAAATGGTTACTCCATATGACGGTCATCGTTAGGTAAAAAACATAGAATCCAACTTAATATTGGAATGGCAACGATAATTTGTCTGCTGTATACGTGTATAACATTGGAATGATTATGCTAAAGGGTATTTTATAATCAGGTCCAGCTAATTGAATATTAAAAATGACAAAATATAGAAAGAAATGAAATATATGATATGGATATATGAATTTGATTTAATGGACACAATGTACAACGTACTTTATTATTATTATAATTACTTATTATATAATGTTTCGATTCCATAAAGCAGTTGTTTACATCGAGGTGACTATATCTACTCTGAACCGTAGAGTCATTTACATTTACGTTTAGTTGTGGTGGAGTTTTAGTCATCGGCCCGTGGTCGGTAGTTACACCGTGCTCGCGGTGATTTACGCGCGTTAATAAGACTAAAGTGATCACTGTTTTATGTCTGGACACAAATAAATACGTCGAGCCAGCGCGAGCCGAGCGACCCGCACAGACTAACACACGGTTTCACAGAATCAGTAATAATAACGTTCAGAGCTTAACGAGTACAAGCACAAGAGTTAATCCAACAACAAATCTGCGCTCGATTAGGCGCCTTACAACGAGATTTATCGATATAACTTATTGCGACGCTAACTTGTTGCGAACGGTTATCCGATTGTATACGACAACTGTTATTACATTGAGCTCTGCGGAGAGTTCTCGGCTCTTGTATTAGCAGGATAAGTGTCGCTAATGCAGTGCTGCGACTCCACACACGTCGACTGACACGCGACATTTGTCAGCGCGCAACGCAAAGCGTATAAAAAATAAAACGCGACGAAAGTGAAATAAGTAAAAGTGGTTTGAGCGATGAATTCGTTAGCACAACTCGGTGATATATAATCGCAGTGAATGCGATCCATTAGTCTTCTTGTCGAGATTGTCGACCCAAATTATTTGTTACGAAAATATCCACCAGCCGCCGGCGACTCATTCAACAACAAAAGTTAAAAACATAAAAATACGGAGTTACGGCCGTGTCGCGCGTCGTGTAGTCGCGTCCCAACGTTACTTACCAACACAATTGTACGAAACAGTAAACTGTCACTATTTATGGTATTACTCATTGTTTTTATTGTCATTTATATCTAAAAATAGATTTCTATGGAAATTGATCTTGTTATTATACTATCTGATGATAGCAAGCAAATACTAAATGTGATCGAAATGCTAATGATATTATAGTCAAGTAAATAAATTGCTCTTAAATACAAAACGGAACACAAAGAGATGAATTTAAATCTGCACCAAGCTAAGTATCAATTGGAAAGCTTATGAATAGAGAGTATCTCGTACAGTACTATACATTGAGTGTTCGGTTATATATCTCAGTTTGTAGTGTAGCGCGGGCCGCATCGGAAGCGCGGAGAGCAATATCGTCGATTGCACATTTCCTGGCTCGGCGGCGGCGCTCGGCGCTCGGCGCTCGGCGCTCGACGGTGGCGATGGTACACAAGTAGTGCTCATGAATTTGAAAATCAGCTACTGTAATCGCTTGCGCTGCTACTTCCATTCACGATACGTTATACACATATATTACAAATGTATATATTATATATATAGGTACTAGTTTTGTACGTCGGACATGGGCTGCTATCGGAAAGTAAATTACTAGTTCAATTCCACAAAACACAAGGTGTGAATGTTCGGTACATATAAAGTTCTATTTTTAGTGAGAAGAAAAATGTTCAATCGGTAATTATATAAAATAATAGTTTTGAGTGATATATTGATCTGTAAGTAGACTAGACACACGGAGACAAAGTCAGAGGTTCCAAGCGCTCGACCTCTGTGACCGAAACCATAAAGTATCTAGTTGTTTTTCTTTAAATGGTAAACGTGGCCGACATAGAGTTGGTTTATAAAGCAGTTTTAATTAGTTATGTTCATGTTTGATAAACGCAAGCTGCAATTTTAAATTAAATTTATTTCCCTCAACCTTACGACTAATGCTTGCGACACACAGCCTTCTATGGCAATGAAGCATGCTCGTAGATTTCAGAATGTACGTAGCACCAATAGAAACATAATTAATTTTATCAAATGGATCTATTACAAACATGTAAATTTATTTAATTTGGTCCATAATTCCATATAACATTATTGGGCAATAGAATTTGTATGATTTAAACGGTATTTCGCAGAGAGGTCACTCTAGAGTCGTGAAAGATCATTCAATGCTTAGTATGGACATATCACGCGATCAAAGCCAAGCACGTTCACTATGTTATGTTACTGAGTCAGAACGAAGGGATTGGCTACTTATCTGAGTCGTTATTTGATACGCTACGACGAGGACTCTTTTAGGACTATCAGACGAAAGCGTTTGTCTGTTTAATATGGTGATAGCAGATAAGCCACATAATAGATTAGCACTTAGTTATCATGTGTACTTAGCTATAAGTTATACTTAAAATTAAATCATCGATAGAGTAGCGGTCATTTTACGATGAAAGTATAATGTTGGGCAATATACGTACTTATTTTAGCAGTTAATTGAATATCTTTATAAAATAAGCAGAGACAAAAAAGTTGAGTACGTTTTTTCCTCTGTTGGTCAACCGTTTATTTGTTTAATTTAATTATAGCCTAATAGTAATAACTATTGATAACCTAACCCAATAATAGGTATTGATGAGACATCGTGTTACAAATAGAAAAGAAAATGAAGTCTTTTAGCATTTTTTATGAAGTTGGGTAAGAGCAAAACAGGTCAGTAGTAGGTACTGTAGTAGTTCAAAATGTTGGAACATGTAAAATCGTATATATACTCCGCAAATGTTCAATAATGGTTATGATATAGTAGAGTCTCGCTGATTTCAGCATGAATGAGCCGGCTTGACCGGGGAAGGAGTACCCTCTCACAGAATATCGACGTGAAATACCAGTATTCCTACTGTTGTCTTTCGTTCGGTCAGTGAGAGTGCCGGAGGCCCAATCACCCCCTTTCCCTCTTCCCACTCCTTCTCCTTCCCACTTCCTTTCCTAAAGGTTCGGCAACACGCAAGTGATGCCTCAGGTGTGGCAGGCGTCCATAGGCTACGATGACCACTTACCATCAGGTGGGCCGTATGCTTGTCTGCCACCTTAGTTGTATAAAAAAGGAAAAAAATGATCGAATTTCAACGATTGGGTAAATTAATACAAAATAGGGAATTATATAAATTAGGGATCGTTTTAAAAAAAATCATCTCGTTCAGAGCACTTGCGCTTGATGTTTGGTAGGTTACATTACCTATACATCAGTCAGACATCGTCGTTGATAAGCTGCACGTGAGCCGAAGAGCCGCAGCTCTGGGCATCTCTATTTAAATGCTAATACGTAATGGTCGCAGTAGCCGACAATTTTGTGTGATTACGATGACGTCACTCAGCTTACTTAGCCTAGCTTGTAGTTAACATACCGCCGGTAATTAAGATAACAGTTTGATGAATTACCTTCATATCGAAGCCTTTGATAACATTGTAATGTAGTCGCTAGTAGCTAGATTAAGGTCAGGTTCACACTGTGGTAGTACTTTCAGTTTCGTCAATATTTTGTGTTTAATTTGCTTTTTGGAGTAGTTAGCGTGACGTTAACAGATTTGTTTATGTCGTCTGGAAGGCTAATGTGTGTAACTTTGGCTAACGTGTGTTGACGACGACGGAGAGCGACGTGCCACGTAAGGTTGTCTTGTAATGTTTGAATCGAATATTTCTTTGTCTCTGTTGATGGACTGAATTAGACTACAACTACAGCCAACAAGCTAGGGTCTGCTGTCTGCTGTATAAGAAGCTTTTGTACATAATCTTTTGTTTATATAGATAAAAGTTAAATGCTGCACTTCGGTCCAGCAAATCAGCAAATTGTTTTTTAAAATGTTTGTAATATGTAAATAATAATAAATATATTGAGTATTGAGGGAGCATAATAAGGGAAAATAGTCAGATAACTCTGAACAACGTAGCAATTTTTGCATAAGGATAGTTTATGAAGTAGAGAGTAGCATACTCACTAGACAGTTACTTTTAATTCCAATAATACGCACGGAGCCTGCGAGATTAACTAGGGCAAGCAAACAAGTGGAGCGGTGTTAAATAGTAAAAAGTACTAGGCAAGTAGTATGGTTCAATTAATGTAGGTACTATATAGAAAATAATATAATGTCGGAAAGTACTAGAAAAGCAGAATGTCTTCTTCTATTCTATTTAGTCTACTCTATTGTTGGATTGAATATATAATACACAAACAACAGTTTCATTAGCGTGTATAAGGCGGATACGTATATGATTGCTATATAAAATCATGCTTACATACCAAAACACAGAGCCTAAAAAGTATCTTTTAACGCGAGAGAAACCCCGGGGCACAGCTAGTACTTATATAAGTGTATAAACGACATACACAACGTATCTCCACTGTCACTATATCAAGGTTTAAACGTTAATCCTCTTAACTCAATCATGCACCTACTTACCTGTTATCGAGGAATGGAAGGAAAGATGGAGGTTATGAATAGAACAGTCGCTTAACTTAAGCTGACGCGATAAATACGTAGGTAGCGTAATCTCTAAGAATAGATTTAGTTCATTAAACCTTCAGAGATTGGATATCGTAAATGTTATCAGCGCGAGATATAGTGTAGACTGTAGCCGTGCGACTCCCACGCGAAACGTGAGCTTTCTAATGTACAACACGAAGTTTTAGACGTCTACTGTTCAAGCAATCTTTAGAAGTTTAAACTTTAAACGTATCTATGATACAGTGTGAATGCAAATGTAACATTGGCCAATAAGCGCGGTCGTGGCACGCGCGCGGGACAGCTCTCGTTTGAGTTATGGGAGTGTTGGCAACGTAACGATAATGTGCATTACTCACTAGCAATGACAACTGTATGAATGTAGCCTCAAATATTCAAAGCGTCCAACGTGTGCGGCGGGCCGAGGGGCGCGCGGCGCGGGGCGAGAGGAGGGGGCGGCGGCGCGTGACCCGACTGCAGACGCTCCCCGATGAAGACGCGTTATTTACTCCACTGACCCCCATAAAAAGAAACGTTCCTTTCAGGATTGTGCCCGCGCCCCGGCGCTGCCGCAGCCAGCCCCCACGTCTCATCGTTGAATTTTAAACAAACACACAGACGACGCTAGTTTACTGATTTCCGAAACGTATTTCAGTTGCTGAGGGGGAATGTGTAATGCGAGTGTGACACACCAGCCGCGCGCGCCAACACCGGTGTCGGCGCGGCGCTGCTTTATGTCGGCCTGATACCGCACGCCGGCGCGACGTCATATACCAACGACAGATACTATCTACGTCTGGATATTCATTCTATCGTCGATCACTCTCCACCCTCAGAACGGACATTTTATTGCAACGCTGCCTAGCTGATACAAGACGCTCACAATAATTACAAGTGCTATTTACAAGTAGCCGCATACTTGTTTACTGCTATAGATGTTATCATTCATAAAATATGTTGTTGAATCTTTATTGCCATTTATTAAATATTCAAATGTATTTGAATCGGCAGCGTTCACCACGACGTCGCTCGGCATCAACAAATATTTGACCTATATTGTGGTGCATTAATATTTCGTACTCTCTGTCGCGATGAGTCCGTGTCGCGGGGCGACGCAGGGTCGGGGGGCGACCGGCAATATCCGCAGATATCAAAGTCGGCATGTCGCGCCTCATGAATGCCGATGTGCGATGTGCCTGCACTCGGCCGCTACGAAACCTCTACGACATTACTACGTCATCGTCTATCGACACAACTTAATTGGTTTTTAGAGAGCACGTAGCTCAAGTCGTGGATCGGAACTAGTCGATGTAGATTTGTAGCCGATGTGCTGTGAATTCCGATCCGGTGCTACAAGCCGTCTACGAGCGCCACTATTGAATCAGCGCTGGTTATCTCTGCGCGTTGTCAATGCAGCCAATGTGATTGATGAATGACGTCACTCGGCTCATATCTATTGTGCTACAGCTACACAATACCAGCTACGAAATCAGCATATCTTTAATGTGTTACATTATACCATGGAACTCTGTTTATACAGCTTATGCGAGAGACATTATAAGTTCCCGTTACGATTATTTTTGTCATCATAATAAAATGGGAAACAGCTTGTCTAACAAACTAATAGTTCGTTCTTTGTGGACTAGACAGAGCCCGACATGATTAGCTCTAGATCACAGGTTTTTATTTAAGTTTTTCTGTTCTCTGACGTTTCTCATTTTACGGTACATTTGCTGCGAGCGTCTATGTAACGTCGTCTCGGCTCCCTTTAGACCTTATCTGTGTATATATTAAGGGACCAGTTAGCCTTTATCCTTACCTAACCTAAACGTACAAAATAACTAAATGTCAGACCATTAATATTACAGTTTAGTATTTATAATCAGCTTGTTAATTTTTAATGTAATCAACTGGAGTTAATTAGCCGTAAACTTTTGAAACACGCTGAGTATTTTAAGAGCTATTAGCTGCTTAGCTCGGGCGCACAGTGCCCGCCGGTTGAACCCCAGATCACCATAAGGCTCTAAACATATTGTAAAAGAATTCTTATTTTTTGGTGTTCGTACCTCGAAGAGGAAAGTAGCGGAAGTAAAGAACAGCAACAGTTCGCAAGTTTTGATTGTCTCTCGTGATACAGGGCGAGTCACTGTTGCACGTATCGGAGTAGAGTCAGTGGAGCCTCGCTGCTGTCAGCATGGATGGGCCGGCTCGACCGGGCAAGGACTACCCTCTCACAGAATAGCGACGTGAAATACCAGTATTCCTACTGTTGTATTTCGTTCGGTGAGTGCGAGTGCCGGAGGCCCTATCACCCCTTTTCCCCCATCCCGCTCCTTCTCCTTCCCATTTCCTTTCCTAAAAGGTCAGTAACGCGCAAGTGATGCCTTTGGTGTCGCAGGCGTCCATAGGCTACGGTGACCACTTACCATCAGGTGGACCGTATGCTTGTTTGCCACCTTAGTTGGATAAAAAATAAAAATAAAATAACGAACGTGACATAAACGTAAAGGACGGCAAACGATAGTACGTATTATATATTCTGTGACGCAAGCACAAACTTATGTTACTGTACTGTCCAAACCATCGGTTTGGACAGTACAGTAACTCAAATTGATTTGGGCTTTGAACTGGGAAATAATCGCGGACATCATGACTTGGTGACACTCGTCACTTGTCAGCGACGATGCCAACTAGCATTAATATGAAGTAAATATCACTCTACGTCTATTTCAGCTTTAGGCACGAATGCGAGAACCTTTTGTGGTGAGTCATGGTTGGGGAGCATGGCAATAATAGAGACAGTATAGCCTCGTATAATTACAGGTTTGATGCCGAGCAGCGACACACGCGGGGGCGTGCGTTCGGCGAAATGACATCCTAATTATTAACAGAAGTTGACGGTGACGGTAACAATACTATGAATGTTTCACTTGCGTGAGGGACAGACAGTACAGCACGCGATAGTATTGGGAAACTTCATTGCCAGCATATAATTAGTCACTTAAGACACGTAAACATATTAAATATGTCTATTTCTGACTAACACGACGGCAGAAGAATTTTCTTCTATTGTTTTAATAAGTCATAGATTATCTAGCCTCTGACTTAAGTTACAGGCTGGAATGGTGGTCAACTTTTCAAGCCACTGGCTGCTGCCGAGACCAACAGTCTACAAGTTCGCTGAAGCACAGTTGGAGCGTGCAACAGAGAATTTTCAGAGAACACTTAAGCCGATGAACCCTCACAATCGGCAGTTGTGCAAGCTAGTCACATTTACGCCACTGGCTTTAACATCATCACCAATAAAACATGAGTAAGTACATGACATTTGTAACTTGAAAAAGGCCTATTGAAAAGCAAAAGCTTCAGCTGTGACCGGTAGACTGGGACGACGCTGGTCGAGGTAGTGAGTGGAACGTCGAACGATGGCACAGAGGGCAGCACATTGATGTCGCGTTGAGACGGGCGTTAACGCAATTAAGTGGCGCGTCACATCGCATCGCACCGCACCGCACCGCGCCGCACCGCACCGCACCGCACCGCACCGCACCGCACCGCACCGCACCGCACCGCACCGCGCCGCATCGCACCGCGCCGAGCCCGTGCGCTAAACGCATTAGCGCAGGTGTCACGACGGACGACGCGGCGACGCTTCAGGCGCTGTGACGTCACGCGTGCGTAGTTACCGCTTCAATTACCGATAATTATATGCCGCTGTGCAAAACGCACTATTCATAGATTGCCGACTTCATGTGCAGTTCTCGAAGCCCGGGGCAGACTCACTTTCTGTAGGATACGTTATGAGTCTGTAGAAATTGATCATACGCAGGTAAAGCTATCTTGCTATATGTGTAATGATAGTAGCTGTAAGAATATCTATATCGAAAAATATATTTTGTAAGCATTTTCGGAGGATAATACATAGTCTAAGAAAATGAAGATGATTATATGAGTAACACTGTCGCGCTTTTGAATCGCGCTTCATAAAACAGACAGCGCTGCTTCATTAGCTATTATATATATTTCACGAAACACCAGGTAGACACCGGGTCCCGGCCACTGCCGGTCAAAAATAAGGTTTATTTAATATAATAACCCGATCAGACTTCGAGTGACCTACAACGTGGCAAGGTCGGGACCTCGCAGAGGTGCACGGCGCGAGTCCTACTCGTAGGTATATTTAGAAATAGCTTACTAAAGATTAACACTACATAATTATTATGTCATACTTGGTGTTACCCGCGACATTGTGCACGTTTTCTTTTTCCCCTAAAAGTGTTCGTTGCTTGGGATGAAGCTGTCTCAATATTCTTTTTCATAATTATTTTATAGGCTTAACCGTCACATAAAAAATATGCACAGTTAAATACTTTCGCATTTATAATAAGAGAGAGCATGCGCTTTTTCCATTTAACTTTAATATTATGAGTGGTTCTTAAAAAAATATTAAATGTATTATTGGAATAAGTTTGCCTGTACATTGGAGACATGCTTAAATACTAATTTGCATCAACTGTCTAGAGCGGTTTTTAAAATTATTGCTTTGGGTTAAATTGGGTTATGTTTGTCTATGTGTCTGTCTGCTTGTCCGGGCTCAACCACTCAACGAATTTTGGCGCCATTTTCACATCTATGTAGCCATTTAGTTCAAATTTAGGTTTAGGCCATTAGGTCCATAGTGTGTTCCATGACTGCCACGTGAATTATGTCGCTACTGAGTCACGGGCAAAAGCTAGTTATAAAATAAAACTAGTGCATTTAATGAAGACGAGGGCGGCGACGCGTCTGTTCGCAGCACAATGTTGCGAGCGCGCTATCTCCTAGATAGTTCGTAGTTAATCCGCGCGGCTCGGCTAAGCTCCGTTATTCTGTAACCGCACACAAACTACCTAAGGTTACGCTCGCACTCACTTTATTAAAAGATCGCGCGGATCTTATCGGCTACGTGCGGGGCTTCGTGTAGTTACAATATTACTTTATTAGATAAGACGTTATGCCTCTAGTAATCTCATAGATCCTATTGCGTAGGGGAGGAAATGTTAAAAGATTATCAAGACACAGCCATGTATATCGTGAGGAAGTACAGTGACATCGAGGTCGCTCCGGCTCACCGCGCAAGCAGTGACAGCGCGCGGCGCGTATTTCCGCGCTTTAATCCACTCAGCGTAATGCAAGCTTTTGTTCGCACACGCCGGCGCCGCGTCCCTGTGAAACTCAAACCTGAGCTCGAGCCCACATCACGAGAACCGCGAGCTTACTTATACATTCGTGGGAATCAAAAGAACCTTTTAATCCAACATGCAAATGAACTGAGATACGACAGAATTAAGCGATGCATTGTTTTCTAACGTGAGGTCGTTGACTTGCGAATTAAACGCTATTATCGGTTTCGGACGTGGCCACGCCGCGCGCCGACGGAGCAGCCCTCGCGACCGCAGAGAATGTCAATTGCACCAATTATTGACGCTCGGCCATTATGCCACACAGACATCCTCCTCCCACCGAGTGAGTTAGGTCACAGGCCGCTACCTATGAACCTAGAATTGCCTAATTGAGAATGCAGACACCTAGCCCCCGCGCCGCCGCGCCGGTATGTGTGCTCGAGGCACAACTCTGTACATGTTTAGTATCCATTACTCGCGGAGTGCACGTAGCTATCTCCAATTACCTTTCACGGGCGGCCAGGTACGTGAATTGAACGTAGTATCGCTGTCTGAGGCGTCGCGGTGAGCGGTGCAGGGGCGCGCGGGCGGCAGTAATTGAAATAGCGCGAGTGAGGCGGCGCGCTGAATTCATTAGGAGGGATATGATCGGGCGACGCTCGCCGCCAGCCGCCAGCCGGCAGCCGGCAGGTAATCACCTTGTTTTGTCGTCTAGTTAGCATTGTTTACGAACCACGCGCTGTGTACTTACTAGCGGCGTACGGCGACTAGCTCTTAATATACTTAGGTATGTGTATCTTTCGGTTAGAAAGGGCCAGGGGGCACGGTCTAACGAGAGAAATCGCATTGCAACACGCCCGCCCTCGCGTGACACTCCACAAAACTAAAAGAGATATGCATCGTACTGTATATAGGTAGCGCATGTGTGCATGCGCCGGGGTGCGCGTGTGTGAGTGTTTACAGCTCATGAGGCCGGCGGGCGGCGGCGCGCGGCGCGCAACGTGTGAAACATAATGATGATGAGCATCTATTACATTAACAACTTAATGTGAGAGGCAATTTATAAATTATAAAAATTGAGTTATAAAAACACCTGAGATTGTGCCCTAATAGTGTATAATCAGTAAGTAAGGCAACATAACACATGTAATCAAATATGGATTAGGGTGGGTGCACACAGTGAGAGTCGCCGCGAGTAACGCGCCAGCGGCGCGCGACGCTCTCTGCGACTCATAACGTTAGGGGTTAAGGAGAAGTTATACGGATTAAGACTAAGTATGAACTTGCGCAACTTGCCACGAGACTCGTAACAGTGGCGTGGTGGCCCGCGCGCTCCAAACGATCGCATTCACTTAGCCGTTATTAGAGTTGCCGGATAAGTTTGCTGAATTATTATCGTGAGAACACCTATTTACGTACATACCTACGGACTGGACACATCATTACATTAACGAGTCTTATATTAAGTCTACTTAACAAACAGGAGTACATACTCAGGGTACAAGCGAGCCGTTACCTACTGTTACAGGCGAGGCGGCGGCGGTGCGCGCGCCTGTCACTCGGCGTGTCGCGTCACGCGTGTAATCGCCTCGTAAATCATCTCTCACACAACACTTTATATTAGAATCCTACACCGCGACATATTCCATGCTCATCTGCGTGTCAAGTGATGCTGTAAGCGAGAAATCGCAACACGCGCACATTTTTAACGTCACTGAAGATGAGTGTAATAAGTTACAAACATTACGACGCAGAGTTAAGACTGCGCCGAGCGTAAGACAGATAATGACAGAGCTCGTGCGGCGCATATTCAAATCGGCGCGCGGCCGCCATAGTAAAATTGTATGGAGGATTTGAAGATCTTTTGTGATAAATATGTATCTTTATTGCAACCAATAATTTAAATATTTGTTTCGTTTAAGCTATAAAATAGGATAGATTTCTACTGTTATTATCTAAAAATCACGTAACACGAGCTTACGTGGCAAATTTACGTAATTTTGTAGGCGAAAATATTAATTATTTTAAGTTTCTTACACGGAGTAATTGTAAACACATTCATTGTTATGGTAAATGTATATTTTATATTTGTATTAAACAAAAAGTGTTGATTTTATTCACTTAACTGTGACCGCCTGTTTTGGCACACTTCGCTCGGCGCGGCGCAGTCTTCAGCTCACACTTGTAAGACACGTCGGTTTGCTACTAATTTAACGCGTGTGCCTAATTTAAGGTTGAGCTTGTGAAATACCTATAATTGTTATTGTTATTCCGTTATTACGGATTGTGTGGAATGTAAAATCAACACTATCAAAACAATCGTTATTTTCAGCTTGAGATGGTCTAGACGTATTCAAACAAAGGTCAGTAGCTTAATGATGAATGTACCGATTTGTTTTTGATACGACTGTCACATCTTACGACAAACAATGGAAACCAACTCTCATAATAGTTGGTTTCCTCTTTAAGTTAATACGGAGGATGATTGCTGATGATGATGCTGTGTATTAATTGACATCTCGTAACAGTTAGTGAAGCTCTCGGTGAACCAAATAAACAGGAAACTAGCTCGTTAACGGTGTAAAAGTTACAGTCTTCTCTGAAGTGATAGTCGACGAGACACAGGAAAGCTTTCCACATGCGACAATATGTCCCACTAACACTAACGGAGTAAGGGCCACCAAAAGCAGTTATTAAAAATTGCTACACTTTTACCTATCCTATCTACAACTGGCGTCGCTTCGTTTTAAACTGAAAATTACTATCCACGATAATAGATTAGGGATTGTACATCAATTGTAAATAAGAACTGTTATCTTTATGAATAATAATTTTATCAGTATAATATATTGGTTCTTTTTTAACACACGACGATATATTGAAACACGAAACATATTATTTATTTATTTGGCGCGTACTAAAACTATTCTTGCTGTATGATGAATAGGGAATCAATTGAAAAAATCAAAATTAGAGAATTTGATGTACCGGATGAATAGATAATTAATAATTAATGGCCTGCAATATAAAATGACTCAGAAAGTAGTAGAGAAAAACAAAAATTATTTTTTTGATTTTTCTAGAATTACTATAAAAAAGCTTACAGACTAGGGATAATTCCTATGACGCAGTGAAGTCCCACAAACATTCAAACAACGGACACAAAGAACGCCCACACACGGAACAACTATTTGGGATCACACAAATTGTTGTCCTCACAGGGGACAACAATTAGTCGTCGAGTGGTCGAACCCACAACACGCGGCGCAGCGACAGCGGCGAGGCGAGCACTTAAACCACAACGCCACCCGCGCACTCGAACAGTCGGCTTATATTCTTTTAATATTATAATCTATACTAATCCTAATCTTAATCCTAACTTCCTAACTAATATTATAAAAGCGAAAATGAGTTTGTTTATTTGTTTGTTTGTTTATTACCTTTTCACGCCTAAACCACTGAACCGATCATCCTGAAATTTTGCATATACGTTGTCAGGTGTACACAAACGGACATAGGCTACCTTTCATCCCGGAATAAATTACTGTTCCCGAGGAAAACAACAAGAATGTTCTTATGATAATAGATGGCGCCACGTGTCTTTCGAATCATGATTGAATTATGTTATTACAAGCACAGGACAACCCGAATTGATTATCAAATTCTAAATTAACGCGAGCGAAGCCGCGGGCAAAGGCTAGTAATATTATAAACCTAAAGAGTTTGTTTGTTCGAACGCGCTAATCTCAGGAACTACTAGTTCGAGTTGAAAAATTCTTGTAGTGTTGGATAGCCTATATATGGAGGAAGGCTATAAGCTATTTAACATCACGCTACGATCCACAGGGGCGGCGCAGTAACGATAAACGCGGGTGAAACCGCGGGCACATTTATTGTTGAATAAAGTAGGTACCTAGGTATCCTATTTCCACCGAGATTTAACAACAAATAAATCTTTCATCTCAGTGTTATGGACAGGACAGGCACTGAACTATGTATGTACAAGGTGCTGCATAGACAGCCGAGTATCCTAGTAGCAGGGTCGTAACTTCTGATTGGGCGCACACGTCATAAATCGCGTGGACGCGCGGCGGCGCGGGCACCTCGTGAGTATTCATTACACGCGCGTGTTACGACCTGCGGTAATTGAAATATCTGGAAACGTGACGTCCATGTGCACTACACAATGAAACCTATAGCTGTAGAGTGTAGTTAGTGAGCTGAGTTGTCGTTTTGCTTTGTAGCGTCGCGTCGGCCCGGCGCGCGACGAGTCGGTGACACGCATAATGCGTTTGTTTACAAGTGTCGCGTGTGTAATGTTGCTGTTTGGTACCTGTTAATTTCATATACAAATATTTGTATGTAGGTATATACGCCGCCGGCATGTCACAGAAAATTTTTGGATAGATTACACTATTTTAAAATTCACTATCAACGGTACATTTATTAAAATTAGCGGTCGCCTTGTGGTCAAAATTCGACCAAAATTCCTAAGCTTGCTAATTTGTTTTCTTTTTGTCTTTATTACATATAAATAAGGTATAGGTAACCATAGTTACAAAGAATTGTACGATGTCAGACGAACAATGCCAAAATACTACGAACGCGATTCGACTGCGTGTATCAAATGCATGGTTGTGTCCGTGTAGTGTTTTTCATTAATTTAATGTATTTCTAATGCATATTTTATAAAAATATTAGCATGCTCCCATCCTTCTCCATATAAATTTTAACTGTGCTAAATTTCATACTGCTCCGTTCGCGCAATTTTCGTAAAAAGGGGTACAAAGCTTTTGCTTAACTATGGTTACATATATAATGACATATATCAGCAATATGTTTCAGGCAAACTTAGGTTGAATTTTGAGCACTAGGCGACCGCTAGTTCAAATTATTAGGTACACGACTTGCTTGCATTTAATTAATTGGTTCTAAAAGTGACTTATCGTCTGTCAACATTCATGGTAAGAAATAATAATGCTATGCTGTTGTAATATTTATTTTAGGCGCTAGTGAATTACAAAACTAAGTTACTCCGGACTAGAGCTGTAGAGCTGTGCGTGTACTGACGGGGCGCGGCGGATGACTGCGCAAGCGGTCGTTGTACGTGACGTCATTTCTTTAACAACAGCTTTATTCTTAAAAGGGACTTATCAAATAATAATAAAGCTTTATTTATGAGTAATTAAACCAGATTGTAAGTAACATTTAGCAATCCCAAATGCAGAGAAAAGATAGTTCTGGCCGGTGAATTGAAGATTGCTTCAATGATTATTAAAGGAACTTAACTAAAATTGAACACAATAGAAATTGTCATTTAATGGCGGTATAGTTTTGGTCACTAATAGGTTAATTGCTCAAAGTTACTCTATCTAACGTCTCATTGCCCTCCATTGTCATGAGCCAGCCAAAGTGGCGGAGACCCGTTCACTAGGAGCAGCACAACTTCGGCAATCTTTGGAGAAAGCCAATGTTCAGGAGTTATAGTAAAAGCTTGCTTTATAATTATTATCATTTAGTATATCGGTTAAGTGTGTGACAATTTCAGCAGTATTGTGACGTCACCAGACGGCTGCACTTTACGGAATGCAACTAGATTTAACTATACTAATATTATAAACAGGAAACACTTGATTTTTGTACAGGTTTAAATCATAAACTAATTAACCTATTTTAAAAATTCTTCTACCCTCAGAAAGTTATATTTTCACAGAGTAACATAGCCTACATCTTATTTTTTTAAATACTTTTTCTAGCATAACTTAATCAAGTTTTACGCGCGAGCAAAAGCTAGTTTGTTATATTGAAGATTGCACAATTTGGCTGCGACATTGGTATACTTTAATCATGTAGATCATAACACAAAGTTTAACATTGTCGGCGCCAAAACTAGGCCATGTGTCAGACACAGAACTGTCATGTTCTGTGAACACTTCCTACATGGGTATATAGCCGGCTGTGTGTAGCCCGAGTGTCGGGAGTGCGTACGTTTGTTATCAGTGCGCGTCTCTATAGCTGCGGCGCGCGGCGGCGGCCAATTACACCCATGTCACACTGCACCTGCCGGCCTAAGGGCGGCTGCACTACAGGCCTATAGTTTGTCACAAAGTCACTTAAATGTCGTGTGTTGTTAGCAAGAATTAGCTTCAGGACTAAACTTTATTCAATGAATTGTGTTTCGATATCAATATTTTACTGGAAATAGTTTGATTCCTCGGTGGCGGTGCGGTAGTAATTGTAATTAGTGCATGAGGTTTTGGGTTCGATTTGGGTCAAGTTTTATTGAGATTTTCTTACAAGAAATTAGCTCAGAGCCTGGAACTATTCCTAGTAGACGGCAATAGGTAATACGTAAGTATATTTAGGTAAGTAATTACCATGCTATGCAGATGATATGCAGAGTAAAGTCCTTTCTACTGTTGTGTTTCGTTCGGTGAGTGAGAGTGCCGGAGGCCCAATCACCCTCCTTCCCCTTTCCCGCTCCTTCTCCTTCCCACTTCCTTTCCTAAAGGGTCGGCAACGCGCAAGTGATGCCTCTGGTGTTGCAGGCGTCCATAGGCTACGGTGATCATTTACCATCAGGTGGGCCGTATGCTTGTTAGCCACCTTAGCCGTATATAAAAAAAGAAAAGTTACTGTATGTACGATGTTTTGTTTGCTTATTAAATAAATAAATTGACTGTTCTTTACATCCGTGGTATATGTATAATTCATAATTCATTTATTCGTTTGCGAATATGGGTATACATTTGCAGATGTTATGGCTAGTACGTTTACAGGTCCTCCACACTCCACCATCAGGCATGCAAGATCGAGTACTTATTATTTAGATTAATAATGATTACATTTCATTCAACATTTTTCATCAAATCCTGCACTTATCATAATTACTACCACAGCAGGCTCTACTAACATTGAAATCACAAGAGTTTATTTAAATCTTTGCATAAAATTGTTACAAACATTTTCGTGTTGTGTGGTCTACTGTAGTGAAAGATAATATATATATTTTTAAACATTAATTATTTATATTATATTATTTAAACATGCTCTAGTTATAGTGGAAGTTCACGTGAAACATAATCAAAAACAATCCAAATATTAATTAATTAAATGTTATCCATGTCATTGCTTTTATTATACAGGTCTATTTAGATAATATTATATAAGTCAAGTGAATTTAGTTATGAGTCATTAAAAGTTAATTATATTATTGGATGTCATATTTGTCTTCGAGATATTCTTTCAGTGTGCTTATTAACAAGAAATTGCTTCAATAGCATTTTAAACTTATCTGTGTTGGAGCATTTTAATATGTATAGTGGTAAATGGTTAAAAATTCGAGGAGCCATACAAAATATGCTGTTGCTAAATTGCATTGTTTTGTTTGATGGAAAACATATTTTATGATTATTACGTTTACTCTGTAGGCGCTCAAATAAAGAGGTATGTGTAAAAACAAAGACGGCTACCTCATATATATAAAGGCATGAAAATGTTTTACAACTATCCGTCTGTTTTAACTTCACAATGGCCCTCACACATCTCTTTTAATATAATATTATAATAATGTTTGTAATATTACCTGCAATACTACAGAGTGCTCTTAGGAAAAACTCTCACTCAATTCGAATACCGCCAGAAAGCTTTCGTAGCGTAGTGTTTGTAGGCATATAGTTTGCCTAATGCGACGGTGTAGATTATGTCCTATGTGTAAGAACACAACCGACGTAAGATTCAGACACGATAAAGACTAGCTTGTGCTTATTAAGAGCTTGTAATGGCTGATCGTGAAACAGCCAGGAATCTGTTAATTAAAGCTGTGAGAAATTATTATAAAATAGTTGGTTACGCGGATCTAGTCATTTTCCCTGAAGTATGTGTTCAAGTTCTATGTTATCTTTGAAACTGTTTACTTCCTTATACGGTTTAAGAAACTTCATTAAAATATTTGTATGAAGACGTTCTTAACCTGTCAATGATTGGAATGGCAGACATCATTGAAAACCTATTGTCTCTGGCCGCGGGTGTGCCACTGCCACTCAATAGGATAAGCAAAAGGGACCAGACTGTGTGAGTGAATTGGTTAAGTGTACGAACGTTTAGTCATTTTTAAGAAACCATTCCTTAATGAGTGTCATAGAAGAAAGCATTCGATGACGCTCTGAAAACATTTTTTTTATACAACTGAAGTGGCAAACTAGCATACGTCACGTATACGCGTAAGTTCACCTGATGGTAAGTGGTCACTGTAGCCCATGGACGCCTGCGACACCAGAGGCATTACTTGCGCGTTACCGACCCTGTAAAAATCTTTTAACACCCCTCTGATTGTGATGTTTAATGGCACTTGTTCGAAATAACTCTTATTTTCAATGTCTGTTAAGCCACATGCAGTGAGACTACAAATTAACCATCGCCGCATCGGGGTAACACATAATAACATTTAGAACAATTAGATTACATTAGAGAAATTGAAAACTTTGATTTCCAGTTATGTTGAATTAGCTCTGTTAGATTTACGTATAAATTTGTCTTTGTGACATCATTTCCTAAACTGCTTCTTATATCAAAACATTTCCGTATGTTTATTTAATAATATAGCAGAATGTTATGACTGACGCTAGTGGGGCTCGGATTAGTCACGCGCTGCTGCTAATAGCATCTCCAGTAGAAGCAACGACCAACGACATAAATTGTGTTGATTGTCAAAAGATAACATGTTTTGTAACGGTGAGCTATGATCTCGTGGCTTGTAGGTAAACGGCACTATAAAATTATTATTTTCGATGCCAGTAGGTATGTAGGACCTCTGAGCTTCTTATCGATACGTAGCCTCTCCTTATACAATATGAATTCTTTTCTAAAAGTGATCTTACAAATAATGGTCACCCTAGCTAAAATTATGAAACCACAGTGTGTTTGTTCTTATACTTAAGTAAATAAATAAAGTATATAAGAGAAGATCGCTGAAGTAAGAGTGATAATTAAGAGAATAACTTTGCACGGACATAAATAAGTATGGAGCTGTTGTGGACATTACTTATTTTCGTGGTTTTCTTTTTTCTTCTTTTTTAATATGGACACGGCAAAGTGATTGTAAAAGACCTGATGGAAAGTCCAATTACAGTCCAGAGACAGTGACGACGAGGAGAAGATAGATGTCTTCTAGCCGTCGTCAGTGTCAAGCCGGTCTGACCAGGTGCTTCTTCACACTACGTTTGAAGGACCCAATGTCGTAGAAGGGGGGAACACATGTGCCGGAAAACCATTTCAAAGTTGTATGGTACGGCATAAGAAGGAATTGCTGAACCTTTTGGTGCGAGACGGGATTGTGCTAACCGTCCATCCGTGGTTACGAAGACCGGCACGTGCGGTTCTCAAAAGGAAGGGGGAAGGCGGGATGAGGTCAAATAACTCTTTGGAGCATTCGCCATGATAGAGGCGATAGAATACGCTAAGGAACGCTGTTTCGACTCGCAATGCATATCATATTACGAAGCCAACACCCCGATATTTCCTTGCTTTTCGATATCCCCACTAACACGGTGCGGAATTTTTTTACGAAAGCATTTAAATTAATTGACATTTTAGTTCATTTTAATGTAAAGATAAGCCTAGGAATGGGCAGGGCAATAGAATGCACTAAGACTTGCTACAAAGAATAACATTATCGTCTATTTAATTGAATCTTACAAACGAAATTTTTTGGGTTCTATAAAAATACACAACCACAAAATGTAGTTTCGTTGAGATTAAGATTATTATAAAAAAAGTTTAAATTTTTTTTAAATTTCTGTAGCACGAAGTTCTGTACACACATTCTTATTTGAATATCTGTAAAGAACTTCGCGATACATCGACGCACGGGCGGGACGAACGGGCGGGACGAACGGGACACAAGAAACACCCAGATACGGAACAATAATTTGTGAATCATTCAAATTTTTGTCCCGTGTGGAATTCGAACCAACATTACTCGGCGTAGTGGTAGTGGAGAGATGAGCAGTTAAACCACCACGCTATCTATGCTGTCAAAAAGATTAGTAACCTCCGCCGGCACCGGCAGTCTCATTACATATTTCGTAGTGTAAAGATGTACCGCTCTATACAATAACCGTCTTATTTTTATTTTATTTTTTTAAACGTATAATATTTACACATTACTCAATTGAAGGTAAAATAGTTTCCAACCTGAAGTTCAGTTAAAACTATACACATAATTCAGTTAGTATTTAAAACTTTAGTGAGCTAAGGTAAACAATGGTAAAATATGAATACAAAAGAAAGAAGAAATAGAGCACAATATTTCAAACAATTTTCTTTAAAAGGGCATTTTTAAACACATTATAAGTATCGTGGCAGATATCCGATTCAGAACAAATGGAATTGTATTATCCGCACAAATGAACACAATGCACGTGAAATTGGGTTGTTAAATGAAACATTATTATTACTATGGGCTATAGTAAAAAGTTGAGGTGTGCGCACAGATCGCGTTGGAGTCTTAAAGTTTAACATTTCAACAAGCTGGCTATCCAGTGAACCATTCACAATCTTGTGTAAGGTACATAAGTCGCTTATCCACTTTCTGTTGTCAAGAGTCATCATTTTAAACCATTGAAGTCGATTATCATATTATATACAGCTCTTGTGTCATATATTATGAGAGAACAGAAACTGAATGTGAATTTAAATCGTAATCTAAAAGCGAGTTGTCACGTAAACGTAACAATAGTTTAGTTGTTCGCGTCTCTCCGGTGCGCGGTGTGCAGCGGCGGTAGATAACATTGTTGCACCGAGTATCTAGGTAAGTGAGTTAGAGCGCAGACAAAGTCGTGTGCGACGCGCGAGTAGCGAGGCCTTGTGAGGGCGTCAACTTAACTGCTACGTACGGAACAGCCGGAGCGAGGTGTGCGCTGCTCACTGCCGCGCGCCGTGCGGAGGTGCCGCCCCGCGCCAGCCGGCCCTGTCTCGTCCGTGTAGGCCTCATTCATTTACTGTGTCAAATGATTTCATCAACGTGTGAGGAGTTATAGATCGTATCAGCTAAATAGGTTTCCCCGGTGATTAAGAGTGCCGGCTCGCATACCTAACTTCCCCACTGCTTTCAGCTTCGATATTTTTCGCGGGTCGGCAACGAGTGGGAGAAAGTCCTCGTATTATAAGCGATATAAGCTATGGTAACTGCTTGCCATCAGGTAGGCTGTATGTTTGTTTAATACTTTGGTTATATAAGATAAGATATAATCGTGTCCAAATACTCTATTTGTAACTTATGTTGGCATATATGTACATACATGTGTCCTGTTTCGTGTTTTATGTTAATCAGTTTAAAAAACTCGCATGCATTTTTCTTACAAACCCTAACTTAATCCTTACTAATATTATAAATGCGAAAATGAGTTTGTTTATTTGTTTGTTTGTTACGCTTTCACGCCTTAACTACTCAACCGATCAACATGAAATTTTGCATATACGTTGTCAAGTGTACAGAAACGGACATAGGCTACCTTTCATCCCGGAAAATATTACTGTTCCCGAGGAAAACAACAATAACGTACTTATGATAATAGATGGCGCCACGTGTCTTTCAAATCATGATTGAATTATATTATTACAAGCAGAGTAAAACCCGAATTGATTGTCAAATTCTAAATTAACGCGAGCGAAGCCGCGGGAAAAAGCTAGTAAATTATATTTAATAAAAGAAATAATGATTATCAATGCCAATCAGTATATTTAGTTACATTTCAATATTTGATCTTTCTTCTCCTTAGCCTTTATTATTCCCAAGTCACTTGGGGTCGGCTTTCTAGTCTAACCGGATTTGACTGGATATCAGTTTTTACACGGAGTGGCTGCCATCTGACCTCCGCAACCCGAAGGCTAACGATACCCTAAAGCTAGACTAGTGTCAGCATATTAGAGGGCACTGACTTCCCAATAACGACTGCCATAGATGTTCATGGCAGCCGGGACCGATGGCTTAACGTGCTCTCCGAGGCACGGGGCAGGCGATAATTGTCAATCAATACTTACATAATTTCGAAAAATCATATAACTGTCGAAAGTCAGAGGTGCGCGACGTAGGTTCGAACCCGAGACCCACTGCATTGCAGTCTGTTGGTCTCCGCACTGAGCTATCTCTGCTTTTCAATATTTGATCATTTTGTGATAAAGGCAATATTCGTTAATATAAAATTGCCAAACAGACGGAAGCGTTTTGCTGTCTGATATGCTCTATCTACTACTCGTTCGTCTCTACAAAACTGAAAGCTAGCGTGTGCTGGAGAAAGGGCGTGCTACAATAAATGTCGTAGTCTGTAGTCTGTAGTATTACGTAAACGAACAGTGTGCCATTAAAAGTAGTCGTGTTCATTCATCGGCGGCCGCCGCCGGGGGCGGACGTCGTCGGCGCCGGCGACTAGTACTTACACCCCGCGCCTCCTGCGCCTACTGCTCGACATTGATAGAGATTTTCCTTCAAAGCCTCTCTTGTCATGTATTGCTTTTCCTCGTGAAGACAGTGACTGAAAAAACACTGTAAGATCCCTGATTAGGGTAGAGATATAGCATATCACATTTAGTCAGCTACGTTTTAATTCTGCGTAAGTACATCCTACTTCACCTGACCTAGCACATAGAAAACTGCTCCTTGGACTTAAGGACAGATAGCTCTACTAGCCTCAAGCCTTTGTGCTTCAGTCACAGAACCGACAAGGCATTCAACTTGTACGCTAAATTATTTTACGACCACAGTACAAATAATACTATATAAATATTATTAGCATTTCATATTTAATAGTAATGTTCACGTCCCAAGTGACGGGTCTGTTACCGAAAATCCTTGTATTACACATCATATATAATACTAGATGTTCCCGCGGTTTTACCTGCGTTTATAGTTACTGCGTCGCCCCAATGAGTCGTAGCGTGATGTTATATAGCCTATAGCCTTCCTCGATAAATAGGCTATCCAACACTAAAATATTTTTTCAAATCGAACCAGTAGTTCCTGAGATTAGCGCGTTCAAACAAAAAAACAAACTCTTCAGCTTTATAATATTAGTACGTGTTTATTCCTAATTCTGTCCATTCTCGTCACTCCACACATCCATCGTAACATTCTCATCTCTGCTACATGCAATCGTTTCTCATCCATCTTCTTAGTAGCCCAACACTCAGCCCCATACAGTACGACAGGCCTTGTAACCGCCTTATACATGCGACCCTTTAATTTCAAAAGCAGTTTAGAATCGCAATTGAACGGGGTCTAGTACAACCCCCAATAGAAGGCAATTTAGTTTTGCTTCGTGTTATGTGGTACTTAAAACAATAAACTTTAATAGTTCATGAAACGTGAATGTCATACACCGAAATACGCAGTTTGGTGTTCAACTTAAAATCGAACCTAAGATATATCTAACACATAGTGTGCAACACATAAAGCAAATCATACGCGGTCTATAGATATATGTCTTATCGTGAATGTTTTGTATTCCTTGCAGAGAGAGGTGCAGTGATGGCATAAAGTGATCCTCTGAGCGAGGCGCGTCACAGAGGCAGCGCGCGTCCCCGCGATGGCCGCGACGCGCGTCGCCTACCAAATTACAAATCAGTAGGCGCCCTCGCAGGCTCCCCGTGCGCCCGCGCGCCCCACCGGGGGACGCTTATTGATGACTCGTATGGCTCGTACGAACGCGGTTACCTGATTATCTGTACGACCCTATCCGATATTATTGACGTGTTCTATTGTGCTGCCCTTTAGCGACAAGAAAATTAGATTTTTGAGATTACCAAGCTGTTACGGAAGAAATCGCGGTAAACGGTAAAAGGTCTTGCAGGATACTTTAATTAGCTCACATAGTTTTATTAAGTATAAAAGTAGTGTCACTACGAATGTTGGGGTTCGAATCTCACACGTTACATTTTTTATTTTATTTGTTTAGGACCACCAGTGATTACAACAACAATACAAAATATTGATAGATTGATAAAATAACAGGTTTTAGTTGGTTGCGTAATCCTGTAAGGCAGCCACTGCATGCACAATTAAATGAACTTAGAAAGAAAAGTAAAATACAACAATTAATAATTATTGCTCCGAGTGTGGGTGTACTTTGTGTCTGTTGTTTGAATGTTTGTAAAGTCCCCGCGATACAGGAAATATTACTAGTGCGAGAATGGTTTTCTAAAAAAAACTAGTTTTTAAGTATGAGTGTGTTCCGTGTGTGAATGAGATCTAATAGGCACGTAAGCCGGCGGCGCGGGGCGTCGCGGGGCGTCGCGGGGCGGTGCGGCGGCGTGATGGATCGCGTCGTTGACGACTGCACCCGCGCCGCGCCACCCGCGCGTGTGTACGGACCATTTTATTAAAAAAGTAAATAAATTGCCGCCATTCGACGCTATACGATCGAGTGGAGTTCTTCGCTAAATGAAATTGCAATTCGCATATCTGATTTTCTCGCTTTTCCGTTTAAAGGGATCAATATTGGTGGTGAAATATACGTGGTGTTATTTGTTATTAATCAAGGCGTGTCAATAGTAAGCCTGTCCTGTGCAAACACACCGCGCCGACTGACCCGACATCGATCATAAATAGTCGGCACCGCACCACCACGCGACCGCACCGCACCGCGCCGCGCCGCGCGCCTAGGAACGACCAGGATTTGCTTTACCTCCGTGTACATATTAATGTCGACATCACTAAATAAATTCTGCTAGTAGCTTTACTAATGATTATTAATTGTGTTTGATATTTTGTAAATTCGATGCTGTTTCGTTAAACGATTTACTTGTTATTGGGGGTAATGTTTTGACAAGCGGCACCAGTATTTTTGTCTAAAATATAAACTAGTTAGTTTTGTTAAGTTATCCCCGGAGCTAAGGTGTCCCACTGTGTAGTGGCATCAATAACAGTGGGCTCGTATCTCTGCGGAGGTCGTTTGTCTCGCGTCCCCTCGGCCCTCCGCCTCCGTGTGTGCGCTCTTAAATAGGATTAAAGAATAAAAAGTCGTATTACTTACAGAGGTGTAATACAGACGAATGCTCCTAAATATTTAGTGAGCGTACCTGCAACAAAGAAAGCACAATTTATTAGTTTAAATATTATTAACGAAAGTATTTACTTACCTAAAGTCATAAATCGAAGTACCTTAGCGATGGTACCTACCTAGTACCTACCCTACAGTGTACTGGGCGGCTCTTCCTGCATAGTTGTGAAACGTATAAAGTGTTTAAACGTAGCATTAACCCTAGCCAATAGAGAGAGCTCCGACATTCCAATAAAAAGCATCCAGGTAGAGTAGGTGCACCTGTTAATGACACAGGTAGCTTGAGTAGTAACAAAGCGGGTGCAGGCGGGCGGCGGCGCGGGCGGCAACAAGTGCAGCGACCCGCTCATTACACGCTCGCTTGCTGTTTGCCTGTCTCTCACAGGCACCTTATACCACGCTACCTAGCTGTGCCCAGCTACGTAAGTAATACGGAGATAACACAATACATACATCACTTACAAACTGCTGAGTCTGGTGACACGAGATTGCGCAAGTTCTAAATATAATCATATGATTGAGTCTAAATGTTAATTTGTCGTTAACTACCAACCAATCCTTGCTTATTATTATAAGCAGCTCGATGTATACCTACATATAGTCTCTCTTAAAAGTAGCTAAATCCTAATTAATATTATAAAAGCGAAAATGAGTTTGTTTGTTTGTTACCTTTTCACGCCTAAACCACTAAACCGATCATCCTGAAATTTTGCATATACGTTGTCAGGTGTACAGAAACGGACATAGGCTACCTTTCATCCCGAATAAAATTACTGTTCCCGAGGAAAATAACAATAACGTTCTTATGATAAGAGATGGCGCCACGTGTCTTTCGTATCATGATTGAATTATATTATTACAAGCAGAGTACAACCCGAATTGATTGTCAAATTCAAAATTAACGCGAGCGAAGCCGCGGGCTCGAGATAGTATATTATAATGTTGTTTTGGTGATCATTTGATAAATTAATATATTTACGTAGGCGTTGCGATACAACAAAAAGGTAACACGACAACAAAACGTCCGCGTCTTTAAGTTGTCTGGAAAACAATAGCGCGGCCAGTTGTTAATGTTCAATTAGAAGTACATCATTTATAATTATTGAAAAATACGCTGAAATGAGTACTCTTTAAAATATTATTTGTGGTCCGACAAAACTCTATGTAATGGAAACATTTAATCCTTTGAAATCTCTTTAGGTGCTTTGTCGCAGGGCCCTAATTGCGCTCGGCAAAAAGTACCGCCAAGTCTAGATTAAAATGTGCATCCTCTGTGCACACAGTGCCATCAAATTCAAGCTCTAATTACTAAGTAATAAGGCTCGTTTTCGTAAAATGATGGTAATAACAGACAGCGCTTCTTAATGTGCAGAGCTTCTAGGAGCAATTAAACGTAGAGGTCATATTCTGCCGGAGATATTAAAAAATGTACGGAGAGGGAGCTTACGAGCTTAGTGCGGTTTTAATTACGTTATTTTGTAACGGAACGACTGTGGACGAATTTATGACTATTGGCGGAACTCAATGTTGGATGATTCAGATGTAGTTGAGCGACCACCGGTGCGGTATGAGTGATCGGAACACGATAAAACTTCTCACAAATATGGTGAACATTGATGCATCGGTGGGTGCTCGCTGCACACAACAATATAAATAAATGGTCCGTGTGGAGGCTCCGCCGGCCGCGGCCATCACTGTCCGCATCGGTGTGGACACATTCCGGGCTGGTCGGGCGCGGCGCTGCGGCGTATGTCCCAGGTTTATGGGGCGTGCATAAATAACCCAAATCATTTTACTGTCGGTGGCTGAAAAGTTGACGTTGTAAAGTTTAATGGTCGCTGAAATATATTCCGCGATAGATGCCGCCCGGCGCCCGCGCCCGTAGGGGGCAGGGGTGGACGAGCGCGGGGAGGGGAACGGCTATAAAACGAAGCTCAGTTGATCCGCTCTCTCTGCCAGACTCGATAATGTGGGCAAATACTGCACTTGTTGTATACTAAGTTTAATGAAGTAAGCGCTGAGACCCTTTTGGTGGAATGAAAACTCCCGTCAGTAGGTACCCATTATGTCGACACAAATCCTTACTAATATTATAAATTCGAAAGTAACTCTGTCTGTCTATCTGTCTGTCTGTTACCTTTTCACGGCTAAACCACTCAACTGATTTAGATGAAATTTGGTACAGATATAGTTTGAAACCTGGGGAATGACATAGGCTACTTTTTATTGATGTAGGTACCACGTGAGCGGAGCCGCGCGCAAAAGCTAGTATGTATATAACGAAACATTTACAATACTTCAAAAAGCATGTGCTGATATACTTCTGACTAACTAATCAATACTGTTCAACCCGGGAATAAGCTCCGAACCGCCAACTTTACATAAGCTAAGCGAGCTACAAGACGAGCTAGTTCTTGCTAGTATTAGATATAACCTTCATATTGTATTGTACGGTTTATTTACACTTAAGTATAATAATGTACTTTAGCTGATTACGCAAATCGGTTGATTCTTTTCCGGCGCCATAATTAATTTGATTCAGTGTGCACTTTAACTACCTAACGAACGTACCTATGTGAGAATCACTCTATATCATATTATATTGTGTTTACGTAACTGGTGAATAATAAACTTTGTTATACTACGAGTAGAGGTTTCTCTCACCAGCACACTCGAAACTACATAACTTACAAACTATCAGTAGTGTACAGTTTACTACACTGTACATGTATATTAAGAAAATAAACTACAAAATATACCGAGACCGGGTTCCGGTTTACCGGTTAGGTAAGAACCACCATATCATAGTGTCCCCAAGGAACTTACATATTGTTGCAAGCGTTACATAAACCTCCATGGGATCACTTTACGTCAGCCAGATCATATGACTGTGTGATTTATAGCCCAAAATTCAGAAGACGCCACAAATTTCAAACAACGCTCATTAAAACATTGACATATAGTGTTATTACATTACACATCAATCTTGTACCCCGTATGACCTATTGGTCATAGACAAAATAGTTTAACTAAGGAGAAAGTATAGAGCAAAGAGTAGCTTGAAATTGTTAATAATGTTATTTACTAAGTCGTTATTAAAAGAGTTGTAACAAATTATTGTTGCAAGTATGTAACTGTATATTTTAGCTAATTGTTATGGTTTACATTTATATTGTAATTGTCTAAAATACGGGATACAAAAGATCTAAATCATTCTGAATAACAAGAAAGGGCAACCACTTATCAAAGTTATTTAGTCACTCGCTTGTGCTTTATGAGTTATGAATCGTACGGCCATTGAACTTACCTATTGTAAACCACCTCAATATATATATATATATGTATCTTATCTTAAGTATATAGGCCGTGAGAGATTTTATGAAAACGCACGAAATTATACGAATACTGTTCGTGGTTTTACGGATAACATGACTTTAGTATTTACATTAAAATGTATATCAGTCAGGTGTGGATCTCTGAACCTTAAGTGTACTAGGTACATCGTCCCTACCAAGAGCGTAGTCAGCGCTATACATCAACTGAAACGGCGCGGCGCCCAGCAATTAGTATCAGCAACAATCATAGATAACTTGTTCGTCGAGGCGTACACGCTAGGTAGTTAATTTCACGCGGCTCTGCCTGCCCTGCCGCCGAATAAGTCGACGAGATCATCCTTATTTATAGTCTGCGTTAGTTAGCACCGCTTGTACCGCGCGCCGCGCCCTCACCACCATTAAAATGACACAATACGACAATAATAAACGTGGCGTTTATTACATTTAAGTAGATATTCATTACTGCTTTACTTATACCAGAAACACAATATTTCAATATAAATGCGCTATTGGCTTTGACAATAAAAGAACACTGCTGTTGCCTGCAACAAACTTGCACTGAGCATCCATTGCGGTATTTCTTTGCTCAGTCAAGAGTACTATCAAAACGAACGAGCAACACTATTACGAAACACAACAGTATAGGGCTTTTGTTTTTTGTACTCTCCGTTAGTGTTTTTGTTCAACTAGAGAGCGGTTTTACGAAAATAAATGAGCAATGGTATTCGAAAACGTAAAAGCAACATAGTTCACCGTAGAGTCGTTTGAGCGGTAGCGTAGTCGTCAAGCTGACTTGTTATTCGACAAAATAATATCATTAATGATGAAAGGAATTGAAATGAACAGTAATTACATCGTTATTTATTTACAGTCGTCGAGACGTGTATCGGCACAATGACGTTAATATGATTGGCCTCTAAGTCTCGCGCGCCATTTGCGTCAGCTTCAATAGTCTTGTTTCACTTTATACGATAACATGTTATGTATATTCAGTTTCAAAGATTTTGTTTATTTTATTTGATTGTTGCAGACGTACGCTGTTAGTAGCTATCGGCGGAATGATCATCTATACTAATATTATAAAGCTGAAGAGTTTGTTTGTTTGTTTGAACGCACTAATCTCAGGAACTACTGGTTCGATTTGAAAAATTATTTTAGTGTTGGATAGCCTATTTATCGAGGAAGGCTATAGGCTATATAACATCACGCTACGACCCACGGGGGCGGCGCAGTAATAATAAACGCGGGTGAAACCGCGGGAACATCTAGTTAAAGTTTGAGATCATGATAGTTATGCTATTTCATCCCGTACTTATTAACAGCGGTATGATACTTTTTGTCCGTAGGGAATTTGAATAATGTTGCAACACATGCAGGCAAGGATGAGTCATGCTTTGCAAAGAGGTATGTAAAGGCTACGCTTTTCGACTTGCTACTTTACAAACGTAGCAAGTCGAAGTCAAACAATATAATAATATAATATTCTATAATATTCTACACATACACACAACACCATCTAGCCCAAACTAAGCAGAGCTTGTACTATGGGTACTAGACAATGGATAAACATACATATATACTTTTTTTTTGTAAATACATACATATTATAGATAGAAACGCCCAGACCAAGACAAACATCCATGTTCATGCACACAAATGTTTGACTTGTGCGGGAATCGAACCCGCGACCTCAGGCGTGGCAGTAGGTTTTTGTTTTGCCATGATCGTCACATTATTCACGTAATCTCATCTTTATAGGAGTGTTGTAGCCTGGCTGTTGCCTAGGTTACATTTAATTTGGTCACAAAGCGTACATCAAAGTCCTCCTCAACATTTTCATTCACAAAGCTGACTGGAAGTAATTGCTACTGTAAAACCTTAAAGTTTGAAAGTAATTGCTTATAATAAACATGTTTTCATTTGCATCATACACATTTTACCAGCTATGGTTTTAGGTGGCACCGTGGTGTTCCTCGACATGACCATAGTCGGCAGGGTCGCGCAAATCGCTTTCACATGCAATCGCGACTCCGCCGAGGTTTCGGCCCGAACGCGCCGTACGGAACGGCAGGCCACTACACGAAAAGACCTACCCTTTAGGTACTTCTATATTTTAGCCCTACTGTCCTCTTGAGGGGGGACGGACACACGACATAGTAGACACGTGCGAACCCGCATGCCGCCTCGCGGACCTAGTGCTGATCGGGTAACGGGTAGGCCCACAAAGCTCACCACCTCCAGGTAGAACCTCAAAACCTCAGGGTGGCTGGAGATCATCTCGCGCCCTTCGTCGCCTGGTTGTGGTTTTAGGTTCCACGTAATACGAGGTTAGCCTGTTGTCGCCTTCCAGGCAGTACTGTCAGTGAGAATTTCATAACAGAAAAACCCAATAACACTTTGGCTGACCCAGGAATTGAACCCGTAGTGTCGTGTACAGCAGTCGCATCTGGAAAAGCTGCGTCACTGATGCAGTCATTGGTATTTATTGCTACCTGTTTTTATTTATATTAATATGAAATTCTTGCTTTTATCATTAGTTTAGATTTAGGTTGAAGGGTTCATAATATTATATTTGTTTAACATTAGGGCTTGGTGCTTAGTTTTACGGTGACAGATACAAATTCAACCGTCTGATAATTAATTACTGTGCTTTATCGCATTCCATCATATTTCAATGTTTCTTTTTTATTTAGGGATGTTTACAAACTTAGCAAATTATATTATGCCTCATCGGACTTCCTAACATCCTAACTAAAATTATAAATGTGAATTTGAGTTTGTTTGTGACGTTTTCACGACTTAACTACTCGACCGATCATAATTTAATTTCGCACACACGTTGTCACATGGGGTACAGAAAAGGACATCGGGTAATCTTTCATTTGAAAGAAGTACTGTTACCGAGTGAGCTAAGCCGCGGGCATAACGTACTAAATGAAATGAACAGAAAGAAACATAATTTTAACCATAAATAGAATAAGATGATAAGAAAATGTGCTACATTTATTTAATTTAGTAAATCTCTGATGGACTGATACCGAAAACACTTCACCAAAAAGAGCAATACGTTTGCCAGTTTCTCTCTAGTCTCACTATCTTCTGTGAACCAACCTTTATGGAATAAAGAATTGCTGTAAACGGAAAACCTGTGTCGTAAAATTGAACTAAATTATAAAGGTCCTCTTACACCGAATAAGAAATTCAATTTCTCTTGTTTCACATAATATTCAGCAATTATAACTAAACGCATAATGTGTTCGTTGTCTAAGCCCGTGCCTCTCCTCCTCCGCCCCTGTCCGCCACCCCCACGCCCCCGGGCCGGTGTCGTCGGAGGCGCAGGCCCTGCACTTAATTGCTGTGAAAAGCGCCACTTGATAATAAGCAGTGACGGACAAAAGACGCGGTTTCCACTCGATTATGACGCGACGCTCGCTGCCGCAAGGCAACGACTTACGCGGGTACGACAACACTACACGACAGATTGTATTAATTAGCATAACAAAGTAGGAATGTCATTAATTTAGACAATAATGTTTATTAGGTGCCGCCCGCCCTAACACACATCGTGAGATGCGCCTGCGCCGCCCACCGGAACTTTACGTTTGTATTAGTTGGCACCGACATACTAAATTATATTCGAGACTAACTAACGTTATTTATTATCTCTTTGAAGTAATATTTAACTTTATATATAGCTACCTCGTATTTTATTTTTTTATATTAAGTGTTAGTATTTATTATGCTAAGTGGGGAGACCAACAGATTGCAATGCAGAGGGTCTCTGACTTTAGGAAGTTATATGACTTTTCGAAATTATATGCGCATTGATTGACAATTATCGCCTGCTCCGTGTCTCGGAGAGCACGTTAAGCCGTCGGTCCCAGCTGCCATGAACATCTATGGCAGTCGGTATTAGGAAGTTAGTGCCCTCTAATATCCTGACACTGGTCTAGCCTTAGGGTATCGTTAGCCTTCGGGTTGCGGAGGTCAGATGGCAGTCGCTCCGTGTAAAAACTGATATCCAGTCAAATCCGGTTAGACTAGAAAGCCCAAGTGACTTGGGGATAATAAAGGCTAGGGAAAAGAAGAAGATTTATTATGCCTCGTACAGGGACTGAACTTCATGACTTGAGTCGCACGTCGGCGACTTACGTCTCGTCCTTTTGTGAGGTAGGCGCCGGCGGGCGGCGGCGGGCGGCGGCGGGCGGAGGGAAGGATTTAATTATAAAATTATTTAGTGCACAATCGGGACCCGGCAGCCATTCACCAGCGCCAACAATCTCAGCGATCTCCTCGCGACGCTCCGGGACGAAGACAACCTCGTTACACCACATTACATTATTGCTCCGAGCGCCACGCTTAGATAAAAAGCTTATTGTTATATCACAACATGCACGTTTAAAACCTAATTGTCAGATTATTATGCGATAAAGTTATTATTTTATTATATTCATACATAGCGTTAACTTGATGTTTGCTCTTTGTTGCTCACTATAATTATTTATTCTACATATATCTATAAGTGAGAACTTGTAATTGGCTCTCAGATGACTATGCTGCCGTAATATCTAATGTGTTATAGCCGTAAGTATTCCATGTCCAAATAAATAAATAAATATTCAGAGATGATTTGATACCAAAAAAAGTGTCACATCGTTTATCTCAAGCAAACAAAAATGTAATTCAATTAAACACCTGGTAACTAAAGACTTCACTTTGTATGTAAACGTAAATATTTGCAAATGTTTTTTCTGCATAGAAACACAAAAAATCAAAAACGTTTCAAAACAGTATCAACGTAAGCCGTCGCTAAGAATATTGATTCGAGAACACGTTTGAAGTGAAATCCCCATTCGATCTTCAACAACTTCAACATAAATAAAAGTGTCACGGAAGGAAGACGCCGAGGAAACATCTCGAGGGTCCCGCGGCTCGGCGCGGCGCGTCGCGGCCGCTCGCAGCGCGCCGCGCCGAGTCGCGCGGGGCCGCTATGTCTCGAAACAATTCAAATCGGATGACGCGTCACATTCGCACGTGATCGGCTCCGCTCGACGTGATTCACCGCCACACGCGTCACTCCGACAACGAGATACGCGCGCCAGCTCTACAAATAAAACCTCTAACTTTGAGAATACGATTTATTATATTTATTTGCAGCTCGGATGCAGCGCCTCCGCGCTCTGCGCAGCTCGCGGCGCGCGGTGCGACGCGGCGCGACACAGGCGCGTCGTAAAACGCAATTAAGATAAAATGAACGCGCAATTGCACCCGTGCGACATTAGAGGCCGTTTCTTTAAATCATTATTACATTATAATATAGCACGTCCGCACTTATCATAAGATAAGATTGAGTGTGGAGCTGCTTACAAACCATTCTATTAATATTTAGTGTTTACTTATGTATATCCGATACAAATTAATCTGAGCTATGAATTTATCCTTTCATAAAAACGTTAATATGTTTTATAAACTATAAATTAAATAGATGGATTATATAACTGTAAACATGTGTCGAGCGCTAGCTTATACAAGTAGTATACTATTCTCCTGTTTACGCGAATGTTATTCATTGAAACTACTAGGTATATAAGGATATTATCGCGTTGTTTATTTGACACTTTATTA
The DNA here is from genome assembly GCA_963564715.1 of Catocala sponsa. Classification (NCBI taxonomy): domain Eukaryota; kingdom Metazoa; phylum Arthropoda; class Insecta; order Lepidoptera; family Erebidae; genus Catocala; species Catocala sponsa. The sequence goes on from OY751337.1 coordinate 249,609, forward strand.
CATAATTTAGAAACTGTTATACTACTATTACTATTAAAATTTACTAATTTTTAGGCTAATTAAATTATTGAAACTATTAAAACTATATATGTACATATATTTATGTTTACACTTTACCCGACGTTTAGTTTTAATAGTTTCAATAATATAATTAGCTTAAAATTTGTAAAGTTTAATAGTAATAGTAGTATAAGAGTTTCTAAATTATGTAATAAAATGTCAAATAAACTTCGCGATAAAATCCGTATATAGTAGTTTAATTTCAATAAGTAGTTATACTCTTAATCGTTCTAGAAAATAATCAGTAAAATGTTATAATTGTATAACTCTTAATTATAGTATTGATAGCTTTATCGGCTGATTAAAATTAATAACTGAATAAGATTTCTTAAATAAAATGCATCAAAAAATATTTTGCGATGCTACGAAACGTCTAACATGAACAGTTGAACTTACAAAGCTCGCAAGGAACACGAGACGTTTGACTCGTACATTTTGCGTTCGCGTTCATCCGCTCATAGTTGCAAGTCAGCGCACGTTTCGACGACTAATATATTTAAAGAAAACAACTTCATATGTTTTCCACGCATTAAGTATTCATAGAATTTTTAAATTTTAAATAGTAATCGTATGTTGGCGGGCTCTATTGTACACATGCATTAATAAACACGCCGATGCGTGCGTGCGCGCGTGCGCACTACATCTCAACGAGTGGTGCGTTAGTTGTCTCGTCACGAAAGTGGATTAGCATCAATATTGGAGTGAGCCTGATGCAGCTGCAGCTCGGCACGTGTATGTATTATGAGATACGAGCTGACACATAACACTACTGATGTTCAGAGACACATAGAACTTAAATTACGTCAAAACTTATGAGAGCGTGATGAGAATATTTATTAAAAGTACTAGATTTTGCCCGCGGCTTCGCTCGCGTAAACATAGGTTAGGTTAAGTTAAGTAAGTGACAGTACTTGATGATGGATGATACATACATAGGTTCACGCCTGTTTCCCAGAGGGGTAGGCAGAGGCTACGTATTTCCATTTGCTACGATCCTGACACACTTCTCTGGCTTCATTCACTTTCATCACATTCCTCATACACGCCCGTCGATTCAAGGTGCTCTTAACCTGGCTTTTGTCCAGAACGCCGCCGATCTGATCGAGAAACGTTGGCCTAGGTTTTCCTCTTGCGACTGTTCTATTCACACTAGCCTTATAAACTTTCTTAGTAAGTCTTTCCTCGTCCATTCTTTCTGCATGTCCAAACTAACTTAACATACCCTTTTCTATTCTTGTCACTATATCCACTTTCATGCCGCATCTCCCTCTGATCACACTATTCCTTATTCTATCTTTCAGAGTCACACCACATATGCTTCTCAACGCTCTCATTTCGACAGCATTTATTCTGCTCTCATGCTTCTTTTGCCATACCCAAGTTTCATTTCCATACATAAGTGTGGGTACTAATTATTAGTCCTCTTTGAGCAGCCAAACGTGCCTTTTCGGACACATTTCGAGTGTTCATAATGATGGATGAAAGGTACTCTATGTACCTCTGTTCTCTTCTGTGCCCCTGACAACGTGTATGCGACATTTCATGTTGAACAAATATTCACATTTATAATATTAGTTAGGATTTACCTGATCTTGTCGTGATATATTTTATTTTAAAAGCATATTGGACATCATAAAAGTAACATACTTACTAATAATACAACTTCCTCTGTGTAAAAGTGTTTCATCTAAGTATTTCAGTCTAATTTATAACTAGATGGTTAGCTAAAAACCGTAATAAATGAACAAAATAATTGTTGAAGAATAATTGGCTATATAGTACATATTATAGCGTTGAATGTTACTCACTCAAGTACGTAGTTACATGTGAAGTTGGCTACAAGATGAGTCTAAATCTAGAAGTGAAGTGAAGTGAAGTGAAATCGAAATGTGTCAGTTGCGTCTGTGTATAAGTTTGTACAATAATGTCAACATAATCGGTTATTCTAATGGTTCGGTTTAATTGACGTTTGCGATAAAAGGATAAGTTTAACGAGAGCGATTCCAATTACCATCGACTGTTACAAGATTACACAGATTTATGTCCACAGCGTTGATTGCTGTCGCTAAATTCCTTTGTTCTTTATCTATCTGTTTGTTCTATCAATCGTCGAGACGATAAAATCTAAGCCTTAATTTACTGTGACCCTGTCAATGTAACCGGCTCGTCTGTGGCTCTTTGAGTAGTCGCGTTTAAGTGTGCTAGTAACCCGACTGCAGAAAGGCGCTCAGTTGCTAAGTGTTGCATTTTAGACTATATCATTTGAAAGATTTTCAAAATCTAAATATCAAAAGGAAAATTTAATGTACCTAATATAAACATAATCATTATAATATGTCTCGCAAATTTTAAAGAAATAATATTTTATTAATTTAGGAAGAAATTGTACAATTTAATCTTGTTTAAAACTTTAAATGAATAATAAATACTTCATTTACTGACAGATGTTTAAAAGCATTGCTTGGATGGGACCATTTTTTATGTTTTTGAGTTTGTTAATCATTATTTCAGATTTTACATGAAAACATGTAATGCCCTGTAATGCTACACGACGTTCGGCCACGAGTACATCCAATCGTTAGTGCTATGAAGTCATGGGCAGCCGCGCGCTCATTGAAAGTGCAAGTCTGGCTGTTCGGTACAATACCGTGCAGCTACATATGTAAGTAACCACGTACAAGTTAGTTCATTTTTGCTGAATTTGCTGTCCTGGTATACCGACATAAGTACATTTATGCACTACGTTCATCACGCGTGTATATTCGCACGACTATGTCATGCAACTGTGTGCGTGAATGTTGACGTAACAACTAACTTAGATCACCATAATTCAAGCACCCATCTTCAGTAAAATGTTTGTTAAAAACGATGTCTTTTGTGATTGTACTGTTAATAGAATAATGTAAAACTAGTGCTTAATTATCATAATAAAAATAAATAATAATATCAGCCCTGTATTAAACTGTCCCACTGCTGGGCACGGGCCTCTTCTCACTATGAGAAGGGTTAGACCATAGTCCACCACGCTAGTCTAGTGCGGGTTGGCAGACTTCACATATCTTCGAGAACATTATGGAGAACTCTCAGACGTGCAGGTTTCCTCACGATGTTTTCCTTCACCGCTTAATTATAATTATTTATGTTTCTGTATCTATATATAGAGACAGTTTTGAAAATAGTTCTGGTTCAGAAAATGTATATGTAAACTTTATACGACAGAGAATATAAAAATGTATATGTAAACTTTATACGACAGAGAATATAAAAATGGGCGACAAGCCATAAATCAGCCATTACACGCTCGTGGTGCCCGGCTGTGAATGAGCAGCGAGTGAGGTGCACATGACTGCGCCCCGCAGCGCCGCCGCCGATTTATTGCTAAATTATGATCGCGTAGAGCCCGCACCAGCAAAAGTTGGAGCGATTTGTCAGCGGAGCACGAGCGACTATCTCAGAGATTAAACGTACGAAGAATGGTGGGTCCTGCAAGCGACGGAAACGGAAATAGCTCAGATATTAAAGTGGCGTGAGGTGCGGGGAGGGCTACGTCGAACCGTGTTGAGTAGTACCAGGGGAACTATATTGTGGCCTATAACTCATTGCAACAGTTTCGAGTGCCACGCGACACGTTTCCTGTTGTTCCCGCGCGCTACTGAAATAACCACCACCTTTTATATTAGAACCGACAGACATCAACTCCATTTTTTTTAAACATTGTTTGTGGTTTCTAGGACTTGGGCAAAAACCTGAGAGTTCTTTTCTTAATTCATTAGATTGCTTGTGTAATAGGAGCTAAGAAGAAATCTTACTTATTAACTTCCTAATAAAGAATACGCAAAAATACTTTGTTCGGTCGGGGAATTGAAATTAAAACATTAATAATGTATGAGAACTAAACCGAGAACAATTTAGACCATACAGGTTTCTTGCCATGACATAAGGGATTCCAAGGAAAATAGTGTTGCTTACCGTAAGCTGTATAGGTAGCGAACAAGCACTCGATTTTATGCATTATGGTAAGCATGTACCGTTGCCTATCGTTGTCAAAGGGATGAGTTAAAACGGAAAGCAGTAGGTTGGTACACCGCGGACTGCGGGGTGATCACACGCAACAGTAGGTTCACTGTCACTTCACGTTGACATTCCGAGGGTACTACCAACTTCCCCGATCGAGCCGGAAATTTCATTCAGCTCTATTGCTTTTCTTCGCTATTTTGACAAATCACACAACGTATTTCTTTGTTATCCATCACATTTAGTATTTCGTAAGCAACCTCTCAAGCTTGTAAACAATAAATTAAGAATCGAACGGTATCTGGAATCAATCAATCGTATCAATGTGAGCATCTCGTGGTGTATCCGGTAAAGATTTAAAGCGCCACAACGACAAGCGCGCGTGGGCGTCCGTGAGACTCGCGCGGGTGCCTTCGTGTGGGACGAACACACACATGTAATATGTAGAACATTATTGAATGAGCAGCACAATAATTACATTATTAGTATATATATATCTGAGATCCCTTTTAATCACCCTCCATGCTGGCCGACGTCGTGGTCACGTCATCAAACGACTTTCCAGTCCAGAACGTGAAAAAAATAAAACTGTATTCGAAATTGGTACAGGCTGATTATAATTGATCAAGGCTTAGCTGTAAAAATCAAGTAAAGACATAATTGTCTGGCGAATCGAAAGCGAGCTCCGATAAAAGATTCGAATTCTAATAAGATTAAGTAATAAATACTTATTTATACTAAACTTCATGAACACGTATCTTCGACAAGTACTTAAAGTTTATTCAATTAAGTAAATCTGCAAATTCTTGGTAGGTTGCCTTGAAACTGTAATATGTAGACTAGTTAGACAAGACTGTTGTTACACATTCACGACCACAGAAATCTATAAACTAATGTTGTAACAGTGTGAGGCGAAAACTGCTAAGTTCATAAATAGTCGGTGTGAACGTCGCTAATCCGGCTAACTAGAGGCGACACTCACGGCTCCGGCACGACCGCCGGCCGCCCGCCTTAACGCTCCCGGCGTACCTGCTAGGGCTGTTACTTAACGTTTTAACAACCTAACAGTCAAAACCAAGAAAATATGCGTTCGTATTGAAACTGGCTTGGAATGTATAAGCAAAGTGAAGCAAATATACCATTTTATAAAATTACTAGCTGTGCCCGCGGTTTCACCCGCGTTTACGATTACTGCGCCCTCATGGATCGTAGCGTGATGTTATAACCTTCCTCGATAAATAGGCTATCCAACACTAAAAGAATTTTTCAATTCGAGCCAGTAGTTCCTGAGATTACCGCTTTCAACCAAATAAACTCTTCAGCTTTATAATATTAGTATAGATATACTTATTAACAAAAAAGACAACATCAGCGAACTAACATAACATGCAGGTTCACAATACCTTATCTGAGTGTGGATGGATGCTACATCCAGCTCATTAGCGATCAGTAACGTGCAACCGCATGGCGACAATTGTACATATAAACCGCTTGCTGAATTTAAGATGATTGCTGTACAAAGATTACAAGTGTGTCGGGTGTCGGGTGTCGGGTGTCGGGTGAGTCGGCTAGCAAGGTGGCACCCCTAGTCTGCCCGGTGCCCCACGGCGGCTATCTTGAACAATGGGCCGCGCGCCTCCGAAGACGCCGCGCGCGCCTCATTTAATATCTTATTCACATGGAATATACTTTTCAAAGGAATTCGCAAATGTAAAATGTTTCTCTACATGGCTGTAATGGTTTTGATAACGAATGCGCAAATTAATGTACAGAAATGAAGATACAGCAGAAATAATGGAAGTACTTCAGCGTAATTATTGCTATTCATAGCGCCTAGCCTATTTAACAAGATTGCTTTATAAAATAAATTGTAACTGCGTAATGATGCCTTATAACTAATGAACTCTTTGGAGTAAAGCCTACGAAATGAGTTTATTGTCATTTGCAAGTAAAACAGATGTGTCAAGTCCAATTATAATGTTAAATGAATTTGGAGTGCGTTGATTAATTTGGTCGGTTCTTGGGGCCGCAGGAGAGCGCCACTAATCGGTACGTGACCTGGAATCAAACGAGCATCACCTCACATAAATAACCCACAAGCAGATATGATAATGCCCGAACACCCCTGGCTCTTAATAAATTAAAAATCTATAGAGAATTTAATAAAAGTTGTCGTGAGTCTGTGGCAGGCCGTGCGTCGTGTTGCCGGGCGGCGCAGCGCGGCGCTCCGCTGCCGGCTGAGACCGCACTCTGCACAGCGCCGGAAAATATCGATGTGGAAAATGTAACCGCAAGCGAATTTATTTTATTTCAAACCGAATAAGAGAATCTGGCGGAATCTTCACATTTTATGTGCGGATAAATTATATTCCGACGTTTCAACACTTTTGTACTTTTTATTTTTATGTCGACGGAGTTTAACTCGTGCAGATAAGTATTTTTATTTTTATTGGATATGATTTACCCGAGAGTAGTAGAGATTCTGTAGGGATGCGCAACGTACCTAGATAGCTATGGGTATCGCCGGCAAGGCTGGTTGTAGGCAAGCGCGCATTAAGTATATTAGTATTAGGGCGGAGAATAGTCTCGTAGATCTCATGAGTAATCCGACACCGTAGGTGTGATTGTTGACCGAGACCAGGCAAGTCTCGGTACGAGTCGTGTGTTGACCGAGACCAGGCAAGTCTCGATACGAGTCGTGTGTTGACCGAGACCAGGCAAGTCTCGGTACGAGTCGTGTGTTGACCGAGACCAGGCAAGTCTCGATACGAGTCGTGTGTTGACCGAGACCAGGCAAGTCTCGATACGAGTCGTGTGTTGACCGAGACCAGGCAAGTCTCGGTACGAGTCGTGTGTTGACCGAGACCAGGCAAGTCTCGATACGAGTCGTGTGTTGACCGAGACCAGGCAAGTCTCGATACGAGTCGTGTGTTGACCGAGACCAGGCAAGTCTCGGTACGAGTCGTGTGTTGACCGAGACCAGGCAAGTCTCGGTACGAGTCGTGTGTTGACCGAGACCAGGCAAGTCTCGATACGAGTCGTGTGTTGACCGAGACCAGGCAAGTCTCGATACGAGTCGTGTGTTGACCGAGACCAGGCAAGTCTCGGTACGAGTCGTGTGTTGACCGAGACCAGGCAAGTCTCGGTACGAGTCGTGTGTTGACCGAGACCAGGCAAGTCTCGGTACGAGTCGTGTGTTGACCGAGACCAGGCAAGTCTCGGTACGAGTCGTGTGTTGACCGAGACCAGGCAAGTCTCGGTACGAGTCGTGTGTTGACCGAGACCAGGCAAGTCTCGGTACGAGTCGTGTGTTGACCGAGACCAGGCAAGTCTCGGTACGAGTCGTGTGTTGACCGAGACCAGGCAAGTCTCGGTACGAGTCGTGTGTTGACCGAGACCAGGCAAGTCTCGGTACGAGTCGTGTGTTAACCGAGACCAGGCAAGTCTCGGTACGAGTCGTGTGTTGACCGAGACCAGGCAAGTCTCGGTACGAGTCGTGTGTTGACCGAGACCAGGCAAGTCTCGGTACGAGTCGTGTGTTGACCGAGACCAGGCAAGTCTCGGTACGAGTCGTGTGTTGACCGAGACCAGGCAAGTCTCGGTACGAGTCGTGTGCTGAACAAATGATTCGTGTACTTTTCTATCTTATATTCTGTGCTGCATTTAAAATCATTTTATTAGCACGATGTAGGATGTTAAAACATCGAAGAGTATTTGATGAGAGTTATCTAAATGGCTGCTGACTTAGCGGTCACCTGGTTATGTTATGTGTACCATAAATGGATAGCCGTTAAAACCGTAGTTAATATTATCTTACGTTTACGCGAATTTAATTTAAATTAAATTAAATTAAATTACTTTATTCGGTATTATGTAAATGTAATTAAGTTTTCTTATCTTAAGTTATTTTACGCTAGATTACTTTATTACGAAAAGATTAACTACAAACGAACAAAACGTACGAGTTTTAATATTAACTTTGGTTAAATATTGTAGCAGCAATACAATACATTTGGGCATGCATACTTTTCAATTAATGAAAAACAGTACGCGGAGTGTAATTGTGACATGGAGCGTAGAGCAGTGATAGCGCGGTGGAGGCGGCCGCGGCCGCGGCATGCGTCGCGCGGCGCTGCCTCGGAGCGCGGCGGCCGCATCACGTCACACCAAATCAAGATTTAATGTCAATAAAGTTTTACGCGAGCCGTCCGGCACCGGCGAGCCGCGCGCCGCATCGTCCGGCCGCTCGTAAAAATTATATTCATTCGGTCACCGGACGCGCGCCGGCGACACACCGGCACGGACACCGGTGAGCGAGCGCGATTATGTTACAATGGAAACATAATTTTATTACAATAAGCGACAATTGACTCACCAGCCACCATTTTGCGTGTGGGGTAGAAAATTATCGTCGGCAATAGGACGACACGTATAATACACTAGATGTTCCCGCGGTTTCACCCGCGTTTATCGTTACTGCGCCGCCCCCGTGTGTCGTAGCGTGATGTTATATAGCCTATAGCCTTCCTCGATAAATAGGCTATCCAACACTAAAAGAATTTTTCAAATCGAACCAGTAGTAATCACGCAGAATAAACCAGGAGAAACATCGTTTGTACTATGTCTGTAATGGGTAATTATTTTGCTGCGATGTTATTTTAAAACTGCTATATCTCCTAAGATAATCATTGAAATCGAATGATGTAAAGGGCAATTTTGTTTTAAATTAAATGCTTGTGATGAATAACGTATTTATTTGGATAAGGATTAAATATCATGTTTATAAAAATACCTTCGCAAATAATGCATTATTTTAGAACAAATTTCGTTAGCATAAAAATGATTATAGTGAGCCAAACTTAAAAGATAGACATATGCTGTCGCGGACTTTTTTTTAGAACTTTTAAAGGAGAACAATTCTGTCATACATGATTTTTGCGAAACTTTAACTGTTTACGCAGCGCACGCAGCGGAAGCTCCCAAAAGGAAAAAATACTCTCCGATTTTGAAACATTCTTCATTGGTGCTCCGCTCCTATTGATCTTAGCGTGATGATATATAGCCTATAGCCTTCCTCGATAAATAGGCTATCTAACACTGAAAGAATTTTTCAAATCGGACCAGTAGTTCCTGAGATAAGCGCGTTCAAGTAAACAAACAAACAAACAAACTCTTCAGCTTTATAATATTACTAGATGTTCCCGCGGTTTCACCCGCGTTTATCGTTACTGCGCCGCCCCCGTGGGTCGTAGCGTGATGTTATATAGCCTATAGCCTTCCTCGATAAATAGGCTATCCAACACTAAAATAATTTTTCAAATCGAACCAGTAGTAATCACGCAGAATAAACCAGGAGAAACATCATTTGTACTATGTCTGTAATGGGTAATTATTTTGCTGCGATGTTATTTTAAAACTGCTATATCTCCTAAGATATTCATTGAAATCGAATGATGTACAGGGCAATTTTGTTTTAAATTAAATACTTGTGATGAATAACGTATTTATTTGGATAAGGATTAATATCATGTTTATAAAAATACCTTCGCAAATAATGCATTATTTTAGAACAAATTTCGTTAGCATAAAAATGGTTATAGTGAGCCAACCTTAAAAGATAGACATATCCTGTCGCGGACTTTTTTTTAGAACTTTTAAAGGGGAACAATTCTGTCATACATGATTTTTGCGAAACTTTAACTGTTTACGCAGCGCACGCAGCGGAAGCTCTCAAAAGGAAAAAATACTCTCCGATTTTAAAACATTCTTCATTGGTGCTCCGCTCCTATTGATCTTAGCGTGATGATATATAGCCTATAGCCTTCCTCGATAAATGGGCTATCTAACACTGAAAGAATTTTTCTAATCGGGCCAGTAGTTCCTGAGATTAGCGCGTTCAAGTAAACAAACAAACAAACAAACTCTTCAGCTTTATAATATTAGTATAGATTATAGATTAGTATAGATTAAACTTATTGTTTTATCGATTAATTCATTACGATTGTGGAATATGTCTAGCATTCAGAAAACATGATTGTCCAATCTGAGATCCCATGACAAAATCCAAAGCTTAAATGCCTTTATCTGATAATAGCTATAGGTGAGCCTGTCGCCGTCCACTGGTAAAGGTCTAAAGCAATCGTGAGCGTAGCTACATTTTTACTGCCTTCCACGAGTATCTATTACTACCCATTTACAGACAATTTGTTTAAGTATAATTTGTGACTCTCAGAATTATACAAACTGGAGTGATTTAGAATTGTTTGTGTCAGGTGTATAAAATGAAGTGCTTAACAATAGAACATAATTTATTTAACAAAATGTTCTAGTTAGTGTTAGTTGTAAGGCTTGCTAAATTGCTTTTAACCGTTTCCAATGAACACGATTAGATAAATTTGATCGTTTTATCTTGAGTTCAGTTCAATTAGAAATAAACAGAAGTGCGTACTGCGTAGTCCGCAGCCAGATTAATGTAGGCGCCCGCCGCCGGGCGAGCACAGGCCACCTCGCGTCTCAACATGTAGGCTCTACTGTTCCTAACTAAACGTCTTATTTATTTTAGTATTCCTAAAGTTTATCCTATTACCCTAAAGCGTTTCTTGTAAAGTAAATAAGAGCCAAATTTCCCAAGGTTTACAACGAAGTCAGTAAACGCGAATAAGATATAATAAACCTTTCTGTAGAGGGAGCTTGTTTGTGGAAAACGAAACTGAGTATGAAATAACAAGTGTACTAACAATCTGGCTTGGGATTAAAATGTTTCGTTGTAGACGAACTGTGTGTGCCTCTGGCGGACACGATAGTTAATATAGTGGGAGCACGAGTGGGCCCGGAGTATAACCATATATCGCTTCATTTTCAAGGTGACGTAGTGCTGGAGTCCCGGCTCGCCCTGTCCGCTCCACACACGTAATGTCCCATAAAACTTATTCGTTTATGAATATGAGTCTGACTGAGTCAGCACTTCGTACCATCGTCGAATAAAAAAGTCCGTATGTGCGGCTCGAGTGCTCGACGCTACACCGAGCACCGCCATGCGCCAGCCGCCTCCTCTCGAGCTATACGATCGTTCCATTATTGAGAGATGCTAAGAGAACAGAACACATTTTAATCATAAAAGGCGCTATACCTGTGTAGATGTATGTTTTAGAATCAGAGTTATTTCTTGGCACAAAGCTTTGTTTACTTTTATTGCAAATGGAAGTTCATATTATAAACTTTATTACTGCTCTGAGTGTAATATAAAATGAATTGTGAGTTGTAGTAGCAGAGCAAAGAATATTTCTTTTATATAATCTTTGCTTCATTTAACAATTTCTGTGTGAGTAGTGTGTCGAGTGGAAGAGCCCGATTGGCGATGGATTATGATACCAATGAAAGGTTCGTTCGCGGAAATAGTACTCTTACATTGCCCTAATGCCTTGTAAGTCGGCAAGGTCAAGGCAACCGAGCGGTGTGGGAGTGATACCATTGTTATTGCGTTTCTTATTCAATAAAAAAGTGTCGGAGTTTCACATACTGGAAGCGAAAATAAAAATAAAAATATATAACAAAGAATAAGCCAGGAAGGTTGCTTGTTGTTTTCTCTTGGAATACGAAAAGGAGTTTGTTGTAGACATTCTACACCTGACCCTTATTTCAAATAAGTTTCTTATTAGAAGTATAGCACTCAAAGTGGTCGTATATAATACCTGTAAATTGTGTACACTTGTAAATATACAAATAAACTGTCACGCGTGTCACTACACGTCATTGGCCTTGTCAGGCCTACTGTTAGCAGCACGATATTTATAGCTACTAAATACGATTCTCAATTAAATGATTAGTTAAAAAGAATTATTGTTTAGATGTGATATGATTGGGCATTACAAATTTTAGTCAATAGATCAGTTATAGGGTAACTATCGATCTGAATTTCAGTATATACTGAGGTAGGTACTCAGTTTCATATCGATAGCTCCACATCTATTATTGCACGGACATATCAGTGCGTTCAGAGATGAACCAATTGCTTCGAGTGCAGGTATAGTATGTATCACAGTGCACCGGGGCCGGTGCGGTGCCGGTGCGGTGCCGGTGGCACGACGGTGGCGCGGCTACAGATCAACACGATCAAAGCTCGGCTAAACGGAAGCGAGGCGGCGGCGCGCCGCTAGTGACGAGCGCCGAGCGATGCACGCCGGCGCCGCTGACATACTAATGACGGATTGCGAACATTTGTGATCTTCAACTATGTTTGTTGATACAATTAATGTTTTGGTTTCGCTTAGATGCTATATTAGGACATCTTCCTAATACCCATGCAATTATATAAATATGAATTAGCAAACATGTAGTCTGCTTTTGTGTGCAGAAATTTGAAACAGAAAGTTTACAAAACAAATAAAAGTAAGTGATAGGTACCTGGTTAACACTGATGGGACACCATATCAATATATTTATTTTACTTTTTTTTATCGTCACAGTACTATTATAGAAACTGTTTGCTTACTCCATTCACTAAATCACAAAGCTTGCAATAATATTTATGTCTTTACCACAAAGTGATATAAACACCTCCACGCAATAGAACATACAAATAAACAGTAGTGGTGAAGCTCGTCCCTTGCGCCGGCTGGGCAGGAGCGATAGCAGTCCCATAACTCGGCCGTATCGGGTGCTAGGAGTGATATATAGCCGCTCCCGCCTAATTACTGACCGCGTCTTATCTCGCGAAAAAACGCTCGCGATCGCACCCTGCGCTACTCGCTCCACTTAGATACGCTTTAATTGCGTCGCACTGAAGATACCACCGCACCGCTATAATTAGTCGTTTAATTATTGACCCGCGATAGTTCCGCCTTTCCGTGGATTATAAGAATGATCGAGAGGTCCAGGTGCCGCTCGCTTTATTTGCATGATAGTGATCTGGGTCAGTGGTCGCCGTTGATTAATTTAAGAAAGCTTACTTTTTAAACGAGGAGAGAGCTAGCTGAACGATTGGTTGTCGTCTGGTTTGTTATTATTTCTAGTTATGATGTTTATGTAGAAATGGCAGGATCTATTTTAAGCATGAAGTACCTAAGTACCACGGAGAATAATCTTACGATCCTTTCGAAAGACCAGGTAACCTTAAGCAAATATGTAAATAGGTAAGTATTATGCCTAACTTTTTTGAGACCTCATGTAATGGAAGTCAAGCCTATTGATTACCAGACAAAATTCCAGACTACATTCAGCGGCTGCTACTAGGAATCGTCTTACGTAAAACCAATACCCCAGTTCAATTTCCAGGAATCGAGTCGGAATAGGGACTTTGCTGATACATTGGTTTTGTATTTGCGAGAGATAGCACTCGTCTCAGAGATGAAGTGGCCTATTCCTCGAAACAATAAAATAGTATTGTAGTATTATAATTGTAACAAGTGCATCATTATTAGTGTTTATCGCTAATATGTACTTAGTTTGTTAAATACTTTAAAAGTAACAAGGTTTATTGAGGAATGCTTAAAGACAAGCTATCGAAACAGCATTATCTTAGTACTAAGACTGACTTGTTGATTTCTTGCGATAATTTGTCGCTTTTAATTGTAGCCGATCGTGAGTTCCAAGTTCGATGATCATATAAATTCGTCGGGTAACAAAAATATTCCGTGCAATATATTATGTTACTGGGTTTTCTGTAAGAAGGTCCTTGCCGTACCTACTGACGAATGAGTTTGCAGTGTATTATGCCGGCGATGAATGGCCTGCTTGTAATAGGTAAAATCGCATGACTTACGACATTGCTGCGAGATGTGAATTTTAATATACCTTCGGGGTATTCAAGTGATAAAAATTGAGCTTAGTAAAAGGATTTGACTAAGAATACTCGTGATTGTCGATGCAAATTACAAATTATTTTATAAAAATCGTATAGAAATTACGTCACTGGGCGAATATAGCAGTTGAAATACTACTAGTAAGAAACTGTGTATGAAGCGGTAGTAGTAGCGCGGCTCTCGTGTGCGGTACGATTAGGAATGTGTTTTCTAATAACACTGGTGCATATTCATGCTGGCTATAAGATAAAGTTTAAATTGGATCAAACAATTGCCTGCGCGCGATGCGTACTCGTATACTACAATTACTGGCAGCTGCACTTGTACACACTGCGTGCTTGAATTAATTTTAAAATGCTTTTAGTCCAATACGCCGAAAGTAGAAGAGTAATCTTTAAAAATAATTAACATTCAGAGCTTTAAAAAGATTGTATGATGTCTATTTATACTTTCCACCTAAAGTTTACCATACAGTGTGTTGTCGATGATGCTATAACAAAAGTTCGCCTGGTTGCGGGGCGAAGGGGTGAGGAATGTACCGATTAGCCGCTAAAGTAGCCGGTATTTTTTGTCACCTGTCTAAACTCTTTGACAGACTGTATTAATTTACTTTAGCTAGACTAGGATAATACATCGTATTATCATTTCCGGTACTATGCATTTCAATAAAATGTCCCTACATGTTTAAGGATGGACATGGATATTCACACAGGTGTGATCACCGGAAGCCGATTGTAATATAAAAGTAAATAATTGAAATTTATTACATTAATAAGCTTTACAACTTATAAGTGACGATAATATTTAATGTAGTCGTAAGTAACTTAAAGGCAATTAAGATGTCTCATTATTATATGGTGTTAGGAGGATTCAAGTTTTAGCATTATTGATTAATAATGACATCATAACCAATCAGTTCTGATGTGTAGGTATTGTCACAATAGTGGTCTTCGTAAAGTGCTGCATGTGTGTCCCTACACAGTTGGCAGTGGTTTCCATGTTGGCAACTGCTACTGTTGTCAGTGTGGAGGGTAGAGGTGCGCGGTCACCTCCATCACTGCTAATATCATTAGCGTGATCGTGTTACCGCGTCGCACCGTGCCGTGCCGTGTCGCGTGTGCAAACACCGTGCCGACTGTACGCGGTGCGCGCCCCTGACAACTTCTGCTTGTTTTATAATTAGCTGAGTGTACTTTGTGACATATACCAGCCCCTGGTTTCGGCGCTGCTATATGATATGCTTAAAAGGTTTGACTATAGATTGAATGAGGCGAGGCGCTCGCTCACCTGATACTTGGTTATACAGTTCTATAAAGATTGTAGTAGAGATCGCTATTGTGCCTTGTATTGAAAGAGATTGATAACAGCGAGCTATTTTATTGACTAATGTATTCAGATGTGTCAAATAACTCTACGTTTTAAAGTTATTTGGTGCTGAACTTAGTTGAAATGAAAATGAGAGTAGCTGTTATTCATGTACAGTGGCTCTCGTGAATAATAAAACTGTGCGGTTGTATCTATGTAGAACACACAAAGATACAACCGCTCAGACGAAAGTTTATTTAAAAAAAAATCTGTCTTGCCACCCCTAAAGAAATGTATTAAAGCGCAATTAGTCGATATAATTATGTTAACGTATAAGCTTGATCAAGGAAACTTGCTGGCAAAGTTAAAAATAGCGCAGGAGTCGGCGCGCGGCGGCGGCGGTGCGAGAGTAAACACTAGAACTTAACACTTAGTGCTCCACCTAATTAAACTGCTTCATTATGTTAAGAGCTGAGCCAGTTCCACCAATGTACATGACACACGCTGCGAGAGGGAGGGCTTATTAAAAGTAACGTGCGTTACAAATATTTGAGACAATTCAATTAGCAGAACATATAACAGTGATACATAATACAGACGAGTTCGAGTGAACAAACCGCACCGATGCCACTCCGACGATTGTTTGTTCCGACCGTCTGTGCACACATACAGACACACACATACACACATGTTCACGTAGCGCAGCTTAATGTCTGATGAAAATAATGAGTCAAGGATAGACGAGAACTTTTTTATAGAAACAGATCGCGTTAATTAATTGTTCCATTACTCTGGAAAGGATTATTAACGACATTACGAGTACACTCTACTATATGTTCATTAGTTTCTCGATTCCTGATTAATATTGAACACAGCACACAGCACAGTTGATGGATAGACAAAGGCATCAGTTATGAATACATGTGACACTAAAGTATCTCTCGCGCTTTAATTACTCTTTGCGAAGTTTTTGCTATGATACGGGCGCTAGGGCAAAAGTGGTGGTCATCTGCTAGCGTCTCTACAAATAATCTTGAAATTCTGCCTTCTGCTGATCACAGAATCACAGAGTTGACTTGTCTCCAATTTTGTGAAGGGTGTAATTACTTCCCTAGTCGGTTTGTAGCAGTCAGGATTTCTCTGTGCTCACTTTTGAAAGGAAATGTCTCTTTTATATTCATCATCATCATCATCATCATCAGGCTATGATAGTCCACTGCTGGACATAGCCCTCCCCCAAAGAGCGCCATAGCGCCCTGTCTTCAGCTTGCCGCATCCAGCATCTGCCTGCAGTCTTTCGCAAATCGTCATCCATCCCTTTTATATTACGTTATCATATTTACATGGATTATTTCACTGCAACAGATGAAGCGGCTTAAATGTTAGTCAACGTGCCAGTGGTCTGATTCTGCTTGCTAGAGCTTTTATAAAATACACAAATGGCAACAAATGTGCTTAAGATAAATTTTGTAATGACCGCTTACGCCACGCGCCACCCGTAGGAAGTGAGGCGATATCTCAAGCAGGGACCCCACAGACTTGATGAAATACTCGGCATGTACTTAGATGGCGTGTAATGATAATTTAATTTTGTGCCACAACGCGTGTCCTTAATGACCGCGCCGCTCTGGCCCTCCGTCAGATGAAGTTATCTATCTGCGAAGTGATTCTGTAGTAAATACTAGTAATAGTTCAATTAGATATCGGTATAATGTTGATTTATTGTTGGCAGCGAGTTTCGTAAGTTTGTCGGCGATTAGTCGCGGCTCGGCAGGCAGACATAAATAACATACAGTTGTACAATTTGAAATGTAAATTATACGAAATTCGTTTCTAAACCTAACTGTGTTTGTTAATAATCAAGCGTATTTTATTTATGGCTGATTTCTCCATAGTTTTGGAAGGTAGCATAAAGCCGAGTATATTTTATGTTAACAATAAGTTGCACGTGTCGTAGCGGGAAAGCAGGCAGCTATTAAATTATTATAGGGCGTTGTTTCTCTGTGTCCGATTAGAAAATATGAGCGTAGTAAAATGTCATGTTTGTCATCTGTGTGTTAATTTATACAAGTAGTAACGGCTATCTGCTAGACACGTAACTGCAAATATAGATAGGCAGGTAGGTATAATATCCGATGCTATTAAGGTTTTAAGTGATAGTGGGCGAGCCTATTGAAGTCTACCGGCCATAGTTCTAATCTCCATGCTGTTAGTAGAAATCTCATGATTTAAAAATTCTAATAGCAACTACCCACACCCGGGCATCGAACCTGAGCCTTCTAACACAGCAGTCGCATTCACTTTCGATACAGTACAGATACAATTTTCTTAATTTTAATTTGCTAGTGCTTTCATTTTTATTATTGCGCAGATATTCCAAAATAGCTTGACATCAAGCTATACTTGCTTATTGTCGTATTACTTTTAATATGATCACAGAAAATGTCTATATATACCTATAATCTCTAGCCGCGATGAAGTACCACATGAAGGTCGTACGCACGTCACACAAGTTCAAATATATTCGTATTAGATTCTACACAATTTTAAAATTTTCTATTGAATCGAAGATTGTCGGTTTTCACACTAGTTGGCAACGGAAACTTATCAGATAACTAAACTAAGCTCGTCGATAGAATCTGTGAGTAAGTATCTCGGCAGCACCGGCCGGCGCGCGGCGCGGCGTCCATTCATTGCTACACGAGCTCGGGGTACTCTCGTTTTTCATTTTAAGATAAGCCAGAGTGCTCCAGTATTCCTGTCGCTCTACTTATGCACTGCCTTAGTATTCTCGTATTTTATGCTAAATGAGTTTTTTGCCGCGCACATAAAGCACTTTTCTAAGAACCTTGAATATCAAAATTTATTGGAAATTCTCTTTTTCAAGACTACTGTCCAAGATTCTATTTATTTCCATGTTATTAAAGCTTGCAGTATAACTTATACCTACTGTGTGCCACGTGCTAGCAAGCAAATAAGAATTCTTTTTAGTGCCTCCCTCTCCACGTTTTGTTCCATACAACCTCATAGCGCCACACGTCCAGTACTTAATATGATTTAGAGTTATTTAGGATCATTATAGTCTCGAGTTTCTGAGAAGAAATCAAAAGGACAAAAAAGACGAGCAGCGTTAATCTCATAGTCAGGTTTGAATATTGTTAAAATCTTGAATTATTTGAATCTTGAAGCAAATTGAAATGTAGGTACTAAACTTTGATAAATATTACAGTGCGTGATACTTGGATATTATTTGATTATACGTAGTAACTCAATGCAAATATGAATGCCATTACAACCATTCGGTTATCTCCGCATGTGGTGTGAGAACATGGCGCGAAAACATTAGGAGGAGGACCCAACAAAGCTGGCGGCCAAATACAAAAATTGTCAAGCACGATTGATTGACCACAAACCAAATCAATTATGCCATTGTCGAGTCAAGTTTCGAAAATTCGATTATGATTCGAATTACACATCAGTGACAACGCATCGATAAACATTCGAATTCGGAATCATAATCAATTTGCGAATATTAAAATTTTCTTCTTCGTAGCAATTACACGTTTCAAAAATACTCACAAGAATACAGAGGCGATCGATTACTACCTACCACGAATTATATCCTCTTGTTTAAATAATAGGTTTCAATTTACTTAATAAGACATAAGGTCGCTACTGTCGCGCGTCGCGACTACAAACGCTATTCAAGCAAGAATTCATTTAAAGCGTGATTCTTATCAGATTTTGGCATAACGTTGCGTGACTTATTGCACTTGTGGTTTTCTTCATAAATATCTGTCGAGAGAATTGCACAATTCGTTCGCTGTTATCGATGTTTTTCGTAGTCATGCCCTTGCATGACTAACATACTTCGTTTATTTTGAAATACAACTGGAGTTTAAGTTACTCTAGGTATGTACCGACTGAATACAGGCATGTTGCGGGCTTCATGAATGAAGTGCGGTCATGCAGGTCTCACGACGTCGCGACGCGGATAATGAGCGGCTGCGGTCCGCGAGTCCGCCTGACGTCTCCATTGAAGTGCACGCCGCGGTAGGGCTGCTCACCTCGGCGAACAACTTTGTGTACTAGTTACATTATTTAAAGTGGTCTGCTTATATACTCTTACCTTAGCTTATTATACAATAAACAGTTCGTAGTATTGTACCTATACAACTAAGTATTCTCTTTTGCTACAACCGAGAATAAAATGTATTCCCGACCCATTAATGTAATCATGCGTGAGTGTCTCCAAGACAGACAATCTGCTTAGTGTTTAAACTACTGGACCATTAAGGTAATATAAATGTCTTGGCTTGGCTAAGATACGAGAGACATATGAGAAACGTAACATAATTATACCAAATTGCATGTGGACGGTATGTTTCTACGCGGTAGGTACAGGTGATATACGATTCCAGAAACTGTGTTAGTGACACGAATATTAGAAAGTACAAGGTAAACTTTCATTTGTCTATGTGTAATGTAAGGTCGGAGCGTGGTGCAGTTGGCGAGGCCGCGGGCTAAGGCGGGCGTCTGCGCGGCCTGGGCTGCGCGCGCGACACTCGCTACTCGCTATCGCCGTACAGACAACTAGTAATTATCGCTGCCGGCTCTAAGCTTATACAATATTGAACACGTATTGGTACTAATAGTAATATTCTGTTTAGCTAATATTTCCTTGTCGAAATTATTGAATGTATACTTATATTTTACAGACAAACTACGCTTAATTAATATGAAGAAGACGATAATTCTAAATCGCCTCATTTAATGTGTAAATCAATTTTGACACCGTCTCGAAGAAAATCAAATTTATCGGCATCATGTTTGCCCGCTCGCTACTTGAAGTGTAATGAATGTGTACAGCGACTGTAATAGATGGACATGATAATTGGAATCGGTATAAATACGTAGCCCTAGTACCTTTCATACAACACAACATCTTTTATATTTTCTATGGGATTTGCACGTATTTAAATTCTATGTAGATATTACACACAAAATTGGCCGGTATTGGTACACACATAATTACCTACACAATTACATAAACAGTCTCCGGCTCGTTTCACTTAACGATTAGACAGAGATATGTTACCTTTATTTCTGCACCTATAGTTTCAGGTCCTACATAATAGCAAATACAAACTGCCTCCGTGGCGCAGCGGTAGTGAATGCGACTGCTGTGCATGAGGTCACAGGTTCGAATCCCGGTTCGGGCTAACAAAAGGTTATTGGGATTTTCTGTTAAGAAATCTCAATAGCAGCCCGGAGTTAGGAAGTTGGCGGTGCTAGACACCCCCGTGCCTCGGAAAGCACGTAAAGCCGTTTGGTCTTGCACCTGATCTCTTTCCGGTTGTGTCGGATTACCATCCCATCGGATCATGAGAAAGAGGGAATAGAGAGTGTACTTGTGTTTGCGCACACGCTTGTGCACTATAATATCTCCTGCGCAGACGGCCAGTCTTGCCAGATTGGCCGCCATGACCGAAATTCGGTCTGGAGAATATTATTAGATATTATAATAGCAAACCAGTCTGTCTACCGGGCAAAGTTCCAGTTCCCGCACTGTTACTGAGAATTCCTTGACAGAAAAGCCTACTTAACAGTTTATTCAACTCGAGCATCATACCTGAGACCTTATCAATAGCCATCGAGACAGAATTGGTACCCACCAGCGTAGATTCCCCACGTTCCCACTGTGATGTGGAAATAACTGTTATTCACCCCTTAACAATCAAAAATATTCATGTGGCATTTAGAAAGTCCTACAGATGAGTGCGTGGCAACCCTAGATTAGCAGTAAAATGATTAACGCGTGGTGTTTCAGCAGGGGTGTGTCCGGTGTGCGGCGGCCGAGAGCCGAGTGCCGAGTACTCTGCGATCACGTACCATTACTCGGTGATGTACTGCCGCGCATCACTATCATTAGCATTTATTTACACTGACTCGGCCTCAGCTGCGAACCCAATGTCGCAGTTTACTCCGTGAACATGTTATTTTAATATTTGTTATCTTAAGCTCTTGGTCGTGTTGTTACTCGCGTTATTTCCTTTATCCTCCTAATTTAATAAATATTAAAGCTTGTGAAGATGTTTCGGTGGCTGTCTTATGCACACATGGTGTTCATAAGCGCGAAGGACGTTCCTTTCACTTTTTTTTTGCTAACATTCAACGGGTTAATAAGCCCTTGAACGCATTGGGATGAGGCTTGGCTCACAGATAGATCATGTCTTGAATAAAACTGTACCAAAGTACGAAGGCAGTCCAAAACAAATGAGATGTCTGATATTTTGGTTTATTATACCATCATCATGAAGGAGCCTTATGTAAGCTTATGCATTTGTAATGTATGTTTAATAACACAGAGATTTGATTGCACAGATGGTGCAGTGTTATAATTAGTCATCAGTGCGTTGAGTTAGTGTTCGGTCACGTAAAAATTGTTGCTTCGTGTCTAACTTTTCTTAGTATCCGTTGATTGATAGTTTCTAAAGTCTGATTCGATACTAGAATTATTCGTAGTGCGGAAATTGCCCATTAAAAGTAGACCGGTAGGAAGCTCACGGCACCGCGACATTGCAGTTATTCAACGCGCCGTGTTCTCGGAACGTAATTACAATAATCACAGTACGTTATGTGCAGGTAGCCTGCAGGTCTAAGGTGCGAGTTCGATTCCTACCCAGGACTCAACACCAACTCATATCATCATAAAAATCGTAAAATTATGTTCTTGTCTGTGCGTTTGTGCACTTTAATATATTTAAAGAAGAAACCAATTTGAATGTAGTTTAAGTGATATATTGAGATAAGCTTGATTAATATTACTTAACTTTGCAGTTTACTTAAAATCGGTTGACGAATATGCAAAATATGTGAATTTGAAAGTGCTTTAGGATACTTAGATGATTCATGTCCGCGCGTTTGACATCGTAGACGTATGACAGCGAGTCATTAACATAATTGACATTTGATTACGAGCTGAATGAGTACTTAGACATCACTTTATGAATGGTTAATAGTGAACGGCATCATAATTATGCCTACAGAGTAAATGTCAAGTACTGCTTGCCCTCTTGTGAGATGGAGTTTGTGTAATAATTTGTTGTGAATATACGCTGAAATAGATAGTTGCAATAGTACCTACCTTCGGTCAAATTCGGTGTAAACTAGTTATATTTAGCATGAGCTCCTATTCAAATACAAAGTATTAATTTGTAAAATAAGTGCACATTAGATCTTAGAATAAAATTAGGTGAGTTTCAACTTAGTGAAGTGAACTTAAGAATAAGAGAGATATTAGAGGGCGCTTCGGTAATAAACTGGTGATTAATTTATAATTGTGTGTGATGTATCTTTAATTTATTGACGTTACGATATAATTTATTATACCACTAAGCAAACAAGCATTAATTTGCCCGATGCTGTTGCCATAGCTGAAGGACGGTCAAAAACAAAACACGTCCTGTACTACAGTTAATAAGGGTATGATATAACTGCTTCCTCTGTATCTACAAAACAAGCCGTAGAACGTCACCCCTTTTCAGAACACTATGAAAAGATATTTGCAATATTCTGTAGGATGCGCTTACTCGCTATCCCGCCTTGAAAACTCTGAACATAATTAATGAAAATAACTGAGTATACTTACAAAGTAATGGTGATTGTAAGATACCAGAAACCTCTTAGTCCACAGTGGCTATGATCGTTGAAACTTTCTAGTATGTTCTGCAAGTTTCATACTTCAGTGCGGTGTAATGTTCAACGCAAAAGCAAGCTTAGTACTAATACCAAGTACGTTACAAGTATGTGATGGCTGCAGCATGCACGTACATATTGTCATTCTCGTAATTTATTCTTTTTATAGAGTCAACAAATAATTCCTGTGTCGCGGGGGACTTAACAAACATTCAAACAACGAACACCCAGACTTGTAACCATTTGTGGATCATACAATTTTTTGTCCCGTGTGGGATTCGAACCCACAACACTCGGCGTGACGGCAGCGGCGAGGCGACCACTTAAACCACTACGTCATCCGTGACGTCACCACATACTGTAAAGTCCAACTTGATGCATGTTGTGCCTATTGTACGTCTATAATTCTTAGGTCTTCATGATCCTATACAGCACTTACGCTTACGGTACGAGTACTAGGCCAAAGACCTAACCTAGAGATTTCGATATCGCAAGTAATTCATTCATAAACAGTTTCTCGCCTATAACATCGAAAGGGTGGCAAGAGCTGAATTATAAAACCGCGTATGGTTAAAGGTTTAAGGTTTCTTGTAATTGAGGGCGAGCCTACTGTCGTTTATTGAGCATTGTTCCAGACTCCGTTTCTTGAAAGAAAACGAAATAACACTTTACGTGGCCCGGTACCGGCCGCTTCTCAGAAACAAAACATTCTCGGTGTGGCACCAACCCGAGACCTCAACATACCACTGCGACACTGGAGCAGACACAGAGGCAGTATTCTCAAATATGCTCATGATGTCATTAATCTTATGGCCTGTGCTGTGTGACAACTTTCGTGCATACAAGGACGAATACCTATATGATATGGAACAATGAGCTCGGGGATAATCAGACACGGAAAATAAATCTTAGAGACACTGAAAATACAACACTTGTACGGTGTTGTATTTTAGTGTCCCTAAGATTTATTTTAGCTAAGAGCTTATATACTTATACCTGTTATTGCCATATTATACAATATATTATTAGGTATTGAGAAAGCAATTTCAGATCATAATAAAACCATCGAATTTGAAATAACTGTCGATGTCAGTGAGATATATCTGTATACAGCTGAGGCGGGTCGCGGGCGCGGGCGCGGCGAACAGTTGTCGCAATCAACGTTTTACATACATTTGCATAGAGCGGCGCGGCCGGCGAGCCGCGATTAGTCGATCTTAGTCTTATAGTCGTTTGACTAATATTTAATCGGATACAAGTGACGAAAGAAATAGTCGGTGAGCAGTCGATGTGACAGGAGAGTTTTGCTTTTTTATTTATTTTATTAAGGTTTACCAACAGTTGTTACAGATATAATACAGATAGGAACATACAAGTGTTTGTGTCTAACTGCACAACCAATTATAGGCAAATACCACATTTTTGATCGACAAACTGTGCTATAAGCGAAAAGCGATATTTTTTAACTCTAATGACAAAAGTTTTGATTTGCGATCGATGAGTCTGAGCAAGCACTAGATAGTTAGTTAGTTGCAGAAAATCGATTGGTACTGGAAACAGTTACTGACATGTCGCAACACAAGTCTGCCGATACAGAATGATCCTTGGGTGTACCGCGCAGCTAGCACTCTAATAATCTCAAAACAAACTGAGCAGTTGGTTTGTTTTCAATTGCGATAGTTTTAAAACAAAACAAATAAAGTAATTACTGATAGGTTGCAATCCATTTTTATGCATTGCCTTAAACAGCAGACAAGCTAACGACCCAGCTTAAGTCGTTGCCGCCGCTCAAGAGTACGTATTCTTGGCACTAGTAGGAGCATGGCCAGAACACACGTCACTGTCTAGCATAAAGAAAGGTGATACGGGTACAGTACATATAGTCTGGCCTTATTAAACCTAAATAAATAATAATATGAGTGTCCTAAGTTGGCTTCAATTAGACGCCGCCTTACACATGACCACGTAAACATGATGTCAGGCACTGCTGCTCGGGAGCAAACAGTCTGTCATCATTTTTCAGTAAATTCGGTTATTACAATATAATTTGCATAATGATCGAATTAATTAGTTAAAGCCGCCGCCGAACAGATTTATCAAACGATATTAACAGGTATTTAATTTGTCGCATTTACATAATGAGGCGGGTCGCCATCGCCACTCAACAACATAATACTATCACAAATTTTAATCGAGCCAATTGAATCTGTTACATCGAGTGCTCGCTACTATTAAAATATGTTTGGTATGCTAATTCAGTTCTGTTGCACACTGGATATTCACACAACTAAAGCTTTGCTACGTAGTGCGCACAGCCACAAGTTATAAACAATCAATTAATTAATATCGAATTAGTTTAATAACATGCTTGGAGCTAACACTAACTGCAGGACATGGTGCAACAAACATTGCTTTATCAACAGCATTATTGCAACCAACACCGATAGAGACGAGTATCAAAATTAATTTATAAGTCGTGTGTACATAGAGTCACGCTTTCCTGGAGGAGTGCTACGCCCTTAGCATAGGTATCTCTCTTGTCTCAAGCTAGTCAGTTTGTAACTATTTTGCCGTCACTGTGTAGGTATGATACCTGTGCCGCGGGAGACTACGCGAACATTTAAAGAACACCCAGCCTTGGTACTACAACTCCTGGGTCGTTCGAAATTCCGTCCCGTTCAGGGAATAGGGATATAACACAACACGCAACTCTGGCAGTGCAAGCGACCACTTAAATGTCTATATGTATCATGTGTCTCTTGTATCATGTAAAATCGGTATTACTTATTGTATCGGTATGTTGAGTAGTAGAGCCTCGCCGATTTCAGCATGAATGGGCCGGCTCGACCGGGGAAGGACTACCCTCTCACAGAATATCTACGTGAAATAGCAGTATTCCTACTGTTGTTTCGTTTGGTGAGTGAGAGTGCCGGAGGCCCATTGACCCGCTTTCCCCTTCCCAACTCCTTCTTCCCACTTCCTTTCCTAAAGGGTCGGCAACGCGCAAGTGATGCCTCTGGTGTTACAGGCGTCCATAGGCTACGGTGACCACTTACCATCAGGTGGGCTGTATGCTTGTTTGCCACCTAAGTTGTATAAAAAAATATACATAGTGCAGGGTGTTTTGCTTGTGATTGACATTTAACATAGGATAAATATCAGCAGATTAAATTAATTGACAAAGTAATGAATAAGCACGTTATACTCTTACCATTTCGAAAACATGACGAGTGGATCTGTAACTGCAGTTATGGGAATTATTCTATTTGTTGTGTTATGTAAATAGTAAGATTACCCGTTTCAAGATAGTGAGTTCCCACATTAGCAGCGAATCAGAAATCACTAAGTTGTATATCTGTTGCGTTGCGTTATACAAAATCGCGGATGTCGCCAGGGAATATGTACTAACGTTACAAAATAATTAATTAAAACGCGCACGTCGCGTGCAAAGTAATTAATTTGTAAATTAAAATGTATCGTTAATTCGCTAGCCATTACCCGCGCGGTGCCGCACTCATTATCTGCGCGATTACTTTAATGTTCTAAGGCGTCCCGACACTATCCACTCCAATAATAAGCGATGTGCCAGTGTGGGAAATATACACACAACATTTTATGTACCCTGGTTTTTAAAATTATCCTTCATAGAAAAGGAACAGGCGTTTTCAAAGTAACTTTTTGTCGCCTATATATGTTATTTAACGTAATAACGATAAATTTAGGATAAACTAAACATTACAGAACCAAATCAAGCTCGTGTAGCGTGAAGATAAGCCAGACAAACGTTATTTATGTTTTGTGGGACAAACATAACGCGTCAAGGAATTACAGTAATTAATCAAAATCTCCATCACAGTCTAGCAGTCACCCAGTGAATCCACCTGGTTAAGCGACTTGTCCTACCACCTCCAGGTAGCATTTATCTATGAGATAAAAGTCTCGCCATCTCTCTTCTTTAACCTAACATGAGTGAGACAGCATGCGATTTATCTTTCGGATAACTTTTACTTGTTAGTTTGACACAAAAGATCCCACTGGGTCGAAGTGTCGCCGGCCTGCACTGCCTGGCCCCCACACACAAGATAATGCTTGTTAGTTGTCGGGCTGGCTGTAAAAGTTTATTACTTTAACTATTTATGCCTCACGGTTAAGCCCGCTTGGCTCCTAATCAGAGAGTGACGTCAGATAGGCTATCTTTTTCAATAAATAAGCTACAAAATACAAGAAGAATCTTTCTTATCCAAATGCTCGTTCCAGAGATTAGCGCGTTTAACCAAAGATTTACAATATCAATATAGATCTTTAAAAATATTATGCACCAGTTTGTGTATTAATACATCTGGAACTTTATTATAAAACTTACAAATAACTTGCTAATTCACAATGGCGGTACTTGTATCTATGCACAAACTAGTTCGTTAGTCTATTACGAACGTGCTTATACTTTTGTGTAAAAAGTAAATAGTTTACAACTAACTACATATTTAACTAGTAGAACTTGTAAGTCCTTCACAGAGACAGCGTCAGCGTAGCAGTTACAGCATCAGATATTACGTAACTGTGTACTTGTAGTACACGCCTGCTCCATGAATCTAATGACGCTAAAGACAGCTCTCAGCTTCTTAATTATAAGTCTGGTTCGAAGCTGAATAAATAACTTGATACACCAAACGGATGCTGCGTGATAGCAGCAAGCAACACATCAACGTATTGAGTACGTTTCCAATCGAGATGAGCAATGAAGGCACAGATATATAGAGGAATAGTTTTGTTGCGCGACATTGTGATGCCTAGGTTCTAACAGAGGCAGATCTACGAAAGTTGGAGCCATAGCGCAGTTCTTACTATTGTATAATAACAAGTTCTTTTGTTCTTAAATGAAATCACCGGCACTTAATTTAATCCATGTTTTGCAAGAGATTAAATAAACATACAACCACAAATAAAACTAACAGATACAAAATACACCAAGAATCAAAGCAATAATAATTGTTAATGACACTAATAATTAAACTGTGTGGGATTCGAACCCGTAACACTCAGCGCAGACGCGAGGCGGTTGCCGGTTCGCTACACCATCCACGCAGGCACTATTATTTTATTGCTCATCTATTCTTGATATTTTCCATCGCGAAAATGAGAACTAGGATAGTAGCTTTAGAAAAATAGTTTATTAAGTTGTAATAAAAAACAAATACCCCAACAACGTTTTGCTTAGCAAAACATTCCCTAGTTGCTCGAGTCTCAATCATGTGGTACTAACCGTTAGAACAAGTTGCCTGCATATAATATTACTCACGCTGAGATATCATCTAGGACTGTCCTACAGCCTGAATCAATCAAAAGCTAATATCTACCATGAGCTCCGTCAGACACCGCTACACTAAATGATAGCACGCAGGAATAGATTTAAAGATAAGTAAAATTTTGATGGGATTTGGATGGCTTGGCTCATATAAATTAGTTACAAAAAATTGTCCTTGTGGTTTTATATTTCCTGGGCACAACAAAATGACCTCGCATACGTTCGTGAATATCAACTTAACAATGACACAACAATAAATAAATGATAGATTGTTGGAAAATTTTCTCCGTCATGTTAAATAAACGTTGTTAGTATCGCTATCAATGTGTATGCTTCTATAATTGATATTTAACACTTCCCGGAAATATTGCTAAGTAGTAAAAATCTGATAAGAGTTTGGGAATAAAATACAATTTATATAAGATATTAAATACCGGCCGCAATGGTATAGTTTTGCTTTCCAATTGTGCAGGTTATCACGAAAGATCTTAACTTCTTCTTAAGTCACTCAACGAATCATAAATCAATTTAACATAATTATATGTATGTACTTCAAAGTTAACCTCACTAACCTTTCGACACCTTGCAAGAAATTTAGAGGCACTTTTTTAATGGCTGACACTAAGATATTACTTATTTAAGATATTATTATTTGAATCTGTAAGCAGCTGCTTTTACACAAAATTTACATACTCAAGCAATCAAGTAAATTAAAATGTCATGTCAGTCGTATGGTAAAATACAATAGATCATTAGTTCCCAAAGTGGTCCAGGTGGACCCCCAGGGGTCCACGGGAGACTCGACGGGGGTCGACGTTGGCGTGACAAAAAAATGGGGGTTCACAATTCGGGTCCACGAAAATTTTGTTGCAGGGGGTCCATCGGTACCAGCTAAATTTTGAAAGTGGTCTATGAGCAAAAATACCGTGTATGGTCTATGGTATTTACATATAAGCGTAGGTAGGTAATACCTACGCTTACATGTAAATAATATACCTATATTAAAGTTTAACAATCGCATGTCACGGAGTTCGTCAAAAAAGCTGACACATGCCGCAATCCGAAATAGGAAACCCACGTCACAAAAGTTATGTTTAGGCCTAAGCCTAGTTTAGACTAGACTACGAGCAAGCCGAGTCAGCGAAACGCATACGCTGCTTGACAATAAAAGATTTAGGTCGCAAGATATTGGACAAGTTTGTGTACCATTTGTATGAGACTTTCATATAATTTGATAACGACACAGACAGAACAATTGTTCAGTAAGAGCTTAGAACAATGTTTATGAAACAAACACGTCATCAATCTTAATAACATTAAGGAATGGAACAAAGCTGTATTGTATTACAGTGATAAGTGGCAGACGCGGGTTCAGAGCCGCGTTAATACTGCGTTAATGGCCAAACACACACAGCTCGACGACGATTAAGCGCGGGATGACAAAAAGACGGTCAATAATAACATACACTAATACCCATTCATTACTGATGAACGGGAGAACGAGACAGAAATATACAGCGAACCACTCGAGTGAGAGAGGGACATAGTTAATTGTTATATAATAAAAGAGAGGTTTAGCGGGGAAGCAGTCGTATTGAGTAATGAAGTTGCTACTGTGAGGGAGATAAGAAATGTTTCTGCACAAAGTTCGTTACTCTCGTCAGTTCAATGAGAATCACGGTAGGTTTCAGCATCGAGTTATGTGTGGGTTTATATGAAATGAATCAATCACATTCGTCGTAGCCACGCACGGCGCGCGGCAGGCACGTATCGCACGACTTACGCTCTACATCATTTCAGCTGCGACATCATATTGTAATTCTACATGCAGACATATGTACATATATTATGTCTCTATACATATGTATATTGAATAGACACAACAACTTAAGTGAGCTTCGGACCTTTAATTAAATGTGTTATGATTTTTTGTGTGGTAGATTATGATAACATGAACACTATCGTTCATTTTATTTGTATTATATAGCTTAAAAAATTTGTAAAGTTTAATAGTAATAATAGTGTAACAGTTTTTAAATTTTGTGATAAAATAAAGTGTCAAATAACGCGATAATATCCGTATGTAGTAGTTTGATTTCAATGAATAACATTCGCGTAAACAGAAGACAATATTACCTAAAATAGTAAACTATTTTTCACGAAAGTTATTAGGTATAAACAAAATATATACTGCTTGTGCTGAAAACAATACTGTACTAAAATTATTATTTTCACAGCTTTCTTTGATAGGCCAGAGCCAATTCATAGACGTATTATTGAATACCCTTTTCTTGTACTTTAATACTTTAGTTTTACTAAGTTAAAGATTTTCTCTGTACAAACATTTGTATTATTGACCTTCAAGTCTCGTACAGTTTTCAATGTGTTATTACCTCAGGCCACCCTTTAATTACATTGGCTGCGTCTATCGTATCTGTGCGTGTTCATCTTTCAGCGAGGCTCATTATAAGTTGCGATGTCGATACTTTCTCATAAATCAATTTGATAAATGTTCCCTACTGATGTTTTATTATTTATGGGAGCGGGGATATCTCTGTGCTCAACGTTTCTTCTTCTTCATCTCTATTACGTTCGTGTACTATTAAGTATTCCATCGTTCGGTCTCTGTTATTGATACAAATATTAATATGTTTCGGTCGAACACTTTTTATATTATCCGTTTGTGCTATTCATTTACAATATTGATACGCTTAGCTATCTTTTTTATAAATGAGCTGAGGAGGTTTATGTAATGCTACTTACTGATACTTTATACTTATAACAACGAGCACTTCAACTAATAAAGCCTTAAATTTTTATCAAAAGCTTTTATTTGTTTTCATCTGACCCAGTGGTTGTGTGTATATAGATATTGTAGATTAAATATGATCCACTTACTGGTGTTCGATTTACCTAGAATTATGCATACGTGTGGACACACCCCACAAGGTGGATCGACGACCTGGTAAGGGTCGCGGGAAGCGGTTGGATGCGGGTGGCCCAAGACCGGTTTGTCAGTAAAACCTTGGGGAAGGCCTTTGTCCAGCAGTGGATGTCTTTTGCCTGAGATGATGATGCATACGTGTAAGTTGAATAAAAAAAATAAGACATTATCGAATTTTAGTATTTCTATTATTATATTATACTGTTTATACGATGTACAAAATAATACTAAAGATAACTTATTATGTAGAATGTAAGACGATAGGACATTTCACAACAAAATATTATAAAAGCGAATATAATATTTTACTTGATATAATGTTCTCCACGCGTGGGAAGAACCACCTGACACGCTCCACACTCCTGTGGCGGTACAACGCTGGTAAAGCGACACATGGAGATGTTATTGTAAACATACAGTTTTTATCTGTTCTTCAAAAGATATTATTGAAGGAGTAAGGACTTCGGAGATAAAATAATATGTTTTATTTGAGAGAACAGTTTTCTTTGCGCTGAACATATTCAATGCTAAAGAGAAAGAGTCTCGATGTTATGCTAGGACTAGCTGACCCGCGCAACTTCGTCTGCTTCACTTATGATCATTTTCCTCGATTTTGCAACATTTTTTTATTGATGCTCTGCTCTTATTGGTCGTAGCGTGATGTTATAGTCTATAACAAATTAACACGAAACGCACAGTATACAAACATAGTCCCACAAGTAGAGGCATGGCTCTCTACGATAAAACAATATTGTAGTACAATCACGTTTCGTCAGTTTTATTTACGTCTGCCTAGGAGGTAAGGCATTCTACCCATTGGAACATTACTAGTGCTAGTCACTAATCTGGTAGGATTGTTGTCCAAAAGCACAACATAGTGCGTTTGCTTGATATTGAAGTTACCCCAAGGTGTACCTTTGAGATACCGTGTTATCACTCGCCCAAGCATTCACACACAACCATTGAAAGGATACTTCATTGAGAGACCTACTAGCTAAATTGAACTAGGCGAATGATATTCCGTATTTAATTACTAAACTGGAATCTACACAAATCACAGATGTGAACTCGTATTACCACGTGCTCAGTTCCCGAAGTCTTACAGAACAGTGCGTTGAGGAGCTGCGGCGTATCGAGTTGCCGCGCCGATCTTATTACGATCTAAGGAAACACATCAATAGACTCTATTAAAGCGATTGAAGCGTCTAGTCAACAAGTTTCTGCGCTCACATCTCACTTTGCTACGTTTTCTATTGAGTATGAATAAAATGTTTGCACGAAGGATTGTTTTTATAAGGATTTTTAAACAACCCCGCTGTAGGAATACTTAGGATCTTACAAACATTCCAACAACATACACAAAAAACATCTCATTATAACCATTTGTAGATCACAAAAAGTGTTGTCCCATGTGGCGATCGAACCTACAACACTCGTCGCGGCGGCAGTGGCGAGTCGACTACTTGAACCACTACGCCATGCGTCAGTCGTGCTTTATCTGGCTGATGGTTTATCAACTTTTTAACAATTTCAATAAACGATAATAAATGTAAGGTAGCAAAATTGTTGTTTCCAAATCTAATTTTATAATAACCCGTTGTACGCTGTCTGTTCTGTCGGAGGGACGCGAACAACTGATTCTGAGTTGCGTCAGCCGCGCGGGTTTTACTTTTTTACTTTGTGTAGTTTTACTAAGGTACGAAGGAATGTTGTGCAATAGACCAAGCGAAATGTAGTTTAGTATAGAATATACCAATGCACAGTGTTCACTGAACGACATCCTACGATTATGTGGCTCGATTGGGAATAAGTGCAGTCCAATTATGTGGGCGATGACGCTGCGTGTGTTACTGCAAGTGACACAGAATGTTTAGTTGGTTCATCAGGTATTTCCTTACACGATAATACAGCATCCATTTAGAGAACTGTGCTTGAAACCTAATGTTCACAGTTACATCTCTAAGCCAACGAAGCAACAACTGTTTTCGTACAATACCTACTGGTAACTATCCTAATCCTAACTTATATTATAAATCCAAATGTGAGTTAGTTTGTTACACTTTCACGCCTTAACTTCTCGGCCGATCATCATGAAATTGTGCATACACTAAACAGAAAAGGACATAGGGTATCTACTACCTATCATCCAGGATATAATAATGTTGCTAACCTAACCTACATCTACGC
Organism: Catocala sponsa; assembly: GCA_963564715.1. Lineage (NCBI taxonomy): Eukaryota > Metazoa > Arthropoda > Insecta > Lepidoptera > Erebidae > Catocala > Catocala sponsa. The sequence goes on from OY751337.1 coordinate 282,922, forward strand.
GAGCGAAGTCGCGGGCACAATCTAGTAATTAATGTTCTTCAATATAATTCAAATAAATTAACTAATACAAATCCGTATGAAGTAGCTTAATTTTAATACATTCACGTAAACTTAAGACATTATTATTCTTTATTATTATTATCCTATAAAAAAGTATGTAGGAATTTAGAAAAGTCTTACTTCTACTTAAATATCCAACGAACACTCAATTACCTGACACGACAAAAAATAGATTAGAAGAATTCCTGACATGTAACTGAGACGATCTCATTGTAGTTAATCTAAAATATTTGTTAATAATAGCGAAATCTTGTTGAATTGTCAGGGTGACAGAGACCCTGTGTTGGCATTTTTTGACATTTCATGATTATAATACTTGAGTAAGAACGAGGGCAATATAATGAGCGTTTCCTTTTTTATTTTCGCCGACAGCTATGACGCGGAGGAGTTTACTTATAATTAAGGTACCTATGTTTCTTTTCAAGATTACTACGCTGTTCCAGCGTTTGTTTTAAAGCAGATTGTTACAGTTCGATGCCGGGTTGGGCAATGACCTATTGGTTGCGTCTAACACAATTTTTTATTAGCACCTAGTCTAGCAGAAAGGTACAGCCTCGAATTAAATTAATCCCATTCATGCGTGCGGCTTAAAAACCTTTGGCAGTAGTTTTTAAACACAATATAAATAATGAAACGTTGATATATTTTTTGCGTCGCGAATTTAAAAGCATCTGCTCTGTATAGTAAACATGATCATCGTATACAATTTTTCCTTAACGCACATTGTGACTAATGTCTATTAAATCTGGAGATTGCGTTCGTAATCGTCGGCACAATACACGGTATTACGTATAACGTGAACATACAAAAGACGCAAGTGTCACATTGACGACGACGCGCGACGCGGCGACGCCGACGATCTGAAGCGCAGTTGTTGCAACAGCACAACACGAGCGCCTCGCAGCCGCGCTCCAGAGCACCGACTGCGTGCGGTCAGCGCGCTGCCAGTATTAGCCTGGTAATCTGCACCCGGTGGCACACCAGCCTGCTACCCTGTGACGTCACGCTGTATACCAACCTTTGAATATCTAAACTAATATTATAAAGCTGAAGAGTTTGTTTGTTTATTTGTTTGTTTGTTTCTTTCAACGCGCTAATCTCAGAAACTACTGGTTCGAATTCAAAAATTCTTTTAATATTGGATAGCCTATTTATCGAGGAAGCCTATAGGCTATATAACATCAGGCTACGACCCACAGGGGCGGCGCAGTAACGATAAACGCGGGTGAAACCGCGAGAACATATAGTTAGTAATATTTGTGAGAAGATACATGTTTGTATATGGTTTTATAACTTTACATGGATGAATCAACACGTGTTATGGAGTTATAGACTCGGGGCTTTATATTCTTTATGTTTCCTTCACCTTTCTTTTGGCAACTAGGTATGTGTTTGTTCCTTCAATATTTGTTAAGTCTGAAGCAGGTGATGCAAACAATCTCGACAAGAGAATTGTTATTCGACGCAAGTTATTAAAATAATGGTAGGTATCACTAGTGTTTTAACATAGATTAAAATACTGATAATACCTACCATCAGTATAGACCTACTAATATTATAAAGCTGAAGAGTTTGTTTGTTTGAACGCGCTAATCTCAGGAACTACTGGTTCGATTTGAATACAACTCAAACACGTCAAGTGTAAATAATATTTGTAAGCAAAATAAATCTATAGGTACTAATATTATAATATTAGTATAGATTTATTTTGCTTACAAATATTATTTACACTTGTCGACGTGTTTGAGTTGTATTTAGTTAGGCATTGCAAAAGCGTGTATAGTGTATTGGAGATCGCTACAGTAATCTCGAATACACGTATACATATATTTAAATTTTAAACCACCAGCGAGCCAAACGATAAAGTGATGCAGAAACCGTCATACTCACTCGGCCTAGGTAGTAGGTGAACCGTAGCTATATTCGTAAAACTTTCCGCAACGTTAACTTAGTATTTGTATGTGAACTGTTACACTTCAAATGCGTACATCTGTTCTGAAGCGACACGTTACAATATCCGAGTGTCACATTACCGACCACATTTATTGTAAGCAGACAATGGTCGAGCGGTCGGCTGTCGGTCGCACTGTCGCGCTGTCGCACTGTCGCGCTGTCGGCATTAGGGAAGTAATCCGCGGGCGCTGTCACAACACTACCGTCATTGTGCCACTGATTAACAATACATTGGTATTAACAGACTCGTCTAAAGCCTTTGTGGGTTCGAGCCGTGTGCCGACATTTATTTTATTATATGACGTATTATTTCTGAATAAGCTTTGCAGATGTATCGAAGTCGTATTCAAGGATGGTCGTAAGCTTTTTTCTATTTTATGTAATACTGTCTATGCATGAAAAATGAAAATGTACTGGCGCATGGAATAATGATTTCCATTTATGGTTTGGTTTCACAGCATATCGATAATGTCATAAATATAAGTTTGTCAGTGAAGTGTGAAGCGTATAGTCTGGATTTTTTCATTTTATGTACAGCAGATTCTATACGAGTAATAGCCAAGGAGCAAATTTCGTGAGTTATACTTTTTAAACAACGGGGCTGAGTCGCAACGAAAAATCTACAAGATATTGTAACGTAAATATAATATAGCCGCTTATCATCACCGATATCGATTATGCTCTGATATTATAAAAAAATACTAATAAATATTTACCTATGTGTAAGATATAAAACTTTGACTTACATAATTACATATATAATATTTGTATGCCAATAATTTGACGAAATGTGTCAGCACTATTAAAAACCTAAAATGATCTATACCATATTTGATGTACATAAACGAATAAATAAATAACGTCACAACAATCGGAGCGCGGTTTTAGTTATTATTGATGAAATAAAACAAAATACTTACATTACTTACGTTTAATATGATGCGACCCTGATTGCTAGGCTTCCACGTACATAATATATATAACATTAAATATTCGTGCGCACTCGTACTCCATAACAGTTCCTTTAAGTTGTAGTCTTACCTGTAACAAACAAAATAAAAGCACATCAGCCAAGATAACAGTGTGTATCCGCCAAGAAGTGACGTTGTACGGCTCGCGCTGTAATGTGAGCGAGACTGTTCCTGGAACACCTTGAACTGCGAACTTTGTTATGTATCGAACAACTATTGTACGTTACACGTGTAGACCTCTGTTTCCTACAAACAGTACAAAGTGGCTCCTATTGAACTCACAGTTGACACAACTTATCGAGTGGCTTACTGCGAGTAAATGAATAACTATTGTTACGAATAGTACCACGCGCAACTGCCATGGAACTTCAGGTGTGAAAATTAAGGCTTATGTTTAACTTATCACCAGATATAGTAAAATATAACAGTCAAAAATAGTAAATGATCACCAAATTGCACAGCAAAATATATTTAAAGAGATCAAACTAAGTCGACGGGGCCCTGCTTCGCAGGGCTCCTATTTTTGGGTGGGTTTAAGAAGGAACCTAACATAACCTAACCCTTCCGAGACGGAATGCAGTGATTTGAGGCGTATAGGTGCTCGTTATAATATATAAATTTTATAGTAAGTATATTTTGCTGCGCAATTACTATTTTTGGTGGTCATTATATTTAATCCCCAAAATTAATAGCGGAATGTTTATTGCCAAAGAAATGTGGGACAGGCTAGCTTATAGGTAAAGATATTATGTGATACATAGAAAAACTTAAATGTTATTATTACTTTCAAGATTTCAGAAAGAATCTTTCGTCTTATTGTCTTACATTTACACGAATGTTATTAAAATTAAACTACTTTATATGGATTTTGTCGCGTGGTTTATTATTTTTTTATTCCCTCTTGGTACTTTGTGTAATTTTCAACGTATTTGCTAATAAATAAAAAGTTTCATAATACACGATTGTAGAACATTATTTACATAGGTAGTTAGTTAAAAATAAGACGGAGAGACGGGCAGAAAATGCGTATAGTGGATGTCCTAGTAAGCTTAGATTTAAAAGCAGCGACTTAGTTACTATAAGAAACTGTGATCTAGTAGTAAAAAGTGGTATACGTAGTGGTAAGGGATGGTGTACTCGGCAGAGGGCGCTGACGTGGTGCCTTCGCTATAGATAATACAGATGACACCGAGTGGCGTGAGGCTCATGCCTTTATCAGCCCTACACAAAGGCGCGCGCCCAAATCTTAGCAAGTGCCTACACTTATACTCCGGACTTGGACATTATTATGATACTATGGCAGGTAGACGTTATTTTTATATAGAATATACTATTATAAAGTAAACTCAAGCTATCCTAACTGGAATCATGATTACACCTTCGTAGGAATATGAGTGCAGATGTACGAAAGACACAATGTTTTTCTTATCGCGTCAAAATACGATTGACGAAAGAGTAAACGATGAATAACCCGGATGTTTATATAATAGATTCGGTTATATGAGCTTACTACTGTATTTATTGAGAATTTAGTTAATTACTATACAACTAGTTATAATAGGTAGTGAAATATTTGGCTTTCTTCAGCAATGTCTGCGTAATATACCTATAATAAAGTTATAATGATCATTTTAATCAATATTAATAATTTCTGTAACGACAAGATTGGAACCCATAATTATTAACATAACAAAACTGTCTATAACAAAATATGTAGGTATAATAACTATCGCACCTTTATGCGTTTAACTTATAATAATAAATTTTGCGATATTGTGTTCGTACGCGCACGCACTGAATAGCATATTCATTTTTAAATACGCTGACTTCCCAGAAACACTAGGCTAGAAGGTTTGAATCACTCATAAACTTTCCCCCATTCATAGGTGAGTGTGACTCATAATTGTTATGGTTCAACCTCAACAGACACGCGATGAAAATATTTTCTGTTCACGTTCCCCGAACTCGTCCAATAGTAAACACATGTATGTATGTATGCGTATTATGAGCGGTGGCTCGTGGCGCGTGGCGCAGCGCACCTACGGTAGTTTGTTCCGTGGTGTAAGTTCACAGCATCAGTGGCTCAGTTATATCCTTACAATAAAGGAGCAGCGGCTCGGATTACCCTGACTTAGCCCCGAGTGGCCCGCAATATGTTTAGTTACACCCCGTCCCCGCCCGCCCCCTCGTGCCCCTCCACACTCCCCTCGCCGCTCCGCAAATTGTCTACGTCTTGAGCTCGTAATTGAATTTATAATAGGTTAGTTTAAGAGGTATTTAGTGTTTTGCGCAAGATGTACGGGGATTCAGTTAGGTGTGAGTATAAACGCTCGTTATTCCGTCGACTTAACGTCTCAGGAACCCTGACTTCTGAAACAATCCCCGGCTTAGTGGAGACGCCTGTGTAGCGCTTTCTATCCTCCAAATATTAAACTATACAATTAGGAACGAACAAGGTTAGCTTAACAGTGAGACAGTTTACTGCCAAGTCAAACAACATAATAAATGACTCGCATGTTTATTTACGCCACCTGAACATTTAAAAATATACCTAAGTATATAACGTACCTACCTACGTAGGGTAAAAGGAAACTGAGAAAATATTTTTGCCTAGGTACTGTCCATAATGTTCTAGATGCGTGGCACAGGTTACTGCGGTTAGTTTAAGATATATGCTGCAAAAAAAATGTTAGCAAGTTTACCAACGTTTGAATACAAACAGCCGCGGCTATGCGAGCCGCGCCGCCGCGTCGCCGTGGTCCGGTCGTTTCGCTGGATCTTTGTTTTGTTCGGCAGTAGGACACTGAGCTAAATAAACTCTCCGTAATGAAGTTTTTTAATTAGTTTTCTTCCGTGAGTAGCGAAGAGCGAATACAAAACATTCCGACGGATTGAAGCCGAATCTACCAAATAACTCCAACTTGATACTGTTGATACTTAAAGTGAAATTATTTGCTCGGCCACACTATTCCCAGATGTCGCTTAGAGACATACATTTCATGTTTTGCTACAAGAGATATCTAGATACGTGCTTTTAAAAGTAGCTGAATCTTCAAAATAACAATCGTCTTTCTAAGCAGTTACCATTTAGTCCTCGTTTTAAAATTGTTGAAACTTTTTATTGCCGTGCTGGTTGTGATGTTATGATGTTATGAATTTTGAATTAAGCAAAGCACTCTAAAAGAATTAACTTTAAATTTGTACCAGAATAAGATTAGAACAGAGAAGGCGTGTTTTCACCGCATGTTTTGCTATTTTCTTAGTCGGCACTAGGTGCTTCTGCTGCGCAACTGTAAGTCATTAAGGACACCGACAAGGCAGTCTGCGGCGCTGTAAGAATAGTAGCGCAGAATGCAGATGTTCTGAGCTCGCCCATAATTCTATAACAGTATTAGCGAGTGGCAATATGCTAAGATATTCATCAAGCGGGCCGCAGCGGAGCGGTGCGGGGCAGCTCGCTTAATTGCGTTAAGGAACAAGGCGCTGCTGCCATTAGCTGTATTACTGATCATCCAGTTTGTGTATTAGTTTTCAACTCGCTGGAATGTCTATTTGTCTACGAGGAGCTAAACTTGGTAGCTACGTGTTAGATTAGGTTACGAAATACAACTGTAGGTTATAGCAGTTCAACAAGTGCAGGATTTAGGCATTATCATTGATTCTAAGATCTCTTTTATACCACATTACGACAATATTGTCAATAGAGGTGCCAAAATGCTCGGTATTATAAAGTGCAATACTAGACAATTCAAAAGTAGTACTTCAAAGATCCTTCTGTACAATACTTTGGTAAGGAGTGTATTAGAGTTTGGTAGCGTAGTTTGGAATCCTCGGTACACAGTTCACGCGCAGCGTTTAGAGTCAATCCAAAGAACTTTCACTAGGCATTGGGCATTTGCTACTCCTGGAATCAACTACAGGTGCCTCACAGCGAAAGCTTGACCTATTTTACATTAAAAACACTTCAGGATAGAAGAATGATGCTGGACTTAATATTCCTACAAAATGTAGTTCAAGGGTTATCTCAGGTAGAGGAACTGCTTGAGCGTATAGAAATATGCGTGCCTAGACCAAATGCCAGAATCCGAAACAATTTTCCATTTTTTAATGTACGTATTATTTAAAAATATTTTCACCTTACGTAAACGAAGTCGCGGGTTAAAGTTAGCGTTAGCCCAAAGTAACTATTCCACGCGGACGAAGTCACGGGCAGAAGCCAGTTTTAAATATAAAATAACTAATAGCAATAACGTATTTGTTGGTAATTTTCATATAAATATTGGTTTCTCTGTTGTAGTTTTTATTTGTTGTATTTTTGTTTTGTTCAATTTTATTATTTAGTTTCGCATGTTGTCTACCTGCCAGGGCTGTGCATATTTGTAACTGGCCTAGCACATACACTTTGATGTTTGTTAATTTTATGTGAATGTCTGTGTTTACCCTGTAAATATGCCTAAATAAATAAATTTTATGGGCTTAGAATTATTAATTTTTCTAGCAATCAACACAGTAGCATCACAAAGGGCAGAAGATAAACTTGACCGAGGAGTCGCTTTCCTTCTGGGAAAACATATACGCCGAGGTTCTGACTTGTCATCAATTTAAATGGACTGACTGATTTGAACATCACTATACTATTAAGAGGAATCAGTTGCCCGTGGCCTGCGAGTTTGTGTAATCTGACAGATATCTAAAATAATAGTAATGATCTGTGTTTACTGTTGTTGTTTTGTTTGATTAATTCGAAGTATTCCTAAATTGTAAAGTATGTATTGTTTTGTTGTTACTATAAGTACCTAATTAACATATGACATATGACATCGAGATTGGAATGAAAATTTTAATTGGTATTTCGAGTTATTTTACGATTGGATAGTACATGAATGACGAAGATGACCTCGAATTACATCTATATCCTCTGGATGTGAATGTTGTGACGTTCATAAAATTTTTGTTTTGTTTTTTAAAACTAAGGTGGCAAACAAGCATACAGCGCACTTGATGGTAAGTGGTCACCGTAGCCTATGGACGCTTGTGACACTAGTGGCATCACTAGCGCGTTGCCGGCCCTTTAGGAAAGGAAGTGGGAAGGAAAAGGAGCAGGAAGTGGGTAAAGGGGTGATTGGGCTTCCGGTACTCTCGCTCACCGAACGAACCCCAACGGTAGGAATACTGCTATTTCAAGTCGATATTCTGTGAGGGGGTAGTCCTTCCCCGGTCGAGCCGGCCCATTCATGCTGAAATCAGCGAGGCTCTACTACTGCAATCAGTCTAATGGTGAGAGAAAACTGAGACTATCGACACGTGTTCGTCACGTCTTGTATCACTACAACACCACGACAGGCATTCGACACAGTGACGCGTGTGTGATAACACGACCACAGAACTAAGTGCTATCAGCACCAGCGCACCGCGAGTGGCGCGCCGGCGCCGCGAGGCCTCAATTAATGGAACGTATCTCACTAAACCATTGTTGCACAACTTCACCCTGCCGCGTGAGTTGCTTTACATTACAAGAATTAGGTGTAGTGGCAGCACGCACACGAACTCGTTATCGTTAGGAACCAGACATAAGTGAATAGTAGCTTTGATAATACGTTAACTATTACAGCCATATAACTCGGGCTATAACACATTTTATAATTAAACTAACAAGTGGGCAAGTACTAATAATTTCCTTTAAAACTGTCGCAGTAAAGTACAAAGCGTTTATTGTACAAGTAGCTACGACTAGGAGGCGAGTTGTGAAACGTTCGCAAGTCGTCGCACCGCCCCGCGCCGCGCCGCGCCGACGAACACTCGCGCCAAACTTTAGCATTAACTGTTGTAGTCAGAAACACTCCAAGATCAGCTACTTTGTACTTAACGAAGTAATATTCCATGTTTCCTAAATTATATTTGCAACAAAATGCAAATCACAGCATCACAAAGTCGGAAACGAATGCTATTAAGCGAACAAAAGGCTACAAACTTGTAGAGTCTGGATGTATCCCCAGCGAGTTTGTTGCTCAACCTGGCGCCGGCCCCGCCGCCCGCGCCGCGCGCTCCTCGCACAACTGAATAATTTATCGGACTTAACAAGGATTAATACGTCTTGGGAGCGCTAAAATATCATCCTCGGGGGTATTCGCTAAATGAAACGCTCGGCTCGCCAGATCAAAGTGCGTTACGTTGAGTATCGTGTCCAAAGCGCCGGGCAGCCGCCGCCGCCGGATACATTGGGTACGTCGAGTGGATTCTGCCTCTGAAGGGCTTATGTTTCCTGAACATCCAAAGGATGAAGCTGTTTTGACATGTTGTCTACTATTACTTTAGTTGTTAATAACACGTTTCGATTCCCATATTTATCCCAAAAATTTCAATATTATTTTTATTTCGGTGATACTTTTGAGGTTGTAATGCATATTTAATACTAGCTGACCCGCGCAACTTCGTGTGCTCCATATAAGAGAATTTACCTCGTAATTGCTGCTCTGCTCCTATTAATCGTAGGGTGATGTTAAAGAGCCTATAGTCTTCCTCGATAAATGAGCTATCCAACACTTAAATAATTTTTCAATTCGAACCAGTAGTTCCTGAGATTAGCGCGTTCAAACAAACAAACAAACTCTTCAGCTTTATAATATTAGTATAGATTATGTCTAAATATTTCTGTAGTTAATAGTAAACACAGTATCACATTGATATTCTTGATTGCCTGTTCAAATAAAATGTATCATGAATCATGATTTATGTTATACGTACAAGCAGTCAACAAAATTTATCAGTATCATTATTTTTTATGACCTCTATAAATAAATTTTAATGTAAATGCATACCGCTTAATTTAACGCCAAGCAATTCAATAAAAATGCACATAATAATATTTGCTTACAATATAAAAGTACCTGAATATAAATTCTCTTTTTAAATAACTCAACGGTCAGTTCCGACGCCGCAAGTCTCGCGTTACGCAGAGCAGAAAAGAAGATTATAAAATATAAAATCTTACTGAATTCCATCCGAGTTTCCGTTCGATTTAAAATCGTTTCTACGTTGAAATGTCCAAGCGTGAAATCTGTCGGTGGAAGTCGTTACAGAGCGGTGCGGCAGAAGGCAGGAGGCGGAGCGGCGCGGGTGCGGTGCGGGCCCGTTAGGACTCGACGCAGGCTTCGACATGACGTTATCAGTTTCCGGCGCACGGGACTCAAACCTAGACCTCTGTGACGCATCCGCACGGAAATGTAGCGGCAAAACTACACAATATTTTATTGGAAATGTGTCGAGAGCGTGTTTTGACGTGCGACGTCAGATACCGCTGAATATACTGACCCTTTCTGATGTAGGTATAGGAGCGGAGGTGTTGCGACTCTGCCCCATAAAGAAACTACATAAATATGTGCAGAATAAACGCTACAGAACCAGGCTAGTGCACCTTTCATTGCTATTAATATTCTTACTAATAAAAGATCCCTTTACATTTTTATGTGTATAATAGGTGAATCTCTTTTTGTAAGTGGAACAGGAGATGAAGGTCTCGTAATGTTTGGTTAAATTACACTGATAATATAACAATACTACAAAAATAAGTTTAATGTAATAAACACAGCATAAATACAGCTAAAGAAAATACTATATTACATAGTAGAAAATATTTCAATATAATATGCCTTAAAGGCTACGTTAACGGGTCACTTGTAAACCCTTTTTATTTCTCGGAATAAAAAGGGTTTACAAGTTTACGGAAGCTATCTGATATTTTCATAGCGACTGACCAAACAGTTGCTCAATCATAAGATACGTGTAGACAATACCAGACGCGTTTCATACATCACGGCTACCTGTGAAGTTGTTTATTTTATCTGGTCGTCACGAGCGCCACTTCCACTCCTAAACTAGCTGGATTATAAACCTGTCCAAATAAATACACTTAAGCGTGTACCGACGTGAACTTTACGCCCTTATTCGTACGCGCGTAGAGATTAAAATCTGGTAGCGATAGGATGTCGTATAAGGATTTATAAGTGCAGGTGTCAAGTGGCATTCCCTACTCTCTGTGCGTTTTTGTGTCGGTCCTCGGTCGGCATGTGTCGCACGCGCTGTGTGTCCGCGTAACGCGACACGTGTCATTGTCCACTCCTGTTTGTCGATCAAACGTTAGTCTGTGAGCTGCACTGTGTTGTGTTGCGTGTGCGGGCCGCGGATAGGTGGAATTTTTATTGTCTGTTTATATTTGCATTCCGTGCGGTGTCACTAGTATTGTGAGAATTTAGATTATTCAAACCGTTGCGCGTTGTCGCGTGTCGACGGCTATGAATGGAATGTTTAAAATAACTTATAAAAACTCTAAATAGGCTGTCGTCTCCTACTAGTCTGTAGGAGTAAATATTAACACAAATGTTTCGAACCACCCGAGCCGACCTTTTGTCAAATAAAATACATGAGGTAGAGATTTTGTCGGTGAAAACACACTTCATTTCGACGTTAAAGAACGTATCGTAGATTCAGATCGTGTCGAACAAATATAATTCGGGTTTATTATTTTTCAACACGTCCAAGTATTTGCGGAGCAAATTGAGTTATTCAAAACAATACGGACCATAAAGCGCAGTGGACAGCGGCCAAACGCGCGGCGCGACGGGTGCCAGCAAACAGTCGCGAGGCCGCGCGGTAACGAGCGACGCACATGTGTCGAGAGGGAGATAAAATTTAACGACGACGCGCCGCTCACTGCGACCAGTAGGTTCGTACCGAGCCTTATGTTCACTGCTGTCATGCTTATGATCGAACATTAAACAGATTTTTGTGCAACTGCAGTAAAATATCTGATTAGTCACTTTTAATAGCCAATAAAATAACACCGTATATGATAGTGACAGGATTTACGTGGCTACGCCAGTTTTAAATGTTTTTTATTACGGAGTTAAACAAAATTGCACAAGTTGTGTACGTGAATATAAAATATGACTTTATTACTTAAGTTTTCAGACATCTTGAACTCGCGTCGCTATAAATACAGCAATAAGTTAACCTTTCGTGAATGTGTTGAAGTACCTATATCCATCTCTATCTTCATTACGATAATAAATCTGTCAGTGGCATCAATCAAGACAATTTATGAGAAACAGTCGCGCGACTCGCGAGTCGAGTGGCGAGTGGCGTATCGCTCAAACGAGGCACAGCGACTCTGCTTGACAGTCAACTGTCAAGTGATCATAAAGATTTTAGGGCTAATTCATACAAAGTTATTACTTCCAGTGTCATATTTTGTGAGACGTAACCGTTTGTGTACAGCTTAGCATATTGCGTGGCGAGCGAAGTTCGAGGGTGCGAGCGACCTTACATCACACTTACTGCTTTTGTGAGCTTCGACGAAATTGTTTACGATTCTCTTAAGTGGTTTCTATGACCACTTAACTTTGTATTTGTGCAAATATGTCTAACATGCGTTCAAATTTCTTGCATACTCATCCTGTGTTTAACTAAGAAGACAACTGTAATGTTAAAGTGTCGTGCTAGTGCTACATTGTTGAATCTATTCCTGCTGAGTCAGCAGTATGTTAAGTTAAGTGCCGCTTTATCTGTCGCGCTCGTTGTGTGACGGTCGAGTATCACAACTATCACGAGCCATCGCGTAAGACCGCGCGGCGAGGCGGACTGCAGGGGCAGGCGGCAGGCGGCAGCTGTCAGTCCACGACGCGCACCATCTCGCGTCATGTGCGACGCACTGGACCATGTAAATGACTCGCCTAAACGCGTGTTACGAAAAATCTCACTACATTTGGACGTACATACGAATGTGCCGCCTTCTCGAAATAAAACAAGCCTTTTACTCGGCCTGCTTACCTAAAATAACATCCGAGAATAGTCACAACAGTGTACTGTATAAGCTGGCGTATATTTCGTACGTGTCTACTTTGTATCGACTACCAATACAAAAGTTGTCAAGCATAAATTGTGGCGCCCCACATTTCAATCAATGCATCACTTCGGCTCCATTTATGTTATGAATCGAGTTTCTAAAGTTATATTAAAATGGGGTCGAAACGCCGCATTATTTATTTTCCTCACACGTTTGGGGAACATCAATTTCTGGTAGACAATTTCAATCAAATCGCCGATGTGTAGAACGTGGCGGCGTATTCTGTGTTGTGGGGAAATTTTATATCTTTCCTATAGTCAAAATAACGCAGCTATTTTTATTGCGCATAGATCCATACTCCTGTGGAAATCACATATAGGACACAATATTTACGGGCTATTTTAGGATCATCAATCAAATACTTTCTTTCTACATACATTTACATTTTATTAACCCTCATTTTGTAATAAAGCAAGCTTATCACTGACAAAGACACCGTCAAGGAAAACCAAAACAATGTTCTGTTAGTAACCGATAGGGGTGATCAGAACTGTCTCTTTCCAAAAATACACGTGAAGCGACAAGTCGTAAATTAGCGCGACAGATTGACGCGCCGCGACACTGCGACACTGCCTGTCAAGCACTGACAAACTTTATTTTTGTCACACGCCTTGTGTCGCGGGTAATCGCATTGTACACCGCGAGAAAAGTATGCGTCGAACAACCAGACCAGTACTACACATTGTATACATTTGTTTATGAAACCGCAATTAATGGGGAACATTTATTTTAAAATCGGTTCTCACGGAGTATCCTTAATTCGAATACGTCAACTATATCGATGGCAAGATAAGTAAGTTTATTTATCGTTTCCGCTGAGTGTAAATGTTCGCGAAAGCGCCGTTAACGAAGTTCGACAGCGAGTCGTCGTGTGTGGCGCGACCCTTACTCTCCTAAGTGCACAAACATTAAGATTAAGTAAAAGTTTGTGACGCATTTTTTGTGCGCGAACATTGGCGCATTAGGAGCCATCTGGAGCTCGGAATAGCTCGTCGCTGCACAAACACGTGGGGTGCAAACAGGAATGCTTTTAAACGCCCCATTGAATGCGTTGACGTATGTAATTTCAGATTCTATACAAAAAGTAAGTGTACGTCATCGACGACTGTTCCGCCGTGTCACGCACACAGTGTTAACGTTTCTCACGCGCACGCGGGTGTTCCCGTCCTCCGTACTCGACACTTCCTAGGGTGATGTTATCGAAAGCAACAGCTTTTCATAAACTTCGTAAGGTAATAATACCTTAAAAGAGGCTTGGAATTTGAAGTACATTTAATCAAAACTAGGCAGCTGCTCCCTAAGCGCCGTGATTTATTTACACTTGAAAAGTTTTAGTTGAACGTATCGTGTCGAGCGGCACGGGCGCTCACTCGCTGGTACTACCGTCCAAACGGTGATGGTATTCTACGTCATACGAAATAGGTAGTCAAATATGTAATGAATTGCTAATATCGATGATATCTATGTATTTCTTTTTTTCGACCGATATCATACATTGGTCAAACCAAGAGAAGCATAGGCACCCGCATAAAAGAACACATAGCTGATGTAAAACACCAACGCTCGTTGAAGTCTGCTGTGTGTGAACATGTGCAACAGGGGACCAACCACTACCTGAGATTTGACAAACCACAGATGCTCGCTAAAGAACACCGATTCCTACCAAGGATGCTTCGCGAGGCTATTGAAATCAAAAAACATCCTAATTTCAATAGAGAAGATGGTTGGAATGTACCACCAGCTTGGGATCCAGTAATTCAAATAGTCAAACCCAAGAAGAAGCAAACCACAGCTAGACTTCATGATACTTTGAGCTCATTCTGCGTAAATAGAAATACCCATGATTAAATTATGTTCGGGTACTTTGAAATAACTACACTGGAACATTGAGACAACTACCATCTTAGTCTCCCCGTGACCATGGCTGCTGAAAAGCAACCGAAACGTCGGGGAAAGTGTAAACATAAATATAAATAGTTTATTAGTATAGTAATAGTATAAATAGTTTTAATAGTTTCAATAATTTAATTAGCTTAAAAAATAGTAAAGTTTAATAGTAATAGTAGAGTAACAGTTTTCAAAAATTTTCTAATAAAGTGTAAAATAAACAACGCGATAAAATCCGTATATAGTAGTTTAATTTTAATGAATAACATTCGCGTAAACAGAAGACAATATTATGATGATATCTATAGTTTCTGCATTCGAAAGAAGTTTACTAAAATGACATCAGATAATATATAATTTAAAAATAGCTGAAATATGTGTGTGTTTTACTTTATATCAATATTTTCAGAGAGGTACGCTACGTGTGATAATTTCATTGAGTAACATGTGTAGTCTATATTTATAGTACACAGACCACAGCAGGCTAACAATTCAATTTCCATTTAATAGCATTCTGGTGTCACTGAGTAAGATGAAAGCGCGGAGGTGTTGTGCGTCCCGCGGTTACAATCGTAAACTTACAACCAATAATCCTGTTCACATCGGTTTCTTTACTTTTGATCTCGAGATTGCCCCTCCCTTCCTCCATTTGACGTTTATATGTTTGTCCTCCTTCCGATTTGAGTTATTTTATGGCAACGTCTTTAAACTACGATCTTATATACGTTTAAATTTAACTTTCTCATGATTTTATATTTGATTTACTGCGACTACTGATGACCCACATAATTGAACATTAAATATGTCCAATTTTAGAAGTCACATAAATGTTGCGCAGTAATAAAGTATGATTTGTCACGCCGTGCCGCGCCGTCCACTATACACGTGGATATCCAAGCGTCGATGTCGAGACGAGATCACGCATGTGGGAGGATCACGCGTGGGATGTCAAATATTACACGCAGCCAAAACCTCCACCTGGCGAAACATTATGTAATCTGACCACAGCTGTCCTAAAGAACGTATATAGTAATTTTGAATGAGCAAGCTCATTAGAAATTGGACCGCAAACAATGTAGGTACATAAAAATACCTGAAGTAAGCAATTACAAGGCATTTGACGGTAGACTATACGTCTGTTGTGAAACTAAGACAAAGTGGACTGTTACTACGGCAATAACTGATAAAGCGTGATTAACAATGGCAGCTGAATTATCTACAAATGCAAATGTTTAGAGTGGCACAGAGTAAGCAATATTCAGTGAAGATAGAGTCAGCAATTCTAAGTCTGTAGTCAGTTCAACAGTTCATAATGTAATAAGTGATTTCCATTTAGATGAAGCGGCAAAACACCTCGCCGAGTGAAACCTCAGACCTCATCGACCTCATCGTACTCATATACATGTAAATTCACCTTCATTTGATATTTGTGCAAATACAAGTAACAATATCCGGGCGCACTCCCGAGCTGTAATTAATATTACTTGATTGAAAGCTACAACTGCTCAGCATTCGCTCCTAATGTGGTTATTACTAGCTACAAGGCTGACTTGAGTGAATGAGCTTTACTTGGAAAGCGGCAAAAGCCAATGTGAGCCTAGAAAGTACGATAAACACTGCATATTTTACGTAAATTCCTCGCGAATATCCTGTATTGAATCATAAATAAATAGAGATAGTACTAGTACTAGTTGCATAGATGACTATTACAATATTCTGAAATTAATCTCAATGTACAGAATGTTGAACTCGAAGCCTTTCATTTAATTAAGTTACAGTGCGAGCTGCAGAAATATAAATGTGCGATAAAAATGTAATCAACGAAGCATTACTGCAGGTGAATAACACGTCTTTGTTATATCTACACCTAATGTTGCAGACGAGGATACTTTTATTATTTAATTGTATTGTTTATATTTTAATCTTTGTAGTAAACACTTGTCAATTTAAATTTAAGAAATATAAATCACTAATAATAATATAAGTAATAATAATAATATATCTTTATTGTCTAAAATCATATCAAGCGATACATGAATCCACTTATAACACTAAGTAGTTAAATCTAGGTCTCACTGCAACAGCCGTCAGAGCTAACCCCTTCCACTCCCGTGCTAGATGTGAACTGTGTTACAGGAATGTTAAGGATAGTCCTAAACAGCAACATTTACAGCGGACAAAAATATGCCAGTGCTATATTATAGTGGATTTTGAATTTACTGAAACCCCAAACCAGGCATGCATATTTCTATGGGGACCAGATAAAAAAAACTTTAATAAAATGCAAAATAAAAGGTGTGTGAGTGTGTGTAATTTATATGTGTGTGTGTGTGTATGTGTGAGCGTATGCATGTGATAGATTGTTGTGTTTATGCGTGCCTTATGCAAGTTTTTTGATATTTCCGTTTTTTTTTGGTTTAAAGTATGAAAGATGCGTCGAGACATTTCGTGTTAAGCTGCGTATACATTACGCGCGGCAGCCGCACGAGCCTATGTTCGACTAGAGCAGATGTACATTTGCCGCGCGAGCCAAAATAAAGATATGAATTTCAGTAGATCGCGGCTGCCGCCCGCGGCAAGCGATCCATCTAGAATATCATACCAGTTAGTTGCACAACAAATCATTGGCACCATACAATCGTATGAGTAGACGACACTTTTTGTTGTCCATTCGCCGTATTGCCGCGCGAGCCAATTTTAAAATCCACAGCCGTCCCAACTGCGCGCGAGCAGGCGACTAAAGCTCCTTTGATGCGGTCTCAAAAACCGACAATGATCGGTTCGCTCCGCGGCACGTTCGAGCGCGGCAATGTTCGAGCTGCCGCGCGTGGCGACCTGGTCTCCATAGCGCGCGGCCGCTGCGCGAGCCAATGTTCCAGGGTTTGCCGCACGTAATTTGTACGCAGCTTTAGATGTGATACTACTAATCTTTGACATTCATAACTTGTAAACAAAATAAATGTTGTTTTACTTTGACTTTATTTCCTTAGAAGGAAATAAAGTAGCAGAGATCAAAATACTTAAACCATATTACCATTGATAAAGTTTCCCTTTAGAAATGAGAAGAGTATGACATAATTCACGTTATTATACAACTTTTAAATCAGACTTTATACATATGAATCATTAACTATACATATAAATATAGTTAGAAGTTGCTGTAATGCAAGTACAACCATTACAATGTTTTCCTACCTTTCTATTCTATTATATTGCTCAATCCTAAGTAAAGCCGTAAGCAAAAACCGGTGTCAAATATGTCACATACTTGCTAGTTGCCAATAAAACGTACAACACAAATAATTATACTGTTTATTGTATAGTGTTATGAGCAATATGGCGGCGAGTATCAAGTGACAGTGCACAGATTGCATCGTTTAATGAAGCATTTTACTGCGCCCTGTGTGCGTACACAACACTGGTTAGTGCACGTCCACTAGTGTCAATACTGCGGCTAAGGCACCGGCCGGTGAGGCAAATAGTCTTTGCTCAGCAATTAGTTATGATGACCACGCCATCCGTACGATGGCGTGGTAAGCGTGAAAGCAAGTTCGTATACATTGAGTGTTGCGAATACGATATCGGCACGGGTCACATTTTTACGTGACGTACAAATTGGCGTACTTTGTACCGAATCTGCAGACAGTAAGTGGTAATTGCCGACCATTTACTTCGACAACGACAGTCACTGCCTGCCATGAAGATAATAACAATAATAATATTTATGTTCATATATCGAAGATTACATTATAAAACAAACATACAAGACTTATGGATCGCTCTTTTCGTCTCGAG
The DNA here is from genome assembly GCA_963564715.1 of Catocala sponsa. Lineage (NCBI taxonomy): Eukaryota > Metazoa > Arthropoda > Insecta > Lepidoptera > Erebidae > Catocala > Catocala sponsa. The sequence continues at coordinate 301,489 of OY751337.1, forward strand.
TCTGAGTCCTTATATTTCAAATGGGAATCTACATTCCCATAGTTATTCCCACAGTTATAATGTACTTCATAAATGTAATAAACTAACAGATACGTATATCCCTTAGAAATAAAATAAATTCCTGCGGAGCAATATTTTACCACAAAGTGCTTACTTGATGGCAATAAGCATCATAAATCAAATAATAAAATATATATTGAACATACATTAACACCGCGTTTATTGGAAAATGAAATGTTTTCTTGTGAATGAGATAGCTGTTTGGTATTCATGGAAGACGTTAATACTGCGCATTTATTGCGATATTAATGGCGAGCTTTGAATGGAGAAGCGTCGTCTCAAAAACGGATGGTCTTACTCAGACACGAGAGTATAACATACTGATGCTTATGTACAACGTAGGGCCCCGGCTATCTGTGTATCCTTAATGGCTTCAACTGAGGAGGGCACATCCGCGAATCGTTTGTATATATGGTAGATGGGAAGAGTGCCACGCGACTGCCAGACTGCCAACACATACCGAACTGTAACTATGAATTACTGATAGAATAATCCAAATACCCCCTGACGAATCGCTTGCAAAAATTCACGAAATAATTAATAATATCATATTTTGACATATTACTCTGTTACAAGATATGTATACTAATATCATAAACTAGCAAAAGCTACTTTGTACTGGACAATAAAACACAACAAAATCAAGTAATACGATCATTGAAAGTCCGCTCTGTATCGCATGTCACCTCAGAAGATTTACAGAACTAATTGTTATGAAAATACTTCATCTTAATGTTACCCGATGAAAATAACTGACGTAACAATATGTTACACAAACACAGCTTTACAAATAAAACATCGAATAATACAATTATTAAACACTTCCCAGAATAGCAGTTAATAGTTCGGTAGCGTGGAGCAACAGTAACTGGTAGATAGAACAATAACGAAACAGTTATTACAGGCGCGCTATTTAAAGCGAGGCGCGCGCCAGGCGCAGGCTGAATTACAGGTTAGACGCTAACTCGCCGCTGAAATGCTGTTCCATTACAGGCAAAGTGCCTATTGACAACGATTTCATCGGCCTTTTAGCTAGAGTAACTATGCATTCGCAAATTTATGGATCCAATTCAATTTATTGCCTTGTAAGCTATTAAAATCTTGAGTTATTATACATATAAATAGTACACCTTAATTGTGTCAAATTTGCGTCCCTGAGCTACAGCGGGCTTACTATTGAAATAGTCGGAAATTATTTACGTATAAAACGCAGATTTAACTATAAAATATCTAATAATATTGCTCTGGAAATTTATTTCAAATCTATGAAAGATAAACTAATATAGTTTATAATTATTACTCTAAGGCAAATTCGAGAGTATAGAATGGAAAATTTAATTTACCGAAGAAACCACGTAAAGAGAAATCAAGCAATCTTCTTAGAATACTATTTGCCCGTACAACCAATAGTAAAAGTAAGCTTGTTGGAAAAATAATTTTCCTTTAGCAAATTAATAACCAATATTTAAAATCTTACCGAAGTTATGTTATTGACCCATTGAGTCGTAGCGACACGCCGAGACACAATAGCCTTTTGTCTCGTATTCCAACAATTGACAGGTCGAAATTACCACAGCAATGTCCAGAATGGCTTTAAGTATGGATACCCTGTACTATCGACTGAAAAAGCAATCGTGTGAACGTGGCAATGACATAGGCGTGGTGGTATACGTCATACAAGTTGTAGTACTTGCCCCCTCCGCCCCCCGCCCCCTGTTGTATAGTGAATGAACTGGTAGGCTCATAGGCAGTACGCTCGCGGGCATCATGCACGTACTCACACTATGACTGGTGATCAACATCTACCTACATAATTAATAATGTCGTGATTTGTATACTGCTAGTGTACATCATTTATTGTCACGTAATGGACATAATGGAGGAGTGTAAAATAACATAAAAGTTTCATTAAAATATATAATTTACGCCGTTAAATTTTTGTATAATATAACTCTGGCTGTCTTTAGGGAAGGTACAAGCGCATTGTTATAAATTAATTATCTTACATTTTTATAAGTCTAACATTATATCAATTTTTATTCGTAATATAATTTATGAAACAAGTATCCATATATATAAATACTTTCTGGTCTAAAAATATTATGTGATTAAGTTTCTTCTACGTCAGAAGAAACATATCTACAGTTGTATTTCTGGTCTGTCCCGAATTAGCACACATGATATTTCACCCAAACGACCGAACCTCAAAGGATGAATGATATATAAATCACGATTTAAATTCTTTACCAAGCCATTCCACCGACCAGATTATGTTAACTTAACATGAACAAGAAACAATAAGGGATTCAGGTCCACTCGAGACGTCACTGATTCGCCATGACACTTCTCGACAATCTGACGAAGCTGTTGAAAAATTCAACAGGCCGGCTCCTGGAGTATCGGCCTCGTAAAATTACAGCGTTCGACAACGGCGCACTTAAAAACACACGCTTTTTTAAAACGTAATAACACGTCAGCGTTGAATCTTTCATGTGAATAATAATGCGCGATTCCTCGAATGCCTTCACACGCATCACTATTTTTATATTGAAGGCGAGTTGGTCAATCAATAGCATTGTAACTCGTATGTTTTTACTTCACACTAAGATGTAAGACACTTATAAATCGTGCGCCAGGAATAGTGCAGCTTTCTGTTGTTACTCGTAAATACATAAAATGTGTTGAGCGCGCGGATTGTCAGACACGTGGATCGTTTGTAGACTGTAAGAGGATACAATGTATGTATTGGAACGAAACGCTCGTTGAAAGCACATGTAATCGCACAAACAAAGCACATAAAATGGTCAACTTAATAAACGCTGCACTTTGCCATTTGCATACGCAATGAAATATGGCTTATCTATTGCATACGCAATGATAAGCCATACTCCATTTGGTTAGGTAATTAACTAAAGGTAAAAATCTTGATGTGACTTTTTACACTAACACAATATATTAAACAAATAAACTACTGCTTAAAATAACGGTTTAATTAATTTCGTAATCGTTATTGTTGTATTTACATTGATCTTTAGCAGCATTTTATTTTTAAACTGAGCTTTTAGATAAAAAGACACATCAAGATTGTTAACCTTTAGTTAAATACCTAACCAAATGGAGCATTATTTTTCCGGAGGATTTTTCCGAATAAACATAATAATAAAATTATAATTATATATAATGCGAATATGTCACTCTCCGGCACATAATTAATTATTATGCCAAAAATCATATCGGTTTAATGCTCCGTTGCTACGAGAATAAAACAAACTGGCAAATAATGTTGCATTCTACCACAGTAAGCGAACTACTACATAAACGCAGTGACGATACCTATATACGTATATTGTCTTAAATTATCGTTTAACTATCGAACATTTATACTTATAAAATGAACTTGCTCCGAGTTAATATTAGCTAGCTCGATGACAAGAGTCGATGTGCAAGTTGCAACAACTCCTATTAAGTTGGCACTACGAGTACGTCACGTGCGCCACTCAGAGCTATATTTAAGCAAGAATCTCGAGCGACTTGCGCGACCACTCCATTATCAATTTAACATGCTTTTATTAAGATTAGACTTTCTCTATTTATAATAGAAAACGCATCAACCTTCTGTGAACTGGTTATAATTGTTTACAAGTTAAGTGGCGCAGCTTTCGATTTACAACCGGAGGGTAGAATTTTAATATTGTTTAACAAAGAGAATGTTTCTAGTGATACAAAGGGTTAAAAATTGATGCTTCGATTTGATAGTTGTACGTAAATTCGTGGCGATGGAATCGGCAATCATGTCGGGCGAGTGGTGCGGGAGGAGAAGCGAAACGGTCGCGAAGTACACGTCCCTCGGGAACTCCTCGCCCTCGGAGTCGTGACCAACATTTGACTACGTATTCTGATTCCAACGATACAGTCGAGGATAACACAACATCTGTCTATATTTGTGGCGAGAGAGAATTGCAGCCCCTAGTTGATAATGATTTTCTCAAATTTCAAAAAAGTTGCAATAACTAATTAATTTAAGTGTCAAGTACAAATGGCGTAGGTATAAAATAATCTAAAAGAGGGTGGATAAAATAGAAACGCCTAGGGAGTTCTTTATCTGAAGTTATTGTATATAGGTATAAGGTAATATTCTACAGCTTGCTTGAAACCAACATAAAAAACAAACGCAGATATGAACAAGCAAAGAGAGTCCCTATAAAATACCTATCATCATTAAGCTTATCACAAAAACCATCAACAGCCTAAAAACGCATATATTTGGCAAATCCCTTTCTACATGTTCGACCGGAACTCCGGATAACGGCAATTCAGTCTGTTATAAAAAGTTTTCTTTGTTTCAGTGGCGCGGGGCTCGTTCTTTTGTAGCGGGTAGCGTCTGGACTCCCAAATCGTTTTCCGATACTATTTTATATGTAATGGACAATAACACATGCTCCAGGGCCTATTGTTACTCGCAAGTTTACATCGACGATATACTTGTGCTAGCTAACTTCCGATACCCTGAATTTATAATAGACTTTTTTGGACCAACCAATACATTGGTTGTTCGTAAATGGCTTCTTTATTTTAAATGACAAGCGGGGATTTAGTTCGGCTGAAGCAATAGAGATAGGGTTGCGGATTATATTGCTGCGTAGCGCACTCATCGTTGAAAGAATAGAATACTTATGTTTGCAGTTTACTTTATATAAAGAAAGAATATGTGAAGCTCGAGTAGTACAGGCATTATTTATTTCTTTTAATTAGTTTTTTTAATATAATGGTAAGTATACAAGTATATTTGTGATATTTTGAATTGTCTTAAATTAATATAAAATGATTATTTTTAATTTCTTACAGGCTTAGTTATTTAACAATAGTTTACTTAGGCGCGATTTAGAATAATATTAACCGTATAAATGCAAATATCTTATAGAGCTTTGTATAAATGCGCAGCTACGCATGCGCTGTCATCAAACAAACCGTGTTGTAGCAACACCACACTCGTTAATTCAATCTTAGACTCTCGAGGCAACGACTGCGTGTTCAAATTGGTTCCAATATAGGCGTGCAATGCACAGGATTTTAATAGTGTTGTTGTTAATAAAAATGCTATTAATTATTAATTATTGAATGAAAGTCCAACCGTCAATATACGTTTTGTATCGTGTTATGTCAGTGAAAGTGATTTAACGTTTCTCCCCCATATGATTAAACATCATAATAGCGTGTAACTCAGTGCCGATACTCCGACGCGACTGTTATTGACAAATAACCTTTCGATAAGTACACAGAACGCATACACGACAACAGGGGTGTGTTCCACACATTCGTAAACATGTTATTATGATTGTTCGTGAACTATTATTTGCTGGGCCTTAACCGTGGCCCTGCGTCGCTATATATAGTCGGCGCCACACACTCGCTCGCACTGACTGACAGACGGTAATTTCCCAACAGTCAGACGTCATATAACATTCATAATGGACTCCGGAAGGATTTAAATGTACACCGAAGAAATGCACTTTGCCAGACAAGTTTACGATCGCTTCTGACAATATGTTTCTCAGAAATCATATTTCGAACTGTTTTACAGTTACAGTGCCTTGGTAGTTTTAAGCCTTTACTATAAAACCTCGAAATTGGGAAAGAGAAAATAACGCTCCCAAAGGAAATTCGTTTTGAATATTCAAACTCGCATTTTATTCGGCCTTCGCACGCCGCTAACAGGCAACTAACCTTTACATAGAAGTCTGTAATCAACGCCGCACCTACCTACTATATTGGCAATTTGCTTCAGATATTCAGGCTACACCACTAAGTCAAAACAAAGTTGGGAACTTATAGTTTAGTCGACATCTCGCGGGACGGCGCGGGCGCTGTAATGGATGTTACATATCCTCAGATAATACAATTTAGACCCTTTTATATACAAAAGTTTCACATCAATCTGAGAATTAGTTTCTTCTTGAGCGGAACTTTTGTGTTTCGTTTATGATTGCGGTAATAATAACGTTCAAGAGCGCATGGCACGCAAGCGTTAACCCCACCGACGATCCGAGTGCAGTTCTGACGTTAACTGCATTAGAAAATTGATAGCGGTGAAGGGTTATGGCGGTTTTATTGTCTGTAAAGCGCAGCCAGTGTTGGGTTGCGGTGTTCCGAATTCTAAATGTTCCATGCATGTGCCCTGTTCCGGTGTTCCACAGTTCAGTCGAAGCAGTTTTGGAATTGTTTATCTCGAATAAGGGTTGACTAAACTCTAATATATTTCGTCTGTTCATCGTTTTAAAGTATACGGTATAACTCAGATTATAGAACATAATCTAAGCGGTGTAAATACAAATTAATCGCGTTAAACGTGTCACACACGGTGAAGATACTTCAATATTTTATGTTAAGATAAAATATCGCTCACTATACAGTTTGTATGAAATATCACAAACGACTAAGATACTATAATATTTTAGTCGTTTGTGATATTTCATACAAACTGTATAGTGAGCGATATTTTATCCTAACATAAAATATTAAAGTATCTTCACCGTGTGTGACGCCCTTAATCCTGTCATATATATAATAGTTTGCTATAATCATGAACCTGCTTGTGAAATTAACTAGAAAATCCAGTCATCGCAATTCTTAATTTTTCGGCTTAAGTTTTCTTCAACCTTCGTTATTCTACTCATTAATAATTTTTTATTCTCGACAAGTGCGCTAAGAAACTCTTAAGAAGTTTTCAAGGCCGCGTTAAGCTACGTATAAAATAAAGCATAAATATTGAGAACTGCACTACATCACTATCACAGTATCCAAATGTAGCGGCCGACAATATCCAATCACACGGCGATTGACGTTTATCGCCGCTCGCCATAAACATTAGCAGTTTTATGCGCTGCTTTATTTGTTTCTGCCACTGGCGGGACTATTTCCACCGCATTACTCCGCGCCTGCTCGAACGTCAATTAGCTCCAATGATTAATTACATTTAACGGCTATGAAAATCGTTACCTCTAATTAGGTGCAGCGGTTACGAGTGAGTCATTCATGCCGTAATATTGTCTGAGAATGCACTTGTGAGATTGTTTGCACGGGACCCACAAATACCATCCTAATAGCTGCTTTAACGACATCCCATTTGAGTATAAAGCAGTGCTAATTAGGAACCCCGACGTAAAGTGATGTTCCCCGGCGCTCGGCAGGGGTGGCCGGCAATGCATCGGAACCGATGGACCGATCGATCGAAGGGTCGCCGGTTCAGACCTGCGCCGCCCTTCACACAAACATTACGTACGTCCCTATTACTTAAGCTGGGAACTTGTCACATAAAACGCAATATCATTAACAGAGATTAGATTTTTACGGTCAAGTCACTTGTGGGGGGGGGGGTACCCCGTCGAGTATAAAACAATGATTTAGTTCTTCATTTTATTAAAGTGCACTTACAAATTACTAGATGTGCTCGCGGTTTCACTCGCGTTTATGGTTACTGCGCCGCTCCCGTGGGTCGTAGCGTGATGTTATATATAGCCTATAGCCTTCCTTGATAAATAGGCTATCCAACACCAAATTTTTCAATTCAAACCAGTAGTTCCTGAGATTAGCGCGTTCAAACAAACAAACAAATAAACTCTTCAACTTTATAATATTAGTATAGATAATAGGTTATGCGTTTTCATGTTTTAAACGTAAGACTTTAGCTCTATCAATACTACACTACAGTGATCACGCTGCGCTAGCAGAAATGTTTATTATGACATATCAGTTTAGCTTTAATGACATCGCTCTAAATACTGGCGCCGATGTATATTTTAGTTTCACCCGATCTTGATTTTCGGCGGCCTCGATGGCGTAGTGGTTAGTGTTACTGACTGCCACGCCTGAGGTCGCGGGTTCGATTCCCGCACAAGTCAAACATTTGTGTGCATGAACATGGATGTTTGTATTTACAAAAAGTATATATGTATGTTTATCCATTGTCTAGTACCCATAGCACAAGCTCTGCTTAGTTTGGGCTAGATGGTGTTGTGTGTATGTGTAGAATATTATTATTATATTATTATTTTCTGGACTTTTATGCTACTTAATATAGAGAGAATTTAATATATTTCAGAATCAGAAACCGACACAATGACAATGACAAAACTTTACGTTTTTCTTTTTAAATGACGCGATTGAGTACTTATTTATAGTAAACTAGCTTTTGCGCGCGGCTCCGTCCGCATGGTACCTACATCAATAAAAAGTAGCCTATCTCCTTCCCCAGGTTGTAAACTATATCTGTGCCAAATTTTATCTAAATCGGTTGAGTGGTTTAGCCGTGAAAAGGTAACAGACAGACAGACTGATAGACAGACAGAGTTACTTTGGAATTTATAATATTAGTAAGGATTATTCCTTTTTATCGACAGTCACATCCGCTGTCCTGAAGAAACCTTAACCGCCGTCGCTGGAGAACTGATTATTTTGTCTGCAAGTACTAGCCGTTACGACCACATTGATTGTTGTTTTGTCTGCTTTTGCCAATGTGATTATTTATCTTAGTCCTAGGCTCCAGTTAGCGGTTCTCTGAACATGGTGTTAACAGTGGTACGGAATAAATAAACAGAACCAAAGTATCTGTTCTGTGTCCGAAGACGTTTGAAATGTGATTCTTATTCAGTTGTAATGTAGTGTGCGACCACCTACATTCATAAACACACTAAAACAGTTTTGATCATTTACGTTAAAGTGATATCAATGTGAGTATTATGCCGATTCAGACGTTTATTATAGAGAACAAAGAGCTGAATCGCCCTCTAAGAGACTAACTCGTAAAGGATATTCAGTCTTTAATTTCTCTATTCTTCCTTTTGGTGAAATTACACATAGCTTGCTTCTTCTCGCTATGCGTAATGTACATATGCGTACAATAAACTACAACTTTAGGGACTGATGGACAGGCTTGCCAGCTAAAACCTAATTACCTGTAAACACCAGTCTCTGGACAATAGGAGGAAAATGAACACTGCCGCCGGCAACAATATAGACAAAGTAAACGAGAATATACCTACTAGCTAATTATAATATTATACTTAATAAAACTCTTGAAACCGCGTTTGAGTCAACAACAGTTTGACGTCAAGCACTTATCGAAAGCAAAACTTTCATTTCAATGTAACAATAATAACCGCTATTTGCTACAAGTACAATTTGTACGGCAAACAAACAAACCAGGTAACTTAAACAAAATTACTGTGATAAAGGGTTAGAAGTTATACTGTTACTTAAATAAAACCACTTTGGCTGTAGGCAACTGTAGCCAATAACAATAGGACGCGAGAGCCTAGGGGAGCCCTAGGCTTATTAAGTTCCCTTCGCCGACGCGGCAGAACGCGGCACGCGTTTTATAGACCTCCAGGGACTCACTGTTTCGTGATTTCTGCGATCTCCCTAATCGATACAGTCTTGGCTATTCAAAAGAGGGTTAATTAGTGTTTTTACAGAAAGGAATAAAAATAATATCGGTTTTATACAGTCAAATATCGACGTCAAATTGTTTAATTCAATACTTTAAGTTAAATGTTTAACATCTCATCATTTATATTAATTTTAATTATTATGATGAGAGATTTAAAGTACTACACAAAATATTAAAAGTATAAAATCAAAGCGCATTTGTACATAATGATGGCAGTCTCAATGATACGCTGAGGTGTCATTCCCATAAAATAAATCGTATCACCTCATATAAAACGTCATAACATTTAAATGGAAGATGACGAGAGGCATTATTAAGCTCATAATATTCAAATTGGCCCTTGCGTACGTGCTGACGAAGGTCGTAACTCCACAGCCACTCAAAACTATGGGTCTTTTAAGCTCTGGGGTCAAGAGTCACACTTATAAAATCAATATAATTTATGATATATTGGTGTGAAAAGTTAACAAGTGTATAAATAGTGATGAGGGAGTAAAACTGCAGTAACTCATGAGTGCTCGTCCCCTCTGAGCGTGGCGTGCTCCAATCACGCTCTGACATTTAACACGTCATAACTCGACAGAAATAAAACAGAGCACTTACTGCGCTGATTGAGGCGAGACTCACGCGTACCGCAACAGCATCAGGATGAAGCTTAGCGCCAATTAAGGTGAGATTTTATTACATTTGAGAAACAAAAACAACTTTTTAAAAATACTTACAAGCAGATATAATTACTGTTTGAATATGCAAGCACCTGTTTTTGAGTGAGTACTCACAGATTTACTATTGCGTTTGTTGCGTGTCGTTAAAGGCAATAGAAAATCTATTGTACAAGCAATTATTTCAACTTAATGTCTTTATTAGTCGACACTGTGTTGCTTCATGTTAGAATAACACAAAAAGTTTTAAGGAAGTTGCAGATTTCATTAAGTTTTACTGCATAATTCGATAGAGTGAAAGCTTCTATTACTTCAATCATTGAAGAGTTTTAGTAGTCCCAAATTACGAAATGTGAAGAGGCCGGTGGTCCGTGACCACTCAACATACCTACTGGTCCGTATGAGTTCACCGTCCAAGTTCTCGCCAACTTTATGGTTGGAAGACATAAAGCCACGTTATAATAAAGCGTCTCATCAACACCAACTCAATGCACTTAAATAAAACTTTATAAGCAGTAAAAATATATGAAAGTGGCTCTCAGGCGATAAACGCCGCGTGGCATACGACTCACTAGAAAGTGGGTAATGCTGCACATGAGACATGGCCCGCACTGCGCGCACTCACGGGCTCATCCGAGCCTTCAGAGACGAGGGAATGCATGAATTAGTCGAAATCCTGCGAGAAGCTCACTATCAAGTCAGTAGTACTCTTGCAAAGGAACGCTTTAAATTTAACAAGGCGACTATTACTTTGAGATATTTACAACTTTTAAATTTCCTGGTTAAATAAAATTTGTTAGCGGAACGCGGAGCGAGTTACTCGAAAGAAACATCTTTTGACTTTTGTCTTCTGAAGCACTGAGTGATTTTTATTGATACGATTATGTAAAAGTAAAACCTAGTCGACAAAAGACAATTTAAATTCAAGGCGACAGAACACAAAAGAAAAAGATTCTTCTGCATCACAAACGAAGACATGACATCGCAGCACCAGTCAGCTTGTGACCACGGCCGGTGTACCCTGGTCGAAACGTCAAGCCTATAAAAGGTAAACATTATGCATGATCGCGTTAATACCCGTTACGTATTATATATATATGTATATCATGCTACGCGAAAGTTTAAAAGTTATTATTAGAATACAAAAGTAATGAAACAGCAAGTAAGCAGTGTATGCTCAATAAAGTTTATAAAGATACATAAAAAGAGTACAAGAACTCGTTTATAGTTTAAGTTTGTTCCGCGGGGACGACAGGAACACAAGCACTAGAGACACAAAGGATACGACACGACGCGCGACGGCACAATACACACGACACCAAATTATAGGGCACTAACAAGTTTACTAACTTGACAGCAGGAGGGAAAACTTAATGATATGAATCCGTTTTAAAACAAAGCTTTTGAGTAAAAACGAATATTTGATAAAATTTCGAACACAACAAGCGCTGGTATTATATATTGAATGTTACATAAACATCAAAAGGGTCGCACAGAAAATGTGAGCAAAATTTTTATTTTTAAATTAAGCGCCTTTGAACATTCAATACTCGTAAAAGCAAAAACGTTATGTGCTTTAAGTAACCCGATACCTGTCGTTTTGAGCGGTGATATTTTGAATGTTATTTGTGATTTAACTGATTCCGGCGTCAGTCGTGGGATTAAAATATTTAAAAGGTAACTGGATCCGTGTCCTGTAGTCCGAACATAGAATTATTTACAATGTGTTTGGGTTCTGCGGTTTGTCCACAAATATTGATTCGTGGCACCCGCCATTCAACCGTTATGCTGACAATGTTCCTGCCACAATGGGCACGCACACAACTCACTTCTGTCCAAGACATTCCATCGGAAACCGCTGCATTGTGCTCACAAATATTTAGCTTAAAAACTCGTTTGATTTGCTCAGAACACATCAATAGAACTTAAAGCTTAGGTACTCGAATGCGTACTCTAATTCTTTACGTAAACAGCAGCTTGTACGCAATATTGATATAAGTTTCGAGTATACTTCAGGTATTCAAATAGTTTGGTGGAGCGAGTGGAGTCAAGTTAACGTAAATGAGATGCAGAGGACTTTGTTCAACAATGGAGTAACTTCAGCTGCTTCAGCGGTTACTAGTGGCTCTGTAAATAGTGGCATGAACTGCAATATTGTGAAGTACCTCATAAACTATTATCACATTGCAGAATAAAATTGTTTTAAAGCTGATAAAGCACTAAAGCTGTTTATGATTATGGTAGTTGTCCCAAGTGGCTATAGTTTCTGATTTATCATTATATTATAGTGATCACGTGCGATGCGTTGTATTTATTTATTTTAAAATGGTGTGAAAACAAAAGACTTCAGATCTTTAAAGTAAATTCGGCAGCCCTTATTAAAAGCCGTAGATTACCTGGTGGTACGTATGGTTATTTGAAGTTATTTGTTCGCGTGCCACGTCCGTGGTGGGGGGAATGAACAGCTCGCGTGTTCGCACCTCTTTACCGACGCTAAACTGTAATTGAATTAGGTTTTTGTAATACACGCCGACGGTATAATACCGCCAACGTTTACTAACAGCAGCCCTCGGCAGTGTTTACGTTAAAGTGAGCGAAGAACTACTTCTGAAGGCAATATTGGGTCAACAGAGCACAATATAATAATATTGGAGTGAACCCCCTTTAAATAGTCTGTTGACTGGTAAAGTTGGCAGCAATACAAGTACGCGTTAAGGGTACGCAAAGCCTTACAACACAAAGTGACAAAATAAATGTTCGTCCTGCGACGAAAGACGGAAGCGGGTATTGATTACGTCATTTCCCTGTGCCGTATTGTGTTGCTGCAATTTCCTCAAAAGCCTCCGCTGCTACAAGTATTATGTACACAACATTTTCTTTACAAAAACATTGTTTCGTACGTCCCCCGAAAACAGGGTGGTAACTGCTAACTTATTCATGGTGCAGAGAATCATCGATGCGTACAAACTGTTTCATACTATCCGATTCTCACTACAGTCTGTCACGGCACCGCAGGCTGCTCTAACCCTTATGACAATAGTCGCAAAGACCACAATTGCTTCGATATTGCAGTGAATACATTTGCAAGACTACATGAGGAAGTCTCCACCTGCGTCGCGTACATCAATGTAAAATATACGTAGATTTAAAAAAGAACTTAAACGTGATGCGTGGTAACCATCCACAGACACAATATTATCTTTGGTGTTTCCTCCAGTAGGTAAGGAAATGCACCAACGTGTTGTGTTACAACTAATATAATTGATGTGAAAACCAGTTCACTGGTCAGTTTGTTTGTTGTCTACACAAACTACGAAATTATTCATTAGGATAAACAAAGATTTGCCATCAATAGCCAATTCTATTCAAAATTAAATCATATTTTTGAAGATCATATCTAACCAAGTATTTAAGAACGTTATAACCGAGTTATAGAATTGATAAATAAATATGCTTTGTACTCTTTTTCTGTATAAAAAGTACTGCATCATAAATCCAATAGTTTTTAGTCTTTTGTCAGAATGTTAAAATGTTGCAGTATTTTACTGTTCGTATCTGAAAATGCCGCATACGAGCACGATAAATCTTTAAAATTAAATTAACAAATCAAAATTTAAACATTTTAGCCTTCAAAGGTTAAATAAGGAAATTATTTACATACGTAAAAAAGGGTGAAAGCCACACGCAACCACACTGCATATCAAGTAAAAATTTTGCTGTTGCCGTAAAAAAATATATTATGTTTATTTCAAAATCAACTGTGTATACCGAGTTTGACCAGAATGGACATAAGTTTACAAGCACGACGTAAGGAAAAGGCATTATACATATATATTATTCAGCATATTTTGACATAATTCTCCCAAAAAGTCCTTCATTCTACTGTCAATATTGCTAGTAAATTGGACGCCCAAACTCCACAAAGAAAGTATTGTGTAAGCTAAAACTTTAATACGGCTCGTTTTTAGGGTATCATCTCATAAGGCGGGAACGAGCCCCATCCGCCGGAGCCCGGTAACGACCTTCATATGAAGGTTTTTATACCGCTTATGATATACTAAAATATATTGCACACGTATGCACGGCGAGCGCGGGGCCGCGTACACACACGGTTTAAAACACGAATAAAGGCTCTACGTGACTTGTGCCGGCGCGCGTGCGAATGTGCCGCTCATATGGTGTCACTCATCATAATATCCTTAATATCTTCAGTATTACAACATAAAAGAATATTTGTGCAGTTAAAAAGAATGGTGAAAACTGATGGTATCTGGTTTCGTTAACTTTATAATTTTAATGCTTTGTCCATTAAAAAGTGAGTCACTGCGCTGTCAACGTAAAGGCCAAAGATCACTTGGTCGGTGTTCTGCTCAAAGCACAGCGTCTCCTCAGATAGTGAGGCTATCACACAAGCCGTAGGCACAAGTTTGCTTCCGTGGCGACTAATGACTACATAATATAACAAGTAAGTGGCTTAGATTGATATTCTCAAATGTTAAATTCGAGTAATGCTACTAAAACAATTGGGGCAGTCCTTGGGGACTGCCGATAGCAGTAAAAACTTTAATCCTTGATCATCAACATTTCTTTATGAACAAAAAAAAAACAATAAAAAAAAGCGGCAGGTCGGATTCCTGATACTTGGGCGTTATTAAGGGGGTTACAATTTCGTAATTTTTTGCGTAGGACGCACCATTTCTGAGATATTAATAATATTCCAGAATAATTCAAAAATGGAAAGCGTGGAAGCGGGACGACGACGCGAGTTCCATGATTTTTGTTCACCCAAGAAGTGCTCAACGCGCCTAAAGAAGTTTTCACTTCAAAAATACTTCGTGGTATAATTGCGGCATATTTGAATGCGATCCTATAGCTTATTAGTAGAAAATACTTATAATATATGTATACTAATAAGCTGCGGCATCAGTTATATATAGATTAACTAAAAACTTAATCACATTTAATCTGTTTCTACACAATAGATAGGTACTGCCCGCATCGCCTGGAACGTGTAATACACCTAAATAATATTGTACAAAATGTAGCTTATGGCGGCGAAAAAACAAATGTTAGTTATAATTAACGGGTGTTTTATATATGTATGCTTTCTAACACGGGCATGAAAGAATTGTGGATAACAGCGAAGTAGGTATTTCTTCCAACATCATATTTAAAAGCCAGATTATACCTAATATAAAACATGTGCAGATCCGTTGGTACCGGTTGATCCATTTCCTATAACTACTCCACTTATTTTCATACTAGATCTTAAAAAGCCATTCACACCTAGTAATCCGACTTATATAAATTGCACCATCGGCCAGAATTTATGGATCCAAATTACATAAACTTACACGCGCATATTTTAAAAGCTATGGGAGATTTATTTAATTGCAAGAGAAATTCTAACATATTTGAAATACACGACAGTGAAAAAACGCGAACTGCAATTAGCACTGGGGCAGCAGATAAAAACTGGACATTCTGAATACCATCTATTGCAGTTGGACAAGCGTTTAAAAAGTCTAACTGCCATGTCCGGCTTAGCGAGGCGCATGCCAACCTTGCCATCGACTTGAACAATAAAAGGCAGCGCCGGTTGTATTTACTCGCTATAATTGACTGTACGGATGCCGCAGTAGTTTATTTGTTCACGAGCCCATCGAACAACGAGCTTTGTAGCTTCGAGAGAAATGTGCGATCTACAAACAGTTGTTTCGACGTTGCGTGGTCTTTGTGTCAAAAAGTGCGGACACCTATATACGGTGTATTTACGAGCTATGAACTGCCTCACGTTGGTCCCGTGGCATAACGGTGAAATAAATAATCGTTCCTAAGGTTATTTCTTTTCCATATCAGGGTGGTTTGATGTCGAAATGAAATAAAAACATGGGGCGCGTCAGCTGCGTAGTCCCACGCGACTTGTGCACTAACGACTAATTTATGAGATAAACGTGGAAAGTCTCCGATGGAAAAAACGTAAAGGAAGTATTTTGTAAAAGGGTAAGTTTGTTGTTCTAATAATGACTAGGGTTATGGTATATCGAGAAATTGTGATCGTATTTTTGTATAAGCTAAGTGAATATGATTGTTTTCTAAGATTGTTGCAACTCTCCTAATGCCTTTGACGGGATGATCTACACAAGCACTGTAACAACAGCTACAAAGAACACACACAATCTTCAGAAAGATAAACAACAGAGAACTCGCTTACATGTGGGAGCTTGCCCTGAGTGGCGCAGCTCGCTACAAAAGTACGTTTATTATATGATCAAGTTCGCCATCCATAAAATTGTGGCCAAAAAACCTTGCTTTGTGTTCCTGTTGTGAACAGAGTTGCTTGGTTCCTCAAGTAAATCCTATGCTTCGAAACTAAACTACTATATACGGATTTTATTGTAAAATCCGTATATAATAGTTTAGTTTCAATGAATAACATTCGCGTAAACAGAAAACAATATTATGTAGATCCTATGCTGTCAGCAGGGGGAACTTTGTCTCTTGGACTGGCAAGGCAACTGGCTTTTTATTATTCGGAAACATGCCAGCTATATTTTTGGTGCTGTATACGCCTATAGGCTACGGTGACAGCTTAGAAGGGACAAGGCAAGCCTTATATTTAACTAGCTACTCTACCTTAGTTGTATAATAAAAGAGATCAGGCTGGTAATCTGCCATTAATTCAATCAGGAATGCTTGTTACCTACGTTGGAATTCTTGGGATTGCGCTTCATGTCGGGTTTGGACCAAAATATGATAGATTCTTTTATGAGGAAATTTTTATTTGTAGATAGAGCAGAACTTTGAAGTTGTGGCGGGGTCGAAGTCGCGATGTTAATGCTAACACTATTCTTTCAGCTAAAATATTGGAATAAAAATCGAACGATAGTACTTTGCCCTATTTACGTACAATGGTTTACATATATTTGCCATTTTTAATGCGAATAGCATCACAGTATATGGTTAATGCTAATACCTATACACTACACACTATACTGCAATTGTAACGCTTGAGTCGGCGTGTACTTCAAGAAATAATGTAGTCATTGATACCATCTTGTTAACACTGTTTTAAATTAATTATCCACGGTAATGAAACAGATCTCTGTCCATTTTATTATATCTTACCACTACGTCATCGTCAGTTCGTACGACTGGCACTCAACTCTATAAGTTAAACTCAAAATTAAACAGTTGATATATTTAATGTTTACTTTATAGTCGCACATAAACGCCAAGAGAGTAATATTATATGTTTTAATTTTGAGAATCGGGACATTTCATTGCTGGCTTAGGCTGGATACACACTACGGTAATCGCAGCGACCTCAAACTTTCAAGTCAATATATCTGATTAAACTATGACAAACTCAAGTTTTGATAGAAAGAATAAACTGTTGTCAATGTAGCTCAGTGTTTTCAGGGTGCCTAGTCCGGGTTGTTTTACGTTAACGCGATCGAAACATTAACCGCGTTTGTCTCTCTGATTGGTTAAAAGCTTGGAGCGGGCCAATCGGAACGCCGGACATCATAAACGTGTCGATCCCATTACCGTAAAACAATCTCGCATTAGGCACTCTGATCTATTCAACATTTTAAAGCAATTTTTAACGTTCAATTCATAGATTACTAATTGCGTAGTGGTTTATAATTTATATTACCTATATTTAATGTTTACATATATGATTATAAGCTAACATTAAATACAATATGTATTTGGGCAGTAGTATCAGTGCCAGTAATTGTTATAGCGTTATAGACACGCAAAATTATTTAATACATTAACACATAGGTCTGTAACTGACTTTTGAACTATAACACAATTTTTTGTCGGAGCTGAGCACAAATAATGATTTAAAAAGAAATATAATAAAGATAACCACTATAGTGTGGACTAGGGTTTTCATCCAGTAACTGCGATGAAGTGTGTTTAATGTCGCGAGTAGGTACGGACAAAGCTCACTTTTTACTGCACTTTTATATTTATACGAGATTTAATAACACCGGGTTACTGGGTAATTGACACTTACGACTCTTTTAGAGTTTTACTCGGTACGTCGGTTTAGTCGTAATGAGAAATGTGTCGGCGATGCGACACTTCTTAAATTTAAAGCGAGCCCTGGAATGGGTAATTTGAAGATTTAATGTTTAATGAATTAAGTCGCTTTATGTATTTTTTTATCCATATTTTGGTTTTGGGTACCTCGTGACCAGATCTTTTATTCTGATATATACAGTAAGTATAAAAACGAATAAATTACAAAAGTATATTTAAATTTCCCCAGAAGTATTCTCCAATTTCTATATCCTATAAAAGCCAGTAATTAACTAAATAAATTTCTCAGCACTGTTCCAAGCGGCGCGCGGCGCCTACGCAGTTCGCGCAGTGCGCATGCGTGGGCGCAGGCGCAGCACGGCGCGACGCGTCGCAAGTTCAGCCATGTGCAATTAACTTCAACACGTCTAACCTTTTTTGGACGGCAGGCTTTCTAGTGATCCTGTGTCTATGACTTGTATGGGATAGATCGCCATTTTTGATTACAGCTATTGTTGTACATATACGTAGAGTTGCTCACATTAATTAACTTGGTAACGGTAATGGTTGTACGCTGATTATAATCTTTGTGAGAAAATATTGCAATGCAACGAACTAACGATAAGGTTGCTCCACGCGTCGAGTAGCATGAGTGTGATGCGCTATTGCGATTAGAAGATCTCCGGTATAATAATGGTCGGGGAAGATGCGGAGTTTTTCTGTGTGACAATTTTATGAAGAAATCTGGCTATGCGTATTAGAAGACAATACCCCGTATAACGGAGCTCGTTCCCTATGTTGGTCTACTGACACCGTATTTGCTTATAATGGTATATAACGAACAATAAATACTGATTGTATCCAACACGTCCTAAGGTAATTCAGACGAAAATTTCTTAATAAGTTTCAGCACTCATACATACCTGTATAAAGTTTAATTCACTAAATATATTTGAACATTTTCTGAGATTCATAATGGCTTATTTATCTGTGTCGACGATAATGATAAATGTTGCGAAGTTATTTTAGCGTCTCTAAGTAAATGTGATCTTTAATACGTTTGAAGTAGCTAATGACACGTACCTTTCTCGCAATTCCAACTTGTGTATATGAAACAACTTAACTCCCGTAAAGTCTTGAACGCACCTTAAGTATTATACAAACAAAATTCTATTGACTGTCCCTTTTCAAACTTTTACAAAGTTTAACGATAGAAATTGTAGATAAAAACTCGCGACGAATGTTTTAAAGAGCTCCACAAATAACATTTAGTCGAAGTTAGAATGTACAGCGATGACAATTTTTCATGTAAAAGGATGTTACGGACAGCACTCGACTGGAGTCCACAAAGACGATAGTCATCCTGGTGGATATGGGACGAGAGTGTACTTTAGACGTTTGTTACATATAACTTCAACTTAAGTGCTTTTTATTTCGTGACATAGCATTTCTTTATACCCGTTTATACGACAATATGTGTATAAAACGGTTTAAGACACAAGTTATATGTGATAAATTAATAAAAATAATAATAATAACTTTATTTACACAAAAAAAATATTGTAGGGTTTTTACAATAATATATTAAACATACACACATAGGCTCACGTCTGTTTTTCGGAGGGTTAAATAGAGACTACGGATTTCCACTTGCAACAATCCTGGCAGGCCTCTCTTGCTTCATTCACTCTCATTTTATTCCTCATGCGCGCTCGTCGTTAAGATCTTAGCCTTTCTTAAGAATATCTCCGATAAGACATTTTGTATAACGGTGATTATGGAAGCAGAATAAATGCTGGAAATGAGAGCGCTGAGAAGCATAATATGTGGTGTGACTCTGAAAGATAGAATAAGGAATAGTGTGATCAGAGGGAGATGCGGCATGAAAGTGGATATAGTGACAAGAATAGAAAAGGGTATGTAGAAAGAATGGACGAGGAAAGACTGACTAAGAAAGTTTATAAGGCTAGTGTGAATGGAACAGTCGCAAGAGGAAAACCTAGGCGAACGTTTCTCGATCAGATCGGAGGCGTTCTGGACAAAGGCCAGGTTAAGAGCTCCTTGAACCGACGGGTGTGTATGAGGAATGTGATGAAAGTGAACGAAGCCAGAAAAGTGTGTCAGGATCGTAGCAAATGGAAATCCGTAGTCTCTGCCTACCCCTCTGGGAAACAGGCGTGAATCTATGTATGTATGTGTGTTTAGTAAGCTTTCAACAATATATCCAATATTTTTAAGTCCCCTATATCTATCTGAATATCGCACTTCCTAGCAAAGTGACCTTTTCCGTCCGTCTGAGACACACAATTAAGTACTTTAATGTATTGTACTAAGTTTGGAATTGAGTTGCACTGACACGATATTTGCGGCCGCCAACATTATAGTAGAAATAAAAGTTTTACAACAGGTTGCTGGCTTAATGTTGCTTTGTGCGGTTTTACTGCGACAAGAGGAACGCGTAAAACCAAAAATTTATCAGCACCGTGTTCCAGCGATGAAGAACAAAGACGGAATGTTACTCAAGTTAATCAGAGACGCATAAAGTTGAAATTTGTCCAATTTGTACGGTAATAAACTTCTCTTAAGCTTCAACAGGAAAAAATGACTCGAGGGACATAAAATAAGGTTAATTATCTAAAAACTCTGAAGAGGGAGGTAAAATATTATATAGCGGCCGTGACCGGATTGTATACGATATGGATATTGTACCCGTTGATACGTATTGACATGCGTGTCTTACGGTTATAAATACTTTATTTTACAAATGTATTCAACAGAACAAACAACAGTGTTAGGATTGACCTTTACAACTTAGAACTCCACTTATCACGTAAAGTCCAAACTTGAAAGGTTAAGATTAGGTTCGATGTTTGGTGACAATTTAGTGTAATCTGGCACGCGAGTGTTATACCTTCCAGGTTTAGATCACGTTCCACAGACGGGACATTGCGAACGTTCACCCATCACGCTCGCTAGCTAAAGCTGGTGGCTGTGCTTCCTGTCATTACAAACAAAAAATTAATGAGTCGGAAACGGCAACGCTACAATCTTTGTTACAACACACAGATACTACCTATGTCTCTATTGGTCGTGGCATATGCAAATGCGTGGACTATTTTACAATCCAACATTTTGCAGTCTTGTTTGAATGGAATGGTGACGTTTAGACGCGAGTCATTCTACAATACACTGGCCCTGTTCTTACTTCAAAGGCATAGCTATATTTAAGACGTACTTAACAATGTAAGGTTTCCCAAGATATAATTATTTTATAACTTTCAAACAAGCGATTAATAACGAATTCGACTAAAAAGGAGAGACAAGTTAATATACTCACTTATGTTGCATTTGACATGATAGACCATAAAGTGAATATAATTTCTACCTAAAAATGGTAAAGAGAATTTATGTGTATAACTTATTACGGCAAGTGGGAAGTGATAAATAGGTGGAGAGAAAAACGAGACGACAAGTGGCCGACCGCGGCGCGTTACGAGCGGTGTTCCCCAGGGCAATGTTCTCGGTCCACTTCTATTTCTCTTTTCTGTCTGAATCAATTGTGCACTATGTTATTATTTGTAGCCAACCTTTCCACGAGATAGGATGAAGTGATTTGCACGTGAACGCGTTTATTAAAATAGAGAGGGTAATAGGACACTAACCAAGCTACGGTAATAGTGCCTGAGCAATTTAATATTTGATTTCAAAGATAAGATATTTGTTAAGTTGAACGTGTGTTTGTTTAAAACTCTTATTATGTTGTATCGATGTAAATGTCTATAGTCATTTTCACAGTAATAAACATGCCGATATTCATAAACAAGATAAAGTCAAATTGGTTGTTAAAGTTGAAATATTTGAACGTAATAAACATGTTCGAGCCCTCGAACGTTGTTCGACAAATTCCCAACTACGATTGTCTTTTTGTTCGACACGATAGTAATCAAATAACAAAAGCTGTTACAAACTAAACATGTTCCGATACATGTCTAACACCAAAACTAATACTTTTAGAAAATACAGACGAAGCTTGACTTCATTATAATCCTTATTGCCTTTGTAATACAGGTCGATACTTAGAACTTGAACTAGAATCGTGAATTGCTTTATATTATTTGTAGTTCAAATGTCTTGTTTGAGTAAAGAGATTACGTTGTACTAAAGAACTAAACCGTACAGATACAATTTATCTTAGTTAAGTATTTTACCTTCTTGACTAGAGATGTGTTATCGTCAGAAACATACCTGAAAAAGAAAATGCAATTATAATCGGAGACTAAAGTAATACTTAACGAAAATAAATACTTTTGATGGAGGCGGTTCTAATTTAAAAAATCACAGAATACGAAGTAAACAATATAATATTAATAGTAATTAGTAATATAATAGTAAACATTATATAGGTATATGTATATACCTGCAGTCAATCTTCTAGCATAGATAAATTCCTTAGCAAATAATGGGATATTAACTTTTATATCTTCCGCAGTAATTCTATTGATTTAAGGTTATAATAAATCACACGAACATGAGGTATCGGTACAACGATTCATTAACAGTGTCAAGTGTCGGACACCTCTCACGACACACTGCAGATTGACGTGCATGTCTCTGCACTCTCGTGAATAATTCACGCGAAACGGTTTATCTGAGTGTCGTGAGTGTCGGGAGTGTCCGAGCCCTCACGACGTGTGCTCGGCAGTGATAGTGGTCCGTAATGGGAATAATGGAACACTATCGCAACGTCATGATAGTGACAAATCTTATGGTACAAGATTAATTGCCTCGAGAAGGAATTTGATTGAATGTTGTTGTAACACTTTGCACATATGTAGATATAAGCTGCAAGTACAGATATAACTTCACTATTTAGTACTATTTCAAAAGTCAAGCTAAGTGCTTCATTTATCTTCTTATAGACTCAACCCAACCTAACTTAAATATAATTTACGAATACTCACTAGCCACTTTACTTGTCCTTGTTACTTTAGTTATTAAAAAGACACACGCATAAATTAATGTATATATTTTATATATTAATGTATATATATAAACTAATACTAATTTTAAAGTAATTTTAAGACAGCATTCCTTTAATTTTACTGTAGCTGAATTTATTACAAAAAAAAAAGTTCGTTGATTATCGGCATATTCATGTCTTTTTTCTCACCAAACAAACACCGAAAACATCGTTATCGAGCCGTTTAAAACCGTATTCACTAACGTGTCACGTCCACCGCTAATCTTGAGAGACCTTTTTAAAAAGCTTCGCATTCAGAAGATTGATGCGACTGGACTACCTACGCGCGGATTATTTGACGACATCTCTCGTCCTTATCACTCTAAAGACAACGAACAAAGACGGTTTAAGATTATATTCCATTTCTATACTTCTTTCAGTCCTTAATAGATAGATATAATTCTATTAAAACAGATTCATACATTTTATTATCTATTCTAAGATGGATTTTATTTCTTAATAGGAAATCTTTGCACATAATTTAAAAGACATTACGATGCAAATGTATTTTTGCTTAGCTTTATTATTATAGAGAATATGCGTTTAATAGAGTCTCTTATACCCGCGGCAGTAATGAATCATTCAATACACCAAGTGTCATGCATTTTAATTGTACGGAATGAAATATCTTTGAGATCTCGCTTCGAATAACACTGCAGCAAGATGACGTATCTCTTTCTGTCATTAAAAGTAACGTTTATTATAATTATAGATAACATGTTCAAAAGTATATATTCAATAATAAAACAGCAATGATTTTTAGTAATATCTTAAGCTTTATCTGTAATCAGTACGTAACGTTACACCAACAAGCGACTATATAATTCAATTCAGTGTATCGCCCGCGGGGGACTCGGCGGAACGAAATAAATAAATATAGAGCAGATCCGGATGATCCTGGGTGATTGATGTATTGTCTGAAGTCGAGAGTTCCAGTCACTCTCCACTTAACCTTGCCACGAAGAGACGTATTCCATCAACACTCGCTCACGAGATTATTTCACCGGTATGATTTTCTGCCAGGTAACACGTATTTTTTTTTTTAGTATGTATGGTCTTTAATGAACTAGATTATTATATTAAATCCATATTTGGAAAATATAAGTATAACGCACAGCACATCTTAAATTATTATACAAGATTTTATTAATAAAATTGTCTTTCTGACTACGTTGTATTTTCTTGGGCCTGATAATTCAGGGATATCAGTAGTATATGCAACTGCTGTGCTTGAGCTCTCTGGTTCGATTCCTAGGTTGGGTACAACTCGCTAGCAGCACGAAATCCAGAAGTGCCTGGTAAAAGGCAATAAGCGCTCCTCCTATGACGTGGGACTTAAGCACATGGTTGGCGAAGTAAGGTTGTTCTAATACATCTACTTACTACCCTCCCTTAGAAGATATCGGCTATGTATATTCTTAAAAATCTCTCTATTTTAAAATGGCCTGTATTCGTCAAACTTTCCATAGAGTTCCATATTATGGAGGCAGATATCTCTAGTAATAGTTAATTTCGTATCGATAGGCGGACAACCGGCTGACTTTGACAAAGGTCGGACAGGATACTTAGGAAGATCACATTCTACCGGATTTTCTTCCACATAGTAAATATGTATTACAATCAAACCCTTTGGGAACAAATAGAGGATATTTCTCAGTCTTGCTTCAAGAGAATTTACCGTATCGTCTTTTGATATTTGTGCTCTCTCAAATATTGATTACTGTGCAACCTACAGCTTACTTAGTTCAGCTGTTTTTGTTACAATAGCTGGCACGCGCCCGCGGACGCACTATTGTAATATTTCACTTTATTGTATAAATTTCAATCACACTGATCTAATACCGTTTTAATACAAAGCTTTATTTTTGAGCAGTAGCAGTTAGTATTTACGAAAGAGGACCGTATCTAACGAGGAACTGATCGTTTAAATATTAGATTGTCGTAGGCTGTAAAAGTTTCATCGAACCAAATTGTGTCGCAGTGGATCAATAAAATCGTATAACCCACGACCCTTGCAGAGAAAACTTTGCCAGAACTTATAAAAACTAGAAACGAATCGAACGAGAGAGAACACAGATAATCATGTCCAGTGAGGGTTGTCAGTGTCACGCACGGCATGTGCGGGGCGCGGGGCGCGGGGCGCGGGGCGGGGGTGCGGCAATTAACTAATTGTGTGTATAACTGGCAAGTTATAACTGCGCTGTAATTGCACTCGACGCGCTGATAACCTATTGGTCGTAATTACTCGGTCGAGCCTAGCGCCAGCCTCGTTAGTCAGCGGATAAATGTGGGAGCCCACGGTGACACGTCGACCATGAGGGCACTTCAGCTGACGGAGTGACGGTTGACGCCTCGATGGGATTAGTACTTACATTTTATGATCATTAAATCGAATTTATATTTGATGGAAAGCCCTATTCGTCACTGAATGGGACCAAATTGGAGACGGAGCCGTGTCAATAGGAGACTCGTAATTATATGAATTGAATTGGGAAATACGCAACTCATAAACGTGATTAATTCATCCTTACAAAGCTACCTAAGAAATTACAACTTATTATAAATGGAATAATAATAAGCAAATGTTATTACTGCACAAATTAGTGTCAGTAGATACATGACTGCGATTAAAGTTATCGACTACTTTATCGCCTGATCTCTGTAAGGTTCTTAATGTACGAAGTGATTAATTGTATCTTTTTCAGAATTCTTATTGTTGCCATTCAACTTTTGATGAATGGCATTCTGCTGGTAAAATGTAATATTATTTATAGGACATGCTTAATCGACCACGCAAAATAAGAACTTCAATCTTTTAGGCTTTTTCTAGATTTGTGATGATTTATTTGTTGAGTTCATACTAATTGGTCTTTAATAGATAAGGATGGCTGAAATACCTTTCTGGCTATACAGCACAAAACATAATATATACGAGCAATTAATAGCGCATTATTATCAGTAGTGTGAATAATTAACAGTGTTGTAGCTAATGAAGTAATTAGCCCGCTGAACAACGTGTCATTGTGCGCATCGACAATGACGCTAACGAACGAGTCTCTCTCATTAAATACTTACGGAGTATCATCACGCGATGATTCATCGCCAGCATTAGCGGTCACAGGTTACCGAATGTTTAATTGAATAATTAAATTGACTTTTACAGTAAAGCATACAAAGCTAAATTGGTGACATAAATTTTATAAGCAATTTATTTCAATGGGGCGGTAATCTCCAAAAACTGGTAAGCCTTCAATAATGGATGATATTAATTAATGATCCGATAGCTATGATGGATGAGTTTAGAATCTAAACTGAATAAAAACAGTGATGATGTATGATAAAAATTTGATGAAAAATTCGACGAATCGAAACGCTCGTGGCGCGCTGGTATCGCGGGATAAAACCCCATTTGTCACAGGATTTAAGCCGAATGTCCGGTTTGGTTTCCAATAAGGATTGTCTCTCGTGTTTTTTTTTTGCTAATAACGATCGCGTACGCGTATAAAAGTCGCGAGTGGATGCATCGCTTTGTGATATATGTGCGGGGATGTCGACCCCCCGTCGCCGGGCGCGGACCACCGGCGTGGACCTCTCGCTGGGCGCACCGGACCTCGCATCGCGTTAGCCTATCGAATAATCTTTATTTTTTTCTTATTTCCCCTGTATTAGAACAAAGAGACGATAAAGAAAATTGAATCGAGATATGATTGAAAAATTGGTCCATCTACCTTGATTTGTTGTTGATCGTATTCGTGAATGGGCCCAATCATCTGTATAATTGAGATATTTATTTAACTGCGTGGGTCGACAGGTAAATAACTATAGTCGTAAAAATATATAGAACAGCCGATGACGACACTTTGAATTAATTTTTATTACCACACGCAAAAATAAAGGGAAATAAGTTTTGTCATCTATGAGGTTGTGTGCGCTTTTGTGACTGTTGTTAAAAAACTTTATAGCTCTACAAACTGCCGAATGTTATTGATATGATATGTCTGTACACTATAAAAATATTTAAATCCTATATTACTAGCCAGCGCTCCCATTTAAAGCTGATAGCTTTCCAAGCCTCACGGTGGGGTTTCGCGACCAGCTGCGCACTTTATCCAGCACAATGATTGACATCATTTTGACACATACTCGCTACACTACTCAAATAACACACCCTATAATTTGGCTTCAATTACGCATACGTTAGAATTCTTAAACGTAAGTACGATAGTATCTCACCATTGTGTAGGTCGATGGTGCGATACAATACAAGGCACACCCGCGGGGTTCGCTCCAGCCCTTCATAACGACTTAAAAAAAATTGTTCATGGAGCGTGTTTCCTTTGGCTTGTGATTTATAATGTTTTGTTCAGTTCCGGGAGTCAATGGTGTTTTTATTAGCTGCGACGTTATTGTGACAGCTACAAAAGTGACACATTACGTATTGTGTCACAAGCTCGATGTATTGCGACGGTTTAAAGGTTACGTACTTTGAGTGGATGTGGACGTGGGAGCGGAAATATATGTGATGCAGATGATATTCAACATCCAACTAATAATAGTTTTTTATACGATCATTGCCGATAAATAGCATTTGGATAAACGTACAGTTCACGTTTATAGATGATAAAAACATATAAATGGGTTATAGCATAGTCTTTTATATTATCCTAATAAATGCATATAAAAATATGATACGCAACAAAATACATATAACGGTTTACAATTTGTAGTTGGACCAATAGTGGATCCAGTACAAATTGTAGCTGGTATCGATTTCATCGCGTTAAACTGTCCGTGCTATTGTTGATAACTTAACTTTTTATTACAACAAAACCAACAAAATTGAATATACGTGTGTCGTGGAATAATCTCGTTTTATCGAAGTTTTATTAGGAACAACGAGCGAGCATATATCTGAATCGAGAATCAGAAAGCGAAGCTGTGTTTGTACCGCAGTTTTCGATAGCGGTCCCGGTCGGGACGCGGACGGACGCACAAAAACAAAGTGATTTGTTGCTCCGATGAAGACCTTACTTTGTTTTTATTAACAACACCGGTAAAGTTTTTGTTTGTGTTTCCAGTCATATTTATTTGTGTTGCGGCAACTTTCTGAGAACGATTAAAATGTTTGTTTGGTATCATTCGCTACTCGATAAGGGTCCAATGAAAATATTATAATAAGCCATTCAGTTGTGAAGGGTTTGTAAACAATAACAAAGAAACGATGCGGCCACACGCGACGTCGATTATATTATTATATTGGATAGTCCACAAAAAGAAAAAATAAACAGACATGAGGTATTCACTCGCCGAAGCAATATAATAATATAATCAAATTGATGCTATCAATGTAAGATCAGCAACGAAAATTGAAACTAAGAGGTTTTTAAATTTCGTTTTCTATAAAGCCTGACTATGTACAGTGTATTAAATATTTTTCTTGTAAATACATACGTACATATTATACATAGAAACGCCCAGACCAAGACAAACACCGTGTTCATGCACACAAATGTTTGACTTGTGCGAGAATCGAACCCGCGACCTCAGGCGTGGCAGTCGGTTACACTAACCGCTACGCCATTGAGGTCGTCAAATGTTCCGGTGGTCATACTAAGGTATCTCGTGCTTAGCTGCCGATCATTTGTGTTTACTAAGCGAATTTTAAGAGTCTGGACAACTACTAAAAATTTAGATAAATCTAGTAATATATCTCGCGACTCGCGATCGTCGTCGCGAGATAGACACATAATGTCATCCTTAGAGTAACCGCACTATATCCTCACTCCATAATGTGTAACACTTAAGTGTGGTAAACATTATGGTATTTAAATATTCATACTGATGCATGCCTTAGTCTTCTTTTTTTTTCTTCTTTCTTTTTCGTGTGGTTAATGGCCAACCTGTTGTCAAGAGTTGTTCAAGCCGCCCGTAGGCCTCTCACATGGCTTAACGACTGCTGTCAATTTGACAACAACCGGGACCGACTTTTTACGTGCCCTCCGAAGCACGGAGACGCTCAGATGAAATACCACCCATCTATAGACTGACCGCACTCAACGTTACTTAGCCTTGCTAATCGAATGAGTGCAACTGGCTATGAGGCAGGGCTTAGTGAGGATTATCTGCCAAGAAATTCTTAGTCACAGTCTGAAACTCCCCAGAAGACGGGTATAGGCTCTTCGCTATTAAGTAATGTTTAAGTATACTTTCTTCTTCGAAGATATTGGTGTGGCCCTATCTAATAATACATAGTGTTATATGCGAGTTTCGGCAGGTAGTGGCCTAACCATTAGGTCTAGGTTCTAGGTATATAATAATAATAATAATATCAGCCCTGTATTAAACTGTCCCACTGCTGGGCACGGGCCTTTTCTCACTATGAGAAGAGTTAGGCCATAGTCCACCACGCTGGCCCAGTGCGGGTTGGCAGACTTCACATATCTTCGAGAACATTATGGAGAACTTTTAGACATGCAGGTTTCCTCACGATGTTTTCCTTCACCGTTAAAGCAAGCGGTAATTAACTATTTAATACGCATAAATTTCGAACAGTCAGAGATGCGCGCCTTGGGTTCGAACTCGAGACCTCTGCGTGGCAGTCCAACGGTTTCCCACTAGGCTATCGCTGCTATCTAGGTATAATAGATGGTTTCACTAACAAAAAGAGAGTGAATTAATTTGATATGTGATACAAATAGTTTGCTATAAACTCAAGATTAGTATGCCTTACACAATACCACAGCTGAGTGCACGGCTGGCGGAGTGGTCTAAATAGTCGCCTCGCCACTCCGCTGCGCCGAGGGTGTGAGTCTCACACTGGACAATACTTTGTGTGATCCACCCATTGATATATAAAAAACGTATAAAAAAATGTTTTTTATATATCAATGGATCCACCTAATGATTGTGCCGAAGCTGGGTGTTCACTGTGTTGTCTGCAGTCTCCTGCGAGACAGGAATTATTCCTAGCGCGGAGTTGATATTTTTCTAACTTAAAATAATACAGTAATAAGTTTGAGGCGCTCATAGCCAGTTGCACTCACTGATCGGTAAACGATTAGCGAGGTTAAGCAACGTTGGGTGCGGCCAGTCTATAGATGGGGTGACCGCTTAGTGGTATTTCATCTGAGCGTCTCCGTGCTTCGGAGGGCACGTAAAATGTCGGTCCCGGTTGTTGTCGAATTGATAGCAGTCGTTAAGCCATGTCAGAGGCCTACGGGCGGCTTGAACAACTCTTGATAACAGGTTGACCACTAACCGCACGAAAAGAAAGAAGAAGAAGAAGAGTTTGATTTGGCTCGCATGAATAACATAATTGTACGTGATGGAAAGTTGTGTTTTATACATACATCCTAACTAATATTATAAAAGCGAAAATGAGTTTGTTTGTTATCTTTTCACGCCTAAACCACTGAACCGATCATCCTGAAATTTTGCATATACGTTGTCAGGTGTACAGAAACGGACATAGGCTATTTTTCATCCCGAAAAAAATTACTGTTCCCGAGGAAAATAACAATAACGTTCTTATGATAATAGATGGCGCCACGTGTCTTTCGAATCATGATTGAATTATATTATTACAAGCAGAGTACGACCTGAATTGATTGTCAAATTCTAAATTAACGCAAGCGAAGCCGCGGGCAAAAGCTAGTACATACATACGTAGATTCACGCCTGTTTCCCAGAGGGGTTGGCGTAACATAACATGTATAGTCTGGTTCTATTTTCCAGTTCAGTGCTCATTTGCTACAATGTCCATCACACCCATGGACAATAATATATTTGAATATGTTAAAAGTTATGTGAAACTGTTTTACTTTATTTATATGTAGTCAAAGGCAACCACAATTTGTTCAGTTAGGTCACAAAGTAATAATCATCATAATCATGATAATTTATTTGTGGATCATAGGTTCGTAAACAGTTTACGGCTATGTTATAAGTACGCTATGTCCTTTTGGGCGATAAGTACATGTACCTCAGCTGTGGAGTTGCCCTAAAATGTGATACCATAATAATATCTTAAAATAGATTCTACGTGTCCATAATACGCAGTCATAACTGTTGAAAGATTTGCCACCCGAGCTAGTTTATACAGAGAAAGAGAACTGACATAAACTTTTGTATACATTGTCTATTGTGTTAAACTAATTTCACTAATAGTGGTATCTGTATATTTTTGACGTGACAACGTCTAATAAATCGATGAACGCCGGCTGCACGCACGAAAAACGATGACTCATTGTCCCGTTACGCTCATTGTAACGTTTTCATCAATGTTTTGTTATGAAGTTGTCACGTTAAACTATCGTCTGTAAACCGTCTTTACAGACAACCAATTTTTTATTGTTCTATTGGTTTGTACTATTGATAGCTTCCCAGGTATGCATATTGTCTATACTCTTGTACGGAGCTGAAGCTTGGACCACATACGCAAAGCAGGAGCGTCGCGCGTCGTCTTAATTGCGTTCCATATGCGTTGTCTTTGGAACATCCTGGAGATCTCATGGAAGGACAGGATTACCGATAAGAAGATCCTTGAAATCGCACACCTACCCATTCTTACAGCGCTGTTAAAGCAGAAACGCTTACGGTGGTTGTGGCATGTACACTGTATGAATTCCTCTCGGTTGCCTCGACGAGTCTTGCTTGGTGCCTTAGCATACGAAAAAAGGGATATTGGAAGACGCATACTGCGGTTTAAAGATTGCGTCAAGAGGGATATGGTGTCATTTGGGATCGATCGTGTGGCGTGGGAGAAGGTCACTGAAGACCGTGATAAATGGAGTAAACGTGTGCATGATGGGCGTGCGATTCACGATAACACATGGTTCCGGAAACTGGCGGCAAAGAGAGCGAAACCCACCAGCTGGCAGTTTCTCTTGCAGAGGACGTGGTACAATCTGCCGCTCTAGAATTGTCTTACATAGCCACGAAACTAAGTGCATGTCCACGGGACATGCACTTAGTTTTGTGAGATGAGATGAGAGTTAGATGCCTAAATCGTCTGAAACGGACGTAAAAGGCCAATGATTGGTTTGTCGTTGTTTAAAATTCTTAGAGTTTACTGAAGTTAAATCTAGGTTATTTGCTAGGTTTGGTCAACAAGTGAAGTCTACGAGAAGGTACTTACAAGAAACTCACGGTCGATTTTAATTACATTATCCGTGAGTTTTGGTTTTTACAATTCATATCTGCAATACACTACAGCAATTACAGTTATTATATATGCATTAAGAATACCGAAATAGGTATGTAGTAACACCGCTCGTACGAACACCTTTGGACAACCAGTCCAATTAAATAATACATTCTATAACTCGCGCCTTTAACATTTATAAGAGATATGTGTACTAGTTCCTACACGCAGCCTCGCCCGCGTGAATCCCATGGGAAGACATATCGAGATAAAAACTAACTTACATATGTATTTCTCCAGAATACAGTCTCCTCCTTCCCAAGTTTCATCAAATTCGGTACAGTAGTTTAACCGTGAAAACGTAATATACAGACAGAAGTTACTTTCACCTTTATAATATTTGTGGAGAATAATAACATAACCAGTAAGTTTAGCGGCGAAGGAAAACATTGTAAGGAAACTTATTATTAAACTACAAATATACGGATTTTATCGCGTTGTTTATTTGACACTTTATTACAAAATTTTGAAACTGTTACACTACTATTACTATTAAACTTTACTAATTTTAAGCTAATTAAATTATTGAAACTATTAAAACTATTTATACTATTACTATACTATTATACTATTTATATTTATGTTTACACTTGCCCCGACGTTTCGGTTGCTTTTCAGCAGCAATGGTCGCGGGGAGACTAAGATGGTAGTTGTCTCAATGTTCCAGTGTTCCAGTGTGTTATTTTCAATGAATAACATTCGCGTAAATAGAAGACAATATAACCTATTATTAGAATGTTTCGAAGGTACGTGTGTATAGTCTGCGGTCTAGTAATTGACGTAAGCGTGATGGACTAAGGCGTCCCACTCATTCAGAGACCCTTCTTAGAATGAAAGGACTAAATCTTTTCAAAGAGGGCTGTATAACTTGATCAAAGGCTGGTCGGTAAACTTTACACACATTCTAAACATTATGAAATTCGCTCAAACAGTAAGGTACACTCGAGATGTTTTGATAATTTTAGGATAAGAATAGAAATGGAACTTAATTTGATGAATAATCTACAGACATATAATTCACGCTGTTTTGCCCATATTGGTAGGTAGAGTCGTGTTACTCCCACAATTTGCCAACTATACTCTTAGCAGCGCGTATAATGGGCGAGCCTATTGCCGCACCAGGCATTGTTCCAGACTCCTTGCCGCTACAAAAATCTTGACAGGAAAACACATACCTTGCTCGACCCGGCAGTCGAATCCGAGACCTTAAGCACAATAGTCACACACACTACAGCTTCGCCACAGAGTCCATCAAATAATCTCATGAAGGTACAAATTTGTTTTGTTTAAATATAGATGTTTATCAGGTAGACCCGCCCGTGGGCCACCTCGTCGGGACTGACCCAACATATCTGTTACCCGTTGTATATAATGTAATTTGATAATTCTCAGTCTAAGGATATGTAATTAATCAAGCGTCACGCGTCGACCGCCACGCCTCTCCGTTAATTGGCGCAGTAAGGTAGAGGACTAATTAACACGCTACAATCAGCTCTTATTAACTTTAATCACTGTTATACGCAGTCTAAGCTATATTTAATCAAATCAACTGTTCGTGGCTTAATTAACAATCACTTACATCATGAAGTAATAAACGAAGTATTTTATTTGTTTACTTACAATATTGTAGTAGAAACAGCTTCCTTAAAAAGACTGTAATGTCTTCAGTATAATTGTGAAATCTGTGCTGGCGAAAGAAACATGCTGGTATAGGCACTCGCTTATCATCATCTTAATCGGCCTCGCTGGCGTAGCAGTTAGTGTAACTGACTGCCAAGCTTGAGGTCGCGGGTTCGATTGCCGCACAGGTCAAACATTTGTGTGCATGAACATGGATGTTTGTCTTAGTCTGGGTGTTTCTATGTATAATAGGTAAGAATCTATAAAAAAATTTTTTTTATTATATGTATGTTTATCCGTTGTCTAGTACCCATAGTAGAAGCTCTGCTTAGGTTGTGCTAGATGGCGTTGTGTGTATGTGATAGAATATTATTATATTATTAACTTCTACACTTCTGTGCGACCTAACTGCTAAATCGACTACAATTAATTCATTTTTATCGGCGCCTAGACCGTATTCTTTAGAAAGACAATTAAATAAGTATATTTTACGTAACACAATATAATTGGGTAAACTTTTTCTCTGTGATTCGCTATTTTTGACTCACGTCGTAACGACAACTAATTATCTAACATGTTTCCCTTCTCCTCCAGATGATCGAAATCGCCTACTTTCAAATAATTATAATAACAATAATTTCCACTATTAACAATAAAACCAATTCACTATAATAATTATTCAGCTAATAATCCGAATAAGCCGGTACGAAAGTTGTAACATTAGCGGTACATTTGGTATTCCCATTTATGACTCGAAACAATGTAGCCGAGCGCCGCCGCCGCTGTATCGGTGTAGTTCGGTGGCGAACAAATTAAGATTAATTCCGTCGGTATCGGCGACTGGATCTACGCGGTAATTAGCGCTAATACAATTTCATAGCAGCACCAATGTGCCGATACGATCGCTCGCGTTAGTCGCGCGGCCTTTTTATATCTATAGGCTCAATACCGGCACCGGCATTCCACTTGATCACTATAGGGTGTTGGCATACTGACGGACATAAAATAACTGTAAGAGGTTTTATTTTAATTGTATAGTTTATTAACTGTTTTACTAGTTAGTCAAATTACTTAGGTATTCTGAAGACGTCTGAATTAAAACCGTAAGATGGTTTTAAAAGCGATAAAACTGAATTGTTGGTAATAGTGACATATTGAAGGGCTATAAAAGATGAATCCAATAACTATCGTAAATCCAAAAGTGAGTAATTTCGTCATCATTACTTTTGAAGAGGAGGTGTACGAAACAAATAAAACCGCAAAGGTATCTGGCAATTATTGTACCTACATAATTATATATAGGTATGTATCTCAAAAGGCAGAAACTGTAAATGTTGCATCGAGCTATATCTGAGGTTGCAGTAGTGACGGCCGCGTTATACCAGCGCGTGTGGTCTCAGGTGTGCACCACCGCCGCGCCGCACCGCGCCGCACCGCGCCGCACCGCGCCGCACCGCGCCGCACCGCGCCGCGGTCGCAGCCTAGTTTTATTTCGTGGGAACCGGCCGGCCGTCGCCTCACACCGCACATACGCTGACACTACCAAACGTTCGGATGTTTAGGCTATTGTCCTGATGGCGCTCGGACTACATTTTATCATTCTTTTGTGTAATAAAGTACTGTAGTTTATAAATAGAGACAGAGACTTACTAGTAGTGCAGTAACTGTCAAAGGCGCTATTAGCTTCATTAGCTTGTCATATGTCCCGACACTGACAGCACCGATGATTGCCATGTTGGTAAGTCATTAAATCGTAATTTATGTTTAATATTATTTTAAATAATGGTTTTCTTCTGTTCTCTGCTTGCCGAGCCCGACAGTGTCTATATTGTTCTTATGTATATTCATTTGACATCAAATCAATGTCACACGATGTGATGTCTAATGTCACATTGGTTTTCATCATCACACAAATAAAGTGGATCGATTTGATCGACAGGTTTGTTAAACTATGTTTCTGTACATTAACACGGCTATCTAGTCATCTTGCGACCACGGCTGGTGTAAACTGGTTGCAACGATACACAATCTAAACGAAATATGGATAAAATTAATTTTCGTTAAAAGTAACTTCTATTGCTACAAACGTTGAAACAACTTACCTACGCACACTATAGAGCACACACAGATGGAAAACTAGTGACGCGTATTATTGCGGCTTCACTGCGGATTAGCTCGATATTATCATACTCTCGATACTTAGCAGTAGGTGCTTCCGTAATAAAGTGTAAGGAGCGTACCTGAACCAACCAGATAATTAATATATCTTGATCAAACAACTATCCGGCCTTTATCTTCTCCGTGGTGACCCTACCTTGGACATGTCGAACACATTCGCGGACAGGTGAATATTTGATATTGATAACTAATGGCCCCTAGTCTCGAGCTACGAGACTGGTTCTCGGCAATTTATGCGGAATATTATCGCTGATATGACAGAAATTATCATTGATATGACAGCCTGGCCAGTAGTGCTAACCGTGGGTGTCTCGGACAGGAGCTTGAGTGGTTTATATCGAGCTGATACGAAGTCTGGTTATTAACGTCGTCTACTAGTTGGCTTTAATAAGTCGAGAACATCAGATCATTCGACATGCATCATCAAACAACAACCGTCGACAGAGACAACGATGCTTGATTATGTTGCTAGTACATATTTTTCTGCTAAGGCAGCTAATAAGTATTTACGAATCCTATAAAAAAGGATGCACTGTGTTGCAGGCGCCAGTAACACTGACTGGACTGGGAACACAACCTCTCTCTTGGTGGTCTGTAAACCCTACGCAACACAAAAAATAAATAGACACGGTTACATTATGGCTACGATCTTTGTTGAATAATAATAATAATATCCTCCAGACCGAATTTCGGCCATGGCGGCCAGTCTTAACGGAGACTGGCCATCTACGCAGGAGATATTATAGTGCACAAGTGTGTGCGTACACACAAGTGCACTCTCTGTTCCCAAACCCTCGTGATCCGACGGGACGGCAATCCGACACGACCGGAGAGAGATCAGGCGCAGGACCAACGGCTTTATATACTTTCTGACGCATGGGGGTGTCTTACACCGCCAACCTCCTAACTCCGGGCTGCTATTGAGATTTCTTGACTGAAAAATCCAATAATTGTTTGTTGGCCCGACCCGAGATTCGAACCCGAGACCTCACGCACAGCAGTAGTGAATGCGACTGCTGTGCACCACGGAGGCAGTCTCTCTTGTTGACTACAGTTCCGTCCACCCTAAACCCGCTGTTTCATGTTTGAGTGAAGTGGATACTGAATACTCGGCTGTGTATTATGACGCTCAAAAATTTTTTTGCGGTGGAATTTTGTATTTAGATAAGTATCTTAGCTACTTTCTCGAGATTGCAGTATCTAAAGCAAGTAAAAAGATTCTAGCGACTTTTAAACTCACACCACAAGAGTCACTAACAACTTGAAAAGTACATAAATACGGATCCATTAGTGCTTGAAAATGTTGAACCCTATCTGATGATTATGAGGATAACGTCATTAAAATCATCCATTCTTTAATTATTTAAGGTCACTTTAACTTTCTTCTCCAAAAAGAAAAAGTCCACAAAATCGGGGCTAAAATCTTAATCTGAGCAAAAATATGTAGATTACAATTTAGATATTCTATTAAAATTTATAACTAAGTAAGTACTTTTAAAGTTTAGTCACTTTTCCTTTTTTACAAACTAAATGACGAAATGGCTAAGTTTGTTGACTAAGTTAGCCTTATCCCCGAAAATTAATCAAACGTAAGATTTTCTACAGAATTTTCAACAGTTTTTGTCCTAAAACTCCATTAATTTATAGAACTAGTAAGAAACGTTCAAATACTTACTTCGAATACTTGGCCACTTTTAAGGAAGTTACGCAAAGGAAACTTAATGCTGTGTGTATTGGAAAATTAGTTTGTAGATGACGTGCACAATGAGAAGGATCGATTTTAAGAATTTTCACTAGTAAAAAAGTTATCATAGTCTTTTTACGTACCATAATTGGTAATGGTATATTAAACAGCATAGAACAGAATAAAACGTGACTCTATTACCTAACCAGGAAACGGATTGAATTGCAATCGTGTGTTGAAATCGTTTCTGTATACTAGTATCACACTTAATGTCATGGAAGGTTAGAAGGCTACGAGGAAAATTTTGCATAAATAAAATTTACCGAGTTTTATACGCGTATGATTTGTTGTAATACTAATTACAATCATGTAAACTTTAAATATATTATAATCATTTGTAAAGACATGGTCTATATTTTATAGAACGATTTAGATATATATATATATACATATATATAAAGTTTTAAATTCACAAAAATGTTAGCAGTACATTAATTTCCAATAACATATTCATACATTAATATATACGATAGAATCCCAACCTTTATATAATTCATACAAAATTGACACCGATAGAAATAGTCTCATCGACTAGTCAATAAATGAACGTGTAACGACTAACGTATTAATACCGGTACATTATAATTAAGCATAAAGGCGGTATTGAGGAGTAAATTATTCATGAAGCAACTATGAACATTTTAATCAACCTCTGTAGGGCGGGGACGCACCAAGAACAAGTACCACGCCGCCAGTGAAACATTGTATCGAAAGTAGATTAAAACGAGGTAGTCTTTGCCAAGGATTTTTAAGTTCTGATATATTCGGAAATCCTAGTACTGTTCCAATTCTTGCTGAGCATTATGTTTTTTGTAAAGTAATATACCTAGGTACAATCAGCCGTTTGCCGGCGGCGCACGGCGCAGGGTAAGGATGACAGTTTCTAATATAGATCGTTTACTATCATTATATCTATATAATGCTAAGTCTGACAGTTCTTGTCAGGGCTCTTGTTTCTATGTAACAACATCAAGTTAATTAATCTCACTATTAGAAGTCTCGTGTCTATGATGAAGTCATATGTACTGTAGGTATCTCAAAAGCTTTAAGCGAACGGGCTGGCCCGGCTACTATTGACTGTATAGATATTTCTTCAGAGAGTCTTAGATCTTTTTAGAGATTTGTCGCCATTAGCTTTTTGTTTTGGCGTCAATGCTTTTAACATAATGGATACAATAATCTTAGTGCTCCATTGCTATTATTATTGCAGCCAGTGCCGAGGCTATCGATTTAGCAGAAAAGTGTTTTTAGTTCAAGTCTTCGTGAAGGTCGTTATATCAAGTATTTTCTTAACCTTCGTGAAGGAAATTAGATGTAATTGTGTAGTTTCTATGTCCATAGGTTAAACATCATCAGGCTATAGTATGTAGGACAGAGATACTCCAAATCGTCTCAATGTTTCTATATTTTATTTATATACTTATGCAAAAGGAATAAATGAATTAATTCATACACACTAGAGACTGGCGACTGTCTAGCTACCAGAATATAATTTACAAATCAGAGGTATTAAGTAGCTGGTCCAGAACAACTATTTTAATGATGCGAAACTAATCTTGAGAGACGGCTGGATAATTTGCTGGAGCTCAAATCAAATGATTTACGCGGCCGAGCCCTGAATGAGTCGCTCACAGGCTTGCATATTAAAACCCTTCCCTACTTCACAGAACATTAAATTATAAGTCGTTGGACTTAGCTATCTTGCGCACTTACACCTACACGTATTACTGGTTGATTTAATTGTTCTGACACCTAATCTAAAGAAAATAACAACACTTAGTAGCCACCCTTCTTTGCTCAATCGGATTAGTGAACATGTTTTATGCCCACACTATGTCGGTTACTTTTAGGAATTGAACCGGCTAGCATTCGGAACAGCAATACCTTGAATGTAGAGTAACATTGACAAATAAAATTAAGTAATAATTAGCATGGATAAAAAT
Source organism: Catocala sponsa (assembly GCA_963564715.1). Lineage (NCBI taxonomy): Eukaryota > Metazoa > Arthropoda > Insecta > Lepidoptera > Erebidae > Catocala > Catocala sponsa. Next base: position 341,397 of record OY751337.1, read on the forward strand.
TCTAAGCCTCATTAACGGAACCATGACATTGCCGAACGAGTCAGTTTGTGATCACGGCTGGTTTAGTATGGTCAATACGTCAATACGTCAAGCACCTAAAGGTAAATAATATGTTTAATCCCATTAATTCTCGCTACGCATTATATACACAGCATGCAATGCGAAAGTTTCATGCTATTATTAATATAGCTCGATTAAGAAAACTTATGCTGCTCATGCATTGGGGTTAAGCAGCTTCGCAGAGATCCGAACTGCTATTGAGGGTTTCTTTACAGAAATTTCACTCCGCGGTCTGGGACTCAAACTTGAGAGGTAGCGATACAACTAAATATCATTATCTATGTATGTCTTCGTAGTAGGAACCTATGATCAGAGGTGCTATAATATCAGAGTAATAACTTCTAATATATCAGTTACTGTCAGCATTAAGATCTAGGTTAATCCCAACATATAAAAGCAAAATCTAATTTGTCTTCAAGTACGTAACATTTCAATATCTATAATTTCATCTTAAATTTCGATTACATCCGAAAGCAATTTCTATAAAATCGATTGAAAGACTCGAATTGATTTCTGTTAGAGCATGTTCAGCGTAAACGAGTATTTAAATAAACTACATTGAACTACGCCTACCGGTGCTGTCACTTATAAAAATGTAACTATGCAAACTGCGATATTATTCATTGACTAATAATATTTTAATAAATCGTCGATTTGGATGCAGTTTAAATCTAAATAACGTCGTATTGTTAGAACACGTTCACCGACTCCCTGAGTTATACCTCTGAGGTCTTTATTCACACACCATGCTCGTAAATTCACACAAATGTACAATAACGCGACGGTATTTATAACCCAGCCGAGCTTTTCGATGTCATTTATTCAAAATTCAATAGTATACGTAGGTGCGTTGAGACGTAACTCGCAGGCCACTGAGAGAGTGACAATGGACGTGTTTTGACAATCAACTTCCATATTGTATGCAGTTCAATACTTTTGTTGTTAATAAATTTGTTCCTTGTGATTTATTGGTTTTAGAGAATCGTCGTCTACTATTGTTAGATAATGATCGTAGCGGCGATAAATATGGGATAAAAAGGAAAGCTTTAGAGCTATGACGTGTGTAATTTATGTTTGGTTAAACCAAAAATCCTGTGTTATGGACTTTCTCATCATTATAATGTTATATAATATCTAGACTACTTTATTTTAAACTAGCTTTTGCCTGCGGCTTCGCTCGCGTTAATTTAGAATTTGACAATCAATTCGAGTTGTACTTTGCTTGTAATAATATAATTCAATCATGATTCGAAAGACACGTGGCGCCATCTATTATCATGAGAACGTTATTGTTGTTTTCCTCGGGAACAGTATTTTTTTTCGGGATGAAAGGTAACCTATATCCGTTTCTGTACACCTGACAACGTATATGCAAAATTTCAGGATGATCGGTTCAGTGGTTTAGGTGTGAAAAGGTAACAAACAAACAAATAAACTCATTTTCGCTTTTATAATATTAGTTAGGAAGTTAGGATTAGGATAAGGATAGGATTAGGATTATTGTAATTTTAGATAAATATAATGGCGTATAACAATAAGCGATAGAAGTCAGATGATCCGTAATATCAATTTTATTAAAAGCCATCTTCGTAGTCGCAGCCTAACTCGTATATAACATTAAACAAAACCAATATTACTTCATTTAATTTTATAATTTCCTTAAAGGATCAATATTCTAATGTCAACAGCGCCCACCCCGTTTGTTTATACACATAAAGATACAAACTGGTGCTAACCCAGCTGGTATTATTGAATCACGCAAATACGTCAAGTACTCGAACGTAATTTAATTATATTATTACCATTAATAATACGTTTGTTAAAGGGATCTTAATGTCTAAATGTTGATACAGGTTTAAACATAACATAAATCATTTTAGCGGTATCTAGAGTAGTTGTCTAATCGAGTGGCGCTAGTAGCTTATCTGAACGCGGCACAGTGGACGTGCGAACATGTTGGCGTGGGCGCTCGTCTGCGCGCCGTCTGACGGTGTTGGCGCCTCGCCAGGACCTGCCGGCGCTCGCCTCTCTCAGCCCGGAAGGAAAAAATCTCTTGGCTTTATTGTACCGGCAGTTATGATAATAGAATGGCCTCTTCATACTCCATGTCCGATCATAATCTTCTGCTAACGTCTCCAGTGAGTGTGATCGCAGTTAGCGTTTGTTTATGAATACGAATATTATATTAGATTTACATACGATTATGGGTTTTTGATAAGCTGTTTAATGGTATTTATTTTATTGGTGGATGTAAGCTGGCTGTTTTCATGCCGTGTCTATAAGATATAGATAAAATTAATATAGTTGACAATATTATACGTGTCTTGTACTTCCGCTCAATTAATATTTTAGTGCCATTTGATGGCTTCAGTCCTGTATAACGCGGTATAAGAATATAGAAGAATTATGAAATTTTCTAGTTGTAAGGTTTTTGGATTGTTTGGGTGGTATGCAGCGTTCGTATCCTTGAATATTCTTAACCTAATCGAAGTCTAAATATTATTTAGGTCATGTTAAATAGTTACTTCATCTATACTAATATTATAAAGCTGAAGAGTTTGTTTGTTTGAACGCGCTAATCTCAGGTACTACTAGTTCGATTTAAAAAATTCTTTTAGTGTTGGATAGCTTATTTATCGAGAAAGGCTATAGGCTACATAACATCACGCTACAACCTACAGGGGCGGCGCAGTAACGATAAACGCGGGTGAAACCGCAGGAACATGTAGTGAGAATATAAAATAGCATATCTACAGCATTATCTGGTTTGATAAGAGACAAGAGACATACAATAATGCGTTAAAAATCATAGGTCCAGAAAAACCATATTAATTCAGGGAATTAATTCCAAAAGTAAGTTATTGGCTTAGTGAATCTATTCAGACCGTGACCGACCTATTAAAGAAAGTTACGTTCCTTAAATTTGAGCCTGCCCTACTACTGTAAAGTACAGCTATTGATGACCCAAAATCGAATACGAAGCTTGTTACTGTGTGAACGGTTTTCCTCTTACAGAAACTAAGTTCACGCACAAATTCAGCGAATCTCTTTCATTAGCGGCGACTTAAAGCCATTAATCATGTATTGAAATCTAAAGTTTATACTAGACTTCATCTATATACCTAATACATAACACCACACCTATGTCTGCCTACAGGATGCGTAACCTTTCAATATATATAACGAGATGGGTGTAAAAAGCCAGGATTCAACCGCTTTGTCTTAAATGTAAAAGTAATGAAAAGAAATGATCCCTATATCTCGGGGGTCTTTTGACCCACAGGGCCCATATTCAAACTTGACCGAGGTATGACTACAAGGTGTCTGCACACCAAGTTACAAGTCAATATTTTTCCATTTAAAATACATGTGACCTTATGACCCCTATATCTCGAGGATCTTTTGACCCACAGGGCCCATATTCAAACTGGTATGACCCCAAGGTGTCTACACATCTTGTTACAAGTCAATCGGTCCAGTGGTTCCGGAGTTATGCCGGTCACTAACAGACAGACACACAGACCCTCATAGTGTTTTCATTAACCTCTTCGAAGAAGACTCAGTGGTTAGTCACAGATACTTATAGAAGGGGGCGTTCTTGCCGATATAATATTTGTCAGTTATCATATTTCGCAGAAACTTTATCCACAAAATACCAAAGAATGTGCGACGCAATCGCTCCGACACTCAAATAAGTAATACTTAATTATTATGTATCTATTCCCTCTAGTGAAACATCGATATCTATTAGTCTAAATGAAGCCATAAACACTTTTCTCCGACAAGATTATTTTCCATAAAGTTACCGGCAATAATTTTCTTTGAAGCAATTAATATAAAAATGTAAAGGACGTAAATCAGGGGTTCGGACCCCATCAATATCTAATGGAATTTTAATATTTCACTTTTAGTGTAAGCGGTTCTCACCGTCGCTTGTGACAGATAAATTATTCAGTTACACAACTCGGCCCAATTAGTTACAAGTATAAGTAATTAAAGTCGGATGTTCACCATAGTGTGGGACTGGGCCGACGGGCGACACGACACGCCGTGTTCTGGTACTTCGCCTCTTTACGACGTGAGTGCTTGTTAATTAAAATACTAATGATATATCTTGTGACGTTTTCAACTAGGCGTGTAAAAACGTTTGTGTTTATGAGGCGCATCATGTTTGTTACTGACGGCTTCCGTTAGTTTGAAAATCTGCTCGTCTCTCGTTGAGGATTGAATGACTTTTATGCTAATTGTACACTTTGTTACAAATACTCGTTTAATGATATAAATAATTGAGGTAAACCTGCCATGAAGACTAATCTTGGTCTGTGTCTTAGTGGTACACTTTACATGACCAATACTTATTTTGATTGAGTCTTGAACTACTAGTTTTGTTGTTACTAATAATCATGTGGTTGTGTATAAAGTGCGTTCAACAAGATACTGCACTGGTTGGAAATCGAATCCAGAAACAGTCGACTGCAAGTTCGACCTCTTAATCATTAAACTACTGTCACTTCAAACGTCTGTTCAGAGCGATATTTCATTCATAATTTGCAAATTGTGTAGTAATATTCACCGGTACATAGGTGAAATAATTAACGCAATGGTTAATTTCACAACATTATGCCTGGATTGGATTACAAGAATCTAGAGATCGGCCATCTTAATATTTTTGTAATCCAGATCACATAGCATCCTGTTATTCCATATCTCCTTTGTTGATCTACTTGTTAAGGCCGATGATACGGATCTAGCCTCGTCGTATAGGAGAAACTATATTACAAGAAACAATACCTCGGTGGTACAGATATAGTGTATGCTTCTGCCGTACGTGAGGTCAATTCCTTGGTCGGGCAAGTGTTATTAGGCTCTCCTGTCAAGAAGTTATCGGTAGTACCGAGCGACAAGACGTGCGGCTCAGGAATTGTGCTCAACAAACGGATTGCCGTTTACCGAGCAGAAATTTAGGCATCAGGCTTGCTACATTACGTGGGTCTTATAACTATAGCTGGGCTAAATATGGGTGTAATATACTTCTGTCTTCCTCTTCAGGGACAGGCGCGGGACTATGTATACGTGCACGCAACAAAACCAACAAGCACACAATAAAGAGTCTGATCCCGTGCAAACGTTACGGTCGCATTGTGATTCCTATAAAACCCTCCGTCTATATTTCGCACGGTACATAAAATAAGATACGGATATCTCGACTACACAACACGGTACTATTGATTCCATAAAGCGTCGTGTTATCTCAAACGACATTTAAGCAATAATATAACGTGAACAATAGCCGTGTGCTGTAGCCGTAGGTGGACAAATTATTGTTAGTGTTTAGTGAAACATTTCGCTCTCCACGTAGGAGTGCAAGATTATGGCCCATGTTCGGACTTAAACTGGCGATCATTTACTACGGCTAGGCAATGTGCTTTAAGCCTTTATAACAGAGCATTTAAGTACTAATATAGATCTATATTTGGTATTGCTATAATAAAGCTTTTAAGGATTTTGGTGTCACAGACATCGAGTCAGGTAACTAAGTAGTTTGTAATTAAGTAAATTATTGAACACCTTGTGATTATAAAGCTGCGTGGGCCGTGATGGAAAAATACATAGGGTAATTTTATTATTATTATCCATGACACGCGTAACTTTTTGAGCTAGGTTTTAGCTTGTAATAACGTTACTATTCATGCCATTAATAAATCTATATACATATCTATATATACATATAGTCACAACAATATAATTTGAAAATGTACATCAGCCTTTCACAAGCAGTTTAATTTATTTCATTTGCGATTTAAATATAATTACTTAATTATTCTACGGATCATCTAACACGACATGAAAATAATTAAATTAATGTAATTTCGGGTTCAAACTCGATCAGAACTTAATTAAATTATTTGCTTTTATACGTTTGATTAGAAAACATGAGATTGTGCTGTATATGTATTGCATTGATACCCAGTAGGCACTAGAACGTAATTGAGTTCGAAACATCCAATCAACATTTCGTATGATGATTAATAAAACATTGAGCTTGTAGAGTATGTACGTAATATTAATTCGCCGAGCTGGCATCGCTCTTGCAAATTGGATGTAAGTGAAAACACAGCGAGGCGTGTACATTTGCATGTCCTGCGCCGCCGCGGCGGTTACTGCGTCTAAGTAAACATAGGGAAGTATATAATGCCCAGCCTAGCTCACCAAACATTTTATAAGTAATAAAAACATTTTTAATTACAGTTTGCGGCTGCATGACTACCAATTATAAGATACCTAAGACAACCTTTACTCTCACTGGTACCGTACAAGATGCTCGTAATTATCTCACATATTATTTAACTAGATGTTCCCGCGGTTTCACCCGCGTTTATCGTTACTGCGCCGCCCCCGTGAGTCGTAGCGTGATATTAAATAGCCTATAGCGTTCCTCGATAAATAGGCTATCCAACAATAAAATAATTTTCAAATCGAACCAGTAGTTCCTGAGATTAGCGCGTTCAAACAAACAAACAAACTCTTCAGCTTTATAATATTAGTATAGATATCTAATTAGAAATTGAAGTGGAAATAATTTGATGTTCTGCTTCATTAATACAAGGAAATAGTTTGAATCGGCGCTCGTACTGAGACAGGTTTATGTTCGTCGGCGGACAACGCATCGCAAATTGAAAGTGAAAGTTATAGCAATACAATTTGTCGTTATCAGTTCAGATCTAGATATTACGTACGGTGAGATTCATTGGTCAGGCTGTTCGATGGAGTATTGTAATATCTGTGTAGGCTAGTTAGGAGTATATGAACACAGCCCGGTTTCTAGATCAATTACCGATACATATTATTAAACTAGATGTAGTCTATAGCCTTCCTCGATAAATAGGCTATCCAACACTAAAATAATTTTCAAATCGAACCAGTAGTTCCTGAGATTAGCGCGTTCAAACAAACAAACAAAGAAACTCTTCAGCTTTATTATAATAGTATAGATTTTAAGGCGGCACTGGGCCTACAGAGAGAGTAAAACATTTAAACCATAATAACATTTGAACTTCTATCTGGGGTTGACATCATTTCTTCTTATTGTGCTAGCTAAATGTACTAATGAAACAACTACTGGGAATGAAATCTTGCGGAACCTTATTCAGCCACTAGTGACGGAACACAATACTGCCGTCATAAGGAAAAAAAACGTATCTGCCAAAAAACATTTCTTTTTAAAAATATAAATACTTGCAGATGCGCTTTTTTTACTGACTCCAAATTTTTCTTTTTACGGCGACGGCAGAATATTTCTAGTTCATTCACATTCGATTGAATCCATCATTTAATAAGCCATTATGTGTACTTTATACAGGTAAAGTATAACATTCTTTACTAACAACCAGCACCTTAAGAGCGTCAACTAAACAAACAGTGTCTTCTAGAGCCTCACTCGCTATGTACTCGTAACTAAACAAACAGTGTCTTCTAGAGCCTCATTCGCTATGTACTCGTAACCATACCCACATGTTAGCATACGCTAAATAAATTACCGCCGGGTTAGGGGATGCATAGTGATGTGTTTACAGGCGGATGCCTGTATCAGCTACTAAGAGTTAAGTGATTGCGATCTCTGAACACTGGAGATCAGAGCCACTCGGTCGTGAGGCGTGAAAGAATTCTTACTTTGTGTTAAATTTATGCTGGAGGCGTAGCGCTGCGGAAGATCACAGTTAAGTCATAGATACTGTTAAATTAATAAGATTTTATTTTCAATAAGGTTAGTAAAATATATGAAATATTGTGTAATGTGAATCCCAGAGGTTCCTCCTATTATACTGTATCCTATTTGTGAAACCAGGATATGGGTCTATAGTCAAATCCATTTTACGGTGTACGCCGCGCGCCGTACGCATAATTGCGTAACGAATATCACAAGCTGTTTACAATCTTTCACTCTTTTAGTATATTAGTAGAATTGGTAGTTAAACGACTACAACATTATAACACTATGCACTAATAGCATAAAAACAAAATAATAGGTAGAGGACACTCTATGCAAGCTACTTATTACTCATTAGCTTTTCCCTGGGGCTTCGCTCGCGTAAAAGTAGATTAGGTTGTAGTAATAACAGTATTTTTTTAAATAAAATAAAGCCTATGTTACTCGGTAATAATATAGCTATCTAATGGTAAAAGAATTAAAAAAATCGGTTGAGTAGTTTTTGAATTAAATCCTTACAAACATACAAAAAGAAAACAAATCTTTTCTCTTTATAATATTAGTATAGATCAGAGGTTCCCAGACTTTTTTTGTCATATACCACTTTTAAAATTTTGCTGGTACCGGTGGACCCCTGCTGCTAAACAAGTACATGCAATTAAAAAAATTATGAAATCGCCACAGGCTGACCATTTTTTTTTAGAAATTCTCGTGGACTGAACCTACATACCACGGTAGACGGGCTGACCTTTTTTTTTAGTAATTCACTACCGAAAAACCACTGGTACTGAATATGGAATATGCAAGTTTTTACAAGTAACAGTCGCCGAGCTTTTCAAACAGTCGTGTACCCCCGCTTACGAATTGTGAACCCCCTTTTTTTTGTCATGCCCACGTAGACCCCCTTGGAGTCTTCCGTGGACCCCTGAGGGTAGATAATTAGTACTAAAAATTGTCTGGCCAAGACCAGATTATCGTTAATCCTGCTATCTTTTTCTTAGCTTTGAACATCTTATTCGTTCGCAGGAGGCGGTGGAACGAGCTCGCTTTTTCAGTTTAGTGCAGCACGTTCTATTAGCTTGAGTGCAAAATGCTCAAGTAACAGCATTATGTACGGCAGTTGGAGCGTAACGACTCGTAGAACTGTAACTGTTTGCTATTGAACACATGTACAGGTAACAGGTAACAGCCACCATTGAGTGCAATGTTGTGCCTACGAGTGCCTGTGCTGAGGGACTGTTTATAGAGTTACTTGTTCAATGACACTGCGTTGGTTAGTACGAGCAAATGGGAAAATACTGCCTTATTAGTCAGCTCTATGTTTAGTTGCGTTAGTTATTTTATACATGTTGGCTGCGTTGTTACTGTTATTAGTAACAAAAATGCTTATTTTCAAGCTCTCTAGTATCAGACAAATAATGTATAAATGAATATTGTCCCTACAGAGTGATTGAAGGAAATACAACTATGGACGCGCAAAATTGGCACTAAAAACGGCAATAAAAGAAAGGTCTTATCACGTTGAACAGTGACATTCCAAAATATTCCATTGTTTGAGCCCCGACCGTTCTCGTCCACCCTGCCGCTGTGCGCTTGAACAAGCATTCATAATCTCCTAAATACTTATTATGCACCCCTTGACCTAATTAAAAGATAAAGTAGCTACATTCAAAAAAGAATTATGTACAGAATAAAAGCCTACTCTTGGGAATTTGAGTCAATAAGGAAAGCAGAATTATTTGAGGACTCAAATAACAGAATTGTTGGTTGTCTTGGCCGCTACCAAATAAACTATTATTGCTTTGAATTACATCCATAGTTATGTCAGTGTATACATCTATACTAATATTACAAAGCTGAAGAGTTTGTTTGTTTGAACGCGCTAATCTCAGGAACTATTGGTTCGATTTGAAAAAATATTTTAGTGTTAGATAGCCTATTTATCGAGGAAGGTTATATGCTATATAACATCACGATATGTCTCACGGGGGCGGCGCAGTAACGATAAACGCGGGTGAAACCGCGGGAACATCTAGTATAGAATAAAAGTAAGTAGGTAGGATGATCTTTATAGACTGCGTCGGTCGGTAGAATGGGTTTTCTCAATTACGATAGCCGCTCAACAGATAGTATATGTGAAATTGCGATTGAGACGCTTGAGACACTTAGTAATGGATTGAAGTTAAATCCCAGAACATTTTGGAATGTCTAGGATTGAAACACGCACAAACATTAAGTCAGAGAACTTTTAAATGGAACCGACCGCAAAGAAACCACTTTATATATTACACAGAACAATATGTATACATATACATTATTAAAACTCGGTCTGTTTCCAAACTCAAGTCAATAAGGAAAGTCAGATATTTATTCAGAGACTCAAATGTGAGTCTAACGTCTGAGTGAACAACATCTGTAGCGCACTCACTCCGCGCCGCCGCCGCCGCCGCCGCGCTGCTAAAAACATGAGAAATGGTAATATTGAAAAGTTCGTCTGCTTCTCGAATGGAAATTCTTTGATTAAGTTACTTTTAAATTATTAAAAATAAATTATGGTCGTGTCTGTTGGCAGTAAAGCAATCTTTGACTGTACGAATGGGGTTGTGGTTTAAATGTTTGCCTCGTCGTTGCCCTTGCACCAAGTATTGTGGCTCCCACACGGGACAATAATATAGTTGTCAAGTCTGGGTGTTATTTCTTGTTCGTTTTTTGAATGTTTTTAAAGATACCCTTAGTACAGAATTTATCACAGGTGTGGAAGGCGTCATTAAAAATAACTCTAATTCATTACATCTCCTTCTGATTAAGATTAGAAATAAACATATAAAGATTTTCTATGCACCGATAGTTAACGTGTTTTTATATAACAAAAGTGCGATAAGCCATGACCGTAGACTTCTTAGAACTTAGAAAAGGAATTCAAGATAAGTCTCCAACATCATTTTCTAATTAAATACTTAATAGACCAAGAAACGAGAACTAATACGACATCATAATCCAAATCAATTTAGCGAATCAACGAGATACTAAAACAAATTGCCGGTCTTTTAACATTCAGCAGAGTGTGTCATTAACAAGTATATTGAGTCTGTATTGATAAATGGCAACATTCAATTAACTCGTTATAGAGTATAAAACAAAACTTGAATACTGAACACCAATAATTCTATTATCATACAACGAGATCTCCGTAATTATAAGCTGGTTACCGGGCTGCAATTCACATTAAGGTTTTGTTCTCACTTGGTTAGCGATTTGTATTGGCAGATGAAAGTTGACTATGCAGTCATCTTGCAGTATTCAAGAAAGAATATTGATTGAAACTAACATGCATATTTTAAAAACCATCAATAGTTATTTAAAAGTAAAACTCAAACAAGAAGATTTAGAACCTTATATAAATGCTTACATAATTTTGTAATTCTGCTCAAAAATGTACCTCCAATATCGTAATAGCATAAAATGTGTGGGCGTAGAATTTTAACCATTCATAAGAATTTTATAGCAGTTTATTTAGTTATCGTTTTTATCAATAGTTACGACGCTAATGGAAAACACGGGTTGTAAAAAGAATTTGAAATTTAAAGAGCAGCATTGATGACAAAAGTTTAAAGTATGTATCTCCGTATCGAATGGCACATTCGCAGTCGCAAATAGTTAGCTTAATCCAATCGTATCCTAATAAAACAACATAATTGACCTTGAAACATGCATTATCAAAATGCAAAATCAGCACCGGGTGGTTCCGTAATTAATTGTCAGCGCAACGTCCGGGGTACCATTTCCGGGTGGAAATGGTTAATTTAGGGTTGGCGATAAGGGCTCGTTAATTTCCGTTGCAAGTCACTTGTCATACCAGCGTGCAGCGCCACCTAGCGGCGTGAAATGACATTATTTTATCGTTGTACACTTTGAACATTTCCGTTGCACATGTCACGGGTTTGGAAGATTGAAGGGTGTCGTTTGTAGTGGCGGAGCTGAAACTACGATTTATTTGGCTTACAAATGTTAGTACCTAATATATTTGGTTATGTTCATTAACTAGTATTTAAGTAAATCACTAGACAGTTAATGGAGATGAGGAAGACCTATACGGAGGCACATTTTTGACGCCTCAAAGAAGGGCAAGGGTAACTAATAACAGAAGGATATCGAAACCTAAAGGTGGTTTTGTCCTAGTAGCGGAACATACATAGGCAATCTAACAATAGAAAAGAGTGTCTTTCGGTAAACTATCAATAAAGACAATAGTAATAATTAAATCGTTTATAATCTATTTACTCGTTCAACGAGCTAAGTTCTCGCTGACACAAAGCCGCTGATTCCCAAAATACAATCAGAAATGTTGAAAATGCGATAAAGCCAACAATAAAGAAATTATGATGTAGCAGAAAGCATCATTTCTTCAATCTTTGTCAAACTCGTAACAATTTACATTTCTTAAAATGTCCTCTTTCTAGGGACCTTTGGCACTAATTCGGCAGTTGCCGGGTCTCGTCGGCTCCTCCCGGCGCCGCTCGTTACGCGTCGATTGTTGATGGTTATCATCACGCCAAATCATTTGGGGACGATCGCTCCAGCATCTCGCCTAACTCAATAACAGGCGACAAATTTACTCGAGATTAAACGCGACGCCGACCGAACGGATATTGAAATTTTACGATCTTCTACGAGCCCGCCCTTTACAAAGTTTATTTTTAAACAGCACTTAGGGCTAGCACACGTCCAGATTCTTTAACATCTAGTCTAAACATAAGTTTGCGTGTAACAAAAGGATATATATACATCTAGGTAATAATGTATGGATGAAGAAATAACATAATAATTTCACACGTCTAGACGAGATGCCACACTTTTGAGATCATTTACATCTCAAACTATCCGTGCGCATGTCTGCTTAAGTTAAAAGTTGTTAACAAAATACGTAACAAGTAGTTTAATTTTAATGTGTAACAGTGTCGTAAAAGTAACAAGCACAACTAGTTACAACTTCGACAGCCATTTGAACTTGAAATTGTCATGTGCTCGGTTCATTTTGTTTACAACCATTTTACACACTACGCTTTTGAATATTCGGCGTTCATATTATGTATAAAACATCAACATAGTAAACCGATATAATATCCGTCAATATAATATAAGCGTAAGCGTATGAAGATGCTGAGCCAATAAAATAACTATTTTTATAGTATATTTAGTAGTAGGTACTCACGTATAAATTTATAGTATATTTAGTAGTAGGTACTCACGTATAAATTTATAGTATATTTAGTAGTAGGTACTCACGTATAAATTTATAGTATATTTAGTAGTAGGTACTCACGTATAAATTTATAGTATATTTAGTAGTAGGTACTCACGTATAAATTTATAGTATATTTAGTAGTAGGTACTCACGTATAAATTTATAGTATATTTAGTAGTAGGTACTCACGTATAAATTTATAGTATATTTAGTAGTAGGTACTCACGTATAAATTTATAGTATATTTAGTAGTAGGTACTCACGTATAAATTTATAGTATATTTAGTAGTAGGTACTCACGTATAAATTTATAGTATATTTAGTAGTAGGTACTCACGTATAAATTTATAGTATATTTAGTAGTAGGTACTCACGTATAAATTTATAGTATATTTAGTAGTAGGTACTCACGTATAAATTTCAATAAATGGAAGGCGCAACCAATTAACCGAAAAAGCGATGCCGTAGGTACTGCATAATATATTCGTAACTAATATTATAAATGCGAATGTGAGTTTGTTTGTTAACTATTCGACTGATCATCATGATTTGATCTGATCTTCGTATATACGACGTCAGAGGTACAGAACAAGACATACGGTACCGTTCATTCAGAAAAAAGTACTGTTTGTGAGTGAAGTCGCAGGCAAAAGCTAATCCTAACCCTATATTACTAAAAAATATTATATTTGCATTAAAATGTGAGTTTGTTTGTTTGTAACGCTTTCATGCCTTAACTACTCAACCGATCATTATGAAATTCGCATACATGTTGTCAAGGTTACAGAAAAGGATATGAGGTACCTTTCTTTCAGAAAAGAAGTACTGCGCCTGAGGGATAGAAATTTACTGACAAATTCTAGACTAACGGGAGCGAAGCCGCGGGCAAAATCTAGTATGGAATAAACTTAAAGATAGCTTAACCAGTCAATACTTGCCACAAACTTACTCACGTTCCCGAGCCGTCACGTTACCTGTCAGTATATTCTCAACTGCGCGGCTGATGCCACAACCCTACCGGCGCGCGGCGCGTAGCTTTTTGTTTGACAGATAATGTTGGGAGTTATATCGGGGTGACAGTTATACGTAAACAGAGAGTCCCTTTGTTACTTTCCTCGAAGCTGTGATGAAAAAGTTTGTGTGTTTAATTAATTATGTGAGGCTGACGGGGCGCGGTTTGTTCTCTGCCGCTGTGACCTTACCGAAGTTCAGTGTCACATACAATGTATTGTGTCGTGTAGGAAGTAGATCGGTCGTGGATATAATGAACCGAACCTATCTACTTGAATTTATAGCTACATATTTGTTTCTACGCGTATTTGTAACGGCTGTACTCTTTGTTTATCGCAATAGTTATGAAGTAAGTGGCTATTGTGGTTCATCAATGGCTGGCTGTTCACTATCTTTATAGAAAAATGTCGTAACGGGGAATAATACTTCTGTTTTGGTTAAGTCGTCATAAAGATGTACAAAATAGTTCGTAGATTTAAAAGAATTAGTTATGGATACAGAATTAATCTATAGGTTCAGGAATAAAATCGGAAAATGCAAACATCGGAAAGATGATTATTTAAGCTTTTGTACTATCTGTGTAATGTTATTCTCGTCATCTTCTTCGATATTACGTAACAGATTCGATTTAATTTTTGGTTTCTTGTTTCAGTTTGAGTGGCAGCGCGAGGTTCTGTGTTGTGGGTTCGAACACACACGGGATAATCAATCGATAAATAAATGATCCGAAAATGAATCTAAATATATTTCGTGTCAGGTATAAATGTTTGTAAAGTCTCATAGCCTCATCCTTAGAGCAGGAGTCATCTTATAAAAACACAAAATGCTCAAAATCTCTAAACTCGTTTGCGTGGTGTAAGTGTTACCACAGTATACATGAATTTAAGTAATTAACAGCAAATTATAAGGATTCCTATGCTCCTCACGTTAATCTGTTTTAGGGTAATAGAGACGGTTTTTTATGAAGGTTCACCTGCACGTAGCGGCTGGGCGCTCTGGCCTACCCCTGCACAGTTATCTGCTACACTCACCATCCATTACATTATGAATACATAACTGAGCACATAAATAACTTGCGATAAGCAGATTTTAATTCAGTAGATAAGTGCGCTGGCGGCGTGCACTGGTCCCGTATCTCCGCCTGCGTTTATTGCGTTGCCCGAGGAACCCCACCGCGCCACGGGACCCCAGCCCCCGCTTTACCTTACATTTTGTTTGTTTTATACAAGATTGAGCTATAATTTAAAAGCATCTTCTGGAACAATTCCTTCGGAAAATGTTTGCGGTACGTCCCTCGTGTTGATTTAAAATAAAAGTAGATGTGTTTATACATTCTTTATAACCAAGGTTGGCTAAAGTTGCTTTCTTTTTCTGCTTTTTAATAGTTTACCTTCTAAAGACGGATTTCAGCCGAATTATGTTGTTGAAATTACCTGTAATAAAGAAAATAAAACATTAATTAAAAGTTCAATAGTTTATCGATTTTATATTGCAGCAGAGTGACTTTTGTGGATAAATGAAAGACTCACTAAGCTAAGCATCGACTGACATTAAAAAAAAAACATTTAACTATGAATTTAAAGAACACATGATTTTAAGCTAGCATAGATCGTATAGATGTCGATTTCTGACAATGACAAAACAGTCTAGACTAGCATTCGTTACTTATTCATATCAAAATATATCTTTTGAATACGTATTTAAATTCGTCATTCATTTTTATAATAGTTAAATTGGATTTATATTTTCTATGTAAAAATTCGTATCCATATAAAATATCTAATCAAAATATAAAATAATTTAAATTAAAATCGAGCCTCGGTTGTAGCCATGAAACAAATGGATTGTAGAGAGAAATAACAAATGATACGATGAGCGCGACTTAATAAAGAGAAACAAACGGAAATAAAGAAAGAAAGAGCGCAGTATTGAAAACAAACATCTGTTGCGAGCGCGGCAAATTAGAAATATTGTAGTACCAACAATGGGACGTTTTTGTGCCGCTGTTGCTGACTCGCGTCTTTTGAGAAGTTGGCCATCAACTGGGCTCTTTTGATTAGTATTTGGTGATGTCGAGAAAAAAAGCGGTGGACTAAATTAGAAAAACAAATACAGTAATTGGGATTGAGGCTAATGGTTACCTTCGGCCAACTTCAATTGTGCACCTCAAACGAAGGACTGAAACGCTGTCAATGAGGCAACCTTCACAATTATATGTGATCGATGCAATGACTCGCTTATGTATTAAGTAGCGATGATTCTCACAGATTGTCAAGTTCATTATGTTTATCAATCCTTTGAAAACGATTTACCTAGAAGCAACTTCTAAAAGGACCCACAGTATAAATGATCTTACGGCCCCTGTGATGATATCAGTATCTCGATGTTGCAGATATAAGCGCCGTAACTAAAGACCTTTAATGAAGCACGGTAAAGTCTTGGCAATGGATGTTATTTCAGTCAAAGATAAAAACATAGTTATGGTTAGTTGGTGTGTCGTGGTTGCTCCAACTATTTTATAAGTACTTCTTAGATCCCACATCAGTTGCCCGTCTTTAGAGAAAACTGTAACTGTAATGAAAGGGCAAACCAGAGGACGACATCTAACGTCAGAATTTCGGATGATAACTGTAAGAATTTCACATCTCCCGTAAATTAAACTTAATCCTAAATGATTAAATTTGCATGTCTTATGTAATACGTATGCCGTAGTTTTATATTTGACAAAGGTTCAATAAGACGATATCTATTTAGACCATTTAATTAATCTAAAAACTCCAAATAATTATAGGTAGATATATACAGAGCATTCCGTTCAAGGTTTTGTCGTCAATAACATAACAGTATAGTCATTAATTAAAGTGGCTCTTATACATAATATCAGACATGCCGTGTGGTGCCGATACGTTTAATATTTATAAACACAGCGCTTGTCATCGTCATTAATGAAACTGTCGCCAATCACCACAAACGTTGATTGACACTCGGCGACATTCATCGTTTCTTGTCCGCGCGCTGACTCGCTTCACGTGCAGCCAACTTCATTATACCTACCAGTACGTAATATACGGATTACATTCATACGCTTTCTTAGTTAATTAAGAATATTAGGTGAAAAATATTCGATTTTATAAACGTAGTTTCTAAAACTTAATTGAAAAAATTATATCTCGCATTAGTGGTAGAATTAGTGCTAGTAATTATCTTAATTACAAGCACTAATTCTACCACTAATTATTGTGTGAAAGACAGTCTGCAAACTGTTTAATTTAAATAATTAATTAGTTTACAAGTTATGATAATTTAAAATAAATCTGTGTAAAGTAGTTTAATTTCAATATTGCAAAAAAGTACATGTCCCGCTTGATGATAAGCGGTAACCATAGCATGTTGGAACATTGTTCAGCTAGCACAAGAGATACGAAATCACATTGGCCCTGCTGCTGACAAAACATCATGTCCTCAAGGAATCTTGCATCTGTAGTCACTGCAGTAATAAAACACAGGATTGTTCAGATGCGACCGTCTGTAGGGCTTTCGTAGTTAGGGCGAACCCTAGATTTACATGGAACCGTCGCCGCGCCGCGCCACTCTATCTATTTTATAATTTAGAGCATTAGTTCTCAAAGTTGGGGTTCACAATTCGTAAACGGGATCCACGAAAATTTATTTGCTTTCGATAGTGAAGAACTAAAATGTTGGCTTGTCTTCACCGACTGTTCGACAAGCTCAGCGACTGTTAGTGGTTTTTCGAGTTTTCGGTAAAGAATTACTAAAAAAAAAGGTCAGCCCGTAGAGATTTGATCAAATTTTTTACTTGCATGAACTTGTTTAGTTGCACGGGGGTCCACCGGAACCAGCTAAATTTTGAAAGCTGTCTATGAGAAAAAAGGTCTGGTAACCTCTGATTTAGAGCTTGTTTTGTCACGCCAATCATAATTAATCATACATATTATGTAATTAATCATTTGTGACAAACAGATATGACTACAATGTAATTATTTAACCGATAGGTACTTGATCAGTTTCGACAATGTCAGCCTTCAATAAAAATAATATACGGTTACATTAAAGAATTAATCGAATTTGTCAGAATCATGATTCGAAAGCAACTGGCAAATAATATACGATACTTTTTATTGAGCAACGCGAGCGAACCCGCAGGCGTCAGTAAGATATAAATGTTGATATAATAAATCAATAAAAACAGGACAGCGAGTTATCGAGAGACAGCAACACTGCGGATATAAGCGGAACCAGTTATGAACTGTTTCTAATTGCCACCAGATAACTACTGCTCCCCTCCGAGTCATAAAGTACTCCACATCAGGGCTACCTCGCACTACATTCTAACTCCCTGATCACTCGACACGAGTTTTGACAGCTTTCGAGTGGTGTACTTTTTGTTTTCTTTTTTTAATAAGTGAAGTGTCTGTCAAAGAACAAAATATATTGGACAGTTACGACAAATTCATTTTGGAGTACCGTACCAAAATGTCCGTCAGTGTGTCATAGTCACTTATGATATTTACTTAAAAATTGTATTCACAATAAATATTTGCCTAACTTATTGGTAATAACTACCAATAAAAGAAAAATAATGTTTCTTATTTTCGCAAACTATGTATATATACACAGATTTCAATCGATCACCATCGAAATTACGAAGCGGAATACTTAGAATTGCTAGATGTTTATGTAAACATAGGACAATAAAACGCTGGATCTTACATACATACATACATACATAGATTCACGCCTGTTTCCCAGAGGGGTAGGCAGAGACTACGGATTTCCATTTGCTACGATCCTGACACACTTCTCTGGCTTCATTCACTTTCATCACATTCCTCATACACGCCCGTCGGTTCAAGGAGCTCTTAACCTGGCCTTTGTCCAGGACGCCTCCGATCTGGTCGAGAAACGTTCGCCTAGGTTTTCCTCTTGCGACTGTTCCATTCACACTAGCCTTATAAATCTGGATCTTAATAGCACAGTATTTAAGAAATCAGCATTTAATGACTATTAAAAATGAACGAATCTGCAGTCTGTATTAAAGAAGAGCTCAACGTTTTGTGTACAAGCACATTAACTCTTATGAAGGAGATTCAGTTTTTCTGTATTTATTAATTTAACTAGTTGACTTTGTATACATTTTCCCTTTCATTGTGTACCTCCTACGAGTTTGATTCATACTCGTACTTGACTGTCGTTTTGTTATCAGTGAAAATAATAATTATTTACGGCATTAAGCCGTAAAACTTTTTTTGTTAATACAACACCAAACGTCAAGTATATTTAGAGTTTTAATAGTACTAGACGCTTTAATTTTGTCCAGGTTTTTTGCTGAAGCCATCCACACGTATTTTATTAAGGCCTAACGAATTATTTCAGCAGCAAAGTTTGAATTAAAAGTCGGGTCGTTTGTTTAGAAACAGAGGACGTCGCATTTGCTTTCATTTGCTAACCCTAGTGGAGTCCCAAAATGTAACATAATTTTGCTCTCATTTGCCCCACTGTGACCAGCTGATAATGAACCTTGTGGAACAATCCAAGGGTGCCTAAAGGACGATAGCTAAGCACGTTAATGTGCCATCGGGTTCGAACCCCCTACCCTCCGCTACGAGATTACAACACTATTAAATTTAGGGATGAAAAATGAGAAGTGTATTTGATTTTGATTTAGGCACAAATGGAACTATTTATTCTGAGATTAAAAGGGTTTGACGCCGAGTTGAGGCTATTATTTATTTTGATTGAAATGAAAGTTTTAGTGAAGGGTCGTCTCGCTCCGCTAATTGTATCTCTGGGTAATCAAGATGGCTGACAAATGAACATTTTATTTTATAATTTACTTTTGTAACAGAAATGTAGCTGTATAATGTAAGTACTTATAGCATAAACCTAGACATTATATTACGTAGGTATTCATTTGATAGACGTTCTGGCTGTCAGCGCAATACCTTATAATATAATATAATAATATTCTATCACATACACACAATACCATTTAGCCCAAACTAAGCAGAGCTTGTACTATGGGTACTAGACAGTGGATACACACATAATATATACTTTTTTTTTGTAAATACATACATATTATACATAGAAACACCCAGACCAAGACAAACATCCATGTTCATGCACACAAATGTTTGACTTGTGCGGGAATCGAACCCGCCACTCAGGCGTGGCAGTCGGTTACACTAACCACTACGCCATCAAGGCCGACATACAATATGACACGATACTGACAGAAAATGAATTTACATCGGCAAGGCTTGCCAC
Source organism: Catocala sponsa (assembly GCA_963564715.1). Classification (NCBI taxonomy): domain Eukaryota; kingdom Metazoa; phylum Arthropoda; class Insecta; order Lepidoptera; family Erebidae; genus Catocala; species Catocala sponsa. Next base: position 361,709 of record OY751337.1, read on the forward strand.
CAAATAAATGAATATCGGACAATACCTACGTGTTACGTTGAATTGTACTTTGCGCAAGCGGTTATTTGACAAATATTATCTCGAATTATCATCCTTTTTTTTGCGTCATTCATCATTGTATCGAAATTAAGACCGACAGCACATACATTCGAACTTCTTAATGAAACAATCAATTGTGAAAAATATGTCAATCGTCAATCAATACAAAACCCACCGTACAATTGGCAAATGCAATAAACAAACTGTCCTTCCTTTCGCTACATTAAGACATGCGGGTCTTGTCGGACGAAACTTTAATATTATAGGGGCTAACAGATTTTCGTTTGCTGATTTATACTTTTATTTGTATCGATGATAACTATAGTCCATATTATAATAACTATAGTCCATATTATAATAACAATAGTCCATTTTATAATAACAATAGTCCGATTTAACCGCGTCTCCTTATTGTGAACGTATCAATTCTCTCCATACTCTGTCTACTGTCGATTTTAATTCATTCGTTACTCGAAAGTATGTGCCAAGAATACTGAAACGTTTTCGAAAATTAGCAAAGCTTGTATCTCGTGGAACATAGATTCGACAGCGAGCTATATTTATAGTTCAGCGCTTTGATAAAAAACCTAGCGAAACATTCCACGGGACAGTAATGACCATGGTACTGACATTGAAATTGTTTTGTTTTATGACTAATAACGCAATGTCATATTAATATATTACACAGCGCTATTTGAATATAAACCGTGTTCTCCATTGTAGCACTGAATGAGTATTGACTATCAGTCACGCACAATTGACTCTAATAACTCTTATTGGTAGAAAAAACAGTGTCTATCAAAATATCAATCTTTTTATTAATGACTGTCGTGCACATCAAGGTAAATCCATCCATCACTTTGTTATTTGTGTTTTTTCTTTTTAATCTAACGACTAAATGACGGCCTCGATGGCGTAGTGGTTAGTGTACCCGACTGCCACGCCTGAGGTCGCGGGTTCGATTCCCGCACAAGTCAAACATTTGTGTGCATGAAAATGGATGTTTGTCTTGGTCTGGGTGTTTCTACGTATAATATGTATGTATTTACAAAAAAAAAGGTATATATTTATGTTTATCCATTGTCTAGTACCCATATTACAAGTTCTGCTTAGTTTGGGCTAGATGGTGTTGTGTGTATGTGGTAGAATATTATTATTATGATCATTAACTGGTAAATGTTTATACGTAGGAGTAATTAAAGAAAAATAATGTGTTCTTTGAAAGAGCTATAGAAGCCTTAACAATTATTTTAGAGTTTTTGTCTGGCTGTCTATCTCTATATAAGTATTTGTTCGCGCACTAAAACTATTGCACGGAATTTAATGTTGAGTTCACAGTTGTATCTAGATGTCTAACTTAAAGTCTAGTGCATGTTTCATCACGATATGCCACCTAGAAGTAGAGTATCAATAATAAGAAATCATTTTTTACTACGGCTTTTTTAGTACGATCAAGTATTGAAAAATACCGTAGTAAGTACAATTAGTTTGCCTGAATATAGACCTTATACGATTTAACAATACAATGTTTGTATTGAACAGGACTGATGGTAATAGTAAATCTAGGCGAACGTTTAACATCAGAGAAATCCTGTAGAAAGATCAGATTAAAAGTACTCTCAACAGATGAGTGTGCATGAAGAAAGCAATGAGAGAGAAAATGGTTGCATCTAGGTATATTTTAAATTATTTTAGTTTCTTTTTTTCAGATTCACTCGTACCCGTATTCGTTACGTAATCTGCTGCCGTCGACTAAAGCGTGGGAGATATTTAGCATGACAAGAGTAGGTGCGAAAAAACATTCCCTAAATAACATGATTCACAAACAATGAGCTGGTATTAACACATGATGTGAACGTACAGAATGTCAGGACCAAAATAAAAGCAACACAAAAGGATGAAACAAAAGTGTTATAAATTAACTGGTGCCTTTAAAAGACATCTCATCATAAATCATTCGAGGACAAAGAATTTTTAAAATGCGTTTGTGCGGTGAAAGCCAAGATGATTAAACTATGCGTGTAAAGACGAAAAAATAAACCACTGTGGACCACGGCCATGTTTTATTATTTCCAATTCAATAATTGTCTTTAATAAATGTACTAGCTACTTATTCTTTTTATACGATGTATTGACTCTAAAAAACTTTATTAGCTAATTGCCAGCTGAACGTAACTTCCATTTTAGTAGCATTCAGTGTCATAGTTTAGGAACATTCATAAAACTGTTTCTTCTCCCTAGTGTTTATTATTCCCAAATCGCTTGGGGTCGGCTTTTTCCAGCCTAACCGGATTTGACTGGATATCAGTTTTTACACGAAGCGGCTGCCACCTGACCTCCGCAACCCGAACGCTAACGATACCCTAAGGCTAGACCAGTGTCAGGATATTAGAGAGTACTGACTTCCCAATAACGACTGCCATAGATGTTCGTGGCAGCCGGGATCGACGGCTTAACGTGCGCTCCGAGGCCCGGAGCAGGCGATAATTGTCAATCAATACGCACATAATTTCGAAAATTCATATAACTTCCGAAAGTCAGAGGTGCGCGACGTGGGTTCGAACCCGATACCCTCTGCATTGCAATCTGTTGGTCTCCCCACTGAGATATCGCTGCTAAATTTCATAAAACTGTTTATAGCATAGCTTAATTTGTAATGTGGTTTGTGCCGAACATCTCGAGGTTTTTGGTGCTTGAAGTCCTTTAAGGAATCTTTATGCTACATTTAACTGAATTGTCTCATCAATGGATTGCCTATTAAAACGGTATTGATCAAAGAAGTACAGAGTTTTATATTGACAAATGAGATGTGTGCGATAATGAGTGAAAAATTATTGTAAGAATTGTGTAGAATTAAAATGGTTTATGGTGTTTATTATATTCAATTATTCATTTACTTGTGGCAACATAATTTGTTTTATTACCTACTAAAATAATCAAAACGAAAACACGAAATTCAGTACACAACTTTAGGTACTAACACAAAAGCCTAACAATTACACCTCAAGTAAACTAAGTTTATATCGCAAATTTCAGCTTACGGGCTTCCATTGTATACCGAGATCCTTCACAAAGGCCCTAATAAAAAAGAGACAGTGAGGCTAAGAGGTTTTAGTGGCAAGCGTCAAGGAGCCCGCGGCATTGGCGACATTGTGCGGCAACAATGCCGCGGTAATGTAAGCCGGCCTAATGTCGCCGCGACAATACCCGGCTCCCGAACTAGAACCGACTTGCTTTAGGATTAAACAGTCGTTAGGGTTTATTTGTCGCCTCCGCGAAGGTTTAATGTACTCGTAATAGATGTGCTCTACATTTAGATACTCTAGAGAAAACATTAAGTTGGTTCGCATTAGTATTAGAGACACCATCTTCTTGTAACGACCACAGGAACAGACGTAAACATCCAGATTCTGAACAACAATGTCTGGAACACACAAATATTTACTCGTGGATAAATAATAATCAACCTCTTTAACGCGCCATTGTATGCGCGAGGTGATCACGAATATTTGCATCATTTTTGTAGTCAGTAATATATTCTAATATTCTATTCTATCACATACACACTACACCATCTAGCCCAAACTAAGCAGAGCTTGTACTATGGGTACTAGACAATAGATAAACATATATATATATATATATATACTGTTTTTTTTTTGTAAATACATACATATTATACATAGAAACACCCAGACCAAGACAAACATCCATGTTCATGCACACAAATGTTTGACTTGTGCGGGAATCGAACCCGCCACTCAGGCGTGGCAGTCGGTTACACTAACCACTACGCCATCGACGCCGACAATCAGTTAATTGTTTATCAAGATGTTATGAATACATGTATAACTGTCAACTACAGCAGTTGGATCTATCGAGAAAATAATAACTACGTATGCGACCGTACTGGATGTTTATGCATAATGTACAACATACGGTGTTTGGCAGCACTTGGTGGATTAAAACAGTTAAATACAATACAACGCGCCAAAACGGACAAACTCACACAAACAGACGCATGCACAGATCGATTTCAGATCACAACGAACTACATTCGATCGAATAACATCCAATTTGATCCGCGGCCACTGCGCGCACAAGCCCATGCTTGAGTGTGTTCGATCAGCTATTCTATCAGCTATGCTTCGATTTAATTTGTACCACATTTGCTTGCATGCATCTTGGCTGGTAATACTAAGTACGGTAATGACACAGCGAGAGTACTTCATAGTAATTAGCTTAACACACGAGCTTTTTAAAGCGCAGAATGCTCCGCAGTGACTTTGTATTGTTCGTGACTGTAGCGCCCCATTACCCTAGAAATGCGTGCGACAACACACAAGAATCTAATACAATACAAGCCATCCTCCGTGGCATTGCGCTAATATGGCTATTGTAATAAATGAAGTACCTTTTCTATACACTATGCTAAGTTAGCCTTAGACTGAATAACGAACTGAAAAAGATGAAAATTTGCTATAAATGAAACCAGGAGTTGGTAGAGGCATTTGTGATGTAAATGATAATAGCATGGGTCCAGTAATGAACTATCACATACTGATTGATTAATTCATATAAACATTACGTAGGTACTTTACGCTTCGATAGAATTTCAGCTTGAAGTGCAGTATCACCAAGGGATTGGACACACAATGTTCATAGGCGAGTATATTCTCTGTGTATGTTAATTTATGTAGCTTTAGAAATCAGTGGAAAACAAAACAATAGATACAACCATTGTTTTTTTAACAATAAACGTGTGTCACTGCAATAAATTTTAGTTCTTTTCATATTGAAAAAAAACAATGCAAACGAAGGAGTCGTAAAGATTCAATAAGTGTGACGAACGAGAGTGTTGACGAGGTGCGGTGCATTAATGGGAACATAAAATTACGTTTATTACATTGCGGCTTTGCAAAGTATAACGGTTGAGGAGCGTGGAGCGTGACATGCGACGTACTACGCCTCATTGAATACATGCGTGGAACGAATCGGAGTTATTGTTGTGAAGTTTGAGTACGCGGAGAGGAGATAGCTGAAGCCCTTTAAAATATTTTATGAAGATGTTTATGTAATTTTGAGACGATTTTCAATCGTCATATAGTTTATTAAAAAATAACTATTACCAGTCAAATCCGGCTACAACGATAAAATTATTCCTTCATTAATGTTTATCGAGGAATTTGGAAATATTGCATTCACTGCTCATTTCATTAAATACGAACGTGTATATATCATTTCATTAAATACGAATGTATGGATTAATAAGATTTTAAAACATTACTATATGGCAACAAGTATATCATATAAACTAATATTATGAAACTGAAGAGTTTGTTTGTTTTTTGAAAGCGCTAATCTCAGGAACTAACTGTTCGATTTAAAAAAATATTTTAATGTTGGATAGCCTATTTATCGAGGAAGGCTGTAGGCTATATGACATCACGCTACGACCCACGGAAGCGACGCAGTAACGATAAACGCGGGTGAAACCGCGGGAACATCTAGTTACAGATAATACTAGCCAACTGGAGCTAGTAAATGAAATTAAAACTTCATTTCATGATGAAAGAATTTTCGCAATTAACATAACAACAATTAACATAATCATTTGACTGAGTTCTAAGTAAAGTTTAATCAAGAAAACATATGGACTAGTGTATTGTTTCGATTTATTAGGCTAGTTTCGAAACTGATCACGGTACTTGATCGGCGTATCAAGCAGAATTTATCGTAGTCTGATGTATTTCGACACTAAACTTCGTCAAAGCATAGTAGAGATACCGTTTTCTAGATTAAATTATAACCACTGTTAGCATATCTTTACTAAACAACAATTAATCTATTCAAGTACAGTTGTAAACTTGAACGACAGGAACATAGGACATAATAATTTATTCGCAGCGATATCTCACAAGTGAAACAATAAAGGGGTTTACTTAAGCACCATTAAAATAATTTCGAAACGCTCTCCGTCAACACAGATTAAATAAGCTGTTAGTGTATATCCAAAGGTCCATTTGCATGAACTAAGATCCGGCGCATCGCAACAAAGGCGACGACTGCAGATATGTAAATTGTTCTACAAAGACTTTCAAAAGCTAGGGAACTGTGACATCATGCATGAGATTTAAAGTACATTGCATGGGCACGATAATCAGATATCATGGTAATCTATCGTATCATCTGAGGTGTTCATGCAGCCTGAAGGCAGAAAATAAAATCTATTGAGAGAGAATATGTAGATTTATCAATAAAATTTTATTTATAAAACGGTAACTAGTAGTTTTGGTTGCAAATTAATACTATTCTTGTTAAACCCTCAGGCTAAGCGAAGAAGTTCGTGTGTGATAGAAGTGAATGTAGAAGTGTTCAAGTCGGTTGTGGGTGGGACTGGGATCCACGACCTCTCTCTCGATTGGCTTTATTCCGCATTCGCCCCAAAAATTGTTCCTCATATGCCCCGAAATTTACATAAATATTAATTTCTTAACGTAATTCCTATTTCGTCCCAAATTATGTTCCTTTTCTGACCCTGTTTTTTTTTGTATAGCAGATTTTAATGTATAGTCAGCCAAAAAATATTTTAAAATACGTCCTTGATCTCTTGGCGAAGCTTTAGGCTTATGATTGCATGACACTCGCACATTCGCACTCACATACCCGGCTTGAACACATGCACAAATACACACACACACACATGCTTACGCACACTCAGACGCACCAGCACTCGCACCCGCACCCGCGCAAGCATACGCACATGCACACGCACACGCACACGCAAACGCACACGCACACGCACACGCACTCGCACACGCACACGCACACGCACTCGCACACGCACACGCACACGCACTCACGCACGCACACGCATACACACACACACACACACACACAATATTTCTTAAGTTATTATTGTATGTCTTACTAGCGAAGAGCGGAGTCCTCTAACACAAGCACTAATTGCTTAAAAGAAGACTCCAAGCACTAAACTAATCTATGTATGTATTTGAGCCACAATAAACATTTGACACCACGAGCCCGACATTAAAAAGATTTAAAATAATTTTTAAACATATTTTGTTTTGCTAACCATATGCTCAAAAATGTAGGACGAAAAAGGAATAATTAAAAAGAGGTGCGAATGGGGAACTTTTTGGAATGTGGGACGTAATGTAGGGGCGAATGCGGAACAAACCCTCGATTGTAAGTCCAATATATGTATTATCCATTGAGCTACATTACGTTTAACTGTTGTAGGTATATCCTACCTACGTAGCATTGACTGACTCAGTCCAAACACTGTTAAGCGAACAGTAATTGGGTAGATAGATCATACCGGTTTTTTTTATTCTTGCTGGTCGCTCAATTGCCTCCATAGAAATATAAAAAATGTATGATTGCCTCCCTACATGGCAGTGCCTGGTTTTTACTGTGCAGGATTTAATACTTTGCTGGTCGTTAAGTCTGTACCCACTTGCACAGTGACAAAGAGGCGCAATAGTTACGTAATTGTAGATAGATACAAAAAGATTTAAAAAAAACCTATTAAATGGTAAATACGTTTTTTGAAAATTGCGTTGTGTTATCTGCATATGTTTTACTTCATTTATTTATATTGATAACAATCAGCCTCGATTATTAACAAGATGTAACTTTTGGAATATCTCACCTCACAAGAATTATCGAATCTAAATCAATCGAAACACTCTCCATATACTGACACTTGATGACACTACATAAACCATTGCCCGTTCACTCCACAATATTCTTCTATCACACTATTTACAATTTTCATTCTACACAAGCTGACCCGCGCAACTTCGTCTGCTTCACATAAGATATTTTTGCCCGTTTTTGCAACATTTTACACTGATGCTCCGGTCCGATTGGTAGTAGCGTGATGTTATATAGCCGATAAATGGACTATCCAATATTAAATTAGAGATTGTAGAATTTTTACAATGCGAACCAGTAGTTCCTGGGATTAACGCGTTCAACCAAACAAACAAACAAACTCTTCAGCTTTATAATATTAGTCTAGATTTGAAAGATACCAAACACACATCTCGGTACTTTAAATAATTAGTCTAAATAAGTACAATATACACAGTTAGAAGCTTTATAGAAGAAGTGTACGTGTATTTTATGTGTTTAAAGTAAACGAAATAAAACTAACATGTGCCCAGGTGGTTTAAAACTAAATATTTACTAATTAAGTGAGTTTGTTTAATTATATACCCTTTAACGTTCTAACAGCAGGTTTATTTATTTATTTTTATCAAGCTGGACTCGTATTTAAATTATAGTTAGAACAAAAACGGTTAAGTGTGAGAAATACACTCGCCCATGGGCTCCATACACATTATCAAATAAAGATAATAAATGTGTGCATGAACATGGATGTTAGTCTTGGTCTGGGTGTTTCTATGTATAACATGTATGTATTTACAAAACAAAAAAGTATATATGTATGTTTATCCATTGTCTAGTACCCATAGTACAAGCTCTGCTTAGTTTGGGCTAGATGGTGTTGTGTGTATGTGGTAGAATATAATATTATAATATTATTTTAAATTTTTACTTGTCTTATAATACATAATTATGAAATCTCAACAAACTACTACCAATTATAAACTTACATGTCCAAGTATCATTATGTATAAATGGTTAGCAGTCATAAGTAATAAAATACGTGATTAAAAAGCTAAATGTTTGTATGAATTTCAGCATGATATTACCATCCACATATAAGAAAAATACTCACATGTAAATAGCAAAACAACTACATAGTTAAACTCGCTATTGCTTTATGAGTACGTAACCCTAAAAAAACAGACCTCACGCTCGCAGACAACAACACAATTTAATTTAAATGTTATTCACAAACGAGTTGGCCAATGAATGGTTAAAAGCGCAGGAGTGACAACAAAACAACGTAAACATAGTACGTACAATGGTAGGAATTGGACGCGATATTGCGTTGCCAATGTGTGCGTCGCGACCTATGTAGACGTTCGCGACGCGCGCACGCAGCTGCGCCGGCGCACGCGCTCGCCCTGCGACGTATGGCGCGATGAAGCGAGACCAACTGTACACCTTGTTTCCTATTTATTATCCGATACAGGTGCTGATAAACGATACTGCTCAATAATTATGTATATAATACTGTGGGAACGATTTTAAACATGCAGGTTTCTTAAACTGCGTAGTACTTTGTGTGTAATAAATAAATGTTTGTAAACAGTATGATCATGGATTCCCGATGTGCTCGTTTTATTTGGCCTCTCGCTTTAGAAACACAGCACATCTTATTGAACGCCGTAACGTATGTAGTGTAATTGCCAATAAGTACCAAACATAGAAAATTAATACTAACATAGCCGTAGGCAAGCGCCAATAAGGCAATGGGCAGGCGGTCGCTGCCGCTGTCACCGCGCCGAGTGTTTCAAGTTCGAATCCAATACAGGCCAATTATTTGTGTAGTGCATAAATAATTGTGTTGAGTCTGAGTGCACTTTGTGTCCAATTGTATGTTTGTAAATTTGCTCGTGACAGAAAGCATAATGCTTTTCTGGGAGTTGTCTTTATAAACTAAAGTAAACTAATTCCTTTTCATGTGCTTTAAGCATTTGAACTAGAGCTACAGCAAATAGCTCCAAATAATAGTCGTCTATGAGATCGTGAAATGTAAGTGCTGACATTGCCACTAAAACCGCTATCACTAAAAACACGCATTCTAACATTGTTTATTGACTCTAATGTCAAAAGAAAATAGCTTTAGAATTTTTATTGCGATAGCAATACTAATGCATACAATACAATACTAATAAAAACTGAAGGGTTACAAACATTTGAAAACATAACCATTTTAAATCGTACAAAACTATTGACACAATGCATGATCAAAACAAAACCATTGCAGGCGAAGGGTTAAAGTGTCCGCACCCCTACAGCCCTTATAAAAAAGGGCGTGATTCGAGGTCATTGTGCGCATTGCCACAGGGGTAGGGGAAGCCACAGGGCAGTTGGCAAACACTAGCAAACGGACAATGTGTGCCAAACCAGTTGGCATTCAAAATTGTTGATGTGCGTGAGAAGTGCTTTTATTTGTTTTCATTAAAATTTCGATTAATGCCATTGTGTGCATGGCACATTTGCATACTGGTTTTTAGGATTTGACCAGTCGCCATTAGATTGGCGTAATGGTTTAAGTGGTCGTTTTGCCGTTGCCACTGCGACGAGTGTTGTTGGGTTCAATCCCATAAGGGACATAAAATTGTGTGATCCACAAATTGTTGTTTTGAGTCTGGATGTTCTTTGTTTCCGTTGTATGTATGTTTGTAAAGTCCTTCGCGATACAGGAAATAATCTTAGTGCCGAAGTTGAGTTCTAAAGTAAAGAGTCTATCGAGGACAGTGTCACACTTTGTGCAGCCACTAAGAATTTCTTTACAGTAAAACCTAATAACAATAACAAACCCGAGACCTCATGCACAGGAGTCGCATTCACAAACGCACTAAATCCTATCTACCTATAACCTCAGAGTTTTGTACCAAACAGAAGATGGAGCTACTTCTAATTTGCAGATTGTTAAAACTTTGCCGAGAATGAATTAAGTACGGTGCAATAGTAGTAGGTACTCGTAGATACGCGTGACGCCGTCATTAACTACGAATAAAGTCGCGGACATCCATCTTCATTATTTAGTGATTTAACCTCGGAGATACGGAAGCTTAGCGATAATCTCCGGCTCCACTCACCGAAAGAACAAAACAATACATTTAGTATACATTACACTATCATTTACGAATGTTTTTGTTACCACGTCTTCTTTGACGATGGCGCCTTCTCACAAAGACTGCTGATTAAGGTCGAGCACTTGGTCCAACACTCGAGTATGAAAATGTTCTGGAATTGTGTGGAGTTTACCAATGCGAACTGCATGTGCTGACTTCACACAATTTCAAAACTTCGAGGCATCTTTACATTCCTTATCATGTAAGGTATAAAAGTAGGATACCATTGCATATAGTCGTTTGCATTGCAATGTCATATATGCTGATATAGCACAAACTGTTTCAGCTCATCCGTCGTCTGAAGAAGCAAGACTATTTTGTAAACTATATATTGATCAGTGTTTGTCTTAGATATAATTTTATAATTCATATTATTACAATAGCTACAGTTACCTAAGTATTTAATTGTAAGCTTGTATGTTTATAATTGCTTGAGTTATGATGGGGCTGTCATGTATATTATATAATACCCATAGGACCCAAAAAAAAAAGAAACAAATAAAAAAATTCGTTTTTTTAATGTATCATAGCTATCAAATTGTTTGAAGAGCTTAAGGTCTATCCTCTAATAATATTACGAGAATACGTATAAATTATCGAGTACCTATACTTAATAAAAAGCCTATATTTCTTAAGTATACTGAGTTCCTAAGCTGATTCCCATTAGGGTGTCAATTATATTTATTCTGTCGACAGCAAATATATAATTTGCCGGCCTCGATGGCGTAGTGGTTAGTGTAACCGACTGTTACGCCTGAGGTCGCGGGTTCGATTCTCGCACAAGTCAAACATTTGTGTGCATGAACATGGATGTTTGTCTTGGTCTGGGTGTTTCTATGTATAATATGTATGTATTTACAAAAAAAAAGTATACATGTATGTTTATCCATTGTCTAGTACCCATAGTACAAGCTCTGCTTAGTTTGGGCTAGATGGTGTTGTGTGTACGTGATAGAATATCATATTATTGCTAATTGCTCAATTACTGATGAGGCTCACACGCTCCAACCATTAGCACTAACTCACCCCATTTTCAAACAATGATGACGAATAAAAAACAATTAATCGTCCACGTACTCTCAAAACGACACACAATCTAACTAACTGTAATCTGTTACCATTGCGTAGTTACATAGACGTCGTTAGCGGAAACGCTGTGCAAACAAGCAATCAGTGTGCAAAAATAAAACAAACAGATGTGGTCGAGCGTGTCGCACCTATCAATGCGTTTCACGGTAACTTTTATCAGGGTTACCATGCGAAAAATTTGAAAATATTACCAAACATTGAAACAGGTAAATACAACAATCGAAGCGTGTCATATAATTTTTAGGGCACAGCATACCTATATAATTCAGGATTAGGCTCTGTATTATCAAGTCACATGGGAAGGTGGAACTCAAGTAACCTTGGCATTATAACTGATGAGCCGACGTAGTAGGTACCAGACAATTTTTATAGCTCATTCGTGTAGAATGTTAAGGTGCCTGTTCGGTCGAATTGCATCGACCGCGATCGTGGTCACGGGTTGACTGACCGAAACGGCAAGGAATTCAAGCTATTTGGTGTGTCTGTATTGGTTTGATGTTTCTGTAAGATTTAAGTTTTTTTGCATCAAATCTATTATTTCTGGAACAAACCATATTTATTTCAAAATATTCTCTTTCTCTTACAACTTTTCGTTTCCGACAAATCTTATTTGCATTATTACGAGCGCACAAAAAATTGACAAATCACTCGAACCGTTTCCAATTGATGCGTTTAACTACGAAGAGCATTTAATTTTTATTTATGCAGATTTTAAAACGCCAAGTTTTTATTTAAACTCGCATTACTAACAAGTTTAAGGATATTTGTAATATGAGGTGTTGAGCTTTGTCATATATAGAATTCAGGTGTTGAGCTTTGTCATATATAGAATTCAGGTTCACACAGCATGGCTGGTAAGAAACAATTGTCTAGTTGTAAAACAAATTAGGATTCTTTTAATCGGCAGTAGCAATTAACAATGTGCTGACCAGTGATGATCACACATAAACTAAATCATATAAAAAGCACTAGTTTCTGTCTGTGGCTTCACTCGCGTGAATTTTATGAGAGTGTATCACATGCATAACAGGATAAAAATAAATATATTAATTCAAGACATGGATTGACTGTGTGCCAAGTTTTTACGGATTGATTGAATAACAGAAATTCATACATCGTAACATCCTCGCAAGCTTTCACTTACAATATTAGTACGACCAATGTAGACATTTTGCAGACGGTTGAAAATCACAAAAATGTTCAAGTTCAGACACAATTCGGACACGAGCATAATAATAATGTTAATCCAGATAAATCCGGGTGTTTGGCAGCCCTGCCCGTGATGGCGTCTGGTGGGTTTTATTTTATGATCGTTTTACGGCGCTGGAAGGATTGGTGGCACGTGATAAATGTACCATTGGAATTGAATGACGTTTGGTTATGCGCGTGGCGTTACTGTCTCACACCCTCGGTAGTCTGTACCTCGGAGTGGCTCTCGACGCGTTAAATGTTTAATTACCTGATCTGATAGATGATCATAATGGAGACTGATCGTGTTACGTGGCATTAGCAGTCTAGTTTGTGATTTTAGGAAGTTAAAGACAAGGATTAAAATGAGTAAAAGATTATATTTTAGTACTATTAGGTATATGATTATATGTCACATATGGAAAGCAGTAAGTAAGTAACCTATCTGGATAGAAACAGTGTCAGAAATGTTCTGCCTGACTATTAGTTTTGTAACAATCGCTACCCATTTCTATAGTTATTGATTTTGAAGTTTTGTTTTAGAAAACTTTGCCGAAAGGAAATTATTGACTTTGCTTTGAGAAATGTTTAATGAATGAACAACAAAGTCTGCTCTGGATAACTAATAAAGCTACAATAATAATTGTGTGCCAATAAACTCAGATATTTCAACAAAAACGTATTGAATGATGAAATTTCTAACAGCTTTCTAGCACTAATAGCAGCAACATTGCACGTGGTGGACCGGTAACATTAGTGGCACGTGCAGGCCCTACTGCCCTCCTGATAAAGAGATAACACTATCGCGAAACAACTCGTAAATTAATTAATTAAATCTAACGGAAGGCGGCAATCACGCGGTGATTTAGTGCTTTCAATATTCATTTCGTTATGCCATTAATTTCTCGTGATATACTGGCGCAGCTAGACAATCCGGAAGTAGTCATGAACAACTGGTTTTAGCCAACGGCACAGATTATACATTTAATGTGTAACGTTAACTGTTATGCACGGCTACTATATCACAGTACCGGTAGAAATGTTCCTGGTCATGTCACGTTTAAAAGTATATTAAATTATGATCCTCCTGCAAACTAAAGTAATTCATTCGTCACAAAATAATAATTGTGTAAGAAAATCTTACATTTATACAATTTAATTTACTACTGCCAGATTTAAGGAAATCAATGAGTTGGACCGATTGATATCGTGGCTACCTGATAATTATTAAGAAACTAGATGTGCCCGCGGTTTCTCCCGCGTTTATGATTACTGCGCCGCCCCCGTGGGTCGTAGCGTGATGTTATATATATAACCTATAGCCTATAACCTTCCTCGATAAATGAGCTATCCAACACTAAAAGAATTTTTCAATTCGGATCAGAAGTTCCTGAGATTAACGCGTTCAAACAAACAAACAAACAAACTCTTCAGCTTTATAATATTAGTATAGATTTAACAGAAAATTTGTGTATTGCAAGCAAAATACCATATAACTATTGCTCTAAACCAAAGCTATAAATAAATAATAATATTTCTATTTTATTATGTGTGTATCAAAACTCTCATTAAAACAACTTCATTTTATCAATATAGTGTTAATAAGTATCGTCGACCTAATATTAGTAAACTAGCACAAACATCTGCTGTTACTGTTACCGGATCTGGAACACTATGAGAAGTTGTATCCACTGACCCAGTATCAGTGCCATCTATCACACAAATGCTCAGGATACTGCGGGAGCCAGCACGCACTCTGGCAAGGAGACACATCGAATAAGGGATGCCGCTACACTCGCCTCAGTAAACATGTTTCAAGCGCTGTAGAACCGCTGGAGTTCCGTCAACATCTTAAGTGAACTGTTGTTCTGTATGCATGCTTATCGTAGCGAATTTATAGTATATTATTTGCTTTACAGATAGTGCATGTTGCATCTAATAAATAAAACTAAATATGCAAGCGGGCTATTAAAGGTCGAGTAGAGTCAACACCTGTGTGAAATGATTAATGACGAGCACAAGATTAAATTAGCTGAATGTACTCTTGCTTGTTTTGTTGTCAAAAGCTGGCTTGCTAAAACATGCGTGTAAATATGATGCGTAGTTTATGTAAGGTTTTAGACTTGTTGGAAACGGACACAAAGAACTATCCGTGAATGACACTAACTTTGTTGAAGTGATAACTTCTTTAGGCGCGTTGAGCACTTTTTGGATGAACAAAAATCGTGGAACTCGCGTCATCGTCACGGAACGCTTTCCATTTTTTAATTATTTTTGGTTTATAATGAAGTGTTTATGATCAAGGAGTAAAGTTTTCACTTCTATCGGCAGTCCCTAAAGACTGCCGCATTTATTGAATGTACATTAAGACACTTACCCCGACGTTTCAGTTGTTTATCAGCAGGTTACGGGGAGACCTAACATTCGCGTTAACGTAGCACAAAATTTGTTAAGTTTTGGGCACTATTTAGCAACTAAATAGTACCTAAAATACCCTCACGCATTGGCGATGACTACATGCTTAATATTGCAACGTATATTATTGATTCAACAACATACTGGTGAGGCTAATACAATACCAGTTCAAATTATAAATGTTTGAAACCCAATGATTGCGATGTTGCGGTAACGAGCCGCGGATAGACATACGATGTCGTAATTTGCGCTCAAGTAAACATCGTCTGTACTTCACGCGTCTTTAATACTTCGCGAAAGTAATGAACACACATGATGATGTTAACTGATGCAATTTTTTGCGTGTGCTTGATTATAATAAAGTAGTTTTATCAATCTTTCTAGTGTAATAGTAATAGTGACAGAATGATAAAGTTGGAGGTTGAATAGTGACAATGAGGTATTAAATGATTTTTAGTATTCTGTTTCTTTTGCCACAACTGTATCAGAAAAATAAATGCAATGTTTTTAAAGGTGGGATCGTCTGCGATGGAGAGAAACGAAGCATCGTGTTAGCTAAATATTTGTAGCTAATATTCACATATAGCGATAGCTCAGTGGGGAGACCAACAGACTGTAACGCAGAGGCTCTCGGTTTCGAACCCACATCGCGCACCTCTGACTTTCGGAAGTTATATGACCTTTTCGAAATTATGTGCGTATTGATTGACAATTATCGCCTGCCTTCCATCCTGCCATCGCATGCCTCGGAGAGCACGTTAAGCCATCGGTCCCGGCTGCCATGAACATCTATGGCAGTCGTTATTGGGAAGTCAGTGCCCTCTAATATTCTGACACTGGTCTAGCCTTAGGCTATCGTTAGTCTTCGGGTTGCGGAGGTCAGATGACAGTCGCTCTGTGTAAAACCTGATATCCAGTTCAATCCGGTTAGACTAGAAAGGCGACCCCAAGTGACTTGGGAATAATAAAGGCTAGGGAGAAGAAGACATATTTTCAGTATTCATGTTTTCATGTTGTTAGCTTAGTCGTTCGATTCTTACGGTTATAAACATTGTAAGAAGTAAAACTTCACTAGACGCCATAAGTCTTGAAGTATTCCACAATACACATGTCACGCCGTTTCAGTATTTATTACCGCAAGAATCGAACATCTAAGCTAAAAATAAGACTACATTTATACTGAAACTTATCAAATTATAATATTGTTGGGAGGAAGAACACCTTAAAAGGGTGACGAATATTTTGCTCAAGCCAAACAGGCAATAGACCAGTCTCAACTGAAAGTCAGTAGAAACATAACCCTACATACTATACAAAAGCCAACACATACAAGTCCCCTTAACGAGCTTTAACAACTTTCCCTTTAAATTCATATCCACTACCGTCTAACTATTTGTACCAACAGTAAGGGCTAGTGACTCTATCGATACCTGCGCCACCCATTGCGCGTTCCCTTCATTAGCACCAATTTGTTCTTTACACACACAAAACGCGCAATGTATGAGTACTTTAGTGGACAAACATCGTGATTATGATGTTTACTTTTACGTTTAGGAGCTCGCTACAACGGAACGCGATACTTGTTGGAAGGATATCCGTTTTTGGAGTTATTTTATTGGATTTATTTGCAACTTTATGTAAACTTGGGACTTTTATATATAATAGAAATAGGTTTTCTACGTTTCAATCCTCCCTAATATTATAAATGCGAATATGAGTTTGTTTGTTACGCTTTCACGCCGTAACTACTCAACTGATCAACATAAAATTTTGCATACATGTTGTCGTGTATAGAATAGGACATAAGTTACTATATATTCATCCAGAAAAAGTACTGTTTCACACCTAACCGAACCTAAGCTACATTTACGTGAGCCGCGGGCTAAATCTAGTAAGTAGGTACCTTATAGTATAAACCTTCAATAATATTATACATTCAAAACTCTCTAAACCATTTAACAGATTTGGTTAATATTTCGTATAGAGATAGTTTAAAATATAAATTTTAATACAATAATTTATCAGTCTATAATCATCGATATATCAAAACACTATTTTATAATGTACTCGCGAATCAAACCTGCGCTGTATGCAGATCATGCTTAAACAGTTAACAATGTTATCCTATTGCTAGCTATGTTTAGTGTTTACATAACGGGGTTAGTCAGATGATCAAGATATGAAGGCAAACGCTATGCACAGTCAGACGTCCACCACACATCAGGCGCTATTCTGTAACTGAAAAGATCCGACAAGAATATACAACCAGTAGAACATGCATTTGCGCGAACTAAACCGGCGAGGCAATCCTAGCTCGGGTTTCAAACAATTTCTATTATTCTACAACACAACGGCAAACTCTTGTGGCCTAATGGACTTAATTAAGTGCTGGGTATTCAATTATTTTATAATGAACCCTCAGTGACCTCAACTACACCAAAATCCTCTTTAACTAAAGATTCAAATGCCACTACAAACTCTTAACACTCAACATTAACATACATTTACTTTCAACCTCCCATACAATTTAATAAATATTTATATCCTTACATCCGAATCGAAAACAATATCCATGTTATAAAGTAAACAGAGAGAATTTAAAGTAAAGAAATGAAACGCATTAATTAGAGACTCACGAATGTTGAGCGCTCAATTACCACTCAACCGAAGTTGAGTCTTCACGTATGAGAGTAATTGATTAAGACAACATCATTGCTTGTTTCGTGTCGAAAGAGTTTATTTAGTTATCTACTACCTCCTTGGTTCAGATTGCGATTTGGATGCTTGGATCGGTGATTTTCTGTTACGAAATTCTCAGAATTACATTACAGTCTAAGTTCGAGACACATTTTCAGTCACTTAGACTGAAAATGTATCCGATATTATAGGCTTGCCTAATTAACATCTGCCAAACCATAGAGAATAATTAGGTGAGTGGCGAATAGAATAGGAAAACTAAAGTGATTTTATATGTAATTAAAACTTTAACAGTTAGGTACAGTCAGGAGAAATAACAAGTGAAAGATACTTATGTAATTGTTTCTATTTTAAGTATTATACAATAAAGGTTGGGCACTTATAGGTTAACGGGTGCCGTGAGATCAAAGGGCAAGTCACATTGCGAGGAATTAACAATATTTCATATTATGATTTATTCTAGAAGTTAATTACAAATTAACACTATTGCACGAATAATAACTCGCAGTTCAGAGAGCCAGTTCTAGTTATATAAACTGTTCAAATAGAGTCCAGCCTGTATTATAAATATCACAAATAGTACATTGAAATAAACGACGAATGTCAAAATTAATTGCATTGCAGTTCACATTTGATGTTTATAGACGGATGGATGACTCTTATAACACAAGAATTTCCTAGCATGGGGGTCATAGATCAATTAATACCTGTAAATATTGTTTTAAGTTCAGCACTATTGTATCATTTTATGTAACCTTATAATGACATAATAAATAAATTATTATTACGAGAATCGTCCCTTTAAGTACGTGAGCGAATTATTCAAGTATTTTTAGTCAAATTTAGTTAGGGATTTTTCCATTATTCATTCCGTATACGTTTCATTCTTATAGCTATATTATATCAACAATTGGTATTTTAAGAATTGAAGACAAATGTTAAATATTGTTCATATGAGGTATAGGATTTCTGCTTTCGAAGTCCTAACCAAACATAAGTTTCGTTCTATATGGGCCACTGAGCCTAAGATTTCGAAGTTGTTTTTCCATAATTATAATAATGGTATCCCATCTCAACTGAAACCTTTTGCCCATCGAGGCGGCACACATTTCTGGGTAACCTTTTTAATATTAAATTAATTTTATAGTAAAATTATAAAACGCTATTTAAATTATAAGAAATAAGGAGAAACGACTGGAAGGCTCCGTAGTAAAAGAACTGCGTGTTCCGTCTCCGTCACCCGCTCGTAACACTTAGTAAATCAGTCGCGTACGCAGCTACGAATCAATTAGTTAACCGCCGCCATCACTCCCACTTGCCAGTTTTAAATGTTAATTATACGTGCTTACTATATTTTCTCACCGCACCATAGTACGTTAGATGTAATCTCGCTTACGTTGACTTTATTCGCTCTCCGCACGCTGAAGTGAAAACGGTGAAACTATATTGAAGGGCTAGTGTAGCATATATATAACATGATACCTGCGTGTAAACATGGTATCAATTTGCCTGCTGAACTATAATCAATTCCGAAGCATGAATATTTATAAGTTTTTGAGTTGCGGTGATTTATAACAAACTAGATGTTCCCGCGGTTTCACCCGCGTTTATAGTTACTGCGACGCCCGCGTGTGTCGTAGCGTGATGTTATAGCCTATAGCCTTCCTCGATAAATCGACTATCCAACACTACAAGAATTTTTCAAATCGAACCAGTAGTTTCTGAGATTAGCACGTTCATACAAACAAATAAACAAACTCTTCAGCTTTATAATACATATTAGTATAGATTATATCGACGGCGCTTGTGACCTTACGGTTTATGTGGTGACTTTACCAAGACGATGAAAGAAATGGCACGGATTTATCATCCAGATACCACGAGGCAGAATTTTCTTTTTTGATTTATAATTGGTATATTAAACAATAACAAGCATAACTTTATTAGATTTATATAATTTTAGGGATGTTCGATCTAATGTTTGTAAAAATATATCTTACCACTGTCGGCAACCATGATTGTTAAAATACTTCGATTGTTGCGTACATTGAGCTTGTCTCGAATCCAATATAAGATTTATGTAAGCCTTATTTCATTGTTGAAATGCTTATAAAGACCTCTACGACACATATATTATTGACTGAATCTATTTTATTATAAACTAGTCCTCGCGGCTTTCCTACATATTATAATGATAAAAACCTGTGTAATGGTGAAGGAATTCCCATTTCCGTTTCTAAAGGGACGACAAGACGCAAGTGATGCCTCTGGTGTTGCAGGCGTCCATAGGCTACGGTGACCATATACTACCAGGTGTACAAGCTTGTAAGCTACCAAAAAAAATTATTTAATTATCGAAACAAGCAAAAAATCTTTCCTCTTTTTAATATAAGTATAGATAAAATGTTACTCTACAAGTTTGTCAATAAAGATGGTTACAATATTGAAGTCGTCTGTTGCTGATCAGGATCGTTGGAGAACACCAGGTGTAAGCAAATTTGCAGTACACTTGAAAAACAAATAATGCGCTTCGCAGTAGTTTCGAGATATTCTCAGAATGTCTTGGCAGCGAATGCATCTGTTATGTTATGTTTTATTCTTAGCGTGTAATACAAAATGCAATACAAGATTTTGTTTTAATATAAACCACATTAAAATATAAGCATTCAATTGTGTTTGTTGTTACTATAAATAATTTCTCACAGCGAATTATGACAAACTATTTACTTACCTTTGTATATAGTCCATGAATTTAACCAATTCTTACTTCGTTTCCTTTGATCGTAAATATAATATATGATTTTTATGTCTAGTCTATAATATTATTCTAAAAAAAAAAAAACAGCGGCTTGCACTCCGGGAGTGCCGGCAGAAGTGAAAACTTGAATATTAACATTGTGCATTTTTGATATTTTGGAATGGTTAGGGAATAATTTTGCACGAATTGGTTTAATTATCAGTATAAAAGTATTATCCTTTATGTGGTAAAATACAATATTCATTTATTGCGCTATCGTACACAAACATGACAATTCTCCCTCCGTCTTACGAATTTTCGTTCAGGTCACGTGTCCTGACGCGAGTTTGACAATTCTCCCTCCGTCTTACGAATTTTCGATCAGGTCACGTGTCCTGATGCGTGTTTAACATTTTTTACCCATCACAAAAAAAGTGCACAACGCCGCTAAAGAAGTTTTCACTTCAAAAATATACCAAAATTTAACTGTCACTCACACACACACACACACACAGAAACACACACACACACACATTACACCCACATTTCACCTGCTATGCTTTTTGGACCCACATACATAGATAATAGAGGGCGAGCCTATTGCCTAGCATAGTTCCAGACACCGGGTCGTTATTGAGAACTTCTTGACAGTAAAACTCATTCACATATTGGAATCCAACCCGAGGCCTTGTGCAGCCCACTTGCATTAACTACGGCTGCGCCACCGAGGCGATTGATTTAATCAATATAAAAAGAAAAATTTTAAATTTGTTTCTATTTCATTAACCGGGCACTGTTACATACACCATGCTGAAACTAAGAATTTCCTAACATAAATTAAAAAAATATCTTACGTAAACTGGTAGTCATACCCAGGCCCTCTTGACTGTTTCGCCTGCTTACATTTGCACCTTTGCCATTACTTCTTAAGTCTTTGAAAGAATATTAACTACTAAAGGTCTAGCGATTAATATCGATATTTTTATCATGATACACCACATACATTTATTTATCTGCATGACGCGGCTAAACCTAGCGAGCGTCTAGTGAGCCTTAAACAATAAATAACAATTCCACCAAGACAGGTCACCATTATTACTAAAGGTCACACTAATTTACGCGGCACTAGATGCGGCGACGTGTTGAATCAGTCGACACATTAACTCTATTAGCACTCCTGCCTCACAAAACATCAGGCTAGATCTAAATTACTGCTATAGTCACAGCCGAATATACACCTAGCCATTAGACAAATATACTCGTACATCTAACGTGTGATATAAACTAAAGTACTGGGCAATGGCACAGGTGGCGTATTAGTTTAATCTGTCAAGTCTTGGAATGCCAGATATAAAACCTTTAATGTCAGGCCGCCGGGGTGTCGCTGTGACTATATATAAAATGGCTACCTCGTACTAATGTGGGTTTGAACCCCAACACGGGACAAAAATTTGTATAATCCACAAAATATAGTTGTTACAAGTTTGTATGCTCTTTATGTCCGTTGTTTGAATGTTTGTTAAATCCCCCACAAAGAATATCCCTAGAATCCGCGTTTCTTTAATAAAGATAGATATAATTATGTTTAAGGTCTGTTCATTACATTTAGCTCATGTATGTATCTCTACATTGAACAGTGCCAGCGAGATCCCAGGCACTGTTCTAGACCACAAATAGTTGACTGAGATTTTGTTAAACCTCTTCGATGGCAAACTATATTGTTGCCTGCATACCATAGAATTTGGATCCTGGAGATATTACCGGGACGTTACATATGATTGAAACCATTTAACATAAAAGCTCTTTTCCATCGGATTCAAAATTACACCCAAACGTCAAAAATCGCTAGCAAGTTATAAACCGACCACTAAAGCAAGCGATGGAGCTGTAGCTCTCTAGATTAACCTTATTGTGTAACTTTACAAGCAACGTGTATTGCAAGCGGAAATCCAATCTGGCACTGGCTTATTGCTTTAGACAATACAGCTACTGTTTTAAAAATAATTGATTCGGATCTAAGAGAAAATCCACTACTGCAAAATTTACAAGATGAAAAGATTTTATGACGATAGAAAAGTATTGTAGAAAATATTAAAGTATGTTTTAAATATATTTTAAACTGCTTCGCTAATGGGTTAGGCGCTTAGACGTACGTAGGCGGTTTCCAAGACCTGATGCGTCGTGGTACCTACTGCTACCACGCATCAGGTCTCGGACTTGATTCTCGGGTCAGGTAATGGGTTATTGGGTAATTCTGTCGAAGTTTGGAACTGCGGCCGATAGGTGGTATTAGACTCGCCTTCTTTTACTTGATACCTGTTTAGGTAAGTACCTGACGGAATTTGGGCTTAATAAACTCGGACTTACTCTTCGTGAGGTTTTTTTTTTTCTAGCATAAGATACGTCTTTAAAAGGTTTACATAATATTATCTTCTGTTTACGCGAATGTTATTCATTGAAATTAAACTACTATATACGGATTTTATCGCGTTGTTTATTTGACACTTTATTACAAAAATTTTGAAAACTGTTACACTACCTACTATTACTATTAAACTTTACTAATTTTTAAGCTAATTAAATTATTGAAACTATACTATTATACGGGGAGTGTCCCCGTGACCATGGCTGCTGAAAAGCAACCGAAACGTCGGGGAAAGTGTAAACATAAATATAAATAGTATAAGTATAAATAGTTTTAATAGTTTCACTAATTTAATTAGCTTAAAAATTAGTAAAGTTTAATAGTAATAGTAGTGTAACAGTTTTTAAAAGGTTATCTATTTCATCAACAACAACACTTTCTCGTAATGTTCACAACGGCAACTAGTAAAGGACATAAATAAGTACACGCAATCTCGTATCCAAACAGATAATTGCTTCGTTGACGTCATGACTAAAAAGTAAAACGTACAGAACTCGCTGAAAACTGATATCCACTTAAAACGGTGTCTTCTATGAAATAAATAAGTGGAGGCATAAAATAAATCATAATTATGTACGCTACAGTACCTATTAGTAAAGGGCATAGCGGTCTACAGCGATGTAACACTGCGATAAAACTGTACAGACTCCATTAGCGCAACCTCACGACGGAATCAGTTACCTCTACGTTCACAAACTAATATAACTTTATAAAATAATCAGCGCGTTATTATCTCCCGAGCACAGCGCCGCGCGTAACGCGTTCCAACTAGCACCGTGCTTTACACAGTGTCTATGCAGTTCATTAAGGTGCTACCACATGACCTCTATAATATCGACGACCTGTAATGATCTCGGTTACTTTTTGTCGTAATATTTGTACGATAAAAAGGTAATCGATATGTCTTTGTATGATAGTAACAAGTACTTGGTTGTTGATGTCTACATTATAGTTGAAATAGTTGTCTCGTCACTATCTTTAGGTAGTTTGTGTTGTGAATTTTGAGAATTGAGAATCAAATCTTTTTTGTATGTAATGTATTTTAAGTTTAGCTTAGCATTTGGGAGGTGTACAAGGATTATTATCTAGATAAAAAAATTAAGTAAGTATAAATGAAAACAATTTGACAAATTATCCACCGTTAATTAACAAAATTGATGATTCAAAAATATTAAAGATGCAATTTAATGTTTATCTTATTTAAAGGCATATGTAACCTTGCCACACATTTAAACACATATATCACAAAGTATACATACATACATATACATATATTAACTACGTAATCCTAATTATCATGTTTCTACAGAATATACCACGGGGAGTGCTCTGAAGAGTTATTCCACCTTATCCCGCCCTCCCTTTTCCTATCCAGAACAACGCGTGCTGGGCTCAGATGCCATCCTTACACGGTAGAGTCGATTAGAGCGCGTACCAAAAACTTTGGGTCCTCATACCTCTGCCGAACGACCAAGGCATGGAATTCTCTGCCAAGGCACGTGTTTCCTTCTTCCTTCAATCCTGGGTTCTTTAAGCGGGGCGTGAAAAAGCATCTTCTCAGGCCGTCAAAGTAGAGACCTCAACATCGCCTCGGCTACTGTGGGGGCGATGTGGAGGCCACTGCTCTTAGACCACACGACTGCTTACCATCAGGTGGAGTGTGGTCATTTTGACGAGCAAAAAAAAAAAAAATCTCTCAACCTATTCAAAATTTGGGCATGGCTTCAAACAGCTTTGAAAAGAGCATATCTGTAAGATCTGTTTCATATACACTTCCATAGGCATATACTATAGAACATCTTCTTTAACTCCACCAACATCGCAGTTAGTAGATGCTACTTTAGTCTTTAAAAAAGCAAAGCGCCATTTAAGAGCCGTTACTATTTACTGCCTATCTCATCTTGCTTCATTTTTAGTTAATTAATCAATATTTCTTCCATTGTTAACATCGCGCGGTTTTATCGCAAATGTAGACAATGTGGTGGCATCCTAAGCGCGCGGTGGCGTAGCGAGGCGCAGGCGGCAGGCGGCACGGTGGAACACGGAGGAGCACGGAGGAGCACGGAGGAGCCCCGGCGTGTCGGCGCGAGCGCGGACGAATCAATTAGTTCGACACCGCGGCACCATTAACGTCGCCTCGAGATTCCGTGTGCATACGATGCAAGAGACAAGAGAAAAGCGTGCTCTACTAAATTTGGCAAAATTTCAAGCCTACTTTTTAATTTCTTTATCCTGTGATGAAATGGCGATACATCTATTATCAAAATTAAACAACCAATATGCCGTGACGAATATATCCAGTAATAAATTGAAATCAATGCTCTTTAGGGCAGTCGTGAACAACTAAGCAGTATGATACCACTGATATTCAGGATACACACCGCAGATCTTTTGAGCTGCTATGTCTCCAATCACATCGTGGAAAATCTAATATTCAATTATATTATAACTCTAGTCAAATAAGCTTGTAAATAATATATAATTTCTTTAGGTTCGACGCCTAGGTCTTCTTTGCTAACGCTGTAAATAAAGTATAACGGAAGTAAGTATGTAAGAAGTAAGTTTAATGGAACTCAATTGTAACCACATTCCAATTAATCCCTTTATTAAATCCTAGCTTATGCTCGCGGCTTGGCTCGCGTAAAAGTAGGTGAGGTTTTGTAAGGTACAGTACTTTTTGAAAATAAAATATAGCCTATGTTACTTGGCGGTAATATAGCTTTCTAATGATGAAAGAATTTTTAATATCGGTTGAGTAGTTTTTGAATTAAATGCTTACAAACAAACATACAAAAATACAAATTTTATCTCTTTATAATATTAGTATAGATTACTTTATAACTTAGTCCCTAATATCATGTCATCAGTTACAAAAGAATCTTCTTTCAGTATACTTGAAGCCTCCAAAGTATCGTTAAGTTTAGTTCACGCAAATCACAAGCTATGTCTCTCCATGTTCAGTGTTACTGTGACTCATACATAATCCAACAAAACTCGTACATATTCATGTGCGACTGTTGTATCTCCATTGTATTATGTGTTTCACTTTTAAACGAACCACTGGAGTCTTGCCTTCAGTGTGAGGCAAAATGCGAGAGCATATTGTATGTCTTTAACCTATTATTTTAGAGAGACGAGTACAGACAGTTTAGATCTACATATGTGATCTTATTATTTCGTAAAATCTTTATCCTAACTGATAAATGCGAATGTAAGTTTGTTTGTTACGCTTTCACGCCTTAACCACCTAACCGATCATGTAATGGTAATGGTAGTATGTGTGAATCAATGTTACATATATACCTACATTTATGATACTAATCTATACTAATATTATAAAGCTGAAGAGTTTGTTTGTTTGTTTGAACTCGCTAATCTCAGAAACTACTGGTTCGATTTAAAAAATTATTTTAGTGTTGGTTAGCCTATTTATCGAGGAAGGCTATAAGCTATATAACATCACGCTACGACCCACGGGGGCGGCGCAGTAATGATAAATGCGGGTGAAATCGCGGGCACATCTAGTACATATAATAAAAGTAATAAAAGTTAATGTAAATAAACCATTCATACAAAATCAATTTAAAATTATATTTAGTTGTTCAATAAGGCAATAATGCGATCGAAACAGCTGCCTGCGGATGACATAAATATTTCCAATTATAAACTTCAGTGGTGGGTTTTCCTCTTAAATATTCTCATTGCATACAGCCACATAATACAAATAAAATTATTACGTAGAAATTCGTATTGGAAAAGCCATCTACTCAAAATGGCTAAAAGGGCACAACTCCACCACGATGGGTAAGTACGGGAAGTGCGGGCTATTTACACACTTTCGAGATCATTATGAAGAACACTCGAGCACGTCGGTTTCCTCGCGATGATTGCCGTCACCGGTACTACAAGGTGATTCACATTTAATAATCTGATGATAACAAAAAGTCACGGTAATATGTTTTTGAGATCAAATTTAACGGATGCCAACTATTCTACATTTTGACTAGTTCATTTCCTACGGTATCGAAGCTGTGATTCTATGATATAAGTAAGAACTTATGTTGGCGTCCTCTATGAGGCCCTAGATTTGATTTGATTCCTCGGTTGGGAAAAGAGTCATTGGGTATTTTTTTTATGGAAGCTTCTGTGTTATGTTTTAATGGTAAACTGCCGTGGTCTGCTATCTATCACCTAAATGGAATTTAAAACAGCAGGCAATATGTGAGTTTAATACGCGTTCTGCCTATGCCTTTAAATATATATTATTATGTATCTATACTAATATTATAAAGCTGAAGAGTTTGTTTGTTTGAACGCGCTAATATCTGGAACTACTGGTTTGATTTGAAAAATTATTTTAGTGTTGGATAGCCCATTTATCGAGGATGGCTATAGGCTATATAACATCACGCTACGACCCACGGGGGCAGCGCAGTAACGATAAATGCGGGTGAAACCGCGGGAACATCTAGTGTTGTATAATCGTGAAACTTTATTTATGTTATGGACCGCTACATCTTACGTGATTAAAAGGAACAGAATTTTCATTATTCAGGTGTTCGCGGGCTAACTTCTTAGAATGCATTACATCAAACTATGTACAAGAAGGAAGCAAACTAAACCGCTTCTGCTTATAACAACAGTGGGCACTATCTACTTCATCGCACATAACTCAGGCGGGCGGTGCGCCGCTCCGGCGGGAACCGCGGTTCGATTCCCACTCGCTACCAGAGCGAACTGAATTCGTTGCACGTGTAATCAACAGGCGTCCTTATTAATCACCATACTACTGCATACTCGGTTTGCTCGCTGAGGGAGTAGAATAGTTCCATTTGTATCGGCTTAGATTTAATTCTAAAGCGTAGCGTATTTTTTTTTTACAACTAAGGTGGCAATCAAGCATACGGCCCACCTGATGGTAAGTAGTCACCGTAGCCTATGGACGCCTGCAACACCAGAGGCATCACTAGCGCGTTGCCAACCCTTTAGGAAAGGAAGTGGGAAGGAGAAGGAGCGGGTTGGGGGAAAGGGGGTGATAGAGCCTCCGGCACTCTCACTCACCGAACGAAACACAACAGAAGGACTACTGCTATTTCACGTCGATATTCTGTGAGAGGGTAATCCTTCCCTGGTCGAGCCGGCCTATTAATGCTAAAATCAGCGTGGCTCTACTACTCTTTATATTAATATTTTAAGAGTTCTAATAAATCCAAACATGGTACAAGAATCCTTATTTAGAAACAAAACGTGTTCATTGAATGATAGCATAGTGTGGTTTATTTGTTTGCCATATTGCAGTTTTATAAGTGCCTCTACTAATGCTTAGACTGTAGACCTTTGATATTTTTATCAAGGTGTGTAGTGTCATTCATTTACTTTGGCATATAACCGCTTGTAAATTATCATTCGCAAGTTGTTGGTTTTAGAATAAAGAATTAAAAAATGGCATGAATGATAAGGCATGTTCCCATTATCATTTTAAAAAGACAACTCCTGTACTAGGAATAATTCCTGTATCGCAGAAGGCTTTACAAACAGCGGACACAAAGTACATCCAGACTCGGAACAACCATACCATTTGTGGGTCACATAATGTTATGTCCCGTGTGGAATTTGAACCCACAAAAGTAGTAGTCGAGTGGTAAATTATTACGGGATTAAATATAATGACCACCAGAAATAGTAATTGCACACCAAAATATGCTTACTAAAATATATCATAACGAGAACCTATACGCCTCAAATCACTGCATTCCGTCTCGGAAGGGTTAGCTTATGTTAGGTTCCTTCTTAAACCCACCCAAAAATAGGAGCTCCGTCGATTTATTTTGATCTCTTTGCTGTGCAATTAATATTTTTGGTATTAAAATGTGGTTTAAATTTTGGTGATCATTTACTATTTTTGGTGATCATTTACTATTTTTGGTGATCATTTACTATTTTTGGTGATCATTTACTATTTTTGACTATTATATTGTACTATATCTGGTGATAAGTTAAACATAAGCCAATTATTACTACGCCATCCGTGCAGTCATGTAAAATGGTAAAGATAGTTGAGTGACGTGACTGAGGAGTGGAACTCGTATGAACTGAATGAAACGCAGTACTAGTGATACTTCTGCCGCTGCTGATTACTTGTAAGCAATTATCGAGGGGATGCTCTATGTCTGTACATAAACATGTACGATTATGTGCCAATCACATGTTTTTAACCCTAATTAATTAAGTTTCAATATGCTAATATAAAGGCATATATGATTGAACGTTTAAGTGGTAAAACAAATTACAATCCGTACGGCACACGGCCCACAGGACTGGTAAACGCAATTTTGAGGGTTCTAATCCCTCCCTTTGAATTATTGACGTGAATCGTTTAGCTTAGTCAAATTGGGTTAATGGGAATACTAGAAATATGTACCCCTTACGTTACATAACATTTTCCAATTATATAACGGTACTTTTTATAAAGATATAACGTAGTAGGTATAATTATAGCGCCTTTTTTTTTAAGACATTTTGTACACTAGAAATAATTCCTGTGTTACTGATGACTTTACAAACATTCAAATAACGGACACCAAAACCCTAACAGAACAATTATTTGTGGATTACACAAATTCTGATCTCGTACGGGGATTGAAACCACAACACTCGGTAGAGAGGCAATGGCGAGGCGACCACTACAATCACTACGCCATCCGAGCAGTCCCTATCTATACTAATATTATAAAGCTGAAGAGTTTGTTTGTTTGAACGCGCTAATCTGAGGAACTACTGCTCCGAATTGAAAAACTATTTTAGTGTTGGATAGCCTATTTACCGAGGAAGGCTATAGGCTATATAACATCACGCTACGACCCACGGGGGCGGCGCAGTAACGATAAACGCGGGTGAAACCGCGGGAACATCTAGTAAATCATATAACAAAAACTTAAGGTGGAGACAAGGCATAATGTCACTTTCAATGCAATTATTTTGATCGTGATATCGTTTTTTCAGTCCTAATCGAGATTTATTTAATTTATCCAACATTAAACCCTTTCTCACGTTGACGACCGCGCGGGGACATTTCAGCTTCATGTACTCGTATAACGCTCAAGTAAATGTTACAAACCATTACAGCCTCGTCCTTTTTAAAGTACATCAGAATGTCGTTGTTGGGTCACGCAACTCAACATTTCGTAAAAAGGATAACGCATGAAAATAGACTCTTTGAAATTCCAGAATACCGACTTTGGCCATTCTTGGTTTCACAGCGGTAGTACGAGTAAATGTGACTGCTGTGTGCACGTCTCAAGTTCGATTCTCGGAAATATGCTTGTTAAGCGACTATGTAATTTTTCACAGTATCTCCACAGATGGTAAACAATTACGGCATAGTGTATGGACACATGCTTCCTACACCAATATACATACTTACATACATAGGTTCACGCCTGTTTCCCAGAGGGGTAGGCAGAGACTACGGATTTCCATTTGCTACGATCCTGACACACTTCTCTGGCTTCATTCACTTTCATAAAATTCCTCATACACGCCTAAATATTGTGTTAATAAAATGATTACGTAAATAAGCTTCTGCCGCTAAAAAGGTGAGTAACTGC
Source organism: Catocala sponsa (assembly GCA_963564715.1). Taxonomy (NCBI): domain Eukaryota; kingdom Metazoa; phylum Arthropoda; class Insecta; order Lepidoptera; family Erebidae; genus Catocala; species Catocala sponsa. The sequence goes on from OY751337.1 coordinate 392,708, forward strand.
CATACAATAAATAGCTTTTAGCTCATAGGCTCATAGGCTCGACGGCCTGGATGGCGTAGTGGTTAGTGTAATCGACTGTCACGCCTGAGGTCGCGGGTTCGATTCCCGCACGAGTCAAACATTTGTGTGCGTGAACATGGATGTTTGTCTTGGTCTGAGTGTTTCTATGTATAATATGTATGTATTTACAAAAAAAAAAAGTATATATGTATGTTTATCCATTGTCTAGTACCCATATTAAAAGCTCTGCTTAGTTTGGGCTAGATGGTGTTGTGTGTATGTGATAGAATATTATTATATTATAGGTAGCTTTGTTCTCATGGTGAATTTCGTCACTTTCGTGAGTTAATTTTGCATCAACATTTCGCCGCGAGATTATAGCTCCGAGACTCTTCATATTTTCACCGTTTCTACCACGGTTTCTGCTGCCATATGTCCATTTTTCATCGTTATCGCGCGTAACATTATAATTAGTGAGTACAAATCCTAGTTGACAGTATATCGAGGGGAGTGGCAGGAGCTCAAGTGGTGATAATGGTGTAACATATATTTGTGCCCGTATTTGAACAATTCGTGTCGCTTCGTTGCCCCTGCGCCAGCGGGTGATTAGAGGTTAACACGCTACGTCTCCTTCATTGCTTGATCAGCGAGCTAATGAAAAGGTTTATTACGTATGACTATTATCTTCATAGGTATAATATATGTATATCTATATACGTATACGTAGGTAACATAATGTCCATGCGTAGGTATCGTCAAAATTTTGTTTTACTGAGTTTATCATTCATGCAGCTTGTCTACTCTCTCTCTTTATCTGCATATACGAGTATAATATGAACGTTAGTTCTCTAAAATGTCAAAATGTTTCATTTTCCATGTCATAAATAAATAAATAGATAATTTCTCCGTTTCTTAGTAAGTCGCCCTTAACAGTAGATGTCACATATGGAGCGATGATTAAGGATGTTGGTAGTATTTAGATCGTAAGTCTTGCTACTTACTAATATTATAAATGTGAAAATTAGTAAAGATGTTTTGAGGTTAGGATCATTGTTCAATCCTGCATAATAATATAATATCAGCCCTGTATTAAACTGTCCCACTGCTGGGCACGGGCTTCTTCTCAGTGTGAGATGGGTTAGGCTATAATCCACCACGCTGGCCTAGTGCGGGTTGGCAGACTTCACACATGTTCGAGAACATTATGGAGAACTCTCAGACATGCAGATTTCCTCACGATGTTTTCCTTCACCGTTAAAGCAAGCGATAATTAACTATTTAATACGCATATAACTTCGAAAAGTCAGAGATGCGCGCCTTGGGTTCGAACTCGAGACCTCTGCGTTGCAGTCCAACGGTTTCCCACTAGGTTATCCAGCATAAGCTATAAAAAATTTTTTGATGAAAAATGATTATCATACAGATAGACTATATTCTCGATTTATACGGGTCAAGTCGTTAGCAGGAAAAGTTCATAATAAATATTTTCTCGCGTAGTTTTCTTACACTGGTTCAATTTATTAATCATTATAATTAATCTACCAAGCATTTAGCACACTTAATGCTTGGTAGATTAATTATAAAGGTTTTATACTTAATACGTTCAAGTAAATACACATATCTTCTTGAACGTATTAAGTATAAAACCTTTTTCTGTGCTAAATGTGTCTCTCTTTAGACAAGTAGTGACAGCGATAGTTTAGAGACACCCAAAAACAAGATACAAGAGCAAATCTAATTAGGAACAGATGCGCTTTCCCCGAGGTGTATCATCCGATATTAATAACAGATACATGGAACGTATTAGTACCGAGTATTACTGGAATAGGTCAGGACTGCGGTTCCTGTTTATTATTTCGTCTACTAAGAACCTTACCGCGCATAAAATAGTTATTATGTAATGTGAGGAATTTATAGTGTTTCCTTGAAGCCAATAAACACTGCATCATTGGCGCATGTCGTAAGTGCTGTCTTAGAGAATCTTTAACACGCGTTTAGAAATTCTAGAAATTTCCTGGCTCCGCTAAGCTGATTACTGCCATCTCTATGGGGTTACCTACTCTGGGTTTTAGTTTTACTGAGGTCAAAGTATTCTTCCGCGTGCTTATTAGATATAGAAACTTATATTATAAATGCGTATGTGAGTTTGTTTGTTTTATACACTTTCAAGCCTTAATTACTCGACCGATGATCATAAACTTTCACATACCTACACTTTGTTAGGGAATAGAAAAGGACACCAGGTACCTTTTATCCAGCAAAAGTACTGTTACTAATGTAACCTACACTGACACGAGTGCATTCGTTTACAAAATCTAGTCTTAAATAAAATGAGGTTTTATCTTTAGAAAAATATGTACTTCAAATGTTTTCTAACTAAAGACAATTTACATCTGTGTGGATGCAAATTGTTTTGAATTTGATATTTTAGTGTCAAAATATTAAATGTCATGAGTTTCGCAGGCTGTTAAACACATTTTAGAAAGGTAAAGTCACACTGTGGTAATGAATGCAAATAATTTTTTATCTACTTGTAATTTTTTTTCTACTTGTAATTATTATAAATTCTTTGCATGTCGGGTAAACCGGCGAAATATGTGAACATTTTGTATCATGTACATTTTGAACAACTTACTACCATGTTTCATGCAAATAAATAATCATTTCATTTCATTTCATTTTGTTACTTTTTGCCGGTTTAGTGATCAATAACATTCGGTAGTGATGAAATAATCAATAATAGAACACAATTCATATATAACAACATAAACATAATGGTTGTGACCAAAAATATTTAATGGTAATGTTTTGAACCTCTCACAAATTAGGCTTAATTGTAAACACGCGTCAGCCACACCACAACTGACAATCAATAAATTACTGCTGATATTTACGAAAGTACTAAATCATATAATATTTACGAAGCAAATCAAACAGAAATGGATTTGATTAGAGCTCAAACATTTCGTACTCATGAGGGTGTATCTGTAGGTACACCGGGTAATTTCCTTGATGTCAATTCGCGTGTAATCGTATAGCTCGGTAAATATTCAATTAGATGCGTCTGAACTGAACGCGAACCGTGGTAGGGGACAGATGCTGACGAACACACTCTCGTTCAAGCTGGGCTCACGGATGATTATATAATGACATGTTGATTTTGTAACTGTTGTTAATTTAGGTAAAATGGAAGCATTTACAAGTATAGAAAAGGTGGGCTACAAATCTGTGATTGCCAACGTTTATCATTTACAGGCATCTAAGGACACCACACTTCCAAAATGTTCATGGCAGAAACTATTTAGTTATACTAAAACATCCTAAAAAAATATATAGCTGCAATCAGGGACTTTTGCTTGCCATAAAAGTTTACTCCCGCAACTATGCAAAAAATAAAATGTTCAAAATTGACCGCGATGCAAATTCACGTATGAAGCAGGGTAATTTTTACATATATACACGCCTGAATATATATGTAAAAATTCCCCTTAGGGAGAGAATATGAAACTCAAATTTGGGTAGCTGCTTTTAGGTTCTACGTAATAGGACGTAAGCTTAACACTTACTCTTTTTAGTATACGTTGCTGCTACTGATTTTCTCGTAATACAAAAGATTCTCGTAAAACAATAATACGTGTTAATTACTATTTTAAGTACAAAAGCGTCTTCGATAGCCACAATATCGATGTTAGTATCGTTGTTAAATATAACAATATAGTACTACTATATTGTTATATAAATTTATTTCCTAGAAAATAAATTTACCTGTAAAGTTTGTTTATACATACATATATGTACATAAAATCAACTATTACATCAGTATAAAGCATAATAGAACTAAATATCGGTATCCTGGAGAGCAGGAAGATTTAAGTAACAATAGTGGAGCGGAGGAGGCTGGCAGCGCAGCGGACCTTGTTACAGGAACACTAATGAGACAACAAAGATGAAATGAAAACAAAGACGTTTCATTCCGACGTTACGCCATCGAAACAAATCATTTGAGTAAATTAAATACTCCGTCTGTGTTCTACATGAATATCTATTTAACATAATACAAACGATGTCTTCTAAAATAGAGTTAACGCTGCTCTACTTTTTACCAATTATGAGAGTATTTACGTACAACATCTCGTTCGAGAACGAAACTACCAATAATGAGGTATCGGATTAAATTTCTGGATTTGATCGTCAATTTTATGAAGTAGGATAAAGTACAAGCACTTAATACCTCGTACAACACGTAAAACTCATTATTATAGAGCTAATTCCGTCGAAGAGGCTTATTTGAATAAGCACTAGGAAAGCCAAGCTAGATGTTTAAAGGTAGCTATGTATCTTTTGGCCACCCGAAGAATAAACAGAACTAGAAAGTGTAACCCTTTAAAACAATCATTAATTTGCACTTAAGAGGACTTTACGAGTTTATTCATTAAGTTCTGTTGAAGGAAAAGACCAACTTTTATAACCCTTTAAAGCATTTTAATGTCGAGTTTATTTTTAGCTTCAACAGTGAAGACCTTCTACAAAATTTATTGATAAAAATATCGTCTTTATTCTTACAAAAAATAACATCTTATTCAAGAGCTCTCAGTGTCCGTCCAAGGGAGGAAATGAAAGAAAAATTGAACAAAGAAATGAATCCAGTGTCGTACCCGAATCAATCTTGAATACCTATCAACCTACGAGAGCAAAAGGCATAAAGTCAACATTTAAAATTTTCCAGTGGAATTATGAAATATTGTGGCCGAAGTTGTTTAGATGTATAATACAACTAAGGGTAGCAATCAATTGCAATGCAACTCAGTGTAAATGAAAACTGACAGCGTGGAAACGCCCCGTGTCTCAGGAGACTTGCCGTTAAGGATTTAGTAATTTAATTTTAGAAGATTCATGTCGTGTTATGTATAAGGATGCAGTATAAATTCTGTATTACTAATTTGTTTCTGTTTATTGCTTTGCCCTATCCTGTGTTAACATTATTGTAAATTACTTCATTTTACTAACCGTCTTTAAAATGAAGGAGGTACTCAATATGGCGGTTCCTTTTTAAATTTGAATATTTTGATGTATGTAATATATTTAAGGCATTTCTAAAAAACTTAGATGATTTTTAAATAAATGGACTTCCAGAGTAGTCTAATATAAATTTGGTCAAGTTTTGATGATAGGTTTCGGTGATTATTAACCAATGATAATCTGGTATATTTTCACAAACAAACTAACCAATAGTGGTATGCTTGTGGTAATCCATCCAAGTTTTAACCTTGACAAAACTATTACTATACTTAAAAGATAAATTTTGACCTGCTGTTCAGTGTAGGTATTTAAGCTCGGTTTATTTTTATAATCTATACATATTTTAATAACACTATTTGACATAATTAATCTATGTGCAACGATGATCTTCACATATACTAAAATAACGGACACAAAGAACAAACAACATTAAAACAGATCATAATATAAAGTTAACCCCAGTCCGGGGACAGAACACGTGACGCTCAGGGCAATGGCAATAGCGAGGAACTCAAACCACTGCGCTACTCGTGCACTAAGTATTACAATATCCGCAGGAAATGACTGCTAACTTTCATTCGACATCAAATAACATATTGCAAGCGTAATAATATAATTTATTACCTGCGATTTGCATTACGCAGCTGGGAGCTTAAATATTGCAACGATGATTAAATAATGAAAGCTCGTACGACCACCGGCTGCGAACTCAATTATCGTTTCCTCAATGGATTTTACACGCACATAATCAATCATTACATTTTTTTCTTCAATAAGTCGACATAAAATAAAGTATTTAAGATCTTTATCATTGAGGTTAGTTAATATGCATATATGTAAAACGCATGTAAGCTAGTGATAGCGATTACAACTAGCAACCGGTTCTAAGCAGTGAGCGGTGGTTGCGCCGCCGCCTCCGGCTGAGATGCGACGATAACGCAGTAATTGCGCGATTATCGTTAATTTCAATTATCTAATAAGATTACTACTAATTTCTTGTAAACAATTTTCTTCAGTCACGGTTTGAAGCGGTAGTTCTATTATTATATCGTGTTAATTTTAGTAATCTGGTACCTACACGTAATTACTCAATTTCGTTGCCCATTTCTCATATGTGACTATACTGTACTTAAAGCCGACTAGCCTACATAAAGAGAGTAATAAAGAAACAAATTATAAAAAATATCATGATTGTTGTACGAAATGGAAATTCATAATCTCTGCTCTCTCTACTCCTTTAGGAGACCAGATATGAGAATATGTACATAATATATTGTTAAATAAGCATTTCTTATAGGGTGTTATTTAAAAGGTTAGCATAGTATTGGAATTTTTGTGTGCAGAAAAATATAATCTGTGAGCAGAAATAGCTAATTGATCAGCAACTCATGGCCAGCAAACCTTAAAGAGATTAAACTAAGTCGACGGAGCCCCGCTTTGCGGGGCTCCTATTTTATGGGTGGGTTAAAAAAAGGAACCTAATATAACCTAACACTTCCGAGACGGAATGCAGTGATTTGAGGCGTATAGATGCTCGTTATGCTGTGCAATATTTGCTGACCAATTAGTATTTTTGATGATCATTATATTTAATCTCTTTCTTATATTTGGCACTCACTTATGTTTAAAGTGAACAATACGAAGGCTTATTGGTTAAATATTTATACAATGTTAACTGTATTTAATATTTCCATTAGTGTTTTAACCAGATTACTTAAGAGGAAACACTAAGGGCGATTGAATTGAAAAATAGGTATTTGTACAATCTATTGCAGTCGCGCAGTGCCATGTACAGTATCATGAGCGCGATGGAGACAACTGCAGCTTGGACCGAAAATACCCATTAAAAGTACACAAAATCAACGTTTCGTAGTCCCCTGATTCCTTCTCCAAAACTTGACCGACTTAACTACTTTTTTATTAAAAATTTAATAAAGACTGGCCGTGTTTCTATGTTTTCTTTTTTTTATATAATCTAGTCAAATTTTGTTTTCTGGATGTTTGAACACAGCGGAAAATGTAGTCAATTTTTGAGGTTTTTGATGGCTCATGTCTCTTTTATTAATTAATTTATGAAAGGAAAACACAGAGATATGCCAATAGAGCATATAATTTTTTTGGAAAAATTATTGGTCTACTGGCATTATCCAGGGGACTGCGTTTGTATGGCAAAACGGCCCTTGTGTTTCCTCTTAAATGGGGCACCGTTTAAGCAACCTGATTATAAAAGTAAGTAGGCCATATAGCCTATTCTAAGCACAGCTATATTAATACCTAATATTGACAACAAATCGAAATTGTCCTCAATACACATAGGTAGTTTCAGGAGATCCACGTCAAACTAAGGGGTGTTAATACCGCCTCAGACAATGACAACGGGTATAGGAGTAACCGATTCATAAGAGCATCCACAGTCCGGTGCATTCAGCCCAACAACTTAGCACAATGGAGTGCCACTAAACGGATTAGTCGTGCGACTGCGACTGCGCCTCGGACAAAAACCGCGGTAATTGCACCATGCGACCGGTTGCCTTCAACCGTTATGCTAACTACGAGCTTTTTTACTAAAGCCTAGACTTTAGGGGATGTGGAGCTAACTGGAGTATTTAACGATATCATTATGCAGAATATATTTTGCTTGCACACCCAGTATTCGGATGTTTTAGAACATTAAAATAAGTTTATTACAAGTTATATTTGTATTAAGTAACAGTCACTTTTGTGGTTTTATACGCAGATACATAGAAGGCCCTTTGACTAGAAATGCATCAAAGTAAAAGAATCATATACGAACGTTTTTGAAATATTTCTACGTAAATCAATACAAGTTAAATATATCTAGTCAATTATTATGTTTTGATCTTAAGTTAGAAATAAGTTTATTGAGACTATAACACTTTTTACGCTTACATTTTCATATCTGACACTAATCGGAGAAAACTCGCAATAAATTATTTAATAGTCTTTCAAAACCACTCATAAGTACGAGCATCGTAGATATACGAGTATACATATAGTCGCATGCCTGTGTTTCTCAAAAGCGTTAAGCAGAGGTACCACAGCCACAAACCCAATTTACTTCTGTCGCCGCGCACAGACTACAAGTGAAACTTCTAAAAGACATACATCATTCGATCACTTAGACAATTTACACAAAAATATAACAAATTCCATAATATATTTCGGCCTCGATGGCGTAGTGGTTAGTGTAATCGATTGCCACGCCTGAGGTCGCGGGTTCGATTCCCGCACAAGTCAAACATTTGTGTGCATGAACATGGATGTTTCTCTCGGTCTGGGTGTTTATGTGTATAATATACATGTATTTACAAAAAAAAATGTATATATGTTGTGTATCCATTGTTTAGTACCCATAGTACAAGCTCTGCTTAGTTTGGGCTAAATGGTGTTGTGTGTATGTGATAGAATGTTATTATATATATTTAATTTACGAATTATTATTGCGTGAAAGCAAACTATAAATAGTAGACCGAATCAATTGTGTAGTTGTAGTCCAGTTGAGCACAGTAAATGCGGTGTTAAGCTTTTAGTATTACAGTTTACGCAGTATTTATGAGGCACCTTATAAATCGGTGGGTGAATTAAAGTTTACTATATAACGTTGACACAAGCCCGACTAAGCACCCCAGTTTATTTAGGAGTTAGGGAGTACGCATCCGTAATCTATTCATTCCAACTTCATATCGAGAAAATATAGCTACTATTAGATAAAAACTTTTATTTTGTTGCTTTGCTTGAGTCTTGGGATGTCTCAATAATCTAGGGTAAGTTTGCACTTACTTTGGACTTTATTGATTGTTTGGTTTGGTTTTAAAGCGATTACTAAGACAAGGGATCATATTTTTCTTTTAGGAAATTCTCAGAAGCAGGTCGACGCTTGTACCTGTGCCTATGAACCCTGTGCCTGTGCCATGGCGGATAATATAGTGATTTGAGTGGTCACTTAGCGACTATAGTTAAAAGATATTACACATACTACGCTAAATTCTCAAAAGACACTCGTTCACACGCACACACCTTTGAAGTGTTGTATTTAATTTAACTAGCGGTCGCCTAGTGCTCAAAATTCGACCAAAGTTTACCTGTAAGATATTGCTGATATATATCATTATATATTAATATATGTAACCATAGTTACGCGCTTCGACTGCGTGTGTCAAATGCATGGTTGTGTGCGTGTAGTGTTTTTTCATTAATTTAATGTACTTTTACGCATAATTTAAAAAAAATATTAGCATTCGTCACTTCTTCTCTGTATAAACTATGTATATCTAAGTGTGCGAAATTTCATACTTCTCCGTCCGCCCAATTTTCGTAAAAAGGGATCCAAAATTTTCGCTTCACGTATTAATATATAGATATAGATTACCGAAGTAGGTATAAAACCACATGTATTTACGTGGAGCGTATAATTCTATATGCATAATAATGCGCATTGAAACTATTTGAATAAATATTGTTGGGGTAAAGTATTAAAAGCGAAACATGTCACGGTGGGTTCACAAACGATTTGTGGGGTCGGTTTGTTACATACATACAAGCGTGGTGTACTTAGTAGGACTTTATTTATAAAATAAACAACATATCACGGTAGTTTTGTCGCATGTTATATAATATAATAGAATAATGGGCATAACGCCTGTATATTCTACATACATACATACATAGATTCACGCCTGTTTCCCAGAGAGGTAGGCAGAGACTACGGATTTCCATTTGCTACGATACTGACACACTTCTGTATATTCTTTGTTTTTGTTTTTTTGTTATTGATGTTTGAATTGTCATTTTTAGTTTAATTTTTCTATTCTTTCTTTCTTTTTAATTTTATATTAATGTATTTAGAGCTTTTAAATTCATTTTTTGTGGCGAAAGTTTTATTTTTGTTAGATGTGGTTGCCTGTAATAAAATGGAGTACAAGGCATGTCTGTAAATTTTTATTTTGATGTAAGAAATGTGTATCATTTGTTGGCGATCCAAATAAATAAATAAAGTCCTGCACTAGGCATACCTAATTCCTGTGTCGCGGGGGACTTTGCAAACATTCAAACAATGAAAACAAAGAAAATCCACACTCGGAACAAACATTTGTGGATCACAAAATGTTTGTCTCATGTGGGATTCGAACCCACAACACTAGGCGCAGTGATAGCGGCGAGGCGACCACTTAAACCACTATGCCATCGGTGCAGTCTTTAAGGGTTAAACATAGGCATACATACTCTATCCTTGAGATTCACATTATAGAGACCGGTTCCTATTTATCTGATACTAGCTGACCCGCGCAACTTCGTCTGCTTCATAATATTCCTCAGATAATGTTCCCCGTTTTTGCAACATTTTTTATTGCTACTCCGCTCCTATTGGTCGCAGCGTGATGTTATATAGCCTATATCCTTCCTCGATAAATGGGATATCCAACACCAAAAGAATTTTCCAATTCGAACCAGTAGTTCCTGAGATTAGCGCGTTCAACCAAATAAACAAACTCTTCAGCTTTATAATATTAGTATAGATATTAAAATTGGGGACTGCCGATAGAAGTGAAAACTTTAATCCTTGCCTTGATCATAAACACATCTTTACAAACAAAAAAGAAAAATAAAATAAACCGTGGAAGCGTGACGGTGACGCGAGTTCCATGATTTTTGTTCACCCAAGAAGTGCTCAAAGCGCCTGAAGAAATATACACTTAAAAAAAAAATTAAATCATTTAGCTAGTTATTACTTTTGAACTATATTCGTCCTATAATAAATAAATATAGGTTTCTATATATTGTTCCTAAATAAACAGACGTACGCCTGTTTCCTGTTTAAGATAACTAAGAAAAAATAGACGACAGTACTTTATCTGCACGCTTATCGGCTCAGACTTGTCTTGACTATATTCTCTAGATTCTGATTTGCTTAAAGAATGTGCGAGACTTGCCTTGTGTGAGCTTTTGTCTTTTTTGTCTTCGGTGTCTCAGCGGTAGTAAATGCAAATGATGTACATGTGCGAGGTTTTAGGTTCATTTACGGTTGCGATAAACTGTTATTTTTGGACAAAGTAGGTATTTTCTTTTTGTCAAAATATTCACAGTAATGAATGGCTGTGGACTCTGATATGGTGTCTGGTAAACGACAATAGGTTTACCTTCTATTACATACATACATAGATTCACGCCTGTTTGCCAGAGGGGTAGGCAGAGACTACGGATTTCCATTTGCTACGATCCTGACAGACTTCTCTGGTTTCATTCACTTATATCACATTCCTCATACACGCCCGTCGATTCAAGGAGCTCTTAACCTGGCCTATTACTAGGGACCTAAAAGAGCTGACGAAATTCGGGGATAAGTATAGGTGTAACAATGCGTGTGTTTTGTTTTAATTGTGTTTATTTCTGTTTGTTTTAGTCACCAGTGACTAAACATTTTGCATAAACACGTTTAGATAATTATTTCAGTTCAATAGCTTGTAAACTACAGGTACAAGTATTATCCACTAATCATAACGTGGTACACAATGTTTTGATAAGCTGCTTTGCTATTAGGATAATATTATTACGTGTAATGATAACAGCTGCATGGTTTCCATTAGAATAAGTTTAGACTATACGCTGATAGTTACGACTAACTTATCGTTCAAAATTGTATACATTATCCGAGTTCATTAACCTACATATTATAAGTACGTATAGCTATTCATTATCTATACAATATTCCCAATTTTCCAACCATTGCACATATTTAAACGAGTCGAATCGAATCAATTACGTATACTAACCCGCGTGCAACAAAGGCCTGATCACAATACAAGTAGGTTCGGACAACGCGGCTCCTACGACGAGCCGGACCGTTGGACCGTCAATGACCGTCCACTCGACACCACCCAATAATCCAAATAAACACGGAGCTAGCTGTCACAGGCACGCGACACTTTTATCGCTCTACTCCACTCCGCTCCGCCACCCCCGGCTATGTTTTATTGATTGGACCATTGGTTGTTGGTTCCCATATTACCGCGCTAACTCACGGAAATTATGGGTTCCGACGCGTAAGCACAAATATTGTTCGTACGCCTCATTGGCCTTTATTATATACCAGAGCCGAGTCCACACACAACATGCTGCATATTTATTCTACGGCCGGGCTCCTCGACATTCCCGACGGCTCAAATATTTACTTGATATTTACTTGGAGAGCTAAATTTCTCAATGTAATTTGTAAGATATAAAAACAAAAAACAAGAGATTCGTAATCATCAAAATAAACTGGTGGTCCGCGGATGGAATACTAACGACATAATTCAAATTCAACAGCAATATCGGGCCAAACAACAACTCGTAATAAAAGCTCAACTCCTTTATTATCCGAGTTTCGGGCCCTCAGCCGCTGTCACCCCGGACACGTATTCGCGCCATCCGGCGTTTATCATTTTTTCCATCTCGAGCGCCGCAGAGCTTGATAACCATGGGGTTAGTGACAGCTTTCAACTCCGGATTAACTTCGTATTGCGGGCGAGAGAAAAAATTTAATAGCTACGAGAAGATTGCTTCGCAACCCTCCAATGGAGTGTTAGTTACTGCGGACCCTTCCGACCCTACAATTTAAAAACTATACGTTTAATTGCCAATCCGTGCACCTAATGCGATCATCTCGTTTAATTTTGAACATTAAACAACAATGAACGAGCTAAAAAACGTGGTATAATAATTGATTACCTGCCTAATTTAGATGGTGAGTGACCTGTTAGTTATTTCAATGGAGTTGTTAATAACGCAATCATCATAAATAATATAATAATTGTGATGAGCGGGATGTCGTCAATTACGCACGTAGGTATATATTAATGGTGAATGAACGAACAAGCGCGCAAAAGCTTCGTAGAATGAAATGACGATTAAATCTGGGTATATTTTGTCGAGTCAATATTGATGAAGCTGATCAGTTTGATGTTGACAATGGTACGATGGAGTAAATACAGCGGTGCTTGCAAACAGTCCAAGTTGTTATAAATGTTTGACTAATATTTTAACTTAAATTTATATTTTAAATGGTTCTTTTAGTTATGGCTGATGTAAACCTATTGCAATAGTTTTATACCAGTAAATTAAATAAAAGTTTAAAATATTATAAATTTACGATTTAAGTTTTCTATAATATATCTGTATGTATCGAATATTATAATTGTTTAAATTTGTATTATATTATTTATCGGATGTTCAAAATAAATAGTCAAGTCATGAATAATATTTCTTTAAAACTTTTAGTTCGAACAAGAACTTGAAGTAAACTTGCCTGGAGGACAGACGCAGTCTCCGTAGTCTCGGATGCTCCTCCGCGGCCTCCAGTACATGGGCGGCCTGGCGAGCACCTCGCGCCGGAGCCTCTCGACGAGCGGCTGCTGCGGCTCCAGCACCGCACTCCGCAGCGCCAGGTGCTGCTCCTCCAACAACGACAGCCTGTCCTGCAGCCCCTGCTGCCGGTACAAGCTGTACCCGCTCGAGATCAGGCTCATGGCACACGCACACCATAACACCACACAGTACGCCCACGGGTCGCTCGGACATCTCTCCTCGCATCTCTCCCATTTCTTCTTCGACTCTTTCTTCTCCTCCTTTTTTACCTCTTGGTTTTGGGTTTTCTCTGCCTGCGGTTTACCGCCCGGAGGCGATTTGCCTCCCATTTTCAATATCATATTGACGCAATTCTATTTCTCATGAATCGCATTTACTTTTCGAATGGAATGTCATTGACATCGTCTTCGATATACCCATCCTTAATGTTCAACCCTATCTGCATTAAAGCGATACATTGTACTCACAATAAAACGTCCGGCTTGGAGCTTTTCCCGGTAACAATCTTCTATTCTTTACAAAATCGAATAGAAGACATTAGACATACAAGAACACAAGTAAATAAAAAACGCACTAAAGAAAATTGATTCGAAAATTAAAGAAACACGGAAATTATAAAATCGTAATGTAGCAGACGTAGTTGTCGACGTTGCGATCGTGTTTGAATTCGTTGTGTGTGCGCGCGCGGAGCGTGGACACGTGTCGTCGTGTCGGCAGGCGGAACGCCACTGACTCTACCGACTAGCTGATCAGAGGATCAAGTCGCTGCGGCTCCGCGAGACAACGAGACGTGCGCCGCGCCGCGGCCCACTACCGACGGCATTTGGGAATTCTCCTTGAATATGGAAATATGTCGTACTTTATTTGTTATTTGCGCTTTTTCCTTTTAATTCATAATTTCTTAAATCTTTATACGTTATTTAATTTATATAGAATATGAATATTTGTAAAAATAGGTAGGTATATCTGGTTGATATAAAGAAAAGTTTCAAATACATATATCTTAAAGAGAATAATGATTGGAAAGGGCAGAAAGTTCTACTGTAGCGCATACAAATTTAATTAACGGTACTGAAAGGACAACTGAACAGAAAGTTGTAGATCATTAACCTTTCTCATGGTTCGGAAACGATTTCGAGAATCGAACTGGCGCTTTTATTGGTGAAGTTTTTTTCATCGCAATCAAGTTACACGGCGTGCCAAGGCATGTTTTATAGTGGGGAGTTCGTCGGAAGGTCCATATTAAGGGGATGCGTGCAAAAACGTGCAGGGCCGAGCGAGCCGTGGAGCCGCCAAATTGGGCGCCAGCTCGCGCGGAAGAACCGAGGGGGGACGCCAATCCAGTTAGTCGCTCACCCCCGTACTCAGATACTGAATCGACGAGCAACACCGGTTTAACTCCAACTTACGCTGTCTCATCTTTTAATACGATAGAAGCTCTAGCTAACGATGAATTTACATTCCTAGTACGGAGACAAAGTATTGTACTGCGTAATTTAAACTAAACAAATGTAAATTGATGCGAGAGAGCTTTCAATTTGTAGACGTGATACTGTTTGTTAATGTAATTTTGATAAAACGCTGAGCGTTGTTAATGATCAAAGATGGCTGTTTAACATTCTGAAACGATATTATATTTTAAGTGATCATTCAGTTGCTGTCTGATATGAATTTTGGCACGAGACAAGTTTCAAGGAGATAAATGGTCTTAACAACGTCATACGGCAAGAAATACAAAATCGTGTATTTTTTTGTGAGCGCGGTATCGCATATTTTATCCTTTAATCTATTTATGTAAGGTGTTCAACAAAAAACATATCGATATAAACTATTTGACAAAAAATATCTCTGCCATCATAATCCTGGCAAGCTAATCTCAAATCCATAGTAGATATCCATTACGACATTAATTAAATTTGTAAAGAATGAAAAAAGTACGGTTGTTTTTTAAACGATAGACGCTATTAATCTCTTTAATAGAGTCATTAAAAACCGAATGGCGGCCGCAAGCGCCGACTGTTACAAAAAACGCCACGCCACTTGAGCCCTGACATGTATTACGAGCCTTTGTAATAAAGCACTCATAATAACATTAAAAGATAATCCTGATAGCGACTCATCCGCGCATTCCGATCTAATAAGGCTCTGCGCCACTAATGTCCAGCCTTATCAATACCCAACACATCTAAATGGTCATTTCAAAAATTTTATTAATGTTATTTACGATGCCATTACAATTCGGTTTAAAGTTACGACTCCATAATTGGATTTCATAAAATTTTAATACAATATTTACAGGATTGAAAAAGGCGTTTTGAAGTTTAATGACGGCATTATTTTTGATGCGTCGTTCAAGTGGTTTAAATGCCGATCTCAGCTCGCCTTTGTGAATATTTAAACACTGATCACAGAGGTGCAGGCGAGACGTGATGATTTTACATATTACCACATTGCGTCGATCATTCAAAAATATACTTTTTGTTACTGCTATAATTAATACGTTAAGAGAATACAGAATTGGTCCATCGGCGACACAATCTGCAACATCGGAGCGGAGACAAATAGCTGCAATTAAAACTAGATTGTCGTTATTTAGCAGGAGCGTTGTAGCCTCGGTCGGACGTGTATGCCGCGCGCGCGGGAGGGCGCCTCTGAGCGCGCGATCCATCTCACCGCTCCCGACACTATAAATTTAATTTAAACTTTTGTACTTCGTCAAACGTTGAGTTTAAGATACCCTCTCGCGCTGACAGTTTATATTTTTTTAATTTAATCTTGTACTCTTTTGAATAATTGAGCAGTGCGATGGCTCTCCCCCTCCAGCCGAGCCGAGTCCGCACGACATTCTTGGAGAACTGAAAGTTTGTCTAATGATTATAGGAGGTCGACGAGTGTCAAGGGAAATCTTCGAAGGTAAATTAAAATTATGTTTGTTTTTGAACTTGGCTCAGAAATTGTCAAAGTTTAACTCTTTCATAATATTTAATAGAAAAGTTATAAATAGGTAACGATACTGCTAAGAAACAACTTTAAGGGCTTAACCCAAACTGAGTTTAGGTTAAGTTCGGCGACTTGACTTTACTAACAACAGATTCTACACGACTGCCGGGAGCAAACTTTGCGCCGGTTTTTGCTTTTCATTTTCATGTTTGTTTCTATTTCTTTCAATTTAAATATTTAGTCATAGCATAGCTGTAGGAGTTCTTATCTCCACCTACGTTACAATGTTGTTTATTTGGTATGTATTGAATGAAAAATAGGTAAATAAGAAGTTCAATATAAAACTATCATTATTATTTTAAACCTTAACTCGTCTAGTGTGAAATTTAAAGTTTATAGTCTTAACTGAAAATCATGAGGCCCTTACTCGGATTTTATAGCTTATTGTTGATTGATTGCGAAATCAATTCAAGCCAATTAATCAATGTGGCGGATATTCCCAGAGGGCCTTATAATTGTTTCTAGTACATTCAATTTCCGCCATCCAATCAGAATCGCCGTGACCTTGTTAAATCTATTCCAATTTCGAACGAAGGCGTAAATATTACCAGTGGCGCGAAATGTAAATAGCTTAGTATCGCCGAAACGAAAGTGAAATATCCCTTCGTCCGTGTACCAAATTGAGCCAGCCACGTTATCGGATCGTTTGCTTTATTTACAGTTTGTGGTGAAATTGGGAAAAGTTGTGAAGGGGAGTGGTACGCGAGGGGGGCGGGGGTGCGAATCCAACCACTTCCTCCACTTTATGAATTGTGGAGCGGTCACCTACTTGCGAGTTGGCGACACCAATGCCGAGTCCCGATGTTTCGCGCTCGTAAATATTGAACTTGGAAAAATAGCAGCCCGCACTGCGGTTGCGGTGTTTATTGTTATTGTTTGTTTGTTCTGTACTACTGATTAAAGCTCCCATTTATGTTTATTTCAAATAAAATTACCTATTCGTGGAACTTGTACAAACACTGAAGTAATTAGTTAGGGAAAATTAGTAGTAACTTATGAAATTTTATCAAATTTGTAGACGGTAAGAATATCTATCTAAGAGAAGAGGGCTTCACGTATATATGTGATAGGAGTCGACAAAACTACAAATAGTATATGGAGAGCGGCCAACCGCAGCCACAGATTAGTATGCGAAGAGCTGAACCGAAAGCAATTAGACGTTTCGATTCCATCTGAATTCCAAATGGGTTTCGATTGGGACAAATAGTTTGGACCCTTCAAATTGGTGTCGAGGTGACGCGTGATGTTCTAATGTAATCACTCCGCGCGCCGCACTCTGAACAGAGGTTCGCTCCAATTCGCAGCGTACGGTGAAACTTCGATCTGTGTGATTTTGCAAATTGTATTTGTGAAATATAAGGGTTGTCTACTGTTATATTACCTTCTGTTTTGTTTGAGAAACTTGGGAAACAGAACAAATGAGAGTAATGCTGATATTATCTCCACCCTTACTGCAGGTGAGTTGCTACTCCGTATAATTTGTACTGAACGGGTACCCTTTATACAAGGCAGACAAGGTATACAAGGCAGAGAAAGTGAACGCCTTGTCTCATAATTGTTCATCAAGGTATCAGGCACTGTCGCAGTGACCTGATTATCATACTTTATATCGTTTATAGTCACGAACAGGCGTATCGTATTGTAGAATTATTTTCCTTGCTAAACAGATTCTGAAACAGCTATTAAACTTTAAAAGCTGCCGTAAAGTTGAGATTTATCAAGAAAACTTGATATTTATGACAACGATATGAAAAGGGGGAATGCTATCTAAGCAATTTACAATTTTAAAATGGTACAATAGTTTGTAAACAGTGGAAGATTAGAACAATAAAGATATAACGCAGCCGGGGGCGCGGGGGCGCGGGGGCGCGGGGGCGCGCGCGGCCCAACGTTCTGCCGTAAATCACACAACGCACCGCGACTCAATAATGAAGTTGCAATGTTTATTATGTTCTACGAATGTTATTTATTTATTTATTTAATACCACATACAGCCATCATTACAGGTAATACTTAACCTAATGCAATGGATGCAGAATTTACTTAATATGTACAAATTATATTTACTTAATATATACCTACTCCCTAATACTATATATTCCTTAATACTAATTATTTCCTATTATTGTAAACACAAAAAGGAATAAGTAGCCTGTGTGAACTCACTCAGTGAACACGAAAATATGTGTACACTTTTGGACACAGCACATAGTACACGCAGCGCACGGGTCAGCGGCGCGAGCTGGAGGAGGCTAGTGCGTGCGCGCGGCACCAGCAGTAGTTCCGGCCGAGGTACTCGTGCGGAACACAGAGGTGAACCGTCTGCAGGACAGCCTGGTTATGTATCTTTCCCCTAAGAACCTTTAACACATACGTAGCTAAAGCCGCTTCTCTTCTCACTTCCAGCATATTATAACCCACCATACCCAGCACAAATAGAGTAGGGTATAGTAGTGGATAGCCTAGGTATACCCCATATTGACCGGACCTTGGACCGCATCTATGAATGGGGTGCCAAGAACTTGGTCGAGTTCAACGCCAAGAAGACCCAGGCATGCGCGTTCTCAACAAAAAAGTCTCCGTTCCTTCCCCTCCCTTCTCTGAAGAACACTCCACTGGTGATACGTGACAGTCTCTCCATCTTAGGTATGGATCTTTGCCGCTCCCTTAACCAGAAAACCTATATCGAGAGCGTCATTAAGCAAGCTTCGCGAAAACTCGGAGTTCTGAACAGGGTGAGGCGGTTCTTCACGCCTGGGCAACTGTGCCTATTGTATAAGGCACAAGTGCGCCCTTGCGTGGAGTACTGTTCTCATCTTTGGGATGGCTCCACGCAGTACTTGCTGGACGCTCTCGACCGGTTACAGCGGCGGGCTGTCCGTATCATCGGAGATCCAGAGGTCACGAGTTCACTGGAACCTCTGCAACTCCGTAGACACATTGCCTCATTGGCATGTTTCTACAGAATATACCACGGGGAGTGCTCTGAAGAGTTATTCCACCTTATCCCGCCCTCCCCTTTCCTATCGAGAACAACGCGTGCTGGGCTCAGATGCCATCCTTACACGGTAGGGTCGATTAGAGCGCGTACCAAAAAGTTTGGGTCCTCATATCTCTGCCGAACGACCAAGGCATGGAATTCTCTGCCAAGGCACGTGTTTCCTTCTTCCTTCAATCCTGGGTTCTTTAAGCGGGGCGTGAAAAAGCATCTTCTCAGGCCGTCAAAGTAGAGACCTCAACATCGCCTCGGCTACTGTGGGGGCGATGTGGAGGCCACTGCTCTTAGACCACACGACTGCATACCATCAGGTGGAGTGTGGTCATTTTGACGAGCAAAATAAAAAAAAAAAAAAAAAAAAATATTGCTTCAAGTATAGAAATCTTATAAATTTATTCTGGATACGCTCTAACATTAATTTATATTTTCTTCACAAGTTAACTTCACAAGTATGTATCGTTGAAGTATTTTGTCTAAATGCATACATTTTCTAACATTTATGTTTATTTGTAGTAAATTGAATTGTTTCTAGCATACTGAAAATATGTTTAGTCCATCATACTTGAAGGAGAAAAGGTCTACAAATTGCACAAGTTTTCTCGTCCTACGTTGTTTGTTAATTACAGAAAAGGCCCGGCCCTACTTTACATAAAGATAAAGTTCTCGTCCGGCACATACAGAAAACTTTCCATACAACGTGTAAATTCACAACAGATTACCAACTACACGCAAAATAAGCGTTGAAACAACAAGTAACGTAATACAATTATTCAGCGCGCAGGATCTGGGGATATAAACGGAGTAACTTCGTCCTCGTGTCAATTCCCACCGAAATAGTGCGGCGAGCATACTCGGCGCCGGATCGTGACCGCGTCGCACCCGTCTCGGTGATACACTGCACCTCAGTGCCGTACAAGTGTTTATTACGGCTTTTATTGACGCGCCAATGAACTGGCTTTCTAATGTCCCGCTCATGATGCGACGCCCAAACACGGCTTTTCTTCTTAATGATCACTCTATATGGGTTGAATGCGTTATCTAAGTAATTTATAAACTTCTTTGTCAGATTTTTGTAATACCACAAGTAGAGCACCAACGAGTGCTAGCCTTTTTTGGAGTTCATATTTTAATGTCCTGTTTTGGAAACAACGTGCACAAGAAATGTGGCGTAGATTGTAACGCGAGTAACAAAGACCAGAGAAGATATTCCCCTTAACTTTGTAATGATTAAAGTAACCGTAACGTTTTCAATAACAATGGGAATCGTGGCAAACAATAACAGTGAACCGGCTATCCCTCGACTCGTCAACAACTAAACTCAGCCTGTGATATAAACTGATAAAGAAACTATGCAAGCGGAAACTTTAACACCGCCAAAGTTTGGACAAATTATCTGTCCGCAGTGAAGGGTGTGTGTGTTTAGGACGAGGCGTGTGGCAACAACTGGGCTGTTAAGAAAATTTACCTCAACCAATCTGGAAAGATCCCCGGCCGTTCATTAGGCGTCGCCACTAATAGTTGACGCCGTTGAAACATGGAGATGTGTGAGGGGTCCAGTTAGATTGGTTCCGTCAACACTTGCACGCGACATTTGCGGGGCGGCCTTTAATTTTCCAGAGTCGCTCGTTGTCGTTTGCGGAATTTATACACGCATATGTTTTGATGATTTTCTGTTTCACGATTGCGTCAGCTTTGACGTGGAACAGATTTCAAAAAGGACTATCTGCATCCCTTATAATGGTACGTAATTTAAAACCATACTTTGCAAGTAAATTACGGTTAGGGGGATGATATCTATGCGTTCTGTAAAACTCCTGTACAAGCAGCTACATTTGTGTTGTTTGAATATATTTTATGCTAACTTTG
Organism: Catocala sponsa; assembly: GCA_963564715.1. Lineage (NCBI taxonomy): Eukaryota > Metazoa > Arthropoda > Insecta > Lepidoptera > Erebidae > Catocala > Catocala sponsa. Next base: position 413,955 of record OY751337.1, read on the forward strand.
AAAAAGAGGTGATAACACAACCAAATATATACAATGTCTAAAATGTTCAAAGACGTATGCGTACATTAGAGTCGAGTCGTACAGTGTAGGGACACACACATACATAGGTAGAGACTTACAATGCACCGAACTATGTATGTGTGTGTCCCTACATACAGCTAATTTTGTTTGTTATTGTAATACATTTATCAGTTACAATCGTATGCTATACTTAAATCGCCATATAATGTTCATTATGTCGTTTGATCGTATCACTCAATACTCAAAATTCCAATTGAGCATTCAAGGATTTATAAATTCCATCAGCACAACTAATCTTGTATCAGACACGAATAATTTTATCAATTGTTAATCTCGCTTCAAGTTCGATTGATACGAAGTCTTGAACTGGTGGAACTTGGAGAAGTGTGGCCCACGCTTCGTTGACTCATTTAGTTAGATTTATCATCAAGTCGGTTATTGCTGATTTGTACTGCGTCGCCTTCATAAACCGTCTCCTTTATAAGTCGTGATATTATTTTGAGTTAATCTTATTTACTTTCATTGCCTCGAGAATTTATTACGTTTAGATGTAGCGATTACTATTTAGATGTATAAACAATATCGGAGCCATTTAGATGGTAGATAATTTTATATTGTGATATATCGCTGAGTTTCAAGTAGGCATTTTAATGACTGTTTAATTTATATCTTTATGGTAATCAAGTTATGAAAGGTTGACATTATTGCTTCTTGGGTTGCTAGTGACAGTAAATGTGACTCACTTTTACGGTCGTAGCAATCTTTAATATCATCGTATTTATTGTAATTGCGAAAGTATGTTTGTTATAAAGAGTTATTAAATCTCTTTACGATATTTTATTTATAATATAGACTATTTCAAAGCTGGGCAATAACAAAGAGCTAACATGCTATGCTATTAACATACCATTTACTTTACTAACACCTGGTTAGTGAAAAGCTTATTAAGATCGTTTCAAAATTGAACTCATTTCAAGTGATACAGTCGGCCAATCAGCGCGGTTGACATACGTTTGACCGTGTATTAACAAATTTGATCTGTCTTTTAGAAATCCAGGATTAATATTGTATGATAGCTACATAATAATATGTACTTATATTGAAATTAAACTACTATGTACGGATTTTAACGCGTTGTTTATTTGACACTTTATTACAAAATTTAGAAACTGTTACACTACTATTACTATTAGACCTTCAATAATTTAATTAGCTTAAAATTAGTAAAGTTTAATAGTAATAGTAGTGTAACAGTTTCTAAATTATGTAATAAAGTGTCAAATAAACAACGCGATAAAATCCGCATATAGTAGTTTAATTTCAATGAATAACATTCGCGTAAACAGATGACAATATTATGTACTTACATTACATAAAGGAGAGGACTTGAATGTTGTTTTAATCCTTGTAGTCCAAAAGAGTGAAGAACGACAACACAAACCTTATCAGTCAACCACAAGTGGTCTTTTAGCGTTGCAGGTATAAAACATGGACTGGCGCCGCTATCAAATGTTACGAAACAAATAACATGTCAATTTAACAAAACAAATATTGCAGTAATTTATTATATACCTAATGATTTATTAATACTAAAATTGTGTATTGCTCCAACAAGCACACCGACTAGTTCAGCTAATGCGCTTTAAGATTATATTCATTATTATCAACCTTTAAGTATTGAATTTGCCTGTGGCGGATGAAAACGCCTCGTAAACCTTCGGTCGTGCAAAATTCTATTTATTGATATTTGAAATCAGATATGAACAAATCAGGCATCGAGAAAACGAAATTATTCCAAGCTATATATTAAGTAGGTACTACTTGACTCTTGCAATTTTGCAATTGACTCTGATAAACATAATAAGTCAAAAGTTACGTTCGGGAATCCATACAATCAGATTTATATGTATCATCCCATGGTAAATAGTACACAGCAGAGCAATAAATATTAGCAGAGAAAATGAATCAAGATAAGGAAGCAAAGGGGACGGACAGCGCCGCGCGGCGGACCGGTGGCGCTGGCGCGCGGTCCGGCCGGCCTCGCGCATATCAGCGCACTTTGTTCGCACTCATTGAGCTGTGTAAAAAGATACAGGCTCCCCTATTTCATTTATACTAGCCTGTTTATGTAGCTAAATAAATTGCTTTCATTTGGCTAGTAATCTTCTTTTTGCTTTGATGTCAGTTTGTAATTTATTTTTAAAATTTCAATTTGTTTCAGTCGAATCTCGGCTGTAAAATTTTAGGCGCAAATGGCGTGGCCGTATTTGTATTTTTAACAACCAATAAAATAAAATGCTTCCTTGTGATTATTTTTTAAATCTAAACCAATTCAGGTTTTAATATACTCATAAACGTTAAGAAATCATCACAACTACAAATAATGTCGAATTACAAAAATGTACTTAATTAAATATAAAAAACCGTTGGTTGATTTGATTAGATCATTGAAAATATTCAGTTAACCATTTTATCGTAGTTTCTATTTCGCTGGAATGCCAGTGTGGCTAGTGATATTCGATTGTGATACCATTTTGCAATTTGAAACATTGTATCATAAATTCGGCTGTCTCCGATTTCTGTCTCGAGTAATACGAGTAAAGCAGACCTCAAAGCTCGCAGAAAAACTGATTTAAAATATAGTAACAAAAAGCGTGGAAGCCGATACCGGTACGTTTGCAGTGACAATGACAAATAAAGTAGCGACGCCAGCGGTAACTAATGTCATCGCGGCGCGACAAATCCGCTCAGCGATCCGATTTAGCGAACGATTCCTTGTTCCCGCCACCCGACCACATTTATTTCCCGCCGTTTGATCTCTACAGGTATTTTCCCTTTATCAGGTAGACTCATTCACGATAGCGGAGCCCCTCAGACCATTCTTTAAACGACTGATGTTGGATCAGCAATCGATACTTATAATAAAACTTTACGGAACGTTTTCTCTGTGATTTCTTAGGGTACTGGTGTACGACTGAAGCCCCAGTCGGGATTAAACACATTATGTAATATTCCGCAAGATTAATGCTTCTCAAAACACGTTTAGTGGACAAACTTCTCTGCATAATTCTATCAGCGCTCCATGGGTATGTCCTAAATTACAGCCATCAACGAGTCCTATGACAAATTACGAGGGACAAACTAATAAACATGAGAACATCTAAATAGCATCTGGTGTTAAACCGGGACGTCTCAATAATTCAGCGAGGCCTGGGGTGTGTCGTGAAGGTATAGTCGGGTGATGTTTGGGCAAATGTTTGCGTATGACCCATCCCGGCCCCTAATACGGGGGAAATTGTATGCGAATTGCGAAAGCACCCTGTTCACACTGCTCGCCCACGAACCTTCCCTGCCACAGTATACAATATTACAGAGAAGCGTATAAATGTGCAACGCAGTATGTACAGTGAGCGTTGTGATTTTTTTTAGTCTGTGTACAGTTTTACGCCCAGTAACCATATAAAGCTTGGTATAAAAAACACGGGGATTACTTGAAGCGGCAAATATAACTGCGGACTTAACTTCTTTCAGCACATTCGTACCTTTTGTTGGTATTGGTATTGCGCCGGCGTGCCACTAAATTGTAGGCTCAGCGCTCGGTCCTTGTAATTTGTGGAATGTTCCAACTGAATTGATGTTACTACATTGAACTTTAAATATATACGCTTTCCTGTTATTTGTGAGCTTTATGATAAAGGAAAATTTAGTGCTCACCGAGAGTATAATTTGAACTTGTGGATTGTGCCACGACCGCTGGGTCACCGAGATTATTTTGTAACTTTCAGCAGACTTGGATAGACAAAGTCGTTTTATTTTTAATTACACATTTACAATAAGGTTCTATATAACAGAAATATTATTAGCATATAGTTGAAAAAGTAGACAGGTGGTAGGCTTATCCCTGGATTATCCCTTTGGCTGACATCCACATTGAGAAATGGATTGGGTCTATTTTTGGCCGTAAGCTCTGCGACAAAAAGCAAACGCCTATCTATTTTGTCAAGTTTAGTTTAATATAGATGAGATCAATATCAGAACGGTTTCGTATCTCTGCAATATTTGTGGTATATATATATTGGAGCCATGCTTGGAGTAGTGCAGTGTATGAATTTTAAAGTCGATTCGTTATTGCTGTCTAAAGCTAGATTGGTATCCAGCTCAATTCGTGACCGAAATACATACGCGGCTTGCAACATGATAAATTTTCGTGTCCGGTCCACGATAGACAGAAATATATCTAGATATCTAGGAACTAGCCTCCCGTGACTCAATTTGTGACGTGAACAAATAAGTCATATTGTTGTATGACAATATATCAAACCGAGGCTTTGTTTTATGACAACCGCAACCATACTTGTAAACAACAATACGCATAGTTTCACGTGAATTAGACATTACTTAATATTATGCACACCCAACATAAATCTTCTGAAATGGCTAGACAAAGGTTAGGTGACTATTGCCTGTTGCGGTGTAAATTCCTGTCTGATTCGTGACAACAATTTTGAAAAATTCGGCTGTACTTGTAAGCCGGGCCCATACATTGTTTCAAGGACGGGGCAATGGTTTAAGTGGTACCTCGCTGCTACGCAAGTCAAGTCAAGTCAAACGACGCTAGGAAATTTCTAAGTTTGGATGTTAAATGTAAATTCAGCGTTACATTGTGACGTAAACGAATGAAGATATTCTGATTTAACTTAATTTGTTTTAATTTTTTTACTTTGCTCGTCAAAATGACCACACTCCACCTGATGGTAAGCAGTCGTGTGGTCTAAGAGCAGTGGCCTCCACACCGCCCCCACAGTAGCCGAGACTGTATTAATGACTGCGATAAACAATGTTTGGACGACAATAGGCTTTAAAAATATAATATTTTGAACTTGTAATCTATACTAATATTATAAAGCTGAAGAGTTTGTTTGTATGTTTGTTTGTATGTTTGTTTGTTTGCTTGAACGCGCTAATCGCAGGAACTACTGGTCCGATTAGAAAAATTGTTTCAGTGTTAGATAGCCCATTTATCGAGGAAGGCTATAGGCTATATATCATCACGCTAAGATCAATAGGAGCTGAGCACCAATGAAGAATGTTTCAAAATCGGAGGGTATTTTTTCCTTTTGAGAGCTTCCGCTGCGTGCGCTGCGTAAACAGTTAAAGTTTCGCAAAAATCATGTATGACAGAATTGTTCCCCTTTAAAAGTTCTAAAAAAAAGTCCGCGACAGCATATGTCTATCTTTTAAGGTTGGCTCACTATAACCATTTTTATGCTAACCAAATTTGTTCTAAAATAATGCATTATTTGCGAAGGTATTATTATAAACATGATATTAATCCTTATCCAAATAAATACGTTATCCATCACAAATATTTAATTTAAAACAAAATTGCCCTTTACATCATTCGATTTCAATGAATATCTTAGAAGATATCGCAGTTTTAAAATAACATTGCAGCAAAATAATTACCCATTACAGACATAGTACAAACAATGTTTCTCCTGGTTTATTCTGCGTGATTACTACAGGTTCGATTTGAAAAATTCTTTTAATGTTGGATAGCCTATTTATCGAGGAAGGCAATACGTTATATAACATCACGCTACGACCCACGGGGGCAGCGCAGTAACGATAAACGCGGGTGAAACCGCGGGAACATCTAGTCTGTAATAAACTGACACGTTTGTCAGTATTAAGCCAGTCATATAATAACTTATTAATCGCACACAATTTGACTATATTTAAATCTACGCTACTGGTTACCTACAGTTTGCGATAAAATACATATTAATTACAGTGAGGTATATCAATGAAACAAAGTTATTCTATATTGCTTAAAATAAATATTCTAAACAAAAAGCAATTCCATTTTCTGACTAGTTATGCAAACCATTAAACTCGAGGAGCCGAAAATAGAGAAAAAGTTATGATGTTACTCTCCAAGTTATAAGTTCCCATTTTTCTGAACGAATATAAAGAAAATCATACGATTTGAGTGGCTTTGGGTAGATTTTATAGATTCAAAATATAAATTGTATGCTTTTATAATCGATTACTAGTATTTCACCATAGCTAGGATACAACTACTAGCTCTTGGTTAACGTTAATGTATAAATGACTTAGTCAAAACATGCGTAAAAGCTCCTCTACATTATCGGTGTTGATCATTGATCGTGTGATCGTCTATTACCGGCACGATCATCGTGCAGGCATCCACACGATCGTCTGTAGTAGTTTGTCGAACGGCAAGCGTAAAGATGGACGTGGAGTGTGTTGCTGCTGCAAACATTTATTTAATAGCGGTATACAACCATTATATCAATGTGGTTCAACGAAAAGTTGTGGAAAAATGGAGGAAAAGAAGATGTGGTGTTTGACCATGCATAGTAATAGAACCAAGTAGTCACAATAAATATATAATACAATTACCTTTAGGCGGGCTTGTTCGCGTTAAGTCAAGACGGCGAATGAATGATCGGCGATCGTGTGGGCACCTCAACGCAACCACCCGGCGATTCCCTTTGAAAAACCGACAATTCACGGGTCGCAGGCAATCGTAGACGATGATCCGCGAGTACAGCCGAGTATGCTCTCTATACGATCGCGCTCGCGCGTAACTGTTTGTAATCGCCGATAATGTAGAGAAGCCATAAGATAGAGCTCACACAGAAACTCTTCCAACCCGAATGAATAGTCACCCGTCTCAAAACTAACAAACAAACAAAAACAATCCTAGTTGTTGGTTACCCAAACACAATAGAGTTGATAACCGATGGCTCGGCACATCGCTCGGCACACAAGAGAAACAATGGCGCAGCGCCGCAAACAACTGGATATTGAGACGTTTGTCTTCGAATCTACATTACTTACTACAAACACGATACAACCCCTCAACTTAAATAGGGTGAGTTATAGTTTCGTGGGGCCTTTTAATACTGTACTGCACGACAGGACAGCGATACGATGTAACGTTACGAGGTCATCTTCAAACTGCTATCGTAACTTTGAAAATGAATAATTAATTGCTTTTACCTAAGTGAGTAAAAATCGCTCGTCAGTTTAGGATACATATGCTGCCGTCTTATGGGAAAAAGACGTATCTGCCAAAAAAAACATTTTTTATAAATATACTGGCAGATTCGTCTTGTTTTACTGATTCCAAATATGTAAAGATCTTAATTTCTAAAAAATCTGTTAGAAACGTCTTTTTCCTTATGACGGCAGTATGAAGAATGGTGTATGATGAATATGATATACACGAAGAATACGACGAGTTAATACACTAGAGATACGATTTCATGTACTATTAAGCATGAGAGATATGCCAGGATCATAGGCAATGGTAATTTGTAGCCTGTCTATTCCCGCCTGAGAACCAAGCGTAAGTATGTTAGTAATATGATTGTACTTTTATGTCAAAATTAGAAATGCTGAAAGCAACATATACTGATTAAGAATCAGTATAATGCGCAACGTTTCATTTAAATTAAATATTCTATTAGTTAGGGTAGTACCGAGATTTATTATAATAATATTGTAAACATAATATTCGATCACTATTCATGTTCAAATTGGAAATAATTAGCTAATAACTAATATGCGCTTTGAGTACCGCGAACAGGCACAAGTGCGATTAATGCATATGTTATTTCATCAGTTGTGTTTAATACTCACCTATTAATAATGAGTGTATATGGTCAGAATGCCAAACGCCGTTCTATGACCGATACTTAGTGAAAACCTCAATAACACATACCGGAAATTAAACAATTAGTCAGTGCAATGCGTCTGCCAAACAACGACCGCACAAAAATAGGCTAGTACGTAAAAACTTCCACTGGAGCAGGTTTGACAATTAAGAGCCTATTAATAGTATAGGTAGATATATCTTAGGTATAAACTCGGTCTCCTACTGCCAATAAGGAATTGGTTTTACTGGTACAGGTATTTTAATTTATGAAATTAATATAGCCCACCCATTGGGCGGTCTAATCGTAATATGGGTGCAGTAAAGAGAAATCGGATTGAAAACAACAAAGCGACGCGGCTCAGAAAGTTGTGGTCATGTCTAAGGTAGGCAATACATTTCTTGATGAATTTCATCATCCAAAAAGAGTGAGGCACGAGTTTGATGTTTATATTGCTAATGTTTATTTTTTGCATACATTTCGTGATGTAAGCAGATGTGTCATAATCTTTGTTTTAATTCTCATCCCTTAAAAATGGAACAATTTGTGAGGAAGATAATCAATTTTAAGTTTAAGTTGATATGAATGATACGGCTTGCCGGGGGAAGTACCTACTGTCCTCTTACAGGTAACTGGCGTAAGATTTGTAACACAGTTACTGCGTTTAGCCTGGTAAGTCATGATGACAGACGACCGTAACCGCTTACTATCAGGCGGGTCATTTGCCTGTATGCCATCTCGGCATATCAATAAAAAATATATAACTAAGTACGCTTACTTTTGACAGTTAACGGTGCGTTCGGCAACGCGTGCAGAATTGATCTACTTCAGATCAATTCTACATGCGTTGCCGTCGTCACGATATTCTGACGTCTAATGTGCAATATTTATCTGTAAAATAAGTACACATAAAATGATTCCACGCAGTGTTCTCATCAGTCACTCAGGCTATATTTAGATAGAGGTGTTTTCTTAAATTGAATTGGGCTTTCATTCTAATGGATGGCTATTCATCCATCCATAGATAATTTTAACCTTACTGAAGATTATTTACCCCGACTTTAATGAAAACTATATACAATGAGTTCTTAGGCTCCGAGTGTGTTGTCGATATCGGGTCGTCGTATATTAAATGCTCTTTGCTTGCGTAGTTATAGATATGTGTTGGGGTTATCCCTTCATTTCCTTTTACCCGTGGATAATATGTAAAGCTTACACACTGTTTGATTGATTTTCGCTCGATTACTGAGGCAGTTAGATCGAGTGCTTGTGTTATTCACGCCGAGTGAATATGTTTAGCCAATTGAAACCTATGGTTGTTGAGGAGCAATAAATCAGAGATGTTGATCGATTGATTATACTCATGAAGCAATTTATTATTATTTAGAGAATAAATCATAGTATCGGTATAGCTACAAGAATTCAAACTATGTATGAAACCAGGTAAGTTATAATTAAAAACTTCGAAATATCTACAAGTATAATTAAGCTCTGGCCTACTTCAACATAGAAATACCTACGTAATCCACCAACAGATAAACATATGAATTAATTAATTTAATTATAAGTATTTACTTAGGCTACCGCCATGAACACCTATGGCAGTCGTTATTGGGAAGTCACTGCCCTCAAATATCCTGACACTGGTCTAGCCTTACGGTATCGTTAGCCTTCGGGTTGCGGAGGTCAGGTGGCAGTCGCTCCATGTCAAAACTGATATCCAGTCAAATCCGGTTAGACTAGAAAGCCGATCCCAAGTAACTTGGGAATAATAAAGGCTAGGGAGAAGAAGATTTACTTAGGTTACAAAATAAAACGTGTAAACGTCAAAGTTGATCAGTTAGTAAGTTTACTGAAGTTTTCTTTATATTAGTTATCTACTAGGTTCACCCAATCGCTTGTGTTGTATAAGAAGATAGGTACCTGCAAGAAACTTACCGCCGCTCCTTTTTAAATCGCAATCGCATTATGGCAAGCGGTAACCATAGCTTATAGGTAGGTAAACGCTTGCAATATTAGGGGCAAGCATTATTCGCGTGTTGCCGACCTCTCAAAAAAGAAAACAGATCAGCGTCTTAAAACTAGCTAGGTTACCGGCAAAGGTTGCACTAGTCCCAACTGCCGGCTGGTATGACGTCTCCTTAAACTTGCATGTTGTAGTCAAATCTACTCACTGCAGGAAATAGTTATAGTTCTCATAGCAGGAACTCAATACAGCCTTGTTTAGCTGCGATCTTTTGTAGACTGGAAGTATTTTTAGTCGACTTGCTATAGTTTCAACGAAGTTCTAGTTCTAGTACACAATCAACGAGATTATCTATTCAAAAACATTAAATAATATCTTAGGATTCCTAATGAAACTTTGCTAGATCCATGACAATGTAATGAGTGACGTGATTATTGAGTCTTGTCGGACACTACTTAAGTTTTTTTTTTCATATTATCTTAGAATGTCAAGTTAAAAGTGACACAAATGTCAAAATAATATTTAGGACATCGAAGCTTCAATTTTTATAATAAAGTTGACGGTATTTCTTAATTTCGGACAGGCAGGGAGGGCAACCTTGTAAGTCTTATAAAGATTAATAATAATCGTTTTCTGATACCGGCTGGATCGCGACGAGCAAAACAATTAAATGATAAACGAAATAATCCGATAAGCTGGTTTCTCCAAAACTTTTCTTTGTTATAATTTCATTTTTATCTCGTAGTTAAGCTTTTTCCTATAATAAGCAATATCAAATTTTGCTTTTTAATATGTAGGACAATACAAAAAGTTTGCGTAGAATGTATTAAGTATATTATATTATACTTCATAATAATTATACACTCATATTGATTTGTATCTTCTCTTATGAATTTAAAGATTAATAAAGTAATTAAATGACATACAGCTTTATATAGACAGCTGGCTTAGCTTTATATCTATAAATGCCTGCAGGGATCAAATCTTTACCGTTCGGGTACAAGTTGTGATTTTGTGACAACTTTCTTTTAATACTTGATGTAATCTTTGCAATTTGAAATATAACATTGACATAAATATCAGATTCTACACCTATTTTTCTAACAGATAAACTCAGAACACTTTGCCCGTCTCGATAATCGAGCCGGGGCCTCACAATATCACACAAACATAAACCCAAGCTTATGTCGCAGGACCAAGAATATTACCACTGGGAATACTCTGTGCCTTTCCTATTCGGAACAAAGTGTGCTGGGCTCAGATGAGAGCGCGCACTCAACAAGTTTGGGTCCTCATACCTCTGCCGAACGACCATTGCATGGAATTCTCTGCTAAGGCACGTGTTTCCTTCTCCCATCAATCCTGGGTCGTGAAATAGCACCATCATAGGCCGTCAAAGCAGGGACCTCAACATCGCCTCAGCTGCTATGAGGATGGTGTGAAGGCCACTGCTATTGGACCACATCATCGCTTACCATCAGAATGAGTGTGGTCATTATGAGGTGCAAGAAAAAAAAAATTCGTTATCACTATTGTTGTAAATATATACATATGTAAACATGTTTCATGCTCACCTCATCTTACCTAGTCAGTAACTGACACAGAACGTCTCTGTTCCTTCAGTAATAAACTAATTATTGACAAAGAAAAAGTACAAGCCCCTTGTATACGTCTCTCGCCTTGTCAATGAAGTTATTGACATGTACTAGAAATATTGAAGGTTACACGTAAATTGTATCATGACAGCATTTAGGTTAGTCTGATCGTCATCCTGTGGATTCTCGGAAAGTCGGGGAGCACTTCTGACACTTCATTCCGAAGGCCTATTACATACTATTATGGAAGCTACGGGCTAATCTTCGCAGCTCATTAAGTAGAACAAGGACAAAGCTATAAGTAAACAACGAACAAGTGCTACCCGTTCGCTCAGAAGTTATAACAACTGAATAACGCCAGCCCCGCAGTACTGCCAGCCGTACTGCTGCTTTTTATTATTTGGTTAGGAAGAAAACTATCAGATCCACATTTCGCTAAATAGTTGTTCCCAAATAGTTATATAGGTACTGAAATATGGTAGACTATGTATTTGGATATGAGATGATAGTAGGGTCGCCTTTGATGCTCGGGTCTGATAGACAATGAAACTGGGATGTTATATACATCTGCGTAGCACTTTAAGGATATACAAGTGATATACTGTAATACTAAAGAACTACAACTTTTGAAAAACTATTTTGACCTGCAGTGTAGATATTTAAATTTTTAAAATCGTTTTTTGTTGAAAACTTGTATTTTATAACGTATACAAAACAGGACTTAACGTCAAATATGATACGTTTACGTTTATCATTATAATACATGATGACAATTATCATTGAATCCATTAATTAGGGATCTCTATATATAAATTTTCAGTAGCAGCAAGGAGTCTTCAACTGTGTACGGTATTACGTGGACCTAAAACCATACCTGGCGAAATGTCGATATAATATATGACTATGTAATAATATGATCCCATTTGAATATATTAAAGAAAAGCATCAATACAATATCGACTTGACAGTTCCTTGTACAGAGCCATTGTACTAGTGACTGCGCCTTCAATCATATCCAGTCCTGGTATAGATTGTGGTACTTATTCCTTTGTCTCTGCAGGAAGCGTGCCCTAACAACGCACTCGGCGTTTTGAAAGTGGCGCGTATTTATTGCGCGGCGGATCTTATCTACCGTTTATCTATTGGATCTTGCCGCATAAATAAATCCGTGTTGTATTGTAAATCTGCTGGCCAATGTCCCTGTCATGTCATACATATTTATATGTGATAATTAGGAGCAGAGCGCTCTTGTTGTTGTTAGGCTGTTGCGTTTTATGACTGTATAAATGTTTAGCTACGTCTTGCAAAGTTACTTTATGGTTAGGTCGCTTTGAGGTTTGTTGTGTGGAGGATCTCAGTCAAAGGTCTTCGGGATCTTGAAGTCAGAGGATTTTTCTGATTGTAATCGAATGCAATAAGGTCGATTTAAGTATACGACCCAGTTTACAGAAGAGCTTTATTTGGTGTTGATGCCGCTCCCTGTGTCATCCTCATCAGCCGTATTGACTCTCCACCTCACTCTCTTATTACTGGAGGCAGTCTTACATTATATGGGATTTCGTCTTAAGACTAAGTACCCCAAACAGGTTGGTGTCACCAGTTCGGTTATATTCAAAACAATGTGTGAGAATTGAAAGTCAGAATAGACCTTTGTTTCTTAGCACAGTGGATTAGAAAATAATACAGGCCTTTTCATGAGTAAGCGCTACCACTAACAATTAGATGGACGCTGGCTTGCTTGGCAACGGAGGCAATAAAACAATTAAACATAAAGCCCACATAAACAATTTTTATAACCACCTTCGTTAAGTATTTTAAATATTTATTTTAGACGCCAACCAGACTTGCGTAGCCACTGAAAGGCAGAACATTACTGAATCTAAATAATGTTGATACCCTTCTCTCTTCTTAGGGTGTTACCAGACCAATCGATCCATCGTCGATTGACGATCGATCGATGGTAGGATGGATTCGTCGACGTTGACCGACCTGGTAGAAATTATCGATCGACATTGACTAATCCATTCTACCATCGATCGATGCCGTCAATCGACGATCGATCGATTGGTCTGGTAACACCCTTACTAATTTACTTAATGCTTAGTCATACCCAAGACTAGCAGTTACCGCATACCATCAGATGGGCCGCTAGCTGAATATACGAAATGAGAAGAATATTTAGGTGATGAGCTCGTTACTTTAGTTGTCAGTTATTATCTACAAGTAGTAGTTCCACTAATGATACAAAAGGTATTATAGACAGACTAAAGAATATGGTGAGGAGTCATTAGATTAAACAGCACAATATCGCCAGCTCTGGCAATTAGAGGTCTATTTTTAGTAGCAGATTAATGTACTATTAAATTAAATAGGCTACTATTAAATTGTTTTTAATTATGTCGCTACCAAATTAAGCCAATTTGGTATCCTGCACTTTACAACTGGATAAACGCATTACATAATTATATTTCACACGAGCGAATACGCGATCAGCAGCTAGTCAAAATATTTGAATATGAACAATAATAACAAACAAGAAGAATTAACAATAACGTAAGCAAATATGTACGTAGCTCATATAATGGAATTTCTAAGGCCGGCATCAGACTTGCGATCGCCGGCGGCGATAGGGCACGCAGTGCGACTGCTCCCACCGCAGTCGCCCGTCTGTAGACGCACCCGATCTCAGATAAATGTTCCGTGCCAAACTCACTACTGATTGTTAAAATTGTTACATAATTGTAGTCAAGATGCTGTGTGGACGAATATTTATTAATCTAGAGTGAGTCATGGCATGTCTTTGTTGACGCTGCGCGCTGTTTGATCTGCAGCTGCTAGAATGTGAACAGCTCTCGATTTTTATCTGATAAATTGATTTTGTATTTTAACTAATAGCTGACGAAGACTAATTGATGTTGATTCAACCCTCACCTAGATCACTGATTGATCTTCGTGTATTTATCTTAAATCGTTTACTCAGTGATAAAGTCAGTATGGCTGTGCAGCAAAATCAAGTTATAATGTTAAATTTATGTTATCTGTTTGTTGTTTGTCTGTTTGTCTATCTGTCCATTAGACCCCTTCCGTATAAACTGATAGCAATATGAAGCTACTTTTATATTTCTATTAAGTATTGTGATTGAAGTCTAACATAATAATTATGTCCTTTTCATACTTGTCAGACTTACTACTCGTCAAAACTTCTCTCTATACGTTGATTCATTAATATAGAAAATAGATTTACTTTTAACAAAACTAATAAACGAAACTTTAATTTACAAATGTAATATTTTTTGTCAATCTTTCGTACATACACAAGAAAATTCAAGGACTAGACCCAGAATCTAGAATTAATTATTTTGTTAAAAAAACACGTAGAAACAGTATTTCTGTTCGTACGTGTTTGGGACTTTTTATGTCGCATTATAATTTTGTATCGGAGCATTTAATGAAAAAGTGTAAGACATAAATTAAAGCAATAGATTGTCTAGTTAAATAAGTGGTCTAAGTAAGCATGTGATCGTAAGGCATGATCGAGCACGTGCTCCTTGCAAGGAGTTAGGAAATGAACCCGGTAGAAGAAAAATACTTTAGTTCCATAAGACTTAAAAACATAGCCAGTGATCAATAGCTATTATACAGCTCTGTCTACTTCTAACGTAGTAGAGATGAGTCTATTCATGTAAGTAAGTCAGAGAGCGAGAGACAGAGAGTCAGCACAAGACCAACAATTTTAAAACCTTTCCAGATACAACTATCTATACTATTATTATAAAGCTGAAGAGTTTGTTTGTTTGTTTGAACGTGCTAATCTCAGGAACTACTGGTTCAATTTAAAAATTATTTTAGTGTTGGATTGCCTATTTATCGAGGAAGGCTATAGGCTATATAACATCACGCTACGACCCACAGGGACGGCGCAGTAACGATAAACGCATGTAAAACCGCGGGAACATCTAGTGTCATATAATTATTATTAGCTTAGACTTTTCGTTGTTTGGTGAAATAGAACACAATTAGACTTTTCTTTAAGGTTATTAAAAGTAAGGCCGGGATTAGCGGAGCGTGGTAACAAAGGCATTCGTTGGACTTAACGAAACGGTAAAAACGTACAAACATTCACTTAATTGTAGGTGCGAATTTGCAGCGACGGGGGCTTTGTGCTAACAAATAAGTACGAGCAAAAAGGTCGTGGACGACGCGCGTAAGCCGCTTCGTGACTCTATAGTGTATACTTTGCGATTAAATTGAACCCCCTGCTACACCGAGCTGAGAAGATTTCTATGCAATACCTTTAGATAGTCAATTAGAATGTTTGTGTCGTTTATTCATTATTTAATGAAAATGCAATTTTATGTTTATACAAGCTTTTGCTCGCGACTTCGCTCGCGTAAAAATAGATTAGGCTATGTTAATAACAGTACCTATTTAAAAATAGTAATACTTCTATAATATAGACGATAAGGACTACCCTCTCACAGAATATCGACGTGAAATATCAGTATTCCTACTGTTGTTTCGTTCGGTGAGTGAGAGTGCCGGAGGCCCAATCACCCTCTTTCCCTCTTCCCGCTTCTTCTCCTTCCCACTTCGTTTTCTAAAGGGTTGGCAACGCGCAAGTAATGCCTCTGGTGTTGCAGGCGTCCATAGACTACGGTGACCACTTACCATCAGGTGGGCCATATGCTTGTTTGCCACCTTAGCAGTATAAAAAAAATTCAACTCCAACCTTGACCCTGACTCAAATAAATTACTTTTGACTTTAACTTGTCTTTGTCTACGATATAGTAGATATTATATCAGATCGGTATAAACTATCGATTGTAACATTTCTAGCACATAATAAACGGCCTCGATGGCGTAGTGGTTAGTTTAACCGACTGCCACGCCTGAGGTCGCGGGTTCGATTCCCGCACAAGTCAAACATTTGTGTGCATGAACAGGGATGTTAGTCTTGGTTTGGGTGTTTGTATGTATAATATGTTTGTATTTACAAAAAAAAAGTATATATTATGTATGTTTATCCATTGTCTAGTAACCATAGTACAAGCTCTGCTTAGTTTGGGCTAGATGGTGTTGTGTGTATGTGATAGAATATTATATTATGACGGCCTCGATAGCGGGTTAGTGTAACCGACTGCCATGTCTGAGGTCGCGGGTTCGATTCCCGCACAAGTCAAACATTTGTGTGCATAAACATGGATATTTGTCTTGGTCTGGGTGTTTCTATGTATAATATATAAGTATGTATTTACAAAAAAAAGTATACATATATGTATGTCTAGTACCTATAGTACAAGCTCTGCTTAGTTTGGACTAGATGGTGTTGTGTGTATGTGGTAGAATATTATTATTATTATTATTATTTATCCCGCGTGGTAGGTCCGCAGTAGCAGACCGCATGTAGCGCTGTGTGTGCCCCTCATTATCTGCCGATCTCACACAACATTGGCCCAATCAATTGTAAAACCGCACGATTGTCAATCAATTAGTCGCGTTGTGAAGCGGAGGCCAATTAACTACCAACTGTGGCCAGATGAAAAGATTAATGCCAACGGCTACAGATTACAATTGTAACCAAATTATTATCGACAACGAATTGGTGTAACGAGACGGAATGATATCGTGCGGAGTCGTACAGAATAACAACTTAATTGTTAAATATTACTAGATTTCGGCTTTGCTCGCCTTAATCTACGTTTTATCAATAAACTTGTATACCTTGGTAATAGTAGCTACCTTTTCCTGGAACAAAAGTATCTTATGTCCGTTTTTGTACTCCTGACAATCTGTATGCGAAATTTATTGATTATCGGTGAAGTAGTTCAGGCGAGAAATCGTAACTGACAAACAAACTTAAATTCGCATTTATAATACTAGATTTTGCCCGCGGCTTCGCTCGCGTTAATGTAGATTAATGTTAAGACAGATTTTTAGTAGCCTATATGTTATTTTGATGTATAAACAATAGTACTGTAAAGTTACATCAAAATCCGTTCAGTAGTTTATGCGTTAAAGAGTAACAAACATCTATCCATCCATCCCTCCATCCATCCTCACAAACTTTCGCATTTATAATATTAGTAGGAGTAAGTAGCCATTTTATATACATACTAGATTTTTCCGGAGGTTTCACCCGCGTTTCTCGTTACTGCACCGCCCCCGTGGGTCGTAGCGTGATGTTATATAGCCTATACCCTTCCTCGATAATCCAACACTAAACTAATTATTTCAATCGAATCAGTAGTTTCTGAGATTAGCGCGTTCAAACAAACAAACAAACTCTTCAGCTTTATAATATTAGTATAGATTGGATACAAATAGCAGTTCTTATATTAATAATATTTTATTTTTGTAAGAAAACTGCCGTCCTAAGTAGAATGTCACGGGGCACTTACGGACACAAAGAATAGCCATAGGTACTCGAAATATCTATTTGAGGTTCATATTTTTTTGTCTTGTATTATCTACCCAATAATACTTAACACACTAGCAATGTGAAGGAGAGCACCGTGCCATCTGTGCAATCAAACAATACATTAAACCGGCACGTCAACTGCAAATTCAGTAACTATAAAAGGAATCAAGGGATTATTACAATTACTAGCTTTTGCCCGCGGCATCGCTCGCGTTAATTTAGAATTTGACAATCAATTCGGGTTGTACTCTGCTTGTAATAATATAATTCAATCATGATTCGTAAGACACGTGGCGCCAGCTATTATCATAAGAACGTTTTTGTTGTTGTCCTCGGGAACAGTAACTTTTTTCGGAATGAAAGGTAGCCTATGTTCGTTTCTGTACACCTGACAACGTATACGCAAAATTTCAGGCTGATCGCTTCAGTGGTTTAGGCGTGAAAAGCTAACAAACAAACAAACTCATTTTCGCTTTTATAATATTAGTTACTATTATGATAGGATTCCGGGAGGCTAATATAAAGCATAGTTCCGTCAATATAACGCGCAGACACTTACACTTTAAAATATGTAAAATTGTAACCTCTTTGCATAAGTGATGTCGCTAACACTTCTGAACTACGTCGCGTTGAGCACAGCACTCCTACTTTATAATACGACCAACTTCAGGATTATTTAATGCCTGTTGTTCAACTGCTCAACTTTGATTCAAACGACGCAAAAGAGTTATAAAAGTAATACAATTACAATTACACATCTCTTTCAACCCCGCCACGTCAAAAAAACTAACAACGAAACAATCCCGTTAGGATTTATTTATTTGCACGTTGCCTCGCGAATTTATTGCTTCGTCGGCGCTTTCAAAGACAAACCGGACTTGATTCACTGCCCATCAATTTACTAGCACTATGTATCTCTGATCGAAACAGCCGTAAATAAATTCATGTGTAGATAAGTGCTGTGACACCCGCATCCAATCGAGATGTCACACGATCACTGATCGTTATCAATCGATTGTTAGTCGTATATATTATTATACGAAATTTCGAATACAATAGAATCGATGTTTGTGTTATAACGAGTGGTGTTATATCATGAATATGTAATTGGCTGTATCGAAATTGGCCAATTATTATTTAGATGTTTTTTGAATTCTATTCATAAAAAGATGATTGATGCTGTCTGCTATAATAGAAAGTTATAAGTAAATTATAGGGTAGGAAAGTTAAGTTAACAGATGCTTTTTAGTTGCCACTATCGTTATAAAATCGATATAGCCCGCGTTGTCTTTATCGCAGGAATTTAAGGCCGCACTTTAAAAAAGTTTGTATAACTGATGGCGTAGTGGTTAGTGTCGCGGGTTCGATTCCCGCACAAGTCAAACATTTGTGTGCATGAACATTGATGTATGTCTTGGTCTGGGTGTTTCTATGTATAGCATGAAAGTATTTACAAAAAAAAGTATATATGCATGTTTATCCATTGTCTAGTACCCATAGTACAAGCTCTGCTTAGTTTGGGCTAGATGGTGTTGTGTATATGTGGTAGAATATAATTATTATTATTATAATTGGGTTTTACTGGCAAGCAAATCTTAGTTGCAATGGGCTCGTGGGATCTAAAACCAAAATTGGCAAAATGTGGTTGTGTTACATGTTTTTCTATATAGGCGTTATCACCTTTTTCTATGTAGGTACATATGTTAATGTACAGCATAGTGAGACCACACTATTATAATAATGTCCTCCAGACCGAATTTCGGTCACTGCGGCCAATCTTAACGGAGACTGGCCATCTGCGCAGGAGATATTATAGTGCACAAGTGTGTGCACAAACACAAGTGCACTCTCTGTTCCCTAACTCTCATGATCTGATGGGACGGTAATCCGACACGAACGGAGAGAGATCAGGCGCAGGACCAACGGCTTTACCTGCTTTCCGAGGCACGGGGGTGTCTAACACCGCCAACTTCCTAACTCCGGGCTGCTATTGAGCATTCTTAACAGAAAAACCCAATAACTTTTTGTTGGTCCAACCCGGGATTCGAACCCGGGCCCCTTATGCGCAGCAGTCGCATTCACTCCCGTTGCGCCACGGAGGCAGTTAAACACACTATTACCTACTTAGTACGTATACAAAATTACTGAGACTGGAACAAACCTTAGTCTGTTACATTAAATGCTATTACATTTTTCAGTAGCAGTGCTATATGCTACTGTGTTATACAAAGACCGCATCTCTTGACCCAAGAGTTTACGACGACCGTAATACCATTAGCACTCAGCAGCCACTTGCGTCTGCCAGCAGAACAATTACGTCTAAACTTGCATGTTCCGTCTTTCAAAAGTAATAAAACCAGTACACACGAGGCAACGTACAAGACAATATTGCACTATTCGACTAACTATCAGAAGCCTACCGACCACAGCCGATAGCCAAATTGTCGCGATAATTGCGGCTACATAAACAACGGCTCGTTAATGGAGTGTTATCCGCGGTGTAGGCACTGGACACTATTGCGACGTTTGGCAACACGCCGGCCATTACCGATACGAATACCTACGACCTACTGCGAATGTGAATATGTCCGCGTGTAGACACGACACTTTTTGTAGCGAAAACAACTATGTAGAGAGTGAAGCGATTATAAAGTAGCTGTGGTTCATTGCTTTGTCAGGTGGTACTTGATTACATTTGTCTTTATGTCAACATAACATTCCTATAACTGTCCGAAGCGCGTCTGAGGTGGTATGGGCATGTGATGAGAAGGCCCGTCAAACATATGACTAAGCAAGTCCTCTACATGGATCCAGAAACAAGGAAGCGAGGCAGACCCCTTTTTAGGGTTCCGTAGCCAAATGGCGCAAAAAACGGCACCCTTATGGATTCGTCATGTCTGTCTGTATGTCTGTCCGTCCGTATGTCACAGCCACTTTTTTCCGAAACTATAAGAACTATGCTATTGAAACTTGGTAAGTAGATGTATTCTGTGAACTGCATTAAGATTTTCACACAAAAATAGAAAAAAAAAAACAAAAAATTTTGGGGTTCCGCATACTTAGAACTGAAATTCAACATTTTTTTTTCATCAAACCTATACCTGTGGAGTATCTATGGATAGGTCTTCAAAAATGATATTGAGGTTTCTAATATGATTTTTTCTAAACTGAATAGTTTGCGCGAGAGACACTTCCAAAGGGGTAAAATGTGTGACCCCCCCTGTAACTTCTAAAATAAGAGAATGATAAAACTAAAAAAAATATATGATGTACATTACCATGTAAATTTCCACCGAAAATTGGTTTGAACGAGATCTAGTAAGTAGTTTTTTATTAGTACGTCATAAATCGTAAACCGCAATTTACCTTTCATTCAATCAACTCAAATATAAAAATAAAAATAAAACATTTATATTATGTTACTTGTTGCTACGGAACCCTTCATGGGCGAGTCCGACTCGCATTTGGCCGCTTTTTACTTGGATGTCTGTAATCAACAATGACCTGAAGCAAGCCCAAGTAAATGACTCGACGACCCACAATCGAATCATCTGGCAAAGAATGACGAGGAGAGCCGACCCCATTTGAAATGGGATGAGGCCAGGCAAAGAGAGATAACATTCCTATAAATAAAACGAGATGGGTGTAAAAACTCAGGATTCAAGCTCTTCATCTTCATGTGACCTTGTGACCCCTACATCTCGGGGGGTCTTTTGCCCCACAGGGCCCATATTCAAACTCGTCTGAGGTATGACTCCAAGGTGCCTGCAACCAAGTTACAAGTCAATCGGTCCAGTGGTTCCGGAGTTATCCTGCCTGTCACTAACAGATAGATACACAGACCCACATAGTGTTTTCATTAACTTCTAAAGAAGACTCAGATCATAATAATTGAACTGTTAAAACTGTCGACGTGACGACGGATTCGCTCGTATACTTTTAGAAAAGAATAAAAAATCTCTTTTAAATCTGTCTTATAACTGCAAAACGTTTCTAGTTACTCAAAATTGGATGTTATTGATATTGAGTTTTATATAATTATGTATTTAAGTTAACGTAATATGCGAATGAATAGAACTAAAATATGAGTCTTTATCTTAAAATTTACTTCTTAATAAAAGTGAATGAAGCCAGAGAAGTGTGTCAGGATCGTAGCAAATGGAAATCCGTAGTCTCTGCCTACCCCTCTGGGATACAGGCGTGAATCTATGTAATAAAGTAATATGTACGTACTCAATAACTATAGCACAGACCTCGTCACAAACCTCGCTTTATATAAAGAACAACTCGATTCGAATTGATAATCATGCACAAGCACACAGTAGTCCAACTGGGATTGTTTTTGTACCAGAATAATGTATGGGACAGCTAACACAACACAAAGTAGTCCGTCTGCCTCTTCGTAACCAAGCTTTGTCTTTATTTACGCAATAAACGTACGCTGCTTTATTGCACACGAATGTGGCGGCTGTATTTTTTATCTGTGTTCTTGTTTCTAGGTTTTATGAACCAGTATGAAAAGTTTGTGGGCTCTAAGCTGAAATGTGCTGAAGTTACTGACTAAAGGAAAGAGGTTTCAACAGTATATTGAGACGTGAAAGACCTGCTGCTGATTTGCCCGAAGTCAGAGGTTTTTTATTAAGTCTGTAATGAAATTCGAACATGTCTGAATTTGCAAGAAAATCTAGGGAATTTTATAAGGATGTTGTATATCTGATTGTAGTCAGCCACTTGTCCAAGGAATGAGGTTTGAACAGTAAGTATATTGAGACGTGAAAACTGCTTCTGATTTGTCCAAAGCCAGACGCTTTTTTATTAGGATTAAAATGTACATATAGTTAGTAATGAAATTCGAATAGGTATACTAAATTTGCAAGAAAGTCTAGGGAATTTTATAAGGATGTTGTATAACCGATTGTAGTCAGTCATTTGCCCAAAGAATTAAATTTAAACATTGTACAAACAATGTTATTGATATATTTTATGTAAACTGTACATACAAGTAACAAATACTAGTCTGCTGAAGTATGCTTGCTTATGCTAATGACATAATGCTTTTCGTTTTTTTTGTATTATTGTTTATAACGTGACTTTAATTTTGACAAAAAGCATTTATTTTAGAATAATTTATAGGTTTGTTTTTTCCATAACTGCATTTATGCAGTGTCACATAAATATACTTAGTTGCTTAAAGCAGTATCATAATAAAGTCGATCTTAAAATTGATCTGACATTTAAGAAAGTGAAACTATTACAATAATGATGCCTGTGGATCAATTTTCCTTTCACATTACAGTAAAACAGCTATTCAACCGAGAGCGCGTCAAGCAAATCGCCAGCGTCTACTGAAAAACGGGCCGTTTCGAGCCGCTATCTAAACTGTCAATCTCATTTCCTCCATGTACCACTTTAAGCCAATATGGCGTCTATTTCAAACAAACCGATAGTACTACAAAGCCAGCTATTAACTTAATACTCATATAAATAGTGTGATTTCCGGCAAACTGTGTATCGTTCCTTAAGCCCGGAATCCTCGTGATGGGATCAATTTGTATAGCTTCCCGTCTAAACCTGCAATCGAACAAATTACAACCTTAATGGGACTACTTAAGGATAAATTTGGCTTATAAAGCCGATGATAGCGGTCTCGAGTCACAATAAACTGGCGGATGGGGTTTGAAAACGACCATTACAGTTTGATCCTTAATTCGTCTAGGAGTTCGGCGCGGTCAGTTTTCATGTGTTAGAGGCGAAACAGGGGGAAGTGGGGGTGAGGGACAAGGTTATATTGGTTGTAATTTGTGCGCACGAGAGTGACAAAGCACGCAATATTTTATGAATTCTGACATAATTTTGGGTGCACAAATACAACGGCGCGGCGTATAGGCTTATCCGGTACATTATAAAATGGTGAAATAATTTTCTGACTGCCTCGTTGCCGGTACAGAATGAGACTGCTGTGTAAGATATGGATGTCATGGGTTCGATTCCTGATTCAAGAAATGTGTTATTATAGGTTAAGAAATTATGAGTACCGTGCTGCTATTAATAATTTCTGGAGGCTGGATATATGCCTGGTTGAAGGCATCATGCTCGGATCCTATAACGTGGAGCCTAAAACATCGAATATATGTTTTAAAATTATTATTATTCCTTAATTATTATAGATATTTCAATGTAACAATTATTTCATCTACGATATTATAGATAAAAAGTACTTTTTACTTCTTTTTTTTTCATTCTACTGAACCACATAACTATTGAACGGGCAATTATGGGTGCGCGCTGATAGTGTAGAATTGTAGCCAACAAGCCAAAGAATAAGACTAAAGTAGTTTTAAAGCAAGACCTGTCAAGATTTGGCTAAATTTTAGCAGTTTATGTTTCATTCCATACAACAAAAATAGAAAATATGTTTTTCCGGGCAATCTATCAGTTTTAGAGAAAAACGTATAATGACAATTATTCATCGTAGTGACGAGATCTCTCGATAGGTACTTTTTTAAATGGAATTTCTAAAAATAAAATCCTATGTCCCTCATATAGCAGTTTCGACCCACTGTCCGGCGACGTGTTGCCGGGGGCTATGTATGTATAAAATAATTTTCTGACTTCTTCGACGACCCACCAGTAGTGAATGCAACAACTATGTTTGAGGTTCGATCCCTATGTTAGGACAATATATTAGAGCAGCGATAGCTCAGTGGGGAGACCAACATACTGCAATGCAGAGGGTTTCGGGTTCGAACCCACGTCGCGTACCTCTAACTTTTGGAAGTTATATGACTTTTCAAAATTATGTGCGTATTGATTGACAATTATCGCCTGCTCCGTGCCTCGGAGAGCACGTTAAGCCGTTGGTCCCGGCTGCCATGAACATCTTTGACAGTCGTTTTTGGGAGAGTATTGTCACTAAAGATCCCACTGGGTCGAAGTGTCGCTGGTCTGCACTGACTGGCCCCCCATAAGATAAGATAAGGCAATATGTTACCTATAACTTGGATTTTTATGTCCAGAAATTGTCTTTAGTAGCACAGAATTATGAAATATGCCCAGGGGCTCACCCCCTATTACATGGGATCTATAGACGTAGGCAAATAATTGTGGGTGTAATTCTCTGACTGCCCACTTGGAGGTATCAACTTGTGCCTATTTTTGAGTTTAAATAGTATGTATAATAATTTACAATACATCGATACTTAATGGTTATAAGCAAATGAAAATAAATCTACAATTAGCATTGCAGTAGGTAAATTATAGAGCCATAGGTGCTTTTCTGAATTTAATCGAATATGTTCAATGTAACCGAAACTCACGCGGACACGATGTAACTGTACATAATGTATATGTTGTCGTTATATGTTATTGTATCAATTATTTTCGAAATCTATCACTTCATTATTATTGCTTTATTTGCTAAGTCAACGTTCGGACCCAAGCCGGCGTCTAGACAACACTTTTTTCATTGCGTTTAGATATATGGTTTTATAAACACATTAAAGTTATTGTATATTTCGTAGCATAGCTATAGATCACAGTACACATAGTCACAGAACATATAGTGCTTTAGTGTAATAGTTACAACGTATTGTAGATACATACGTACATACATAGATTCACGCCTGTTTCCCATAGGGGTAGGCAGAGACTACGAATTTCTATTTGCTACGATCCTGATACACTTCTCTGGCTTCATTCACTTTCATAACATTCCCCATACACGCCCATCGGTTCAAGGTGCTCTTAAGAGCACTTATTGTAGATATGAGTTGTAAATTACCTGAATTGTTCATTGCCGATACATTTCAAAAAAGCTCCTTTTTGAAATGTTTGTAAAGGCAATACAAGCATTTTTAAGTTTAGCACCACAGAAATGTATAAACAAAAACAACGCGGGCGTGTCTTTTCTAAAATACGAGAAAAAGATTTTGTGAGCTCATTAAGAAGTATACTACTAGTGTTACTTTGTGACCTAAATGAATGCATTATTTAATTTTGAACTTCTTTAATAAACAGTAAGATACATTAAAGCGTAAGTTTAGTTATAACTGTTGAATATTTCACCTGTGGCCAAATAGCCACCGCGCAACGGTGTTCGACGGCTGCTCATAAAATAAATCAGCATTATTAACCTGTGCGTATAACCTTTGCGCTGTGTTTTGTTTGCTGTCGCTAGTGCATTAAATTTAAATGTATATAATATTGAGATTAAATATAAAGGTGTGTAATAAGATTCATGGAATTCGAGTGGCTCGTGGTCATGGGACCTGCCTTTTTTTGTATATTATATTCGTGCTAGCTGTATTTTGTAAACAAATAAATACATATACAGCGTTCAACATTTACATACACATATGTGGCGATGAATACGGCAAATTCTAGGAATCACGTGGACATTCATCAGGACTATTTTTAGAGGAGCTTTTCTTCTTCTTAGCCTTTATTATTCCCAAGTCACTTGGGATCGGCTTTTCTAGTCTAACCAGATTTGACTGGATATCAGTTTTTACACGGAACGACTGCCACCTGACCTCCGCAACCCGAAGGCTAACGATACCCTGAGGCTAGACTAGTGTCAGGATGTTAGAGGGCACTGACTTCCTGATAACGACTGCCATAGATGTTTATGGCAGCCGGGACCGACGGCTTAACGTGCTCTCCGAGGCACGGAGCAGGCGATGATTGCCAATCAATACACACATAATTTCGGAAAGTCATATAACTTCCGAAAGTCAGAGGTGCGCGACGTGGGTTCGAACCCGAGACCCTCTGCATTGCAGTCTGTTGGTCTCCCCACTGAGCTACTTTAGCTTTTACTTAATAATAATATAGTCTGAAACTTTGTGTGATACTGTAGATGTTTTCAGTACTACAAGAGATATGAATTACACGTATATAATGTTATTGGAATGTCCAGACTTGTCAAAAAATGTTTGTGCAGGGTAGATAAAGACGATAATTACTAATTAGTTATAATTAGACGTGAGAGCTTACGATAATAACAACTATTTGTGTAAAGTACCAATTTAAAATGTGTTTTGGGAACAGCAATATTTCTAATTTGTTACGATGCATAATTAATATGACTAGCTTACGTGCATTGCTCGGCAAAGATAATAAAGATTAGTAGCTTATTTATGTAAAGACATTTAGCTAAAGTATATGGTAGACATCCTAACTAGTCCTAAATGTGAATGTGAGTTTGTTTGTTTGTAATGTTAATGCCTTAACTACTCATCCAACTCGTCATGTAATTACGCATACAACAAAGTCTTCTATCCTATCTAGTCTGAGGGATAGAAAAATTAATATTAAGTCCATTTACGCGAACCAAGCCGCGAGCAAAGTCTAGTATGCTATAAAAGCGAGTACAGATGTGCGAGAAATAATTTCTTTTAATCGAATGTACATAGCCTAATTCGATTCATAATGTCATTAAACGAGTAGCTGTAATGAGAGCAATGAAGCAAGACAAATATAGTAAGTGGAAATTCACTACGGATAACCACTTACTACGATTACGAGTGTATGATTACGAGTGTATGATTACGAGTGTATGATTACGAGTGTATGATTACGAGTGTATTTTTGAAAGAAGTACATTACATTTAGATGTTAGAAGTACATAACAAGTAGGTGCCAATTACTATCAAGTAGTTCACCGTTTTGCGTTCGTAAATATTATAATTACGTTAAAAATGAATTCAGTACCTACATATTATTTGAGTAGATCTCGGAGAAGCACTTTTGTTCGTGTCACTTACCTGTAAAGAAAACATTATATGTATTAGTTCATCTCATTGTTATAATAAAAGTGACACTCCTTGAACATCTGCTGCTTGAACGGCTGCTGAAAAGCATGCGAGACGTCAGAGAAAGTGTAAACTTATATAAAAATAATTTTAATAATTAAACATCTTATATTATATAGTAGATAAGTTGAACATTAGTAGTGTAATACTTTAAAATTTATGTACCTAATAAAAAAGTTTTAAAATAAACAAAGCTAAAAATCTGTACAAAGTAGTTTAATTTCAATATACAGAATGTAGCGAAAATAATGGATAACCCTGAAACTGTCGACTGGCCAGATTATCATCTATCATTTACCCCACTTATATCACCACACAGTGTAGTACATTTTTTTTTCGATATAGGGTCCCAAAAATGCTTAATTCCTTAGAAAATATGTTAAAATTTTAGAATAAGTATTTTTTGCAAAGTTGTCTTAGATTGTAACAAAAAAACTTGGTACTGGTCTGATGAAACAAGTATTCAGACATAAATAAAACAGAACGAGGCAATGTCGCCAATTGTAGAAATGGCAGCTGATGTTGTATGAGCAAGTACGATTTTATTTAAAATATCAAAAATATCATTAATTTGGTCATCCATGGGCATATGGTGATATAAGTTGGGTAAATGATAGATGATAATCTGGCCACTAGACAGTTTTAGGGTTATCCACTATTTGCGCCACATTCTGTATAATATTCACGTAAACGTAAAACAATATCGTCCAAGTAAGTTTTTTAATTTAAAAAAAATTGTGTAGTTCATTTATATGTGTATTATTTTAATAGCTGAAATATACATTTTAATCTCACTCACTTATCTAAAAGAAGTTGCACAAGCAACTAATCGGTACGATATTTTAAAATGTCGCTAATGAGCGAATCGATCACCGTCGATACTTAGACAAAGTTCTATTAGCGGAAGGACTCAATAGACTCTTAGAACTTCGTGACTTTTGCAAATTAGCTTCATTATACTGAAGCTCGCTTATCAACTTCCACTGCATTCTTCAACAAGTTATTTCCTAGTTGAGGCCGGGACAATAAAAACTTTTCATAAAGGATAATTGAAAAGAAAGGGAAAGATTACGGCGTGCGCTTTCGAGTGCCACTGACACTTCGTCTTACAAAAGAACGACTTATAAATAAACCTATTCAGTTATTATAAAATCTTTTTTGTATCTTTATTTTGCTTTTTATTTAGTTAGTAGTTAACCGTGTAGCTAACCAAGGGTCATTTTAATTACATTCCTTCGATACCCCTTGCTTTTATGGTTGTTAGGATATATTAATTTAATTGTCACAAATATGTGAAACACCGCTGGCTGACAATAATAAATGATTGTCAAGGCTCGTGGCTGGTGGAGACGTGACCCTTTAGATACAGGAAGTTCCTTTATTAAACACATTCGATAACCGAACTCAATGCTGCAGGACGATTAATTTTGCAATACATTGCTCAACTTCTTCTCCTTAGCCTTTTTTATTCCCAAATCACTTGGGGTCGGCTTTCTAGTCTAACCGGATTTGGCTGGATATTAGTTTTTACACGGAGCGACTGCAATCTGACCTCCGCAACCCGAAGGCTAACGATACCCTAAGGCTAGACCAGTGTCAGAATATTAGAGGGCACTGACTTCCCAATTACGACTGCCATAGATGTTCTTGGCAGCCGGGACACACAATTTCGAAAAGTCATATAACTTCCGAAAGTCAGAGGTGCGCGACGTAGGTTCGAACCCGAGACCCTCTGCATTGCAGTCTGTTGGTCTCCCCACTGAGCTATCGCTGCTGTAGTAACTTAGCAATACATTGCGCACTATTAGAGTAAACTCGTAATAAAAATATGTGTATTTATCTATCTTGTTATTACTGTGACGCAAAGATTGCAAAGAGTTATTAGATTTTCTGTAAAGAACTTAGTAGAAGAAATTTTTCATGATAGACAGGGCAGTAGACCTGTCCTCATTGAATAAAACCACTTCTTTTCAGAATCACTGCACACAGTGATCTCTTTCTAAGCAAGCTCTTTCTTTCTAAGTAGAGCCTGATTTCAGCATGAATGGGCCGGCTCGACCGGGGAAGGACTACCTTCTCACAAAATTTCGACGTGAAATATCAGTATTCCTACTGTTGTGTTTCGTTGGGTGAGTGAGAGTGCCGGAGGCCCAATTACCATCTTTCCGCCTTCCCGCACCTTCTTCCCATTTCCTCCTTTCCTAAAGGGTCGGCAACACGCTAGTGATGCCTCTGGTGTTGCAGGCGTCCATAGGCTACGGTGACCACTTACCATCAGGTGGGCCGTAAGCTTGTTTGCCACCGTAGTTGTATAAAAAAATAAACTATATTTCAAGCCAAGAAAACTGTGTAGGCTTGTTAAGCAAACTATAATTAGACGTGTAGTTTATGGTCAGTCTGAATTAGATTATAATCATATAAATTAATGTTATTTCGACCTCGAACAGATAGCCTGAATAATGAACGAACGTACAGAAAATAAAGTAAACGGTACAGGTGTTAATATAAACTGAATTACTGTTAGTGATGTTCGAATAGTTCTCTTAATTGTATATTATATACACATACATAGTTATAAGTCTATATTATACCTACTAGCTGACTCGCGCAACTTCCTCTGATTCACATAAGAGAATTTACTCCATTTTTGCAACATGTTTCATTGATGCTCCGCTCCTATTGGTCGTAGCGTGATGTTATATAGCCTATAGCTTTCCTCGATAAATGAGCTATCCAACACTAAAATATTTTTTTAATTCGGACCAGTAGTTCCTGAGATTAGCGCGTTCAACCCAACAAACAAACAAACAAACTCTTCAGCTTTATAATATTAGTATAGATATAAAGGTATACCCTAATGGTAGACTGAGATGTATCATGACTACATTTCGCCACTCGTCTACGTAATGGAAGGCGAGGGTACTGGTGTCTGCTGGGTACATGAAAGCACATAGGATACCTTTCACCCAGAAAAAGTATTGTTTCTAATCTGACCTACATTTACACAACAGAAGCTACGGGCAACGTCTAATTCTAATCCTAACTATCCTAATCCTAACTAATATTATAAAAGCGAAAATGAGTTTGTTTGTTTGTTACCTTTTCACGCCTAAACCACTGAACCGATCATCCTGAAACTTTGCATATACGTTGTCAGGTGTACAGAAACGGACACAGGCTACCTATCATCCCGAAAAAAATTACTGTTCCTGAGGAAAACAATAATAACTTTCTTATGATAATAGATGGCGCCACGTTTGCCTATGTTTAGGCAATAGTTATAACGAGACTCAGATGGTGTTATAGTCTGTTTAATTTCAGTAAAAGTAAAGCTTATATACTAGTCTGGCGCGTCTATACATTTGCATGCGTGTGCATTTTTAACTTATCTTAAGATGTGCTTTATTGGAATACGTGTAATAATGTAGTCGCTACACCACGTGTCTTTCGAATCATGATTGAATTATACTATTATTACAAGCAGAGTACAACCCGAATTGATTGTCAAATTCTAAATTAACGCGAGCAAAGCCGTGGGCAAAAGCTAGTATTATGTATATTATATTATAAAACGGCGTAAGTACACCAGTTTCGAGTTGATAATGTTAATGTTATACTTAGTCGTTATTTAGACAACATTTCAGGATCATTCGTTTTAGAGCTTAATGGAGGAGCGTAGCATACCTTCCGTCACAGGTCATCAGTTTTTAAGACGGGCGGTCATTACACACTTACAGTCCAACAGGGCACTATGCCAAACGGATGACGGTACTGGCATTCGGCCTTTAGAATGGCGGATCTAAAACTTTATTGAACATTTGTGTGGCTAGCATTGTTTTGTTACGGATGGGTACGATTTATGCATACGTGTTATACGTTCTATTTCCATACGACATTAGCATATTCCGTAATAGCAGCGATAGCTCAGTGGGGAGACCAACAGACTGCAATGCAGAGGGTCTCGGGTTCGAACCCACGTCGCTCACCTCTGACTTTCGGAAGTTATATGACGTTTCGAAATTATGTGCGTATTGATTGACAATTATCGTCTGCTCCGTGCCTCGGAGAGCACGTTAAGCCGTAGGTCCTGGCTGCCATGAACATCTATGGCAGTCGTTATTGGGAAGTCAGTGCCCTCTAATATCCTGATACTGGTCTAGCGTTAGGGTATCGTTAGCCTTCGGGTTGCAGAGGTCAGATGGTAGTCGCTCCGTGTAAAAACTGATATCCAGTCAAATCCGGTTAGACTAGAAAGCCAACCCCAAGTGACTTGGGAATTAAAAAGGCTAGGCAGAAGAAGAAGAAGATGAAGATTAGCACATATTAGGTAATGACTGCTAACAATCACATTTGACTGCATCTTTAGTGCAGCGTTTGTGCGACAGCTAATTGTCGTATTTAAATTTTATTGGAAATTTTAAAGGATAGCACCCATTTTACGTCTTTAACGCTTGCTCAATACGATATGATACCTTTGCATATGCATGATTACGGTCATTTGGCCATATCTCTATACTAACCTGATCTCAATAATAATTCATTTTATCGCCTTGTTTATTTTAAAACACCAATATTATATATTTTTAAACTACTATTGTTAAACTTTACTACTATTTAAATTATTAAACTATTTCAGTTGCTTTTCAGCAGCCATGGTCACGGGGAGACTGAGGTGATTGTCTGAATGTCCTGAAGTATAGCTGTTTAAAATAGTCCGTTCATTGTGGCAGGATATAAAAAATATAACATCATGCTACGAGTTACGGGAGCCGAGCAGTAACCACGTATATGAACTGTGGCGGACATACACTATAAAATTTATTTAAAAACGAATGCATTGAAGGTTCCTACGCCGCGAAGATACATATTTATTTTCTTTTTATACAACTAAAGTGGCAAACAAACATACCCACCTGATGGCAAGTGGTACATATAATTTTTCGTAGAAATCACGTAAAATAAAACACCATAAAAATAAGCTAAACACATTGAACGCATCACTCCCTATGCTTTAAGCTTAGACATACATAAGTTTCAGCGTAACAGCGCTGCATAGGAGAAAAACTGAACGTACGATACAGCAGCCAAGCACAATGTTCTGTGTATTATCCGGCACCGACGCCGCGCCGGGGCACAAGCATTCCCTCGCCAATTGCTACCATAAGATTATAAAGCATGTTTAAAGTACTTGTTAGCTAAACTTGCTTTCACAATAACATTTATTAAAGATATAATAATATTTATAAAATTGCAGGAAATTAAAATGGGAAATAATAATATCAGCTCTATATATGAACTGTCCCGCTGCTGGGCACGGGCCTCTTCTCAGTGTGAGAAGGGCATATTCCAACACGCTGCAGTGCTGTCCCAGTGAAAGTTAACAGAATTCAGATATTTTCGAGATAGACATTAGAATAAATAAAAAAATTGGGGCAGTCTTTGGGGACTGCCGATAGAAGTGAAAACTTTAGTCCTTGATCATAAACACTTCTTTATAAACAAAAAAAAAAGAAAAGGGGCGGATTCCTCATAGGTACTCTCTTAGGGGTTATTAAGGGGATCAAAATTTCGTGATATTTTCTGAGATATTGTTAATATTCTAAAATAATTAAAAACTGGAAAGCGTGGAAGTGTGACGATAACGAAGCGTGATGATGACGCGAGTTCTATGATTTTTGTTCACTCAAGAAGTGCTCAACGCGCCTTAGAGAAGTTTTCACTTCAAAAAGAAACGTCTCGTATCGGCTCAGTGGTTTGACACTGCCAGAGCGCTGATTGTTCTGGCTTTCATGCCCACAAAGGGCTAATCTTTGTGTGATCCATGAAAAATTGTGCCAAGTATGACTATTCTATGAGTTCGTCGTTGCATTTATTATTTACTTTACGTGTTAATCTATTGTGAAGCTAACCAATAACTTGTGCTATATGTTTGCAAAAAGTAATAAAAGAAGCATCGTTCGGTGGAAATAAACGGCGTGATGTGAAAGTTTCTCAACAGGGTAGAACTTATAATAGTGGATATGCGAATGTTATAAAAATAATGAACCTGTAAAAGTGAAGTCGTATAACCGAAGCTGTTAGTTTTAATCACAGGAATTATGGCGGAGAGCTTTTAAGTAGTATACAATAACCTTGGTTTAATTAATTTTAATATGTCTACTATATTTTCTAAGAGCTAGTGGTCCTAAATGTCAGGTGCATAAGAGCAACTAGTACATTTTCTTTTCGTTTATTTTATGCTTGCAATTTGCTTCACCCAGCTTCGCCCAGGTTGAATATAATATAAAACGAATGTCCATCTGGCATAAGTTACCGTTCAAATAGAAGAAGAATTATTTAAATCGGAATACTAGTTCAGTTCTACATCCAAACTTACAATTGACCTCTTTGTAATATTGTTATAGACATACATACTTATGGGAGTGACTGCATACCTACGACGGTGATGAATGAAGTCTCAGATTCGATTCATGTCAGTTCAGTCATGAGTTATTGGGTTTTCCTGTCCAGAAATCCTTATTAGCCGCTGTGGTAGAGCCTCACTGATTTCAGCATAAATGGGCCGGCTCGACCGAAGAAGGACTACCCTCTCACAGAATATCGACGTGAAATAGCAGTGTTCCTACTGTTGTGTTCCGTTCGATGAGTGAGAGTTCCGGTGGCCCTCTATCCCCCTTCCCGCTCCTTCTCCTTCTTACTTCCTTTCCTTTCCTAAAGGGTCGGCAACGCGCAAGTGATGCCTCTGGTGTTGCGACGTCAATAGGCTACGATGACCACTTACCATCAGGTGGTGGCTTGCTTGTTTGCACCTTAGTTGCATAAAAAGTAGGTATACTGCTAATGTCCCCGGTAAACGACAATAGTAGACTCTATTTTGTAGGACGTAAAACCGCAGGTAGGTGGCGAAATATCACACTTCTCCTTTTGGATATATAGGCATCAGACTGTATGTGTATGTAGGTTTGTATTTAGATTAACTCTTCATTAAGTAAACTAAAGATTCTATAGAAGAGACAAACCTAACGTTTTAACATTTAGAATACTATTTCAGTTAATTCGGTGTTTACACCCTATATAATAATAATAATACGTCGGCCTCGATGGCGTAGTGGTTGGTGTAACCGACTGCCACGCCCGAGGTCGCGGGTTCGATTCCCGCACAAGTCAAACATTTGTGTGCATGAACATGGGTGTTTGTCTTGGTCTGGGTGTTTCTATGTATAATATGTATGTATTTACAAAAAAAAAAGTATATATGTATGATTATCCATTGTCTAGTATCCATAGTACAAGCTCTGCTTAGTTTGGGCTAGATGGTGTTGTGTCTATGTGGTAGAATATTATTATATTATTATTATTTGGAAACTGTTTTAATACTCGGCTACAAGCCGGTGTTTTGATGACGGTTACGGGTTGACACCAAGTAGCCGCCATCTAAGATATAGTATGATCGTTTTGTTCTGTATTTTGCGGTTCGGTTTCATCACTCTGCATAAATTTTCGTACTATTCTACATGTGTTTAATATAGCTGCTTTTTGAATATTAATATACGTATTTGGTGTTAGGTCGAGCAATTTTAGACTATGGTGTAAATATTTTGGGATTACCCCGGTGGTGGATATAACAATCGGCACAATATAGACTTTGCTAACTTTCCAGATCCTTGTTATTTCTTCTTTCAGTTCAGTGTATTTGTTGATTTTCTCCGTAATTGTTTTTAAGAGGTTATGGGTGTTCGGTACTGCTATGTCAATGATGTGTGCTGTGTTTTGTGATTTGTTGTGTATTGTGATATCAGGTCTATTAAAATGTATAGTCTTGTCGGTGAGTATGGCACGGTCGTAGTACATTTTGTGACTGTTGTTCTCTAATACGGAATTCGGGTTATATTTATAGTAGGGAGTATGTGTATCCTGTATAAGTTTATATTTAATTGCTAATTTTTGATGGATAATATTTACTATTTGGTTGTGGCGATGTGTATAATCAGTTTGTGTGAGGGTTGTGCATGCTCCTGTAATGTGTTGTATAGTCTCAGGCTGCCTGTGGCATTTACGACATCTGTCATCTGTTAAATTAGTATCTTTAATAATATATTTTCTGTAATTTCTAGAATTAACTACTTGGTCCTGAATCGCTATGATAAAACCCTCGGTTTCCGGGAATAGATAACCGCTCGTGAGCCATCTGTTTGAGGCTTGTGAGTCTACATGCAATTGTTGCAGATCGTGTGGGTGACGACCATGCAGCACCTTGCCTTTCCATTTTTCCATTATATCTTTTTCGGGATCGGTCGGTTGGTTTCTTATTTGTAAGTTGTTAGGGCTTTCTGCTAAGTTAAGAGGGGTAAATTTAAAATCATTACTAACAATTGTTCTATGTAAATCACTTGTGTTTGCTTTATCAAAGAAGAATGACCTGAGATTAGTTATTTGCTTTTCCCACAGCCAAGTTATGTCTATGAGGCCTCTACCACCTTTTATGCGACTAAGGGACATTCGTTCTATAGCTGATTTTGGGTGCATATAGTTATTTCTTGTAAGTGTTGTGCGGGTTTTTATTTCAAGGCTATTTAAATCGATCTTTGTCCATTTAACTATTCCAAATGAGAATGTTAGCATGGGGATGGCATAGGTATTAATTGCTTTAATGAGTCTTTTGCCTGAGAGCTGCGTTTTACAGATTCTAATTAGTCTATTTTTGTATTCTTCAGCGAGTGTCTTCTTTATAGCTGTGTGATCTAATTGTTTTGATTGATAATAACCGATATATTTATATAAATCATCTGGTTCCATAGCTGTTATAGTTTGTCCTTCTTCTATTGCATAATCGCCTGCCATTATTTTTCCTTTTTTTATATTTAAAATCTTACATTTATCGAGTCCAAACTGCATTTTAATATCTTTACTAAATAGAGCTGTAGTATCAATTAGTTTCTTCATGTTTTTTGCTGAGCTGCTGTAGAGTTTAATATCATCCATATATATCAGATGTGCTATAGATGTTACATTAGTGTTATACTTTAGTCGGTATCCTACGTTCTGTTTATTTATCATGGCAGACAGTGGGTTGAGAGCTAGGCAAAACCAAAGTGGGCTAAGCGAGTCACCTTGATAGATACCTTTTCGGATATGAATTTCTCGTGTTATAATGGAAGTATGTGTATTGCGTAGGTGTATATTTGTTTACCAGAATGACATAATATCTTTCAAAAAATGTACGAAATATGGGTTGATTTTATAAATATTTAAGATTTTTAGTAACCAACTGTGTGGAATACTATCGAATGCCTTACGGTAGTCGATGTAAGTGCAATGCAAGTTCCTTTTATTTGTGTTCGCGTGTCTGTGTATAGTAGTATCAATTACTAATTGCTCTTTACATCCCATGTGGTTCCGCCTGCATCCTTTCTGTTCCTCCGATATTATACTGTTAGCTTCAATATGTGCATTAATTCTGTTAGTAATTGTAGCTGTTAAAATTTTATAGATTGTCGGAAGGCATGTTATTGGTCGGTACTGTGATGGATCATTTGTATTTTTGCTTTTAGGAATTATGTAAGTTATTCCTTTTGCTAAAAATGGCGGTATTGCTTGCTTTTTCAGTATAATATCAGTGAAACAATTCGCTATTGATTTGTGTAGTGTATGTAAATATTTAAACCAAAAGTTATGTAATTTATCAATACCCGGCGATTTCCAGTTATGAAGTCTAGTGGTAACGGTCTTAATATCAGCTTCCTCAATCCCACTAAATCCCATTTCATCTATTTCTGACCACCTTAATTCTTCTTCTTCAATCCAAACTGCTTTTTCATTATGAAGGCTTTCTTTTTCCCATATATCTGACCAAAATTCTTCTACTTGTTCTTTAGTTATTATTGTTTCCATATTATTACTATTATCAAGTTTGTTATCTTTCAATTGTCTGTAAAATGTTTTTTCGCTAGTGGCGAACAGTTTATTTTGTTGTTTTCTTTGAAGTGCTTTCTTATACCTAGTTAATCTGTGTGCTTTAAGCGATAGCTTTTGTTTAAGGGTGTCAAGGTATTCTTCTGGCGTTTTATTATTATTTTCATGTCTCGTGTGTACTTTGCAATTTTTAAATATCTTTTCTACCGCAGCCTCTATTCTTTTTGATCTATTGCCTCTAATGTATTGTGTAAGTCTACCTATATCTGACCTTAACCTAGAAATGTCTTTCTGTAGTCTAATTTGCCACGGGGGCTCGAAATATTCTTTTTGTGTTGCGCGATTAGGTTGAGTGTATATTTTGTAGCCTAGTTCTTCTGTTATAACACTTGCGGTGCAATATATCAACGTGTGAATATCAGTTAGAAGTATATTTTCTGTCAAAAATCGGTCCAGTATGTTATTGTTAAATATTGCGAGTAAGTTAGTTAGTCGTTTACTATAAGCTAATTTTGGTAGTTTAGGCCTCATGATGGGATCCATTCCACCATATTCTAGTAGCTTAGATTCTAATTGGTCCTTCAATTTAATTACTATTGCATCGTCTAGTGGGTCCTGTTCTAAGATTTCTAATTCAGATTCTAGTAGTAAGTCGTAAGTTAATGTTGTTTGTGTAGATATATGAGAAATATGAGTAGTAGCTGTGTGATCTAAGTGAAGTAGTGATTGTGCTGAATGTAATTGAGAATTCTGTTCTGAGTAAGTTGCCGCGATGGTATTTGATAGAAGATCACTCATGATGTCTATTTGAGTAGGTGATTCTAATACTTGATTATTATTTTGTTGGTGCGTATTTGACAAATGTTGCTCGACTTCCTGTTTAATCTGATTCAGTAGTTCTTCTGATAGATATTTGTTTCTAACTATCATGCGTCTCTGGTCTGAAATTCTCTGTTCTGTCACTTGGATTTCGGGATATTGCTTTACGAACAATTGGTGCAGTGTTTTCCTATAGCAAGTCATATCGGATTCTAGTTTGGTAATTAAATAATAAGTACGCATGATGAAAATATTAACATCTTGTGGCCATTTCATGCGTACTCTAGCTTTTCCAGCCTTAGTGGACGCAGGTAAAAAGGTATTGACCTCCTGCGTAACATCTAAAGTTGGAGTAGGTGTACCGCGTGAGTTTTCATCTACGGAAGACACCGGCGTTGGGATATATGTAACTGTAGAAGGGCTATAAGGCTCTGCTATTGAAAGGGGTGTTAAAGAATTTATACTATTGCTGTCATTGTCAGTCTGTCTGTCATCAGTTTGGTTGGCTGTAGTATTTTCGGGTGACCCGGAGGGAGCCCGCCTATTCAACTCCTCTCCGCTGACGGTTCCTATGCTGTGACACCCAGCGTCAGCTCCAGGTGTGCCCCGGCGATCGCCCCCGGGAAGCGGTCCTAAACGTTTACTCCTTAGAATCATCTCCATAATCATGGGTTCCCAGAGCCATGTTAGCCGTGCCAGTTATAATAAAGTATCACGTGTCCGCCCCCCACGTGAGTCAGGTGTTCGACTCGGACGTATGGTTGGATTATAGGGGGCTTATTATTATTATTATTATTATTATTTCGGATGAAGTCCATAGAGTGTTAGTAACAATAACCTTAAAATACTAATGTTAGGTGACAATGAGTAATATGCATGATTAAATCACAGCATGTAGCATCTTCTCACCATCGGGGTCTCCCACCGATCCGCGAACGCACTCAGGATGGAGTTGGTGCTGCCGGGGAGGCGCGCCATCAAGGAGGCGCACCTTTTTCTCATGATAGCGGCGAAGCCGTCAGCATATGTCTCTGCAAACATCCCTGACGTACTGCACCTCCACGGCAACCGCAATAGCAACCTAAGTATGTTATTGTACTGGACACGTAGATCGCTGTATGCCCGCTGACTATAACTAACCCAGAGGCTGCATGTATAAAATGTCTGACAGTATGCTTTGAATAAAGTCAGCTTTACTGCATGAATATGCAAAGTGCGAATAAAAGCCTTTATGCATACATATAAGCCACAACCGTTAGTAAGGAGAAGATGGCATCACATTATAAATTGGTTATTAGTGGTCACCTAACAGCAAGAAATACTCCGATAGTTGTTATACAAGACCGACCAGCGCAGTACACGCCGCCTTACCCTTTTTATAAGTCTTTGCGGTACAAAGTTGTATAAGTTAGAATTCATACTGAAGTTAGAAGAAAATTTGCGAAAATGAACTTCAATATATGTGCGGTTCTAACTCAGAGCAAAATTATAGTTTTGAGGTGCAGTGAAACTTTACCGTGTGTAGAACATCCACTGAATAATAATGTTACGATTTCTTTTAACGTATGCATTTTTATCTTATAGTTATATACAGATTGGAAGCGTACCTATATAATATTGTCGTAGGAATATGAAAGCAGTCATTTTGAATACTAAGATATTATAAGTATTCCTAACCCGAAGTTCGAATGCTTGGTATTCAATCCTGACACGCTAAATAGATTTTGAAGATAACTGTTACTAGGCTAAAATATAACAAAGTTAGGTATATAGTACATGACTAATATCTGAACTAACGTGACTGTGTGCAATACAGGTTATTTCGAAACATACATGTATGATAATTATAATTGGCGATTGACGAGAGTGGCCATGACTTTCTTAACAGCTTCTTTTCCTGAGAGCTTTGCTCCTCGAACTAGTTATTTTCAAGCAAAATTTTTATTTCCTGTAAAATAATAAATATTTAAAATTGACGTGTCCAAGAAATGTTAAATCGTTTTTATGGAAATAAAGAATGTTGTCTTTGACTTTGAATATCTCGTCTAATCCTTGTGGGCATGATACTTCAATTTTGTTACTGCTACTGGCAGGGCAAACAAGCGTACTGCTTGCCTGATTGTGAGCAATAACCCTGTCCAATAGACGCTTTGTGACGTAGATCTTTTGCGATGTCAGCACAAGGAAAATGACCTGCTACTAGTCCTGCTATTCACACAATTCGTCAATAGTCAAGTCTCTGTTTCTATAAACATGTTTGAACACTTCTTGGCGACGTCAATTAACTAGTCCTGACTTATATTAATATTATAAAAGCGAAAATGAGTTTGTTACCTTTTCACGCCTAAACCACTGAACCGATCATCCTAAAATTTTGAATATACGTTGTCAAGTGAACAGAAACTGACATAGGCTACCTTTCATCCCGCAAAAAAATACTGTTCCCGAGGAAAACAACAATAACGTTCTTACGATAATAGATGGCTCCACGTGTCTTTCGAATCATGATTGAATTATATTATTACAAGCAGAGTATAACCCGAATTGATTGTCAAATTCTAAATTAACGCGAGCGAAGCCGCGGGCAAAAGCTAGTATTTTAATAAAAAGACCTGTAGTGTGTATGTGTATATAATATACCTATATTTATATATACCTATATTTGGCAATCAAGCGCATCAAGCGCGTTACCTAGCCATAAACATTTACAATTATATAATGTCACTTATATGAACAACATCATAGGTGCTGTCATCACAAGACCACACCTAAAAGTCATTACAATAATGAGATGCATCTCATTAAATAACATATTGTCATTATTCGAGAAGCTATAAATTAAAGTACGTTTTAGTATCGCATCAAGTGGTGTGCGAGTCCAGAAAGCCGTACCGTTTAAATTTTATGTCTTCACTGTCATTATCATAAATAGATATTCGTAGGAGTTGACTCTGATGGCTTACTATCACATTTGTATCATACTACTGGTGTCATCTAACTTCTTACGGAAAATCTTTAGAATAGAAAGGTAGTACAACTAATTATTTTGATAGATACCTTAAAGTTTCTTATTGAGTTGTTGGTAATCGTTCAAGATATCATACAAAAGGACAAAACGTTTATAATAAAAATAAAAAGTTGTCTATTTATTGTGATTGACGTGATTATTTCGCTACTGTTATATATCTATCAAATAAAATTGTGTGATCAAATTGTATTGTGCATTAATTGTATCTGTTTGTAAACATTGTTCCCTGATATAGGAGTTATTACTACGGCAGTTTCCTAAAGTGAATGAAAAGTTGCTTTTAATGTATGTACTCATAATAACGATAGGACATTTTTCTGTTTGAACAGATTTGAGGGACAGTCGGGAATAATCCGAAATAACATTCAAATTACACATTATATAATTATTAAAGCGCAGTTTTATATCACCACTATTCGTGTTTTACATTTAGTGAAATACTTTCTCAAAGTAACTTTAAAACGAAATACCTTTCCTTATTATCGACGTGAAAAAAGGACAAGCAAACATATATTCCTATTTATGTCTGGGATTGTCTAGCATATTAAAATTCTGAAATAAATAGATACAAATCGAAATGCTCTAATCTAAGAACGGAGTATTAAAAAATTACAATAAATTAAGGTAACATTTACATGATCGCTTACACATTATTGGATACTAGCTTTTTCCCGCGGCTTCGCTCGCGTTTATTTAGAATTTGACAATCAATTCGGGTTGTACTCTGCTTGTAATAAAATAATTCAATCATGATTCGAAAGACACGTGGCGCCATCTATCATAAGAACGTTATTGTTGTTTTCATCGGGAACAGTAACTTTATTCGGGATGAAAAATAGCCTATGTCCGTTTCTGTGCACCTGACAACGTATATGCAAAATTTCAGAATGATTAGTTCAGTGGTTTAGGCGTGAAAAGGTAACAAACAAACAAATTCATTTTCACATTTATAATATTAGTTAGGAAGTTAAGATACCTTCATCACACAAACTTACCGACGGATTACCACACGTGTTATAGTCATGTAAATGAAACGTATAAAGTAAAAACGAGCGACATAACATTACATGGATATTGTCCGTTAGAACTTTATCGCTTTATTATAACAGTATAACATGGCTTTAACTAGCTTTTGATTCGAAGCGAAGCGATAATATAACGCTTTAAGTGGAGTCGCGCTTGACCATAACTTAATGACGTCATCGGCGCTTGCGCACTATTGTTTA
Organism: Catocala sponsa; assembly: GCA_963564715.1. NCBI lineage: Eukaryota > Metazoa > Arthropoda > Insecta > Lepidoptera > Erebidae > Catocala > Catocala sponsa. The sequence continues at coordinate 456,437 of OY751337.1, forward strand.
TTACAGCTCTTATTTATTGTCCAATTAGGGATTTCTTTTATATTACAGTTGGGATTGTATCTGTTATTAACAGGTTATTAAGGTCACGTACCCAAATGAATGTGAAGGAATGTGAAGCTAATGTTTAGGCGTCGGCAACTTTGTAAGATGTGACTATGACGATGGTGCGTATGGAAAGAATCGCCTTGCGCACTAATTAAATATAATTATTCAGATCCTATTTTTATTTTACATTAGACATTAGATATAATTCACTATAATGTTTTTATAGACATACTAGATTTTGCTCGCGACTTCTCAAGCGAAAATTTAGGTTAGGTTAAAAACAGTAGTTTTCTGGATGAAAGGTACCCTATATCTTTTTCTGTTCTCCTGACACCGTGAATGCGAAATTTTATGATGATCGGTCAAGTAGTTAAGGCGTAAAAGCGTAACAAACAATTGCATTTATAATATTATAGTCAGGATTATTTAAGACGAAAATTCACTTGTTTTATTAAGTAGCATAGACACACTTGTATATGTCCAAAAGGTGTATAGGCAATGCTTAATTACATCAACATTTTACCAGCTATATTTTCAAGTTCCACGTCAAAACGTATTCCTACGCTCACGATAAACCGAGCCTACTGTCGTCTACCAGACGTATTCCCAGACATCGCGCTGCTACCAGCCTACACTTTAAATAATTATACAAATGAAATGCTTAACAGAATTTAACGCTTTAAGCTGGTATTCTTTAGTAAAACCTGTTATTACATTTAATGTTACGGACATATCAAACAAGAATCAGCATGTTTAATAATATCAACCCTGTTCCACTGTTGAGCACGGGCTTTTCTCAGTAAGAGAGAGGTTAGCTTATAATCTAAACCAGCTTATTGCGAGTTAGCAAATTGAATGTCTAATGCCTGTTTAGAATTAGATTTTTACAAGCGATAAGCGAGTTCTTGTAAATTTCGACATTTCACAGCATTATAAACAATGAATAAGTTATGCTTGCCCAATAGCGTTTATTAACAAAATAATTGAATATCAACAAGTAACAATCCTTCAAAGTTTGATAGCTTTATAGACCTCAAATTAACATATATTACGAATAATATTCTAACAAATACTCTCGACATTAAGGCGGAGCACCCTCACCTAGCAACATTATGAAATCACTGGTGGAAATGATATTCCCACCATTCAATAACAGTAATCAAAATTATTTGATTTATAGTGCAGCCTTAAATCAAGTGTTCAGCATCCAGGCGAGTTCAGCCGTTGCTTACTAATTGATAATGTCCACAATATAACATTTACATAATAAAGGCATAATCTTATAATTTATAATGGTGCTCAGACGTTTTCTTCTCTCTAATTAATATTATAATTGTTATTTATGTGAAATGTATTTATGAACTTCGATGGTTATCCTAGTTCTTTGAGGACAAACTTCAAGAACCAGGACAAATCTAACTTAGCCAATGGCCGACGCCTGTTTTTGATATGCTAATCAACGATGTGTCAAAATCAAATTCATGTCAAATGATTTGACTATCTTTTGCTTGTCAAATCAGTCAATCATTGTCAGTCTGTTAACAAATTTTGGTGTTAATCTACCTTTCAGAAAACTGGTGAAAATGTTTTAGTTTCATGTGAATAAGCCGACAAGTTATAATCTAATAATATTATTAGTTCTACGTGCCATCGTAATGTACTTTGAAATTCATAACAAATTAAAATGTTAGTCAATCGACCATCATCTACAGACCGATAGAATTAAAGACAGTAGACCAGTTTCAACCTAGAGAAACATTGCTAGTTTTAAGTAGTTCATCTAATGCAAATATAATCCAATACTAGCAGCAATAAAAGGCAGCAGCGAACATGAGAAAAACACAGAGCGTATCTTTTTATCTATCATAACTAGGCACTTAAAGCCTCACCATGCAGCATATAATAGACACACGGGTGTTCTCAAAAGCCATCCATTGTTGGACCCCTTGGCTTCCATGGTTCTATGCCTCTATGGGTGTTGGCGCAAGTGCATTAATCATCTGAAGGCGGATCCGGATGCTGAGTTTTTATTACCACTGGAGGGCCCTGGGGATCAATGAGGATGACACAATACAACTAACAAGCAGTGGATTAAAATTGTTTTGTTACAACAAATTATTTTGTGTACTTCGCTCAAAATTACCAAAAAGTATAACCTAATCAGATTGTGAGCAAAAGTGTAAAGAATATTTTTAAGATCGGTAACTTCGCCTGGGCAAGAGTAAAGGTACTTTTAAATGCGGAAACAAAACATGATAAAAAAATAGTAGTATTTCTAATTTTAAAGTATTTAACCGGCACCAATTAAATTTCTATTATTAAAAACTAAAGCTTCCTACGATGTAGAACATTCCATGGAAGATTTATATATTTTTGAAAATAATTCATATAGATTTTCTTTAGTACTTTTTTGGATAAGAAACCTTTCGCCGAGTAACGTTGTATAATACCTTCTTATTAGATATTATAAATATAAGTTGCGTCACAAATAAAGAAAAAGCCTTTATTAAAAACAGTATGATAATGTAAAATTATGTATTTAACAGTTTGTTATATGAAAATAACAAGCAGAACATCAACAATTTATCTAAAAAGTCGATGTTGCTTTACTGCATATTTCCTGTTGATTGTCAGGAGCTAAGGGGTGTTATTCGGTCGAGTGAAGATAGCCTGCGGGCGCGGATGATTTAGCGTTCTCCTGACATGTGATGAAACCTCCGTGATCTGCAACCTACACACAAAACATACAAAAACTCAGATAACAAGTATGAAAGAGCCGAAGAGATTGCCCTTTAAATGCATTATGTGTGATTGATGCTCCTGCTTTGTATAAACCTGTGAAAACAGTATTGAGTGATGCTGCCTTTTCTCGTGTTGACAGCTTCTGGTCCTTATATTATCATAATAAGAAATACTATAACATGTTTAGTATCAGTATCAGTACTTATAGTCTAGTATGGTCTCGAGTTTGATATTAAAGCACGCACCTCTAACTCTTCATAGTTATGTGCTTATTGTAATAAATAGTTAGTCATAGCCTGTTTTAAATATTAAAAAAACCGTTGTGATGATATGACTAAATGTTCTCCATAATATTCTTGAAGATCTGTGAGTAGCCTTTTTACACTGACATGCATTATCATAATAAATATTTGTTGACACAGCTAAATAGTTGGTTCGTCGATAGTGATACCGATATTCAAAGGTTGTGGTCTAAATATGAAAGCAGAAGTGAAACTGAACAGTAATGTATGTAAATGTATAAAATTAAGGAGAATAAACAATAATCATCAACTTAAATATCTGCCCATTGACGCCTACCCATCTGAGCTGTTCGAATTATAACCAAAATACAATGTTTTATCTTGGGTTTGGTCAGTTACTAATAAATAACCACATTCAACATAAAAATAGTGTTTTGGCGAAAAATTTAAGGTTTTTAGCGTTGAGTCGCCAAGTTTACTCTGTATTAATAAAGCAAAACTTTAAGTACCTTATAGTTTTTGTAGCCACTGTTTTAAATGTAGCACTTTCTCAGGATTATTAATTTTATAATATTTTGTTACTTTTACGCAAATGTTGCACATTTAAATTTCATTTTTACTGCGTTTTTGGCGGTTTATGTGACGACAAAGTTATTTATATATTTTTATCATGACCTGTCTAGATGAAGTTGCCTCTGATTGTGAAAATAAACTACATTTCAATGTTCATTTGTATAAATTATTAGTCATAGCCATTTCATATCAAATCCATACTTGGATGCGTTCGAATGAATCATTGATTGTATCAATAGGTATACTCAACGAATGTCCAAATTGACAATAACAATATGCAATGATTCAATGTTTATGTAAATCTCGAGATTTACTGAAGCAAACACTCATTACATTGACAATCAAATCTGTGCAATACGTTCGCCCACAAACATTGCATTATTGAAGGCTTTGCGGTTTGGGTACCACGTTAGGTGTCGTAATCATTGATTTTGTGACCACGCACATGTGAGCGGGTGACCTCAGGACATATTTTACACACGAGTAACGGCTTAAGCGCTCACATAACTACTGCGGAGCGATATGCGGACTTCCGCAGGTTCAAATTGCGCATGGTACTCATATTTGTTGGTTGCATTATGAGTTCTTTTTAAAAGTTATCTTTTTTTTGGTTACCTAAAAGTGCAACGGAATTTGAAGAATATAATCGTAAACTTATTGCAGTTAGTTACAACATAGAATATTCGGACTACATCACGATAATGAATAGACAAAAAATGATGTGAAGACTATTTATTAAAAAAATATTCGATAGTAAATATGGCATTGCAATGTGATAAAGATTTAAATATGTAGTTACAAAAAAGCACAATTTCATTTCACTAATTGTTTTTTAATTTTTAATATAGTTGAGAGTCTTTCGGACTATATTTTCTTTAAAAGATATCTACAGCTTTTCTATTAAGTCTACTGCAGACTATATACCGAATACGGAATTTCAGTATATTATAAACCTAATTATTATGAAGCCGGAGAAGTGTGTCAGGATCGTAGCAAATGGAAATCCGTAGTCTTTGCCTACCCCTCTGGGAAACAGGCGTGAATGTATGTGTGTATAAACTTAATTATTATTAATTCAGAATCGAAGACAGGATATTTGAAGTATGTTTTACTGATATTACCCATTATTTACTTTTACTATGCAAATATCCCGAACGACAGGAAAGGACCCCCGATTAAAGCTATCTGTAACCTAGTTTCGTTTGACCTTGTGCTACATACGTTTATACTACGAATAAATTTGCTACGAGAACAAACTGTCCTTTGAGTTTCTTAATTTTGGAAATGGAGACCGTTATTTGGCAGATGTGTATCGCTTACAGGCTCGGGAGCGAAGGTATTGCTAAAAAAACCGGTCAAGTGCAAGTCGTAATAGAGCACAAAGGGTTCCGTACTTTAAAACTCGCCATCTTTTTTTTATTGGTGGATAACCACCACTATAAAGTGGCAATAGAAACAATGACTGTGTGAAAATTTCAACTTTTACCTATTACGGTTCATAAGATGCAGCCCGCTAACAGACATACAGACGGACGGACAGCGGAGACTTAGTAATAGGCTCAAAACCCTTCGGGTACGGAACTCTAAAAAAGTCTACGAACGACATTTATTTATTTATTTACTGGGCTACTGGGCATATTTATTGGGCTAACACAGACATTCAACATGATTGCGATTGATTTTGATAATGATATTCCGACAATATCATCGCTGCCACTACTTCAATTTACATAAGTAAATGTGATAAATAATGTGATAAATGCGTTAAACATATGTCGTACAAAATACATACGTTCATGTTTATTAAGATTATTTTATGTTACTGTGTTTTTATTATTTAAACTGCTCGCCCTCGTGTCGGTACTTGTTTCCTGGGGTACTTCACAAACATTTCATCTTTACGATTAAACCAGACGTACGTAGAACCAGACTCAAAACAACTATACCTCGATGGCGTAGTGGTTAGTGTAACCGACTGCCACTCCTGAGCTCGCGGGCTCGATGCCCGTACTAGTCAAACATTTGTGTGCATGGGCATGGATGTTTGTCTTGGTCTGGTGTTTCTATGTATATACACTTTATTTTTGTAAATACTTACATATGTATGTATTTACAAAAAGAAAGTATAATATGTATGTTTATCCATTATCTAGTACCTTTAGTACAAACTTTGCTTAGTTTAGGCTAGATAGTGTTGGGTGTATGTGATAGAATATTATCTATATATTAATACGTGAAGCAAAAACTTTGTTCCCATTTTTTACGAAAATTGCGCGGGCAGAGGAGTATGAAATTTGGTACAGTTAAAGTTTATATGGAGAAGGAGGAGCGAACGCTAATATTTATATAAAATATGCATTAGAAATACATTAAATTAATGAAAAAACACTACACGCACACAACCATGCATTTGACACACGCAGTCGAAGCGTGTAACTATGGTTACATATATCAATATTATATAATGACATATTATATCAGCAATAAAAAAGTTAAAGTTTATAAGGCTAGTGTGAATGGAAAGTCGCAAGAGGAAAACCTAGGCGAACGTTTCTCGATCAGATCGGAGACGTTCTGGACAAAGGCCAGGTTAAGAGCTCCTTGAATCGACGGGCGTGTATGAGGAATGTGATGAAAGTGAATGAAGCCAGAGAAGTGTGTCAGGATCGTAGCAAATGGAAATCCGTAGTCTCTGCCTACTCCTCTGAGAAACAGGCGTGAACCTATGTATGTATGTATATCAGCAATATCTTACAGGCAAACTTTGGTCGAATTTCGAGCACTAGGCGACCGCTAATTATTATTATTATACATGTATGTTATCCCGTGTGAATATTATGGATGTGATGAGTATTTCTATAAGAATCTAATTTTAAATAAATTGAGGTCAATGTGTATACTGTTCCTACAGACATAACTAAGTTAGAAGAATATAAATAGGAGGAAAACGTACGACGCTTAAGGAAAGGGTTAACGACCACTCTTGTGCTTGTAGAGATAAGCAATGACTTCCTGACCACTGACCACAAAGTGGCCTCGAAATACTCGGGCAGTGATTGCTTTTCTGCTATATTAACCTGATCTTCACATTTGCTCGAGTTTGTTTGGCTGAAAAATCTACGTGATTGCTTAGCTAAATACTAAACTTAGAGCTTTCTCGTATAATAGGAGTGTGTCATGTAATCTCGACTTCTATGTTTAGACTCTATATAGAGTAGCAAAAAATATGTTTTGTGATTATAATACTAGTCAGCATTCGTGAGAAATTCAAGACTTAACCGCGTTTTTATTGGTCGCTCATAGCCAGTTGCACTCACTGATCGGTAAACAAATAGCGAGGTTAAGCAACGTTGGGTGCGGTCAGTCTATAGATGGGTGACCACTTAGTGGTATTTTCATCTGAGCATCTTCGTACTTCGGAGGGCACGTAAAAATTCGGTCCCGGTTGTTATCAAATTGACAGCAGTCGTTAAACCATGTCAGAGCGGTCAGAGTCAGGCGGCTTGAACTACTCTTGACAACAGGTTAGCCACTAACTAACTACACGAAAAAGAAAGAAAGATTGATCGATAAGTTAGAATATTTTCCAGATATTGTGATTGATGTGAAATACTCATTATACACATTGGTGTTATGTATACAAGAAAAACCAAAAATTATCAAAATAATTTAAATATGTTTTGTTTGAGAAATACCTGGAACCAACGTGAGACGTTCAAGAAAGCCATAAACCAAGTAAATTTCATACTTTGATCATAATTTACTATCATGGTTGGCATGTATACTACATGTTATAGGACATAGCCTGCATTCTCAAAGAGTTAAGCAGTAGTATATTTATTTATGTCGTAGGAGCCTATATCATTTACTCGGCACATATTCAAAAAATAAAATCTTATAACATTTTAGTCGATCCGGGCATCAAATCTAGGACCTCACGCAACCCTAACATACATGGAATCAACGAAGTGGGCTACGTCTTATAGGATCCAACCATAAAATCTAGAACTGCCTTAAAGCAATATAAATATCAAAACAAAATGTTGATAAAACGATACCAATAAATCGGAGAAAATATTAAAAATCAAGTATGCGCTCTGAAATAGGAGAAATATTTATAGTAGCATAAATAACAGACGCCTGGCAACCGAAGTCAAAGAATGATTTCGCCACGAATTTCAATAGATATAAAAAGATTGTATCAGGTGTGCTTAATTCAGAAAAGTTCCAAATCTATGTAGTTATAATGTAAAATTACAGTTATTAAGTAAAAACCTACTTACAATTATCCACTTGTATCCTACGCTAACGAATTTTAATAATGATTTTAATAATGTTTTTTGTTTTGCATGAGTAATCTGCTCTAATATGTACATGTTGTGTACACTGCTTTAGGATCACTGTCCGGTTTATATAATATGTTCATTATTTCTACTTACCATATTAAGACTGTAATCCGTTTGTGTACCTATTATAAATAAATAAATAAAAAATAAGTTCTTGAAAGTTGTGTGTTGTTGTGTCAGTTATTAGGGTATTTCACTACATGGTTACGGCATCTCATGAATCATCGTATCGTTTGATTGCGCTTTAGTAAAGCTATGTGTTCGTAGATTAAAATATTATTACGAAATTAATTTAATACTATCTGTATGGGTAACAACATAGCTAGAATTTCAGAATAACACAAGCCGATAATGTGATAAGCCATATACGTATTTTAACAGTAAATTAATCAAAACTAATCTTGTTATTTTTTTTTTCAATTTCTTGCATGTAAATGAACTCACCAAAGCATTCTGAATGCTAGTAATGTCTATACTAATATTATAAAGCTGAAGAGTTTGTTTGTTTGAACGCGCTAATCTCGGGAACTACTAGTTCGAATTGAAAAATTATTTTAGTGTTGGATAACCCATTTATCGAGGAAGGCTACAGGCTATATATTATCACGCTACGACCAATAGGAGCGGAGCAGCAATGAAAAATGTTGCAGAAACGGGAGAAATCCTGTTATGTGAACAGACGAAGTTGCGCGGGTCAGCTAGTAATTAAATAAAGGCAAGCCGGGCTTTTGGGGTCATAGAAAGGTATCGCCATAGGCAAGAGGCTAATTTGGTATCAAAGCTAAGACAACATATACATAGCTTGTTGTGATAGGAAATTCTCAGCAATAACATAAAGTATGCAATTATTTTTGGTAGACGGCGATTTAATTAGAAAACTGCGAGAAAATATGGATGAATACATCTGCAAAAGAAAAAGTTCAGAATCTACGAAATTGACAAACGCAAGTAAAACTGATCAAGTCAGCCTTTTGCAAATGCCACAGATAGCAAAATATGTAAGAAATAGGTAAATAATATATATTATAAAAGGTAATTTTTATATGAGATATTAGTAGACAGCAGTTTTGAAGTCTATGAGTATATTGTGGTGAATAGACTGTCAAAATACTTGCGAATGAGAACACTATGTATATCGCTTCACACAGCGACATAAGACGATATACATCTTTGTGATTTTGAATTATCTATAAAATAAAAAATATAGTTGATACTTAGAACTTTTAATAGCAGTCATCTTTAAATTATAGTAGTGTCATTTATTTATTTATTTATCTTAAAACAAAGGTAAATCCACTGTAAGTAAACTGGATATATCTATGTCTGAAATTAAACGACACAATTGATTTAGTTAGAATTCTCAACTACACAATACTAATGAAATATTTACATTTATAGACAAGACAACAGATCACTTGGTAATAAGATTTTGAAGATTATTTGGAAAAATCAGTTCATTTGGTTTTAACGATACCTACATTGTTTCCATAGGTGGATTCCCAATAAACCACGTGTTAAATTGTATAACATAAAAAAAAGGTTTTCAATTATCGTGTATATTTTACTGCTCATAAGAACGTAACATATTACAAATGTCACTGATACCAGTATACATAGGTAGATCAGATAATAGTCATGTTACCACATCCGCTGTGAGGATTGTGAGGAAGCCAAGCATTCAGACGCACTCGACAGATAATCTAAATGAAACCCATAAAGCAGTATAAACCAGATTTTCCGTAACACTGGCCGGGTCATATATCAGCCTGTATGAGTTGAGTCGATAAGAGAATCCTCAAGGGATGAGAGGGGATATAAATCGCCCTTACCCCGCCCCCTCTAACCCTCCACTGTTGACCGCGCGCCAGTTTTTGCGGGAAATCGGCGAAAAAGTGTAACGCACATTTTTGCGAGCAGTCGACAAGAATCTGAGGTAATTAGCGTGCAGCCATCACGCTGATGTAATTTAACGGCGTGATAAAGTGTCTGTTGTAGCCTGCGTTCAGTAAAGTAAAGGTTAGCTAACAGCTGTAGGCACCTCAGGGACTAATTAGCTTTAACTATGTGTCAGGCCCGGGATTCATTGTCGTAGCTTGTTTAAACAACGTATGTGTACTTAAAAATATATTTTCTTTTAAGCAATTATACTTGTCGCTGTCACTAGGGACCTAATCTAACTAATCTCTGCAAAATATAACAAAGCTCAGGAAATCTAACGAGCGAAACGCAATAAATTGCCCCATACGGGGTTTATAGCTAAAACATTTTTGTGCATTGATGTAATGACGTAGATAGATAACTGTGCTGTTCAGTATAGTAATATAGTATTTTAGTGTACTTTTATACAATACTAGCTTTTGCGCGCGGCTCCGCCCGCGTGATACCTACTTCAATAAAAAGTAGCCTATGTCTTTCCCCAAGTTTTAAACTCTATCTGTACCAAATTTCATCTAAATCGGTTCATTGATTTAGCCGTGAAAAGGTAACAAACACACAGACAGACAGATAGACAGACAGAGTTACTTTCGAATTTATAATATTAGTAAGGAAGTAAGGATAAGGATTCAGTCGAGGTAAGACACAGTTAATTAACACTTATATAAAGCTTTATATATACTTGATTTTTCCAAATATACTTTGAATCTTTTTATTAATAATATTTTTAAACTTTCATAAAATAGTAAAATAAAAGCAGCGATAGCTCAGTGGGGAGACCAACAGACTGCAATGCAGAGGGTCTCGGGTTCGAACCCACGTCGTGCACCTCTGACTTTCGGAAGTTATATGACTTTTCGAAATTATGTGCGTATTGATTGACAATTATCGCCTTCTCCGTGCCTTTGAGAGCACGTTAAGCCGACGGTCCCGGCTGCCATGAACATCTATGGCAGTCGTTATTGGGAAGTCAGTGCCCTCTAATATCCTGACACTGGTCTAGCCTATGTATATAATTAGAAACGGTCATTAACGTGAATGTGTAAATTGTTTCCGTTTATGTGGTTTACGTTTCGACGATGTTGCACCAGCCGTCTAATATTTATTAGTAAATTGATGATGAAATGTTCATTGTAATGTATTCAAACTGCTACCGTGGCGCAGCGGTAGTGAATGCGACTGCTGTGCATGAGGTCTCGGGTTCGAATCCCGGGTCGGGCCAACAAAAAGTTATTGGGTTTTTCTGTTAAAGAAATCTCAGGAGTTAGGAAGTTGGCGGTGTTAGACACCCCCGTGCCTCGGAAAGCACGTAAAGTCGTTGGTCCTGCACCTGATCTCTCTCCGGTCGTGTCAGATTATCCGTCCCATCGGATCATGTGAGTTAGGGAACAGAGAGTGCACTTTTGTTTGCGCTCACACTTGTGCACTATAATATCTACTGCGCTGATGGCCCATCTCCGTCGTTAAGATTGGCCGCCGTGGCCAAAAATTCGCTCAGGAGGACAGTATTTTATTCGACCTCATTTGGTTCTTTTCTTTGCATCTAAAAACTAGCATTTACTAACGAAATAAGAATGCCTCACTTTTAGTTCAAACTAATTACATATAATTAGACTGAACAAAATGTAAGAATTTGAGGATTCGCAGTTCGGCGAACCAAACTTAGAAACTTAAGCCTTCCCTGTGCCTTCTAGTATGAAGCCTTCATGGTGCTTGCGCCTCGGTACAGCTGCACTCGTCTCGTCTAGTCGTCGAGCCTCAGGGAGGCTTAAGCTTACAGCATAGTTGAGTTAAGGAAGCGTCGCAAATAGCAGTAGTAAATCAACGTTTTACCCGTGAGCTCCGAGTGTCTTTAATGCGAATTTTAGGGACGACTGTCTCTTTGGTTCAGTGCCTTAAACGTGAAGGCGTGCGCTCCTACCTTATATAAGGTTCCGGTATCGACTCCCGGGATAGGCCAGAGTGTTATTTATACGGTGCTTGGTAGATAGAAAAGGCTCGATCACTGTTCAATTTAATTTAAGCCTTGCAAGTTTACAGTCATAAAGTTATATCTATATATTAATACGTGAAGCAAAAACATTGTATCCCTTTTTACGAAAATTGCGCGAACAGAGGATTATGAAATTTGGCACAGCTAAAGTTTATATGGAGAAGAAGGGGCAAATCCTAATATTTATATAAAATATGCATTAGAAATATATTAAATTAATGAAAAAACACTACACGCACACAACCATGCATTTGAAACAAGCAGTCGAATCGCGTTCGTAGTATTTCGGCATTGTTCGGTTGACTTCGTAGAATGCTTCGTAACTATAGTTACATACATACGTATGTGGAGGAGATGACTAAATGAAATGTGATTATATAGGTATAGTTATAGACGATAAAATTTAAATAAATTATGAGCGAATTTCGACCACTTGGCGACCGCTTGTATTATTTATATTGCTAAGGCGGTAAGCAAGCAGAATTACAGCCAACCTGATCGGATACACGTAATAATATAATAATACACTAATACTACTAGCGATTCGTCTCGGCTTCGCACGGATATGCTTTGTTGTATCTCAAAGCTCTAACGCGGTTTGACTACTTCCAAAATTATAAAAAAATATCAACCTACTTCATTTAATTACAAAACCTTAACAAATTATACACCTTAATCTTACTCGTGAATTATTCGATATACTGGTGAAAACTGTATTAAAATCCGTTTAGTAGTTTTTGAGTTTATCGTGAACAGACGCGGCGGGGGACCTTGATTTATAATATATTTTTATATTTTTTTTATTGCCATTGTTGGCAGATAAGCAAGTGGCCCACCTGATGGAAAGTGGTAACCGCTGCTCATGGACTTTAGCAATGTCAGGACACAGCAAAGCCACTGCCTACAGTGAAAGAAGAACTCTCTTTAAACCTTGTTTAAAGAAGGACATATCATAGCGCATGGACGGACATATGGATGGACATATCATATGCAGTGATAGTAATAAAGATGGGTGGATATTTGTTACTCAATCATGCGTAAACCCTTGAACGGCTTAGAGCGAAACTTGGCACATAGTTGGGTCATTGTCTGGATTCACACATATACTTTTTCGTAGGATTCATACGAACGAAATCGCCGTCAAAAATATTTAAAAATAACGAGATGAGTAATAACTTGCTCTTTCATAGACGAAGCAGTATGTCCTTCTATATTAATACGTAAAGCAAAAACTTAGTACCCCTTTTTACGAAAATTGAGCGGACGGAGGAGTATGAAATTCGGCACAGTTAAAGTTTTTATGGAGAAGGAGGGGCGAATTCTAATATTTATATAAAATATACATTAGAAATATATTAAATTAATTAAAAAACACTACACGCACACAACCATGCATTTGACACACGCAGTCAAAGTGCGTAACTATGGTTACATATATCAATATAATATAATGACATAATCTTACAGGCAAACTTTGGTCGAATTTCGAGCACTAGGCGACCGCTAGTAATTAATTAATCAACGGAGTAATCAAAAATCAAAAAAATCAAAATACTTTTATTAAAAGAATAAAACATTACATATACGTAGTATCCTTTGGCCCCACACTAGGCAAGCGTATCCTGTGGGTACCTTTGACGATTTACAATGCGTTTGCATGTTTGCTCGGTTGTAAAGTAAGTAATACACGAGCTATTCGGAAAATATGATAGTCGAACATTGTACCTCTTTATTAACCTTTCATAAGCACGATACTCTTACACGAACATTACTAAGCGAGCTTCTTTGAACAAGAAAAACTTTAATGAAAGTAGTAACAAGACTAGATAAGAACGGCTAACGGCTATTATAGACAAGAGAACATATTACGGTGGACTCGCTAGCTTGTTGGATAAAGTTTTTGCCCCCGGTATATAGATGGCGATGTTCCGCAGCGGTAACGCGAGTTAGTTAACTTTAACTGATACAGCTTCACGTCGATGTAAAAAAGGGAAGTGTACTACTTTGTATGGTTTTCATCGAGCTCTCAAATTGTGGCGTATTTTGTTTAACATTGTGTTGTGTCATGACTCACGTACCTACTTCTCTACAGTACAAAAACACCTTAGCATTACCAAGATTATTATCAACTAGATTTTGCTCACTTTAGTCTAGATTTTGGCAATAAAATTTTATCCCTCGAGAACAGCATTTTCCTGCACAAATGGTACCCTATGTCCTTTTTTGTACCCCTGTCAACGTGTATGCAAAATAACATAATGATCGATCGAATAGTTCGCGTGAAAGCGTAATGAAAAACAAACAAAAAATTACACATTCACCTGTGAAGTGACAGGCAAGAAACTCTTACTTCGCGTCTTCTAGACTAGTTTATAGTGAGCATAGCCTCAGAGAAAACCCAGTAACATTATTAATAATAACAATAAATTAAGCATAAATAGCGTATATACCGTTGCACATTGCATATTATTATGCATTCTTGGAGTTCAGCTATTGTAAGGCGTTGATATCAAGTTTCTCATACGAAGCCTCTTAAAAGCTGGGACTATTTATAGGAACACTTGAGGATGACGCGTCATAAATCCTATAATCTATTGAGTAGCAGCGGCACACTGGTGGCCAGACAATCGATTTTTAATTATGTTTATTGGCGTTTGGCATAGTGGTTTAAGTGGCCGACTCGCCACTGCCGCCACGCCGAGTGTTGAGGGTTCGATCCCTACACGAGACAGATCTGGGTCTCCTATGTGTCTGTTGTGTAACGTTTGTAACGTCTCCCGCGACACAGGACTTTATCGTAGCGCGGGAGTTGTATTTTAAAGAGAAAGAGATGTCTGGTATTCTAAGACTTGACCGATTAAGTTCGTGCTACATAATATTGTCTTCTGTTTACACGAATGTTATTCATTGAAATTAAACTACTATATACGGATTTTATCACGTTGTTTATTTGACACTTTATTACAAAATTTTAGTAATTTAATAGTAATAGTAGTGTAACAGTATTCAAAATTTTGTAATAAAGTGTCAAATAAACAACGCGATAAAATCCGTATATAGTAGTTTAATTTCAATTCGTGCTACATATTAAAACGATTTTTTAAAATTTATTTTAACGTACGAGTATGTTTAGTTTATTTGTTTCCATTGTTTAGAGCCGTTATCCGTTAAAATATTTTCTCTTTTTATTAAATAAAGTATTTAAATGTAAGATATTATGCTTTTAAACTGGAGTGTTTACTTATTCATCTGAGTGTAGATAATTCTACGTTACAGCGTGCAACATTCCAGTCATAGTAAGTCCATGAATTGAATAATACACATTTTCCTGTTTGTTCTCTTTCAATATAATTTAATTCTAGTCATCATTGTACTTCTCACTCATACAAGATCCAAACTCATCCATTTTGCTTCTGTTTTTACCAACAAGTATATACTTCCATTTTTCCCTTTCACTTCCAATCTACTTAGCTTAAAATAATTAAAGCGCGTCAATGGAACACCAGTTTCATAAATATACGGTGTTTTTCCACGGGACTGCTTCGCAAACGGCGTGCTAAGAGTTTTCGCTTAAGCCAAATTGCGCGGCCTACGACACGCCTCCATTTGCAAATTAGACATTTGCGAAGTTCCAAAATGCAAAACCAACAAGCAAAATTCTACCCTAGTACCATGTTAATAAAGCTTAGATTGCAGATAAGATGTGTTCAGAACTTTTTAGCGTGCTCGCAAATGATATTAACGGACACTTCAGTTTTTTATTTGAAGGCTAAAGGAGTTATGAGTTTAAATAATTAAATTATTGAGACGAAGGTCACTTTGCTGTTAGATGTCAAGTGGAGAACATTTTCCTTTTTTCAATATTTGATTTGAATTATCAAAAATATTATATTGAATAAATCTACTTACTAGATTGTAATTTAACAGAATTAAGCTATAACATCGTAAGCTCTGAAGATAAAAACGAAAATCTAAATTTATATATTTTTGTCTGCGTGTAAGTCTGTACGCCACTTATAAGCGATTACAGCATACATACATACATATATTCTCGCCTGTTTCCCAGAGGGGTAGGCAGAGACTACGGATTTCCATTTGCTACGATCCTGACACACTTCTCTGGCTTCATTCACTCTCATCACATTCCTCATACACATGACAAAATATTATCATATTTTATATTATTATTATCATTGCGACTACAGCATGACACACTATAATATACAAAATGTGTTTAGTTATTTTATAATAAGTACATAAAAAAGCATATTTAAATATACGTCGTTAAAAAGTCTAAAAGAGATGATGTAAAATACTACTAAAAATACAACAGGAGGAAGTAAAGCCTTATCAACCGAGTGAATTAATAATTGAAAGCATCCACGAATGCAACAGTGTTTGTAAAAGAACGTCACGAGACGTCTCAGTTTAAACTGGGGGCAAATATTTATTTAGCCAATGCAAATGCTGGAAGGTTGCAGCCAGGCTAGGAGGCAATAAATTCTAAAGACAAGATTAAACTTGTCATGGGACCCCATTTACTTAACGCAAATTTATGCAAATACCGACTCGTCTTGTTAAGACCTCTGCAAATCGCTGAGATGTTTTTGTTTCGGAGAGATAAGGGACCCTGAATAGTTCAGTAAATAGTTGATAAATTGTGCCATCGATCAATGTAGTGGCTCGCTTTGTCGATGCGCTTGTCGCGAGAGTAATTTATAGTCGTGTTTGTGGCGCTCATTGTGCACATAAGAACGTTTCACTAGGTACTACATTACGTTTTGATATCAAAGGAAACGCGGCTAAGGTTCTGTAAACGAATCTTGCAATGTATGAAGGCGTTTGTTTACACTGAGTGTAACGAGTTCTTCATGTTGTGTATTTACATTCGCCTTCAAGATCTCTGCGACAAGAAGCAAATCAGTAGGTTTTAGATTACATTATAATATTCAGACTACAAAATTATGATATCTTAAAGAGTTATTCCTTTACACTAAATAAGCATTCTAGTTTCACAACCTCAAACTGGTTAATTAAGCTCCTATTGTACCATAAGCGCTGCTTAAATACAACTTCAACGTCTTGCACTGAAACATAACTATACAAAAACATAACTTTAGCACCGCGAGCACTTACAAATATCTGCAGACATGTACCAAAAAAACTCGACGCAAATTTAAACAGAAGAGCGAAATAATTTCAGCAAAATGTCTGGATATCACTGGTTTACATGTAAAAACACAAAATACCCGCAACTGGATTACTGCAGGGATACATTTGTTTCTAATGAGTATTACTTCTTATAACTGAGAGCTTTATTTCGCATTTGTCTTGTCGTTACATCCTTGTTTTTCTTTTATTGTCTCACATATATTTATGTGTCTCCCTTAGATTAAAACGTTACCGCTTCTTTGTAAGCAAGTACAGAGAGCTTTTTAGCCTCTATTATTTCAAGTAATACATCACTGTACCGATTAAACACCTCTTCATGTACATTGAGATCAGTTTCATTAATCACGTCATTGTGGACACCAAACGCATTTTCGTCGATTGAGTAATTTCGGGCTTTAATAGTTTTATCATAGAGTTCATTGTTTATTATCTGTATATGTTGCGCATGGTGTTTAGTGGGATCAAGTTGATTGATTGGCATCGGTCAGGTCAGAGATCATGGCGCCCACACTAATATGTTTATGTCGATTATTATGATTGATAGTAATGTGAATATTTTTATTATCATTGCTTGTTATGAGAACATTTCATGAGAATATTTCATGAGAACATTTCTTGAGAACTTGCCGCTTGACCGATTTAAAGCAAGCATCATAAAAGCAAAACCTAATAAGTAAATAGCGTCTTTAGTTAAAGCAAACGAAATGAAGTACGTGAAGTTTAAATTAGCCGAAACTTATAGCAAACTCTTAGGTCTTAATGGAATTTACTGTAAGTAGGAAGTCTTTAAAATCCACTGACCGCTAAGTTAAAAACGATGAACGTTATCAAGTTACAAGCGATTCAGTTCACTCAATTAAATTATTCGTTATATTATACTTATAGTGTGTCTAGTTTTCAGTTTGTCTAGTGGTAGAAATATTATCAAACAATATAACTTCTCATGTTTATAGTCTACAAAAATAAATGTAAAATAAAATATGGAATGGCATAAAACCTTTTGATATTTAAAATAAATATGCATATAATTTTAAATAACAATACAAATGAAGCTTTCAGAAAACACTCAGTTTTCAGCATATTGAAGTCTCACTCTTTGAAGCAAAGATTTTATATAGGTTTGTATTGCCTCTTACTGATGGCGATCTTATCATTGGGTATTTGTTTTCGATCACATATCTTCATACGATATTTTCAGATGTGCCCTAATGTACCCAAGTATTCCTTGGATATATTAATTACATATAATTTTCCACTACTGGTTATGTTATGTAAATTTATTATCTTGGTTTAGCTTAGTATATCTAATCCAACCAAACCAACTTTTTGTACAAATTGTTCTGTAAGTAAAGTGAAGTATCCTCATGGCTTGCGCCACTCGCGGTCCGTACAATCTCAATTGTATCCTAGCTTAACCCCGCGATCTCTAAACTGAAAACTAACAATGTCTAGCGAACTCCAGCAGCCGTATCTTTGAAATGTGAAAAGTTCAAACCAGCCATTTATTTTCAGTAGACAATTGTTTAAACGTTTCTAGGGTGGCATTGAAGAAAAACCATTTTGGTTTCAGATTAAATTGAACTTTTAGGCAAATTTCAGTACAGTCTAAAGAAAGAATGGTACGTCATTGTTTGTTTTCTGTAAAAGACGCGTTCAAGGCAATACCATTTAGGCTAAACCGTACTCTGTTACTACACTCTGATTCACATATTGTAATATGTGAACAAAGCGAATTTTGTGTCAAAGGTTAATGAAAAACCTATCAGACAAATCTGTAACTGATACAATATTTCGCTAGCTTGATCACCTCATGTTAACAAAAGCGCAAGCCTCAGTTTCAGCTAAGAAACAACAACAAAATTATAATATATATTTTGTCTTTTTTACAAACTTACATATTTTTAGAAATATTAATATGCACACGTAAAATTATAAGTAATCTTTAACGCCCCTTAAAGCCAGCCTGCCCAGCTTATAACTATGGTTCGCTAAAATGGTTGAAGTAAAACTTTTACTAACATTAGTAGTAAAGGTCACGGCTGTGTGGGCAGATGTCGTACATCGTGTGAAATGTGTGAGAGGCCCGCTCTCCCAGGTCAATCAGCTGCTAAGTGGCTAACGAAATAAACTGTCACTTCCACATTCGTTCACGTGTCGATAGGGTTGCTACTGAGTTATAACAAAAAAGCAAAAGCAAGCATTTTAAAGAAATAATTTATGCCAAAGAGGTTCTGAGAAGTGAGGTTTTGATATAAAACTTTTAATCACTTTCATATTTATTTTAAATTAAAAGCCTTGACCTATTGATACTAATAGTATAATCCTGCATTTAAAGGCCCATGGCCTTATCTTTATCTATCACACTGGCTCAGTGCAGGTAGCCAGACTTTACATACCTTCGAAAACATTATGGACAATTCTTAGACATGCAGGTTTCCTCACGATGTTTTCCTTCACCAAAAAAGCGAGCGACAATTAACTATTCAATTTCTACAACTTCGAAAAATCGCAGGTGCCTTAGGACTAAACTCGATACCCCTGCAACTAAACTTGTAGATATGGACTGGCCTATCTCTACAAGGCTAGTTGCTAGCGATATCGGTAATTGTTACCTTCATTTTCAATGGCCAATCAGTGGCTCGGAAATCAACTATTTTATTATTCCTGTAAACACAGTAACTCGGATCAGAGAATATGAACATTTGTTCATAAAATAATAAAATCTAATTTACGTCCAGTAGTAGACAAATCCTACCGAGGGATTAAAATTATCTTGAAGATTTCCTGTCTCAATGAGTTTTTCGACCTGTCTTTGGTCTAAGTCTCGGATGCTTAATAATGACAGCATAACCCCTCTGTTCTGAGTGTAATGAACGTTTAGAAAAAAAATCGCTACCTCTCCCTTTGCTCGGATTAAGATAGCGAATGCAAAGTGTAACTGCATTTGCCAAAGTCAAATAATAACAGTAGATTAACTATGAACACTTTTAGCATTTACTTTTAAATCTCTTTTAACTTACGCGGTCATACCTGGTATTACGCGGGATAATAATGTATACAGGATTAGCGAGTAAATAGTAATTCTCTTTATCATTAAGGTTAATGAAACAGGATCAGTGTAATTCTGCATTAGAGGAGTAATTCTCAGGTACAGCTTTGAGTATGATAGACTTGAGTTTATGGCTTAAGACTAGAACTGTTTCCGACTGCGCAACTATTTCCATACATACGCATAGTTACGTATATCTACAACAACTTAATAATGCATTTAGAAGCAAGTTTTCAATTAAAATAAGCTACAAGTACTGAAAAATGCACCTCTACCCATAAAATTTTAGAAGTGAGAATTACAGAAGAAGAATATATTGAAATTGTTTTAGTTTTACTAACAAATTACAAGTACCTAACACCGATTAAAAACCTCGTCAAACTCACAAATTATCGTCCTTAGTTCTACCTGACGTCTAGTTGGAATAATAAAACTCCTCGAGATATTTCACCTTCTACCTAGACAATAATGAAGCACTCAAACTTAAAGAATTTACTTTGAGATCTGAGACTGCAAATAGTTCGGATAGAGATTTTCTGAACAATTCTAATTACGAATTGACGTGTAAATCAGATATGCACAAAATATAGTGCAGTGCTGCTATAATTAGTTTAGATAAAGCGAACAAAACCTCAGGGGTTTTTGAATATTGTACTGTTGTGTTTCGCTATATTGTCGCTTTACGCCATAGGGTAGTTACAGGACTGGCATCGATAAGATCGTCGCGTCACTGGCCCGCGGCGGGGGACTAGGGAGAGAGGGGTCCGCAGGGAACGAGACACGGGGCCCCGACGCATTACAAACGAATTAATATTATTTTAATGTTACTTCCTCTTTCATAATTTACTCTTATCTTAGCGAATCCATTACTTTAAAAAATAACAATTTATGAATTTTCATAGTATGTTTTGCTAGAAAATTATGTTCGTTTTAATAATGTACATCGCATGCGATTTATTGGCGTATAAATTCTTTTTATAGCGTAAAAAGGTTTTTATCTGCTGGAAATAAATCTTAGCGCATTGTTAATAAGATTCAAGAAATATTATATCCTTATGTTATAATATAATGCTACTTATTTTGCTCTGTTTTCTTTATTACCTACACGCTTGAACTTTGTTACATCTTTAGCTAAATATATAGTAGTCTACATTGCTGAAAAATGTATCTAATATATAAGCAGCGATAGCCTAGTGGGAAACCGTTGTACTGCCACGCAGAGGTCTCGAGTTCGAACCCAAGGCGCGCATCTCTGACTTTTCGAATTTATATGCGTATTAAATAGTTGATTATCGCTTGCTTTAACGGTGAAGAAAAACCTGCATGTCTGTGAGTTCTCCATAATGTTCTTGAGGATATCTGAAGTCTGCCAACTCGCACTAGACCAGCGTGGTGGATTATGGCCTAACCCTTCTCATAGTGAGAAGAGGCCCGTGCCCAGCAGTGGGACAGTTTAATACAGGGCTGATATTATTATATTATTACTATTATATAACACAAAAAATATCTGTAATTTCAAGTCTTATTCAAATTCATTTCAAATTTTACATATTTTTGAGCATCTATTTAATATCAAAAATTAACTCAGCTATTTTATTCTGTCTTGCGTAGTATTTTGGGCAATATTTTGAGCTTAATTAAGTCATATCTTACGTAAGCTCAATTAAAACCATAAATTATAATATTTAAAATTATGTTAATAATATAATCTAATTGAGATTTATTGTAAATAGACCATGGCAGTCTAATTTGATGAATATCCAAATTTGTGAAACATACCTAGTATAAGATTGGACAACCCTAATCAGTACTTAAGAGATGTTCCCTGTGCCGAAACACTTCCCGTTCGGGAGAAGCAGCGGGGTGGAGGGACGTCAGTCGCTTCCCGGATTAAACCAACCAACTTAACCCGATCCGTTCAGCTTATAATTTTCATACAAGTTTCACAAGAATATGTGGAAAAAGGCAGGTCTAATTATACCGGTGATTAAATGAACTGGGAGAAAAGTGTGCCGTGTTAATTTTACACGTAGAAGATAATAATAGGAGGGTTAAGTAGCTTAGTGAAGTGGGGCTTCCTGATAAAAATAGAACTGTCGCACCATAGAGTAATAGGCGGGATATGAAGTGAGTGCGCTAAGTAACCTAAATATAGTAAGTAACTGATCGATTGATAACATAAATATTTTACAAAATAATTTCTGAAATGTCTGTTACGATGATCTCATTATGATAAAGAAAAATTGTTATAGACTATATAATTTCAGATTTCAAGGAACTGTTTGATATTTACGAATAAGCTGGTTGAATTTTATTAATATCAGGGGACAGTATTTGTGGCTAGAGGAAATAGTTTCTCGATTTTACAAGTGTGATTTATTGTTCATCGAGTACGATAATACGAGTATTGATAGTAATCAATACTTGAATTATCGTATGTTTTCAATAGTTTAGCATAGCGCATATAGTAGCATTTTGAAGTAGTAGAGCCTCGCTGATTTCAGCATGAATGGGCAGCGGCGAGGCGTGATGGTCGACGCGTGACGCCTGATTAATTACATATCCTTAGACTGAGAATTATCAAATTACGTTATATACAATAGGTAACAAATATGTTTAGTCAATCCCGACGAGGTGACCTACGGGTCTACCTGATAAACCTCTATATTTAAACAAAACAAATTTGTACCTTCATGAGATTATTTTATGGGCTCTGTAGCGAAGCTGTAGTGTGTGTGACTACTGTGCTTAAGGTCTCGGATTCGACTGCCGAGTCGGGTAAGGTATGTGTCATAGTAGTAGAGCCTCGCTGATTTCAGCATGAATGGGCCGGCTCGACCGGGGAAGTACTAACCTCTCACAGAATATCAACGTGAAATACCAGTATTCCTACTGTTGTGTTTCGTTCGGTGAGTGAGAGTGCCAGAGGCCAAATCACCTCCTTTCCTCCCTTCCCACTCATACACTTTCCTAGAGGGTCGGCAACACGCTAGTGATGCCTCTGGTGTTGCAGGCGTCCATAGGCTACGGTGACCACTTACCATCAGGTGGGCCGTATGCTTGTTTGCCACCTTAGTTGTATAAAAAAACGCAGTCCCTTTACTCGTCGCAAATCTATTAATTTATTGACGTTATCCTATAATAATTTCAGCTTTGTTTATAAACTGTTCCACTCCTGGGCGCCGGCCGGCCTCTTTGCTGTACTAAAGACCAAGTACAGGTTAATAGAGACTATTGAGTATTGTTCATTCGCAGACTTCAATAATTCAGGGATGTCTGATGTAGAGGGGAACTCTTCTATTTGGCACTACGATACTGCGGTTTCCCGACTAGATTATTGCTACTCCTAATAATATAATATGTAATTAAATCAAATATGTATGGTAAATACAATTTTGAGGCTAGTCTGTAACTTACATTTATTTACGACCAAAAATGTTGTTTAATGGAGGGTTATTGGCTTTTTCTCTAAAGAAAATAACAAACTAAACATATACAAAAACATAGAGCTATTGTTTTTCAAACTTATTTTTCCTTTAGTTACTTAACTATTTTTTAAACTTGTCGCAACAGCTGCATAAACCAAGACAGCTTATCTTTCAGACTACCGTTGTATTTTCAAGTATACATTTTTAATTCGCAACATTAAGTCGGCAAGACGTTCGTAAAATTTATTTGATGAATCAGCGTGTAAATAAAGTCGTCAATATTATTAGTTTATTCCGTTGCGTCGCGTTGAAGCATGGAGTGGAGCGAAGTGGCTCATGTGGCGCGACCGCGTGCCTTCATTAGCGATCGCTTTGATCACACCAACCACCGTAATGCACTACTTGTGTTTTCTTTAAAAACATTTATGCACACACACCTACTCATGTTGATACATACACACACACACACATAAATACACATAGCCACACACTCTCACATGCATTGACACACATACATTTTTATGCACGAACACACACAGGCGCACTTGTAACGTGAGCTTATTTCAACAAAATGTCTTCAACAACTTAATGCGGTTGTGGGTGCATAATTGCAGTTTATGAGATGTGTATGGTAATGGGAGCCGTGAATTAAGGTATAAGGTGGCTTTTAATTTTTTGCTTATAAGTAGTTATCAGTGTTCGTGCGAAGTTCCTGCCCAAGTATCTCATGCATAAAATTATTTGCAATCGACACTTTAATGTATTTCTGGGAATTTATATACTGGATTAAATATTTACTTTGACGATGCATATTATTAAATTAATTATAAGTTAAATTTCTGTAATAATGTAAAAATGAGCAATTATTTTTTGCAAAATTGGTTTTGACTCAATGTAATATAATCTAGTAGGTTATGAAGTAAGTGACCAAATAATTTGGAAGTCAAACTTACAGACTTCATTATTAACACTACATGTAATCTTAAATACAGGACAGGCTTTGCCTAGTGCAGGACGCTTTGCAAAATCCGACATAACAGGTTCTTTTACATCAATATTTAATTTTTGATAAGCTGTCACTTATTATAAGAACTTGTATATTATGTACTTATTGGCAATAAATTTATTTTTAATTATTTAAAAAAAAATGTAATGTTGCTACTCAATAGTAAAATTAAAATACAATTGTTAAACAACAAGTTTATACTTACAAATACTTACTTATAATAATATAAATAAGTTTACCTATCTTATTCTGCAAAACCAACGGAAAAGAGCAAATGATGCCAAATAGCGAGCAGAGATAACCTGGAACCTGGCCTCCGCTATTGTTTGGTGGTATGAAACCTTCGACGCACTCGCACTTGACCGACTTTATTATATAGCAAACTCTAACATTTCGTCCCATACGGTCTAATAAACAATGAAACAAATAACTCAAGGACTACTAGACTCAACACAGTTTCTGAACCCAAATACTGTACGCACTGGCAGGGGCGCGGCGACTGAGTCAGTGTATGAAACTATTGCGCCATCCGTGCACCCAATGTTTGCCAAATACACATAACAGTTCAAATAATAAAAGCGTATGCTATCTTGTTGGTCCAGTAGCGTAAACGTTAATTATTGCCCCAATTCCGATAGCATAGTGTCGGATTAGTATCCTGGACTGACCGTGGTATAGCGTAGCACTATAAAAGTACTCTGAGTTGCTTGATTCTCAATACTTTTAAAGTCTGCAACTTTCTAAGTAAAATTTGTCTTGAAGCTCATCACGTGTACAATAAAACATTAGAACACTATTTGTAGGACCTAAAATATGTTATTGACCTTACTTTGACTACAGAAAACATCTGTCTCTTAATCCTCATGAATAAT
Source organism: Catocala sponsa (assembly GCA_963564715.1). Lineage (NCBI taxonomy): Eukaryota > Metazoa > Arthropoda > Insecta > Lepidoptera > Erebidae > Catocala > Catocala sponsa. The sequence continues at coordinate 481,840 of OY751337.1, forward strand.
GGCGAATGTTAAAAGCGCCATCATTTTATGAACAAACGAAAGAGCTTGAATAAAAACGCAGTTAGCTATCGCAGTCGCAATGTTGTGTCAGCCAGCGTAAAGTCTCATTGACGGAGCCAGACGCGGTAATGTCACGGCAAATATTTGTGAAGCTCGACATCCACGCGGGAACACGCTGTGAATATAATGAGTAGTGAAACAGTTCCGTTTGGTCTTTGGAAAGATACATCAGTGGAGTACGACTTTAATTGTTGTTTGTTGAGCTACATGTTGAAGTACGAGATTTGTATTACAGCTTAGAACAGACGAGAGCAGCTTTAGAGTCGAATGAATTGTTATAATTTACTCTTCTGTATTTCTAGATAAATATAATTATCTGACATATGCTGCAAAAGCTACGGTTCAGAGCTTAAGATACCGAATAGCATGTGTGCAGCGGCAATGTGAAGTCTGGATTGCGTTATGGTGTTGTATAGTGTAGTTTCAGTGCACGAATCCAAATCATACTTGGCCGATTTTATTTGAAACTTTTGGCCTAAAAGCTAATTCTTAAATTTGATTGATGTCATATGAAAGTAATACTCAAAAAGGCAATACGACAGATGATTTAACAAAATTTAAAATAAATCTTGATTTACTTTTCTTATACTTTTCGCAGAAAGAAACTACATAGTTTCTCGCAGTTCGCTTGTTTATAATAATAGCAGCTGCGGTGATTTAAATTTTCTTTAATTTTTCTGCGAAAAGTACAAGAAAAGTAAATCTAAATTTATTTTAATTTTTTTTAAGTCATCTGTCGTATTGCCTTTTCGAGTATTACTTTCATATGAACATACATACATATGTTGGAAGACGGTGTTTGTTGCAGGTTAGTTATATTATGTATATCCAACTGTCCACATTTGATGCTGCAAACCGAACGGGTCGTCATGGCTATCGGACTACATCGGATACGGACCCTTACATATTGCTACACGCGAGCTAAATCTTAGTGAGAAAATCTATTCAATTGATCATACACAACATAAATCTCAAAATAAAAGACGGCATCTGAATTAAACAACAAAAAACAAATCAGCTTAGTAGTACACATATGTACAATCACCTGTAATGTATGGATACCTTAAGGTCCAAAATCCTGTGAACACTCGAATTAGAATGAATATGAATGAACTAGATGGCGTTGTTTTATAAATATTGCAACGCGTACTCATTTTAGCAAATAGGTGAAATTTATAAGAAATTATAATCTCAACCGAAAAGACACTCGATTACAGGGACAGAATAATGTTCGCGTACGAACGGAATAGCGAGTCATCTAAAGTATCTATAAAATAAACTACCCACTATAAATTTATAAATTCATTTGTAATTCTGTGCGTCTTACTTTACCCTGAAATATGTTCTTTTTTATATAAACTATTGCGAATAGAGATAAAAAAAATGATTAAAGTAAAATTAACAAAATTGAGTTATTAAGAAATCTACTTTTCCTTTTTGATTTTATAGTAGTGCACCGCTATCTATTACGATATAAATAAACTACTTAACAGTTGTTATGTTAGATGGCGTCAATTACCGACTTATACCATTTTACTATTGAAATGGGTATGCATTTTTGCAGCTTACTGTACATAGTACCTATCTTATTATGTGCGATGGGGAGCTACACGTTGCCACATGAACACATTGTATCTTTATGATCACATTGTGCGTCGCACACTGGTTTTACGGTTCGCTATGTTACTATGGAAGTCGGCAGGCGGGCCGCCACCGTGTCTGGTTGACCAATGCGCCCACAGTCACTCCACTTTATTGTGTAGTTTTTAGGTCCCAAGCCCCGTCTGCTAATATTATTATACGCTTAATAGTTTTAATATAACAACATTGAGGCAACAGACAGAATTTTACTTTCATTCTTGTTTGAACTATCTGTTTAATGTGAATCTGTGTTTTTTATAGGTAGTAGAGCCTCGCTGATTTTAACATGCATGGGGCCGGCTCGACCGGGGAAGTAGGAGCTACCCTCTCACAAAATATTGACGTGAAATTGCAGTGTTCCTACTGTTGCGTTTCGTTTGGTGAGTGAGAGTGCCGGAGGCCCAATCACCCTCTTTTCCCCTTCCCGCTCCTTTTCCTTCCCACTTCCTTTTTTTCCTGAAGGGTCGGCAACGAGCAAGTGATCCCTCTAGTGTTGCAGACTACGGTGACCACTTACCATCAGCTGGGCCGTATGCTTGTTTGCCACCATAGTTGTGTAAAAAAAAAACAAAAAAAGACCATTTTCGTTTCCAAGAGCTTCATTTTCAAACTTTAACATCTAAAAACTTTACATTAGGCTTCTTTGCTAGTTAGGCCTGTCGTCAGTCAATGTATCTATTTGAGAGTACTGACTGCCCGTATACATTTTCTTAGAAGTTGTAAATACCCAGGGTCTATAGCACAGCGCCAAGGTCACCAAGCTGATATCAACCCACCAGCTGGCAGTTTCTCTTGCAGAGTATGTGGTAGAATATGCCGCTCTAGAATTGGGTCACATAACCACGAAACTAAGTGCATGTCCACGGGACAGTGACTATATCGTCTGAAACAGATGTAAAAGTCCAATGATAGCTAAGCATGCTATCTTTAAAACCTATTTTTTTAGATCTCATTTATTGCTGAAAGGGAATAGGGAAATATATTTTACATAACATTCTCCAGGTTCAAGTGATTTGGAATAGTTTATAAAGTGAGCATATGAAACGGGAATTTAATCTCGTAAATAAAATAAAGTTTGACTTCAAATAGTTTCATCGTCGCTTCGCGTCGCTTAATATTTGCAAATCCTATGTCTTTGGAATTCAGATTCATAGGAATTAAAGCGAAGTTCCACATTCAAATCTCGTCGTACCAAACGCGAATGCAAATATTTCTCTCAAAGCATACCTCAATGAAGTACGGATCAACTCTACACAGTTGAAGCCAAAGTTTTCTCACATTCAGAACATGTCAATTGAACAAGTACAAACAAGTCTTGATCCGAGCATTTCGCTAACTCACACGCCCTAACTGCATCACCCCCTAATTAACGAGACACCCCCTATTGGGGCACCCCCTCCATAGATCATTAACGATCCGTATATTTACACAATGTGGAACATGGTTTACACCTATCATAGCTACCGTAGAACTGAAATGGCGTATGTGATGGTAATGAGGTTGCATAATTTAGGCTCTATGGAAATGATGTTCGTTGAATTTTGGATGCTAAGGAAAATGTTATTAATTGAATGCGTTGAAATAAGACGAGTACGATATTAATTAGAATTTTGAGTGACTGGGTAATGGGTTTCATACTTGAAATTGAATAAATGCAGAGGTGATATTCGGGTGGGTTATATCAACACCGGGTCCCATTGTTGATGCAAGGGACGTCGCAGGGATTATGTTTGATGGATGGGCTCCGACGCGCACCTGCGCAGCAAACATTAGTCGGCTATCAGAAATCATTTTGTCAAATATTAGTCTGTATAAATGTTTAGTATAATTTGGTATTAAAACGAAACAATCATATTGTTTATCAATTTTGGATTGTTTCGTTTTTAATACCCTTGATTATATAATTTATACCATTGGTTACCAATCAGAACGAGAAAAACTAGATTTTAGAGCAGCGTAATGCCCTAAAACCTAACTTTTACCAAGAATATTGTCTTCTATTTACGCGAATGTTATTCATTGAAATTAAACTACTATATACGGATTTTATCGCAATATTCAATATTTATAGTAGTTATGTCGTAATAGTTTCTAAATTATGTAATAACTAGATGTTCCCGCGGTTTCACCCGCGTTTATCGTTACTGCGCCGCCCCCGTGGGTCGTAGCGTGATGTTATATAGCCTATAGCCTTCCTCGATAAATAGGCTATCCAACACTAAAAGAATTTTTCAAATCGGACCAGTAGTAATCACGCAGAATAAACCAGGAGAAACATCATTTGTACTATGTCTGTAATGGGTAATTATTTTGCTGTGATGTTATTTTAAAACTGCTATATCTCCTAAGATATTCATTGAAATCGAATGATGTAAAGGGCAATTTTGTTTTAAATTAAATACTTGTGATGAATAACGTATTTATTTGGATAAGGATCAATATCATGTTTATAAAAATACCTTCGCAAATAATGCATTATTTTAGAACAAATTTCGTTAGCATAAAAATGGTTATAGTGAGCCAACCTTAAAAGATAGACATATGCTGTCGCGGACTTTTTTTTAGAACTTTTAAAGGGGAACAATTCTGTCATACATGATTTTTGCGAAACTTTAACTGTCTACGCAGCGCACGCAACGGAAGCTCTCAAAAGGAAAAAATACTCTCCGATTTTGAAACATTCTTCATTGGTGCTCCGCTCCTATTGATCTTAGCGTGATGATATATAGCCTATAGCCTTCCTCGATAAATGGGCTATCTAACACTGAAATAATTTTTCAAATCGGGCCAGTAGTTCCTGAGATTAGCGCGTTCAAGTAAACAAACAAACAAACTCTTCAGCTTTATAATATTAGTATAGAAGTGTCAAATAAACAACGCGATATCCGTATATTGTAGTTTAATTTCAATTCTACCAAGAATGTTTAGCAAACTTATCTTCGATTTCTGATACGCGTAATAAGTCATTATGAAGGGCTCTTCAGCACGCAGGCATCGTTTTTTTAAGACTGAATGTGTGTACTTACCTACTTAAGTATATTACCACACCACTGTGAGGCATTGGATTCTGTTCCTGGGTCAGACAGTGTTATTGGCATTTCTAATAGAAGTCTTAGTAATAGAACGCAGTTCAGAAACATGCAAGCAATAGACTGGCTCCCTATTACGTGGGATCTAAAATCAATTTTGATGTTATGTGTACATGCTATAAAATACTTACCTACCGAAAAACCAGAAGAGTGAGCTGTAACTTCAACTAAAAATTAAAAATATATGTAGCATAAATAATAAAAAAAATTATGTGATATATTATTTATATTACTTACAACCAAAAATTTATTTGATAGTTTAATTAACTATGTCCCTACCAGTAATTATCTGTTTTGAATTCCTAGAAGTATCAAAATGATAACTTGGATCTAATTGTAATTTCAATCTACAGTATTAACCAAGAGTTTGCTCATTGAATGTCGATGTTTATTAAAGCTCAAATTGTAATTAGGGACCCTAATTATTATTATAACAATTAGAGCCAAAGTACTAATTGTGTTGTATCGTTTAGAGTAATAAGCATCTATAGGTACTACATGTAGAGACTTTTAAGGACCGACATTTTCTGACGGTATATAATTGCAATATATTAGTTTTAGACTAACTTATATTATAAATGCGAATGTGAGTTTGTTTGTTACGCAATCACGCCTAAACTACTAGACCGATTGTCATGAAATTTTGCATGCACGTTAGCAGGTGTACAGAAAAGGACATAGCGTACCTTTCATCCAGAAAAAGTGTCTTTTACTAATCTAATTTCATCTAAGCTAAGTTTACGCGAACGAAGCCGCGGGCAAAATCTAGTCTAACATACCACAATGACATTCCTTACTAAGTCGTCTCTCGTAGAAACATTTTAAAATGTATCTAAGAATAATCGTAAATAATTCGAATCAAACGGCGCTTATCCTGCCACGATCCTCGCAGGGACTTGAAAGTGGTTGAAAGCCGTCTATTTCTGTCCTTGTCGTTATTTACACGGACAGATTAACGAGATTGATGGAATAGTTTAAAGAAACGTTTAATCTTTAGCTTTTTTACTCAATTCTCGGAGATTTTTCGTGTTGGGATGCCGCTTTGATTTGTTTTCAAAGGGACGTTTTGAAATAGCAGTCTGTTGTTGAGTGGTTAAATGTTTTTACTACGAGATGGATATGATATTTTGACATCGTTCAACATATTTTATAATGTGTATAACATTCTGAATGACTCTATCATCAAAACTCGACTTGACACAGGTCAATACCTATTTAAAAGACTAAATTGAAAGCAAGGTTAGTAATTCGATTTATCTTACTAATACGCCAAAAATGTAAAAGCATTTTTGGCGTATTAGTAAGATAAATCTTATATAGATAGGCTTACAAACAGACACGTGGATATTTATAACATACTAGATGTTCCTGCGGTTTCACACGCGTTTATCGTTACTGCGCCGCCCCCGTGGGTCGTAGCGTGATGTTATATAGCCTATAGCCTTCCTCGATAAATAGGCTTACCAACACTAAAATAATTTTTCAAATCGAACCAGTAGTGCCTGAGATTAGCGCGTTCAAACAGACAAACAAACTTTTTAGCTTTGTAATATGTATTAGTATAGATTATAATATTTCCATATGAAGACATTGTAGATATATGAAGCGATTAGAAAATCATTATAATTAAAATATTACGTAGTAGGTATTATATAATGATTTTTCGAATAGCTATTTTACTTTGTATCGTAATTATATTACTTTATTAATGGTCGCTCAGTGGTTGAAATTCGACAATAATAAATTAAATTAGAAATTCTAATTACAAACTTTAGCTTTCTGCAGTACTCCCTCTCAATTTAGACATTAAGTACATTAAATTCCACAACACAATAATTATACAACTTACAGTTTTTACAACCATGTTACATTTTCATAAAACAATTATAATATTATTTCCTACTGCGTAATATCAAATTGTTAGTTAAAAAATGTTTATGCGTCATTCCATACAATAAATTAGACCCTAATCCTAAGCAGCGACAACAGACCCAAACACACTTGCCTAATTTCATTATCCCACAGACAATGTTAGCACGGCCGGTAATTTGTAAGTCCTGAAAATAACTACAAAAATAAATAGCGGATAATTTTCGATAATGTAAATGGAAGTGCCAGAAATAAAGTTCCAGTTTAATTCGGCTCCGGTTCCGCACTGGCGGACGCGCGACAATGAGCGACGGTATAGGTTGCACGGTTCCAATAATTCGGGTGTGTGCCGTAGTGCCGGCCTGTCCGGAACTTCCCGACCGGACGACCGGCGAGCATCCTGGTCGCACAGATGTACGGGGACTGGATAAGTAGAAGCATTTATTTTTAATGTATGTTAACATAATACTGAAAATAAATATTGTACTAATGTATTTTGTTCGCGCCTTCGCCCGCGTAGATTTTGACTCCACGCGAGCAGTATTTTTTTCTGTGCCCCTGTTTTGGTTTAAAAGTATCTATATATTAATACGTGAAGCGAAAACTTTGGATCCCTTTTTACGAAAATTAGGCGGACGGAGGAGTATTTAATTTCGCACGCTTATAGTTTATACAGAGAAGAAGTGACGAATGCTAATATTTATATTAAATATGTATAATAAATACATTAAATTAATGAAAAAACACTACACGCACACAACCATGCATTTGACACACGCAGTCGAAGCGCCTAACGATGGTTACATATATCAATATACGAGTATAATGACATGACATAATATATATCAGTTGGTCGAGACTGCTAGTTTCTATTAATTTGTCCGCAGCTGCCAGACATAACTAAAAAGCATTAATTTGTGTCTGGCTGCCGGCTGTCTGCTACAGCTCAAGACATTGATCAATTATTAAAGAAAATAGATCAAAATATTAGAAATAATTAATTATAAATCATATCATCGACCCTATGATAATTATGATGATATGAATATTGAAACTGCTGTGTATTGAATATGCATTACTTAGGCGTGAATCAATCATCAATTCATGCTTAAAAGAAGAAAAAGCTAATAGTGATAGCATTAAATTGATTGCAATATCTAATTAGTTACTCAAGACAGTGCATGAACAATATTTAACTTTGCTATCGTATCGTGATCTATTATGTTTTTAAATAATTTTATAAGATTTACTAGAATGTTGGTACCGAATGAGCATTTGAGACGTTTAAAATATCCTGCCGTTCGACTATGTTTTTTATAATTTATACAATTCGATTTAAATCCATTCAACAATGATCATTTCCAAGATCATCTAACCCGTTGGTTGGCAGCCTCTTCCACACGAGTTACTTCCTTGATATCCGGTGGTGTACGCGAGAATATCTGACAAAAGGGCACGAATTACCGGAGGATTAAATTATCGTGAAAGGGTGTTGAGTTATGACCGGCTCGACGGAAACTCGTTTAGAGAGCGCACCCGGGAGCACAGCACTCGTGTTATGTACTGGTACTACTTGTGATATACACGGTGGGAATGAGAGAACATATGGTTGTGAAGTTAGTCATAACTTTAGTTGTCAGTTTTGTTGTGACAGATAAGATGATCAAGAAATAACATATAATCAAATGGAGATACCTAGTTCTCACGTATGCTAATGTATATGCTGTGCAATAGTCTTACGTTGACGCGAATTAAACCGCTTTATACGGATCTTATCGCGTTGTTTATTAACACTTTTATTACATAACTAGCTGACCGGCGCAACTTCGGCTACTTCATATAAGGGAATTTTCCCCGTTTTTGCAACATTTTTCATTGCTGCTCCGCTGCTATTGGTAGTAGCGTGATGTTAAATAGCCTATAGCCTTCCTCGATAAATGGGCTATCCAACACTAAAATAATGTTTCAATTCGAACCAGTGGTTCCTGAGATTAGCGCGTTCAAACAAACAAACAAACTCTGCAGCTTTATAATATTAGTATAGATTTGAAAGTACTACTCTACTACTGAATCTATAGGTATACTATTTTATCTATGTAAGATTATTAAAACTATTTAGATTTAAATTTACACTTCCTCCTACGTTTCGGTTGCCTTTCAGCAGCCAAGTTCACGCAAGTACGGTTTCAGGTCTGGGTGTGTCTGTTGTTTATATAATGTATTTGCAGTCCCCCGCAACGCAGGCATTATTCCTAGTGTAGGATCTGTATTACTTAAGGCACATTAACGTGATCGTGATAAGCTTATTTGCTGTTTTATTTTCAATAAACAAACGCCTCATATTGTAAATTAAATAAAATGTAGTCGTCCTAAATGCTGTGTGTAAATAATAGTTATTGTTCGCGACAACGTTAATATTGACTTGAATCGTGTTATTGTGAGTGTGAATACATAAGTGTGACGTATCAATAAAGTTTATCGTTATAATAGTGCCGAATTACTTCATATATAGACTTGAAAAGTGTAGATAAATAGTGTAAGTAATATAATATTATGTTTCTTTTATATAGTTTAAAGAATATCATGTTTAAAGCATAAATATTGCCAATAAAATGCATTTTTACCTCAAGTTAGGTATGTTAGGGTTCCTAGGTCTTAAGTTTTTAATAAAAGGTTTCACTTGTGTGTTTTATTTTGTACACTACTAAAAGCACTACAACATACTGAAGGAATCATATTCCTACATAATATAGTTAAAAAGTTATTACACTTTTTCTGATATAAATGTTACAGCAAAATAGATTTTTAGCCTAAAACCTAGAATAACTATATCTAGACCTAACTTCCGATAGATAAAACAGATACCAATAGATAGGTCTTATCGTGCCCTACGCGGCAGTTTTTGTATCATCACGCTAGCTAGTATAGTTCCGTAGATATAAGCAGAAATATGTACAATATATAGTTAAAAATAAACTTGTGGACCGAGGTTTCTGGCCGGCTCTCGTTACGGTAAAGATTAGAGGTACTTAAGCGGTACAGTATCGATCGACCGCAGGTGCTCAAGAAACCTCATCTTCAAGCCTCAAGAACCGAACGGAGCCAGCCAGAAGCCTTCAACCAACTGAACTATGAAGCTTGTTTCTATTCATTTAAAGTCCTGATCCTGACCCGCACATAGAACCCGCAACAACACGCCTTTCAGAGCCTCCGACATCGTAACCAGTCATCGCCATATAGTACAGTCTACACATCGTGTACAGGACGTCAGCGACTCGACGGTTGTTTTGTAACCATCATCATATAGTAACCTCAGCCCCGAGTTCGCCCGTCCGGTACATTCGTTGGTCCTTCGAGCCGGATCGAACAGGAGGCCTGAAAGCGTGTCCCGTCGACGTCCCGCGCCTGAAAACTGAAGACTCAAGATGCCGGTGACAAGATCCAAGGGAAGAGCTCCTGAAGCATGGACAATCGACGCTGATGCAGGACCGTCGACGAGCGGCCCCGCGCCCCCGCGCACCGTAGCTCCGTGCGTCCGACACCAGATGGCGCCACGGTCACCGTCGACAAGTACAGATACAGTGCCGCGCATTCCGGTCACCGCCGAGTCTATGTTGCGCGCCGCATCAATTGAACGGGTGGCTGCTCGCCGTGCGGAAGAAGATTCGAATCGGACGTTGCGGCCTGCAGAAAGTTTGGGTTCGAATGTGGCACCGAGCAGTGTTGAAGATACATCAAGACAGGCACAGAAAATGCAAGAGGGACGTCGAACGGCGCGGTCAGTGATGACACACCGATCGAATAGAAACGTGTTGAAGGCGCGTGAAGAAATTTTGAGGATCAAATTACAGTTGGCGCAGTTGGCGCTACAGAAGGCTGAAGATGCTGCGGATTCAGATGACTACGAAGAAGATGGCCGTTCGAAGGACGACTACGTGCGATCGTGGTTAGAAGAGGCTCTGGAACCGCAGATAGAAAATATAGAAGCCGACATCGGAAGAGGAACCGATCCGCCGGCACCGCCCATGAAGGGCAATAGTGACATGAAAACTGTCAACCCACAGCAAACAGAAGCCGACACTGGAAGAGGAATCGACCAGCCGGCCGCCGCGCCCCCGAGGGGCAACAGTGACACGAAAATTGTCAAGAATTTACAGGACGCTGAAGACGTCAACAAACAGGATGAAGACCCTTTACAGAAAAAGGCCGTTCATCAACAGGGAGGAGATTCACTGAAGTCATTCATCACTGAACTCACCTTCGCCATAGCAGCGCTCGTGGACAGGAAGCCGCTGGACACCGCTGGACCGTCGCCACACCCAGCGGTATCGAAGGTCATCATGACACTACCAACGTTCAGCGGGGCGCATACAGAGTGGTTGTCGTTTCGTGCGATATACGACACCACAAGAAAATACTTTAACGACGTGGAAAATACACCAAGATTGAGAAAAAGTCTCAAGGGAAGAGCACTCGAAACTGTTAGTTCGGAACTGATTGGACATGCGAAACCGGACGACATCATGAAGGAATTGGAACTACAATTCGGAAGACCAGACTCCATCGCCCAAGCGGAGACAGACAAGCTGAGGACGCTGCCACGCTGTAGCGAAGCACCGAAGGACATCTGCACATTCGCAAGCAAGATAAGAAGCAGTGTAGTGACACTTCAAGCATTGAAGAAAGAACACTACCTCATCAATGCGGAACTCCTGCGTGTGCTGACCGAGAAGCTACCGAACTCGCTACGCGCACAGTGGTACCGGACCTACACAGAAAAATATGAATCGAAGCCAGACCTCAGCGGATTCAGCGACTTCGTCACCAAATACGCTCGCTACTGCAGTGCCTTCGCGCCAGCGGAGAACATAACTGATGGCCAGCCTACGCGTCGCGTCGTGCAGAGAACCCACACAGCTACCGAGAAGTACCCAGTTACCACACAGTACTGCAAGATTTGCGAACGCGAGGGACACTACCCGTATAGCTGCCAGAAGTTTCTAGCGGGCGACGCTGATAGAAGATGGGAGCTGGCCAATAAGCACGGCCTGTGCTTCAAATGTCTGCACTCATGCCGCCAGGGACATTTATGCAAGTCAAGGAAGTGCGACATAGGGGGATGCACCGCAACACACAATCGGCTTCTGCATTACGAGAAGAAAAACAGAACCCAAGAAGCTGACACTGAGAAACGTGAAGTGGTTGTAAGTTCGAGTATAACAGCGAAGCCCCAAGCCTACCTGAAGATAGTTCCTGTGCAGATTTTTGGACCGGCGAGAGAGGCTTCGACGTTCGCGCTACTAGACGATGGTTCCACGATCTCCCTCATAGATGAAGATATAGCCAACGCAGTCGGAGCAGAAGGAAGCCTAGACCCTTTCACGATACGCGCTATCGGCGACACTTCTATAGACATGCCGAAGTCAAGAAGAATAGACGTCACGATGAGAAACACTGAGGGCAAGCGAGTGCCACTATGTGCGCACACAGTTCCAGGGCTGCACCTGACGCCGCAGAAGGTTACTGAGGAAGATCTCAGGGACTGCATATACTTGCAAGACATCAAAGACAAGTTGGTGTACGACATTGGCGTGCCGAAGATTCTTATCGGACAAGACAACTGGCATCTTCTCATAGCAAGTGATATCAAGAGAGGTCCTGATAATCAACCGGTCACATCGCTGACAAAACTTGGATGGGTGTTGCACGGCGCACGCTCGCGAACGCTAGGACACAGCGTTCACTTCGTTCATCAAATGTCAAGCACAGAAGAAAACATAGACGCACAGCTGAAAGAATATTTTGCGCTCGAATCCTTGATCATCAATCCACGTCGTCCGAAGACAGATCCGGCAAAACAGCCCGAAGAAATTTTGGAGAAGAGTACGAAACAGTTAGAAGATGGACATATAGAAACGGCTCTTCTCTGGAAGAATACAGAATTTGTTATGCCCGATAGTTATGAAAACGCAACAAAGAGGCTTGCGAGTATAGAGAAGAAATTAGATAGAAATATCGAGCTGAAAGCAAGATATACAGAACAGATGAACTCGCTAATAGAAAAGGGATATGCAGAAGAATCTCCAAGGGAAATTATGCCCGGGAAGACTTGGTACTTACCTCACTTCGATGTCCACAACCCCATGAAGCCAGAGAAGCTGCGCATAGTACACGACGCCGCTGCGAAAACAAAAGGGATGTCACTCAACAATTACCTCCTCACAGGACCAGACCTGCTACAGTCGCTGCCAGGCGTGATGATGAGATTCCGTCGCCATCGCGTCGCCGTCTCAGCGGACATATCCGAGATGTTCATGCAGGTGCAAGTTAGAACAGAAGATAGAGATGCACTACGTTACCTGTGGAGAGGTGACCGGCGGGAGGGCGCACCTCAAGAATTCCGCATGAAGTCAATTATATTCGGCGCAGCGAGCTCACCATGCACAGCAATCTTCGCGAAGAACTGGAACGCTCAGAGATATCAGCACGAGAGTCCTGAAGCGGTGGAAGCTATAGTACAGAACCACTACATGGACGACTATCTGGACAGCTTTCCCAGCGAAGAAGAGGCGACACGCGTAGCAACAAAGGTTCGGGACATACACAGAGAAGCGCATTTTGAACTACGCAAGTGGGCTTCAAATAGTAGCGAGGTCAAAGAGAATATGGAACCGAGTCGAAACCCGACAGAAAATGTCAGTATCGCCAGCAAAGGATGTGAAGAGAAAGTACTTGGCTTGATATGGAACCCGAGAGACGATGAACTTGGCTTCAACCTCAAGCTCGCTCGACTCCCTGAAAAGCTGTTGGAGAAGACGACGCCCACAAAGAGAGAAGCATTGAAAATCGTGATGTCATTGTACGATCCTCTCGGCTTAGCAGCGCCTGTGACAGTTCAAGCTAAGAAAATACTACAGGAAGCCTGGCGGTACCGCACAGATTGGGACGAGAAGCTCGACGACAATCTGTCAAAATTGTGGTCGTCATGGATACGCCATATGGAAGACCTGAAGGCTGTAAGAATACCCAGATGCTACCCCGGATTCAGCCAAGCGAAATCGCTACAAGTACACGTCTTCACATATGCCAGCGAGACAGCCTACGCAGCAGCGGTGTACTGGCGCGCGACTACACCTGACGGACGAGTGCATGTGTCACTTGTCATGGCCAAAGCGAGAGTGGCCCCACTCAAGGTCATCTCTATACCGCGCCTCGAGCTCCAGGCCGCCGTGATGGGAAGCCGCATCGCCGCAGCTGTAATAGAAGAACATCGCGTGAAACCGGAGGCCACAGTATACTGGACAGACAGCAAGACAGTGCTGGCATGGATAAGAAAAGGCCCCCGAGCTTACAAGCCCGAGCTTACAATAACTTCCTATACTATAGTAAATGTTTAAAAACATATATTAGATAGTTGATTTAATTCCTTTAAGTTACGTGCAGTACCTATTGTATAGCATGTTAACTTACTACGATAAATGTTGATGCCAAATATTTCATTTTTAGAAATAAAAAGTTATGAGGTAACAGACATAAAAAGAAAAAAAAAATACAGGCGAATTGAGTTACCTCCTCCTTTTTTTGAAGTCGGTTAAAAAATTGTTTGATTGAAATGTAATAGTATTTTATTGCTACCTAATCACCTACATATAGAATTGAATCTACGTATTGAAAATGAATAAAGTATAAAAGATACGTCAAAAATGTAACGGATACGGATCTTTTTTTCTCCCGCGGATATCCGCGGATACGGATATCCGGAACATCACTACTCCGGAAACAAACCATGAATATTCCATTTTCACTTATCTTTTGAGTAAACAAATAAGGCGTACTGAAAGCTAGAGAGAATCACGAGACATGGAGATGGTATCTCTATGTATTGTCTTTCAAGCTTACAAGCATCGACTGGCCACAATAGAAGAATACAGCAAGATAGATGACTGGCGCTGGGTACCTACGAAGCTGAACGTCGCCGACGTTGCTACCAGAGACGTCCCTGTAGACTTCAACTCTCATCACCCGTGGTACAACGGACCGTCATTTCTGTCAGAAGATTCGTCCCTTTGTCCTAGTGAAAAGCCTGTCGTCACGGAGGATACAGGCGAAGAGCGAACAATAACAGTAACAGAGTCCCGGAGAGCACAGATAAAGATATTAGAAGCTATTCCCGACCCCAACAGATTTTCAAGATGGGAGCGCCTATTGCGCGCTACCTCGAGAGTTCTACAGCTTATAGATTTGTGTAGAACACACAAGAGACCAGTTCTATACAAGAGATCAGCAAAGTCCCGAGAGAAGGATCCGGTTTGGCGCAAGACGAGCACGAAGACCACCACGTCGGGGAGCGCGGGACTTCGCCCCGCTGTCAGCTCCCGGAACATCGTGCTTCTCACCGCAGAACACACCCGCGGCGCCGAGGACCTTCTTGTGAAGGCGGTACAAGAGGACTCCTTCGGCGCCGACCTCCTGGAGCTGCGGCGCGGGAGGGGTGTCGCCCGAGACAGCCGCCTATATTCGTTACCCGTAGAGATGAACAACGGTATGATCACTCTGCGCAGTCGTATAACAGCTACAGAAAACGTTCCAGAGAAAACAAAGAGACCGCCAATCCTGGATGGCGATCACCGTATTACACAGCTCTATATAGACTGGACCCACAGAAACCTGCATCACAGCGGTACAGAGTTGGTGATCAACGAGATACGCCAACATTATTGGGTTCTTTGCCTGCGGTCTACGACGAAGAAAATAGTACAACAGTGTCTACAGTGTCGCATCAGAAAGGCACGACCTCCGGAGCCGGCCACTGGGGACCTGCCCGGGCGTGTCTGGCTCACCATCAGAGGCCTTTCACCTATACCGGCCTTGACTACTTCGGGCCGCTCTCCGTGACCGTAGGAAGACAGCATCAGAAGAGATACGTGGCGCTATTCACGTGTCTCACATCCCGAGCAGTACATCTAGAGGTGGCCGCCAGTCTCAGCCCTGACTCCGCAATCTTAGAACTGAGAAGGTTTGCTGCACGCCGTGGCTGCCCCACAGAAATATATTCGGACAACGGTACGAACATGCATGGCGCCGACAAAGAAATGAGAGAAGCAATAGGAGCAGAGGCGAGTCGTCGTGGCATCGCATGGCGCTTCATCACGCCCTCAGCGCCCTTCATGGGAGGCACCTGGGAGCGTTTCGTCAGATGCGTGAAGACCACACTTTACACCGTTCTTCACGACCGACACCCGCACGAAGAATTTCTGGCGACGCTGCTGTGTGAGGCCGAATACACAGTCAACAGTCGGCCGCTCACACACGTCTCCGTGAGCGTCGACGACGACGAAACCATCACCCCGAATCACATACTGTTCGGGGGATCTGCTCGTCTCCCTTCCCTTGGCGAGTTCAGCGAGGCCGACATCGACAGCAAAAGGCACTGGCGGCGAGCGCAGATCCTAGCGGACCTGTTCTGGCGTCGCTGGGTGCGCGGGTACCTGCCTGAACTCCAACACCGGCGGGAGCCCCACGGGACGAGCTTCAACTTCGCGGTCGGCGACCCCGTGCTCATCACCGACGGCCAGCTGCCACGCAACACATGGCCGCGCGGCCGAGTCATCGCCGTCTACCCCGGTGCTGACGGACAGGTGCGTACGGTGGACGTGCGCACAGCGGCGGGAGTCCTGAGACGTCCTGCAAAGAAGCTGGTGCCCTTGCCGAAGTGACGTCGCTCACCGGGTTGTCTGCAGCAACGCTACGAGTCAGCCGACGTGTCTGCGCGCTACTGCACGGCGGGAGAGATGTTCGCGACAACGTTAATATTGACTTGAATCGTGTTATTGTGAGTGTGAATACATAAGTGTGACGTATCAATAAAGTTTATCGTTATAATAGTGCCGAATTACGTCATATATAGACTTGAAAAGTGTAGATAAATAGTGTAAGTAATATAATATTATGTTTCTTTTATATAGTTTAAAGAATATCATGTTTAAAGCATAAATATTGCCAATAAAATGCATTTTTACCTCAAGTTAGGTATGTTAGGGTTCCTAGGTCTTAAGTTTTTAATAAAAGGTTTCACTTGTGTGTTTTATTTTGTACACTACTAAAAGCACTACAACATACTGAAGGAATCATATTCCTACATAATATAGTTAAAAAGTTATTACAGTTTTTCTGATATAAATGTTACAGCAAAATAGATTTTTAGCCTAAAACCTAGAATAACTATATCTAGACCTAACTTCCGATAGATAAAACAGATACCAATAGATAGGTCTTATCGTGCCCTACGCGGCAGTTTTTGTATCATCACGCTAGCTAGTATAGTTCCGTAGATATAAGCAGAAATATGTACAATATATTGTAGGTAATGTGGTCACGTCGGGGTCACCAGTGTAGGTAATGTGGCTACGTTGAGGTGTATAAAATAAAAATGACTCCACTCACGGTTACAGCATATATATTGTCCAGGTCCGTAGACACATACAGTCTACACATCGGGTACAGGACGTCAGCGACTCGTGTTTTGTAACCATCATCATATAGTAACGAAAGCCCCGAGTTCGCCCGTCCGGTACACTTATGCATATCTGAACAAGTCTCGCTTATAGTTTCCACCTGTCTTATATATGTACCTGTACCTGGCTCCCCTAACATCTGTCTTATCCCCTACGCTCTTTCTTCTGCATATCAATGATATGTTGAATCTCGGCAACATACATTGTTATGCGGACGACAGTACCGTGCATGGCCGATATCTCGGACATCCTGGGGCCAAACAGGCTGAGGTTGAAGGGAAAAGGCAGAATCTTGTCGTTGAACTTGACCAGACCTTGGACCGCATCTATGAATGGGGTGCCAAGAACTTGGTCGAGTTCAACGCCAAGAAGACCCAGGCATGCGCGTTCTCAACAAAAAAGTCTCCGTTCCTTCCCCTCCCTTCTCTGAAGAACACTCCACTGGTGATACGCGACAGCCTCTCCATCTTAGGTATGGATCTTTGCCGTTCCCTTAATCAGAAAACCTATATCGAGAGCGTCATTAAGCAAGCTTTGCGAAAACTCGGAGTTCTGAACAGGGTGAGGCGGTTCTTCACGCCTGGGCAACTGTGCCTATTGTATAAGGCACAAGTGCGCCCTTGCGTGGAGTACTGTTCTCATCTCTGGGATGGCTCCGCGCAGTACTTGCTAGACGCTCTCGACCGGTTACAGCGGCGGGCTGTCCGTATCATCGGAGATCCAGAGGTCACGAGTTCACTGGAACCTCTGCAACTCCGTAGGGACATTGCCTCATTGGCATGTTTCTACAGAATATACCAAGGGGAGTGCTCTGAAGAGTTATTTCACCTTATCCCGCCCTCCCCTTTCCTATCCAGAACAACGCGTGCTGGGCTCAGATGCCATCCTTACACGGTAGAGTCGATTAGAGTGCGTACCAAAAAGTTTGGGTCCTCATACCTCTGCCGAACGACCAAGGCATGGAATTCTCTGCCAAGGCACGTGTTTCCTTCTTCCTTCAATCCTGGGTCCTTTAAGCGGGGCGTGAAAAAGCATCTTTTCAGGCCGTCAAAGTAGAGACCTCAACATCGCCTCGGCTACTGTGGGGGCGGTGTGGAGGCCACTGCTCTTAGACCACACGACTGCTTACCATCAGGTGGAGTGTGGTCATTTTGAAGAGCAAAATAAAAAAAAAATAAAAAAAAGGATCACCTGCGTATACCACACGGCGCGGGCGCCACGTTCGCTACCAGTGAACAAGAATCACCTGCGTACCTTTTACGTTTTGCGAGCGACGGACTGGTATTTGCTGGGGTGTAGGGACGCATAGCGCGGGTCCAGCGTGGAGGGGGACTATGCTCTTGTCTAGTGACCAAGGTCAAAATTGCTAACGCACATTGTTTTGTACCATAAAATGAGTGACAGAAGGTAGCAATAAAAATCATATACGTCGGGAGACAGATAATAAAATACTTTTTTATTTAATAATAGAAACATTAAAAATTATTTCTTCTTATTAATTTAATAACAACGGTTAAGTAGTTCAGTAAATGTTTTTGGATAAAAACTTTCAATATGATTTTTTTTTACCAGAGCAGTTTGTTTACATAAGTGATCACAGAGGGACACACTTTATTTGTATGTAAAACACCTCCGTCACGCTTGTCACAATAATTTTGTTAAAAATATTAATAATTAAAATCTAGTTTTGAGGATATTATAATTGTTGCATTGTCAAGTGCATTTTTGTAAAAAAAGAAGTAAGAAATTTTGTATTTTAGAGCAATAACATTTCTTTTTTCGTAGAAGACAAGTCATTGTCGATAAAAAAGAAGAACGTCCCATATGACAGCATGAATGAGCCGGCATGTATGGAAAATACTATTCTACTATAAGAAATAGTGTAAGTGGTTACCACGGAACATTGGGGTCGGGTTTGGTGCGACATGGATACTGATTGTCGTCCTGTAGAAGTTTCGGAGGCCGACATACCTCTCTCATTCCTTGCTTTTTAACACGTTTCTAACCTGTATTTTGGCTTATATAATAACTGAATGTAAAATGTAATTTGAATAAATGTAAGCGAGATATGCCCGGATTGTAGTAAGTTGAAATTTGTAGTATATAATATAATATGTATGTATATGTAAAATACGTATTATATATTAAGTGTCCCGCTGCTGGTCGCGGACCTCTTCTCTGTGTGAGAAGGATTAGGCCATAATCCGCCACGTAGTCCCAGTGCGGGTTGGCAGACTTCACATATCTTCGAAAACATTATTCATTCGTCTCCCATTAAGATATCACCACTTTATGGGTACCTATCTATCATACAAAAGTATCGAACAGCATTTATATTAGATGCCAAACTTATTTGATACAAATCTTTTAACACGAAACACTGACGTCAAAATAGGATTGTCGGAGTTCATTACCGTAAATTATATTTTTTGTTACAAACTAAATGCGTAAAATTTCAATTCTATCGTATTACATTGGGATTCGAAATAAAATAGATTTGAGAGATTTCATTACGAACGAACAGGTAAATTAAATTCAATTTTGTAACACTATACCTTTATGTTTTCATCCAAACCAATTTGCCTTTATATCCTACTACTGTACGTGATATATATATTTAAACGTTTTGTCCTAAATTTCCTTCTCTGATAATATTAGGTGGGTACTACCTAAAATTTAAGAGAATTGGAAGTAGGAAACTTGTAAATATGTTTTCGCTACTATTCGACAGTGAAGTCAAAGCTAGATTTCCTGGATTAAACAAAATGCTTGTCTTAGTTCTTCTGTAGAAACAGCAACAGTTGCAGATTATGTAAATCTAGAATTATGATTTAAATATCAATAAGCTTAAAACAGGTGGCCAAATACGGCAGCGAGATGTGGGTGTTTTATGCCTTTGACCTTTCGTTAATATACCGCTGAAATGTTATAAAAAGAATGAAGGAAAATTTATTTCTGGAACAAAGTAAGTTATCGAACAATTACTTGAAATATTTTTAAAGATCTCATGTATGTTTTTAAATTTTGTCCCTTGAATTTGTAGATAACGGCAGAGCTGCATTGTCGGAGCAACTTGAACTCGAACTAACACACAAAGAAGATAAGCTAAGTTTTCCTTCTTTTACAACTTTCTGTAAACAAAGAAACAAAGAATAGTGTTGTTGTCAACGGTCCACCGCTGTGAAAGCAGAACAATTGTTATTTTCATTATTTCAGACATTTAGAAAACACAATGGCGAACGTTATTTATATATGTATATTATATATTCTACCACATACACACAACACCATCTAGCCCAAACTAAGCAGAGCTTGTACTATGGGTACTAGACAATGGATAAACATACATAGGTATATATATTTTTTGTAAATACATACATATTATACATAGAAGGACTTCGATAAATTATTGTTAATACAATAATTTATCGAAGTCTCACGATATTGATATTAGTCAACCCTTACCAAAATATAAAACAAACTTAGAACGGGTTATTTAAGTTTTTCATTAAGTTTCACATTGTTTATTTCTTTTGTTAAGTTAATTCCTAACGTGTAGCTTATTTTAATTAATTAATTTGAAATTTTTCTATTTTATGCTTTGTTGTTATATGTATGTGCATGCTGTGGTCTCCTATAAGTAAAGGAGTACACTATACAAAACTAATGTCCATTTGTCTGTGCAATTTTGTGTATATTCTTTGTTGGAGATCCTTAATAAATAAATAAAAATAAAATAAAAATAGAAACACCCAGACCAAGACTAACATCCATGTTCATGCACACAAATGTTTGACTTGTGCGGGAATCGAACACGCGACCTCAGGCGTGGCAGTCGGTTACACTAACCATTACGCCATCGAGGCTATCAATTTATTGTTTTGATTTCTGGGTTACGCGGTAATAGTGGCCTGACGGCAATTAGATTACCCGTTATTACGCGGGACTTGTGCGTAAATTTTAAAAGATTACAGTTGGAGTAAGTACCCCAACTGTAATCTTTTGTAAGTACATGATTACACTATGGCATCACTATTGATATACTATCTATCTCTCTTCTTTCCAAGCTTCCGGCCTATGGCTTGCCCCCTCAACTGTGCACCTGGATTGCAAGTTTCCTGCAGAAGCGTCGTATTCGGGTCCTTTGCGACGGTCGCGCTTCCAAATTTATGCAGGTCAATGCAGAAGTGCCTCAGGGTTCTGTCTTATCCCCTACGCTCTTTCTTCTGCATATCAATGATATGTTGAATCTCGGCAACATACATTGTTATGCGGACGACAGTACCGTGCATGGGCGATATCTCGGATATCTTGGGGCCAAACAGGCTGAGGTTGAGGGGAAAAGGCAGAATCTTGTCATTGAACTTGACCAGACCTTGGACCGCATCTATGAATGGGGTGCCAAGAACTTGGTCGAGTTCAACGCCAAGAAGACCCAGGCATGCGCGTTCTCAACAAAAAGTCTCCGTTCCTTCCCCTCCCTTCTCTGAAGAACACTCCACTGGTGATACGTGACAGTCTCTCCATCTTAGGTATGGATCTTTGCCGCTCCCTTAATCAGAAAACCTATATCGAGAGCGTCATTAAGCAAGCTTCGCGAAAACTCGGAGTTCTGAACAGGGTGAGGCGGTTCTTCACGCCTGGGCAACTGTGCCTATTGTATATAAGGCACAAGTGCGCCTTTGCGTGGAGTACTGTTCTCATCTTTGGGATGGCTCCGCGCAGTACTTGCTGGACGCTCTCGACCGGTTACAGCGGCGGGCTGTCCGTATCATCGGAGATCCAGAGGTCACGAGTTCACTGGAACCTCTGCAACTCTGTAGGGACATTGCCTCATTGGCATGTTTCTACAGAATATACTACGGGGAGTGCTCTGAAGAGTTATTCCACCTTATCCCGCCCTCCCCTTTCCTATCCAGAACAACGCGTGCTGGGCTCAGATGCCATCCTTACACGGTAGAGTCGATTAGAGCGCGTACCAAAAAGTTTGGGTCCTCATATCTCTGCCGACCTACCAAGGCATGGAATTCTCTGCCAAGGCACGTGTTTCCTTCTTCCTTCAATCCTGGGTTCTTTAAGCGGGGCGTGAAAAAGCATCTTCTCAGGCCGTCAAAGTAGAGACCTCAACATCGCCTCGGCTACTGTGGGGGCGATGTGGAGGCCACTGCTCTTAGACCACACGACTGCTTACCATCAGGTGGAGTGTGGTCATTTTGACGAGCAAAATAAAAAAAAAATAAAAAAAAAATCTATTAGTATAGGATTGACATACATATAAACAGCTATATCATATAATATATATGTATAATATTCTACCACATACACACAAAACCATCTAGCCTAAACTAAGCAGAGCTTGTACTATGGGTAAACATATATATTATACATAGAAACGCCCAGACCAAGACAAACATTCATGTTCATGCACAAAAATGTTTGACTTGTGCGGAAATCGAACCCGCGACCTCAGGCGTGGCAGTCGGTTACACTAACCACTACGCCATCGAGGCCGACTTTTTATAAGGAATACTGATTATGGAAGGAGTACACTTATCATGGTTATTACCTGTTACAGCAATTTTCCATATAAGTATGTTTCAACTATAATATAGATAGGTACAGTAAAATTAAGTTAGTTTTGGTATAAGTTTAATTTCCAGTATAAATACTAAAAAATTAAATTATACCAAAACTAACTTACGCTTGATTGCTCGGGATTGAAAATCGTATTAGCAATCTAAAACTTTGTGATTTATCTGTTCAATATTTATTCCTAAAGTTAACTTTTACGTGGGATCAAGTAGTCAATGGCGCTGTGTAACAATTTTATTTATATTACAAGCTTTGTACCCTCATTTCACCCCCATAAAAGGGAAGGAAAGATTTAGAGAAAACAGTGATATATGTGTTTGTTTATTTATTTTTTAGAGTATTGGCGACAAGATTCTATGTTTTTTTTTATCCAAAGTTTGTAATTCCAATCTAAATTAATTATAAGCCATTTCCATCTATATAATTTCAAGTTCATCATCATCATCATCAGGCTATAATAGTCCACTGCTGGACATAGCCCTCCCCCAAAGTTCTAATTAATGTCAAGTTAATAGACCTGTATTCATTTACAATTAGTTTCTTCTTCTGTAGGTATTGATTTATTGTATATTATTATCTTCAATGTGAGAAGACTAATTCTCTGGTCTCCATCCAAATATCAAGATAAAGAAACCAAATGCGTGTATATGCGAAATCTTACAAGTAATATACGAAACAAAACAAACAATGACTAAACTACATAAAAGCGACATAATTCTTGTACTTCATTTCGTATACATTGCGGAAACCAACCCATCTTCACATAATACCCACCCACACACCAGACAATCTTACTCCATACCAGACGAATTTCATCACAAACATGAAGTAGATGAAGCAGTTTAACCCAATTGTGGCGGCCATTAAGCTAGCGCGGCAGACGCACGCAATGGTGGACTTCCTCCTAGGATTGGTCCCGGAAGCCCCGGGACAGTTTACTTCACTATTTTTGTAATGGACTCTGTCCATTAGCAATAAATCGTCGCGACGCGTGTGTGGGTGCGTCTAGACATACGACCACCATGCTTTGTTTGAAACTATCTTTTGCGTCGTGCAATCTTACAGCGGCAGTAGGTACCATGAGTTGCCTTAGTTAATGTTATTACCGATTCTAGTACAGCTTTTAATTGCATTGGTGTAATGTTTCTAGTACTATCTCTATAGTATCGCAGTGACGGGCTTCCATTAGAGAAAACTGTTAGAAATGATAGAAGAACAATTTTTTTATTATTTTCTCAAGCCCTCGTGCTAATGTTTGTCAGAAGAGACTTATAAACAACTAGATGTGCTCGCGGTTTCACACGCGTTTATCGTTACTACGCCGCCCCCGTGGGTCGTAGCGTGATGTTATATAGCCTATAGCCTTCCTCGATAAATAGGCTATCCAACACTAAAAGAACTTTTCAAATCTAACCAGTAGTTCTTGAGATTAGCGCGTTCAAACAAACAAACAAACCCTTCAGCTTTATAATACTAGTATAGATAAAATAATCGGCAAAACGAACAAGCTGACTCGGTACAATTTGTAGATCACACACAAATATCGGTCCCTTGTGCATTATTTGGTCAGAAATTATCTCGTATGGGGGAAGGCAAATTTATACGAAGTGCGATACTTTTTTATTGGACTGAGTGTTTGGCAGACAAGAAACAACCCCTTAATGAGTTGCAGTTATGCTAAACCCATGGCTATAGACCAAAATAGTACAGTATTACGCGAAATTAGTAAGTACGTCTCAGTAATTTTGCTTGAAACATTGTTGATGTTCTATAATACATAATATTATTATATTATGTACTTACATTCCTGCCTAACGTTTCAAGTGAGTTAGAGAGACAAAAATAGTAGTAGCAGTTTAAACATGAACTACAATAGAAAACTCGTAGTAACTCTATTCAGTGGAGAGAATAGAGTAGGTAAACGATTCGTCAATGCAAATGTATGGTCGTGTCGAGTTATTCTCCCGCTGTCGTTCAGTTTTTGCTGGTGAATGGACGCCGAATGGGCGTTATTTATATCCCCATTGATAAATTGATGATGTCGATTTTGTAGCGAAAAACAAAAGCTTTTTGGTGAGGTGCTTAAGTATTGTTTTGTTAAAAATAAAGAAACATATTGCGGATATGTGAAGTTGATTTATTGTATAAAAATGAGTCTGGATAGATTTTCCTTAAACTTATATCTGGTTAAGATTTTTAGTAGAGATTAAGTACTTGTAAGTTATTGTTAGTAGATATATAATTTTATCCATTACTAGCTGTTACCTGCGACTTCGTCCGCGTAGATTTTAACTAAAAAGTGTTTGTCTCCGCGGAACCCTATTTTTTTCTAAAATCAAAGTAGTCTATGTTACTCCTTATAACATTAGCTATCTGCCAGTGAAAGTCCTGTCAAAATTGGTTCAGTCGATTCGGAGATTAGCCGGAACAAACAGACAGAAGACAGACAAAAATTTAAAAAATAGATGTTTATATACTTTCATAAGCATTAGATAAAAGCTGTTATTATGACATTACAAACAGACACTTCAATTTTATTTATTTGTATAGATATTCCTGCGTTTATTTCCTAATAGATTTTGGCGACTCTACGTTTTCACCCTTATTATGAAATAATTATTAAACTTTTACTATATTTTCGCTATTCAAAGTTTATATAATAGTCATCTATTAAGTGAGAAATAAAAGTGATTGGCTATTTCAATGTGATACACCACCGCCAATTAATATTTTATTTTATTTGGGAAACAAACTGATACAATTTAAAGATAATTAATGTTAAAATTAACTACACTTAATCCAAAGCAGTTTCCACATATTATAAATATACAGTAGCGCCAAAAAATATTCGAAGTTATAATCTAAAATAACAAATGCACAAGTAATTAGCGTAACAATAAAACAACAAAGAAAAATTGTATTTTAAAAAGAAGTACAGTCCTAGGAACAGAGTTAGGTACAAAGTTATATTAGGCCATACGGCATAGATATCATGACAGGATATTGATATTTTAAAATTATTGAATGACCTGATACGTACTTTGATACCTTCCGCGTATAAAAACTTCAAAATTCGAAATTTAAAACTGCGTGATTTAACGTTTTGAAATTCGATAATTTATGATTATTCGTATGTGACACTAAGATATTAAATCCTAAGATAATCTAGGTCACGTATACCTTGCCATTAAAATAACTGTTCAATGGCTTTTATGATACGTACTATCTCGTAAACAAAACACAGCGGTGTCTCTTGTTCATTAATCTTCTTCTCCCTAGCCTTTATTATTCCCGTCTCTTGGGGTCGGCTTTTCTGGTCTAATCGGATTTGACTGGATATCAGTTTTTACACGGAGCGGCTGCCACCTGACCTCCGCAACCCGAAGGCTAACGATACCCTAAGGCTAGACCAGTGTCAGGATATTATAGAGCACTGACTTCCCAATAACGACTGCCATAGATTTTCATGGCAGCCAGGACCGACGAGGCACGGAGCAGGCGATAATTGTGAATCAATACGCACATAATTTCAAAAAGTCATATAACTTCCGAAAGTCAGAGGTGCGCAACGTGGGTTCGAATCTGAGACCCTCTGCATTGCAGTCTGTTGGTTTCCGCACTGAACTATCGCTGCTTTGTTTTCTCTTGTTCATTAATAACTGAATTAATCAATTCTTTTGTACAACGTTCTGCATTATCAGGCTCGTATATAACCTCGTACACGATATTGCTTACGCGTACATCTGACGTTTTGATGTGTGGACTATCATTATCATTAGCGGCTTCATTACAATCTATGTTCTGTTCTGATGACGTCTTATATCAATCATTATAATCTTAGTAATGAGTGTTATTATCTTCTATCCGCACTTACATTTATTATAGAACTAGCTTTTGTACGTAGCTTCACTCGGGAACACTATTGTTCATGGATGAAAGGTAGCGTATCTCCTTTTCTGTACCCCTGTCAATATGTATTGCAAAATTTGGTGATGATCGGTCAAGTAGTTAAGGCGTGTAAACGTAACAAACAAACAAACTCACTATAGCATTTATAATATTAGTTGATTTAGGATTCTTAATATTTGTTTATTTGAATATAATTAATATCGTTAACGGAGATTATCTAACTGTATTGGTTTATAGAACAGGGACCTTAGGCGAAGTGAACGAGGAATGGCTGTACTAAATCTACTGTATACTTAGAACATTCAACGTGGTGTGGTTATTATCGATTGATACGTCAAACTCACAGTCAATCACAATCTTTGCAAGAAGTGTGATTTTGTGACCATTTTAGATATTATAAAATATTATATGCAGGTGCGCGGTAGAAATCGAAAGGATTTTTATCTTAAATCTTTCCCAGTATTGTTGTAAAACGTGACACTTATGGCGTTGCGTTTTTCCGCGTTAGTCAAATGCCAACTATGATTGTACTGAGAAACAATGATAGCCACTTTCAGCATAAACCCACGTAATAGCGTTTTAAATGTCATCGAGTAACCGCAAAGGTCTGCCACCCACGTCTGAAGAATGTAGCAGTAATAAGGGGCTATTATTTCAGCACGCACCTTCGGCTATCATCGGCTCTCGTCGTGACTCGTTCGGGCTTTCGACTCATACGATCGTCACGAATTGAAAATTAACAGTTCCTTGTTTTCTAATTATTGGTTTTGGAAGCGTGAAGTTGGGTGTTTAAAGTAATTTTGTGTTGAAAAGTAATTTATTACATTGTTTATTACATTGTCCAATTTTAAACAATATGATCTTTGTAAGGTCGTGACATTAATGTGCATGTTTTGGTGAGAGAATAACATGTTTACCGCAACAATGGTATCTGCCGTTACATTTACAATAGTAGACTTTAGTGTAGACCAAATCGACCTGAACAACATAGGCCGAATGTAAAATATCTCTAGTTCGCTCGTATTTAGAGGCAATGTTTAAGCTAACTGTATAGATTGTCAGTTTAATGACGAGGTTTTGAGTTCATAGTTCGTTCAATGGTCTCATAATTGAGTCTAGAACTACACAATCTGAGTATAGAATTAGCAATTTTGTGTAACTTTATGTTAATTGTGAGGTTGGGTGTTTGGTAAAGGAATTTTTAACCTAGCATTGTTTGTTTGTTGTCACTAGGTGCTTTGAATAATTATGAGACTCCTTCTCATTGTAATAAAGGAACATAGAATGCCCAGACTAGGTATGTACGGTTGTTTGGGAACCTCATACATTTTAGTCCAGCGTGGCTGCGTAGTGATCGTATCACTCGGAGCTTTGGAAATGGCGAAACAACCACATACAACTTTGCGGCTTACGCGCAGGTATTGTATTAATTAATTATTTCTTTAAGGTTTTATTTATTTGAGAAATCATTACATATTATAAAACAAAGTACCACGCCGCGTCGGTTCGCGATAAACTTACTCGGTTTTCACCAATAGACAGAGTGACTCATGAGGAAGGTTTAGGTGTGTGACGTGTCAAGGTGTAGTACAACCCGTGTGAAGGCAAGGCAGGTTGCTAGTTTAATATTAAAACTGTTTAATACATTTTTAAAGATATACCTAGATGAATTCTGTTTTGCTGTTGGCGGAAATGTTCATCAAACATGTTAAAAATATTATTAACAATTTTGATTAACATTTGACGTTTAATTAACTTTCTTTTTTAATGTTTCTGGCTCAGATCAGAGGCGTTCTGGACAAAGGCCAGGTTAAGAGCACTTTGAACCGACGGGCGTGTATGAGGAATGTCATGAAAGTGAATCAAGCCAGAAAAGTGTGTTCGGATCGTAGCAAATGGAAATCCGTAGTCTCTGCCTATCCCTCTGGGAAACAGGTGTGAATCTATGTATGTATGTTGACATTTAATTTTAGATCGTAAAAGTTTACAATTAATTAGATAGAATAGTGGTATTAACGATTTATAAATCATTCATTGTAATTGTAATCAATAAAATGAAACTAATAATTAATTAAATTAATCGTTAATAATATATTTTCACAAGTGTAGTGTGTATTTATTAATTTTGCTCAGTAATAATAATCCACTATCGTAAATCGAGAGTATTTACGATAGCAGTCGTATAAGTGTTAATCGTGGTAGTTGTAATTCACAATTATCTGTTTGATTCATTGCTCATGAAACTTTTCTTAATCAAGAAATATAATATTGCTGTTTATTTACAAGCTCTCAAGTTACATGACTTTAATCAGATTGGAATGTTCTAGCATTATTTGTGTTAGTCATAACCTGGTATATAATATATTCAGTAATATATACATCCACTGTCTCAAGTAGTTGACACGGGTCTCATGCGCAAGCAAATCACGAGGGTTACATGCGTTAATCATAGGGTTACTTAGTGGCTTGCGTGGCGAGGAACTTACTTGCGTTACGCGATACATGCGTCCCAAACAAGATCCACAATTTACGCATGTTATCCGCGTCGTGTACAAGAGTAGGAGTGAGGTAGCTATTGTAATGTATGTGTATTGCGTCGGTAGTTCAATAATAAATAATATCAATATTTATGTGGGTATACAACAAATCCATAAAGTAGACTAACGATTATTTGTGAATCAGTCGGAATATACATCTAACAGTGCGAAGGTGTTTTACTGCTCATCCCGATATCCTGGCTATCCCTGCGTTCTTGATACTTCAGTGGCGACGAGATTTATAAGAACATACGTGTGCAGTATATGGTGTGTCATACGTACCAAAATAGTACCGAAAATATGGCGATCGGTAAAATTGGAGAGTTCAAAGTGCAGTCAGATGTTTGGAAGTTGTATATTGAACGTCTCGAGAATTACTTCGTGGTTAACGATATCAAGAAAGAGCTGCAGGTGCCAACGCTGATAACAGTCATGGGAGCGGAGAGCTACGAGTTGCTGGTCAATTTGTGTACACCAGATAAACCCAACACGAAGACATTTGAATTTCTAACGGCCATCATGGAAAAGCATTTGCAACCGAAACCGAGTGTCTTAGCCGAACGCTATAAATTTCGTCAACGGAAACAAAACGAGGGCGAAGGTGTAGCACAGTACATGGCGGTTTTAAAGAAAATGTCAAAGTCTTGTGATTTTGGTACGTGGCTAGAAGAAAGTATCCGGGATCAATTTGTCTGTGGAATCAGTAGCGAAGTAATACGACAACGTTTATTCGCGGAGGACACGTTAGATTATTCCAAGGCTTATAGTATGGCTACGAGCATGGAAGCGGCCGAGAAAAATGCGGCCGTTGTTGAGAGCGCAAATAGTTTTAAGTCGACAGATAAGACAAACACATCGACTGAATGTCTTGCTATGGCGACGATGAATCATCGCGGCGCGGATACTCGCGGAGCGGCGCCGGCAGCGGCGCGAGTCGAGAGAAGGACAGGGGCAGCGCGCGCGATACGACACGGCTGCGTGCAAGTTTTCGCAATACGTATGCCGCGTATGCAATAAGAAGGGTCATCTACGTCGTGTGTGCCCATTGGTAGTGGGTCAGCATCATTTGGCAGGGCTTCGACCAGTATCTAGCACATCGGGGAGTGAAGGAAGTGACGAGGTAATCACGGTTGAGATAAATAATTTATCAATAGCGGAATGCCCGCCAATTTATGTAAAATTAATAATACACGGTAAAGATATTAGTATGGAGTGTGATACGGGGAGCGCCGTATCTTGCATTGATTACAGAACATACAAACGGTTGTTTAATGATTTACCGATAGAATCATGTAATTTAATTTTAAGGTATTATACAGGAGGAACCGTAAATCCTATTGGGGTTATTAGGCCAGAGGTTAGATTTAAAAATATCTGTAAGGTATTAGATTTATACATAATTCAGAATGGTAAAACTTTATTAGTGGGTCGACAATGGATGGCCGAATTAAAAATACAGTTATATTCGGATCTCACTGGCAATATAGTGCCAGTTAACAGGGTAATGAGTAACGAGGAATTTAATATGGGCGATTTCAGTTCCAGATAATGTAAGGTGTTCGAAGACGGTCTGGGACGATTCACCGGTGGTGCGGTGAGCATACACGTGAAGCCCGGGGCGCGGCCCGTGTTCATACGCGCGCGCCCGCTGGCGTACGCGCTGCGTGCGCCGGTGGAGCGTGCGCTGGAGCAGCTCGTGCGGGACGGTATCCTCACGCCGGCGGAACGCTCGGATTGGGCCACGCCTATCGTGCCCGTGGTAAAAAAAGATGGTACTATTAGAATCTGTGCAGATTACAAGATAACCTTGAATAAAGTTTTAGAAGTCGACCGTTATCCTTTACCGCGAGTAGAAGATCTGTTAGCTAGGCTACATGGAGGCGACCGGTTCAGTAAAATAGACTTATCGCAGGCTTACGCACAATTTGAATTAGATGAATCGAAGAAATATACAGTAATTAACACACACAAGGGTATGTTCATGTTTAATAGATTAGTATACGGTTTATCATCTAGTCCCGGTATTTTTCAGAGACGTCTAGAACAGTTGTTTGCGGATTTGCCTAATGTGGGAGTATTCTTGGACGATATTGTTGTAACAGGATCAACAACCAAGAATCACATTAAGAATTTGTACAAGGTGTTTGATCGTCTACAGTCTTATGGCTTAAAAGTAAAAAAAGAGAAGTGTAGTTTCTTTGCCAAGAAAATAACATATCTGGGTTACGTAATTAGTAAAGATGGCATACAAACATGTCCCGATAAGGTTAAAGATATAATTGATACACCGGCTCCCTCAAACATATCAGAGTTGAGGGCATTTATAGGTATGACCATGTACTATGCCAAGTTTATAAAGAACGAAAGTACGCTTCTAGCACCTCTATATAGGCTGCTTAGGGCGGATGTACATTTTGACTGGTGTAGGGAGTGCGAAGCGGCATTTAGGCGCGTAAAACAGCTGTTAGTTTCAAGTGAAGTGTTGATACATTATTCACCTGATTTACCGTTAGTGCTGACGGCCGATGCGAGCAGCGTCGGTATCGGCGCGGTGATATCTCATGTGACCACCGCAGGCGAGCGCCCGATAGCATATGCGTCGCGTTCTCTCAACACGGCAGAGCGCGCTTACTCGCAGATTGATAGGGAAGCACTAGCTATAGTTTTTGGTATACGAAAATACCACCAATACCTGTATGGGAGGAGGTTTTTACTTAGGACAGATCATCGGCCGTTGACACATATTTTCGGTAATAAGGTAGGGATACCCATTATGGCAGCCTCCAGGTTGCAAAGGTGGGCAATATTATTGTCAGGTTACAATTACGAAATTGAATATGTGCCATCAAAGAAAAATTGTGCGGATGCTTTATCAAGGCTACCACAAGGTATACAAGCAAACGGGAATACTGAAATCACGTATTTAAATTTTGTAGAAAATTTTCTACCTGTGACTAATAGTGAGGTTAGGAAACAAACAGAGAAAGACAAGGTGTTGAGTAGAACTCTCTTATATATACAATCAGGTTGGCCGTTAACTTGTCCGGATGAACAAATTAAATCATATTTTGTAAGGCGTCACGAGCTGTACGTAGATTGTGGGTGTATAATGTGGGGTTATCGGATAGTGATACCGCAGACATTGCGAAGACAGATACTAAAACAATGACATATTAGCCACATAGGCATAGTCAGAACTAAAGCGCTGGCTCGGAGTTATGTGTGGTGGCCGAACATAGATAGTGACGTAGAAATGTTATGTCAAAGCTGTGAGACGTGTGCGGTGGGGCACGGCACCACCACGAGCACCTCCGCAACAGCAGAGCAGAGAGAGAGCAGAGCGAGCAGAGTACACATAGATTTCTTAGGACCCTTTCATGGCAATACGTACATGGTTTTGATTGATTCAAGTTCAAAGTGGTTAGAAATTTGGGAAATGCCGAGAACTAACGCGAGGCAGGTAATAAAGGTTCTCCGTGACACTTTTGCTCGTTTTGGTCTACCGTTAGAATTAGTATCAGATCAGGGACCCCCGTTTACGAGCGGAGAATTTAGGGAATTTTTAAAAAATAATGGTATACGCCAATGTTTTTCGCCGACGTACCACCCATCATCAAATGGGGCCGCAGAAAATGCCGTGAAATTATGCAAATCCGTTATAAAAAAAGCGTATAGAGAAAACAAAGATATAGATATAGCCTTACAAACGTTTTTGCTAAGTTACAGAAACTCAGCTCAAAGTACAACGGGCGAGTCGCCCGCAATGTTATTACAGCGGCGTTCATTGCGGAGTCGCTTAGATCTGTTACGTGCGGACCGCACCTTAGTGGATAGGGTGCGGGCAGCACAAGAACGACAAGTGCGAAATTCGGGTGGTGTCTTACGCGAGTTAGCTCCCCAAGATACAGTGTGGACTAGGAACGGTACAAAAGGGGATAAATGGCTAAAAGGCGTAATCGAAGCGCGGGCAGGCACGCGAGAATATTTAATAGATAACGGAGACGGTCGACTATCTAGGAAGCATATAGATCATATAAAACGCAGATCCCGATTGTCCGATTTCATGGGTTCTGATAGTACTATCTCGGATAGTTTGCCACATAATCCAGCACAGGTTTCGACGGCTGAGGAGGCCGTTCCAGTATCGAACGCGACGGGGGAAGTAGATAGTGCGGAGCTGCTGAGCGAGGGTATGACGGGGAGAGTAGATGGGGCAAGTGATAAACAAGTAATTCCAAAGCTCAAAACTCCGTCACCACCACCGGCGAGTCGTCCCAGACGTACTCGTAAACCCGTTGTTAGATTCCAACCAGAGTAACTAGCTAAATATATGTTAATAAAGGAAGTTATTATATTATGTCATTCACATTGTTGTTATTTTGGTTATGGCTATGTTGTAATTATATGTATTTTGTTTGTATCACCATTCATTATCAATGTACCTAATTAGTAGATTAAGTGGTGAGGTGTAATGTATGTGTATTGCGTCGGTAGTTCAATAATAAATAATATCAATATTTATGTGGGTATACAACAAATCCATAAAGTAGACTAACGATTATTTGTGAATCAGTCGGAATATACATCTAACAGTGCGAAGGTGTTTTACTGCTCATCCCGATATCCTGGCTATCCCTGCGTTCTTGATACTTCAGCTATCACCTAACTGTCACCGTAAGATCAGGATAAGTAGGAATGTAAAGCATTGTATGTACGAGATATCCACTTGTATTATCTTCTCCCTAGCCTTTATTATTCCCAAGTCACTTGGGGTCGCCTTTCTAGTCTAAGCGGATTTAACTGGATATCAGTTTTTACACGGAGCGGCTGCCACCTGACCTCCGCAACCCGAAGGCTAACGATACCCTAAGGCTAGACCAGTGTCAGGGTATTAGAGGGCACTGACTTCCCAATAACGACTGCCATAGATGTTCATGGCAGCCGGGACCGACGGATTAACGTGCTTTCCGAAAAGAAGAAAGAAAGAGAAAGAAAAATTCTTTATTTGACACATACCACAAACATAAAATTAAAAGAAATACTTAGATACAAACATAAACTTAGCGAAACTATACCAAAACAGAAAAATAAACAAAAAACATATAAAGTGTCAACAGTAGTGTCAAATAGGGCCCAGTTCAGCATGTGTCAGACGAAAGCCTGACGCTGGTTTTCAACTGGGTCCTTTAGTGACTCACGGATATAAACCATCTATAATATAATCAAAGAAAACATTAAAAATGCATATAATATATATACCTATAAACAGAATAATATCAACTTTACACACAGACACAGATAATGTACCTAATACTAGATCTCACAACACAAAATTATATACATAATAACAAAAATAATAAATAGTAATAATAAGACATAATAAAATTAATTTTAATATATTATAATATCACGCGGTCACACGACGAGCGTGACACAGGCACACACACGCAGATACATATATATAGACCAACGATACTAACAATATATGAGGCTAGAAGGTCATTAATTTCATACAATGCGTCATCAATATAAGGCATTGCATCAAACGAAGGACGCATCTATGTTCGTCAGTGCTAAGCTCCGCTGAGCATCAATTAAATAACGACGCTAACATCTTTTAAATGACCTAATAGTAGTTTGTAATCTGATAGGCGGTGGTAAATTGTTCCATATTTTTGATGCAGCGTAGCAGAAACTGCAGATGTTCTGTGTGGCAGTATAGAGAGCTGTAGTGAGCACTGTCTTCTCGCGCAGTCACGATTGCTATTCACCCAGCTCAATTTGCGGTATAGGTACGATGGCTCGTGAGTACTAATAATGCCGAACATAAGACAGGCCAAGTGCTCCGAGGCACGGAGCAGGCGATAATTGTCAATCAATACGCACATCATTTCGAAAAGTCATATAACTTCCGAAAGTCAGAGGTGCGCGACGTGGGTTCGAACCCGAGACCCTCTGCATTGCAGTCTATTGGTCTCCCCACGGAGCTATCGCTGCTTACGAGATATCCACTTGTATTATAATAAATATAAATAATATTTCAGTGGTTTTCTACCACTCGATGTGGTAGAATACCACTGAAATATTATAATCAGCTTGAATACAAGTGTAAAGGATCATATTATCCAATAAACAAAGAAACATTTTGACCCATAACTTGTTGCTAAACAACAGCGAAATAACTTTCCCACTAAACTTGAGCGAACGAACCGTAAACAACACAAATATTCCCAACAACAACAACAACAACGTATTAGCTACACTCGCAACAATTGGCTGATAGCATC
Source organism: Catocala sponsa (assembly GCA_963564715.1). Classification (NCBI taxonomy): domain Eukaryota; kingdom Metazoa; phylum Arthropoda; class Insecta; order Lepidoptera; family Erebidae; genus Catocala; species Catocala sponsa. The sequence continues at coordinate 517,338 of OY751337.1, forward strand.
GCTCGTGGGCTTACATACAATCGAGCTCAAACAAAGGCCGGCTACACGCGACGTGGCGGTGCTCTTGCGGCGGCGTTTCATTGTGCCTGCACCGCATACTCGTGTGTCGGTGATGTATGCGTTAGTCTGATTGGCTCTGAATACTATTGTGTATGTTGCAAAAATAGAATGAAGATTGTCTGTATTGTGTAGAGGTCCGTGTGTAGCGGAAACTTGCTTGAGGTGTGATTTATGAAATATGGCGAACTGTTATTGTTGAGCCAAGAATATAAATATAGGTCAGACGCAAGTTTTATGAAATAAATTCCTTTAATATATTTCAACAGTGAACGTAGTTTTAATTGTTTATAAAAGTTAATGAGAGTGTGTTTATGTTAATGATGAAAGAAGTGCAAATCGAAAAAGAAATATTTTGCGTAACTTGATGATAGATTAAATTAAAGGGCAGAATTTATTACTACTTAATAATAGATTTTAAACATTGCTAAGAGAAAATCGTAGCTAACTTTAAGAGATACATCCGGTAAAGACACATTTGAATCACACAAGAGTATTTTATATACCTATCGAAAGTTATATGCATTTCAGAACCTTTTACCTGCCAACTCAACGCTGTTACAAATAATAATTATTCTACATTTATAAGTAGACTATAAAGGGTCAATTCTCATAATAAAATCTGTTCAAAATGATGTACCGATTTAGTCTCAGTGTTCTAAATTAAAAGAAATGTCAAATGAAAACATGAGTTACATTGCGATTTACATTTGACTTATATTAGAATAGATTGGAACTCTATTATAAACATATTTTTAATATTACGAATCGTCGATGATCCCAATCTCACGGATCGGTTGGAAACTTTAGGTCTCTCTGCGTGTTCTACCGACTCTTTCACGGGGATTGCTCTGAAGAGCTGTTTGGTTTGGTACCAGCGGCCCCTTTCTATCACCGTACCACTCGACAACGAAGCAGGGTTCATCTATATCACCTGGAAGCGTTCAAATACAAGACGGTACGCTTTCAGCGATCATTTCTCCCACGTACGTGCAAGTTCTGGAATGAAGTGCCTGCTTCGGTGTTTCCCGAGCGCTATGATATGTCCTTCTTTAAACGAGGTTTAAAGATTTCTTCTTTCACGGTAGACAGCGGCTTTGCTGTGTCCTGACATTGTTGAAGTCCATGAGAAGTGGTTACCACTTTCCATTAGGTGGGCCTCTTGCTCGTCTGCCACCAAAGGCAATAGAAAAAAAAACTTACAAGAATTAGCTTTTAGTTTAAAAACAAGAATAATAAACCATCAGCATGTTATAACAAGTTTTTGATAAGAACATACATATTATGATGGTTTTCATCTGCAATTTTACATCATCCAATCAACACTTGGTTTATGTAAATAACATACATTTGACATGTTTTATCAGCAGTGCTATCGACACGAAACGAATTATCAGTCACGTTTAACAGCACATTAAACTGTAAACACAAACGGATAGTGTCCACCGGCAGTACATTACTGTACATGATTGCGATCGGTGTCGGACACCGGTGTACCTACACTACACCGTACATTGGTGTTTGCTGTACATTCAATAACACGTTACAATGGACAGTACGATTCGACGTTTCAACACGATACTTGCCTGTTATATTCGCTTTATTGCTTACGGTATGGTCCATGTTATAGGATAAGTTGTTTCACATTTTGTTTGGTTTTAAGCTCTAGGTTAAACTAACTAAACCGACAATTGAAGAGTATAGTTTCAAAACCCACCAAAACGATATCAGAACAAAAATAATGTTCCGATTGAATATGAAGCTCCTTCACTGCTTTGCACTGATAGTTTCAACAAAATCCACTCAAATTCTATTAAATCAGCTCACAAAAGTAGCAGTTTGTTGCAAACACTGCCAAAATAGTACATTTATATTATGTCTTTAAATGGTTTTTTGAGATTTACCATTATTTGTTGAAAAGTATTTAAGAGGATTTTGAAACTAAACTACTCAATTCACACTAATATCCTCACTAATATGTATTATAAATTTGAGTTTGTTTGTTACGTTTTCACGCCATGACTATGCGACCGATCATTATGAAATGTCGCCTACGACATGTATGCGACATTTTAGTCGGGGTAACAGAAAAGGACATTGGATTCCGTTCATTCAGAAAAACCAATGTTACTCTATAAAGGCGTCAGAGGCTCTGTTTGTTTGTTCTATATACAACTTAAAAGCTGAAGTGATCTTCATTTAAATAGATTAAATCCTGGGGAAGGACATAGGCTACCTCTTATTCTAGAATGCGTTTGCCTGAAATCCACGTGGGCGAAGTCGCAGGCAGAAGTCAGTACCAAATACTGTGGCGACATTTTTTTTTTATGATTAAACTAGATTTAGTAACAATACTTTTTCCTAGATGAAAAGTACCCTATGTACCCCTGATAATGTGTACGTAAAAGTATATGATGTTCGGTCTAGTAGCTAAGGCGTGAAAGCGTAACAAATAAATAAACCCACATTCGCATTTATAATAAAAGTTAGGATTAGAATGTGTCGTCTGAATAAACGAGACTATCTATATATTAATACGTGAAGCAAAAACTTTGTACCCCTTTTTACGAAAATTGCGCGGACGGAGGAGTATGAAATTTGGCACAGTTAAAGTTTATATGGAGAAGGAGGGGCGAATCCTAATATTTTTATAAAATATGCCTTATAAATACATTAAAATAATAAAAAAAACACTACATACACATAACCATGAATTTGACACATGCAGTCGAATCGCGTTCGTAGTATTTCGGCATTGTTCGTCTGACGTCGTACAATTCTTTGTAACTATGGTTACCTATACCTTATTTATATGTAATAAAGAAAAAAAAAACAAAGTAGCAAGCTTAGGAATTTTGGTCGAATTTTGACCACTAGGCGACCGCAAGTATTTATTAATGGGCAATCATTATGTAGTTTCATTCGGATCGTCATGCTATATATTCATAACAAACAAAACAGTATGAATTTCTGCTTCTATTTAGATTAGACGAATGGTGTAGTGGTTTGAGCAGTCGTCTCAGTATTGCCATAGTGCCGAGTGTGTTACTGAGTTGTCCGTTTACACGCGACAACAATATGTGTGATCCACAAATAGTCGTTCCGCGTCTGGCTATATTTTGTGTCGGTTTTTTAAATGTTGGTGTATTCTTTTAGCGAAAATTATCTTTAAAATAAAATATATTTTCTTTTTGTTTCTATTAAGGTGGCAAACAAGCATACGGCCCACCTGATGGTACGTGGTCACCGTAGCCTATGGACGCCTGCGACACCAGAGGCATCACTTGCACGTTGCCGACCCTTTAGGAATAAAGGGAAGTGGGAAGGAGAAGGAACGGGAAGGGGTAAAGAGGGTGATTGGGTCTCCGGCACTCTCACTCACCGAACGAAACACAACAGTAGGAATACTGCTATTTCACGTCGATATTCTGTGAGAGAGTAGTCCTTCCCCGGTCGAGCCGGCCCATTTAAGCTGAAATCAGCGAGGTAAATTTCTGAATGCTATGAATTCACTTTTGAGACGAAGGTCAATGACGAGCATTCAACAATAATTTAAAAGCATATAAAAATCGATCGTAATCTATTAAAACACACATCTAATTTGGCATTGTTCTAGTCATGCCATTCTCATTAATGTGGTAATAAATAACACTCGTCTGTCTAAATATATTTTTGTCCTTTGGCACGGACCACCTTCAACGAGATGTAACCTGCTCTTTACAAAAGTGGAAACATGAGTCTTAACGTCGACATCCCTTTAACACGTGAGCCTTGCAACGAAATAAATGAGGTACAAAATCGCCCCCAGCTTACGCCTCGCTTCGCTCATGTAATTTAAGTCGGAACTAAGTTATCAAATATCGGAGTACATTAAGTTTTACTGCCTGTTACTTAGTGCTGCACAACTCATTAGCTTAGCAGCTATCACAGATTGCCTTGTTTATTTGTTACTTACTTCTAATGCAAGGCGTGTATTTGTATTATCCACTCATTTAATTTTATCTGCAGTGCACTATAAAATTGTATTGATTGAGAGAAACTATAGAAGTTCACCTCGTAAGGCTTAGGTAATTGTCCGGAGAATTTACACCAACGTTATTCGCGGTAAATAGAAATCTGTTTCTCCTTTATCACATGGTGTTGTTATTAGACGATAATGATACACGAAACCCTTTGGGATAACAAGCAAATAGTATTGATTTATGCGTTTGAAATTTAAGCTTATAGTTAGGGCAGAGTGATGATCAAAATCGAGTATAAAATTATAGTCTACCAATTAATTATGGTGCCAAAATTGGCTCTTGCTCAAAGGCTATTCAGTGGTTACCCGAGGGTATCGTAAAAAGCGAGTAAGGGAGGACAGCAGAGAGATAAATAGCACTATATTCTGCTCTTGTAAGGAGGGGTAATTATGTTCCTCTTCTAATTGCCCTTCGTGCATGTAAGATTGCTATGGTCGACTGTTCAATTGTTCATATATGCATTCCTTTTGATTCCTTATATACAAGTGTGCGTTTCTTGGTCATTTTTTATAAATGTGGCGACATTTTTTATAATATATAATATATACGACATTTTTTAACACGCTTTTATTAGCTTGGTATGTATCTATGTAACGGAATCTTTGAACGTGATTTTCACCCCTTTCAAACCGACGGATTGATTTGAAACTTTGCACACTTATTGAGGACCGATGACAATACAATAATCTAGAAAAATATAAAAAATAAAAATATAAAACAAGCTTTAAGTGTTGAAAATAATTTAATAATTTTAATGTAAAAAAGCGTGGGGTGGGTTATTAAAATATCTTAGAAAGCACCCCACGCTTTTTTACACTAAAATTAGTAAATTATTTTCTACATTTTAAAGCGTGTTTTTTAGTTTTTTAAACTATTATTGTATACATGTTTTTCTGTTCTTTTTATAAATGTATATTCGCACAGTGTACGAGCAGGTAAGTATTTAATATAGCATGCATGCAAAGCCACTACATATCTCTTTTATATTTAAACCATGATTTTACCGTCGCTGTGTATATTGCTGAAGTCTTGTATGTTGAACACACTACTACAGCATATAACTTAATACTTAAATTATATTTAGTTTAAAAGTATAACTCACATCATATTCAAGGTAGGCAAATCACCACAAACATTTGTTAACAGACGTTCAAACGCATGTCAACTGCTGTGATTGACTGAGTAAGTTCCCAACAGCCAATCAAATCACTAGACATGAATTTGATTGTAACATATCGTTGATTAGCCTTTTAGAAACTGAGTGTTATTTATTCTTGATGTACTTTTGCTACGATCATCTTTATACAAGAAGACACCATTTACATAATTATATTATATTTTACCTCCCATGCAACAAGGGCTAATAGTAAAATTTTGCCATCGGCAATAACTGCATCAATATTTATACTATAATAATACTGACCACACCCTTATCTGTATTTATAACTATTCTACTCACCTGCACACAACACATTTCTACACATATACAATATTTTTAATATACTACACGTTTTCATATACCAAACCCACATACACATCTACACACGCTAAGTCATATAATTACGACTTACCCATAAACATTGGATCGTCATACAACATTACAATAACAAACATCACACCTCAACCGTCAACCACTAATAATATAATTTACTTAATAAAAAATGGCTAACACTAATGACCTTATTGAAAATATAGATATTTTTTCTGTAACTGAAACATATACCTGCAACCCGGAACAAACGGCAAAATATATTAGCCGGCCAAGTTCTTTTTTAAAAGTTCTTACACAATACATTCGGTCAATTAACTGTAATTACATGCACTTATTAACTTTACTTCACCGTATTGATGTCGACCGTGACTTTTTAGTCTTGACAGAGTGCTGGTTATCATGCAATAGCAATGCCAACATCCCCGAAATAAACAACTACAACACACATACGACCACCAAGCACTTAAACCAAAGCGATGGTGTAGTTTACGTGAACTCTAACTTGTCAGTTGTGTGTGAAGAACCCGATTTTAACAAGTCTGCATCGGGTCTAATTCTAAAGTTAAAAACTGACACGGCCATTGTTTGCATATACCGCTTACCATCAATAGACGACATTCATGCTTTTCTAAATGCGCTGAATACTATACTTCCGTCCTTAAACAATTTTAAGTCAGTAATTATCACAGGTGATATCAATATTGATATTAAGCATGAGTCCACAGATCCACGGGTTGAGTCATACCTTACCACACTAGCCTACCATGGTTTTCTACCTGCACATACTCAGCCAACAAGAAGTAATAATTGCTTAGATCATATTATTCTACGTACTAAAATTAATAATATAACACTTATTTACGACTCTACGGTAACTGACCATTGCCCAACTTTACTCTGTACACCTAACAATGAAGTCCAAGCAAAGCAATACAAAACGTTTAATAAAATAGATTATGACGCACTAGATAAATATATGCTTAGTATGGATTTCTTGCCATTCTTCTCTATGTTAAATCCGAATTATGCAGTAGATAGCTTTATAAACTTAATTAAAAGCACCATAGAGAGATGTACAACTATTATTAAAGTTCCTGCAAATAAAAGAACTATCAAGCCCTGGATTACACCTGGACTTCTGCGATGTATACGAAACCGTGACTCCTTACATAAGAAATGCAAACAATCACCAGATAACCTCACACTCAACATCACCTACAAACGTTACAGAAATTATTGCACCAAGCTTTTAAAGAAATCAAAACGACTTTTTGACACCAATGAGATAAATAAGGCTAGTCACAACCCCAAAAAGCTTTGGGACACCATACGTAAAGTAACAAATACTACAAAACAAAGACACTCACATTCTCAACTATTATCGATTTCTTCATCACCCCATCAGTCCTGTAATCAAGTGAATCAGTATTTTGTAAATATCGGTAAGCAGTTGGCAGAGAACATTTCAAACACACGTCACAACATAACACCAGACACAACATCTTTTCAGACACCAAAATGTAACAACTCTTTTGTTCTAGAACAAGCGGATTCTGATGAAATCTACTCAATTATAAATACACTGAGACTAAACGCTGCTCCTGGCTGCGATGGCATTTCTACAATATTTCTGAAGCGCTATGCTAGGATTATTGCACCCGTGCTATGTCACATTTTCAACTTATGTTTTGAAACAGCTTTCTTTCCTACTTCACTCAAAAAAGCCATTATCCATCCTATTTACAAAAGTGGGGATAAAAGCCTTCCAAGCAACTATCGCCCTATAGCTGTCCTAAGTGCCTTGTCAAAAATACTCGAACGCCTAATTAACAAGAGATTAATCAACTACCTAGAACACTTCAACTTACTTTCCCCTCAACAATTTGGCTTCCGTAAAGACTTATCAACAGGCGATGCTGTCCATGAACTACTTAATTATATAGTGGATAACTTAAACACGCATAAAAAGGTATTAACGGTATTTTTAGATCTGGCGAAAGCCTTTGACACCGTCCCCATTCCTATCCTTCTACAGAAGCTGGAAAGCATTGGAATCAGGGGCAATCCACTCGAGTTGTTCAAGAGCTATCTCACAAACCGCTCACAAACCCTCGTTATTGACAAACTGAGCAGTGATGAACTTCCAATCCAGTACGGTGTACCACAAGGAAGTATACTCGGTCCTACGTTATTCCTGGTGTTCATTAACGACCTCTGCAATCTCAACATCCCTAATGCTAAAATTATATCCTTTGCGGACGACACTGCTATAACCTTTTCTGCCAAATCATGGGAACAACTCGAAAATACTGCTCAAAGTGGCTTTGATACTGCCTTGAAGTGGCTATACACTCACACTCTAACACTAAATGCAACTAAAACAAATTTTATATGCTTCTCATTAAACACACTTGGTCAACCTAGAATACCAATTACGATCACAGCCCATTCTTGTTCCTCAAAGTTGCAAGCTTTTTGTTCATGCCCTATTCTGACTCCTGTAAACGAGACAAAATATCTTGGTATAGTCCTGGACAAACATCTTAATTTCAGACGACATATTAATCTTCTTACAGGCCGCATTCGAAAGCTGATATACATATTTAAAACTCTGCGGCAAGTAGCCAGTCCATTTATCATTAGAAATGTATATTACGCACTGTGCCAGTCAATTTTGACCTACTGTGTATCCAGTTGGGGAGGCGCCGCGACAACCATTCTAAAACCCTTAGAGATAGCCCATAGAGCTATACTTAAAGTTGCTACCTTTCGACCTATTTTATTCCCAACCAACGAGCTCTATAAATCATGGAATGTCCTAAATGTCAGACAAATGTACATATTGCAATTAACTATGCTGCAACATCGTCGTACTCCGTATCAAATAATCACCAAACGTAGAAAAGATAAAATCTGTACTTTGCCGCCTGCACACACCGCCTTTATTAAACAATTTGCAATATATCTCGGTCCCTCAATATACAACAAGATTAATACTATGTCGCCAATATACGGATTATCACAATTTCAATGCAAAAAGACTGTCACCAAAATCCTGCTTAGACTAAATTATGACGAAACAGAAACACTCATAACTAAATGACATCACTCTCACACACACATACACACACACACACACACACACACTCACACACACAAACACACACACAGACACACCCGTGCACACACAGACACACCCGTGCACACACACGCACCTATGCACACACGCTCACACACATTATCAAACAAAACATGCACAGAAAACAGCATGTATGTTCAAATTTTATAAAGAAATGCGATTACTTAAAGATTATTGTATTAATTTACGCACGAATACGCAATATAAATATCGATAACCAATAGGGGATTGGCACTGTAACTCCTAAACACAGGCTACCCAGTAGCCTTTCTAGGATAACAGTACTCCACCCAGTTTTATTGTAGACTACATTATATTGTGGAATAAACAATTTATTGTTATGATATGATACAAATAATATCCTTGTAACAAATACTATGTAAGCTACAATCTCATTTCATAAATAAAGTTTATTATTATTATTATTATTATTAAATAAAAACACTTACTTGTAACATAACATTAACATAGCTCTTCACGTGGAACTCTTTATAAATGTATTCTACAGTACCTGTAAAAAGAGAGAAATATCTTTAAGCGGTTGTACGCTGTAATACTAGTAATGGCGACAATACAAATAAGAAGGAAGTGGTTCATATAATACAATCAGTATGACAGTGTATTGTTGTGCGCGGGCGTGACACTCGCGCAATATTTGCGTTTCTTTGCGCTGCGCTAATGATATAAAGTTTATAAATGGGTTAGTCACAGTTACACACTCTACCTAGAATAGTTGTTTATGTAGTCATTATTTTTATCTTTTCAAATCTATACTAATAATTATAAAGAGGAAAGAATTTATTGAAGTGAAAACTTCTTTAGGCGCGTTGAGCACTTCTTGGGTGACCAAAAATCATAGAACTCGCGTCATCGTCACGCTTCGTCATCGTCACACTTCCAGGTTTTCCATTTTTGAATTATTTTAGAATATTAACAATATCTCAGAAATGGTGCGTCCTACGCAAAAAATAACGAAATTTTGACTCCCTTAATATCCTTTTTTTTTGTTTATAAAGAAGTTTATGATGAAGGATTAAAGTTTTCACTTCTATCAGCAGTCCCCAAAGACTGCCCCAATTTTTTTATTTGTTTGTTTGTATGGAATTGTAGCGGAGCGAGCTCTTTTATGTTTAATAGAGTAGTTTTAAGGAGTAACTGCGTTAAATAGATATTACGAATGCTATATTAAGAGATAATATTTATTCTAAAGTCAATATTGGTAAAAACACTTATTACTTAACAACTGATTACTAAATGGTAAATTAATATTAAAAATGGTAAATTAAATGGTGAATTAAATGGTTTAATGGTAGTTGAGCTCGGTCGCTGCTCGATTGCGAACTGACTTAGAAAGTCGAATAAAATGATAAAATTAACGCGTCTCAAATGTGCATGCAATGCACAAATGTAAAGCGCTGAGCTGTTCAGATGCGTAGTTCCGAACAGGAATTCACTTAAAACTACTCAACCAATTAACAACTGATTACTAAATGGTAAATTAATATTAAAAATGGTAAATGAAATGGTGAATTAAATGGTTTAATGGTAGTTGAGCTCGATCGCTGCTCGATTGCGAACTGACTTAGAAAGTCGAATAAAATGATAAAATTAACGCGTCTCAAATGTGCATGCAACGCACAAATGTAAAGCGCTGAGCTGTTCGGATGCGTAGTTCCGAACAGGAATTCACTTAAAACTACTCAACCAATTAACAACTGATTACTAAATGGTAAATTAATATTAAAAATGGTAAATTAAATGGTGAATTAAATGGTTTAATGGTAGTTGAGCTCGGTCGCTGCTCGATTGCGAACTGACTTAGAAAGTCGAATAAAATGATAAAATTAACGCGTCTCAAATGTGCATGCAACGCACAAATGTAAAGCGCTGAGCTGTTCGGATGCGTAGTTCCGAACAGGAATTCACTTAAAACTACTCAACCAATTAACAACTGATTACTAAATGGTAAATTAATATTAAAAATGGTAAATTAAATGGTGAATTAAATGGTTTAATGGTAGTTGAGCTCGGTCGCTGCTCGATTGCGAACTGACTTAGAAAGTCGAATAAAATGATAAAATTAACGCGTCTCAAATGTGCATGCAATGCACAAATGTAAAGCGCTGAGCTGTTCGGATGCGTAGTTCCGAACAGGAATTCACTTAAAACTACTCAACCAATTTTAAAAATTCTTTCACCACTAGAAAGCTTTATTATCACCGAGTAGCATAGGCTATATTTTATTTTAAACAAAGGAACTGTTACTAACATGACCTAAACTTACCTGCTTTTTCGCGAGCGAAGCCGTAGGCAAAAGCTAGTAATTTATATAATTATTCCAACTGCCTGATTTCCTTAAGGATAGGTTGCACACTGTGTAGATACCATGTGTACAGAATTCCACTTGCTACTAATCAACAGTCTGGTTGGTTAGGATGGGGAGGTACTTTTAATTTGGCCATTCTCCAGAACTTCTCTAATTTGGTCAGAGAGCATTAACTTTGTTCTTTTCAGATATACCTACTTGATTTAAGTATACAATTGTTAATTGTTTCAAAGACGGTTAAATATTAATAACAGACCATAAAGTCTTTGATTTTATTAGTAGTCGGTGTCTCGACGTTCTTTTAAGTCTCTTAACAACTGTAAGATGTCAGATATCTTATAGGTAGTGCAGCTTTAGAAAACTATAGTAATTTTGTAACTAGTAGAAAAGTTAATTAATTTTTTTAGAGGTTTCCCCCATCTTCATTTAATCAGCGAACCAAAGAACTTAACCTTAAAGAAGATATAAATGTAATATGAATTTAATGTATGATCTTCTTCTTCTGCTTCGTGTGGTTAGTGGCCAACCTGTTGTCAAGAGTTGTTCAAGCCTTCCCTAGGCCTCTGACATGGCTTAACGACTGCTGTCAATTTAGCAACAACCGGGACCGACTTTTTACGTGCCCTCCGAAGCACGGAGACGCTCAGATGAAATACCACTAAGCGGTCACCCATCTATAGACTGACCGCACCCAACGTTGCTTAACCTCACTAATCGTTTACCGATCAGTGAGTGCAACTGGCTATGTATGATAAAAACCACTTATTTAAAAACAGAAAATGTTAGGTAAGATACAACCGAATGCTTCCAGTTGTTGAATATAAGAATAAGGAGCCATTAGTATGCATAGCACCGAGCTTAATAAAGCGTAACATCCATATTTTCGTTTAAAAGCACTATGGAACTAAATTAAGCGAGTACAAATCAATGCAACAGAAGCGACAAACATTTTAAATTATTCAACGAAAAAAAACCAAGATCAACCATTTGCATACGAATACGAACACTTCATAAACTCGTCCGTTCCGCCCACGCGTTGCTGCTAAAAGGACTATTATTGTTATACAAACAAAGGTTATAATGCTCTGACAGGCGTTTAAAGTAAACTTGTGAGAGAGGAACTCAAAAATACCAAGTTAAGTGTGCTATTTGGAAAATGTTGTTCAAACAAAATCGAATTCTATTCAGTTGTGACAAGGTTGAATGACTGGTAGATTTTTGAGTTTAGATGGTAGATGTATGTCGGTAATTGTTTATGGGTGAAATAGTTAGTGTTGCCGAGTGCAGTGTAAATTTGGCGATCTCCTTTTGTGGCTGGCTCGTTTATTTCGTAGGGAAGCTTTGTGATTTGTTTTATTGATATTGCTTTATGTTTTGGATCGTTTGTTGAAATAAGGTAGAGTCGTAGACTCGTAGCCAACATCTCTGCTGTCGTTTATTTGCAGGAGAGTGCTTTTACGTGTCTTCTTACCATTCAAGTGGGTTAAAACTATTTTTTGTGTACACTATCTAAATATTAATCGATATTATGAAGGTATACAAAAGTTTCCCATTAGTATTATAGCTTTATTTTCTTCATTCTGTTAGATAGTTTAATGTACAAAAATATTGAATCATCTCTAGTATAGAAACGTTTATTTTCAAGAAATTTCCAAACCGTATATTTTAATATTTGAATGTATTAGTTAATAAAAATATGTAATAGCAGCGATAGCTCAGTGGGGAGACCAACAGACTGCAATGCAGAGGGTCTCGGGTTCAAACCCACGTCGCGCACCTCTGACTTTCGGAAGTTATATGACTTTTCGAAATTATGTGCGTATTGATTGACAATTATCGCCTGCTGCGTGCCTCGGAGAGCACGTTAAGCCGTCGGTCCTGGCTGCCATGGACATCTAATGGCAGTCGTTATAGGGAAGTCAGTGCCCTCTAATATCCTGACACTGGTCTAGCCTTAGGGTATCGTTAGCCTTCGGGTTGCGGTGAGGTGGCAGTCGCTCCGTGTAAAAACTGATATCCAGTCAAATCCGGTTAGACTAGAAAGCCGACCCCAAGTGACTTGGGAATAATAAAGGCTAGGAAGAAGGAGTTAATAAAAATAAAAGATACACATTAGAATTCTAGCATAAATTGTACCATGTACTGTACGCTTTTTTCAACACATATTTAGATATATTATAATAATACTTATATTTTAATCCGACGTATCATTTTATTTTAAGATTTAGTACGAATGTATGAACGTACAGTGAGAATGTACAAATACCTAGTTAAATTAGGTAATAACCCAAATCCTTAAAAGGTTTTTTGTGCTTCTAGAAGCATGAAATAAACTGTACTAAATTTGTTGGTAAGTTTATTTAGTTTTTATGTTTATTAAATGCTTTGAAGCTGGAATGAAAGCTCTATCACTTTAATGTCTATGTCACAGAGAGCTCCTTAGCATAAGGGGTCAACTAGCTACTAGCACTTCATACAAAAACTAAGACACGGCCACTGAATTCGTCAATACCGGCAGAGATCTAAAAACAATTCGAAAAGAAGTTTGTTTCATTATTCAAGTAAACAGCGGCACGTAGGTACTAGATTTTATGAACTAGGATAATATAGTGCTTCCCTATGTAGGCCAGTTCATCACGAAGATGATCTTATTTCAGAAATCTGATCTGACCATAATAAGAAGGTCATAACAAAATTTAGGGTAACTAGGTTTGTTAGATCCCATATGATATGCGAACTTATAACGTCGCAGACAGCCTACATCAGCCTACAAAAGGCTTGGCTTGCTACCGCTTCCGTCATTATATGTATACGAAGTGTGTATGTTTGTACGTAAACATAAAGACATGTTCAAAACAGCCGAAGATGTAAGTTCTCGCAATCGACGTGATAAACATAGACTTGTTCTAGGTGTGATCCCTCGATTGACAAAATATAATAAGAGCTGCCTGGCTATGTGTGTACGAATTTATAATAAATTACCAGTGCATCTAAAGACTTTAAATTGCAGACTGCTTAAAATTAAACTATACGAATGGCTGAATCAAAATAATTTTTATAGTATTAAGGAATTTCTTGAACATAAATTATAGTTCGTAATGTTCACAATTTTTTGCATGCTTTTTAGCCAAACATGTTAGAACTATATTGTAACATAACATCTTTGTATACCATGTTTTAAGCAAATAAATATATTATTATTATTATTATTATTATTATCAGTCACGACATAGTCTCTCAAGTATTAAGACTGCGTCGAGCGTAAGACAGATAATGACAGAGTTCGTGCGGCGCATATATTCAAATCGGCTCGCGGCCGCCATAGTAAAATTGTATGGGGATTTGAAGTTTTTGATAAATATGTATCTTTATTGTCAACCAATAACTTAAATATTTGGGACGGACAAATTGTAATAAAACTATTTATGTTTCGTTTAAGCTGTAAAATAGGATAGAGTTCTACTGTTATAATCTAAAAATCACGTGACACGAGCTTACGTTTTTGCATTTTTCCTGCAAATTTACATAATTTTGTAGGCGAAAATATTAATTATATTAAGTTTTTTACACGGAGTATTGTAAACACATTCATTATTATGGTAAATGTATATTTTATATTTGTATTAAACAAAAAGGGTTGAATTTATTCACTTAACTGTGACCTGTGTGTGTGTTTTGGCACATTTCGCTCGGCGCAGTGTTAAATAATTTTACCGAGTAGTAAATTATATTGTCGGCGAATAATATTAATACTAGACTATATACTTAGAACCAGTAATTTGCCGTACTGACTCTATCACGTCTGAGCTCAGTCTATAGTACATTCGTCGACATCGTTCAGACCACTCCTTTTCCTACTAATGGTTATTTATGCAAAGGTCAGCTGTTCACAGCAGACAGGTAGCTTGTCCGCAAATATCAAATATCTAGTGACCGTTCCGTTTATTGGCTGTTTCATGACAAAAACATGACGTCATTTAGATATCTAAACCCTCTCTCTTAATAGTATGGAATTTACGAGATTCTACCTGTAATAATAAATAATAGATTGTAATACTGGATGTAAAGTTGCTTTCATACGGAATTATCTGGTAGGCTATGCACTAGACGAGCTGAAAAAAGCGGCTGCGACAAACTGATTGTCGATTGGGCCGGTTTTGAGGCAAATTAAAACAGCCCATGTTCAATAATTAGAAAGCTGTAATGCTGATTAATGGATTTATAGAATACAAAATCTAACATTCATGTGATTATAAATTAGGTTTTTAATTTGAGAGGAATTTGTGATGCAGTGGAGATTGCGAGGAAACCAATGTTTCTATCGTAAAGCTTATGGATGGCTGATCGATTACAAGAAGTTACTATCCTTTTTTTTCGGAGAAATGTATGGATGAGATCAATCAGATGGACTACATAATATAAATTTACGGGTGTTATTTAAATGGTTAGCATAGTATTGGTATTTTTGTGAGCAGAAAAATATAAACTGTGAGCAGAAATAGCTAATTGATCAGCAACTCATGGCCAGCAAACTTTAAAGAGATCAAACTAAGTCGACGGAGCCCCGCTTCGCAGGGCTCCTATTTTTGGGTGGGTTTAAAAAAAGGAACCTAACACTTCCGAGACGGAATGCAGTGATTTGAGGCGTATAGATGCTCGTTATGCTGTGCAATATTTGCTGACCAATTACTATTTTTGATGATCATTATATTTAATCCCTAAATTAACTAGTGCCGTGTTCAGCACATTTAATATACCAATAAAATGACCTTCATTGTATCCCTTAATTTGCCGTTCGGTAGTAAATCATCAATTCGCCTCAAGCTATTGTGGCAATATTGATTTTATGGGAAAACAATCTTTAGATTTTTTACAAAATTCAAATGTTTTGTTCATGTACCTACCTCACACAACATATTAGAAGATCATATTAAAAATAATAAAAGCTATATTAAGTAAAACAGAAACACGATTTAATTCTCACACTCAATAATATCGCAATCAGTCAAGTCAATAGTTTGGCCGATTCTAACATAAATATACAAATCACATTTGGCATAAGTTCTCAGTAAGTAGAAATTCTCACGTTTAAATGTTTGTACAAAGTTTATCCTACCCCTCAATCAACTTTTACGAGTTCTCCATAACACTACACAAACTTTGTTTACAACACAATAAAGTTTACCCTAAAAATATAGTAACTTTCACCCCAAAACTTACAAAATTACTTTCCGCTAACAGCTAACCAGAGAAACAGTTTTAAAAACAAACTCCCTTCCCAATATCAGAGGGAACAAGTAACGAACTGCCAACGTAATTCAGAAAGTAATTGTTTCCAACCTTGAACCTTGGGCCTAGTTCACACGCGGCTTTACAAGAATCATATTGGCTGATGCCAATTATGTTATCTTATCAGTGACATCTCAACAATCTGTGAGGTAGAAGGACATACATAGCTCCTTTTTCAGCGCTTGGAAGATTTGTATTACTCTAAGGTTAAGGCATTGACTTGCGATTGAGGAATTGTGTATGATATCTCATGACGTCATAACCACTCCTAACACAAGCATATTAGCTTAGCTGGTAAAGTTACTTCAAATACCAATTTGTAATCACAATTGCTAGTAATCTTTACCAAAAAAAACTTATATGAGCCTTACAATACAATACTGCGTCATTTTCAACTCATACATTACTTATTGTAATTGGACTACTCGTTATGAGACACGTTACAAATAAAATAAGTGTTTCTGTTCAAAGTACGCATGACTCACTTGCGTAGGTACTTAACCTGTGTCGCGCTGGCGGGGACTTTACAAACATTCTAACTTGCGTAGGTACTTAACCTGTGTCGCGCTGGCGCTGGCGGGGACTTTACAAACATTCTAACAACACACGAAGAACACCCAGACTCGGAACAACCATTTGTGGATCACACAGTTTTGTCTCGTGTGGGATTCGAACCCACAACACTCATCTGTACAGTCAACTTTATCAAAATTATAAACAAAATGGATACATCCATTTTGTTTTTTAATTTAACAGTCAGAAATAAATTATAGTATACTAGATTATAACTAACTCTTGTTATAAAAAGTTAGCAAAGAAGCTAGATAAAATTATAATGAAACATTAGATGACAACATGCCATTTTAAAATACAATTATTGATGAATACCAGAACTTCTAAACAATAGTCTCAATGTGCATGTGGCTTTATCATCCAACCTTGGGACTAATTTAGTACAGAAGTTGAAAGTAAACTTCTCCCCTGGAAGAAATGAAATTTTCTATGCTAATGGTAGTTTTGGAAATTTGTAAACGAAATGGAATAAATAAAATAGTTATTGTTGTATTCGTGTAAAATTTAGAATAAAATTCGACACATATTAGTAGTAAAAACTAGACATCATCTTAAGGTTCTAAATACATACCTTCGATGTCTTCAGATTTGAAGCAATGTAATGAACCCTGACGTTCGGTGCTCAATATCGTAGTCCTCAGAATCTTTTCAGGATAATGACTCCCAACTCTTGTCATAGGTGTCCATGATGATAGTCAAGACGGTAATACATGCAATTATCACACAGTAATATTGAGTTATATTACAGTTTAGTTATATTTAACACATGTGACAACATATTCTTTTGATTTTATTGGCATTAGAGACATCTAATGCTAATAAAATCAAAACAAACCATAAAAATAGTTATCAATTATTTACACAAAAATGCCCAGACAATAGACTTTGTTTTTTTAATTAACGAAGCTAGTTACCGTATTTGGGGAGCTTGGCACAGTACATCATATAATATTACAGCATACATTACAAATAGTCGCCAGATTATCTAGTTATTTGCTTCAATACATTAAGCCGAGAGATAATATAATGACTATAGCCAGTACACGACGGCAACACGTGCGAGACACCTGTCTATCTCAACATGTCCCTGTCACTGCCATGTTCGATGTGAACACGGTCACGCCATCGTTCCTCCCTAGTCTTGTTATTCCCAAGCGTACTGGGGTCGGTTTATAACATAACTTATAAGATAACACAAAATATCAGTTTTCAAAAATATACTTTCATCTCGCTACTAGCCTAGTGATATTCAAGGGTGCAGAGATTTTAAATAAAGTACTATTTTTAAATTTAATCGCAATTTCTTTTTGAATCTAAGGTGGCAAACAAGCATACGGCCCATCTGATGGTAAGTGGTCACCGTAGCCTATGGACGCCTGCAACACCAGAGGCATCACTTGCGCGTTGCCGACCCTTTAGGAAAGGAAGTGAGAAGGAGAAGGAGCGGAAAGGGGGCAAAGGGGATAATTGGGCCTCCGGCACTCTCACTCACCGAACGAAAGACAACAGTAGGAATACTGCTATTTCACGTCGATATTCTGTGAGAGGGCAGTCCTTTCCCGGTCGAGCTGGCCATTCATCAGCGAGGCTCTACTACTCTGAAAAAGTAACATGTATGAACGTGGTGTTCATAAATGGTACTTAGTTTTGTAGTTTGTTAGTTCACTCAAGTTAATTATTATCTATGGAGCGACACTGCTTAGGGTTTAAATCTGTCCGGTTATTCGCCTCCTCAAAAACTGAAATTTTTGTGATCCAGACAATAGTTCTGTGTCTGCGTGTTTTGTGTCCGTTGTTTGAATGTTTGTAAAGTCCCCGCGACACAGTCAATAAGCCTAGTGCGGAAGACGGCTTTTTAAATAAAGCAAAAGAAACAAAAATGATGTGATTAATACCAGTCAATATAATATATTCATATTGATCATTGAGTTATTTTATTTGACTTTCAACATAACGCAGAAACGAATACCACCTCAATCTATGTAAATATTTTATATCGAATGCCTTAGATCGTCATAAAATGTGAAATCGACAACCATAATATATACTCGCTAAAGAACACACATCATGTACTTTTTGTCATGGATACATCGTATAGACTTCACGCTAGCAACAATGTTAACCTCGCCAATCGATGCGTCTCGTCCCCTAATGCCGTCAATCATATTCACATCAATGTCCAAGACACGCACACTATCCAACATACCACAAGTACAAATCTAGATATTATTATTTTATAACGAAGGGCTGTCTATTGAACCTAAGTTGCTTGGAACTATTGATTCAAGAACTAAGTTCTAAGTAAAGCGGTAGTGCATTTGCCTTGCAGCTGTTTAGATTCCCGTATATCGAGAAATGGTTTACAGTGTATAGTGCTTGTGGACTGTTGACTGTCTGGATTGCACTTATCTACTTCTATTGGCTAAGATTTACTATTTTTAACTAGGCTATTTTCTACGGTGCTTGATTATTGGTATCATTTTACTTTCATTGTTTCACAAGTACAAAGCTTAAAGTACTCTCTATTAGCCTGTTTTAATGGATACAAAAGCAGCGGTTTTGTATTCGCCCCGTTGAGTTAAATGAATGACCCGGTGTCATTATTTAAAGCACGTTGGGCGGTGACGTAGTTGACACGGCTGCGCCCACGCACCGCGGACAATGCACGTTCACAACACATGATTTGTACCGCTTTGTTCACTATTTTGGTGTTACATTACAATAAGACAATTGGAAAGGTATTGTGATGGCACACCTCGCTGGCGGAGAGGTGAGAGGTTTGATTCCTGTCAGTATAAAATTATTTTTCAATTAAAAACCTTCCGTATATCAATTAAACAGTCGACAATCCCCACATTCAAGTGATGCGAGTGTAATCCAGGTGTAATCTGTTGCTAAGAGATTAATTTTTGCTTGAATGTGTTATAGCAATATATAAATTGAGGTATACGCGAATTGGTCTGATTGTTATGCGAATAACAATCTTTCAAATAAGCATCCATTGATATTTTTAAAGGTGAAAATTGCGCATTTCTAAAATAGACTGATTTTGATGCAGTTTATTTTGTTAACATGATTTCAAACGTCACAAAGATACGAATATGGCTGCTAAGAAAATCTAACACATTATATTTTTATCATAATTTAAACTAATTTCTCAAATCTTCTGCCTCATATTTTCTTAATAAAAGTTTGATATTATGAAATTCGCATCACGATAGAAAAACAATTAAGTAATAGGTACACATATTATTTTTTGTATACGAAGCAAACTGTTATTATGAAATAAAAACCTAGTATTTCAATTAGTTTAGTAATCTACTATTTCAGTTTACGGTTTTCATTCACTCATATAGCTATATGAGTGTATGAAACGCTAGGTAGCGGGGCTTTACAGACCTTCGTTATTTATCTAATTAGCTGTTGCCCGCAGTTTCGCTTGCGTTGATGTTATATCCCTCGAAACAGTACTTCTTTTCTGAGTGAAAGGGACCCTATGTCTTTTTCTATTCCCCTGACAATGTGTATGCGAAATTTTATGATGATGCGTCTAGTAGTCAACACGTCAAAGCGTAACAAACAGAAAACTCACATTCACATTTATAATAATACTAGTTTTCACCCGCGGCTTCGCTCGCGTAAATGTAGCTTAGGTTAGGTTAGGTTTGCAACAGTTCCTTTTCTGGATGAAAGGTACCCTATGTCCTATTCTGTACCCCTGACAACGTGCATGCAAAATTTCATGTTGATCGGTTGAATAGTTAAGACGTGAAAGCGTAATAAACAAACAAACAAACAAACTCATTTTCGCATTTATAATATTAGTAAGGATAGTTATGATCATCATATCACCTAATAACAAAACAATAATTTAAAATAATTGTTGACATATTGTGTAGGTATGTTCATTTTCAATGCATAGCAAAGTGATCTGCCTGAGTAGTTAATAAAACACCTCTGGGCGGTGACGTACTGACATGCGCTGCGCCCACGCATCGCGGACAATGCAACGCGCATGAGTTCACTGCATGTCATCGTTTGTTACACTTTAGTTAACAATAACACGCTGCGAGATAAAATAAATGTTTTTGTAAATATGCTCATATATCTTGTTAAGACAAATGTTGGAAGATAATTCATTAAGGAACAAAAGATGTGCATGACTGATAATATCGCAAAGAAACTCGACCGCGGATGGACTACCCTCTCACAGAATATCGACGTGAAATACCAATATTCCTACTGTTGTGTTTCGTTCCGTGAGTGAGAGTGCCGGAGGCCCAAGCACCTCCTTTCTCCGTTCCCGCTCCTTCTCCTTCCCACTTCCTTTCCTAAAGGGTCGGCAACGCGCAGGTGATGCCTCTGGTTTTGTAGGCGTCTACAGCCTAAGGTGACCACTTACCATCAGGTGGGCCGTATGCTTGTTTACCACCTTAGTCGTATAAAAACAAAATAATAAAACTCAGTTTTCTCATATTTTGTGTCATTAGTGGCACAGCGTTAATAAATATGACTGTACCCCAGAGGTTTACATTTCGCGATTATATAGTCTTACGTAATAGCGAGCAGTTATATTGCCTTCCCCGGACACAGATCCGACTTTGTGCTGATACTGAAAATTTAACAGAGGGATCAGAATATTTTACTTTGTCCGACCCGGGACTTAAACCCGAAAGTTCATCTACAGCAGTTTCATTTACTACCGTTGCGCCACTGAGGCAGTGTAGAATTTATAAGAAGTAAAATATATAACGTACCTATTTGTGATTATCCAACACATTATTGTTTTAGTGGATAAAAGCCGTAACCGGCACTGTTATAATATATCATACAGTCCTTAAGTTCGTCCGTAAGTCACAGCCATTTTATTCGAATACTATTGACGCTATATAGATACAATATATACTATATAATACAGCACCTAGACTCGGAACAAGTACTCGCGGTCCGAATAATGTTTGCACTCGCTTACATATCAGGTCATACCGTACGAGGATAGAATTCCTAACCCACGACGCATTAGCAGTGACGAGGCTGCCAATAAAACGACGAACAATCTTATCAATTTATTTTCATGACCTCTATATAGGATTATTTATTTATTTGGTTAACTCACAGCATATTATATACGATACAATTTAGTGAAACATTTAGATGACAGAGTTCTAATATACATGCCTCGTACGAACTAACACAGCATTCATAGTTGAGACAACAAAATTATGTTAAGAGTTTACAATGTTCATCAAATGTAAACCTAAAATAAAAATTAACATAAGTAGGGTTTTAAAATTTAAAAATGAATACAAGAACATAAAAGAAAAACAGGAAAAATAAACAAAACATAACACGTTGGTTATTCTACTTAAACTTAATGTTTTAGAGCAATAAGTACTTATTCTTATCGTGTTGTATAGTGTTTTCTAAATGATTTCTTTATGATTATGACCAATATAGATGTCATGAATTTTCATTCTTCTAATAAAAACCACAAAAAACATTTACTCTATAGTTTATACGACCCAAAGTTTAAATAAATTAGTGTAGCGAGCCTACTTTATACAAAGTAGCAAATGGCATAAACCACAAAAGTCTAAGCCTTAAATTACCGTAATGTTTACCGAATGTTAACTTTGACGACGAGGTAAATAAATTTCCAACAACAACTTGTTCTACAATTCTAAACAGGGTTAAAGTAACATTTCAGTTTTACGTCCATTTAAGCCACATTTACATTAAATAAAATCTCATTAAACATAATATCTTTGATTATTTAATTAGTCTTTATATAATTAATGAAGCAGGTGAGTAAAAATGCCCGCCATTGAAATTCAGTTTGTGACGATAGTAATGAGCCGGTTCGGCGGACTGCGTATGAGGTAGAGCTTTTTAAGTGGCCGTCAGAGTATGTGTTTTGGGTTCGACACGGGACAAAAAATGGTGTAATCCATAAATAGTTGCTCTGTATTCTTTCTGTCAATAGTTTGAATATTTGTAAAGTTTCCCGCGACACAGAAATGATTTCTAGTCCGGAAGGTATCTTTTCATATATAAAACCTACCATCCTCGGTCACAGGTAACTTGCATTAGAGTAGTACTTCGTTCTGTTCTAACAGTTCATATATAAGCATATAGCTACACTGCCCATTACTTTCCTTTTATCCCATCTTTAATTGCTTTCCCGTAGGATCGGTAATGCGCGAAATGATTTGAAAACAGAGGACGAGGAATTTATGAAACTGTGGAGATGTTAAAGATAATCCGTTCACCGTCCACCAGACTGTATGACTGTATGCTTGTTTGTTATCTTGATAGTTAAAGAAGAGTCCTCTGTGATAGTGATTATTTACTTATTTATACTGTGTATTTAAACACACTACAGACTGCTAGTCTATCATTGAATGATCATTAAGTGTGTCGCCAAACTACCTTGATACATATACTACAAATAAAAGTGAGGGATTCAGTTCATTGGCCTAACGCATACTTGGATTTTTTGTAGTGTGATGTAACATGTTACATCCTATCCTATCTCAATAGCCGAAAATATTAAAATCGTATACTAGGATGATATTTACTTACATTTAGATTGACAGTAAGAAAATCAAATAAATACAAACTAAGTTCGATTAAATTTATCCCAGCAAAAGTTATGTGTCGTAGCACCAATAAATACATTTACCAGAACTATTTAGGTAATTGCCTACCATATTAGTAGAAAAGGTTAATCGAGTCGATTTGTGATTGATCGAGCCTAATATCGAGTCAAGCGCTTATTACACTCGGAGGTAGGAAGGTATGCGAGCATTGAAATCTTATTACGCTATGTGGTCTACTAAACCACATCTGCAAGACACTCAGTGCTTAAAATACCAGACTATACTTAAGATTGGTTTACAATGCACTACAACCCTTTTTTTTACGTGGGTAAATGCGTCTCATGCATACCCTCTCGCCACAAGGGGAGGCGAGAGGGTTATCTCCGGCTCTCCCGTACTTCGGGCCTACGGACCAAAACCCCACGATGTGCCTACTCGCTGCCTTCTATAGTGACTACCTCAGCGACCCACCCAGCAGACTACAACTCCTGGGCGACAGGCACTACAGAGGGCGTCGCACCGACTCAATAGTTAGTTTACAGGGCGCTGTAACCTATACCTTATCTATACAATCCACAAAAACAAGACGAACCAGAATTTAAAGAATTTTTCCTAACGAATGATCCACATAAGAGAGCATTTTTTATCAGGACGTAAAATATCAAAACTATTCAAAGACATTTACATGAACTATATAATCATTATAGTGTAGGATATAATCGATGACAAAGTTGCACAAACAGGGCCGCAAATTATTTGTCCATTGTCTATTGTTTGTAATGAATAAAAATTACATTTTTGTAAATCCTTTCACCATTATAAATCTGCATTATTCAGGCACTTCTGGATAAAGCAGCTTTCTAATGGTAATTCGATGTTATATAGCCCATGTCACAAAGGTTATATAACTTCACGCTACAAGCAACGGAGCAAAGCAGTAATCAGAAACGCTATACGAACAGCTAGTAGGTCATTCAAAAATTAAATTAATTAAAGGAAGAGAATGATCTTTAAGTAAACTTTTTAGATCGTATTAAAACATTTAATTATATTAAAAGAAATTTATTTTCGATCTAAAAGTTGTGAGCTTTCTGTGATAGATACAGATAAAATAATTATATTACTTTATCTAAAACCTTTTACTTATTTGCAATAAATTACGGAGTATTCCGCTTTCGGCACCAATTTTTTCGGCACCTATGGTTTCGGCACCTAAGCTATTCCACTTTCAGCACCAATAGGTATTTTTGCTTGGTGCCGAATGTGGAATAAAAAAATATATAAAATTTTATTCCTCATTCAGCACCTGCGGTAGTGTTTAGTGATGATATTTATAACAAACTTATCGATAAAACTTGCAATTGTTTTTATAATAATCAGTCTGTTTATAATATTTAATGATTGACAGTTATTACTACTAATCAAATTAAGTCTCCTCTCCTTTGTTATTCTGCAAAACAATTAACAAAAAGTAATTCACAGACTATATTCATATTATTATAATAAGATAAGTATATAAAAAGATCTATTCTAAAATATCGACAGCAAAGGATATGGATGCTCTTCAGGCAGATCAGTCACGTCTTGATGATTATTGCAGGGTTAATAAGCTTGACCTTAACCCAGCTAAGTGCTCAGTAGTGACTTTTACCAGGAAACGATTCCCACTATTAACTACTTATGCGCTAAAAGGTCAAGTGTTACCGAAACAAGATCAGATTCGAGACCTCGGAGTCTGCCATGATGCGAAGCTGCTGTTTGATGTGCACATTGAGCAAAAATATCTCCAAAGCATCGAAAGCACTTGGTTTTGTCATGAGGATGTCCAAGTGCTTCAAAAAAGCTAAAACTTTTAAAATATTATACTGTGCGTTCGTAAGGAGTCGCCTTGAATATGCCTCTCAAATTTGGAATCCGTGTTACCATAAATACATTGATCGCATAGAGAATATTCAAAAACGTTTTATAAGGTTTCTATGTTTTCGTCTAAAAGTGCCGTATAGTTCAAATATTTACTTACAATTATGCAAAAAGTTTCATCTTCAGCCACTTGTACATCGTTGTCAGTTAGCAGACTTTTCATTCATGTTAAAGATCATATCCAATGAAATTGATTGTCCCAACTTGTTGCAAAAACTGCATTTCAATGTAGCTCAAAAATCGGTTAGATTCAACCCGCCTATTTCTATCCCGTTTTCATCTACCAACTACAGACAGAATACATATATGGTGCGAGCAGTCAAGGATTTTAACAACATATGTAAGGAAAACTCTTTTGACTCATTTAATACCAAAAGCAACGTGGCACGCGTGCAGCTGAACCTTAAATTCTTCAAGTCTTAGTAATAAGCTAGTTCTTTACATTTCATATCTTAACTGACTCGTAAGTGTGCTTTTCTATTGCTATCCGTGAGAACCTATAATTGGCTTACTACTTCATATTTCAGTTACCTTTCTTTATTGTTATAGCTGTTGGTTTTCCAAATGATAAATAAATAAATAAAAAACTCTAAATAAAATAGAAGTACAGAACACTGTACCTAGTGAACATAAATTATTTATAAAAATATGTGTATTTTTTTTTATATTATTTAATAATACATATTAGGTATTTGATATGTTAAAATTGAAGTAATAAAAGTATAGATGATTTTTATCGACAAGTTTTATTTAAGAACTTTGTGCAAAAGTACATCCCTTCACTAATGAATATCGTAGGTGCTGAATGAGGAATAAAATGTTATATATTTTTTTGTTCCACATTCGGAACCAAGCAAAAATACCTATTGGTGCTGAAAGTGGAATAGCTTAGGTGCCGAAACCATAGGTGCCGAAAAAATTGGTGCCGAAAGCGGAATACTCCTAAATGACTTATCGAACACATATGACATATTATGCAGTAACTTATATAACTGCAACCAGATGCGTAATCAATCAACCTTTCAATAGTAACTTACTATACAATTGACTCAGTTCAGACGTAAACTTGAGCAAAACTTTCCAGACAGTTTTCATGTACTTTAAATCAAAGGAAAACATTTTAAATTTGTTGTTGACGGGTGGATCGGGTATAAAAATAAACTTATTAATTTTTCTTTAAAGATGTGTTTTGCTTACTCTCACATATATTTAGATACAGCTTTTAGATGAAAGTGGTTTTGTGAAGTTGAGTAGACCTGTCTATTAAAATATCTTATCATGTAGAAAAACAAAGTTTACGAAGGCGAATGTAAAAGTCAAAAGCTAAATGTAGCTTATTAAAACTTAAAAAATAAGTTTATAAGTTTTTAATAAGCTAAATTTTGCACCTAACTTTTCATTCTTTGAGAAAATTATTATAGCATTACTACAAATTTAATCAGAGAGAATATTCTTATAACGATATTCATATAATATAATATAATAATATAATAATAATATAATATAATATAATATTCTATCACATACACACAACACCATCTAGCCCAAACTAAGCAGAGCTTGTACTATGGGTACTCGACAATGTATAAACATACATATATACTTTTTTTTTGTAAACACATACATATTATACATAGAAACACCCAGACCAAGACAAACATCCATGTTCATGCACATGTATGTTTGACTGGTGCGGGAATCGAACCCGCGACCTCAGGCGTGGCAGTCGGTTACACTAGCCGCTACGCCATCGAGGCCGACATATGACTAGTTACTTGTCGTTCTAGCTAGCACCAACGAGATATAACCTGACCTAATAAAATATACTTTCACTTGTCTTATGCCAAGCAAGTAGGATGACTGCAGGTAGAGGTGTATTATATAATTAATTACCAATTGTCCCGAAACCGTCAGATGAGATATCCACTAACGACAAATCTATCTATTCACAATAAAATAAGAACAACAGAAATTCGGGATCAGCTGAAGAACTGGCATGTGCAACAATAACTGCAGGTGCATAAGTAATTCCAGAAGACTCAACTGAGATACCAATCTATGCAATTGGATCTGAAGGCCTTAGGAGTTAAATGAAGCTTGCTTTTATATAGATAGATTCTCATTGAAGCTGACATACAATATTCTCGGCGCGTTGTGCTCAATCCCGATAACTGGCACATAGCGCCTGCAGCAATACATCAACGCCTTCGTAAATCGTAGCCTCGCTCGACAATTACTGAAACAGACAGTTTCAATGAACTGCTGAGTTATCTAGTAGACACGTCGTGTTCTTAAGACATCCCAGAAACAATTATACTTAATACTTCTACGAAGAATGCACTGCTTACAGTTAAAGTGAGTTTTGTGGAAATTGTTTTCTAAGGTATTGCGTGCTGCGTGTTGCAGATTCTATGATTATTTTGCAATTTGGAAAAGTTATGTAGTTCTGACGATAGTTCCGATCTCATAATATCTTGGGAATTTTTTTTCATGTGTTGAAAAGTGTATATCTTCATGACAATCGGAGCTGACAACTTTGTATAGTTTCTGACCCACGAAGAAATGACATTTTTGTAAATGGTCACGTATTACAATTGCAATTTTTTCTATTTTCGTTTATTGTTTCATCTGCACAGTATCCAATGTGTCTGGCCTGATATTATAACCAAAGCCATCAGACTTCGTAACAGTTGTCTTCTTATTCAATTTCATGTACTAATCCTATGACACGTTTATTAAAGTGGTTTTGAAAGCTTCATCATTTCAATTAGACCCGTGCTTGCAATCCAGTTTATATATTACCAAGAAATGTGCTTACCTTCAAGTTTCACTAAACTCTAGTCGACAGCAAAATTCACCTGGCATTAAATCTTAATAACCAGCACAAATGCACACCGCAGTGGCAAGCAATACATCACCGCCCCCGGGCACCCACTGCGCTTTAATTACAAACAGTTACCAGCGTGGATACATCAGATCCAATGATTACTTTAAACCTTAGGCTAAGCAATCAATATTTGATTCTGACTCCCACACACTCACCCGTCGTATTCGGATTAGGGCCAACGTGTGATGTGTTCTGCGCATTTGAATATTGGAAGTTCCAGTATTGACATAGAAGGTTTCAAGAGGATAAGAACGGTTTATTTAATATATGGTATTTTCATTGTGCAGGTAGGTATATACGTCGAAGTAGTGTGAGATCTCGTGTTCCATTCTCGGTGATGGTGGTACGTGTTATTTGGATTTTCCTTTCTTTTCTTTCGTTTTTCACACATATGGCATGGCGTTTGGTGGTGAGCCCGGTAGATGACAATAGGCTTTGTGGGACTTGCAGCTATATATAGCGAAAAGCGAATGTCATACGACTTTGCAGCTACATATTATGTATGTATATCTTAAGCGATTTAAAAATGAATGACACAATATAATATTATTTATATTATTATACACAAAAATTTGTGATTTCATTTACCCAATTATTTACACCCTATTTTGACCTAACATATTATAAAAAAAAATACCGACGTCAGATATTTATAGATATCTATAAATATCTGACGTCGGTATTTTTTTTCTGCATTAGCAGTTTCGCGTTCTATAACAAACTAACG
The DNA here is from genome assembly GCA_963564715.1 of Catocala sponsa. Lineage (NCBI taxonomy): Eukaryota > Metazoa > Arthropoda > Insecta > Lepidoptera > Erebidae > Catocala > Catocala sponsa. Next base: position 546,369 of record OY751337.1, read on the forward strand.
TTTGTTATTTAGTTAGGATATTATTGAATCTCAGTCAATAAGTAGTGGCTAATACTTTTTAGGACACGAGGTTCATAAGAGTACTCCTTAAACTTAGAGTAGCCACAGAAGATTAATTGTACATTGTATAGCTGCTTGAGAAGGTACGTATTATTGTATCAGTAGAGGATCGGTGTGATCTTTGCCTTCTAAATAGTTTATGGTATCGCAAGAAATTCAGCAGGGCGTACTCGTGGCTTGAGATATAAAAATGTGATAACCTATGTGTTACAGGACGCTATCTTATCTTATCTTATGTAGGGGCCAGTCAATGCAGACCAGCAACACATCGACCCAGTGGGATATTTTGTGTCGACACTCTCCCAATAACGACTGCCATAGATGTTCATGGCAGCCGAGACCAACGGCTTAACTTGCTTTCCGAGGCACGGAGCAGGCGATAATTGTCAATCAATACGCACATAATTTCGAAAAGTCATATAACTTCCGAAAGTCAGAGGTGCGCGACGTGGGTTCGAACCCGAGACCTTCTGCGTTGCAGTCTATTGGTCTCCCCACTACAGGACGCTAAGAAAACGTTTAAGCCATCGATACACAACAGAGACTTAGACATGAAATATTTATATACCGATCACAAAATGTTTATTCTACGCGAAAATCAACCTTGGAAAATTATAGGTACACATAGAAAAAGGTGACGTCTTAAATTCATGCAGCCGGAAGTAATATACATAATAATCCCGTAAAACAAAGAGATGACAAATACCGACATACAATAAGCTCGCATTTACCTTTCATAATATTTTTGGTCTTATAATTGTTTACATTAGTATGTCCAACACAATTGCTTTGTTACACTCGTCAGGTTTTTATAAATAAAGCGCGGAGGTATTTTATTTCAAAGAATCCCATTCAAATAGCTTGAAGCCATAATATATAAAATCTTTGATCTTTTTATGTTGTTACTTTTAAATTTTCATGTTTTATCAAGAGTACTGGTTAGCATTTTCTTTGTTTGTTGTTTATGTTTTGTGCGAGACAATAAACATGGCTGTTTTCTTAAATTTTCTTATCATCTTCCGACACGAGGTGTAATATCGTTACATTATACGTGAAGGATACTACACGTATTCCTACATGAATACCGAAAGCGCTATGACGTGGACACACTACGATGTAGGGGAAATAAGACATATTAATATGACTTTTGTGATGTGTTACATCTAAATAGTTAAAGCAAGCGATGTCATATTGTCAGCCGATAATTATAGGCTTTAATCTTCGGTAATTTATGGTGAAATAATGAAAAACAATTCAATATTTTGTAGTGATAACTTGGAGCGTGTTGAGTGCGGCCCGTTAGAATTAACCAATTGTCAGTTATGCTTCGAATACAAATAATATGCATCGACACGTACGTACTTCGCCTCTACACGAAGCGTCCTCGAGATGGTCAGGTGGTCAGCCAATGACTGAGCCGAACAAAAGTCTTTGTAGTGTCCATAACACAGCGGTACTCTTAGTATTTTTTAAATCAGTGTTTTGAGTCTCACTTATAAAATTGTACCTACGTTGTTGTAGATAATTTACAGTTGCTTTCAATAATTCTTAATGCTGTTAATAATTAATAACAGCCACGTATACTTTAAATTAAACTACTATATACGGATTTTATCGCGTTGTTTATTTGACACTTTATTACATAATTTAGAAACTGTTACACTACTATTACTATGAAACTTTACTAATTTTGAAGCTAATTAAATTATTGAAACTAATAAAAATAATTATATTTGTGTTTACACTTTCACCGACGTTTCGGTTGCTTTCCAGCAGCCATGGTCACAGGCTATAGCCACGTATAGTGCTTGTAATTCGTAAAATAATTAACTGGGGAAATTATTAAATTTGATGTATAAATAAACAATTATTTACTTTACGGTACTATAAAGAACAATGCTCTTCATCTAATCGATAGTAGATAATAATATACTAATTATAGATTTGGTATACTAACTCTTGAATAAGGACAAACTTATGCACAACAATACTTTATTGAGAAAAACTAAAGGTTATCAATACAAATGTAAGAAAATTCTACAATCGCAAAAAATATATATTATATTCATTTATTTTTGGTAATAAACTGTAAAAATACGTTATAACAATATTAGTCCTAAGACTAAAATAATTTTATAAAGTCCTTGATAACTTTCGACATTAGATTTTTGCTCCAGAGTAATTGAATTTATAGCTGAGTATTATGGAAACTAATAGTGAATGAAAGCCAGACGTTAGACTCCATCAGATGTTCAAACTGTTTTAACGTGATTGCCGAGCGCGTTTTGATAGAATCAGCTGTTTACTTGCGTCTATTGAAGACGTCCCTAACTGTTACCATGAGTTTAATTTCATTTGGGAAACGGATTATACGTCATGTTATTTGTCGAGAAGTATGCAGCGTATAAAAAAAGGGAGCATCTAGGAGCTGTATTGATGATAAATAGCATCGTGAACTAAAATATTGAATGGTCAGCGAAAAATATTGAATGGTCAGCCAAAAATGTGATTCTCCATGTAGTTACACAATTTACCTATTTGCTTCTTAATATTTTTACTTGGACATTTTAGGCAACTTTGAATATTTAGTATTGTACGGTTGATTCCAATCATTAATATATATGATGAGACATTTACTATATAAACATTATTTTATGTCAATATTGTATTTCTAAAATAATATATAATAAGTATTTATCTACAAAAAATTTTAATATTAATTTTTTATTAATTGATCACAGAGCCATTCAATATGGCCGCAGCTTATCTTTACACGCTTTACATACATTTGAGTTATATAGAATTCGTTTGGACTATTCCAAATTTAATCCTATAAGATATATTATGTTTATAGTAGCTATTATATTAAAAACTATAATAATATCGCAACTCAATCATTGAATAAAATCTTGTATGATAATGTTACCTCTCAAAATAAATATCGTTGCCTCTGCGGCTACAAAAATAAAGGTTTGATAGTCGCAAGTCTTGTTGACTAATAGTCGACGGATACTTAACTATCCGCGCAAGTAACGAGACGACTTGAGAATCACTTGTGAGAAGGCTACAGAAACCGCGATTGTTAATGAAATTTCATAATTATACCTAATTTTGGTTCTTCTCTTCAGTTATGCACTGTGAAGTGATAATATAATAACAATCAACTGTACCGGAAAGTGTTCTAATAAAATATATGGATTTCGAAGATCTGCAGCAGAACTAGAATAACCATATTAGCTCATGTATTCAATAAATTCAAAGTGCAAATATATTAAAATGCTTATGACACTTAAACCAAATGGAAAACGATAGACTTCCCGGATCCCGCGAATGGTTGTAATTTCAATAGTCATAGGCAGATGATGGCATCCTCCTCCTTCCATTTGATAAATGTAGTCTTTGGAAGAATAGAGCATGCACTTGATATCTGTAGATATTAATCAAAACAATATCCACAGAAGAACGAATAGAAGACAGAATACTTTGCACGTGATAATTTGATGATGATATAGATGATATACAACCTTGTCTTAGTTAGTGATTATGTAAATGTATGTGTTTACTCTGTTAATATGCCTTATAAATAAATAAATACCGAATACGTGGGCTAACCTTAGCTTCTATAAATACCGAAGCATTTAAACATCTTAATATTTGAACAACGCCAATACATTTAACATAGAAACAAGTTTTAATTAATTTCTTCATAATGAGCAAGCCTAAAATCAAATATTCCTATAAATAAAACTAATCAAACGAAAATAATTGTTAACCTTTATTGAATATGCCAGACGAAATCTGCTTTTCTTCCAGATCAATGCCCGGCGAAACCCCGATACAATATATTAAGCCCGCTTTCAAAGTATTTTCCTGATAAACAAGAATTATTTATTAAAAAGCACCGGACGTAAACTGCAAACAATTTACTTGATATTATATTATGAAAAGTAACTTGTATTTATGCGAAAGCGTTTTGGTCGAACTTCAGAGACAATAATTAACCTGGGTGGCATAAAATAAACCGTTAAATTGGGTTTTAAATGTTTTAATTTGAGAGGAAAATTACACATTACGGACAGCAGGTAATCCAAGGCTAACAGATTGTTTCATTTGAGAATAAGTTCTTAAAATTCAATGCTTTTATGGATTTTTGTGGTTAGTGGATAGCATACAGTCAGAATTTGCAACAGTCTACTAGTTTTTTGTTTAGACTGAACAAATGGATGTCATGATAAATTTTTCTAATGCCGTAAAAGCTATAATCATTCAATATGTATTTCCTAAAACATAATTGCCTGATTATTAACTTTATGTAAATTATCTATGTTACTTTAAAAATCAGTAACAATTGAAACAGTTTTTTTTATTACCGTATAAAATCACCTAGCTCGAACACTTAGTCCAAGCATAAGTTTATTAGTAGTATAAGCTATTTTATTTATGTATGGTTCAAACACCAAAGTCCAAAGATAAATTGCCTAAGTAGGTATGATGGTGCCAATTATAGCAGACCAATTAAATTCACATCGAGTAAACCTATACTGCACTAATCTCAGAAGCTAATTGCCAGAATTGAAAATCTTTAGCGTTTAAGCCTATTTAGTAAGGAAGTCATTCAATTGTAAAATCTGTGTCTTAATCCTTATCTCCGCTCATCTGATGGCCCTTCGCACAGCAGTGTCGCTTCTCGCGGTAAGTAAATATTTGATGCACACACAACTACTGGAAATAAACTATGTCTACGGCAACAGTAGCGTAACTCGAGCCTCGTATCGATCATTGTGATAGTTTGTGACATCAATGTTGACTGACAATCACACAAGCGAGCCCTTGCTTACTTGTGCAACTATCGAAGAGGTGCAGCAATGTGTACTCGGACTGCCTCGAGATGGGTGATTGTTTAGCAGCATTTCAACATAGTGTACGAGTTATGAAGATTAACATGAATTGTGCTTAATAACGGTAATAACTGAAAATTTTGTAACGCGAGGCATACGTTGCGTAATGTGAGCGGGCTTAACCCCAGGTATCGTAGCGGTAGAAAATGCGACTACCGTGAATGAAGTCTCAAATTTGATTTCAAGATTGGCTAAAGTCACAGAACAGAGAATTGGTAAAGGATTATTCGGATTTTCTGTCAAGACAGTCTTAATCCGATTCTGTAACTGTGCTCGGTAGATAACATTAGGCTCGACGCCTATGACGGTGGAGAAACGTGGTCGAATAACACTTTTGAGTACTCTTTCGGAGATATAGATGTACATAATTATGTATATACGTAGGACTTTAAAGATTAAAATACAGTTACGTCTGAAAAACCCTTTAGTTACCATTTTGATCAGGCAGTCCCACGCCACTTTATTTACTTTTCGATTCATTTCAGCCTCTGCTCACCCTTGCTAAAATATCCGTCACGTCTGTAATACCCGAAAGAGTCGAATGATTATGGCGTGACGATTATTTTAAGATTAACGCCTTATAAGGGTCTTATGGAGGTAATCAACCCGCAGCCGAGGTTATTGGGCTTCTGTTTAAATTGGAGATTTATCATAGAATTTGTATGCGGGGTAAGACTGGAGTACTTTTATGCTGATTTGACATTGTGGACGTAGTACTTTATTTGTATATTCGGTATTTGATTGTGATATGATTAGTGTAAGTTTGATTTGAAACATGAAAGTACTAGAAAGTATCTGGGTACTACTTAAACCAATGTCTTTATCGATAAGACTAAAATAAAAGTCGTTTTTTATGCTTTACAGACAATTTATTAGATTTTTAAGGAATATCTATGGACCGTATCGGTACCACAGTGAGGTGTGAATGCGGCTTCTGTGAATGAAAGCTCGGCCTTGGATCCCGGGTCTGCCAAAAAGTGTAATTGTGTTTTTCGGTCAAGAAATTATGTAAGTATTTTTTTATTTGTAAGGAATACTCCTGCACTAGTCATAATTCTTGTCTCGCGGGGAACTTGTCAAACATTCAAACAACGGACACAAAGAACACAACACCTACCATCTGTGGATCACACATAGTTTTGTCCCGTGTGGGGTTTGAACCTACAAACTCCGCGATGCGGCAATGGCGGCTCGTTGGTCAGCGCAAATGTGGATTTAATATCGTCTGCCATCCCCTTCGGAAGCATAGGCGTGAGAATATGAATATTAATGAATATATGTTAAGGAATATCTGTGTGTACTACAACGCTGTACCTAGGCAGATCCAGAGAGAATACATAAACCACAGCGGCATAGATGGAATCTGACGTAACCCAATAACTATTGTATGTATTGAAAGACAAACACCAGTGCAATAAATAACAATAAATCTACTGACACTACCATTCGATAACAAACCAACATCTAACACCACGAAAACTTAATGGACGGCTTTACTTAGCATCACAAATGACATCATTTCAATGTCTATCTATCCACACTGGATACATTACTATCCCTTCTAATGTAAGAGCCAAATCCCAAGGGCCCGCCAACTGCAGTATCAATCAGTCTGTCAATCACTCAGCAGGGGATATTTTCTCAGGCACGGTGTTGACACAGAAAGATTTTCTACCAATGATGGACACGTTGTTAGAGATAAATAGTCTGTGTTGTCACAGTTGGAATACGACAACTTCACGGTTTTTAATTTAGTACGTATAATAGGGACTGGACTGTTATAGTGACAACAAGTCTCATTATTTTATCCGTGTGTAGTGTAGTCTATCTATGTACATCTACATACAGGTTCATAGATTTATTTTAAAACATCAGATCATTACAGTAGATAAGATTGTGGTTCTCGACAATTTCTCTCAAACAATCTTGGTATGAACAAAAATAATGACTATCACTACGTCAAGCTTCCACTGACTCCGTAGCAGTATGTCTGGCAGTAATGCGATTCCTGCGTTATTTGGTTATTGTTCTTGTTGCTCTCGATCAGCTTAGCTCTATGATTATCTACTGATTATGAAATCAGTATACATTAGTAGTACCTATGCGGAAGCAGCAGTTTACTTGTACACACACAATAATACACAATATGTTTTTGAAGTGAAAACTTCTTTAGGCGCGTTGAGCACTTCTTAAGTGAACAAAAATCATAGAACTCGCGTCATCGTCACGCTTCCACGCTTTCCATTTTTTAATTATTTTAGAATATTAACAATATCTCAGAAATGGTGCGTCCTACGCAAAATATAACGAAATGTTGACCCCCTAATAATCTGTAAGAGAGTATCAGGAATCCGACCCGCCCTTTTTTTTTTGTTTATAAAGAAGTGTTTATGATCAAGTATTAAAGTTTTCACTTCTATCGGCAGTCCCTAAAGACAGCCCAATTTTTTTTTAAAGGCACCTCCCGCGTCTGTTTTAATTCCTGTGTCGCGGGGTGACTTTCACAAACATTCAAACGACGAATACAAAGAACAACCATTTGTGGATCACACAAGCTTTCGCCCCATGTAGGATTCGAACCCACAACACGCAGCGCAGTGGCAGCGGCGAGGCGACCACTTAACCCACTACGCCCTCCGTGCAGTCTTGTTATAGATATTGTCTACAATTTGATGGAGGAATGTGTGTGGAGTTACTAATTACAGTACCTATTTAATATCTATATATTCTTTAAAAAAATTATATCTATCTACAAGTTACTCGTTCTGTTAAACTCTCAAACGTCGTTGAGTTCGTTGCGCGTCCGTGACCCCTCCGGGGGAGTCAAGAAAATCTTTGGTATTTTATTTACGACCAATCACAACGACTTTTCTTGACTCCGCCGTAGGGATCAGGACGCGCAACGGAAGCATTTTTTGTGTCATAGAACATTCTAAAGGTTAAGAAGGTCTCCTAGTTTATGATTGTCTCTTAACTGACAAATATAATATGTATATGGTTTTGTAATTAGTCACAAAAAGCAAAAGAGAAGCAAAAGCGAAACGTGTTACTTCGCTATAAATTCAAGTGTCTTGTCCATACTGCAAACAAATTTAAATTACAATACTACCCACGCCATGTGTACGGGTCAAATTGAAATTAACAAACGGACGATAACCATACATTACGTTGCGGCTTTGTTATACATTGGTCGGTTACAACGAGGTGTTCCAAGTGCTGGTAATACGTACCCGGTAATGTATTAACGTGCAAGTAATTGGATCTCGATTTGTAGATACATGTGTCCTTATTGTTTACTTTGTACGGTGGCGCAAGTTGGGCGAAGAAGCGTTTAATTGTTAAATGTTTATAATTGAAATGTATTTCTTATTATAATACGTACCGGCCATTATAACGATCATGCTAGATATTTATATTTAAGCAAACTGCCTGTGTCCACCGCATGTGCGACCTGGCTGGAACAGCAAGAGTACCAAAGAGGATACATAAGTAACTAGTATGATTTCTTAAAAACAAGTTATGTTTTACGTTTAATTACTATTATGTACACCGATAAACCATCGTTAAGTATATTCATTTTCAAAATACTACATCTCATCCAGAAGCTGGAGCGATATTTTAAGAGGCTGTTCATAAATGTGTAATCTTATTCTAAGTCTATCCGGTTTATTTGGATCTCAGTCTTACTATAATTAAAAGGTTGCAGTGTGAAAAAACACAAGACATACTTACTTATTGTTGTAAATCATAACTTTTTAATCGGATTCCTTAAGTAAAAATGGTTGCTTAGAATTATTTTTACTAAAGGAATCCGATTAAATAGATTCCTATAGAGCTATAAATATAGGTTGTGACTAATACCTACAAATAGTTGGAAAATATACTTTAATTAACGGCTTACGGTAATATAAAAAAGCTATTTCATCAAATAAGAAAACACCTTGATAATATTGCATCATTCAATAAAACTAACATAACTGCTTACTCCCCGCTGATGGATGTTACGAGCACGCAATTAGGCGCTACATGAAAATAACAGGACACTTGGATACCATTGTCTCGAGCATTATTTATGTTCGCGCAGATAATACAATAAACATTAAAGGGGCGTGCGCAGTCAACTAATAATTAGTGGCTAACTCTCTGTCAACTGAACGCGAGAGACTACTTTGTATATTATTAGAAATGGTACTGTTCACTGTTTGGCTAGGTTTCGTAAATTACTATATTTTACCCGCGACTTCACTCACGTAAATTTAAGGTAGGTTATGCTAGTAACAGTAATTTTTCTGGATGAAAGGTACTCTATATATTTTCCTGTTCTCCTGACAACGTATATGCGAAATTTCATGATAATCGGTCGAGTAGTTAATGCGTAAAAGCGTAACAAACAAACAAATTCACATTAGCAATTATAATATTAGTTAGAATTAGAATTGATGCTATACACACTTTGTCTACTTCGTCGTGCTACTAAAAATTGCGTAAAGAAAAAATCCAAAAAACTGTCCGATCCGGACATCAAACCTAGTACACGATTGCTCAAATATCTGAAACACTACGGGCTTAACGACGACAGTATATTAAAAAATTACAATATTTAAAATTACCATTGAGGCGATAACTAAACTAAATGATTTCTTAAGATACCAGCAGAAACCTAGTTGTTTTGACCATCTTCATTTTATGGAACAACGTAATCGTCTCAGCAAATGCAGCAAAGTATACGCACAAACCATTAACCAAGATTGAAAGGAGTCCTTATTTATGTTCATAAAGAACAATATATTTTCCGTATAAGTAAAGATAGATAGTTTACTATGCCCATAAGGAGATGATTAATTTGTCTTTTACAGTAACTAGGCTGTATGATCTACATTTAGTATTGTTTTATAGAGTTGCTATTTCGTCTTTCTAATTAGGAAAATTGGTCTTATTGCAAATTGTCGTCATCATTATTTGATAGCAAAATCTCTGATTAGATGCCCGGATCAGGAAATATGTCAAAATTTGTCTGCGCGGATGCGTAGTGGTGTAAGTGGTCACCTCGCCACTATCGCTGCGCCAAGTGCTGTGAGTTCAATCCCCACACCGGACAAAATCCATAAATATCCATAAAATCCATAAATAGATGCTCCGAATCTGGGTGTTATTTGTGTCAATTGTTTGAACGTTTATCAAGGGAGCCTGTTACCATTTACTGGATACGGTTTCAAACCATGAGCTGCTACTGAGAATGTTTTACCAGATAACCTCCAATAACGAGAGGGGACGGCTTTGCTCGACCTCAGAATTGAACCAAAGACCTCATGCAAGGCTGTCGCGTTCACTACCACTGCGTTACTGAAGCTGACTGAAACAAGTATCTCGATCTAAATAGTGCCAAGTTATCGTTTCAATATCACAGATTTGATATTGCTTTTGGTAAATGTATTCTATGTAAGGAACAAAGACAGTGGCATAGTTTATTTATCCGGGACGCCAGGTATCCAGGTACAATGCAAAACATTACTACCACATGTATCTGTAGCTACAACTTTATTTCAAAACTGGTGTGCGGCAATATCTCAAAAATCAGTAGCCAATAAGTCTTGTCGTGAGTGGCTAGAACAAAGCTTGGATAACAAGCGGCCCCTCCAGGATCTACTCATAAATCGGTTATGGCACGCCTTTGGCCACGATTTCACCGAGATGACTAGAACACGCCCCTCGTTCCGAAATTCTCCGATAGACGGCGATATAGATGAAATTGTAAGCGATATAAAACAGCTGAATTGACTGGTTCGTGTGAATTGGATAGCTCTATCACAGACCGTTTAGTCATTTAACTTAATGTCTGTGTACTTGAGAAAAATGTCTCAAGATTTTTAGTGTAAGCGTCTTTTGTGGAATGAAAAGAGAGACGTGGATGTTTGAATGTTCACTGTTCTTGTGTACTAATTAATCATAGGCAACATGACGAGTTCGAATAACACGAGCATTTTTTAAAACTAATGTTGTTTTGCTATTCTGTGATGAATGATTTGTCATTGAATTTGTCAAGTTGACTGTTTCAAGCCCGGCGCTCTAACATTTATGTAATAGACAGAGAGTGTTTTAATTTCGATTGCTTTCTGAGTCTTTATTTTCGTAAATCGTCGACTTCAGCACGAGACGTTCCAGGGGTTCTTATTAATTCTTAGTTGCAGCACGAAGTGTAGAAATACATCAATAAGATTACTGCCAATTATGAGTGACTTTAATTAGCTAATAAAATACGGGTTTAATAAACATATGTCATACTTATATGTTACATAACATGCTTAAAGGTACAGCTATCGTTCACACTTAAAGCTATTTTATCTGCGCAAATATGGGGAGTCATATATTAAACAGAAAAATATTTTTCACAGCTGTTGACTTCATCCGATCACTGCCAATGAATCAACTGTTCTAGGGTCGGTCCATGCACGTAACAAAATTAATTATGACATCTATCCTATACCAGAAGCCGAGGCTCTTTGCATTCGTAGTTTTTTATAGATGCAGGCGATGCAGGGAATAATCTTTAGTGGATTTTTATAAGCGTAAAGCGAACATATATGTTGTGTTTTGGTTAGGTTATACCTAACTGCAATGATGAAAATGCCCAGATTAGGGTGTCTACACACGTACGAAGAGCATAAACTAGGAGCTATGAGTCTGTGTCTCGAGAAATCGATGTATCATAGAGAGCTCCGAAGCGATATCACGCATCATAAATCTACGGCGCGCCGGCGTTCGACTGGCCAATGAATAAATTGTACAACGCTACAGCGCATTGTAAACTCACTCGAGTGTATCCGTGTGAAGAATGGTGTTTGTTAATACGCCATTCTTGGTATAAGTCTCAATTTTCGTTCAATTATAGTACGAAATACATTATAAATTTATACAAATACTAGCCTGATTTCGCTCGGGTTTCACATAATAATTAAGCCTATGTCCATCTGGAATAATATAGCTTTGAAATTATAGGGAATGGATTTTTCAAATAGATGCCGGAGATAATCTCATTCGTAATATTAGTATAGATGAAGTGTAAATTTTAAAATTTTTATATTTATTTCAGAAGTCGTCTTTGATATTTAACTACTTTATACGATACTTTCATATAAAGTAGTTGAATATCAATGTATAACATTCGTAAATGTAAAACACAATTAGGTATAAATATAAAACTCAAATCATTTATTATCTATATACAATCAATCAATAATTTATTATGTATATAAAACTCTTCCGTTACTGAGTGACTGACAGACAACGCACAGCCGAAACTACTGAACGCAAGAAGCTGAAAGGCATATAATATGTTCCTTGAGTACTGTAGGGGTGCACTAAGAAGGGATATCCCGAAATTCCCACGGGATTGGGAAGAAATGGATAAATAAAAAAACATGTGCGGGCGTAGCTGCGGGCATCCTCTAGTATAATATAATAATGAATATTTCAATAATTCATTCGTTTGATTTAGTAAAGTATCAACGAGTACTAAAGTTAACTTAATTCTCTAATTCCTCCTACCCATATCAAAGTCAAATACTTTCCATCGAAGCACTCAAATCACGATAATCCATTTAATATTTCCCGTAGGTTTTCCCTTGAGTCTGAAAAAGAGTATCATATGTTTGCACCGAAGCATTTCGGCTAATGCACTCGCCGTACGACGCGCATATTTGATCGACTTCGCTTAGACATGTTTGGAGAAGCAAACGGAGAACGCTTATGTAAAAATACACTCACAGTATTTGTTAGTTATTAGTCTGAGTGAGCTGCGCTTTATATTTGCGAAGCGCTTTACTTTAGTCTCGAGAATGTGAAAATATTGATGCTCATTTTAAAATAGAACAAAATGTTATCTGTCTCTTACCTATACAGAAAAATGGCCACGGATACTTTATGGCAGATGTACCGTAAAATGGTCCTACTTTGCTCCGAAATTTGCCCCAAATTCAGGAAATTATGAATATTTTTAAACTTATAATTATACAATATACTCAGAAGTATTTATATAAAGAAGAACATTTTATATACCACATTTTTATTGGTAAATCAACATTATGAAGTATTTTATTATTTATATAAAATAATGAATAAGGAGCAAAGTTACCTATTGACATGGGTATCTTTGCTCCTAGATACAACTGTTAACCAAATCTCAACTGTATGGAGCAAATTTATGCTTTCCTAATTACATATTTCCTAATAACATATTAGGCGATAGAACATATTGGATCATAATTACGCAAAGTAGGACCATTTTACTGTACATTACATTTGTGATGCAAATCGACCGTAGCGCCACCTATCGGATCATGCCATAGCAATGAACCATAATCGTATTGAACTTTCTTTTGTCATTCTACTTCTGTTAAAGATAAAAGTAGATCCAGTAATTCGGGTTAGTAATGTTGTTTTATTAATAACAAATTGAAAGGGACGCAGAGTGCCTTATCGATTACATATATCCTTAAAAGTATTTTTGATACTCCCGCACTAAGAATAACTCCTGTATCGTATCGCGGGGCACTTTACGAACATTAAAACAACGGACACAAATAACCTCTAGACTTGGAACAACCATTTGTGGATCACACAATTTTTTGTCTCGCGTGGGAATCAAACCCACAACACTAGGTGCTCTGGCAGTGGCGAGGCGACAACTTAAACTACTACGCCGTCCGTGCAGCCACACGTACCAAAATATACATTAAATTTTCAAGTTCGTGCATTGAAAATATTGTCGCACTTAGTTTTTAGTTTGCGCAACATTGCCAAAATGGCAACAAATAAAATATAACACATTGCACTTCATTGTTACATACATTATTCGTATTGGTCAATAATATTTAAGATATTTATTATAATGTAACACAACGATCAGTTAAGTTTAGAGGTAATTCAATTTCGTAATATACCTAGTAGTAGAATTAACTTAACATATCTGCTGAAGTTCTGTAATGGAGCACCACGATAGGAGTCCTTTTACCTCGCAGTGAATTAAGCTCCAATCAGTAATAGTCACCGTTGAGCAACTCTTTGGGAACTAATTTAATTCATTTGAACGGTGATTTTTAAACCGCTTATAAAATCGCGAACTTAAAATGCGAGCTTTATCTTGTTAAATAGTGATGAAAAACTCAACTGTCAAACATCTGAAAAAGCTCACCCAGTTTACCTGGTATCCGCAGAAGCAGAGTTATATTTTCTTGCAATGTTACATTAAATATGCGAATATTTATTCACATGTACCTACCTAACACCTATTTAGGTAAGAAGTGTATTTAGACATGTAATTTATCATGCGATGTATGATAATGTGTAAGCGTCTAAACCATAAAATAAAAATCTGTACTAATGGTCAAATTCGATAGTAACACTGAAAGCCAAAGATAACCAAAAAAATATCGTATGTATATTTTAGCTTCCTGTACTCCTTCTCCTTGTAAACTCAAATTAAACACTCCTCAATGCATGCAATATCCTTCAAAAGAGTTTGAAAGTTTTTCTTGACATATTAATATATAGGTAGAATTTATTTAAAAACCTTTTCTTCCTATTTATTTTGTTGAGATTATTATTTTGATTTGACATTTGACAAACCGTTATGTTTAGTAAAACGCTAGAAAAACAATGGTGCCTCAATATCGACATGTAATAAAGTTTTATTATATTTAGTCATTCCAACAGAAATTGCCTATAATAATGATCGTTATGTCGAACGAAATTTATTAAATAATAATTATTTTGCTCGCCAACTCGTAATAAAAAGGTTCAATATTTGATAATTAATAGTCACGCTAAGCCAATCAACATCAAAGCATTCGTTCACAATCGGTGCTAACTCAAAATTGATTACTTCCCAACTTCGAAATCAACAGACACTTTGTTACGAGCTCGCTTATTAAAAATGCCTGCTTTTAACAGCCTGTACTTACCGAAGGGTGTGTCACCCTTGTCGTGAAGGCTTCGATTCATTTGATTACGGATTTGGTTACTAAAGAAAATCTGGGGTCCCTATAGGGTGGAGTTTGGTCAGCCAAATGCAGTTTCACCTTTTTTGGGTCGCTAGAACATTGTGTTTATAACTGCTTTAATTTATTGTGGCCAGCATTTGACGTTAAGCACATTTCGGAATTAGTGACAAAAGGAATATGACAACAAGTGGGTTGGATTGGGTATTGTCACATTGAAAGGATTTATAATATCGACCAAGTTGGCTTTGTAGTAACAGGTTTAGATTAATTAATTATCAGTGATTTATATTGATAATCCATTATCGTTAGTTTTGTTCTGTACTATGATTTAATATGCATTTTGAATATAATTATGTAGGATGGGTTAATGTGGTTATCATACAGGATAACTATTATTGAGCATTTTGTGTTATAAAAGTCGTGTTTATTAAATAAGAAGATTTTTATTTATCGGATATTAACTTTCAACATATTTTTGTGATCTAAAATTGTTGGCCTTATGGTGTAATATAATATAATAACTTAATTCACGGATCAAAAAAGTTATATGAGGTTTTTCATCAAGGCATTGTACGGTAGCAGCCTAGTATCTTGCTAACCCGTTTCCCGTGGGCGCTGATCATAATTAACTGTGAAAACTTATTACTCAACTTACAATAGTATAATACCGTTTATTTCAAATTTGTAAGCATATCTAGATCACATAAGTTTATTTAGCCAATAAACGAGACAATTAAAAGATATTCCCATTTAATCCATACACTTTATAAATCATTTTAATATTCTGCTTCAATTAGCATCGCGATTAATATTTCTCATTTATAATTACCGGCTTTATTAGTGTATTCTATGGGGATTAACTGATAGATTGCTTTATTCTTTCCATCGTCAATTATTTAACAAGTTACGTCCTGCTAGCTATTATTTGTTGAAACGTTCCATTAGATGGACAAACGATAAAATGAGCGTTGCAAGCTCTTAAGAGTAATCATCTATCAATAGATGTCATAAACTAAATAAATAAGACGCTTTTCTCTAAGTTACATAAGAAGCAAATTTGCATGATGGTGAATTCTGATTGGTTGATTTGTTGATCTGCACTTAAGTGCACCGATAAGGACTTAACGGCTCGCTTGCATATTACAATAAATATTGAATAGCGTTGCACTAGTTGTGTTAATCCTGGGCAATACTTCAAAATAAAATAATGTAGCGTGAAAAAAGAGCGCAGAGACTAAAGGAGGATAATTATAGTAATAAAAATTGAGATGTCCTGAGATGATTTGGTTGAGACAAGAAAGTGAATAAGGTGAGTATAAATGTGATTAGGCGAACGTTCTCTGACCCGATCAGAAACATTCTGGAGAAAAATAAGGATATAAGTACTTTGAACCGTTGAGCGAGTATGAATAGTTTTTAAAGAGTAAGTAAAGCAAGAAAGGAATGCATGAGAATAAAACAGCATTTTTATATTTTGTTTATTTTGTCATTATAAAAGAATCATGAAACTATTGGAGGCAATAGTTCATGGGAACTAAAGCTTCCAATAGATTCATGATTCATTGGATAGGGATCCATGGCAACTGTCAGAGTGAAAAAGCGCGCTGTAGTAAATTATTTGGCGATGACATGAATGAACCAGCTCGCCTGGGATAAGGAAATTAGGGTGAGTGTGCCACTGACAATAAAAAGTGACATCTTTGCCTCCGATAATTGGCTAAACTATAACTGTTTACCATCAGGCAGGTCGTGCGCTAGTTTGCAACATTTATTGTATAGTAAAAAGACGCAGGCAAATCCAATTTTGGTACATTGTCGGCCTCGATGGCGTAGTGGTTAGTGTAACCGACTGCCACGCCTGAGGTTGCGGGTTCGATTCCCGCACAGGTCAAACATTTGTGTGCATGAACGTGGATGTTTGTCTTGGTCTGGATGTTTCTATGTATAATATGTATGTACTTACAAAAAAAATAGTATATATGTATGTTTATCCATTGTCTAGTACGCATAGTACAAGCTCTGCTTAGTTTCGATTAGATGGTGTTGTGTGTATGTGGTAGAATATTATATTATTTTTATTATATGGTGTTAGGCAAAACCCAATTAATATCTCAATCTTAAACTATAAATAAGATTTGAAATACTCGGCTATACAGCTACGAATAAAATGCCAGTTAATTTTTCCCAAAAGTAAATAAAAACAAAATTCAACGAAATCTTGATATATCGTAGAACCTAGCGTAGGATTTGCTACACTTTATTACACACAATACTAACTGCTTCGTAAAAAAGTATTCCCTCAATTCATTTATTTCGCAAAATTCGATACTGTTAACCTTCGGTTATTCAGCAAATGTATCTATAACGGACGTGAATTGAGCCAGTAAATCACGGGCTGCATTCATTGGCGCTTTTGTATGTAGACAGAGTATATCGCACAATGGGGAGCGGTCAATGGATCGCGGACCCGGAGTATTGCCGTCATGATTTATGATAGCAGACGAGCTTCGATACAGGCTTATCCTCTAATGGACTGTAGGAAGTACGGGTATTCCTTGAACTATTATATTGAGCTGGATATTTCGATGTTACTTTTAAAGGTAAAGGATTTTTGATACCGACGTCTTCGTAGAAACATGTGACTTATTTCAGACTAATAGCCCCAATACCATTAGTGGGTAGAAGTAGTCCAACATCAAACTAACCTCAAGTTAGATAATATATTTAAGCCACTAGTTTACTGACAGAATAAGTAGATGTTTTACTAAAATATCAATTACCTATTATTGGACTAACTATGCTGATGATTGCACACATATAAACATAACTATACTAACATATAAACATGCTATTAATTTATGTAATTTTAGTACTATTATAATATCTATATAATGTTACCTACTATTCTAAAGAAATAGTTATGTACTAGTTATATTCTATTGTATGTACCTATATGTTAATCAATAATAATAATTTGTTAAATTAAAATCTTAAAATTATCTGTTATACTATACACATAATTCATTTTATAATGCAATTTATTTTAAAGTTAGTCTCTCAGTAACCTGTGCATGTGGTGTTAACCTCTAATTAATTGTTACACTAACTAATGTTTCCATTGATTTTATTTTATGTTGCATATGTATAAGTGTAAACAGTTGTTGGTTAACCAAATAAATAAATAAAAAAACTAAGAAGGGGTATAAGTAGCGGTGCATTAGTCCAACATTCGTGGCAAACGTCGCATATTGGCAAAAATGTCAAAAATTGTAGGTAATACTATGCCTGACCTAGGAGATTAAGCCTGGGTACTCATAATTGATTACACAAACATACATGCAAATTTCTACCATGCTATCTGTAGGGACACTCACACATACATACTATGTAAGTGTACGTGTGTGTGCATGGTTGTGTGAGTACAAAGTGTCATCTACACGATTCTCCGTCTTCCCGATTTTATATTATATTCATTCCGTTCCAATTGTTTGTTAAGTTAACACGTAATAGGGAAAATAATTATAAGTGAATATTGTGGCCTTTGAATACATATAAATTTCGGTATAGTTCCACTTTTATTTATCTTTTTCTAATCGGACTCAACTGGACAATTTCCTATACAACTGGACCATTTCCCTAAACTATCAATTAAACATTCTGCAAAACCAGCCAACAGTACGCGCGATACCAACTTTTGAAAGAAGAATCCATTGTGCTGCCAGTATAAGGAAATAGTTGTCAGTACAACTCTGGTTTAGGATACCTGGAAATCGTACTCACTGTAGAAACGCAACACAATCTTTTTTGGTTGTGATGTTTAGAAGAGTGGAGGTACAGTCTCAGCCGACTAGTACCGTTGCAAATTGAAAAATTCCTATTACTGGTCATGCGTCTGATTTAATAAGGTATCTATCTATTAATTTTAGAACAACATACGTACTACTTAACTAATTAATGTTAGGCTCCCCACTAAGTAATATGCCGGTAATATATTAGCGTTGCTATAATAATATATGAATGACCTCCACGCTTCCCAATAATGCTTTTAGTCAACACGAACCGAACCCCTTCCTATAAATATAAGAAGTCAAACATCTTACACAATAGAGGCAAACTAAAACAAAATATTTACAAAATAC
The DNA here is from genome assembly GCA_963564715.1 of Catocala sponsa. Lineage (NCBI taxonomy): Eukaryota > Metazoa > Arthropoda > Insecta > Lepidoptera > Erebidae > Catocala > Catocala sponsa. The sequence goes on from OY751337.1 coordinate 565,464, forward strand.
AGCGGCAGTAAGAAATCCCTATGCGTAATATTTGAGGCAATATACCCGACATTCAAATATGAGAGATCAACATAACTTCATATATGAGCGTGTCTGAGTAAATTGAACGGCAAAATGTACGATACGGTTATAGTAATGCACAAGCACAATGTATAATAATATATTATTATATTTCAGAATATAGCCGTACATACTAGTGTATGTGACGTTGATATGGCCATCGTGCTGGCTTTAGCTCGATCGCACATTATATAAACTTACTAGATGTTCCCGCGCTTTCACCCGCGTTTATCGTTACTGCGCCGCCCCCGTGGGTCGTAGCGTGATGTTATATAGCCTATAGCCTTCCTCGATAAATAGTCTATCCAACACTAAAATATTTTTTAAATCGAACCAGTAGTTCTTGAGATTAGCGCGTTCAAACAAACAAACAAACTCTTCAGCTTTATAATATTAGTATGGATTATACAGCGCAGCCAAAAAGCCGTGACACAGTAGCGACTGCACAGTTTAGTATTGTATCTAATTCCGCATATGAGGTTACAACTAGCGACTAGAGATGGCACTGTACTCAAAACACTACAATTTGTACTAGAGCCAGAATCGCGCTAGCAAAGTTTGTAATACGAGTAACTATAAAATATGTAAGTTCCCGACATCAGTTAAATGCGGCTCACCTGGTACGACTATCAAGCCTGGTTGATGTAACCTCCCTTTGTGTTGAAATAGCATGAGACCTTGTTCCTCCACATGCAAATTAGCTTGATCCATGACAGATCTCTTATAAATAAAAATAATAAAACTGTATTGTAATATATTTATAAAAACTCGAACGACACGGAGTTAAAAGTTTGATTTGAAGTTGATACCGTATCTCTTTGTTTATCTATTTTGTATATATTCATAATGTTACAACATGAATTATGGATACTGACGAACTAGACACGCCTTAAAACATCCATGGATGACGCATTAGTTTAAGTAGTCGCTGTGCAGCTGGATTTATTTACTAAACGGGGAATAAATATAGGCGATTCAAAAATAAGTTATTCCGTATCAACCTGCCGTGTTAGCAATATTAGCAGTAAGTATAATCTTTATGGTAACTTAATTTACTTATAGATTCGGAATCAGCGCAACGAACTAATTGTGAATCCATAAGTAACACAAATAATTCCAAAAATCATAATTTTTGCTATTATAGGTAGACAATTCCGGGTGGATATATTATTCTTTGTTGATAACGTAATTATTCCTAATGCGGTCTTTATTTACAAAAAGAAAACGATTAGCTTGAACGACAATACCTTTCAACAAGTCTATGCATACAAGAAAGGGAAATATTTATGACCTAGGTATAGAAGACGCGCCCAAATTAGTTTTATTTGGATATTCTGAAACTGTGCGCTTGTTCTTATATACTAATTTAAGTGTCGTCTGTATTTCTCCGGCAAATATTGTTTGAACGGTATTATTCGGGAACAGCTATTTGCAATCTGATTTAACCTTTAACAAAGTCGTGATTTAGTTTTATGTTCAGTGTCATGTTTTAAATAAACATTTATATGTTTATAGTTCTGATTATTGTTACGAATGTTTTGACCTCTCTGTAAAAAATTGATAATCATTACCACAAAAAGCAAAAAATTATATCTGTTAAGTTGTGTGATGAGATTTTATGAATTCTTTTTTTAAAAGTATATACGTACCTAAATACTAGATGGTAAGTATATTCCTAACAATATATTTTCATGATAGGAATTTTAGCAACTGGTACCATAATTATATTTTAAACTAGCTGTGCCCGCGGTTTTACCCGTGTTTATGGTTACTGCGCCGCTAGCGTGGTTCGTAGCGTGATGCTATATAGCCTATAGCCTTCCTCGATAAATAAGCTAACCAACAAAAAATATTTTTCAATTCGAACCAGTAGTTCCCGAGATTAGCGCGTTCAACAAAACAAACAAACAAACTCTTCAGCTTTATAATATTACTATAGATTAGTATAGATTAGCTCAAGTTTCGTAGCAGGCACTTGAGCCCTTTATGAAAATTAACGGAATTGGTTGTATTTTAAATAAAATATAAACATTGCCCGTGAAAATTGAATTAAGTTTTAACATTTATTAATTTGGTTGGTTTACCAACAATTGCTACATCAATACATAAGTTAAATACAACACATAACATAGACTAGATATACAATATTAATCGGTAAACACTACATGCTATACAATATACCAGATGAATAAAAATATTCATCATAATTGTGTATTTCTTTTTAATTTAATATTTTTACATAGTGTTTTCGCCTCAATAGGTCAGTGGGGAGACCAACAGACTGCAATGCAGAGGGTCTCTGGTTCGAACCCACGTCGCGCACCTCTGACTTTCGGAAGTTATATGACTTTACGAAATTATGTGCGTATTGATTGACAATTATCGCCTGCTCTGTGCCTCGGAGAGCACGTTAAGCCGTCGGACCCGGCTGCCATGAACATCTATGGCAGTCTTTATTGGGAAGTCAGTGCCCTCTAATATCCTGAGACTAGTTTAGCCTTAGGGTATCGTTAGCCTTCGGGTTGCGGAGGTCAGATGGCAGTCGCTCCGTGTAAAAACTGATATCCAGTCAAATCCGGTTAGACTAGAAAGCCGACCCCAAGTGAAATGGGAATAATAAAGGCTAGGGAGAAAAGACATAGTGTTTTCGCCTACATTACTATAGGTAAATATAATTTGCTCTGGTGAAATATACGATAGTCATATGAATATCAGAAGCCGTGTTTCTTGGTACACACCAATTGTTCCATTTCTATGATCTGTTTACGTTGTGCCCCGCGGGGTATTATGCTAGATAACATTGAGAGCGCGCTCAAAGTGCCGGATATTGCTAACTTCACAGCGACATAGAGCGGTTAAATTAAAAAAAAATATTGGTGTCCTGGGAAATAAATGGGTTAACAAGCCGATTCTCACTGGATGTAATGCTAATTTTCTTGGAATAATATTTATAGTTTGAAAATTTGTACAGAGTAGGTACCATCTCTTTAATGATGTCGGCAGTCTCTCTTAACAATTGATGTCAACCAGTAGGTATAATTAATATACGCATTTACAAGATAATGTCAACAACAATATTTAATGTCGTTTTAATACGTAATGCTAAACCTGCCTCCGTGGCGCAGCGGTAGTGAATGCGACTGCTGTGCATGAGGTCTCGGGTTCGAATCCCGGGTCGGGCCAACAAAAAGTTATTGAGTTTTTCAGTTAAACAATCTCAATAGCAGCCCGGAGTTAGGAAGTTGGCGGTGTAAGACACCCGCGTGCCTCGGAAAGCACGTAAAGCCGTTGGTCCTGCGCCTGATCTCTCTCCGGTCGTGTCGGATTACCGTCCCATCGGATCATGAGAGTTAGGGAACAGAGAGTGCACTTATGTTTGCGCACATACTTGTGCACTATAATACCTCCTGCGCAGATGGCCACACTCCGTTAAGACTGGCCGCCATGGCCGAAATTCGGTCTGGACATGAAGCACAACAACCAGGTGCTTCATGGGTCTGGAGGACATTATTGTTATTAATACGTAACGCTTAATATTTACTTTAACGTTTCATAATACCTAGGAAAAATAATTTGTGGATAACACAAACATATAAGCTGCGGCAGTGTTGAGGCGACCGCTTGCTTGAATACAGTAATAGAAACCCACATCTAATCATTGTACGATATCAACACAGGCGACGTCATAGGTAACAGCTAACTAAGATAAGTACAATGTCGTACTTTCTCATAAAAAGTTGAGAATATGAATAGATTGGCGGTAAATTGGACGATAACAAACATTACAAATCATCATACATGCGTATATAGACTCACTTCTATTTGTACTCGAGGGAATAAGCAGAGATGTGTTTCACACTAATGTTTGCCACATAAGTATTACCGGGTGTACCTATTTGCCCTATAATATTATTTTTCATACTGCCATACTCAACACGGAGTATGGCAGTATAAAAAATATTATTATGCTCCTGAGAATTTTCTTACATTAAAATATATTGTCAAACTATGATAAGCTGATGGACCTCCATAAATAAATAAACCCAACAATACTGCACGATCTGAGAATCAAATCTTTAACCTTACTATCACAAGCAAACATAAGCGTACTTATGCCAATGGCCCAACGAGACTATACCTTTTATTTTATAACTAACTAGATATGTAGGTATATGCCCGCCCTTTCACTCACGTTAATCGTTACTGCGCCGCCCCCGTGGGTCGTAGCGTGATGTTATATAGCCTATAGCCTTCCTCGATAAATAGGCTATCCAACAGTACCTAGTTAAGGTGTGAAAGAGTAACAAACAAAAACTTCATGATGATCGGTTTCGACCGAATTTTGCATACATGTTGTCAAGGATATAGGGTACCTTTCATCCAGAAAAGTTATTGTTCCCGAGGCGTAGCAATTTATTGTCAAAATCTAGATTAACGAGAGCGAAACCGCGGACAAAATCTAGTCTAATAATATATTTTATTTATATCCCAGTCGTATGAAAATAATATTCACTTATTAAATAAACAGTTTATGAAGCATATGAAAATATCTCAGAGGCAAGTCACGTATGCTTATATACAATATAAATATTATATATATGTACGTATTTTAATAATATTTCTGTATTCCACTAGTTTGCTAGTATAACGTGCAATATCCTCAAGTCGACAATAGTTGGCGCCACGTGTGTTATAAGACTAAACTTATGACGTTTTTAGTTCTGAAATTTGTAAAGAGAAATTCAACTCGCTTATCTTAATAGCGTTTGTAACTAGAACTTGGGCTCTGTGGAGTTAACTTGAAGAATTGTTTACGTTACTAAGGACATAACAGATAAAAATGGTGGATAACATTAAAATTACTTCATTACATTATTACTACATCACATTACAACTTTGTATTAGATCTATTGTATTTTTAAAATACAATAGAAGGTAGTTTAGGTATGTGTTATTTTTAGTGGATGACTATGCCACCTTTAAAAATATTTTATAAAATATTTTCACTAAGCCTTTTACTAAAGATTTTTCGTCAACTTATTTCAAAGTTAAATTGATCGCACTTTATGTAAATTACTTTCAAATTTCGTTTGAAGTTTTTCGTTGACAATTTTTCATCGTTTCGAGATATATTTTTAATCACTTTTTTACTCATCACAAAATTCGTGAAAATTTTGGGAAAAGCTGCAATTACCTTTATTAAAGAAATAACACAGCCAGACAAATTTATTAATTCGTTGACTGAACCATAACAGAAAATGTTCAGAAATTCAAAAAAATATAATTTGAAATTCAAATTTTATGAATGTGTAATATAAAATTACGTCGACGTCAAAAATTATAACGCAGTCACCATTTCCTTTTATTAAATAACATTAAAAATACTGCGACCAAAACGAATTAATGGATGAATGCTAGCTTTTTTTACACAATACATTGAAGATTTGTTTTATTGTCTACATATAATTGCAATTTACGAATTAAACACGAAGCGTGTACCTTCAATATTGTGTACCAATATTTTCCAGTAAGCAATTCTAATATTTGAATTACAAATCAGGATATCAATAGACTGATGATCATGACACGTGCGGCATGCGGGGCTATATGTGGAGCGCTTATATTTAGTGCCGGAGATGTCCGGGTTGACTCCATGTCAGAATATTAATACCGAATGTGTGAGTGACGTCAGTCGGCACTCATTTATCATAACCCTCTTATTATTCTGTTAAAAAAAGTACCCCTAAAGTAAAGCATAAACATTTAATCCCTATAACGTGTTTGAGTAATATATGAAGCTATCCAAGATAATATGTGGGAATACTTTAACAGTATTTCATCTGCTAGTCTACACGATATAAATTGGATTCTGAAAATGTATGTTTAAAACATTTTTTAGATAAGGTTTCGATACAAAAAATCTATTATAGATTATACCTGACTGACATCAGCAATTGAACAAAATTATTTATGTACGCAACGCACTTAACATCTACATAAGTGCGTTGCGTACATTAATAAAATTATTCTATTGTAATCTATACTTATATTATAAAGCTGAAGAGTTTGTTTGTTTGTTTGAACGCGCTAATCTCAGGAACTACTAGTTCGAATAGAAAAATTTTTTTAGTGTTGGATAGCCCATTTATCGAGGAAGGCTATAGGCTATATAACATCACGTTACGACCAATAGGAGCGGAGCAACAATGAAAAATGTTGCAAAAAAGGGGAAAATTATCTTATATGAAGCAGACGAAGTTGCGTGGGTCAGCTAGTCAATTGATATAGCTGCAACCACAATTATTATGGCTAGGTTATGAGTAATATCTCGCTCGCCAATATGACGTGAGACGCCCGTTTTTATTACTTTAGTAATTATATTATACAAATTGAAGGGCTAAGTGGACAAAGGTGTTATCTGACAAAATTAAAAAAATCTACTTTTTTGAATAAACATAGGTTTTAACTGATGACAAATCGATTCATGAACTTAAAACACGCTAATTCTTATTCGTTACATAGTTACAGACTCTAGCAAGGGTGTTATCTGGCAGTTCAGTATATATTTCAGATTTTCAAATGTTTTATCAGCAGAAACCTTTTTTGAGAATCATTATCATTGAAATTAAACTACTATATACGGATTTTATCGCGTTGTTTATTTGACACTTTATTACAAAATTTTGAAAAACTGTTAATTTATCTTATGTTTTTCATAATTCCAGATACTGACAATACAGGAAGTGGTGACAATATTCCAAAGAGTTGTGATTCACCATATAATTTAGCTGCAGACCACTGTCAACAAGGTTAGTAGATATAAACTAAAAAAATATTACTGGTATTGTAACTATATCTACTGTAACTTTAAATTTGATTTTAATGATTTTAATTTGTATTTTATCATAATTTATTTTGATTCCAGATAATGAAAAAATAGAGAACAACCAGGATGTACCAGAAAAATATGATCATTCAATTATTGTTGATTATGGTTCACCAATTTGTAAGTATATTTAATTTTCAAATGCTTAGAAAATAATTTAATAGCACTAAGTATGTTTTGTTGAGTGGGAATTAATTGTATATAAATTTTATTTTAGCTACAGAAGAGCCTTACAGTCCTGCTACCCGTGTTGACGTGTTCATACCATCATCCGCTTCAGATTATAAACAAAGTAGCTTTGAAAATGAAATTCTAGATCCAGCTCTAGAGGCTAACAGTATTTTGCAGCCAAAGAAAAGAAAGCATTTTCAGTTAACAGAAAAGGTATCTAAGAAAAGAATAAGAAATGAAACTGAGTGGAAACAAAATAAAAATAGTATTTTAAGACATGAAGGAAAAGCATATGTTACAAGAAAGGGTAAACATATGGTAAACAAAAATCCAAGGACAGGCATACTGTGCAAAGCAATATGCAAATATAAGTGCTATGAAAAGTTTTGTGATATTGATTGTGCATCTCTCTTTTCTCAATACTATAGCTTAAAAAATAATACTGAAAAAAATATGTATCTTTCAAAATTCATCACAGCAGAAAATGTCAAAAGAGCACTAACAAATCCAAAAAGGAAAAGGGGCACAACTTATACCTATGTTCTATCTAAAGAAGGTACCAACATAAAAGTTTGTAAGACTGCCTTATCCAATATGTTTCAAATTGGCTATAGAAAATTAGCAGCCATTCAATCAAAAATTAAATTAAATGATGTGACAGCTCTCAAAGATCAAAGGTGTAAAACTCATACTTCCAAACACAGATAAGATATTGATGTAGAAAATGACATATGTATGCAATCATATTAGAAGTTTTCCATCTGAAAGTTCTCATTATTCTCGTACTCAAAATATCCACAAACAGTATTTAAATCCATTACTTTCTGTTAAAAAGATGTATTCAATGTATATTCAAAAATGTAAGGATGAAAATAAACCTACCAAATATTACATCAAGGATTGCACTTATAGAAATATGTTCAATACAAAATTTAATCTATCTTTTAAACAACCTAGAACTGATGTATGTAACAAATGTGATTCAAGTACACACACTGAAGAGCATATTGATAACTACAAAAGAGCATTTGAGTTACAAAAACAAGAAAGAGAGATGTGTATTAGTGGACAAGATAAAACATATATTAGTTTTCACATGCAACAGACTCAGCCTCTACCTAAAATTCCAGTATCAAAAGCATTTTATTTGAGGCAAATATGGTTTTACAATGAAGGTATCCATATCATTAATAGAGATGGGCATAGGTCTTGTTTTTGCACTTGGACAGAAGACTGTGGTGGAAAGGGTAGTGTAGAAGTTCTTAGTTCACTTTTTTACTGTTTAAACAATCTAACTGGTTTGGAAAGTTCTCAACACTTGTTACTTTGGTCAGATTCTTGCAGTGGGCAAAATAAAAATCAATTTCTAATTGTTTTATATCAGTACATGATTTTACATAAAATGTTTGCATCTATTGAACACAAATTTCCAGAAGTAGGTCACACATTTTTAGATTGTGACAGAGATTTTGGCCGCATAGTAAAACTTTTAAGAAGAAATGAAAAAATACTTACTCCTAATAATTACAGAAATATAATTAGAATGGCATCAAAAAAAAATTCGGTTATTGAGGATATGAGTCACCACTTTTACGATTTTAACAAATTAAAAGACGATTTGGAGATAGTAATACCTAACACAAATACATTAAAACAAAAAATCTACTTTAAAAATAATGTCAAGTGGATTCACATTGAAGATTTTGGCAGATATTTCTATAAGACAAATTATGACCCTTACACACCATTTCTGGAAGTCTCTCTTATTAAAAGATCTGATGTTATCCCAACAGTGTCCATTAGATGTAACATGAATCATAAGGGTAAAATTTCAAAAGAAAAAAAGGGTGATATAAAAACACAACTTGAGCATATTAAGCAGGAGTCTCAGTGGTTTTACATAAATATTCTAAATTCTCAATAATTAATAAATAGTATGTAAGTACCTACATGAATGTGGCATGCCTATTTTTTTATAATAAAACTATTTCGTATAAATAATGCTATTTTATTTGTTTACCACATAGAGCCTTTGTAAGTTCTTCTCACCTAAACTTCATATGGTTTATAGTAAACAAAGGTGTTATGTTCATATTGTCAATATTTTTTAATTAATTTGTATATAATAACCAATTATTTGTATAATATATAAAATAATCAACCTTATCTAATTATTTGTACTAATATTGTATTTTAAAACTATAACCTTTAATTGCTTAAGTTCATTTGATTATTAATTATTTTCAAACGCTCATATCTCGTTTAGAACTATTTGCTAGTTAACAGCTTTTTCCACTTAACCCTTCAATTGACAATTAGTGAATCTGTGACTTGTAGAACTCTTCAGCAAGTACCTTTAACCTTTTTACCGCTTGTGTCGTATTTATGCGACACATATTTCCGTGCTCCTACTGCCCGTGTCGTATTTCTGCGACAGAGAACATGCATGATTTTTTTGTTCTATTTTCGTCCTATTACCTCCCTAATTATTGTAGGTATTATTTTATCGATTTGTAGCCGGGCGATACGGGCACGGCAATCGATATTTAGCTAAGCGCTTAAAAGGTTAAACAGTGTTTACTAGTAGTGATACACATCAATTCATTTGAAAACACATGGACAAAATGCGATTAGTACTTTGCATGAACTATATATATATATATTTTTTTCAATGTAATTGTACATCGGTATTTACACTACAAGTGAAAATACTGGTTCAACTTGAGAACCACGTTTTAGTACATTAAATTCTAGCTTTAATTGTAGAAAAGAAGAAAAGAATGAATGAAAGTATGTAACGATAAATTTTACCGTAATATTTATTTTATTTGTTTTTAATAAAACATTTGATGTTAATTTGTTGCGTTATATTATAAACGACCTACATCTTGCCATATATCGATACGATAATAAACCTATTTTCAGTTCTATTAAATTGCATTTCAAGACCTAACAGCCTATATTCAGAGAAATTGAGAACTCAATTACTAACAATGTCTTCAGAAACTTATTTTTATATATAAATTGGTATGTAACATTATATGTATCCCTCACCCCTATGGGGCGTTACTCGACTGACTTTTTATATTCCGTCACGCGTCAGTGACCCGGTACAAACGGAGATGAGACGAAATTAGGGACCTTTTACACGAATCTGAGTATTATCAGCTTCAGTAAAAAGTTAAGTGCTCATATTATTATATCATAATTTATCATATTGATATGATTTGTAATACTAATACTTAAATTTTCCCAACTCGGTAATCGAACTTGAGACGCACAGCAGTCGCATTCTTTCTTCTAGCAGAAGCAACTAATAGTAAAATAATATAAAATTATCTTGAAATTGGACTAATATTATAAGGCTTCTTTTTTTTACGTGGGGGAATGCATTGACGCATACTCCTCCACGGGGGCGGGCGGAGGGGTTATGTCGGACTCGCCGGGTTAAAAGAAAGATGTTAAAACGATAAAATGGATCTTCTGGAATACCGACTAAACCTACCACTGTGTTCCTCGATCGCGCGAATCACTTTCACATGCGGTCGCGACCCCGCGGAGGTTTCGCCCGCCGTATAAAACGGCAGGCCACTACATAAAAGACCTGCCCACTGGTCACCCCAAAAAAGTCCCTACTGTCCCCCCCCCCCTCCCTAGAGAGGAGAGGAACATGACACAGAGGCGCGCGTGGGAACACGCACGCCGCCTCTCGGACCTGGTGCTGAACGGATGGCGGGCAGGCCCATAAAGCCTGCCACCCTCAGGTCTAATATAATAAGGCTTCTGTAACTCTGCTAAGAAAAATAAACTATTATTGCTTGAGGCTACCCGTCATGTCGGCATCCGATGAAAATACGCGCCCACTGAGTCCGGTGGCCGAGCTGTCTGCGACAAATATATTTACATGAGTCGCTAGAAATTACATAGTATTTGTATGATCCTACGGAAAAGAAGGTTATCATTGCTACTTTAAAGCTTCTAACTTGATACTGCTTTGGAATAAAATATTATAAAAAAAGATAGGATCGTGTTGTCTTCAAATGTGCTCTAGCCATATTGCATACACAAGACAGGTAAATGACCTCAGTTCCAGTGTGATGTAGTTTCATATCATGACAATAGCCCAGAGTAAGTACCAGAAAAGGAAGGAGAGGCGAAACACATGCAGATAATGGGATTTCACATTCGAGCGAGCATTGTTCACGATTACTCCACGGGGATTTGTAACGCTGCGAAAATAATTTGACAATGAATGTCGAGCGTTTTATTTTGATGTGATGTTGTTAAGCAACGGTGAATAAGGTCTGGCTGTTCACGCCAACCCACACGACCTTCTCATATTGTAAATCTTATTCAAAGATATTTACACATACTTGGAACAAGTATAATTATTAATTAGTTTATAAGATAAAGGATATCTTTGTCAAAATGAGCACAAACATTTTATTTAAGTGGCAACGTCTTAATGGTTAATATATCGGGCTTACGATTCAGGAAGCACGGGTACGATAGCTACTTATTGCTATTTCATTATGCAATAGCATTTAAAACATGTTATTTACGACAATTATAGAATGTGAAAGCTGTGCATGAGGTCTTAGATTCATTTTGCTGATCAGGCAAAATTTTATTGGTTATTGATGCCAAGAAAAAACAAATAACGTTTTGGGCTCGCCTCCTATGACGTGAGATATAAACCGATGGCTGGCGAAATATCAGTCTAACACACCTCTGTTTACAGACTAAAATATGTTGTGTAGTGTAATTGTATGATGTTCGTATCCTAATTATCTTAAAACAGATATAGTATAAGTACGTAGTAAATAATAATGACGCTTACACTCAAACGAGATAGTATCGTATCAGTCATCTAGATATGCACAATGGTCTCGAGACAAATGACAGTAATTACTAGATCCCTAATCTTGAAGGATTGCTGACTTATTGCTGATCTTGATGTCGTTAATCTTGCGCAAGAGAGATGAATCTGCTGACAGTACTTAGAACGTCAAACTGAACTGTAAAGAAGGTACCTATATTTATACACGAACGCAAGTTCCTATCACTGGTTAGTTGGTTAATTGTTATCAATTCAGTTTAGTCCCGGCGAAGAAGTTTCGACCTGTAACTATTTTACTTCTAGAATATTTATAACTTTAAATTAATCGTATAAGGCCGACATAGTTTTACCCTTTACTCTCAAGAGGAGACTAAGGATTTTCGTGAAAGGTGTGTATTGACGCCAAAATGTAAATATGTATTATAATAAGCTGTAAACAAAACTGTCGCTGATTTCAGCATGAATGGGCCGGCTCGACCGAGGAAGGACTACCCTCTCACAGAATATCGTCGTGAAATATTCCTACTGTTGTATTTCGTTCGGTGAGTGAGAGTGCCGGAGGCCCAATCACCCTCTTTCCGTCTTACCGCGCCTTATCCTTCCCACTTCCTTTTTCTCTTCTTCCTTTTCTAAAGGGTCGGTAACGCGCAAGTGATGCCTCTGGTGTTGCAGGCGTCCATAGGCTACGGTGACCACTTACTCGGTGGATCGTATGCTTGTTTGCCACCTTAGTTGTATAAAAAAAAACCTTAATAGTAATTCAATATAATGCCCGTAAACATAAAATAATGCGTATCGAATTACTTTTTCCAGGTATATTTTTTATTAGGTATTCTGCACATATTGTCTATCTTGTCAGTCTAACGATCCCTCCACTAACCTATCATTTCATATCTAGTTAGGAATTCTTTGAAACATGGCAGCTAGCAAAATCATATTATTTGTAGTAAAAGCAACACAAAACATAATACTAAATTGTATTCACAAAAGCACATCTGAAGTCCCCTCAAGCTAGAGAAATATATCCATATAAAACACCGGTGAATCGGTTTACGAACAATTTGAGTCGCTTTTGAGGCGAGTCGACGACGCGCCCGATGGCGCGGCAAATAACATAAATATTGTGTCTCAGATATAACCACTAACTTGAATTACTTGCGCAAATGGTAAACGCACTGTTCACAATAAGTTTCTATTCGAATTAAATAGTAATTCATTTTTACTTTAACCAATGATTTGGATGTTATTTCTGATTATTTAAAATGAAAACTGGTGACTGGGGTTTTTGGTGGCAGCAAGTGTGTAAGACAGCTGTGTTTATGCACTGGGAGTCAAGGTACCATACCTGAGACTCTATGGTCACAGGTTCGATTCCTAGGTGGGGCAAAGTGTTGCAAAGTTTTCTATCAAGAAATTCTCAGCAGCACCACAGAGTCTGTACCTGTACTCGTTAGATGCTTTTGACGCTCTCTATTACAAAGGGCTTTAAGGCACAGGCAAAGTGTGGATATAGTTCACCTCTGCGTTCCTTTCCAGGGATGAAGCTACAGTCTTACAAGACTATAAATAGTCATATGTATGTTATTAAACGGTTATACTGCATCAATGGCGCTCGGTTATCTATACAAAGTTATTCTTAGTATAGTGAAAACTTCTCAGGGGGTGATTATACTTGTTATTATAAACAACTTTTGTTCTGGGACATTGCCGAAATCGCGGAAAAAAACAGCTATTCCATACAAAATTAGACTTTGACTACGACAAAATGAATGGAACAGTTGATGTTTTTTTTCGATTTCGCGATTTCGACAATGTCCCAGAACAAAAGTTGTTCATAATAACAAGTATAATCACCCGCTGACAGGTTTTTACTATACAAAGAATAACCTTGTATATAGAGCAAAGTGTTATTGTATTAAAATTTTCAGATGCATGAAGTCAGAAATTGTAGACAGCAAAATGTTCCCTACCAGATGTTCCCACGGTTTCACCCGCGTTTATCGTTACTGCGCCGCCCCCGTGGGTCGTATCGTGATGTTATATAGCCTATAGCCTTCCTCGATAAATAGGCTATCCATAACTAAAATAATTTTTCAAATCGAACCAGTAGTTTCTGAGATTAGCGCGTTCAAACAAACAAACTCCTCAGCTTTATAATATTAGTATAGATTACGTGGGACCTATAGAAGTAGGTACAGTAACTTTAACTACAAGGCTATAGGTGTGAGACTGCATGTTTGTAGTTAACAGTCAATTTAGTTTCAAGGAGTCATAAGTTTGAAGAAGTTGCTTCAGTATCTTCACACATGCTTGGAACAAGTATAATTATTAATTAGTTTGTAAAGTAATTATCGGAGAATTATGTAGTATAGCGATAACGATCTGGTTAAGATAAGATTTAAGGTTGAAACAGTCTAGCAACACAAAGAAGAGCATTTATTACTACGAGTAGCTACTGTTGTTAAAAATTTTGAAAATATGATTAGTTGGAAATAATAGAACTTAATATTTGTTACTGCGACTGTTGTGATTGAAGTCCCCGATTCGATTTCCAAGTCGGGCAGTGTTATTAAGTACTTCACCCACGTTTATGATTACTGTGCCGCCCCCGTGGGTTATAGCGTGATGTTATATAGCCTATAGCCTCCCTCGACAAATGACCTATCCAACACTAAAAAAATATTCAATTCGGACCAGTAGATCCTGAGATTCAAACAAACAAACAAACAATCCTGGGTCCTTTAAGCGGGGCGTGAAAAAGCATCTTCTCAGGCCGTCAAAGTAGAGACCTCAACATCGCCTCGACTGCTATGAGGGTGGTGTGGAGGCCACTGCTCTTAGACCACACAACTGCTTACCATCAGGTGGAGTGTGGTCATTTTGACGAGCAAAATAAATAAAAAATACAATCACTTCAGCTTTATAATATTAGTGTAGATTTTGTCATTCAATTTTCAAAAGCAGCACGATGCTTTGGATTGTGCTCGGTAGACGGCAATAGGCTTTAGGTCCCACGTGATAGGGGTATCACGTGGGACCTAATATCATAGCAAAATGAAGGTATAATACACTGCCTACTACTACGAGATAAGGGAGGAAGACAACAGACTATAAGAACAACATAACAGCATAAGTCAACGCGTCGTACATTAACGTTTACGAAAAAAAATTGGGGCAGTCTTTGGGGAAGGCCGATAGAAGTAAAAACTTTAATCCTTGATCATAAACACTTCTTTATAAAAAAAAGGGGCGGTTCGGATTCTTGATATTCTCTTACGGGTTATTAAGGGGGTCAAAATTTCATTATTTTTTGCGTAGGACGCATCATTTCTGAGATATTGTTAGTATTCTAAAATAATTCAAAAATGGAAAGCGTGAAAGTGTGACGATGACGCGAGTTCTATGATTTTTGTTCACCCAAGAAGTGCTCAACGCGCCTAAAGAAGATTTCACTTCATAAAACGATTATTTTAAAATAGATTTTGCCTAAACTTGGCAATTCACCTAAAACACTAAGTAATTAGGTAACTTTCTTGGAAGTATTAGGTTTATGTATAGGTAATGAATCTGACTTTTACTCGAAGTTCAAAAGTCCTTTCATTTGACAGTCTTCAACTTGTGTAAGCTTTGCTAAGGTAATGTTTGGCATTGACGTCACAAATAGTAATCAGATGTACATATTATGTCGCAGGCAATTTGTATGATTCCCCGTTTTACAAACGGCGTCGTCCGTTTAAAAACGCTCGCTGTTTTAAAATTGCCGAAGGCAAAATGTAAATTGCCTTGTCACTTTATAATATGCCACAACATTTGATAGACAATTCAACAGCATAACGAGCACCTATACGCCTCAAATCACTGCATTCCGTCTCGGAAGGGTTAGGTTATGTTAGGTTCCTTCTTAAACCCACCCAAAAATAGGAGCCCTACGGTCACCCTACAAGCATTTTTAAACGGACGACGCCGTTTGTAAAACGCGGAATCATCACGACGACGTTTGTAAAACGCGGAATCATACAAATTGCCTGCGAAACATACATAAATACTAATAACGTAGATGATAAAGTCACAGATCACTCTGAGTAGGTTATGATAATCGCTTACTAGCAGGATGGCCTACCCAGTTTTATCTCTATTGTATAAATTTACCTTTGTTATAGAAAAATGACTATAAATTGTAAAGTTAAAAATCTAAACAACGCCACAAATTCAGAGTGACAATTAAAAAAATAGCAGCTGGCATTCACAAAATCCTTCCACGCGACGAGTTTGATATGTAAAATCAGAAATACCCACATTTTAGTTGAAAATCCGATGCGTTCTGGCGCGGTGTGCAGTATCGGATATGGCCGCTGAAACGTGCTCCGACAATAAAACAATTCGTTTGTAAACTGATGCTTTGTTTCAGCGCGCCACTCGCTAATAGTTGATAGACAATGGAGGTTTAGTGGCCAATCAGTTATAATGGGCACAAGGGCTCGTCCACATGGGATTGTACTCATTAATGGGACAGGGAATTTGGAACAAAAACTAACTTCTTTTCGGTTATTTGGCATGTAAACCTAGCTAATGTTATAAATACAAAAGTGAGTTTGTTTGTTACGTTTTCACGCCTTTATTACTCGACCGATCATCATGAAATTTTGCATACGAGTTGTCAAGGCCACAGAATATATACTAATATTATAAAGCTGCAGAGTTTGTTTGTTTGAACGCGCTAATCTCAGGAACTACTGGTTCGATTTAAAAAAATATTTTAGTGTTGGATAACCCATTTATTGAGGAAGGCTATAGATTATATAACATCACGCTACGATCAATAGGAGCGGAGCATCAATGAAAAATGTTGCAAAAACGGGGAAAGTTCTCTTATGTGAAGCAGACGAAGTTGCGCGGGACAGCTAGTTGGACATATTGGAACCTTTCAGCTAGAAAAAGTATTATTCCTAAGTGATGGAATGTATTGATAAAATCTAGATTAAATCGAAATATCATTATATTAAGAAAAAGTAAACAAAATAAATAGATAATAGTTATTTTATGTGTATTATTTGCGTTAACACCTCAATTGTTATCTATATACAATGTGTTTGGTGAGTGGTGTCGGAGATTTTAATGGCATAATATATGGTCATTTATATCTACAATCCATGCTTTAGTATTATTTTTTATGTTACTTTGTTTTTGTGAACAAGTGAAATAACAAAAAAATAACAGCAAAAATTTTCTTAATTTTCTGTTATCATATATTTTTTTAAATTGAACTGAGATAGATTCCAAAAATATTTTATCATAAACATGTTAGCTATACTATGAGCTGTAAAACAAGACCTTTTTTGTTTTTTTTGGACTACCACAAGCGACTATATCGCTAAATTACCACGTGTGTCCATGATTAGATAACAAAATAAACAAAATGGCCGCTATTTCGCCCAAGTAACATAAAAAATAATACTGAAGCATGGATTGTAGATATAAATGACCATATATTATGCCATTAAAATCTCCGACACCACTCACCAAACACATTGTATATAAAAGAAAGTCGTGTTAGTTACACTATTTATAACTCAAGAACGGCTGAACCGATTTGGCTGAAAATTGGTGGGGAGGTAGCTTAGAACCAGGAAAAGGACATAGGATACTTTTTATCTTGGTAAAAAAATAAAACAATAGAAATTTGTTAAAATATTCGAATATTGACGTGTTTCCATTTTATGCTTGCCTGGTACTTGAAGCAGCCAACTATGAATAAATTCTATATATAACTGCTGAATCTGAACCGATTTGGCTGAAAATTGGTGGGGAGGTAGCTTAGAACCAGGAAACGGACATAGAATACTCTTTATCCTGTTAAAAATAAAATGAAAACTTTGTTAAAGGAAATTCAAATATGTACATACCACGATTCTTTAAAAATGACTTATACCTAAAATATTATAAAACAGAAAGAAAAAGAAAACTAAAACCCTCTAATAGGCGTCATAAAATTCCTTCGCATCACAGGCGAACGGTAGTGTGCCCAGAAGACTGGCAGCATTGCCACGTTGAAAGGCAATGCTTATTCTTTCTGCAAAATAAAGGCCAGCTCACGAGAAGCGTCGATTAACCTTTTTGCTATGTCTCTATAGAGCGCACGAGCACTGGGACCCCATGACCCTAGCGTTTCGACCCTAAACGGCTCAAAAACATAATCCCCTACCAGATTTTTGTATTTGCGCCGTTTGAGAGTCTCCGCAGATGCAGCAGCAGCACCAGCATAACCCGCCGTGCTGGGAAGATGTGATGGCGCAAGGGTGTAGACACACGTTACGTCCCACACCAAGGGCCTACCCATCTTCCAAGGCATCAATGACATACCGTCCGGTCTCTTCCCATCGTCACGTGCCAAACCATTAGGTTCGAGATGAGCTGGCACGCCGGTGGTGACAAGAGCACGACGGATAATGTCGTTAAGATTGGCGTGCCGCGAAAAACGACCGTTACTCCTGCTACATGATAGGCCATGGTGGCCAGGGCCATCGACGGCTTCCCCACAGTGACATCGATGCGGAGAAACACATGGAGCACCTAACCCACCACACACTTTGTTAAAACATTCGAATATTGACGTGTTTCCATTTTATGCTTGCCTGGTACTTGAAGCAGCCAACTATGAATAAATCTATACTAATATTATAAAGAGGTAAAGTCAACTTTGATTGTTTGTTTGTAAGGGCTAATTTTCAGAAATACTGAACCGATCATGAAAACTCTTTCACAATTAGAAAGCTACACTATTCAGGAGTGCTATAGGCTATAATTTATTAAGATTTAACAAAAAGTTCAGAGAAAAATAATGGCATATGTATTCAAGTCCGCGGAAATTGGGCAAGATGTGATGCTTTACCGGCGTGCGCTGACTAAACGGTTCGGTATAGACAAACATAATGTTCATCAAAAATGTTGGTCTCTATTAGTTCTAGAAAAAAGTCCGCGATACTGTATAGCTAGCTTTTATATTTGAATCACTTTAAAGGCTTTTTTTATTAAATGAAAGAAATAAATTTCATGTGAAGTTTCATGTGAAGTTGAGATGTCTTTTTCATGAACAAAACATGAATCCTATATCAAAGTAAGTGATTTTGTCTTCAAGATAATTTTATGAAGATAAAATTTGTCGTTTAAAGTATGTTATTTGGTTGTGTAATTTAGGAGATAGGTAGTTTGTTATGATTTTATACATCGCTGGAGATGCCCGTTGCCGCACGTCGCTGTTGCGCGGGGGGAAGCGGGAGCGGGGAGGACTGCGCACCGCGAGCCGCGCATCCCATGCCCGTTTTACGGTTTCATCTTTCATCTATACGATAGGATGCCGCGCGGCTCATTCGCGCGGTTGGCTCCCTACGTAGCAGACATCAACGAAATTGAAAATTTTAAAGCAACTTTTAATTTTAAAATTTCACTCCGGATGCCGTTTAGGTCAAAAGTTCTTTTCAGAACTATTTCCGTTTCGATATTTCTATATTTTGTCTGGTTTCTTCACAAAAATAATTCTAATTTGCGTTTGTTATTATTTTTTGTTTCTAAGCTTCTGTGTATACTCTAATTCTAAACAATGAACCTGATAAAACTTTGTACCTACTAAGACACAACATAATTGCATCACAAAAATATAATCAACGCCCAACGAAGTGGGCACGGGTCGGCTAGTAATAAATATTTATATTAAGGCAACTATATAGTAAATCAAGATTTATTTTATAACCATTTCCCATGCTAAGTAAAATGTAAATTATAAACAAGGTTAGGTTAACTAAACAATCCGTAAAGAAGGCAACTTGAACCTGCGACCTCGACAAACTGTGTCGTCGCTTTGCCAACTAAGCTGTTCATAGTCATATCATAGCACTACGTCAGGGATTAAAACTTACCTCTATGCTTAGCATGTGTGCATCCAAAGCTATAAAGTATTTTTACAATGAGCCTTAGTACGTACTTGATTTATTTATCAAAATTCATTCATTTATTCAAATTAATTTGATTTAATTTAATTATAATAATAGTTATTTTATATTTTTAGAGAATCTTAAAACTCTTATATGTACAACAGCTTTGTCCGTCTTTCTGTTATAGAACTTTCAACTCAAGAACCTTAAGGGCTAGAGAGTCGCGGTCAACGCCCTTCGACTTAGCATAGTCGATATAATTTCACGAAATGACTATGACCTTTGACCTCTGACCTCAAGGTCACGTGATACCTTTTTTTTTCGAACTCTAAAATTTACGGCAATTCATTTCCGTTTCTCACTAGTTATTAATAATTTACTGTTTCGACATTTACAATTTATAATAATTTTTATTCAATATTATTAAATTTAATTTCCTATTCAATATTATTTATTTGTAAACATTGTGCATCAGTTTCTTTTAATTCGACATTAGTTTTGTTTAAACAGCGACTAACATGTAATTAAAATCACGGGTGATCCGAAGAAATATGAAATTCACGTGGATTAATGAATTAATAAGCTTCAAAATAGTGCTATAAATTTCCTGAATACAGAATCTGCAGTAGGCTTTGTTCACTGTTGTGTTACCAAGTAACAGTATTGCAGGTATCGTTAATGGCTACTAAATTCTCCGAATAGTAAAATGATCGGTTCGCACAAAGGCCACGACAATAAGATCGTTTTCTCGTAAACGTGTGGCTACCTCAATCTAACAGTAGGCTCTTAGCATTACTAGGTACCATTATATTTAATGGCATCGATAAAGAAACCGTATATTTCGTGAAGGTTCAATATGCGTTACGAGGCTAGTGGGTAATACGCAAAGTATAATTGTAACAAGATAAGTTTTTAATAAAAATATACCTGCATTGATGATTGCGTTGAATTTCTTGTACGTGTTACATACCTGAAAACAATAAAAAACAATTTATGAGTCTACAACTATTATAAAATGCACAAATTGAAACAGTTATAAAACAAAGCAAAGTGTTACAACCTACTCTACCGCATCTGCCGGCAGTTTTAGCCACATCTTTACCCGGTCTAAGAGGCTGATCAATACAAGAATTTATTAACAGACGGTTAAAACCATCTCAATTACTAAAATCGCCTGACTGAATATGCTACAGCCATTTAAATTGGCATGGCTTTAGTTTTGAAACAACAGCCTTTCAGAAACCTGGTGTAAGTCTTTTTCTTCTAACAATTTCTTACGTTCCACAAAATCCTTACAAGCCATAGACGATGGTTTCAGTCATTCCATAGAATTTAAGTAGGTATAACTTACTTCTGAGTCTGACTTAGATCTGCAGTCGACAATTTAAAATTTACTGCGTGTCTCGCAAGACGTTGATCAATGTTAGCAAAATTTGGGCACTTATGACCCTCTTAACACCTAGTCATAGTATAGTGACCCTGGACAAACTAAGATGCATTTGTTGCAATATTTAAGATGAGAAGCTACATCGAAGATATTCTTATATAAGTCACTGATAATCCGATTTAAGTGAGTACTAACTGGGATGGAAACATTTAGATTGTACCTACAACTCGAAATTCTTCCTCAGGCGTACTCGTTACTAACTTTCACCACAGAATATAAATACAATGTCTGCGATACGATAGCTACTTCTAGGAATAAGCCCCGTCCTATTTGGGCTCACCTCGAGGTCTATTCAGGCGCACACGAGCGGAAACCTTTACGATACAAATATTAATATTAAATATATTTTTGACGGGCTGAAGACGGAGTACGATACTCGTAATATGTGGACCTTTGAGAAGGTTGTAATGTGTAACGGTTGCAAAATGTGTACGCTCGGCGGATTTGATTGTTCACGTCCGCATTTTATTACAGATATCCTTTACAAATATTTATTCCAAGGTTACGTGGTATAGTGTGGAAGCTTTTGAGGCGACCGATTATAATTGATTGATAAAGATCAGACTATCAGTCAGTTAGGATATTATAATTGTATAGACTTTTGGCTGTCATAGTTTGTGACCTTCGCGAAGCTAGTGAGACGTTATGTAATAACAAAAACAATATTTTTACTTGCAAAAATAAATAATAATTAAAAAGTATATACATACTCGTATAATATGTAATAGGTACTAAAAAGAAAAATATATGTACAGAAAATAGTTTTGTTTAGATTAAGCGTTTTAATGTTTAATGATACAGTTCAAGATTTATGGCAAAAGATTTCAGGATTATTAAGATGTATGTACATAATATGTAGTATACAGTTGTTTTCTATGATTTTTTTGAATAAAATAACAAACTTTATTTAAGTACAAAACTGCATAAATAATTAAGAAAGTCAATCAATTTGTTAAAAAGGCATTACTACCGAGCTCTATTTCTTTATTTTGCATTTTCAATATTTACCCATAGGTATCTTGCTACTAAATTTAACTTAGAAACAGTTTATGTTATGTTTCCGTAGTATTTACTGTATACTGCGAGAATTCAAAATGAAGGTGCACTCTCACATCCTGGTTATCATAAACGTGGTCTAGTATTAGTTACTTATTATGAGTTTTCTACTGCAGTTAATATTTTGCTGCTATATGCAGCGTGTATAGTTGGTCATAATTATCTCTATCGATAATGAACCCAGTGTTGCATTTAATCCTCTTATGATATCACAAATAGTTCATTAAATGTACCAAGCTAAACCTAAACAACATGCCTATGGTATTTTTTTAAAAATAAAGTGTCTGAAGAGTACGGAATAGAAAACAACTTCCGCACTAGGAATGATTCCGGTGTCACGGATCTTCATAAACATTCAAACTGCGGTCACACTCAGACTCGGTACAACTATTTTGGATCACACATTTTTTTTGTCCCGTGTGGGATTGAAATCACAGTCTCTATCGCTAATTAAACCCAACTTTGGGCTACATCCCCTTGACATCATGACAAAAAGTAGCAAGCTGATTTAAAGCGAGGATAGCACATGGTTAGGGTATTGAATGTGGAATCGCGAGTTTTAAGTCCAACCGATTGATCATTACCTATTAGTTAAGTTGGGTGGTTAACAAGAATAGGTACCAAGCAGAGGAGCAGAGTGACTGTATTAACAAGAATACCACTAACTTACAAACGAAATATTTAAGACAAACATATAACTTGAGGGTCTATTTTTAAGCAATTCGTTTATAATATAACATCATTTCAGCCTATTGCAGTCCACTGCTGGACATAAGCCTCCCCCAGGGTGCGCCACAAGGCTCAATCTCCCGTTTTCGCCATCCAGTCACATCCAGCCACCTTTTTCAGGTCATTGGTCCATCTGGCCGGAGGGCGTCCTACACTACGCTTGCCGAGTCGTGGTCTCCACTCGAGAACCCGTCTGCTCCAATGATCATCGGTTCTGCGACAGATGTGACCAGCCCACTGTCACTTCAGCCTGCTACACTTCTGAACTACGTCAGTTACTTTGGTTTTTTGTCGGATAATCCGGACTTTGTCCCTTAACGAGATTCCGAGCATTATAATATATAATAATAATAAACATTAATTTCAGACATTAACTCGAGTATAGTACAATTTTATATAGCCAATAACAGGTTTCCCTGAATAACTTAATTTATACAAATTCAGCGTATAAATAGGTCACTACTTACAACCTCTTATGTAAACATGGTATATGATACAAACTTGGTGAGTTTATAAACATAAAAATAAACACTTTGGTATACATATATGAAGAGCAAAAGATTAAATTAAGTTGATCATCACATAATCATCACATAACAACACTATAATAGGATATTACTACTTTAAATGCTTATATTTTTGAGCTATATAGGAAATATACTAGGCTTTTTCCGCGGCTTCGCTTACGTTAATCAATAAAAATAAATTTCGATCCCTCAAGAACAGTCCTTTTTATTTTGCTGAAAGGTGTGCTGTGTCCCATTCTGTACCCCTGACAACGTGTATGCGAAATTTCATGGTAATCGGTGAAGTAATCCAGGAGTAAAACCGTAACAAACAATTAAACTTACATTTGCATTTATAATATTAAGTTAGGAGTATCTACAAATGATATAGTTTGTCGTGCTTCAGTCGTTAACTATACAACAGCACACGTCATAGTAACAGTAGGTAAGCGAGTTCAAAAGTATCGCGCTTCTAAAATAGAACATTAAGTAACAATGAAGTATGTTTATGGACATAACCGCCTGATCTTATTCTCGTCTGCTATAAGTGTACTCCTCGGAGACTCATAAATTGTACAGAGTTCTTCGCAACACCGGCGGGAATTGTGAAATTTAGACGAGAGCTGTGGTTTCGCATAATTTTTGAATGAGCACAGATCGTGACATTTTGATTTATCGTTTCAGAGATTAATCTAGGTGCTTTTTTAGTCTGAGGTGTAATTTTAAGGACGTACATATTTCCAGTTTGCGCAAGGTACGAGTATTTTAAAATTGTTCTTTACTGAAATGTAACAGCCACCTTAAGTTTTTATAATGGTACAGCCAATTTTAAATTGTAGTAGTATGCACTCTATTTAACGATTTCGACCACGTAAAATATATGCTCTATTTAAATTAAATGGACAAAGAGTAGTTCTGGAAATTGAAATGCCTGCCGATATTTGTATCCCTTAAATTGGATAAAATCAATTTATTGTAACATACTACAACATCAAACCGGCTACCTTTTAGTAACGGTTTACAATGGCACTATAAATTTTGAATGTTTTCCATGTTGCTGCATCCATTAAAATGCGCTGCATATAGATTGCAAACAACAAACGCTAACTTTATTTTAGAAATCGTGGCAATAAATATTTGTAAACCATTTAACCGAAACAGATTTGTTTTATTGCCGAAAGACATACAAAGTCGTCTTTATGCAATTTAAAATAGATGCTAAACAAACACATGGATGACGGATGGCCCTGGTCAAGTTACAGATCTAATGGACTGCGGACTCGAGACACAGAGTGGACTGCAGACACCATTGTCAATTGAACATGCATCCATCATTATGTCGAGTCTTGACTTAAGGTGTACCGAGGGGCAGGGGAGCTCCAAGAAGGGTCGTTTTTTCTTTGTAAGGAATTTATACTATGTATTAAGGTTATGTAATCCAAGTAAGGGAGAGTAATTAAGTCTGTGATGTTCGTATTAAGTTGATGAGGTCATAAAGTTTTAATGTGTTCGGGGTGCATCTATCATTATGTCGGTGAGGGTCAACTGATCTTTTAGACGTCGTAGTCATTGACTTATTTTTAAGATGAAGACAGTTGAAATTAATAATTTATAAACGCCAACTACATACTTCAAAGTCGACGATTCCTGGCAATCCTCATAACGACGAACCACTTTTTGCTGCATATGCTTTTTACAATCCACCCGATCTTTCCTAAATCTCAAAACGCTTGACCAGATTCTCAGTCCAAATATGCCAACTTGAACCAGAGATACGTTTGGTACAATCTCGATGGATTTTTTACACACATCTGAAGAGAGGGTCCCTTATTATGGGGTATTAATTCTTCCCATTTCGGTAATACGATCGCGATTGCGGCTCCGGCCCAAATTGGCTGTAAGCGGCTTAGTGCAACTAATTCTGACGCGATCTGCCTCGCTCCAATTATTAGTAATGAGATTATCAGTTTAATGTCACTCCACGATGCGCTTGCCAACTTGCTAATCACTGATCCTGACATTGACATTGGAGAAGTCAGCGTGCCTCTACCTTTGATAATGTTAATCCTTAAATTTGCATCGGATTTTGGCGAATCGGCAAGAGCACGGTAATTAATAGTTGTAGAGAAAGTCAAATATAATACTCCGGCACCTTATCATTACAATACATTGGAAAATTTGTTTGAGTTCCTGTAGGAGGATACTGTCGTTATATTAAGTAAGTATATAAATACGTACATCCTTAATTATACACAGAAAATAGCATAAACATCAAATATACGTTCTATTCAAATTTTTTGGTATGTAAGACTCATATGTTTAAAAGACATAAGAAGGCTAAAAAAGGGAGCAAATTCAAATATAGTAACTCAGATATCCTGATAAGTCACAAATATAAAAATATATAAATGATAAATTCTTAACGAGGACTATCTTTTTACTAGATAAAAATAAACACACATTATCATGATATATTTTAGATGAAATATTACAGGGTTTCTTTGTGGGGCGGGGCGTGCACGCATCTAAATGAAAGAATGACGTAATATTTTAGCATAATATGACTTAAGTTATAGTAATATCGTAAATAACGTCTAAGATATTATGACAAAACATACTTCAAGGGATTTGTGTTTTTATGCTCCATTTAGAAGTCAAGAAAAATATTTTTCTAGCTGCGTAGCAAATATAACGTATACATGTATTTTTCACGTTTAAGTTGGAAACGCTATTTTGTATAATTTGCTTTAAATAACTTCAATTTATATCTGTTATGGACTTATGGCAATAATAATATTATATAATTACTAGCTTTTGCCCGCGGCTTCGCTCGCGTTAATTTAGAATTTGACAATCAATTCGGGTTGTACTCTGCTTGTATATAATAATTTGTGATATAAATATTTGTTAACTATTAATAAAGACTTATCAACAATTAATAAATGTACTTTCTTCCCAAATAAATATTTATTGAATGTTAAAATATATTATTTAAATTTAAGAAATTAAATAAATTATTAATAGTTAATAAATCCTTTTATCAGTGTATTGATAGAAAACAGTGACTTAATTTAAACAGTTTTCATTTGCTTATTATTTGACTTACCTTTCACAATAATAAAACAGGTATATTTATTAACCACGTATACGTCTTCGTTTTGATTTATTAACCACGTACACGTTTTCGTTTTGATTTAAAACAATTCCCAAAAAATGCTAAGTACAATATATACAGGTACGGTAATGGCCGCTGTTGGCGGGAGCTTACAACACATGTTTATTTACATGAGATCACTTAATTAACTGAGAGTTAAAACTGTCTCTGTCAGATTAATAAATAGTAAATAAATTATTGCACTGGAAATTAATGATAATTTTACGATGACAGTAAAATTAATATGAGAGTTGCAAAGGAAAATTAAAATAATAGGTATAACAGTCACTGCTACGATTGATACACAAATAAAACTAAAAAAACATGGCTGAAAAATGTATAGTGAGTAAGACAGGAGACCGGCTTCGTCCTCATCCCTACTACGTAATGTTTGCTGGATAAGTGGTGACACTTGGCGGGGATAACTGATCGATTTATAGTTGATCAGTAGTCGAACGGTCGGCGGGCGATGAAATTGAATTTAAAAAAAAATCATAATTAAAGGAACTTGAAATTATAATATCTGGATAGGAATTAACAAATAAAAAATAGGGGTTGATCGTAAAGGGGTGAAAAATTGAGAGTATTATGAGATTTTTTATTGTAAGTCATCATAAAATTAAAAAAAAATTTTGCCAAAAAATTAAAGTTTATAATTAACAAATAAAAAATAGGGGTTGATCGTAGAGGGGTGAAAAATTGAGAGTAATATGAGATTTTTTATTGTAAGTCATCAAAAAATAAAAAATAAATTTTACCAAAAAAAATTAAAGTTTTTAATTAACAAATAAAATATAAGGGTTGATCGTAGAGGGGTGAAAATTTAGGGTTGTATGTATTTTTGTATGCTGTGTCATAAAAAAATAAAAACAAAAAATTTTGCCTAAAAAATAAAAAATAAAATTTAGGGGTGGACTACCCTTAACATTTAGGGGGATGAAAAATAGATGTTGGCCGATTCTCCACCCTGGCCGACAATCACGCTAAGGATCACAAAAATCGGTCGAGCTGTTTCGGAGGAGTTCAAGTTCGAACCCCGTGACACGAGAATTTTATATATTAGATTAGATATATCATGCAACGCGAAAGCTTAAAAGTTATTAATAATAAACCATCTATTGTCATACATTTATATACGTTGTAATCCATTAGAAATCGTTAAAACCAAATTTTTTTTAATGTATTTTGCATAGCAATGATTTTGCCAATGGGCAAAATTCTCTGCAAAATGAGGTTGAGTTGTTATTTCTAGTTATTTTCAGCAAGCTGATAAGATTGCATTCTATATAGCATACCACAACATGTCTTTACATAACGCCAAGATTTTTGCAAAACATATCTTCTAATAACAGGTATCTCAGCTTCTTTAATATAAATGAAAAGTACATTTTTCCCAACTAAAGCGTACAGTACGCGGCAAATATTTAGCATATAAACGTATAAAATATTCACGTAGCTAGGGGGCGAGATAACGAAGTAAGCCAATGACAAAGGGACAGATACCCGCCATTTCTCAGACCTGTTTACTCTTTGTACGTCATGTCTTATGAGTGTAAGTAGTACGTCACTAGTGAGGCCATATCGCGGGACATGTCACGGTGACATTATTCTTACTTCTTATATTCTTGCACTTTAATATCATGAAGGTAGGACTGAGTGAAGTTCGTTTATAGAGTTATGACATTTATAATTATACAGAGCAAGTAAATTTAAGCCGTTTTCAACGCAATCTGTGGTGATATCATAATGATATTTTGGGCTAAGAATATTTTTGTAACAAGTTTTTTTTTATTGCCGTTGGTGACAGACGAGCAAGTGGCCCACCTGATGGAAAGTGGTAACCGCTGCGCATGGACTTCAGTAATGTCAGGACACAGCAAAGCCGCTGACTACCATGAAAGAAGAACTCTCTTTAACCACGTTTGGAGAAAGACATATCATAGCGCTCGGGAAACACCGAAGCAGGCAGTTCATTCCAGAGCTTGCACGTACGTGGGAGAAATGATCGCTGAATATATAATTATAGGTATAGTCTAGTTTTCTTACTGTCAGACAGCCGCGTCTTAAATTTCAATTAGTTAGTCGTCAAATATATAAAATGTGATATCACATTTGTTTTATTCGATTGCTATGGCTATTCTGAGTGTATACTCTGAATACCCATAGCAATCGTAAAATACAAAAATTACCTTAAGACTGCGCCGAGCTAAATGTGCCAAAACAGGCGGTCATAGTTAAGTTGATGAAATCAACACTTTCTGTTTAATACAAATATAAAATATACATTTACCATAACAATGAATGTGTTTACAATTACTCCGTGTAAAAAACTTAAACTTAAAATAATTAATATTTTCGCCTACAAAATTACGTAAATTTGCACGAAAAATGCAAAAACGTAAGCTCGTGTTACGTGATTTTTAGATTATAACTGTAGAAATCCTATTTTACAGCTTAAATGAAACATAAATAGTTATATTACAATTTGTCCGTCTCAAATATTTAAGTTATTGGTTGACAGTAACTTAAATATTTATCAAAAGAGCACTTCAAATCCTCCATATAATTTTACTATGGCGGCCGCGCGCCGATTTGAACATCGAGCTCTGTCATTCAGTCCAACCGCGTCTTACGCTCGGCGCAGTCTTAAATTGGGATGTGTGACCATATTAGAAGACTGAAATCTGCACACACTTCGTAACAATTTATAACGTCATATACTTTTTAAGGTGTAAGAGCAGCCCAATAGGTAATAGTTAGTTATCCTATGCAAAAGTCTTCTAATTTAGCTAAATATTTAGTCAAGATATTTCAGATACCTACACTGGCTGTCATGGTAGTTCACGACTAGCCCAGTTGTTTTCTGTACTCTAGGATCCGTGCCTGATATTGAGAGTTACCTGATGGTAAAATCAACTCCTACAGAAACCCAATTTTGAGTAACAGTTAAATTAAAGTACTATCAAGATCACTAAGCATAAATTTTACAGCAAACATTTTCATTGTACATGAGATTAAAATAAATGAATATTTTTCTTAAATTAAAATCGCAATGGCGTCAAAACATAAGGCAAGATTAAGGTCGTAAATAAAACTTGAGTCAACTGAAAAATACGCGAGCAGCAGCCACGGACAACCGTTGTAAATAAACGTTCTGCAGTAGGGGTGTCAGCATTCAAGCCGTTCCAGTAATTCTCGGCCTATCGCGGCTCGCTCCCGTTGTTCCACGAAACATATTACATACAACGTTATCCTGAAACGCACCAAATATCCACCTCGTCTTTACAACATGCGTGTTACTCAGTAGCCCGCACGTTATCATTTCCCTTTACAAGAACATCCCGAGAAATTTAATAAAAATCCTAGGGACCTAACGGAGCAAGAAAATTTTCGCTGAATCGCAGCCCTTTAAGACGAAATCGAGGTATTTGTCGGATCGGCGGGTCTAAGCCGGCGGGGGCGCGGGCGGGGGGATATTCGTCGCGAAACGAATTCAATTTGGATCATTCTTCTATACTATTATCCCGATTGAAGGTCTTTCCTCGCTGTCCCCCGCTCGAAATTGGATCGTCTTTTGCATAAAATGAAAATTGAATCGGAACTAACGAAATATCCTCGCAAAGGTTTCGTCACCCCGCGTTTTGACGAACGAGACCTTTTATGGAATTATGAACCGGAGTTGGGTCCGAGTAGCCGAATCTGGGGCACAACATTATATTGTTATGTGCCAAGTGGAGGTCGCGGACGTGTGTCCAC
The DNA here is from genome assembly GCA_963564715.1 of Catocala sponsa. Taxonomy (NCBI): domain Eukaryota; kingdom Metazoa; phylum Arthropoda; class Insecta; order Lepidoptera; family Erebidae; genus Catocala; species Catocala sponsa. The sequence goes on from OY751337.1 coordinate 595,997, forward strand.
ACGCGCCAGACCCTCATTTTTTAGGGAGTCAAACAGCATTTATCAACTTATTCTTATTTAAGTTATTTCGTAGGTATAATATTATTTAAGGTATGGACGTCGAATTTTAGAAGCCGCTTTTGGTAGATTTGGGTCTTAGCAATTTGTTTTATTTTGCCATCTAAGATTACAAACAAGTATCTATAGATAGACTGTTTGTACTACGAAGCGTAGGTAAGTAGTAATCTAGATATTGTAACCTATGAAAGCTTGCAACACTAGACCTAACGCTTGAGACATTTGCCCGACTTGAGAACAGAACCCATCGCGCTGATTCGCAATTATAAGCTAAAACTTACATGACTGAACTAAAGAGGCAAACTATTTACAATGAAAAGAATAATAATTGAAATTAAACAACTTTACACGGACTTTATCGCATTGTTTATTAATTACCTACTGTTTACTTCTATTCTATATATAATCACTAATCACATGCGTACGGCAAAGTGTAAAGTAGCTTATACTTTACACTTTGCCGTGCGCATGTGAAAGAAGAAAGAGAGACAATATATTTATTTTGGTACAACACACGATAACATTACATATAAACTATAAGTTTGGTATGAATTGTTAATGTGAAAATAAAGAAATACATTTTTTTCGCACTCTCATAATGCCTGTGTCGCGAGCGCCTTTAAAATATTCAAACAATGGACTTAAAAAACACCTAGAGTGGAATCGAAGTCACAACACTTGGTGCGGAAGCAGTAGTGAGACCACCAATTAATTTACTAAACCATCCGTGCAGTCACGTCAGTTTCTTTGTACGTATTGACAACCATTTTACACCAACCACAACTGGTCGGCCTCGATGGCGTAGTGGTTGGTGTAACCGACTGCCACGCCCGAGGTCGCGGGTTCGATTCCCGCACAAGGCAAACATTTGTGTGCATGAACATGGGTGTTTGTCTTGGTCTGGGTGTTTCTATGTATAATATGTATGTATTTGCAAAAAAAAAGTATATATGTATGTTTATCCATTGTCTAGTACCCATAGTACAAGCTCTGCTTAGTTTGGGCTAGATGGTGTGTATGTGGTAGAATATATTATTATTATTATTTATCATAGCAATTGTTAAAATTGAACTTCTTTTATATCATTACTTTACTACAAGAGATAGCCACATCGATATCCCACAAAAGGGATTCGTTCCCTCGCTCACAGATCTGGCTCTGCAACTACCTATGAGCAGCTCAAACTAAAGCCATAAATTAGCTAAGGCTGCCACCTAACTACCGATATATTTTACGTACAATGTCATTATTAAAACATATTTTATTCCAATACATTGGTTAAAGCCAGCAGTATCAAGTTTTTCGCTCAATAAATTAATCCGTACATAGAACGTTTCCGATTCGATGCGCAATAAACAGGCTCTATATGCATTCGGTTAGAGGTCGTAAAATGTAAAGACGTTTTCATATAGCGATACAATGTTTACGGATGCGGTCACACTTGGCAAAGAATATGTCGTCATATCATATAATTATATACTCATGTCTATGTCCTGGAAGGGGTAGGTATAGGTGTTCTTCTTCTCCTTAGCCTTTATTATTCTCAAGTCACTTGGGGTCGGCTTTCTAGTCTAACCGGATTTGACTGGATGTCAGATTTTACACGGAGCGACTGCCATCTGACAACCACAAACTAAAGGCTAACGATACCCCAAAGGTAGACCAGTGTCATATTAGAGGGCACTGACTTCCCAATAACTACTGCCATAGATGTTCATGGCAGCCGGAACCGGTGGCTTAACGTGCTCTCCGAGGCACGGAGCAGGCGATAATTGTCAATCAATACGCACATCATTTCGAAAAGTCATATAACTTCCGAAAGTCAGAGGTGCGCGACGTGGATTCGAACCCAAGACCCTCTGCATTGCAGTCTGTTGGTCTCCCCACTGAGCCACGTTATAGGGGGAAGCCTATTGTCATCTACCAGGTACAGTTCCAGGCTCCCTGAAGCTACTACGTATTTTGTGACAGAAGAACCTAATAACTTTGCGCAATCCAGGTCTCAACTTATGATCTCACGCTCAGCAATCGCATTCACAGCCGCTGCGCAGGGAGGATGTCAATATAATTAGATATATTATAATAGGTAGTAGATATATAGTATAAACTGTGTCTGCAACTGCGTCAGTAGGTATAACCATGTATTGGGTAGGGGTGAAAATGCGGCTGAATATAGTTATGTTATATTATTCTACCTTCATCTTAGGGATTGCAGGTTAGAATCACAACCAGTTTTAAAATAACTTAAGTGGAGCGAAAAAGCATTTTGACATTAACATGACAATATGTGGCGCATTGGTTGTCGCGTAAACTTTGCAATTACACTTTACTCGGATACAGTAATAATAATTTTCTATCACATTTCTTCAGGATGACCGTTGATTATTAAATCAGTCGTAATCCTAGATAATAAACTGTATTACAAATTCAATATGTAGGTAACATATGTCTTGATGTAAATTTATATTAATATGCTCGATATTTTTTGAAGTGAAAACTTCTTTAGCGGCGTTGTGCACTTTTTTGTGATGGGTAAAAAATGTTAAACCCGCGTCAGGATACGTGACCTGATCGAAAATTCGTAAGACGGATGGAGAATTGTCAAACTCGCGTCAGGACCCGTGACCTGATCGAAAATTCGTAAGACGGAGGGAGAATTGTCATGTTTGTGTACGATAACGCAATAAATGAATATTGTATTTTACCACATAAATGATAGTACTTTTATACTGATAATTAAAGCAATTCGTGCAGAACTATTCCCTAACCATTCCAAAATATCAAAAATGCACAACGTTAATATTCAAGTTTTCACTTCTGCCGGCACTCCCGGAGTGCAACCCGTTATTTTTACTACACAAATAGTATGGTATCTTTGTTGGTTCTCTTAAATCTTAACTCGTCTAAGTAATTTTTCACCAGAGTATAGCAACATCCTTCAAAGTGTTACCTACAGTCAGCCGGCAAATTATCAGCCAACAAGCACAACGCAAGCAAACTACACGCGCTAAGGACACACAACCTAAAGCTTTGTTAAGATGAAGCAACAGTTCGTATGTAAAGCTCCAATGAGGTGGGGAACTGGATAACGTGCGCTGTTTGTTCCACAAACACGAGCCGAGTGGATCGCATAATATTAAACAAAAGACGCTTCTTGAGGCTCCTTAGTGATCGCTTCGATAACAATATTATATGTAAACTGACTTACTTCACGGTTTATGGAATTGCTCTTTGTAACATTCTGTTGCTAAGCGGAGCTGTGTACTAAGCAAACATTCAAAAGCAGATTGAAAATGTTTTTATTGTCACAATGTCATTTATACGTCATTTTACGTAATTTGTAACATTTTGTCGCTAGAAGCAGCGATAGCTCAGTGGGGAGACCAACAGACTGCAATGCAAAGGGTCTCGGGTTCAAACCCACGTCGCGCATCTCTGTCTTTCGGAAATTATATGACTTTTCGAAATTATATGCGTATTGATTGACAATTATCGCCTGCTCCGTGTCTCGGAGAGCACGTTAAGCCGTCGGTCCCGGCTGCCATGAACATCTATGGCAGTCGTTATTGGGAAGTCAGTGCCCTCTAATATCTTGACACTGGTCTAGCCTTAGGGTAGCCGAAACAAATATCTATATTGCTATTATTACTTGTAAATAGTATATGTAGATAACCTACAGTCTATTAATCCATTTTAAAGCATGTCCGGTGTGAATGTAATAAATGACGTAACTAAATATTTAAAATACATGTTGTCCTACAAACCAAACATCAAAAACCGGTAGAATCAACATGATACAAAAATCCAAAATATTTTCTTTGAGATAAAAGACGTCTCCCTCCATTTGGAGGGCGTATAAAACAAAACCACACCAATCCCTCAATGATACTTAATTAGAACATTTTATTTCTGCGATTACTTTCGCTTCCGCAACATAAAACAAAAATAAAAGAACAGAATAAAAATATTTATTGCATTGTGTTTAATTTACGATCCTTTATAACGACGTCAGAGAAGTATTCTGTTCTAATTTCCTCTGTAACCGCCTCCGGCAAGAAATGAAACCGCGCTGCCACTAGAGCTGGGACAACGCCGCGGGAATCAAGTATACTAGCGAGCTAGTGACGAGTAGCTGCTATTTTTATATCATCAATTGTTATTAACAGTTATTGAAGTCAGAACTAGGAATATTTTACGAGTAAGTACTTATTTTATAATATTGTTATTCATTAAAATAAACTACTATATACGGATATTATCGCGTTGTATATTTGACACTTTATTACATAATTTAGAGCCTGTTATACTACTATTACTATTAAATTTACTCATTTTTAAGCTAATTAAATTATTAAAACTATTAAATCTATTTATATTTACACTTTCCTCGACGTTTGGGTAGCTTTTCAGCAGCCATGGTCACGGGGAGACTAAGATGGTAGTTGTCTCAATGTTCCAGTGTAGTTATTTTAAAGTAGGTACCCGAACATAATTTAAGCATTAGTGTTGCTATTTACGAATTATTTCAGAATTACTTATTTTATTTTGGAGGCATCTTGAATTCTCTGAAAATAATTTGTTAAAGATTACGTGTCTATTACAATATAGTAATTACATTATTATTTGTTGAGTGTAAAATATGTGTGGAGTAAAGTTGATAATATCAAACTCAGAATGTAAAATAGGTTTCAGTAAAACTAGTTTTTATGTCAGATTAAATGTCTAATTATGTAAAACTAGCTGACTCGCGCAACTTCGTCTGCTTCACATAAGAGAAATTTCTCCGTTTTTGCAACATTTTTCATTGCTGCTCCGCTCGTAATGGTCATAGCGCAATGTTATATAGCCTGTAGCCTTCCTCGATAAATGGGCTATCTAACACTAAAATAATTTTTCAATTCGAACCTGTTGTTCCTGAGATTAGCGCGTTCAACAAAACAAACAAACTCTTCAGCTTTATAATATTAGTATAGATATCATTCTATTTTATTGTACCCGGTTTAATTGGGTTATATTTAGTATAAAATACTTATATATTCAACTAAATATAAGAGAAACAACTTCTAGTGTCAACGTGTATTCAACTAAAGTCATTAACGAGTATAATAATATTGTAACAGTTCTAAAGTACATCTCTGATAAATGTAACGAGTATTTAGCCCATCCCTCTCGTGATCATCTCAAACGTAATCCCGTATAACAAAAAACGTAATTACGCCGTGTTGTGTGTTTTCCTCATTCACTCCATTCGTTCATTCGTACCGCACATCTCTGCTCCCCGCAGTTTTCATTCGATCACAAAACATTTGCTCACCATTTACGAATGTTCAGGAAAATTGCTATGTAGGTGATGTTCCTTATTTGATGAAATGAATCAATTTATTAGACACTTGTACTAGACGAGCTTCTGGTTATAACTTTGTTTTCTTCTTCTCCTTAGCTTTTTATTATTACCGACTCAAGTGGTGTCGGCTCTCTAGTCTAACCGGATTTGACTGGATATCAGTTTTTACACGGAGCGACTGCCATCTGACCTCCGCAACCCGAAGGCTAACGATACCCTAAAGCTAGACCAGTGTCAGGATATTAGAGGGCGCTGACTTCCCAATAACGACTGCTATAGATGTTCATGGCAGCCGGGACCGACGGCTTAGTGTGCTCTCCGAGGCGCGGAGCAGGCGATAATTATCAATCAATACGCACATACTTTCGAAAAGTCATATAACTTCCGAAAGTCAAAGGTGCGCGACGTGGGTTCGATCCCGAGACCCTCTGATTGCAGTCTGTTGGTCTCCCCACTGAGCTATCGCTGCAAAGGCTCGAAATACAATGCTTGATTAAAATTAAATCAGTCTTGGCTGTGATATCGAGATATCTCATGATGTGTCACAGGGACAGTAGACGGAACAAAAGCCTTATCTATACTAATATTATAAAGCTGAAGAGTTTGTTTGTTTGTTTGAATGCGCTAATCTCAAGAACTACTGAAACGATTTGAAAAATTATTTTAGTGTTGGATAGCCTATTTATCGAGGAAGGCTATAGGCTATATAACATCACGCTACGACCCACAGGGGCGGCGCAGTAACGATAAACGCGGGCGAAACCGCGGGAACATCTAGTGTTTAGATAATTACGGATTGCAAGCATAATTACTGCACGACTGCACGCATGGCGTAGTGGTTTAAGTGGTGGTCTCGACACTGCCACTGCGCCGAGTGTTGTGGGTTCGAATCCCACACGGGACAAAATTTGTATGATCTACAAATAGTTGTTTTGAGTTTGGGTGTTCTTTGTGTAGTGTGAATATATTCTATTCTACCACATACACACAACACCATCTAGCCCAAACTAAGCAGAGCTTGTACTATGGGTACTAGACAATGGATAAACATACATATATACTTTTTTTTGTAAATACATACATATTTTACAAAGAAACACCCAGACCAAGACAAACATCCATGTTCATGCACACAAATGTTTGACTTGCGCGGGAATCGAACCCGCGACCTCAGGCGTGGCAGTCGGTTACATTGACCACTATGGCATCGAGATACAGGAATTATTCCTAGAGCGGGAGATGACTGTAAACAATTTTTTTTGGACTATCTGGCCTGAAGTATAAAGTACTCCGAGAATCTGTGAATCTTGTCGAAATTTTAGCAGACAGTCAAGATTCCATGTAACTCCTTAAACAGTTTGTGACTACAGTAAGATTGAAATATATCAAATACACCAACAATTATATTAATGTTCACATTTAAATAATATTTTGAACAAAATCAAAAATAATCGCGTTATCATGGTTAACATTTAGAACATACATCTGGGTTAGTAAAATTTTATAAGGCTCAATTAATTTTAATGGGACTAATAACCGGCAATCCGATTATACCAATTATATTTAAAAATAATTGAATGCACGTTATGTAACATATAGACACTAGCTGACCCGCGCAGCTTCGTCTGCTTCACATAAGAGAATATAATAGCCTATAGCCTTCCTTGATGAAAGGGCTATCCAACACCAAAATATATTTTTCAATTCGAACCAGTAGTTCCTGAGATTAGCGCTTTCAACCAAACAAACAAACTCTTCAGCTTTATAATATTGGTATAGATAAACGAGTAACATCCCGAGGCAACATTAATTATAATTTAATGCCAATGAAATTATGTAATTTAAAACTTTCAGTCTGTGACCAAAATGTGAGTGTTACATATATTTTTAATAAATTACCATTAACTGATAAATCACGTTACGTGATAGCAGGGAGTGATCATTACAAGCCATTAATGGAGCCCGTGGGATCAATGTGGACGAATCTGATACCAACTCCTATAATAAAAGTACTTAATAAGTAATAAAAATAATGTTATCATATTTTTGCACATTTTAATATATTGTAGGCGAACCAACGCGTTTCACAATGGTGAAACGCGTTGGTTTAGCGTGTGCACGCAACAGCGACTTACCGGCAAAAACAGAAGATAAAAAAGTGGCATTTTATGTAATATTTTTTGGAGATTTTTACCAAAAGGGGATGGATGGTACAACGGGCAAACGGGTGCCTTGCCGGTGCCGCCGCGCTCAGTACTGCGGGTTTGAGTGCAACGCGGGACAATTAATAATTTTTTTATCTATAATATAAAAATAAATCGCTGAATGTGTTGCTAAGCGCAAATCTCGAGAGCAGCTGAACCGATTTTGCTAATTATTTTTTTAGAATATTCCTTGAAGTACGTGGATGGTTCTTACGGAGAGAAAAATTTTAAAAATTGCCTGAAAAGGTCTAAAAATAACACTTTTCTATACTCCCATATGATCGATTCGTAATAATACTTAAAAGTCAATTTGAACTTTAATACCATACCATAAAGTTTAAGTGTTAGTGGAGAGGTTCCAGGAAGGCAAAACAATTGAGTGACGTTAGTATGAGTAACATAGGCTATATCATATTTTCAAAAAAAGTAGGGATCCCTATTAAAATTGAAATAATATAACCCAAGGTTTGAAAAACTGAGTCATAAAACGTCTGTCATCGCATGCGCTGCGGAAACTATTGATGATAGAACAAAACAATGTTCTACAATATTATATAACGTATCAATATCTACAAAAAAGTCCGCGATACCATATGTCTAACTATTATAGTTATGTCACTACAAGTACTTTTTTACATTTTAAAAGTTGATAAAAGTACCGTCTGAATTCAGATGATTTTATTGATACCTACTTATGTCGCCATTGGGAATAACAAGGGGAAATGAGCATAATTTATTTACATTATAATAACTCAAACGAAGTTGCGCAGGTCAGCTAGTATCTAAATAATATGTTTATCCAGATTCCGCATATACTGTGTCTCTTAATTGTATGTTTGTAAAGTCTTCTACGATTCAGGTCTTGAAATACTACGAGAAGTGTTGTTGTTTCCTAAAAAAAATTCAGAATTTTGATTTAATTATTCTTATACATTATATTATTAAAATAAGTTTGTCAGTGCTAAAAGCAAAGCTATATAATATGGACATTATTTTTAATATGTAGTTACTTGACTACATTAATTTACTATTAACCGGTCAAGTCTATAAAAACCATAAATAATTTAAAATTTATGTTTGATCGCCGGTGTGCCGCCGCGAATGAATAGGTTAAAATTCCGTGAACAAACTGCTTAAAATAATATACACACATACATACATAAATTCACGACTGTTTCCCAGAGGGGTAGGCAGAGACTACGGATTTCCGTTTGCTACGATCCTGACACACTTCTCTGGCTTCATTCACTTTCATCACATTCCTCATACACGCCCGTCGGTTCCAGGAGCTCTTAACCTGGCCTTTGTCGAGAACGCCTCCGATCTGATCGAGAAACGTTCGCCTAGGTTTTCCTCTTGCAACTGTTCCATTCACATAAAATAATATATTACGCGCTAAATAAACATTTAAAAGATTTTGACAGAGCTTTTTCTATATGATGAACTCAGATTTAAAACTGAACCATGCTGCCAGTTAAAGAGCCCAAGAGTATATACCGAAGCTTCATGAAGACACTTTATTTTTACTGAGACCTTTACACGATTTTCCCTCATTGAATATTAAAGATACGAGGCAGTATGTAGGCTGTATCGACTTAATGTTGTATGTTCGCAGATAGTGTGAGTGACAAGAGGCTAATGACCTGTGAACGTCGCGATACTGGCCCATACCATTTTGTTACCACGTCTTGTCTCGTCGCTGCCGGCAAAGATTTATATCCAGTGTGCTGTCAGCGATTTTTACGATGTGCCGAAGTTTGAAGTTTAAAATGAAGTATTGGAGAGCTAGCTGAAAAGCCTAGTGGGCAAAATATCGGACTGTAGAGTAAGAGATTTTATGTTTGCTTATATCTCTAACTTGAGAATAAGTTTACGATGATAAATGAAACCGTCAGTCATTAGCTTAAAGAGTGAAGGGAACAAATAGGATGAGAAATCCTGAAAACTCTACAACGTGCATTTGCACTATGCACATAGGCAGATGGCTTGTATGTCTTATATCCTTGGAAATTATATCTGTAAGATATACATTAGTTTTAAAAACAGCTTTATTTTAGTAATAGCGTTTTTAAAATACATCAATCTTGACAATTAGGCATTTAATGTTTTAAGCTCTCATTGTAAGTGAGATTATAATTTATAATAGCCAGTAGCTATAGGTATAACTGAGGCATAGATATAATAAGTTTTATAATCACATCACGCATTTATAAAAAAAGGTAGGAGATTGCGTACACAAGTTTGCGACGTTCCTAGAACGCTCAAACGAAATCCTTTTTAATTATTTTCTTACAACGAATGCACTGCCTTGTTAGCATTTTAACGATCATTCATTAATTAGTGTCTAAATTAGTATAAAAGCAGAGCGGCGTACCTGTTTTTTAAGATTAGTATGGTGCACTAAGCGCAGCTGTTTTGTACAAAATATTAAAGAAAAGTCTGTTAAACTTATGTATATATGCGACTGTCTTGGCGGTAATGACGCAGCAGCGCAGCGGCGCAGCGGTAATGACGGCGACTGATAAATGAGGATTAGGTTTAATTCCCGGGTCTACCAAAGTGAAATTGAGTGCTTCTTTATTTTCTAATAATCTTCTTCTTCCTAGCCTTTATTATTCCCAAATCACTTGGGTTCGGCTTTCTAGTCTAACCGGATTTGAATGGATATCAGTTTTTACACGGAGGGACTGCCATCTGACCTCTGCAACCCGAAGGCTAACGATACCCTAAGGCTAGACCAGTGTCCGGATATTAGAGGGCACTGACTTCCCAATAACGACTGCCATAGATGTTGGGCAGCCGGGACCGACGGCTTAACGTGCTCTTCGAGGCATCAATACGCACATAATTTCGAAAAGTCATATAACTTCATTAGGTACATAAAGTTATGGTGCAGACAAAATATAAAATTTAGATTAACAGGCTCTTACCACGTTCATAAACTCACGCTATAAAACATTGGAACACCTGATAATGTCCTCAACTTCCCTAATCTGATACAAAGCAGACTTCATAATACTATACAGGTCAAATGACCGTCCTTGCATAGCTTACTAACGATGCCATCTCCTTAAAACCATATTTATTTTGCCTCCCTGCCATGGCATTTTCGCCCTTATCGCTGTAGCAACAAATTTAAAATTAAATGTAAAAGATACCGCTGTGGAATGCACAGCTTATCTGGTTTAGGGTTCAAGCGTTCGCGCTAATTATCGAGTAGAAACACTTGGGGTAACAATGACCATGTTAAAGAAGTGCAAATAGGTATATTTTGATCGAAACAAAACTAACTGATGATTGACGACACGATGACACATTTTCCTATAAACTTTAAATTAGTTAAAACCATAATGACTTCGTAAAGTCATTTGATAAAAATAATAATATCATACATACATAGATTCACGCCTGTTTCCGAGAGGGGTAGGCAGAGACTACGGATAATATCATTGACTTATTATTGTCAAAGTCATTTTTTTTATTAAACTTATTATACCTACTATGAAGTCATTTTCTTTTTATTAAACTTATTATACTATGATCAATTGCTTGCTCCGGAGGATAGGCGTGCATCCAGTACAATGATCAACAAATAATGTAATCCTGGTAACCTGAGAAAAACCAACATTCTAAACGAGACAAGGACTGACACGGATATAATAATAAAAATAATAATAAGCATTTATTTCAATAGTTACATTTACTATGATAGCCACACTAGGCGTAGCCTGTATCGTGGCTATCAAAGAATACGATTGACTTACGCCTAGAACTTATTGTACTGATTACTTTATAATAGGACAACAAACAACACATCACTCTCGGTTACAATGATTTAATAATATTGTAAGTAACTGCAATTTCGTGTTTCATACCTACGATTATTTTGACCAGTCTGATCCACTTATCATTTACTCTTTGGTCGGTGTAATGCAATCTTTGTCGTTATCCGTGCTAACGAAGCGACGCGGGCGCCAGCGGGGTAGAGGCGGCTACCTCCAGCGGGGACCAGGGGGCAACGGAGGGGAGGAGGGTCGTGGAACAGAGGTAATTAAAGGCGTTTATCTGCTTCAGGTGGGGCTAATTCCTGCGCAGATATGAAACTGAATGGTAAAACAATTTTGCTGCTGCTGTATTTTTCTTCAGGAATTGTTAATGTAAGATAGCTGGGTTTCGCTTAATTCTGCTGGTCTTGAGATGTTACGACAGAATCTAATGGTCTGAGTCTACCTTATCGTCTTAGGAACAAAATATGTATAGAGTGAAATTGTGAATTTACGAAAACGTTCGTGACCTGGCAACACTGTACAATTTTACATCATTTGCAGATTAGAATCCTTTTTGTTATTTAATTTTAATAATGTAAGTTCCGGTAAAGTGTGTATTCATAGCAGTGCAATAAAACAATAGTTATTGATTTATTTAGCTCATAAAACAAGGTAGATTCAAAGAGAAGTAAGGCCCGAATTAAGCTCCAATTAGATCCAATGATCTTTTAAAAAAATGTCACTTTAAAGATTATGTCAACCTAATTAGTTTATATGATGGAATTTATATGATTATTTTATCATGGGACATCAAGAGAGTTTATAAACGTTTTATATTTATCATTACCATAACTATTTTTGAAGGTTTTCATTTCATCAGGCAACGGTCATATTATAACCTATATAATCTAATAGTAACAACTCACTAAAACCTAGCCAAATCCTTATAATCTCTTTTAAACACATTCCATAATAATATAAAACATTTTAAAGTATGTATATAAAACGACGAATCAAGCCTTGCTTGATCGTTTTTGATTCGTCGTTCAAGCAAGCTCAGATTCTAAAACACAGTCCCGAGAACTGAGCAATTGTAGGTAATTAAATTGCGTTAATAACGAGTAACCTAAGTGTGGGAAATAAAGTATTCTAAGCCGATGCTTAACAATGAAATTTACAAAGTGCATTCTTTTATCTCCAACAAAAATATAGCCAAAAATGCTGCACAGATAAGCCCACAAATTTTCAGGTAACATAAAACTAGCAAAATAAATATCTTAAAAACCATCCCGGCTACCAGGCTTGCAGAAATGCCTAGGAGGTAACAAATGTAATTAACGGCATTTATTTGCTAGCGCTGCCTAGCGACCAGGTGTTGAACTAATTCTATGGCACTCTTCCAGCGAGGAAAAATATTGTCTACAACACGTTTTAAATTAAAACTAGATACTTTATAAGGCATTTTTTCATTTCGAAAGAATTATGGAGGTCGTTTGGAAAGCTGATCTAGGTTTTAAATAAGAAATACTTTGTAGAAATAAAGTTGAATAAAAATGTACGGGAATATCCAGCATGGCGTTGAATTTCTTTCTTAAAAGAGATGTGAAAGATATTGTGAATACTAGTTCTAAGTCGAAATTCTTACTAGTCAGATGTTTCACGTTGATTGATATAAAACAATCTTTTATGCAAGGATATATGCATCAGTTTGCGCTTGGGATAATTTAATAGCGCTTAAAGAGAAGCTGGTTGTATTCAGGCAACGCAATGTGAGAGACTTTCTGGTCTTTGGTAGAATTGAATCAATCATTTAAATAACTAAGTGTTCAATGCCCTAGATGTTAAAATTTATTTTATGATAGTAAAGTAGTTAAGGGCTTACAGTTGCGTTGTATGTAAAATTAGTTGTCTTACTAAACTCTCTGCCAGCGAAACAACGCCACCCTTAAGAGAGATTTGGACATTATACAAGAACTAGATGTGCCCGCGGTTTCACCCATGTTTTTGATTACTGCGCCGCCCCCGTGGGTCGTAGCATGATATTATATAGTCCATAGCCTTCCTCAATAAATGAGCTATCCAACACTAAAATATTTTTTTAATTCGGACCAATAGTTCCTGAGATTAGCGCGTTCAAACAAACAAACTCTTTAGCTTTATAATATTATAGTATAGATAGTACACACGTTTAATATACGACGATTAGATTTCACCGTTTTAGAGAGACATTCTGCAGAAAAAACGGATATGTTAATTAGCCAATAAAGGTCTGACAGATCACTCAGTAGGCTCTGCCTATAATAAAAGTAAAAAGCAGGCAAATCATTGCCAACCAAGATAATAATTTTTATTAATTTAATCTTAGTTTAATCAAGAACAAGTCAGAGAACTCTGAAAATAAGGCAGCACATAGTTTATTCCAAGCCTGCACGTAGAAAAAACGAAAAGCATCATCATGCTGGATAGAAATGTTTTTAAACGGAATGAGTAGATCTTACTAAGGCTTAGAACGCCCCGTGAAAGAGACGGTTAACAAAGACGGTCAGAAGGATCTAAAGCCTCTCTGCTCTCCAAACGGTTCCAGACCATGAAGTTAAGATCATCGATGTTAGAACTAATACGCTAATTCTGGTTTGCAATCGGTGCGCCTTATCTGTTAAAATGTTTGTTATATTACTTATTTTAACAATTGTATTTAGTAAAGCTGAATACTTCAATTTCGTGATCTTGAAATACTCGTAGCATAAACACAAACTCAATTTTCTTCCTTAAGCTCTCTGTAGCACAAACTGGTAGGCTCTAGAGCGAGCTTATCAAAATTGACTCATTAGTTATTACGAGGCAGACTGTAGCTAATTTAAAATGAGTTCTGTATCTGAGGTTTACGTAAATGCTTATTTAACCTTTTGACCTTTGCCCCCAGTTGTCGTCTTACGTAACAAAAATAAAATACAGAGTAAATACTTCAGAAGTGGGTTCCGTTATGATAAAGATTTAAAAAGAAAATATAATACCTATAATTATTTTACACCGACCCCAAATTTAGAATTTAAAAAGAGGTTTTACACACCAACATTCCACAAAGCTATACTTAGTTTAGAATCTAGTGATAAGACTTTTTCTACCCTAAGAAAATTCCTTAAGGGAGAAAACCTAAAACACAGCGCCCAACCTGGACATCGAGTCCAAGGTCTAACAATCAACTGTAACCGTATGCGCAAAATAACCTGAACTAACCTCATTGGACAAATGAGGCAGGTCTTATTATTTTTGAGCTTGTCAATGTTGACATATTTTTGGGTGTCTGTACGATAAGTTACAACTTTTAAGACTTCATCTTAAAGAAAATACCTATATATACTTTTTTTATAAGTGTTTAATTTGAAAGTACGTTAGTACAACACATGACTTATTATAACAACGCCTTAAAATACGTATTTTTTACTAATAATGCTTTCGATTTAACCGGGTACATATAGTACTCGGTGAACATTATTACTATACAATAGTGTCTTAATAATCTTATAGCTAGCTTAAAGGTAGTAAAATTGAATAATAATTAGTAGGGAAACAACAACAAAATGAAATTGGGGCAGTCTTTGGGGACTGCCGATAGAAATGAGAACTTGAATCCTTGATCATAAACACTTCGTTATAAAAAATAAAAAAAAGAAGATATGGATGGCGGGTCGGATGCTAGTTCCTGATACTCTTTTAAGAGTTATTCAGGGGTCAAAATTTCGTTACTTTTTGCGTAGGACGCACTATTTCTGAGATATTGCTAATATTCTAAAAAAAATAATTAAGCGTGGAAGCGTGACGATGACGCGAATTCCATGATTTTTGTTCACCCAAGAAGTGCTCAACGCGCCTAAAGAAGTTTTCACTTAAAAAATTATAATAAAAGTGTCAAATAAGCACCACGATTAAATCCGTATAAAGTAGTTTAATTTCAATTATTACTATGCATTCATATATTATTTGCATTAGCACAGATTTTGTTAGATAAGCAAAGACTAACACGGTGAGTAGTCAAACAGCGTGATCAAAAATGTGATTCTATAAGGGCCCCGTATTTTCCATTTGCGGTACCCTAATAAAAAACAAAGCTAGACGATATTACATGAATATTAGATTAAGGAAAACATCATTATCTATGTTATACATACTCAATTTATGTTATAATTCATACTACCGGTCGACTGTGATGCGGAGGAATTTTATGACGCCTATTAGAGGGTTTTAGTTTTCTTTTTCTTTGTTTTATAATATTTTAGGAATAAGTCATTTTTAAAGAATTGTGATTATATGTACATATTAAAATTCATAAATAATTCATATTTGGATCGAGTCTTGTTGCTAACTAAGTAAGATAATATAATTCTGCTTCTAATGTCGCTATGAATATTAATTGATGACGCAGCAAATAAATAATTGCGTTACTAACTCCAGTCATTACAAGACTACTGATACCACTGCACTGTATGTGTTTTTTGGCTGTCTGGAATCCTTACGATATGCGCAAATTTCAGCAGGAAAACAACACAAGGGATTCAGTATATAATAATTGGCTGAAATTTGCAATAGCGTGGCGATTTCTTCAGATAGACTGCCCTAGGTTTTAGTGGAGAACTCGCTGTGCCCTAAATATCATAAAATACACACAGAAATATCATAAATCTGTTATATCATCGACCTAGTAAAATATTGTAGCGCGTGAACAATGTCGATGTTGAATTATTCGATAAAACATTGACCTCGGTGAACGTTCTCTGACTAAATCAAAAACGTCTTGAGAAGAAGTTCTGGAAATTGATTAGATTATTTGTATTATATAACTAGTGACCTGCCTTGTCTCCGAACGGGTAGTACAAAATGTTATCAAATTATATACCTAAACCTTCCTCATGAATTACTCTGTCTATAGGTAAAAACAGCATAAAAAGCTATTCCGTATAGTTTTTTGGGTTCCGTACCCAAAGGGTAAAGCGGGAACCTATTACTAAGACTCTGCTGTCCGTCTGTCTGTCCGTCTGTCACCAGGCTGTATCTCATGAACCGTGAGAGTTAGACAGTTGACATTTCCACAGATGATGTATTTCAATTGCCGCTATAACAAAAAATACTACAAAACAGAATAAAACAGATATTTAAGGGAGCCCCCCATACAACAAACGTGATTTTTGTGCTCGTTTTGTTCGATATTGATAACGGCAACAGGTAGACGCTTGAAATATTCACAGAATATTTAGCTATATATTCACTTTAAAAATAAATAATTAAATTAAAATAAAACATATATTTAAGGTGGGTTCCCATACAACAAACGTGTTTTTTTTTATATATAATGGTTCGGAACCCTTCGTGCGCGAGTCCGACTCGCACTTGGCCGGTTTTTAAGTTTATCGCAAACAGACAGGCATACGCAGCGGGGTACTTTGTTTTATAAGCCTCGGTATCGCGGTAATAGTGAATGCAGATTACTGTGCTAGAAGTCTTGGGTTGAATTCCGAGGTTGAGCAAAGTGTTATTGGGGTTTATCTGAAAAAACATTATTAGTAGCAGCACAGGGTCTGGAACCGTGCCCGGTCAATGGCAATTGGCATCACATTACAAACATTCAAACAACTGATACACAAATAACACCCAGAGAGAGTAGTAGAGTCTCGCTGATTTCAGCATGAATGGGCCGCCTCGACCGGGGAAGGACTACCCTCTCACAGAATATCGACTTGAAATAGCAGTATTCCTATTATTGTGTTTCGTTCGGTGAGTAAGAGTGCCGGAGGCCCAATCACCATCTTTCCCCCTACCGGCTCCTTCTCCTTCCCACTTCCTTTCCTAAAGGATCGGCAACGCGCAAGTGATGCCTCTGGTGTCGCAGGCGTCCATAGGCTACGGTAACCACTTACCATCAGGTGGGCCGTATGCTTGTTTGCCACCTTTGTTGTGTAAAAAAAAACAAAAATAGACCCGAATCAACAATTTATGAATTACACAAATTTTTGTACCGTCTGGGTATCGAAAACACAGCACTCGGCATGGCGGCGGTCGCGAGGCGACTACTTAGGCCACTACGGCATCCGTGCAGTCGGTTTAATTTAAATGTTAATGTTTAATGCACAGTAATGTAGGAAACCGGTTTGCCAAATACAATTTGATATTATTGCTTATTATAAAATTAAAGTCGATTGTATGTATTATATCCACGGGGATGAAGCCGTGAGGCAGATAGATAAGAAGCATTATAATAATTTTCCTCAATTAACTTTAACAGACGGAGTACTTCGTTTGGAGAGATAATAAGCTCCTTTAATATTTTATGTTTCTTTAATTCCAAGATTACCATTTAATTTATTTTTAAGCATCCTGAGACATACCTGCGATGTACTTCTAGCGACAGTAAAATTTTTGGGATAGATTTTGCGAAGCAATTATTAAAATAACTTATTTATTTTATGAGTGAATTTCTCGATAAATATAATTGAACACATACCACAATTAGTATCATGGTGTTGTTATATTAACACATTTTATAAGATCAACTGTATTTTATATACAGCTTCGACTTAGACTTATACTTATACCGACCTATGTTTATGCTACATACAGTTGATGGGGGTCACTGTAGCGCTTTAGTACTTATATTTTTATCAAAATATCATTGGCATGGCAACATTTATGAAAGCAATTTATTAATTTTTATTTTATGACTAGTAGAGCCTCGCTGATTTCAGCATGAATGGATCGACTCACAGAACATCGACGTGAAATAGCAGTATTCCTACTGTTGTGTTTCGTTCGGAGAGTGAGAGTGCCGGAGGCCCAATTACCCTCTTTCCCTATTCCCGCTCGTTCTCCTTCCCACTTCCTTTCCTAAAGGGTCGGCAACGCGCAAGTTATGCCTCTGGTGTTGCAGGCGTCCATAGGCTACGGTGACCACTTACCATCAGGTGGGCCGTATGCTTGTTTGCCACTTTAGTCGTATAAAAAAAAACAAACAGATTAAAGGTGACTTTCTGACTTTAAGATTTCAATCAGGTATAACAATAGGATTAAAACTGTCGTATAATGCTGAAACTGGCTCGATTAAAACAATATAAGTCACAAACAAGTGGCGTCAAAGGCAAATCCCCGTGATTAATACGACCAATAAAACAGTTAAAACGCGGAACAGAGATAAGAGCGCGTTGAGAATATGATCCCAATCCCTTTCACTCTGAGGGCCGCGCTTACACTGAATACTAAATACTTCACGCATTTAGGGTTACCATACTTTTACCTTTAAATGTAAATTATTATTGCAACAATTAAATAAAAAATATGCAATTTTATCAAACAGAAGAGCAATCACAGAATCTATTTTCCAAAATCTCTGCAACTAATAATAGTGGTAACCATGTCATTTTTATTTTGTATTTTGTTCAGTACTAATTACTTATCATTTTTAATTAAAACATTACTAAAAAAATACTAATACCTTTATATAATACTAGCTGTCCCGTACACACGAAAAAAAAAATTCTATTCTCGAATTCACTTGAACACACAAAAAATTTCATCAAAATTGGTCCAGCCCTTTAGGAGGAGTTTAATTACAAACACACACACAGAAGATTTATATATGTAAAGATTTTCAATATTATACAAAGATATTAGTAAAAGGTAAAGGTCGCGGGAAGCGGTTGGATGCGGGTGGCCCAAGACCGGTCTGTGTGGAAAACCTTGGGGGAGGCCTATGTCCAGCAGTGGACGTCTTTTGGCTGACATGATGATGATGATTAGTAATTTCCGAATCAAAATGCTAATCTTTAAAAAGTTATTGATTCGAGCGAGTAAGAGTGTTTTCACGCTGATCGGGGTCAGTAAATACTGTAATAGACTGGAAGAAAAGTTTTAATTTTTGTTCTTTAAACACTTAATAAGACAATTATTCGCGACTCTAGAAAAATCCTGTGTCGTGAGCAACTTTATAAATATTCAAACAACGGACACAGAAAACAGGTAAACAGGTGTTCTATTTATCATAAACTCTTTGTGGACCACACAAATATTAGTCCCGTCTGGAGATCGAACCCACAACACTCGACACAATGGCAATAACGAGGCGACTACAGTGCCGTCAAACTTCTTTCTAACTATACTTTTACAGTCATACTACTTTCTTTTCCTTAGATTGTTCAGCGCGAGGCCCACCCTACACGAGCTGAACATCATTTGTATTCAAATAATAACATATTCGGTTTCTCCATGCCGCACACGACACACGAATATCGCTTTTTGATGACAGTAATTACCATAAAATTAGGTTTATGTATCACATAAGCTGAAAATGATTCGTTGGTTCTTCTAGAGCGAAGAATAAGTATTACTTAAACGTGCCCAAGTCATACGTAATCGTTATTATTCTTTGCCCGAGTATTAAAATGGACGTGGGTAACGTCTTTGTCTCGAGGCATATTATAGCAGTGTATGAAATATTAGCTGAACGCCAACTCCATAACAAAAGACGCTTCTTAAAATACATCCTTATTCTAACTATAATATTATAAAAGCGAAAATGAGTTTGTTTGTTTGTTACCTTTTCACGCCTAAACCACTGAACCGATCATTCTGAAATTTTGCATATACATTGTCAGGTGTACAGAAACGGACATAGGCTACCTTTCATCCCGAAAAAAAATTACTGTTCCCGAGGAAAACAACAATAACGTTTTTATGATAATAGATGGCGCCACGTGTCTTTCGAATCATGATTGAATCATATTATTACAAGCAGAGTACGACCTGAATTGATTTTCAAATTCTAAATTAACGCAAGCGAAGCCGCGGGCAAAAGCTAATAATAAAATAAAAGCACTGGAATGTGCTTTGGGTAACATTGCCTGTGTCCTGCTAATATCGTATAACAAACAATTATTAGGAACCATTGCATAATATCGTATTGCATTTAAGCAAATCTATACTAATTTTATAAAGCTGAAGAGTTTGTTTGTTTGTTTGAACCCGCTAATCTCAGGAACTACTGGTTCGATTTGAAAAAGTCTTTTAGTTTTGAGTAGCCTATTTATCGAGGAAGGCTATAGGCTGTATAACATCACGCTACGACCCACGGGGGCGGCGCAGTAATGATAAAACGAGCAGATGAATCGCCTGATGGTAAACGATTACCGCCGCCCGTGGACACCCGCAACACCGCAGGAGTTACAAATGCGTTGCCGGCCTTTTAAAAAGGAGTACGCTCTTTTCTTGAAGGCTTGTAAATCGTATTGGTCCGGAAATACCGCAGGCGACAGTTCATTCCACAGTTTAGTCGTGCGAGGCAGAAAATTTCTGGAAAAGCGCACAGCTGCCAATCATCTAAATGATGGGGATGTAAATTCTGTCGCGTAGGACGATGGCGAAATTTGTATGGATTTCCTAATAATCCGGAATTAAACGTAATTCCAATAAAACAAAGCAATTGAAAAAACACTCAGTGTAAAAAGTTAAGCTCCTAATTAGTTCAATTATACGTTCCAATATACTCGTATTGTTTATTTTTAATTGGCTTGTTTACTGAACAGTGCATGCTATATTGTTGACCTAGATTCCATGAAATTATCATAATCATAGCCAGTTGCACTCACTGATCGGTAAACGATTAGCAAGGTTAAGCAACGTTGGGTGCGTTCAGTCTATAGATGGGTGACCGCGCAGTGGTATTTCATCTGAGCGTCTCTTTGCCTCGGAGGGTACGAAAAAGGTCGCTCCCGGTTGCAAATTGACAGCAGTCGTTAAGCCATGTCAGAGGCCTACGGACGCGGCTTGAACAACTCTTGACAACAGGCTGGCCACTAAACACATGTATTACATTTTTATTTATATGACTTTGACTCAATTTAACCTGACTTAGTTCTTGTAATTCATACTAAGTTTACTGAAGTGTAATTAATCTCTACTTTACTCAGAAATCGAACCACGTGCAAGCGAGTACATACGAGTAGCTTACACTGAACTAGACATTCAATTTGGCTAGTTTAAGTCTGCGTTGAATTTTAAGAGTTCGTAGTACAAAGACATACATACATACATAGATTCACGCCTGTTTCCCAGAGTGGTAGGCAGAGACTACGGATTTCCATTTGCTACGATCCTGACACACTTCTCTGGCTTCATTCATTAAAACAGACGAAGAAAAAAAAAAGAAAAAGTGGACTACCACTTTTTCTTTTTTTGTCTCTGTCTGTTTACAACTAATGTATTTCTAGTACAAAGACATGACTGACATTTTAGCGAAGTGCTTACTACAGGCATCTCAAACGTCCTAGATTTAATTCCATCGCTATAAACAGAGCCCATCGCTGTATAAATACGTAATTAGACTAAGATGTAGGTTCGCAAATATTTCGTGATACGGGAATATTTCAACATAAAGTAATCTAATATTGTCTTCTGTTTACGCGAATGTTATACATTGAAATTAAACTGCCTTATACGGCTTTTATAGCGTTGTTTACGGGGATACTCTCGGGGTTCTCTCCGTGAACATGGCTGCTGAAATGAAAGTGTAAATTTAAATATAAATAGTTTTAGTAATTTTAAATAGCTAAAATAATATTAAAGTTTTCCGTAGTAGTGTAATATTCTCAAAGCCTTGTAATAAAATTTTTAACAAACAACGCGATAAAATTCGTATAAAGCAGTTTAATTTGAAGGCCACAGCTTAGTTAATACTAGCGGTTGCCTAGTGGTCAAAATTCGACCATAAGTGATTTAAATTTTAAGTTTGATCATTAAGGTTTTATTGTCTATAACTTTACCCTTATAATGACATTTAATTTAGATTTCGCCAAGGCTATACAGGTTAATTTACCTATCTTTTTCAAACAAACTATTATTTACTTAACTATACTCTTTCATTGACGATATTCCTAAGCTTCCTACTTTGTTTTCTTTTTTATTTATTATTACATATAAATAAGTTATATATGTAACCATAGTTACGAAGAATTGTCAGACGAACAATGCCGAAATACTACGAACGCGATTCGACTGCGTGTGTGAAATGTATGGTTGTGTGTGTGTCGTGTTTTTTCATTAATTTAATGTATTTCTAATGCATATTTTATAAAAATATTAAGACTCGCCACTCCTTCTCCATATAAACTTTAATTGAGCCAAATTTCATACTTCTCCGTCCGCGCAATTTTCGTAAATAGGGGTACAAATCATACTTATAATACCTACTACAAGTATTGAAACACAACAATGATCTTGTACTCAGCCTAAGCAAACCACTCAAAACTTTAGTCAACATGTCTCCAGAGCCATCTACATCAACTAATGCTGATGAGTCCTTAAATTTAATTTCCTTAATCCAAAACTATTAACTTCCAAGTCCAATCTCGACCACTACACGCATGTACAGATTACATGTCACTGTGCGTATTAGAACTCAGTTATTTGGATAAATGCCTAGTAAATACATACAATACTAACATATATTACGATGGCCTCGATGGCGAAGTGGTTAGTGTAACCGACTGCCACGCCTGAGGTCGCGGGTTCGATTCCCGCACAGGCCAACCATTTGTGTGCATGAACATGGATGTTTGTCTTGGTCTGGGTGTTTCTACGTATATTAAGTATGTAATTACAAAACAAGTATGTATGTATGTTTATCCATTGTCTAGTACCCATAGCACAAGCTCTGCTTAGTTTGGGCTAGATGGTGTTGTGTGTATGTAATAGAATATAATTATATTTTTATATTATTATAATAATAATATAAAAATATAATTATATAAATATTCACCACAATTTAATATACACACTAAAATAGTAGTATTACTTCCATATTTCCCATATATATAGTTAGCACCCGCGACATAAAGGGCTAGTCATTTGCCGTCTCTATTAATATAATAGTGACTTGACGTGTCCAAGAATTGTTTGCACATTTTATGGAAATAATGATTTTTGACTTTGACATGCACTGCAGTCACATTTACGCAGCGTATTATGTTTATTAGCTGCCATATTTTTAATTCCAGTTACCATATTTGATTATGTGTTTGTGGGTCACAAGCTTTGATTACAAGCTTTTCAAACAGTCTAGAATCTGTGTCTCGTATCCAATGATATGAAACAGAATACCGCTTGATATATATTCCATTATAAATCGATATCCATTTATCGATTAAGCAATATAAACACTATACAACCAATCGTAATCGGTTAGTTATTTATCAGGTATTACATCAAATGAAAAATATTATCTTTTAATAGCGACATATACATACATAACGAGGTTATAATCAACAACTGATCAAAAGATCAAATTACCAGCACACGTCGGCGGTCCCATAACTCATAGTTTATTCATTTTGAGTTAAATGACGATGCTACACTACGAAATGGGTTAAATTATACCTCTTAATATTGTAACTTGTGGAGATAAAGCATCAGTTTACGTTGTAGCTGATGGATTATTTAATTAATCTAGTTTATGGAGTCTTGGATAATTGAACAACATTTGTCCATATACACACATACAAGTGGTATAATTAGAAGTGTATTTGGTGTAGTCATTGGAAATTATTTTACGGATTTTAGTTTAAAATAAATAGTTTCGTAATTAAAATACATCACATTGTCTTACGTTTACGCGAATGTTTTACATTGAAACTAATAATAATAAGTATAACTAATAATATTCTATTCTATTCTATTACATACACACAACACCATCTAGCCCAAACTAAGCAGAGCTTGTACTATGGATACTAGACAATGGATAAACATACATATATACTTTTTTTTTTGTAAATACATACATATTATACATAGAAACAACCAGACCAAGACAAACATCCATGTTCATGCACACAAATGTTTGACTTGTGCGGGAATCGAACCCGCGACCTCAGGCGTGGCAGTCGGTTACACTAACCATTACGCCATCGAGGCCTAATCTACTTTATATGGCTTTTATATCGTTGTTTATTTTAAAACACTATTGTTATATAGTTTTGAAACTATTACACTACTACTGTTAAACTTTACTGATATTTAAGCTGTTTTAATGGTTAAACTATTTAGATTTAGGTTTACACTTTCTCCAAAACTTCGGTTACTTTTTAACAGCCATCACGGCAAGACAATCAAAATAGGTGTGTTTTGTACACAAGTATATTATATCAGCAGCGATACCTTAGTACGAGACAGTTGGACTGCCACAAAGAAGTCTCGAGTTTGGTTCCAAGGCACCCATCTCTGACTTATCGAAGTTATGTGCGTATTAAATAGGTAATTATCGCTAACGGTGAAGGAAAATATCACGAGGAAATCTATGTCTGAAAGTTCTATATAACGTTTTCTAAGATAATTATATGTGTGAAGTTAGCCACCGCGCCACCGTGGTCGACTATACTTAACCGTTCTCATACTGAGAAGTCCGTGCCCAGCAGTGGAATAATTTATATACAAGGCCGATTTTTCTTTTTTTTACATAATATTATGGACTGTTACTGCTGTTGTTTAAATATTCAGTTACGATAGGAGAAATATGAGAGAACAGAAGATAAAGCCGTCTCTAAGAACAGATTTATCTTTTGTTTTTCATACAATTAGTAATAGTATACACAATTTTTTTTTTTTTTTTTAAATGATTTTATCTAAATGGACGTCAGCATCCTTTTTTCATTTCTACAGTCCTTCGGATATCTTGAAGGCGTTCGATCTAATTAGTCGAAAAATATTCGCTCCGTTCTTTGATAACCGGCATTTAGAGTGGTTTACGACTCGTTTAATCTCTGATTGAAAATTGGACGTGTCAAAGATTTTTATGGCCGACGACGGTAAATTAAATTTTATTGCAAGGACAGCACCGATTAAATGGTTAGAATACCATTCCTATATTATTTATTATTCATCTTTAATGGTTTATAATATAGAGCTTACACTTTCTAAGCTAAACACATTTATCTACCAATGTGTTTAAAAAATTATTGAGCGAATGGTTAAAACATTTTCAGTAAGTAAATGTCTGCAAGGGCGTGACGTACAAATAAAAAGTATCAACAAACCAGTATTTTATTCAATTGGTAAGTAAAGTCAACAATATGCAAAACTGCTGTCCACTAACTAAAAGGACCTTAAATGCTATAGAAATAGAACGCATATGGCTTAACGTCTAATGTCTTTTTAGTTGCGGGCTCGAATCCCGCTCGGGATAAAACTTTGTGTGATCCACTACATTATTGTTCCGAGTCTGGGTGTTCTCTCAAGTTCTCTAAAGCTTCCCGCAACACAGGAATTATTCTTAGTGCGAGAATTGTCTTAAAAAAAAGGAGAAGAAGAATTACGATTATTAAATTCGAAAAATACTTTTAGGCGCGCGCCAGCCACACTGCGGGCGATCAGCGGTCAAAGTTCCGAGTTCTGCGTTCCGCGTTCAATGTGATGTATACGGTGTCTTAGAATCATAGACACATAAAAGTAGTCAGACCCCGGCGGTCAAAGAGAACGCACGTTGTCGGAGTTTTATTTGTTTTCAAAAGCGGTCACGATATCCGACGAAATTGAAAAGTTTATTGAATTAGTGCGAAACAAACGTACTGAACTCCAGATTTCTAGACCGCTCGCAGTGTGGGCAACTGTGAACGCTGGACGCAGAACGCGACCGCAGAACGCAGATTGCCGAGGCAATGTCTTCGGCGCCTTAGCTACATATTTGTTAAATATTCAGCTATTTACTTTGCCGAATATACTCGCTAAATGTTTGATGGTGACACACGTAATATAAGAGTACTAAAATAAAATTAAGTCATACAAATAATTTGCCAAATATTCCTTTAGTTCTAGCGTCTGGCGTGCAGGTGTAATTAATCAGTTGCAAACCGACAGATTTGGTAGATACCGCGCAAACATCGACCGTTCCTGATTTATAGCGACTACATAATCGTGCTTAACAGATAAGATTACAATGTCGTGTCCTCCCGTCACTATGGCCGCATGTTTAACACTGCGAGCTTGTTTCGTGTCTCAGTCATATGACGGTCATTGGTGACCAAAGTAAGCCTGTATGTAGAAACAAGCTGCGCCCCGCGGTTTTACCCGCGTTAGTTCCGATACGGTAGGAATATCGGGATAAAAAGTAATCTATGTGTTAATTCAGGTCTCCAGCTATCTACATACCAAGTTTCATCGCAATCGGTTTAGTAGTTTTGCGTGAAAGAGCAACAAACATCCAGCCATCGGCGGCCTCGATGGCGTAGTGGTTAGTGTAACCGATTACCACGCCTGAGGTCGCGGGTTCGATTCCCGCACAAGTCAAACATTTGTGTGCAAGGACATGGATGTTTGTCTTGGTCTGGGTGTTTCTATGTATAATACGTATGAATTTACAAAAAAAAGGGGCGGGTCGGATTCCTGATACTTTCTTAGCAGTTATTAAGGGGTCAAAATTTCGCACCATTTCTGAGGTATTGTTAATATTCTAAAATAATTCAAAAATGGAAAGCGTGGAAGCGTGACGATGGCGAAGCGTGACGATGACGCGAGTTCCATGATTTTTGTTCACCCAAGAAGTGCTCAACGCGCCTAAACAAGTTTTCACTTCAAAAGTATATACATCTGTATGTCTGCTCAGCTTAGTTTGGGATAAATGGTGTTGAGTGTATGTGATAGAATATTATTATTGTTATCCATCCTCACAAACTCTCACATTTATAATATTAGTAGGTTTATAGACTACTAGGTTATGCCCGCAGCTTTTACCGCGTTAATGTAGATTTTGTCAATAAATGCCTATCCTTAGGGAACAGTACCTTTTTTCTGAATGAAAGGTATCCTGTATCCTTTTCTGTATCCTACAACGCGTATGCAAAATTTCATTTCATACAAAAAATTTACTACCCAGTTAACGCGTGAAAGCGTAACAAACAAGCAAACTCACGTTCACATCTATACTAATATTATAAAGCTGAAAAGTTTGTTTGTTTGAACGCGCTAATCTCAGGAACTACTGGTCTGAATTGAAAAATTATCTTAGTATTGGATAGGTCATTTATCGAGGAAGGCTATAGGCTATATGACATCACGCTACGACCCACGGGGGCGGCGCAGTAATCATTAACGCGGGTGAAACCGCGGGCACATGTAGTTTATAATATTAGTAAGGAAGTAAGTATAGGTAGATTAAAGACTCGAGTTGAACAGTATAGGTAAACATCGCGTTAAAACACCATCGACCCATCGATTACTCTCTCGATTAATCGTAAACATTATCTACTGTCGACAGGCTAAATATTGATACTTAGTGTAGTTTATATTCTATATAAGGAGTCAGAGCATACATTTATTTAAAGATTGCTATCTTACCAATTCCACACCACGATAAATGTCAAATAAAAATAATCAATCAATCATATTGAAATTAAACTACTATATACGGATTTTAACGCGTTGTTTATTTGACACTTTATTACAAAATTTTGAAACTGTTACAATAAAGTGTGTGTTGTAATAAAGTGTCAAATAAACAACGCGATAAAATCTGTATATAGTAGTTTAATTTCAATGAATAACATTCGCGTAAACAGAAGACAATACAATCAATCATATATTTATTTGTAAACCTATGTGAATACGGAGTTATAAATTATGTTTAAGTCCACAATGTGTGCCATATCTGTCAAACAAATCAAAATGCCAGCCAACTGCGAATCGGACACGCGCACGAAGGGTTCCGTACCATTATCTATAAAAACGGCAAAAAATCACATTTGTTGTATGGGAGCCCCCCTTAAATATTTGTTTTATTTTAATTTAATTATTTATTTTTAAAGTAAATAACTAAATATTCTGTGAATATTTTAAGCGTCTACCTGTTGCCGTTATTAATATCGAGCAAAAATGAGCAAAAAAATCACGTTAGTATGGGAGCCCCCTTAAATATTTATTTTATTCTGGTTTTTAGTATTTGTTGTTAAAGCGGCAACACAAATACATCATCTGTGAAAATTTCAACTGTCTAACTATCACGGTTTATGAGATACAGCCTGGTGACAGACGGACAGACAGACGGACAGCGTCTTAGTAATAGGGTCCCGTTTTACCCTTTGGGTACGGAACCCTAAAACGGAAACCTTATGAACGAAATTTTAGAATTACAACAAAATAATCTTACATTAACACATATAAATTTAAAGTAAACACATGTTACTAATAATCATTACGTACAGAATAATACAACATATATAAATTATAAAACTAAAATATAGTATTGGTTTGATTGGTTGGTCAGACATACCATCAATTAGACGATCGTCATAATCCGGTTATGTTATCAACGGTCGATTAATCACAATCTAATTGCACCTATACTCGGACTTAAGCGATTATAGTACCTCAATTTGTGTGAGGCAGTACAGCAGTCTGTGACGCAGAAGAACTTAGAATAGCTTGTTATGCGAAATAAGACCAAAAGAACAAAGAAAACAAGATCAGAATAAGACTGCAAGTCGAAGTAAAGCTGCGTCGTGTCCCAGGGTGTTGCACTGTCATTAAACGCGTCATGAAATATTACTCTAATACAAATCGAGATTGTCGAGACTGGACAGTGTTGTACTCATGCATATCTAACGAGGAAATATTTGTCAGCCGTTATCTTTGAGATTTCTCAATCATATCTGTAATAGTGTCGCCAGGTACTAGTTGCGCAAAAACAGGAAATACGTAAAAGAATTTATTTATTTATTTAAAGATTTCCAACAAAGGAATATACAATAACATACATTATATAGCAGTAATACAGTTCTTAGCGTGTATAGTCCCTCAATTATAGGAAACAACAGCTTGCAAATTATAATTACAACTAAACTAACATACTTAATTAAAGAAATAAACAGTAAAAACATAAAATTTTTAAACATAAAATTCTGCATCTAGGGTAAACTTTGGAGTAAAACAATAATAGCCTATTAGATATAGAGTTATATAAAAAAATTTAATTACGAAAAAAAATATGTGTATAAAACAATCTACGGAGACACTTTTTAAATTGTATTAAATTGTTACTTATGTCTAGGTCGGTGTTAACAGAAAATGCATTGTATTGTCTACAGAGGCTGGTTACAACTGCGTAGTGTCCAAGATTTGTTCTTGAGTGAGGAATATGGAAAAGCTTGTATGTATATATTTTATTTATTTGCGATAGTTGGTAATGTGTTGTGATAGATGAAGAATTATTTTACAGATCGGGCTAATTACAATTATTATTATTAACAAAACGCTTTCGTAGATGAAGTTTAAGTCCAGCAATATAATATAGACATTATGATAATGAATGTAGTACATGCCACTGAGACAGAAGTAATAATAA
The DNA here is from genome assembly GCA_963564715.1 of Catocala sponsa. Lineage (NCBI taxonomy): Eukaryota > Metazoa > Arthropoda > Insecta > Lepidoptera > Erebidae > Catocala > Catocala sponsa. Next base: position 625,736 of record OY751337.1, read on the forward strand.
TATAGATCATTGATGACAGGTCTGGCTAAGCTTGCACCGAGTGCAGCCAGCACCGCCAGTCAACAAATAAGTGGCATATTACTAACTTAAACACTTTGATTGTAAGCATTAGTCAAGCATGGCATCCGTGCCTCTATAAGGCAGCTTATGTGTTCTGTTTTGTATAATCAATAAAAACACAAAATGTAGTTTACGCAATCTATACTAATATTATAAAGCTGAAGAGTTTGTTTGTTTGAACGCGCTAATCTCAGGAACTACTGGTTCGAAATAAAAAATATTTTAGTGTTAAGTAGCCTATTTATTGAGGAAAGCTATATGCTATATAACATAACGCTACAACCCACAGGGGCGGCGCAGTAACGATAAACGCGGGTGAAACTGCGGGAATATCTAGTCAATTAATAAAATTACAAAATAGAAAAATGGTGAACACTTCATTTTTGTACTTTATCGATACGAGTAAGTTTGTACGTCACACGTTTACAAGTATTTTTCGTCTATATACCTACTTGTGATAATAACAGTAGAGGACATTCTATAATTTTACAAAGTGTTCTTACTAATATTTACTGCGTTTTAATTTTTTATGTCATAGAGATTTCATATCTACGTAAGGATTTTTGTCAATTAATGGACACGTGGCTTGAAGAAATAAAATGTATCATCAGTTTGGGATCCGATAATTCATTTAGTCTAAAAGAACTTCTTCAGGTTCGACTTTGAGCTCATCCTGCCTAAATGAAAAATTAAATTGTGTTCGGACATTTTAAAGTAACTAAACTCTAAAATGAAACGACTCTCATCTTAGTCTTTCCGTAACCTACTGTCACCGTCAATCACCGTGAACCGTCAGGAAACGTATTAATATAAATTCATTACGTTTCGTTTAAAAAGACAACTTCTGCTCTAGGAATAAATCATGACCTACATTTTGTCAATCAATTCCTATTCCGCGAGAATAGTACTTTTTCCTGCATTGTACCCTATGTCGTTTTTTATTCGCGATAATTAAGAAGATTTCATAATGATCGGTTGAGTAGTTAAGGGGTGAAAGCTTAACAAACAAACAAACACACTTCCACATTTCTAATATCAGTCAGGATTTCATAAAACTGTAGTCCACCAAACTATATAAAAAAAATAAAAAATAAAAAAAATATGTCTTATTCAGGTATTCACAAATGTTTTCTAAGCTTAAAGCTGATAGTTAGTTTAACAAGCTGAAGGATATTAAACGTTTTGCAGCCAGATGGTACGTTTTGCTATGGATTTTATAATTAAGCTACGACTTGATAATATATACGTGTAAGCCCTTAGAAGGTAAAGTCTCCAAAATCAGATAGTCTGGTAACACTACTAATAAAATATAAATGATTTATTTTCCCATGAAATTATACCCACGTCTAGTTTGTGACTACATTATTTATGACAGTAATGTATTTCTCAACAAATAGAATAATATTTTGATTGTAAATCCAGATAGTAGGCCATTAAGTTTTGATACAGACACATAGATTGGGTTAATATCACACGATTTGTAAAGTCCGAAATGATTGTTTGACAGGTCTTTATATTGATTGTAATATATAGTTGTGAATGACATTGAATGCCTTAGGTGTTGGCTTGTCTCTACGAATTTAATGTTGTGTACCTACATACATACGAGTAGATAGACTCACGCATGTTTCCTAGGTGGTGGGTAGAGACAACGAAATTTCAATTGTTACAATACTGGTAAACCGTTTTGCTTTATTCACTTTCATTATATATTTATGCACGAAGAAAATATTATACTTTTAATTTCTCCAGCATACCTCCTATATGGCCAGAGAACATTTGTAGATTTTCCTTGCTGGCTTTTACAATCAGATTTGCCTTATATAATTTCATGCTGTTTTTGTCGTTTATCTTTTTTACATACTCAAACTTTCTTACTACACCTGTTAATTCTTATTATTAACCAAACAGGATGAGAAATCTCTCAGATTTGGATTATAGTTATATCCATAAAATCTATCAAGTCTAGAACTAAAACTCCGGGATGTTTTTATCTCATAAAACCTATTTTCGGTGACATTCAGAGGTCGTTTAATTTTTTCCTAGGCGTAAAAAAAAGTTATAGTGTTTTTCTACTTATATAATTTTATGTTTACAATATTTTTGCCTAGCTCGACTATCCATGAGATGAAAACGATAAAGAAGTTGTTTAAGTTAACCTATAAGCTTTGAATAGTCATAAAATAAACCTTTAGCATTCAACACAAATTATGTGTCGAGTCTTCCTAAATAGAAACAATTTAGTTGATTGTAACTGGCTTAAGCCCTGCTCACTGACAGGAGCTTGGAGCCACGGTCTTATCCTAATAAAGTAAGGATTAAGTAAACTTATATGAACCTCAACTATGTACATATATATGTAAACTTGTTTCATAATGCTAAGCATTTTAAAGCCAGCTATAATCATTCTGCTGTAGGGAGGGACCTGAAAATATATGAACCCTTAGGAAAGGACTTAGCGGTGAAGCGGGGAGCGAGTGACAGCGGAATTTGATGAGATTATTTTTGATTATTCAAGTAGGGTACCTATGAATATATCTGAAATTATGTAAAATAACTATTTACCCTTTATTATTAATTCGAGATCCACACGGAATAAAAAATTGTGCGAACGACATATTATTATTCCGAGTTTGGAGGTTCTTTGTGTTAATTGTTTGAATGTTTGTAAAGTGCCGCCAGGAATTATGCCCAGTGGATTTTTCATTTATCAGCCCTGTACTAAACTAAACTCTTCACAGTGTGAGAAGGGTTAGGCCATAGTTCACCACGCTACCACGCCCAGTGCGGGCAGACTTCACATATCTTCGAGAACATTATGGAGAACTCTCAGATATGCAGGTTTCCTCGTGATGTTTTCCTTCACCGCTAATATAATATATAATAATATCAGCCCTGTATTAAACTGTCCCACTGCTGGGCCCGTGCCCAGCAGTGGGACAGGCCCGTGCTTCTTCTCACTGTGAGAAGAGTTAGGGCATTGTCCACCACGCTGGCCTAGTGCAGATTGGCAGACTTCACATATCTTCGAGAACATTATGGAGAACTCTCAGACATGTAGGTTTCCTCACAATGTTTTCCTTCACCGTTAAAGCAAGCGATAATTAATTATTTAATACACATATAACTTCGAAAAGTCAGAGATGCGCGCCTTGGGTTCAAACCGGAGAACTCTGCGTGGCAGTCCAACGGTTTCCCACTAGGCTATCGCTGCTGTGTTCTATGTGGGTTTTTTAAATTATACGAGATTAAATCTGGCTGCTGTTGCAGTTTGCTAGTTCTATGAAGAAAGTACCATTCCTAAGGAGGCAGGTACATTAAGTACATATATGCGTTGACACACGTTTGCTATAACTTGGTATTGTAATGACAATCTTCGCACTTTAATGGACAGATTGCCGTAATAAACATTTAAGATGAAGTTTATTGCCAAATGATTTCTTATGCGGCAAATCTAGGAATATTTAAAGGCCATACAGAGCTCACTCACATACACTCGAATCTAACTATTGCTACGCTCCTCACAGGGAATCCTAACATGTGACTTATAAATATTGTCCCGTGTGGGGTCCCAACCCACAACATTCTGTGCAGTGGGAGTGGCGAGGTGACCAATAATGCAACTAGGTCATTCGTGCCGTCCTAATCCTAATCCTAACTAATATTATAAAAGCGAAAATGAGTTTGTTTGTTTGTTTGTTACCTTTTCACGCCTTAACTACTGAACCGATCATCCTGAAATTTTGCATATACGTTGTCAGGTATACAGAAACGAACATAGGATACCTATCATCCCGAAAAAAATTACTGTTTCCGAGGAAAACAACAATAACATATTTATGATAATAGATGGCGCCACGTGTCTTTCGAATCATGATTGAATTATATTATTACAAGCAGAGTACAACCCGAATTGATTGTCAAATTCTAAATTAACGCGAGCGAAGTTGCGGGCAAAAGCTAGTCAATTATAAATGCGAACGTGTGTTTGCTTGTTTTTTACCCTTTCACGCTATAACTACTCGACCGATCATCATGAAATTCATATACACATTGCCAAGGGACAGAAAAGCAGATAGGGTATCTACCTTACATCCAGAAATACTGTTCTTGAGGGATAGAAATCAATACAAAATCTAGACTAACGTGAGCGAAGCCGCTACAAAATCTAGTCACTCATAATTATTCAACTCTCGTAAAAGCTAAGCAATATACGACGTCGTAGACATTCACTCCTTTTATCGCCTTTTAAATATTATCACCACCTTCATTACATTTCCACCATAACTTGGACAATCTCTGTAGCTTACTAGTACTGTGGACCCACCCCAAGACCACCGTCGGAATCACGGCAGTCATTAAGGCCAATCAAATAAAGTGGTCAACGTCCCTCGAGCCTGCTCTGTTCGGCCCTACCACGCAACCTATTGTTACTTACATGTTTTCAGTATATTGAGAGGAAGTAACATACTTAAATTATATAAACAAGTTTGAACATATTTTGATTGCACCCTTATAGCATTCAAGTGGTGATTTATTAAGATGTGTTTGTCCAATATTGGTGACTGTTTAATACGTCTTTGCACTTTAGATTTAGGTAAGCTTTGGGATAGAGGTCAGATCCCCTTTGAGGCTACGTTAAACAAGGAACACTACCCAGATTGTATTGAAACCAACTTGAAAACTAGGCAATCATTGCCCCACATCATTATTACAAACATATGGAACACACTTGTATCAACAACAGGATATTACGTAATATCATAAATCATACAGCCAGCTGTTTTATATCCTGTTTTTATACTTGGGTATATGGGTATTATGCGCCTGATGCATACACTCTCGCCACCAGGAGAGGCGAAAGGGTTATGTCCGGCTCTCCCGTACTTGGGGCCTACGGACCAAAACCCCACGGTGTGCCTACTCGCTGCCTTGTATAGTGGATGGGCCGCTGGAAAAGAGACTACCTCAGCGACACACCCAGCAGACTACAACTCCTGAACTTAAAAAATCAACGGGTTGCACTCTGGGAGTGCCGGCAGAAGTGAAAACTTGAATATTAACGTTATGCATTTTTGATATTTTGGAATGGTTAAGGAATAATTTTGCACGAATTGCTTTAATTATCAGTATAAAAGTACTATCATTTATGTGGTGAAATACAATATTCATTTATTGCGTTATCGTACACAAACAACCATGATAGTGAATAGCAACCTCACGCGAGCTCTGAAATCTCTTTATGATGATTCCAGAGCTTGTGTTAGGATAAATGGGACCTACACACAGTGGTTTAGCATCGATAAAGGTGTTAGACAAGGATGTGTAGCGTCACCTTGGCTGTTTAACCTATACATGGACAATTGTTTGAAAGATTTAAAAGATTGTGAATGGGGATTAAGAATGAATGAGTTACTTGTCAAATGTCTTCTTTATGCCGATGACCAAGTAATACTTGCGTCATCGGCGGAAGAGTTGCAGGCGATGGTAACTATTATGCATGGTGCTTTTGAGAGTAAAGGAATGAAAATAAATGTAAGCAAGACGAAAGTAATGGTATTTGAAAAGGAAGAGTGCGTGACAATGTGTAATATTATGATTGATGGAGAAAAAGTGGAGCAAGTGAAAGAGTTTGTATATTTGGGTACTTTGTTTACAAGGGATGGTAAACATGACGGAGATATTGAAAGGAGAACGATTGCTGGCAACAAAGTGAATGGAGCTCTACGCGCTTTTATGAACAGTCGAAATGTATCCGAAAAGGCACGTTTGGCTGTTCATAGAGGTCTATTACTGCCCATACTTATGTATGGAAGTGAAAGTTGGGTATGGCAAACGAAGCATGAGAGCAGAATAAATGCTGTAGAAATGAGAGCGTTGAGAAGCATATGTGGTGTGACTCTGAAAGATAAAGTAATAGTGTGATTAGAGAGAGATGCGGCATGAAAGTGGATATAGTTACAAGAATAGAAAAGGGTATGTTAAGCTGGTTTGGACATGTAGAAAGAATGGACGAGGAAAGACTGACTAAGAAAGTTTATAAGGCTAGTGTGAATGGAACAGTCGCAAGAGGAAAACCTAGGCGAACGTTTCTCGATCAGATCGGAGGCGTTCTGGACAAAGGCCAGGTTAAGAGCTCCTTGAACCGACGGGCGTGTATGAGGAATGTGATGAAAGTGAATGAAGCCAGAGAAGTGTGTCAGGATCGTAGAAAATGGAAATCCGTAGTCTCTGCCTACCCCTCTGGGAAACAGGCGTGAATCTATGTATGTAAATACGTACACAAACATGACAATTCTCCCTCCGTCTTACGAATTTTCGATCAGGTCACGTATCCTGACGCGAATTTGACAATTCTTCCTCCAACTTACGATTTTTCGATCGGGTCACGTGTCCTGACGCGAGTTGAACATTTTTTACCCATCACAAAAAATGTGCACAACGCCGCTAAAGAAGCTTTCACTTCAATAAACACTCAGTATCATTGTCAAAGTTAAAACAAACCAATGAAAATACAGCATACTTTCGTATTCACATCATAAATTACCTCTGTACAAATTATTCAGTTAGCAGGCTGTGTCAATCCAGCGGCGCTTAAACAAACGTCCCCGAGGACCAGCGTGTCGCGATTAAAGCATAATGTTCGGAATCGCCGCGATACGCCACAATAACCAGCAAAACGCGGCGTGATACGCCCCCAAACCCCTCACCGCGTATCGCACGCTTCGTTACCGAATTACCTTTACCGCGTCATATTTTCATTAATTTACGCTAATGGTATTACTTTATTCTTTGTTTGTAAAAATATAAAAAGTATTCTTTGTAGTCGTTATTTCTGCTTTTTGCTTGTTTGCAAAATGTTATAAGGTAATCTCATACGTTGAAAAATTTTAAATAACTCTATGATAATACTCTGCCACACTAATTATACAAAGGTATTAATTTACCTGTAGTGTATGTATTTATTTATTTAACATAAGGCTTACCAACTAAAATACATACTGAGCATTTACATGAAAACATTCATACAAATATGTGTATGCTTTTAAATTAAAGGTGAGCACAGCATTGACTATATCTAAAGTGTACATACATGTAAGGTTACAATTTAATTTCTAAGTTATATAAACTACACAATAAAATTAAGGCTAGATTAAAGACTAAATTAAAACTATATTATACTAAACTAAATTATACTATACTAGAGTAAATAATGCATTTTTAAATGTAACCATTTTTTCGGAGAGAATGTCTATATCTACTTTATTATAAATAGCATTACATTTACCGAGGATATAGGATAGAGGTGTGTTGCTCCCATATTTGTTGCGACTAGTTTTGATAACAAACGGCTTATAGTTCACTAACCTAGCAGATGGTCTAGGTATGTTGATATTTATTTTTGATGTTAATGACGAACAGTCTACACCATGATTACATATCTTATGTAGAAACAATAAACACAAATAGTCTCTCCTCCAATATAATGGTTTCATATTAAAATAATTAAGCCTGTCATTATAATCTTTGACCGTATGCCGAATACCGGATACCATAGATAGCCTCCTTACAAACTTTTTTGTATGCTTTCAATGCGCTGGATATTATTTTGATACATATATTCAGGATTAAAAACTAAGTCTGCGTTGAATTTTAAGCGTTCGTAGTACAAAGACATACAAACATACATAGATTTACGCCTGTTTCCCAGAGGGGTAGGCAGAGACTACGGATTTCCATTTGCTACGATCCTGACACACTTATCTGGCTTCATTCACTAAAACAGACAAAGACAAAGATAAAAAAAGAAAAAAGTAGTAGCATGTACTTCTAGTACAAAGACGTGACTGACATTTTAGCGAAGTTCTTACTATAAGCATCTCAAACGTCCTAGATTCGATTCCATCGCTGTATAAATACGTAATTAGAGTAAGATATAGGTTCGCAAATATTTACGCGAATGTTATTCATTGAAATTAAACTACTATATAAGGATTTTATCGCGTTGTTTATTTGACACTTATTACATAATTTAGAAACTGTTAGACTACTATTACTATTAAACTTTACAAATTTTTAAGCTTCTATAAAATAATCTACTTACGTTATTCAAGCAGAATAAATTAATCTAAAGCCATACAAGAAAATTTATTTCTAGAATAGAATTAGTTCTCTCTGACTTCGCATAGCTTCTCATAGACAAATTTTAATAGAAACTTGACATTCCGAGATAAGTACGCAAACGTACGAATACGAATTTCACTCACGATAAAAATACTTTATGAAAATGAATATTGCGCTCCCGCGGGAAGATTCCCGGTTAATTTAATGTCACAAATTGGGTTTCCCGTTACGATCAAGCTGAAGGATTTATATAAACCGCACGCGATATTTTTACGAGAACTGACGGGCTACGAGATACCTACGTGTATGACCTCGGCTATGTACTCATTGTACGGTAGCGATTTATGAAGAGATTTTGTTGATTGGTAACGTTTTTTTACGTTTCCAGTGTCCACGTAGCTCCTCGGTTAAGTGTAGTATTGTGTGTATTTTATGTGGACTTAGGCTATTCAAATATTACTGCCTGTTTACGCAGATAAACAATGTGTCTGGCCACTAGTAGATTAAACTAAAGACTAAATGATTAGTAGCTAAAGACATTGGCGTCAATGGTTAGGGCAGTAACTAACAATAATGAATCGTATCACTGGGCATGCCTAAGTTTATGAGAAGACCTGGTCAGGAATGAAACGTAGATACAAGAGTCAACTTAAATGTGAATGTGGTCTTCGATGACAATTTGATTGCAATGTTTCACTTTGCTCTGACTAATTTGCAGCTGTTAATTTTATTGTGATCAACTGCCATCTTAAAATGCGAATATGTAAAAGTAAATTTCAGTACAGCACGGTAGATAATAATAATTCTTTTTAAAGCCAGAAATAGTTATTTAAAATCCAGTTTATCGTTAATAGTATTCTCTAGTTAAACAAGACATTTTTTTAGATATTTTGATCGATTACAGCCTACCAATCTCGGCTTTTTAGATAAGATTGTTTCTCAATTTTTCTACTGAGAGTATAATCATGCTGTCTAAACTATGCCTAGTCAATGAGATTAGAAACACCAGAGGTTACCTATCTAGGATCTGAATAATACTGACGAAATGAGGGTAATGGCACAAATCCTTAAAGGAGATATAATATCCTTATAATATTCACATATAAATCGTTTGTTAATTGCAATAATTCAAGTATAATGCGACAATCGGCGTCGGCTGTCCCCGTGCACATTGCGTGCGATTTCTCATCCAGGATTGTAAATGTGCCAGCTTGGTATCGGGTTACGTCCAAGCAATTGATTTATTTCTTATTAGTTGATGCCTGTGGCTTCTCTCGTGTGGTATAGTTTCTTTGTATTTTCACTAGCTTTATAACTATAGTGACGCTGTGATGGTAACAGTCATCATTACGAATGCTGCCTATCTGATTCCTATATACTACAGATATTTGAGTGATATGAATAATTGATACGCGTTTTGTGCTTTGTTCCTTCGGTGATTATGCCCAGTAAGAAACATATATTGAGTGTAACGAATTTTTAGTTTAATCAATCTCTGTAGTAAAATTTACTGTAGTCACCAAAACTGTTATGAAACAAACAAAGATCTTGTTTGATTTTGTTGATTACTCTAACCAGGTAAGGATTTTTTACATCGTTATCATATCTTCAAGATTGAGAGGAGTTATCTTTCATGGATATTTTTAGCGAAAGTTTTGTGCTTTACAGTTTGGAGGTTCAGCAACAGTGATATCGATATTTAAAGGGGCTATAGGTTAGTCATTATTTTACATTGCATATATATGTCATGATTTCTTATTTTTGTTAATAATTCTGTTCGGGAGTTTTTATTTATTCAATTGGCAACACAGCCAACTATCATTTTTAAATAGTGCGGTTATTGTGGAGGGGAAAAATAACTCGTTCTCTCGGCGAAAGATCGCTTAGCAGTAAGGAACTAGCATTCAACTGAGTAAAACGTTCTCAATAGTCTGTGTAATTGCTGTGAGTTTGGTAATATAGTCACATAATATTTTAGACATTTGAGTTTCATTATATTTCAGAAGTGGGATAAGTAAGTACACGCAAACATTTTCGATAATTATTTTTTTGTAATGGCGTTATTTATTACTTGTTTTTAAAAGTTTAATTAGTAGATACTTATTTCGATTGTTTAACTGTGAACAAACTGATAAGTATAATACTTTAGTGTAACCTATTGTCATTTGCCATCATAATGTGTCGACTTTAACAGTACACTTTACAATACACTACACAAATGTAATAAACTACCCATATAATTACACACAATGACATTATACGCGATTCCCATAGGAATCATCACAACTTGGTGTATTTTCGAGTGTTAAAACTGAACGGTTACCTTGAAATACACTTAGTAACTCTTTAACTGGAGTGCTGTTGGGGAATACCCTCAGTGTATCCTACATATTCAGCTAATGAGTAAGGTTTAAAAACTCTACACGCACCAGTGTAAATAATTTATTTCATTGCATATAATTATGTACCTACATTATAATTCTTTAGTAAATAATTGAAATATGCATTGTAAATTAGCAGCGCTTAGATGATAAAATGATATAAAATATGATTTTTTTTTTAAACATTAGCATTTACATTGGATCTGGAGAATACTTGGTCAGGGTACTCCCTGATAGTGTTTTTTTTTAGTTCTAAGAGTGCATTGTGCTCTTGCGTGAAATACTTGGACGAGGCTACTCTTCGTCAGTGTTTTTGCTGGAGCATAGTGCCGTTGTTTGCTTAGGTATAACGCTTACGCTTACCTAGTCTGAGTGATTATACAGTGATATACTCTTCAGCAGTCTTTGGCTGGGATGCAGTGTTATTACGTAGATTGACGAGTAAAATACTTGCAATAGCTTTTGTAGTATTGAGGTAATTTCTTTGTTAAACAAGCGCTGCTGGTTTATAAAGCTACTTGACTTGAAGGCTGTTGCCACTTGACTTGCAGGCTGTTGCCACTTGACTTGGAGGCTATGTGCGCTTCGTGCTACTAAGAGGTTATGTGTGCCTCGTGTGCTGCTAAGAGGTTATGTGTGCCTCGTATGCTACTAAGAGGTTATGTGTGCCTCGTGTGCTACTAAGAGGTTATGTGTGCCTCGTGTGCTACTAAGAGGTTATGTGTGCCTCGTTTGCTACTAAGAGGTTATGTGTGCCTCGTTTGCTACTAAGAGAGAGGTTATGTGTGCCTCGTTTGCTACTAAGAGAGAGGTTATGTGTGCCTCGTTTGCTACTAAGAGGTTATGTGTGCCTCGTTTGCTACTAAGAGGTTATGTGTGCCTCGTTTGCTACTAAGAGGTTATGTGTGCCTCGTGCTACTAAGAGGTTATGTGTGCCTCGTGCTAATAGGCATGAAAGTGGATATAATGACAAGAATAGAAAAGGGTATGTTAAGCTGGTTTGGACATGTAGAAAGAATGGACGAGGAAGGACTAAGAAAGTTTATAAGGCTAGTGTGAATAGAACAGTCGCAAGAGGAAACCCTAGGTGAACGTTTCTCGATCAGATCAGAGGCGTCCTGGACAAAGGCCAGGTTAAGAGCTCCTTGAACCGACGGGCGTGTATGAGGAATGTGATGAAAGTGAATGAAGCCAGAGAAGTGTGTCAGGATCGTAGGAAATGGAAATCCGTAGTCTCTGCCTACCCCTCTAGGAAAACAGGCGTGAATCTATGTATCTATGTGCTAATAGGAGAGGTTGTGTGCCTCATGCTAATAGAAATGGTTACGTGTGCCTCATGCTTTAGCCAAGTATGCTTTGATTAATATGCCTTTTTATATTCGTGTGCCTTTTGCTTTTTAACAGAGGTTATGTGTGCCTCATGATTTAGCTAAATGTGCTTAGATTAAAATGAGGTTAGATTCGCCTCATACATATGTCATGTATGTGTGTCGACTAGCAAAGATTAGTTGTCTCGTTACTGAGCCAAGTACATTCAAGTTACATAGTGTACATCATTGAAATGATCAGTGTCATATGTGCGTATCATAGATAATTTTTTGAAGTTGAAATATTAGAGGTTAACCATACTTTATGTAATAGGCCGTGCTACTATGGTCCATTACTGACTTTTACAATTTTTAGTCATCTAGGCATGATAATATCGATTCAGTCCTAATGATATTATATTTTTATTTTGAGACCACGAAATCGGACGACGCGATGTCTCCAGGTCCTGATGGTGACATGTGTCTATAAATATTGTCGCGGACAATTACTATTATTTTGTGCACATTAGATATACCTACTTTAAAGTTTTTTTTAATTCTAACCGAAACATAATACTAGATAATGATATACAATATAACTATCATAGAAAAGATTTTGGACAAATATGCCTGTTGACAATAAACAAATACGATTTAAAGAAATTATATTACAATGGGATATATAATAATTTGCCGATTCTTAAAGATCATACGTTTTAATTCCATTATACGTTTTTAGATGCATATAGGTATGTTGTTTGTCTTTGAACATGTTTATGTTCTAAGATAGCATGGAAATGTATACAAATTCGGTTTGTTTTTCTAATTTGGCATATATCATAATTTTAAAAGCATATTAATTAACTTAATTAAAACATAAACCATTATCATTTTGAGTTATATTTCTGATTGTTTAATTTTAACTGTGCATTCCATTATTGTATCGCAATAGGTGTCCGATGTGCAGTCATGTTATCTGACCCGTTACGCATACTATAGATGCGCGCGGATTCACTCTTAATTTTATAGTACACATTATAATTATTATATGGTTAATAGTAGATTCAAATTGTAATCTTTCCAATGAAATATCTCCCTAAATTATAGTATGGTCAAAGAGACAAATATTTGGCAATTATTCTGACTTTCGTAGTAGATCCTGCGTTGCAGCCAATACGTTTTACTAATATTATTTATGTTCATTGTTATTTAGATTATTAATTTAATAATTCTATTATAATTTGCTAATCATCATGAAGCCATTTTATTTTGTATAAGAGCATTTATTAACTATAGCTGCATAATCAAGTCCACTTTTCTTACAAAGGTATCGTTTAAAAATTTGACACCGTTATTAGAAATGAATGCATGAGAACGTAATGCTATCGGAGGGAGGCATCAGGCATGACATCGGTAACTCATGTAAACAATAGAGGTAATGAAATTTTACACTAAATCATGTGATTGAATTTGTTTGAAGGAGTTCTCAGAATTTTGACATAATTTTTAAATGATATTAATAGTCAATGATTTAAAATAAGATTGTATATTAGTTTGGTGTTGGTATAAGTTTTCGAACGATATTAAAAATCTTTTTGTTATCTTTTGAATGCATTTAGGTATCGTTCATAAAATAAGATGGATGATATAGGACAGATATAGAGATGTGATACTAAGAGTGAGGTATGGGTATGAGTATTTTATTATGATTGATATGAATGTTAGGAAATGTGAAATACAGATAGAAATATTTGGTTGATATGTTTTTGACAGCTATTTGACCCAATGACGATGTTGGATTCGTAAAGATCATATTGGTATTTGGATTTGTTTAAATAATGTTCATGTATGTTTTGATTATTATGTATGAGGTTTCATTGTGAGGTTAGAAGTGAATTTATGTAGGTACACACAAGTGATAATAAGAGTTCTGTTCCTTCAATTTGATCATGGTGCAAACGAAATTTCTGTGAAAATTGTTAGAGGTCAAAGTAGCCTTAAATAAAGACTCATGATTTAGTGAAATGATTTTATGATGGCTTGATGAAATGGTTTGATGGAACGGTTTGATGGAACGGTTTGATGGAACGGTTTGATGGAACGGTTTGATGGAATGATTTGGTGGAACGGTTTGATGGAACGGTTTGATGGAACGGTTTGATGGAACGGTTTGATGGAACGGTTTGATGGACCGGTTTGATGGAACGGTTTGATGGAACGGTTTGGTGGAACGGTTTGATGGAACGGTTTGATGGAGCGGTTTGATGGAACGGTTTGATGGAACGGTTTGATGGAACGGTTTGGTGGAACGGTTTGATGGAACGGTTTGATGGAACGGTTTGATGGAACGGTTTGGTGGAATGGTTTGGTGGAACGGTTTGATGGAACGGTTTGATGGAACGGTTTGATGGAACGGTTTGGTGGAGCGGTTTGATGGAACGGTTTGATGGAACGGTTTGATGGAACGGTTTGATGGAACGGTTTGATGGAATGGTTTGATGAAGTGGTTTGATGAAGTGGTTTGATGAAGTGGTTTGATGGAACGGTTTGATGGAGCGGTTTTATGGAACGGTTTGATGAAGCGCTTTGATGGAACGGTTTGATGAAACTGTTTGGTGAGACAGTTCGGTGAAACGGTTTGATAAAACGATTTATTGAAATGAATTGTTGAAATGATTTGTTGAAATAATTTGATGGAATGGTTTGATGAAATGGTCTGCTGAAATGGTTTGATGAAATGGTTTGATGAAATGGTTTGATGAAATGGTTTAATGAAATGATTAGATGAAATGATTTATTGAAATGATTTGTTGAAATGATTTGTAGAAATAATTTTATGGAATGGTTTGATGAAATGGTCTGCTGAAATGGTTTGATGAAATGATTTGATGAAATGATTTGGTGATGGAATGATTTGGTGGAATGGTTTGATGAAATAAATTTGGTGAAATGATTTGGTGAAATGATTTGGTGAAAAGATTTAAATGGTTTGATGACATTGAGATGGTTTGATGACATTGAGATGGTTTGATGACATTGAGATAGTTTGATGACATTGAAATGGTTTGATAACGTTGAAGTGATTCGATGACGTTGAAGTGATTTGATGACGTTGAAGTGATTTGATGACATTGAAATGATTTGATTGAAGTGATGTAGTAGATCATTGAAGTAGAAGTTTATTCGTATGCATATGAGACATAATTACAGAGGATGTTACAAAGGTTAAGGTACATCATATCTCACCTTTAGTAGGCGTACGCAGCGATAGCTCAGTGGGGAGACCAACAAACTGCAATGCAGAGAGTCTCAGGTTCGAAGCCACGTCGCGTACCTCTGACTTTCGGAAGTTATATGACTTTTCGAAATTATGTGCGTATTGATTGACAATTATCGCCTGCTCCGTGCCTCGGAGAGCACGTTAAGCCGTCGGTCCCGGCTGCCATGAACATCTATGACAGTCGTTATTGGGGGAGTGTCGACACAAACGATCCCACTGGGTCGAAGTGTCGCCGGTCTGCACTGGCTGGCCCCCACATAAGATAAGATAAGGTAGTAGGCGTACAGTCATGATTTGAACAAAAGAGTGGCCATGAGTTTCTTGCCCGTTCTTCTCATGAGCCCTACACCCTTGCCTTGCTGAACGTGGCAGTAAATGTAAATTCACAAAAAAAAATTAGTGTAACTTTGACATTCATAAGTGTTGCCCTGAACTTGAATAAATTTATTTTTGATTTCATTTACGAATGTTATTAGATAGTACAAATAAAATAACAATAATTAATAGACATAATATTCATTATCAATAGGAACAATAATTATAAATATGCGAAGGAAATAAATAATATCGTAACTGTATAAAAAAAAAATAGTATAAACAATGTCAATTTCCAGTTTAATAATTACATAAGTCAAGATAAATTAAATATAAATACATGGTATAATTTTATACGGTACTTATTATTATATTGCTAATAGACATTTCGTTTTAAAGTATGTGTGAAATTATAATATTCATTTAATGTATAAAAGCAATTCCTCAATAGTAATTTTTTTGATTTTGTTTAAAATTAGCTGATCGGGATGTTTCTCTGTTATGCATAGGGAAGTGGATATATACTTTTCATTCTTGCTAACACCATATCTTGATCGTGTGATAATGAAAACTGAGTGATTTTAGTTGAGGTTGTGCTCCAGGAGTAGCATGTTATCGGATGGCCGAATGTCATGATTTCTTATTTTTGTTAATAATTCTGTTCGGGAGTTTTTATTTATTCAATTGGCAACACAGCCAACTATCATTTTTAAATAGTGCGGTTATTGTGGAGGGGAAAAATAACTCGTTCTCTCGGCGAAAGATCGCTTAGCAGTAAGGAACTAGCATTCAACTGAGTAAGACGTTCTCAATAGTCTGTGTAATTGCTGTGAGTTTGGTAATATAGTCACATAATATTTTAGACATTTGAGTTTCATTATATTTCAGAAGTGGGATAAGTAAGTACACGCAAACATTTTCGATAATTATCTTTTTGTAATGGCGTTATTTATTACTTGTTATTAAAAGTTTAATTAGTAGATACTTATTTCGATTGTTTAACTGTGAACAAACTGATAAGTATAATACTTTAGTGTAACCTATTGTCATTTGCCATCATAATGTGTCGACTTTAACAGTACACTTTACAATACACTACACAAATGTAATAAACTACCCATATAATTACACACAATGACATTATACGCGATTCCCATAGGAATCATCACAACTTGGTGTATTTTCGAGTGTTAAAACTGAACGGTTACCTTGAAATACACTTAGTAACTCTTTAACTGGAGTGCTGTTGGGGAATACCCTCAGTGTATCCTACATATTCAGCTAATGAGTAAGGTTTAAAAACTCTACACGCACCAGTGTAAATAATTTATTTCATTGCATATAATTATGTACCTACATTATAATTCTTTAGTAAATAATTGAAATATGCATTGTAAATTAGCAGCGCTTAGATGATAAAATGATATAAAATATGATTTTTTTTTTAAACATTAGCATTTACATTGGATCTGGAGAATACTTGGTCAGGGTACTCCCTGATAGTGTTTTTTTTTTAGTTCTAAGAGTGCATTGTGCTCTTGCGTGAAATACTTGGACGAGGCTACTCTTCGTCAGTGTTTTTGCTGGAGCATAGTGCCGTTGTTTGCTTAGGTATAACGCTTACGCTTACCTAGTCTGAGTGATTATACAGTGATATACTCTTCAGCAGTCTTTGGCTGGGATGCAGTGTTATTACGTAGATTGACGAGTAAAATACTTGCAATAGCTTTTGTAGTATTGAGGTAATTTCTTTGTTAAACAAGCGCTGCTGGTTTATAAAGCTACTTGACTTGAAGGCTGTTGCCACTTGACTTGCAGGCTGTTGCCACTTGACTTGGAGGCTATGTGCGCTTCGTGCTACTAAGAGGTTATGTGTGCCTCGTGTGCTGCTAAGAGGTTATGTGTGCCTCGTATGCTACTAAGAGGTTATGTGTGCCTCGTGTGCTACTAAGAGGTTATGTGTGCCTCGTGTGCTACTAAGAGGTTATGTGTGCCTCGTTTGCTACTAAGAGGTTATGTGTGCCTCGTTTGCTACTAAGAGAGAGGTTATGTGTGCCTCGTTTGCTACTAAGAGAGAGGTTATGTGTGCCTCGTTTGCTACTAAGAGGTTATGTGTGCCTCGTTTGCTACTAAGAGGTTATGTGTGCCTCGTTTGCTACTAAGTGGTTATGTGTGCCTCGTGCTACTAAGAGGTTATGTGTGCCTCGTGCTAATAGGCATGAAAGTGGATATAATGACAAGAATAGAAAAGGGTATGTTAAGCTGGTTTGGACATGTAGAAAGAATGGATGAGGAAGGACTAAGAAAGTTTATAAGGCTAGTGTGAATAGAACAGTCGCAAGAGGAAACCCTAGGTGAACGTTTCTCGATCAGATCGGAGGCGTCCTGGACAAAGGCCAGGTTAAGAGCTCCTTGAACCGACGGGCGTGTATGAGGAATGTGATGAAAGTGAATGAAGCCAGAGAAGTGTGTCAGGATCGTAGGAAATGGAAATCCGTAGTCTCTGCCTACCCCTCTAGGAAAACAGGCGTGAATCTATGTATCTATGTGCTAATAGGAGAGGTTGTGTGCCTCATGCTAATAGAAATGGTTACGTGTGCCTCATGCTTTAGCCAAGTATGCTTTGATTAATATGCCTTTTTATATTCGTGTGCCTTTTGCTTTTTAACAGAGGTTATGTGTGCCTCATGATTTAGCTAAATGTGCTTAGATTAAAATGAGGTTAGATTCGCCTCATACATATGTCATGTATGTGTGTCGACTAGCAAAGATTAGTTGTCTCGTTACTGAGCCAAGTACATTCAAGTTACATAGTGTACATCATTGAAATGATCAGTGTCATATGTGCGTATCATAGATAATTTTCTGAAGTTGAAATATTAGAGGTTAACCATACTTTATGTAATAGGCCGTGCTACTATGGTCCATTACTGACTTTTACAATTTTTAGTCATCTAGGCATGATAATATCGATTCAGTCCTAATGATATTATATTTTTATTTTGAGACCACGAAATCGGACGACGCGATGTCTCCAGGTCCTGATGGTGACATGTGTCTATAAATATTGTCGCGGACAATTACTATTATTTTGTGCACATTAGATATACCTACTTTAAAGTTTTTTTTAATTCTAACCGAAACATAATACTAGATAATGATATACAATATAACTATCATAGAAAAGATTTTGGACAAATATGCCTGTTGACAATAAACAAATACGATTTAAAGAAATTATATTACAATGGGATATATAATAATTTGCCGATTCTTAAAGATCATACGTTTTAATTCCATTATACGTTTTTAGATGCATATAGGTATGTTGTTTGTCTTTGAACATGTTTGTGTTCTAAGATAGCATGGAAATGTATACAAATTCGGTTTGTTTTTCTAATTTGGCATATATCATAATTTTAAAGGCATATTAATTAACTTAATTAAAACATAAACCATTATCATTTTGAGTTATATTTCTGATTGTTTAATTTTAACTGTGCATTCCATTATTGTATCGCAATAGGTGTCCGATGTGCAGTCATGTTATCTGACCCGTTACGCATACTATAGATGCGCGCGGATTCACTCTTAATTTTATAGTACACATTATAATTATTATATGGTTAATAGTAGATTCAAATTGTAATCTTTCCAATGAAATATCTCCCTAAATTATAGTATGGTCAAAGAGACAAATATTTGGCAATTATTCTGACTTTCGTAGTAGATCCTGCGTTGCAGCCAATACGTTTTACTAATATTATTTATGTTCATTGTTATTTAGATTATTAATTTAATAATTCTATTATAATTTACTAATCATCATGAAGCCATTTTATTTTGTATAAGAGCATTTATTAACTATAGCTGCATAATCAAGTCCACTTTTCTTACAAAGGTATCGTTTAAAAATTTGACACCATTATTAGAAATGAATGCATGAGAACGTAATGCTATCGGAGGGAGGCATCAGGCATGACATCGGTAACTCATGTAAACAATAGAGGTAATGAAATTTTACACTAAATCATGTGATTGAATTTGTTTGAAGGAGTTCTCAGAATTTTGACATAATTTTTGAATGATATTAATAGTCAATGATTTAAAATAAGATTGTATATTAGTTTGGTGTTGGTATAAGTTTTCGAACGATATTAAAAATCTTTTTGTTATCTTTTGAATGCATTTAGGTATCGTTCATAAAATAAGATGGATGATATAGGACAAATATAGAGATGTGATACTAAGAGTGAGGTATGGGTATGATTATTTTATTATGATTGATATGAATGTTAGGAAATGTGAAATACAGATAGAAATATTTGGTTGATATGTTTTTGACAGCTATTTGACCCAATGACGATGTTGGATTCGTAAAGACCATATTGGTATTTGGATTTGTTTAAATAATGTACATGTATGTTTTGATTATTATGTATGAGGTTTCATTGTGAGGTTAGAAGTGAATTTATGTAGGTACACACAAGTGAAAATAAGAGTTCTGTTCCTTCAATTTGATCATGGTGCAAACGAAATTTCTGTGAAAATTGTTAGAGGTCAAAGTAGCCTTAAATAAAGACTCATGATTTAGTGAAATGATTTTATGATGGTTTGATGGAGCGGTTTGATGGAACGGTTTGATGGAACGGTTTGATGGACCGGTTTGATGGAACGGTTTGATGGAACGGTTTGATGGAGCGGTTTGATGGAACGGTTTGATGGAACGGTTTGATGGAACGGTTTGGTGGAACGGTTTGATGGAACGGTTTGATGGAACGGTTTGATGGAACGGTTTGATGGAATGGTTTGATGAAGTGGTTTGATGAAGTGGTTTGATGAAGTGGTTTGATGGAACGGTTGGATGGAGCGGTTTTATGGAACGGTTTGATGAAGCGCTTTGATGGAACGGTTTGATGAAACTGTTTGGTGAGACAGTTTGGTGAAACGGTTTGATAAAACGATTTATTGAAATGATTTGTTGAAATGAATTGTTGAAATGATTTGTTGAAATAATTTGATGGAATGGTTTGATGAAATGGTCTGCTGAAATGGTTTGATGAAATGGTTTGATGAAATGGTTTAATGAAATGATTTGATGAAATGATTTATTGAAATGATTTGTTGAAATGATTTGTAGAAATAATTTTATGGAATGGTTTGATGAAATGGTCTGCTGAAATGGTTTGATGAAATGATTTGATGAAATGATTTGGTGATGGAATGATTTGGTGGAATGGTTTGATGAAATAAATTTGGTGAAATGATTTGGTGAAAAGATTTGAATGGTTTGATGACATTGAGATGGTTTGATGACATTGAGATGGTTTGATGACATTGAGATAGTTTGATGACATTGAAATGGTTTGATAACGTTGAAGTGATTCGATGACGTTGAAGTGATTTGATGACGTTGAAGTGATTTGATGACATTGAAATGATTTGATTGAAGTGATGTAGTAGATCATTGAAGTAGAAGTTTATTCGTATGCATATGAGACATAATTACAGAGGATGTTACAAAGGTTAAGGTACATCATATCTCGCCTTTAGTAGGCGTACGCAGCGATAGCTCAGTGGGGAGACCAACAAACTGCAATGCAGAGAGTCTCAGGTTCGAAGCCACGTCGCGTACCTCTGACTTTCGGAAGTTATATGACTTTTCGAAATTATGTGCGTATTGATTGACAATTATCGCCTGCTCCGTGCCTCGGAGAGCACGTTAAGCCGTCGGTCCCGGCTGCCATGAACATCTATGACAGTCGTTATTGGGGGAGTGTCGACACAAACGATCCCACTGGGTCGAAGTGTCGTCGGTCTGCACTGGCTGGCCCCCACATAAGATAAGATAAGATAGTAGGCGTACAGTCATGATTTGAACAAAAGAGTGGCCATGAGTTTCTTGCCCGTTCTTCTCATGAGCCCTACACCCTTGCCTTGCTGAACGTGGCAGTAAATGTAAATTCACAAAAAAAAATTAGTGTAACTTTGACATTCATAAGTGTTGCCCTGAACTTGAATAAATTTATTTTTGATTTCATTTACGAATGTTATTAGATAGTACAAATAAAATAACAATAATTAATAGACATAATATTCATTATCAATAGGAACAATAATTATAAATATGCGAAGGAAATAAATAATATCGTAACTGTATAAAAAAAAAATAGTATAAACAATGTCAATTTCCAGTTTAATAATTACATAAGTCAAGATAAATTAAATATAAATACATGGTATAATTTTATACGGTACTTATTATTATATTGCTAATAGACATTTCGTTTTAAAGTATGTGTGAAATTATAATATTCATTTAATGTATAAAAGCAATTCCTCAATAGTAATTTTTTTGATTTTGTTAAAAATTAGCTGATCGGGATGTTTCTCTGTTATGCATAGGGAAGTGGATATATACTTTTCATTCTTGCTAACACCATATCTTGATCGTGTGATAATGAAAACTGAGTGATTTTAGTTGAGGTTGTGCTCCAGGAGTAGCATGTTATCGGATGGCCGAATGTCATGATTTCTTATTTTGGTTAATAATTCTGTTCGGGAGTTTTTATTTATTCAATTGGCAACACAGCCAACTATCATTTTTAAATAGTGCGGTTATTGTGGAGGGGAAAAATAACTCGTTCTCTCGGCGAAAGATCGCTTAGCAGTAAGGAACTAGCATTCAACTGAGTAAGACGTTCTCAATAGTCTGTGTAATTGCTGTGAGTTTGGTAATATAGTCACATAATATTTTAGACATTTGAGTTTCATTATATATATTATCATCAAGGAGAGCAGCGATAGCTCAGTGGGGAGACCAACAGACTGCAATGCAGAGAGTCTCGGATTCGAACCCACTTCGCGCACCTCTGACTTTCGGAAGTTATATGACTTTTCGAAATTATGTGCGTATTGATTGACAATATTATCGCCTGCTCCGTGCCTTGGAGAGCACGTTAAGCCGTCGGTCCCGGCGGCCATGAACATCTATGGCAGTCGGTATTGGGAAGTCAGTGCCCTCTAATATTCTGACACTGGTCTAGCCTTAGGGTATCCTTAGCCTTCGGGTTGCGGAGGTCAGATGGCAGTCGCTCCGTGTAAAAACTGATTTCCAGTCAAATCCGGTTAGACTAGACAGCCGACCCCAAGTGACTTGAGAATAATAAAGGCTAGGGAGAAGAGAGAGATATATTATCATCAAGGCCCCTTAAAAAAGTATGTTATATGTTGAATTAGGCAAGATTTGCACGGCAGTGGTTTTGATTTTGGACCCCTGCAATTAGGACGTGTTACCCCTTGATCATACAAAACCATAATACCAATAAAAATTTGTCCCAAGCTTAAATCCGCTACACGCAGTACAACGTTTTACAAATCAACATGTTTCACAATTTGCGTCCAACACGCGCATTATTTATGGCGACAAATATTGTTCGTTAATATGCTATTAATTGCGCCCCACTCAAAATATTACACAAACGCATCGCCAATGTAGGCAAACATATTACAGGAACGCGAACGCACTGGGGGTCGGAATGTACAGCGTATTTTTGTTATGATTCATAATTATTGTACTTTATGGCTGTTCCGTTCTGCCTTTATTGTAAAACGGCCAGTTAACAGTTAACAACGCCAAATGAAACGTGTTCGACTGCGTTTACGTGTCAGTAATCGAAATTTTCAAATTCATTCATGTACAGTATCGATATCATATTTAAACTTAGTTCAACAACGCCTGTTTTCGATTAAGGTTGGACTAAAACTACAGGTTTCTACTTGAAATAATGCTGCTTCTCTCTTGCTTCATTAATTTCTATCACATTTTACTAGCTTGCTAATACATCTGTTAAAGATATTATGATGATTATGTTCCAGGATGTCTCTGACCTAGATTAGAGTATGTTGATTTATGTACGTTGAAATAATTATTTCAGTTAATCGATAATGCTTAGAAGCCACTCAAACTACAATATTTTCGCTTAGTTTACCTACATTGTCATGTATATTCATAACATTTGTCGGCTTCGATGGCGTAGTGTGTAACCGACTGCCACGCCTGAGGTCGCGGGTTCGATTTACGCACAAGTCAAACATTTGTGTGCATGAACATGGATGTTTGTCTTGGTCTGGGTGTTTCTATGAATAATAATGTAAGTATTTACAAAAAAAAGTATGGTATATGTTTACCCATTGTCTAGTATCCATAGTACAAGCTCTGCTTGGTTTGGGCTAGATGGTGTTATGTGTATGTGATAGAACATTATTGTTATTATTTACGTTTAGGTTAATATTCCGTGGATAACGGTGTGTGTGTACATTATTGTATATGTAATTATTTAAGCTAATTAGATTAAGGATAATGTGTAACTGTTTGTATATATATTTAAAAAACAATATATAAAATTATTAAAACAAAAACAGACGTGTGGTACACCGCATATAAGAACCGATGCTTCATGTTATATCATATTAGATCTTTCCCAACCATTAGATTCTGCTGCGGGGCGGTAACCATAAGCACCCGAAGAACTTCAAGAGCCTTTATAATACGAATAGAAGAGACCAGTACGATCCCTTTTCTGTGCGCTGACAACATGGTGACTAATTTAAGTGAAAACTTCTTTAGGCGCGTTGAGCTCTTCTTGGGTGAACAAAAATCATGGAACTCGCGTCATCGTCACGCTTCTACGCTTTATTATCTTTTTTTAGAATATTACAATATCTCAGAAATGGCAAAAACCTACGTAAAAAATAACGAAATTTTGACCCCCTTAATATCCTCTAAGAGAGTATCAAGAACTAGCATCCGACCCGCCCCTTTTTTTTTGTTTATAAAGAAGTGTTTATAATCAAGGATTAAAGTTTTCACTTCTATCGGTAGTCCCCAAAGACAGCCCCAATTTTTTTGGGTCAGCATAAGAATAAATTTATATCACGTCAATTTAACCGAGCATTTAATAACTTTACTTTCGTACTTCTTGGATTTTTTTCAAATCTACCTACGTATTACCCGCAACGTGCACGATATTCACGAAATTAGTAGATAAAGAGTACTTACTTCTTTAGTTTTTTTTTTAATTTACCCTATCTCTATTTTTTTGAAATTTAAACCACTACACTGTTCGTGATAGTATATACGAAATTATATAAAAGGAAGATTTTTGTACTACGGATCGGCTCTATCAAGTAATTTTTATAGGTCTTTTTGCTAAACTGTAAGTTTAGCCAACATAAGCACAGCTTTCTGCGAAGTACTATGTATAAAGATAACAAGAAATCTTTACACAAAGTCCCTCTGAAAGGGTTAGCCGTTTCTTTTAAACTTGTTAAAACACCAACTTGCTTTTTCTTTTCGAAAAAGAAAACTAAATTCGATTTACAAAATAGCCCAGAACCGGAACGCCGCGAACATTTTGACAAGACAGAAAAATAAAAAAGCAGTCGTATTAGACTCGAATCGTATTTAGTTCAAGTTTTTAATAAGCTGAAGTATAAATGCGTCACGATATGGAAATTGATATTGTATACTTTGTTTAAACTGTTTAAAGAAACGAGTCTCAGCTCTACTTTACTTATTAAAAAGGTTGCCTATAATAAAGAAGGCATTATGCCTATGGTATAATCATAATTTCGTTTTATTATTTGGCTAGTATTTAATTGCACAGCAAAAAAATACTAATTGCACAGCAAAATATGCTTACCAAAAATACTAATTGCACACCAAAATATATTTAAAGAGATCAAACTAAGTCGACGGAGCCCCGCCTCGCGGGGTTCCTATTTCTGGGTGGGTTTAAGAAGGAACCTAACATAACCTAACCCTCCCGAGACGGAATGCAGTGATTAAAGGCATATAGGTGCTCGTTATGATGTATTTTAGTAAGCATATTTTAGTGTGAAATTAGTATTTTTGGTGGTCATTATATTTAATCCCTTATTATTTTCTGCTTGTTTTTAGATTCCAGGTCAATTGCATTTTAAGATGACGCTTATCAAGCCTTATTACGCTTTATTTTTGTACTACTATCATTTAATTTGACAGATGGTGCGGTGGTTTCAGTGGTCATCTTTCCACTTCCAAAGCATGTCGTGTTGTTTATTCAATCCCCACATCTGAGCATAATGTTTATGATCCACGTTACTATGACTCTGGGTATTGTTTCTGTGCATTGTTTGAGAGAGAATGTGATTTGATGAAAGTGAATGAAGCCAGAGAAGTGTGTCAGGATCGTAGCAAATGAAAGTCCGTAGTCTCTGCCTACCCCTCTGGGAAACAGGCGTGAATCTATGTATGTATGTATGTAGGTTTGAGAGTTTAAAGGTCTCCCGCGAAACAGGGATTCTACCCTAATGCGGGAATTTTCTTTTTAAAGGAGGTTTATTTCTCCATGATGGCATGTTTCAACTAATACGGTACTTGGTAATATTATGCTAAATAATTACAATATAATATACTAGAGAAAACTACTCAAATAATAGACAAATAAAGTTAGTACATATATATTTGTAGCATAAATAACGTGACAACTTTTACTATCAATAAAAAGTGGTGTTTTCAATCAGAATTATGAGATTAAATACATTATTAATTTCGTGTGGAAGGTTACCAAGGTCAACTTTTACAATTAATCAACCTTTCACCATTTTTTAATAAATAAGTGACTGCTTAAAAGTTCTTGGGCTAAGTTTTAGCGAATCTTTAAGCGCTCGAAACAATGAGTGCCCAGCTGTTTTTATTAAACATTTATCAAAGCATTTCAAGAAAACACCATCAAACTTCAACATTCATATATTCCCATCGAATTGCATGTTATCAAAATATTCAAAGATTTCTCAAAGCACAAAATTCATGTGGGTACCAGAACATCGATAGTATATTGAATATTCTACCATATTTCCTGACGTAATATAAGCCATGTATAAAATATGAGCAAGGATTCTCCTATCACGGTTTTCATGTACTGAGTTTTCAAACGACTCCATCAAATCACAAGCCATGAATAACAACGATTGCAGAAACAGTTTTTCTTTCCTTACACTCGTAGATTTGTCTGAATCAATGATTCGGCCGGCGGACTCCATACAGGCGATATCGCCGAAGGCACACCACAGATCGTATAATCCACACTATTTACTTGCGAATCGAGAAAAGGCGGGCCAGAAACAAATTTCCGCGGGGTCCTAACGACCCCCGACCGTCATTTAATCAGACTCAAGTGTTGATGCGATAGCCGCAACCAACGTTTTTCGACGTATCGAAATCTATCATGAAATAACCATTAGCTGTCTCGCTCTTACACTTGAGGGACAGTACAAGAAAAGTGACGGCACGACTGGGTCGGCCATCTTAATCTAAAGACAGGAAATAACCAGTTCCGAGAGGCTCGCGCCGGATGGATCTGGAATTTTCCGGATTCAGACGGTTTAGTGAGCTCCGGTTAATGTAAAGTGAGGCAGATGCGATGTTTTGTGTCGAGAGACTTGCCGACTGTACTGCTATTTAAGCTTACGTAGTGGAAAACTCCTTAATTGTGATGGTTTCTCCGGCTCTCCACTTTGTTTTGTTGTTCGTAAGGACGTAGTCACGTTTGCGCATCGTTATCCGAACTTTGATTGTGTGACTACAGTGATTAAGTCCTGAAAGAAAACTGAATAGGTTTAACATGAGATTATCTACACTAATATTATAAAGCTGAAGACTTTATTTGTTTGAACGCTCTAATCTCAGGAACTACTGGTTCGATTTGAATAATTATTTTAGTGTTGGATAGCCTATTTATCAAGGAAAGCTATAGGCTATATAACATCACGCTACGACCCACAGGGGTGGCGCAGTAATGATAAACGTGGGTGAAACCGTGGGAAGATCTATCTTTTATAAAGCTACGTAGTTCGGATAATTATTAATTTGGCAAACAGCATTAGGATATTTCTAGAAACCTTCACTTTATAATAAATAGATTAATTTATTTTAGACTACTCTGATAGCGTAGTTGTGGCGAATTCAATTGCTGTACATGAAGTTTTGGGTTCGATTCCCGCGTTGGGCAAAATCTCTTATGACAATCCATGTTAAGTAAACGTCAATAATTTCGTCTCCTGTCACGTAAGTCCTAAAGCCATTGTTGCAATGTAGGTGCATTACACATTTGCTTACATCGCCGAGATGAAGATGTGCGACAATGTATTCAATGTAAGAGAAGTCTTGGCGATCATTCCGTATTTAAAATTAAATTTAACTTACCTATATTATATTATTTTACTTACACGTTTTACCTAAGAGTTGTGTACTCTAAAGTCCCTTCAAACATCTTATCTTGGAGGCCAGTCAGTGCAGACCGGCGACACTTCGACCCAGTGGGATCTTTTGTGTCGACACTCTCCCAATAACGACTGCCATAGATGTTCATGGCAGCCGGGACCAATGGCTTAACGTGCTCTCCGAGGCACGGAGCAGGCGATAATTGTCAATCAATACGCACATCATTTCGAAAAGTCATATAACTTCCGAAAGTCAGAGGTGCGCGACGTGGGCTCGGACGCGATACCCTCTGCATTGCAGTCTGTTGGTCACCCACTGAGCTATCGCTGCTCTCTCTTCAAACATAATTATACTAGCAATAAATAAGCTAGTTTAAATAGAATCCAATGTGGCTCAACCATTGTATAAATCGTTTACAAAATTAAACGAGAATATGTAAAATGACGTCAGAGCGCTACTACACATACTCGCTCGAAAACAATAGTTAAGTGGTTTAAGTCGACACACGTCGAGTTATCACGCGGAGCGCCCAGCGCTGCGGCGCAACCTCCGTAACTCGCATTAATCCACTTTTATTCACGTGGAACACGGACACGTTATTATTCAAGCCTTGAATGCTGCAGGGACTCTGACGCAGAAGTCTAAGGCCTTCCGCACACGATTACAATAAGCTTAATCTATCGTTTCGTTAATCGTTTTTTTGTATCACTGTAACGATAGCTGGTAAACCTGAATAAATAAATAAATCTCATGCCTCTATCCCTGAAAAGGTAGTATTTTACTTTTTTGTTTTTTACGGCCCACCTGGTGTTAAGTGGTCACCCTAGCCCATGAATGCCTGCAACACCAGAGGCATCACTTGCGCGTTGCCGAACCTGTAAAATCCTTTTAACACCCTTGTTTAAGGACCCCATACTGTAGTCTAGCGGGAAAACATTGGCAGGGCATTTATCAGTTCATTCTGCAACCTGAGCGTCCGCGGGAGAAAATTCCACACTAGGACAACGCATATTGCCGCATTAGGAACAATTCCTGTGTCGCGGAGGACTTACAAACATTCAAACACCGGACACAAACAACACTCACACTTGGTACTATCTCTCTCACGTAAGACCCTATAGTACAACTATTTGTGGATCAAACAAAGATTTGTCCCGTGTGGAATTCGAACCCACAACACTTGACGCAGTGGCAGCGGCGAGGCGACCACTTAAACCACTACGCCATCCGTGCAGTTAGTAGTATAAGAAAGAAAGAAGAAAAGATAGAAAACATATTTTTATTTGTAAATACACGTAATCTTTCACAATATCATGTAAATATTATGTACATTTTTTAAGATACATACATATTTAATAAGAAGTGACGGTCCTGCGCCACAAATGCCACGTTTCAAATGTACACATTAATAATCTTTGGTCACCCACTTACGCTACGAGATTGCCATGAAGGTTTTTAATACCACAACTCCATAACATTTCAATAATTTAAAAAAATTAAGAGCTTTTTTATCTGTGCCTCAGACGTGGCAGGCAACGTGTAGGTACCTAGCTACGTGTTCTAGATGTTCCCGCGGTTTCACCCGCGTTTATCGTTACTGCGCCGCCCCCGTAGGTCATAGCGTGTTTTTATATAGCCTCTAGCCATCCTCGATAAATAGGCTACCCAAGACTAAAGGAATTTTTCAAATCGAACAAGCAGTTCCTGAGATTAGCGCGTTCAAACAGACAAACAAACGCTTCAGCTTTATAATATTAGTATAGATTACACACTTTAACCAACTATGTTATTAGTTACCACGTAATAGAGAACGAGTTCATTGACATTTACCGAGCACGAATTTAGTGTACCCCGTAGATGACTAGGAGCAGTGATAGCCTTGTGGCAGCCGTTGGACTGCCGCGCAGAGGCCTCGAGTTCGATCCCAAGGCGCGCATCTCTGACTTTTCGAAGTTATGTGCGTATTAAATACTAGATGTGCCTTTGGTTTCACCCGCGTTTATGATTACTGCGCCGCCTCCGTGGGTGGTAGCGTGATGTTATATAACCAGAGGCTCACAGAATTTTTTTCTCATAGACCACTTTCAATATTTAGCTGGTTCCGGTGGACCCCCTGCAGCTACGTTTCTATCATATTCCTTGGCATTCGTATTTATATTGAATTGGTGAAGAAACAAATAAGTTCATGCAATAATTTTTTTTTATTAAATCTCTACGGCCTGACCTCGTTTATTTTTTAGTAATTCTCCACCGAAAAATCGGTAGGTTCGAGACCAGTGGTACTGAATATGGAATATCCAAGTTTTTACAAGTAACAGTCGCTGAGCTTCTTAAAATATTATCTGTCTACATTGATAAGTGAAGTCAAGCCAACATTTTAGTTCTTCACTAAGTCGAAAGCAAATAAATTTTCGTGGACCCCCGCTTACAAATTGTGAACACTCTTTTTTTTCACGCCAACGTAGACCCCCATCGAGTCCCCCGTGGACCCCTGGGGGCCCACCTGGACCACTTTGGGAACTAAGGGTCTAGACAATATTTCGTAAAGTAAATGCGTAAGGTATTTTACCTTACGAAATATCGTTTAGAAACGAAATTATCATTAGGTGAATATAACAATTAAGTCATTTCATTTAACTCGCTCTCCAAGAGAGCTTGTCTTATGAGTTACAATGTTGTTCAATTCCGTGTTAACACGGCCAAACAAGTTAAAGTAAACCATAGTAATATATACCATA
Organism: Catocala sponsa; assembly: GCA_963564715.1. Lineage (NCBI taxonomy): Eukaryota > Metazoa > Arthropoda > Insecta > Lepidoptera > Erebidae > Catocala > Catocala sponsa. The sequence continues at coordinate 656,206 of OY751337.1, forward strand.
GCAAATACGAGTTTGTTGGTTTATCCGTGCAAGCAACAGGGGAAACGAACTAATGAAAGAGTTCTTGTGGAGCAGTTACCTTAGAACAAAAGAAGCGAAATCGCAAGTAAAAGCTAGTACAAATCATTTCGATTGCTTCCAAACAGCCTACGGTGATATAGACGAAATATAAAAAAGGGATGAAAAACAACCGTTCTAAGTTCCAGCAAAAATTTAATTGAAAGTGATGTATGCGTAAAAGTTCTGACAATATCCAAAAACACAAAGTCCTATAAAAAAATATGATATGAAAAATGTTCCTATATAAAACTAATGGCCAATTCGAGATAAATAAATTTTTTGTGTGCCAGTTAGAGATTAAGTTTTGAATCTTTAGCATTGTAACGTTACGGTAAAGAATTTTTTTATGACATTGTCACGTTAAACTATCGTCCGTAAACCGACTTTACAGACAGCCAATTTTAGTCTTTACATAGTATCTACGTATTTTGTATTTATGCCATGTTTACATCTAAAACATTACTTTTATGAACTTTAACGTGATCTTCCCATTTAGTTACAATATTATGGTTCAGTTTATCTCTAACGTATTAGGTATTGACTTTTTCATAACTTAAGATATCCAAGGGTATGCTAAAAGATTTCGTAGTTCTTGACGAAATACATATTTTTTCTTTCTTAGCTGTACCAGAGTTTGCCAAGATATTTCATAATTCTTGGCAGAATACAACACTTCTTTTTGAAGTGAAAACTTCTTTAGACGCGTTGAGCACTTCTCGGGTGAACAAAAATCATAGAACTCGCGTCATCGTCACGCTTCCACGCTTTCCATTTTTGAATTATTTTAGAATATTAACAATATCTCAGAAATAGGGCGTCCTACGCAAAAAGTAACGAAATTTTGATCCCCTTAATAACTCCTAAAAGAGTATCAGGAATCCGAGCCGCACCTTTTTTTTTCTTTGTTTATATAGACGTGTTTTCACTTTTATCGGCAGTCCCCAAAGACATTTTTTCTTAGACAATATATGGAGAAATATACCGATATCATTTCATACATTCTCTAAAATCGCGAAACAGCGAAGTACTAATCAAAATACTGGGTGTAAGGGACGGTGTACCGAAAACTGAAATAGTAGATTCAGACCATTATTCTGAGTTAAAAATCATTGGAATTTTTTTCAACAATCACAATTGCTTTTTTGCAATTTTTCATTTTTCTGATTGTCATATTTTTCTACAATACAGCAATGTAATTAAATGGTCGTGATTTAAATAGATCAGCTGTTTTATGCGCGCGGAACGCAGAGTTCATTCATCGAGTGCGATATATTGGTAGTAATCCATTGCGTACCGCGTAATAATGTTAATTTACATAACATTTTAATCTTGCGTTTTTTTATTAATTGAAGTTTGTGTCGTGATAAGTACTTATAGAAAGACGTCTTGCTTAAGTTTTCGTTACGCCGTCCCTTACACCCAGTATATTGCAAAACATGTCGATGATCAAACATTTTGAGTTGTGTTAAAGCTATGAAAACCCTTTGCAATTACAGGCAGATTAAAACGCAGACTATCACTGTATATGTGGCTTACTACACGACTCGTGTGCCGAGGTCCTTAATGTTCCATAGAAGTATTCCAGAGGACTGACTAATGCAGGAGACTGAGCAGTGGTCACATGGTTCACACGGCTTTCATTCACTCACGAACCACTAGCAATTAAATATTTAAATGAGTGCCGAATGAGTTTTAATTAGACGCCGCCGCTGCGACGGAAGTTAGTTCGGGGGCACAGCAGGGGGTTGGAAATATTTACGTAATTCACGTATGTAGGTTAAACTTTTATAGTTGAATATTTGTTGAGCTTGTAAGCGATTAAGATTTTTGAACTTGTGAAATTGTGCAGTGATTTAATTAGTCATATGTAATGCGACGAATGTTGCAGTTTCGATACCTGCGCGGGTATTATTGTATGTTTTATTCAGATTGAATATTTTTTAAGTTTTGTCTGACAAGCTACACACTTTTCTGTATCCTTTCTATTCCACTCATTTTCTATGTCTTCGCTGATTTATTATCTAGATATAACAATTAAAAGTTGCCAAAATCGCAACAGAGTATAAGTATTTAATTATTTATCTAAACTCTTTGTATGTGTCCTATCAGTATATCAAAACGCTCAAAAGGTATATGAGTTATTAATTAGCTTCATAAATCAATTTTAAGTCCACCTTTAAATATTTATGAAACTTGATTATATGAAACGAAATTTGTTTACAGCAATATAATTTAAAAAGTAAACTTTAACATTTTAACCTAATTAAGTTTTAGAAACTGGAAATTAACTTAAAGCCGGCCTGTGGCGTAAGCACAAACTCGATTCTCTCGTTTCAATAAATATATTTTTATCTATTTGACTCTTGATTTATTATTCGTACGATTAAAATCATGTCTGGAAAATATGGATATAATGGCGTTATATTTGGTAATTAATTATTTATCGACTAGCTTTTGCCCCAGGCTTCGCTCGTCTAGGATCTGTGTTTTGTCTGGATTAATTTCTGAAACGTCCATGACTCCTACGGTGGAGTCATGGACGTTGACGTCGTTGCGCGTCCGTAACCCCTACGGGGAAGTCAAAAATATTTGTTATTTTTTTCGCGACCAATCACAAGGAGTTTTTTTGACTCCCCCGAAGGAGTCAAGGACGCGCAACGGTAGCGTTTTTTTTTATGAGTCGTGGGACATTCCAAGTGTAAAAGGTAACCTATGTCCTTTTCTATAGTCCTGAGAACGTGTATGCAAAAAATGTCATAATGATCGGTCAAGTAGTTACGGCGTGAAAGTTACGAATGTTAAGATAGGATCATACTATTTCAAATCCTCCTGAGCCTGTTTGTGTTACTCTCAATTCCCATAATTTAAAGTGGGGATGGTGGGTTTTTCGTTATAAAGTGCGTTTCATACACACAATAGTAAGGTCAGACAAAACATATCAAGATAAACTAAAATATTCACACTCATTTCAATGTGAGTGTCACAGTCGTGTCCCTAACGTTGATAAAAAGGACTATTACAAATAATTAATGGCTGTAATTTTAAACAAGGGTTTACCTATTAATTATACGTTTTTACTAACTTCTATTTTCATATTTCGAAATTAATTTTCAACTATGAAACCCTGCTGAAGAAACGCGCAGTCCGAAAGCATACATAGAATATGATTTGTATGTGCCCGATAGTTGTGAGTTCTCGTGTTTCATTCTCCGCGAGGGTAGCAATACTAAGTCTTTTTTTGTCAATAGTTCTAGTAGTTACTGAAAGTTGCATAATTTGTCAAATCTTGGAACTTTATCCGTGGGAGAGCCACGCTTCGGCACGAATGGGCCGGCTCGACCGGAGTGATACCACCGCCTCACAGAAAACCAGCGTGAAATAGCGTTTGCGTTGTATTTCGTCGAGTGAGTGAGGGTACCGGAGGCCCAACCCCTCTCTCCCCCTTCATTCTGTTGGGGACAAATTTAAAAGGAACGCAACGCACTTATGACTCCTCTGGTGTTGCGGATCCGTCTGCTCGTTTGCGTCATATACCATTAAAAAAACAGACATAATTAAAAATCTATTGTGTCTGACCACCAGTGTGCCGCTCCGATTCAATATTTATTTTTCCGCACCTAGATAAACTAATTAAAGTCCAGTTAGAACATTTTCTTGCTTTTAAGACCATACAACCGTTTCTTACATAATATATAATCCTACGGTTACGTTCACGCAACGCTAGGCAGAAGCGTATCACATCCAAAATATGCTAGTTATAGTTTTAAGTCCCACATAATCATTCGACACCAGCAATCAAATCTAGGACCACATGCACAACAGTCGCATTCAATACTGACGCGCCACCTAGGCTGTCTAGTTATTACATACAGTAACGAGCAGCGATAGCTCAGTGGGGAGACCAACAGACTGCAATGCAGATGGTCTCGAGTTCGAACCCGTGTCGCGCACCTCTGACTTTCGGAAGTTATATGACTTTTCGAAATTATGTGCGTATTGATTGACAATATTATCGTCTGCTCCGTGCCTCGGAAAGCACGTTAAGCTGTTGGTCCCGGCTGCCATGAACATTGGGTCCCACTGGGTCCAAGTGTCGCCGGTCTGCACTGACTGGCCCCAAGTTAAGATAAGATAAGATATTACATACAGTTACATGAAATATTTATAGCAATCGACTGACAATGACCGCCTTAAGGCAGTTCTTAAAACAGTATACTATAGTATACTTCTGCTGGCTCTAAAACTCGAGCTAAACAAAAATTTAAGTAAATGAAAAATCTCTTCCATATCTCTTGTCTCAAAAATCTCTCAGTGTGCTCCAAGCTCGCTCGTTAGGCCTTATGCAGCGGTCACCGGATTAATCACTCCACTCAATGTTTTTGCGAGCAACTCGCAAGAAACTCGAAGCGATTTATTCGCCTCACTGTTCACGACATACTGAACGAGTGACCCGAGTTACCATTGTATCTTTTGTCTAGTTTATAAGCTTCACAAACAGATTGTTGAATGAGTTTAATTTCTACTAAGCAGTGTGAAAAATAAATGTACCACGTTCCGAGAATTTGTTAAGTTAAATTAAAATTGTGCAACTTATACAAGAAAGTAAATTAATTTTACAACTGTATTTCTTAATTAACGTAGTAGTTGTAGCATGACTACAATTACTTCAAAAATGGTTTGAACTTAAATTTATTTTTATATTATATATATATATATATTTTTTTTATATAGTATAAGTTTTGTAATAATTATGTATGTATGTGTGTAATAGCTATGCCTTGATATATGACTAGTAATGCATTAAGTGAGGGAGATACTAATTTCACACGTGACAAACCCGGTGATCTTTGTATTTGTCGTTTCAATATTTGTATATAATAAAATAATTGCGTATTTAATTAATTTATTATGCCTACATATATTAGCTTCGAGGAGATAATATTATAACTGCATCCACATTTGTTTATAATAATAATAATAATATTCTATCACATACAACACCATCTAACCCAAACTAAGCAGAGCTTGTACTATGGGTACTAGACAATGGATAAACACATATATATATATATACTTTATTTTTTGTAAATACATACATATTATACATAGAAACACCCAGACCAAGACAAACATCCATGTTAATGCACACAATTGTTTGACTTGTGCGGGAATCGAACCCGCGACCTCAGGCGTGACAGTCTGTTACACTAACCACTACGCCATCGAAGCCGACATTTGCGTATTTAATAAATTTATTATGCCAACATATATAAGCTCCGAGAAGGTAATATTATAACTGCATCCACATTTCGCCATCTGTTTCTAAGTCCTATGTAAGAGGAGGCAAGCCTACTACGGACACGTATTTTTAGATTTTGCTCCTTATGAGATCTTTTTTTACAGGATTCGGACACCGGCTGCCATAATCGTCCGCGACCGTATATGCACGGAACTAACGGTATGATCATTATACAGTTGAATGTTTAGCAGTATTTACTTACTGCGTACAAACACGAAGGTATAGATAAACAATGTTTAATAGTTTATCTATACCTCCATGGCGCAGGGCAATCTCGTGGCGCAGGGCTGTCACTTGTATTAATTAGTATTTAGTAAATATGTATGTATCCTCTTAGATCATGTACATAGTATTAACATGATATTGTGAAGCCTTTCGTGTTTTTTAGAAACAAAAATATGATTTCTTTAAAAAAATAATCGTAATGTTGGTGTCGAAGATATTGAAGTTTTATATTTATGCAGAACACGGCATCAGACTCGATTATATGTGACTAGTAGCCTTAACGCTGCCCCACTATTGCCCCTTCATGTAGTCTTATAATACAACATTGTGCTAACAATGGACGTGGCCTTTACCGAGCCGACCGATGCACGATGGCATACTATTAAGGCAAATGATCTTATCATATCGTCAATAGAACGATAGCACAGGTGTATTCTTATGACAGTGGTTACGATACATTTAAAACTTCCTCAGACAGTGTGGCAGGAAATGACATGAGGGCCTGTACCTGTCAATTTTTTAAACGTACTAGCGGTCGCCTAGTGATCGAAATTCAACCATTTAAATTTTAAGTTTGATAGTTATTAAGGTTTTATTGTCTAAAACTATACCCTTATAATCACATTCATTTAGATTTCGATCTATACAGATTAATTTACCTATCTTTTTCAAACAAATTATTATTTACTTAACTGACATTTGTAATTATATGTATATTGCTATATGTAACCATAGTTACGAAGAATAGTACCTCATCAGTCGACCGATGCCGAAATACTACGAACGCGATTCGACTACGTGTGTCAAATGCATGGTTGTGTGCGTGTAGTGCTTTTTCATTAATTTAATGTATTTTACGCATAATTTTAAAAAAATATTAGTATTCGTCACTTCTTCTCTGTATAAACTATGAGTGTGCGAAATTTCATACTCCTCCGTCCGCCCAATTTTCGTAAAAAGGGATCCAAAGTTTTTGCTTCACGTATTAATATATAGATGAGCTGCCAACTAGCGTTAAAACATAAGACAGTAGATAATATGTTTGTATGATTGGAATATGGAAAAAGCAACGATAAAAGAATTGTCATGGCCATGATTTTCGTTACTTTAAAATATTCTTATTAGTTTTTTCTAACGGCCGATATGTTTTGACAGCATTCACAAAAAAAAATTATATCAGTATTTTATGGAACATTAACGGCCATACTCATATAATTAATATTTAATTAATAAAATAATTTAATTAATTAATTTTTTACAAAGTTTAGAAGTATGTTGTGCTTTATCTTTCTTTTTACCAAAGACAATAAAATTAGTAATATAAAACATAAACTATACGAGAAACTCCAAGAAAATGGACAAAAACTACTATAGTTTTTGCAAGTTTTACTAAACAGGATTCTGGAATCCTGTTTCTTGAAAATCTAATTAGTTTATATACTTTAGCATAGACACAAAACAATATTATTCTGCGTGATTTGATATTGATTCACGGTAAAAGTTATCTAAGCTCAGGTTAAAGTATATACAGGAATCATGATATCTAAAAGACATTTAGAAAAATCGTCCTAAAACTACAATAAAATGATATTGGTTGTGTTTTACAAAAAGGTTGGGTGCCTAATCTCGGACCGGAGCAACATGGATGACGAGATCTATGAATGTGGAAAAGGTAATAGAGGTACGCAGAGCTCGCAGTCGAAGATTTATTTATGACATAGTACACAACTCAATTGGTTTACATACAAATAAGATTAATTAGCTAAAGTTTAAAGCTAAACTGCTATGCAAATCAGCCTAGACCTGTTTAAGTTACTGTTTTAATCTTAAAATAATGACTAAATAAATCTATAAACTTACATAGTATTTAAATAAATCAATATTATATGCAGATAAGCGTAAGTTAGTCGTTTAGTAACTTGATTATTCAAATGGTACAAAATTCTATATAATTATATATATTACGTAATAATTTTTAGGTACAGTATAAAGCGTAATTGTTGTGACATCTGTATTGAACTTCATCTCTGCATATAATCTATACTATCTAGTACTAATATAAAGCTGAAGAGTTTGTTCGTTTGAACGCGCTAATCTCAGGAACTACTAGTTCGATTTGAAAAATTATTTTAGTGTCGATAGCCTATTTATCGAGGAAGGCTATAGGCTATATAAAATTACGCTACGACCCACGGGGGCGGCGCAGTAACGATAAACGCGGGTGATAAAAGTAACGATAAACGCGGGTGAAACCGCGGGAACATCTAGTAATATTATAAAGTTCAAGAGTTTGTTTGTTTGTTTGTTTGACCGCGCTAATCTCAGGAACTACTGGTTCGAATTGAAAAATTATTTCAGTATTCGATAGCCCATTTATCGAGGAAGGCTACGACCCACGGGGGCGGCGCACTAATCATAAAAGTGGGTGAAACCGCGAGCACATCTAGTATATAGTACAATATATACGTGATAATGCCTGTATCACGGAGGACTTTACGAGCACTTATGTAATGGATACAAAAACACAAAGACACGAACAACTATTTGTATGTCACACATTTGTTTGTCACGTGGAAGGATCAACACTACCATGGTAATAATATCACTAACAGTATTCTAACTTCATACAAATGCCAACTCGAGTCATACCTACGGGCCACGGCGTTAGTAGGCGCTTGGTTCGCAACCAGTCGCGAATGCGCCGCAGTGACGAACGGAAGGTGTGATTGTTTTGTAAGCAGTAAGCATGCCATTTGTGATGATTTGATTTTATTGAACATTTTCTATTTCATTCACTACGAATTAATTTTTTTATAATATAATATACTTATAATATTTACAATCACTAAATTAGAAAGAAATTCAAGTAGGTAGATAAAATTAAAATAATGTAGGCGAGCAACCCTAACGCATGTCTACGAACCGCGCTGTTGTAGGTAATTATTTCAAGGACAGGGCCGAGTTACAATACTGTTAGAGATATTATTACCGTGACACCACAACAGTCGGCGCAGTGACAGCGGCGAGGTTACTAAACCTAATCTAAAGCACTACGCCATTCGTGCAGTAATGTTATTATTTAATCTATTTAAATGTACACTTTCCCTGACGTCACAGTTGCTCTCAGCAGCCATGGGCACGGGGGCGGACACTCAAACCACTGCGCCATCCGAGCACTCGGAAGTATTAGTCAGTTCGATGATATACAGGCTGATTGGCAAAAGACTGGACATATTGAAGTAGGGTATTCAGTACTCTTCTGGACCCGAATATCTAAAAAAAATTGGTATCTACTTAAAATTTGACTTAGTTGTCCAATAAAAACTTAATGTGCGGACACTCTTGCGCATATCCCAAAGCTAAACAAAACCTCCGCCCCCGCCCCCAGCTACCGCACCCCACACTCTCCCGAATTTGCAACCCCGCCCGTCCTTTTCTTATCAAAGGTCATTAGCCTCGACAACTGTGTGCGCACATTTTATAGATATTTAATACACATTTTATGGATATTTCATACAAAGGTTTTCTTTGTAGGTTATATAGATTTTATTTTTTTATTTCTCTTTTATACGTTACGTCTGACCAAAAATTATCATGTCTTTAAGTATGAACAATGTTTAACCAGTCACACTGTATATTTATATCCTAAAACAATAACAGTTTAATTGGGCACATATGTGGCGTTATCCAAGGGCAAAAAGAACGGACTCATTGAAACCAAAACGTTGAGGAATGCCCGCGCGCCGCAGCCGCCGCAGGCCATTCATCCGAGCTCATCGTTGACGCTATTAACGGCCGATGACAAACAGATAGACGGCGTGTTTACACCACGTAATTGAGTTGACTTCGATACGTGTGAACCCGACAGGACACGGATAATGTTCAACGAATGACAGATGATGTGGTGGCGAGATATTGTGCACGTAATTGGTTTCAATCATTTTATTAATAAACTGTTGGTCTGATATTAAAACTCTACTACTACTAGGCTGAGCGCAAGTACGAGTGTTAAATCATAATCTACTGCAACGCCTAAACATAGATCTGTAGACATGGCATAGCCTAGAGCCTAGCTTTTCTTAGAGATTCTCAAGTCTGGAAGGTAAAGACAATTAAAACGTTACTAGACTTTTTAATATGACATGTCATGTGCACACATGCGTAACATATTATATCTTACCAGTCCAACGCTCTTCTTACATGACTGCTTTATTTGCACTGTCATTCAATAACGTATGAAATATTAAATAAAATAATTAAGGACACCTTATGATAGGAAGGCCTTGATTATCGGTTTAAATATTTTATTAATTTAAACTTCATAATTTAATTTTAACATGCATTTCAATATGAAAATAACAAAGTAACCGGTGACCGGACTAGTGTCAGAAAGTAAGCTGGCAGGCCTAAATAACTAAACTATCGGTAACAGATGTTAAAGTTCTTACTATTACAAAGTTATTGTAAAATTAAAAGAAGAATAAAAGTCCCACGTCCAATATATGTATGTATAAGCACAGGTGCTGTCACCCGTACGTCTTCTGTAAAAGTGTCCGTCAAACATCTCACCGATCGCATTCTAGCAAGAACTACTACAACAATGGGCATAAATCCAAGAAACCTATCAAAACAAAATTTGTAATCCAATCGCGGCAGTCGTATTCGCCACCATTATTATTCCGCAGAAAAACAGTTCAGAAATCCATCAAAGTGTCATCAGTGAACTTGTCGCCAACACGTGTACACAGCAGTATATTCAGAAAAAAAAACTTTTAAATAGGTGTCGGCAAAGTTCGGTAAAGTTCGGCTCGAGTTTGTATGAAGTTCGGAATTGTTTGCCGTTGGCATCGCAAATAGACGAAGCAATAAATCGATTAGAGATTTTATTACGAAACTTGTTTGATGTCTGTGTAAAATCTATAGGGTTAGGTTATCGCTCAAACTTAGTAACGACCCATTCACTTTCTACAGGAGGTAAAAGCCTCTCTATATAGCCGTTAACGCGAACAAAAGTTACTTGGTTAACTTCTTTAACCCAAATGTTTGGATCACGAGATAATTTATTATGCTTTCTTTTTCATCTCTTTCTTACCAGATGTTTGCAATAATTCGTTTAAAATCATGAAATATATTATTATTTAGCAGCGGCATAGGTACTTTTATGACTTATATTATAAGGTAGCTAACAAACATTGAAACAACAGCCATAAAGGACTTAGTACCAGTAATCTGGCGACAATTAATATTACAATCCTCTGGAGAGACAACCAACCCTCACTGTGCATTAATGGATGTCAATGTGACCACTGTAAACTAAGCTATTCTTGCAGTCCAAAAATTATATATTTTTTTTGATAATAGTATAACCCAAAAAGCAGCCGTAGAAATGTTGTCTAAGGTACCTTCTTGGGTAAATACCATTAAATAATAATTGTGAATAAGGTATTACATATTAGGGTTCCAAGTTGAACCTGAACCTGAAGCAGGTTGATCCGTTTCATGTCATCCTTTGCAGAGTCAGAAATGTGGTACATAGTGTGATCCACATAAAGTACTCGGGCAAAGAAAAAAAAAAGTGAATTCTAAAATCCTACGATACCACATTTTAGATACTCTATTGTAATAAAATACGTAGAATTTTGAAGCATCACTGTCTCGTAATAATTCCTCATTAACGCCGTCGCGGAGACGTTTCAGAAAAATCACGTTTAATGGTTTTAACTTTGTAAGTATGCGGCGTGACTTCAAGACGTTGTCGCCATACTCATAAAGGTGGAGACGAGAAAAAAATGGCAGTCTCGTCTCGTCCATAAAGTGCACGTGCGGCCGCATCGTCGCGTTGGCGCAACTTTCATATAACGCAAGTTTTTCCCCCAAACCTTAGCAACCTTCGGGGAGGGCGCGATGCGGTAAGCGTTTTGAATACCCATGTTATGATTTGATCTTACACAGAGTTTTTAATCTATACAATAATTTATTGCCTTGACCTTGACCTTCGACTTTTGAGCTATTTACACTTAAAATCACAAGACATTTTCCAGGTTTTTTTTTATATTCTTTGCAAGACAATAAAATATATGTAGATAGAATATCTACTATCTAAAATAGTAGTAAGAAAAACAATTAATGCATTGATTATAAGATCAGATAATACTAAACTTATGACTTTATGGTAGAGCCTTCAATTCAATCAGTTCCTTCTTTGCTTATGACAAGCTGAACAAACATACAATAAAAATAATCGAAATGAACTAGCGACGTAAAACAATACCTTTTTAAAATAATATGTTCTATTTATACAAATACACTAACACAAAATAAAGATACCAACATTTTGTATACCCACCGAAGTCACATAAATACAAAACAGTGCAAAACAGAAATGGAAAGATTGTATCTGTACGCCGAGAGTGTAAACGCCATGTCCTTACCGCGAATGTGCGCCGTAACTTAGCCTCACATGTGTTGTGACAATTTGTCTGCACTACAATATACGGAACATTAGGCGACAAACTGATTTTGTTTCTACGTTGATGTGTGATGTCATTAGTTTGTTGTTGTGGTATCCGATACACAACAACTTTGTGAACTATTCGAATAACCGTCGAATAAATACCGTACGTTGGTAAAATAGTTGGCTTGAATGCTCTCGCACCACTATTGATAAGCCAAGTGTTGCAATATTGATACTCTTGGGACAGAAATTGGTTTGTTTGTATTTTTGGAACGAAGTTCCTTACGGCAGGCTTGGAGGGGATAGGGTTTTGCTGCGCGACCGAACTGAAAAAAATGTGACAGTAAAACCGTAAGAAAAAATCCGTGGAAAAAAGTGCGTGGAATAAAACCGTTAAATAAAATTGAGCACGATTTTTTTTGCAATTTGTGTCGATTCTACATTAGCCGAAGGAACTTCGTTCCTACCTGGTGTCCCACGACACCACATATTGTTATTTTTTAGATAGTTGTGTCGAGTAGATGTGTTCCTTGTTTATATTGTTTTAGTGTTTGTAATGTTCGAGAATAGGTATTTTTAGCTTTAAGTGAATTGTCGATTAGTAGTCGTCGTTCCATATTTTAACTAAGGCATAATGCATCTCAACGTGAGCAAGATTCAGGCAAATCAACACTTAACGCATTTTGTTTCAAATTCAGTAGCTGTATATGTATTATACTTTCTCTATCGAGTTTGTAACGAAGTAAAACATTCGAATTTAAGTTTGGTAAGCAATAGCTGAAGACAGGGTGCTATGGCACTCTTTAGGGGAGGGCTATGTCCAGCCGTGGACTATTATAGCCTGATGATGATGATGAAGCGATAGGTTTGCTTATCTGAAAAGCTTCCAATTGCGGTTATTTCCAGAATTCTTCTCATACGCTCAACTTTTTCTGCTTAAATTTTAATATTTATCGTCAGATAAGTGTTAAAATTTACACAATTTATATTGACACTTATACCTAAGTAATATCTGGTAATATACATGGTGCGTTATAAGCAGACTATTGATTTTTTGTAGTTTTAGGTGATTCTATTAACAATTTAACAAACGTGCTAAATTAATCTAAAAGCCGTAAATTACCGGCATTAAAAACAATACCCATATTTTCTACGGGTACCGATCAAAATATGCACGAGGTCATTCAAAACTCGTATAGCAGCAAACATTGAAATTTAAACAACATAATTATTATATATAGGTATGTGTACTTTTCACTTTATATTGTGCTACATCATACTTTATAGCGAAGATTGTGTGGAAACTGATAATATTTTAGACTTAAGTAAAACCCATACGGTGACACCCGCTATTGTTGAGCGAATATTGAATGGTGGCAGTGTCGGCATTCCGCTCGTTATTACCTACTGGCCTCATGGAAAGCACAAAATATTGAACATTAAAGGAATGCCACTATAAAATCTCGATCAAAAGTATCTCAAACGTTGAAATGAATGTAAAAATCTTTAAAAACTAAGTAGATCTCACATCGTCATTAATAAAACTGTAATATCCTACGTGTGCGTCGAAAGTGAGCAATTAAATATGATTTTTCAGAACGGTGATATCTGAAGCTTGACGCTACAATAAATAATGAGCTTGTTATATCTGTAAAGCCAGGAGTGAATGTTGGTAAACGTAAATGTAAATAGTAAAGCTACTTAATAGGGGAGAGTTACCTATATTGAACCGGCGGCAGCGCTTACATTTTACCACTTCTATATTTCTACCAAATTGACGCAATTTTTTTACACTAGCAACAGAAAAAGAGACTACTGTGGAAATGATGTGTTAGTGGCGTCACAGTCGCTTATTTTTCTGTTTTTTTTTTTTATTTTGCTTGTCAAAATGACCACACTCCGCCTGATGGTAAGCAGTCGTGTGGTCTAAGCAGTGGCCTCCACACCGTCCTCATAGCAGCCGAGGCGATGTTGAGGTCTCTACTTTGACAGAAACGGTCTGTTGCCAGTGTAAAGAAATAGCGTCAATTTGGTAGAAATATAGAAGTGGTACATTTAAGCTCCGATTCAATATAGGTTACTCTCCCCTATGTTAAGACCCTAGTTGTAATGAACAGCAGTGTAGAATAATACAACTCTACACAAGTATAATTTACCAGTCATAAAATTGTACAAAAAGAACTTAGAATATGGGTAACGAAGTCAAGCAGGTCCCTGCCCTTATCCACAAAATCATGTTACCATACTTACTTACGCGTCATCCTTCAGATTCTTACCTGAAAATATACGAAAGAAAAATTATTTATTTTCACAACAATTTCAATAAAGGTGAAGCAGAATAAACAACTCAATTTATCCGTTTACAAGAAAACTTTTAAAAACACGGAGGGAAAAGTTAAAAACGCCTACCTAAATATTCATATCCCAAAAGTACTAAAACAACACAAATTTATGAAAAAATAACGAGGGGCTTACACCACTTTAAATAAGCAGAGGTCGGTTGAAAAAATCCTTTAAATACTGTAAGTAACCCTTCGGCCGCTCACTCTAAAAGATTCCGAGTTAAAAAGTATAACAGGGTAGACGTGAGGCCCCGCTACGGCCGTCTGTTTAGAATGGAAACAGCGAAATGGTGCAGATTCAACCCTTTTTGCAGCTAAAAAGATTGGATTGCATTCGCCAGACGCTAACGTTTTATGTAAGACAATGCGCTTTCTGCTTGGGTTATAGATGAGCTAGTTTAGTTATTGAACCTTGAAGTGGACAGTTTATACGAAATGTTTTGTTACTGTACAATGTTCAATGCATAAAGATTTTTCAAATCAAGATGGTATTGACTGTGTTTACTGTTTACAAATACTTTTGAACAAACGTATTACTAGCTAGCTATGTATGTTTGTAGTAAATATCTGATTTTATTATTTCTGGCAAGCCATGTTAGATATTTAGGTCTTGCAATTGTACATGTTAGCTGAATTACTAGTCAACTAACAAGTACAAATACAATTAATTTTAGGCGAGTACGGCATTACCTACTGTACACTAATAATAGCTGTTTTACATTGTACCAACTGAACATACCCAACCGCATCCATCATCACACCCAACAGATATGACTCAACAAACAAGAACACGACGAAGGAACTTAAATTCTTAAACGTGAAATCATATCAACAATGAAATCGTGGTATTAACAGTACATCATTTGGAGTAAAGCCGACAGCGTGTCTAATATGTGACAGTATCGGGGAGATCGGAGACGCAGTAACGCCCAAACCGTGTCGGGATGAACCGGGGAGCCCCGCGAGCCCGCGGCCCCGGGTGGCCGACCGGTCGCGACGGGGGGTTACACAAATTAAATTACGAAAAACGGTCGAATCAATGTCTGCCGTTTACGTTGGGCGACACACTGACAAATGTCGAATGTGTAAAGAATTAAATTGATGAAAATCGGGTTTAGAATTGAACTGCACTGCAAGCGTATTGCTAATGACTAAACATTATGTAATAGAGCAGCGATAGCTCAGTGGGGAGACCAACAGACTGCAATGCTGAGGGTCTCGGGTTCGAACCCACGTCGCGCACCTCTGACTTTCGGAAGTTATATGACTTTTCGAAATTACGTGCGTATTGATTGACAATTATTGCCTGCTCCGTGCCTCGGAGAGCACATTAAGCCGTCGGTCCCGGCTGCCATGAACATCTATGGCAGTCGTTATTGGGAGAGTTTCGACACGAAAGATCCCACTGGGTCGAAGTGTCGCCGGTCTGCACTGACTGCCCCCACATAAGATAAGATAAGATAAGCATTATGTACCAGAATATAACAGTATATTAATTAGCACTATCATTATCTAGTGAAATCTGTGATTAGAATAAGGCTAATACATAAAATACTAATAGAAGTAGAACAGGACGATTCTGTAAAAATAAATAAATTAGGATTTGGACGCCACTCAGCTATTTCGCTGATTTCAAAGTTCAGCAAGGTTAAGCGAAGGTCAAAGTTCTCGCTAGCTTTGTAAGCGACCACATTGTGGCATTTTAACTGAACATTTACAAGCTTCGAAGGGTACGAAAATATTGCAGTGTTAGCCTTCTATAGTAGAAGTCGAAGGTTAATACTACCATGTTACACTATTTCATGTGCCACAATGTTGCAATAAAATCATGTCAATGTATCAAATAGTATTAAAAAGTAAAATCCTCAAAAGTGTTGATTGTACGTAAATATTTCCAGTCACTTTTGTTTTTCTAGCGTAAATATTTTATTGATCGTTAAAGTAAAGCAATTGCAGCTAATAACAATGATAACTTTTAAACTATGGCGGTGCATGATATGAACATATTTCGTAATAGTACTAACGCGATCATATATAGTCTACCTTTAAGTGCTTGACGTTTCAACCAGGTTACACAGATCGTGGTGAAAGTTGAGTGTTCTGGCGAAGCCATGCCCTACGTTTGTGAGGCAAAAGAATCTTCATCCATCATATTTTATTTGTCTATATACCGTCACACAGTACACTCACGGTATCCCTATTACGTATGCTAGCCGAAGTGTCCACATTCTTCGATTTACTGACTGTGCAAATTAGCAAAGGTGCCTAATATTAATCACCGGATTCCACGTCACGGACAAATTAAAACTATTTTCTATATAAAAAAATTATTTGTTTCGTCCTACTTCAACAGCTTCGCGCTACTTACACTAATTTTGGATAAAATTAGCAATTGGGATCTAAAGCACAAAAAAGGTAGGCAATATGTATGATTGCGTTAACCTCTTGTGAGACAGCTGGATGTTTACATTATCGCCCGTTATCGCCGCGCGCCACTTGAGATTTTGTTATTGTTAATTACCGGCCCACTCATAGCTCGTAGAATCAAAAAAATGGTACTACAGAATTTGTTATGATGTCAGCTACGTAGTAAAATATAAACAAGAGCTTTTTGCTGGCTCGCATGCGAGCCCCTGGCACACTAGAGGTTAATACTCGTTACCAATTTATTATATGATACATATACAATAATAAGTCAAATGTGTTAACTTGTTAAGAAAAAATTTTGAACTTGGATGAATAGACACGGGGTCGTTGCCCATTGTTTTATAGTTTTATACTGATACCTGTTCAATACGGAGGTAGGTTGACCAAGTGTCGTAGGCATAAATGCAAGCGCGACTGACTACCGGCGAGACTTTGAATTCCATAGTAGTTATATGAAAGTGTTAATAATAATATAATAATAATAATATTCTATCACATACACACAACACCATCTAGCCCAAACTAAGCAGAGCTTGTGCTATGGGTACTAGACAATAGATAAACATACATATATACTTCTTTTTGTAAATACATACATATTATACATAGAAACACCCAGACCAAGATAAACATCCATGTTCATGCACACAAATGTTTGACTTGTGCAGGAATCGAACCCGCGACGGCGTGGCAGTCGGTCACACTAACCACTACGCCATCGAGGCGTTAATATAATATATATAAATATATAACATAATAATAGATTTTCTTATGAGAAAAACTCCGTGGCAACATACTCGGGTTCGTTCATTTTCTTCTCCCCATGGCCTCGGCAAACACGCCATGCGTTCTAGTTAATGGTTATCGATAAAAAACAATATAAGGAGCGCAACCCTCAAATCATTTTGACCATTCGACTGTAAGTATGCAACCTGCTATCATAGTAGACACCAGTTCATTGATTAACCAACCCCAAAACAAGCACAAGAGAAAATATCTCCGAGAATACATTGTCAACCGTATCCACAAAATACCACACAATATATCAAGTGAATACCTACGAAATACAGTGCACACTTATTACTTAATCACAATCATAAACACCATCGCAAGGAAATAACCCATCACTTTGCCGTATGCGAAGTTTCCAGTCGAGAGGCGCGGGCCCCATCCAATCTTACAAGGTCTTATAAAATATAGGGTGCAAGCGCCCCGGGCCGCGGTATAAAATAATATCGGATATGAAGGGAAAATGGCTGATAAAGCTGCGATCGGTTGATGCTATCGGGAACTGACGATGTAGACTGGGAGCCTGGGGCTCTAAATATGCATTTTAATTCTTAATTATTCTTAATTTAATTATATATTTTCTTAATTATTCTTAATTTAATTATATATTTTTTGTGTAAAAATTATGGCGCTACATTAGGGAATATAACGTTTGTGTATGATTACGAGTTCAAGTTTGCTGCCAAGATATTCGCAGTGGCAGCGCGGAGCCAGGAACTGTGGCTGGTAGACTATATTGTTGCACAAGGAACTAGTACTTATTATTAGTATGTCCATTTTAGATTACATTAAATTGTATAAAAAATATAACACTTCATTGCACTACAACTAATCGGAGTATTCCGCTTTCGGCACCTATGGTTTCGGAAATAAAAACTGGAATAGCTTAGGTGCCGAAACCATAGATGCCGAAAAAATTGGTGCCGAAAGCGGAATACTCCAACTAATCAATGTTACATATCTGTAATAAAAAAAAAGCAAAATTAGGGACCTCAATATCACCTCAGCTGCTATGAGGATGGTGTGAAGGCCACTGCTCTTGGACCACATGATCGCTTACCATCAGGAGGAGTGTGGTAATTTTGACGAGCAAGAAAAAGACCTATAGAGTCGCAGCAGCACACCGGTAGACAGACACAATAGATTTTTAATTATGTCTGGTATTCTAAGATATATTAACGAAAATTTGATATTGATTTAAAACAATGTGGTAGCGCTAAAGAAATAAATAAACGAAAATAAGTTTACCCGCTATTCCGTAAGATCTAAAACTTGTAAAACCTGGTAAAACCTGCGTGATTATAAATGTAGTTAATAATTGTCCTGAGCAGCGATAGCTCAGTGGGGAGACCAACAGACTGCAATGCAGAGGGTCTCGGGTTCGAACCCACGTCGGGCACCTCTGACTTTCGGAAGTTATATGACTTTTCGAAATGATGTGCGTATTGATTGACAATTATCGCCGGCTCCGTGCCTCAGAGAGCACGTTAAGCCGTTGGTCCCGGCTGCCATGTACATCTATGGCAGTCGTTATTGGGAGAGTGTCGACACAAAAGATCCCACTGGGTCGAAGTGTCGCCGGTCTGCACTGACTGGCCCCCACATAAGATAAAATAAGATAATAGTTGTCCTAGTATAAGACTTCGCAAACTGCTATCGCGGCCTAATAACATATTGCTTAAATTAGTCGTCATATAATTATTATTGCTGTGGATAATTCCTTAATTTTTTTTTTAATTAACGCGGGGACGTAAAATCTTTAAGAATGTAACAAAATACATTTTGCATAACTGCTGAGAGACATCTACTTTCAATAGTTCTGTTAGCACTTTCTTAAATTTATCAACGAGGCATGATAGTATTACGAATGTTAAAATAAACTGAAACAATTGCTGGGATGTCTGCCATACCTAAAAAGTTGAACAACATTATTATGTTTATATACCAAGCCAAGCTAAACAAAGTATTGTGTTTGAGCCAATGTCCGGGTAGACGAATAATTACGTAATGAGGCCTATCTCGCTTGGATTCACCGCTAAAGGTGCTAGTGGATGGTAAGGTCTAGACGTCAAACTTTATAGTCACTTCAGCAGTAACCATAGAAATCGTCAATTATTACGACGAAATACAGCTTTTGACAGCAGCTGTGACAGTGTTGACAGGACCTTACTCGCTAGTGGCGCCGCCTGGTAAGCACATAAACGATAGCTCCCATTGGCTTAAACTAGTACTTTTTAGAATTAGTTGCTGACGTGTGTATTCAGGTCAGCAGAAAATACCTAGGGTGCAACCGACGGTTACCCTATATGGCACAACTAGCGTGTAACAAGTTCGACATTCAACTTCAGCTATTACTAGCAATATGTAATAAGCAACCGAACAGTTTCTTTCACAATTTTCTCAACTCGTAAAATACTTTCCAACCCAGTGTACGTGTTATATTTCTAAAATAAATTCAGCGTCGAGTTTTAACCACGCGTCCAAAACTTCTATAATATATTTTAAAGTTTCCAAATAAATCTCTAAGTTTCTGTTTAAAATCTAACATCTTAAACAAGAAAAAATATTTTATGAAAGCCAATTTGGAATAGTATAAAATTTAAAACGGCCATTTGGCTCCCTGCCTAAAGCAGTGTTACGTATGAGTAAGTTTTGTTCAAAACAAGGGGCGGTGCCGCGCGGCGAGCTATATCGCGACGGGCACATTCACTATATGCCCCATTTATTTCGTTAAGATACAATAATTCTGCTTTCTTTTCTTATCTTTTGTCTGAAAAATACTTTTGTTAGTAGGTACTTTTCATTGCCATAAAGACGAACTATTAGCGGGGTGGAAGAATATTGGTCTGGCAATGTTTTGTTGTACGAAATAATGTGTTTTAGTTTAGTCTTTTATTTAGATATTTCTGAAATCAGTATTCTTGTGAGTAATAAATGGAAAATTTATTGAGGCGTGTGTTTTCAAGTGCCATTTATACTGTACATTTTAATATTTGTGTTGAATGCTCAAGATCATTTCTATTGGTGTTGTACGCATGATTGGTCTACAATAGCTGCTTATCAGTGGACTGTATGCTTAAGTGTTAACTTAGCAGCAAACAAAATGAAGAGACGGGTCTAGATCACCCAAATGGGTTTGAAAATGCATGTGTTTAAAAAGCTTATAAACTGTGAGGCAGAACAATGCGAGAAAAGCTTACAAGTCTGAGGATTTGCCATTCAATTATATTTAAAGAAATGCCTATGTACCTATTTAAGTAATATCACGATAAAGCATATTTCAACTATATTAGAACAGCAAAATAAGCATCAATCAAATAATTCATCACCTACCGCAATAACGCACGTAATTTGTGCCATTTTCTACTCATCAAGCGAATTACAATTTGGAATATAAATAACATCATTATTCTGAACAATTAAATAATGCAAACCAATGTGAAGTATCGTATGAGACAAATCGATTTTATATTTGAATTTCAAATGTAGTTATTCAGGTAATAAAACCTGACTATTTTTATTATGTCGTAAAGTGCAGTCAGGATTCCCGTACTACAATACTGACGTCATATTTAAGGGGAATCTCATATTTTTTATTGTTACAAAGACGTCGCTATAAAGGACAACAATGTACTCGAATGGTTTTGTGTGATTCATAATATGGTACCGAGTTCTAAAGACGGTTTATTGGCAAAAATCAGGTAAGTGTATGTCTTAAACTGGGTTTTACGATGGCAGTTTATTAGTTTTAATTAAAAATGTAATAAAATGCACTTGCGTTTAATAAAATGCACTTTATGAGATTAGCAGTTCGCGGATCGTATTAATCCAAGGTTTGGTGCATTTACCTCAAGGTCAATGTCATGAACAGGATAAATGTTTATTTAAGTAAGTATTCGTAACAATATATTTTATCTTTGAAAGCTATCTTAAGAAAATGTAATTAATCTTGGGATGTTAAACTTTACTAAACGATATTGTCTTAAATATACTTTTATAATAATTATTATGCACTGGCGATCTGGATCAGCGATAATTATCAGAGAGGTCAGGGGACATTTTCACAAGCTGTTCAATTCCGCTAAATGTCAATACAAACCTAACATCCAAGTCGGTTGTTACAATTTGAGTTATTATACGGTAATAACAGTCGGTTACTACAGTTACTGACGAGGCGACAATCGAAGTCGAGATGAGTTTTTAGCCGAACAATAGTTAGCTCGCAACTGAAACACGCTCACTTCGAGCCCGCTTGTCATCCTAATCCTAATCTTAACTAATATTATAAATGCGAAAATGAGTTTGCTTGTTTGTTACGCTTTCACGCCGTAACTACTCAACCGATCAACATTAAATTTTACATACACGTTGTCAGGGGTACAGAATAGGACATAGGGTACCTTTCATCGAGAAAAAATAACTGTTGCAAACCTAACCTAACCTACATTTACGCGAGCGAAGCCGCGGGTGAAAACTAGTAATCTACACAATCAATGCGTGTCCGTTTTCACCTTTCACCATCAAACTGTAATACCAATCCAAATGCACAGCTGACTGCAAAAATATCATGTAGGTATATAGTTATTTCTTTTGTCTTTCTGTTGGGTACTGCTTATTTGCGGTTCGGCATAATATGTCCATGTAAGCTTTTAACAAATTTTAGAAATAACTTCTATGATATTTTATTGAAATCTTGTTTGTGATTTTGTGGTTAATTACTCACTTGTGATATCTTACGCTACACTTTCTTTTAAATTACCTTCAACATACTTGTATTTTTACCCTTCAATACAGCGTAGGATTTATTGTTTTTTGACCAAACTAACTTGACAACTAAATCTAATTAAGTCTCTTAATTACTATCGTCTTTAGAAAAAGAAGCGCTGAGAGGTGCATGGCACGCAAGTCACGTATTCTTTGGTTATGTAACAATTTAAATTAAGCATTTAGTCTTACAACATTGTATTAGCTTAACCGTTACTTAATCTCCAGGAGATACATAACAATAGATTTTTTATTGTGTCCATAAAATGACAGACGATGGGCAACAAGTGACATTTCAAATCAAAGTTGGAGTATGTTTAAGATTCCTAATACATTTTCTAACAAGCTAAACGATTTAACCAGCCACCCATTTCTTGAAACCCAAACCGAACATAAATATCCAAGAACCGTTTCATAATACGAAACTATTAACGGCCTTTAGGGGTGAAAATGTGAACTTCCCGTCACAGTTTCACCCCCTACGCAATTTGGCGTGAAGTTGGCTATGGTGGCTCCTAGACATTTATGTGCTGCCTTGCTTTATTGGACCATATATCCTGGGTCCCCGGCCCCTCGGTTTTTACACCATATATAAAAAACATGTGCGATATTGGTTTAGTGCCGTTTATCGAACGATATTTTTAGTATTTTGTGCTTTGCTGTACTAAATTGCAGTGCTAACGTTGTCATTCGTACAGAATGTAGGTAATGACGTAGTAGAAGAAAGTGACGTAATCGAAGTACCTGTTTATATTTTTATGAAATATATAATTATTATATATGTAACAAGACGCCTGGTCGTTGCTTGAACAATATATCGACATATTATTTATTTAATTTTTATTGGAAAGCTTACAGACTAATATTCTAGAATATAGTTACAATGTGTGTGTAAAAGAGGCCTATCCGTACTGGACCATAAGATGTCGAGTGAGAGTAAAATAAAGCTTTTTATTTATATTACTTGTTTTCATACAATATTATACATCATCATAATAAGCATTACATTATCTATGTATTAAAAATTCGTGGTCACTTTGGCACGCCCATTACCTAGTGGATATTGTACTTGCACCATTTTCCTTATGCATCCGTTTGTGCGTACACAACCGACGTGATAGGGTACACAGAGCCACTGAACACGATCAGGAAAGTTATATGGTATTGGTCAGGGTTAATCAGTGGATGCATGATCCTTTAGAAGTGTTTGAGTCAAGGGAATCCTTGCATTTAGGGAGCTTGTAAACGTCGATTTCAATAAACGTCAGTATAATCCTAATCCTATCCTAATCCTAACTAATATTATAAAAGCGAAAATGAGTTTGTTTGTTTGTAACCTTTTCACGCCTAAACTACTGAACGATCCTGAAATTTTGCATATACGTTGTCAGATGTACAGAAACGGCCATAGGCTACCTTTCATCCCGAAAAAAATTACTGTTCCCGAGGAAAACAACAATAACGTTCTCATGATAATAGATGGCGCCACGTGTCTTTCGAATCATGATTGAATTATATTATTACAAGCAGAGTACAACTCGAATTGATTGTCAAATTCTAAATTAACGCGAGCGAAGCCGCGGGCAATAGCTAGTAATACAATAAAATTATTAGGTAGTGAGTTTGCTCTCCTTACAAATACAAATTGCGTAACTAATGCCTAGGGTGAATGTACTTTGTGTGTATGAATCTTGTAAAGCTTTCGCGATTTCTGTAAAACGGCTTAATTATTTATACCTAGTAATATTATTCTAATTCCTGAGAAACAGTAAAAGCGTTCTCGGAAGCTGTGTTGAAAAGTTGTCAATCGTAGAAATGTAAACATAAAAGTCGTACCTATCGTCGATATTTACATAATTTGTTGTAAGCGGCAGAAATAAGTCTTTCCTTAAGTTTACAGCCAAATAATTTGATGTTAGAAGTACTCTTATCGCAGTCCTGCCCTTTCGACTGGGTATTGGTATCAGCCGATTCGGTTCATACTGATCATTGGATATTAGTGGCAGCTTAACTTCAAATATCAGAACATCTTCGATAAACCTCATGTGGACGTGAGCCAGTTTATACATCTGTTGTATGCAGCTATGATCGTGGAGGCATGGCACTGACAAATCTTTATTATTTACATACATTTACAATATCGTACATCTACATATACTAATATTATAAAGAGGAAAGATTTGATTTTTTGTCTGTTTGTTTGTGAGGATTTAACAAATAGTTACTCAACCGATTTAAAAAATTCTTTCACCATTAGGAAGCTTAATATTTTATAAAAACAGATGTGGATACTGTTACAAACAAAACCTAACTTATTTCTACGCGAGCGAAAGCTCTAATAAGCTCTTGTACATATATTATATACTCAGGTAAAAGTAATATAATACATTGAAGTCTTCTAATGTATACCTAATTATGTTTTAGGAATTTAGTTGTCGTCAAAATGCTTACTCTGTCAGTAAAGCTTATAAGTTTTAATTGATTTGATTTGCTATGACCATAAATTCCTGACAAGTGATAACACGAGGCGCTTTTGGAAAACACTAAGCGTTCTGTGTAAAACACGCCTAGTTTTGTGGGTTCGATTTCCACTTGAAACAAATTTGTCGCGTGTGTCTCAAATGTGTGACCTACCTTTATACTGGACCTAGGTATTGTCCGTGCTGTTTATTCAAACAACAAGAAACAATTTTGACGTCACGCCCATCTCGTATTACTATTATACAGTTACCAATATAGGTGTACTTCCTACAAGAGTTACTTTTTACAAAGTGCCAGTTTTCTCCCATTAGAAATCAAACCCTTGTTCCTACACGTCAGGGAGGTAAAAGTCCATACACTTCTAAATTATTACATGTTACTACACACTAGAAAAAGTATATAACTTGAAAATAAATAACCTTTACTAGATGCTTAAGCTCCTAAAATATACTATAATATTGACCCTCACAAAAACCCTTCGCAGAAAGTGTTGGGCCAAATAGGCTATTGAAAATAGGCAATTTTAGAGGATGGATGTTTATAGGCAATGCTGTGTGATTTATAGAGTATCGGGCCCGGCATTTAAACCGTAAGTGATGTTCTTACTCCGTACACTTTTAGTACTAATAAAGTTCTTTGAGATTTAGGTTCACAGCTGTAGGATAGTATACCTATTTTGTACGGACGAGCGCTCGATATCTTATCAACAGAATGATATGTTTGTTTTTGAAAAGGGGGACTTTACAAACATTTAAGCAACAGCCACAAAGAACATCCAGCCTCGGCTCAAACATTTGTGGATCTCTGGTACAGCCCCGCTTCTGCTGCTGCTGCCGATTCAGTTAAGTGATCCATACTGCTGTACCACGTAGTGAGCCTTACAAGAACCACGCCTGAGATTCTGCTTCCGTCTAGCCATATATTATTTTGTATAATTTTGGGTTCCTTTTTTGTACAAGTTTAAAATTTAAAAATATAAACCTTTGAATGGCGTAGTAAATATTTTAATTTATCTCCGCTACATAACTACCCTGGTCAATCTAGCCCCTAAAACTAGGTTGACTAAGTATAACGTTACAAACGGGAAAACCTTAAAAATACGTTTCCTCGATTCGAGATAGAAACTCTGGACGATACGATCAACTTCTGTGCTGTAGTGTTATGCTTAGAACGTATAAACATACACTTCCTAATCAATAATTGTGTATTATATGTATTATACTCATTATTATTATAAGCGTATTTCAATTATTGGTATCAATTAAACTTATGTATATTACAACCGATATTGCAAATAACTAATCTCACAAAATATAAACATTTCCTTGCTAACAAGGCCCTCAAAAAATCAGACCTTCGGTATAAACCTTAAATAAACAGGGCAGAATAGGTCGTACAAATCGTAAGGATATAAAAATTCAGAAAGGGTTCCATAGAGGTATCGACCCGCGACACGTGCCGCCGGCGTGAGGGAAATTTAAACTGTTGTATTGTGGTACAGTCAAGGAAAATACAGCACTGCGGTTTTGATTTTACCCCACTTTACTTTGACAGATCTTTTTCTTGAGATTTGGTTACAAAGTACTAGTACTCCTCTCGGTAAGCTAAAATGCTTGCGTAAGATGTGGATTCTTATAGTGTGGTTCACTAGATAACATAATCGATTAGTCACAAGTTGGGATCGAAACCACGAATATTCACGCACTTGACGTAGCGAAGTAACGACTTAAACCACTATACTTAAACCAAATCAGAAAATATCGAATTAGTGAGTGCATCTTTGTTAAAGTAAAAGCCGACTTGCCTTAACGCAGAACTCCGATGGATTAAGGATTCCGATGATTAAGAACATCCTTTTGATGCATCTTTTTAAAGATTATCAGCAATTTAGGTAACAAATTCCAATTGTTATTTTTAGCCCTAGCTAAAATACTTAAGGCAGAAGTACACGTCACACGTGTGACGTATAACCCACTTCCGTGGAGACGTCTCCACGTCCGTAGTGCAGGGATACAAACAAACGACCAAATTGTAAAAACCAATGACTTTTCCATTGAGCTGCCGCGACTTTTTCATTTCTTCGTTTTTCCAATATTGAAGGTAGTTTCTGAATAGATACTTCATTGTCTGAACTAAATAGCGCGGCTTATCGTCGTGTATTGCATATTAGTACTAATCTTCTAAACATCTGCAAGTAAGCTCAAATGCATGTATTAGGAGTGGTTTCACATCAATTGCAATGACCTTTCGATCGATCCCACAATCTATAAATCGTAAATCCATTAGTGTTTGCTTGTAGATAGTGTAGGACAAAGACTGTTGTAAACTAATCTGGCTATATATCTTGTTTTGAATTTGTTGCATTTACTTACCGGCCATCTTACTGTGAATTTAAGCAATGTTTGTCGCTTTCAATCTATGCAAGATTTTCGTTTTCTTATTTTAGGTTATGTGTCGATGTTTTAAAAATATCTCTTGTAATTGTTATCTAATACCAACTAAAAGACTTGAGACTAATGTCGGTACTGGTTTTAAGAAACATAATGTGACAGGTCGTGCCTGCACATTGGAGATATCCTTGAAAACTCTTTGCAATCAGCTGTTTAGAAGAATTTAAACCAAAACTTATGTATGTTTGTTCTCACATAAAATAAAAAATCCTAAACTGTATGTTACAGTTTGGTGTTAAACTAAAAATGTAAGCTTGTTTTATCTAATCCTGCTCCGTAAAATTGAATATAAATATGGTATCTACATAGTGTGATTAATTAAATGATGTGATTGGAGAACTGTAATTTACGCGAATCAATGGCGGGCAAAGGCTGGTTAATAACCAAAACAAATCGCTACAAGTGAAAATTTTACTCCAGCAAACGACTAAATACAGATAAAATCTGAACAGTATTACCGACTTGAGCTACTGTTGTCCCTTGCATTGTGGCAAGCCGCCTGCCATAATCGTTAGTGTCGTAGGTACAAGTGCACACGCGGTGTACGGCGAAAGGAACTTTTTAATTACATCATTCGTTTCCTAACTGCTGTTATGTCTCTGTCGTTCGATAACATCCCCCTCTTTCGCACGTGGTGTAGGATAGATAAACATATAAAGGGTAAAAGGACGATACTGATGAGGATGCTAGTTTGGCGACGTGAGGGGATTAAGTAATTTGAAAACTAATTTAATTTAAAGATTCTTTAATTATATAGAATAAGAGAATTAGAAGACAAAAGATTTCTTAGATTTTGTTTTTATTATTATTTCATACTAGCTTTTGCCCGCGGCTTCGCTCGCGTTAATTTAGAATTTGACAATCAATTCGGGTTGTACTCTGCTAGTAATAATATAATTTAATCGTGATTCGAAAGACACGTGGCGCTATCTATTGTCATAAGATGATTTCCTCGAGAATAGTATTTTTTTTCGGGATGAAAGGTAGCCTATGTCCGTTTCTCTACACTTGACAACGTATATGCAAAATTTCAGGATGATCGGTTCAGTGATTTAGGCGTGAAACGGTAACAAACAAACAAACTCATATTCGCTTTTATAATATTATATAATATTTTTATAAAAATTATAAATTAAAATAATAGTTAGGATTCTTTATTTTCTTTTTGTAATTTGTTTGGAAACATCAATGTACATACCTAAATTAATACTAAACTGTTAAGAAACCTGAAAGTGGGGCCTGGTACCCATAACACAAGTTAGATCTTACCTTGGGTACCAGTGTTCAATAATTACTGTGTCTTACTTATTTGTGTTTAATAAATTTCAATTTCAATTTTACGAACAGTTATTTCACAAAACTTAATGAGTTATGTACACGTCACTGGTAGCAATGCAAGTTGAGGCATTTGCATAAGTTGTACTAATTGTGCAAGAAATTCGTATTATTAACTTTTCCATGTTGCCCGCGCAAGTAGCTTGCGTCGTGTAAAAACACATTAAAAACAACTATAAAAAATTTAATATAAAAAAGAACATAGAGGACTTTTATCGTCGGCCTCGATGGCGTAGTGGTTAGTGTAACCGACTGCCACGCATGAGGTCGCGGGTTCGATTCCCGCACAAGTCAAACATTTGTGTGCATGAACATGGATGTTTGTCTTGGTCTGGGTGTTTCTATGCATAACATGTGCGTATTTAAAAAAAAATTATATACTATGTATGTTTATTCATTGTCTAGTACCCATAGTACAAGCTCTGCTTAGTTTGGGCTAGAAGGTGTTGTGTGTATGTAGTAGAATACTACTACTATACTAAAAATTGTATAGTAGTAGTATAGTAGCATCTTAAAGAATGTCGAAGACTATAAAAATAGTCTTCAACATTCTTTAAGATGCTGTATCGAAATCTCTTTTTCGTTGTAGTTCATCTCACTCACTATATTTTCAAGAGGTTCCGAGGCTAGTTGCTTTATGTGTCCATATTTTACATGTCTTAAATTCCTCTGCGATAAAGGAACTATTCCTAGTCCGAGAATAGTATTTAAAAATAGTATGAAGTCCTTGTATGTCGTTAAATTTTCGCGGTTTCTGACTGCATTTTGTTTAGGGCCATGCTGTTGTTTTTATAATGACACTTTAATATGGCGTAATGGCAGTTAGTATAGGCGTACTTTTGGATATATAACACCTTTTGCTAAAACATTGTTTAATCTCCTGCCACACGATAAGCCTCATAGATACGAGACTTAGATAGTAAAATAATAATAAAGGATGGCTTATCCAAGCTTGTATTCATAGCCGAAGTTACCTTAATCAACAAACATTAATAACATCACATTAAACTAAAACCATAACTCGACTAATCCCTTGAACCGAAGGACCGATTTTAATAAAGTTATCACCAAGTCACCTGAACATTGAGGTATCGCAAGGTAATGAATGCAGGGTGACCGCGAACCGATGTAGTACAACCCTTAATTAAATATTTATAACTCAGTCACTATATGTATGGTTTGATCTTATTTTCATTATCAGTTTCCTTAGAGTAGGAAACTTGAACACCGTTAAAACACTGGAATTCACAATGTCAGTAAGCTTCAAATACGTAAACTCAGAACATATAACATTTGACTAATTAATTTTTACGCTGTACTTTAACTGCGCCTGTTTTGACCCCATCTAGCTGTTGATGCTTATAAATTATAATTATTGTTTCGTGTTTGATGTTTGTTTGTTTAGTTGTTTTATTTTTCATTGTTAAACGTTATGTTACATTTTGATTTGTAATTAGTAATTCTCCTTTTCAGCAAGCTACCGGTATCGCCAATATCAATGGGGCATTAAAGACATACATTTCAAATCTCTTAATTTGGATGGAATCTAGAACTGTGTTTCATAAATGTCAATTGACTCACTTTTTAATGATGTAATGCTTTAAAAATATCTGGCATGTTGTTTTATAATACACTGCTATCTAAAATATTGGAATTTTCTATTAAGATTTTCTTCTGCTATGTTGTAATTAAGAAATTATCTACTGTAATACAAAAACAAAGCAACAATCATAATTTACAACTTAACTTATATTAACAAACCTAACCACATATAAATAAAACAAAATGAAAAGTAACAAAATATGGGACTATAAAATGTAATAAAAAGAAATGGCTGGTTTAGGGAGCGTCGTTAAATTCTTGAAATTCTTGGTAGAAAAACCAAAAACACCTTTCCCGATACGGAAACGGACTCGAAACTTCATTGTGCTGCATTACTGAAGCAATGCGTCTTTTCTGTATTATAGTGAGCCCATCCAGGTAATCCACCAGCTTTAATAAACATCCCATTATAATCTGTATCAGTCCGTCACACCTAAACTCCAGTTAAGTTGCGGCTGTAAACTTTATGACCACTAGTGATGTGCGGTTAACCCTAAAACACATTATCGCTGCGTTTTACGATTTGTGCTGTATAATTATTTTGAGAATAACGTATACAGTTGAGTGGAAGCAAACACCTATTAAGTAATAGGTGTTCTCTTACGCTTACGCGGATAATAATATATAATAATAATAATATTCTACCACATACACACAACACCATCTAGTCCAAACTAAGCAGAGCTTGTAATATGGGTACTAGACAATGGATAAACATACTTATATACTTTTTTTTTGTAAATACATACATATTATACATAGAAACAACCAGACCAAGACAAACATTAATGTTCATGCACACAAATGTTTGACTTGTGCGAGAATCGAACCCGCGACCTCAGGCGTGGCAGTCGGTTACACTCACCACTACGCCATCAAGGATATTATACATTGAAATTAAATTACTTCATACGGATTTTATCACGTCTTTTATTTTTTAAAACGCCACTATTACATAATATTGAAGTACAAAGTTAAAAATTATGTAATAAAAGAGAATTAAAATTTAAAAATTGCAATAAATTAATATAAAGTATTTTAGTTTCAACCTTTTAAGTAGGTATTTATTAGGCTGTAACGAACTGGTAGGTATTTATTAGGCTGTAACAACAGCCAGATTATTCTAATTCAAATTGTTAATTTTATCAACCAAAATAAACCTAATAAGAGAAGGTAAAGAATTTGCATTAACGTACATTATAAGCTTAAAAATATCGTGTCTCTATTAAAATTGCTTCTATATAATACTTTAGACTATTTTCAGAAATAATATATGTTGGTTTTTGCATATGGCTGTCCATAGAATTTGGTGTTGAAAGTTTTGAATGACTTGAATTGGGCTGGCCTCGTCATAATCATAATAATAATCA
Organism: Catocala sponsa; assembly: GCA_963564715.1. NCBI lineage: Eukaryota > Metazoa > Arthropoda > Insecta > Lepidoptera > Erebidae > Catocala > Catocala sponsa. The sequence continues at coordinate 687,804 of OY751337.1, forward strand.
TATTTTATATGCAAACTAAGTGTATTGGATTAAATATTTTATAATATTTCTTAAAACTTATCGGGCTTTTACAGCCATAGCAAATGGTAAGCATTACAGTCATATTTCTGTAAAAATACTGCCCGTTTAGAAAGCCCTTTTCAAAATGTTGTGTACCGACTGTGGAACGATCTATTCCGCCATTGCGGCATCACAGTGTAATTATTATTGATATTACAAATAAGAGATAATAAACGTGGCTATGTTGACCAGCGGTGTCCGACCGAGTTCATTTATTTGCATTTCAACAGATTAATTAATTTACATTATTTATGAATATGGTTTTGGATAATTAATATTGAGGTTGTTAAATTGAATTTATTAATAGTGTAATAATTAATTATGGCAGATTTGCAGTTTTAATGTATTGTTGTTAGAGGTTTTGGTTTTTGGTAACGAATAAATATGTTAATAGAATATTTTATAAGCTTACTGTTGATATTGGAGTAATGTTATGATGACATTAAATTGATTGAAATGTTTGCTTAGCTTGTCATTGCTTTTTAAATAGATAGACCTAAATAGACTGAATTTGACAAACATTCATAGCATTACAGGCAGCTTAATAAACATAATATTGTCTTATGTTTACGCAAACGTTATACATTGAAATGTTATAAATTTTGTCAAAATTATGTAATAAAAGTTTTGTTTGAAAATAAACAACGCGACAAAATCCGTAAAAAGTAGTTAAATTTCAAAGCTTAATAAACAGTAACAATAGACTCGCAGTGGCGGTAGTAAATGTAGCTCTGTGCATGCGGTCTCGGGTTCAATTAATTAAACCTAGCAATATGCTATTGAATTATCCTGTCAAGAAATACTTAATTGCAGCACGGATTCCAGAAACTCTGGATCCTAAAACAGTTGGTAAAATGTGGATATATTAAACCTCTGCCTCAATCATCGAGTATATAGGCGTTAGAATATATGTATATATAGCAAATAGGTACAAACATGAGGACCAATATTCGTAATCAATATTATTTAGAATAGAGTGCCAATCTGCCAGTACTTATCATAAATATGAACATAAATCGCATTTGACATTTATTAGACTAGTTCGAAACTACATATTTTAAACACATTTTACTACGAGAATCAATTTTCTAAATTCGCAGAAATCTCTGTAAATCATACTAATATTTGCCAACTTCAATTTACTCAGAACTGGCAACAGGACTACTAATTAAACCAATGAATCTTTCGTGTAACCGTTATTAGTTAAACATCAACGAAACAGTTTAATAAATAACGTAACAGATATTGGACATCTCTACGTGTAGTAAGTAATATGACGTGTCGATGGCGCAGCGCCAGCGGCACAGCGCGCGGCCCCCGCAGCCCTGGCCGCGACATCCATAACCATTTAGCTGCAGCCAGGGCTTAGCTAATCTCATGTAGTCTTACATGAAATACATAACTTACAGCAAATTTTTATTAATTAGACTAGATTAAAATCTCTTTTAGTAGAGCATTTACATAAACACTGGGTAAGAGCCTCGCTGATTTCAGCATGAATGGGCCGGCTCGACCGGGGAAGGACTACCCTCTCATAGAATATCGACGTGAAATACCAGTATTCCTACTGTTGTGTTTCGTTCGGTGAGTGAGAGTGCCGGAGGCCCAATCACCCCCTTTCCCTCTTTCCACTCCTTCTCCTTCCCACTTCCTTACCTAAAGGGTCGGCAATACGCAAGTGATGCCTCTGGTGTTGCAGGCGTCCATAGGCTACGGTGACCACTTACCATCAGGTGGACCGTATGCTTGTTTGCCACCTTAGCAGAATAAAAAAAAAGTGGAAATCGAGCGCGCATAACAAGGATTTCGGATCTTAGAATAAAACGTATAGAAAGTAACATAATATATTCATAGAATAACATATGCGTCTTCCAAGGAGTGGGTAGAAGTGAATATTATACTAATATTTGATCAGCTATGTCTTGGATCATATATTTGAAGTGAAGGTAGCCTAATGGATAAGATATCGGACTAAAACCGAGAGGTCATGGGCTTGATTTCCACCCAATACAGTAAAGATGTGAAGCCACTCCTAAAAATAGGAACAGTTAGCAAGAATGCTTATAATTTAGTTCGAGGTAATCTTTTTTACCAAAAGATTACGCCGAAATAATTTATGAGCATTATTTGGGAAATTGCTAGTACCAGACTGGCTCCACATTGTGCTACTGAAAATGTCTGGCCAGAAAACCTGAGAAGCCTTTACTACCGCTGCGCCGACGAAGCTCTCTTCACCTACATATAGTAAAACTGTAGAGGTTGTGTCTATGCATAGTAGAAAGTTGTAGCATATATATGTAAACACATCCTAATTAATATTATATATGCGAATGTGAGTTTGTTTGTTTGTTTGTGACGCTTTCACGCCGCAACTACTCAACCGATCATCATGAAATTTCATATATTGTATACATATTTATTTCATTGTTGTCAGGCGAACAGAAAAGATCATTGGGTACCTTGCACCCAGAAAAAATTACTGTTATATTTCTTGCAACTCATGAAGGCGAGCGGGCTATGTATGTGTGTGTGTGTAAGTGTCGCTTGCAACTGACCGCTCTGTCAAACACGCATACTACCGTACTGTGCATGTACACGTAAAGCCCACTCGCCTTCGTGAGTTGCAAGAACTGTACTAACCTAGTATAACCTAAAGGCCCCTCTACATTATCGGCAATGATCGTTGATCGTCTGATCGTCTATAATCGGCAAGATCATCGTGCAAGCATCCACACCGTCGTCTGTAGTAGATTGTCAAACGGCAAGCGTCAAGATGGACGTGGAGTGTGTTGTGGTTCAACGAAAAGTTGTGGAAAAATGGAGGAAAAGATGATGGTGGTATTTGACCATGCATAGTAATAGAACCAAGTAGTTACAATAAATACATAATACAATTACCTTTAGGCGGGCTTGTTCGGGTTAAGTCAAGACGGCGAATGAATGATCGGCGATCGTGTGGACACCTCAACGCAACCACCCGGCGATTCCCTTTGATGCGTGTCCGAAAAACCGACAATTCACGGGTCGCAGGCGATCGTAGACGATGATCGGTGAGTACAGCCGAGTATGCCCTCTACACGATCGCGCTCGCGCGTAATCGTCTGTAATCGCCGATAATGTAGAGGAGCCATAACGTCCATATACGCGAGCAAAGCTGCGGGAAAATCTAGTGTACTATAATAAAACTGTAAAGAGTATATATATACACATGCATACATACATAGATTCACGCCAGATTCCCAGAGGGGTAGGCAGAGATTACGGATTTCCATTTGCTACGATCCTGACACACTTCTCTGGCTTCATTCACTTTCATCACATTCCTCATACACGCCCGTCGGTTCAAGTTGCTCTTAACCTGGCCTTTGTCCAGAACGCCTCCGATCTGATCGAGAAACGTTGGCCTAGGTTTTCCTCTTGCGACTGTTCTATTCACACTAGCCTTATAAACTTTCTTAGTCAGTCTTTCCTCGTCCATTCTTTCTACATGTCCAAACCAGCTTAACATACCCTTTTCTAGTCTTGTCACTATATCCACTTTCATGCCGCATCTCTCTCTATTCACACTATTCCTTATTCTATCTTTCAGAGTCACGCCACATATGTTTCATAGACTTGCATATAATATAAAACGAAAACGTGTGTCAGGATCGTAGCAAATGGAAATCCGTAGTCTCTGCCTACCCCTCTGGGAAACAGGCATGAATCTATATATATATGTACAATATAAAACCCATTCTAAACTAACAGTGCACATACGAAGACCAATATATTCCAGCTGTACAATGGACTTAGTCAGGTTGTACAGCAACAAGATAGCACCCGAGGTAAGATTGCGGTTGGCTTAGACAATTTGTAAGCACATACAACATGAACGTACACACATACATACATATTTCTGTTTTATGGCGACACCCCGCTGGTGCAACAATATAACACTCGGATAAGGGCTGTCGCACTACTTGAATGGAATGCTATACGTTTGTCAAGATATAAAATATAGCATTGTTTAATGTTTTTACACGATAGTAATAAGTACTAATAAAATTTGTATCACGTTTTATTTTGTAACCAATTGAAAGTGTGTCAAGACGTTTCAGAAAATTTAGAAAGCTGTAATACAATAAACTGTGAAAAATAATATTCTTGATAAATTTTAATCGATGAATATTTAAATAAAGCTGTACTCATTGCGGTTCCTGCATGATAAAAGACGTAGGATAAAATATATTATTTAAATAATTATACAATTTCACACTTTACTATTGCGATAGACGCCAAAAAAATAGTTTGATATGCATTTAAAAAAATATTTATCTGAAATAATATATACCTAGAAAATAAATACTAGATAGTTTAAGTCGTCACTTAAATATTTATACAGGTCTTTACAACACTGGGTTTATCCTAAATATGGATTTAGTGTAGACATTTCTATTAATCTAATCCTCTAAGTCAGAGCCAATAAATATATGATAGCCACCATCATATTAATCTTGTACTCAACACATGACCAGAGACAATCACAAGAAATATACCACGAAATGTAGCATTCATTAGCATATCCTCAAGTGTATCACACACATAGGAATTAACTTGCAACTAAAAACAGCATAACTTGGCGAAATTAGTATGCATTGTGAGAGCTTATCTCAGCACAATGCACTTACAGTTGTTAATATTGTATACTAGATACTGCTGCCTGGCTTTACTCGCTATATTTTGCAAGGAGATAGCATGTGTACGTGCTTCTTTTAACTATAATATTTTTAAAAGCGGTATTAAATTATACTTTCTTAAGTTTTGGATGGTTCCTGGTTTACATTTTCTTAAGATGCGTGTGTAATCTTATTTTAGGGTAATTTAGTATTGATGATGGATAGCATCATGAGTTAAAAATGGAGTTTTGTTAGCTCACGGTGACAATTTCTTTTAATCCATATTTGTTTTTAATGGCACTGTGTAAAAATGGTTTACTGTTTTTAGAATTGTACTAAAAACAGTTTAGCATTTTTACATGTCAATATCGGTAATTTAGCTTCTTCTTTCTTCTATTTTCAAACAAATTCGTTCCCATATAATATGACTGCAATTTTATGTACATACACAAGATGAGGTCTTGCACTGTACATACGTATGTTCACATAAACAATTGCCGCGAGCTACTCGCACAACTAACCTGCTTGATTAACTCGCACATGTAGCCCGCACGAATGGTTAGCACGTAGCACGCGCCACTTTAGTCGTGGACATGCACGTTTGCCTTTGGATGTAAGTAATAATGCGGCGAGCCAATTGCTCTGGTAGATCCAGACCTAGATACAGTGTTGCTGCTTAATGTTTCTAGGTAGACAAGCCATTAACTTGAAACCCGTAGTTGCACATATGCTCTCGCTTCTTTCCCTGAATAACAGGACAATTGATGCCAAAATCACTGTCATAATCCATATTGCAAGCGGATAAAACCAAATGGTATTTGATCCTGAAGACCATTATCGGTTTATAGCCCTGAACTATACTGTAACGTCTTTTAATAAATTTTCAAGAATGACAAATGGTGCCTATGGATATGTGATTTATTTGCTATAAACTTCAGCTGTGTCAAAATTCAGGAATTATGATGGCAGAGTTTGTAATAAGGCCCGACGGCCTTCCTTAGATGGCATTCTTTGATCTCTATAGAATAATTATGACGATGAAAATTAATGTTTAAAATTAATATGTTGGTTCTTTTAAATGTTTGATACGTAAATAACTTTGATTGTAGGGATGGCAAGTCGCCAATATGCAAGCGTTAAAAGTTCAGAATTAAACGCTTGCACAAAAAAGGAGTCTGCTACAGCTTTTTTGTTTATTTAGCAAGTTCATCATGATTTTATTGGCTTCAATTCAGTTAAATCTCGAAAATATTTTGAAAAGATTATAGGTATATAAACTAGATGTTCCCGCGATTTCACCCGCGTTTATCGTTACTGCGCCGCTCCCGCGGGTCGTAGCGTGATTTTATATAGCCTATATCCTTCCTCGATAAATAGGCTATCCAACACTTAAAGATTTTTTTAAATCGAACCCGTTGTTCCTGAGATTAGCGCGTTCAAACAAACAGACAAACTCTTTAGCTTTATAATATTAGTATAGATAAGCGCGTTTCATATCAGAATCTGACTTAGTTTATTTTACAATTTAGGCAAAATAATTCGCTTCCTATTCAATTTTGGCTTTTGCCGGTAAGTTTAACAACACGGTAACATTATAATATGTATGTACCTACAAACATAGGTAATACTCATAACCAAGCAACAAAATATACGATCATTGTATGTTATTCATGAAGACATGAAGACATAAAAAAATATATATACGGTCGAATTGAGAAACCTCCTTTTTTGAAGTCGGTTAAAAATTATAAATATCCTCATTTTATCCTAAGATAATTATACAGTTGAAAAGAATAGTTTCTTTTATTATAATACGCCGTGTTCACACAGTCGTAATCTTGTCGGAGTCACTGAATTTAAAAATCAAGTTAATTTTACACCGACGACCAAAGTAACGACCAACTTTTACGACCGGCTTCCTCGCTGAACCTTAAACTTAAACATATTCAGATTTTTACCATTCATGTATCACACGCTTTACTACCGAAACTCAGAATAGCGCGAAACTAAGCAACCTCTTAGAACAACCACCTATCTAATTCCAAACCTAATTTAGTTTTGCATAGGGTGCATATTCGTACGCTTTCTTAAAATTTAATTTAAAACTGCGGTGTGCACTTATATCTCGAGGGATTTAGCGTCAAATTGGATTGCTTTTCTACAAGTTGTGCATTTGCATAAGGACAAAAGATGTTACTACCACTGGGCTATGTTTGTGTAGTGCGCTGAACCGACAGACAATGCCAGATAATATCAAGTGTTATCACAAATACTTGAAATCTCATGAGAGGATATTACCTACTTTAATTGAGTTGGCACACACAGTTACACGATGTTGTTGTACTCTATGTGAATCTTTTATCGTTGCGTCGTAGGAGGATACATATTATATTATATTTTTGAAGCAGAGGCAAAATTTACTTAACTTGAATCTGTGGTTTTATATTATTATATAACGTAAAACCTTTAATTACCGTAAAACATTTTTTTCAATTATGAGTAGTAGAGCCTCGCTGATTTCAGCATGAATGGGCTGGCTCGACGGGGAAAGTACTACCCTCTCACAGAATATCGACGTGAAATAGCAGTGTTCCTACTGTTGCGTTTCATTTGGTGAGTGAGAGTGCTGGAGGCCCAATCACCTTCTTATTATATATACCCTAAGGATAGACCAGTGTCAGGATATTAGAGGGCACTGACTTCCCAATAACGACTGCCATAGATGTTCATGGCAGCCAGGACGGATGGCTTAACGTGCTCTCCGAGGCATGGAGCAGTAATAAATAATGCAGAAAGTATCATCAATATATTCATGTTATTATAAAACTGTAATCAGGCTAAGCCCGATAATTGAAATTACATGTAGATTTGAAAAAAAAAAATTATCAACTACATAAATGTGAAGTCTGAACCCAAAACAATGGTTCTAGGAATATTACCCGTCCGCTGTTTGTCTATCGGTCTGTATGTTTCAGTACCAGCAAAATAGCAGGCAGTTTGCTGCAGTTTTACTACTAGATAGCTTAGGATTCAACGTCAAACCTAAGACAAGTTTCATATCAATGCTTTAAGTAGACAGTGTCATACTGGTGCAATGTTTTAGCAATTTTGTCATTGTCGGTTATCATGTAGAGTGGTGCGGGCACGGGAGTATATTATTTCATTTGCTGGCCATATTTTTTGTAGTGCTACTGTGGCGAGTATAACTATATTATACTCGGACCGCCACCTTTCACATGCACGAGTTGCAGCGAATCGCTCCGCCTATGGATATTAGGCCATGCGCTTATGGGTGGATGATGTGAGTTGTTTACGCAAAATCGACCTTCGACGGCGTTGGAGGACGCTGCGGCGCCCGCGCTTCCAGATCATTCGGGTTCCGACTCTCGCCACGCGTGCTACTAGCTTAAAAATATATTGTATTATTCTGTCTATAACTTGTAATTCTCAGTGCAGTAAACTTTGATTATAATCAGTAACAAGTTATTCATTTTGGCCTTGCTCAATTTATTTTCATTCTTAACCTACATTCACTATCATTCAGTCGCTATAATCATTATTGCTAAATTCATTTTCTTTCGCTGTGCTTGCTAAGCCACGAGTTCGATGCTCGTGTAGTGGAATTATACGGCTCGATATAATTCTACACTACATTATTTAAAACAATGCCAATATGAATTATCCTAATCCTTCCTAACTAATATTATAAAAGCGAAAATGAGTTTGTTTGTTACTTTTTCACGCCTAAACCACTGAACCGATGATTCTGAAATTTTGCATATATGTACGTTGTCAGGTGTACAGAAACGGACATAGGCTACTTTTCATCGCGAAAAAAATTACTGTTCCGGGGAAAACAACAATTACGTTCTTATTATAATAGATGGCGCCACGTGTCTTTCGAATCATGATTGAATTATATTATTACAAGCAGAGCACAACCCGAATTGATTGTCAAATTCTAAATTAACGCGAGCGAAGCCGCAGGCAAAAGCTAGTTAAGTTATATGTACGGACGACGAAATGGTTAAAATATAAGCATTTTTAGTAAAGCACGGAGCATAGAATCTGTAAACAAATATAAGAATATTATCTACTAAAATAAATGGAAAATGTTTCAGATTATCAAAACAGCAAAATCTACGTTTTAGCGAACATATGCTAAAAATAAAACATTTGGACAATTAAAACGCGGGTTAAATCTAAGCTTTAGATTATCACCATGTTTCACTACCGAGGAAATTGAACCATAATAAAATGTTACTAAAGAACATTTTTGCTTGAAAATAGCTACTATTTACAAGCAAACCAATGCATGTTGCACTGGATGAAATATTGAAATGCCGCGGAACGCGTTTTCGAAACCACGAACGATTTCCTTTGCTACAATTTTGAGTTCTCCTTTGCAATTTATAAGGATTATTTTTGTTTGATACAATTTTGTTATGAAGTATATCTAGTACGTGTTTTCTGTGACTGCCTTTGACACTTGTCGGCATGTTACTCAGTCTTTGTTGTAAGGATGTTTCCAGACATGTTGGCTGCTACCGCGTTCTGGAGAAATAGAGTAAAATATTTGTAGAATTATACAGCATTCAAGAATGTTATTGATGTGAAACATCTATAGCCGCACGTAACACCGATTGCTGGCGTGGCGACGCGTCGCCACGCTATATGATAGTATTTTAAATTATGCCATATTAGTTCCTGCCGTAATCTGTTCTTTTATGCATATTACTTGTACAAAATAATTTCGATGTTTCAAATCTGCCAGGCGTCCGCGTCCCGTGACGGCTCACAATTTTTTATTTAAATGTTGTGTTGCTACGAGTATTCTCCTTTCTTTTTGACGTGACAACGTCTAATAAATCGATGAACGCCGGCTGCACGCACGAAAAAGGATGACTCTTTGTCCCGTTACGCTCATTGTCCCGTTACGCTCATTGTAACGTTACGACCGGAGCGAAAGCGCTACACGAGCGAAAGGCACGTTATGACGTTGTCACGTTAAACTATCGTCCGTAAACTGACTTTACAGACAACCAATTTTTTTGACTTAAATATTTTTGATTGCCTTGTGAATGTAACTGATGTGCATGAGGTCTGGAGTTGAACTGCCTGATTGGGTTTGATTAACAGCACAGTCTGGAATGCCCGGTAGTGGGTAATATGCTCGCCCGCTATTATGTGGGACCTAATACCACACCTGCCTAAATGAGGTTATTAATACATCTCAGTCTATGTTTTCTGGGATAAAACATTGAGACTATGTATATATAATTATTATATTTCTGGGATATAAGTGTCGAACTTATATCTTACATCTTTATCCAATTCTTAACGTCAAGACATACCTGAGTAACGAGTAAGTATTTATATTTATAGCACTTGGTTTGTCTTAACTATCAACTATGCTATATAACATTGTAATCTGTGGATAACGTCGTGAGCAGTGTGTTTGTTAATTCTAACATTTTACTCCTAAAATTGTTGTAATGTATACATTACAACAATTTTATGTTTGATTGTATTTTAGTTTATAATTTTTTAATTTTCTTCATTTTATTATACAAACAACAGTGTATTATTATACTGTTGTTTGTATAATAAAATGAAAAAATTAAAAAATAATAAACTAAAATAAAAAAATATAAAAAGAACGTGTAGTCTCAGAATGTTCTTTTATATCTTTCTCTGCCCTTGCTTGTTAGATTTTTTACACACAATACTCTACTGAGTATTGCTGAGAGCTGACAAGGTATTTGAAATAATAATAATAATAATTGATTTATCTCGAATTACTTTAGCACAATACATGAAGATATGTAGAAGAAGATAAATATTGCATTATTACACGCCTTACAAATTCTGAAGAAGCCTACATTTCTTCATTTGTTGCTTTAATTTACTTCGAATACCAAAAATAATTAATTGTGAATGCTTTAATTTATTGAGAAATGTAGTCCTCATAACTTACGTGTGACAACGGCTTTAGATTGAAAAATATGACTATGACACTGTCATATTATGCGCATATGTCCGTAACCGGAGACAAATTACTTGGTTACCGTGATTTGTGTTGTCACGCGGTACATCGCAGCTTTTTGCTGATGAATCACATAACATCACGTTATTAATGCGGACATGTACTTCGAAATACAAATTTGTCATGGATATTTTGAATATTTCTGATTCCACTTCAGTTGCCACGCTCATTTGGTTTACAATTTATTACCGGAAATGATGATGCAGTACATCAAAACTTGTACTTATTTGTTACTAAAATACCACTCTTGGCAACAAATATGTATATTATTTTGTGTAAGGAAAAATGAATAACTTACGAAACGTCCTTTTGTCGATTTTACGGAACACCGTAAACTATGTTTTTTTTTAATAATACTATTTATTTCTCAAAAAGGTTACTAACAGTATGAACACAGAGAGAACTTATAATCTAAAAACAAGTTACAGCATACATTTGTTGAAACACTGGTACCCAAGGTAAGAGTTAACTTGAGTCTTGGGTACCAGGGCTCTCGCTGGATATTTAAAACTTATTTAACAGATGTATCATCTGTGGAAGTGTTCGTATGATAAGTTACTTATTTAGCCTATGTTTTTCATTAAATATGAAGTGATTTTAGTGTTTCGTGTGTGTGTGCGTGCGTGTGTATGTGTGTGTGTGTGTGTGTGTGTATGTGTTCGTGTTGAGTGTGTGTGTCTAAGTTAAAGTATCGATAGTCTCATTAAATTCTCAGTGCATGCATAACTTCTATTCATAAGCCACTTTGATACTTTCTTTTTGCATTGTGATCTAAGGAGTCGATAGATATTGCAATTTTTATTGAATATATTGTATAGGTGGCCACCGATCACTCTAAAAGTATTTTTAGTATTTCGACTTTCGTGATTTACACACATATCTATACTAATATTATAAAGCTAAAGAGTTTGTTTGTTTGGTTGAACGCGCTATTCTCAGGAACTACTAGTTCGAATTGAAAAATTCTTTCAGTGTTGGATAGCCCATTTATCGTGGAAGGTTATAGGCTATATAATATCACACTACGGCCTATGGGAGCGGCGTAACGCGGGTGAAACCGTAAGCACATCTAGTTTAATATAATATTAGACAACGGGTTTCAATAGCGTTAATAATTACTTAAATGTCATAAATTTATTATTTTCCGATGTAACAACCGACTGGCATCAATCGTGGTAACGAGCTGACTGGTGTGAACTGAGCGGTAGCTTTGCAATGTGCGGATTTCAGCAGCTACCTTCACTAGGTAATTTCTATACATATCCATTGATTTTTTTTTTATAACCTTTTGAATAATAACCAACGTAATTGAGACCCGTTGTCTAATATTATATTTAGTACTGTAAAGAAATCGGAAAGGTAATATTTCTGAATACTTTTAAAATATAATTACACATTGAATTATTATATAGATTTCTTTGCTTTATGAAAACCTTTTAACTGCAGGTAGGTACTATTAGTTTTCTAATTCTGATATGATTATACAGGGTGTAAGTGACGGTTCACCGAAAACTGAAATACTAGCTTCGGACCATCATTCTGAGTTGGAAAACGTAGGAATTTTCCACCGGAAAATTATCGAATTTTCTTTCAAAATTTCCCATTTTTCTATCTGATAATGATTACATAATGAGTAAACGACCCATTATACTAGATAATATCAATAAAAACTACATAATACCGAAAAACAGCTATGTAATCCAAACATACAAAATAAACACAGTTGAACCAATCAGCTGATCTTGCGCGGACAAGGCAATGACCAACGCAAAAAAGTTTTTTTACACACCGGCAATAGTGTGCTGTGTAAAAACCCGCCCGCATCGTACCTACTACCACTGAACTAGGGAAGATCTATGATCAATGATCGATATCGAAAAAAGTGTATTAAACAAAGCGGGATAGGTTAATAAATAAAATAGTTGTTTTCCTTTTAAAAGTAAAGGTTACATGAACGTGTTAGCACTATTTATTATTAAATTAGTCACGTAGATTGAAAAGATTGTAATGATTAAAGTAGCCTGTAATTAAATGTTATACTACTATCACTTTACAATACCCATTTGCATTTTAAATGTTAAAAAATATTAATTGTTTTGATATTTCGTATCGTAAATGTACATGTATGAGTTTATTTAATCACTTTTAATAATATTTAATGTAAAAGACCATCTAATTGTTTTAAAACAAAGCTTTTTGTACACAGCGATTCATACAATGTAATGTAATCTAGTAAATCTTTACTTAACTGTTAAAATACAAAACTGTAACAAAAATTTGTTAATAGAATTAGCAGTTATAAGTATAAAATTAATCGATAGCCGATAACTCTCATAAAAATATTTTATGAGAGTTATCGACTATGGATTTATTTAATTAGATAGATGTATCTCATCCCTATCTAATATGACTACAACTGCAAAAGAAATTTATTTTTGAATTCTTTAGTTCGGTTGCGCTACTGTCAGGAATCGGAAGTACTTGACGTAATCTCTCGTATTCGCGAGTGTTTACTATTTTCGTTGCATTTTGTTAAGTTTTTATTTTGTTTATAACTATTTTGTGTACTAAATTGTGTTTATTTACTGTGTTCATAACATTTTGTTAACGTTTTTGTTTTGTTTATAACTTTTTGTGTAACTACAAAGTTGTGTTTGTACCTAATAAATAATGCGTCAGCCATTTAGTGCACGTGAATATGGACAAATGCTCATGGCATACGGGGAGGCACGAGGCAATGCTTCGTTGGCGCTTCGCATTTACATCCAGCGGTATCCTGACGCTCGTCACCCTATGGACAGTCGTGTGATTTCTCGTACGTATCAACGAGTACTGGATAATTTACCCATAGTACCGCATCAGGAGGGTTCCAGCAGACCGATTAGAGTTTCCACTGAGCGGAGAATTCTCGATGCCGTTCACCGTAATCCACACCTTGGTACGCGAACCACCGCTAAACTTCTGCGCCGTAACTACTGAACTCGCGTATCGCACTGGACTGTGCATAAAATTTTACGCAGAGATCGACAACGGCCGTACCGTATTCATAAAGTGCAAGCTCTCGTGCCTGGCGATCAAGTTCGGCGTATTGCATACTGCAGGTGGTTGATGAATCAGCAGCGGCAACATCCAAATTTTGTATCCCACATAATCAGGACTGACGAATCCACGTTTACTCGGAATGGCATGTGGAATCCACGTAACTCGCACGTTTGGGCGCGAAGTAATCCACATGCATCCCAACAAACGGGTCACCAAACGCGTTAGTCAGTAAACGTATTGTATGGTAACTATAACAACAAAATTTTAGGGCCTTACTTTTTACCGGAGCGCTTGAATGGACCCCGACACTTGGATTTTCTACAGCAAGACCTGACAACTGTCCTGGATGAGTTACGTTCCGATCTTGCCGCAGAATGGGATCAAATGAAAGATTTGCCGCTTGCTCAGTTACCTCAAATTTGGTTTCAACACGACAGTGCTCAGAGTGCGCCAATATCTTGACAACACATTTCCTCGGAGATGGATTGGGCGATTCGGGCCTCACTCGTGGCCAGCCCGCTCACCGGATTTAACACCGCTGGTTTTTTTTTGTGGGGCTATATCAAGGAAAAAGTGTTCGTCAGTGAGTGCACTACTGCGGACGAAATGCGGAATCGTATAACGGCAGCATTTGTAAAGTTAGAAGCTGACATTATCGCAGACCCCTCCATGATGCCTCGCCTTCACGCCGAAACAATCAATCGTGCGCAAGTTTGTGAACAAGTTGGAGGCAGCCATTTTGAACCATATCTTATAAAGCCCGCGAGATCTTAAGGTAAGGTTTAATTACTTTTACAATTTACTGTTAATTCAAAGAATTTATCGTAAATCACCCTACCTTTTTATTTTATAAACACATTTGGCTTTCTGTTTTTACCTACACAAACATTAACGAAATGTGCGTATAAGATTAATTTTATAAGACGTTATTCAATTTATTCAAATTTTTTGTAAGTACAATAATAAAATTGTACAATCCGATTATTAGTCACAACGTTTAAATTATTATTGTAATAGATCACTAAAATAGGTGATCCGGGCTCCGTCAGATAATGTGAGCGCGCGTAGCCTTGGTGCGCGGGAAGCGCGATACGATAGCGCGGACGGACACATTGCATTGGTAGCGATACATTGCGTAGTGTAAATTACAATGTACTAGCATAAAACTTTAATCGTACGTTTCATTTTTGAATTGACATTTCCATTCAGTTGTGTACTTATGGACAAACGATTGTGCAACGTTTTCGGTACACCGTCCCTTACACCCTGTATACTTTTTTTCTCGTTGAGAAGGCAGTCAAGCATATTATAAGCTGATCTGTTAATGCGTCCGTTATTTATAGCTGGGCTAATCATCGTAGGGCTAAGTTCATCGAGTGGGACAAAGACAACGCTTTACTTAAGCAACGTATAAGTAGTTTTCTTTCGCGTGCGAGCAGTGACAACAGAATAATGGTGGCATTGCAGTACTGCCAGTCGTACTGCTATAGTTGTGAGTGTCGTTTATTTACGTAATTATAATTTTTTATTAATAGACAAGACATACACACACATGTGTTGCCGAACCTGTGTAAACAAACTATCTGCGCTAAGCGCATAAGGGACTACGACCTTTGATCCTTGCGGCACGTCCCTAAGAAACTTTCAAATACACAGCAGGAATGCAGCACAGTTTATTGGACTGTATTTTCCTGCCAGGCTGATATGGTTAGAATGTTATGCCCAAAAGCACAATCGGGTATAACATTCCCGACTACATAAATATTTAATTAAAATACCGTTAACTTCTACTCGAACAAATTGCAGTCTATCATCATAAAGTATATCGAATATAAATGCACCCTCTCCCCTTTTCTAAATTATTTCTCGAAAAATCTAATCGAATATATTTCTGCACTATAAATCAAAACATTTTGCTGAACTTCTGAGCGGGCATATTCCAAAAGAATGTTTTCAAAGACGTCATTCCACCGACTTTATATAAACTGAGTCAATTTATTTTCTTGAATAAAACTTTCCACATGTGAATTATACAGAAATGTGCCCGATTTACGATATTTCGATTTACGTTTGATATTGTGGACGCATATACACATAATGATGAGGTTATGGTATTTTACCATTTCTTTTTCATGGTCACACACACATACCTATTACTGAAGAATTGTAAGGCTCTATGCAAATATTTAAAACTATGAGACAAAAAAACATTATGAGAAAAACTTGCGCTCGAAAAATTTTTTGCTCTGGCAATTTAGATTGGGAGTTTTTAAGCGATCAAAATACAAACGCTCATACTCATACAACAATGACTTTCATATTAATGTTAGAGTATTTTATAATCACTTACAATGTTCTAATTACAGGAATGTCACGTTGCTGACTCTAGGAAAAGTAGGATGAATTTGATTTATCCTAATTTGTCGCCAAAAGTTCTATGAAATTTTTTGTCACAGTTGGCTCTTGCACTCACAAATAAATTTGTAATTTAATTTAATTAGGCTCGGCATGATTTTAAAAATATGATGTACACATATAAAATAATATTACATTCTAGATATAAGCTACAGATCTAAGACACACACATACAAAAAAAAAATGCTTTGAACAATACAAATATTGAAGCAATAACTTTTTGTTATGGTATTTGACACGATACAATACCTGAATCTCCTAGTGCACAATTTCCAATTATTAAAGTCATTGATTCATCTTTGTCTTTTTGTTAAGATGATGCTTCAACTTACGTAAACCTTAACATGAAGTCAAATATCACGGAACTTAAGTACAGAGTATCGTGTCTTCAAGTTCACTACGAACATTGTTGGAATACGCGACTGGCACTCAACGGAATAGTCTCTGCGTTTGAATTCTCCAAAGAATATATTTGATATTCTGGTAATACGCTCAAACTTTGTAAAAGAACGTTTTCATAAAGAGGCCGGTCTAGTTCACGAATAAAGTTTTGTGAGCATACCGTTTGACTCAGAAACATGTTATGTTATGAGGGTCTTGCGTATTCGTAAAATATATTAAAAGATCGAGCTAGAGCCGAGTTTGAAAAGCTTGAAAACTAAACGGTTACGTGGGCAATTTGAAATATATCTCAGTCCTCTCTTTGCTCTTACAGTTAGATTTTCTTTTTCAAAGCATAACTACCGCACTAGACTGAGTTGTGCGAAACTTTACTATATTCACAGACTTTTTAGGATCAAAACATTTCATCTTATATGAAGATCAAATCTGCTACACATCGCGCATATAGAAGAGTGAGACGGTTATTTAAAAGATACGCATATGACAATGCAAATTTGACATCAACTATCAATATGGACCGCAAAAAATCATGTTACAAAATACTCATGACCGACGCTGAGCTTCACACAGCCTTGTGCTATAGGTACACCACACGAGCAAATTCTCAAAAGACAGCTATATTATATAAGATTTCATGAGCCCTGTAGTAAAAAAGTATATAAGGTGACAGCTGCCTACAATCACCTGCAAGTTCCCAGAATATTTTGTGCGGCCGTAGTAAAAGACGAGTGAAGTAGTAAAAAGGTGGTGCGGCAAATGACAATTTGTCACTATATTGTGTGACTTTAACTCTACTTCGTTAATAAGAAAGCATGTCAGTTACCGCGTAGCGGTTCCCTCAGAAACTCTGGTGTGTTTCAATGTTTTCATTTTAACAAAATGTCTGCAGTGGTCAGTTGTATTTCATTTTCTATCGTTACTCGTGTAGTGATAAAAATATTTACTTTCATTGTTTAAAAATTTGTGAGTGTATAGGGACCATAGCAATTGAATGTTAATAAACTTAATTAAATATAATAATAATATACTCAGGCATGTAAATCACTTTTATAGGACATAAGCCGCCAGCGTTGACTTCGCTTAGGTTTAAATTATATAAATCCTATTAACATCTCAAAGAAAGTTTATAAGGCTAGTGTGAATGGAACAGTCGCAAGAGGAAAATCTAGGCGAAACTTTCTCGACCAGATCGGAGGCGTTCTGGACAAAGGCCAGGTTAAGAGCTTCTTGATCCGACGGGCGTGTATGAAGAATGTGATGAAAGTGAATGAAACCAGATAAATGTGTCAGGATCGTAGCAAATGGAAATCCGTAATCTCTGCATATGCCTCTGAGAAACAGGCGTGAATCTATGTATGTATGTAACATCTCAAATATTATACCTTTTGTATAGTGAAGTTATGAAGTTATCAAGTTATCAAATAGGTGGTGCCGGCGCTGACCTTCCACATATTTACAAACTCAGAAAATACTATCTTTATAATGTTAGACAAAACATTTTTTACTGTTTTGTTACTGTCCCTTGTCACAGCGGTACTGAGAGCTGTATTTTTTTATTTGACTGGATATCAGTGTTTACACGGAGAGACTGCCATCTGACCTCCGCAACCCTAAGGCTAAACCAGGGTCAGGATATTATAGGGCACTGACTTCGCAATAACGACTGCCATAGAATTTCATGGCAGCCGGGACCGACGGCTTAACGTGCTCTCCGAGGCACGGAGCAGGCAATAATTGTCAATCGATACGCACATAATTTCGAAAAGTCATATAACTTCCGAAAGTCAGAGGTGCTCGACGTGGGTTCGAACCCGAAACCCTCTGCGTTGCAGTCTGTTGGTCTCCCCACTGAGCTATCGCTGCTTATTTTTGTCTAACTATGTTTTACAAATAATAAATGATTCTGATTCTGATTCTGTACGATTTCCGGATGACAGAAAAATACAATAGCATTTCATTGTGTTTTTCTGCCAAGAAATTCTCAATAGTAACACAGCATTAAACTTAAAAACGGCCTACAAGACTACAATAGAATCACCCCGTATTACGTGAGTCATGAAAAAAGAACTACCTTAATGTAGGTGATACGCCCTGTGCAGCCCTTGCTTATATACTCGTAAGACTACCATTTAAACCAAAATACAACAAATCAAAGCACAACCCAAGCGTATCCTGTAAACACTCATCACATTACTGAGTCAACAATACAAAACAAACTGAAATCCCGCCCACAAAAAACACACTCACTGAATTGAGCCATAAAAAGACTCGCCCTAATGATTGGCCCGCCGATTCATTACACGAGCTGACAGATGAATTTATAAGAACGTGCAGAGCACATCTCATTTGTCACAGCGGCCGTAAATCCGTCCGCGTGTGCAGTGGAGGGTTGAGACGGTGCCAACCATTGCAACTGTCATTGTTTATCGTGGAGGTGGTTTCGTTGGAGCTGTTTGTGTGTAATCCGTCTCTGGGTCAAGCAATCTTACTGAATAATCAGCTTTGTTGGCTAACCGACGAAAACTATTTTCGGCCTGTTTAGAGATGTAATTTCTTAAAGGCGTTTATACATGTGCTATTTTGCACTTCATTGGTCTAGTTGTGTTAGTTTGCACTTATTTTTACTAGGAATCCCTAGGTAGTGAGTTCAATTTCTAACTGCAGAACTACGGAATCCTCATCAGCGGTAACACAAACCCAGGTTAACATGAAAATAATAAATGGTAGTAAAATCTTAGGCTTGCATCAGAGGCCTTGCTGATGTCGAGGGACGTTCCTCGGTTCCCCGCTCCATTGGATACAGAGAGGTAGAGGTAAGAGTGCACCTGTATTCGCGCGCACACTGTCGTTTTAATGTTTCGTACACTTTAATATCTCCTGCGCGATTGACTTGGCTACACACACACGCTGTAAACGCAACTGGTGTGTATGAAGTCTCGGATTTAATTGCATATTAATTAGTTACTGGATTTCTGTAAATAAATTTTCAGTACAAGTTTCAACACGGAGTTAGGCATACATTGTTATGCGGACGACAGTACCGCCCATGCACCGTGCATGGGCGATATCTCGGACATCCTGGGGCCAAACAGGCTGAGGTTGAGGGGAAAAGGCAGAATCTTGTCGTTGAACTTGACCGGACCTTGGACCGCATCTATGAATGGGGTGCCAAGAACTTGGTCGAGTTCAACGCCAAGAAGACCCAGGCATGCGCGTTCTCAACAAAAAAGTCTCCGTTCCTTCCCCTCCCTTCTCTGAAGAACACTCCACTGGTGATACGTGACAGTCTCTCCATCTTAGGTATGGATCTTTGCCGCTCCCTTAATCACTAAACCTATACCATATATATAAATGAGTTTGTTTGTTACCTTTGCACGCCTAAACCACTGAACCGATCATCCTGAAATTTGGCATATACGTTGTCAGGTGTACAGAAACGGACATAGGCTACCTTTCATCCCAAAAAAACGTTTCCGAGGAAAACAACAATAACGTTCTTATGATAATAGATGGCGCCACGTATCTTTCGAATCATGATTGAATTATATTATTACAAGCAGAGTACAACCCGAATTGATTGTCAAATTCTAAATTAACGCGAGCGAAGCCGCGGGCAAAAGCTAGTAAATTATATTGCTTCCTTGTATAAAGAAAATTAAACCTTAAATAATATTTTCTTTTGATAAATCATAAAGCAAAATAGGTACTAATTAAAAGTCGGTATTTGCCCAAATTCCGGTGCACAAACACCAATTAACATATTTTCAAACGAAATCAAACGTCGAGTTTAAATAAATTACACGCTCGTTTACTTCACAACTTCCATCTGCACAAATAACCCGGATATCCGGGTATGTAATCGCGTATGCCCGGACTGGTCACACCCGGGTGAAAGCGGACCTTCTACCGGGTCTTCATTGTTAGCATAAATTTATCGAGCGAATAATTTTATGTAACTGCGGTGTTTTTAAATCCGGATGTACCTTAGGTAGAGATTAATGCAAAAATACTGTTTATAACGAAACAATACAGTGATTTTCAATAAATTAAATAACGCTTGTCATGTTTATCGTGCGTTTTTGTTTGTGACACCAAACGTCGCACGCGTAACTGAACACAAATATAAATATACACCTATGTACGGGTACATAAACATTTCAGAAGACTGCCTTAGTGGCGCAGCGGTTTCGTTGCCTAGTCGGACATATTATTGGGTTATTTGTTTATATGTTGCAACAATGAATCCAGGGATCCAAGTCTGCTATTTTTATAAATTCGTCATTCTGACACGACGTAACTGCAATTCTATTGTCATTTTGCTAAAAGTTCGTAATCTGCTAAATTCATAATGGTCGATCATTGGTCGGTCAATGGTCTCGTATTAGGATTGTGATAGAATGACATGTTGTATTGCCATTATTATAAAATCCGTTAGTTGAAGTGATTTTTGAAAAGCTACTACTAAATTTGAACATTTATTCATGCCAGATTTCATTTATATATATTTTTACATATTATTTAGGTTTAAAGATCGTTATTATTAGTGTTAAAAGTAATTTGATCAAAGGAACTATCAAAATAGCAGATTACTGCATAGGTCAGTCATTCATTTGTCATTATGTACGAGATTACCATTCTATGCCATTTTTTAATGGAAGGTCAGTGGTTGACCATCGAAAGTCATAATGACACCATTATATTAGTAGATTACCAATCTTGTCAAAATCAACAATTATGTAATCAATGATAGCCCATCCTGACACTGTTGTAATAGCAGACTTGGGCCCAGGAAGTGTACGGTGTGTGTGGTAGATATATTTACATTGGCAAACTCGACAAATCTTAATTATAAAAGATGAAATGTGGGTGTAACACCTTTTGCTACCACTCTGAGGATAAAGGCGTGAATATTATTTATGAATCTTTAGCTCAGTAAATAAGAGGCTTATATACCTACATATCTGTTCTATTCCTTTATATTCAACTCATCTATCTCAATATGTGGTCACGCTTTATCACGATGGTGATGAATATATAGCAATTTATAGAGGTCATCTATGTAATTAAATAACACAACATAAATTTCATCTAAGTGATTTTAAAAATCTAGATCCCACTGTAATAATTCTCTGAAGTGAATCAAGGTTTAGTCTTGGCAAGAAACAGGGAATTATACTTGAAAATTATTTTAAGACACCTGAACACTTTAATTATTTATTACATAAACAAAAGAAGGGAAATGAAGAATAGTAAAGTAAATAGTTTGTGTACAGATTAACACTAGTCATTGTAATTTATGTAGTTAAATAAAATATCACTGTAATATCTTTAATTTTGCCTAGAGTCCTGGTATTGCAAGCGATCAAAGGGTCTGGTAAATTACGCACTATCAGCTAGGCTGCTTATTAAAATATCATAATATTTGGTCGAGTATTTAAAACCTAAAAGCGCAACAAACAAACAGACTCGCATTCGCATTTATAATATTAGTTTGGATACAATACATTATTTACAGAATTCTCTACTTCCCTAAGATAATCTATACTAATATTGTAAGCTGAAGAGTTTGTTTGTTTGTTTGAACGCGCTAATCTCAGGAACTACTGGTTCAATTTGAAAATTATTTTAGTGTTGGATAGCCTATTTATCGAGGAAGGCTATAGGCTATATAACATAACGCTACGACCAACGGGGGCGGTGCAGTAAATATACGCGGGTGAAACCGCGGGAACATCTAGTTCAAAATATAGCCTGTCGCCTTCCTCAATAAATAGGCTATCCAATACTAAATAAATTTTTCAATTCAAACCAGTACCTAGTTCCTGAGATTAATGCGTTCAAATAAACAAACAAACAAACTCTTTAGCTTTATAATATTAGTATATATTATCAGTTATAATAACAATTATTATAACCGATTATTTTAAAATATGGCCCATTTTTTTATATACATAGTTCCCAAGGTGTTAAATCTAATTCGCTGATGCATAGACTAATTCGTTTGAAATAAAATTAATATTGTAATATTACCTAAATGTTTGTCTTTCATCAATATTTTGAAGTAAACTTTTTCCACATATTCCGACGATTCTAGTACATCTAGGCTTACTCTTACAATAACAAAGTCTTAGAAATTGCAATAAAAAGAAATTACTTCATAAATAAGTTTTAGAAATATAAATATTCAACGTTCGTTATGTCCCAAGCTATCCATGAACATAGCATCCGAATTGTTGTTTTGTTGTAATTGAATAATTATTAAATTAACAATAAGCAATTTAAGGAAAATATAAAACTAAGCAAACATTTGTAGTCGATACCCAACACATTGTACCGATGTCTAAAGTTTACATAATCCCGAAAATGCTAATTCTCAAAGTGTAAAAATGAGAGCATTAGAGAACAAACTCATCCCAAATCACCAATCGAACGCAATTCCGGAAGGAATTGGCTATAAAACGAACTAATACGAAAATACCAATAATGTTTAGCGAAGTTTAGGAGATTGTAGCGAAAGAAACAAACACTTAACTAATATTGCAAAAGTAAAGCAATAAAGGGGCGCATAACGCTTCATGTAACAATTATGGATCTCCCGGTTGCGTTGTATTAGAAGGAATAACAGTTATGAAGTTGAACTGTGTGGGCCAAGTGTTCCGTCGAGTGTGCTTTAGTGAGACGAGGACTTAGTGGCGAGAGACCGCGGGCAGATGCCTCTTCTATTTTTAATAAACGTCGCAGTTTCTAGAACCTCTGATAATTATAGCTGCGTTTCGAAGATTCAAAGGTGAATCGTATGATGATATTGTAACAAAACTATCGTACCAAATAAAAATTTATATTAAAACATTTGGTACAAATTGATTAATAGCAACGTTTTACTTGAAATTAATAAATAATTTAATGTTGTGTATAATATGTTGATATTTAAAGACATAATTTACTACATACATACATACATATTCACGCCTGTTTCCCAGAGGGGTAGGCAGAGACTACGGATTTCCATTTGCTACGATCCTGACACACTTCTCTGGCTTCATTCACTTTCATCACATTCCTCATACACGCCCGTCGGTTCAAGGAGCTCTTAACCTGGCCTTTGTCCAGAACGCCTCCGATCTGATCGCGAAACGTTCGCCTAGGTTTTCCTTTTCCTCTTACATAGTTTACTATCCTTAATTTAATCTTCTGGTAGTTGGATGTATATATTATTAGTACAACCAAGAGGATAGACAAGCTTACCCTTCCTGATGGTAAGTAGTCATCTTAGCTCATAGAGTTTTGAACATCAGGCTTATAACTTGTGTGTTGCGGTCATTTCAAAAAAGGACAAACTGCGGCCACTACAAAAAGCATATAATATTCTATTCCTACCGATAGCTTAGCATATCTTAAAAGTAAGCTGAAATCACTGTTTAACGCATAAACATGTAACAGCCTTGGTTGTGAAGATACTTCTCCAGATAGGCTGCACCAGATTGCCCAAAATCAGCAAATTTATTTATTTATTCATAGGTTCACCTACAATTGTTACACATGTCTTACAAGTAACACATTCATAACAAACAAGGTATGGGTGCACAATATCAATCGACCAACACAGCACTTACGGAAAACATTCGGATTTAAGTATTAACAGAGATCAGATTATAAGAAATAATGTTACAATATTTCAGTGAAAATTGACAATTTAAAATAAAATAAAATTAGTTACACAGCTAACAAACAGTAATATAGCCTACAGTTTATAAAACTTAATAAATAATTAACGCATTTTAATTTTATTTAATAAGGTAACTAACAGTAATTACTTCTGCTACTAAGCATATGTTACGAAATCCCTTTTTAAAATACTAGGCGCAATATTTTATTGTATTGCGTGAGATATGTTTTAATACCTACTCAATTTGGTAGCGGTCGGACCTAATGTTTTCTAAAAAATCCACACGTACGACTCACGATGGAGCAATAGCGACTGGGCAATAAAACAATGCACTCAACAGTTCATTCGCTTAGACCAAAAAGGCGGTTTCATTAATAAATTCGTAGACTATGACTACCTGCTGCTGCCTACTGGCAGTCATATTCAACATATTTATTGTATAACTAATATTAACTTTGCTACTTCCAGCTACATATC
The DNA here is from genome assembly GCA_963564715.1 of Catocala sponsa. Classification (NCBI taxonomy): domain Eukaryota; kingdom Metazoa; phylum Arthropoda; class Insecta; order Lepidoptera; family Erebidae; genus Catocala; species Catocala sponsa. Next base: position 712,570 of record OY751337.1, read on the forward strand.
GTCCCTTTCACAAGGTTCCAAAACTTTGATAATTAGATCCAGTATAATTAAGGCTTCACCTTTCATAAATGTGTATAGGTACTCTTATGCTATACTTTAAAATATCCAAGTTTATTCAATTTAGCTAAACATTTTAATATCGCTCCAGTGCATTTTTTGAAGTCGCAACCTACCCTCAATGCTCGGCAACTCCACGAAGGCTTCTTTAATTCCAGTCCATGGCGCCTCAGATAAGAAACAGATCCAAGTAACTTTCCGATGCGAGAACTTCAAACAATTAAGCCTTTATTTCGCGCTTCCAACAATGAGAAGTAATTAGCGGAGTGCTTGACGTTTCCTGAATTTTTTCAAATGAACTTTAAAAAATCTTCTCCCGTCTCCCCTATTGTTAGAAAATTCTCATTAAACTCGGAACATCTTCGTGGAATCTTATTAACGGACGCCCCAATGTTTTATTGAATCTATTGAATTTATATTTTCCTAGCAGACTCGACGGAAACAACCAATATGCCGTAGATAACAAATCTTTGGAGCAATTTAAAGGGCCATTTTTAATATCCGCTCGAGGTCAACATCCTTCCCTTCGCACGGCCCTTCCCGTAGCTCTATGTATCATATTAAATTGAATAAAGGTTGATTTGTAGGCCTGAAAGAACGTTTTCAATACTCCTTATTGAACCATTATGTCTAATGGCTGTGACAATAGAGCATTACAAATTTGTCTCGTCGAGCTAAACTCTGGTATCGTACTAGCGCAAGAAAAGGATCAATGGGAGAAGACAATGTGGATCTTATCTTTAGCGTGGGAAGGTTGTTTTTCGGGTGGATGTTGGAGATGTCCCAATTGAGTTTATCACCGGATATTGTAAAACGGTCGTAGTTACTTGGCACAATGTGTCGGTAGGCATTGACGGCCCTGCGGCACGCTTGCGGGCTCCGATTGTATTCGGGACTATGCTAAAATTAATTTGATGGGTACACTCCACAGCTTATGGTATTATGTTTAAAGCGATTGAGGCGTAATTAAATTTCCTCGAAATGAAGCAACCATGACATCCTAAAATGAAAATTAACTAAAAACAGACGCTGCGGGACGAATTTTGCTTGTGTAATAACGGAAAATTTTGACGCAGCTTCTTGTATTTAAAGGTCTTATGTAAAACACTTCTTAATTTCGTATACGGCATGAAAAGTACATTGAGTATGAAAATAAGAAGAGGTCAACTACAGAGACACTTACCTGGTGGACATATACAATCCCCTACATCCCGCTCCTTCCTCGACAGCTCGGGTCCCTGCGCGCGCAGCACTGGTTCCTCATTCTGCACTCCTCGCCTGAACTCCTGGAACTGTTGCTCTAACACTATCACCCGCTGCTCCAGACAATGCTGGCGGTACAACCCATAACCACAAATAATAAAAAAAAATCCACAGCAACACCACAGCACTACCGTATTTAGAATATTTTTGGCACCACTTTGTAAAAAATTTGGATTCGCCATTTTGGTAATCGTTCACTTGTCGGATCTCATTGTCAAGACCAGTGTTAGTGGTAAGGTCAGATTACTAACATGTACAGGCTATAGCACGGTGCGGTCTGGTTGGTCGGCAGACTAGCACTGGGGCCTGATCGGGCTCGGCGCTCCCTCGGGAAAGGAAGCGGCTTGTCCACCGTTAACTGCCCTTCTAGTTGTGTCGATTACCGCTCGAGTACCCTACCAAACTTTGATGGACGTGGTACATTGTTGTGTGTTCCGGATGCTATCGGTTTGAGATTGTTGGCCGCATCTCTTGAATTATTTATGCTCTCTGTTGAATGGATTAAGCGTTTAGGTTCAGATGCATCTGTGGTTGTATATGCGTTTCGTATTTATGAAGAGAAGTTGAAGAAAATATTTTTTGGATATGATTTGAGCGCGCTAAATTGCTTCCAGTGGTTAATTGTATTTGCACGATTGAGAGATGGCTTGACAGTTTCACATGGAAATAAATTGTGTCTTAATTAATATTGATCGTTTAGCGGCAGCTTTAGCTTATCTTGACAAGGTGATTAGGAAGTATTTACCTAATAGTAATCTGTCATGCGACGAAGGCTTGATATCCAATTTATCAGCGTTATATTTCTGTTTGACATCCAACACGGCAGGTGGCGAAATTTATTTCTCAGTAACGTTTGAATTATATTATTTATCTCATTACGAAATTGAAGGCTCAGATATGAAATATTGTATTAATCTTTTCGTTTTCCTAATATGAGCATGTGGAAATGTCTTACGTTTCCAAATATTTATATTCTAATCTTTAAAGCAGAATCGCCACTTCCAGGATTAATTGGGTTAGAAGTAGGAATATTGTACACTAGATGTTGCCACGGTTTCACCCGCGTTTATCGTTACTGCGCCGCCCCCGTGGGTCGTAGCGTGATGTTATATAGCCTATAGCTGTCCTCGATAAATAGGCTATCCAACACTAAAATAATTTTTCAAATCGAACCAGTAGTTCCTGAGATTAGCGCGTTCAAACAAACAAACAAACTCTTCAGCTTTATAATATTAAGTATAGATTATTTCGTTTGCATTCTGGAAATATTGCACAATGGGTAATACGTCTTACAATTACGATCGAGTAATACTTAAAAAATTACACATCTCAAACTTACACATGCCTTTATATTACTTGCAGTGTTCAATATATTTAAAAACAACAAGAATACAATTGGTTATTGTGAAACAGTTGACTTTTTATATCTTCACAGTCATAAAATGCAAGCATACACTGTATCTTATTTTTATAATAACTAAAAATAAGTATTATACACAATTTTATCGTCACGAAACTATGTTGATGTGATTCCTCAGTAAAACGACCGCATCCGAACGACATAAAAATTTCCTCTTTATAACACCACAGATATAAATGTCGTATAAAATGAGAACTTCTTGGGACATTACAATGACAATATGCACTAAAATATTTGCATATAAATTGTTCTACATTAGTAATTAGGGACACTTTTATACTTGTTTAACGTTAAGATTGACGCCCTGGGGTGAATGAGATAAAAATGTAAATTTTAAGTTAACCTACGGCGCGTATTAGTCGCACCAACTGTCAGGGAGATGGAATTTTTCATCTCCCCTGCTGAGAGAGGAATAAATCTCTCGGATCTAGAAGACGGGTGTAGCGGCACTTGGCAAATAGTTCGTGGATAACTGTTAGCCGTACTATTCAATCATTTGATTTTGGTGGTATTTTAAAACTGACTAAACTCGTGAACTGCAACTATTTAAATATAATTTGATTTTTAAAATGCGTTGTAGGATTTAGTATTCACGTACTTTGGTTTATGATTCAGAGACAACTATTTTCTGCCTGCATGTTGTTTAAATATAAGCCTTTTACGAAGCGTGAAGAGAAAACAATACGTACATACATAAATTCACACCTGTTTTCCAGAGGGGTAGGCAGAGACTGCGGATTTTCATTTGTTACGATCCTGACACACTTCTCTGGCTTCATTCACTTTCATCACATTCCTCATTATTCATTTCATTGAAATTAGAAGTCTTTTAGCAAAATGTCATCGACGAATGTTCGCCTAGTGTGACCATGGTTTTAAGGAGTTCCCTTCAGTCCCGATAGTGTTTGCGAATAGGGAAGTGATAAATGGCACGGCGACAGGTGAATCTCTGTGCGTTTAGGACGGCCCAATCTTGAATCGCGGATTTAGACGTAAAATATGTACGTCCAGATGATAGAACGGTGTTAGGAACAATTCTTAACACTTTTGGGTTTTAGTCTTTTGTTCGAACTATGTTCATTTTATATTAGTTTGTTTAAACCATTTAAATAAACTTTTGATATAAAGATAGTTTATGCGACTTGTAGTACATTAACTGCCTCTATGGCGCAGCGGTAGTGAATGCGACTGCTGTGCATAAGGCCTCGGGTTTGAATCCCGGGTCGGGCCAGAAATGGCCTGATATTGTTTCTGTTAAGAAATTTCAATAGCAGTCCGGAGTTGGGCAGTTGGTGATATTAGTCACCCTCATGCCTCGAAAAGCACATAAAGCAGTTGGTCCTGCGCCTGATCCCTCTCCGGTCGTGTCGGATGTGTAATGTGATAAACTAGCCACCTACCAACTTAGCAGATGCAGCTTGGGCAAAAAACGTATATTGTATTGCAACTTCATGTCTGTTGTGCACTATTAGTTTGGAAAATCACCAGAAATTGGTATTATGTAAAACGTGTAAATTCTCCTGGTAGGAAGACATTAAAATATATTTAATGTGCTTTTTGAGCTACTTGGTGACGTAGCGGTAGTGAGTGCAACTGCTGTATATGAGGTCTCTAGTTTGATACCTGGTTAAACTGTTATTTATTTTATGCGATAGGAGGCAAACGAGCAGACGGATCGCCTGATAGTAAGCAATTACCGCCGCTCATGGACACCCGCAACACCAGAGGAGTTACAAATGCTTTGCCGGCCTTTTAAAAAGGAGTTATTGAGTTTTTATGCCAAGATATTTGCAGTAGCTGCTGTGAGTCTGGATATTTGCCCGGTAAATGACAATAGGCTAGCCTCTTATCACGTGGGGCTGATAACCATAGCTGGCTTAATGTGAGTTTGGCTATGTATGTACGCTTTTTGAAACAACTGAGGCAAGCATCCACAGACTACAAAATCCACTTACTACTTGTTTCCCAATTTAGTTGTATCCTGCTGTATACAACTAAGTTGGTAAACAAGCATATCGTGAGTATCTGATTTAGAAGAGAGTATGGCAGATACATGTGACCAAAAATGTTATGTCAGCTGAATAAAATACTTATGAAATTAATTTCTAATCAGAAAAAACCTATTTTCATCTTGGGAATCGAACCCGAGTAAGGACTCGGGTTCGTCAACAGTCGCATACACTACCGATGCGTCACACACTTCACAAGTTGTGCATGAGCGCATTCGTATCCGCTCACAATAATTTAAAGGATTAGCCTGAGTCTGGTTTTACCATATACTTTGTGTCAAGTAATTGTATCTTTTCAAAGGATTTGAATTCTCTTTTCAAAGGATTTCAACTTAAATTACTTTTTAAGGCTTCTAACGTCGATTTTCTTTTAATTAAATGTAATATAATCCATTTAAAGTAGTTAGCATTCACAGAAATGTAATACAATAAAAAAGATGATAAAAAGTAATGAATCAATCAATCAATCAGCCCACCGCAGTCCACTGCTGGACATAGGCCTCTCCCATTTTTCGCCCTGGCCAGGTGGACCAATGACCTGAGAAAGGTAGCTGGGTCAGACTGGATGCGGAAGGCGGAAGACCGGATGTTGTGGCGAAAAATGGGAGAAAGTAATGAATAATGAAAATATATTCACAGAATCAACAACCATAAGATTTTCTGCGTATTTTATATTTTGTTTCACTTTCAATTTTTATATGGTCTTCTAAATTACCTTTAATATTATCCATACTTATACAACCCTTAAATATGACCAGACACTATATTAGACGCTTTAAAACGCAATTCTAGTATTTCATGCCAGTAATTTACAAGTATTTATCACTGCCCTCTATCCCACTGCTATTTTAACTAGCTAGGCAACCCTGAGTCGACTGCATTCCTTTATCAAGTAAATAAATTACTAAAAAGCGAATACAGTCAGATAACATTTAAGCGAAACAAACTTTAAGAATTCCTCGGATTCTCGTAAAACAGCGAACGACGATCCAGACATTATTGTAGGACATTATAACGGCACACACCGGTAAAGCGACGCGTAGGGTGTCACCAAACATGTCTCTAACAAGAGTAAATTAAAATTCCTTCCCCGTTTTATACGCAGTGGGGTCACCCTTGTTTTGAGGCAAATAACTGCACTGAAAATATCACTATTACAATTATATCGTTCGTTTTACCATACGTTACTGCCTATCAAAGTAGTTTGTGTTTTGTTATGCGTATAAAATCAGCAATGTATGTAATATAAAGTGATTTAGTCGTAATTACACGTCGCATGCGTTGACAGAGCGTAAGGTGTACATGTAATTTATGGGTTACCTGGGACGGTTGGGAAACAAGATTTTATTACACACTTGTTTAATTTCCTAAACATCTCACAAGGTTTATGTTTATAATTAAGTGTGATGTAGGGGGCATACCTCGGCAAAAGAACGCCGCAAATCTTGATTGCTCACGGTTTTACAATCTCCTGAAGTTGTATAGAAATCATTTACTGTTAGTCGTAAAACGGGCAATGGATTAATGGCTGCATTTAAAACTGTGGCTCCTTTTGAAACTTATTACTGATTAACTTGGATTTGTAATTATCCTCGCATATTTTCTTTTGTATGCTTAGTATATAACGACGCGTGTACAAAGTTAATAATTTTTAAGAAATTTGCATAGTAACTGTAATGTTCTCGAAGGTTCTACTTAGGGGGCTGAGTTAAACAACCGTTCGTCGCAAGAATTATTCCGGACTCCCGCCGTAACTTTTTACATTACTATTTAAACTATAACTTAGGATTACCAACCACCGGCAATATATTATAACAATACCTACATTACAGTAACCACAAACAATAATTATTTTTACAAAAAATATATGCTTTTATAGTGTCACATTTCTTTCCTCGAAGGGAAAGGCAGAGGTGCATATCACCTACATTTCGCGAACTATGTTTAGTTCCAACGAGGAGGCAAGCCCGCTGCCTACGGCCACATCTCCAGACTTACTGTTACGTAACGTTTACTCGTGGTAAACGATGTGGATGTCACAATTAGTCACAATGTTTAGAACCATACAATTTTAAAAATTTGTTATTGTGATGTTGTTAGTTTACCCAATAAACAGAAAAAAAAACACATTCCCGACAACGGAATCGAACCGAATACATCATGCTCAGCTTATTCACCAAAGCTGTGTGAAACTTAAATTACTAAGTAATAGCTACAAACGTTAGAATTTACTATTCAGTAAGTAAAAGTTACTTGAACGATTGGTCTGATTGAATAATAAACAAATAGTTTACGTTACTTACGTAAATTAGTAATTCCACTAAACAACATCACAATTAACAAGACTTGAAATTAATTTAAAATTGAAATAGAATCTCGCAAATAAATTGTAACATCTAATACAGAACGGGATCTCGTATTTTCCGCAAGGACATCACTTAAAAGCGAAAATAAAACCCAATAAAATCAAGTCGCTTGTTCAAAAATTCAATTACTGACTTTTGGTACGAGGTTCACAGGAGACGAGGGATAATGAGTAACAAACACCCAAGAGCAGAGCTCAAACCGATCCGATTAAAAAAGAGAATGAGTAAAAAAAATAAAAGCGGGTAAAAAAGGGTAAAAAAGGATCCCGGTTAATCGGTATTAGCCGGTCTGGTGGACTCGGCCAGACACCTGTAGTGCCTATACGAACCTACTGGCGTTGAGTGCGCCTCAAATACCTATTTTGAGTGCTCGTTTCACCGTTCATTGAAAAGGTATGGAATTGAAAGCGGACGATTTTGATGGAAATATGCTTACACGTGTTAATAATATCATTATTGTTCGCGACAACGTTAATATTAGCTTGAATCGTATTATTATGATTGTAAATGTACATAAATATAACGTATTAATAAAGTTTATCGTTACAATAGCGCCGAATTAGGTTATATATAGACCTAAATAGTGTAGATAAATAGTGTAAATAACATAATATTATGTGTCTTATTATATAGTTTATAAGAATATCATGTTAAAAGCATAAACATTGCCAATAAAATGCATTTTTACCTCAAGTTAGATATGTTAGGGTTCCTAGGTCTTAAGGTTTTAATAAAAGGTTTCACTTGTGTGTTTTATTTTGTACGCTACTAAAAGCACTACAAGATACTGAAGGAATCATATTCCTATATAGTATAGTTAAAAAGTTATTACACTTTTTTTGATATAAATGTTACCGCAAAATAGATTTTTAGCCAAACATAGAATAACTATATCTAGACCTAACTCCCGATAGATAAAACAGATATCAATAGGTAGGTCTTTTCGTGCCCTACGCGGCACTTTTTACACCATCACTCTAGCTAGTATAGTTCCGTAGTTATAAGCAGAAATATGAACATTATATAGTAAAAAATAAACTTGTTGACCGAGGTTTCTGGCCGGCTCTCGTTACGGTAAAGATTAGAGGTACTTAAGCGGCACAGTATCGATCGACCGCAGGTGCTCAAGAAACCTCATCTTCAAGCCTCAAGAATCAAACGGAGCCAGCCAGAAACCTTCAACCAACTGAACAATGAAGCCTGTTTTTATTTGAAGTCCTGATCCTGACCCGCACATCAAACCCGCAACAACACGCCTTTCAGAGCCTCCAACATCGTAACCAGTAATCGCTACAGCACAGTCTACACATCGTGTATAGGACGTCAGCGACTCGACGGTTGTTTTGTAACCATCATATAGTAACCTCAGCCCCGAGTTCGCCCGTCCGGTACAATTATGTTGATCTCGAGTTTAAGTTTGTGATTGTGTGTTGCCACTTATAAGGTTCGACGATCGAGTAGAGTACAATTTATGAGGTTTTATGTTAAGAGTTTTTAAGCCGTTCCTGTGTGCTCAATTTGGGAATACATAAAGCGATAACAATATATTTTTTTATCTTTTCCAATTATTTCCGCACTAGGAATCAAACCCTGTCTCGCACTTTACAAACGTATGATTAACGGATGCACTACACTCAGACTCAGAACAAACATTTAGGGATCAAACAAATAATTGTCCCGTGTGTGCGTCGAACTCACAACACTCAACGCAGAGGCAGTGACGCCGGAACCGAAGCTTACTGCGTCATCGGTATAGACAAAATATTATAGTATGTAAATAACTAAATCCTGTTATCCAATCCAGTTATCAAAAATACGAAAATAGAAAAAACTTATTCAAACAAAAGTAGTACATCATAAAAAAAAATACGTTTTAAATAGTCTGGTTAAACTCGGCTGCCGGTGTCCTAGCGCTAGTTGAAAGATTATGTCATCGTCGTCATATGCGGGGGGGGACAGTAGGGATTTTGTAGTAGTGACCATTGGGTAGGTCTCTCGTGTAGTGGCCTGCCGTTTCATACGGTGGGCCGAAACCTCGGCGGGGTCGCTACCGCATGTGCAAGTGATTCGCGCGGTCCCGCCGATGGTGGTTTTGTCAAGGAACACCGTGGTAGGTTTAGTCGCTATTCCGGGAGTACATTATTCTTATTCCATCTTTGTCTTTTACCCCCGCGAGTCCGACATAACCCCTCCGCCCGCCCCCGCGGAGGGGTATGCGTCAATGCATTCCACAAAGTAAAACAAAAGAAGACGTTATGTCATCTGGGTTAAAAGGTCTAATATGTCATCTATTTTTTCTTTTATTAGTAACTAGATGTTCCCGCGGTTTCACCCGCGTTTATCGTTACTGCGCCGCCCCCGTGGGTCGTAGCGTGATGTTATATAGCCTTCCTCGATAAATTGGCTATCCAACACTAAAAGAATTTTTCAAATCGAACCAGTAGTAATCACGCAGAATAAACCAGGAGAAACATCGTTTGTACTATGTCTGTAATGGGTAATTATTTTGCTGCAATGTTATTTTAAAACTGCGATATCTCCTAAAATATTCATTGAAATCAAATGATATAAGGGCAATTTTGTTTTAAATTAAATATTTGTGATGAATAACGTATTTATTTGGATAAGAATTAATATCATGTTTATAATAATACCTTCGCAAATAATGCATTATTTTAGAACAAATTTGGTTAGCATAAAAATGGTTATAGTGAGCCGACCTTAAAAGATAGACATATGCTGTCGCGGACTTTTTTTTAGAACTTTCAAAGGGGAATAATTCTGTCATACATGATTTTTGCGAAACTTTAACTGTTTACGCAGCGCACGCAGCGGAAGCCCTCAAAAGGAAAAAATACCCTCCGATTTTGAAACATTCTTCATTGGTGCTCAGCTCCTATTGATCTTAGCGTGATGATATATAGCCTATAGCCTTCCTCGATAAATGGGCTATCTAACACTGAAATAATTTTTCAAATCGGACCAGTAGTTCCTGAGATTAGCGCGTTCAAGCAAACAAACAAACAAACAAACTCTTCAGCTTTATAATATTAGTATAGATACATATGTACATATTTGCCTTCATCTGTGTTTGAAATCCATAATTCATATCCAAGTTTAATTCCAGCTCGGGCGGAGTCTTAGGACCTTTGTCAAGAAAATGGAGAAATTAACAAGTTGTGCGTTTGATTGCTATCGTAATGGCAAGACAGACAAAATGAAAATTAGCACCCTCAAGTTACCTTGATGACTTTTAGAGTAGTAAAGCCTCGCTGGTTTCAGCATGAATGGGCCGGCTCGACCGGGGAAGGACTACCCTCTCACAGAATAGCGACTTGAAATACCAGTATTTCTATTGTTGTGTTTCGTTTGGTGAGTGAGAGTACCGCAGGCCTAATCACCCCCTTCCCGCTCCTTCTCACTTCTTTTCCCAAAGGGTCGGCAACGCGCTAGTGATGCCTCTGGTGTTGCAGGCGTTCATAGGCTACGGTGATCACTTATCATCAGGTGGGCTGTAAGCTTGTTTGCCAATTTAGCTGTATAAAAAAAAATGTGAAACGACCCAAGTGAAATACTTTCAAATAGTAGAAAGACCTAGCGCTAAGTTACATATAACATGAAAATACGACAGATCATAATATCATTGCGTAGCGGAGCAGCTAGCGTCTTAAGGCTGCTGCCGTTCAGTTTACTTGAAATAATTTATATGATCTACAATGAATGTTCTGAATCTAAAACCTATTTTGTATCCATTGATTGTAATTCCGTTAACACAAAGTATACCAAATGCGTAGTATTAATAGTATGTTTGGATAGACCTTCTTTTCAAACATACAAGTAACAGACGGTGACAGAGATAAGAAAAATATATCGCTGTATTACTTATCAAAAACAAACAATAAATTAAGTTATAGTCAAGCACTCAATAATTACAATATCCTTGTATTGATTTACAAATTACAACAACTCCTAAGACAGCTTGTAAATCAGAATCAAATTATTAACACGTATATTTGCATCAGATAGTGCATTCTCCTACGCAATTTCAAAACAACAAACTATACTTGTGCCATTCAATTTCCCACTTGGATTCGTCCGCGTTGTGTATTTTTTAAGTTGAGTTCGTAGAGACAATTGCATAAATCTGAACACTGTGTATGCGGAAATTATACGTGATTTACACACTGTTGCTTTCTAACAACAATACATCCTTCTGGATGTATTGGTTTTCTTTCTGTTCTGTATTTCTATGTATGAAAATATTATTTTTCATATCTACCCAGGAATACGAGCCAACCAAAGTTCAAGTGCAGGTCAGTCACTAGAGGTGTTTTGTTTAGAAAAATGTTCTTTTTTGTATTTTTAAACAGGATATCAAAAGATTTTATATTAAATGTATGTTATGCTTATAAATATTCTTTATTTTAAAGTATATTGATCATTATTATATCTATTGATAGTTGTATCAAATAAAATCATAGATTCAGTTGTTATTTCTTGTAATAAGAGATTTTATAATTGCCGATGTCTAATTCAAGACATGGACCATGTGCCAGGTTTCATACAAATCTGTGCAACTGTTTACACGTAATTTAATAGCAAACATCCGAACAACTTAACAAAATTGCACATTTATAATATTAGTAGAATAAATAAGTCTTCAAATCTAAAATACAGATAATTTATAGTTTTTTTTTTTTTTTTTAATCTTTATTTAAAGGAACTTCGTCAACATTGACGATTGATAATTTATATTGTTACTCGCTATATATTTTCATATAAACTTGCACATTTAATAATAACAAACATCCGAACAACTTAACAAAATTTCACATTTCTAATATTAGTAGAATAAATAAGTCTTCAAATCTAAAATACAGATAATTTATAGTGTTTATTTTTTTTTTATCTTTATTTAAAGGAACTTCGTCAACATTGACGATTGATAATTTATATTGTTACTCGCTATATATTTTCATATAAACTCGCACATTTAATAATAACAAACATCCGAACAACTTAACAAAATTTCACATTTATAATATTAGTAGAATAAATAAGTCTTCAAATCTAAAATACAGATAATATATAGTGTTTTTTTTTTTAATCTTTATTTAAAGGAACTTCGTCAACATTGACGATTGATAATTAATTTATATTGTTACTCGCTATATATTTTCATATAAACTCGCACATTTAATAATAACAAACATCCGAACAAATTAACAAAATTTCACATTTATAATATTAGTAGAATAAATAAGTCTTCAAATCTAAAATACAGATAATATATAGTTTTTTTTTTTAAATCTTTATTTAAAGGAACTTCGTCAACATTGACGATTGATCATTTATATTGTTACTCGCTATATATTTTCATATAAACTCGCACATTTAATAATAACAAACATCCGAACAACTTAACAAAATTTCACATTTATAATATTAGTAGAATAAATAAGTCTTCAAATCTAAAATACAGATAATATATAGTGTTTTTTTTTTAAATCTTTATTTAAAGGAACTTCGTCAACATTGACGATTGATCATTTATATTGTTACTCGCTATATATTTTCATATAAACTCGCACATTTAATAATAACAAACATCCGAACAACTTAACAAAATTTCACATTTATAATATTAGTAGAATAAATAAGTCTTCAAATCTAAAATACAGATAATATATAGTGTTTTTTTTTTAAATCTTTATTTAAAGGAACTTCGTCAACATTGACGATTGATAATTTATATTGTTACTCGCTATATATTTTCATATAAACTCGCACATTTAATAGATAGTAATTTTGAAGTGTAAATGTGAATGTAAATCAGAGTGCAGGTCTGTTTTAATATAGATTTATTGCGTGATCCGTGTGGATAGGCGGAGTGCCGCGCGTAATGTGGCGCAATATTGTGAGTTATTAGTGCACACTGTCCTAGCTAATTGCACTGCCTAGTTTGTTTGACACTATTTTTCAATTTGTATAACTGGTTTATGCGAACGTTCGAGTGCACTGTGTTTGTCTCTCAATTTTGAATAAATATGAAATATAAATGTTGTTATTTGAGAAATAAATATCGAGAGTAATTAAAAAATGACAATATATATGTAGTTTTTGTAGTCTAATTATCAATCAAAACTTAAAAACAATATGTAACAGAATCCCTGTTGGTCGTTTTAGTTACGTATATGCATATGTATAAAATTAAGTGTGTCAGGATCGTAGCAAATGAAAATCCGTAGTCTTTGCCTACCCCTCTGGGAAACAGGCGTGAATCTATGTATGTATGTATAAAATGTGAAGTCTTGACTGATTCCCTGACTAACTCATCAACTCGCAGCCCAAAACTGTGGATCGAGTAAGCTGAAATATTTCACAAAAGTGGCCTTTATAATGCAGACAAGGCATAAGAGATGACTTTCCAAATTTTCTCCGGGATCTGGAATAAATGTTACCTTGTAATTATACTATTAAACTTCAAATTTTTCATTGATGTACGTAACTAAAATGACTAATAACTGCTTTCAGGATATATCCAAATGCCTTCGACATAGAATTCAGCCACTTAACATTTAAAGTCCAAGTAGACGAAGTCGCGGGCAAATCTACACAACCAATATATTTTTTTAAAGCCTTTGCAACAATAAACCACCTTTTATATTAATTTACATATATATGTAAAATCAATTTTGATTGAAGTACGACGGACTACATAAGTACATAGTCCACTCGTTGTCAATGAATATACTTGATCGACTTACACAATATATAAAATGGAATTATAACTTTATTAGAGGAGTATTTAACTGTGTACATATAACCATAATTCTTTAAAACTAACTTATAGCTAAAATATTATAAAACAGAAAGAAAAAGAACCCTCATAAAACCCTCTAAAAGGCGTCATAAAATTCCTCCGCATCACAGTCAACCTGTAGTGTGCCCAGAAGACTGGCAGCATTGCCACGTTGAATGGCAAAATATTGTATCATAATAGTTAAATATCAATAATATATACCTACGCCTTTCTCCTAGGTCCCTAACCATGGTATGATTTATATAAATTATAAACAAACAGATAGTATATGTCCACCGCTACGATATTTTCTCATTGGGCTAGTTAATTTGTATATTGCATTTTGAAGTGGGGAACAGAATGGACAGGTAGCAACACGGACCCCTCTTTACATCAAGTATGAGTGTAATCTATTTAATCCTATTATATTCTGTAAGCTTTTAAGGACGTAATTCATCTAAATATATTAAACAATGAAAATGTTACGAGGTAACAAACAAGCAAACTTACTTTGCACGGTTTATATAGACGGATGTAAATGAAGAAAAACTACCACTGACAATTTTTTGTTCATACATATTTTACGACAAATATATATATATATATTATATTAAAACATTCATTGTGAGTGCATAACACATATTTTTATGCTATATGTTATCAATAAAAATATATCAGGATGTTTTAAATAGTTTTATGCTAATCAAATTACTATTTGAAGGATTCTATAGTTTTACGAAAGGATTCCTTACGGTTATATAAGCATGTATTATATATTTACACGTATGTAGTAGATATATGTATTTTATTACAGCTAAATGGACACACATCGCTTGTACAATGGTGAGCGACTATTTTAGCATATATATTTAGCATATATGAGGCGCTCAAATATCGTGTCTTGCAGGGAAACTTAGCTCAGACGCATACGCAATTAGAAAAGTAAGACAGCTTACTGATGTAGATACTGCGAGACGAGTTTATTTCAATTATTTTTATAGTAGCATGTCTTACGGTATATTATTGTGGGGCAAGGCTACTGCCATTGCTAAGCCGGAAGGGTTATTATTCAGTCAACGACTACTTAAATGACTAAAACTCATCGCACTAGTTGCTTATTCTATACAGGTTTCAAAGTTCTGTATTATTTATAATGTAGAGGTACCTCGCGATTATTTGTGATGTTACCGAGTATCTTGCTTGCCATTTCGATTGTTATTGAAAATAAAATTAAAATATGAATGCACAATTGCATTTTGTCACGTACTGCCTTTGTATTGTCACAAAGTGTAAGTATATGCGCCCTCATGCCATCCTACTGTCTATTTATATTAATATTAAATAATTCTACCAAACCTAATTATTTTATTTCCTTAATACTATTATCTTATCTTATCTTAAGTGGGGGCCAGTCAGTGCAGACCGGCGACACTTCGACCCAGTGGGATCTTTTGTGTAAACACATCAGTAATATATGGTATAATGGCTGCAACACCTTGTTGATAAGAGTTGTAAAATACTGAAATTATATTAATTAATTGGCGATTTAAAAAAGTGGCCGTGAGTTTCTTGCAGGTTTCTTCTCATAGACTCAACCATTTGCCTGAACCTAGCAACTAACCTAAATGTAGTTTCAGTAACTTAGTAAACTCGCTAACCCATATTTTTGATGTTCATAAGTGTTACTTTGTGACCTAAATGAATAAATGATTTTTGACTTTGACTATAATAGGCATTTTTAGTTTTTAGTTTCCAGACACGTATATAAAATTTAAAATAAATATTTTCAAAACAAAAGTTACGAAACTTATCGTTTAAGGTCTAATATGTTCATGAAAATAAATAAATTGATTTACCTAATTAACTTTATGCGTTATAAACTGCTCAGTATGCTTGAAATTGCAGAAATTATAAAAACTTTTGTCAGTACAGAATATCAAGACTTGCTGATTCTAGTATTCAGCTTATCTGGAGATTTGAATAAAAATACTAGTGAATTATAACTCAAATAGCTAGATATCTATAAAATATAAAAACATTATAAATATGTTGATTAGGCAGAAAATAATAGACCATCTATTATTTTTTGCCTATTTAACAAATTTATCATCACAACCGTATATCCTTAGACTTATACTTCTAGATAGATATCCATATACTTATTTCATACATAACACAATTTTGTTTCATTACTTACAGAAATGTGTTTCTTTTTATACAATTTTACATCCTCACTTCCGTGAAGGTAATAAAAATAACGACATTATCTATAACATTCTAGGAATTTACGTTAAAGATTACATAAATACAAACGTAAAAATGACGCCAAGTATTGAGCACAGTCGGAAAATTTCTTCGTGAAATAATAAATTATATTTATCTAACAATATATTTTTTTTTTCAATATCTATGTAAAATCACTAAAGCACAAAAAGATGACAAAACATTTGTCTAAAAATTTCTGAGGTCAGATCGTATATCGTTCAACTTTATATTATTGGGCAATGCATATTAGAATATACAAATATAATAATTTGTGGTATTATAATTTCTGACCGCGACCCATTATACCCACAAGAAATCGTTATTGAGTTAAAAGGTTTTATATAAAACATATTATGTACTGTAATGATAGTTGTAAGTTTAAAAATGAATAAATAAAAAAAATATATGTTATTTCAGTGAATGTTCTAACTGTTATAACTGTAAGTAACTAACGTCCCAACATCCCCACAATCTTTTACATTTATATTATTGGAAGCACTTTAAGAACTTGGCTAATACTCTGCCAATACACGAACAAATAAAGAATCTTGATGATTACTATAAAATGGTTCGCACACACTTTAGTAGTAACTGCTTGAAATAAACCATTATTATGAAGTTATTTTTATTATTCTTTGTCGTGCACTTTGCATGTGGTAAGCTAGATACAATATTTATATTAATATTTTGAATCGCGGGGTGGCTTTGATAAAACCTTCGCTTTAGTTTTAAACTTAAATTGTGCGAATTCTCAACGCATCCTTTCAGTCTTTCCTTTACGGCTGGCAGCATTGTATATTATCATTGTCATTGTGTGTTCAATCGTTGTGGATGGATCCGTGCCGATTTGCGAAAAAATACATAAAATATGTAAGTACTAGTTTTGTGTAATTTTTGTTCCTGTTTCGGGTACTTTCGATCGCCGTAATAAAAAAGGGGGTATCAAAGTATAAAGAGATCATTCATCCGTTGATCACTGACATTTTATTATTTTTCTCGAAAAAATAATTAAAATTAAATATTTTATTTAAAAAATCGACAGTACAGACAAAACTGTCTGAATTAAGACCTGAGACACTTGATATAGACACCCTTAATCAAAAGCTTAACCAAAGCATGATGGAGGCCGCGTTAAAAGTAGCGAATAAGAATTACACTCGTCAAGGAAAATTATCAGTGGAGAGTAAAGGATTACTGCAGAAGACACGCGACATGATAAAAGAGGGTTTAAAAGGATCAGCTGACTTTAAACAGATCTGCGGAGAAACAAGACGGAAAGTAGAGGAAGACATAGAAAAATTCAAAGAAAAGACAGTGGAGGAGGTTATCAAACGATATAAAGGCCCGAAAGTATTTTGTAGAGAACTTCAACCAGGTACCCTACAAATTACGAAATTAAAAGATAAGGAAGGAAACTTGATCACAGTCAGGAAAAAGTTATTGAAAGTTATAGAAGACTACTACACGACACTTTACACCTCATATTCAAATGCACCATCTAACACGAATAAATCTAAAATCACAAATGTCGGGTCAGAAGATATCCCTGATATAACTAAGGATGAAATAAAACTGGCCCTGTCTGCGATGAAGAATGGTAAAGCAGGAGGTGACGACGAAATCTTGCCGGAACAACTCAAAGAAGGGGATAACACTCTCATAGAATCACTAGCCATACTTTTTAACAAATGCCTTCATCTGGGTAAAATTCCGGAACAATGGAACAGCGCAATGGTCATAATTTTATTTAAAAAGGATGTAAAGCCGACCTGAACAACTATAGACCAATAAGTTTACTATCACAAACATATAAATTGCTCTCAAAAATACTTACTACAAGAATCACCAGCAAACTTGACTTCTACCAGCCGGAATAGCAAGCCGGTTTTAGACGCGGATACAGTACACTAGATCATATCCTAACCATGCGAATGCTCATTGAAAAAGCCACAGAATACCAAATGCCCTTATGGTTTGCGTTCATTGACTACAAAAAAGTGTTCGATACCGTAGAAGCTTGGGCGGTACAAGGATCGTTAAGAAATGCAAGAGTAGACAACAGATACAATCATCTAATAGCTGAGATCTACAAAAACGCAACTATGAAGGTATCAATTCCGCAATCTACTAGGCCCATAAAGATCAGAAGGGGCAAAAGACAGGGCGATTCCCTATCTCCGAAACTCTTCACCCTGGTTATCGAAGACCTATTTAAAAAACTAAACTGGCAGGATAAGGGCTTATCTGTAATGGGTACACATCTAACAAACTTAAGATATGCAGACGACATAGTTCTCTTTGCTGACACGCCACAAGATCTCCAGTGCATGATACAGGAACTACACGTGGTATCCTCTGAAGTAGGTCTAGAGATGAATCTCGATAAGACCAAAGTGATGACCACAGAATCAGAAGATACGACGGAGATATTAGTGGATAGGACAGTAATTGAACGAGTTTGCAAGTACGTGTATCTAGGACAGGAAATTAAAATGGGAAAAGAGAACCAGGAAAATGAGATTAACCGAAGGATCAGACTGGGGTGGGCAGCCTACGCCAAACTCAATTTTGTATTCAAAATGAACCTGTCAGCACAACAAAAGGCTCAGATCTTTGACCAATGCATACTACCAGTCCTTACGTATGGCGCGGCAAATTGGGTTACGACTAAAGCCATTCTGTATAAACTACAAGTAGCGCAAAGGGCAATGGAAAGAAAAATGGTGGGTGTGACATTGAGGGACAGAAAAACCAATAAGTGGCTTCGTAATCGGAGCAAAGTATCAGACGTTCTAAATAGGGTAGCAAGGTTGAAGTGGGAGTGGGCTGGTCATGTAGCCAGAAAGCAAAACTCTTGGTGTAAAAGAGTGTTAGAATGGAGACCATGGGACCAAAAAAGACCTCGAGGGCGACCACAGATGAGATGGAAGGATGACATCAGAAAAGTGGCGGGCAGCAACTGGACCCTAATTGTCCAAGACAGAGGAAAGTGGAGAGGATTGAAGGAGGCCTACACCAAATATTTGGTCGATTAAGGCTAAAGAAGAAGAAGAACAGACAAAACTGATATTTACATAGTTTTGTATATTTTCCGATCGCATATTTAAAGAAAAATATAGTTTAATCCCGAAATTGATCAAAGTCACCCCATTCTACCAGTAACAGTTTTAATAACATAATATAATATCAGCCCTGCATATAAATTGTCCCACAGCTGGGCACGGGCCTCTTCTCAGTGTGAAAAGGATCAGGCTATAATTTACCACGCTGGACCAGTGAGTGGAGACTTCTCATATCGTCAAGAACATCACGAGACATGCAGGTTTCATCACGGTGTTTTCCTTCACCAATAAACCAAGCGAAAATTAGCCATTTAGGTGCCTTGGGATCGAACTCGAGACGTCTGCGTGCGTAGGCTGTCGCTGCTATGAAAAAATGCTTTTTCATCTCTTTGTTACATAAGATATAGTTGATTGATAGGAGCAACTGTGAATTAACTCCAGCACGGGTAATAGATTACGCTGGGTATTCTTTATATCTGTTGGTATAAAGCAGTAGTTTCCAAAGTGGTCCAGGTGGACCCCCAGGGGTCCACGGGATACTCGACGGGGTCGACGTTGGCGTGACAAAAAATGGGGGCCCACAATTCGTAAGCGGAAGTCCAGAGCTGAAGAACTAAAATGTTGGCTTGACTTCACCTGTCAATGTAGGCAGATAATATTTTAAGAAGCTAAGCGACTGTTACTTGTAAAAACTTGCATATTAAAAATAGGTCAGCCCGTAGAGATTCGATCAAATTTTTTATTGCATGAACTTGTTTGATTCTTCTCCAATATAAAAACGAATGCCAAGAAATATGGTAGAAATGTAGCTGCAGGGGGTCCAACGGAACCAGCTAAATTTTAATAATAATAATAACATTAAGGCGGCAAGTTCACGGTCATTTGTGATGTAGTTACTGCGAATTATAAAGATGTTTTAGCCATAGCGTGTGTGAAACTTTGCTAAAAGGAAGTCGAATGACAGGACTATAAGTAAATTTTAAACACCTTTTTCTCTACAGAGCACGTCCTACAAGAGCGTTATCAAATCTAACTTACCCAAAGAACATCTCATATTCTTTGACTGCATTTTCATTTGATTATGTTCTGTATAGCTATGAGGGGGATTACCATTGAGACTTTCTAACAGTACTTAAACGATTTAATCCATTGGTCTTTTTTTCTAGTTTCAAACTTAGAGCCTCGTATTCTTTATGGAAGGATGGCCAGAATAAAGGACTTCCCATTCTTCGCTGGCACCAAGACATGTGGTGCGTCAATCCTGTCTGAGCGATGGTTGGTCACCGCTGCGCATTGTGTAGATAATCCACTAACGTAAGTTTATGGTTCAGAAACAATTCTCAAGGGATTTTAAAAGACATTTAGAATATGTTGAAATTAAACAAACTTTATACGGATTTTATCGCGTTGTTTATTTTTTATAAAACACTATTATTAGATAATTTTGAAACTTTAAACTACTATTGTTAAACACTTCTACTACCTAGTTACTGTTTACTTCAATTTAAACTATTTAAATGATACAACTGTTTAGATTTAATTTTACACTCTCCCCGACGTTTCGGTTGCTTTTCAGCAGCCATTGTCACGAGGAGACTAAGATGGTAGTTGTCTCAATGATCCAGTGTAGTTATTTGAAAGTACCCGAACATAATTTAATCATTGGTTTCTATTTACGCAGAATGAGCTCAAAGTATCATGAAGTCTAGCTGTGGTTGCTTCTTCTTGGGTTTGACTATTTGAATTACTGGATCCCAAGTTGGTGGTACATTCCAACCATCTTCTCTATTGAAATTAGGATGTTTTTGATTTCTATAGTTTCGCGAAGCATCCTTGGTAGGAATTGGTGTTCTTTAGCGAGAATCTGTGGTTTGTCAAATCTCAGGTAGTGTGAACATGAGCAACAGGGGACCAACCACTACCTGAGATTTGATTTGAGAATTTGTTTTATATAATAAAAACAACGCGATAAAAGCCGTATAAAGTTTGTATAACATTCGAGTAAACATAATATGATAATATTATTTAGAATATGTGTTTTTATGGTGAAGGTATTGGTTTGAGGCATCTCCTCGCCACTACCAATGCCGAGGGTTCGACTTATTTGCAAAGTATGCAATGAAAATGCTTTAAGAAATGGTGATAAGGCCCCAGGATTTATTTGTTCCAACATATTTATAAGCATACTAGCTGAACCGTGCAACTTCGTCTGCTTCACATAAGAGAATTTGCCCCGTTTTTGCAACATTTTTCATTGCTGCTCCGCTCTTATTAGACGTTGCGTTATCTTATATAGCCTATAGCCTTCCTTGATAAATGGGCTATCCAACATTAAAATAATTTTTCAATTCGGACCGCTAGTTCCTAAGATTAGCGCGTTCAAACAAACAAACAAACAAACTCTTCAGCTTTATAATATTAGTATAGATAAGTAATACGAAAGGCGGAAGACCGAATGTTGTGACGTAAGATGGGAGGTGGTTATGTCCAGCAGTGGACTGCAACGAGCTGGTTGATTGATTAAAGTAATATAAATCCTAATTCTTTGAATCTGTAGACTGTAATTTTCATGCCTGTTTTTGCTTTTTCAGGCTTGGTTGTAGAATCGTTTTCGCTGGAGGAGAACGTAGAGACAACAGCAAAATATACCAATACGACACCATAAAGATACATCCAAATTATACTCCTGCAGGCTGTGGCTCCATATCCAACGACATAGCGTTGCTCAGGCTACAAAAGCCACTGAATTTCAGTGATACAGTCAAACCGATAAAACTGCCACCGCCGGTAGTTGTTTCCAGGAATCCTTTACATGTTTTTATTGGAAGAGGAGGAGATGAAGTAAGTTATATTTTGATGATGAATTTTTCTTTAATAACATAAAATATTTAAATACCTAGGTGCCTAAATTTTATTATGAGATATAGAAATTGCTATTGCGTCTTAAGTTGTTTTATAATCTTAGTTGTGGAACTAACAATCACGTCGTTAGAAGATTTGTGTCCAAAGGACTAAACCTTTCATGCTTATCCTAATTATAACTAATATTACAAATGCAAACGTGAGTTTGTTTGTTATGTTTTCACGCCTTAACTACTGCACCGATCATCATGATCATCATAATTGATTATATGATGATGATAAGGAAGAATTTAATACTGCTATTTTACTTAAAAAATTCAACGTAACAGTAGTCGTGAATTACAATTGCAATAAAATTATTTTAGTAATTCCTGATTTCTACACCTGTTCAGATGCCAAGCAAAATGTCAGCATAATTACAAGTTTACAGACCATGCAAGGACAAATAACGTTATGCTGATGAAGTTACAACAAGATATTTTTATTTTCAGACCGGCAGAATCTCAAGGTCTTTGATGATAATGGATGTACACAAGCTAAGTACAAAAGAGTGTATAGACGAAACTAAGTCTGGTGTGGCCTACCATCATTTCCTTTCGGAGAATACCATCTTCTGCGGGCGTAGGGTGGATAGAAAGCCGGGCATGTGTATGGTCAGTTTTAATCTATACTAATCTATACTAATATTATTACCGCCGTGTAACATAATAATATGCAATATTTTTTTAATGTGCTGTTGCTAGCCTAACTACTTTAACGAGAGCGAAGCCGCGGGCAAAAGCTAATAAAGAGAAGGAATATTATAAAGAGGAAAGATTTGATTTTTTGGTTTGTTTGTTTGTAAGGATTTAACGCAAAAACTACTCAACATATTATAAAAAATCTTTCACCATTAGAAAGCTATTTTATCGTCAAAGTCAAAGTTAAAAATCATTTACTCACTTAGGTCACAAAGTAACACTTCAGTCAAAGGGTTAGTTGCAAGGTTCAGGCAAAAGGTTGAGCGTCGAGTAACATAGGCCATATTTTATTTTAAAAAAGTATTTATTTATTTATTTAAGGATTTCCAACAAAGGAATATACAATAACATACATTATACAGCAGTAATAAAGTTCTTAGCGTGTATAGTCCTTCAATTATAGGAAACCGCAGCTCGCACATTATAATTACAACTAAACTAACAACTTAATTAAAGAAACAAACAGAAAACATAAAATTTTTAAACATAAAATTCTGCCTCTAGGGTAAACGGCTGTTACTAACCTTTTTTTTTTTTTGGTACCCAGGAAAAATGCTTGATGCACTATCCGCCGGCTAGGGGACGGCACCGGCGGGGCGTGTGGGACTCCCCATTCTGGTATACTAAAAAACCTGGGGTGTTCCCTCTCTCACCCAATGGAGGGGCCTGTTGGGAGCTCTTAAAAGAATTGAGTCATCCATAGCAGGCCCCCCCCGTGTGGGTGCGGGCCGGGTCAAACGGACCCGACCACCTCTCATCCCCAGGGGAGAGCCTCACCGCTCTCCCCTTTCGACATTGGAAGGCGCGCGCCCTCTCGGGGTTCTTAATTTGTGGGTGGCAGGCCCCCCTGAGGCCTTGCCACCCGGAACCCTTACGTGGGGGGCAGGAGAGCGACATAAGCGCGTATCCTGCACCCATTCCTCCGGCGGCGGAATTCCGGGGCGTAAGGATCTTCCTCACGCCCCCGCTCCGCCGCCTCCTGCGAGATGACTCGCACAAGGACCTCATTGCGCCCCAGCACCTGTCGTCGCTGACCATCTTGGATACGACAACACATACAACATCCAGACTCAGAAAAACAAAACTCATACAGCCTTAGTAAAGTCCTTCACGACTCTGGGAATATTACTTGTGTACGAGCTGTGTATTTTACTTTGCTTTATTGGCCTTATAACAAGTCAAAGACACCTTAGATAAGTCTAAGATCTTAATTCCTAAATGCTCAAATTTATTTCCAGGTACTTTTAGATCATGAATCTAATTAACTTGTTGAACAAAATTAGAGTAAATTATTTACAAGAATTTAGTAGTGACAGTAATCTGTCTCAGAGAGGCCCACGCTTACTTGTGAAATATTTGTATATAAGATTACTGTTTATTTACATATTTATTCAGTTTACTTCTGACAAGCCCTAATTAAGATATTAAAGTAATAACTTGTGTGAAATTAGAACTCAACGAAATAACCGTAGATCAACTTAGATTTGCATAAAATACTAATAATTATGAGATAGCATGGTGTAAATTATTAATAATGTGCTGTAATGGAATCGTTTTCCCTATGGATATCGGAATAAGATATCTAATTAGATACTGAATAGTTAATAACAGGGTTTAATAACTTAATGTGATGCCTACTGTGAAATGAATAATGGGGTTAGGAGGACTCGATAACCGGCATCCAGACACAATAAAAACGCATTTTCTAGAGCACTGACCAAATTTATGGACCAGATTTATGGCATCAATTCAATAACTCCAATAGTAAGCAAATGTCTTATGATTTTTAGAATTCTCAGTAATTACATAAAATTGTCTTCTGTGTACGCGAATGTTATTCATTGAAATTAAACTAACGGGTGATTTTTTTGCTGGTATCTTTTTGGCAACACTGTTTTTGACAGATCACGCGTGAATCGTGTTTTGTGTCATTGTCAAACTTGTTCAGTTTGGTCTATAATTTAACCATGAATCGACTTACGAACGAACAACGCTTGCAAATTATTGAATTTTACTATCAAAATGCATGCTCGGTTAAGAGAGTGCATCGCGCACTTCTTCCAATTTATGGGCAGTTTGGTCGGCCTACTGAGGCAGCTATTCGGAAGCTTGTGACTAAATTTCGAACCCAGTTTACATTATTGGACATTAAACCACGAACACGCATACGTAGAGTGAGGACCGAAGAAAATATTGCGGCTGTATCCGCCAGTGTTAGTGATGACCGTGAAATGTCGATTCGCCGCCGTTCGCAGCAATTGGGCCTCTGTTACTCCACTACGTGGAAAATTTTGCGAAAGGATTTGGGTGTAAAACCTTACAAGATACAGCTGGTGCAAGAATTGAAGCCACACGACCTCCCACAACGTCTAACATTTGGTGAATGGGCATTGGCAAAGTTGGAGGAAGATCCACTTTTTTATCGAAAAATTGTGTTCAGCGACGAAGCTCATTTCTGGTTGAATGGATATGTCAATAAGCATAATTGCCGCATCTGGAGTGAAGACCAGCCAGAAGCATTGCAAGAGCTACCACTGCATCCCGAAAAATGTACTGTTTGGTGTGGATTATGGGCCGGTGGCATCATCGGGCCGTACTTTTTCAAAGACGACAATGGCCGTAACGTTACTGTGAATGGCGAGCGCTACCGTGTGATGATTGGCGATTTTTTTTTTGCCCAAAATGGAAGAATTGGACATGCCTGACATGTGGTTTCAACAAGACGGTGCCACATGCCACACGGCACGCGAAACAATGGCCCAATTGAGAGCCGCCTTCGGTGAACAGTTTATCTCACGTTTTGGGCCCGTCAATTGGCCGCCTAGATCGTGTGATCTAACGCCTTTGGACTATTTCTTGTGGGGCCATGTTAAGGCTCATGTCTACAGGGATAAACCAGCAACGATTGACGCACTGGAAGCCAATATTGAAGCATTTATTCGTGATATACCGGCTGATATGTTGGAGAGAGTGTGCCGAAATTGGGCCTTGCGAATGGGCCATCTAAACCGGAGCCGCGGCCAGCATTTGCATGAAATAATCTTCAAACATTAAATTATATTGATCGTTCTATCGATTCCAATAAAGATTTCATCAAATTTTTCAAATTTTTTGTGTTTTTTTTGAAAATCAAATCCTATACCTCTTAAAAAATCACCCGTTACTATATACGGATCTTATCGAGTTGATTATTTGACACCTTAACAACGCGGTAGAATCCGTATATAGTAGTTTAATTTCAATAAGTACATAGAAGTTTAAGTATAAAGTAATTTAACTTTTATATACTCACTTAAAAAAACTACTTACTTAAAACTGTTCTCTAGGTGCTGAAGAGCAACCAAAACGACGAGGATAGTATGCCTACATTATAAAATGTTATAGTTTAAAAATAGTGTCTTATAAAATAAATGGCTTATGTTTAACTTATCACCAGATATAATAGTCAAAAATAGTAAATGATCACCAAATTGCACAGCAAAATATATTTAAAGAGATCAAAATAAGTCGACGTCGTATTTTTGGGTGGGTTTAAGAAGGAACCTAATATAACCAAACCCTTCCGAAACGTAATGCATTGATTTGAGGCGTATAGGTGTTCGTTATGATACAATCTAGTAAGCATATTTTGCTGCGCAATTACTATTTTTGGTGGTCGTTATATTTAATCCCAAAATAAATTGCGATGAAATTCATATAAAGGAAATTAACTTTGCGTAAACTTCAAACTATATTCAATAATATATAAAATCTCTTTCAGGGTGATTCCGGTAGTCCATTGGTGCAGAATGGCGTAATTATGGGGATCGCCTCATTCCTTCCGATTGCTCACAAGGACTGCAGCCTTACTAATATTGGATTTTACACCAATGTCGCAGCTTTTGTACCTTGGATCAAATCTATTACTGGATTAAATTAACTCAATTTATTGTAATAAATAAATTTATAAGAATATTTATTTATAATTTAGACCAGGTTAAGAGCACCTTAAACTGGCGAGCGTGTTTGAGGAATGTTATGAAAGTGAATGAATCCAGAGAAGGGTCAGGATCGCAGCAAATGGAAATCCGTAGTCTCTGCCTACCCCTCTGGGAAACAGGTGTGAATCTATGTATCTATGTATGTATGTATGAATATTTAATACAAATTATATGAAATACCATATCAAACGTAGTTTTTATACATACCTAAAGATTTTGTTCTTATCTTCATAAAATGTGACATGGTGTAAAGAAGTGACTGAAGCTCTCAATACACCTTTGTCATCTCAGTCTCTATTTCCCCGAAGGGAATGGCAGGTGAGTATACATACCCATATATCGGTGACCATTTTAGGTCTTACGTAATGGCTACCTGAAACACCTCGGCATCGAACACGAGACTCCAAGCACAGCAGTCGGATTCACTAAGTCGAATCCAGAATCAGATCCGGCCAAATAACATTTACCAATGTCGGAAAGGTGAATCAGAAGAAGGTAAGTGTACCCTAAATCGGAAAATAATGTTTTCTTTTCTTTTCAAATTTTATTTTAAGACTGCGCTGAGCGTAAGACCCCTTTGGACTGAATGACAGAGCTCGATATTCAAATCGGCGCGGTACTGCCATAGTAAAATTGTATGGAGGATTTGAAATACTTTTTTTATAAATATGTATTTTTATTGTCAACCAATAACTTAAATATTTGGGACGGACAAATTGTAATATAACTACTTATGTTTCGTTTAAGCTGTAATATAGGATAGATTTCTACTGTTATTATAATCTAAAAATCACTTAACATGAGCTTACGTTTTTGCATTTTTCGTGCAAATTTACGTAATTTTGTAGGCTTAAATATTAATTATTTTAAGTTTTTTACGCGGAGTAATTGTAAGCACATTCATTGTTATGGTAAATGTATATTTTATATTTGTATTAAACAAAAAGTGTTACTTTTATTAACTTAACTGTGACCGCCTGTTTTGGCACATTTCGCTCGGCGCACTCTTAAGAACTACTAGCACTTGGATTTATTCCTATAACGCGGCAATTTCCTAAACATCAAAACAATGGACACAAAGAACAACAAAACTCGTAACAACTAATTGTGGATCATAAAATGTTTGTCTAGTGTGAGTATCGAACCCACTACACTCGGCGCACCTGCAGTTGCGAGCTGACGACTGAAACCACTGCGCCATCCGTGCAGATATCCGTGCTAATAGGAGTACATCTGCTTTTAATATATACATTATATCGAGATCGAGGGTAAAAGCCTGCGTCACAGGTATCTCTATGTACGATCTATCGTCACCTCAGCGTAATCCGAAGCACTCTACAAAATGGATCTTATTACGAAGAGCCCGTTACTGCCTAATACCCGTCGCCTACTCAATTAATAGGCTAATTAGGCGATTGAGAGGAACAGCCACGGTAATGGCATTTAGCTTTAAGATCACATTATCTTAACTCACTTACGTCGTACTTCAACTTTGTTAAGCCAATAAATGTGTTAAGGGAATGTTGCGAAGTTCAAGATATGTGATTGAAATTGTAAAATACTTCGATTAACAAAATCATGTTCAGTTCAAATTCAGCTGAAGGTCTTAGCTAAATTTTGGATATTTAGAAAACAATCTGAGCATACATACATACATACATAGATTCAATCTGAGCATATGCAAGTGCAACACTTAACCCCTAACTTATATCTATAAAAAAGAAAAATGAAAATTTTGTGATGTCAAATTTTTTATGCTACTTAGGTGGCAAACAAGCATACCTGGTGGTAAGTGGTCACCGTAACCTATGGACGTCTGCAACACCAGAGGCATCACTTGCGCGTTGCCGACCCTTTAGAAAAGGAAGTGGGAAGGAGAAGGAGCGGGATGGGGGAAAGGGAGTGATTAGGCCT
This sequence comes from Catocala sponsa, assembly GCA_963564715.1. NCBI lineage: Eukaryota > Metazoa > Arthropoda > Insecta > Lepidoptera > Erebidae > Catocala > Catocala sponsa. The sequence continues at coordinate 741,310 of OY751337.1, forward strand.
CCGGCACTCTCACTCACCGAACGAAACACAACAGTAGGAACACTGGTATTTCACGTCGATATTCTGTGAGAGGGTAGTCCTTCCCCGGTCGAGCCGGCCCATTCATGCTGAAATCAGCGAGGCTCTACTACTTTTACATTTGCTGATGCACAGTGCAGATAACAAATCTATATCTTTTATTTCTATATCCTTACTTTCTTACTAATATTATAAATTCGAAAGTAACTCTGTCTGTCTATCTGTCTGTTACCTTTTCACGGCTAAACCACTCAACCGATTTAGATAAAATTTGGTACAGATATAGTTTAAAACCTGGGGAAGGACATAGGCTACTTTTTATTGATATAGGTACCACGCGGGCGGAGCCGCGCGCAAAAGCTAGTATTATATAAATAATAAATAATTAATACTCACCGATTATAGATCCTTAAACTACGCACTTTATATAAATCTATACTAATATTACAAAGCTGAAGAGTTTGTTTGTTTGTTTGAACGCGCTAATCTCAAGCACTACTGATTCGAATTGAAATATATTATTTATAATATATAATATTTTAGTGTTGGATAGCCAAATATAGGTAAGTTCTATGGAGACTTATATTGGACTAGCTATGCCCGCGGTTTCACCCGCGTTTATAATAAATATATCGAGGAAGGTTATAGGCTATATAACATCACGCTACGATCCTCGGGGGCAGCGCAATAATCATAAACGCGGGTGAAACCGCGAGCATAGCTAGTCCAATATAAGTCTCCACAGCACTTACCTACTGCATATTATTTATAATGTACGCGAATTAAAAAGAAATAAAGATATCCATAAGCATAATTATCATCCTAGACAACCTGTAGAAGAACACAGCAAGATAGTTTGATAGGTAATTTGTGATTGTTTGTTCAATCTTCATGAATAGTAGTAAATACTTATGTGTAATTCTATATTCTATCCTTATTCTATTCTAGAAAGAAAAAGAAAGATAGAAAATGAATAGTGTGATTAGAGAGAGATGCGGCATGAAAGTGGGTATAGTGACAAAAATAGAAAAGGGTATGTTAAGCTGATTTGGACATGTAGAAAGAATGGACGAGGAAAGACTGACTAAGAAAGTTTATAAGGCTAGTGTGAATGGAACAGTCGCAAGAGGAAAACCTAGGCGAACGTTTCTCGATCAGATCGCAGGCGTTCTGGACAAAGGCCAGGTTAAGAGCTCCTTGAACCGACGGGCGTGTATGAGGAATGTGATGAAAGTGAATGAAGGCAGAGAAGTGTGTCAGGATCGTAGCAAATGGAAATCCGTAGTCTCTGCATACCCCTGTGAGAAACAGGCTTGAATCTATGTATGTATGTATGTACTTATGTGTAATGTATACCATAATTTAAATCGTGTTCGGGTATACTTTAAAGTATCTATACTTCAAGATATTAACACAACATTTTTGAAATTCTTGAAATCAGCCTAAGCAGCGAGGCATCTTTATATTTATTAGTTTATAAGTGGTGTATTTTAAAGAACCATGAAGTAATCCGCATGAAGTAGTTTATTTTCAATATGAAACATTAGCTTCAACGTAAGATAGAATAGACGTTGAAATATCTTAAGACTAAAATTAGAAAATCGAGCTTCAAAACTTAGTATAAACTTAACTTAGCTGGTTTATTGGCATAATATACTTCTACTTAATGGTTGGCTCATAGGCGTGATGTTATACTACCTACTAAATATCGATAAAACTTGAATGTATAAACTTCACTAATTTAATATCATCAACAACTTCACAATGTTATTCGTTGACTAGAACATTATTCAGACTACAAAGTTTGCTAATTAGGTATCTATTTATACGTTGACATTTTAAGACATACTAATGATTAAATTAGAAATACGTAATTATGTTAGAATTATAATATAACTAGATGTTCCCGCGATTTCACCCGCGTTTATCGTTACTGCGCCGCCCTCGTGGGTCGTAGCGTGATGTTATATAGCTTATAGCCTTCCTCGATAAATAGGCTATCCAACGCTTAAAGAATTTTTCAAATCGAACCAGTATTTCCTGAGATTAGCGCGTTCAAACAAACAAACAAACTCTTCAGCTTTATAATATTAGTATAGATTAGCCTAAAGTTAATTTGGAAAACGACGCATATAATTCTAACGTAACTAACTAAGGCCGTGTTGTAAAGGTTAAATAGACAGAGAGACTGGTTGAATAGTCATGGGCCAAACTCATGTCTACTCATTTCCTCACACATAGTAAAAAATTAGGATTGATAGAGTGGCTGAATTATTTGTAAGTCATTTGGATATTTTTTGGTGAAAGCGAGGTTAATGTGATCATGTGTTGATTTAAAACAAGAAAACGATCTTATCCTAACTAATATCATAAATGCGAATGTGAGTTTGTTTATTACGTATTCACGCTTTAACTACTTGACCGACCATCATGCAATTTCACAGACTTTGTCAAGGTTACAGAAAAGGTCAGTATACCTTTCATCCAGAAAAAGTGCTGTTCCCAAGGAAAAGAAATTTATTAACAACACCTATATTAACGTGAGTAAAACCGCGGGCAAAATCTACATACATATATTAAACATATAAAAATATTATCTACAAGATTTTTATGCCAGTCACAGCTAAACGAAGCTACAACAGCTTACTACGATATTTGTTTGAATGACTTTATGATGCAACTACAGACACATTTCCTTTTTTTGAAGTGAAAACTTCTTTAGGCGCGTTGAGCACTTCTTGGGTGAACAAAAATCATGGAACTCGTGTCATCGTCACCGAACGCTTTCCATTTTTGAATTATTTTTGGTTTATAAAGAAGTGTTTGATCAAGGATTAAAGTTTTCACTTCTATCGACAGTCCCCGAAGACAGCCCCAAATTTTTTTCTGAATCTAGAAGGTTAATATACTTTTCTTTCAAGTTTAACAATAAAATAAATAATCTGTGCGTTCATTTGCTTTCTTTATTACTTCCCGCGTTGAAGTGACATCCATTTGTTAGAGTGCCCTGGATTATGCACAAGTGGCACTCCGCGGCTCTCAAGAACGCACCGAGCTGCCACATTTATTTTATACTGTTCAGAGAGAAATGCGACCTAAGAAGATAGTTAAATATATGATTAGGAAAGTTATCCCTTTAAAAGTTATGCCATATCGATTAGTTTGAATACACATAGAGAGTAATTTTTAAACAAAACATAATGCCATGAAAGAAAAATAAACAAACGTTTGTAAAATAAAATGTATCTCTAGACAACGAGATAGTACATAATTATTAAAATCAAATCGCTGAAGAGACCCTAAATTATGTGCCTACAACCAAATATTTACGAGGAGAAAAAACCCAAATAAGAAAGTATTAGCGTTAAATTTGAATTTTATGAGAGAACTTACCCGACCCTCTCGGAGGTCCGGAGGCAGCCCTCTCTAAATAATAAACCTGGCTAATGAGTAATGATACAAAAAAAAAATCTTAATGAAAAATTCTCATTGAATATTTATAGGGTAAATGTTAAAGACGGCTTTTTAAATGTAAAGCGCAAATAGCTACAAGAGATTACGAGTTGTAAGGAAGGAATTGTAGCTTTGAATAAAATAATCACGGATTATTCTTTGTAAGAGCGTTCGGTTGGCCTTTGAGCTTCGTAGCTTGATTGCTATTAAAATAACTGCGGTTAATATATAAATAATTCTTTTAGTGGGCGTTCTTGTTTGGCGTGTTTCTACCTTATATATTTATTACTAGCTTTTGCCCGCGGCTTCGCTCGCGTTAACGGTCTTCCACTAAGCTATCGCTTTTAATTAAACTTACTTTATAAATAAGTTTAATTAAAAGATAATAACAGGCAGCAGTGATAGCTCAGTGGGGAGACCAACAGACTGCAATGCAGAGGGTCTCGGATTCGAACCCACGTCGCGCACCTCTGAATTTCGGAAGTTATATGACTTTTCGAAATTATGTGCGTATTGATTGACAATTATCGGCTGCTCCGTGCCTCGGAGAGCATATTAAGCCGTCGATCCCGGCTGCCATGAACATATATGGCAGTCGTTATTGGGAAGTCAGTGCCCTCTCTGCAGTCTGCCCTCTCTGCAGTCTTCTGGTTGCGGAGGTCAGATGGCAGTCGCTCCGTGTAAAAACTCATATCCAGCCATATCCGGTTAGACTAGAAAGCCAACCCCAAATGACTTGGGAATAATAAAGGCTAGGGAGAAGAAGTTTAATTAAAAGATAAATGTTCCTTAAGAATAGTCTTATATAGTGCACCGCACACAGCGGACCATATAAAACTGAAATGGAGATTTTTATCATACATGGCATCACTCCAAGCTATACCGAACGTTTTGCTTGGAAGCGAGAAGTGAAAAAAAGCGAAAGAGCGCAAAAAGCGAAGCGAGTATGCGACCGCAAACAACATTTTCCGCAACGTCGCCCCTCCTGTGACGCGGCTCTGCTACGATTCTCGTATATATGTTAACTTTGTTTGTTTCATTTGGAATAATACACTGAGGAATTGTTTAACATGCTTTATTAACATACGAGAACATTAATTTAACTATGGAGGCATGTTATAAGCAATCTGTTTAACAGGGCTTGTCGGCAAGGGTTTACTGGGAAAAGGCTTTCCGTACCCATCATTTATAATATATAACTACTTAATTAGTAGATTTTACGTAATATTTTTATTTAAATAGAACACACAAATAGTGTTTGTAAAAATACGAGTAGAATCAATACTAGTTATAAAATGAAAACCAAATAATGTCTAAATTACTGCCAGATTTGAAAGGCTTCTAACTCATTATTTATTATTAACCGTTTCGCTGTCCCGTGATAGACACAATAGAAAATCTAGTATCATATTATGTGATTCATCGGACAGGGAACCTGTTAAGTGACTGATCTTTGTATTTCCGTTCTTTGAAATCGGAAATACAAATAATTTTAAAATAAAATGAACTTAGTCAATTATCGTATTTTTTAAAATTGTATTTAATTTCTACATTACGTGTATATTAAATAAATAAAAATATATTAATTATTACAATAAAATTAAATGTAATATTAAAGTTGGTGATATATTGGTGTCATACCTACCCCTTCGAGAACAGAGGTTTGATACTATGTATATGCAAAGAGGCTTAAGTTTAAATACATATTTTGTGAGTGTTAGAACACGACCTGACACTTCGACTTCTAGGAACGCCGGTCTCTACTGCAAACAGTTTTTGTTCCGATAGCTCGTAGATCGATTAATAAAAACTTATCTTAAGTTATGGACGCTTTTAATACCAGAAGAATCACTGATGTGTTTGCCGACTACATAAAAAAACAGGTATCGCTAAGCTATCAACACAAAGTATAAAGATCCTCTCAGAACAGCGTCTAGTTAAGAAACCTGGACACCGACATATCACGACAAAATAGTACAAAGCTTCAACAAAAGGTACAGGCGAAGATACCGTTTCACTCATAAAACTCTTAACGAAGCAAAGCTGTAACCGCTTACAGTAAGACGAGCCTTATGCTTTTATGCCACCTCAAACGATCGCATAAAACCATTTATTTAGTAATGTGTCATCATATATTCAGATGTAGAGTAGTAAAATGATCCTCGCATAATGCAACGTCACATCATCTACTCGTTGTGAGACAATACATCATTTAAATGCCTTACATTACGTTTGACAAATGGGAGGACTTTGCGAATGTTTCTTACGTGCACTGAATACTTACTCCCTGTACTTAACTTTCAAGAAGTTATGTCAGACTAGACTCTTACTACAGTTGTGTTCATATTTTGTTACATAGATGATTGCTTTCAGTAAAAACTATAAAATTATCTACTACATTTATCCGGTATTTAACCCGTATTTTTTATTTTTTTTTATTTTTATGGATTAGGGTTCAAACGAGCAGACGGATCGCCTGATGGTAAGCGATTACCGCCACCCATAGACACCTGCAACACCAGAGGAGTTACAAGTGCGTTGCCGGCCTTTTAAAAAGGAGTACTCTTTTTTCTTGAAGTGTTGAAGGTCGTATTGGTCCGGAAATACCGTAGGCGACAGCTCATTCCACAGTTTTGTTGTGCGAGGCAGAAAATTCCTGGAGAAACGCACAGTTGTGGACTGCCAACCATCTAAATTATGGGAGTGAAAATGTCGCGTAGGACGATGGCGAAAAGAGGCGGCAGGGATCATTCCGAACAATTCCTCGGAACACTCCCCATAGTATAAGCGATAGAAGATGCGAGGCCACATCTCTACGCAGCGCCAAGGGGTCTAGCCGATTTGAAATATCCTGGCAGTCGACGATTCGAGTCGCTCTCCGTTGAATGCGGTCTAGAGGGAGAAGCTGGTACTGGGGTGCCCCTGCCCAAAGATGAGAACAGTATTCCATGTGAGGCCGAACCTGCGCCTTATAAAGTAGTAGGCGGTGGGCCGGCGTAAAATATTGTCTCGATCTGTTGAGCACGCCAAGCTTTTTTGAAGCTAATTTAGCTTTACCCTCTAAATAGCCGCGGAACTGGACTTCGCTCGATATATCGACACCAAGAATTCCAATATCGGTTGAGGCAGTTATGGGGATGTTCTCAAAACGAGGAGATACGACCAACCGCAGCTTTTTTGCGGTGAACGCGCAGACTTGTGTCTTTGTGGGGTTAAATCGGACTAAATTAAGCCTGCCCCAATCCGAGACTTTCTTCAGAGAGGTCTCAATTTCAGACACAAGTTTGTTTCGGCTCTCAATGACGTTTTCCCGAGAGATGTTAGCGCGGCCGGTATAAAGAGCATCGCTCGTGCTGTCGTCCGCATAACAATGAATGCTGCTAATTTGCAACATGTCATTGATATGGAGGAGGAACAGAGTAGGCGATAGCACACAGACTTGCGGGACACCAGCATTTACAGACATGGAGTCAGAGCATTCACCGTCGATTACGACCTTAATGCTTCTGTCTGCTAAAAAGCTAGTATATAATTCACATAATCTCTCGGGAAGCCCATAAGAAGGAAGCTTCGAAAGAAGCGCTTTGTGCCAAACACGATCGAAGGCCTTCGCTATGTCCAAACTGACCGCCAAGGCTTCCCCCCTTGTCTCGATCGCCTGAGCCCAACGATGTGTCAGGTATACTAGAAGATCACCAGCTGACCGACATTTACGAAAGCCGTACTGCTGGTCACTAAGCAGGTTGATGACCCTCCAGGTACCGTAAGAGCTGATGGTTGATAATAGATTCCATTATCTTCGAGAAAAGGGGGGTTATGGCTATTGGTCTGTAGTTGGACGGGTTTGAGCGGTCGCCTTGTTTTGGGATCGAGTGGACCAATGCTGTCTTCCAAGGTCTCGGAACTACGCCAGAAGAGTAAGAGAGCCGAAAAAGTCACGTTAAGACCGGCGCCAACTCTGGAGCGCACATCTTCAACAAAATGGGGGGGATTCCATCAGGCCCACTTGACTTATGGATATCAAGGGACAGAAGTGCTAAGCGCACTGAGCGTTGGTAGAACCTGATATCAGGCATACAACCCTCATACTGCGGTATGGTAGGCGGTTCTTGTCCCCTGTCATCCAAAGTCGAGTTGGACGCCCAGAAGATCGGCTTTCTCTTTTGCGGCGTGGGCCAACGAATCACTTCCCATGTGAAGAGGTGGAAAGGATGGCTTGCAGAAATTTCCTTCGATAGCTTTGGCAAGAGACCAGAATGCACGAGTTCCTGAAGAAAGACGCTCAAGCCTTTCGCCAATTCTACCGATGTGCTTCGACTTCGCCCTTGCAATGTCTCTTTTGAAGGACCTGGAGGCAAAGTTGTACTCCTTTTTTAATGCGCTGGTATTTAAATCACATGCCGTCACCGCATCAGCCCAGGCTTGGTAAGCTTCCTGCTTCCTACGAGAAGCGTTTTTGGAAGATGGACCAAACCAAGGCCGAAATTTGCCACCAATGGGGACCACAGAGGACGAAATGTAAAGCTCCATACCCTGTAGCACCACATCTGCAACAGAATCAGCAACGGCATTGGAATCATCTGGCGAGAAGCATACTTGTCTCCAAGGGTAGGACGCAAAGAAGGACCACATCCCGTCCCAATCTGCTGACTTGTAGTGCCACACACGGTGGCTGCGTGCAGCACGCGATTGCGGCGAGCACGTGAGAGGCACTGTACTCCGTACAAGGCAGTGATCTGAGGAGCCAAGTGATGAGAAGTCAGCAGAAGGTCCAACAATGAAGGATTTTGGCTCTCCACATCTGGGATTCGCGTGGGCGTAGTAACCAGTTGTGTCAGGCCATATGCCAGGGCGAAGTCGTGAACAGATCTCCCCGCATGATCGGTCTTACTGGAACTGAGCCAGTCGGCGTGGTGGGCGTTAAAATCGCCAAGTAAAACGATCTCCGCGGCCGGGATCCGTTGCTGCACAAAGTCCGAAGCCATCTGGATGTGCTCAATGAGTCGGTCAGTTTCGGTGTCACCGCTATGGGACGTATAGAGGCACGCATAGACGCGGCGATGGTCGTCGCTGTCTACACGGAGCCATAAGATGGAGAGGTCCCTACCTTCAAGATTACCGAGGCGACGAGAGCTGATATCGTCTCTGACATACACGCACACTCCGGCTCTAGACAAAAAGGAGTGTTCTAGTCCGTACCCAGGGTAGGTGAGGTAGGAAGTATCTACTGGAGACGATATCTGCGTCTCGGTCAAGAAGAGCAAGGCTGGCTTTGCTGTCTCGAGGTGGTGGTGAACAGCATTAAGGTTGCTATGTAATCCCCTGATGTTGCAAAAGTCCACGGCCAGCGTGGCAGGGGTTGCCATGGTATTTCTGCTCTTGCCCCGGGCATTAAGTGCAGTTTTGTGCCGAAGCGTGGCTCTCCCACTCTGAAATATAACCGTATAAGGGTGACTGAGATGCCACGATGTTTTAAATCTATTATCTAGTGCTAAACGTTTTTTGTAAGTTGTCGTGCAAGTGGCCCTAAATCTTAAAACACATCTGATATAATCTTAATATATATAAATTACGTGTCACGTTATTTGTCCGCTATGGACTCCTAAACTACTGAACCGATTTTGATCAAACTTCGTAACTATCTGTAATTTGGTCAAAAGATAGGATAGTTTTTTTTTTAAACGGGCAAAAGTACTCTTATGCGAAACCGACGAAGTTGCGCGGGACAGCTGGTATATAGAGCTGCTTTAGTGTAACTTGCTTTTTTGAGAACTCCAAAATAACTACACACATACACAATTATATTTAGAATATCATGGATTCATATTATGTCATATTACGTGTTTGTTTTAGTAAACATTTAGGTAATTTGAACAATTAGTGTTGTCATCTATCGCAAAAACCTATTTTCCTAACTATTTTTATAAATGGTATTACGGAATAATTTTATTACGTATTATTATTACTAGCTGTCGCCTAGTGGTCAAAATTCGACCAATATTCCTAAGCTTGCTACTTTGTTTTCTTTATTACATATAAATAAGATATAGGTAACCATAATTACAAAGAATTGTACGACTTCCGACGAACAATGCCGAAATACTACGAACGCGATTTGACTACGTGTGTCAAATGCATGGATGTGTGCGTGTAGTGTTTTTTCATTAATCTAATGTATTTCTAATGCATATTTTATAAAAATATTAGGATTCGCCTTTCCTTCTCCATATAAACTTTAACTGTGCCAAACATACTCCTCCGTCAGCGCAATTGTCGTAAAAGGGGGTATAAAGTTTTTGCTTCACGTATTAATATATTGATATTATTCCTTTTTAAATGTATATATCTACCTAATTCTATTTTTAGTAGGTATGTTTAATAAAATATAATACTTGCTGCCATATCCTTCCTTGCAGATATGAATTGTAACTTAGTATCGGCAAAGGATGCGATATATTTCACTGAATTTGTAATAGACGGTTACTCTTTATAACCCAATCTTATTACTCTTGCTAAAGCAAGACAACAGGATCCTTAGAATTAACCTTATCTCATTCTTGTGCCTCACTAAAGCTATAGAAAACTTTGGCAATGTCTTGGTAAGTCTTAGTATTGATTACGTTGAGTACTTTTGCTTAGTATTACTAAGTATAAACGATTCATCAGGCTCATTAAAGTCGGTAAACCAAGTTCGCCGCAAAATAAAAAGAAGTAAATCTCAAGTTTTCACATCGGGAAAAGCAATAAGTTTGTTATGACGGTCCAAGTTGTACCATTATAGCGAATAATTAGAAATATTTGTCCAAGGACAAAGAAATAACAAAATATCTTTGAGAAGATAAAACTATATTACATTTCTGAAAATACCACAAATATTCTAAATGTAATGTTTAGGAATGTTTGGATGTTTGATATTTAACCATGGGTAAATAAATGAATGTAATTAAAATATTACGCTTATTAATAGACGTGTAATAGATGACTTTACTTTTATTCTTAAAATCTTAAATAACAATATTAACTGTCCTGACCTGTAAGAAAAAAAAATTTTAATGTAGCATCCAAATCAATCCGTTTCAATACTCCACTTCACATTCCTACCGTCAAAACAAACTATAGACAGATTAGTTTGTTGGTGCGTGCAAGCAGCAGTTTTAACTATTTATGTAAACAGCACGCTATAGATCCATTTACGTCTAATGTATCCTCAGCAAGAAGGTGTCTAAGTCTACCATTCTTTAAGTACTCTTAACAGGCTATTTTATTATATTCATACATAGCGTTAACTTGATGTTTGCTCTTTGTTGCTCACTATAATTATTTATTCTATATCTATAAGTGAGAAATTCTCAGATGACTGCCGTAATATCTAATGTGTTATAGCTGTAAGTTTTCCATGTCCAAATAAATAAATAAATAACTTGGCACAGAGACAGGCTATCACTCGGTTTCTAAAAGGGTTATAAACGCATGTCAGTTTATTTCATTGGCTGTTGAAAATTCAGTTAGCCAGTCACAGTAGTTGACAAGCGTTTCAATATTTTGCTAACTAATTTATATGAAGATCTTTCAGAAATCGGTTAGACTTGCATTTTTGAAATGAAAACTTCTTTAGCGGCGTTATGCACTTTTTGTGATGGGTAAAAAATGTTAAGCTCGCGTCAGGACACGTGACCTGATCGAAAATTCGTAAGACGGAGGGAGAATTGTCAAACTCGCGTCAGGACACGTGACCTGATCGAAAATTCGTAAGACGGAGGGAGAATTGTTATGTTTGTGTACGATAGCGCAATAAATGAATATTGTATTTTACCACATAAATGATAGTACTTTTATACTGATAATTAAAGCAGTTCGTGCAAAATTAATCCCTAACCATTCCAAAATATAAAAAATGCACAACGTTAATATTCAAGTTTTCACTTCTGCCGGCACTCCCGGAGTGCAACCCGTTGTTTTTTTGCTCAATATGCGTTCCACATCAGACAAACATCCATGTTCATGCACACAAATGTTTGATTTATGCGGGAATCGAACCCGCGACCTCAGGCGTGGCAGTCGGTTACACTGACCACTACGCCATCCAGGCCGACATAATGTTTGTTAGGATTAGAATATTGTCTCATTAACACCATATTGCATTTCTCAACTAGTTACTACTCTTCAGTTACTACTCTTTGGCACAAAATGCTGTAGAGCTCATAGTTTGTACCACACACATGAAGCACAGAACAAAGTGTGTCCGGTCCCGCTCGAGTTTTATCAGCACTTTATTGGGAATGGGCGCGATTCCAACGTGAGCTAATGAATAAACCACTACGTTTTGGAGACAAATACAAATACTATGATTTTATAACCAATACTTATTTTTACCATGAGCAGCGATAGCTCAGTGGGGAGACCAACAGACTGCAATGCAGAGGGTCTCGGGTTCCAACTCACGTCACGCACCTCTGACTTTCGGAAGTTATATGACTTTTCGAAATCATGTGCGTTTTGATTGACAATTATCGCCTGCTCCGTGCCTCGGAGAGCACGTTAAACCGTTGGTCCCGGCTGCCATGAACATCTATGGCAGTCGTTATTGGGAGAGTGTCGACACAAAAGATTCCACTGGGTAGAAGTGTCGCCGGTCTGCACTGACTGGCCCCAACATAAGATAAAATAGTACCCTCAAATAAATTAAATGAAATTCTTGGAGCATATTCTACAGCTAGTTTTGAAGTACGGTTTAGACTAAGTTCGTACTTTTTCGTGTAATCATTATAATTCGCCTTTTCCTATATACATACGTGGGTAGATGTGTAAGATACCGACATTTCACCGATTATGATTTTAATCTACACATAATAGGGAATATGCACATTCCGTGCTGCCATTGAGAATTTCTTCAACGAAAGAATACTATTCAATTATCGATTTGGGTAGTGGTTAGTAGAATCGGTAATTGAACCCCAGACCTAATTCACGGCAGTTGCATTTACCAGAGACCACCGAGGTTTCTTTGTGTTCTCGTGTCAAAAACATAAATTTTTAAACCATCTGAAAACTTGAAAACGGATTCGTAAGTCTTAATTACTTAGACCTTGTCCAGAAGGGGCGAATTCGCCGCGAAACGTTAGCGAGATACTAGACGCCAATACATCGCGTCCACAAGCATCGCGCGAATTCAAAATACGCGCGTAAATCGCGTGCACTTCGCCAGACTCTCGACTCGCGCTTGATTCGCGCGTATTGCGCGCGAGTCGAGATACTAGAGATGCCTTGTTGCGTCCAGTTAACGCGCGAGCTCCAGAGCGAGTGCACGTATTGAGGGAAATGGATGTCTAAATTCGTCCCCAAATGCTCGCGCGTTGGTACGCTTCTTCTGGACGCAATGACCGCGCGTGATACGCGCAAGAGAATCGCGGCGAATTCGCTCCTTCTGGACAAGCCCTTAGAAAAGATTTTACCCGCTTGCTTTAGCGACAAATACCATACCGATATAAGAAGATGGCTGTATGGGTGGCGTATTAGTTTAAGTGGTAGACTCGCCACTGCCTATACGCTGTATCTTGAGAGTTCGATTTCCACACGAGAGAAGAATAAAAAGATCCACAATTGGTTGTTCCGAGTCTGAATGTTCTATGTGTCCGTTGTTTGAATGTTTGTTAAGTCCCTCGCTACATCCGCAATATTGCTAAGATGGGAGTTTTCTTAAAAAAAAGGAATGCATCTATAGGTACAAAACATTTAATACTTTCGAGAGCTACACATGTGCTAACTTAATGACAATGTTATTGGCGCCCTTGCGGAAATGAGACACAATACGTGCGCGGTGGCGGCACGTTGGAAGTGTTAGTCCTTTCCTCGTTACTATGCGCGCTTAAATGTTCCACTTCACTTTGTAGAAATACATTTATTAGGATTATTAGGTTAGTTCAAAGTACCACTAGCCTGTCTCGATGGCGCAGCACGTAGTGAATACGATTGCTATGTGTTAAGTCTCGGGTTTAATTTCTGAGTCAGACAAAGAGTAAAATCAACGGGTTGCACTGCGGGAGTGCCGGCAGAAGTGAAAACTTGAATATTAACGTTGTGCATTTTTGATATTTTGGAATGGTTAGGGAATAATTTTGCACGAATTGCTTTAATTATCAGTATAAAAGTACTATCATTTATGTGGTAAAATACAATATTCATTTATTGGGCTATCGGACACATACATGACAATTCTCGCTCCGTCTTACGAATTTTCGATCAGGTCACGTGTCCTGACGCGACTTTAACATTTTTTACCCATCACAAAAAAGTGCACAACGCCGCTAAAGAAGTTTTCACTTCAAAAATGTTTATCTGTCAAAAAAAATCATAGTAGCTCGTAGATTAGAACTCGGTAGGCGGTAGTAAGCTTGCCCCTTATTACACATAACCACATTTCACCAGATACAGTCTTAAGTCCCGTGGGACGTGGTGAAATGTGGCTGTAATAATATTATAATATTCTACCACATACACACAACACTATCTAGCCCAAACTAAGCAGAGGTTGTAGGTACTATGGGTACTAGACAATGGATAATCATAGTTATATACTTTTTTTTTGTAAATACATACATATTATACATAGAAACACCCAGACCAAGATAAACATCAATGTTCATGCACACAAATGTTTGACTTGTGCGGTAATCGAACCCGCGACCTCAGGCGTGGCAGTCGGTTACACTAACCACTACGCCATCGAGACCGTCAATAATACGTCTTAGTCTTACCTTATTTGGATATAGACATGAGACTATGGACACTTATAGAATAGATATTCGAAGGACTTTAAACTTCTGTCATCGTATATGTTAAAATGGGTATATATTTTTTATAATGCAACTTTTAATATTATTTTTACTTCCACATAAACTAATACGTTATTATGATTACATGTATGCAAAACTATTTCTATTAGTAACTAAAAAAAACACCTCCCATTGTAATAAATATAAACTTACGAATAATTTTGTTTGTTACGATGATATTATGCGGATTACTAAGCATTTTTCACCGTTGTCAATAATAATAAAACATGAATGTAATTCATTTATGCAGGTATTGAATGGCATTTGCTCTAATATATTAGTCAAAGACATGAAAATATTGTATTTTTTATTGCTTACTTATGATTAAAAACATTACAGTCGATGAGCTGGATTCGATACGAATAAAATGCCATTCAATACAAGCGCCTGAACAAATAAATACAGCAATTGCAACAGAGTACAAATTCAAAATTTTAACTTTTAATATAAGGAGCATAAACAAACATTTTAATAATTTCATTACAACTTTGGCAAGATTTAATACCTTTTTTGATGTGCTTATTCTAACAGAATGCTGGCTTGACAAATTAACTATAATTCCTCAAATGCCTTCTTATAATTTTTACAGCACGAGTAAAAATCTCAATCAAAACAGTGGTGTCGTAGTTTACGTCAAGGATACGTTGACTGTTTGCATAACAGAACCGGAGATTATGGACGCAAACTGTCTTCAAATTACCCTATCAAACGCAATTACTATTCTTGGTATATATCGTCCCCCGTCATTCAAAAATACAAATAACTTTTTATGCTCTCTTGACAGTATTTTGGCAAATTTCTCAAACAGAAACACAACATTGGTTATTGCAGGGGATATAAATATAAACTTAAACTCAACATCAAGCAATCAGGACTTAGAATACCTTTGTCTAACGGCCGAACATGGGCTTTTTCCGGCGATAACAAAAGCGACCAGGGGTGATGCGTGCCTGGATCACATCTTTGTGAATAGTGTCCGAAATGCTGTAGGCTTAGTGTGTTCTACCGACATAACCAATCACGAATTTGCAATACTGGGCTTAGCAGTCAACAATACAAAGGAAAGCCATCAGAATAGGACAATTTGCAAACGGGATGTAGAAGCCATAAGAAGGGAGCTTATGGGAGTGGACTGGTCGCTACTGTTTCATACTAAAGACTTAAACCAAACAGCAAACACATTCTGTAACCGCGTTGTTGAAGTAATCAATAAACATACGGCACAAATCCGAATAAGCCATTCCAAGTATAACATTAAACCTTGGATCACTGCTGGACTAATCCGCTGTATGCAACGCGGAGATAGATTGCACATCAAATCAAAAAAACTGCCTCATGATGCGCTCCTGCACCAAATCTACACGCGTTACAGAAACTTTTTTAATAACCTGCTCCACAAACTCAAAATAGATCATGAAAGTAGCGAACTCTCAAATAGTACAAAAAACCCGAAAAAAATGTGGAAGACAATAAAAACTGTAAGCCACTTGGCAAAAACCAAGAAGGAACCTAGAGAACTTTTAACTCTGTGTGGTAGCACAAATGCCAAACAATCTCTGGACATGTGCAACACATACTTTTCCACTGTAGGAGAGAGGCTAGCAGACAATATTCTTAAAAGACTACAGGTAACTCAAGAGACATTAGCGACCAAAATTGACCGTAGGCAAATACTAAACTCCTTCTTTTTGCAGCCAACAGACGAACATGAAGTTGAGTCACTGATACTGTCCCTACAAAACGATAAGTCACCGGGTCTTGATGGTGTTACAAATGCAACTTTGAAAGAGATCAGGATAGCCATTGTACAACCTCTAACCGCTATATTTAATACCAGCCTTGAATTGGGTATTTTTCCTGACAACTGGAAAATAGCAACTATAATACCTATTTATAAAGATGGAAACAAAGAATTTGTGGAAAATTATCGTCCAATCTCCCTTCTCACAGCTTTCTCAAAACTACTTGAAAAGATCGTAAATAGAAGACTAGTCAGATACATAGAATCAAACAATCTAATCCCCTCCAGACAATTTGGGTTTAGGAAAGGCAAGTCTACGGAAGACGCGGTTACACTACTAACATCGACAGTAGCAGAATATCTAGATAAAAACAAGGCTACTATAGGCGTTTTTCTAGATCTGGCAAAAGCCTTTGATACCGTATCGACACAAATATTAGTAAGAAAACTTGAAAATCACTTTGGTATCAGAGGTATAGCCTTAAATTGGTTTAGGAGCTATCTGACAGGGAGGCAACAGTGTGTTAGAGTCGGCAGCTGTGAAAGCGAACTACTAGCAACTAATTTCGGTGTTCCACAGGGCAGTATCTTGGGACCAACTCTGTTCATTATGTATATAAATGATATACATGACACTCTAGAGGCTGAGATAATCTGTTATGCAGACGACACTGCCATAATATATCACGGCTCCACCTGGAATGAGGTGTTCTCGAATGCTGAGAAGGGAATTAACAAAGTAAGTAAATGGCTACAAAACAACTTGCTCACTCTGAATGCTAACAAGACAATGTATATATGTTTTCATAAAACCACGATATCAGCCCCAAAAAACACACTTAACATTCGAATACACAAGTGTACTGACCAGAAGGAGCTCTGTGATTGTGAGACACTGACTAAAGCAAATAATGTTAAATACCTTGGCGTTGCGGTAAATCAAAATCTAAATTTTAAAGCACACATAAGCGCCTTGTCAACTAGAGTGCGTAAATCAGTAAACATACTAAAATTACTGCGTTCGTCAGCAACGACAAATATCTTAAAAGCTGTATACTTTGCCCTGACTCAGTCGTTAATTTTGTACTGTATAAGCTGTTGGGGAAGTGCCTTGAAAACAGTGATTATCCAGGTTGAAAGAGCACAACGCTCCGTAATAAAAACAATGCTTAAGAAGCCTTTCAGGTACCCTACATCTAAACTATACCAAGAAAGTAAATTGCTGAATGTACATCAGTTATATATTTTAAAAACCGTTCTCAGCGTGCACAGAGAAGTGATTAATTCAGAGGGCTACACAGATCTTTTGAAGCGCCGGGTGTACAAATTATCGTTACCTGAAGTAAACACAAGCTTTGCCAGACGTTTTAGTCCATACAAGGATCGCTACATATATAATAAAACAAATAGTGCATGCGAGATAAAACAGTGCTCAGTACACGAGGCCAAAGCAAAGGTTACAGAATGGCTCACTTCTCTGACTTATGATTCAACAGAAACACTCTTTGTACATCTGTCGTGATTGTTCTATTGTCTTATATAACATAATCATAAGTAATAACGATATGTACGGATAATTCAGTAGTTTATATAATGGTACACATTTAACAAGTATTTAGTTTTAGTTTTGTAATAATATAAGTTATTGATTAATGCAGATTTTATTTTTACTTTTATTTTATGATTGTAATTACGTTAAATGTTTGTCCTATTTAAGTATATGATGTCAACCGAGCAAACAGTAAATCTTAAATTGTAATCGAAGCAGGTACCCACAGGACAGGCTTTGCCTAGTGTGGGACCACTGCATACCGCATATTACTGTAAAATTACTTGGCAATAAACAAATTTTTATTTATTTTATTTATTTATATTACTTATTATTTAGCTCCCTAAATAGTTCTTCCATTGCTGTGCGTATTTATTTCTAAAACTTGAGAATATTATTTATGTTTTTAAAATACTAAAGACATTAATCACTTTTATTGAATAGTAGATTAAGTCCTAGTTTGGATGTGCTTTTTAGGAGGTTGCCGAAATCTCAGTTCCAAGTTAGATCAGTCCGTCCAAAGACATATATATTCTGTTGTTGTTTAAATAAACTCGTCTAGCTACGAGTTTATTTAACCTATTCGCTGTCCCGTGATAGACACAATAGAAAATCTATTGTTATGTGTCATATGTTATTCATTTGATAGGGAACCTGTTAAGCAAGTCTTATAGACGAGATTAGACTAGTATAATAAACGTAGTCGTTTATTAGACTAGTCTAATCTCATACTACAAGTGTAGTAGTACTAATAAACACTTAATTAAATAATTTAATAAGAAAAACCACGATGTATTGTCTGCTAGTCTATCTCATTCATTCATTCTTTCATTCATGTCAGTCAATCTCCACAATTGTAACAAATAAATTAGCAGTACTATATTTTATTGATGTTGATCAGGCGTGGCTTGCGCTTTCAGGTTTTTCTCGATTGAAAGGGAAACGCCCATCTGAGGCCACGAGTGGACAAGAGGCTAGAGAAAAAAATCCTTTTAATTTTGTCGTAAAAAATATGTATCTACTTTCATTCAAATTGACGCCACTGCTATTTACAAAGAATAGTTTTTTTTTTTTTTTTAATAATATTCTACCACATACACACAACACCATCTAGCCCAAACTAAGCAGAGCTTGTACTATGGGTACTAGACAATGGATAAACATACATATATACTTATTTTTTTGTAAATACATACATATTATACATACATAGAAAGACCCAGACCAAGACAAACACCCATGTTCATGCACACAAATGTTTGACTTGTGCGGGAATCGAACCCGCGACCTCAGGCGTGGCAGTCGGTTACACTAACCACTACGCCATCGAGGCCGACAAGTTAATAAGAAGAAGTCTACTGGGCAAGATATGAGTCCAATATATGCCCTCCTGCGTCTTTTCTAGATGATTTGTTAATAGTATATGACAATGAAGAGAATATAGACATTTAAAATAACAATTGTGTTTTTTTTTCATACCTTATTAAGTATAACTGGATAAAAATATATTACAAACACTCCTCCTATCATAATTAAATAAAAAGCATTGAGAAAAGGGATGTTTTTGAATTATCTCACAGCCAGACACATTTTCGTATAGAAAAGTAACCTCGATACATTTTTTTTATAGGTAGGTATTTCTAAAATAGTGACGTCAATTTGAATATATTTTTTAGATATATAAGACTGTTAAGATCTTAAAACACTCAATTTTTATAGTAATTTTTTATGTCCATCTCTGGCCTGAGACATTATGGAGAATATGCATTCCCTTTTATATGCTTTAAAGAGAACAACTTTTAATAGTAAGACGACTATTTTTCCTTGTTACAAACGGAGTCAGTCGAGAGTCGGAATTTAGAGTAATATAGCCTCGCTGATATCAGCATGAATGGGTCGGCTCGACCGGGGAAGTACTGCTCTCACAGAATATAGACGTGAAATAAAATTCGCCTCATCAAGGAACCGGGATATCACAGCCACCCGCTAACATAAGCCCAAATGTTTTCCACAGCACCAACTAACCAGTTTCACGCAACCTACGTGACTACTCGTAGAATATTCTCCCAAACAAAGATTTTGTTCTTATCCAAAAACTATTTGGCACATGAACGAAGAAAAGTTTAAAATTGTAATACGCAGATGCTATCCCACTTGCAACCAAAACAAACGAACAGCACCGCTCATATCCCGAACATAACTCGTGGAATATTCGAATGCTGGTTTACGTCGAGCTAGTAAACAGCAGCGCTGGATCCACTCCAAGACTATAAAGCAGTGGCTAACAAGATTTGTGATAATACGTAATATGCAAAGCGTGGATTATTGAGACTTCCATTTCAAGATATTGGTCATGTATGTGCGGAATTTTTCCATTTTATACTGACATTTTCTGTTTGGTAAATCGTAAGGGTTGATAGCATCATACATAAACAGCCTTTATCTTTGAAAACGTAATCCTTGTAGTAGATCTAAATTCCCATTGTAAAGGATTAAATAGCTACCTGGATACTAAAATAATCACGTTATGTTAAATTAGCTGTAAGTTTTACATAAATAAAATAAATAAAACACTTATATTTCTTCAGCTATGGTTTAAGTATCACGTAAGTCTAGTCCTATTACCGTCCTCTGGGCACAGTTTCAGACTCCGAGCTACTAAAAATAATTTCTTAACAGAATTACTCAATGTCACTTTGCTCGACAAAGGAAATGAACCCGAGACCTCATGCACAGCTGTCATATAAACTACTGTTGCGCTACTGAGGCAATCTTTTTTTATTTACGCAACAAAGTTCTATAGCGTAAAAAACACATTTAGACAAGTAATAACACAAGTAAATATGAATTCATTATGCCAAATAACTTTACCTTTTCTCAGCAATATTGATTTCGTTATCTACACTTCCTAAACACCTCGTAAAAGTTCATCACACTTCATAATCATTGTACTCGTATGTTAAACATCCATTCAGTAGGTAGGGTCGGTAATGACAGCTGTAATGTGAAACATGCAGGAAACAAAGCAAATGGGATCTTGGATAAACTACACATTTAACGAGTCGATACATAAGACGTGGATGTTATCAATGCAATGGCGGTTGTATGGAATCGAAATCTATGTAATAGACTGATAGATTCTAAATTATTACGATCAGCAATTAGTAAGTAGGTTTTTGTGCATTTGCATATGAGGTTGTGTCATATTTAAGGGTTGAAACTAAGAATATAGAAAATTCTGGAAATCAATGTCCAAAAAAATTGTGCCTTTATTTCCTTATACTAACATATAATAATATATAGTTAGTACAAGGAAATCCTTACTAATATTATAAATTCGAAAGTAACTCTGTCTGTCTATCTGTCTGTCTGTCTGTCTGTAAATTTTCACAGCTAAACCACTCAACCGATTTAGTTGAAATTTGGTACAGATATAGTTTAAACCTGGGGAAGGACATAGGCTACTTTTTATTGATGTAGGTAACACGCGGGCGGAGCCGCGCGCAAAAGCTAGTAAAAAATAAAATGAAGCAGCGATAGCTCAGTGGGGAGACCAACAGACTGTAATGCAGAGGGTTCGAACCCACGTCGCGCACCTCTGACTTTCGAAAGTTATATGACTTTTCGAAATTATGTGCGTATTGATTGACAATTATAGCCTGCTCCGTGCCTCGGAGAGCAAGTTAAGCCATCGGTCCCGGCTGCCATGAACATCTATGGCAGTCGTTATTGGGAAGTCAGTGCCCTCTAATATCCTGACACTTATCTAGCCTCAGGGTATCGTTAGCCTTCGGGTTGCGGAGGTCAGATGGCAGTCGCTCCGTGTAAAAAACTGATATCCAGTCAAATCCGGTTATACTAGAAAGCCGACCCCAAGTGACTTGGGAATAATAAAGGCTAAGGAGAAGAAGATTTCCTTATAGTCGTATTTCATGAATGTTATGCATTAATATTAATCTACTTCTTACAAGATTTATCATGCTTTATTTATCTTAACTATTTTAAAATGTTCTATAGGTATGTACACTTTCTTCAACATTACGACTAAAAAGCAGTCGGAGACTAATGTAGTGTTTGTCTCAAACTTGACTGTAGATAGTTTTATAATTATATTATAATAATAATTATTTATTTATTAAACAAGTTACAAAGACTCACATATTAAATTTAAAATTAAGAATGATACTTATTCTAAAAATGATTATTAAATTAATTACTATTGTTGTAGACGACATGCAAGTTACTACAACGTGTAATAAACAGACAGTCCAGTCTGTCCGCTATCATAGCAATAGCGCTGTTTGTGCTGCTACGTACCCGGCGCGGGCGCACCAAAGACGCGCATCGCTTTCGCATTATTGCATCAAAACAATCGACACGCGCCTCCGCAAACATCGGTGACACATAACAGTTTCGCGGCAATCTCATTAGTGCTCTAAAGGCATTATTATATTGAATACAGAGGGCTTTATACACATTCTGAGTGTGACTAACCCACAGGCTGCATGTGTAGAATGAAGTACAATATGCTGTGAATATTAAAATAGTTACTTAATTTAGAATACATTTACCAATTAATAATATGAACAAGAAATATTGCATATATTGTAAATTGTTTTTCTAAGTATAACAACGGACATGTCTTAAATGTGAATACTAAATACGTCCAGATTTTTAGAAACTGTGTGTCAAGTAGAAACGTCGTATAAAAATGGAAAATTACGTATAATTTAATAACTTCATAATGTTACTCGTAGTAGGAAGTGGGATTAATCATTTCGATAAATTCGATAATATTCCTCAATCAAATAACATATTGCGTCAGTAAATTGTGCGTTTCTTATATCACTTCCGTGCGTATATTCAATATATCACGATTTACGTAGGCGTCTGTAAGAATCTTCAAGTCTTCGAGGCGTGAAACATGTTTAACTGAGTGTGTGAGTCCTGATTGCGATCGAAGCGCTGATGAGCGCTTGTTCCGTTTTCCTTGTAACTCTGTTGCTCTTCATACAGCCATGTTCCACTTGGTATAATGTAGGGGTATGTTATTAATAGTGAAGTATTCCTAAGTTGATTTACTACTGAATCGAATAAGTGTGTTATTTTGTAAGATGTCTAATATAATTCTGTAGTATATTATTGCTTGGTTGATGTTTAAATGGTCACTTTGCGATTGCGCAACATCGAGTATTCTAGTAAGTCACAAACACTGTGTATACATTGCTTACTAGATGTTCCCACGGTTTCACCCGCGTTTATCGTTACTGCGCCGCCCCCGTGGGACGTAGCGTGATGTTATATAGCCTATGGCCTTCCTTGATAACAAGACTATCCAACACTAAAAGAATTTTAAAATCGAACCAGTAGTTCCTGAGATTAGCGCGTTCATACAAACAAACTCTTCAACTTTATAATATTAGTATAGATTACACTTAAACTTGTCTCACACGTTATATAAACATATAAATACTTTCAATTGTAGATTTTGGCCAGATTTTATTCCTCTTTAAAAAGACTTTTCATGAAGTGAACGTAAGTATCACACAGTAGTACTAAAATAACAGTAATTTTACTAGATTCAGCTTAAAGTGAAAATCGGAACTGCTTGCCTCGAAACTGGATTTCTGTTCTGTACGAGAATTTACGGTTAAATATATTCACATAGCTATTCCCACTCGATTTTTAAACTAGGAAATACATTTTTCTAGTATCTTCTTTCCAGAATTTTAGAAACCGTCTGCAGGCGTGTGGCTTGGATTAAATTCTAGAACGAATATGTAGAAACGAATTACATACATACATACATAAATTCACGCCTGTTTCCCAGAGGGGATAGGCAGAGACTACGGATTTCCATTTGCTACGATCCTGACACACTTCTCTGGCTTCATTCACTTTCATCACATTCCTCATACACGCCCGTTGATTCAAGGAGCTCTTAACCTGGCCTTTGTCCAGAACGCCTCCGATCTGTTCGAGAAAGATTCGCCTAGGTTTTCCTCTTGCGACTGTTCCATTCACACTAGCCTTATAAACTTTCTTAGTCAGTACATAACAACAGCAATAACCTAGTGCGAGGACGTTCGACTGCTACTCAGAGGTATCGAGTTCGATCCCAAGGCCGTACTTCTCACGTTTCGAAATGATGTGCGTTTTAACCTATCACTGCTTGGAATGCCAAACATAATTGTAAATCTATTGTGACTCGCCGCCGTGTGCCACAGTGAGGTTAAATAAAAAAAACTGGGGCAGTCTTTGGGGACTGCCGATAGAAGTGAAAATTGATCATAAACAATAAATAAAAATATTTAAAAAAATGGGTGGGTCGTATTCCTGATATTCTCTTGAGGTTACTAATGGGGTCAACATTTCGTTATTTTTTGCGTAAGACGCACCATTTCTGAGATATTATTAATATTTTAAAATAATTCAAAAATGGAAAGCGTGGAAGCGTGACGATGACGAAACGTGACGATGACGCGAATTCTATGGTTTTTGTTCACCCAAGAAGTGCTCAACGCGCCTAAAGAAGTTTTCACTTCAAAAATTGTCCTTGTTCTTCCTAAGATATTAGCTACTACAATACCAAATTTCATTGCCACATTTGCTGTTTGGTCGTGTAAGCATAAGTAACTTAAATAAATTAATTAAAATACTTCTAAAGAAAATAATTTTATGAAGTCTTTCTTTGAAGTTCAATAAAGGATGCGATTAAAAAGTTTCGACATATTGTTTAGTTTTAGCTGTTAACCTAATAAATGGGTTGGCAAATCTTAAAACTATAACTGATATGGTCATACTATAATGATGAATTGCGCACGAAAATAAAAAAATAAAGTAGTACACCTTTATATTACACGCTGTATAAATAAATAACAGCAATTTGTATCATCATGAATATTACAAATAAAACAACTCTTTCGAGATTGAAACACCTATATCATTAAAATTTTATGTTTTTACTAGCTAACCCGCGCAACTTCGTCTGCTTCACATAAGAGAATTTTCCCCGTTTTTGCAACATTTTTAATTTCTCTTCAGCTTTATAATATTGGTATAAATTAAATTTTATACAGAATTTAATATAATTTATATTTAACCGGCACTTTGAATACTCGGTATATTCCAAACCCGGTTGAATTTCACCACGTAGCAATCGTCATAATTTGTAAGTACTTAAGTCCATAAAAATGCTCATACAGTATTCGCGAAAATTCGGACAATAGCCACAAAAAGTTCAACAAAACTTTACTTAATGTACCAGCGTTAAGTTCACAAACAATCCAGAATTAACAAGATTTAAAGTCTCAGAAACAAAATCCGGGTACGTTTAACGAGTAAAAAACGAATAAAAAAACGTCCGAAAAGCGACGCAAACTGGCTCCCGTACAATAGCAACTTTTCACTCCGAGCTATGAAACTGTCACGGCTGTGGCGTTGGAACAACTCCAAGCAATGTCCCAGCTTCCACCAGAACTAACAAAGCAATTACAACCTTAACTTCAACATAATAAGGATTGTTTTTCGTTGAAGAGTATATTGCAGTTGATGCGGCTGCACCGTTTCATTTTTTAGAATATCCTTTTGCCAATTTTTATTTTTCTTAAACGGTAAGTTTTGGTGCTTATAAGTTTACTTAGTTATCGCTTGTTGTTATCTGTTATTAAGCTGGCTGGAGCTTTGAAAGAAGTTTCAGTTAATTATATTGGTTGTAAAGTATAATTGTGGAATTACATTGTGTAAGAAAGTAAGCTTTTTATTTATATAACTAAAGTTGCTTATAATACTATTCACACTTAAACTTGTGCCAGCTTTTTCTTTTTTGTTTTATGCAACTTTGGTGGCAAACAAGCACACCTGATGAGAAGTGCTCACCGTAGCCTAAGGACTGCTGCAACACCAGAAGCCTCACTAGCGCGTTGCCGACCCTTTAGGTAAGGAAGTGGGAAGGAGAAGGAGCGGGCAGGGAATAAGGGGGTGATTGAGCCCCCGGCACTCTCACTCACCGAACGAAAGACAACAGTGGGAATACTGATATTTCACGTCGATATTCTGTAAGAGGGTAGTCCTTCCCCGGTCGAGCCGGCCCATTTATGCTGAAATCAGCGAGGCTCTACTACTACTAAATACTGCTTATAATTGATGTGGTTACAAGATGTGTACCGCATACCACAATATATTTTAAACACCATGTAATAGGTCACCTACAGAGAAAATTGCTATCTCGGTATTGGCACAGAAAAAGCCAATAAAATGTAAACGACTTGGAAATCGAACTGCGGATCGCATGACCGGCCGCCAACATAAGAGCTTATGCCACGCGTTTCTGCGATAGTAAACTGTCGCTCTTGTTACGGCAGTAATTTATGTGTAATAATCTTCTTGTTCTACTCCCTAGCCTATATTATTCCCAAGTCACTTGGGGTCGGCTTTCTAGTCTAACCGGATTTGACTGGATATCAGTTTTTACACGGACCGACTGCCATCCGATCTCCGCAACCCGAAGGCTAACGATACCCTGAGGCTAGACCAGTGTCAGGATATTAGAGGGCACTGACTTCCTAATAACGACTGCCATAGATGTTCATGGCAGCCGGGACCAACAGCTTAACGTGCTCTCCGAGGCACGGAACAGGCGATAAATTGTAAATCAATTCGCACATAATTTCGAAAAGTCATATAACTTTCGAAAGTCAGAAGTGCGCGACGTGGGTTCGAACCCTCTGCATTGCAGTCTGTTGGTCACCCCACTGAGCTATGTGTGTGTTGTATGTAAGCTTTCTTTATTTTACTACTTACCTATTTTTGTATGTAATTTGATTGACTGCACGGATGGCGTAGTGGTTTAAGTGGTCGCCTCGCCAGTGCCACTGCGCTGAGTGTTGTGGGTTCGAATCCCACATGGGACAAATTTGTGGGACCCACAAATGGTTGTTCCGAGACTGGATGTTCTTTGTGTCCGTTGTTTGAATGTTTTGTAAAAGTCCCCCGCGACGCAGGAATTACAATCTTAGAGCGGGAGTTGTCTTTGGTGAGGGGAAAAAAAGAGGTGAAGCATCAATATTAACGGTAATTATTTCATTGAGTTATTTATGTCTATGCTAAATTGTAGTCACAAAATGTCTATATAAGACTTGACATATTTTGTTCTTATTTTGATGAACACAGTTATCAATAAAACAACAATGTATAAATATTTTAGTCTGGTGGAAATATTTATTACTAGATGCGCCCGCGGTTTCACCCGCGTTTATAGTTACTGCGCCGCTCCCGTGGGTCGTAGCTTGATGTTATATAGACTATAACCTTTCTCGATAAATAGGCACAGAATTGAAAAATTCTTTTGGTGTTGGATAAACACTAAAATAATTTTTCAATTCGAACCAGTAGTTCCTGAGATTAGCGCGTTCAACCAAACAAACAAACTCTTCAGCTTTATAATATTAGTATAGATTTAATCGTACATTATAACCACTATTGCGATTAAATGTTATTTAAATTAAGTAAAATGTTATCTATGCCTTATATAAATTCTACATAAACATTCTCGTATGATATTACCGTCCCAATAAAATTAACGCAACCCTTACATAAAATTAGCAAACTATAAAATTAATTTTAACAATAATAGAACTTTCAAACGAAAATATCGTATGTATAACTAATTGTATGAATCTGTGTCAGAGAAAACTTTATACATACCAAACGGTTTGTTATTGTGGATATTGTTGGAAGCCAGATAACCGTACAAATTATTATAATTAGATTTGATCCCGTACAAACTCGGCAAGTAGAACCCATAGTTTGATAGAAAAACAGCGAGCAAAGGGTCCACGGACAAATGATTTTGACTATTATAACTGAACGGGTTCCACAATGTATGAATATTAGGTAGACGATTTTGAGTTTTAGTCTGACGTGATAAGTCATAGTTTTGTAGCTTATCATCGGTTTTGATATTATATTTAGACAGTATATTGATAAGTGCGGAGCTGAAGTTTTGTTTTTCTGTAGTTGGTGGTGTATAGTCATATCCGGTACTTTCCTCAGAGTGGTTTAGCTCCATAGCTTCAGTAACTTCATAAGTATTTGATCTGTCAACAATATCAATAATTCCAGTATCACTGTTTTCTGCCAAGGCATCCTCCTTTTTCTTTACATTTGTATTGTCAATATCAATTATATTTTCTAATGACAAATCAAATATTTTCTTTGCTTTTCTTGGTGATTCAGTTTCGTCAATTATAGCTTTGTCATTTTTATGTACTTGATTTTGCAATATCTTTTCAGCAACGTAATTTTGTTTTACAGGATCTAAAATATCACGGCTCTCTTTATTTTTTACTCCATTTGCAGTGTTTTGTTTTGTATCTAATATTTTTAAAACATCATTTGAGTCAAATTTTGGTTTTTTTGTTAGATGAATAAAATTGTGTGCCCATTCTCTGTTCATTTGATTAAAAACTTTATCACGTGCTACCGGTATCCAGCCATCAGAGGAAATTGTATATTCCGTTGAAATATAATTAATGCAAATCTGAAAAAATAAAATGAACGGGTGTATGTATATTAATTGGTGTGGAACTGGCGGGCGATATCCCGATATTGGAAACAATAAAATACGCTTTAAACTTTCCAAAATAAATTGATCCAAAATGAATCTCAATTTATAAACAGTAGTTTTTCAGGAAAGTAATTCCGCAGGCCATAAAATGTATGAATGTAACTAAGTTAGACTCTTACTTTAAAATTCATAACGTTTATTAAATAATCAGAGTAGATTTTTTTAACCTGTCTATGAGTTGAAGCGTACCTCTCCGCATTGTGACGGAGAGGTTATGTCGGACTCACCAGGGGATAGATGATCCCGGTAATACCGACTAAACCTACCACGGTGTTTCTCGAGATAATCAGAGTCGGCGGAGCCGCGCAAATCACTTTCACATGCAATCGCAACACCACTGAGGTGGAGCTGACTAAGATATAATATATTGGATTGTTAACATTTAAAAAGAACACTACAAAGTACACAAATAACCAGCAAACGTATTATAGTCTAGTTTACAGACATCTGTGGCATCCTTTTTTTTAAATTACCTTTTGAATCCATACAAACAATGAATATATAGAAATGTTTTATCTCGTGATGAATATTATATAGAGTTACAACAAAATGGAAAACGTAATATCAAACTTAATTTGAGTTCTCGCATTGCAGTTGTTACACAGTCGGTGACAGACACAAATGTTTGTAATATTTTAAATTATTTATACATACAAAGATAGATTCACGCATGTACATTATATTCACAGAGAGGTAGGCAAATATTTATGTTATGTTGTGCTGTGTTAAGTTTCGATTTATAGAGGACAAACATATTGCCAAATACCAACTCATTTTCAAAGTCCGAGCAGCTACTGAGAATTTTCTAACACATAAACCTAATGACACATTGCTTGATCCGAGAACATTAATCAGGACCTCACTGTCTCACGCAAACATAAATCGCGAGAATCACGAATGTTAATGAAATAACTTCCATCATTATTTATAACTTCAGACAAAAGCTAAATAAGATTTTTATTATTTAATGAAATATAGAGAATTTTATTCAATGTTTATATACTTAGGCGTTATATTCTAGTTTTAATATTGTCACTGGATATTCCAGAAATAAAAAACAGTACTACAACCCAAATCAAAAAACAGTAAATGTCTTTGTTCTGTGGTTCATATAATACGTAGTATTTGAGAATTCCTTGTATTTTTACGCAAATCTAAAAATATCTATCATAATAAAACTAGATACTATAGTTTATAGTTTGTTTATTATTATCACACTAACATACTTTGTAAGGTATACTAACAATTTAATTATTTTTATTATGAGTCGTCCTAGTTACTTGAATAAATGAAATTTATTATTTACTAGTTTTCACCTGCGGCTTCGCTCGCGTAAATGTAGATTAGGTTAGGTTAGTTTTGGAACAGTTCTTTTTTCTGGATGAAAAGTACCCTATGTCCTATTCTGTACCCCTGACAACGTGTATGCAAAATGTTATGTTGATCGGTTGAGTAGTTTAGGCGTGAAAGCGTAACAAACAAACAAACAAACTCATTTTCGCATTTATAATATTAGTAAGGATTATATTATAATGAACACTTTTTTATGAGAAACACTATATAGATACAGCAACGATTAGACTGGATCTATTGAATATAATATTGCTTTGTACACAAGAACATCACAAACAAACAGAATTTGTAGTCGGTAGCAAAACAAAATCCTTGATGAATATAAAGCTACTTACAGTAAGTAAGACGAGGCTCGTATTCTGCAGCATGTCACCACTTAGGACAAGTGCTCATGAGCGACTCCTGCTCCGGTGTGACGCTTTGCGCATCTAGTACGCACTGTAAGGGCTCGGACAAATGTGAAAGTAAGGATTTTATGGGCCATTGTTAGGTTTGGACAGTAAAGTGGTGTGCCCATAGATGAGTTAAGTATTTGCTATTTTGTTTAAGGGCCTATTGTTTCGTCCTTATTAGTTGTTGTCAATTAATTACAAAACTAAGTAAATTCTACAACATTCATGTAACTTTTATCTTGGTTACTATTTTAGGTATCTAGAATTGTGGTAATATTATAAATACATATAAAAGATAGTGAAGATGTTTAGATGCTTGTTACTCAATTATCAAATCATCGTTGTACGGATTTGGATAAAATATCTAAGTTTATCCCAGCATGCGTTCCCTTGAAATTCACGCGGAGGAAGCCGCGTGCCGATACAAGTTCATTATTATTTGTACAATTCATTACATCCAAATACTATAATTTCATATCATTAAAGAGTAAGCTGCAAAGTTTGTATAGAAATGTGTAATTTTTATCTTAATCAATAAAAAGCTTTCATATTATTTAATCTGTACAATTTAATCTATAATTATGAAGTTCAACATTAACTACTATTACCCCAATATCTTTCAAATATAAAATTCAACATAAACGAATACTCAATTTCTGAGAAGCTAATCAACGACGGGTTAAAAATTAAACGTATGTCAAAATATTTGATTGGCTGTTGTTAATTCAATCAGCCAATCACAGCAATGACATACATCTATTAAGCAGATTTCGTGTTAATCTGCTTTTTAAAAACTGGGAAAATTTGTATATGTACATTATCAAAGACCTACTTTCTTTAGTTTATCCAGGGCCCGCTTAGCTTAATTACATGCTCACATGTAAGAGCGTACAATGTATATAAAGGTAAAGAAGAAAGCAAATAAATATAACACGACTATTGTTATAGTTATAACATTATAGCTAAATTTAAAATCGCCATTCTCCACATGAACGCCGCTTAATCCTTCTACAAACACTGAGCGTGTACAAGCGTTTTCTCATCTTAATTGCTTCTTTGCACCACTCAGTGGGACAAGGAATTGCTTTCAACCGCTCGCCGCAATCGCACCTACGATTACATTTTCTGTTTGTTTGCTTTTCTACTGTTAACTTTTATGTTTTTTTACATTCTTAATGATAAAATCTTTAGCATTATTTATAGTTTCATCTGTAGGTCGACCGCCGATGTAAGATAAGATTAAGTTAATACAACCAAAACCTCTATAGGAGTGTTGCCGTCAAGCATGCTAACCTAGTCTCACGCTTATATCTCCAAAAGGGTAGGCGGAGGTTTTTCATAGCCACATTTAATTACTTATGGTTTTTAGTCCAACGTAATAAAAGACGAGAAAATCTTAGTAGCAGAACGAAGATTGAAACAGCGTTCGGTAGACAGCAATATGTCTACCGAGCGCAGCTTCAATCTTCGTTCTGCTACTAAAATTTCTTGACAGATCTGTCTAATTTCACATTGCCTGCTAGAAACTGAACCCGGCCCTTCAAGCACAACAGTCGTATTCATAATCGCTGCCCCACAAAAGCAAATTAAAATACAAAAATAAGGGAAAATAATGTACTCCATAAAACGGAATACATTGAGTGTAGACGTCAAAATACAGAAGACACATTTTAAGAATTTTGAATATCAATTAATATTGGCACACGAAAAATTTAAAGTTCTCTTTGTTGTTGAATAAGAACGTCATGAGATACAGATGTTACTAAGTTTAGAGCACTCCGCGGGAATATGTATTTACTGAAATTGGCAGGAATTGTAAACGTTGTAGTTCGCAAAATCATTAGCACGTTTTTGCCAGACAATGTCTAATATGAGTGCTTAATGTTACTACATTTTAACATTTATATAGCATGCCCTCATATGAGTTCAATTATATGGAAAACTAGCAATGACAATATCTATTACCGGTTCAAGTCGTGTTATTATATTTTCTGCCAATATATTCTCAGTAGCGAATCAATAATATTGGCTCGCCACCGATTACATTATAGGGAGCCTGAAATTATAGCTGGCGAATTAAGGGTATACTACACGTCTGCCTATACCTTCTAAGTTGTATGTATATATTTCCAAATAGAAGTCTGGCCGCCGTAGGTTCTAAGAATCTCGCATTGTCTTCGTTAGTACATAAAGTTCACTGCATGTGACTGCCGTGTGCTAAACTGCATACTTACTGCTAAATCCATTTATGTAATCGGTTGCCGCATAGTCTGACGTAATATTTATTTCATAGAATTATTATTGTTAACCTGTCTAGTCAGCCTGTAGTCTTCGCGAGTTGAAAAATGATTTTTTATGCTGTATCTAAAATCCAAATAAGCCTACGATCCACTTAATGGTAATAACCTTTATTTGATTTTATATCAGGGGTATTAATCGTCTTTAACCCACACAGTAAAGACTCGTTCAATTCCTGCTAGAAATACCTCATCTAAGAATAATATAAGTTGAACATTTTTAAAGTCATGCCCAATACAACGCAATAGGCACCATCCAAAAATCACAAATGATCTAGAAGCCGGCACTGAACTAATTCCTCATCCTCTCATACACCAACTCCGATAGAACGCAAATAAAAGCTGTTCAAAATTTTTGTCTGCTGCGGCCTCCGGGTGTGCCGATGCACAAATTTATCTAATTAAGCACCGTTAAAACTCTGCCGAGTTCAATTATATGTACGTTCAACAGATCTGAGCGAAATCTCTTAATTTGCACAAGTTATTAGTACCTGTTTTAAGTGAAGATGGGGCTTTTGAAGCCGTCGTGTGTCTTATTACAAGCTTTGATATTTTTTTTAGTAATTGTATCTAGTTCATTAAAATTATTGTTGTGTTTGCTGGTTTTGATTTTGTTTACAAGGTGTAATATTTTTAAATAATTGTACCTTGTTGTTTTTTTTAATATGCTCGGCTCTGCTAAGATAAATAAATAACTATTGACCGTTATGATTACATTTATAATATCAATAAAAATATCGCTCTTTTGCTCGCGATGCCTGACCCCTTGAACCTACATATATATATGCAATAGTGAATACGAGATATCACGTTTACGTACCATGTAAGACGTAATTAGGTTTACTGTCAAAAAATCTCACTAGCAGCATGAAGTCTTTATACTGCCTAATAGAGGTCTCACCCCCTATGACGTGGGATCTAAAAACATAGCTGGCGACTACTACCTTCGCCTAACTATTATAGGTTACACAGACGAGAACCTATACATATATTATATATTAAGAATAATGTATAGAAAAACATTACTCATTGTTATACAAATAGTATTATAGATATACCTATCTTCTACATAATTTTTTTTTATACCACTAAGGTGACAAATAAGCATACCCCACCTGATGGTAAGTGGTCACCGTAGCCTATGGACCCCTGCCACACCAGAGGCAAATTCCCATATTCACAATACACGAGAATCATATTCCTATAGTTAATAATTATATCTACCCAAGATATTAAAACTACACATAGCATTGAAAACAAGTTCAACCACTCGTATATTGTATCGGTTCATTAATTTAGGGAGACCGATGTTTTTTTTTATACATCTATGGTGGCAAACTAGCATACGGGCCACCTGATGGTCACCGTAGCCTATGGACGCCTGCAACACCAGAGGCATCACTAGCGCGTTGTCGACCTTTTAGGAAAGGAAGTAGGAAGGAGAAGGAGCGGGATTGGGCCTCCGGCACTCTCACTCACCGAACGAAACACAACAGTAGGAATACTGGTATTTCACGTCGATATTCTATGCGGTGGGCTGATTGATTGATTGATTCTATGAGAGGGTAGTCCTTCCCGGGTCGAGCCGGCCCATTCGTGCTGAAATCAGCGAGGCTCTACTACTCAAAAATATTAAAAACTATCTCACAAACTTAATTAATTTACTATTATATTATATTTATATTAATAATGATAAAGGTAAAAGTACCTCTATAAAATGTTGTTTAATTTTATAGCCTATGTAGGTATGGAACGTGCCCTTCGGTGTATGTTGTAAACATCATGTCAACAACTAATGTGTTCACCGCCCCTTGTAACGCGACACCTGGATATGTTGGTGTCTCATAATCACCGTTTTATCACTTGTTACCGCGTCATCACCATCAATCTTACGCGACAATGATTGATGATCTCAATTATTCGTATTTTCTCCTTAACTGTACTACAATTTGACTATCTAAGGCGGCGTTGGTTGAACGTTATATTAAATTTTAAACCACATGAGTGTCAGGACTCGGTTTCGTCTTTTTCAAGATTAGGACCACGGTTTTCCACACCTTAGGCTTACCTACATAAGTGTACCTATATAGCTGGATCATCTTTCAAAGAATGAGTAATGATTTTTAGGTAATGAAATTCGTAGAATAAGTAAACAATAATTCTTACCTTATACTTAATCGATGCAGGTAAGTTAAGCGAGGATTCCACAGTGGCCTTTCCACCTGTAAACAATGAAATTAAAATTACGATCATAAAAATCCTGATTAAAATTAAAATTAAATTTTTTGGTAACCCTGATAAAAAATAAGATTTATTTAAAATTGATATCTTTCGCGTCCCTCATAAATCATGATCATCAATATCATCATATAACCAATTGTAATTTGTAATATGAACTCCTAACTCATAAAATATTATCTAAATCATTTTTATAGTTTAAATTAGCGCCATCTAGCATATATTTGTGAAACTATCCTAACTAAACGAAACAACGGTGACTAGTTTAGTTAGGATTAACATCTTTGATAAAGAGGTTAATCGACAGGCTTAGTAAAAGATAAAAAGCGATAAATGTGCTATGATTTATAGGTTTAGTTAAAGATATAGTCGTAATTATGCTGACAAGCATTCAGCGAAATGTTCTATATTATAAATTTTATATAACCGCCATCTATTGTACAGTAGTGAAACTATGTATAGAAGTGAGTTATGACGAAGTTCCTGATAACTTGAAATTATAGATGGCGCTACTTATTTCAAATCTATCGACACGTTTGGTCGTAAGGCTAAAGTTTCAAAGATTTTGACTAGTTCATCAATGTTCCCACTAGAGGCACTTTTAGAAACAGTATCCAGGAAAGACGTAGCCACTATTTGCTTCGCAAGTTGTCAAAACTTGTAGATCCTTAGATAACTCTAAAGGATTAATGACAGGTGAAGTACCTATATACTGTTTAACCAAGCGGTAAGCCGGTGCTTTCCTCATCCGTTATGCCTGACGCGTTTCGATTTAGTTAAGTCCTTAGTAGTTTGAACGAAGTTTAAATTATTAAGGACTTTACGAATGAGTCACAAAGCCCGGTGATACTTTTAAAAGCGGCAGCTTTTAAAGTGCCTGTTGCACGTGGCTCTTTATTTAAAGAAAACATCCGGACTGAGAATCACTTAATTCTGTATCGCGGGAGTCTTTATAAACATTGGGATATCAGACACAAGGAACACCCAGACTCGGTTCTGTGGTTTTATAGTAACTGTATAGTTATCTTCTAGACCAGAGGTTTCTAGACGTTTTTCTCATAGACCACTTTCAAAATAGTTGGTTCCGGTGGACCCCCTGCAGCTACATTTCTATTGGTGAAAAAACAAACAAGTTCATGCAATTAAAAATGAGATCAAATCTTTACAGCCTAACCTTTTTTTTTTTGAAATTCTCGGGTCTGAACCTACCACTGACCTATTTTTTAGTATTTCTCAACCAAAAAATAAAAATAAATCAGTAGTTTCCAGACCACTGGTACTGAGTATGGAATATGCAAGTTTTTACAAGTAACAGTCGCTGAGCTTCTTAAAATATTATCTGCCTACATTGATAGGTGAAATCAAACCAATTTAGTTCTTCACTATCGAAAGCAAATCAATTTTCGTGGAGCCCCGCTTTCGAATTGTGAACCTCCATTTTTTTTGTCACGCCAAAGTAAATCCCCGTCGAGACTCCCGTGGACCCCTGGGGGTCCACCTGGACCACTTTGAGAACTAATGTCCTAGACGATAAAAGCGTAAAAGAAGGTATACCTGTACATGTGTGTGCATAATAAAAATGTACATATTTAGTTAAATTAATTACAGTATTATAATTACGCTTAACGAGTACTTGTGAAAATAATTGTCGCTGTTATTTTATTATTGCGAGTACACCGAGCGTGGTTAATATGGCAATAATAAAAAGATACTGCCTCCGTGCGCAGCGGTAGTGAACGCGTAGTGGTTAGTGTAACTGACTGTTACGCCTGAAGTCGCGGGTTCGATTCCCGGACAAGTCAAACATTTGTGTGCATGAACATGGATGTTTGTCGTGGTCTGGGTGTTTCTATGTACTTATAAGTTATAATATGTATAAAATTACAAAACAAATGTGTATATGTATGTTTATCCATTGTCTAGTACCCATAGTACAAGCTCTGCTTAGTTTGAGCTAGATAGTGTTGTGTGTATGTGATAGAATATTAGAATATAATTATTAACTGCTATCATGCATGAGCTCTCGTGTTCAATTCCCAGATCAGGCAGTGTTGGTATCCTTTGCTTGGAATGTTTCAGGAGCAGTACGGTGTTTGGAACTGTTCCTATAGACAGCAATAGGCTCGTCCCCAATTACGGACCAACCAAAATTATAGCTTGCATATATTGACACTAAATATAAATTAGTCCAAATCTGGGATTGAACTGGTTTGACACACGATCGCATGCAAGTATAAACGCAAACCGACCGCAGAACCAATGAGACAGGGGGGAAATTACTACAAACTTTAATAACTGTACCAAGATTTAGATCATGAGTCTACGTTTGATCAATGATTTAAAGGCTAAAATTGATATGCATCTGAGAGACTCGGTTGATTATCTTTACTAATATTATAAATCTGAAGAGTTTGTTTGTTTGAACGCGCTAGTCTCAGGAACTACTGGTTCGATTTGAAAAATTTTTTTGGTATTGGATAGCCTATTTATCAAGGAAAGCTATAGGCTATATAATATCACGCTACGACCCACGGGGCGGCGCAGTAACGATAAACGCGGGTGAAACCGCGGGAATCTATAGGAATGCCAATATACCTATGCAAAGGTGCTAAACGTCGCCAACTTTCTCCTAGTACTTAGGTTTTCAGGGAAAGTAGGTATATAGAAGATGATATTTAATCGGCAGCCAACGTCCTCGCCCGAGGAATTGAACCTACGACCTAAGTAAGTTAGCATAGTAAGCTATTAAGTGTCGCGTCTTAGAGTATGACTAACTGTTATCTGCGACTTCGTCCGCGTGAAATTTAACAAAAATAACCTAAAATAAAAGTAGCCTTAGTTACTCCTTATAACATCAGTCAGCCAATCTGCTAGAGTCAAAGTTCCGTCAAAATCGGTCCGACCGTTTCAAGAGATTAGCCGGAACAAACAGACAGACTGACAAAAAATTAAAATATTGATTTTTTTATCTAAATACGGTGTATACTTTTATATGCATTTAGTAAAAAGCTGTTATTTTGATATTACAAACAGACACTTGAATTTTATTTATTTGTATAGATGTTTATGTCAAGTAAAGGTATGTGGTGTTATGAATGAATAACAGTAATACATAAGGATCGAGTGAGACCGGTTTGTTAGTTCATTTGCACGCTGTGTGGCGCAGGCCTTCTTACTTTCACTGGGTGTGGAGCAAGAAGTTTGATGGATGCGGTAGTTTAATGGTAAAGTAAGAATTTAATTCGTTTATCAGCGTACGTACGCTGGCGTCCAGACATAATCATTTAATGAGGTTATTGTTAAGCTTACAGCTTAAGAGATGTTTTTATTCAGGTATATTTAAATTTATATATACCTAAATAAAAAGATCTAAGCTGTTATAGGTATATTTAAATTTAAATTTATATATATATTTATACAATACTATTACATGCATTTATCTGCAATGTAGTTGGACCCCGCGATTTAATTTACGTGGTTGATACTATGCAGTTAAAACCTCCCATTTTCAAAATGGCTTAAATAATAAGTTGAATGTGGCAATATTGATAAAATTGCAGCACAATCCATTCAGCGGCGCAGGATTTATTAGTCAGGCGCACATAAATCTTAAAATCTATTATTTCGGGTTTCAAAACCGTTAAAGAGACGTCTTTAAAATAATATTCAATTTACCTCGTTACAAGTTATGATAGTAGATAAATCAAAATTAAAATATTGTTTTACTTACATCGCGTGGCAATGTTATAATACATCGATTATTACATTGCCACGCGTCGCATCACGTGGTACATATTAAGTTAGTATGCTCTTATCAATATAATAATCAGTTTCGTTACAGATAAAGAGATATACAGCTACGTGCTTTAATTATTACTCCTACATATTACTGATATCTTTCCTATGATGTTACTGCTTCAAATTCTTGTGAAAACAAGCATAGAAACTGAGTATTATTTTGAAGTACATAATTATATCGTTATGAAATTAGTTATTTATCTTTTCTAACATTTTGATACTTACTAATGTTTTTAAAATTAATTAAACGTATGTATGTAGTACGTATGTAGTATGTAGCAGCGATAGCCTAGTGGGAAACCGTTGGACTGCCACGCAGAGGTCTCGAGTTCGAACCCAAGGCGCGCATCTCTGACTTTTCGAAGTTAAATGCGTATTAAATAGTTAATTATCGCTTGCTTTAACGGTGAAGGAAAACATCGTGAGAAAACCTGCATGTCTGAGAGTTCTCCATAATGTTCTCGAAGATATGTGAAGTCTGCCAACCCGCACTAGGCCAGCGTGGTGGACTATGGCCTAACCCTTCTCACAGTGAGAAGAGGCCTGTGCCCAGCAGTGGGACAGTTTAATACAGGGCTGATATTATTATTATTATTATGTAGTGTTTGTACTGAAATATATTTTGAGATTATTGTTGTATATAAGCTATTAAAGCTTCAAAAGAAGTAGTCTTTAACACAACAGAAACCATTGTACCTGTTAAAGTTTGCATGTGAATCGTGACTACAAATAACTAGGCTTTGTTTCTTCAAAATGAAGATCAGAAAGAGAAGATCCATTTAAGGTCGCAAAGCCAATGAAATATATAAATATTTTTTTTAACCTACTCGGGATTTTTTTTAATAATCTTAAATTACCGCATCCACACCTTATCGCATTATAGCTCGTCTATCCGTTTATCCCGCAGATCGTCGTAATGACGTGTTATATTAAAATTCAGCCATTAACCATTCATTTAAAATCACTTTCACACATTGTTACACAGAATCCATCTAACGTATTCTCTAATATGGTAATGCGCGGATTTCTAATATATCGAGTTCTTTGACCTTTCTTCCGTTTCTGCGTCCTTGTGACATTATGAATATTGATAGACATGTTACTGTCATAGTTTAAGACGTAAGTTTTTTATACCACTAAGACAGCCAACAAGAATACAGCTTTAGTCTTTGGTGGAGGATTCTTAATACTGAGGAGTTACAACATTGTCAGATAGACAGCGGTATTTTAATAATAATATTATGTATTGACAAAGTGTTACTGGATTGTTGTCTAGGAATTATCGCCTTAATCAGGCATAATACGTGTAGGGACACAATTTTTTTTTAATAAAAATTATAGCTTTCGCTAATGCAAAGCAATATATATCTATACATCTATACAAATAAATAAAATTGAAGTGTCTGTTTGTAATGTCAAAATAACAGCTTTTTATCTAATGCATATGAAAGTATATAAGGTACCTATACTAAAACATCTACTTTTAAAATTTTTGTGTCTGTCTGTTTGTTCCGGCTAATCTCCGAAACGGCTGAACCGATTTTGACGGGACTTTCAGTGGCAGATAGCTGATATTATAAAGAGTAACATAGGCTACTTTGATTTTAGAAAAAATAGGATTCCGCGGAGACAAACACCTTTTAGTTAAAATCTACACGGACGAAGTCGCAGGTAACAGCTAGTAACATATAAAATACGCATTTCCTCTTTTTAATAACATTTCCACCTCTTTATACAAAAATGTATGTAATGTGAATGGAACAGTCGCAAGAGGAAACCTAGGCGAAGGTTTCTCGATCAGATCGGAGGCGTTCTGGACAAAGGCCAGGTTAAGAGCTCCTTGAACCGACGGGCGTGTATGAGGAATGTGATGAAAGCGAATGAAGCCAGAGAAGTATGTCAGGATCGTAGCAAATGGAAATCCGTAGTCTCTGCCTACCCCTCTGGGAAACAGGCGTGAATCTATGTATGTATGTATTATACAAAAAATGGTACATTTCGACCTCTCATAGTGGGACTCTCTATAAATAAGACAACTGTCATGTTAACCTGCCTATTTAGGAAACTAGGTCAATAAAAAGCCTGTATAAGTGATCAAAAATATAGGTCTCTTTAGATCTCACTTATCTAGGTTTTACTGTATATCATATGTATTACACCTCTTCTCCCTAGCCTTTATTATTCCCAAGTCACTTGGGGTCGGCTTTCTAGTCTAACCGGATTTAACTGGATATCAGTTTTTACACGGAGTGACTGCCATCTGACCTCCGCAACCTGAAGGCTAACGATACCCTATGACTAGACTAGTGTCAGGATATTAGAGGGCACTAACTTCCCAATAACGACTGCCATAGATGTTCATGGCAACCGAGACCGACGGCTTAACGTGCTCTCCGAGGCACCGAGCAGGCGATAATTGTCAATCAATACGCACATAATTTCGAAAAGTCATACAACTTCCGAAAGTTAGAGGTGCGCGACGTGGGTTCGATCCCGAGACCCTCTGCATTGCAGTCTGTTGGTCTCCCTACTGAGCTATCGCTGCTATGTATTACATGTAGTTATATAATTGGTAATAGTAGATATACCATATAATTATACATATCTACTAAGCTGCTATTTCATTTTACGATACGCAAGAAGAACACCTTATAATTACCCTACATCATACATAAAAGCCGCGTGAAGTCCTCAGATTGCACATGTTACCACAGTGTGAACAAAAGCCTTAATGCGTAACCGTTGCCTTTCTGTCTCTTCCGTCTATATCAGAAGTTACCAGCTTTTTTTTCTCATAAACTACTTTAAAAATTTGGCTTTTTGCGGTGGACCCTTTGCAGCTAAACGAGTTTATGCAAGTAAAAAATTTGATCAAATCTCTATGGGCTGACTTTTTTTTTTAGAAATTTTCGGAACTGAACTTACCACCCTACCACACGGTAGGCGGGCTTATATTTTTTTTTAGTAATTATCTCCCGAAAAATCGAATAACAGTCGCTAAGCTTGTCGAACAGTCTGTGAAGTCAAGCCAACATTTTAGTTCTTCACTATCGAAAGCAAATAAATTTTCGTGGATCCCCGCTTACGAATTGTGCACCCCCATTTTTTGTCACGCCAACATAGACCTCTGTCGAGTTTCCCGTGGACCCCTAGGGGTCCACCTGGACCACTTTGGGAACTAATGGTCTATATGATATGTAATAGTGAGTTCGCTAACTAACAAACTTATTTTAGTATTGACTGAGTTATTGACGATCAGTTATCTTATTTTTTTCTTCTATGAGCCATTTCTAACCTGAGAATTAATATTCTTATTGTAGGTGTTTTAGGAATTGAAATCCCCGACATAGATATGTTTGTTTAAAAAATACAACTTCTGCATTAGGAATAATTCCTGTGTCGCGTGGGACTTTAAAAACATTCAGACCACGGACACAAAGTACACCCAGTCTCGTAATAACAATTTGTGGATCACACAAATTTTTGCCCCGTGTGGGATTCGAACCCTCAACACCCGGCGCTGCGGCATTGGCGAGGCGACCACTTAAACCGTCGTTGCAGTCAGATGTGTCATTCCCTGGCAGGATGAGGTAAGGGTTTGGTAAAGCGTCTCTTGCTAAACATAAAGATAATAACTGAAAAGTTAGTGCCACATTAACAGTTTAAGCCGAAGGTGTGTATGATCTCCATTTAGAACTTTCTATCCAGTATATAATCTTAGAAGCTAGAAGGGAAATGTATACCTACGATTAAACTACCATACTATGTTGCATAAAGTCTGTGACTTTAATTCCTCGTCTTTAACTGTCGTGTTGCAATTAAGTATAACAGTAAAACGAAGCTAAGGTTTCCAGTTTTACGCGTTTTAAAGTTAAAAGTTAGCTGTATATTTTGATTTTATTTAAGACGTCACTTGCTCTAGGAATAATTATTGTCTCGAGGGGAACTTTATTAATATTGAAACAACGGATACCAAGGACACCCAGATCCAGAAGAACTATCCGTGGATGACGTCATTCTGTACCGTGTGGGGCTCGCAAACACAACACTCGGCGCAGTGGAAATGGCGAGACGACCACTTTAACCCAATTCGCCATCTCGTATATACAAGATAGAATTCTTTTACCGACTTCAAAAAAAGGAGGAGGTATTCAATTCATCTGTATTTTTTTTTTATGTTTGTTACCTCATTACTTTCGACTGGGTGAACCGATTTTGATGATTCTTTTTTTATTTGAAAGCTGGTGCTTCCCGTGTGGTTCCATTAAATTTTAATCAAGATTTGACCATTAGTTTTCGAGTTACACTTAATAATGCGTATTTGGCTACATTGATGATGTTCTCATATTTGGCAAGGTTCACTAAAAACCGAGAAATAAACAAAATTTTAACAAAAAAGAAAACCGACTTCAAATAACAATATTCTAAAACTTAAAATGCACTAAAAAGTTAATAAATAATTTAATATTCTTGTGAATAATTAAATTATTGTTATTATTGGAGTCGGTGTCAGCCAAGGTAGGTTTGTAACTAATTAAACATGAGATGTCTTACTATAATCATAACATAACATTGGCATGCACAATTACACACATAGACGCAGCACGCGGCGCGGGCGGCTGACACCGACTCCAAAAATAACAATAATTTAATCATTCACAAGAATATGCAATTATTTATTAACTTTTTAGTGCATTTTAAGTTTTAGAATATTGTTATTTGAAGTCGGTTTTCTTTTTTGTTAAATTTTTTTTTATTTGATTTAAAAAAAGGGGCGGGTCGGATTCTAGTTCTTACGAGTTATTAAGGGGATCAAAATTTCGTTATTTTTTGCGTAGGACGCACCATTTCTGAGATATTGTGAATATTCTAAAAAAAATAATAAAGCGTGGAAGCGTGACGATGACGCGAGTTCCATGATTTTTGTTCACCCAAGAAGTGCTCAACGCGCCTAAAGAAGTTTTCACTTCAAAAAAGAAAAAACTATTGGGTGATGCTTTTCTACCTATTTCGTCCGAAATATACTAGATTAAATCATTTTTAATAATAAATTATGTGAGTATCAGAACGGTAAGTCAAACCTTCCATCAGCCGTGCCAATGCCAAAACTCAAGGATTATGTTGAAAACTACACGTAGCTACTAATACATAGTAATCCAAACCAATGACATTTGCACACATAGCTACTTACTTCGAGATCATGTCATTAAGTTATTACTGTTGTATTAGTAAGTGTGGACTACAATTTCTATTTCAAATTACTATTGGCATGTTCTTGCTGCGTTACGCTTCCTGACCTTCTACTAGTTTAGGAATACGTACGCGCTATAGGAAACCTTTGATGGGATTTAAGGAATTGCGTTTTCTTTATTGCAGACTGGCGGGGCTACCCGAATTCACCCGTGTTAAACATAATACATAAACTTAACCAGGAATCGCTGCCTGCAGACACTATATCTCCGCATTGGGTATTGCTGGATGGGTCACTGATGTAGTTCTAGTTCCAGCGACCCACCCACTTATAAAGCAGCGAGCTAGCACACCTGGTGTCGGGAGAGCCTGAAATAACCTTCTCGCCTATGCTTGAGGAGCACTTCCCTACGTAAAAAAAAGTTCCTTCGTATAAGTCAATCGTAATTTTGACCTATTGAAAATCCAAAACTATTTATAGGTCATTTATTTAAGCCCTGCAGAATCAATGGTATTAAATATAATACCAAAAATAGTAATTGCGCAGCAAAATATGCTTACTAAAATATTTCATAACGAGCACCTGTACGCCTCAAATCACTGCATTCCGTCTCGGAAGGGTTAGGTTATATTAGGTTCTTTCTTAAACCCACCCAAAAATAGGAGCTCCGCCTCGCGGGGCTCCGTCGACTTATTTTGATCTCTTTAAATATATTTTGCTGTGCAATTTGGTGATCATTTACTATTTCTGACTGTTATATTTTACTATATCTGGTGATAAGTTAAACATAAGCCGAATTCAATGCCGAAAACCTCAGCACCATTTTCTCATTTTCCAGTCAAATTCATGTGAAATATTCTGTAGCTACGGAACCATAGCACATTAATATAATATTCTCGTAACAACGTCTTAACTATCTCGGGAAGTGAACGCCGGTTTGCAAACTGTGGAAATGGATATGTCGAGATATCCGGGAAAACGGCTGATAACACGCCGGAACGGACTACTACCTTGTACCGTGTATTACATTTCAGAACCAAATAGATTTATCATTTGATTGGCCGAGGGCTATGGAAATGATAGACTGCGATCAAACTGGGTGGAATT
This sequence comes from Catocala sponsa, assembly GCA_963564715.1. Lineage (NCBI taxonomy): Eukaryota > Metazoa > Arthropoda > Insecta > Lepidoptera > Erebidae > Catocala > Catocala sponsa. The sequence goes on from OY751337.1 coordinate 785,906, forward strand.
TCTCTCGGTAAAATAACGCAGTGGTCTTTGTTGATTGGTTTTATAGTGTATTAGATTTTACCCGCGGCTTCGCTTGCGTAAATGTAGATAAGGTTAGTAACAGTACCGTTTTTCTGGATTAAAGGTACCGTATGTCCTTTTCATTTCCCCTGACAACGTGTATGCTAAATTTCATGATGATCTGTCGAGTAGTTAAGGCGTGAAACGTAACAAACAAACTCACATTCAGGATGCTTTTATTATCCAGAAACAGACGAAGATTTTTTAGATTCATGTATTTGTATATGCATTAAGTTTAGGATGTTATTTCGGAAGGGACATTAGTGGTAACAAAACAACGATTGCCGGGTCAGCTAGATTTTATCAGTAGCCTGTAAAACAACATCCAAAGAAAGTGCCTTTGCCAAGCTATTCAATTTATTTCACGGCTAGGCAAACGCACTTTCTTTGGATTTTCTCAAAACACCATTTGTAACGAAGTAAAGATAGTATCAATGATATTTAAACTATGTAGCCATAACCATATGTTAATCATTACTGTCGTATGTCTTGGCTACCCAATTAGTAATTGCATGAGCCCTTCTTTATTTATGAGGACGTGCGACAGACGTGTCCGATCTAACCAGCCGTCTTTATTTTCAGCCTGGAATATAACAAGCTGGCTAAGCAAAAATTAAAACTTTATCTATATATTTCGTCGTTGTTTGTATCATGAATATGGACTTTTTTACGTCCATATTCATGATTTAATTACATTCTTAACAACTAATTCATCTATACTAATATTATAAAGCTGAAGAGTTTGTTTGGTTGAACGCGCTAATCTCAGGCATTACAGGTTTAAATTGAAAAATTCTTTTAGCGTTGGATAACCCATTTTTCGAGAAAGACTATAAACTATGACCAATAGGAGCGGAGCATCAATGAAAATGTTGTAAAATCGAAGCAATTTTTCTTATGTAACGCAGATGAAGTTGCTCGGTTCGGTTAGTTTAAAATATGATAACAACTGTAATTATTACAATAATCCATCTATCACCGCGCCTCTTCAAGTGATATATTATTGCTAATAGCATATTGTACAACAGGTAGCTAATAGCAACCGTGTCGGTTACATAACAGCGAATATTCACGGCTATAACGCGATAATGCTACAATATCGCTATAATTATAACGTTGCGACAGCCGTGATAGGCGCTGGGCTGAAGACGGCGACCGTGCAAATTGTACCTGTGATGGAATTCTATTGTGATGAGTTTATAGGTACTTGCTGCACCCGTCATGTTACTTCATCAGTAAAAGTTTATAATTGTAACGTAGATATATGTATAGCATCACGTCTTTATATACCTTCAGATATATAAAGACGGTAAAGGTTAGGAAGGTAAGTTTTACGTAATAGAATGTATTTTACTATATACTGGGCACGGCGATGTGCCCTGTTACTGAGATCTTTGTTTTGTTACTAAGAGTGGTGTTTTGTAAAGATTTTGTATATTTATTTTATTAAATTCGTTATGAAGCAAAAAAGGTTGATTTGATTTTGACAAGTAGAAAAGAATGAGGTCTAAGGTCAGACCAAATGTTGATTTTACATATTTTAAATTTAGCTTTTTAATTCATTACGATTTAGCCATAACTTATTTAAGTTTCTATTCGAGTGTTATAAATTATAATAAAAATTGGTCATGTCGATATTAATGATTTAAAATGCTTTATGAATACAATTTTAGTATCACATATTATGTGATAATTTAAGAATAAAACAAATTAAAATCACAGATATTCTTTCTTCTTAGGTAATCAAAGGTATATCTTTGCTTAACTCTTCGGGCAACCTATAGAATAATTCAATGATACCTTTTTTTAGCTAGCCAGCTATCGTTTTAGATCCTATTTATTTATTTGGAATGACTAACAGTTACACAATAATTATATAATACAAATTTGCATAGCATTTACATTTAAGAGAATCTGCATTCACACTGTTGTTCACAGATTACTTAATAGTAAACTATCAACTTAATTTAATTATTTTTATTACATATTTCAAATTTCTATGTAACAGGAGGCGAGCCTATTACTGTTTACCGTACACAGCTCCAAACTTCATGTCACTATTGATAATACTAAAAGCAAAAAGCAATGGCACTTCGTTCGACCCGGGAATCAAAATTTAGAGCTTGCACAACAACATTTATTACCAATACTACTGTATGCCAGTTCCAGAAAAACTAAAATAACATTTTTATAATATTGTCTTCTATTTACGCGAATTTTATTCATTAAAATTACATAAACTACTAGGTATATACGGATTTTATCGCGTTGTTTATTTGACACTTTATTACATAATTTAGAAACTGTTACACTACTGCTATTAAACTTTACTAATTTTTAAGTTAATTAAATTATTAAAACTATTTATATTTAAGTTTACACTTTCGCCGACGTTTCGGTTGCTTTTCAGCAGCCATGATCACGGGGTTAGTTTAATAGTAGTAGTGTAACAGTTTCTAAATTATGTAATAAAGTGTCAAATAAACAACGCGATAAAATCCGTATATAGTAGTTTAATTTCAATGAATACATTTTTAGCTATACAAACAGGTGAGTCAAGTAATACAAGCCGAGTTCTCATTTCCGAGTGTACTTCTCAAAGTTGGAGTTCCTTGATCTATTGCGCATTCTTCGCGCTTATCCGGAATGCTGGGCGCTAGAAAGCATCACTAATCATTACGTAACACTCCATAGTGGCGAAGATCACCTTCAAAATGACATGCTTCAAATACCTGCACGGATGACTTAGTAATTTAAGTTGTTGCCTCACCGCTGGCACTGCGCCGAGTGTTGTGGGTTCGAATCCCACACGGAACAAAAATTTGTGTGATCTACAAATGGTTGTTCCGAATCTGGGTGGTCTTTGTGTCCGTCAAGTGAATGTTTGTAAAGTCTTAATAAAGGTTTAATCCGAGAGTGAGAGTTCTCTTAAAAAAAAACCTTCTTAATTTATAATACCTTGGTTGTATATCATCTCTCAAGCGAATAAAGATTATATTTCTTTATTCGCTATTATATTTATTTATTTATTTATAAATAAATAAATATTTCCATTATATCTATGTATTTCTAGCACAACCTTATTATTTTTTTATTTATTATGTGATAATATTATATTAGCATATAAAATGCTAAAAGACTTACACAATTAAACAAAAGTGTTTATTAGTGTGTCCAATAAATCACTGACTGACTTTGTTTACCTTATCAAAAAAGTAAAGGATCTTTAAAAAGAATATATTAAACAAGTTGAGACTACAATAAACTTTCGTTTGCAAACACATTAATAATTATTTTGTATACATCTGCGCGCACAGACATTTTAAATTTTTATTTATTTATTTATTTATTCAAATTTATAATAATTATCACCAGTCAAGTCTTGCAATACCAGGCATAATACAATTAAAAGCAATAGGCTTTTTGTCTGTTCTCCAGTGTGCCGCTTGGACTCAATAGGATCACTTTAGTCCCACGTGTATTTGATCATTTGTTGTGATACAAATATTAAGCTATTAAGTCGCAACGACACACCGGTGGCCAAATGCAATATATTTTTAAATATATCTGATATTCTAAGACTTGAAATGACTGCAATTTTATTAATGTTGACATAATCTCTTATTTGTATTATTATTATCTGATTTTTAATTCTCATTATTTAATATTGTTTCCTATGACATACAATTTAACATTTACCATGATGTCACACTTATGAACTAAGAATTTTCGGACAAAGTTCTCGTAATGGCTCGTAGCACTATCTCTCTTTTCGTACGCCACTGTATGAGGCTGAACATGTACGAACTAAACACTATTAATTGTAATAATATCTTGCATTCAATGTATGTATACCATGTTCAAACAAATAAATGAATTCTTATTCTTATTCTTGACTGCCTACAGACCACTGTTTTTAAGTTAATGTATTGATGTCTGTACTACATAGGAGACATTCCAGTAAAAATATTTGGGCGGTTTTTATAGATCATAAGAGATATAAAAGCCCAAACAATTATTTTTAGAACAGTTTGACTGTCTGTATGTTTGTATGCGCATCACACACAGTTCATACGGTTTTCACAGTTTTATTGCTGGAGATCTAACGTAAATAACGTTGTCTAGAAGTTCGAAAAATAAATACTAAAATTGATATTATTAACATTTCCTTTATTTTTAGAATTTAGTTTTGTATGGACAGTGACATATGGTATAATGACTGTAACACCTGGTACATAAATGATTTGTAAAATACTGAAATTATAATTTGATGGATTTTAAAAGAGTGGCCTTAAGTTTCTTGCAGGTATCTTCTCATAGGCTCAACCACAGAAATAACTATTTATTTCTGTGGGCTCAACCTTTTGCCTGAACCTTGCAACTAACATAAATGTAAATTCAGTAAATGTAACAAACTCACTAACTCCTTTAACGCTCATTAGTGTTACTTTGTGAACTAAGTTAATAAATGATTTTTGACTTTGACTTGGACTAAATAGGTACCTACCCCAAAAGCTAGTTTTATATAAATTGTTGAATAATCGTTTTGTATATTTTCCTGACACTTTTTAGGCCAAACTTAGAAATTACGTCAGTAATGTTGTACCTACTTCTTTTTAGTCGTAAGAGCGAGAATATTTAAAGCTCATTAAACCACCATATGAACTTTTTGCGTAGGTAGCGTCCAATTATTTACATGCTTTGACAATATATTATGTAAATGTCTAAACGAATGCATCTCATTATCCTTGTACCTATATTTTATATAATGAGACTGTTTGTTACAAGAATATTTTTAATATATAATTAATTATAATCACTTCAAATATATTAATAAATTTTAGCGTAATTTCCATATAGATTCTTACTTCATGCTGCTTATGTGACGTGAGCACACATAACTCTTGACTATGAGGTCGTATGTTCAGTCAGGAAATGTACAATCTCTTGGCCAAAGCTCAGAGCTCGAGTCCTCTAATCCGTCCAGACACAATACCGTTTTCATTGTGTCTGGTCTTTGGGCTATTCTATAAGATAATTATGTTTTTTTTGCAGATTTTACGAGCATAGACGCAAGGTTGATTGCCTGCAAAGTGGGCTCCTAAACAAAAGCAACTGAGTATTTCTCATAATAAAAACTGTTCAAATAGAGTTTTGCTTAGTGTCATAATTATCACAATTGCTATTCTTCTAAATCTATACATCTATACAAATAAATAAAATCTTTTTTTATCTAATGCATATGAAAGTATATAAGGTACCTATACGAAAACATCTATTTTTACAATTTTTGTCTGTCTGTCTGTTTGTTCCGGGTAGTCTCCGAAACGGCTGAATCGATTTTGACGGGACTTTCACTGGCAGATAGCTGATGTTATAAGGAGTAACATAGGCTACTTTGATTTTAGAAAAAAATAGGGTTCCGCGAGGACAAACACTTTTTAGTTAAAATCTACGCGGACGAAGTCGCAGGTAACAGCTAGTTATTATATACGTTGAATGTGAACATAAATTGCATTTCAGTTTATATTTGACGTTTGTTGACTAGATAGGAGCTCTATTTTTATTACGAGAATCAGCTCTTATCCTAAAACATATGGTTTTTAAAAAATAAATCATTCTTAATGTATCTTACTGCTTTTATAATATAAATTTTAATCTACTTTATACAAATGTTATACCGTTATTTTTATTATGCAATCTATAAAATATTGTCCGATCAATATCTGATTTCATTGATTCATTGATTCCTCCATAAAACACTCCAACATAAATCAAATAAGGCATTTGTAATATCTATACACAATATTTAACCTGTCATGTAATGTGTACCTATTACCAAATTGTGAATAGTCATAGATTTTGCACCTCACTCTTGCAAAAGATGCGCTCTGATTTGTTGCGTTGATTTTCGACATTCACTGATACTGTTTTGTAAGAAATTTTTAAATGCATTAGAGTCAGGGTTGTCTAACATCTTCTTTTACTAAAGACATTTTGTCGATAAAACTATTGTCAACTTGCTACACTCTCTTACTCGCTTATTTTTTCTGAAACTACTGAAAGACAGAGACAAAGGTAATTGAATGAAATTAAATAACTTTCTAGCTTTAGGGTATCGTTAGCCTTCGGGTTGCGGAGGTCAGATGGCAGTCGCTCCGTATTAAAACTGAAATCCAGTCAAATCCGGTTAGACTAGAAAGCCGACCCCAAATGACTTGGGAATAATAAAGTCTAAGGAGAAGAAGAGACAAGGATATAGGATACCTTTTATCCAGGAAAAAGTCCTGTTAACCAAAGTTACATTTAAACGGGCGAAGCCGCAGGAAAAATCTACGTTCAACATATAAAGAGCCTTCCAGAATCCCACAGATCGCCCAAAGTATTGTTGTTATTTGCTTTAGTTCAAAGAAACTGTCTCCTCTCGTTTATAATTGTTGTGGAACGTAAGTAAACGTAAATAATCTTAAAACGTGATGTTATTGATGTCGTCATAAATTATAAACTGGGCGTCATAGGCTATTGAGTTGATACGGTTGTTTCCGAAATAGTTCGATACTTACCCGAGTTAGTAGTAAGTGGAAACCCACTAAACCCAATTTTTGGTTGATAGAAAGGCCTACATTATACTACTGTTAAATAAATTTTGAGGCATATATGTCACTAGATTTTATCCGCAGCTTAGCTTGCGTAAAAGTAGATTAGGTTATGTTAGTAACGGTTAGACGTGGGGGTGGTGGACTATGTGGGCCTGCTCGCCACCCGATCAGCACCAGGTCAGAGAGGCGGCGTGCGTGTTCCCACGTGCGCCTCTGTGTCGTGTCTTTGTCCTCTCAGGGGGGCGGTGGAGGAAGTATTTTTGTGTATCGTTTCACACGGCAGACCGAAACCACGGCGGGGTCGCGATTGCATGTCAAAGCGATTCGCGCGGCCTCTCCGTCTATGGTTATGTCGAGGAACACCGTGGTGGGTTTAGTTGGTATTACCGGGGTATCTTTGCCCCGGTGAGCCCGTCATAACCTCTCCGTCGCCCCGCGGAGAAGTATGCGTCAAAGCATTTCCCAAAGTAAAAAAAAAAAATTTTGTAACGGTAATTTTACTTGGTGATAATATACATAGCTTTCTAATGGTGTAATAATTTTTTACATTGCGTAGTTCTCGAGTTAAATCCTTACAAAAAACAAATAGACAAACAAAAATGTTTTCTTTCCTCTTTATAATATTAATATAGAATAATAATATCTACTAGACTTTCACTCAGTAAATAGTATTGTCGCCCTTAATCGATACAATAACATCAAGATAAAATAAATGATATATACATACCATATTTTGGACAGCCCTGAAGTAACGGTAGCTTTTATCACAAGTTAACGAAATATTAAATATATTTCTCAAAAACTAGTCCTGACTCTCACGCTACTATTATTTTTATAGCCTAAAATTATCAAAGATATATTTATTTTTTAAATCGTTTATTACAAGGTCATTATTTGATTGCTTGTTAAGTAAAAATGTATTTAATGTCGGTTTTAATTAATAATTCTAAGCTTTTAGTTTGTTATGGTACTGTTTGAGAGCAAGGTTAAGCTAGATAGATGTAGTTTTTCAAGCTAATCGCTGAAAGGTGAAAAGCTTAATACATACAAACATAGTCTCACACCTGTAGGAGGTAGGCAGAGGCGTTGTCAATGTGATTTTAAGTACATTGCACACAGATTTCAGCCAGCTATGTTTTAAGATAGATGGAGTATTGGTTTAAGTGGTGGCCTCGCCGGTCATACTACTCTGAATAGCCTACAACATATATAACATAGTATAACCTACAACAAGTTCAAATTCAAAACAGGTACAAAATGTGTGATCCACAATTGTTTGTTCTGTGTCTGGGTGTGCTTTTTGTCCGTTGTTTGAATGTCTGTAAAGCCCCCCGCATTACAGGCATTATTCCTACTGGCAGAAGAAAAATATGAAAGATAGACCTAGGTTAGATCGAGTTTTAAGCCTCGTTAAATGGAGTGAAGGAAAAATCAATATGGATACCTTTTCTAGTTCCTTTTTGGTTTGATGTGATTTTCCGTTAAGCTAAACTATATAGTCTAACTATAGTTATTGTATGGTTTAACTAGGCCACAGACCTAAGACTAGAGTAAATGGTTCAAGGGCAGTAAGTATTACCTTTCACTCTTGATTCCATATAGCTTTGAAAATAGAAAGCTTCAGACTTGATGGAAAAACCCATAACCTTTTGCAGGTCGCGTGCCCTAGCTATCTGCAGGGAAATCAGACAAATAAGCATAACATCATTTTGACGAGTAGAGCAATACTTAATTGTAAATGGTGTATCTAAATGTTAATTGATGCATAGACGCTATAATAAGATAGATTTATTGTTTTAGTATATTAAGTTTAATCATAAAACGTGTCACAGAACTGTGATTATGTAACTTAACAATCAACGGGTTGAACTCCGGGAGTGCCGGCAGAAGTGAAAACTTGAATATTAACGTTGTGCATTTTTGATATTTTGGAACGGTTAGAGAATAATTTTGCACGAATTGCTTTAATTATCAGTATAAAAGTACTATCATTTATGTGGTAAAATACAATATTCATTTATTGCGCTATTGTACACAAACATGACAATTCTGCCTCCGTCTTACGAATTTTCGATCAGGTCACGTGTCCTGACGCGAGTTTAACATTTTTTAACCATCACAAAAAAAGTGCACAACGTCGCTAAAGAAGTTTTCACTTCAAAAAGTAAAGACACCATCTCGTGAAGTTCGTCAATATTAAAGGTAATCTTTATTTTCATACCTATTGATATTAAATTGCATTGTATTTTACTTTAAAATAAGTGATACCTCTTACCTGTGCCTATAGTCATAGTCAACAAAAGCTTTACACTATTGTTTTGTTAATTTTATTTTCTGTAAGAGATAGAGCTCTGATCTCACCTATGTTATGGGTACACGGTTTAAATCATAGCATTGGTAACAGAGTTCAAAAAAATTGTGTTTAAAAATCTGTAACATTTCATGTGTAATTTATGGTACGTGTGTTTGTGAAATAAATGATTATTTATATGGCCCGTGACACAGGAATTACTCCTGACGCAGTAGTGCTTTTTAAAGAAAAATCTCAACACGTAAATAAATCTTGATGTTTTACGCTTCCCGCAAACACAAACACAAAATGATGCCACAGCACCAACAATGCGAGCATTGCAGAGAAACATAAACTAAATGAAATCGTTCTTTATCAAATAAAGGCAGTATTTCACCGAGAAAGATTCCGTTAATCCCTGCAGCTCTAGCGGGAGTACTATCACGTAATACTGTAATCACCCGGCGTCGCCTGCGGTCGCGGTTTGGCGCGGTATTCATCCAACGGCGGTTTTAACGGATATTTTGTTAGTATTGCTTTATATTGATTGTTTAGTGAAGGGTAAACCGGAATATGGATATTTGATTGCTGCTTATCGATGCTGTTTGTGGCATATGCCGCTAGTCATCTGGATTCAGTAATCTATCTAACAGCTATCCAGCTAACAATGCCGTCAGATTTTGTAATCATATTGAAAAAGAAATAAGAAGTAAGTATTCAAAAATAGAATAGATTTAAGATAAAACTAGGTTTACAACATGGAATACAATTAAAAAGAGTTTGTTTGGTTTCTTGTTTTTTTTCTATAAAGAGGGTTATTTTTTGTTATTTCCTTAAACAGTCGAGTGTGCGTGAGAAATATAATGTAAGTAAATGAAACAAAAGGGTTATGCCAGAATGAAACAAGAGAAATATGCCAGAATCGTAGCAAGTGTAAATCTGTAGTCTCTGTCTACCTTTCCGGGAATCAGGCGTGATTATGTATGTACTGAGTATTGCTTATCGGGAGGTACCCGGTATGAGTAAGCAAGATGTTAGTTGGTTGAATTTCCGACAAAAAAAAATTATGTAAATTTTATTTTATAAATAAAATAAAAAATAAATAATAATTATTATTATTGATTAATAATAATTACTAATAATAATTATTTAAGTATATTTATCAATAACTTAATGATTCTTTTTTATTTTATTTTATATATATATTTTTTTTGCATAATAGTTAACATATCTGCCTGTACTAGTTCTAGTATCTAGGTATGTATCACTCATTAAATTTAGGTCACAACCAAGCTCATCTTGGTCTTGATAGCTCTGATTTTAGACAATATAATATTAGAGACTTTAAAGACAGAATCGTAGAGATTCTAAGCTTAATTACCACTGAGATTCTAAGCTTAATTACCGCTAAGATTCTAAGCTGTATTGGGTGATGTGGGTTCGATTCCCAAAACTGCACATATTATATTTGTGTGACTTCACAAAATATAATATGTCTGAATCTGGGTGGTCATTATATCAGCGATGTTTGAAAGTACAGACATTACTCCTAGACGTTGGTAGGTATGAAACTCTTAAAAATAACGATATGCGAGTAAATAGAGTTATCTCATTGAGTGTGAGTTCTAACCTAACATCATCACTCGTTATGCTTGTATATCTCCGACGCGATATGCTGACTATTCTGAGCAAACATGTGTCTGTAGGAAGTAGCTACACACATTTCGACGGTAATATTTTTAAGTTGCTCGTAATTGCAAACGATCCCAATGTCGTTTACTTAAGAGGATACACTGAAAAAATTCACTAACTTTCATCGAATAGTATAGGACTATGAGAAGGCCAATTAATCTAGAATTTTGATATAGGTAAATCGATGTTTTAAACTAGAATTTCCTAGCTCAAAAACCCGATATTGTGATTTTGGCTCGATCATAATTATTTTCGAAAACACCTCTGAAAAATTACTATTTTTGAAATTACAAGGAAGTTACACTATCATTATGCTTAGGAATTACTCAAATATATTCGTAACATCAATATTAATAATTTGCTAGCTCATTATTTCCATAACTAAATTTTATCATATCATTTTTAATTTTAAGATTTTAACAATTTCTAAGCGTTCTCGATCATTGCGGGCGCATCGCAATTTTAGACCTTATGACCACTCTTTAATGATTGATATACAATGAGTGTCAATGAGTACGGGCGGTAATTTTCGCGGTGTCCCCTTAATACACTGATAAACTCCATGCGGCTACTGACAATAGCCTAACAGAAATGCCCATAATATTTCACTCGAGCTGATAATCTAGCCTTGGGCATTACAGTCTGCCCAAAAAGTAAGAGCAATATTGTGCTAAGGAATCAACTAGGCAGTGATTTCCTTAAAATATCACAAAATCTACAAAATGATCAGTACGAAAAATGGATTGTAGAAATACAAGGAAAGCTTTGCACATCTACGTAATAATGATTCAGCGCAAAGCGTGTTACGCATGTGCGTAAGAGATTTGTATAGAGGTGTTCGTGCGTAAGAGCAAATATTTGTGCTTAAATAATAATCTGTATTGGTTTTAAAGAGAGTGTTTTTAGTAAGTCTCGGATATGAATGGGTGAATAGATAATGAGACTAAAAGTTGGTAGTGTCAGTTTATATTATCTATATATTAATACGTGAAGCGAAAACTTTGGATCTCTTTTTACGAAAACGAGACGACGGAGGAGTATGAAATTTCGTACACTTATAGTTTATACAGAGAAAAAGTGACGAATGCTAATATTTATATAAAATATGCATTAGAAATACATTAAATTAATGAAAAAACACTACACGCACACATCTATGCATTTGACACACGCAGTCGAAGCGCGTAACTATGGTTACATATATCAATATATAATAATAATAATAATAATATAAGCCCTGTATTAAACTGTCCCACTGCTGGGCACGGGCCTCTTCTCAATATGAGAAGGGTTAGGCCATAATCCACCACGCTGGCCTAGTACGGGTTGGCAGACTTCACATATCTTCGAGAACATTATGGAGAACTCTCAGACATGCAGGTTTCCTCACGATGTTTTTCTTCACCGTTAAAGCAAGCGATAATTAACTATTTAATACGCATATAACTTCGAAAAGTCAGAGATGCGCGCCTTGGGTTTGAACTCGAGACCTCTGCGTGGCAGTCCAACGGTTCCCCACTAGGCTATCGCTGCTATCAATATATAATGACATATATATCAGCAATATCTTACAGGCAAACTGGTCGAATTTCGAGCACTAGGCGACCGCTAGTATTTATTAATAAACAGTAATGGGGCTGATCCCCATATATTATAAACTGTCCCATTGCTAAGCACGAGCCTCTTTTCAAGGTGAGAAGGGTAAGAAACGCTATGCCCAGTGTGGGTTGGAAGACTTCACACCTCATCTTCGAAAATATTATAGAGAACTGTCAGACATGCAGGTTTCCTTATAATGTTTCCTTCACCGTTCAAGCGAACACAATATTAACTATTTAATTAGACACGAAGCATTTTATTAACAGTTAGTCTTAATATCTAAATTAAAACATAATCTTCGATCGTCTGTCAATATTAGACGCTTGTAACGTATTGAGAATATGGTCACCATGTTTCTGTGATTCAAAGAGTTACTGTAAAGATCTTCGCCAGTGAGAAATTTTAATAGCTTTTTTCGTGACACTAGAATAATTTTACTTCAAGTTACCTGGTATTCATGAAGAAAGATTAGTAAAAATTGGATTAAAGATTAGTAATATGGCTAGTTCGGCATTAAAAATGCCTTAAAAAGAGAGTTTTCTACAAGAAAATATTTTTTAGAATTTCCTTTTAAATAGCTATACATACAATCTAAGTCTCAAAACGTAACATCTCCATCATCTCATACACAGTATCTACAACCATACGTGTAATATAATATATAATAAAATCTCGTAAAACATCTCTATACAAATCCAAAGTGGGTAGTACTCACAATAAAGACATAATATCGTTAAAGAATACATATGTACATACATATGTTATGTTGTAACATAACATTACTGCGCGGGACGTCGCCGGCCCATGAAATTGTCCACTACGCACCGCTTCCTACTTACTTCAAGAACTACTAGTGTAAGTAGGTGATCTGGTGTACCAATCATGTAATAATATTTCTTACATATATGCACAATAACTCTACCTAACTTATAATATTATAAATGCGAGTTTGAATTTGTTTGTTTGTCTTTTACGCTTTCACGTTTTTACTAATTGACCGATCATCATTAAATTTTGTCAGGGATACAAAAAGGACATAAGGTACCATTCATTAAGTAATAAACAAAATTTTAACAAAAAAGAAAACCGACTTCAAATAAGAATATTCTAAAACATAAAATGCACTAAAAAGTTAATAAATAATTGCATATTCTTGTAAATAATTAAATTATTGTTATTTTTGGAGTCGGTGTCAGCCGCCCCCGCCGCGTGCTGCGTCTAAGTGTGTAATTGTGCATGCCAATGTTATGTTATGATTATAGTAAGACATCTCATGTTTAATTAGTTACAAACCTACCTTGGCTAACACCGACTCCAATAATAACAATAATTTAATTATTCACAAGAATATGCAATTATTTATTAACTTTTTAGTGCATTTTAAGTTTTAGAATATTCTTATTTGAAGTCGGTTTTCTTTTTTGTTAAAATTTTGTTTATTTCTCGGTTTTTAGTGAACCTTGCCAAATATGAGAACATCATCAATGTAGCCAAATACGCATTATTAAGTATAACTCGAAAACGAATGGTCAAATCTTGATAAAAATTAAATGGGACCGCACGGGAAGCACCAGCTTTCAAATAAAAAAAGAATCATCAAAATCGGTTCACCCAGTCGAAAGAAACGAGGTAACAAACATAAAAAAAAGTACAGACGAATTGAATACCTCCTCCTTTTTTTGAAGTCGGTAAAAAGGATTGTTGCTGAGTGAAAGCAATTGTCAAAATTTAGATTAACGTGAGCGAAGCAGCGGGCGTAATCTAGACTAAAATAAGTTACATTTTATGAATGGATTGAAGTTTATTTCGTTTACAATTTATTTAAATCTAGCTTGTCATTTCAGTCACTTTTTAGCATCTATCGTCACTATATACAAATCTTATATTTACTTTTAAAAAAAGCAAAGCGGACTTGGCTAAACGTCATCATATCATTAAAATACCGAAAAGTTTAACTTACTAAAGATGTCTATCTTAAACGCGACAAGACAATGACATGTAAAACACGCATTTTGGAAGTTAACCGTGTAATCTTGATAAGACGTATTATAGTATTATAATATATTCATATTGAAAACGAATGAATTATTTATTAATACAAATACTACACTCTGTTATACTTTAGCCTGTTTATTATAAAAAAGTATGATTATAAATAAACAAATCCTATAAACCAAAATCAGTAATACCATCAATAATCAATTATTTAAACAGATAAATTTAAGATCTCAGTGATTTAAGATCTCAGTTCGCCATTTACAAAGCGGAATGATCCATGTTGCGAGTTTGATCTCCGTAAGGATATTAAGATACATAACATCCATTATAATAACGGATATGTAATGAATAATCCTTGTATCTAAACTTACCCAATATTTAACTATACAGAAATAACTTTGAGCATGCCTGTCCTAAAAATTTATGAATTAAAACATTTTAAACTTTCGCAACTTAATATAAGTATTAAGTTGCGAAAGTTTAAAGGCTAAGGCCTACTCTCAACTCAACAGCTCTCAAGTCCTTTATTTATTTTATTTCGTTTGCCAACAGTAAGTATATGATGCACTTAAATAATAAATGTGTCATTAAAATGAAAATATTGATACATTTACCAATTATAGGCTAATCTTGCTTAGGCTAAGCTATAATTTTTAATTATAATCTTTTTCTCCCTTAACGTTTATTACTTCCAAGTCACTTGGGGTTGGCTTTTCTAGTCAAGTCAGCTGTTTGTGATTTGGATTCAGTAAACAGTGGTACCACCTCCTTTTCTGATCATGAAGATATGTCTGTGTCTTCTTTGATGAATAACATTAACAAAAATATATTCATGTTTTCTGACCAAATAGAAGTAGGTTTTAGTGGACTAATTAATTCTCATACAGAGTCGCCTTGCATAAATATTTGTTCCCCTGGGGCTAGGTTAGGTTCTATAATTGATAAGTTAAAAACTACAAAATTAAATGCAGATTCAACAGTAATATTTCTTTATGGTGACAGCTTATCTGTCACTAAAAAAGAAGCAATCCATTTGACAGAGGTAATAGAATCATTACATTATAAAGTAGGGTGTAACTTTATTCTTTGTGCATTACCATATTCCTATGTACTAACACATGAACAAAATAGGAATATTGAAAAACTTAATTTACTTTTTTATAACAGTACATGTTATAACAATTATAGTTTATTTTT
Source organism: Catocala sponsa (assembly GCA_963564715.1). Classification (NCBI taxonomy): domain Eukaryota; kingdom Metazoa; phylum Arthropoda; class Insecta; order Lepidoptera; family Erebidae; genus Catocala; species Catocala sponsa. The sequence continues at coordinate 801,341 of OY751337.1, forward strand.
TGACACTAATAAGTTTATTAGTAAATTTTTATTGACTAAAGATACAATGTATCTATCTTCTTTTTATAAAAAGCAACTTGCTAAATTATTAGCATTTAATATAATATGTAGCGACTCAGGTACCAGTAGGGTAATTAAGGTTTTAGGACATAGTAGTATTTCTACTACAAATTCAAATATTAACACTTCTAGTAGTTTAAACTGTTAGATGAGACAAAGGATAGGCATACACACAGTATTAGACTAATTCATCAGAATATTCAGGGTCTATCCGGCAAGGAGTTAGAATAAGATTTATTTTTTACACAATATAATATTCAAATATGTTGCATAACGGAACATTGGTTAGGAACTAATCAATTAATATTTAATAACGAATATTATTCAATTGTAAGTGCGTTTGTAAGAAAGAATTCTATACATGGTGGCTCTCTAATATATGTATGTAACAATCTAAAATGTAAAGAACGTAAAGATATAGTAAATCTTTCTATCGAGCGCACTGTTGAACTATCCTGTGTGGAATTAGAGCAACATGTCATAGTTTGTGTATATCGACCACCGCAAAGTGTTTTTAGTGTATTTGAAACCGTAATAGAGGATATTTTAAAACGCTTGAGTTCTAGTAATAGGCATATAGTAGTGTGTGGTGATTTTAATGTTAATTTACTTGAGCAGTCAGCTGTCTCTTTAAGACTTATTAGTTTATTTAGATCATTTAATTTACAGCATTTATTTTCTGAACCCACTAGGATCACTTCACATTCTGTTACCTGCTTAGATAATGTATTTTGCGACTGCCCATTTCTAAATAGGGCCATATTGAGTGAACTTACATCTGACCACTGTGGGCAAAAGGTAGTATTTCCTGTGAGTACAATTCATATAGAGAATAAGGTCACATGTAGACCGATGACATCTAATCGTTTAAAGGAATTTAATGATAACATAAGTCTCAAAGTTGTCAATATGGACCTTTCTCTGGATAGTCCAGACGAACTATATGAGTCTTTACTTAACATAATTACTTTAGAATATAATAATATTTTTAAATGTAAGACTTTTAGTCAGAATAATAGGATTAAGTTTTGTGACTGGGCAACATCTGGGATATATAGAAGTAGAGCAAAGCTATATGAATTATATGGTATGAAACAATACAATTTCGATCCAAATTTTATTCAATATGTTAAAAATTATTCAAAATTATTTAAAAAGACTTGTGCCACTGCCAAGTCCCTTTACCTAAAAACTAAAATTCAAAAATCTAATAATAAAATTAAAACTACATGGAACATTATTAACAATGAAACAGGTCGCAGCAAGGTGCGGGATAATAAATTTGAACTTGATTACTCGGAAATATTGCCTAAATTCAAAAATGTTTGTTATGATCATTGGAAGGAACACTTTAACAAAATTTCAGTAGAAAAAGGTATCTGGTATAAAACCATACAATGCCAGCCTCCCCGTGTGCCCTGGCTTATTAATATTAACTTAAGCAGAAAATTTGTAGTCATAGCTCACAGACTTAGATCTGGACACATTCCATGTAACAAATTCGCCTTCTTGATGAAAAAGAAAACCTCCCCCAACTGTGAGGTGTGTGGAGTTATTGAGGACATACATCACTTGTTGATGGAATGTGTCCGATATGAGGCTGATAGGAGCAGGTTGTTCAGGGCTCTAAAATTGAACAAGAATGACATAGGTACATTCCACCGATTACTAGCTAAACCGAGTTCAGATGAAGCAAGAAAGTTGTTCGACTTTATGGCCCTGATACATTGATCTCCTTTCCTTTATATTGTTTTAGGTTACGATGGGACTGACATGTGCTGTGCGTCATAAAAGGCCCTAAAATTTAAAGAAATAAAAAAAAAAAAAAAAAAATTTGTACTGAATATAAATAATAGCGTAATTTCAAATAATTTGGAAATAGCCGATACATTCAATAACTACTTCGCAAAAATACCTTTAGACATAACTAGTACCCTTAGGTCTTGCCCAGCTCGAGTAGAATACTTGGTTAGGGGCAACGTGGAAGAGTACAAGATACTATTTAGTTTTGAGCGTGTACATCCGTATGATATAATAAAAGTATTTAAGTCGCTTAATTCAAAAAAATCAGCTGACTTCTGGGGTATTTCGGTAAAATTAGTTGAAAGTATTATTGTTAATATAGCGCCACACCTAGCCGCAATATTCAACGGATGCATTGATGTGGGCATTTTTCCAAACTTAATGAAATGTAGTAAAATAATACCTTTATTTAAAAATGGTTGCAAAAGTGACCCCAGTAATTTTAGGCCGATTTCAATATTACCTGCTATTAGTAAAATATTTGAGAAGATTATATTACAGCCATTAGAGAGCCACTTCAGTGTAAACAATTTATTTCACGCAGATCAATATGGGTTTAGGAAGGGCCGTTCTACGATAGATGCGGGTGTTACGCTTTTAAAACATACATATATTCAGTGCCTGGGAGAATTCGCAAGATGTCATTGGCGTATTCTGTGATCACTCTAAAGCCTTTGACTGTGTTGACCATCAAACGCTGTTGCGAAAACTCAGGCATTATGGCATCCGAGATACTGCACTTGACTTAGTTGATTCCTACCTAAGCGATAGACTACAACACGTTGATATCAACGGAAGTAGATCTTCTGGATTACCAGTCACAATGGGCGTGCCACAGGGCTCGATTTTGGGACCCTTTCTGTTTTTAGTGTACGTAAATGATTTGCCGTTCTTTGTTCAGGATTTGTGTGACATTGTTTTATTCGCGGATGACACATCCCTTATTTTTAAAGTAGACCGAAAAGCACCAAATTTACGTGCTGTTAATGATTCACTCGCGGAAGTCCTGGACTGGTTTACGACGAATAATTTACTACTTAACTCTACAAAAACTAAATGTATCAAGTTTACATTGCCAAACGTAAAGAGTCCTAACGTGAATATAATTTTAAATGATGAAATTATTACTTTTGTTCAATCTACAGTCTTTTTAGGATTAACTTTAGATCATAAAGTTCAGTGGGGCGCTCAAATATCGTGTCTTGCAGGGAAACTTAGCTCAGCCGCATACGCAATTCGGAAAGTAAGACAGCTTACTGATATAGATACTGCAAGACTAGTATATTTCAGTTACTTTCATAGTGTCATGTCCTACGGTATATTATTGTGGGGCAAGGCAGCTGATATTGAGACAATTTTTATTCTACAAAAGCGTGCAGTACGTAGCATTTATAATTTAGGACCACGAGTTTCCCTGAAAGATCGATTTAAAGAAATAGGCATACTTACTGTTGCGTCGCAATATATATTTGCTAACATTATGTTTATTAAACATAACATTTACTTATATAATAAGAATAGTGATATTCATAACGTAAACACTAGAAATAAGCATAAGTTAGTAGGCCCATATCATCGTTTACATAAAGTTCACAATACATTTGCGGGACTCGGTATACGTTTTTTTAATAAATTACCTATTAACATAATTAATTTACCATTGTTTCAATTTAAAAACGCTGTTAAAAAACAACTTATTCGGAAGGGTTATTATTCAGTCAACGACTACTTAAATGACAAAAACTCATGGAGCTAGTTGCTTGTTGCATACAGGATTCAAAGATCTGTATTACTTATAAGTCAATTTAAGCCTTTGCATAGTCACAAGTGTATGCGCCATCATGCCATCCAACTGTCTATTTTAGATTTATATTAAATAATATATCTTAGCTCAAATTATTTCCTCCCTATAATATTATTAAGTTATTATTGTTATTATCTTTAGCTTTTAAAGTCAGTAGTATATGGCATAATGGCTGTAACACCGTGTTAATCTGAGTTGTAAAATACTGAAATTATATTTAACTGACGATTTAAAAGAGTGGCCGTGAGTTTCTTGCAGGTTTCTTCTCATAGGCTCTACCCTTTGCCTGAACCTAGCAACTAACCTAAATGTAGCTTCAGTAACTTAGTAAACTCACTAACCTATATACTTTGACGTTCATAAGTGTTACTTTGTGAACTAAATGAATAAATGATTTTTGACTTTTGACTTTGACTTTGACTAACCGGATTTAACTGGATATCAATTTTTACACGGAGCGACTGCCACCTGACCTCCGCAACCCGAAGCCTAACGATACCTTAAGGCTAGACCAGTGTCAGGATATTAGAGGAAACTGACTTTCCCAATAACGTCTGCCATAGATGTTCATGGCAGCCGAGATCGACGGCTTAACGTGTTCTCCGAGGCACGTTAAATTATATTATTTAATAGAAATTAATAACTATCAATGATTACCTTTTGATCGACGGCCCACAGCTGTTACTTAACTTTTATTCAACTAGCACTTGCAATGATTAGCACTTTAGAACCTGTCGTAGGATTCCGGAAGTTAAACACGATCAGAGGCAAGTTACCTGACAATGTCTTCCTACATCCAATTACGTAGCGCGTAACAACCTCACTTCTAGACTATGATGTGTATACGGATTAGTATTGCGTTGCTTTGCGTTTTTTTATTTACTAGCGGTCGCCTAGTGCTCGAAATTCGACCAAAGTTTGCCTGTAAGATATTACTGATATAATAATATATATTGACATTATTATGTCATATATGTAACCATAGTTACGCGCTTCGACTGCATGTGTGAAATGCATGGTTGTGTGCGTGTAGTGGTTTTTTATTAATTTAATGTATTTCTAATGCATATTTTATATAAATATTAGCATTCGTCACTTCTTCTCTGTATAAACTATAAGTGTGCGAAATTTCATACTCCTCCGTCCGCCCAATTTTCGTAAAAAGGGATCCAAAGTTTTCGCTTCACGTATTAATATATAGATATTTGATTTGTAGTTTAAGTTATTAATAATTATGTTTAAAATAGAGTCTGTTTTTTATGCAATATATAACTAATAATGTCTTTATTAACATAATTGGTATTGTTAACGTTTAAATAAAAAAAAATTGGATGCGTGCGGTAAACGCAAACCGTAGTTTCCTGAATAGTCAGTTAAATGTTCTTTCTATATCCTCCTAAGATCCCCCGTACGTTTTTCTGTACAAACTATTTCAGGTCAGTCAGTCACTTATAGTCATTGAGACCCAGTGTACAGTTTTCTGTATAATGACATATTTTTAAATGACTTTTGCTCGTTTTGAATTTTCGCGGGAGCCATATGACCTATCCTATTAGTGAATGTTATCTGTGGTTTCCAGCGTAAAAATATTTTAGCGCCGGGTCTTAGGAGGATATTTCAGAACATTTTTTAATGAGCTAGAAATTATAACGAAACTTAAGTACGATTAAAACTGTTTATTCGTTCAAACATTATATTACCTTGATTAATACAAGAACGTACAGTTTTTATATACATTGAGAAACATTGCTGTATTGTTAGGTCCGTTGCGTGACGTATCAATGCAATCATAATTAATAGTCAGCTCCTGCATTTTGATCCAATATTCTACGACTGATTTAATTATTTAGAAAGCAAGGCCTTCTGCAATTATGTCGTGATGGTTTCTATGTTTCTATCCAGACTATGTCGGAAATTTGGCACTACAGCTTGACCTCTTCTTTTCTCTTACCTCTTGGGTCTACCTCTAGATGTAGACCCAAGAGAAGGTGGTAAGATGTAGTGCTAAAGGACAAGAGGGAATGTAATGTTACTGATGATAATGTCGAAGACAGAGCGAAGTGGAGGAGAAAATAAGGAAACCTGATCCCACCCATAGTTAGGAAGAGAGAGAGAGAAAGAGGTTTCTATGTAAGTATAAACAGCTGTGGATTGTATTGTTGGTCTGGCAGCGCAAGAGCATCTGCCAACCATGAGTTTGAAAAAGGATATTGCTATTAGGAATAATCCTCACATATATGTATATATTTTACTAAAATGGTAACAAGGTGGGTGTTAGCTTGTAGTGGATAGTTCATTCCTATAGCTTAACATTTCAAATTTATGTGGTGCTACGGCTGAATAATTTATAAACAGGCTAATTATGACATCTAAGAGCAGCGGTATCTCAGTGGGGAGACCAACAGACTACAATGCAGAGGGTCTCGGGTTCGAACCCACGTCGCGCACCTCTGATTTTAGGAAGTTATATGACTTTTCGAAATTATGTGCGTATTGATTGACAATTATCGCCTGCTTCGTGCCTCGGAGAGTACGTTAATCCGTTGGTCCCGGCTGCCATGAACATCTATGGCAGTCGTTATTGGGAGAGTGTCGACACAAAAGATCCCACTGGGTCGAAGTGTCGCCGGTGTGCACTGACTGGCTCCCATATAAGATAAGATGACATCTAGGCCAAACACTAGACTTGGCAGATCACAGATGAATCGATATGTAATAGATTCACAGGTGTCACAGACCAAGTCTAGCGGCGGCCAGGTGACAACAACAATAATGATGCTTAAAGCGTTTATTATGAAATCGAATAGATTTCGTAATAGTTATAGTTTGCAAGTATATTTCGAAAGATGGCGCATCTAATAGCAAGATAAATAACAAATTTCAACAATAAACGAGAAGAAAATATGTATTTTATACAAATTTATTAAAAACTATACCTACATTAGATTAATTATGAAAATATTTATATAAATATAATTATATAAATACATAATTTTAACATCAATTTCGCATAATATTGCGTAATGGTATTCAAATGTATCTTTATAAATAATTTTATCACCTATGCGTTGTGAAAGTAAAGAATGAGATCGTTAAACCTAACTTAAAACTAGTTCAAGACCTGCCTACTTTTTAGATTGCATTATTTCTATATATTTTTCTATTACCATCGATTACCTTTCTCGATGGTCCACTGATATTAGCATGAATACTGTTAAAGTTCCCGCTTGCCAAGTATTACTGGGTTTTCTTTTAAGGGTATTAATTTCTGCCTCGTTAATGGCAGTCCTGGCATCATTATACATATTATGTATTCGTCATAACTGACATGAGTTAACCTATAAGTTAACACTAGGCAAATACTTGATGAAAAAAGATGAGCTAGGATTTTTAATCTCCACGTACAAATACCATTGACATAATTTTTCTTTTGTATTATAATATGTTTCATTTTAAATATTAACGTAATGATATAAGCCATGTTTCTTTATAAAATGTCTTACTGCTGAGCGCGGACCTCTTCTCGTTATGAAAAAGGTTAGGTCATAATCCACCAAGTTGGGCCAGTTCATTATGGAGAATCCTATTATTTTATTTATTTATTTATCAATAACAGATTACAGTTCATAACACAATAACATAATTTGGATTAAATAATACTATACAATACTAGAACTTGCTTATATGTTTTCAAAAACCTCCCACACTAGGCTAAGCCTGTCCTGTGGGAAGTTTTTAAATACAAATTACCAATATCTATAATAGTGACGATATATAATTAAAAACATTAAACATACACATTCCCTCAAGATCATTTCTTCTTAGTTAAAGTGAGCGATAATTAACTATTGAATACACCAATAACCTTGGTGCCTTGGGACCGAACTCAAGATCTCTGAGTGGCAGTTCAATGTACTTCTAACTATGCTTTCGCTGCACTCCAAATATTACAATTTAAACATACGTCAATAACAATAAATTTAAATAAACAACTCATAGCACATTACCCAATATTGCTCACAATATGTGTAATTTCATTGACAGAACCGCACGAGTGAATATCGTACGAACATTAAGTTGTAATAAAACACATTATGGTTACGTTATGTCGTGAGTTTGACGTAAACATGGACTTACTGAGTGTGCGATGGGCGTGCACTTTCTAATGACTGCCTACCAAGGGTAAGTGAAAGTATATTGAAGCCAGCACAGGGGAAGTGTTAATTAGTTTTCCATAACTGATGCGCTCAGTGGCAGAGTGATATCTTGCGTCAAACTTTTAGTTCTCTCTGCAATGACGACGACCAGGCGTACGAGATCAACACAGTTAGGGTAAGGTTGAAACTGAGTAGACTGTAGCAAGTTCACAAAAATACAAATAATCTATACTAATATTATAAAAAGGAAATATTGTTTACTAGCTTTTGCGCGCGGCTCCGCCCCCGTGGTACCTACATCAATAAATAGTAACATATGTTCTTCCCCAGGTTTTAAACTATATTTGTACCAAATTTCATCTAAATCGGTTGAGTGGTTTGCTGTGAAAAGGTAACAGACAGACAGACAGACAGATAGACAGACAGAGTTACTTTCGAATTTATAATATTAGTAAGGATAAGTAAGGATTTGGGTACTTAGTCGTTTCCCACCGCTAGTTGTACGGATTTAAGTAAATAACTATTTAACCGATTTAAAAAATTCTTGTCCCGCTAGAAACCTACACTGATTACCATGTGCTATCTTTAATTGGAAAGGTACTGTTACTAAGATAACCTAATCTAACCTTTTACGCGAGCAAAGCCGCGGGCATGAGCTAGTTAAGAATAAAGTTAATATTCGAACAGAGAAAGACACACGCTTCATTCTGCAATGGAAGAAATACTTTTGCCGTAATTAACATCCCAATATTTAAATCTGTCTAGACTGGCCGTCAAGTGTATTTATCACAATTATTGACGTTTAGTCCGCCAATAGTGCACTCAAAATAAAGAAATAGATTATACATTAAATAAATAGATAGCCATGAAAGAAGATGTGGCATAATAAATACTATTTTATTAAAAGAATACATTGAAAAAGTAATAGGTAAACATAAAGTAAATAAATAATATAATTAAGAGGTCTGTGAAGTGTGTACTGTGAACGCTGTGTGAGATTACTTGATTCGTGCATGGTGATAAATACTTTAATTAATTTAATTACACAATCATCTTACAACTAGTATTAACAATAAATTGTATAAATGTGTAGCTCACAGCGTTATCCACGTTTTATGTATCATATAAATTGTCTACTTAATCTCGAGTGAACCGAGTTTTATGAACATGCTTAAAAAAAAGGAGTTGAAAATACAAAAATACAATAAGTGAGGAAAACATATATATATTTTTTTTATACAACTAAGGTGGCAAACAAGCATACGGCCCACCTGATTGTAAGTGGTCACCGTAGTCTATGGACGCCTGCAACACCAGAGGCATCACTTGCGCGTTGCCGACCCTTTAGGAACGGAAGTGGGACGGAGAAGGAGCGGGATGGTGGAAAGGGAGTGATTGGGCCTCCGGCACTCTCACTCATCGAACAAAACACAACAGTAGGAATACTGGTATTTCACGTCGATATTCTGTGAGAGGGAAGTCCTTCCCCGGTCGAGCCGGCCCATTCATGCTGAAATCAGCGAGGCTCTACTACTCACTATAGTTGATACGTACGATTCATAATGCTAGGAAGTATTGCAAACGATCACAGACTACGATAATCGCTTCCTATCCGGCGGACGTATTTCTGTTGTCAATAAATACCGTATTATCGCGTAAGTTACAATTACCTCTTACAATCAAATTGAATGTACTTATATAAATATTTATTGCCACCTTAGTGGAAATAAATAAAATTGATGTGTCTGTTTGTAATGTTAAAATAATAGCTTTTTACTGAATGCATATGAAAGTACACTCGGGAGCAAAAAAATCGACTCAGGCCGTACATTGGCACAAAATGTAAGTCTTAGAATCTAGATTTTTTTTAAATCTTAAAATATTAGGTCTCAGCTTAAGAATTACATTCAATATGGTAGCGGTATCCCAACCTAGGGCTTATTTAGCTTGAGAAACATTTGAATGCGCGTAAACGGTCTGAGTCGATTTTTTTGCTCCCGAGTGTATATACGGTACTTATATAAAAAAACAATTTTAAATATTTTGTCTGTCTGCCTATCTGTTTGTGTCGGCTAATATCTGAAAGAGCTGGACTAATTTTGACAGAAATTTCAGTAGCAGAAAGTTGATGTTAAGAGGAGTAACTTTGGCTACTTTTATTTTAGTTATTTTTTGTTTCTTTCCAGGCGAACGAAGTCGCGTGTAACGGCTAGTATGAAATAAATTAAAGATCGATTTCAAAAACAGTCAAATACCAGCCTCTCATTTTCTATCGACTACCGGCCTTAGTACTAATTACCACTTGTCATTTTAACTAAGAGCGCAGCAAGTAATCATAGTTTCGCAAATACAGTTAATTTTAATGATCGCAAACGACAAGCTAGCATGTTGCATGTCTTTATAATAGTAATAACCAGTAATAATAAATTCAATCCACTTTTACAACCGCACAACATGGTTTACTTTGAAGTTTGATGTACATAAAATGAAATGAAATGAAAAGATTTTTATTTTTGTACCATCATGACATGCATCATCAATTATTATTATAGAATGCGGGTATAACAAAAAGTAAATAAAAATATGTGAGTAAAAAGATTTTTTTTTTAAACAATTAAAAATGTAAATATGTGCAGATGCACGTCCCACCAGACGGCACAAAAACAACCTTTGAACCACCTATTTGCTTTTAGTTATTAAAAGCAATAAATTTTAATTTTGACCAGTGCGTGTTGCCAGTGATGACTTACGGCTCAGAGACGTGGTCGCTCACTATGGGCCTTATCAGAAGGCTCAAAGTCATTCAGAGAGCGATAGAGAGAGCTGTGCTCGGGGTTTCCCTGCGGGATCGAATCAGAAATGTGGAGATCCGCAGGAAAACTAAAGTTGCCGAACAAATAAATTATTCTTGTTATATATAAGTCCGACATTTAATATGCCACTAATATCTTTATATATATAAATTACGTGTCACGTTATTTGTCCGCTATGGACTCCTAAACTACTGAACCGATTTTGCTGAAACTTATTACCCATCTGTAATTTGGTCCAACTTAAAAATAGGATAGTTTTTTTTTAAACGTTCAAAAATTATCTAATGTGAAGCAGACAAAGTTGCGCGAGACAGCTAGTTTGATTATATAATTGAAACTGACATTTATTAAAGTAAAATACGCAATAGGTAGAAACCGATAATGGATAATTCCCTGACCGCAAGCTATTAACTGAGTAAACACTGTGGAAACTAGCTGCTTACGTCAAGGAGTTTAGTTAATACGGCACAGACGTAGACGGGACAGCATTTTAGCGAAGAGCTGAAGCAAGACAAAAATGACTGCTCATTTCAATATAATCAACTGGCAAAATATGAAGACTGCCTTTAAACTCTTTAAGACGCGAAGTCTTCTTTTCTCGATAGAAAAACCTAATACGGGCAGATCTGGGGAAAATGCGATTGCTTTGCATGAAGTCATGGATTTGATTCCAGGTCTGGCAGTGTTACTTGATGTTTTTGTGAAGAATCTGTCAATAGTTAGTCGGAGCCTGTAACTGCGCCCGGTAGACGGTAATAGGGTCGCTTATAACGTGTGAGAGTTGTGAGAATGTCACACCGTTACGCCTTCAAGAATACAGTCGTAAGACTACGTCGTAAAGGAGACATTTGCAGTATCAAAAAGATCTCACTAGAAGACTGACAAGTTATGAATAATGCAGTGAAACGAGCTCAAATGTCCTTCACCTCTAGCGGCACCCACTTAACCGATAATATCTTCAGAAGATAACATGTAGAGCCATCTTATTAACATAATCGGCAAACAGACTCGATAACTTTCGGTTTCAAACTCACTGCTTTAACCGAATGAGGACTTTTGCGACATTTTGTGATTACAGTGGCCAAACTTGATTCTCTTCATGACGTAGGTGAGAGATAGCTTAAAATGAACGAGCAGTGTGTCAGTAGGTGCACTTGCATCACTTATGTAACGGTGACATTTAATTTCATCTGTTTACTTATGTATCTTTTAGATAGCCAAATAAAAGTAACTTTATGAGAAACTAGATGTGCCCGCGGTTTCACTCGCGTTTATGGTTACTGCGCGGCCTCCGTGGGTTGTAGTGTGATGTTATATAGCCTATAGCCTTTCTAGATAAATAGGCTATCCAACACCAAAATATTTTTTTAATTTGAACCAGTAGTTCCTGAGATTAGCGCGTTCAAACAAACAAACAAACTCTTTAGCTTTATAATCTATGCTAATATTATAAAGCTGAAGAGTTTGTTTGTTTGTTTGTCTGGGAACCTTTGCAGACGCTTAGGATTTCTTCATTTATTGACCGAAATCTTCTTTACTACTCGCGTTTGATTCATCCGTTCCTATTTTTTCAAACATAAAGATTCCTGTTTCAGTTCTTAATTCGTTGTGTTAAGCTAAGTACATATTCACATTGACATAAGTATATATGTATCACTTTTGTCATTAGGCAAGTCAATAATACCTACTGTTACACTTTCCGTCATAAATCACATTGTGGAAAAGTGTAAAATAAAATAATTGTGACAATTAATAACTGGTGCTCGGCACGCATGTACATATTATAAATATAGAATTTAATTAATTAAAATAACTTAATATGTGATAGCTGTCGACTTGTCGAAACATCAGTGTATATTGAAACAGGTAGACTTTCACATTAATCACTGCTGCCATAATCCTAACTTTTTTTGTATGTTTGTTACGCTTTCACGCCTTAACTACTCGACCGATCACCATGAAATTTTGCATACACGTTGTCAGGGTCACAGAAAAGGATATGGGTTAACTTTCATCTAGAATAAAGTACTGTTTCCGAAGGATAGAAAATTAACATAACCTAAACTTACGCAAATGGAGACTCGGACAAAATATTAACCAGTAATGTATAATTAGCGACCCGCTCCTCCTTCGCAAAAGTAGCATAAAACTTTAAAAGTTATATACCTAAACCTTCCTCATAATTACTTTGACTGTTGGTGGAAACCGCATGAAAATTCGTCTAGTAATTTTTGAGTTTATCGCCAACAGATAGACACACAGATGCGGTGCGGGACTTACTTTTATAATATGTAGTGATTTAAAATAAACACACGTATTTGGTCAGGATTCTATTTCGACCTCTCGCTTTCATGGTGAAGGAAAACATCGCAAGGAGACCTGCATATTTGAGAGATCTCTTTACTTTGAAGATATGTAAAGTCCGCCAATCTGTACTGAGCCAGCGTGGTGGACTATGGCTTAACCCTTTTCACAGTGAGAAGAGTCCCGTGCCCAGCAGTGGGACAGTTTATTTAAAGGTCTGATATTAATATACTTCTTTATTGCTCATAATTTTTATTTTAATACTCATATAAATATTATAGATATTTAATATCATTACAAGATATTTAATCATGATAAAACTTACATAATAAACATTACAAATTACTGAAACATACAATAATATCAGATTATAAATAAATTGTATAATTAATTAATTACTTGCAAGTCATAGAAAGTGTCACCCGCGCGCTCAGTGTCAAATGTTATTAAATAGAAATTTAATAACATTACACTGGCTCGGTGGCGCACTGTTAGTGTATGCGACTGCTGTGCATGGTCTCGGCTTCGATTCCCGGTTCCGGCATAGTGTTACTGAGTCTTTTTGTAAAGAAATTCTCAGTAGCAGCTCGTAATTTCGAACTGTCTTTCATAGACCCCAATATAATTGTAATTGGACTGCCTTTTCCGCATTTGAACTCCAAGTTAGTCCATTATGCGTGAGAGTCGGCCGGTTATGGAGATAGCCAGCCCAACTCCGCCCAGAAGCACAGAAGATTCCTGGGGTCTTCGCAGGCCTCGCGGAGTGACCTCGGGTTGTTAAGGATTTCCTTACGTTGTGCTGTTACTCCCACACATTCCAGGACTACATGGGCAATAGTAAGTTCGTCCCTTATTATTTGGTACCTTCAAACATGGTTGTGTAAAACGTAGATACAGTACATCTATTTGGGATAAAGGCGTTAGGCTATGTATGCATATTAGAATTTATATAATAAGAGCAACTCTATATTAAACTGTCGCACTGCTGGGCATGGACCTCTTCTCTGCGGGTTAGGCCTATCCACCACGCTGGCCCAGTGCGGTTTGGTAGACTTCGCATGTCTTTCGCTGATTTCAGCATGAATGGGCCGACTCGACCGGGGAAGGACTCCCTTCTCACAGAATATCGACGTGAAATAGCAGTATTCCTACTGTTGTGTTTCGTTCGGTGAACTTTCCCCCTTCCCGCTCCTTCTCCTCCCCACTTTCTTTCCTAAAGGGTGATGCCTCTGGAGTTTATTTATTTATTTATATATACAATTAAACATTGCATGCGTCCATAGGCTACGGTGACCACTTACCATCAGGTGGGCCGTAAGCTTGTTTGCAACCTTTGCTGTATAAAAAAAATTAAAAAGAAACTATGAAGATTTCGCAGACATGCAGGTTTTCTCACGATGTTTTCCTTTACCGTTAAAGCTAGAAGTAATTGAAATCACTTAGAAAACACGATACAACATTATATTAATCGAATATAATTGAAGTAAGTAATAAGTATCTACTTATTGCTTCTAAAACACTTAGTTTAAGTAGAATAAGTAAAGTGTTATGTTTGTTTGTATTTTCTTTTTTGATTTTGTACTTATTCTTAAATTTTATTATTCAAGCTAATGTTAATTTATACTTAAGGTTTGCATTTTATGAACATTGTTTGTAAATATTTAACATAATGTTGTTGTCTCCGCTATGAATGCTGTATTAAATCGTAAGTGGCGTAACGTGTACCTATACAACTGTATAATCTAAATATTTCACAAAATTGTAATTGAGTTGACCAAATAAATAACTAAAGGAAAACAATTATTATCTATTTAATGAGGAACGAAAATTATCTATTTAATACGTACATCATTTCGAAAATTCAGTGATGCGCCACCTGGGATCGAATTCGAGACCTCTGCATGACAGTCAAAAGGTCTCCCACTAAGCTATCGCCGCTATATTTAAAAATAATCTAAAATAATATCGACCTGTCTACCGGATAAATAGCAGCAGACATTTTTATGCGACTTTCTTATTTATGTTTCGCAATATGTTTCAAACCTTTTTTATATTCGCATACTCATTTGTAAATGTCTTTCTATAGAAGATAGATATTTATAAACTGGTTTTTATATAACTATTGGGTAATATTATAAAAGCCTCATGATCATTATCATTTAATAAAATATCAACGGGTTGCACTCCGGGAGTGCCGGCAGAAGTGAAAACTTGAATATTAACGTTGTGAATTTTTGATATTTTGGAATGGATAGGGAATAATTTTGCACGAATTGCTTTAATTATCAGTATAAAAGTACTATCATTTATTTGGTAAAATACAATATTCATTTATTGTGCTATCGTACACAAACATGACAATTCTCCCTCCGTCTTACGAATTTTTGATCAGGTCACGTCTCCTGACGCGAGTTTAACATTTTTTACCCATCACAAAAAAGTGCAAAACGCCGCTAAAGAAGTTTTCACTTCAATAAAGTGGGTAATTTATGATATTTGCAACGGCCTCGATGGTGTAGTGGTTATTGTAACCGACTGCCACGCCTGAGGTCGTGGGTTCGATTCCCGCACAAGTCAAACATTAGTGTGCATGAACATAGATGTTTGTTTTGGTCTGGGTGTTTCTATCTATAATATGTATGTATTTATAAACAAAAAGTATATATGTTTATCCATTGTCTAGTACCCATAGTACAAGCTCTGCTTAGTTTGGGCTAGATAGTGTTGTGTGTATGTAGTAGAATATATATTTATTCTACCTTTTGCTAAGGTTTCTATTTAGCTAGAGCCATATTGGCAATCGGTACTGGTCGTGAATATACCACCAGGTTTAGACTATTCATATAGCACCGATCCGAGTGGAAGACCGTTGGACTGTCATGCAGAGGTTTTGAGTTCAATTCCAAGGCACGCACCTCCCTCTCCACTGACATTTTGAAGTAATGTGTGTATTAAATCCTAACTCCTAACTAATATTATAAAATCGAAAATGAGCTTGTATGTTTGTTTGTTTGTTTGTTACCTTTTCACGCCTAAACTGCTGAACCGATCATTGTGAAAATTTGCATATACGTTGTTAGGTGTACAGAAACGGACATAGGCTACCTTTCATCCCGAAAAAAATTACTGTTCCCGATGAAAACAACAAAAACGTTTTTATGATAATAGATGGCGCCACGTTTCTTTCGAATCATGATTGAATTATACTATTACAAGCAGAGTACAACCCGAATTGATTGTCAAATTCTAAATTAACGCGAGCAAAGCCGCGGGCAAAAGCTAGTAGTTAATAATCGCTAACTTTAATGGTGAAGGAAAACGTTGTGAAGAGTCCAATATCCAATGTATATATGAGTACTAGGTACATAATGTATATGTGAGTACTAGGTACATAATGTATATGTGAGTAGGTACATAATGTTCTCGAAGATGTTTTAAGTCTGCCAGCTCGCAATTGGCCAACGTGGTGTACCATAGTTTAAGCCCACTGTTAAGCTATGGTATTATATATTGTATGGTATGGTGGTGTCAAATAGTATTACTATGTAAAGCAATCATAATAGAATAGTTTTAACACTTCTTGGCCATTCCAACACCGAATGCCTTACTTCAAGCAAGTGCTTCTAATATTTTACAAGAGTAAAGTAAAAGGCTTTTATTTAATGGTAAGCCTAGATAGAACCCCATAATTTACTCTTCAACCTTGCGTTGAGAAGCTAAAAAGCCGCACTCGTGAAATAAAAACAACGATTGCTATAACGGTAAAAGAAAAGATGATATCAACTAATAGTATATATAAAAGCTGCACTTTATCAAAGTTTATTTTGAAAATTGAACTTTCATTTTAAAGTCTAGACTCTTTTCGTCAACGACAAAACAGTATTGGTAAGTAGGGAAACATAAACCAAAATAGAAAAATCCTTACGTAAATTCAAATTCTTTGATCCCGCACATTACCTTTCATCGTTACATAAAATTCACTAATATGACATTCAAAAGTTACATCAGACGTATTGGTTTTGTTGAGGCGGTCACCAACCCAGTCGTGTTCCGTTCGACGTCGAGGCATGACGCGTTAGTGAAGTTTGTTTTACAAAAAAAGATTTGGCGCTTTCTGTCCGCGGAAATTTTATGCCAAATTTTTAAGAGTGTAACGTGTTGTGTTTAACTCATATATTATTTATTATTGGATGTGCTTAAATTATGAGGTAAGTTTTCAGTGTTATTTTTGTTATTATTGTTTCGTATATTTTTGTTTGTGTGGTTTTGTGTGGTTCTAGAATAATTTAGGAAAACATAGAATTCTAATTATATGCAGAATTATCTCTTATATATTTTAAATATAGTACATAATATAATAATGTTATTAAACAATTATGTTAAACTATTAGCTATAAAATTATTTATATTAACTTACTAGTCATACAGTGGTCGAAATTCGATAGTAATTCCTTATTTTCATTTATAATTTTGTTGCTTGCTCTCCATTTTTAAATAAATCTTAATTACCTATGCTAAATCTTACACTTTCGTGCACGCAATATGAAATATAAAATATAAAAAAATTAAGATCGTTCCTATACCTAGTTAATTTTATGTCTAACACTGAAATAATAGAAAGAATGAATCATGGAATATTTATCACATAAAACGTATTTTCAACATAACCATAACTTCAGGGAAATGAGTATCTTAGAAGTATGTTGATACAAAAATAGACATTTACAGTACAAGTCGTTACGATGTGCATACATACAGCGGGTAGCGGGGCAGATGTCAGTAATGTGCTCGCGGTAACTGTACCGATGTTATCTCTAATTAAAATGTTCATCTCTGCACGTGTCTCAACACTATTGCACTCGTAAAAAATATTACGTTTTACAAACGCTTACATCGTATACGCCGCAAGCATAGAAATAGTTTGTCAAGGCAGAGAATCGATAGGAATTTAAATACTCACTCCGCTAACTTACTAACTCTCTCGTATCAAACCTATCTAGTTGGGACTATTTTCAGAGTATTCTATTCCTTAAGCCTCTGTAAAGCTTGTTTATATTTCGACGAAATTCTAATATCTAAAGCCAACTCTTTCAAAAATAGCACGTCTTTTTCTTTTAGATTTACGTGTTAAAAAGTGATTTGCAATATCACGTCTATACTAAGAATGAGTTAGACTGATTAATTATTAATCTTGGCCGCTACATGCTGGTACGTAAAAGTCGATTTATAGATTGGTATAATAAGGATCCCAGTCAGATGGCAATTAAATAATCAGTACGGATCACCCACGTCTTTGCGCGATCTCGGTAGTGAAGTCTTATATCAGCGTTAAGTAATAATCAAACATCATTAGAAAAGAGGCATTGTTGCATTGACACATTATCTTTCGATTGCACATACATTTCTATTTCTTCAGTTGTTGCGCCTTGGGTCTCGAAGTGATACTCGTAATATAAGAGAAAATAATATTTTCTATTAAATTCATTATAATAATTTTAACTTGTTTGTTGTTATTTCTGGTTACTTTCTAGATTTCTACAGACATATTTGTAAATCTTAATGCATCTAACAATATTGCAAAGTATGTAATAAAATTATGCAGTTTTGTCTGTAAAGTAGCAATTGGTTTTATGTTGGGGAAATGTTGCATATTTTTACAAAGATGTTTACATAATATTGAGTTATATTTGTACGTGTAAAAGTGTAAGAAATCTTCAGTGATCTTAGTAAGATTAATACTAAAACTAATTTGTGGTGTACCACAAGGACACATGGTGGTGTCAGATCATGTTACTTTATTTTTGAGTGTCAGTAAGGATATCACATATCAGTAAGGATTCCAAACATTACATGTGCATCTTCATTATTTTATATATCAATGATTATTCATCTATGTTATGCACTTTTCATGTTAGATTTTTACATCGATGTTGATAATTATGTGTTAACTTATATTACGGATTGAGCAATATTCCAGTTATCAAATATTTGAGGCAATTGCCGTTGTACAAATTTCCAGGTGACAATAAAATAAATGCTAATCATTTATCTTCTAGACGATTAAATAATTAAGTATATTATGTAACATGATATAATGTACAAAGCTTATCACATTATGTAATACCTAATTCGATAAGACAAACATAATATTATAATTATTATATTTTGAAGAAATCGGACATTATTGTAATTAAGCATGTTTTCGATCCTTTAGATAATATTTAATTCAAGAATATATTTTCCATTACTGTGTCAATTGCTCTTTGATAATTGTAAAGTATTTTCTATACACTTAGACAAATTACTTTGATCAGTACAATGACTAGTCAGTATGATTCGCTGTAGTTTCTAATTGTTAGTAAAATAAAGTTTATTAAGAAATTTCTCGCAAACACGATATTAAATACAGTAGATTAGTAATCTTATCGCTATTTATAGAGCGTGATCTTAAATTTCTTACATCCTCCTGTTCTTAAAATATGTATTTAACTTGTGCGAAATCTTGTAACATGTGTATGTGTTTATTAGGTGCATCTTTGCGATTTAAATTAATAAACAGTTTATGTATTGCTATAATAAAATTTGAAAATCTAATATTCAAGCTTAAGTATATAGGGGGTTATAGGAGAGATAGCTGTGAGAGTTGATAATCAAACGAAATCAGAATATTATGGACATGTATATATGTATAATAAAAGTTAATAAAACACACGAATGCCTACATAGAGCCAATAAAGTATAATATCCCGTAGTTTTCTATAATTATATTAAATAACAACAAATAAACTATTGATAAAATAATATCGACGGGGGAAAGTTGTTCAGAGAAAAGCGCGGCAATAAAGAACTATAAAAGCAAGTAATGGCAGAGATAGAACAATTACTAAATTATTATTAAAAATTATTCTTTGAGGTTATATAATTTACTATCACGTTGAATTTACTCGGTCTAGTGTATGTGTGGCTTCTGAAATGCTTTCTAACGTTTTTCTAAACACAAAAAATATGCTTCTCTTATGTTCTGTCAGAAATATTATATCACCTATATGTCTATGGTCGCCAGTCACTGTTTGTAACTGTGTTACATGGACTGCTTGTGTTTTATAATGAAGGAATTAACCATGTCCGGCGACGTGTCTGAGACTTTGGCATGTATTTGAACTATTTGTTTAGGATACGTGATGCTATGTTAAGTACTATAATTTGTTTGTGAACGTGACCATTTTACCACCATAATCATGATATGAATAAGAGCACTTATCTCAGAGAGACCAAAAAATAAATTTTAATTTGTTATACGAGTAAGTTTTATTATAATTATAACGGTTTTGCCAAATAATGTCGTGCCAGAGTGAAAGAAAATATCTTAGTTTGGTGCATAGACCAAGTTTTAAAAGACAAAATCTCGTTAAAACTGAAGCAAACATTTTCTGCTAAATAATCGTGCTTTACCAAAAGGCCTTGTGGTTACAGAAGTAAGCCAGTAGATTTTTCTCTGACCTGGAGAGTACAGCATTACTGCTTTGTCGAAGTGTCGGTAATGATTCGAGTGATACTATTAATGATGCAAATAAATGCTGAACTCTGCACAAATACATAATATTATACGCTAAACTATAAAAACAAAGTGCGTAGTCGCAGGATCATTTATTTTTGATATTGACATGTCACGGTAAAATGTATTAGAAATTTCTGCTCTAAATGTGTACAAACAACATTCAGTGGTCAAGTTTGAATAGTTACATAACAATATTCAAATGTATTTTCTCCACACTACATAAGTCACAATAGAGCACCACGCAGATTACGGAGAAAATAAAATTACGAAACCAAAGAAAACTGCGTAATTTATTCGTCGTTAAAATAGTTACAATTGAAGAGGTCGATAAATTGCACGGTTTTAATGTTAAGTGTCGGTTTTGCATAGTTATTAGTGAACAGTTAGAACGATATGTGAATTATTCATTCACTTGCGCAACGCTAACTATTTGGTATTAACATAAGGTTTTTTTTTACTGAATATGGCTCGCTCTGTCTGTTGTTGGGTTCTGCGTTCGCGGTGTTTTGTTCGGTGTTATTGTTGTGGTTGTCAATCTTCATTTACTTTCTATTTGATGTTATTATATTTACGTCAATCTACACGGTTTTCTAGAAGAATGATAAATATTTTGAACATGTATGCTTTCTAGCACACAATTCGTTTTCAAATGATTCTAATAATTCTTAAATGTGACTTGTGATATCATATTGCAAAATTATTGGTAGAAGAGTAGTGATAGATATGCAATTATACATACACCCATTTTTGGTGCATACATATATAGGTGACGTTTCATGTCGCGAGTGAATACTGAAAATAATAGTATAGCGACATCGCAACAGATATATTTCGTAAGTGTTTATTTTAGTATTACCTATGTCTGCCTTTACGTCTCGTATATCCTACGATAACGTCTGTAAAACCGCAACTGCCGAAACCGTTCTGTTCAGAGTACTACTGTTAGCTTAGGCAAAGCTGTACGACTGTTGGCACGGGGTTTGGTCAAATAAGCTCTAGAACTTAAATAGGTATTCTTTTAATCCCTAAGTTGCACTTTACTCACCCCATATTACATACAAAGTTAATTATGAGATATTTAGGAAAGAAGAAGAAATATTAGCCAACTTTAATTTTAAAAATGTGTTATTATTATATCTTCTTTGAGTTTGTGCAAAAATATAATTCTTTTAACCTAACAGGACCCCAACTATAGTCAGACTTATTAAATAACTAATGACCATTGTTCTGTGCCCGTCCATTGCACTAGTGGGTAACATTTTTGTGAAACGAATGTGTCAGTGGTAGAGCAATCATTTCCGCCACAATACGAGAATCTTTACACATTGTGTTTTGTTTGCTTATTATTACAGCAGTACTTGTCCTTTCAGATGAATTCCCCCATTATTATTATAAAGGTCATATCTATGTCACTATTTTCTAAGTTTAATCTTGAAAACATGGGCAATGGCCCATCGTCAAATTCTCAAGACGTGTATAATTTTCTTGGTGTTTTGTGAAATAATCTCATTAGCAATACCATACTTGATACACAAAAACACTGCATAGTTGGACAGCTAGCAATTAACTTCTTTTAGCACCTAAACCTAGCCAAATGATAAAGAGGTAGAGAACAACAAGGTATCCGTTATAAATAATTTTGGGCCTGTTTATCCACCTAATAGAAGATGTCTGTAACAAATAAGGTTGTATTGTGGATATGCAGTGATTTTCATTTTCAGAGCGATCCTAGTGACGCTGTGCTGTCTATAAGGACGATAACATACGCGATAGAGTCTTCTCAAGCTCTAGAGCATCTAGAAGCTTGCAACACTAGAAGTATCTACCTACGACCAGGCAGGCCGTAAGCCAGCTCTGCACCTACAAAGTATAAAATAAAATAATTGTTCTTGCTTACTCATCCGAAGAGATAGAGGCATGATGCTTTGTTACGTAATAAATTCACCTGCCTAACAAAGCAATAATTCGCAGCCCATTTAACCATGTATAACGAAGCAATAATAATATGTAGCAAAAACGTCTCGCATGATATAATGGTTCCCCGATGAGCCGCGGCAAGGCGCGGGTAACGGTGCGCGCGCGCCGTTACCCACTGCAGCTCCCTCGGGCTGCGTCAACGTATGCGCTCATAAATACACGAGTTGTATTGCCCCTTTGTTATAGCGCAATGGCTTCATTAATGTTTG
This sequence comes from Catocala sponsa, assembly GCA_963564715.1. Classification (NCBI taxonomy): domain Eukaryota; kingdom Metazoa; phylum Arthropoda; class Insecta; order Lepidoptera; family Erebidae; genus Catocala; species Catocala sponsa. The sequence goes on from OY751337.1 coordinate 824,026, forward strand.
TTAATAGTTGTTCATTTAGTAGAATAATGATTAAAACTGAGATAAAGACTTTATTTGATTACCTCATTGCGTTAGTGCGTCTCGTACAATCGTGCATGATAACTGTTAGAGTAGTGTAAAAAAGGAGTTTTAAACATCTTGCGAAAAAGAGTTTTGTCGTTGTTACTAACTGTTACAGAATTCAGAACGCTCTTGGACGAAGAATTCCTAAAAGAAGACCCGATACAACATTGCTCAAATCTAAAACTGCATATTCGAAGGTCATATTCTAGCAATTGGATACACAAACCAAAAAATTACATAAAATCAAATAATGCGATGCTCTTTTTAATAGCGTTGATTATCTCAGAATATTATTTTAGGACATCATTATAGATAGACTTAAGCTGGGCATGTAACTAAACTAAGACTAAATATTTCCCAACATAGAAAACGGGCACGACACCATACTAGTAATAGACTCGCTTCGTAATACGAGGAACTTAAAATCAACCTGATGAAATGTGCGTGGTATACACCTCTGCCTATATTTCTATGAATATACATTCGTGAGACTAGGTATAATAATATAATATATTTACGTAACATTTACAAAAACAAACTATCTTATGTTCATGCAAAACATGATGGAAATGATATAATTTCATTGATCCAAATGATTGTTACGTTTACAGCATCGCTCTACAATATATTTTATAATATAATGAAGGTATAAGCACCATTATTTTGCAACGGTAAAGTTCATCTGTAGCCGTCTAGCTGGATGGTAGTCTCTACTATCCCAGTTCTCACAAACTCTATCTGATAATACATTATAACTATATTATGAAGCAGCTATACGATATGAAGTCATTATATAGTTTAAATTCAAGTATTTTATGTTTGAGGCTATTATTTAAGGAAACGCATCTCTACTTAATACTCATAAACGCGCTCCGTAAAGTAAAAGACATAAACGCGCTCCGTTTTTTATGTATATCCAGGTTCATCTCTACTTGATCTTTGGTGCTAAGTAGATAATATTATGATAATTAGTATTAGTGATCGATGAGTGCTTGTTTTTTCTGAACTGAATGCATATAAATAAACGTCAATAGCATTTATTAGTCTAATGCAGCCCATATATAGAGATTCAGCAAAATGCAATGCAGCTGCAAAATCGATTGCTAATCTTAAAAATATTATCTTAATAATCTAATATAGCAAAGTTATTGACTAGTGGATATGGCCTTGATGCTATTAGTTAAAATCTAATTTACACAACCAGATCTAATTCAAACTTAGGGTATGAGCGATAGAGCAAGTCTTACTTTTGGATGCTAAGCGGTGACTAAGGTTTGATAACATCGACATGGTGATAGAGATAAACTAATACCTAGACTATTATTTAGCGCTTTTTTATGTTCTATATATATTTTTCTCTTTGTGGCAGGTGTTAGCAGTAGAGTGAGGTAATCAGTGCGTGTGATACGTCAGTGACAACATGAACGTAGAGCGTAAGTGAACCGAGCCGCAGCCATCATGTCTCACTGTAGAGTACTGTTCGTGCTGCTCGTTACTGTGCTGGCGAGGGACACTCTATGTAAGTATATCTATAATAACTTATTTGTATGAGCATTCAATATGCAAGGATAACTTATACCATACTACCTTAGTAGTCTACAGCAATTAATATCCTAATACAGACCGTATCTTAATACTGTCTGTATTAGGATATTTGCTGTAGACTTTACAAGGTGCAACTGTAATCATGAATGAAATACGTATATTCTAGAGGTGTACAAATAGCTACTGTGTTGTCCGTAAGGAAGCCGCTAGTAGCCTTAGCGTTGGCAACTCAAAGTTCCTAGTCAGTAATTTAAGTCAGCATTTCGGAATAATAGCACTGCCGTTCCAAGTCTACACTTCTGTAGTATTATACAACTAATAGACACACTCAATTTAAATACTACCTCAAAATCATAGATCCCTATTATACTGAGAGCACTGGGTCGCTTATATTATGATATAAGTGACCCAGTGCTGTCAGTATAATAGGGGTCTATGTATCGACCCATACTGATCAGTGACTGCAAAATAAGCCAACTTAGCGCTAATATTGGATGTTTCTATTAACTCTACTATGAGTATTTTTTATACAAATTGCTTTTTACGTTACGATCCTACAATACATAAAACTATGATGCTTGCATATTTCAGAAAAAGTTAGGCAGAGATGTTTCAGATTTACTCATTATGTTTAGGTCTTACATAATAGGAGGAAGTCTAATATTGGACGGAGCATACCAATGGGAAATTCTGAAATCAAACTTTGAACATCTAGATCGGCAATTACATATTCACGCTTACACCAACATACCAACAATGCAGTCAACAACAATTGACACAGGCTATATTTTTCATGTACTCTATCACAATATGTCGTTCCATAGAGATACCCATCTCAAGCCTATCTTTCCTTTAAAGATAACATCAAACACCAAAGATAAGCGCGTTATCATAGAAACAATAAACAATCTTTTTAAACAAAGAGTGTGGTACATTTATCGCAAAACAAATCGTATTTAAAATGGCGTCGAAGTGAAAGCAGGGAAAGCTGACGAACTTTACTTATTTATAATTAAGCGAATAATATTGTCATAAAATAACTATTTAGATTTAGTTACGTATTCTTTGTTTTCGTGTGGTTGATGGCTAGTGTTAGAGATTTTGGAGACGCTAGAAGAACTTTGACTTGAATTACATGCTTACTGAGTTTGTGACTGACTTGGAGGTTTAATGGTGTGAGTATGGGCGCTTGGGCAACTATTGATTACAAGCAAGGTGAATGGCCATACATGGATTGCTTATCAGATTTTTGTATTGTTTAATTTTCTGTAGTAGCGCGATGCTGGTTACTACCAAGTTGGTGGTGGTAGTCTTATCTTCTTTTACACAGAATCTAAGCACGACTGGAGAAATATATGTGCAATATTCCTCGGTCTAACTCCTAAGTAATATACCAATGTGAAGCTAATACGTATGTGCTTCAATTTATGAAGTTTAATTTACATGTTTTTCTTACTTTTGTCCGTAACTTTCTATTACACGATTAATCTCTACATAGAGTCTTACGCACAATAAACACCGTCACATTACTCCGTCAAAATTGATAAAAAAATTGCTCAAATTATCCACCTAACATCAGTAGTCGTTATCAGTTGGCACGTCTCTACCATGTAGAGCGGGACCAGATCTTCACTGATGATTCACTGTATGTAGGCTACCCTGTCAAGGTGAAAACGAAAGTTGGTAGAGTCAGTAGAGTTTGGAACGCATTGTTTTTCGGAACATGCGTTGTTTTAATACGTGGGTAGGGGCCTGTGAGAATTAGATAAAGTGTAGAAATATGAATAAGATAATCAAATAGGGTCAACTTTGTTGTTTATGCGAATGTAGTTCTATGTGAGCTTTATGCATTATATGAGACTTTTTGCGCTCTATTCACTGATGAAATTTTTGATTAATAGAATTTACGGAATCTCATGCATTTGCGATGTTACTGTGTACTATACTTACATACATATTATTATATTATGAAGCACTAGTCTATTTTCAAGATGCTGGTATTGTACCATTTAAAAAGCTTTAATTAAATACATATATTCTATTAAAATAATTTTAACTTAGATGACTTATTTTAGTTATGCGAATTAAAATTACAGTCTAATCTATACTAATATTATAAAGCTGAAGAGTTTCTTTGTTTGTTTGAACGCGCTAATCTTAGGAACTACTGGTTCGATTTGAAAATTATTTTGGTGTTGGATAGCCTATTTATCGAGGAAGACTATAGGCTATATAACATCATGCTATGACTCACGAGGGTGGCGCAGTAACGATAAATGCGGTTGAAACCGCGGTAACATCTAGTTATAAGTAAAATTAATACGTTAATCTTAGAAGTTAAATTGTCGTTTGTAAACATGTCTATACAAGCATGGGTCTACACATAATGGACATGAGAATACAATTTCACGCAAAAGTCAACAGCCTTTATTATTATGTGTAAACATCATTTAATAAAGTTTAATACCCAAGTAACATTACCATTTTGAATAATTTTAGCACAAAATTATAATGTCAGGATGGGTTAAGTAAGAACATTACAGTTTTAAAATGTAAATTTAGTCGCTTTAATTGTAAAGTAATGAATTTATATGACTTTAGATTCTTATTACAATAGTAAATGACAGCTGTCATAAATAATTACTAATAAAGAAAATAGACATATTATACTTTATATAGTTTTTATTATGGTACTTGTACTTTATATACAGAGTAATAATAGCCTAACGCTATTTAATGAATTTTTGCTTCTATTTCGTCTAGCATATTTACGCGAATGCGACTGTTTGAGGTGTGGTGAATTATGCATTTTTTTTGTAATAGGATTCTAACATTAATACTTCTATGCTAGACGGGTAATAGAGAGGGAGAAGGATATAGGGTGAATAATATATACCGTTGACGGTATCTCTATCAATGGCTCTCTAAGCTATCAAGTAATTCAATTCTTATCACCTTTTCACCTGACAGATTTTTTCTCTCTAAAGGTGTTAAAGATTGTTTTTAATAATTAATCAGGTATTTTCTTTACTATGAGGTGAAGTTCTTATTAATGTAAAACGTAGGGATCAGACGAATAATGTGTTTTCGTTTTTCATAGACATAAAATAAATTATAATCAGTATTTTTATAAAACGTAAAAGACATGCATTTTTTATTTAATGGATTGTCACCTTCGATCAAATATACCATTGGTATATTTGATCGATGATTGTCACTTATTGACGACGTAAATGTATTAGATTTACATAGTTCTTTAATCGCACGCGTTGTCACACACTAAATACAAAAATGTATATTACGTTAGTTTTATCTGAAACTATTTGTTTAAGATAAAACTGTTGAATATACATTTAATAATAAAATAATAAATAAATTTAATATACATTTATACGTAAACTTTGACATTAGAGCAATAATTTATACATAATTGTATATCCACTTGACTTATACAAGTGCGCAACCGTGAAAGCAGTGATATTTGCGCAACACATCAAACATTGATGTTCAGATAAACATAATTATCGCAATATTCTTTGTATCGAAGTGCTTGTATTACTTCAATACAAAAACATCGATAGTAAGTAGATTTATGTAAGATTAGTATTGTTTTACATATAGATAGTGATAGGTATGCAACATAATAATGTATTACAAAATATGATCAGTATAGACAGATAGCATCGCCAGGCATTACATTACACTACGAACTGGGTACTTCTTTTGTTCCGAGTTACGATGTTTTGTGTATCCGTTATTTCAATGTTTATAAGGTTGGCTGAGATAAAATAATTGAACGAAGTGCAGAAATTGCATTAAATTACATAGCATCACGTATATATCCTTACTAATATTATAAATTCGAAAGTAACTCTGTTTGTCTATCTGTCTGTCTGTCTATTACCTTTTCACGGCTAAACCACTCAACCGATTTAGATTAAATTTGGTACAGATATAGTGTAAACTTGGGGAAGGACATAGGCTACTTTTTATTGATATAGGTACCACGTGGGCGGCGCTGCACGCAAAAGCTAGTATAGCTATATATATATTGTTTATATTGAATTGTCTACTTCGCTCTTGCAGATGCATTAATAAACTATGGATTAGTTGTGTATGGGAGAACTTTTGCTACATACCTATTTAAATGACATTGAAAACTTACAAATAAGGCTGTTAAAATACTTAATTAGCAAAAATGAGAAAAATCAATGTAATAAAGAATATGATAAATTGTTTCCTATGTGTAAAATTTTGCCAGTAAAGAAAAAAAATTATATTTAATAGGATTACAATACTACTACGAAGATGATTACAAATATGCTATAGATAATATATACAACACTAGAAGGGTTAGAGAACAAAAGCTAATTCAACAAAAAGTAAAGAACTACTACGGTCAAAGAACAAATAGGTATTTAGTTCCCAAGATTTTTAATGATATAGATGAATAAAGAAAAACACCTAAAATAAGTATTAATACTCTCAAGAAAAGACTGATGGATGTATTGCTGGATGGTGTATGTGTCGTCTAGCAGTGCAACTTTCAGTCAGTATATATAAAAATATATAAATTGTATGTAAGGTCTGTCATATGTTATTTTGTTTAAAATACATTTTACTACATAACATTCTCTCTGAGAATTGAACTCGTAACCTAATGCATAGCAGTCGCTGTCGCTAGCGCCGTGCCACCGAGGAAGCTGAAGAGTTTATTTGTTTGAATGCGCTAATCTCAGGAACTACTGGTTCGATTTGAACATTCTTTTAGTGTTGGATAGCCTATTTATCGAGGAAGGCTATAGGCTATGTAACTTTACGCTACGATCCACGGGGGCGGCGCAGTAACGATAAACGCAGGCGAAACCGCGGGAACATCTAGTGTGTAATATATGTATGTATAGGTACCACATACTATTAAGCGAGCCTGCTACCCAATACCAGTCATTTATGAAAACACCATGCAGCATCAAAATGACTATGAAATCAAACTTAAATTATTCTGACCTGGAAGTCACTTGAGACTTTACGATCAATAGTTAAGACTGCGCCGAGCGTAAGACATAATGACAGACCTCGTGCGGCGCATATTCAAATCGGCGCGCGGCCGCCTCTAAAGTGCTTTTTTAATAAATATGTATCTTTATTGTCAACGAATAACTTAAAAGTTTCGGACGGACAAATTGTAATATAACTATTTATGTCTCGTTTAAGCTGTAAAATAGGATAGATTTCTACTGTTATAATCTAAAAATCACGTAACACGAGCTTACGTTTTTGCATTTTTCGTGCAAATTTACGTAATTTTGTAGGCGAAAATATTAATTATTTTAAGTTTTTTACATCTTCATCATTGTTATGGTAAATGTATATTTTATATTTGTATTAAACAAAAAGTGTTGATTTTATTCACTTAACTGTGATCGCCTGTTTTGGCACATTTCGCTCGGCGCAGTCTTAACTGACAGCTGACACTTAAGCCACCGATCTCAAGATACAGAAATTGTCTTTAAAAACTGAGTTTTAATACGCTAGCATTACGCTACCTTAAGGTGAATTCCCAATAACAATCCGGAGGCTGTGTTGTACGATTTCATGTGAATTGTAGGTACTTTTTAGCGCAATACAGGTCTAATTATTTTGTAAAGGAGTTTACGAGATCGAAACATTCTAGACATATGGTCTCGTAATACAGGAAGCACAAACATGCAAGTGAACTGCAACCAGTATACGTCCTTAATTAAACCACTCCTGGTATTTCTATGGCAATTTTAGTATTAGAAGCCATGCCTACTTTTCTCACGGTAATTTGCTGTGATATAAAATAACTTCAATATTGAAATAATCCTTTTAGTAAGTATACAGTTAAAAAATTATCGTAATCCTAACTAATATTATAAAAGCAAAAATGAGTTTGTTTGTTATCTTTTCACGCCTAAACCACTGAACCGATCATTCTGAAATTTTGTCATTGTCAAGTGTACAGAAACGGACTTAGGGTACCTTTAATCCCGAAAAAATTACTGTTCCTGAGGAAAACAGCAATAACATTCTTATGATAATAGATGGCGCCACGTGTCTTTTGAATCATGATTGAATTATATACAAGCAGGGTACAACCCGAATTGATTATCAAATTCTAAATTAACGCGAGCGGAGCCGCGGGCCAAAGCTAGTATAAAATAATAGTCGATTTTGCTCTTAATTTATTGAATCTGAATAGTGAGCTTAAACATTTACAAAGGACTTTGTTTTTAAGAAGACATATCCCGCTCTTGGTTAAATTCCTGTTTCGTGGGGGACAAGTTTTAGACATAACACTTAGCACAGTTTGTAGCAAAATCAAAGCTTTAAGCTTGCGCTTTACTAATCAATAAATCGCCCAATGTATTGCGTACTTAACTACTTCTACTCTAGGAACGACTACGGCACTATCCGTAGTAAAGGCAGATTGAAAATTAAGGATTAGTTTCATCTTCTAGGCAGATATTCTAGTATAGTATTTCCAGTAAGCCATACATTTTGTAATTATGTTTGTATCTTGATTTTGTATTAACCGTGAACTTTCCACACTTAAACGCACCAACTTTTCACATGACTTATCATTTAAAACAAGCAGCTACAAGTACCTCTCAAACGCGTGTAAGATATGACCATGAGTGCGTTAAGCATTTCTTTACCGGTATAACATTCCATGTTCTCTACTTTCGTTGATAAAATCAACAGTATTTTTTGTTGAACGTGAAGCAAAAACTTTGTATCCCTTCTTATGAAAATTGCGCGGACGGAGGAATATGAAATTTGGAACAGTTAAAGTTTATATGGAGAAGGAGGGGTGAATCCTAATATTTTTATAAAATATGCATTAGAAATACATTAAATTAATGAAAAGACACTACACGTACACAACCATGCATTTGACACACGCAGTCGAATCGCGTTCGTAGTATTTCGGCATTCTTTGTCTGACGTCGTACAATTCGAGTCATACAATAAAGAAAACATGTAACTATACCTTTAGGAAAACTTGTAACTATGGTTACCTATAGGGACGTCGTACAATTCGAGTCATACAATAAAGAAAACATGTAACTATACCTTTAGGAAAACTTGTAACTATGGTTACCTATAGGTAACCATAGTTACAAGTTCAAAAAAAAAACAAAGTAACAAGCTTAGGAAATTTGGTCCAATTTTGACCACTAGGCGACCGCTAGTATATTATTAGCTGCAATCACAGAAATGCAGTACTTTTTCTGGATGAGAGGTACTTTATGTTCTTTTCTGTCCCCCTGACAACGTGTATGCGATATATCATGATGGTTGGTCGAGTAGTTAAGGCGTGAAAGCGTAACAAACAAACTCACATTCGCATTTATAATATTAGTCAGTTATTATTATACATATTAATAGGGGCAAGCTGTTTGCTATGAACCGGCCGCAATTCTCAACTCCTTACTGCCACTGAGAAATCCTTGATAGAAAAAAACCACCGACACTTTTGTCGATCTAGGAATTAAACCGAAGACCTCATTGCATAGCAGTCACATTCACCGCCGCTTTGCCATCGAAAATATATACCTATTATTACTATACAAACTAAATGTTATCATTAACTGAAAAACAATAATAAAGATGACCTTGAAGTAATGTGTAACTATTTTAGTAGTTAGTAAACGGTTAGTTTTACTACAAAACTTTAATTTATTTTCATTTCTAATAGTCTAACGAGAAGCGTCGTATGTAGGTTTGCAAAGTCATTGCATTGAACCCACGGCACGCACCTATGACTTTGAAAGTTATGGGCGTATTATAAAGATAATTATCACTTTCTTTCACAATGCAATAAAACATTTTGAAGTAGCTTGAATGTCTGAGAGTATTCCATAAAATTTGCGGAGACGTGTGAAGTGTGTCATACCTCATATGTGCGGCGGAATAGCCCAGCAGGGGTTTTTTTATAATAGGGATGATATTATTGTAATAAACGTTACCGTTTTTATATGTCCCATAGTATTTTTTTGTCATGGCAGCCAATCTTACCGTAGTCAAGTTTAGTCGCATTGCCTGACCTTACTCACGATTCAAACCCTAGGCCTAATGAAACAGTCATAATATAGTCTACAAATTATTCTGTAATATCGTAGATATTATCTTTAGCCAGAAAAAAAGTTCTGTTACTAATATAACCTAAGCTAACCTAACATACATTTAGGCGAGTGAAGACGCGGGAAAAATCTAGTATAATAATATTTAGGTCAAATGTAACAACGTTTGACCTAAAAACATAGTCGTAATGTGGCTATAATACACCACTACCGACCCCTGCGGGTAGGTACCCCATGATACGTGCTATGTATGGAAATTAAAATAAAAGCATTAACGTACCGTCTATTGTTTAATATGTGGCAATCGGTTGATTATAATGATTACACATTATAACAATGGTATCTTCAATTTAATGTTGATCGATTGATGATGATAAAATGTTAATTATCTATATATTAATACGTGAAGCAAAAACTTTGTACCCCTTTTTACGAAAATTGTACGGACGGAGGAATATGAAATTTGGAACAGTTAAAGTTTATATGGAGAAGGGGTGGCGAATCTTAATATTTTTATAAAATAGAAATACATTAAATGAATGAAAAAGCACTACGCGCACACATCCATGCATTTGACACACGCAGCCGAATCGCCTTCGTAGTATTTCGGCATTGTTCGTCTAACGTCGTACAATTCTCTGTAACTATGGTTACTTATTACCTATACCTTATTTACATGATACATAAAGAAGAAAAGAAAACAAAGTAGCAAACTTAGGAATTTTGGTCGAATTTTGACCACTAGGCGACCGTTAGTAATAATTTAATTCAAATTCAAATCGTTCAAATTCAATAATAATAATAATTTTAAAGCATTCTGATTTTCTCTTTCTTTTTTATATAATGTCCACTAGGTTCTCTATGTCTCAGGGGATTATACAAATACATACATAAATAATAGACAATAAAATGGGCACAACTGCTTTTCTATATTTTTCTGGTATGGAGAACAAATTCACAAACATCGGCAGTGATGAGGTGACGTCCTACTCCATTGCATCATCGATGCAATTATATGCAAGTACATGATGAAATAGTTAATCAATTGCCCTAACCGCTATCCCTTAAAGTTACAAAATCTCCTAAATTTCACGGTACATATTGCATATCATCTTTGAAACTTTTCAATCAAAACTCAATTAAGAGGTCAACCCGCCGATGCGTACCAAGGTCAGTTAAGTTATTTAAATAATCCCTTTTTTGTTGTAATGTTGAAAAGAAAACAGACCTCATTGCACCATCCGGTAATTATTTTTGTTTGCTACTGTCGACAGCCCTTGTGTAACTGTTATGAAATTTGTAGATGATAATCTCTAATGTAGCAGCGATAGCTCTGTGGGGAGACCAACAGACTGCAATGCAGAGGGTCTCGGGTTCGAACCCACGTCGCGCACCTCTGGTTTTCGGAAGATTTTTCGAAATGATGTGCGTATTGATTGACAATTATCGCCTGCTCCGAGCCTCGGAGAGCACGTTAAGCCGTCGGTCCCGACTGCCATGAACATCTATGGCAGTCGTTATTGGGAAGTCAGTGCCCTCTAATATCCTGACACTGATCTAGCCTTAGGGTATCGTTAGCCTTCGGGCTGCGGAGGTCAAATGGCAGTCGCTCCGATTAAAAACTGATATCCAGTCAAATCCGGTTAGACTAGAAAGCCGACCCCAAGTGACTTGGGAATAATAAAGGCTAGGGAGAAGAAGATAATCTCTAATGGAAGAAAATATTATTGACTTGCACGGATGGCGTAGTGGTTAAAGTGGTCGCCTCGCCACTGCCACTGCGCTGAGTGTTGGGGGTTTGAATCCCACACGGGACACAAATTTGTGTGATCTACAAATGGTTGTTCCGAGTCTGGTGTGTCTTTTGTGTTCGTTGTTTGAAAATTCCACCGCGTCCCCGAAATTATTCCTAGTGCGAGAGATAAACTTTTAAAAAAAATTGGAGCTATCTTTGGGGACTGCTGACAGAAGTGAAAACTTTAATCCTTGATCATAAACACTTCTTTATAAACAAAAAGAGAACAAAAGAAATAAAAAAGGGGCGGGTCGGATTTCTGATACTCTCTTGGGGGTTATTAAGGGGGTCAAAATTTCGTTATTTTTTGCGTACCAACGCACGCACCACTTCTGAGATTTTGTTAATATTCTAAAATAATTCAAAAATGGAAAGCGTGGAAGCGTGACGATGACGCGAGTTCTATGATTTTTGTTCACCCAAGAAGTGAGTACTTCTAGCCTACGCGCCTAGAAGTTTTTACTTCATAAAGTTTGTATATATTTAATATTCGTTCATCATACCAATTTAATTGCTAGTTTTTTTATCAAGCTACAGGAACAATGGTACCTAATATATGAAGTCTGCTTATTAAGTATTATTATCACGACTATGAGATTTAATGAGGGCCAGGTTGAATAAGTAAATGGCCAAGTATCTCTTGAGTGACAAAATTGGTTTTCACTCAGTTCTGTGACACAGTTATTTAAGTCATCGTACTTATCATCGACTTACTTATTCGGCTGCCTGGTGACATGGACCGTGACTGATGTATTTTATGAACGAGATAATCTTAAATTATGTTTATCATTGTTTTATCTTGTTGATTATCTGTTGGTGGGAAAAACTCTCTTGAAGGTGTCAATGCTCGGTAAATTTATTGCATGCAGTGAACTATCAGAGTCAAGGCAGTAAATGATTAATATCATTATTCAATTTAGCTTCGAGCTAATATTTTTTCTTTTTTATACAACTAAGGTGGCAAACAAGCATACGGCCCACCTGATGGTAAGTGGTCACCGTAGCCTATGGACGCCTGCGACACCAGAGGCATCACTTGCGCGTTGTCGACCCTTTAGGAAAGGAAGTAGGAAGGAGAAGGAGCGGGATGGGGGAAAGGGGGTGATTGGGCCTCCGGCACTCTCACTCACCGAACGAAACACAACAGTAGGAATACTGCTATTTTATTTTATTTCAGATATTATACACAAACTGCAACTATAAAACACTATAATATAACAGTAGTATATTCAAATAATATTATTAGGTCTATAATGCTCGTAAAAGAAAAATATAGTTGACCTTTATACCCCGTTAACCCTTGCACATCTGCATGTTCTCAAGGGATTATGCAGTGACCTTACGATATACAAAAACAATACGCAACATAATGTATTTACTCATATTGAACTAAATGGTCAAGTAACGTGCACCACTTATTAACCTACATACTTAAAAAGGAAATAAGAACAACACTGACCGAATATGGCATTGTTACCACATAAAAAAAAACTAAGACTAAACCAATAGGCATTGAAAATTATGCCAAAAATCTTTAAGCCATCGCGCAAAAAGATTACAGCGCCATTACGTCAAATCTTCTAAATCTTTTTCCCCTTGACTACACCATAAAAGCGTTCACGATAAATTATAAAAAAATAACTCATAGAGCTCCCATGGATTTCTCTAAGCTGAGCAAATTAATTAGCGAGGAAAAGAGGCGGCGTGTCATCGCCGTTACAGCATAAGCCAAACAAAAGTGGGCTATGACTCGACCACGTTACCCTTGTAACCACACGAAGCAATATTAGACCTTACTAAGACGCCATAAAAGCGATTCTACCCGCAAACTGCATTGTCAGACTACCATAAACGTCAATGCAGCAGCTGCAATCGAATTTGAACTTTACTGCACTTCACTTGAAGACGTTAGTAAATGAATGTGTATCGTGGTTTTTATCTCGTGGGACATGGCTTACTTAGCGTAGAACAATAAAGAAATGGCATCTAGTTTTATATTGTTCCGTTTTCATTCAATTACTTTACGTTTGTTTTGCGGAGTCATTTCCTCGGGGAAGTGTGAAGTTGGTTCCGATCTTGAGATAATGATGAGGTTTTAATTGCTGGACTTTGTGTTAGACAGACACCATGTTTCTGCGAAAATTAACACTTGCTACAGGTGAATAAGACATTTAAAAATAAGAATCGGGTATTGTTGTTATACTGATCGTGACTACCTCGTTGGTGCTGTGGCATAAATATTTTTATGCTAATGTGGCATGTGCGGTCGGACTTGCGTTTCCATACGCAGGATCGATTTCCGGATCGTGAAAATGTATTTTATCCCCTGAAAGTTTCTTAGTTTTACCTATAATAATCATTAATAGTACCTCGCTGATTTCAGCATGAATGGGCCGGCTCGACCGGGGAAGGACTACCCTCTCCCAAAGTGTCGACGTGAAATAGCAGTATTTCTACTGTTGTGTTTCGTTCGGTAAGTGCCGGAGGCCTAATCACCCTCTTTCCCCCTTCCCGCTCCCACTTCCTCTCCTAAAGGGTCGGCAACGCGCAAGTGATGCCTCTGGTGTTGCAGGCGTCCATAGGCTACGGTGACCACTTACCATCAGATGGGCCGTATGCTTGTTTGCCACCTAAGTAATATATAAAAAAAAACCTATTGTCCTTATTAAGTGGCACTAAAAACGTGTGTGTGACGCGAAATGTGCTTCTATAATTCTCTACCTACCTCCTCGTATCGCTACTAAGAATGCCTAACAAAAAACAGAAAAACACTGGCCAACCGAGAATAGAATTCAAGCCTCTTTACATAGCATTCCCTGGCCTAGCGCCATTGCCCCAGACGGAGACATAATTAGTACGAAATTATGACGGGAGTTGGCCTATGTCAGTGACCTCTAATTTTGGTACATCCATTTAAAAACACATCTATTATTTGCTCCTTATAAATATGAATAATTAATATACTTTTATTTTATTTTTAATTTTTGGAAAATAAACAATTGTACATTACAAAATATAATAACATTGGTACTTATTAAATATCTTATAAAAAGTACAACCAACCACATTTTCCACATTACAAAATGAAGATATTATTCATTAGGAACTAATGGCACAAATAAAAGTATTGCAACAGTGTTATTTAAAAGAGGAAGAGATTCACAACAATACTTAGATAGAAGATAGAAAGACAGATTTAACTAAAATTATTACAAGAGAATTAAAAAAAATACTTACACGTTACTTACTTTCACGTTTCTCGTGTAATATTAGCTAAGATTAAGTTAATTAGCACTGAGTTTAATAAAAAGACAAATTAGAAACTGTTTACTTAAAAGATTCACACGTAGTCAATGGATAACGGATCGGTATTATTAAATCATAGCATGCATTATTAAACTTATGTATGCTTATGATATACATAGTTATAATAAGATTGCATGGATAGCGTGGAATGCAAGTGCATCGCTGCTGATACCGCGCTGCGTTGTGGGTTTGAATCCCACACGGGACAATTATTTATATGATCCATTATTGATTGTTCTTAATCTGGTAGTCGAGCAGCGATAACCTAGTGGGAAACCGTTGCGCGTTGTACTGCTGAGAGCTGCGTAGTCTCGAGTTCGATCCCTAGGCGCGCATCTCTGACTTTTCGAAGTTATGTGCGTGTTAAATAGTTAATTAAAGCTCGCTTTATCACACTGAGAAGAGGCTCGTGCCCAGCAGTGGGACAGTTTAATACACGGCTGTTATTCTTATTTATTAATCGGGTACTGCCCCCGTAAAGTTCCCGCGACATTGGTCTTTGAACGTTTTCTTATAAATAAGAAAATATGTTTTTTTAGATATTGAATGCGTTGATGTACATAATGTATTACACAGTTTTATGTCTACTAGCGGTCACCTAGTGCTCGAAATTCGACCAAAGTTTGCTTGTAAGATATTGCTGATATATTTCATATATTGATATAATTATGTAACCATAGTTACGCGCTTCAACTGCGTGTGTCAAATACATGGTTGTGTGTGTAGTGTTTTTTCATTAATTTAATGTATTTCTAATGCATATTTTATATAAATATTAGGGTTCGCCCCTCCTTCTCCATATAAACTTTAACTGTGCCAAATTTCATACTCCTCCGTCCGTCCGCGCAGTTTTCGTAAAAAGGGATACAAAGTTTTTGCTTCACGTATTATTATATAGATATCCTTATAGAAGTAGGCAGATATATTTTATAAGTATCTACTATTAGCCAGCCATTATTTTAGATCCCACGTAACATGGAGTGAGCCCCAGTACCACAGTTCAAAACTCCGTGCTGTTACTGAAAATATCTTGACAGGACATCCAATAACCCGAACCGGTAATTAAACCTGAGACCTCCAGCACAGCAGTCGCAAACACTAGCCCTACGCCACCACGTGTGATTCATGTAGTAGAAAACAGGAATTAAAGCAATCACGCTATGTATTTAGCGTTTTTTGAAACGTTTGACATTTCGACCATGGTTAGGTCAATTAACGTGATTAGAAAGTTTAATAACAGATGTTAAATGAAAACGATAAATAGATAGTCTTTATATATTCATTTGGAAAGTGCGTATCGTTTTTGCAAACGTTACGTAAACACTATCCTAATCCTAACTTCCTAACTAATATTATAAAAGCGAAAATGAGTTTGTTTGTTTGTTACCTTTTCACGCCTAAACCACTGAACCGATCATCCTGAAATTTTGCATATACGTTGTCAGGTGTACAGAAACGGACACAGGCTACCTTTCATCCCGAAAAAAGTTACTGTTCCCGAGGAAAACAACAATAACGTTCTTATGATAATAGATGGCGCCGCGTGTCTTCCGAATCATCATTGAATTATATTATTACAAGCAGAGTACATCCCGAATTGATTGTCAAATTCTAAATTAACGGGGGCGAAGCCGCGGGCAAAAGCTAGTATATTATAAAACAAAGTCCCCGGCGCAGCGGGTCTGTCTGTTCGCGATAAACTTAAAACTATTAATTGGATTTGCATTCGGTTTTCACCTAATAGACAAGAGTGATTTATGAGAAAGGTTTAGATGTATAATTGTTTTAGATTTTGTACTATCCGTGCGAAGCCTGAGCGGGTCGCTAGTTTATTATAATGCTAATCTGTGCACGATACGTTAAAGTAAAAAGATGTATCAATATAGTATTATTTTAGATGCTATTTTATAAAGCGTACCTAGAAAAATACTTTAGTCAAAACCTTTTTCAAGCGACACCATTATACCTAGCTATAAGACTTATAGAAATCGAGAGAATTTATCGATGCAATTGCAGTGGCGAGGTACTTGAACCACTTTGACAAACGTACAGTCGTGTTCTCCAGACCGAATTTCGGTCAATCGGCCAATCTTAACGGAGACTGGTCATCTGCGCAGAATATTATAGTGCATAAGCGTGTACGCAAACACAAATACACTGTTTCCTAACTCGCATGATCCGATGGGACAGTATTCCGACACGACCGGAGAGACATCACACGCAGGACCAACGGCTTTACGTGCTTAATTATAAATTTTATGTGAAGCAGAAGAAGTTGCGCGGGACAAATAGTTTAAAAATAAAAAGGAATTAGTTTGTGTGTCTGCACTTCTGCCTCTTTCGAAGTCATAGGAGGAAGACTATAATATATGTATCCAGTTATCAATAAATTGATGATCATTACATTAATTTAATTATATTTAATGTAAAACCCTGTATGCGAAGAAATAAACAATTTATTTATTACTAGCTTTTGCCCGCGACTTCGCTCGCGTTAATTTAGAATTTAAATTTAAGTTAATTTAGAATCAATTCGGGTTGTACTCTGCTTGTGATAATATAATTCAATCATGATTCGTAAGACACGTGGCGCCATCTATTATCATTAGAACGTTATTGTTTTCTTCGGGAACAGTATTTTTTTCGGGATGAATGGTAGCCTATGTCCGTTTCTGTACATCTGACAACGTATATGCAAAATTTCAGGATGATCGGTTCAGTGATTTAGGCATGAAAAGGTAACAAACAAACAACCAAAAACAAACTCATTTTCGCTTTTATAATACTAGTTAGGATTATTTTAATATCATTCCGTCTTTAACGGCAGCCATAAACCTATATTTAGTCAATAAACTACTACAAATCTATATGTCTAATACTAAATGCAGCAATTTTACTAAACCCAGTAATCATCAAGCTATTTCCTTCACACTTTAGTAAATTAGTTTGAATGGTACTAGTGTGCAGAGGCCAATGCGTTTTTGTGCAATCTTAAATGTTACCCGTCTAATATGTTGCAACCGTCTCTTAATGCGACAGCTTGTGATTTTGTTAGACGTTGATTTATATTTCCTACATCGAGTGGCATTTGGTAAGCCGAGGATGTGTGGAATCGTAAAGCTGAGATGTGTGGCGCAAAGATAACTGATAATTTGAGTTTTCAATTGCTTAATCGATCTAAATGAAGGGAGCTATTTTATTCGCTGAGTGTCGTAGGTTCGAGCCTCACACGGGACAACACTTGTGTGGTCACAACTGTGGGACAAAACTGTTCCAAATCTGGGTGCTGTTTGTGACCGCTGTGAGTTTATAGTTGTTTCAAGTCCTGGCTTTCTTTGTGATCTTTGTTTAAATATTTGTAGAGATCCCTGCAACACAGGATTTATGTCTACTGCGGGAGTTGTTATCTTTAAATGAAAATGTAATTAGTGTTGCTATCAGTTTAAAAAGAACTAAACATAATAATATATTTGATATAACTATAGTCCATAATATCGTTGCATCTAGATACAACAATTATTAGAGTAGGTATGTAGTTAGAATTAAATATTTTGTTTCTCATTTCAGTATTAGCGTTTGGCTGAAGACTGGTTGTGCGTAGCAAACATTATGTCCAGGTATATAATCATGTTATTGCACAATATTATAGCTTTTAATCGCTTAAAGTGATAAATGCCCTTTTAAATCCTCTTAAGATAATTCACAAAAAGCCCATATAAAATAATTTCCACCAATACTCCTAACGGTACCGCACCTTAGATCTAGTTTTAAACAAGCATAAATTGTAACGAATGATGAAACAAAATGTGAATACTTTATACGCAACGCTGTATAGTTACAAAGCTCCGTGAACTATCTATTATCAATAAAATAGTCAGCCATTAGTAAGGCTCGTTAACCGTAAAATAACAATTGAAATTTTCTTCGTGTCGATATTGAGTAAGAATCCTACGCATTTATACCGTAGCGTTTTGGAACAATATCTATAACTAGGAACCTAATAAATGCATAATTAGTAACTTATTACTATCCCATAAATTTAAAGAAGCAAACTGTGTGTCTCATTTTATAAGTGTCAACTTTTAACCTAGTAGTGCGTCAGTGAATACACGGATGGCAGACACAGTGGTCAAGTGTTGCGGGTTCGGTGATAATATTAGATAATGGTATCGTACATACGAATGTTTCTAGTTTTAGTGTATTTTTGAGTATTGTTTAAATGTCCTTTCAATACAAGCTATAGTTATTTTGACATTGTTTACAAAATAAATAAAAAGAGGAAATTAAGCGTTGGATATCTTAGCGGCAAGTCATTAAACCAAGCCTCAATAAGCTAGGTACTTGTGTATCTACTATAAGACTAGAGCAGTTATAAACTACAAGATTGTGCCCACAGCTTTGCTCGCGTAAATGTAGGTTAGTAGTCGTTTTTTTTGGATGAAAGGTATCCCATGTCCCTTTCTGTACCCCTGACTACGTGTATGCGAAATTTCATGATGTTCGGTCGAGTAGTTAAGCTGTGCAAGCGTACCAAACAAATAAACTCACATTCTCATGTATAATATTAGTAAGGATTAATAAGAGTAATTAAGCGTTGGATATCTTAGTAGCAAGTCTTAGTACCGAGTCCCAGTAATCTACTATAAGACCAGCGCGTGTTGGCAGATTTCACATATCTTCGAGAACATTATGTAGAACTATCAGACATGCTGGTTTCCTCACAATGTTTTCCTTCACAAGGGTTAAGCCTTTACCTGACGTAAATTTGGTTTTGTATCTATAAAGTTATAAACGAACTTACTGCAATAGGGAAAATAGTAAGTACTAAACGGGGAAGTAAACAAACGCACCTCATACAAACTCATCTCGTTCGAATACCTTCCGTGTCGGCTGCGATGTGGAAGCCATGCAGGCATCAATCACAGTGACAGTCGATCGTAACTTAACTTTTCCTCCGCTGTACCTATATTTTAGTTTCTGATATATACGAGGAACTTGTTTTAAGGTAAGTCTTTTATGTAAATTTTTGTAGAACAATGATGGTTTAGATGAGCTTTCAAATAGTTTTATAATCATTTTATCAAAGTATACAGGAAATATTTTAAGAGCTCTATCACATTTTGTTGATTTTCAAAGTTTATTGCAAAGAAATCAATCGTTATACTTATTTTGCTTCATTATTTGAATAAAGTAGACTATTTTAACTAAATTCGAATTTGGCTAAGTAATTGACAATAATTTTAAATTAACATAGAATATTAGGCTGTAGGTACAAAAGTGAATATACTTATTTGTGTAATTCATTGTATCACAGGTGCTTGTTTCTAAGTTGTTGAGACTCATACACCTTTGAAACAAAGTTATCATAGGTGAGTACGTCATTTGCCCTTATTTCCAATTTAGAATATAAACGAACCATAACCATATAAGTACATCTACAATATAAGCATCCTATTTTTCAAACTCCTTTAATAATCTATTAACAAATATAGCTCTATTTAAATTTACATATGAATTCGAAACAGTTTTAATAATTCAAATATCAATCGACATCAGCTCATTAACAGTTCATCAAAACACAGTTTTCTCATAAAAAAAAATAAAAAAAGAATAATAAATCTACACATTCGTACAAAATTAGAATTTTATATTCATAAATAAAATAACAGTAAAAGTTTTATAAAAATAGATATCTTTCTAACCTTAAAAGCTTTGAAGCATACACGCGCGGTAAGCACAAAACCTTAGCTTCACTGCAAGCCTGATCGAACACCGGTCGTTGCCTCCAGCAAAAACTGAGGAAGCTAGCACACAGTGTGTGGACCATGTGACGGCACACACACGCGCCCTAGTGGGTGTGCATATGTGTCTACGTGTAATAATAACACATGGGAACAGCTGATTGAGCTGAGAAAAAAATGTGAAGACGTCCGCATTCCCGGACTGATTGCGTAGTTTACATTTTTTGTCGAAGGGATTGTATGTTTTATATTCTAGGTTTGAATAGCTTGAACATGACATGGCAAAGGCAAGATACTTGCTTTACTTATAAGATGTAATTGTAATGAAATACGCGAAATACCTATGTGAAGAGAAAACTATGTACCCATTTTTAAGTATATTACGCGCACTGGGTATTGTGAGATTAGGCGTTGTAAAGTTTATATGAATATTTTCTTTATATACACTGTACTATGTTTACACTATACACTGTACTATGCCAAATTTTATACGCTGCGCTCCAGAGCAGTCAGTTTAATTTACAAAAAAAAACGAATTCCGGTAAATTTTCAAATACCGGGTGACCTCTAGTTACTATAAGTAATGTTTGAGTCAAGTTTCGTATATCACGGAACATGTTTATTTTCAAAACTATTATTTTATTTTACGGAAAAAGCTTTAATAGTATGTTTTCAATTTCTAAAATTATCCGTCTTGTGTTCTTCATGCTTCGTTGGATGTTAATACCCTTATGAAAATGACATTATGCAAGTTAGTCGTAGTAGTATAGAAAACTGTATTAATAAAAAATATCTTAGAAAACGGTTGATAGGCCATCGGTTTCACAGATCGCAAAAACTATGCGTATACGCAATGGTACTTATAAACTGACAATTACGTCATCCACATACTGGTATACTCTATAAGCCATAGATCGCAAAAGAACGACCACCAATAAATAGACGATACCGTTATAATATTACAATTTGTAGTAGCTTCTTACGTAACATTGTATAAATTAATTCACTTTTCCCTTAGATAATACTCATAATATGATTTCCAAAGAAAGCGTTGAAAGTGTGCCCGTGCGCATCTAAATGAGTTGACAGTTCGAGTTGCTTTACATAACATAGTAATTGGATATTAATATATTTTAATATTATAATTTAATTAGGCCTAAGACCACTGGCTAAGTCCGGGTTGTCAAATTTCACATGACTTCTAAGTCAACCAGTATGGTAAAACTGCATAAGGTTCTCTAGAACCTTATACAGAAATTTCACTATACTGGTTTCCTCGTAATGTTCAAGTTTTAGACTGCACGGCTGGCGGAGTGGTTTAAGTGGTTGCCTCGTCACTACCGAGTGTTGTGGGTTCGATCTCCACACGGAACAAACATTTTTATGAACTACAAATGATTATTTCGAGTCTGCGTGTTCTTTAAGTCCATTGTTTGAATGTTTGTGAAGGTCTCCGTGACACAGGAATTATACCTAGAGCGAAAGAAAAAAGGACATTGTAATCCTTGCTTAATAATAATAATGTCCTCCAGACCGATATTCGGTCAGGGCGGCCTCTTAACGGAGACTCGCCATCTGCGCAGGAGATATTATAGTGCACAAGTGTGTGCGCAAACACAAATGCACTCTCTGTTCTCTAACCCTTATGATCCGATGGGACGGATAATCCGACACGACCGGAGAGAGATCAGGCTTGCTTAATATTATCAATACAAATGGCAGTTTGTTTGTTTGATTCGCTTTTACGCCTTAACTACTCTACCGATCATCATGATATTTCGCACACACGTTGTCAGAGGTATATAAAAGGACAAAGGGTACTTCCATTCAGAAAAATTATATTCCCGAGCGAGTGAAGCTGCTGGCAAAAGCTAGTAATGTATAATACATACTTAACTTTAATAAAGGCCGTGGAACTTGTGACCTCGCACTTGTCACAGTAACCGCGACTTATTATTTTAATGCTTCGTTTTTGTTTTCATATAAGTAGCATTATGATTACTGTTATTCTTGGAGAGATGCAACAATGGAGTGTAAAGTTCGAGCTTGTATATAGCCCAGGATCTTAATCTGTGAAGTCTTAGAATATAAGACATTTAAAAATGCATTGTGGCCACCGCTGTGCCGCTGGAACAAAATAGGTTAAACATGTAATACAAGAAACATAGCAATGTTGTTTCATAGTATATCTTCATGCACGCTTAGTGGCTTGTCAATCTTGGATCATAATTCTCATGAGATTATTACTCGCGTGAGCGCTCTAAGCGTGGCCGCACATTCTCCGAATGCAACAGATTTTTTTTTTATTTCGAATATACTTGTAATGTTTTCTGAGTTTAAGCTATGTGCTGTATCATAGCCACGAAGATGAAACAAGTATTTAATATACTCTTTTAATAAGACTGGTTCGTTCACATCTATCGAAAACTTCCCATAGAATTATAATTTCACATTAATATTCTGTCATTATGTTTGTGCGTATTAAGTGACAAAATTAATCTAATAATATGTTTATCATAATCTCGATGAAATTTCAGGTCCATATTTTCTATAATAATAATATAATATTCCATTACACACACACAACACAATCTAGCCCAAACTAAGCAGAGCTTGTACTATGGGTACTAGACAATGGATAAACATACATATATACTTTTTTTTTGTAAATACTTACATATTATACATAGAAACACCCAGACCAAGACGAATATCTATGTTCATGCACACAAATGTTTGACTTGTGCGGGAATCGAACCCGCAACCTCAGGCGTGGCAGTCGATTACACCAACCACTAAGCCATCGAGGCCGACAATTCATTAATTGCTG
The DNA here is from genome assembly GCA_963564715.1 of Catocala sponsa. NCBI lineage: Eukaryota > Metazoa > Arthropoda > Insecta > Lepidoptera > Erebidae > Catocala > Catocala sponsa. The sequence goes on from OY751337.1 coordinate 847,414, forward strand.
TGACACCGAACTAGAATCTTTGGATATTACAATAATATAAGAAATGTTGTGTTAAGCAATATGCAGTTCAAGTAAATACTTAACTGATCATAAGGATAGTTTATATTATCGTCGACATTTAACGACTGTAGGACACACACGTCGCGTCGCCTGTACGCCTACTTTTAAATGACTACAAGCTTACATAAACAGGCTTTTGCCAGCCAGCTTATAAAGAAGGAAGTAATAAACTTACGACGAGAAACATCTTACGAGATACATGTAAAAAAATACACTGAAAAATTAATCTTGTGAGTTACATTTAAAATAAAGCAAATTAACACACTTTTTGCACGTCCAATTGTTTTTATACTCGCGCAAGTCTCTCTTTTTCGCAGTCAACAAAATAAAAGCATTGAGCGTTATTTTGAGAATAACTGAGCTAGATGCTACCATTTTTAGATGCGTATAAAGAGTAAAATTACTTTTATTGCAAATTGCAATTAAGAGAAAAAGGTATCTTATATATTTATATTAATTTAGAATAAGAATAAATAGCAATATGAAAAGGTATATCACGATTTATTATACAGGTTAGGTTAGGTTATTAACAGTTTGGACACTGCTGGGTGGGTCGCTGATGCAGTCCCGATTCCAGCGGCCCATCCGCTACACAAAGCAGCGAGTTGGCTCACCGTGGGGGTTTGGTCCGTAGGCCCGAAGTACGGGAGAGCCGGACATAACCCTCTCGCCTTCCCTTGTGGCGATGCGTATGCATAAGGTACGATTCAACACGAAAAAAAAAGAAAAGGCTTGTAACAGTACTATTTCTGTATGAAAGGTACCCCATGTCCTTTTCAGTTACCAATATTTTTTTAAATATAGTGTAGCCTATGTTACTCAGTGATAATATAGCTTTTTAATGGTTAAAGAATTTTTTAAATCGGTTGGTAGTTTTTAAGTTATATCGTTACAAATAAACAAACATACAAACATAAAATCGAAAATTTATAATATTAGTATAGATTAATGAAATAGTACATACTTATTTATGTTTTATATGTATTTTGTTAACTTGTCTACTACAACCTTAATTATGGCTTATACAATCTGGGGGCCAACTCTTGTTTTCAAATCTCCTAAAAATAGAGTGTTGATCTCAGTGTCAAATATTATTCTCTTTAATTATAATAAGCGTCAAATGTTAACATAAATTGAATTTCATTTAACATTTGTTGCTTATTAGTCTAGATTGGAACTATTTTGTACAGCTTTCAGCAGCCTGCTGATCTGTTATTGATAAGTTGTTTTTTTTTACTACTAAAGTGGCAAACAAGCATACGGCCGTAACCTGATGGTAAGTGGTCGCCGTAGCCTATGGACGTCTGCGACACCAAAAGCATCACTTGCGCGTTGCAGACCTTGTAAAAACCTTTTAACGCTTTCAACCATTGATAAGTTGTATCCAAACACTTTTCAATCTTAAAGATCAAATCTGATTACAATATTATGTATTCAAGATTGAGTACAAATTATATGTAGCAATTTCTTGATGTGCGCACTTTAATAAACAATACGATTTATTGGAACAAAAAGGCAGTTAGTATGTATTATTAATTTGGCTTGAGAATGCTTATTCTATTGTGATGAAACGGTTGTCATCTTCGACCATAGTCGCAACGTCGATACTTGTGGTAATTCCTTGTCACTACATATTTTAGATTCATTCACGGAAGGCGTAGTGGTTTAAGTGGTCGCCTCGCCACTGCCATTGCGCCGAGTGTTATGGGTTCGAATCCCACACGGGACAAAAATTTGTGTGATCCACAAATGGTTCCGAGTCTGGGTGTTTTTTATGTCCGTTATTTGAATGTAAGGTCCCCCGCGACACCGGAATTATCAGTAGTGCAGGAGATGCCTTAAAAAAATAAAAAAAGAATACGGTGTGGTCACGACTTCGGTCTTAGCGGCGAGCGGGGCGGCGGAGTGTTGTGCACGCCACGTACCCTCTATGGCGGTTAGCGGCACCGGCCCAGGTGGACGTATTTTGACAATCGGAAACCCAAAATCATAGCGTTATCTTAATTATCCAATCTCTGTTTTGAAAGCAATATATTTTTAAAACAAGATATTCTTAATATGAGGGAAGGAGTGCACGAACTGTATAAAAAATAAAGCGAAATTTCTTCCCACAACCTTTTAATCACGTTTTTATATTTATGTTGAGGATGATTTGACTATAAGCGATTGATTTAAAATTTCAGTAATAAACGCCTCGGTATTCATTATCGCCACAGAATCGTCTAGTATAATATTTAGTAATTAGCTTCACCGCTGAGTTCGCGTGGCGTGCTTCAAACATTTGATCTTACCGCTCGCCGGCCCGCGCTAAGCTGCCGCTCACAGCGGCGAGGTCGTGAACGGGCCGTAACGACTGACGTCTATTTTATTGATGGCTGTCGCCTCCGACCATAGTCGAAGCGTCGTTATTAATGTTAATTCATTGTCACCACATATTTCACCGATACAATCATTAAGAATATAAATAATGTTCAAAACTGGTAAATTAGTAAATTTTAATAATATAATTATAAATATTAATCAGACGTTAACGGAAGACTAGTGACCTAATTTAATATGCATGAAAACAGGCTTCAAATTTAGTGTGAAATAAATTTTAAGCTCAAGTCAAACTTGTTTACCGTATAAATAAACTGCAAAAAATCCAATATCATAAGTTTACTTGTATTAAAAACGCACTCACTTTTATCAAGAACTTAGACATAAGAAAACAACTGTAAATGCTTATTGTAACGCATAATAGACAGGCCTTCCAAATTTCACAGAAAACCAGTCTTCGAAATTTGAATAGAAAAAAGTAAAAGTATATGTTGATGTCTTCAGAGCGCTGTAAGGTCAAGCGCCTCGCAATGAGATAATAATACCTGACCTATGATTTCGATTTCTACCGGAACCCGTTATCTGCCATATCGTCTTGATTACTTTTCATTTCTTGGACTCTACCTTTGCTACCATTAAAGTTCATTATAAAGTACTATAACTGTTACACGCGACTTCGTCCGCGTGGAATTGAACAAAAATTGTTTTTTTTCGCGGCACTCTACTTTTTATAGCTTTATTTACTCTTTATAACATGAGCTAACTGCCAGTTAAAGCCCCGTCAAAATCGGTGCAGCTGTTTCAGAGATTAATTGCAAAGAACAGACAGACAGCCAAAATTAAAAAAAATATTATATAAGTACCGTATATACTTTCATATGCTATATTGATTGACAATTTTATTATCTCCTGCTCCGTGCCTCGGAGAGCACGTTAAGCTGTCGGTCCCGGCTGCCATGAACATCTATGTCAGTCGTTATTGGGAAGTCAGTGCCCTCTAATATCCTGACACTAGTCTAGCCTTAGGGTATCGTTAGCCTTCGGGTTTTGGAGGTCAGGTGACAGCCGCTACGTGTAAAAACTGATATCCAGTCAAATCCGGTTAGACTAGAAAGCCGACTCCAAGTGACTTGGGAATAATAAAGGGAGAAGATATACTTTCATATGCATTTAGTAAAAAGCTGTTATTTTAAAATAACAAACATACAGTTAAATTTTATTTATTTGTATAGATATGGGAACATTTGAACTGGGAAATTGTGAGAAGGAAGTTGGCTTTAATGTGTTTACAGGTTTCTTGTGCTGATACACTGTATGTGCGTGATAATTTGTGCAGTTCTGCTCACACTTATTATGTTAATAAGTACAACGAAGTAACGTGTACTTCTTGGGGGGTTTCCGTGTGAAATTTAACTAAACCAATGTTTCCGTGGACGTCATAGAAATGTTTTTGAAGTGAAAACTACTTTAGCGGCGTTGTGCACTTTTTTGTGGTGGGTAAAAAATGTTAAACTCGCGTCAGGACACGTGACCTGATCGAAAATTCGTAAGACGGAGGGAGAATTGTCAAACTCGCGTCAGGACACGTGACCTGATCGAAAATTCGTAAGACGGAGGGAGAATTGTCATGTTTGTGTAAGATAGCGCAATAAATGAATATTGTATTTTACCACATAAATTATAGTACTTTTATACTGATAATTAAACCAATTCGTGCAAAATTATTCCCTAACCATTCCAAAATACCAAAAATGCACAACGTTAATATTCAAGTTTTCACTTCTGCCGGCATTCCCGGAGTGCAACCCGTTGATTTTTATAGGAAGTGGTAGTTCTTTTCTTTTATTTGCCTTAAACGATGTAATCTTTTAAGCAAGTTCTAGACATACATACCTGTATCTTAGAAGCCTTGTATACTACTTACAATCCAGTCCAGAGCAACTATTCCTGGATCTTGCAAAATGCCCAATTTTCTGTTATTATATAATAAATGCGTCGGTGGTGCAACGGTAGTAAATATGATTGCTGTACATGAGAGTCAAGTTGGATTCTCCAAAATGTTATTGAATTTGTCTGCTGTAAATTCTTAGTGGCAAAGTTAAGCCCGATTAACGACAAGAGGCTATACCATTGGTGGCGAATCAGGGTGTAATAGATTTCTGCCTACCGCTATGGGTATATAGACGTGAAACTATGTACTTTCTATTAATCTATTTGTTTTGTCTAATGATTGTATTTCTTAACAAAAAAGTTTTGATCATATTCGTTAACATTTCAATCTCGAGGCTCGCCCACCAACAGGTAGATAATTCAGAAATACGCATAACGCCGTCACTTATCGTACGGAACTAAACCTACGCATTTGAAACGATGATATAATAACGGATATTAGTAGCCTCGGTGATAATTATATCGGAGGAAAAAACGAAAGTGGCAGAGAGACGTCCAGCCTGCTCTGTGTAGAGATTAACGCATGCATATAATGTGTTAATAGTAGGGATGTCAACTGTCGTGATTTAAATTAGATTTATGGTTCAGTCGTTTTTTCTTGTCATAATCTTATCGTCATTATGTTATCTCAGATTTACTTTAGTGACACAGCGGTTGTAAATGCGAATGGTATATATGAGGTTCTATTTTCAGATTGGAAAGAGCGTTATTGGGTTTTTTGTTAAGAAATTTTCAGTACCAGCACGAAGTCTGGAACAACGTTGAACCTAAAATCATATCTGGCGAAATGTGTGTGTGACCCAACTCTGCCTACTGCTATGGAGAAAGAGGCCTGAAGCTATGTACGCATGTATCCCATATTTGCTATTTTAAGATATACTCTCGTATGTGATGGCTAAGTAGACTCCGGCAGTTGATTTTACATTTAGTAGTCAATATAAGTGAATTTTTGTAACTGTCCAAGCATTTAAGATTCTATTTATCCCTTTTATACCTATATAAGATTAATTCACTGTTTTATTTTGTTCCGATAAATAAAAGAAATTTGTTTATGAACGTTTCTTACTGTGGAGATTTTGTTGTAAGATTTTCGTGTTTATATTTGCATTAATCATAAGTTTTCACGCAGGACAAATATAACAAATAAAATGCCTATTAATCATATAAGGCAAACTTTTTTAATGCTATAAAAACCAGTATGTGCTAATTAAATAAAAATCGCACACGGATATGTGTTTAGTGCATTGCTATAATAAATGAGCCGAATGCGAAGAGTATATTTTATTTAGTTTTTGTAAAATAATTATTTAATATACGTACGTATTTATTATTGTTTCTTGTAGTAGATAGAATTTATTCTTACTATGAAATAAATAAAATTAAGTTTTTTTGATAAAACATTACGCCCGCTCTAGGTATGATTCCTGTCCCGCAGGGGACTTTATAAACATTTAAATTACGGACATAAAGTACACACATACAGGTGGGGATAGAACCCACAACTCATAGCGAATTGGCGAGGCTACCGCTTAATCCACTACGCCAACCGTTGAGTCTAATGTTTTATTAAAATTTCTTATTTCTTTGGCAGCCCTAGCGATCAAACAGGTCCAGTTTATTGAAGAGAAACATAAAGATTATATTATGAATATATTTAATTCGACATGTTGTAGGAACTGTTTGTGAAATTGCGATTTAATAGTTGTTTAATATGTTTTAATTGACGGGTGAAGTGATCGCTTACTACCAAACACGCTTAACAAGTTTGTTGGCATTACATTTTTCTTACGTCAATCTTGTGTATTTATTATGTAATTTAGTAGCTCAGTGAGGAGACCAACTGACTGCAATGCAGAGGGTCTCGGGTTCGAACCCACGTCGCGCACAATTGACATTCGGAAGTTATATGACTTTTCGAAATTATGTGCGTATTGATTGACAATTATCGCCTGCTCCGTGCCTCGGAGAGCACGTTAAGCCGTCGGTCCCGGCTGCCATGAACATCTATGGCAGTCGTTATTGGGAAGTCAGTGCCCTCTAATATCTTGACACTGGTCTAGCCTTAGGGTATCGTTAGCCTTCAGGTTGCGGAGGTCAGATGACTGCCATGCCGCTCCGTGTAAAAACTGATATCCAGTCAAATCCGGTTAGACTAGAAAGCCGACCCCAAGTGACTTGGGAATAATAGAGGCTAGGGAGAAGGGAAGATAGGATCATTATATTCCCGAAAGCGTAAACAGAGGTGTGTACTACCCATACTTTGACAGCTAATGTTTTAAGTTCAAGCCTATTGCACGTGCCAAACCCCATGGCTACTGAGAATTTCTTGGCACAAAAACTGTACAGTTTTTGTCCGACGGGAATCAACCCTGAGACCTTATGCACAGCATTATTACACACAGAAATCACTGATATATCAATTTCCAACGACTGTTGATGAGTACGAAAATACTTACTTCATCCGGGAAATGATCGACAGTTTTAATTACCTAAATAGTACCTACCTCGTTAATTAAACTGCTTGCACATAACCAAGACAAATATCCATTTTCATGCACACAAATGTTTGAGTTGTGCGGGAATCGAACCTGCGACCTCAGGCGTGGCAGTCGGTTACACTAATCACTACGTCATCGAGGCCATCAGTTACAGAACTTAGCAACATAAGTGACCCGCCCACTGGTCTATTAGCGTAAATAGCAGCCCTTTCACTTACTCAACTTTTACTGCGATCTGATAGACCAAGCTTCTATATTTTCGTTCACACCCAGATTAGCGTGTAAATGCATTACGTAATCGTAGATAAGTAACGTGTAACTTTTAAGGCTGGCAGTACATTGACCGCATTTGGCAGATAATTAAAAAATAATAGAAATTCTGATGGTTTTAGAGAGTGTATGGATCGGCCTACGAACGACTTGCTACAGCCTACATATTGATTGATAAAAGTGTGATACGCGCAACGGATAAGAAATTATATAACCCATAGATCAATTGGTCGGCGAGTGCTTTGTAAGTCCGTTAATTTTAACCGACTTCAAAACAAGGAGGAGGTTCTCAATTCGATTTTATGTTTTTTTTATGTTTGTTACCTCATTTCTTTTTTCTAGGTAAACCGATATTGATGATTCTTTTTTAATTTGAAAGGTGGTGCTTTTTTATACTTATGACGTATACGACGATAATAAATGTATCATAGGGAAACCCTCTATGACACACTTATTATGTATATTACAGGGCTTAAACAAAATATACATATATAGCAAAAACTTTTAATTCGAAATTACCAACAGTCGATAATATAAAAAACAATTTTATCCAGATCCAGATAAAAAAAGTTTACCGCTGACACAATATTTTAATATCATATCCTAAAGATTTTTATATTTTATATTATATAGATTTTTATATAATTTGATATTTTTTTGATATTTCAAATATGTTTTGTACCTGATAACAATTTTCTCACCAACCGTGAATCATTAGCAAGAAACTTTGCACAACAGACAGTTATAAAAACGAAGATAACTCTCGTGTCATATAAACCAGACTCTGCTGCAACTAACGTTTAACGTTAACGTTTTTTTAATAAATTACCTATTACTATAATTAATTTACCATTGTTTAAATTTAAAAACGCCGTTAAAAAACAACTTATTCGGAAGGGTTATTATTCAGTCAACGACTACTTAAATGACAAAAACTCATGGAGCTAGTTGCTTGTTGCATACAGGATTCAAAGATCTTTATTACTTATAAGTCAATTTAAGCCTTTGCATAGTCACAAAGTGTAAGTGTATGCGCCATCATGCCATCTTACTGTCTATTTTAGATTTATATTAAATAATATATCTTAGCTCAAATTATTTCCTCTCTATAATATTATTAAGTTATTATTGTTATTATCTTTAGTTTTTTATAGTCAGTAGTATATGGCATAATGGCTGTAACACCTTGTTAATCTGAGTTGTAAAATACTGAAATTATATTTAACTGGCGATTTAAAAGAGTGGCCGTGAGTTTCTTGCAGGTTTCTTCTCATAGGCTCTACCCTTTGCCTGAACCTAGCAACTAACCTAAATGTAGCTTCAGTAACTTAGTAAACTCACTAACCTATATACTTTGACGTTCATAAGTGTTACTTTGTGACCTAAATGAATAAATGATTTTTGACTTTGACTTTGACTAACTACCGTTATCAGTGTCAGCTTATGAATTATAAACCTATTTATCATAATAGATCCAGGCTATTTGACATTAGAGTATCCTGTTAGAGTAGTTTAGTTAAATGGGTCTACTTTGTACATCAAACTGAACTCATTAAGCCAGAGAGAGAAATACCTATTAATGTTTGATTTAAGTCTTCATTTTTAATGTTCAAACGGACGATGTTGGAAAGGATATGAAAGTGTACTCAACTTCTTCCATTTGCGACGCTTTAGTATAATTTTTTTTTTTTTTTTTTTTTTTTTACACACAACACCATCTAGCCCAAACTAAGCAGCGCTTGTACTATGGGTACTAGACAATGGATAAACATACATATATACTTTTTTTTTGTAAATACATACATATTTTTCATAGAAACACCCAGACCAAGACAAACATCCATGTTCATGCACACAAATGTTTGACTTGTGCGGGAATCGAACCCGCGACCTCAGGCGTGGCAGTAGGTTACACTAACCACTACGCCACCGAGGCCGGCAAAATTTGTTGAACGATGGCTCAAGTGTTTAACTGGTCACTTATTTATTATTAACTTTATAGCACAAGTGTTACTTACAATGCCAGAGATTAATTTAATTAGTAGAGGATATTTTTCGACCTATTGCAGCTGACAAGCAATCTGCAACGGACTTTATCTATACTAATATTATAAAGCTGAAGAGTTTGTTTGTTTGTTTGAACGCGCTAATCTCAGGAACTACTGGTTCGATTTGAAAGATTATTTTAGTGTTGGATAGCCTATTTATCGAGGAACGCTATAGGCTATATAACATCACGCTATGACCCACGGGGGCGGCGCAGTAACGATAAACGCTAGTGAAACCGCGGGAACATCTAGTAATAAATAAAAATAGAATAGAAAATGATATTGACTGCACAGATGGCGTAATCGTTGAAGTGGTAGCCTCGCCACTGCCACTGCGTCGAGTGTTGTGGGTTCATTCCCAAACGAGACAAACATTTATGTGATACACAAATAATTGTTACGAGTCTGGCTATCCCTTGTGTTCATTGCTTAAATGTTTTAAAAATCTATAATATATGTTAGTATAGTCTATAATACAGTATTAATAACGGGATTAAATATAATTCCCACCAAAAATTGTAATTGCGCAGCAAAACATGCTTACTAAAATATATCATAACGACCACCTATATGTCTCAAATCACTGTATTCCGTCTCGGAAGGGTTAAGTTATGTTAGGTTCCTTCTTAAACCCTACCAAAAATAGGACTCGGTCGACTTATTTTGATCTCTTTAAATATATTTTGCTGTGCAATTTGGTGATCATTTACTATTTTTGACTGTTATATTTTACTATATCTGGTGATAAGTTAAACATAAGCTATTAATAACTAGTGCGGGCGTTGTCTTTAAAAAAAGGAAAATAATATAAAATATATACACTCCTACACATGTCGCATAAATAAATAAATGAAACCAGCAGACTCTTTTAAGCTTTGTGGGCTGATTACAGACGCGAATTTCATTTGCCTACACACATCTAAGCAAGCAGATTAGAAATAAAACTACGATATAACAAAAAACATATTCTCAAGTATAATTTGGAAATTACGTTTAGCATTTTCATTATGAAAGGGAACTAGACGGGTAAGGAAACTTGCTTTCATATTTACGTTAGTATGTATAAAGAGATAAAATCTGTCGTAAATGAGAGAAAATCCACCTCCACCGTCCGGTACCGACCTGGATTCGCTATGTTATAAGCAAGAGCCTTTATTTTATTTGATTATAGAGAAACTGTGCTCTGAAATATTAGACATCGAGATGGCTTTGATACAGGTGGAGTAATGGTAGGGCGTGTCAACGTGAAACTTAGCGGTCAACAAGTATTGGAAATTGTTTAACGCTTTATATCCAAAGAGACACGCAGGGGTGTAATATATTTACTTTTAGCCAAATTTTTTATGACCTGCGTAAAAGATGGCCTGTGTAAAATTTAATCATTTTAATATATAGTGGGACAAGTGTTAGTTTAAATAAAATAAGCCGCGATAAAATCTGTAATCAGTAGTTTAATTTCAATGTATAAACAAGACATTATTATCATACCGGACTTGAGTTTTTGCCCACGTTACTCGATGATAAAACAGATTTCAAATGGTGAAAGAATTTTAAAATCGGTGAAGTAGTTTAGTAGTAGGTTGAGACAAACAAACAAAAAATCTAATCTTTCCTCTTTATTATAATAGTATCTATAGATGTCGATTGATAGGTATACATGAAACATTTTTATTTCAACAATAAGATAAAAACAAACCAACAGGCGTACCCACGTACCACTCGATCAGTCATCGGTCTGTAGATTGACCATAAAGACATTTAGTCGATACTCAACTAAGCAAATTGACAGCTGCTCGTAATAAAGTACTATAATATAGGATTACAGAACTTTGAATCGCATTGACATGAATCTCAATTGACAATCGTACGATTATTTCACAATGAGTCAGCTTACTTGTGCACTAAGCAACACTTCAAACGTTATTACTACATCTGCCCTAGTATGTTCACAATTACATTTCATTTAGCTAAAAAATATTGTGTCGACTTTAGACGACTTGGGTAATTGGCAAATAGAAGAAAAACGTATTAAAATCTTAGTATATTTATAGCACATGCTGTGTAATGTAATGATTATTGCTTAAGTGGATAAAAATCTATAATATATGTTAGTATAGTCTATAATACAGTATTAATAACGGGATTAAATATAATTCCCACCAAAAATTGTAATTGCGCAGCAAAACATGCTTACTAAAATATATCATAACGAGCACCTATATGTCTCAAATCACTGTATTCCGTCTTCTCGGAAGGGTTAAGTTATGTTAGGTTCCTTCTTAAACCCTACCAACTAATGACGAAATTGCGGCATTTCCTTCAAGTCATAGGTGAATTTTGCGATACAAGAGACTAAGCTTTCTGCTTGAATATTAGAATAAATTGTATACCGAAATATAAAACAACAATTATTATTACAATATCTATAACACTTGTATGATGTTTATAAATAAATTATTTGACTAAAATCTGGCAAATGAACAAGGTATGAATACAGTCCTCACATGAGTCACCAAATTGCGTGAATCACAATTAAAAGTTTTAAGTCTGGGTATTCTTCGTGTCCTTTGTTTGAATGTGTCTTAAGAAGATGCCTGCAATACAGGTATTTTGTCATGTGTAAGGTTATCTTTAAATGTATCTTCATTCAACGAACTAAACACTAAAATTAGACGAGATGTAGAAGAAGCTCAAAGATACAATTAAATTAATGATTTTGGCTTGAAATCATACATACATAGATTCACGCCTGTTTGCCAGAGGGGTAGGCAGAGACTACGGATTTCCATTTGCTACGATCCTGACGCTTCTCTGGCTTCATTCGCTTTCATCACATTCCTCATATACGCCCGTCGGTTCAACGAGCTCTTAACCTGACCGTTATCCAGAACGCCTCCGATCTGATCGAGAAACGTTCGCCTAGGTTTTCCTCTTGAGACTGTTCCATTAGCCTTATAAACTTTCTTAGTCAGTCTTTCCTCGTCCATTCTTTCTTGAAATCAATACTTTTTTAAACTTTAGAATCTGTATAATACTGTAAGTATATATAAACATTACTTCTTATCTTCGTCAAAAGTATATAGTTCATGCTCTTATCATCGACGCAATATCAAGATTCATGCTAGCGCGCAAAATATCGGACATCTAACAAACTTGGCCAATACTGTTCACCGCAATTTGACAGCTGTTCGAGCTACATGAGTTTTGGAGCGTGATGTGGAACCCGATCAATAAATCCAATACCTGACAAGTTACACTCCATTGCTCGCCGCAGTGTAAATATATCACTCGTTGATTTTGACAAATTGACTAAGGAGACAGAGAAAGATGTGAGTGTGTTTAATAGTATAATTATGGTAACAATGGCTACAATACCACGCAGTTGACAGTTTAAAAAGAGTAGATCTCAATATATTGCTAGATTTTTCTTTTAATCTGCTATTTGTTACTAAACTACGATTTTAATGTTTTTAAATGAGCTACTAAAACGCCAACAAGTGTTATGCGAACTTGATTGATTCTAGGGATATCATTAGGAAATTAATAATCACGCAATTACCTTGTTATAATCCCTCTTGAAGAACCAAGTATTATAATCTTATATATACCTATATTAGTTTACGTAGTGCTGTAGTACCAAGAAAAATCTTAGCAGGATGCTGATAAGCTGATAAGCTTCCAACCAAGATTTGCCTCTATATTTCGAGTTTCAAAGTAGTAGTGTGTGGTAACATAAGATATGGGTATAATTATTCTAATTTGAAAGGGTGAGAGGTATATTCTGTGACCAAAATTAATGATTTTGGATTTCATGTAAAAAGTCGTCTTCATGTATTTGATAGTCATATGAACAAGCAAGATGTTCATAATATATTACAGGTATTTGATAACCGGATTATCGATTCGATAACGTTTTACAATACGATAAACATTGCATGACACACGCAGGCGTTCTCTCTCGTTACTCGTAACGACTTGTCAAAGATGTTCACATGGAAACTTGAAAATATTGCCTTACTTTTTCTGGTCATACTCGTAGCTAGTTTCTCATCAGTTAGTCTACTTTCGGAAAGAGGCTCTGATTATAAACGCAAAATTACTAAAGTCTATGTTACTAATACATGTGTTATTTTAAATGGATCACAATATTTTTTCATTTTGTTTTATTACCTAATGATACCATTGTTTTGATTATACTTATTAATATTGAAAATTTCATGTTTACCAATAGTAAAAACGAGTGATTTAGAAATAAAGAAATATATCATTACTAGCTTTTGCGCGCGGCTCCGCCCGCGTGGTACCTACATCAATGAAAAGTAGCCTATGTCATTCCTCAGGTTTTAAACTATATCTGTACCAAATTTCATCTAAATCGGTTTAGTGATTTAGCCGTGAAAAGGTAACAGACAGACAGAAATTTATTTTATGTATAGATAGATACGATACCACATACAACCGTCAAAGATCGAAATCTCAACGAATGTTCTCCACATTGGAGACATACTGCAGACAGGCCAGGTTAAGGTTATGCTAAACTGTCGAACGAGGATGAATATAGTAAAAGTATATTTAAGCAGGTAGGGATGTACCAGGCTCTTATATCAAGGCAAGCTGAAATCCGTAGTCACTGCCTTCCCCCTCCGGGAAATAGGCTTAAGTCTATGTATGTGTAGGTCGAGCAAAGTGTACCATTTCTTTTACCGAAATTACACAGGAATGAATTAGCTACTTGTTTACTCCATCGGTTTTGCCTGTCTAGTTACCAACGGAGATCATTGAACTCCAATTTTCTTTAATTAATTAACCCATGTCTTATTATACTAAATGCCAGATAAGATCGTAACACGAATAACTCTATTATTGTCTATTATGCTATTGCGTGGATAATTCGTACAGCACGCGATGAAACGAACACGGCTTTTGTTATTGTAACCCCGTTAGGTATTTTTACATTACATATTCATAGCCTGATGATGATGATGATGATGATATTTTATTTTAAATCGATGTATGGTGTACAGATTCATAGGCATTTTAGATTAATAATGTCTAAACAGCGTCAAAATATATTACTTATATATTATATTAAACGTATTGACCCGCAGTGGCACACAGAAAGCAAGACGCAAAATAATTATTTCTGGTATTCGGAAACTCTAATCTATATAGATTATATAATAAATGTAATCATATATATAATATTATGTTGTTTATTGAAACAAAAACCTAAAGTTGCTGCTCTGTAAAGAAATTTTTATTTTTATTGGAAAAGTGTCACCAATGATTTTTGGAAACACAACTTACTTCTACACTAAAGTACAAATTAGTATTATTTACTAACCTGTAAAAAGAAGCAACATTATAAGCTATTGCTTCAAATAATATTTTTATAATCAGAAATATTTATTTAAATAACTTCGTTAACTTTTTATTGTACAAAGCCAGAATTAATTTTCTAATTATAGAATGAACATAGTGCAAAGTGCTGCCACCATAGATAATACTTTGACGTATACAGTCGAACGTAATGCGCGGGCAATTTAAATTTAATGAAGAGCCAATAGAGCTTTATTTACATATTATATATAAATAATGTAATATTATACAGTATTAAATTGGTGATTGAAAATAAAGTCCATGAACTTCTTGCCTGCTTCTTCTCAGGAGAGCTTCACTCCTTGAACTGACTTTTATTGCCAATACTCAATTACTTCCTGTTCGGTTTTAATGCATTTTTAAATTTTGGTTCGTCCATATAGTATTTAATATTGTTTTATAAACTTAAAATATTTAAACTTGAATTAAATTAATTTTAAGTAAGCAGAGTTTCTAATAAATTCATATATTCAAATAACTAACTAAATTTCTATAATCACCATTATAATAATAAAGTAGCTGTTAATGTTAATGGCTTGTAAGTGAGTACATAGAATATGCAATATTGTATGTACTTACTTACAACACATTGTTTCTTACCTATCCGTTTTTAGTTTGTGAATGTTGTGTTTACCGCTTGATTTTGTACGCTTAGATAGTATATAGCATATAGTTTTGAACATGTATAAGTGTAACAAATGTCGATAAACCAATAAATAAATAAATAAATATTACGTCGTAAACTATTTTGAATCTAATTAAACAAATATTATTATAATACCAGTAAGTAACTCGTATATTATGCCATATAGTATAACACGTCTTTATATACAAAAAACATTTAAATTTGGATTAAATAAATTTTAAGTAAGTAAGTAGAGTTTCTAATAAATTCATATATGACGTCGTAAACTATTTTGAATCTAATTAAACAAGTTTTATTATAATACTAGTAAGCAACTCGTATATTATGCCATATAATATAACACGTCTTTATATACAAACGTATGTATATGCAAGCTTTGAAACTATACTGTGAATAGAAATATGATATTGCACACACGTTTTTGGATTATGCCATTTTTGTAAGTACGGCTTCAGGATTTAGTTGGCATAATCGTCACGCTAAGGATAATATTAACAATTTAGTCATTCTAACTAATATAATATAATTATGCGAATGTGAGTTTGTTCGTTGGTTCTGCTTTCACGCCTTAACTACTCGACCAATAATCATAAAATTTCCCGTACACATTGTCAGAAGTACAGAAAAAGACATAGGATATCTATCATCCAAAAAACGTAGTGTTTCGTAGAAATAGAAAATTGATGTAACCTACAGTTATGCATGCGAAGCCGCGGGAAAAATATAAAAAATCAGAACTCACACTCAAAGAATTCAGACACATCACTACAACAATAACAAATCATGTCCAATTATCCTTCCGAAATACAAAACTCATATTTTTTGCGCATTACATTCAAAATCATGCACTATTAAAAATATTCTCATGGCACTTTGAAAATAAAGATAGCTGAGATAAACATCCCGAGGAATCAGCTGTAATAGGAACTTTAACACCGACACCCGCTATTTGAAGCCATTACTTGACTTTAACTTACTTTACTTTACACAATGGGTAACAGGAAGTACTCAACTATGATGTTCCGCAACCTTGTGACTGAATGTTCTGTACGGTCAGCAGATAAATTGGATAAAACGTCTATTTATTTATTAAAGTTATCATATGAGTTGGTAGTAAGGGCAGTATTTTTATGGTGCTTACAATTTGCCTAATTTCTCAATTCGCTTGATTTAGTTTAAAAAATAAAAATGTTTATATAAGTAACTAAAAGCTTGACTGCCTTAATTCAAGATAAATAGCAATAATAAAGGCAACATGCCAAATGGTACTAAGATAAGCAAAAGCTAAGAAGAAAGATAGACGGCCTCGATGGCGTAGTGGTAAGTGTAACTGACTGCCACGCCTGATGTCGCGGGTTCGATTCCCGCACAAGTCAAACATTTGTGTGCATGAACATTGATGTTTGTCTTGGTCTGGGTGTTTATATGTATAATATGTATGTATTTACAAAAAAAAAAGTATATATGTATGTTTATCCATTGTCTAGTACCCATAGTACAAGCTCTGCTTAGTTTGGGCTAGATAGTGTTGTGTGTATGTGGTAGAATATTATTATTATTATTATTATTAATTGTCGTTAGGTAATCATATTAATTTACATAAATGTAAAAAAAACATTCGGTGAGACTTATAGAACTATCACTATATCCGCTAAGGCTATTGACAGTTGAGTTACAATGAGTTCTTTTTTTTAAATTCGCTGACCGTACTCAGTATAGTGACTATTCAGTCATAACTATTCTCCCACAGTTCATATTTAGATCGGAATCGAGAACTGCATTTATTGTTTGATTTTTGCACCAGTTACGAGTTGAGTATCTTGCGTTGATGGCCGTAAATTACTGTTTGAGGTTGATAGAACCATGTAAAGTTTCTCAAAATAATGTTATTATGTATTGTATCAGGCCACTACAATGGTGGTATTTGTTGAATACGAAAAACGCAACAAAAGAACGGAATTGGCTCAGATTCTGGTATGTAATCTGCCTAGTACTCAGTAGTCGATGACAGCAACAAGGATATGTTGATATCCTGTGACTTCTAAGTTCATTGTCAAAATACTTTTCACTCCAAGCTGGAAGCCAACTTGCCTCTTATAGATAACTAGCTTTTGCTCGCGGCTTCGCTCGCATAAAAGTTATGTTAGTAAAAGTACATATATTTTAAATTAAAATGTAGCCTATGTTACTCGGTGATATTATAGCTATTTTATGGAGAAAGATTTTTTTTTTAAATCTGTTGACTAGTTTTTGAGTTAAACCGTTATAAACAAACAAATCGAATCTTTCCTCTTTATAATATTAGTAGGATATAGCAATATATATATATATATCTGTCATCAAAAGCTTGATATTTGCGAAATTGTAAATGCATAAGTTGCTCAAATGTAACCGTAAATTAAAATAAATGACCTGGTTATAAACTGCTAGTTTCCCCAGTATGACAAGTAATGTTTAATAGCGTAGTTTAACTTAGTCGCACACCGGATAACCTTTGTGCAAAGTAACTGCGTCATGGGTCTTATGTGACAGTAATAAACACAGCAAAATGGGACTCGTAAATGAAAATAACTAGATTAATTAGAATAAGTAGCCGAAATCAGTGAATCCAAAATCACAACATTATTGAATGTTTTCTTTGTCCAGTGACATTGTGAGACTCATAAATCAAAATAAGTATAATAGCATGATTCAGCGGCACGTCCGTTATACTGCTAGACAGATCTTGATCTCAAGTTGCGTCCACGATGCACACCTCTAAGTAACATTTATTAAAAAATAAATGAGTTTGCTCTTTTAAACAAACGTAAAAAAATATCGCGAAGCAAACTGAATGGCTAAAAAAGTTGTAACAAACTAGCCTATCCGTGCCAAGCAGGGCTTCCTATTAAATTACGAAATTAATTCAAATTAAATTACAAAATATTTTTCAGTTTCAGCTTATTAATAGATAATGCTGAAACTGAAAAATATTACGTAATTTAATTTTTCAAATAGATTAAACGGGTAAAGGCCGAGGTTTAATAGTGTGATAGAATGTGATAGAATGAGTGATAGATAGTGTGATAGATTATATGTATTGCCTATTCGACCCAAATTAAAGAAACACAGTTATATCGATACTTGGTGTACTACCAAATAGCTAAATAATTTTTTTAAACTGTATCCTTTATATTCTGTTATTTTTCATGATATATAATTGTTTCACATATTCCGAAATAAAACTAGTCCAGCAAAGACTTCACAGTTTTTATTGCCACTTATAAAAATGTTGATATTTACATCCAGAAATTTATTATTATTTATTTACAAGTTCAGATAAAAACCCATTTGAGAGGCCACATTGTTTAGTAACTAATTGTGTCCCGCTAGCCGTCCCATGGAGTACGGTATTCTATCTGCACGGATCGACACGCCATGATATGTGAGAACCTCTGGTATCTCGTCGGTCACACGGTTCAATCCAGACACTAACATTTAGCGAGTGTTTATCTGCCTTGCTAGAATAGTAGTTATCAACGATTATGAAAATCCTTATAATTTTATGGCTGCCTGTTTAATCTATGTATTAATACGTAAAGCAAAAACTTTGTACCCTTTTTTACGAAAATTGTGCGAACGGAGTTGAATGAAATTTGGCACAGTTAAAGTTTATATGTAGAAGGTGGGGCGAATCCTAATATTTTTATAAAATATGCATTAGAAATACATTAAATCAATAAAAAAACACTACACGCACACAACCATGCATTTGACACACGCAGTCGAATCGCGTTCGTAGTATTTCGGCAATGTTCGTATGACGTCGTACAATTCTTTGTAACTATGGTTACATATACCTTATTTATATGTAATAGAGAAAAACAGAAAACAAAGTGGCAAGCTTAGGAATTTTGGTCGCAATTTGACCGCTAGTACATATAACTTTGCATAAGTTGTATAAAAATTAATAAGTTTTAGTGGTCAGTTTTCTATTTTATCAGAAAGCTTGACTTTAAAGAGGTCAACTCCAGTACAGACAATAACAACTAACTATCTAGCTTTGCAACAAAGAGAGGCGATCACTTTATCCACTTTTATGATAGATTTTTCATTTAATAATAATAATTCCTAATTCTTTTCTTGGTTAAATATACATAGGACCACTTGCACGACAACTCACAAAATACGTTTAACACTAAATAGATTTAAAACATCGTGCTGTCGCAGTCATCCGTGTGAAGGTGACTGAGATGCCACAATGTTTTAAATCTATTTAGTGCTAAACGTATTTTGTGAGTTGTCGTGCAAGTAGCCCTTAATCTTTTTATTCTGGCGGTAGAAAAATCTACCTTTAGAATATTTTTGTTGTCACAAATTGTATGTCAATATGACAAGATGAAAATTGATTTTGTGCAATCGCCAATTAAATAAACACATAGCTGTAAAATGTTCAGAAATTCTACCATTTTTGAGTGACATGCTAATTTCAACTTCCGATAGATGTACTTCTATTTTTTGCCTTGAAATACGTACGTACATCTTAATTGAAGTGGGAATTCTAATTTATGTACTTAATTATTTTATGGTCATGTTAGATGTTATCTGTCCATTGTCTTTTCTTTAGATTTTAATATATTTCTTTGTCTACTGTATTGCTAGTTTAAATAATGATTTTATCATTTATAAATCAAGTTTATTAACCGCCATGGAGACCAGACATTAGGTACCTTTAGACTAGGTACGTAAATGTTTATATAAACAAAGAATGTTAGTGTTAGTAACTATTTAAGCTAGACAGTTAGACATTAAGACTGCGCCGAGCGTAAGACAGATAATGACAGAGCTCGTGCGGCGCATATTCGAATCGGCGCGGGGTCGCCATAGTAAAATTGTATTGTAATGATTTGAAGTGCTTTTTTGATAAATATGTATCTTTATTGTCAACTAATAACCTAAATATTTGGGAAGGACAAATTGTAATATAACTATTTATGTTTCGTTTAAGCTGTAAAATAGGATAGATTTTTACTGTTCTAATCTAAAAATTCTATTAGTGCTGGATAGCTTATTTATCGAAGAAGGCTATAGGCTATATAACATCATGCTACGACTCACAAGGGCGGCGCAGTAACGATAAACGCGGGTGAAACCGCAGGAACATCTATGTATACATATGTACACTTAGACTAGTACTAATAGTTTCATTAAGACATATTGCAGATAATTATAGCGCTGAATATTAACCGCTAACAGAGGTCAGTTTTAGGTCATTTGAGTGTTGCAACAGCAAAAAATAATATTCTCAAATCATATGCGACAAAAGATTGCAAATTTCACGCTCGGATCCACAACCATCAATTTCCACTCAAGCGTCAAGATTGTGAAACTGCCAATCTTTGATGGGAAATACTCCATAACAGCTGCAAGATGCGATTTGTCGCGGAGCATAGACGCAACATTCTTGTAGCATTGAAATCGAGGAAGTCTCGTTTTCGGGCCATTTTGTTACAGCTTGAGTAATTTCTAGATGATATCGGAGTACGCAATGTTGGATATAATTGTCTTGTTGATAAGATCGACTTTCACGTCACTCTTAGATGTGTAGCACACGTTTTAGAATTACATGTACATACTTACTTCTTCATATGCGGGACTCGTGGATCGTGCTTTTAAAAGTAACATATAAGATGTAAGAGGGAAGGATTGTAGAACATTTAAGATTTAATCTATTGTCATAAATGAGATGATACTGATATTAAGTTTCTTAGGATATGTTCATCCGTTTAAACTATTTTATGACGAGCCAAGACAGGAATATTACTAGTAAACGGTTAATTAGTAACATTCCCATAAGAGTCATCCTAATCCTAACTAATATTCTAAATGCGAAAATGAGTTTGTTTGTTACGCTTTCACGCCTAACTAATCGACCGATCAACATGAAATTTTGCATACACGTTGTCAGGGGTACAGAATAGGACATAGGGTACCTTTCATCCAGAAAAAGTAACTATTGCAAAACCTAACCTAACCTACATTTACGCGAGCGAAGCCGCGGGTGAAAACTAGTAAAGAATAAACAGACAATCATGCATTTGCATTTGTAGATTGAGTAGGTACAAGATTATCATTATTATGATTGCATAAATTACTGTTAGTTGATCAGGTGTTATAAACCATCTAGAATATTCACAAGTTTTCCTGCGAACCAGGACTTGGAATGCGCCTATGACCTACGTCGGATGTGCGAGTATCATGTATATTACCTGGATAAATTTCTATAATGCCGCGGCCACACATTGGTTATATTTGCACCAATGTAGCTTTTGCGGCCAATACTTCAATGTATGGATCAGTCTTTGATAGAATGTGAACATTGCGTCCAATCACCGTCCTGTGTCCAACACCGACGCGCAAGGAGTCGGTTTTTTCAACAAGTTCAAAGGCGAGGGGAATGGAAGGGGAGTGCGCGCAGGCATCTTGAACAGAATATCGCGCGCGCGCCATATATTGGTCATTTTAATCATCCACCATCGCCTTTACTTTCGTTGTTTTCTTGTACGATGCAAATAATAAGCATATGTACCTAAACCATATGCGTAAGCCGCTAGTGCAAATAAGTTATCGTCCATAGTCCGTTCTGCGTCAACAGAACAACAAGGTCCGCGCTTGTCTATTTTCAGTGTTTGGTGCAAAGTTGGTATTGAAGCCAATGTGTGGTGCAGTAATTTGATTCAATATTGGCCATTCCAAATTAGAGCCAAGCTTGGACGCAAAGTTGAATCCAATGTGTGGCCGCGGCATAACGGATTATTTTAAAATCGCACTACATTCTAGATACAATTTACATTCAAATTGTAGTTTCTCAATCCGGTGCAACATGGCCAGTGTTAATTATTATCCGATCAGCTATCGCTGACAGTTTTTCCCTTCTCAACAATAGAGGTGCTATATATTCAATAGAGTCCGTTTGTGGGACAGTGTCGCAATTTGAATCATTAATTGTACTAGTAGCTTGATTGTCTTTAGCTAGTACTTTGGGTTTTGTTAATTAGCGTTTCATGATCTGTTTATTTATCCTATTGCGCAAATGAGTACATAGCGACCAGACAAGAATAGCCAGCTATATGGGTGTACTGAACAGAACGAGGCAGTACTTCATATCAGGTCAACATCTTGTGCTTTACAAAGCACAGGTCCGGCCGCACGTGGAGTACTGCTCACATCTCTGGGCAGGGGCCCCCAAATACCAGCTCGACCCACTTGACTCCCTACAAAGATGGGCAGTTCGAATCGTCGATGATCCCAATCTCATAGATAGATTGGAGTCGTTGGAGCAACGGAGAGACTTTGGGTCTCTCTGCGTGTTCTACCGACTCTTTCATGGGAAGTGCTCTGAAGAACTGTTTGATTTGGTACCAGCGGCCCCTATCTATCACCGTACCACTCGACGAAGAAGCAGGGTTCATCCATATCACCTGGAAGCGTTCAAATCTAAGACGGTACGCTTTCAGCGATCATTTCTCCCACGTACGTGCAAGCTCTGGAATGAACTGCCTGCTTCGGTGTTTCCCGAGCACTATGATATGTGCGTCTTCAAACGAGGTTTAAAGAGAGTTCTTCTTTCACGGTAGGCAGCGGATTTGCTGTGTCCTGACATTGCTGAAGTCCATGAGCAGCGGTTACCACTTTCCATCAGGTGGGCCACGTGCTCGTCTGCCACCAAAAGCAAAAAAAATAAAAATAAAAATATATCTCATGATTGAAAATAATTAAGGATTGCATTCTATAAATGATTTTCTTGCCTTGCCACCTTGAGTAATATACGCAAGTTAAGACCTAGCTACTTGCTTTGTGACTTAGCATTATATACTATTAAACGAATAAATATTAAGGTTATTGCAGTAATTTCGTCATTAGTAAAAAATCTTAATATCAAATGTAATATACTTATACTGCAGTTGCACTTACTGATCGGTAAATAATTAGCAAGGTTAAGCAACGTTGGGTGCAGTCAGTCTATAGATGGGTAACTGCTTAGTGGTATTTCATCTGAGCGTCTCCGTGCCAAAGGGCATGTAAAAAGTCAGTCCCGGTTGTTGTCAAATTGACAGCAGTCGTTAAGCCATGTCAGAGGCCTATGGGCGGCTTGAACAACAGGTTGGCCACTATCACACTAAAAAGAAAGAAGAAGACTTATAGGTATATTACGCGATAATTCTTAAAAGGGTTTTATCTTTTTAAATCTCGTGGATATTAAGTTTGATAATATGCTTTGTTTTTCATTTGAACTTATCTTTGAATTTTACTCGTATTTATGTACTTTTCTTTGTTCCAGGTTGCAATTTCTATCCCGTCGGTGAATATCTCAGATTTGTCAGGATACCAGAAAACCTAAATGTGGGTGATGAAGTTCTAAAAGTAGAAGTACATCCAAGGTATGTAACCTACTTGACACCTACTATATTTTTATTATTTCTACTTTTCTAGTTTTCCTGCATTTATTAGTAAATTCAAGTAGACACGATGATTTTTAAGTATGTCTGGTATTCTAAGACGTGACTTCTTAAACCTACTTTTGTGAAGTATCTAATCAAGTCCTCCCTAGCCTTTATTATTCCCAAGTCACGTGGGGTCGGCTTTCTAGTCTAACCGGATTTGACTGGATATCAGTTTTTACACGGAGCGACTGCCACCTGACCTCCGCAACCCGAAGGCTAACGATACCCTAAGGCTAGACCAGTGTCAGGATATTAGAGGGCACTGACTTCCCAATAACGACTGCTATAGATGTTCATGGCAGCCAGGACCGACGGCTTAACGTGCTCTCCAAGTAATGTATTTAATTCTGTACTAACAAATCCTGGGTCCTTTAAGCGGGGCGTGAAAAAGAACCTTCTCAGGCCGTCAAAGTAGAGACCTCAACATCGCCTCGGATGCTATGAGGGCGGTGTGGAGGCCACTGCTCTTAGACCACACGACTGCTTACCATCAGGTGGAGTGTGGTCATTATGACGAGCAAAATAAAAAAAAACAAATAACACTTGCATTATCTGTCTGTATCCAAACTACCTTCTCTCGTTTTAAATATTTTCAAATGGTACGTTAGAAATATTTTCTTAGTACGCAAAAGCTATTGTTCCAAAATCCACATACATCAAAGATACTTGCAATTGCACGTCGGTGTGATATTTCTTGTCTTTGGACAATACGTTTATTGCAACATACATTACGTTCATATAAGTCGTACATGCCAATTTATCTGTGTTGATATTGTAGCCTGTATTGCCTTATAATTAGGTACATTCTTGAATTGATTAACTACAATAATTAAGTTTGTTAATCTAATTCTTGTTGAGATACGATTTGTAAGTTCGTGTGAAGTGACACATTGTGAATAATGTAATATTTATTTTAGGTACGTAGTGTATCGAAGTCTTATGTCTTATCTAGGCAAAAAAGACTTCGTTCAAATACATTAAAAAAACAACGGTTTGCACTTCCTGGAGTGCCGGCAGAAGTGAAAACTTGAATATTAACGTTGTGCATTTTTGATATTTTGGAATGGTTAGGGAATAGTTTTGCACGAATTGCTTTAATTATCAGTATAAAAGTACTATCATTTATGTGGTAAAATACAATATTCATTTATTGCGCTATCGTACACAAACATGACAATTCTCCCTCCGTCTTACGAATTTTCGATCAGGTCACGTGTCCTGACGCGAGTTTAACATTTTCCCATCACAAAAAGTGCACAACGCCGCTAAAGAAGTCTTCACTTCAATAAACTAGCCTCTTCTTAAGTAAAAATTATTATTTAGAGACATCTATTGTTTTATTAAAGGTAACTTCCGCACTAGGACTCATTCCTGTATCGCGGAGGAGTTTACAAATGACAACAGATACAAAGAATATCCAAACTACAACAATTTGTGTATCATACAAATTTTTGTCCCGTGTGGGATCGAACCCACAACACTCGGCGCAGTGGCAGCGGCGAGTCGACCACTTAAACCACTACGCTATCCGTGCAGTCAAATCGAAATATCTATACTAATATTATAAAGCTGAAGAGTTTGTATGTTTGTTTGTTTGAACGCGCTAATCTCAAGAACCACTGGTTCGATTTGAATTTTTTTTTATGTATTGGATACCCTATTTATCGAGGAAGATATATAACATCACGCTACGACCCACGGGGGCGGCGTAGTAACGATAAACGTGGGTGAAACCGCGGGAACATCTATTCTCCTATTATAATTTAGAAGGTCATAATTATCATCCTAACTGTGTACAAATAAAAATATTAACGCTGATAATATGAATGACACCCAGAAAGCAGACACTAAACTTTCAATATAAATTTTTATTCAAAACACATCTCTATAATTTTTTTTGCTATCTAGACGAAACCCAGCTTTGTATTTATGT
Organism: Catocala sponsa; assembly: GCA_963564715.1. NCBI lineage: Eukaryota > Metazoa > Arthropoda > Insecta > Lepidoptera > Erebidae > Catocala > Catocala sponsa. Next base: position 873,000 of record OY751337.1, read on the forward strand.
TTTTCCTTTATTTCCTACTAGATTTTGCCCGCGGCTTTGCTCGCGTGAATGTGATTATGTCAACTTTCAATTGCTTGAGCACAGTGGATACTTTCTCTGAATTAAAAGTAGGTACGCTATGTCCTATTCTGTACCCTGACAAGGTGTACGCGACATGTCATGATGATCGGTCGAGTAGTTAAGGCGCAAAAGCGTAACAAACAAAGAAACAAACTCACATTTGCATTTTTAATATTAAGTAATGATTGAAATTAAACTACTATATACGGATTTTATCGCGTTGTCCGTATGTAGTATGTTTATCCGTATATAGTAGTTTAATTTCAATTAATAACATTCGCGTAAATAGAAGACAATATTATTAAGTAATGATTATTTGTCGGCCTCGATGGCGTAGTGGTTAGTGTACCCGACTACCACACCTGAGATCGCAGGTTCGATTCCCGCACAAGTCAAACATTTGTGTGCATGAGCATGGATGTTTGTCTTGGTCTGGGTGTTTATATGTATAATATGTATGTATTTACAAAAAAAAAGTATATATGTATGTTTATCCATTGTCTAGTACCCATAGTACAAGCTCTGCTTAGTTTGGGCTAGATGGTGTTGTGTATGTGATAGAATATTATATTATTTTAATTACTGCACAAGCATTTATATCTTAAAAGGCTTGTTGTCTAGCTTATCTATTATAAAACATATACTACCGCTCTTTTATGCTCCTTAAATATAAGGAGATATGTGCAGATGTTACAAGCATGTTATTAGAGCTCTGTCATTATCTGTCTTACGCCCGGCGCAGTCTTAACAGTGAAACTTTTTACTATGACTGTCAATTTCCTCTTACTAACCCGGTTATTTTGGATGGATATAATTAATTGCATCTACTTAACTTATGCAATGAAGGAAATAAATTATTTTATTAATGGAATAATTATATTTAAATCATGATCGTTATTAATCGTATTTGTCTAATGGCCATAGTTAATAAGCTATCTTTCGATCATTTGACCTACTAGAGATAAAAAATAGACAGCAGAAGTTCCGTAGTATTTATATCAAACATTCAGTTATATTGCATATGCAAAAAAATCGGCAGATAGAATTATTAATTATAGCCATAGAATGACAGCATTATATCTGCGGTCGCCATGTGTGTACATGGGCTTATCTTACTTAATATTATAAAGCTGAAGAGTTTGTTTGTTTGTTTGTTTGACGCGCTAATCTCAGGAACTACAGGTTCGATTTGAAAATTTATTTTATTGTTGGATAGCCTATTTTTCGAAGAAGACTATAGGATATGTAACATCACGCTATGACCCACGGCGGCCGCGCAGTAACGATAAACGCGGGTGAATCCGCGGAAACATCTAGTACTTGATAAAGGCACTATATTTATAGGCGTTGGATTTAGTATTAGAGCCGAGTAAGCGATTTTTGTGATTTCAGTTAGGAGACCGAAGAGTAAGACTACTGAATTCGAATGCGCATGTCAAATGATGTGTTGAATTCTTTTCGCTACCTATGAAACGTCAGTTCAATAATCTCCTCACTTGACAGTCATTGCCATTACTAGTAAGCTAACTAATATCTCGCTATGTAATTTATATGACCTGATTTAGTATCTATATACGTTAGGGTGCAGTCATAGTAATGTACACCTCAAATGCATTATTTCCGTGTAAAATGCAGACCATAATTTGTACTATACGAGAAAAGATCCGACCTCGTCTAGACAACAAATTCTCAAGAAATTTAATGGTAACCTAGTCTCGCTGATTTCAGCATGAATGGGCCGGCTCGACCGGGGAAGGACTACCCTCTCATAGAATATCGACGTGAAATACCAGTATTCCTACTGTTGTGTTTCGTTCGGTGAGTGAGAGTGCCGGAGGCCCAATTACCCTCTTTCCCTCTTCCCGCTCCTTCTCCTTCCCACTTCCTTTCCTAAAGGGTCGGCAACGCGCAAGTGATGCCTCTGGTGTTGCAGGCGTCCATAGGCTAAGGTAACCACTTACCATGAGATGGGCCGTATGCCTGTTTGCCAAGTTAGTCGTACAAAAAAAAAAATAACCTATGATATATACATGACAATATGCATCACGTTTGTTTCTAAATAAAATGTTAATTGAACTAAGTTTATGCTTTAACTTTCAAAGATACATAAAAACTATCAAACTTAATAAATCTTAAAGTAATGACTTAATACGGCACAATAACAAAGAACACCGCCTATACATCGCAATTTGTACAGCGGTGACTATAGAGACATTTTCCAAATAGTTCTCATGCATTAGCAAACAATAGCATACAATGTTCAATAGACATGCTTCTACAGTTTACGAATTATGCACAGCAAGCATAACATTCACTCGATTGTGGTAGATTAGAAATTTATCTTTCTATCTTTAATCTATCCGTTTACATAACTATGTCTGGTTTTGATTTACTATCTTATTTACGAAGTTACATGTATATTCGAGAGTTTGTAGCAAACTCAGCATTATTAGGCATGTGTTATGACAATTAATTACTGTACACACATTCATAGGCTTACGTCTGTGTATGAGGATACAAAGAAAAAAGGAAGAGAAATATGTATTGGGCCCACATTCCTCAACTTTGTCTAAAGGCCCTTTAATAACGGGCGCTCGTCCGTTATTAAATCGCCCGGTATTACCATCTACTGGGTACATAATTAGGCTATTTACTACGTTTGTGTAATTTTCTAGTAAATAAAGTAGTAAGCTGGGAATATAATCCGGGATCCCGCGATCGACCAATCGTAAGCGCATAGCTATTGCATGGGACAAATCACATCGTTTACCACCATTGTATTTTAAACACCAAATAATACGCAATGACTAATACTATTTTTCATTTCATATTCAGTATTAGGTAAAGATTTTCAACTTTCTTTCTATTGATAAATATTTTTAATGAACAAGATTTAGTTATACCTAGAACCAAGCTGTCATAGGACACGTCCGAAGAACAGAAGACGACAAAAAAGAGGAAGAGGAATGACAAGAAAATAAGGGACAGCAAGATGAGTTTCAATAAGACATATTTTTCATGTTTGTTAAACTAGTAAAAGAACCCTTTCAGCATCCCTGATATAAATTCGGGATACACAACTTACCTATACAGAACCAACATTGCAATTTTCTTATCGACAACAATATAAATATGTAAGTTTAACGACAAGGCATGATTGTGCAACAAGTGTTATGTGTTAGAAAGTTTAAAGCAATCGTTGAGAAGCTAATCTATATGTGGACGGAGGTAATTTACATCAATCAATAAATATTGATAGATTGAGAATGTTTGGAGATTTACGTTTTCTATCTTTCGGTTTTTACTTGCAAAGCCATTGTTACGATGATCATGATCTCCTAGGATCTATTATAAAATTGTTTATTGGACTCTTAACCGGTCCTTCATATTAACAAGCTATTATTTTTAGTAAGTTTGAGTGCTACAGAGAATGTTTTGTATGCAACATATTAGAAAGTCAGCAGAAGAAACTATCTAAAAAGGAACCCAGTTCCTTTAAATCTAAATAAGGTATAACATAACTTATATCTTATATTATGTGTCTTATTAAATCAATCATAACAGCCAAGAGCTGCAAAAAATCTCATTCAAATATTAAACGGGAAACACGTTATTGTTGGTCATTTCAATTACTGCAAATCATGTTATTAATCATGATTTAATTACAATAAATAATGCTATAATGGATTGACAATAAATAACCAATGTAATTTAAAATGATCTACTTGACATATACCATCTAAGATAGTTGTTTATCGATAACAAAACGATTTAATGAATATAGATTGGTATTGACATGTTTTAATTAGTCAAATAAGGACTTGTATATTGCCGGTATGAAGGGGTCTGGTTATCCATCACTCGGGGTTTCTCTCATACGTACTTAAGTCACACACTGTACATTAAAATTAGAGTACAACTTACAGATATATATTTTTTTATACAACTAATGTGGCAAACAAGCATACGGCCCACCTGATGGTAAGTGGTCACCGTAGCCTATGGACGCCTGCAACACCAGAGGCATCACTTGCGCGTTGCCAAGCCTTTAGGAAAGGAAGTGGGCAGAAGCAGCGGGAAGGGGGAAGGAGGGTGATTGGGCCTCCGGCACTCTCACTCAACGAACGAAATACAACAGTAGGAATACTAGTATTTCACGTCGATATTCTGTGAGAGGGTAGTCCTTCCCCGGTCGAGCCGGCTCATTCATGCTGAAATCAGCAAGGCTCTACTACTCTAAAATAATATTATTAGTATATTATATTGGTGAATGACTCCGCACTAGAAAAACGCAAGTGATGCGCTAGATACACAGACGGAACATGTCCAATCATCCATAACTCACTCGTACACTTTTACATCGCGGCACTATTTAGTGACCCACAAAAAAGCGGTGTAAAACACTTACTAATTACGTTTCAATACATTAACAGACAGTTATTCACAACTGCTTTTGGAATGTGTTTGATTGCTATAAGTGTAAGTGGTCGTGTTTTATTGACACGTAAGATTTTTCACAGCTAACAATAGATCGAAATGTCGTTCGTATTCTTGTGAACACTGAATATTTCGAGTCGGAAAAAGGAATTTGCAATAAAGTTTACACGATTTTTCTAGCTGGTCTTACTTGGTAAACAAACGGATGACGTAGTGGTTTAAGTGGTCGCCTCGCCACTGCCGCCGCGCCGAGTGTTGTGGGTTCGAATCCCACACGGGACAAAAAATTTGTGATCGACAAAATTAAATGGTTGTTCTAAATCTTGGTGCTTTTTGTGTCCGTTATTAAAAATGTTTATAAAATCCCCCGAGACACACGAAATATTCCATCTGCGAGACATGCCTTTAAAAAATACATGAAGATGGAAGCTCTATGTATTCTCTAGCTACCAGTAGATACGTCACATTTTTTTAGTAAATAAGACAAGTAATTAAACCTGATCTCAATATTGTCACATAATTTCGTCAGATGTCATAAGACTCATAAGCAATAAATATTTATTATCCATCTTTATAGCCAACTATAGTAATTGTAATATATTATAAAACTAATTGCCGCATTCTGACACATTTAACGACTACTTCAAGTGATTCCTTAGTAGAGATCTTAAATAGTAAACCTTACTGAACGGTCACTTACCTAGTCGTTAAATTTCTCCGAGGCCAATAGTAGGTATCAATGATGGTTTCAACCCCAGAAGAGAGTTTAGTTATTAAGATTGTCGCATTTTACATAAATTGTCTTCTATTTACGCGAATGTTATTCATTGAATTTAAACTACTATATACGGATTTTATCGCGTTGTTTATTTGACACTTTATTATATAACTTAGAAACTATTTCACTACTATTACTATTAAACTTTACTAATTTTAAGCTTATTAAATTACTGAATAATTAAAACTATTTCTATTTATGTTTACACCTTCCCCGACGTTTCGGTTGCTTTTCAACAGCCATGGTCACGGGGAGACTAAGATGATAGTTGTCTCAATGTTCCAGTGTAGTTATTTCAAAGTACCCGAACATAATTTAATCATTGGTGTTTCTATTTACGCAGAATTAGTTCAAAGTATCATGAAGTCTAGCTGTGGTTTGCTTCTTCTTGGGTTTGACTAGTTGAATTACTGGATCCCAAGGTGGTGGTAAATTATGTAATAAAGTGTCAAATAAACAACGCGATAAAATCCGTATAGGTAGTTGTCGCATTTTAATACGCGATGTAAAATGTAAAAAGGCGACCACCACAATAGGAGCAATTTGTGTCGCGGGGTACTTCATTAAGTTTTTATAATGTTTACATTGTTAAAACGTTGCTATTGCTACTAGAATCATTACAATAGTAAATAAAACAACAATTACTTACGTTTTAATGTACTTCCAAGCACTGAAATCCATCACACACACTTTATTGACTTTATCACAACAATAACAACACAAAAACTCTCACAGCCGCCATTACGGGCGTCACGCGGCAACTAAACTTTCTAGAATATTCTAATATTATTTTTCTGTCTAGAGGAGGCGTTCTTATTGGTTCGTGGCGTAGCGTCATTCATGCGTAATCCATCCGTAGCCAATAGGCAATCAGTTTCAAACGAGAATTTTGTTAAAATGCGATTTCGAGCGGCGGCGGCGACGGGCGACGTTTTCGCGCGCTTTTGGTGGCTTGCATGCGAGCCGCTGGCCGACGACTGGTACAAATGCGCCGGCTCGTATGCGAGCCGCCGCGCCGGCCCACTAGAGTGGTCGCCTTGACGACGCGTCAAATGTGTTGTGGGTTCGAATCCTATACGTAACAAAAAATTGTATTATTCACAAATAGTTATTCCAATTCTGGAAGTTATTTGTGTCCAGAGTTTGAATTTTTTAAATAAAAATTATTCTGAGCGCGTGTGATGTCATAAAATAAATGCTATGCGCATCACTTGTAAAGTCACAATTTAAATATCGAACATTAGGTTTATAAGTCACTAGCTTTTGCCCGCGGCTTCGCTGGCGTTAATTTAGAATTTGACAATCAATTCGGGTTGTAGTTGTACTCTGCTTGTAATAATATAATTCAATCATGATTCGAAAGACGTGGCGCCATCTATTATCATAAGAATGTTATTATTGTTTTCCTCGGGAACATTAATTTTTTTCGTGATGAAAGGTAGCCTATGTCCGTTTCTGTACACTTGACAACGTATATGCAAAATTTCAGGATCATCGGTTCAGTGGTTTAGGTGTGAAAAGGTAACAAACAAACTCATTTTCGCCTTTATAATATTAGTTAGGAAGTTAGGATAGGATTAGGATTAGGATAGGATAGTTAGGATTAGGATTAGGATTACGCAGAACGGGATACACAGCACGAAAGGCCCTCGTGTCTGCATATATTATAATGCCGTGAGTTAAGTAGTGCGGGACGATTGTTTTGATAATAACCAATCGACTATTGTATAACCAACAGGTCTTATTTTCGTTTACACAGAAAAAACAAGTAACTTAATCGCGACCGTTTCACTAACAAATTTTAAATAGGATTAGACGTTTGACTAGTTTAAAAACAAGTTGTTTTAGTTGCCTGTCAGTTTCAATTAGGAAGGAAAGTAGTAATGGCTGTCAGAGTTTGAGATATTTTCATTATTTTGTTCTTGCTTTGACTCATATCGTCTTAGAATACTTTGATGAAAGACCAAATTTATTGCAAAAGTATTAGATGCGGCTTATCTGCTAAACTGACAACAACATTTGGCAATTTATCTCCTTAGCTGTTTATCTGAGACCCTGAGGGTCCCATCAACACTAATACCCATAACACAAGTTTATTCTTATCATGGGTATCAAAGTTCAACCTAACACTTATGCCTGATAATTTTAGTTGTATCTGATTATTTCTACCTTAGTTTTCAATGTTATTGTACAACTCCCTTTTTTGTCAAATAAAGTAATTTTTATTTATTATTTTATTTTATCTTGAATAATATATGTAATCACAATATTTCTTTGGAAAGGAGGGTACCTACTTTCATCGCATTAAACACCAGATTGTATCAGTTTAGGTCTTATTTAACAGGACTGAGCCTACCGTATAGGATATATTTCAAAAGAGTTTCAATTCTATTAGCTAAGTTACTATAACAATTACGATACGGGATTAGACAGGTCTTTGCGAATGGTAGTAGCGTTTCAGTTCACACTTTTAACACATATTAGCATATCTGATGACAGTGTGAACTCATACACTAGTGCAAGGCAGCATAATTAATTCTGCTACTAAACTAGAATACTGGCACATGCACATTGCAACACAAAACATAAGAAGTCAGTGTGCTACCTGTACAGAAGGCAATGATATTATTGCTTTACTGCTAACAGCATAACATTTCCTAAAAACCTAGAAATCGTATTGGCTCTAGGAAGATATAATAATTAAATTTGTGGGTGCAACCTTTTGTAAAGGGTTATCCAATAAGGGCGGGTTGATGTTGAAATTAAATAAAACAAGATGTGTGTGAGGTATAAACAAAATTATTTTTTTATTTGAAAGGCTCATATATGTATGCCATTAAGTGTGAAATATGACATCATTCAAATGCCCGCCTCGGCTTCTTACAGTGACACGGATTCGAGTGGTTCAATTTTCAATGACTCTTCCGCACAGATCCGGCTGAATTTTATCGATGGCCTGTGTTATGTTCACCTTTAAGGCATCGGTTGATTGTGGTTTATTCGCATAGACTTGCGACTTCAAGAAACTCTACAAGAAAAAGTCTAGCGGAGTCAAATCGCATGATCATGGTGGCCAATTCACAGCAGTCCTGCGCGAGATAACTTTATGTTGATGTCAATCGTGGCGTCTACTGTGTGGCACGTAGCGCCGTCCTGTTGGAACCACATGATGTCTAAGTCCATACTTTTCTTGAGGGATAACTATACAATTAATTTCTCAATGTAGACTCTTCAAAGGGATTCCACATATTTTAAGCAATAATCTTGATGAATCATAACAATAGCCTTTTAAATATAAGTAGCAAAATAAAACAGAAAGAAAAGTATTCAGCACATTTAGCATTCCTAAAACGTCACTTTAATTATGAACTGTCATATTTATAATATATCTTTGTCAGTCACAAACGATTTTGACCCAGATCAGAAGCAAAGAATTCACAAATCACCTTCTACCGCAACTTACGTAATGTAATGAGGAATTTATTGACGCATCATAAGATTATAAACGTTCGACTTACGTTGCATAATATGGTAAAAGTTCGACCCTGTCTTTTAAATCGGGCTCTCCAACATGTTATTTCACGTTTTAATTGAATTTCTACTCCAAATTGCGGTTTATATATTATCATTATCAAATATGGCTATATATTATTTTTTAATTTACGGCTGCAGTTAGAACCTCACAGCCGTTGATATATATCAATATGTGATTATGATTATATCTAATAATTTATACTGCTTATTTTTAATTTTTATGTGTGTCATTCGCGTAGACGTACCTTTTATTATTCGTTTTTCTGATATCGTTATCCTTTCTCATATTATAAATGCATTCATTATTTCTTTGTCCTGCTCTAACGCAGTGACAAAGCAATGGATACATATAGCTTTTCTTAAAGATATTTTTTATCTTGATAAAAGTCACAATCCTTATTAGATAATGTATTCGGCCTTAAAATCACGGATGCGAAGTTGTGGGTAAAAGCTACTTTTGTATAATTATAATTCCTTCTTTGGATCATAGTTAAGTACTTTTGAAGATAATCTTTATACCAAGCTGTTGCCATATATGAACAAGCATAGTTAAATTCATATTTCCAATATTTGTATTTAAATTATTTGCTAACGGAGCTAAAATTAACCATTGATACTTCACGGAGTATATACTTAACTTACAGTTTTGTCATAAATATATTTGTTTGAAAGTCAATAAATATTATTTACTAACAGGCTAACCTAACCTATTGTATTCTCCAAGTAATCATCGCCACCTAAGGGGTTTTCTTATGTGGTTATGTCATTGTGTATTGTCGTGTGCGCAGTATTATGGATTTTGATTATCCTTTTTAAACAAAAGACTATGGAAGTTGGCTTATGATATTATATTACTTGTGTAAGGTACATATCACGGCTGTACCGAATGCAAGTACTGTGCATGAGGTCTCGGATAAATATACTGGGTTGAATAAACTGGTATTTTGGGTCTTTTCGTCAAGACTCAATAGCAGCATCGACTATTTGTCTTTTTTTTTATTCTACTAAAGTGGCAAACAAGCATACGGCCCACCTGATGATAAGTGGTCACCGTAGCCTATGGACGCCTGCAACACTAGAAGCATCACTTGCGCGTTGCCTACCTTGTAAAAACCTTTTAACGCCCTTTTTGAAGAACCCCATACAGTAATCTTGTGGGAAAACCTCGGCAAGGAGTTCATTCCACAACCTGAGCACTATACCCGTATAAGCTCATCCTGTACCACGTCGAAACGTAGATAGCCTACAAAATATTAATGTAATTCCCCTCTGTCTACCCTTTCGGGGGTATTGGCATGATACTATATATAAATACCTATATATATGTGTATTTTGTTCTTTATAGACGGCTTTGGTCACATGAATCCTACATAAGCTGAGGTGATATGAGTAACCGAACAACTTCTCGCGTCGGTCACTTACGCACTATGGCCCAGTTGTGGGGCTAAGTGCGGATAACACACGTCCAAGTAACTAAGCCGAGTGAAAAGTAATTGTATGTGTTAGTTCAAGATATTATGGTCTATCTATTAGCCAAGTTTAATTCAAATCAGTTTAACGGAACGCATGACCGAGAGTCTTCAATATATGCGCTGTTATACATATTAACAGCGCACCTAATAATAACTTCAAAATTTAAAATATGATAATACCTAGACCACAAAGAATCAACGACGTCATTCCTAGTGGTTGCTTACATATTTCAGTCTACAATTCCTGCCTGACTTGTTTTATTTTTAATTAATTAATTGTCTAATACCTAATTTGTTACGTATTTATGAATTGAGATTTTTGATTAGTCTATAAAAAACAAGATGTCGATATATAATTCAGATGGCAACTGAAAGCTTAGAAAATGTTTGAAAACCAAATGTATTTAGTTGAAAGTGGAGTCTATATGTTATCCAATAACACCAAGCGTTTGAATAATTCATCAGTATTAGAATTTTATTGAGCAACCGTTTGTGCATCAACTTTTACCTCTTATATGAAGTCACGTTTTGTATTCGCGAATTGCAGCGGTTTTTGATAACAACTTAGATCTTATTAGCATTCAAATCAAGTATATAATTCTGTGGGTATTCATCGATTTTATTTTTATGTTCTATCGGCGTTTGCTTGTTTGAGAGATCGCCCGCAACGCAATTCATGTCGATGACATTGCGCGTAATATCAGCCTCGGGATTAAATGCAAAATATAAATCACATGAAAATTGGAATTAGGTTAAACATCAAGTTATCAAATGATGACAACTGCTTCACAATCCGTTCAGTAGATTTGAGTGATATTGGATCAGGCAGACAATTCTGCACCTGTGATAGAATTGTAAAGGTTTCTTTAATTTATTTATACCATTTCCACAAATGTATAATAAATACATACATATATTACTATATTATGAGTGTCAGAGCAGCGATAGCTGAGTGGGGAGACCAACAGACTGCAATGCAGAGGGTCTCGGGTTCGAACCCATGTCGCGCACCTCTGACTTTCGGAAGTTATATGACTTTTCGAAATTATGTGCGTATTGATTGACAATATAGCCTGCTCCGTGCCTCGAAGAGCACGTTTAGCCGTCGATCCGGGCTGCCATGAACATCTATGGCAGTCGTTATTGGTAGAGTGTCGACACAAAAGATCCCACTGGGTCGAAGTGTCGCCGGTCTGCACTGACTGGCCCCCGCATAAGATAAGATAAGATACTATATTATGTAGTCTCATACCTATATCTCCAAAAGAGCAGGCAGAAAACTATCACACTCATATTTCGTGAACGATAGTCTAGGTCCTGCATAGAGTTCGAGGTTATTGCCGATATAGTTCCAGATTGTGTGCTGCAGCTACCAATTTAATCACAGAAAAAGAGAGTAATTCTTTATCCGACATAAGTCATATTCACTACCGCTGAATTGATAACACTTTTTATTATAAGATAGTCATCATCATCATCTCAGCCGAAAGACGTCCACTGCTAGACATAAGCCTCCCCCAAGGTTTGCCACACAGACGGCTCTTGGGCCATCCTACCAACCGCTTCTACAATATAATAATAATAGAATATCAGCCCTGTATTAAACTGTCCCACTGCTGGGCATGGGCCTCTTCTCACTATGAGAAGGGTTACATCATAGTCCACCACGCTGCACAGTGTTTTTTTTGCCCTAAAAAAGTGACATCCTCCTTTTATTGAATTTTCCTAATTAATGGTTCATTATAAATGCATGAGTAGAACTCCCAAGTGACAAATTAGTTTGCTTGATTTTTAAAAAAATCTTAAAGTTTTCGTGACCTTAAAGTTCAAAACACACAAAATAATTCGTAAAAAAATACCTATATATATTTGAGTTTTGTTTGCATTGAGGATTTATGAAGTATTTTTAGGAGCATATTATCCCGTTTTTATTTAATCAAAAATGTTCATAGAATCTACAAAAAAAAATGTTTTCCTGAAATCAGTATTTATTTTTTATTATTTTTTCTAGGTCGAAGTAGAACCTCTATCTGGGACAAATAGATTCCTTATAAAAAGGTTTATCACCCACAAAAATATGGTTATCTAATTGGGCATAGGTATTGAGAAAATAAATTTCAAAAATATGTGTTAGGGTTGTCAGTGTTTTGACCTTTTGTGACGTAGATTTTATTATCTAAAGTCAGTAGCTTTTTTATCTTCAATATTCGATATAAGACAAACAAATTACATTAAAACAATTTTGACGTGAAATAAAAAAAAATGGTTGGTCACACACCTACCTATTTTCATCACGAGTTTCCCTGAAAGAGCGTTTTAAAGAAATTGGTATACTCACCGTTGCGTCGCAATATATATTTACGAATATTATGTTTATAAAACATAATATTCACTTATATAATAAGAATAGTGATATTGACAACTTAAACACTAGAAATCAGCATAAGTTAGTAGGTCCGTATCATCGTATAGGTACATAAAGATCACAATTCATTTGCGGGACTCAGTATACGCTTTTTTAATAAACTACCGATTGATATTATAAATTTACTATTGTTATTTGATATTATTAATGTTAAATTATCTTTCTTTTCTTTTAACAAACTTTATAAGTAATAACGTAAAATTTTGTTTTAACTACATTTAGTCACGAACTACCTTTTCATATGTCACAAAGTGTAAGTGTATGCGTCCTCATGCCATACTACTGTTTATTACAAATGACAATAGATAAATATTATTTCAAACCTGATATCTCGGAAACTATGCGTCCTACAAAAAATTCGTAAATACATAATTTGTAGCAAATCGCTTTGCCTACAAATATGTTCCTATAACTTTTTGCCCTAAATTTAAAATTAAATAAGTTATAAGCAAAAAAGTGAGAAAATTTCTATAAAATTTTCTTTTTTGCTCTATAACTTTTTATTCTATATTTTACAAAAAAAATTCCTCAGACCAATCTTGTAGATGGTCTTTTGAGGAAAATTTTCTCTATAATTTTTTAAAATTTTATACATTTAAAACGCTGTTACAGCGCTCCAAAGTTGACCGGGTTCGTCAATGCTCATGAGAGTCAAAACGAAATGTTTAACTTAGTTTTGATCTTTTTTTTTATTGTAAATACATTCTTAATTTTTTTTTGTTAAATCCCTACCTACAACTTTACTTATTCATTGCTAACCCTTTTCCCCACCACCTATGACGTAGTGTGTGTAGGCGCGTTTTTTTTACGAGGTATCCCTAGTAGGCCTACTCCACAGACATCTTGCCGATGAGGTAATCCTCGACATAAGGTTTGGGGAATGACAGGAGTTAAAATTGGAGTCATAGTTGGAAGTTCACCTTCATTCCCCAAACCTTCACATTCAACGTTGAATTACATTCTGAGCCACAGCCTGGACCATCGAAGAAAAGTAGAATAGAATAGCTAGCTAATAACTGATTGAAAATATGATTATGTCGAGGATTACCTCATCGGCAAGATGTCTGTAGAGTAGGCACACTGGGGATACCACGTAAAAAAGAACGCGCCTACACACACTACGTCATAGGTGGCGGGGAAAAGAGTTAGCAATTAATAAGTAAATTAAATTATTTAACAAAAAAAATTTAAGTATGTATTTACAATAAAAAAAAGATCAAAACTAAGTTAAACATTTCGTTTTGACCGGATTCTCATGAGCATTGACGAACCCGGTCAACTTTGGAGCGCTGTAACAGCGTTTTAAATTATAAAATTAAAAAAAATTATAGAGAAAATTTTCCTCAAAAGACCATCTACAAGATTGGTCTGAGGTAATTTTTTTGTAAAATATAGAAAAAAGAAGTTATAGAGCAAAAAAGAAAATTTTATAGAAATTTTCTCACTTTTTTGCTTATGACTTATTTAATTTTAAATTTAGGGCAAAAAGTTATATGAACGTATTTGTAGGCAAAGCGATTTGCTACTAATTATGTCTTTACGAATTTTTTGTAGGACGCATAGTTTCCAAGATATCGCGAAAAAGGTGTTTGCACCCCTTTTTCCAAGATGGCGGCCGGGGGACAAGGGCGGCAACCCCAGAAACTTGGAGTTAAGCTTCTATTGACCCCACACATGCCCAAAAATAAAATTGCGTCCTCTAAAAATTCCATATTAGGTCCTTAAATTGTAACATTTCAATGGACTACATTGATAGCTAAACATTTTAATAAGTAAATCAGCTACTTCCGTAGTAGGTTCAGCCAAAATGATTAAATATGGTGCTATATCAAATTTATTTGGTGTATACTTAACCATCAATGACTCTCTCTCCTTATTTTTCGCACCAATTTTTCATGTATTGTAGCAGTGTTTACGAACATATAAACTCACATACACAAACTACCGGATCTAATACCTATACGCCAAACAAATATTTTTGCCTTGCGGGAATCTAACCCGTGACACGCAGTGCAGCAGCCAATCACTCAACCAGTGCGTCAACCATACCGTCGTATTGATTTTATGCAGCTACATAATTATACATTAGTTGATTGACCTTCTTGTGATAACCCTAATTTTGAAAATTTGACCTCAGTACATTAAAATCATTTTCTCAAAACCTACGCCTAATTAGAAAACCATATTTTTGTGGGTGATAAACCTTATTATAAGGAATCTATTCATACCAGATAGAGGTTCTACTTCGACCTAGAAAAAATAATAAAAAATAAATACTGATTTCAGTAAAACATTTTTTTTTGTGGACTCTATGATCATTTTTGATTAAATAATAACGCGATAATATGCTCCAAGAAATGCTTCATAAATCCTCAATGCAAACAAAACTCAATTACATATAGGTATTTTTGTACGAATTATTTTGTGTGTTTAAACCTTTAAGGCCACGAAAACATTAAGAATTTTTTAAAAATCAAGCATACGAATTTGTCACTTGGGAGTTCTACTCTTGCATTTATAATGAACTATTAATTAGGAAAATTCAATGAAAGGCGGATGTCACTTTTTTAGGGCAAAAAAAACACTGTGCGCTGGCCTAGTGCGGGTTGGCAGACTTCACATATCTTCGAGAACATTATGGAGAACTCTCAGACATGCAGGTTTCCTCACGATGTTTTCCTTCACCATTAAAGCAAGCGATAATCAACTATTTAATACGCATTTAACTTCGAAAAGTCAGAGATGCGCGCCTTGGGTTCGAACTCGAGACCTCTGCGTGGCAATCCAACGGTTTCCCACTAGGCTTTTTTACAATATTTTTTTTTTTTTTTTTTGCTCGTCGAAATGACCACACTCCACCTGATGGTAAGCAGTCGTGTGGTCTAAGAGCAGTGGCCTCCACATCGCCCCCACAGTAGCCGAGGCGATGTTGAGGTCTCTACTTTGACGGCCTGAGAAGATGCTTTTTCACGCCCCGCTTAAAGAACCCAGGATTGAAGGAAGAAGGAAACACGTGCCTTGGCAGAGAATTCCATGCCTTGGTCGTTCGGCAGAGATATGAGGACCCAAACTTTTTGGTACGCGCTCTAATCGACTCTACCGTGTAAGGATGGCATCTGAGCCCAGCACGCGTTGTTCTGGATAGGAAAGGCAATATAATAAAATATAATATAACTATAAGATAGTAATGCCAATCTATACAGCAACATCATAACTTATAAATGAGTACTAAGTTGACAGAAACATAATATACTTACAACCGACTCGCGAAAAAGATGATTCGACTATTTTAAAAGGTTACAATGTTCGTTATATAACAAATCGTATTATTACATCAAATTCTCATACAGATTATGCTCTTAACAAAATAATACAATCATAATGGACACAGGTAAACTCATTGCAGATGATTATCTAAAGAAATGAATGTAACCTTTCCCCTTGTCCTACATTCAAATAAAGAAAGACAATTATATCAACTGCTGTGGTATTTTATAATTTTTATGGCACTCGTGCACGATGACAAGCGCAAGTTAAGTAATTTGCGCGTGTTGTATGCATAATGTGAACGGCCAACGCGAGTCGCCCACTCAAGTAATGGAATGGGTGCGAGTAGCTTGCGCATTTAGCCCGCGAAGTAGGTTGCGCATGTAGCCCGCACGAAAATTCTATGCATGTAACCTACGGGAGAACGTTGCGCATGTAGCTTGCATGAGTACATTGCACATGTAGCCCACGAAATAGCTTATGCATGTAGAATGCGCGAAAAACTTGAGCATGTATCTCACGTGAAAAGGTCGCATACCTATGTAGAGGGCACGAGTGACTTACGCATATAACCGACGCTTTTTTTGCTTTTAAAGAAGGCAGCTTCCGCACTAGGAATAATTCCTGCATCCTTTACGAACATTCAAACAACGGACATAACGAACGCTCAGATTCGGAACAACCATTTGTGGATCGCACAAATTTTTGTCTCGTGTGGGATTCGAACCCACAACACTCGGCATAGCGGCAGTGGCGAGGCGACCACTTAAACCACTACGTTGCAGAGTTGCAGACCGACGCAAATAGCTTGCACCAGTACAGTGTCAGCTATGCGGCTTATAATGTCTTGCAGACCGAATTTCGGTCATGGCGGCCAATCTTAACGGAGACTGGCCATCTGCGCAGGAAATATTATAGTGCACAAGTGTGTGCGCACACACAAGTGCACTCTCTGTTCTCTAACTCTCATGATCCTATGGGACGGATAATCCGACACGACCGGAGAGAGATCAGGCGCAGGACCAACGGCTTTACGTGCTTGCCGAGGCACGGGGGTGTCTAACACCGCCAACTTCCTAACTGCGGGCTCGTATTGAGATTTCTTAACAGAAAATCTCAATAACTTTTTGTTGGCCCGACCCGGGGTTCGAATCCGAGATCTCATGCACAGCAGTCGCATTCACTTCCGCTGCGCCACGGAGGCAGTTTATACAAACACTGTTAAGGTTTTACGAACATTATGGTCGGTTATGCGGCGATGATTGTTACGTCAACCACTGAACTAAGAACAGGTGTAATGGAGCGAAAAAACATGTTACGCGATAAGTGATGAACTATTTATTGAATTTATTTATATTTGCCTATAACTTGAACAGTTTCATAGGTTAAAATCGTATACGTAATTTAGAGCCTGTTTATTGCGGTTTTATAGACGTTTCGTGGATGGATACCACGAGATATTAAATACACCAAACTGTACTGCAAAACAAGAAGAGGTACACACATCTGCCCTGATTAAATGGTTTAGTTACATCAAATCAATATAGGTACTTGTTACTTAGTTTTACACGCATTTTAATCTATACTAATTTGAATTTGATTTATTGTTTGTTTGTAAGGATTTACCTCAAATACTGGTCAGAAATATACGTATAAACCAACAAACATGAACAAACAGTATTTTACCAAGATTTACTACATATTTACACTGTTACCTACTTTCATAAGAAAATATAAACTTAATTTAGGAATAACACGTGTTTTACTACATTTTATAGTGTGTTAGCATGTGCAAGAGAAGGACATAGCATACGCTGCATAAAGTGCTGTCTTATTCACGCGCATGCAATGTCAAATCATAATACATGGTGGTAAGGTCAAAGTTCATGGCATTGCCCTACGTTTACGCGCGTGTTAAAAATTTAGAATAAACTATCTAATTAGCATTTTAGACTTGCTGCAGCCATAGTCACGTGGCAACATGACAGCCAGAAGTCTGAGGACCAATTCTTGTAATTAAATGGAACTCCAATCTAGTCCAATAAACGTCAAATGTGAACTGAAATGTAATTTATGTTTCCATCTGACTTTAATTTTAATCTAGGATATCATACCTACTGGTTGTGATATTTATTACACTGATTAGATAGAAACTTTTTGTTGAACAGTATTTATTACAAAACATTTGATTGACAATTATCGTCTGCTCCGTGCCTCGGAGAGCACGTTACGCCGTCGGTCCCGGCTGCCATGAACAGCTATGGCAGTCGTTATTGGGAAGTCAGTGCCCTCTAATATCCTGACACTGGTCTAGCCTTAGGGTATCGTTAGCCTTCGGGTTGCGGAGGTCAGGTGGCAGCCGCTCCGTGTAAAAAATAATATCCAGTCAAATTCGGTTAGACCAGAAAAGCGGGCCCCAAGTGGCTTGGGAATAATAAAGGCTAGGGAGAAGATTTATTACAAAACTTGGCCCTCAAATCAAGACCAGCAAAGTTAGTTTTTCTGATGCTTATATACATATATGCTAGTATTATCACCTAACTGTGACATGTGTGATGGATTATGTCAGAAACAGAAATGAAACAACAATTTAAATTGACGATTTTCGATGTTGGGCTTGTTAAAAGTATTTTGGCGAATCCAAAGTCGGAAATTGCAATGCAATAATTGTGTGCTTTGGTTGAAGTGCGTCACAATAATTCTCTTATCTGGAAAATGCTAAGATAATGTTGTGTTGTGTAAGATAGGGTACAATGGTGTTGGCGTATCCTTGTGGATAAAACCCCTTATATAAAAATAAAAATCAAAATAAAAAAGTCATGACTAGTGAAAGATGCCTAAAACATCGAGGAAAGTGAAAGTTTTATGAGATGCTAGTAAAATTTTAAAATACAATCAAATAATTCGTATGCTGGCGTTTAATTTTCACGTACATATCAACTGGCTATAAAATCTCAGTAGAGCGCTCAACTTCCCGTGCAATTTACCTAGTGACACTATCCATTGATCTATGTAAAGCCTGAACCAGATGTAAGATATATTAGTAAGCGTTTAATTGGTGCCAATTACACAATCCCTTTTTAATAGTCTAAGTCAGCGGGTTTATTACATCCACACTTCATTTCCTTACGATATTATCTACCTACATTCATTGTTTAGTGACCCACCCGGCTTGACCTATCATCGCATAAGAGTTCAACACAAGATCATTACATAAAACTAAAGTCATCATTACAATCAATATTCAATGGATATCAATTCTGAGTTTCATCATGCGTCTAAATAAATTATTATGATTATTAGTATTTCATTTTATATTGAAAACGATTATAAAATCTAAATCATTGATGTATACTTGATGAATTTGAATAATATTCAGATTTCGTATCTCTAATTATTTTAACTTTGATATAGAGAAATGCTAGTGAATTTATTTTGAAAATGCGGTTCGTTTTCTGCATAAAAGAGGAACTACAAAACAGCTTAAACTACATCTTAACTAATATTAAAAATGCGAAAATGAGTTTGTTTGTTTGTTTGTTACGTTTTCACGCCTTAGCGTTCCTGCACACGATGCCGTCACCGCGTCGTCGCCGCGCTGACGCCGCGCAATTACACAGTAGATACGAGTCGCGCGAAGCCCGCCACCGCTCCGCCGCCGCGCCGCCACCGCGCGCTTTCCCTCTGTTTGATTCATTCCATTACCGGCCGCGTACGAACGTGCACATGATCAAACAGACAGGGAGGGGAACGCGCGCGGTGGCGGCGCGGCGGCGGCGCGGTGCCTGGCGGGTTTCGCGCGACTCGTATCTACAGTGTAATTGTGCGGCGACGGCGCGGTGACCGCATCGTGTGCAGGAACGCTTAACTACTCAACCGATCAACATGAAATTTTGCATACACGTTGTCCAGGGGTACAGAATAGGACATAGGGTACCTTTCATCCAGAAAAAATAACTGTTGCAAACCTAACCTAACCTACATTTACACGAGCGAAGCCGCGGGTGAAAACTAGTACATAATATATTAGTAATACAAGGTCAAGCCAATTGCTGTGTAACAGGTTCAAAACTTTGCTCTGCTACTGAAACTTTCGAAGTAGATAAGCTCAATAACTCATTACCTGGCCGGAAATTGATATCTAGACTTAACAATCAGCTATCTAGTAATTTATTTATTCACGCATGAATAGTTTAACTGTACTCTCTAGGTATTATTAATCGAAGATTGAAAGTGAGAAGTTTCTTTACAATATTATCTACAAATTGATAAATTGGTAATTGTACTTACGTCACATCATATTGCATAATACTATGATAGAATAAATAATTATCTGTGTAATTATTCAATACCTAAAGTGGCGATAATTATTTCATTAATGTCAAACCCGTAACGATAGATCTTATCATAATAGATGTTTTGTTATTTAGATGTAAATGTAAATGTTATGCTTGTCAACTACATGGATATATTATACAGATAGGAATACCTTGCGCCAAACTTTAAGTTCTCTCTAACGTTGCATTGAGTAGGTTGCAATGACAAAAAATGGGTTGCGGGATGGACACGGCGACTACGGGTGGAATTGCGCAGACAACAGCAGCACAAGAATAATGATTCAAGTCCCAGTGAAGTTCTATCTATACTAATATTATAAACTACATTTTACTCACGGTTTCGCTTGCGTCAATCTAGATTTTGTCAATAAATCTGTATTCCACGGGAATAGCACTTTTTCACTAGATAAAAAGTATACCCTATGTCTTTACCTAAATCCCTGACAACGGATATACGAAATTTTATGATCATAAATTGAGTAGATAAGGCGTGAAAGCGTAACAAACAAACTCACATTCGTATTTATAATATTATTAGATGTTCCCGCGGTTTCACCCGAGTTTATCGTTAATGCGCCGCCCCCGTGAGTCGCAGCGTGATGTTATATAGCCTTCCTCGATAAATAGGCTATCCAACACTAAAATAATTTTTCAAATTGAATCAGTAGTTCCTGAGATTAGCGCGTTCAAACAAACAAAATCTTCAGCTTTATAATATTAAGCATAGATTGAGAAATTTAAAATGTCTATTCATAATTTACGTGCTCGAATTGCCTTGTTGTAACTAGTTTGTTATAAATCTAAGAGACTAAGACCTGGACGCCTCTCGACATTAACGCTGATACAGACTTGGTCCAAAACAATGCTACGATTGATGATGAATTGATGATGCAATTCTTCTTCTCCCTAGCCTTTATTACTCCTAAGTCACTTGGGGTCGGCTATCTAGTCTAACGGGATTTGACTGGATATCAGTTTTTACACGGAGCGACTGCCATCTGACCTCCGCAACCCGAAGGCTAACGATACCCTAAGGCTAGACCAGTGTCAGGATATAAGAGGGCACTGACTTCCCAATAACGACTGCCATAGATGTTCATGGCAGCCGGGACCGAAGGCTTAACGTGCTCTCTGAGGCACGGAGCAGGCGATAATTGTCAATCAATACGCACATAATTTCGAAAAGTCATATAACTTCCGAAAGTCAGAGGTGCGCGACGTGGGTTCGAACCCGAGACCCTCTGCATTGCAGTCTGTTAGTCTCCCCACTGAGCTATCGCTGCTCGCTGATGATGCAATTCTGAACAGTGATATTTATAGCATCTATATGCCTGTCATCTAAAACCACCAGCAAAAGATAAATCTTTTGCTGGTGGTTTTAGATGACATGCCTCACTGACCGCAAAACATAATTTAAAACATCTCTACTGAAAGCCTAGGCTAGAGCCTTTTTAACACCTGTTTAATGAAAACTTATGTAATACTTAGTGAATGGGTATTGAATAAATCTTGAATAAGCAATAACTTTTAGTTGATAATTCAATTTACAGTTGTTAGATAACTATTTCTTCAAACACCAGGTTTTTAAATTTCTCTTTTGCAGTTTTAGGATCAAGATTGGACTGCGGTTGGTATTAAGTGATTTTCCTAAGAAAATCTCTTTGTAATAAATCGAAATGCTCAGGTATTACTTTCTATTCATTGTTGTTGCGTAAGTTGTCTATTGTTGAGTAACTTTCTTATTATTTAAATATTTAATTATTTGTGAATGGATAATCAATTAGGTATAGGTGTAATTACTTCCGAATATAATTATGAAAACTTACGATTGTTGCTGATAATGTCTGAATGATTTTTTATAATAACACTGGAATTTTTCATTAATCCTAACTAATATTATAAAAGCGAAAATGAGTTTGTTTGTTTGTTACCTTTTCGTGCCTAATCCACTGAACCGATCATCCTGAAATTTTGCATATACGTTGACAGGTGTACAGAAACGGACATAGGCTACCTTTAATCACGAAAAAAATTACTGTTCCCGAGGAAAACAATAATAACGTTCTTATGATAATAGATGGCGCCACGTGTCTTTCGAATCATGATTGAATTATATTATTACAAGCAGAGTACAACCCGAATTGATTGTCAAATTCTAAATTAACGCGAGCGAAGCCGCGGGCAAAAGCTAGTAAATAATAGCTTTTAAAATCTTGTATTGCAAGATGTTATTTCGTTCATATAAAGACTTATTTTAGTGCACACACACCTTGTCAGCTCTTTTTGTCTTATTACATCAAAGAATATGACGTGTGTATTCAGATTTGTGTGTAATATTGCATGTATTATTAATTAATTATATCGCTATTACTGATGAATTAATATAGTATAGTTTGCTTGACTTTTACTTCAGGCTCAGTTCATGTTATATATTATCTATTTCTATGCTTTCTTTTTTAGCATACTAGATTTTGCGCGTGGCTTCGCTCGCGTAAATATAGGTTAGGTTAGTAACAGTACTTTTTCTTTTCTGTTGCTCCCACAACGTGAACGAAATTTCACGATGAACGGTCGAGTAGTTAAGGCGTGAACGCGTAACAAACGAGCAAACTCACATTACAATTTTAGTTAGGATAGTAAAGGTAATATTAGTAACAAGAATGACATTATTTGAGGGTTGTTTACTTTTATATATTTTTTTAATTTTTTTTTTATTTTCCTCGTCGCAATGACCACACTCCACCTCATGGTAAGCAGTCGTGTGGTCTAAGAGCAGTGGCCTCCACACCGCCCTCATAGCAGCCGAGGCGATGTTGTTGATTTTCAATAAACGGCTACAGTTAGGTAGTACAAGCTAGACTGACCCGATCACGGATGCTGTATTTTATGGTGGAAGATTATCTAGTTTGTTCACAAGGTCTTCTAGCTCAAAAATTACTATTATAATCATCAAGTCTACCACTAAAATATATTTTAATCGCTAATAAATTCAGACTGTTCTAATATCCATATTAAATATATAATAATAATGGCGAACGGTGTTCATCCACGCTGCAAGGACAAACACATTCTAAGTGGTTTACAAATGCATACAGATGTAAATTTAAATGTACTAATGTTATTATGATTGTCATCTAATAAATAAGAGTTATAGTACAATTGGATGGCTGCGGTTCCTAATCGTATAAAATATGTAAATAACTAATTGTATAAATTCTACGCATGCGTACTTTTTACCAACCATTATTTTGATTGCTTTTCGTTTTGATGGACAATTATTTTTTCATTCAGAAGCCTGGATATACTGCAGGATAGACCATGGGATAGACGGACTCAATATATTGCGGGAAATAGGGATTTTTTTAATAACTGTCATAAGTAATACTGGTTTTAAACAAATAATAAAACTGAAATGTATCGGCATAGTATTTGAATCAATGAGATTTCAGTTTTTAAAATAAACATGTATTAACATAATATGTATATTTAAAAACTAAAATATCATTGATTCAAATACTGGTAAATCAACTGCAAGATATATTGATTGTCATATAAATATCGACCGGTGCTATGAATCAAAGAAATGCGTATTATTGTAGCATAGTAGGTCTTTAAAACGCCATTTAAATTAAATTTCGAAATTATATTATACATCAACAATTATAACAATTAAAAACAATTGATTTCAAAATGTTGCAAGCAACATGAAATTTTGCAACTAACCTATTGTTACTGCGAACTTTATCAAAATATTATAAACAATTAAACAATAAAAAAAGATTGCCACCAATTAAACTATTATTTGCTACCATTCAAACACTATAGTTTTTATAAAACCACATTATACCTAGCTTAGTATACTTATCTTTAGTTTTATAGACGCATCAATAAAAACTCAAATTACCATTACGTCCCGTTAACATTTGAACATTTCGCAAAAGTTGCGTGATGATTCTTAAAACATTATAAAATTATATTAATGACCTAGTCTACTAAACGGCTGGACTTATTTGCGTAATGCTCACACAGTTGGACAATTTAGAGGATTCCTACAAGACGCAGTATGACTTGGCCTTGTAGTATCGGTAAAAATAACAGTTCAACTTTATGTAGCGGTTGATATTTGAAATTGTATCTTTATATTCATTTGCATTTATTATATTTTAATATTCTTTCTAAATTATATTCGGATAAACAGATATAGAATCTATACATGTAATAAAATTACGCAAAATAATGAGGAAGGTACAATAAAAAATATAAGCCAGAACTATTATTTATAGAATTTTTGTCTGTCTATCTGTACGCGCTTCACGCAAAAACTTCTGTACAAAATTGAATAAGGTTTTCACAGTTGTGTTGCCAGAGGTATAACTTAAAATGTGGTGCATGATTCATCTTGTTACGCTGCCTAGAAGTCAAGTTTTAGAAGCTGATCTGCGCACGTTGATCTGCTTCTTCTCACATGCAAAACTAGTAGTTACCTACTTCCAAATTCCACGCATACGAAAAACATGGGCAATAACTTCTTCAAAATTCGAACTTAATGTTTATATAGTTTGTGAAAACATTCAGAAGCCTTAATACAGAGCGTAAATCCGTTCCACTTATCCATTATAACTCGATCACTTTGATTGACTTACTTTTATATCCAGCGTCTAACATAATGAAGTGCCTGTAGAAAATCGTAATAATATAAGTAGGTACTAATTCTTCTTCTCCCTAGCCTTTATTATTCCCAAGTCACTTGGGGTCGGCTTTCTAGTCTAACCGGATTTGACTGGATATCAGTTTTTACATGGAGCGATTGCTACCTGACCTCCGCAACCCGAAGGCTAACGATAGCCTAAAGCTAGGCCAGTGTCAGGATATAAGAGGGCACTGACTTCCCAATAACGACTGCCATAGATGTTTATGGCAGCCGGGACCAACGGCTAAACGTGCTCTCCGAGGCACGGAGCAGGCGATAAAATTGTCAATCAATACGCAGATAATTTCGAAAAAACATATAACTTCCGAAAGTCAGAGGTGCGCGACGTGGGTTCGAACCCGAGACACTCTGCATTGCAGCAGTACACGGAGCGTACCTATAGGTACTAATTGATATGTTCAAAATTCTTCCTCGTACTGTAAATTTTTTACATATAAAGCAACAATGAATGATCAATGAAGAAAAATGATCAAATTTATGAGGCAATATTCGTATCAAGACAGTAAATAGATATTTTGTATAGGATAATTGACGATAACTATATATTAATACGTGAAGCAAAAACGTTGTACCCCTTTTTACAAAAATTTGGCACAGTTAAAGTTTATATGGAGAAGGAGTAGCGAATCCTTATAAATTATAATTCTTTATAAAATATGCATTAAAAATACATTAAATGAATGAAAAAACGCTACACGCACACAGCCATGCATTTGACACAACAGGTCTAATCGCGTTCGTAGTATTTCGGCATTGTTCGCCTGATGTCGTAGAATTCTTCGTAACTATGGTTACATATTTATGTGGAGTGGGTGACTAAATGAAATGTAATTATAAAGGTATAGCTATAGACAATAAAACCTTTATAACGATCAAACTTAAAATATAAATCAATTATGGTCGAATTACGACCACTTGGCGACCGCTAGTAGGAATAAAACAGTTAAAATCGCCGCTACATTAAGCGCGTTCAGACTGTATTACCGATGACAGATTAGGTACCACTATCCAAAGGCTGTTTAGAGACGAGTTGTTATATCGGTCGCGATACCCACCGGTTAGGTAACCTAGATCTCAGCTTATGCATCGATGTCATTATAAAACATCCATGCATAATATCTACACTATCATAAAACCGTAAAGAAGCTATATAAATATATTAGATTTCGACCGCGACTTCGCTCGCGTAAGTATAGAATCTGTGGTGTAGGTTAGGCTAGAAACAGTAGGTACTTTTTCCTTTAAAAGTTACCTTATGTCCTTTTCTATACCCTTGACAAAGTGTATGCGATCTCTTTATTCCTGCACTAAGAATAGCTCCTGTATCGCGGCGGACTTTACGAACATTTAAACAACGGACACAATAAACATCCAGACTCGGAACAAGCACTCGTGGATCGCACAAATTTATTGTCCCCAGTGGGATTCGAACCCCCAACACTCGCGCAGTGTCAGTGGCGAGGCGACCTCTTAGACCACTACGCCATTCGTGCAGTCAGAAGTCAAAGTCAGTTAGGATTTTAAAAAGCTTTCTGAATTCGAAACTACTGATGTTTTAAGCTTCATGTATGTTTGTTTATGTTTTACGTAAGAACCACTATCGCACAAAACGTGGGTATTGTAGTAGCAGATAGGAACAGCTGAAAATTCTGATAATTAATCCAGTGCATCTTCAAAGCAATAAAAGTGCAATTAACCTAATGAGTCGCAGCGGCAGTTCGGCGGGTATCGCAATAGGTTTTCAATGATGTGACAATCCAACGATTGACAGGTTAAATAAGGAACGAAAGGTTTACAGATTACTAGATTGTGTGCGCGGCTTCGCTCGGGTAAATGTAGGTTAGGTTAAAAACAGTACTTTTTCTGGATGAAAGGTCTATGTCCTTTTTTGTACCCCTCACAAAGTGCATGCAAAATTTCATGTTGATTGGTTGTATAGTTAAGGCGTGAAAGCGTAACAAACAAACAAACTCACATTCGCATTTATAATATTAGTCACGATACACGTGGTCTTTTTACTGACATAACACAGGAGGAGGTTTCTAATTCGACTAGATATTATATTTTTTAATATATTTATTGATTATTTTTGCGTTAGGTTCAGTATAACTTCAAGGCGGTCTCACATCTATATTCAACCTTCAAAGATACATCAGAAAACTCTTTATCATTAATAAATAAATTAATTAATTAACATGCCACTAACATTAGTAATTTTACGAAAACCACCGGGTAACTTAGTAAACGTCACTGAAAATTGTAAAAGTCTAACATTTTAATAAAAATTATAAACCGAGTACAAAACCACTACAAATAAAGAAAATATATTTTTTTGACTTAACTGACCTACTTAAATTATAACAGAGGAATTAGACAATACCTCAGTCAACTGAGCTGTTTATGATCCTGCGTCAGAGATTGGCTTTCCAGAATGAAATGAATGTCTTCAGAATGAAATTCTACCTTAGCATGGAAACGCTTATAAAATAAATCATAATATACTTAACTAAGCTACTAATGGTATTTGACCAATTCGGATTCATGGCCAAATAAACAGCCAAGATAATCCAATTACTAGACTTGCTTCAATTCTCTCACTTTTCAAGGTCACATATTGTTCGTCAGTAGAATAACGTAACAGACCTTTAAAAAAGAAGACCATAAAACCGATTGAAAACAATTTAATTAATATCTGATAAGAGCAATCAACGTGCTCTACATTAATCACCTCACGATTTATTTATTAGTCTAAAGCATTAGCTAACGACATACCTACGACTCTAATGTCAAGGAATCTGTCTTAGACTGAATTATGATCATTAGTTATATAAATATTTTATTCACGGATTTCCTACATTTCAATCTATAGATACTAATGAAGATGATTTTCTATGCATAATAATTATATTCTCCTGCAGACCGAATTTCGGTATATTTGCAATATTATAGAGCACAAACTGCATTTTGTAATTCCTTACCTACTCTCAAAGTCTAATAATATGGGAGGGTATCCGATCGTATAACCGTCCCAGTCTAGATCGACGCAACGTCTGGCGCAGAACCAACGGGTGGAAGTTCTTCGGAGGCGCAGGCTGTGCACCACTGTTGACTATCCTGATTAGAGCTGCTTCTGATACATCCTCCACAGAAAATCCCAATATTTGTCCGACTCAGGGATCAAACCTGAGACCTCATGCACAGCAGTCGCATGTGCCAACGCTGCCCCACCAAGGCATATTTTTGTTTAGGTACATTTTCATGGAACGAATTAGTCATCTATCCAACCTATTTCATAAGGAATGATTATTTTATTCCAGACAACTAAACACACACGAAATTACATAAGTACACAAAACAAAGAAACATATTTTACTGGTTGAAATTAAACTACTTTATACGGATTTTATCGCGTTGTTTATTTGACACTTTATTACAACATTTTTAAAACTGTTACACTACTATTACTATTAAAATTAACTAATTTTTAACCTAAATAATTATTGAAACTATTAAAACTACTTATACTATTTATATTTACGTTTACACTTTCCCCGACGTTTCGGTTGCTTTTCAGCAGCCATGGTCATATCCGTATATAATAATAATAATAAACATTTATTTCGGATATTAATTTTAGTTTAATTTCAATGAATAACATTCGCGTAAACAGAAGACAATATTATATTTTACTGGATCGAATATGTTGCCAAAGTAGGTACATACATACATTACATAGTCCTCAGCTTGGCAAAGCCGAAGATTGTAGGCTATAAATTTGCTACCTATTAATCAATTAGAGTGCGCACCAACAACTTTGGATCCTCATACCTCTGCCGAACGATCAAAGCATGCAATTCTCTGCCAAGGCACGTGTTTCCTTCTCCCTTTAATCCTGGGTCCTTTAAGCGGGGTGTGGAAAAGCACCTTCTTAGGTCGTCAAAGTAGAGACCTCAACATCGCCTCAGCTGCTACGAGGACTGTGTGGAGGCCACTGCTCGTAGACCACATGACTGCTTACCATCAGACATCAACAGAGTGGGGTCATTTTGAAGAGCAAAATATTAAAAAAAAATACCTTTCTGCCGAAATGTAGATGTAACAAAACTCTTCACCCGCCGGAAGAAGAGGCGTTAGACTACATAATAATAATGTACGATTTATTCGTTTCGTTCTGATCGCACATCGCTTTTATTTGTCTATATTCAAAGATATTTTAACTCAACAATTAATTTATGAGTATTGTAATAATGTACCTACTTACCTACCTGCTTACCTACCTACCAAAGCCTTTGTCAGAGAAGATAAAAGTTATCACTACTTAACCATCTACGAGCTGTTGAGTCGTACATCCTTCAAGTACAGTTGTAGATAATTTCTCACGATACAATATATCTTAAACTAACATGAATATCGATTGCATCACTAATTATAGCAAATAACATTATAACAATGGACGGTTCGGTTTAAATAAGATGTTTATCTGCCATTGTCAGCTTCCGGACATACATCGTGTGAGTTTCCACAAATTCTATAGTAATAACTTGAATTATTGTTCACTTCTCACTTATTATGTCATTATAACACTTTTTAATGTGCTTGCTCTGACAATTATTTGACACGGCAATGTTATATTAACGGACATTACCGTTTTTATGACGTTTAAAACTTAAAATTTGTTTAATTATCTTAAGTGTCATACTTATAATGATAAATATGAATAATAATTATTATTTTAGATGTTGTGTGTGTTATTTACTTTTTGGAGTTTGTAAGTAACGTCAGCTAGCGACAAAGCGTAAAAGCTCCAATAAGTACGGTGATGCAATTTTGCGGTAGTTTATTTATAACGTAAGAGATGGCGCTGTTACGAATTAATTTGAATAATTTAGTAATTATATCCAAGAATTTAATTTCAAAATGATATCAAATAGATTGAATTTATTTAAAAGGTCATTTATGTCAGAATAATTAAATTCACTACCTAATATTGTTGAAATTTTGAAAGCTCTTATGTATTACACCATCTGTTAGCTATGAGTACACACAAATTTCAACAGATGTCGCTTTTCTCAAAATTTCTAACATAACTTTCGTTTAAATCTTTTTTTACAAGATAGATACAAATCATTAAACCATTTATAATATCATTTTTATGTACCAAAACAAAGACATAAGATTACGTTTCTTTTGTTACAGAAAAAATTTGAGCCTGCAGCCAGTAGATCGTGAGGAAGATGCTCATTTATTCACGTACCGGGATGTGAACCGAACACATGTGTCTGTCGTGCTGGCGCAGAGCGTCGATGCGCTGGTCGACAGTGACTCTCCACAGAACATCGTGAAGTTCCGACTAGGATGCGATTTTGATTCCGGAGACGATCTCGTAAGTGTCACTTGCGTTTTTACAGGCAGAAACTTGGAATCCTCATTAACCGCAGAAATTCAACATACTTTATGCCTGCTCTTCTCTGTATTAGGTGGCATCCAACCACGTTCTATACATAGAGTAGACTGCAGAGGTTCCCACACGTTCCCAGAGTTCTGGTGGACCCCTGCAGCTCAACAATTTCATTCGGGAATGAACCTATCACTGGCCTTTTTTTATTATTTCTCTACCGAAAACAAAAACCGAAAAACCACTGGCACTAAATATGGAATATGAAAGTTTTTACAAGTAACAGTCGCTGGGATTGTCGAACAGTCGTAGACCCCCGCTTATGAATTTTGAACCGCCCTTTTTTTTTGTTACGCCAACGAAGACCACCGTCGAGTCTCCCGTGGACCCCTGGGGGTCCACCTGGACCACTTTGAGAACTAATGGAGTAGAGCATATAGCGTCAGCCTAGTGGTATAATAGATGGACTAACAGCTCAAGGGTTTCAAGTTCGATCCCGTAGTACTAGAATTTTACGAGTGATTTCTGTCATATTAAAAGAATAAAAGTACCTATCGCATCCAGACCCGGAGCAACAATTTGTAGATAGCACACATTTTTGACCCATTTGATCATTTGATTCTAGTCTATATCACTCGCAGTGGTAAGGCGACCATCTAAACCACTAAACCATCTGTGTAATCAAAAGTATTTATAAACAACTTACGTGTAGATAGTACCTACCTATATAAAGCTGCAATAGCTCAGTGGGGAGACCAACAGACTGCAATGCAGAAGGTCTCGAGTTCGAACCTACGTCGCGCACCTCTGACTATCGGAAGTTATATGTCTTGTCGAAATTATGTGCGTATTGATTGACAATTATCGTCTGCTCCGTGCCTCGGAGAGCACGTTAAGCCGTCGGTCCCGGCTGCCATGAACATCTATGGCAGTCGTTATTGGAAAGTCAGTGCTCTCTAATATCCTGACACTAGTCTAGCCTTAGGGTATCGTTAGCCTTCGGGTTGCGGAGGTCAGGTGGCAGCCGCTCCGTGTAAAAACTGATATCCAGTCAAATCCGGTTAGACTAGAAAGCCGACTCCAAGTGACTTGGGAATAATAAAGGCTAGGGAGAAGAAGAAGAAGTACCTACCTATATACCTTGTACGCTATAGATGTTGAGAAAACTGTCTACCTCGGTGCCTCAGTAGTGCAGCGGTGGTAAATACGACTGCTGTG
This sequence comes from Catocala sponsa, assembly GCA_963564715.1. NCBI lineage: Eukaryota > Metazoa > Arthropoda > Insecta > Lepidoptera > Erebidae > Catocala > Catocala sponsa. The sequence goes on from OY751337.1 coordinate 904,634, forward strand.
TATGAGAGGTGGCGGGTTCGATACCTGGGGCTTTTAGTTGGTTTTCTATACAAATAAATAAAATTTAAGTGTCTGTTTGTAATGTCAAAATAACAGCTTTTTATCTAATGCATATGAAAGTATATAAGGTACCTATACAAAAACATATATTTTTTAAATGTTAGCCTGTCTGTCTGTCTGTCTGTTTGTTCCGGCTAATCTCCAAAGCGGCTGTACCGATTTTGACGGGACTTTCACTGGCAGATAGCTGATGTTATAAGGAGTAACTTAGGCTACTTTGATTTTAGAAAAAAAATAGGGTTTCGCGAAGACATACATTTTTTTTAGTTAAAATCTACGCGAACGAAGTCGCAGGTAACAGCTAGTCTATCAATAAAAATTCAAAGCGATAGCACGGGTCTGAAACTTTGTTAGATAGACGGCAATCGGCTCATCCCCTATTACACAGGACTTAATAAGGACTTAATAATCAAGTAAAATTCGGATATAATAAACCTCCGCCTCCACTCTTAGGGATGTTGTGTGAATGTAGAAACCTACGTATTTGATAGCTTTCATAATTTACTAGAGGATTAAGAATAAAGCCGTCTGTAGTATATAATATCAGCCCTGTATTAAACTGTCCCACTGCTGGGCATTGTCCTCTTCTCAGCGTGAGAAAGGTTAGGCCATAGTCCACCATGTTGGCACAGTGTGAAAAAGGTTAGGCCATAGTCCACCATGTTGGCCCAGTGCGGGTTGGCAGACTTCACGTATCATATAAGGAAAATAACATAACATTGAATTGTATTGATGTAAACATTTGGCGATTGAAAAGAGTGGATATGAGTTTCTTACCTGCTTCTTCTCATGAAAGCTCTACTCCTCAAACAGGCTTCTTTTCAATGCAAAATTTTTATTTCCATCTATTTATTTTATATTTTTTTTTATTAATATAGTAGTGAATTGACGTGTCCAACAATTGTTTGCACATTTTTATGGAAATAAAGGTTTTTGACTTTGGCTTTGACTATCTTTGAGAACATTATTTTTACAATTATTGTTACCATTTTGTAGTTTTAAGTATACCACTCTCAATTAGTTACAATGTATAGACAAGTAAAACTACAAAAATTTTAAAATTTGTAATATTGTTAGTTTACCCAATAAAGAGAAAAATATATATTGAGCACTCTTAGACATGCAGGTTTCCTCGCAATGTTTTCCTTCACAGATAGATAATTAACTATTTAATACGCATATAACTTCCGAAAGTCAGAGATGCGCGTCTTGGGTTCGAACTCGAGACCTCTGCGTGGCAATCCAACGGCTTCCTACTAGGCAATCGCTGCTACTTTAAAATTTATAATTATTATGTTTGAAATTCTGATAATTATATCTACATAATTTATATATTAACAAACTTAAGTGTATGAGGAGACCCATGTCTACATAGCAGTAGAAAAGTTAATAAACAGAGCTGATGCTTTTTTATTGCTCTTATTTGCAGCAAGCCTTTTCATTCATCGTTTTCTTTACTTTCCATGAATGCGAAAAATAGTTTAAAACTCATTATATATGTAGCTCCAAGCTTACCAATAAAACAAACTATGTACATAAAATAAAGGCAAATTAATTTTAAAAGGCTAAAATTTCAGATTACCGTTAAAAAAAAGAGTCACACAGTTTTATACAAGGGATTAAATATAATGATCATCAAAAATACTAATTGGTCAGCAAATGTTGCACAGCATAACGAGCATCTATACGCCTCAAATCACTGCATTCCGTCTCGGATGTGTTGTTAGGTTATGTTAGGTTCCTTTTTTTAAACTCACCCAAAAATAGGAGCCCCGCAAAGCGGGGCTCCGTCGACTTAGTTTGATCTCTTTAAAGTTTGCTGGCCATGAGTTGCTGATCAATTAGCTATTTCTGCTCACAGATTATATTTATCTGCTCACAAAAATACCAATAGTATGCTAACCATTTAAATAACACCCTTTATAGAATACCCTCTGTGGAAGAGGGTATTGTATAAGAGTGTTTTCTGGAATAAGATAAATGGGTCAACGACTGCGACATGTGGATCTTTTACGAAATTTAATATGGACGTCGTTTGTCACTCACAGTTTAAATGTCACCGGTTCGTCGTCGCCGCCATCTTCTTATACATCTTCTATTACATTATATATTTTTTTTTAATTATCATATTTAACTTTCTTGTACACTACGACCATAAATTAATGAATCCCATCAGTTTTTTGTTTTATTATTAAGCACTAATTATGCTAATAGATAGACAGTCAAAAGTATGACTATTTTTTAAATATTTCTTTGACTTGTTTTATTTCTTCATATTTTTTCTGAACGGCCATCAGTTCTACTATAAGAAATTTCAAGGTTATCCATTAATTACCAGACATCCTTATTACATTTCCTATTAGGTATAAATATATTATTTACCTAATGTCTACATGTGTTAGCGAAAATCCCCTTTATTCTCTTCTAGCTTTTGCCCTCGGCTTCGCTCGCGTTAATTTAGAATTTGACAATCAATTCGGCTTGTACTCTGCTTTAATAATCATGATTCGAAAGACACGTGGCGCCATCTATTATCATAAGAACGTTATTGTTGTTTTCCTCGGGAACAGTAATTTTTTTCGGGATGAAAGGTAGCCTATGTCCGTTTCTGTACACCTGACATATGCAAAATTTCAGAATGATCGGTTCAGTGGTTTAGGCGTGAAAAGGTAACAAACAAACAATCTCATTTTCGCTTTTATAATATTAGTTAAGATACTATAGGTATTATAATATTCAGTAAATTTCTAGCTGCTTCAATTGCAAGAGGTCTGGGCATTAATAAGTCATTCAGACTGACTTCTCTTTCTATAATATACTTCGGTTCGATAAACCATATCCAAATTTAGTTCCTCATTGCACCTCTGCAATCTAATTCAAAACATCACGATAGAGGTTGCATTATTGCAACAATGTTACATTCTGTGAATTGCATAGATACAATAGTGAATTATTACATGTATGTTATGAAACGACGAATTGCTACGTACAGGCATAATTAATCAAGTTTCAGATATGAACTTAAATCTTCTTCTTAGCCTTTATTATTCCCAAGTCACTTGGGGTCGGCTTTTTAGTGTAACCGGATTTGACTGGATTTGAATGGATTGACTGGAGCGACTGCCATCTGACCCCCACAATCCGAAGGCTAACGATACGCTAAGGCTAGACCCGTGTCAGAATATTAGAGGGCACTGACTTCCCAATAACGACTGCCATAGATGTTCATGGCAGCCCGGATCGACGGCTAAACGTGCTCTCCGAGGCACGGAGCAGGCTATAATTGTCAATCAATACGCACATAATTTCGAAAAGTCATATAACTTCCGAAAGTCAGAGGTACGCGACGTGGGTCGTCGTACCCGAGACTCTCTGCATTGTAGTCTGTTGGTCTCCCCACTGAGATATCACTGAGATTTGAACTTAAATATTGGTAATATAATAAACTATGTAAGCTTGTATTCCTCTAAACAAAGTTATTAAGGTAGAGTCGATTAGAGCGCGTACCAAAAAGTTCGGGTCCTCATACCTCTGCCGAACGACCAAGGCATGGAATTCTCTGCCAAGGCACGTTTTTCCTTCTTCCTTCAATCCTGGGTCCTTTAAGCGGGGCGTGAAAAAGCATCTTCTCAGGCCGTCAAAGTAGAGACCTCAACATACTGTGGGGGCGGTGTGGAGGCCACTGCTCTTAGAACACACGACTGCTTGCCATCAGGTGGAGTTTGGTCATTTTGAAGAGCAAAAAAAAAAAAAAAAAAAATTTTCAAATTCGTGTATTTATTGCGAAAAGCAGATAATCCTAACTGCGAGGTCTGTGGCACAATAGAGGATGTACTACATGTGTTGGAGGAGTGTGTTCGGTACCGTGAGAAAAGGCAAATGCTCAAGCAGTCCTTAAATTTGTCGCGATTAGATGCAGGCGTTTTTCACGGTGTGTTAGCTAATCCTATATCTGAGCCAGCAAAAATATTGCTTTATATTAGATACGTAAGTATTAGGTTAAATATAGTGAGAGAATCTGTGTAAGCATAATGGGATTGACATAGTCGCACCTGCGTACTTAAATCCCTATTAAAAATAAAGAAAAAAAAACTATGTAAGCTTGAATTCGTTATCAGCTTCTGTATCTAATATATTAACATATAAACTTAATCAGGAGCAGCGATAAACTAGTGGGATACTGTTGGACTGCCACGCAGAGATCTCAAGTTCGATTTCAGGGTGCGCACCTCTAACTTTTCGAAGTTGTGTGCGTATTAATTAGTTAATTGTCGCTCGCTTTAACGATAAAGAAAAACATGGTGAGGAAACCTGCATGTCTGAGAGCTCTCCATAATGTTCTCAAAGATATGTGAAGTCTGTCAACCCGCACTAGGCCAGCGTGGTGGGATATGGCCCTAACGCTTCTCATAGTAAGAAGAGGCCCGTGCCCAGCAGTGGGACAGTTTAATATAGGGCTGATATTATTATATAATCATAATTTTACTCGTATATCCTTGAAGGGGCAGGCAGAGCTATGGCAGAGGCGTTACACTCACATATTGCTGATTCCACGTATTTTTCACCGCCCTGTTTTGATATTACCTTTTCCAGACTCTTTGTTTTTTGAAGTGAAAACTTCTTTAGCGGCGTTGTGCACTTTTTTTGTGATGGGTAAAAAATGTTAAACTCGCGTCAGGACACGTGACCTGATCGAAAATTCGTAAGACGGAGGGAGAATTGTCATGTTTGTGTATGATAGCGCAATAAATGAATATTGTATAATTAATATTGTATCTCAGTACGGTAAGGACCTATATATGATTTAAAACTGTATCGTTCTCCATCTAATGTGTGAGCTCACTCTTCTTAAGGAGGACACTTTTTTGTACAATCTAAGTTTGGGGAAAACACATCTATGATTTAAAACTGAGTGCAACCCGTTGTTTTTTTATTAAAGGCAACTCTCGCACTAGTAATAGACCCCACATCGCGGGGAACTTTACAAACATTGAAACAACTCACACAAAGAACACCCAGGCTCATAACAACTACTTATGGAGCTCACAATGTTGTCTGGTGCGGGGATTGAACTCTTGACGCACCGGCAATGGCGAGGCGACAACTTCAACCACTACGCCATCCATACGGCCAAGGTTTTATATAACTAACTAGCTTTTGCCCGCGGCTTCGCTCGCGCAAAAGTAGGTTTGGTTAGGTTATTAACAGTATTTCCTTTTTTTTAATAAACCATAGTCTATGCTATTCGGTGATAACAATTAATTTAAAAATTCTTTCAAAAGAATTTTTAAATTGGTTGAGGAGTTTTTAAGTTTAAATCGTTAAAAACAAAACTCAATGGCGTATTGGTTAGTGTAACCGACTGCCACGCATGAGGTCGCGGGTTCGATTCCCGCACAAGTCAAACATTTGTATGCATGAACAGGGGTGTTTGTCTTGGTCTGGGTGTTTCTATGTATAATAATATGTACGTATTTAAAAAAAAAGTACATATATGTATGTTTATCCATTGTCTAGTACCCATAGTACAAGCTCTGCTTAATTTGGGCTAGATGGTGTTGTGTGTATGTGATGTAATAGAATATTATTATTATTACTACAAACATATAAAAAATCAAATCTGTCCTCTTTATAATAATAGCATAGACAATGTCTATGAGCGACGATTATTCCTTACCAACAGTATTCAGTGGTCAGCTGTTTTGCTACCACCTCGAGTTATATACTAAGTATAAGAAAAGGCATCGATGCAGTGCTTTTAATTCAGTTAAAAGTATCATAACACTTCAAGGCCCCAATTAAAAGTTAAGGAAACCTTCCAAGCAGTCAATTTAAATGAGATATTAAAACGAAATTACAATAGACTTACCCCACTTCGAATTTAAATGTAACCTTGAAAGGATTTTTAAAAGATTTGCAATACGATTACAAAGTTATAGCCTGACACCAGCTACACGAAAATCAACCTTACTTCAATAAAGATAAAGGTATTTTGGGTGCATACAAAAATGTTTGTAAAACAATGCGGCAGAAAGTTGAAAGCCAGTCACCTCAGATAGCCGGCCGTCCTTCACCCAGTTACAGTCGGATCATTCGCTGTACTTTTAAAAGCCCAAGAGGGCGCGAGCCGTCCTTAATTTATCCACGGAATAAAATAACATTTTTAATCTTATACCCCGTTTAGGAATTCATCTGGGATCGTTAAGGGTTGTTTATTTAACTGGTCCTGTTGATTGTGGTCGGTTGTTGCTTTGTCCTACTTTTTCAGGGAATCTGGGCCTCCTATCCCAAATTTGTATATCTGGCACCAGATTTAGTATAGTTGGATTGGCAATGGTAGAATTGGCAACCATAAGTGGCAATGAAAAAACAATTATAATAATGAGCCTTACCTTAGCAAAACGAAAATTTTTTGAAATAAAGTCTTCATTTTCTCACCTAATATAGGAAAGTAACATGTACATAACATTCAAGTTCTTTTTTTAAACCACTAAGGTGGCAAACAAGCACCTGATGGTAAGTGGTCTCCGTAGCCTATGGATGCCTGCAACACCAGAGGCATCACTTGCGCGTTGCCGACCCTTTAGAAAAAAACAGAAGTGGGAAGGAGAAGGAACGGGAAGGGGAAAGTGGTTGATCGGGCCTCCGGCACTCTCACTCACCGAACACAACAGTAGGAATACTACTATTTCACGTCGATATTCTGTGAGAGGGTAGTTCTTCCCCGGTCCAGCCGGCCAAGTTACTTTCCTATCTACTTCTCATGGCATAGGCATGAGTCTGTCTTGACTGTCTTCCCCTCCCCTTTGGGAGTATAGACTCCCAAAGGGGAGGGGAAGACAGTGTTGTATTACATCAATTATTGTATTATATTTTAATTAATATATTAATTAATTGACGTGTCCAAGAATTCTTTACACATTTTTATGTAAATAAAGGTTTTATGACTTTGACTTTGATTCAAATTCCCAAATGGTTTTAGGCCCAATGTAAAAAGGGCGAGCCTCTCGCCGTTTACTGGACACACTTTCAGACTCCGTGCTGGTATTAACAATTTCTCAACAAAAAATCCCAATGACACTTTATCCGACTCGGGAATTAACATAAATATATTTCTCTCACCACAATATCATGTTACATAATCCTAACTTCCTAATCCTAACTTAATATTATAAAAACGAAAATGAGTTTGTTTGTTTATTATCTTTTCACGCCTAAACCACTGAACCGATCATCCTGAAATTTTGCATATACGTTGACAGGTGTACAGAAACGGACATAGGCTACCTTTCATCCCGAAACAAATTACTGTTCCCGAGGAAAACAATAACATTCGTATGATAATAGATGGCGCCACGTGTCTTTCGAATCATGATTGAGTTATTATTATTACAAGCAGAGTACAACCCGAATTGATTGTCAAATTCTAAATTACCGCGAGCGAAGCCGCGGGCAAAAGCTAGTTGCTTATAATTATTACATAGCATTCGTTTATTGTGGGAGACTGGTGCCTAAACTAGGCGTTAGCCTGTATTTCAGGCCACCAGGCCTCCACCCCGGATTTATTTAATTTGCATATAAACAATTCAGCGTAGTCTGTACTATGAGCCAGGTATGATGTTTAGTCTATTACAAGTGATGTCCTTTGGCCTCGATGGCGTAGTGGTTAGTGTAACCGACTGCTACGCCTGAGGTCGCGGGTTCGATTCCCGCACAAGTCAAACATTTGTGTGCATGAACATGGATGTTTGTCTTGGTCTGGGTGTTTCTATGTATAATATGTATGAAGTTACAAAAAGAAAAGTATATATGTATGTTTATCCATTGTCTAATACCCATAGCACAAGCTCTGCTTAGTTTGGACTAGATGGTGTTGTGTGTGATAGAATGTCTATGATTGTGTATGATTGTGTGTGTGTGTGCGTGTATGTGTGTGTGTGTGTGTGTGTGTGTGTGTGTGTGTGTGTGTGTGTCAGTGCGTGCGTGTGTTTTTGTTTGTAAACATGTGTTTGCCAGTTTTATTCCAGAATTTTTATTAGGTTTTTGTCAATTGACATCGTGCACTGAAGTTGCATACACTACCGAGGCCATATAGCTATATCTGTTTATTCTATACGTGTTATTAAAATCTACCTGTGGTATGTGTTTAATAATACGTATAGAGTTAGTTTGAACTCTGTGAAACACATAAGCTTCTATTAATAAATGCGAGAAAATTCGGGGTTACCTATATTTAACAAGCATGTACTTACATTTACATGAGAAATATATTTAGAGTGTGACCTCAAAACATACGAAGTTATATAATGTAAGTAGGTTTTGAATACATGTCATGCAAAACGCTAGAGTATTAATTTCAAACGAGATTCAGTTCAGGAAAGATTTCTTCAGATGCTCGTATTACCACCCTTAATATTACCCTTTATAAACAATGACCATATTAAAATTTCTACATTTTCAGTTAGCTGAAACTAAGGGCTATGAAAAGGTTACTACATTTTCGAAACCAATATCAAGATAATGACATCTTTTAAGACTTTCTACAATATTTACCATAGCCAAAAAATAAAAAAATAACATACGCTAAAGTTATCTAATAATAGACCTACTAGCTTTAAAGATATTAACTTAAAACATGGCTTGTGAGCGAAAAACTCAACTAGCTTTTGCCTTAAGCTTCACCCTCGGGAATTCCATGGAAACACTTAATGAGATAAAAAAAATCCTATGTTACTATCCAGGAAATGGTATACTTTTTAGTCAAGTTTCAAATCAATCTTTTTAACGATTACGCGTAATTGAGTAACAGATATCCAAGTATCTTCACAAACTTTTACATTCATTATATTAAAAGAAAACCTAATATCTACGTAATATAGCAAATTTTAAAATTAAGTCATTGTGCTTAAGATTACTATTTCACAAAAAGTAAGATCAGGGTAACTCTATGGAACTGTTTTGCATAATGCGTAAACAAACGTCTTATTTAAAAATTTTCCTCAAACATAATTTCGAAAAAATTTCAAAACAGAATCTACTAGAAATAGCTCAAAAGTCAATAAACCAAAGCAAGCTTCCATATAAAGTCGATAACCTTTGACCTTCCTAAAATAAACGCCTTTCATCTCAAATAATTGCATCAACTCTTTAATTTTGCTCTCAAATATAGCATAATGTTCCTAGAAAACATCTGTGTATACAGTTCAATGACATCTAGAGGCGTATTTTACGTTTAACGACGATGTTAAGGCAGACGTAATGGAAAAGATGTTGTAAAAACATCTTCATATAATTGGCTGCTTTAAGGCTGAGATTCGACATTGGAATACTAAAATACTTTTTATTATAATGATTTTTGTAGAGTAGTATACTGATTGATCCACAGGTATTCATCAATTTGGGTCGGTGGTAGCGATGCTTCGGGCACGTCTAAATACTATCACATCTTAGATATACCGCTTTTAATTTTGGAAGCGGAATAGTGCATTGTAGTAGTTTGTCTTACAACAGATTGAAATAAACAGTAACACCTTTTTAAATGCAAAATATAAATTACATACTAGTATTTTTATTTTGGTATTTACCGAGCATTCTTTTAAATCTATACTAACATTATAAAGCTGAAGAGTTTGTTTGTTTGTTTGTTTGAATGCGCTAATCTCAGGAACTACTGGTTCGAATTGAAAAATTCTTTTAGTGTTAGATAGCCTATTTATCGAGGAAGGCTATAAGCTGTAACAACATCAGCTACGACCCACGGGGGCGGCGCAGTAACGATAAACGCGGGTGAAACCGCGGGATAATCTAGTATATTATATTCAATGCATGGAATTAGATCTTTGGGAAGCGAATCCATGCAGACTCATATCTTCGATAATAAATTTAGCTTTTACTTTAAATAAGTTGTACTTCAGGCATATTATACGTGTTTCCAGATATCAGCATACCTGTCCGTGACAGTGTACATCGAGGATGTAAATGACAACGTGCCCAAATTCCAGGACACTCCGTACCATGTCACCGTGGATGAGTTGACGCCCACAGGTATGTTTAAATTATTTATGAATAGATAGATTTCAGACAAACCAGGTTAATTAAGTTAAAAGTAGAATTAATGGATGGCTTTCCCAAGGTGCTTACTAAAAATAATTCCTGTGTAGAGGCATACGAAAATTAAAATGGAAAATACGAGAGGGTTGAGCCAGAGTTCAATTTTATACTAGTTATCTCAAATTAGGCCGGACTATTTTATCAGGTAGTAGAGCCAAGCTGGTTACAGCAGGAATGGGCCGGCTCGACCGGGGAAGTACTACCCTCTCACAGAAAATCGACGTGAAACAACAGTGTTTCACTGCTGTGTTTCGTTCGGTGAATGAGAGCGGCGCCGGAGGCCTAAGCATGAGGTGACGATTCTCGCAGCTTATGAGGGACCTGCAGAGTATCCGTAGAGTCATTGTGTGGGTGGCGCGAGTCGACCCGGCGGCCAGGGAGAGCCGTAGAAACGGTGCTCTGCTGGCCGCCCGCGGTATAGTCCAGAGGCCCAACCGAGTCTAACCAACTAGGTTGGCTGCCTTATCATGCCGCGCATAATCTCGAGGTGGCTCGTCGTGCCGGATGGTGACCGGAGGGTGGGTCCCGGCGACCACTTTCGGGAGGGTACGGGGGTCCTTCCGTCCGTCGGATCGGCTATCGCCATACCATACAGTTATATGACAAAACTTGCTCTGCGCCTTGCCCCACTTTGCTGCGAGAATAGCCGCCTCTTTTTTTCACGCTTCCCCTTCCTTTCACTCTATGGCAGTACGAACAAAGCATTGTCGTTCAACAGCAGCCAATCGCCGTAACCCCACTGCTGCTTCCTGTGTCGTGGAGTTTATTAACATCAGAGGACTCCACGCTAACCTTAATGCCGTCCATCACCACCTGGAGACGGCTCGGCCGGCAATGCTTTTTCTAACGGAGACACAAATACGCCGTCCTGCAGACACGAACTACTTGCAATATCCCGGCTACGTGCTAGAGGAGTGTTTCCTCGCGAAAGCCGGGGTATGCTTGTTTGTTAGGGCGGATATTTGCTGTCGCCGTCTACAATCCCTAGAGGACCCTTCCTTCTCTGTCCTTTGGGTACACGTAGATCATGGCTCTTTCAGCCAAATCTACATGTGCCTCTACCGATCCCATTCAGGAGACGCTGAGACAACTCGACTCTTCAATTACCTGAGTCAGGCGGCAGACGACGCGCAGGAGCGGTTTCCGAACGCTGAGTTGGTGTTCTTGGGAGATTTCAATGCCCACCATGAGACCTGGTTGGGTTCTCCCAAAACAGACCACGCGGGACGAACTGCCCATGCGTTCGCTCTCACGCATGACCTGTCTCAACTGGTACTCCAGCCCACCCGGATACCAGATATTGCAGGTCAGGCGCCCTCTCTGCTCGATCTGCTGCTGACGAGTAACCCGAACCGGTACAGTGTGTCGATTCGTGCTCCTTTGGGCACCTCAGACCACTGTCTGGTTTGTGCCACAGCTGTTGTTGTTACGCCCCCACGACCCGAGGAGGCAAGACGACGACTGTGGCACTACTCGTCAGCAGACTGGGATGGAATGCGGGAATACTTCGCATCCATCCCTTGGGCTCAACGCTGCTTTGAGAACAGGGATCCATCAGAGAGCGCTACTGCTGTCGCTGGTGAAATCATCCTGGGTATGGAATATTATATTCCATACAGTGATGTCACGAGCGGCGGCAGGAAAAGGCCTTGGTTCGGGCGTGAATGCGCCGATGCTGTTGAACGCAAACAGACAGCGTATCGCGCTTGGACCAGGGCTCGCACTCTCCACGACCCTAACGTGGATCACCTGAAGGCAGCGTTCAACCAAGCCACAAAGGTCTGCAAGAGGGCATACTTAAGAGCGGATGCCCAGCGCGTCGCACGGTTCGGCTAGGAACTAATGGCGCATCCTACGGGCAGTCGTAGCTATTGGCGCCTGGCCAAAGCCGTGCAGTCCAACTTCTGCCAGACCATGCTGCCCCCTCTGAGGTATCCGAATGGATCACTGGCTCATCGGCCGCAGGAGAAAGCAGATCTGCTTGCAAATCTCTTTGCGGCCAACTCCCGAATCGATGACTGCGGTTCGCAGCCGCCTAACATTGCCAACTGCGGCTACACCATGCCTGATATATGTATCAGGCAACGAACCGTTCGTGCGATACTGCAGTCTCTCGATGTTCGGAAAGCCAGTGGACCTGACGGCATCTCAGCTGTGGTTCTTAAAAAATGTGCAGCGGAGTTGTCTCCCACACTTACGCGCCTATACCGGACGTCTTACGTCGCAGGCATTGTGCCTGAGGCTTGGAAGGAAACGAACGTTCAACCGATTCCCAAAAAGGGGGACCGTTCCGAGCCAAGCAACTATCAACCCATAGCTATCACCTCGGTGCTTTCCAAGGTGTTCGAGCGGATTATAAACACCCAAATTGTCCGCTACCTGGAGGATCAATCGTTGATCAATGATCGCCAATACGGCTTTCGGTCTAAACGATCAACGGGTGATCTTCTAGCGTTCGTCACGCACCTCTGGGGTGAGGCTATGGACAAGCACGGCGAGTCTTTGGCTATCAGCCTTGACATAGCCAAAGCTTTCGACAGAGTCTGGCACCGGTCTCTTCTTTCCAAGCTTCCGGCCTATGGCTTGCCCCCTCAACTGTGCACCTGGATTGCAAGTTTCCTGCAGAAGCGTCGTATTCGGGTCCTTTGCGACGGTCGCGCTTCCAAATTTATGCAGGTCAATGCAGGAGTGCCTCAGGGTTCTGTCTTATCCCCTACGCTCTTTCTTCTGCATATCAATGATATGTTGAATCTCGGCAACATACATTGTTATGCGGACGACAGTACCGTGCATGGGCGATATTTCGGACATCTTGGGGCCAAACAGGCTGAGGTTGAGGGGAAAAGGCAGAATCTTGTCGTTGAACTTGACCGGACCTTGGACCGCATCTATGAATGGGGTGCCAAGAACTTGGTCGAGTTCAACGCCAAGAAGACCCAGGCATGCGCGTTCTCAACAAAAAAGTCTCCGTTCCTTCCCCTCCCTTCTCTGAAGAACACTCCACTGGTGATACGTGACAGTCTCTCCATCTTAGGTATGGATCTTTGCCGCTCCCTTAATCAGAAAACCTATATCGAGAGCGTCATTAAGCAAGCTTCGCGAAAACTCGGAGTTCTGAACAGGGTGAGGCGGTTCTTCACGCCTGGGCAACTGTGCCTATTGTATAAGGCACAAGTGCGCCCTTGCGTGGAGTACTGTTCTCATCTTTGGGATGGCTCCGCGCAGTACTTGCTGGACGCTCTCGACCGGTTACAGCGGCGGTCTGTCCGTATCATCGGAGATCCAGAGGTCACGAGTTCACCGGAACCTCTGCAACTCCGTAGAGACATTGCCTCATTGGCATGTTTCTACAGAATATACCACGGGGAGTGCTCTGAAGAGTTATTCCACCTTATCCCGTCCTCCCCTTTCCTATCCAGAACAACGCGTGCTGGGCTCAGATGCCTTCCTTACACGGTAGAGTCGAGTAGAGCGCGTACCAAAAAGTTTGGGTCCTCATATCTCTGCCGAACGACCAAGGCATGGAATTCTCTGCCAAGGCACGTGTTTCCTTCTTCCTTCAATCCTGGGTTCTTTAAGCGGGGCGTGAAAAAGCAGAGACAAAGTAGAGACCTCAACATCGCCTCGGCTACTGTGGGGGCGATGTGGAGGCCACTGCTCTTAGACCACACGACTGCTTACCATCAGGTGGAGTGTGGTCATTTTGACGAGCAAAATAAAAAAAAATAAAAAAAAACTATCGATTGTAGCCAAAAAAATCTTGTGTTATGTCTATGGTGGAAAGAGTTTGCAGGACTATTAAGCAAGCAAAATGATCTTAGCAGACAGATCAAAGTTATTTATTTCTTGTATAGTTGACAGAGCGATTTTGTTTCGGTTTATCAGAACCAGTCAGAACTATGCTCGTGACATCTCCAATGTTGTAAGCGTCGAAAATATACTACAGGTTACATAATATATTATATCCTTTGTCAACTACAAAGTCGGATAACAAAGAGCAAAAAATGTCCCCAATACACTAAGATTTTAAACAACTTCTTTAAAACGCATAACCAATGCTCATTGTACACCACAGTATTTGTTCTATAAATGAAGTCTACTATATATATATATAAAACATTGTAGCAAAGAAAATTATACTATTTTGAATACTAATACAAATCCATAATACTTTTCAGTAGTTTCCATTTTGAATATTACTTTAAAAGAAACTCCAGGGATCGATGAGTTGCCTGATTTCTATTTATAAACGACTTTGTATAATCCAACGAGGACGGCTACAAGATATTCTCGCGAGGGAAGTTTACGCGCCTTTTGCAATATTAATAAAGTTCAAAAGCATTGTTGTCTGTGGACTTTTACGAAATATTGTATTTTGTCAATGATCCCTTAGAGGCAACAATTTGTGTTTGTTACATATAGATTTTATTACGATGGATATACTTTTAGGTTTGGCTTTCAGACCTTCTTAGAAATATGTGACCAAGTTCTATCTTTGCAAAGTCACCCCACATCAATGTTTTATATTGAAATACTTAGAATGCGCTAAACTTTTATTGAGAATACTGCTTAATTAATCGAAATTCAAGACGTTTTGTCATCTAGCTAGTCCTGAGCTCCGTGGTCCTGAGGTATTAAAAAAATATAGTGGTCATTAAAATACTTTAATAAACTTAAACATTTAATTGGCTTTACATTGAGAATGCATTGGTACATAGCGATTATATATATGGGGTGATATTTTTTTATCGTTATGTTTTGTATTCTGAAAAAATATGCCCGATATGATATTATCTAAAGTTATCCACTAAATCGGTGCTCAGTCAGAAGATTAACAATTAGACGATGAGAGAGTATGTACCGAATCAACTAAGAAGTACAAAAAATAAGTTGGTGTGTATATAAAAGCTACACCATGATCGATCAGAAGTAACATAGCATTTACTTACGCATTATTTTTATTAGCCTCTCATTCTTCTTCGAAGAGGTCAATGAAAACACTATATGGGTCTATATACAAGGTGTAAGGGGAACGCTTCCGAAGCCGGAAGGCTAATATTATACTATCTAAATACTATTGAATACCGATAACAATTTTCCTTATACTTAATTTTTTTGGAACTTGGAAATTTGCTACGCCGCAATGTACATCAAACTAGAGACGAGCGAAATGTATCACTGAAATGAAAAGATATATATATATATTTTCGGCTCAGTGATATATATCACTCTTTTATATCAGTAGCTCAGTAGTGATTTAACGATTCGTTGACGTCTGAGTGAGCTAAACGAGTTAGCTGCCCTCGCTTTCAATTACGTTATAGAGATCATCATCATCATCATCATGCTTTATTAGAGATATGACACACAAAATTATACCTACTGTTATGACTTATGAGATTTTTTATTTCCCATAGGTGGTAAATATAAACATTATTTTACAATATAAATGTAGCTATTGATTTCCCTTCATACTTGTCAGGCTTAGGACTGTCAACTATAATTTTTGTAGAAATAATAATTACGTTCTTAAATATTTATAAGATTGCATGTAGATCTTAGTAGCTATAATGTACGCTTTACATCTCGCTCTCTGTTTAGAGTGACGTAGTGAAACAAACTTTGAGCGGAGTCATGATATACGTACGCATGAATCTTATCACATATAAATATAAAGCTGTATTTTGAAAATAAATGAAAATAAATGAACTGAGGAAGTGAGCTAATGAACTAGTGAGCTACTGATATATTATTTCTGGTATTGATAATAATTTGCCTGAGTCAATTGAGTCAATTGAGTGAGCCACGAGAGTGGAGAAGTGAACTGTAAGCCGAACGCAACATTAACAGGTCAACGTCTTGTGCTTTACAAAGCACAGGTCCGGCCGCACGTGAAGTACTGCTCACATCTCTGGGTAGGGGCCCCCAAATACCAGCTCGACCCACTTGACTCCCTACAAAGACGGGCAGTTCGAATCGTCGATGATCCCAATCTCACGGATAGACTGGAGTCGTTGGAGCAACGAAGAGACTTTGGGTCTCTCTGCGTGTTCTACCGACTCTTTCACGGGGAGTGCTCTGAAGAACTGTTTGATTTGGTACCAGCGGCGCCTTTTCTATCACCGTACCACTCGACGCCGAAGCAGGGTTTATCCATATTATGTGGAAGCGTTCAATTCTAAGACGGTACGCTTTCAGCGATCATTTCGCTCACGTACGTGCAAGCTCTGGAATGAACTGCCTGCTTCGGTGTTTCCCGAGCGCTATGATATGTCCTTCTTCAAACGAGGTTTAAAGAGAGTTCTTCTTTCACGGTAGGCAGCGGCTTTGCTGTGTCCTGACATTGCTGAAGTCCATGAGCAGTGGTTACCACTTTCCATCAGGTGGGCCACTTGCTCGTCTGCCACCAATGGCAATAAAAAAAAATTAAAAAAAAAAAATTAAATTGAATCTTGTCAGTAAAGATATAAAGATATAGTTTGAAGTGAAATGAGCTACTGATACATTAGCTCTTTGGGTATGATATATATCTTTTACATCACTTACTCGCGAGCTACACATCTCTACATCAAACATAACTGGGGTTCAATGCCACGCGTATCAGCGCGCACGATAATAAATATTATTAATCACAAAGGCCGCTCTAGCCCGCTCGCCGCGCCGCTGCGCTCGCCGATACAAGTTCATAGCTAAGTAGGGTCAAGGTTTTGGTATAAACCCACTTACCTAGTTAAATCCGCTGTGCTCTTATGAGATGCGGCTCAAACTGCGCCCCATTCACCTCCAGACAAATTCGGGCTCGTCGCAGCGTCTGCTCGTGAAGGCGGGGCGTTAATGTGGGGTCTTCAGTGCAGTACGCACGAAGTTTTTCGAAGACGCTCACTACTCGTCGACGCATCTCGTCAGCACTGTCACACTCCCGATCAAACACTCTTTCTTTTACGCAACCCCACAAAAAATAATCCATCGGTCACTGAATAACTCAGTGAGACGCTCACGGACGGACCTTACAACGTGTGGTGGCGCACCGTCGTGCTGGGACCACGTTAGCCGATACTGAGCCAGCGGCAAGTCAACTAGTAGGCCATTTAGATGCTCGTTAATAAAATCAAGATAAGGCGGTAAATCCTCAGAGCATGAGAAGCATTTCCTCGAGCTTCACCCAAACCCATCAACATATTCCCGTACTCACGAGCACTATACACATGCGCCTCAGGCATTATTGTTAGCCAACGACCACAAAACTAAAACGATTAGGAGTGATAAACTAACAACTAAGTAAAAAACAATAAACTAAACAATAACAATTTTACAAGCAAAAACGTAGTTTAACAAATGTTTAATATAATATAATATTCTATCACATACACACAACATCATCTAGCCCAAACTAAGCAGAGCTTGTACTATGGGTACTAGACAATAAATAAACATACATATATAATTTTTTTTTGTAAATACATACGTATTATACATAGAAATACCCAGACCAAGACAACCATCCATGTTCATGCACACAATGTTTGACTTGTGCGGGAATCGAACCCGCGACCTCAGGCGTGGCAGTCGGTTACACTAACCACTACGCCATCCAGGCCGACTGTTTCACTCCCGCGCGGCCAAATTGCAACGAAGAACTGTTACAAAAATCAAAACCGTTCGGAAATTAAATTACCAACTTACCACAGATCAACAAAATACATGTAGTACCTATTGTACTTATTAACGTTAGGTTAGCCGCTAGGTGGGCACCTACATTGTAAAAATATTTTGTACTCAGTTTAATAATTTAAAATAATAATGAGCAGTGTACGATAAATCCAAGACAGGTAGACAGTATGTTATGTATTATAAACAATTTATTATAACTTTATGTAGGCATTGATATGAATTACGCCGTAAAGGTTACTCGAAAGTACCTAATAAATGGTTTCTAAGACAACATTATAAATGGTTTACAACAAATTATTACGGGCTAGTTAAGAACCGATATTCTTTGAACTCTCTTAAATTTCGGCCTTTGTGAAAGAAGACTTTGCAGTTAGAATAAAATAAATGTATTATTTAGAAGTCTGAATAAAAAGACAATGTGTCCTTATTAATAAAAGATATCGAAAAGTTACATTAAAAATGGGGACATACATAACATTATGTTACGTACCTACTTATAAAATCGATTGTAGGTCAAATACTGCATTTTCTTGATCGACGCGTCTGTTTAATCTAATCACTGCAGAGCTCAGGCGCAATCCATTCTGCGCATGCGCGGTGACTGAGAGTCACCGCTTGCGGCTTGATGGTCACCGCGGCGCCGCGCCGCCGCCATGATGTAGTCGTTGTTGATGGTTGCGACTCGAGTAACGAGTAGAAGAACAGTTGATAGGCATTGTAACTTCGTTTATTAACACTATTTTAATAACCGCGTAGTGTTTAAAATCAGAGATGGTTTAATTAAATTAAAATGTGTCATCAATGTCATCATAAACAGCCCACAATTCTGGTAAAACTTGTAAAGTACCTACCTAAACATAACGGTGTGATGTTATTTGTGTGATTTTAGGTCTTGGCTTGCACTCGTCGGCATCAAGTAGGTATTATTTGTAATTCATTAATAGAAGTGCAAAATAATAAGCGCGATAATAAGTTTTTAATGTCTCCGTGTCGGGGTTAGTCACGCTTATAATCAAAACTAAAAATTGATTCTCATAACCTACCTAAATGTATGCCGTGGCAGGGTCGACTCCTATCTAAGGATCTAACTAGAATAACTTTGACTAAATATTGCATCAAGTCGGCCGACGAATTGAAATTTATTATCAAGACAGCAAATAAAGATATTCTATTATATTCTAAGAATAACTAAAATTATCTGGCGGTCCTTTATGGGTCACAGGGATTATTTCAAGGTATCTAAGTTTGAGCTAGCTTTTAATTAATATTCGAACAGATGAAATAAGAAAGTAGGTAGGTATGTAGAGAGATAGAATCTAATAATAAAAATGCAGTCGGC
Organism: Catocala sponsa; assembly: GCA_963564715.1. NCBI lineage: Eukaryota > Metazoa > Arthropoda > Insecta > Lepidoptera > Erebidae > Catocala > Catocala sponsa. The sequence goes on from OY751337.1 coordinate 923,814, forward strand.
GCGGCGCGGCGGCGCAAGCGACGGCCGCTGTGCATGTCGGTAGTTATGCCTACTCGTGACGTAGCGCGCGAATCACTGACCCCTAGCGTCAGCTGTGCAATTTAATTATGTACATTGCAGTTCCTTCTAAAAAGGGAATTAAATTTATTTTCATTTTGATATTCGTTTTATTTGGCTATCCGAACATAATAACATGTGAAAAAAGCAAAAAAGAAATCCATATGAAAGGAATTTATTTTCGATTTTTTTTGTGGTATCGTATTAGCCATCACCAGCACAACCACCAGTCTTCGTTTTCGGAAGCTTTTCCTTTACACCCTGTATAATATGTAACGGGTATTAACGCGATCATGCATAATGTTTACCTTTTATAGGCTTGACGTTTCGAGCAGGTTACACCGGCCGTGGTCACAAGCTGACTGGTGCTGCGATGTCATATCTCCGTTTTCAGGCAGAAGAATTTTGATTCACCCTCACTTTTGGCATATTTTTGTTTGTCCATGTACCGTCACAAACTACACTCACGGTATCCCTATTATGTATGCTAGCCGTCGTGTCCGTATTCTGTGAATAACCTGACTGTGCAAAACAGCGAAGTTGCGTATTATTAATCACGGGATTCCACGTCGCGGATAATTTATTATATATTATTATATATCATGCAACGCGAACGTTTAAAAGTTATTACTATGTGGGTCTGTGTATCTGTCTGTTAGTGACCGGCATAACTCCCAAAACCACTAGACCAAAACCACATTTGTTACTTGGTGTGCAGACACCTTGGGGCCATACCTGGGTTGAGTTTAAATATGGGTCCTGTGGGCTAAAATACCCCCGAGATATTAGGGGTCACATGTATTTTAAATGGCAAAATATTGACTTGTAACTTGGTGTGCAGTCCACCTTGGGGTCATACCTCGGTCGAGTTTGAATATGGGCCCTGTGAGTCAAGACCCCCGAGTTATAGGGGTCATTTCTTTTCATTACTTTTACATATAAGACGAAGAGGTTGAATCCTGGGTTTTTACACCCATTTCGTTTTTGTTTTGCCTGTATATCTCAATTCCTAAAGAACGTTATATTGTTGATATAATCCTCATCTTTTCATTCTGAGGTAGAGACATACCTCAGAATGAAAAGATGAGGATTAATAAACAGTAACTGTGATGTAACCTGGTATAATGTAATTCACCAATTTGGTATTCCGTCATGCAGTCAATTATTGTACAATGTTATGTTACTGCGGAACTATAATAATTATATAATGTAGTACGTAATATTGGTTCTCACTTATATTTCTTCTCTTTTTCAGGCCTTACAATATTCAAAGGCATCCGTGCTTTTGACCGCGATAAGCCAAACACGCCTAACTCCGACGTCCAGTATAGCATCATCTCCGGAGATGAAGATGGTCATTTCGCTCTAGAGAGCTCGCACAAGCCAACCCTAATACTCAAGAAGGCGTTAGATTATGATGCCGGAGACAAGGAATTCCTGCTTATGGTAACTGCATCAGTAAGTTCCCACAGTATTTGACACTACTTTAATAATTCGTAGTTTTCATAGCACCACGGTATTTGCAACCACGCCGAGTGTTGTGGCTCCGATCCCCGCACGAGACAAACATTTGTGTGATCATCCACAAATAGTTGTTCCATGTCCGTTGTTTAAATGTTGTAAAGTCTCTTGCTACACATGGTTCATTCCTAGAGCGAGGATTGACCATTTTAAAAAAATAACCAAGAGCAAGAAAGAAATGAGTGGAAAATATTTGAAACCTTTGGTAGGCTACAAGTGTGATCATTGTGACTTATTGACAATCCCTTTTTAATTCACAACGTGTAAGTGATATTTCTGATGTTACAAGCACCCATAGGTTGGATAATTATAAACCAGTTTGATATATATTTGTCGGTTATCTTAGCAATAAACTAATGACAGGTTCTAAGTACTAGCATTATATAACTTACGACAACTAAATAAGTCTTGATTGTTAATTAAAACTATTATCCGGTAGACTAACAGATTGTACTTTGTTCAAAACTTTTAATTAGTCTATCAAGTGTGCCTAGATTACTTGATAGTCTCATCTGAAGGCAAGACGAACTATACTTATTGTAAATATTAAACGGTGTTTACTTTTTGACCTTTCTTTAAATCGAAGAGGAAAATAAATTGACATGCTTTTTGTCATAGATACCAGAGATGTGAAGAATTAAAAAGACCTAACTTACTATGTATAAGTTTTTCAAATTATTCCAAGAAAATAAATAAGTATAGGTGTGAATGCCAGCTTGAATCGGATAAAACATTTAATTTTAATGATAAGACAGTAATGCCGCTAATTTAGTTTAACCATCATGTTTATGCATAAATCTATTACCAACTCATTAGCTCGGCAATAATATTATTAAAATAAAAAATCAATGTTTGTTTGTTCATATTTCAGGATCGTGGATCGCCACCTCGCAATACCAATGCAACAGTCCGCATCACTGTTCTGGATAACGACGATCTGCCACCTAAGTTTTCAGCAGAACTTTACAAGACACAAATTCCGGAATTATATCCATTACTTGTAAGTAAATTTTAGAGGTATGCTGTTTTAGCGATATAAAATAATTACCAGAATTCTACACGCTCATTATGTGTTGTGACAGTACCAGTTATGGCAATCTTTGATGTGGTTAGTTTTTTTAGCTAGATGACTATTAGTAGATATAGGACTGAGCTTCTTTGTCGTAAGAGCAAAATGAATTTGAATGATATGAATTTACCAGAGACTGTGAAATTTATGTAAATGCGATTTTGGTGTCTCGGTCATTTATCACTGACGTAGCCATGTTAGGGCTTGAGGAATACATATTTCAAAAACTACTTACACATTTATATTTTCATTTATGTACTCCTTTAGACTATGTCAAGATATCATTATTACCATATTTTTATTATTATAATCGCGCATCAAAAAATCATACATTGCGTAATTATAAAATTTATAAACGTATTGCTATTTTGGTCTTAAAACCAAAGGTTTTTTTTTGTCTAATATGAAAGTATTCAATTCATGAAATTCCAAAGAATAGGATGTGGCCAAAGTACCAAAACTTCGCCCGTGACTTTGTTACCTTCCAAGTTCAAGTTTCACTACTTCCTCGAGCTAAAACTATTTTTGTATCAACACAATTCGAAGAAAACTACTTACACATGTTTTATGGTCTCTGTTATGATAAAAGTTCGTCACTTAACGTATATGGTCGCATTCACTCTACATGCTAAGGGGGAGCTAGAGGCATTATCATATAAATCAGTATTCTGATTCCGTATTGTACAATCATGACGATTTCATTGGATTGGTCTCTAGGCTATATCACTTCCTATAGGTGTGTGGTACGCATGCTTACTATCATTGTAGTTTAAGAATATAGAAGAGGTAAGTGCAAACGTGACTAGAGTCAAAATAATATAGGATATTTTTGTAAAGAAAACAGATGAGCATTTCGCTTTTCATGAAACGTTCATTCATTTCAAAGAATCTTTTACTGATCTTCAAAATAGTCCGACATCTGATAGATTAAAACGTTAAATGGAATCATGTAGGTATTATATTGACTCCATTCAACATTTGCTTCGTTTTGCTGTTGGCTCATCTTTGAAGGCAAATTCAGTTTTTTACTCAGTATTAATAAACTCCGACAATTCAGATTGGTATCAACCTACCCATAAGTGTGATATAAGAGCCCTCGTGACAATTGAACTGATCTTATAGAAAAATATTACTTAGTTTGTATCATATTTCTGAAGTTGAAAATCTGTTCAAGGGTAAAAGAATCCACAAAGAGCTACTATTCCCAGAGCCGATCAGAGCGTTTGATCAGGATCGTGGAGTGAACGCTGAGTTGAAATACGAGCTGGTAGCTGGCAATGAGAGGAAGTTATTCTCTTTGGATCCTCAAAATGGAACTTTGTATCTTGAAAAGGAGATTGACTTGGATGCAGAAGCTAGCTTATCTGGTAAGAAGGAAAAAAAATAGTTTGCTATTTTTGCCATTGTTATGTATTTTATCTTATTTTGCATTCAACAGTCGATGACATAACAAATCATAGTCTAAATATAGTCATTATTAAATTAAGTATCGTGTTTTATCTAAGTATTGTTTTTTCGCCGTTAATGAATGTTTAAAGACACGAGGATGTGTCGATTCAAAATTACTAATCTAATGCAACCAACGATTAAATTAGTTCACGCTGTTGCTAAAATAAGTTATTACCAAAAATTTAATATATTTTTCAGGCAACACTTTTGTGCTCCAAGTCCAAGCGTCTCAGCTGGATAACCCATTGAAGACAGCTCAGGCCAGAGTTGAAATTGAACTGCTCGACTTGAATGATAACTTACCTGAATTTGAAGTTGATTTCTACAACATCAGTATTGTAGAAAATTTACCAAATGGTAAGTGAAATAAGTTCTTAAGGTATTTGCGACGTCAATTTCTTTCTAGTAGTATTATTTACCTCCAGTATAAATGAATGTTATTGTTAATGATTTTTTACAATAAATCTATCACATTTTATAAATCTATCACATTTTATAAATGCGAATGTAAGTTCATTTGTTTGTTTTGCTTTTGTTACGTTTTCACGCCTTAACTACTAGATCGATCATCATGCTATTTCGCATACACGTTCTTAGGGTATAGAAAAGGCCATACAGTACCTTTATCCAGAAATAAGTAATGTTATCGAGGGACAGGAATTTACTGGCAAAATCTTGGATCTCATTAAGGAGAGCTAAACCGTGGGCAAAATCCAGTGTAATCCTTTTTCAGGTTTCAGTGTATTACAAGTAATGGCTACGGATAAAGATCAAGGTGACAATGGCGAGTTTACGTATCAATTAAGTGATCCGGAAGGCGCTTTCACTATTGATCCTAGGACCGGTTGGCTCACTGTTAGGAATCAGGTAAATTAAAGTTATCTTTTCTTTATTTCAAATAACTGTAGACCCTAAAAATAACATCATAGCCTAGACGTATTTATTAACAGAAAATAAAATTCACCAATTATAAATTGAATGATAAATGTAATACGGATGGCGTACCTAGTGGTTTAAATGGTCCCCACGCCATTGCCACGGTCCCAAGTTGTGTGGGGTCGAACCACACGCGGTACAAATAATTGTTATGAGACTGAGTATTCTTTGTGTTTGGATTTGAATGTTTGCGAAATACTCCGTATTTCAGGATTTATTGACGTATAGTTGCGTGAGATGCCTTTAAAAAAACCGGTACTGATTCAATAGTATTTCAATTTTATTTATTTCGTAAATTATAAAAGGAGTATTTAACTGCTGAGCAAAAAAATACTAATTGCACAGCAAAATATATTTAAAGAGATCAAACAAGTTGACGAATTTATTTTTGGGTGGGTTTAAGAAGGAACCTAAGATAACCTACCATCAGAGAGGGAATGCAGTGATTTGAGGCGTATAGGTGCTCGTTATGCTGTGCAATATTTGCTGTGCAATTCGTATTTTTGATGGTCATTATATTTAATCCCATTATAAAACGACTGAGAACTATATTTATGCCTCAGAGGCAGAGCTAGTTGAACAATTAATAGCACTAAACACTTCCTATTTTTATGTTTGCATTATTTATTTCAGACGGTTCTAGACAGAGAGCACCATGCCTCACTGAAAATGAAAGTTTATGCCAAAGAAAAGAACCCCAGCGTAGTTGGAACTTTCTTAGATAAGCAACGCCTTTCAAAATGGAGAAAAAATCCTACCACTCCAAGAGTCCCACCAGCAAAAAACAGAACCACGTACGTCTTTCCGGATAAATTGGGCACAAAGAATGAAAATATAGAATACGTAGACGACCAGCTAATGTCTTACGTCAACGTCGAAGTAACACTACTAGATGCCAATGATAACAATCCAGTTTTTGTTCCAAGTAACTTATATGAATTCACAATCAAATCAAATGCTAAAATTGGAGCTTTTATAGGCAAAGTAAAGGCTGTCGATCCTGATTTAGGAAGGAATGGCATTGTGCTGTATGATTTACAAAGAACAAGTAATTTGACTATAACTTCGCCATTCCAAATAGATGCTAAAACCGGGGCAGTTAGTGTCGCTGAATCACCTATTGTTGAAGGCAGACATGCTTTGTTTATAGAGGCTTCTGATCAGCCAGCTAATCCAAGTGAACGAAGATATTCGTTAGCTGTTGTTACTATTGATGTTACAAGTGCCACCAAAGGTAGTTATGAATGAAATTGAATCATAAAACAAAAAATATAAGATAACTAAAAATGTACTATGTCTAAATTCCAACCTTTAAACTTTTTTCTTAGGTTCTAAGGCAGATAAACCTGGTTTTATTGGATCACCGTATGAATTTTGGGTTGGCTCAAATGTTGGTATAGGAACTAGCGTTGGACAAATTCGTATCAATGATGCAATGGAGAAGAATGATGTTTCATATGATTTATTACATAGTTATGAAGATGGAGGTAAGTTTCAAGATTAATTACTTTTATCCTAAACTCACCATATTCTCATTTCACAAAGTGTCTAATGTGGTCTATAACCAATGTGTTATAATTTTCGCTAAGCCAATCAGATCATGATTAAAGACTAAAATTCCTCAACTCATAACTCTGTTGCTAAAGAGCTGTAGTAACATAAAACATGGTAGTGTATCCAGCTATCCAAGAATTAATAAATAAGTTTTATGTAAGATACATAAAATATTACCATACATAAAAGAGACATGAATTACCTAGTCAAGCAGCAAAAATCTATCGCTCTACATCTTACGGAAATGTTGTTTAATAGCTAGCCTACATTATGTAACTAAAACCATAATATAATAGGTACTAGAATCCGTAGCCTATGAGGTACTACATAGGTTTTGTTTATTACAGTGCCATTTGCGGTGGAAGAACGATCGGGAGTAATTACAGTGATAGATGAATTGACGAAGTATAACCGACCTATGTACGACTTTGAAGCAGTAGCTATGCAAGAGAACGCTAATTTAACTATAACTACCAATGCCACTGTTCACATTGTTGATGTTAACGACGAAAGAGGTGTATTGTTAAAGTAAGTTTTTATGACGTAAGTAAGTCACACTACATATTACCAGTATCACTCACAATTTCTTATTCACATTTTTCTTTTTCAGAGGCGCGCATTCACCTTTGATATTCAATGTCAAAGAGAATGTTGCTGGTGCAACTATCGGACAAATATTCCATATGAACATGAGCTCTCTAACAATGAACAGCACCGGAAATATTAGATTTATAATTGCTAATCAACAGGATGTTACTGATGATATTGCTATTGGTAAGCATAATATTATTATACTAAATAAATTTTAATTTTTTTAAATAATATACACACTCTTTATAAATAATATTTTCTTTTACAGGACAAGATGGTACTATTTTCGCTCAAAAGCCTTTGGATAGAGAGAGGCGAGATACTTATAGAATGACAGTTATTGCAGAATTTACTAAAGGGGTAATATCAGGAGCTGGCATTTATCAAGTTACTATAAATGTAGATGACGAAAATGATAATCCACCAATATTTGAGCAACCTATGTATGAAGGTTTTATCACCGAAAATGCTGCTAAAGATACAGAAGTTAAAATGACAAATAGAATTATAGCTAAAGATGCTGACGTAGGTCAAAACGCATACTTTATGTACACACTCTTTGGTGACGGACGTGAAATGTTCCATGTACACGAAAATACTGGAGTCGTTACATTTATCGGCAACAAATTAGATAGAGAAGAGAAAAGTTCATATATATTAAGAATCGTGGCCAGAGATAGGGGTGGCCTTAGTTCAGAAGCCAAATTAACAATCACAGTACTTGATGAAAATGATAATTTGCCAAAGATCAATCAAATAGTAATACCTTTTGGGGAAAACGTGGAATTAATTGAATCAGATGAAAAGTCTTCTGTTAAAATTTATTACGAAAGAAAGAGTAACTCAACCACTGGTCTGACAAATAGTGAAGCAAAACCGAAAAACAAGTTCGCTTTGAATGTAGAATCATCAGGTCCGCTATTTTTGGTACCAGAAAACGTTGCTATAGGATCAACAATACTGAAAATAAACGCAATGGATATGGATAGTGGTATAAATGGACAATTAAGATATGAGTTTATCTCAGAGGTCTTTATTCCACCTAATTCAATGTCTCCTAAAGGAATGCAAATTAAACGATACTTTGTTATAAATGAAAGACATGGTCATGTTATAGTTGCAAGAACATTGCCTCCTGAAGCAGAATTTAGACTTAATATCACGGCTTTGGATGGTGGTGAATTAAGTGATCATATCTCGATTAGATTATTTATAAAAGATGTCAATGATCATTTCCCCATGTTTAAGAAATCTTGGTATAGTTTCAATGTGGAGGAAGCGCAATATACAAGAAGAGTGTTAGGCAAAGTGGATGCAACTGACGCAGATTTTGGACAAAATGCCAATTTGACTTACTATATACAACCCACAACCAAAGATTTACCTTTTGAAATATCGCCGCAGACTGGTGTGTTCAGTGTAAATGGAGAATTAGACAGAGAAAAAGAAGACAAATACGTATTGACAGTAGTAGCACAAGACAATGGCCATGACAAAAAGCTCTCGTCCTCTGTGAGTGTTGAAGTACAAGTACTAGACGTGAATGATAATGCACCGAAATTCTTTGCGTATGATGAGCTATTAGAATGGAAACATCCGGAAGCTGATGAACTCTCAAATCATAATTTTGAATCAGTAATGATTATGCCAATATATAAAGCAACATTAGAAGAGAATGCTCCTATAGGAACTGTTGTTGCTAAAGTATACGCAAACGATACTGATTTTATAGGTAATGGAAATGGACTCATCTTATACAGTCTACCTCAAAGAAAAAATCAAATGAATCTTTTCGCTATTGATTCGAAGGAAGGTATTATCACAACGACGGGAAGGCTAGACTATGAAATTCAAACTGTCCATAACGTGACAATAGTGGCTTCTGATTTGGGATTACCGAGCTTAAGTTCCACAGCTATACTAATGCTTACTGTTACCGATGTTCCTGATGATGTAGAAGTATCAGATAAGCCAGTATTCATATCAAGATATTACGAACTTGAAATAGAAGAAAATGTGCATACACCAGTTGAACTAGTTACTCTAAACTTGACTGAGCATTATGAGAATTTTAAAATGAAATATTTTATACTAAATGAAAATGATACAGAAGTTAAGAAAACTTTCGTGATTGATCCTAGAAACGGTACTCTATACTTAGTGAGAAGTCCAGATAGGGAAGTCAAAGACGTTTATGAGATTATAATCAGAGCAGAACGACAGAAAATAAGTAGAGAACTGCCACACATGATTTATCCCGTAGCTGACGATGTTATGGAAGGTTTGACTAAATACGATGTGAAAGTTATAGTTAGGATAAAAGATGTGAATGATAATTCCCCAAAGTTTACAAATGGTGGTCGGCCTTTAGTTACTGCGATTCCTACTACAGCGGCATTTGGATACCAAGTAATACAATTGAAGGTAAATAAACTAGTTGCAAATATATAAAGATAAGTAATTGATTGTAACTACTTAAACTGTAACTGCCACAGGTGTACATGTTGTACTCATTACTCATTTTAAAATTGGATGTACAGTACAATCTGTAGTAATCAATTTATTTAAATAAATATAACTCATCAAAGTGTCGTTGACTGTGCTTAGGTACATGTAATATAATTATACAATTTACATTAAACTGGCAAATATTTTTAACATATCCACGAACCTATTTTTTTCTAATTTATTCGAATTACGCCAGAAACAAAATATATCAACAAATATCAGCAAATAAAATTGCCGAGTACAAAATTAATTGCCTCCTAAAAAATTAAATTAATATATAACATAAATTCCCGTAGGCGACGGATGCGGACGTCGGCATGAATGCGGACATCCGGTACCAGATCATAAACGAGCAGGCTCCAAGGTTTGCCATCGACCCGGTGTCTGGTCGGGTCCGTGTCGTGTCGGCTCTCACTCGCGATGCAGGGAGAGTATTTGGATTCGACGTGAAGGCGACTGATAAAAGGGGTGCGGATGATGGAAAATCGGCCATTGCCAATGTTTTTGTAAGTACCTAGTTTGTGTTCAGCACCCAAATTATTACTATATACTTTTATATACGTAAAATTACACTTATATCGCTTACGCAAATGTAATATTTGTCGGCCTCGATGGCGTAGTGGTTAGTGTAACCGACTGCCACTCCTGAGGTCGCGGGTTCGATTCCCGTACAAGTTAAACATTTGTGTGCATGAACATGGATGTTTGTCTTGGTCTGGGTGTTTCTATGTATAATATGTAAGTATTTACAAAAAAAAAAAACTTATATAATTATGTATGTTTATCCATTGTCTAGTAGCCATAGTACAAGCTCTGCTTAGTAGTGTTGTGTGTATGTGATAGAATATGGAATATATAAACAAAAATAGAGGGACTACTTATTCTGATTCGTAAAGTTTTTGTCAGATTATTATTTCGTCACTAGAGTAGATACGTATGCCATACAATCATCGTGGCTTACCAAAGCTAACATATTTTGGCAATTGATCGGTAAGTATTATTCATTGTGGAAATAACAAAAATATAACTTTTCGGACGTATTCTTATTAATGTTGCTATCAATATTACTGATACAGTCACTGACCGCTGGCTACAGCTTACTGCATATTTTCAAGTCTACGGCGAGATAACAATAAATAATTTATCTACTTACTATTTTTATCGTGTCTATTTACGATAATAACCGCAAGGATAAGAATATGATATATTGTATTATGGTTTATATGTTACTAAGCTATTATCTACCTTTATAAGTTATGCTTATATCTATATTAATATTATAAAGCTGAAGAGTTTGTTTGTTTGTTAGACCGCGCTAATCTCACGAACTACTGGTTCGATTTGAAAAATTATTTTAGTGTTGGATAGCCTATTTATCGAGGATGGCTATAGGCTATAATATAATATCACGCTACGACACACGGTGGCGGCGCACTAACGATAAACGCGGGTGAAACCGCGGGAACATCTAGTATGTTATAAAATCTAAGAACAATATTAACGAATTACGAACTATTACAACATTAATTATGAAACATTACTATCAATAAAATCTGTACCATTATTGAAACTAATTGCAAATTAAATCATTCTTTCAGAAGCATTTTCTGTATAGCCACTAGATCTATTTTTAAAACATTTGTAGGGATGGAACTTTATTAGAAATTGTTATTAATTAAATAATTTTGATTTACATAATAAACCAGATTCCTGAAGTACCAAGAAATACAAGTATTTATTTTTGGGAAACTTAATATTTTTAAGCATTTTAGCGTAAGTCGCTATATATGTATATATACATATATATGTATATATACATATATATTTATATATACATATATATGTATATATTGTGTACAAGTTTATTATGTGTTAAATAAAGTATTTATAAAAAAAAATTACAAAATTAACTCCAATAAAATATTTTTTAAAGGTATACGTACTGGACGAAAACAAACAGCTAGTCTTGACAGTGGGAGCTAAGCCGATGCAAGTGGAGAAACAGTTGGATAACATCACCAGATCGTTGACGAGTATGACGGGTTTCGATATCAGAGTGAGGAGGCTTGAGGCCAACACAAAGGCTGCAATGGATGGCTTTGCGTGAGTTTCAGAACTTATACTTATTACTAATGTATTTTTATAACTCTATACTAGGAATATTAATTCATTATACATACATGAATTTTATTATCACCAAAAAATGGACGCAGACGCCGTCGACTTAGATGCAACATCAAAAATGACGATACTATCTCCAATATCCTTCACTCTATAGGTTTTAATATAAATTCATAGTGTAACACTTAATATCCCAAAGTGGTAACAGAAACCCCAATGACACAATGACCGAAACGTGAAATAAACCCAATACACAGTATTTATTTGCAATTACCACCACTGCGCTACGGAGCCTTAATAATTGTCTTTTTTATATAAATTAAGTTTAATTCATGCTATTTTATGTAACCATTTACAACGTTTTAAAGCCCAAACACTTTTAAAGTCGGGTTATACTTTACTGCAGAATTTTAATTTGCTGTATCCTAAAAATTATATAACTTTTCTCATTAAGGATGCCTTTGATAGACGAGTTTAAACCTCGCTGTATCTTTGTCTTTGAATTATGAAAATTATTTAACATGCGTTTCATTTTCAGAACTGACATGTACATTTATGGTGTGGACCCCTTGTCGAATGCTATTATCGACATGGAAGTATTGCAAAAGTGAGTAATAAATAAATAAAATTCAATTTATGTATAGAACGGACTCAGGTTTTAGCACTGATTATATTATCGTCACACTTTTTATATATTAGTTTCCAAACATGGCGCATTTGCACGGCTTATTTCAGCATAATTTATATTAACTTAATATTTTGATAAAACCTTTTTCAGTTCCTGTTCTTTTTTCAACGAAAATAAAAAATAATTTGACTATGTTTTACATTTGTAATGAAGTTGGTCAACCGTTATTTGTAAATACTTGACATATAAGATTCCACCGGTAGGATGTCGTTTTTATCATATTGCATACAACCCTTAAAATTTATTCAAGGATTGTCCAAATCTCAATTAAAATATAATTTTCACCAGATCCCTTATGAAACGTGAAACAGACCTTCGTCGCGACCTAGCTGGCTTCAAAGTCCTCGAAGTAGGTGACACCACGATGGTTCAAGCCAGGAGTGGCAAGTTGCTCACCACTATGGAGATCAGCGTCGTCGCATTGGGCTGCATCGTGTTTATTGGAGCATGCACTACAGCTATCTGTATACTGTGTGTCAGAAGGAATAGAAGGTGAGGCTTCATTATTAACACTTTTGAATACTCGTAAGAACGATACTTTAAGTAACTAGAGTAAAAGGAAAATTAGGAAATATTAGCAACGGTCAATATTTTATCATTTACTATTTTGTACACAAACTGTAACTGCATCCCATAACACACATTCATTTTTTTATATTTAGGATTAATCATAAAATCGTTCGAGTTTTATCGTGCATCAAATCATCGATGGCGACATAACTACGTCAATTCATGCATATATAAATCTGTTGCTCAAAAATCGTTAATTATCCCGTTGCAATAGATCTATGACGCTATTTTGCAATCAAGATCATTCATTTAACGTTTCATATACTTCTTTAATAATACATCTGCAGAACAAATTAAGCACTGGCATCCTAAATTGGTATCATTAGAAACTTTTTACTATCTGAATAGTAATTTATATTTATGTAATATTTTATATCAGTATATGAATGTTGTTCAATCTGATGGTAAGCAATACGTTTCGCTTATCATTTTCAGACATCACCATCACCACAGACGAAAGCATGTGACCCACTATTTCATATGAGGCTACTCTATTTGTTGCATGTTTTAGTTTATGCTATTAGTGTATGTTGTTACTAAAAATAAATAAATCTATTGAATTTGTAGTATTTTCCTGGCACTTAACTGTAAAATACCTATTTTCTTTTAGATATTTTGTAAGTATTTGCAATGCCTATATTTTTATTACTATAGATGCCGCTGCTTTTGGTATACTCAGTAAAATGTCCGTAAAATAATAAGGGTAATAGCGTTCCGTGTATTTCTATAATAAAATTTCTATAACCAGTAAGTGTTCATCGTCTATAATTTAGTTTAAATGCAATTGTTATTGTTCAACAAATATTGGGTTTATGAACAATTCTAAATTAAAATTATTATGATTACGATAATTTAAATAACTCAAGTTTTGTAGCCTTTAAGTTTATTAAAATATGGATCACACACAAGTTATTCAAGCTATCGATTCACATTTACTCAAAAGAGAAGTTTCTAAGAGTCAAAAAGTTTAACGAAAATTAAGAAGAAATAAAATTTGTAAAGTATAATACCAAACTCAGCGGCTACAACTTCACTAAATAACACCTCACTTCTTCTTTTGCCCTAACAGACGCCATCACAAACCATATTCCCAGCAACGTCTTAACGCTTTTTCAACTGAGCACTTAACAAAGTTTGGAGGCCTCTTTCCGTCTGGAGCAAATCAGTGCCAAGAGCTCAACCAGTCCTACAGCGAAGCTGATTCTTACATCGATGTTATCAACCATAATGTGAAGAAGATCTGTCCTCATGGGAACACCGTTGAAGAGTTTGGAAAGGCTCATCAGAAATGTGTAAAGAATCAGTTTGGAGATGACATGTTCAATCAAAAGCATGAGAGGATGTGTATCAAGTTTAACCAGCGCCCTTTACAGAAGAGGTATGAGGTTTGAATTATGTTTTTGAGTCTAATGGAATTTTGCTTTTACTAACATTGAATGATACCATTTCTTGTTGCTCTCGCCCATTGTTCCATTAAATTCACTTTGTACAAAGATATTATAGTTAGTACCCAAAAGTTTATTGGTTTTGTTTTGTGGTTAATATTTCTCTACACTAAAACAAATATAACATTTACAATCTACGTTTGTACAAAATTCACGATACCACACCCAAGAAATAATTCTGTTTCACGAACCAATTTATCTAACTTGTAAATAAATTGATCTGTTCGAGACCTCTTATAAATTTGATTTCATTTTCAATCTTCCTTGTTAGATTTTTGCCTCGCTGGTTGATAGCAATTTATTCCCCTCATAAAGTTATCTTTTTGCATTAGCCTAGTAATCGCAATGGTTTAAAACGATCATCAGTCATCAAATATTGTTATATACTGAAGCACGTGGTAAATATGAACAAAGCAAAATATTATAAATTGAACTGAAAGATCCATTTCAATTTCAAATAATTAAAAACAATAGGTTTGGAGAGCCAACACACATCGATTGTATTAGAAAGAGGTTGACTGAATACTGAACTCTCTTTTCTTATATGCAGGCAAGGATAAAACGACCCCAATTACTTGAAAACCCAATTGTGAAATTCTTATTGACATCGGCAAAGTTGTGTCGCAATGATACAAATGAATCATGAAGCTTTTGTTAAACATAAATATATATTTATACGTACATTCTATATATACGTACGACTGTCTATTAATAAGCTTCGTGAAAGCTTATTTTTATATTAACGTCTAAAAGATAAAGGACTAAAATAATATGTCGCAAGATTTTCACAAGCCACAGAGCGAATCATCAATCAGAAAGCGTAAGATCGTTATTTTGATATTTATCTCTTCAAATAATGCTTCTTATAAAACGTCTCGCTGATTGACATGAGAGGATCTTTCTGAAGATACGTATATACGAGGTATTTTTAATCTTTGAGTCTATCGATATGAATATTGTAGTGTAAAAATTAAGTCTAATTGGAGGTAGAATAATTAAGATATAATTGGAAATCTAACAAAACTATTAAATAGCCACTTTAGGAAAATTGAATCTTATAATAGGTGTTATTTAATCATAGTATCGAAGGAGATATTAATTTATAAAAAGCAAAGGTAGCTGTTAAATAAATATTCGTTTGGTCGGAGCGCAGAGGCTTCTGTAAATCAAACGATCAGGATTTGAAAAACATACATAATTATGTAACGTACACAATTATTACAATTATCAATATATTCTCAATCTTCATCTAGCTCGTGAAGTCTGAATGATTCATTTTGTTTAGATCGCCTTTAACAAACAGCAAGCGTATTGTGTTCAAAGTAAACAAATTCCAGTCTTATTAAAAACATCAGTTAGTAGTTTAAGAGAAACACAGGATATTCTATAGAACTCTATGCAATAACCGAGCAGCCATACCAAACTTTCCATATTGCACACAATATACTCAAGTTAACATGTCTAGAACATCAAGACTTTTTTAAGTTATAATTAACATAAAGTCAACAATGTTCCTTATAGTATGATATTTCGAAAATATGTATTTTTATTACATAAAAGTGAAATGTGTCAATAGAAGCCCAGACAATATAAATACCCGATAACACTTAAAAGAGGATTGCCCTCAATATTACTTTGTGTGTGTATGGAACCAAATTCTTTGAATCATAATTTAAAATGTACACGCATTCGTATTTGATATAATTTATATTTAATTTATTCTCAAGTTTAATATCAAATATAGGTTAACTCCGATGCATATAATCGACTGCCAAATAAGTGCTTATCAAATACTTGATGTTGAAATGGCAAAGTTATTCCATTCACCCCACAAATCAAAAAATGTCACATCGACCTCGAATAAAGAGTATCACCGAAAAATAAGCCTCTATTAATTCAAAGGGGTATATGAACCTGAGTAACATTTTTATGCACAACCACTTTTATTAATCTAAATTTGATTGTTATCTAATTTAGGTATAAAATGGATTATGATTTGGTTTGTTATACAAGTAAAACTGATTTTATAAAATTTGTCATAATTAAAGCCGAATGAAGTTTTTGCTATTTTACAACATTCTACTATTTTTATAGGTACTTCATTAATTATATTTAACTACAATTATATTGCAAATGCAAAACTTATAACAAAAATAAGGTAAATAATAAAATTTGAAATTGATTTTATTAATTTACAAAAATTTTCTTTCATGAAAATAATAAATTAATATTTATTAGTCAGTCCACTACTTAATATAACCTAATGGTTATACTAAGTAGTGGACTGACTATATGTTCTTCAATATAATAGTTATAGAATGATCTGTTGTCTGTACTATATATGAATGATCTGTCCGATGCTTGCTCATGAGTTTGCAAACTTAACAAATCTGCGATAATGGTAGAATGATTTCTAGGTCCGTTAAAGGAAAAAAGTACTTTTAACACATAAAACATTTTAATGGCATTCATTAGTTATATACAAAATCCGACTGAAAACTTCTAAACTCGGCAGTACGTCATCTCCGACTACACTCGATTTTTTCTGAATAAATGTCAGTAAAATCATACCTTTAGGCAGTCATGGCGCATAAATCTGATGTTTCTGAAGTTTCGTTCGATTTTTATTAAAGAATATTTTATCTTGACATAACCTAATTTAAAACTATAAGTCTAAACAGTTTTTACAAGACCTGATGTGATCATCATTGGTCACCTCACGACACGATTCTTCACACACACAGACTAACATGACCAAAACACTTTACCATATAGGAAGGGGCAGGACACATCGATAACGTCAGTGAATTCCAGCGGTCAAGACTCCGGCATCGCAGAGGCCACGTCCAGGTGTCCTTGCGGTCAGTCCAGCCTGCACACCTCCGAGGAGAGCAGCGGGTGGGTAAAATTTAAAAATAATTAACCTACATTTAGAACATTTTAACCTTTCATCGTCATATGGGCTAACCGTGACCTGTGCAAATTCTTGCAAACCTACATTTTTTACATGTCAAGCAATTTTTTGATACGCATCAGTTAGCACATGTAACCAAAGAATGATAGTGGTATACTGTAGGTATTTGGAATATCGAAACTATACATTTGGGCATATTGGGGACTACTGATACGAATACAAATGGCCATACCTTTATATTACTTACATCATTTAATATAATCTATTAAAGTATTCAAAGAGGTAGTAATGTATCAATTGTCGATAGTATTTCATCGTATCTAACAATCATTTTACTAGCAATAATTTAACTAATACTTATAACCAGTCATCAGCATCATCTACTAACAGAATTTACCAAAGACATCTCAAACTCAACTACAATTCTTAGGTGCAGTTACGAAGATTCCCTAAAGTCCACGCACAACCCAGAAGGTCGGGCAAAACCTTATCGAGGAGGCGAACGCGAGGCTCGCTTCATGAGAAGAGCATCTTTTGCCCATCAGCCTTTAGACTCCAGGCAGTGCAACTACAGACGCCAGTCTTTCTCGGAAAACATGCAGAGGCACTTTCCGCCTTTTGAGAGAGTCGGTTCCGGAGGCGGAATAACCAGGCAGGTTTCCACTCCAAATGTTTCCAATCTCACGCAGTCTTACTTCTTAAGTGACAAGAAAAGACTAGAATCGAGAAGAAAGGAAGTGTTAAATGAGCCTATGGTAGATTACGACCACAGTGAAGGAGAAGACGTATTTGATACGTCTCATAGGATGGAAAGAAGAGCTAGCGGTAGGAATCATAAAAGAGGGAAGTTTATGGAACTAGGTGGTCAAGCCACTGTTTTTGTGGCCACACCAGCGGCTGCTGAGATTATGAGGAGACAAGGCAGCGAAAGACTTATGTTTGCTAGACCATTATAGTAGAAGCCATTGTGAATGTATTCATATAATACAAAATATTGTATAAAATAGCTAAATAGTACGTTGAGAGATAAGAAAGGTATTCTTCGATAATGATATTATTGATTGATTTGAATAGGTGTCATTGAATATTTATTTAATTAGAGATGATTTGAATATGGTGGAGTGACAATTATGAAGCCCTTGATAGAGAAACAGTTGGTTTAGCTTTATTAAGACAATGACGATGGTTTCCATACCAATGTGTACCTATAATGCTCAAATTCAATAATACTCAATGTTTTCTACCAATGTTATAAAATACGAGAATATGACCATTTTAAGAAGATGTATATTATTCTACAGCTTGCTCGGAATAATAATAGAGTAGAGTAGAAATGTGAAGTGTCAAAATGTCTGGCATATTTGTTAGTGCCGCCTAAGACACAGGCGAGCATACAATTTTAACGCACTAATGGAAATGTTATATTTTTGATAAAGAAATTATTTAAAGTTAAGATTTTAGCCACACATGTACTTGGTCAGTACTTGTGCTAGTGGCAAAAGAAAGATATCTGTTAAGGCATTTGGTTTGTAGTCTATAATAATTATTCAAAGAATATGTCGATTGGGTGATAAAACTATAATAAAACAAAGTTAACTTATGATTGTGCAATTTGTATTTATATGTAATTAGGTTGTATATTATATGTAAATAGACTTAGTGTAAAGATTTTGGACATTTCATTAAAAGATTATCTTGCCTTCAACAGCTTTACAATTTGGTTGTGTCCAAAGAAATACATTGTTAAGTGCCATTTGGATAATGTCTGTATGTAGATGTGCTCTACATGTAGAGTTTTGTTACTGTCTGTTATAATTAATGTTTAACCACCTAAATATGACGTTATGAGTCACGAATGTGACATTTTGTATTTTTGTAAATACTCTACAAGTAGAAAATAAATAAGTTGATTATTAAATTACGGTATTTTTTGTTTCCATACATAAATAGGACGCCGATGGGGCTGCCTCCTTATTGCAGTGCGTCTTTAATGTTTGCCGAAGCTCACCCGGATGGCTATCACGCCATAAAACGTAAAGAGTGGCTTCATTGTTAAGCCGTTTTAGAGAGTAGCAACAGCATCCTTATAATGATTGCTTCTCGATGTGACTGTCCAATTCAATGTCAGTGGACTCATATAATAACGGGACAAGTTTTGAATTCTAATTTAATGTAATTTTATTTTTATGAGTTTATTATATTTATTTAGTATTTATAATGCCACGTTAAAATATATTGAACTGAATTATGATATATAAGTATGACATGCAAATTCAATTTTAATTTCAATGTTACTTTTAATATCTCTTTCTAATTATTTCTTCTTAGTTATGTTGTTTGGTAAATGTATTTTGATAACTGTGTATGTGATAAATATGTTTTTCTAATGCTGACTCTATAGACATTACTATTTACTATGTATGGATTTAAAATCTGAAATAAACGTTTTATTATAAATAGTCTCACACTGAAGTAGGAAGTCAGTGGTATACTGCGCGCAATTTTCTGAAACTATTGTTTTGGATCCCACGTTATAGAGAGCTGGCCTATAGTAGTATACAGACCACAGTGACAAAACGTACAGTAATGCTAATGAGAATTCCTTAACAAAATCAAAATTTGTTTTTTTTTAGATTCGAAAACAATATATAAGATTTTTTTTATACATCTAAGGTGGCAAACAAGCATACGGCTCTCCTGATGGTAAGTGGTCACCTTAGCCTATGGACGCCTGCAACACCAGAGGCATCACTTGCGCGTTGTCGACCCTTTAGGAAAGGAAGTGGAAAGGAGAAGGAGCGAGAAGCCAAGGGGGTGATTGGGCCTCCGGCACTCTCACTCACCGAACGAAACACAAGAGTGGGAATACTGCTATTTCAGGTTGATATTCTGTGAGAGGGTAGTCGTTCCCCGGTCGAATCAGCCCATTCATGCTGAAGTCAGCGAGGCTCTACTAGTCATAATGATGCTACTGTGGCGAATTTTGTCACCGCAATTCAGGAACTGTAGGTTCAAGAAATGTATCTTGTCAGCGTATATATTTTTAACTTCTGAATTACGACGATAGAAGACCCTATGGCATATGTGGGACGGTACTGTAAAAAGAAAATTATTTCATGTTTTAGCAAACGGAGTCCAACTTGTCTATCTTGATAACAAAAAGCAATGCGAGGCATTAGACCTATAAAATGGGCGTTCACCTTAAAGGAACGCTATTATAATTCAAACGTCTAGTAATATCAGTAACATGGAACAATGTCAATAGATAAACAAATAATAAAAGGCTTTACTTTGTAAATGGATCCTCTTTGAGAACAGCCGCGAATATGTATTCCCATAAATAAAAAGAAAAGCAAACATATTGCATGATATTGTATACTTGGCGATTAAAAAGAGTGACCATGAGTTTCTTGCCCATTCTTCTCATGAGCCCTACACCCTTGCTTTGCTGAACGTGGCAGTAAATGTAAATTTACAGAAAAAAATAGTGTAACTCTGACATTCATAAGTGTTACTTTGTAACCTAACTTGAATAAACTTATTTTTGTTTTTTTTTTCGACCTTGGACACAGACCACATTATAGCACAATACGCAGATTTTCTTGTTATAAACTGCCATCGTGGCATATGCAAAATGGAGATGGATTGAGCCTAATATTTCTGGAAAGCACATAAACATAAGATAAGAAGGTAATTAAGATCAAGGTTTTAATTGACATGTACAATTTTTATTATACCCAGTGACAATGACTCGACGACACGAGAGCCACCTAGCGCGGGAGCGCGCCCTAATACAGGAAACCGGCATAGTAAGACTTCCGAAGGTTCACATATAAACCTCCCTAATCCTTTTCTTATTTCCCCTTTTTAACTTCTCTTCCTTTTGGTTTAGTAAGAGTTTTCACTCTTGCATTGCCAAGAGGAAGAGAAGAGGAACAGACATACATATCTGTCTGTCAATTATTATTGGGTACTGTAACCTCTTACCCCCAGCTATTCTCATTTACCGCTACTCTTGTAAAGGTAAGTATTACTTACAATATTTTAAAGTTCAAAAATAAGATCTAAGACGTATGTAATCTACTAACTTGAATTTAACCCTTTAAAATAGGTGACATAGAGTAATTAATCTCTGTCCTGAAGTTAATACCTCCAATTAATGTAGGTCGCGTAGTGTCCTGGAAAATGTAAGTATATGGTCTCCCTAGACCATTCATAATCGGGTGCGGCAGGTGAAAGCTGCGGACGATGAACCTACCAAACATTATATTTGATTTTTTGATATAATAGCACCTCATCGGGTTACGAACCTGGATGGTTGACATGTTTAATATCACCAAGCTTGTCAGTATTTCGGTTGGTCTTTTTATTAAGAAGCTAGTCAAAATTATTTATTGGAACATGCTCCTATAAGGTTGATGTAAGTATGGATACCAAAAATGGATTAAAGTCGAGCTCTTTTTTGTTTTTAGTACTATTGTAGTATTATTTATAATACTTTAAAAAATAAGAAACATGACATCAATAGTAATTATTAAATATATAATGATATATTAAAACTACAGCCTAAGCAACCTAGCCTCTATAATTTAGCCGACAGCAACCAAAACGTAACCTCAGTTTAATGTTTCATACTACTACTTCGTTAAACGTTTTATTTTTGTTACACAGAGATTTTGAGTTATCATATTTTCTGGATCACACAATAATTATGTCAATCACAAATTAAAAACACTTGTATGAGAGTCGAACACAAAACAGTCAGCGTAACTGCAGCGGCAACAGCTTGTATGCTGCACCTTATATTTACGGTTGGTTCCAATTTTAGCACCGATTGTACAGTTTACGGTCAGATTTATAAGATACACTAATCCTCACACACGACACACACCAGGTATATAATTTGTTATACGCAGTTTGGCCCGTAATAGATTAATGGCTTTACTTTCAGGCCTCACAGTGTGAACGTACTAGAGGAAACACAAACCTATTCAAACTTTGTGAATGGGTGCTAACGAAATTTTAGGGTATTAACCTAAAATGTCTAAAACTTTCTTCGCAAAGCCATCACCAACAGTCCATCCAATTATTTTCCAATAAAGATTAACAGAAGGTTACTGGGATCTAATAATCTAAGCTTAGAAATCCAGAACCGATCTTAAAAGGCTAAATGGATAAATTAAGACTTAGAAATATTCTATTAATAGAAATTCAATATTAATGGAGTAAGCATTGTTTTGTGTTTTGTCATTGGTTAGTGTAACCGACTGCCACGCCTGAGGTCGCGGGTTCGATTCCCGCACAAGTCAAACATTTGTGTGCATGAACATGGGTGTTTGTCTTGGTCTGGGTGTTTCTATGTATAATATGTATCTATTTACAAAAAAATAAGTATATATGTATGTTTATCCATTGTCTAGTACCCATAGTACAAGCTCTGCTTAGTTTGGGCTAGATGGTGTTGTGTGTATGTGGTAGAATATTATTATTATTATTATTTTATTGAAAAATATGCGAAATATTTTAATGTCTCATGGATTCTTATCGAAGAGTTCCCAACCTATTTGATCAAGGCTCAGCACGATTTTTCAATGTAATAAACTACAAGCTTAGTTTAATAAACGGCAAGAATTAGAAAATCTAATTCATAGCTTAGATATTTGAAAGCTATCTTAAAATGTAAAGTAACTAACAGCTAATGGAGCCACAATGCCTCACATAATAAAAAAAAAACACGCTGTGTGTTTACAATTGCTATAAATACATACATAGATTCACGCCTGTTTCCCAGAGATCGTAGCAAATGGAAATTCGTAGTCTCTGCCTACCCCTCTGGGTAGGCAGAGACTACGGATTTCCATTTTCTACGATCCTGACACACTTCTCTGGCTTCATTCACTTTCATCACATTCCTCATACACGCCCGTCGGTTCAAGGTGCTGCTAGGTTTTCCTCTTGCCACTGTTCCATTCACACTAGCCTTATAAACTTTCTTAGTCAGTCTTTCCTCGTCCATTCTTTCTACATGTCCAAACCAGCCTTTTCTATTCTTGTCACTATATCCACTTTCATGCCGCATCTCTCTCTAATCACACTATTCCTTATTCTATCTTTCAGAGTCACACCACATATGCTTCTCAGCGCTCTCATTTCTACAGCATTTATTCTGCTCTCATGCTTCTTTTGCCATACTCAACTTTCACTTCCATACATAAGTGTGGGCACTAATAGTCCTCTATGAACAGCCAAACGTGCCATTTCGGATACATTTCGATTGTTCATAAAAGCGCGTAGACCTCCATTCACTTTGATGCCAGCAATCGTCCTCCTTTCAATATCTCCCTCATGTTTTCCATTCCTTGTAAATAAAATACCCAAATATACAAAATCTTTCACTTGCTCCACTTTTTCTCCATCAATCATAATATTACACATAGTCACGCACTCTTCCTTTTCAAATAAGTACCATTACTTTCGTCTTGCCTACATTTATTTTCATTCCTTTACTCTCAAAAGCACCATGCATAATAGTTACCATCGCCTGCAACTCTTCCGTAATTACTTGGTCATCGGCATAAAGAAGACATTTGACAAGTAACTCATTTATTCTTAATCCCCATTCACAATCTTTTAAATCTTTCAAACAATTGTCCATGTATAGGTTAAACAGCCAAGGTGACGCTTGTCTAACACCTTTTTCGATGCTAAACCATTCTGTGTGGGTCCCATTTATCCTAACACAAGCTCTGGAATCATCATAAAGAGATTTCAGAGCTCGCACTATAAATAAGTCCAAATAATATCTTACTTTGTATGAGACTATAGCAATTCTACCTTCTTGACAAACATTATCGATCGGTTCAGGTTAAGACGGAATGAAAATAAATATAAAAATGAAATACTAAGAATCTATTTTTCTATATTAGTACAAACCTATTCAAAATTTTCCAGTTCAAGATATATACATAATTCTAACATTTCCCAAAAATAGTTGTATCTGGAAATTTAATTTCAAATTTCACAGTACTTCTTATTTCTTTAGCATTATTTGATGAATTACGTGGAATGCGTGGGATAAAGCTATATTAATATTTTAAAATAAAACAAATTTGAAAACTGGTTTACACAACTGTACATTCGACATTTAAGCATTCTGTATGTATAATATTATAAGAACTTTAATATATTAATTTTAAAAGCAATATAATAACAGTGAGTTTCAATAGCTTTTAAGTAGGCGTTTTTAAAAGCCGTTCTATTTATTTTATATAGCTATAGATAAAGTGAGTGAAAGATAGATAGAGGGCAACCGTTGGACTCCCACGCTGAGGTCTCAAGTTCGAGACGAGACCTATGGTACGCACGTCTGCCTTTTTGAACTAATATGCGATTATATAGTTCATTATCGTTTCCTTTAAGGATCAAAGAAAACATTACGACGAAATGAACATCTGAGAGTTGTTCTAGAAGATATGAGAAGTCTGTCAACCCGCACTGGGCCAGTTTCTCACAAAGAAAAGACGCTATGTTGAAGAAGGTTATAATTATAAACAATTCAGGGCAGTTATTATAATTTTTTTGTGCTGACTATATCAGTACTTACGCCCTCGGCATTTTATATGCGTAACTTAATTAATTGTCTTTTAACAAGATGGATAGATAATTGTTTATTGTCCTGTACATACAATAAAATCAGAATCAAGGCATAGATAATAAAGCAATCGACGTAACCTTGATGGTGCTTTTATGCAACACATATCTGGCACTTATTGGTCGTTTCGCACGTATATGTTCGCACGAAGTGTGAAAAAGTGTCGAACAATAAGCCACTACATGGGAAAGCAACTAGCGCTGGCTACTTGCGCGACTGGTGTGTTGTGGTCATTTACATAGTGCGTACAACCCATGCAAGTCCTTTAACTTTCCGATGTCACTTGCGTCGGATAATATTATACAACTTCTTACATATGAAATTATCGTTTTCTATGAAGAATATCAGTAGTATTTTTCATACAAATTATTTTAGAAATATTTATTTATGATAAATCTGAAATCGATCTTTTTTAATGTCAAATCCCGCACTAGGAATTATTCCCGTGTCCCGGGGAAATTTACAAACATCCAAACAATGGACACTAAGAACACCAGACCCGGAACAACCATTTATGAATCACACAAATTTTTGTCCCATGTGGGATTCGAACCCACAACACCCGGCGCAAGTGGCGAGGCGACCACTTAAACCACTACGCCATTTTCTTAAACCTGAACTACTTAATATGATAATACAGTGAATGGATTTAATAGCGGATTATTTTCAAAATATACAAATAATCTATTTAAAGCACGATCTGTGATTTGTTTATTTACTTAAGCTGTATTTTCTTAAATGTTTTGAATACACTCTATATAATATGGTTAATGTATATGATAGATGCCTTTATCTTTGCCATTCCTTCTTCTTCCCACTTCCTTTTATAAAGGGTCGACAACGCGCAAGTGATGCCTCCGTGTTGTAGGCGTCTATAGGCTACGGTGACCAATTACCATCAGGTGGGCCGTATGCTTGTTTGCCACTCTAGTTGTATAAAAAAAAAAATATATATCATTATATTTGTAGTCATTTTACCGTGCACATTACGCTTAAATTTTTGACCCAATGTCTACACAGTAAATGGACTAAACCCTTTTAAATAGTTTTAAAAATAGTATAAAAGAAGTGCATTCAAATGTTCGTGCAAGCAATGAAATGCAATTTAAAAATAACATTATAGAATATACTAAACACCAAAATTCCTCAGTTACATTAATTAATCTAGTAATGGTATAATTCGAACCTTTCACTTGTTTCAGTAACCTGGCCGTACTACAATATTGAAATGTGGTATATCGTTGAAACTATGCCTTCTGATATGATTCATATCACGCTTTGGTCTTCAAACTAATGTAATAGGAGATAATAACGAAACAAGGCCCGTTTCCAGAGACAGCGTCCTCCCACAGGGCACTATTTCTGGACACTGGTCCCGGTGTATGCACAGATCTGATATTAACTCTTATTACTCAGAACGAAATATCAAGTTGAATAAAGTATGACATGTTTTAAGTCTCCGCAAAATGTTAACTAAATATGACTGTTGAATAGTGTGGCATTTTTAATTTCCTCTAAAAAAACAGGTTAATGGATACACAGCACAATACTATCTTTGTCGTTGTAAAAGAGTAGCATATTAAAAAAAGTCGTCAAGCTTGGACGCTTTCTGCTATTTCTTGCAAAGTTTTATCCTTCGTTTCAGGCAAGTATCTGTACAAAATTAATAAACTTATCGATGAAGAAATACCAAATGTTAAGAAAGATCCATGCAAACCAAATGTTTTAAACAAAAATGGCGCAGTTTTCAATGATAAGGCCATACCTATTTTTAAAATAACAACTAAAATACAAACTGCTAAGTTTCGAGACCTAATAGGTATAAGTTCTCCAGTAACTGATACTGAAATTATCAACGGACCGCAACTTACAGCTATAGAAAATAATGTTAGTAAAAATATCGACAAAAACTTATTCTCATAAATAACACATAACTTAATTAGGTATAAGTACAATGATAAAATATATAAAACAACACCACTTATGAATAAAGTCGTCAATAATAAAGTACGTCGTTTTACAAATCGTGCTAGTATACATCCAACATACATACTAAAAACTGTTATACCGTCTAATATTAACATCCCAATATAAGCTGATGATTCGTCATTTGTTATTTTCTTTAAAATATCTATAGCATACACAACGCAAATTATTTTGCCAGTAAAAATATTAAGCAATCCAGTCATTGCACACAATGTAACAGGTTTATAAAATTCTTTAGATTGAAATGTTTTAAATATTTCTATAACGGAATCCTTTATAGATATTTGTTGACCTTCATACCGAGCGATATTTTCCTTGTGAAAATTTCTTAACGACTGCAATTCTTTTTCTGATTCTTCATCACAGCCTTTTAACCATCGATGCGAAGCTACACACTCTTTAAATTTGCCTCTGATAATTAACCAGTATGGGGACTCTGGACAAATTATTGCTGTTAAAAAACTGTACATCGTACACGCAATTCCAATCAACGGAATTATTTTCCAATGAAAAAATGTACCGATTGCGTTTGATACCCAAACGCCCCAATAGAAAGTCGCCACCTTAATCGTTATGAACAAGCCTCTGTACTTGGGTGAGGTACACTCAGTAAGAATCAAGAGTGCAAATATCTTTAATGCAGCAGTAAACAGTCCTTGCATGATGGAACTGATTAAAATATGCATGACGTTGGAACTGTAATATAAAAGTATAAATGCGGCAAAAGAGTCTATAACACCGAATAAGTAAAGGTTTTTTCTTCCGAAGAACCTAATGCTGGCAGTCAGGATAATTACAAAAAGTGATGTACTGAAGGAGTTCACAGAAGCTAAAACAAATAAAGATAATATTAATAAGCTTTTAAATTAAAACATAAAACAGTTGAAACTGAAGTCCCGTTCAAGTAGAGCACACTGCACTATATCTTTCCGAGCGACATTTAATATTACGTAGCTAAGATTTAAAATTAAACAAAGCATCTATAATTAGATTTGTATGAAGTTTGATCAAACGAACAAACAAAGTAACACAAAGAAAAACTACATAGTTTTGGGTTCAAAAAGTTAGATTCAAAAAAATACTTTGAATGTGCGAACACCAGATTTTACCGGTTTACTACATAATACATAATATATTATAATTATTAATACTACTTAGTCTTACTTCATGGTCAGAAAAATAATTCATTACATACTATATCTCAAAGATACTATGAAAAATAATGTTATTTCAGTGTAACCAAATATGCGTGTAACAAATTTTCGTGAAAAGGTTTTGTTAGTTTGACTAATTTTATTCATTCCATACTTGAAGAACTACGAACGACAGCTAAAAGATAATCTAATATTGTGAGCCTAAAACTTAGTGAAGATATAGATATAATTCGTAACGGGTATTAACGCGATCATGCATAATGTTTACCTTATTAATGCTTGACGTTTCGACCAGGCTACACAATAAGGTAAACATAATGCATGATCGCCTAATATCCGTGACAAATTATATCTATACCATACAACGCGGTAGTTTAAAATTTGAGTGAAACTCGGCACACACATTGATCTTGCTCTTGATAATATATGTATAGTTAAAGTCTTATATAGGATTTTCCCTACGAAATACATTGCAGAGGCAGAAACTAATGAGTATATAAGACTTTAACTATACATCTATTCAAACAGAACAGAACAGTCATTTAGAAATGCGACACTAATTATAAACAATGATATCGCACCTAATAGCAACCAATACAATTACTGCATATTAAATTATATATTTTCTTACTTAGCCATGACGCCATTTCATCTGTGATGACATTGGTAGAGTTAGCTTCTCTCCTTATTTGAGGGATAAACACAGTAGGTGCTCCGATACAAAGCCCAATCACGAACATTGCACACCATACTCCGCTGCAGATCAACAACTAAAAACAACACATGGCACGAATTCAAGACAGGTGTTTCAAAGTTAATGTAGCCTCTATAAATAAGAATAAGTGTGTATGTATATAGTTGTCTATCCAGACAGTAATTAGTTTTAGAGATATCAGGTAGGTTTTGATCATTGAAGGAGTCATATGTGGAGATAAGACGAAATATAAATATAGCGAAGGCAAGTAGGCATAGACTGTAACCTGAATTATTAAGGGGACAGAGTTTAGGCCTAAAAGAAAATAAGAAACAAGTATTGATGGAAAGATTAGGCATTCGGTGCTCTCACCCACGGACCTCCGGACGAAAGGCAACTGTACTGTTGAACTGGCGCATTAATGCTGAAACTAGCAAGGCTTTGTTACTTAAAATCCTATTATTCCACTGGGCATTTCTGGTAATTTCTGGCCATACCATTTCAACATGACATATTTACTTTCATCATAATATAGAGATCCGTGTTGCTTTTAAACTGTATTAAGCACAAAGAACTGTCTCACTGTGAGAAGTTTGGTTTTTTCGTAGAGTAAGGAGGTAGGGTATCGAAATGGTTTGCCTGTAATAACTTTTAGGACAGCTCTCTGTACTCTTTCCAGTACCAAAAATTGGGATATAGCAGCACCTCCCCACACCGATAAAAAGTAACTTATAATGACCTGACACAAAGCATAATAAACCATTTTTAATGTATTAATATCGGCTGAGCACTTTAATTTTTTTAATACGTTTATGATTTTTCGTACGCGTGTAGCAAGTTTCAAGATGTGTATTTTCCAGTTAAAGCGATTACCGATGAAGACACCTAGGTATTTAGTATAATAATACTAAATACCTAGGTGTCTTCATCGGTAATCGCGTCTTTGCCCGACGTTGCCATGATCTTATTAGATCGTCGATCGATCGATGTTATAGACGTCGGGCAAAGACAAGAGGCGGTGGGAACTTCAATTAGACAAGAATGTTAAGGAGAAAATATTTAAAGACGGTTGGTTAATTGAAAATACTGAAAATCCAGAAAAAATTGACCTTCTCCACCGACATTAGATTTATCGACCAACAAAAATGTTAATCATAACTGCGCCCTACTACATTTAAATTTGAACGTTAAGTTGTCGTCTGACACATCTGAATTGCAGTATTAAAACGCTCATCTATATTGAAAATTTTATACTAACATTCTTTATATAATGTGTCAGCTCACTTTAAGGATTCCGGACCTCAAAAGGGAAAAAGGAATTTATTATTGCCTGTCTGTCTGTCAAGAGCATTTTTCAAGAGCGCGGGAAGGTATCAAGTTGAAATTAATAGTGGCGGCTACGCACTACAAGGTGCAGTAAAGGCCGACCAACAACCTGAAATCGGATAAAAGTGGATAAACGTTGGATGCGCCCGCCTCCAACTTTTACCCTCTTTTGCTAAACCACTGGTATGTGAGGCAGGCCTATGCCCAACAGTGGACGTCCTATGAATTTTCAACAGTACCGATTATTATCTTTAGATTATTTGCTACAAGAAGTCGGAACTATTCATAATTACAACAAAGTGTGACCACTTAACTACTTTAGATGCTAACGAAATCCTGGAAAAAGCTAGTATGTTTTTAAAACTCGCACCTGTCTTAAAAATGGTTTCCACTGACCAATTCCTTTCGTTGCTGTAACACTTTCGGTCTTACTTGGAACCGATTCATATTGACAATATTCCATGATATAATAATTTATAATTTAAAATATTAACGACTCTGACAGAATATTTTTTGTTATTTCTATCAACTTATCTAGTGGAACGATCAAGACCACGACAACTTATCAAATGTTGTACAAAAAACAAGCTCTTGCTGAATTATAACTAAGAACGAATCGAGAAACAGTTTTCAAATACTATTATTATCACGCGGACCGGTCGTGCTAGCGCACAGTGGGTCGAAACTGATGTATGAGGGACATAGGATTATTTTTTAGAAATTCCATTTAAAAAGAAATACTTATCGAAAGATCTCGTCATTACGTTGAATAATTGTCATTCTACGTTTTCCTCTAAAACTGATAGTTTGCCCGGAAAATAATATTTTCTATTTTCGTTGTACGGAATGAAACAAAAACTGCTAAAATTTTGCTAAATCTTGACAGGTCTTGATTTAAAACTATTTTATCCTTATTCTTTGGCTTATTGGCTACAATTCTACACTATCAGCGCAAACCCATAGTTGCCCGTTCAAGAGTTATGCGGTACGGTAAAATGAAAACAAAAAAGTAAAATGTACTTTTTATCTATAATATTATACATAAAATAATTGTGTTACATTAAAATACTTATAATTAAAGAATAATAATAATTTTAAAACATATATTTATAGAAAAAAGAACAACTTAAATATTTTTACTTAAAATAATCTCAAATAATGTGCTACATATAAATTTTACGAATCAATAATGAAATTAACTTTAGAACACTAGTTTACCGAAGAAAATCTTATACGTGAAGAACTTAAAAAAGGATAATTCTTTAATTAATACTGTAAATTATTCTTAACATAAAGTAAACTTAAACAAAAGAGTTTAGTTCTACAAAAAAGCAAAATTTTTCAGAAAGAGCTTTCTTTATTTCTTTAAACAATTCATTTTATTGTGTCTCTCCTTAGCTAAACTGTCTTTGTTGTTGAAAAGTAATTACAAACAGTGAAAAATTAGATAATCATCAATTAGTTCATTTGCTATTCTATTCATTACGAATTATCACCTCTACGAATTATCTTTTCTATTTGATAATAACTATATTCGTAATGTAATTCAATTTAATGACTCAGCTTCCCTAATAATAGAATATAAAACCTTAATGATAGGGATAGGAAGGAGTAATTCCAACCTATATAAACAGGGGTTTCATTTAAATAAAATCATTCAGTGTACCTAAATATTTTTGTGACCAATATGGAAGGTGTAGTGAATAATTTGGATTTGTTCATGGTGTTACGAGAACAGTTCAAATCTTTGGCAGGCTGTAAAAAAGCTTTTTGAATACCTCAAGCAGATGATGAACGTTAACTGGACTGAAGAAATAAGTGAAAAAGTCATGAAGTTTGGTTCAAATGTTTGTGGCAGATGGGAAAAATCAAAAATCAAACTCTTAGGAATTTTTTGAAGAGAAATGGTGATTGGCTGGAATCTGTCATAATCTAGCCTGAAGACCTTATCTGCCAAACAGAAAATGTCCAACTCGATGATGTCAGTGAAGATGTAGAAACTTTGGCATCATCTTCACAAGTAGCTTCAACGTCATCGTTACAATATACGCCGAGAAAATCCTTTGAAGAGCTGTCTAACAAGCAAAAAAGAAGACGCTTAGAGCGCTTGACCAAATCAGTATCCCCACAAGAATTACAGAGTGCTACCATGAAAAATCTCAAAAGTAGTGAGAATTGCGAAGTAAGTAGAATAACGGAACATTTGCTAAACCATCCTGAAGATATTGATAAGGTAAAGACTTGCATAAGTCAGGAAAAATATGAGAGTTTATATACACCTGAAAAGGCACTAGCTCTCTCAATATCGCTTAACTTATCCAAGTGGCAATATATTCATCTACGAGATTCTGCTATTGAACAAGATGGAGCATCTATTAAACTGCAGGCACAGCTTAATTTAACTACCTCCAGATTACTAGACGCAATGGACTTCAATCTATCATCTAAATCTGATTTAAAGCTGATATGTAAATGGGGTTTTGATGGAGCATTCGGTCAAAGCAATTACAAGCAGAAGGCTAGCAGTTCCGAATTTGACGATTCCAGTGTTTTTACGGTCAGCTTAGTACCCATAAGGCTGATGCGTGACGACGAAATACTGTGGAAAAATGATCGTCCGTCTTTAACATTTTACTACCGACCTATTCAGTTTAAGTTCATGAAGGACTGTGAAAGTTAGGTACAACATGAAAAAGAAGCCATAGAACTGCAGATAGATGCACTTCAACCGTATAAACTGCAGGAAGTGACTGTCAAACATCAACTGCTAATGACAATGATCG
Source organism: Catocala sponsa (assembly GCA_963564715.1). NCBI lineage: Eukaryota > Metazoa > Arthropoda > Insecta > Lepidoptera > Erebidae > Catocala > Catocala sponsa. Next base: position 956,831 of record OY751337.1, read on the forward strand.
ATGAGAAGATTACTTCGTACATATCGGAAACTTTGACAGCTGTCTCTCACAAAGGCTCATAATTATATAAATATTTGTTTTATATCAACTGTGTCTTATGTATATTGTTGTGAACCTTTGTGAAGAGAGAAATAAAATAAATAAATAATTATTTATATAACTAATGATCATAATTCACTTTAAGACAGATTCCGTGACATTATTGTCGTAGGTATGTCTAAGTCGTTAGCTAATGCTTTAGATCTTAGGCTAATAAATAAATCGTGATGAGATTAATGTAGAGCAATTAATTAAATAAGCAACTTATCAGATATTAATTAAATTGTTTTCAATCGGTTTTATGGTCTTCTTTTTTAAAGGTCTGTTCCGTTATTCTACTGACGAACAATATAATATGACCTGGAAAAGTTAATTAATTGAAGCAAGCCAAGTAATTGGATTATCTTGGCTGTTTATTTGGCCGCGAATCCGAATTGGTGAAATTCCATTAGAAGCTTAGTTAAGTATATTATGGTTTATTTTATAAGCGTTTCCATACTAAGGTAGCATTTCATTTATAACAGAGGAAAGCCAATCTCTGACGCAGGATCATAAACAGCTCAGTTGACTGAGAGATTGTCTAAATCCTCTGTTATAATTTAAGTAGCTTAGTTAAGTCAAAAAATATATTTCTTTATTTGTAGTGGTTTTATAGTTGGTTTATATATTTTTATTAAATCGTTATTATTTTACAATTTTCAGTGACATTTGCCTTCTCGTTGCAATGGGCCGGCTCGGCCGGGGAAGGACTACCCTCTCACAGAATATCGACGTGAAATAGCAGTATTCCTACTGTTGTGTTTCGTTCGGTGTGTGAGAGTACCGGAGGCCCAATCATCCCCTTTTCCCCTACCTACTCCTTCTCTTTTCCACTTCCTTTCCTAAAGGGCCGGCAACGCGCAAGTGATGCCTCTGGTGTTGCAGGGCATAGGCTACGGTGACCATTTACCATCAGGTGGGTATGCTTGTTGCCACCTTAGTTGTATAAAAAAAACCATAATACTCGACTTTTAGGCAGCATACACGATGAAATATGCACCATATTTTATATTATACCTCTAGCAACACAACCGTGAAAACCGCATTCAATTTTGTGCAGTAGTTTCTGCGTGATGCGTGTACAGTAAGAACAGACAAAAATTATTTTGCGTAATTTTTTTGCATGTATAGATTCTATACCTGTTTATTCGAATATCATTCAGAAAGAATATTAAAATATAATAAATACTAATGAATATATACAATTTCAAATATGAACCGCTACATAAAGTTGAACTGTTATTTTTACCGATACTACAAGGCCAAGTCATATTGCGTCTAGTAGGAATCCTCTTAATCGTCCAACTGTGTGAGCATTATGCAAATAAGTCCACCCGTTTAGTAGACTAGGTCGTTAATATAATTTTATAATGTTTTAAGAATCATCACGCAACTTTTGCGAAATGTTTACTTATTAATGGGACATAATGGTGATTTGAGTTTTTATTGATGCGTCTATAAAACTAAAGATAAGTATAATAAGCTAGGTATAATGTAGTTTTATAAAAACTATAATGTTTGAATGGTAGCAAATGATAGTTTAATTGGTGGCAATATTTTTTTATTGTTTAATTGTTTATAATATTTTGATAAAGTTCTCAGTAACAATGGGTTAGATGCAAAATTTCATGTTGCTTGCAACATTTTGAAATCAATTGTTTTTCAAATTGTTATAATTGTTGATGTATAATATAATTACGAAATTTAATTTAAATGTTGTTTTAAAGACCTACTATGCTATAATAATACGCATGTCTTTGATTCATAGCACCGACCGACCGGTCGACATTAATATGACAATCAGTATAATATCTTGCAGTTGATTTACCAGTATTTAAATCAATGATATTTAATACATGTTTATTTTAAAAACTAATATTTTCTTCATTCAAATACTACGCGGATGTATACATTTCAGTTTTATTATTTGTTTAAAACCAGTATTATTAATCAAAGTTATTAAAATATCACCAATTCCCGCAATATAGGTATTGAGTCCGTATATTTTATACTAGATGTTCCCGCGGTTTCACCCGTGTTTATCGTTACTGCGCCGCCCTCGTGGATCGTAGCGTGATGTTATAATTAAAGCCTATAGCCTTCCTCGATAAATAGGCTATCCAACACTAAAAGAATTTTTCATATCGAACCAGTAGTTCCTGAGATTAGCGCGTTCAAGCAAACAAACAAACTCTTCAGCTTTATAATATTAGTATAGATAACGAACATTGTAACCTTTTAAAATAGTCGAATCATCTTTTTCGCGAGTCGGTTATAAGTATATTATGTTTCTGTCAACTTAGTACTCATTTATAAGTTATGATGTTGATTTATAGATTGGCGTTACTATCTTATAGTTATATTATATTCTAGAAGCGGTTGGATGGGTAGCCCACGACCGGTCTGCCCAGCAGTGGACGTCTTTCAGCTGAGATGATGATGATGACTATCTAATATTATAAAGCTGAATAGTTTTTGTTTGTTTGTTTGCTTGAACGCGCTAATCTCAGGAACTACTGCTCCGATTTGAAAAATTCTTTCAGTGTTAGATAGCCCATTTATCGATGAAGGCTTTAGGCTATATATCATCACGCTAAGATCAATAGGAGCGGAGCACCAATGAAGAATGTTTCAAAATCGGAGGGTATTTTTACTTTTGAGAGCTTCCGCTACGCACGCTGCGGTTGCTAACAGTTAAAGTTTCGCAAAAATCTTGTATGACAGAATTGTTCCCCTTTAAAAGTTCTAAAAAATCCCGCGACAGCATCTTACTGATAAAAGCATGATTTAAAAATATTTTCACCTTCTACGTAAACGAAGTTTCGGGTTAAAGTTAGCTTTAGCTCAAAGTAACTATTCCACGCGGACGAAGTCGCGGGCAGAAGCTAGTCTTATAATAAAAAGTGTAATCGCTTCAGCAGTTGTGAAAGCGACTGTTGTGCATGATGTGTCGCATTTGATTCTCCGGTCGGGTAAAGTGTTATTAGATTTTACTGTGATAAAATTGGTACCAGCAGCACAGAATCTGCAACTATGTCGGCAATAAGATCGAATTGAATGCAGGACATAAACTATTAGTCGCGAAATATGAGTATAATAAGACTACCCGGCTTTGGGGACATGGGCGTGAGCAACATAATATCTACGTGTATTTAAAACATTTATGGAAAAACTTTGATTCTTCTTCTCCCTAGCCTTTTATTATTCCCAAGTCACTTGGGGTCGGCTTTCTAGCCTAACCAGATTTTACTGGATATCAGTTTTTACACGAAGCGGCTGCCATCTGACCTCCGCAACCCGAAGGCTAACGATAGTCTAAAACTAGACCAGTGTCAGGGTATTAGAGGGCACAGACTTCCCAATAACGACTGCCATAGATGTTCATGGCAGCCGGGACCGACGACGGCTTAACGTGCTCGCCGAGGCACGGAGCAAGCGATAATTGTCAATCAATATGCACATAAGTTCGAAAAGTGATATAACTGCCGAAAGTCAGAGGTGCGTGACGTGGGCTCGAACCCGAGACCCTCTGCATTACCGTCTGTTGGTCTCCCCACTGAGCTATCGCTGCTGTACTTTGACTTTGATTAAAGTAAAGAAATCGATATACAACAACACGTAGGTCCAAAATTATCTGTCTGTTTCAATATCACTAAAAACTACTTGGCTCAAGGGCTCTTTATGTATTCTTTTGGTAGCTTGGTGATTAACCTAATTCCAATTTTTATGTAATCTTTATTTTGCATCCTATGCCGAGGACTGAGATATTGTACACAATGTCATCGATATAAATTGCGTTGCGGGCGAACTCTCACATCAGCAAACGCCGATTGATCATATCTTATCTTATCTTATGTGTGGGGGCCAGTCAGTGCAGACCGGCGACACTTCGACCCAGTGGGATCTTTTGTGTCGGCCCCAAGATTTAACCCTTAGCTATCTCCTTATGAACGTACTGCATAAGCCGCAGTGTACAATTCAGAGGGAGAAGCCTGAAGTCTTCAGGGCTTGGATATGCCACCCTCATCAGACCCGTCCTCAGTCCAGCCAACGCGTCGCATTCACACAATAGGTGCGATATGGACTCGTCCTGTTCACCACAGGCCCTGCAGATCAAATTCGATTGATCATTAATATATAATCTAAGAATTCCCACAGAATTACATACTTGATTTGAATAATAATAAGATCGAAGTTGTTATTAAAAACCGCTGCAATTCGCTAATACAAAACACGACTTCATATAAGAGGTAAAAGTTGATGCACAAAGGGTTGCTCAAAAAAAATTCTAGTACTGATGAATTATTCAAACGCTTGGTGTTATTGGGTAACATATAGACTCCACTTTGAACTAAATACATTTGGTTTCCAAACATTTTCTAAACTTTCAGTTGTTATCTCAATTATATATCGACATCTTGGTTTATATAAACTAATCAAAAATCCTGTAACGTTATATTTGGTCTAACCCGCTTTAGATGCGTTGTTAACCTAGGAATGAATTAAGGGGAGATAATTCAAATATAATTCTACACGATTAAAAGGTTATATGTATTTCTGATAACAACATGTTTAAATATATAAACCGAATTATATAAAACAATGTGAACTAGATGTTAAGTAGAAAATCACGGCGTGGTTCGTGGAAGGCGTTACGTGGTCTTTGATAGAAAGAGCACTTATCTTCGACACAGCAGCGCAGCAGAAGGAGCCAGCATTGTTTTTTTTTAGGACGCGGTCTTTCTATCTAGGAGCTACCGGTAAGCAGGAGGGGAAGGAGGGACGCCACCATCACATCGGCTCGCGCGCAGCCGTCATGGCGCGAACGGTCCCCGTGACAATCTGAATTCATAAATAATAAACAAATTAGGTATTAATAGACAATTAATTAAAAATAAAACAAGTCAGGCAGGAATTGTAGACTGAAATATGTAAGCAACTACTAGGAATGACGTCGTTGATTCTCTGTGGTCTAGGTATTATCATATTTTAAATTTTGAATTTATTATTAGGTGCGCTGTTAATATGTATAACAGCGCATATATTAATGACTCTGACTCCGTTGAACCGATTTGAATTAAACTTGGCTAATAGATAGACCATATCTTGAAAGAACTCATACATAATATTGTCTTCTATTTACGCGAATGTCATTCATTAAAATTAAACTACTATATACGGCTTTTATCGCGTTGTTTATTTGACACTTTATTACAAAATTTAGAAACTATTACACTACTATTACTATTAAACTTTACTAATTTTTAAGCTAATTAAATTATTGAAACTATTTATACTATTACTATACTATTATACTATTTAATTTTAATAGTAATAGTAGTGTAATAGTTTCTAAATTATGTAATAAAGTGTCAAATAAACAACGCGGTAAAATCCGTATATAGTAGTGTCGAGTACTCGCCATGCGGCGAGCTGTTGCGGCGGCTAACAGCTGATCGGGGCTAACGGGACTTCTAAGTCATCGTCCCACCGCCCCACTCCAGCCATCGGCGCTCGCCCGCCGCTGGACCAGTAGTCAAGGACAGACATAAACGCACACGGGCGCGCTCGCGCATCATTGTAAAAATATTGTTTTTCGCGCTCTTATGTGAAAATAAATATTGTAATCAATATTCATCTTTCAAATTACAGTCCACTAGCTGTCATTTTATACCGTTAGTTATGGTGGTCGGCAACAGTAGTTTAATTTCAAAGAACTCATACAGTTACTTTTCACTTAGTTAGTTGGACGTGTGTTATACGCACTCATCCCCACAACTGGGCCATAGTGCGTAAGTGACCGACGCGAGAAGTTGTTCGGTTACTCATACCACCTCAGCTTATGTAGGATTCATGTGACCGAAGCCGACTATAAAGAACAAAATACACATATATATAGGTATTTATATATAGTATCATGTCAATGCCCCCGAAAGGGTAGACAGAGGAGAATTACATCCATATTTTGTAGGCTATCTACGTTCCCACGTGGTACAGAACGAGCTTATACCGGTATAGTGCTCAGGTTGTGGAATGACCTCCTTGCCGAGGTTTTCCCACAAGATTACTGTATGGGGTTCTTCAAAAAGGGCGTTAAAAGGTTTTTACAAGGTCGGCAACGCGCAAGTGATGCTTCTGGTGTTGCAGGCGTTCATAAGCTACGGGGACCACTTATCATCAGGTGGGCCGTAAGCTTGTTTGCCACTTAAAATAAAAGACAAAGACTCCATGCTGCTATTGAGTACTTGAAGAAAAGACCCAATCCCTACCAGTTTATTCAACTCAGTATACTAATCCGAGACCTCATGTACAGTACTTGCATTCGGTACAGCCGTGATATGTAGGTACTTCACACAAGTCGGCCTCGATGGCGTAGTGGTTAGAGTAACCATCTGCCACGCTAGAGGTCGCGGGTTCGATTCCCGCACAAGTCAAACTTTTGTTTGCATGAACATGGATGTTTGTCTTGATCTGGGTGTTTCTATGTATAATATGTGAGTATTTACAAAAAAAAGAAGTATATATGTATGTTTATCCATTGTCTAGTCTGCGTAAATAGAAACACCCATGATTAAATTATGTTCGGGTACTTTGAAATAACTACACTGGAACATTGAGACAACTACCATCTTAGTCTCCCCGTGATCTTGGCTGCTGAAAGCAAACGAAACGTCGGGGAAAGTGTAAACATAAATATAAATAGTATAATAGTATAGTAATAGTATAAATAGTTTTAATAGTTTCAATAATTTAATTAGCTTAAAAATTAGTAAAGTTTAATAGTAATAGTAGTGTAAAAGTTTTTTCAAAATTTTGTGATAAATTGTCAAATAAACAACGCGATAAAAGCCGTATATAGTAGTTTAATTTCAATGAATAACATTCGCGTAAACAGAAGGCAATAATACATTGTCTAGCACCCATAGTACAAGCTCTGCTTAGTTTGGGCTAGATGGTGGTATTGTTCCGGCGCAACTTCAAGCGCCTGTGCAAAGCTTCTACAAACAATTGGTTATACGAGACATTGCTATGATGTATATGATAGGAGTTTTGTTAAATGTATAAAAATGTGTAGTGTCATTGTCACTCGCCTCAGAACCTTCAAACCTCGGACCAATTATCTACTTGGTCCGAGCTTCAAACTGTAACGATCTCACGAATTATAATTTGCAATTACGAACTTTGGGATTTTATTTATGGCACCTGTATGTTAGCTAAAGACATAACAAATATATTTCATAAGCCAACTTCCATACTCTTTTGTTTAAAAAGGATAATCAAAATCCATGATACTGCGCACATGACAATACACATAATCACATAAGAAAACCCCTTAGGTGGCGATGATTATTTGGAGAATACAATAGGTTAGGTTAGCCGTCAGTAAATAATATTTATTGATTTTCAAACAAATATATGTATGACAAAACTGTATGTTAAGTATACACTTGAAATTAATGCGTGGAAAAGAAATAATATATCTAAGCCTGCTGATCATGGTGATTTTACTATAAATCTCTTGATAATATGTAAATGTGATCTTCTTGAAGTCATACCTGTGTATAAGAGTTCGATAAATGCATGTCAAACTTCCTGCTTATCGTGGCCTTGTAAACAGAGTGGCTAGCTCTTTCAGGATTGGTTCAAGGAATTTAAAAGTCCATTATGTTTTAAGACTGCGCCAAAACAGGCGATCACAGTTAAGTGAATAAAATCAACACTTTTGTTTAATAAAAAACTAAAATATACATTTACCATAACAATGAATTTACTCTAATTACTCCGTATAAAAAACTTTAAATAATTAATGTTTTCGCCTACAAAATTACGTAAATTTGCACGAAAAATGCAAAAACGTAAGCTCGTGTTACGTGATTTTTAGATTATAACAGTAGAAATCTATCCTATTTTACAGCTTAAACGAAACATAAATAGTTATATTACAATTTGTCCGTCCCAAATATTTAAGTTATTGATTGACAATAAAGATACCTACATATTTATCAAAAAAGCACTTCAAATCCTCCATTCAATTATTTTGCTATGGCGGCCGCGCGCCAATTTGAATATGCGTCGCACGAGGTCTGTCATTATCTGTCTTACGTTCGGCGCAGTCTTAAACCACTATGCCATCTGCCATCGATATTTACAGACGTTGCGTTCCCTAACACAAAGTATATTACTGACTGGCAAACCACTCAACTTGATAAACATCCCACATAGAACTAACACCTATAATGACGTTATTTTATTAATTGAAATTAAACTACTATATACGCATTTTATCGCGTTGTTTATTTGACACTATTACAAAATTTTGAAAAACTGTTACTAAGATCTTAAAACAGGCAAGTCAAAAGTTATTAATACAAGTTATCAGAGAACATCGCGCTGACTTACGCAACATAAATAGGAACGTTGAGATTTTGTCTAATGAAATACAGAGATTAATAACTCCATTTGATTTAAAAAAATGCATCAATGCCATAAATCACAGAGAAAGATCAAAATATAATGCGTGTAAAACAAACAAAATTCAATAATATGAAAAATTATTATCGAAATCAAATGCCAACAGCAAGAAACGAAACGTCAATGCACGGACCAATGACACGCCGCCGTCAACTCAAAGACAAGCAGTTATTATTCTGTCAAAACAAACTTTAGACAAAACAACTGAAAAAGTATTGAGTAGAGGTTTAAATTATGCAATAACACCGGCTAGGATACCGTATGAGGCCATTATTTGCAACGTCGAGGACTGCCTAGTCAAGAATAACATAAGAAAGGAAGATTTGGAGGCTATACGTCAGGATATTTTATCGGTCTTGCGTCGAACTAAAGTGCCCAGACCGAATCTTCTCAAAGATGAATTCGTCGCACTGAAGAACTTGCGGGCTAGGCCAGATATTACAGTACTCCGTACAGATAAAGGAAACGCTACGGTCATAATGGATACGTCAGATTATAAAGATAAAATTGAAAATTTACTTTCGGATGAAACAACATACAAACAGGTTAAGACAGACCCTACAAACAAAATATTGAACAAAACCAAAGACATCATACATAAATACTCCGAAAAACTAGATCTAGACGTTAAACAATTAATACCAGCTTGCGTAAAACCTCCAAAGCTGTATGGGTTACCAAAAATACACAAGAAAAACGCTCCCCTACGTCCTATTGTGAGTCAGATCGACACACCAACTTACAGACTGGCTCAGCATGTAGCGAAGATACTCTCACCAGTCAGGGGCAACTCGAGAGCACATGTAAAGGATTCATACCATTTTGTGAGTGAGATTAAACACCTACGTCTCACAAACAATGAAACAATGGTTAGTTTTGATGTACAGTCATTATTTACATGCATACCTGTACGTGACTGTATTGAAATAACTAAAAGTAAGCTAATAGAGTACAATATGCCTGAGGAATATGCAGAACTACTGAAGCATTGCTTAACAACTGGCTATCTGTTGTGGTACAATAAATTCTACATACAAGTCGATGGTGTGGCAATGGGCTCCCCAGTATCGCCTGTTGTTGCCGACATATATATGGAGGACTTTGAGGCTCGAGCTTTGCAGACTGCCCCCATCACACCCAGGATTTATAAGAGGTTTGTAGATGATACTTTTACAATATTACCAACAGATAGTGTAAGTGTATTCCTAGAACATCTTAATTCCATTAATAACAACATACAATTTACTATGGAATTAGAGGCAAATAATTCATTAGCTTTCTTAGATGTACTTGTCATCAGGAATCCTGATCATACTTTGAGCCACACTGTGTATAGGAAAAAGACCCATACAAATAGGTACTACTACCGTGTGAATGTCTTTGTTTCAGAGAGCCCACAGGATCTGTGACAAGAAACACCCGGACGCCGAGCTTCAACATGTCAAGCAAGTACTGCAAGACAATAAGCTTCAACAGCCGCGCCGCTGTCACAGATCCCGAGAAAAGCCAGCCACAGTCGAGCGCCAGCCTGCTATACTACCTTATGTAAAGGGTGTCACTGACAAGATTGGCTACATCTTGAAGCGAGCTTCAATCAACACATACTTCAAGCCGCCAACGAAGATAAGTCAACTTTTACCATCCGTCAAGTGCCAACTACCTTTACAAGATGCAGGGGTCTATAAAATAGATTGTGACTGCGGACTCTCATAAATTGGTCAAACCTAGAGAAGCATAGGCACCCACATAAAAGAACACATAGCTGATGTAAAACACCAACGCTCGTTGAAGTCTGCTGTGTGTGAACATGTGCAACAGGGGACCAATCACTACCTGAGATTTGACAAACCACAGATGCTCGCTAAAGAACACCGATTCCTACCAAGGATGCTTCGTGAGGCTATTGAAATCAAGAAACATCCTAATTTCAATAGAGAAGATGGTTGGAATGTACCACCAGCTTGGGATCCAGTAATTCAACTAGTCAAACCCAAGAAGAAGAAAACCACAGCTAGACTTCATGATACTTTGAGTTCATTCTGCATAAATAGAAACACCCATGATTAAATTATGTTCGGGTACTTTGAAATAACTACACTGGAACATTGAGACAACTACCATCTTAGTCTCCCCGTGACCATGGCTGCTGAAAAGCAACCGAAATGTCGGGGAAAGTGTAAAAATAAATCTAAATAGTATAATAGTATGGTAATAGTATAAATAGTTTTAATAGTTTCAATAATTTAATTAGCTTAAAAATTTGTAAAGTTTAATAGTGATAATAGTAGTGTAACAGTTTTTCAAAATTTTGTAATAGTGTCAAATAAACAACGCGATAAAATCCGTATATAGTAGTTTAATTTCAGTGAATAACATTCGCGTAAACAGAAGACAATGTTATTTTATTAACCTCTGAGTCTTTTTCGAAGAGGTTAATAAAAACACTATGTGGGTCTTTGTGTCTACTGTTAGTGACCGGCATAATTCCGGAACCACTGGACCGATTGACTTGTAACTTGGTGTGCAGACACCTTGGAGTCATAGCTCGGTAGAGTTTGAATATGGGCCCTGTGGGTCAAAAGACTCCCGTGATATAGAGGTCATTTCTTTTCATTACATTTAAGACGAAGAAGTTGAATCCTGGGTTTTTATACCCATCTCGTTAAATCACTAAGTTTTTTGACGCCTCTCTAAATTGCGCAGTACCATAGAATTAAGATAACAAGCAACAGCCAACAACACTTAACAAGGCACAAGTTAGTGAGAAACCAGTAAACAACGGCGGACATTTTGTTACCGAAATTGATACCTTACTTTAAGTCATAAAGTTTCTGATAATTATTATGAAATTTACGTTGTTTATTTACAACTTTTAGAGGGTACATAAAGTTATATTCAGAGAGTGCGACCGTTTAAAATAGAGTTCATATTTCAAAATATATAATGAAAGTCAGATAACTGCGCACTACTGTCAAGGGTCATATTAAAGCTACTAGCTTTTTTCCGCGGCTTCGCACGCGTGAAAGTAGATTAGATTATGTTAGTAACAGCACTTTAGATAATAATATAATAATATTCTATCACATACATACAACACCTGTAGCCCAAACTAAACAGAGCTTGTACTATGGGTACTAGACAATGGATAAATATACATATACACTTTTTTGTAAATACATACATAACATAGAAACACCCAGACCAAGACAAACATCTATATACATGCACACAAATGTTTGACTTGTGCGGGAATCGAACCAGCGACCTCAGGCGTGGCAATCGGTTACACTGACCACTACGCCATCGAGACCGCCGATAAAATGTAGCCTACGTAACCAAAACTGTTTAACGCAAGCAGTGAGAAGATGACAAAAGTCTTCCATTCGTCCGCAAACACATCACATTCAGGCATTGTTGGCAAAGGGCATTAAGTGCAGGCAGTCTGCGAGGATCAGGCAAGTAGGCTTACGTGACAGTACGGCACGAAGGCTCGTCAAACAAACAATCTACAGGGTACTTGCCTATGTTTCGGTTTGTACATTATTTTTTTATGGAAATCCGTAGTCTTTGCCTACCCCTCTGGGAAACAGGCGTGAATGTATGTATGTATGTACATTATTTTATTGGCAACCGCAAATAGCAAGCATACTTAATAAATTTTTGTGAAAACAGTATTTAAATTGGAAGCAAAATCAGAAAGCCAATAGTATTTTTTAATTAGTTACATGAAAAAGTAAGGGTGTAGCAGAAATATATCGCTATCTCCCTTGGTCGGCTGTATTAACATAGCGGTTACGTCACAATGCGTATCGTCCATCGTATATTTTTTTTCATTTGGCTTTAATCCACATAATAGATTTAAAACGCGTACTGTTTCTTATAGAATTTGGAGTAGATTTCAAAAACATCTTTGTAAAATAATGTTTGGTTAAGGTATATATTAAAAATAGTGTGTCAGTTGCACTATCGTGAGGAACGAACAGACATGATAAAACGTATTGCTAGACATCAGCACTCATCAATAAAACCTGTTTATTATATAAACAATTTACTACATAAATATATTTATTAATCTGTGCTATTTATTTCATAATAATTTGACCCTGATAACTGAACCATAAAATGAAAATCAGAAGTCAAAAGTTAACAAGAATTTACGACCAAAATCTAAATATACAAAAATAATGATTATCTGTTCTCGGACCGATCTAAAAATAACACAGTTTTAATAGCGGAGACTTTTTATATACTTTATGATGACCTTACTGTTAAAAAACTTTGCTGAGACGAGTTTAGCGGCGCGGCGGCGCATTTGTAAGAAAAACTCACTTTAGATAGCAAATGGCCTACTTAGATATCAGTTTGCTCAATGTCATTTATTTTATTTTCGTTGACATATTTCCTCTTTGGAGAGCTTTACATTTCCGCGTATCTGTAGATTATAATACTGTTCTTAGTATATAGTGTCTTATCTATGCTCAAAACATATACGTTACTGAGTGATTACTTTTTTTTAACACGTTTCTATCATGACGATCGCTGCGCTAAGTGTGTTTGTAAAGTTTTAACGCGATTGTTGGTGGCTAATGTATCTGGGTTAGGTTCCCAGGTTGAGTACGATATTAATAGGTATTATGTAAGGGTTTTGCATTACCAGTACAACGTCTGAAATGTGTCTGATAGACCTTGAGATGCTCGCTTGCAATAACTTAAGTCCTAAGGAATGTTATAAACGTACTAACGAATAAAAAGCTACCCAGATTCAAAACAATGATTTGTGGCTTACACAAATAATTTTTCCGTATAGGCTTAAAATACATAACAGTAAGCAGTCCGTCATGTGCTCATGTTCGATGGTAATCAGCTATTAGAGACGTTTTGTATATTAGACTCAATAAGTTGTGTCTTTTGAGCGGTATATTAAACGATTTTAGAATCAAGTAGCTTGTATTCGCGGTGTTCCTTGCCGTTCATTAAGATAATATACAACATACATATATTATGTCCATCTGGGAGAATGTACCTTTCAATCAGTACAATCATTTTTGAAATCGAATAACTAGTTTTTGATATTACCTACATCAAAACTTACAAACATTACCACTTTATTTATGATATTATGCTTTTATTTTAATAATTAACCAAACCTTAAAACAAATGTATCAAATAAAACTCAGTTGTTATTATATTTTGTAAATATTAGACATTTGTAATTATATGATACACTAGATGTGCCCGCGGTTTCACCCGCGTTTATCGTTACTGCGCCGCCCCCGTGGGTCGTAGCGTGATGTTATGTAGCCTATAGCCTTCCTCGATAAATAGGCTAACCAGAAGTTCCTGAGATTAGCGCGTTCAAACAAACAAACAAACTCTTCAGCTTTATAATATTAGTATAGATTACTTAACTTTGCGCACGGCTGCAGTATGCAGCAGACGGCCTCGATGGCGTAGTGGTTAGTGTAACCGACTGCCACGCCTGAGGTCGCGGGTTCGATTCCCGCACGAGTCAAACATTTGTGTGCATGAACATGGATGTTTGTCTTGGTCTGAGTGTTTCTATGTATAATATGCATGTATTTACAAAAAGATGTATATAATTATGTATGTTTATCCATTGTCTAGTACCAATAGTACAAGCTCTGCTTAGTTTGGGCTAGATGGTGTTGTGTCTATGTGATAGAATATTAAAATTGTACCTACTACATAGTAAATGTAGTAGGTACAATTTTTTTTATTGTATGACGTTTTAAAAATGTCTGGTCCTTTATATCGAATACGCGTCATAGAATAAGGAGATACGAGTACCTACATGTCTCCTTACTCTATGACGTGTACAGTTCACTAACCGAACTGGCCGGTCACAGACACCTACACCTCGTCACTACCTCACACTTTACCTGCCCACTGCCTAGTTACGGGAATTGGGGTATAGGAACGATAATAAACCATGGTTTTTAGGGTACAATTCAGAATGGCGTAGCGGGCAAGCGGTCGTCTCACTGCTCTCACCGCTTTGAGTGTTGTAGGTTCGAATAACACACGGGACATTTACTTGTGTGATTCCTCCAGACAAGAGACGAAAAGATTTAGTATGTACTAAGCTTCATGCCAAACATGCCTTTGTAAATAAATTCTTTTTATTCATAGGACCATTTTTATATAATTGATTAAATAAAATGTTAGATATATAATATAGTCTAAGTCATAAACAATGTAATGTTATTGTTACCAAACACATGCAAACACTGACCTACTCCGATACGGAGAATTTGCTTATAGTTGTAAAATAGCCTTAAGTCATCAGTAATTTGTAATAATATGTAATCTAAGTTATTTTTATTGTATCAATATACATATTTATTTTAAGTTTATGCACATTGACCTAAACCCTAATATTATTTGGCATATATTTTTTTGTAAACAGAGAATAGCCTGAAACACAGGTCTAAACCTAGTTCAGGCAATCATTTAATAAAACCTAGAGCTTGAAATTAAATTAGAATGCACAATGTCGACCGATTAAAGTATACCTAAGTAAACCATGTACTTACCAGATTAAGAATAATTATCATTTATTGTAGTATAGGATTATTTTAGACTAATGACAAAAATGTATACCTATGTATTATTATTATTGAATTGAATAAATTATTAAAATTAAAAAATTATTAAACATATCATTGTTTTGAGTTTAGATGTACTTTGAGTCCGTTACATGTACATTTTTAAATTCCACTGCGACTTGCCTTCTCACTCATCTGACATGGGCTTGTTACAATCATATAAGAAAATCTATTTGGCCGCTTGTCAGTCACACGTTTTATTTAAAAAAAAGCTACTACATAATGCTATCAATATTTAGAATAGATTCAAAATATAATAGAAATAGACTTAGGTACACCACAATGCTTTTGCAATGAAGAATATTCTGTTTATGTCAATTAATTTCTACCCCGTGGGAACAGTGCTTTTTCCAGAATCTTTTATTCTGAAAAAAGCACTGTTCCCGCGGGATAGGATAGTTGCTATTTACTTGAAAGCATAGCAAACAAATAAATAAAGAAACACGCACATTCGAATTTATAATATTAGCCAGGATATTTTTTTTATATTGTAAAAGTTTCGTAATGTGTTAACAGAATGTTAAAATGTGGATAGTTCTGTAGG
Source organism: Catocala sponsa (assembly GCA_963564715.1). Classification (NCBI taxonomy): domain Eukaryota; kingdom Metazoa; phylum Arthropoda; class Insecta; order Lepidoptera; family Erebidae; genus Catocala; species Catocala sponsa. Next base: position 972,551 of record OY751337.1, read on the forward strand.
ATAAACTTGGTATCAGTATTAAAGTGTGTGAATTTTAATTTTATTACATCTATGTATTAATACGTGAAGCAAAACCTTGTACCCCTTTTAACGAGAATTGCGCGGACGTAGGAGTATGAAAGGCACAGTTAATAATAATCATAATAATATAATAATATTCTACCACATACACACAACATCATCTAGTCCAAACTAAGCAGAGCTTAAAGTTAAAGTTTAAATGGAGAAGGACGGGCGGATCCTAATATTTATGTACAATATGCATTAGAAATACATTAAACAGGCAAACTTTGGTCGAATTTCAAGCACTAGGCGACCGCTAGTTGATATAAATAGCCCAAGCATTGTTAAAAACACTTATATTTATAATAAACAATGTTCAAAAAATCCTATTTTCACGTGTCTTATGTAAAGGCTAAATAAATATCTTTACGTGGCTTATGTAAATAACAATGTGTGGTGTAACAATAACTGTTTTTTAAAGAATATAAATTATTGACTTATCTCACCACTGCCTACCAATTTCAGTATATACAAGCATAATTCCTACTGACTGCCAAATAAAATATTTATGTATTTACATTGAGATCGTCGATATTCAATCTGTTTCTTTTAAGTTTTAATACTGCTGTGGATGAAGAGTTTTGTGTTTTTAATTCTTTAACATGTTTTTTTATGTTTATATTGCACCTGTGTCATAAATAATTACTGACTTGCATAACTTATCTGTAATATGTAATTGTGTGTCTGTGTAACAACTACGTTTGGGTTTGGCACTTAAATACACTAAATAGTGCCTATGAAATATTATCTTACCGGTAATTAATTAGACTGTAAGTTTCTTGTCATGCATGCCTGTCATTTGTATGATTACTGTTTTAATGTTATAATACGCACTTTATATATTTAAGAAGCATTTGTAATTGTATAGTTCGTGTGCTTATTAAAATAAAATAAAATAAAGCTATGTATGACGTATTAGGGAAAACTCGTCGTAAACATCGATCTCGGCAATTCGAGAAACAAAAATTTAAACAAATTAAAGGACAAGTACATCGATTTGAAGAACTTACAAAAGGTCGTCAACATATTTAGCCAGATTAACACGGTGTCATCGACTTAGTTCATAGTCCCATTCACCCTGCAGCGGAGTGTGTACGCAGACAAACAACCTTAAAACAGAGAAAGGGTGTAATAAACTGAGAGATTGCGCGGGTTCGATGTCTCATACATCCGCTTTGAGCGGCAGGATTAGGCTTTTATCTGTAAATCACACAAATACACACACAAATTACTTCTATACTTTCAGGTAGACACTTCTTACTTATGAAATTATCGTTTTCCATGAAGAATATCTGTAGTTGTATTATTCATACAAATTATTTAATTAATATTTATTTATGATAAATCTGAAATCGATTTATTTTTAACTAGCTTTTGCCCGCGGCTTCGCTCGCGTTAATTTAGAATTTGACAATCAATTTGGGTTGTACTCTGCTTGTAATAATATAATTCAATCATGATTCGAAAGACACGTGGCACCATCAATTATCATACGAACGTTATTATTGTTTTCCTCGGGGACAGTAATTTTTTTCGGGATGAAAGGTAGCCTATGTCCGTTTCTGTACACCTGTCAACGTATATGCAAAATTTCAGGATGATCGGTTCAGTGGTTTAGGCGTGAAAAGGTAACAAACAAACAAACTCATTTTCAGTTTTATAATATTAGTTAGGATTAGGATGAGAGCAGCGATAGCTCAGTGGGGAGACCAACAGACTGCAATGCAGAGGGTCTCGGGTTCGAACCCACGTCGCGCGCGCACCTCTGACTTTCGGAAGTTATATGAATTTTCGAAATTATGCGCGTATTGATTGACAATTATCGCCTGCTCCGTGCCTCGGAGAGCACGTTAAGCCGTCGGTCCCGGTTTGAACATCTATGGCAGTCGTTATTGGGAGAGTGTCGACACAAAAGATCCCACTGGTTCGAAGTGTCGCCAGCCTACACTGACTGACCTCCACATAAGATAAGATAAGTCATGCTGTCTGATTTGTAAGCACTTTGCTGTACATTTCTAAATTAACAATTTTCTGAACTCAACATTGTATTTATCAATTTTAAATTCAGTACCTATTTAGTTTTAACATGTCAGTTTGTTGATGAGTAATATATTTTTTACAACTTGTTAAAGAAGAACCTACGTACAATGCAGCCGAGACAACATTTTGATCTATAATGAAATTTATTGTAATATAATATTAATTAACTTCAAGAAATGTCTGAGTGCTTTATATGAGAATAATAAAAGAGATTGAATTTTGAATAATTCAGTTATGATGGAGTGGTTAGATTTGTGTCGAGATAACCTGATCACTTTGTTTTGTTGGTGTATTCGTAAACGTATGGATTTGTTCATATACTTATTTTACTGATGTTGATGATAAATGAGGTATCAGCCTATCTGGTCGAATGCGGTATACACCGTTCCTAAACATGTCTGTATATTCTTAAAGTAATGGCAAGAAAACAGAACATAGCCGTTGTCGACCGTAAGCCTGAGTCTGACTTCTAAACTAACAGGCACTGCTGATGGTAGGCAGTTATCATAGCCTATATACGTTTACCATGCTAGAAGTATGACTCGGAGAGAAGGATCCAAGTAGCTGATTGGACCTTTAAAATAATATAACATTGTAAAAAATACGATGTTTTTAAATAACCTCACTTGGATTAATTCTGCGGGACACTTAAAACATTCAATTAAGGAACATGAGTAAGCCAATCTTACCAATGTACTTTAAATCTGTTAATACTAACACAGAATTACGTCTCTTTCTTGGAAGGGTACGCCAGGTACTACTGATTTTTAGGGGCGAATCTTAGCACATACTATATAATCGAAGCCAACTGATATTTTTCTCAATTCTATATAATTATTCTTGTAATAACATCAAAAGAAAACATTATTTATTGTACTGGCTAAGATAATTGCCCAACAAGAAAACAAAGTCTGTATTATTAAGGTACTAGTTCTCCAATTGTAGATAGACAAGGGCACTACAAAACCAATACCTATTAATCCAAAATGGATACCTGGAACCTAACTAACGGCAACACCTACTGATGGCCGAGATAAACTAGAACTAAGTTTCGATATGCTGTAGCGAAACTAAGACTTTTAATAAGGTTATTCATTTTTTTAGCAATTGAAATAAGTGCTTCAATAGATGGAAAGTCCTACAAATTGCCAGATAGCTTTTGATACCGTAGCGATTATTGTAGATCAAATCTTACACGAAACAAAATCTGAGCTTGTTTTGTGTCCATTAATTGTATGTTTGTATAGTTCCTCGTGACATAAAGCTTAATCCCTAGAGCGAGAGTTATCTTTTTGAAGTGAAAGCTTCTTTAGGCGCGTTGAGCACTTCTTGGGTGAACAAAAATCATAGAACTCGCGTCATCGTCACGCTTCCACGCTTTCCATTTTTGAATTATTTTAGAATATTAACAATATCTCAGAAATGGTGCGTCCTACGCAAAAAATTACCAAATTTTGACCCCTTATTAAACCCTAAGAGTATTAGAAATAAGACCAACATGTTTGTTTTTTTTTTGTCTTTTAGAAGTATTTATGATCAAGGATTAAAGTTTTCACTTCTATCGGCAGTCCCCAAAGACAGCCCAAATTTTTTTTTAGAAGAATAAAAGTAACTTTAATGAATTGGTGACCAATTCTTGGGTACTACTCGTAAAGGAAAACTATCTAGCCTGACTCTAAAAGTAGTCATTTACTCATGGGCCAGTCTAAATAAATGACTCCATCTATACAATATTACAATACTGTGACGAGGCTTTGTCAGTAATCTTTGTAATGTTTTTGCTTGCTAATTAAGTTCGAATAATTGAAGGACTATGAAGCCAAAATAATATAATAGTTAGAAAACTTTCATGTTTATTTACCCAAAGTATACGACGACGTAAGAAACACTGAACAGATTCTGATACCATTTACATAGCTTGATAGCTCGGGGTTCAATTTAAATCTAAACATAATTTTCTAATTGTATGGATTTGAACCGGAGGTATGGTGTGGTCCACGTCTCGGGTGTGCTACAGTAAAGGCGGATAAAGTCACGGATACATTCCTAGTAAATACCATAAAGCTAGCACTTGTCCTGTTCGTAGTTACATGCTCATGACAAGGTACAAGGTCGGCATTTGTCAACGACAGCCGCAATACGAGACAGCTTACGATAATCATAACCGAGATTTGCATAATATGTTACAGTGAAACCGCCAAAATGTAACTCCGAAAATCTGCCTATACAGGTTTAAAATAATAATAATAATAATATTCTACCACAACCACATTACACCATCTAGCCCAAACTAAGCAGAGCTTGTACTATGGGTACTAGACAAAGGATAAACATACTTATATACTTTTTTTTATGTAAATACATACATATTATACATAGAAACACCCAGACCAAGACAAACATCCATGTTCATGCACACAAATGTTTGACTTGTGCGGGAATCGAACCCGCGACCTCAGGCGTGGCAGTCGGTTACACTAACCAATACGCGATCGAGGCCGACAATGATTTTATTATCGGTATTATTTTATTTATAACTAGGTTTTGCACTCGGCTTCGTTCGCATAAATGTAGGTTAATTGCCAAGAGGCTCGACCACCATCTTAAGAGGCTCGCGTTGAATGGCTGGGTCAACTCCTCGATTTAGAAGGCAGTATTGCTCGGCACGGCGCGCATAGTATGGAGGTTCCTTTCTCTGGAACCCAAACCACCAATAGCTTGGTCCCTGCACCCGATACCGGTGGGTTTCCGTGGTCCTATTTTATATTTTTTTATATATAGTGTAAAATATAATTGCGAGAAAATATTGGAATAAATGGAATAATAATAATAATAATAATAATTTATTTTCACACCACAATACAGTTGTAGTAGGTACATTTGATATCAGACATACATTTAGTTGACTTAGAAGTACTGTGGGAGACTTGTGCCTCACGGACAAGTTACATTAAAAAACAATAATCAAAAAATACGAACAAATACAACTTATTTACATTAAAGGTACCGTATGTCCTTTTTAGTTCCACTGACAAAGTGTTTGCGAAATTGTATGATGATCAGTTGAGTACATAAGATAACAAACATACAAATAGACAGACAAACTCACATTCGCATTTATAATATTAGTAAATAAGTATAGTTGTGGTAGCGATACTAAAAAAGACAGTCTAGAGTTCTCAGTACATTTCTGCCTGCACAGTAATCAAATTTTAAAGCAAATATAATTAATATTAGCACAAATATATGACGAGTATAGTTTCAAAACTCGCTAAAACGATATCAAAACAAAAATAATGTTCCGATTGAATGTGAAGCTCCTTCGTTGTTTCTATCGCATTGCAATGATAGTTTTCAACAAAACACACTAAAATTCTATTAAATCACAAAAGTAACAGTTTGTTGCAAACACCGTTAAAATAGTCCATTTATATTATGTCTTTAAATGGTTTTTTGAGATTTACCATTATTTGGTGAAAAGTATTTTAGAGGATTTTGAAACTAAACTTCTCATATGGCGAAATGATTTTGTTAGCTGCAAAATATGACACAAAGCTACACAATGCAACTATAGAATCCATACTTATTAGATAGCAGTTCTTGGAAAACTACTAACTACCCCTAACTCGTTGGAAGCCAAAGTTATCAAAGACCTTGGCTTATTACTTTTTATTTTTATACGGCCAAGGTGGCATACAAGCATACGGCCCACCTGATAGTAAGTGGTCACCGTAGCCTATGGACGCCTGTAACACCAGAGGCATCACTTGCGCGTTGCCAACCCTTTAGGAAAGGAAGTGGGAAGGAGAAGGAGCGGAAAGAGTGTGATTGGACCTCCGGCACTCTCACTCACTGAAGGTAACACAACAGTAGGTATACTGGTATTTCACGTTGATATTCTGTGAGAGGGTAGTCCTTCCCCGGTCGAGCCGGCCCATTCATGCTGAAATCAGCGAGGCTATATTACTCCTGATTGTGTTGTTCTTTAGGCTTAAATTGTGTTATGTCATATTAGTATATAAGTGCGGGTTAGCCTATCATTGATAAATGTATCAGAAACTCATTTTATGTCATGTATATTATTCCATTAGGTATTTATTACTGGCAAACCAAATAAAATAAAATAAGTTATGGTTTGCACAAAGACCGCACATAAATGTTGTGAAAATCAGTTTGTTCCCTTCTACTGTCCCTTTGATTACTACCACAAAGATCTATAAAAGTTCTGGTCACAAGTTATATTCTAGTCATCAAGATTTTGCACATTAGCCAAAGTTCTAAAGAACCGTAGCAGCAATGATATTGATACAGGATAAGCGTATCCTTAATACAAAGCAATATGCCTATAAATCTGCGGCAGATATAAGAGAGACATCCGTCTGCATTTTGCCAGCTATGTTTACTTTTAGGTGAAAAATGAAAACATTTATTTGCATTACTCATCAAAATAATAAAGGAAGAAACTAAATTATAAAACAATATTAAAATAACTACCTAATTAAAACGAGCACAGTTGCAATCTTCATGACAGACAAATTGAGAACTGCTTGGCTGGCATATAAAACCATTTTTGTATAGCAATGGAGCGTAAAAAATCCTATATTGCTTTATTTTTGGGCCATATTGCTTATTTAATACCACAATTAGATTTTTATATAAATACATAACTAAAGTATGACGTAATGGAAATAACCTACAACACGGCAATACATACGGCCTCGATGGCGTAGTGGTTAGTGTAACCGACTGCCACGCCTGAAGTCGCGGGTTCGATTCCCGCAGAAGTCAAACATTTGTGTGCATGAACATGGATGTTTGTCTCGGTCTGGGTGTTTCTATGTATAATATGTATGTATTTATAAACAAAAGTATATATGTATGTTTATCCATTGTCTAGTACCCATAGTACAAGCTCTGCTTAGTTTGGGCTAGATGGTGTTGTGTGTATGTGATAGAATATTATTATTATTTAAACATTCAATACTTTCCTAGTTATTTCCCAAAAATAATTTGCTTCGTCAAGTGCCTACAACATATGGAAAATTTGGGTTCACAAGGCGGGTCAATGCCCTGGATGTCAACTTGCTGAAAATGTAAGATTATATAGAGTCAAACCTGAGAGCATAATGAATTTATGTAATAATTTTAAGTGCGTTGGTCATATGCCACAATTATGATACACTATTATTGTGAAATTGTTGGATTCAGGCACAGTCAGTCTATTTAACTCTCGTTTGAGGCAATTCTCACCAACACAACAAAATCAGATAGGTATATTTCAATTTCTTTTTATTGATTTTCCAACAATTGTTTACACCACTTTGTACACAAAATACATGTTACAAAATAAACCCATGAGTGCGACAGTTGCTTACAGGAAAATACAGCTTGCAAATTATACAATATATATATATATATTTTATTTTACTCGTCAAAAAGACCACGCTACGCCTGATGGTAAGCAGTCGTGTGGTCTAAGAGCAGTGGCCTCCACACCGGCGTCCTCATAGCAGTCGAGGCGATGTGGAGGTCTCTACTTTGACGGCCTTAGAAGCTGCTTTTCCACGCCCTGCTTAAAGGACCCAGGATTGCAGGAAGAAGGAAACACATGCCTTGGCAGAGTATTCTATGCCTTGGTACAACTTACAATGTATCAATATTGTGCTGTGAGGTTATTATTGTTCATGCGACGTTTAGATACAATTATATTGTGGTAAGGTAAAAATTTTCATTTAAGGTTTTGGTATCGAAAATATAAATCCATTATCCAACAAATAAAATAGATTCTTATTACGCAGAAAATAGATGATAAGGGTGGTTGTAATACAACTTTTTTTAATATTCTAATTGGACTACCACTAAACTTAAAACATCTTCTTCTCCCTAGCCTTTATTATTCCCAAGTCACTTGGGGTCGGCTTTCTAGTCTAACCTGATTTGACTGGATGTCAGTTTTTACACGGAACGACTGCCATCTGATCTCCGCAACCCGAAGGCTAACGATACCCTAAGGCTAGACTAGTGTCAGGATCTTAGAGGGCACTGACTTCCCAATAACGACTGCCATAGATGTTCATGGCAGCCGGGACCGACGGCTTAACGTACTCTCCGAGGCACGAAGCAGGCGATAATTGTCAATCAATATGCACATAATTTCGAAAAGTCATATAACTTCCGAAAGTCAGAGGTGCGCGACCTGGGTTCGAACCCGAGACCCTCTGCATTGCAGTCTGTTGGTCTCCCCACTGAACTATCGCTGCTAATAACTATGTTATTAATATAATAACAGATGTTTTAACTAAACTTATAACATCTGAATTACTAAAATTATTGCATCTTAATATAATTATAAAGATAATCAAATGAGGTATTAATATACGACCTATAAAGAGGAAGCAGTATTCAATTGGTAAGTAAAATTGTATAGTAACAGAGAAAATGTTCATGGCAACTTGCATATAAGTAAGAGCCTTACTTTTTGTATCCTTGATCATGCTCAAAGTCGGCTCTGCGTGGTAATGTCAGAGGTTAAAGGTTCATATGAGATGTGTCTTCGTACAATACCTAGGACAAAAAATGTGCGAAACCAAGTTCTTTGACCTCAATATTTCAAAAAAGGTAAGAAAAGGTTATTACTTGACGGAGAATTTGCCTTTCATTTCCAATTTCCTCATTCACGTTACAAGGAATAGAAATGAAATTCGTTAGACCGTGTTTGCGCAGCTCGTTTGGAAATATATTATATACATACGTCGAATTTTCATCTTATATTTAGACAAATTATTATGGGCTTACACGCAATGACTTCTCGATATACATTCTCCTGTTGATGATACACATTTATAGCAGAATTCTAAAAGCCATTGAATTCCCTGTCTATGACTTGATTGTTAATTGGCCTTTGAATTCGTCATTTTGGAGACATATATTTTGTAGAGATGCAGTAGCTATGTGTTATATATTAATGAGGTGAGTTGCTATTCATTTAATATATAATAATATCAGCCCTGTATTAAACTGTCTCACTGCTGGGTACAAGCCTCTTCTCACTGTGAGAAGGGTTTGGCCATGGTCAACCACGCTGGCCTAGTGAGGATTGGCAGATTTCACATATCTTCGAGAACATTATGGAGAACTCTGAGACATGGAGGTTTCCTCACGATGTTTTCCTTCACCGTTCAACTTAAGTTCAAAATAGCGATCTATATATTACTACGGGACGAGAAAATTTTGTTTCCCCTTTTAAACATTATGCGCTCATGGAGTTGTGACATTTGCACTGTTGAAGTATATACGAGGAAAGCCTCTAGAAATCTACAATATATACATACAAAATAAATTGGCAGCCTCGATGGCGTAGTGGTTAGTGTAACTGACTGCCACGTCTGAGGTCGTGGGTTCGATTCCCGCACAAGTCAAACATTTGTGTGCATGAACATGGATATTTGTCTTGGTCTGGGTGTTTCTATGTATAATATGTATGTATTTACAAAAAACACAGTATATATGTATGTTTATCCATTGTCTAGTACCCATAGTACAAGCTCTGCTTAGTTTGGGCTAGATGGTGTTGTGTGTATGTGATAGAGAATATTATATTATAGGATATTATATTATTATATTATATTATAAAATACTAAAAATTTAATGAATTATATTCGAAGTCGATCACTAGGTGACCACTACACTATATAATTACATCAGACTCAACATATCACTTAACGAGATTCGGTTTGCCTATCTGTCAATCTAGTGACTTGACATTCGACGACCTCACACCAAGGTTCATGCTCGGCTGTCGATGAGTTCCCTCACTAATATGCTTCAATAGACAGGCTGATGTGCCTTAACAATTTAGTGGAGTATGTGTCTGGGACGCGTCTGTACGAGCATGTCTCATTTATTACAGTCGAATGGCTAAGAATTTCACTGCTTCTTGTATCGTATTAAGATCATTTGTCAGTCTATTAATATATCTACGGTTTTGGAGCGATTTCTTGGCAGCGTCTGGTTTTGTTGTAATATCATTAAGGCAATATTAATCTTTTAAGACTCCTTTTTTAACCTATTGGGACACAGCAGCACACCTGCGACAGTATAAGTAAAAATGTAATATTACGCAGTGTATAAAATTTTTGTTCATTCGATTATGTTTGTAAGGTATTTTACTATGCATGAATTGACGTAGTTATGTCGCAGTCGATGATATGATGCACGGTAAAACTCGAACGAGTTTGTGTTTGCATCACAAAAACAATTTAATTGTAACTTTTATTATTTATGATGCGAAAAAGAAAAAGTAGGTTTTAATGATGGCTGGTATTCCAACAATTGACAGGTGAAACGATACCTCTTGCACTAGGTCGCCGTCCCGTGTGGGAATCGAACCAACAATACTCGGGGCATTGGCAGTGGTGAGGCGACCATTTAAACCACTAGACCATCTGTGCATTCACAATATCAGTACTCTATATAAACTGTCCCACCAGTGAACAACAGGCCTATTTTCTATGTGTGGTTTGTACATACATACATAGATTCACGCCTGTTTCCCAGAGGGGTAGGCAGAGACTACGGATTTCTATTTGCTGCGATCCTGACACACTTCTCTAGCTTCATTCACTTTTATCACATTCCTCATACGCGCCCGTCGTTTCAAGGAGCTCTTAATCTAGCCTTTGTCCAGAACGCCTCCGTTCTGATCGAGAAACGTTCGCCTAGGTTTTCCTCTTGCGACTGTTGCATTCACACTAGCCTTATAAACTTTGTTGGTCAGTCTTTCCTCGTCCATTCTTTCTGCATGTCCAAACCCGCTTAACATACCCTTTTCTATTCTTGTCACTATATCCACTATCATGCCGCATCTCTCTCTAATCACACTATTCCTTATTCTATCTTTCAGAGTCACACCACATATGCTTATCAGCGCTCTCATTTCTACAGCATTTATTCTGCTCTCATGCTTCTTTTGCCATACCCAACTTTCATTTCCATATATAAGTGTGGGCACTAATAGTCCTCTATGTGTGGTTTGTAATCTAATTAAATCAAAATAAGTATTAATGACGTCGAGCCGTAGTATTTTAAATTTGAATAATTAAAAGAACTGGAAGCCTCAAGTTTTATGCTCAAAAGCCAGAGAGCCCTCCAAATTCTTCCGACTATAATCATTCTTCTGACTGCACGGGTGGCGTAGTGATTTAAGTGGTCGCCTCGCCGCTGTCATTGCGCCGAGTGTTGTGGGTTCGAATCCCACGCGGGACAAAAATTTGTGTGATCCACAAATGGTTGTTCCGAGTCTAGATATTCTTGGTGTCCGTTGTTTGAATGTTTGTAAAGTTGCGATACAGGAATTATTCATAACTAGATTTGCCCGCGATTTCACCCGCGTTTATCGTTACTGTGACGCCCCCGTGGATCGTAGCGTGATGTTATATAGCCTTTCTCGGTAAATAGGCTATCCAACACAAAAATAATTTTTCAAATGGAACCATTAGTTCCTGAGATACGCGCGTTCAAACAAACAAACAAACTCTTTAGCTTTATAATATTAGTATAGATGTGAGAGTACGTTATGCAAAAAAGAATCCTTGAAATAAATAACAATACCGCTGCAAGGTACGTAGATCTGTAATATGTTTTTTTCATCCCCATATTTCATCCCAAGCACACGGGGACGATCCAATTGCTGACTAGATCGAGACTCCGTGCTACTATCAAAAATGTATTGACATGGATACTGTCCGATTCGGAAAGCGAACCCTAGACCTGCACTGCAGTCACGTTCACTACCGCAGGCACTGAAACAGAAGAAGACATAATTTTTATCTTATAACTAGCTGACCCGCCCATCTTCGTCTGCTCCTATTAGTCGTAGCGTGATGTTATATAACTTATAGCCTTCTTCGATAAATTCGCTATCCAACACTGAAAGAATTTTTCAATTTGATTCAGTAGTTTCTGAGATTAGCGCGTTCAACAAACAAACAAACTTTTCAGCGTTATAATATTACTATAGATACAATGGCCCTGACTTTAAACAGGGAATGCAAATTCAAATAATTTCAGATTCTTTTTTGTACTACAAACCATCAATCTTAATATTTGAATAAAATTAACTAAGGGCGAAAGACCTCTTTTATCTGAAGGCAAAATATTTTAAGTGCTTTACAATATTATGTTAGCGACATAAAAAATAGAAAATGTCTCTTGAATTATGAGAAAATTTAATAACAAGCTGTGTGTACACTGAGTAAATACTACGTCGTGCTAGGAAAGTGTTCAATAGGATATTGTTTGAACTAGGCTTTAACTGTAGTAGTTTAAGATGAAAGTCATAAGCGCGAGCGGATTCGAAGAGGCGTTTATTTATAAATTTATTTTATTAAAATCACTATTTAAAAAAGTTTCCTAGTGTAATAGTGAGATTCTTAATTACTAAAATAATTTAATATACATGGCGGTTTTTGCGAATTTATTCATATAATATGTGTGGTAACTATTTTAAAGAAACAAAAGTTGTGTATATATAACAAGATATTCGTGTCCATGACATTGGCGAGCCTTATAAATCATTAATTGTAATATTCATCATAATCGAGCTTAAATTGATGGAAAATGTCTTAGACAAAAAGCCAATTAATTACACTATGACGCCTATTACATCTGGTGGGGAACCACCCAGCGCATCACTTTAGCTTATAGTTGAGACATTTATACAAATACGGAGAAATATACCAGAAAAATATTTTCGAATAGTCGGCCTCTATGGCGTAGTGGTTAGTGTAACCGACGGCCACGCCTGAGGTCGCGGGTTCGATTCCCGCACAAGTCAAACATTTGTGTGCATGAACATGAATGTTTGTCTTGGTCTGGGTGTTTCTATGTATAATATGTACGTATTTACAAAAAAAAAGTATATATGTATAATTATCCATTGTCTAGTATCCATAGTACAAGCTCTGCTTAGTTTGGGCTAGATGGTGTTGTGTGTATGTGGTAGAATATTATTATTAATATTATTATAAAGAATAAATAAATCATATCTTAAAAGAAAATTATCTGAAAAGATACCTCTTTTTCAGTGCCGCAATTTTTTCCTTTCTCCAATTAAAATAAAGTATATTAAACATAAATCTTCATATTCTGTGACATAGAACACACAATGTATTGACAGATGCCGTCTGCACCAAAATGAAATTTGGTGGAGGATTTCGCCAAAAATGTACTTTCAAGTTAGCAGCTTGCACTGAACAATCGCTGTTTGTTGGAGTAATGACCGACGAGCTTGTTCAACAACATACTCGTATTTTCGTGAATGTTTTATTGGCAAGTATGTTCAGGATGAGGTGTTCCTTTGATGACTTGATGCCATAAAAAATTCTTTGTTAACTACTATAATAACTTCTAAACTTTTTGATTTAATTAGGATTGATTAAATTAACGTCGCGATTTTATTAAGGTACACTTATCGTTCCGATCAGGTTACACCAGCCGTGCTCACAAGCTTATGATAAAATATAAGTATCTAAAAATGACAATGGATGATTAAACAAAATATAACTGTATTGTTATCTGACTGATATCATTGATTGAGCCTATTTTTATTTAATATTTAATAATAATTAATAATAATAAGTATTTGTTATTTCATTATTTGTAATTTTTAATTAATTATTAGTAATTTGCTATTTGTAACTTTGTTCAATTTCGCCAACTGTATGTATGTTTGTACTTTGCATGCTGTGGCCTACTCGTCAAGTGGGGGTGCACACTTATTCTATTGACCTAACACTTTTGTATTTAGCTTTAAGTTGTGTATATCTTTGTAGATGGTCCAATAAATAAATAAATAAAATAAATAAATTACTCTTTTCCAACAATATAATCCTGAAGAAAGGTTGCGAATTATAGTTTTATTTACTTATCCGACAATCATACGATTTTAACCCATTCGCTGTCCCATGATAGACACAATAGAAAATCTATTGTTATGTATCATAATAGGTATGTGATTCATCGGACAGGGAACCTGTTAAGTGTATGTGGGTTTTATTATAGCTTATTCAAATAATTATAGAGTCGCCTTCTTACAGGATGATTTAAAATCGCTGACAAAATATAGCTGTTGAGAGACAGACTACAATGTAGCCAAGTATCGTTTACAGGCTGACAAGAGATTTAATAAAAATAGTGCGTATGCCGATGCAAATTGTTAGAGGCGCGTTAGTTCAAGGCCCTTATGTTAGTATGCAGTGAAATCTATACATCTATACAAATAAATAAAATTGAAGTGTCTGTTTGTAATGTCAAAATAACAGCTTTTTATCTAATGCATATGAAAGTATATAAGGTACCTATACGAAAACATCTATTTTTAAATTTTTTGTCTGTCTTTCTGTCTGTCTGTTTGTTCCGGCTAATTTCCGAAACGGCTGAACCGATTTTAACGGGACTTTCACTGGCAGATAGCTGATGTTATAAGGAGTAACTTAGGCTACTTTAATTTTAGAAAAAAAAAATAGGATTCCGTGGAGACAAACGCTTTTTATTTAAAATCTACGCGGACGAAGTAACAGCTAGTTGTACAATATAATTCAAACAAGCTTATCATCGAACAACTAGATGCACGGTGACAAGATATTTTTAGTTTTGGTTTATAGGTGGTTTAAATGCACGGCTTTGCTCTCTGTGGTGATTGTGCTGCAAGGATAAAAAGTCCATGAAATACATCGTGGTGTCTCGGATTCGATTCTAGTTTCGGATATTGTCATTGGTTTTTGTATTAGGAATTTTAATAGCAATGCTGCGAAGATGTTTAGAGATGAACACTAGTACAAAACACAAAGAATGATGTCTTTATTTTACATAATATAATTATTGTAATAATTATTTGAATTTACGTTTAAGTAATTACCTATTGCATATTGTTCAATGAACTAGATATTATTATATTGCATAACTTAATTAAACAATATAACAAACATTTTTCGAATGCCTAACTTATTTGAATGTATCGCAACGAAAGCAAATAGCAAACCGTAAATAGCCGTTTGCTATTTGTTTTCGACAGCTACAATTATTTTATTACTTTATTATTAGACTTTAATGTTCCAAATAATATATTTAAACCAAAAATACCCAATAATAATTTACCGCTGATTTAATCACGGACACGTTTTTAGCAGAATCTTATTTATATTTAATAACACTCAAACGAATTAAATAAATCTAAGTGACAGTTACATAAAGAAAACGCTGTCCATCTCGATCCATTAAAGTGCTGTATCATTCTGTTTGTTCAGGAAGTCGGTCAGCCGCGAAATGGGGACTACAGACCCTCATGCTCAAAGGTTGATGAACTCACTATTTGTTTCGTAGACCATTCCTAAGACAGTTCATGACAAGTTCAACTGACACACCTCTTTAGTCAGCATTGAAGTTACATAAATTTAAGTACCAAGAAAATTCATGCTATTTATGAAAATTACTGAGTTTGTCTGATTTTGGAGTGGATCTTAGCAATGTAAAGTTGAATGCCATGCGGGCATAAAATCTGATTGATCATAAGATTTTATGTCCGCATGGGATGCAAAATTCCATTGCTGAAATCTACTCCAATGTCAAACGCGCATGGATGACGCAGTGTCACCATTTTGTAACTTCAATACCAATCCAGGACAAAAATGTGTGTGATTTAACAGCGTTGTTTCAAAGTTTGTAGGTCTTACTCTATTACAGGTAATATACTTATATGTATGTAAGTTATATTGTAAATGTTATATTAGATACTAACAAAATAAGTAAATAATAACTATATACCTATTATATTTCGGGAGTTGTCTTTTTTAGTTAAGAAAACAAAGATCTGGTTTTCGATGGTCTATGTGTTTATTTGTGTATAGAATTACACGTGACTTAGCTTATACATAGGTAGCTGCCTTTTTCAAACTTAAAATATAACGAGTCATATTTTTTTTAGTTATACTGAAACAATAAAAATATTTCATAAGTAGCAGTTTTAAGGATATGAACCAGTGTTACGTAAAAAGTTTCTGCTATTACAATTTAAACCAAAATAATTGATAGATTATATCGACTCCCTGTAGGTCAAAGACCCTTTACCCTTTGTACTTTGTCCAATATACTTCCGTATTCTTAAACTTGAATAAAAATAACAAATATTATCATGTATTTAAATTTCAAAGCAACCAACATTATTGACTTTTAACATAAAAGAAACGCTTAATGTAAACATAAATTTGGCAAAAATAACAGATTCCAATAGTCCTTCAGCTTCCCTCCACATCAAAGATCACTAAATCAACTCAATCGGTCTATGATTGAGAAGGCTTATACTGTCTATTTACGTTTCAGGCTGTGTTCTTAAATTATATTTTCAAGAAATATATTATTACTCGATTTTGCCCGCGGCGTTGCCCACGTTAATGTTGGTTTTTTCAATAAAAATCTATCCCTCGGGAACAGTACTTTTTTGTAGATGAAAGGATGAATTTCTTTACCGTAGGTAAGTACGCTATCCTTTTCTGTACCCCTGTTTTGCAACGTGTTTGCGAAAATTCATGATGATCGGTTGAGTAGTGAAGGCGTGATAGCGTAACAAACAAACAAACTCACAGTCTAATTTATAATATTAGAAAGGATTGACGACGAAAAGGTGGAACCGCGGTACACAGCTAGTCTTTAGTAATAGTCAGTTTACTTTAGATTTTTCCTCATCCAAAATTAACAGCACACTTCTCGAAACTCACAAAGACGAGGAATAGAAAATGTTTGACATTAAATTTATTCCTGGTTCGCGCCTCGTTCGACAAATGGCTGATAGTCTAACTCACACGTGACCTGAATAAAGTAACTGAAGTGTAAGCTGCTTTAGTATGTGTTTATATAATGCTCTTTTATTCATAAGTGATGTTAGGTTAGGTTTAAAAGATTTATGTCGTAATGGCATGTCTACTGTAACTTGGTGCGTCTTGGCTAAGGAAGTAACGGAACACGATAGAAGGTTGCTGCTAATTGAGATTAGCTGCTAATAGAGTATTTTTATGGAAAGCGCTACTAATAAAAACTATAGGTGCAGAATGGGGTCCAAAGTTTGTAATTAAGTAATGATTAAGTGATACATTGTGCAACTATTTTTAAAAATAATATTGAACAAGATTATGATGGGTTTTAGACTACCTGAGTGGAGCAGGAGTGTTGATTCTGGGGTCAATTGCCGGATCGGACAAAATGTCATTAGTTTTTCTGTCAAGAAGGTCTCGTACTGTATATAATAATACGCTAGCCCACTAATACGTGGGACGTAAAACCTCAGAGCTGGCGAACTGGGTGTAAGACATCTCTGTGTACCCTTCAGGGATAACCCCAAGTGGCCAGATCGCTGTTATACGCCTAAATATAGTCAGCAATACTGTAAGACCACGTAGGTATATATAGTGCACTTTATTCCAGGTAACGTTGCCTGCGTGTGCCACGTGCGTCCAGCACTATTGTAATACAATTTATACTAATATTATAAAGCTGAAGAGTTTGTTTGTTTGTTTGCTTGAACGCGCTAATCTCAGGAACTACAAATCCGATTTGAAAAATTCTTTCAGTGTTAGATACCCCATTTATCGAGGAAGGCTATAGGCTATATAACATCACGCTACGACCCACGGAGGCGGCGCAGTAATCATAAACGCGGGTAAAACCGCAGGCACATCTAGTGTTATGTAAAAGTGCTTGAGCAGAGAAAATTTATCGCGCTAATAGCCCCAAATGAAAATATAAATACTGCAGCTAATACTCAGATGACAAGCCAAAATATACAACTAGGTACATAAATTTTATTCAAATGTATTCTACGCGTCCACAGGTTTACGCGCATTTCCACAGAAGTTGTAAGCACGTTTTATTAACGCTTGTCATTCGAATATAGCCTTAACGACAATCGCCTTAAAGGGATTTAACATCAAAGACTGATTGCAAATAAAACGTAAGCCTAACGAGAATGGGGGAAAAGTGGATGTTATGTCGATGACCGTGCATATCCACACAAGGTTAATGTTGAACGGTCAACACCCCCGCTGTGTGATCGGATGATTTTGTTTTTAAAAGGGTTATATATCTATATTGAGATATGACTTAGGTATCCTAACTAATATTATAAATGCGAAAATCAGTTTGTTTGTTTGTTACGCTTTCACGAGTTAACTACTCGACCGATCATCATGTAATTTCACATACACGAAAAGGACACAGGGAATGTTTTATCCAGGAAAAGTCCAGTTTTAACCTAGCCTAACCTACATTTATGCGAGCGCAGCCGCGGGCAAAATCTAGTATTTTTATAACGGACTAGCTGTTACCTGCGACTTCGTCCGCGTAGATTTTAACTAAAAAGTGTATGTCCTCGCGGAACCCTATTTTATATAATAAAATTAAAGTTACTCCTTATAACATCAGCTATCTGTCAGTGAAAGTCCCGTCAAAATCGATTCAGCCGTTTCGGAGATTAGCCGGAACAAACAGACAGACAGACAGACAGACTGACAAAAATTTTAAAAATAGATGTATTCGTATAGGTACATTATATACTTTCATATGCATTAGATAAAAAGCTGTTATTTTGCCATTACAAACAGACACTTCAATTTTATTTATTTGTATAGATGTATAGATTACTAACAATTTGTGTTACAAATTACTGATAGTCATAATAACCCCGCCAGCTAAGTTACAATGCTAGGAGTAGGCTCGCGTTGGTAGTAAGTTGGTGCGATTGCAAGTCCGCTGCTTTATACAGACAGCCTTTTTAAGAGGAAACACTGAGGGCGAGAGGATTGAAAAATAGGTATTTGTAAAATCTATTCTATCTATTGCTGTCGCGCAGTGCCATATGTACAATATCATGAGCGCGATAGAGACAACTGCAGCTTGGACCGAAAATACCTATTACATACATACATACATAGATTCACGCCTGTTTTCCAGAGGGGTAGCCAGAGACTACGGATTTCCATTTGCTACGATCCTGACACACTTCTCTGGCTTCATTCACTTTCATCACATTCCTCATACACGCCCGTCGGTTCAAGGAGCTCTTAATCTGGCCTTTGTCCAGAACGCCTCCGATCTGATCGAGAAACGTTCGCCTAGGTTTTCCTCTTGCGACTGTTCCATTCACACTAGCCTTATAAACTTTCTTAGTCAGTCTTTCCTCGTCCATTCTTTCTACATGTCCAAACTAGCTTAACATACCCTTTCTATTCTTGTAACTATATCCACTTTCATGCCGCATCTCTCTCTAATCACACTATTTCTTATTCTATCTTTCAGAGTCACACCACATATGCTTCTCAACGCTCTCATTTCTACAGCATTTATTCTGCTCTCATGCTTCTTTTGCCATACCCAACTTTCACTTCCATACATAAGTGTGGGCACTAATAATCCTCTATGAACAGCCAAACGTGCCTTTTCGGATACATTTCGACTGTTCATAAAAGCGCGTAGAGCTCCATTCACTTTGTTGCCAGGAATCGTTCTCCTTTCAATATCTCCGTCATGTTTACTATCCCTTGTAAACAAAGTACCCAAATATACAAACTCTTTCACTTGCTCCACTTTTTCTCCATCAATCATAATATTACACATCGTCACGCACTCTTCCTTTTCAAATACCATTACTTTCGTCTTGCTTACATTTATTTTCATTCCTTTACTCTCAAAAGCACCATGCATAATAGTTACCATCTCCTGCAACTCTTCCGCTGATGACGCAAGTATTACTTGGTCATCGGCATAAAGAAGACATTTGACAAGTAACTCATTCATTCTTAATCCTCATTCACAATCTTTTAAATCTTTTAAACAATTGTCCATGTATAGGTTAAACAGTCAAGGTGACGCTACACATCCTTGTCTAACACCTTTTTCGATGCTAAACCACTCTGTGTAGGTCCTATTTATCCTAACACAAGCTCTGGAATCATCATAAAGAGATTTCAGAGCTCGTGTGAGGTTGCTACTCACTCCATACATGGACAATGTCGAACAAAGTTCATTCGTCACCACTTTATCATAAGCCTTTCCCAGATCCACGAATGCGCAATAGACCTTTTGACCTTTGGTCAAAACTTTTTCGGCTATGCTCCGTAAGGAAAAGACCTGATCCGTACATCCCATACCCTTTCGAAATCCCGTTTGTGCATCCCATATTTTCTTGTCGGTTACGTTCACAATCCTTTCAATTAACACTTTTGCATACAATTTACCGACGACGCTGAGCAAGCTAACGCCTCTATAGCTTTGGCACTCTTGCTGTGAGCCTTTTCCCTTGTATAAAGGTACTATGACGGCCTTGCACCAATCGCTTGGTACTCGGCCGGTATTCCAGCACAAGTTAAAAAGGCGGCACAACTGAGTTGCTATAAGACCCTGTCCAGCTGTCAGCATTTCGACTGTAATCCTATCATACCCACCAGCCTTTCCTGATTTCATGCTTTTCAATGCTTTCATTATTTCATCCATACTAATAGGGCTTTCATCACTACTATCATTATCATTCATTTCGAAACTGCCCTCGCCATTCCTCTCTTTCAAATAAACTTTCAAAATATTCCTTCCATCTCTTCAGTACGCTTAAAAGTACACAAAATCAACGTTTCGTAGTCCCCTGAATCCCTCTCCAAAACTTGACCAATTTAACTACTATTTTCATTAAAAATTAAAGAAAGGCTTTGGCCGTGTTCCTATGTTTTCCTTTTTTTATATAATCTTGTCAAATTTGTTTTCTGGATGTTTGAACAAAGCGGCAAATCTCTCCAATTTTTGATGTTTTTGAGGGCTCATGTCTCTTTTAATAATTAATTTATGAAAAAAAGGAAAACATAGGGACATGCCTATAAAAGCCATAAATTTTGACGTGACAACGTCTAATAAATCGATGAACGCCGGCTGCACGCACGAAAAAGGATGACTCATTGTCCCGTTACGGTCATTGTAACGTTACGATCGGAGCGAGAGCGCTACACGAGCGAGCGAAAGGCACGATCGGCTTGTATGACGTTGTCACGTTAAACTATCGTCCGTAAACCGACTTTCCAGACAACCAATTTCTTTTTTTGAAAAATATTATTGCTCTACTGGCATTATCCAGGGAGGAAATGGGGGACTACGTTTGTATGGAAAAACGGCCCTTGTGTTTCCTTTTAATATTACTTATTAAGACAGAAAAAAAAGAATGCAGTCAATCAGTTTTGTGTTGTATTTTCTTGGTAAAAAGTATTTCCAGGCTTATTCCCGAATCACCTTAACGTAGTCTCTGCCAGCTAATTCGTTAAAACATTGCCAATGGAAAGGCCTCATAGTTTAGTGTTTCAACAACCGATTGGTAAAAATGTTCTCGAGAATCGAATGTCAAACACAAGTAAGGAAGCGCAGTGTCAGGCGACCTTTGGACGACCTGGTCAAAGTGGCAAAGCGCAAGATTCGTTCATTTATCTTCTAAGATATGTGAAGTCTGCCAACCCGCACTGGACCAGCGTGGTGGACTATGGCCAAACCCTTCTCACATTGAGAAGAGATCCGTACCCAGCAGTGGGACAGTTTAATACAAGGCTGATATTATTATTATGTTTATAACTGTGGTCCTAGATACTGAGACATCGTTTATTACGTTTAAGCGAAACGCGGCGTTCGACCGTTAAACGCTTAGCTATATAAGACTCATGAAAACTTGGCATAAAACGTTCGGGTCTTTTGCTCAATACTATAAATATCCTACAGTTATCAGAACGGAAAATATTTGTATTAAACTGTGTATTTTGATTATTATTGGTACTTTGTCTGGAGGGCATTGTTCTTTTAATAGCTTGGGTACAAATCGACTTGCTAGTTAATCAGAAACAGATATTAATGCCCTGCGTGTTTCCTGTTTGTTCATCATTTTCTTGCTTATTCTTGTCATCTATTAGGTATGTTGAGTAATTAATGCAAAAAAGGACGAATATTATCACAATTTTCTTGTGTCTTGTATTGTCTTAATATAATCCTAATCCTAACTAATATTATAAAAGCGAAAATGATTTTATTTGTTTGTTACCTTTTTACGCCTAAACCACTGAACCAATCATCCTGAAATTTTGCATATACGTTGTCAGGTGTACATAAACGGACATAGGCTACCATTCATCCCGAAAAAAAATACTGTTCCCGAGGAAAACAACAATAACGTTCTTATGATAATAGATGGCGCCACGTGTCTTTCGAATCATGATTGAATTATATTATTACAAGCAGAGCACGACCCGAATTGATTCTCAAATTCTAAATTAAGCTAGTGAAGCCGCGGGCAAAAGCTAGTATGGTAATAAAACAAGCAGTTTATTTATATGGCCTAGTAATATAACACGTTCTACTGAAGCTCAAGTTAGATCGAGCACTCCACGTAAGCATTTTCATTGCTTGAGCTAGCGCTTGAGCGTTTTGTATGAAGTTCATTTGCCTGCAATAACGGGGTGGCAGTAATGGTTACGGCTTACGATCGAGAGCTTTAGGTCATGGGCTCGACCCTCAAACTTTACATTATCGTCGTATACACATTTTCTCAAACGCATTAAGCTTAGGTAAAGGAAAACCTCTCGTCAGATTTAAGCTTAACTATAAAAGTTCACAACTAGTAATAACGAAGTATTTTCACGTTAAATTGCTAAAATTTAAAGTTTAGAAATATGCTTTTTAAAAGTGCGTAATGTGCCAAAACACACAGGTCACAGTTAAATGAATAAGATCAACACTTTTAATATACATTTACCATAACAATTAATGTGTTTACAATTACTCCGTTTAAAAACTTAAAATAATTAATATTTTCGTCTACAAAATTACGTAAATTTGCACGAAAAATGCAAAAACGTAAGCTCGTGTTACCAGTAGAAATCTATCCTATTTTACAGCTTAAAGGAAACATAAATAGTTATATTACAATTTGTCCGTCCCAAATATTTAAGTTATTGGTTGACAATAAAGATACCTACATATTTATCAAAAAACCACTTCAAATCCTCCATACAATTATACTATGCCG
This sequence comes from Catocala sponsa, assembly GCA_963564715.1. NCBI lineage: Eukaryota > Metazoa > Arthropoda > Insecta > Lepidoptera > Erebidae > Catocala > Catocala sponsa. The sequence goes on from OY751337.1 coordinate 995,748, forward strand.
GCCGCGCGCCGATTTGAATATGCGCCGTACGAACTCTGTCATTATCTGTCTTACGCTCAGCGCAATCTTAATGCTAACGAAGCTTTTTTTAATTTAAAATGAAGACGGTTAAGTATTTAAGAGATACACACCTATCTGGGTAACAATAAGAAAGCATACTTTCTCATTTATAACATTAGTGTGATTTATTTTTTATTTTAAACTTTGATGGGATTTAAGATTAAGTCTTGCTGATCGAAACGCGGAGGATTAAAAGTGGAATCAAAGTTTGATTAATACTGAGCCATTATCATGAATCTAAAATGCAAAAGCCATTAAGCGATGAGTTCGTAATTAATAGACACAGAAGGCAAAGTGCTGGCCCTTGTTCCTACTTGTAGGAGGTTAACGACTGGATTTATTAAAATCGCCCATGGCCTCACAGGGACGTATTTCGGCAGCTACGAAATTCCAAACTGTATTGTATTTTTCCGATATAAAGACTTGCTCCAGGTTATAGTAAGTTATCGGTGGAGTCCAATAGGAAGGACAACATGCTTACTACTATCGTATCTAGGAAACAGGGTACACAAAAGTAATCTTTACCATACGTATCTTAAAAATCAATCTAGAATTGTCGATCGATTGAATCGATTAAAATTCGAGTAATTTCTATTTACAACGTAATCGAATTTCATTGACTTGCATTGGTTATAATTTATGATTACTTACTAGCGTTACGCAAATACGAATATCCATACGCCGCCGGGTTGTAAACAGTAATTATTTACATCCTTTGTATTTACTTAAAATTTAAAAGAATAAAACCAGCCAAGTGCGAGTCAGACTCGCACACGAAGGGTTCCGTACCATTATCTATAAAATCACGTTTGTTGTATGGGAGCCTCCCTTAAATATTTCTTTTATTTTAATTAATTATTTATTTTAAAGTGAATATATATAAATATTCTGTAAATACTTCAAGCGTCTACCTGTTGCCGTTATCAATATCGAGCAAAAAAATCACGTTTGTTGTATGGGAGCCCCCTTAAATATTTATTTTATTCTGTTTTTTAGTATTTGTTATTATAGCGGCAATAGAAATACATCATCTGTGAAAATTTCAACTGTCTAACTATCACGGTTCATGAGACAGACAGGCCTGGTGACTGACGGACAGACGGACGGACAGCGGAGTCTTTTTCATTTAATCACATAATCCGATGAAAACGTGCCTAATAAGCGTTTCGACGTCATAAAAACCTTTTTAATTGCCTCTTTGTTCCAGTAGAGTACTATCGTTCGAAAAGAGACAGTTTGTTCATACGTGGTGTTCGGCGTTTTTCAGTTAGGCAATTTTCAGACGTACATTCACTTTAGGCCATATGTAGGTGTAATAGACACCCACATATTATTTTGGGTATATAAAATCCTGCTTATATATGTGTATGTTTTTATTACTTTTTTATACCGAATACATCTCTGAATGTCAACTAACTCGCGAAAAGCCCACAGAGAGACATTGACCCCGGCGCGCGGTGACGTACAAAAAGCTATGATGGATGGGTAAAGTATGTCTGATTCGTCTGTTTAGATGTTAGGGCGAGTGGAAGCCATAAAGTTAAAATATAAGTTATAATGGTTTCTTGCAGATATTCGACTTGCACAAGCGTCGGTAGCTTAATAATGAAGGTACCATACTTCATCATTTTGCTACTCACTGTTTGCTCTGAAATCTTCTGAATCGTCGTAATGTGGAAATGTGGAACTTTGTTAAAACGCATAAACCGTAGAAGGAAATTGGACAAAACTTAGAGGTTATATCAACACATAAGGTAGGAATGTTTTATCACGGTATGCAGTCTCGTGGAATTTGCGCACGTAAAGCCACAGGCCGAAGCTAGTATAACATTAAAATTAAATAATATTCATTAGAAAATTATTAATGATTTATGTTAAGTGCGTGAAATTATTGTTTAAATTCGTAATGGTGATCAATCATGTAGATTGATTACCATTACGAATTTTAACAATAATTCTGCAAAACTAAAATTGATGTAGGTAGATAGATAACAAAGTAATGTGTTTAATAAATATTTCACAATTAACAGTAATTTCAGCCTCTACCGCATGACAAACGCAATAATCCATTATAATTAGACCTTTAACGTAATCTAAAAGATTCTAAGTGAGGTCTTGTTTATACTGGTACTATTAGTTCGGAGGATATTATTAATGTAGGTGAAAATGAACCTTGGCATTAAAATGGAGCAATGAACATTTAATTGTTTACTGAGTCAATATTTTACGGTTACGGTTGTTTTATTGTATACAGATAGGGTCAGTTCATGGTAAACCTACCATTAAAATGTCTATTCAAAACTGCGGGGTGTACGAAATATTAATAATATATTTGAAGTTGCTACAGCTTTTTGAAGTGAAAACTTCTTTAGGCGCGTTGAGCACGTCTTGGGTGAACAAAAACCATAGAACTCGCGTCATCGTCACGCTTCGTCATCGTCAAGCTTCCACGCTTTCCATTTTTGAATTATTTTGGAATATTCACAATATCTCAGAAATGGTGCGTCCTACGCAAAAAATTACGAAATTTTGACCCCCTTAATAACCCGTAAGAGAGTATCAGGAATCCAACCCATTATTTTTGTTGTTTATAAAGAAGTGTTTATTATCAAGAATTAAAGTTTTCCCTTCTATCGGCAGTCCCCAAAGACTGCAATTTTTTTTTCATTGCTCGAACCATGATATACACGGATTATCTGATGGAAAATCGAGCTAAATGATTGATTTGAAGAATCACAAGCGCCTTATTTAAATAAAAGGAAACAGATATCATTGTGCGATTTAGCTCACTGCAAAATGCTATAGTGTAACATAGAGTACATATTGTAACATAGAGTAACATAGAGTACATATTGTAACATAGAGTAACATAGAGTACATATTGGTACTAACGTATGTCGTAGTATTAACGTGTATTCTTTGTAGTGTGAGTTTTGTTAATAAATTTCTAACCCTCGGGAATAATACGTTTTCTAGATGAAATGTCTTTTTTTGTGTCCCTGACAACGTGTATGCAAAATTTCATAATAATCGGTAAAGTAGATAAGGCGTGGAAACGTAACAAACCAGCAAACTCACGCATTTATATTATTAGTAAGGATTTATGTTTTTCTTTATAATGCTTCACCGCTGTATCTTTTTGCAGTAATAAACCATTCTTCACTTTTTACTTCCACTTTTTACTCTGCACTGAAAGCGTTATTCAAACGCTTTCAGTGCAGAGTTGGAAGTAAAAAGACAGAAACCAATAGAGAAACTAAGGATTCAAATTAAACTACTATATACGGATTTTATCGCGTTGTTTATTTGACACTTTATTACAAAATTTAGAAACTGTTACACTACTACTATTACTATTAAACTTTACTAATTTTTAAGTTAAATAAATTATTGAAACTATTGAAACTATTTATACTATTACTATACTATTATACTATTTATATTTATGTTTACACTTTTCCCGACGTTTCGGTTGCTTTTCAGCAACCATGGTCACAGGGATACTAAGATGGTAGCTGTCTCAATGTTCCAGTGTAGTTATTTCAAAGTACCCGAACAAAATTTAATCATGGGTGTTTCTATTTACGCAGACTGAGCTCAAAGTATCATGAAGTCTAGCTGTCGTTTGCTTCTTTTCTAAATTTTATAATAAAGTGTCAAATAGACAACGCGATAAAATCCGTATATAGTAGTTTAATTTCAATGAATAACATTCGCGTAAACAGAAGACAATATTATGAGAAACTAAGGACTTAACTTACTTCCAGATAGTTCAGAACCTATAAAAATCTTTCCCGATATATTCCAGTGAGATCTACGACGCAATATATCATTCCTCCAAAAGCTTACTGTGGGCAACATTTCTGTTATAAAAGTACGTTTATTGGGCTATTAGCAATGTCATAAAAATATTTGCTTCTTACACTATCTGGAAACAGAACGTGAAGTTATAGTTGGTAAGAAGATATTGAAGTAACGGGTACTTAAGTATCTTCTTAATAATGATAAAATGCGATAGGTCTAACCTATATAGCGCGTTACAGAAAGGTGTGGCCATTGTCGGCCTCGATGGCATAGTGGTTAGTGTAACCGACTGCCTCGCCTGAGGTTGCGGGTTCGATTTCCGCACTCTGGGTGTTTCTATGTATAATATGTATGTATTTAGAAAAACAAATAGTATATATTATGTCATTGTATGTTTATCCATTGTCTAGTACCCATAGTACAAGCTCTGCTTAATTTGGACTAGATGGTGATGTGTGTATGTGTAGAATATTATTTGTTTCTCTTTCACGGGCATATTCCTAAATTTGTTTCTCTTTCACGGGCATATGCCCTTTGGGAGGCTTACACGGAGACATGGGTCCAACGTGAAGAGGCCCTTCGAGAGTTTTAATCAAAATGTGATGGAACACCTACAGCGGCACTAGCCGCAGCGGGCGTAGGACTATTGCTACGTATGGTTCTAATATATGGGCTATGGGTATGGGTATTTGATGGACTGGTATATTATTAAAAACAAATTAATTGTAGCGTTGGAACCGTTACAATCTGATATTTGAAACTATCCCAATATATGTATTATTATATTTGCTATGTAACAGAAATATAAAAATAAAGTTAAAAATAAGTGGTGTCCCCCTGTTACTGTAGACAATAACATAAAAAAGAAAACCATGCAGCGGAAACGCAAGAAAAAACATTAAATCTCAATACCTGCCTAGTTTTCTTTGCAAAAAGTAATGATATCCCACCAAAAACATAGATGTAAAAAAGGAGAGCCAAGTTCAATACAAAAAATATGCTTGGCTGTGGGCTTCGCCGCAAAAAGAATGGAGATCTAAATGAGTGCCATGTTCTATGCAAAATCCAAATATGTATTTATAAATTTATTTTTATCATGCGACTATTCTATGTTTCAAAAACACAGTGGTAGAATTAATAACTTTGGTATTATAAATATTTTCGATAATCTAAAGTATTACATATTTTGTTCAGAATCTTTATGCTTGGACTCAATGCCTAATATAAATAATAATGTAGAGACAGGGATATCGCCATCAGAAACCATGTTTTTTCGATATTAAATATTTGTACGTCCTTCATCAAAATATTGCAGGATTAATAAATAAGACCGATGTACTTATTGTAAATTTAGAAGAGCTAGCTGACATCGATAAATCTGTAGATATTATATGTGTATCTGAACACTTTTTGATGACAGGGACTGAATTATTATGTACTATACCAAACTATACGTTGGCCTCTTATTTTTGCCGTAATAGTAAAAGAGGAGGCGCATGTATACTGGTAAAAAATGAACATAGATTTAAAGATTTGCCAGCAGTAAAAAGCTTTTCTATTAGTAATGTATTCGAGTGTTGTGCGATCGAATTGATTGATTATAAAATTATAATTATTTGTGTGTATAGAGTACCTAGGCAAAATAATCTGAACATGTTTTTCAACCGACTTGAAGTGGTCTTAGGATACGTGTCCAAAATTAAATGTCACAATATTGTTTTAACTGGTGATTTTAATATTGATGTCTTAAAATGTAGTAATGACACTTTAGAATTAGAGTGTTTATTATTGAATTATAATCTAAAACTGGCTCTGAAACAACCAACAAGACTTATTAGTAATACTTGCATTGATAATTTTGCACATAATTATAATAAGAATTGTAAGGCCGAAGTGTTAGAATTTGGCTTATCAGACCATACTGCACAATTAATTAAGCTCCCAGTACGAAAAGTACTAAAATTAAAATGCTGGCGTAAGCTTCAAAGGGATTTCAGCACTGAAAATATCCTAAAATTTAAAAGATGCATAGAAAGCTTATCTTTCACTGACGTTTACGAAACTGAAGACCCAACTTTAGCGTATCAGCATTTTATAGAAAATTTTAGACTTTTTTATGACCTGTGTTTTCCTGTAATAAAAAAATTTATACATATATATACTAAACAAAAATGGGTATCGCGTAGTATTAAAATTTGTAGTAAGCGGAAACGACAGTTGTTATGGAGTTACAGATTAAAACCCACAAAAAGTAATCACCAAAAATATGTTAAGTACACTAAAATGTTAAAAAAAATTATAAATTTAACTAAGCGCGCTCAAAACAATTATAAAATAAAAACATCTATAAATAAATCCAAGGCTATGTGGCAAATAATAAACAAGACCAAACAGAACTTGCCAAAGGAATCTATTACAAACATAAAATTAAATGAAAATACTAATATAACAGATCCTACACATATGGCCAATGCGTTCAATAGTTACTTCATCAACAAAGTAAAATCATTACCATGTGTTGGTAAAAATTTGACACAACTGATCAATCATCTTTTAAATGCAATGTTTCTAGCGCCGAGCTTGCCTTATGACATAAATAAAATTATAAAAGGTCTAAGAAACACTAATAGTGTCGGCTATGATGGATTTTCAACAAAAGTGATTAAAGAGGTAAATGATCATATTTGCTATCCCATATAATAAATCTGAGCATAACTACTGGCATATATCCAAAAGATTTAAAGTTAACAGTAATAAAACCCTTACACAAAAAGGATAATAAAGAACTTATGGAGAATTATAGGCCCATTGCATTGATTTCCATATTCTCTAAGATCTTTGAGAAATACGTATATAAAGAAATTAATAATTATTTGGAAAAAAACAATATTTTACGTGACGAACAGAAAGGGTTCCGCAAAAATAGGACCATCAATATGGCCATTTATGATTTCATCTGTAATGTCATGTCTTACATCGATAAATCATCGCCGGTCTGTTCAGTTTACTGTGATATGTCACAAGCGTTCGATCACGTGGATCATGATATTCTAATAAAGAAACTGGAAGCCTATGGCATTAGGGGCAATGTTTCAAAATTAATTAGGTCATACTTAACAGAGAGAAAACAAATCACGGAGATATGTAGACTGAACATCAAAACAAAGACAGAAGAAACCTATGTCTCAAATGAGCGCTATGTAACTTATGGAGTGCCCCAAGGTAGCGTACTAGGGCCGCTTCTCTTTATTATATATATTAATGACTTACCAGGTGCTACTATTCAACCCATGACATTATTTGCTGACGATAGTACTGTGACCTTAGCGTGTAAGGATATTGACTATTATAAATCTGACATAACAAATTCTTTGACATCAATAATTTCATGGCTTAATAATAATAATTTAAAAATCAATATAATTAAAACAAACATAATGCATTTCAGACAAAAGTCACAAAATCAATCAAATTTCAATATTATACACGACAACATTGAAATAAATGAAGTAACTAGTACTCGATTTCTCGGCTTAATTATTGACCAAAAGTTAAACTGGAAAGAACATATTGATAAGTTGAGTAATAAAATCAGCTCACTATCCTACGCTATATAAAAACTTGCACAAACTGTGAACACCGATGCAATACTTACTGCATATTATGGCCTAATTGAATCTGCACTTAGATATGGATTAATATTTTGGGGTAATTCAACAAATAAAGATATAGCATTTAAAATTCAGAAACGCTGCATACGTTCTATGTTTATAATACAAAGTACAGAGAGTTGTAAACCATTGTTTATCAAGCACCGGATTCTAACACTACCGTCACTATACATTTTTGAAGTAGCTATGTTTGTGAGAAGTAATCCGCATTTATTTCCTAAGCTGTCTGACACAGTCAATCGAAACAGGCGTGAAAATAACAAATTACGTATTCACAAGTCAAAGATCGCACTTATGCATAAGAGCATAATTTGTATGGGTCCAATTATTTATAATAAAATTCCAAAAGAGTGGAAACAGAAAAACATAAATGTATTTAAAAATCTGTTAAAGGCCTTTTTGGTTGACAAGGCTTATTATAATGTTATTGATTTTTTGAATGACCATTTGTAGTACTATCATAATCATCATTTCGTTACATATCTGACATTTTACAATTATGTGACTACCGACTTTATTAACTGACATTTTATCGTTTTAATTTTTTACTTTATTTTTGACATGGACATTTTATAATTTTAATGATATTAGATCTTTATTTTTTAATTTTACTTGCATGCATTATATTATGAATATTATTAATAATTCTATTTTCTTTTTTAAAATGACACCTTTGAAATTTTATGTGCGTCAAATCAATTATTTTTTAACATAATTTTGAATATTTGTATACCCTAAGGGTAAAACATGATGAGCCCCTAATACACTATAACATCATGCATTTTATGTAAATGTACTCATGTTTTATACAAATAAACTGATCTTTATCTTTATAGGAACAAAATAACATTATGAACAAGTATTAAACTCTATTTCTTTGCTTTATTGGATACCTATAACAATTGCTGTTATTTATAAATGTGAGATCTTAAAGTAGGTTAGATTTGACTTGGCCAGTTTTTATCAGAATTAAAAAATATATATGTTGAATAGCTTTATAAAATGACTGATGTAATGAAAACTGGCCAAGTCAAATCTAACCTACTTTAAGATCTCACATTTTTAAATAACAGCTATTGTTATAGGTATCCAATAAAGCAAAGAAATAGAGTTTAATATTTGTTCATAATGTTATTTTGTTCCTATAAATACATATTTGGATTTTGCATAGAACTTGGCACTCATTTAGATCTCCATTCTTTTTGCGGCGAAGCCCACAGCCAAGCATAATTTTTGTATTGAACTTGGCTCTCCTTTTTTATATTTATGTATTTGGTGGGATTGTATATTAACATATTTAACTATATACCTGCGACATAAACATAAGATGAGGTAAAGATATCAATGCATAAACCTGTTCTACACGCTCGTCAAAATCCCACACAGGTCATTTATTCGTTTCAAAGTAATCGTAGCACAGGGTATGGCAGCGAAACAGCAGTGCGAAAAGTTTATTAAATAAACAATACAAATATAATAAAGTCATAAGTTAATATAACATTTTGTGTAAACCTTCACGAAGTAAATTTATTCTTTAAAATTATTTATTAGTAATATCATTAGTATTATGGAGACTTGCCAATATGAGGACATCCCGAACGACAGTGAAAGTCTTTCAAAAATTAAGAACGATGTTTCGTGGAAACCATTTTTAAGACAGGTATGATTATTTTAAAGTACGGACTTACAACTTATCGTATAAATAACCTTGCCTATTTTTCACCTATTATTATTTTTATGTTTTATAATATACCTTAGAAATACATTTTCATATTTGACAGTAAGTAAAGATGGTAGAAAATGCTATCATTAATAGAAAGCTACGTAATCTATAATATCTTTAAGTAACAGACCTGTGTTTTATTGACATTGCAAGCAAGAGAAGCCACGGGCAAATGCTGGTTATTGTTAAATCTTTATATGTGTAAATCTTCTATGCGTATGTTTGTAATTAAACTCCTCCTAAACGGCTGGACGGATTATGGTGAATTTTTTTGTGTGTGTTCAAGTGGATTCGAGAATGGTTTAGACTTTTTTTTATGTGTACTGGACGAATTTTTTATGTGTCTGTCGGGACAGCTAGTTTCTTATAATTGTTGAGAAGGTATAATACCTGTATTACGAAGATTCAAACAACGTATACAATGGACCACACAGTTGTATGTCTCGTGTGGAGATCGAACCCTTAACACTCGGTGCAGTGGTAGAAATGAAGCGACTACTTAAACCATAACGCTATCCGTGCCTTTTTAAATATTACTGCATATACCTTACTTATAAGAAATCAGATGTGCCCGCGGTTTCACCCGCGTTTATGATTACTGCACCGCCCCCGTGGGTCGTAGCGTGATGTTATGTAGCCTATAACCTTCCTCGGTAAATAGGCAATCCAACACAAAAATAAATTTTCAAATCGATCCAGTAGTTCTTGAGATTAGCGCGTTCAAACAAACAAAAAAACTCTTCAACTTTATAATATTAGTATAGATATAAGCTAAAGAGAAAAAAAAACAAATTTAAAAGTGTCATAATATTCCTCCGCATCGTCGTCAATTGGCAACGTGCCCAGAAGACTGGCAGCATTGCCTCGTTGAATGGCAAATGGCAATACTTATTCTTTGTGCAAAGAAAATACCAGCCCTCTGGTCACGCGAAGCGTCGATCAGCCGCTTAGCTAGGTCTCTATAAACAGACCTAGCACTTGGACCTAATGGCCCCATCGTTTTGTTACCAAAAGGCCCAAATATTTACTCACCAATAAGGTTTTGATATATACTGTAACTTCGTATGACTTTAGCCCTGAGGGGTGACATTGGTCGTTAATTGGAAAAATTTTGAAGTTCCCACCAGACCACTATCAAAAATACACGTGGAAATCAATTGATAGCACTATAAACTGTCAGCTTCTTCCAATTAAGGGCCAATCTCACCCCTCAGGGCAAAAGCCATACGAAGTTACCGGTTTATATTTCTTGTAAATAGTTTGTGTATATATACTAAAAGATACTTACTTATATGTTTAATACTATAGCAGCACTAAAAACCGTATATTTTTCTTATGTACGCAGCACACTTGAGTATGCTTCTCCAATTTGGTCTCCTTTTTACCTCATATACATTAATCAACTTGAGCGCATACAAAAAATTTTTCTTAATCATCTTAATTATCGATTCCGTAATCCTGCCTTGTCGTATCAACACAATTGTGAGAGGTACGATTTTCTTACTTTAAATGATAGGCGTAAACTAATAGATATGTGTGTCTAATATGATATACTAAACGGACATCTGAACTGTCCTGAATTGGTCTCGCAGGTTACATTTAATGCTCCAGTACGTCGCACCCGTCAAACATCATTGTTACATGTTCCCCGACATTCAACCAACCGCGCTGGTAACTGTGTGCTCACCCGCTTTGCTCGCACCTATAACACTATATTCCAAGAGGTTGATCCCTTCTGCTGTTCTAAGAAATCTTTTAAATCACAATTAATAAAGATATTAAAAGATAGGCAACTACGCCCAACTTAATTTCATCTCCTTCTATTCTTATGTGTATGACCAGTGTGTTTATTTTTTATATTTATAAACTCACAAAGTTTGTATTATATTCCATGTTTATATAAGAGGTTGTAAGTAGTGACCTATTTATACGCTGAATTTTTTTAAGTATATTAAGTTATTTAGGGAAACCTGTTATTGGCCATATGAAATTGTACTATACTCGATTTGTTAAACAAACTGTATCGCTGTTGGTTTTCTTAATAAAAATAAATAAATAAATATATGATAATAAATACATACATAATCTAACGCCAGTTTCCTGTATATGTATGTTTTTAATTTTAATTGTTATACTGCGCGGTGGCCGGCCACACCGACTGGGTCGCTTTATGACTTCCTGCCTGACAATGCTACATTCTCAGCCAATCATTTTTACGATAGACTAGATTTTGCCCGCAGATTCGCTCGTATTAATGTAGGTTAGGTTAAGTCAGTAACCGATTTTTCTGTTCCCCTAACAACATGTGTGCGAAATCTTATTGTGATCGGTTGAACGTGACAAACAAACTCACATTCGTATTTATAATATTAGTTAAAATTGCATGCTACCAGACGCGGCGGCTAAGGCACCATTTGAGTTCTAATAAACGTAGTGTAGTGTATGTTGACGTTACTTCAACGAAAGCTCACATCATCAAGCGATGATCATTTTAGTCTCCAAACTTAAGAAACAGTAAGCAAAGTAAGAAAGATGTCACGCGATATATCTCTAACTAGCTTTTGCCCGCGGCTTCGCTCGCTTAAAAGTACGTTAGGTTACATCAGTAACAGTACTTTGAATAAATAAAATAAAATGGCGCTCGGTGATAATATTCTAATGGAAAACGAATTTTAAAATCGGTTTATTCGTTTTTGAGTTATCCTTAGAAACAAACAAAATATCAAATCTGTCCTCTTTCTTATATTAGCAAAGATAAAACTATTATTTATTATACTTTAAGAGATTTTTGAAGTGAAACTTCTTTATCGACGTATGGGAGAAATTTTGTAGCAGCGTCACGTTTTTCGGTTACGCGCCATGTTGCTTTTTATCAAAGTTTAGTATAGTGACGTAAAGAATATAATGTAATATATTTATAATAATAACAACAATATATTAGTTTTGAAGTTTGGTTTGAAATAAGAATAACAATATATTAATTTGAAAGTGATAAAATAAAAAGACTTATTCAAATTTAAGTGAATTTACAAGAAAAGTGAGAGTGATTATATATTTCGTTTTATAAATTCAACACGTATGAGCATGATTTTAATATTTATTTGAGGTTAACCTCACTTTTTGATTGTAAGTATCAGTGAATGTATATAAATCTGTTAAAATTAGCAAGTATTAATAAATATGACTGTAAATCTAGTGAACATTATTAATTCTAAAAACAATAAAAAATATAAATTAAATAATAATTTAAAAATAAAACAAAACACGATTAGAAAATAAAAATATGTATACGTACATCTTTTTTAGTTATTCGTTTTTAATGATTTATTTATTCATTTTTAATTTTATAAAATCGTTGCATTTCTACAAGATTAACTGTCATCATATAATTGTATTACTTTGAAAAGATAATTCCAATTATTTATTCATAACTTGTGTAATTGATTAAGTCATTAAATATCTGCTTTGAATTATTTTTATTAAGTTATGAAATAAATATTAATATTAAAGTTAGTTAAATAATTTTTGTTAACTAATTAACTAATTAATGTCGTAAAGAAGTTTCACTTCTTACCTGTGTACTCTGGTACACACACACATTTTTTTAATTGATAGATTTGAACATGCACAGCTGTCACGCACATTTATTAATGACTTATCACATATGTTAATTGTAAATCACGCCTAAAGAAATATAAATTGTCTTAGAAATCGTAACGTATTGAGAGAAGTTACATAATTATAATGTAATAATATAATATTCTACCACATACACACAACACCATCTAGCCCAAACTAAGCAGAGCTTGTATTATGGGTAGTTACTAGACAATGGATAAACATATATATATACTTTTTTTTTATAAATACATGCATATTATACATAGAAACAACATTGGTTAATTATGTATGGGTAGTATTTACGATAACTGTTGCTCAATTTTTTGCCTTTGTTCGACCAAAAATACTAATTGCACACTAAAATATGCTTACTAAAACATTTTAAAGAGATCAAACTAAGTCGACGGAGGAAATCCTATATTTGGGTGGGTTTAAGAAGGAACCTAACATAACCTAACCCTTCCGTGACGGAATGCAGTGATTTGAGGCGTATAGGTGCTCGTTATGATATATTTTAGTAAGCATATTTAGCTCTGCAATTAGTATTTTTGGTGGTCATTATTCCATATATCCTATTATGTATATATTGAAGAATATGCAAAGATAAACCCCATTTAGAAGGGGGACTTTTATAAATGTACTCGTAGATTGTTTTATTGTTAAGGGAGCCAAATGTAACTGAATGTCAGATTTACTCATTGTGTACTATTATGACTATTATTTATAATTTGCTAATCTGTTATCTGTTTTTGTAACTACCGAATAAAATAAAATAAATAATATGTATATATATTCTTACTAGCTTTTTCCCGCGGCTTCGCTCGCGTTAATTTAGAATTTGACAAATCCGGTTAGACTAGAAAGCCGATGCTAAGTGACTTGGAAATAATAACGGCTAGGGAGAAGAAGTTTGTCTTCTTCGAAGATAATAGATATTTTATCATGGCAGGTTTACTAGGCTCTAAAGAATTCGAATTCGGCTATAAATATACGTACAACACACATAGGTCACATGCAGAGCTAATATAAAAATCATAACATGCAAGCTAGCTTGGCTACAGTATAATACATACCGTTAAAACTATTAACATGATTTTAGATATCGTAATTTATCGTCTACTATAGTTTATAGCAAAATAAAGGTTTTCAAATTACGTCAAGATCTTTTATAAAAGACTTTTTTTTTATGCAACTTAGGTGGCAAACAAGCATACGGCCCACCTGATGGTAAGTGGTAACCGTAGCCTATGGACGTCTGCAATACCAGAGGCATCACTTGTGCGTTGCCGACCCTTTAGGAATAAGAGAAAGTGTGAACGAGAAGGAGTGCTAAGGCGGAAAGAGGGTAGTAGAGCCTCCGGTACTCTCACTCACAGAACGAAACACAACAGTAGGAATACTGCTATTTCACGTCGATATTCTGTGAGAGGGTAGTCCTTCCCCGGTTGAGCCGGCCCATTCATGCTGAATCAGCGAGGTTCTACGACTCTAGAGTTCTAGGTTAAGATTATTTTTATCTATCTTTAGTAACTTAAAGATTTAAGTGCTCTGGTTTGATTTCAATAGTGACTTCAAAATATGATTTAACATTGCTTATTTGTTTCAGTTTTTAATCTGCAGCGGAGTATGGACTTCAATGTTTCTATATGGGCTTGGTGTTGGAGCACCCACTGTATATATCCCACAGATAAGAAAGGAAGCTAATTCTACCAGTATCATCACTGATGACATGGCGTCGTGGCTAAGTAAGAGATTAAATTTGTTTTGTAAGAAAAGTTAAAATACATATACATATACACTAACTTAATTTTTTAAGAAATCAGTTTTTTTTTACATGGGAAATGCTTTGACGCTTACCCCTCCGCGGTGGCGCGCGGAGGGGTTATGTCGGACTCACCGGGGTAAAAGAAAGATGGTAATGATGATAATGGACCGCCCGGTAATACCGTCTAAACCTACCACGGTGTTCCTCGACAAAACCGCAATCGGCGGGGCAGCGCGAATCATTTTCACATGAAGTAGCAACACCGCCGAGGCTTCGGCCCGCCGAATGAAACGGTAGGCCACTACGTAACAAGACTATCCTTTGGGCACCACCACATTTAAGCCCTACTATCCTTCTTTAAGAAGGGGACGGACACACGACACAGAGGCGCGCGTGAGAACACGCACGCCGCCTCTCGGACCTGGTGCTGATCAAGTGGCGAGCAGGCCCACGAAGCCCACCACTCCCAGGTCAAACCTCAGGGTGGATAGAGATCATCTCGTGAACTTCGTCGCCCGGTTCTGCCGTTGCGGAGAGTGTTTGAGCGCTCTCTCTACCGCCCCGCCGCCTCCTTGATGGAAATTACTTCCTCACAGGAGGCGACGGCGTTCCATGAAAGAATTCAGTTTTAGATGAACATTTGTCAAGTTATAACTCCTAAGGAATGTAGTGTAATATTGTACTGAAGAAACGTATAATAAATAAAGCATAAAAACGATTCTAATAATATATAATTTTCCTCCATTAAATCACAGACCATAATATACCATATTGCGTGTCCTTATAATATTGCTCTTTATTGCAGCGTCCGTGTACAGCTTCAGTGGCTTCCCTTTTGTGATTATCCTGTCTATCATGACAAGATTCTTCGGAAGAAAGATTCCCTTCATAATTGCTGTGGCAGACTCCTTTGCAGCATTTATAGTTTTGTACTACAGCACAAACGTCACACATATTTTAATCAGTGCAATCATGCAGGGGTTATTCAGTGCTTCACAAATAGTAATAGCAATAATGATCCTCACTGAGTACACATCGCCAAAGTACAGAGGTATATTCCTCACAATAAAATCAGCGACATTCTACTGGGGTGTCTGGGCCTCCAATGCAATTGGAACATTCTTTTACTGGAAAATGATTCCATTATTTGGAATAATGTGTGCGTTATATACTTTTCTGACGTTATCCATGTGGCCCGAATCACCATACTGGCTGGCTAGCAGAGGGAAATTTAAAGAATGTGCATCTTCCCATCGTTGGTTAAAAGGCTGCGACGAAGAATCAGAGAAAGAATTGCAGGCGTTGATAGATACACAAAAGAAATATATTGCCAGTTACGGAAACATTCAAGTATCAGTAAAAGATCGCATTACAGATACCTTGAAAACTTTTAAATCCAAAGAATTTTATAAGCCTACTTTATTGTCTATTACAACAGGTTACCTCAGTGTATTTTCTGGTAAATTGATTTGTTCTATTTATGCTTTAGATATTATTAAGAAAATAACAAATAGCGAGTCTACTGCTTATTCTGGAATGTTAATATTAGATGGAATAACAGTTCTTAGTATGTATGCTGGGTGTTCCCTAGCAAGGTTGTTAAAACGACGTACTTTACTACTCGGAGCTTCATCTATAGGTGTCGTATTTTTATTCGTGTTATCTTTATACTTATATCTAATTAAGTTAAGTGTTATTGTTGAGAATAAGTACGTTTCGATACTGTTACTTACATTGTTTTCTTTAGCTGTAGGTTGTGGTCCTTTGATAATGTCTATATCGGTATATGGAGAACTTATACCAATTAGGTCTCGAAATTTATCTGTATGTATAATAGCTCTATGTGGAAAATTATTAATAGCTATATCATTAAAAACTGCTCCTTTTCTATTCAAAACATTTGGTTTGCATGGAGTATTCTTCATTTTTGGTATTTCTTCATCGATATTAATAATAATATTGTATATTTATTTACCTGAGACTAAAGATAAAACTTTGCAAGAAATAGCTGATAGTATGAAGGTTGTAAAAACAAAGAAAAATAATGCAACCGGCAAATTACTTGAAAATTAAAACAAAGACTGTTAATCGTATTTTTGAAAATGCTATGCAGATAAACACTTCTGATAACATAAAGTCGTGGCGCATAAAAGAACCTGCGCAAGATGATAAATTTGTTGGATAGTAGAGTTATATATATCCATAATAAATGACTATTATGTTGTGTTATTATCGTAAAGAAATTGAAATGCTTGGATTAAAATCATATGTTTACCCTACCACGTTTTAATATGATCACCATTGTATACAGTACGTTCTCTATCATGTAAAAGTAATGTATGAAATCACTCTGCTTTGTGTGGATACTTTTTCGCGAGATACACATTCTGTGAGAGCAAGTCCATGATTAACATTTTTGTTTAAATGTATACAGAATGTCCTAGAAGATGCAAATCAAAGTGTAACGGAAGATTCCTTAGGTAAGGACCTTTCAAATATGCTAAATAAAAAACTTAAAATTATGACATTTGTGTAAAAAAAAAACAAAAATAAAAAACACATTTTTTTTTAAAAAGTACGACTTTTTCAGACTTCCAATTACAGGTGGCTCGTTTATGGCTAATTTTTATTTAATTTTACTTTTATAATTTGTGAAGGATCGACTCGTCAAACAACAAACGATTTCTTTTTTAAACTGACGTAGCTTTGAAATCGCAGCATTATTTTGGTGTATTCTTTTGAAAATCTTGTAAGTTTCACCAACAACATAACATAATTTTTTATTTTTTTTATATAGCACATTTGAAAGGTCCTTCCCTAAGGAATCTCCCGTTACAATTTAATTCACATCTTCTGGGACAGCCTGTATGTAAATTCAATTTTATGAAATTAATGCGTGGTAAAGAAATAATATATCTAAGCCTGCTGATCATGGTGATTTTTCTATAAATCTCTTAATAATATGTAAATGTGATCTTCGTGAAGTCAAACCTGGACTTCAAGAAGAGTTCGATAAATGCATGTCAAACTTCCTGCTTATCGTGGCTTTGGAAACAGAGTCGCTAGCTCTTTCAGGATTGGTTCAAGGAATTTAAAAGTCCATTATGTTTTAAGACTGCGCCGAGCGAAATGGGCCAAAACAGGCGGTCACAGTTAAGTGAATAAAATCAAAACTTTTTGGTTAATACAAATATAAAATATGCATTTACCATAACAATGAATGTTTTTACAATTACTCCGTATAAAAAACTTTAAATAATTAATGTTTTCGCCTACAAAATTACGTAAATTTGCACGAAAAATGCAAAAACGTAAGCTGTGATTTTTAGATTATAACAGTAGAAAACTATTCTATTTTACAGCTTAAACGAAACATAAATAATTATTTTACAATTTGTCCGTCCCAAATATTTAAGTTATTGGTTGACAATAAAGATACATATTTATCAAAAAAGCACTTCAAATCCTCCATACAATTTTACAATGGCGGCCGCGCGCCGATTTGAATATGCGCCGCACGAGCTCTGTCATTATCTGTCTTACGCTCGGCGCAGTCTTAAGTTAAGATTTAATAGTTCCCGGCGGGAACTTCCCGCTATAATCAAGTTATTCGAAACCTGAATGATATCTAATTAGCCTTGTAAATAAACTTTTACACCGCTGAATACGGATCTCTTCTCAGAGTCCCGGGCTTTCACGGGTTGGCTGGCTTCACACATATTCGAAATAATATAATATTGTTTGTTATTAATTATCAATACGGTTTATCGTAATTGAATATGCATAAATTGCCTTACTAGGAGAAGACAAGATTACATCTTAGACATGCAATAAAATTACCACTTATGAGTTTTACAATTACGAAGCATATCTATTTAAACGATTAAATAAATATAATGTTGAAGTAAATACAATTTGTCTATAAGCTGACCTAAGTCTGTGACATCATCTATTCTAGACATTTTAATTTTTACGTGACTTGCTTCTAAATCAGGCGATTCTATAAACACCAAGACGAACTATGAATGTTACCTGTTCGTTAAATTTACTATATAAATATCGATTATTTAATCACAATATGTTAAATTGACTACAAGTCATTACGTACTAAGCTTTATTTATAGTTATAACTTTATTTTAGAATATAATGATGTTATACAACAATATAATATTTATCTTATTCCAGCTGAGTTCATCATAGTAGATTTTATTATATATTTTATTTTCACTTTAATGTAAGTGTAAGTAATAATATTAAAGTTATGGTAATAACAATATTATTATATGCGAATATTATTGTCTTCCCGTGAACATGGCTGATGAAAAGCAATCGAAACGTCGGAGAAAACGTAAACCTCAATCTAAAATCCTAAAGTTGTTTAAGTATTTTAAAACACTTTTATTACATAATTTTGAACTCTTCAAAGTTTTATTATTGAACTTTACTACGGTTTAAACGATTTACATTAATTAAAATTATTTATATATTAGTTTACACTTTGCCCCGACGTTTCGGTTGCTTTACAGCAGGCATGTTCACGGGGAGACTCATAATTTGTTGAGGTGTTGTAGTGAAAATTAAATAACGGGATAAAATTCGTATAAAGTATGTAGTGTAATTTTAAAATAAATGTTTGTGTTTTGGTAGCGATGGCTGATCCATGCATTATACTCGGGAATTATTGCTTGTGGTGATTGGTTTGACGGGATAAACTATTAAAAAATTAAGTATTTTTATTCATGTATCACAAGGATAAGCAAAATGTACAAATCTAAATAAGGGCAAATCGTTATTATTGATAGTGATATTAAATAATTTATTCAACTATTATTTTTTGTTTTCTTTATTATGTGCTTATACCAAATCATCGTTCTTAATTTGATTAATATCCTCTTTCTACATCTCCTCTCCTTAATAGTGTGTCGTCCAATCGTCCCTTGCATGGGTCCTTACGGCGCATGAGCATATATGGATATATGGGTAAATATTTATGTAATTTTGAACACAATCAAATATATATATATATATATATATATATATATATATATATATATATATATATATATATATATATATATATATATATATATATATATATATATATTTATATATATATATTTATATATATAATATGCATTTCACGTGCTTTAGATCGAATAAAACGTTTGTGTCATTCCAACAACCTTCTGTGTATCAATATCTCTAGTAGTAATTTACATTTATTGTGATGTATTTGTATGTAATTTCTTAAGCTATATACTATAATTAACGTTTATCAATTAACATGAATTATAATGAGTTATAGTTGCTTTGTTCGATATTATTTACATGCACGCTTATTACTTAAGGTATTTTTCTTTATGCTATAAATAATATTATCATATAGTGAAATATAATAAACATAAAAAATAAAATAAGTAATTATATCTTGTATTCAATTACTCGTAACCACTAAATCTTTTAGATATTCATATGTATTGGTATGTACCTCTACGTATTTCTGAATAAGTTTTTACAGCAGTTCAGTTCAGCAGTTACAGCAATTCTATGTATTTCTATGTTTATTCTATTTAAGACATTTATTTTATATAAGAAGCTCAGTGGGGATACCAACAGACTGTCATGCAGAGGGTCTCGGGTCCGAGCCCACGTCGCGCACCTCTGACTTTCGGAAGTTATATGACTTTTCGAAATTATGTGCGTATTGATTAACAATTATCGCCTGCTCCGTGCCTCGGAGAGCACGTTAAGCCGTCGGTCCCGGCTGCCATGAACATCTATGGCAGTCGTTATTGGGAAGTCAGTGCCCTCTAATATCCTGACAGTGGTCTAGCTTTAGGGTATCGTTAGCCTTCGGGTTGCGGAGGTCAGATGGCAGTCGCTCCGTGTAAAAACGGATATCCAGTCAAAGCCGGTTAGACTAGAAAGCCGACCCCAAGTGACTTGGGAATAATAAAGGCTAAGGAGAAGAAGAAGAAGATTTTATATGAGAAGTATTAACGGGTCAGATCATCAGGCTCATGACCCTTTTGGCCATTGCTTAGAAAATTGTTATTTCATAGTTTGCGCTTACCTTTGGCTGTGATAATATTGTTCTGTGATTTACTCTCGATCGAATAAAGAGTTATTAGGTTTTCTGTTAAATGTTTTTACTAGCAGTAAGGAGTTTGGTAATATGACTGGCAGTCAACTCGTGCCCTGACGTGGATTCTAAGCCTACCTAGTAAACTGTGGGTCTATTACACCTCTGTCTAACCAGTGCGGCGTTACCAGCCGTAAATCTAAAAGCTTTTAAGGATTACTGGTGGAAGACCGTTGGACTGCCACGCAGAGGTATCGAGTTCGATCCGAAGGCGCGTCTTGGGATCGAACTCTGACATTTTGCATATTAAATAGTTAATTATCGCTTGCTTTAACGGTGAAGGAAAACATCGCGTGGAACCTGCACGTCTGAGAATTTGCCATATAGTGCTTACCCACACTGGGCCAGCGCGCAGACTGTGGCCTAAACCTTCTCAGGCTAAGAATAAGCCCGTGTTCAACAGTGGAACAGTTCATATATTATATTATACTAGCTGTTTCCTGCAACTTCGTCCGCGTAGATTTTAACTAAAAAGTGTTAGTTTCCGCGGAAGCCCATTTTTTTCTAAAATCAATGTAGCCTAAGTTACTCCTTATAACATCAGCTATATGCCAGTGAAATTTCCGTCAAAATCGGTTCAGCCGTTTCGGAGATTAGCCGGAACAAACAGACAGACAGACAAAAATTTTAAAAATAGATGTTTTCGCCTATGTACCTTATATACTTTCATATGCATTAGATTAAAAGCTGTTATTTTGACATTACAAACAGACACTTCAATTTTATTTATTTGTATAGATGTATAGACATAAAATAATTTGTAACTTTTAATAGGGGGAAGACACTGCCTCCTGCAACACAGTTTTCACTAGTGCTGGGGTCAGAGAATTCTAAATTTTTGTAGATTAATTTGTGTCAATAAAGAATTATTATTATTATTATAGATAAGTGGTCACTCGCGGAACCATTCTTGCAGTATCGCAGATAAGTAACACACTAACAACACCATAAGTAATAAGTAATAATTCGACACAAATAGATGTCAATCACAAGAGCAAATAGCTACGATTAATTCAGTATTCAAATGCCTTGAGAAATCGGAGCACATAATTATTACCATAGTAATACTGTAATATGGGTCAGTGGGGTCAGAGCCTACACACCAGTGGTGCCTAGGAAATAGGCTGTGTTGTGAGTAATCTGCTGCCGGAAGACGTTCCACCGGTTGGCACTCAGTCAAGCGCTATCCGATAGTTAGCGCGAATGTATTTTGATGGCTAAACGATTTGTTTTAATTGTTTAGAAGTTATTACATGAGCTTTTTGGCTAGTTGCTGTTATTGGTAAAAGAGATTTATATAAGACGAGGTTTTGCGCGCGGCTCCACCCGCGTGGTATCTACATAAATAAAAAGTTGCCTATATCCTTCCCCAGGTTTTAAACTATATCTGTACCAAATTTCATCTAAATCGGTTCAGTGGTTTAGCCGTGAAAAGGTAACAGACAGACAGAGCTACTTTCGAATTTATAATATTAGTAAAGATAGTAAAAAAGATTTTATTTTTTGAAAGATGTTTAATATTGGCATACCTGAAAAATTGCGGTTCCGATTGTGAGTTGGACTGGCGCACTTTCTTACCCTAGAAAGAAATAGATACCTACATAATATATTGAATCTAGTGAAAATGTTTTCTTTTTGACATTAAACATAAAGAACTTGAATGAGATCGCAACGGAAGTTGGTTAGTACTAATGATATTCTACTTTACAAAAAAGTGTGTTGGAAAGGATGGTGGATCAGGATGTTTCCTTAATAGGTATGTCTATATTTTTGCATAATTACAAATTATTCTTAGCATTTCAAAATTCGCGGTTAAAAGGGATTTCCTGTAATTTTTTTAATGTAGATTAATAACCTTAAAAACTTTAAACATATATTATATAATTTTTCAAAACTAGCTTTATTTCTTAAATAACCTAATTTATTTGCGTTATTTCATAGCCATGTTTATTTATTTATATATTTCTCGCAGAAAACATGAATCATAGGTAAGTATAGTATATCATCGTTTTTCTTATACAAAGTTATTTGATGGTATGCGGTTATTACAGCCTATGATGATGTACCAAATTATCACATGCGAATTTTCCAACTCGGTGAAATAAACACTATATATCCTTATTCCTAATTACCTATTATTTTTTTAAATAATATTATTAATGCGAATGTAACTTTGTTTATTAGTTTGTTTGACTGTTACGCTTTCACTCCTTAACTACTCGACCGATCATGATGAAATTTCGCATAGACGTCAGGGGTACAGGGCATAGGGCACATCCAGTAAAATATACTATTCCCGAGGAATATAAACTTATTAACGAAATCTAACTCATTCAACGGCGATCTTATAAAAACTGTTATGACTCGATGAACAAATACAATTGACTAAACGTGTTATAGGAAAAAGCACGTATAATAAATAATATAAACACGTTACTATATTTTACAATAACATGTTGACATATCACCATATCACCATTTCCATATCAACTGGAAGCGTTCAAATCCAAGACGCTTTCAGCGATCATTTCGTCCACGTACGTGCAAGCTCTGGAATGAACTGCCTGCTTCGGTGTTTCCCGAGCGCTATGATATGTCCTTCTTCAAACGAGGTTTAAAGAGAGTTTTCTTTCACGGTAGGCAGTGGCTTTGCTGTGTCCTGACATTGCTGAAGTCCATGAGTAGCGGTTACCACTTTCCATCAGGTTGGCCACTTGCGCGTCTGCCACCAATGGCAACAAAAAAAACATGGAATTTTTTTAAATTAAGCTAAAAGGTAGGAACTTGGTAGTTTTCTTTAAGAATAGGTATTGATGTACAATTGCTATGACGGATCCTTACAAAAAAGATATAATCTTCTTTGTCCCTGGCTATTATTTCTGGGATGACAGTTAAAACAGAGATTGAAAGTTCACATCATAGCTTTTACTGAAGGGAACAACAAAAACCCATATGTCAAATGTCATCAATTTTGTATTTTGTTGATTTTCATGAAGCGCTAAATTTATTTCCGTAAAATTTATATGGGACCACCTATGAAGTATGACCTACCAAACAAAAAATAATCATTAATATCAATTCATAATTTGCAGAGAATTCAAGAGACAAATATACAAAAAAATATTTTTTATTTTTTTTATTTACTAGCATACGGCCCACCTGATGGTAAGTGGTCACCGTAGCCTATGGACGCCTGCAACACCAGATGCATCACTAGCGCGTTGCCAACCCTTCAGGAAAGGAAGTAGAAAGGAGAAGGAGCGGGAAGGAGGTAAGGGGGTGATTGGGCCTCTGGTACTCTCACTTATCGAACGAAACACAACAGTAGGGATACTGCTATTTCACGTCGATATTCTGTGAGAGGGTAGTCCTTCCCCGGTCGAGCCGGCCCTTTCATGCTAAAATCAGCGAGGCTCTACTACTCTATATATACAGGCAAATTGAGAACCTCCTCTTTTTTGTATGTGAATATTGCAAGTTGGAGTACGCCCGGGTCCCACGACGTGGTTGTCCCTATTCGGAGAAGTTCGATATTGTCAACCTTATCCATCCAAACAAAGCCGAATCGCACGATTGCAGTGCTTTAGTTGCGTTCCGATCACTGCAATATAAAACTCACATTCGCATTTAGCGAATGTTAGTTTGTTTGTTTGTTATACTTTTACGTCTGAACTACTTGACCGATCATCATGAAATTTCGCAAACACGTTGTCAGGGGAACAGGAAAGGACATGGGGTACCTTTCATTCAGACTGACTACCTGTCAGACAGACAGACAGTCGTTGAGTAGTAGAGCCAAGCTGGTTACAGCAGGAATGGGCCGGCTCGACCGGGGAAGTACTACCCTCTCACAGAAAATCGACGTGAAACAACAGTGTTTCACTGCTGTGTTTCATTCGGTGAATGAGAGCGCCGGAGGCCTAAGCATGAGGGGACGATTCTCGCAGCTTATGAGGGACCTGCAGAGTATCCGTAGAGTCATTGTGTGGGTGGCGCGAGTCGACTCGGCGGCCAGGGAGAGCCGTAGAAACGGTGCTCTGCTGGCCGCCCGCGGTATAGTTCAGAGGCCCAACCGAGTCTAACCAACTAGGTTGGCTGCCTTATCATGCCGCGCATAATCTCGAGGTGGCTCGTCGTGCCGGATGGTGACCGGAGGGTGGGTCCCGGCGACCACTTTCGGGAGGGTACGGGGGTCCTTCCGTCCGTCGGATCGGCTATCGCCATACCATACAGTTATATGACAAAACTTGCTCTGCGCCTTGCCCCACTTTGCTGCGAGAATAGCCGCCTCTTTTTTTTCACGCTTCCCCTTCCTTTCACTCTATGGCAGTACGAACAAAGCATTGTCGTTCAACAGCAGTCAATCGCCGTAACCCCACTGCTGCTTCCTGTGTCGTGGAGTTTATTAACATCAGAGGACTCCACGCTAACCTTAATGCCGTCCATCACCACCTGGAGACGGCTCGGCCGGCAATGCTTTTTCTAACGGAGACACAAATACGCCGTCCTGCAGACACGAACTACCTGCAATATCCCGGCTACGTGCTAGAGGAGTTTTTCCTCGCGAAAGCCGGGGTACGCTTGTTTGTTAGGGCGGATATTTGCTGTCGCCGTCTACAATGCCTAGAGGACCCTTCCTTCTCTGTCCTTTGGGTACACGTAGATCATGGCTCTTTCAGCCAAATCTACATGTGCTTCTACCGATCCCATTCAGGAGACGCTGAGACAACTCGACTCTTCAATTACCTGAGTCAGACGGCAGACGACGCGCAGGAGCGGTTTCCGAACGCTGAGTTGGTGTTCTTGGGAGATTTCAATGCCCACCATGAGACCTGGTTGGGTTCTCCCAAAACAGACCACGCGGGACGAACTGCCCATGCGTTCTGTTATAGATATGTAATGTACCCTTTCTTGCAAACCACACATTCCTTTTTGCTTACTTAGCATTTATCTTTCATAGTCGAAGTGTCCATCCGTTCAACGAGTCTCATCCTAAAAGCCATCCTAGACGGTTGTCTCAATCTGATTATAGAGTTTTCTTTTTTTAAAAACCTAACCTTGGCGAGGCTCATAACATTTGGTGGCAGCGGAAAGGGATTTGGAAAAGTCCCCGGAACGTCTCTTATCCTAAAACCTAAGCCCGTCGCGTGTGTGTGTTCGAGTGTAAACGCCGACTCCGCTGTGCATATCATACTGTGCACCGAGTTCCAGCCCGGCCCTCTTAGACGTCAGTGTTCGTGAAAACCCATTGCTGCGCACTGTTTGTGCTGTAGCCGGTCTCTGTCCAGAACCAGCAAGGTTATACCCAGTGTCGCGCACAATTCAGTGCCGCGACCGGTATAATCTCCCCGACGACACGCTCCCGTGGCTTATCAACACTAACGTCACGTCGACACCTACGAGAACTTCCAAGAAATTATGATCATCCTTATCGCGCTGTCCGCATTTCAGTAAGTGAATTTATGTATTTGGTCATTGCTAATATCTTATAAAGAATATTGTGAGTTTAAATAGTACATTTCAATATACACTGTATTTTACCATTGTCATTGACGTAGTAAATATATAACTATCATAATGGCCGAAAGATCTCGTAGTCCAAAGTTCGAAAAAACCGAAATTACTGT
The DNA here is from genome assembly GCA_963564715.1 of Catocala sponsa. NCBI lineage: Eukaryota > Metazoa > Arthropoda > Insecta > Lepidoptera > Erebidae > Catocala > Catocala sponsa. The sequence goes on from OY751337.1 coordinate 1,022,162, forward strand.
AACCGATACTGAGGAGGAAGGTCAAGGCCATTGTCCTCCCCCTCAAGGACCCTCTACTAAGTCCGTCTCTAAAAAGAGACCAGTTACAACTAAAGCAGATATTGAGCTTTCTACTTTACTCAAATTTATAAAACCTTATGACGGTTGCAGAGAAAAGCTAAATTCCTTTTTGGTTAATTGCAACAACGCTTACGAGTTAGCTTCAGATTCTCAAAAAGATATACTTTTTAAATATATACTATGTCAACTACAGGGCAAAGCGGAAACCGCTTGCTCAATTAAGGAGTTTACCAATTGGCTACAACTTAAGGAATTCCTTAAAACCCAATTTAGCGAGAGAAAACACTACGCCCATCTTCTCACAGATTTACAGGAGTGTAAGCAACAAATAAATGAAAACGTAAGTCAGTATGCTCTAAGGATTGAGACATGTTTAAGCCAATTATTAACTGAGGTATCTATTTCACACGGCCATAAGAGTCGAGAGATGATAGGACGAACAGCAGCCATGGAGGAATTAGCCCTCCATCATTTCCAAATGGGGTTGACACCCCGTATCTCCGATATCGTTAGATGTAAACCTATAAAAACCCTGAACGAAGCTATAAATATGGCCATTTCAGAAGAAAAGGTTCAGCAATCTTTATCCAGACAAAGCTCAGGCCCGTCTGGTAGTCAACAGTCACGACAAGATAGGTCGAACACCTCAAAGCCGAACGCTCAATTTTCGCGCCGCAATACAAATTATCAATCACCAAACTTAAGTCAGTCTAACCCAAAACCTACGGTTAATGCCAATCGACCTTATAATAATTCCACTACTTCGTTCTGTAGATATTGCAAAACTCCGGGACACACCCTAGAACAATGTAGAAAGCGAGAATACAACAACAATCGCTTTAAGAACATTGAACAAAACCAATCGAGGACACCTCAACGCGTCAATTTTGTATCAGAGGAAACTGATAATGATGAATACCATGTGAATTCTGTAGAAAGCTACGACACCGTTGATGCCGATCCAAAAAACGAGTAACCGTCTCGTCCCGGTGTCGTACGGGACCTCGTAATTTAAAAACCGGCATCACATATCCAAGTTCATTATCAAATATTTCACCGCAGGCATCGCTACATGATCGCCCGCCAAAATCCTCTGTATCCGTGCAGCAACGTAACAACGTTGACCTGCCAAACTCCTCTGTATCCGTGCAGCAACGTAACAACGTTGATCTGCCAAACTCCTCTGTATCCACGCAGCAACTGTTTAAAGTTGACCTGCTAAACTCTACTAAATCCAACGTTTTTGAGATAACAAGTAACCCCGCAAAAACGTTACTACCTCATGTCCTTGTTAAATCCTGCGTATCCGACGTGCCATTGTCCTTATTGGTCGATTCAGGATCTTCTGTATGCTTATTAAAGCACTCTAGCATAAAAAAATATCCTACTCTTGTAAAGGAAACCATCCAACTTAAAGGTATTGACTCAACGGAAGAACCAACTCTCACTCGAGGCCATTTCCAATTAAAAATTCATCTTCCAAATTCTAAAATATTACATCGGTTTCATGTTACTGATATAAAACACTTACCTTACGATGGCATTATAGGGTCTGACCTGCTCAATGCACATAGTTGTAGTATTAATTACACCAATAACCTGCTTAGCCTTGGACAGTCATCCTTAAAAATGCACTTTCATGATCCTGCCTACATCATTCCAGCCAGGACCGAAACTGTTATCGAATGCTCCGTTTTGAATCCTGAAATAAAAGAGGGATTGGTCCTGGACAAGAAACTTTCAGAAACATTATTAATTGCCAACTGCCTAGTACGCGTTAAAGATAATAATAGAATCAACATAACCGTTGTAAATACTGCTGAACAACCCATACCCTTAAAATCAAACCTAAATCTAAAGCTTGAAGCCATTGATCCTCTAGAATTTCAAAGACACACTTCTGGTCCGATAAACCATATAAAAGTAACAAACAATAGCGTTACACGTACAGAAGAAGTATTAAAACTGCTACGTGTCTCGCATCTGAATATTGAGGAGAAAGACGCACTTTTGCAATTATGTTCGGACTACTCAGATATATTCTATCTCCCCGGTGAAAATCTTACCCATACGGACGCCGTCAAACACGAAATTAAAACAACGACGGACGTTCCGATATATACTAAATCATATAGATTTCCCGAAATCCATAAGGCTGAAGTTCGAAAGCAAATTGATAAAATGCTCGAACAAAAAATCATAGAGCCTTCTAACTCCCCTTGGTCATCACCCATATGGGTAGTCCCTAAAAAACTCGACGCCTCTAATACACAGAAATGGCGAGTCGTGATTGACTACCGAAAATTGAACGATATTACAATCGGAGACACTTACCCTATTCCTCAAATTACTGAGATTCTAGACCAGCTAGGCAATAGTAAATACTTCTCCACACTAGACCTGGCATCCGGGTTCCATCAAATCGCATTAAACCCCGCGGACAAACCCAAAACTGCTTTTACTGTACCAGAAGGACACTTTCAATTTTCAAGAATGCCGTTTGGGCTGAAAAATGCCCCTTCAACATTTCAGAGACTCATGAACTCCGTCCTGTCCGGCCTCCAGGGTATTCGGTGTTTTGTTTATTTAGACGACGTAGTCTGTTATGGATTTGATCTTAAATCCAGTATACTTAACCTAACAGCCATATTCCAAAGAATCAGAGACTTTAATCTCAAACTTCAACCCGACAAGTGCGAGTTTCTTAGACGCGAGGTCTGTTATCTAGGGCACATAATTACCGAACAAGGTGTTAAACCAAATCCAGAGAAGGTTAAGGCCGTAACCTCATTCCCAGTTCCAAAAACACCTAAAGATATAAAATCATTCCTTGGGCTTGTCTCATATTATCGCCGTTTTATCGCTGATTTCTCAAAAACTGCAAAAGCCCTTACCTGCCTATTAAAAAAGGATATTCCATTTAAATGGGAGAACCAACAGCAACTCGCCTTTGATTCGTTAAAACATAAATTAACAACTGCTCCACTTCTTATCTATCCTGACTTTTCGCAACGTTTCATCCTTACCTGCGATGCCTCGAACTATGCCGTCGGCGCTGTTCTGTCGCAAGGAACTGTTGGCAAAGATCAACCCGTGGCTTTCGCTTCACGTACACTAAATAAAAGCGAATCCAGTTATAGCACTACAGAGAAGGAATTGTTGGCTATATTATATGGATGTAAAACATTCCGTCCCTACCTTTACGGACACAATTTTCTTATTGTTACCGACCATAGACCTCTTAAATGGTTGTTTAATCATAAAGATCCCAGCAGCAAGCTCCAGCGATGGAGGTTGAAACTTGAGGAATATGATTACGACATAGTGTACCGCAAGGGCAAACTAAACTCTGCCGCCGACGCTCTCTCCAGATACCCAGTGAACCCTATATACCCTGATAACATGAGTCCTTCAAACCTTAACCCTAATGATAATGATAACACCAATTACGAACCTCCACTACAAACATCACAGCCTTCGGGCACACCTAACGAAGTAAACAATGACCTGCAAGATCTTCTCGTGTCTCCGCCATCCAGTCTTGACACAGGTCTTATAAATCCTGAAATCGAAAATGAAGTTATGGATTATCTGAGTTCCATTCCTAATGAATCGCGTGTTGAACCCGAACCTCAACCTTCAACCAGCTGGCAAAATCCTGAAACCTTACCTGTTTCAAATCAACCTAGCTCGGAAAGCTCTCCGGCACCTGAAAATTTAACCTTACCCGAGATGACTTACAGTCAATTTTTAAAACTACCTATAAAATCGTATGACACCTCTATTTCGGAACATAACCAAAACCTACTTAAAGGAACTCAGAAATTAATAATTATACCTACCTCGATAGATATGGACGAGTCCATGCCTTATGTTCAAGAAGTCCTAGATAATTGCCCGGAGCCTCAACGCAACGAATTCTTGAACTTAGAAAGATCCTTATACACATTTCTACCTCTTACTATTGAAGATAAAACTTACCTTTTCCTATTTACGAAAGTTCACTATTTTGACGACTTCTCGTATCAAGATATATTTAAATCTTTAAAATATGCACGCAACGAGATAATAATGTCTTATCCTACAATATGTGCAATCAGCACATCAGACTTTAAAAATCCTTTTGATAGACACTCTTTTGTTAAAATCTATAACATGTTTAACTATCTATTCGACAGAACTAACATAAAAGTACATATTTACCATAACAACATCATATATCCTTCGCTCAGCGAAATCCCGAAGATCCTTAAGGAAAATCACGATATCCCCATCGCGGGACATTTAGGATCCATCAGAATGTTAAACCGCATAAAGGAAAGATTTTATTGGAAAAATATGCGCGGTGACATTGAAAACTATATAAAAAAATGTTCATCGTGTCAAACAAATAAAGCCTTGCGTAAAATAAACAGAGCGCCCATGATAATAACGTCCACCTCAACGTCTCCGTTTGAGAGAATATCCCTCGATATTGTAGGTCCCTTGCCTGAGTCTGGCACAGCCAAACTTAGATTCATTTTGACTATGCAAGATGACCTCACAAAATTCTCGCTAGCTTACCCTCTCCGTAATAATACCGCCGAAGAATCGTGTGAATGTCTGCTTCATTTTATATCTCTATTCGGAATCCCTAAATATATACTTACCGACCAAGGCACAAATTTTACAGCCGATCTATTTAAGAAAACATGTGAGTTCCTAAAAATCAAACCATTATGGTCCACCCCTTATCATCCGCAGACGCAAGGAGCTTTGGAAAGATCACACTCCACGCTCAAAGAATACTTGAGACCTTATATTAACGATAATCAAGATAATTGGCCTCGATATGTGTATACAGCTATGTTAGCATATAACACCGCCGTACATTCAACAACCCACTATTCACCGTTTGAATTACTATTTGGGCATAAGCCTCACATCCCAGACTCTGTGTATGACGATACTTCTAATACTACTTACCCCGAATACGTTAAGATGTTACAACATCGAATGAAACATACGCGTGACAAAGCCATAGAGTTTATTCAAAAATCTAAAACAAACTCTAAAACCTATTACGACTCCCATACTCGCCCAGTGGTATACAAAGTTGGTGATTATGTCTTATTAAAGAACCATCTAAGGCTACGTAAAGCCTTATCACCCGTCTGGAAAGGGCCTTACAAGGTCGTTAAGATACACGGTAATAACACATTATCGTTACTTATAAACAGACGCCATGTGAAACATCACTTCGATGAAGTTAAGCACGTGGACGTCCAAGATGCATCTGCTACAGACTAAAATAATTAATTGACATAATTAAAAAAAAACATACCTAGGTACATCCATTAATTTTTATACATTTTATATACATTTTTTTTCTCTTATTTACAACCTTATTATACAAATATTATTATACACTTAGACATAGCATATAGTATAGTATAGTATAGTAGTGTCTCTTTTATTTACAGCATACTGGCCCAAGGTCACCCAGAATTTATTCAAAAAATCGACACCAGCCCCGGCATATATTTTGACCCAATTGGTGAACTCAAAATTCACGTAAGCCACTTAGACATAGTCACACCGTTTGATGTCTCCTACATTGAACCGCACATCCAAAATATTAACTCCATCTTAGGCTCAATACGACATATATGTAACCAAATTGAAATTCAAACTTCTAATCATCTAGAATGTCATAACACATTAGAACCGTTAACAGTCAGATACCACGACATTGTTGCCGCGTACTCTGCTATATCTCACTTAGTAAACAAAAGGTTCAAACGAGGGGCATGGATTGGTGGTATTGGCACTCTGTCCAAAACTATTTTTGGCACCCTGGACGAGGACGATGCTGTTAAATATGACAACGCCATCCAAAACATTCAGGACAATGAAAAAAGACTGGCTTCATTAATGAAAGAAAATATTTTAGTAACGTCTGCAATTTTATCAAAATTTAATAAGACCTTACACGAAATTAAGTACAATGAGGCCAGCCTTAACCAAGCTATCGACAATTTCTCCGTAAAGTTAAAAAATATTTCAATAATTACTAATGAATTAAATATTAAATCAACCATTCATTCAATCTTGAACAGCTTAGAAGCATCCATGCTCACCTTATCATTTCAGTTAGAAGATATAACAAACGCTATTATATTATGTAGCCAAAACATCCTGCATCCGGCCGTATTATCACCTGTGCAGTTATACCAAGAAATTGTCGATAACTACAGATACTTACCTGTAGATTTTAAGTTACCTGTAAGCTTAGCATTAAGTAATATTCATAGTTTACTAAACATATCTAATGTACTGTCCTACAGTTTGAATAACAAGATTGTTTTTATTTTAAGAATACCTCTAGTATCCCCTAGAGAGTACAGTTTATTTCATAGCATTGGCTTACCGACTCCTCATAATAGTGTAAACCCAAACTCTTTTAGTTTTATAATACCAAGTAGTAAATACATAGCAATGACCAAAGACAAATCAGAATATTGTAAGCTCGACTCACTTAAGGAATGCATAGCGATAAGCTCGCGCGAGTACATCTGTGACGTCATGACGGTGTTCCCGAGCGCCGCGAACCCGAGTTGCGAAAGTGAGTTAATATCAAATGTGATAAGTGCTTTACCAGTGCAGTGTCAAACAAAATTCCTTCATGGACATATAGACTTGTGGAAACCGCTTTATAATAATGACTGGATCTATGTCCAATCTCTAAGTAATAAACTTTATATCGAATGTCTAAACCAAAAACTTATTGACATAAGTATTGTCGGTACAGGTATTCTAAGTATCCCAAACAACTGTATAGCGTATTGTAAAAGTACAAAATTATTACCTAGATTTAAAAACATTAAAATCAACGTTACCGTTATACACCCCGATTTTAACATTATAAATGACTCTTGTTGTAATTTAGATAAGTTTAGAGATATAATAGGTAATGAGCCTCCTCTTAAATTACAAAACATTGATTTAGACGATTTCACTATGGAAACTAAATCAAAATTAAAATCGATGTCCGATGAAACTGACAAAATCCTTAATCAACATCCGTTAATTAGATACGAGACTCATTACTCAATCATTATTATTGTACTAATTTGTGTTATTTCTATTTTCTGTATTTTTAAACTGTTTTTATATATTAAATCGCACAACCGTCTTTCCCATCGCTTCCCTATATTCACTCGATCCACTTCAGTAAACTCACCCGTAGACCAATCTCCAAATCCTGAAGCAGTAGTCTCTATAAAGATTAATAAACGCAATTCTGAAACTGATAATCTGCCATCCCCTAGCATTAGACGAAATATATAATTTTTCCAAATTACCTCTCCTAAACATCGAAATTACAACCCCGATGTTTAGTCTACCCCTGGGAGGTGTTATAGATATGTAATGTACCCTTTCTTGCAAACCACACATTCCTTTTTGCTTACTTAGCATTTATCTTTCATAGTCGAAGTGTCCATCCGTTCAACGAGTCTCATCCTAAAAGCCATCCTAGACGGTTGTCTCAATCTGATTATAGAGTTTTCTTTTTTTAAAAACCTAACCTTGGCGAGGCTCATAACAGTTCGCTCTCACGCATGACCTGTCTCAACTGGTACTCCAGCCCACCCGGATACCAGATATTGCAGGTCAGGCGCCCTCTCTGCTCGATCTGCTGCTGACGAGTAACCCGAACCGGTACAGTGTGTCGATTCGTGCTCCTTTGGGCACCTCAGACCACTGTCTGGTTTGTGCCACAGCTGTTGTTGTTACGCCCCCACGACCCGAGGAGGCAAGACGACGACTGTGGCACTACTCGTCAGTAGACTGGAATGGAATGCGGGAATACTTCGCATCCATCCCTTGGGCTCAACGCTGCTTTGAGAACAGGGATCCATCAGAGAGCGCTACTGCTGTCGCTGGTGAAATCATCCTGGGTATGGAATATTATATTCCATACAGTGATGTCACGAGCGGCGGCAGGAAAAGGCCCTGGTTCGGGCGTGAATGCGCCGATGCTGTTGAACGCAAACAGACGGCGTATCGCGCTTGGACCAGGGCTCGCACTCTCCACGACCCTAACGTGGATCACCTGAAGGCAGCGTTCAACCAAGCCACAAAGGTCTGCAAGAGGGCATACTTAAGAGCGGATGCCCAGCGCGTCGCACGGTTCGGCCAGGAACTAATGGCGCATCCTACGGGCAGTCGTAGCTATTGGCGCCTGGCCAAAGCCGTGCAGTCCAACTTCTGCCAGACCATGCTGCCCCCTCTGAGGTATCCGAATGGATCACTGGCTCATCGGCCGCAGGAGAAAGCAGATCTGCTTGCAAATCTCTTTGCGGCCAACTCCCGAATCGATGACTGCGGTTCGCAGCCGCCTAACATTGCCAACTGCGGCTACACCATGCCTGATATATGTATCAGGCAACGAACCGTTCGTGCGATACTGCAGTCTCTCGATGTTCGGAAAGCCAGTGGACCTGACGGCATCCCAGCTGTGGTTCTTAAAAAATGTGCAGCGGAGTTGTCTCCCACACTTACGCGCCTATACCGGACGTCTTACGTCGCAGGCATTGTGCCTGAGGCTTGGAAGTAAGCGAACGTTCAACCGATTCCCAAAAAGGGGGACCGTTCCGAGCCAAGCAACTATCGACCCATAGCTATCACCTCGGTACTTTCCAAGGTGTTCGAGCGGATTATAAACACCCAAATTGTCCGCTACCTGGAGGATCAATCGTTGATCAATGATCGCCAATACGGCTTTCGGTCTAAACGATCAACGGGTGATCTTCTAGCGTTCGTCACGCACCTCTGGGGTGAGGCTATGGACAAGCACGGCGAGTCTTTGGCTATCAGCCTTGACATAGCCAAAGCTTTCGACAGAGTCTGGCACCGGTCTCTTCTCCAAGCTTCCGGCCTATGGCTTGCCCCCTCAACTGTGCACCTGGATTGCAAGTTTCCTGCAGAAGCGTCGTATACGGGTCCTTTGCGACGGTCGCGCTTCCAAATTTATGCAGGTCAATGCAGGAGTGCCTCAGGGTTCTGTCTTATCCCCTACGCTCTTTCTTCTGCATATCAATGATATGTTGAATCTCGGCAACATACATTGTTATGCGGACGACAGTACCGTGCATGGGCGATATCTCGGACATCCTGGGGCCAAACAGGCTGAGGTTGAGGGGAAAAGGCAGATTCTTGTCGTTGAACTTGACCGGACCTTGGACCGCATCTATGAATGGGGTGCCAAGAACTTGGTCGAGTTCAACGCCAAGAAGACCCAGGCATGCGCGTTCTCTACAAAAAAGTCTCCGTTCCTTCCCCTCCCTTCTCTGAAGAACACTCCACTGGTGATACGTGACAGTCTCTCCATCTTAGGTATAGATCTTTGCCGCTCCCTTAATCAGAAAACCTATATCGAGAGCGTCATTAAGCAAGCTTCGCGAAAACTCGGAGTTCTGAACAGGGTGAGGCGGTTCTTCACGCCTGGGCAACTGTGCCTATTGTATAAGGCACAAGTGCGCCCTTGCGTGGAGTACTGTTCTCATCTTTGGGATGGCTCCGCGCAGTACTTGCTGGACGCTCTCGACCGGTTACAGCGGCGGGCTGTCCGTATCATCGGAGATCCAGAGGTCACGAGTTCACTGGAACCTCTGCAACTCCGTAGAGACATTGCCTCATTGGCATGTTTCTACAGAATATACCACGGGGAGTGCTCTGAAGAGTTATTCCACCTTATCCCGCCCTCCCCTTTCCTATCCAGAACAACGCGTGCTGGGCTCAGATGCCATCCTTACACGGTAGAGTCGATTAGAGCGCGTACCAAAAAGTTTGGGTCCTCATATCTCTGCCGAACCACCAAGGCATGGAATTCTCTGCCAAGGCACTTGTTTCCTTCTTCCTTCAATCCTGGGTTCTTTAAGCGGGGCGTGAAAAAGCATCTTCTCAGGCTGTCAAAGTAGAGACCTCAACATCGCCTCGGCTACTGTGGGGGCGATGCGGAGGCCACTGCTCTTAGACCACACGACTGCTTACCATCAGGTGGAGTGTGGTCATTTTGACGAGCAAAATAAAAAAAATAAAAAAAAAAATGGAATATAGATTTTAGTTATTGTGAAACTTATGCAATAATAATTGGTGGGTGCGGTCTACTTTTATAAGCGTGGTGCTTCCGTAATGGAGTATTGCAGATGAATGAATAAAGGCAATCATTTATTAGCTTACGCACAATTCTCTGAAATAAGTATCTAATTAGTGTTTTACGTGTGGTTAAGATAGACAAATTATGTTAATTAAAATATTTACGTCATTACTCATGCGCACTCAAGTTTAATATAAACATCAGTGTTTCCTCACTTTTATTTAATACATCAACATTTTAATAGATGTAATCTATTTACTACGAACATAATATTTAAATCTATTAAATAATTATCTTACACATTGTAAACATAAATAATATTTTTAATTCAATGTCTCAGACGTGGGACAATTATTGTAATAAACTTCTGTTCAAGATTTAAGAAATTAATTTTGAAAGACTAATCGAATGAAATTATATTAACAGGATACATCATATTCAAAACATATTTGTTTTCTCAAGATGTTGGTTCATATTATTTGCTCCTCCAAAACGAAATAAAATATTGCTTTGTTAATTAAAATTATGAACTAATACATACATAATATGTTTAAGACTGCGCAGAGCGAAATGTGCCAAAACAGGCGGTCACAGTTAAGTGAATAAAACTCTACACTTTTTGTTTAATACAAATATAAAATATACATTTACCATAACAAAGAATGTGTTTACAATTACTCCGTGTAAAAAACTTAAAATAATTAATATTTTTGCCTATAAAATTAAGTAAATTTGCACGAAAACTTTATTTATTATTTATTTATTTATTTATTCATTTTTAAACTTACAACTATTATTACAGGTAACCCCAATTCGACAGTGCGCTACATCTTAATTATATACATGAAAAAATAAACATAAAACTCAACTAAGTAACTAAAAAAAACAAAAATAGAACTAAAGTAAAAAAATACAAAATTACAAATAAACGTTTAATTTATAACTACTTACAATACTAGGAACATAAATAGGACACTGTGTAAATAGTAATTTTTGTCAACTCACTAATGTGACAGCAAAATATATCAACATTCTTCTTATCATATTAATTACTTTAATAGACCTGGATATGCGACACTTTGCCAGTAAGTTGGTCCTGGCGTTTGGTACGACTAAGAGTGGTGCACGTCGCCGCCGCCATAAATGCAAAAATGTAAGCTCGTGTTACGTGATTTTTAGATTATAACAGTAGAAATATATCTTATTTTACAGCTGAAACTAAACATAAATAGTTATATTACAATTGGTCCGTCCCAAATATTTAAGTTATTGGTTGACAATAAAGATACATATTTATCAAAAAAGCACTTCAAATTCTCCATACAATTTTACTATGGCGGCCGCGCGCCGATTTGAATATGCGCCGCACGAGCTCTGTCATTATCTGTCTTACGCTCGGCGCAGTCTTAAGTTAAGATTTAATAGTTCCCGGCGGGAACTTCCCGCTATAATCAAGTTATTCGAAACCTGAATGATATCTAATTAGCCTTGTAAATAAACTTTTACACCGCTGGATACGGATCTCTTGTCAGAGTCCCGGGCTTTCACGGGTTGGCTGGCTTCACACATATTCGAGAACATTAAGGAGAACTCTCAGACACGCAGGCACAATAATTTCCTTTACCGTTAAAGCAAGCGATATTTAACTACATATTTAATGCACACGTAACTTCGTAAAATTAGAAGTGCGTGCTTTAGGATCAAACTTGAGACCTCTGATCTTGAGATATTAGAATATACATATTATTGGGCAGTTAATATATTTATATTATAAATATTATTGCGAAGATTTTTACCAATAGGATGTAAGAGTTTGAGGTCCCTTATTTGATAGTGAGGATGCAGACATCTATGGCGGTCCATAATCTGTTTTTTGTATTTTATTTTATTACTTGAATTGCTCGTGGTTCAACTAAATTATCAGATAGATCCCTAAGTTTACGGTAAACATAAATTATGATCATACGCAAGTTTAACTCATAATTTAAGTAACTTGATGATTATCACGGCGTTTATTTATTCGAGTTTTAGATATACTTGATAAGTTAAATGTTGTTGTTCTGTTATGTGAATAAAAATAGTTTCATATTTCCATAATACATAATTATGATACTCTCGTTACCAATGGGACCAACATACCAAGTATGATTCCATGGAAACGTGATGTCCTTGATTTAATTCTGGGTTTAAATCCCAGATATCTTCACGTATGGCTTAATGGTTTATGTGGTAATCTCGCCATTGTCACAGTGCCGAGTGTTATAAAGTGACACAGATTGTATCCCTATTGTCCTACAAGGATCTAGCAACACCTAACATTTTTCTCAATAACCCCTCAGTGCTGCCCTCTAATAACAAAACAATGACATAGTCGTATATGTTTTCAATTGTGGTGTCATCAATGTTTAATAAACTTAATTAATTAAATATATATTGCTGAAATTGTTACTATGTACATATAATCACAATTCTTTAAAAATGACTTATTCCTAATATATTATAAAACAAAGAAAAAGAAAACTAAAACCCTCTAATAGGCGTCATAAAATTCCTCCGCATCACAGTCGACCGGTAGTGTGCCCAGAAGACTGGCAGCATTGCCACGTTGAATGGCAATGCTTATTCTTTCTGCAAAATAAAGCCCAGCCCTCTGGTCACGGGAAGCGTCGACTAACCTTTTTGCTATGTCTCTGTAGAGCGCACGAGCACTGGGACCCCATGACCCTAGCGTTTCGACCCCAAACGGCTCAAAAACATAATCCCCTACCAGGTTTTTGTATTTGCGCCGTTTGAGAGTCTCCGCAGATGCAGCAGCAGCACCAGCACAACCCGCCGTGCTGGGAAGATGTGATGGCGCAAGGGTGTCGACACACGTTGCGTCCCACACCAAGGGCCTACCCATCTTCCAAGGCATCAATGACATACCGTCCGGTCTCTTCCCATCGTCACGCGCCAAGCCATTAGGTTCGAGATGAGCTGGCACGCCGGCGGTGACAAGAGCACGACGGATAATGTCGTTAAGATTGGCGTGCCGCGAAAAACGACCGGCACTCCTGCTGCATGATAGGCCATGGTGGCCAAGGCCATCGACGGCTTCCCCACAGTGACATCGATGCGGAGAAACACATGGAGCACCTAAACGAAGGCAAGAAGCGATGCGGAACGTTGTATCGTCCAACATAGTGCCTATGTTGGACGAAGGGAGTGCTTGGAGCCAAAGACCCGATTCCCACTCCCCCACAGCCAATAAACGGGCACGCTCAGCAACATTAAGAGATGTGTTTATGAGATGTTCTCTCACCATGTTGCAGAGCGGCCCATCCCACCGACTCTGAGAGAATAGATCGGATGGCAAATCAGAGCTTGGACAGATCATTTTCCAAGCGTTTACTGCGTCGGACTTGCACGACACTTCAGAATTAACCAGTGTGGGAGCTAAAATTTTCCTGGTCAATTCTTCAGTGCAGTGGACCGAAGACAGGAACGCCGGTAAACTGACATCACTAATTTTGCGAACGCCGAGGCCACCCAAGCGAACTGGTTGTTACTTATATTATGATTATTATTATTATTCTTTGTAATTAATAATAATTTGTAAAAAAAACATTCGCATACAATGTAATAATTGTTTTCTGAAATAAATACTCTAAAAATAAAAATAATGACTATGTGCCCTTCTCCACCGTTCTTGACTCTCTTCATAATATATTCTTAAAATCTTCAGTGAATTTAGAAATATGAATGTTGCAGTATTAAAATTAACGTCATAAAATTTTCAGCAGGTGCATGTAGTTTGGCGTAGATGAAACTATCCGATAATACTTTGCATTATACGAAGTTTTGATTAGCAATCATTGAGTTGTAATCTCTTTATAATTGAAGACGAACCGTGGTGCGTAACTAGCCCAAACTAAGCAGAGCTTGTACTATAATAATAATAATAATAACTTTATTTCAGATAAAATTCATATAAGAGAAAAAAAATACAATTATTAAATACAAATTAAATTAAATTTAAAACTTACGTAGTCAATGTTAAATAAATTAATAATTACTTATAGTCTAAAATATAAATCAATAATAATAAAATACAATAGTCAGTCTTGCCCGATAATAATTTTAATCCATTTGTATTGGATCGGACAGACTATGGGTACTAGACAATGGATAAACATACATATGTATATACTTTGTTTTTGTAAATACTTACATATTATACATAGCAACCACACGCGAGCTCTTAAATCTCTTTATGATGATTCCAGAGCTTGTGTTAGGATAAATGGGACCTACACAGAGTGGTTTAGCATCGATAAAGGTGTTAGACAAGGATGTGTAGCGTCACCTTGGCTGTTTAACCTATACATGGACAATTGTTTGAAAGATATAAAAGATTGTGAATGGGGATTAAAAATGAATGAGTTACTTGTCAAATGTCTTCTTTATGCCGATGACCAAGTAATACTTGCGTCATCGGCGGAAGAGTTGCAGGCGATGGTAACTATTATGCATGGTGCTTTTGAGAGTAAAGGAATGAAAATAAATGTAAGCAAGACGAAAGTAATAGTATTTGAAAAGGAAGAGTGCGTGACGATGTGTGATTGATGGAGAAAAAGTGGAGCAAGTGAAAGAGTTTGTATATTTGGGTATTTTGTTTACAAGGGATGGTAAACATGACGGAGATATTGAAAGGAGAACGATTGCTGGCAACAAAGTGAATGGAGCCCTACGCGCTTTTATGAATAGTCAAAATGTATCCGAAAAGGCACGTTTGGCTGTTCATAGAGGACTATTAGTGCCCACACTTATGTATGGAAGTGAAAGTTGGGTATGGCAAAAGAAGCATGAGAGCAGAATAAATGCTGTAGAAATGAGAGCGTTCAGAAGCATATGTGGTGTGACTCTGAAAGATAGAATAAGAAATAGTGTGATTAGAGAGAGATACGGCATGAAAGTGGATATAGTTACAAGAATAGAAAAGGGTATGTTAAGCTGGTTTGGACATGTAGAAAGAATGGACGTGGACTGACTAAGAAAGTTTATAAGGCTAGTGTGAATGGAACAGTCGCAAGAGGAAAACCTAGGCGAACGCTTATAATAATAATAATAATAATAATAATAACTTTATTTCCAAGAATATGGTGATATATAGGCTCTTAAATTAAATATTGTACAGCATATTCTGCCATTACAGGCGTGCAAATATAGTTTGTTCAGACAATCTATAATCAAATCAATCAAAATTAATTATTTATTACTTTCTTATTATTATTATTATCATGCAATTGTAGTAAATTACACCTAACATTTATTTATATTTTACAATTAAAATATAGACAGTCATATTATTGTATTGATAATGTCCAAATTTAAAATGTCATAAATATTGAAAAATAATACAGGATTTCTTCTTCTAGTTTGATGTCACACAGTTATACAATTCTATATAATTATTTATAGTATAAAAAAACATACAACATTTTATATTAGGTAATTATATTATGTCATTATCATTGATGTCAAAAGGATATTATTGAGAGGTGAACATATAGAGAAAATACATAGAAAATAAATATAAAAACTTAGTATAATCATGCAAACATATTAAATTATTCATTTAATCAAATTATTATTTTGTCCTCTAAGTATTCATTAACGTGATAATATATTTTTTCCTGTAGTGTTTTGTATAGCTTTGTGCGAAATTGTTTGAATGGTAAGTTTTTAAGACTATCTGGAAGATTGTTGTATAATTTTATAGCCATACAATATGTGTTTCTCTTGAACAGTTCTAGTTTAATTTGAGGCTGTTTAAGCCTGCTTTTGTGTCTCGTCCGACTTTTTTCCTTATCTCCCAGTTTTTTAAATAGATGTGGATGTTTTTTAACAAAAATACAAATTTCATAGATATACAGGCATGGCAGTGGAAGAATTTTCAATTGCTTAAATATAGGTCTACAATTATCTGTAAACTCAGCTCCCTTTATTGCCCTAATGGTTTTTTTGTGTTATGAACAATTTGTCCATTTCCACGGAATTCCCCCATATAATAATACCGTAGCGTAGCACCGAGGACACATAGGCATGGTACGTAATGATTGCAGTTTGCATATTTACTGTTTCTCTTAGGCTCTTTAGAACAAATACAAATCGCTCCAACTTTCCAATTAATTTTTTAATATGTGGCTTCCAGTTACAATATTTATCTAAAGTTATACCCAAAAATACACTTTCATCAACATTATTTATGGTGTGATCTCTATAGCTTATTTCTAATTTTGGTATGTTTGCTTTATATGTCTGAAATTGAACTAAATTTGTTTTATTAATATTTATTTGTAAATTATTATGTTCTAGCCAGTTTCTCGACCAGATCGGAGGCGTTCTGGACAAAGGCCAAGTTAAGAGCTCCTTGAACCGACGGGCGTGTATGAGGAATGTGATGAAAGTGAATGAAGCCAGAGAAGTGTGTCAGGATCGTAGCAAATGGAAATCCGTAGTCTCTGCCTACCCCTCTGGGAAACAGGCGTGAATCTATGTATGTATGTATGTATACATAGAAACACTCAGACCAAGACAAACATCCATGTTAATGCACACAAATGTTTGACTCGTGCGGGAATCGAACCCGCGACCTCAGGTGTGACAGTCGGTTACACTAATCACTACGCCATCGAGGCCGTCCAATAATTTAAATAGGTATACAGATGCTTGATAGAATGATTGTTCAATTTCCGCATTGTTCGCTTTCACATTACTTCCAATATGTTTTTGTCCACTTCATTGTTTTTGATCTAACCTTGCAAACTCAATAGTCGCAAGTAAGCTTTTTCATATGAAGGTAGTTTACCAAATTTATAACTTATCTGTACTATGTCAAGGTAATTAGATGGTAATTATGTCGATCAATTAGTGGTAATTAATTAATTTGGCACTATGCTGCAGGGTACATTGAGCACTACCATTGGAACTTGAAGATAAATTGCGACCATTTCAATGTGCAAAAAAAAATGTTTTAAATCTTATTTTCCGCCTATTGATATATTACATATCTCTACTAACTTTAAAAAGTGAAAAGATTTGATTTTCTGTTTCTTTATTTGTTTTTAAGGACTTAACTCAAAACTAATCAAGCGATTTTAAAAACTATTTCTCCATTAGAAAGATATATTAATGCGAGTAACACAGGTTCCATTTTATTTAAAAAAAAATAGTATTGATACAAATAATAATCTACTTCTACGCAAGCGACACCGCGAGCAAAGGCTAGTAAAATATAAAATTGCATTTGTTGTTTTTATTTTAAACTATAAATCAATTTTTATTTGATTGCAATGAAATATTGGATATGATTAATTAAATTATTTGTATTATTAAATTTCATGTGTAATACTTTTACATAATATAAACTAATATTTGTATGCCTTAATGGCAAAACATGATGAGCGTGTGTTTCTTTTGAAAACCATGCATTGTAGTCATGTTTGTGACAAATGAACAGATATTTATCTTTATCTTCATTACATATCAGTAGGTAATGAGAATGAGACAAAAATGTATAATATTTAAAACACCTTGAAAGTGGTTTTAATTAATTTTAAAAGTTAATTATTCAGGTAAAACGTTACGTTATTTTTTTCTTGTAACTATTATCATGTAAATCAGTCGGGGAGATTTCTATCTTGATTCTTTAAATTCGTGTGAACAAAAATGTTGCATCTCGCAATTGTTTTCCTTGTTTTTAAACGATGTATAACATTAAATTATCTTTCTGTTTTTCAAATAAATCATGTCCTTTTCTTCTTTATAATTCAGTTATGAGTATTATTTATTGCACTACCTTTTACCGTGGCCTCGGTCCTGTGTGAAGCTCTATAACAAACAAACAAATTTTCGAGTAGATTAGTAAACGTTCAGTAGGTAGTCAATTGTCAAGGACATCGGCATGACCTGAAAATATTGCCTGGGAGATATTGAATGTGGTAGGCGAAAGACCGGGTATTGTGATACAAATTGAGAGAGACTTGTTTTAACTATGACAGACTGAATGTTACGCATGTAGTGATAATTTACGTGGTCCATCGTTTTTTTTTTAATTTTTAAAGGCAGCTCCTGCCCTTGGAGTAATTCCTGTGTCGCGGGGGACTTTACAAACATTCAAACAACGGACACAAAGGACATCCAGACTCGGATCAACCATTTCTGGATCATACCAATTTTTGTCCCGTGGGGATTCGAACCCACAACATTCGACGCAGTGGCAGTGGCGAGGCGACCACTTAAGCCACTGCGCCACCCGTGCAGTCTTCATCAAAAGATATAAGTAACCATTAAAAAAAATACACGTGAACGGATCTGTTTCAAGCGTTTTATTATTTACTAGCTTTTACCCGCGGCTTCGCTCGCGTTAAATTAGAATTTCACAATCAATTCGGGTTGTACTCTGCTTGTAATAATATAATTCATTCATGATTCGAAAGACACGTGGCGCCATCTATTAGCATAAGAACATAATTGTTGTTTTTCTCGGGAACAATA
Source organism: Catocala sponsa (assembly GCA_963564715.1). Taxonomy (NCBI): domain Eukaryota; kingdom Metazoa; phylum Arthropoda; class Insecta; order Lepidoptera; family Erebidae; genus Catocala; species Catocala sponsa. The sequence goes on from OY751337.1 coordinate 1,040,901, forward strand.
ATTTTTTCGGGATGAAAGGTAGCCTATGTCCGTTTCTGTACATTTAACAACGTATATGCAAAACTTCAGGATGATTGGTTCAGTGGTTTAGGCGTGAAAAGGTAAGAAACAAACAAACTCATTTTGGCATTTATAATATTATTAGTTAAGATTAATAAATGATAAAAATAACTAACAAATGAAGACAATCGCTCGTACTCAATGCTTGTAAATTGCAATGTTCGAATCGCGAAACTGATTCAACTAGGGCCTGTAGTAGGGGTTTCGAAACTCGCAGCGGTGTTTTTGTTGCTAGTCCTATTGGGAGCTCAATATGCTGCATATAAAATGCAAAACTGATATTTACAACCTTCGCCTAAAAATGGTTGGCTTTTCATCATGACATCACCGCCATGTAGGATAGATGTAAATAGATGAATGTATGATTCAGTCAATACAGCTAGTGAGAGGCTTACAAAACGATCGCAGTGTATGTCTGTTGTAAGACTTTCAATGCGATCGTTTAGTATTAGTGGGCTCTTCGATTTCTATAGGAAAATATTAAGTCGTAGCTAGCTTATGAGATGGACACGAGCTCTTCAGTAAGTAAGTTGTATTCCAAGCATAAGTTTGCTACAATTAAAACCAGTTGTTAGTCAGACCCCACGATCGCCTTTAAGTGATCCAAATCTAGAAAGTTTGATTCTTGGATTAGATCCGACTTTTCCTTAAACATTTCTCATTCAGTAATGAAATGATGAAATGAAATGATTTTTATTTTTGTACCATCATGACATGCATCATCAAATTATTATTATAGAATGCGGATATAACAGAAAGTAAATAAAAATATGTAAGTAAAAAGTTTTTTTTTTTAAACTATTCAAATGTGCAGATGCACGTCCCATCCGAGGGCACTAAAACAACGGTGATGCGCTCAACATAATGCTGTGGCACTTGCATTGCTGCAAGCACTACACAGCGCTGATTTTCAGCGAACACCACAATTATTGACGTTTGGTCCGCCAATAGTGCACTCAAAATAAAGAAATAAATAATACATAAATAGATAGCCATGAAAGAAAATATGGCATAAATAAATACTATTTTATTAAAAGAATACATTGAAAAAGTAGGCAATAGGTAAGTAAGTACAAAGTAAATAAATATTAGTTATCAATATGTACCTATGTAATTGTGTAAAAAGAATAAAACGACGCTCATGACGTAGGTAATGAGCGTCATAAGATGGCCTCATGTCTGAAAAGATGTTTCTGGCACTATATATTTATTTGTCTAAAATGCAGATACATCATACCCGTATATTATATTGTAGTCTTGGCATCATACATAATTATAAGATTAAGAGATCTGTGAAGTGTGTATTGTGAACGTTGTATGAGATTACTTGATTCGTGCATGATGATAAAAGTGATAATAGCTCCTAAAGTTCCCTGCTAATGCTATTTACAAGCGTTTGATTAAATGCTTACCCTGAGAAGAACAGCGCGATGTCCGTAACAGCAGACAGCAATCGGCTCGTCCCTTATCTATACTAATTATTATAAAGCTGAAGAGTTTGTTTGTTTGTTTAAACGCTCTAATCTCAGGAACTACTAGTTCGATTTGAAAAATTATTTTAGTTTTGGATAGCCTATTTATCGAGGAAGGCTATAGGCTATATAACATCACGCTACGAGCCACGGGGGCGGCGTAGTAACGATAAACGCGAGTGAAACCGCGGGAACATCTAGTTAATAATAAGACCAAAAATACGATTGGCGAAACACGGTTAAAATACAAATTTTGCCTGTTCCTGCAGGGTTACAAGCGTTAGTAACCATGTATACCTGCATGTATGTGTGTTAGTATGTATGTATGTAGTATAAGTTAGATACGTAATATTAGGTGTTAAATCACTTCTAATTAGGCATTTACTAAAATTGCCATATTCTCACTATTTCTACAACAATGGCACATATGTACATAACATACAGAATATGTATTAGCTTATACGTCACATATACTGATTTACTGCTCTGTAAGTCGCGCTGTAGGACACAGAAGGGGTAAATTTGGATCCATTTAATAGGGCAAAAAGATGGGTCAGTGACATCAATATTAGATGGCGCAGGAATTAATGCAAATAGTGATCAAATTTGTGCGAGTTCAATAACCTTTGGTTGCTTCTGACTACGTATTTATTGATGTGAAGCATCTATAGCCGCACGTAAAACCGATTGCTGGCGTGGCGACGCATGCCGTGGCGACGCGTCGCCACGCTATATGATAGTATTTTACATTATGCCATATTACTTCCTGTCGTAATCTGTTCTTTTATGCATATTACTTGTACAAAATAATTTCGATGTTTTATATCTGCCAGGCGTCCCGTGACAGCTCACAATTTTTATAATTACACATACTACTTATTTATAATAGGTACAGCCTCGGTCGCGCAGCGTGCATGAGACTGATGTGCATGAGGTATCGGATTCGATATCCGTATCGGGCAAAAATTTATTTTGTTACTAGTTTTCAGTCGCGGCTTTGCTCGCGTAAATGTAGGTTAGGTTAGGTTAGGTTTGCAAGTTATTTTTCCTGGATGAAAGGTATCCTATGTCCTATTCTGTACCCCTGACAACGTGTATGCAAAATTTCATGTTGATCGGTTAATTAGTTAAGGCGTGAAAGCGTAACAAACAAACAAACTCATTTTCGCATTTATAATATTATATAGTAAAGACTAGTAAGGATTCTCTTTAAAAATTCTCAGTGTGTATTTCAGGAACATATACGTGAGATTATATAATTTATTTAATTTTGCACTACATAATAATAAGTAATTTAAAAATTTTCTTCATTGCGTAATTTTGAAATCACTGAAGTCATTCGCAAAGCAGCCATGCTCAAAGGAACTGGGCTAGACATATTTGTCGCATGTCAAACGTCATCTTCATCTAGGCTTGCCGTAATGACACTTGTGACTGCTTTGAAAGTGTTAGTCCTTCGTGACTTTGGAAAGAGAGCGATGAATGGAAAATGCTCAGCAGTGGAACAAACCGACCATTACAAAAATGCATTAAAGAACCTATCCATCCCTTTATGGGTAAGTATAAGTTTTGAAAATCCTTTTCAGTATTATTTCCACGTTATCTGAGGAAAATTCTGAAGTAAATTATCCCTTTGGTTGAAGCTGTGCTTTGTGTACCTCAATAAATTAATCGGCCTTCTTGTTTATAGGTATAAAATACTTATTTTATACTATATTTTGCCTGCGGCTTCGCTTGCATTAGTCTGGATTCTATCAATAAGTTTATATCCCTCGGGCACAGTATATTTATTCCGGATGAAACCCTATGTCCTATTCTGGAAGCTATATTAACAACAAGTAACAAAGGCTATATTTTACACGAGCGAAGCCGCGAGCGAAAAGCTAGTAATTTTATACAGGTTGTCCCAGAATTCGACGTTAAGCCGGAATCAGGTAAGAGGCTAAGTTATAAAGGTCTTTTCACTCCTGTTACTACAGATATTTACTATTAGATTTTTTTTTGTTATGTAATCTCGAATAATTCGTCTTTAAGCTCTCGATTTTTTTCGATTATTCGAGATAATATAAAAAAATAATTCAAAAGTAAATAACTGTAGTAACAGGAGTGAAAAGTTCATCACATGGTGTAGATTATTTTGTCTTTTTTTAAAATGACTATAATTATCAAAATACGTAACTTAGATTTTTTAAATATTTTTCTGATAGCTATTATACAGGCTAAGTGCCTGTTATGTGATTCCGGCTTGAGGTCGACTTCTGGGACAGCCTGTATATTAAGTTAGGATTTTAGATTTTTAGATCTATTACTATACTTCATGTACTGTGTACATCCTTCAATACGACCACACCATTCAGTCGTGCGTTACATATGGATTAAGCGATTATTGAATTTTATAAACTTTTCAAAATGTATTCGGATCACGTTTTCAATATAAAATGGTACTTGTCATCGGTTTAACGCTTACAGTATTTTTATTAAACGCTTTCAAGCTTTTTATTAAAAAGTAAAAATGCCGTATGGTTACGACGTTATAATTTGTAATTTTTATACCTTTATTTTGGCTGCTCTCACCTGTATCCCTGAAGGGCTCACCTGTATCGCCAGCTTTGTTTAAGTGACACGTAATACGAAGCGACCCAATTGACTCTACCGGGCACAGATCCAGTCTACATACAGCTGCTGAAAATTTCTTATCAGAATATCCCAAAAAGACTTTGCTCTTCTGCAGGACGGAAATACTTATTTTACTAAAGCTCATTTTACTCTATCTCTCATTAAACATATTTGTTTGACAGTTACATATATACTGATTCTGGTATATAGTCAATTACCAAAGAATTCACATCATGAAATAAGGACTCTACATAATTTACCCCTATTTAACTTTTTAAATTAAGCTGGAACAATGTCCAATGTCCAAGGTTACATTAGTCTACATCACACGTTTGAGCGAGTGTAACAGAGGCAGATTTATTGCATGTCCTCCAGGGTAAACGATGTTCCAATACTGGTCAGCATAGTCCCTAGAGATACTCCGATTTGGTCATTACTCGGGCAACCTTGTGAACTCACGCATGACAAGTATGTATGTCCTAGTTTACTATTGATTGTTGTCTTATTTAATCAAAGATAAAAACCCATGGCACCAGTTGCTTGTTTCATACAGGATTCAAATATTATTTCTCTTGTTTAACTCAATTTAGTCTTGTGAAAGTTATTCGTGATTATTTTGTGATGTTAAGGTGTCTTTCTTTTCTTTTAAATATACATTGTAAATATTAATGTAAATTTGAATGAATCACCTTTTCATCTGTCACAAAGTGTATGTGTAGGCGCCATACTACTGTCTGTTATAAAATACTACTAATAAATATTACTTAAAACCTGAAATGCTTCATTCATAATATTATTAAACCCTCTTTCCCCCTTCCCGCTCCTTCTCCTTCCCACTTCCTTTCCTAAAGAGTCGACAACGCGCAAGTGATGCCTCTGGTGTCGCAGGCGTCCATAGGCTACGGTGACCACTTACCATCAGGTGGACCGTATGCTTGTTTGCCACCTTAGGCGTATAAAATAAAAATATCTTTTGACGTTTATGTATAATAATATGGTTCTAAAATACATGTTTTATTCTAAACAAACGGAAGCACTTATAACCTAGAAACCACTATTATTATCCTGATAAACCATTTAATCACATGATAGAAAAACAGATTATCGACTTCAAATAATACGTAATACTAGCATTAGCCGGCGGCTTCACCTGCGTGAATCACACAGACAGCTTTTTACTCACATTAGAAGTATGTATCTTACGTGTAAATTTAGGAAATTAGTGCCAAGTTGCATCAAAATTCATCCGTCCAAATTATTACGTGTAATTGAGTAACGCATCAATTTACAATATTTCACGTTAATAGTATAATAATAATAATAAATGTATTTATTTCCTCTTTCCCGTGCTCCCCTAATCATTTTCTGAAACATCCTTCTAAAAAAATAAAGCATATTACCCAAACGTGTACCAAAAACCAAACGCCAGTCTCATCAAACCATTTAAAAGCCCCTCTACGTAACATGAAGCTGTAACAGACTAAATAAAAATGAACAGTCCACAAAGCCTAACAAATTGTGGGTCCCCGAGGCACCTATGACCTGATTACCCAGTTCAGTTCGGCGGCTGAGACCTTGAACGTCCTCCACTTTATATGTTTACGTTTACCTTCAGCGGTGCAGCTGGTGGATGTCCTAATTCAGCTAGGCTTGTTACTGAAACCTATTGAAGTGAAAACTTCTTTAGGCGCGTTGAGCACTTCTTGGGCGAACAAAAAACAAGGCACTCGCGTCATCGTCACCGAACGCGTTCCATTTTTTTATTATTTTTGGTTTATAATTTGGTTTATAAAGAAGCTTTTATGATCAAGGATTAAAGTTTTCACTTCTATCGGCAGTCCCCAAAGACTGCCCCAAATTTTTTTACAGAGATCATTAGTTTCGATTTTGATAAGTTTATTTTGATACATTACGCTAGTGTGTTTATAGCGGTGCAAACTTCCTGCATCACCTCATGTTCAACATTTAAATTCACTGGAAAGAAATGTTGAGCGTGAGGTTTTTGATTTGGTTCCCGGATTGAGCAAAGTGCTATTGAATTCTTTCGTCTACAAATTTGAGAATTGTAGCAGCATGGTGTAGCCGGGAGATATCCAGTAACAGGCTCGACGTCTCTAAAGTGGGTCCTAAAAACAGATTGGTGAAAAATACATACCAAAAGAAGTATAGGGTATCTACGTCAAGACTTATGACAAACAAAAAATGTTTTACTATATAATCTACGATCTTTTGCAAAACCAGGGATATCACTCGCTCTTTCAAATCCTTGGGTTGATATAAATAAAAATATGATGAAGAGCAACGAATGGGTGAGATAGCTTTGTAAATCTTTGGAGCTCTTACTGACCATACGAAATGATACAGTGTTACTTATTACTCTTACACCAGGTGCCTGTAGATAAGCCCTTCGTACAGTCACTTTAAAACTGTGGGTCACATAAGCATAAGGTCTACAAACATTGTACTATACAATTCTTTCAAAAGCATACACTGCCCTTTAACCGTGACCCTGTACAAGTAATTAACCCAATTTAAAGTTAATTAATTAAATGATAAACACTTTATACATTGTAACTCCATCAGTTTAGATAATACATACCTTTAAAATGTGTGATAAAGTACGTACACAAAATCGGTCGGCCCCTGAATTTGGGTCAAGTGCACGCTCTGACCCAGAGCAAAAGTGATTCTGCATCAGTTTGTCTCTCCATTATAAATTTCTACACACATACACAGACTCACGCTTTCATGTCCTGCAAGGGTGAGTCTGTGAGGTTTATTACATAGCTACATTTAGCTAGCTTTATTTTAAGGCACACGTGAAAGAAATCAAGCCTACCGAGCAAATTTACAAATTTGATACTTATTATAAATTTTCTAACAGAAAATCTTAATAACAGTTTGCTCGATTCTGGCATCGAATTCAGCAACTTGTGATCGGTGTATGTTATATACAAGCAAAATACCCTTGATTGAGATTAAAACCGAATTATTGGCAGTACATAAACGTGCGGTGCAAAATGTCGGGGCATCCCAAAACCGCAGTTGCGCACAGCCGCGCGGGTATTTTAATAAAGCCCACTCCGCGAGTAATGCGAGGTTAAAAACATCATATAAGTGAAGAGCGACAAGCGACCAGTTTTACCATACACATAATAATAATGCTTGCGGCAGATTACATTGAAAATTACTGTCAAATACCCCGATGTTAAATTTTTTAGAGGCACTGCAGATAGCTAAAGATTTGCAGTCAAATTGCAAAAGCACCTCCATACTAAAAAAGATGAAGATGAGGCGCTCATAGCCAGTTGCACTCACTGATCGGTAAACGATTAGCGAGGATAAGCAACGTTGGGTGCGGTCAGTCTATAGATGGGTGACCGCTTAGTGGTATTTCATCTGAGCGTCTCCGTCCTTCGGAGGGCATGTAAAAAGTCGGTCCCGGTTGTTGTCAAATTGACAGCAGTCGTTAAGCCATGTCAGAGGCCTACGGGCGGCTTGAAAAACTCTTGACAACAGGTTGATCAGTAACCACACGAAAAGAAGAAGACAAAAAAGATCGTAGTGAAGTAATCTTATGTACTTAGTAGTCCTGCGGTGAATTGAATTTCCCGTATTAAGGATTCGTCGTGCTGTTAGCAGGAGGACAACAACTATCCTGACGGCACAACAACTCTTTTATTGAAAGGCAACGAAGGACTGACGGCTTAAACTACAGTAGTTGTTTACCCGGACCTAATGTTTGTCACTTTGGTAGCATAAAATAATTAGCATTAAATTATTAATTACTAGCTTTTGCCCGCGGCTTCGCTCGCGGTAATTTAGAATTTGACAATCAATTCGGGTTGTACTCTGCTTGTAATAAATAATTCAATCATGATTCGAAAGACACGTGGCGCCATCAATTATCATAAGAACGTTATTGTTGTTTTCTTCGGGAACAGTAATTTTTTTCGGGATGAAAGGTAGCCTATGTCCATTTCTGTACACCTGACAACGTATATGCAAAATTTCAGGATGATCGGTTCAGTGGTTTAGGCGTGAAAAGGTAACAAACAAACAAACTCATTTTTGCTTTTATAATATTAGTTAGGAAGTTAGGATTGAAATTGTTTTCGAAATATATGAACTACCACATACACTCAAGTGCAAGTAATCATTTTGTCTTTATTAAGTGTTTCTTCAAGACCTAGATAAGCTTATGATTTAGAGTAACATTGTTAATTTCTTGTCGCGAATAAGTGGATAATAGAGTAAAGGATAACTATATAAGTATCTACTTGAATTTGAATCCTCTATGTGCAAACTGACAAAAGTAAATTTGGTATACTACAACCACAGTTTTATAACTTGTACCATTCGATAGAATATCGGACGAGGCCAATAGCCGTGGCGAGTTTCAATTAGAGTTTGATTTTCAACCAATTTATCAGGAAATATTATATTTTGTTGACGGACCTTTTTTAACGTTCTCCATTTTTCCCACAAATGTCGCCATTTGCAGACGGTCGACGTTTTATTTATTTCTTATTGATATTATTGTATTTTCTGGATAAGGTTCGGTGGTTTGAAATGAGATTAGGAGAGCACACAATAGATCGAGTAAAAAGGTTTTATCACGTGGGTGAATAAAATCTATTTTCAGTAAGACAATTTCTGATATCTAATGTCTAGGCAGATGACCTAAGCGCCGCTGGGCTAGATTGTATTACCATTTTTTATTTTGTAGGTACTATCTACTAAAATGGGAAATTAATAGGCAGTCTCTCTAATGGTAAGCGGGTAGTAGTAGCCTATGAAGTTAGACGTTAATATGGATGGGACAGACGTGAATGTTTAATATCATAATTATTTATGTCATAAGAAGTCGGGCTTGTATGTCCGAATTTGCCTGTTGTAACCGACTGCCACGCCTAAGGTCGCGGGTTCGATTCCCGCACAAGTCAAACATTTGTGTGCATGAACATGGATGTTTGTCTTGGTCTGGGTGTTTCTATGTATAATATCTATGTATCTACAAAAAAAAGTATTTATGTATGTTTATCCATTGTCTAGTACCCATGGTACAAGCTCTGCTTAGTTTGGGCTAGATGGTGTTATGTCTATGTATAGAATATTATCATTATTTAAATTATTACTGCAATCTGTCGATGAATTTTGCCGATTCAATTACAGTTGGTATACAATAGAATAACTATTGTACTTATTGAATTGTATAACAGACAAATAAAAAATGCATTCACAATAAATTCATTCTATGAATTATTACCTGACATCTTTATTCTCTCTGCATCTAGTAGCGATAGCTCAGTGGGGAGACCAATAGACTGCAATGCAGAGGGTCTCGGATTTGAACCCTCGTCGCGCAACTCTGACTTTCGGCAGTTATATGACTTTTCGAAATTATGTGCGTATTGATGGACAATTTATCGCCTGCTCCGTGCCTCAGACAACACGTTAAGCCGTCAGTCCCGGCTGCCATGAACATCTATATCAGTCGTTATTGGGAAGTCAGTGCCCTCTAATATCCTGACACTAGTCTAGTCTTAGGGTATCGTTAGCCTTCGGATTGCGGAGGTCAGGTGGCAGTCGCTCCGTGTAAAATCTGATACCCAGTCAAATCCGGTTAGACTATAAAGCCGATCCCAAGGGACTTGGGAATAATAAAGGCTAGGGAGAAGGTCTTTATTCTCTCTATTAAAAAGACAATGGCCGCACTTGGATTAAATTCTATGTCGCGGAGGACTTTACAAAGCTCAAGCAACGGACACAAAGAACACCCAGACTCGGAACAGCTATCTGTGGATCACACAAATGTTTGGAACCCACAACACTCGGCTCAGTAGGAATGGCGAGGTGACCACTTTAACCACTACGCCATCCATGCATGAGTATCACTCCATCCATCAATCCACTAGTTTGAAGTGAGAATATAAAAATCTTTATGTGATGTTGGTTAAAATAGGGTTGACATCCGTCCGGGTTTCCCCGGATTTGTCCTAGTTTAGAGGGCATCCTGGGAGCGTCCGGGTGGAACTTCATTTGTAGTCCGGGTTTAAAAATTTAAAGTCTTGGGCCGCCCGCGACACACGCACTGCGCCCGCACGCCGCGATCAACCGACTCGCTAAAGTCACCGTCCCGTAACTGTCTTTTATTACACTGACTATGTTTAAAAAATCCTGTTGACATGTCTGGGTTCTGGACTCTAAAATCCGGGGTTTTCACGCGTTTTGTCCTGGTTGCCAAATTTTAGAGATGGCAACCCTAGTTAAAAATAGCATCGATGCTTGTAAAAAGACAACCAAATAATTACGAAAACGTTAAAATATCTCAGAGTTAAATTATTCATCACTTAAAATCATATATTATTCTCTTCTCACACTACAGTACAGTAGTGGAGACAGTTTATTATTAATATATTACTAAAAGTCGCGACAGCCGTTGTCCTGAAAACATGAAAAACAACAAAAAACTCAACCATTCTCGAATCCACTTGAACACATACAAAAAATTTCATCATAATCGGTCCAGCCGTTTAGGAGGAGTTTAATTACAAACACACGCACAGAAGATTTATATATATAAAGATTGTGAACTCCTATCACTCTAAATTCGTTATCATTTGTCACCATTTCCTATAAAACCTAAAAATTCTTCTAACTCAAAACATTATGCACAGCAGATGCTGCGCTGCTGAGACATCAATCCCGTAGAAACCAGGAGTGTTTAAAAATAATTCCACCTTAGAAACAACTAGCCTTGACATGCCTGTTCTCAACCATAAAAGCACTAAATCAACAGCTTAAAACGTTTGGCAAACAAAATCCATTTCATTCGCACCTTAAAAACTGCAGGAACCTAACACCGGAACCAGATACATAGTCTGCCCCAACCTAGTTTCTGCAGGCCGAAAACAGTTCAAGGCCGCTGCAACTGCGCCCGCTCCCTGCGGCGTTGACACTCACAATCGATACTAAATTTACTGCCCGATTTCACACACAATCCCTGAACTTTAGAGGAACCAGGAATTGGGTCATTCAAGGCCAATGGCTCAATTTGTTTCCTACCTCAAATCCAAGGAACAGACATGTGGCGGGCAGAACTAATGATTATAAACCTCTGAATAGCGGTAGCAATACCGTTTTTTATGGCATGATTTTATTCCCATTTATCCAAAGAATTATTTGTCTTTAAGCCAGGTTGTCATGGTATTTTATGGAGTCTTTTAATTACCTATTCGGTCCTTGAGAGGACGACTTGTTTCAAGGACATTGCCAGTTCGTAGCTACTCTTAAGCCATGGAAAAGATGTGATCTTTATTGAAGGGCAAATGATTCGATTAAACACGTAATTCCTTAGAGTGCTCCTGAACTTTCAGTGTTAAATAGAGGGAATTAACTGTTCAAGGGCATTGCTTAACTTTTAAAGAAGATGTATAAGTTTTAGGAGGAAAAAGATTAGTAGAGGTCAAATAATTCTTTGGTGGATTTAAATTTGGTAAAGCTATTTAAGATGGTTTAATGATATCGCTTTTTGATTAATATCAATACGGTGAACATTATAAGAAAAATATTTAACTTATGGCTATATAAAAATATTGGTTATATAAAAATATTTCTCTGAGAGCACCGTCAAGGCAACTTTGAATGCACATGGCAATGATAAACACAGGTTTGAGTGGATGGCCCTTAGGGGTCTGGAACACTCCAAGAAATTCATTGCAAATGGAGCCACAGGCTTCACCCGGAAGTTCTGTGGGTATAGCAAGAGCCAAATGCGCCTGCTCACAGGAGCGTTCACTGGCCATTTTGGCACCAACGACTTCCTGTGCAGATTGAGATTGGCACACAATTTGATCTGCAGAGCCTGTGGTGAACAGTACGAGTTCATATCGCACCTACTGTGTGAATGCGACGCGTTGGCTGGACTGAGGATGGGTCTGATGGGATTGGCATATCCAAATCCTGAAGAATTCAGGCTTCTCCCTCTGAATTATACACTGCGGCTAATGCAGTACATTCATAAGGAGATAGCTAAGGGTTGAATCTTGGAGCCGACACAAAAGATCCCACTGGGTCGAAGTGTCGCCGGTCTGCACTGACTGGCCACCACACATAAGATAAGATAAGATAACTTGTGGCTTATAGTTTAATTTAAGAATACCTAAAGGTTTTGTTTTGCCTTGGAACTTAAAATATTATTAAATTATATAAAATTATTTTAATTTACGTTCTTACGTAAACGTAAGAACGTAAATTAACTAAACATCTAGTAAACTAGATGTTTAGCAAGTTATACCAAGAAGAAAGGAGTGGAAGATAAACCTTTTCGTCGAGTATGAGACAATATTAGTGATGCAAATTATAGTATGTCAATTGGACATACAAATTGTCTGACATACATATATGTCTAACGACAGGACATAGTCTAATGCCTATGATTACCCCGGCGGGATAGGCAGAAGGGTCAGTATAAACCTAAAGTTCGCAAGATATAGGTTCTGGTCGTACGTAATAAGTCGGGAACCTATTGTGATATACCGGTTATAGTTCTAGACTCCGTGCTACTATAGAGAATTTCCTTACAGAAAATTTAATATTTAATAATAATTCATTCTCGCGCGAGCTGTTGATATAGTAGGACGTATTCAACGTTACATTGAAATACATATATAGCAACTTTAAGTTTTCTCTATAAAGATATAAAGTGTAAAATCGTTTGGTGCCTGCAGTTAACACACACTTCGTTCAACTCTGTGTTGTTGTGACACGCGTAGTACAAGTAAAAGATTGAGATAAAATGCAACGTATACCAATATCTGGACATTCTATTAAGTTCTCATCGCAACCAGATCTCTCCGGCGAATTGCTAGATCAAGACATTATTCGAAATATAAATATACGAAAACGCAAAAATCCTGAAAGTGAACCTAATATTATGGAAGTTAAGCAAGACCTAATTCAATCATTCAAAGAGATGATGAATGCTGAGATAGCTGGGATTAAAGAACAAAACACCAAGATTCTTGAGTCTAACACACAGATTATTAAACTGCTGGAAATCAATTCATCAATTATGAATAGAGTGCAAATACTTAAAAAAAAATATAGAAGCAAATGTGCGTATTGATGAATTGGAATTACAGTTCAACGGATTGCAAAAGCAGCTTATGAAAAATACAGTTGAAATCAGAAATATTCCTCGCCATGACAAAGAAGATGTCCATGATATTGTTAAGAAAATATATAATACATTTCATATAGAGCCCATAGACGCAACAACAAATGTCTTTAGGAGAGGAAAAAATAACGGGCCTATCGTTATAGAGTATCAAAACCCCCACAAGAAAACAATGCTATTACAAGCTGTTAGAAAATATAACTCCGAAAATAAGACTAGCCCATTGAACACAGACAATCTGGTTGTTGAATGCGTTGATGGAACCACTTCCAGGGTGTACATTTCTGAAGCCCTGACGCCTATGTCTAAGAAGATACTGACTGCTGCTCGTGAATTGGTAAAAACTGGAATGTTTAAATATTGCTGGACGTCACGTGGCAATATTCTACTGCGGAAAGAAGATGGTCAGCATGCTATTGTCGTCAAATCCCTAAGGCAGTTATACGATCTAGGCTCAGAATGACTATCTGTGGAGAAACCCTACTCAAATTTGTGGTATTTTTTAATCTTCTTTATACTTCTAATTCATACAAAATATTATCTTTTTATACTTTGTTTTTCTAAGGTTGCATACAAGTTAGCTGCCAAAACTTTTATCATTAGTCTAACCTACCAGAGATCTATTATCCTTTATTACTATTATGTCATATATTTATTATCTTTATATTATACTACAATTTTATCGTATAGTATTTATAACAAGTCCGTTACAATTTTACAGGAAAGTTATGCTCACAATTCTGATGTTATATACACAACCCTCGGAAACTTTCATCCTCGGCCAACACTAAAGCACTATTATTTTATTTGTCTAAATATACAAATAAAATGGCCAATAATCTAGAGGAGGTGGTCACTGAGGTTGATAATAATATCAACGTTGGTGATTGTTTCTTGGTCGAGGATCCGGAAGCGCTTTCTCAATACAAACTTAATACCAAATGCTCTCTAAAAGTTATTGTACAAAATATACGAAGCATAAATAAAAATTTTGAAGACTTTAATGCCTTTTTAGCTAGGACCAATCTTGATTTCGATATTATTTTTCTAACAGAATGTTGGTTGCAGCACTTAGAATTATTACCGCAAATAGACAAATTTAATACCTCTTATACACGTAAACTCATTAATCAGAATAGCGGCGTAGTTGTATATATTAAGACTCATTTGGCAAATGTAATAGTATATGAGCCCGATATTACTGATGCAGACTGTTTGGTAGTAAAAATAGGTAAAACCCACGCATTTAACTGTTTGTACAGATCCCCATCTTTTGCCTCACTGACAAATTTTCTTGGTACATTAGATGAACTATTGAAGGATCTAAAACATATACCCAACATTTACCTAACTGGGGACCTTAATATTGATATTAGTAATAATAACAATGATTTACGACCAGATGAGTATTTAGACCTACTTAGCACACACTGTCTTTTGCCTAGCCATTTACTTCCATCGCGTATTAATAAATGTCTTGACCATTTTTTTGTGAAGTCCAATAGCAAAGTCCTAACTATAATTTGTGAATCCTCCGTTACTGACCATAGTAGTATCTACATCAATGTATCCCTGGTGCAGAACCGTTATAATAGCATAAAAAGAAAGTATATCAAGAGATTTAATGATCGTGCGGCTTATAAATTAATAGATGAATTTGATTGGAGTAGTATAGCATTGATGAGTGACCCCAACGAAGCGACTTAATGTTTTATTAAGATTTTATCTGATATTATCAATAGAAGCACTAGCACTGTTGCAATACCTAATCGAAAGCTGACTCTTCAATCAAGGATAACTCCAGGCTTATTGAGATGTTTGCGTTTTAGAGACACCTTACACAAGAGACATTTGAAATCTCCTACTGACAAAGACTTAGAATTAGTGTATAAACGATATAGAAACCATTGTAATAAAATTCTTCACAACTTGAAAAATGAGCACGATAAATCGGATTTAGAACTAAACAGAAATAACATAAAAGGAACTTGGAATGTCATAAAACGGGTATGTAACATAAATAAGTTACAGAATTGTCAAGTACCTCATGAATTGTTAACAATAAAGCCGACACCTCAAGAATCTATTGATTTTGCAAATAAGTATTTTATTAATGTAGGCATTGAATTGGCAAACAATATTTTAAAGAGGGTAGCACTAACAGAAAATGATCTTGTTCAGAAATTTAAATGTAAACTTACTCCGTTAAATTTATTCATGTTGTTGGAAGAGGATGAAGCAGAGGTCTATAAAATCGTCATGTCTTTAAAGAATACACATTCTACGGGTTGGGATGGTATATCTGCTATATTTATTAAAAATTATATTAACATTATTATTAAGCCTGTAACTCACATTCTTAATCTATGTCTGTCTTCTGGCAAGTTCCCTAACATACTTAAGGACTCCATTGTTATTCCAGTATTTAAGTCAGTGGAAAGAGACAGTATCACTAATTATCGCCCAATCTCACTAAAGTTGCTAAAGTTTTAGAAAAGATTATGAACAATAGATTAGTTAACTATTTAGAGAAAAATATTTATTTACTTTCAAAAAACCAATATGGTTTTCGAAAGAACACATCGACTTTGGATGCTATCGAAAATTTAGTTAATAATGTAGCGAGCTATCTTGATAGCAAGAAAAAATGCATTGGCATATTCTTAGATTTAGCCAGGGCGTTTGATACTGTCTCAATCCCCTTACTAATTCGAAAGCTGGAGTCTATAGGTATTCGGGGTCTACCACTAGATCTTTTTAAAGATCTAGTGGTAGACCAAAGGTAGGTGGTTCTATCAAAGCTAACTTTTAATTTTACCTGTAGATATTAAACACTAGAATATGTGAATTTATCGTCAAGGCGTAAAGACTCCATGTGATTTCTAACGCAGTTAGTTTAATGAAGAAGAAATTCATATGCTACCAAAAGTCACAATATAAATACGATGCATTTTCTACTATTCTTGAAAATACTATTATCACAAGCCAATCAATACTAAAAGAATACACTGCTTTTTATTTCTAACCAAAATGAGTTTTTACGACATAAGTTCCGATTAGATTTTTTGCGAAATTTCCAGGTGTATATATTAATAGGTGACACTAATGTAATGCATCACGCTCGACCTTGCAAGCTCACCAGCGCGTGCGCAACGAACCGCTGCATTCTCACTAATTAGACTGCTTGGAATTAGATAATATACTAAGATAATAACACATTTAATTTCACGGGTGTTTGCCGGCTAACGAATACACTATGTGTTTTTTTTTACCTAATAAATAGAACGCAAACTGTGAAATGTGGAGATGTTGTCAGTGCTAAGTTAAAAGTCAGTTTTGAAGTTCCCCAGGGCTCAGTGCTTGGGCCGACACTGTTCCTAATTTATGTCAATAATCTTTGCACTATGGAAATACCAGATGCCCATATGATCACCTTTGCAGACGATACTGTAATCTTGTATCGTAATTCCTCGTGGAAGCATGTTAAATCGTCTGCTGAAAATGGTCTTGGTAAAATCATGAAATGGCTTGATGAAAACTTACTTACCTTAAACTTAATGAAAACAAAGTATATAAAATTCACAATAAAGGATAACCTACAACCGCATCTAGATTTTTTTTGAAAGCACGTTCAAGTAACTGTTGCTATAGTGAAGGCTGTGATTGTTTTATTTTATCTGCAATTGATAGTTTTATATATCTTGGCGTCGAAATTGACAAACATTTAAACTGGAAAAACATATCAGTAATTTAAAATCAAGGTTACGGAAGTTGATACCTATTTAAAAAAAATAGAAATTTAAGAGACAAAAAGATAAGCAAGATCGTATATTTTACTCTATGTCAATCTATATTAACCTATGGTATCAGTGCGTGGGGTGGTGCTAAAAAAACTACTCTTATAAAATTAGAAAGAGCCCAACGTTGTGATCTAAAAGTTATTAATTTCAAAGAGTTTAGATATCCTACATCTAAGCTGTACAAGGAATTTGAAGTATTAAGCATTCGTCAACTATTCATCAAATACATTGTATTAAAGCAACACTCCTCTCAAAGACGTAACAATATTCCTGTGAGGAGACCGTATGAGATGTATGCCGTACCAGTATGCAAAACCTCTTTTGCTCAATCTTTCTCCTATTTCCAAGCTCCGTTTTTGTACAATCGCATTAATAAAACTAATCACTTAACAGGTTCAACAAGGTTTGTTTGTAAAAAGACATTGGATCGATTTCTGAGTTCACTGGACTATGAACGGACTGAAAAATTAATGCATATATATCGATAAATTCATATACCCTATTTTATTTTATTGCTATTTTAATTATAATATTAACACAAATATATTAAATATACTTATTTTATATAAACAATTATAAGCATATGTAAACTATTATATACAATAAAAAATATTATCACATCAAATATTAAATCTATTGATATATAAAAAATTTATACATATGTATAATATCAAAATATATAATGTTTACTCTGGCACAACATACGAGTAGGTATATTACCCTAAACAGGGTTAATAAAGTTATAATCTTACTATGTTTTTATATTACAATACTACTAGTTAGCTACTTAACTAATAATCTCTGGGGATTACCGACTTTTTTAATTCATTTTTGATTCATTTATTGATTCACGTCAAAGAAAAAAACACTCGTACAATATTAAATTAATCTTTGTATGTACCAATTCAGGATAAAAATATAAACAAAAAGAAAATACCTAATAACTTATTATCTAAGTGATAGGTGTTATGATTTCATCTGTTATTAATGCATATACTACTAGTTTACACTAAACCACAGCATTAAAACTCGTTAGCTTTGTAGATGATTTTTACTAATTACTCTGTCCGAAAAAGTGTCTTAATGATAATGAATTAAAGTTTGTATTTCCGAAGCGAGAATCTTACCTTGCCGTAACACAGTCTCGACTAGCACGGGAGGTAAAGAACATTTGTTTCTGTATACCGCCATTGTCATTTATAATATCATAAATGTTTAAATGTGCATAGCTACGATGTATGACGCATTAGATCTTAATTGTTTTATTGTTAAGCTGCTATTTGTATACTTATTTGCTTTTATAATTTTTTTAAGTTACATCGATTTTCGTAACTCTAGTTTAAGTACATACCTACATTATTGTCAAAACTAATGTTACTTTAAGCTGTGTACTGTATCCTAATTTTATGAAATAAACATTCATTCATTCATTCATTCAATTATTAATAATAATTATTTGTTATTTCATTATTTGTATATCATTATTTGTATTTCATTATTTGTGTGGCCTACTGTAAGTGACAGTGCAGATTTATTCTATTGACCTAACACTTTTGTATTTAGCTTTAAGTTGTGTGTATCGTTGCAGTTGGTCCAATAAATAAATGAATAAATAAAACTCAAGACCTAATGTATAGTCGCATTTGCTATCGCTGTCACCAAGGCAATATATAAAATACATAATATGTCTGAAGACTTCTTCGATTAAATAAATCTCCTGAATATTTGGAGGATTTGTGAAAGGCATTTAGTCTTTCAAGGATCTTCCGTAAGCCATGGGAAAGATATATGGTTCTCGATGGAGGACAAAACGATTCGGTTAAGCAGGATCCCATTGCAGTACATTAGACATATATTGAATAGGTTAAGGAAGGTCTTATGGTAATTTAGTCGCAAAACTTTTAGTATAACTCTATTGATATAAATTTTTCAATGATACAGTATATTTACTGTGGTAGTTTAACATACATTTAAATAATAGAAAATAATATTTAAATCAAAATAGAACTTAAGATTATGTAGCCAAGTTTATCTCGTTGGTTTCAAGGCGTAACTTTGCGGTTATGTTCGTACTGGCTCGTGAAAGCCTGGATTCTATGTCTATCATATCTTATCTTATGTAGGGGCCAGTCAGTGCAGACCGGCGACACTTCGACCCAGTGGGATCTTTTGTGTCGACACTCTCCCAATAACGACTGCCATAGATGTTCATGGCAGCCGGGACCAACGGCTTAACGTGCTTTCCGAGACACGGAGCAGGCGACAATTGTCAATCAATACGCACATAATTTCGAAAAGTCATATAAATTTCGAAAATCAGAGGTGCGCGACGTGGGTTCGAACCCGAGACCCTCTTCATTGCAGTCTGTTGGTCTCCCCACTGAGCTACCGCTGCTCTATCTCTATATTGGGCATGTGTGTTTTTTTCCTGTTAAGATTTTTTTAATAGCATCGCAGTCTATATGTTTGGTAGACTTCAAGATCCAGGACAAACATTAGCACAGACTTACTCCTTGTAACCAATGAGATGAACTTTGTCTTGTTACGTGGGACCTAAATCATACTTGGCAAAATGTGAGGGTAATACATCTCTAGTTATCTCTTGGGGGATTTATAGTCGTACACGAGGGTATGTCATATTTAATTGAAATTGCTTAGCATCCACATAAATTATTAGTTAGGTTGAAACCAGACAAAATGGAAAATGAAACTGTCTAGAGTCCGAGCGATGAACAAGAGAATATTTAGCAAGATTTTTCCTAGAGACAAAGCAAATTTAGTTACTGCATCTTCCTAAAATACAAAAATACCTGTCCTTTTTGACCGAGTCTCATGTCTGCCTATACAAATATATGTTTATACACACGTAATGTGACATTGTCGTGCACTTGATAGGCAGAATGTTAAATAGATCATGACATAATCCTTCCCGGATCTGATCATATTATACGTAGATGTAAACTATATTATCTACGGATCTAATACTATAATAGGTCATCGACATGTCAACTATTTGTGTTTTCGAGAAGCAGTTCAATGTCAAGCTTTACTATGCTAAACATGATCCGAGGGTTCGAGCGTTGGTGCTATTAAAATAGGCGAGGTTTATGAAGAGGACCGAGAAATCTAAACAGAAATTAGTAGTCAGGACAGGAACGGACAGATCATATACCTCTTGAACCCGCAGACATCCTTCATCCCAAAGCCAAGGTTTTGAATGTGATATTAAAGCTCACCGTATATGTACTATTCGCAGATTATAATATTTTATTTGATTAAATAAATAGAATAATCTATACTAATATTATAAAGCTGAAGAGTTTGTTTGTTTGTTTGTTTGAACGCGCTAATCTCAGGAACTACTGGTTCCAATTGAAAAGTTATCTTTGTGTTGGATAGCCTATTTATCAAGGAAGGCTACAGGCTATATAACATAAACGCGAGTGAAACCGCGGGCACATCTAGTGTTTTATAAATTACGACACAGTAACCTAGTAATATTATAAACAAGAATGTTTGTGAAAATATTTGAACGTTAATTACTGAATCACGCGTTTAATTTTGAACTCTTTATTAGACAAAACTTGGCACACTGATAGACCATATTTTATTGACACATGATAATTTTTCTAACGAAGTATGTGCCTGTAGAATTAAGTCAGGTGAAACTGCTTGCAGAATATAGTTCACAATAAGTCAAAGTCAAAGTCAAAAATCATTTATTCACTTAGGTCACAAAGTAACACTTATAAACGTCAAAGGGGTTAGTGAGTTTGTTACATTAACTGAATTTACATTTATGTTAGTTGCAAGGTTCAGGCAAAAGGTTGAGCCTATGAGAAGATACCTGCAATAAATATTAAACTACTCCAAATGTCAGTTAAATAAATAGGTACCACAATAAGTCAGTTGAAATGCTTTTGAGTACTGGTCAAGATAATTTTAGTGGTTTTCTCTCAAAACTTTTTTTTAACAAAGACAATAAACAAGACAAGCAGTCTACGACACAGTTTATACTACTGTAGTCATTATCGTGTAATAATTGTGAAAATGTAACAAGGTTTTCAATAAAAAATATTATTATTATTATAGTCTAAAATAGTTTGCAATTGCTGATTAAATCTTACTTACCGTACCTTTACGCAGTCGTTCCGGAAGATAGCGAGCGAGCCAACTTATTCGAACTCCACTTATAAAATGGTAACGATGGGTTAATTCACTCGCAATTCTAAAACTTATTATTACAGATAATTATGGAGGTGACTACATAAACCACTTTAGTATCTGAGCTTTAATGCGAATTAAAAAAGGGTTTTACTTCACTCCGGTACGACAGACACGGGGCGTCAGTCATCTAGAAGTTGTCAGGGTAAGCTGTGCCTTAGCAGACACAATCAATAAGTCTAACGTGACATATAACAGAAGTTACACAAACACTAGCCGATATTAAATCACATTGAAATGCCGAACTCATGCCTCTAGGTCCAAACTAAATAAAACTTTTAGATGTAATGTCGAAAACTACCTAAATATATTGTTATGCAAACGTTTCTATTTTGCATTTGGACTATTTTCAGTTGCTACGTTCACAGTTAACAGAGATATTTCATTATGGGACGTCCGACTATCAAGTTAGAGGTCTCAGGTTCGAAACTATGGCACGCTTGGCCCAAGTTTTGAAGTTCTGTTCAAGTTATGCGTGTATGGTAAATTGAATGCACACGTGGTAGATTAATTGAAGCTCTCCAAGGAATTGTCATCCAAGCTTAAAAGATAACAATTTTGACACGAATTATTAAATTTATCGTAGCGTGATGCTCGATAAATATATAAAGAGAACATCCATATAATATGTGCAATTATAACCTATAATGAATCGAATAACTATTTGGCAAAAATCCATTGTAATAAAATAATTGGACAATGAGGAACTCGTTGCCCTAGGATTGCGCACCTCAACTTAGCAATAAAAAATTGACAATACCAAACTCGTTTGATAATAAAATCATATCCAATAATTGTATTATAATTATGACTAGAAATTATACAAATATTATTTGTTCCATTCGAAGGCTCTTGAAACATTGTTAAGTGGTCAATGTTCGACGTTACTCAATAGATTTTCAGAAAATTTAATATCCAGTTGCTTTCCGATTCACTACAATAATATAAATCACATTTAAATGGTACGCTCCGTACATTTTTCCATTGCACTATACAAACGGGGGCAGGTATGCAAAGCTGGCCGTCCGGGGTGCGGCCGTGGCCGTACTGACCTAAAATCGTTAGTTCAAGGCCTCACCTAGATGCACCTCCCTGTTGCACTGTGTCACTAATAGCTATTATTGTTGGATTGTTTGTCGTTTGTTGTTTATCATGTTACGTACGCCTGGATGGCGAAAAGGTAAAGATACTTTTTATTTTTTAAAGGAAATAAACACAGAGTACTATAACTCCATAGTGTCTCAGGCCAGAGATGGACATCAAAAATTACTATAAATATATGCGCATATGCGCAAGTGTCCGCAACTTAAGTTTTTATTGGATAACTAGGTCAAATTTTAAGTACCTATTTTGTTTAGATTTTCGGGTCCAAGTACTGAATACGCTTCTTCAATATTTCTAGTCTTTTACCAATCAGCCTGTATAAATACAATCGTATACAGACAGCAGATGTAAGCATTAATGTGCCAACAGTTGAAACCTAGGTGTCTATTCAGGTACCGTTAAGCTAGCTGGAATATCATGATGGCATCCTGGGTGGCAGAACGGCGGATATTACAACCGATAATATCAAGTGACAATAGTTTCTAGGTGACATTGATGGATATGAACGTATTCATACATACATACATACATAGATTTACGCCTGTTTCCCAGAGGGGTAGGCAGGGACTACGGATTTCCATTTGCTAAGATCCTGACACACTTCTCTGGCTTCATTCAGTTTCATCAAATACCTCTAAAAAAAAATAGAAAATGCAATAGCACTTTGCCCGACCTTAGTTGATCCTGGGACTATAACACAGCAGTTGCATTAACTATGGTGATGTGTATATTATACCTAATTAAATATCAGACAACTATATTACCAAAGGAGTATAGAATATTACGATCCACAACAGTGCCATCTATGACCAGATTTTATATTAGACAAACCTAGTGCCTTTTAAGTTCTAAAAGTTTTACACTCTTTTCTTAATAGCTCTGAAGTAATTTCATATAAAAATGGATGCGTCACCACCCACAGCCGTAACTAGGCAAAACAGATTAGGGACTACATTTAAATACAATAAACCGTCGTACCTTGACCTCTCGGACAGTTCTCGTACTCCATCACTCACTGCACCGGATTTATTAGACAACCTACCCTATTTGCGGTCTACAAGGACAAGCGAGATTAAATTTAAGTGCATACTGCTAATTCTGCAACTAAATTGTCAGATTCTTTAATAATATGTATTATTTATTCATAAAATGAATTGTTTATTGTTTGTTTTATTACTAGTACATAAAAAGTTGTATTGAGCGCTTCTTGTGCTAAGGCAAAAAGTAAATTATAAACCAGAAAATATCAATCCATAATGCAGGATTTAAACTCTTCGAAAAATGTGTCGTTTGATTTACAATTGTCTGTTTATATGCTTGAGGCTTTCACACTCTGGTAGCTTAAGGTCTGATTTAAAATTCAAGTCACATATTTTTATGTTATTGCTTAAGTATTACGGGCATAGTCTAGTGATATTATATAACAGTTCTCAGATTTATCTGTTTGAGAAAAATACTAAAGTCAACCAAAAGTTTCACTTGATTGTAAACTCTAAAACAAACTGCAATGTATGACATAACATTTTGATACCTATTATATACTAGATTCATGATACAGGTAACTTCTAATAAGTCTTGACCCTTGTGACAATATCACACTAGCAAAAATTACATTTTCCTTAATCCGGGAGCCGATCTATGGCCTTCAACAAAGCGCAGACAACCACCCACCTACCCTAGTATTTCTACAGCTCTGAGAATCCATTTAACACAGAGTTAGGTTTATCCTCGGCAAATAAAAGTGTAGCCTACTGCACTGTCCTTGCGCCAGTGACCCAAAAACAAGAGTTCATGATCACTTCCCAGACGCGCTTGCTTTATGATTATGGAGATGCATGCTTTTGATGCACAATTTAAAAGGCTAATGGCGTTTTTATAATATATCGTGGTACGACATGGTAGGTACGGGACTTACAACGTATCCATACAAATATCAAAATGCGAAATTGTTTTTGTCCTGTTCCTACAGTGCAACGCGGTAGAGCATCGACATGTTTCTTTTTTCATAGAGATTGGTGTATGGCCAGAGAGCGAAAGAAGCGTAGAAGAGCGTTACATATTACTTCCCTAAAATGGAAACAAGAACGATAATATTGTTGACGTTGCACTGAACGACTGACTGCACTGATGGTGTCGCCTCGCCGCCGCCACTACGCCGAGTGTTGTGGGTTCGAATCCCACACGGGGCAAAAATTGTTCCGAGTCTGGATGCTCTTTGTGTCCGTTGTTTGAATGTTTGTAAAGTCCCCGCGACTCAGGAATTATTCCTAGTGCAGGAGATGTCTTAAAAAAAAATAAACGGTTTTGTCGACTACAATGTCGTATACGATATTGTTGTTGCCATACGAAGTTGTCGTTCAATTATTCAATGTTGTCGTTTACGTACATATATGATACTAGCTTTTGCCCGCGGCTTCGGTCACGTTAATTTAGAATTTGACAATCAATTCGGGTTGTACTCTGCTTGTAATAATATAATTCAATCATGATTCGATAGACACGTGGTGCCATCTATTATCATAAGAACGTTATTATTGTGTTCCTCGGAGACAGTAATTTTTTTCGGGATGAAAGGTAGCCTATGTCTGTTTCTGTGCACCTGTCAACGTATATGCAAAATTTCAGGATGATCGGTTTAATGGTTTAGGCGTGGCGTAGGTAACAAACAAACAAACTCATTTTCGCTTTTGTAATATTAGTCAGGATAGGATTAGGATTAGGATTGTCGTTGTTTTATACGATATTTATACGTAGTTCACGTATACGTGGACTCTGGACTAATTAGGCAGCAGACGAATCTTGAAAGTGGTAAACTATTAAACCTTAAATCACAGCAAACAGCATCTATATTTCTTAGTTTTTACTGCTAATCAATATTCCAGGTTTGAGACTTTTTAAAAACTATGCACATAACTATTATTATGAAGGGTTTTTCAATAAGGGCATCATCATCAACATCTACCCATGTTGAAATGAAATAAAACAAGGTGTGTGTGAGTTATTAACAAAATTCTTTTTTATTTGAAAGGCCCCTAAGTGACATTTATTTAGTGTGCAATTGACATCGTTCAAATCCCTGCCTCGGCTTGTTACAGTGGCACAGATACGAGTGATCCAATTTTCAATTACTCTTCCGCATAGATCCGGCTGAATTTAAGCGATGGCCTGTGTCATGTTCTTCCGCATAGATCCGGCTGAATTTGAGTGATGGCCTGTGTCATGTTCTTCCGCATAGATCCGGCTGAATTTGAGCGATGGCCTGTGTTATGTTCAAACCGATGCCCTAAAGGTAAACACCTTTAGAGCATCGGTCGATTGTGGTTAACTCGCATAGACCTGCTACTTCAAGAAACCCTACAAGAATCAAAGTGTATGAGAAATTTCATGATGATTGGTCAAGTAGTTAAGGCGTTAAGCGTTACAAACAAACAAACTCACATTCGCATTTATAATATTATAGTTATTAGGATTCCAAATAAATAACCATTCTCGAAAATGACGCATTTGCATTCTGACGTCAACGTATGTACGTACTGTGTAGGTAAATAAACTAGACAAAAAATATGAACGTTGTTAAAATCTGTGAGATTTTATTACTGAACAAAGGAAAACAGTACAGAGAACTAAAGCTATTATAATCAAATAATAGCTTAGTTAATATGTGTATATAACCCTGAAGACTTCAGGCTTCTCCCTCTGAAGTGTACGCTGCGACTGATGCAGTACATTCATAGGGAGATAGCTAAGGGCTAGATCTCGGGGCTGACAAAAGATCCCACTGGGTCGAAGTGTCGCTGGTCTACACTGACTGGCCCCCACATAAGATAAGATAATATGTGTTTATACACGCAGGTTAAGAAGGTATACCTAAATGTTTTTGTTACAAGAATACGGCAAATAAATAAACAACGTGTAGCAAACCCTGTGTAAAAATTTATAATTTTCTAGTACACATCCTTACTAATATTATAAATTCGAAAGTAACTCTGTCTGTCTATCTGTCTGTCTGTCTGTCTGTTACCTTTTCACGGCTAAACCACTCAACCGATTTAGATGAAATTTGATACAGATATAGATTAAAACCTGGGGAAGGAGATAGGCTACTTTTTATTGATGTAGGTACCACGCGGGCGGAGCCGCGCGCAAAAGCTAGTATTATTATATTTAGATTATATTGTCTTACGTTTACGAGAATGTTATATTTGAGATTTACATTTAATAACATTAAAATTATACTGCTTTATACGAAAAAGCTCCCCCAAAGAGCGCATAGCGCCCTGTCTTCAGCTTGGAACTACGTACTTTGCTTCTACGTAGTGTAGGAGGCCCTCCGACCAGATTGGATGACGATCTGCGAAAGACTGCAGGCAGATGCTGGATGCGACAAGCTGAAGACAGGGCGCAATTTGGTATATAAACAGAGATAATGTGACTGATTTAGTAGTGTATTATTACTTACTAGTGAACCGCCCTGGCTTCGCACGGCTAGTACAAAACCTTAAAAAATTATATACTTATACGTTCCTCATAAATCGCTTTGTCTTAAACCGCATTCAAATCCGTTCAGTAGTTTTTGAGTTTATCGCGAACAGACAGACTGACGCGGCGGGAGGCTTTGTTTTATAGCATGTAGAGATTGGATTGTTTTAAACTGTCTAATTGATGCGGATCTCAACCAAGACTTGCTAACTAATGCTGTTTTTCTAGAATTTTTATTTAGCTTTGCACACAACTAATACTATTACTAATATTCTATCACATACACACAACACCATCTAGCCCAAACTATGCAGAGCTTGTACTATGGGTACTAGACAATGGATAACACACATATATACCTTTTTTCTTGTAAATACATACATATTATATATAGAAACACCCAGACCAAGACAAACATTCATGTTCATGCACACAAATGTTTGACTTGTGCGGGAATGGAACGCGCGACCTCAGGCGTGGCAGTCGGTTACACTAACCGCTACGCCATCGAGGCCGGCTTTTATTACATCATTTTGATAATATTACACTACTGCGATTCTATAATACTATATAGAATAAAATTTACACTTTCCCTGACGCGTTTCGACGATGCTTTTCAGTAGTCATGTTCACGGGGAGACTAAGATGTTGGCTGTCTCAATGTTCTGAAGTGTAATTATTTTAAAGTACTTAAACATAATAAATTTTGACCGTATACATTTTTTGCAAAGGTACAAGTTGTAAGTTATTTTTTATATTTCTGTTCTATATAATAATAGGTAATAATATCTTTATTGACTAAAATCAATCAAGCAATACATAAATCCACTTATAACACTAAGTAGTTAAATCTAGGTCTAACTGCAACAACCATTAAGGCTAGCCCCTCCCACTTCCGTGCTAGTTATAACCTGTGTACAGGAATGTTACGGATAATCCCAAACAGCAAAATTTACAGCCGACAAAAATACCAGTGCTATATTAAATAGTGGATTTTGAATTTTACTGAGTCCTCAAACCAGGCATGCCTATTTTCATGGGGACCAGATAATATTATTAGTACGAATTGTCCGGTTTAAACTTAACGGTCCTTCTTTCCATTCGGGCAGCTGCGAAAATATTCCTGATATATCCTACATGAGTATCAATATACTTGATTGATATCGGGTAAGTGGATCTAGTCACAGATTTGCATGACAGGTTTATATGCGATATTATACACGCAAATAGGAACGGTGCTGGCTAAGGTCTTGCCTTTGGGTCCTAGCTGAACCGTTGTTTGAATGATTGTAAAGTCTCCCGCGGTTCAAGGATTATTCATAGTGCGGTAGTAATCTTATTAAATAATACAATAACAATAAAACTATTAGGTATATATATAAAAATCTTTAATGTTAACGCAGCTTTACGTTTACAGTGAGAGGCCAGTATATTAACATTACAATGTAATACAACTGACAACTATAAACATCTTGATAACACTAATTTGTTGAACAACTTTATTTAAACAGATTTAAAATTGATTTTTAATGCAGTTTCCTGTTTACAACATTGACTTTGTTACAATGAATTCTGAATGTTTCTTTGGAACGATTTTGTTGTTGTAATTCTTGAAATAAATGTGATTCTAAGTAGTAGAAACGTTCCTCTTATTTATATTTTACACATTTTAAAAAGACAGCGCCCTTTTAACAGTATTTTATGTTTCATTAATGTCCAATTTTCGGTCATGACGGTTAGTTTTAAATGAACAATCTACCCAGGAGATATTATAGTACAAATGTGTGTGCGCAAAAACAAGTTCCGTCTCTATTCCTTTATTCGAGCGAAGAGAGTTCAGATGCAGGCCCAACGACTATGTGCTTGTCAAAGGAGTTATGGCAGTTGCATACGCAACTCTAATTGCCAGCTCTCTAATTGATTACTAAGAATTTCTTGAAGGAAAAGCACTATAACTTTTTGTCACCCTGACTCAGGTATCCAATCCGTTGTAACATGCATAGCAGTCTCATCCACTACTATTGCGCCACTGAGGGAGTAAATATTAAGATATTAACCGTGTAATTAAAATAGCGTTAAAGTTTTCTTTGGATCAATTTTTATGCCTAGGTTTGAACCAGAATTTTACCAGGTATTGTTGAACAGGTATGTAGGTAGGTAGGTATGACATCTTTAAAATCTAGCTATAAATCTTTGATGGTAAATTGAAGTGGCAAGTTTTATGTGGCTACAAGATGGCAGGCCATCATAAGTATCCACAGCATTGGTGAAATTGTGATAATCGTTGAGGTACAAGACAAATAGTTTTCAAACATTTAGCTAACTTGCATGAAATCCGTAGTGCTTAAATGGGACCAAAACTTTAATCTATCATCTAAAAAGTCGGTTCAACGAACGAACTGAAATAGCTCCCTGAGGCACTCCATCACTTGATTGAGAATGATGCTACACACTATTGTAAAGAAACGGACATTAATAGAAGATATCGGCTCAGACGGATTAGTTTTTAATAACGCTTTTCAAAGGTCAATGGCGTCCTTAGGAAACGAAAGTGAATTGATAGTTAGGAAATCTTTAGAAAGTCCTTTAAGAATATGTGTTTGAACATATTAAGAGTAGTAAAGTTCATCTTCGCCCAAGAATACGCCCTTACAACAATTTCTTTTAGAAGACCCATGAGACTATTTTTGCAGTTGTCAAATGAATAGAGATTTTTGAAGTGAAAACTTATTTAGGCGCGTTCAGCACTTCTTAGGTGAACAAAAATCATGGTACTCGCGTCATTGTTACCGAACGCTTACATTTTTGAATTATTTTTGGTATATAATTTGGCTTATAAAGAAGTGTTTATGATCAAGGATTAAAGTTTTCACTTCTATCGACAGTCCCCAAAGATTGCCCCAATTTTTATTTTGATACAATCAAATTATAGATATTATAATAGAATTTTACAATACTTTGAACTAAGTATCTGTTAAGAAATACCAAGAGATACTGGATAGCTTGGAATTTATTATAGCTTTTCAATTTCACGTCATTAGTTTAATACTAATGACGTGAAATTGAAAAGTACACATGCGTAAATATTAAACGGATAAAATAGATTTAATACTAAAAATATGCCATCTATATAATTCGTATGAATATTATAAAGGTTAACTAAAAACCAAGAAATAAACAAAATTTTAACAAAAATGAAAACCGACTTCATAAAAGAATATTCTAAAACTTAAAATGCACTAAAAAGTTAATAAATAATTGCATATTCTTGTGAATAATTAAATTATTGTTATATTTGGAGTCGGTGTCAGCCGCCCGCGCCGCGTGCTGCGTCTATGTGTGTAATTGTGCATGCCAATGTTATGTTATGATTATAGAAAGACATCTCATGTTTAATTAGTTACAAACCTACCTTGGCTGACACCGACTCCAATAATAACAATAATTTAATTATTCACAAGAATATGCAATTATTTATTAACTTTTTAGTGCATTTTAAGTTTTAGAATATTCCTTTTTGAAGTCGGTTTTCATTTTTGTTAAAATTTTGTTTATTTCTTGGTTTTTAGTTAACCTTGCCAAATATGAGAGCATCATCAATGTAGCCAAATACGCATTATTAAGGATAACTCGAAAACGAATGGTCAAATCTTAATCAAAATTAAATGGGACCACATGGGAAGCACCAGCTTTCAAATAAAAAAGAATCATCAAAATCGGTTCACCCAGTCGAAAGTAACGAGGTAACAAACATAAAGAAAAAAAAAAATATACGAATTGAATACCTTCTCCTTTTTTTGAAGTCGGTAAAAAGAGCGTTTTGCAATTTCTATTACGAGTTCCTTGACATAAAACCTTCCAACCATCAATCGCCGTACGTCCATGAGACCATTAATGTGTCAAGTCTATTTTGATAACAATTTTCTTTTCTCGCTTGACACATGGTATATAAAAAAAGGTGTTACAAATTTTTAAGGTTCAAACACATCTCACCTTCAGTGGACATGCGAAAATTTTTAAATTATATAATAATTTTACTAATTTACATCTTTATTTTTATCTTTCAAATAATGGACTATATGATACAAAAGTAATATATTTACTACGGCATACTTCAATTGAGCAATATTTTGGAACAAATCTTCCCGATGTACGTGACACGTATATTTTTTGCGTAAAGCCAAAATACTCTTAAGCAGATTGCTATAAAGTATATTGTAGGTACCTTTACTTTTTGTTTTATAAAGCTGTGCAGCGCTTTTTAAAGTAATAGCCACGATGACGACTTTATTTTTTTTTGTTTATAAAGATGTGTTTATGATCAAGGATTAAAGTTTTCACTTCTATTGGCAGTCCCCAAAGACTGGCCCAATATCTTTTTAGATTTAATAGTCCTCATTTAGATAAAGTTTTCAAACTGTTCAGCAAGTGTGATATGTAAGTACTTTTTAAAGAAATCTGGAAAGAAAACTATACCATAATATACGTAATATAATACTAATGTTGCATATGAATAAATAAATAAATGAACTTAAACAATTATCAATGCGATTAAGACCCATTATTTAATATTGCAGAATGTGTTTAAATCACGAAAGTCTGAAAACGTTTTACATACGATGTAACATATTTGGTTACATATTCTTAAGTAACTTTCGACATTCAAAATATTATAAGAGAGATATAAGACAGGCGTAGGCGTTAAAATAACTGTAATATTAAAAATATTATTTATGTAGACATTCAAGTTTTCATTATTCAACTCGTACGTGTGTGGGCTGGTCCGGTAACCAGAAGAATTAACAGAATATGGCGAAGTGTTCAATTAGAAGACGTTTGCATGACGACTAAAAACCAAATTTTATAGTACCTATACTTATACGAAATAATCACTTACTTGAATCACTTACTGTCTCATTAATACTATGTCATAATTAAAAAACCCCCGACACAAAATAATAAAACTAGTATCAACGTAAAAAGCCTCAAACAAGTTAAATAAACTATGAAAAAATTAATTAATTTTTTTATTTTATGCTCTTTGTACGGACTCCTAAAATTTCGTTACTTAATTTTACCCATTCCCTTTCAATATAGTGTACATTATTCTACTAGTCAAGCCCTTTCATTTGCTACCCATATTGAGGAAGTTGTGAAAAAATAATATGTAATCCGCCACTTCGTGGCGGCGGCCATCTTGGACCGATTTTCATCAAACATTGCTAAGAACACTCCCGACTAATTCACCTTTCAATAAAAAAACAAAATCACGTCAGACACGTCAAACTTATAACAACCTGTCGTTTTTGCGTCGGGGGGGGGGGGGGGGGGGTTGAAATGAACTCACTTGTATTAGTATCAGGAAATTCGCAGAAGTGGATGGCTGTAAATGTCTCCTGGAGACATCAACAGGCTTGCCTTATATTACGTGGGCGGCGGGAATCATATATGTACCTACGTAACGTATCGTGGGTGTTTACATCCCTGCCTACACCTTGTTTGCCGAGTATACCTATAGGCGTCTATGTGTGTCTATCCATACATAAAAATAATCTTATAGAAAGCTCTTTTAATACGTCATACATTCTGTCTTAAAATATCTCTATATATTTGACTTCGGGCATTGAAGAGAAAAGTTCTGTGATACAGAACCGAGCAGTCCCCTCTCTCTACGACCAGTCCAGGTTATATTAGGGGATCCGCTGTACCTTCCAGTGCCCGAGAGCACCTTCCGAGACGAGTTATAGACAGGTCTTGTCCCCAAATCTCGACTCTCCATCCTAATCTCAGAGATCCGGTTCTCGTAAGCGAGCTACCTCGTGCATAAGTGACACTACGTTTCCGCTACGATGCATCAAAAATATGGAACATTTTACCACCACCTATCAGATTACAAACTACTATTGGGTCATTTACAAGATGTTTGCATCGTTACTTAATTGATGCTCAGCGGAGCTTAGGACTGACGAACATAGATGCGTCCTTCGTTTGATGCAATGCCTTATATTGATGACGCATTGTATGAAATTAATGACCTTCTAGCCTCATATATTGTTAGTATCGTTGGTCTATATATATGTATGTATCTGTGTGTGTGTACCTGTGTCACGCTCGTCGTGTGAGCGCGTGATGTTATAATATATTAAAATTCATTTTATTATGTCTTATTATTACAATTTTTTTTTTATTATATACAGGGTGTCCCAAAACTCAACGTCAAGCCGAAACGGGGTGACAGGATTGATCATAACCATCACGAGAAAAATCTGAAAAAAAATCTATCCCATGCAGTTTAAAAATTATGGGCATTTTAAGAAAAACCTAGAAATTTGATCAAACTGTACCATTTTTCGGTTATTGTGGTTATTCTTTTTTATTTTTGTTCATTTGAACTTTGGAAACGTAATCCTAAATAACATTTCTAGAATCCCAATAAAAAATAATGACACAATTGCCTCAAGTTTCCGAGAATTGAGACTATTTGTTAAACTACGAATTTAAAATTTTCAAGATTCGTCGACTTTGACAGGCCCTCCTATAAAAAAAATGTACTAGAGTGCCTTGGCAAGTGGCATTAAAAGTTGGCGCATTTAATCAGAATTCTAAAATGGTACAATACTTGTTAGTTCCATACAATAGAAAAGAGTAAAAAAATTAAAACCTCAAGTAACCCGATTTTTGCTATCTCATTTTACTCAGTTAAAATGTTTTTAATTCACACAAGCTCTAGGTAGGTTCTTAATTTTAAGACAAAATGATGAGAGAGATGGATAATGGGTATGTTCGCCATGAGTGAGCGAGACAGATAGTGACGCCACTTTTACCAAAGTGAAAAAAAGTTAGTAAAATTAGTAAAATAATTAGGTTTGTTGGAATAAAAGTCAGATGATAGAGAAATAACGTTTTTTATTACAATAAATGTTCAAATTGTTTACCATCAGCCTCAATACAAGCCCTACATCTTCTTAAAAAAGATCTACTTATTAGTCGGGCATATCTTCGAGAGTTGATCGCCTCAGCTGCTTGAGAAATGCGTTCACGCAGGTCGGCTACGTTCTCAATGGGCTTTGAGTAAACTTTTTCTTTGAGAACTCCCCAATAGAAAAAATCCAGGGGATTTAAATCTGGTGAACGGGCGGGCCACGAGATAGTGCCCGAACGTCCAATCCACCTTCCCGGATATTCCTGGTCAAGGAAATCTCTTACTTGCACTGCGAAATGCGCTGGGCAGCCATCTTGTTGAAACCACATGTCGCGAAGATCTGCTAGTGGTACGTCCTCTAACAGGGTTGGTAAATCTTCTCTTAAAAAATGTAGGTAATTAGTTCCATTCAAGTTCTCAGGCAGTTCAATAGGCCCAATAATTTTACCGTTTAAAATTCCGGTCCACAGGTTTACTTTAAAACGATACTGGGATCTATCTTCTCGCATTAAATGTGGATTCTCCACATGCCACTCGTGATAATTGTGCAAGTTCATGTAACCATCTTTTTTAAATGTCGATTCATCTGACCAGAGAATTTTTTGGATGAATTGGGGATTCTCATTATGCCTCTGTAGCATTGTTCTACAAAAAGAAATCCTTCCTGATAATCTCGAGGTAGAAGACTTTGAACTCGTTGTACGTGAAACGGATGCATTTCGGCTCTTTGTAAAATACGATGAGCAGTGCTTTTCGGTATTCCCGTTCTTTCTTCAATTCCACGTACGGAAATACTTCGGTCACGTGCGACCTCTTGCAATACTTCTTCCTGGAAAGGAAACACAGGTCTACCTCCAGCCTGTATTTGATTCGGGAAATGGCCGCCCTCTGTGAGTGAACGGTGCACATTAACAAACACGCGGTGATCCGGGTAGCGCTCTAAATTTGGATATCTTTCACGATAAAGTCTAGCGGCAGCACTTGCGTTGCATCTGCATTCCCCATAAATGAGGTGCATGTTCGCATATTCTTGTGAAGTGTAGCGCGTAGGCATGGTAGATAAAAAGGATGCCAACACAAAAGTCCAGAGAGAAGCCAAAGTTGCCGGTATGTTATCAACAAGTCCAATTCACAAAGATTCAAGTCCAAAAAGAGAAGCCAAAGTTGTCAGTACTAAATCAACACAAGCGAATACGAACGTGCGCAGTAGACGAATGAGCGAAACGTACTAACTGGTTGGTGTCGGACTGGTAGCGTAGCCATTTGCTTGGCTGAAACTAGTGCGAATGAAACAGATAGATGCCATAGCATCTATCTGTTTCATTCGCACTCGTTTAAACGACGCATCTCCGTCTCAATGCGTGGCGTCACTATCTGTCTCGCTCACTCATGGCAAACATACCCATTATCCATCTCTCTCATCATTTTGCCTTAAAATTAAGAACCTACCTAGAGCTTGTGCGAATTAAAAACATTTTAACTGAGTAAAATCTGATAGCAAAAATCGGGTTACTTGAGGTTTTAATTTTTTTACTCTTTTCTATTGTATGGAACTAACAAGTATTGTACCATTTTAGAATTCTGATTAAATGCGCCAACTTTTAATGCTACTTGCCAAGGCACTCTAGTACATTTTTTTTATAGGAGGGCCTGTCAAAGTCGACGAATCTTGAAAATTTTAAATTCGTAGTTTAACAAATAGTCTCAATTCTCGGGAACTTAAGGCAATTGTGTCATTATTTTTTATTGGGATTCTAGAAATGTTATTTAGGATTACGTTTCTAAAGTTCAAATGAACAAAAATAAAAAATAATAACCACAATAACCGAAAAATGGTACAGTTTGATCAAATTTCTAGGTTTTTCTTAAAATGCCCATAATTTTCAAACTGCATGGGATAGATTTTTTTTCAGATTTTTATCGTGATGGTTATGATCAATCCTGTCACCCCGTTTCGGCTTGACGTTGAGTTTTGGGACACCCTGTATATTATTTTGTGTTGTGAGATCTTGTATTAGGTACATTATCTGTGGGATGTGTGGCCAGAGAGAACCTCCTAGTGTGCCTGACGGTTGCTAGTCCTTTCCACATTTTTCGTGGATGGGAGCGCCAGACGTTGGGCCGGTACACCCCGGCAACACGGGTAAACATGTCCTTCGGGGGCATTATTACTCGTGGCTAATACCTTGGCACGCGCGTAGAGAACCTGAGGCATCTTGTCTCGGGGTAATCGGCCCGCGAGGGCCGCGTTTGGGCGTCTCTCCACGTGTTCCTCTGATCAGCAGAGGACACGTGGATGAGACGGGGTGGGTAGGTTAGGTTAGATTAGGTTTTAGGTAAGGTAGGTTTAGGTGTAGGTTTAGGTTTAGGGTTAGGTAGGTAGGTTTTAGGTTTAGAGTTAGGTAGGTAGGTAGGTAGGTTAGGTAGGTAGGTAGGTTAGGTTAGGTTTAGGTAGGTCATATAGAGGAAAAAAACTTCATTAAAAAATTACCAGTGCGGGTCTAGTCACTCATTCATTTGGGGACTGGACAGGCTTCATGCCAACCACACCAAATCGTAATCCTGACTTGCACTGGGCGTTTGTGGTCACGTCTCGTGGCCCAAATCAGGAACGAGGGTCTTGGCTTAATCACCCGGACCGCGAGGAAAAAACCTCTTCAAAAATTACCCGAATCCTAAGTTCTGGCGTGCGGCGAGGGGATGCATGGTTGATGGGTAGTTCAGCCGTGAGCACGCTCTCAGCCAGGGTACCTGCGGACAACACAGGGGGTTGGGTTAAAAAGTTACGCTTACACGGGTACAGGGATCGCTGCCCGGGCGGACGAGTATTTATCCCATACTCGTGGGATTCTTTATGGAATTTTCAAACAAACACAACAAAAATGACGTTCAGGAAGGGAGTTCGATGCCTCAAGACGTGGAGGCGGAGTCAGGGAGCGAGGGAACCTTCAGGGTTCCTTCGACCCGGAAAAGAGCGCTAAAAATGCGCAACAAGGTGAGTGCGGCTAGTCGGAGACCGATACGGAGCCCCAATCAAAGATGAACACCGCAAGGCGTAGTCGAGCCGCACCAGTGGCTCACCGAGCTGGGTTGAGCAAGGCCCGGCAGGAGTTTAGGCGGAGAGAGAGTGACTCTCGAGAGCAGAAGCTCGAGAAGTCGCTCAGCCGCCAGTCGTCAATGGGAGTGGATGACTCTCCGTCAGTCATTGACGACTCTGACGATGCGGTCACGGCTGAGGAGATCGCAGATCTTAGCGGCAGGGACTTAGAGAAGTTAAGGTCCAAAGCGGGTCTTCACGC
Organism: Catocala sponsa; assembly: GCA_963564715.1. NCBI lineage: Eukaryota > Metazoa > Arthropoda > Insecta > Lepidoptera > Erebidae > Catocala > Catocala sponsa. Next base: position 1,078,058 of record OY751337.1, read on the forward strand.
TGGGGGCGTCATCGAGGTGGCCACCAAATCCGGCCACCTGAAGGGCACTTTAGTGAAGAAACTAAAGGAAGACGCAAAGGGCCTCCTCAACATTGTGGAGGATCTGGCAGCGCTGCCGGAGCCGGAGACGGCAAGACGTCTCTGGGCTGACAACATGAGGCTTCTGCGCCTCGTAGAGACACTCCAGAGGGAGAATAAATCCCTCAAAAGGCAGTTCCAGGAGAGGACTGCCGCGGTAAAAGCGCCGCCGGCTCCGGTTCCCGAGACAGACCTGGAGAAGCACTTTGGGAGGCTTGAGGCCTCCCTGATGCGTTCGGTGGGAACGATGGTGAATGCACTCTTCGAGGGCATGAAACACCGTCTCCTGCCCGAGGAGACCATCCGCCCGCCTCTGGCTGCTGATAGGAAAAAGGCCCAGCCAGCAACGGGTCAGAAGAAAAAAGCTGCGCAAGGGCCGGTGCCAGCGGCTAATAGGCAGCCGGAGGCCGGGCCATCACGCCCGACGGACGCTGCAGAACCCACTCCTCAGGCAGAAACGTGGGCCACAGTCGTCCGGAAGAAGGCTAAAAAGAAGAGCGGCAAGGCCACCGCTGCGCCCGCAATGGTTCCTGCGGCCAAAAAGAAATCGCCGGTACCGAAAGTACCTAAGGCGCCGAAGACGGCGGCGGTAATTCTGTCACTGGATCCAGCAGCAGAGCGCAGAGGCGTCACTTACGCCGCCATATTATTATATATAAACTTATCGGAGTTTGGCATCGGCGAGGGACTCCGCGTCCGAAAGGGAGCCACTGGCTCAAGGGTTTTGCAGCTGCCGAAGACGCAGACCCCGGAGCTGGCGAGCCGCCTGGCTGAGAAGATGCGGGTCGCCCTCGACGGAGTGGCGAAAGTCGCGGTCCCTACGGAGAGTGCCGACATCAGGCTCACCGGGCTTGACGATTCCGTCACGCCCGAAAAGGTAGTGGCGGCAGTGGTTCGGGCAACTAAATGTCCCGAATCCACAGTTAAGCCCGCGGACATCCGGGTGGGCCCAATGGGCATGGGCGTGCTCAAGTTGAGGTGCCCTGTCGATGCCGCTAAAATGTTAGTTGAGTCGGGTCGGCTCCTCGTTGGGTGGAGCTCAGCCAAGGTGTGGCCCCTAGAACAGATGCCTCTGCACTGTTTCAGGTGCCAGGCGCTGGGGCATACGCGCCCTGTCTGCCCTGAGGGGGTGGACCGCTCGCACCTCTGTTTCAGGTGTGGTTGCGAGGTTCACAAGGCCGCGCAGTGCGACAAAATACCTAGGTGTGTTGTGTGTGCCGCGGCCGGAAGGCCCTCGGACCACGTTATGAGGACGCGGGAGTGTAAGCCCCCGAAGATTAAGGGAGGCGCTGGCCAAGGCTCGCAGGCCACGCCAAGGGCGAACGCCAGGGCAGGAGAGGGATCCGCAATGGAGTCATGACCAGTCGGCCTTGTGAATTCCTCCAGGCGAACGTCAACCACTGCGCCGGTGCTCAAGATCTGTTTACAGTCCATGGCGGAGTGGGACGTAGACGTTGCGGTGGCCTGCGAGCCATATTTCGTCCCTAGCCAGCCCAATTGGGCTGGCGACAGGGATGACTCGGTTGCGGTTCTGTCGAGAGGAGGTTCTGGTCCTCCCCTTACCATCGTAGAAAGAGGTAGTGGTTTTGTCGTGGCGGGGTTCAGAGACTTCACCATCGTGGGGGTGTATTTCTCCCCCAACCGCAGCCTGGCGGAGTTTGAAGACTTTTTGGACGCCGTCGGAGCTGCGGTTCGACGTCAGTCGCTGAGAACAACCTTCGTTCTCGGCGACTTCAACGCGAAATCCAGAGCGTGGGGCAGCCCCGCCACGGATGTCAAGGGGAGGACAACACAAATGTGGTCGCTCCTCTCCGGTCTTTCACTCCTAAACACGGGCCACACCTGGACGTGCGTGCGGAGAATGGTGGTTCCATTGTGGATCTCTCGTTCGCGACCCCTGCTGTCGCGCGTCGAGTGAACGACTGGAGAGTAGTAACGGAGGTGGAGACGTTGTCGGATCACCGATACATCCGCTTCAGCGTCTCTACCCCGTCAACACCCGCGGAGCGCTTTCGGGGCTGTAGTCGCTTCCCAAGATGGGCTCTCGGCCAGCTCGACCGAGAAATGGCCCTGGAGGCGGCTATAGTCCTGCGCTAGGGATCCGCGGGTGCGCAGAACCGCCCCGAGGAGGACGTGGACGCAGCCGCAGGCTGTTTACGCAGTGCCCTCAAGGAGGTGTGCGATGCAGCGATGCCAAGGGCCCGGAGGGGACCGCCGCGTCGCCAAGTATACTGGTGGTCGTCCGAAATTGCGGAACTTCGGACGGCCTGCATGAGAGCGCGGCGGGCCCTTATGAGGGGTCGGCGTCGATATGGCGCCGAGTTCGTCGAAGGCCAGCTGCGGGATGATTACCGAGCGGCCAAGAAGAGTCTGCAGCGGGCCATCAGCCGGGCAAAGGCCGAGGCCCGAGAAGAGACGTTGGAAGGCCTCAACAGGGATCCATGGGGGCGCCCTTACCTCGCGGCGTGGAATAAACTCCGCGCCCGCAGTGCCCCCATCATCGAGACCCTCCGAGAGGATGTCCTATTGAGGGTCTTGGAGAGCCTGCTCCCCCAGTCTGGGGGGCACGCTCCCCCAACTATGTCTCCTCGAGCTGGGACGGAGGATATCGTGAATATCCCCCTTCTCACCGAGGAAGAATTGGACCGGGCCTTGGCCCGGCTGTCGACGAACAAAAAGGCGCCAGGCCCGGATGGCGTTCCGGGCTGAGTCTTGAGCATCGCACTGAGGGTGCTGCGGAAGTCGTATCGGGCACTGCTCGATATGTGTTTGAGGTCTGGGCAGTTCCCGAAGAACTGGAAAACCGGCCGTCTTTGTCTGTTGCGGAAGGAAGGACGTCCGCTGGACTTGCCTTCCGCATACAGACCGCTGGTGCTGCTGAATGAGACGGCCAAAACTGCCGAGAGGGTCCTCGCGGGCCGTCTCCTTCAACACCTCGAGGAAGTGGGATCGGGACTGTCAGAGCCATACTGGGCTTCAGAGGAGGCCGATCGACTACGGATGCGTTGGTCGCCCTAAAGGCCCTCTCCATAGACCAGGGAGACGTGGTTCTGACGGTCTCGCTCGACATTGAGAACGCCTTCGGCAGCCTGCCGTTCGAAACGTTGAAGGAGGCGCTCCGATACCATAGAGTGCCCCTGTACCTCCGGAGGCTGCTGGAGGCGTATCTCGATGAGAGGTACGTCATTTGGGAGGGCACCGACGGGCGTCTGCTCCGGCGTCGTATGGAGCGCGGTGTTCCACAGGGGTCGGTTCTGGGTCCGACGCTGTGGAACATCGGCTTCGACTGGCTATTGCGCGGCGAGCTCCTCCCCGGGATGGGGGTGATTTGTTACGCCGACGACACCCTCGTCACGGCGAGGGGAAGCAGCTTTGGAGCGGCAGCCCGATTGGCCGAGGTCGGAGTGCCGCTCGTCATAGAGCGGATTCAAATGCTGGGCCTGAGGGTCTCCGTTAGCAAAACGGAGGCTCTCCTATTTCACGGACCGCGTGGCGGTGCTCCCCGACGGGCGAAATCAAATATTTGCAACGAGGACGTGCCGGTGCGGGCCCAAATGAAATATTTGGGCCTGCACCTCGATGGAAAATGGTGCTTTGGGCCTCACTTCACCCAACTCGCCCCGAAGCTAGTAAATGTAGCTGCAGCGCTGGGTAGACTTCTGCCCAACACTGGTGGTCCGGGGTCGTCTTGCCGGAGGCTGTACAGCGGGATCGTGAGGTCCATGGCGCTGTACGGCGCCCCAATCTGGGCTGACGCTCTCACCACGCGTAATAAAGCCCTGCTGAGGAGAGCTCAGCGGGTCATCGCGGTGAGAGCGATCAGGGGGTATCGTACAGTGTCGTGGACGGCTGCTACGGTCCTGGCGAGCGACCCGCCTTGGGAACTGGAGGCGGAAGTTCTGGCAGAGGTCTACCGTCACCGCTCGGTGGCGCGGTCTCGGGGCGAGGAACCGGACGTGGAAGAGATGCGGGCTGAGGCTCAAAGTGCCCTCATCCGGCGGTGGAGGAGTGAACTGAGGACCCCCACCGCCGGGGTCGAAATAGTGGATGCTATCCGGCCTCAACTGGAGGAGTGGCTCAATCGCCGGCACGGAGTGCTGACATTTAGGCTGACGCAGGTGCTTACCGGATATGGCTGCTTCGGTAAATACCTGCATCAGATCGCCAGGAGAGAGACCTCACCCTCCTGCAAATCGTGCGGCGCGCCAGTTGATACGGCGTGCCATACAATAGAGAGTTGCGCTGCCTGACAGACACAACGGAGCGACCTGACCGCCGTTATTGGCGGGGACTTGTCGCTGGGACGAACAGGGAGGACCATGTTGGCCAGCGACAGGTGCTGGCAAGCTGTTGCCGAATTCAGTGAGGCAGTAATGCTCTTGAAGGAGGCTGCGGAGCGGGAACGGGAGGCCGACGCCAGTGCGGACCCGCTCCGCCGAGCAAGGCCGGGGAGGAGGCGACGGCGCTACGCTCGCCTCCTCCCCCCGCCTTAGATGGTTGTGTGTGTTGTGTCTTAGGTCGTAGCCCTGCCAGGCTAACGTCTGAGCGGAGATCCTCCGGCGCTCCATGATAGACGGGAAGAGCGTCGCAGTTAGGTTTAGTCGGTATTCCGTGGCCGACTATTGTAAGGGCCCCGGCGAGTCCGACACTACCCGCTGTCGCCAGCGCGGCTTTCCAACCGCATCGACGAGAGCGGGTGTGCGTAAAGGCATTCCCATGCGAAACCAAAAAAAAAAAAAAGGTACATTATCTGTGTCTGTGTGTAAAGTTGATATTATTCTGTTAATAGGTATATTATATGCATTTTTTATATTTTCTTTGATTATATTATAGATGGTTTATATCCGTGAGTCACTAAAGGACCCAGTTGAAAACCAGCGTGAGGCTTTCGTCTGACACATGCTGAACTGGGCCCTATTTATGTTTTTTGTTTATTTTTCTGTTTTGGTTTAGTTTCGCTAAGTTTACGTTTGTATCTAAGTATTTCTTTTTATACTTGTTATTATGTGTTTGTGGTATGTGTCAAATAAATATTTTTTCTTTCTTTTCTTTCTTTTTCATTTCACTATCTATTCTCCAGATAGGTACAGAACCGAGCAGTTGAAATGTATCGCATTTGAGAAAATTACATTAAACTATATTATGTCTGCGAGCATGGCGTAGTGGTTTGATTGGTCGCCTCGCCATTGTTCGTGCGTTGGTTGTAACCGCCAGACAGTAAAAAAAATTGTGAGTATTATTTGTGTGTATCCTTTATATCTATTGTTTGAATGTTTGTAAAATTCACTGCATCGCAGGCTGTAAGAGCTAGTCAAGCACTTACACTATATTGCTTGTGTTAATAGTTGGTTGATAGGGTGTTGTTGCTTGTTAGAGTACACATGAAAACACTTCACCGTAATAGATAAAATAGTTTAATGTTACGTGTTTAAGTTATAAAAAATATATAAAATAGTGGCGAGTCTTTCACTAGTTGGCAGTAAACTGTGTACTGGCCTAATAATTAAAAGTAATTAGTACTATATAGCAAGTATGCAATTCGCGTTGCCGCGTATGTGCTGACTCGCTAATATATATGTACGGTGGTGAGACCGTACACAGGCATTATTCTAGTGCGAAAAAGAAGACTATTTTTCTTTTTAACAATAAATTAATATATTCGGTCCATATAATTATTACATACATACATAGATTCACGCCTGTTTCCCAGAGGGGTAGGCAGAGACTACGGATTTCCATTTGCTACGATCCTGACACACTTCTCTGGCTTCATTCATTTCATCACATTCCTCATACACGCCTATCGGTTCAAGGATTATATAATTATTTGGATCAACTATATTAGTTTCGTATGTAAGGTACCGATAAAATTAAATAATACATATTATTAGAAAAATTAAGACAGAAAAAAATGAGTAATGTTTATAGTAAAAAGTAAGTATTTTCTGTTAGGTACATATGAAATTTTGCTACGCAATAGTAGTTTCTATAAATTAATATTTCGGTTTACCAATTAAAGATTTCTATTCTACTAGCTTATTCTTAAGACTGCGCCTGCGCGAAATGTGCCAAAACAGGCGGTCACAGTTAAGTGAATAAAATCAACAGCTTTTGTTTAATACAAATATAAAATATACATTTACCATAACAATGAATGTGTTTACAATTACTCCATATAAAAAACTTAAAATAATTAATATTTTCGCCTACAAAATTACGTAAATTTGCACGAAAAATGCAAAAACGTAAGCTCGCGTTATGTGATTTTTAGATTATAACAGTAGAAATTTATCCTATTTTACAGATTAAACGAAACATAAATAGTTATATTACAATTTGTCCGTCCCAAATATTTATGATATTGGTTGACAATAAAGATACATATTTATCAAAAAAGCACTTGAAATCCTCCATACAATTTTATTTTACTATGGCGGCCTCGCGCCGATTTTAATATGCGCCGCACGAGCTCTGTCATTACATGTCTTACGCTCGGCGCAGTCTTAAAAATTCTTATAAAATTTTCCGGTTGAGGACAATATTTTATACTTATGTCTTTTCTGTCTTCCCTTTCTAAGAGTCGTACCATGTCGTAGTGTTTTATTAGTACGCTTGATTAGGCAACGCCTGATAAACACTGGTTGGCAAAATTTTACGGGTGACTATAAAAGTGTATTGTTGATCAGGCGCCGAGTGCTAATATTCTACACTCGTAACCTAAAGTAACATCATCATAGTAACGCTGATCACTATCACCATCTCACTAGATGAAGCTTATCTATGCATCACTGACCTATGGACGTAGTTCAATAAAAACTGTATAGGAGGAGTAGTTTCAAAACCCGCCCAAACGATATCAGAACAAAAATAATGTTCCGATTGAATATGAAGCTCCTTCGTTGCTTCTATCGCTTTGCATTGATAGTTTATTAGAAACACCGCTAAAATAGTCCATTTATATTATGTCTTTAAATGTTTTTTTGAGATTTACCATTATTTGGTGACAAGTATTTTAAAGGATTTTGAAACTAAACTACTCATTTTATGAATTAATATGATTTTTCTTATAACCTGGTCGATCCCGTGTCCGGACATAATGCTTTTATTATAGTATCTGGATTTCGGCTACTACCTAGGTACTTAAATGAATTTATAGAAGCAATCTTATATGTAGGTACTATTGAATTTTAAGATGATAAAAATAATTTAAATGTTGCTATGATAGTAGTTTATAATTTTTTTTGTGTCACTTCTACTAAAAGCAGCGATAGCTCAGTGGGGAGACCAACAGACTGCAATGCAGAGGGTCTCGGATTCGAACACACGCCCACGTCGCGCACCTCTGACTTTCGGAAGTTATTATGACTTTTCGAAATTATGTGCGTATTGATTGACAATTATCGCCTGCTCCGTGCCTCGGAGAGCACGTTAAGCCGTCGGTCCCGACTGCCATGAACATCTATGGCAGTCGTTATTGGGAAGTCACAGAGTGCCCTCTAATATCCTGACACTGGTCTAGCCTTAGGGCATCGTTGTTAGCCTTCGGGTTGCGGAGGTCAGATGGCAGTCGTTTCGTGTAAAAACTGATATCCAGTCAAATCAGGTTAGACTAGAAAGCCGACCCCAAGTGACTTGGGAATAATAAAGGCTAGGGAGAAGACCTACTACTATTCTTGTGGGTGACGATAAAAAGTGACGTCCTTAATACTAAAAACTAAACATGTGCAAAATAATCCGCAGATTTAATGGCTGCGATATTCCAAAGGCTGGCGGTTCTCTTGTCCTGCTGATCCTAATTTAGCCATAATACCAGGTGCGAACGGGCACACTGCTGTATTATGCTTATATCACAATGATAAGTGTCCAAAACCTTAACACCAAATATTTGACACTTAAACACCTTCACGTCATTGATGCGTATCCCTTTATAAATAAATTCTTACAGTGTGATCAACTCAAATGCGAGAGCTATGACATTGCGACCCTGCATTCAAAGGGTGACGTTTTACCAATATTGACTTTATCAATGACATTATCTTTGCTAATAAGATATTATGCACGATTTTGTTTGTTTATACATTACAAATATACATAATAAATTAGAACAACAATATTTTATTACTAAAGTCAATGTTTTACTTGTCAATTGGGAGTAATTTTACTCTGCTAAAAGACAATGACTTTATTTAATATGTTTGAAGAAAATTAATTTCGTGGATATATTTGGACTCAGCATGATCATATCCTAACTAATATTATAAATGCGAATATGAGTTTGTTTATTTGTTACGCTTTCACGTCTTAATCGACTGATCTTGATGAAATACATGTTGTCAGGTGTACAGAAAAGGATAGAGGGTACCTTTTATCAAGAAAAAAGGTACTGTTACTGTGAAACTATGGCCAACGTCTAGTATTTATATAAATGTATGGTGTATGGTGTTTACCTATTTGTTTTATTTATTTATTTACATCAAATAGAACGACTTGCGCCAATTACACTATTTAATAATATAATATTGTCTTCTGTTTACGCGAATGTTATTCATTGAAATTAACCACAGCTAGACTTCATGATACTTTTACTTTGAGCTCATTCTGCATAAATAGAAACACAAATGATTAAATTATGTTCGGGTACTTTGAAATAACTACACTGGAACATTGAGACAACTATCATCTTAGTCGCCCCGTGACCATGGCTGCTGAAAAGCAACCGAAACGTCGAGGAAAGTGTAAACATAAGTATAAATAGTTTTAATAGTTTCAATAATTTAAATTAGCTCAAAAATTTGTAAAGTTTAATAGTAATAGTAGTTGTAACAGTTTCTCACAGTCTAAATTATGTAATAAAGTGTCAAATAAACAACGCGATAAAAGCCGTATATAGTAGTTTACCTTCAAAGCTCATTCGTTATTATCTAGCTATATAGGCGTGAGACTATATTTGAATGTATTTTCTTAATACACTTTTAAGCTACAGAGTAGAATAATCAAAAGAAAATTAGTCAATTGTAAAAGGCGATGAAATAAAAACGCGCCATCTATCGCGTAAACTGTTTCTTGAATAGCTCTAACATGGAGCAATAGATGGCGGTGAGCATTGTAATCTTACAAAGGTGTGAAAATTAAATAAAGTTCTGTAATCTGACAGAACAATTTGAAAGCATTTTGACTGGACGCCCGTTTCTATACGCCGATGAATGAACGAATTAAATCAAGATTTTTAAACATACGAGTTAAATCAAAAACATCCTATTTTTTATTGAATCTGTTAAAGTTTAAAAGAACTTTTAGTATTTAATTTTAAAAAAGGAGTCGATGATTTTTCAACCTAAGAAGAAAATTTAGTTTTGCTGACAATTTACAGCGCTTTCTAAGTTTGAAAAACCACACTGAGTACAATACACGGAGAAACTTCTTATAGAAGAGGCTGCACTTGCCAATTATTTTGTGACGTTATGAATGAATGACTATTGATAATATTAAAATAACTATAGTTGAATATTTGTATTCAGATAATTTAATGCCAAAATGGTATCTCTCTTTATTACATTTCATGTCAGTACAGTTTAATAGAAATAAATAAACATCTTCTGCGGCTAATTGTGACGTGCCAAATTCATCATCCCGGATCATTTAAAGTGTTTTACCTGATCTACTAAATTTAATTTAGTTTTCTATAAGGATTTTTTTAATAACAGTGCTGCGTTTGGAATTTAGGCGGTAATGAACGGCCTCTTTATGTTCAAGTGCGCCTAGCAAATCACTACCTATCTGTTCGTGGATAGTTCAAAACCTATTGCCTTTGGTCACCAGTGTGCAGCTACGGCTCAAGAGGCTAATTAAGCACTACGCCAACCGCTTTCTTTTTTTATATACTACTAAGGTGGCAAACAAGCATACGGCCCACCTAATGGTATCTTATCTTATCTTATGTGGGGGCCAGTCAGTGCAGACCGGCGACACTTCGACCCAGTGAAATCTTTTGTGTCGACACTCTACCAATAACGACTACCATAGATGTTCATGGCAGCCGGGACCAACGGCTTAACGTGCTCTCGGAGGCACAGAGCAGGCGATAATAAATTGTCAATCAATACGCACATAATTTCGAAAAGTCATATAACTTCCGAAAGTCAGAGGTGCGCGACGTGGTTCGAACCCGGGACCCTCTGCATTGCAGTCTGTTGGTTTCCCCACTGAACTATCGCTGCTCTTTTCACCTGATGGTAAGTGGTCACCGTAGCCTATGGACGCCTGCGACACCAGAGGCATCACTTGCGCGTTGCCCACCTTTTAGGAAAGAAAGTGGGAAGGAGAAGAAGCAGGATGGGGAAAGGGGGTGATTGGGCCTCCGGTACTTTCACTCACCGGACGAAACTCAAAAGTAGGAATACTGGTATTTCACGTCGATATTCTGTGAGAGGGTAGTCCTTCCCCGGTCGAGGCGGCCCATTCATGCTGAAATCAGCGAGGCTCTACTACTCGTGCTTACCATACGACGAGCGTTATGTTTATTTATATTAGAGTATAATTGGTAATTTTGTAATGATATGCCAACGTCCTGACTAGAAATATACTTTAACTGTTTATAGAAGACTAGCTTTTGCCCGCGGTTCGCCCGACAACAGTATTTCTCTGGATGTAAGAGACCTTATATCCTTATATCCTTTTTGTACCATTGATAATGTCTATGCGAATTTTTCTGATCATCGGTCGAGAAATTAATACGTAACAAATAAAGTCTTATCCACATTTATAAAATTTGTTAGGATTCCAGAGTAACTATACGTATATATGCATTGGCATCGGCTTATGATTGCTATATTAGTTCAATAAGTACCTATACCCGAAATTAAATGTGGGATTAAATATAATGACCACCAAAAATATTAATTGCGCAGCAAAATTTTAATATCTTTACTAAAATATTTTGCTGCGCAATTACTGCTTTATATAATACTAACTTTTGCACGCGGCTCCGCCCACGTGGTACTTACATCAGTAAAAAGTAGCCTATATCCTTCCCCAGGTCTTAAACTATATCTGTATCAAATTTCATCTCAATCGGTTCAGTGGTTTAGCCGTGAAAAGGTAACAGACAGACAGATAGACAGACAGAGTTACTTTCGAATTTATAATATTATAGTAAGGAAGTAAGGATAATCACCATCTCAGCCGAAAGACGTCCACTGCTGGACATAGGCCTCCCCAAGGTTTCCCACACAGACCGGTCTTGGACAACCCGCATCCAATCGCTGCCCGCGACCCTTACGAGGTTGTTGGTCCACCTTATGAAGGACCTGCCGTCTTTCGGTATTTGGCCGCCACTCAAAAAACTTTCTGCCCCAACGGCCATCGGTTTTACGCCCTATGTGCCCTGCCCACTGCTACTTCAGCTTGGCTATCAGGAGAGCTATCTCGGCAACTTTAGTTTTTCTGCGGATCTCCTCATGTCCTCCTCATTCGTTCCCGCAGATATAATATTAGCACAGACTTCTTCTCAGTGTGAGGAGGATTAAACATTATCTTCTGGCAATTTAAGTGAATAATTAAGTTTATAAGTTTATTTTTATACTAATATTATAAAGTTAGTAGTAGAGTTTGTTTGTTTGAACGCGCTAATCGCAGAAACGACTGGTTCGATTTGAAAAATTATTTTAGTGTTGGATAGCCTATTTATCGAGGAAGGCTATAGGCTGTATAAAATAACGCTACGACCCACGGGGGCGGCGCAGTAACGATAAACGTGGGTGGAATCGCGGGCACATATATGAAACTATAAAAGTTTCATTCAGAGTAGGTAGTTAAAATTTGAATATTTTAGAGAACGAACTAGTTAATTGCTGTAGTAGAATATAACAGTAAACGCCGAGAGCTTAGTGTTACCTAATATTATAGATAGATGTTTGTCTAAAACTATATATTTGTTTTCATTTTTATAATTCCTGACGTTTCCTTACATTGTTTTCGATTCCCGCGCTACGAATGATGCCTGTTTCGCGGGGGACTAGGTAAACTATTTGTGCTGTTTGTACACAATTTTTTGTACTGTGTGGGGATCGAACCCACAACCTTCAGCATAGCGGCAGTAGCGAGGGGACTACGTACTTAAACCACTATGCCATTTTTTCCTTTTCTCAGTTTTCGTATGTACTTTATTATGTACTAGATGTTACCGCGGTTTCACCCGCGCTTACAGTTACTGCGCCGCCCCCTTGGGTTGTAGTGTGATGTAGTGACAGCTTATAGCCTTCCTCGATAAATAGGCTATCCAACACTAAAATAAATTTTCAAATCGAACCAGTAGTTCCTGAGATTAGCGCTTTCAAACAAACAAACTCTACAGCTTTATAATATTAGTAGAGATGTGTATCGTGAGGTCATAAAATAAAACATCCTTATTAATTTTTACATTCATTTTATTTACTTTACATACAATAATGTCTGCATGTTATGTTATATTATTCATTTATGAATTTATCTAAGCGTTAACTGCAAAACCAACTAATTTTACCTCCACGGCTAAAACACACAGATTTTATTTTTAATTAATTAAGAGATGACATCTATACCACAGACCGCAGATTTCGTGATGTAACATGAAATTACTCTGATTCAACTCTCATTACAATTTATGATTTACAAATATTTATAAAAGAAAATTGCTAGGCATTTATTCGTTCATTATACATGATGATAATTGTAAAATTAACAATAAATGATAAAGTATATTAGTAGGTACCTATAGATACCTGTGGTCTGTAGTATATTACAAACTTGTGATTTTCGTAAATTGTATTACAATGAAATAATGCAATTAATATTTTTAATGGATACTACATTGATACATGTATTTTATCATAGACAATCTTAAAATATATTATAAATATTGATGAATATACATCCATTAATATTTATAATAAATAAAATCAATGTTACCTTAAAAATTTTAATGACACTTGGTATACAATCGTGCATGTTATTATGTATGCTAGTAACTAAATTTAGTAATATTAAAATATTGCAATTATAAAATTACTAAAACATTTATTTAAAAAATTTAGTACTACTATCAAATTAAGCATGTGGTTAATTATTACTAAATAAAATTATTTAAAATTACCAATTGCATTCTATTAATAATGTAAGTACCAATATCAAACGGAAATATCAATGATTGTTTTGAAAAAGTTTATTTAATATTTAACAATTATTATTATTTGAAAATAAAAAGAAACACTATTCACTAATACTAAAATAACAAATAAAGACTACCTTAAACAAAAAATAACAATAATTATACTATTTTTGTCAAGAATCGTAATTTTTATTCTTATTTTTATTAATATTGTTATTAACACACATTTGAAAACGATGTTTTGTTATTATTAAAAGTTTATTAGATATTAATTATTAATTTGTGTAACAAGGACTATACGTCGATATAAGGAGTTGTTTGAGTTGGTTCAACTAAATATAAGATACTAATTAAAAGTACCAGCTACAGGTTGTGGGTTAACACATCTAACGAAAAATGTAAATACAAGCCTATTTAAGCACTAAAATAGGCAACTCTACTTGGGCAATCTAGGTTGGGAAAATAGATCTAGACTATTTTAAATTGTTACTAATCATAACATTTGCCGTGCTATGTTCTGGTAAACAAATTACTTAGCTTCGAGCTTTGTCGATCTTATCTTATCTTATGTGGGGGCCAGTCAGTGCAGACCGGCGACACTTCGACCCAGTGGGATCTTTTGTGTCGACATTCTCCCAATAACGACTGCCATAGATGTTCATGGCAGCCGGCACCAATGGCTTAACGTGCTCTCCGAGGCGCGGCGCAGGCGATAATTGTCAATCAATACGCACATCATTTCGAAAAGTCATATAACTTCTGAAAGTCAGAGGTGCGCGACGTGGGTTCGAACCCGAGATCCTTTGCAGTGCAGTCTGTTGGTCTTCCAACTGAGTTATCACTGCTCGAGATTTGTTGATAATAATAGGTACATACTTTTTGTAAAACAACAGTTACCTTCGTAGTATGTAGCTATAAAACATAGAAGACACATATAAAAGTACTTTGGGCGACGTCATGACGTGTTTAGCTATAGATACCTATATGTATTTCAAAAACTGCTTATCCTTAAACTTGACTCGGAAAGAAAATGTATTGCACATTTACAACCGACTGAAAAACTGGGAGGTTACTTTCATTGATATGTTGGTAAATTGTATGGCATAGAATCAAAGTTTCATATGTCAAAAATTGCTTTTGTTCACATTATATAGGAATCTTGTGTTTGAATTATATTAGACTACTAATTTGATTTATATTTTATTACTATATTCCAATGTACTTTTTACTATAAAAAGTTCAACAGAGTGATAATAATAATATAATTTATAGACAGTATTATTAATCAAATTAGTAGTCTAGACTAAAAAAGCTTACTAAATCCCTAATACTCACCTACCATTGCTTAAAACACCAAACTACTATTATGTTATACCTAAATGTATAATTTATACATTTACAAACTCTAATAAACGGCTATACTACAAGCTTGTATGGTATACGCTACATTATTAAACCATTTTAATGCAATAACTATTACATTTCTGTCGTAACATTAAACAGTTTACGATTACAAGAAGAAATATTTCGTTATATGAAATTTAATAATTTTAATGTCTAAAATCAGGTCTCACATTATTATTACAAGTAATAATTATTAAATACTATCATCTAACACCAAACACGGCAAATAAATAACAGCGATATAATACAGAAATGCTTCTATCATTCAAATAATATAAATAATATTACTATAATATTATTGTTCTATTCAAAACGTGTTCATAGTACAATTTATTTACAAATTTGTATTATTTGACAAAATCACCAATCGTTTTGTATAAATATGTATAATTATAGAACAATTTTTATTATAAAACAACAATGTCGTAGTAGACATTATAATAAGTAGTATAAAACTATTAGAGTATGGATATATGTACGTATCATATTAATATAATACAACGCCTATTTTACCAGAGGCTTAAAATCCTTCATCTTAATTCGTTCTATTCCACTCTGTAAAATGTATTCAGCTTACAACGAACGGTCAATGAATTCTGTACGAGATATGGATTATTAAAACACCTACAGCTATTTGTACGAAAAGTAGTCAATCTGAAATATCCTGAAATATTTGTGATGCAATTTTTTCACTGAGTTTGGAAAGCCTCAAGTAAAAAGGTAATATTGATAGTATACATCTGCTATCCAACGATGGTTTTATGAATAAAGGTATTATTTAAGGTAATTACTATAATTATTAATAAATAAACATGTAGTGTATTACATGTCACTTTGATTAACATTTACATTTACATTTTGCTGTACAAGCCCACGTTAAAAATAATTATTTAATTAATTTTGCAAAAAGGAACTATCGAAATATTTTAAATTGTGGGCTGGTTTTAGTAAAAAGATTGCCTGTATGTCATCTTAAACTACTGGACCGATTAAACCGAATAAATTGATTATCGTCCTCAAAAATTGGCTGCCAGCAGCTTCATAGGACTGAAACTTATTTTGTATTATTTGCTTACTCAAGATGACATGCTCAGCATGTGCCTACCTTATATACATATATTGCCTTTAGTTCCCAATGTGTTACATAGTTAGAAATGATATACAGTAAATTAAATCTTTAAGATTTCACGAAAATAACTACAAACAAGTATTTCTAAAACACAAAATATAGGAAGCCTAAAATAACAGGCGGGTTACAAAAATAATTCGATAAGCTAGGGTTAAGCTTAAAATTACAAAAATAGTCGAATTCAAAATCCTTTTTTTTATTATCACACGAATTGTCCTTTTCAAGGAGTTTCACGCAATTTATATCAGTCTTGCAAGCTTCGACTTTGTCATTGATATACTACACAAATAAATACACATTTATTAAAATACCGCAGTGCAGAAAACATATTCTACAAAAATGCGTGAAGAAGAAACCTCAGAAATGACATCAATGTCTCGTTTTTAATTTTAATTGTAGAAAAATATTTTTCATATTTTTTATTTTGTTAAAAATAAAATCGTTACGCCTAATTCCTATTAAATGTGCGAATGCTATTGAGAACACCTAAATGTAAATATAATAGATATAATATTAAATTTAGGATTTCTTATTGTATGAATATTTTAACCATAAGGATTAATGTTTTGTGAGAAATAAAAATACATAATATATGTAATTTAATTATAATTAGACCCATGGAAAAGTTAGAAAACAAAAATATCTAATGTTACAATATTTCGTAGTATGTCATATAGATATTATAATTTTAATGTGATTATTATAATTTACCTACAGTATACTTATCTAATTTTCACAAAATATTTTTATTTCTCACATTCACGTATTATTTTTAAAATATATTATTATTGAATAGTTATTCGTTATTTTGTGCATTATAAGCGGCTATCGGCCTGTGCTGTGCGCAGGCGACGACTTCAATCAAGGGTCACTAAAATTGAGACCACTTAAAATAATTAGTATGGTTCTTGTGAAGCTCGAATTATAGTTATTTTGATGTAGACACATTTACGTTCGTTACTGTAACTAATTGAAAATATAAATGACAGCCAATGCTAGAAACATACGTAACTTGTTATAAAAAATGTGCAAAGAAATGCACAGTCATTTAAACTTTACATTTCTTCGCAAAACAGATTTAGGATGTCTGTATCTATTTAGTTATTGTTCAAGTTCATACCTATAGCTAATGTAGATATAAAATTCATTAAATAAAACTTAAAGATAAATTAAATTGGAATGTAGATAAATGACAAGTTATATGAAGTATCTCTATTTAATTTATGATAACCAACGTGTCTATGTCAAAATTAAGAGCTTTTTCAACAATTGTGATATTTTAAGTATCTAGTCTCACTTTTAAAGAACCTTTAACAAAGTTTATTGCAACCGCAATAACTACGTTAACTCTATTAATATCAGCAAGAATATAGGTCCTCTAAATTCGCTATAAATCTCGTGTAAATCAGCATCACGACGAGAATTTTATTGATCACATTTTTTTTATTATAGACAAATTCAATAAACAAATTACCTACATATTTCAAATATCAATGAAATAATCAAAAATAAATAGTTGACCAAAATTCGTATGAAACTATTAATTTAATATTAAACTCAATTTTGAATATTCTTTATAAAACTGTAAAATATATTAATAATCAAATTATTTTTTGTTAAAGTCAGAAAGCTTATTTTCTACAAAGTATTATTTGTACTGTAGTTATATCAATATCAAGTATATAATATTATATGTTAAACTTTATAACGGTAAGATTGTATTTTTATGGTTTTTTAATTTTTGTATGAAACGTATATAACGTTATAAGAGATATGGAATTATTCGATATAAAATAAACGCAAATAATTTTTTCGCTTAAATAATGATTGGGATTAGAATTTTATATAAGGTTTATAAATATTGTATCATAAATAAATAAAAATAAATATCATACTAAGATCGATACATACAATACATGAGATTTACTAAAATTATAAAATTTTTATACAAAAACTTTGTGCTCGATGTGCGTTTTCTCTGTACGCTCCTAATTATTACAATCAGTGTAAAAATAAAATCTCCTTAAAACATTTTAACCAACTTACGTATAAAAGTTACAGTTATTACTACTAGCATTAATAAAAACACTGATTATGTTCACTTAAGTATTCTATCTTAGTTTGAAGGTTGAAAAACTTTGTTCTCGCACAAGACAACACCAAACTGTCAAAATAAAAACGTACAATAGAAAATGTCGTATCATGTCGATATGCTGAGACGCGTCACTAAGTCAGGACGTACGGCGTCCGAGTACCCGACGCATGGCCGACCATGGCTCTAAGTACAGAATCCAAATGGTATCCCCAACCATTTTACACTCCCGTGTGGTTGTAGATAAAAGACACCGCGTTCTTATCAACAGGAGGCGATCGCCTGGTGATTGATGGGTGGTTATTATTGTTGTAATGCCAAGATTTTCTTGTCGATGTACTTGACGACTGTAAGGCAATAGTCTCGTAGTAACGGAGCCTCCCACAGCACTTCCTGCTCTTGATGATGGCCACGAACCCTTTCCTGTACTTCTTATTAAAGAAAGCATATAATATCGGATTTATGCACGAATTTGATGCTCCCAGCCATTGTGCTAGAGGTGTTACGATTGGGAATAAATCCTCTTCCCATTTTTTAATTGGTCCTCCAAGCTTTATCCTGGCGAAAATCAGATATAGCGGAAACCAAGATAAAACGAAAAGAATAACAACAGCCACCAACATCTTCACCACCTTGACTTTAGATTTCTGTTGCATTCTTTCCATCTGGGCATCTTGGGTATCAGTAGGAATATTTCTTCTCGAAACCTTTATCCAAATTAGAACGTAGCACATGGATATCAGGACCATTGGAAGTATGTAGCAAAAGATCAGGTTGCCAATCACAAAGTATAAAATTTCACTCAAGGGATTTGGCCAGACGTCCAGGCAGAGCCGTACGTTGGGGTTATCATCAAATACGACGACTAGGTCGAAGAAAAATACCCATGGCGTGGTGACAACGATGGCAAAGATCCAGATGAAGACTATCATCATCCTGGCGCGGCGTTTGGTGATCTGGCATTTCAAAGGCCACCAAATAGCAAGAAACCTGGAACAAGCGAAATATTTAAATTAATAAGCGTTGAAAATACAGTTATAAATATTGTGTGGGAGAGAGAAAATTTACAAATATTCAAATGGGTCCCAAAATAATTTTCTTGGAAAATAATTTATTTATCAGATGTATACAAATAATATCAGAACTGTTTTATAAACAGAAGCCCAAACTAAGGTGATAGACAATTAACATATAAAGGTGATATTATCATTATATGATTGCGTCTTATTTGCAAAACTGCAGACAAATCCCTTGCATCACATAAAAATGCTACGGGTAATCAAGATGAAGTCTCAAAAATAGATGATAGGTCATTAAGTCGGTAATGTCTGGAAGTCGGGAGATATCGTGCGGAAGATGTAAAGCCACTCGACTGTGAGGCAGTTAGGCGTCTGATAGATTAATTGGCTGGCGGTAAAAACAGGGTTGTTATGGAAATGGGAAATGCTTTCCCATGTATTTTTCTGAGACAGTAGTTTATCAAATATTTGACTTTTAAACGTATATAAATGACTACAATATGTTTATAGTTAATTTATGTGTAAGAAAATTAGGAGAATAATATGGTATCTTAATCTGCGATAGATTATAATTTATATAGAATGCGCTAATGAACGTTAAGTAGGCGGCACGATATATTTTTGCTCTCTCAATTTTTAATCATAAGTGGTGTTAAAAGTTATCGTCTGTAAAAAACTTTGTGTAAGACATGTTATCAGTGTAGTGACTTACGTAATTATGCAGTTTAAATTGTGATTCGACTGTGTGAACTGAAATTATTGACAAAAAGCTGTGAAAAAAATCGGTTATACATTTAAAAAAGACTGTTTTCTGTTTGTGTCCCTGACCTAGGGCAACCCGCGGAGCGCTCGATACTCCCCGCACTACACCTGTCACCGCCCGCTGACTCCTGCGTAGCTCGGACAATTGTAGTCAATAATTTCGCTACGATAAGTCATGAGCTCGTGGCGTTGCGCCTAACGGTTCTGCTTTAACCACTGAAGCTGTCGGTTCAAACCCTGTCAACTCGTACACTTTTTGTAAGATTTCTTGCGTTATTATAATTAAATTATTATAACTAAAAGTTGACCAACGACTCCAACTAAATCTATACAATGGAACATGACCAGCAAATAGATAATATCACATATAGAAAACCTCAACGAACTAGTTCACTTTGTGACGTATCTTCGAACGGATCAATGTTCGATACGACAATGTTAAGCCTGCCAAATACTTCTACAAATGACTTAGAAAATAATAAAGAATTGTATGATAAAATTAAACAATTACAGGAAGAACTATTAAGTGCAAACCTAGAAATAGACAATTTAAATTTAGAAAATACTAATTTAAAGCATGAACTAGAAAAATGTAAACATGTTATAAAGATTTATAAAGAAGTAGGAACGCCTGAGAGTACTCTGACACCAAAATCGGGAAGAAAAAAACGACATTTGAAAACCCCGAACACTAAAAATACATCTCAAATACAAGCTGTTAAATATAAACACCACCAGCCATTACAAAATACGGACTGTCCAACTAACTGCTCAACTCCACAAGTACAAAAATCAAAACTACATAAATCTAATAATAATAAAGATAATAATACTAGTCCAAAGCCGCCCTCGAACTGTGTGGTAAAACCCAAATTATGTGTACTGAGCAGCAATAAAAATAACAAGGTGCTAGCCGCGGCTGAATGTACCTTTAACGATAAGTACGATATCTGCCACTACCTGAAGCCTCATGCAAATACACATGCGCTAATTAGCGGACTGGACATGAAGTTAAAGAACTACACTATGAACGACTTCTGTGTAGTATTCCTTGGAGAAGAAGACTTCAAGAGGACTAGCAACTATTATGACATTATATTTCATCTACGAAATGCAATACAAACTATACAGCATACTAATATTATTATATGTCTGCCAACTTATAAGTATCCCTTTGACACTAGCTTGGTCAACTGTCGAGTGGAAACATTTAACAATCTTCTCTACCTGGATGTATTGACACATAGACATGCATTTCTTTTGGACAGTAACTTTAATTTACAATATGACTACACCATGTTTAAAACACAGACAGGCTCTATAAATAATAATGGACTTCGAACTATCTTTAAGGATTTATTGGACTTAATTTCTGACATCACACAAAACATTGACGTGGAGAATAACCAGAACGATAATCAAGAGAATAATGACCCAAACCACAACTTTTTTCTTGACTAATTATATACATATTATGCACCAGAATATTGCAGGATTACTAGCAAAGTCTAACGCACTTACAGTCTGCCTAGAAGAGTTAACAGAGAAGAATATACGCGTAGATATTTTATTAATTACAGAACACTTCATGATGGAAGGCTATGAAAAACTTCTTAACATACAGAACTACTGTTTGGCAGCCTACTTCTGTCGGAAAGAAAGCAAGCGAGGTGGAGCTTGTATCTTAATTAGAAACGGCCATCAATGGAGAGAACTTCCTAAAATATCAAAACTATCCACAACAGGCATTTTTGAATGCTGCGCCATCGAACTCACGAAATATAAAATCGTTTTTGTTTGTATATATAGAGTACCAAATCCTAAAAACTTTCACGAATGTATGGATAAATTAGAAATGATATTACGTATATTAGTACAAAAATCTTATAAGAATATAGTGTTGGCAGGTGACTTTAATATTGACGTTTTAAAGAGAAATAATCATAGTATCGAATTTGAAAATGTATTGTTAAATTATAACTTGAATCTTGCACTTTTTCAACCAACTCGCCATAAGACATGCATTGATAATTTTGCGCATAACTTTAGCAAGTCGTGTAAGGCGTTTGTGTTAGAATTAGCGCTATCAGACCACACGGCGCAGATACTTAAATGTCCTATCAATATAATTAATACAATTAACCAATGGCGAACACTTAAACGGGACTATAATAACGAATATATTAATAAATTTAAATCATATTTAAGTAGCATGACATTTTCAGAGGTTTTCGAAGCTAATGGAACAAATTTAGCATATAACGCATTTATAGACATATTTTCATTTTTATACAAGCAGTGTTTTCCCGAAACTCTTATTTCTGTCAATCTATTTAAAAGGCAGAAATGGATATCGCGTGGTATAAAGAGTTGCAGCGTAAAGAAACGCCAATTGTTGTGGCAGGCACGATTAAAACCAACTCAACAAAATAAGGACCGGTTTAAAACTTATTCCAGGCTATATAAAAAAATTATACGGTTAACTCAACGCGCACAAAACAATCACAAAATAAAATCGTCTAAAAATAAGTCAAAAGCTACTTGGCATATAATAAACCAAAATAAAATGAACATACCGAAGAATTACATTAATAAAATTCAAGAAAATGACACAACTATTGTAAATCCTAGACATATTGCAAATTTATTTAACGACTTTTTTATTGACAAGATTGAACCGAGACATAATCCCCAGATAAAAGTTACAGAACATATTTTAAACAGAAAAAACTCCATGTTTATGGCCCCCTGTTTACCGCAAGACGTACTGAAAATAATTACAGACTTGAATAATACACATAGCACAGGATACGACTGTATACAAACAAAAATAATTAAAGCTGTAGCCAGAGAGATTTGTAAGCCACTAGCCCATATAATTAATTTAAGTATTTGTGAAGGTTGTTTTCCAGAGGCTCTAAAAAAGTCAATAATAAAACCACTACACAAAAAATCTGATAAAGAATCAAAAGAAAATTATAGACCAATTTCTTTAATTTCAATATTTGCCAAAATATTTGAATCATATATTTATAAAGAACTAAATAGGTACATAGAAAAACATAGCATACTTTGTAACGAACAAAAGGGATTTAGAAAACACAAAACCATAAATATGGCAATCTACGATTTTTTATACATAGTTATGAGTAATTTAGATCGAACTAATCCAGTGTGCGCTATTTTTTGTGATATGTCGCAGGCATTCGATTATGTACAGCATGATATACTTCTAGAAAAGCTTGAGAAGTATGGAATTCGCGGCAATATCTTAAAACTCTTACAGTCTTACTTACACGGTAGAAAACAAATCACGGAAATCTGTAGGATAAATGGTGACACAAAACGAGAGGAAATATTCCTATCCGAAGAACGTACTGTCATCTACGGTGTACCGCAAGGAAGCGTACTAGGACCTTCTCTGTTTACGCTTTACATAAATGATTTTCCAAAATCTATTGATCATCCTATGACACTATTTGCAGACGACAGTACGATCACTATACCTTGTCATCATCGAGATTTGTATGAAGAAGATGTAAATAATACCTTAAATAAATCAATTAAATGGCTGGACAACAATAATTTAAAAATTAATATAAATAAAACAGTAATTATACATTTTGGCCAACGTGCATTGACATTTCCTACATTTGACATTAAATATAATAATAATTCGATAGACCCGGTTAATACGACAAAGTTTTTAGGTTTAATAATTGACCGTAATTTAAACTGGAAGGCTCATATTGAGACAGTTTGCAAAAAAATTAGTAGCAGTGCATTCGCCTTATACACGCTGTCGTGGACCCTTAATACAGATGCTCTGCTAACGGCGTATTATGGACTAACTGAATCTATTTTAAGATATGGAGTGATTTTTTGGGGCAATTCGACTGACAAGGATATTGCCTTTAAAGCTCAAAAACGATGCTTAAGGTCAATGTTTAGACTGGACATTAGAGATTCCTGTAAGCCGTATTTTATACGCTACAAAATTCTAACACTACCGTCACTTTATATATTAGAAACAGCTTTATTTGTCAGAACTAATCCAAATTTATTTCCGCGTATGGCAGATATGTTCCCCCGAAATCGACGCAATAAAGATAAACTTTGTCTGCATAAGTCTAAGACTACACTTATGCGCAAAAGTGTTATTTGCATGGCTCCAGTTATTTATAATAAGTTGCCCAGTAGTTGGAAAGATTTAAGAACTGACGCATTTAAGCAAAAGTTAAAATCATTTCTTGTTGAAAAGGCCTATTATAATGTCAACGACTTTTTAAATGATACATTTGATTTGACATAATTGACTAGGTACATTATAATGATCAGTTGACATAATATTAAGATTGAATACGACTATATTTGATTAATTATTTTAATACAATTTTATATTATTATTACCTTGACATTTGTAAACATTACTTTATAGATTGACATTAATGAATACACATTTGGATTGATTTATATTTGCACGCCATTGTACATGGCAAACATGTCGAGAACTTTATCCCACTGTATATCTTGCATGCGATTGTTTATTGTATGTACACATGTGTTTATGCAAATAAATAAATAATTATTATTATTATTATTATTATTATGAACCCAGGATTACAAGGTTAATAACTAAATTGGATGACCGATGCACAAATATATAAAATAGAGGCACAAACTTTTTTAAATATATTTCATGTACTCTTTGACATATATTCCATAGTTATACATGTTACACAAGGATTGTGGCTTATGTGGGTGAAAGTACTAGTAACAAACAACCAAAAGCTAGTAATCTTAATTGTCTGAAGGTAGCATAATTTATTTGTTTGCCCACAGTTCTATGTGAGAAATCAATATTTAGACTTATTTATTACTAGCTGTTACCTGCGACTTCGTCCGCGTAGATTTTAACTAAAAAGTATTTGTCTCCGCGGAACCCTATATTTTTTCTAAAATCAAAGTAGCCTAAGTTATTCCTTATAACATCAGCTATCTGCCAGTAAAAGTCCCGTCAAAATCGATTCAGCCGTTTCGGAGATTACCCGAAACAAACAGACAGACAATATTTTTAAAAATAGATGTTTTCTTATAAATACCTTATATACTTTCATATGCATTAGATAAAAAACTGTTATTTTGACATTACAAACACACTTCAATTTTATTTATTTGTATAGAAAACGAGAAACCAACCCTAACACCTTCAAGTACATTTAAGGCATGTTAGAACGCATAATTAAGTCCAAATACAAAATAAACTTCAACTTAAATATAAAAATGCTATCTGGTTCAGGCAAGTCGAAATATTAATGTTAACAAATCGGCTCGTTTCATAATTACTATACTTTGCACAGATACAAATATCAAAACAGAAGTTCAATAAGAAATTCTTCAATTTCTCATAACTAGGCTAATTTTTGACTTGGTTGTGTTAGTTAGCTAAGCATAAGCAAACAACTTAATAAACTGTCTCTCGAACAATGTTAAAGTATAATAATTAAATTGAACAGTAATCATTTGTTTTACATAGTTTTGGAAACCCTTTGAAACATTTGGAAATAAGTATCCATTTATATCAGACCGTTTTACTAAATCTAGGTCACAAAACTTCAAAGGATGAGCCTGAACCAAATGATAATTAAGATGAATGTGTGTCGGCGTGAAAGGGCTATATAAGAGGTTTCTGTTGCGAAGCTAAATTTGTAAATTGTTATAGTTTTATTGATGTGAAACATCTATAGCCGCACGTAAAACCGATTGTTGGCGTGGCGACGCATGCCGTGGCGACGCGTCGCCACGCTATATGATAGTATTTTACATTATGCCATATTAGTTCCTGTCGTAATCAAATCTTTTATGCATATTACTTGTACAAAATATTCGATGTTTTACATCTGCCAGGCATCCCGTGACGGCTAACAATTTTTTTTGTTGTTCGTTCGTTCGTTGTTGTGACGTTCAGAGTGTTCGCTCGGAATATCACCACGACCTTGAATATTCTATGCATCTTTTATTGACGATTAAACATTATAAATACTGTTTATTTAATTGCTTTTGTAAGTTATGCATCTCAAATGTTATACCATTTTAATTGTGTCATGTCTACTATGTCATCTACACTAATATTATAAAGCTAAAGAGTTTGCTTGTCCTGTTTAGGATTTGAAACCACAACACTCAGCGTAATAGCAGTGCTAAGGCGACCAATTAAACCACTATACCATCAGTGCAGTTAATGCTGCATATACTAGTTTTATATTTTTGGTAATGTAGAAGGTTCGAGATTAGCTAATAATAAGCTTGTTCTAAGATAAAGTAACGAATTTATTAACCGGACCAAAGGAGCGAGGGAGCGCACGCGATGACCGCTAATCGAGTACCGAGTTGGATAATGAATATAAAATTATAAAGTGAAGTAAAATGCTTAGTTGACAATAGTGTATGGTTTCACCGTACAGGTAATATGAAAGTTTAGTGTTACTAACAGGTTCCCTGTCCAATGAATCACATAATTATGATACATAACAATAGATTTTCTATTGTGTCTATCGCGGTACAGCGAATGGGTTAACTTTACTTGTGAATCTAATCTTCATCTCTACCTTTTTATCAACGTAAAGGATGCCGATTTGTACGCAAGGCGAATAGGCTCCAATAATTAGTTTTGTAACTTATCGCAGATTAGTCATGTTAAAACGTAAAGAAAGATCACAAAGATAAGTCTGTATACAATAAAGGCACAACGATAACGTTATTTATTACAAATCTAAGGTCAGATTTAAACAAACAGTGACCGCAGGCGTATGCATATCGGCCTCGATTGTAAGTAATCATATAATTGATAGTAACGACCTCAATATTGGAAGTTAACTAACAGGAACCGGTAACTCGGACGATTTTTGAAGGACAAGATATTCGTATGGGTGTAAAAAAATCGTTCACGCCTGTGTAATTTAAGCTACTGCGCCCAAATTGGGTAATGTATTATTTATATTATTTATAGTAGCCACAATCTATACTGGCATCATAAGCAGTCGGTAGTTAAGACTGCGCCGAGCGTAAGACAGATAATGACAGAGTTCGTGCGGTGCATATCCAAATCGGCGCGCGGCCGTCATAGTAAAATTGTATGGAGGATTTGAAGTGCTTTTTTGATAAATATGTATCTTTATTGTCAACCAATAACTTAAATATTTGCGACGAACAAATTGTAATATAAGTATTTATGTTTCGTTTAAGCTGTAAAATAGGATAGATTTCAACTGTTATAATTTAAAAATTACGTAACACGAGCTTACGTTTTTGCATTTTTCGTGCAAATTTACATAATTTTGTTGGCGAAAATATTAATTATTTTAAGCTTTTTACAGTAAAGTAAGTAAATATTAGGCTATATTGTTGAAACATTTTGTGAGAATTGAACCCGCAATATGAAGTACATAACTCCAGGCAGTAAAAAGAAACCTCCCAAAAAGGTTCGTAGTCATAAACAATTCATATCCTAAATATAAAGCTTCTTTAAAGCCCGACCAGACGTTTTATTTCTTAAAACCTCTTTTTACAGAAATGATCTTGATTTAACAAGCTCTTTTTAATACAGTTCATTTCCATTATCTGATTTAAATTGGCGTTTGAACAAGTTACTCGATAAAACACTATTAATTTAAAATGTTATTTTTATTATACTTCAGACTAAGATAGCAAGTGTCAGTTTAAATTGACAGGCAATGAATTTGCATTTAAGATTTAATAAGATTAAATTTGCAAGAGATTCAATTCTTTTACAAAAATCGCAAATCGCTTGCTTTTAAACATGACGATACGCATTATACATATATTCAGACGATTTTTTACCAATAATACTCAATGAAACGGAGCAATCCTAATAACAACCGTACACTTACAGTACTAACAGCCTAATACCACTTTAAATGTGAAAGTTGGTGAAGATGTTTGTATATTTGTGACATAATTACGTTTTAGCTGTAGACCGGATATGGATGCAACTCGACACACAGATAAACCATATTTTAGATTATCACAAAATGAAAAATAATAAAATGAAAAATTGTTTATTTACAGCGTTTAACAAATTAGAAAACTTATTAATTTAAAACACCTTATAAAATAAAATAAAGTAATTTGCCAAGCGCTGGCAAAATTAAACAAAAATACTTCTGTGGTTTTCACACCCAAAACAATTACATAATACAAAAAGTTATAAGTAAAAAAAAAAAAATTTATAATACAAAAATTAATGAGAAAATAATATACTATAATATGTTATGCTATTTTATTTAAAATTTATGTTATAGTCTATTTTATTTAAAATTTATGTTGTAGTTGCAACACGCAGGTAGTCCAAATAAGTTGTAAAACTCAAATTTTAAAAGAGCGACCTCTCTTTCTTGTATCTTTTCATAGGCCCAAAACTTTTCGTCAACCCAGCAACTAAAAAATGTTTAGTACTTAGATTTAGTATATTCACTAACTAAACTTTGACGTTCATAAGTATTACTTTTGTGATCTAAATGACTACAAGATTCTTTGCTTTGACTAATATAATAGAATACTTAAAACATATTATAATATAAGAATATCTTGCTGCGTTCCAGCAAGACTTACGTTGGTGAAGCTGCGGGCAGAAACTAGTACGTCATAAGTTATTATTAGTAATGTGAACAAATAGTAGGCTTTTTATAAGGATTTAAAAATAGGCTGTCTCGCCCTTGATTACATGGGACCTGCGTCTACATCTTCGGAGACTAGCTTGAGACTATGTCTGTAGATTTATACATAGTTACATACATACATAGATTCACGCCTGTTTCCCAGAGTGGTAGGCAGAGACTACGGATTTCCATTTGCTACGATCCTGACACACTTCTCTGGCTTCATTCACTTTCATCACATTCCTCATACACGCCCGTCGGTTTAAGGTGCTCTTAACCTGGCCTTTGTCCAGAACGCCTCCGATCTGATTGAGAAACGTTCAAAACGTAGATTTATAAATAGATTGTAAAACACCAATTGTCTAAGAATAACTTGACTAACAAGTAAAAAATATATAAATTTTTTATACTGGTGGAATACCGTGTACATATTACTATATTCTGTAGGTCATTTGGAATGTCCTCGGTTTCTGGTTCAATTCCAGGCAGGCAGTGTTTTCCTTCTTTTCTATTAGAATATCCTTATTAGCAGCACGAAGTGTTAATCACGGCCTAAAGGCGGCAATATGCTTACTGCCTCTTAAATCTGTCGTAAGTATAGCTGGCGAAATGTGAATGTATCTCTGGCTACCTTTGGAATTTCAAACTTAGGCCTACCAATATAATATGCAATTTGAAATCCTAATACTAATCCTAACTAATATTATAAAAGCGAAAATGAGTTTGTTTATTTGTTACCTTTTCACGCCTAAGCCACTAAACCGATCATCCTGAAATTTTGCATATACGTCGTCAGGTGTACAGAAACGAACATAGGCTACCTTTCATCCCGAAAAAAATAACTGTTCCCGAGGATAACAATAATAACGTTCTTATGATAATAGATGGCGCCACGTGTCTTTCGAGTCATAATTGAATTATATTATTACAAGCAGAGTACGACCCAAATTGATTGTCAAATTCTAAATTAACGCGAGCGAAGCCGCGGGCAAAAGCTAGTACCTTATAATAGTTGCCTGCAATTGCGTTTTTTAAATCATTACTATGTTCATTCAGTCGTGAAACAACTAACATTTAATTTAAATCATTGTAAATCGATTGCTGTCACAAGATCGACAACTTAATAAGGTCTTTCTTCTACCTTGGACTGTTTAATAGTTGTAGGCAGTCAGCAGTTGATCTTAGAACAAAATTAATTTTATGCTAATCTTTTAATGTATGTGCATAGCATTACGCTTGTTGATACATGTATAGTGTATAGTGCCAGTAGTTTTGGCGGCTTGTGTGATATTAAATTGTACGTATATTTAGCCTGCGGGTTCGTGTTTATTCATTGCTACAATTTCGCCATTACAATATATCGAAGTAATAATAAGCAGCGATATCCTAGTGGAAAACCGTTGGACTGCCGCGCAGAGGTCTCGATTTCGAACCCAAGGCGCGCATCTCTGACTTTTCGAAGTTATGTGCGTATTAAATAGTTAATTATCGCTTGCTTTAACGGTGAAGGAAAACATTGTGAGAAAACCTGCATGACTGAGAGTTCTCCATGATGTTCTCGAAGATATGTGAAGTCTGCCAACCCGCACTGGGCCAGCATGGTGGACTATGGCCTAACCCCTCTCACAGTGAGAAGAGGCCCTTGCCCAGCAGTGGGACAGTTTAATACAGGGCTGATATTATTATAAAAATAAAGTGCCAGCAAACAGTTTTAAGTTAATCATTTATCAAACATTATCTTGTATTTTTTTTAATAAGTATTTGCTTCGGCTGACATAGGACCGTTTACAACTAATATTATATGAATGTGTATATATATTTTCAGGGTTAAAAC
Source organism: Catocala sponsa (assembly GCA_963564715.1). Taxonomy (NCBI): domain Eukaryota; kingdom Metazoa; phylum Arthropoda; class Insecta; order Lepidoptera; family Erebidae; genus Catocala; species Catocala sponsa. The sequence goes on from OY751337.1 coordinate 1,108,198, forward strand.
AGGTAGAGATGTATTACACCCAGATTTCACCGTCAATGGCTTTAGGTATTATGTGATATGCAAGGGTATTGTCGTCTACCGAGCACAACGCTGTAGACTGTGCAATTTGTGCAATTATTTAATTATATAATTAATTTGTTTAGCAGATGTATTTTGTATTCAAAAGAATAATATCAAGACGTAGCGTAGGTATCTGGAATATCTGATATTTGTAACCAATTAAGAAGTAATCATATCATCGGTCATATCTGAGTTGGATCTCTATTTTTAATTATGTATTTCTTTATTCTATTAGCTTAGTTATTCTATTTTTGTTGAAATTATTCTCACTACGATTATCTATTATTCTGTATTTACCTACAACAATATCCCATAACCTCGCAGACATCTCACAAAGACAATTACGGTTATAAAAATGTAATGTCCTGTCTAGCCACAACTGGCGATACACGTGAGTTTCTTAGATCCGTTTGCTGAATCATATTATTTTATTTTACAAAACATTTTTTGACAATCTTATATAAAATATGAGATAAACTCACTCATAATCAAATATTCTAAGATCATTGTACTCGTAGAAATGTATATTAAGAAAGATTTTATAAGGAATTTAAATCCATTGGGTAGAGCCCGTAAACCATGCACTTTTTTCTATATAACATATATTATTATGATTTTAATATCTTAATCCTAAATTATTTATTAAACTTTAGAGATAGACATTGCTATGCAGAGCTCTTGAATTCGATCCCGTTTCGATGATATTATGTGCCTATTAAATCGTTAATTATTTCTCGGTTCGTTAAACCGACAAATAATTAACGATTTAATATTTGAACAAAAATATAACGAAAGGTTCTGCATTACTGACAGTTTACATAATGTTCTCGAAGATGTGTGAAATCTGCCAACCGGCACTGGGCCAGCGTGGTGGACTATGGCCTAATCCTTTTTACACTGAGAAGAGGCCTGTGGCCAGCAGTGGGACAGCTTATATTATAGCTACAGGGCTGATGGCGTATTCCCGCACAAGTCAAACATTTGTGTGCATGAATATGGATGTTTGTCTTGGTGTAGGTGTTTCTATGAATAATATGTATGTATTTACAAAAAAAATGTATATAATATGTAGGTATGTTTATCCATAGTCTAGTACCCATAGTACAAGCTCTGCTTAGTTTGGGCTAGATGGTGTTGTGTGTATGTGGTAGAACATTATTATTATTATTTATTATTATAGAGATAGATAAGGCTAGACTATACTATACTTACTATCAACAAACTGCTATAAGATTTTTTGTCAAGAATTATAATTGTGTCTGGAAATCCTCAAAAGGCTAGGTATTATGGGGAAACTAAGAATAATTGCCAGCGATACAATAACTGCAATCATTCATTAAAGCTTTTAGCTTAAAATTACTATTTATGAGTAGTAGAGCCTCGCTGATTTCAGCATGAAGGGCCGGCTCGACCGGGGAAGGACTACCCTCTCACAGAATATCGACGTGAAATAGCAGTATTCCTACTGTTGTGTTTCGTTCGGTCACTGAGAGTGCCGGAGGCCTAATCACCCCATTTCCCACTTCCCGCTCCTTCTCCTTTCCACTTCCTTTTTATCCTAAAGGGTCGGCAACGCGCAAGTGATGCCTCTGGTGTCGCAGGCGTCCATAGGTTACGGTGACCACTTACCATCAGGTGGGCCCGTATGCTTGTTTGCCACCTTAGTAGTATAAAAAAAGCTATATCGTATTTAAAAATAGACAATTAATTCTTGTTTTTGATGCGATGACGAAGCGCCGGTAATCGAATATTGAACATTACACATGCAATCGAGAGGTCGTGCGTGTGATACCCACCATATAAACTATCGACGTGAAGCTACCACGTTAGCAAGAGTACTAGTAGTAAGTAAACAGAACTGTAGGAAGCTTTTTGAAGGAAACGTGTTGGTTTGTCTAGACTTTGCTTTCCTGGATGAGTCAACTCATCTTGAAGTAAATTGTTCTATTGTGTCACTTAGGCAGACTTTAATGAGGACCTTGGGTTAAAGTATTAAAATAATTTTGTTTAATATTGGATAACTACTCAAGTTCTAGGTTAAGTTTCAACTAAAAATAAAGAGACGGACCTTGTACTAGATAAGTGAATGGGCTAGTGATAGTTTGGAGTTGTCTGGTAGATGGCTACAGCCCGGTTTCTATTATATAGCGCTTTAGTATCTGCCTACGCCTTTACCCGCGTGAAAACCTCGGGAATGCATTATCGGGATATAAGTGCTAATTTTGGATATACAAATTGAATACAAATTCATTCAGCGGCTTACACATGACTGGAGTAGCGATAGCTCAGTGGGGAGACCAACAGACTGCAATGCAGAAGGTCTCGGGTTTGATCCCACGTCGCGCACCTCTGAATTTTCGGAAATTATATGACTTTTCGAAATTATGTGCGTATTGATTGACAATTATCGCCTGCTCCGTGCCTCGGAGAACACGTTAAGCCGTTGGTCCCGGCTGCCATGAACATCTATGGCAGTCGTTATTGGGAGAGTGTCGACACAAAAGATCCCACTGGGTCGAAGTGTCGCCGGTCTGCACTGACTGGCCCCCACATAAGATATGATAAGGTACACATGACTGAGTAACAAACGGTCAATCATCCTCTCGAATTTCACATTTTAATATTATTAGGGTTAAGATGAACATAAATATTGTCCTACAGACCCAATTTTCGGTCACGGCGGCCAGTCTTAACGAAGACTGGCCGTCTGTACAGGAGATATTATAGTGCACAAGTGTGTGCGCAAACACAAGTGCACTCTCTGTTCCCTAACCCTCATGATTCGATGGGACGGATAATCCGACACGACCGGAGAGAGATCAGGCGCAGGACCAACGGCTTTACGTGCTTTCCGAGGCACGGGGGTGTCTTACACTGCCAACTTCGTAACTCCGAGCTCATATTGAGATTTCTTAACAGAAAAACCCAATTCGTTTTTGTTGGTCCGACCCGGGATTCGAACCCGAGACCTCATGCACAGCAGTCGCATTCACTACCGCTGCGCCACGGAGGCATACATAAATAGTAAAATTTGTACGAGATTCCTCTGCGCACTCCTTGGCAAAAACTCACGCCTGTCTGTCCCCAGAGAGTAGACAAAAATATTCTACTTTCACCAGCTTTGTCCTTTGACCCCAGTGAGTGAAGCTTGTGTATTACGTTTACCGGGCTCACGTGCGGTAAATGGCGATAGACTTATCTCGCTGTATGTTCAATATAAATTCACAGTACCGGCATGAAGTCCAACAATTTTACCAAAATATGTTGTATTACTGTAAATTTATAGTTGAAAATCCAATATCACTTGAGCTACACAGGAGCTCACGATCGTACGGAAGCATAGGTGCTAACTTTATGATTATGTATTTTATACACTGAGATCATTAAGCGAACGTATACAGGAGGATTTCATTCGTTTTTAAAAGTTCTTAAAGATAATATTACAATTTAAATTAGAAAGGAAATAATTATAAATATATTTAGTAAGGCCGGGCTCCACCAAAGCGGAGACGAGACGAGCGGAGAGGAGATGTTTTTTAAACAACCAATAGAATTGTGGTATTGAGACATCTCCTCTCCGCTCAGCTTCAGTGGAGTTCGCTGTGCGGAGGTGTGTTATATTTGTATGGCGCGATGGAAGCGGAGATGTGAGCGGTGCGCAGTGAGCGATGTCACTCAACGCCTCGCACCCGAGCTGAAGAACATCTCTTCTCGCACAGCACACAGCACACCGCACACATCTCCGCTTTGGTGGAGTCCCCCGAGCTGAAGAACATCTCTTCTCGCACAGCACACCGCACACATCTCCGCTTTGGTGGAGTCCCGGCCTAATACTTGTACCAGTTTTTCTACCATTGCTGCATACGGTGTATGATAATGACAATATCACCATATCATCAATATTTTTAATTAAACATTTCGCTCAAGTTCAGTTATATTAAAACGAATTATACCGTGAAATATCGAAACTGCGCTCGTCATTGAGCAACTGCAAGATTTTATGCACCTCTTGCGTCACTCTTATAATAAAGAGCGCATACGCATTGTAATCCTCGCATTGACATTTTGCGATCCATAATTTATGTTATTCTTCAACGTACAGCCTTTTAACGAATGTGCGTACAAAAAAAATTTATAATTTCAACACGAGGTTACGAATTCGATGCATGTAACATCTTGAATCGTAAAAATGACACGCATGTAGTTCGAGAGCCGGCGGATATTTTTTAACAGGATAGTGTAATTTCTATTTTTCAATTAGGATTAAATTGCAATTTTATACAATACTAGATGTGTCCGCGGTTTCACCTGCGTTTATGATTACTGCGCCGCCCCTGTGGGTCGTAGCGTGATGTTATATAGCCTATAGCTTTCCTCGATAAATGAGATATCGAACACAAAAATATTTTTTCAATTCGGACCAGTAGTTCCTAAGATTAGCGCGTTCAAACAAACAAACAAACTCTTCAGCTTTATAATATTAGTATAGATGTACATAACACCTATCTCGGTGGCATAGTGTTAGTAAATATGATTGTTGTGCATGAGATCGCTGATTTAATTCGCAAGTCGTGTAAAGGTTCACTTAGTTTTCATAAGAAATGTTTATAGCATCACTGAGCTTGGAGCTGTACCCGGTCAGTGCATATAGGCGTGGGATTATGTATGTATGTACTAAAGTATTGATGATTTTGTACACATTTATAAAATTAGAAAAATGGTGTACTGCTTACTTATAAAGTCATAATAAATCGCTCGCGTGGCGCTGTAAACAGTTGTCCTCGAAATATCTTTCGATATTCAATGACACTGACAATACACGCATTCTGCCAACCTTGAAAAGCAAACATGTGTGTGTATTTTCTGAGGGCCATCAGAGCAAAGACAGCTATTAATGTTTTTTTTTGTAATACATCCATCTATGCACTTATTAGTATTTTTTTACCTTGCAAAATGTCTTGTCAATATAAATTAAAATAAAAAAATATAATGACATAAATAACGCTGGGAATTAAAATGTATAGATACAGTATGTAAATAGAGGCACTTAGTGTAGAAATTGTATTTTGCGAGTTATATTCAAGCATTAGAATAATTAATGTAGTCACTGGTTGAGTAATTACAACAGTTATATATCTGTGCTGATTACTCATTGTTTTCGACGGCATTGCCTTATTTTATCAATGGATAATCTTTTCATCTGTCACACGCCATTGTTGCTAGAAACTATAAAACCTGCAGTTTTGAGTCAGGTGATTAAAGAACAGTCATTAGTAGGTAACTTTGAACTTTGTGCCAGAGATTTTAATCCTCTATGGCCTGTGAGTTAGCTCAGTGTCTAGACTAGTTGTCAGGGCTATCTCAACTCTCCCTATCAAACTTTATAAATGTATATGGTGAAGGAAGTTTCGTATCAAAAATCCATTGTTTTAAAAACCGAACAGAAGGCAAATTCTCGTAACATAATATGTTGAACATAAAGTTCCGATCTCTTCTCCTCCCTAGCCTTTATTATTCCCAAGTCACTTGGGGTCGCCTTTCTAGTCTAACTGGATTTGACTGGATATCAGTTTTTACACGGAGCGACTGCCATCTGACCTCCGCAACCCGATGGCTAACGATACCCTAAAGTTAGACCAGTGTCAGGATATTAGAGGGCACTGACTTCCCAATAACGACTGCCATAGATGTTCATGGCAGCCGGGACCGACGTGCCGATCTAGTCTAATTAAATTGACAAAAGTGAACTAAAATGTCATTTATTTTACACATTTGACGATTAGTTAAATTCAGGAAATTGTTTAAAATGTCTTTTATTTTTCACATTTAACGAGTATTTTAATTCAGGATAATTATTTGTAATATTTATGACACTGAGACTAGATCGGCATTCTATTTTGTGGTTTGAAAATGTTTAGAATCTTACGATTGGCAGTCGAAGTATATCCTGCATAAATTATAAGCGTTCAGCTCCTACGCTACGATTAATCTTAAGCCCATAACTCACCGATAACTCAACGGATTTTGCATAAACATTACACAAGAGATACGCGAATAATTGTCGCCGATAAATCATGGATGTATCATCTTGTCGGCTGGCTTGTAGGTAGCTTTGGCCCGTGTTGGCAACATTGCTTAACCTGTACATTCGCCTAATAATGATTACCGGGTTATCCTTCTTAAGGTAAAACGTGTGCTTAAATATATTTGATTGTAAAAATTCCTTTATCTATACTATAATATTATACAGAGGAAAGATTAGATTTTTTGTTTGTTTGTAGCCGTGACCAAAAGCTTGTTTTAAATATATTAATAATAAAATTTATTTCATTTAAATATCATTATTAGAATCATAAACTTAAAATCACAAAGAAAGTGTCATACTCGCATTTAATGTATAAATGAGATAAGTTTTAAGAATCTAAAACTCACGCAATTCTTGCGAAGTTCTTTAATCATTATTACAATCAATTATTTGTTTTCAGCTAGCTGTTGCTCGCGAATTTGCCTGTATTTTAGAAAAAATATCTTCTTCTCCCTAGCCTTTATTATTCCCAAGTCACTTGGGGTCGGCTTTCTAGTCTAACCGGATTTGACTGGATATCAGTTTTTACACGGAGCGACCGCCATCTGACCTCCGCAACCAGAAGGCTAACGATACTCTAAGGCTAGACCAGTGTTAGGATATTAGAGGGCACTAACTTCCAATAACGACTGCCATAGATGTTCATGGCAGCCGGGACCGACGGCTTAACGTGCTCTCCGAGGCACGGAGCAGGCGATAATTGTCAATCAATACGTACATATTGATTTATGTAGAGCCATATTTTTCAATGAACATTCTGGAATCTGATGAAGTATTTAAATGATTTAAATTGACCTCATTTTTCATCATACTTGACAGACTGTTTACGCAATTAACTTTTTCCTTATTATGTTAAATAGGTATTCTTAGTATCGGTAATTATATACATATTATCTCATAAATAAATCAGCATAATTATATTAAAACTGTTCATTTACCATCATTGCTTATCGCAAAAAACTGCATTTTTGGCGCGCATAAGCTGTCAAAATTGGCGCCATTACCAATATAGCCACCGTAGTATCATTGACATGAATTTCTTTTAATTACATAATTATAATGTACAGATTACAAAATTATACCTTTCTTAATAATAACAATTAACCTTCTTACTTCTTTGAAGTTAAGGTTCAGATTTGAGTGATATTAAGTTAGCGAATGATAATTTAAGTTTGTTTTACGTCAATTTTTGATACATATATTATTATTTTTTGTACAAATAAGGTCGATAAACAAGGCATATGATGACGTTGTTAATAGTTTAAACTAATTACCTATTATTACACAAAACATTAAAGACTTGGTTAAAAATGAAGACCATTGACATTTTTGCCTAAATGTATGTACTTACATACTTTAAATTTAAACATTCATTTTATTTGAACATTTTTTAAGAAGATATACTTTGCTCGTTTGTTCGTTAAATGTTTACTTTTGTACTTTTGTATTTGTATAATCTTCAAGCTACGAAGATTTACTAGGTGTAAATTACACGATGACAGTTTTAAAGAAAAATATTTTACTACGAGTAAACAGCGGCTTTGCGTTGCCTCAAGAATTGTTCAACTTTCACAATGATTTATTTAGGAACTAGTATTTGAATAAAATGTATTGTCTGTTCTCCTCTAATTTAAGTGGTAGCTCTTAGTTTTACTGTGACATTAAAAAAAAAGTTAAATTTAAATTACTAAAACAGAATTTTTCATTATTGTAGGATATAATAGAAGACAATTGTCGTACACAAGGGAAATCTCATGTGCGTTGTATACCCAGTACAAACCAGTCCAAGCATTATAAATCCAGCCAACTAACAAGTACATTAGCCATTAATAAGCAAATGACAATAAAAAATAAAATAACGAAGTTCATTTGCTTTGCAAAGACATTTAAAACAAGCAGCAACAATCGTAGTACATACAGTTAAATGGAGAATTCTTTTCAACAATTTCTGATGTAACTTGACGCCAATAAATTCATCAAAGCTGCAATTTCCGAAGTACCAAATAAATCAATTTTAATATTAACTATCTGTAATTTCATATTATCTTCAATCTTAAAAACCTTTTAATGACATCGGACAAGCAGCTGCCAAATTAATTATACGGTAACAACATCTCATTGGATCGAAAAAAATAAGCCTTTCTTTTACTACTCACTCTTTCGAAAATGAATCTTATTGTGTTAGGAATAGAGGTTATTATAAAGACATAAGTGTGACATAGACTTTATGAGATAGTAATACCGTAATATAGGTTAAAGGTATGTTTGTGTACGTAAATGTATAGGATATATAAATGATGTGCCCGCGGTTTCACCCGCGTTTATCGTTACTACGCCGCCCCCGTGGGTTGTAGCGTTATGTTATATAGCCTATAGCCTTACTCTATAAATGAGCTATCCAACACAAAAATATTTTTTTAAATCGAACCAGTGGTTCCTGAGATTAGCGCGTTCAAACAAACAAACAAACTCTTAGCTTTGTAATATTACTATAGATTTGGCATAAACATTTGTTATTTTCGATCTAGCTAAGGGAAAGCAATAGGTAGGCCCATCGGCGGTATAGGTGTAAGTATGTTTGCAGTTCTTAGTCAGTCCATGTTGATCCATGGTGGTACAAAAAGGTAAGCGATTATATGACTCACCAAATGGTAATTGGTGACCGAAGCCTACGTTTGTATCAGGAATAACATTTGCCACTCTGCCAATCTGCTACCTATTGTTGAAAATATCTTCTTTCTTTTTTAGAGTAGTAGAGGATCGGGGAAGGACTACCCTCTCACAGAATATCGACGTGAAATACCAGTATTCCTACTGTTGTGTTTCGTTCGGTGAGTGAGAGTGCCGGAGGCCCTATCACCACATTACCCACTTCCTAATCCTTCTCCTTCCCACTTCCTCTCCTAAAGGGTCGGCAACGCGCTAGTGATGCCTCTGGTGTCGCAGGCGTCCTTAGCCTACGGTGACCACTTACCATCAGGTTGCTTGTTTGCCACCTTGAATGAATAAAAAATAAAAAAAATTGCTCTAACTCTGCCGGCTCCGTGCAGCGTCATCCATTGCCATATTCAAATGATAGTGAACTTTTGCCATAGACATGACATCACGTTATGAGATATCAAGGCAGACAACTCATTGTTTGATAGCGGTTATGGTGTTTAACTGATATTTCGCCATGATCTATTATGTTTAGCTTTTCTATTATAATTTCATGTTGACTTTTTAATAAGTTGCATTATGTAATCAGACTTTTAAAGGTGTAGTGTCAATCTGACGAATACAAAATACATACATACATAAATTCACGCCTGTTTACCAGATGGGTAGGCAGAGACTACGGATTTCCATTTGCTACGATCCTGACACACTTCTCTGGCTTCATTCACTTTCATGACATTCTTTCAGCTTTTAACCTGGCCTTTGTCCAGAACGCCTCCGATCTGATCGAGAAACGTTCGCCTAGGTTTTCCTCTTGCGACTATTCCATTCATACTAGCCTTATAAACTTTCTTAGTCAGTCTTTCCTTGTCCATTCTTTCTACATGTCAAACAAAATGTAAAACATATTTGCAGCCACCAGTTTTGTTTAGTTAATAGATAAGAGGCAAGGCCTGAGCCAATGTAAGCCGTCTACTGGACACATTACCAGACTACGGGTCGCTTCTTAATATTACCTACCAAAAAAAACTGACAACATTTCGCCCGATACAGTGTCGAACTTGTGTCTTCCACATTGCACGCAAACATGAGTGCACAATTATGAGCCGACAATGAAGATTTATAACGAAATAATTTACAGAGAGCTACATTAGAAAACGCGTCTTGTATTTACAATTATAATTGAAAATATTTATTCTAAAAATATTTTTACAAATATATATCAATTTTGTAAGAAATCAACTCATATAGATGTTTAATTAATCTTAACTAAATTTCCATTAACAAGTTATAAATCTATATTGCACCCATTAAACAAAAGTTCACGTACACAGTTCAGTAAGAAAAAACATTGAGAAATGATTTATATACTCGTAAATTAAGTAAGCTTTGAATTAAGAAATGTGTCGATAATATCTACACTGCAAGTAAAATAACTTGTGTTTGTAAAAAGCGATAATTAAATTAAATACTGCCACTTAAAATCCAACCTCAACGTATGATATATAGAGTTCATTGTGCAATGTACTATTTTCTAGATACGATGTTTTATAATTATTGTGTGTGTAAAGTTATTTGATGTGTATCAAAGAAAATTGCATTACATTTGTCGTTACGTCCACAGATGGTTAAATAAGAAAATAAATATTTCTTTTTAGACAATGATACAACGAAATTGCCGACTCGTTTGTTGTTTATTTAGTTTTGATTACAGATTAAATATAAGTGGTACGCACGTTTGCGAGCGATGACGTGGAGATTATTTAATCGCTTTATAACTGACTTATCATCATTCGACGCTCATCATTATTTAATATCTATTACAGCACTCGGCCTAATATATTTGTATAGAACTGGCTCCAACCGTTGACTTCGCAAGCGTATGTATTTATTCCACAGCGTATTTAAAAAGGATGCTGTGAGGTAATCCAGGACAGAGTTTATATTTGTGCCAAGTTCCATGCAAATTCACTAAACAAAACTAACTTCACAAAGTTCCACATTCATAATATTATTAGGAAGTTGGATAATACTCCTGTTTAGTTGGTAATTACTTCGACAACATCAAAACATTTGTTATCGTAAGTTCCATTTGTAATTTACAAATAATGTATATTCATAATGGCTCAGTCTATTTTTTAAATTTGCGAAGCATCCCTACGAAGTATAAGATTTACACATAGTGTTAATTATCCAGAATCTTAAGGTAAATTATTTCAATAGATATACATAGACAGACATTCAATGAATAAATATCGTATACGCTGTTCAAACTATTTAGTAACTTAGGGCTTAACTATTCGTCTCAAGATCCAAAGTAAATATACCAAGTGGTTATGAGAGACACAGATTTGATGAATTGGAACAGGGATGAGATTCGTTTTTGAATGTTGATCTGAAATAAACCATCGAAAAATTCAAATTACAATATCGAAAACATGCGTTTTAGTTTTTTAGCATTATCACGCAGTTTGATAATATCCATTCCTTAGCAATAAAGGCAGCGTTTTGGAAAACATATAATACTTGGCAGTATCTTAATTTAAGTTTGTTAAGACTTGTACAAGGCTCAATTGCTGCACCGGTATAGTTTCTACGAACATTGATATATCTAGAAAATACCGCCCAGATTCGACAACCAATATTACAGATTCCTAGATGGTTGAATCCACGACATTTGGCATTACAACAGAGGTGAAGCAAGAACTTAAACTATTGCGTTATCCAAGCATCAAATTATGTTGCTAAGTAATAAAGATGGACAGAAGTACTTAGGCTACCCAAAGTTTACATTTCATTAAATTGTACCACTTAATCGGTTTATTTTGAAATCATAACCCTAAGCTTAATCGAAATCGGTACTTAATTGAACAATGAACCCTTCAGTGATATCTTGAATCTGTTTAATTGAATAGCACACAATCAGGCGAAGGTTAAAGACCTATTGTTAAAACATTTCCTTATATAGGATTGATATCAGTTAGTAACATCTGACTGGTGGTTTTGCAAACCATTTGGTAAGCATGGTTCGACAAGACTCAGTGAGATATTTTTACTTGCCATGACACTAGTATTTATTCAAGTAAATTATTTTTTCATTATACTTCCTTTATATAGCAGTGATAATGAAATGCATTGCTGTGCGTAAGGTTTCGTGATGGATATCTAGGTCAAGCAAAGTGTTTATTGTTTTGTCCTTTAGGATACATTTAGTAGCTACTCAGACCTTGGAAAACCCAGTAGAAGACAGCAACTTCGCCACTATTACGTGGGACTAAAAGTATTTATTCATATTTCGTTGTCGTTGTTGCGGCAACAGAAGTAGAACAGAAGTAAGAAGTGATAAAGTGCTACAAAATAGAAGAAGTTAATCCATTGCTTCTGTGTGATGTAAAAAATACAATATCTGTAGGTACTAGTATCTGTAGGTACTAGTACCTACAGATATTGTATTTGTATTTAAACGTTATCTATATTCTTATTTTATTTTCCAAAATGATTCTTTAACTAATATCTAGGTATTACTTAAAGGATAATTTTGAAAAATAAAATAAGAATATAGATAACGTTTAATTATCAAAACAGGCTATTACTTGTTTATACATTGTCTAGACTACTCTCAGGTGAGTAAATCTGTCAGCGAAACCTATTTCACGTATCCGATATTGATTGATAACGGTGTTGACTTAGAGTAATGACTCAAGATATCTATCTAGTCTCGGTTAAAAATAGTTTTTTTGTGTAGGACGAGGTCTTCAAGTATTCCTTCAAAAGTAAGTCTGTTTGTTGTTTCTTCACCATTTAACGGCGCACTGAAACTGGCTTTATATAAAGTTTTGTCAGAGAGCTTTAATTAAGTCGATGCGGTGGTTGCCTAATAACTAAAGATCGAATGGTTCAAGATTTAAATCCCACCGTTCTCACAATTGAAATCACTTCTAGAATACTTACGTCATAAGTTTAAAATATAAATCATTATAGGGTGATAATTTTATTGCTTATATTTTTAATAAGCCACAATTTTTTTCATATACTTATTACAGAAATAAAAGGAAGGAAAACATGTAGACTCTTCATTCCAAAATTGCTAAGCGATATCAACTTCATGGCTGAGTGGTGTCACTAATCTGCTCAAACTAAATTTGACGAGGGTTACTTAGTCTTGTTTAACTGAATATCTACTAGAACCGTCTAAATCTAGTTTTGTTTGAGTTTCGTCCTGAAGAGTTCGGCTATATTTTGCAGACTTCCCTCGTCAGCATAAAAGTTTCGACGATTATGGCTAAACAGTGAGATATGAATCAATTTTGTCAAATTATCTGAAGTGTAAGCCTTTACTAAAGTCAGCTCAAAATTTAGATTTAAGACAAATGGATCCCTAGATATTAGGCACCAAGAATTAAATTCGAAATACTAACGCGACGCAATATTTTTTACTAAATAGCTACATTAGAAAAACAACATTTAACTTTTAAATCAGACATTAACTATGATGAATGCAGGTAACATAAATCTCACTTAATACGTACTTTGCAAGCTTAATAAAGTGCTCAATATTTTCATGTTAAAATACATTTTGTTACTCATATTAATTAAGTGTATCAAAGTATGCAGTAAAATACATGCAATAAAGTACATGCTTAAAAGCAAATTAAAATTCCAATTTCTCTCGAATTAATAAAATAATTATGATTAATAAAACCAACTCTTAAAATCGAAATACATTTGATACTCTTTTAATAATGACAGCTAACCTGCGGCACCACAAATTATAATTTTTATTACTAATAAACACAAAACCGAGAAAACCTGGAAAACATATTTAATTATCCTGTGAAGGAATTGAATTCGTAATAGATGGATGGACTTAATCATTGTGATGAGACGATCCGTTTAACTATTGCGCCACCCGCTCTCACTTAAGGCTTCTAAGGTATGTATACCTTAGAAGTCTTAACTTACGAACCCTACCAAATTCCTTAAGTTGAAAAATAGAAGGTTCTTAGAACCTGAATGGAATCTTTCGAGGTAAGATCAATAGACAAATACCGTAGATTTTTATATAGGACTGGAAATTCTTGTAAGTCGTTCATTAAAATTCGTTTACCTAAAAAACCACGTGGCGATGTTTAACTTTATACATTCATCAATCGCTTTTTATTGACCAGTGTATTACAGAAAGGGTGAAGTGCTATTGGATTTTTTTAATACAGCAAGGAGTCTGAAACTGTGCACGGTAAACGGCAATAGACTTGCACCATTTTACGTAGACCCTAAAACCATGACTGGCCAGAACGTGCTTGTGCAATACATCTCTGCATACTCCCTATTTATGGACATATAGGTATATATTATTTATAATTTGTAGTATTAGGTAAATGCTTTTTAACAATATACTTTTACTATTATTAGAAATGCAAAATAATATAGAATAACTATTATATTGTCTGACTTTTAAGACTGCGCCGAGCGTAAGGCAGATAATGAGACCTCGTGCGGCGCATATTCAAATCGGCGCGGCGCGTGGCCGCCATAGTAAAATTGTATGGAGGAATTGAAGTGCTTGTTGATAAATATGTCACTTTATTGTCAATCAATATGTTATATATTTGGGACGGACAAATTTTATTATAATATAACTATTAATGTTTCGTTTAAGGTGTAAAATAGGATAGATTTCTACTATTATAATCTAAAAATCACGTAATACGAGCTTACGTTTTTGCATTTATCGTGCAAAATTATTAATAAAATATTAATTATTTTAAGTTTTTTACATGGATTAATTATAAACACATTCATTGTTATGGTAAATGTATATTTCATATTTGTATTATACAAAAAGTGTTGATTTTATTCACTTAACTGTGACCGCCTGTTTTGGCACATTTCGCTCGGCGCAGTCTTAAAGAAATTGTTTAAGTAGTCTTGCTGCTATCTATATTATATCATATTCATGACTATCACAACAGCGGAACATCAAATCGAGCGGGCCTCAAATCTTATATTTGCAGATTATTATCTCGTAATGATAAATGAAGTGTAAATGATATGATTTCAAATCACAACCGTACTTATTACTTCGCTAATCACCGAATGACAAGTTTGCACATGAGTAATTTTACGCAACATCTCTTTCCTATACATTAAGAACCTAACACATTGGCTACATGAACATGAAATAAATATGTATTTTGTCTCTGTTATAAAATACTTTTTAATTATATTATTGTGTTATTTTAGTTTAACAAAATTAAATTAGTCTTCTTTACAACCAGTAAATTGTTTAATACTGTATTATCTCATTTACCAACGCGAAAATAAATATGCAATATAAATAATGTCAAAATTCATAACTGTGCCTAGATTACGATTAGACTAGATTTTGGCGGCCTCAATGGCGTAGCGGTTAGTGTAACCGACTGCCACGCCTGAGGACGCGGGTTCGATTCCCGCATATGTCAAATATTTATGTGCATGAACATAGATGTTTGTTTTGGTCTGGGTGTTTCTATGTATAATATGTATGTATTTACAAAAAAAACAGTTTATCCAATGTCTAGTACCCATAGTACAAGCTCTGCTTAGTTTGGGCTAGATGGTGTTGTGTGTATGTGATAGAATATTATTATTTA
This sequence comes from Catocala sponsa, assembly GCA_963564715.1. Classification (NCBI taxonomy): domain Eukaryota; kingdom Metazoa; phylum Arthropoda; class Insecta; order Lepidoptera; family Erebidae; genus Catocala; species Catocala sponsa. The sequence goes on from OY751337.1 coordinate 1,123,636, forward strand.
TTATTATTTACCGAAGTGAAAACAAACATGCAATATAAATAATGTTAAAAATTCATAACTGTGCCTAGATTAATAATACATTCTAAACTAGCCATTATTTAAAATAAATATAGTGCAAATGATTTCATAAAAGTATATCAGCACAACAAATCCGTACGGTAAAGTTCTGCTGTAATGGAGCGCCCAATGTAAATGTGCCTTTACTCGAAAAACAAGATCAAAATAAAAGTGCATATATACGCGATATAATTGTCGCAATGTGAGGCAATCAATAATTATTAAGACTTGAGTATAAAAAGGTACATTCAGTAGCGATACTCATCAGTTGGTCTCCAGACATCGACAATGCAGAGTATCGTAAGTTACCAGTGAAAAAGATTTGGGTCGTTCAATCTTAGTGACGTGTATGGACAAAAATGTCTCAGCTTTCAATGTTTGGGTGGCGAAAGTGAAAATTTCGATCCTTTGAAAAAATTTTGGTTATTTATTGGTGTTGTGTTTTTATATGTCAATAAAGGAAAAGTATTGATAAACAGCTTTCTTAGAGCATGTGAATAAAAAGTTAAAAGATTAAAAACATACATTCTGGCATGCTTCAGAGCAACTACAAATTTCTCCTCCGCTTTTTCTTTCAAAATCATAATGGTTTTTATTTCGCAGATCATCATCAGCGCCATTCTGGCATCCGCGGCGGCTGCGCCAGGCTACTACCTGACAGGAGAATCTCACGTCTACCAGGCTGTACCGTTAACCTCGAAGTCAACCTACTCTCAGAGCAGCCAAGTCGTCGACCACGGCAGCACTTTCGTCCACACACCCGTAGTCCACACTTCCGTCATTCCTGTTGCCAGCTCCAAGACTACCATCACGAAGTCCAACCAAGTCGTCAATCATGGGGGCTCTGCAGTTCTTCATCCAGTCCATGCATACGAAGTTATGCCTCTGCATGAAGTGTACCATGTTCCTTCAAAGACAACAGTAACCAAGAGCAACCAGCTTGTAAACCATGGCGGTACTGCCGTCGTACATGCTCCTTTAGTTCCATTGGTTCATGCTCCGGGGGTCCATCATGCGCCTGTGGTCCATACTTCAGTGGTTCACTCTCCTGTTGTATACCATTCATCACCGTTGGTAGCTGTGAAGTCTGGCGATTCAGCCATCACTCATCACAGTTCGACCGTGCATGAAACTGTACCTATTGTTAAATCGTTGCCTGTAGTTTCTGTTCATCATTGATTGTTTAAAGTTGTAGTTGAATAAATTATATATTTCTTTGTAAACTTTGACTTTTATATTTATACAGATATTTCCATATCAATAAAATACAAGGTACTTTTACTATATCGAACTTGCAAAATAAAGACTATATAAAAAATGCTTAAATCAGATTGATTATTGCTTAATTATCATGTACAGCAATAACTTTAATTAGAGTAGACCACCATGCGACCATGGGACCAATTATGCAATTTTGAATTAGAATTTTATAAAATCATTAGTTGACGAAGACCCACGCCAAAAATATTGATTTATAAGGGAAAAGATATGGATTCCCCAAATGTTTAAAAAAAAACAACGGGTTGCACTGCGGGAGTGCCGGCAGAAGTGAAAACTTGAATATTAACGTTGTGCATTTTTGATATTTTGGAATGGTTAGGGAATAATTTTGCACGAATTGCTTTAATTATCAGTATAAAAGTACTATCATTTATGTGGTAAAATACATACATACATACATAGATTCACGCCTGTTTCCCAGAGGGGTAGGCAGAGACTACGGATTTCCATTTGCTACGATCCTGACACACTTCTCTGGCTTCATTCACTTTCATCACATTCCTCATACACGCCCGTCGGTTCAAGGAGCTCTTAACATGGCCTTTAAAATACAATATACATTTATTGCGCTATCGTACACAAACATGACAATTCTCCCTCCGTCTTACGAATTTTCGATCAGGTCACGTGTCCTGACGCGAGTTTGACAATTCCCCCTCCGTCTTACGAATTTTGGATCAGGTCACGTGTCCTGACGCGAGTTTAACATTTCTTACCCATCACAAAAAAGTGCACAACGCCGCTAAAGAAGTTTTCACATCAAAAAAGTATCTAAAAAGCATTTCAAATTGTACTCTAACAGAGTACTACCTATAATAAATTATGACTAAAATGAAAAATGTCAAGCATTACCTTTACCTATTAGAGAAAATGAGTAAATAAGCTAGTTAACTAACGGAGACAGACTCTGAAGTCAACGTCCGACTAATTAAGTTACCCTTGTTAGTAACATCAGCTATATTTTGAGGCTCATTCATATCCTCTGAGAAAATTATTTAGTTGTACGACGACGGCTGTGAATAAATGACCTTTTTCCTACATGCAAAAGCGATTATTCTGATGGGAATAGTTTTTCCAGCGGCAGTATTAATTAAAGTATACAACATAAATACTCCAGACCTAAGAAAAACATTAGTCTATTATTCGGGTTAATATATCGCAGGTCCTATTGGACTTTTTCAAAAATGTAAGATTGAACCTTGTAATATTTTACAAGGTTCTATGTCACATTTTTGAAAAAAAATTGTTATGAATATTGCATGGTTCTATATGTACATTCCTTTTTGTTTAGACTAATATAGTAATAGATGGAAACACTTACCATATCACAATATTAAATAGCAAATAGTTCTAAGTTACTTTTTAAGTTATTTTTACTGATATGCAAATTTTAAACCTCATTTCCCCAAAGTTAAAAAAAATAACATAGAACCTTGTAATAGTGAGCCAGCGATATAACTGGCATATATCAGGTCTACATGCTCATACCTTTATCGTAGTCTGGAAGGTAGAGGAGTAATGCATAACTCCTACATCTTGTCAACTATTTAAGTTGGACCTAATAGGCATATCGCTGTCCAGCAGATACATTATCACGCGAAATAGTCACACCCACTACTAGTGCGCCACTGAGGCAGACAAAGTATTATTGTCCATAACAAAATAATTCTTTATACACATCCTGATTATCTTTCCTTCCACTTAAATTAATAGAACAAACACGAATCATAATGAACTACATTTCAGGCATTAACCTTACGAAGTTGCCCAAAACTTTATATACTTTACGAGCTTTTAGTTAATAAAAACAGCTCAAAACATATCCTACTTCGAGCAATAATTTATATGATTTCAAACAATAAACTAGATACATTAAACTATTAAGATCGGAATTAGCATGTATTTACTAAAGGGCGTTGAACTCAATCAGTCTAAGAGGTAGGCTGTTTTAAAAGTTAATGTGCCTTCTGTCAGTTGATTAAGGAGGATTAAGTATTAACGAAGTGTTTGAGTTTTTAAGCGCATTAACATGTACTTAATGTAAGTTGATTCAGTAAAGCTTTAGATATCGGTTAACAGGTTTTGATTTTTTCATACCGTTGTCACGAACTTTTCTAAATCTGGCAATATTTAATAGGGATGTCAACGGAAGTAAAGCAAAGCTCGAGTATAGAGCTCAATTACCTGTCAAGATTCTCATAAACATTTATTTTATCACCATTAAGACAGTTCAATGACAGCGTATATATCTAAATTTTGACAACAATAACTGATGCCAATCGTGATACCGAGACCAAAAGAAGAAATTGCTACGAAGTATTCTTACCAGGCAATTATTCGTAACAGTGGTCTGGAAGCTGGAATTGTTACCAGAAGACGAGCAATACCGGGCTCATTTTTCATAACCCGGGACGATACCACAGATAGTGAAATGTTTGCCAACGTATGTTTTTAACTTGCTAGAATTTTACATCTTCTCCCTAGCCTTTATTATTCCCAAGTCACTCGGGGTCGGCTTTCTAGTCCTTCCGGATTTGACTGGATATCAGTTTTTACACGGAGCGGTTGGCACTTGACCTCCACAACCCGAAGGCTAGCGATATCCCTAAAGCTAGACCAGTGTCAGGATATTAGAGGGCACTGACTTCCCAATAACGACTGCTATAGATGTTCATGGCAGCCGGGACCGACGGCTTAACGTGCTCTCCGAGGCATGGAGCAGGCGATAATTGTCAATCAATACGCACATAATTTCGAAAAGTCATATATTATAACTTCTGAAAGTCAAAGGTGAGCGACGTGGGTTTGAACCCGAGACCCTCTGCATTGCAGTCTGTTTGTCTCTCCACTGAGCTATTGCTGCTTTTACATACATACCAAAAACAATCAATCTCTCCTCTAGCTCATTAATTTATTTTATTACGACAATGTTAGGTACATTGTCGTAATCATCACAAAAACATGATTACAATAATACGGTGGTTACCCAACAGTCCTTGGTATACCAACTAATTGTCTGATCGCATGACGTTACAAAATGATATCAAATGATTGTATTATATGTCCAAGGTCGATTTGGTAAGGCAGGAAAGGCTTAGAACAGATCTGATAACTGTAAATGTTGACTTGCAAAAGCCTTTGATGCTGGAGAAAGGACATTAGGCTATGCGGCTAAAATACAGTTTTTATTAGCTGGCTAGCCTCGATCAAATCACTACTAATGACTCCAGATATTTTCTATAGTATCATATTATGGTCTGGTTTGGAGCAGCGATAGCTCAGTGGGGAGACCAATAAACTGCAATGCAGAAGGTCTCTGGTTCGAACTCACGTCGTGCACCTCTGATTTTCGGAAGTTACTTTTCGAAATTATGTGCGTCTTGATTGACAATTATCGCCTGCTCCATGCCTCGGAAAGCACGTTAAGCTGTTGGTCCCGGCTGCCATGAACATCTATGGCAGTCGTTATTGGGAGAATGTCGACACAAAAGATGCCACTGGGTCGAAGTGTCGCCGGTCTGCACTGACTGGCCCCAGGATAAGATAAGATAAGATAAGATGGTCTGGTTTTCAAAGTTTGCAGTTTTTATTATAAAGGTCAGCTTAGGTGAATAAAAGGGATGATCTGCCACTAAGCAATATGTTGTTATAATTGGTAGTTGTGTTGTGTTTGGTAAATCCGCTTATGAGACTCAGTTTTCTGGTTCTTCACTAATGTCATTTATAACAGTTATAGTTCTGCTAATGAAAGTAGTGCCGTTAATTTCTTCATTGTGTTTAATGTAATAATGTAGCTATTATATTCGTCATTATATGTTGGTCCTCTTTTGATTTCTGAGTAAGATAATTTTATGTTAGTTTAGCTTCTAGTGTTAGACCACTTGGAAGCCCGCCATAAATTTTTATTTTTATTTTTATACGACTAAGGTGGCAAACAAGCATACGGCCCACCTGATGTTAAGTGGTTACCGTAGCCTATGGACGCTTGCAATACCAGAGCCATCACTTGCGCGTTTCCGACCCTTTGGGAGAAAAGGAAGTTGGAAGGAGAAGGAACGGGAAGAGGGAAAAAGGGTAATTGAGCCTCCGGCACTCTTACTCACCAAACGAAACACAATAGCAGGAATTCTGCTATTTCACGTCGATATTCTGTGAGAGGGTAGTCCTTCCCCGGTAGAACCGACCCATTCATGCTGAAATCAGCGAGGCTCTACTACACCAAAACAAAGTGATAGTTAATTGCTTCTCCAGGTTAGGGGATATACACTGTTGAGTACTATGTCTGCTTATCATGTTTTGAAGAGAGTATTATTATCAAGTAATACTCTAATCTTATGAGGAGGAGATATTATACTCTCTCTAAACCATGTTAAAGAGAAAATTTGATGCCTATGGACAGACAAGTCATAGCGCTGGAGCAAAGCCACAGTGAGGTTTAAAGCCTGCAGATACACCAGAGAAATAGTTGCAAAAACTATACTATGCTGGATAATATACTGACGCCCAGTTGTTATATCAAACTTGTCTGCCTCCGTGGCGCAGCGGTAGTGAATGCGACTGCTGTGCATGAGGTCTCGGGTTTGAATCCCGGGTCGGGCCGACAAATAGTTATTGAGTTTTTCAGTTAAGAAATCTCAATAGCAGTCCAGAGTTAGGAAGTTGGCGGTGTGACACCCCTGTGCCTTGGAAAGCACGTATAGCCGTTGGTCCTGCGCCTGATCTCACTCAGGTGATCATGAGAGTTAGGGAACAGAGAGTGCACTTGTGTTTGCGCACACACTTGTGCACTATAATATCTCCTGCGCTGATGGCCAGTCTCCGTTAAGACTGGCCGCCGTGGCCGAAATCAGTTTGGAGGATATAATTAAAGCAACTACTTTTCTGATTGGTTAAGAGAAGGAATATAATAAGCAAAATCGTGATGGGAGCTTTTAAATCACGTTACCATTTATAATAATACAATAGTTCGCCCGGGGAACGGGGACTGGCCATCTGCGCAGAAGATATATGTAGTATCTCTTGCGCAGATGGCCAGTCCCCGTTAAGACTGGCCACCGTGGCCGAAATTCGGTCTGGAGGACATTATTATAATATCAGACAGTACTAATGTTAATTTATACGAGAGCCGTCACTACAGGATACTATATAAGACTATTGTTATAGCCCTAGTTATGAAATTCACATTTGTGATTTTCATCTTTTTTTTTGTTTTTTATGTGTGGGAATGCTTTGACGCATATCCCTCCGCGGGGGCGGGCGGAGGGGTTATGTCGGACTCGCCGGGGTAAAATAGAAAGATGGAATAAGAATAATGTAGTACCTCCCTGAATACCGACTAAATGTACCACGGTGTTCCTCGACAAAACCACTATCGGCGGGGCCGCGCGAATCACTTGCACATGCGGTCGCGACCCCGCCGAGGTGATTTTGTTTTAAATTTTTTTATGTAATTTTTATTTCTAGCTGACTCCTCCCTGTAACGTAAAAACCTTCTAATTAACATCTTTATGCCATTATATACAATAACGACTATTATCCGCCGGATAATAGTGATTCTTAAACTAATGTTACGTCGGTTTATTAATCGATTAGCCTGCATTATTCTGGATATTGCGGCAACATCCTCCATGACAGTTTAATTTAGTTGCTCATGTCTATATTCAGTAGTGGCCAATTACTTGTATTTTGATTGATGGGTCATAATTAGGCGCAAGTACAACGTGTTATTACTTGCGATTAGTATCTTCTTATCTTAACATAGTTGTGCAAATATTGATGTCAATATTTTTTATATAATGTGTATATCCTGATCAAAGCCAAGATAATTAAAGCAAACAAAAATTGCTTCGCTATTTCTAATATTAATTGACCTACTTGTAAATTACTGATCTCAATATCAAAAAATATATTACCTTATTATTTTTTTTATTTTTTATTATTTAGCTCACAAACTGAAAGCATACTAAAAAAAAACTTAATAAATAGCTATAAACCAAAATCAATACTTTGTATGCCCTCTAAAATAGTGAGCACAGCATTCACATAATTATACTCTGCAGGCTTAAATACACATTTTAAAAATAATATACACTAAAATCACAAAAATAAAAATATACATAGATCAGAAAATGAGAAGCTTTTAAGAAGCTTCATCAAAAATAAAATAATAACTAATTTAAAATTTAGGTACAGTGTCAGTTATAATCGCTTTATGTATTTCCCTCCACCACCTTATATAGGTATCATCCTATTATTTTTTATTAGTATAATTTTTCATAATAGTTCTTTTGTAGAACTAAATTACATTAAATTTATGTTCGTTTAGTCCTATTAAGCCCTACAATATTTCGTTTTCTTTATAAATTATGTATATAGATAATTAAGTCGAAATCACAGCTAGACTCAATTCAAAAAGCATCGTCCTCGGACGCTGGTAGTCAAACGCCAAATTAGGAATGAAATTGCAACACAATGAAGTAAACACCAACATTTTGAGATCACTTAAACTAAAGAGATATGTATATAGATTACTAGCTGACACGACCAACGTTATTCTGCCATATAAATTGCTAGCTGACCCGCAATACTTTGTCTGCTTCACATAAGAGAATTTTCCCCGATTTTGCAAAATTTTCATTTATGTTCTGCTCTTATTGGCCATCCTCGATAAATGCGCTATCCAACACTGAAAGAATTTTCAATTCGAACCAGTAGTTCCTGAGACTAGCACATTAAACAAACTCTTTAACTTTATAATATTAGTATAGATTTCTTGTGAAAACAAAACGGAATTATTAGAAAAAATAGATTTTATTTTCGGGTTAGGTACATCCTAATCAACTTGTGGTATGGAATATACTTACGAGCTATTCTCATACCTACCAAGTATACATAAGAAAAATCATAAAATCGGTCAAGCCGTTTCGGAAGAGTGCGACTACAAACACCGTGACAAAAGATTTTTTATATATATATATACATACATAATATGTATATTAACATATACATTATACATATGTATGTATTAAGATACTGTAGATATTCTCGGCAGGATACTGTATTGAATGGAATTTTTTACTTAATTCAGATTAGATTTGCGTTCCTATTAGGCAGAGCAGAACACCCATTCCTGTTGCCGCATGTTTTTTATAGATGATGGTTTGCTTCTATCCTCCCACAGCCACAGTACCAAGACAGCTCAACCATATCTACAAGAAGCGGTTAATCTTGCTAAAACTTAAACTTGACGTTATTGGTCTCTGTACTTATTTTATTCTCAAGATTTTCGTTTCACACAGTATAAAGCACTGATATACTGTTTATCTGATCTGTTCATCCTATAAAAATAAAGAATCTATTACAAAACAGGATTAATTTCATAGAAAGCGATATCATTTCTACCTCGTCATTGTATCTAATCTATCAACAAACACCTTCATCTTTATAACATTTGCAAGTAGCGGTTCGTGACTAACCTATAAGCCTCCAGACAAGCCATGAAACATGAATAATGATCGTGTAATTGCTCGCTGACATAATACGAGCCATTACTTTCAATAAACAACATCGATTACAACTAGCTAGGTTCATATTCACTATTTAGTATTAGAATACACCTTTCACGATGTCTATAGATAGACATTTAGAAAGGTGATTAAATGTTATTCTATGAACTAAGACGATGACAATAATCCCGAGAGTGCGGCTGCTGGAGTCGCGCCGCAACGTCAACTTTAAAGCGTTTGTCGTGCGCGTACCCGACTGCTACCTGCACAAGGTGTTGGACGAAAGCTTTTGGCCGCAAGACGTGGTATTCCGTCGCTTCCGCGGACAAGTACCAGTCGAGCGCACTAGTATTAAGTGTGCGAAGTGAAATTTTACTAACATAGTATTAAGGTGTATTTACTAACATCAAATCGGCCGCGATGGCGTAGTGGTTAATGTAACCGTCTGCCACGCCTGAGATCGCGGGTTGGATTCCCGTACAAGTCAAACATTTGTGTGCATGAATATGGATGTTTGTCTTAATCTGGGTGTTTCTATGTAGGTATAATATGTATGTATTTATAAAACAATAAAAAAAGTGTGTATGTAATGTTTATCCATTGTCTAGTATCCATAGTACAAGCTCTGCTTAGTTTGGGCTAGATGGTGTTGTGTGTATGTATTATAAAATTATATAATATGTAAATTTAGATTAAGGTATTTATCTATGGGCCTATGCAGCCCAAAATAAATGATAAATGATATGAAAAAAAAAAAAATTATATTTTCAAAATTTGTCAATGTTGAGTGATTTAGAAACAAAAATATTACGTTGATGTTCAGATGTCATTAGTACCTTTTTAAATGAGACGTCGACTCACGAGAACGTAAAGTAGATGTGCGACAGAGATTACTCGTGTACTAAACGCCTGTAGATTCGGAATGGAGCAAACCAGACTTGTGCTGAAGTGTTTTCTTTAGCATAATATCTCTATTTGGTTAATGGTTTACCTTGTTCGGTAAAAACTCATAAAACAAATATAATTCGTTCGAGAATACTAGAATTGTTAAAACTTACAATTTTATAAAAAGTAATTGAAAAGGTATTTTAGTCAATAAAAATACTGACAACTGACTAACGTATAAATATATATATTTTTGTAAACTTACAAATAACTAAGAAAATATTAAACGAATTTCTATCTGTTACCCGGATTGTACGTAATGGACGTCGAGCGAAATCAGCCTTGAAAATATTAAACAAAACTCACAACATAATCACTCAAACGTGCGTGAACTTGACATTCAAAGCTACAATCTATTGCGAAACGTACACCTCATCAATTACACAGTGATTAATTTATTTTACTCTTTGTAAAAACGCAATGTAACGCGACATACTTAATGTGTCGCAATGTGTAAGGCTCGATTCACACTATTGTTACCTACGTTCTTGATTCAGCAAACGAAACGAAACGTCTTTAGATAAACATCACGTTAGAGCGGTATTTAATTGCGATGCTTAAACTACGGTCTGGTCTTAATGTCTGCGCTGACTTGCAGGTGATAAATAATGACTAATTGCTAAATATTATCTTTATAAAAGAACATTTAAACTAAGGAATGACGCACTTAAAGTTTTATGAAGTGATATTGATTAAAATATATGCATTATAAGAGCCCAGACGCTTATCAAATCGATACATTACATGCGACAATTATGCAAATGCGGCGTCTATATTATCATTACAATTTACAACTCGACACCACATATTTGTGCACAAAAATCATAAGCGGTCTTCATGTAATTTATCTCCAGTTTCGTGTGCTAAACTCACGTTCAATTCATCATAACGAACCGAAAACGGACTACTATCGGCGCTACATTGTGGAACTATACTTATAACATATGTATGTGCAATGAAGAATATTTATGTTGTGTAGATTACATCGCTACTTAAATTATGAGGTTCACAACATTTCTGGCAGACAACATGCACGATTCGCGGTCACGTACGTAATAAAGGTTTATCTTAAAACTCTACTTGGTGTTATCGTTTTCTGCCATAATTGCGTCAGGACCAACGTGAACACGAATTATGCTTGTTAAAATAACTTTTATTTTTACACTTTCTTCTTTCTTGAGGCGCTCATAGCCAGTTGCACTCATTGATCGGTAAACGATTAGCGAGGTTAAACAACGTTGGGTGCGGTCAGTCTATAGATGGGTGGCTTAGTGGTATTTCATCTGAGCGTCTCCGTGCTTCGGAGGGCACGTAAAAAGTCGGTCCCGGTTGTTGTCAAATTGACAGTAGTTGTTAAGCCATGTCGGAGGCCTACGGGCGGCTTGAAAAACTCTTGACAACAGGTTGGTCACTAACCACACGAAAAGAAAGAAGAAAGATTTTTACACTAATACTTTTTCATGCGAGTTTTAATGGTTTTGTAAATGAACTAGTAAGCTGTATGTACCAGTATGTAATCTTCGTGATAAATCGTGAGCCTTTAAGTTAGTTTTCTGGTCGTGAATTCCTAGTAGACGTTCTGGTAAGATTCCAAGAGTACGCTATACCGACAAGCGTAAGCATGAGTAATGTAAGAGTAAACGAAGGAAGACAGTTGTGCAAGTGATCGAAGCAAGTGGAAATCTGTAGTTTGCCCGTGTTCTCTAGTGACAGATGTGTTTATCTGCATAGTCTAATTCAGTCTAGCTTGTATGTAAATTTCCAATAGCATCATGATACCTCAACTGCCCGTTAGAAGAATAGATTCGGTACCTATGACGATGTTTCTGATTTTTATATGTAGAACAATGGGTGAGGCATTTATTAAAGAAGTATTTACAAAGTCAAAAGACAACATAATCACACATTTTGTTACACACCATAAAACTATCCTAATAGGTTTACTATCATTTAAAATCAATACTATCATAAGTTCATTAGCGCCTCATAAATAAACATTCCAACAATTATTTTCCTCGAAGTTAAAGCAAAAATTGGCATTTTGACCTCAAACTTTTGAACAATCGTACTAACAACTTAGGCCTTGGTTTCATTCCCTTGAAGTGACGGACGGACGGACAAAATATATTGTTTTTTATAATCGACTGTCAGTAAAAGTAATGATTGAGTTGTGCATTTATAATTTGACAGCGTGACCATGGATTACCCATAAAGACTGGAATAGCATTATAAGATGTAGTAGGTTAAGTTCGAACAATTTTATCATGAGTAGTATTAGTAGAGCCTCGCTGATTTCTGCATGAATGGGCCGGCTCGACCGGGGAAGTACTACCCTCTCACAGAATATCGACGTGAAATAGCAGTATTCCTACTGTTGTGTTTCGTTCGGTGAGTGAGAGTGCCGGAGGCCCATTCATCCTCTTTCCCCCTTCCCACTCCTTCTCCTTCCCATTCCTTTCCTAAAGGGTCAGCAACGCGCAAGTGATGCCTCTGGTGTTGCAGGCGTCCATAGGCTACGGTGACCACTTACCATCAGGTTGGCCGTATGCTTGTTTGCCAAATTAGTCGTATAAAAAAATATTTAAATCTTTGATATATTGGAAGTTAGTTGTTAGACGTGTATTCGTTCGCGATTATTCAGTAGTATGTAGGTACAGTCAGTAATTTTGAGATTAAAGCTTTCCTCGTAATATGTTCTGCAGTTTTAGCATTAAATAATAAAATACAAACATTCACATTTTCTATTTGCGTAGATTGTAAAACTTAATATTGGTTATGCCTATTATAATACTCTGATAATAAAAATTCATTAATTTCTAACGCAGGCAATCGGCTTGAGTCCAGTTATTAGTGAAATTATTATAATAATGAAGGAAAGCGATAGAAACAAACATTTGAGTATGAGTCAGATGACGTAATTATTTTAAGGTAATATAAGATTTGAATACATTTTGATAAACCAAGAAAACATCAGAGAGCATATAGCTATATGGTACCACATGGTATATTTATATATATAATATACGACATTACAGCGATATAAACAGGAAAATAGATTAAATATGAAAACGCAATATAGAAAAATGTTGCATAAATAAGCGCCTACAATGTTATGCCTTGAGGGACACCTAATGTACTACAAGAAACAGAGTAAGAAACTTCAAAAAGCTTTTATGTACCCGGTCGCTCAGAAACTTCGCCGTCTTAGATAGATAAGAGCTGCTGACATATTGACTAAAGAAAATATGCGAGACGTAAGACATGCGACAGACAATCGTTAAGTCTCAGGTTCCAATATTGTATCATATGATATGTGGTTGCATTTTTGTTCGGAAATACTAGGAATGCATATTCTGTTAGGTGAAGCTAGCTGTTATCTGCGACTGCGTCGTATTCTTTCCTTTGTCCTTTCTTAGGTTTTAAACTATATCTGTACCAAATTTCATCTAAATCGGTTGAGTGGTTTAGCCGTGAAAAGGTAACAGACAGATAGACAGACATAGTTACTTTCGAATTTATAATATTATATAGTAAGGATAAAAGTAGTAAATATATAGAAGAAGTTTCCTAGTAACTTTTTATGAAAATGAATTTACATAAAAATTAAAATACAGCAAATGGAGTTTAAACAATTTGGTAGAAAGGACTACGCAAAATGTTGCAAACCTTTATATTAAAGGTAAAAATACCTACTATAGATACAAATTTATTTTTGCAAATGAGGTTTATGCGGTAGCTATACTTTTCATTGTAAGGAATAACAAAAAAGTCAGAGTTGAATAATATACAGGTAATAAATATTGTAATAAAAATAAACTTCCCAATATTGCGGTAGCATGGAGGTCCAATTCCACGCATTAAATTGTCATCCATTTTCATTCCTTTTTCAGATTTATTCGCATTATCCAGTGACATTTTGACTGTAATTAAACGTCTACTTAATTCTTAACACCTCGCAATGATATTAATTGACATTGTATAACTTTGAGAACGCCTGTCATTTGGGCTTATTACAAGATAAAGTAGTTTGTGCACTTAAATATATGGCGCCGCAGTTAATTTTTTTGAGGACAAGGTACATCTTACATCTCTTAGTACATTTAACTTTTTCACTATTAAATAGTAACAGTAAGATATAGTCATATTCAAAATACATATCTTCAACATTTTGAAGTCTAAATTATAGACTAAACTGTGATTTGTTTTGAGGGTCAGGAAATATTTTAATTATTATAGCTGCTTTAGACTATCTCTAACTTTATAAGACAGGATGACCATTTCTAACAGGTATCAATATACACATTTATATTATTTTCACCATGCAGATGGATACACTTTTATATTCAGGTTAACCCATTGACCTACACAAAAATGTAACTGCTGTCATCTTCATTCCATAAGTCCAATATTTACGTCCAAATAAACGTCAGTTCAGATTAAAATTCAGAGGGTCAAACGTCAAAAATAATTAAGCATAAAAATTGCATGACAGTTTGATACATAAACAGCACATCTTGATGCCATTGATGGCATCAAGATCGGCAAAAGGTACAATTTTGATTAAGATTTTGTTATTTTACAGAATGTTTAATGAAATGAGTAGAATATTAAACCTTGCTGAAAGAACCTTGTTATTGATGTGACCACCTGGCAAACCAATTGGGAGTTATATTTAATTAAGGACAAATGTATAATTCAAGGCTAGTTATGGAATTACTGATAAGGAAGTTTATCAGCACCACTCCTAACTAAAATATTGATTTCAATACGATTAGATTTAGCTTTATTCTTGTATTAAATACGAGATAGTCTTCTTGAATTCAGCCATGCTATAAGTTAAGCATTCGAAGTCAAAGGTAGGACTTTTCTGTTAGTTAGCATTGAGATGAGCAGCGATAGCTCAGTGGGGAGACCAACAGACTGCAATGCAGAGGGTCTCGGGTTCGAACCCACGTCGCGCATCTCTGACTTTCGGAAGTTATATGACTTTTCGAAATTATGTGCGTATTGATTGACAATTATCGACTGCTCCGTGCTTCACAAAGCACGTTAAGCCGTTGGTCCCGGCTGCCATGAACATCTATGGCAGTCGTTATTGGGAGAGTGTCGACACAAAAGATCCCACTGGGTCGAAGTGTCGCCGGTCTGCACTGACTGGCCCCCACATAAGATAAGACAAGATAGCATTGAGGTAATATTTTAATAGTCTATGTGTATAATATTATAAATAAAATTTCATACTTTTTACAGAAAAGTACTAAAATAACTGAATATATAAAGTATGAAACATATCCTCAAAATTCTCTGAATCAATTAGTACTTGCACCGACATATGTCAACTTAACAGTGCATAAGTAGCGCAAGTTACATAAGTAGGTAATTGGCGTCTGAACTTGGCATCAACCTAAATACATAGCGATGTCAATGTTTGTATTTATGCATTCATTAATCTCGACAAGTTTGATGCGGATCGCCAATGTAAGTCATAAGTGAAAGTTTTTGGATGCGGTGTACTTACTACTGCGCACAGATCTTGCTAAGAACAAATACTTGCAAAGATGAATGTTTAAAATGACTTAATTGGTTTATTACTATAATAAAATTAAATAAGGAAATAAACTCTGAACCGATGCCTACTTTAATTGCTTTGATTAACATTTATTTACATAAAAATCCCGTTTCATTGATACATTGATTACGCTACAATAAAAAAAATTAAGCGAAATGATAAAACAAGAAAAATTCAAGGAAGCAAAATCGTGACAAATATTTTGTTTCGGATTTAACAACATTGATTGACAATATAACAGCCTATTATGAAATTGATTTCCGTTATTGCGTTATCCTATTAAAAATCGCGACCGTATATACGACCTAATCAAAAGTCTTATCAAAATCAAAGTCGACATCAACATGCCTCCTCCACCAAAGCTCACTATAATGTATTCGAATTTCAAGTACACGTTGCGTCCATTCATTGTCGATATTCGGCAACTCAGTATATATAAGCCGGGGTGGGCCAACGGTTCGTTAGATAACTCGACATCACAGTCAAGTCAACACACAAACCAACAATAACCATGAAATCCTTTGTAAGTGCAATTTTCAATAAAAATGAGCTTCAGAGCAATTATGGGTTTTTGAGTGTATCAATTAATTGTTCAGCATACTATTATAATAATAGCTGCAATATATATTTTGTCTGTCCATTTAATGGCTGTCTAATATGTTTGTTAAGAGAAACCGTTTTACATGGATTAGAATAGTTAGACCAAAGTCTATCAGCTATTTTTCAAATTCTGATTTTACTCTTATCTTTCAGGTTGCCTTCGCTGCCATCCTGGCCTGCGTCGCCGCCGCCCCCGGCCTTCTGGTCGCCCACGAGCCCGTGGTTGCCCACGTTGCCGCACCCGTGGTACACACCGTCCCCGTGATCGGCCACAAGACCACCATCACCAAGAGCAGCCAGGTCGTTAACCACGGCTCTCCTGTCCACACCGTGCATGCCGTGCACGCCGCCCCTATCGTCCACGCTTCCCCTGTTGTTGTTAAGACCGTCCACGCCGCCCCTGTTGTCCACACTGTCCACGCCGCCCCTGTTGTCCACACTGTCCATGCCGCCCCCGTGGTCCACGCTGTGCACGCCGCCCCTGTTGTCCACGCTGCTCCTCTCGTGGTCAAGACCGCCCCTGCTGCCATCACCCACAGCAGCTCTGTCGTCCACCACGGACACGTCGTCAAATCTGTTCCCCTCATCGCTGTCCACCACTGATTTAATTAACTTATAATGATTGGATAATAAATTATATTAAAAACTTTTATTTGGTTTATTTACACAAGAAAACAATTTATGTTTGTCTCTATAATACAGGGATGTATAAGCTTGTGCGTTAATAGATTGGATTGAGAAATGCGAATGCCTAACCTAAATATGAACTTAAATATAAACATTTTCTTTTATTATATTACTTCAAGATTTGATTTGATATCTATTTAAAATTAGACCACTGATCTTCAAAACAAGCACATCAATAATACTATAAAGAAACTTTACACATTTCTAAGATATTGAATGACAGTTTAGAACAATCCACGGTTTTCAAAGAACTCTTTCAAATGCTGTCAAGCGTCTTTGCGAATTCCCTACTGAATAACTTAACTTAAAAAATTTGAACATTTATTTCAATGTCATTGTCAGTGCAACCTAAAAACAACTTTGGTACAATCTTTATAATAGTACTGAGGATTACTTTGGAGGCTTTATAAACAATTTGTTTGTAAATCACAATTGTTTTAAATGCAGCCACTTTTATTTTAATAAATATGCCTAAGTCATTCAATTATGAAAATAAGAAAAGATTAACGTTACGCTTAAAAAGGTTTTTTTGTTAATAATATCAATCTTTAAAGACTTTAAAATTAAAAATCATAAAAAATAATTAAAAATAATACCACATAGACTTAATAAATGATGTTTACCTATGTGTGTTTTATATTTAAGTTATATATACATATATATGTATATATATATATATATATATATATATATATATATATATATATATATATATATATATATATATATACTAGCTGCTCCGTGCAACTTCGTCTGCTTCACATTAGATAATTTATGCTCAATTAAAAAAAAGAAACTATCCTATCTTTTAAGTTGGACCAAATTACAGATGGTTACGAAGTTTAATAAAAAATTGGTTCAGTAGTTTAGCAGTCCATAGCGGACAAACAACGTGACACGTAATTTATATATATTAAGATATATAGCTATCTCTTAAACAGGCTATATATCCCTTTTGGTTTTGTCGTGCATTTTCTCAAATCATTTTTATCAATCCTGCCTGAAACATGATGACCAAATGCCTGTAATTGATATACCGGCCATTTATTAATCTTTTACAGGAAATAACAGCTGAGACACAAGAATATTTTTCATTTATAACAACTTAGGATATAGTAATTGTTCTTCTACTTTTGTTATTGTACATTTAATATATCTCCATACATTTTACATCAACTCTGTGCTAGCTCGTTTTTATTTAGGGTTTCAACTATATTTGACTATTGTTATGTCAATATCTTTTCCTCTCTTTTTCTTTTTAAAAATACAAATCCCTTACTAGGAGTTATTCTTGTATCGCGGGGGAGTTTACAAATATTCAAAGAACGGACACAAAGAACGTCCAGACTGGGAACAACCTTTTGTGAATCACATACATTTTTGTGAATCACATACATTTTTGTCCCGTGTGGGATAAACATTGCTATCAATTTGGTTTCATGATTATTCTTGTTAATCCCATTTGTCATAAAATGGTCTCAATGTTAAATAGTTTAAATATAGGTTTCCAGTTATTTTTGTTTTGTTATTTGTGTAACAGGTCACGGGTAACTTATGTTGGTGACTTAGAAACATTTGACTATTGTGTTTGTTGAAAATATTTATATTGTAAACATAAAATATAGCACAACGTTACGTCTAAATATCATCAATTTAATTCAATTCAATTGTTTTATTGCGAATATAGGTTACAATAGGTGTTTACATAATATTTGGTAATAATTTGGTATGTATGTATTTCATCAGCAAGGATTCGTCAGACATACCTATCGTCAGATATACTAGTTCAGGTAATAAAATGTAAAAACAGATTGTATAAACAAGACTTTTTGTGTCCAATTTATAAATTGTAAACTGTTTTCCTTTAGATTAAAAATAGTTTTAATGTGAATTTAATACAATAAGTAGCCTGTAATGTGTTTTGTAAAGACTTATTTATTTATTGAATAAAAATTTATTATTATTATTATTATCAGAGACGGCTACGTCTTGCTTGCTACTTTTAAGCAACCATATGCGTTAAATCCTAGTTACTTGTTATTAAATTATTTAAAAAATGACGTTGAAATTAGGCGTGTTTCGATTTATTTGCCGTGACTGCAAATAGGCTGTTTGTTGCCGTCGTAGTTTAATCATTTGGCGAGTAAACGAAAAGCCAATACAACTTTTTTGAAAGACGCGCCGCTTTAATGATGAATCAATATATTTTTGTGTTCGGTGATACTCAAGAGACGTGCAAACAAAACAAATATACAGATATTAAGTATATTTTTTGTGAAGCAAGAAAACCTGCCTTGAAAAATCTATATAATTTGGAAAATTGCAAGAATTGCTTTATTATTCATTTATCTCTCCGCGGTCGACGGGCTGTAAAACGATGAAGTAACGATGAATATTTTCAAAACAATTGTAGGAGCAGCAGTTTTTTAAAATGATAACTAGTAAAATGTCATTCACTTTCTTAGTAATCTGCAAAGTTTTTTAACGGTAATATTAATATGCTAATTTTCAATACTTATCGTTTTAATTTAAAATAGATATTGAGATCTAATCTTGGGTCAATGAGTATGAAATAATGAATCACATGAGAGATATTATCATTTGTACGAATTATTGCGCTTTGTGCTTTTTTTAATGCGATAAGGTCAGAGACTCAAATCCCGGGTCAGACAAAATACAATTAGGCTATTCAATTTTTAATAGTACCACTGAGTGAAATGTATCAGATGAACGCCAATGGACTTGCCCTCTATTAAAGTAAACATAATTGGCTAAATCTCTCTCTCTCGGCCTACCTCTGTAGATCGCATGGCGCCATCCGTGCATAAAGGCGTGAACAATTTAGTTTATTCTTATAACTTAGATGTGTTTTTATAAGGTGAAAATTGATGAAACCAAATAGTAATATTAAATATAATTTATTATCCAATTATTATAAGTTATTTAAATCAGTGGTGGACAGCGATGAGGGGAACAGATTTGACGACGTGTCCGTGGTGGACGACAGAGCTGCTGTGGGTGATGGCAGCAGGGGCGGTCTTGAGCACAAGAGGGGCAGCGTGGACAACAGGGGCGGCGTGCACAGCGTGGACCACGGGGGCAGCGTGGACAGTGTGGACAACAGGGGCGGCGTGGACAGTGTGGACAACAGGGGCGGCGTGGATGGTCTTAACAACAACAGGGGAAGTGTGGACGATAGGGGCGGCATGCACGGCATGCACGGTGTGGACAGGTGAGCCGTGGTTCACGACCTGGCTGCTCTTGGTGATGGTGGTCTTGTGGCCGACCACGGGGACGGTGTGTACCACAGGAGCGGCAACGTGGGCAACCACGGGCTCGTGGGCGACCAGGAGGCCTGGGGCGGCGGCGACGCAGGCCAAGATGGCGGCGAAAGCAACCTTTAAAATTACGTAAATATTAAAAAGGTACATAAATAAATTGTTATAAATTAAAAACTAGTAATAATATTTCAATGAAAGATATATTTGGTTTTGTTTTTGTTTTTTGCTATATATTTATAGCAAAAAACAAAAAACAAAACCAAATCTATCTCTACATTTGTAAATAGTTAGACACAATAATTCTGCTGTTTTTCATCGCTTAGACAAACTCTACGTTGTGGTTACATTTTCATCATTGAATTTTTTTAAACTTATTATCGGTAAAATACAATGTCCGTAATATCACTCAAAAACTCAAAGGCACTTTTAACTTTGTATACATAGTACATGCACTTACAAAGGATTTCATGGTTATTGTTGGTTTGTGTGTTGACTTGACTGTGATGTCGGGTTATCTAACGAACTGTTGGCCCACCCGGGCTTATATATACTGATTTGCCGAATATTGACAATGAATGGACGCAACGTGAACTTGAAATTTGAATAAATTATGGCGAGCTTTCGTGGAGGAGGCAAGTTGACGTTACTTTTGACTTTTATCAGGCTTTCATTAAAGTAGTAAGCATTCGATATCCGAAGGTAACGCATTAACGGAAATTGATTTGATTATTCAAATATTTTGTATTGTTTGTTGTTAGTAAATTTGAGACAACATATTTGATAAGATTTATATCATTCGTATTTATAAGTTTTGTTTTGCTTTCTGCTGTTTGTTTAATGTTTTGTTTGTTCTTAAAAAGACTACTCTCGCACTAATAATAATAAAATGCCTGTATAGCGAGAGACTTTACGACCATTCAAACAACGGTCACAAAGAACATCCAGACTCGGAACAACCATTTGTGGATCACGCTTGTGACACTCAAATTAATTACATTTGTGGATCACGCTTGTGACACTCAAATTAATTACATTTGTGGATCACGCTTGTGACAGTCAAATTAATTACATTTGTGGATCACGCTTGTGACACTCAAATTAATTACATTTGTGGATCACGCTTGTGACACTCAAATTAATTACATTTGTGGATCACGCTTGTGACAGTCAAATTAATTACATTTGTGGATCACGCTTGTGACAGTCAAATTAATTACATTTGTGGATCACGCTTGTGACAGTCAAATTAATTACATTTGTGGATCACGCTTGTGACAGTCAAATTAATTACATTTGTGGATCACGCTTGTGACAGTCAAATTAATTACATTTGTGGATCACGCTTGTGACAGTCAAATTAATTACATTTGTGGATCACGCTTGTGACAGTCAAATTAATTACATTTGTGGATCACGCTTGTGACAGTCAAATTAATTACATTTGTGGATCACGCTTGTGACAGTCAAATTAATTACATTTGTGGATCACGCTTGTGACAGTCAAATTAATTACATTTGTGGATCACGCTTGTGACAGTCAAATTAATTACATTTGTGGATCACGCTTGTGACAGTCAAATTAATTACATTTGTGGATCACGCTTGTGACAGTCAAATTAATTACATTTGTGGATCACGCTTGTGACAGTCAAATTAATTACATTTGTGGATCACGCTTGTGACAGTCAAATTAATTACATTTTTTTAGACAGTAGCTAATAATTAAGGCCTTCTCCAAATACTAGTATTGTGATAGATGTTGTGCTCTTTGTATGCAGGGTTCAGTACTAGACAATAGCCGTCCAAGAAATAAGTTGAGCTTGTAACTAGCAATAAGCTGGCGAACAACGAGAAGTGCGTGTGTAGTTTGGGTTATTTGGTCGCTGGGTGATAAGTGAATGTGTTTTTTCTTTTTTTTGCCATTTGTGGCAGACAAGCAAGTGGCCCACCTGTGCTGCCTACCGTGAAAGAAGAACTCTCTTTAAACCTCGTTTGAAGAAGGACATATACACGCTCGGGAAACATCGAAGCAGGCAGTTCATTCCAGAGCTTGCACGTACGTTGGAGAAAGGATCGCTGAAAGCGTACCGTCTTGGATTTGAATGCTTCCAGGTGATATGGATGAACTCTGCTTCGTTGTCGAGCGGTACGGTGATAGAAAGGGGCCGCTGGTACCAAATCAAACAGTTCTTCAGAGCACTCCCCATGAAAGAGTCGGTAGAACACGCAGAGAGACCCAAAGTTTCTCCGTTGCTCCGACGACTCCAATCTATCCGTGTATCCGTGTGTACTGTTTAAAAGTATAAGAATAATATATATTTACTTCCCAATGGTTTTGTGCCTGTAGTATACTTGACCTTTACATAAATATTACCAGTAACTCATTTTAAATATACAAATAAATTCCCAGATATGGATTTCATTCAAATCATACAAAATACAATGCAAATTAAACATTATAATTAGGCACACAACCGCATCCATTTGAGGAAATATCCAGTTTATTCCGAGCGTTGTTCGAAAAGGAAATTAATAACGTTCCATTACTCAGAGGAAATAGAGCAAAATCCATTTGCAAACTTCATTACCGATATTTGGGGTAAATGGTTGTATACAATAAATAAGGTAAAACGATCAGAGATCATATTAAATCTTCATTATTATTGCAATGATTATGAATCGAGCAAATAGTGTAAAATTTGGAATAAACTAGAATGGTCAATCAGTATCTAAATCAATTAGGCTACTTCAAGAGTTCATAAGGCAGTTATAGTATAATAATTAGAGAAATGTTTTAAACCTAATAATTATAATAATAGAAGATAGTTGTAATATAATTCATGCCACTCCCACAAACTTATTTTTTTATAATTCTTTGAATAAACGTCTATATTATTTTAATCACAATCGTAATCGATAAGTTTACTTGATATTTTTAGTCTTGCGATCGAAAGGTCGTGGATTCAAATATTACTTATTACTCTACCAACGTGAACTTACTCCTGACAAAAACATTTATCTGAAGCGGGACAAGAATACTAGCAAACTTACACTTATTTAACTAAGACTATAAGTACATTATTTAAAAAGAAAAATATACTTGAAATACTAGAGATATAGAGAATAAGAGAAGTTGTAGATCAAGAAAGATGTAACGAGAGTCGGCGGCATTTACCTAATTTTACAAGACTATAATAAAAAAAAAATTGGGTTAGTCTTTGGGGACTGCCGATAGAAGTGAAAACTTTAATCCTTGATTATAAACACTTCTTTATAAATAAAAAAGAAAAGGAAAAAAGGGGCGGGTCGGATTCCTGTTGCGTAGGATGCACCATTTCTGAGACATTGTTAATATTCTAAAATAATTCAAAAGTGGAAAGCGTGGCAGTGTGACGATGACGCGAGTTCTATGATTTTTGTTCACCCAAGAAGTGTTCAACGCGCCTAAAGAAGTTTTCACTGCAATAAAAGAATTAACTTGTGAAATAAAAAGACATTCTAGGAAAACGAAAAATGTCAATACATATGTTAATTCACGATCGAGAGTACAGATAAGTGAATCGTAGTAAACTGGTTCTTGCGCGATTCACCATATATGTGTCGGCCACGGTTGTGGCGCATCACGAGCCATCACAGCGCATAGTACTTGGAAACATTTACATATGTTTTTTATAGAACATAGATTAGTTTAATCGATTAACGTTTAATGCGATATTAAACCTTTTTTAAACGCTATAAATAAACTATGAAAGGCCAGCTTGAACCAGTAAGTTTCCTGCTTCTCCCTAGCCTTTATTATTCCCAAGTCACTTGGGGTCGGCTTTCTAGTCTAACCGGATTTGACTGGATATCAGTTTTTACAGAGCGGGTGCCACCTGACCTCCGCAACCCGAAGGTTAACGATACCCTAAGGCTAGATCAGTGTCAGGATATTAGAGGGCACTGACTTCCCAATAACGACTGCCATAGATGTTCATGGCAGCTGAGACCGATGGCTTAACGTGCTCTCAGAGGCACGGAGCAGGCGATAATTATTGTCAATCAATACGCACATAATTTCGAAAAGTCATAAAACTTCCGAAAGTCAGAGGTGCGCAACGTGCGTTCGAACCCGAGACCCTCTGCATTGCAGTCTATTGTTCTCCTCACTGAGCTATCACTGCTACTTGAACCAGTAAGTATTTGAATATAATAATTATAATAGACGCAGCTGGAGTAGTGTCCCCACAAGGTGGACCGACGATCTGGTAAGGGTCGCGGGAAGCGGTTGGATGCATGTGGCAAACCTTGGAGGTAGTCTATGTCCAGCCGTGAACGTCTTTAGGCTGTGATGATGATCATAACAATACATTAAAAAGAAACCTTGTAAAATGTGTACCTGAATCTACATTTGTCTAAAACTTTTGTTTAAAATAGTAATGTACACAATAATAAAATTATTCTACTTATATGAAACTAGCTTTTGCCCGCGGCTATGAAATCTGCATAAAAATCGTCTCATTCTAAAGAATTAATAATTTTCTATAAATAAGCATAGACAAAACAGTTGTTTCTCCTCTGATTGTCAACCGACTTTCTCTTTGTTGTTTTGTTCAGCTTTGTTTTTCAATTAAGATTATAGTCGAATTTACACAAGACGAATTCTAATATATTTATGTGTGCCTCTGTCTAATTGAGTACTCTATGCGACATAACAACGCCAGCAACGCAGCGGGGTGCGCGCCGATCGCATCTGCATCAAATTTGAACAACCAGTGGTGAGCTATTGATCTGAGGTGGCCTCTGCAATCATCAGCTGTTTAGTTTCATTATTTATTTTGATCATATTGTTTACCACTCATTGAATATAATAATTGTCGTAACTGGATTAGTCAGTTTCTGAACATATGACATTTGGCGCATTTATTCGAATTCAAACATTTGATATCTTTGAACACATTGTTACCCACTGTAGTTTATTTATAAGCTTATGTGCCTATTAATAAGCTTATCTTCTTTTTGGACCTTCTGTTTTTTAAAACCTATGTAGACTGCACAGTGTATTAAACAAAATAGGAGAAAAGAAAAAGTTTTAACACAAAGAATTTTCAAAGAAGTCTCTATACAATCAAAACTGCAGTAGAATATGTACAGTTAGAAAACAAATATGTATTTGTACCTAACTCATCCGAGGCATGCCACTGATCGTATTAGGCAAATTCCTGACCAAGTGCGGAATGGACTGGGAAATTAACTTAAGGCTATATAAATTGTAGCTCCGGCAGGATGTGACAGTCGACAGATAGAGCCGAGAGAATTCGGATATTGGAGGAAATGTATCGTTTGGTAAGTTTGTTATATACATAGTTATTTGATACTGAGCAATCTTAGCTTGAGCGGTTCATTTATAGATAGACTATTATTTACTATTCAATATCTCAACGCCAGTAAAGGCTCTACGTTAAATTAATGGTATAGTGATTGAAAATCGTTTATTATCTCTAACAATTAATGTTTGATATAAAACATGATAGTACAAGCTGAGTTTATACAAGATTGTTATGTATAAACTCTGTTTGTACTGTCATGTTTTATATAAATAAAAGTGCATAAAGACAAGTGCAAGACTTGTTTTTAAAAATCTAATGTGTTGCCAAACTATGAAGCTTGGCAAAGACTGAATATCTTGTTGTATCTATGTTCCCTTTTTGCAAAGTCAAGTAACAAATCCATTTAATCTCTTTTGGTCATGTAGTAACACTTGAAAGTCAAAGTTTAGTGAGTTTGCTGAAATTATATTTAGGAAAGTAAAGTTGTGACTTTGGTCACCTTTTCCTCGGAAACTTACATTGTTAAATGTTTCAAATACAATGTTATTATATATTATTGTTTATAAGGTGTTATAGAGTACATAATGTGGTTCCACAGAAGAACCCTGTATGACACTGATTATTTTAATTGTTTTGATAAATTATTAATATACATAAACAATTGTATACACGTATTTCTTCTTAAAACCATTTGGCTTTAAGGCAAAATACGTAAATAACTATTATACCGTATAAGAGATGACAGCTTTTTTATCAAAAGTAATTATATAAAAAAATATATGTAGTCATAACGTGGTAATAATGGCTAGAGCGGATGTAAAATATGTTGAATATTTGCCCATGGCGCCGCGGCGGCATTACACAAAAAATTCCAGGCTTCGCTGTCGAATAAATATTAATCTGAGCTGAAAGAATTACTAAATGTTTTAAATACCCAAAACAGCATATTTTGGTAGCTACCTTTTTGTTGGAGCTGTTGTTTTTTCATTTAACCTTGCGAGCCTTCCTTTAATTAAAATACTGTGCAAATATACCTTTATTTAAATTCATTCATTTTATATTATTATATATGACTAGACGTTCCCGCAGTTTCACCCGCGTTTATCGCTACTGAGCCGCCCCCGTGGGTCGTAACGTGGTGTTATCCAACAATAAAATATTTTTTCAAATCGAACCAGTAGTTCATGAGATTAGCCCGTTCAAACAAACAAACAAACTCTTCAGCTTTATAATGTTAGTATAGATATACCACTAAAACTCACTAATGAGAAAATGGCTAAATTGTATTTCGCTTAAGTTCTACTTATTCGTTAAGAAACAATTTTTGAACAATAATCGGTAAATATGTCAAATAATCTGAGCTAGGCACAGAAGGTACAACAATAGCACTGAGAGGTCAGCTTAGATTGGATTTTCCTTTTGAATTGAAAATAACCTGTCAGCCAAAGACGAAATTTATTCAATCCCCTCTACATCTATCCTCAACAAAAGCCGAGAAGATTAGAATACGTAGATTTTAATTAGACCATTTAGTGTGAGTAAGTGGTTTGTTATTAGCGTACATTTTAAGTGCCGATAATTAATTTTCGTACTATTTTTCATATAATCTAGTCTTTATTTTCTCATCTTGTTAGAATCGTTAGTTCGCGATGAAGCCATTTATAAAATAATCTAAATGTTAATTGTTACACAACTGTTAATTATATTTTCATTTGCCTATACCTTGGAGTAAGACAGAAATTACGGGGTTTCAGTAGCTAATAATCTGGGATAGGCAGAAACGAAAGGCTATTAACTTGGTTATGTCCTGAGATCCTGGAAATTACGACTTTTCGCTTGTCAATGCTCTGGGACAGATAGAGACGATTATTATAATACTAGCTTTTGCCCACGGCTTCGCTCGCCTTAATTTAGAATTTGACAATCAATTCGTGTACTCTGCTTGTAATATTATAATAATAATATAATTCAATCATAATTCGAAAGACACATGGCGCCATCTATATCATAATATAAGAACGTTATTATTGTTTTCTTCGGGAATAGTAATTTTTTCGGGATGAAAGGTAGCCTATGTCCGTTTCTGTACACCTGTCAACGTATATGCAAAATTTCAGGATTAACGGTTCAGTGGCTTAGGCGTGAAAAGGTAACAAACAAACAAACTCATTCTCGCTTTTATAATATTATATATAATATATACATATATAATATATATTAGTTAGGATAGGATTTAATTAAGCGTGATGCCAATGTATTGATAGATGGATTGTATTTGTATTGTTGCAGATCACGCTCTTATTGCTCCTGGCTGTGGTCCAGGTGGCACCGGCTCCCATAGTGGTATTCCCATCTGTCACCTACCCGTTCCCGTCCGTGTATCATGCGCCAATTATAGCTCACAGCCCGCTCGTACATCATGTTTCGTTAGCCCATCATCCACTACTGCCTGGGTACCATTCACCATTTTTCTTTTAAATGTTGTACTACATGGATAATATTGTAGAGATTATAAGGTTTTTAGTTATATAATGTATATTAACGAACCAATATATTAATATATGTTCAAAAACCAAAACAACATAATACTTGTCCATATGAATATAGTAAATTTTTGTAACATTGTTTTCAGTTATCGTTTTATTTGAAATCGTTTCTGTGATTCCATGCCTTATTTTATATGATTTTATGTACATGTATTTAAATTATTTTATACCTTCAAAATATATGTTTTTATATGTGCATTTTGAAGTGCTTTCCAAATATTTAAATAGTTTTAAAGCAAGTCTATTGCTTCGTATAGCAGACGTCTGAGCAATGATGTAAGTACTTGGTCTTGACTCTCCCAGCCATGTTTTTGCCATTTTATTATATTAAGAGCAAAAATAATTATCTACAATGTTGTATTATTATATTTTGAGATTAAAATTTTTATTATATTAGTTGCCACTCAAAGGCAAAATAAAAGAAAACTTTAATAATTTTATATCAATGTACCTGTAACCTGACCTAATTATATTAAAATGTTCTAATTTTATGTACAAATATTTTAGTAATAAAAATAAGCGATGGTTTTGTTTGTTTTTGTCCCTACTCTCTGCATTCTTTTAGCTTTTAAATTATTGTACCAATTAGGCCACCTACGCTCAACGCTGACATTATAAAATAATAAAAAATAAATGTACTTGACTGCCAGTACAGTTTATTTACTTAAGTAAAGAAAGAGTATTCTTAATTATTTTTATAGCTGTCCGAGGCAAAATTTATGACTGGAATAAATTAAAAATCCGTAATTGGCGCTCGTCAAAGCTATAAATTTTTACCACATGCGTTTCTCAACGTTGCACTTTATGCATTATCGTATACTGTGTATAGCACTTAGTAATGTATCGATGTAACGCTAAGTTTTATAATTAATGACGGACTGAATCTAGCTGGTAACAAAATACAAATTGGAATTAAATTTTAAAAAATTGCTGTTTTGCGAACTTAATTTTTTAAATTATCGTGCCTTTTTAAAAGCTGTGCAACTTCCGCTTTCAAAAAGGCTTTGGGTGATAAAATAAGAGTACAAAAAGTTGATGAAATACACCACTGCTTAGCCTTCGGGAGATATGTTAGGTAAACAGCTAACATTTAAATATAACATAGTAGGTATATATAAAACAGCGATATATATATAAAACAGCGAGAGCTCAGTGGGGAGACCAACAGACTGCAATGCAAAGGGTATCGGGTTCGAAGCCACGTCGCGCACCTCTGGCTTTCGGAAGTTATATGACTTTTCGAAATTATGTGCGTATTGATTGCCAATTATCGCCTGCTCTGTACCTCGGAGAACACGTTAAGCCGTCGGTCCCGGCTGCCATGAACATCTATGGCAGTCGTTATTGGGAAGTCAGTGCCCTCTAATATCCTGAGACTGGTCTAGCCTTAGGGTATCGTTAGCCTTCGGGTTGCGGAGGTCAGATCTGATGGCAGTCGCTCCGTGTAAAAACTGATATCCAATCAAATCTAGTTAGACTAGAAAGCCGACCCCAAGTGACTTGGAAATAATAAAGGCTAAGGAGAAGATAGAATTACACGCATTTCCTCTTATTAAAAGACTAATTAAATTTCAATTTACTATCAGAGTGTAACGAAGTGATACGGATAATCGTGACCGGTAGTTTTGTTATATTTATCGCCATATTGATATTTTAGTATCACATTGTAACAGGCGCCACACGACGTTGAATAATTCAATAACTAAGTGAAGTCTCTAGTGGGTACTAAAGTGTAACTCTTTGAACCACATAGTAATTCCTTGATCCTTGTTCATATTAAATGCTGAAAGTCTGTAACTCAACTATGCACGGGTCTCGCAACGAGAAATGTCTCGACATTATAAATCCTCGAGAATATCTAGTGCTTGTATATGCACTTACACATAAAACATGCACCGAACTCACATTAGTTAATGCTATATTGCTTTTGCAGTACTTTAATTTTATTTAACCGAAATGCTAGTTCATGTTTCAGCACCGACAGTATAAGATTTAATCTATACTAATATTATAAAGCTGAGGAGTTTGTTTGTTTGTTTGAAGGCGCTAATCTTCAGGTTCGAATTGGAAATTAGCTAAAATAGCCTATTTATCGAGGAAGGCTATAGGCTATATATCTTATCTTATGTGGGGGCCAGTCAGTGCAGACTGGCGACACTTCGACCCAGTGGGATCTTTTGTGCCGACACTCTCCCAATAACGACTGCCATAGATGTTCATGGCAGCCGGGAACATATAGGCTATATAACATCACGTTACGACCCACGGGGGCGGCGTAGTAACGATAAACGCGGGTGAAACCACGGGAATATCTAGTTTACTACATATAATGTTAAGAGATATTGCATGTAGTAACTAATAAATACATATATACCGTTATCTAGCTAGATTATAAAACAGTCTCGCTGATTCAATGACATATGTTTGTACTTTATTGGCAATAAATTAATTTCCAACTCAAGCAAAGACATTGCTCAGTATACTGATACTGTACATAGTTCGAATATCTGTCCGGTAGATGGCAATACGTCGGCACCTTTTATGTAAAACCTAAGACAACTGGCAAAACGAGGATATTAACGTAAGCTTGCTTAGCTTTATGTATATGTATATACATGCCTGATATAATATTATTAAAATAACATAATCTAAGCTTGGACGCGCTTTGTTAATTTAATTTATTTTTATTTTTTTCTACAACTAAGTTGGCAAGCAAGCATACGGCCCACCAGATGGTAAGTGGTCACCGTAGCCTATGGACGCCTGCAACACCAGAGGCATCACTTGCGCGTAGTGGGAAGGAGAAGGAGCGGGAAGGGGGAAAGGGGGTAGGCTTGGGCCTCCGGCAATATTCTGTGAGAGAGTAGTCCTTCCCCGGTCGAGCCAGCCCATTCAAGCTGAAATCAGCGAGGCTCTACTATGTATAAAATTTTAATATAATTCAACTATCTTTAATTACAATTAATCTGCTTTGTGAGACAGTATAAAATATATATAATTGTGTATTCAGAAGCTACAAATTCGTCACAGGGCTTAAGGGAAAATGGCAAAATAAAATACAGTTTTCAATAGGATTGGCCTCAGATAGCTGAAGACGAGAAAGTTGAAAGAGGAACGGGATACCTGCAGTAGGCATACAAAATATCATTTTATAAATTAGCTTCTACAATCATTTTCGCTCGCTTAGACCTTAAAATCTATTTCATAGAAACCGTGCATTTTGTTTGGTATGAAAGTAGCTTATAGTATTTTAATACAATATCAAGTGAGTCCATTATTCCACGGACTACGGAGAAAATAGGATACACATTTCTACAGATATCAAATCAAATTATATCCAATTGTTTAGATGATTTCCTGTAAAATATTTTAGTTTATTCGTGTCTAAGACAAGCTCCACGAATCAAAACAAAAGATTTCAGTTTTTATTTAAAAGAGTAGAATATGTTCGATAATCCATGAAATCCACTTACATGTGACTTTGTTTATATTAGACTACTGGAGTATTAAGTGATAACTGCGGTACCTACTGTCTATTTGGTAAATGACCACTCGACGTTTGTATTTTTTTATCATTATTTATTCTAATATAAACCACCCTATAATCTCCTACAATTCTTGAGGCTAAAGCCTGGCGAGAATTAATTGAAAAGCTTATATTCTAAAAATAAACATTCTCGCAATTCTCAAGAAAGAACAGCTCAGCTAAAACGAAAACAACTATAAAATAACTGTAATTATTTCTAAAAAGGTTAGAAAATGGGTTTGTTTTGATTGACACGAAAATAAAAAATATTACATCAAGGAAATTCATTTATATTTTTGCCTTTAGACATTTCGCTTTCGTTGACTACCAACAAAATATTAAAAATATTATTTGGAAAAGCAGCTTATAAACTAATTTATTTACACCTCAAGCCTGAAGTTCCGAATAAAGCAATTTACTCGCAAACAAATAGTTTTGCGGAGATCGTAAGCGTCAGATGGCGAACGGAATTCCTGCCCCATTGAACTCTTATGGTGTTTCCTTCCCCATAGTGAGAGCGAAAGAACAGTGTGGCCTTGACTTTGTTTACGAGAGACTTAATATAGTAATGTATAGACGTATAAATTACATTCAAAGGACTGCGATGGAATTTCCCGTGATTCAGATTATGTAATGATGCTGAACTAGGTGATAGTATCTATACAGCCTGTATTTAACAAGGATCTTTATGGCGTTAAAGATAGGAAATGATAGTTTAGGCATTTGTTTCTTTTGCTTTTATTTAATGAGCAATGTACACGTGTCAAGTCAAGTCAAAAATCGTTTATTCATTTAAGTCACAAAGTAACACATATGAACGTCAAAGTATATAGGTTAGTGAGTTTACTAAGTTACTGAAGCTACATTTAGGTTAGTTGCTAGGTTCAGGCAAAGGGTAGAGCCTATGAGAAGAAACCTGCAAGAAACTCACGGTACTTGTAAGAAACGATAATGGTAGTTTTATTGTGGTGTATATTCTATGTCCATGCATTTATTTATTAATTTATTCATAAAAAAAATATTGTGTTGAACATATTTGTTTACATTAATAGTTTTTAACATCAATTGCAATTAAGTACTGAATTGATATAAATTGGTCGATTCCCAATATATTAAATTTATTAAGAATTATATATTATTTAAATTTTTTGATTAATTTATCAAGTTTTATCTATACTAATATTATAAAGCTGAAGAGTTTGTTTGTTTGTTTGTTTGAACGCGCTAATCTCAAGAACTACTGGTTCGATTTGAAAATTCTTTTAGTGTTGGATAGCTCATTTATCGAGAAAGGCTATAGGCTATATAACATCACGCTACGACCCACGGGGCGGCGCAGTAACGATAAACGCGGGTGAAACCGCGGGAACATCTAATCACTATATATTATGTATATTAATAGGATAGTTTCATTAGAGTTAATGACAGGACGATCATACTTAGTTCTTTGGAGAGTAGGTATCTTATTAGCTAATAAACAAGACCATCATTGAAGCGGGAAATGTTCCTGGGAACTTTATTATTGCGGGTCTGGAAAAATAAGGACAAATAATCTGTTGTGATTGGACGACAAACATATTTAATGGTAATATGTCCTCCAGACCGAATTTCGGCCATGGCGGCCAGTCTTAACGGAGACTGGCCATCTGCGCAGGATATATTATAGTGCACAAGTATGTGCGCAAACACAAGTGCACTCTCTGTTCCCTAACTCTCAAGATCCGATGGGTCAGTAATCCAACACGACCGGAGAGAGATCAGGCGCAGGACCAACGGCTTTACGTGGTTTCCGAGGCACGGGGGTGTCTAACACCGCCAACTTCCTAACTCCAGGCTGCTATTGAGATTTCTTAACAGAAAACCCAATAACTTTTTGTGGGCCCGACCCGGGATTCGAACCCGAGACCTCATGCACAGCAATCGCATTCACTACCGCTGCGCCACGGAGGTAGTTTTTTATTTAATGGTAGTCATGATACGACATACATACATACACACAATCACGCCTACATTGCCGAAGGAGTAAATAGAAATGTATTATAATATAATATAATAATATTCTACCACATACACACAACACCATCTAGCCCAAACTAAGCAGAGCTTGTACTATGGGTACTAGACAATGGATAAACATACATATATACTTTTTTTTGTAAATACATACATAATATTGCAATGCTAGTAAAAGGCACTAAGTTCTAAGCACTATAATTTTACTAAACACCTTATGTATCTACACTTAGTTCGCAATAAACACTTTGACTTTGACTTTGACTTATTATACATAGAAACACCCAGACCAAGACAAACATCCATGTTCATGCACACAAATGTTTGACTTGTGCGGGAATCGAACCCGCGACCTCAGGCGTGGCAGTCGGTTTCACTAACCACTACGCCATCGAGGCTATGTGCTATGTACTATGTGAAATGTCACTAGCTATGGTTCTAGATGCTGCTATTTCGAATTTCTTCAGAGAAAACCCTGATAAAGCTTTGCTCAACCCAGAAAATCTAAGACCCAATGCATACTCAAATTTATGACTTTGATATCTAATAAAACTCTGAATTCATGGAACACCTTGCAAAATTTGTTTCGTGAGGATATTGAATCCTCAATACTTGACCAATTAGTAAAAGTAGCGTAGCTGCCGCAATGCTATTTGTTGGTTAAGGTGACCAGCTCATCACTGACAGTGCGTCGAGTAGCGTGGGTTCGATCCCCACAAGGGAGAAATATGTAAAATGCAAGAATTGTTATTCCATGTCTGAGAGTTCTTCGTGGTGATATGATGAATGTTGTTTTAATGATTGTATAGTCTAAAAGAGATGACTTTTGAAAACCTTCTAGATGGATATATAACACTAGCTGACTCGCGCAACTTCGTCTGTTTCACATAAGAGAATTTGCCCCGTCTTTGCTACATTTTTCATTTATGCTCTGCTCCTATTGTCGTTGCGTGATTTTATATAGCCTATAGCCTTCCTCGATAAGTGGGCTATCCAACACTCAAATAATTTTAAAAATAAACTCTTCAGCTTTATAATCCTTACACGGTAGAGTCGATTAGAGCGCGTACCAACAAGTTTGGGTCCTCATACCTCTGCCGAACGACCAAGGCATGGAATTCTCTGCCAAGGCAGGTGTTTCCTTCTTCCTTCAATCCTGGGTCCTTTAAGCGGGGCGTGAACAAGCAACTTCTCAGGCCGTCAAAGTATAGACCTCAACATCGCCTCGGCTGCTATGAGGGCGGTGTGGAGGCCACTGCTCTTAGACCAAACGACTGCTTACCATCAGGCGGAGTGTGATCATTTTGACGAGCAAAATAAAAAAAATATTAGTATAGATATTTGAAAACGGAACTTGGTTATTAACAATTGGCAATATTGCTTTGCCATACACCAGTGAACCGAAGATAAATAAGTGAATATAAGTAGTTTTATAAAAGCCATAGTCATCGAGAGCACATTAATAATTGTTCAATGTTGAGTCAGTCGATCGTGACCGCATTAGTGAGCTACCTTATTAAACCGACATTGACTTTATCTGTTCACTAGGAAAGAGATTAGGCTTCACACAGACTAGTCTGGAGCCTATTATTTACCTAAAGAGAAAAAGAAAATTTAAACAAATACATAAGTACTTATATGTATAATGAAACTCACTCGTCTAAAATATTATGGGACTATATTACCAAATTCACAGCAATTACACGGACTGTTGAGACCGTCTTACTCAGTTGCTGAGCGATCTTTCGCCAAGAGACGAGTTACTTTTTCCCTGCCACAATAACCCCACTATTTTAAAATGATGGTTGGCTGTGTTGGGTAAATAAAAACAGTTGGGTAAATAAAAACTCCCGAATAGAATTATTAACAAAAATAAGAAATCATGACATATGATTATCCTAACTTCCTAACTAATATTATAAAAGCGAAAATGAATTTGTTTGTTTGTTACCTTTTCACGCCTAAACCACTGAACCGATCATTCTGAAATTTTGCATATACATTGTCAGGTGTACAGAAACGGACATAGGCTACCTTTCATCCCGAAAAAAATTACTGTTCCCGAGGAAAACAACAATAACGTTCTTACGATAATAGGTGGCGCCACGTGTCTTTCGAATCATGATTGAATTATATTATTACAAGCAGAGTACAACCCGAATTGATTGTCAAATTCTAAATTAACGCGAGTGGAGCCGCGGGCAAAAGCTAGTACTAAATAATAGTATAGTGAATGCCAAATCCTTATATTATTAATAACTTAAATATAAAAGTTTGTGAAGATATTTTGATGTTTGTAACTTAATCTTTATACATACATACATAGATAGATTCACGCCTGTTTCCCAGAGGGGTAGGCAGAGACTACGGATTTCCAATTATCTTAATATTTATCTTTATATAATTATATAATTCTACTGTACGTGTGTATGTCACTGAACTCCTCCTAAACGGCTGGACCGATTTTGATGAAACTTTTTGTGTGTGTTCAAGTGGATTCGAGATTGGTTTAGATTTGGTTTTTTTTTCTCTTATGTACAGGATAACGTCTGTCGGGATAGCTAGTCACGTATAAGTCTTTAAGCGAATTTGGATGTCACTTGGCCAGTGTATATACAAACACAAATATACCATGTCCTAAATTGACACCGAGGTTACTTTATCGTTAATACTTGTGCGATAATGGTAATTGGTATGGTAACTATTGAATATTAGACTTTATTATGCGCTTACTACTAGGCGGAGTTATTCAGGCATTACGTAATCTTTAAATAGGTTATGTAGCCTATTGATATTTAAATCGAAATAGAGTAGCATAAATAATATAAAAAAATTGTAAAGCATAAATTCAGCTTCGAGTTATGAACAATCACCATAAAGTATAGATTTTACTTCAAATGTTTCTGTATGCTTAATTGCCATCTTAGCATTTTAAAATAAGACATGTTTTACAAATTGCACAACAGTGATTAATAAACCAAAAAGAGTTTAACAGTAGTAGAGCCGCGCTAATTTCAGCATGAATGGGCTGGCTCAACCGGTGAAGGACTAACCTCTCACAGAATATCCTACTGTTGTATTTCGTTCGGTGAGTGAGAGGGCCGGAGGCCCAATCACCATCTTTCCCCCTTCCCGCTCCTTCTCCTTCCCACTTCCTATCCTAAAGGGTTGGCAACGCGCAAGTGATGCCTCTGGTGTTGCAGGCGTCCATAGGCTACGGTGACCACTTACTATCAGGTGGGCCGTATGCCAGCTTCCACATTATTTGTATAAGAAAAAATTTAAAGACTCGGCAAGTTATACATATTTGGATTGTTTAAGTGAATAACTGTACATCATATCAATAGTTGAGGTTAACACATCATCCATCAGAATATTAAATCCATCTCTATTTAATAAATCAGTCCTATTACACATAATACTGCCTGCGACGGCCCTAAGATTGTATCTATAGGCTAACCTTGGCCAGCAACTCATTATTACATACAATTGAATTCTCATCGTTCTAGTTCAATGGAGTATGAAACATAAATGGAGTTTTACAAACATGTTTTGATACATAATATTGTCTTCTGTTTACGCGAATGTTATTCATTGAAATTAAACTACTATATACGGATGTTGATGTTTTGATACCACAAATAAAGCTAATAAAGAACTTGGCTATCCAAAGCTTTTAATAATATAATGTTTTAATCCTAAACTAACATTAAACATAAATGGGAGTCTGTATAACAAATCTTATTTGTTTATCTTCGAAAAGAGTATTTAAACAATGTGATGTTTAATTTGATTATAATATAAATAGTACCTCGAATAATTACACTACCGTATATTCCAAGAGTTTTATTTAAGGATTAAATACCACCAAAAATACTAATTGCACACCAAAATATGCTTACCAAAATATATCATAAGGAGCACCTATACGCCTCAAATCACTGCATTCCGTCTCGGAACGGTTAGGTTATGTTAGGTACCTTCTTAAACCCACCCAAAAATAGGAGCCCCGCTAAGCGGGGCTCCGTCAACTTAGTTTGATCTCTTTAAATATATTTTGCTGTGCAATTAGTATTTTTGGTTAGCATATTTTGCTGTGCAATTAGTATTTTTGGTTAGCATATTTTGCTGTGCAATTAGTATTTTTGGTTAGCATATTTTGCTGTGCAATTAGTATTTTTGGTTAGCATATTTTGCTGTGCAATTAGTATTTTTGGTTAGCATATTTTGCTGTGCAATTAGTATTTTTGGTTAGCATATTTTGCTGTGCAATTAGTATTTTTGGTTAGCATATTTTGCTGTGCAATTAGTATTTTTGGTTAGCATATTTTGCTGTGCAATTAGTATTTTTGGTTAGCATATTTTGCTGTGCAATTAGTATTTTTTTGCTGTGCAGTTAAATACTAGCCTTTTATTTATTCTGCTCATCTGAGCATATCTGAATATCTATCCAAATGCTATTTTCTCAGTATGGGACAGTCAGTCAGTCTACGTAAGAAGCGTATATTTAAATTATTCTGTTATCTGTTTGATTTACAAAACCATTGCCTTAAAAGAATATGTAAATAATATGCAAATCTAAATAATTATAAAGCGTGCACTACAATATCATGCCACCACATTTAGAGTAGTAGAGCCTCATTGATTTCAGCTTGAATGTGCCGGCTCGACCGGGGAAGGACTACCCTCTCACAGAATATCGACGTGAAATACCAGTATTCCTACTGTTGTGTTTCGTTCGGTGAGTGAGAGTGCCGGAGGCCCAATCACCCCCTTACGCTCTTCCCGCTCCTTCTCCGTCCCACTTCCTTTCCTAAAGGGTCGGTAACGCGCTAGTGATGCCTCTGGTGTTGCAGGCGTCCATAGGCTACAGTGACCACTTATCAGGTGGGTCGTATGTTTGTTTGCCATCTTAGTCGTATAAAAAGAAAACATAATTATAAATAAGTGATTCTTTTCGAAATACCACGCAAACACTGTTTTAGATATATAACATCAGTCCTGTATTAAACAGTCCCACTGCTGGGCAAGGGCCTCTTCTCAGTGTAAGAAGTATTTATTAGTCTATAGTCCACCTCGCTGGCTCATTGTGCGTTGGCAAATTTCACAAATCTTCGAGAACATTAAAGAGAACTCTCAGACGTGCAGGTTTCCTCACGATGTTTTTCCTTTACCGTTAAAGCGAGTGATAATTAACTTTTACGCACATAACTTCGAAAACTCAGAGATGCGCGCCTTGGGATCGATCCCGAGACCTCTGCGTGGCAATCCAACGGTGTCCCACTAGGCTATCGCTGTTTTTTAGATACTTTAGTATTATGAAAATGGCAATCAATAAAATTAATTAGTATTCGTTTTTATAAGATATTCATATAAAATGATAATCTTATTATGTGTTTTCACTCATAATGTATCAATTATCTATGAATCAACGTCAGGAAGCTGAACAAAGAACGCATCTGAATCAGTTGGAGCAGTAGTACAGGAAGTAGTTTTCAGGTGTATTGTAATGACGATATTGCGAAACCTATTGTTGTACGTGATAAAACTACACATATAAGGGCTCTCTTGCTTTAGTCATGAAGTTATCAAGAAACAACATGGACAAACAATTTATTCTGGTAAGCCTTTCATTTCATTTACGCTGTGACGTTTCCGCTCTTTGCCGTCTTTCAATATATATTTAAAAAATATTTAATTCAAATTGTTGAAATAGGTCTATCATCATTTTTTTCCTGGTGGTATGTGTTCTTATCCCCTTCATACTTATGGCTAATCGTGGGACAGTTTATACACAAAGAGACAAGAGTTGATAAAGATCATTTATATGTCACATGTACATTGATCTTCAATAAATGTATAAATATATACATATCTTTGTTTGCATCTACATGGCAAAGAGAAGCTTCCAAGATCCCATACGATACGATGTATTGAAAATGAGCAACCTAAAATTATTTTAGCAATTTTTCAAGCATTTTCTCGTCTTAACAGTGATTGTACCACACATGCTAACATTTTAATAGGATTGCTTTGCTGACCATCTTCGTAGCCATCATAGCATGACAAATACACCTTCAAATACAAGTTATATACTAATCCAGATCTTATTCGCCGAGTTTCTACCTACGCACAACTAAGATTTAATAGCAAATACTTTCATCTTCAACAAAACTTCGGCTCGGCCTTTTATACTGTAAAATGCCTATTTCTACGAACCCCGAAACTGCCCACTACTGTAATTACTTCAACCACAATTAACTTGCCTCCAATTAATGTATAAATTATTACCTTCGGTCTATTTAGAGAGTCAGTTGTAACTTGCTGAATAATTTTGACTTCAGTTACAATTCAAAAACTGGTGAGCTCAATGATAGATGTGAAGTCAGAGGAACACAAAATAGTTCTGAATGAGAGTGATATATTGGAATTTTATTCTGTTCGTTACATAAGAAGATAGACACGTGATCTAACGGTGGTACTATCGTCGAGTTAAGTGAAATGGAGAAATATATTTTATACCGTGTGTAGCAATTTTAAGGATTCCGTTTGTGTTTATTTATACACGTCTAGCCAAAATAGAAACCTAAAGTTTTAATAGAAAGGGAATTTATTATATCAGTCAAGGCTAGACTCTATTATCTATCCCACCACTCTTGTCCTCTTAGAATTCTTCAGAATTATAAGAGAGTTATAAACTCCTTCTTTTTCTTCTGAAAGAGGGAACATGATCTACCAAGAAAATATTGTATAATTACTAGCTCTTAAATGCAAGTTGCCTCATCATCCAACCAAGCGATAATAACTATGAAACGACAAAAACTGCCTCAATTAAATCTAACGACGGATTGTTTAATAAGACTATGTCAGTATCTTGGTAATTAATCCGTATCCAAATAATATTTAATTAATTTTTTAAGTTTTTTCTGATGGAAATTTTATCGTAGCCATAATTTGTATTTAGTGGCGAACAATTGGATAAACTTAAGCAGCGATAGCTCAGTGGGGAGACCAATAGACTGCAATGCAGAGGGTCTACGGTTCGAACCCACGTCGCGCACCTCTGATTTTGGGAAGTTATATGACTTTTCAAAATTATGGGCGTATTGATTGACAATTGTCGCCTGCTCTGTGCCTCGGAGAGCACGTTAAGCCGTCGGTCCCGGCTGCCATGAACATCTATGGCAGTCGTTATTGGGAAGTCAGTGCCCTCTAATATCCTGACACTGGTCTAGCCTTAGGGTATCGTTAGCCTTCGGGTAGCGGAGGTCAGATGGCAGTTGCTCCGTGTAAAAACTGATATCCAGTTAAATCCGGTTAGACTAGAATGCCGACCCCAAGTGACTTGGGAGTAATAAAGGCTAGGGAGAAGAATTGGATGAACTTAAGTCTCGCAGAAGGCTATTAATAACAATGAGGTTCAATATTGATAATAGTGACTTACTTTGAATGTCATGCCCTAGAATTTTAAACAGGGTCTGACGTACAACCTTGCATAGAAAGTTTGCAGACATTCCTCGTCCCAAACTGGTTTTGACTAATTTTATTGTACGTTACCAAAACTCTTTACATAAAGAATTTCAGTTATATTTGACGTAATTCATGCCACGTCAACTATTATTAAAATTCTAAGGTTTGGTGTTTGTAAATTTTTCCAGTTCAAAATATTTCTCGTACATTTATGTACGAAAGTGTACTGAACAAAGGCAAACATGATAATCCTGGTATATTTAGGTGCTCAGCGTTTCTGTATATGGCATTCACTTACATTCGTCGTGAGCACAGCTCACAAGCATGTCACGATACACACAAATAACTTGTTAGACTGGATTAGAGAGGTCTAGGGCAACAGGTCACTGTCAGTTTACGGAATATACTGTATCATGTGTATGTTATTACGTATGTTTTTGTTGACGGCCTCGCTTTCGCAGCGATCGCGAATGTGAATGTTATGCATAAGGTATTAGGTTCGATTACCGGGTTGGGTTAGTAAAAAGTTATTGGGTTTTTCGCCAATATATAAATAGCAATTCGGTATTAGGAAGAGCTTTGGCTGGTACGTAAAGTTTTACGCCTGACCTCTCTCCATTCGTGTTAGTTTGTCAGTAAGGGAGTAATTAGTTTGCGCCAACGCTTGGGCTTTATAATGGGATTAAATATAATGACCACCAAAAATAGTAATTGCGCTGCAAAATATGCTTACTAAAATATATGATAACGAGCACCTATACGCCTCAAATCACTGCATTCCGTCTCGGAAGGGTTAGGTTATGTTAGGTTCCTTCTTAAACCCACCCAAAAATAGTATCGTCGCCTTATTTTGATCTCTTTAAATATATTTTGCTATGCAATTTGGTGATCATTTACTATTTTTGACTGTTATATTTTACTATATCTGGTGATAAGTTAAACATAAGGCATTTATAATCTCCTGCGCACATGGCTAGTCTCCGTTAAGATTGCCTGCCATACAAATGACTAGTATCTATTCTTCTGAACCCCTACACCTAAACTCAATGACTTCACTTGACTGCATGGATGGCGTAGTAGATTAAATGGTCGCTTCGCCATTGCTGCCGCACCGAGTATTGTGGGTTCGCTCCCTACACGGGACAAAAATTGTGTGGTTCATGAATAGTTGTGCCGAGTCTGGGTGATTATTATGGGTCTTTATTTTTTGAATATTTGTAGAAAGTCCCCGCTACACAGGAATTATACACAGGGCTGTCCTTTTCGTAAAAAAAAATCTCGTTTTATGAGTAAAATCAGGTTGGTAGTAAAACCGCTGAATCTTCTTCTCCCTAGCCTTTATTATTCCCAAGTCACTTGGAGTCGGCTTTCTAGTCTAACCGGACTTGACTGGAAATCAGTTTTTACACGGAGCGAATGCCATCTGACCTCCGCAACCCGAAGGCTAACGATACCCTAAGGCTGGACCAGTGTCAGGATATTAGAGGGCACTGACTTCCCAATAACGACTGCCATAGATGTTCATAGTAGCCAGAACCGACGGCTTAACGTGCTCTCCGAGGCACAGAGCAGGCGATATAATTGTCAATCAATACGCACATAATTTCGAAAAGTCATATAATTTCCAAAAGCCAGAGCGACGTGGGTTCTAACCCGAGACCCTCTGCATTGCAGTCTGTTAGTCTCCCCACTGAGCTATCACTGCTTATAAAA
Organism: Catocala sponsa; assembly: GCA_963564715.1. Lineage (NCBI taxonomy): Eukaryota > Metazoa > Arthropoda > Insecta > Lepidoptera > Erebidae > Catocala > Catocala sponsa. Next base: position 1,166,138 of record OY751337.1, read on the forward strand.
CCGCTGATTAATACTAAATCATTAATTTTCCAGATTGTCGCAGCTATGATTGCGTCAGCATCAGCGTTCTATGACGTTGATTATCATTCCTCTGTGCATCTTCCGCACCACCCTGTACCCCAGGCAGCGTATGTTCAGACTGCAACTGTACCCCCATTGCACAACGTGTATGTGATACCTGCGCCGCAACCTGTACACCCTTTGCCGTATGATGTCAAGTATAAAGTGAAAGCGCATTATCCGTATCCAATTCATTACTATTAAATCTCTCTTCTTCTTCTTCTCCTTAGCCTTTATTATTCCCAAGTCACTTGGGGTCGGCTTTCTAGTCTAACCGGATTTGACTGGATATCAGTTTTTACACGGAGCGACCGCCATCTGACCTCCGCAACCCGAAGGCTAACGATACCCTAAGGATGATTCATTACTATTAAATCAATATGGAATATTATTTGTAGTTTTATTTTTGCAAATATCAAACACGGTTTGTGAGAAGGTTTTTTCTCCTTATGGCTTAATTTTGTCGTTACCTACTGTTATTTACTATAGACTGATATTTACTGATGATATCAAATGTTATATTTCTTAAACATGAAGATCAGGCGCTTTTAGCATATTTTAAGAATGATTACGGTAAGACCAGTGACGTTGAGTGAATTGTTAAAAGTAATATTTATATACGATATTTAAATAAAATACATATTTATTACTTTTGACTAACTTTTTATACATCAAAAGAACTATTTAATTTTCCTGGAACCATCTATATTTGTATTTACAAAACCTAACGTAATATTAAATTCTAAATACCTCATGACATTGTTTTATTGGATGAAAGTCCTTGATTTACAGACATGTAGGCGGTAAAATAAGCACCACTTTCTCTAGAAATTTAATTTGAAGGCATTTGTAATATTCCACACTCTGAAAAAAGAGTACGTAGGCGATATGTTCTGCTCACATTCAAGCTATATTTAAAATAGATAATTAATTTGAAGCATGTTTTATTATAATATACTAGACTTTGCCTGCGGTTCCGTCTGCATGAATTGTATATAATCAAAATTTTAACAGAAAAGAAAACCGACTTCAGAAAAGAATGTTCTAAAACTTAAAATGCACTAAAAAGTTAATAAATTATTGCATATTCTTGTGAATAATTAAATTATTGTTATTTTTGGAGTCGGTGTCAGCCGCCCGCGCCGCGTGCTGCGTCTATGTGTGTAATTGTGCATGCCAATGTTATGTTATGATTATAGTAAGACATCTCATGATACATTAGTTACAAACCTACTTTGGCTGACACCGACTCCAATAATAACAATAATTTAATTATTCACAAGAATGTGCAATTATTTATTAACTTTTTAGTGCATTTTAAGTTTTAGAATATTCTTTTCTGAAGTCAGTTTTCTTTTTTGTTAAAATTTTGTTTATTTTTCGGTTTTTAGTGAACCTTGCCAAATATGAGAACATCATCAATGTAGCGAAATACGCATTATTAAGGATAACTCGCAAACGAATGGTCAAATCTTGATCAAAATTAAATGGGACCACATGGGAAACACCATTTTTTAAATAAAAAAATAATCATCAAAATCGGTTCACCCAGTCGAAACTAACGAGGTAACAAAATTAAAAAAAAAATACAGGCGAATTGAGTACCTCCTCCTTTTTTTGAAGTCGGTTAAAAAACGCATACCTGTATAAAAAGTATCATCATGTTTTATATCGCTAAAACCGATTTCTGTAACATGTGATGTGTTGTCAGACACCTAAGCTTACATGTATTTGTACTACATGACACACAATTCGTATAACATATTTGTAACTACAGAATAATAGAAGAGATGGGTGTAAAAACCCAGGATTCAACCTCTTCGTCTTCATGTGACCTTGTGACCCCTATATCTCGAGGGTCTTTTGACCCCCAGGGCCCATATTCAAACTCGACCGACTCGACCGGGATGACCCCAAGGTGTCTGCACATCAAGTTACAAGTCAATCGGTCCAGTGGTTCCGGAGCTATGCCTGTCACTAACAGACTGACACACAGACCCACAAAGTGTTTTCATTATCCTCTTCGAAGAAGACTCAAAGGTTTCAATTCAATTCAATCGTTTTATTGCGAACATAGGTTACAATAGATGTTTACATAATAATTGCTAATAATAAACATTTCGTACAGCTATATTCCACCGTTTGGCATGCAATATATTTATAGGATTATTTTATAATTTAAATATAGGTATGTCTGAGTGAATAAAAAGTAATAATAATAATAGAATTAGCTTTCAAAATTAATACAGTCAATTTTCATTTTTTATGTACTAGCTTTTTTTTTAGGTAGCTCACTAATGCGGTCACGATCGATTCACTCAACATTGAACAATTATTAATGTGCTCTCGATGACTATGGCTTTTTATATTCACTTATTTATCTTCGGTTCACTGGTGTATGGCAAAGCAATATTGCCAATTGTTAATAACCAAGTTCCGTTTTCAAATATCTATACTAATATTTTTTTTATTTTGCTCGTCAAAATGATCACACTCCGCCTGATGGTAAGCAGTCGTTTGGTCTAAGAGCAGTGGCCTCCACACCGCCCTCATAGCAGCCGAGGCGATGTTGAGGTCCAGCTTTATATCATTAATTAAATTTGTCATCAAAATATTCATTTATGCTATAGTATGCCTCATTAATAAGTAATTGTTTCACGGCTTTACATATCCCTGCCGATTTTTGGCAGTACATACGTATAGGACCACCTTACCATTAATCCTTCGGCTAAGTACATGAAAACTAAATTGCCGGACAGAATTCGTTTAACCTGGGGACGTTTATCACTCCGGTTAAGCTCACTCTTCGATTAATACTTCAGCAAAATAGGACTTCTTATATAAGAAAAACGAAAATCAGTCCAGTATTTATATTTACGTAAGGTAAGAGGCATATGTAAGGAATGACCTACATTCGCTTTCATGGAATACTTGATTGATTTGCAATAAAAAAGTAAGGGTTGCGATACAGGATAGATATTTTCGGTTCCTAAATTAATCAAAATAAATATAACTTAGTCATAGTAGGCAAGTTAATTGCATTTATACATTCATGTGAAAAGCCTTCTAAGTTGGGTACCTTTAGAGTCCACGTAAAAGTGGCAATTTTGAACTTAGCTTGAAATATTATGTCCATGTAATACAACAATAACAACATAACATATTATGTACATGTTGGGCCACTTGATATGAAATTACACTTTTATAAGAAACATCTTGGAAGGAAAAATAGAAGGCAGAAGGGGAAGAGGAAGGCCAAGATGTTCATAGATCAAGTGAAAGAAAAGGTAAAAGTTACGCCGTATCAAGAAGTCAAAGCGCTGGCTGAAGATAGGACATTATGGAAGAGACTCTACCGACAAGAGCTTGACTCTTAAATTGAAGAAGGAATAGAACTTAGTCTATTCCATCGAGGATAATATAGGCATCAGTCTATGTCGGGGCGTCGCCGAGGAGTTGTAGACTGTTGGGTGGGTCGCTGAGGTAGTAACTTTTGCCAGCGGCCCATCCGCTATACAAGGCAGCGAGCGTGCACACCGTGGGGTTTTAGTCTGTAGGCCCGAAATACGGGAGAGCGGGACATAACCCGAGAGGGTTATGTCCCTCTCGCCACAAGGGGAGGTGAGAACCTCCCCTTGTGGCGAGAGGGTATGCATCAGGCACATTTCCCCACGTAAAAAGGCATCAGTATATGTATGAATCCTAATCCCAATCTTAACTAATATTATAAAAGCGAAAATGAGTTTTTTTGTTTGTTTGTTACCTTTTCACGCCTAAACCACTGGACCGATCATTCTGAAATTTTGCATATACATTGTCAGGTGTACAGAAAAGGACATAGACTACCATTCATCCCAAAAACATTACTGTTCCCGAGGAAAACAACAATAACATTCTCATGATAATAGATGGCGCCACGTGTCTATTGAATCATGATTGAATTATATTACTACAAGCTACTAGTACAACCCAAATTGATTGTTAAATTTTAAATTAACGCGAGCGAAGCCGCGGGTAAAAGCTAGTTATTTATAAATGTGTGACATGTTTATAAAACTGTAATCAATGCTAACTAGTATTATTAGTTTAGAAAAAGTTACTGACATTGTGAGTAATTATATTCTTGTTACTAGCTCGTGCTAAGCTTACAAGGCTTACACGAGGAGTGTATTTATATCAGTTGTGAAATAGATAAAACTAAAGCTAGCTGCTATTTACATAACAGTTACCTTGTTTTCTAATCAAGCTGATTTGTTTCTTTATATTATTTAAATTGTTTGTTTACCCTTCATATATGATGAAGTAATATCTTAATGTATAAAAATTTCGCGTCACGATGTATGTTCGGGATAAACTTTGAAACTGCTGAACCGATTTTGATCAAACTACGTAACTATTCTGTAAATTGGTCCAACTTAAAAGATAGGATAGTTTTATAGTTTCTTTTTAATTTTTTTTCGTGTGAACAGTACATCGTCTTTCGGGACAGCTCTTCTAGCTGGTTTTATAAGGTTTTGTTATCGGATATTTAGTGATATATTCTGTTTAAAATAAGTGTTAAGTTTTCTCATGTGAGTGAATGTTTATTGTATTCTTTTTGAGAAATAAGAATCTTAATCTAGAAATTAGAAAAACTATATACATAATTATGTACACACGCCTATATGGGGCCGTTCATTAATCACGTGAGGCTCGAAAGGGAAGAGGGGTTGGTAAAAATCACGAAATATCACAAGGAGGGAGGGGGTGTAGTAAGATATCACGTATATTTATTTATCGTCAAACGCGCGATTTCTAAACCGAAAAGCGACGTGTATTGTGACGTAGTGTGACAAAATGATGACGCCGAGTGGCTTGATGAAACCGACGCTGATTTTCAACAAAGCACAGTGCCAACAACTGACTTGCAATATGCTTATCCAGTTGTTAGTGTTGAAGAAAGTCTTGCTAATCCGTGGTCCGAGGACAATGTACATTAAGATGTTCATGTTAAAAAATGCTAAATAAACATCACATGCTTAATGGACCGTCAAAAGAAGACGCAGAGGTAGATTTTACCCTCATTTCACCAGCTATGAGTTTAGTGAAGACTAAGGCTAGAGGAGAGGCTCACCATGTCCTTGTGTGTGACATGTACGGTGAGCCTATTGTTTATTGCAATCTTCTTGGTATAGGGCCAGACTCTATGCTGCTACTCAGAATTCTTTGCCAGAAAACTCCAATAACAGTTTGACTGACCTGAGAACCTACGCTTTATTTAATACAATAATATTAAAGAGTATTCAATCACAATAAATAATTATTATACAGTGCATTTTATGTAATGCATTGTATTATAATTATTATACAGTGCATCACATAAAAACCTTTATTATATTACATAAACACTTTATTAAATGACCCGCTCAACGCTTATCGGTGAAACCAAATCAGAGATTGAAGGATAAAATGAAGTACCCAAAAAACGCTCGTTGAAAAAGTCGTGCCGTCCGCATTCGTCCTAATTGAGACACATGTACCCGGCGATATTCAGGGCTGTAGTATCGTTTGCTGGAATTGCCCACTTGTAATAAAGTCGTTACGGATCGACGGCCCAAGTGTTAGAGATTTTAGCACGTTTAGAAAATCGTGTTAATGGTTGTAACCTGATTTGGTCGCTGTTTGGTTTTGTGGCCGTGTTACTGATCGCTTTATTCCTAAAAGCTCTGTTGAGTAAGTAGGTAAATACACGAGAGAATTGCCTATGTGCTAACTTCTTACAAGTATTCGCTATTGACCTGATAACTTTGTTACTAAACTTCCGAAATGATAGTTAGCCATTGTCTAAGAAACAAGAACGTCGTCGAGTGAGTCGTGTCACAATATCATTTGATAAATTATTTGTAAGACCTAAATACGTACATGGTCTTATGCCTACATAATCATGAACAATATAGGCGCAATACAGAGAGAAGTAGGTAGAGGATTATTGTGCCTTCAGCTTCGCTACCAATTAGTTGTAGTTCCACGTAATAAAGGGCAATCTTAATGCCATATATACATCGCTGTACCAGCACAATCCTAGACGCCGTAGCGTAGGTACTACTGTTAAGAGATTCGTGACAGAATAATTTCATAACACATTTTCCATTGCGTGAACCTATCCCTCATGCAAAGCAGTCCCGTCTCTTTCAATACCGATGTCCGATGTGCCAACAAGGCAGACCTAACCTATAAATCTTCTTCTCCTTAGCCTTTATTATTCCCAAGTCACTTGGGGTCGGCTTTCTAGTCTAACCGGACAAATCCGGACTGGATATCAGTTTTTACACGGAGCGACTGCCATCTGACCTCCGCAACCCGAGGGCTAACGATACAGTAAAGCTAGACTAGTGTCAAAATATTAGAGGGCACGGACTTCCCAATAACGACTGCCATAGATGTTCATGGCAGCCGGGAACGACAGCTTAACGTGCTCTCCGAGGCACGGAGCAGGCGATAATTGTCAATTAATACGCACATAATTTCGAAAAGTCATAACTTCCGAAAGCCAGAGGTGCGCGATGTGGGTTCGAACCCAAAACCCTCTGCATTGCAGTCTGTTGGTCTCCCCACTGAGCTATCGCTGCAACCTAACCTACATATATATAAATAATCTATATATATAAATATAGTATAATTAAAAGTCAATAAACAAAGATATTAACAGTATAACTATAACAATCTCAATAAAATAATTAGGTATAGCAAGTAAAGTACTTTTTGCTTTGATTGCTAAATAATTCACCCAAATTATTTAAATTGCAAAATCCTAAATTGCTCATAAAAGTTGACAACTACACACCCACATACGCGCTACAATTATTTATAACAGCCTTGTAATTACAATTTATTACACTAGTATCTAAAATAAAACCAGTCGTGTGAATCTCGGAGGATGATTTAAATATATGTAAATTGTACAATTTAGAGAAGTTAAAATTGACCGCTGAGGCTTTTAATCTGCTTAAATCTATACTAATATTATAAAGCTGAAGAGTTTGTTTGTTTGTCTGGTTGAACGCGCTAATCTCAGGAACTACTCGTACGAATTTAAAAATTTATTTTAGTGTTGGATAGCCTATTTATCGAGAAAGGTTATACGCTATATAACATCACGCTACAACCCACGGGGGCGACGTAGTAGTTTCTGAGATTAGCGCGTTCAAACAAACAAACAAACTTTTCAGCTTTATAATATTAGTATAGATATAAACCTCTATCAACGAGGAAGTCAAATAAATATGTCAAAAAACGAAGAACCGGCGTCAATTAACTATAAGTAGCAAAGACATTGTTGATGGAATTTGTGTTATAATGTTCGTGTGAGGAAGTAATAAAACAATTAAAATTAACTTGATAAATAACGTACTGTATGAGGAAATATAAGTATGCCATATCGCACCTACTGTGTGAATGTGACGCGTTGGCTGGATTGAGGATGGGTCTGATGGGATTGGCATATCCAAACCCTGAAGACTTCAGGCTTCTCCCCCTGAAGTGGACGCTGCGGCTGATGCAGTACATTCATAAGGAGATAACTAAAGAATAAATCTTAGGGCCGACACAAAAGATCCCACTGGGTCGAAGTGTCGCCGGTCTGTACTGACTGGCCCCTACATAAGATAAGATGAGATAAGATGTATGTGCCATTTTGAATACGTTACACAGAAACGTTTTAATTAATTGATACTATTGACAGAGCCCATATTTATAACAACTTTCTGAACAGATAACAGTAGTATTGCACCTAAGTTACAGATACTATTACAATCTCTTTAAAAAGTTAGTTTAGTCGCAAATACTTGGTTGCACGGATGCAGCAGGCAAGCGATCGCCTCGTGTCGTTACCAGTGGCCCGCAGTCCCGAGCGTTTAGCGGTTAGAATCTCACACGAGACAATTAGTTGTATGATCCACAATCAATTTTTCGGAGTATACTTTGTATCCGTTAATTTTATTTTTGTAGTGTGCAGTTATCTTTTAATAAAAGGAAGAATAATAGAAGAAAATCTTCAACATAAACCCTGAGAATGCGATAAAACTGATGATTAAACGAACTTACCAAGTGAAGTTCTATCATAATTATACGAAGCACCACGTCCGAAGAGATAAGTATCCTGAAATGAATATATTATTTACCTAGCGTTACTACATTGTGTAGTAACGCTAGGTGCTACCGTTCATACACTATAGTTGAAAGATTACTTTTATTTTAATTTTAAGGAAATGTTTTATCTTGCACTGGCAACCCCGGCGTTCCTTCGTCCACTCCGCTGTCGCACCAATCGTCATTCACTTCTTAGTGCGTGGCCGTACAACATCTTTTTATTAAATCACGTTACAGAACTTCGTTATGCCCAAACGCAAGCAAAAATATTCAAAATGAATGCTATTGTAATAAATAAATATAAGCTGGCTGCTAAATTTATCTCTGACTACTAAAAGCTAACAAGTACCTTGAGCATTAAGCCCGCCTTAAGGAAATAGCCTGCCGATAGTCGTGTAGCAAATAAATAAATAAGGATGCGAGTTATTGAAATAAAAGTGACACTCTAATGATGACACAACCTTACGCGTCAGAGGCGAAAGGCAAATTAAAATCTTAGTTTAAAAAGTCGGTAGGTACTTTATTGTAGTAGGTTCTTTTGTGGCCAGTTTCACAATAACCAAGTATAATACGCTCGCCCTCTATAAGATGAGAACTAAATCTAACCTAGCGAAATGTAAGTATCATGCCTGTAGGGACACATGTTTGATATTGCTATCTAAGCATTTAATATGTAATGCATAATGTATTAGTGTGTGTGCCTACGTGCGGCTGCGTCCGCAATCATATAATAAGTTTAGTCGCATTAAAGCATCCAACTTGAACTCTTGTTTAGTGTTATCATTTTACGCTCCTCTACACAGTACCTAAGAATACACATAACACATATAGACTAACGTTCTAAATGCCTTTTAAGATATAGGCATAATGTTTTTAGAGTAGTAGAGCCTCGCTGATTTCAACATGAATGTTGACGTGAAATAGCAGTATTCCTACTGTTGTTTTGTTCGGTGAGTGAGAGTACCCAAGGCCCAATCAGCCTCTTACTACCTTCCCGTTCCCTCTCCTTCCCACTTCCTTTTATTTCTAAAGGGTCGGCAACGCGCAAGTGAGGCCTCTGGTGTTGCATGCGTGCATAGGCTACGGTGACCACTTACCATCAGGTGGGCCGTATGGTTGTTTGCCACCTTAGTCGTATAAAAAATAAAAAATGTGATTGTTCGAAGGACAGTGACATCTGTTGTCAAAGACAAAGCTCTCGTCTGGCTATCGCACCTCCTGAATGCCCCACGGCTTACAGATAATACATGAATCCAACCACATCTATCATTAGCTAATCGCTCCACAACCCTCGCGTCACTAACAGTGGCAATCAAACCAAACTGAGAGACTATTTCATTAATAGTTTACGATGAAAGGCGAACGAACTATCAAGTGCTTGAACACTGTTTAATACCGTTTAACTATCGTCTTAAGGTCTCTATTGATCATGTTTAGACAGTAATAAAGTATTTCGTGACTGGTAACTGAATTTAAGGAATAATTTATTTAAAGATTTATTTGTTTTCATTTTAAATAATGAATGGTAGACGTACTTACAGAAATAACAAAGATATATCGATTCCAATCCTAACTAATATTATAAAAGCGAAAATAATTTTGTTTGATTGTTACCTTTTCACGCCTAAACCACTAAACCGATCATCCTGAAATTTTGCATATATGTTGTCAGGTGTACAGAAACGGACATAGGCTACATTTCATCCCGAAAAAATTACTGTCCCCGAGGGAAATAACAATAACGTTCTTATGATAATAGATGACACCACGTGTCTTTCGTATCATGATTGAATTATATTATTACAAGCAGAGTACAACCCCAATTGATTGTTAAATTCTCAATTAACGCGAGTGAAGCCGCGAGCAATTTTGCTAGTCTTTAATAAAGCCATATGAAGTGCAGTAGCGATGGGCCATTATCAATGAAAAATTCGAATTAATCGAATATCCAAACAAATCAATGCTCGAATGCAAAATATTGATTGATTATTTGATTATGTTGACGCCTACTACGCTCAACGCAAATGCGAATGTCATTACTACAATTCAGTTCCGGTCGAAGCATGAGGCTGTACAAATATGGTTTGTATCCGTGTATTCAATCAGTAAAGTAACTTGTGTAAAAATAACCTTCCGAAGAACAGCAATCGTGCTGAAAGCAAAGATTTTAAGTACTACGATAAGATATAGTCATCTTTCTGGACGTTAATATGCCATCTGATACGTAACACCGTCATAAAATCTAAATTATAAATATAGTATTATCATTCATATTGTTAATTGTACACCATCGTTATCTATCTAATATGAAAGAAAGAAGAAATAAGAAAGAAAGAAATATTTTTTATTTTGGCACACTAAAGGGCACACCCAAAACATGAAGAAATAAAATAAAAAAATAAAAACATGATATAATATGAGTATGTGATATCATTTTAGTCTAGACACATTTTTGTTCTTTGGAATTTTGGTAACATCGATGATTTAAATGACTGGCTTAAAACCGAATCATTGATAAGCACTGCGTCAATAAGATCATTATCAACTAATCCAAGTCAACTTTAAACAATAGCCACGTTGCCAAATATTGAAATAACAAACCGAGATAAAAAGTACATTCACCTTTACCTACTAAAACTTTCCTTCAATATTTTCTCTAAAAATATCTTGCTAATACGAGCACACAACACAGGGGAAATTGTCGCGCATCCGCTATGTTCCGCACGGTAACCGTCCTTTGTGTGTCTATAGACAAGCCTGATGGGCTCATTGTACAAATTTTATGCAACGAGGTAAAGGGATCATATTATGTATGATTTGATAAAAAGAAAATGATGGTTTGTAAGTTAGGTATTACGCTCGGTATTAGCAAGGGATGTATGGTACGTTAAATAATATGATCATGATTTGTATATTATTATGACTATGTTGGAGTTATGAGATAGCACTGAGAGGTTAGGTTAGAGTTAAGTGTTGATTTTCCAGTAGAGTTTATTTTACACTCTCTAACTTACTAAATCCATAGTCTCTGTCTATACATAGATATTTAAGAGTAGTAGAGCCTCGCTGATTTCAGCATGAATGGGCCGGCTCGACCGGGGAAGGACTACCCTCTCACAGAATATCGACGTGAAATACTAGTATTCCTACTGTTGTGTTTCGGTCGGTGAGAGTGACGGAGGCCCAATTACCCCCTTTCCCCCATCCCGCTCCTTCTCCTTCCCACTTTCTATCCTAAAGGGTCGGCAACGCGCAAGTGATGCCTCTGGTGTCGCAGGCGTCGATAGGCTACGGTGACCACTTACCATCAGGTGGGCCGTATGCTTGGTTGCCACCTTAGTTGTATAAAAAAAATATATTTATATTATACGGTTATTTTATTAAAACTAACTACCTATATGCCTACTTCGTCACACGCTTATCTTATCGCAAGGGACTAAAAACTAATCTAGTTCCAATTTCATAGTTGACAAAGCAATAGCAAATATAAGTTTACGTAATAAATTGTTTTTATTACATAATCTAAAGAGATAATAATAATAATATTGTCAGCATTATTTTAATATGAATGTGTTTACATTCATATTATAAGGCCAGCTTCAATTAGCGAACAAAATTGAAGCACAATCATATCTCGATCGAAGCGAGAACGCAACACAAGCCGATGCGACAGGTTTGTACAGTGCTGTTCATTTGAATTGGCCTTATCAAAGCGGCAATAGTCTAATGGTTAAGGTGCACGATTCGCGATCGAGAGGTCATAGGTTCAATTCTCACCTATTACACTACCAATGTGATATTTTGCCTACCTTAGACATGAGCCCACTAAGCTGACAGCGTAACAGGAACAATGGTGACTTCTAAAAAAATACCAGTAAACTCTAATAATAAAGAAGTTAATAGGTGTATAATGTGTGTTGACGTGATGAACAGTATCTTATAAACATTAAATGAATACTGTTACTCTTAGCCAACGTAATAAATTATATTAATTTATAGAGCTAGTAATATTACTGAATTTTATATATCTTTTTGGTACAATGTTAAATTGATTCGCCACCCTGCGGTATAAATACAGAACCAGCCTCATTCATAGCGCATCATTATAATTAATTTAAAAGGCAGCCTAAGTATAATTAGGTAATAAATCATAATTTTCGTGCAATATTTCAACGGACGGAGGAAAACAGATGGCAACTTAAGGTTTTTTCATCGTAAACAATATTTTTGGCGATGCTAACTTATCTTAGCTGAGTTTAGTCAATTAAGAAAATGGTTGACTATTAAATGATTAGTCTAATTAAAGAACTTAATTTCGTAAGTGTTGATAAATGGATAAAGTTATTGTTGAATAGTTATATTTTGTATTCCGGATACATTTGTTATGTAGGTACATATAATATTGCTTATTACTTAAACAGAAAAGTAATGAAGTTAGTTTGTTAACCTTATTACTATATACTCTCATCGAAGATTCGATATAAACATTAACTGTACCATAAACATTTTATACACCACAACCATAACCAAAGATGGCAAATTTAAATTTTAAAATACTTAAAGACGTAGTTATATATTTTAAGTTCAAATTTAAACAAAATCCCCTACAAAACATATCAAATTGAAACTTTCAACAGCAATAAAAAAGCTATTTCGCTATCGGTATGTTTAATCACAAAACAAAAAGATCTTAAGCAGAAGTTTCAGTAAATAATGTACGGAGACATTGCCATTTTAATGTCTACTATGACGGGAGATAGACAAAACCTCGTCTTTATCTTTAAACACATACTATAGAAAGCATTGAATCAATTATACACGTGAAAAGTTGAGATGATGTTTAAATATTTTTTACCGAATCGCACTTAAACCGTTCAACATACTCGAATAAAACTTGATAGACAGAGCATGTTCTGAATTAACATAGGATACTTTATATCCTAGTATCTATTCCCAGGGGATCCTTCTTCTCCCTAGCCTTTATTATTCCCAAGTCACTTGGGGTCGGCTTTCTAGTCTAACCGGATTTGACTGGATATCAGTTTTTACACGGAGCGACTGCCATCTGACCTCCGCAACCCGAAGGCTAACGATACCGTAACGCTAGACCAGTGTCAGGATATTAGAGGGCACTGACTTCCCAATAACGACTGCCATAGATGTTCATGGCAGCCGGGACCGACGGCTTAACGTGCTCTCCGAGGCACGGGATCCTCCCCGTATTTTCCCTTGATTTTGCCCGTATGGATCCCATGGGTTCGAATCGAAGTCGCCATCATAATAATACATTAATTTCATGAGACTTCCATTACTACAATTCTATTTTATAAAGATACAAGTTAAAGGCATAGAAACTGCCACCCGGAAGGTGTATGTAATAAATATTTTTTACTTCAGTCAAAGGTTTTGAGGAAAGTATTCATTTGATCAAAGATCCGTGGCATTGTCAGTGGGAGGTGAATAGCTACCTGACTCTTGATGTAAAAGCCAATCAACCCACGTGCAGTTATCATCTACAAATAAAACTTAACCTAAGTTCGAAGAAATAGTTTCGATAAGATATTTAACCAATTTAATATAATAATATGAGCCCTGTATTAAACTGTCCCACTGTTGGGCACGGGCCTCTTCTCAGTGCGAGAAGGGTTTGGCTATAGTCGACCACGCTGACCCAGTGCGGGTTGGCAGACTTCACATATCTTTGAGAACATAGTTGAGAGCTCTTAGACATGCAGGTTTCCTCACGATGTTTTCCGTCATCGTTAAAGCAAGCGGTATTATTTTATATAATATAAAAATTAAAATCTTAATAAAAAAATCACCAATAAATGGCCATTTGTAGATAATTTGTGAACAACCGAGCTGATTATATACAATAAATTCCAATAACTATATTAATAATAATATAAGGCCTGCGGCTTTCTCATTTCTAGCCACGGGTTCAAAAACCTTTAACTCAAACGGATTTCTAATATTCCTGTTACTATCTAAATACAGTTTCGTATGTTTAGTTTCTGTTACTACCTCATCTGTTCTGTAAAGTTTGAAATAAACGTCTATTTTTATATTGAAACTAGCTTTTTCACGAGGCTTCGCTCGCGTTAATTTAGAATTTGACAATCAATTCGGGTTGTACTCTGCTTGTGATAATATAATTCAATCATTCGAAAGACACGTGGCGCCATCTATTATCATAAGAAAGTTATTGTTGGTTTCCTCGGGAACAGTAATTTTTTTCGGGATGAAAGGTAGCCTATGTCCGTTTCTGTACACCTGACAACGTATAAGCAAAATTTCAGGATGATCGGTTCAGTGGTTTAGGCGTGAAAAGGTAACAAACAAACAAACTCATTTTCGCTTTTATAATATTAGTTAGGATGATAGTTCATAGCCGATCAAATATTCAAATTGGACTGATACTGCTTGCAACTTACTCTAAAATTTACCTGTAAGTAATGTAACCTATAAACAATAATTTTATTAAAACATAATTATCATAAAAGATAAGACAATAATCAAATTAATTAACATGGCCCTGCCGACAAAATATTGATAATATAATTATTATTGAACAAACAAAGCATGACGCCAATTCAATGCAATGTCACTAGACAACAGTAGTATACTCGAGCTGCATATTGCCAAACGCCAAGATTTATTACAGTAGATGCATATAGCCTAGACCGTAGGTTCTAGGACTATAAAAGGACTGAACCTAGGTGATCTAGGTACACAGTCGTACTGCATCGACGGATTAACACACAATCACAAATAAAACATTGCAACATGTTCAAGCTGGTAAGAACACTATCTCCTTTAATACATTTTAAATAATTAATATTTATTTATTTATTTATTGTCGTTTACGCGAATGTTATTGAAAATTTTACCGCATTATTTGTCTTACACTTTTATTACATAATTTTGAAACTGTGACCCTACTACTATTCAACTTTACTACTTTCAAAATTATTTTCTTTCAAAATCCGTATAAAGTAGTTTAATTTCAATATTAAATAATTACTTAATTGTATTTCTGATTTATAAATAGGTAATTATTTTAGTTTCGTAGGTTTTAGCATTGATTCTAAATATGAATAATAAAACATTTCTCCTTTTTATAAAAATATAATAGGAGCACGGCATGACTACAAAAACTATAAGAAATATTTTCGCGCTAAAACCAATTGGCAAACTTGTGCCTACGGAATAAGATTAACTAAACTTGTTTTTATTACTTTTGAGCCTTTTCAATTAACTAAACTAATTTGTAAGAAGGGTTAATTCATTTACTATTCATTAGCGAGAATTACTTGATATTTTTTGTTTCTCTCTCTTCTTGGTATGCTTTTCTCATCTGAAGACAAAACTTCAGCTCAGCGGTAAACTGATATATAAAAACATATATAATATAAATAGGTACAAATTATCATCAATATTTTGCAAAGAACAATTTGCTCGCTATACACTGAGAAGCAGCGATAGCTTAGTGGGGAGACCAACAGACTGCAATGCAGAGGGTCTCGGGTTCGAACCCACGTCGCGCACCTCTGACTTTCGGCAGTTATATGAATTTTCGAAATTATGTGCGTATTGATTGACAATTGTCGCCTGCTCCGTGCCTCAGAGAGTACGTTAAGCTGACGGTCCCGGCTGCCATGAACATCTATGGCAGTCGTTATTGGGAAGTCAGTGCCCTATAATATCCTGACACTGGTATAGCCTTAGGCTATCGTTAGCCTTCGGGTTGCGGAGGTCAGGTGGCAGCCGCTCCATGTAAAAACTGATATTCAGTCAAATCCGGTTAGACCAGAAAAGACGACCCCAAGTGACTTGTGAATAATAAAGGCTAGGGAGAAGAAACAGATACACTACTACGCCAAAACGACTTGAAATAATATTTTCTATTTCACTTCTTATCTTCTTAGTCTACGTCCTACATAGTATAGATGAGGTTTTGGTTTCTACTTGAGCGTAAAAGAGCTTCTAATATTCTTGTACGTTTATTTGAATAATTAATTCAGCTTTTTTGGGTAATTCTTGGAATAAAAAGTATTTATTTTTCGTATAGCTATGTGCTATTTCTACAGTGCCTCTTCGTTAAATCATTAGTAAATTCTTTATAAATGTAATTTATTTACAAAAGATATAAAATAATTAATTGAGCTAGCAACGGTTGTAGCCTTAATTATCAAACAATCTGTAGATGAACTCAGAAGTAACAATAGTAATCAATTTTAAAATATATTTAATAGTGAGACTACCCAAGTACGCTATTTATTTTTACTAGCGGTCGCCTAGTGCTCGAAATTCGACCAAAGTTTGCCTGTAAGATATTGCTGATAGTAGATACCATAGTTACGCGCTTCGACGGCGTGTGTCAAATGCATGGTTGAGTGCGTGTAGTGTTTTTTCATTAATTTAATGTATTTTTAATGCATATTTTACAATAATATTAGAAT
Organism: Catocala sponsa; assembly: GCA_963564715.1. Taxonomy (NCBI): domain Eukaryota; kingdom Metazoa; phylum Arthropoda; class Insecta; order Lepidoptera; family Erebidae; genus Catocala; species Catocala sponsa. Next base: position 1,182,787 of record OY751337.1, read on the forward strand.
TCGCCCCTCCTTCTCCATATAAACTTTAACTGTGCCAAATTTCATACTCCTCCGTCCGCGCAATTTACGTAAAAGGGGGTACAAAGTTTTTGCTTCACGTATTAATATATAGATTAAGAATAGATGCTATTGTATTAGTAATTAAGTATAAATACATTTTATTTTAGTTAAGCATAGACACAAATTTGCTAACAGCGCACATTTATATATAACAAGAACAATAGAGTTAGTGAACTATAAATAGATTTAATATGAGATTGGATGGATAATGTCATTATATCAAATTTATTACTTTATTATTTTGTATTGATACTTATCAGAAGTATTCACAATAGTTTTGCACACTTCTTGGGTACATATTTAACTCATAAAGAAGTTTGATATCTATTCCATAATTCGCCATATCGACTGTGAACTGGCAACCGGTACTATCTCAATTTTGACAACTTTACAGGCTGAAGGAAAAACGTGTTTGCGTCATTTCTATAGCACCTGGTTTATTAAATAAAATACGTAGTTATTAAATATTTTTATTACACATGTTATTAAAAATAATGTATGATACAGTTGATATAGGAGTATGATATAGTATAAAATTGTATTAAAAAGTAAAATCTTCAGAAAATTGAGATAGGACCGCTTGCCAGTTCACAGTCCATATGCCAAACTCACGCTAGAAAAAACGTAGCGCGAAATAAGAAAGATTAAAGACGTATGCCTGTTACACGTAAATTTTGTGATGTGTGTGTGTATCCAAATATGTGGAAACTTACGCTTAGGTACCAGACAATGTGTGGGATGATACTGTAGATAGACTCATACATATTGTAGGTATAGACTTACGTTTATGTAGATACGTATATTAGATAAATTAGAGTTAAAGAAAACATGCCACGACATTAATTAGAGAATTTTAAGTAATATTTTATTTAATATTATTTACAATAATTTAATTAGCTTAAACATTTGTAAAGTTTAATAGTAATAGTAGTGTAACTAAGTGTTTCTAAATTATGTAATAAAGTGTCAAATAAACAACGCGATAAAATCCGTATATCGTAGTTTAATTTAAATGAATAACATTCGCGTAAACAGAAGACAATATAATGTTCGATCGAATCGAATTACATTGTGCATGTGCCGAAACTGATACAATTTTTTTTATAGTATCGATTAAAGTAATCTCTTCTGTGTTATTTTCAATCAAAGTAATGATATGTCTCAAAAGACTTTTTTTTACTACTTTCTTTTTAAACACCGATAGTAACTTCGTTATATATTTCTTTTTTGTGTTTACTATTAATTTGGGTTACAAATGATTAATACTTGCATTAAGCCCTCGAGCTAAACTAAATGCTTGTATCGATGACGCGGAGTAATAATCAAATAGAGAATTATTTTAAGCGTCCACAGACTATGAGAACCGCTTACCATCGCGGGCCGTTTGCTTACTGGCCACCGTAAGCTACTAAAATAAAAAAATATATACGAACATTTTAACAATTTCACTGACTGAATCTAATCTGAATTCGAATAGAATTGTAGACTTAGTTGTCTTCTTTTTTTACAATTCTCTTATTTAATTTGACTACAAAGGTCTAATTTGATAGTTTCAAAATCTTTCATTTGTTATAGTCTTTGTAGGAAAACTTTTATTAGCTAAATATTTTTTTAGGAATTTCCAATTGAATAGACTAGATTATTGAGGTTTGTTGACATTGCTACAGAAATAACTTATAAGTACATTACTTATTAGGAAGTCATAACATCATTTGATATTATCAATGAGATTTGGAGAACAACGGAACTGCTTATATGTTTAATCATAATTTAACTAAATATTCTTCTATCAGCATATGCCGCAATTGTACCTTACGGTTGCAAATGCAATGGCCAAGCCGACTATAAGGCGTATAACTCTATAGATAGTAAAAAAATGTGTAAATGGGTATTGGGTGTGATAACATCTATCTTTTTTCTTCACGTTTTTATAATCATTTGTCAGAATTTGTAAGCAGTTACGCTTTTTCAGTATGTGTAAGCGTAAAGTTACATAAACCATTCTTTTTTTCAGACAATCTTTCTCGCTTTTCTCGCGATCGCGCACGCGGGTGTCATCGCTCCGATCGTGCACGCGCACCCAGTGGTAGCGCATCCTGTCGCCGTAGCGCACCCGGTCGCCGTGTCGCACAGCGCGATAGTTCATCCCGCGCCGATCGTGCACGCACCAGTGGTTCACGCCGCGCCAATCGTGCCCGTCGTGAGACATCATGCGCCGATTATCGCCGTTCATCACTAAGTGATGGGTTGTCTCAATTTTAATTGAAATTTCGAGTTTTTGATTGGTCTTCATTAAAAATTATAATTTATTTAGATTGTTTTATTTTAAAATAATTGTTCTGGCAGATAAAGGTATCATATAAACTCGTACGTGGTAATAGAGTCTAAAAATAAACCATTTTAATAACAAAAACGCCAAACACCGAAAGGGTCGGCAAGGCGCAAGTGATGCCTCCGGTATCGCAGGCGTCCATAGGCTACGGTGACCACTTATCATCAGGTGGTATGCTTGTTTGCTACCTAAGTTGTATAAAAAAACCGTATTTTTTTAATTTAAAGTATTAAAAATATATGTATATATTTTTATTATGTGATTAATATTATTACCTAGGCCGTAAAAATAAAAAAGATAGACTCAAAAGCTAATAGGCGTAATTCCACGATACCTGAAATCATAAGTCACCTTTATATATAGAAGACATTACACAAAGATAACAGATTATTTAAATAAACAGCCTGTACATCAGAAAGGACAATAGAACAGATTTACGTCGTACTTCAACCCCTAGAAGTGTCAGTGACACCAAATGTAAATAATCTGAAATCATTTGCAGACTGCCTACTTAGCATAAACACCTTTATCAAATACCCATGGGAAACAAAAATAAAAGAGAAAAGGGTTGTCCTATTTTCGTTCTAAATTTATTTTGTATGATAGTCATATTATGATAATGTTATAGCGAGGACGTATTAGGCCAGTGATATATAGACAGTTAAAAGAAAGAAGCAAAATTATTTATAAATGTACAACAATTGAAATTAAACTACTATACACGGATATGGTAGTTTAATTTCAATGAATAACATTAACGCAAACAGAAAACAATATTATGTAAATCAGTACGGACTGGAAACAGCAACAAAAATACGCCGTTTAGAAGATCTAGAAACTAAGCGCGCAAGATATTTAACATCTTTAAATTTCTTGAAGAGATGTCGTGATCACAGTCTCATTCCTACGTGTGTCAAGATATCAGCCAAGAAAGATACGAGGAAGCGCTAAGATCTTAAAACAGGCAAGTCAAAAGTTATTAGAGAACATCGCGCTGACTAACGTAGCAAATGCGATAAAATCCGTATATAGTAGTTTAATTTCAATGAATAACATTCGCGTAAACAGAAGACAATATAACGTACAACAATGTCATCATAAACATCAGGCTATAATAGTCCACTGCTGGACATGTAAGAGGAAAACCTAGGCGAACGTTTCTCGATCAGATCGGAGGCGTTCTGGACAAAGGCCAGGTTAAAGCTCCTTGAACCGATGGGCGTGTATGAGGAATGGGATGAAAGTGAATGAAGACAGAGAAGTGTGTCAGGATCATAGCAAATGGAAATCCGTAATCTCTGCCTACCCCTCTGGGAAACAGGCGTGAATCTATGTATGTATGTATGTAAGTAATGTAAACGTTAATAATTAATTTTAAATGGCGGAATATTGAAATTAAACTACTATATACGGATTTTATCGCGTTGTTTATTTGACACTTTATTACATAATTTAGAAACTGTTACATTACTACTATCATTAAACTTTACTAATGTTAAAACTAATAAATACTAATATTTATTAGCAGAATATCTAAAACAGGAATAAACACATATTGCCCAAATAGCACAACAAATAAATAAGGAATTACATAATAACATCAAAAAAGTGTGCATGAATATCAATTGCATAAAAATTAAAATGATAGGCATTATAATAAAATCGAGAGTAAATTTAAGTTTTCGTATTTCAATAACTTAAAATAATCAAAACTATCGCTTCTTTTTGTTTACATTAAAAAAACTGCTTCTCAATAAAATATTAAAGCCAGTATCACTACCCAGTTCTTCTAAGCAATCTTTGCACCAATGCTTACATCAAAAACCTTAAGTTCCACTTATCTGTTAATTGCTATTCTTTCAATATCATGTTATCTATACCTATTACGTATAGTCTATTTATCTGGTCATCAAAATAAACCCTGACTTTTACTGCGCGATATGACCTTAGCAATACTGCCGTAAGTGTTGAAACAGACTATTTTATTCCTTATTGTCAATGAACAACTTCTCAAAAGAAACATTTGGTAAATCGCCAAACTAAACCATATTCTTAACTGTTCTTAATGTTAGCGATTATGGCCAAAATTACGACCTTGTATTTGTTACCAATGCAGAAATAGTTACTGAATGTTTTTGGCTACATCATCCTAACTATCCTAACTAATATTATAAAAGCGAAAATGAGTTTGTTTGTTTGTTTGTTACCTTGTCACGCCTAAACCACTGAACCGATCATCCTGAAATTTTACATGTACGTTGACAGGTGTACAGAAACGAACATAAGCTACCTTTCATCCAGAAAACAATTACTGTTCCCGAGGAAAACAATAATAACGTTCTTATGATAATAGATGGCGCCACGTGTCTTTTGAATCATGACTGAATTATATCATTACGAGCAGAGTACAACCCGAATTGATTGTCAAATTCTAAATGCAAAAGCTAGTAATTATATAACGAAGAGTCTCTCTTCATAACCTCTACAGCAAATCATCATCAGTGTAACTGTTGGACGACTTGTCTGGCAAGGTTACAGACATCTAGACAATTCCTCTGTGTATGTTATATATACATAGTTACACGCCTATATTCGCAAAAGGATAATTAGATGTATATTATACTCAAAAATCGTCAAATATGGTTTTAGAACATTACGGAGAACTCTCTAACATTACGATAATTAATAATAATAATTCTATCACATACACACAACACCATATAGCCCAAACTAAGCAAAGCTTGTACTATGGGTACTAGACAATGGATAAACATACATATATACATTTTTTGTAGAAACACCCAGACCAAGACACACATCTATTTTCATGCACACCAATGTTTTACTTGTGCGGGAATCGAACCCGCGACCTCAGGCGTGGCAGTAGGTTACACTGACCACTACGCCATCGAGGCCGACAGAAAATAAATTGTTTAAAACGCACACAACTTCTAAAAGTAAGCGGTAAGCGTGACTTGGGTTTGAATTTGAGTCGTCTCAGTAGCAGCCAAACTGCTTTTTCACTAGGCTGTCATTGTTCTAGACATAACTATATACAAATCCAAATAATTAAATATTTCGACCAGATAAAATAATAAATACAAAATGTTACTTAAGTGACATCCATTAATTACGTGAGCTATTTTTTTATACATTTGGACTCCTCCCTCCCCTGTGGTGAGATTTAGTGGGACCCCCCGTCACCCTTACGTGAGATTTTTTTACTTTTTTCTTATTCTCGAAGTAAATGTTTTTAACAGCCATGAGATTTTTTTAACGTAGAAAATGGGATTTTCTAAGAAAAGAAATACTTATAGTAATTTATGTTTTTCAAAATTTGACGTTAGATTTTCAATTATGAACCCACTCCAACCCCAGCTTAAATGAGATTTGATGAGATTTTACTGGACCCCTCCCTCCCTATTTTGAGCTCTCGTAATGGATGTCCCCTTAGGTGTTATTATAAATGTATAACAAGTTTGTCTGAAGTTGGCGAACTTGTAATATAAGACCTGTTTATAAACTAAAGCACTGGCAGACGCAGTAATTCTCCTTTCTCAATGTAGTTCGCTGTAAAAGCTATCAAGTACTATTTACCTGAGTGTTGCAATACTTTAAGCGCCGAGTCTTACGGATACCACTTTCGCAAAACACAGAAGATTGTGTGACCCACAGCTGGTTGCTACAGCCTGTTTATATGTTGATCTTTTTAAAGTGCAGATAATTCTGACTTGTGAAATACCGAAATTGTGATTGAAAGGCACATAAATAACACTATAAATTAAACATTTTAAAAACCCCCGACACAAAGTAATAAAAATAGTCCGCCATTTTGCGATGGAGGCCATCTTGGATTTAAAATTTATCATAGTGGATAGTATTCTACTAGTCAAGCCCTTTCATTTGACACCCATATTGAGGGAGTTGTGAAAATATATGTAATCCGCTAATTTGTGGCGGCGGCCATCTTGGACCGATTTTCATCAAACATAGCTAAGAACACTCCCGACTAATTCACATTTCAAACAAAAAAAACTAAATCAAAATCGGTTTATCCGTTCGAGAGCTACGATGCCACACACACACACACACACACATACACAGCACGTCAAACTTATAACACCCCGTCGTTTTTGCGTCGGGGGTTAAAAAGAGTGGCCATCTGTTTCTTGCAGTTTTCTTCTCATAGGTCTCAACCCTATGCTTGAAACTAGCAGCTAACCTAGGCAGGCGCTTTGGTAAACTCAGATAATCACAAAACCTTTACGTTTGTTCATAATTGTTATTTTGGAACTTAAACTAACATATTAGTTTTTAATTTGATTTGAAGTTCCGATACTCAAGAATACTCAAGTTTATTCGCAGTGTATGTACAAGTAGATTTTATAACTTGAGATGCAATGCACCGGATTATATTGCACTGTTACGGCATACAAAGTCTCCACCCACACACAAACAGTAATAAATTCCAATCACCGAACAACAATACCACAAAGGCAATAAAACCTCTTTATTATACATCCACAATCCGCAATCTGTGAAACCTTGAAGAGATGCATTGTTACCCTCCTGAGGAACCCTCCTAATAAACTGTATCAAGGATAATTACTCTGGCCAGACGGAAATAGCTTATTGGCATTAATCCCCTCTTTGTTCGTGGTTCTTTATTGCAGCCCTTTGGCGGTAATGACCCGTTAAGAGTGCTTTTGATTTTGGAAGAGCTTCGGACCTCAAGTATTGTTTGAGAAATAATGCCTCCTTGAAATGACATCTGTCAATATTTTGTTATTAAGAGTTCGTCGCGGATGTTGCTCCGAGAATTGTGTGAAAAACTTTTTCGTCGTCTTGTTTTTCCGGTGGCAGAATACGTTTTTGATAAAACTTGTAGGCGTAAAACAAACTTCGCTAATTATTTGAATAAATTCTATTTCGATACATATTTTGTATTTAGATAGTACTCAGAATTACTATTTGTATAATTATGACTGATGTTGATTCATATATGGTAGGAAATACTTGAATCAGTACATATAGTATTATATGTTGGAATCATCTTTATGTCCCCGGACGGGTGGACTGAAATCTCTCTACCTTTCAGCGAAATGTAAGTGTAAAGACCTGTGTTACACCCATATCTGCCCAGCTGTGGTTCTAGAACCCAAGTAATTTTAGGGCTAGTCTCTTGCCGTCTACAGGACAGAAATGCAGGCTCAGTACTGTACTAAAAATATCTTGATAGGAAAACACAATTACACTTTACCCGGGAATTGAGCTTGAGACCTCTGGATCAATAGTTGCATTCCCTACCGCTGTACATCCAAGACAGTAAATGTAAATTCACAGAAAAAATTTAGTGTAACTTTGACATTCATAAGTGTTACCTTGTAACCTAACTTCAATAAATTTATTTTTAATATTTTGATTTTCAGTACAACATTTTAAGTAACACTGGCTTATCTTAAACCTAGTTCTGCTGACATTTGGTCAACAAAGACTAAAGAGTATTGTTACTCCGTTTATCAAATTTGAATTACATTAATATAATAAATACATAAATTCCCAATATAGTAGAGCCTTGCTGATTTCAGCATGAAATGGCCGACCGGGGAAGAACTACCCTCTCACAGAATATCGACGTGATAGCAGTATTCCTACTGCTGTTTCGTTCGGTGAGTGAGAGTGCCGGAGGCCCAATCACTCGTTTCCCCCATCCCGCTCCTTCTCCTTCCCACTTCCTTTCCTAAGGGGTCGGCAACGCGCAAGTAATGCCTCTGGTGTCGCAGGTGTCCATAGGCTACGGTGACCACTTACCATCAGGTTTGCCAACATAGTTGAATAAAAAAAAAAAATACACACTTAAAAAAATTAAGCAATCATATTTCATTATATTTTTTTATAAACAACTCAAAGGAAAACGTATAATGGTCGAGGATATATGGTGACTTGTAATAAAAGCCATAACATTGGAAATGTCAAATGATAGTCATTTGAATCAAGCCCTATTCAGTTATCGCTCACGAATTTCGGTCAACTCCCCAAACCTGTAGATCAAAAATCATTAATTCCTATCAATAAACAAATTCCCATAAACATCCTATTCTAATAAGGTCACCCAAAGCATAAAGCCTTGCAGAAATGCTGCTGAAACAATAGTGTGACCTTGCCCTAATATGGGTATCCCTTAGGCAATACATTATATTCATCCATGGGCGAAGCTATGATATTGAACGATGCTTGCCGGCACCTTTGAAGGTTATAGGAAACGATTATTGCAGGATTATGCTCGAAGTTTGTGGGTATTGAGGATTTAAAGCCTCTACAACATTTATGTGGTGCTGGTAATATATTTCTTAAAAATGCGTTTATAGATATTTAGAAAGTCCTACCTACTGCTAGATTGTTCTATTCAGCACTTATAAAAACAAAACACAATGTTAAATATTCACGACTGTTTATTTTACTGAATATTTACACAACACGAAACAGACAGTGTTTTCACTTAAACACTACATTTGACTTTACTTGGATTATAATTTATTATAATTACTTGTATAGCGCGACAGCCCTTTTAAAGAACAGAGTAGACCCGCAGTTATTGTTAAGTTCTGGTTCTACTGAAAACCAGCCGGCAGGCAAGAACCGGGTCCGTATCTGGAGAGCAGTTTTACAAGAAAATAACCAACCGAACTAGTAAAGATTATAGATAATACTATTATTGCTGATTTTCAATATTGCATTGACGTCAATTGGCGAAAGCTGAAATTTAGCGATTTAGTATGGTAAATAGTGATGTAACACTACGTTTTAAGGCTATTGACAACTAACTGTGTAAGTAACATATCGCTTTTGCTGACAAGTACTAATTTCTTTTGAAGTGAACCTTCTTTAGGCGCGTTGAGCACTTCTTGGGTGAACAAAAATCATGGTATTCGCGTCATCGTCACGCTTCTACGATTTATTATATTTTTTTAGAATATTAACAATATCTCAGAAATGGTGCGTTCTACGCAAAAAATAACGAAATTTTGACCCCCTTAATAACCACCGAGAGAGTATCAGGAACTAGCATCCGAACCGCCCAATTTCTTTTTTTTTTGGTTTTTGAAGAAGTGTTTATGATCAAGGATTAAAGTTTTGACTTCTATCGGCAGTCCTCAAAGACTGTCCCAATTTTATTTATTAAGAATGTTTTCTGCTGTAGTAATTATTGCTGTGTCGCTGATAATACAAACAAACATAAAGCGGAAACAAACAACACATAGAGCCGAAACAACTATTTGTGGATGACACAATCTTTGGTCCCGTTTGGGTATCAAACCCACAACACTCGGCGCAGTGGTAGTCGTGATTTGACCACTTGAACCACTACGCTATCAGTGCAGTAAAAGTTTTAATTTATCATTTATAAGTTCCAACAAGTGTGTCAGCGCAAACAACACATTACAGCAGCTGCCATTTAATATACAATGTAAGTCTCGATATGTGTTTATTGTCTGGTTTATCATGAAAAAAACGAGATGTATGTAAAAACCCAGGATTCAACCTCTTCGTCCTAATATGACCTTGTGACCCCTATATCTCAGGGATCTTTTGAAACTCGATCTATTCAAACTCGACCGAGATATGACCCCAAGGTGTCTGCACACCAAGTTACAAGTCAATCGTACCTACTGCTGGGCATGATGCCCACAGTTGGGCCTCTTTGCCATGTTTGGGCATTTTGCCCAATTTTAGGGGTCATACCAACTGTTAGGCATTATGCCCACTGTTGGACATCATGTCCACTATTGGGCATCATGACCATTGTTGGGTATCATACCCATTGTTGGGCATCATGCCCACTGTTGGGCACGTTGTATTGCAAAACGCAGCACAAGACAACTCGACAGCAAACAGCAGCAACCAACTCGAATCAGCACACCACCACTCTGCATATAAATGAAGCCATTTTGCCATTTAAAATACATGTGACCTTGTGATCCCTATATCTCGGGGGTCTTTTGACCTGTCACTAACAGATATACACACAGACCCACAAAGTCTTTTCATTAACCTCTTCAAAGAAAACTCAGAGGTTAATAAAGCACATGACGTTTCTCATATTTATGTACTAGGCTTAGTACCTACTATATAAACTACCAGTTGGTACCACACATATATTTCTTCAGCTTAGTTACTTATAACCTTAAACTCCCCTAATAATGGACGAGACTATCGCTCTTTTGACTAAGAAAAATCAGTAGCAGCACGGCTCTGAAGCTGTGTCCGGTAGTCGGCAATAGTCTCGCCCACTAATACGTGGGACCAAGTAAATCTCTGGTGAAATGTGATAGATATACACCTCTACATACCCCTTTCGGGGAAAGCCGTGAGTAAAATATAATATATATCAACATTACAAATACTTATTAGTAATTTTACTTGTAATGTGTTTTCCTTAAACCGACGCGCGTGTATGAGGAATGTGATGAAAGTGAATGAAGCCAGAGAAGTGTGTCAGGATCGTAGCAAACGGAAATCCGTAGTCTCTGCCTACCTCTCTGGGAAACAGGCGTGAATCTATGTATGTATGTTTTCCACAAGACTTATTTGTGAAGGACTTTAAAAAAATCAGCATTAGCGCCTAACCGAAAACCTCATGCAAAATTCTTGAAGCAATAAACGACTGTCTTAACAAATCTAAGGTTCTATTTTCCATCAACTTCGCAATATATCTTATGCTCCAAGGCTCTGGGGGTAATAGCGGATGTTATCGGTGAACCTTGAGGGATCGCTGCTCGGAGATTTATCCTGATCTTTTTTCTAATAGAGTGAATGGATGATTTTATTGGCGGTGCAATGAGAACGGTTGGATTTCAATTTGGAAGAGTGCAAAATATCCTAATGTCTTTTGAATTTACGGAACATTAAGTTTAAGATATTAAAGTTAATGTTTACAGCTGAAATATAAAAAAGGTAAATTAACGTCAAGGTTTTCTGAACATAATGCTATATATAAAAAGCATAACAGCCTAATTCTTTGAGCAGTAATCAGTATATTAAAAATACATAATTAATTTCAAAGCTGTAGTTTTCTGGTCATTATCTGAGGCATAGAGAATATCACATCTAGTTGGTCATAATTATAATGGAGAACGAGCTTATAGCTTCTTCAGCGCGAATTTTCTGAACAAGGAAAACAGTAGCAATATACTTAAATCGAAGAATCGAACCCGAATTTGTCAGCTGGTTATTACGAGTGTTACGATTTTCCATTCTTTACTACTTTATCAGTTAAGTACATGTTCTAGTCATCATCTAAAAATGAGATGGTAATTTTAGAAGACAATTTATGCAAAAATGTAACATTATAATGGAAAATCGAGGCCTTCATTAATGCTCTTAATAATTTTGTGATAAGATTACAAAGAGCGTTAATTGGTTTGGTTTTACATGTACTTAAAATAAATTTAAATTGAAAGCTTGCGCGCTGTTTGCACTGGTCGAATAAATACGTGCTAGGATTTGAGGGTTGTCTCTCTTAATAGCTACTAGATCAGTTGTGGGTTTTTAAGTTAGGTTTCCATTAATTCTTTACAAAGTGTGAAATAAATAGTTGAATCCAAATTTTAAATACGGTACAGCAAATTCCATATTTTTCAAACTATTTCCAAATCTTTTCAATTCTCTTTATTTTTAGTCTAATTAATTGTTTACTATTTTTTTCAGTTAATATTTTACTGAATTCACATCATATAGTAAAGTATAATTAATTATTATTAGTATAATTCATCTATGTTTTTATAATATATCTAAATAATGAAAAATAAAGGTTTATTTTTAATAATTAGGTGTTTAAAATGTTTTATCATGCTAGAACCTATTAAGAGCATTTCATTGTAGAATGGAAGTGTTATTAAGCCTCTCTCCTAACAGTCCAATAACACTTTGTCTGATCCGATGCCTTCATGCACAGCGGTTACATTCACTTTTACTGCGCGAGGCATCCCAAGAGATAAATCACACAATCACACATAACATTTTTAAAGTAGAACCTTAAAACGATACCTCTCTACTAATATATTAGTCGCATATACTCAACGAAACACAATGAACGACTATAAATAAACTAAGGATAAACAGACAAACATTAAGTGTCTGAGTATATGGATATAAATTTGATTTGTAACAATATACAAGTGGATTTATGTAGATATCTGAAATGCAAATAAGTTCAATGCCTTCGTCAGCCAATTATTGTGACAGTACATGTTCCTGCGTTTTGATGAAGACTTCAAATTAATTTATGTTTTCAATCAAATGCCTGGAAAATTTTGATGGCTTAAGTGACAGCGCGGTATTAAATGCAATCATTGTTCCGAACATTCGATTCTTGGATGTGTTAAGTGTTATTGGAGTTTTGTATTTCAAAAATATCTGTAGCGTGACGCATTCTGATAGGTACCTTAAACCAGAGGTTCTCAGACTTTTTTCTCATAGACCAATTCCAAAATTTAGCTGGTTTCGGTGGACCTCCTGCAGCTAAACAATTTCATGCAAGTAAAAAATTTGATCAAATCTCTACAGCCTGACTTTTTTTTAGAAATTCTCGGAACAACCTACCACGGTAGGCGGGCTGACATTTTTTTTAGTAATTCTCTACTGAAAAATCGATCGCTGAGCTTGTTGAATAGTCGGTAAAGTCAAGCCAACATTTTAGTTCTTCACTATCGAAAGCAAATAAATTTTCGTGGACCCCCGCTTACGAATTGTGAACACCCATTTTTTTGTCACGCCAACGTAGACTCCTGTCGAGTCTCCCGTGGACCCCTGGGGGTCGACCTAGACCACTCTTTGGGAGCTAATGCCTTAAACCATAGCTGGCGACATGTGGGTGTAATACAATTCTGTCTACATATGGTGGTGTGATATTATGTATGTACGTATTTTACATGACATTTGCATCTTGTAAGATCATTAGATTGTATTATTACCAGACTATCGACACTAAATTCCAGCGAACAAGCAACCCAATTTGAATGCCATACAGGATAATTATTTGTGTTACAAATTATTCTGAGTCTGAGAGTACATGTATTATATTCATTAATAATATTTATTGAGGATTTGATACAGAGCTTGAAAGCTAATGGGGGGTTTACACGAGTGACTATAGCCGCACGATTTTTGCCGCGCGGCGAAAATCGACTGTCTCAATGGCAATTCGGCTAGGTCGCAGGTGACTGAAATCGCAAGCCCCAAAGTAGAGTAGATCCGACTTTGGCCGCGCGGCAACCGGCCGCATGACAAATCGACCTGTGTAAACACCCCGTAAGGTACCCTTATTAAAAGTAAAAAATAAAGTAAAGCTCCAAAGTCTGTGGTTTGCATACATTAACTTTTCATATTGAAACTTTTATACTATCTGCATTAAACATGATGAATAATAATAACAATTTACGTACTTTACAGAATAAAAATGGATAATTTATACATACATATCTATTAAATTATGATAATGGTGGAATATCTTTACAAAGGAAACTCTATTTTTACTTCGCCAGTAATAATAATTGCCTTTTAAATGTATACAGATTCGATTATTATAAGATGGTAATTATTCTATTTTAGTTTTACACTGAAAATTGTCAATTTTGGACAGTAACGTTTCATTGAGTCTGTCTGGGGTGAGTTTAATCTAAAAGGATCCAATAGGATGTAGACTCAGTTGGCATGACATTCTGAAGTAGTGACTTTAATGAAAAGGGCGAACTATGTGTGTGGGCGGTCTTTAGACGAATAATTGATGTGCTCTATCGGTATTTTATTTTATAGGGAATATATTCTTTTTTATACTTTTTAAAATCCAATCTTATAAGATAAGATAGAGCGAAACAACTTTAAAATTATAGTTTTAGATACAGTTATTGTTATTCTATATTAAAGTTTGAAGGATAACATCCGCACTACAAGTAATTTTAGTAGCGCAGCGCTTTTATAAACATTTTAACAATTACACAAATATTTGTTTACTGCTGAAATTAAACCCACAACAAAATATACTTATTATTAGATACTGTTATCCTTATTTTTTTGTAATGGTTACCACTTCTGATTTATAAAAGATCAAGACCACGGCATTTCGTCGTAACAGGGTTTTTCCTTAGCTGTTTGTATATTTAGAGTAACTTTGATCCCGGAAGAAAAACTTTGAGCATTTGTAATGAAAATGAGGATTGATCTTAGTATAAATACTTGTGATCCTCCAACACAAAAAGATTAAGGGTACTCTCAAATATTTATATATTCCGACATTTTTACGATTCATTGGGTAAAGATTAAAATAACAAGTGTTATTTATTTTGTTTTACGAAGGAGCATTTGCAGCAATTGATTCACAGTAAATATAAGATATTTGTCGATCGAACCTTACGAATACCTACAGTTCCTGGTGTTAAATTGCTATTATTTTAATTGGTGTTTAATAGTTAAATTTAATTGTTTTATTGTTAAATTAAATATTTTTTTTGTTTAATTGTTAATTGTTAAAGTGAATGAAGTCAGAGAAGTGTGGCAGGCTCATAGTAAATGGAAATCCGTAGTCTCTGCATACCCCTCTGGAAAACAGGCGTGAATCTATGTACATATGTATGTTAAATTGGGTCTATATTTACGCTTGATCTTGTAGTTTTTTGATTGATTTTTGTTTCTGAATCGATATTTTTGTTGTTGAGTTTTTCTGCTCAGAAATTTTTACTAACAGTATGTTTGACATAGATGACAAGTTAGAAATATTATTTTATCACCATAAAATTATTAATCGCATATCAATAAAAAAATCAGCCTTCAATGAAAAATAAAACCATAACACAACAAAGCCTTGCTCTGTCTTTCCTTCAGTAACTTGATACGCAATATTTATAGGAATTCTTTGTTTCCATAATATCACACTTTAATCCATTATAATAATATATACACCCAGCCTCCATCAGCATTAATAACTCCACAAAACACAAGCCAGTCTGTTTATCAATAGCCAGACAAATCATAATCTTCACCAAGCCTGCATATTAATCAGAATTCCTTCCACATTTTTTGTCACGGAGGTACATTTGACTAATTTTGGCTGGTGAGACCTTGACTCGGAATTTTGGGGTCCAATCATATAATAAGTCTTTGTAAAAGGCCTCACTACCGGGTCAAGGCTTGGCCTCAAGTATGCTCGGGTCGCATTTTGACCGCAGTCCTTTTCGGCGCATTCTGGGACTTTTTTGGAACGATGCATTCAGAGCGTATTTTTATGTAGTTTAATAAAAGCATCCCTTATCTATAATCGTAGGTCTACCAACGCTTGAAAATAGTAAAATTTATATAGGTACTTGTACAAAGAGTACTACGTATAAATAGACTAACTAATTTATTACAATTTCTCACAATGTATCTCTTGATTTAGTACATATTGACTCATACAATCAGTGTATGAGTTGCAGAAACATTATATTCTGTAAAGTCGATTTAGCATTCAAGACGTTACCCGTACAAACTTTGGTAACAATCTCTATTTCAAGATATTCAAAATTACTTGGTCGACATTAGCTAAAAGTCATCGTAATTAAGCTTGTCTGAGTCTTTACGAATTTATTTTTGCATATAAACCAACAAGAATAAATTATGAATATTAATATATTGAAAAATTTATATTATGTGTAATATTATATCTATACTTAGAATAATATTTGAATATATCTTTTTTGAATATTATATAAAATAGTGGCCTGTTAACTGAAATTCTTATTTTAAAGTCTTAACAAAACTTTTTCAATTTGACGGTATCTAAACTTAGACAAACTAACTAGTGTTCGGTAAACTAAGTTCGTGCACCTTTCTGCTGCGGGTACAGAGATCCAGTCGACAGATAATAATACATCAATTTAAATCTCATTAACAAGGCTATGACGTATAGGCAGAAGCGTACCCGTCAGTATGATTACTTACTATATTATATATGTTATAAGACATTTTCTTTGCAAACATGTGCTAAATATAAGAATGATTTTAAATATTATTCTTTAGATAACACGTGTTCACCTTTCTTTCTTTTTCTTTAGCTTTAAATTTATGTAATTATTTGCTTTCACGTACAATTACCATAACATGGAAATAAGTAAATCTATACTTAATATTATAAAGCTCGAGAGTTTGTTTGTTTGTTTGTTTGCTTGAACGCGCTAATCTCAGGAACTACTGGTCCGATTTGAAAAATTCTTTCAGTGTTAGATAGCCCATTTATCAAGGAAGGCTATAGACTATATATCATTACGCTAAGATCAATAGGAGCGGATCACCAATGAAGAATGTTTCAAAATTGGAGGGAATTTTTCCTTTTGAGAGCTTCCGCTGCGTGCGCTGCGTAAACCGTTAAAGTTTCGCAAAAATCATGTATGACAGAATTGTTCCCCTTTAAAAGTTCTAAAAAAAAGTCCGCGACAGCATATGTCTATCTTTTAAGGTTGGCTCACTATAACCATTTTTATGCTAACCAAATTTGTTCTAAAATAATGCATTATTTGCGAAGGTATTATTATAAACATGATATTAATCCTTATCCAAATAAATACTTTATTCGTCACAAGTATTTAATTTAAAACAAAATTGCCTTTTACATCATTCGATTTCAATGAATATCTTAGGAGATATCGGTTTTAAAATAACATTGCAGAAAAATAATTACCCATTACAGACATAGTACAAACGATGTTTCTCCTGGTTTATTCTGCGTGATTACTACTGGTTCGATTTGAAAAATTCTTTTAGTGTTGGATAGCCTATTTATCGAGGAAGGCTATAGTCTGTATAACATCACGCTACGACCCACGGGGGCGGCGCAGTAACGATAAACGCGGGTGAAACCGCGGGAACATCTAGTAGATACTATACAATTCAGTTGCCGATATAATATAAGAACATGAGTTAACATGAGTTAAACTGGCCATATACATGACGCATTTCAGTAAACCAGATGATTGCCAAATTCTGGTCTATTTTTATTTCGCCAGCACCTTTTTGGTTGGTATCCGTAATATTATTATGGTTTTTAGCTTAGAAACAAGCTTTCAGCGCAATTTATTACTTATGTTATAATTTCAGTCTTAAATATAACACAAACATTACATGTTCTAATTGATAACAGAAACGAATAAATACTTAGCTGTGCTATATTAAACTTTGCTTGAAGTACTTTTGAAGTCGTATTTTCTTTTCTATTTGGCTTTGATTTCGTTATGTTTTACCTATTTACATTATCTAATTACATTGTTTTATATAGGAGTGATATGAGAATAAGGAAAGGCATACTAATTGCTTTCATTCAATGTTTCTGTAGTACTTAGCTTAAATAATATCATTATTTTTTTAAATAAAATGACAGATCTTGTATTTGTAACAAGGTTCGAGTTGTAAAGAATAATTTGATACTCTTATTTTTTTCTTATCGTGTGGTTAGTGGTCAAACTGTTATCAAGAGTTGTTCAAGCCGCCCGTAGGCCTCTGACATGGCTTAACGACTGCTATCAATTTGACAACAATCGGGACCGACTTTTACGTTCCCTCCGAAGCACGGAGACGCTCAGATAAAATACCACTAAGCGGTCACCCATCTATTGACTGACCGCACCCAACGTTGCTTAACCTCGCTAATCGTTTACCGATCAGTGAGTGCGACTGGCTATGGCTATTTCATGTACTGAAATAAACTTAAATTTTATTTTATCTTTGCTTCTTTGAGAAATATTTACTTTGTAATAAAACGTAACACCGTAACGTATAATCAAATAAAATTCTGATCTAGTCTCTGTATCATAAATAGCGTTGATACTTTTAATGCAATTCAGTGTAAAAGAATAGCGTCTTTTATGTCCAGAGTTGCCATGTGTAAAAATACTATTATTATGAGTCTGTCAGACCGCCTGCTGCAGACTGTAACGTACAGACGATGGATGGCTATTGCCACTTAATTTGTTTTTAACTCTAACTTTATGTAACTATTATTTAATGATGTGTCGACCTGTATATGGATCCCAGAGTCCGAAATAAAGTATTATTATTATTATTATAAAAGCTATTCGTATAAATAAAAATCAAAGTCAAATGTGAACATAACTTTCATTTGATGTCTATGTTAGATCGGAGTTCTATTTTGAACAGTTTTCATTACAAGAATAATTGGCCCTCTGATGTCGCAATAAGGACTTACCTTATTCACTCTCGTAGATATTCAGACAAGACTTGGTCTTGCTCTTCATAATACGGTCATCTATTTATAGACATTATTATGACAAGAAACTCATGCTTTTGTAATTGATGTTCTTCTGATACGTACTTGCCAAAATGTTCTATTATTGAAATGTCTATAAATAAATATGCAGTGTCATATTCTTTGGCTGCTTTAGGACTAAGGCTTTGAATAACAATCAAACTAACCTGTCAAGTGACACGGCGACCAGGCTGTAGACAGACGCAGCGACAGACAAACCCTGAACATAGGGCACAGTCTTGCACATCAGCCAGCCGAGCACCCACGCTGCAACAAATACACGCCATCAATATACATTTTTTATACCACTATGGTGGCAAACAAGCATACGGCCCACCTGATGGTAAGTGGTCACCGTAGCCTATGGACGCCTGCCATGCAACACTAGAGGCATCACTAGCGCGTTGCCGACCCTTTGGGAGAAAAATGAAGTGGGAAAGAGAAGGAGCAGGAAGGGAGAAAAGGAAAGTGAAGAAAAAAATATTTTAGTGTTGGATAGCCTATTTATCGAGGAAGGCTATAGGCTATATAACATCACGGGAGCGGCGCAGTAACTATAAACGCGGGTGAAACCGCAGGAACATCTAGTAGAAAATAAAAATCATGTCATTATTTCCAAAAGTTTGGTGCAACACATCAGTTATTCTGAACGCATAGCAGAGTTATAACGAAAAGTCACTGGGAAACAGGTTTCCAATAAATTGCATGGAAAGGAAACGGAATGCTTATCCAATTTCATCCATCAATGACGACGCTTACAGACAATTACATCAAGTTGATGGCCTATCTACTCGTACATATATAATATAATATAGATGCTAGTCGAGTTGTGACGAGCGGCAAAGTTATACAACAATCAATATCCCAAAATCAAATCACTACAAGTGGTTTACCTTTGAAAGGAAATGCATTGTTTATACTATCGACTTTTTATTTAAATAATAATAATAAAGTTTATTACTTCATAAGAAAAACACTTAATCTAGGTACAAAACTAAGGGCTTAAAGAATACATAATAAACTGGAGACCCTGACTTCTAAACTACGTATGGACCTGTATCTTAGAAGCCAGTGCTTCCTACTGATAGTTACATTAATATAAGCCTCATAAATGGTTACAATCATTGATATTCTCATAAATAGTGAGAAAATACTAAGTACAAAATAGGGCTAAGGAAAATGGAGAAAACTATCTTTCTTTGTTGTATAGAAGGAATAAAAAATCTGTAAGTGTCTGCTTTGATAATAGTGTGAGTTTTATAATTAATTGTTGTGTATCGTGTGTGTATGTATGTGTGAGGGTAGGTGTTTATAAGGATGTTTGAGTGTGTATGAAATAAATATGAGTGTGTGAGAGTATTTTCTACATAACTGTGTATGTGTATTATCCAACTGTTAATTCGTGGCTACACTTTATTTATTATGGGCCTGGGTTGAATACCTATAGTCGGGTAAATAAACTGTTTGTAAGAGACAGTATGTAGTTATAAAAATTTAATCAAAAACTTTCAAGCTCGCATCTATAACTTCCAGAGATTATATTATGTTTTTGCCATAATGGAGTACGCATGAGGATATATTCATATATACGTTTCTGTGTTTACGGGTGGTGTGAAAAGGTGCTTATTATCGGACCATAGCCTAAAATTATACTTATATATATAAGTAGTAAATAAGGCGTAGCATAAGTAAATGTGTATCAATAAAGACAAGTAGAAATAAGGTAAGTAAAGTAAAATAGCGTGTAAGAAATGTAAATCCTAACTAATATTATAAAAGCGAAAATGAGTTTGTTTGTTTGTTACCTTTTCACGCCTAAACCACTGAACCGATCATCTTGAAATTTTACATATACGTTGCCAGGTGTACAGAAACGGACATAGGCTACATTTTATCCCGAAAAAAATAACTGTTCCCGAGGAAAACAACAATAACGTTCTTATAATAATAGATGGCGCCACGTGTCTTTCGAATCATGATTGAATTATATTATTACAAACAGAGTACAACCCGAATTGATTGTGAAATTCTTAATTAACGCGAGCGAAGCTAAAGCGAAAGCTAGTAATAAATAAAGTATGTGTTCACCCAAACCCTTATTATCCCCCAAGTATGAAAGGAATAGAATGAAAATACGAGAGGCATATATGCGAGAACTAGTACGGTACTAGAGGATTGGAATGAGAGCGAGAATAGCTATTAGCAAAACAATAATAGTCCTTTCAGGGCGCATGTAAATAAAATGTAGACGTAGAGCAGGAGGAACAGCTGCCCCTTCGATGGGACAACTGCCCCATTTCAGAACAGAATAGGCTCTGTCTCCGACAGAGGAGCGAGAAAAAAAAGAAACACTATACCTATCACCTGGCACTTCCCCGCAAATAACTTAATACACACCCACACTTCATAAATCGCTCACTATAGAAATCCACTGAACAGTTGATCAGGTGTAGGTTAACTGGCTACTACACTGACATAAAACCTCCGTTATTACCTTCATTGAAAGAAATAAAATAAAAAATAAGGAACCCTTGCTTAACCGTTCATATTCACAAATCAAATAAAATTAAAATAGACGCAGATCATTTACTCAAAACAAATTAAGTAATGCAATATCATATTTTTAATTCACTCAAGTCTCAAATGACATGAATATTAATACCAGGAAATATATTTAAAATCCCTGCAATCAAGATGGTATTTCGAGTCATAAATAAATTTAAATGAACTTAAAATTGAATTAAATGATCTGAAAATTATAACGATCTTAAAATTTACTGAAGCTATTAATTGATATTGATCGTTCAATGTTGAATTGAGATATAAATGAGTTATGGGCAATTAAAGCTCAATCTCTTTTTCTTATTCAATCTTTTAGGCAAAGCTAAGATCTATTGCTGGATTGGTCATAGTATTATTAGAGTTTCCTGACAGGAAAACTTTGTGTATCGGCACATAGACTAACGGTTTGCGTAGACGACAAAAGGGTTGTCCCCTGTGACCTATGTGGGACCTAAACGCACGTGGAAAACTGGATGTTATATAGTTCTGCTTACTTCCACTACTTTTCTGCGACATATTGGCATGATAATGTTATATTTTATGAAAAATGAGTATAATATTTTCAAATATTTTTTGTTCGAGAACCTCACTGAGTTATGAAGGTAAAACCTTCAAAATCCCATAAAAGATGGCAAATACCTGGCAACGTCTTCGAACACACAGCAACAAGTGGAAAAGGTCACCAAATCAATATTTACACGGCACCCTGCAACCGTATGTAGGTCGCTCAGGTCACTGTACTACCTGCGACCTCTTAGCCTTGCATTCCTCTCTACCCATCTCTCTCCCACCCCAACAGCGCCTCGTCTACCCATCCTACTCTGGCCTGGCCTTGTACCGCTATACAATACAAAAGTCGGAAATGACTGAAGAATTTACAATTAAATTTGAATCATAAAACTTGGAAATTAAGTATCAGTTTCCTATAAAGCTTTGTAGGAAGTTGCATTTATTTCAGATCGATTGAAATGGAAACAACTGATTTGAAATTAATGATGCCTTAGTTTTTCTTAACCTATATTTGAAGCCTTGGCCCAGTAAATGGATTTCGATTATTTTGAAGTTAAAAGACAATAATAAAACAATAGTAATGATTAATGAATAATGAGTTATTAATGGATATGGGTACTAAAATTATTTTGTGTGATTAGTATAACATATAGTCATTATAGGAAGTCGTGCATATATCTCTGTCTAGTCATTCAGTTTTACAGCTGTAATGCTAGTATGTCCTATTATTTGGGTCAACTACAATATATATATATACATATTTCGAGTAGGATTTTCGGTTATGTTCGTGCTATTAGATCTGCACGAGCTTATAGGGAGATTAGCAATATGAGATCTCTGATTCGATTACAAGCTTTTTTACATTGAGCATACATACATATAGTGAATTAATAACTGTATAAACTATGCCTAAAAGATTACCAGCTGTATAGGTTGCAAAGTTGCCAGCGATAGCTCAGTGGGGAGACCAACAGACTGCAATGCAGAGGGTCTCGGGTTCGAAGCCACGTCGTGCACCCTCTGACTTTTTGAAATGATGTGCGTATTGATTGAATAATTATCGCCTGCTCCGTGCCTCGGAGAGCACGTTAAGCCGTTGGTCCCGGCTGCCATGAACATCTATGGCAGTCGTTATTGGGAAGTCAGTGCTCTCTAATAACCTGACACTGGTCTAGCCTTATGGTATCGGTAGCCTTCGGGTTGCAGAGGTCAGATGGCAGTCGCTCCGTGTAAAAACTGATATCCCGTTAAATCCGGTTAGACTAGAAAGCCGACCCCAAGTGACTTGGGAATAATAAAGGCTAGGGAGAAGATAGATTGCAAAGTTCTTTATGCTTGTCATCCCAGCCAAACTAAAATGCTTATATTATAAGGGGTTTACACCGGTAGTGTAATGTGTGGGGTACGAATTCACGACCATTTGATCGCAAATTCATTGCTCTATCCTATCATCGGTTATTGAACCTTGAGTGACATATGCGTAATACGTGTTATTTTAAATCAATGTAACTACTTAAGACTGCGCCGAGCGAAATGTGCCAAAACAGGCGGTCACAGTTAAGTTAATAAAATCAACACTTTTTGTTTAACACAAATATAAAATATACATTTACCATAAAAATGAATGTGTTTACAATAACTCCGTGTAAAAAGCTTAAAATAATTAATATTTTCGCTTATAAAATTACGTAAATTTTCACGAAAAATGAAAAACCTAAGCTCGTGTTACGTGATTTTTACATTATAACATTAGAAATCTATCCTATTTTACAGCTTAACCGTAACATAAATAGTTATATTACAATTTGTCCGTCCCAAATATTTAAGTTATTGGTTGACAATAAAGATACATATTTATTAAAAAAGCACTTCAAATCCTCCATACAATTTTACTATGGCGGCGCGCCGATTTAAATATGCGCCGCACGAGCTCTGTCATTATCTGTCTTACGCTCGACGCAGTCTTAAATAAATACTAAATCCACTACTATTATGTCAACAAGATTTACACTAATTTAATGCTAAATTTATGGACACAAGTGTGTTTTACTATCGAACTTTGTGCGTGGTAATAAAAACTCGGTCATAGGTACCAAGGGACTCGTAACTAGGTAATGGGTTATCGTCGTGATGGGCTGTTGTGTTCACGTACTTTACTAATGGTTAAACAGAATTAGCTTTAGGAATCAGGTAGTGGTTTAATTCGTAAAACATCACCTGCACCGAAAAAAATACTAGGAAAATATACAAGGCAAATGTAAATGGGAAAGTCAGCTGACAAAGACTTTGGCAAACGTTTTTTGACTCATCATCATCCTCTTGCCCAGGTCCCAATTTATTTGGGATCGGCGCAGTATGTCCTTCGCTTCCATACTTCTGTCACCCGTCATCTGACCATTTACCCCTTTCCCTTTCATATCCATCCTCACATAGTCCATCCATCTTTTCCTTGGCCTTCCTCTCCCTTTTCGTCCCTCTACCCTCATATTCATCACTCGCTTACCTACATACGTATCATCTCTTCGCAACGTTTTCTGACTTAATTGGAGACTATTCTAGTATCTAATAGACTAGATTTAGATTATACTACTCCAGGAGCATGCATGTATAACATGATGAGAGTGAATAGCCTAAGAGGGATATACTAAGATCATAGTAAATGGCAATTGGTATTCTCTATTTCTACACCTTCGAAAAACAGTCTTGAGTTTATGTGAATCTATCGCCCGCATAATGACCAAAACCTGTATTGCAGTGAACTTAATAAACCTTACAACAACGAACGCAAGAACATCCAGACTCAAACCAAATATCGTAGCATCGCACTGTCGTAGCATCGCACTGTCGTAGCATCGCACTGTCGTAGCATCGCACTGTCGTAGCATCGCACTGTCGTAGCATCGCACTGTCGTAGCATCGCACTGTCGTAGCATCGCACTGTCGTAGCATCGCACTGTCGTTTATCCGGCATGTGTATCAACACTAACAGAGATAAGTTGACCACTTCAACGGCTACGTCAGCCAATCAACTCCGCTTATGTCGTCTACATCTTAAAAACTAAATATATGGTTAGAATATACTAACTAATCTTTTATCACAAAATGTCTTACACCATAACATCGCATTTACTTAACAATATAACCTTTATCTAAAGTCGTGACTATAGAGTCGTGATTGCTGAATAAGCGCCTACTTGAACATCTATGGGGTCTAAGGTCAATACTTACTTTATAAGACACCTGGACGAAAAGGGTCAAACAGACGCGTTTGCAGTAGCACATGTAAAAATAAATAATAATAGCGATAAGATAATGCTATTATATTAGTGGACTTCTTACTCTACAATATATTAATTATATTTTATATTACGTAGAAAGTTGTGATTGACGTGCATATTGCGATCTTGAAAAAATTACCTATATTACGCCGCAGCTTTCAAACTATTACTAAAATTTCGTGAATATTGGTTTAGTAAGGTTTATTAGTATGTCTTCTTCTCCCTAGCCTTTATTATTCCCAAGTCACTTGGGGTCGGTTGTCTAGTCTAACCGGATTTGACTGGATATCAGTTTTTACACGGAGCGACTGCCATCTGACCTCCGCAACCCGAAGGCTAATGATACCCTAAGGCTAGACCAGTGTCAGGATATTAGAAGACACTGACTTCCCAATAACGACTGCCATAGATGTTCATGGCAGCCGGGACCGATGGCTTAACGTGCTCTCCGAGGCACGGAGCAGGCGATATTAGTATGTATAGTTATAAATATTGATTTTTATTCTTATCATATGGTGAGAATCCTCAAAACATGCTTTATTTTCATGTACATTTCAAGTTTTAACCTAAAACTCATATCTTAAAATGAATCATAGGTTCTTTTGAGACGAGTTTTTCATGGTTGCCATGCTAAGAAATACAAAATCATGACTCGCATTCTAGACTTGTAAAAACTTTATGCACAACATAGAGATCATTATTTGGTATTGTAAATGCTCAAATATATTAAAACAAGTATATATACAGTTCATATTTCGTAAGCAAGTACCTACCTATTTCAAAATACGATCTAAGGATTAAACTTTGAACAAACATTTAAGGTGCAATTGTTATCTGTTTAAATTTGATATTTCTGAAACTATTTGCATTTATACCTGCAGAGTAGAATAAGGCATTGAAACGATTTAAATAGATAAAAAAGACCTTTAGAAAATAAATTTCGAATTACATTTAAAATAAAATAGGTTTCATTTGTAAGACATTCGCAATAGTATATTTTATAATATTATTTTAACAATACTTAAAGGATAAAAAAATATCTCCTCGTTATTTTTTTAATGTTACTATTCAGTAAAATTAATGATATAATCTTATTTAAATTTCAAAGGATTGTTTGTTACAAAAATATGTTTAAACAATAACCCTTAAAATGACTATAAAATATTCACGACAGAGCAAAATCCATGCATGACCCGACCCGGCACCGTGCGTGCCGATGCGAATAAACGTAGTGATGCCTTAAATTATGTAATAGGGACATGGCAAGCGATCGGCATCTGTTTTTAACATGATTATTGCAACTGACTTTATGCATGATACCACGTCTTTTGTTTCCTGGTTGATTAAATATTTATATATGCCGACATTAAATGAAGTATACCATTATACATTCCTTTATAGTAGCAGAGATAATGTATGCGCCAGCTCTGCACGAGCTTTTCGTTTCGTTGCCTAGTTCGGACAGATTGTTATTGAGTTTTTTTGTTAAGAAGTTCTTAGTACAGCACAGAGTCTGGAAATATTTCTCGGTAAACTGCAAAAGGCTTGTCTCAAATTACTTGCGACCTAAAACCATAACTAAAGCAGTGAGTTTAAAACACATCTGCCTACCAATTTGAAGATATGGAAATGAGGCTATGTATGTATGTTTCACGGTTGTAATTTTCACTTCATATAATTTAGGTACTTGCTTTGATGGAAATAAATTGTATTTTAACAATTTCGAATATATTATTGACTATCTTTTGCCCGCGGCTTCGCTCGCGTTAGTTTAAAATTTTACAATCAATTCGGGTTGTACTCTGCTTGTAATAATATAATTCAATCATGATTCGAAAGACACGTGGCGCCATCTATTATCATAAGAACGTTATTGTTGTTTTCCTCGGGACAGTATTTTTTTTCGGGATGAAAGGTAGCCTATGTCTGTTTCTGTGCACTTGACAACGTATATGCAAAATTTCAGGATGATCGGTTCAGTGGTTTAAACGTGAAAAGGTAACAAACAAACTCATTTTCGCTTTTATAATATTAGTTAGGAAGTTAGGATAGGCAGTTTACAATTATCCTAATCCTATCCTAATCCTAAATTAGGATAGGATCAGAATAATTGTAAACTGCAATTGAATAACATACCTACGACCCGACCACTGATAGCTGTATTTTTTTATTTTTGTATCTATTTTGTAAAAAAAATAAATTCCTGCTCTTGGAATTATTCCTATGTCGTGAGGAACTTTACAAACATTCAAATAATGGACACATGGAACACCGAGACTCAAAATAACTATTTGTGGATCCCACATGATCTTATCTTGTGTGGTCACCTCAGTGTCAGTGGCGCATGGCGTGGCGATCCAGCATCATAGCAGTCATATTAGTATACAGTCACTTCTATCACTAAGGTGTGATATTTTAACCAATGGGCAACCGCAATATCTCTCACCTTAATGATTTATTGTTTTGTAGGCATACGCAAGAACAGCCGTAAGCATAAACTAGTTCCAGATGCTTGACATCGATTGCTCAGAGACGCAGCCAGCTGTGTTTTCTTCAATTTGTAGGTCAAATGGAACTCAAATTGTTGACATTGTTCCAGACGATAATTATGATTTATCAAACATAGTACTTATTAATTTAACCACATATCATTATTGGCTATTTGGGTATAATTATGATGTATATAAAATCATATATTAATTATATGATAAGTGTCTATACAATATGTGTTATCAAAATATATTTATTATACATAGAATATTTTGAAGTTACAGAGTATTTTTGATGTTCTGATTTAAGACTTAGGTATATAGACTTATAGCCAGTTTCACAACTATCAAATAGAAGTTATCCGAAAGACAAATTGCATGCTGTCTCACTCTTGTTAGGTTAAAGAAGAGAGATGGCGAGACTTTTACCTTATAGGTGAATGCTATTTGGAGCTGGTGGGACAGGCCCTAGACTCAGTTTAGCAATTTGTCGAGAATGCGATGTATTTCTATTCTATTATCGCTGTCATACGCATTCAATAACTAGGTTCCACGAGTTCACGTGATTAGCACGGCACGAGAGCTGGTACGAGACATAGCATTGCCCTATTTCAGGCTTCATTTTGTTACTAATCGTATCCTTGCAGAACAATTTGTTTAATACGAAAATCAATCGATATTATTTGGGTAGTAGTAATAACTTGATATACTGTGATATAGCTTTTTCATAAATGCCCTAAAATTTGAACCATAATGCAATGACGCTTTTAGAAATTGCGGGCTAAGTGTACAAAATTAAGAAGTTATAAGTACTTAATTATAACCAAAAGGTTGAGCAACGTCAAAGTTTAAATATCAAACGCGTGACAAACTAACCTAATTGGAGGAAGCCGGCAAAATAGCGAATACTCGACAGCTTTCACAAACTTATTAATTTAGGATCAAACTAAGTACCAAAATTTAACTTATCCATATCAAATTCTACCAAAATTTAAATAGGTCTGAAGTTTATTTCAATGTGCACAGCAGTAGTTATGGTATAACCGAGAGTGGCTCAAGTGCCCCGTGTATAATGCATAAGAAGGGTGGCCAGCGCACGTAGAGCCCGGACGTCGCGGCCTTGGCCGCCTCATTTTATTGTCTGCAGTCTTGGATTAAAATCTCTTGTTTTCCCTCGTTTTGTTTTTGTTTAGAGAATATTTTACTACAATTTCAACAAACAGGGAATGGTATTTCTTGATTTTTTTTAACAGACTCTTAAAGAGAATTGCGTGAATTTCATAATCGTTTGCTTTAATGGAAAAATTTATTTAATTATAAGCCGGTACTCGCATTTAAGAAGTGGCTTATTAATAATTTTCAATAAGAGTTATATTAGAAACAAAACAGGTAACCCAATATGGGACTGCAGGTAATTATTTTATAAGTTTCGGAGCACAGCAACATTTTCCCTTGGCATCCACTTCTGATATGAATTTAATATACAACTATCATTGTTCTCAAGTTATCTCATGTAGAGGTTTCTGGCAACCATATTGTTTTAGCTGAGGTTCGAGAAAGATTAATAAGAACCTCTTGCTTCCTGGAAACGTTGGCAAATAATATAAGTAATTATATAAACAGACATCGAACAAATTGGATTTAGATTAGTTTCTACTTATTGATATCGTTAAAGCGAACTTTGACCTCACAACCGAGGTCTGCAATCAAGTTAAAACGCATTATGAGCTACGACTTTGAAACTTTCCTCCCAAGATATCTACTCTCAAAAAACTTAGAATACGCACTTCCATTTTTCCTCAAAGATAAAAAGCTGTACACGACTTTTATTTCCACAATAGTCAGCTACTTTGAGTTACTGTCTCGACGACACTATCAAACAGTTTTGGCGAAAAAATATGGTCGGAAAGCGTTATCGCTTTACGACATGTAAAAAATTGCGATAAACGTAAAGATATAGGAGTACGACATGTCAGAAGGTGCCTTCTACTTCCTTTTTCATTATGTTGGTCCGGGATCAAGCGAGGCTGGTTGGCCGCGGGTCGGAGGGGTACGGGGCTCGCGAGGGGTGGACGGGGCTGGCGAAACTAGGTCAGGCCGATGAACTAGGCCGCTGGGGCGGATCTCGCAGACTTGTTGCGAGTTGAACAGGTGCGTCCGAGGATCATACAGGATTATGTACGAGTTCGTTATTAAGTAGATAAGTACGGGGATTTTTTTCGAGAGTTTATAAGTAGGTGGGCTTGGAAATCTTAGACGCGCATTTTTGTTTTAAAGTGCTTGATGATATTTAGCTGCTTTTGTACGGTAAATGGATTAAATGATCGAATGGTAAGTAGCCAAATGGATTGCCGTGCAAGCTAAATAGGTCAGAACTGCCAAACCAAGTTCTTAGAATATTTTGATTAAGAATGAGACCATTAATTTAAAACTTAAAAGCAAGTACATAAAGGATTTAGTTATATAAGGTGTTAGATGATGACATATATAAGTATATGTTAATTGCCAACAAATAATAATCGCATTGAGGCTATAAATTCGAAATCTATTATTTAGAGAATTTATAGTCTTGATGGTCACTGAGGTTGTAGTATATCTTATTGGTCACGAAGCACAGGTTATAAATTATTTGTAATTCTGTTAGATTATAAAACAAATATTGAAATAGGTTTTGTTTAAAAGTTAACGCTATGGGCTTTTAAAGGTAAGGAAAAAGGTTAGGAACATGCAAAAAATCAATCTATGTTGTACCAGACAGATTTTTTGCATTTTCACTTCCAGTACTAAATGCATTGAAGTGTAAATTTAATTAAAACTCCTCTCAGGCCTGCTCTATAAGAAATGCAATCTTAATGGCAAAGGCATTCTTTGTCAGTCAACATTTAGTTTATGCAGAGGCGGAGGAAATACAATTCAGTAGGAATAAAATTTACATTGTGTATTGTATATAGAAATGAGAATTTCTTTGTAATTTGAAGCAATTGTTTATTTTATTTTTATTAGAAACAAGCGGGCGCAATAGGTTTTCATCTACTAAAATTTGTCCAGTAATTTCACGTGATATGTCTACAGATAGTCATAATATAGTTTATTTTAATATAGAATATGCTTAAGTAAAGGTTTCTAATCATCATTTTTAACATCTATTAGCTGTAGAACTTTTTAATTTCGCAACTTTCTTTAAATAAAAGAAATGTTTCAATCCTTTCTTTTAGCGTAGAATACCTTTCCAAGTATCATCAATATTCATATTTTAAGGACTTTTATACATTTTTACGTTAACAAGAATTTTAAATGGTTAGGCAATAATTGGATAGTAAATTACTTCCAAAGATTTCTTCTTACTTATTTTTTGTTTAAAACGATAATAATAATTGTTCTACAACAATCTCAAAATAACTATTCGTATATCTTGAGACAGGTTTCTGCACGGTTAAGCAGGGTCTCCTAACAAATTGAGCATCCGCCTAAAATATTGCCGATAACATTGCCCCACTTCCAACACCTAACTCTGCCAAGTACGAGCGCTTGTTCCCCGCTGCGATGAGCAATTTTCATCATTGATATGCCTTTAGCAGTCTCACTTAGGTAGGGTCAGATTTTTAACCGTTTTTTAGGGTTTAGTTTCACGTTTATACATACATACATAAATAGATTTACGCCTGTTTCCCAGAGGGGTAGGCGGAGATTACGGATTTCCATTTGCTACGTTTATACAGATTGTAAGAAAATATTGTATAGGTGTTCGTCCTTTATGTTTGCCAATAAAAAATATATATTATATCATAATATGCTTTACATTTTGTCCTATACGTAATGTCGCAATAAATGTAGATGAATCCTTTTTAGATTCTATATAAAACATTTAAGACCTTTATAACGCATTTTGAAGAAATCACAAAGATGCAGTTCGATCTCCAAATATGTCCTAATGTTTCATGAAACTATTATCCGCATGTCATTTGACTTTAAGATACTTTGTAAAGTACTTATATACCAATTTTAGCTCTCATGTAGCATCGTTCCCAACAATCCCAACCCATGTTGTCTCTGAGCCCTGTGGTTTCATTCCAATCCATTGAAATGTTCCTAACCCTTATTTTAATAAGGGTTAGGAACATTTTACTGCACATTTGTACAAAAATGGACATGAAAATGGCTGTTGGACCTCCATAAATAAATAAATAAAAGCATCCGAATTTGAAAAATTATTATAATGTAATAACTGGCTACAATTACGTATTTGTGACTACGAATACGTTATTAAGTAGCCAGTTATTAAATTCTGATAATTTTAAAACACATGAGTTGTAATGAAAATATTTATGATAACACGTACCAATTTTCTGCAAGGGCGAGCATCCCAAATGAGCTGCGCCTGAGAATTTTGTACACTTCATTGGTTTTATTACGGTGGAAGCTGAGTATTTGGAAGTATTAGTTCCATCCTAAGTATGATGATAATACGGCGCTTTCGGTTTTATAAGACACTAGCTTTTGCACGCTACTTCATACGCGTATAAGGAGATTACGTAAGTAACAGTACGTTTTTTAAATAAAATATAGCCAGAAATTAAATTTTCACAAAATAAATTAAATTTTTCAACTTTATAGATATAGTCGCTTTGAGCGAGCCGTAGGTTTACAAATATAACCTGTTATGTGTTGTAGCTAGTTCACTTATCTAATATAATAATCAACAGATATATGAGCACAGCATCACATAATATGAGCAAAGAGAGTACTCACATATTATAAAAGCGAGGCCGTCTACTGGGTACGTATTGCTTTCCAGCCTACGTTCTGCTATTGAGTATTCACTGAGAGGAAACCCTATAACAGTTTATTTTTCTTCAGGTTAATTAAGTTATTTTAATGCATATTAGTTCCCAAAGTGGTCCAGCTGGACCCCTAGGGGTCCACGGGAGACTCGACGGGGGTCTACGTTAGCGTGACAAAAAAATTGGGGTGCACAATTCGTAAGCGGGGTCCACGAAAATTTATTTGCTTTCGATAGTGAAGAATTAAAATGTTGGCCTAACTTAACCGACTGTTCGACAAGCTCAGCGACTGTTACTTGTAAAAACTTGCATATTCCATATTCAGTACCAGTAGTTTTTCGATTTTTCGGTAGAGAATAATTAAAAAAAGAAATATGTCAGCCCGTAGAGATTTGATCAAATTTTTTACTTGCATGAACTTGTTTCGCTGCAAGGGGTCCACCAGAACCAGTGAAAGGGGTCTATGAGACAAATTCTGGGAACCTCTGTTTTAATGTTTATAATTTGTAATGCTTCTGTAAGCAAGGAAACTTAGTGCAAAGTTAGTCTAAAAGATTACAACCAAGACTAATATAGCTGAACTTCTTAAATCATAGCTTAAAGTAGTCAAATTCCTAAAGGAGTCAAAATGTAAGTCATTCTTACAAATACTTTGCAACACGGCCTTTGTAAAACAAACTTATTTTTAGACATAATTGATTATATATTATTTTTGTGCGTAATTGAATTAGTGTAAACTATAAATAATTAAAGACGTCTATTAATTCCAATACAAAGCAGTATTTGCTATATATGTATATATATTGCTTAATTATAAGATTAGCTTTGTGATCTCGGTGGTGAAAAGAAATCACTTCTGTTTTCTAATTATGGCAAAGTTTGATGAACAAACATTGATGTATCACTTTGTTGTCTAAGTGTGCCGATAATCCGATAATGGGTTCAAAAAATTTTATACAATCTTATGTTATAAATTATGAATGAACCTGTAATGAATCACCAATATTTGAATGTCTTTGCCGAGGAAACTTCAAGATGTTAGTAGGCCGCGCAGAAACTCAACCATGTATATAAGATTGATGATTTAATTTAAATTGATTGCTCAATCTGCTATCAATTCGAGAGGTATAATATTAAATGTAAGATTCTAAATTATTAAATTGAATGAGGCGCTATTTTTGGCAGCATTGCGTCGACTTAGTAACGAAAGAGTGGTTGCCTCGTCATTGCACATTTGTGTCATCCACAAATTATTATCCGTTGTTTACCTAAATGTTTATACAGTTTCCCTAGTCTCAATATTTATTCCTAGCGTGGTATAAACAAACAAACAAAAACATTTCTAAACACAACCTTTCTAAACATCTAAAACTGGGTGAGTATTGTGATCCTGTTTCGATATTTTATATATTGCAACACTAAAGCAGGATTATAGGACAGCGAAGTCCTAACCCAAAACCTTTAAATTTTGTTGAATACAGTACTCATATTTTCTTCATCATTAAATTTATTCTCGCAGCTAAAATCAAATGAAAATCATACTGATACACAAAAATCATTTTCAATTTACGACGTCACGTAAACTTTCTAAATACATATGTGAATTTTATGACATTTTCCTTTTATAACTTTCTTATTTAGTACGGGCGGTTTGGTGCTGTTCATGTGTAGGAATCTACTATTTTTATTTTTTATTGCCAATGGTGATTGTCAAGCAAGTGCCCCACCTGATGGAAAGTGGTATCCGCTACTCATGGACTTCAGCAATGTCAGGACACAGCAAAGCCACTGCCTGCCGTAAAAGAAGAACTCTCTTTAAACCTCGTTTGAAGAAGGACATATCATGGCGCTCGGGAAACATCAAGGCAGACAGTTCATTCCAGATTTTGCACGTACTTGGGAGAAATGATCGCTGAAAGCGTACCATCTTGGATTTGAACGCTTCCAGGTGATATGGATGAACCCTGCTTCGTTGTCGAGTGGTACGGTGATAGATAGGGGCCGCTGGTACCAAATCAAATAGTTCTTCAGAGCACTCGCCATGAAAGAGTGATACATATATTTTATACTAGCTGTTACCTGCGACTTCGTCCGCGTAGATTTTAACTAAAAAGTGTTTGTCTCCGCGAAACCCCATTATTTTTCTAAAATCAAAGTAGCCTATGTTACTCCTTATAACATCAGCTATCTGCCAGTGAAAGTCCCGTCAAAATCGGTTCAGTCGTTTCGGAGATTACCCAGAACAAACAGACAGACAGACAAAAATTTTAAAAATAGATGTTTTCGTAAAGGTACCTTATATACTTTCATATGCATTAGATAAAAAGCTGTTGTTTTGACATTACAAACAGACACTTCAATTTTATTTATTTGTATAGATATATAGATTAGTGTTAAATGTACAAATGTTTATTATGCTGCTGTTAAGAGTTTTACAACTATTACTGAGCATTTACGACCGATGTATTTGTATCGCACACCTATATCGTTTTATTGTATTTGTATTTATATTGAATCTCAGTCGCTTGCTTACTATATCGAAAAAGACGTGTTACGACGTAAACATACTAATGTCTTTATTGTTTATTAGCTTTTGCTCGCGGCTTCGCTCGCGTTAATTTAGAATTTGACAATCAATTCGGGTCGTATTCTGCTTGTAATAATATAATTCAACCATGATTCGAAAGACACGTGGCGTAATCTACTATCATAAGAACGTTATTGTTGTTTTCCTCGGGAACAGAAATTTTTTTCGGAATGAAAATTAGCCTATGCCCATTTCTGTACATCTGACAACGTATATGCAAAATTTCAGGATGATCGATTCAGTAGTTTAGGCGTGAAAAGATAACAAACAAACAAACTCATTTTCGCTTTTATAATATTAGTTAGGATTAGGATAAGGATTTATTCTCATACATGTACTTATTTTAGAAAAGTTTGGAATAAAAAGAAATCCATATTAAAAAAGGATTAAATGCAACCGTATAGTACTTTGTACAGTTTGAAATATATTATGCTAGATTGCTATTTACATACAAATATTATTGAACTCCCCATACATCTGTTTGGCCAAAGCATACACATATCTGTAACAGATATTCAACATAACCTCCCACGCAACACAAACTGCCAACATATTGTAATTTAACACCAGCAATCAAATAAACGTAACCCAATCTGTCAAAACATCACATAACATAACCGAGGCGTACATCCTTGAACAAACGCAAACAAGTCGAAGAACCAAAATTCCAATATGTCGTATATAAGAATAATGCAACCTTCGTGCTGTCAAATACTGCACAAGATTAATTCTTAGACCTTGCTTGTCGGCCGCCAATATGGCAGACAATAACCTAGGGAAGTAACTCGGATTTTATTAGATGTCTGATCTTTTTATGTGATAGGGTTCATGTAATATTTTTCCTTGTTCTTATTTGGTGTTTGGTGCTCATGAATTACCAGCAGTTCTCACTGGACCGTTATATTATTTAATGCAAGTAATAGCATTTCCGGTACAACAAACATTTCAAAGAAGCAATTTGATACATTATGGAAACAAACCATTGTTTCCATAATGTATCAAATTGCTTCTTTGAAATCAGCTGACTATATAATAATTGTTATATCCAAAAAAATGGAAACTAGTGAGTATAATATATAACCACATTTATAAATAAGTAAGTGGGGAGACCAACAGACTGCAATGCAGAGGGTCTCGGGTTCGAACCCACGTCGCGCACCTCTGACTTTCGGAAGTTATATGACTTTTCGAAATTATGTGCGTATTGATTGCCAATTATCGCCTGCTCCGTGCCTCGGAGAGCACGTTAAGCCGTCGGTCCCGGCTGCCATGAACATCTATGACAGTCGTTAGTGGGAAGTCAGTGCCCTCTAATATCCTGACACTGGTCTAGCCTTACGGTATCGTTAGCCTTCGGGTTGCGGACGTCAGGTGGCAGCCGCTCCGTGTAAAAATTGATATCCAGTCAAATCCGGTTAGACTAGAAAAGCCGACCCCAAGTGACTTGGGAATAATAAAGGCTAGGGAGAAAAAGATGTATAAATAAGTAGGTAATCTGTATATATATGTAGTATCTCATGTAGTCTCTTTTAGTCTCCTCCAAAGTGGAAGGACTGTTTAGTGACTAATAGAATTCAGTGTTTCTTGTGAACCATAGTGCGTTAAGAATTTAACATATTATTTTCTTTATCGGCTATATAAATTTTTTATTTATATTTTCAGTTTCATCCATAACCTTCTACTTCCTATTACGAGACAAGGTATATTGAGTTCTATTAAGACTATCTTTGTAAGGGTATTTTACTACCCCTTCCTGAGGTTATACCCAGGCGCAAGTCAATATATGTAGGTATACATTTTCGTGACATACATATATTATTGAGGATGAGGTGGCTACCTCGGCGGTGGATTCTATAAATAAATGGATAAACCACATCATTTACATGCGTATAACTAAGTAAGGAAGCCAAAATAAATACGTAATTCATGTTACATTATACCATTATAGAGCAAAATCAAACCTACCACAACAATGTCTGGCACTGAAACCGTAGTATAAGCGATTACAAGCGAAAATCTAAATCTAATCTACAGACACCAATGATAAATGATCCGCAATCTCAATCATTATGAAATGGGACGCGGGCCAACTATGACTGGCTATTATTACTTCATTATATCGTTTGTTTTCGTTAATAGAATATGAGCCAGTGATGTGTTCTATATCTGCAGTTAATAAATGGGAGATATGTATCATTGTTCCGGAAAAAAGAAAGTTGTGCTAACAAAGGCTGGATGGAACAATTGATTACAATGACTTCATGGATGGTACGCCATCCATGAAGTCAGATAATGGCTTAAGAGGACACACTGAAAAAATGCACTAACTTTCATCGAATAGTATAGGACTATGAGAAGACCAATTAATCTAGAATTTTGATATAGGTAAATTGATGTCTTTAACTAGAATTTCCTAGCTCAAAAACACGATATTGTGATTTTGGCTCGATCATAATTATTTTCGAAAGCACCTCTGAAAAATTACTATTTTTGAAATTACAAGGAAGTTACACTATTATTATGCTTAGGAATTACTCAAATATATTCGTAACATCAATATTAGTAATTTGCTAGCTCATTATTTCCATAACTAAAACCAATCATTTTTAAATAATATTTTAAGATTTTAACAAACAGTTTCTAAGCGCTCTCGATCATTGCGGGCGCATCGCAATTTTAGACCTTATGACCGCTCTTTAACGATTGATACACAATGAGAGTCAATGAGTACGTACGTCACGTTTCGCAGTGTCCCCTTAAGAGACCGTTTCGCGATTGTCACAGCGCTGAGTGTTATGAGATCCCATGGGACATAAATGTATTTTGAGTCTAGTTCTTTGAATGCTTTTAAAGTTCCCCGGAACTCAGTAATTATTTATAGTCTGGAAGTTGTTTTATAGAACTAAATTATATAATATATTGCTTTATATAACAATTATAGTTGGACTTGAATAAACAGGTGTTGCGGTAGTTAAAATGCGGTTAGTGTTAGTCTTGTCAATTACGTAAAATTGTTGTCAATCTGCACAACTATAGATCATTAGAATCCAAAGGCAGCTTAAACTGTGTGGGTCAATGAATACAAGCATTTATTTTGATATCCTGGAATTCTTTCTGCCGTAAACTATGACTGATATGAACCCTGTTATATAAAGGGTGTTATTTAAATGGTTAGCATAGTATTCGTATTTTTGTGAGCAGAAAAATATAATCTGTGAGCAGAAATAGCTAATTGATCAGCAGCTCATGGCCAGGAATCTTTAAAGAGATCAAACTAAGTTGACGAAGCCCCGCTTCGCGGGGCTCCTATTTTTGGGTGGGTTTAAAAAGGAACCTAACATAACCTAATACTTCCGAGACGGAATGCAGTGATTTGGGGCGTATAGATGCTCGTTATGCTGTGCAATATTTGCTGACCAATTAGTATTTTTGATGATCATTATATTTAATCTATAAATAATCGTTTAAACTTAATAAAGTTTAAACATTATAATATGTATATATGTGCATGAGGACACTACTTTTTCTTGTAGGTATCCATATTTAAATCCTATCACAATGTAACAAGCTGACTAAAATACGTCACTGCCTAATACTTTGGACCTATAGTAGTGTTATTGCATATTGATTTATTTGATTCAGAAGCCCTATTTGAATACAAATTATCCGACCTATCAAAAACAACCCGAATCGAAGCTTCAAAATATCCAGGAGGCCTATTAAAGGCCTGTCAATTACAATCGTCTCGCCTTACTTTCAAAGGGAAGTCTTCAAAGGGGTCTGAGTTTATCGACTATATTAGATATAAAACTTATATCTGTCTGAAATTATGACAGGACTTTGATGTCATTTGGTCTAATTAATTTCCATGGAATCCTGGTATCTACCAATATTTGAATACTTGAGTTAATTGTTGTTATAAACCTATATTCAAGTTTTTAGGTAAGATGAGGTGATTTAGAATGTAACAAAACGTGGGTTTGAAACCTGGCTTAGAACATATTTTTATAGTAGTAAGGCGGTAACGGAGATTGGACCACAGCAGTGGCTTAGTGGAAGCCAAGGGAATGACTAAGTACACAGAAAAGAATGTACTTTTTTTTAAGGTATAGGACGCAAACGAGCAGACGGTTCGCCTGATGAGAAGCAATTACCGCCGCCCTTGTCACTCCTCTGGTGTTACGGGTGTCCACCCGTAACACCAGAGGACTCACAAGTGCGTTGCGTTCCTTTTAAAGTTACCCCCACCAGAAGGGGGAGGGGGGACGGTGGGGCCTCCGGTACCCTCACTCACTCGACGAAACACAACGCAAACGCTATTTCACGTTGGTTTTCCTTGAGGCCGTGGTATTAATCCGGTCGAGCCGGCCCATTCGTGCCGAAGCATGCCTCTCCCACGGCAAAACTTGACTGGCATAATAGCATAAAAAGGGTAAGCCTGTACTCGACAATGGGTAGTAATAGGCTGAATACATAGATATAGCGACAAACAAACACATGTGCCTTTGGATGTAGCCTAGCTTAATAGCACATGAATATTATTACTAGCTTGTTGTCTGCGCTGCGAAAGGAATCACTAGGATCCAGGACAATACGTAAATAACACGACTAACCCTCTGCTGACTGAATAGCAGCAGTTTAAGGACGTTGATCAGAAAAAATAATCTCAACTAACTGCAAAAGTACAAGCTGTGTATTTTGGCAAATTCACAGCTTTGAACGAGGCTAATATATTTTCAAGAAGTTGGTTGACCAGTAGTGTAACAATGTATAAATAGCTATTTATAACATAATTTGAATTAAGCAAAATATGTATAGTTACAAATTTCAAATAAATAGATTCAATAGTTTCTATGTATATCGCGAAGAGTATTTCATTCTCAATTATATAAACATAGATTACCTATTATGCTGGTCCCACCATCTATGTATACAAAACTGCTGGTAACGCGTTTTAAAGTAATGACACCCGCGTCTTTTACAGGCTATATATAAAACACACCTAGAAGTCCAGTTCGTTGAACTTAGTCCAATAAGCCTCCATGTAAATACGTATTACAAAAAGTATACTTAATTTAAAAAGTTTCGCACAAATTCCATTTATTACTTAATAACAGTGTCGTGGCGGGAATCTAAACAGGTTTCGCTGAAGTGGCACGGTTTTCTTTACTGTATAATTAAACCAATTTTTTGGAATATAATGTTTGATAGTAAGTACTTATAACTTCACAAGGGACATTCTTTGATATAATATCACAAAGCTATAGGTTTGGCTGCCAAATCATCAAAAGCAAATAGTTATATGATACGTTATCACAATCATGAAAAGCATTGAGAGCTACGTCATAGCCAACTGTGGTGTGGGGTAGAATTTGCATTGACATCCTTATGCTATCCAAGGACCTGCTGTCCTTATGTGCTGCTGCTTTTACAAAATTAGTAGCTGCTCTTAAGTGAAGCCCTTAGGAGGCTCTCAGGTACTAGTTCTTAATTAAGTGCTAGCAGTTTCTAAAGGTTATTTTTTCGTCGCGTTAAATAAACACACTCGTAGATACCTATCAACACACAACCTGCATGGTTTCTCCTTTACGAGTTTATATTCTAATATTCTCAAAACTTTGCGATATTAAGTACCTCATAAATGAACGTCTTTTATAAGCTCCCTTTTCAGCTTATTGAAGATTTCAAGTCTGTTAAGATTATTAAGTTTTTTATAGAACTATCTTTAAAATTGCCAAAACTTTTTCCTCGATATTAAAGGGTCCAATAACAGTTTTATTTTGTAAGTCTTCATCCAATTGGCGAAGGTTTATTGATATTGCCTCTTATAATGAAATGTGGTGAAGGGAAATATATTTTTCAATCAGTTTATATGGAGATTCGTTACATAATATTTGATTGAAGAATTGCTCTCTTTAGTTAAATGTCTTCGTTGGTCGCTATGGTTTTATTAATATAGTATATTGCTGTGTATATATTTAAAAACGTGTATAAGCGAGTAATAATTCAATATGATTACTTATAATTATATGATTTTATGTCTTGCATATTATTATTCTTTGAAATCAAGACATAGATCCTAAGAAAATGTAAGACTACCTTTGACATTAAAAAAAATATTGCGATTCTCTCAAATTTGATGTGTATAATATTTTAGTCAGAAATTATGCCAGAGACTTTTAAATCAGCTATTTTATGGCACACTAGCATTTCCACGAAATCACCAGGGCAATCACAAAGGTGCAAGAAACGTTAACAAAAAGGAAAAAATGTAAAGGAGGTACGAAATAGCCGGACATTAAGTAAGAATGAATTAAAAGTTTAAAGCATTTTAGTAATAAACAAACAAAAATAATTTTAAATAATGAAGCTCAAGTTATTGGAGAATGTTCACACATGTCGCCTGAAAATTAATTATCACTTTCATTGAAAATTCTACAGAATTTTGAACAAAATTCAAATTAAATTTGTATCTATGTATTATTATTAGGTCATATAGATTCCTATGTCTTGAAATATTGCCATAAGGTAAAACGAATAGCTTCATAACCAACATAAATTTTGACGGCCTCGATGGCGTACTGGTTAGTGTAACCGACTGCCACGCCTGAGGTCGCGGGTTCGATTCCCGCACAAGTCAAACATTTGTGTGCATGAACATTGATATTTGTCTTGGTCTGGGTGTTTCTATGTATAATATGTATGTATTTACACAAACAAAAAAGTATATATGTATGTTTATCCATTGTCTAGAACCCATAGAACAGGCTCGGCTTAGTTTGGGCTAGATGGTGTTGTGTGTATGTGATAGAATATTATTATTATTAAAAACAGAAACTATACAATTAATATTAGCTATATTAGTTTGTTCCACATTTATCAAACCGCAGTCTTTTACTACTGCAATTTTACTTTCATTTTAAAAATACAAAAACCTTAAACAGCGTATTTATCTAATATTATAAAGCTGAAGAGTTTATTTGTTTGTTTGAACGCGCTAATCTCAGGAACTAATGGTTCGATTTGAAAAATTCTTTTAGTGTTGGATAGCCTATTTATCGAGAAAGGCTATAGGCTATATAACATCACGCTACGACCCACAGGGCGGCGCAGTAACGATAAACGCGGGTGAAACCGCGGGAACATCTAGTCTGTTATATAAGGATTGTGTAGAATAAATAGTAAGCATTTTACCGCAAAAAAATAAACATTTTACGTTACGTAAATATATGTGCAATCTAACCAAGGACAAGTTGTCCAAAAATGCATGTCAACGAGCCTTAGATGTAAGGGTCTACTCTTCATGAAGAAGCTATTTATCTTATCCGGACCCACGGCCTTCGATCCTTTGCTCAAGGATGCTACTTAAACTAAGCGGATATTTGAGCAGTTCCTCAAACTTGGGAGTACATAGTTGACATTCTTGAAAACATGACACAGTTTCCCTAACGAGATTAGATGACGGCGTAATTTTGGCATTGATTTTGGCTAAAAATAATGTTTCACAATCTCTGGAATGTTTTGCGTCATTAAATTTATAAATATCTGGATTAAGATTATTCCAAAATATAACGATAGGTAATCTGGTATAATGTGTGTAGTAAGCTATCGTATAAAATATTATCCAATGCTTATTAAGTTAATACATGTTTTATAACGAGAAGGGAGTATGTTTGCTATAGTTATATGCGTGTCGGCGCATATTTCGATTTAATAAAAAAAATATTTTTATATACTTTTTTAACACAAAAAAAGAAAAAAAAATGAGTTACCAACAAGTAATTACAAAATAGTGTTGTTTTATATTCACAAACGGTACTGGTACTGTTTCCCAAACTAGGCTGTAGCCTGTCTTTTGGGAGACAGTGCTCAGTCAAAAAGTTTTACGCTAGACACAATGGATGACTTAGTTTTATTGATGTCGGTAAGTCATAAACATACTTTATATCTAAATAATAATATAATTACTATAATAAAATTCTACATAATGTGCAGAATGTGTGTGTGTGTGTGTGTGTGTGCATGTTAGGTTTTAAATATTTAAATTTATTTGTTTAATTTGTCAATAAAGAGGGTCAGACCTCGTTTTCTGGAAACAGTGACCTGCTATGGACTAACTGAAAATCTGGTTGTTGGATAAAATATATGACTTATAACGAGAAGCTTAAAACTGTCGTATCGTCACACGCACACAAGTAAAGCCAGATACTAGTAAGTCGCAGGGTAGTTCTTGCAGCTATTTATACAAACTGTTTACCAGCTGCTTTCAAAACAATAGAAACTTTCTTCTAATAATAAATCTAATCTCTTTTGAGACCATAATTCAGTCTCACAAACTGTATCCAGGGACCAACACCTTCTCTAATTAAATCTTGGCACTCACTGCAAAGTTTCAAGACTCGTAAATATATGCAGGCTATATTGTCTGGAAGTTTTGGTCCAAGTCTCAGAACTAACTAGTTTATACAAAATATCATCATAGATTTGATTATGAATGGTCTTGTTGTGCTATGTTAAGGAATACCATTACGGAAGAATTGATTAAATATTTTTTCGCGCGGCTCCGCCTACGTGGTATCTACATCAATAAAAAGTAACCTATGTCCTTCCTCAGGTTTTAAACTATATTTGTACCAAATTTAATCTAAATCGGTTGAGTGGTTTAGCCGTGAAAAGGTAACAGACAGACAGAGTTACTTTTGAATTTATAATATTAGTAAGGATTTTATTCGATTGGTGTATGGAAGACATTATTAATAATAATAATCATTTATATTACTTAAATTGGTACAAATAGATACAGAGCTTATGTTACATCGTAAAGATAAATTATAAGGGGTGCCTGTACTAGGGTAAACCTGTGCCA
Source organism: Catocala sponsa (assembly GCA_963564715.1). Classification (NCBI taxonomy): domain Eukaryota; kingdom Metazoa; phylum Arthropoda; class Insecta; order Lepidoptera; family Erebidae; genus Catocala; species Catocala sponsa. Next base: position 1,226,543 of record OY751337.1, read on the forward strand.
CAGGCATTAGGGGCACATACTGTATAATAAAGATATAAATTCTAAAACAATACTCATAAAACATTATTATTTGTATACAAAACTTATGAATTACGTTATAAACTAAGTGAGTGATTATTAATTATATAAGTATATAATAAGAAAGAAAAATTATGATAAAGGAGTCATATAAAATAAAAGTCACCGCTGGTTTAAAAAACTTACAATTTGTTTAAAATATACCAATTTTAAAACAAATTGTAAGTTTTGTAAGTTTTCCCCTTAAACCCTTATAATTCTAAATAACTCTTATCTTAAACCAAAACAATCTCAAACAAAAACATGGTACCTTTATTTAATTATATTCATTATTAATTAACTAAAGCAACTTCGCATACAGCATATAAAGCGTCTAAATTGAATAGATGCTAAATATACCTAAATAAACCTAAAAATATTCTGTAGCACGATGCTTAAATTTTACCAGCATACACTTAAAATATCAACTCTCAACAAGTTAATCGCATATTATATTGAACTCATCCTATACAAGTATAAAAAAATAATGCTGTCAACTAAATGTCATTATTTTTGTACCAACCTGTACATTCACAATTTTTACCTTTCAAGCACTTTGAAGAATATTTGGAGACTCGAAGGTTAAGACCTGAGAAGAGGGCTCTAAATATAACTTTTATTCTTCGTACCTTTTTAAAATATACAATTGAATTAGCACCAGAGATGAGGGCGTAAGGTATGGAATTGTTCAACCGAAAATCTAATTATTTTGTAATTTGGCGCCTCTGTGTCTGAGCTGTCACGCGACTAGTGTGATAATAATTATTATTAGAGTAAAAGGTGAACTAATAAGTATTATACCCAGTAATATCATAAATTTGTTTGTATATTACTTCGGATAGGAGCAATGAACCGCCGTGATTCTTGAAACATATATCTGAGAAACGGAAAATATAAGCTACTTTGTATCTTGGAAAATACCCTAATCCCACGGGATAAAAAATAAATAACTAGCCGCGTGAAATTATATATTTCTACTATGTTTAATTTTATACACAATCTTAAAAGAATATCACATCATATATTACAAAACAAAGTCCCCCTCCGCGTTTGTCTATTCACGATAAACTCAAAAAGCACTGAACGGATTTTCATAAGGTTTCCACCAATAGACAGAGTGATTCATGAGGAAGGTTTAGGTATATAAATTGAAAAGATTTTTTTTTATACTACTTAAGTGGCAAACAAGCATACGGCCTGATGGTAAGTGGTCACCGTAGCCTATGGACGCCTGCAACATCAGAGGTATCATTAGCGCGTTGCCGACCCTTTAGGAAAGGAAGTGGGAAGGAGAAGGAGCGGGAAGGGAGTAAGGGAGTGATTGGGCCTCCGGTACTCTCACTCACCGACTGAAACACAACAGTAGGAATACTGGTATTTCACGTCGATATTCTGTGAGAGGGTAGTTCTTCCCCGATCGAGCCGGCTCATGCTGAAATCAGCGAGGCTCTACTACTCTAAAGTTTTGTAATATCCATGCGAAGCCGGGGCTGGTCGCTAGTTTACAATAAGATTAAGACTTATAATATAAGTTGCACGCAAATAGTTTCCTTATAAAAATCCTTTTGTAGTATATAATGTTAATTTCACTGAACCGAAATCTTAATCGCAAGCTTATAATTGAGAGATTATTCAAATGAGAATACGTTATTTAAGATTCTGTTTATGATAAACGTGATCTACTAAATTTGGTATAAGGAACATTAATAATAGGCCGACCGAATCTATTTAATGAATTATGGATAACGTTTCGTATTAAAGCGAGCTTACTCTGGGTAAGGCATAATTATAGTAAAGTTACTAACCAATCGGGTTTCGAAAATAGACTCGAATATATGTATTTTAGCTTTATATACTTATAAATACATGCAGCAGCGATAGCTCAGTGAGAAGACCAACAGACTGCAATGCAGAGGGTCTCGGGTTCGAACCCACGCCGCGCACCTCTGACTTTCGGAAGTTATATGACTTTTAGAAATTATGTGCGTATTGATTGACAATTATCGCCTGCTCCGTGCCTCGGAGAGTACGTTAAGTCGTCGGTCCCGGCTGCCATGAACATCTATGGCAGTCATTATTGGGAAGTCAGTGCCCTCTAAGGCTCTAATATCCTGACACTGGTCTAGCCTTAGGGTATCGTTAGCCTTCGGGTTGCGGAGGTCAGATGGCAGTCGCTCCGTGTAAAAACTGATATCCACTCAAATCCGGTTAGACTAGAAAGCCGACCCCAAGTGAGTTGGGAATAATAAAGGCTAAGGAGAAGAAGATACTTATAACATAAATTAGGCAAATTAGTGTGCAGAAAATAAGCTTTCAAGGTTGCGTAGATAAATGGATAAAAATGAAAACCATATATTTCATCGCATTTGTTTGTCCGTATCCACTTCAGAGAAAAATTAAAATGTATATAGGCCATAAACAACTATACAAGGGTTTAGTTAAATAAGAAAAATAAATGAAGAATAATCTGCATACACGTCACTGTGAGATTGAAAATAATTCCATTGCACTTAACCGCGTGGGGGATTTTAGACAGATCTCTTAAAATCCTTTAGAAGGCTTGAAATTGCTTTTATATTTATATTAAGTTAGTGAGAAATGCGTTACACAGTTTGCAACTTTGCGAAACGTCGTATAAATTTATTGCCTGAAATAGCCACTTTTTAGTTTTATGCTCATTAATTGTGCCAACTCTCGTTCGATTTAAGATGGGCCGAGTAAACCGGAGTACCCAGGAAATCCTAGAAAATCTGAACCTGCATATTCATTGACAGCATCCATATATATTAAATATCGATTATAAAACCAAAATGAAGCTGCTAATACAAAATAACAATTGTCTTGGTTTTGTATTTAACATAAAATTATATAACACACCGCTTGCCTACAATGAACGCCATAATATTAGGTATTTAGCATTGGCCAGCTTTCTGGACAAGAAAATTGCCTTAATCTCTTTAGAAAATTTGTAAACATTTAAATTCAGAACTGCAGAAAAAAGAAAACAATGTTGCCTTATTACGTAACGATATTATCTTTATTAAAGTAGTTAGAACACAAAAACGAGGTCTCAATTCAAGTTAATTCCTTCCAAAAAAATAAACAACGTGATTAGAAGGCTTTAGTAATAATTAGGTCATTTCGGTAGTCATTAGAGATAACAGTTGAGAGTCTCGTTCAAGGCTCTAATGAGATTAAGGGTCTGTAGGTCTCGGTCAACTAGCAAGAAGTCGAATACAGGGTGGAGAGCAAATTGCAAATATTCTGGTGTTGTAGTCAAATTAACGGTTGCTCTAATTCCAAGTACTTAAAAGCGGAGTTAGTAATATTAGCTAAGAATGAAATCACTTTGAGTGTTTGTAGAATTATTTGCTGAGAAGCAAAATATTCGTAGACAAATAAAATGTCAAAGCTACAAATACATTTTAATCAGCAAAATGTATTTGTAGCTTTGCTTTGTACATTTTATTTAACATTTCTATTTTACTTAAGTGTGTTTATTTCCTTTTTACTTGTTAAATGTCGATCAACTAATATTATCATCACGTCGCTCGTGTTTTCTGAGGGCTTATCAGATATCCTGTCCTTGACTCCTAAACTGCCATACTCATTAAATTGCCCAATGGTTAAGCTCTCTCTTTTTCTCTCATGTATCTCTTATCAAATGTAACGTATTTTTAAGTCATTGTTTAGATCGGTTTTTGTAATTTGTTTTTTTAATAAAATCTCTTAAAATTGGCTGTTGTAATAACAGCTTACAGCGTGTAGCGATACTGCTGACGCGTTAGTTTTGTGTAGTCAGGCGCAAGTATACAGTAGCGCCGCGCGGCAGTCGTCTCCCCGCAACAACTGAGTTAGGTCGTAGTCCAATATGTATTTATAGTATCTATATCTGGTACCAGTAAATATATAACCATATCCATCAAGAAGTATTTTATTTGGACTCTACAAGAACATTTTATTTATCCCCACATGGGCTGTGGGGATAAATAAAATGTTCTTGTTTTCACATTTGCTTATGCCCAATAAGCAAATATGAAAACTTCAAATAATAATGGATATAAAAATTACAAGCTTAGCATCAAATCAGTGTTGTTTACGCTCCGAAACCTATAATATCTTCAAAAACGCCTGACTAAAAAAAGATACAACAAATTAAGTTCTGACTGATAACGTAAGCACGCTGTATAAGTAGATCTATGTCAGGACATTCGGGTAGATCTAATATGTAGGTTACACTCTGATATATTTCTTGTTACGCGTTTGCTTGGAAACAGTCCAACGCTAAATATCCGGAGGCTTATAAGAAACTTCGGTTCGTCTATACGATCTGTTTACGGGAAGTCGGCTATAATTGAGCTTACGTCATACCCAGTGAATAATATTTGACCATTGAAAGGAATTAATATATCTTAGAAGAAAATAATACCTGGCTGACGATGTTTGCGATATTTTATGGCTGAGAGATTAGAAGCTGACTTTGCACAACGCATACATCATTATGTTTGTTTCAAGACAAAGGTTTCTGTTTCAGGCTTCCAATACCTCCATCTCTTATTGCCTAATTATATTATTATACATATATATGTTATTTAAAAATATTATTTCTGTCTGCGATTGTGTAAAGAATACGTGAGGAAACTTGGAATGCGACATATTTTACATAAAACCCAAAAGTAAAAATCTACTGATTCGCTTTTCGATAACATTGTTGACACAAGAAACTTGTCAAAATTGGGCGAGATTTTAAAGAAAGAAGAGGTGACATTAAACTCAAAATAAAATAAATTTGGGTATACTTAACAAGCACATGAAAATGCAACAATTCAATAAAAACATCAAGTAATATCGGTTACTCAACGCTTCAACGCTTCTACAGAAGCGTGCTTTGCCTGTGATTTGGCAATAAGTATAACGAGACTCAGATGGTGTTATAGTCTGTTTAATTTCAGTAAAAGTAAAGCTTATATACTAGTGTGGCGCGTGTATACATTTGCATGCGTGTGCATTTTTAACTTATCTTAAGATGTGCTCTATCGGAATACTGTAATAATGTAGTCGCTACACGTGCTACCTCTCCCTAGTACGACACATATTCGAAGATACTAGATACTCAATTGCAAAGTACTTAATACCAAGCAGTTTCAACCGAATTAGCTTAGACTGTAGGCTTATAGTTTATCAGGCTATTTCAATCCTACCCTAATTTCATGGACCAAAGCTGTTAACCTAACTGTATACAAGTCAAGGTTACTTTATCACGATTTAGCCGGCATTTTTATTATTTTCCCTCGAGAAGCAAATCAGTCACATCAACCATATTGAATCCTAGAACATTAACCACAAGAGCATCAGATACGAAATCACAACCTACTTACCACATGTGGACACGATTGGAGTTTTACTGCAGTAGTATAATAAAAAGAAAATGCCGCCCAATCTGACATCAACAATACCTACATCAAATAGATACAAGGATACTTTTTATGACGTTAATGTGGGCAAACAAGCGGTGGGCAAACAGTATCGGCTTGTGGACTTTCGACGTGGAATGATAAGTGGTGTTTGGTTTCTGTACGAATAGTTACGGGGTCATTAACCTAACGGCGTCAAAATAGAGGCACCTATCACAAGGTCGCTTATAAGACAAGTTTTCACTTGGGAATGTCACGTTTTCCACTTGACTGAAATCACATCAAATTATGTTTACTGAAATTCGGGAATCTATGGAGACGAAATTATCCTGCGTGCTTGATTTTCTTCTCATATTAAGCGCTAACTAGTGTCAATGTGGCTATGCCATTCGAATGGTCCTAACTGCTTAATAATACTTTATAGATCAATAATCAGGATGTTCTGAAGGCTACTAACGTTTACAACATCCAATAAGTCTGAGAACTCCTGAGATTTTACTCTTGTACCTGAAGTGTGGGTTGCCAAACTTTATTCATCATACAAAGATCTTAGTATTTTAATTAAGAAATACTTATGTAACGCCCTAAACTGACTCATACATTGTTAATATCATTATACAAACTTGCCATATATGAGCTTCCGCAGACTTGCAAAAATACCGTCAGACAAATCACATTGCAATATAATAACAATATTCTATCACATACACAAAACACCATCTAGCCCAAACTAAGCAGAGCTTGTACTATGGGTACTAGATAATGAATAAACATACATAATTATATACTTTTTTTTGTAAATACATACATATGATACATAGAAATACCCAGACTAAGACAAACATCCATATTCATGCACACAAATGTTTGACTTGTGCGGATAGCAAACCCGCGACCTCAGGCGTGGCAGTCGGTTACACTAACCACTACGCCACTGAGGCCGAAAATATTATTTACAAATCGTCAGCAAGCGAGATACGTTATTTTACCAAAGGTACTAATTACATACATGTCAAGGTTCTCACAACCCTGTAGTTATAGGCAGGAGGATACTAGACCCACATTTAACCACCTACGTTTAACGCTTTACACAATATTCGGAGGTCCACTTTTAGAATTCATTATTGAGACTTAAGCGTAAGCGCAAACTAATACCACGGGTCCAAGAAGGCAATCGTATTAAAATAATACATACATATTAGTCGTTTCAAACCATTTACACAAGGTACCTAATTTACTCAGCTCACAATAAAACGGTAATTAAATGGATCTACATATATAAATGTATACTATTTACTTCTCTTACGACATACGAGTAGATTATGGTAGACAAGTCTGTTGTTCGGTAAGATGACACAACAGTAATAAAATGAAAAGCCTAGAGTTAACAACCGAGTAGAGCTACTAATAAAGTTATGTCTCTTGTATACACAACTTAAGCCATACATACTATGTATTATAACGCAGCCGGTAAAATAAACAAATTAAAAAGAAAATTGGGGCAGTCTTTGGGGACTGCCGATAGAAGTGAAAACTTTAATCCTTAATCATAAACACTTCTTTATAAACAACAAAAAAAGGTGCGGCTTGGATTCCTGATACTCTCTTAATCTCCTGATACTCTCTTGGTCAAATTTCGTTATTTTCTGCGTAGGACGCACCATTTCTGAGATATTGTTAATATTCTAAAATAATTCAAAAATTAAAAGCGTCGAAGCGTAATGATGACGATGCATGACGATGACGCGAGTTCTATGATTTTTGTTCACCCAAGAAGTGCTCAACGCGCCTAAAGAAGATTACACTTAAAAAAAAACTATATACTAGCTTTTGCCTGCAGATTCGCACGCGTAAATGTAGGTTAAGTAAAAAATTTTTTCAAATGAACATAGCCTATGTTGCTCGATGATAATATAACTTTCGAATGGAGAAAGAATTTTTTAAATCGATTAAGTAGTTTTTGAGTTAAATCCTTACAAACAAACATACAAACAAAAAATCTAATCTTTCCTCTTTATAATATTAGTATAGAAGTATAGATATAGATGCTTTATGTATAAAATAAGATTAACCCTATAATGGCGTATATTTATAAATACATAGCACGTATCTTGACTAGACCTCTGTAATTAATCTTTCTTGCCACTTTACGTTTTCTGATCTTTCTTTGGTATCCATTACCCATCTCCATCATCCACTTCATCTAGCTTTACATAATATTCTAGAAATCTTTTTCATCGTATATATTCTTTGAATTGATAAAACCTTTGAGAGCCTACTGAGAAAACATATCTACTAGCCAAACAATTCTTTGCAAGTGTAATAAAATTTAAGAAAAGGAATAAATCATTCGAATGAATTGGGTCAAGTGTTGATTTGCGAAGCCTTTGTCATCAACCTCGCCCCAGAAATCATAAGAACAGAAAAATTATATTAGCTATATTTGCCTTAACGCTCGTACGGCCGCAAGCAGTTTGCAATCCTTTATTCTGTACATTTATATATGCGGCACTCAAACATTGAATTAAAATAAACATCTATATTAGATGTAAACTATATGTTGGTTACATGGAGCTTAAGCTAAAGTGGTAACTATATCGTTACTTGCAATGGAAAGTGTGTAGCAGATTCGAATGCTCAGAATTAAGATTTGTTATACTTGCTCCGAATCACTCAAATTCAATGCTCTTTGTCTTATTCGTTTCTAAAACCCATTACATGAAATGTAAGCCATTTATGTGAGCTTTATATAATAATATACCATAATAGATTTTCAACTTATACCTAAAATATTTAGATATAAGTTGAAAACCTGCTTTGTACAAAGAACTAAGCAAATATAGAGACAGTTTCGTGAGGCCCAATAAAATCACATCAATTAAATAAGCCTAGTAAAGCAAAATGTAATCAATTAACTAGATACCCTTAAAATTCAGAACTTTACGTAAGGTCAAACTGTCGATAAAATTGAGGTTATATAAAATACTCTGTTTCTTAAAATGATTAAAAAGACTAAAGTGGTATTATTTTGAAGAAATAAAACTTTTCCTATTTTGAACGTTCCAGACTTTAAAGGTTTAATTTCTTTGACGCCTCCACAGAGCAAGAATTAGGTTAATAAATCCATTTCACCGACAATTTGCGTCGGACACGAACAAAAATTGTTCGCATTTTCTCTTGCTTCTATCATAACATTATATAATTAATTAATTAATTAACACTCAGTTTCACAGTGCGTATGATGAAATAACTGAGAATGAAATAATTCTCATCGTTACATACAAATCTAAAATATTTGAAATCAAAAATATAAGATTGATTTTTTCGAGGAAGTGAATTTTGCTTTGAATATTGTGAAAGCCGCCTGAGTAAAAGTTTTACATGGTGATATGATTTTTTTAACGTATTACAGTATTTTAAGTTAGAAGTACATAAATATATTAAAATCGTATTATAAAACATGTTTATGTTTTAGACAAATATACAAATACATTGCGACAAGGAAAAAAATATCTTAGGGGAACATTTTGTAAAGATAGTATCAACATCAAGATACAAATATTGCTCACTTGAGCTTCTTGTGTAAGCACTAGATTAAAGACGAGAACATAATTATATTTACTTACTTAAAGAATAAAACAACTAAAATTTTATCATGGGCTTTGGTAGTGACATATATATTTTATTGAGCTCAAAGGCATATCCCTCCACACTTCAATCTAACCTTTTCGATCCGTTCATCACACAAGCCCCGATAGCCGTCCAATAGATCCCAAGGGCAAAACATTCTATTTCCCTATTACATAAAATATCCGAAACAATTTACAAACTATCACGTGTGCTACATAGAATACAGCCAGTTGAGTCAAAAACCCTTAACCGGGTCCCAACAAATCTTCAAGAACGTGACTTGAAAGACGTCGACTGTGCCCGATTCTGACCAACTATATCAGAAAAGTAATACAGTGGACTCTGACAAAAGTAACGAATTGGACTAAAATTCTGCGATACATACCAAAGTTTTCTCATTCAAAGACTTCTCCAACAATAAATGCATTTGAATTGTTGATGAGGTTATAGAAGCGAAAAGTTGAGAGATGTTATTACGTGTTATTTTCTTTCATGACCTTTATTACGTTTATCAAATGAAAGTAGGATATTGAACTTCTAAATATTATATTGTCTTATTCATAATACTAATAAAATCATACTTGTATCATCATGAGATATTTTATCTGTTTACTGTTGCTATCGATTATTGTACTCGTGTAGACGAGCAAAATATTCTCCATGATTGAAGTAGGTATTATTATCATAAGTATACTTTTATCATTTTTAATGTTACATTACATTTTATTTATACTACTTAGGTGGCAAACAAGCATACGGCCAACCTGATGGTAAGTGGTCACCGTAGCCTATGGACGCCTGCAACTCTAGAGGCATTACCTGCGCGTTGCCGACCCTTTAGGAAAGGAAGTGGGAAGGAGAAGGCGTGGGAAGGGGGAAGGGGGTGCTTGGGCCTCCGGTACTCTCACTCACCGAACGAAACACAACAGTAGGAATACTGGTATTTCACGTCGATATTCTGTGAGATGGTAGTCCTTCCTCTGTCGAGCCGGCCCATTCATGCTGAAATTAGCGAGGCTCTACTACACCAAAAATAGTAATAATGCTATTGTTATATACATGATTGTTGTATCATTAGTGATCTGAGTTAAACTAAGGACTCACTTACGAATTGCGATAATAAGGTGTTAGTCACTGCGTCACAATACAAAATATTAAGTCTAATAATTATAATAAATTGAAGCGTAATTGAGAGATCTTATAGAAAAACGACTTTACAAATAAAAAAAATTATGAAGATAAATTCCTATCAAGTGAATTAAAATACTTTTCCCAACTGTTTAAACGGGGATCAAGGTACAGCTCAGTCGTCTGTGGAACCTTAATCAATCTTAGTTACGTAGGACAAGGGACAGTGCGTTGTAATGATATGTAATATGTCTAACGCAGTAAGGTTCAACTATGAACATAGCCATCGCATTTGTCACTATTTTTCTCATATAAGATTTTTAGTATTTAGGTGAAGGTTAAATGATTGAATGTCTAAACGTGATCTTAAAGATTTACTCATTTTATTTCTAGATATTGCCAGGATATATAATGTTTAAAAACTTGATTTATTTATATATTTGATTCAGGGTTTTAGGCTAAAAGTGGATTAGCGTTGATGTCATAATTGTATAGTGAATATAACCTACGTATTTATTTTACCAGAACAATACTTTTTGTGTAGTAGAACCTCGCTGATTTCAGCACGAATGGGCCGGCTCGACCGGGGAAGGACTACCCTCTATCGACGTGAAATAGCAGTATTCCTACTGTTGTGTCTCGGTCGGTGAGTGAGAGTTCCGGAGGCCCAACCACCCTCTTTCCCCCTTCCTGCTCCTTCTCCTTCCCACTTCCTTTCCTAAAGGGTCGGCAATGCACAACTGATGCCTCTAGTGTTGCAGGCGTTCATAGGCTACGGTGACCACTTACCATCATGTGGGCCATATGCTTGTTTGCCACCATATATTATGTATAAAAAAATAACTTAGAATTTTCTTCATACAATATAAATATAATTTGGTATAGTTATACAAGAACTTGTGTTATAGACAGAAAAAAAGTAAATTTGTATGCAGCCCACATCTGGATCGTAAAGCCAAATTTGTGTCCTTAGCAATCATATATTACTTTGCTAAAAGAACTTTTCAAGATTATGGTTTATGGAATACTTCGTAATCCAAATAAATTGGACCACACCACTTAGTGACACACGTCATAGATATAGGCCCTTCAGGGTAATAAAATTTGCACAAAGACTGAGTAATTAATTAAAGCCAAAAGATAAAAGGTCAAAGGTAAATCATGGTGGATAAGACCACTGAAGATTGTACCCAGTAATGAATGCAGTAAAGCACAAAATTCGTAACGGTAACTTTGAAAATTCTGACATGAGTTGGCTAATGTGTATGACAGTCACTTTGTTGCCTGCAGTTGAGGCATTGACTGTCTGTTCATCTTTTGGTGTATTTGTGAAGACATGCAAAATTGGCGATCGTGCGATCTTGAATTAGAAGTTAGGTTTTAGGTTCAAGGTGAAATGATAGGTAGGCCATAGATTCATTTCCATTTGTCTGGGCTTAAGATTACCAATATCTACCCAGCCTTACAGAAGATCGCAGCCAAGTTGCTTTATATTGTGTTGTTATAGTAAGTATGGTTACGAAACCTGAGAGTTAGGGAATAGAGAGTGCACCTGTGTTTGCGCACACACTTGTGCACTATAATATCTCCTGCACAGATGGCCAGTCCTGGATTAGATAGATAGATTCACGCCTGTTTCCCAGAGGGGTAGGCAGAGACTACGACTTTCCATTTGCTACGATCCTGAAACATTTCTCTGGCTCCATTCACTGTCATCACATTCCTCATACACGCCCGTCAGTTCAAGGAGCTCTTAACCTGGGCTTAGCAGAGTTGCATCATTTATATAATTCGGTTTCTTTATAATTACAATGGCAAAACAAACAAACAAAACGTCTTTGCACTGACCATATCGGCTACATTTACGACAAAGAACAAACTAGAAATGCATAGCAAACATACTTTAAAAAAAGTCTAGCCAGTGAACAGTAAAATACTTAAAAAAATAAAAACTAATGATGAAAACGTTTCCATCCATAAAACAAGCAACATTGTCATCAAAATAATATCTCTTTATCAAAATATTCAAATATCTATTGTACGTCAAACCCTGTATCTGCCAAGACATTGACATGCCAAGTAATTGAACAACTTAATGAATCAATATGTCAGTACAATATGAAGCGAACTATTAAATTGCAGATCCCAATTGGCCGATGTCAATAACCATACGCACTTTCAGATCAGATACCCCTCGACCTTCGGCGGGTTAGCATACTTCAGTGTGTTGGTCCCTACAAACAGGTACGTAAGTTTATTTTTTGATATTTTAACGTAGGTAAGAAGTTTTTTTTAATACAATACTAACGACAACTGATGTACTGCTAATAAATATTGTTACTACTTCAAATTGCATAAAAAATGATTATTTAAAGATTTTTCTACCTAGCCTTTATTATTCCCAAGTCACTTGGGGTCGGCTTTCTAGTGTAACCGGATTTGACTAGATATCAGTTTTTACACAGAGCGACTGCCATATGACCTCCGCAACCCGAAGGCTAACGATACCCTAAGGCTAGACCAGCGTCAGGATATTAGAAGGCACTGACTTCCTAATAACAACTGCCATAGATGTTCATGGCAGCCGGGACCGACGGCTTAATATGCTCTCCAAGGCACGGAGCAGGTGATAATAATTGTCAATCAATACATACATAATTTCGAAAAGTCATATAACTTCCGAAAGTCAGAGTTGCGCGACGTGGGTTCGAACCCGAGACCCTCTGCTTACAGTCTGTGGGACTGTCCACTGAGCTATCGCTGCTTGGCGAAACTATACATGTGACAGAATATTTTATCTATGATCAAATATGTGGTTGCATATACTAATAGAAGCATTTATGTATGTGCTATAATTTGTAAGGGGTATTAACGTGATCATGCATATTGTTTACCTATTGATGCTTGACATCTCGACAAGGTTACACGAGCCGTGGTCATAAGCTGACTAGTTCGGCGATGTCATGGCTCTGTTTGTCATGTGCAAACATTATGCATGATCGCGTTAATATCTGTTACGAATATTGCATATGTATATCATGCAACGCTAAAGTTTAAAAACCTAGGCGAAAGTTTCTCGATCAGATCGGAGGCGTTCTGGACAAAGGCCAGGTTAAGAGCACCTTGAACCGACGGGCGTGTATGAGAAATGTGATGAAAGTGAATGAAGCCAGAGAAGTGGTTCAGAATCGTAGCAAATGGAAATCCGTAGTCTCTGCCTACCCCTCTGGTAAACAGGCGTGAATCTATATATGTATGTATGCAACGCGAAAGTTTAAAAGTTATTAATAGAAGTTACCCGACACAGAATGAATGCAATGCAACTGGAATGTTATGTCCAAATCGCGTTAAGTGACACTACAACATCATCCATTTTAATTCACTTAGCTCATAAGACAAAGTATTTCATAACCCATTGATACAGATATGTCTATTTGTAGTGGAAATCGAGCTCTCGGATTCAATAGCAAACGCTTAGAGGCGCTTCTAAATATTACGTTAGAGAGTAATACATTTGATATCCTATGGAAACATGTGGCACGCTATTTTGGTAAGAACCGATATATCATGGTGTAATTGCTATGTGGCTGGGACAAACTAGTTGTAATATTAAATGCCGCATATTATGTCTCTTTGTCTTAGTATTCTAAAATGCACTTATCTGGTGATTATAAAAATGTTGAAGGAATTGCTGAGATATTTAGGAGTAGTAGAGCCTCGCTGATTTCAGCATGAATGGGTCGGCTCGACCGGGGAAGGACTACCCTCTCACAGAATATCGACGTGAAATAGCAGAGTGCCGGAGGCCCAATCACCCTCTTTCCCCCTTCCCGCTTCTCCTCCTTCCCACTGAAACTTGCGCGTTGCCGACCCTTTACTTTTCCTAAAGGGTCGGCAACGCGCAAGTGATGCCTCTGGTGTGGAAGGCGTGCATAGGCTACAGTGACCACTTACCATCAGGTGGGCCGTAAGCTTCTTTGCCACGTTAGTTGTATAAAAAAAATCTAAATATGTACTTATCTGGTTATTATAAAAATGTTGAAGTAATTGCTGAGATATCGGCTTGACAGAAAGACTAACACGCAAAGATTGACGGACACACAAAGTTACTGCATAACGTTCTCATTTTTACCATTGTGATATGGAACTCTAAAATGTATCTATATAAATTCACGAAATTAAATATGAAATCACAATCCGTAGTGTCTGCCTACCCCTCTGGGAAACAGGCGTGAATCTATGTTTGTATGTATGTATAAATTCACGAAAGCAAAAGCCTGCTGTGTTCAGATATTATTACAGAAAGATTTTATCTACTATACCATAGATAAACTATAACTAACACTAGTGCCCGTTTGTAACCTAAATTATAGAGCAAACGTTTAGTATGACCTTCTGCTGTGAGACACCACAAAATAATCAAAATGATAATTGTGTACCACGTTATTCACGTATTTCAGGTCGTAACGACAACGTAATTTTGTGAGACAGTAACTTAATCAAGCCTATTTATTTGTGTTCGTAACAAGAACTATAAAAATCATACTATATCCAAAGTTTGATTAAGTTTCGTTAAGGGTAAAGTTTCACTTATGCGAAGGAGAACGTAGCATTGCTTTTTTCTCAAACAAAGGATGTTGATGTTGATGTATTCATTGCTCCTCATCAAAAAATAAAGAAGTGTCTATGACTGATATTTATTTAAACGCCGCAGATATATTACAATTCTTCTTGAGAAGATCTATTATTATTATTTAGTCGGCCTCGATGGCGTAGTGGTTAGTGTAACCGACTGCCACGCCTGAGGTCACGGGTTCGATTCCCGCACAAGTCAAACATGTTGTGTGCATGAACATGGATGTTTGTCTTGGTCTGGATGTTTCTATGTATAATATGTATGTATTTACAAAAAAAAGTATATATTATGTATGTTTATCCATTGTCTAGTACCCATAGTACAAGCTCTGCTTAGTTTGGGCTAGATGGTGTTGTGTGTATGTGATAGAATATTATATTATAATTGTATTATACTAGTTTTCACCCGCGGCTTCGCTCGCGTAAATGTAGGTTAGGTTAGGTTAGTTTTGCAACAGTTATTTTTCTGGATGAAAGGTACCCTATGTCCTATTCTGTACCCCTGACAACGTGTATGCAAAATTTCATGTTGATTAGTTGAGTAGTTAAGGCGTGAAAGCGTAACAAACAAACAAACTCATTTTCGTATTTATAATATTAGTTAGGATTATATGACGGTACTAAAGTGTACCTTAACATAATATAACTGTATTAAAAATTGCCATATTCATAGCTATTGCCACGTGAATCTGTCACAGTCGCTTTTTTGTCAATTGTCGCGATTTGGTAACCTATCTGATTATTTCCAGTGTCCAAACAAAAGATCATTGAGAATTTATAATTACTAGCGGTCGTCTAGTGGTCAAAATTCGACCAAAATTCCTAAGCTTGCTACTTTGTTTTCTTTTTTCTTTATTACATATTAATAAGGTATACCTTATTTATTGTAATAAAGAAAACTTGTAGCTATGGTTACCTATATAATAGGTAACCATAGTTACAAAGAATTGTACGACGTCAGACGTACAATGCCGAAATACTACGAACGCGATTCGACTGCATGTGTCAAATGCATGGTTGTGTGCGTGTAGTGTTTTTTCATTAATTTAATGTATTTCTAATGCATATTTTATATAAATATTAGCATTCGCCCCTCCTTCTCCATATAAATTTTAACTGTACCAAATTTCATACTCCTCTGTCCGCGGAATTTTCGTAAAAAGGGGTACAAAGTTTTTGCTTCACATATTAATATATTATTATAGATTATTTCCCGGTGATCTACTACCTGATGATTTGTTTTACATTATGGAAATAAAAGTTTTAATCAGGCGACACTGTATCATGCTTAAATTTAGTAAAATTTGAACTCATTATATTTGTGCTTATGTGAAATAGTTTCATTGTCTTAGTATGAAACATGATGATGATAAAACATCAGGCAAAACAAAGTGATCTTAATTTAAAAAGGGACTATTATTTCTTTCGCAGTATGACTCCATAATTCACATAGTCCATGACCTAAATAAATACAACATTTATCAAGAATCAATTATATTGTTTGTCAGACTACTGCTTCTTATATCCTGATTTCCATGGAAACTAATCGTTACCTTCAACCATGTAATAAATAGGTATGAAAAAACTTCTACCGTATAAATTACAGGGCCACTGAACGAAAACTTAGTTAAGTTAGTATCGGAAAGATATAAAATATCAGATGTTTATTTTCTTTAATAAGATATCAGTTAGGATGTAGGCGATTCCATAGCTCATCAACTTTTGCTAGTACGTAATGGACCGATGTTGCTGGCAGTCTGCCATTAATATTAGAGCCTTACTTTAGGTTGTGTGTACAGCGATAGCTCAGTGGGGAGACCAACAGACTGCAATTCAGAGGGTCTCGGGTTCGAACCCACGTCGCGCACCGCACTTTCGTTAGTTATATGACTTTTCGAAATTATGTGCGTTATTATTCCCAAGTCATTTGGGATAGTCTAACCGGATTTGACTAGATATCAGTTTTTACACGGAGCGACTGCCATCTGACCTCCGCAACCCGAAGGCTAACGATACCCTAAGGCTAGACCAGTGTCAGGATATTAGAGGGCACTGACTTCTCAATAACGACTGCCATAGATGTTAATGGCAGCCGGTACCGACGGCTTAACGTGGTCCACGCACGGAGCAGGCGATAATTGTCAATCAATACGCACATAATTTCGACAAGTCACATAACTTCTGAAAGTCAGAGGTGCGCGACGTGGGTTCTAACCCGAGACCCTCTGCATTGCAGTTTGTTGGTCTCCCCACTGAGCTATCGCTGCTATCGGATATAATTATACAAGCATAATGATATGCGGTTCTATATACCCACGATTATTCTAGTTAGCACTGTGTTTGCCTGTTAAATTCAACGTGTACGCAAGGGAATGCTCTTCGTGTGTTTCCACGCAAGTCATTCTCAAGGTCAGGGTTGGCAAATCACTTGAGACACAGTAATCTAATACGAATCTCTGTCGCTATCTAATGTTCTGTGAATCGTAACATTCCGTAATTATATAAATTGCTACATGCGTCACGTCTGGACTGGGATTTGATGCAATATCTTGTATTCAATATTATGAATATGCATCTGGGTGATAATTTAGGATTCAGAGTTTAACCTATTCGTTTCGCTACAACAGAGTTTGAATAAAAAAATAACCTTTTACTTTTATTATTTATCCATCTACCTAGTCAAAAAATTTGAGAACTGGACTGTGAAGAAAAAATAATACTGTCTTATGTTTACGCAAATATTATACATTGAAATTAAACAAACTTTATACGGATTTTATCGCGTTGTTTATTTTTTTTTAATACTATTATTATATAATTTTAAACTTTAAACTACTATTGTTAAACACTTTCACTAGTTACTGTTTACTTCAATTTAAGCTATTTAACTTATACAACTATTTAGATTTAATTTTACACTTTCCCCGACGTTTCGGTTACTTTCAGCAGCCATGGTCACGGGAGACTTGCTGAAAAGCAACCGAAACGTCGGAGAAAGTGTAAGTAAAATTTCAATGTGAAGAAAAACAAATAAACGAATACAGCGACCTGGCTGACGTCCATTCTGATACAATATCGACGTTTGTCAGACATCTCAAATGTATTAAAAATGTGATAAATAGAAATTAAGTATATAATATCATATCGAGAATTTAAGTACACATAATATATAAGTATATTAAATTATATAAGTAATAGCTGTTGATACAGTAAACATGTTGCATGTGGTGTTTACCTATAATTAGTTGTGCAGTTAGATTTAAGACAAAAATACTTGTATGTTCCTATCTGTATTATATCTGTACCAACTGTTGGTAAACCTTAATAAAATAAATAAATAAGAAAACAACCGGCTGTAATAAATAGGTTAACTCAATAATGTTTGTTTACTTAGTAAATAAAAGACAATTTGACGTGGGTGGATGTGACAGTAGATTTTTAAAACGTCGAATTATTCCTATTTCGTCAATTTTGATCCGTTACCGTAACGGTACGGTCGGCAATGGGTCAAATGAAATTAAAATCGCTTACTCGATCGCTTATCGAGAGGTCATGTGCTCGAAATCTAATTGCACGATCGATGAGACTCCATTCCTAACAAAAGTAGTAGCTGAAGGGTTCATAAGAATATAAGTAATTTACTGTAGAATTATATTAAGTAAGTCTCCATCAACTTTTCTTTTTTACTTGGTGGAATGCATTGACGCATACCCCTCCGCAGGGGCGGACGGAGGGGTTATGTCGGACTCACCGGGGCAAAAGAAAAGATGTTAAAACGATAAAATGGACGGAATACCGACTAAACCTACCACGGTGTTCCTCGACAAACCACTATCGGCGGGGCCGCGCGAATCACTTTCACATGCGGTCGCGACCCCGCCGAGAAGTCTCTATCCACTAGCACAACCTAAATCATTAGGTTAAGTGCAACGCTTACGAATGCATCTTATGCTTTTAATAGCATATCACTTTCAAGCGACACTTAATTTACTCAATTAAAAAGTAGTTAGTGTAAGTGAATCTTAATTCAAGTGCAGATGTAAATAAAATGTTAATATGATCCCAAGAGATGTTAGCACCGCCATTGAATTTTAGAAACATTTATGTCTTAAAAGGCATTGTTGAAAGTGTCAGTCAGTTCAGTCCTGTGCGACATTTCTAATGCGGTAGAAATCTTTCCTATGAAAAATATCCTTAAAACATTTTGTCCAAATGAAAATTTGAATGAAAATATGTAATAATAATAGCTGTCCTGACAGATGTTGTCCTGTACACAAGAGAAAAAAAAACTAAACCATTCTCGAATCCACTTGAACACACACAAAAAGTTTCATCAAAATCGGTCCAGCCGTTTAGGAGGAGTTCAGTGAGATACTCACGTACAGTAGAATTATATATATAAAGATGACTATTTTTTCTTTGTAATACTGAATAATTATTTATCGAAGTAGCTCACCTTTACAGTAAACTTAATCTAAATCATATCATATGTAACTTTATGCTTATGCGGAAATGTCAACTGATTATATACCACTAATTAACCCAAGGCAATAACTGAAAGGACGATATTACCGTACAAATATTATCTTACATTTATTACCTTTCCTAACTGGATAGTAAAACCCTCATGGCTTATTATGTGACAAAATATAATTATGTCAGTATATAGCTTGTCCGTAGTATGTACATGCATTTAGATTATCTTATTCGGATAAGCAAAGCCTGAGTGAAACATTGACCAAAAAGTTACGTTTGAAAAAAAAAAACAAGACAATAGCGCTATTAGGCAATTTATAGTTTAACTAGTCGCGTCCCGTGGTTTACCCGTAAATCGGATTTAAGTTTAGTGACTGCTCCGCCCCCATAGATCGTAGCGTACCGCTATGCAGTCTTCCTCAATAAAAAAACCATCTAACGTAATAAGACTTTTTCAAAATCGTCTTTTAGTTCCTAAGCTTACCGCAAAGAGACAAATGAACTCTTTAGTTTCATTGTAATAATAAAAATCCCAGTCAAAGGATAAAGTGGAAGAAACACTAGGCATATTAAAACGCGTCAGGTTGTTCTCGTAAATCATTATCAATATTGAGGCGCTCATAGCCAGTTGCACTCACTGATCAGTAAACGATTAGCGAGGTTAAGCAACGTTAGGTGCGGTCAGTCTATAGATAGGTGATCGCTTAGTGGTATTTCATCTGAGCGCCTTCGTGCTTCGGAGGGCATGTAAAAGTCGGTCCCAGTTGCTGTCAAATTGACAGTAGTCGTTAAGCAATGTCAGAGGCCTACGGGCTTGAACAACTCTTGACAACAGGTTGGCCACTAACCACACGAAAAGAAGAAGATTATCAATATTCAAAAATTTACTCAGACTAAACGTCACCCAAACGCAGTATAAGAAATAAACAAAAAAACAACGGGTTGCACTCCGGGAGTGCCAGCTGAAGTGAAAACTTGCATATTAACGTTGTGCAATTTTGATAAATTTCGAATGGTTAGGGAATAATTTTGCACGAATTGCTTTAATTATCAGTATAAAAGTACTATCATTTATGTAGTAAAATACAATATTCATTTATCGCGCTATCGTACACAAACATGACAATTCTCCCTCCATCTTACGAATTTTCGATCAGGTCACGTGTCCTGACGCGAGTTTAACATTTTTTACCCATCACAAAAAAAGTGCACAACGCCGCTAAAGAAGTTTTCACTTCAAAAGTTTCGATGAATTCTCTTTTATAGAGAGCACAAGGTACCATTTCCAATTCAAACATAAACCACTCTGCCCTCACAAAATACTAAGAAAATAAACAATGCACCGATCTGAAATTATACATATGTACCTAGATGGCTTGGCCCCAATGAATATTTCAGTTCGACCAGACGGGCTAGGCCAGCTCATCTTTTAAGCATTCGTACCAAAGGTTGCATATTATGCTTAGTGCCAGAGGTCGGCCCTACATTGTAATTACACTTGTTTGGTTGTGAATTGGACAGTGGAAAACATAATATATCATTTAGAAATAAAAGGACTCGGTGCACAAAAGGTTTTATGTGGAAATAATACTTGGGGTGTAATAACCTCATTGAGATAATACATTTTAAAACCTTTGGACATTTTGAAGCTAAGTAGATGCGTTAGCATGCTCATTTCTAATCATGAGGCTTTAAATCCTTATTTCTTGCGAACGTCACCGCGTCGGCAGAGCAGTCAAACATATGCAAAGAACGAAATGTATAATCAGAAGTGTGTGTAGTAACCAAAACTGCTTTGTCTTTCGTATGTATAAATAAGCATTAACACGGGACCTAATTATTTAGTTTAGACAAAAAGATGTAAGAACCAGACTCATGTTTCAGCTTTTCATATGCGCAACCTTTCCAAAACAGCATCTAATAAATAGGGATAGGTAATTGTTTTTAATATCTTCGGGGGCTAAAACCTCTTTGACCCAAAATCGTTCATCTGTATATTCTAACCCCGTACCTTCCAGGTAAAAAGGTAAGTTACCTCACAATAATCTCTCCCCTATGTCCTCACAAAGTAATAAGCTGAGTTGTATTACGTCTACTTTTTGCCAATTATATTTAAGACTGCGCCGAGCGTAAGACAGATAATGACAGAGCTCGTGCGGCGCATATTCAAATCGGCACGCGGCCGCCATAGTAAAATTGTATGGAGGATTTGAAGTGCTTTTTTGATAAATATGTATGTTTATTGTCAACCAATAATTTAAATATTTGGGACGGACATATTGTAATATAACTATTTATGTTTCGTTTAAGCTGTAAAATAGGATAAATTTCTACTGTTATAATCTAAAAATCACTTAACACGAGCTTCCGTTTTTGCATTAATCGTGCTAATTTACGTAATTTTGTAGGCGAAAATATTAATTATTTTAAGTGTTTTACACGGAGTAATTGTAAACACATTCATTGTTATTTTATATTTGTACTAGGATTTGCACGCGGCTTCGCTCGCGTAAATGTAGGTTAGGTTAGGTTAGGTTTGCAACAGTTATTTATTCTGGATGAAAGGTACCCTATATCCTATTATGTACCCCTGACAACGTGTATGCAAAATTTCATGTTCATTGGTTGAGTAGTTAAGGCGTGAAAGCGTAACAAACAAACAAACTCATTTTCGCATTTATAATATTAGTAAGGATTAAACAAAAAGTGTTGATTTTATTCACTTAACTGTGACCGCCTGTTATGGCACATTTCGTTCGGCACAGTGTTAGGATCTATTTATATAATAGAAGGTAACCCTATTTAACGGCACCTAAACAAAATTGTAATCTGTTGGGTACATTTATAAAAATAACCCTATAGAAAAAGAAAAAGGCTAGTATCAAATAAATCCATTAATGCCAACCACTTATATTTTATTTTATTTTATTTTATTGGGGAAAACAAACAATTGTACATTGTGTCTTACTGGCTAGGTACATAATAGAATAAATTAATGTACAATCCACGGCGTTTCCACATTACCTTCAGAAGTACAGTTAAACCTAATTGAAGCTTAGAGCTAGTATCTACTTAAATCTAAGTCTATGTATTTATACAAATGTTGATAAATGTTGGTACTATTGTTGATCACGAAGAGTATGTATTATATTATTTTTAAATTGATTGCGACTAGAGGCAAAAATATCTATATTAACGAACAATTTATTATAATTTTTAACTATTCTATGGAGGGGCGCTCGCTCCCCCGCATTCGTACGACTAGTAGTCGTAGCAAATAGCGGGTAGGCGCGCGTCTCTCTTCTTATTACAGATCTAAGTACTATATAATATAAAGCGTTAATAAGTTCGGTACAATCATCCTTATTGCTAATAAGGTCATAGAGCATCATAGCCTGAAGTAACAGTCGTCTCGAGTGTAGGGTAAGCAAATTAAATTTTTGCAGAGACTCATTGTATGTGGAACGCCCTAGACGACATTTAAACTGAGTTGCTCGCAGAAACTTACGCTGCACTCTTTCAATTGCATGGTCGTAGTTTGCATAGTAGGGGTTCCAAATCATGCTGGCATATTCTACCTGTGGTCGTACAAGACAATTAAATAGGTATAGGTATGTAGTTGGGCTTTTAAAGTCCACAGAAGCTCTCATCACTAAGTTATACATTTTAAAAGCGCTAGCAGTAATTTTTTCGATGTGTACATCTAAGTGAAGTTTACAGTCCAAGAGGATACCCAAATCGCTAATCATATTGTCTTTAAGTAGAGTTTCATTGCACAAAGAGTAATTAAAGTTAATGATTTTTTTATTTTTAATGAAATTTACATATTTGCATTTAGGTATACTTAATATTAATTTATTATTGTTACAGTAGTCAGATAGTCTATTTAGGTCCTGTTGTAATAAATGACAATCGTCCAATGACTGGATTTTTCTAAAAACTTTAAGATCATCGGCGTACAATAAGAAATTACTGTTACGGAAGCAGTTGCCAATGTCATTAATATAA
This sequence comes from Catocala sponsa, assembly GCA_963564715.1. Lineage (NCBI taxonomy): Eukaryota > Metazoa > Arthropoda > Insecta > Lepidoptera > Erebidae > Catocala > Catocala sponsa. The sequence goes on from OY751337.1 coordinate 1,249,891, forward strand.
ATAATAAATAATAAAGGGCCCAAAATTGACCCCTGCGGTACGCCCGAGGTATCTAGAAATGAGTTAGAAAGGTATCCATTACATACAACACTTTGGTTACGATTACTTATATACGACTGGAACCATCGCAACAAATTACCCCTGATACCATTGAACGCAATCTTGTTCATTAAGATTTTGTGGTCGACTCTATCGAAAGCTTTTTAAAATCGGTATATACAGCATCCGTTTGCGCTCTATTATCCATGTTATTAAATAGAAAAGTAGTGAAAATCATTAGATTGGTGATAGTGGATTTTCGTTTTACAAAGCCATGTTGTTCCGGTATTATACTTTCTTGGATGAACGTATATACTTTATGATGAACAAGTGATTCGAATAATTTCGCAAGAGTACATAGAAATAGGTTGGTAATTCTCAATATTTTGTCTAGATCCACCTTTATGCACTGGGACTATATTAGCTTTCTTCCAAGCCAAGGGGAATGCGCCTGTAGACATACATTTATTAAATATTATAAATATGGGTTTACAGATTGTGTTAGCTGTCCATTTCAGGAAACAAGGGGGTATTCCATCAGGTCCAGGCCCTTTTGTAATATCTAGTATATCCCAAATTCAAGTAACACTATACTTCATTCACTCTCTTATTGAACATGTGGGTGTAGCATATAATGAATGTAAAGCATCTCGATTGAAATAGTATCTAAACCATACGATCCACGTCGCAATGAGGTCACGGCACGGGCAATGCTCAGTCAGCACTCCTTTGATGTTCGACGCACACATTCTGCACGTGTGTTGGAATGTAGTTCAAAGTCGTTGTCTCCATTCCTGCTGCGTTTGATCTCAGTAATCGCTAACATTTTTGTTAAAGTCTTTAAAGACTAAGATAAGAAAAGGATGACGAGTTTATGAAGAACATTTTCATAGAATTAACATTATAATATACTAGTTTTCACCCGCGGCGTCGCTCGCGTAAATGTAGGTTAGGTTAGGTTAGGTTTGCAACAATTATTTTTTCTGGATGAAAGGTACCCTATGTCCTATTCTGGACCCCTGACAACGTGTATGTAAAATTTCATGTTGATTGGTCGAGTAGTTAAGGCGTGAAAGCGTAACAAACAAACAAACTCACTTTCGCAATTATAATATTAGTTAGGATAATAAGCAAGTAAACCAAGTAACTCAGTAAGTCATTCCTGTCATTAGATTAACGAAGACCAAATGGAAAATTACAGGCCTATTTCTCTGATACCGGTATTTGCTAAAGTATTTGAAAAGTATTATTATAACGAATTAAACACATACTTAGAAATAAATAATATATTATGCGATGAGCAAAAGGGTTTTAGGAAAAACAAAAACATTAATATGGCTGTATACGACTTTCTACATGTCCTATTGGAAAATATGGATAAAATATGCCAATTTCTTCAATATTTTGTGATATGACCCAAGCCTTTGACTATCTTCAATATAATATTCTTTTTAAAAAACTTGATGCCTACGGGATAAGAGGTAATATCCTTAAACTGTTCGAATCATATTTGAGTGACCGTAAGCAAATAACACAAATTAGTAGTATTAACACAAAAAATGTAGAGCAAATATTTTCATCAGAGGAACGTAGAGTACTTAATGAAGTTCCACAGGGAAGCGTACTAGGGCCGCTTCTCTTTATACTCTATATTAATGATTTTCCTAGCGCTACGACATACCCCATGACCCTTTTCGCAGACGACAGTACAGTCACTGTAACAGGTAAATCCCGAGACACGTTTAAAAATGACATAAACAATGCTCTAATTATAATTATAGAATGGTTAGATAACAACAATTTGAAAATAAATATAAATAAGACATTATTTATGAATTTTAATCAACGTTTGACATGCAAAAATCTTGACATTAATCATAATAACACAAAAATTGACGCAGTAAATACGACGAAGTTCCTAGGTCTAATAATAGATAGTGCCCTAAACTGGAAGGCTCACATAGAAACGCTAAGCAAAAGATTGAGCAGCAGTTCATATGCTTTATATACTTTATCCCGAAATCTCAATAGTGATGCGCTCCTTACTGCCTATTACGGGCTTGTTGAATCTATACTCAGATATGGTGTCATTTTCTGGGGTAACTCTACGGACAGAGAAAGTATATTTAAAGCTCAAAAACGGTGTTTGAGATCAATGTTCCATTTAAAAATAACAGATACCTGTAAACCATATTTCAAACAATATAAGATACTGACTCTGCCATCCATGTATATCTTAGAAATGTTATTATTTATTAAATCAAATCCTCATTTGTTTCCACGTGTTGCAGATGTGTTCCCTAGAAATAGACGGGATAACAGCCGATTATGTTTAAAATCAGCTAAAAGTGCACTTATGCACAAGAGTGTCTTATGCATGGCACCGGTCATTTATAATAAAATGCCCAAGTGTTGGAAAGAATTGACTTATGTTGAATTTAAATTAAAAATGAAATCCATTTTAATTGACAAACCTTATTATAATGTTAATGACTTTCTTCAGGACAAATTTTGATAATTATTGTGACTAACTTAAGACATTCATTATTTTTAATTTTATCTGATTTTTAATTAATATTTTGCCTATCCAATTTCGAATACTGTTTTTATGTGTGGTACATTAACCATAAGATATGAGAAATTATTTATTTTGTAAAACTTATTTTAATCTGTAAGAATATTTGCACGTCATTCCACATGACAAACATGATGAAATCAATACTTTTATGTAACAACTTGCATGCACCCATGTACACTCGTGTTTAAGCAAATAAATTATCTTATCTTATCTTATCTTATCTTAATGCTAAATTAATAATTTTCATGAAATTGCCTCGGTGCAGCGGAAGTGAATACGGCTGTAATGTGCATGAGATGTCGGTTCGATTCACAGGTCAAAGAAAACTTTATTGGAATTTTCTGTCACATTTACTGCACGGAGCCTAGAACTGTGCAATAGCCCTGCAATAGGCTCGGCTTCTTTCGCCTAAAACCTAAGCAGACACAAAGTAGGTATAAACATCTCCTATGTTAAAATCTTTATTTACTTTTTTATTTGCACAACTGGTACTAGCTGTGTAGCTAGATTAAAACATATGCATTTCTATGCATCGCGTCTTAGGTCATCATCATCATCCTCTTGCCCTGGTCTCAATTTATTAGGGGTCGGCGCAGTGTGACCTCCGCTTCCATACTCCTCCGCTTCCATACCTCTCTGTCACCCGTCATCTGACCATTTACCTCTTTCCCTTTCATATCCATCCTCACACAGTCCATCCATCTTTTCCTTGGCCTTCCTCTCCCTTTTTGTCCCTCTACCCTCATATTCGCGTCTTAGGTATTCTTGTATTAAAATTACATATTAATAATCAACAATGCCGGCAAGGTAGGGCATCGCATCTAGTATCGAGTTCACACACATAATTCTACAAAACTAAACTAAATTTACCATACGTTATTAATATTTCATTAAGTATACATTAAATTGGTCGTTCACCTTTCTAATATGAGTCATACATTATAGCTATCACGTCTCTTTCTTTGACAAAGACACCAAAAATAAACGTCCCAAAACCCCGTATAAGGGACAGTATTTTGAGATTGAACTCAAAATACTTGCCACAAAAACAGCTGCCTACATTTTCTTTATCAACATCATATTAACATACATTCAAATAACTTATGTTGCTAATTAGCTACCTTTGAACTTACTTAATTAAGTAGCTGCGAGTTGTTACTTAGAAATGTGCGGTACGCTTGCTTAACATAACTTAGTTGATATGAATACATACGCTTGTTAGGTTCTGCAAGTTTAAGTTGATTGGGAAATTATCAAGGCGGTAAATTACGCACAGGTATAACACGTAAAAGATTTATATCTCATTGCAAGTAAACAAAACTAAGAGATTTCGAGTTCGATTCTACTACACGCAACTATGTCTTTTCAAACTTATTAAATAGTTAATTATCGCTCACTTAAGAGTGATGGAAAACATCGTGAGGCAACTCGCATGTCTGAAAATTCACTGTAATATTTTCGAGGATGACACTACATGGAGAGCGTAGTGGTTAATATAGTTGCCTCGCCATTGCCACTGAACGGGATGTTGTGGGTTTGTGACCCACAACACACAAATATTTCTGTGATCCACAAATAGTTGTCCCGATTTGGGTGTTTTTTGTGTCCGTTGATTAAGTTTTTGCAAAATCTTTCGCGACACAAATTTAATTGGACTCCAGAAGTCATATTTTTAAAACGAAAGACATGTAAGAAGTCTGCCAAATGTTATACATTTAGACTCACGGGAGCTTTACTTCACATCACACGCGAATATTAATTAAATACACACACAACAGATAAAAGGAAATTCGTAATTATAATACGCATTAGTTAAGATTATTATATTCTCAATCAATAACATCCTTGTCATAATCAAAATCTGCCAATAGCAGGGTAAGCTGCTCCAAGAGCTGTATAATAACAGATCTGATTATCATATTAAGTACTAGAGTAAACATCTAGAGAATTCAACATGTATTTCGGCACTAGCTTTTGCCTACGCCTACGCTCGCGTTAATTTTGGATTTGACAATCAATTCGGGTTGTACTCTGCTTGTAATAATTATAATTCAATCATGATTCGAATGACATGTGGCGCCATCTATTATCATAAGAACGTTATTGTTGTTTTCCTCGGGAACAGTAATTTGTTTCGGGATGAAAGTTAGCCTATGTCCGTTTCTGTACACCTAACAACGTATATGCAAAATTTCAGAATGATCGGTTCAGTGGTTTAGGCGTGAAAAGGTAACAAACAAACAAAAAAACTAATTTTCGCTTTTATAATATTAGTTAGGAAGTTAGGATTACGGGCACCGAATTCCAATCAAATCTTGTTTAAACTGAGTGTTAGAGTAAACGATCCGGCATCATTAGCGCAGTGCTACTAATCAAGGCTTGATTATTCACTCGTATGCTCTGCATCCTATGGTTGGTGAGGTAAATATTATGTAATACTAGTTTCTGCTAGCGGCTTCACGCGCGTAAATACTATACACATCGGGTTAAAATATGTCTTTTTCCAAAATATAATATCTCTTTGCTAAATTTAATCAAAATTACACCTATGTTAATCTTTCTTCTCCCTAGCCTTTATTATTCCCAAGTCAGTTGGGGTCGGCTTTCTAGTCTAACCGGATGTGACTGGATATCAGTTTTTACACGGAGCGACTGCCATCTGACCTCCGCAACCCGAAGGCTAACGATACCCTTAGGGCTAGATCAGTGTCAGGATATTAGAGGGCACTGACTTCCAAATAACGACTGCCATAGATGTTCATGGCAGCTGGGACTGACGGCTTAACGTGATCTCCGAGGCACGGAGCAGGCGATAATTGTCAAACAATACGCACATAATTTCGAAAAGTCATATAACTTCCGAAAGTCAGAGGTGCGTGACGTAGGTTCGAACCCGAGACCCTCTGCATTGCAGTCTGTTGGTCTCCCCACTGAGCTATCGCTGCTGTTACAATATTAATATGGATATGAAAATTCTATTAGTGATACAAGTTTTGTAGAAGTGGAGTTTACCATTGCCAATTACGTGTTGGTATTGCATGAGCTCGGCTACCATCATCTTATCGAAAACTGGTGTAAAGGCAGTACTATTATGTGACTATTATGTACTGAGTTCATCCGATGAATAAGAGTTTTGGCGTATCAAATGTCTATCTTCCTTTTCTATTCTTTATCTTTCGTCCCATCTTTAATTCCTTTTCCTTAGTGGCAACGCGCATTTGATATTTGTGGTATTGCAAACAATCATGAGCTACAGTAACTATGAATAGGGATGCATGTACAAAGTCGTATCCAAAATCATGTTTGATGTCAATCTTCTCTTATAATCTCTTCTCGGAACTACAGGCACTTGTTTTATTACGAAACATTATATTAGCCTCAAACAATTTTATAAAATAAAAATATATGTTGTTTTATTTAGAGATTATAACTGAATTTGAATAAGGATTAAATATAATGACCACCAAAAATACTAATTGCACAGCTAAATATGCTTACTAAAATATATCATAACGAGCACCTATACGCCTCAAATCACTGCATTCCGTCTCGGAAGGGTTAGGTTATGTTAGGTTCCTTCTTAAACCCATCCAAAAATAGGAGCGCCGCGAAGCGGGACTCCGTCGACTTAGTTTGATCTCTTTAAAATATTTTAGTAAGCATATTTTGGTGTGCAATTAGTATTTTTGGTGGAACAAAGGCAAACAATTGAGGAACAGTTAAATACTACCCATTTGAATACAGAGATAGGACTTGTAAATAAAAAATATTACAGTTTAAATAGTACCTTCAATAAATCACTATAGTTACAAGAGATATTCGTGGTATGTATTGTTTTACAATAAACATTCAAATTAATTTTAGGCAATATCACCCCTATTGCGATGTGCATATCTCAAGCTCGTGCATAGCGACCGGCAAGTGATCGAAGGGCTAATCTCCCGTAGCACTTGACACGGTGACCGGGCCGTCGAGGGCTATCGAGATCGCTGCTCGCATCTGGGTTATTGGTTGCTGTAGAAAACAGCTTAGTACAAGCATATTTAAGCGAATGATCAGGAACAGACAACTAATCAGTCCCTGCTTATTAGTGACCTAAATATTATATTGTTATAGTATTATATATTCACGCCTGTATATAATATCGTCAAGGAGATACGTAGTAAAACAGTACTCACAAAATAAGGGTCTCTCAGCAACTATGATTTAGGTCTCGGCACATTTTCAGACTATGTACTGCTACTGATAGTTAACAGATAGAAATACTTTACCCGACATGGGATTCGAAGCCGAAGCTTTCCAAGAACCATTCGAGCGTAAAAGTAAACGTAATGTTATACTGCAGAATAAATAAGGCTGTATATATTACTAGTCATTTTTGTTTAATTATTATGATTTTATTCTTATTTTATTAAAGTACTGTTTAATAGCGATAATTTTTGAGTGGTAGGGCCACGCTGGTTACAGCATGAATGGACCGGCTCGACCGGAGAAGTACCACCCTCTCACAGAAGATCGACGTGAAATAACAGTATCTGTTATGTTTCGTTCGGTGAGTGAGGGCGCCGGAGGCTCAGTCACCCTTCCCTTCCCAAACCCCATCCTGCTCCATTCCCCTTTACCTTCCGGTAGGCAGAGACTTGGTTGTGTTTTTTTGACATTGCTTCTGTAATGCTAAGAAAACACAGCCATGTGTATGAGCCACGGTTCTCGCTTACTATCAGGTGGGCCACTGGCTCGTCTGTCATCGATGAAAGCAAAAAAAAAGCTTATATTAATCCTACTCATGGTACTTATATAAAAATTATAAACTTACGTAAAGATGTTTGAAGGTTCATTACTCGTTTATTTGTTACTCTATAAACTGTCGAAATGATTTGGATAACACACACAAATTGACCAAGCCCTGAATTAACATAAACTTTTCTTCTTAGTATGGGTTCATACGGGTGAAGCCGCAGGCACAAACTAATCTGTTTATATTCCATAGTCGCCCTTAATTATTTTCAACACTTTAAGCCGCCATGTAGCTCACAAGTTTACTAAGTGGACACGATCGTTAGGGTTTCGAAGCCTTCGTGGTACCCTAATAATAAAGTACCGTACGAATGTAGGCCAGCTAAGCCATCATCGTAAACTGCCCACACACCATTTTATAACTTAACGACGACTTGATATATAGGAAAAGTTTCACATTTCATTAGATACATATTTATAAGGCCAGTCGAAAAAGGAAACAAAGTATCCACGGTCTTACAATCTTTGTTGCAAAGCATCAACAATCTCTTTTGTACTAGACCGAAATCCCAAAACCACCAGACCTGCATCATATTAGTTGTTAATGTGTAAATTGACAACGTATGCGTGCATGCAGCATTCAGCTCATAGCCAGTTGCACTTACTGATCGGTAAACGATTAGGGAGGTTAAGCAACGTTGGGTGCAGTCAGCCTATAGATGGGTGACCGCTTAGTGGTATTTCATCAGAGCGTCTCCGTGCTTCGGAGGGCACGTAAAAAGTCGGTCCCGGTTGCTGTCAAATTGACAGCAGTCGTTAAGCCATGTTAGAAGCCTACGGGCGGCTTTAACAACTCTTGACAACAGGTAGGCAAATCACAAAAAAAAAGAAGTTCCGAAGTCAGACTATTTTAAAAGTAAGTGACTATAGTTATAAGATCGTTTCTAAGTCACAGCCTGGTACGAAATTATTAGCTTCGAGATAAAAGATATAGGTCACATTAAACTTTGTTATTTGTGCTTGATATTTACCTACTTGCTACACATAATACAAACGAAACATTCAGCTCTGCTAAAATAACCTAGGTTTATGTAGTAAATATAGGCGGCTCTAGGATACTGTACTATACCGCTATGGTTGGAAATAAGCGAAACGATCGGTGTGGGCTAAGTGCTTATTGTAACCTACGGATGCTTACATTAATAAGCTTGCCATCCTGCAAAAGAATCTCGATGCAAAGCTAGCGTTCTCGTGGTCTTTGACCACTGATTTATTAACTGACATATTACAATATTAAATAATTCAATTGATTGTCTTCCAAATAATGAAGTACATTTCTAATCTTCATCATCATCATCATCACCAGTCTATAATAGTCCACTGCTGGACACAGCCCTCCCCCAAAGAGCGCCATAGCGCCCTGTCTGCAGCTTGCTGCATCCAGCAAGCATCCATTTCTAATCTTATTAGCTCATAAATTCCTTTTCCAAAAACGTTTTATAACAATTATTGGTTAATTTGAATTTCAAACATTTAGTTAATATTTCTGTATACATACATGCTTCTGATTGTCACTGTATGCGTGAGATTTATTACATAGTAATAAATTATTTGTGTATTAGATAAATGGAAGACTCGTTACTTTATACTAAAGATCTACATACAGGCTGGCACATAAACAATCTGTCTGGCAATGCCTAAAATGTAAGCCAAATACGCCGATAAACTATTTATTAACTCTGAGCCGAGCAAGTTATTAGATTCCAATAGAAGTATGCATACACTGAAAACAATTCTGTTTCGTAATTTTAAAGGGTAATCCTCTATCTCTTTTGCGAATAATATCAGCGCTGCACTCATTATTGCTTTCTTTTTGAAATGAAAACTTCTTTAGCGGCGTTGTGCACTATTTTTGTGATGGGTAAAAAATGTTAAACTCGCGTCAGGACACGGACATCATCCTGAAAATTTGCATATACGTTAACAGGTGTACAGAAACGGACATACGCTACCTTTCATCCCGTAAAAAATTACTGTTCCGGAGGAAAACAATAATAACGATAATAGATGGCGCCACGTGTCTTTCGAATCAAGATTGACCCGAATTGATTGTCAAATTCTAAATTAACGCGAGCGAAGCCGCGGGCAAAAGCTAGTATAATAATAATAATCCTTTATTTAACTTAAACTAGCCTGATGATTGGACCAGCCGCGAAGATATTTCTACTGATCTGACCTATGATATCGCTTATTGTATACACATACGTATTCATCTTAGTCACGGCAAGGACTCAGCAAGTTCGACTTAGCAAATAATAGTTTTCTTGTATCATGCTCTTACTAAATTTAAAATGTACTAAACCCTCAATTTTATTTACAACTAGCTTTTGCGTGCGGCTCTGCCCGCGTGGTACCTACATCAATAAAAGTAGCCTATGTCCTTCCCCAGGTTTTAAACTATATCTGTGCCAAATTTAATCTAAATCGGTTGAGTGGTTTAGCCGTGAAAAGGTAACAGACAGACAGATAGACAGACAGAGTTACTTTCGAATTTATAATATTAGTAAGGATATGGCAGATTCCACTGCTGGTAATAAAAATCACAAATGTGTCAATATCCTTATCATATTTATACCACTACATAAAATAGGCCATCTCAAAATTCACCGGTTTAACGACCTATTTTTGTACTGAAATGTATAGACCATAAATATATAGGCGGGATAGCCTAGTCTTTATGACATCCGAAACCGTTCAATAAGCTCCTGTTCCGTCCGACCGTCATACATCGTTAGAACGCCCTAGAGACGTTCAATAGGCGTTCAGCATGATCAATAAGCGCTCAATATAGGGGCTATTACTCTATTAAGTCATATCAGATCAAAAAATAATGGATGTCGAATGAACGATAGCGCCATGCTCTATTAATGGTGTTTTTTCATAGAAGCGACAACAATTAAACCAGCTTTGCATTATGCGTAATGGTGTGGTTGATGATGGTTTTATTTTTCAATTCCATGACTCACTGACCATTCAAGACAGCGATTAGTCACGCCGTGGTAGGTTTAGTTGGTGGTAGATACATATTGATTTTATACTAGCAAAGTGGCAAATGAGTACACGGCACGTCTGATAGGCAGCGGTTACGGAAGCCTATGCTTGCTAATATTACCAGAGAAATCACTCAAACGTTACTGTTTTTATAGACAATAATTTTCTAAGGTAGTAGATCCTCGCTGGTTTCAGCATGAATGGGCCGGATCGACCGGGGTAGTACTACCCTCTCACAGAATACCGACGTGAAGTAACGGTACCCGTACTGTTGCGTTTCGTATCGGTGAGTGAGAGAGCCGGAGGCCCAGTTACCCCGATCTTTTTCCTATCCTTTCCTTTGTCCTTTCCCTCCTTCATTCCTTTTTAAAGGGCTGGCAACGCACTTGTAACTCCTTTGCGGTTGCGGGTGTCCATGGGCGACGGTAATCGCTTACCATCAGGCGATCCGTCTGCTCGTTTGCCCCCTATGCCATAAAATAAAATAAAAACAATATATTAAACATAAAACGAAAGGAACTGGGCAGATAAGAAAGTCAACTCTCCGAAGAAAACACTGTAACAGAGTTGCTATTATTACGCTAGTTTCCTGTAAAAGGGGTCTTCTTCCCGTGCAATTCGTTTTGTTTGTACCGCCACCAAAATTTATTTGTAACGGTTGTCTTCCGTGTAAAAACCACGCACGTTACTTTTCGATAAATTGCAACGGCGTGCTCTGAGCTTTTAATAATTCAGACAGCATGCCACTTTTTCGAAAGTCTTTCGAGTCTTAATTGGAGACCATTTAGGCTCTAGAACCTCTGCAGATAGATAACGATTATATACGAGTAGTATCATTAGCTTTTTTCTATAGCTCACACTATGATGGCTTTTCCAAAAAACATAACTAATAATTCTACCCCTAGCTAAATAAGAAAGTATTTCAACGAGGTCACAAGTCTCAATATACAAAAATAACTTATTAAAAATGCATTGTGTAAGATATACCCGTAGCAAATATTTATTTAGAAAATATTTCAAAGAATTGATATTATGCCAAAACTGACAATTGGTTTTGTATACAAATAAACATTTACTTCGTTGCACTGTAATATTTATTTTTAATATAGAAGAATCCAAGCATCGTTTTCCTTCAGCAAAATTTTATCTCCTTGATTTCTAAGCTGGTTTCTTTAAAAGTCACTAAACTGAGTTACATAAACCAATTTGCACTGGTTCGTTCCTTCCCTTCAGTAATACATACAAACGCAAGAAAACTATTGATCTGGTCGCCGCGTATGCATCGATCTGTGGGAATCGGGTCAGTTGGTCATTCACCGGCTGCTGACCTCGCTTGTAATGCATGTTGGGGCCAACCACCAACATTGGTGCACGTTGGCTGTGGTGGGTTCAGACGGACGATTTTTTGTAGCTGACTGTTGTTGTAATTAATTAACCACTAGTACTTTTTTAAACAACAAAGATGACAACCAAATATATGGCCCACGTGATGGTAAGCGGTTACAGTAGCTTATAATCGCTTGCAATACCAGAGGTAACACGGGGAATTGCCGAGCTAAGGTTAAGTAGCTGCGGCCTTTGCTATTCAAAAATTGAATATTATTTTCTTAAATGAGATTCAATGTTTGTTTCAGTCTGATACTGTTTTGAATAAGGTGAGTAAGCAAAACAAAATATATACTATACTATATAATATAATATATACTATACACAATTCGATACAACATCAATCATAAGACTGATTAAAAAAGGATTTGTTTATATCTGTCCAAACCTTCAAAACAAATAGTATCTCATTATCTAACAACCTTGAATCTTAAATAACCCTTACTTATGTATCCCAATATATCAAAATAATAACAGCTTTTAACACGAAGTCAATCCAACTTTAGTATTCAAGTAACAGCCGCGCGAACATATCAATTTGTCTACATTACCCTACAAATACGAGTCTGTACAGACAAACTCTCGCAAGCTACAGATTGACGTCACCAAATCGACGTGATCGCTTTATTTCACTTGAATGCTTGGCTTATTGACAACGTATATACAGAGAATATTAAAAGGCTTTAAAACAGTGGTAATCTACTATGGATACTTTTTGTTTTTTGTACTACTGGGATGGCACACAAGCATACGGCCCACCTGATGGAAAGTGGTCACCGTAGCCTATAGACGCCTGCAACACCAGAGGCATCACTTGCGCGTTGACGACCCTTTAGGAAAGGAGGAAGTGGGAAGGAGAAGGAGCGGGAAGGGGTAAAGAGAGTGATTGGGCCTCCGGCACTCTCACTCACTGAACGAAACACGACAGTAGGAATACTGGTATTTCACGTCGATATTCTGTGAGAGGGTAGTCCTTCCCCGGTCGAGCCGACCTATGCATGCTGAAATCATCGAGGCTCTACTACTCAACTATCAAGCTATTATAGACAAACTTCATGCACCGCCATTGTTATCCTGACCTTAGGGTAAATAAAATATTTGGGAATTCTGATATGGAAACAATTAGGAATACTAATATTCCCAATTGTTTATGTATTTTCTTTCTACTCCATCCAGATAAGTGTAACCATCTATTTATCTTTTGAGCGACTGTCATCGAAACTCCAGAATTTAAAAGATAAAAATATTTTAAAAAGAGACTAGATGTCAGAATATTTATATGATTGATGTATATAACAGCTGAATTCGAAGGACGTGCTTTGGGACCAAAAGTGAGTGATATATTGTAAATGGTCAACATCTATAATCAAGATCGAAGCAATGTTAGCAAATCTCTTAAATGATTTTACCTAAGCTTTATTTTATTTTATAAGTTTAGGAAAACTTACAGCTAAATTGGTATCATAGACAGATTTGATACGAAAAAATAAGGCCAATTAAAAGTTTTCACAAATAGCAGAATAAATAAGTGTAAATAATAGAAGAAGACATTAAAATAACAAGATAATAGCAAGAAATAGACACCATCACATCTGGTTTTTAGACATAAAGAAAGAGTTACACAAAGTTTTTTTTGTTTGGCTTTTACTATAAGTAAACAAGTGTATATCAACAATCTGGCATGCCGTGTTGAACATACGACTCGCTCGAATTAAAAATGAATTTCGCCTGTAGGTTGTATTAGCTGTTGGTGTATGTAGTACGTATGATTTATTTACCACCATATTGCGGACCCCATCTTAGATACAGCTTCTAAATATTTCTTAGTCAAAATTTTGAAAAAGATTTTCAGAGAAGAGATTTTGTAAAAGTCTTTCTGGCTATTATTATGATTTATGATACAGAGTTTAGTCGCAGAAATGCTAAAAATACGGTTCTAAAGACCAATATATGTACCTATATATGATTAATGTACTAATTATATTTGAGCCATTTTCTTAAGACTGCGCCGAGCGAAATTTGTCAAACAGGCGGTCACAGTTAAGTGAAAAAATCAACACTTTTTGTTTAATACAAATATAAAATATACATTTGCCATAACAATGAATATGTTTACAATTACTCCGTGTAAAAACTTAATATAATTAATATTTACGCCTACAAAATTACGTAAATTTGCACGAAAAATGCAAAACCATAAGCTCATGTTACGTGATTTTTAGATTATAACAGTAGAAATCTATCCTATTTTACAGCTTAAACGAAACATAAATAGTTATATTACAGTTTGTCCGTCCCAAATATTTAGGTTATTGGTTGACAATAAAGGTACATATTTATCAAAAAAGCACTTCAAATCCTCCATACAATTTTACTATGGCGGCCGCGCGCCAATTTGAATATACGCCGCACGAGCTCCGTCATTATCTTTCCTACGCTCGGCGCAGTCTTAAGTATAGCTTCTTAAAGTTGTCAAATTATTAACGTATCATGTTATTACATTATTCACCACTTAAAGGTTTCTACCATGGAGGCTTTGCTTAATTTGAGCGCAATGACGTAGTGAAGGTTATATTTCAATCAATCATCCTGTCAACCACTAACATCGATGTCAAAATCCTTTGCAGAGTACCTTAAATGTCACATCAGTAACATTATAACTACGGAAGACTATCAATTCTTGCTTTATAATGTCAATATTGGATATCAATAGTAAGACTAATGGTATTGATAAATATTATAATACATATTTATCAGTTTATTATTATATATTTTAAAACAATATATCGAAAGGTATACAATATTTAAAAAATAAATATATTTTAACTTTCTGCCCTTCTTCTCAACACAAACCTGATTTATGCCAAATATCAGACGAGATCTTCCATTTGCGCAATATGTTTAAAACAGAGCTTTCCAGGACCAGAACAACAAGCAACTGCTTACCGAGCGGACTTTAGTTGGTTCGACACGTTCTTGGTAAAAAAAAGGAGAGACTATTTAAAAAACATATCATCTATTATTTATCGGCTATCAGTAAGAATAAATTTTGAACACAGAAAAGTAATTTTTGATCTAGTTATATAAGCAATAGACAAAGACCATGCTTTCTCACCGTAGGTCATCAGTTACGATACTCTGATAAAAACGTAACACTCAAATAAATAGGCTTCATTCAATTAATACACCCGATTGACTTCGTACGTTTTTCATTTCAATCGTAACAAAAGAGAGATCTCTCTTCAACTGATTTAATCAGTCACAGTCATGAGACAGCGATTTAAAATTCGAACCTTGGTAAGTTATTTATTAGACAAATAAATCTTGCATCACAACAGTAGTAAAGTATTAAATACATACATATGTATTAATACACTTTTTGATGAATTGAAAGACTATAATAGAATATGAATGTATATTTGATGAGTAATTTAAGTACCTTTGATATAACTGCGGCTAAGGCTATAATATGTTCAACCTGCGTATTTAAAAGAAGTAATCTACAGATACTCGTTTCGGATTGTATTTTTCTTCATTGTTTGAATAACTCCTAAAGACCTTAGTGATAAAGCCAATCCTTTATCAAGATTTAAAGAAGTAATTTCATGCAATGCATTATGATAATCGTTCAGATCCTTCGCCAGATTTCTTATTCAAAATATACATTCTTATGCCTGCTATTCTTATTCTTATGCTAACTATTTGCACTGCAGATTCTAACGAAACTTGGTCTGAAGAAAGATTAATATATTATTTGACTTTTTGATTGCATATGCCACAAATAATTTTTTTGACCTTTCCAACAAAAGTTTCTAGACTTTATATTAATTATCCGATGCATTAGTCAATCGTGCTATTTCTTTCGCTAGTAGCAATTTAATTAAAACCAGTATGTTATTAGAACACTCTTGGCGAAATTAAGTATAGATATAGTATCATTTATCTTACCAATTAATTTAATATTGTGTTTAGTTTTTCTGAATATAATTTACTAGTTTTTGCCCGCGGCTTCGCTCATGTTAATTTAGAATTTGACAATCAATTCGGGTTGTACTCTGCTTGTAATAATATAATTCAATCATGATTCGAAAGACACGTGGCGCCATCTATTATCATAAGAAAGTTATTTTTCTCGGCAACAGTAATTTTTTTCGGGATGAAAGGTAGCCTATGTCCGTTTCTGTACACCTGTCAACGTATATGAAAAATTCAGGATGATTGGTTCAGTGGTTTAGGCGTGAAAAGATAACAAACAAACAAACTCATTTTCGCTTTTATAATATTAGTTAGGAAGGATTAGGATTATAGCCAAGTGCTTTAACCTCACCAATTAGATAAAAGACAAATAATTTTATTATATTTCTACGCATATCGGCTATTTATTCAGGGGTGAAAGACACGATATATCTATATCAACGCGGGATCCTTCTTCGGGAGGTTTTGTTGATCTATTTATTATGCTGTCTGTACTGCAGCGGGTGGCACGAGATTTATAGCATAGGTTATATTTTTCCTTATATCTTTAGCACTGGTTTGGCGTCGTTTTGTGTATTTAGTATACAATCCAATGTCGGAGGAGTATATCCACCAAGTGGTATTTGATTTGTTGTAGGTTCTAGTTTAGTCTAGTCGTTGAGATATAATAAGGGTAATATTTTTTATAATTTTGCATTTTGACTATATAGTCTAAACTTCTATATGGTAGACATCTAAACGCCCGTAATTACGTGTGACTATAAAGTTGACATTTGAAAATTGTAGTCTCTAGGCTCTAATACAGGCGTCATGATACGTGAAACGTACGCCCCACTTCACTATACCACACAAAGCCGCACCGTCTGTACCCAGTCACTGCAGCAACATAACCAACCTTCGGTTTGCATTCAAGGAAATGAAGCAACATAAATTATTTCAGTAGGTACCATTCGCTCCGAGGTCGCGGGAATTATGTCCACGAAACAAATTATCTACGACATTTCGTTTGATTGTTATATAAATTTTGATTTCCTGCGAATTATAGACCGAGAAATGTGAAGGTTTGAGAAAAAAGCTACCATTTTCCTAGTACTAGCTGACTATAAAATTATTCAAAAGACGGACTTACGACAGCATTGCTGACCTATTTCGTGTTCAAGACACTACTGAGAATGTTGGTTACGCTATTCGTTTTTATAGAACACCTCAGTAATCCTAGTCACCGACTTTTTTTATTTGTAAAAGCGATTTCACAAACAAAAGCACGCCTCGTCGATGATTAGCGGTTACTGAAAACTAAAGACGCTTTTTAGATTTACGTTTTATTGACCCAAAAAAGGAATAGGTATTTATCTAAAATTAAAAAAAACTTAAAACTCTACGCGATTTTACATAGAAACTCAACTTAAGGTTATTTGACTGTGTTCTTCTGTAGATATAAGGTACGTTTTTCCATCGTGCTGATAATGAAATATATGAAGTTAGCGAAACAACACCGCTTCACTCTAACATTTTGTTCGTACCAACTTTTTATTTATTATTCCAATTGCTTTTTTAATCTTGTGTTTTTATTAATTAAGCAATGATTATAAGCAAGCTAAGGCTTCAGTGTCGTGGGAAGCTGTACATTAATAAAACAACAGTTACAAAAAGAAAAATAGATTTTGCTACAATCGTAATATCAGGCACCTATCAATGACACTTAAAATACGTTTCAGTTTTAATTGATGAATAATAAATTATTTGCTTACATTGCAGATTATATCATCTACAATTGAATTATCTGGTGTTTTATATTGAAATCTCCTTTATTATTGAAATCATCTTCCTTCGCGAAGAAATGAACAATTCCTAGGAATTCTCGATAATGCAGAAATTAGATTTACTTTTAGTTCGCAAGTAATCCGATATTTATAATTACTGAAATTGTTTAGCAGTTGAATCATACTTGTCAAGACAAAAGTATGTCAAGTGACACCTAATAAATTAGATAATGTATTTTTTTATCCCAAAGAATAATTTATTTAGGCAGTATTGTCATTTTCCCAAGGACCTTGAATCGAATTAGCGAGACACTTGGTGACCCACAGCTGACGGAGTAACAGATACAATATATATTTTAGGTAATGTAGGGATGAAAGAAAAACATGTGAGGAGTGAACGCGACTGTGTGCTTAGGGGAATTGAGTGCCTAATGGTGCGAGCTGACGTTCTCTCACCAATCGAAGAAGTGTTTTGTGCCGAATACCTATGTCAAGTTTGCTCAAGGAATACAAGTTTGTAACCCTGAAACACATGTTGACAAAACTTACAAATAAAAATTTGTGATCCACATTCCTTGAATCAAATGACGCATGTCAAAGCCTCATTCAAATTTGCGAAACATTTTCATGAAAGAAGTATTTTATATATGTTTATGCCTAAACATGTTTTTACAGAGTTATGTTTATGTAGGTACCTACTATGGTTTATTTTGTTTATGTTTACTTGGTAGTTGGGAAAAGTTCTCTAGACCTTGAATATGTATGACTTTGTCAAATATAACTTTAATAACGCATGTATCGTTTTCCGTTTATATAATTTGCCCACGGGTTCACTCGTAGTAAAAGTAGGTTAGCTTATATTAGTAACAGTAGGTACGTTTTTTTAAATAAAATATAGGCTATATTTTATTCAAAAAAACGTATTGTAAAAAAACACAATCCTTTAATGTAACCATAACTTTATTAACTTTTTTATACTAATATTACCTATAAAGAGGGCAAAATCGATTCTTTGTTTGTTTGTAAGGATTTAATTTAAAATTACTCAATCGATTTAAAAAAATATTTTACCATTTGAAAGCTATATAATCACCGAGAAAGATAAATCACATTTTATTTTAAAAAAGTACTGTTACTAACATAACCTAACCTGCTTTAACGCGAGCGAAGCCGCGGGAAAAAACTAGTAAAAAAAGGTAGTATTTAACTACATAGCAAAAAAATACTAATTGCACAGCAAAATATATATAGCGGGGCTCCGTCGACTTAGTCTGATCTCTTTAAATATTTAAAGAGATCAGACTAAGTCGACGGAGCCCCTCTTCGCGGGGCTCCTATTTTTAGGTGGGTTTAAGAAAGAACCTAACATAACCTAACCCTTCCGAGACGGAATGCAGTGATTTGAGGCGTATAGGTGCTCGTTATGATATATATGCTTACTAAAAGCATATTTTGCTGCGCAATTAGTATTTTTGGTGGTCATTATATATTTTAATCCCGTAAAAAAATATATTCAATCAATACCTAAAATATGACCACGTCTTTCAGTAACATGGTATAAATCACAGCTGTAGTTAGATAACGATTACAAAATAATTCAACATCTTTATTTTGACTATATTATCCTTTTTGTTTCCAACAATAGTCTCAAAACGGTCCGCTGCCTAATTTAGATAAACACGATGATGTAACGGCTCAGGATAGATAAACACTAAATAGCGGGAGACTAGACTGCTCACTACCCACGATGTATTTGTATAAAACACATTGTTTTTCTAATACAACAAAGTCGAATTCAATTTAAATGTCAATTAATTGCCTTTGATAATGTCACTAAAAGGCCATTCATTGCTTATTCATTTATTGTATAAATATCTTTGTAGAAAGATCTTGTACATATATCTTGTATACCTACTAATCCTAACTAATATTATAAATGCGAAAATGAGCTTGTTAGTTTGTTTGCTAAGCTTTCACATTTTAACTACGAGTAGTTTCTCGACCAATCATCATGAAATTTCGCATAAATGTTTCGAAAAGGACATAGGATGTCTTTAGATAGAAAATTGACATAACTTTAATTTACTCGAACGGAGCCGATAGGAATATCTCGTATAGTATAAAAGTAGATGTGCCCGCGGTTTCACTCGCGTTTATGGTAACTGCGCGGCCCCCGTCGGCCATAGTGTGATGTTATATAGCCTATAGCCTTCCTCGATAAATAGACTATCTAATACTAAAATAATTTTTCAATTCGAATCAGTAGTTCTTGGGTTAGCGCGTTCAAACAAACAAACAAATTCTTTAGCTTTATAATATTAGTATAAATGTGATAAGAAGCGAGGAATCTGCATGGTAACTGGTGACCGCAGATTAGGAATGATTGCAACTGATGACAAACAGCAACATAGTTACAGTAAAACCATAACCGAAACGTCGTATACGACTTGTGGAATCAGGTATTGAACTCACAACATTCAGCGCGGCGACAAGCCGCTGGCTTGTGAAGCCATCCGTCAGACAATTACTTCTTCTTCTTCTCCTTAGCCTTTATTATTCCCAAGTCACTTGGGGTCGACTTTCTAGTCTAACCGGATTTGACTGGATGTCAGTTTTTAAACGGAGCGACTGCCATCTGACCTCCGCAACCCGAAGGCTAACGATACCCTAAAGCTAGACCAGTGTCAGGATATTAGAGGGCACTGACTTCCCAATAACGACTGCCATAGATGTTCATGGTAGTCGGGACCGACGGCTTAACGTGCTCTCCGAGGCACGGAGCAGACGATAATTGTTAATCAATACGCACATCATTTCGAAAAGTCACATAACTTCTGAAAGTCAGAGGTGCGCGACGTGGGTTCGAACCTGAGACCCTCTGAATTGCAGTCTGTTGTCTCCGCATTGAGCTATCGCTGCTCAGACAATTACAATAATAATATTAGACCTGTAAATAAACTGCACCTCTGCTGGGCACGGATATCTTGTCATTGTATAAACGGTTAGGTCAAGTGGTGAGATATTTTTTTTAAATACATTTGATACATATTTTGTCCTTTTCGGCCAATTGAATTGAGCGTGTCAACTTTAATATTCACTTACAATATGGATTCAAACTTAAAATAGAATCTTACAATGTTAACAATAAAACGCGTAATGATAGGTAGACGTCTATAAATAAGCAACGGGCTTGACCCCTATTTTCCACCTCGTCTGATCCTCATCTCGCTTCGAGGAATGACACTTAATACGAAGGGAAAACACGTGCTTTTTCAATTTACTTTCCCTAGATCTAGGGATCGTGTTATCTAAGAAAACGGTTACGTGTAAGAACGACAACTATCTAGTTTCAGAGAATTAGAATAGCTGGAATTATGTAAAACTCAACGAGACATGTATGTGCAGTACATAACAATATAGTAAGCTTCCATAGACGATTAAGATTATATTATTTATTTTTACCGACTTCAAAAAAAGGAGGAGGTACTCAATTCGTCTGTATTTTTTTTTTTTTAATGTTTGTTAACTCGTTGCTTTCGACTGGGGGAACCGATTTTGATGATTCTTTTTTTATTTGAAAGCTAGTGCTTCCCGTGTGGTCCCATTTAATTTTGATCAAGATTTGACCATTCGTTTTCGAGTTATCTTTAATAATGCGTATTTGGCTACATTGATGATGCTCTCATATTTGGCAAGGTTCACTAAAAACCGAGAAATAAACAAAATTTTAACAAAGACAACCGACTTCAAAAAAGAATATTATAAAACTTAAAATGCATTAAAAAGTTAATAAATAATTTAATATTCTTGTGAATAATTAAATTATTGTTATTATTGGAGTCGATGTCAGCCAAGGTAGGTTTGTAACTAATTAAACATGAGATGTCTTTCTATAATCATAACATAACATTGGCATGCACAATTACACACATAGACGCAGCACGCGGCGCGGGCGGCTGACACCGACTCCAATATTAACAATAATTTAATTATTAACAAGAATATTAAATTATTTATTAACTTTTTAGTGCATTTTAAGTTTTAGAATATTCTTTTCTGAAGTCGGTTTTCTTTTTTGTTAAAATTTTGTTTATAAGCTTACTTGTGACCGGTTTGAGCCGCATGAATCCCAGAAGAACGTTTACCAGAATAAAAATCATCCTAGGCTTCTCTTCACCTACTTCTTATTGCTTCAGAACGTAATAATATACAATATAATATTCTATTACATACACACAACACCATTTAGCCTAAACTAAGCAGAGCTTATACTATGGGTACTAGACAATAGATAAACATACATAATTATATACATTTTTTTTGTAAATACTTACATATTATACATAGAAACACCCAGACCAAGACAAACATCCAAGTCCATGCACACAAACTTTTGACTTGTGCGGGAATCGAACCAGCGACCTCAGGCGTGGCAGTCGGTTACACTAACCACTACACCATCGTATATGTTTTGTAAAAATCCATTCAACAGTTTGCACGTGTTTAAAACTTAACCTACGTTCATAAACTTTATCATAGGTATAATAGTATTTTTAATATCAACAGGGATTAAATTCATTTTTATTTTTGCCTATTTATCACTCCCTCGTTGTCTAAGTGTCATAAATTTTTATTTACGCATACCTATGATCGATTGTGATTATATCTTGGTTTCAATTCTCGAGTCGGACAAGCAACATTTTCTAATTCTTTAAAACTGTATAGCAGCATTGTGTAAATGGATATGCTAGGACGACTGCACCACACTAATACTCTATTAAGTGGGATTTAAAACATAGAATAATACACCTCTAGGTGCGGTACTCGTCTACCTATCCCTGCGAGTATATATAAGGATGATATAGTGTTACAATTGCAATTAACTAACAAATTTTTCCCTCGTTATTGTGTACATTGCCGGCTCGTTTCGAACGGGCGACTGTTTAACAACTTAACGACAAGCAATATAACTTGAACTGAGAATTTAAGTTCTGATGGTACTTCAGTAATAGTCACTGTCGGAGAATTTGTAACGTTTGAAATCTAGAGTCCATATATTGTAGCAAAAATAAATTGTTAGTTTAAAATAAATTTATACAATACGTAACAGCCATTTATATCTTTTAAGAATATTAACAGGTTCCCTGTCCAATGAATCACATATGATACATAAGAATAGATTTTCTATTGTGTCTATCACAGGACAGCGAATGGGTTAATATAATATTATAGAAACAAATTTGCGTTTTAGCCCCTCTTTACATAAAAAAGGACTAATAAATGGGATTAATATTTGAAAAGCACAAAGCTGATTACTCAATGTCAGACTATGACCTTAGTTAGTTCTATTAAGTATTATTATAGTTCATTCGAATTTAATTAAATTAGGCATACATTGATAATGTGTGCTTCAAATTTGAGTTGATACCTATACCCATTCTATAATATATAACAAACGTTTGATATTTTTAGTATACGCGTGATTAAGGAACAAATATACAAATTACCACATTTATAATATTACTAGCTTTTGCCCGCGGCTTCGCTCGCGTTAATTTAGAATTTGACAATAAATTCGGGTTGTACTCTGCTTGTAATAATATAATTCAATCATGATTCGAAAGACACGTGGCGTCATCAATTATCATTAGAACGTTATTATTCTTTTCCTCGGGAACAGTAATTTTTTTCGGGATGAAATGTAGCCTATGTCCGTTTCTGTACACCTGTCAACGTATATGCAAAATTTCAGGATGATCGGTTCAGTGGTTTAGGCGTGAAAAGGTAACAAACAAACAAACTCATTTTCGCTTTTATAATATTAGTTAGGATAGGATAGTTAGGATTAGGATTAAAATGTTCATAAATACTAAAACTTAGTACCTATAAAAAATAATAAATTATACATATGATCAAGCCAGCTTACTTTGCCTCACCTTGGTCATTTTACTACCAAGATAGTCTTAACCAAAATCATACAGAACTTTTTTGACGGCAATGGATGTAATAAATAAATAAATAACACCACGCCAGAAGATAAATATAGGCTGATTTCGTGCGCAGAATAGTATCATAATAATTTATTCTGCCGAAAACAATAGAAGAAGTTGTTACCCAGCCTGTTTCTTACCGTAGGATTTGCCTTTTACGATGATACCTCAACGTTTTGTTTCACAAATAAACGTGGGAGTATCATAAATAAATCTTCGATACATTTCATAGTTCAATGAACACATGTGTTATCGTATGATGAGATTTGAAATATTGCTTTCACTGTTGTACTACGAATTTTTCATCGTAATTCACGCTTAAATTGTTCTCAGCACGAGTGGAAGCGTCCACTGTACCCTATTATTTGGTGAAGGCACGAAAAAAATCTGCTCGGGATAGGAAAAAACAAATTTTAGAGAAATACGGCGTATGAATAGTAACTCAGTTACTGCGTTTCGTCAAGTTCACTTCTTGATAATAACGGTGATGTACATTTTTTAAAGTTGTGCTCGCGATATTGAAGCATTAATATGTTTATGTTTTATATACAAAAATCTGATTTCTTGTATTGTTTTACATTTAGGCGAATGCTATTCATTGAAATTAAACTACTTTCTAATGTTTGTGTCTGCGAAACTCGAAAAGTATTCCATGGATAGACTTGAACTTGATTTTTTACCAACGTTGTATTTCTATATAAGACTGCTTTTATATACTTTTTATCCAGGAGTATAAACAGTAACGGATTTTTATTTCCCAATAATAAATATCGCACTAAGCCTCTCCTGCCAGCCACGTTCAAAGGCGCGCAAGTAAAAAAATGAAAAGGAAAATGCCATACAAAAACTTCATGCACATATAAACTGCAAAGACTATAGTGTTACACAAACTGCCTTTAATAAAGTTAGTATAAAAACAAACAAGTGGGCTCTACTTTCGACCCGCAAACATTGAATTCATTGTTTATATTTGCTCGCCAAAGTGAGGAGTACTTGTTCGGTGTTTCACCTGCATCAAAACATATCCTTCAATGAAACTAACTCAAATATTTTATTTCGGCTTTTGCTTTCACGAAATACTTCGTCGTTTTCCCGCAACTCGTTAGTTCTGATGACTACATATTCAATAGGTAGGTAAATAAGATCAAGTTTAGGGCGTCTAGAAATCTCAACATTTGGAAGAAAATTAGATTTAGATATGAAATACGATCAAATTTACAATCAACATTAAAGCTTAATCTGTACTAATATTATTAAGCTGAAGAGTTTGTTTGTTTGAACGCGTTAATCTCAGTAACTATTGGTTCGAACATTTTTTTTAGTGTTGGATAGCCCATTTATCGAGGAAGGCTATAGGCTATATAACATCACGCTACAGCCAATAGGAGCGGAGCAGCAATGAAAAATGTTGCAAAAACGGGGAAAATTCTCTTATATGACGCAGACAAAGTTGCGCGGGTCAGCTAGTAAAAATATATAAATACAATCTACATAAGCGTAAATATTTACCGTAAAGAGTTTAGATATAGTTTCTATTGAATTTTAAGTATTTCTTAAACCTAATTTATTTCAATAAAAGTACCTACTTTACTTAATTTAAAAGACTTTATGCAAAACTAAACTAGTTTTAAACTAATTAATTTCGGTATTTTCATCAAGAGTTTATTAAACGTTAGCATTTTGCTAAATAAAATAGCTTTATGCAAAACTAATATCTAACTGCTTTAGTGGCACAACGGTAATGAATGCGACTTCTGTGGTCTTAGTTTCGATTCCAGGGATGGGCGAAGTGATGCTAGAATCTTGTCTTGTAGACGGCAATAGCCCTTTTTGGCAATATCGTGATTCCTTAACCTACGGATGAAACGTGGATGCTTATTCATCACTGCCTGCCTGTTTGAGAATATACATAGGCTATATAATATGCATACATCTATTAAACAGATCTATCAAACACCCATCTCCGTAGCCCAAATTTATGATGGTCCATTACGTAGTAATAGTCCTACATTTGCCTCGGCCAGTGCATCGGTAGGTATC
Organism: Catocala sponsa; assembly: GCA_963564715.1. NCBI lineage: Eukaryota > Metazoa > Arthropoda > Insecta > Lepidoptera > Erebidae > Catocala > Catocala sponsa. The sequence goes on from OY751337.1 coordinate 1,275,450, forward strand.
ATATTCCACTCAGAATAAAATTACATTCTAATAGCAAAAAAGTTTACTTTGATATCCAATTTACAAAACAGTTGACATTTACCTAATGTGGCAACACATGATTGTATTGAAGCAATCAGGATCTGTGATAAAAACATAAATGGTCACCTAATAGTCGCGAAAAGCATAATTTATCTTTCTCTTTATCGTTTTGCACTTCTTTTCCATATGAACGTTAGCTATACCCTCTTATACACCTCCGTGCGCGGCATATTCTTCTTCTACGTCGTTTCACTCTTGACAGAGTGGTCGTGGTCATCTTTAAGGTTGTGTAGCATGCTTGACAATCCGTCGCCACTCTTCACGCACCTTTGCCTTTGTGGTGAACTCATACAGTGACCATTGTCTAATGCTGCCTTAACTTGGTCGGTCCAGCGCATAGATGGTCTACCACGTGCTCGTTTGCCCTCGACGTTTCTTTGTACCACAAGGCGCTCTATGGAGACATCTCCATGTCTCGATACGTGCTCGAAGAAATTGAGAATTCGAGCTTGTACGATAGAAGATAAGCGCTGTTGATACCTAGATCTTTTAAAATGAACAAGTTGGTCCTATACTGCGCGGCATATACATAAAAAGTGTAAAAAGATTTCTCTTCCTATATTATTATATAGCTATGTCGGATGTAAATAAATTCTCATAACTTCAAATGCAGCGTGACCTTAAACTTCCGACCCCAATCTCGATTCCACGCGGGTGTGCACACAGTGCTCTACATGTCAAAAGCGCGACTCTCTAAAGGTGAAAAAACCGTGAAGACGCCGCCGGTGTGAAACGCTCGAGTGTTGTGGAACGACGCAGTGAATAGAGCCTTCATAGTTTGTATTTTCACATTGAAATGAAATGGAACAGCTTTTCTGGTTAAGAGATTATCATAGGTATATATTTTTCTACAATATTTTCTAGCTGTTTTAGGATGGGCACTTTAATTATTTAATGATATAACAGACTAAGCGAAGGCTAGTAAAAAACGTTAGCAGTTTGCTTTTAACTTGTTTCCTATTAACAAGAATATTTAAAGAGAATTAATTATGATGTTTCTTCAACTTAAGACTGCGCCGAGCGTAAGACAGATAATGACAGAGCTCGTGCGGCGCATATACAAATCGGCGCGCGGTCGCCATAGTAAAATTGTATGGAGGCAATAGTTCAGCAATTATTAATTAATCAATAAATGAGAGTAAAGCCTTCCTTATTTTGTTTTCCAATCATCTGTTTATACTAGATAGATTAATAGTACAACAGCATAGAACTCGATCATAAATAAGTTTCATGTGACAATCCGTGTTACTTTTACAGATATCTTTCGGACAAAAGAATATCATCCTTGCATCCTAAAAGGGCTTAACATCCATGGAAACAAAGAATACTCAATCTCAGATCAAAAACTGCAACTCACAATGTTGAAAACACTATGCATATGCAGCACCTGCTTATATATCCTCGATTAACTGTATACACTTTCAAGAAATTATCTCTCTCTAACAGACTCTAGGCTCTATCATTTGTGAAGGCGTTCGCAGCATCCCCACGTTCTCTCGATTTATGCAAGGAATACAAACTTGGAAATGTATTAAAGATTTTACTTTTCTTGACACAAACGTATTTTTCCTTTGCATAAAGCATTAATGTATATTTTTATTCAACGCCGGCACCTTCTGTTTAAATACAAAATAAGGGTTCTTTTTAAAATAGGACCGTTTCGTATTTATCTAATCTATTCTCATTGACGGTCAAAGACTTTGACCGGTCATTTACTTGTACGATCTTTGGCGTAGACACTTGAAATATCAATTTATTTAAAATATTAAGAAGATACAAGACCGTATTTTTTTTAAATAACTATATTTTTTACGTATACATAGAGCATAGTACCTTAATATACGTCCGCTCATACAAAATGCTACTTAATAACTAATACAAGCATCAACCCACACAATATATTAAAGTTGGAACAATACTTTGTTTTATATATAAATCATATCTATTTACGTATAAAAGAAATGATGATGAATGAAAACCAAGTTTTAAGACCATTACTTAGTATTTTAGCAGTCGACTAGTATAATTAATAAAGTTTAATAATAATAGTAGTGTAACAGTTTCTAAAATTTTGTAATAAAGTGTCAAATAAACAACGCGATAAAATCCGTATATAGTAGTTTAATTTCAGTCAACTACGTTTTAGAATTAATATTAATATTAATTTTTGATGATTCGGTTAGGTTAATCTTACGCAAAGTCAAGTAGACCATGAGGCTTTATTTATATCTATCTATCTGACAAAGGTCAGGTTAAGAGCACCTTGAACCGATGGGCGTGTATGACGAATGTGACAAAAGTGAATGAAGCCAGAGAAGTGTGTCAGGATCGTAGCAAATGAAAATCCGTAGTCTCTGCCTACCCCTCTGAGAAACAGGCGTGATGCTGTCTATGTATGTAACTACGTTTTAGGAATTTTATAAAGCGAAAGAAGGAAGCCGATGAAGAACAAATGTATACTGTTTGTAGAGCAATTAATTGTATACAATCTAACATATCACAATACTGGAAGTGAACAGCGATAACAAAATAACGTATTTAAGATACGAAGGACAACCTGCGTAGGTTGTCTTTTTGTTCAGGATCAAAGATACTCTCTCAACATAATCTTATATCTGTATTTTATTATCAAAACACAACAATGGTGTCTAATAATAGTATAAATACTCAATCTGCCAGTCGTGAGCTTCCCAAAATATTTCAATTCTCTCCGTAATCCCTTCGACCCTTCGTCATGCTTACAAAAAGGTTGTCACTTCATACAAAAGTACGTAAAGTACTTAGTTTGTATCACCGAAATATCTTGAAACTTCACCGTAAGTACATATATACTTTAGAACCTTAGCATTTGTTGAATCAGGCAAGTTTCATAAAAAAGTAATATGTATGAACTTGAGAAATGTATCTTGTTAAACAAATGTAATTTTGGTCTTAGAATTTCGAAGGTTAGTTTGCACGAAGAGCTATTTTTCAAAAGTATTATGGCATTTATACACTTAGTGCCAATCTAAACCCCGCAATTTTGAAAGAGGTGTAGTAGAATCACGATGTACTATTGATGTACGTTTGTGTATTGTTTGCACAATGAAATTTTTTTTTTTGCCGTATTTCCCCTTGACGCTCAAGAAGATATGAATTATATTATAATTATCATGTTGATGTGAAACATCTATAGCCACACGTAAAACCGATTGCTGGCATGACAACGCATGCCGTGGCGACGCGCCGCCACGCTATATGATAGTATTTTAAATTATGCCATATTAGTTCCTGTCGTAATCTGTTCTTTTATGCATATTACTTGTACAAAATAATTTCGATGTTTCTCATCTGTCAGGCGTCCCGTAACGGCACACAATTTTTTTTTAGTTGTAAAATAATGCTATGCCATGCTAAAGTATTGTAGGTGACTAAATCATCAGGCCGTATTTTAATAATTTACATTGTTATGTTAATTAACAGGTGCTACGCCCGATGTATCCCTTAAGGGATACATGACAATAGATTTTCTATTGTCTCCCACGGAACGGTAAGTGTTAATACTGTAACTAAAGCTTAAAACGCTAGCCTGTATATCATATTTATGGCCGCCTGTATTGTTATCCTGGCTCTCAAGTTATACCTATACCAATTATTACCAAAATTATTTCATTTTATATTTTTGTTAGGCAAAAATACGTGTATCGTGACCATGTATTCAATCCTGTCTGTCATATCATATAAAGAATATATTGCTTGAACCAGAGGCAATATTAAAGCTCTATATACTCTTGAAATATTCGTCTGAAATTTCATAGACTTTGTGATATGTCGGTTACCATGTGTACCGTACAGTAAGCTTGTTTGTTACTCGAGGCAATAAAATATATATAAAACTTCAAGCCATCCAGTACTCTTCATGGTCATCATCATCATCAGGCTATAATAGTCCACTGCTGGACATAGCCCTCCCTTAAAGTGCACCATAGCGCCCTGTCTTCAGCTTGCCGCATCCAGCATCTGCCTGCAGTCTTTCGCAGATCGTCATCCTACCTGGTCGGAGGGCGTCCTACACTACGTTTGCCGAGTCGCGGTCTCCACTCAAGAACACGCTTATCCCAGCGTTTGTCGGTTCTTCGCGCGATATGGCCAGCCCACTGCCACTTCAGCTTGCTAATTCTCTGAGCTATGTCGATGACTTTGGTTCTCTGTCGGATATATTCGTTACGAATCCTATCCTTCAGAGAAACTCCGAGCATAGCTCTCTCCATAGTTCTCTGAGCGACTTTGAACTGGTGGACCAACCCTACCGTGAGTGTCCATATCTCGGCTCCGTAGGTCATGACGGGTAGCACGCACTGATTGAAAACTTTCGTTTTCAAGCATTGCGGTGTGGATGACGAGAAGACCCGGCGCAGTTTCCCAAATGCTGCCCAGCTCTTCATAGTACTGATCATATGACCATGAGCGTTTTTTTCAAGGTTTTTGTCCGGTTCATCCAAGTAAAGGTGGAACGTCCCGGCTACTACCGACTAAACCTACCACGGTGTCCCAACTCGCTGCCTTGTAAGGTGGGTGGGCCGCTGGAACTGGAACCATATCAGCGACCCACCTAGCAATGAAGCGTTGAAAACGTAGTGAAGGTAGAGCTTGACTACGTTTCCTTCATTACCCGGTGATTAAAACTCAGATCAATTTACCATCTTAGTCAAGTATTAAGTTAAAGAATTAAGACTGTGCCGAGCGTAAGACAGATAATGACAGAGCTCGTGCGGGGCATATTCAAATCTGTACGCGGCCTCCATAGTAAAATTGTATGGAGGATTTGTAGCGCTTTTTTGATAAATATGTATCTTTATTGTCAACCAATAACTTAAATATTTGGAACGGATAAATTAATTGTTATATAACTATTTATGTTTCGTTTAAGCTATAAGATAGGATACATTTCTACTGTTATAATCTAAAAATCACGTAACACAAGCTTACGTTTTTGCATTTTTCGTGCTTAATTATTTTAAGTTTTTTACACGGAGTAATTGTAAACACATTCATTGTTATGGTAAATGTATATTTTATATTTGTATTAAACAAAAAGTGTTGATTTTATTCACTTAACTGTGACCGCCTGTTTTGGCACACTTCGCTCGGCGCAGTCTTAATGTTGTAGCAACATGTCTGTACTAATCCGTGGGCTATAAGCAAGCGATTCAATTTAACACATTAGTGCTGTGGTGAATATTTGAGCTTATGCGCAGTGGTTTAAGTGATCGGTTCGCCACTGCCGCCGCGCCTAGTGTTGTAGGTTCGATCCCCACACGGGACAAGGATGTGTGTGATTCACAAATGGTTGCTCTGAGTCTGGGTGTTCTTTGTGTCCGTTGTTTGAATGTGTGTCCTCCGCGATACAGGAATTATAATAATGTCCTCCAGACCGAATTTCGGCCACGGCGGCCAGTCTTAACGGACACAAGCCATCTGCGCAGGAGATGTTATAGTGCACAAGTGTGTGCGCAAACACAAATGCACTCTCTGTTCCCTAACTCTCATGATCTGATGGGACGGTAATCCGACGCGACTGGAGAAAGATCGGGCGCAGGACCAACGGCTTTACGTGCTTTGCGAGGCACGCGGGTGTCTAACACCGACAACTTCCCAACTCCGGGCTGCTATTGAGATTTCTTAACAGAAAAACCCAATAACATTTTGTTGGCTCGACCCGGGATTCGAACCCGAGACCTCACGCACAGCAGTCGTATTCACTACCGCTGCGCCACGGAGGCAGTCAAGCAGGAATTATACATCGAATGGGAGCAGGGTTTAAAAAATAAGTTACGGATTCGATTCGTCCGTTAGCCAAAGAGTTATTGTTTCAGATTTGTTTGAAATGTCCTGAATAAATTCTTAGTAGCGGCTTTCAGTTAGGAACATATATGGCAATAGGATCGTTCTCTATTCCGTGAGTCTTTAAATATGGGTTGCGAAACGTGGCGTGCAGCTATAAAATAATATGTTTGAATATGAATTTGTCCATCACAAGACGTCACCAGCCGATGGCCCAAGGGGGGGGGCATGTTGATATGGAGAATGAGAAAAGTACGAATTGTAGGTAAAGTCGAGAGCACATGAAGCTTTTTTAGAATCTCTAGGGGGGGAGGCAGCTGCACCTCCCTGCATCCCCCCCCCCTCCCGCCTTGGTGACGCCCTTGTATCCATGAGTGGAAAACTATTACCAAAAGTGCACCTTTGTGCAACTTGGTAGGGAAATCTTTGCCTTCCCCATTGATAATTTATAGGTAAGAATCTATTTAATAGGTAATGTTTTGATGTCAATTTGCTTATGCCAACGGCTAACTATCTCCATTTCAGATTACACTTTGTGTAATAAAAAACGAAACTTTTTGCAGTATGTGTTTATATTAATACTCTTCAATTAAAAAACGCCAGTACTGCCCATTATTTAATACTAATTTCGTTCTTGCTCATCCAAAGATTGCCTGTGAGAGACAGCTTTTAGAGATAAGGCCGCCTTTGTACATTTTAATATGCTTTACTTTTAATTAAAACTAAATTAAATTGGTGTACAATAAAGCTTATTCTATTCTATCCGCGGATATAAGCCACTTAAAAGTAGCTTATATGTGGTCAGTAAACTGACCACATACAACACTGGTAGGTAAGGATTGCACAATTTGACACTATTATAGTGGAATTCAAACCTAGTATTCATTAATAGCCAACGAAACTGTTAATCAAAAGTCAAGCTGGTGTTTATTTACCCTAATCCTTAACTTCACTGAAGAGCAGCGATAGCTCAGTGGGGAGACCAACAGACTGCAATGCAGAGGGTCTCGGGTTCGAACCCACGTCGCGCACCTCTGACTTTCGGAAAGTTATATGACTTTTGGAAATTATGTGTGTATTGATTGACAATTATCGCCTGCTCTGTGGCTTGGAGAACACGTTAAGCCGTTGGTCCCGGCTGCCATGAACATCTATGGGCAGTCGTTATTGGGAGAGTGTCGACACCAAAGATCCCACTGGGTGTCGCCGGTCTGCACTGACTGGCCCCCACATAAGATAAGATAAGATAACTTCACTGAAGACACAGACAATAAAATGTAACTTGTAACAAGTTTAATTTAAAATCGACGGCCATTGTCTTTTATTTGTAGAGTTTATAAATAATTTAGTTTAACAGAGTTTCTAACTGTGAAGAAGTGCGAAGGAATTAGACGGCAGATGAGTAGATACAATTTAAACGTAACTATGTTATAGAAATAATGTTTATACTTTAGAATTAGAAATACATTAAATATCATATATAATTACTAACGATTACCCGCGGTTTCGACCGTATACAAAAAAAAATAATACTAAAAATTTATGAAAAATATAGAGTACATGGTACCCGTGTGCCAAGTTCCTTAAAATATTTATTTTTTCTCGATTAAGTAACAAACATCGAAATATCTTCATAAACTTGCACAGTTATGTTATTAGTAGGATAGGATGTGCTTTTATGGTTTTATAAGAAATCCTAAGTACATATTTTCATAATTTGACACATCTATTATTCTTTGAACGCATCGCATTTATGTCTCTCACATGCTTTCACGGTAAAGACAAGATTGTAAGGCTCCACGTTGTACAATAGACGTCTGAGTGTCCTTTACAATGTTTTTGAAGATACGTGAACTTTGTCAAAAGGCACTATGAACGTACCGTAGGTAATATCATAGATAATTTCAGCTCTCGCTTTAATACGTGTCTCGCTGATAAGAAGAACCTAACAAATATTTCAAAACAACTAACATCTACATTAATAGAGTAAAAGCTACTGCGGATTAGAAAAAAATAATAACTATATTTATTGGCAACATGCCCCGTGGGGTATATTCATTATTTTTTTAATCTGTCACGTCTTAGAATACAAGACATTATTAAAAATATATTGTGTTATTATATCATCGTGTCCCCGCGGTTCGAAAGGTAAATACATATTCTTTTTAATGTGTATTGTCTGTATTTATTATTTGAAGGAATCACTGGAGATTCGAAGCAATTCGAAAACTCTGCCCGTAATATAATATTATATATATTAAATTATATTACAGTCCTTGTGAGCAAAAGTAATATAATATCAATAAATACGAATTTTATGCCTTCTCGAGGAAGAACTTGTATTTGGTTTTTTAGCGTTACAACAGGGTAGATAGGTACAGGCACGCCACGATCGCGGCGGTAAGTCCCGTGTTTGAGGGGTGGCTGGAGAGGTGGCATGGCGCCCTCACCTTCCGGCTGCCACAGGTAATGACTGGCCATGGTTGTTTTGGCCGGTTCTTGTGTCGTATAGGCCGGCAAGAGATGCCCGGTTGTCACCACTGCGGCGACTGCCGCGACGTTGTTGAGGACACGGCGCTGCACACTTTGGCGGTTTGCCCCGCCTGGGCATCGCAGCGCCGTGAGTTGATCGCTGCAGTCGGATTGGTTGCCCTCTCGCTCCCGGCTGTAGTTCAGTCTATGGTCCAGAGTGAGAGGTCGTGGAACGCCGTCGCCTCCTTCTGTGAGGAAGCGATTTCCATTAAGGAGGCGGCGGAACGGGAGAGGGAGCATTTAAACCTTCTCCCCAACCGCAGAACCGGGCGCCGGAGGGCGCAGGACGACCTCCAGCCACCCTGAGGTTTGACCTGGGTGTGGCGGGCTTTGTGGGCCTACCCGCCATCCGTTCAGCACCAGGTCCGAGCGGCGGCGTGCGTGTTCCCACGCGTGCCTCTGTGTCGTGTCCGTCTCCCCTCTAGGGGGGGGGGGGGGCAGTAGGGCTTTTTGTAGTGGTGACCAGTGGGTAGGTCTATATATTAATTAAGTTGATTTAATACCCAGTAATCTAGTTTATGAATTTGTTTGTTTCGGCTTGTCGCTCAATGTATTTCTTTGACAGTATAAGTTCTATGTACATTTTACTCTTTATTTTATACAAACGTGATGTTTTAAGCATTTTATTATTAATATAGTATAGGAGAAATACAAGGAAATGATAATCTCTTGAAATGTTTCCCTAAACTACACGAAATACATAATATATTGATATGAATGTCGTGAAAATATTTGCTTACGGTTCGAGACTGAACTCCGATATAGAAATGATTTTTTCTAACGTAATAATCATTACCTAGGCATCTACAAAATAAGCTTGTAAAAGCTAAGCATGCAGGTTGCACTGCAGGCAAGAATGCTATTGGTTAGGTCTTCAATTTAGGAAATAAATGTTACAGCAAATCTTGCTTGGTAGATTTTTGGAAAAAGAATAATATCTTCAAAAGAATAAACTCCATGTGGAGCTCTCTATTGCGAGCTTTCTTAAATAAACTTGCACCAACAAACAAATTACCAAATACATAAATTAAAATATGTTAAGAATCTTCTTTTGCGGCAACAGCTCAAAATACTGTAAGCCCTAATATAATATTATAGGAGCTTGAAACATTTATCAGACACAACCCTAGACTAAGAGGTTTTTTATAAAAGGGCCAGACGTGATGAATCGTAATCAGGCGAGGATTATCCACCAAAACATACACTATTAGAAAGAAATCGATAAAATAGAAGACAGAGTCGTTTTCAATTTTCTGTCAAGCATAAATATTTATAATTTGTTTCGGTTTTAAGGAAATTGACAAACACAAGAGACAGTATTTTTGTAGTGACAATTAATTTCCACTGGTAATCTGTTCGTAATTATTTATTTCTGAAAACTACCGTTATAAATACTCAGATAAATTACTTAAAAACAAATTAGAAATCCATTTATTTTACGTAAAACACTAATTGTTCGCTGTTTCTACGTACATATTTTATATTGGTTTATATATTTTATCACAGAATAATTCAGCTATTAAAGTAGAAAAATACAAATAAATTAATAAGGCAAATCACGTTCTTCAAATATTCTTATCATAAAATCATTATATTTTGGTTTTCTCTAATATTGATCGGAAACATAACAATACACACTGATAAATCAAAAGCGCTACGTACCTACTTCAGACCATAGCAAGATTTAGACACTTTTATAAGCCAACAGTAGTTATGACAGTTGCCGAAATAATTTAAGATAGCTACAATCACATTCAATTGAACTTTTAAAAGCTTCTTCAAACTTTACACTCTAAGTTATTGTCGCAAACGAATATCTGAAAGATTTATTTCGCAGTAAATAAAGAACGTACATTTGTCTTGTTGCATATTACCTCATAGGCATAATAAAGAAGGGACGAAATGTATTGCGTACGTCTGTGGACAAATCCTCACATACTTACATAATAATATGTGTCTCAGCTATTTTAGTAATGTGTTGAGAATAGAGGTTTCTTTGACAATTTTGTGTGTGGAATGTTACGAGGCTGGGAAGAGACGTTTTCTAAAAGTAACCTAAAATGTAGACCTAATAGAGATGTCCTTTATAATCTAACATTATAGAAACTTCCGAATATTTATTGCACATCAAATATACAAAATAATTAACATAATATATACACAAATTATTTACAAGACATATTAACTAAAGAGAAAAATAAAACAACAAAATTAAAAAGCGTAATTATAGAAACTAAAATATTAAAACAACGGAGCCAAAAATAAAAAAACGCTGTATTTGGATTAGAATTGGTTGAATAGCCCTGAGGGCTACGAAATCGCATAACACGTTGCGTTTGAAACTGCAAAGCGACAACCTAAACCGCACGTTATCTGTGTAGTAAAAATCAATATAGTAAAAGTATTTGATATCGAATCTAGTAACTATTACTATTCAATTCTTGGTTTTAAAATTCCGTAGCACAGAACCACTTTGAATCGTGAGTACTAAAAATAGTAAAAACAAAAAGAGAATTTAAATTTTGAAAGTGCAGAAACGATTGCCTGTTTGAAATCATATTCTTTAAAGATATCTGTAAAAATCTACGTGAATGAAGAGATAAGTGCACAAACTGAACAGTGTAAAGTGAAAATGAACAACGATTGTGCAAATACTTTTTGTTTATTGTCTTTTCGAAGATAATGTTTGTAACTAACACAACAGACAAGTCTCTAATTAGAACTAAAATGTTAGCAGGTAATAAACAAGACAGACAGGTCCAGACAACTGTCACTTCGTATATTTATTAGTCTTCAACACGACATGTTTCTTAAAAGTAAATTGGTTAACGGCCAAAGTGCAATAACCTGGGCCCATTTTACTAGGTACCGAATAAATCAAATCCATCAAATTATTGCAGAACTAAAAAATATAACATTTTATTAAGATGACACATTCATTATAAAATTCCGCTCTGTTTATATGTATTATGATTGTAATTATATATTAAACTAGAAAGCTTTAAACTACATGAAATAATTGAGATCCTGTTCTATGAATAGTGAGGATAAGGAAACAATATGGTTGACCGTCGTCATGAAATCTTCCTTCATGGTTGTAATATTACCCTAAACAGCAATTAAATTTAAAAAAATTATAATTTTGTTCAGAAAATAAATCATTTGAGACTGTATGGATTGTGATGGTATAGTATTAATATGGTTAGTCAGGTCATGGATTATTATTTCAGTATAAGTATTAACACACATTAAAAAATTAAATTGAGCAATGTTTAAATATGTTCAGACTATAGAAGTTAAGTCCACTAAGACGAATCGATCAAAAATATGAAGCTGATTGCTGATAAAAAGTTTGACGCAGCAAATATGCCTCTTTTGAGTTATAATGATCTTTCATCGCAATATTCAATCATAATTTAAGAAGTTTATGCCAATATTTTCAAAGACGTGTATCTAATAAATATTAGCCGAACTGAGTCTGGTGGCTATCTTTCCATCTAAGGAGTAAAAAACACAGTACAAGTGATTTATACGCAGTTTGGCAAATTGTTCCTACTTTCGAGAATTTTCTAGAATGTCCTTTGCTCTATCCGCACTTTTGTCCACGACTTTGTTCATTTTCGTTGCCATTTGAGTTAATGTGTCTAGTTCACATCCAAATTTACTTTAAAATATACGAGACTCGGTAACGCTCTTCGAACAATTGACAGTACCTATTCCATTCCACTTTGTAAGTATTTAAGTCACTTAAGAAACTTCTTGTTGTCGGAGCCTTTTTATTTTGAGGTCCTCACACTCGTAACTTTGATCGTAGTTACACGTGGATCCTTATAAGTTTTTAATATCAGCGACTCGTTTTGTTACGACAGGCAAAGGCAATAAGTTAGGTAAGGTAATTTTTCAGTCGAACACGTGATAAGCCATTGAAGTTTTTGAAAAAACATCTATGCATCAAATGAGTAGCTTTACTAAGCAAAAGCTATGTGTGTTTCATATTCACTAACAAAACAAACTTAATTCGTATATAACAACGTGGATCAATCATACATACATACACAGATTCACGCCTGTTTCCCAGAGGGGTAGGCAATCAATTAATTAACATAAAAAACATAAATTATTATGGTATAAACTAATAAATAAATAAATAATTTACTTCCCTTTAAAAAATTACAGATTTTACATAATGATATTATTATGACATGATTACTTAAGAACTATTTACTATGCACTTTTATGTGGATGAGACTCCTGTCTCCCAAACTAGGTAATAACCTGTATCTTGGGAGTCAATGTTCCTTCGCTGGATTTATGACATTAAACAGCAGTGAAGTAGTTGTAAACTCTAGTTAATTCACATAGGTAAAACAAACACATACAAATTATAATAATAATAATATTCTACCACATACACACACCACCATCTAGCCCAAACTAAGCAGAGCTTGTACTATGGGTACTAGACAATGGATAAACATACATATATACTAATTTTTTTTGTAAATACATACATATTATACATAGAAACACCCAGACCAAGACAAACATCCATGTTCATGCACACAAATGTTTGACTTGTGCGGGAATCGAACCCGCGACCTCAGGCGTGGCAATCGGTTACACTAACCATTACGCCATCGAGGCCGACATAATATGCACTTAATGTGTTGTGTTTTCTTTTTTACTGCAAGAAAAAGGAAATTAAACAATTATAAAATTTCTGAATACAACATTTTGTGAATCATGTACTAAAATCATTTATAGTAATATATTAATACATAGGTAATATGTAGGTGATACTATCAAGGCTGAGCGCTATCATAACTTAAGTAAGCGTTCACAAGCATGACGGATAGGCTAGCAATATCCTATAGAGAAACGACCCAAGATTATAACTTTTCTCTTTGCAATAAAGAAATACAGAACTCAAGACAAAACAGCTATCGAGACAAAACCTTATAGATACATTCATGTAATGATTCAGATATATTTCTAGATAAAATATTTCGTTAATACGACTTCAATGTCACGTCTAGTTCTTCATCTTTGAAAGGACTCTCTGTTTTTATTTTTTACAATGTATATTCTGTACCAAAGACAGCTTTTTCTTAAGGATAAGTTTCTGATTTATATCTGCGACAGTGAGGGAACAGCATGAAATAATTAATAGAAAAATGTTTGTTTAACCCTTTCGAGTCATTCCACTCTAAAGTCAATTTTGTGTAAATAACACAAGGTTCAATATTGCATACATCTTCTTTGTTGCCACCTCTAAACTTCTCAATTAACGTGCTGACTGCGCTGCTTAACTAAGCGGAACTGAAGTTCGTACAATCGCTGATAGCATTCAGAGGAAAACTTTTAAACACTTTTACTGAAGCTTAGGATAGTTAGAAAACCTTTCGAGGTTCTCGACCTCCGAAAGTTTTGTGTTTCATATAAGAATAATACTTAACTATAAAGTTTATTGTTACCACCTGCTTGGACTGTTAGAGACGGGCATTTCTTTATACTTTTTCTTTACAATATAAAACTGGATTTTTGCTATCGTATTGTAAGACTATAGTCTCACCGCAGATCTGAACATCATTAAAGATGTTGTACGGGCTTTAGGTAACGTAGAATCCTAATCTTAATTAATATTATAAAAGCGAAAATGAGTTTGTTTGTTTGTTACCTTTTCACGCCTAAACCACTGAACCGATCATCCTGAAATTTTGCATATACGTTGTCAGGTGTACAGAAACGGACATAGGCTACCTTTCATCCCGAAAAATTTACTGTTCCCGAGGAAAACAATAATAACGTTCTTATGATAATAGATGGCGCCACGTGTCTTTCGAATCATGATTGAATTATATTATTATATATTATTACAAGCAGAGTACAACCCGAATTGATTGCCAAATTCTAAATTAACGCGAGCGAAGCTGCGGGCAAAAGCTAGTTATAAATAAATGTTTCTTAACTAGATGCTTAGATAAATGTAATCTCTTTTATTATGAACCTATTAAAACGAAGTGGCAAGCCGACTAGACACAATAGGTTTTTGATCACTACCGGCAGTCCAAAAATTTACAGGTTCATTAAAGAAATTAAATGTATGCATTTTGTGAAAATATGATATAGCAGGACTATTGCATTTAATTTCAATCATACGTATATTTGCAGTCGTAAAGGGGTTGTGAAACAATATTAAACACTTTAAAAACCACAACATTTCGTGCACGCGATAAAAATATAAATAAAAGTGGAGGGAGAACATTTTACGGTTCTACTTATTTGCGATACACCGCTTATATAAATGTGCCAGGAACTTCCTAAACAGTACCATATTTTACATCTAATAGCCCTAATTTAGGAAGTATTCTACTTAGAGCCGCGTGGACCCTGCAGGACCCTTAAGGATGCAATATAAAATTTGAGTATTCATTCTTATTTGTATTGTACTATTAATTGTCTACTATTTTATATAAAGCTGCATGCCTCAATATCTTACTAGTACTTTTACTCCAAAAGAAAGAGACATTTCCTATCCAATAAATAAACGGATAATACGATTTCGAAACGCGTAGATAAAGTGCTTACTTCATCGTTTTATTAAAACTCAATATCTCTAAAACCATATTGCGTGCACTTCAACTACAACAAAAGAATACCAAAATTCACAAGCTGTCTCAGTTTTATCGTTTCCACACGATTTTTTCACGCCATAAATCCAGATTTTCCAGAGTCAGCATAAATTAGAGCACGTTTTCGCCTGAAAGTACAGTGCATTGAGGTCATTGGCCGCAAACCGCTCGATATCGACGCAGTCTAGTGTTGCGTTCGAATGCACACACACATGCACGTGTTTTACGAGATCTTTATGCACACATAGGCGTGGCTAACCCTTACAATGCGATATGATCGATTGCCTATTGGAGGTTAATTGACGTGTAATATTTGTGTCATAATAGTGAACAACGCTGATATCAATGTTACCTAGACTACATAAACATTGACGATTGATAGCATTTAGGAGTTAAGATCTACATCGTCTCAAGTTTTGTTGTGGTTAAACTGAATTAAATTGGTATACTTTAAGGTACACCAATTTAAAGTATACTTTGCAGCTTTTACTTTAAAGTATACTTTGCAGATGATCTATTTCATCCACATTTCGTCTGCTATAGTTTTTAGGTCACACGTAATAGGGAGCGAGCCTTTTACCATCTACCAGACACAGTCTATTGTATTCACAAAAATTTCGTAACAGACAAAGCCCATAATACTTTGCATGACCCGAGTATCAAAGCCGAGACCTCATATCACACATCCACTATGGCTGCGCTACAGAGGCCTTCAAATTAGTTGCAATTCTAGTAGAAAGCAGACTGTATTTTTAAAGTAAAATAAAATCCCAAAAATCAATTTCTATTCATATCATCGATGAGCTTCAACTACCAAATAAACTTTCAATTTTAAAAAGTCTAGTGTAAAGATAGGAATAAATTATCAGTTGATGATGTTATTCCCCAGAGGCACGAGGACCTTCAGACAAGGGCTAATATATGCAGTGAACGTTCAAACACTTGAGATATGGTCCATGATTAGTTCAACTTTAGTTTGTCGCTCTTGTCGGGAAGATTGAATTCCACTTGACTTGTCTTTAGTATATGACTCCAGTCGGTGCAAGTGTATAGCGTTTGGCGTCGTGACACACCAATGCTTTCATTTACATTATACATTCATAATAAATATAATTTATTATTGTTGTAACTCTTATTCCAACCTTAACAATACCAGACTAAATAAATTTTGCTTCAGTGTAAAATATTCTTATTTCAATTATATTAGCTAAATCTATTTTTGTCACACGACGAAATTGCTTAAGCCAGATTTAAGAAAACAACGCTTTTGTTTATGTAAAGCTGTTACCGAAACCATTGCAGTAAGTACACATAAGTGTTATATTGACTGCCTCCGTGACGCAGCGGTAGTGAATGCGACTGCTGTGCATGAGGTCTCGGGTTCGAATCCCGGGTCGGGCCACTAAAAAGTTATTGAAGTGAAACTTCTTTATCAACGTATGGGAGAAATTTTGTAGCAGTGTAAAAAAAAAAATCGTCACGTTTTTCGGTTACGCGCCATGTTGCTTTTCTTATCAAAGTTTAGTATAGTGACGTAAAGAATATAATGTAATATATTATAATAATAACAACAATATATTAGTTTTGAAGTTTGGTTTGAAATAAGAATAACAATATATTAATTTGAAAGTGATAAAATAAAAAGACTTATTCAAATTTAAGTGAATTTACAAGAAAAGTGAGAGTGATTATATATTTCGTTTTATAAATTCAACACGTATGAGCATGATTTTAATATTTATTTGAGGTTAACCTCACTTTTTGATTGTAAGTATCAGTGAATGTATATAAATCTGTTAAAATTAGCAAGTATTAATAAATATGACTGTAAATCTAGTGAACATTATTAATTCTAAAATTATATAGATATTATAATAAGAACAATGATAAAATAAATAACTCATTAATTGTATGCATGTCTATAATAATAAAATAGCTTTAATTTAATACGGAAAAAATTGTTTTTCTTAAGGCTTAAGCCTTATCTACCCCATTTTCGTGAAGTTGCAAATAGTAGAAAAATGATATGTCGTAAAGAAGTTTCACTTTTTACCTGTGTACTCTGGTACACACACACATATTTTTTTTGGATTTAGTTAGTTTTGGAATATCTTCTGCGTAGTTGGCCAGTCTCTGTTAAGACTGGCCGCCGTGGCCGAAATCGGTCTGGAGGATATTATTATTATTATTATTATAAATACGTCAAAAAAACTAAATAAACTAAACGAAATGTTGCAACCAATCATCGAAATGCTGTTGTTGCAATGTTGGTTGCAGTGCAGAGATATGTCTTTCGTTGATACATGAGGTTGCACGCTTACAAGTTAAGTAGTCTAAGACTGTAATTCATCATTTGAATTTCATGTTACGACTAGCTTCTGTCCGCGGCTTTGCTCGCGTAAAAGGTAAAATTACCAGAACTTTTTTAAATAAAATATATGCTATGTTACTCGGTGATCATATAGCTTTCTAATGGTGAACGAATTTTTAAAATCAGCTGTGTAGTTTTTGAGTATCCTTACACATAATCAAAAAATTGGGGCAGTCTTTGAGGACTGCCGATAGAAGTAAAAATTTTAATCCTTGACCATAAACACTTCTTTATAAAACAAATTATAAACCAAAAATAATTCAAAAATAGAAAGCGTTCGGTGATGATGACGCGAGTTCTGAGAGAGCCTTCCTCGATGAATACGCTATCCAACACTAAAATAATTTTTCAAATCGAACCAGTAGATCCTGAGATTAGCGCGTTCAAACAAACAAACTCTTTAGCTTTATAATATTAGTATAGGTAGATAATATTAAATAACGTGCGTAATACTAAAAATAACTTAAGTTAACAAGAAGGCAAACGCAATTCCAAGATATATTAGAAGCAGCCCGGTGTCGCCAAAGCAAATAAGTTTTTAAATCAATTTGCAATCGTAGCCTTCGAATAATTGTGAACAAGACTTCTAAGAAAGATAGATAGACTAGACCAGTTTCTCATATTAGCATTTTGATTTAGAGCCATGCTAATAGAAAAGCAGCGGAGTCGTTTGCTGTAGACACTGGTTCAAATTCTGCTTTCTGAGAAATCGTTAGCGTTCATCATAAGTTTTGACCATGCTTTAGTAAGACACCCTCTCTTTTAAAGCATTCTTCTTCTTTCTTCTTTTCGTGTGGTTAGTGGCCAACCTGTTGTCAAGAGTTGTTCAAGCCGCCCGTAGGCCTCTGACATGGCTTTACGACTGCTGTCAATTTGACAACAACCGAGACCGACTTTTTACGTCCCCTCCGAAGCACGGAGACACTCAAATGAAATACCACTAAGCGGTCACCCATCTATGAACTGACCGCACCCCTTGTTTCTTAACTTCGCTAATCGTTTACCGATCAGTGAGTGCAACTGGCTATGAGCGCCTCGAAAAAAGCATTAAGTGGATTTTTGTTAGTATAGCTAAATGCTTGAAATATCGATATTACAAATGCTAATTGTGATTCTGTGGAATTGGAAATATACATTGACTGTATCCGATTACGTTCATGTATTTGTCACTCACACTCCGTGCTCACACTTATAGGGGCTATGCTGTGATGTTTAAGAGTAAGAATAATTTTTGATTGTTCTACACACACATATACTTTGTATAAACAAATTAATATATATATATGTATAAACAAATTTGTTTAAGCTATAAAATAGGATAGATTTCTACTGTTATAATCTAAAAATCACGTAACACGATCTTCCGCTTTTGCATTTTTTGTCCAAATTTACGTAATTTTGTAGGCGAAAATATTAATTATTTTAAGTTTTTTACACAGAGTAATTGTAGACACATTCATTGTGTGTGAGAGACATAGAATAATTGTAAACACATTCAAAGTGTTGATTTTATTCACTTAACTGTGACTGCCTGTTTTGGCACATTTCGCTCAGCGCAGTCTTAAGAGGTACAATGATTTTTCATTACATTTGTTGCCAAATCTTCAAGGCTTTGGAAAAAGCCTCCCTTTCTAAGCTTATCTTCAACTCCGAATCCACGAAACTTACATTACAGATCCTACTATTTATAAAGATACTTTTTAACAGCGTATTATTTTCAAAACCTATTAGCTGAAATGGTTTTTATTTATTTGGCTCAATTATTTTATTAATATGGAATATCATTTGGACTTGTAGGCAGATCGTGATATAAACCAAGCCCACCGATAATGGCTTTGTTTCCCGCTGAGAAATTAATGTTCAAGAATATTATCGCATGTAGATAAAAATATAGGTAGAGATAACTATAATTACCTTATATTATATATTGCTGATATATTGCTACATACATTCTTAGAATCGTACCTAGACCTTTATAACCCTAAAAAGGTGACGGGTGGCATCTGGAGCCGTATTTCATGTTTTGGGTCACATTGAATAGAAGAAGGACAATCGAGTACATCGTCAGATAGTAATAGTATTGAGAATTTTCTAGCAGAATCCTATTAATGCTTAGCTTGATGTTGAAATCGAACCTAAAACCTGGCGATCAGCCTTACCAATGAATGCATTTAAACACACCAATAGATGGCGTAGCCTTGAATTGCAGAAACGTCTATCGTTCATTAAAATTACTTTTAAATTCAATATCAGCTATAGTATCTAATCTATTTTATTTAAAAATCTAATGCGTTCGCATCGATATTAACCGAATCACAGCGGCAAACTAGCGGCCAGGCACAATACGTTTTTAATATATATAATATATGTATCTATACAAATAAATAAAATTGAAGTGTCTGTTTGTAATTTTAAAATAACCGCTTTTTATCTAATGCATATGAAAGTATATAAGGTACCAATACGAAAATATATATTTTTAAATTTTTTTTCTCTCTGTCTGTCTGTCTGTTTGTTCCGGGTAATCTCCAAAACGGCTGAACCTATTTTGACGGGACTTTCACTGGCAGATAGCTGATGTTATAAGGAGTAACATAGGCTACTTAGATTTTAGAAAAAAATAGCGTTCCGCGGAGACAAACACTTTTTAGTTAAAATCTACGCGGACGAAGTCGCAGGTAACAGCTAGTATGTAATATATATGATGTAGTGTAAGGATGTATCTTATCTTTTCTGTCAATAATTAATTATTATTATTATTTATAATACATAAGTCTCGCATTTCAACAATTGATATGTTACAGTACTAAAAATGCTCTTTATAGTAACAATCGAACTCAATTTTAAGCAATCGATATAGCTCTTGTTACATAAATCTTTTCCTAACAGAAAGCTAGTCCATTACAAAATTTTTCTATCACTTCTTCCATAACAAGCACCCGCCCCATTATTCGTCCTCAATTGTAAATTCAATAAACGGCAACCCGGTGCCCGCGAAACCGACATGAACGCTCTGAATAAAAAGCGCGAATCACCCTACATATTGAGGTTCTACGAGCTACTTGTAATACAGTACGTTTTTGGGCACACTGACATAATACAAAATATTAAGCACAAGTCGCCCTACAAAAGTTATTGGACGTTTAGTTAGATATATTCCTAAACAAAGGCTAGAAGTCCACACTTTTATGGCTTTATATGCCATTTTGGCTTACAACTTCTCTGTTGATAACTACTGAAATGAATATTTATGTATCCTTATATTGTGTAGCGAAGAACTTTTCAAATAAACACAAAGTCCAGCTAGATGCGGCTTTACTATCTATGGATACAAAACATGTAGTTCAGTGTGAGTATTGCATTAAAGCAAGCTGTGCATTGACCATTTGCAGTCTACAAATATAGACCACATACAAATAGGTACCTATACATATCATTGAAAAGTAAAAAAAATTCTAGTAGACAAATCCGTATCAAAGGTTTCTCTTGTATGTAGTAGATTATATTTTATAAATACTCGAATGACTAAATTTTGCATTATATAATAGTCGTACCTACAGTTCTGAGTGAGGGCCTGGTGATCCGTAACACAGGGTTTCCCTAGTATGGACTCCAGTCTCTCACAAAGGCTCATAATTCTATAAATATTTGTTTTGTATCAACTCTGTCTTATGTGTATTTGTGAACCTTTGTGAAGAGAGAAATAAATACGTAAGGTACGTACCTCCCGTAGCGGTTTTAAACGCAAATTCACGCATTGAACGCACAAGCCGAAGTTGAAACTATATGAAATTAATGGAAATGCTTATAAGAAGCAGGATATTTATAATTATGCCTTTCCGTACCCGGTAAGCTAAAACTGTGACCGTATTACCCGCATCATATCGAATGCGCCAAAGTAGTTGACGACATTAGTACTCAATTTAGAAACTAAAACGATTCATACATGGCGTGTGGATATATATGTCATAGATATTAAACAAAAAAAATGCAATTTCGTTATTTATTACCAGATATAGTAAAATATAACAATCAAAAATAGTAAATGATTACCAAAAATAGTAAATGATCACCAAAATTATAACCGCATTTTAATACCAAAATATTAATTACACAGCAAAGAGATCAAAATGTCATATAACTATATGAGTTAACCTTGAACATACATAAGCTACCACCACAATAGTGTGAACCGTTACTTAAGTGAATTCCACTTATACTTAGCTCATCTAAAATCGTAGACCATTTATCACTTCCAAGGATCTATTCCTCGGGATCAAGCGATAGAGGATTAAATTTTGCGATTCCGACGCAGTTCTATTACGCCTACTTTGACCTTTACCTGATATCACAAATACGTTTTTTTTTATTCAACCAAGGTGGCATACAAGCATACAGCCCACCTGATGATAAGTGGTCACAGTAGCCTATAGACGCCTGCAACACAAGAGGCATCACTTGCGCGTTGCCAACCCTTTAGGAAAGGACGTGGGAAGGAGAAGGAGCGGGAAGGGGGAAAGAGGGTGATTGGGCCTATGGCACTCTCACTCACCGAACGAAACACAACAGTAGGAATACTGCTATTTCACGTACATATTCTGTGAGAGGGTAGTCCTTCCCCGGTCGAGCCAGCACATTCAAACTGAAATCAGCGAGGCTCTACTACCTATAAAAATGTTTTATTACTCGTCATTTTAATTACAGACTGCTAGTACTCTTGTTAACAATTACAGATGGGGCAGCGATAGTGAATGCGTTTCCTTCGCATGGCGTCTTTGGCTCGCTCACAACTGTTGAGTTTGACTGTAGAGAAATTTATTTAAACTTGGATATATTAAGAAGTTTCATTTACAACTCGTTGTCAGAAAATATACCCGGTAACAGCACGTATAGACTTACCACCTGACATTTGGCATGGGAAACTATAGGTGTTCGGTTTATTAACCTCACAAGTTACCGCGTCAGCGGCAATACTTATACATTTATTTGTTTGAGTTATTTACTTTACAATAAATAATATTTTTTGGTAACTAATAATAATTTTACTTCCATACTTGTTTTAATTAATAAAATTAATATTTGATTAGAATATTCTCATTGCAGCTACACGCTATCATATTATCTGCTATGTATAATAATTAAAAATAGTATTTTTAAGTTTAGTAATTAATGCATATCAATTTTTTTTTTTTTTTTTTTTATATCTCTAAGTTGGCAAACAAGCATACGGCCTACCTCATGGTAAGTGGTTACCGTAGCCTATAGACGCCTGCGACACCAGAGGCATCACTTGCGCGTTGCCAACCCTTTGGGAAAGGAGGAAGTGGGAAGGAGAAAGAGCAGGAAGGGGGAAAGAGGGTAATTGGGCCTCCGGTTCTCTCACTCACCGAACGAAACACAACAGTATGAATACTGCTATTTCACGTCGATATTCTGTGAGAGGGTAGTCCTTCCCCGGTCGAGCCGGCCCATTCATGCTGAAATCAGCAAAGCTCTACTACTCAGATAGGGGTCGAGCTAACCGAATGGTTGTGTCGTCGTCATCTCGTAGATAATTGTAATGATTATATGTTATTTAGAGATAAGTATGCAATAATTATATTTGTATGCCGTATTATGCTGTAGAAATGAGAGCGTTGAGAAGCATATGTGGTGTGACTCTGAAAGATAGAATAAGAAATAGTGTGATTAGAGAGAGATGCGGCATGAAAGTGGATATAGTTACAAGAATAGAAAAGGGTATGTTAAGCTGGTTTGGACATGTAGAAAGAATGGACGAGGAAAGACTGACTAAGAAAGTTTATAAGGCTAGTGTGAATGGAACAGTCGCAAGAGGAAAACCTAGGCGAACGTTTCTCGACCAGATCGGAGGCGTCCTGGACAAAGGCCAGGTTAAGAGCTCCTTGAACCGACGGGCGTGTATGAGGAATGTGATGAAAGTGAATGAAGCCAGAGAAGTGTGTCAGGATCGTAGCAAATGGAAATCCGTAGTCTCTGCCTACCCCTCTGGGAAACAGGCGTGAATCTATGTATGTATGTATGTATTTTGGTGAAATATAGTGAAACAAAATCAAATGTAACATCTCACACGAATGTAACCTATATTTACAAATAAAGATTCTGTTTCTGAAATAAGTCATTTACAAGATAAACTCTTGTATAAAGAAAATAAATATATTCCAAATCATCAAGGATTTTCCATTTAGCAAGATATATCAAGTGTGTCGTTCGGCAGCATCAAGGCGACCGCACGACAATAGGTATCTGTCGAGATGTGGATGTAATACACCCACGCCTGTCCTTTCGAGGACGTAGGCGTCAGACTACGTACCTTTAAAGTAAGATCAATAATTAAATCTTACTTAGGTTCCAAAAAGGTAAACGAACCTACATATTTCAATACCTAAACTTGTCTCAGTACATCTTACACGAAAAATAATTAAAACATAAGTCAAAAATGTAGGTGAATTAATTTCGTGGGGTGAATACACCAGTCGCAGAAAAGTGGGACGAACACGATATATTGCAGTACAAAACCCTTATTAATTACCTGGCTCCTAGCCGCCCAGTACCCTACAACAAACCATGCCTACATACATTATATTAGATCCTATCAAAATGAAACAAATACAAAAATAATGGAGCACAGTTCATTGTTTGTGGCTATTAATACATTTTAGGAGAACAATTGTACGTTTAGGCTGCTATAATATAATTTTCTTATCATAATATTTTTGACTGGTCTGTTTAGTAAATATTATACTACTAGCTTTTGCCCGCGGCTTCGCTCGCGTTAATTTGGAATTTAACAATCAATTCGGGATGTACTCTGCTTGTGATAATATAATTCAATCATGATTCGAAAGACACGTGGCGCTTCTACTATCATAAGAACGTTATTTATTGTTTTCCTCGGGAACAGTATTTTTTTCGGGATGAAAGATAGGCTATGTCCGTTTCTGTACATCTAACAACGTATATGCAAAATTTCAGGATGATTGGTTTAGTGGTTTAGGCATGTAAAGGTAACAAACAAACAAATTCATTTTCGCTTTTATAATATTATAATTAGGATTAGGATATAATTCTACACTGCAACACTGATAGGGCGGATGTGACGTCATTTCTGTGGTGAAGTGAGGGAAATGTCATTTGATATAATGTTTAATTTTAAGATAGTACAGTTAAGTCAGTCGTTGCTGAGCAGTCGAGAAGTGCAGTTGTGCAAACATTGTAATAAGCATTGATTGTGATCGTGTGCCTACAGTATAGTGCAGAAAATTAATCCATCATTTAGTAAAAGGAGTGTTTTATTTTACAATATGCTATGGGTTACTTATAAAAGATTTTGCCCTTATTGCCATTTACAGAAATCTAGACTTGGCTGGTCCTGAAAATCAAACTTCAGGTCTCGTGAATCAACACCTTATCTAGTATCACTTTATATGTTGCAATGTTATTGACATGCGTATTTTCATGATTGATGAGCAAGAAAATAGCGTTTTTCTTGGTAGCTGTTATTTTATGATATAATAGATAATAAATAATCCTTATTTATATTACAACTGTGAGAATGTATACGTTGATTCTTTCTTACACGCGGTAATGAAGCAACGGAAGAAGTAATTGTTTTTCTTAGAAATAGATATATAGGCCGGTGAGTGACATAGGCTACATTTTATCCCCGCTAAATGGGTTATTTGAGTTTATATGAATCAAATAAAAATAGACAGACAAATCTTCTTCAAATAACTTTCTACGACTTTCATCGCGTTTTATTTATCTACATTAATGCTAATATTTTGTATAGTTTTCAGCAGCCATGGTCACAGAAGTTGCCTCAATAAAACCGAAGTACCAAGAAACATTTATCCTTGCGAGTACATGACTCCTATTTACAATTATCTAAAGTTATTAATCACTCGTTTTATTAGGCCAATTGCACACGAATATTTCTTATAGGAATAACATCGAATCCAGGGATCAAAGTACGAGTTGAATGGTACTGTAAATCAATTGAAAGTTTAAATTGATTCCTCTGAGAGTGTGCTGTTGTTATCGCAAGGGACAAAGTTGTAAATTCGGGGTTAAAGTTTAACTTGAAACTAAGAAGAAATGCAGAAAATATATAGCTTTTGGTCATAATACTTAAGGTTATACTGACAGATGATATATTTAGATATTTTAAATTAAAAGGTAAATTTTATTTTATTTGGGAAACAAACATATACAATTTAAAAATAATTATTGGACTGTATCTGTTACTTTAATAATATAAAGCGGCTGCACAGCAGTTCTTCATAGATGCACCTTTGCTTGATGCTGACGGAAGGCGATGGTTCCTTAAATTTATTTTATTGTTTTAATGTTATATAAGTATAGTATTGTCTTCTGTTTACGCGAATGTTATTCATTGAAATTAAAGTAAAAGTCTTCCCGTGACCATGGCTGCTGAAAAGCAACCGAAACGTCGGGGAAAGTGTAAACACAAATATAAATAGTATAATAGTATAGCAATAGTATAAATAGTTTTAATAGTTTCAGTAATTTAATTAGCAAATTAGTAAAGTTTAATAGTAATAGTAGTGTAACAGTTTTCAAATTAAGTGTGTAATTTTGTAATTAAGTGTCAAATAAACAACGCGATAAAATCCGTATATAGTAGTTTAATTTCAATGTTATAAAAGTAGTTTAATCGACATTAAACATAAATTTCAGTTACCGTTGAGTAATCATTGTTAAATTTAAGTAGGTAACTGAGCAAAATCAATTTGCCTTATAAAACGCTTTGCTTAAAATACAGCGAAGTAAGAAAATTAAAAACAAAATGGTAATAAGGTCAGAAACAATTAAGTGGCTTTTAAAAATATTATTTATATTATTTCAAATATAATGATTCCTCATCTTATAAAACTGGTCCTCTTCACAAACTTGTGGCAATGCCATATATAGTATGACCATAGTGCATACGATCTAAGTCCCGGTTGAAAAATACTACACAGCTTCCGAATATTGTAGGTTTTCAGGTAACAAGATGTTCTCAAAAAGTTTTATTTGTCCTCCTCATTCTTCTTTTTTTAAACGATTACACATCCAGAAACAGAACATAAAGATACTCAGCGATTATCTTCTTTAATTTTTGTCAAATCTGCCGAAAGTATTGACTTTAAATAACATAAACCACAGAAATTAAAAACGCAAGCGTATTTCTGAAAAAAGTGTATATGTATCTATAAAACACGATAAACGGCACTAAAATTCCCAAATACATGGACTAACATACTTTCAAAACGACGCATGGCTCGATGCCACTCGAATTGCAAATTAGGGTTGAACCACAAGCCCGGCCAGGTCAAACTGGGTCATCAACTTGTGGTAATAGGTACATACCTCATGATACATTACATGCATGCATTACGATTTAACTGCACCAATATTTTAAGAGATTTTAAGAACATTACTATTTCGAATACCTTCGAATAGGGTATAATTTCTCCGTAGCGCAGCGGTAGAGAATGCGACTGCTGTGCATGAGGTCTCGGGTTCGAATCTCGAGTCGGGCCAACAAAAAGTTATCGGGTTTTCCGTTAAGAATTCTCAATAGCAGCCCGGAGTTAAGAAA
This sequence comes from Catocala sponsa, assembly GCA_963564715.1. NCBI lineage: Eukaryota > Metazoa > Arthropoda > Insecta > Lepidoptera > Erebidae > Catocala > Catocala sponsa. Next base: position 1,302,511 of record OY751337.1, read on the forward strand.
TTGGCGGTGTTAGACACCCCCGTGCCTCGGAAAGCACGTAAAGCCGTTGGTCCTGCGCCTGATCTCTCTCCGGTCGTGTCGGATTACCGTCCCATCGGATCATGAGAGTAAGGGAACAGAGAGTGCTCTTGTGTTTGCGCACACACTTGTGCACTATAATATCTCCTGTGCAGATGGCTAGTCTTCGTTAAGATTGGCCGCCGTGACCGAAATTCGGTCTGGAGTACATTATTATAATTTTTCCCAAACAGTTCTCATATATTTTATTTTTAATTGAAGTGCGTTATTTGCAACTTGTGTAATGTTTTACATTGCATTATTTATTATGATTAAGTCATAACGTTACATAAATTATCTATAAGTAAAGTGAAAAAGACAGTTGATAAAACATTAATATTGTAAATTGTCTTTCGTTTACGTGGAATTTTTTTATGAAAGCTACGTACTTTCTAGAAATTTTGCCGCATTTTATATTTAAACACAATGTTCTTAAGTCTCTTATCGATTCTTATACTTGATCGTGGAGACATTTTGAGATAAAAGTATATTCTACGTGTAACTGTCAGGTACGTTTGCCATTCTATCTTAAAAAGAAGGTTTCTTTTGGTTAACAAAACTGTATTCGTCTTGTATCACTTGATCAACAGTCACCTATCAAAGACATATATCATACAGAAGCAACGTTGCGTGTTCTTGATTAGATCGAACGAACATCACTAGTTATCCATAGACATTCGTTTAAAACATTAACGTCCTAAATCGTAACCTATTTTAAACGCTCCGACAGACTTGACTCGATAAGATCCCGCCCTCCCCTTTCCTATCCAGAACAACGCGTGCTGGGCTCAGATGCCATCCTTACACGGTAGAGTCGATTAGAGCGCGTACCAAAAAGTTTGGGTCCTCATATCTCTGCCGAACGACCAAGGCATGGAATTCTCTGCCAAGGCACGTGTTTCCTTCTTCCTTCAATCCTGGGTTCTTTAAGCGGGGCGTGAAAAAGCATCTTCTCAGGCCGTCAAAGTAGAGACCTCAACATCGCCTCGGCTACTGTGGGGGCGATGCGGAGGCCACTGCTCTTAGACCACACGACTGCTTACCATCAGGTGGAGTGTGGTCATTTTGACGAGCAAAATAAAAAAAAAAAAAAAAAAAAATAAAGCTCCAACATCCAATTTCAAGATACATATATTTAATTTCGATTAATTTGGCGAGCTCCTGGAAGATCGTCGTTATTTTCAGATATACGTACACTGTGTATAGTATATCAGTGAACGAGAGTTCATCAATCAGGTTCTCTTTGCATCGATCTCGTTAATTGGACATCTGCCACTGGCATCGAACGTTTTATTGGATAAGTTTAAAGCAAGTCTTTCTTTTGAATTTAGTAAAACCTCTATGGTTAGAGCAATTTTAACTATCTTAGTATATAAAAATCTCATGTCACGATGTATGTTCGGGATAAACTCTGAAACTACTGAACCAATTTTGATAAAACTTCGTAACTATCTATAATTTGGTCCAACTTAAAAGATTTGATAGTTTTATGTTGCAAAAACGGGCAAAAATTATCTTATGTGAAGCAGACGAAGTTGCGCGGGACAGCTAGTAGCTAGTATTTTATGATTCTATAACAGGGCCAATTTTTGTTATAAAATCTGATCGAAATATAGTTCCCATCTAGTAATAAACGTCAAATATGAACTGATATTTATGACATAATTGGAACGCTATTGTAATATGTTTTTATTAGGCTCTCAGATGGGAGCGGCGATATCTGTAAATTTTGCACTTGGACACCGGGTTGCTGATAGAGTTTTCTGACCAACACTGTCTGGCTAGAAAGGTAAGCTTAATATCTCAAAAATTCTCATTGCACAGCTGTCATTAACACTTATAAGTAGACGCGAGGATTTTCAAAACACAGGCTAATTCCAACAGTCAACTTTTACCAGTGAAATTTTCAATATACCCTTGAAAATTCTGCTCAGATATTGTGGTCGTTAATTAAGACCTTTTCGTTAATAGACACGTTTGTCGACCTCCCAGGGGTCAGAAGTTGAACAGTCAAATATTATCCAAACCGAACTAACCGCAGGGTAAATATAGCCCGTTTATTTCTGCCAGAGGCATTGTGGAATTTGGTAGTTAGCAAGGTAATGTTTGACTTCTGGGTTTAAGAAAGTGTTTAGAGTTAAGTTAAATACTAGTAAATAGTTAAATACTTATAACAAATATGACTTACATACTGCAATGGATGTTCTTTTGTAGATGTAAGCGATGATTACTCTATAGATGTTTATATTGTGTATTTTCCAAAACAATATAAAGAATTGAAAAAATAAATCACTAGCATTCCCAAAAAATTGAATGTACACCTAAGTTTAGTACCATTTTCGTAAATAAATGATAATAATCGTTATACAGATTCTCTTTAATATGGCTAATGATAATTCTCATACACTGCATTATTAATTCCGTGGGTATATCCACGTTTACTTAGTATGGCTAAATAATAGCAATGTAAAATTTTGATTACATATATACAGCCTAAAGAACCCAATAGCTTGTAGAGTAAATTAATAAAATATTTTAAACACAGCTATTTTGTACGTAAATATTATATTGTGATTCATTTTTAATTTATATATCTTGTATAGTAATCTATACTAATATTATAAAGCTGAAGAGTTTGTTTGTTTGTTTGTTTGTTTGTTTGATTGTTTGTTTGTTTGTTTGATTGTTTGTTTGTTTGTTTGTTTGCTTGAACGCGCTAATCTCAGGAACTACTGGTGATTTGAAAAATTCTTTCAGTGTTAGATAGCCCATTTATCGGGGAAGGCTATAGGCTATATATCATCACGCTAATATCAATAGGAGCGGAGCACCAATGAAGAATGTTTCAAAATCGGAGGGTATTTTTACCTTTTGAGAGCTTCCGCTGCGTGCGCTGCCTAAACAGTTAAAGTTTCGCAAAAATCATGTATGACAGAATTGTTCCCCTTTAAAAGTTCTAAAAAAAGTCTGGGACAGCATATGTCTATCTTTTAAGGTTGACTCACTATAACCCTTTTAATGCTAACAAAATTTGTTCTAAAATAATGCATTATTTGCAAAGGTATTTTTATAAACATGATATTAATCCTTATCCAAATAAATACGTTATTCATCACAAGTATTTAATTTAAAACGAGATTGCCCTTTACATCATTCGATTTCAATGAATATCTTAGGAGATATCGCAGTTTTAAAATAACATTGCAGCAAAATAATTACCCATTACATACATAGTACAAACGATGTTTCTCCTGGTTTATTCTGCGTGATTACTACTGGTTCGATTTGAAAAATTCTTTTAGTGTTGGATAGCCTATTTATCGAGGAAGGCTACAGGCTATATAACATCACGCTACGACCCACGGGGGCGGCGCAGTAACGATAAACGCGGGTGAAACCGCGGGAACATCTAGTAATATAATATCAGCCCTGTATCAAACTGTCCCACTGCTGGGCACGGGCCTCTTCTCGCTGTGAGAAAAGTTAGGCCATAGTCTATATCCAAAATATCTTGTATAGATCTGCACAATTTAAATGCTATGTTAACCGGGTGATATGAGTGTAAAATCCAAATAGGTAGTCTAAAGGAGTCTTCATGACTTCTAATAAATGCTACTACAATTGTTACTCACAACTAAAAGAATCGTTGAACTCGGTAATGTCACGGAAATCCTAAATTAATAATGTTTGCGCAGTCCTTTACGAGGACAGTTACCTTTAGATACGGTTGGTACCTAGCTATTTGTATAAAAATGTATATCGATCATAGTACTAGTATAGTCATTTTTTTATTTTTATTCAGCTAAGGAGGCAAACAAGCATACGGCCCAACTGATGGTAAGTGGTCACCGTAACCTATGGACGCCTGCAACACCAGCGTGTTGCCGACCCTTTAGGAAAGGAAGTGAGAAGGAAAAGGAGCGGGAAGGGGGTAAGGGGGTGATTGGGCCTTACGGTACTCTCACTCACCGAAAGAAACACAACAGTAGGAATACTGCTATTTCACGTCGATATTCTATGAGAGGGTAGTCCTTCCCCGGTCGAGCCAGCCCATTCATGCTGAAGTCAGCGAGGCTTTACTACTCTAATTTATTTGTCTCATTTACTTGTCTTATTTAGAAAACAAATATGGCGTACTCTCAGCTAGAAACTACACATAAAGACCCATCTCTATGTGTTCTCTTCCTTGTACTTGTTTTGTTGAACACGTTAATTAACTAGTTAGAAATTTGATATATACTATAATTTATAGTCAGATCTTATTCGTTTTCCAATCAGATGGCGCTCCATTTCGTCGCACTCTAATTTTATTTTTGTTTCTTGTATTAAACAGGATGTCCCAGAAGTCGACATCAAGCCGGAATCAGGTAACAGGCTAAATTATAATAGCTATCAGAAAAAGAAAAAAGAACCTAAGTAACGTATTTTAAAAATTACAGGCATTTATAAAAGTAACAAAATCATCTACATTCTGTGACGGTCTTTTCATTGCTGTTACTACCTTCTGAATTTTATTTTTATTATGTGATCTCGAATAATGCTTATAATTTAGCCTGTTACCTGATTCCGGCTTGACGTCGGCTTCTGGGACAACCTGTAAATTATATATTTAACCTGTCAATACTTGGAATACCAGACATAATTGAAAACGTATTGTGTTTGGCCGCCGATGCCACTATTACTCAATAGGTTAGGGATAATTACCATAAGTTATGATTTCTAATTATTTTCTCAATTGTTGGAAACATTATTGTGTCAATATATTTATTTAATGTACCTAACTGCTGTTACCCAAACTAAAAAAAATTTGGGCAGTCTTTGGGGACTGCCGTTAAAAGTGAAAACTTTAATCCTTGATCATAAACACTTCTTTAAACCAAATTATAAACCAAAAATAATTCAAAAATGGAAAGCGTTCGGTGACGATAACGCGAGTTCCATGATTTTTGTTCACCCAAAAAGTGCTCAACGCGCCTAAAGAAGTTTTCACTTCAAAAATGTTTTCGATTTATCAGACAACCAAAGTCATCCTAACAAAACACAGATTAATTAATAATACATAGGCGTTGTTATGAACAGCAAAAACTAAATTAACAGCTAAGCTGGTATTTAACCCAGTCAATGTGACAGTCAACAAAACAAATTTAATTGCTTTACTACAAATGCTATTCGCTTACTATTATTTTTCTGTGTTATCTTCAAAAGTATAATCTAAGAAGAAAAGTGGTAAGGCATTTCGTTATTCCTGTGATGTACTATACAGCCCACATTTCCGAGTCGAGTCGAGTTTATCAAAAATAAAAGCCAACATTGTATAAGGAACATGAAATAATCATAATCTCAATTACTCTTGACGTTTTCCTTTGTAAAACACACAAACTCTAATTCATGTTGACAACCTCCGGCTTGTAAAAATACACGAAAGCAAGATCGTTCTTTTATGTTCCTTTGGGAACATAGCTTAAGCGGAAACGACATATGAATATCACAAACGTGATGAACTCGAAGGTATTAAACATATTTATAACGTTAGTAGTTTTTTTTTCTGATTAACCCTTTAGGAATAAAGGGGTGAGAATATATATGTATGCCAGGCGTCTTCGCAAAGCAAAAGGAAAGGTATACCTTAGGTTATCCCTTTATTCTTAGTTGGCGAATCGTAGATTTAATATATCACATCTATATTTCGCTAACTAAGAATTAAGGGACCTGTAGTAAGGAGACGAGCCTATTACCATACCGGAAACAGTACCACGTATGTTATACATTGAAATTAAGCCACTTTATAAGGATTTTGTCGCGTTACAGTTTGTATCCTACATAGTAAAACCCAAAAACAACTTGCCCGACAAACATTTGTGTGCCTAAAATTGTTCCGAGTCTGGAAGTTCTTTGTGTAAGGTGTTTGTTTGTTAACGCCAATCAAAGAGATTTATACCAATGCAGGTGCAGTTTTTAAAAATAGAAAATTGAACAAGAGGGATGCAAGACACATACACGGCACAGCTTATAAATACAAAGAAGTGACAAGCAGTCTGATATCATCTTCGCAATCGTAGGCACCATAACATCGACGCAATAATTCAAGAAGACAGTTACTTCATAAATTCCAATTAAGCAATGTCAACGACCCGTTATCTTTACAGCATCTCGGGGCAAACAGGACGCTATACTTACATTAATTAACGCATAGCTAAAGCCACGTCCAGATTACGGGTGACGAGACAATTTCCTCACTTTACACGCAGTGTAAGAATAAATACGAGTACTTTGACGTTTATGTGTAAGGTCTTTAACCGAATATCACGTCAGTTCAGGTGAAGTAATGGTATTACGTGTTGGATTTTTTTTTTAAGCTAATTGAGATCTGGTTTTATGTAATGTCTTCAATTTAATTATGAGGGAAATCATCGTGAGAACATCTACATATCTGAGAGTTCACCATAATGCTCTTGAAGATGTTTAAAGTCTACCAATCCGCACTAGGCCAGCGTTGTGGACTACTGAATAATCTTGCCCAAAACTGAGAACAGACCGGTGCCCAGCATTTTAGCATAGCTGGTGAGATTGATACGTATATTAGTAACTTGCAACCCAAATTGTAATTTCAAGAAAAATTAAAAATATGCTATTTGAATAATAAACAGACCACAATGACGGCCTCGATGGCGTAGTGGTTAGTGTAACTGATTGCCACGCCTGAGGTCGCGGGTTCGATTCCCGCACAAGTCAAACATTTGTGTGCATGAACATGGATGTTTGTCTTGGTCTGGGTGTTTCTATGTATAATATGTAAGTATTTACAGAAAAAAAACAGTATATATGTATGTTTATCCATTGTCTAGTACCCATAGTACAAGCTCTGCTTAGTTTGGGCTAGATGGTGTTGTGTGTATGTGATAGAATATTATATATTATTATAATATTTGTACTTACAAATTTAATATTTCTGTAATATTGTATAGTTTAAATATGGGTTCAAGTAAGAACCTAACTGGCTGACTAAAATCATTACTTTAGCTCGTGGACGAAGCCTTATTCTTTCCTGCCATGCTGACATTTAAACGAGCCAAGTTTTTTTATGTGCCAAGTTGTTCGTGACTTCTTCCTATAAACTCCCCATTATTTATTCACAAGTAGATAAAAGATACTTTGATTATGTCTTATCGCGTTTTAATTAGCAGCCGTCTGGCATATATTTTCTATTAGCTTTTGCCCGCGGCTTCGCTCGCGTTAATTTAGAATTTGGCAATCAATTCGGGTTGCACTCTGCTTGTAATAATATAATTCAATCATGATTCGAAAGACACGTGGCGCCATCTATTATCATAAGAACTTTATTATTGTTTTCCTCGGGAACAGTAATTTTTTCGGGATGAAAGGTAGCCTATGTCCGTTTCTGTACACCTGTCAACGTATATGCAAAATTTCAGAATGATCGGTTCAGTGGTTTAGGCGTGAAAAGGTAACAAACAAACAAACAAACTCATTTTCGCTTTTATAATATTAGTTAGGACTAGGATGTCACGTTTTATTTAATAAGATTTCAGATTACTAGCTATTGCACGTGTCTTCTTTTACGTAAAAGTAGGTTAGGTTATGTCAGTAACAGAATTTCAATCAGCCGGGACCGACGACTTAACGTGCTCTCCGAGGCACGGAGCAGGTGATAATTGTCAATCAATACGCACATAATATCGAAAAGTCATATAACTTCCGAAAGTCGGAGGTGCGCGACGTGGGTTTGAACCAGAGACCCTCTGCATTGCAGTCTGTTGGTGTCCCCACTGAGCTATCGCTGCTATATAATTATTAACATGAAGTACATATTGCTAAATACTAAAACAAATCCATCCCTACTCTTATTACAAGTGTCCATTAGATTTATCCTCAAACAAATATATACCGGACTGTATTTTCTCGACTTCGCAACAAACAGATCTAAACCGACCCTTACAAGGAGTGAGGATTTTCTCTAAAATGCGGGCGAGTTTTCACGACAACTACGTTTCAATTCGTGGGCACCGAGCCATGTAAAGTCTTACTAAGCTCGGATCTTTGGTCAGTAGGACCTCAAGATTACTTTCAAAATGGACACCTTACAGCAGAGTTAGAAAGCTGTTTTTTTTTTCAAATTGAATTTCATTGTGAAATGAAAGCCTACTTACAGATTTAAATCGGGCTCTGACTTTTGATGATACAATATTGTTATTTTTGCTTTAAAAATGACAAGAAAGCATTATAAGCAATATTATTAATGTGTTTAATTGGTCTTCTACCTTCATTGTCCATCTTTGATCTTACATATATAGAAAAACAACTTCATTGCCTTGAGATCCGATTCTTTTAATATTACATAGAAAGACCTAATTTAAAAAAAAACAGGAATCCAATTGATTTTAATTTCTGTAGTTGACTTATGTGTGAGAATCACTGAGAAGTATATCTACTCTTTTACCACGAATTCAACACACCGAAATATTTTATGTAATTTTTTGACGAAAGGTAGGTACTAACTAAAGTTTAAAAGTAGTGTAACAGTTTTCAAAATGTTGTAATAAAGTGTCAAATAAACAACGCGATAAAATCCGTATATAGTAGTTTAATTTAAAAAAAAGGTACGAACTAATTAAGAATTACTATATAGTCGATAATTTCAAACAAAAGATAGAAAGTTCTAGGTTAAAAGATCGAATTATGCATTCAATAACATTCAAAACTTTTTCGACCTCAAAACAGATGTGCTAATCTAAAATTCTAACAACATCTGATGCCAAAAAAATTACAACTAACAACTTAATAATTACAAACTTACAACGCAACGAGTTTTGAGTAAATCACTGTTTCATAAGATGGCAATCAATAGTGTTAACTTGTCAATCTGAATAGTTTCTCATAACGAAAATGCTTTGCTGTAACGGGTATTAAGTTCAATATCCAGATAAGTTATGTAAATTATTGTTTTTTGGAAACCAATTTCAATTTTTTGTAATAAATACGGTACAGATTTTACAATCGTACAAAAGTAAGGAAAATTAAATAAGTTTATTTATAAAATTTAGTCTTTACTTAGCTAAAATATTTAGCTTATTATTTAGCTTCGAGTAGTAGAGCCTCGCTGATTTCAGCATGAATGGGCCGGCTCGACCGGGGAAGGACTACCCTCTCACAGAATATCGACGTGAAATAGCAGTAGTCCTACTGTTGTGTTTCGTTTCGTGAGTAAGAGTACCGGAGGCCCAATCACCCTCTTTCCCCCATCCCGCTCCCTTTCCTTCCCACTTCCTCTCCTAAAGGGTCGGCAACGCGCAAGTGATGCCTCTGGTGTTACAGGCGTCCATAACTACGGTGACTACCATCAGGTGGGCCGTATGCTTGTTTGCCACATTAGTTGTATAAAAAAAAAGCTTATCCTATCAATAAATGTAAATAGTTATCCTTAAAGAGATATGAAGAGATGTATCATACCCATTCGGCCTGGGCTATCCCAGACTCGTGTCGCTGCTGAAAATTTATTAACCGAAAAACCTTAAACCCGGGCATCAAAACCAAAGAGCACTGCAGGCACATACATTCCCGCTGTGCCATCGACGTTATCCAGATATTTTTCTTATAGGAAGCTTTGGTTATACTAATATCTACCTCAACATTTACAGTCGTAAAAACATCAAATTGCTTATATTAGTTACTAGCTTTTGCCTGCGGCTTCGCTCGCGTTAATTTAGAATTTGACAATCAATTCGGGTTGTACTCTGCTTGTAATAATATAATTCAATCATGATTCGAAAGAAACGTGGCGCCATCCTATTATCATAAGAATGTTTCTGTTGTTTTCCTCGGGAACAGTAACTTTTTTCGGGGTGAAAGGTAGCCTATGTGCGTTTCTGTACACCTGATAACGTATATGCAAAATTTCAGGATGATCAGTTCAGTGATTTAGGCGTGAAAAGGTAACAAACAAACAAAAAACTCATTTTCGCTTTTATAATATTAGTTAGGATAACCAATTTTCAAAATATCTCTAATATTATTTATTGTGTAACAGTACTTTAGTTCACACAAGTACTACCAAAGTCTTTAAGACCCTTACTGAATACCAGTTATATTACACGAACATTAAAGTAAATTTTCCCCTTGAGTACATAATGTCGTCCTAAACGCCTTTTTATACATTACGAGGTTATCGAACTTTAATAAAATCTATTTTAGAATTGCGTACTGAAGACTCTTGTACTTTCTTAAGAAGTATGTACTTACCTGAACCTTACTCAAAAGCGACATTAAATACTGTCTTAATTTAGCGAAGACATGGTGAGATTTAGACACTGCTTCATTAAACTGAAACAGTTTAAAAGGTCTTTCTCATTGTCGTAGCGGTAGTGAATGCGACTGCCGTGCACGATGTCTTAGGTTCGATTTCCAGGTCAGGCAAAGCGTTTTATGGGGATAATGGCGACAAACTCATATTAGGTTGAGATGTAGTTCTTTGAAATGAGCCAAAAAGGTAAGTGCTCTTTCTAACAAGAATACACACAATAAACAGTATCTACTAGGATGTTATGGAGCTCCGGAACCGTAACCGAAACTATCGGATATCCGAAATAAAAATATATCCGGAACCGTAACCGTATCCGTTTCACAAGTTTCGGATAGTTTCGTAGGGCGGAGTCTAAATATATATTTTAATAGATAAAACTTAAAATTAAGTAGATATATAATAATTACTTACCTATATTATTATGACTGATACTGACTAAATGATAACCTAGACTAGATAAAACCTATAAGTGAAACCAAATTATTACATACTATTTGTGTTTATAATTTATATTTTATTATATTTTATAACTTTACTTCAATCTAATATCCGTAACCGAAACTAACGGATAATCTGAAATAATTACATATCCGTAACCGTATCCGAAACCGATATAATTTTATTCCTATATCCATATCCGCATCCAGATCTGAAATATCATATCCCTAACATCTCTAGTATCTATCATGATTTCCTTACTAAGTACATCTTTCAGAGCATTATTGAGATTTCTCAAAAAGAGATGTTAGCAGAGTGAATGAGTACTTGTCCAAAAAGCGAACAATTTCACAAAATAGGTCTATCTTAAAATCGGAAATTCTTTTATTGGGTCTCTTTTTCTCTTATTTATTTAAATAGGCGAGCTTACTTCTTTAACATTACGTATTGAATGTTTGTATCGCATTTTCATTTAATTGTTCAGGGTTACTAAGTTATTGCAACTACCGATTTCATGCGTTAATGCGGTCGCATTGAATAAACGGCGTTAAGTCTGAATTCTAATAATCGAGGTCTCACTGAAGGCCACAGTCATGAATAGCGGGTATGAAAGCCTACATAATGTCGCCCTCGAGAAATCTCATATGTTAGCTGTTATGAAGCGGATTAACCTCGGAATTTTGTGCCGTATTCCTAACTAATAAATAAACACCCTAATCATCTTCTATTTCTATTTTGTATATTGCATTAATTTATTATACTCTAAAGATCATTATGTTTTTATAAATGTCAAAATGTTTTAAAATAAATTGAGAGGGGCCTGGTACCCATGACACAAGTTAAATCTTACTTTGGGTACCAGTGTTCGAACAATTATTGTCTTCACCTTATATCGTGTTAACTTTGATGTCTTTTGTAAAATGTGTACTTACTCAGGAAAAATAAATTTATTACTATTATTATATTAAATTTATAAAGATATTGTTTATACAACTCACGCATTAAGAATAATTCTTGTGTTGCTGAGACGAAAGAAGACGAATCCCTAGTTGGGCTGTGGCGGGTTCAAAGGAGCAAGCATCCCTAATGCTCTGTCTCTGTTTGATTTATCATTCGTAATGGTAGTAAAAACACATCGGGTTTGGCCTAAAAAAGCCGTGAAGACTATTTATAAAAAACGAACGTCAGCTTTTGTACAATTATTATTTGTTTATCTTTCACGGGTATTTCCCTAATGCGTTAGGAAAATACCTGGCCCTTTAGAAGGCTTACACGAGGACATGGGTCCAACATGCAGAGGCTCTTCGAGAGTTTTAGTTTAAAGTGAGATGAGACATTTACCGAGACACTAGCCGCGGCAGGTTTAAGAGACTATTCCTACATGTGGAATCTAATTATTCTGGTCTATAAGGATGGGTGTTTGATGGTTTGGTAAAATGCAAACTATAGTTAAAAAACGTTCAATTATTATTATTAAATCTCATATTTGCTTTATAATGCGAGTAGAACTGCGGGCAACAGCTGGTAGTTAAAAAACATTTTCAAGAGTAAAATCCCGAAAGAAAATGTAATCGTAAAAGTCGCAAAAGATTTCTCCAATATCACATCAAAGCGTAATTTTTACGAATTTCCAATATTTGAGACTTTCCCATTATTATTCAATACATTTTTACACTGAAGGTTTTACCTGTAAAAACCCATAGAAGTGATAAAAAAATGACGTGTTCGGCTGTTCAAAAGGTATTCGGCTTTTTGATAATTTGAAAGGAAAATGTAACAAAGAACATAAAAATAGTTAGTTTTACATTGAAATTGAGCTTATATTGACTTTTTGGTACAGCTTACGGCGACAAAGATATTTAAAAATATGTTATATTAAATGCAAAAAGGCATATTTTAATTTAAAAGCACACGAAACTTATGTTAAATGATTTTCCTTTTATACAAGTAAATAAACACGTAACTATATATTAATGCAGATGCGTAATGGAATAGCGAGCATTTCCTATCTGCAAACGGATATCCTAACTATCCTAATCCTAACTATAATATTATAAAAGCAAAAATGAGTTTGTTTGTGTGTTACCTTTTCACGCCTAAAGCACTGAACCGATCATCCTGAAATTTTGCATATACGTTGACAGGTGTACTGAAACGAACATAGGCTACATTTCATCCCGAAAAAAATCACTGTTCCCGAGGAAAACAATACTAACGTTCTTATGATAATAGATGGCGCCAATTATATTATTTTATTACAAGCAGAGTACAACCCGAATTGATTGTTAAATTCTAAATTAACGCGAGCGAAGCCGCAGCCAAAGCTAGTATGTAATAAGTAGATAGCAATAAGCTCGCCCCTATTACGTAGTATATACATCATTGCAATCATAACTGACGAAATGTTCGATAGTACGTCTCTAGGTACATTCCAGAGACATTCTGTTTGCATATAAACCACCCTATCTTTACAAATAATATAAATGCGATCGTGAGTTTGTTTGTTACGTTTTCACTCCTTAACTACTCGACTTATCAGTCGATTAGTTAAGGAGTGAAAACGGAGAAAAAGGAGTGATATCTCATCAAATTTCGTATACACGTTGTCAGGGATCCACAAAAAGACATAGGGTACCTGTCATCCAGGAAAAAGACTTGTTTCCGAGGTATAGAAAATTTACATAAAATGCAAAATCTAGTTTAAAATAAAAGATTAACGTGTTTATTTACTAAGAAAGAAATTAAGTCCTCCATTTGCTTCGAATAGAAAATCAATTCAGCATAATACTAAATAAGTGTCATGATTTCTTATTTTTGTTAATAATTCTGTTCGGGAGTTTTTATTTACCCAACTAGCAACACAGCCAACCATCACTTTTAAATAGTGGGGTTATTCTGGAAGGGAAAAGTAACTCGTTCTCTTGGCTAAAGATCGCTCAGCAGTGAGGAACTAGCATTCAACTGAGTAAGACGTTCTCAATAGTCCGTGTAATTGCTGTGAGTTTGGTAATATAGTCACATAATATTTTAGACGAGTGAGTTTCATTATACAAGGGTCCGCCTTTTATATACTACAAGATTAAAAAGGATTCTGATTATCATTCTACAAGAAAGTAATAACATTACAGGTATGATCATTGATCACAGATTGTAATGAACCAAAAGCAATTTATCTAGCTTTTAGTTTATAAAAACTCGAAGATTATTATGTTAATCCAAGCGTTTGTCCCGAAACCAAATTGAAAGAATAAGTCTTCCACAAGGACTTTAATCTGCTTTGGGATGACTACACAATTGTAGAAAGGCATATGGCTCACTGTGAGTAGGCAAGTGACAATTAATATCCCACTCGTGAATTAATTGGGAAGTTACTCAGAGGTACTGTTATGGTATAACTTCTTAATAAAAATAAATTATAATGCATTTGTTTAGTTATATCCATCTGATTCTCTCAATTGCAGAGAATCCGTTCACACTTTAAAATATTTCAAATTACATACATACATAGATTCACACCTGTTTTCCAGACTACAGTAGGCAGAGACTACGAATTTCCATTTGCTTCGATCCTGACACACTTCTCTGGATTCATTCGATTTAAATTTAAATTTTTATATTTAATTTAATTGACAGAAAATACGTAATGACACGTGAATGGAACATCGTAAGGATTTTCATGTCAATAAATTCTCAGCACCACGGAGACTGGAACTGTGACCGGTATACGACAATAGGCTTTCACCTTGCTTCCATTGATATACGCGTGTGACTAAGTTTACATGTATGTTAAAACAAGTTTTGCTAGCCTTACTTTCGAGAAACTACAAAAAACGGAGTAATATTATTAACAAAGACTTTCTTTTTTCCATGATCTCAGCTAACAGTTTTTACAGTTTTATTAAATGTAAGTTTTTACATTATATAATTTTAAATTCTCACTATTGTTACTATGTTTATATTTTGATTTTGCTTCCTCTTATTATACTTATACTAATTATTATCAATCCTCACTGGTCATTCAGTGTTGTAATACTCTATAACACACATAACATACCGAAGTTTACATATTTCATTATTTTAACATTTACTGATGTCCATAAAATTTTTATTAAAACAGCTGCCTTCATCAAAGGTTTATCGCATTATCGTATACATAAATTTCTGTCAGGTAATCATTATTATTATTGTTATAGTGAAAATTCCTTACTTGCATCTTATATTAAATTAAACGCCTTCAATATTATTATTTCGAGTCCATTCAATATACACTTAAAAGTATTAAATAACAATGCTTGATATACATATTCTAGATGAAATTGATCATTTTGGTACAGCTCATTCTTATGTCTGCACACCGGAATCAAGCAAAAAAATTAATTAAAAATACTCCACGGTCTATAAATATTATGCATTTAAATATACGCAGTGTAAATCGAAATTTTGATAGCTTTAGGTTTCTTTCTAGCATAAACATATCGTGCGACATCATAATTTTATCAGTGTTGGTTAGATACAGTCTCGTCGAATATACCAAAGCTAGAGGGTTATGATTCGAATCACACGAGCAGTCCAAGAAACCAAAATGATGGTGTTATTATGTTCGTAAAATCAGAACTACCACATTGTATTTCAGAACCTAACCTACCGGATGCTAGCTGCTTGGTTTGTCATTTAAAAAATAAAAACGTTTCTGTTTTAGGTATATATCGTTCCCCCTCTATACGGTCTTATGAAAATTTTATACTAGGTTTAAATGATACACTTACTAGAATGTCTTTTCAGAATAATATAGTGATTATGGGAGACATCAACATCAACATAATGCCTAATGATTTGACTCAGTTAGCAAATAAATACCTAACTATGCTTGCCTCTCTTGGATTTTTAGACACACATCTATTCCCTACTCGTGATGACGCCTGTATCGATCACGTAATGGTTAAGTCCGATTTAGACACTGTAACATTAGTGTTTGACACCTACATTACCGATCACAAGCCTACACTTATAAATATGAACTGTAAAATTATACCTGCAAACCCTAAATTCAACTGCATTGTCACAGATTATGCCGCGGTCACTTCAGAGATCGCTTCTGAGGACTTTAGTGACATAACCAAAGTACAAGATGCAAATATAGCAGCAGAATCATTAGTGTCCAAGATTGGTTCCATCATCGAAAAACATTCAAAGCTTGTATATATCACTTCTAAGCGCAGGATACTAAAACCTTGGATTACTAATGGTTTACTAAGGTGTATACGACATAGGGACAATTTGGCTCGCAGGCAACAAAAAGAACCCGATGATTATATTCTCAAAGTAACATATAAACGATACCGCAATTTCTGTAACGAACTCCTAAAGAATTTAAAAATTGTATATGAGAGAACTCAATTTGAAAAAGCTAAAAATAACCCGAAAGCCACCTGGAAAACTATAAAATTAATATCGAATACCCACGGTAAAGTCATTAACTCTACTGAATTACTTAATATTACCCCAGATAATAAAGTCTCAATCAATAAAATTAATGATTATTTTGCAAATGTAGGCAAAAACTTAGCTGAAATGCTCAATCACTCAAGCTCATCCACTAATGAATTTAGAAATAATATAGAATCAATTAATTCTTTGGTTCTTTTACCAACCGATGAAACAGAGGTAGAAAGAATTATCCATGGTCTACGTACGGATGCTGCTGTAGGTTGGGACGGCATATCGTCTAAACTTTTGAAATCTTGTCTACCGGCATTAGTGTCAATCATAACGCATATTTGTAATCGATCTATTACCACAGGATGTTTTTCTAAAGTATTTAAAAAAGCTATCGTACAAAAATGGGGACAGGCACAGTGTCAAAAACTACAGACCGATAGATATCGGTCAGACACAGATGTGTTAACATCAATATCTAAAATACTGGAAAAATTATAAACAACCGTCTCATTAACTTTTTAGAATCACATAATCTTTTAGCTACCAACCAATATGGTTTTAGACGGGACAAATCTACGGAAGATGCAGTTGCCTCTTTTATAGATCATACTATAGATAAATTAGATAATAAAATGAAACGCCTTGGTATATTTCTAGACCTCAAAAAAGCTTTTGACACTGTGTCGGTTCCTCATCTCCTGTCGAAATTAGAAGCTACATGTATACGTGGACTAGCATTTAACATTTTTCAGGATTACCTCTGTGATCGAACACAATGTGTAAAAATAAATGGCTTAGTAAGTGACAGTAAACCGGTGAGTTTCGGTGTGCCTCAAGGCTCAATTTTAGGCCCAACATTATTCTTAATTTATATAAATAACTTATGCAAACTGACTATCAATAACTGTTCAATATTTACCTATGCTGATGACACCGCTTTACTTATACATGGTCATGATTGGTACGAGACATTAAAATACGCAGAAGAAGCCTTTAAAACGATAATGTGTTGGTTATCTAAAAATCTTTTAACTTTGAATCTAGAAAAACAGTATATTTGCCTTTTTCTTTAAAATCTACTTCACTTCCTGATCCAGATTCATTAGTACTTAAATCCCATATATGCAGCCATAACTTGTCTAATTCACAGTGTAATTGCCCACAGTTAAAAAGATTGGCCACTATAAAATATCTTGGAGTCGAAATAGATAACTTACTGAACTGGAAGCACTATCTTGCAAATCTCATCTCACGGGTTCGTAAGCTAATCTACATCTTTAAAAAACTAAGACACTCTGTTGATTATAACACTTTGCAAATGGTGTATTTTGCACTATGCCAGTCCTTGTTGACATATTATTGCATCACAGCAGTAACAGGGTGGAGCACATAAGACACATTTTCTGCAATTGGAACGAGCACAAAGAGCTGTCTTGAAGGTTATGACATTTAAGCCTTTTAGACATCCCACAGCAGTCCTCTACAATGATTATCAAGTCCTTACGGTAAGACAACTTTTTGTTCTCCAAACAACTCTCCGAAAACACCGCTCCCTCCCTTTTGATGCAAGTGTTATCAATAGACGTACATCTTACAGAGTATGTCCTTCTCTCAATTTTAACACAACTCTAGCTCGTCGACATTATTTGGATTATTAGTGGTCACATTTACAATATGATTAATAAACATTGCAAAATTGATTCCCTCACTTTAAAAGAATGCAAGGCAAACGTTTTAAAATGGTTACAGACACAAAATTAAGATGAGACAGAAAGTTTAATAAAAGAAAAGATATATGTATGTACTGATATATATGCACACACTAAACATTTCACAACATATACGCACCGCACACACGCACATACACACACACACCCTCACACACATACACACCCACACACACATTCACACACACACACCTTTGTCATTGCCAATTGAATATGCCATGTATGACGTGTTACTGAAGAGCGCTGGTACCCATAACACAAGTTAGATCTTACATTGGGTACCAGAGTTCAACAAAAACACTTACTTTTATTGTTTATAAAATATTATTGTTTCACCAATATCATATTTTGTAAGTGTACTAAATTGTAATTTTTTGGTAAATAAATTATTATTATTATTATTACTTCTCGCTGTCAGCGATAGCTTAATGGGGAGACCAATAGACTGCAATGCAGAGGGTTCGAACCTACGTCGCGCACCTCTGACTTTCGGAAGTTATATGACTTTTCGAAATTATGTGCGTATTGATTGACAATTATCGCCTGCTCCGTGCCTCGGAGAGTACGTTAAGCCGTCGGTCCCGGCTGCCATGAAGATCTATGGCAGTCATTATTGTGAAGTCAGTTCCCTTTAATATCCTGACACTGGGGCCCTTACGGTATCGTTAGCCTTCGGGTTGCGAAGGTCAAATGGCAGTCGCTCCGTGTAAAACCTGAAATCCAGTCAAATCCGGTTAGACAAGGAAGCCGACCCCAAGTGACTTGGGAGTAATAAAGGCTAAGGAGGAGAAAAAAACTTCTCGCTGTCAATAAGACCTCATCCCAACCTTTACTTAAATAGCGATTACATTAAACGTGATGTTAAAATACGAGAAATAGATACATTTCAATTACAAAGCAACCAATAATTTGGAATATTATTTCATGGAAACTTATGTATTTTCATTTAATATGTGAACCGTAATAGAATTGATGAATTCACATATTGTATGCAGTGAAGTGTATAGTTAAATAAACTCTTGAAGGAATTATGTATAAAAATGTTTGTACATATTTGTTTTGCTTGGTCTGAGTTAATAATGTATTTGGAATTCACATAAGACTACAAACATTTCGTCTTGTTAAAATTTCTTAATATTCTTTATAGTAATATTATAATTTATGTAAAGAAACATGTCTGCCAGACCAAATTTCGGACAAACTAACTAAGCATTGTCAGCTAGTCGATTCGTGGCGCATGGCTGCGTGCGCGACGATTGGTGACGACACGACGAATTGGTGATTATGAGAATCGATAGTACATGTGTACTAAGGATACTCATAATCATCAATTCACCACAACCGGAGATCAAACTTTATGTTTCTTCCGAGGCACGAGGATGAAATATCGCAAACTTATTGGGTACTCCGGGCTATTGTTGAGAATTTAACGCCAGAAAACCAAATATAATTTAGCACGAATCGGTATTCAAACTTTATTATCAATCACTAGACAAATGAGGCAGTCAAGTAATTTTTGTCAACGTAAGAAACCTGTTAAACCATGTACCTACCTATCTTCTTCTTTTCGTGTGGTTAGTGGCCAACCTGTTGTCAAGAGTTGTTCAAGCCGCCTGTAGGCCTCTGACATGGCTTGACGACTGACGTCAACAACCGGGACCGACTTTTTACGTGCCCTCCGAAGCACGGAGACGCTCAGATGAAATACCACTAAGCGGTCACCCATCTATAGACTGACCGCACCCAACGTTGCTTAACCTCGCTAATTTTTTACCGATCAGTGAGTGCAACTGGCTATGGCTATACCTAGCTATTATTAACTTATTACACAAAATTATACAAAAATGGTCCCTAAATAAAAACACGTCATATGCTGAAGATTAAAGGCTGTCAGAGACAAACGCGGGCAGTTAGTTATAAGCAGAAGTGAATCTTAAGCAGCCTGGTGATTTACATTTTCAGACTTATATACAAAACTTTCTGAAAATTGTGGCGTAAAATATATACTAAATACAATGTATTCACTTTTTATTAGAGCGGTCATTTTTGAAGTGAAAACTTCTTTAGGCGCGTTGAGTACTTGTTGGGTGAACAAAAATCATAGAACTCGCCTCATCGTCACGCTTCCACGCTTTCCATTTTTGAATTATTTTTGAATATTAACAATATCTCAGAAATGGTGCGTCCTACGCAAAAAATAACGAAATTTTGACCCTCCTAATGACCCCTAAGGGAGTGTCAGAAATCCGACCCGCCCATTTTTTTTTACAAAGAAGTATTTATGATCAAGGATTAAAGTTTTCACTTCTATCGGCAGTCCACAAAGACAGCTCCAATTTTTTATTTCTTAATTTATTACTTAATGAATGACGTGTTCGTTGGATGAAATAAGTACTTACATACCACTTAGTATTCGCTTGGTGACATACGTTGCGTTACCTTAAATTAGTCAACACATAAGCAGAGTTTATAATCGTAACTGCCCTGCAGCTAGAAACAAGGACCTTTTAAAGAAAATAGAGTACAAACAGTATAACTCTATAATAATACGTATTGAGAGCGTTTCTTTTGATACCTTCAAAGACTTATCACACGTTTTTAAAATGTAAAGTAAATAAAATCAATGCATGGATGTCGTATTTGCTTACGTGGTACTCGCCATTACTACTATGCAGGAATCTCACACGGGACACGGGTCTGAGTGTCTTTTATGTCCGGTGTTGGAATGATTGTAAAGTCCTCCATGACGCAAGAATTATTCCTAGAGCAGGAGCTGTTTTTCAAAAAGTAAAAATGTAAATGACTCATTTCAGCAGGTTATACCATGATATTTTCTTTCTCTATGAGTGTGGGTGTGGAATTTTAATTCATGTATAATATATATTATCAAAATTAATATGAAATAGTCATATTTCATGTTAATTTTGATAATATATATTGTCATAATGATTATATTACAAATTTTGACACTAGTCTTTAGTCTTAGTTCATTTTACTGTGCAGCCCAAAGGCCAGTCACTCCTACACAATTTTAATATTGACAATAAAACAGTGCTGATCTTTGACGAAAACCACAGACAACAAAATTTCTGAAAATAATAACAACAAACTTTAAATGAAGCCTCGGATCAACCTCCAAAGCCTGTTGTGAAAATTTTTCAAAAGGCTTCTAACCTTATTGAAACCGTCTGAACTGCGCAATATCGACAGTTCAATGTTGAAATTGTTTTCATCATCAACAATTATATCGTATTTAGGTTTGTTTGAAGTACATAAATTAATAGAAAATTACAAAATGTATTATTATTGATTGATAATTTCATGTTACACTTTCCCACACTCAGTTTTCAATAGAATTAAATCACTGAGAATTGATAAAGACTCTTTTCTCTCGTTACTTTAGTTCCTGCGGTATTGTCACTTAGTTGAACTTGGTAAATGTTTTTTATAAAGAACTACAAGCTACACGTATTGTTTGCAGACCAATCCGCCTATATTCTGTATTTACTTATTTTCAAAGAAGTGAAACAAGATGCCTCAAAGTATAAAACCATCTGTTGTTATTATGAGACGAAACATTATGCTTGAATAAACTTCCAAGTATTATAGAATCATTGAGTAATCTTATCGCTATTATGACACTTATTGGAAGGGACCCAAGTTCAACAGACGATTTTGGGGCTGAATAATGATAAAAATATCCTGTAAAATAAATTTGTTGAAGTCGCTCCGGACATTAAGTTCACCCGAAATGAAGGACTCGAATGTATGAAAAATATTTCTACTAATGGATAGCTTACTGTTATATTACATTAATAAGAGGAATGAAGAATGAAGACCACAATATTTTTGTGATACCATTGATGTTTTTATGTCGTATTTTCACGAGAATATATGACCGCGTGGGTGACTAAACGATTCAGAATCGATGTCAACGTTTGTTCAGCTATATCGTTTTTGTCAAGTTACTTTTTTAGATTTGGAATGTGTTTGTCATCCTTAATGATAAGTTTATCTTTTGTCTAACTTATGTGTCATCTCAAAACTTTAAGAATGCGATATGATCATGATAAATTTACGCTAGCTTGTTTTGTTTCTAAGTTATTGAACCCTGTCTTATAAAATCCACTCTAATAACTCTTTCTGTTGATTGATTATCTTCGTTGTTATATTTAACTTTACAAATTTGTTATACAATAGTTTTATATAGTGTAAGTTCAGTGACCTAATCGATTATATCAAAGGATTGGAAAAGAAAGTTCACTTAACAACTTTAAGGAAATACGTGGTTTGTCGAGTACCCAACAGAATTTATGTTCAAGGTAATAAAATAAATATTTGAATTTCTCTGGCTTTTATCCAACTGTATATAAATGAAAAAGGTTTGATATTTATACGAATATTAAGGATTTAGAGATTGATGTTACCAAAACGTTGCACGGTATAGGTATCAGAGATAAGTTCTATGCTAGCAAAGATGCTCATTAGAATTACGCAGGACAGTAAGTCATAAATGCCCGATAGTATATCGGCTATCGTAAAAAGACCTTCATAATATTACGGTACATAAAAATGTATGAAATATATCTTCCCATAACACTAGGTACTCAACAGCTGCACTCGTCGATTATATATATTTGCCATATTTTCCTAATATCGCAATACAATTTGTGAAACGCTCTCGACCAGGAAATGGTGAAGCTCTCATCTATCTGGATACAATTTTATAGACTGCCAATGTTCACGATTGATGCGGAATTCGATAAAAGAAAAATCCTATTTGCCCTATTAGATTTATAAAATGGTTACCTGGAAGCGTTCTTTTCAAAGTAAGCTGTGATTCTGTCTACGTGAAAATTTTTAATTTATATCTCGTCATGCGCGTGTTTGTATGTTGAATGTTTGTGCAATATTTTATATGCGAAGGACATTCTGTCCATTGTTCTTTACACAAAAACATTTTTGCATCAAATTAATATAGTGACAAGTGAATTTTGGGAACTTTACAGAAATCTTTGCTAAATATCGTTTTCACAAAATCATTGTTTGCGCGCTTTTATGAACAGTCGAAATGTATCCGAAAAGGCACGTTTAGCTGTTCATAGAGGACTATTAGTGCCCACACTTATGTATGGAAGTGAAAGTTGGGTATGGCAAAAGAAGCATGAGAGCAGAATAAATGCTGTAGAAATGAGAGCGCTGAGAAGCATATGTGGTGTGACTCTGAAAGATAGGATAAGGAATAGTGTGATTAGAGAGAGATGCGGCATGAAAGTGGATATAGTGACAACAATAGAAAAGGGTATGTTAAGCTGGTTTGGACATGTAGAAAGAATGGACGAGGAAAGACTGACAAAGAAAGTTTATAAGGCTAGTGTGAATGGAACAGTAGCAAGAGGAAACCCTAGGCGAACGTTTCTCGATCAGATCGGAGGCGTTCTGGAAAAAGGCCAGATTAAGAGCTCCTTGAACCGACGGGTGTGTATGAGGAATGTGATGAAAGTGAATGAAGCCAGAGAAGTGTGTCAGGATCGTAGCAAATGGAAATCCGTAGTCTCTGCCTACCCCTCTAGGAAACAGGCGTGAATCTATGTATGTATTAGTTGCTGAACCAGACATTAGTTGCCCACAAGTTCTGTAAATAAGAACCTGAAAGAGCATATTAGTATTGCCCAGAAGAGTTCGGTATTGTCAACGTTTATCTACACTCGTCGTGTACATTATGAGTATGTACATCTAGAAACCAAAGGAGTATGTTGATATGCTCCCATCAAACATTATTTTTACCTATTTGTCTATCTTGAGGTATCCCAAAACAAGTACACCTCAAAGAGAGCAATATCTCCCACATTTTACTGTCCGTATAAAATCAATACAGCTTTGCCATTTCACGCTCACAAAAACTAGGTTCACATTCACCCTTCAGTTCACCTGAGAGCTTGTAACCTATAAGACTCGTTGATTTAAAAGATATAATGTCTCATATAACACTAAGCCGTTATTACACGACACATTAAACGTTTATTAGATCGTTATTCGTACCATAAGTGACGGTAACACGTGTCTCGTCTATGTAGGGTTTAAAACTTAAAGTAGTTAAGAGATATAATTTATATACATGTTTATAAAAAAGCGATGATAGATTTACTTACATACGTACATAGAATCACGCCTGTTTCCCAGAGGGGTAGGCCGACACTACGGATTTCCATTTGCTACGATCCTGACACACTTCTCTGGCTTCATTCACTTTCATCATATTCCTCATACACGCCCATCGGTTCAAGGTGCTCTTAACCTGGCCTTTGTCAGATAGATAGATATAAAAAAAGCCTCATGGTCTACTTGATTTTGCGTAAGATTAACCTAACTGAATCATCTCGCATATGTTTTGGCAATAAGATGGATTGCATAGTTCTTTATGGTGATGTCGAGCTGTTATCAAGGATGATTGTTTATTAGGACTCATACTAACTATCCTATTAGTGCTTAAGTCGTCTATAGGTACAGCCCCCGTCCACAATCTAGAGATTCGTTTAGTTATTATGTAGTATAAAATGAGATGGATGTTAAAACCCAGGATTCAACCTCTTCGTCTTCATGTGACCTTGTGACCCCTACATCTCGGGGGTCTTTTAACCCCACAGAGCCCATATTCAAACTCGACTGAGGGATAACCCCAAGGTGTCTGCACACCAAGTTACAAGTCAATCGGTCCAGTAGTTCCGGAGCTATGCCTGTCACTAATAGACAGATACAGAGACCCACAAAGTGTTTGCATTAACCTCTTCGAAGAAGACTCAGAGATAATAAAAGCGCTAAAACATGGTCGTGAATATTTTCATATTGTCTAAAAAAATTGTTTTGAGTACAATAAGAACCATTTCTGTTAAGAATGCACATATCTTGTAATGCATTGTGATTAATAATGTAAAAAAATAATAAGCGCACTAGAAATGTTTTCTCTTGTCAAATATAAAATATTATCGGTATGACAATGCACGCTACGCATCTCAATGAATTCAGTGAAAGCGTGCGACCAGTGAATGCGCGCAGACTGTGAATGCGTGCGGACTATGAACGCGTGCAAATGCGTGCGACCTAATGGAAATATTGCATAATTGGGCACTTCACTGTAGTCACGTATTCAGTACTGCGGACAAAAATATATCTTTTATTTATACAATTTACATAATTTTGTACAACATAGGTACATGCATAGTCACATTTCACCAGCTACGGTTTTTGAATAAGCTGTAGTTAAAATGAATCCTGCCGTTGTCTGCTTTGTATATATAATATTACAATATTATTTTGTTTATACTGTCAACTATTTAATTTTACTAGATTTACTATTTACTAAAACAAGCATTTTTCAATGCAAAATTTTAATTTTCTCTTTATTAGTCTATTTTTATTAATATAATTTATATAGTCAATTGACGTGTCCAAGAATTGTTTGTATTTTTATGGCAATAAAGATTTTTGACTTTGCCTTACTGAGCAAAAATAAATACTAACATATCGAGTATATAATATTCTGCTCACACTACTGTTGCTGACGGTACATATCTTGAATTCACTCGCACAACAGATCGTGTCGGAGGCTGCATTTTATAGCAAACAAGCATTCTCGGTCGTTACTGCTCACAAACGATCTACTGAACAAATATTACTCATACTTTGTTTTATTGTGGGGTTGGCAGACATCTATGATGAATACCAAGACTCATGAAACATAAATAATTTTGATTAAGACTAGCATATTGAGTATTAGTAATATCGCTATTGTAAACTCTTGAGTTCATGACCAAACTGATTAAAATGTTAGAATTTATTGAAGTGAAAACTTCTTTAGCGGCGTTGTGCACTTTTTTTGTGATGGGTAAAAAATGTTAAACTCGCGTCAGGATACGAGACCTGATCGAAAATTCGTAAGACGGAGGGAGAATTGTCATGTTTGTGTACGATAGCGCAATAAATGAATATTGTATTATATAAATGATAGTACTTTTATACTGATAATTAAAGCAATTCGTGCAAAACCATTCCAAATTATCAAAAATGTTCCCTAACCATTCCAAATTATCAAAATGCACAACGTTAATATTCAAGTTTTCACTTTTGCCGGCACTCCCGGAGTGCAACCCGTTGATTTTTTTTTTACTAGTATTCTTGTAAACACCTAAATGCTTCTGTTAGGAGCGGGTTTAAATCAACGACTACTCGATCGCAAGTTCCAAATCTTAACCATTAGGCTACCACTGCTTATTAGTTTATACTCTCTTATCTATACTAATATTATAAAGCTGAAGAGTTTGTTTGTTTGGTTGTTTATTTGAACGCGCTAATCTCAGGAACTACTGGTTTGAATTGAAAAATTATGTTAGTGTTGGATAGCCTATTTATATAACATTACGCTACAACCCACGGGGGCGGCGCAGTAACCATAAACGCGAGTCAAACCGCGGGCACATTTAGTTAAGGATATGATAGATTTCTGTCTTGCTCTTCGAGTATTAACGGTTGGTTATAAATAGATGTTGAGAGCAAGCAAACGAAAAAATATTACCAAGAGGTTGAATCAATTCAGCAGCTAATTAATATTAATATTATTATAATGCCGGAGGCCCAATCACCTTCTTTCCCCCTTCCCGCTCCTTCTCCTTCCCACTTCCTTTTTTTCCTAAAGGGTCGGCAATGCGCAAGCGATGCCTCTGGTGTTGCAGGCGTCCAAAGGCTACGGTGACCACTTACCATCAGGTGGGCCGTATGCTTGTTTGCCACCCTAGTTATATAAAAAAAATATATAAATTTGTTACTCTCATGCCTTTACTATTTAAGCGGTCAACATGAAATTTCGCATACACGTTTTTAGGGGTACAGAAAAGGACATAAGGTACTTTTCATCTAGAACAAAAGTACTGTTCCCGAGGGATAGAAATTTACTTACAAAATCCACATTAAGGCGAGCAAAACCTAAATCTAGTAAATTATAAATTTAACTGAACTCTTTGCATTAGTATAGTCGTGAACAAAGGCACTTATTTAACATGTTTATATGCCCCACAGAGTTTCATTAAAATAATTTCCATTTCTGCTGACAGCCTTTTAGCTTCTGCTCCGCCAGCCTAAAGGGCAAAGCCACATTAATCTTAAGAAATATTAGTATATTTTTTTGCCACATCTCGACGAAGGCTTTGCATAATTTGCAAATCCATATCGACAATGATCAAATCTACGATCTGCAATTGTCAGTTGATTACGACAATGAGTTTACTGAATATTCAGCTCTTCTATTACGTTTTTAAGCTAATGAAATAAACAAGTCACATTATGGATATCAACCTCAGGGCGCAAAACAAACGGAATGAGTGGACCCTGGTTGTAAAAAGCATCAGTAAAAGTGGACAGTCATAGCAACCTACATTAGGTTGCTACGACTGTCCACTTTTACTTACCGTAGACCGTTAACGACTTAAGGGCAGACCGAGAAAAGATGTGTTGGACGCATTTACAGAAGACTGGTCAAATAAAGCAGCATACAAGGATCAATGGAACAACTTAGGTAAGACCAACAATAGAACAGATCAGTAAAAATTTAAAAACAGAATGAAACTAAAAAAGTACCTAGTAAACCTGTATACTTGGCGCAAATAAGTAACTTGTGCGAGCCAAGTGCTCGAATTCCAGGCCAGAACCAGACGGATGTAGCTCACGACGATAATTTTATACGATGCATACTACCCGCGCAAGTGCCTCAACTTGCGCATTATACTCGCGTTAATATATTATTAAAACAAAGCAGTACAAGACCATTAAAATATGATTTCCCACAGTTTATGATTACTCCATACCAAATCTCCTTAACTAACATTTTATCAGTCGCAAACCTTACAAATTCAATCGTAACAATCTAAACTTCTTAAATACTGTTAAAGTATTTAATTACAAGCCACCTCAGGTTTTTACACCTGGATGCCATTTAATGAAAAAAGTTAAAATGGCACTTAAAAAACCACAATTTATAACTTCACGCCGCGTGAATTCTCCGGCTACCGGTTACATTCATCTTCCTAAAACAACCCTTTTCCTTGTCAACAAAAAATATTACGGACATTAGGCCAGTTTACACTGCTCTGCATCCCTTTTAATGTAGACACCGCCGTTTTAATTTATGAATACGAAGTCTTGACTTACAGGTTGGTTTCTAGGTTCTCCGTCATAGAAGGTACTTTTATCTTCTAGTCTTTCTTTCGTTTCGTGTGGTTAGTGGCCAAACTGTTGTCAAGAGTTGTTCAAGCCGCCCGTAGGCCTCTGACATGGCTTAACAACTGCTGTCAATTTGACAACAACCGAGACCGACTGTTTACGTGCCCTCCGAAGCACGGAGACGCTCAGATGAAATACCACTAAGCGGTCACCCATCTATGGACTGACCGCACCCAACGTTGCTTAACCTCGCTAATCGTTTACCGATCAGTGAGTGCAACTGTCTATGAGCGCCTATCTTCTAGTTGCATTACAAAATTTCGTATAATGAAAATTGTCTCAAAAATTTATTTGTCTACCCGGGAATAGGATCCACAGACGCGCATATAAGCACAAACTCTATGCAGGATCAACGAGGCAACCACGATATCTCAAAACAATTTTGCATAAATTTTGAGTAGGTTTTTCTTGCAGGCTTTTGACTTATTGCATCCATCATGATAATATTATATTTTTCTTAAAGAAAATATGTTCGGCCAATGGCAAAACTTTTGTGCAATAAAAATAGCGTGTGCAGCTAAACTGTCTGAGAATGTGAATAACGTAGATTTTTACGTCTGATAATTTAATTTACGGTGATCCCAGAATTATTGCTTTTAAAGCATATTACTGGTTTTACAAAAGCAGTAATAGCTCAGTGGGGAGACCAACAGACTAATGCAGAGGGTCTCGGGTTCGAACCCACGTCGCGCAACTCTGACTTTCGGAAGTTATGTGACTTTTCGAAATTTTGTGCGTATTGATTGATGATATCCATGCAATCCATTTAATAACAACTAGATGTTCCCGCGGTTTCAACCGCGTTTATCGTTACTGCGCCGCCCCCGTGAGTCGTAGCGTGATGTTATGTTATCATGCTACGACTATAACCTATAGCCTTCCTCGATAAATAGGCTATCCAACACGAAAATAATTTTCAAATCGAACCAGTAGTTCCTGAGATTAGCGCGTTCAAACAAACAAACTCTTCAGCTTTATAATATTAGTATAGATTATACATATATTTTTTTTATATAAGACACCTCTCACTTGGATTAAAACCTGTGTCGCGGGGGCTGTACAAACATTCAAACAGCGGACTCAAAAAACATCCAGGTTCCAGCAACCATTTGTAAATCATACAAATTTTTGTCCCGTGTAGGATTCGAACCCCCATCACTCGGTGTAATGGCAGAGGCGACCACTTAAACCACTACGCGAGCAGCGATTGCTCAGTGGGGAGACCAACAGACTGCAATGCAGAGGGTCTCGGGTTCGAACCCACGTCGCGCACCTCTGACTTTCAGAAGTTATATGACTTTTCAAAATTATGTGCGTATTGATTGACAATTATCGCACGCTCCGTGCCTCGGAGAGCACGTTAAGCTGTTGGTCCCGGCTGCCATGAACATCTATGGCAGTCGTTATTGGGAGAGTGTCGACACAAAAGATCCCACTGGGTCGGAAGTGTCGCCGGTCTGCACTGACTGGCCCCCACGTAAGATAAATAAGATAAACCATTACGCCATGTGTGCAGTCAAGAAATGTCGGAAGCTGTTATTTAGATCCCGTTTCCTAAAGTCGACAAGGCGTGGTTGAAACTCCTAGTATCACAAACAAACATAAGCTACGGTAAAAGAAATCACTACATATCAATTAAATGAATACATCTGTCCACAGATCGTCATAGAAATGCCTTATTTATCAGGTGTTCGTTTCCAAAGGTATATCTTTGAAACAGGTTGAAGTGCTAAATATTTATAGCGTCGCTGCTACTATAATGTCGTCTAGACATGTTGGAATGTCTAATGTCTTTCACTTTTAATAAAATCTTAAAGAAAGTGCACTTCCACAGTTAACGTGTAACTCCGAACGACACTTCGTTTAAATGACGCTTTTTATTCACAAGGTTATAGAATTAGTTTATTTCGCTATTGGCTACGATTGAGAAAATGTGTTTAAGAGGAAACACTAAGGGCGAGAGAACTGAAAAATAGGTATTTGTAAAATTTATTGCTGTCGCGCAGTGCAATATGTATAGTATCATGAGCGCGATAGAGACAACTGCAGCTTGGACCGAAAATACCTATTAAAAGTACACAAAATCAACGTTTCGTAGTCCCCTGATTCCTTCTCCAAAACTTGACCGATTTAACTACTTTTTTCATTAAAAATTAAAGAAAGACTTTGGCCGTGTCCCTATGTTTTAATTTTTTTATATAATCTAGTCAAATTTGTTTTCTGGATGTTTGAACACAGCGGAAAATCTGATATATATTTGAGGTTTTTGAAGGCTCATGTCTTTTTTAATAATTAATTTATGAAAAAAGGAAAACATATGGACATGCCAATAGAGCCCATACATTTTTGAAAAAAAATGTTTGCTCTTCTAGCATTATCCAGGGAAGAAACAGGGGACTACGTTTGTATGGAAAACCGGCCCTTGTCCTTCCTCTTAAGACTGTCGCCGGGTATTACCGAATGTGACAACAGTACTTGAGATTTAAGTTCGGATTCTAAGTCAGATAAAGTGTTTGTGGGTTTTCCTGTTAATGTGCCAGGTAGACGGCAATAGACTCAATCTGTTACGTACTACGTACTTACGTCTTACGAGTAAAACCATTGCTGGTGAAATGCGAGTACAATACACCTCTTACTACCCTTTGGGAGATCTGCTGGACTACGTAGGCATCGGTAGCTTTAATAAGCGCTACATATCGCTGGCTCACTGTTACAAGGTTCTATGTTATTTTTTATAACTTTGGGGAAATGAGGTTTAAAATTTGCATACCAGTAAGAAATAACTTAAAAAGTAACTTAGAACTATTTGAGATTTAATATTGTGAGGTGGTAAGTGCTTCCAGCTATTACTATATTAGTCTAAACAAAAAGGAATGACATATAGAACCATGCAATATTCATTAAAAAAAATTTTCAAAAATGATTAATATTATCTTTTAACGAAAAGAGTACAG
The DNA here is from genome assembly GCA_963564715.1 of Catocala sponsa. Classification (NCBI taxonomy): domain Eukaryota; kingdom Metazoa; phylum Arthropoda; class Insecta; order Lepidoptera; family Erebidae; genus Catocala; species Catocala sponsa. The sequence goes on from OY751337.1 coordinate 1,333,716, forward strand.
TATTAGAAAGCAAATATATACCTCCACGTCTTTAAAACATGTATTTTCAATCCCCTACTAAAATAAAGCCACGATCGGACGCTAGTCGTACATAAATCAGCCTCATTTGTCTTCACAAGTTATGAAGCAACAAGCGACGCCTAAGTTGGGAAGTTTACCGGATGTCCATTGTGGGGAACTATTGATAGCTGACCGAGTGGAACGGTTGAGATAACGGGCCGGCTTGATTGCGTCAGTGGTGCTTCGGCAAGTGGTGTTAATTACTTCTAGAATATTGTGTTATGCACTCAATGTTGCCCTCAAAATTAATGAGTGGTTTGTATATTATTAATAAGGCCAGGCCAGGTTAAGAGCTCCTTGAACCGACGGGCGTGTATGAGGAATGTGATGAAAGTGAATGAAGCCAGAGAAGTGTGTCAGGATCGTAGCAAATGGAAATCCGTAGTCTCTGCCTACCCCTCTGGGAAACAGGCGTGAATCTATGTATGTATGTATTGTATATTATTATAGTAGCAATATTTGTACTGTACCGCAAATTACATTTTGCGGTTCTATACTTGGTAGTATTCGGTCGTATATTGGTTAAGTTTTGAATCTATAACCATATTATGATATTATTATAATAATAGTTACTTTCTCTTTTGTTAAATAAAATGTAATGAACTACAGGTCAAGTCGTGAGTCACGGGGACTTTGCAAACATGAAACTCACAACAATAATTTGTGGATTAAACAAATAATTGTGCCATATGGAAATCAAATCCATAGCGTGGTAAAATCAAACTACTTATTACGTATCTACTATAAATATTTAAAACTGCAATTTAAAAAAAATAAGTCGTGATGAAATCTGTATAAAGTTCAGTATAACTACTAATTTAAATGGATTCATAATCGTACTCGATTATATTTTAAGCATGCCTCGGCCGCGTAGTGAAAGTGTATGTATGAGACTGCTTTGCGTCTAGTACTCCCGTGTCGGGAAAAGTGTTATTGAAGATCTGCTGTCAAGAAATTCTGATTACCAGCACCGAGTCTGCAACTGTGGCCGGTAAACGACAATAGGTAGAATATAATCTTTAAATTCCTTGGTCAATAGTGATCCAACACATAAATAAATGTTAATATTATTAGTCAAAATTACTATTAATTTTATATCGTTGCCTAATAAATATATTGTTATTAACTTCTATTGAATAATAATAATTAAGCAGTGTCATGTCATATTAGTATATAAGCTATTTAGCCTGCAATGCTGGGTAAACTATCATTTGTAAATGTATTAGAAACTCATTTTATGTCATGTATATTACATTACTCCAGTGTATTTTTTTTTTATACGTTTAAGGTGGCAAACAAGCATACGGCCTACCTGATGGTAAGTGGTCACCGTAGCCTATGGACGCCTGCGACACCAGAGGCATCACTTGCGCGTTGCCGACCCTTTAGGAAAGGAAGTAGGAATGCACCTAATACACCTTTACTCACCCTTTTGGGTGTATAGACCTACGAATGTATGTAAGATTATATAATTACTCATATCATCTCCACTCATTAAGCGTTCCTCAGATAGCAGAACTTTGACTTTATTTATCTATCGCTTGGCATCTAGATTAATCGGTAATTACTGTGTTAGTGGATGCTGTTCGGTTCACCGTCTGACATTTAATCGTCTCTTGTGACTCACGTAACTTTGCTGCGACATTTAGCAATCATTAATTTGACGAATTATAAATAAAACTGGTTCAAATTTTATTGCATCAGCCTGTAAAGTAATAGGTCTTATAAGCCAAAATTCGGTCATGACTCCCAGTCTTAATGAAGACTAGCCGTATGCGCAGGAGATATTATAGTATAGTACAAGTGTGCATAAACACAAGTGCATGTAATCTTAAAGGACGACAGCATCATTATGGTGGCTTTGCAGCACCGCCAATTTCTTAGCTCCAGATTGCTCTTAAGAATTCCTCATCAGAAAATTCCAGCGACTTTTCATTCACCCAACAACACAGAAGTGATAAGGAAACACATGGTCTACCTGATGATAAACATTAGCGAACCGATGAGAATGGAATGGGTGCATAAAGAATATAATGACCGCCAGCCAAATTCTAAAGTTATATGAAGATAGCCTCGCTGTTTTAAACTTTAATGTATATCCACCGTTAAGTTAACATAAGTCAGTTAACTAACTCGAAACCTAATTAAACAAAAATACTTCAAGTGGAGGTGCTACTCATACAATTGCAGGCTAATCCTATTTAATGGATCTTCATTTGCCTGTGACATCTATGAAACTTTTATTTTTAAATATATTCTAATATTCTAATATTCTAATATTCTAGCACATACACACAACACCATCTAGCCCAAACTAAGCAGAGCTTGTACTATGGATACTAGACAATGGATAAACATACATATATACTTTTTTTTTGTAAATACATACATATTATACATAGAAACACCAATATGTCTCATGTAATTAGTATAATTAAGCTTCATAAATCGTGACCATTTTACTTTTTTGTAAAAGCATTATTTAAAAGTAACATTTCTACTCGCTTGCATTATTCTGACTTCATTAATTATTTTTAACTTATCTTTAGAATATTACTGAGAGAACCGCCATAGATTTTTATAGATAGCCTATTATTTTTATAATTCAATCCTATTTACAAGATAAATTCACAAACAGAATTATCCATAATGTTACATATCTTTATTGTAAGGTTAGACAGAGGCCTATTAAAACACTTATATACCGCAGTCTTTTTATTGATTTACTAGCTTTTGCCCGCGGCTTTGCTCGCGTTAATTTAGAATTTGACAATCAATTCGGGTTGTACGCTGCTTGTAATAATGTAATTCAATCATGATTCGAAAGACACGTGGCGCTATCTATTATCATAAGAAAGTTATTATTGTTTTCCTCGGGAACAGTAATTTTTTTCGGGATGAAAGGTAGCCTATGTCCGTTTCTGTATACCTGACAACGTATATGCAAAATTTCAGGATGATCGGTTCAGTGGTTTAGGCGTGAAAAGGTAACAAACAAACAAACTCATTATCGCTTTTATAATATTAGTTAGGATAGGATGTCGTGCAAATATCTTACAGTATACCACAATCAGTCTACGCTTCAACAAATTAAATCAGAGATCGATAGAGAGAGTGAGAGAAATCTGTTTATATCTGATATTTTTGAAATCGAAAACAAGCTTCGCTCCCAAGTATGACATAAAAAATCATCACGCCTATGCACGATATCCATATTACATATTATATTATTTACAATCCTCTTACACTAACATTATATCGTATACAAAATGAAGGCAATTCTGGCTTGACTTTGTAGCTGGATAAAAATAAATCTGTTTACTATATCGTAGGTACGACGTACCGGATCGTATCAATGTTTTGTTCTAGTTATTATAAGTCAGTTAATCCCATATCGATTCTCTATTTTCGCGGTGAAACTGTGTTAGAAACGAGGTCTGACCCCGAGAGATATTTTGGTTAAATATTTATTTGCAGACTGTTACCCCCTAACAAGGCGACCCAGAAAGTGTGGTGTTATTAGAAAAACACAGGAAAGCAGTTAGTACACGTAACATCGCGCCCGTATTTTATTCAAGGGTCGACAGAGAGAGCCTCATTTGCTTGTATATATTTAAGTCCTATGTAGTGAAGTATAGAATTTCATTCGAATTATATTCGAATATTGACAACACTAAACAATAATAAAGTATCAAAGTGCGTGTGCTACATCCTTTACTATGCAAAGTAACTGTTACTATACGAATATTATTCGAAAGCAACTATGTAGATTACTAGTCTTATGGTATCTTATCTTATCTTATGTGGGGGCCAGTCAGTGCAGACCGGCGACACTTCGACCCAGTGGGATCTTTTGTGTGGACTCTCTCCCAATAACGACTGCCATAGATGTTCATGGCAGCCGGGACCAACGGCTTAACGTGCTTTCCGAGGCACGGAGCAGGCGCTAATTGTCAATCAATACGCACATAATTTCGAAAAGTCATATAACTTCCGAAAGTCAGAGGTGCGCGACGTGGGTTCGAACCCGAGACCCTCTGCATTGCAGTCTGTTGGTCTCCCCACTGAGCTATCGCTGCTCTACAGTCTTATGGTATCGCAGCGCCTACCGTCGTCTTACCAGTTTACTTCATATGTGATAAAACTTTGTTGGAAGAAGAATAGAACAACAATTTCACTGTGCTGTTGCGCAGCTGAATTGTTGCAAGCTAACGCAGTACCTCTTTTTATACAAGGTGGACACGTGGTTGAGATTAATCTTACAGTTCCACTGCCATCAAGTGAAACACACTCGTTTCCTCCACCTTCGAACCGAAGTAGCACTTGCACGTACAACATGTTACTTAGACGATAAATCTTCAGTCTGAACAGCTGGCACGAATTAACTCTACGTAATAAACCACAAGGAGGTTTATGTGTCCTCCATACGCTCGTACATAAAGCCTATTTGATTTGTGTACTATGGGAGTGCAATACGTTTAAAATAAAACTGGTGATTACCACCCTCTTACAGAAAACCGTTGCTTGCCCGAGAAGTAAGAGTTACGAAGGCGCTTATATCTACTTCTCTCATCCTTTTCATTTCATTTTTCTTATGGCTAAAGTCAGTTAAGAGGGAGGAACATCAGTGGTATTGCAAGCGATTGCAGGCTATGGGAGCCAATCAGAGCCATAAGCTTATTTGCCAATTTCTTGTATAAAAATAAACTGGGCTCTAAATATTCTATTATTTAATTATTATTATGTTGATAAACACACTCACAACTCATTAAACAGCAAACTAATTCGTTTCTGTCTTCAGATTACCCAACTGTGAATATATCTAGATAATTATTTAAAATTATCCATAGACAGAATTTAATTTTAATAAAATTGAATCTTGAGATCACAGATTCAAATGCAGAACAGCTTAAATAACCAACCTTCGAAAATTGAAACCTTCAGAAACTTTCCCGCCTATCCGATATTTCTCGAATCTTAATTGTGCCAGAATCGGCCTAACGAAGCCGCGTCGCAAAACGGCCCAAGTGTACCGAAGGCACAGTCAACACTAACGAGGTACACTCGGCAACATAACACTAAATCTAATTATAATTGCTATGTAAGAAAGATTTGAGTGTTCTTGAGACAATGTTGAGAGTTAAGATTACAATATGAGATATTAATAGCTTTGTTTATTTTGTGTATTCGTATTTGCAAATCATATTATTTGGTAACGATTAATATTTTACATATATTATACCCTTCTGAGTGCTGCAATAGGCCCCTTTTATATAGGACCTGAGTCCCTGCTACTACTTCTTATAATATTTTTATGGTATTACGAGAACGACACAAAAGTACAAACTTGAATGCGCTTCGTTCTCTTCTCATCTTGTTGTTGTCTTGTTGTAGGGTCAAAACATTGCCAGCGGAATATAAGCACGCTTATCTATCACCTCAGAAATACAAACGTAAACCTATGTAAACTACATTAAATATACTAAGCAATCAGAGACAAACCTTAAGCATAACATATATCATAATTTTCATGGCCAAATGGAAAACTTAATACTTTGAATACTTCGTTCGTTGGAATAAAAGCTTCCCTTAAAAATACTTAAACCAAATTGATATAATTAAAAAAAGTTACGTTTAAGGTGGCGAAGGGGGACTTGTAAAACTTTTCGTGGAATCCTAAGGCTTTATTCTCGGCGACAGCTATTAAACCGGGATTGTATCGCTAAAATAATATCTTGAAACAATCAAGTTTGTTTAAAATTGGTACCAAGTCTTGCTGAAACGATTTCAACTAAGTTTTTGTGCAGAGACAGGCGATTATGAGTTGATAGGATTGCTCGACTACGATAGCGTAAAAAACAAAAAGCACTTCACTGTTTATCTTGTTAAAAAATGATTTAAATTATGGATGTCATATTAATGGCAATTCTGTTCATTCCTTCCACAAAACTCAGCACAAAAATAAAAGCATACGCAGAAATTATATTGGGTTTGCCATAAAATATTGAAAATAATGATGGTTTTTACACACAGATAGTTACACTCAAAACCGTGACAATATACTGTGCTAACTGACAGATATTTCCAAACAAATTACACAAAAAGGAATAAAAAAAACAAGAAGTAAATAGTAACACAATTTTCATCAACTGTACATGCATATGGTACGAAGCTCATTCCAACTGCGCTCAGTAAGTTTCCGGACCGCAGCCCGTACTGAACCGTGGCGCGGACATAGTTCTCAGCATACCTACACTTACTTCATATGCAAGGTAAACATAGTTAGCATTTTAATATACTAACGATAGACACGGATATCGCTATCGTTAAAATAGCTTAGAGATGTTTATCGATGTAAATATCGATAAAAACATAGCAACTGTAATCGAAAGAAAGAAATAAACATTAATTTGCACAGAATATAAGTGCTATCAGATTTAACAATGGTGCTAGTTGAACTGGCTTTATATTCAAGATCACGCATCACATCTCTTTTTAATCCATTATATAATAAATCCTACCTATTAGGCTCCTATATAAGTGTATGGCACATATTTCCTATACCTTCTTCTCCCTAGCCTTTATTATTCCCAATTCACTTGAGGTCGGCTTTCTAGCCTAACCGGATTTGACTGGATATCAGTTTTTACACGGAGCGACTGCCATCTGACCTCCGCAACCCGAAGGCTAACGATACCCTAAGGCTAGACCAGTGTCAGGATATTTAAGAGGACTGACTTCCCAATAACGACTGCACTAGATGTTCATGGCAGCCGGGACTGACGGCTTAACGTGCTCTCCAAGGCGCGGCGCAGGCGATAATTGTCAATCAATACGCACATAATTTCGAAAAGTCTTATAATTTCTGAAAGTCAGAGGTGCGCGACGTGGGTTCGAACCCGAGACCCTCTGCATTGCAGTCTGTTGGTCTCCCCACTGAGCTATCGCCTATTTCCTATAGCTTAATGATTTATATTATTAACTAGTGATTGAAAACCGTACTTGCTCTGACAACACTTAACCCATGAGGTATTTTAAATACTCACAAAGATGCTTTCAGATATTAAATATTCGAAACCATTTATGGCTTCTAAGTTTTAAATTATCAATTGTAGGTACGCTAATATTTTGCTTAAGATGTCGATAATCTATTAACCAAAGCTAAGCAAGAAAATTAAATTATGCGTTAGTTTTAAAATAACGAATCTTGAAATTTTTATACCATTTATTTGCCATACATACATGTATAAAAAATTCCTACGGAAATCATCCTTAAAGTAAATAATATAATGTAAATATATTTGTATAAAAGTAGCGTGTGCAATCAATATTATACACGTACGTATCTAAGACACTTATAAATAAACAAGCTTGTTGTAATACCACATATTTTAGTTCACAAATAACATATAATATAATCTTGACAGATATTGGATAAAAGCAAGATTTCAAAAAGCTGTAAACTTAACGCGCATCGATAAAATAAAACGCAGTGAGAAACTAGTCGAGTCGAATTTACGATTTCACCAAACGAATGGATATAGCTCTGTAGGACGCAACCATAAAACAACTACAGATTTCTCCCAAACATAAAGGAACGAATCTATCAGTATTTATTCATACATCCTTATATAATAAAAACTAACTATTTTCATTGTAGCGTAGCAGTAAGGAATGCGACTGTTGTGCATAAAATCCCAGGTGTCAGTCGCGGGTTGGACAATATGTTATTAACCTCTGAGTCTTCTTCGAACAGGTTAATGAAAACACTATGTGGGTCTGTGAGTCTGTCTGTTAGTGACAGTTTGTTAGTGACAGGCATAACTCCGGAACCACTGGACCGATTGACTAGTAACTTGGTGTGCAGACACTTTGGGGTCATAACTCTGTCGAGTTTGAATATGGGCCCTGTGGGTCAAAAGACTCCCGAGATATAGGGGTCATTTCTTTTCATTACTTTTACATTTAAGACGAAGAGGTTGAATCCTGAGTTTTTACAGGTGTAAAAACCCAGGATTCGACCTCTTCGTCTATAAATTTTTTTGAAGCAAAAACCTAACGAGGTAGGTATCTCGTTAGGTTTTTGCTTCAAGAAAATCTCAGTAGTAACACGGAATCTAAAACTATGCCTGGTAGAGTAATAATAAGCTTGGCCTCGAAGACTAGTACTTGGGAAAATGTCACCAAATAACACTTCTACCTACCCTTTCGGAGATTCCAGAAAATAAACCAAACAAACACATATTGTAGTAGAGCTTCGCTGATTTCAGCATCAATGGGCCGGCTCGACCGGGGAAGGACTACCCTCTCACAGAATATCGACGTGAAATAGCAGTATTCCTACTCTTGTGTTTCGTTCGGTGAGTGAGAGTGCCGGAGACCCAATCACCCCCTTACCCCCTTCCCGCTCCTTCTCCTTCCCACTTCCTTTCCTAAAGGATCGGCAACGCACAAGTTATGCCTCTGGTGTTGCAGGCGTTCATAGGCTACGGTGACCACTTATCATCAGGTGGGCCGTATGCTTGTTTGCCACCTTAGTAGTATAAAAAAAAATACACAATATTGTATATCGTATTTAATTTCATTACTACTACATCAAGTCCACATTATAATCATACGTATGAATTTAATTTACCCAATGAGCTTTTGTGGATATATCATATTACTATCAGTACCAATGTATATTCTGTGGTTCGAGTGAACGCAAACACTCCATGGTTCCAATTATCACATATTTGGTTCATTGTACGAAGAGTATAATTGTACCGAAATCAAAACAGTCATCGAGGCTCTATCCAAAATTTGCAATTTGCACGAGTTAGTTTATTTTTTATTAATTTTTTTTTACAGAAAACTCACATACTAATATTCTTATATATAAATACAATAATTAACTTCTATTGCTAATAACAAGCTCTCACATATATATGACAACATACAATTGAAGTTAGCATTGTACTTGCAACTAAGGTGATATTGTAATGCGTATGTAGTTACAGAGTTTTGAAAAAAAACAAATAAGTATATGAAAGAAAAACAAAACAAAAACATACTTCAAGAAAATCTGTGCCAGAAATTGAGGATCACTATTAAAAAAAAAATATTAAATAGTCTCTTTACTGTGCGTGCATTGGTGCAAAATAGATCTATATCCATATGCGTCGGCAGATTGTTAAATGCTTTGGCGCTCCCTAAACAGAAACAGTTTTTTCTGTAGTTAAGTTAGTACTAACTTGGGCGTGTGTTATCCGCAGTTAGCCCCACATTTGGGCCATTGTGCGTAAGTGACCGACGCGAAAAGTTATTTGGTTACTCATACCATCCCAGCTCCGTCCAGAAGGACAACTAGTGTCATAACTTTTTCGGAGGAATACTTAATCATATTTTTACAGCTAACAACAAACATGGAAAGTTAACAACAAACGAACTGAGATAAAATTTAAATACGTATTTTGTTCTCTAACAAAAATTACATTTCAACAAACATACACACCTACTTTATTGTATATACTGCATGTTAATTAGAGCTGAAGTTTCAAACTAAATAGGTATTAATTGTTAGCACGACTGCTGATATTGGAGCTAGTTCTTTAATTTGCTGTTTGTTTATCTGTAATGTGAACTTTGACTTTACACAGAAGCTTTTAGTTTAGATATAATGAGACGATGCGAAAATGACGTATCGTATTTTATTTTCTTTGACATGATACGACACGATATTATCGTTACATGTAGTTTATATAAATAAAAAAAGACATTGTCATGCTAGTTTTTTTTTATACCTCTAAGGTGACAAAGAAGCCCACCTGATGGTAAGTGGTCACCGTAGCCTATGGACGCCTGCAACACCAGAGGCATCACTTGCGCGTTGTCGACCCTTTAGGAAAGGAAGTGGGAAGGAGAAGGATCGGGAAGGAGGAAGAGGGTGATTGGGCCACCGGCACTCTTACTCACTGAACGAAACACAACAGTAGGAATACTGCTATTCCATGTCGATATTCTGTGAGAAGGTAGTCCTTCCCCGGTCGAGCCGGCCTATTCATGCTGAAACCAGCGAGGCTCTACTACTCATGTTGTTGTTAACATACATTAACCCACGTCGCGCACCTCTGAATTTCGGAAGTTATATGACTTTTAGAAATTATGTGCGTATTGATTAACAATTATCGCCTGCTCCGTGCCTCGGAAAGCACGTTAAGCCGTTGGTCCCGCCTGCCATGAACATCTATGGCAGTCGTTATTGGGAGAGTGTCGACACAAAAGATCCCATTGGGTCAAAGTGTCGCCGGTATGCACTGACTGGCCCCCACATAAGGATAAGATAAGATAAATTAAAGAGATACGGTATTATTGTATCATTCTCTACTGGTTCGCTATCCATGTGCATAAAATTTTAAGACATAACATAACATGACATAGTTTTGTTTATCCTAATTATATTTACGCATAACAACTTACGCATATATTTTTTAACCCGTTGAATGTTAGCAAGAAAAAGTGAAAGGAACGTCCTTTGAGCTTATGCACACACCGGTGTTCATAAGATACACGAGAAGTAAATATATCATCACAACTAGCTGCCTGGGGTGGCCCACCCCGCAGAAACCTAACGAACCTATTTGTCAGGGTATCTCTAAACATTCCCTTCGCAAGCAAAGTCGGGTAAGGAGACCTCAACAGATTTGCTGTATGCCAAAAACAATAATGGAAAAGTATTATTACACTAAAAATATGCCAAAATAGTTATTCCTACATAGTATATAAGGAAATATACCATTATGCGAAAAGAAGGGATATGCAAAAGAGCATGACATGGCACTAAATATTTGGTCATAATACGTCATCTTATGATAAACGCTATCTATGCTAGCCAGTTATTGCTAGCATGTCGAAAGCATAGAATTGGTTTATCGTCGACGGGATCTTAAGAAATGTTTCGATGTTCAGTGAGGTGAATTATGGCTGTTTGCATTCTAAGATTAAGACCGTACTCAACATAAAAGCGGTAGCACGAATCCGATGCATCATACTATATTAATTTTAAACTCAGTTTCTTTCCATCTTACTAACGCCATATATAAGAATATATTTATATCAATAATAATAATAAGTGGAGACAATTTCATAGTAGCCGACAACTTACTGACCATAACATTGCTTTTACTCAAAAAGGCTCTCTAGCTCTCTAACACCTTATTTAAATCTATTTAGCGCCAAATTTACTTAACATAACTGCCAGAATGATTACCCGCTACGAGCCTCTACGCGAATGCTTTAGAATGCTACGAGCCTCTACAAAAAGGTCTACGAAAAATACAATTACATGCAAAGCCATGTATTTTAACCCTCCAAAGGACTCTCGCGACATAAGGTGATCCTTAATACCTTGGTACAGTAACTCTTTTCATTCGTTAACTTAAAGCCTGAGTAAGCAACACTCGCCGTTTTTATTTTACTTTAATTTAAAATGAATGTACAAAGGTAACCGATGTTTGTATGGCAAAGAGATGTTATTGTTTACCTAGGCTTCGTTTTGTGATCTGCAAAATTGTGTTTGAGTTATTTAATACTGTTCTCGCGTTCACTTTAATTAAATAGTTACAATGACAGAAATAAAATATCGATGTTACATTGCTGTAGGTGTTATTTATTTATTTTCTTTAAGGATCTCCAACAAAGGTTGTACACATCTTATTCACAAAAGAAAATACAATTCAAGACGTTTTTGGTCTGTGTACTCCTTCAATTGCAGGAGACCACATCATGCGTTAAATACAGCGTCTAAATGTGGAAGTATATTATAAAAATGCTTAATTTAAAAAATAATAAGATAAACATACAAGTACATGCATCAAAAAGGATAAAATAAAGTTACAATTATAATTTTTTTAATTTTGATATAATTATTTATCTTAACTGAGTGCTGGCTCGATGAATTTTCTATTTTACCTCAACTGCCACATTACACATCACACCACACACGAAAAAAACTAAATCAAAACAGCGGTGTCATAATACACATCAAAGAGACGCTAAGTGCATGTGTAACGGAGCCGAATATTGACGATGCGAACTGCCTACAGCTGGTTCTGTCAAACGCAATCACCATTCTCGGTATATACCGACCGCCTTCTTTCTCTAATACTAATAATTTCCTATGCTCGCTTGATCATATACTGACAGACCTCTCATGTAAAAACAAAACACTGATTATGGCAGGCGATATTAATATTGATCTACTATCATCAAGAAGCAATCAAGACCTAGAATACGTATGCCTCACTGCTGAACATGGACTTTTCCCCGCCATAACGAAGCCGACAAGGGATGCTGCATGTTTGGATCACATTTTTGTAAGCAATGTCCAAAACGCGTTAGGCATTGTTTGCTCGTCGAGCATCACTGACCATGATGTGACAATACTAGGGCTGGCTCTTGGGAAAACGAGGATAGCATTACGGGACAGGACATATATAAAACGGGATGTGGAAGCCATAAAAAGGGAAATTATGGCTGAGGACTGGACCGTGTTAGGAAAATACACAGATATAAACCAAACTGTCAATCTTTTTACCGACCGACTTACGAAAATAATAGGCAATCACACAAAAATGGTTCACAAAAGCGTCTCTAAATATAACATAAAACCATGGATTACCCCAGGGCTAATACGCTGTATAAAACATAGAGACAGCCTGCATATTAAAGTACAGAAATTTCCTCATAATACACCCCTGAAAATAACCTACACTCGGTACAGGAACTTCTGCAATGATCTCCTGCGAAAACTCAAAACAGAATACGAGAATAGTGAGATTTCTAATAGTACAAAAGACCCAAAGAAACTCTGGCAAACGATAAAAACTGCTTGCCACCTCACAAAAACAAATAAGGAGCCGAAGGAACTTCTTAAACTGCCTGGTAGTTTCAGTGCCAAAAATTCGCTAGACATCTGCAACTCGTACTTCACTACCGTGGGAGAGAAATTGGCGGATAAGATGCTCAATAAATTACGAGTGAGCCAGGAGAATCTAGCTACAAACATTCATAGAAAACAAATAATGAACTCCTTCTTCTTACATCCAACAGATGAGCGTGAAGTCGAATCTTTGATATTGTCCCTACAAAACAATAAAGCACCAGGTCTTGATGGTGTAACTAATTCTCTTCTAAAAGACATAAAGAATGCGATTGTACCACCACTAACTGCAATATTTAACACCAGCTTAGAGTTGGGTGTCTTTCCAGACACATGGAAGATAGCTTGTGTTACACCCATTTATAAGGAAGGTATTAAAGCGTCCACTGATAACTATCGACCCATTTCGCTCTTAACAACATTCTCAAAACTCCTAGAAAAGATTATTAACAAAAGACTGGTCAAATATATAGAAACGAATAATCTTATATCACCAAGACAATTCGGCTTTAGAAGAGGCAAGTCAACGGAGGAAGCTGTCACACTCCTTACATCTATTGTATCCTCTCACCTGGATAATAATAAGGCTAGCATAGCAGTTTTCCTAGACTTGGCTAAGGCCTTCGATACCGTGTCAACACCAATATTACTTAGAAAGCTGGAAAACTATTTTGGTATCAGAGGCCTAGCCCATAACTGGTTCAAGACTTATTTGACAAACAGGAGTCAGTGTGTGAGAGTTGGTAGCCACAAAAATGACCAACGAGCCATCAATTTTAGTGTTCCGCAGGGCAGTATTCTTGGTCCGACCTTGTTTATCATGTATATCAACGATATACAAGACAGTGTTAATGCTGAAGTTATATGTTATGCGGACGACACTGCTATCGTATTTCATGGTATAAACTGGGGGGAAGCCATATCAAACGCTGAGATTGGAATGAAACAAGTACTCATTTAGTTACAAAGTAATCTACTCACTTTAAATGCTAAGAAGAGCAAATATATTTGTTTTCACAAAACTGCTGCACTGCATAAGCCCCAACAATCAGTTGTACCATTCGACTTCACGAGTGCTCAGACCAGAACCAGGTTTGCAATTGTGAGACACTAATAAAAGCTGAGACTATAAAATACCTTGGAGTGCTGTTGGATCAAAATTTAAATTTTAAAGCGCACATAAACTTATTATCAGCTAGAGTTCGTAAGACTGCAAATATTTTAAGATTATTGCGCTCTTCGGCACGTATTAACATTCTGAAAACTGTATACTTGGCACTGACCCAGTCTCTTATCACATATTGCATCATCTGTTGGGGAAGTGCTCTAAAAACAACAATGCTCCAATTGGAAAGGGCACAGTGTTCGGTAATCAAAACTATGTATAGAAAATCTTTTCGATACCCAACAACAGCATTATACCAGGAAAGCCTACTGTTAAACGTACGCCAATTATTCATCTTGAAAACAGTTGTCGGTGCCCACAAGAAAGTAATTCGATCTACAGAATATCCGAACCTTCTGAAACGTCGTGTGTACAGACTACCAGTCCCGTCAGTCAACACAAGCTTTGCCAAACGCTTTAGCCCTTTTAAGGACGTATTTGTTTACAATAAAACTGCTAACGCATGCAAGATAAAGCAGTGTTCAGTGAAAGAGATGCAGTTAAAAGTCACTAAATGGCTCACTTCTTTGACATATGACTCCACCGAAAATCTTATGGTATGCCTATCATAAACACATCATACATACACACACACACACGCACACTCACCACACACAACCATATTTTTTAGTCTTAAATGACACGTCGCCCGAGCTAAAATTGTTAAAAATGGAAGGAAATCGTACCTGGCACCCACAGGACAGGCTATGCCTAGTGTGGGGTCGCTGATCAATTGTTTATGTAATGATTAATGGCAATAAAATGTTTTTATTTATTTATTATTTTATTTTAGGTTTGAAAGGAAATCAAATTTAAATAGAGTATCTATTGCATGCGAAACAATATTTAAAAAAGAGAATAACAAAAACAAAACCACAGACTTGTGTTACTTGAAGCGAGATCAGAAGTCGAAGAATCATCTTTTAATTGATTTTCTTTATCAGATATTTTCAAGCCGATTTAGTAGGTCGCTAGCCTAATGTTCACCATATTATACAAGCCTGGTCGTTCTTGATTACGTTAGGTCTGTGTAAACGTGTTTAGTTTTCCTTTAATCAGATCGCAAGAATGTTGTAAACGCAAAGTGATTACATAAGCCTGTCTCGACTCGTAAAATAAAACTTGGCTTCGATAAAACGACGAGATTACAAGCAATTAAAAATACTTTCGTGAAAGTTTAGGCTAGGTTTCAACGTACGTGAAATCGTACAATGTCGAAATAAACAACTCGACTTTAATTTAATTTTTGAAATCAAAGCAAGTATACGTTTTATTTCTGTTTCTTTACTATTTTTGATGAGATAAGGCCAGAAATTTAATGTCCCTCTTTAAAACCGGCAAAACAAGCAAAAAAACTGTGTTTCGCCTGGTAAGTCCGGCAACTCACATATCTATATTTTAATTTTTTCCCTTTTCTTTTCGTTTAACTAATTAATTAAATAAAATCCCAGGTTTAGCAATACGCCAGTCAAATCTGATTTTGCCCGCAATCGTAGACTATGATAACAGTTGTTTGCTACTTTTATTGTAAAAAAATTAAGCAAGGGTATATTGTTATTCATTATTTTATTCCTCCGAAAAATAAGCCGGAGTCTTTGTATAATATAAAGTATGTATATTCTATTTACTATGCATTAAACAACAATTTAATTTTAATACACAAAAGTCATTGTTACATATTTATCCTTTCATGTGTTTCTTTTCTATTATTTTCTTTTAAATGGAGTAAACGATATTGAACATCAAAGATTTGTATTTAGAAATTGATTATGGTCGAATGGTTTCTGAACGAAACTTAATATGATCGATAAGTCTTTTCACGCATGTTTCTTTGAAATTATTACCTCTTTGTATCAGATGAATATTTTTCATTTAAATATTTCTGGCATAAATCATCGCGTACTTATTTTAAAACTAGCTTTTGCGCGCGGCTCCGCCTGCGTGGTACCTTCATCAATAAATAGTAGCGTATGTCCTTCCCCAGGTTTTAAACTCTATATCTGTACCAAATTTCATGTAAATCAGTTGAGTGTTATAGCCCTGAAAAGGTAACAGACAGACAGACAGATAGACAGACAGAGTTACTTTCGAATTTATAATATTAGTAAGGAAGTAACGATTATTAGTCACTCGAATTGTATATCATTGTAATCAATCAAAATTGTATCCGAATGATCACATCCGTTTTTCATTCACATCAGTGAATAGATGGAGTAGAAGTAATTATTTAATAATTATCTTGAGTTTACATTAATATTCGAATTATACATAATAACCTGAAACTTTCGCGTTGCATGTTACTCGAATAACTTGTAACGGGAATTAACGCGATCATGTTTTTTATTTATCTTTATGTGCTTAACTTCTTGACAACTAAGCTTTATACGGGTAAGCAACTTAAATAAAATTAACACATCAGTTGAATTATGTACGTAGACGGTAAAATGCTTATAGGTGACTTTCGAGAGTCTAAAAAGACCACTCACATCTTGAATCTCACCAATTCCACTAGTGCGCGATATGAACCCACGCGAATGGGGGGTTTACACGAGTGACTATAGCCGCACGATTTTTGCCGCACGGCGAAAATCGACTGTCTAAATGGCAATTCGGCTAGGTCGCAGGTGACTGAAATCGCAAGCCCCAAAGTAGGGTAGCATCCGACTTTGGTCGCTCGGAAACCAGCCGCATTACAGCTTAGACGAAGAGGTTTCAAACTGCAAGTAATAAGTATTACTTTGCGACCTTACAATATGTTAACCTTTTGGGTCGCAGCGGTACACCGGCGGTCGGACACTAAATTTATAATTATGTCTGACATTCTAAGACATGACAGATTAATAATTTTTTTATTCCAATGATATTCTTATCTGTATCCCTGGTTTTTTAGCCATTGCACACTCGGTTGCCTCGTGTCTCGCACAATAAACGGGTTGGTCACAGATTTAACGATCCAACTGAATGTTTACTACATCTGTTAATATCACTTCTAGGACGCGCTGTACTTACTCCACATTCGTTATAGTCAAACACATTTGAACAAGTGGGTAAATGTATACTTTATACTACTTACGAAGTTGGTTAGTCAGAAACATGCACCACTTTTTGCATTCAGTATTGAGTGCCGGAGGCCCAATCACCGCTTTCCCCTTTCCCGTTCCTTCTCCTTCGCACTTCCTTTCCTAAAGGGTCGGCAACGCTCAAGTGATGCCTCTGGTGTTGCAGTCGTCTATAGGCTACGGTGAACACTTACCATCAGGTGGGCCGTATGCCTGTTTGCCACTCAAGTTGTATAAAAAAAAAATATAATAATTTCAGATTTGTTTTAATCTGAGCAAAAATTGGTATTGTGTGAAACTTTATAAAAAAATAAAACTCCCACCGAAAATACAGATTATCAAATTTATTGCGTTTTTAACTGCAAGAGAAAAAGCTTTGAAGTTACAGGTTTGCTTTTTCATTAAATCGTCCAGCTTACTATTGGTGCCTTGTGACCTAAACTTTGGCGTTGTAGGCAAAGACATCTCAGCGTCTTCCGAGGTCTTAAGGGTTCTCTCCACGTTTGCTCCGCCTGCTAACGTCGTTGCAGGCCTTAAAAAGGACATTATTGCTGCCTGCTTAATGGATTCACGCGTCGAAACGTAAAAATCCTTAGTCTGTTGATAATGGTTTTTGGCGAAACAGTCTACTGACTCATCTTTAAAACCACTCAAAGTAACGTGATGTGTTTGAAGTTCTTACCAGTACGCATATAATACTAAATGTACGGGTTTGATCGTACAGCGCGGCCTTTTTATGTACTGTCTGTGTCATATGCAGATATTTCTTTTTTGGACTGGTATTATTAGATAAGTTTTTATAATTGAAGCAGATAGTATTTTTCGCCTCGTGATCAATGTAAACTCCGTTCTGCTAATTAGAACTTCTTAACAAAAGTCTAATAACACTTGCCCGACCCGGAAATCAAACGCGAGATCTCATGCACAGTAGTCACATTCATCACCGCTACGCCACCGAAAGATAATTCAAACAGAATTCAAAATCGTCCATATAGATAAGAATCATTATTTTCTACATGGACGAAACACGCACTAAAAACAGCAATTTCCAGATAGTAAAATAAAAAAGTCGTTGCCGTTTGAAGAATCTAATTTCAAATCCAATAGTTGGAATATCCAAAAGATATCAATTGTCACTTCAATGGATTCTCAATGTAATTGGGGTCCATTCCTCGAACGACGCCGACCTTTGGAAGTAATACAGTAAAACGTGGTTTTAGAACTCCTACGTACCTATTACATAGAAACTCATTGTTTTAACTCGAAGTGATTCACCAAATTGTTCTGTTTGTAATCAAATTGAGGATGTATAATACTTGCTGATGGATGGATTGTATCCGAAATAGAACTGAACGAGAGCGAGTTTTAAATGAATTTAAGTTAAATAGATTAGATATGGGGTATACTGCAATCTATATTGGCTGTACCGTCTTCAGAGGCTGTTAAAAAGATGTGTGATGTGATAGCAGTACTTAATTTGTATTTTTTTTTTATTAACATTTACCTGTTAGTTTGGTATACTGAATAGCATTTATGTTAAAATGATTACTAAACTAAACATAAGTTATATGTTAAAAGGTATGATGGGGTTAATATGTCTGGTTTAGAAAAAAACCCCGAAAGAAATAATAAACGAAAAAAAAAACAAAAGTGTAGGAACCCGTACTTCTAACATTAAAATATTAACAACCAAAGATTCAAATCATAGACACTATTATGAACAAAAATGGTCTTTTGAGAGTTAAGTTGTCATCCGACACACAATGTCAACATGTCATCTAAGTTACAAACGTATTATCACGCTCACTCATATTAAAAATTGTACTCTATCGTTCGCTATCATGTAATAAAATATGTGAGCTCACTGTTCTTAGCGTGGACACTTTTAGCGCGATTTTAGTACGATGAGGGCGCATCTATGATTTAAATGTTTGCTAACAATATTATATACTAAATACTTACCTTACACATCTTTTTTCTGAAGAGCATACCTACCGCGACGCGGACGCTAGTAAAAAGCGGTTGCCACTACCGCCGCGGTGAGCATTGTGGGTTCGAATCCCACGCAAAACAATTATTTTGTAATAATTGTTCAGTCTGGATTTATTTTGAGTACTTTTGTGAAGTCCAACGCGACAGGAAACGAAGAGAAAAGCGAAAGTATACTTCTTAAAACATATCCTAACAAATGAATAAAGTCACAACGTTACTTAGTAAGATATCGATTGGAAAGAAAGAATTAGTCAATTGCAATATTTGGAACCCAATAGCTCTGCATTGATTATTGCGAGTTTGATCACCACACGACGTAACCTTCGATGAACCTTCAGTCTTTAGTTTAATCGTCATAGAATGATAGAATCAAAAAAGGAAAAAAAAAGACATCGATCATCTTTTTTTTCAGTAATTGATTTTACAGCTGATAAATTGTACTAACCTGACCCGCTACGAAGTGGAATCTAAACATAACTAACTAAATTTGGAAATAGACTATGCAGAGATACAGCTCTGCTCTACCTTTCATATAATATGTATCTACAAATGCAACGCTATATACATATGTATGCTATGCAAAATCACCATAACCACTCGACGTAATAGGCATGCACTTGACTAATTATATAAACTGAATGTAAAATAAATCTACCTACTAATGAAAAATCACGTTACTTATCGCTACTTCACAAATCAAACCGACCCTGCGATCATACAACTAATTTATTAGGATTGCAGCGAGCGCGGCTGCTGAATCGCGTTTTGTCGAAAATCCGATTATATATAAACTAATATTATAATCCTAAAAGCTTTTCGTCAATTAGATAAATAGCTTTTGTGGCAATGTTTTATAAATTTGCAAAACTTTGTTCTATATTATATAAATCAATCAATAACAATTATTTATAAAATATTAACTGAAATCATGACTCCGAAGTCACTTTGAAATTGTAAGACAATGTCATAAAATAATAACAACGCATAGCCCTATATATATTCCTAAAGGGGCAGGGAGGCATTAAAAATTTTTTGAAATGGTCCTATAAGTTTAATTATATAAGTAAATAAATAAATAAGGGCATGTTATAAAATATTTTCAAACACTAATAAATAGCTTAAATAATTTTTAATAATAATTTATTAATTATAATAAAAATATTAAGGGACAAGCCCTCTTCCTCTCTCCTAATATATTTAATATGCTGTGCCCGACAGGGTCCACAATCGATACATAGCTATAAGTCTACCATCTATTATTATTACATACTACATTGTGGCAAAGCAATAAAAATTTTTATTTTAATTTTAATTTGAACCACATTGTCAAATCTCTATATCCATCCTCACACATCCTTAAGTTCCACAAAATAGAGGACTTCTTTCTGTATACAATATTTTATGACAAATTTGGCACGAGCTTTATTTGCTGTGCCGCGAGGGCCTATACAAACAATCCAAACAACGGACACAAACTTGTGGATCACGCAATTTTTATCCGAGTGGGAATCGAACCCACAACACTCAGCGCAGTGGCAGAGACAATGCGATCACTTACACCACTATGCCATCCGTGCATTTAATGGTTAACTAGAATTCTCATTGACACGAGGCAAGTTTTTTGAAGCAAGCGTTGTTCACATTACCAAAATTGGTGAAAACAGGGAAAGGCTAACACTTGCTTCAAGTAACTCGTCTCCTGTGAATGGATCTTTATTTCGACAAAAACAACACTCAATAACCCGGGGCTTCATAACCAGCTTTCACACTCGTGCTTACGTCAACTACGCAGTCAAAAAACCGAATGACGTAAACGACCACAAATTGTTTTATAAAGTGATTGACCACTTAAGAAAATGTATGTGCATATTTGGAATACGAGTCTTAGTGTATTTGCCAAGTCAAAGGCACCTCAGCGACCGACCTAGTCAAGTAAACATCGTTAGTCGAGCTAAAAGCCAGAAAAACTGCGACAACTCTAGGACTCACAACTTTATGTTGTATGTTCACTAAGTGGGTTATAAAGACAAAATTGTCATTGAATGACGTAAAGGCTGTTACTTAGTATAATGTGTCAACCTACTTGGCGCCAGTTAAATTTGACTTCTGTGGTATAAGGTACAAATGTACATCTTTTACCAAGCTAAGTACTAGACTATACAAGTTTTAATACAACAACATCCGCAATAGGCTGCTTGATATTATCACTGTGATGAGGTAACCTCAGAATCAACGAGATGGGTGTAAAAACCCAGGATTCAACCTCTTCGTCTTAAATGTACATCATGTGAACTTGTGACGCCTATATCTCGGGGTTTTTTTATCCACAGGGCCCATATTCAAACTCGACCGAGGTATGACTCCAAGGTGTCTGCACACCAAGTTACAAGTCAATCGGTCCAGTGGTTCCGGAGTTATGCCTGTCACTAACAGACAGACACACAGACCCACCCACATAGTGTTTTCATTAACCTCTGAAGAAAACTCAAAGGTTAATAAATCAGGAAACTAGGGAATACGACTCAAAAACATATCCCGACCTAAAATAATGATCAATAAATTACACATTGCAATTCCCAAACACTAATAAACTGGTAAAGATCAGGCTATATGTCACCTCTGTTATAGTAACATATACTTTAACACATCGAAGTATAGCATGACAAATTTCCTTGTTACTCTTTCTTCTCCCTAACTAACAATAGATTTTTTTGGTTGTTTTATTCGCTTGTTCTACCCCAGATTTTTAGTTATGCAGCCGAAAAGTGAATAGTATAAAATAATAGTATAACTTTATTATATTTAGGAGATCATTATAAACATAAAATATTCAATCATAATGTAAATGTTTCTCTAAACCTAGCACTAGAATCAAATATAAATATTTAAAATCGTAAACTTCGTAATCAAAAGGTATTTATGCAAGACCAAACGTTACGACAAACTCTTATTGTTATCAAATTTCAGATGAAGCCAATAAACACCCAAATCTATACATTCAACCTGACAAACATACAATGAAAGCATTTAAAAACATATTTATACCCACAATGGGGTCACCAATCTATTCAAAATTGAAACAATACAACTTAGCTATAAACTTGTGTAAATCTAATATCAAACAATAAACAGGGAACAAATTACACAGCTATTCAAGTTTCAATGAATAAAACTTAATAAGCTATTATACCCAAATCATTATGTACTTGCAGATTAAACAAAGCGTTCAACGCTGTTAATTTTAAATAAAATCAAAATAAACTGAAAAGAACATTAACACTCTTCTTCTTCTTCTTTTCGAGTAGTTAGTGGCCAACCTGTCATCAAGAGTTGTTCAAGCCGCCCGTAGGCTTCTGACATGGCCTAACGACTGCTGTCAATTTGACAACAACCGGGACCGGCTTTTTACGTGCCCTCCGAAGCACGGAGACGCTTAGATGCAATACCACTAAGCGGTCACCCATCTATAGACTGACCGCACCCAACGTTGCTTAACCTCGCTAATCGTTTACCGATCAGTGAGTGCAACTGGCTATGAGCGCCTCAACATTAATACTTATTATATCACACGAATCGCCTGTTAGTATGTAAAGGTTGAAGCTAGAGTTCACTATACACTAGTTCTGCAGCAAACTTCACTTATCTTCAAGAACATTGTGGAAAATTTGCGATAATAAACTAAATATGTATAAGCGCATAACTTGTAAAAATGTAGAGTATCGTCTCGCAGAATTGAACTTGAGATCTATTGGCAATTTAACGTTCTCTCTATTTATTATTATTGATAATAATATGTAGATACATGATATTAAAAATATATTAATATTAGACTATTCTATTCTATTCTATTCTCTGCTAGGCTATTCCCTCCCCTTTCCTATCCAGAACAACGCGTGTTGGGCTCAGATGCCATACTAACACAGTAGAGTCGACTAGAGCGCGTACCAACAAGTTTGGGTCCTCATACATCTGCCGAACAATCAAGGCATGGAATTCTCTGCCAAGGCACGTCTTTCAATTTTGCGTCCTTTAAGCGGGGTGTGAAAAAGCATCTTCTCAGGCCGTCAAAGTAGAGACTTCAACATCGCCTCGGCTGCTATGAGGACGGTGTGGAGGCCACTGCTCTTAGACCACACGACTGCTTACCATCAGTCGAAGTGTGATCATTTTGATGATCAAAATAAAAATTAAAAATATAAAAAGATAAAAATGTCGGTGCTGACCTTTCATTTATATATATTATTATGTTAAAGATAAAAACACATTTCACATTAATGTTAATTTATGGCAACTACCTATATCTTTCTGAAGTTTACTGCTTGCCCATCTTAATGCGTAACTTCGGTTATAATATGAAAATAAGTAAGGATTCCCTAAATAAGCAGCAAACTTACAATCATCAAAAATTTGTTTGCGTATAAGGCAGCTGCTAAATTTATACTGCGTATAGTATGCAACACTCTATTTTATATACCTAAACATAATAAAAAATACCACTTTTAAAAAAGCTTATTTTTAAGGCACTGAAACATATAAGGTGAATCATATTAACTACCCATTATATAAAAAACGAAATTCGTAATTTCTTATGTGCTCTCCAAATATATAAACTTTTAGAAAATGGTCACCCATCTAAATAATCATTACTGTATTGTATAAGCTACACACTCCGTCACAAGTGCGAGAATCCGAAATTCGAGAAACGATTTAATCTCTATTAACTTGATATGAGCAAATTTATTTGCTGCATATATTATGCAAGTAGTTAAAGTAATAATATTTTTCATTATTATAATGATATGGTATTTTTATACGATTGCCATTCCGTACGTTACATGAATATTCTAGAACGTAACCTCGCGTTTTATATAATTCCGCTATCGACGTCATCGATAAAACAAGCAAAGAAATAAAACCATAGAAATATTTACATCCTAGCATTTATGTTCTGTACATACTATTTACATACAAAAAAGCGGTCATATTCATACAAGATGATTAAATATTACCGCTAGTTTAAATAGCACATTTCAATAAGATAATTATTTCTCTTTAGCGACAGGAACGTATCAATTCAATTCCTAGAAATGTATTCTTAAAAGCTAACGTTCGCGCAATAAATTTAACTGTAGTCAACATACGATTTTCAACAAATCCAAAAATACTTGCGACTTCTATACTTCCAAATAAGCAATATTTATACCGTCAAATACGGTAAAAGTACCTAGAATTGCATTCTGGTGTTCCCTGCTACGACATCAAATTACGTTTCAAAAACACAACACTTCAAAAAATTATTTCAGTTTTCTGGAGACAGCTCATCGGTATCACAAATAACCGAATTTTATATACGTTTAATGTTATGTCCCTACGTCTTATTAAAATAAGAGACTCTAGATTACTATCTATAGTCTGTTATTATAATAACTAATTATACTCGTACTTATAAAATAGAAACTTGAGCGAATATTAGTACACTAAAGTATAATACTAAAATTAGTATCATTAACGCTATTCTTAAGCGACATAGGCAAATCATCGAAGAGTAAAAATTTTGATCGGAATCTAAATATACATACTAGGGTATATTTAGATTCCGATCAACATTTTTTATTTTGTCATCTTGCAAATACCTATATTTGCAAGTAGATCACATATTATTATAAACTCTGAAAACACATTTTACCGTTTGATAGACTGTTAGATAGTAAGGCCGACTTACTACATGGACATGATTATTTTTTACTTCTTTAATACTTATAGTCTTTGCTTTTAATAACAGGTCTCCTGATGACATGCTCACAAAATCTTAGACAATCGTGTTATTTATACTTAATAAAGCATTAAGTATAAAACAAATAAAAACTCATATGTCGAAAATCAAGCACATTTATGTCGAGAACAAAATACCCACCCATAAAACAAAAAAGTCTAATCGCTGAAAGTGAAATACACTAGGCGACCATGAAAAATTAGAATATGTTTGTAATAGTTCTGCTGTATCGTCAATTTGGCCAAATATTGCATGTTTCATTGTAAAATTAAAAAGACATTGAAAATATATTTCAAGCAAAAATTTTTTTAACAGTTTCCTTATTTCTGATTATTTTTTACCTATTAGAAAGGTTTTGTAATTATCTTTTCCCTAAAATAAGACGAACATTCTATATTTTAAATCTGTTTTTATAATCAAATTAATTACAGCTGAATACTGTACGGTACTAGGCGATTTTACCCATATGTGTCAACGACAAAATTTATTACAAACACGGTAAGCATTTTATTTTGTCGGACAAATATCGTTTGATTTACTACAACGTGGTTTTATTCGTATGTGCTTGTTAGACGCTCGATTACATTTTACACGAAAAAGAATGGTCATTTTTTATTTAACCTATTGCAAAATGTTTTTACAACGCTCCTGTAAAATATATTTCTACGTAGTTTTATAATTCAGCTCGACTTGTATTTTCCAGTCTTTCCACGTTATCGGTAGAACAATTACATCGTTATCTTCCCATACAAGTCTAGCCTTCTTGACTCGCAGCCAAAAATTCTCGCTGACCCAGCAATATCGCTTAGAACAAACACTTATAACTATGTACTCACGGACAAATATGTTGGACATGAGAGTCGCCGGGAGACAGAATACGACCACCAGAATGTCCGCCACTGCCAAGTTCACTATGAAAAAGTTCGTCACAGTCCTCATTCTCGGCGAACGGTACACCACAGCGATCACAAAGCAGTTCCCAACCAATCCCACTAAGAAGACGAGGAGATACGCCGCGCAGTAGACCGCTGTCATGGCACCGCCGTGCCGATACATGAATTCGTCCGTGATAACGCCCAGGTCAGACCTGTTCATCGTCACGTTCATCTTCATGGGGTGTTGTCTGTCCATGGAACCGTCCATATGAGTCGACAGCGGCTCCAAGTCAGGCAGCACACTGTTATCAGGCACAAATCTACTGTTCATCGCTTCCATGATGGAATTCGAAAGCATATCCACCACGTTATGTTTATGACTCTCTCTCATATGAGAGTGGTTGTGGTGTCGCCAATGGTGACGGGTCTCATGACTCGGTGATTGAGTCGAAAAATTATAGTTCGCATCCTCCGTGAAAAAGTCACTTGACGGAATCCTTAGAGGAGCCATGTCTTTTTATTTTGTTCAACAATTCTATGACATTTCTGCAAAACAACAACACTAAACGGTTAACTACTACTTGAAAATAAATTTCTAAACACACTTCACTAGATCATTTAAACATTCGTTTCTCACATCAAAAGTTTGCAAATAAATATTGTTCACAAGCACGAGAGAAAATAAAATCTAATGTTCCATTAGAAAAGTATGAAAAGTTCGTTAGATGTGGCGCGCCAGTTCGTAGCGGGTGGTTAGGTACGCGCGGTTGTGGCGGCGTTCGCGCGCCGTCTGCCCGTAGACCCGCTACGGCTACGAGTCGCGTAGGCTCCGCCGTATCGACGCATGTGCATTTTCAGTAACTCACCGACCCCACCGGATATCTGACTGCTATAGATGCTACACTTCCGTGTATTTACATGATAAAACAGCTACAGTAACTTTGAATATTAACATTAATACTATTCGAGGAAACACGTTTTTTTTAATATGATTTGTATTAAGTAATAGTTTTTTAGATTATATTGAGATAAACCTAACAATCTTTAGAAAGCTATAAGCAAATAATTATTCAAGTGCGATATAATCAGGAAAAAGCCTTTTACTTTGAATGCTCTACTGTTTTACTACCGTGGATGAACGTGCAAGTTTATGTTTACCGGCGTTACCTATGATTTTTGTTCACCCCAAGAAGTGCGCAACGCGCCAAAAGAAGTTTTTACTTCAAACGATCATCAATCTAAAAACAGTCCTTGAGACAATTGCTTAACCTCGCTGATTGTTTTTCATTTTTAAATATTAGGAACATCTCAATACTAACGACTTCATACCAGTTCAAAGTTTTACCACAAACCAATCGAATTGAAATGAAGGCAGGCTCGATTTGATTTAATTGGAAAAGCATTTGTTTTGCAGACACAATGTTTATTGTTGTTGTACGATTCGATATTACTGGCGAAGTCATTTAATGAAAAGCTTTTATATTGTATGAGTATTTTAATCGATACCTTATAATAGTTTCGGTTCGTTTTTTCCATTATCGATATCCGATATTAGAAATACAGACTGCCTTATTGGTCTCGTAATATAAGCTCTGGTATCGATCTCAAGGATATACTATCCTATACTTGTATATAGACATAAGTGTTAAAACCCATTTTAAGTCGCTCTTAATAGAGAGACTATTACCGTAGACCAAACAGACGTTTGACAACATTATACATAGTACTTGCGTATAGTGTTTTGAATATATTCGAATGCATTATTCTCGTAGCTATGACGGTTCATGTGCACAAGTGTATTCAAATATTATTCGAATGCAATTAAACGCATTACTAATTTATTCTAATTTCGTGTGTTCTTAATAGATTATAAGTTAATTTAAACTCCGTCTGGCTATTATATGGCATATCTATGTATAATATGTATGTATTTACAAAAAAAAAAATTATATATGTATGTTTATCCATTGTCTAGTATCCATAGTACAAGCTCTGCTTAGTTTGGGCTAGATGGTGTTGTGTGTATGTGGTAGAATATTATTTTTATTACTGAAATTTTTTTAAAGAAAATTATTCTTTGCCATACCCTGGACTCAAAACCAAACCTTAAAATAATCGCAAGCCTATGCTATGCGAACAACGAGGTGCTATTTTCCAGTGACACATTTCATTCCAACAAATAACAAACAAACAATATTACTTAGTAGATATTCCAGAATAACTGGCAAATCTGCTAATATAACTTCTCGCTAAATATGTAGGTACACATTTTATTACAATGACCGACCGACACCCACGCGGCCGATGCCCGGGGCAAGCACTTCACAGTATGAATGTCAAAATCTGGTATTACGATAAATATGACTTCATATCAAATGTAAACAACATGTTTGAAGAAAAACAAGCATTATCACGTGCCAATATAACAACAATCTCATCTAACAACATCTAATAACATCTTCTATTTAAATTGTAAATATCCATTAATTTTCTAAACCCAACTCCACATAGTTTTAACCGATTAGTATATTATTAGCACTGATGAACAGTTACCTTCTGAGATATAATCTCAACGAGTTCAGAAGGTACCGAATTTTATTGTTAAAAAAAAGCCTAATCTAATAAAAACCATTTTTGTGAAGCAATTTAATGGCATTGCTATAAATCTTTTCACATTTGAGGTTAAGTATGGAAATAAATCACGATTTGTAAATCACGATTTGTTTTCTACAACATATCGGAAATTTTACTCTGCATAAATCTCGAAAACCAAGCCAGGTACACACGTGCTAAAATCAAATATTTTGTCTGAAGACGACCGTTCACGCTTTCATTGTTTATGAAATACGAGTGCCTAATATTGACGTACCTATTTCATCACAGCCAGACTATTGCGTAGAAGCGTTGGTAATATCAGGAAAATACCGCTTCTAAATATACCGAGCATTATGTTCGCTTTCAGTAATAGCATTCCTTTTAAATATTTTATTTGATACTAGCTGATAGCCGCGAGTTTTTGCGCATCTTTAAAGCACCTCATGTCTTCTAGAGTTCAAGCTATGTCTCTAGCATATTACAATAAAATTGATCTATACCAATTTTTGTAAATAATGTGGTATGTGTTTTTAGAAATAAAGTATGTTTTCTTTCTTTCTTTCTATATTAAGACTGCGCCTAGCGAAATGTGCCAAAACAGACGGTCACAGTTAAGTGAATAAAATCAACACTTTTTGTTTAATACAAATAAAAAATGTACATTTACCACAAAAATTAATGTGTTTACAATGACTCCTTGTAAAAAACTTAAAATAATTAATATTTTCACCTACAAAATTAGGTAAATTTGCACGAAAAATGCTCGTGTTACGTGACTTTTAGATTATAACAGTAGAAATCTATCCTATTTTACAGCTTAAACGAAACATAAATAGTTATATTACAATTTGTCCATCCCAAATATCTAAGTTATTGGTTGACAATAAAGATACATATTTATCAAAAAAGCACTTCAAATCCTCCATACTTACTAGGGCGGCCGCGCGCAGATTTCAATATGCGGCGCACGAGCTCTGTCATTATCTGTCTTACGCTCGGCGCAGTCTTAAATTAGACGGCTATCCGTTTAGTCGTGAAAACGTAACAAGGAGAATTAATTTCACATTTACAATATAAGGATAAAAAATATGATATACCACGTATTCGTTGCTCCCATGACATAAGTTCACGGGTTAGATTACCAAGTTAGTGAGCTGGTCATATTCAGTCGCAGTACTAAGTCTGGAGCCTAAGCCTACAGGGCTCAGCCAGGGTGGCAATAGGCTCCTATTACTAGCAGCTGAAATGCATGGCTGGCAGAATATAGGTGTAGCACTTTTACATTTCTGCCTACCCTTTTGGAGATTAGACTTCATTAATGACAAAATTGTGAAACATGCTATATAACCCACCCAAAAATAGGAGGCTCTCGAAGCGAGGCTCCGTCGACTTATTTTGATCACTTTAAATATATTTTGCTGTGCAATTTGGTGATCATTTACTATTTTTGACTGTTATATTTTACTATATCTGGTGATAAGTTAAACATAAGTCATATAAAAAGTACGATAAAATCTGTATAAAAATTCTTTAACTACAAACTACATGTGCAACATAGATTGATGTAAGCGATGCATGTCTTCAATAACGACAAACACATCCCCATTTGCCGCCGATTTATAGTAATAATAATGTTTATTATTCAAAATTATATGACACAATACAATCAATAAATAAGGCTTAAGAATATGTACTTGAAAGAAACTCTGACCCCTGAACTAGGTATATGTACCTGTACCTGTATTTCAAATATGTATTTCAGTATATGTACCTGTATTTCAAAGGTCAGCGCCCCCTGTATTTATGTATCCACTGTAAGCCTTTATCATTTTATGAATCAAAGGGAAAGACAATACAAAAAAGGAATAAGAAAAGAAGACAATTTCAATTAGGTTAGTATCAAGTGTGTGTGTGTGTGGAGGGGGGGTGGGTGTGCGTGTGTGTGTGTGTGTGGTGAGTGAGTGTGGGTGTGGGTGTGGGTGTGGTGTGGGTGTTGTGTGTGTCTTATGATTATATATAATATTATTTGATTTAATTTAATTTAATTGCGCCTTACTAAACTATTGTTATTGAACAATATAAGTGTAGCTGACATTATCTTAAGCGTCCCTGTAGTAGATCCTCAGTATTGCGGTAATCTAAATTTAGAAGATGTAATTTTACTATTGATTTGCAATGAAACCTATTTTTTGAATAAATATCCAATATTTTGTTGAGGTAATTATATAATTTTGTGCTGCTATTATGAAACTGTCTATTAGCGAAGGAAGTTCTATGTGACACAATAGGGAAAACCTTGTACTTAAGTCTACCGGTGGGCAATGTGGGCAATATATCCAACTACTATTAAGGTTTCCCTAGTCGAACAGCCAATAACACTAACACTAACATTTACAAGTCAGCGAACGTCCATATAATAAAATATAATAACATAATATTCACAGTACCATTTCGAACTATGTCAAAACTGAGTTTGCAAAATACGTGCTACCGCACACTTGCCGACTAGTGGCTGCAATCGCTGACCTACATCGACCACCAGCAGCAACTGCTGCCTGACTGTAACCACCAATCCTAGCCACTAAACATATCTTCATTTTCACTCAGTATTCAACAAAAAACGGATAAAGCCAGCGACTGTGGTCGAATGAGCGCGGACGACGCACTACAAGAAGCAAGCGCCGACTACTCTCGCAGCTCATGGCTCGGAAACGGCCACTTGAACGTTCAATGTACGTGGGTCCTATATACATAGACTGAATGCCAAATTCATCCACAGCTTGTGGTAGCCACTAGTAGCTTTATCGGCTTCTGCGATATCTTGGGACTGACGTGGAGATGCATCTTACAAAGATTTTAAGAGTAGTAGAGCCTCGCTGATTTTAGCATGAATGGGCCGGCTTGACCGGGGAAGGACTACTCTCTCACAGAATATCGCTGTGAAATAGCAATATTCTTACTGTTGTATTTCGTTCGGTGAGTGAGAGTGCCGGAGGCCCAATCATCAATCTCCATCCCGATCCTTCTCCTTCCCACTTCCTTTCCTAAAGGGTCGGCAACGCGCAAGTGATGCCTCTGGTGTCGTAGGCGTCCATAGGTTACGGTGACCACTTACTATCAGATGGGCCGTTTGCTTGTTTGCCGCCATAGTTGTATAAAAAAAAGTTACAAATTGTATGCAAATAGTTAGGCAATGTAGTAAAAATTCGGGCACTAAATATTACCGTACACTAGGCCACCAGTGGCAATTACTGTAAACAAAACTTGGTTTTGCCACTAGTGGCCTTCCTGTAGCCGCCAGCAAAGACCTAGTGTAAGCCAACACTCAAGAGTACCTACATCGGCACCATACAAATAATATGCTAATCTTTGTCCGCAATTTGAGGCGGCCAATGGTGGCTTTACTCTGGCTGCCATCGGTGGCTCAGTGTGCGTCAGCACTACAAATTCCAAATATCCACAACATTTTCCGGACAGAATTTTCAACATTGTAAGAAGCAACACCTCGTCAATCCCAAGATATCGTGAAACCGCTTCCTGGAGAGACGTTTTACGAGTCGACAGCCGCGGCATGTGGCTGATATCTTTATTCTCAGTGCTATGTAGTAGTAGTATCCATATTTTTTATGTATTTTATAGCCAATCGTTTAGATGGACAATGTAACAACGCAGTCCAAAAAGAATAAAAAGCATCTCTTAAATTAAAGCGAACATGCCCGCTACTGGACATGAGAACTAGGGTTTCGATTTAGACCCATACTGTTAAAAAAAATCAGTAGGAGCACGGAGTTTGGGGTATGCCCAGTAAACGGCAATTGACTCGCTCTCTATTACATGGTTCCTAAAACCATATTTAGTGAAATGTGCAAAACAAATATAATTTTTAAATTATTAAACAATAATCAGCAACATTGGTAGGAAAATACATAGACTTTTACATGTTTATGTCCAAACGAACCTGGTTTGAACACAGACTACCGTCAGAAGAGTATAATAATTATTTATAATTCTTAAAATACATTCCCTTAAATTAAACTTAGTATCTCGCTACTGGACATAAGCGAAAGCAAAACTAATGCCAGAGGATTGACGAGGCTGTCTAGGCAAATTAAAACGAGATGGGTGTAAAAACTAAATTACCCGTATATCTCGGGGGTCTTTTGACCCCACAGGGCCTATGTCACTAACAAAGTGTCACTAACAGACAGACACACAGACCCACATAGTGTTTTCATTAACCTCTTCGAAGAAGACTCAGAGTTTAATAATATAGACCTACGTTTGTAGTGTCTGAGGGGTTAGATAGAGGTTATATTTCAAGTTATCTCGTAACAGTGGACAAAGCTATTGTTGTCCAGTGACCACATTTTTTAGACTCCGTACTGCTACACAGAGTTTACGATAAACATAATACTTGATTTTGCCTGCGGCTTTGCCCACTCGGAAACAGTACTTTTTTTAGGAACCTAGTAATTATATGCCCCTTTTGTACCCCTAACGTACATATATGCGAATAATTTGAAAAGAAAGGAAGAAAGAAAAATATTTTTATTTGTATCTCTTTTTCACAATACCTTAACAGTACATGATATGGAAACCAAATTAGAAAATTTAATTAAATTTTATGGTGATCGGTCGAGTAGTTAAAGTATGTAAACGTAACAAACAAACTCACATTCTCATTTATAATATTAGTTAGGGTTATACCCGGTCTAAAAATGTATACTAAGTAACATAACTATACGGAAACGTATGCCGCGGGCCCATTCAGGCAGGTAGCATAAAAATAATTGTACCAGAATATGATTCTCTTTTTCTAAACAATCTAAATAAATTGTAGATACATTCATAAATGATACAGAACATAATCTATACTAATATTATGAAGCTGAAGAGTTTATTTGTTTGAACGCGCTAATCTCAGGAAGTACTGGTTCGATTTGAAAAATTATTTTTGTGTTGGATAACCTATTTACCGAGGAAGTCTACATAACATCACGCTACGACCCACGAGGGCGGTGTAGTAATCATAAACGCCGATGAAACCGTGGGCACATCTAGTTCGATATAAAATTGAATCATGGGACAATGATATGAAATTAATTGAGGCAACCACAACGTCTAGCAATTAGCAAATTATTCACTGTATAAAATTCTAAAGAACGAATCACAAACCCTTTGGCATTTCATTAATAGGTCCTGCCGCTTTTACTATTCAGAAAGTCCTTGAAGTATTTGTTTTCTTTGCAGCTACCAAAATTCGTTTATAAAATACAGCTAACCAATATTTTTTTGAAGTGAAAACTTCTCTAGGCGCTTTGAGCACTTCTTGGGTGAAAAAAATCATAGAACTCATCTCGCGTCATCGTCACGCTTCCGCGCTTTCCATTTTTGAATTATTTTAGAATATTAACAATATCTCAGAAATGGTGTGTCCTACGCAAAACCCCTAAGAGAGTATCAGGAATCCGACCCGCCCGTTTTTTTAAATTTATTTTTTTGTTTAACTACAAGTGTTTATGATCAAGGATTAAAATTTTCACTTCTATCGGCAGTACCCAAAGACCGCCCTAACTTTTTGATATTAACTTTCATTTTTGTATTGTGTCTCCCCAGGTCTGGTTTGATATTAACTTTCATTTTTGTATTGTGTCTCCCCAGGTCTGGTTTGATATTAACTTTCATTTTTGTATTGTGTCTCCCCAGGTCTGGTTTGATTGGATGTTGTTTATCGCACAACAAATATATTAGTGTCACTTTTTACAGGGAAACATGTACATAAATAGATTTTTTGAAAATATTATTCTCTATTTGTGGCTATGAAGGAACTCTATGTGGTCTAAGGAGGTCTATGTGCGTGCCTAATTAAAATCGATTCAACGTTTCCATAACCCCAGAGAACTAGTGCCAAGATTGAAAATCAAGAGGAACCTCGTCAACCAGAAGTACAAAGACATCATAGAACACTTATCACTGCTCCACTCCCGTGGCTTGTAGCATGATGATAAATAGCCTGTTACTTTTAAACTAAGTAACTTCCTGATGGTAAAATAATAATTAAAATCAGTGCAACAGTTATTGAGTTTATACGAAACAAACATACAAAAACATAAATCTTTCCTCTTTATAATATTAGTATATATTATATATAATTACTAGCTGTCCCGCGCAACTTCGTCTGCTTCACATTAGATAATTTTTGTCCGTTTAACTTCTTGAGCGTCAAGCAGAAATACGGAAAAAAAATAAAAAACGCATTGTGCAAACAATACACAAACGTATGTCCGCTCGACACTTGACTCATTAACGACTCAAGTGTGGAGCGGACATACGTTTGTGTTTTTTTTTAGTGACTCATTTTTTGCGGACAGACGTATGTACGCTCGACAGTTGACGGGTTAAAAAAAACTGTCCTATCTTTTAAGTTGGACCAAATTACAGATGGTTACGAAGTTTGATTAAAATCGGTTCAGTAGTTTAGGAGTCCATAGCGGACAAACAACGTGACAAGTAATTTATATATATTAAGATAAACTCGATCGATTATATGGATAGATATTTATACTAAATTTTTGTGGAAAGCTTTACTTAGCATGACTTGGCTCTTAAATATTGCTAATACTGTAAATAATATTTACATATTTACAGATAGACTATTAAGAACTTATGTCAAATCCTTGAACAATATCTCTAAATCATTCTCGATATTTACTATTTAATGCCACATACGGAATTTACAGAAAATGTTTGGTTTAAATATAGTGCGTGTAAGAATATTACACACAATACTAAGGCAGCAAATTAGAATAAAAATACTTAATACAAAACGACCCTTTTAATAATATTCTGTATACTAAACTTGTCATCAAGAAATTAAGTATGACCACACCTTCCTGTTACCCCCTGTGTATTAAATATGAAATTCTCTTTATTAATACCGACCGTGGAGAGCTCGTAACATTTTACTGTCAAAGGAATACTGCACGCCTTCGAGATTTGTATACGAAGATCTAGGATTGACGAATGCGACATTCTGGATAAGGATAAGAATAAATTATAAAGGCACAAGGGCACAGCCGCACAAATCTAGAAAAGCTTAACCGAGGAAGTATTTCCGTCTTACAGAATATCAGATTCATTTTCTATTGCACCTAGTGGCAAAATAGTTAGCGAACCACTGGATGTTATGTTTCAGCCACTGCTTGTGGCATATTGCCTTAATTCATTATTTTACTACATTTTATGTCTATTGAAATTAAACTACTATATACGGATTTTATCGCGTTGTTTATTTGACATTATATTACAAAAATTTTAAAAACTGTTACACTACTATTTTCAGCAGCCATGGTCATGGTCCTCGTGACCATGGCTGCTGAAAAGCAACCGAAACGTCGGGGAAAGTGTACACATAAATATAAATAGTATAATAGTATAGTAATAGTATAAATAGTTTCAATAATTTAATTAGCTTCAAAATTAGTAAAGTTTAATAGAAATAGTAGTTTAGTTAGTTTATTTTTTTTTTGTAATAAAGTGTCAAATAATCAACGCGATAAAATCCGTATATAGTTGTTTAATTTCAATGAATAACATTCGCATAAACAGAAGACAATATTATTTTATGTCTATCTTCAACATTAACATGCTGACGCACGGAATTAAGTCCGTATACATTCGAATGTATTTAATTATTTGGGGCACTTTTACTATGGAGATTTTGGAAATATAACTTCAATACATCTTAATGGGTTTCTATTAGCCGAACCTCCTTCACTATCATCATATCACACGCTTATTGATTTCGGCAATATCAAAAGGTACACACAGCGCACCCGCTGCCTACAGAAGGACAAGTCTCTAAGAAAGATTTCATTCCAGAGCGTAGACGTACGTATTACAAAAATTATACGTATCATATTCATAGTTTTTTTTTTATTACCATTAGTGGCAGATAAATAAGTGGCCCACCTGATAGAAAGTGGTAACCGCTACTCATGGACTTCAGCAATGTCAGGACACAGCAAAGCCGCTGCCTACCGTGAAAGAAGAACTCTCTTTAAACCTCGTTTGAAGAAGGACATATCATAGCGCTCGGTAAACACCGTTATCAATAACAATCTACCAAATTTAAATAACTGCTATACATCCGTGTTGGACTAATAAAATGGGCTATAAATAGCAGCCACTAAATCTGCGAGTGCCGGTCATATCATATCGCATATAAAACGATGAATGTACTGACGCATTTATAACATGTAACTTCAATTAACTGGTTTGACGATTTAAGTAATAGGTATACTTAAGACTGCGTCGAGCGAAATGTGCCAAAACAGGCGGTCACAGTTAAATAAATGAAATCAACACTTTTAGTTTAATACAAATATAAAATATACATTTACCATAACAATGAATGTGTTTACAATTACTCCGTGTAAAAAACTTAAAATAACTAATATTTTCGCCTACAAAATTACATAAATTTGCACGAAAAATGCAAAATCGTAAGCTCGTGTTACGTGATTTTTAGATTATAACATTAGAAATCTATCCTATTTTACAGCTTAAACGAAACATAAATAGTTATATTATAATTTGTTCGTCCCAAATATTTAAGTTATAGGTTGACAATAAAGATACATATTTATCAAAAAAGCACTTCAAATCCTCCATACAATTTTACTATGGCGGCCGCGCGCCGATTTGAACATGCGCCGCACGAGCTCTGTCATTACCTGTCTTACGCTCAGCGCAGTCTTAAACGTGTCTTTGTAGGTAACTTTGAATGTACAGGGCGCACATTGTTTAATGTAGTCAGGCGCCTTTTACCTGGTGGTGGTGGGCTACGTAGGCCTGCCGTCCACTAAATCAGCTCCAAGTCCGAGAGGCGACGTGCGTTTTGCCACGCGTGCCTCTCAGTCGGTTTGTCTTCGTTCGAGATTGTGT
Organism: Catocala sponsa; assembly: GCA_963564715.1. Taxonomy (NCBI): domain Eukaryota; kingdom Metazoa; phylum Arthropoda; class Insecta; order Lepidoptera; family Erebidae; genus Catocala; species Catocala sponsa. Next base: position 1,371,100 of record OY751337.1, read on the forward strand.
TTTTGGGTAGGGAAGTTTCGCCTAGGGACCCGTCGTTGCATACGACGGGCCTAAACCCCGTTTTATAAATTTAATCCCCACACCAGGCAAAAACTATATAATACACAAATACTTATTTGTTTCAAGTTTAAGTATTCTGTATAATTTGTTAAGTCTACTTAAGTACCTTTGGAAATCCTACTAGACCTTGAATAGAATACAAAGTTACTTAGTGTTTCGAGTAAATATATTTTGTCGTAAACGTAATTAATTATTATCTTAGCCTTGCTCATCTTGATGGATGTTAAAAGCAGTTTAATAGAGACAACACCGCTCGTAGTGGCTAAATACACAGATACCTACTTATATTTTATTAGATGCTCGCATAGGTTCTGGTAAATATTATTTAAAACGTACTAGTGTTAGGAATTTAATTTTTTTTATTATTTATATTTTCTCCGCTCCTTTTCCATGTAAACATAAACTATGCCTCAGCCGTGACTTTGTGCTGAAAAGGGATACACAGTATTCACTTCAAGAGTTAATATGCCATATTATGGTATTTTTAAACGTTTACGCGAATGTTACACATTGAAATGAAAGTATTTTATACAGATTCTATCGCGGTTTATTCTATTTACAACTTTGAATGACTTTGTGTTTACATTTCCTTCTAAGCTTCGACTAGTTTCCATCAAATATTTCTACACTTACACCCATTCCTATGACACCTATGAAACCAAGTTGACCAGTAGTAATAAAAAGAACACTTTGTTGATGTAAGCTCAGGATCAGTTGTCTCTATGTTAACGCTCTTTGCCAGTCGCATGGCTTGAGGATTATAAAACATAACAACATCAAAACTTTATCGAGCTACAAGAGCCACGGCAACCTGATCTCTCTACCCTCTAACCAAACCAACGACGAAATTTAAACAGTATTTCTTGCAGAATGGACGTCAAAGAAAATTGCAGAAACAGTGTTGCTAAATTAATAAAAAATAAAAAGGTGAGAAAAACAATAGCGTTGTAATTGCATCCTTTGCAACAAACAAAGAATTTCAATTTATTTTATAAAGACTATAGAAAGTATCCGGGTATTTTTTTAATTACGCTATAAAGCCTGTGTCCTCCTTGTTGCTTTTCGGGATACTATTTCTAATTAAAAAGAAATCAGTATCGAAAGTAAAGTATTTCAATCTTCAAGTCTTCAGAGGTTAAGCTAATTTGCAGTCTTTGGCGAAGACCTTTGTTTAATAGTGGACTATTTTGGCCACTTACCTACAGTATGATGATGATGATAATGACTAGTATTAACAAAACTGTCAAACACCAATAATACTCGCTTGAGACTAATACTAAGGAGAACACAAATAAATAACAAGCCTTATTTATTTAAGATGTTCCGTGAGTGGTATATAAATATTTTGACGATACTTAGATCAACATTTTCGATAAAATTATTTATTTACATTTGCTTCGTCAAAATAAGAAGATAATTTTAGCTAAAACATCGATGTGAAGTTATCACAAAAGTCGGTACTGAGAAATAAAATTTTACGCGTAATTCTGGTTAATTCGAAGCTATGTTTAGAAACTACAGAAATACATTTTTGAAGTGAAAACTTCTTTAGGCGCGTTGAGCACTTCTTGGGTGAACAAAAATCATAAGACTCGCGTCATCATCACGCTTCGTCATCGTCACGCTTCCACGCTTTCCATTTTTTAATTATTTTAGAATATTAACAATATCTCAGAAATGGTGCGTTCTACGCAAAAAATAACGAAATTTTGACCCCCTTAATAACTTCTAAGAGAGTATCATAAATCCAACCCGCCCCTTTTTTTGTTTTTTTTGTTTATAAAGAAGTGTTTATGATCAAGGATTAAAGTTTTCACTTCTATCGGCAGTCCCCAAAGACTGCCCCAACTTTTTTTGGTTAGGAATCGTAAAGTCAGCCCTGACCTAGTGGAATACATAATTATGCCATATTATACCATATTCAGAAGAGGTCCACCTCTACCTATACTCCATTTGGTTAGGTATTTAACTAAAGGTAAACAATCTTGATGTGACTTTTTACATTAACACATATTAAACAAATAAACGAGCAGCGATAGCTCAGTGGGGAGACCAACAGACTGCAATGCAGAGGGTCTCGGGTTCGAACCCACGTCGCGCACCTCTGACTTTCGGAAGTTATAAGACTTTTCGAAATTATGTGCGTATTGATTGCCAATTATCGCCTGCTCCGTGCCTCGGAGAGCACGTTAAGCCGTCGGTCCCGGCTGCCATGAACATCTATGGCAGTCGTTATTGGGAGAGTGTCGACACAAAAGATCCCACTGGGTCGAAGTGTCGCCGGTCTGCACTGACTGGCCCTCACATAAGATAAGATAAACAAATAAACTACTGCTTAAACTAACGGTTCAATTCATTTAGTAATCGTTATTGTTGTATTTCCATTGATCTTTAGCAGCATTTTATTTTTAAACTGAGTTTAGATAAAAAGATAAAAAAGATACCTAACCAAATGGAGTATAATGCACAGCAGTCGCATTCTACCGCGCTACCGACGCGACGCAAGCAATAAATAACATTAAAACAAACATTTTACTTTAAATAACTGTAGTTAGGCATTGGTTAAAATATAAGTATTTTATTTAATCTGGGAGACTTACAGTTAACATAAAAATGCAAAAAACAACCAACTTTACAGACAACCAATGTTGTCTGCAAAGTTGGTTTACGGACGATAGTGTAACGTGACAACGTCATACAAGCCGATCGTGCCTTTCACTCGCTCGTGTAGTGCTCTCGCTCCGATCGTAACGTTACAATGAGCGTAATGGGACAATGAGCGTAACGGGACAATGAGTCATCCTTTTTCGTGCGTGCAGCCGGCGTTCATCGATTTATTAGACGTTGTCACGTCAAAATATACTAGATTCAGTAAGCCAATAACATCCTCAAAATTAGGATACATAAATAAATTAACTATATTATACACACAGTATTGTAAAAATATAAACGCAATTTGAAAAACAACCCGCCATCTCATTTTAGTCTAGGTAAATATATCAGCTTGTGTCCTATATCTATTGAAATCGTAAATATATAACGTCTAATGATAGAAGTTACAGTTGTATCGAGTTTTATTGTAAGAAGTACATCTAAGAATACGTATTAAAGCATATAATGTGGCGGTAAATGGAGTGCGACGAAACTTTCCTAAAGAACATCCCCGTACAATGTAAGTTACGTGGCGCCATCTAGTAACACATGTGTGAAACTTAGCTTCTTAAAATGGCGCTGCATAGAATGCGCTGTTTAAATGATGGTTATGAGAGTGAGAGTAATGTTTTATGTCATGAATTGTTGTAAATGTGTTTCTTATTGTACTTGTGACCTGTACGAAGTGCTGCAATTCTTCCCAAAGCTGTTTCTATAGAGCGAAAATTTGTGAGAAGTGTATCTTCTTTTATTATTTCTAGTAATATTATAAATGAAAGATTGTGAAGATGTTTAGATATTTCTTTGATGTTATTTGAAAGGTTTAAGATAAAAATTAGTCCTACGCATAGATCATGGTCACATTGGATACTTTTTATCCTGGTATGCATTCCAGTAGATTTCAATAAGACGAAGTCGCGATCAGAAAGCTACATACCTACAGAATTATACATCTGATTTCTTTTTGTCATCGCACCAATTCAGGCTTCGAACCTACAAAACTCATTGCGGTTACAATGGCGTCCAATATTTAAATTGTAAATGTTTTCCTTAAGATTAAATATAGTTTTAATGTGAATTTAATACAATAAGTAGTAATAACTACTATATACGGATTTTATCGCGTTGTTTATTTGACACTTTATTACATAATTTAGAAACTGTTACACTACTACTATTAAACTTCGGGCACGCCACAATCGTGACGGTAAGACCCGTTTTTGAGGAGTGGCTGGAGAGACATGGCGCCCTCACCTTCCGGCTAACACAGGTAATGACTGGCCACGGTTGCTTTGGCCAGTTCCTGTGTCGCATAGGCCGGCAAGAGACGCCCGTTTGTCACCATTGCGGCGACTGCCGCGACGTTGTTGAAGACTCGGCGCTGCACACTTTGGCGGACTGCCCTGCCTCGTCATCGAAACGCCGTGAGTTGAACGCGGCAGTCGGTATGGTCACGCTCCCGGCCGTGGTTCAGTCCATGGTCCGGAGTAAGAGATCATGGAACGCCGTCGCCTCCTTCTGTGAGGAAGTAATTTCCGTCAAGGAGGCGGCGGAGCGGGAGAGGAAGCGCTCAAATCCTCTTCCCAACCGCAGAACCGGGCGCCGGAGGGCGCGAGATGACCTCCAGTTAGCCTGAGGTGTTTGTAGGTATATTACACAAAGCGAGTGTGACTAACTACAACATTGTAGCATACTACTAGCATATGAGCACCCATCGCAATCTTGATCGAGACATCGTAGCTTGACGTATCCAATGAAGTTCGACGTCAAGGGTCCCTCGTTATGATTTTACATAAACCCAAAGTTCATTCCCCTATCCGTTGTCAAGCTGTAATATTATATTGTAATGTCTGGGCGTTCCTACATTACAGTCGATTTATGATTTAGGTATAGCGAGACAGACGTTGGGATATTTTGTATCTATTTCTTGTTTAAATAGACCATTATTTTCAGGTTAGGTGACAGTCGAACTCAATGTGTTGTCTTAGCGATATACACACACTAGATGTGCCCGCTGTTTCACCCGCGTTTATGACTACTGCACCGCCCCCGTGGGTCATAGCGTGATGTTATATAGACTATAACCTTTCTTGATAAATGAGCTATCCAACACTAAAATAATTTTTCAATTTTAACTAGTATGTAGTTCCTGAGATTAGCACGTTCAAACAAACAAACTCTTCAGCTTTATAATATTAAGTATAGATTTGTCAAAATATTTCATAATATTTGATATACCCACAGTAGATATTGTATAGGAATCTCGAAATTTAATTTAGGAAAAACCAATTTCATAGGTAACACAACCTAATACTTTTATCATCCGTGTAGTTGTCACTGACACGATTTAATTGTATAAAAATAGGACAAGTAGGGTGTCTAGTAGGAAACGTATTTTGTTATCTAGTAGGGCTTAAGATCATAGCTCATTAGAGCCACCCGGCACCCGACCAGCACCACCTCGTCACTCGGTGTCCACTCGTTGGCCACAGGTGGTTCACGGTTGGAGGCCGCGTGTCAACCAGTTAAAGTCAGGTGGTCCATGGGTGGACGCCGCGTGGTCAACGAGTGGACTTTGCGTTGTCCGCGAATAGATGAGTAGTTTGACAGGGATCGTCACTAGTCGTCTCGTGTAGACACAAGTGTATTGTTATATCTGACTAGCGGATGGCGCGTGGACCACTCGCAGATGGCGCGCGATCCATTCGGGAAGTGCGCGCGGGTTACGCAAGGCAAGCTTGCGGGTAACGGGTGGCCACCGAGTGGGCCACTCGCCGAGCGCGCGGTCAGCCCGCGGGCGAGGCGCTCCGGAGTTGATGTAGTGACCGTATACCCGTAGTATTCCATACAAAGCATACTAACCGCTCGAGGCGAGGCAGTGCTAGTCGGGTGCAGGGTGGCTCTAATGAGCTATGACCTTTATAGTCTGATGAATCGAGTACCTTTGGAGAAAAACGTTTTTGAAAGGCGAACACAGTCAAACAAACGCAACATGGAAATATGCAGTTTTATTCTATTTGTTTAAAAATTCCTAGCTGGGAATAATTCCTGTATTGTACGAGTGATTACAAATAGAACACCTAAACTTGGAACAAGCATTCCTGGATCACACATTTTTTGTGTCGTATGGGATTCGAACCCACAACGTTCGGCGTAGTGGCAACGGTGAGGCGACCACTTAAGCCACTTTGCTATCCGTGCATCTAAGAGTGAGAATATAAGTTATTAACGAAATAAAGAAAATGCATAAACCAGGACTTGAACCTCGACAAGGTTTTGTCAAGGTAACGTTGAATCCTACTTCATAAATTGTCTTTTCTCGTTTATGATTTACATTTGTTTACTTGTTAAGCTTCGCAGTTTGTTTGTGTTTCATATTCCATCTTGAATTATTTGAATTTAATTACTTTATTTTCAACCGATTATTTTGTTTTTATTCGCTATGGTATACCAGAAACGTATCATTTTTTATATTTTCTTTCTTTATATTAAGGGTATTAGAAACTTGTAAGTTATTTCAAAATTCTCAGTAGTTTAACTGGGTTTTAAAGTAAGTCTAATGGGATGAAAATTCCCAGTACCTAGTACAACTGGTAAGACTATCCGGTAGGACTACTGGGAATAGTTGGGATGTTTCGACATTTGTGACTCGATCATGCATAAACTATTAAACGGGTATGCATGAAATTTTGTACACAGATGCCCTGGACTCACACATTTTAGTTTGCAAAAGACTACATCAGTTAAGCCTAGCTTCTCAGTAGAACCTAGCATAGGTAACACAGCTAGGGTCAACTACCTGGGATATTTTTGAAACAATTGATCCTACGGGAATAGTATTCCTAGAGGATCAATAACTTATGTTGATCATTCCATTTAAGGTTATTATCCCTCGTATCTATTAGTAAAATTAAAGTAAACATTATCATCATTACCGGTCAGAGTGACATAGCCAAATGAAATATCCTGTGAACTCACCGAATCAAATGTCAACGACCGTTGACTAACTAACTTATACTGTTAATTACCTTAATTATGACAAATGTATCTTGTAATCTAAGGTTTAGTTCGCATCTCTGTAATTTATAAAACTATGAATGTAGCGCTGCGGTAGTGACTGAACAGATTTGTTGGTTGAAGTGGTCTCCCCGCCACCACCACTGCGCTGAGTATCGTGGGTTCAAATCTCACACGGGACAAAAGTTTGTGTTCATCATCTCAACTGAAAGGACTCCACTGATGGACATAGGACTCTCCCAAAGTTTTCCACACAGACCGGTTTTGGGCCACTAGCATACAACTGGTTCCTGCGACCCTTACCAGATCGTCGGTTCCCATTTTGGAACCTACCCCTGCTGCGTCTTCCGGTGCTTCCACTTCAGAATCTTTCATGCTATGTGCCCTACCCACTGCCACTTCAGCTTAGCTAAAATTTGTGTTATCCACATAATAATATGGTTGTTGAAGTGAAATTTCTTTAGGCGCGTTGAGCACTTCTTGGGTGAACAAAAATCATGGAACTCGCGTCATCGTCACCGAACGCGTTCCATTTCTTAATTATTTTTGGTTTATAAAGAAGTGTTTATGATCAAGGATTAAAGTTTTCATCGCAGTCCTCACAGACTGCCCCAATTTCCTGAGTCTGGATGTTGTCTGGTTCGTTATTTGATTGTTTGTAAAGTTCCCCGCGATTCAGGAATTATTTCTAAAGCAAGAGACATTATCATACACGAGGTCCCAGGCTCGATATCCGATCGGGCGAAATATTATTGGAATTTTCTGTCAAGACATTCTTTATAATTGCACGAAATTTAGAATTGAGCCTGGTACTCGCGCGTTATCACGTACGACCTAAAACCTCATTTAGCAAAATGTGGGTGCATAACACTCTACCTAACCTTTTAAGAATGCAGATATATAATAAGACTGGTTCTTCTAAACGTCAAGTTATATAATTTACGTGTTTCAGTGAGAACGGAAGCGGCGGTTGCGGTGAGTGGTTTACATACAAATGTATATGAACATCCGTGAATAATATTTTCCTTGTGGATTCTATGTGCTTTGTCTTTGAATTACATTTTAATTACGTACTGAGTATATGGCGAGAGATAGCTCCTTAACAAAAAATGAAACAATCCAATATACAGATATAGTCTGACGTTCATAAGTTAGTTTGGAGTCCGGACCCGTGCTTCACCTAGGTTCTCCACCTGAGTGAAGCACAGGGACTATATAGGGTCCCGTGCTCCAACTGATAACATTATTGTACAGTGATGCAATAAATTGTTGTTGTTGTGACCTGAACTAATAAAAAAGTGGCCGTGAGGTTCTTGCAGGTTTCTTCTCATAGGCTCTACCCTTTGCCTACCTACTTACCTAGCAACTAACCTAAATGTAGCTTCAGTAACCTACACATTTTGACGTTCATAAGTGTTACTTTGTGACCTAAATGAATAAATGATTTTTGACTTTGATATTATTCTCGACTTCAATTTTGGCTATAGTATTCCTAAAGAGTTAAAAATGTATTACACTCACATAAAGGGGCACAGTTCCAGATCCCATGCTGGTATTGAAAATTCCTTGACAGAAAAACTCAATAGTTTTTCATAGACCTGACCCGGGCATCGAAACCCATAACTTATGCACAGCAGTCACATTTATTACCGCTGCGCCACCGCGGCAGCTAGTAACATAACTTACTCAAAAATGATGTATTTGTAAATAAATGTCGGCGGTGTTGACCATTAGAGGGCATTGGTAGTAACAAGTGCTTCGTCACGTCGCAAACTTTGCAAAGGTCATTGACACTTATTATCTGCGTGTCAATTTAATGGATACTGATGCTTGCGGAAAAAGTTTTGTTTTGAAGAGTTCCCTAACTTTTCCGTCTGGCTCCATTGGTTATGGTTATCCAAACATTTATCTTCTCTATCACTTAGTACAACAATAAGCAACAAAGTATATAATTATACTAATGAGTAAAGTATGATAAATGGCATTATCGCTTATATACAAACTAACAAATGTGTTAGTATGTAAGCGATAATCTCTATTATAACTACTAAACCGCTTCCAAAAGTAATTTATCATTGAAAAGTTATTTTTATTATTTTATTTATTATTACAAGCATATATAGAAGCAGCTAGGTCTCAGGTTCGAACCCACGTCGCGCACATCGGACTTTCGGAAGTTATATGACTTTTCGAAATTATGTGCGTATTGATTAACAATTATTGCCTGCTCCGTGCCTCGGAGAGCACGTTAAGCCGTCGGTCCCGACTGCCATAAACATCTATGGCAGTCGTTATTGGGAAGTCAGGACCCTCTAATATCCTGACACTGGTCTAGCCTTAGGGTATCGTTAGCCTTCGGGTTGCGGAAGTCAGATGGCAGTCGCTCCGTGTAAAACCTGATATCCAGTCAAATCCGGTTAGACTAAAAAGCCGACCAAGTGACTTGGGAATAATAAAGGCTAGGGAGAAGATTTATTATTATAACAAGACAAAGTATTCTTTTGTACAATGGTCCACAGAACTGTTTTTAAGTAAATTATGATTTAATGACGAACCACACGAATAAAGCCGTATATAAGAGTGAACAAATAAAGAAAGTGCACTTATTTTTGGCACACATTTGTGCACTATAATATCGCCTGCGCAGATGGCAACTTTCAGTTGAGACTGGCCACCATGAACGAAATTTGGTAGTGTTTGAAATAACCGTCCTCTGTAACATGGTCACAAAAACTCACTCCTGACTTTGTATTTGACACCATCCTGCTATTACTCCTTTTATTCTTATTTCGTCTCCAGCAGTAATCTGTTCAAGCATGTTCTGTTTTAAAATATTTCACAATACATTGTAGATAAATTAAACTGTTAGGTTATTACCTATGAAGTTGCTAGTTCTTTTCCAATATCTAATTTTGTGATATTCAAAAACAAATAACATTTTTGTCTTGTGCATAATCTAAAACTATTAATAAAATATCAATACTAATAGGCTACATGAATTAAATTATGCAATTTGTGTTCAACGTTAGGTCGTTTAGTAGTAGTCTTCCCGGATTCGTTGCTGGAATTTGCCATTATTTCATGATGGCTACAATTTCTTGATAATTCAAACCATACTTGGCATATAGCACATATAAAACAAAAAAGCCTAACCACTAAAATCTATCGAAGCGGTAAATTTCCAAATAAAAATCTCTTGAAATATCATTCAATTTGTTCTGGCTATATGAAATAGATTGTATAACATATCTATACTAATATTATAAAGCTGAAGAGTTTGTTTGTTTGTTTGCTTGAACGTGCTAATCTCAGGAACTACTGGTCCGATTTGAAAAATTATTTCAATTTTAGATAGCCCATTTATCGAGGAAGGCTATAGGCTATATATCATCACGCTAAGATTAATAGGAGCGGAGCACCAATGAAGAATGTTTCAAAAATAAAATAGTAATTATTTCAACTCTGTATATAAACTGTCCCACTGCTGGGCACGGAGCTCTTCTCAGTGTGAGAAAGATAAACCCATAGTCTATGAGAAAATACAACATTATTTTTTCTTATGACTGCGCCGAACGTAAGACAGATAATGACAGACATCGTGCGGCGCATATTGAAATCGGCGCGCGGCCGTCCTAGTAAAATTGTGTGGAGGATTTGAAGTGCTTTTTTGATAAATATGTATCTTTATTGTCAACCAATAACATGAATATTTGGGACGAGCAAATTGTAATAAGTATAACTATTTATGTTTCGTTTAAGCTGTAAAATAAGATAGATTTCTACTATTATAATCTAAAAATCACGTAACACGAGCTTACGTTTTTGCATTTTTCGTGCAAATTTACGTAATTTTGTGGTCAAAATTATTAATTATTTTAAGTTTTTTACACGGAGTAATTTTAAACACATTCATTGTTATGGTAAATGTATATTTTATATTTGTATTAAACTAAAAGTGTTGATTTTATAACATTTCACACACATTTCGCTCGGCGCAGTCTTAATACCAAACAGTAAGTTTCATAGGTAAAGACCCAATATTTAATTAGTTTGTACCAAGTCGCAAGGCGAGCCACGTGTATTTACAATGGAGCGTCGATATTTCCTGTGGCTAGAACTAAAGCTGCGCTATACAAAGCAATTTTTTTCTACAGAAAAGGTCACTACAGACTAACGAACGTGACTTGTTGACCCTGACCTTCAACGATAAGTTAGTATTCACATAAAAAATGGTAAAGTAGGCAAATTATGTTTCATTTCATAAAAACTTCTTGACAGAGTATCGTCAGCAGGGGACCATTGGTGCCGTTCAACACAGAGATAATTATCTTTTTTTAAAGGATACACGTATCTTATCTTATCTTATGTGGGGGCCAGTCAGTGCAGACCGGCGACACTTCGACCCAGTGGGATCTTTTGTATCGACACTCTCCCAATAACGACTGCCTTAGATGTTCATGGCAGCCGGAACCAACGGCTTAACGTGCTTTCCGAGGCACGGAGCAGGCGATAATTATTGTCAATTAATACGCACATCATTTCGAAAAGTCATATAATTGCCGAAAGTCAGAGGTGCGCGACGTGGGTTCGAACCCGAGACCCTCTGCATTGCAGTCTGTTGGTCTCCGCACTGAGCTTTCGCTGCTCAAGCATACACGTAAGTAATACTGCTGGTGTTACAAGCATACATAGGATACGGATACAGATCAGAGTTTTGGAAATCATAGGAATACATGACAAGGTGTATTGGCGGCGATCTTTTGTAGGACGGATGGATGGTTATGTTCTGTGTTGTAGCTTTACGATTAAGTGGATCTGCTTCGTGGATCAAATTGCAGCAGACATACTTTGGTGCTTTTGGCTTCGGCTTCACTTGTTCAGGAACAGTACTTTTATCTATATACAGATTCGGGTGGTTGTTACTAAACTATACGTAAACCGTTAATGGATTTGTATGAAAATTGGCCGACAGATTGACTGTGTCCTAGATACTTTTATGCCTTTGCGTGGGATTTACGTGAACCCAGTTCCGACGCAGTATCTATATATATATATATATATATATATATATATATATATATATATATATATATATATATATATATATATATATATATATATACATATATAAGCAAAAACTTTGTACCCCTTTTTACGAAAGTTGCGCGGACGGAGGAGTATGAAATTTGGCACAGTTATAGTTTATATGGAGAAGGAGGTGCGAATCCTAATATTTATATAAAATATGCATTAAAATACATTAAATTAATGAACCATTCATTTGACACACGCAGTCGTAGCGTGTAACTATGGTTACATATATCTTACAGGCAAACTTTGGTCGAAATTCGAGCACTAGGCGATCGCTATTAACAAATTATTGTTCATAGCTTGTATGCTTTGTATCCGTGGCTTAAATATTTATTGTCTTTTGTTTCATAGGAAATAAGACCTAACGCGGTGTTTTTAGTTTAAGAAAAATAGTTCATCCATAATCTCGGCACGATATTTGTGCGGTAATTGTATAACGCACCCTAGAGCAGGGTCACGCGGCGTGACACGGTTCAGTGATCGCTTACGCCGCGCCGTCACCCCGCTCGCTCTAAGCGTTTCACGGTAATTAATATTTTTATTTTAATACAACCTTCACTACTGACAAGGGGGTGCTGTTTTAAAATCTTTATTTACACCTCTTTCACCCGATATCGACTATATTTAGATCGAACAATACTTCAGACTAGGTAAAGCGTTTTGCAAGACCGTGACGTAATATGCATCTATATTAAATAAAAAAGAACAGGTACAAGTAATTAATAATTATGTTGTATGCGCAGCTGAATGGGTCTATCACATAATTTTTTTGTTTTAATGAAAAATCACAGATAGTTAAAATAAGATGCTTTATTGGTCACTTACCTACAACTAACGAGAAAATTAATGATAAGTTAATTAGTAAAAATTAGTACTTCAATGGTTTGAGTTACACAATTTATGGAAGGCGTCGGAAAAGTGTTGATTTTGAAAGAGGCGCGCGAGCCATGTACGATTTATAACGCGTATATACTCGTATGTAGAAGATTAGGTTGCATCTAATTATACCTATAAGTACTGAAGCGGTTTTAAATGCTGAATTATTTAGGCAATAGAATTTCAATGTCTCGCTTACTGATTCAGATGATCAATAATTATTCTAAATCGAATCACAGTAAGCCAGACTATTACATTATGAATGAAAATAAATTCAAACTTAACGATAATTCTATTTAAATAAGCGTACGAAAATATTCTTAAGAAATTGCATTGTATAACACAAATCAATCAATCTTAATTCTTTGGGGATTTATTTAAAATATTACAAACTCCATTCCTTTATCTTATTAACGAATAACTAAACAGAATTAAAACTTTGTCACGATAGCTTATAATCTACTTGTAGACGCAAATAACCTAGATTTTAATCGTAAGTAGGTCAAACAAACATTATTAAGAGTTGATTTGTTGTTTATTGATACAAAACTAACAAAGATTCAGGTGCGTGTTGTGTTCGTGAAGGATACTGCATGTACTGCCCACATCCTACGATACTGTGATGGTATTAGCAGAAGAGTTAGATGTGACAATATCAAACCTTTTTCAATTGCAGTTGGATTAAGAGTGAGTGGGTAGGTTTCTTTCTCAATTATTTCATCACACGTATCTTTTTGGCTCATTTCTGGTTGTAACTACTCTAGTTACAGACATATCATGTAATATGCACAAGTAGTAGAGCCTCGCTGATTTCAGCATGAATGGGCCGACTCGACCGGGGAAGGACTATCCTCTCACAGAATATCGACGTGAAATACCAGTATTCCTACTGTTGTGTTTCGTTCGGTGAGTGAGTGTGCCGGAGGCCCAATCACACAAAAAATGACAAGACAAAAAAGTGGGGGTGCACAATTCGTAAACGGGGGTCCATGAAAATGTATTTGCTTTCGATAGTAAAGTATTAAAATGTTGGCTGGACTTCACCGACTGTTCGACAAGCTCGGCGACTGTTACTTGTAAAAACTTGCATATTCCATGTTTTTCGATTTTTCGGTAGAGAATTACTAAAAAAAAGGTCAGCCTGCCTACCGTGCTAGATTCAGTACCGAGAAAGTGGACTATGAGAAAAAAGTCTGGGAACCTCTGATCTAAATCTATTAAAAGAGTACTAAATGCATATATATGAAATTTTAATACCATAATCAATATCACTAATAACATACATCGGTGTTTTAGAATACTGAATTATGAATGGGTCGTTAAAAAAAACAATGCAATTATAATAAAGCTAGTTTGATAACATTTTTATGGCGAACCTCCATTAAAGTAAAACCCAAGACATGGACCATTCGTTCGGCTATGACCTTCAATATTAATAAAGGTGGTTAATATATTCTGTCTACGTATCCAGTCAGACAATTTTTGTCTGATTTATATCTGTCTTTAAGATAAATGTACATGAAAATTATGTTTAAGAACTATCTCAGCGCAATCAGTGAAGAGTCACAGACAACCCGTAACCACGTCAGTTGCAAGTCAGTTGAAATAAATAGGCAAATGAATATTTATTTATTTATTTACAAACGCGATTAGGGCTCATTGTCTAATATCTCATTATGTATAGAAATCGCAAATGTTTAAACAACTAAACTGGAGAGAAAATCTAAAAAATCCGAAAGATTTATTTTATATCTGTTTGTTTATTTGTTCGTCTTTTACTTAAAAACCATTAAATATTTTTGATTTAATTTCTACAATTTGCTAGCTTGGGACGAACTTTAAAATCTAAGCCGATCTAAGTACAATGAACCGGCCGGCATATTGCCCCTTATTCAAATAAAACAAATGCAGAGCAAATGTTAAAATTGATTATTTAGAAACATATATTTTCTGAATATCGTCTAACTCAAATTCACGAACATCCTTCGTAATGATTGACATTGTACTGAAAATAGAAGCCATATACTAACTATTAGTAATTAATATCTGAATATGCAATCAACATCACAATGAAAAACTAATATGAATATGAATTCTGATAGCACGTTCGTTTTAATGAAGTTGAGCATTCCGCGGCACCTACACTTCTTCTACGGGTATTGATTGAAGGCCGAGGATGCACAGAATATTTAGGTACTAACAGGAATAAATAATTATTTAATAATAATAATAATTATAATTATTCTACATATATCTAATCTATACAAATATTTAAAAAAAATATTTTATTTTGTTTGTTTCTAACAATTTTACTCAAAAACTACTTAACCGATTTAAAAAATTCCTTACCATTAAAAGCCGAGTAACATTGGCTATATTTAAATAAAAATAGTAGGTACTGTTACTAATATAACCTAACCTACTTTTACACGAGCAAAACCGCGAGCAAAAGCTAGTAATAATTACCCATGTAATTATGATTTTAATTTACATACTTTGTTAATCTTTTCCAATTGCCATAGTGGGATAGGCAATCAAAGGATGCGTGGTGGATTTTCCTTCCGGGATTTATATGAGAGCGAGAGTGAAAGAGAGATGAGACTATGTATGATTATATTAAATTGAACGCTTTACTTGCCAGAAATCGATTGTTAAATGGTCCTCATTTAAAAATGGATTTCTACTAAGTAAGGTAAGGTAAGGATCCCACCACGCACCCAGCCCAATTATTGCAATAGGAAAGGGTTGACAATATCGAACTTCTTTGAAGGTGACAAACAGTTGTATGGGAGCTTGCAGTATTTTGCGTTCAGCCCACCAAGTAAACTTCTCTGAAGGCGACAAAGAGCTGCATGGGATCTTGCAGTATTCTGCATTCACCCCCCAGGTAAACTTCTCTAAAGGCGGCAAACAGCTGCATGGGATCTAGCAGTATTCTGCAATCACCCCACCAGATAAACTTCTCTGAAGGTGACAAACAGCTGCATGGGATCTTGCAGTATTCTGCATTCACGCCACCAGATAAACTTCTCTGAAGGTGACAAACAGCTGCATGGGATCTTGCAGTATTCTGCATTCACGCCACCAGATAAACTTCTCTGAAGGTGACAAACAGCTGCATGGGATCTTGCAGTATTCTGCATTTACCCCACCAGATAAACTAATGTTTGTTTAAGAAGTTAGTTCAGTACTGTAGTGCAATTTCGACCCACAACCCCTTGATTGCAAGTCCTATATCTTACCAGATTACCTGCCATAAATATATTTGTTTACAACTAACTCAGCGGTGTTACTGCCTACGTTACAAAATAAAATGACAGTCGTCTAATCACCTTTTAGCCGAGACGGAGTGCCGACCCCTGCTCTTGACCGATTATAACGGGGAAGCGGTCGGTCTTCCCTAAACAAAAACATAGAAAGCCCTTTACGAGATTGGACGTTACCCTATGTCAGACGAGACGAAAAAAGGTCAAATCAGTAATCACAAGTACGCTAATATTTACTGGTAAACGGTAAATGTTCACTGAATACGAGATAACAGATGGAATAACTTAATTCTCTAAGACTCTGCTCGTGTCACGATTCACTCCCGATCTATCGGGGCAATCTGCAGGATTGCATGAGTATCGACAACATTTTTATATACATTACTATTATGAGCCACACCATAAAATTTTACAACATTGATATTTTATATGCGAATAAATGGATGATAAAGTATTGACCAAGGAAGCTCTGTAAGTTAAATGTGATTAGTACGATTGGAAGAGCCAAGTGAACGTTTTCTGTGAAGATCAGAGTCGTTTTAAGAAGAGGTCATATTAAAAGTACTCAATATCGATGGAATGTAACTAAGCCAGAGCCATAGCTAGTAGAGAAGCATAGGTACGTTTTGCCGACCGCCCGGTCGCACAGGTATGTGACGTTTTGTAACGACCGGGGACGGACTACCATCTCACAGAATATCGACGTGAAATACCAGTATTCCTACTGTTGTGTTTCGTGCGGTGAGTGAGAGTGCCGGAGGCCCAATTATCTCCTTTACCCCATTCCTGCTCCTTCTCCTTCCTACTTCCTTTCCTAAAGGGTCGGCAACGCGCAAGTGATGCCTCTGGTGTTGCAGGCGTCCATAGGCTATGGTGACCACTCACCATCAGGTGGGCCGTTTGCTTGTTTGCCACCTTAGTCGTATAAAAAAAACCTTCATTTTAGTAATCTTTTTTTAAAGTATCTTGCGTATTTACTAACAATATCTGCATTTAAGTTTACAGTTTACCAACTAGATCAAATACTTCACAGTAAATACAATGCCGAGAAAGCATGTTTTTTTTTTATCGGAATTAGATAAAATAGTTATGTACCACCCCATACATAGGTATGTATGGGGTGCATAACTATTTTATCTAATTCCGATAGGTATCCAGCTTAATAAACTGTGTCTAAGAACGGATACTAAATAATACACTAAGACCAGAGATTGACACTATGCGAAATGACTTGAGGTTTATAAGTTGGAACCCTACAAGTTGCCCCTACTAATTGTGACCAGACTATAACAGCGCGTTCGGGGTTTATCAGTCCGTTTCGCTGGACGTTATCCGGTCGCTATCTTTTTAGGGACCAATGAACTCTGCGAACGGTTTGTTTTTTGTTGACGCACTTACTTTGTAAGGCTGTAGGCTAGTCTGATAGGATAGTAAACTGTTTAATTATGCTCTTTCCTCTAATAGGTCGTTTTATTTTATTAAGATTTATCCAAGGTTAGTTTGTGATGGACGCTAATGAAGAGCACGACGCACAATAAATAATTGGTTTCCTTTTTTATTTATTTACTTTTATTTTTTATTTATACTAAGCTAGGAAATATAAATCGAATGTTCAAGTGGAAAAACCAAGACCTCAACATAAGGACCCCATTACACGAATGTTTACACGACCAAAAAATTAAAATTGCGTCATAAAAGAAGATATTTCAGTCCTCGCCGAGGTCCATAATAAATCTTATCGAATAATCGGGACGAATGATTTTGAATGAAACGTGGTAATTTCAGGAGTAATAAAAGCTGGGTCGCTGTACTCTGGACAATGGGACATTACGGGTTGTATTTCATGCAGCCCGTTTATTGTGACACCCCTGACCGCCAATGAAAATTGTGATCTTGCAATATTTGTATAGGTTTCCGCTATCACA
The DNA here is from genome assembly GCA_963564715.1 of Catocala sponsa. Classification (NCBI taxonomy): domain Eukaryota; kingdom Metazoa; phylum Arthropoda; class Insecta; order Lepidoptera; family Erebidae; genus Catocala; species Catocala sponsa. The sequence continues at coordinate 1,388,987 of OY751337.1, forward strand.
GGTTTTATTGGCGTTTCATAGATAACAGTTTGTAATCGAGTTCAGTGACAATTATTTCGCAACAATAGCCTACGTCATTGATAGTTTAGGTCAACGACTTGTGAGTCAACTTTGTAGGTCATTGTCCTTTGTATGCTTATTTGTATTTAGTCTGTGAAAATTTATAGTCCAGGGAGAAAGTATTCGGGATGAGCGAAAATATACGTGCTTCATTTCATTGTGTGTTTCCGTCGGTCATGTGGCAAGGTAGAGTTATGGACTAGCCCTACGCTATTGCTAAAGTTATATGTAACATTGATTAATTAATGTCTAGAATCCTGTATAAAAAATAAACTTTGCCCCATTTACCCAGTTTCATGCGGTAATTCCTGGCCTTACCATTTCATCTCAGAGGGGAAATGGTATTGTTAAAACACTGTGTAAGCGTTTACAAGGTGTTACACATTCAATTTAAACTACTCTATAGGGATTTTGTCTCAGATATTTTAAATTAAATAATAATTATACCCATACATACATTTATATCATTTCCACGATATTTCGAATTATTTTTAGGCAGCAAAGGTCACGGATATATTTCCCGCATAATCTTCTCCCTAGGCTTTCTACTCTAAACGGATTTGACTGGATATCAGTTTTTACACGGAGCGACTGCCATCTGACCTCCGCAACCCGAAGGCTAACAATACCCTAAGGCTAGACCAGTGTCAGGATATTAGAGGGCACTGACTTCCTAATAACAACTGCCATAGCTGCCATAGATGGTAATGGCAGCCGGGACCGACGGCTTAACGTGCTCTCCGAAGCACGGCGCAAGCGATAATAATAATTGTCAATCAATACGCACATAATTTCGAAAAGTCATATAACTTCCGAAAGTCAGAGGTGCGCGACGTGGGTTCGAACCCGAGACCCTCTGCATTGAAGTCTGTTGGTCTCCCCACTGAGCTATCGCTACTTTCGTGCATAATTTAAATATTTAAATTACGTTTGAAGTAGATTAATTTCAAAGTGGTCCATAGCCAATTATGCGACGGGTCATCTACATAATAATTAGGCTTGGGTTCACACGACGTTTTCTTTCATCATCATAGCGAGACTATTAACGTCTTATACATACAACATTACTACAATTTCTGAAGAGTTTCCTTGAGACTGTTAACAACACTTATTTCTTCACCATCAAATAAAACGGTAAAGTACCAACTTCCATAAAAGCAAGAGTATTTTCGTGGTAAAAGTACAGTCGTAAACGTACGAGCATAATTTTAACTCATTTTGAGGTTATGTATAGCAATGAAAATTATAATAAAAACCGAAAATATTTAATGTGAGCCATTGCACTAAGTTTACGATGTCGCGACGCGCCGTTTACGCAATTAAATGTTGTTGAATATATATTTATTTATTTCTTATGAGTCACTTGATGTGTCAAACATAAATATAATATCATAGAGGATAAAAATAATTGTGGTGTTCGCTGAAAATCAGCGCTGTGTAGTGCTTGCAGCAATGCAAGTGCCACAGCATTATGTTGAGCGCATCACCGTTGTTTTTGTGCCGTCAGGTGGGACGTGCATCTGCACTTAAACATTTTAATTGTTTTTAAAGTTTCTTTATAAGTACTTACATATTTTTATTTTACTTAATTACTTTTTGTTATACCTACATTTTAAATAATAATTGATGATGCATGTCATGATGGTACAAAAATAAAAATATTTTCATTTCATTTTATTCTTTCAATTTTTATAATAATGTAGAAAGAGATTAACATAAAATATAATCTATCTGAGCGTTCATGTAAACGTAAATATTTAAATAAGATTAAGACATGAATATCAGAAAAGTTGATGAATGTTATATGTACTTGTGTTTCGAAGTTGTACCTGTTTGCGACAATAAAATACCCGTACAGTACCATACCTAATAGTATCTAAGCATTGTTAGGTCATGCTCGGGAGCTAGTCGGTGTATTGTAATGCAGTAGAGTGTATATTTGTCATCTCCTTGCACATACAACAACGACGCTTTAAAAATTGTCTTAAGACTGCGCCGCAGATAATAACAGGGCTCGTGCGGCGCATATTCAAATCGGCGCGCGGCCGCCATAGTAAAATTGTATGGAGGATTTGAAGTGCTTTTCTGATAAATATGTATCTTTATTGTCAACCAAAAACTTAAATATTTGGGATGGACAAATTGTAATATAACTATTTATGTTTCGTTTAAGCAGTAAAATAGGATAGATTTCTAGTGTTATAATCTAAAAATCACGTAACACAAGCTTACGTTTTTGCATTTTTCGTGCAAATTTACGTAATTTTGTAGGCGAAAATATTAATTATTTTAAGTTTTTTACACGGAATAATTGTAAACACATTCATTGTTATGGTAAATGTATATTTTATAATTGTAATAAACAAAAAGTGTTGATTTTATTCACTTAAGTGTGACCGCCTGTTTTGGCACATTTGGCTCGGCGCAGTCTTAAGACCACAACTTTACGTAAAAGCAGCAATAGCATAGTACAGGTCCTGCATGGATAGCCAACAGAACTGTCACGCAAAGCTATCGTAGCAGCCGGTAGCCAGTAACCGACCATACAGCAAAAGCTTTTGACTTAAAGTGCGTATTAAGTATGTAACTATTACTTGATTACTGCTTGATCCAATACGCTTCCTTAAAAAAAAGAAAACATCGCTGCTAGAAAAACCTGGATGTCTAAGAGATAGCTAAAACTTTCACGAAGATATGGATAAAGAAATGCACTCTATGCAAAAGGTACTAACATGTAATCTGTCTTAATACTGATTCTAAAAGTCAAGTATCTGATCGTTAAGTACATCGAAAAGATAACTTTCTTAATGGATATGGCGAAATGCATTTCAAAATCAACTTATCTTTACCTCTTTTGTGATCTTTCACATTGAACAGACAAATAAGTAGACTTGGATAACAATTCCGATTCTAACAAATCAAATATACATTAAACAAATATATACCTTAATACTGACTAACTAAGTTCTCATTTCAATGAAATAACACAGCGTTCGTTTCATTAGCAAATAAGAACTCTCATCATTAATTATAGCAGGTATAGAATTCAATCAAATTTAAAACTTATTCATTTCAAATACGGTATACTTTTCAATTTTAGCATGTTTCACGATAACAAAATATATATCAGTACTTATTGGTTTAATTCAAATCGTAATAAACATCGATGTCGTTGTAGTCTCAAGATTAGTGACTAAAATTATCTTAGGATTAAATCAAGTCAACAAAATGTCTCTGGACTGACTATTGACGTGTTGCGATCACAGTTTTATAAGTTTACTATCAAACTGAAAAAACACTGTACCTATATATGATCTGCATTTTCGAACGTTTGTAAAGTGTCCCGCGACTGGAACTTGAACCTTAATGCGGGCGTCGTCTATTTAAAAAAGCAATAACTATGTCTCAAATGAAAGATCTTGAAATATCATAAAAAAGGATAGTATTAAATTTTTTGCCTTTGTTCCACCAAAAATACTAATTGCACAGCAAAATATGCTTACCAAAAAGACTAATTGCACAGCAAAATATATTTAAAGGGATCAAACTAAGCTGACGGAGCCCCGCTTAGCGGGGCTCCTATTTTTGGGTGGATTTAAGAAGGAACCTAACATAACCTAATCCTTCCGAGACGGAATGCAGTGATTTGAGGCGTATACCTGCGTTATGATATATTTTAGTAAGCATATTTTGCTGTGCAATTAGTGTGTAATTGATGGTTATTATATTAAATCCCTAAAAAAATAGAATTTCTATTTTTAAAAGACATCCTTACTAGGCTCAATCTGTATCACGAGGGATTTTATAATTCAACTGTGACATTTACACCCCCGAACAATAGTATCGTATTAAAAAATGAAAGGAATCGTGCATCGCATAAATGTATTTATTTGTTTCTAAAAAGGGCAAAAACTGAGAATTGCACAGTGTACGTAACGTTGGGAGTCCTTTGACACGTGATGTTTATTCCTGAAGGTATTAAAGTTAGAATGACTGGTCGACGTCATTGTAAGAGCTTAGAGAAAACAATTTAAAGAAATCTCTTCAAAATATATTTTTAAATTAAGCATCTTTGGGAAAGGATGTTTGTTTCAACTACAAGGTTGACCTTTGGGAACTGTACGGCTAAAGATATAATTGAAATTATTATTTGACGTATTATGTTTTAATACTATTAAGGTGGCAAATACAAATACAAATACTGCATATCTGTTAGGAACACATAGCCACAACTATTCCAACAAAGCTGTATTATAAAGCTTTCCTCGTAGTACTTTAAAAATGTAAAGCGCAAGAGCAAGTTCCCTTCTAATCCCAAGTTTATTATAGTCCACCATGCCTAAGATAAACAAGGTGGGATACATTAAAGAAAAAAGGGTAAACACCATAAAGTTTAATATATAAATACCTAATAAATTTGTTTTGCACTCGCTCTAACATAATACTATATTTAGTTTCATGTGGAGAACAGATGACCGCGTTCCATTACAATTGGCTTCTTACTAAGGTATTAGTATTATTTTAGTGTTAGATAGACCATTTATCGAGGAAGGCTATAGGCTATATAACATCACGCTACGACCCACGGGGGCGGCGCAGTAACGATAAACGCGGGTGAAACCGCGGGCACATCTAGTATTATTATACCCATAGTAAACAAACACACATTCGCATTTATAATAATATTAGCTAGCATTACCTACATACATAGTTACATACGGGATTTAGCAATACGTAAAAAGGTCATCATGGCATCCACTTCTCGATAGGAACATGAACGAATAATATAACATAGTAAGAAGACGAAAGATTTAAATTAAAACAAAAATAGGCATCACCCACGGTACTAACATAACCTAATTTAAAAAATTTAAAACATTTGTAAAACGTAAATTATATTCGAAAGGTTATCACTCAGTCACTGAATATATAGAATAGAAAAATGCTTGGGATTGAGTTGCTTCCACTCACAGGTTATTTCTATTCACAATTATAACATATATTATATCATATAAGGAAAATAATATAACATTGAATTGTATTGACGTAAACATTTGGCGATTGAAAAGAGTGGCCATGAGTTTCTTGCCTGCTTCTTCTCATGAAAGCTTTACTCCTCGAACAGGCTTTTTTCAATGCAAAATTTTTATTTACCTCTATTTATTTTTATTATTTTTTTATTAATATAATAGTGACATTTTTATGGGAATAAAGATTTTTGACTTTGACTAATCCAACCTACTTTTATGCGAGAGAAGCCTCGGGCAAAAGTTAGTCGCTAATATAATTCAAGTTCACGATATACGTACGTCACGTCTACGCGTCGAGAAAACGAAGGGTGTCGTCTCACTGTAAACACTTGAGCAGTTCCGGTCATAGAACTTTGACGCGTAATTTATTCCTCTCATGTGATTTATTAAGTTTTCACAGCTGAAAGGTAAGCTCACGTGATATTTGTCATAACTACGCTGGTATATGCTGAGATGTTAATTTTAATAAATAACACTTTTAAAACAGTTTGCATCTTATCATAATCTATTCGCCTCGTATTTGCACACTTACAGTACCAACAAACTTTTATTTTTTTAATTCTCGTGACTGAATCTACCACGTAGGCGGCTGACCTTTTTTTTTAGTAATTCTACCGAAAATTATGTAAGTCTGTAGGTTCGTAGACCAGTGGTACTGAATATGAAATATGCAAGTTTTTGCAAGTAACAGTCGGTGAGCTTCTTAAAATATGGGTAGTATTTAACTGTTCCTCAATTGTTTGCCTTTGTTCCACCAAAACCACTAATTGCACAGCAAAATATGCTTACTAAAATAATTTAAAGAGATAAACTAAGTTGACGGAGCCCCGCTTTGCGGGTCTCCTTTTTTTGGATGGGTTTAAGAAGGAACCTAACATAACCTAACCCTTCCGAGACGGAATACAGTGATTTGAGGCGTATAGGTGCTCGTTATGATATATTTTAGTAAGCATATTTTGCTGTGCAATTAGTATTTTTGGTGGTCATTATATTTAATCCCTTAAAATATTATCTGCCTGCATTGATAGGTGAAGTCAAGCCAACATTTTAGTTCTTCACTATCGAAAGCAAATAAATTTTCGTGGACCCCGCTTACGAATTGTGAACACCATTTTTTGTCACCCCAACGTACACCTCCGTCGAGTCTCCTGTGGACCTCTAGGGGTCAACCTGGACCACTTTGGGAACTAAGGTACTAGATGACATACAACTAATAGTTACCTGCCCGCTACAGTCAAACCTACGCCTAATCTAAATAAATGAAGAATAATAACGGATCATGAGTGCCGAAAAATTTGACAGTTGTCTTTATAATAGTATAGCATTTTATATCTTTGGCCTTTTTATTCTGCAAAGAACTCCACGTTCACCAATGAAAATAACGAGACTATGAATAATGATGAATGAACTTAGTAAAAATAATATATTACTACTCAATGAATAAAGCTTAGTTACTGAAAATAATTTATACATACAAAAATAAACGCCAGACTTCTAGGAAAAGAAAAGCTATATTTACATTACTGTACAAAAGTAAACGCCGCGCGCCGCCGGCAGCCCAGCGGCTTAGATTAGGATTTTAGACCAAGATATTGTAGGTTCGATGCTTCACCGGTGCACACGTGCATATTAGGTTAGCCGAAGAAGTTAACTTTAAGATTCATAAAGTTTATGTAATGAAATAGAAAATAAAATTATGTCTTTGACTCAAAACTCATGGCCAACATTCTTCAGCATACAGAACTTTTAATCAATAAGCTATGATCACCAGAGGTGTCACTCTCACCTTGCACGGAAAAGGCAATAATGATAGGATGAAAGGGAATGTAGGAGGGAATAGTGTAAACTTTCGGTAATCATACTCGCCAGGTGAAACATAGTATCAGTGATATCTGTAAGAAAACTGCCCAGGAGAGCCAGCTTATTTGCATCGTCAGTAAATAATTGGCAACGGCGAGCATTTCCATTACAAAAATCAAAAAAAAGGACCAGAATATTTAAAGTAATTGGCTCCTATTATAGCCCAAACTAACACGTCTATTTTAAATAATATATTATTCCAAATACTCCAAATCAAGAAAAAAACTAACAACTAAAAGATAATTTAATTTTATAGCGGTGACTCATCGGTGATTCGCTTTTCAGTTCAGTTTTTTTTACTAAAGTTTTACAAGCGATCTCGGTTACAAATTGCAAGTATACCTGGTAACCCCTCCAGGTGAAATGCTTGTGTTAGTTAGGAGTGAGTTCAAATCCGTAGTTCAATGGGTGGTATAACCCGTGACCGACGATTGAATGTCCAATATCTGAACCATTGGGCTACTGCTGCTTCAATGAAATGTTAATATTGACTAAGCTGATTTACAAGTAAACAGTGTACAGTGGAGAAGACATTTCCGTTTCGACAAAAAGCTCTATATTAAAATAAAGATAATTAAAAAAATTACTCTTTTCGTCAAATGTTATTACGAGTATTTCTTATGAAAACAGCCTAAAACCATCAATCAATAGAGTATCGAAAATGAGTGTTCGAGAACAAAGCACTCGATATCAATTAACAGCGACAGATCTTGTATAATTTGACATTGTCTAGACCTACTAAACTAAACTATAATCGCAGACTTTGACAACTTTTCTCATTTGTAAACCACTAATATCAAGGCGTGAAAATCGAGCTTACGAATTGCGCCGGTACCGTGGTGTTGTCTCATCGTAAATCACGTCACACGAAAGGCCGACGACCTGTCGCGAGCGTAACTCCCGCAGTTATCAGCGAATACGTCAAGACGCCTTCATAATGCCCTCTGACGTTTGCCGAGCTAATCTGTTTGTGTAGTAAACGTTTTAATCGACGATTTGATATCTGGTTTCTAGTATTCAATTTGGATGATTGATGTACCTAATTTAATAGCGTACCTAATTTGAAACCTCAACATTGAATGGTGGTCAATATGTATATAATTTAGCTGGCCGGCTAGGCGCATATATTGACTGCATATGCATGTTGTATACTCGTACATGTCTAAATATTGCTATAATTGAAAACAACATTATTTTACATCCAAAGCCTACGCAAAGAGCCTACACAATTTTCGCAATGACATCAAAGTCACAATTTTATATCCCGTTTCAAGATTGCTATTAATTTATGGCATAAGCTAACGGAATGACAATTAATATAATTATGTGCAGCGTTCATCTACACAGTGTTAAGTACACAAATAAACAAAATTTTAACAAAAAAGAAAACTGACTTCAAAAAAGAATATTCTAAACTTAAAATGCACTAAAAAGTTAATCAATAATTGCATATTCTTGTGAATAAATAAATTATTGTTATTAATGGAGTCGGTGGCACCCAAGGTAGGTGTGTAACTAATTAAACATAAGATATCTTACTATAATCATAACATAACATTGGCATGCACAATTACATACATAGACGCAGCACGCGGCGCGGGCGGCTACACCGACTCAAAAAATAACAAGTAAGTAATTGAATTATTTCAGGTCCTCCTTTTTTTGAAGTCGGTTAAAAAGTGCTACGCTGGTTGTGCAGCTTCTGTTATGTTAATATAGATGGCACGAGTGGCGCTACGAACAAAATTAGCAAAAGTTTAAACAAAACATGAACATATCTAGGTCCGTGTTATAAGAAATCTCGTATATTTTTTACGCTATTATTTTTACGGAATATATGGAAATTAACACTTGACGTTAATTTTATGTCTTAAGGTTTAACACACTAGTAAATTGCGAATTGAAAACGCGCTGGCCGTGCGTGTGTGTTTATTGTGACTTTCAAGCCAAGTAAGACATTATCGTGCCAACCGTTAAATCTGAACTCTACATACAGTACTTAAAACAATTAAATTGGTAAACCAGCTTATGGTATTACTTAGATGTTGACGAGTCTTCAAAAGAGTTGTTGCGCTGTCAGCGCTAGTAACTAAAACGGGTCCGCTTCTGATAGCATAAGACCACTCTAAGGAGCTTGGAAACTCTTCTCATTGCAGGAAAACGACGAAGACTTGTTTGGGAAATAGGTACTCCTACAACTTAATTTTAATAAAGTAATTGCGAAAAGAGTATCCCACCATACAATCTGCAATAGAAACATGTTGACAAATACCAAACGTTTCTGACGGTGGACAATCACGTCATAGGATCCGGGCATAGTCCAACTTGCAGTATTTTGTATCGAACACTAAATATTAATCTATTCCAATCCAGTTTATATCACTTTCCAGTTATAAACAGAGATACCACTTACCACCTTAGTCATATTTTATTTATCTAGAAACCTAATATCCTTATTGTAAATAACAATCAATCTATTGGTGTCGCGTTATCAAGTTAACTTAAGCCCACCCTCGTTTATTCCCAAGTTCCAAAAGCCTAGTCTCCTTCTGTCCATCAAACTGAATGTATTAATTTAGTCAATATCGGCCAGTCGCACAGGGTACACAGATTGAAATACTGCTATTATTAAACTTCAAACTTCAGATTAACTAAGTCTGGGCCAAGGCTGCGAGTTTATGTATCCATACTAATTTCATAAATGCCAAACTGTGTCTGTTTCAATTTCACAGCTAAATCCCTAAACTGATATTAGTAGAATTTTATATGAAGCGATAGCCTAGTGGGAAACCGTTGGACTGCCACGCAGAGGTCTCGAGTTCGAACCCAAGGCGCGCATCTCTGACTTTTCTAAGTTAAATGCGTATTAAATACTTGATTATCGCTTGCTTTAACGGTGAAGGAAAACATCGTGAAGAAACCTGCATGTCTGAGAGTTCTCCATAATGTTCTCGAAGATATGTGAAGTCTGCCAACCCGCACTAGGCCAGCGTGGTGGACTATGGGCTAACCCTTCTCATAGTGAGAAGAGGCCCGTGCCCAGCAGTGGGACAGTTTAATACAGGGCTGATATCTATATATTAATACGTAAAGCAAAAACTTTGTACCCCTTTTTACGAAAATTGCGCGGACGCAGGAGTATGAAATTTGGCACAGTTAAAGTTTATACGAAGAAGGAGTGACGAATGCTAATATTTTTATAAAATATGCATTAGAAATACATTAAATTAATGAAAAAAGACTACACGCACACAACCATGAATTTGACACACGCAGTCGAAACGCGTAACTATGGTTACATATATCAATATATAATGACATAATATATCAGTACCTGCAATATCTTACAGGCAAACTGGTCGAATTTCGAGCACTAGGCGACCGCTAGTTATTATTATTATATGAAGCTTGAAAACTAAGGTATACTTCGGTAGCAAAGCGATAGTTGGTACCTACTTGGTAAATTTTTGGTTTTTCTATCAAGAAATTCTCAGTCGCACCAATGACTCTGGAACTGCAATAGGCTCAGCCCCTATTACGTGGGATCTAAACCTATAGTTAAATATACCTATTCCTAATTTTGGTAATATAATAATGTCCTCCGGACCGAATTTCGGTCACGGCGGCCAATCTTAACGGAGACTAGCCATCTGCGCAGGAGATATTATAGTGCACAAGTATGTGCGCAAACACAAGTGCACTCTCTGTTCCCTAATTCTCATGATCCGATGGGACGGTAATCCGACACGACCGGAGAGAGATCAGGCGCAGGACCAACGGCTTGAGACTAAGCATGTATAAAAGCCAAGGAAGAAAGCGACAGATCGACAGAAGCTAGTAGGTTTGGCTAAGGGACCTCAAACATATGGAAACCTGGAGATGGATATGAACACGGAGATGAAGAGATGACTTGGACGTCTTCAAAAGGAAATGGCAGGAAATGTCTTCGAACAGAGTGGTTTGGGAATCCAAGGGAGAGGCTTTTGCCCAGCAGTTGGACATAACTAAGGGCAAAGGAAAAAATACATAACGAGAGAAATGTGTTTGTTAAACATTTCTGCTTACCCTTTAGGGATATTCAGACGTCATATTATATTATGTTATATTCATTAACCACTAGTGTTCACCCCGCCTTGACCGGTCAATAACACCCATATCAGCGTTCACTCGAACAACAATTGTAGACAGTTCGTACTGGTGGACGTAATTATAAGTGACTGGCAACGTGAAACAAACTATTCACATATAACACAATACTAGTTATAAATCGTGACTTCGTTCATATATATTTACTAGTTTTTGCCCGCGGCTTCGCTCGCGTTAATTTAGAATTTGACAATCAATTCGGGTTGTGCTTTGCTTCTAATAATATAATTCAATCATGATTCGAAAGACACGTGGCGCCATCTATTATCATAAGAACGTTATTATTGTTTTCCTCGGGAACAGTTTTTTTTTTTTGAGATGATAGGTAGCCTATGTCTGTTTCTGTACACCTGTCAACGTATATGCAAAATTTCAGGATGGTCGGTTCAGTGGTTTAGGCGTAAAAAGGTAACAAACAAACAAACTCATTTTCGCTTTTATAATATTAGTTAGGATATAGACTCACACCTCCATATCCTTTACGGAGTAGGCGGAGATATATTTCACGTATATTTCTCTAAACATGAGTTTTGTCTCACGAAATAGACAACGTATTCGCGCCTAAATGGATGCATTAATGGAAGCTCTGTGTTGCTACTGAGCTTATCAACAGACAAATTAAAGATCGGCCACAAAAATCAACGTATACTTATATAACCAATGAGTTGGTTATTTTTTTTGTATCTGATCTATGCTCTTTTTTTAAGGTCAAGTTGTCTGAATATTAAATCAATTTCTATATTTACAATTAAGAACAAAGGCTAGTGAGAAACCGTTGGACTGCCACGCAGAGGTCTCGAGTTCGAACCCAAGGCGCGCATCTCTGACCTTTCGAAGTTATATGCGTATTAAATAGTTAACTATCGCTTGCTTTAACGGTGAAGGAAAACATCGTGAGGAAACCTGCATGGCTGAGAGTTCTCTATAATGTTCTCGAAGATATGTGAAGTCTGCCAACTCGCACTATGCCTGCGTGGTGGACTATGGCCTAACCCTTCTCATAGTGAGAAGAGGCCCGTGCCCAGCAGTGGGACAGTTTAATACACGGCTGATATTATTATTATATTATTATTACGTCATTTAGGACTGACGGCCATTTTCCCTATGGGACTAAAGCATCATATTTATGGTCACCTATCCAAAACTATTCTAAGCGAAATCTGCTATCCCCTTCCCTTCGTGGAGTGCCACATATAAAAATAGTATCACTCAAAATTGCTAACCCAAACATAACAAAAGCTATATTATATTCATTTATTCCGAGCATCAGATATTGAATATGATCCAGATATGTAGAAGTGATATTTGTGTCGATCTGACTAATTTCCGTATTAACCTCGAAATGGACAGATTGAATTTATGAGAGATTGGGGTTATTCAGACGTAAGGGCTGACTTCATAACTATAATAGAGAATATCTCATAAGATTATTACATATATTACCGGTAGTATTTAACTGCACAGCAAAATATGCTTACCAAAAATACTAATTGCACATCAAAATATATTTAAAGAGATCAAACTAAGTCAACGGACTCCTATTTTTGGGTGGGTTTAAGAAGGAACCTAACATAACCTAACCCTTCCGAGACGGTATGCAGTGATTTGAAGCGTATAGGTGCTCGTTATGATATATTTTAGTAACCATATTTTGCTGCGCAATTAGTACTTTTGGTGGTCATTATATTTAATCCCATATATTACATAGCGTCGCCTCTGTATATCCTAGACTAAGGTATAGTCAGAGATGCATGAAATCTATATTTTGCCATCTACGTTTTATGGTCCAGACCGTAAATATGATAATGTTTTTGCAGAAAATCCACACACAATAACACAATGCCTGACTCGGGAATCAAACCTCCGTAATAGCCCGCTATCACTCACTACATACTTACATGCATGCATTCTCTCACTATTGATTAGAATTATGTTAAATTAGAATCAAATTGTATAATATAATTTTTGTGTAGTTTTTCTATTATATTATTATTATTTTTTTATTCTCTTGCTACGTAAAATCTATAAGCACTAATACATAATCCGCAAAACGAAATTGTTTTAAAGGGGTGGGGACCTGGTGTTCTGAAACACAGGCCTCGAGCCTAGCTTAGGCACCAGTCAAATGCTGTTTATATGATATGTGTATATTGTGGTGAGAAAATAAACGTTCATTATTTATTTATTATTTATCAAATTAGCGTGTAAATCAATTTAGTTAATTACTTAATATAGGTACTTATGTATATAATATAACATAACTTACATAACACATAATAATATAATACTTTAAAAACTCAGCTCTCGCAAATGATGTAGATCAATTTAGGGATGCCAGACTAAGACTTTTTATCCTGGCATCCCATAAGGCTAAAACGGAAACCATTTGCGAAGCTGTGGGTGCAAGCTATTACACAATGCAAAGATCAACAATTAATAAAATTGTATTCTTTAATAGACTTTAATTTAAACAAATTTAAATTTATAGAGCAAATAAAAAAACTTTTAAGACAAATAAGTAGATTGCTAAAATATATTATAACAGTACATTAAAAGTAGCTGCGTTTTACATGATGTAAAAATTGAATGGAAAACAATATTGAAAACAAACCAACAAAAAGAGTTTTATAGCAGAGCGTGGTTTCGATCCACGGACCTCTGGGTTATGGGCCCAGCACGCTTCCACTGCGCCACTCTGCTGATAACTGAGCACGTGAAATAGAGGTTCACTATATAAAACAGCGTAATATGTTACTAGTTAGACAAATATTATGTCATATATAACAATTATGACACCATGTGGCCCGCGATGTCATAATACATTTCGCATTAGTGATGTTTCAAGGGAAACTGCACGAATGGCGGAATGTTACGTAGCGATATAACTCTGTAGTATAAAATGACTTAGTTGCCGCCATCGCCGATTATTACGGTACAGGACATATCAGACAACAATTTGTGTGGTATACAAAGGGTCTTTTTTTATGGTATAGGGCGCAAATGAGCAGACGGACCGCCTGATGGTAAGCGATTACTGCTGCCCATGGACACTCGCAACACCAGAGGAGTCACAAGCGCGTTGCGTTCCTTTCAAATCTGCCCCCTCCTGAAGGGGGGGACGGTTGGGCCTCCGGTACCCTCTTTCACTTGACGAAACACAACGCAAGGTGAGAGGTGAGGCCGTGGTATCACTCCGGTCGAGCAGGCCCATTCGTGCCGAAGCACGGCTCTCCCACGGTAAATTTTTTTATTTAAAAATTATTGCCAGCCATCAGAAATATTTCCATATACTACTAAGGATTTCTTGTCAGGAAAACCAAAACCACCATGCCCACATCGAAAATCGAATTCGGGATTTCTCAATTTATTTTTATTAAATTATTTATCTATCTATCTTAATATAGACATAGATAATGAAGATAGGTACGGTTAAGAGGTTCCTTGAAAATAAATATTTGTTAGATGTCGCTAGAAGCAACAAAAACTGTGAAAACAAAACAGCAGGATAAATAAATAATAGTTTATTTTTAGATGTTGTAGTACTTTAGTCTTTCACCTCAGAAAGTAAATATACTCTTTTGTTTGAATTAAAGATGGCAACACTAGTTGTAACCTATGTACTTACGCGTTTCAATAATGATGTTTAACGATACTGAAACACAAGAATATAAATAATATTAATAATAAAATTCTTTGATTATGTTTAACGATACTGAAACACAAGAATAAAAATAATATTAATAATAAAATTCTTTGATTATAGTTGGCAACCCTATTGCCGTCTAGACGAGGATTTCTTGGCGTTAACAGACAAGAAACGAACAAAAAGAGATTTATAGCAGAGCGTGGTTTCGATCCACGGACCTCTGGGTTATGGGCCCAGCACGCTTCCACTGCGCCACTCTGCTGATGACATGTGCACGCGAAATAGAGGTTTTCGAAGCAAAACTAAAAGCGGAAACATACTCATGTGTCGTGGTGTGTCGTGACGCGCCAGAAGCATATCGGTTTCATACATTTCACAGAACGCATCGCGACACGACACGATATGCAAATATTTAATATAATATATATATTCTACCACATACACACAACACCATCTAGCCCAAACTAAGCAGAGCTTGTACTATGGGTACTAGACAATGGATAAACATACATATATACTTTTTTGTAAATACATACATATTATACATAGAAACACCCAGACCAAGACAAACACCCATGTTCATGCACACAAATGTTTGACTTGTGCGGGAATCGAACCCGCGACCTCATGCGTGGCAGTCGGTTACACCAACCACTACGCCATCGAGGCCGACAACCATATTAAATGTATGAAACCGATATGCTCCTGGCGCGTCACGACACGCCACGACACGTATGTTTCCGCCTTAATGCCAACGTTTTTATCCGTATTACGTAAGATTCTATTAGTTTAGTTCGTACACCGCTGTCTATAGGTACCTTCCATGAAGTCGGTGTATACCTTAAGATAGATAGAAAGTAACTAGAAACGCGCCTAAAGTTGATATTTCACTTAAAATGGACGAATATTGTTTGAGTTACTCCAAAATAAAGATAATCATAGCCACACAACTGATATGTTCTTGTTAAATTAGAGTTTCATATTCTTTAGGTAAACGTATTATTAGGAGCAGACCAGGGTGCTATTTCTTACGAATATAGCTACATATACACATGTGTAAGTAGGAAGACCAATAATTCAATTTATGTTCGGTAACATTGAAATAACTTCACTTCAAACACCGAGGCAGACACCATTTTAGTCTCCTCGTATACCTACAATCTACATGGCTGCTGAAAAGCAGCTGAAGCGTCGGAAAAGGCATCAATCTAAATAGTTTACTTATTAATTTAAATAGCTTAAAATAGTAGTAACTATTAAACTACTTCTGTTAAGTATAACAGAAGTATAATATCGATGGTCTAGAAGACAAACATGGTAATTACAGACCTACAAATTTTTCAGGAGGACTGTTTTTATTGATTCAAAATTTCTAGATACTATAACTTAAAACTGTACATAGAAATTGTGTATAAACTTCCTATACTTAGCTAGGGTATTTATCTTTATGCTTCCTTGTCATAAATTTGAAAATAAAAATCTAAAATATTCTATAAAATACCAAAATAGCAAAAAAAAACATCACTTAGTACGTTTGTACACAAATTTTATATTATATTGTTCACTTAACACTTTCGTGTATGGTATTTAATTTAGGGTTTATTGAAGAATTTACTGCCGATGTATTAAATAAAGAATAATTATAAAAGTTTCTTTATTACCAAACAAATCAAACGTGTAAGTTCGTTAAACGTGTAAGTGGCAATCGAAAGTTACAAAATGACAAATATAATAAAAATATTTCGCTTATTTGTCAATCATAGTAAACACAAGCGAAGTGTTATAAATCTATTTAGCATTTCTTGTAGTTTAAACTGATGGTAAATAACTGCCATTACTTCTTTTGCCTTCAAAGTGACATCACTTGCTATGAATGTACATATACAGTTTAGACAGAAAGAGACGGAATTATGTCATTTGGATGAGTGGGATCAGTAGAGCATGCTCATTTAATAGTTTTGGCATTAAAATGTTACATTATAAAAATTTTGTAATTAGCACATTTGTCTTCTAGGCCATCGATATTGTCTTCTGTTTACGCGAATGTTATTCATTGAAATTAAACTACTATATACGGATTTTATCGCGTTGTTTATTTGACACTTTATTACAAAATTTTGAAAACTGTTACACTACTATTACTATTAAACTTTACTAATTTTAAGCTAATTAAATTATTGAAACTATTAAAACTATTTATACTATTACTATACTATTATACTATTTATATTTGTGTTTATACTTTCCCCGACGTAACAGAAGTATATTATTATAATAGTTAACAAAATACGTAATGGTAGTGGTTTTCAAAGAAATAACGCGATGAAATCTGTATATAGTAGTTTAATTTTATTTGGCTTATATTTTAATAAAATGTCGTTTGATTGTTTAATAAAGCCGCCATTGTGTGTGTTAGAAAAATTTCAAAACGAAAGGCCAATATCAATGTAACCTCTGTCCCATGCACCATCATGGCATAATTTTGTAAAGTGCGATACTTCTAGTTATACAAATATATTAAAGCTTATGGTACAGTCCGTAACCTAAATCCACCACTTTTGTGGTAAGTATTACTTGTTTTGTTGATTTTAAAAACAGACAACCTCAATAACGGTTGGCAACACGAAAAATCAACAGTTTCTTACATTTAACTGGTGATACCAGTACTGAAGTTCAAAAGAACGACACTGCGTAGGCAGCGAGTAATAACAGGTTTACAAGAAATTCTATTGCGTGGTAGTAACGATTCGAATTACTGAAAATTTCGACTTTAGGTATATATTAAGTAGCTATCAACAAGTATATAAACAACTTGTTTAACTAAAGATCCGCCATGTTTCGATAGATTAAAAAACAATTCTTTACTTTTCTTGTTTCTTTTTTATTTGTACCTGTCATGTTTTGAGGTTAATATGGCTTTAACTTGTTATGTTTCGATAATATTTGATCCCACTTTATACCCTTAGGGTAATCTATTTCTTGCCTCTAAAGGGCTGAATTTGAGCGTTACTAATCTCATTATAAAGGGGTCAATGTACCAATATAGTGAGGCATAAATAGGATTCTCTGATAGTTCTCTCTGATAGAATAGCAAAGAACATCCTAAAAAGTTCTAGGAATCCTATAGACATCATAACGTATTTGAGTACAATCTTCTGCTACGCTAAGGGCAAAAACGAAAACATAGAACAAGTGCGTCAACTAAATTCTCTTGAATAGCATCACGGGGCAAGGCATTGCTAACGTCTGACATCTTCATTTATAGTTTAAGACTGCGCCGAGCGAAATGTGCCAAGGTGGTCACAGTTAAGTGAATAAAACTTTTTGTTTAATACAAATATAAAATATACATTTACCATATCTTATCTTATCTTATGTGGGGGCCAGTCAGTGCAAACCGGCGACACTTCGACCCAGTGAGATCTTTTGTGTCGACACTCTTCCAATAACGACTGCCATAGATGTTCATGGCAGCCAGGACCGACGGCTTAACGTGCTCTTCGAGGCACGGAGCAAGCGATAATTGTCAATCAATATGCACATAATTTCGAAAAGTCATATAACTTCCGAAAGTCAGAGGTGCGCGACGTGGGTTCGAACCCGAGACCCTCTGCATTGCAGTCTGTTGGTCTCCCCACTGAGCTATCGCTGCTCTTACATTTACCATAACAATGAATGTGTTTACAATTACTCCGTGTAAAACACTTAAACTAATTAATATTTTCGCCTACAAAATTACGTAAACTTGCACGAAAAGTGCAAAAACGTATTATAAATTTTTCAAACCGAACCAGTAGTTCCTGAGATTAGCGAGTTCAAACAAACAAACAAAGCTTTATAATATTAGTATAGATGTAAGCTGAACTGTCTCGCAAGCAATCTATAAAAAAACCTATGCCATTTATAAGACAACATTTTACTACAACAATCACTCAAGCAGACCTCATTCTTCATTACCTAAACGAAATAACATCTTTACCCAAAGATTTCTGCTCATGCATCCAAAATAATTAGGCCAGAACGTTTCTACCGAAATTATTAACGCTCATAATTATCTTGTCTACCTAGCACCCTACTCCAGTATGCGCATGCATAAATAGAGCACTCTATATACGGAGGGCTGTTGACCGTTAAACGTAGGCAGTAGGCCATGCATCAATCACCCCTATGGTAGAAATACTTTGAAAAGTTGTGGAGAATTTTTTTCCAATGTATGCGTGGCATTTTCCGACTAAGGGTGAATGCTTCCCTTTATTATGTTAGGGCAGTATTATGTTAATGCAGCAGGGCAGCAGCGATAGCTCAGTAGGGAGACTAACAGACTGCAATGCAGAGGGTCTCGGGTTCGAACCCACGTCGCGCACCTCTGACTTTCGGAAGTTATATGACTTTTCGAAATTATGTGCGTGTTGATTGACAATTATCGCCTGCTCCATGCCTCGGAGAGCACGTTAAGCCGTCGGTCCCGGCTGCGATGAACATCTATGGCAGTCGTTATCGGGAAGTCAGTGCCCTCTAATATCCTGACACTGGTCTAGCCTTCGGGTTGCGGAGATCGGATGGCAGTCGCTCCGTGTAAAAACTGATATCCAGTCAAATCCGGTTAGACTAGAAAGCCGACCAAGTGACTTGAGAATAATAAAGGCTTCCCTTTATTATGTTACTCGTGCTATATCGTTTTGTAGGACATGCAGTTCTTTTGTTCTATTATTTAAAAGGAATAATAATGATCTGATATCATAAATGTGAATATTATTAACTTTTCCTTTATTTTTAGAATTTAGTTTTATATGGACAGTGACATGTGGCAAAATGACTGCAACACCTGGTACATAAATGAGTTGTAAAATACTGAAATTATAATTTGATGGTGATTTAAAAGAGTGGCCTTGAGTTTCTTACAGGTATCTTCTCATAGGCTCAACCTTTTGCCTGAACCGTGCAACTAACATAAATGTAAATTCAGAAATGTAACAAACTCACTAACCCCGTTGACGTTCATAAGTGTTACTTTGTGACCTAAGTGAGTAAATGATTTTTGACTTTGACTTTGAAAATTATCACGTTTGTGACTTAAAAACCGAACCTGATGCATTTTGATGTTCGCTATGCAGTTCACTTTAATCACGGTGTAACATAATATGGGGTACATTATAAAGAACTAAGATCGATATCACGGTATACGTGAATAAAAATGCACTTTATTCTTGGCGAAACGCGCCACCTAGTCACATATTTTAAAACTAAAACATATTCCGGGTTCAAAGTACTCGTACCTATATCCTTAAAAGTCAATCGAGGTCAAAGATATCCCAAATTAACATCTGTTTAGATTCCATGTGAACATCATAACATCAAACACCTAAACTTTCACAATATAATATTAGTTACCTTTAATCAAAACCGTTACTTTTACTATAGCTTCTGTCAGTGGCTTCGCCCGCATCAACCTCACTCCGTTCCAGGCCTTCGCTTGTATTGTGTATTTTGCAACAAACATGAAAACAAATCTTCAAACTTTCTCATTTCTCATACCAGTAGGATTTTAGTAGCACATTATCTTGTTTGGCCTGTTAACCCGCACTGGCCCTCCGGCAGCCAGATTTTTTTTCAATAACGTCTGGATATCCAGCAATTGACAGTTAAAATAAAATATGGGGCTATTAACTTCTAAGCTACAAAACTTTTAAAATCAATAACTCGTACTTCGATCTCTAAACAAATTGCAGGTGATTTCCACCCGGACTTTCCGAACCGTTATTTTAAATAAATCCTTCCATTAACCGGACAGGAACATTGTTTCAAACTAAAATAGTTTCAGCTGATAATTAATGTCCCAAGCATATATGTCTGTCTAGGACATTAATAAGATCTACTTTAAGATAAACGAGCGTTGAACCCCAGCCCTCAGAAATTGTTGTTTAATTAGTTCCTAATTAGGTTTTAATTGGAACTGCTATGTAATAATAGAAATCCTAGAATAGAAGTAATTTGATGTGAGCAAAATATTACCTTATCTATGAAACTCACGTGTCATAGATTTAATATAAAATTGTTACTAGGCTGTCTGAACAGTAGGTATATTATTTTCAACAACGGTAGTAAATGCAACTGACAACAGTCCAAAAGGACATGCAGGAATTTGGGGTGGGTGCCTCAATTGCTCAAAACCGGCAACAATGGAAGAAGCAGACAAAGAGAGCCGACCCCAGATGACGGGACAAGGCTTAGGAAGATGATGGTAGTAAATGCAACTGCACGAGCTCTAAGGTTCCATTCCCGATTCAGACGAAGTGTCTTCGAGATTTTCTGTTAACAAATTCTCAGTAGTGGACTGAGTCTGAAACTTTGCTCGGTACACAGCAATTTCTTTTTTTTTATTGCCTTCGGCAGACGAGCGAGAGGCCCACCTGATGGAAAGTGGTAACCACTGCTCATGGACTTCAGCAATGTCAGAACACAGCAAAGCCGCTGCCTACCGTGAAAGAAGAACACTCTTTAAACCTCGTTTGAAGAAGGTCATATAGCGCTCGAGAAACACCGAAGCAGGCAGTTCATTCCAGAGCTTGCACGTACGTGGGAGAAATGATCGCTGAAAGCGTACCGTCTTGGATTTGAACGCTTCCAGGTGATATGAATGAACCCTGCTTCGTTCGTCGAGTGGTACGGTGATAGAAAAGGGCCGCTGGTACCAAATCAAACAGTTCTTCAGAGCACTCCCCGTGAAAGAGTCTTCTTCTTCATCACGGGGGACTGAAAATGAACCATAGCTGATCAAAGTGAGTGCTAGACACATCTGCCTAGTCCAATTAATGTAATCTGGATCGACTTTTTCAGGAATCTAAATCCAAAGCTGGTGATTTTTATAGCTGGTAATAGCATATCTGTCAATGTCTTTATATCTATCTGTACCAGTAGCACTTAGGCACCACTAAACGGTTTTCAATACGGTTCTATTTCGCTTTGAAAACATGCGCATGCTCTATGATACCTTCATACGTAACCTAAATTATTAGGTTTTACTAATATTAAATACTAGATGTTTCCGCGGTTTAACCCGCGTTTATCGCTACTGCGCCGCCCCCGTGGGTCGTAGCGTGATGTTATATAGCCTATAGCCTTCCTCGATAAATAGTCTATCCAACACTAAAAGAATGTTTCAAATCGAACCAGTACTAATCACGCAGAATAAACCAGGAGAAACATCGTTTGTACTATGTCTGTAATGGGTAATTATTTTGCTGCAATGTTATTTTAAAACTGCGATATCTCCTAAGACATTCATTGAAATCGAATGATGTAAAGGGCAATTTTGTTTTAAATTAAATACTTGTGATTAATAACGTATTTATTTGGATAAGGATTAATATCATGTTTATAATAATACCTTCGCAAATAATGCATTATTTTAGAACAAATTTGGTTAGCATAAAAATGGTTATAGTGAGCCAACTTTAAAAGATAGACATATGCTGTCGCAGACTTTTTTTTAGAACTTTTAAAGGTGAACAATTCTGTCATACATGATTTTTGCGAAACTTTAACTTTTTACGCAGCGCACGCAGGGGAAGCTCTCAAAAGGAAAAAATACCCTCCGATTTTGAAACATTCTTAATTGGTGCTCAGCTCCTATTAATCTTAGCATGATAAAATATAGCCTATAGCCTTCCTCGATAAATGGGCTATCTAACACTGAAAGAATTTTTCAAATCGGACCAGTAGTTCCTGAGATTAGCGCGTTCAAGCAAACAAACAAACAAACAAACTCTTCAGCTTTATAATATTGGTATAGATTTATTAGTTACTAGCTGACCCGCGCAACTTCGTCTGCTTCACATAAGAGAATTTTCCTAGCTTTTGCAATATTTTTCATTTATGCTCCGCTCCTATTGGTCGTAGCGTGATGTTATATAGCCTATAGCCTTCCTCTATAAATGGGCTATCCAACACTGAAATATTTTTCTAATTTTTACCCGTAGTTCCTTAGATTACCGCGTTCAACCAAACAAACAAAATGTGAGTGAAGTCGGCGCGTGAGCGCCCCCGCCTTTTTATAAATGCAGCGGATGGCCGTTTCGCGCGAATCAACCGTATAGCCGTACCCATACTGGCGCGGCGAGATTTGGAAATTTTATTTCATCTATATCTTGTGTGTTTATAAACCGATTCCTATATTTTTTTTTATAATATAAATATTAAAGTGTACTTTTTGAATATGGGAGTTTGATAAATATATATCTATGTGAAATACAATATATTTATGTATTTTAATACACTTTGAAGAAATGCCTAACGATTAAACACGTTATTGTGGCTAATTTATAAAAGATAGATATATACTATTAAGGACTTTTTTGTAGATCTTTTGAAGACCATCATCTTTGTAATACATACTTTTGGTGTATAATCAACGTATGCGAGGATAAGAGCTCGAAAGCGCATTTTCGTCCGACTTGCTTCAAATTTATCGTCACTGCTCAGCTCCTATGTGTCTTAGCGTTATGTTATATAGCCTATAACTTGCCCAGGAGTATGGACTACAATCGTACCAAGTTTGGTTAAAATCCCTTCAGTAGTTTTTGACCCATGCGTGCACATACAGACAGACAGACAAAAAATTTACTGATTGCATTTTTGTCATCAGTATCGATCACCATTCATCCTCCAATATTAATTTTGAATATATATTCAATGTACAGAATTGACCTCTCTACAGTTTTATTATAAGTATAGATATTGTCATAATATTAAACTATAAATTATTTTTATTTAGCTAACCAATAGGTACCTTTTTCGTAATATTTTGTTAGTTTATCTTATTTTCTTTGTATTTTAGAATACCTAGTTAAGAACATGTCGTTGAAGTTTAACTACAAGTATCTCTTATGATCGTTGGGTAAGGATTTGTAAACAAAATCTTTTTACACGTTGTACATATTACGTACATAGATTCACGCCTGTTTTTCCATTTGCTACGATCCACACACCCGTTTTACACGTTGTGTTTTCCTATAACAGAAGAAATAGGTACTAGCAGTTAATACTACTTATTGTACCTATTTAGCATGTACGGTGCTTCACCAAGAAGCCACTTTTACATTGATATAACTTTTGTTATGCTTTACTACAAATTTCAAAATGTAGCCTGCGAAATGTATATATTGCAAGGCAAATTTTGAAATTTTATTTTATTAATTTTGTTAGAAAAGAGTATTCTTTCTACTAAATTTAAAAAACTGCAACTAAATAAGCAAGTAAGCTTCCTTTAAAATTTGCATTGTCATTGAGGAGCCATCGCAAAGACGATGGCCTCACATCATAAGGCTTTAATTGTATTTAAATACACCAAATTAATATCAAATACCAACCGAATTCGTTAAAACAACACAGGAACTAAACCAACCACTTATCCGCCACTTCAAACATTAAATTTTTCTCACTTAACCCATTTTCTAACTAGGACTGTGGCTCTAAAATTGTTTTATGCAAATATAAGGACTCAGATTTAGCACACAATTAAGTGCCTAAACGGCACGAGGCTATTTCACTTTTAGGGTTCAAACAGGCTATTTATAAAATCACATCGTGGAATGATCGAACGTAAACTTGCTTTATTTCTTTAAACACATACCTACCCAACTATCTCGACAGTATTATGCGAGCACAGAATCGTACTAATATTATAAACAAATTTTTGGCCGCGGCTGCGCTCGCGTTAATGTATACTAGCGGTCTTCGACTGAGTGTGTCAAATGCATGGTTGTGTGCGTGTAGTGTTTTTTCATTAATTTAATGTATATCTAATGCATATTTTATAAAAATACTAGGTTTCGCCCCTCCTTCTCCATATAAACTTTAACTGTGCCAAATTTCATACTCCTACGTTCGCGCAATTTTCTTAAAAAGGGGTAGTTACAAAGTTTTTGCTTCACGTATATATATATTTGTCAATAAATTTCTATACCTCTGACAAAGTAAATTTTTTGGATGAAAGGTTACTCTATGACCTTTTCTGTACCTCTAAGAACATGTATGTAAATAACGGCCTCGATGGCGTAGTGGTTAGTGTAACCGACTGCCACGCCTGAGATCGCGGGTTCGATTCCCGCACAAGTCAAACATTTGTGTGCATGAACATGGGTGTTTGTCTTGGTCTGGGTGTTTCTATGTATAATATGTATGTATTTACAAAAAAAAAAAAAGTATATATGTATGTTTATCCATTGTCTAGTACCCATAGTACAAGCTCTGCTTAGTTTGGGCTAGATGGTGTTGTGTGTATGTGGTAGAATATTATTATTATTATATATTATTATTTCATGATGATGGGTCGAGTAGTTAAGGCGTGAAAGCGTAACAAACAAACTCACATTCGCATTTATATTATTAGTTAGGACACAGATAATATAATACTATACTAGGTTAAGACAGTTTGTGAAGAAGTTAGGCTATTTGTTACACAATCAACGGTAAATCAGTATTTGGGGACTGCAGACAGAAGTGAAAACTTCAATCCTTGATCATAAACACTTCTTTATAAACCAAAAATAATTCAAAAATGGAAAGCGTTCGGTAACGATGACGCGATTTCCATGATTTTTGTTCACCCAAGAAGTGCTCATCGCGCCTAAAGAAGTTTTCTCTTCAAAAATTTGGTTGAAGTAGGTCACACAGACAGCACATATCTCGGACTACCTCAAAGGACACTTTTTTATCTCAATATGCGTTGACGTCAGACTCATGCCGGATAAACCGCGACTAGAAACTAGTAAGCCAATAATATTTTGCTTATCCCAGACATCGAAAATGCTTCACAACTTTTCAGAATAGTAGAGCCTCACTGATTTCAGCATGGATGGGCCGGGCCGGCTCGACCGTGGAATGACTACCCTCTCACAGAATATCGACGTGAAATACCAGTATTCCTACTGTTGTTTCGTTCGGTGAGTGAGAGTATGTACCGGAGGCCCAATCATCCCCTTACCCCCTTCCCGCTCCTTCTCCTTCCCACTTCCTTTCCTAAAGGGTCGGCAACCCGCTAGTGATGCCTCTGGTGTTGCAGGTGTCCATAGGCTACGGTGACCACTTACCATCAGGTGGGCCGTTTGCTTGTTTGCCACGTTAGATATATGTATTAAAAAGAAAGACAAAGACAAGATTCTATTCTATTATTACATAACTTTGAAACTATTTAACGACTACTGTCACTTATAATACATTTTGGATATTATTTTATTTTAAACGACGTTTTTGTTAAAATTCCTACGAGAGCAACAGTTCACACAGTATGAACGGTCTCTTAATTTTAGGCAGCTGTTGGTCCGGATGTGAAAACTTAAAGTTCCAAGGTAACCGGACTAAGGAGTTGTTTTAATGAGAGTTGGAACCCCATTCCCTTGAGTTACGTTAACTTACTTTACAGTTATTTTACAGAGAGATTTCTAAGAAGCGAGGTCATGAAGACAACATAGCTCGCATCGCTCCTATATTAAAAAACTAGCTACTACCCGTGGCTTCGCCTGCGTGAAAAAGGAGCGTCGTTCTTGGGCAGCACCTCACTAACTAATAATATAAATGTGAATATGAGTTTGTTTTGTCACATTTTCACGCCTTTGCTATTCGACCGATCTTTTCTTTAGCCTTTTATTATTCCCAAGTCACGTGGGGTCGGCTTTCTAGTCTAACCGGATTTGACTGGATATCAGTTTTTACACGGAGCGACTGCCATCTGATCTCCGCATCCCAAAGGCTAACGATACCCTAAAGCTAGACCAGGGTCAGGATATTAGAGGGCACTGACTTCCCAATAACGACTGCCATAGATGTTCATGGCAGCCAGGACCGACGGCTTAACGTGCTCTCCGAGGCACGGAGCAGGCGATAATTGTCAATCAATACGCACATAATTTCGAAAAGTCATATAACTTCCGAAAGTCAGAGGTGCGCGACGTGGGTTCGAACCCGAGACCCTCTGCATTGCAGTCTGATGGTCTCTCCACTGAACTATCGCTGCTTCATCGCATACACGTTGTCAGCGGTACAGAAAAAAATATACCTACGGTACATTTCATCCAAAAGAAAAGTACTGTTCCCGAGTAAAGCCTACTCCTTATAACTAGCTTTTGCTCGCAAAAGCTAGTTATAATTATAAATTACTAAAAAGGCGTGCAGCTAGTCTATTGATCAGAACTTAAGTGTTGTAAAGTAATTATTAAAGTTTAAAACTGAAGTATTGTTAATAATTTAAAATAATCTATTTCCCACAAGAACATATGAGCGAAGTAAAAAGTACCTATAGTAGGAATTTGGAAAACGTAAGATATTAAATAAGAATATTTAGTCATCAAAAACAGGGCTAATCAAGCAAATGAATCAATCTACACAAATAAATAAAATTGAAGTGTCTGTTTGTAATGTCAAAATAACAGCTTTTTATCTAATGCATATGGAAGTATATAAGGTACCTATACGAAAACATCTATTTTAAAATTTTTGTCTGTCTGTCTGTCTGTTTGTTCCGGCTAATCTCCGAAACGGCTGAACCGATTTTGACGGGACTTTCACTGGCAGATAGCTGATGTTATAAGGAGTAACATAGGCTACTTTTATTTTAGAAAAGAAATAGGGTTCCGCGGAGACAAACACTTTTTAGTTAAAATCTACGCGGACAAGTCGCAGGTAACAGCTAGTAAACTATAAAAACTGTTGGTATAAGATACAACATATTGTACATTTATCGTTAAATACTAAAGTACTATTATGTTTGCGGGAATCGATTCTACAAACATAATAGGCAATAGGTATTAATTTCCTTAGAAATGGCACCGAGTAAATCAGTCGTGAAATGGTTATTTGTAGTTCCATTGAATTTAGGACTTCAAGAATCGGCACCAATGAAACTGTACCTTGAAACGCCTGTAAAAATGGTTAGCAGGTATAGCTATCCATTGCTGGGCTGGCTAATAAATTTCAATTTTGAATATTTAAACTAAAACCGTTATAAATGTTAAGCGTGACTTTTATTACGGTTGGTATAATTTAACGCCTATCTATACTAATATTATAAAGCTCAAGGGTTTGTTTGTTTGGTTGAACGCGCTAATCTCAGGAACTACTGGACCGATTGAAAAATTATTTTAGTGTTGGATTGATTTATCGAGGAAAGCTATAAGCTATATAACATCACGCTATGACCCACGGGGACGGCGCAGTAATCATAAACGCGGGTGAAACCGCGGGCACATCTAGTATACTATAATTGAAAGGTTTGATTTAAGATCACAAGTAGCAATGGACGAACGTTTTGCCGTCTACTAGCCACAGTTTCAGACTTTTCGTGAATGTGTTCCATGATGCCATTGAAAAATTCTCTACGGCAAACCCAATAACATTTTGCTTGACCCGGGAATCGAACCTTTATGTACAACAGTCGCATTTACTACAGCTACGTTATCGACGTACACATAAAAGTAAATACATAAAAATAATAGCGTTATAAAATGTTACTTCCAACTAACCTTGCATAAACCATGTCCATGTCTCATGGACATGGTTTATGCAAGGATCGTTGGAAATAACATTTTTATAACACTCATATCATAGACATGTAAGCGTTTATCAATGAAAATAAAAGGAGAGTTAGCCTTCAGTCCCCAAGGTGGCTATTAACGATACCAATCGGCGGCCATATTGCAAGTTTTACAATGATTCTTTTTTTACTGCCATTGGTGGCAGACAAGCAAGTGGCCTACCTGATGGAAAGTTGTAACCGCTGCTCATGGACTTCAGCAATGTCAGGACACAGCAAGGCCGCTGCCTACCGTGAAAGAAGAACTCTCTTTAAACTACGTTTGAAGAAAGACATATCATAGTGCTCGGGAAACACCGAAGCAGGCAGTTCATTCCAGAGCTTGCACGTACGTGGGAGAAATGATCGCTGAAAGCGTACCGTCTTGTATTTGAACGCTTCCAGGTGATATGGATGAACCCTGCTTCTTCTACTGTACATTGAAAGCGCATAAATATACATAATCTCACAACTATTTTACACCACCAGCTCTTTTAGACCTTGCGTAATTTTACACCACCAGCTCTTTTAGACCTTGCGTAATTTTACACCACCAGCTCTTTTAGACCTTGCGTAATTTTACACCACCAGCTCTTTTAGACCTTGCGTAATTTTACACCACCAGCTCTTTTAAACCTTGCGTAATTTAGGTATGTAAGCCTATTGCCTTCTATCGGGCATAGCTCCAGTCTCTGTGCTAATGAGAAGTTATTTACCGAAAAGTCCACTAACACTTATTAACCTCTGAGTCTTCTTCAAAGAGGATAATGAAAACACTATGTGAGTCTGTGTCTGTTAGTGACAGGCATAGCTCCGGAACCACTGGACCGATTGACTTGTAACTTGTTGTGCAGACACGTGGGGTCATACCTCGGTCAAGTTTGAATATGGGCCCTGTGGGTCAAAAGACCCCCGAGATATAGGGGTCACAAGGTCACATGAATACGAAGATGTTGAAACCTGGGTTTTTACACCCATCTCGTTCTAGACGTAAACCGAAACGTCAGATACCGCATGCTCAGCAGTCACTGAAGCACGACCCAAATAATTAAATATTAAACAAATACTTCTGAAGACGTCTTAAAAATAGTCTCAGTATCTACTTCAGATCTTCTAAGAGAATTACAAGGACAGGAATATATCCACTGTCAATTAATGGAATTGATTGTCATCTAATCACTGCTATCACAATACAAGTTTGATGATAGTCAGACCTAAAAGTAGGCTCAAGTCAGTTTTGATACTGTCATAAGTTTAAAAACCTTTACTTTAAGAATCAGCATGCCTTTAATGTGCTTTAGTGAGCTCATCTACGATCTGCAAGTGAAACAAAGAGTAAAACAAGATGGATTTCATTTTAAGTGGTGATAAAGAACATCGACCTTACCTTATTCTAAAAGCCTAACCATGCAACTGATTTCAATGCTCTAATAATAACATATTGCTCATTAGAGCACTATCTTATTATTAGAGTACTGAAATCAATTAAATATTGATTGATTGATGATGTCAATATATTATAATCATTATATAAAATATGATATATTATAATATATAAAAAGAAAAATTACGACTCATCAAACCGTTGAACTAAGAACGCTAGAATTTTGCACACAGGTTGCCTTTAGGATGTATACAGGCACCAATACCGACTTCATCGAAACTCCCGCGTGTGTCAAAAAATAAAGAGCATTAGCGCTTTAAAGTAAGCTTAATGACTGACTTAAAAATTGCCATGATAGATAATTATAAGCACTAATAAATACTTAAGAGGCATTGGACAAAAAGCACCTAACGACTAAAGTTCACGCGGGCAAACACACAGACCAGTGAATCTATAAAAGTAATTAAATATTGAAAAGAAAACAAACTTACCTACATTTCTTTATCTTCAAGCTAAACTTTGTTCAGGATCCTGATATGTTACATGTAAGAGTTTTCGGGTAAAGAGTTACGCGGCGCTGTAAGTAGACCAAGGCCGCTTGCATCTGTAAAGATTTAATGCGCGTCTGTTTTGGCCGCATTTTGGGCACCGTCCTAAAGATCACGCAGAGCGGACAGCGAGTGACCTATATACAAGTTGTAGACGTATATAGGTCATCCGCTACTTGACTTTACTTATTTGATTTCGAACAAATGAATAGAGCGTGATGCATTCAATAGAAGAAACCGTTGCGCATGAGGGTTCAATTCCCGTGTTAGGCAGTGTAATTTGATTTGGCATGGAATCAGGAACTGCGTCTGGTAAACAGCAAGAGTTGTTTAGACCTCCTATTATAAGGGCCCTAAACAAAGTTGTAGGAGTTTGAGGTAATTTGTATAGAGCTTATGTCAAATCACTGATTTTAGATCGGCGGCTGTTGGAAACCATAGTAAGCTGACGAAGAGACTGAAAGCATTATGCAACGCTATTCAATCACCACGAACCTAAATCGCTGTAGGTACGCCGGCCGACGAGTAGACTTGAGTGAGTCTATTTTCGTGTATCGCGCTATGTCGGGCTTCCTTAGGTACTAATAGATTTTGCACTAATTAATCATAATGCTATTTCTATTGAACAGTCCTCATTTTGACCTACCTAGTTACTATGTTAAGCAACAAAGCTGATGGCTCTATACAAATACCTAACTGGCCAATAAGATCAGGCATAGGCAATATTTTATTTGACATATACCTATTATATTGGAAGATACTGTTACACCCAGAGCCATCTCTCGGCATTGTGGGGAAGACTCGGTAGTTCCGTCTAATAATTTATTACAGCGCCATCTATTGACATCTTACGGAACTACGTAGTTTGTAGGTACGCGAATAGTAGAGATAACACTGGAACATTCTCGAATCATCGTACTGTTTACATACCGGGTAAGGCGTTTCTAAAAAACTCCAGAAACGCTTTAACCGTGTATAAAAGGGCCAAGCCAGCGCTCGCCGAGCCAGTTTACAATCGTAAGCGGTCAAGTATTCATCGAAGCGAACGAAAGCGAAAATACCACAGAGTTTGAAGCAGTTACACTGGTAAAGTGTAGTACCTAGAGTGTTTGTTAAGTATTAAATTTAATTGTGTGTTAGAATAAAACATTCATGTTTTAGTAAGTAAAATTGTTTACATTCTTATCCGTCGAACCCAGCACGTAACAATACTTTACTCTAATAAAGGTTATTATCAATCCTGAAAAGCAAGATTGGTGCTCTTAGTGGGAGAAACAAAAGCCACTGTTTAGCGCCTTTGGAAATAACTTTTGCAAAGATTCACATCTTAACAGATACCTAGATACTTATGATATTTTGCTAGTATATTTATTTATTTAAAACTTTATGCACAAAATAGTATATCGGCGGACTAAATGCCACATGCATTATGGTCAACGATTGGGTGATACAGAGATAAAAAGTAGTAGGTGCATACATTAGCATGAAATATACACTTACATATACCCACCTTTATACTAAAGAATATCATAATAGTAACGATATATTACATAATATATACATACCAATAAACATTTATATAATCTAAATAAAATATATACAAATATACATGCATACGTATTATATTATTGATGAGATGAATCTGATAAACTGTCAAGGAGGAGAGCACGTACTTTCACCTTGAAAGTGTATCGGTTTGCGGACATCCTAACTTCATTCATGAGGGAGCGCATTCCATAGTAAAACGGACTGGATGAAGAAGGAAGGATGTAGAAACTCTGTACCATGGATTATTCTAGCTTCAACTTGAGACTTCGCTCAAGCTGCAGCAGCCCAGCATGGGTAAGAAAACTTAGCACAGTTACCTATAATGCTCCTGTGGGAGTAGGTCCTTGCTGTGGTGACCGCAATATTAATATTGATTATATTATTGTCCATTTCCCAATCATCGCAGCGATTCTTTTTTTAATAGATTGACATGTTTTCAATCTCTATACCCATATCATCAGCAATATGCACAATTGCATTCGAAATAAGTATATTCTAATGTATCACAAATATGTATACATACTTAAGTAAACGCGCTGCGATCTTGTAGTTCTTGACTAATTAAACTAGGTATCGCGTTTCTCACAACTGTATTCGAATATCATTTGAATGCAATTATGCACATCACTACCCCTAGTGTTGCAAGCATTCAAAGATTACAGTGACGCTAACCATTAGCCGAAAGCTTGTCTGTCATCTCAGTCGTATAATAAAATCTGATATTTTGTCCGCTTATCGCGTTCTCTCGTACCATAAACTTCCGTCCTCTGCCCGGGGCCCGGGACACACCGGACCCTGCGCAGATATTAGTTTATTTACGAGAGCCGTGTTCAGAACCCCATGGGTATAATTAATGATGTGTGGAAAACGTATACGCATTACGATGGAGTCCAAAGGTCCGGAAGCAAAGTAATTAGTTAGTTGGGTTTTATTTGCCAAAATAATAATGAAACCTTGTCTTTCTTATAATAGAGGGTCATAATATTATAATGACAATTGGGTAAACAAACGTTTTAATGGAAAATTATTGTCATGATTGCGTTTTATGAGAGAAAGCATAAGATTGCAGTTACGTTATTCAGTAAACTTGTTACATAGTGTGACAAAATATATCGTATAATACGCTGTAAGAATAGGATAAAAATGTGGTAGTGAGTAGGGGTTAATCTAGTAGGTACTAGTGATAGTTGTCGAATTCGACAACTATCACCTGTACCTACCAGATTAACTTGTAAGTTATATTAAGTATGTATTTTAAGTCGTTTTTAAAAATCCTGTTTTAGGGTTTGGTTGTATTTGACTTTAAATACTATATCCTTTGACGTTTAAAAGGTACCCCACCTACCCATCTAGGGGCGGTGTATCACATATATCTATCTATATATAACTACACAAAATATTACCCGCCGGGTACTGTCCGATAAAGGATAAAAAAAACAACGGGTTGCACTCCGGGAGTGCCGGCAGAAGTAAAAACTTGAATATTAACGTTGTGCATTTTTGATATTTTGGAATGGTTAGGGAATAATTTTGCACGAATTGCTTTAATTATCAGTATAAAAGTACTATAATTTATGTGATAAAATACAAAATTCATTTATTGCGCTATCGTACACAAACATGACAATTCTCCCTCCGTCTTACGAATTTTCGATCAGGTTACGTGTCCTGACGCGAGTTTGACAATTCTCCCTCCGTCCTACGAATTTTTGATCAGGTCACGCGTCCTGACGCGAGTTTAACATTTTTTACCCATCACAAGAAAGTGCACAACGCCGCTAAAGAAGTTTTCACTTCAAAAAAATAAATTCATGTTGTACAATAATAATCTATAATCTATATAATTATATAAAAGAAAGTCGTGTTAGTTACACTATTTATAAATCAAAAACGGCTGAACCGATTTGGCTGAAAATTGGTGGGGAGGTAGCTTAGAACCAGGAAACGGACATAGGATACTTTTTATCCTGTTAAAAAATTAAAAAATAAAAATTTGTTAAAACATTCGAATATTGATTTCCATTTTATGCTTGCCTGGTACTTGAAGCAGCCAACTATAAATAAATTCTATATATAACTGCTGAAGCTGAAGAACCGATTTGGCTGAAAATTGGTGGTCTGGGTCAGGATGACTGGACCAAGAGAGATTTTTGAAGTTTGAGCAATACCAAGTTTTAGTACCTATTTGGTACTATTTGGTACCAGACATCAAATAATTGGTACCTCGCTATAGAGGGAAAACTATTACGAGGAAAGTGGCCAGCCATTCTGACTTCAGAATGGCTGGACCAAGTCGGCTGCACCTAGTTGTAGGTGTTATAACTAGTTCATCTTTTCATTAAAATTTAGTACCTCATTGGTACCTCAACATACATTTTTCTTAAATTTTTTCGATAAGCCAAAAAAAAGTTACACCTAGAAAAATTTTGCATGTAATCTGGAGCACGTTGATTTCACCTAGTTGTAGGCGTTATAATTAGTTCATCTTTTCATTAAAATTTAGTACCTCATTGGAACCTCCACATGTTTTTCTTAGATTAAATATTACGTATATTTATTAATTGATTGACACATTAATATGTTTTTACATATAAATAACAGTGTGCATGCATTTTGTTTTTACTAATTGTGATTCTACTTGACATGTCGTCGTAACATTGCCATTTGGACCCTCTGCGGCAATGTGATTTGTAATGTCCCACGCCTTTTGGAGTCGGACTGAACAATTTTCTCCATGGGACCAACATCGTAATCGCGAAAAACCCTGTATATGCAAAACTTCTTGTAGGTGTAACTTATTTTTGGCTTATCGAAAAAATCTAAGAAAAACATATGTTGAGGTTCCAATGAGGTACTAAATTTTAATGAAAAGATGAAATAATTATAACGCCTACAACTAGGTGAAATCAACGTGCTCCAGATTACATGCAAAAGTTCTTCTAGATGTAACTTTTTTTTGGCTTATCGAAAAATTTTAAGAAAAGCATATGTTGAGGTACCAATGAGGTACTAAATTTTAATGAAAAGATGAACTAGTTATAACACCTACAACTAGGTGCAGCCGACTTGGTCCAGCCATTCTGAAGTCAGAATGGCTGGCCACTTTCCTCGTAATAGTTTTCCCTCTATAGAGAGGTACCAATTATTTGATGTCTGGTACCAAATAGTACCAAATAGGTACTAAAACTTGGTATTACTCAAACTTCAAAAATCTCTCTTGGTCCAGTCATCCTGACCCAGACAAATTGGTGGGGAGGTAGCTTAGAACCAGGAAACGGACATAGACTTTTATCCTGTTTTTAACCGACTTCCAAAAAAGGAGGAGGTTCTCAATTCGGATGTTTGTTTTTTTTTATGTATGTTCGGCCATAGCTCCGTCAAATATAGACGGTTTTGCAAAATAATTTTTTATTCGAAAGGGGTTTATTCCGAAATGGTCCCATTTAAATTTCATATATATCTGATGATAGGTTTCGGAGACAGACAACGGAACTCTTAAAAAAATGACAGCAAATCAAACGCAATCACTGCTTTCGCATAAATATGCATTGTTTACGCAATCACACATAATAACATCACGTCTGTACACTCGATAGGGTTACGCAAAATGTTTCAGTATATCAGGGTACCACATTTCCTATCAAAGTTAGTAGTAGTTACATATTTTTCGCGACTAGAAGCTAGTTGTAGCACATAGTACTCGTATTCAAGTTTGATTTATACATAAATGTATTATTTCATTAATACATTTATGTATAAATCAAACTTGAATGAGGATGGTCGCAATTTTCAATCAACGTTTAAGATTCAGGGCCAAGTGTATCATCAAATTGGTTCTTTAATGCCGATGCCTGATAACGATCCAAAATTTCTGCAAATCTACTTCATGGGTGATGAGGAGCAGCAAATAAATGCACGCTGCCAGTACAACCATATCGAGCAGATGGAGGAGCGAGAAATTGTGGTTATTTTAGAGCCGTTTTTACAGAATTACAACCAGTTGGTGCAGTTGTTCAATACCGTTTCAAACAGACTGCAAAATGACAACTATACAATCGTCATCAAAGCAGACAAAGTACCATCTAGGCAGCATGCGGACCGATATAATGCACCGACCATTAATGAAGTTGCAGTTGTTATGGTTGGCGACGCATTTGCACGTCGAGATATACGAATCCAACGCAGAGATAACACAGTGCATACGATTGAAGATAGTCATCGCTCTTACGACGCTTTGCAATATCCATTGATATTTTGGGAAGGAGAAGATGGATATCACTAAATATCAAACAAAGAAATCCAGCAACAGGTACAATCTACACAAGTCATTACCTAATATGATAATAATAGGCAATGTTCTTGAAGCTACAATTTTGAATGGCGAAAGTGAAGTTGTTCTCCTGCCACGAATCCCAATGATCCCTTCAGACTCACCCATTCCATTCAGACGTCTGCAATTTCCAATTCGCTTAGCATTTGCCATGACTATTAATAAGTCACAAGGTCAAACAATGTCGATTTGTGGGATAGATCTAGAAAATCAGGTCTTTTCACATGGCCAATTATATGTGGCGTGTTCTCGCGTTGGAAAACCGTCAAGTTTATTCATTTATAATCCTCAGGAATTGACTAAAAATATTGTCCATCAACTCGCATTAAGATAAAATTAAACAAACGTTATTGATTATAACGAATTGTTTTTAGAAAAATTTATGTTATTTCAAAATAATGAATAACAAAATTATTATATTATTTGTCTTACGTTTCTTATTTTGTTTAATATCCTATTCGCTTGGTATATCGTGCAGGACAACGTCTGTCGGGTCCGCTAGTCTATACTAATATTATAAAGCTGAAGAGTTTGTTTGTTTGCTTGAACGCGCTAATCACAGGAACTACTGGTTCGAATTGAAAAATTCTTTTAGTTTTGGATAGCCTATTTATCGAGGAAGGCTATAGGCTATCACAACATCACGCTACGACCCACGGGGGCGGCGCAGTAACGATAAACGCGAGTGAAACCGCGGGAACATCTAGTTTTACAATAAAATTGTTAATAGCTCCATCTGTCGCATCATTACGAAATTACTTACAGCACTTAAAACCAGCGTTAATTATAATAAAAATATCTGTTTAGTTTGTCATTATTTTGTAAACCTATTGATTTAAAATCAATATATATATTTATTCATTTAGGTCTCAAAGTAACACGTTTACGAACGCCAAGTTTATACTAATCAATCAATAATATAAATTTACATTTACCAGTTACCACGTTCAGCAAAGCAAGGGCGTGGAAATAAATCGAAATACGTCGACAAGACGTTTCTTTGAAGAAATATCTATTTCACACTTTTTGCATAATTATATTATATTATGAAAGTTTTCATGCAAAGCAAGGGCATAGATTATGCCAATAAAAGCATTTATATGCTTTAACATTATTAACCCATTCGCTGTCCCGAGATAGACACAATAGAAAATTCATCGGACAGGGAACTTGTTAATATAATTAAGTTCATCTAATAAGGCTAGTATTTAACTGCACAGCAAAAAATACTAATTGCACAGCAAAATATGCTTACCAAAAATACTAATTGCACACCAAAATATATTTAAAGAGATCAAACTAAGTTTACGGAGCCCCGCCAAGCGGGGCTCCTATTTTTGGGTGGGTTTAAGAAGGAACCTAACATAACCTAACCCTTCCGAGACGGAATGCAGTGATTTGAGGCGTTAAAGGTACTCGTTATGATATATTCTGGTAAGCATATTTTGGTGTGCAATTAGTATTTTTAGTGGTTATTATATTTAATCCCATTTAATAATTACCTACATACGCGAAATGCTTGAATTTGTTGGATGTAGGTTTAGCACCTGTATAAGGTACTAAAAGTCTTTTTATAAGTTCGTTAATAAGTTGGTAATATATATAAGTTGGTTTAATCTATGCTTGTGTTTTTGTTCTTATTGCGCTAAGATTAAGACTCACTTAGGCGTGATTGTTTGCTACTGTAATAATGTATACCTTTTTTTTTTTTACACACAACACCATCTAGCCCAAACTAAGCATAGCTTGTACTATGGGTACTAGACAATGGATAAACATACATATATACTTTTAATTTGTAAATACATACATATTATACATAGAAACACCCAGACCAAGACAAACATCCATGTTCATGCACACAAATGTTTGACTTGTGCGGGAATCGAACCCGCGACCTCAGGCGTGGCGGTCGGTTACACTAACCACTACACCATCGAGGCCGACAGACTTTGTATCAGAGCGGCAACGTCTCCTACATTTTTGTCACTTTAAGGTGCATGACCTTAGATATCTATGCTTAGACTCTCGGTCAGCTGTTAGGGCAGATACAACCCGTTGCAGTCTGGCAAAAGCTAAAAATCTATCCTGTGACTAAACTACTGCTCCTATTGAACTGAAATTTGGTGTAGAGCTTGTATGTGGTACATACTATACTACTCAAAACAAAATAAGGGCCACTAAGATTTTTGCTGTACCATGAAAACAATAAAGACATTAAATTGTTTAACTTATGCAACTACAAAATAATGTTATTGGTTATAATATAGGCTAACAATTGTTTAAAATAATGATCATGAATTGTTTTTTTTAAGTTCATAATGAAATTGGCCATTTTGAATGAAAAACATGAACATAAGAAATCACCGGAAAAAGACAAAATACTGTTCTTGTCACTTTTGTTTCTTCTTTTTAGTAACGAGTATGTCCTCCTCTCTTGGCAATACACTCCTGAAGCCTCGTATGCATACTCTGGATCAAATTCCTTACGTTTTCATCTGGAATCTCCTCCCAGGCACGTTTTAAAGCGTCAAGCAGCTGCGGTTGGTTGTAGACCCCTTGCTCATTCTCTGTAACCCTTCGTTTCAATTGGTCCCACAATTGCTCGATTGGATTTAAATCCGGACTGTTAGCTGGCCATGGTAATACCTCAATATGAGACCCTTCTAGGAC
Source organism: Catocala sponsa (assembly GCA_963564715.1). Taxonomy (NCBI): domain Eukaryota; kingdom Metazoa; phylum Arthropoda; class Insecta; order Lepidoptera; family Erebidae; genus Catocala; species Catocala sponsa. The sequence continues at coordinate 1,427,779 of OY751337.1, forward strand.
GGTTTGGGTCGATCGAGCTGTGTGTGCACGGGCATTGTCTTGCATCAGGATGAATCCAGGCCCCACTCGCTGTGCAAATGGGATCACTTGAGGCCTGATGACGTCCTCGATGTAACGTTCTGCAGTTACGGTACCCACGTTTAAAATGGTGAGCTCGGTTTTACCGTGTAAACTAATCCCACCCCAAACCATTACGATGGGACCACCGAAACGGTCAACTTCGTGGATGCAGGACTCTGAAAACCGCTCGCCGCGTTGTCTCCACACCCTAACACGCCGATCATCATTAAAAAATTTTACTTTGCACTCGTCTGTAAAAAGCACCTTGCCCCACTGATTAATCCCCCAGTTCAAATACTGACGGGAGAATCTTAAACGGTTTGCACGTTGAACCCTGGTCAGAGGAATTCAAAAAACTCGTCGTCTTGACATTTGCTGGTCTTCGTGCAATCGATTACGTATAGTGTGATCACTGACACGGGTACCCGTTGTCAGCCGTAGGTGGTGTTGTAACTTACGGGCCGTTACTGTACGATCACGACGAGCACTTAGTTGGACCTACCGATCCTCGTGCGCCGTTGTTACACGAACTCTACCTGAACCGGGTCTCCTGGCAACACTGTCGGTCTCTTGGAAGCGATTCCATACATTTTGGACAGCTCTTCGAGAAAAACCCAACTGCAAACCCACGTAACGCTGAGAACGTCCTTCTTGAATCATAGTTATGGCTCTGGTTGCTGTAATTGTACCCATGTGCCTTCGTACTGGTGGAATGATTAACGCGTGATGATAAATGAATCAATTAAAATTGAAAATGTAAAACTTTTTTCCTAAAATAACCGAAACAAGTTAAGAAGACAACCGAAGAAAAACATAAGAATAACATCCAATTATTTTTTTTCTTAAAATGATGGCCAATGCTTTTCAAATTAGGAACACGAACACCAGCATAAAAGAGATCAAACACCAAAGAGTTCGTAATATCAATATAATGCTACTTATCAGTTACTTTCAGTTTACTAAAGTGAACTTAAATGTAAATAAACTAGTGGCCCTTATTTTGTTTTGAGTAGTATATATGTAGATAGAAATAAAGCCTCACTGTTTAATCAATTTTGTAGGTATATCACACTTATACCATGAAACCCGAAAAATAATGTGTGCAGCAATTAGGTACTTATAGAGGTTACAACTTGAAATATATCTATGTTCACGATATTTTTGCAAAAATCCTGCCAGTTATATCACTTTGCACAAAATTATCTCCGAAACTGTGGTAGATAGAAGAATGTGAGTTAGATCAAAAAATTCCTATTTTTCCTGATTATTTCTATGTAAAAATAATTACAAAAAGTGTACAACTCGACTTATATCAGTTATATCACTCATCGCAGAAGGCTCAGAATTGTAATTTACAACTAAATGTGTTTCGCCTCGAGAGTCTCGAGATCTGTCAGTTAAAATCGAGTCGAATCCAAACATCACTAGTTAAGTAGTTAATTTTTCTTATATGGTAAGAAATCTCTCTGGAATGGAACGTCATTTTGACATTAAATCATAAGTGCGGCTTTCGACCTCCATTCATCCTTCGTCGAATCCAAAAAACGATTTTAACGTCATTTTCGTCTTTCTTTATTTATTCCATCCTTATAGAAGATTTTAAGTATTATATTTTGTTTATTCAATTAATATCTTAGTGAAAAACTGTGAAAATGGCGTTGAAATCGTCGCCGGTAGTGTTTAGCTGGTTGTCTCGTCTCTCTGGCCGTAATTTTTCAACATCCAGTGCTTTAGCTGGTAAACCTTTGACTGTACGTGAATCGTTAAACATGGCAATGGATGAAGAACTGGAACATGACGAGAATGTCTTCATTATCGGTGAAGAAGTGGCCCAATATGACGGAGCTTACAAAGTAACCAGGTAACTGGCCACATAACCTTTTCGATATTTAGATTTGTTTATATTAAAATATCACACACGTATTACAATTCGTATATTTCCGTGTTTATCTTTTTTATATGTTGTCAATCATTGTTCTATTTTCAAGAAAAATATGTTTTTAACATTACATAACCAACTAGTTTGTTGATAGATTTGAAGTATAGAGTTATCGTCGTTGGAAGCGGTAAAATAACCTTCTGGCCTTAGCCTAACCCGGCGAGCGCAATTTTTCAAGTGAACCATTATCAGATCTATTTTTATTAGGGTAGTATTTAACTGTTCCTCAATTTTTTGCCTTTGTTCCACCATAAATACTAATTGCACACCAAAATATGCTTACTAAAATATTTTAAACAGTCAAACTAAGTCGACGTAAGACTATATTTGGGTGGGTTTAAGAAGGAACCTAACATACCCTAACCCTTCAGAGATGGAATGTAGTGATTTGAGGCGTATAGGTGCTCGTTATGATATATTTTAGTAATCATATTTAGCTGTACAATTAGTATTTTTAGTGGTCATTATATTTAATCCTTTTTTATTATATATAACATTATTTAATTTATAGTTTTATTTACATTTTTCTGTAAGTATAAATAGTTTTGATATGCATTATTATGTTAGACAGTGAGTAATTGAAATTATATTCTTTGCATTCACTGTTTTTAACAGGATTCAATTTACAGATTCATAAAAAGCATTTTACTTATTGAAGACAGCTTAAAATATGATGGAATTATAAGCTACTACTGTTCAGTGGACACCAAAATGATATCACTAAGAACTGAACCAGCATGCCTTTAGATAGTTATTATAAGAAATGTAATTGCACCAGGTATAGTGCTACAACCCAGCAATCAAATAATGTAAAGAAATAAAATATTGATAGCTATTTTAAGTTTGATTATTATAATTTTTTATAATTAATATTCAATAATAATTTCAATTTTATATAAAATATAACATATTATTATTTTTGTCTTATAAAATGCAGAATAGAAACAGTAAACTGCAGAAATGCATTTTTGTAGGCAATCTTTTTTTTACTGATGACAAACTATATTATAGTGCATGTTTTTTAAACAACGATGTACATATAATATGTAAACTAGGGTGTCTATAATAAATACATTGATAGAGTAATAAATACTCTTTAATACAAAAAGCATGATTTAGAGCATAAATGTCCATTTTGCGCTTATTACATATTATAATATTAACCAAGTCTTGTAATGCCGAACATAATTGAAAACCTATTGTGGCAGCCAGTGTGCTGCTCCTACACAACAGGTTAAAAAGTTTTTATGATATTATTTATTTTTGTATTGAGTTGGCATTGTAAGCAAATGTGTACATAACAAGAATTAAATTTTGCTTACATTTGTGGTTTCTGAAGTACCACTCTAGTAGTTTGGAAGTGCTCTGGGACTAACATTAGGTTACAAGCTGCTGTAATCACAGCTGGGCTGGACCAGGCTGTTTGCCAGTTCTTGTAGGTACCTAAAAAGGACAACACAATATAAATATTTTATTTCAGGATTATAATTTATAACTAAACAAAATTTCGTATGAAAATTAATAAATGGGAAGTAAAAGTGAATATTAAAATATCACTTCACTACATAATGTATTCTAAAACAAAGTCCCCTGCCATATCTGTATGTCTGTCTGTTTGTATGCAATAAACTCAAAAAATACTCAATGGACTTTCAAGCGGTTTTCACCAATAGACAGAGGGATTCATGAGGAAGACTTAAGTGTATAATTTGTACTACCCGTACGAATCCGGGACAGGTTCCTAGTTGACTATTAATGGAAAAAGCTTCTCAGTTTTGTCCAACATGCGTGACCTATAATCATTGACATTAACAATTTTTTATTTCTATTTTTTAGAGAGTTTTTGCCCATGGGTATGTTAGTCTCCATAGGACAGGATGGTTTTATATGTCAAGAACCCCAATAAGCATTCCCGCCATCTTTGATGTCAGCTCTGCAAGTATGCTAAGACATATCCCGACATCATACTTATTTATTTTGGAGTCTATAGTGAATCTCCTTCTACGATCCTCGTACCGGGCACAATCCATCAACAGATGTTGCACATCTTCAATGACACCACAAATATCAGTTTGCTGAGTCAGCTTTACCCATTAGATGTGCAAACTTCCTGACATTAAAATTATATAAATGTTTGTTTTTAATCTGTCATGTCTATACATGGTATTCTGTACCAGAAATAATTTATTGTGTCTGGCCACCTTTGTGCCGCTACGACTCAATAATAATAATAAACTTTATTTGTAACAGAAAACAAATCATACAAATTAATCTACACTTAGGCACATAAAACAGCGAAAGTTGTACATATTTAGTAAACCTCTAGCAGCCGTGCTAGGTCACAGACCTGTGTTACAGCTGCTATGCCACCCTTCTTACAAACTAATGATCAACTTACTAATAAGTACAATGTATTAAGCTTAATGACAAAGAAAAATCAAAAGGTTAATATGGTCTACAGATACTGTGACTACTATACCATTGTGGCATCGTCAGTACCTTGTTGCTCATATTTTATCTTATGGGAATCTTTGAAGCTGGTTCTTGTTCTCATTCTTAACAACACTAAGTACAATCATTTGCTTTGAAATAATCATTCTTTAGGCAGTCTGAGCATCGCACATCATCAAGAAAAATACAACACTTAGTTGTCATTGCTGTGGTATTAACACTAGACTGTTGCATAATGTATGTGCCACTCTCCTGTGATTCGGCTTCGATGGCGTAGTGGTTAGTGTAACCGACTGCCACGCCTGAGGTCGCGGGTTCGATTCCCGCTCAAGTCAAACATTTGTGTGCATGAACATGGATGGTTGTCTTGGGCTAGGTGTTTCTATGTGTAATATATGTATGTATTTACAAAAAAAAAGAAAGTATATATGTATGTTTATCTATTGTCTAGTACCCATAGTACAAGCTCAGCTTAATTTGGGCTAAATGGTGTTGTATGTGATAGAATATTATATTATATTAATAAGGGCAAGGTCTGACAATTGTTTGAACAGGGCAGGGCAATCTGAAACTGTATAGGTAGTATAGGTACTCAAGACCTTTCCACCAAGTTTATTCCACAGCTAATTAAAACTGCCAGATATTGATTGTAGCCATAATAAAGTTTTACCTTTGTAGTTTGACTACAAAATATTGTTGGTGACATTTGGTTCCCCAGCTATGTCAATCATAACAGCGACTTTTCCATAAACTCAATGGTTGGTTGTTTGTCCCGAAGAGCCCCGCGATTTCTAAATCCACTTTTCCTCTGTTGTTTATCCACGCACTTCTCTAAACTTCTTTCACCAAACTTAGCAAAAGCGAAAACATTACCTAACTAAAATTCAATAAAATATAGCCGGGCGAAAAATTCTATATTCTTTTAAAGACATCTGTCACAGAATAAAAAAGGCAACATAAGCTTATTAATCATAAAAAGTTTTTAAGCCATATTTAAGTAAAAAGACTATAAAGAAGTTAAAGGCGTGTTCTTTATTATAATTTACTCAGGTACCTACCTAATTTGTACCTACTTATTTTGTAGTTGTAAAAATTTCCTATTAATTCCATAAATTGTAACTTCAGACATGTAAACTTCTTTGATGACTTGTAAAAAAATAAAAACGTGGTAATGTTTAAGTAATTTTTTTGAAGTGAAACTGCTTTATCGACGTATGGGAGAAATTTTGTAGCAGTGTAAAAAAAAACGTCACGTTTTTCGGTTACGCGCCATGTTGCTTTTTTATCCAAGTTTAGTATAGTGACGTAAAGAATATAATGTAATATATTTATAATAATAACAACAATATATTAGTTTTGAAGTTTGGTTTGAAATAAGAATAACAATATATTAATTTGAAAGTGATAAAATAAAAAGACTTATTCAAATTTAAGTGAATTTACAAGAAAAGTGAGAGTGATTATATATTTCGTTTTATAAATTCAACACGTATGAGCATGATTTTAATATTTATTTGAGGTTAACCTCACTTTTTGATTGTAAGTATCAGTGAATGTATATAAATCTGTTAAAATTAGCAAGTATTAATAAATATGACTGTAAATCTAGTGAACATTATTAATTCTGAAAACAATAAAAAATATAAATTAAATAATAATTTAAAAATAAAACAAAACACGATTAGAAAATAAAAATATGTATACGTACATCTTTTTTAGTTATTCGTTTTTAATTATTTATTTATTCATTTTTAATTTTATAAAATCGTTGCATTTCTACAAGATTAACTGTCATCATATAATTGTATTACTTTGAAAAGATAATTCCAATTATTTATTCATAACTTGTGTAATTGATTAAGTCATTAAATATCTGCTTTGAATTATTTTTATTAAGTTATGAAATAAATATTAATATTAAAGTTAGTTAAATAATTTTTGTTAACTAATTAACTAATTAATGTCGTAAAGAAGTTTCACTTCTTACCTGTGTACTCTGGCACACACATTTTTTTTTGTGTAATGCTTTCTTACTGTGATATATATTTTTATAATAAGAATAGATAAAGAACAAACGCCTTCTTATCACGAATAGTTATTTCGAGTGTGGTGTTCTGTTTGTCCGTTGTTTAAATGTTTATAAAGCTCTCCGCGACACAGGAATTAATTGGAGAGCTGGTTATTCTTTAAAAACGAATATTACGCGACCTTGGGCTGACATTCTCTGACCAAATCATAAACATGCCAGAGATAGGCCAGATTATAAGACGTATCCTAAGCCAACAAGCGTGCTTAATTGTTATGAAAGTAAATAATTATTGCACAGCATTATGTTTTGTAAATTATCACATGTTTAAAAGCAATTTATGGATTAGCGCCATATATTATTAAAAACTATATACCAAAATACACAGCCCATCTATACAAATAAATAAAATTGAAATGTCTGTTTGTAATGTCAAAATAACAGCTTTTTTATAATGCATATGAAAGTATATAAGGTACCTATAAGAAAACATCTTTTTTAAAATTGTTGTCTGTCTGTTTGTTCCGGCTAATCTCCAAAAGGGCTGAACGGGACTTTCACTGGCAGATAGCTGAAGTTATAAGGAGTAACTTAGGCTACTTTGATTTTAGAAAAACAAAATAGGGTTCCGCGAAGACAAACACTTTTTAGTTTCTTTTTTTTTCTATTTTTTAAGACTTGCCCATGGGTATGTCAGTCTCCTTAATACAGATTGGCTTTATATGTCAAGAACCCCAATAAGCATTCCCGCCATTTCTGATGTCGGCTCTGCAAGTATGCTAAGACACACTTTTTAGTTAAAATCTACGCGGACGAAGTCGCTGGTAACAGCTAGTATTATTATAAAAGTAGTTAGAACTTATAATTATTATTATATATTGCACTCACTGATCGGTAAACGATTAGCGAGTTTAAGCAACGTTGGGTGCGGTCAGTCTATAGGTGGGTGACCGCTTAGTGGTATTTCATCTGAGCGTCTCCGTGTTTCGGAGGGCACGTAAAAAGTCGGTCCCGGTTGTTGTCAAATTGACAGCAGTCATTAAACCATGTCAGAGGCCTACGGGCGGCTTGAACAACTCTTGACAGCGGTTGGCCACGAAAAGAAGAAGAAGACATATAATACAGCAAAGCATTTTTTAGAAACATTGCCATTATCCGATCTAGGTACCTTGTATCCACTTTTATCTAGTATCTAGTAAAGTCCTGTTAGGCCGGGACTCCACCAAAGCAGAGATGTGTGCTGTGCGAGAAGAGATGTTTTTCAGCTCGGGGGACTCCACCAAAGCGGAGATGTGTGCGGTGTGCTGTGCGAGAAGAGATGTTTTTCAGCAAGCAAGATGGCCGGCCGGCGCGCGCGCGGGGCTCTGCGGGTTGCTGGCGGGCGAGAGGGGGGAGGGTGACATCGCTCACTGCACGCCGCTCACATCTCTCGTCTCCACTGCGCGTCGTCCGCGCACAGCACACATCTCCGTTTCCATCGCGCCGTACAAATATTACACATCTCCGCACAGCGATCTCCACTGAAGCTGAGCGGAGAGGAGATGTGTCAATAACACAATTCTATTGGTTGTTTAAAAAACTTCTCTCCGCTTGTCTCGTCTCCGCTTTGGTGGAGTCCCGGCCTTAATGCTTATAAAACAGGTCGTGTTTTAAAACACCTGCCATTGTTCTGTCAAGCTTGTAACAATGGTATAAGTACATAGGTATCTCATAATATCCAGTTGCTTCACATATATAAAATTTTGTATCAGACAGGTAGCATATGACACAAAACTAAAACGATTCTTAGGTATTGTGTATCAACATATCAAGTGACATCAAACGTTGTTACGATGGATATGTCGAGTGACGAGAATGGACAGAATTAGGAATGAACACGTAAGAGGTAGTCTGAAAGTAGTGCCCATAGACGAGAAGGTGAAAGGAAATCTTTTGGCTTGGTATGGACATATTATGCGAAGAGATGATACGTATGTAGGTAAGCAAGTGATGAATACGAGGGTAGAGGGACGAAAATGGAGAGGAAGGCCAAGGAAAAGATGGATGGACTGTGTGAGAATGGATATGAAAGGGAAAGGGGTAAATGATCAGATGACGGGCGACAGAGAAGTATGGAAGCGAAGGACATACTGCGCCGACCCCAAATAAATTGGGACCAGGGCAAGAGGATGATATCAGGTGACATCAAACTCTTGTTTTGGATTATCGCATTGCTAGTTCTTTTTAAATATTTTTGCATATCACAGCTTTGTGATGTCACATTACATTGACTAATTTCTTAGATTCTTCTGTCTACTATAATTGGCATACCTACAAATAAATATAGATTCATGTGGATGCTTCTAATATTATAAAGACGTAAAGTTTGTATGTAGGAGATTATCACTGGAACTCTTCTCCCTAGCCTTTATTATTCCCAAGTCACTTGGGGTCGGCTTTCTAGTCTAACCGGATTAGACTGGATATCGGTTTTTACATGGAGCGGCTGCCACCTGACCTCCGCAACCCGAAGGCTAACGATACCCTAAGGCTAGACCAGTGTCAGGATATTAGAGGGCACTGACTTCATGATAACGACTGCCATAGATGTTCATGGCAGCCAGGACTGACGGCTTAACGTGCTCTCCGAGGCACGGAGCAGGCGATAATTGTCAATCAATACGCACATCATTTCGAAAAGTCATATAACTTCCGAAAGTTAGAGATGCGCGACGTGGGTTCGAACCCGAGACCCTCTGCATTGCAGTCTGTTGGTCTCCCCACTGAGCTATCGCTGCGGCTATTATCACCGGAACTACTAATCTTATTTAAATCAATATTTCATTATTTGAAAGGTACATTAGCCCAAATAGATATATGGTTAGGTATATATTATGTGCTGATAATGTAAAATATTTCAAGAAGATAATTTAAAACAGGTTTAGCTTTTTTATTAGTGTTAAGATGTTGAACAAGTTCACGACTTGCGTAATGGTAAGTTATTAGCGGTCGCCAAGTGGTCGACATTCGACCATAATTGATTTAAATTTTAAGTTTAATCGTCATTATATCTATCACGAAATTGCAATAGGTACTCAAAGTATGTAACCATAGTTACGAAGAATTATACGACACCAGCCGAACCATGCCGAAATATTACGAACGCGATTCGACTGCGTGTGTCAAATGCATTTGTTGTGTGCGTGTAGTGTTTTTTTCATTAATTTAATGTATTTCTAATGCATATTTTATAAAAAATATTAGGATTCACCCCTCCTTCTCCATATAAACTTTAACTGTGCCAAATTTCATACTCCTTCGTCCGCGCAATTTTCGTAAAAAGAGGTACAAAGTTTTTGTTTCACGTATTAATATATATATATAGATACTCGTACTTATTACTGTAAGCCTATGGATGATAGCTTGGTTTCTTTGTTCTAAATATTTGTCTACTAGCTTTTGCCCGCGGCTTCGCTTGCGTTAATTTAGAATTTGACAATCAATTCGGGTTGTACTCTGCTTGTAATAATATAATTCAATCATGATTCGAAAGACACGTGGCGCCATCTACTTATTATTATAAGAACGTTATTATTGTTTTCCTCGGGAACAGTATTTTTTTTTCGGGATGAAAGGTAGTCTATGTCCATTTCTGTACACCAGTCAACGTATATGCAAAATTTTAGGATGATCGGTTCAGTGGTTTAGGCGTGAAAAGGTAACAAACAAACAAACTCATTTTCGCTTTTATAATATTAGTTAGGATAACATCTTAATACCAATAAAGGAAATTAATGTGACGATCATTAAAAGTACCTAACTGCAATCGAATGTTGAAAGCCTTTGTAAAATGCCGGGTGATTAAACAAAGCTCCATGAAGCAATGTAGGTAGTTCTTTTTTTAAAGGGCACCTCTCGCCCTTGTCGTATTGTTTGTATCACGAAAGATTTTGCACACATTCAAACAACGGATACACAATACACCTAAAGTCGGAACAACTATTTGTTTGTCACACAAACTTTTGTCACGAGTTTTATTTTTTATACAACTAAGGTGGTAAACAAGCATACGGCCCACCTGATGGTAAGTGGTCACCGTAGCCTATGGACGCCTGCGACACCAGAGGCATCACTTGCGCGTTGCCGACCCTTTAGGAAAAAGGAAGTGGGAAGGAGAAGGAGCGGGAAGGGGGAAAGAGCGTGCTTGGGCCTCCGGCACTCTCACTCACCGAACGAAACACAACAGTAGGAATACTGGTATTTCACGTCGATATTCTGTGAGAGGGTAGTCCTTTCCCGGTCGAGCCGGCCCATTCATGCTGAGATCAGCGAGGCTCTACCTACTACTCATAATCGTACCCACAACTCTTGACGCGGCCGCAATGGCGCCTGACCACTTAAACTACTAAGCCATCTGTGCCGCAATAGCATTGGCACTTCTTGTCCAATAAACCTTGTACTCTCTCTTCTAGGGGTCTATGGAAGAAATGGGGAGACAAGAGAATCATCGACACTCCGATCACAGAGGCAGGGTTTACCGGTATAGCCGTTGGCGCCGCCATGGCCGGTTTAAGGCCCGTCTGTGAGTTCATGAGTTTCAACTTCGCTATGCAAGCCATTGATCATGTGAGTACAAGAATTTGTATATATTTACGCAGAGTAGTGTACAATGAAATCTCCACTTATATCTAGGTTTCGCTTTAACTAGAACTAATAACCGGACCGCAGCCTAGAGATAGGGAAATTTTGTGCTGTTTTCCTGCGGTTACTTGGGTTTTCAATCTCCATGTAGACCCTTAGTTCCCAAAGTGGTCCAGGTGGACCACTTTTTCTGGAGGTCCACCTCCAGGGGTCCACAGGAGACTCGACGAGGATCTACGTTGGCGTGCCAAAAAAATGGGGGTTCACAATTCGTAAGCGGGGGACCACGGAAGTGAAATACATTTTCGTGGACCCCCGCTTTCGACAGCGAAGAACTAAAATGTTGGCTTGACTTCACCTATCTATGTAGGCAGATAATATTTTAAGAAGCTCAGCGCTGACCGACTGTTACTTGTAAAAACTTGCATATCTAGACACGCGGCAGCGTGTCAAGCCAAGTTCAAGCAAAGGAACTGGCTAGCCAGCGCCGAGTGTAATATTACACGAACCACTTGGTGCCACTTTTGACCCTTCTATAACTCAAAACCTCTTTAACGTAAACACATAAAACTACGTGTGTTTAATTATATCCATAAGGACATCTAGAAGTCCAAATTTCATAAAGCTAGCTCAAACGGTTATTAAGACATGACGGTCAAAAAGTCGTAAATTTTAGCACTGACTGACTGACTGACATATAGTACCTAAATCTAACCTACTTCCAGATGACCTAGAAGGATGAAATTTGGAATCCAGCTCGGTAATTGTGTGTAAGCGTAGGAAAAAATCTAAAAATAAAAAAAGTTAAAATATACGGAGGGTAATCATACAAAAAAATAAAATTATTGTAGCGTTGGAACCGTTACAATCAGATATTTGAAACTATCCCAATATATGTATTATTATATTTGCTATATAACGGAAATATAAAAATAAAGTTAAGTCAAAAAATAAGTGGTGTCCCCATACAAAAAACTTGTAATACACGCTAAACAACCGGCCAACGGTGTGTTGTCGGCGGCGCGCGGCACCACATAATTATACACAGAACAGAAGTAAATCTACATAAAAGCGCTCCCGAGCAACACATAAACATAGGCACCGCTTACGAATACCGATTTAGTTATTTATTGTTTTACTACATTTATGTTCATCCTGCTTCTTTCTCAACGATGAATTAAATTATTGTCATACTATAACCACAAACGTTCTTCGTGCCTAAACCAGTAACAGAATAAAAGTGAAGTACATACATATCTCAATACCTGCCTAGTTTTCTTTACAAAAAGTAATGATATCCCACCAAAACATAAATGTAAAAAAGGAGACCCAAGTTCAATACAAAAATTATGCTTGGCTGTGGGCTTCGCCGCAAAAAGAGTGGAGATCTAAATGAGTGCCAAGTTCTATGCAAAATCCAAATATGTATTTATAGGAACAAAATAACATTAAGAACAAGTATTAAACTCTATTTCTTTGCTTTATTGGATACCTATAACAGTTGCTGTTATTTAAAAATGTGAGATCATAAAGTAGGTTAGATTTGACTTGGCCAGTTTTTATCAGAATTCAAAAAAAAAAAAATATAATATATATATATATATATATATATATATATATATATATATATATATATATGTTGAATACCTTTATAAAATGACTGATGTAATGAAAACTGGCCAAGTATAGTTCATGTAATAATAGTCTTAAATATTCCCTACCGCAGTGTAATACATTTTTTCTCTAAGTACAGAGTTCAAAGATTTGAGAGCTGGTATTTTTTTAAAAATGGTGTATAATTGAGTGACTTTTCTTCTTACCACGCCATAAGCAAAGTCATCTACTTGCACTTGTTATGTGTCACTATAATATGTGTACGTGTATCGTGTAGGGAATTTAGAGACAAGTGAAACGCACGGATGTTAGATGCCAACTGTTTATTGAATTATTAAAACTTACAACTTAGCTCACTCATACGTCACACACACAAATGCATCTCGCACACGTCAGCATTCACACACCTATGTAAGACCCCACACACTCTTTTTCTGCGAATCTATTTTACTTTTTTCGGTGATTTAAATCGATCGTCGTCTTTTAATAATTTTGCTTGCTGATCAATTCTAGATACAGACTTTTCCGATAGTCCAGTAACTTTTGCTACGGTTTTGTTTAAGGACATATCTTCTTGATATTCAGCAGAATTAGGATCTAGTTTCTTTTTTCTAAAATATTCATATACATTAAAAGCCATTTGCTTGCATTGACTACTAATTTTATGTCCAAAGATATTTCGACTCATCTTTAGAATGTAATCTCTTGTATATCTCGAACAAAGCGTCAGCAACAAACGTCACGTGCAATCGCTAATCGTGTAGCGACCGAACTGAGTTTTGACAAAAATTCGCCCGCCGCCCGCACACTTCTGCATTCCCGCTCTCGTCCTTCCCCTTGCGTCGCTGCACCCCGCAGGCGAGGACTCAATTAAATGGTTTAGCTATAATACTTGTTCATAATGTTATTTTGTTCCTATAAATACATATTTGGATTTTGCATAGAACTTGGCACTCATTTAGATCTCCATTCTTTTTGCGGCGAAGCCCACAGCCAAGCATAATTTTTGTATTGAACTTGGCTCTCCTTTTTTACATTTATGTTTTTGGTGGGATTCCATATTCAGTACCAGTGGTCTCGAACCTACCCATTTTCCTGTAGAGAATTACTAAAAAAGAACGGTCAGCCCGCCTACCGTGTGGCAGGTTCAGTCCCTAGAATTTAAAACAAAAGTCAGCCCGTAGAGATTTGGTCAAATTTTTTAAAGCTGCAGTGTGTTCACCGGAACCAGCTAAATTTTGAAAGTGGTCTATGAGAAAAAATGTCTCGGAACCTCTGATGTAGACGATATTGACCAGCTGGATAGGCGATATAATATGCCCCTTGTACTAGTAGCACACCGACTCCTTTTTATTACAAAAGATGGCAACGCGTGAGACTTAGCTCTGGGTCTCTGGTGTAGGAGACGCTCATAAACTAAGGTAACATCAGGCCGGCCGTATGCTCACTTGCCACCTGGATAGTATAAAAATAAATATTCATAATATTGTCTTCGATTTACGCGAATGTTATTCATTGAAATTAAACTACTATATACGGATTTTATCGCGTTGTTTATTTGACACTTTATTACATAATGTTGAAATCTGTTACACTACTATTACTATTAAACGTGACCATGGCTGCTGAAAAGCAACCGAAACGTCGGGGAAAGTGTAAACATAAATATAAATAGTATAATAGTATAGTAATAGTATAAATAGTTTTAATAGTTTCAATAATTTAATTAGCTTAAAAATTAGCAAAGTTTAATAGTAATAATAGTGAAACAGTTTTCAAAATTTTGTAATAAAGTGTCAAATAAACAACGCGATAAAATCCGTATATAGTAGTTTAATTTCAAAGAAATATTCATTTTCGTACTAATGATATTCGAGTCTCCTAGAGTTTAAGATATATCTCCTTCCCTAATTTATTTAAAACTCGTTTAGATATTTAGTCGTGAAAATGTAGTGACAAAAATTGCTTGTGCATTGATAATGAATATGTAAGTTCTAGAATGTGTATTTGAATCAATCAATATTCCGTACTGTACCTACATAAACTTGATTTGACATTAAATTATACAGGTGATAATAACCACATTAAAAAAAATAACATATCAATAATTAATGTCGTAAATAATAATGGGCGGTCCTTTTTATTGCCCCTTATTATTTACGGCATCAGTTGTTGTTATGTTACCTTGTGTATTTATTTCACGAAAAAAACTGGGTACATAAATTTCTCCAAAACTATAATTCTAATAAAAAAAAATATGCTCAGGGTTATTCTATATCACCAGTAGAATGCGTGGTTAAAAGGAATTACTCGATTTCAAAATCACCCTGTATAGGTATATGCCTTCACGTATGTGTTATTTGTTTATGTAATAAATATACAATCTATGTATCCTTGATCTGTGAAGTGTACAAGATTTTTGTTATCAGCCACCGGCCTTATCTTATCACGACTTGATTGCTTTTTATTAAAATGGATTCAAGTATGAATCAGATCGCGTACGCGTCTGATTTCTCTCTGAGTATGTGCATCTTTTACTCTACTTATATGATGTAAGATTCACGAGGGCTGTTCTTTTTCTGGACAGGAGCCATAAGAGCATCCAGGGTTATTTCGCGGGTAGAAGGTATTGAGCGAGGGAAACGATGCCTAAATGCTATGATCTGCTATAGGTTACTTACGACCTAAAAAGATTCATCAGAAAATCTTTTTAGGTCGTATGTTAATTCTGGGTTGGCAATCTAGACGATTCATTCCAATTCCATTCCAATGCCAGGGTGTTTCTAAAGTTAATGCTTGGATATGGACAGAGACAGTTTGGAGAAAGTCAGAGACGAAAGTTTCTCGAAGGCTCGTCATCATTTGCGTAGAATATTTTGAGTAACAGCAGTATTCGATACGCAGTTCTGCTATCAGCCTTCGATATTATATACGATATTAGCGTTGCGATCGATCACTCACGTACCATTGGACGTGTCTTTTACCGTCTATTGGATATACTGTCAGTTTCTTACTGATATTGAAGATATAGGTACAATAGCGCAAAAATACCATCAGTAATACCCAATAACAATGCTACCAAAGAAAGATCTGAGAAGACATGGTCCACGACTTCATGTAACTCGAACCAACCTATCTCGAGTGGATACCAAATATTTAAAAAACTCTAACAGAAATACTCAATATGACAACACAACCCGAATATCCCGCCCTCCCCTTTCCTATCCAGAAGAACGCGTGCTGGGCTCAGATGCCATCCTTACACGGTAGAGTCGACTGGAGCGCGTATCAACAAGATTGGGTCCTCATACCTCTGCCGAACGACCAAGGCATGGAATTCTCTGCCAAGGCACGTGTTTCCTTCTTCTTTCAATCCTGGGTCCTTTTAGCGGGGCGTGGAAAAGCACCTCAGGCCGTCAAGAGACCTCAACATCGCCTCGGCTGCTATGAGGACGGCGTGGAGGCCACTGCTCTTAGACCACACGACTGCTTAACATCAGGCGGAGAGAGAAAAAAAAAATTTATCAAACCGAAAGTTCTAAGAATCCATGACTTCATGCAAATAAAACCTGAAACTAATACCTCGGGATCACCCAGGGCAGTATACCTGCCTTAAATTGATAAATATATAAAACTAATGAATTAATGTATAGAAACACAATCTCTACATTTCCAGGTGATAAACTCAGCGGCGAAGACATACTACATGTCTGCTGGCACAGTGAAGGTGCCCATCACATTCCGCGGTGCGAACGGCGTGGCCGCTGGCGTCGCCGCACAGCACTCGCAGTGCTTCGGCGCGTGGTACAGCCACGTGCCCGGACTCAAGGTCATCATGCCCTACAGCTCTGAGGACGCTAAAGGTATACCATTATCTGTCAACATCTACCTAATCATCACTACAAAACAAAGTGAATGGAGCTCTACGCGCTTTTATGAACAGTCGAAATGTATCCGAAAAGGCACGTTTGGCTGTTCATAGAGGACTATTAGTGCCCACACTTATGTATGGAAGTGAAAGGTGGGTATGGCAAAAGAAGCATGAGAGCAGAATAAATGCTGTAGAAATGAGAACGTTGAGAAGCATACGTGGTGTGACTCTGAAAGATAGAATAAGAAATAGTGTTATTAGAGAGAGATGCGGCATGAAAGTGGATATAGTGACAAGAATAGAAAAGGTTATGTTAAGCTGGTTTGGGCATGTAGAAAGAATGGACGAAGAAAGACTGACTAAGAAAGTTTTTAAGGCTAGTGTGAATGGAACAGTCGCAAGAGGAAAACCTAGGCGAACGTTTCTCGATCAGATCGGAGGCGTTCTTGACAAAGGACAGGTTAAGAGCTTCTTGAACCGACGGACGTGTATGAGGAATGTGATGAAAGTGAATGAAGCCAGAGAAGTGTGTCAGGATCGTAGCAAATGGAAATCCGTAGTCTCTGCCTACCCCTCTGGGAAACAGGCGTGAATCTATGTATATATGTATTATTTTCTAACTAGTATAACCCTTCTAATTACCTAATTGCTTAAAAAGGTTTAACGTATGTCGAAATAAGAGGCAAATACATTATTTACTGAGGCTTTTAATCACTCAGACATTGTTAATTTTACTTTCCAGGACTTCTGAAGAGTGCTATAAGAGACCCCGATCCTTGCGTAGTGTTGGAGGATGAGATCTTGTATGGCACTAAATTCGACATGTCTGACGAGGCGCTCGACAAGAACTTCTTGGTACCTATTGGTATGTTCACTAATTTATTAATTTATCTCCTTCTTCCTAGCCTTTATTATTCCCAAGTCACTTGGGGTCGGCTTTCTAGTCTAACCGGATTTGACTGCATATCAGTTTTTACACGGAGCGACTGCCATCTGACCTCCGCAACCCGAAGGCTAACGATACCCTTAGGCTAGACCAGTGTCAGGATATTAGAGGGCACTGACTTCCCAATAACGAATGTTGTTATAATTTATTAATTTATAACAATGTTATAATGATCTTAAGATAGCGTTAGTCCTACAGCGGTGGTTAATCTGACTGGTCTCGGGTTTGATTCCCGGGTCAAACGTCACACAGCTATCGTCAGTGATGTACAGAGTAATTTTGAAATCGTGTAATTCCTTTTAACCACGCATTCTACTGGTGGTATAGAATAATCCTGACCATATATTTTTTTTATTAGAATTTTCTTTTCGGAAAAATTAGTAAACCGTTTCTTTTTTCATAAAATGGTTTTAGATAATCATATGTTAACCACCCGAGGCAATTTAAATTTTTTATTAATTAAAAAAATAACGTGGCAATAATAATTGATGTAAATTATAACGGGAGGTCCTTTTTATTGCCCCTTATTATTTACGACATCAGATAATGTTGTTATTTTTTTTTAAATTAGTAAAATATTAACATTTTGTTGGGTGGTTAACATATTATGACTATCTGAAACCATTTCACGAAAATAATAGGTAAGTACTTTAATTTCTCCAAAAACATAATTCTCATAAAAAAATATGGTCAGGATTATTCTATACCACCAGAAGAATGCGTGGGTGAAAGGAATTACACGATTTCAAAATCACTCTGAATACATGGAGTTACAAGAAAAGTATTCATTTGCACTTAAATGTGTTGGTTAGTAACCTTTGATCTCTGTAATAGATACGTTAAAAATATGTAGTTACAAATTTTATGTGTTGCTGTTAAAAGCACATAATTTTGACGTTGTCGTGTAAACAAGAGAAAAAAAACATATCTAAACCATTCTCGAATCCACTTGAAAACACACAAAAAGTTTCATCAAAATCGGTCCAGCCGTTTAGGAGGAGTTTAGTGACATACACACGTACAGTAGAATTATATATATAAAGATACAAACATATTCTCATTAATTAGATTTTTGTACTATACAGGTAAGGCGAAGGTAGAGAGAGAAGGCAATCACATAACATTAGTGTGTGCGGGGAGAGCGACAGAGCACGCGATGAACGCCGCCACTGAACTCGCGGGCAAAGGTACTTAACTCAATCATTATTTAAGTTAAAGTTCTATAAGAACTATTGTATTGTACAACTGCCTAGGTGGCGCAACGGTTATATATGCGACTGCTGTGCATGAGGTCTCGGGTTCGAATCCCGGGACGGGCCAATAAACAGTGATTGGGTTTTCTGATAAGAAATATCAATACGAGCCTGGAGTTAGGAAGTCGGTAGTATAAGACACTAAAGCCGTTGGTCCTGCGCCTGATCTCTAATATCCTCAAGACCGATTTTCGGTCACAGCGGCCAATCTTAACGGAGACTGGTCATCTGCGCAGGAGATATTACAGTGCACCAGTATGTGCGCCAACACAAGTGCACTCTCTGTTCCCTCACTCTCATGATCCGATGGGACGGATAATCCGACACGACCGGAGAGAGATCAGGCGCAGGACCAACGGCTTTACGTGCTTTCCGAGGCAAGGGGGTGTCTAACACCGCCAACTTCCTAACTCCAGGCTCGTATTGAGATTTCTTAATAGAAAAACCCAATACCTTTTTGTTGGCTCGACCCGGGATTCGAACCCGAGACCTCATGCACAGCAGTCGCATTCACTAACACTGCGCCACGGAGGCAGTTTAGATGTACTATCGACGTGAGCGACGGATGACCACTCCTAAGGTTAAAATCGCATAGCAGGCCAACACTTGGTACCCGTGCCCGTGACACGCCCCTTTCTTTGTTTGAGTTTTTTTACACTTTACATTTGTTTACTGATTCTAAGGCGATACAAACTCAACTGGTCAACATGAGCAAGCGAAAATTTTTCTGAAATGGTCATCCGTCGCTGGAGCCGATAGTACATAAACTAACTCCTAGTACAAGTATTTTAACTCAGTTCAGTTATTTATTTCAACAAATATACATTTGTGTCGAAATATTTGAATACACACATAAATACATTAGAATCGTGATTACTTTACCAAATACATAAATCAATTTTCATTCATTAAAATAATAATACTACAACGAAAATACATAATGTCAAATCATCTTAACACATTCAACGCCGTGCCGGTCATAGATGACCGCGAACAATGCATTTTCTATTAACTGCTATACTTATGGCATTGAATGTGTTAATGGCATGCCAATATTACATAATCCTTATTTAATCATATGGTTTACATATTGCAGGTATTGAATGCGAGGTAATAAACCTGCGGTCCATCAGGCCGCTGGACTTCGAGGCGATCGCTCGCTCCGTTGCCAAGACCCACCATCTTGTCACCGTTGAACAGGGATGGCCTCAATGCGGTAATTTATTATGTCTTATGTTTAACTTATTACCAGATATAGTAAAATATAAGTCAAAAATAGTAAATGATCACCAAAAATAGTAAATGATCACCAAAATGAAGACCGCATTTTAATACCAAAAACATTAATTGCACAGCAAAGAAATCAAAATAAGTCGACGGAGTCCCCCTTGGCAGGCCTCCTATATTTGCGTGGGTTTAAGAAGGAACCTAACATAACCTAACCTTTCCGAGACGGATTTCAGTGATTTTATATAATCAGTACCAGTGGTTTTTCGATATTTCGATAGACTAACTAAAAAAAAGAAGGTTCATTTTCAAAAATGTCTAAATAAAATGGTCCGCCCTTAGAGACTTGATCAAATTGTTAAACTTGCATGAACTTGTTTCGCTGAATGGGGTCCACCGGAACCAGCTAAATTTTGAAAGTTGTCTATGAGAAAAAAAGTCTGGGAACCTCTGGTCTAACCCCTCTTACTCTGAGATGCCGTGCCCATGAGTGGAATAGTTTATACAGGGCTAATATTATATGAGTTACATTTATCGAGTTATAAGTTTCTGTATCCTAACCTACACTGGAAAGTTTGGTCGTCGGACATTTTAATACAGATGTAATATGATCAGGTGTGGGCGCGGAGATCTGCGCGCGCCTGATGGAGTCCCCGTCGTTCTTCGAGCTGGACGCGCCGGTGTGGCGCGTGTCGGGCGCCGACGTGCCGATGCCCTACGCCGCCACGCTCGAGGCCGCCGCCATCCCGCACCACGCCGACGTCGTTACCGCCGTGGAGGCCGTGCTTGCCAACAAGTACGTACACACCTCATACTTACGTGCCCTTAGGACATTCCCATACTACGTGACCTATTTTATACCCCCTCTCTCCCCTTGGTGACCACCAAGACAATGACATACTGGGTGTAAGGGACGGTGTACCGAAAACTGAAATAGTAGATTCAGACCATTATTCTGAGTTAAAATGTTGGAATTTTCTTTAGGAAAAATCACAATTTTCTCAAATTTTTAATTTTTGAATCGTAAATTTCAGAAACCATCCATTTCATTAAATAAAAATCAAAGAATACCACATTTTACTAAAAATGTGCGCTCGGAACGCAGAGGTTGTATTGGTAGGCAAACCATTGCGTACCGCGGCAATATAAAATCTAACTATTGCGTTTTTTTATTCATAGAAGTTTGTTTCGAGATAAGTATCAGAATCTATAGAAAGACGTCTTGCTAAAGTTTTCGGTACGCCCGCCGCGCCGGCCCTTACACCCATTAATAAATAAGGTTTAAAACCATATTTTGCAAACAGTAAGTTACAAAACATAAATATAGCTCGAAAAAACGCCAGATTTATCTAAAGGATATTGATCCTTTAGATAAATCTTGCGCTTTTTTGATATTGACTGTGACAAAAATCTATACACCTCTTCCTGCCTTTATGACTAAGCGTGGTATTTTGTAGTTTAGTATCCAAAAGAACTAATATTTAGATCTTTTTGTTCATTGGAACAACCTATATTAAATTTTACCAAATAAATTTAAGATTTCTATACACTCGTTATAATAATAAAAATGTTTGTGTTTCAGAATTAGCCAAAGTAGCGTCAATTAAGAGAATCTCGAAGTCCCAAGAGTTATCAGAAGCTTTCCATAATTATTATGTAAATATCTTATTTATTGTTTAATAGTGTCTGTTATGACTTTATGAGCTTCTTTGTGATTTTATAAGTAACGAATGGAGATTGATACATTATATTTTTTGTTACGTATTCGTTTTATTAGATTCAATATGAGATTGGCTGCGAACAGTATATCAACACAAACTTTGGTGCTTTTTGAAATAAAAATTATAAATTAATATAATCTATTTTAAAGCACAAAGAGTGCATGATTTTATTACATGAATAATGCCATTGAAGGTTGTTATCAGTAGAATATACATATTGACGATAAAATATCCTCAGGGTATCCACAATAATATATATGTATGTTCTATAAATCAAGGACGAAACCGGTAATAAATATTATTATTAGAAATATTTGTTTTCATTTATCCCATCTTCAAAAACTTAACACTATTTCTGGGAGATGAGTCAGTGGCCTACTTAATGATATGCGATAAGCGCTACTCATAGACATGGTTGAGTTCATATACCTCTGAGTCTTCGAAGAGGATAATGAAAACACTGTGACGGTCTGTCTGTTAGTGACAGGCATAACTCCGGAACCACTGGACCGATTGACTTGTAACTTGTTGTGCAGACACGTGGGGTCATACCTCGGTCAAGTTTGAATATGGGCCCTGTGGGTCAAAAGACCCCCGAGATATAGGGGTCACAAGGTCACATGATGTACATTTAAGACGAAGAGGTAGAATCCTGGGTTTTTACATCCATCTCGTGTATTTCCGTGAGACGCAGAGAAAACAATGCGGCAGCGTATGTACTGGAGACGCATATTTCGGACCATCACGCCGTTGGAATATCGCTCGAGCTGCGAGACAGGGACAGCGCATGCGGCCGCGCCGGTGACAACAGTGCCACAGGTAATAATAGTACGCGAAAAATTATTTGCGATAGAATTATTAAACAAAAGTTTGATTCATATGATTGGAAACAGCTACTTAATATAACATGTCCTTTAATATTATTTATAACTTTATGTGCAGTGTTTGATCAGTTTTATAAGGACAGTACTATAGAAGTAAAATTATATAATAAAAGAAGAAGACAACCGTGGATAGACAATAGTTTGTATTCAATGTTATTGCGTAGAAATTATTTGTTTAGGGTATGGAAAGGAGAACCAAGCAGTATGAATAAGCGTTTGGAATATACTACATTCAGAAATAAAGTGAACAAATTAATAATTAATGCTAAAAATAACTATAGACAATCAGAAATTAAAAAATGTGATGGGAATCTTAGAAAAATTTGGGAAAACATAAACTCTTGGATAGGTAAAAATAAAAATAGTTTGGATGGTACTATATTAAAATATTTAGGCAAAGTTGAGAGTATTGAGCAAATATGTACAAACTTCACAAAAACTTTTACTCAGGAGATTTTAAATATTAAGCATATAAGTAACACTAACTTTTTGCAAAGGGAGAACTATGTGAAACCATGTGATGTAAGCTTTAGGTACGTAAAAGTGTGTTCCACGGAAGTTGAAAAAACTATCAACATATTGTCTTGTGAAAAAGCACCAGGCTTGGATAAAATACGAGTTAAAGACATTAAATACTTACGGAAAGAAATTAGTCCAGTAATGGCCAACTTTATTAATATGTGTATATCTAAAAATATATATCCTGATCAATTAAAATATGCAATGATTCGTCCAATTTATAAATCTGGAAGTCATCTAGAATATGTAAACTATAGACCTATAGCCATATTGTCAGTCATAGATAAAATCGTAGAAAAATTATTGTTGGAAAAATAAGTAAGTTCCTAGAATGCCATAACGTGCTCTCAGACACACAGCACGGGTTCAGGAAGGGTAGGAGTACCGTGTCAGCTCTGACGTCTTTCTCCGATTACATTAATGAGAGCCTAGATTGTGGAAAACAAATTATAGCTTTATTTATTCATTATAAAAAAGCCTTTGATACCCTCGATCATAGTATACTTTTACAGTCAATGGATGAATGCGGAATACGCGGTCCTATGAATAGTTGGTTTAAAACTTATTTATCTAATCGGAAAATCTGCACAGTAATTAACGGTGTGTCAGGTGAAGAGGCGGTGATGAGTATGGGGCCGGCTCAGTTTTTGGACCTGTAGGGTATGTCATGCACGTCAACAGCGTGTCTAATGTTGTAAGTAAGTGCCGAGTATATATGTATGCAGATGATATGTGTCTAGTCTACGCTTCAAAAGACATCATAGAAGTACAAAACTCCGTTCAAGAAGATTTTGAAAACATCACAAAATGGGCCCATGATAATGGCATAATTCTAAATTTGAAAAAAACAAAATGCACGCATATATACTCGCCTTACAATAGACTGGCGAAATTTGTAAATGTGTCGGATATAGCAATAAAAGGACATTCATATGATTGTTTGCATAATAATAAGGCTGATTGTACTTGTGTATCGCTAGAGTATGTAGAACAATTTAAATATTTAGGTCTGAATATAGATAAGCATTTCAACTGGAGAATACATGTATCTGATATTTGTAATAGGTTAAGGTCTGTCTTAGGAAAGTTCTATCAATTAAATAGAGTAGTAAATAAGCACACACTATTAATAGTATATTACGCACTTGCTCACGCATTAATAAACTACGGACTTATTGTGTATGGTAGAACATTTACTACTTATTTAAATGATATAAAAAACATTACAAATAAGACTGCTTAAATATATTGTAACAAAGAAGGAGAAGGATATGTGTAAGAAAGATTATGAAAAGTTATTTAGCATCTGTAAAATATTACCAATACATAAACAAATAAAGTATTTAATAGGTTTGGAATATTATTATAGTGACCAGTACAAAGTGTTTGTTACAAATAGATACAATACTAAAAGAGTGAGAGATGATAATCTAGTTAAACCAAAAATAATAAATTATTATGGAGAGAGAACAAATAAGTATATAGTACCACTAGTATTTAATAGTTTAGATATATTAAGACAAAACCCTAAATTAAGCATATACTTGTTAAAAAAAAGAATTAAAGATTCTTTGCTCGATGACTGTGTCGAGCAGTAAAGTAACACATTTAACATAGATTTTATAAACTTACTCACATGTATATTTTGCACATTTTATATATCGGATAATTTTGATAATTATGTATCCTATCTTGGTGGGTTATTAATTTAAGAGCGCTTCTCGCCGTTAAACGAATACGTTTGGCGAGTTCACTAGTCATAAAATAAAATGTAACTTACCTTTGATTAATAAATAAAAAATAAAAAATAAAAAAAAATGAATACGAAGATGTTGAAACCTGGGTTTTTACACCCATCTCGTTTGACATAGAAGTAATACGAAGGAAACTCAACCACTACCCACCGTAAACCACATAGGCGCCAAACAAGCATTCAGCTTGCGTTATTAATAGCAGATGCCATAGCCGATTTAAATGGGGCAAGAGAAGACAGTGACCGAGAGGGCTTATGGTCCTCTCCCTCGCCGATAGCGTAATAGTTGATGTGACCATATAAACAACCTTGCCGATGCCGCTGCTCAGAGTGTTGTGGGTTCAATTCCCATACGGGAGAAAAATTGTGATGCATAAATAGTGGAATAACTTTTAAATTAGAAAAAGAAAGAAGATTGTACATCCCTCGTCGAGCCAGCGTATATATGCGGTAAAGAAGATCCTAGTTAAATTTATACGTGCATTGGCAGACGCTATGTAATTTTCACGGCGTTTAACCTTTTCACCGCTTGTGTCGCATTTATGCGACACATATGTCCGTGCCTCTACCGCCAGTGTCGTATTTCTTCGACAGAGAACATGCACGACACTTTTGTTTTATTTTCGTTCTATTAACTGCGTGGTACAACTAAAACCATTATTGAATAATGGTTTGAATTTGAGATATGATTTTCAACATTTACTTAAAATTCTGTATATCTGCACCTCCCTAATTATTGTAGGTATTATTTTATCGATTTGTAGTCGGGCGCTAGGGGCACGGCAATCGATATTTAGCTAAGCGCTTAAAATGTTAACTTTGATCGCCTTATTGGCCGCCCTATAATGTCTATCGTGAGAGCTTTATTTTAAGATATTGTTAACTCTTATTTTCGTTTAGTAAATAACAGTCTCGCACCTCGCACCTCTCGCGCCTTCAGGCACGTTGGGAACTTAGTTCCATAGTCGGGCAAAGATAAGAAACACTTAGTATTCTACTAAAAAAATATTTATTTACAGTAAAACCATTACAAACAACTAATAATTACAAGTGTAGTATTATAATTACTGCGTTAATATTTTAAAAGTTGAATTGAATCACAGCACCATCTTGTAGATTGGGAGCGTACTACGCGCGAGCGTTGGCTTAACTTTGAAATAGTTTCATATATTTTGACCAATAGATGCCGCTGTACTATATGAAGACCATAATTACCATATTAGACCATAATCTGTAATCATTATATTATAAAATAAGTCAAGAGAATTTAGAATAATTTTTATATTACTAAATATTATAAAATAGATATCAAGTAAAAAGTTGACTCCTTCAACTTACAGATGGCGCTAATTGTTTGTTTCACAGCAGCCACTTACATAGAGCATTTTTTCCGTGATTTTTCTTGTCGAAACTGCCAATCTAAAATAGCAGTAGGGTAAAATAGTTTAACTTTAAAGTAATATTAAAGTTATACTAGATTGGCATATGCAGAAATGCTGTTCAGTTTTTACGAGTTGACAAAAAGAATAAATTGTAAAGTTCTAAAGAAAGAAGATACCTACCTATGTAGGTATCTCGTAATAAAGAGTAGGTACCTACCTAACCTTTGATTGGTATCTACTACTAGACTACCTAAAAAATGGATAGAGATACTTTATAGGTACTCACACATCCAAACCTAATCCCGAGATGTTGTTATATGCCTTAGTAATATAAACGCAATTTTCCTCGAAACTTATTACTGTGTGCTCAGTCTTTCGTCTATTATAGAAACTGCTGTTACTGGTTTTCCATCAAGAGGGAGACTGAATAAATCGTGGTGAGGATAGTCTATAATAGTTAAATGATGTAGCCAATAATTATCTTGTAAAGGCCCGCCCAAGGGGAGGGGCAGATGGGACAAATTGCCCCAGGCCCCCACCTTAAGGAGGGCCCCAAAATTCAAAAATGATTTTTTTTCAAATGAAAAATATATTGGTAATTAAATTTGAAATCGATAGAAAATTAAAAATATTTTTTATTTTTCAAAGATAAAAAGATAATGTATTATATGCATATGTATTATATTAAATTAAGTAGAAACAAAACGTTATTATTCTCTCTTTTTCGATTGACTTCCGTTTGAAAAACGGGTTCTTTTTCAATTTTGTATGTGGAGGGGGGCCCCAGTTCGAAAGATTGTCCTGGGCCCCCTGTTATCATGTGGCGGGCCTGAATACAAATAACCTAGGCATAAAACTAGGTACCTACTAGCAAAAACTCTAAACTTGTTATATGTTTTTATGGCGTCACCGCGTCGTTAGTGATGACTATGGACGGTTAAACACGATATCTTTGCAGCGCGCAGCGGTAAAAACTGTTCCGTGGGTACAAATGCGAGCATTTATAATGACACTACGTCGCCGCGTCGATTTAAAGACGCTAACAGGCACCTAAATCGATCTGCGTGAATATATCAGCAGTCATATTTATGAATAGATAATTACATGCAATTGTATTGCTGCTTAAAGTTGTAGGTATCTGTAGAAGTATCGATAAAATCGCTAATCATTTAATTAAGTCTGTCTCTACTACACTACCGCTCAAAAGTATTTAGCCACCCTTTAATAGGCTTATTGTAAAAGTTTAAATCAATGAAACAACTTTATATTCATTTTAATTATTTAATAGCAATCATATTTTTATATTTTAGATACAAACGATGAAAGTCAATAAAATGGTTTTAAAAATGTCTTGTTTGTAATATAAAGAAAAATGCAGGTGGCCAAATACTTTTGAGCGGTAGTGTAGGTACATATAGTCAATAATTACAATTATTTACAGTAGGTACAATACTTACAATAGTCGCAGTGTAACCGCTGCTACAAAACCAACACTTATAGGTACTAGTCGAGTACCAATCTATTACAATGACATGCTATAATTGCCAACAAATAACTACCCAGTTACAGTGCATCGAGGTTAGAAGCAGAATTTTCTTTCGTTGGTCGCGTAGCACATGTTTTCTTATATGTTTGCGTGCGATAGTGAAATTGTGAATTGAATGCCCGTGTCAGAGAAGGTATTATTCGATTTTCTGTTAGAATTTTCTTAATTGTAGCACGGAGTCTGGTAATTTGCCTGCGGCAATAGGCTAGTCCTCTATTACGTGGCTTCTGAAAGCATCTGGCGAAATGGATAGGTGCCCACATGTCCACATTCACAAAGTTTACTTCTACCTTTCGACGTTATTATACGCTCAATACAGTTCGCTTGCTCACTATTACATGGTTCTATGTTTTTTTTTAACTTTGGGAAAATGAGGTTTGAAATTTGTATATCAGTAATAACTTAAAAAGTAACTTAGAACTATTTGCGATTTAATATTGTGAAGTGGTAAGTGCTTCCATCTATTACTATATTAGTCTAAACAAAAAGGAATGACATATTGAACCATGCAATATTCATAACTCATTTTTTTCAAAAATGTAACATAGACCCTTGTAATATTGGACCAGCGAGTGGTCTATGAATATCTAACCATGATACTTCTACTCTTAAGCAAATACTCAGAAGTCAGTCCAGTACCTACTTATGCATTTTCTTTAATTCGTCTCTATTGCCTGTCATTGCTGATTTCTAACGATGCCTTTCACACAATCCACCCATCCGTTCCTAAATCAGGCTCTGTAGTCTATCATATACATTCATACTCAATATTCTCTTAAACACATTGCTTTCATCTCTCCGCCTCATATACATATCAACGATTACATCATATCAGTAAGCGTCATTCAAAAAATCAATACGGATGCATAAAATCCGCTACGATTGAACGATAAATCCATACAATAGTTGGGTTTGGTGCGATTTTCCAGCAAATGTAATAAAATGTATTGTGTTGGATGTCGGGACGTCCGTGCCGGGGGACTAGCGTCGACAGAATGATGGATCGGACGCCATAACACCACGTCCTATACAAACGCCATGGACGAATTATACGAAAGCATTTCTTTATGTAATTGTGTTGTAAGCGGCGTATTGATGAATAGAAATAATTGATTGTAAAAGACTATTGGAACGAGAAGATGGATACTGTGTCCTTTCAAGAGGTTCCTGTCTTTGATGCAGATTCGCACAAGAAATCGAACTGATGGACGACAGCCTTCAAAATTGTATTTCTAATATCATAATTGGTATATTTGTTTGCCTTTCTTCAAATAGCAAAGAAGTGACCATACGATGAGTACCTACTTACACAATATATGGAAGAACTAAGAGTAAAGTCGCTTCTAAGCTGGCACTGTTTCTTCCGCAAAGTTAATAATAATAATATAATAATATTCTATCACATTCACACAACACCATCTAGCCCAAACTAAGCAGAGCTTGTACTATGGGTACTAGACAATGGATAAACATACTTACTTACATATATATATTTTTTTAAATACATTCGTATCATACATAGAAACACCCAGATCAAGACAAACATCCATGTTCATGCACACAAATGTTAGACTTGTGCGGGAATCGAACCCGCGACCTCAGGCGTGGCAGTCGGTTACACTAACCACTACGCCATCGAGGCCGACGAAGTTTTCAACTGAAGGACGACTTGCTCAAAAATTTTAAATGTCTCCTACACACGGCTAATCCAAGCATTGCTTGGATAGGGATATTATGCAACATTTTACGTGTATTCTATAGTAGGTATGACCGTTATTACCGGCTGGTATGTTACAGCCAAACTGTGCAGTAAGAATAAAACCCGTTTAGTAACCCTATAGCACCAAACAGCAGCGATAGCTCAGTGGGGAGAACAACAGACTGCAATGCAGAGGATCTCAGGTTCGAACCCACGTCGCGCACCTCTGACTTTCGTTAGTTATATGGCTTTTCGAAATTATGTGCGTATTGATTGACAATTATCGCCCGCTGCGTGCCTCGGAAAGCACGTTAAGCCGTCGGTCCCGGCTGCCATGAACATCTATGGCAGTCGTTATTGGGAAGTCAGTGCCCTCTAATATCCTGACACTGGTCTAGCTTTAGGGTATCGTTAGCCTTCGGGCTGCGGAGGTCAGATGGTAGTCGCTCCGTGTAAAAACTGATATCCAGTCAAATCCGGTTAGACTAGAAAGCCGACCCCAAGTGACTTGGAAATAATAAAGGCTAAGGAGAAGAAGTAGATTGCACAAACTCATCCTCCCGACGGCGACGCTTCAAATGATGGCGTTACATGACAGTCATGGCACAGTGCAGCAAAGGCACTGACGGATAATCCTATCCTAATCCTAATCCTATCCTAACTATAATATTATAAAAGCGAAAGTGAGTATGTTTGTTTGTTTGTTTCCTTTTCACGCCTAAACCACTGAACCGATCATTCTGAAATCTTGCATATACGTTGTCAGGTATACAGAAACGGACATAGCCTACATTTCATCCCGAAAAAAAATTCTGTTCCCGAGGAAAACAACAATAACGTTCTTATGATAATAGATGGCGCAACATGTCTTTCGAATTATGATTGAATTATATTATTACAAGCAGAGTACAACCGGAATTGATTGTCAAATTCTAAATTAACGCGAGCGAAGCCGCGGGCAAAAGCTAGTAATACATAAGTTTACGCTTTGATGACAATAATGTTGAATAGAGACAGGTAATTTCGAACAGTCGTTAAACAGTGTTTAGTTTAAATACCGTTGTTGTGACACCGCCAGTCGCCTCATAATACATAGTCTTTATGAGAGGTTGTTGTAATACTAAGAGATGCTGTAATTTCCTAGACTTACCTAAAGCCTACTTGCTTGCAAGTAAAGTATCTAGTATCCGTTTATGAGTAAACGGATACTAGATACTTTACTTGCAAGCAAGTAGGCTTTATCAATGATGCCAAATATTACTTTCACTACATATAAGTTGTAGAGCCTCGCTGATTCAGCATGAATGGGCCGGCTCGACCGGAGGACTACCCTCTCACAGAACATCGACGTGAAATACCAGTATTCCTACTGTTGTGTTTCGTTCGGTGAGTGAGAGTGCCGGAGGCCCAATCACCCCCTTTCCCCCATCTCGCTCCTTCTCCTTCCCACTTCCTTTCCTAAAGGGTCGGCAACGCGCTAGTGATGCCTCTGGTGTCGCAGGCGTCCATAGGCTACGGTGACCACTTACCATCAGGAGGACCGTATATCTTAGTAGTATAAAAAAAAATTAAAAAAATGTTATGAAATAAATATCTTGCCGGGTTTGTCTGTCTGTTCGGTATAAACTGAAAAACTACGTAACGGATTTCCATGCGGTTTTTATCAATAGACAGAGTGATTCATGAGGATAGTTTCGGTGTATAATTTGTTAAAATTTTGTACTAACCGTGCGAAGCCGGAGCGGGTCACTAATATTTTATACAATTGGGACGCTAATACCTACCTACGCATAAAATCCATTTACCTAATAATATGTAAGTACATAGCAAGCGCGACTCAATTTCAATATTGTGGAAATTTCCACAAAGGCTGTCGCTAACGAATATGTCAATCGTAGCACAATGTATAATTTCTCCACAGTGTGTGATAGCTTCAGTGATCGATCACGCCGACGACAGCGCACACAGATTTTTGTGAATAAACCACCAAAGACGAGGGCACAAATTCAAAATTTAAGTAAAATTTGGCATTGAGTTGGGGTGGAGTGGTTTGATATATTTATAAAATGTTGAATAGGTACGTTTTTTTAATCATGTAGCCACTGTGTGTGTTTAGCGCAAATTTACGCATTTTGCATTGGTAGGTAATAGGTATACTTATTACCATGATTAAAAGTTTAGCTAAAATAGAATTATATATAGAATGTTCCAGAAGTCGACGTCAAGCCAGAATCAGGTAACAGGCTAAGTTATAAAATCTATAAGCGACCCTGACCCGACCCTGTGACGGTCTTTTCACTACTGTTACTACAGATATTTACTATTTGAATTACTTATTATTTTTTGTTATGTGATCTCGATTGTTTAAGCTCTAGATTTTTCGATTATTCGAGATTGAACATAATATTATCTTTTCCAAATAATACTTGAATGGTCTAAATAGCACGCAATACATATTATGTATAAAGTATGAGTTCTAAGTTCTTACTGATAAACGGCTCTGTGTTTAATACTTTTAACTAGTGACAAGAAAAAACGATTAAAATGTTTAAAACTTCATAACAAGATTAAGACATTACGCACATTTTTTTTGCTGTATCTTCATGTAAAACTGATGCTGGATTCCACGCACCTATACGACGTATACATATGTAGAAAATACAATGAGCTTTTCACTGATCTGGATGTATTAATAGGCCTCTAGGCCTGCTAGTAAATTGCGCTATACATTAAAACGAACCATTGAAGAAACTGAGTTAAAGTAAATGTAAGAAACATTGTGCCAAATTCAAAATTTCAATCATATTTTGTTTGATCTTTGCAGAATCGTCATAAATTTATTTATGTAAGCTGTGGATAATGATGTGGGTTGCACATTTAATCAAACTTCAATTAAAATTTATTAGTTATATTATAAGGACATAATATGTAACTGTTTGTGATTCCAAACAAATAAAAATAACAAATAAAGATATTCTTTAAAGACAATAACAATATTTTTATATTTTTATGTTAAAAATGATAATTGTGCACTGTGTTTTAATGTGTCTATTTTTAATAAAATTACTAGGGAAGAGCGCTGATGTCTGAAATACAGATATTTAATTATCTAGTTCAGACACAGATGTCTTTATATATCTAACAATCCATATGTAGCCTAATCTGTAAAGTTATATATCCTTAAGAGTACAATTTTCTTGACAAATAAAAATTATTATTATAAAAAAAATAACATACTAAAACATAAACTGTAATATTATGTACATCGACAAAACGGCCTTTAAGAAGTTGCAAGAACATTGCCAACTTGTGGTGATCCATTATGAGTGAAAAGTTTGGACACGAACAGAGAGGGAGTGACAGCAGACATGTCCAAGTATTTAGCGGTAGACATCAACATTCTTCCGGGGAAAGTTTTGGTGTAAACAAATATGCTGGGGAAAACATCGTATTTTAGTTAAAAAGACTGCACGGATGGTGTAGTGGTTTAAGTGATCGCCTCGACACTGCCACTGCGCCGAGTGTTGTGGGTTCGAATCCCACACGGGACAAAACTTTGTGTAATCCACAAATGGTTGTTCCGTTAATGTTTGTAAAGTATCCCGCGATATAGGATTTATTCCTAGTGCGGAAGTTGTCTTCTATAAAATAGTAGATGTTCCCGCGGTTTCACCCGTGTTTATCATTACTGCGCCGCCCCCGTGGGTCGTAGCGTGATGTTATTTAGTCTATAGCCTTCTTCGATAAATAGGCTATCCAACACTAAAAGAATTATTCAATTCGAACCAGTAGTTCCTGAGATTATCGCGTTCAAATAAACAAACAAACTCTTCAGCTTTACAGTATTAGTATCTATATACTTACCTTTTAGCGCATCGATTTTAATTACTTGTTTTAGGTATAAAGATTGTTCAGTCCCGGTTTGAATTCCTGGGCAAAGCGTTACTGGGTTTTCTTGTCAGAAATTCTCGATAACACACCCATGAGCACAAGCAAGGAGACTTAAACTCTGCCCTATAGCCGACAATAGGCTAGCTATAACCTGGTATTACGTGGTATCTAAAATAGCTGGCGATATTAATTTTATTTTATTTTATTAGGGACAACAAACAAGAGTGTACATTACAACAATTTTAGGAGTAAAATGTTAGAATTAACAAACACACTGCTCACGACGTTATCCACAGATTACAATGTTATATAGTATAGTTGCTAGTTAAGACAAACCAAGTGCTATAAATATAAATACTTACTCGTTACTCAGGTATGTCTTGACGTTAAGAATTGGATAAATAAGATATTCGCCAAACAAATAATTGATAAAAGCTTGTAACGTAGACATTTTAGGTTACTCATTTAAGAATCCCACAATGCCACTCTTAAACATATTCCTGCTCAAAAATATTATATCGACCACTTCAATACCTTGAATATTTTACAAACAAGCGGTTCAAAACGCGAGACACTCAGTTTCTTTACAGAGCTCCTTGATGTAAAAGTGTGTTGCATGTATCTTTTTTCAAGCGGAAAAAACTTGACTTTAGGCAAACATTATCGCTCAAAACACCTAGACTAAGAACACAAGCAAGTTATCCACTTTAACTCCTTGAGAG
The DNA here is from genome assembly GCA_963564715.1 of Catocala sponsa. Taxonomy (NCBI): domain Eukaryota; kingdom Metazoa; phylum Arthropoda; class Insecta; order Lepidoptera; family Erebidae; genus Catocala; species Catocala sponsa. The sequence goes on from OY751337.1 coordinate 1,461,903, forward strand.
AAAATTCAATCCTCTATCTTCACATGTTTACACTTTACAGAATCTCATTGAAAGCCAAATTGAGTATTTTCGATCTTAGAATAATTAATCTGTTACTTCTAAGAGATGACATGATCGCGTTATAATATATCAAATAATACCCCAACTTGTTTCAAATATATTAAACGCCCTATTTAACTTAAAAGGGTGGTTTTAATTCAATTGAGTGTCTCGGCTTTACAGGGGTCACTTCAGTTTAAAATAGGGGTGCGATCTGACAAATATTGAACGGAGATTAAGTTGTCTTCAGATGGTCGCAGTCAATTTGAAGTTGTTAGGATGTTTATTTTAGTGAGAGGGTATAGCGTAATCCCCGTTTTATTCTGCGATAGCATTACTAGAGACTAATGGTTAAAGTGGTCGCCTCGCTATTTCCACTGCGATGAGTGTTGTGGGTTCGATCCCCACACGGGACAAAAAATAAAGTGAACCATATATTATTATGTACAGTTGGTCTGGCGGATGTTTTTTGGGCTTATTCCCGACCGCTCCGCTATTTTGCTCCCAAGCACTCCAAGACTAAAATAAAATATTATTATTATTTTGTAAAATCGTTCCTAAGGGCTCCAAAAGCTTATGAAAAATTATTTCTTTAAATCCTCTGATCTCCATATATTTATTCCTAGGAGCTCCAAATTATACCACAAATAATTAAATATAGACCTACTTACTAGTATGTGCCCGACAGCTCCAAAACAAACTGTATGGTTAGCAGAATTCAGACGTAATAATATAATATTAGTTTTTGATCTCAAAGTACCTAGAGAATGTTTTGGAGCTGTAGGGAATGAAATTGATAAATGTGGCTTTATTTATTATTTTCATATAAATATCTTTGGAGCTCCTGGTAACTAATGTATGGAAAAATGAATTTTAGAGAGCAATCGATTTGGAGCGCACGGGCACAAGCCGGTTTTTGTGACCGTTGTTTTAAATGCTTCTAAAATCCACAGCGACACAGTTAGGATTATTTTCTAATCGAATCTATTTAATAAAAATAACTTATTTTAGAAGTGATGCCTGCATAGGCCAGTAAATATATCAAATGTTTACAAGGCACATAAAGCTAAACGCAAGATAAATATACAGTAAGTACTAGCTTTTGCTCGCGGCTTCGCTCACGTTAATTTAGAATTTGACAATCAATTCGGGATGTACTCTGTTTGTAATAATATAATTCAATCAAGATTCGAAAGACACGTGGCTCCATCTATTATCATTAGAACGTTATTGTTGTTTTCCTCGGGAACAGTAATTTTTTTCGGGATGAAAGGTAGCCTATGTCCTATTCTGTACCCCTGACAACGTGTATGCAAAATTTCATGTTGATCGGCTGAGTAGTTAGGCGTGAAAGCGTAACAAACAAACAAACTCATTTTTTCATTTATAATATTAGTTACGTAGGATTAGGATAGTTAGGATTAGGATTAGGATTATTATCTTGTGTCTCGCTTCCATTTATAGATTTCATATCTATCGTTATTTTACACAAATGTCTACATGTACATTGTGTTATATATCGTGCGTCTGGCTAGAGCGCGAGCCGGATACAGATATTTGCTGTTTACGCGTTTATTTGTGAGAAATTTCGCACGAGTACGGCCGTACAAGAAAGTGCAGGACCATGAATATTTTTGCAATTGTGCTGGCTGTATAGTGTAGTCCTCCGGCTCCCACTGCTACTAATGTAACCTATAATAATCTACGATTACGCGAGCGAAGCCGCGGGCAAAATCTAGTAACTAATAACGGTAATCTTAGAACTATTTATTTTAATAACAGTTACTTAAACAGAAAGCGTCGTATAATCTATACTAATATTATAAAGCTGAAGAGTTTGTTTGTTAGTTTGTTTGAACGCGCTAATCTCAGGAACTAATGGTTCGAATTGAAAAATTCTTTTAGTGTTGGATAGCCTATTTATCGAGGAAGGCTATAGACTATATAACATCACGGTACGACTCACGGGAGCGGCGCAGTAACTATAAACGCGGGTGAAACCGCGGGCACATCTAGTAACATTATATTAGCAAACAGGTAACACGCTTAGATTTTAATGGTGAATGCCTTACCGGTGTGGTGGCGCAGTGGTAGTGAATGCGACTGTTGTGCATGAGGTCTCGGGTACGAATCCCGGGTCGAGTCAACAAACAGTTATTGGGTTTTTCCGTTAATATATCTCAATAGCAGCCCGGAATTAGGACGTTGGCGGTGTAAGACACCCCCGTGCCTTGGAAAGCACGTAAAGCCGTTGGTCCTGCGCCTGATCTCTCTCCGGTCGTGTCGGATTACCGTCCCATCGGATCATGAGAGTTAGAGAATAGAGAGTGCACTTGTGATTGCGCACACACTTGTGCACTGTAAAATTCTTTCTTTTCTTAATTTCTTTCTTTCTTTCAAATATAAATATAGAACTATACATATTTAAAAATATAAAAACTTAAATGAGCCACCGTTGTCGGGAACAGGGTCTTATTATTATTATTATGCGCTTGCATAACTGTCGATTGTGAGGTGCTGGGTTCGATTACATTAGGTCAGCTGCTAACCGCACATATGAAGGATTGAGTAGTAATGGATACTTGATACTGTTTAACATAATTTTCTTACATTTGTTTTCACTAAAGGAAAAATAACAATATGTAGTTTGATAGTTAAGCTAATTTGTTTATATCTGTGATGTATTTGAGGAATGCACTTCTTGGGGTTTAGGAATAATAAACAACTTCACTGTACAACGTATATTGGCCGACTGCTTGTTACAGTATTATGACGTACTTATAGCTATTATCTTAGTAACTGGGTTTTTTAAAAAAAGCACCATTTGAATTGAGAACCTCCTCCTTTATGAAGTCGGTTAATAAAATATAGCCCATAGGCTATATTTTATTAACCGACTTTAACCGGTTTTAAAAATTATTTCACCATGAGAAAGCTATATTATCACCGAGTATTATGATACTCGGTGATAATATAGCTTTCCCATTGTGAAATAATTTTTAAAACCGGTTTAGTAGTTTTTTAGTTAAACCCTAACAAACAAACAAACAAAAAAATCTAAGCTTTCCTCTTTATAATATTAGTATAGACTAGCGACCCGTCCCGGCTTCGCACGGGTAGTAGAAAAGCTTTACAAATTATACACCTAAAACTTCCTAATGAATCACTCTGTCTATTAGTGAAAGCCGCATGAAAATCCGTTTAGTAGGTAGTTTTTGAGTTTATCGCGAACAGACAGACGCGGCGGGGGACTCAGTGATAGTGATGCTTACTAATAACGTGCAGCTAAAGAGATGATTTGTTTAAAGGCATTAATCTGAAACTGCCAGTCAGATTTTATATTTATTGCATTTTATAGCCTACTAACTTTTGCCCGCGGTTTTGTTCGCGTTAATTTAGAATTTGACAATCAAGTCGGGTTGTACTCTGCTTGTAATAATATAATTCAATCATGATTCGAAAGACACGTGGCGCCATCAATTATTATCATAAGAACGTTATTATTGTTTTCCTCGGGAACAGTAATTTTTTCGGGATGTAAGGTAACCGATGTTTGTTTCTGTACACCTGTCAACGTATATGTAACATTTCAGGATGATCGGTTCAGTGGTTTAGGCGTGAAAAGATAACAAACAAACTCATTTTCGCTTTTATAATATTAGTTAGGAGTTAGGATTAGGATTTATTGAGGAAAGGCTTTCTAATATTACGCTACGACGCTTCAAGTGAAACTGCGGGCGCGGCTGTATGTCTTTTTTTTATACTACTAAGGTGGCAAACAAGCATACGGCCCACCTGATGGTAAGTGGTCACCGTAGCCTATGGACGCCTGCAACACCAGAGGCATCACTTGCGCGTTGCCGACCCTTTAGGAAAGGAAGTGGGAAGGAGAAGGAGCGGGAAGGGGGAAATGGGGTGCTTGGGCCTCCGGCACTCTCACTCGCCGAAAGAAACACAACAGTAGGAATACTGCTATTCCACGTCGATATTCTGTGAGAGGGTAGTCCTTCCCCGGTCGAGCCGGCCCATTCATGCTGAAATCAGCGAGGCTCTTACTACTCTAATACTCTCTACTGTAGTAGGTATTATTGTATATAATACTTCATAACAGTAGGTATTACTTGCCAACATCTCGCTGGCTCACTATTACAAGGTTCTATGTTTTGTTTTAACTTTGGGGAAATGAGGTTTAATATTTGCATATCAGTAAAAATAACTTAAAAAGTAACTTAGAACTATTTGCGATTTAATATTGTGAGGTGGTAAGTGCTTCCATCTATTACTATATTAGTGTAAACAAAAAGGAATGACATATAGAACCATGCAATATTCATAACTCATTTTTTCAAATATGTAACATATGTAGAACCTTGTAATATTGGATCAGCGATAATTATGTACACTTGGAGCTGTGCCAGATTGATGTAGTTACGTTTTAGTATCAACAGAATACAGGGCAAGTCTTTGGCCGTGAAGCGTGGCCATTAGACTCCGTGCTAAAACTGATCGATCCGAACCTCCCCCTCCCTCCCCCCACAAACATCCCCAATTTATTATTAAAACTAGCTGACCCACGCAACTTTTTACCGTGGGGGAGCCACGCTTCGGCACGAATGGGCCGGCTCGACCGGAGTGATACCACGGCCTCACAGAAAACTGGCGTGAAATAGCGCTTGCGTTGTGTTTCGTCGAGTGAGAGAGGATACCGGAGGCCCAACTCCTCTCCCCCTCCGGAGGGGGAGGATCAAATTTAAAAGGCTGGCAACGCACTTGTGACTCCTCTGGTGTCGCGGATGTCCATGGGCGGCGGTAATCGCTTACCATCAGGCGACCCGTCAGCTCGTTAGCCTCCTATATCATGAAAAAAAAATACTTCCTCTGCGTCACATAAGAAAATTTTCCCCATTTTACATTGATGCTCCGCACCCATTGGTCGAGTCGTAGCGTAATCTATACTAATAGGTATTTTATAGCTGAAGAGTTTGTTTATTTGTTTGGTTAAATTATTTTAGTGTTGGATAGCCTATTTATCGAGGAAGATTATAGGCATAGATTAGATTATTAGAGCTTGAATATTATTTCTACAAAAATGGAGCGTTGGTGCCGTACTTCCCAGCCTCCGATCCTCGTAGGCCTGGCTAATGGCATGTGACAGCGTCCGTGATGGATCGGACCACCCCGCCCCCCGCATGCCTCGCCTAACCCCGCAGACCCCCTCTACAGCTACCGATAAAATTAGACGATTTTTCCTCGAATGAGACATTCTTGTGAGATATTTTTGTTATACAATATTGTGTGCTGAACTTTTAGAAAATAATAAGGAATACAATATACTTTTACTTTCCCTTTCTTTCTTTCAGTAACTAGTTACTGATGATTGCTTGCTGGTTAGGCAGTAGGTATTTGTATATTTTTGGAAAAAGTGTATATATGTATACAAACATAGTCTCAAACCTGAATCTCCGGAGACGTAGACCGAGGTCTGTTACAACCACACTGATCGGTAAACGATTAGCGAGGTTAAGCAACATTGGGTGCGGTCAGTCTATAGATGGGTGACCGCTTAGTGGTATTTCATCTGAGCGTCTCCGTGCTTAGGAAGGCACGTAAAAAGTCGGTCCCGGTTGTTGCCAAATTGACAGCAGTCGTTAAGCCATGTCAGAGGCCTACAGGCGGCTTGAACAACTCTTGACAACAGGCTACTAACCACACGAAAAGAAGAAAGAAGAAGACAACCACATATCGACAGCTAAGCTTTTAAGTTTTATATGAGGTCGACGAGCCTATTATCGTCTAACGAGCACAGTTCCAGGCCCCGTGCTTCCAACAATTTCTTGAAAGAAAGTCGAACCTGAGATCTTATTGTATCATACGCGAATCGCATTCACTGCGCCACCGATCTTCTATCCATCCTTATAAGGTTTTGTTCTACTCGTGCGAAGCCGGGGCGAGTCGCCAGTATATACTATGTATAGAATTATGTCGGATGGACATGCAAGATTCCCTCGTACATTTTTTTTTTATAAATGCACCCGTCATCACTGAGGACTTGTTCCCCTGACGTGGGGATCAGGAATCTTATTTTTTCTCTTTGTTAAATGCAATAATGATTCTTATTACTAAGTTACATTTCTTATTATTTACACATTTTATTACATATAGCAGCGATATATAATATAATAGCAGGGATAGCTCAGTGGGGCTGCAGTGCAGAGGGTCTCGGGTACCCACGTCGCGCACCTCTGACTTTTGGAAGTTATATGACTTTTCAACATTATGTGCGTATTGATTGACAATTATCGCCAGCTCCGTGCCTCGGAGAGCACGTTGAGCCGTCGGTCCCGGCTGCCATAAACATCTATGGCAGTCGTTATTGGGAAGTCAGTGCCCTTTAATATCCTGACACTGGTCTAGCTTTAGGGTATCGTTAGCCTTCGGGTTGCGGAGGTCAGATGGCAGTCGCTCCGTGTAAAAACTGATATCCAGTCAAATCCGGTAAGACTAGAAAGCCGACTCCAAGTGATTTGGGAATAATAAAGGCTAAAGAGAAGAAGAAGAATTATGTCGGATGGACATGCAAGATTCCATTGTACATTACCGGCGGGGTACATTACACGCACGGCCGACGCCGACGTAACATGGTCCCATGAGAGTTACCCAAATCTAGTGAGGATGTTGTGTCAATCCAGCGTTATATTATACTAAATTTTTCCCGCGGCTTCGCTCGCGTAAATGTAGGTTAGATTAGGTTAGTAACAATACTTTTTCTGGATGAAAGGTACCCTATATCCTTTTTTGTTCCCCTGACAATGTGTATGCGAAATTTAATGATCATCAAACAAACAAGCTCGTTTTCGCGTTTATAATATTAGTTAGGATGTCGTTTTAACTAATAACAATATAGCAACAATAAAAAATTGGCTATAATATATAATGACCACCAAAAATAGTAATTGCGCAACAAAATATGGTTACTAAAATATATCATAACGAGCACCTATACGCCTCAAATCACTGCATTCCGTCTCGGAAGGGTGCGGTTATGTTAGGTTCCTTCTTAAACCCACCCAAAAATAGGAGCTCCGCGAAGCGGGGCTCCGTCGACATATTTTGATGTCTTTAAATATATTTTACTGTGCAATTTGGTGATCATTTACTATTTTTGACTGTTATATTTTACTATATCTGGTGATAAGTTAAACATAAGCCATAAAACATCTATATTCACTATTATAAAACAAACAAGATTGTGTCTGTACATTAAAGATATTTAAAAAAGTAATTTTTGAAAGTCTGCACATAAAATAATAGAAAATAACTTCAGTTACCGCGTAATAGACGAAGTACCATAGCTGGCGGTATGTGGCTGTATGTGTTACATCCCCTTGTCTCTGCCTATTTCTTCAAGGATACAAGCCTCAGACTATATATCTATACTAATATTATAAAGCTGAAGTCTGTTTGTTTGTTTTAACGCGTTAATCTCAGGAACTAGTGGTTTGATTTGAAAAATTATTTTAGTGTTGGATAGCCTATTTATCGAGGAAGGCTATAGGCTATACTTGTATACATCACGCTACGACCCACGGGGGCGGCGCAGTAATGATAAACGCGGGTGAAACCGCGGGAACATCTAGTGATCTAGTGTATGAATAAATTCCAAAATAACTCTACATTACATTTGTAAAGCGAAACCAGCAGAGAACCGTTTAAAGAAAATGGTATAAAGATAGCTTAACATACCTTTGTTATTAAACGCTTATATACCTAGGTTAATAACGTGTTATATTTGTGAATTTTATAAGTATTTATTATTTATTAACTGTAACCTTTAATGTTTTTTTTTGCTTTCATCGGTGACAGTCGAGCCAGCGGCCCACCTGATAGTAAGCGACAACCGTGGCTCATATACATGGCTGTGTTTTCTTAGCATTACAGAAGCAATGTCGGCCTCGATGGCGTAGTGGTTAGTATAACCGACTGCCATGCCTGAGGTCGCGGGTTCAATTCCCGCACAAGTCAATCATTTGTGTGCATGAACATGGGTGTTTGTCTTGGTCTAGGTGTTCCTATGTAAAATATGTATGTATTTACAAAAAAAAATTAGATACATATGTATGTTTATCCATTGTCTAGTACCCATAGTGCAAGCTCTGCTTAGTTTGGGCTAGATGGTGTTGTGTGAATGTGGTAGAATATTATTATTATAATGTCTAAAAAACACAACCAAGTCGCTGCCTACCGGAAGGAAAAGGGGAATGGAGCAGGATGGGGTTCGGGAAGGGAACGGTGATTGGGCCTCCGGCGCTCTCACTCACCGAACGAAACATAACAGATACTGCTATGTCACGTCGATCTTCTGTGAGAGGATGGTACTTCCCCGGTCGAGCCGGCCCATTCATGCTGTAACCAGTGTGGCCCTACCACTCACTATTATTAATTTTGACATACATTAGAAGCAAATGTCGGCCTCGATGGCGTAGTGGTTAGTGTAACCGACTGCCACGCCTGAGGGTTGCGGGTTCGTTTCCCGCACAAGTCAAACATTTGTGTGCATGAACATGGATGTTTGTCTTAGTCTTGGTATTTCTATGTATAATATGTAATATTTACAAAAAAAAAGTATAATTATGTATGTTTATCCATTGTCTAGTAACTGCCCATAATACAAGCTCTACTTAGTTTGGGCTAAATGGTGTTGTGTGTATGTGATAGAATATAAAAAAATAACAAGCTTTTGTAAAGTAATCTGTGCGTTTTTCCAGAAATTTTCTGCCTCGCACGACTAAACTGTGGAATGAACTGTCGCCTGCGGTATTTCCGGACCAATACGATCTACAAGCCTTCAAGAAAAGAGCGTACTTCTTTTTAAAAGGCCGGCAACGCACTTGTAACTCCTTTAGTGTTGCGGGTGTCCATGGGCGGCGGTAATCGCTTACCATCAGGAGATCCGTCTGCCTCCTATCTCATAAAAAAATAAAAATATCAAATTAACCGTCTCATAAGCTCGTTGTGTTCACTGCCACAGGGTGGACAAAGGCTAGATTTTCTTGTTTTGGGTTTAGTTGTATATTGTTCTGTCACATTAAATTTGTGAACCAAATAAATAAAAAACAACATGTGGGCTACTCGTGAATCAGTGCAATATTTATAACAATATAAAATGCCAATGTATCACTCAATTGTCAATACATTCCTTCCACACGTAGTAATCCATATACAATAAATATAGATTGTAGAATGTTACAATTGTGATAACAAGTTAAATAAAAAATTTGTTTGAATTAATTAACTATGAGCTGCTTGGCAAGGTTAATTAATTGTACAATTGCTGCCGGGTTACCGAACGAAACACAACAGTAGGAATACTGGTATTTCACGTCGATATTCTGTGAGAGGGTAGTCCTTCCCCGGTCGAGCCGGTCCATTCCTGCTGAAATCAGCGAGGCTCTACTACCTACTAATTAATATTAGCTACAGCTTGTTTTTAATCATTAGATATAACTAAATTATATCGATGGTGCAGAAATAAATACGACTGCTGACCTTTGGTTTGAATCCCAGATCGGCAAGAGTCTTGGTTTGTTCTTGTTCATAGTCATTGTATAAATATGTTGAGCTTTTGCTCTAGATTATAATCTGAAGCTAGCGACAAAGTACCCTAGCAAGTATTAGAGCTTGTTTTTCACTTGTGTTTTTCTAATTAAGGTATGTAGGTACATATATTTACTAGGTAAAACATAAACACGCAACAGTAATGAAATGTTATAAACTTCCGCTAGGTATATAATTAGTCAAAAGTGTTATTAATTAGCTTGACAAGAGGAAGGAGGCTCTACACAAGTGAAGGTTAACTAACTCGTGACTAATAATTAAAAACCTTTGTTAGCTTACAGGTTATATGTGAGCAATACCATGGTTCAATGTCTCTCAGTACAAGTCAAAGAAAGACAAGTCGTAGTAAATAGGATAGAATAGAACATTATTTTACCAAGTTCAAGTGTGGTGGTTTTATATTCCATGCGTATGGTTCTTTTTTAAGGCTTGCGTCGTCGTACCATAGAACCTAGGAGTTCGAAATCCTCGGTGACTAAGTCCGATTCGCAGATGACCGGTGATTTTTATGTATGCTCACCGTTTTCCCAGCCACGGATTAGCCGATTGATACAAATCTTTACAATATAGCGCACAATATATGTTCTTCTTTCTCTGCATTTTTAATCAGAGTCAAACGAGTATGATATAATTTTTTTTTAATTAATCTATGTTATGTTATGTATTTCCGTAAAATCACTTATCAACTCCTCGAAAATATAGGCAGATAATGCGAAAAGGGGAGAGAAATGAAAAAACAATATGGAAGACATGATATACCTAAGAGAATAGTGTTAAGAAAAGAGCAGAGCGCTACTAAATAAAAAGAAAATTAAGGCACGTCTGTACATATATGAAAGAATAAGTATATATGTTTAAAAGTAATAAAAATATAATATTATTATAACTTTTAAACTTTCGCGTTGCATGATATATCGCAGCACCAGTCAGCTTGTGACCACGGCCGGTGTAACCTGGTCGAAACGTCAAGCCTAGAAAAGGTAAACATTATGCATGATCGCGTTCATACTCGTTACGTATAATATATAATTTTATTATTTCTATTTTGAGAACTCCTGAAAAGTAAAAAGATTTATTGTAATTCAACACTGATACCAATATTCTTAAGAGCAGGAAACGCCACAATCATTTACTTAAGACTGCTGCCACTAACCAATAAGAGTAGTAAAATATTGTACAATTTTCGCAGAAATAAATCACACTAATTTATTGCTTGATATAATAATCAAACTTCAGAAGCTAAAGTTTAACATAATAGAAGCAATGAAACAATATAAGACAAAAGAAATCATTCTAAACGTTAGATTCGGTCATTAAATCGATTTTAGACATTGAACTATATCACGGATGTTTAATAGACTTCGTACAATAAAAATAGAAGCGAGAAGGCCCACACGGAAAGTACACTATAATACTCACAGATAGAAATCAATCACCTGATCGTTCAAGGTTATGGTCAAACCAAAGTCATGTACCAAATAACAAAACTCTCCAAACTTAACCTAAATATAACAACTATAGGGTCTTTTATAGCTTGGCACAACTTTTTGTGGTATTTCATTACGATTATATTGCCCCAATAACCGCAGTTAAGCAATTACAAGCAGGACAATGATCGGCAATGCACTCACGCAGAACAAGTTACTTGGTTAAAAAGTGTTGAACAATAGGTGCACTTTCTTGTTTGGTAAAAAGTAGAGCATCCGTTAATTTTTACGGATCCGTACCCAAAGGGTAAAACTGGACCATATTACTAAGACTCCGCTGTCCGTCTGTCACCAGCCTGTATCTCATGAACCGTGATAGTTAAACAGTTGAAAGTTTCACAGATGATGTATTTCTGTTGCCGCTATAACAACAAATACTAAAAAATAGAATAAAATAAATAATTAAGGGGGCTCCCATACAACAAACGTGATTTTTTTTCTCGGCTTTGCTCGATATTGATAACGGCAACAGGTAGAGGCTTGAAATATTCACAGAATATTTAGTTATATATTCACTTTAAAATAAATAATTAAATTAAAATAAAACAAATATTTAAGAGTGGCTCCAATACAACAAACCTGATTTTCTTTGATAATGGTACGGTACCCTTCGTGCACGGGTCCGACTCGCACTTGGCCGGTTTTAGAAGTACCTACACAAGATGAAAACTTTGCTATAAACGGTTTTATACAATACTGGAACCATTTAATAATCGGCGCGCCTAGCGCCTGATGGAAAGCCAATACCGTCACCTATAAATATTTGGATACCAAGAGTATTATTTTTACGTCGCTGGGATGTAACCACAGAAACTAGAGTACTCATTATGGAGTTGCAGTAATACGACATTATTACTGCATTTCGCCCAGTATGAAGTACTTCTACGGCTGTTTCCTCTAAGATACTGGCCAGGGCGAGCCCCTTCACTCGTAGCTACTTTACAAACATTAATACGTGACGTATTGAAGTTTGTAACGTCCCATGTCACAAAGTTTGTAAAGACTATCATTAATGCGCCAGTAGTATAACATAGTTTTTAACTGTGATTGTCTTTTGCTCGAAATAGAAATTCTTATTCTATATACAGGCCCGATTTTGAAATCGTGTAGTTTCTTTTAAAATAACATATATCAATAATTAATGTCATAAATAAAAAAAGGGCGGTCCTTTTTATTGCCTCTTATTATTTACGACATTAGTTATTGTTGTTATTTTTTTTTAAATTAGTAAAATATTAAGATTGTGTCGGGTGGTTAACATATGACTATCTGAAACCATTTCACGAAAAAAATCAGTACATTAATGTCTCCAAAAACATAATTTTGTTCAAATAAAAAAAATATGGTCAGGGTTATTCTATATCACCAGTAGAATGCGTGGTTAAAAGGAATTACACGATTTCAAAATCGTCCTGTTTAGATTAATATATAGCTTGTAACAAGGCTGTGCCCAGACGTCTGGACGCCTCTGTGATAAGTCATAGGTAAGCTACCCTGCCTTGGCGACGGAGCAAGGAACGGACGAAGATTAGTCGTAAGTAGATCTCTAGATCAGATACCTATTTATTAATTTGACAAATAACGGCATCCTACCCCTTCCCGAGACAAGTTCGCTAAACGGAACTTCATGTTTTTAAATTAACCCTTCTTGATTTAAGGCTGGTGATGACCTTACAATAATAATAATAATAGTTTATTCAACAAATAGTTTTACAAATTTTTCTTAAACTGATTCTAAATAAAATCGAACAATGGTACATTAGTTAAGAGGTTGCCGTTGACGACCGTACTAATATTTAATTGTATTACAGTCGTCAGCGTCTTCCACCCAGAAATAGGATATTTTTTGGTAATTGTTTTATAATGCAAAACATATTCCTAAAAATCATTAAAATAATAAATAGAAGTGAATGTGAAAGTTATTAAATAAAAGTATTCAACACAATTTATATAAAATAAAAATAATAATAAAAATATGAATTAATAATAAAATTAGGATGCATTACCTTGGACAAGTATTAATTGTTCATATGATATATCTGTATGATTTTTACATACGACCACATACTTCTATTAGCTACTTGTAATTATATTGGTTTGACATTTACGTTGAAAAGGTTGGCAAAATCTATTTATAGAAGTTATATATCTACCTTGTACCTGTCTAGCTAACTTTCGAGATCTTGAGACTAGATATCCTAAGAATATTTAATGAATATTTGGCATACAGTAAGAGGAAGGAAAAATTGTAATAGTTGACCTAGCTCGGCTAATATTTGGAAACAAGTTTACTAAATTGGAAGTGATATCGTTAATTAATTGATTGCAAAGGTCAGGAGATATTTTGCATAGTATTTACTACTAATACCGACTAAAACCGGATACATGTTATACTACATCCTAATCCTATCCTAATCCTAATCCTAACTATCCTAATCCTAACTAATATTATAAAAGCGAAAATGAGTTTGTTTGTTACCTTTTCACGCCTAAACCACTGAACCGATCATCCTGAAATTTTGCATATACGTTGTCAGGTGTACAGAAACGGACATAGGCTACCTTTTATCCCGAAAAAAATTACTGTTCCCGAGGAAAACAACAATAATAGAGGGCACCACGTGTCTTTCGAATCATGATTGAATTATATTATTACAAGCAGAGTACAACCGGAATTGATTGTCAAATTCTAAATTAACGCGAGCAAAAATTGGCAACGTTGTGGTTTTCATACTAACTGTTTCATCAATATTTTTGAATGGCCAATTCCAATTCTATGTTCTTTTTCATGTTTAGATGCTTGTATTAAGACCACTATGGATTTACATAACATTGTCTTATGTTCACGGAGAGACTGACGGGGAGTCGCCCCGTGAACATGGCTGTTGGAAAGCAATGAAAACGTCGGAGAAAGTGTAAAATTAAATCTAAATAGTTTTTATAAATTAAATAGCCTAAATAGAAGTAAACAGATACTAGTAACAGTGTTTAACAATAGTAGTTTAGTTTCAAAATTATGTAAATGATTTATAAAAAAAAATAAACAACATGGTGTTGAATGATGTATGTTAAAACTAATTCACATTTAGTCGCAAATAAACATTAGCAGAGCACGCACGTCTTTTCATTCATCGAAACTCGAGTCAAGCAAAAGTGAACCATAACACACAACCATATGGTCCTTCGAGCCGGATACATGAGTGCATCGAAGCGACTGGACCCGAGCGTCGAGAACAATAGACAGCCGCATTCCTTAGTTATGGAGTGAGCCGATCGTTAATTAATGTGTTTTTATATGTAACTGGCAAATTGTTTACAATATTATAACTACAAAACGTTGAAAAACGCTTATATTGAAAGAAATCTGAGTTTGTGAAGTGACTATATACAACCGTATAAAATGTCTACACCGGAACAATTGCTTGGAACGTTAGAAGAAACTGCAAAACTGCTGCAAAAAACACAAGTAAATTTGAGAAAATGTCCGAAACAAAGGTTAACACGCGGATATATAGAAACACGAGCAAAATGTATAGAAGATTATTGGAAGAACTTCACAAACATGCACCAAGAGTTAATTAAATGTACAACACGCGAAAGCAGACAAAATATAAGTTATTTTGTGAACGAAGATTATTTTCTATGTGAGGATATGTATTTATCGTTGCAAGCGGACCTCAAGGACTTATTGCAAATGTCATCATGTAGTCCAACGTCGTCGTCGGATTGTAATCTGAGCAACAGTGAGATGTTTACGTCACGTCTTAGACTACCAAAAATCGAACTGCCAAAATTTACCGGAAGATATGAAGAATGGGCTACCTTTCACGACTTGTTTACCTCTTTAGTTCACAAAAATACTTCAATTAGTGACGTCCAGAAATTACACTATTTAAAATCTAGCGTTGGTGGCGAAGCACAAGCCTTACTGCGACACATTCAAATTACCGAAAGTAATTACTCTCAAGCCTGGTCAGTACTGAAACAAAGATACGGAAATAAATGATTGATAGTGAACGCCGTTCTTAAACGTTTATTTAACCAACGAAAAATTAACACACAGAGTGCCAGTCAGATTAAATCATTGTAGGACACAACTAATGAGTGTCTTAAAAACTTAAATAATATGTCAGTGACTACGGAGTCTTGGGATCCTTTATTGATATTTCTGTCCGTGCAGAAATTGGACCAAGATACTCACAAAGACTGGGAGGAATATTCATACAAAGAGGATTCTGAGCAGCTACCTACCTGGGACAGCCTAAAGAAGTTTCTTGAATCGAAGTTCCGCACACTCGAGCTCGTATCACCTGGTACTACTGCTACACCTGTAAGAGAGAAGCCTAAAGAGAAATCATTCGCTGCTATTGCTACTACGTCTACTGAGAAAACGTGTGTCAAGTGCGAAGGAAATCATACACTGTGCCATTGTAGACAGTTTACAGAAATGAATGTGAAAGACAGAAACGATTACGTGAAGCAAAATAGATTGTGTTACAATTGTTTGTTGGCCGGACATTCGGTAGTCAAATGCCGAGTCCCGATTAACTGTCGAATTTGTAACAAGCGACATCATTCTTTGCTCCACGAACAAAAGAAAGAAACTACATTGAAAACACAACAAGAAGAAGCTACAACTTTGGATGTGTCTGTCAATCATACTATCGAAGACAAGAAGGAGACAACATTGACATTGACAGCACATTATAACAACAGACAAGCGACGGCACTGTTAGCGACCGCAGTGGTGACAGCTAGGAGTGAAGAAGGACACACCATTGTTTTAAGAGCGCTAATAGATCAAGGCTCAGAAGCGTGCTTCATAAGCGAGAAGGCGGCTCAACTTCTGAGACTTAAAAGACGAACAGTGAGAGGCACCGTGATTGGTGTAGCGTCTACAAAAACAGATGTCAAGCAAGTGGTTCAGCTACAGGTTTTATCTAGGAGAGAAGACAACTTCTGTCTTAAAATACAAGCCTATGTGATGAGTAAACAGCTGACTGCTAAAATACCACAACATTCTATCACTGTAAACAATAACTTTCAACACCTTCAAGGGTTAGACCTAGCGGATCCAAGTTACAATACACCTGGGTCTATCGGTATTCTGCTGAGTGTGAAAGAATATGGAATAATTATACAACAAGAGTTAATCAAGGGTCCACCAGGTACACCATGTGCACAACGAACCAGCCTCGGTTGGATTCTATTCGGAGAGATACAGAACAAAAACAATGAGAACTCTTTCCTAATTATGCACCATCACATCGATGTAGATGATATGTTAAAAAGATTCTGGGAAATAGACACAGAAAACAAAAGAAGATACACAGAAGAAAAAAAATTATGCGAAGATATATTCAAAACAACATATTCAAGAAATGAGGAAGGAAGATACAGAGTTAAACTACCTTTTAAAACAAACTACCCTAAATCACCAGATGGAAACACAAGAGAGATAGCATTGCGAAGAATATTACTATTAGAAAGAACATTCACAAAACAACCAGATTTAAAGAAAGACTACGAGAAAGTAATGGAAGAATATGAAACACTAAATCACATGGAAGAGGTACCTGTAGAAGAAATAAATACAAAAAGGGCTGTTTACTTACCACACCATGCAGTTGTCCGTAGTGACAAAGAGTCTACAAAGGTACGAGTTGTTTACGACGCTTCCTGTAAAGGCACCAACGGAATATCACTTAACGACGAACTATTAGTTGGGCCTTTAATACAAGACGACCTCCGCAGCATCCTCATGTGATGGCGAATGCACGATATTTGCTTCGTAGCTGACATCGAGAAGATGTATCGGATGGTGGTACTTACCAAAGATGACGTAGATTTTCAACGTATTCTGTGGAGAAAAGATCCGTCTGACGATGTTAAAGACTATCGTTTACTTACCGTAACCTTCGGTACCGCTCCAGCACCATTTTTGGTTTGTCGAACCTTGATACAACTGGCAAATGATGAAGGTCAAAACTATCCTGTTGCTGCGTCAATGGTGTCAGATTTATACGTCGATGACCTTTTGTCTGGAAAAGACACATTAGAAGATGCCATTAAGGCCAGCCAGCAGTTGAAAGAGATGATGAGAAAGGTAGTTTGGCACTGAAGAAATGGTCCTCCAACAACGTGGAGTTCATGAAGTCTATACCACCAGATGAGAGATCTTCAAATGCACATTTTGATTTAAACAAAGAGGGAAAGGTGAAAGCGTTGGGCATACTGTGGAACCTGAAAACAGATAAAATTGAATATAACTTTAATTTGCAATCAATAGACGGCGATGTAACCAAACGAACCATTCTATCAGATGTACAGAAGTTGTACGATCCACTCGGGTGGCTTTCACCAAGCATAATCCTCGCCAAAATACTCATTCAAAAGCTTTGGTTGGAAAGAGTTAACTGGGCCGATGAAATTAATAAAGATTTAGCTAATGAATGGTTACACATTAGATCGAATTTCGAGAACAACAATTGCGTTTACGTTGACAGATGGTTACATACATACAATGAAAACAAGACACACATCCAACTGCACGGATTCAGCGATGCTTCTAGGCGTGCTTATGCTTCAGTAGTGTACGTGAGAGAGACCAGTCCCAATGGCGATATTCATACTGATTTAGTAGCGGCGAAAACGCGAGTGGCTCCATTAAAACCCATCTTCGTGCCTCGACTCGAATTGTGTGGAGCACTGTTACTGTCACAATTGTTAATACATGTGGGACAAGCAATGAATATACCTAAATCGCAAACCTTCGCTTGGACTGATTCTTCTATAGTCCTGGCATGGTTATCTGGCGAACCATGCAGATGGAAGACATTTGTTTCAAATCGAGTGGTCGAAATTTTGGAAAACGTAAACAGCAATAAATGGTATCACGTGCAATCTCAAGAGAACCCTGCGACATTGCTTCGCGAGGAATGTCGATACAAGATTTGAAAAACTGCAGCCTTTGGTGGAAAGGGCCAAGTTAGTTGAACAACAGAGAAATACAATACAATCGACTAAACAACGTACAAACAGAGGAAGAAGCGAAGAAAGAGATACAAACACATCTAAACATAAACTATGTGAACAAAGACAAGAAAAAGATGATAGACCAATTTAATAATTTCGATAATCTGAAGGAGCTTTTTACATCTATCTGTTACTGTCGAAGATATCTCAATTATAAAATAAACAAAATCAAGTCGGAAGAAGAGAAAGGCATAACAACTAAAGAATTAGAAGAATCACTACACAAATGCATTAAACTAGTACACGAAAATGATTTTGAAGAGGAAATGCAAATACTGAAAAAAGGTAATATAGTAAAGAAAACAAGCATTTTAAAATCTTTAAATCCGTATTTAGACTCTAATGGCCTCATAAGGGTGGGAGGAAGATTAAGAAATGCGGACATTAGTCTAGAAAGCAAACACCCTATCATCCTTGGAAACAAAAATGAATTGACTCGATTGATTGTGAAGAACGCGCACGCAGAGACGCTTCATGGTGGTGTGCAAATGATGTTGGCCTACATAAAATCCAGATATTGGATATTACGCGGAAAGGATGTAGTAAAAGGATGCATACGGAAATGTATTATATGTGCTAGACATAGTGCCACAAGCAAAACCCAGCTAATGGGTGATTTACCTAAGGAACGCGTTACCCCCGCCAGGCCATTCCTTCATTGCGGAGTTGACTTTGCAGGCCCATTTCAGGTGTCAATCTCACGAGGCAGAGGAGCCAGAACTGACAAGGCCTACATTGCCATGTATGGCTGTCAAGGCGATTCATCTCGAACTAGTCGGTAACTTGACATCAGAAGCATTTTTCAATGCCTTTAAGAGATTTGTGTCCAGGCGAGGCAAATGTGCTCATTTATGGAGCGATCAGGGCCGAAATTTTATCGGCGCTAATAAAGAATTAAAGGCAGCATGGCAAGAGGCAAAGCTTGAACTCCCTAAGGATGTAACAGAACTATTAGCAAAGGATGGAACACAGTGGCACTACATACCAGCATATACTCCACATTTTGGCGGCCTGTGAGAAGCAAATGT
The DNA here is from genome assembly GCA_963564715.1 of Catocala sponsa. NCBI lineage: Eukaryota > Metazoa > Arthropoda > Insecta > Lepidoptera > Erebidae > Catocala > Catocala sponsa. Next base: position 1,481,107 of record OY751337.1, read on the forward strand.
AAAATCAGGCAAATAAGATGTGAAGAGAATACTTACCCCCGGACACTTTCTCATTGGAGAATCTCCAATTGTAATACCACATCCAAGTTTAGAAAACGTAAAGTCAACTTACCTTTCTCGCTGGCAGTACTCACAGAAGCTCCTGACGGATTTCTGGAAACGATGGCAAATGGAATATCTATCACGCCTGCAGCAAAGACCTAAATGGCTGAAAAGAGAAAAGGAATTAGAAAAGGGACAAGTAGTGCTTATAAAAGTAGACAACTTACCACCTGGCAAATGGCATCTGGGAAGAATTGTTGAAAAACATCCAGGGCCTGATGGCCTAGTCAGAGTCTATAGTGTAAAAAGTGGAGACAGTGTCATAAAAAGGTGTATAACAAAATTGTGTTACTTACTTGTAGACTGCAATGATGATTGTTAATTTAAACAAACCTATAGTTTATTTTTTGCATGTATAGTATGTGTAAAATATTTTGTTTTGCCTTGTTACCTAATTGTATTGTAACCAGTACAACAAACAACAACAACAACAACATTATACATATATTACAACAACATTGCCGGTACAACATTGCAGTTTGTACCGGCGCATATTAAAATACAATTTCTTATATTTCTTTGAAAGGACATAAGTAGTCCTTTGGGGGCCGGTATGTTGAATGATGTATGTTAAAACTAATACACATTTAGTAGCAAATAAACATTAGCAGAGCACGCATGTCTTTTCATTCATCTAAACTCGAGTCAAGCAAAAGTGAACCATAACACAAAACCACATGGTAATATTCGTATAAAGTTGTTTAATTCTACTATTTATTTATTTATTTTGATTTATTCAGTATACTTACAGTTTTTTATAGCTAATTACATAAATACTTTAATAACTAATAACCATTTACACGTTTTCACATTTACATTTATAGTACTTGATCTTAAAATTATAAAGGATTTTTTTTATATTACACAATACATAATAATAAACATACATATCAATGAACCGATTCGAACCACTGGTTGGCAAGAACACGTCTATAACTGGAGGCGCTTGTATTTAATAAGTCTAGACTATCTAAATCTAATTATATTCTAATTCTATATCTGGATTGTCTTACATTTATTGAAATTAAACTACTATATACGGATTTTATCGCGTTGTTTATTTGACACTTTATTACAAAATTTCGAAAACTGTTACACTACTATTACACTATTAAACTTTACTAATTTTTAAGCTACTTAAATTATTGAAACTATTAAAACTATTTATACTATTACTATACTATTATACTATTTATATTTGTGTTTACACTTTCCCCGACGTTTCGGTTGCTTTTCAGCAGCCATGGTCACGGGGAGACTAAGATGGCAGTTGTCTCAATGTTCCAGTGTAGTTATTTCAAAGTACCCGAACATAATTTAATCATGGGTGTTTCTATTTACGCAGAATGAGTTCAAAGTATCATGAAGTCTAGCTGTGGTTTGCTTCTGTCTTACATTAACAAATAATCAACTACCATGTAATGATGGTGAGTTAAAACAACGAACAGACAGAGTTGAGACACTAACCGATTGTATAAAAGGTTATTGATATTTATTACAACAATAGACTTTATAATATATTATTATTAACATGTATTATTACGTGTTAATAGTAATATAATTTAAAAGTGGGTCCAGTTGTCAAAAGATAAATAATAAAATAAATTAACTATTATAGTCAACTCATCCCGCGGGATCAGTTTAGAGCGGGAACAGTTAACTAAAGAGCCGCCTTGCCACTGCCCTTGCGCCGAGTATTGTGGGTTCGAATCCCGACACGGGGCAAAAATTTCTATGATCCACAAATGATTGTTCCGAGTCTGGGTGTCTTTGTGTCCGTAATTTAAATGTTTGTAAAGCCTCCGCGACACAAGAGTTATTCCTAGTGCGTAAGTTGTCTCTTTTTGTTTACATTTTAAAAGTTTAGTTTATATTCTAAATTGTTTCTAGAATAATGGACGAGGAAATACTGACTAAGAAAGTTTATGAGGCTAGTGTGAATGCAACAGTCGCAAGAGGAAAACCTAGGCGAACGTTTCTCGATCAGATCGGAGGCGTTCTGGACAAAGGCCAGGTTAAGAGCTCCTTGAACCGACGGGTGTGTATGAGAAATTATATAATAATATATAATATTCTACCACATACACACAACACCATCTAGCATAAAGTAAGCAAAGCTTGTACTATGGGTACTAGACAATGGATAAACATAAATATATTTCTTTTTTGTAAATACTTACATATTATACATAGAAACACCCAGACCAAGACAAATATCCATGTCCATGCACACAAATGTTTGACTTGTGCCGGAATCGAAACCGCAACCTCAGGCGTAGCAGTCGGTTACACTAACCACTACGCCATCGAGGCCGTCATATATATAGCCGAACTATTATTTATTGTTTCTAAAGATAGGTACCTACATATATCCTACAGACACCATGAATTTTTTGGGATAATAGTATTCTAGGTCTGGCCTATAAACTACTAGCTTTTGCCCGCGGCTTCGCTCGCGTTAATTTAGAATTTGATAATCAATTCGGGTCGTAATCTGCTTGTAATAATATAATTATTCAATCATGATTCGAAAGACACGTGGCGCCATCTATTATCATAAGAACGTTATTGTTGTTTTCCTCGGGAACAGTAATTTTTTTCGGGATGAAAGGTCGCCTATGTCCGTTTCTGTACACCTAACAACGTATATGCAAAATTTCAGGATAATAGTTCAGTGGTTTAGGCGTGAAAAGGTAACAAATAAACAAACAAACTCATTTTCGCTTTTATAATATTAGTTAGGATACCTATCTACGCAAAAAACACGTCGCTCCACCGATACGATTTTTTTATAAATATATAATAGGCCTGCGTTCGTATGCGATCTCACCTGATCAGTGGCGTAGCTAGGTAACCAAAGGCCCTGGTGCAAAATAATTATTGGGGCCCTATTTAAACTGATGAATATATATATATAAATATTTTAAAGGTACTCCTACTTTATCATCAGCTCTTTGTCTTGCACTACAGGGTACAGCAAAGCAAAGCTACTTATTACATACAGACAGACCTCTTCCAGAACAGCAGTTCTTTAGTGTGCGTTACGATTGCTCCGCCAAGTTAAACAAACAGAAAAAAACTTCGCCAGAAAAATTGGCGAAATTTGTCAAAATCGAAGGGAACACAAAAATTTGTCAAAGTAGAAATAAAAAAGTTATAAGGGTTTAAAGTTGGCCGCGCGAACGTAATGTCCACGATTGCGCGGCCATGGAGATCTCAGCAACTGCTTGGGTTAGAGATCTAATTCTTTTTGTCAAGTGAAGACTGAATTTGTCAAAAATTGTCGAAAAAAGAATTACAAGCTTTCGATCAATATTTTAAGAATTATTCACCTTGGAAGTTATGGCCGCGCAATCGTGCACTTGTTGTTTCTTTATTGTTGATTATTTCTTTAAATTTTAAGATTTCATATAGTAAAACTGTTACAAGAAGAAAGCTCTTAATTTGTCAAAATTAATGAAAACAATAAATACTACCAAAGTTTAGAATAACAGACGAAATCAGTCCAAAACAAAAAGTACGAGGCCGCGCGGTCGAAACGTTACTTCGTAGGTTAATATCTCATTATCGATAACTGCTAGGATTTCGGTGTGCACATCCATTTATTCGACATATTGACCTCATTAGAATGACATATCGTTTTACCCTAAGAATAGTTTTCAACGCGTGTAATTTCAAAAAGAATGTGATCTCAAACAATGTTTGTGCAGGTAACCATAATTTCAATTTTATTTGGAAATATTTCTAACTGGAGACCAGCAATTATATTAGACAACGTGTAGCTCAATCTGCAAAATGTATTATTACTAAATAAAAAAAAATACGTTTCAATAATTTGATATGTTTATTCATCATAGCTTGCAAAACTAACAAACATAATTTTATCAGTGAAAACTTTTAATTGGCCTTGACGCTCGACACCTTATTAGTATTATGTTAATAATGTATTGTAGCTGTAAGTTTTCCTAAAATGTTAAAATAAAATAAAAATAAATGAAATAAGATAAAGATTACAAAAAATCAACAAATAAAATAAAATTCTTTAAAAACATCTAGGTACAGAACCAATTTTATAAAAATTTAAAATCTGTAGGTACTTACAAAAATCAACCAATCAAATAATACAAATAATAATTTAGTTACACCTCTATAAAGCATATGTGAGAACTATTATACAATATCTTTGGAGAAAATTGATGCAAACAGAGACTTTTTAACATTTAGATAATTTACTTTTGTTGTCATCGTAGCAAAATAGCCCGGCTTTTCTTGAAAAGTGACACTTGTAGTGAGCTATTGTTCCAAGGATTGGAGGAATAGATTCAATAGCACCTAATAATATATAAACGGCGGTAGCCCAATGGATAAGGCATTGAACTTGCGATCGAGAGGTCGCTGGTTCGCATCCCACCCATTGCACAACCGACTTGAACCCACTCCTAATTCAAGCATTCTAGCTTAGCCAGAGGGGTAATCTTTTTTAAAAAAAAAACAATAAAGGGTAATCTTTTTTGAAAAAGAAAAAGAAAACATTTTGTTTAGCTATAATATTTAGATATACCTATGCCATGTAACAACGTCATTTGTGTGCCATTTAAATCAAATGTTATAATTTTTATAATTTATAAGCAAATTCAACTAATTCATTGCATTTTGTGCATCGTATATTTTCTTAATCATGAATAAGAATAGCCTCTTCCAATGTGGTAATTGAAAAATGTTTATTAAATCTAAAAAAGGTAGTAATACGTGTTTCCTGTCTGATGGGTCCGAATTCATACGCGTACTATTTGAACAATTAGTAATGGAAATAGCGCCGAAAATAGTGTCACTTATGACGTGTTCATAAATAAATGCAGCGCGCAGCGTTACAGTCAAAACTATATCGCTTATTTTAAAGTATTTTGAAGCAATTTTTATTTGCAGTCTGTTTGCTTCAACATAGTTATCAGAATAGCATAAGATTTTTAAAACCGCTATTTCATTGTTATTCCTTCAATTATTATTGTCAAATATATCGCGTAGGTATGTATGTATTTTCTTTATATTCGAGGTCTAGCAAAAATAAAATGGGCGTTAAATATACATGTATTTCTTAATGTTATATTTTGTAAAGAAAATTGTTAAATTACCATTTTCGTCAAAGTCAAAAATCGTTTATTTCTTTATGTCACAAAGTAACACTTATGAACGTCAAAATATACCTATAGGTTAGTGAGTTTACTAAGTTACTGAAGCTGCATTTAGGTTAGTTGCTAGGTTCAGGCAAAGGATTGATCCTATGAGAAGAAAATTGCAAGAAACTCACGGCCACTCTTTTTATTATATTTGTTGATTTTTTGTAATTTTATATGATGTTAGTTTTGCAAGCTTTGATGAATAAACATATCGAATTATTAAAAACATACAATGTTTTTAGTTAGAAATATTTCCAAATAAAATCGAAACTGTGGTTACCCTGCACGAACATTGTTTGAGATCACATTATTTTTGAAATTACACGCGCTTAAAACTGTTCTGAGGGTAAAACGATATGTCATTCTAATGAGGTTAACATGTCGAATAAATGGAAGTTCACACCGAAATCCTAAGTATATCTGAAATACCTACGAAGTAACGTTTCGACCGCGCAGCCACGTACTTTTTGTTTTGGACTGATTTCGTCTGTTTTAGTAAACTTTGGTAGCATTTGTTGCTTTCCTTAGTTTTGACAAATTAAGACCTTGCTTCTTGTAACAGTTTTACTGTATGAAGCCTTAAATTTTAAAGAAATAATCAATAATAAAGAAACAACAAGTGCACGATTGCGCGGCCATAACTTCTAAAGTGAATAATTCGTAAAATATTGATCTAAAGCTTGTAATTCTTTTTTCGACAATTTTTGACAAATTCAGTCATCAATTGACAAAGAGAATTAGATCTCTAACCCAAGCAGTTGCTGAGATCTCCATGGCCGCGCAATCGTGGACGTTACGTTGGCGCGGCCAACTTTAAACCCTTATAACTTCTTTATTTCTATTTTCGACAATTTTACTGAAGAAGTTGTTTTCTGTTTGTATAACTTGGCGGAGCAATCGTAACGCACACAACAACAGAAAGAATTCAGGGGAATTCCCTACAAGTTACGAATTTCTTTTAACTGAGTTGCCACAATTAACTCGTGTTGCTATCTGTTATATGTATATTCTTAGGATGGGAGAAATTTTAGAATGTTTGAGGTTTTGCTGGTCAGGTTCCGAGGGCCCCCTGAGCTTGAGGGCCCCGGTGCATGGCACCGCCTAGCCCTCCGATAGCTACGCCACTGCACCTGATGTTAAGTGACGATACAGTCGACGATGGAGCACGCTTGCCTAGAAGATACCTATTCACTCGCGACTAGAAGATACCTAGATTGTACTCATCGGGAAATAATGGCTTTGGTAATGAGACCTTTGCGGTACGCATGATGAAAATGGAAGCAAAGCGCTTCGTGCGTATATGCGGCACATCTACCATGTACCTGTGGCGCTGGTCTGTCTGTCTGGTCGTCTGATGGTAGAATGGGGAAGGAGGAATCAAATCATGCAGTTCCTCACACTCTCCGAAATATATCTGATAGTAAACCAAGAGACTGGCGATCCTACGACGATGCTCCAAGCTTTGGAGTCGTGCCTTTCCCAGTTGGTCATGGCCGATAAGTCTCCTGGCCTTCTGCTCAATTGACTCCAAAGCCTCCAGCTTGTATATTTTTGTTACAAAACAGAATGAAAACACAACTTCTGAAGACACTTTGTATTCATAATATTAGTAAGGATAAATATATTGTAACATACCTTGACAATTAACAATGAACCGAAACTGAATCTTGAATCAATATAAAAAAAAACCGGACAAGTGCGAGTCGGACTCGCCCACCGAGGGTTTCGTACAAATTTGAAGAAAATGTTTTATAAAAAGTTTTTGTCCTTGCATAAAGATCCTGTTTTTATGATTTCACTAGATTTTGCCCGCGGCTTCACTCGCGTTAATTTAGAATTTGACAATCAATTCGGGTTGTACTCTGCTTGTAATAATATAATTCAATCATGATTCGAAAGACAGGTGGCGCCATCTATTATCATAAGAAAGTTATTGTTGTTTTCCTTGGGAATAGAAAATTTTTCGGGATGAAAGGTAGCCTATGTCCGTTTCTGTACACCTGACAACGCATATGCAAAATTTCAGGATGATCGGTTCAGTGGTTTAGGCGTGAAAAGGTAACAAACAAACAAACTAACTCATTTCGCTTTTATACATAATATTAGTTAAGATTACAAATGTAGGTATAGTTTTCAGATTTTCTCTATACTTGTTGTATAAGACGGTATTACTTACCAAATTTCATAGTTCTAGATCAATGGAAAATACCCTATAAATTTTGATTCCATTGAGAGTGTCGAAATATACGTTTTTGCGGCCTAAACGGCCGTATCTTTTTTTTACGTTAACTTAGTAGTTTGATTTTTTCACAGCTGTAGACCTGAGTACCTATATCGTTTCAATTTCAACTCGATACCTCCACGCGTTCCCGAGATAAAGGGTCTTGGCTGACAGACGGACGGCCAGACGGACGGACCACAAAGTGATCCTATAAGGGTTACGTTTTTTCATTTTGAGGTACGTAACCCTAAAAATGTATGAATGTATGTTATATAATGTATGTAATAAGAGCATCGAACATCTACAGGCTGTAACAGAGATAATATTAAAGTGTATTTTTACAGTATTTGTTATCCTCAGCATAAAAATAATAATAATTGATGGTATATCCATAACAATCTTATTATATTCTTTATCTCTTTTTGATATTATTATTTCCAATAAAGATACACAATTCAACAAAACAGTTTATTGTGAATATTAAAACAGTTAAATTAAATATTATTTCAATCTAATCATCTGTCTGATAAGAAATTGTATGTAGGTACCTATCGGCATTTTTCAGATTATTTTCTCTATTAAAAATGACTTAATCAATTTTATAATTGTATCTTAACGTTGCACTCTGAATATTAACATTATAAAGCATGCAATTGCAGTTTAAATGTTACCTACTAATTAAACTCATTGCCAATTACTAGTTCAAAACAAGTAACATTTAATAATACCTACACAGTTTTTCTAATGACTTTCGCTACGATAGACCTTGTTACCCGCTGAATGCCAAGAATGAGAGCACACCTCTATCTGCATATACTGAAACAATTAAAGAAAATAATGCCTACATTGAAAACACTACGCATGCGCTGCTGTTCTCGTCACTCGACACCGTGCGCCTGCGCAGGCCACTCGCGTTTTTAACCTACTTCAAAAAAGGAAGTTTCTCAATTCGACCGTATATATTTTTTTTATTCAAGATTAGAACGCTTTTTTCGTATCTGATTTCGAGAGTCGATCCTTGTGGAAGTATTTTGTTGTTTTAATTGATTAGTGCTTGGTTTTAGTGTATTAAATTTAAATTAAGAAGTAAAAATGTTACGATTTTTGGTAAGTACCTACATAGTTTTTTTATCGAATAAAAAGTTTAATTTAAGATAAATAAAAAAATTAAGAATATTTTTTTCTGACATGCATAATTATGTATCCTACACTTTGTAAAAGTGACACACCAAATAATTGGATTGATTTGTTGAACCTTTCACCTGTAGGTAGTATTAACAGACATTAAATCCAATTGTAAAGTTTACATCTGATGACAGCATTTGTTAAAAAATTACAGGTACACGTGTAATAACTTAATTACATAAGTTAATTTAAAATACGCAATAATATACACTCCTTTGCAAAAAAAAAACGAGCACCTTACGTAATTGGCTTTTCTATGGATAATATTAATATATTTAGTATGTCATTAGCAAATATGACTAGAAATTTCTAATTATCAATGAGAATATAGTTTTTAACACTTAAATCCCGGAATCTGTGTTTTAGTCAATGCAAACAGAGACCCGTGTAGAAATGGTAATTTTTATGGGTACAATGAAATTAAGACTACGAATATTTTTATAGTATTTTAATAAAAAACAAATGAAAAATAAAAATCAAACCCCCCCTTTTTTTTTGGAAAGGAGTGTATAACGAACTGGACCCAAAATTTATATTAAAAAGGACATTTTAATAAATTATTCATTTTATATGCTTATTTACATGGCCAAACATTATATACAATTTAAATCTACGATTAAAACTAATATATTATCTATAAATAGAACTACATCAATCTGTTACGACATGGGATATATCACCAATGTATTTGAACCAAAGAATAAATTTAAACGACCTCAAATTATATATTTATTAGTCGTATTAAACTTAGCAAATGTTTCATAAATATTGATCAGAGTTAAGCAAAAGTGAACAAGCTGAAAATCATTTAATACTTCCCTAAGTAAGTAATGTTTTACAATATTTAATAAGTTTAGCGCAATGCGAGCAATTAAACTTCGAAGATTGCTGATTACATTACATTATTTCGTCGTGTTTCTAAATAATTTGCAAAAAATGTAGTCAAAGTCATAAATCATTTATTAATTTAAGTCACAAAGTTACACTTATGAACGTCAAAGTTTATTGATAAACTGCTAAATTTAGTCAATGGTACCCTGTGGGACAATTTATGCCCTATACATAATATTATGAAAACCCCGTGCCTCGGCAAGCACGTAAAGCCGTTGGTCCTGCGCCTGATCTCTCTCCGGTCGTGTCGGATTACCGTGCCATCGGGTCATGACAGTTAGGGAACAGAGAGTGCACTTGTGTTTGCGCACACACTTGTGCACTATAATATCTCATGCGCAGATGGCCAGTCTCCGTTAAGATTGGCCGCCGTGACCGAAATTTGGTCTGGAGGACATTATTATTATAAAAACCTAAAGAAGTAAATACCTGCAATAAAAACCAGAGGTCTAATTAGCTTAGTTAATTTATCTGGGAGCCCTTTTTCATAAAGCTTTACACAATTCATCACTCTGTATTTGTAAAGGGGGGTGTTACCTATATTCATCATATAATTACTTTGGTGCTAACTTAATTACCGAAATCTATAAAATAATCTACCTATTTAGAAAAATGTAAAGAAAAATTTAATTTATTGTTTTAAAGTCTAGAAGGAAATCTTCAGTCATTTTTAAACAGAACCATCAAAAAAGGACTATTTTAACATAACTACATTCGAAAACTATATTTGTAGACGACACTGCATGTGGTACAAAATCTCTTTGTTCCAACGATGCAAACGGTACAAAGTAGTTTTCCTATTTATTTTATGACGGCACGTTACGTAAAATGTTTTCACTGGTAACCGATATTGCCGCAATAGGCTATCATAAAGGGTTTATAAAAAACCGGTTAAAATTAAAACCACTTTCGTTATACTCATCGTTGCGTTGCTTTATTACTGTTTCGTTACCTACTCATATATCGAATACGTAATAATTATACTAATTGGCAGATGTATAACAACCTTTATGTGTGTTTCGAGATTTTCTCAGAATTATATTTTTGACCCCGAAGTTGTTTACCTAGTTCATGTAGTCTATGAGTTATTATGTGTAATTTATTAAAAATTCGATCGATTGGTAAGACAAGATCAAAATTGTGCATCAATTTTAGCAAGGATTTGCATAAATAAATTACATAATCTTTCTATTAGTTTGCTAAGATAACCAGAAAATTATGTTTTCGCAAACTTCTCTTATTTCTATTTAAATTTATTGCAGACTAGCTGTTACCTGCGACTTCGTCTGCATAGATTTTAACTAAAATGTGTTTGTCTCCGCGGGACCCAATTTTTTTTCTAAAATCAAAGTAGCCTATGTTACTCCTTATAACATCAGCTATCTGCCAGTGAAAGTCCCGTCAAAATCGGTTCAGCCCTTTCGGAGATTAGCCGGAACAAACAGACAGACAGACAGACAAAAATTTAAAAAATAGATGTTTTCCTATAGTTATCTTATATACTTTCATATGCATTAGATAAAAAGCTGTTATTTTGACATTGGAAACAGACACTTCAATTTTATTTATTTGTATAGATTTCAAGACAGTTAAATTTTCTCCAGAGCCCCAGAACCATATTAATAAAAAATATAGGATAAAAGAAAATTGTTTAGTTATTAGGTCAAAATATTGCCTTAGTGTGGGATTAGTACAAATATTCTGCGAATACTAGCTCGTAGCTGACCTTAATGAAAAGGTATCATAGATGTGATGCAAGGAAAGATACTCAAATATTGTACTATTTAAGTGGAAGTTCAGGATAATTTGTTAAGGTATACAATATTTGGACCCAAATTCAGTCATCATTAGCCTAAAGGTCAACGTTGTCGCAAGTGAACGGCCATGTTGTTAGTGTCGTCAATAATTTATGGTTGCACCATAATCTGTTATGATGTTACAAATTTTGTTTCCTCGGGGGAGCGAGCTTACGTATAAGTAAGTATCGTCACCAAAAAATTGGTAATGGGTCTTCAATATGAATCTTCGAATAAATTTTAAGTAATCAAAGATACTTTTCAATTAATACCTACTTTATTAAAATACTAGCTTTAGCGCGCGGCTCCGTCCGCGTAGTATCTTCATCAATAAAAAGTAGCCTATGTCCTTCCCCAGGTTTTAAACTATATCTGTACCAAATTTCATCTAAATTGGTTGAGTGGTTTAGCCGTGAAAAGGTAACAGACAGAGAGACAGACAGACAGAGTTACTTTCGAATTTATAATATTAGTAAAGATTTAATTTTAATCAGTCTCGTATAACTTTTTGCGATATCCTACCAGATTTTCGAATTGTAATTATTACCGATAAAGAAAACATCACCAGGAAACTTAACTTATAGCTCTCCAGAATGTTCTTGAAGATATGCAAGCCCGCACTGGGCCAGGGTGGTGGAGTAAAGCCTAACTTTTCTTATGGGAACGTTTAGGCTATAGTCCATCACAGGGGATACAAGCCTCTTCTCAGTATGCTAAGAAGAGGATCGTGTCCCGCAGTTCGTCAATTTATAAGCAGGGCAGATATCGATATCATTATTCTATTGATGATTTGGTCGTGCGACTTTATATGCCAGCACAGATTTTAAAATATGTACTAACATACAATTATTTAGCTGTTTAGGAGCGTGGCATGTGAGCTTATTGCAAGGTTTCGATACATAGTTAATTAAAACCTCTATGTATTGAAACCTTGCGGTTAATTAATTTAATTGTTGTAGTACGCAAGTACCTGTGAAATGCATAAACAAATACTTTGTGGATTTTAAATAACTGTCCGTGTTCGGTTATAAGTGGATGTAATTCAATGGCAAATGTGTGGTTAATCAAAATAAAAGCACTTTATCTTATTAACTAGTGACCCACCCCGGCGTCTCACGGATAGTACAAAACCTTAACAAATTATACACCTAAACCTTCCTCATGAATCACTCTGTCTATTGGTGAAAGCGCATGAAAATCCGTTTAGTAGTTTTTGAGTTCATCGCGAACAGACGCGACGGAGCACCTTGTTTTATAATAATTATGTAGAGATTTTATGCTAAAACGAGCTATTGCTCAATGCTTCGTCTGATTGACACCCATGGAAACGCATATTAAGATAAAAAACCCCTATATTTTAATCGCGAACATGTGTCTAAAGTTTGATCCAAATCAGTTCAACAGTTTACGCGTGATTGAATAACAAACCAAACACTTATACAAACTGACCCGAAAAATGGTATAATATAAACAAAACAAATTTTTATTTTATACTAGCAAAGTGCCAAGAGACCATACGGCCCACTTGATGGTAAGAGATTACTTAAGTCCTGAAGCCACTTGCAACATCAAGGTATGATTCACTAGTGGTCGAACTTTAAAAATGTAGGTTCTGACTGTACGCCCAGGTACGCCCAAATAATACAGCGGCTCATTCACTATATATCGAGTCGAAGTAGTTGTTAACTTGTTACTTGGCAGAAAAGCATTGTAATAAAATAAATAGAAAGATCACCCAACATTGTTCTAAAGCAATAGTTGGGTGTACAATCTTAGGCTGCGTGGCGGATTCCTCTCTTCCCAATTATTTTATGTTAATTCACTATTACAAGGAGCCTGGGAAACATAGAATAATAAATAGTGTGATTAGAGAGAGATGCGGTGACAAGAATAGAAAAGAGTACCTTTTTTTTTTTTTTTTGGTACCCAGGAAAAATGCTTGATGCACTATCCGCCGGCTAGGGGACGGCACCGGCGGGGCGTGTGGGAACCTTTCTAGATCCGATCGGAGACGTTCTAGACAAAGGCCAGGTTAATAGCACCTTAAACCGGCTAGCGTGTATGAGGAATGTGATGAAAGTGAACAAAGCCAGAGAAGTGTGTCAGGATCGTAGCAAATGTAAATCCGTAGTCTCTGCCTACCACTCTGGGAAAAAGGCGTGAATCTATGGAAAACATAGGTTCTTACTGCAAGAACTCGACATAAGGTAGCCTTTTTGCGGTTGCCATCTGCTATAAGGCGACATATCAAGTTTCATAAGTAATAGAAATATGTCTAATACGAAAAGGAACTTAATTAAAAACATGAATTCATACGTGACATCCTCAATACATTGTCCTTGAATTCCGATTGTTCGGAAGTGGGGCTTTACTAGATAATCACATCTCACACCTTGATCTAGATTGTGTCGAATTCTTGGCCGTTACGATGTTGCTGTCCCCCAATCACCAATTAAAGTTATAAAAAGACTTACGTGGAGATGGGCAGAGGCAAACTTGTTACGAAACGAATTTATCTCAATAAAATTGTGTTTACCGAGGTTCTGCTCGAGGCGATGTTTATACCGCACTCATTTAATTATATAAGCTCTCAGTATTTTATAATTAACAAGCGATCTGCACCGGCTTCGCACGGGTAGTACAAAAACCTTAACAAATTATACACCTAAACATTCCTCATGAAACACTCTGTCTATTGGTGAAAATAGCATAAAAAGCCGTTCAGTAGCTTTTGAGTTTATCGCGAACAGACAAACAGACAGACGAGACGGGGGACTTTGTTTTATAATATGTAGTGATTTGATGCTGCGTCTGTCTCGGTGGTCTATTCGTAGTGAATACGACTGTCGTGCGTGTTATCTCGGGTTTGATTGCCATGTCAGGCAAAATGTTATTGCGTTTTTATATCACGGAATTCTTAAGAGTTGTACGAAGTTTGGAATCGTGCCCGGTAAAAAGCAGTTTGCTCGCCAGCTGTTATATGGGAGCTAAAAATAGTTCTCGAAATGTCAGTGTATATAACACCTCTGCTTACCCCGAAGGAGAAGCATGAGACTGTGTATATATTACACTAAGTGACCCGCGCAGCTTCGTCTGCTTCATATAAGAGAATTTGCCCCATTTTTGCAACATTTTTCATTGCTGCACTGCTCCTATTGGTCGTAGCGTGATGTTATATAGCCTACAGCCTTCCTTGATAAATGGGCTATCCAACACCAAATATTTTTTTTTTTTTTTTTTTTTTTTTTTTTTTTTTCCACATCGCCCCCACAATGGCCGAGGCGATGTTGAGGTCTCTACTTTGACGGCCTGAGAAGATGCTTTTTCACGCCCCGCCGTTGTGAATTTAATTTTTGATATTTTGGACCGGTTAGGGAATAATTTTGCACGAATTGCTTTAATTATTATCAGTATAAAAGTACTATCATTTATGTGGTAAAATACAATATTCATTTATTGCGCTATCGTACACAAACATGACAATTCTTCCTCCATCTTACGAATTTTCGATCAGGTCACGTGTCCTGACGCGACTTTAACATTTTTTACCCATCACAAAAAAAGTGCACAACGCCGCTAAAGAAGTTTTCACTTCAAAAATAGGGTATCATATAATGTCAATCACCTGAATGCAAAATTGAGAACAATAACTAGTTAAAGTAATGCCTGTGTAGTAATGCCAAGTGTTCAATTTCTTAATCACAATGGCTCGCCTTCACACACTACAATGCACCATTTCGTTCAATTTCACGACCGAGATAAGATACGATACGCATTGTAATTCGCTGTCATTATTATTGAAACAATTGATGGCCTTACCATTCCTTCGCGGCGTTAGAGACCATAAGAAAACTGAACCAAGAAATGAAGAAGAAAAAGAAAATTTATACCGTAGGAGAGCCACGCTTCGGCACGAATGGGCCTGCTCGACCGGAGTGATACCACGGCCTCACAGAAAACCGGCGTGAAATAGCGCTTGCGTTGTGTTTCGTCGAGTGAGTGAGGATACCGTAGGCCCAAAAGCCGGCAACACACTTGTGACTGCTCTGGTGTTGCGGGTGTCCATGGGTGGGCGGTAATCGCTTACCATCAGGCGATTCATCTGCTTGTTTGCCACCAACACAAAAGAAAACTAATAATTACACACTATTGGTTGACTTAGTAGACATATTACTGCTAAAAGACTTGAGATCTCTGCAGCAGACTGAAATAAGTTATGCCAAATAACGTGCAATGCTTTGCTAAAATCGTTTTGAGCATATTCAAACATTTAGGTACATTAATTATTATCATTGCCTTAACTTCGAAAGTCAGTCAGTCAGGGCGGGTCGGATCGAATCATTGACAGAACTACCCCACCCAAGAGGCACTTGCGTTTCCTCCCATCTTTAATCCTGCTTTGTAAGGTCTGCAATGAAATTTCCTGTAATTGCAAGCGATCAAACGCTACAGTAACCGCTTGCACCAGACGCTAACTTTACTGTATAAAAAACAATCTACTTATCACTTAAAATACCAGGCTCTGACAAAATTATGACACTAAGCATAGGCACAGAACAAGAGCAGCGATAGCTCAGTGGGGAGACCAACAGACTGCAATGCAGAGGGTCTCGGGTTCGAACCCACGTCGCGCACCTCTGACTTTCGGAAGTTATATGACTTTTCGAAATTATGTGCGTATTGATTGACAATTATCACCTGCTCCGTGCCTCGGAGAGCACGTTAAGCCGTTAGTCCCGGCTGCCATGAACATCTATGGCAGTCGTTATTGGGAGAGTGTCGACACAAAAGATCCCATTGGGTCGAAGTATCGCCGGTCTGCACTGACTGGCCCCCACATAAGATAAGATGGGCACAGAACACAGATCAGTTCAGGTGTGATCAGGATGAATTCATATAAAAAATACTTTCTCGTAGAAGAATGCCTTCTTTCTTCTTCTATTTGCTTCCTCGAATATATAATTTTGTTAACCACGACTGGAATTTCTTCCAAATAACATAATTCAGCCCATAGCTATCTTTGATCGTTGAAGTGACTAAGAAGTCACGTGTGAGAATGTTGACTGCCGGTCAGGCTGCGCGCGGCGATAAGGCTTACCGCATACACTATACCACGTGGCAAAAACAATAACATTCTTTTTAAACAAGAGTTTCCTACCTAAACTGGTTAAAACTGCAATAAAGTATTCATTATTAAACTGTGGTCTTTAATATATATGGTTTTGAGGAGACTAAAAGTATATCCTACAAAATAATAATAATATAATATTCTATCACATACACGCAACACCATCTATAGCAGAGCTTGTACTATGGGTACTAGACAATGGATAAACATACATATATAATTTATTTTTTGTAAATCCATACATGTTATACATAGAAATACCCAGACCAAGACAAACATCCATGTTCATGCACACAAATGTTTGACTTGTGCGGGAATCGAACCCACGACCTCAGGCGTGGCAGTCGGTTACACTAACCACTACGTCATCGAGGCCGACAAAAAGATTAACACTCATATCTAGACTCAAAATCAAACTCATGTTATTTTTCTCTATGCATGTTTTCGGATGATAAGTTTACAGACAGTTAATAGACGATCATCTCTATATAATAAATCTCATACCTACGTACGACATAAAAAAATGTTCGTCAAAAACATGTCGTATACCATAAAAAATAATAGAAAGTGAAATTAAACTATTAAACACAAAATCTATCACGAGCGAACGTTTCTCGATCAGATCGGAGGCGTTCTGGACAAAGGCCAGGTTAAGAGCTCCTTGAACCGAAGGGCATGTATGAGGAATGCGATGAAAGTGAATGAAGCCAGAGAAGTATGTCAGGATCGTAGCAAATGGAAATCCGTAGTCTCTGCCTACCCCTCTGGGAAACAGGCGTGAATCTATGTATGTATGTATGTACCACGATATCCCTTGTTACTGGTAGTTAAACGCTGTAATTAGTCGTTCGTTTGGAAACCTCTCAAATTGCTCAACAATATACTAATTAACTTTAAACAATGTGTTAGTGAGAAAGGATTATAATTTTTAATAATACTTTTAATGTACATAAATACTTTCACGACTATATCTTGAAGGGTAAGTTGCACTGCACTCATATTTCTTCTTTTCTCATATTTTCTCTCACGTAATAGGGGTCGACGTTAGGGTAGACAATCGCCGTCTACCAGGCACAGCTCCAGATGCCATAGTGGTGAGATTTTCGTGAAAATATAAATAAGTAACGGGTAACTGAAGCCTACGACATTATGCACAGCCATCTAATACAATTCAACAGTTAATACAATTTCCAGTTGTTATATTATTTTCTTGCATTTAAAAATGATTACTTTCCAACTAGATATAATTCCTGCATTACGAAGGAGTTTACAAATATTAAAATAACTGTAACCAAGAACACACAACCAAGAACACACAACCAAGAATACACAACCAAGAACACACAATCAAGAACACACAACCAAGAACACACAACCAAGAACACACAACCAAGAACACACAACCAAGAACACACAACCAAGAACACACAATCAAGAACACACAATCAAGAACATACAACCAAGAACACACAATCAAGAACATACAACCAAGAACACACAACCAAGAACACACAACCAAGAACACACAACCAAGAACACACAACCAAGAACACACAATCAAGAACACACAACCAAGAACACACAACCAAGAACACACAACCAAGAACACACAACCAAGAACACACAACCAAGAACACACAATCAAGAACACACAATCATGAACATACAACCAAGAACACACAATCAAGAACATACAACCAAGAACACACAACCAAGAATACACAACCAAGAACACACAACCAAGAACACACAACCAAGAACACACAACCAAGAACACACAATCAAGAACATACAACCAAGAACACACAACCAAGAACACACAACCAAGAACACACAACCAAGAACACACAACCAAGCACACACAATCAAGAACATACAACCAAGAACACACAACCAAGAACATACAACCAAGAACACACAACCAAGAACATACAACCAAGAACACACAACCAAGAACACACAACCAAGAACACACAACCAAGAACACACAACCAAAAACACACAACCAAGAATACACAACCAAGAACACACAACCAAGACACACAATTATTTAACCGTAACTTGTCACAATCAGCAAACCAGCTCCGTGAAACCATAAATCAGTAAACGCCGCGCCGCGTATAACGTGTTAAAAAAGCCTTTTTATTTAAAACTGCATGTTCAGTAGCCCCTGTGAAACAGATTTCACTTCAACAATAACCAAGTAATTCGTACGTCGATTTTCACTATACTTACAACAACTTGCAATAACACAGACAATTAAACATGTTCTTCCTAAAGAAGTTTACATGAAATGCGCGAAAAACAAACGAAAACAACGTAATCTTTATTATACTCTAACATTATTATATGTAATCACCTTATGCATTAAAAGGTTGATTTTGTAATTCACATTGTTTCACTTTTAATCGGATATGCTGGAAATAAGGCCTAGGTTATTTGAACTCGAAGAGCATGTAAATTAACACATTTGGAGGACGTAAAGCCTTGAACGAATTAAACAAACAATCATGAGAATTTGCTTAAAAATTACGATGAGAAATCTATACTTCTATACTAATATTATAAAGCTGAAGAGTTTGTTTGTTTGTTTGAACGCGTTAATCTCCGGAACTACTGGCCCGAATTGAAAAATTATTTTTGTATTGGATAACTCATTTATCGAGGAAGGCTATAGGCTATATAACATCAGGCTATGACCCACGAGGGCGGTTCAAAAATAAACACGTGAGAAATGAATGTGGTATAATATTATAGTATTTTGAGTGCACATACTATAAAATATATCAAATTAAGACCAATTCCAGAAATCCCCGCCAATATATCCGCACCCGTGTGATTGCCAATTTCCCAGATTGGTGGGAACTGTAATTTTTTATTCCGTATAACTTCTTCTTTCATTGTGTTTATTTAACCAAAAAATTCCTGGCAACAAATTGGCATTTCCCACTGGTGTGGATATGCTACAACGATGGTATGAGACACGTTGGGGATTTCTGGAATAAACTACAAATAACTTCGATTGCTATTTGTGTAAAAATAAAAAATAAATTGACGAGTAGTTAAGGCGTGAAAGCGTAATACTTAAACAAACAAACTCACCTTCGCATTTACGATATTAGTTAGGCTTACCCTAGGATTAATCTAGTATGCGGGGTCGCGACCGCATATGCTAGTGATTCGCGCGGCCCCGCCGATAGTGGTTTTGTCGAGGAACACCGTGGTACATTTAGTCGGTATTCCGGGAGGTACATTATTATTTCAACATCTTTGTCTTTTACCCCGGCGAGTCCGACATACCCCTCCGCCCGCCCTCGCGGAGGGGTATGCGTCAATGCATAGCGCGAAGTAAAAAAAAAATATTAACCTAGTACGCAATTCGGCTTAGTTGTTGTTTATTCTCTAGTAGGTACCCATAGTACAATCTCTGCTTAATTTGGTCTAGATAGCGTTGTGTGTATGTGAAATAATATATATTATTATTATTATAGAGAAAAACTGCACAAATTAGACATTTTAAGCAAAATTGCCTTGATCAACGATTTTCGTCTAATTGTAGAATTCATTGTTCACAGGCACCCCTGCTGTTGACATTGTCATCAGTGACGTCACTGCAAAACAGGCCATACTATGTCCGCACTTCACACCCAACGGCAGCCTCCGAATCACAAGTTAGATTCGCGATTGAGAACAAATACGACGACACTGGCCTAGGAGCCAAGAAGCCAGAATTCGCTTACAAAACATACAAGACGTTAGAAGATGCTCTAGTCGCGTACCTCGATGACCCAGATACTAAATTGCCCGAGCATGAAAAGGCAAAGGCTGTTCATAAACTGTTATTGACTTTCTCTCGGTCTGTAACTCCTAGCTCCATAGACAAACCTCCAAGCTATCACAACGCTTACCAAAAACCACATTCTCAAATTCGAAACCCGTTCACTATGCCGGGGAAGTACGTTTACTACCATTATGACAGAAAACCTGCTGTTCCATTACCTGCTGTCGTGGATACCAATGTCTTGAAGAGCATACCAGACAAAGAAAAAGAGCCTTTCAAGTTCAAGAAATTCCACACGATAAAAGGCGGTCCTTTAAGCCTGGCGCATTATACAAGGGACCGGGATCTAAAAGCGACGTTTGACCAGTTCGATCCTCATCCCAAATACACGTTTTCGTATGGAGTTCATGTAAGTACAATTTGATATTTTCATTCAGTACAGTATCTTGATTTGATAGACGAGCCAGCGGCTTGTCCAAATCCTTAGCACTGTCAAAGTTCACGAGCGATGGTAAATACTTAGGGAAGAGCAGCGATTGCTCAGTGGGGAGACCAACAGACTGCAATGCAGAGGATCTCGGGTTCGAACCCACGTCGCGCACCTCTGACTTTCGGAAGTTATATGACTTTTTGAAATGATGTGCGTATTCATTGACAATTATCGCCTGCTCCGTGCCTCGGAGAGCACGTTAAGCCCTTGGTCCTGGCTGCCATGAACATCTATGACAGTCGTTATTGGGAGAGTGTCGACACAAAAGATCCCACTGGGTCGATGTGTCGCCGGTCTGCACTGACTGGACCCCACATAAGATAAGATAAGATAAATACTTAGGGATAGCGGTTATTGGTACGACGGCAACATATATTATGGCATTATAAGTTGCCTTATTGTTGTTGATAAGCTTAAGAAGTTAAGAATGCCGAGACGGCAGCTATACTTTTGTAGTTTCTGTTGAAACAATCATAATACCATTCAATTAAGTTATGTTTTTGTAAATAGGAATAAACCCACCCCACTCCTCCCACTGTAACACCTGTATCTTATCTTATCTCATTTGGGGGCCAGTCAGTGTAGACCGGCGACACTTCGACCCAGTGGGATCTTTTGTGTCGCCCCGAGATCTAGCCCTTAGCTATCTCCCTATGAATGTACTGCATCAGTCGCAGCGTACACTTCAGAGGGAGAAGCCTGAAGTCTTCAGGGTTTCGATATGCCAATCCTATCAGACCCATCCTTATTCCAGCCAACGCGTCACATTGATACAGTAGGTGTTATATGGACTCGTCCTGTTCACCATAGGCTCTGCAGATCAAATTGTTTGCCAATCTCAATCTGCACAGGAAGTCGTTAGTGCCAAAATGACCAGTGAACGCTCCTATGAGCAGGCGTAATTGGCTCTTGTTGTACCCGCAGAACTTCCGGTTGAAGCCCGTGGCTCTGTTTGCAATAAATTTCTTGGCGTGTTTCAGACCCCTAAGGGCCATCCACTCTAGCCTGTGTTTATCATTGCCATGTGCATTCAAAGCTGCCTTGACGATACTCTCAGAGAGTCCCACGAATGGCTCGGGGTCCACAAACAGTTGAGCCGAGCCCTTCCTGGCTAACACCTGTATAGCTAGGTTCATTAGTAGTGACATGGAAAACTTTGAATTTTGACTCATGCTGTCCTGGAGAAACTGACAAGGAATTCGCGACAAATTTAATCACAAGTGTAGGTTCAAACAAAAATGGAGAATTAAAAAAAAATAGTTTAGCCCGTAGAGATTCTGCCACTATGTACATAATATATAATGCATACGTAACTTAATTTCCATTCATCTCACTGGCTGGTGCTAAATGTAAACAACACCTGATCGCTACAATTGTATGTGTTGTTCCTTTTTTATTTTAAACTAGATTTTGCCCGCAGCTTCGCTTGCGTAAATGGCATAGACAATTGTCATTTCCGGGATGAACGGTACCCTATGTCCTTTTCAGTACCCCTGACAACGTGTATGCGAAATTTCATGTTGATCAGCCGATCAGTAACAGACAAACAAACTCACATTCGCATTTATAATATTAGATAAGATTGTACGGTCGTGCGTTTTTAGTTAAACGACAATTTCGCTTCGTTCCACAATTTATTTCTTTATGATACGTTTAATAGAATACGGCGTCCGTGCCTCGGAGAATACGTTAAGACGTCGGTCCTGGCTGCCATGAACATCTATAGCAGTCGTTATTGGAAAATCAGTGCCCTCTAGTATCCTGACACTGGTCTAGCCTTAGGGTATCGTTAGCCTTCGGGTTACGGAGGTCAGATGGCAGTCGCTCCGTGTAAAAACTGATATCCAGTCAAATCCGGTTAGACTAAAAAGCTGACCCCAAGTGACTTGGGAATAATAAAGGCTAGGAAGAAGAAGAATAGAATACGGAGTTTGACATTTTATAGCTTGTGGTTGGACTACCAAGCAGAGATCTCGATTTCGGTCCCAAGGCGCGCACCTGTGACTCTTTTCGAAGTTATATGCGTACTAAATAGTAAATTATCGCTCGCTTCAACGGCGAAGGGAAAACATTGTGAGGAAACATACATGTATAATAATAATAACTAGCGGTCGCCTAGTGCTCGAAATTCGACCAAAGTTTGCCTGTAAGATAATGCTGATATATGTCATTATATATTGGTATATGTAACCATAGTTACGCGCTTCGACTGCGTGTGTCAAATGCATGGTTGTGTGCGTGTAGTGTTTTTTCATTAATTTAATGTATTTCTAATGCATATTTTATACAAATATTAGCATTCGTCACTTCTTCTCTATATAAACTATAAGTGTGCGAAATTTCATACTCCTCCGTCCGCCCAATTTTCGTAAAAAGGGATCCAAAGTTTTCGCTTCACGTATTAATATATAGATAATATTCTACCACATACTCACAACACCATCTAACGCAAACTAAGCAGAGCTTGTACTATGGGTACTAGATAATGGATAAACATACATATATATATATATCTCTGCTTAGTTTATTTGTAAAAACATACATATTATACATAGAAACACCCAGACCAAGACAAACATCCTTGTTCATGCACACAAATGTTTGACTTGTGCGGGAATCGAACCCGTGACCTCAGGCGTGGCGGTCGGTTACACTAACCACTACGCCATAGAGGCCGACTGAATGTATGTAATGTATGAAAGATCTTTATATAGTTCTCGAAGATGATTAAAGTCGGCCTATCACTGAGTTAGCGTGGTAAACTATGGCCTAACCGTTCTCACACTGAGAGGAGGCCGAGCCCAGCAGTGGGACAGTTATACTTCTTCTTCTTCCTAGCCTTTATTATTCCCAAGTCACTTGGTGTCGGCTTTCTAGTCTAACCGGATTTGACTGGATATCAGTTTTTACACGGAGCGGTTGCCACCTGACTTCCGCAACCCGAAGGCAATACATATATACATATTATACATATAGGCCCGAAGGCAATACCCTAAGGCTAGACCAGTGTCAAGATATTAGAGGGCACTGACTTCCCAATAACGACTGTCTTAGATGTTCATAGCAGCCGGGACCGACGGCTTTTAACGTGCTCTTCGAGGCACGGAGCAGGCGATAATAGTCAATCAATACGCACATAATTTCGAAAAGTCATATAACTTCCGAAAGTCCGAGGTGCGCGATGGGTTCGAACCCGTGACCCTCTGCATTGCAGTCTGTTGGTCTCCCCACTGAGCTATCGCTGCTAACATTTACAGTTATCATATTATAGGATAGAAATTATTATTTTATAGTATTGCTCAGAATATTTATGTAGAGAATGTATGAATGAGAATCTATATATGTATGTTGTATTCATAATGTTTAAAAACAAAATTACTGGTAATTGTATAATTGGTTGCACGGACGGTGTAGTGGGTGTTTGTTTCGCATCTGCCATTACGCTGAGTGTTGTGGGTTCGAATTCTGCACGAATTATTTCTACATACACATAGGCATATTTATATCCCCGAAGCAGAAGTCATGGCTGTATTACACCAATATTTCGCCAATTATAGTTTTAGTGAGCGAGTCTATTGCTTTTTCCAGACACAGTTACAAATAGGTACTAGAAAATCCCAATATACCTTTTCGTTAAGCGAGTCGAATCCATCCATCCATCCATCCGGTCGAATCCATCTAGTAGTCTCATTAATTTCTGCTGCAACTAGCAAATGTATTTTTGAAGATCGAACCTTTGATATTTCGATCATAAATGTCGCCGTAACCAATAAGCTACTGTCGCCAAAGTTGTGTTAAAGCGAGCGGTCCAGTTCGCGTGCGTCTTCATTCAGAAATAAGAAAGTACCGCTCGCGCAGAAACTGGTCCTCACCACGTGTGTTACGACACTGGCCTTGTTTCTCTAAGTATCGCACGATGACAACATCGTTATATTCTATAACTGCATAATTATGTGAATGCACAATATCTTAAATGGAACCCCCATCCGAATTTCGGTAACTCTGTTTGGCAAATTAATAATAACTAGCGGTTGCCTAGTGCTCGAAATTCGACCAAAGTTTGCCTGGAAGATATTACTGATATATGTATGTCATTATATATTGATATATGTAACCATAGTTACGCGCTTCGACTGCGTGTGTCAAATGCATGGTTGTGTGCGTGTAGTGTTTTTTCATTAATTTAATGTATTTTAATGCATATTTTGTATAAATACTAGGATTCGCCCCTCCTTCTCCATATAAACATTAACTGTGCCAAATTTCATACTCCTCCGTCGGCGCAATTTTCGTAAAAAGGGATACAAAATTTATGCTTCACGTAATAATATATAGATAATGAGATTTATTTCCTCGTCACACTTGACTCTTCTCTTTTTAGTGCCACATCAGAAATCATTCGCGGGTGTCGGGGAGGATTTTCCTTCGCGACACAGGAATGACAAACATTGAAACAAAGAGACACCCAGACTCAAAACTACTATTTGTGGATTAAACAAATTTTGATCCCGTATCTGGATCGAACCGACAACACTCAGCGCACTGGCTTAGGGGAGGCGATCACTTAAACCACTGCTTTTTCTTCTTTTCGTGTGGTTAGTGGCCAACCTGTTGTCAAGAGTTGTTCAAGCCTAGGACTCTAACATGGCTTAACGACTGCTGTCAATTTGATGACAACCGGAACCGACTTTTTACGTGCTCTCCGAAGCACGGAGACACTCAGATGAAATACCACTAAACGGTCACCCATCTATAGACTGACCGCACCCAACGTTGCTTAACCTCGCTAATCGTTTACCGATCAGTGAGTGCAACTGGCTATGAGCGCCTCAACCACTACGTGACCAAGGTATTACGAATAATGAACATACATAGATTCACGCCTATTTCCCAGAGGGGTAGGCAGAGACTACGGATTTCCATTTGCTACGATCCTGACACATTTCTCTGGCTTCATTCACTTTCATCACATTCCGTACACGCTCGCCAGTTTAAGGTGCAATTTAGAAGTGGAAGATATAGGCTCACGTTGTCCAGTAGGGAGACACTTTGGAGAATGGTCAGGGTTCGAGCCCTTCCAAACCGAACCGAATACCGAGCGGTACTTTCTTAGCTGATGGAAATCGTAGTCTCTGCCTATTCTCCTGGGCACAGGCGTGAGTTTACAAAAGCATGAATGAGCCTTAAAAAGTCTTAATTGTGATGTACATACACGTATGTATGTCGCAGGCAAGATTTAAACACGTAACCGGTGTGTTACTTGCAAAAAATACTTTTACTCATATTGTAAACTTAAGTGAAGTTGAAAGTGATTTCATAAGACGCAAATGTAATGCAATAACCAACGAGAGTACTGCCTACACCGCACAAGAAATTCCAGTTTCTTTAACGCAGCGCATAAAAGAGACAAATTTATTTTAAGCCGACCGGAACTGACGTTTTGCTCACTTTTGAGTTCCAAGACAGACTTATCTATACCAATATTATAAAGCTGAATAGTTTGTTTGTTTGGTTGAACACGCTAATCTCAGGCACTACTGGTTCGAATTGAAAAATTATTTCAATGTTGGATAGCTTATTTATCGAGGAAGGCTATAGGCTATATAACATCACGCTACGACCCACGGGGGCGGCGCAGTAATCATAAACGCGAGTGAAACCGCGGGAACACACATTAGCTATACTATTTGAATGCAGGGATGCCGCAGTGATTAAAGTAGTCACTTTGTCAGTGACAATGTGTCGAGTGCTGTGGTTTCGAAACTCGAATAGGACAAGAAATTATGTGATCTATTTTGTGTTCTGCCGCGTTTCGATGTTCTTTGTGCCTGTTGTTTAAATGTTTAAAAATCCACCGCAACCCAGGAATTACGTCCAAT
The DNA here is from genome assembly GCA_963564715.1 of Catocala sponsa. NCBI lineage: Eukaryota > Metazoa > Arthropoda > Insecta > Lepidoptera > Erebidae > Catocala > Catocala sponsa. The sequence continues at coordinate 1,507,757 of OY751337.1, forward strand.
GCGGAAGCTGTCCTTCAAATAAAAATAAAACAAATAAAATTCTATCTGTAAATGAACAGCTGAGATTGGGCCACATTAACCTAGTTAGTGGTCAGGCAGCGGCACACCGGCGGCCAGACACAGTAGGTATTCAATTATATCTGACATTCCAACAATTGACAGTTTATTAATAATAATAATATTATATTCTATTACATACATACAACACCATCTAGCCCAAACTAAGCAGAGCTTGTACTATGGGTACTAGACAATGGATAAACACACATATTATATACTTTTTTTTGTAAATACATACATATTATACATAGAAACACCCAGACCAAGACAAACATCCATGTTCATGCACACAAATTTTTGACTTGTGCGGGAATCGAACCCGCGATCTCAGGCGTGGCAGTCGGTTACACCAACCACTACGCCATCGAGGCCGACTAATCAGTAATGTTATTAATTTATATGTTTTTAAATACTGCATATTAATAAGTGGACAATACTTAAACTAAGCAAAGGACCACTTCGACAATAATACTACCAAAATGTTAGCAACACCGAAAGAGCTCGTCTGTAATTGTTGTGTTGCAATAAGCAACTAGAGCTATTGTGGCGGATTTCACTTTACAATCAGTATTATAGAAAAAGCTATAAATTGTCAAACGCCGTATTCTATTAAACGTATCATAAAGAAATAAATTGTGGAACGAAGCGAAATTGTCGTTTAACTAAAAACGCACGACCGTACAATCTTATCTAATATTATAAATGCGAATGTGAGTTTGTTTGTCTGTTACTGATCGGCCGATCAACATGAAATTTTGTGTATACGTTGTCGGGGATACAGAAAACGACATACGGTATCGTTGTATCCCGACAATGTCAATGTTCTATGCCTCAGGAGACAACAGAGGAGATTTTGTCCACGGCTTAGCTTTGTCATTTACGCGAGCGAAGCCGCGGACAAAATCTTTTCGAAAATAAAAAAGGAACTACACACATACAATTGTAGTGATCAGGTGTTGTTTACATTTAGCACCAGCTAGTGAGATGAATGGAAATTAAGTTACGTATGCATACATAGTTTCACGCTTATACTCCTGAAGACATAAGCAGAGATTTATTACAACCACGTTTCGCCAGCTAAAGTTTGAAGTCCCACATAATAAAAGCAAGCCTTTTTTCATTGCGGGCTCAGTACCAAACTCTGTGATGCGACTTAGAATTTCTTGAAAGAAAACTTCATAATCTCAGGCAAAAGACATCCACTGCTGGTCTTAGGTCACCCGCATCCAACCGCTTCCTGCAGACCTTACCAAATGACCCTTACCCTAATCAAAGAAAACTTAGTAACATTTTACTCGAGCCTTTAATTTTAACCGACTTCAAAAAAGGAGAAGGTGCCTAGTTCACTTGTATTTCATTTTATGTTTGTTATCTTAGAATTCCGTAATTTATGAATCGATAGGGAAAATATTTTTTCGTTTGAGACGATACACTTTCCGTTTGCTACCAATTAAATTTACAGAAAAATTGCAATCCAAAGGTGGTTTACATACATACATAGATTGACGCCTGTTTCCCAGAGGGGTAGGACATTATTATATAATTTAGCTATTTGATTTAAGATTCGAGACATTAGCATTGGTTTCAGTTTTCTATCGACGATTTCTTTCTTTTATAAAATTAACACAAATCCTTTATCAATATTTGAAATTTTTCATTTTCTTAATTATTTTTATATACATACATACATAGATTCACGCCTGTTTCCCAGAGGGGTAGGCAGAGACTACGGATTTCCATTTGCTACGATCCTGACACATTTCTCTGGCTTCATTCACTTTCATCACATTCTTCATACACGCCCGTCGGCGTCGGTGCAAGGAGCTCTTAACCTGGCCTTTGTCCAGATCTGATCGAGAATCGTTCGCCTAGGTTTTCCTCTTGCGACTGTTCCATTCACACTAGCCTTATAAACTTTCTTAGTCAGTCTTTCCTCGTCCATTCTTTCTACAAGTCCAAACCAGCTTAACATACCCTTTTCTATTCTTGTCACTATATCTACTTTCATGGCGCATCTCTTTCTAATCACACTATTCCTTATTCTATCTTTCAGAGTCACACCACATATGCTTCTCAGCGCTCTCATTTCTACAGCATTTATTCTGCTCTCATGCTTCTTTTGCCATACCCAACTTTCACTTCCATACATAGGTAAGTGTGGGCACTAATAGTCCTCTATGAACAGCCAAACGTGCCTTTTCGGATACATTTCAACTTGTACATTCACTTTGTTGCCAGCAATCGTTCTCCTTTCAATATCTCCCTCATGTTTACCATCCCTTGTAAACAAAGTAGGTACCCAAATACACAAACTCTTTCACTTGCTCCAAAGGTGGTTTAAAGTGGGCAATTTCTTATTAAAATTTTAAAAGTCTAATCCTGCACTAGTAGTTATCTCTGTGTCGCTGTAGATGTTACACACATTTAAACAACGGACACAAACAACACCCAGACTCGGAACAACCATTTATGTATCACACTATATTTTGCCCCGCGCGGTAATCGAACCACAACGCTGGACGTAGTGACAGTGGCGAGATAACCACTTCAAGGCAGAACATGCGTTACTTACGAAACTGAACAGCATGATTAGTCAATGATCATTATACAGCAATACTTTATGTGAAATGCATAGAAGTTATCGAATTAATTGCTCAGTAGTCACTGGTCTGTGTCGGCTCCGGTTTTTACCGTGTCCGGCCAGATTCCGTACTAAATATATGTTATCGAACCTATTTACTGGACCCTACCATAATTATAAAGGCCGTGATTGGATATCAGTATAAGAATATAAAATCTATACTAATATTATAAAGCTGAAGAGTTTGTTTGTATGTATGTTTGCTTGAACGCGATAATATCAGGAACTACTGGTTCGATTTGGAAAATTATTTTAATGTTGGATAGCCTATTTATAGAGGGAGGCTATAGGTTATATAAAATCACGCTACGACCCACGGGGGCGACGCAGTAACGATAAACGCGGTTGAAACCGCGGGAACAGCTAGTTTAAAATATAGACTGTCTAGTACGACTGTCTGATAGTAAACTAAGAGTTTGCCATAATGTTCTTGAAGATATGTGAAGTCTGTCAACCCGCACTGGGCCAGCGTGGTAGACTATAGCCTAACCGTTCTCACACTGAGAAGAGGCCCGTGCCCAGCAGTGAGACGGTTAACTACAGAGCTGATATTATTAGGACGTCCCTGGCATTGGCCACGATACTTGAATATAAATAATATTAAGATCCTCCAAAGCGAACGTCGATCAGGACGGCCTATCCATCCCATTAAAGACTCGTATTTGCGTTAACAGAAATGCACTCGCTATACCTTTGCTCTTGTAATCCGATGGATGGGCAATCCGACACCATCGGAAATATCAGGCGCAGGAGGCCTCACACGACTAGATACATTCCGCCAGGTATAATTTTAGTCACACGTAGTAGAAGACGAATCTATTGCCAATTACCAGGGACAGTTCTTGCCGTGTTGTTACTGAGAAAGACCTAACAACACTTATCTACCTTTGTCTCGATTCAACATTCATTACCGCTACACCGACTGGGTACCTATCACATAGGCTGTTTGAATATAAGCGTCAATCGCGACTCAAACAATGTGTAGCTTTATTAACTGACGAAGAAATATGGAACTCAATATTGCATCGGCTGTGGGTCTAAGTATCGATTGTTATTTTAGTGGGTGTTGTATCGAGAATCGAACCGAGACAGCGGTCGCATTCACTGCTTCTGCACCATCGAAGCAATAAGTGTGTGTAAACAAGCATTTAGCAATGCTAGCCGACATATCGCAACACAAGGTACTAAGAACTGCATAATGAGTGCTTCAATAACAATGTGTGATCCGTTGAAGTGTGACGGACACTTTCCACTCGATTGTTACCCACACTTCAGTTTGGACATGTTTCCCGGATATGCACGCAGTTTTTCCCTCAACAATGAATGGTTTAATTGCTCTAATTAGGGATACATTTGTGAACTATATGCACAAGACATCGTTAAGCAATAATTAGAAGTAATCAACAAACAGAGGTCGAAATCAGACCTTATTTTCATAAATGTAACTATGCCATATCATACACTGCAGAAGAGCTGCACAGCCAAAATGCTTCAAGAGGAATGCAAAGGTTTTCTTCACGTAGGTACTTGTATTAATATATAGATGATACATCATACCTGATGCAGTACTAAGCACAGTACATCTATACTAATATTATAAAGCTGAAGAGTTTGTTTGTTTGTTTGAACGCGCTAATCTCAGGAACTATTGGTTCGAATTTAAAAAATCTTTCAGTGTTGGATAGCCCATTTATCGAGGAAGGCTATAGGCTATATAATGTCACGCTACGACCAATAGGAGTGGAGCAGCAATGAAAAATTTTGCAAAAACGGGGGAAATTCTCTTATATGAAGCAGACGAAGTTGCGCGGGACAGCTAGTATTTAATAAGATTATAAATTAAAGTCATAATTTTTTAAAACAAAATATCGTGTCGTCGGCCTAGGGACCATAGGATTTGTTTAACTAAAACGTTTTAAAATCCCCTAGAAATACATGATGTATGCCCTTTTGAAGTATGTTTTGCTACATATATTATTTTGATTCGATCGGCCCGCAATGTCTAAGTACAATACCGATCGAATCAAAATAATAATAAACATTCCTATATTTGTTTAAAATCGTGACACGTTGTTAGTTTTGACCTATACAATGAATGAATAAAAATTACACACTTATCTGCTTGTATCATACGGACATCGAACACGCGACTCTTAGCCCTGAAAGCGTGCATTTCGACATTTCAATAGTGAAATGTCAAGTTCAAGTACTTACCTTTTGTCGCGGCATTGAAAATTAAATTATCATTCTTTAGCACACTTCATATTGTGCAGCAAAATTATATTTGCTGTGGAAATAAAAGGAACTAACATAATGGTGAACAAAACTTATCGGCGAGAAAGACAGTGGCGCCCTCGACAACGGCACAGTTAAGTTGGCATTATTTTGACAGGTGATATGTTAGGTCGTGACTCCGTGTAGGTCTAAATTGTATTATTGGTGTTAGACAGAATGATCACATAATAGGTATATCTAATATTATGTGTTCAATATAAATATAAAAGATGGGTGTAAAAACCCAGGATTCAACCTTTTCGTCTTAAATGTAAAAGTAATGAAAAGAAATGACCCCTATATCTCGGGGGTATTTTGACCCACATGTCCCATATTCAAACTCGATCGAGATATAACCCCAAGGTGTCTGCACACCAAGTTACAAGTCAATATTTTCCATTTAAAATACATGTGACCTTGTGACTCCTATATCTCGGGGATATTTTGACCCACAGGGTCCATATTCAAACGACCGAGGTATGACTCCAAGGTGTCTGCACACCAAGTTACAAGTCAATCGGTCCAGTGGTTCCGGTTCTATGCCTGTCACTAACATCAATCTGTCACCAACAGACAGATCGTCAAACAGTGTTTTCATTAACCTCTTCGAAGAAGACTCGGAGGTTAATAAATAAATATCCTATCACATACATACAACACCGTCTAGCCCAAACTAAGCAGAGCTTTTTATAAGAATGAACTTAGCAACATTGCTTGAGTGTGTTAGATTCGATCACCATACGCACAAATATGGTTGTGCCGACTCTAGGTGTTCCATCATATCTATTATATCACGAAAATATATTCCATGTGTGCGAAAAGACTACAAAAAACATATTATTTTAGAAAAGTGTCTTTTCGCACGACTCATGCGAACAAATTCGTGCGAAACGACTACTAAGCCTTTAAACCACTGTATCCGCCACCTATTTGAGAACGTTTAGCAAAATACTAGGTATAATTATTATCATTAGACAATAGACAACAAATCTCTGATCTAGCACCAAAACATAATAACGGTAGAGTTTGGCAGCTTTACAGTGTGGTGTCGTGATCGGGTCGAGGTTAATCGTGCCGGGAATTACGCAGTACGCCAGTTCAGTGCCCGCCATCGCAATTTTGCAAAACATTGAACGCATTTTTACGAGTGATTTTATCAACAAAATAGTGTCACGTTGGTAAAGAATGAACACATTGAAAAATACATCGTTTGATAGATAGCCATTGTAAAATAAGAATGAAGGTAAACTAATCGCCTTGTTGGTCACTTGTCATTTTATATCATACTAAAATTTGCGTGCGGCTTTGCTCGCGTAAATGTATTTCAGGTTATACTAGTAACAGTACCCTTTTCCGGATGAAAGGTATCCTATCTCCATTTCTGTTCCCCTGACAAAGCGTATGCAAAATTTCATTATGATCGGTCAGGTAGTTAAGGCGTGAAAGCGTAACAAACAAACTCACATTAGCAGAAAGATGTAGGTACAATAACCACTTATAAGAGAATAGAGTAGTAGAGCCTCGCTGATTTCAGCATGAATGGGCCGGCTCGACCGGGGAAGGACTACCCTCTCACAGAATATCGACGTGAAATACCAGTATTCCTACTGTTGTGTTTCGTTCGCTGAGTGAGAGTACCGGTGGCCCAATCACCCCCTTACCCCCTTCGCGCTCCTTCTCCTTCCCACTTCCTTTCTTAAAGGGTCGCCAACGTGCAAGTGATGCCTCTGGTGTCGCAGGCGTCCATAGGCTACGGTGACCACTTACCATCAGGTGGGCCGTATGCTTGTTTGCCACCTTAGTCGTATAAAAAGAAAAAACATTTATAAGAAATCACAAATTTAAATTTACAATATATATATCATCTAATCTTGTCGTAGAAAACTTTATATATAAGCAAATAACATTGAAATCTAGCAGCCTCGCTTATAAAGAGACCCACTACAAGGCATGTTCTAGTTTTAAGAATAGTGTGACCTTATTTCACCACGCTTGCCTAATGCGGGCGGGTAGATTTTATATATAGACATTATAGAGACCCATCAAACATGCGAGTTTTCCTTCAGCGTGAAAGCGCGAGCGATATTTTACTATTTAACACGTGTGTACCTTCGGCTAATCGGGCATAGCATCGAATTCAAGATTTATGCATTGTGATCAATCTCCTCACAAGTGTATCGCTACTTTAATCATACCAAAAAATTAAATTACAATAAAAATCTTTTTAAGTTTAAGTTAAGTTATTCTCGCCATGAACATGGCTGCTGAAAAGCAACCGAAACGTCGAGGAAAGTGTAAACTTAAATATAAATAGTTTTAATAATTGAAATAGCTTAAATAGTAATAAACTTAACAATAGTAGTGCAATAGTTTCAAAATGATGTAATAAAAGTGTTTTAAAATAAATAACGCGACAAAATCCGTTTAAAGTCGTTTAATTTCAATGTATAACATTCGTGTATCGTAGCAGCGATAGCTCAGTGGGGAGACCAGCATACTGCAATACAGAGAGGTCTCGGGTTCGAACCCAAGTCGCGCACCTGTGGCTTTCGGAAGTTATATAAGTTTTCGAAATTATGTGCGTATTGATTGACAATTATCGCCTGCTCCGTGATTCGGAGAGCACGCTAAGCCGTCGGTCCCAGCTGCCATGAACGTCTATGGCAGTCGTTATTGGGAAGTCAGTGCCCTCTAATATCCTGACACTGGTCTAGCCTTCGGGTATCGTTAGCCTTCGGGTTGCGGAGGTCAGACGGCAGTCGCTCCGTGTAAAAACTGATATCCAGTCAAATCAGGTTAGACTAGAAAGCCGACCCCAAGTGACTTGGGAATAATGAAGGCTAGGGAGAAGAAGAAGTATAACATTCGCGTACAAGTAATACAATATTAAGTTAATCTTCTGTTTCTACTTCGCGGGGTGAACGCTGAACAATAATGTTGCTTCCAATCACCATAATTTGTAGGCGTTTAATACTATTGGAGAAACGTAATACCCCGTAATGACATGATTGTAGGCTAGACATTGTTTTATTCGAGTCAGCCTCAGGCTATAGTGTCCCTGAAACTAATAGCCGTTACACAATTCAGAATAAGTTAATTAGAATAACAATTATTTAAGATAGCAATCCAACTTGTATTATATTAGTAACTAGCTGGTACCTGCGACTTCGTCCGCATAGATTTTAACTAAAGAGTGTTGGTCTCCGCGGAACCCTATTTTTTTCTAAAATGAAAGTAGCCTATGTTACTCCTTAAATCATCAGTTATCTTCCAGCGAAAGTCCTGTCAAAATCGGTTCAGCCGTTTCGGAGATTAGCCGGAACAAACAAACAGACAGACACAAAATTTAAAAATAGATGTTTTCTTATAGGTACCTTATATACTGTCATATGCATTAGATAAAAAGCTGTTATTTTGACATTACAAACAGACACTTCAATTTTATTTATTTGTATAGAGTTTAGATATAGATTATTTTATTACTTTATGATAATAACTGATTATGTCCTTAAGGAATACTGATCCTGAAAATAAGCAAAGACATACTTTTAACAAAAATAGCCTTAATTGTATGTTTTAATATTATTATATTGTCATATGAGCATACGGGCCGTATGCTTGTCTCTGATGGTTATACTTTACGAACGCTAGCAAAACCATTCAGATATGTTTGGGTGTAATTGTCTGAAGGGTAGTTACAAATTGGGGATATTGCGTTCAGGTTAGACCTGGTTTAAGCAAAGATATTATCGATGTGCAAAATTGCATTCGAATATATTACCATAAAAAACATTATCAATCATGTTTTATGATTTTTTAACGTTTTAAATATTAATTTATTTTGATGTCTTAATTATTTTTGTTTTGTATACGTCACGTGTCTGACAAAATAAATGCATTTTCTTTCTTTCTTAATACTAAATATAACTGAGTGCGCGGAGTCCTTGACCATGCGAAATAGGTATTGCTCTTTGCACTATGTATTCGGAAATTATTCAAATGCGAATGCATTAGTGATATTGTTTCAAAATTATAATGTAACATAACATAACGAAACCTTCAAGAAGCAAAGCGTAATAAATAGTAACATTTGCTTTCTGTTTTGTATTACACTGTACAATAAAACTGGCTGTCCATTCAAAACAATAAAAATGCGGAACTGTCAGCCATTTTTTATTCTTGTTCTTTGTGCTGTCAAATTACCATGTGTATAATCATCTTATTATGTTATCAGATTGTTTTAGATTCGTTTTTATTGGCCATTCTAATATTGCGTCAAGAAAACTTTCTCGACGACAGCGTGCAGCGTTAGGCACGTTGTCGCTTTCTCCGTGCTATGAATAAAATAGTAAACACCATTGGGTTTATGCTACGAATGTAATTAATCAGTAAAAGTGTTTATACGACACCGCGATAGCCGGTCGGGTAACAATAGAATTATTTGAATGCACGGCACGTAATGGTTTAGGCAATCACGTCGCCGCTGTCAATGTGAAAAGTGTTGTGGGTTCGAACCGTAAACGAGACGAAAAATTGTTTACATTTTATTTTTACATATTATTATATTATTTGCAATTACTAGACGGCATGGATGGTGTAACGGTTTAGGTGGTCACTTCGCCATTCCCGCTGCGCCGAGTCTTGTGGGTTCAATTCCTACATGGAACAAATTTTTTATGTGCCGCATAGTAGGTGTGCTGAGTATAAGTGTTTTTTGTAACCTTTGTCTGAATGCCTGCAACACAGGTTTTATCGCTTGCACGGGACATGTCGTTCCTAAAGTAAGTTGTGCCGTGTCTGTTTAATGTATATTCTCGTGCATCATTTACTAACTCGAGACAGAAAATGTATTTCCTTAAAGGCAAATGAAAAGGCATTGCATAATAAAGTATTTCATTGATTTAGTAGATTGTATGTATGTATGGTGCAATGGTTTTCGTTGTCAAAACAGTTTAAACTTTAGACGATGCGTCCGGGACAGGGTGTCGGGAATTGTAACCATTCTGTGAAAAAATGACGGATTTACAATAAAAAAAATATCACATATCGCAAACACAATGTTTTGATCTGAATCGCAATGCAACAAATATGTGCACACAACAAAACACAATAACTAGACAAATAACAACTCTACATTATGAATTGATAATATTACTAGCATAACAATAGATTTAAACACTTCTTAGGTTATCTTATCTTATCTTATGTGGGGGCCAGTCAGTGCAGACCGGCGACACTTCGACCCAGTGAGATCTTTTGTGTCGACACTCTCCCAACAACGACTGCCATAGATGTTCATCGCAGCCGGGACCGACGGCTTGACGTGCTCTCCGAGGCACGGAGCAGGCGATAATTGTCAATCAATACGCACATAATTTCGAAACGTCATATAACTTCCGAAAGTCAGAGGTGCGCGATGTGGGTTCGAACCCGAGACCCTCTGCATTGCAGTGTGTTGGTCTCCCCACTGAGCTATCGCTGCTATTAGTTTCTTAGGTTACTCAGGACCTTTCAAGGTCAAATCAATTTTGATAAAAAAATTGTAATAGCCAAGAAAGATCGTTGGACTGCCACGCTGAAGTGCAAGAAAAGAAAAGGTGCCGTGCTTGGGTTTGAATTCGTCAAACCCCCAAACATTGCACATTTCTTATCTTTAAAAATTTTCAAAGTAAAATATCGATTTAACTTTAACAATAATAATATTCTACCACATACACACTACACCATCTAGCCCAAACTAAGCAGAGCTTGTACTATGGGTACTAGACAATGGATAAACATACATATATACTTTTAACTTTTTTTTGTAAATAAGACAAACATTCATGTTCATGCACACACAAATGTTTGACTTGAGCGGGAATCGAACCCGCGACCTCAGGCGTGGCAGTCGATTACACTAACCACTACGCCGTCGAGGCCGACAATTACATAAAATTTGATTTGTAAGCGATGTTATTTCCGAGTATTGATAGGCAATCTCTTAAATCGATCTTATATTGATAACCGACATACATATTATGCTAATAGGCTGAATGCTTCACATTTCATTATGTATGATCTGATGATGACGTAATAAAACACACGTTGCATCAATCTGATGATTAATGGTGCAGTAATTAAAAAGTATTTATAACTAACATCTTAATGGAATGTCTGATTGCATTGTTGTTATATGTACATTGTTCATTAACTGACACACGCGCCTACACTTGCGTGGTATGTTACACAAACTTAAAGAACTTGACTACATATCCAAATATTGAGTTCCTTTGAAGCTTAAACTAGGAGAAACCACTGCAAAAACCGTGTAGCATGGTTTTATAGAAAACCAGACTTAACGATTTTATATTATAACAGATTTTGCTTGCAGTTTCGCTCGTGTAAAAGTGGTTTAGGCTATGTTAGAAACAGTACTTTTTTATCTATACTAATATTATAAAGCTGAAGAGTTTGTTTGTTTGTTTGAACGCGCTAATCTCAGGAACTACTGGTTTGAATTTAAAAAATGTTTTAGTGTTGGATAGCCCATTTATCGAGGAAGGCTATAGGCCATATAACATCACGCTACGACCCACGGGGGCGGTGCAGTAACGATAAACGCTGGTGAAACCGCGGGAACATCTAGTATATAATATAGCCTATGTAAGTGCAGGAGCACACGATGCGATGCGGCAGCGGCGCGGCGCCGGAGCGGTGTCGCTGCGTGGTCTTACACAGAAATATCTGTGGCGTGTCACACGATGCGCTGCGGCGCCGCACCGGACTTGCAACCGCCGAGACGAGGTGGGGAGGGGTGAATGCGTTGCGACGTCGGAGCGGCATCGCTCAGTTCTTTATCCGTTATTATTTACTGATAGACTGTCCAATGCTGCTGGGCCGCCGGCGGCGCCGCCGCGACATAACAACGTTGCGGCGCCGCATCGCTCGTGTGCTCCTGCCCTTACTCGGTGATAAAAGAGCTTCCTAATGGTGAAAGAATTTTTAAAATCGGTTGCGTAGTTTTTGAGTTAAATCCTTACAAACAAAAATGCAAACAAACTAACATTCAAATCTTTTCTCTTTATAATAATAATAATAATAATAATAATAATAATATTCTACCACATACACACAACACCATCTAGCCCAAACTAAGCAGAGCTTGTACTATGGGTACTAGACAATGGATAAACATACATATATACTTTTTTTTTGTAAATACATACATATTATACATAGAAACACCCAGACCAAGACAAACATTCATGTTCATGCACACAAATGTTTGACTTGTGCGGGAATCGAACCCGCGACCTCAGGCGTGGCAGTCGGTTACACTAACCACTACGCCATAGAGGCCGACAAATAATGTTAGTAAGTATAGATTAAACATTAATCCGTCAATTGCTGGTATGCCAGACAAGATTGAAAACAATTTCGTCTGGCCGCCGATGGGCTGTATTTCACGATTTTAACTATAGTAGCTTGTTAAACGTTATATATAACATGCTAATATCACTTTAAAAGGAACGTTCAAACGTACGAATAAATCCTATTCAACTAGGATTTAAATATACTTCTGTCGGCTTCCAAGGACTTTCCGTAAAAAAAACTTGGAATATAATTAACAATATTACCTATAGACATGTAACTACTAATAGGTACTAGGTATATAGTGCAAAACTCATTACATTTTTTGTTGTTAAAAAGTATCTCAGCGTTCCGCATTGTTGAGTAGGTACGAAACCTGTGACTTTGAACTAGTCTTATAAATAACTGCCTCCGTGGCGCAGCGGTAGAGAATGCGACTGCTGTTCATGAGGTCTCGGGTTCGAATCCTGGGTCGGGCCAACAAAAACGAATTGGGTTTTTCTGTTAAGAAATCTCAATACGAGCTCGGAGTTAGGAAGTTGCCGGTGTTAGACACCCCCGTGGCTCGGAAAGCACGTAAAGCCGTTGGTCCTACGCCTGATCTCTCTCCGGTCGTGTTGGACTACCGTCCCATAGGATCATGAGAGTTAGAGAACAGAGAGTGCACTTGTGTTTTGCGCACACACTTGTGCATTATAATATCTCCTGCGCAGATGGCCAGTGGCCGTGGCCGAAATTCGGTCTGTAGGACATTATTATATAATTTAGCTATTTGATTTAAGATTCGAGACATTAGCATTGGTTTCAGTTTTCTATCGACGATTTCTTTCTTTTATAAAATCAACACAAATCCTTTTTCAATATTTGAAATTTTTCATTCTCTTAATTGTTTTTATATACATACATACATAGATTCACGCCTGTTTCCCAGAGGGGTAGGCAGAGACTACGGATTTCCATTTGCTACGATCCTGACACACTTCTCTGGCTTCATTCACTTTCATCACATTCCTCATACACGCCCGTCGGTTCAAGGAGCTCTTAACCTGGCCTTTGTCCAGAACGCCTCCGATCTGATCGAGAAACGTTCGCCTAGGTTTTCCTCTTGCGACTGTTCCATTCACACTAGCCTTAAAAACTTTCTTAGTCAGTCTTTCTTCGTCCATTCTTTCTACATGTCCAAACCAGCTTAACATAACCTTTTCTATTCTTGTCACTATATCCACTTATATATATATTATTATTATACTTATGGCCATACCCGCATTACTTGATTAATAGGGACGAGAGGAAGCCCTTCACCTTTGTGCTCAATTAGTAGATAAATCCAATCGTTGATGATTATGAACTCTTAATCTATACAAATAAATAAAATTGAAGTGTCTGTTTGTAATGTCAAAATAACAGCTTTTTATATAATGCATATGAAAGTATATAAGGTACCTATACAAAAATATATATTTTTTAAATTTTTGTCTGTCTGTCTGTTTGTTCCGGCTAATCTCCGAAACGGCTGAACCGATTTTGACGGGACTTTCACTGGCAGATAGCTGATGTTATAAGGAGTAACATAGGCTACTTTGATTTTAGAAAGAAAATAGGGTACCGCGGAGTCAAACACTTTTTAGTTAAAATTGACGCGGACGAAGTCGCAGGTAACAGCTAGTAATGGAATAAAATTTATGTTGCCTTTAGTGGAAAGCCATAAGATACGGCTGCATAGCTACATATTTCCTAAACTTAACTTCTTGAACGTCTAGGGGAAATACGTAAAACATAATTAAAAATTCCTTGTGCAAACAATACACGAACGGACAAATGTATGTGCGCTCGACACTTGACTCATTAACGAGTCAAGTGTGCAGCGGACATACATTTGTCGTTTTTGTTTTTTGATGACTCATTTTTGCGGACAGCGTATGTCCGCTCGACAGTTGACGGGTTAAAGATAGAAATGGAAATAAATACAAACAGATAATTGATGGGGAAAATAAACTATGAATATTTAACTGCAAAACAACCTTACTATTTCACTTTCATCATCTACTTGCTTAGCAAATAGCGTACGATTCTAACCACATACCATCCATTGCTCTGACACTATGAATTACTTTAATCAACCTTCTTGCTTAACCGTCAATATAATGCATACAGTAATAATGCAATCGTAATTAATTGCAATAGGAAGTAAACCTAAGGTGTGGTCGTTGCGTAATTGGAGTATACTCAACTGTTATAATTCGCTATGTTTAAAGTTACTAATTATTTTGCTTATCTGACTAGAAAGATAATGTTATAGATACTGAAACGTTTTTTTTATTTTATATCTATACTAGCTATTGCCCGCGGCTTCGCTCGCGTTAATTTAGAATTTGACAATCAATTCGGGTTGTACTCTGTTTGTAATAATATAATTCAATCATGATTCGAAAGACACGTGGCGCCGTCTATTATCATAAGAACGTTATTGTTGTTTTCTTCGAGAACAGTATTTTTTTCGGGATGAAAGGTAGCCTATGTCCGTTTCTGTACACCTGACAACGTATATGCAAAATTTCAGGATGATCGGTTCAGTGGTTTAGGCGTGAAAAGGTAACAAACAAACAAACAAACTCATTTTCGCTTTTATAATATTAGTTAGGAAGTTAGGATTAGGATTACAAGTTTGAACGAGAAATGCACGATGAAATTCGAAAGAGTACCTATTATACCTAGCAGAATTAATAATTCTACTAGATATAATAGGTACTCTTTCAAATTTATTTCGAATATATTCGATTATCATCATCATCATCATCATTTCAGCCTATTGCAGTCCACTGCTGGACATAAGCCTCCCCCAGGGTGCGCCACAAGGCCCGAACTCCCGTTTTCGCCATCCAGTCACCTCCAGCCACCTTTTTCAGGTCATCGGTCCATCTGGCCGGGGGGCGTCCTACACTACGCTATATATTCGATTATATCTCGCAGTATTTAAGTACGTTGTACTATATGACACACCTATGAATTTCCATATCTCATAGGCGCAAAAGAAATGATACCCTGCGGGATTTAATCCAAAATTAAAACATCCTCAAGAAAAATAAAGTTGCCGACATAGATTTTAGCAGCTAAGCTGCAGTGGCAGTGGCCAGAGCCGTTAGGGCTGAAATGTACTTGAGTGCGGGCCACGCACTGGAAGACGTAAAAGGGTAGTCGTCAGCCCACCATGTGGTCCCTCCACATGGTGGGCTGACGACTACCTGATAATGAATGCGAGCGGTCCAAGATCGGTCTGTGTGGGAAACCTTAGAAGAAGCCTGTGTCTAGGAGTGGCCGTCTTTTGACGAATGAATCAACGATATGTTAACATCAAACCCATGTTAAGTGATTTGATTGATTATTGCTAATTCAGTCAGCGAATCACAAATTTTTGTTTTTATAATCTATTTTTAAGAACGAGGTGTATATTATTTTTAATATTTATTTATTTATTTATTTATAATAGGTACACAAACAGATTACAGTCTTAACATGGTAAGTAGAATAGTGAACATATTATATAAACCGGACAGTAATCCTAAAGTAGTGTACACAACATGTACATATTAGAGCAGATTACTCATGCAAAACAAAAACATTATTAAAATCGTAAATTCGATAGCGTAGGATACAAGTCGATAATTGTAAGTAGGTTTTTACTTAATAACTGTAACTGTAATTTTATATTGTAACTAGATTTGGAACTTTTCAGAACTAAGCACACCTGATACCATATTTTTATATTTATTGAAATTTATGTCAAAAATGTCGACCTCTTTCTTTATACGTGCTATTTTATTATAAGCTCTGCACATTCTTACTATTGGATTATAAAATGAAGTATTATTTTTATATGCTTGAATTGCAAATATGTTAGGATTACGAGATCTATGTGAAATATTAAAGCTGAGAGAAGAAAGTATAGTAATAGGGTTTATGTGAAAAATATGGCAGTGAGAAATGGTCAAACTTACTCGAAGCAATTTTTTTCAATCACCGGCACCGAGTAGTAATCCGTTATATAAATGCTAACATATCACAAAATAAAACAGTATTTTTTTTATATTTGATTAAATACGAGACCGGTGCTGCGAAAGTAGGTGAGTCTGCATGTTAGACACTTATTATGTAAATATGTTTGTTTCTTTAAATTCGTAAGAATTCCTAATAATTACGTGATTGATTTTGTGGAAATAAATTCTAAGAAATATATAATCCTAGCTATTATCAAAGTTGTGAAAGGGTGTTTGGTGGTTACGTGTCTGAAGCTTCTTGACATAATGGAAAAATATTGAATGTAGGACATTATGACTTCCTACAATCCTACTTCTTAGGCATCTTACTATTGTTATAAATATTAAACAAATTTGAATGAAATATTGCAGACTGATAGACCACGGCCTGAATATAGTATACTTTTTAACCGGTATACATTTAAAATCTGGTATTATAAAATATTTTCGAAGATGTCTGCATGTTTATTTTCAATTACGCCTAAACCGTCAAACACGTCATTTTGAATAAGTTGTATCCAAATTTTGAAATTGAATAGAAATTAAAATCATGGCACACATTTAGACCATATCAATTAAAATAAAAGACATCTCCCTGTGTACCAATTACATGCAATATACATTATCTTGTTATACATTCCTATAAACCAGGTGGGCGCAGCTGTGGGCAGAAAATAGTATTTTATAAACAAAAAATAATTACTATTATTAAAACTATGAGATCTAGGCCACAAAATAGATTATAACACTCTACATAATCAAAGGTCACAAAAAGTATAAAAAACCAATAAGGAACTAGAAAACGGTAACAGTTCGCGAGCGTCCGCAAGTAACGCATAACTCGACCTTTTAACAGTCGGGTATACTCCTCTGCGTACACGCAACTTACGTTATAACCTTGTACTTGTCCGTCACACATTCACACACGCGCTGAACTCAACCTTAACAAACTCAAAATAGAGTTTCAACTTCTTTGTACTTGACTAGCAAGGCCTTCGGAAAGCATAATTGCATTTTTACGCTTGCTAAAATTAGAGCCATTTGCTCAATGGTTTTTTATAACAATTAATTTAATAGGCAACATTGGGAGCTACATTTAAATATTATGTAAATTATGTTACTTTCATATCTACTGCCTCAGTCGCGTAGCGGTAGTGAATGCGACTGTTCTGCATCAGATAGCGGGTTGTAGTGCGGCCGGGCGGTATTTTGTCTGAAAATTTTTAGTAGCAACACGGAGTTTACGGAGTTTTTAGGTCCCGTCAATGGGCAAAAGGCTCGCCATTATGTGGACCTAACTAAAACAAGAGATGGCGAAATGTGTTTATTACACCTTTGGCTACCGTGATACAATATATTATATTATCAATAAATATTTGTCGGCCTCGATAGCGTAGTGGTTAGTGTAACCGACTGCCATGCCTGAGGTTGTGGGTTCGATTCCCGCACGAGTCAAACATTTGTGTGCATGAACATGGATGATTGTCTTGGTCTGGGTGTTTCTATGTATGATATGTATGTATTTATAAAAAAAAGTATATATTATGTATGTTTATCCATTGTCTAGTACCCATAGTACAAGCTCTGCTTAGTTTGGGCTAGATGGTGTTGTGTGTATGTGGTAGAATTAGGGTTGCCAACCGTACTCTAAAATAGAGTATTGTACTCTATATCATGTAGGCGTACCTACTCTATAATCTATAACACTAATAGAGTATGCTGAAATACTCTTTTTACACAATACATATATATACAAAAAGAGAGAAACAGAGCTTCATTGAAATTGATTAAAAATGAGCTCTTGATCTATATAAATTTAGAGTTAGAATGTTTGGAGTCATCCAATTCTTTTAAAAACCACGAAAAATTGTTATGTGCTGCAAAAAGTTCGAAAAATACCTTTTTAAAAATATAAAATAAATGATACTCTTCTTTGGAAGTCCGTACTCTTTATTTACCTCCTTTGAAATCAGATATACTCTATTTCTTCTTATAAAAGTTGGCAACCCTAGGTAGAATATTATATTATATTATTATTATATTATGCTATACCGACTTCGAAGGGCCTCAAATACAACATAGTTGACCTACATACTTTTGGACAAGGTAGATGACGTAACCATCATATCGTATGGTCATAGCGATGCTTATCTATGAAGTGTAGAAATAACGCATGTGGTCACCAATTCAATACTGAACGCTTTAGCTAAATATATGTATTACTAGATGTTCTCGCGGTTTCACCTACGTTAATTAATACTGCCGCTCCCATGGGTCATAGCGTGATGTTATATAGCCTATAACCTTCCTCAATAAAAGGGGTATCCAGCACTGAAAGAATTTTTCAATTGAGACTAATAGTTCCTGAGATTAGCGCGTTCAAACAAACAAACAAACTCTTCAGCTTTATAATATTAGTATAGATTTTATTCGAGTACAATTTTTGCAAACATTGGATAACAAATACAAAAATCATCCAGACCCGAAACATGTATTTGTGGATCCCATACATTTGTGGATGAATCTCACTTAGCACATTCGCACACAAATAACCACTGCCTGTCTGAACATCCACGAACTTTACAATTTAATACGGAGTTTACCCACTACAGTTTACAATGGAAAAGTTATCTTATTACGAGCATTTGTCAATCTATACTAATATTATAAAGCTGAAGAGCTTGTTTGTTTGTTGAAACGCGCTAATCTCAGGAACTACTGGTTCGATTTGAAAATTATTTTTGTGTTGGATAACCTATTTCCCGAGGAAGGTTAAATATATAATATAATAAAGGTAGCAATAATAAAAAAGATAGGAAGGCTACGTAACATCACGCTACGACCCACGGGGGCGTCGCAGTAATCATAAACGCGGGTGAAACCGCGAGCACATCTAGTTAAAAAATATACATGGCTGTCTTGTTGGCATAAGTTAGCGCAAGTTTAAGATAAGATTCTAAATTCGCGACACTGTTCAAACGCTTGGAAGTGCAAACAGAAAGTCACAAATCCTGTGTCGCGGGGGACTTAACAAACATTCAAACAACGGACACAAAGATCACCTAGACACGGTACAACCATTTATGGATCACACTATGTTTGTCCCGCGTAGGGATCGAACCCACAACACTCGTCGCAGTGGCACTGCCGAGGCTACCACTTAAGCCATTAGACCATACGTGCAGTTAAACTTTAAAATCCTGTTTCCCCGCCTTTTGTAGCCTTGATAAATTCTAGGAATAAGTAAGTATATAAGTAATTATATATCTTAAACTACTTTAACTGGTCAGAGGTGTGACCAGTTAAAGTAGTTTAAGATATATAATTACTTATTCCTAGAATTTATACTTTATCAACACCTAGCTATTTATTTTTACTTTACAATTGTTGAGAATTAATCAGGAAAAACCCCAGCGGGCGCTTAAAATAGACTCTGCTGGTCTGTACACAGTCGTGTTCGTATTTATTGGTGCATACAAACATTGACTTAGTTATGTATATTTCTTAAAGGATAACGAAATATATTGTGACCCGCAATAGAAAAGTACTAGGTATTAGATTTTTCCGTCCGGTAATTTGATCTAGTAGCACGGAATCTATACAAGTAAATAAAATTGAAGTGTGTTTGTAATGTCAAAATAATAGCTTTTTATCTAATGCATATGAAAGTATATAAGGTACCTATACCAAAACATCTATTTTTAAAAAAAAAATCTGTCTCTCTGTCTGTTTGTTCCGGCTAATCTCCAAAACGGCTGAAGCTATTTTGGCGGGACTTTCACTGGCAGATAACTGATGTTATAAGGAGTAACATAGACGGCTTTGATTTTAGAAAAAAAATAAGGTTCCGCGGAGACAAACACTTTTTAGTTAAAATCTACGCGGACGAAGTCGCAGGTAACAGCTAGTCTAAAATATATTGAAAATATATTGCCCACTGTAAAGTGCATCTGGCAAAATTAAAACATATGGGTCTTTCTAAAGAACATAGTGTCATGATTTCTTATTTTTGTTAATAATTCTGTTCGGGAGTGTTTATTTACTCAACTGGCAACA
Source organism: Catocala sponsa (assembly GCA_963564715.1). Taxonomy (NCBI): domain Eukaryota; kingdom Metazoa; phylum Arthropoda; class Insecta; order Lepidoptera; family Erebidae; genus Catocala; species Catocala sponsa. The sequence goes on from OY751337.1 coordinate 1,528,175, forward strand.
CAGCCAACCATCATTTTTAAATAGTGGGGTTATTGTGGGGAAAATAACTCGTCTGTCGGCGAAAGATCGCTCAGCAGTGAGGAACTAGCATTCAACTGATTAAAATGTTCTCAATAGTCCTTGTAATTGCTGTGAATTTGGTAATATAGTCACATAATATTTTAGACGAGTGAGTTTCATTATAATAGGAATAAGTACACTTTGCCTACCGCAACCTTCGTAGGTGTTTCGTAGGAGTATTCCGCTTTCGGCACAAATTTTTTCGGCACCTATGGTTTCAGCACCTAAGCAATTCCACTTTCAGCACCAATAGGTATTTTTGCTTGGTGTCGAATGTGAAATAAAATACCTATTGGTGCTGAAAGTGAAATAGCTTAGGTGCCGAAACCATAGGTGCCGAAAAAATTGGTGCCGAAAGCGGAATACTCCGATTCGTAAATACATACATTTGATGTTGACAAGATGTAGACCAGGGCCCAAGGTAGTTTAGGTCCATCGTCATACTTTTGTATATTTCTATTTTAATTTATTTATGAGCGAAAAATTGCGCACTATGAAAACTGGAAAATTCCTGAGTCGCAGTCAATTGAGCAACATTCAAACAACGGACACAAAGAACATTCAGACTCAAAACAATTATTTGTGACTAGCTTTTGACCGCGGCTTCGCTCGCGTTAATTTAGAATTTGACAATCGATTCGGGTTGTACTCTGCTTTTAAATAATATAATTCAATCATGGTTCGAAAGACACGTGGCGCCATCTATTATCATAAGGAAGTTATTGTTGTTTTCCTCGGGAACAGTATTTTTTTTCGGGATGAAAGGTAGCCTATATTCGTTTCTGTACACCTGACAACGTATATGCAAAATTTCAGGATGATCGGTTCAGTGGTTTAGGCGTGAAAAGGTAACAAACAAACTCATTTTCGCTTTTATAATATCAATATTAGTTAGGAAGTTAGGATTAGGATTCACACGAATGTTTGTGCCGTATGGGATATCGAAATCATCGAACCTAGAACCCTCGGGGCGGCAGTGGCATTGGTGAGACGACAACTTAAACCACCACGCTGTCCATGTAGTCAATATGTTATACTTAATTGAAAAAACAAAGAATAAGTATTGCCTTTCTTTGCACAAAGAATAAGTATTGCCATTCAACGTGGCAATGCTGCCAGTCTCCTGGGCACGTTGCCAATTGACGACGATGCGGAGGAATATTATGACGCTTTTTAATTTTGTTGTTTTATTTTTCTCTATAGTTAATAATGTCTTGTAAATAATTTGCGTATATATTATGTTAATTATTTGTTTATTTGATGTGCAATAAATAACCTAAATCAGTTGATAACTACAATAGCAAAAAAAAATTTAAAAAATGCTTTCCTTATTAGAAATCAACCTAATGTAGGCATTAGGTATATTTCTAATAAGGAAAGCATTTTGTTCAGTCTTCACTTAGACATTATAATATAGAACAGCAGCTTAATTTTTAAATGTCAAATTAGATCCTATAGTAAAAGTAGTTCAGTTTAATAAATAGATTATTAGTTTTAAATATTGGCAATGACATTACAACCTCTCAGATCAGACTATAAAAAACGTTACATAAAATCCTTTAAACATGCGACGTATAAAAAGTTTATCAAAGCGACCTTCAAACGGGAGCTTTCAAAATGTGTTGACAAAAAACTAAGCCGACAAGGTGACCTCATACATACCTATAGCTATAGACTCACGACTTGATCCCAAGGGAGTAAGCAGAGGTGTGTTAAACCCAGATCACACCAGCTATGGCATTAGAATCCATGTAATAGAACAAGCATATTGGCGTTTAACAAGCATAGATTCAGAGTTCGTGCTGAACAGATTACGAAAGCCGGCCACCCGGCTTTAAAAAATTAGTAAGTCGTTTAAATGTCAATGTGTGCGCTTTTACAATAAACTTTCAAGTGACATTCAAAATCTAAGTTTTAATAAATTTAAAACATTTGTAAAACGTAAATTATATTCGAAAGGTTATCACTCAGTCACTGAATATATTATAGAAGATAAAAATGTTTGGGATTGAGTTGCTTCCACTCACAGGTTATTTCTATTCACAATTATAACATATATCATATAAGAAAATAATATAACATTGAATTATATTGATGTAAACATTTGGCGATTGGAAAGAGTGGCCATGAGTTTCGTGCCTGCTTCTTCTCATGAAAACTCTACTCCTCGAACAGACTTTTTTTCAATGCAAAATTTTTATTTCCTTCTATTTATTTTTATAACTTTTTTAAAATATAATATTCAATTGACGTGTCCAAGAATTGTTTGCACATTCTTATGGAAATAAAGATTATTGACTTTGACTTTGCTAACCAGCATTTCGTTGGCATTTCGCAAGTCTACCTGAAACAAAAACATGCTGACCAATATATGTAATAACATCATAATAATTTAGCCAATTTTATGTGGAACTAGCTTTTGCCTGCGGCTTCGCTCGCGTAAAAGTAAGTTAGGTTATGTTAGTAATAGTACTTCTTTTTTAAATAAAATAACATCTATGTTACTCGGTGATAATGATAATATAACTTTCTAATCGTGAAAAAATTTAAAATCGGTTGAGTTGTTTTTGGGTTAAATCCTTACAAACAAATCTTTCCTCTATATAATATTAGTATAGATATCATAGAAGTATAAATAAATTATTTTGAAATTCCGGTAAGGGAGCCTGAGACTTCACGCGCTCAGCAGTTGCATTGACTACCACTGCGTCACCGATGCAGTCAGCTAGTCGAACCACAGTTAAACTCCTTTGTTATATAGATACCTATCAAGCTGCTAACTCAAGAATGTTAAACACCAAGGTTAAATTAAAATGCGTAGGTATAATGTTAATTATGGGGTAGTTATCGATTTACATAAGTATTGCTACAAGGCGAGTGATAAGAAACTTGTCTTACGAGATTAGTATGATAATTTATAAATTGTTTTGTCTCATATAAATTACTAGATGTGCCCGCGGTTTCACCTGCGTTTATCGTTACTGCGCCGCCCCTGTGGGTCTTAGCGTGATGTTATATAGCCTTTCTCGATAAATGAGCTATCCAACGCAAAAATAATTTTTGAATAAGAACCAGTAGTTCCTGAAATTAGTGCGTTCAAACAAAGAAACAAACTCTTCAGCTTTGTAATATTAGTATATGTAATTATGATAAATAATTATGGTACGTCTACAACCAAGTACAATAAAAATGCCTCTGGTACTGCAAGCGATCTTAAACTACGGTTACCGTTTCTTCTTCTTTTCGTGTGGTTAGTGGCCAACCTGTTGTCAAGAGTTGCTCAAGCCGCCCGTAGGCCTCTGACATGGCTTAACGACTGCTGTCCATTTGACAACAACCGGGACCGACTTTTTACGTGCCCTCCGAAGCAAGGACCGCTACCCACTAGGCAAGTCATAAATAAAATGGTTTACTGTAAAATAATACTTTGACTAGGAAAGAACCCTTATGGGCAGATGATTGGACTACCGCCCAGAAAGCTTAAGTTTGACCATATCTCCTGAATTTATTAATTATCATGAGGAAACCTGCACGTCTTAGAATTCACCATAATGTTCTTTACGATGTGTCTGTCAATTCTCTTTGAGGCGGCATGGTTGATTGTGTCCTTATCCTTTTCATGCTAAGCTGTGCGAAGCAGTGGGACAATTTGAAAACAACGCTGGTGTTACTTTGTTTTAATCATTTTTTTTATACTACTTAAGTGGCAAACATGCAGACGGCCCACCTGATGGTAAGTGGTCATCGTAGCCTATAGACGCCTGCACTACCTGCAGAGGCATCACTTGCCGGTTTACAACATACCTGTAATGTCAAGCCGATTAAAAGAGATGGTCTTGGTTAGGCAGATAATCGTTTTAAGGGCCGGGTAATATACACACAATCCTAGCAAGGCCGACAAATTATTACTAACTCGTGAATACCAAAACGTTCACAAACATTTAATCGAAGAACTCTATGGATTTAATGCAGCCTTCATCTTTGCTCTTAGTTGTAATAACACTTTAAAGTTCATCAGGCAATCATCCAGTCAAACTCGTGCCGGTACTACGGATGTAAGTACTAAAAGTAGGTACTTCAATCTAGGCAATGATGTTTGTAATAGCTTATATAAAAGTACTATTACACGTTTAGATAATGTTATTGTTGTTTACAAGATTTTATTGGTCATAAACATGAATTAACATTTCTGCTTGGTTTTACAATTAGAATTATTAATATCGAAGCTGCAAGCATTCATTTATTTGTCAAAGTTTTGATTGAATTATATTAATAAATACTCATCGGTTAGTTTGTATTGTGTGGTTTATAAACAAAGCAATATCTGGTCAGGTCAGATGCTGAACGTCTGAGTGAGCATCCAAGATTTGCGAGAACTTTATCTGAAATTCGATTATTTGAGATACAAATCATCGATTTTCAGATAAAGTTCTGGTACTACCTGCATAATTTGTGGATTATGTATCTACTCAAGTTCATTGAGTAGTATACTTGAATGATAGCAAATTGCCACGGCAGGTCTTCTTAAAATTAATCTCTTTTAATTCCATCCATCTTTAAAATTCTTACAAATTTTAACTAAACACGACTACATACTATGTTTCCCTCATACAGGTTAAATAATTATTTTCCTTCTTTAAAAAGAACAACTACCGCACTAGGAACTACACTTATTATTCCTGTATAGCGGGGGAGTTTATAAATAGTATACTACCCTATGTGCAGAATTATACTCGAATTACATTCGAATATAACAGGTGTTACAACACTACGATATGTGAGCTGAGTCCTTGACCATTCAATATACAGGTTGATTTTGAAATCGTTTAATTCCGTTTAACCACGCATTCTACTGGTGGTATAGAATAACCTGAACATATATTTTTTTATTAGAATTATTTTTTTGGAAAAATTAATGTCCTGTTTTTTCGTGAAATGGTTTCAGATGGTAATTATGTTAACCACCCGATGAACCGACAAATTTGATATATTTTTCTAATTAAAAAAAAACAACATATCAATAATTAAATAATAACGGGCAGTCCTTTTTATTGCCCCTTATTATTTACAATATTTACGACATCAGTTATTGTTATGTTATTTTTTTTAATTAGTAACATATTAGGATTGTGTCGGGGGGTTAACATATGACTATTTGAAACCATTTCACGAAAAAAATCGATACATTAATTTCTCCAAAAACATTTCTAATAAAAAAGAAATATGGTCAGGGTTATTCTATATCACCAGTAGAATGCGTGGTTAAAAGGAATTACACGATTTCAAAATCACCCTGTATGTACCTGCGTTGCGAACAACGGTATTCGAAAACCATTCGAATGCGTATCACTAATACCTGTGTCTGTCCTCTAGATCTCAGTATTCATATCCTCATTTCTGTGTTCCAGGACAAAGGCACGGGAGACATAAAGCAAGCGGCCGAGACCCGGGACGGAGACGCCGTTCACGGATTCTACAGCTACGTCGATCCGAACGGCCAGCAGCGAACTGTACGCTACCAGTCTAATGACGTACAAGGCTTTAGAGCAACCATTAAAAAACTGGGACCGGGGTTAGCTAAATAGGCAATTTTTAGGTATAGGCAACTCCTTCACACGAGGCTTTAAAAATCTAAGGAATTGTTTGAGTGTAATCTCGGGTACTTACTTTAAGCCACATGATGCCATTGCTGATAAAGAAGCAGTCGTGTGGTTTAGTTTTAAACAAGAGAAATCTGATATGGTATTAGGAGATGGAGGTAAAACCATCTTGTTTCCTCTTTATTTGTTTACCAGATGTTCCCGCGGTTTCACCCGCGTTTATCGTAACTGCGCCGCCCCTGTGGATCGTAGCGTGATATTATATAGCCTATAGCCTTCCTCGATAAATAAGCTATCCAACACTTAAATAATTTTTCTAATCGAACCTGTAGTTCCTGAGATTAGCGCGTTCAAACAAACAAACAAACAAACTCTTCAGCTTTATAATATTAGTATAGATTTAATAGCTTCACTGCGCAATCTTTGGCGATAAGATGCTAGAATGATATATTCTGTAATTTTTCATCTTAACATCAAAAGAAATAAATCTATTTATTTGAATGGGAATTAAAAACCTATGATATATTACCCATTTAACCTAGTACTGAAACTGATCCTTTTCTATTCCGACTTTCGAGTTTCGACCCTTTTGAATTAAACATTCAAATATTTTATTTGTACTATTTTTCTTTAAAGACGAGCTAACACCATTCCAAATTTCAAATTGATGAAATTAGCAATAAGCAGCTGGTAGTTAAACGGACGAACGGAAAGAAAAAGTCGCAACTTAAGGATTCCTTTCTACCATTTTGATACATAAAATCGAAATAAAATGTTAAAGCCTTTAAAAATCAATTACCTACCTACCATCCTAAATATCTTGAGCCTTACTGTTTTCTGTATGAATAGTCCGGCTGGACCGGAAAAGTATAGAACATCGGCATTTATGTTTGGACCTAGTGTAGTGTTTCATTTCATTCGGTGATTGACAGTGCTGGTGGCCTTATAACCGACTGTCAAGTACTCAAGTTATGTCTGTAGGTTCTGAGTGGTTAGGTACCTACAGTTTCTAGACCATAGTACTAAAAAAAAATTGGGGCTGTCTTTGGGGACTGCCGATAGAAGTGAAAACTTTAATCCTTGATCATAAACACTTCTTTATAAACAAACAAAAAAAAACAAAAAAAAAGGCGCGGTTCGGATTCCTGATACTCTTTTAGGAGTTATTAAGGGGGTCAAAATTTCGTTATTTTTTTGCGTAGGACGCACCATTTCTGTGACATAATATTCTAAAATAATTTAAAAAAGACGAAGCGTGACGATGACGCGAGTTCTATGATTTTTGTTCACCCAAGAAGTGATTAACGCGTCTAAAGTAGGTTTCACTTCAAAAATAAAGTACTTACCAAAATCTTAGTCGTATTTTATCTGTGTGTCTTAAGTTTTCCACAGACTTTTGCAGGACATGAGTTTGACAGCACATCACTGCTTACATGGCGCTCGGGGCTACTCGCACGGGGGCTAAATGCTCAAATTACTTACCTTACCGTTTGCTTTAACAGTTGCTCACTGTAAAATATTCAGTAATAGAATAAGCCCACCATATTCCCTCTATTTAAGACCATATTGAATGGTTCCATAATTAGTCAGAAGTGTAATGAACCGTGGAGCGTTATCCAATTTGCAATGAACTAAATTGTAATCACTGCGAACTCGTTAAATTTCTAAGGTGCGTGTGTTTTACGAAAATAATGTCCAATCTACTAATCGTTAATTACATACATAGATTCACGCCTGTTTCCCAGAGGGGTAGGAAGAGACTACGGATTTCCATTTGCTACGATCCTGACACACTTCTCTGGCTTCTTTTAATCGTTAATTATATCGATTATATGCCAAAATTAATTACCTATGCTTCGATTATTATTTTGGTCTAGCAGAAGTAGATATTAGACATAATATATGTATATACTAAATAACATCTATCATAATTATATCTATTACTTGTAGATCATAGGAGTGGATAATAGTTTATTAATTTTGGCTTGAGATATAATTTCAATTAATTAACAAAATATATTAAAATGTAAAATTTTACTTGGCCATAATATGCAATCCAAACCGATTGAATTTAAAGGCACTTAAGTTATTAACAAAAATTATGAAACCTTTGGAACATTCAAAACTTAAGAGAACAGACAGAACCAGCAGGTCTGATAATAAATGCAAACTCGATTTTTAAAGCCTCGTGTGAAATAGCATTGGTTTTATTTAAGATGGGAGTAAACAGTGGATAGGCTGCTGCGGCTACGATAGAACATACGACACATGGTGTTCAGTGGTAATGACCAAACAAGATGTAATGTAGAACCAGCATACCAGCCTTTTGCTCTCGAAACCAACAGAATTCCATGACTACGATCCGACTCTATACATTGGATTACAAATCCCTGGAGGAAATTTTATGTTAAAATTTGTTCCTTATTTAAAAACAAATGTTGTTTTGAAAGTACCTAGTATGTAGTCCAGAGATAGGAGTGAACTAAGTAACATTGAAGATAGTCAATTCTATGTGCCATGAACTGATAGTATTTCTAAATTGTATCAGGGTTATTGCAAAAGATACGAAACGAGAATGTTACGGTGGGATGGGTGTAATAGAGATCATAATATGAAAACAACGTATTATTCTGAGTGAGCGACAAATTCTACGCATTATGTAAATATTTTATATCAGGTGTACTTTTAAGTGGCCTGGTTGTCACGTAAATCAGAGATTTGTTCCGCATTCGCCCCTACATTACGTCCCACATTCCAAATGTTTAATTATTCCTTTTTCGTCCTACATTTTTGTGCATATGGTTAGCAAAACCAAAAGATGGTTAAAATTATATAAAATCTTATTGTTGTCGGGCTCGCGATGTCATGTAATCATAAGCCCAAAAGTTTTGCCGCGAGAACAACGAGGTAGGGTAAAATATTTTTCGGCAGACGGTACAACACAAATTCTATACAGAAAAAACACGGGCAGAAAAGGAACATAATTTAGGACGAAAAAGGAATTACTTAAGAAATTAATATTTTTTTAAATTTCGGGGCATATGAGGAACAATTTTTTGGGGCGAATGCTTAAATACATTCGAGACGAAACATGAGGGTCGAATGTGGAATAAACCAAATCAGACGCAATGCTTACGCATTTTTTAATTATACACATAATGCCGCAAATCACTGTCGCTCGCTTAGAACAATGTGTTAAAGCCAATTGTATACTGGCATATGTATTACATGTACTAGGTACTTTGTATATAACAACGTACCACATATTGATAAGAAACAGATCAGGTGTTAGCAGTCTATCCATCTCGATGTAAATATGTATATTCTATTCTATTTTGTATACCTCGTTTTTATGGATTTTTTTTAATTTAAATAAACAAATTTTAGACACATAGGGTTGTTTTATTGTATCACCTGTTGCAAGTTGCTGATTATAATAATAATCAGAAACATACAATAACTTATAAACAACATTTTAACAAAAAAGGAAACCGTCTTCAAAAAATAATATTATAAAACAAAAAATGCGCTAAAAAGTAAAAAATAATTGCTTATTCTTGTGAATGAGTAAATTATTGTTATTAATGGAGTCGGACTACTGGCCCGAATTGAAAAATTCCTTTAGTGTTGGATAGCTCATTTATCGAGAAAGGCTATAGGCTATATGACATCACGCTACAACCCACGAGGGCGGCGCAGTAATCATAAACGCGGGCGAAACCGGGGACACATCTAGGTTTGTATAAAAACTGTTATGAGAAGCGAAGATATAAGCACTATACATATATATGTCGGAAGTGTCGGAACGGCAATACTGTTAGTTGGGACACTAGCGCCATCTAGTGACACAGAAAGGCATTAAGGCGGAACGCCAGCGCCATCTAGCGGCGCTAGACGGCGTCTTCGAGGCGGCGCGAGGGGCGGACAGAGCTCAGTCTTCGCGTTACCGTCGACCAGTGCACACCTCGTAGGAACTGTTTTGCGTTTCATAGTGATAATAAGTGCTCTTAGTGTGAAGTAGTTGTTAGTTGAATTCGAACACAAGTTATCTGACTACCTACGTGTTTTCTATTGATTGAAACCAACATTTCACACTGCACGCCCACGTGCTTTGATCCTATAAAATGGCTGATAAGGACGAGATAAACGCTGCCACTCCGACATATACATATTTACTTCCACTCTTTTAAAAGGAGAAAAATCGCGGATATCACAATCCAAAATTGACTCTCCCGTCTGCTTAGCAAGTTACTTTTAAGAGTTCCTACTAGATCGGTAAGAGTACCTTATCCTCTGCATGTTGCTCGCGCCACTACTAATTATAGAAAAGGTTTGTTCTTTATAAGGACTGCGAGCTATATAAACAATTTTGCTAATTTAGATAGTCTAGACTTATTAAATACAAGTGCCACCAGTTATAGACGTGTTCTTGCCAACCAGTAGTTCGAATCGGTTCATTGAAATATGTTTATTATTATCTATTGTGTAATATAACAAAAATTAAAATAATTTTTATAATTTTATTAGTTATTAAAGTATCTCTATATTAATACGTGAAGCAAAAATGTTGTACCCCTTTTTACGAAAATTGCGCGGACTGAGGAGTATGAAATTTGGCACAGTTAAAGTTTATATGGAGAAGGAGTGGCGAATCTTAATATTTTTATAAATATGCATTAAAAATACAATAAATTAATGAAAAAACGCAACACAACTGACACAACCATGCATTTGACACGCGCTGTCAAATCGCGTTCGTAGTATTTCGGCATAGTTCGTCGGACGTCGTACAATTCTTTGTAACTATGGTTACTTATATCTTATTTATATATAATAAAGTAAAAAAGAAAACAAATTAGCATACTTAGGAATTTTGGTCGAATTTGACCACTAGACGAGCACTAGTTTATGTAATTAGCTATAAGAAACTAAGTTTTCTGAATAAATAACAAATAAATAAATAAAATAGCTAGGAGCAGTAGATTCATTAGAAAAGCACATATATTTTAATAATAATAATATTCTACCACATACACACAACACCATCTAGCCCAAACTAAGCAAAGCTTGTACTATGGGTACTAGACAATGGATAAACATACATACTTATATACTTTTTTTTGTAAATACATACATATTATACATAGAAACACCCAGACCAAGACAAACATCCATGTTCATGCATACAAACGTTTGGCTTGTGCGGGAATCGAACCCATGACCTCAGGCGTGGCAGTCGGTTATACTAACCACTACGCCATCGAGGCCGACCGAATTTTGACATCATCATCATCATCATCATCATCATCAGGCTATGATAGTCCACTGCTGGACATAGCCCTCCCCCAAAGAGCGCCATAGCGCCCTGTCTTCAGCTTGCCGCATCCAGCATCTGCCTGCAGTCTTTCGCAAATCGTCATCCCACCTGGTCGGAGGGCGTCCTACACTACGTTTGCCGAGTCGCGGTCTTCACTCAAGAACAAATTTTTGACATAATGTATATGAAAGAAAGAAACAAACAAAGAAATCTTTATTGCTTTATAGCTGGGCACAATGTGTATAAAGAAATAACAAAAATAATAATAAAAAAGGAAGAAATAAAAACAAAGTAACATAAAATACTCTTAATAAACATTTTGACATGTGTCCCACAGCTGCAGCAATCAGGACTCCAGTTTAGCATTTGCTTGGTCTCAAGGACCAGGCACTGGTCTTCCACTGGTGCCTGTTATTGTGACGTACGGAAGCCAATAAGTATAACGATATATATTTGGATATCTATAATTTTAAATTATGTACACACTATTAGCGTGAGAATGTACATAGACAAAATGTTAAATAATTACACAATTATATCTATACTAATATTATAACGCTAAGGAGTTTGTTTGTTTGTTTGTTAGAACGTGCTAATCTCAGGAACTACTGGTTCGAATTGAAAAATTATTTTAGTGTTGGGCAGGCCTATCGAGGAAGGCTATAGGCTATATAACATCACCCTACGACAAATAAGAGCGGCGCAGCACTGACAAATGTTGCGCAAACGGGGCAAATTCTCCTATATGAAGTTGCGCAAGACAGCTAGTATAAAATAAAAGACGACAGTAAGTTAATAAATGTAGTAATAATTAAAATAATCATGATATTGTTATATTGAATGCGCATGGAAGTTTATCGTTTAATTTTCTAATGTAATCACCCTCGGATACTACTAATTGTTGCTATAATAATTATTATCATTTGTGTAGAAATAAGAGCCTTATTTATTACAAGCAGCAATATGCTATTGATGCACTGAACGCCTACAAATATTATTATAGCATAGCACAGATGAGAAAATATTTACAAGATGAAAAATAATGTAGTCATATCATACATACGTACATAGATTCACGCCTGTTTTGTAGAGGGGTAGGCAGAGACTACGGATTTCCATTTGCTACGATCCTGACACACTTCTCTGGCTTCATTCACTTTCATCACATTCCTCATACACGCTCGTCGGTTCAAGGAGCTCTTAACCTGGCCTTTGTCCAGAACGCCTCCGATCTAATCGAGAAACGTTCGCCTAGGTTTTCCTCTTGCGACTACTAGTAGTAGTAGTAGTAGTAGTAGTAGTAGTAGTATTCTTGTTATTCTTGTAGTCATCTCAATACGTAAATAACACTTTGCTATAGATTCTACTACCTCCTTTCTGAAAATAAAATATACGAAAGAACTGTGCTGTGAAATTAGTCTACCATTTCAACTTAATGTAAGAAATGAGATGTGGCCTCGCTATGCATCTTCTATAGCTTTTAGTATATGTGCTCCGAAGAATTGTTCGGCCTGATCCCTGCCGCCTCTTTTTGCCATCGTCCTACACGACAGAATTTCCATCCCCATCATTTAGATGGTTGGCAGTACACAACTGTGCGATTTTCCAGAAATGTTCTGTCTCGCACGACTAAACTGTGGAATGAACTGTCGCCTGTGGTATTTCCGGACCAATACGACCTACAAACCTTCAAGAAAAGAGCGTACTCCTTTTTAAAAGGCCGGCAACGCATTTGTAACTGCTCTGGTGTTGCGGGTGTCATTGGGCGGCGGTAATCGCTTACCATCAGGCGATCCGTTTGCACGATTGCCTCGTACCTCAAAAAAAAGTTTTCTATGTTGACTGTACGGATGGCGCCTCGCCAGTACTACTGAGCCGAGTGTTGTGGGTTCGATACGGAACAAAAATTCTTGTGATCCACAAATTGTTGTTCCGAGTCTGGGGGTTCTTTGTGTCCGTTGTTTGAATGTTTGTCAAGTCCACGCGACACAGGAATTGTTCCTAGAGTCCTTATTAAAACCAAAAATAAAAAAATTAACTATAAGTGTCCAATGGTTATACCATGACTGTACAAAAACGACATTTAGGCTAATTCACGTAATTAAATAAGTTCAGTTGCAGTGCAGTTGCATTTAAGTTTCGATCAAAACAGCTCTTTTCGTATTCTCGTAATGTTGACAACCACTGTCAGATACGCTCGCGTCAAGTTCGCGTCACGCGAGCGCTTTAGAGTATTCTACTGCTGCGCGTTTTATGTGCGTGATTCAGATCGCAACTTGATCGGTATTCACCTATTCGTTTGTCAAAAGTATTACATGCGACTGACGTACAGTTGGCGCAGCACACGCGCAGTTTACGCACAGCTTACGCGCAGTTCACGCGCAGCTAAACAATTACACGAATTCCATTTTGCTCTAAGACGTAAACTTAATTGCAACTGCATCGCAACTTGATCGGCGCGTCAAGAAATTACGTGAATTTAGCCTACTTATCTCGAAAAGTAATTTCGCAAATTTTATATTTTATTTTATTTATTAGGGACAAAAAACAATTACATGTTAAAGTATTACAAGATAGTGTTTTACATTAAATTATCAAACATATAGTAAACACCATTGTCCACGGATTAACAATGGAAAATGAAAGTGATGGTGAACACAATTGAATGAATTTGACAATTTTTAACAAACAAAATCTAAAATGAACCGTTGTACTTAACCTAAAGTGATTTAAACAATTCAATAACTTTACGTTTGAATTGTTTATGAGTGAGAGAAAATATGTCCAGCTGAATAAGATACGTATTGTATGCTTCAACAAGTCTACGAAGAGGCGCACGCACTCCGGCATTTGATCTGCATGTGTCTGTACAGAACAGACGAGGCACACGAACTCCTCGTCGAATGACAGTTCTAGGAACTATATAACATATTTTATTTGTTAACTCAATGCAGTCAAATCTGTTGTTGCATAAACCGTACAGCATCATGGCTTCCAAAAGTAAGCGCCTGGACTCCAATCTTAGAATCCCATACCGATTAAGTAAATCTTTGTAAGGTATGCTTGAGCGATGGAATTTGTAGTTCATAGAACGCAAAACCTTTTTTTGTACCATTTCTAGTCTAGACTTGTATGTTTCATAGTAGGGATGCCAAATAGGAACTGCGTATTCTAACTGAGATCGTATCAAAATTTTGTATAGAAGCAAGAACGTAGAGGTCCGTACAAAGTCACGGGAGGATCTCATAACGAAACCAAACATTTGAAAGGCCTTATTAATAACATTATCAATATGTACATCTAAGTGTAAACAAGACTCCAACGTAACGCCGATCGTAAAGGCAATACTAGAATTAATTAAAAAGGAAACAGCAGAACAAATATAGAAGTTATGAATACAAACAGAAAAGAGTATTTAATAATAATAATAATAAAACGTTTATTTCAGATTTTAAATCCATACATAATAAATAAGTAATGTCCAGAGAGTCAGCATTAAAGAAACATTATATCACATACACATACATATATCAAAATACATTTAACTGAGAAAACAACTAAGAAATAATTAGAAAGAATTATCAAAACATTTAAACAAAAATAGGCTTTGCATGTCATACATGAATATGATAAATGTCAAAAAGATAAATAGGTACAAATATAAAATAACTAAAATAAATTCATAAAATAAAATTACATAAATTTATTAGTCCTGTTATTATACGAGTCCACTTAAATTGTATTGGACAGTCAAACCGAGAAACAATCATTTTTAGGATGCCGTTGCTACTGTCTCTCAAACGCCTTAACAATGAAGCCACTTTTTTTCGTATTATGGCGTGATAGCCATCCGTGTGAGCTTCGGCAAACATTAAAGACGCACTGCAATAGGGAGGCAGCCCCATCAGCATCCTAAATATGTTATTGTATTGCACACGTAACACACAGGCGGCCCGACGGGTATGCCTTACCCATAAGCTGCTCGAGTAAAAGGATTGGCAATATGCCTTAAACAGGGTTATTTTAACTTCAGCAGAGCATCGAGCAAACCTACGGGCTATCATATTCCCTCGGACCGCCAGAGCCCTACGCTCACGCTCCAAATCGTCGTCATCAGTTAGTTCACTATTAACTACGTGGCCTAAGTATCTAAAACTGGTCACCATCTGCAGCTTTTCACCGTATAGCATAATTGGCGGAACGTAACCGGGCACACTGAGCTTACCTTTGAAAAGCAGTACTTTGGTTTTTTGTACGTTGTATGTGAGACCGTGCTCCTCCGCGTACGACTCGCAAATATCCAGTAATTTACGCACTGCACCTACCGATGGTCCCAGCAGCACCATATCGTCCGCGTAGCTAATGTTATTGACGCACACATTATCAATATGACAACCTGTATGAGTGCTGCTAAGCTCACCGATTAGGTCATTTATATATAAGTTAAACAGGAGAGGAGAGGTTAATCCACCCTGCCTAACCCCGCATTCAATGCTATATGGGTCAGAAAAAGTCCCCGCCCATCTCACTCGGTTCCGCTGGCAGCGATACCATTCCTTTAGAAGGACTATAACCTCCACCGGCACACCCGTATTGCCTAGCCTGCCCCAAAGCTTGTTATATAAAACAGTATCAAAAGCTCTAGAAATTTAATTTATTTAATAACGATGGCGCTAAAAGTAACTAATAATTCACGGAGGCTGATAGTTTAACCCAAGGGATTTTCTTAGAATTTGGTAGTTTGATTGAATTATGCTATTCGGGTAATATTTTCAGTAATACTCTTTTTGTTAGCTGTAAAGCTTAACGCCAACCATTGCATCGGTATCACTGCCTCCTTGCATAAATCTACGGAAGATCACCACCGAACTCTTCATTAAAAAGAATTTCTTCAATTAGGTCCTTAATCGACTTCGAATCAAACAAATTAAAAGGAATGCTAATGCGCTATGATATGTCCTTCTTCAAACGAGGTTTAAAGAGAGTTCTTCTTTCACGGTAGGCAGCGGCTTTACTGAGTCCCGACATTGCTGAAGTCCATGAGCAGCGGTTACCACTTTCCATCAGGTGGGCCATTTGCTCGTCTGCCATCGATGGCAATAAAAAGAAAAGAACTGCAATATACTTCACACTCAACATAAAAGGAATCCGGCCTTCTCATTCCCTAAACGTACCTGTCGCGTATTTACAAAACTTACAAAAAGTTAAAAGCTTATTATACGCGCTACCGATGCCCGGCTTACCCATTGTCGTGACTAATATTGTTAGCTTAGACCGGATTATAACCATTGATACATGTTTATGTGAGTTCCGCCATATGCCGCTGTCACTGATACCCATCTTTTGAAACCTGGCGTGTGACATTTGAATGGGATTTTTTTGAAATATTTTAAATTTGTTGTCGAATATCTGAGGTATGACAGTTTCAAATATACTATGAAGTTGAAGTTGCAATATTATGAATTTAATTTCTGATATTGTCTTCTATTTACGCGAATGTTATTTATTGAAATTAAATTACTATATATATGGATTAAAGTGTCAAATAAACAATGCGATAAAATATATATATATAGTAGTTTAGCGTATATAGTAGTTTCATTTCAATTTAATTCCTGATTAAAGACTTGAGTAAGGTGTTTACAAAGTTCTTGATAACAAATAAAAAGTGCCTTTCCATAGTATTTATAATAATTAGCTCAAAGTTTGACCACCATGCTAGTCCCATGGCATAAGTTTGCGCTTATGTAGTTATACCATGTCGTATCGTCATGTTTCGAGTTTGATTCCCGAGACTTGCAAAGCATTATTGGGCATTTCGTTGAATATTTCCAAAAGCGCCATGGTATGTAAATATCTGTTCAGTCGATGGCAATAGGTGAGCCTCCTAGGACTATGGACCTACATACATAACGACAAACAAGTAAACATTTTTTGGAGAGTTACTTATAAATATTGCTATTACACCGAACAAAGGCTCTTAAAAGTTATTCTTTATTGTGTTAATATGAGTACTGTTTGAAATATCTCTCCATAGGTTTTTGCCTTGTATAACCATGACACGATTAATAAAAAATCATTGCAAGTTTATCATATGAGTATACCCGACGATGTAATCCTCTTATCTTTTATCAGCGATACCGACTGCCATCACTATCATAATTTATTAGCAATTAATCAATTTTGCCTTTAGGTACCTACTGTTTTAGAATTCGTCTGAAAAATATATAAACACGGACTTTTCCATTGTTTAAATTTTTTTGTTGAGTAGGTACTACAAGGACTCTCTTGCGCCATAGCTTTTAAACGTAGCAGCTGCTTTTCTTATATCTCTCATTTTATGTATTTATACGTCTGCAATACAAACATTTCATATTTCAATCTAAAGTATATTAAAAATAATATTCCGCTTAATGTTTTAAATACCAGCCTCGATATAGAAAGAGAGGGTCGGGATAAAATCTGCCACGCTGGCCAAACGTGGGTTAGACACACACACAGAAATATTCAAGAATTTGTAGAGACTATTCAGACATCCACGTTCTCCCATGACGTTTTCATTAAACGATAATTACTTACAACAATTAAATTTGTGACTAGTCAAATGTCATTGTTAAAAAAATTTGGTATTTCTGCATTCAAGTCAAATATACAATTTAAAATATTATATGAGTGAATTTAAATTTAATTTATATGAAAGGCTTTTCTTGGCCATAAATCAGCATTGCCATGTTGAATGGCAATGCCAGTCTTCTACGCACGTTACCACTTGACAACGATGCTGACGAATTCTTCGACGCCTAAACAAGTTTTGTAAATATTTAGTACTAGCTTTTGCCCGCGGCTTCGCTCGCGTTAGAATTTGACAATCAATTTGGGTCGTACTCTGCTTGTAATAATATAATTCAATCATGATTCGAAAGACACGTGGCGCCATCTATTATCATAAGAACGTAATTGTTGTCTTCCTCGGGAACAGTATTTTTTTTCGGGATCAAAGGTAGCCTATGTCCGTTTCTGTACACCTGACAACGTATATGCAAAATTTCAGGATGACCGGTTCTGTAGTATAGGCGTGAAAAGGTAACAAACAAACAAACTCATTTTCGCTTTTATAATATTGGTTAGGATTATAAGTAATTATTAGCCTTTTATTTATATGATAATTATTATTATTTATTGATTATGATAATAAAACATTTTAATAAGTATTCTCCTAAAAGATGACTGAGATTTTCTAACAAAAAACCTGCTTTACATGATTCTGAAAAAATGTCATTATCAGAAGCTTTAGTAAAGTGCACATAGTTATGAAAGAGACTTATCTCACCACGCGATCATTTGTACCCCACGGAATATATCTAAATAAGAAATCCTAATATTTAATACGTAATTTGGTAACATCTCTGCCACTTTGCGATCAACTCTGGCTTGCTAGCTTATTTGGGTGTATGTACGAAATCAATAATCCACAATCTGTATCATTAGCTATTATCGCCACTGCGTATCGTGGTAGCATTGATATTAATATTTTTTTGATTTTTACAATAGATACTGGCCACTGGATTGTTTTTGACTAAAATCTTACCGCCGGCGTCTACGTGATTCCAGTTTGATATAAATATGAAGCTATCTTTAATCTAATATATGTACGTGACTTTAATGGGTAAACCTTGAAATTAATTTGTTTGTTAATTTCATTTTCACATTTCTCCAATTTTATAATACAGAATACAAAGTAGTGACTATACATCCTTTTAACTACTATGGCAACATCGGAGGATTTTTAGGTCACACTGACCAAGCCCGGTAATTTTCTTTTTTTTATACGACTACGGTGGCAAACAAGCATACGGCGCACCTGCTGGTAAGTGGTCACCGTAGCCTATGGACGCCTGCAACACCAGAGGCATCACTTGCACGTTGCCGACCCTTTAGGAAAGGAAATGGGAAGGAGAAGGAGCGGGCAGAGGGAAAGAGGGTGATTGGGCCTCCGGCATTCTCACCCACCAAACCAAACACGACAGTAGGAATACTGCTATTTCACGTCGATATTCTGTGAGAGGGTAGTCCTTCTCCGGTCGAGCCGGCCCATTCAGGCTGAAATCAGCGAGGCTCTACTACTCATAATCTCGTAATCCGCGTAAGTGGACAGTAAGGTCTCCAGACCTCATACTCTATAGTCGATTCAACAGTAACCATAGAATAATTTTAGACAGGCTCCTGTGACAGGATTGACAGCACCTTACTCGCTGGAGGCGGCCACTGATGAGCACACAAATGATAGCTCCCAATCAGGCTGCAGCGTGAAGAATACCAGCAAGAAACTTATCAACCTTCGTTTTAGATCATCAGACTTATTTTATTAACCTCTGAGTCTTCTTCGTAGAGGTTAATGAAAACACTTTGTGGGTCTGTGTGTCTGTCTGTTAGTGACAGGCATAGCTCCGGAACCACTGGACTGATTGACTTGTAACGTGCAGACACCTTGGATGACCCCAAGGTGTCTGCACACCAAGTTACAAGTCAATATTTTCCATTAGCTCGAACTCGACCGAGGTATGAACCTCAGTCGAGTTTGCATATGGGCCCTGTGGGTCAAAAAACCCAGAGATATAAGGGTCACAAGGTCACATGAAGATGAAGAGGTTGAATCCTGGGTTTTTACACCCATCTCGTTATAATTATCATTACAATAAGTATATATAATATAATAATATAATATTCTACCACATACACACAACACCATCTAGCCCAAACTAAGCAGAGTTTGTACTATGGGTACTAGACAATGGATAAACATACATATATACTTTTTTTGTAAATACATACTTATTATACATAAAAACACCCAGACCAAGACAAACATCCATGTTCATGCACACAAATGTTTGACTTGTGCCGGAATCGAACCCGCGACCTCAGGTGTGGCAGTCGGTTACACTAACCACTACGCCAACGAGGCCGACATATACGGTGTATAAGATATGAATGTACTTAATTTTTTTCAGATTATTATGATCTGGAATTAGCTCTCGTCATCTTATGTATCTCTTGCCTCTACCGTGAGTAGGTAATTAGTCCCTCGTGTGTTTTTTGCACACCTGGTGCACACCTTCATAAGCGCCAAAGACTTTCCTTTCACTTTTTTTTGCGACACTCAACAGGGGATCATGTTATAGACTCTAGTATAAAATGAAGCATGCTTATATTTATTCTTCGCCAAAATCTTATCTTTTAACGAGGAATATAGCAAGTGTGTTATTACCGCTTTCTTTCGTAACAAATAATGTTATTATTGAAAATATTATTGTGTTATAATCATAACGAATGTTGATATTCGCATTTTCGATGTTATCAAAAAATACCTTTGTTCATTGAACTGTCGTAATCACTTCGACGTTTTTGACAGCGGCGGGTACTACGGGGATCTTTTCTTAGCAACAATATATTATATTTGTCGGCCTCGATGGCGTAGTGGTTAGTGTAACGACTGCCACGCCTGAGGTCGGGGGTTCGATTCCCGCACAAGTCAAACATTTTGTGTGCATGAACATGGATGTTAGTCTTGGTCTGGGTGTTTCTATGTATAATATGTATGTATTTACAAAAAAACAGTATGTATGTACCTATGTGTATCCATTGTCTCGTACCCATAGTACAAGCTCTGCTTAGTTTCGGCTGGATGGTGTCGTGTGTATGTGATAGAATATATTAAGTCTTAGGTACAAGATTTTTTGTGGACACATTACCTCACCTCTTATAATTTCAGCTCTGTAAGCACCTTCTCTGGCCGTCAAAGTAGAGACCTCAACATCGCCTCGGCTGCTATGAGGACGGTGTGGAGGCCACTGCTCTTAGATCACACGACTGCTTACCATCCGGCGGAGTGTGGTCATTTCGAGGTGCAAAAAAAAAATGTTATCTTGCCTAATATATATAAATGCGAATGTGAGTTTGTTTGCTACGCTTTCACTCCTTACCTACTTGACGAATCAGCAAGAAATTTCACATACACGTTGTTAGAGGTACACTAAAGGACATAGGGTACCGTACATAAAAAAGGACTGCTTTTGAGGGATGGAATATTGATATAACCTTACCTTAAGATAATACAAAAGCGAGCGAAGCCGCGGGCAAAATTTAGTAACGTATAAATATAATCTGAGAGTATTATAGAAATACAATTTTAGTGGATTGACATTTCATTTATAACACTTTTTAAACTTCAATTAGCAAACCTGTATCTCATAAAGTTGGTTTATTCCTGGTAGAGCTGGCTCCTTACGGACGGACAGACAGACGGACAAAGGTGTATATAATGTTGTTGTTAGAGGGCGTCCCGGAGAGCTGTCACAACAACAAGACCTGTCGCGCGCCTCAGCGGATGTACACTGATACTCAAAGTTTTATTGAAAGACAATAACAATACCTGTACTGGTGACAACACATGTACTGACTGAATTTATTTATGAAACACATCGATCAAATATACCATAGATGCACGATCGTCGCTCGAAAAACGGCCCCAACAAAACTGTGCATAAATCAGTCGTATGCGCTATATTATGCACCTGTCCCACTCACTCTTGCGTGCGCTGCACGTAAGTGAGAGCGAATTGACACCACTACTACGGTGGAGACTGTACCATATACTTAGTACGCTTGCGTATCGCGAGTAACACACTTAGGACGCTTTACATTGACGCGTTTTAACTAAACTATTACAAAATGTTTCTCAATAGGCGTTCAATGGTTATTCCGGTGTATTTCCTGGATTGCATAATAAATGCAGACACTTATAAGTAAGTAGTACTGGTCAGTGCCACATATTGACGCGGTTTTTGTATGAGAATGTGCAGCTATGGTATATTTGATCGAAGATGAAACGCATCTAATGAACATCTTTATGTACGAATTGCCGTAGAGAACTGCCTTTATAATGTTCAAATACAGTCTATGAATTCGGTAGGAGGTTTCAGGCGACTGGGGATTAGGTTTTATTTACGTTTTTCATCAGGTGAGTGAGACCACCCGTAATTTGAACCACAAATATATTGTTTAAATCAGTTTTTATTACAGTTAGCAGAAAAAGTGTCTGATATTACAAAACACTCACACACGACCATAACGTTAAAATAAGTACCACTCGTCAACTAGCTATATTTTAAAACGTTTTATTCATTAAAATTTTCTAGTACTTATTTACAAACCTCATATCTGCATGACGTTAAATTAGTTCCCCATTAATATTTAACGTACAAACCAAAGTTTGAACACCACAGGGTTTACTGTCAATCGTTCAATGATTCGGAACGAGGCTGGTTTTTTACCGCGCACCTCATCTCGGCCACTCGACCAACCTTCGCGTCCCAACTCCTCAGGTAGAATACTTTGGAGTTACACGATAAAATATTGACATCTACATGCACTTGCCATATTTCCGAAAGGAATTGATAAAAATAGAATATGTTTTCTAAACGTTTCATTTTTAATAACGACAACCTTATAACTCTATACTAATATTATAAAGCTGAAGAGTTTGTTTGTTTGTGTGAACGCGCTAATCTCAGGAACTACTGGTTCGATTTGAAAAATTATTTTAGTGTTGGATAGTCTATTTATCGAGGAAGGCTATAGGCTATATAACATCACGCTAAGACCCACACAAACACGGGTGAAACCGCGGGAACATCTAGTGCAAATATATAATAGATTAAGATTAGTTAGCTAGATATTTTACTAACCTAACGAGTTTCAATGTAATCGAAACCTATAAGTACTGGAACTATAGCCAACTAATATTCCTACTTTCACTATGTCAATTGAAACAAGCTGTAAAATTTCATACATATATGCTGGTTCATGTAACCAACAGGCTGGCAGATTCTACCTTAGATTTCAAACTAATAAAACTTTTGGATAACATCTTATTGGTTTGATTGCGTTTGACATTTTGACAAAATCAAATCAATATATTAGTATAATTTAACAAATCTTAGTTACATAAAATTTAAGAGTGGAGTATAATCATAACAGGTAGCTAACTTATGTTTCTGTCGCTGATAGTTTATCGACTGTATATTATCTGCGGATACTAAACTATAAGAGCAGCGGTAGCTCAGTGGGGAGACCAACAGACTGCAATGCAGAGAGTCTCGGGTTCGAAACCACGTCGCGCACCTCTGACTTTCGGAAGTTATATGACTTTTCGAAATTATATGCGTATTGATTGACAATTATTATCGCCTGACATTAAGCCGTCGGTCCCGGTTGCCATGAACATCTATGGGAGTCGTTATTGGGAAGCCAGTGCCCTCTAATATCCTGACACTGGCCTAGTCTTAGGGTATCGTTAGCCTTCGGGTTGCGGAGGTCAGATAGCAATCGCTCCATGTAAAAAGTGATATCCAGTCAAATTCGGTTAGACTAGAAAGCCGACACCAAGTGACTTGGGAATAATAAAGGCTAGGGAGAAGATTACACTATAAAAACTATACAATACTATGCAATCGAAGTTCCAAACCAAATTTCGGTCACGGCCCACAATTTTACCATTGGCAGGTGAGCGCTGAGATAAGGGCGACTGGACTTCCTATCCTCTCACTCTCATAGACGGACGGCGATCCAACACACCCGGATAGAAATCACACACAGGAATGACGGCTTCACGTGTTTTCCGAGGCAAGCGAGGCATAGTGAAATACCGCCAAATACCTAACTCGTACATAGTATTGGGAATATCTAATAAAAAATCTTAATAACTTTTTGTTAGCCTGACTTGTGAGATACTTAGATAAGACTGTATGATTTACAGATGTGTAACTTTCTATTAGACCAAAATTAGGCTTAAGACTGCGCCGAGCGAAATGTGCCAAAACAGGCGGTCATAGTTAAGTGAATAAAATCAACACTTTTTGTTTAATACAAATATAAAATATACATTTACCATAACAATGAATGTGTTTATAATTACTCTGTGTAAAAAAGTTAAAATAATTAATATTTCCGCCTACAAAATTACGTACATTTGCACGAAAAATGCAAAAACGTAAGCTCGTGTTACGTGAATTCTAGATTATAACGGTAGAAATCTATCCTATTTTTCAGCTTAAACGAAACATAAATAGTTAAATTACAATTTGTCCGTCCCAGGTATTAAGGTTATTGGTTGACAATAAAGATACATATTTATCAAAAAAGCACTTCAAATCCTCCATACAAGTTTACTATGGCGGCCGCGCGCCGATTTGAATATGCGCTGCACCGGCTCTGTCATTATCTGTCTTACGCTCGACGTAGTCTTAAAAACAAAAGCACCTAAAATACATATTGGTTCGAATGCAGTGAAGGCCTATTTGTGTGGTATCGCAGTTGCGTATACGAGCACGCGGCACGTGTGTGCCGAGCCGCTGACTGCAATTTCCTCGCACGTCGACGAGCGCGTGTTATCACTACATCGCAACACCTGGCTATCTACACACCCTACTGAACCGTTCTATTTTTATCTACAAGAAACTGAAAGTGCCGGCGAATTCCTCATTTTCTTGGTCGATAAACACACGAAGGCTAATTATAAAACGCGAACTTTCAAAGAAAAAATATGTTAAGAGTTTTTTTTTTTATGAATTAGGGGGCATACGAGCAGACGGATCGCCTGATGGTAAGCGATTACCGCCACCCATGGACACCTGCAACACCAGAGGAGTTACAAGTACGTTGCCGGCCTTTTAAAAAGCCGGAAATACCGCAGGCGACAGCTCATTCCACAGTTTTGTTGTGCGAGGCAGAAAATTCCTGGATAAACACACAGTTGTGGATTGCCTACCATCTAAATGATGGGAATGAAAATGCTGTCGCGTAGGACGATGGCGAAAAGAAACGGCAGGGATCAGTCCGAACAATTCCTCGGAGCACTCCCCATAGTACAAGCGACAGAAGGTGCATAGCGAGGCCACATCTCTACGCAGCGCCAAGGGGTCTAGCCGATTTGAAATATCCTGGCAGTGGACGATTCGAGTCGCTCTCCGTTGAATGCGGTCCAGAGGGAGAAGCTGGTACTGGATTGACCCTGCTCAAAGATGAGAACAGTATTTCATGTGAGGCCGAACCTGCGCCTTATAAAATAAGAAAGAAAGAAAGAAAACATACTTTATTTCTAAAATCACGAAATCTTTCACAATATCATGTAAATAATAGAACACACATATACACATTAATAAATAATTAATAAACATAAATTAAAGTGACCGCCCTGCGCCACAAATGCCACGTTTCAAATGTGCCACCAGTACATAAACTGTGGTCACTCGCTTACGCTACGAGATTGCCATGAAGGTAGTAGGCGGTGGGCCGGCGTGAAATACTGTTGTTGGGCGTTCCATGATAGATCTTTAGAATAATTCTATGAGATCTTGTCTCCGTTGTTATTAAGACTTGATTATTATTTATTATAAACTGTTCCTGTGAAAGGAAACTATTTGACTGCACGGATGGCGAAGTGGTTTAAGTGGTCGTCTCACCACTGCCAACGCGCCGAGTGTTACGGGTTCGAGCCTCACACGGGATAAAAAATAGTGTAATCCGTAAAGAGTTGTTCCGAGTTATGGTATACTTTGTGGCTATTATTTGAACTAGTATAAAATATCTACTACTATACCACGCGTTTTCAGCCACTTTTATGATTAATCCCTGCTCCCGTAGTCCGTAGCGTGATCTTACTATATCGCTGGTCCAATATTACAAGGTTACATTTTTGAAAAATATGAGTTATGAATATTGCAAGGTATGTCGTTCCTTTTTGTTTAGACTAATATAGTAAGAGATGGAAGCACTTACCACCTCACAATATTAAATCGCAAATAGTTCTAAGTTACTTTTAAGTTATTTTTACTGATATACAAATTTTAAACCTCATTTCCCCAAAGTTAAAAAAAAACATAGAACCTTGTGATAGTGAGCCAGCGATATTACTTCTGGATAAAGCAGCTCTCTAGTTTTTGATTTCATTCATTAGGTACATTTTTAATATTAGTGTAGAGCCCAAGTTTCCAAAGTGATCCAGGTGGACCCCTAGGGGTCCACGTGAGACTCGACGGAGACTGCGTTGGCGTGACAAAAAAATGGAGGTTCACAATTCGTAAGAAGCAAAAATTTATTTGCTTTCGATAGTGAAGAACTAAAATGTTAGCTTGACTTCACCTATCAATGTAGGCAGATAATATTTTAAGAAGCTCAGCGACTGTTACTTGTAAAAACTTGCATATTCCATATTCAGTACCAGTGGTCTCGAACCTACCGATTTTTCGGTAGAAAATTACTAAAAAAACAGGTCAGCCCGTAGAGATTTGATCAAATTTTATACGAATGTCAAGGAATATGGTAGAAATGTAGCTTCATGGGGTCCACCGGAACCAGCTAAATTTTAAAAGTGGGCTATGAGAAAAAAATCTAGGAATCTCTGGTATACAGGTATAGATACATACATGCTAAAACCAAAATATATGCACAACAATTAAGGCATTATAAGTATTATAACAATGAATAACTTAAACTTTAAATCCTTTATACATAGAACAAACATTGATGGCCACCTACTGAGGGCGCGTGTCCCTAACAATATGATCTTTGAAGCGAACAAAACCAAATTAAAAAGACATATTATAAACCGATACCTCATCCTTAAGACTTACAACATAAGGCTCATATTTCAGCTACATTTATTTTTGTCTTGGTATTATTGGTATTATAATTTGGTACATCACCTGTCCATAATTTGTAGATACAGAAGTTTGACGAATTTTAGTAGGAATCTCCTTTTCCTATGGGAATTGAGGTATTCTTACGAATATGTGGCTGGCTTTTCTCCTGCTGGGCTCCTTAAGAATTTGCTTTTAAAATGTCAAGATACCACATCTACGTATTAAATTATAAATAAAGTCTTTCGCTGTTTATTGTCTACGATTTTTTGTGTTTTATGGAAATAAGAATATTAATGAATAGCGTTGAATAAACTAGCATGTCACAAAAGACACCATCGTATAAGTAAAGGCACGTGTTTAGATACCTACTAATCATAACATGCTTAAGACACCTTCTCCCTAGCCTTTACTGGCTGTAGTCCGACGCATACCAAAATGCTCTAATCCACAGGATATTAAGGACTTACGTCCTATTAGCATTCTACCATGTATGTCGAAGATTTTAGAGAGGGTTGTTTACATACAAGTATGTGAATACTTAGAAACTAATAGTTTGCTTCCAGAACTTCAGTCAGGGTTCCGTAAGAAACGTAGTACTTCTACAGCTTTGTTAGATGTAGTGGATAACATTTTAGACGCGCGTGACAAGGGTAAAGGTACGTTATTAGCCCTTTTGGACTTTTCCCGTGCTTTTGATTGCATTAATATATCATTGATGCTTTCAAAGCTATCATACTATGGCTTTGATATAGGCACGGTGAAATGGTTCGAGAGCTATTTATCCAATAGGGCGCAGGTTGTCGAAGTTACTGGAGATGATGGAACCAAAATATTATCTTCCCTTCGCTCTGTATCGCGAGGAGTGCCTCAAGGATCTATTTTGGGCCCTCTTTTATTTATTCTGTACAGCGCGGACGTCACGAATTGTATTAAATTTTGTAAATACCACATGTATGCTGACGACATACAAATTTACACTTCTTTTGAGCCTACACCACCTTCGACACTAACAGCCGTTCACTCAATGAACGAGGACTTGGACAGAATATCTAAATGGGCCCAGAAAAACGCTCTAGTTCTGAATCCCCTAAAATCGAAATACATGGTTTTGGGAAGTAAAAGTCATATTGGTAAGATTACAACTGTAGGCCCTCAGATTGTCATCAATGGTAATCCAATAGATAGAGTGTTCGAGGTTCGCAATCTAGGATTAATTATGGATCCGGAACTGCATTTTGAAGCTCATGTTAACAACGTAATGAGTAATCGCTTTTATAGATTAAAAATGTTGTACAGAATACGACAATTTGTTAGCATGGATTTGCGTAAGAACCTGGTTGATACACTAGTGTTATCCAAACTCAATTACGGTGACGTAGTGTATGGACCATGTCTTCTGAAGCGTACAGAGAAGCTGCTGCAGCGGATTCAGAATGCTTGTGCGCGATTTTGTTTTGATATACCGCGTAGGAGCCATGTGACTCCATTCATAAATGACAACAAAATACTCAAAATGGCATCTAGAAGAGAATTACACTTAGCCACCCTGTTATTTGGAATATTGAGGAGCCAAACGCCAAAATATCTATTTAATAAATTGTCTTGGACACAAGACAGTTGCTCTTATCCAATTAGGTCATCGGTTCACCTCTTGAATTTAATATTTAATATTTATTTAATATTTAATAATATTTATTTAAATAATAGGTACAATAATTTATAATAAATGACTAATTTACTATTAATTTATAATATACATTTGTTGTTGTTTGCCCGAACTAGATTGAACCTGTGGCTCGGGCGAAGAAGTGCTTACAAAAACTATTTTAGCAATATAAATTTACATAACTACTATTCAATAATAACATTTTAATAACCTGCATAAGCAACTAGCAGTACCGGTAATAAGTGGGTCAATAATAATGATGCGTTAAGATAGATCAGCAAAATTTTTATTTGCTTACTTGAAGTAACTGCTCAGTTTGCTCATACGACAAAATTTGTAAATAATTATATAATATGTTCTTACAGTTAACATGATTTAATTTATAAATACTTAACTCTCTATTTAATTTATTATATAAAAATGGACCTAGGAAAGAAAGAAATCTATTTGAAAAAATGAATTTTGAAACTGATTGTGAGGCGCAAACTATATCTTTTCGTCTTTTGTTAGTAACATCTTCGTGATATGTAAGCAATGTGTGCTGTTTTAGTACTGTGTGATATATGAAAATTTGGCGAACAGTCATCACCTTGCACGATTTATATAACATAATTGTGGGAAAATGAAAGGTCGCGTTGTGGCTACTTTTAGAATTGCTCTTTGAGCTCTTTCTAGCGGCAGTAATATTGTTTTTAGTGCTCCACCCCATGAAGTTATGCAATATTGGATGATAGATTGACATAAAGATAAATACACTTGAATGATTAATTTTAAATCTGCTATAGCTCGCAGTTTTTTAAATACATACATTAATTTACGAACTCTACTTACCAAACTATCTATGTGTTTTCTAAAAGAGAGGATGTCGTCGATTATGATGCCTAGATATTTTACATTATTGGTTTCCTGGATAGTAGGACAATTACACAAGGGCACTGACAAATTGTGGTAGGAGAGAGGACAATGGTGTGCGTATATATAATTGTTAGTCACAGTGTACTGATTTTTGCGCATGGAAAAATGAATGTATTTAGTCTTGTCAGCATTTAATGTTAAAAGATTATTATTTAACCAGGTATAGACAATATTAAAGCCAGACTGGGCGCTATCGTATAATTCGTTGGTAGTTTTGGCAGTAAAAATTAGGGCGGTGTCATCAGCGTAGGATATTATCTTTCCATGTTTTAAGGTAAGATTACATAGGTCGTTAATATATACCAGGAAGAGCGTAGGAGCTAGGATACTTCCCTGGGGAATTCCATATCCTGGTATTTTTTCATCATGGCTTATGACATTTCCTATTTTAACACATTGGTGCCGATTGCTTAAATAATCTGCAAAAATTCTCAGTTGCGTATCCCTTATACCAAGTGCCTCCAATTTGTTTAGCAATGAAGAAATTGAGATAGTGTCAAATGCCTTGGCAAGGTCAAGGAAGATCCCTAGAGTCTGATTACCTTTGCTGAGTTCACCAGTGATAAAATTAGTTAAACTATGCACCGCGTCAGCTGTTGATAATTTATTTCTAAATCCATATTGCGCAGGTGAAAGAAAATTATTATGTTCTAGGTAATTAACTAATCTACTGTTTATTATTTTTTCTAATATTTTTGATATTGAAGGGAGAATCGATATAGGTCTATAGTTGGTGACTAGGTCTTTGCTTCCAGATTTAAAAACAGGTATGACTACCGCCTTTTTCAGGCATGTCGGAAAGATACCTTCAGAAAGGCAGAGGCGAAAAATATGCGATAGTGGAGGTACCAGGATGTGCTTAAATCGCTTAAGAATCTTATTACTTATGTTATCCCAGCCGATGGCGCAATTGTCACGCATACCTAAGATGATTCGCTCTATTTCGCCTTCATCAGTGTCCAGCATAACAAAAGAGTTTAGACTAGGATTGTTACTTGCTTTTTTAAGAGGTGTAGAATGGCTACTAGTTCGTTGCAGAGTCCGTTCGGCGAGCTTTTTACCTACGTTCACAAAATAATTATTTACCTTGTTAGCTGACAGCAGTGGCATAGTATTAGCATCCAATAAACTCGAGTTTGATTCACGGTGTTTTGAGGTATAAGTGACGTTTTTAATATGTTTCCAAATTTCTTTACTGTTATTACCTGCTCTATGCAATATATATTTATCGTAGTTAATTTTTAATGTACCTAGACACCGCACAACAGCGTTTAGGGGAAGTTTTAAATACGCGGCCACGAAATGTTGGAATGACTTGCCTCCACCAATGCGAAAATTTAAAACAAACTTAATATTTAAGACAAATTATAAAAAATATTTATTAAATCGACAAAAAGACTCCTAATTTAAGATCGCCAAGTATTTAAATCTTACTCATATTTTCAGGCACATCTATAGTTTTTACCTACAATAATAAAAATATTGACATGTAGGTATATTTATTTAATTTGTCTGCAATCTATTTCTTTATCTGTAATAATAAAGGAAACTTTTTTTTTTTGGGTTTTGTTTGTGGTTTGGTGGTATTCATTTGAACTGTAGTATTTATTACGCTCATAATCACTATTGAGGTGTTGCTGAAAATCAGCGCTGTATCGCAACTCGCATGCGGTGCGGCATTATGCTGAGCAACATCTCTTTTTAATGAACACTGCGACGCACATTGAACAGCAAGGACGCCATATATATATTATGTGTATTCTATATTATTTATAATAATGTTGGTATATAAGTTTTATTACTTATTTTAAATTATTTATAATTTTCTCTTTAACTATATTATTACTGCTACACATTTTTGTTATGAAATAGTTTTGATTGTGTGTTGCAATGTTACATTAAAATAAAATATTTCTTTCTTTCTTTCTTTCTTTCTTATTATTCCCAAGTCACTTGGGGTCGGCTTTCTAGTCTAACCGGATTTGACTGGATATCAGTTTTTACATAGAGCCATTGCTATCTGACCTCCGCAACCCGAAGGCTAACGATACCGTAAGGCTAGGCCAGTGTCAGGATATTAGAGGGCACTGACTTCCCAATAACGACTGGCATAGATGTTCATGGCAAACGGGACCGACGGCTTAATGTGCTCTCCGAGGCACGGAGCAGGCGATAATTGTCAATCAATACGCACATACTTTCGAAAAGTCATAAAACTTCCGACAGTCAGAGGTGCGCGAAGTGGGTTCGAACCCGAGACCCTCTGCATTGCAGTCTGTTGGTCTCCCCACTGAGCTATCGCTGATCTTATGACACATGTATATCCCAAATGGATTAGGCAATGGTATATCAGACACACAACTATGTCTTGATCCTAATTTTGGTGAAACAGTTTTAGACTCAAATACATAGATAATTAAGATGTACTTTTATATTTTTATGAGGAACTTTGTTTTAAGCTTATTATTCGTATTAGTACTCACTCGACGGCTGAAATACATAGCCTCGCTGATTTCAGCATGAATGGGCCGGCTCGACCGGGGAAGGACTACCCTCTCACAGAATATCGACGTGAAATACCAGTATTCCTACTGTTGTGTTTCGTTCGGTGAGTGATAGTGCTGGAGGCCCAATCACCCTCTTTCCCCCTTCCTGCTCCTTCTCCTTCCCACTTCCTTTCCTAAAGGGTCGGCAAAATTATAAAAAATGCGACGAGGCCGCCACGACCAGGCGGCCCAAATCTGCTATGGCTGTAGGATGAATGCGCGAGTGATCCCTGTACCCGGGCCATAGATTGTGAGAAGGAACACTGTGGCAGGTTTATTTTTTATTTCTTATTTATTAACGCACAAAACACATTACAATCGTTATTACATCTTATATCATAAATACATTGTTTAGATCTGGATCGTAACATAACTAATATGTGCACACAAAGAAATCAATAAGGATTACACAAAAATTATCTCGGTTTAGTCGGAATTACCGGGATATCTTCATCTTTTCCCGGGTGAGTGCGACATAACCTCTCCGCCCGTCCCCGCTGAGGGGTATGCGCCAAAGCATACCCCATGTAAAAAAAGTGCAACGTAACAGTAATATAATATTAAAGCCGAGCCAATAGCCGTTTACCAAGCAGATTTCCAAATTCCTATTCCTGATAACTTTCTAACAGAAAGTCTCAATAATACCTTGCAAGCCTCGGCAATCGAACCGGAGACACTACGACCGACCACAAACATAACCACAAACTTATGCCATAGTTCGACAAGGCTACAATTTAAAAAAGTAATTTTATTCCTAATGATATGTTAACTTGATTAACGGACCAATGAGTTCGACAACTCAGAATAACCAACAATTAATACAAAAAAAACGTTAATTCGATCCACAGACGCGTGTCGTGGTTGCCCACAACCTCGTAGTGTTACATTGAAAACAAAAACTTGCTAACCACACTGCGTATATCGAATTACATAAAAATTATTACAAGAAAAAGTTACGATAATAAATAATGGGATTAAATAATATAATGACCACCAAAAATAGTAATTGCGCAGCAAAATATGCTTACTAAAATATATCATAACGAGCACCTATACGCCTCAAATCACTGCATTCCGTCTCGGAAGGGTTAGGTTATGTTAGGTTCCTTCTTAAACCCACCCAAAAACAGGAGCTCCGTCGACTTATTTTAATCTCTTTAAATATATTTTGCTGTGCAATTTGGTGATCATTTACTATTTTTGACTGTTATATTTTACTACATCTGGTGATAAGTTAAACATAAGCCATAAATAATTATAATATGCTCTCGCTTACAAGGACATTAAAGCAGCACTACCATATCTGCCATGTGTGCGCTTCAATACCCGACTCAAATGAAATGGTATAAGGTTTATCTGTGAGGAAATTTTCAGTAGCAGCGCGGAATTTTGAAATGTGGAAGACTGAAATTAGCCCCTATTACGTGGGACCTCAAATAATAATAGTTAACAAAATGTGAGTGCAGAACTCCTCAGCCTCCCTTTTCGGAGAAGGAGGCGTAAATCTAAGTACCTATGGCGTAGTGGTTAGTGTTTCCGACTGCCACGCCTGAGGTCGCGGGTTCTATTCCCGCACAAGTCAAACATTCGTGTGCATGAACATGGATGTTTGTCTTGGTCTCGGTGTTTCTATGTATAATATGTATGTATTTACAAAAAAAAACAGTATATATGTATGTTTATCCATTGTCTAGTACCCATAGTACAAGCTCTGCTTAGTTTGGGCTAGATGGTGTAGATGGTATTTTAGTGTTGGATAGCTCATTTATCGAGGAAGGCTATAGGCTGTATAACATCACGCTACGCCCCACGGGGGCGGTGCAGTAACGATAAACGCGGGTGAAACCGCAAAAACATCTAGTGCTTTTATATGAGTGGTTTTCTTCTACCATGAGCGTAATAGATGACAGACGTAAGGCGGTCCTGATTTTTGGATCCAATTGAATGATAAAACGGAAAACGTGTTACTCTTGCTTACACTATTAGCTCAGACACCCAAAGTGACTCTTGATCTAGGATAGGAGACTGCTAGTCATGACTTCTTAGGTGCAATTGATGAGTCAGGCTAAGTAGTTGTTATGTTGTTTTTAAAAAGACAACTCCCACATTAGAAATTATACCTGTGTCGTGGGGAACTGTACAAACATTCAAACAACGGACACAAAGAACACTTAAACTCGAAACAACCATTTGTGGATGACACAGAGGGCATTGCTCAGTTTGTTAGGGTGCTTGGACCTGGCGTGGACATTAATTATAGTAATAAATGCATTGCTTTTTTAATATCTTATATCCAAAACAAACTAAATATGATAATAAAGCTGCTGCAAGTTGTTAAAATATGCCTTTTCTAGATATACGTAATATTGCAATATTGTCACTTATAATTGACTGAAAATGAGCATTTCATTGGTTGACTAATATCTATATTTATTATAAAAACGATACCTTATTTATGTAATAAAGAAGAACATGTTAAGAAAAACAAGTATCTTATTAAAAATGCACGTTTGTTTATATGCTAACCCAGAATGGAGCGCGAAAGAAGAAAAATGGCGAAAGATTGTTATCAGTGTAAATATTTATTTATGCGTCCTTTTTTACTGAAATATTTCCTGCGACGAGGTATTGTCTAATATTTTTTAATTAATTAATTATAATTAATTGTAAATAGATTTTTTACTTAACAATTTGTCCACGCAAAGCCGAAAGTAGCTATTCCCTTTATGTCCCGTGTGGGATTCGAACCCACAACACTTGGCGCAGTGGCAGCGGCGAGGCGACCACTTAAACCACTGCGCCCTCCGTGCAGTCAGTAGTGTTAGAGACTTCTGTATGAACATTCTTGGTAGTAGCGCGGAGTCTGGAAATGTGCTATGCAATTTAGTAATAGCTGGCAAAATGCAGATGTTATGAATCTCTGCGTACCTCTTCAAAGCGTGGTGTTAGACTATACAGGCTGACTGCTAAAAGACTGGATATATTGAAGGAGAGTATTCAGTACTTGGTTCTGGAACCGAATTTCTAAAAAAACGGCTTAGTAGTCGTTTCGCACGAATTTGTTCGCACGAATCGTGCGACAAGACACTTTTTTAAAATATTTTTTTTTGTAGTCGTTTCGCACACATGAAATATATTTTCGTGCGAATCGTTCCCGTCTGAAAACGCAGGTGTCGTTTCGCACGTTTTCTTTTTTGTGCTAATAACAGTAGAAGTATACTTACGTAATGTACATTCGCGCACGAAGGTGATAGTTTTAAAATAATAAATAAAATAAAATTTGACCTAGTTATCGAATAAAAACTCTTGCGCATTTATCAAAGCTAAACAAAACCTCCGCCCCTGCCCCCAGCTACCGGCATCCCGCACTCTCCCGAATTTACACCACCACCCGTCCTTTTCTAATCAAAGGTCATTAGCCTGGACAGCTGTGTGCGCAGTGTCCACATTTTATAGATATTTCATACAAATTTTCATAAAGGTTTTCATTGCAGGTTATACAGATTTTATTTTTATTTCTTTTTTATAGGTTATGTCTGACCATAAATTATCATGTCCTAAGTATGTACAACGTTTAACCAGTCACACTGTATAATGTAATATTATTTATTAAGAATAAGTGACGAATACAAAGATAGAGCGACAACATACCGATCTCAGATTAGAGAGTCGATACCATCTAGTATCAACAGTGAAATCAGTACAACATAACGTTTATCAGTTATCTCCTTAAGTGCGACAAAGTGATTAGCTATGATCTAAAGTTAGCACTTTTAGTTATATAAGTATTACGGATTCCTAGACTTTGGAACGGCTACCTAGGCAGACACAGCAGCTCATGTAAGAAAAAGAATATAAAATTGAATTGTATTGTTAATAAACATTTGGCGATCGAAAAGAGTGGCCATGAGTTTCTTGCTAGCTTCTTCTCATGAAAGCTCTACTCCTCGAACAGGCTATTTTAATGTTAAATTTTAATTCCTTTTATTTTTATTTTTTATATTTTTATTAATAGGTATATCAATATATATAGCGTCAGTTAGTTAATATATCAGGTAGTCGGCGATAGCTTAGTGGTGAGACCAACAGACTGCAATGCAGAGGGTCTCGGGTTCGAACCCACGTCGCGCACCTCTGACTTTCGGAAGTTATGACTTTTCGAAATTATGTGCGTATTGATTGACAATTATCGCTTGCTCCGTGTCTCGGAGAGCATGTTAAGCCGTTGGTCCCGGCTGCCATAAACATCTATGGCAGTCGTTATCGGGAAGTCAGTGCCCTCTAATATCCTGACACTAGTCTAGATTTAGGGTATCGTTAGCCTTTGGGTTGCGGAGGCCAGATGGCAGTCGCTCCGTTTAAAAACTATGGAAATAAAAATTATTGACTTTACTTTTAGACTATGATTTCGTGAGTGCTCGCGCACCTTTATCGCGTCTATGCTATTGCGAGTGTTATTTTATACATCGTATTAGCAGTTGCTTTTTAAGTAAGTTCTTACTATAAGATGACATTTCACCGACCGACCGGCTCTTTCTTAGACAAGTTGAAATGTACACTGTATGCGACTACCGCGTGGTTTACACAAAGCTTTAACAGGCTCACTCTCACAATAGAGACTACTTATGTATTTTAAGTATTTTTAAACACCTACTTTATTACAAGTAATTACCATGTCTTGCCAATTATCACAGTTATAAATGAATATATTATTATTCGTACCGTCACTTCAATTATGTCAATGAAGAAGCTGAAACGATGATATAAAATTACTTATTGAAATTAAACTACTATATACGGATATTATCGCGCGTTGTTTGTTTGAGACTTTATTACAACATTTTGAAAACTGTTACACTACTATTACTATTAAACTTTACTAATTTTTAAGCTAGTTAAATTATTGAAATTATTAAAACTATTTATACTATTACTTATACACAAATTTTAAGCTCATAGAGCGCTTTACGTTTCATCATTGCAGATTAGATACGTAACTATAAAATTAAGCATAAATATGTCTTGCAGATTAAAGTTTGACTCCTACATTTCACATTGTTATCGCCGCTTAAAAATACTGAAAGCTGACTTTTGATTAAGAAAAATACAATTATGATTGGCGCTCCTCATAATTCAGTATACGTTTTTAAAACGCGCCTACCTCGGGTCTACACTGATAAGGATCATGCGTTACGGATTACAAAAAATATCTATGACTTAATCAGAGTTTTACTGATTAGAAATTAGCGTACATTTATAGTTAAATAATGCTTCAAAGCAGTGTAAAAATTTACAATCCTTATTCTAAGAGAACTGCAAAATTTATCATTTCTTAACTTGCCACCCACTCTTGGTACTGAGCTATAGCCTAGTGGAAGATCGTTGCACTGTCAAGCAGTGGTCCCGAGTTCGATCCCAAAGCCCGAATATGGGATTTTTCGAAGTTATGTGCGTATAAAATAGTTAATTATCGCTCGCTACAATAGTGATGGAAAACATAGTAAGGAAGCCTACATATTTGAGAGCTCTCCATAATGTTCTCGAAGATATGCACAGTTAGTCAACCTACTCTGGGCCAGCGTGGTGGACTATGGCTTTATCCTTTTCGCACTGAGAAGAAGTCCATGCCGTAGGCCAGCTTATGCATATACAGGGCTTATATTATATACAAAATATATATATACTGTATTCTAAAATATCTTCGAAAGTGGTGATCTCTCGTATTGGTGACCAAGACACATCACGGTCGATGATCCAACCGAAAAGTGTTGGGTATTATAGGTATCACTGAGGTGCCTATTATAACATCCTCAATCCTTAAATCCATTCGCTTCCGTTTATAATTCTTCAATCTCATATATGTACATATCGTGCACGATGAGATTATCAAAAGAGCAAACTGAAGGCGTGCTAATATTAGATTGAATAAATAAACGATAAAATATTCTAAATCTAGCATTTTATGAAGGCAATCTCGGCTTTTTGACAGTTGCGATTGTGCAGCCACTGAAGTACATAATCTTTTCTCCAAAATAATCCACTAAAATACCTCCGTGTCATAACTCCACGCTAACTTTAAGATCTGACACATTTCAAGTAGATAATCTCGTGTCCAGAATGGCGATGTCCACCATTTTTTACGTCGAGACCGGAAAGTATCATCTTATTTCGTTATTTGTTTATCTCTTTCCTTGTCGACAGCCATCACCAGGTAATTAGAAAGACAAGGTAGCTTTTTCATCATACATAATCGATATGACAGGTACAGTTGCCAAACAATTTTAAACCTTATATTTTGTTAATAGAGTTGAAGATTCTATGGTGGTGTGTTTATCTCGGGTGACAATGTCATCTTTTTTTATTAGATATTGTTTTTGGTCGACACTGCCATTTTTATTGAGACCGTTGTGGATTTGTTTTAGTCATCTTGAAAGCTGTTTAAGTCGGCGCTTAGGGGTAAAGATTTTAATTCATTTTTATAGAAAAGGTACTAAAGATAACATGAGACGAAAAGAGGAAGAATTGTATTTTTGAAGTGAAAGCTTCTTTAGGCGCGTTCACCTCGGGTGAACAAAAATCATAGAACTCGCGTCATCGTAACGCTTCCACGCTTTCCATTTTTAAATTATTTTAAAATATTAACAATATCTCAGAAATGGTGCGTCCTACGAGTATTAAGAACCTGACCCGCCCCTTTATTTATTTATTTTCTCTTTTGTAATTAATTATTTACTCTCGTAATATTATGTGCATGCTATAATCACATCTAGTAGATGTCAATCTAAAATGTCTTTCAGCGTATGTCCTTTGATAAAGTGTGATTAACTGATTATACATCAGTTTGGTAAAATAAAATAAAAAACAAAAGGTAGCCAAGTTATTTTTACGCTGGTCTTTTGTATGAGGGTGGTAGACCCGAGTTAGTAACACAATGTGTTACTTTGTAATGAAATATACATATGATAGGCTTACATGCGGCTGACACCAACATTTTACTAAAATTTAAAATGCTCTTCGGGGAAATAGGTATAAGGCTATGTGTATGTACCTATGCATGGTTTCTTCTCATAGGCCTGAACCTAGCAACTAACATAAATGTAGCTTCAGTAACTTAGTAAACTCACTAACCTATATACTTTGACGTTCATAAGTGTTACTTTGTGACCTAAATGAATAAATGATTTTTGACTTTTGACATGAGAATACGCACTGACATGTACAAACCACCCATCAATCTGTGAAATATGTAACCAACAAACTTGTCACTGATAAAATTTGCGACTGAGCCCAAGCCCGAGGTTTTGTGTTACAAGCTAATTTGAGAAATTATAATAAAACTGTGATATCTTTAATCCCAGAATTTTGTTAATTTACGTTTCTAATATTTATTTTTCCAGTGAAGTATTTCTAGTACGTTTTTGACCATAGTAACTGGACTGAACTTCGTGCTCAGCTGTAAAATACAAGAATATTGTTTAAAAATATTCTAAATAACAGGGTATTAGATACAGAAGACAGAAAAAGGAATGGCAAAGATAAGAATGTAAATTTCTCATAATCATCCCAAACGAGCTGACGCCGCGCGCCGACGCGACGACAGCAACATAAGTAGCTGAACGTTCAAAAATGTTAATTTTATAAATTAAATCCTTATTATATTCTGTATCTTTATTTTTTTTCTCTCTTTCAAATATTACTGCTGTAAAGACTAGTGTGTATACATATAATAAAATTGTAACTGATCGATGCCTGTCCATAAAAATATTTAAGAAAATTAACGTGAGACCCTTTTTTACGAGCTATTGAAATCAAAACAATGATGGTTACTGTTTGACTGTCTGTCTGTATGTTTGTAAGCGTATCGCGCAAAAGCTACAAATACTCAATTAAATGCTGTTTTTATAGTTGTATTGCTACAAATCTAACTTAAAATCTGGTCTCTGTTTCATTTTGATACGCCGCGCTGCCTAAAAGTCAAATATTATGTGTAAAGATCTGCTTTTTCTACATGCCAAGAAAGAAAAATATGGATAGGTTCCATATTTTTCTTTAGGCGAATTCCCAGCGTATGTACGTAGTCGCGAACAATAGAAGATAGATGCAATCGGAATCTCACACGCGTGTATCGACTTATGTTGCTGACTGTATAATCACCAAGAAATGAGCAGAGGCGGGCTCTTCCAATTCCACTAACCAGTTTTCTTTTTAAATTTAGGATGTTACCTATTGGATCTTGCTGGCAAATTCGCTCGCTTTAATTAGTTTTTGATAATAAAATTCTGTCCCTCGGGAACAGTAGGTACTTTTACCTGAAAGGCAATGTGTATGTAAAATTTCATGACGATCGGTCTAGCAGTTAAGGTGCAAAAGCGTAACAAACAAACAATCTCACATTTGCATTTATACTAGTTAGGATTTTTACTATATACCGCCGGAAATCTTCAAAATTCCTATTCTGAAGACGATCAAAACTATTTTGTTATTATGATACTGTGTTTGGCAAAATAAATCCGGGGTGATACGTTATCGCGTTGTCCAACACTAATACCTGTAATCCGTGTAATCTAGTAACACGGACGGACAGATAGAACGACTCAATATTAGTTTGTGCACGTGACTACTAACTTTAGCATCGCACTCGTATAATTATTATCTATATATAGTTACAGCTACTTTTGGATATCCTACGTTGATTATGATAGAACCATTTTGAGAAACTCTTATTCAAAAATAAATTCTAACTTAATATTATAAAAGCGAAAATGAGTTAATATAATAATAATATTCTACCACATACACACAACACCATTTAACCCAAACTAAGCAAAGCTTGTACTATGGGTACTAGACAATGGATAAATATACATTTTTTTTTTGTGTATACGTACATAATTACATATTATACATAGAAACACCCAGATCAAGACAAACATCCATGTTCATGCACACAAATGTTTGACTTGTGCGGGAATCGAATCCGCGACCTCAGGCGTGGCAGTCGGTTACACTAACCAGTACGATATCGATTGTTTGTCACCTTTTGACGCCTAAACCACTGAACCGATCATCCTGAAATTTTGCATATACGTTGACAGGTGTTTTCCTCGGGAACAGTAATTTTTTTCGGGATGAAAGGTAGCCTATGTTCGTTTCTGTACACCTGTCAACGCATATGCAAAATTTCAGGATGATCGGTTCAGTGGTTTAGGTGTGAAAAGTTAACAGATAAACAAACTCATTTTCGCTTTTATAATATTAGTCAGGAAGTTAGGATGTACTTATTATACGCACATGAATATTAATCTGGCAAGTCGTAGACAACAACAATTAATGGTCTGCCTATTGTGTCTGACCACCAGTGTGCCACTGCGACTCAATAGGTTAAAAATTTAACAATATCGTTCTCTTTCAGGTAATTGTAATATTTAAGTTTTCTCCTTAAAAGCCACTTCAAAGTCTCAAAACGTTGATCTTTTAACTATAAATAGTTGTCCTGAAGAATCAGTTAACTTATGTAATCATTTTTTTGCTTCGGTAGGTAAATCATATGCTAACGAGATATTATTAAAGCTAGATACCACGCAATATGAATTGGCACAAAAAGTGAATACTGGCAATGCGCCTTCCTCTTCTTTCTTTTTTGAGCCAACTGATACAGATGAAATTAATAATATTATTCTCAGTCTAAAATCTAATACTGCACCGGGTCCTGATAGCATTTCTATCCAGTTCATAAAAGCTATTAAGGATCATATTGTTAAGCCCCTTGCTGTTATCATTAACATTAGTTTAAGCACTGGAACAGTCCCAGATGTCTGGAAATCAGCAGCAGTTACACCGATACATAAAGGTGGTGAAACTAATTGCCCCAATAACTTTAGGCCAATTTCATTACTGCCAGTCTTCTCGAAAATTTTAGAACGAATTGTTAATAAACGTTTGGTAAAATACATTGAAAGTAATAAATTTCTATCGGTAAATCAATTTGGATTCAGAAAAAAGCGCTCAACTGAGGATGCAGTTAAGCTACTGATT
Source organism: Catocala sponsa (assembly GCA_963564715.1). Classification (NCBI taxonomy): domain Eukaryota; kingdom Metazoa; phylum Arthropoda; class Insecta; order Lepidoptera; family Erebidae; genus Catocala; species Catocala sponsa. Next base: position 1,570,015 of record OY751337.1, read on the forward strand.
GATAATGTGGTACAAAATTTAGATAAGAGCAGGGTATGCGTGGGAGTTTTTCTCGACCTCGCAAAAGCCTTCGACACTGTGTCGATTCCAATCCTGCTGAGGCGGTTGGAAAGTATCGGTGTCAGAGGTATTGCTCTTGACTGGTTCCAGAGTTATTTAACTGAAAGACAACAGTGTTTAAAAATAGATTCTTGGGTTAGTTCCTCAGTAAAACTATCATTCGGCGTACCACAAGGTAGTGTTCTGGGTCCTACCTTATTTTTAATTTATCTAAATAGTCTTACCACCTTACCATTACAAAATGCTCAAATCATTTGTTACGCTGATGACACTGCAGTGATATTTCATGATACTACTTGGAGTCATTGTTTCAAAAATGTTGAACATGGCATGGCAAAAGTCACGAGTTGGCTTTCTGATAATTTATTAACATTAAACATTAACAAATCAAAATACCTATGTTTCCATAAAACTGCAATATCGTCTCCACTAGCCACTTCTGCCATCATGATTCATGAGCGTCATTGCAATGAAGCGGATAATGTAAATTCCTGTAGCTGTAATTCTATACAACGAGTTCGTTGCATCAAATATTTAGGCGTCGATATTGATGACAAACTAACATTTCGCGATCACAGTGCAGCTCTATCATCCAGGACCAGAAAGATAATTTATGCCATGAAACAAGTCAGAGACGTAGCAAATGCAGAACTTGTCAAAAATATTTACATTTCTCTTTGCCAGTCGATTTTGACATATTGTATAAATGCGTGGGGGGGCACATCAGCGTCACATTTAATTTCACTAGAAAGGGCTCAAAGGTCGGTGATAAAGGTTATGCTAAAAAAGCCTATCAGGTACCCCACTGAACAGATATACACAGAAGCCAATTTGTTAAGTATACGCCGCCTTTACGTAAAAGTTGCTGTCAGCTTTACACATAAACAGACATTAAATGTCAACAACTACCAAGGTTTACTGAGTAAAAGAATCTTTAGAGTCCAAGTCCCTACAGTCAATACAACTTTTGCACAGAGATTCTCTCATTACCTTTTTCCTTACTTATACAATAAGATCTGTAAAGTATGTAAATTTAAAAGGGACTCTGTGCGCGAGATGCAAGCAAAAGTGATAAAGTACTTATCTGGCCTGAACTTTCACGAGGTAGAACGATTATTAAAACCTGTTCAGTGAGAACCTGATTTTTGGACACACACGCATACATTCGCACACAAACTCACACCACACACACACCCTCACACACACACACACACACACACACACACAAACACTATTATTTTTTATATAATTGCTGGCTATATTGTTAAGATTAGTCCTAAGAAAAACGCTGTATTACTGACAGCCGCGATACAGGCTTTGCCTAGTGCGGTTGTCATTGTATATCTTATTTTGTAAACAATGGACTGCCTAATAAATAAACATTATTATTATTATTATATTATTATTATTCTAGCATAGACACTTTTCTGTGCCATCTAAGTACGGTGACAAGTTCGGTACGGGAACGTCTATAATTTAAATCTTGGACCAATATAATTTCAGCCCTGTCTTGGACAGTCCCACTGCTGGGCACGGGCCTCTTCTCACTGTGAGAAGGGTTAGGCCATAGTCTACTACGCTGGTCCAGTGTCGGTTGGCAGACTTCTCATAACATTGAGAACATTATTGAAAACTCTTAGACATGCATGTTTACTCACGATATTCCTTTTCTTTGACCTCTTTGACCAATACTCAATTTTTTATCATCAGTAGATATGTCGATCGTCACTCTGCCGAGCACTCCATAACATACCTACACTTCAAACCCAAAATAGCTATCTAAAGATAACAGGTAACCTCACAAAAATCCGTAGAGGCGTCGAAATCTAAAATAATTGCTGGCTACCGAGTTTGTTAGTAGATAAACATGATATATGATGTGAACACAAGGCTTATCACGACCAACTTATCTATGCATACACCATAAACTTTATTTTACATATATTTAAAGACGAATTTTGCTCGATATACGGTAAGATAAGTCGGTGTTTGTGATAGAAATGTTGACACTAGGCCGTAATTATTTCGACACGGTATTGTAATTGCAAGAGTTTGATATTTGGCTGTCAATTATATTAGGTGTTCTCGGTCATCAATATTTGTTCGCAGTAGCTCGTTGAATGTTATGAGGTTAGCTTTATGATGAATGGTTTCGTTCTCGCTAATTTAAGCTGTTAGTAACACCCGCGAGTTTACGCGTATGGTATACCTTAGCCTGGTCTTGTGCTTTTTTTTATACTACTAAGGTGGCAAACAAGCATAAGGCCCACCTTATGGTAAGTGGTCACCGTAGCCTATAGACGCCTGCAACACCAGAGGCATCACTTGCGCGTTGCCAACCCTTTAGGAATGGAAGTGGGAAGGAGAAGGAGCGGGAAGGGGGAAAGAGGGTGATTGGGCCTCCGGCACTCTCACTCACCCAACGAAACACAACAGTAGGAATACTGGTATTTCACGTCGATATTTTGTGAGAGGGTAGTCCTTCCCCGGTCGAGCCGGCACATTCATACTGAAATCAGCGAGGCTCTACTTACGCATAGAGACATACTAAACTATACAGAAGATTTATATCTATATTTTAATACGTGAAGCAATAATCTTGTACCCATTTTTAAGAAAATTGCGCGGACGGAGGAGTATGAAATTTGGCACAATTAAAGTTTTTATAAAATATGCATTACAAAAACATTAAATTAATGAAAAAGCACTACACGCACACATCCATGCGTTTGACACACGCAGTCGAATCGCGTTCGTAGTATTTCGGCATTGTTCGTCTGACGTCGCGTCGTACTATTCTTTATAACTATGGTTACCTATACCTTATTTATATGAATTACTTATACTTATAAAGGAAAAAGAAAACGAAGTAGCAAGCTTAGGAATTTTGGTCGAATTTTGATCACTAGTGTATATAAATATGTAACTAGTACCAGTAAATATGTATCCATATCTAACATGAATCATTTCATTTGGATACCCTCAATAAATACTCATAACATCACTCCTCAAGGCAAACACATTCCGAAAAATTCAGAGGCATTCTAAAAAACAAGTAAGAGTTCGAAAAAATGGTACCACGTGACCTTGAGGTCATAGGTCAGAAGTCATAGTCATTTCGGGGGTATATCGACTATGCTGAGTCGAATGGCGCTGACCGCGAGTCTCTAGCTCCTACGGTTCTTGAAAGTTGTATAACAGACGGACAAAGCTGTTGTATAAGAGATATTTCGAACTCTAAAAAAAAGCGAATTTAAGAGAATCCATCCTAAGCCGACGAGCGTAATGAATACTAAGGTGAAAAATTCTAATATCTGCCTTTGTACGTATAACGTATGTGTTTGTTTATTCATGTATATACTTTTGCTTATTCATAAGCCTTCACTCTATAGACCTCATCGTTATAAAAAGCTTCGACAACTATAAAATTAATCCCAAACTAATTCTAGAATATACTTTATGATTTAAGGAGCAACAGTTTAATATCTCTGTTGATAACGACTTAGATAAGACACGTTCACTGATAAAAACCGACTTATGAAATATCTAACGTTATCGCGAATTTGATTGTGACGTCACAAAGTTATATTTTTAAATCGCAACTTATATTTTGGTTGAGTGGCACATCCACTTGAGAGGTTGTATGTGGATTGAATCTTAGATGAAAGTGCAGTAGACGATAAAATGGAATTACATGACATAATGACAGATTCTTCTCTAAATTTTAAGTTACTGGTTCCTATCGCACATCCAGGGACACACACGCGTCCACACACACACATACACACACACACACACACACATATACATACACACACGCGAGCGCGCGCGCACACTCACTCACATACACACACACAAACACATTAGCTTAGTTAAAAACTTATTATAATTTAAGCTGTTACTTATCAACCACGGCATCATTAAATCATCATGGAAGAGGGGTATCCTAACACAGGTATCATTTAATACTTAAAAGGATACCTCCATCCCTAGATATAAGTACTTATGTACATATGTGATATCGAAATAAAATATTTTTAATTTAATTTTTAATTTTAATATCGCGTTTGGTACCGTGTCAAATCTGATTCTATCCAAATAAATGTAAATTCAGTATCGATGCAATTAAATGGTTATTTATGAAAGTAATTTAGTAACTCTACTTACTATTTAGTTGAGAGCAGCGATAGCTAAGTGGGGAGACCAACAGACTGCAATGCAGAGGGTCTCGGGTTCGAACCCACGTCGCGCACCTCTGACTTTCGGAAGTTATATGTTTTTTCGAAATTATGTGCGTATTGATTGACAATTATCGCCAGCTCTGTGCCTCGGAGAGCACGTTAAGCCGTTGGTCCCGGCTGCCATGAACATCTATGGCAGTCGTTATTGGAAGAGTGTCGACACAAAAGATCCCACTGGGTCGAAGTGTCGCTGGTCTGCACTGACTGGCCCCCACATAAGATAAGATACTATTTAGTTAATGCTTATAGGTACTTAATAAAAATAAATTTGATTGATTTGATTAAATAGTTGTTATATACATTTGGCATTAATTAATTGAATTGATTTTATAAAGTTCCATTAATAAATGCGCCTCTGTTTCAAAAGTTGTAGCCAGACTTATTTGGTGTACCTGCAATGAGTAGGCTTATCAGCTCTCCTTAAAGAGACGGTCTGCTGTCAGCAATCGACCTGCTTCCAACAGTTAATTGCACATGCTGGCATATAATATATTTAATCAATTGAACTGCTGGGAAAATACCGTTGAGTTCAGTCCACTGATATATAAATCGAATAATCAGATTTCTGCCTGTAGCGATGGCAACATAACAACTCCTTTTTAGAAGACTGTAATGCGTTGTTGGTACCCCTGGAATGATAAGCGATCACAGAATACGGTTACCACAGGCTTACCGATTAAGTACAATTGATTTTAACTATATAGAAAAATCTGTAAATTACCGATGACGTATACTTTTTAAAATGGTTTCTTCGTCCTCGGAAGGCTAGAACAATAATAACAAATACACGATTACAAACTCGGAACGGAACGCTACCTAAACATCAACTTGAGGAGATTATAATAAGTAATCAGATAAGATTGAAACGAATACCGTACATGTTATAAAAATCAAAATTCTAATCTACCTATATGTATCTATAATGTTATAGGTAGCTATTTAGTTTATTGATAACGAAACGGGAATACGATTTACAGTGACGGTATAAACATGACCGAAAATTTAAATTAATTTTATCGTTTCTCTATATTTTAGTAAGTAATTTTAGTTTAAACTTCAGAAGAGTTCAATTCGTGTAGAGGATTGATGTATCTATGATAATACTAGATGTTCCCGCGGTTTCACCCGCGTTTATCGTTACTGCGCCGCCCCCGTAGGTCGTAGCGTGATGTTATATAGCCTAAGCCTTCCTCGATAAATAGGCTATCCAACACTAAAATATTTTTTCAATTCGAACCAGTAGTACCTGAGATTAGCGCGTTCAAACAAACAAACAAACAAACTCTTCAGCTTTATAATAGTCTCGGGTTCGAATTGCAGGCCGGGCCAACAAAAAGTTATTGAGTTTTCAGTTTAGAAATCTCAATAGCAGCCCGGAGTTAGGAAGTTGGCGGTGTTAGACACCCCCGTGCCTCGGAAAGCACGTAAAGCCGTTGATCCTGCGCCTGTTCTCTCTCCGGTCGTGTCGGATTACCGTCCCATGGGATCATGAGAGTTAGAGAACAGAGAGTCCACTTGTGTTTGCGCACACACTTGTGCACTATAATATTTCCTGCGCAGATGGGCAGTCTCCGTTAAGATTGGCCGCCGTGACCGAAATTAGGTCTGGAGGACATTACTCCTACGAGAACAACCAGGATAAAAGTTATCTATGTGCATATCCAGGATAATTACGTTCCATCTTTATGCCAAGTTTTAAGCAAATCCATTAAACAGTTTACGCGTGATGAAGTAATAAACATTCAAACATCTTCATTAAATTTTGAATTTCCAATACTAGTTTCAGACCGCGGCTTCACTCTCCTGAATCACAAACGCAAATTTGGATAAAAATTATCATATGTGACGTGAGTAACAAACCTTCAAACATCCAAACACCATTAGTAGGATGACTTTAGCCCAGAGTAATTTATTACCTGAAGCTACTAAGAGCGTCTATTTTCGTCAGCACATACAACATTGTTCGTCGGCGTGTATTGCGCAAACACAAACAGACAAACGGAAGTACGTCACCCGATAGCATGGCAGCTGATAACGACACGTCTCCTAACTTGTTTCAAACGGTTGATCATCCTGAAGCTTTGTGATAAGCTTCTGACGTCTAACATATAAATAAAATCATACACTGATTTGGTCTGTGTGTTTGTGCACAAAAATCTCCGTAATAGCTCAAGCAATTTGGATTTCATTTTTTAAAATCGTATCGGAAATGATGTATTAAGTTTGGGCTAACACTTAGGAATTGTTTCCTTCAAATTGGATGAAAATAAAGAATAATCATTTGTCAACCATGGTCACGGAGCCCTCCAAGTCCTTGCGACCATGACTGTTAAAAAACAGTCCAAACGTCACAAAAACGTAAATATATAATAGAAATAGAAACTTTATTCGCTTAAGACATGGTATAGAATCAAGGTGTTACAAGTTAGGAAGGTTCGAACACATTCATATTATCTCTTTTACAAAATTGCATAATTATTTACTGTACTAATGCTTATTTAAAGCAGCGATAGCTCAGTGGCGAGACCAACAGACTGCAATGCAGAGGGTCTCGGGTCCGAGCCCACGTCGCGCACCTCTGACTTTCGGAAGTTATATGACTTTTCGAAATTATGTGCGTATTGATTGACAATTATCGCCTGCTCGTGCCTCGGAGAGAACGTTAAGCCGTCGGTCCCGGCTGCCATGAACATCTATGGCAGTTGTTATTGGGAAGCCAGTGCCCTCTAATATCCTGACACTAGTATAGCCTTAGGGTATCGTTAGCCTTCGGGTTGCAGAGGTCAGATGGCAGTCGCTATGTGTAAAAACTGATATCCAGTCAAATCCGGTTAGACTAGTAAGCCGACCCCAAGTGACTTGAGAATAATAAAGGCTAGGGAGAAGAGAAGACTAATGCTTATTTCTATACATTACAAAACCTAAAATATCAATAACATTTATGTTTTTTTCTTTTATAACTATAAAATTCTTCAACATTGTAAAATCTATGTATATTTGAGGAGCCATGACCTCAGTTTTCTTTTAACACGGTTTAAATAACAGTTAAAAACTGTAATTTTGGCACAAAAGTATTTATTATCTACTTTCGAAAGATACAGTTCCTTTCCAGGCATAAGATATGATTACGTTTCCATGAAATCGTAGGAACCTAAGTTCGATTTCCAAGGCATATAAAGTACTAGCTTTTGCGCGCGGCTCCGCCCGCGTGTTACCTATATGAATAAAAAATAGCCTATGTTCTTCCCCAGGTATTAAACTATATCTGTACCAAATTTCATCTAAATCGTTTGAGTAGTTTGGGCGTGAAAAGGTAACAGACAGACAGATAGACAGACAGAGTTACTTTCGAATTTATAATATTAGTAAGGATAGTTGAATTTTCTTTTACAGTGATCTAACTAACAGCACGAAGTCTGGATACCAACCTGGTAGACGTAAATATTATGTGCCACTTACGTGGAACCCAAAAAGCATAATTGGCAAAATGTGGATATTACACCTCAGCTCACGACTTCTGGGGATGTATAGGCTTACGCCTACGTGTAAAAAGGAATAAGAAATATATAGAAATAAAAAATAATATTAATAAACGTTAATTAATGTTTCTCGTTCAGATTGGAGGCTTTCTGGACAAAGGCCCGGTTAAGAGCTCCTTGAACCGACGGGCGTGTATGAGGAATGTGATGAAAGTGAATGAAGCCAGAGAAATGTGTCAGGATCGTAGCAAATGGAAATCCGTAGTCTCTGCCTACCCCTCTGGGAAACAGGCGTGAATCTATTTATGTATGTAAAAATTAATATTACTATTAAAAAGACAATCTATTACTCCGTTATTATAATATTATGTACAACGAACCTTAACCGCGATTCGTTATTTAATGTAATAAATACTTACTTACTTACTTTTAATTAGATAGTATGTGTAGAAATCGTGAAAGACTAACAACGTTGATGAACCGACGTAATAACTTGAATGGAAACTATTTTAATCTCTTTGATTTGTTCGCAGATGAAAATGAATATGTCCACAACATAGTCTGTTAATTATTTCCATCTATGCATCATCTATATCCTTACTAATATTATAAATGCGAAAATGAGTTTGTTTGTTACGCTTTCACGCCTTATCTACTCAACCGATCCTGAACCTGTCAGGGGTACAGAATAGGACATAGGGTACCTTTCATCCAGAAAAAATAACTGTTGCAAACCTAACCTAACCCAACCTACATTTACGCGAGCGTAGCCGCGGGTGAAAACTAGTAATATATATTCGAAGCTTTATAATATCACTAACGTTTAATTTTTAAGCATCTATGCTTTATAAGGTAATTCTTCGTTCTACTAAACCAACTCAAAATACAAGCATAATATGAATTATTTCCGGCTACTAGGAACAAGTTACCCGGGACAAGACGGATGGTCCCGCCGCGGAGAGTCCCGCGGGAACAACCAGGTAACTTGTCCCATATTTTTGGCGGAGATGTGGGGTATAAGGTGACACTTTATGTTGGGTATTTATTTATACCTATTCTTATAAAATTGTTGTTTTCGTTATTTTCATTATAAGTTTTATACTTCCAATAGGTTTAGGGAATTGTCCAGTTGAGTCCGAAAGAGATAAAATAAAAGAGGAACGATACCAACATTTATATGTGTGTGTTCAAGGTCCACAATATTCACTTATAATTATTTCCCTATTACGTAGTAACTTAACAAACAATTGAAACGCACTGCTTATATAAAAATCGGGATGACGGGGAATCGTGAAGATGACACTGCACTCACACAACCATGCACGTGCACTTACACAGTATGTATGTGTGTGTGTCTCTACGATAGGGAATGGTTTATTTCAAATTAAACTACTTTATATAGATTTAATAGCGTTGTATTTTTTAAAACACTTTTACCTCATTTTGAAACGATTAAACTCTAACTACTTTTAAACTCTACTACTTTTTAGGCTGCGTATATTATAAAACTATGTAGATTTAGGGTGTCACCCCGTGACCATGGCTGCTCAAAAGCAAGCGAAACGTCGTCGGAGAAAGTGTACATCGTTACCTAAATAGTTTAATAATTTAAATAGTAGTAATATTTAACAGTACTAGCTTAAGATTTTCAAAGTAGTAGAGCCTCGCTGATTTCAGCATGAATGGGCCGGCTCGACCGGGGAAGGACTACCCTCTCACAGAATATCGACGTGAAATACCAGTATTCCTACTGTTGTGTTTCGTTCGGTGGGTGAGAGTGCCGGAGCCCCAATGACCCCCTTACCACTTACTGCTCCTTCTCTTTCCCACTTCCTTTCCTAAAGGGTCGGCAACGCGGAAGTGATGCCTCTGGTGTTGCAGGCGTCCATAGGCTACGGTGACCACTTACCATCAGATGGGCCGTATGCTTGTTTGCCGCCTTCGCTGTATAAAAAAAAAATAAAAAAACTTCATAAAATTTCTGTTCATTCCTATCAATCAAGGCGTTTATGGTGCCTTCAGCTTTATTTTAAGCTCTAAACATGACCCACAGTACCCTCTCGTACAAAGGGCTGATTGTTTCCCGTTCAATAACAAATATTGAGCCACGTTATCTCTTGTCGCTTATCAGCGGCTTTCTCAGTAATTATACCATTACGACGTTGTAAACTGTGACCGTGGGAAGACGGCTCTACTGCCCCATCACTACATTATTATAAGTGATTGAACACTGCCTCAATAGTACAGGGAACGTGACTGCTGCATGAGGTCTCGGGTTCTTTTCTCAGATCGGGGGCAGTTTTACTGCGTTTTTCAGCCAAGAAATTTTCAGTATCGGAGACGTTGTATCCGGTAGACAGCAATAAGCTAACTCCGTATCACGTGCAATCTAAGGTCAGAGCTAGCGACATTGGATGTAACTGCACGGACGGCGCAGTGGTTTAAGTGGCCGCCTCGCCGCTGACACTGCGACGAGTGTTGTGGGTTCGAATCCCACACGGGATAAAAATTTGTGTGATCCATAAATGGTTCTGAATCTGCATGTTCTTTGTTTCCGTTGTTTGGCAACAGTTGAGTAACAATCCCGACGCCGGCAGTTGTCTTTGAAAAAAAATGAAAATAAAACTTAGGTATACCCAATTTTCACCTATTTCATCGATAGTATAGTTAGAAAGTGCGCGTAAGACTATGTATATACACAAATGAAGAGTAAACTATTTTGGGTATAGTGATTGAAATGATCTTGCCACAACCCTTATACCTACCATACTCTTGTAGGGACTCTGTAAGTATGCAAGAAATTATGAATAAACAGTTTTGTGTATAAGCGAGAAGTATGTTAGTGTGACCGGCAGTTACTGCGCGCTGTCCGGTCTAGATGCACGTATGTAGGCAAGGGTGCATTCCCGACAATAAATCCCATGTGAAAGTTTATATAATACGTTTCATTTATCGCCAGTAATTCCCAATGCAACACACACGCACATACCCATAGGATACACACGTAAATATCCTACACTCAATACAATTTAAAGAAACAACAGTAATATAACTAAAAGTCGCTACTTTGCAGCGACTTTATATTTTTACATACATATTTGTTGTATGATTTTGGATGATCATTAATTTTCTTCATAATTTTTAAAAAGTTTGTCGTAGAGTAATTTCTGTGTCGCGAAGGACTTTAAAAACATTTAAACAATGGACACAATGAACAATTTGCGTCTCACACAATTTTTTGCCCCGCGTGGGATTCGAACCCACAACATTCAGCGTAGTGGCAGTGGCGAGACGGCCACTCAAACCACTACAACTCGTGCAGTAATTATTACGTTATAGTATTATTTAATACAAGCTGACACGCGCAACTTCGTCTGCTTCATATAACATAAGAGAATTTTCCCCGTTTTTGCAACATTTTTATTGCCGCTCCGCTCCTTCTGGTAGTAGCGTGATATTATATAGCCTATAGTCTTCCTCGATAAATGGACTATCCAACACTAAAAACATTTTTCAATTCGAACCAGTAGTGCCTGGGATTAGCACGTTCAAACAAACAAACTCTTCAGCTTTATAATATTAGTATAGATTTATCGGTTACTAGTAAATACAAACATTGTATTGTGTTTTCCTCACATATGATGCTATTCTTTATTATTAATCAAAATGACAGTCATTGTTAAAATTTAATATGTTGCCCATACGGAACATATATTTTCTACAGCTGATTGTGTTCTTCTATTACTATAATTACCATAACTAGAAGGAATGCTGGTACGGTCCATATAGACGGCAAAATGCTCGATTCCAATAGCGTAGGACCTAATGATTTTTAGTCCAACCTTCTAAGATATTCAGATGCGATACTATATTTAAATTATAACTTAAACATGTTTACGAACAACTTAATATTCTACAAAAACGCAGTGACTAAACGCGAAGCTATTTCAACTAGGAAGTATCCCATAATCCGCTTTTAACAATTTCACCCTTGAACCGCACGTAAACCTTGAGCTGTCAGTTTGACAGCTGTCAAAGTGACAAGTCTCGGTGACAGCTGGTGTCAGCGCTGCGTGACGGAGCGCCGCGTGATTAATTAACGGCTAATTGGTTTGACAGCGGTTTAGTATTAGGCCGGTTGTATACGATCAGATATTAATACCATTAAATGTTAGAATGTTTATAGAACAGTACAAATATTTACTGGTAGTGTTTAAAATAGGTATCTAGTCACTAAAAGCGGGCCTCGACCTATTAAACGTGCCAATTGTGTTGTTCTGTCAAAAATCACTTAAAAACACACACAGAACTACGATTGTTGACATTCCTAGATAATCTATACTAATATTATAAAGCTGAAGAGTTTGTTTGTTTGTTTGCTTGAACGCGCTAATCTCAAGAACTACTGGTTCGATTTGAAAAATTCTTTGAGTGTTGGATAGCCTATTTATCGAGGAAGGCTATATAACATCACGCTATGACCCACGGGAGCGGCGCAGTAACGATAAACGCGGGTGAAACCGCGGGAACATCTAGTGTCTATATATAAATAACTTGCTGACCCGCGCAAGTTTGTCTGCTGCACATTACATATTTTTTTCCGTTTTTACAATATTTTTCATAGCCTTCCTCGATAAATGGGCTATCCAACACTGAAAGAATTTTTCAATTCGAACCAGTAGTTCCTGAGATTAGCGCGTTCAACCAAACATAACATCACGCTACGACCCACGGGGTCGGCGCAGTAATCATAAACGCAGGTGAAACCGCGGGCACATCTAGTCTTAAAATACATGTAATTGACGCTTTGCAGTCGTCCTATGAGTTGTCTATTAATAAAACCAGTTACAACATATTCATTGCACAATAATTTGTTACATACAAAATCAGATATCGATCAGTAACAGTGTAAATAAAACGCAGGACAATTTATAAACAGTCTCTTTATCTTCTGTAATGTACGATATTATTATCTATAGAAAATTGTTTTTGAGAATAGAACATACGTCGGCCTCGATGACGTAATGGTTAGTGTAACCGACTGCCAGGCCCGAGATCGCGGGTTCGATTCCCGCACAAGTCAAACATTTGTGTGCATGAACATGGATGTTTGTCTTGGTCTGGGTGTTTCTATGTATAATATGTATGTATTTACAAAAAAAAAGTATACACATACGTATGTTTATCCATTGTCTAGTACCTATAGTACAAGCTCTGCTTAGTTTGGACTAGATGGTGTTGTGTGTATGTGGTAGAATATTGGTAATAGTATTAGTTGTGTGCAAAGCTAAATAAAAATTCTAGAAAAACAGCATTAGTTAGCAAGTCTTGGTTGAGATCCGCATCAATTAGACAGTTTAAAACAATCCAATCTCTACATGCTATAAAACAAAGCCTCCCGCCGCGTCAGTCTGTCTGTTCGCGATAAACTCAAAAACTACTGAACGGATTTGAATGCGGTTTAAGACAAAGCGATTTATGAGGAACGTATAAGTATATAATTTTTTAAGGTTTTGTACTAGCCGTGCGAAGCCAGGGCGGTTCACTAGTAAGTAATAATACACTATTAAATCAGTCACATTATCTCTGTTTATATACCAAATTGCGCCCTGTCTTCAGCTTGTCGCATCCAGCATCTGCCTGCAGTCTTTCGCAGATCGTCATCCAACCTGGTCGGAGGGCCTCCTACACTACGTAGAAGCAAAGTACGTAGTTCCAAGCTGAAGACAGGGCGCTATGGCGCTCTTTGGGGGAGGGCTATGTCCAGCAGTGGACTATTATAGCCTGATGATGATGATGATGATACCAAATTGGGTAAGGCCATGTGTACATGTTAGAGAAGATTACGTACCTATCAAAACTCATTTCGTTGTAGAACAAACCAAGAAATTGGACTTCCTAAATAATAATGAGCTTTACGTGATCTGCCATGTATTGGTTCGCCATGGTAAATTACCACAGTCTTACAGAAAACTAGCGTAAAAGAAACCACACTATTCTAGGTTTTTGGAATTTCGGAGATTAGGCTCTTTAGTCAACTGATCCCGCTCGAACTTATCCCGCGGGATGAGTCGACCTAACGAATGTTTTGAATCGGGCAACTGATCCCACTTTAAAAAGAAGAAATTATACAATATAAATATGTACACACGTGAACAAAAGTGTTTGGGGAAAGGAATGACACACCATCGCTTGGTTATACTGATATGTTAAAAAGTCACAGTCGTTATAAGCAGTTTAAATATTAAAATTTATTTTCTTTTTATTTTTCTTTTTTAATGTTCAACACTTTTTTCGTGTCTGTACAAATCTTAAAATGTAGCAATGGGATCAATTGCCCGATTCAAAACATTCGTTAGGTCAACTCATCCCGCGGGATAAGTTCGAGCGGGATCAATTAACTAAAAAGCCACTCTTATACCAACCCCTTTCTTCTTCACCAATCTTTCCTTTTATCCTGTCTTTAATTACCTTTCTGTACTTCGACCTTACATTATACTTACCTACCTACATACAGTGAGAATTAACACAATCATGCTGATATTTACGTACATTTTAGAACGTTTCGGCCCGATTGCACTCGCCCTGGTCACAAGCAAACAAGCGCGGCTTTATTAAACAGTATCTTTACTTAATATTTATCAGGGGTTAACGTCTACTTATCCAATTCACCGGTGACTGCATCTCATACGCCTTTATAATTGCCATAATCACCAGATTTAGGGCGCTTTCAACAAACGAGTTGACGGTACATCGAGCTGTCCCCGCTTAATGACAAACGTTATCGTATGAAACCCAGTGAGAAGAACATTAAGGCAATCTTCATCGAGTTCGGACAAAGGCAAGCCTGACAGTCGATGTCTTCATATTTACAACACAAAAACAATACCCTATCGCTTGACACGCTATTAAAATACACCAATATTTTCTTCTTCTAAATCTAACCTTAAAAACAACAAAATAAGATTCGATTTTCATTGCATTGTAATATTTTTATAATAATCAAAACATCATATTTGAAAATGGGCTGCTGAGCAAAGTTCGACTTTTCTCAGATATTTTAAAGTTAATATTCGAATGGGAAAGGTAGTGAAACGAAAGGGTTATAATTGAATAACGATATCGTAGTGTTGTGACGTGTCGTTTGATTAATAATGGAGGTGGCGTCCACTCCGGATTTGTTTTTTTTTAATAATAATGTTGATGTGGCTAGCATGTTCTGCTTTTAACATAAGCTTATGACGACGACCTCCTTTTTGTTTTATTATGGACGGATAATTTTCGGTTTATCGTATTTTCAATGTGGTTTAAATGTACCGAAACGGTATTTGATTATTGTTTTTGTTCTTATTAACCCTTTGACCGCTACGTCGAAAAAGCTAAACGTGCTCTCGGCGCCAAGCTACGATTTCATCCTTTAATTTGTCATGTAGTTGTAACCGTGGCGTGCTGGACACATTTTGCTTTGTCATGTTTACATGACTGTGGCGGTCCTTGGGTTAAGAATCGTCTAATTTGGTATCGTCTGAAGGAATGACGTAGTTTTTTAAGGGATTAAATATAATCACCACCAGAAATACTAATTGCGCAGCAAAATATGCTTACTAAAATATATCATAACGAGCACCTATACGCCTCATATCACTGCATTCCGTCTCGGAAGGGTTAGGTTATGTTAGGTTCCTTCTTAAACCCACCCAAAAATAGGAGCTGCGCGAAGCGCGGCTGCGTCGACTTATGTTGATCTCTTTAAATATATTTTTTTGTGCAATTTGGTGATCATTTACTATTTTTGACTGTTATATTTTACTATATCTGGTGATAAGTTAAACATAAGCCGTTTTTTTAGTGGTAATAAATAAGTTTACCGTTCGGCAAAATGCGAATTCGATGCCCACACGGTAGTAAACTTTGTGCGGTCCTCTAATAACAGTAAATCCAACTTATACCTTTTTGTAAGTACTTTTACGAGAGTTGTCTAGTTTAAATGGTATTTAACAAATAACTAATCAAATCCCAATCATGTCCTGATATGGGATGAAACTACCCTCTACCATAAATAATATACATTTTTTAATTTAATTGCTATTTTATTTTATTTCACCTATCTCGGTTTCAGCCGCCCTGGAGCAACCATAATACTGACATTGTGGATGAGAAGAAAAAGAGAAACTTCCGAGACCACGATTTTTTAGGGTTCCGTACCCAAAGGGTAAAACGGATACGGAACCCTATTACTAAGACTTCGCTGTCTGTCCGTCTGTCACCAGGCTGTATCTCATGAACCGTGATAGTTAGACAGTTGAGATTTTCACAGATGATGTATTTCTGTTACCGTTACTGTGCCGCTATAACAACAAATATTAAAAAAACAGAATAAAATAAATATTTAAGGGGGCTCCCATACAACAAACGTGATTTTTTTGCTCGTGTTTGCTCGATATTGATAAAGGCAACAGTTAGACGCTTCAAATATTCACAGAATATTTAGTTATATATTCACTTTAAAAATAAATATATAATTAAAATAAAACAAATATTTAAGGGGGGTTCCCATACAAGAGACGTGATTTTTTTTTGCCAATTTTATAGACAATGGTACGGAACCCTCCGTGCGCGAATCCGACTTGCACTTGGCCGGTTTTTTAGTTATTACTTTTTACTGGCTATGCCTTTATGTCACACGTAATAGGGAGTACCTACTGCCTACTTGGTCATAATCCTTACTATGTATTATAAATGTGAATGTGTGTTTGTTACGCTTTCACGCCTTAAATACTCGACCGATCATAATGAACTTTCACACACACGTAGTCAGAGGTACAGAAAAGATAGGATGCCATTCATACAGAAAAAGTACTGTTACAAATTTCTTTTTTTAACGTTGGGGATGCATGGACGCATACCTCTTCGCGGAAAAGGGAGATAGATGGATCGTCCCGGGTACTACCGAATAAGCCTACCCCGGTGTGCCTACTTGCCGCCTTGAATGAGTGGGTCGGTGGAACTGAAACAACATCAGCGCCCACCCAGCAGTGTGCAATGCAGGTAAGAAATGCCTGCGGACGACGACTCCTGGCGACGCCCTGCGAGACTGTTACTAACCCTACTTTACCTACATTTACGCAAGCGAAACCGCGGACAAAAACTAGTAATTTATAAAGAATAAGAAATAAGTGGGGGCCTCGATGGCGTAGTGGTTAGTGTAACTAACTGCCACGCCTGAGGTCGCGGGTTCGATTCCCGCACAAGTCAAACATTTGTGTGCATGAACATGGATGTTTGTCTTGGTCTGAGTGTTTCTATGTATAATATGCATGAATTTACAAAAAAAAAAAGAAAAAGACAGTATATATATATATATGTTTATCCATTGTCTAGCACCCATAGCCCATAGTACAAGCTCTGCTTAGTTTGGGCTAGATGGTGTTGTGTGTATGTGATAGAATATTATTATATTATTATAATACATAAAATCTCTAAAGGTCTCCATTGCTCCAAGCTTATAGTTAAGCTGTATAATAGGTGACCACACAATGGATACGACACAGCGAATAAACCCTTGCGCCATTAATCATCAGATCAACTGCCCTGCTTCCGTTGCCACGCCTGAACGAGACAGCTATAATAGCAGCTCTACGTGGGAGAAAGAGAGAAAACACACGATAACTTAATTGAAAACAAGTGAGGGGTAGGGAAGGGAATGTGTTTCTCGATATATGTTTAACTTTTATCGTTTACTGCATTTTTCCCGCGGTTTCGCTCGCGTAAATGTAGGTACATATGTTAGGTTAGATTAATAACCGTACTTTTTCCTGGATAAAAGGTATCCTATATATTTTTCTGTTCCTCTGACAACGTGTATGCGTAATTTTATGATGATAAGTCGAGTAGTTAAGGCGTGAAAGAAAGAAAGAAAGAAAGAATGAAAAATAATTTATTAAACACACTAAAAACACAACATATTATCATACAAACAAGAAGAATAAACATTTAAAAAAAAACAAAAATAAAATAAAGAAAATGTTGTGCAGTGTGTCTAAAAGGTTTCAGCTCAGCCTTGAAAGCGTTATAAACAAAAAATCAAATCCTTCCTCTTTATAATATTAGTATAGATTATAATTATATTATAGTACATTATGAAACTAGTTTATTATCCATAGTCATAAAAGAAATATATTATGAAAATATTAAATACCAAAAAGCTATAGGTACTTTATATACATCCTGATTTTTAAACTTTTGTTAACTGTTTTATTTACAGGCTGCATAAATTAATTATTGTAAATATAATAATAAATTTTAATAATTTATGTTACCGACTAGGCTATAGATTAAAATAACTTTTACCTGAATTCCAATATTTAAAAAAAAATTGGGGCAGTCTTTGGGGACTGCTGATAAAAGTGAAAACTTTAATCCTTGACCATAAACACTTCTTTATAAACCAAAAATAATTCAAAAATGGAAAGCGTTCGGTGACGATGACGCGAGTTCCATGATTTTTGTTCACCCAAGAAGTGCTCAACGTGACTAAAGAAGTTTTCATTTCAAAAATATCTCTATTATCGATAGAGATATTTAGAATGTATTTTTTAAACTAGTCTTAATATTTACTTGTTTAAACAACGTTTTTAGTCTTATACCCGTTAACTGATTGATAAATAATGAGGTGAAATTTTAAAAATGTAATTTATGGGAGTTAAAAATCTTAGAGAAAAGCGGTGAATTTATTGTAATAAATTTAAACAAGAATAATTTATTTTTAGTTATCTAATGTGTTTTATTGGTTATTTAAAAAATTAATTCCTCAGATTTTTTTAAATAACCAGCAATATTTAATAGCACAAATCAGGAGCTTTTATTAATTATAGTACGTACGTATTGTCACATCGCTAGTATTTTCGCTTGTCTTTTAGTTTACTTCAAACATTAAACATCGACTTGACCCATCCCTACATGTTCCCCGTTACACCCATAATGCGTTATCTGTCTCGTCTTGTGCATTAACACGTCCAACCTCATTATAATAACCATTTTTTATATCAACAATTATCACACACGAATATCACCCTTATTACTATGACATAAGGTTGAGATCAAACGCAAAAGGAATGATGGTAAATGTACCTTCTACGGTCAACTGTCACCAAGCTTTTGTCTTATAAAAATGAAAAGCAATGTCCACTCATTGAAGTTTGTTGTATAAAATTATTTTGGAAGTAGAAAGCAGATAAATTTAAAGGACCAATTAATTTATTAGAAGGATTTGGGTTAAACAATATTTTAATCGCGCATTAAGACCTTACAGTAAAACCTTACTTCACTTTAACCTTGATAAATTCTTAATTCAAATTTACACTGCAAAGTAGTGCGTTGGCGTATCCTTGAGTATAAAAACTCCTTATTTAAAAATAAAGAAAAAATAAAAAAGTAAAGTGCAATGTATATTTGAATTAAGAATCTACAGATGTTGTTCGAAACCTGTTCAAATGTAAAAATCCTATAACCTATTAAATTAAAGCCTTAAAAAATGCCATGTATGTAACATGGCATTTTTTATTACGGTTTTAATGTTTGACCACTACATATAATATTTGTAGAAGCGAAAAATAAATAGAATCTGCTGTTTCTATTATCTGTATTTGGTAATGATACGAATAAGCTAGCTCGTCCTGGGAAGTTCCCCCCTCTTACAGAAAGCAAAGAATTTCGGCAAAGCGTAGTTACGTACCTCTCCTATTCGATTAGTATTTTTTGTTTTCAAAAGTATTACTCCCGCAGTATAGGTAGTTGCTGTTTCACGGGGAACAATACAAACATTCAAACAACGGTCACAATGACACCCAGACTCGGAACAATAATTTCTGGATTGGTTGCACTCACTGATCGGTAAACGTTTAGCGAGGTTAAGCAACGTTGGGTGCGGTCAGTCTATAGATGGGTGACCGCTTAGTGGTATTTCATCTGAGCGTCCCCGTGCTTCGGAGGGCACGTAAAAATTCGGTCCCGGTTGTTGTCAAATTGACAGCCGTCGTGAAGCCACGTCAGAGGCCTTGAACAACTCTTGACAATAGGTTGGCCACTAACCACAAGTAAAGAAAAAAAAAGAAAAAGAAGAAGAAGAAATAAAACAAACTACCTACATATTATAAAACAAAGTCCCCCGCCGCGCCGCCTGTCTGTCTTTTCGCGATAAACTCGAAAACTACTGAACGGATTTTCATGCAGTTTTCACCAATAGATAGAGAGATTCACGAGGCAGGTTTAAATGTAGAATTTGTTAAGGTTTTGTACTACCCGTGCGAAGCTGGGGCGGGTCGCTAGTCCTAACTAATATTATGAAAGCGAAAATGAGTTTGTTTGTTTGTTACCTTTTTACGCCTAAACCACTGAACCGATCATCCTGAAATTTTGCATATACGTTGTCAAGTGTAGGTACAGGAACGGACATAGGCTACCTTTCATCCCGAAAAAAATACTGTTTCCGAGGAAAACATCAATAACGTTCTTATGATAATAGATGGCGCCACGTGTCTTTCGAATCATGATTGAATTATATTATTATTGCAAGCAAAGTACAACCCGAATTTATTGTTAAATTCTAAATTAACGCGAGCGAAGCCGCGGGCAATAGCTAGTAATATATACATTTAACAAAGATGGCTATTAAAAAGATCCGTTTACACGGATTTTATCACGGTTTATTTCAAAAAGCATTATATGTGATATATTTTTCTTGAACCATACCTATACAATAATTTATTTTTAACAAAGATGACTACGTTTTTCCGAAAGGCTAAGCCGATGGGTCCCATATAAATATTTTACCGGGAATGTTTTAAATTCTACGCAATAGCGGCATAGTCTTGCCAATTACCTTTTAGACACCGTGATGCTACAGAGAATTCGTTAATGATAAACTAATAACAATTCCCCTGAACTGAGAGTCAAAGAAAAAAACGAATGCAAAACATTAGGAACAGCGAGGCTGCCACCACATAAAAAATAACTTATAGCAGTTAATTATAAATATTTACCGATAGACAAGACACTTGCACCTGTAAGTAGCAGCTACTTATCACAATTAATCACGAACATGTGTGATGATCCATCTCGTTCATGTCTCCCACAGCCACGAGTGGTCGCTCGTTCACAGTGATATCTCCATCACGAGAATCAGGTGCAACGCATACAGTAATTGTATGCAAATGAATTGCACCGGTTATATTGTGCTTAATTTCTTTTATGATCGTATCAATCAAATTATTATTTGACGGCGCTGTGATGAAGGTGTGATTGTAATTTGCTAGGAAATAATTATGTTAAGGAATATCACAATAATAGTTGAGGCATTTTAGAGTAGTAGAGTCCCGCTGATTTCAGCATGAATGGGCCGGCTCGACCGGGGAAGGACTACCCTCTCACAAGATATCGACATGAAATAGCAGTAGTCCTACTGTTGTGTTTCGTTCGGTGAGTGAGTGTACCGGAGGCCCAATCACCCACTTACCCCTATCCCGATCCCTTTCTTTCCCACGTCCTTTTCTTAAGGGTCGGCAACGCGCAAGTGATGCCTCTGGTGTTGCAGGCGTACATAGGCTACGGTGACCACTTACCATCAGGTGGGCCGGCCGTATGCTTGTTTGCCACCTTAGTTGTATAAAATAAATAAAACGAAAAAAATAGGAACTACGTTATATTATTGTAGAACTAAGTTGATAACCAATCATATACCTGAAGCCTATATGCCCTTACAATCCTAAGAAGTCACGCTCACGTTTTCGGCTCAACCAAGCCACTCAAAAACCCATCGTGCTGTCGTCAGTCATCCGTGTAAGGGTGACTGAGAAGCCACGATGTTTTAAATCTATTTAGTGCTAAACGTATTTTGTGAGTTGTCGTGCTAGTGGCCCTCAATGTGGTAGACAAACATACGACCCGCCAGATATACGACCCGCCAGATATCATACAATTACCGTAGCCCATGCTTACAATACCACACCATCATCGGTACCTATACCAGGGGTATAACTCATGCGTTGCCAATCCTACAAAGACCAAAGGAAATAAAAATTTAAAGAAAGGAAGGGACATGAAGAAGAATGACAAATAACGGGCGAAAATACTTAACAATGATAATTTACCTTACTTAATTTATATTCATTGACATGTAAGTACTTACATAATATGTGATATAATTAAAATAATACCTTACTTTTTATTTAATATCAAATATTTGTACGCCACAGCATGAGGCTAAACATGACTGGACATTTTAATTAATTAAATATAACTACAACGTGCATGCTTCTGTATGTAACAACACACGTTTTTAACAAATAAAGAATTATTATTATTATTATTTTAATGTTACTAATGTAACTGGTTTCCTGTAGGAGGATAGTATTTACCTGGACCAACTAGGTTTTTTTTTGTCACAATAAAATTCTTTATTGCCACAAAATAGTACCTACATACAATAAAAAAACAGTCCAAATGAATGTACAAGATAAAGATTAACACTATAATGTTCTGCTGGCACTTAAATTAGGATAACCTATGCTATAAGTACCAGCAACCTTCGAGTGTCGCAGGAAAATAATCTTATTCGTACAGTAACTAAATATGTGACAAACAACCGAACCAGTATGGAATGTAATATGCTTGGGAAAAGGACCAGATACCAATGTAGGTATCTATGAGTGATAAAATTGAGTCAGATTATCATTTTCACATAATTCCATTGTGCCATTTTTAAAAGCACTTGCCTGCTATGTAGGATTATTTTTCTATCAAACATCCTGGGACATCGCTGGGCTGTCCACACAGTGATATACAACATAGGTCCGCATTACTGACTAAATGTTCGTAAATAAATTAGATGTCAGTTTAACGTTAAGACAACATCGTACCTAAGGAAATTCATGTTCTCTTCTCTTTTTCTTCTTATGCCTTTCTGAGTAGGTGCCCCTTGCAGAGAAAATACGTATAATATACATGCTTGTATTACCTCGAAGTCGGGGGTAGCCAAAAATGTATTGTGGCCCCACGTTATAAGACAAGAGCCTTTTGCCATCTACAGACAAGGTTTCGTTACTTTTATACACAAGGATTCGTTTAAGACGGTCTTTAGCTTCAACGATCGAATCAAACTTAAATCAAAATGATCTTTTCGCTGAGATTTACAACTAAATGTCAAAGTTTCGCTTCTTAGTCTGCTGGATGTTGAGACTGTAGCAGTGTTAACATCCAACAGTCTAAGAAGCTTGTATTTTTACTAAAAAGATTAAATAAAAAATACTTTATTCATCGCAAAGGATTTACGCAGCAGTGAAAGAAAGCTACCTGAAAGGTGGATTTCAGACAAAACCTGTAAAATCATCAAATTTTAAAACTTTTCAAATTTCGCCTTTAATAGATACATTATACATTTTATGCGCTATGGCGCTCTTTGGGGGAGGGCTATGTCCAGCAGTAGACTATTATAGCCTGATGATGATGATGATGAGATACATTTATTACGTAGGTAGGTAACAGCAAAGTACCAACTGTATAAATATCGTCATACCATAAGAAGATTTTGAAGTCTAAGTACACAAGAAATAAAATGCAGTAAGTATATAATAGCAGGCTATTCAAATACCCGAGAGCAGTACATAAGGGCAGCTGCACACAACACGCCAACAAAAACATATAAAACGTACATTTCGCACCTTGACATCGATTTACGTCAGCGGGATAAATTAAACCATTCTGAGTGTAACGCCGAGAACCATTCACAACGACACACGGTAAATAAAAAATCATCCAAGAGCGCCTCCAGCCTCCCAGTTTCGCACTATTATCTCCGCACAACCAATCCAATATGGAGACTGGGTATACACTCAGCGATTGGCCAACTCGCAGGCTCACGCCCCTCCCCACTCGCAGACTCCTCCCCTCGCACAAAAAGTTTCCAGACTCCATGCTACCTGCCCTCGACAACATCCAGTCTACATCTGACGTCCGAGACATTCATTAACGCAATCATCCGCCGTTACCACAAATTTC
This sequence comes from Catocala sponsa, assembly GCA_963564715.1. Classification (NCBI taxonomy): domain Eukaryota; kingdom Metazoa; phylum Arthropoda; class Insecta; order Lepidoptera; family Erebidae; genus Catocala; species Catocala sponsa. The sequence goes on from OY751337.1 coordinate 1,593,848, forward strand.
TTTCCATTATATCCAAATTCTTACCGCTTATCAGTCGACGATACGATCAAAACTCCTCAAGGTGACTCCGTCTTTGTCGGCTCTACGGACTGTGTGCGCGATAGACAAGGACGGTGAATTAAAGTTTTAGGTGTGGTTAAGAAAAATTATGCCGTGGTGTTCAGTGTTCGTCGGTTCACCTGACGTGCGGGCGTGCGGTCGATAACGGTGCGACACTATTTGGACGAACTCCGGGACGCATAGTGATGTGTGTGATGTAAAAGTTCGATATCGATAGACGGTGGGTAACAAACATGATGACTATGGACGTCGGTATGTACAACAACCAGCAGAACGGTTACGGCGGCGCCGAGTACTACCAGCAAGGCGCCGGCTACCAGCCTCCTTATGAAGGCTACCACGAGTACTACGAGCCAGCTTCACATTACTACGAGCCTCTGTTGCACGGACAGACGACGCATGAGCATCCCACCACACCAGTTATCAGCACAGACACCGGCTTGTGTTACACAAACTTGGATTATGGAGAATTGCAGCCAAATTATCCGATACACACTCTTCCCCCGCATGCAGAGCCTTTCAAGCACCGGGAAGAAGTTCCCAGACATGATGAGATGCATATGCATGAACATAAGATTGATAACCACTACCTTGAGACGAAGTACAACATGCATTTCGTGGATGAGACCACGATGCAGTACAACCAAGGGTCTCCTTTACCCTGTCCAGAGTTTGAACATTACCAGCCGAAGGATGAGTTCGGGGGGTTGAGAGAAGGGTTCCCTCGGGAGGGGGACTGCGTAGGGCCGCATGGTCACCTCCAGGGTCATCAGGCTCATGCGTCACACGCGGCTGTTCCTACGTATAAGTGGATGCAAGTCAAGAGGAACGTCCCTAAGCCTACCGGTAAGTTTAGAATTAAAATGTTATTTGTGACAGGCAGTGCCACTTGGGCACAAGATAGCTCACTAACGAGAACCGGGTCTCGGCATTTGGGGACAATACCTGTCTATAACTGGTCCCTGAAAGTGCCTTCGGGCACTGGAAGGTACAACGGCTCTCACTTATATACCTAAAAGGTGGGCAAGTGGGAACGCTATATCATAAACTTGAGTATATGTAGAGGGAAGGGTCTGTTTATTTAAGTGACGGTAACAGGTCTGGAAATTGCCAAGTTATCTGATAAGATCTAGATATATCGCTTTGTATTAAATTTCTTAAAGACGTTATTCCGGACTAATTTTTGTTGATAAGTAAAATCAGCTTTCACACATATTTTTAATAGTTTTAATTGCATGTAAAATTTTACCCAAACCAATCTGATTGTTTATTTATACGTTTAGTTAATTAAGATGCAATTAATGTAATTCTGGTTCGCTTCTGTAATTTAAAGTTCAATAAATTCTGACCCTAAGGTTGTACGACAGAACGCAGCAACAGATCTAATTTAATTTCCAAAACCTTCAAACTCTGTATGACAAAGTGCCTGATATGATTACGTTTTCATCAATGCGTGATATAAACATTTTCTTAGTAATCTATACTAATATTATAAAGCTGAAGAGTTTGTTTGTTTACTTGAACTCGCTAATCTCAGGAACTACTGGTCCGATTTGAAAACTTCTTTCAGTGTTAGATAGCCCATTTATCGAGGAAGGCTATAGGCTATATATCATCACGCTAAGATCAATACGAGCGGAGCACCAATGAAGAATGTTTCAAAATCGGAGGTTATTTTTCCTTTTGAGAGCTTCCGCTGCGTGCGCTGCGTAAACCGTTAAAGTTTCGCAAAAATAATGTATGACAGAATTGTTCCCCTTTAAAAGTTCTAAAAAAAAGTCCGCGACAGCATATGTCTATCTTTTAAGGTTGGCTCACTATAACCATTTTTATGCTAACGAAATTTGTTCTAAAATAATGCATTATTTGCGAAGGTATTTTTATAAACATATTAATCTTTATCCAAATAAATACGTTATTCATCACAAGTATTTAATTTAAAACAAAATTGCCCTTTACATCATTCGATTTCAATGAATATCTTAGGAGATATCGCAGTTTTAAAATAACATTGCAGCAAAATAATTACCCATTACAGACATAGTACAAACGATGTTTCTCCTGGTTTATTCTGCGTGATTACTACTGGTTCGATTTCAAAAATTCTTTTAGTGTTGGATAGCCTATTTATCGAGGAAGGCTATAGGCTATATAACATCACGCTACGACCCACGGGGGCGTCGCAGTAACGATAAACGCGGGTGAAACCGCGGGAACATCTAGTATATAAATACATATATAAATACACTTAAACATTATTTAGTTTAGCTCTTGGCTACCGAATACAAAAAACTCACACAATCGTAGTTTAGCATACACCTACCACCGTGTTATGTTTATCTCAAAATCTTGTTCACCTAATAGTGAACGAATAAAGAACTCATCTTTAAAACTACAATTTCTAGAAATAACCAAAACCGACGGAAACTTGCCTTGCACTTATAATTTGAACCATACATACATACATACATAGATTCATGCCTGTTTCCCAGAGGGGTAGGCTGAGACTACGGATTTCCATTTGCTACGATCCTGACACACTTCTCTGGCTTCATTCACTTTCATCACATTCCTCATACACGCCCGTCGGTTCAAGGTGCTCTTAACCTGGCCTGAACCATCTCCTAGTATTTAACTTATCCGAAAATATTACCGCGCACAGGTAAAAATCGCTCTCAAAAATCTTTATAATAAGTGAGTCCTTAAAGTTTTTTGTCTGTCTAATGCATGTCTAATGCATTTAACTAAAGTCACTCTGACGAAAAAACTAACATTAATCAGCTAACTAAACTTCATACGTTTTAATCAATGAACTAAAGTACAACTAAAGTCACACAGCAACCAAATAACAAATTAAATGATGGCACCATAACACACATGTTTGTCCTTGATTTTAATAGTGACATAAGAGCTTAGCTATCGACAAAACAGATAATGTAATAATCAAATGAACTAATTAATTTTTTATTGTCACTATCACTAATTAAAATGTATCAAAACGATGTCAGTGTTGTACCGCCTGATTAACTAAGTTTGCACACAAGTTTTCTTGCATATTTATAGTCAAATTAAATCAAAATGGATTATTTTCAAAGGCCTTAACGCTTGCTCAAGTAATCAATTGAACATGTTCAAAGGCCTCAGTTATATACTTATTATATCCTTTTATAAAGAAGGTTATGCTAATCATTGCTTTATTCATTCACTAGCTTTTGCCCGCGGCTTCGCTCGCGTTAATTTAGAATTTGACAATCAATTCGGGTTGTACTCTGATTGTAATAATATAATTCAATCATAATTCGAAAGAAACGTGGCGCCATCTATTATCATAAGAACGTTATTATTGTTTTCCTCGGGAACAGTAATTTTTTTCGGGATGAAAGGTAGCCTATGTCCGTTTCTGTACACCTGACAACGTATATGCAATATTTCAGGATGATCGGTTCTGTGGTTTAGGCGTGAAAAGGTAACAAACAAACAAACTCATTTTAGCTTTTATAATATTATAGTTAGGATTAGGATAGGATAGGATTAGGATTAGGATAACGTATCAAAAACACCGGCACACTTCTTAATGTAGAGACGTTTGTAACTAAATTAAAGAATTGGCAACTTAATGCACAATTATTTATTTAAAAATATAGGAATTGATACCGGAAAGAATGAGGTAAGCATACCTAGTATTATATTGAAAACCAAAACGAGCTTTTGGTTTTCAATATAATATCAACTTCACATCCAAAAGTATAGGAAAATGTAATACAATACGTGAGTTTTATACATACATACAATAGATTCACGCCTGTATCCCAGAGGGGTAGGCAGAGACTACGGATTTCCATTTACTACGATCCTGACACACTTCTCAGAGTGAGTTTTATATTTGTTAGTATAATATATTCAATGATATGGAACAACAATTAAAACACTAAGTTGGCACTGATTCTGTTGTACGCCATAATAATATCTCAAAAGCATACAAAAGTCAATTCCTCCATTATTTTTTTTTGACTAAAGTATTAGAGAAACAAATAAATACATTATTTACATTTTATACACGCAAACGACATTTTGTTCGGACCGAATTGAAGCAATAAGAATTGTGTTGTTGTCAATTAAATTAAATTAAACTACTTACAACGGATTTTATCGCGGTTTAACTATTTAAATTTACGCTTTTCCCGAATTTAATTGCGTTTCATCAGTCGTGCATATGGTGTGCAAGCATTTTGAAGTGTACTTATTTCAAAGTATCCGTAATTAAAATTATATTGTCTCTGACATTAAGTAATCAGAAATCAGTTTAATCTTTAAGTAAATTCACATTAAAATAATAATATTCTATCACATACACACAACACCATCTAGCCCAAACTAAGCAGAGCTTATACTATGGGTATTAGACAATGGATACCTAAACATATATAGGTATATACCTTTTTTGTTGTAAATACATACATATTATACATAGAAACATCCAGACCAAGACAAACATTCATGTTCATGCATACAAATGTTTGACTTGTGCGGGAATCGAACCCGCGACCTCAGGCGTGGCAGTCGGTTACACTAAACAGTACACCATCGAGGCCGACTATATTCTATCATTCTATCAATTTCATTTAATCTGGCAATGGCAAATGAAATGAAATTTAATTTAATTAGGCGCATAGTGTTTTCACCATTCGTAGATAGCCCATAATTATAAGCTACATAGATACAATAGTAATAAGTAGATACAAATAAATAATTACGCAGATACAAATACAAAGTGACACCTGCTATTTAATGTGGACTGACGGAGCACAACGCCAATCATTTATCACTATAATTGACGCAAGATCTGTATCTCAGCAGCCCTTTATGAAAGTCACTAGCTGACGAACACGGTTCACTTCGAATATAGAGTATAATAAAGCCTTATACAATATAATAAAGCTAAAATAAAACTAATATTTTTATTGAAATTAAACTACTATATACGGATTTTATCGCGTTGTTTATTTGACATTTTATTACATAATTTAGAAAACTGTTACACTACTATTAATTTTAAACTTTATTAATTTTTAAGCTTGGGATCCAGTAATTCAAATAGTCAAACCCAAGAAGAAGCAAACCACAGCTAGACTTCATGATACTTTGAGCTCATTCTGCTTAAATAGAAACACCAATGATTAAATTATGTTCGGGTACTTTGAAATAACTACAGTGGAACATTGAGACAACTACCATCTTAGTCTCCCCGTGAAGGCTGCTGAAAAGCAACCGAAACGTCGCGTCAGGAAAGTATAAATAGTTTTAATAGTTTCGATAATTTAATTAGTTTAAAAATTAGTAAAGTTTAGTAATAATAGTAGTGTAACAGTTTTTTTTAAATTATGTAATAAAGTGTCAAATAAACAATGCGATAAAATCCGTATATAGCAGTTTAATTTCAATGAATAACATTCGCTTAAACAGAAGACAATATAATATTGTTATAATCTTACTTTTATTTTGTTCAAATGCATTCCATCAAGACGCATGCTTTTCGCAGAGGCCTTAAGTCTGGTACCATGGCACGTACCTTTGTCTTTTCGAAGATAACTACGTGCGTGTTACATAGTAAATTATCGCTTACTATAACGGTGAAAAGACATCGCAAGGCAATCTGCCTGCCTGAGAGTAAATGTTCGTAAAAGAAAGTAAAGTGTGCCACCTCGCGTTGAGCTCGCGTGGTGGATTATGGCTTAATCATAGGGCTTAATCCTTCTCATTTTGAGAACAGGCCTCTGTCTAATAGTGGAACCGAGTATAAGCAGAACTGCTATTATAACTAATTCTATCCTAAGTTTACTCATGATTAATTTATGCTATTAAGATAACACATTAGTCAAATTACAACTCAAATATCTATATATTAATACGTGAAGCAAAAACTTTGTACCCCTTTTTACGAAAATTGCGCGGACGGAGGAGTATGAAATTTGGCACAGTTAAAGTTTATATGGAGAAGGAGGGGCGAATCCTAATATTTATATAAAATATGCATTAGAAATAATTTAAATTAATGAAAAAACACTACACGCACACAACCATGCATTTGACACACGCAGTCGAAGCGCGTAACTATGGTTACATATATCAATATATAATGACATAATATATCAGCAATATCTTACAGGCAAACTTTGGTCGAATTTCGAGCACTAGGCGACCGCGAGTTAATATAATTGAGTAGCACCTACTTATAAATTGTTCGCTGACTTGGCACAGGCTCCTATCAAATTGTGGTGGGCTTCGTGGGCCTGCCCACCATCCATTCAGCACCAGGTCCGAGAGGCGGCGTGCGTGTTCCCACGCGCGCCTCTGTGTCGTGTGTCCGTCCCCCTTCAAGGGGACAGTTGGGTTAAGTGACCAAATTGTGTTTTCGCGATGCCTGCCGTTTCATACGGCGGCGGGCCGAAACCTCGGCGGGGTCGCGATTGCATGTGAAAGTGATTCGCGCAACCCCGCTGACTATGGTTATGTCGAGGAACACCATGGTAGGTTTAGTCGGTATTCCGGGAGATCCATTTTCATCGTTTCAACATCTTTCTTTTACCCCGGTGAGTCCAACATAACCCCTCTGCCGGCCCCGCGGAGGGATATGCGTCAATGCATTCCCCCACGTAAAAAAGGCTCCTATCAAATAGAAATAGTTCACCATTACATTATTTCCACGCTAGACAAGCGCAGGTAAAATAGGCACATATTCGAAAGCGTTATAAATATAAAGCACGATCAGATCTGTAACTTACTGTCACCGATAAAAAAATCAACGGGTTGAACTCCGGGAGTGCCGGCAGAAGTGAAAACTTGAATATTAACGTTGTGCATTTTTTATATTTTGGAATAGTTAGGGTATAATTTTGAACGAATTGCTTTAATTATTATCAGTATAAAAGTACTATCATTTATGTGATAAAATACAATATTCATTTATTGCGCTATCGTACACAAACATGACAATTCTCCCTCCGTCTTACGAATTTTCGATCAGGTCACGTGTCCTGATGCGAGTTTAAAATTTTTTACCGATCACAAAATAGTGCACAACGGCGCTAAAGAAGTTTTCACTTCAAAAAGCGTATTCGATCCCGAGACGTTACACTTGTCGTTCAACGTTTTGTCACTACGCATTCGCTACTTTAATACAAAAATCATTATGTATAAGAGTTACGGGATTGACCACGTTAACAACATTTAGACAACAACCTCAGTTTCGGTCGCTCCTTATAAAGATAAACACTAAAAGCATAAACAACCTCTACTGCACAAGACACTGTTCCAGCGGTTCTTAGTCAGACACACCTCAAGATATTAAACCATCTTCTTACAAATTAGAGACCATTTCGATCGTATCATTGCTTCTACATACGAAATGAAACACATCGTATTCGTGTTATGACGTATGCCGTCAGTGCGCGAGTCAGGGTTCGCGACCCGACCCAGGCTGCGTCGCTCACCCAACGCTCAGAGCAAATATAATTTGACAGTCCGCGCCTGACAGCTGTCTGAATACAACACTACATGTTCTAAACTTAAAATAAGTTGTGAAGTTTTTATTATTTTTTTAATCAATTAAGACTATATCAATAAAATGACAGATGATATATTTTTTTAAGAGCTGCTGCCGTTAGATATATGTATTTGTTGTTTCGTAGAACGTAATACATAGATAAGACACTAGGTAATACAAATTGTATATTAGCACCACGACGTATACTTCTCATATTATGTGGGGGCCAGTCAGTGCAGACCGGTGACACTTCGACCCAGTGGGATCTTTTGTGTCGACACTCTCCCAATAACGACTGCCATAGATGTTCAAGGCAGCCGGGACCAACGGCTTAACGTGCTCTCCGAGGCACGGAGCAGGCGATAATTGACAATCAATACGCACATAATTTCGAAAAGTCATATAACTTCCGAAAGTCAGAGGGCCGCGACGTGGGTTCGAACCCTAGACCCTTTGCATTGCAGTCTGTTGGTCTCCCCACTGAGCTATCGCTGCAATCTATATACATAATTATATCGAGTGGACGAGACTACTATCGCCAATAATTGGTACGAGAACTTGCGGGGACGTTCGTATTACGCCGCTTGTTTGCTCTCACGATTGTGTATTGTTAGTTGTACCTCTACGTGTACGACGTATACTTACACTATACACGTATCGTCGTAGCGAAGTGGATTACACTTTATATTCGTTTTCATACAGACGTAGGTACCGATAATTAATTGTTGACCTAGGCACCATTTGCTTGACCCAAGATCACGATCGAACATTTAATTCAAACGCTCTCATACATTAATATCAGGCAGGAGCCAATCTTCGTATTACATTTCCGAGTTTCTTTAATTACCAGGATACACTAAGGGCGAGAGAATTGAAAATAGGTATTTGCAAAATCTATTGCTGTCGCGCAATATGTGTAGTATCATGAGCGCGATAGAGACAACTGCAGCTTGGACCGAAAATATCTATTAAAAGTACACAAAATCAACGTTTCATAGTCCTCTGATTCCTTCTCCAAAACTTGACCGATTTACCTACTGTTTCATTAAAAATTAAAGAAAGACTTTGGCCGTGTTCCTATGTTTTGCTTTTTTATATAATCTAGTCAAATTTGATTTCTGGATGTTTGAACACAGCGGAAAATCTGGTCAATTTTTGAGGTTTTTGAAGGCTCATGTCTCTTTTAATAATTAATTTATGAAAAAGAGGAAAACATAGGAACATGCCAATAGAGCCCATACATATTTTGGAAAAAAATTATTGCTCTACTGGCATTATCCAGGGAAGAAACAGGGGACTAAGTTTGTATGGAAAAACGGCCTTTGTGTTTCCTCTTAATATCTTTATATATATATAATTCTTCTGTACGTGTGTTGACAGTGAACTCCTCCTAAACGGCTGGACCGATTTGAATGAAACTTTTTGTGTGTGTTCAAGTGGATTCGAGGATGGTTTAGATATGCTTTTTTTTCTCTTTTATACAGGACAACGTCTGTCGGGACAGCTAGTATACATATAGAATCTCACGACAATATCCTTGAAGAGGTAGCCAGAGTCTTGCTGTCTACCAAACAGTTTCAGACAATGCGCTGCTAGAGACAATTTCTTAAGAGAAAATTTATTTATTTATTTTAGGAAAGCTTACAGTCTAATAATTATTAGCTTTTACATAATAAGTAGTACCTACACCAGTTGTATAACTACTCTGATTTCCTATGAGTTAGTTATCGTATCTAAACAAATGGAAAAAAAAGAAAGAACATAGACAAAAATAACAAAAAAAAAACAAGGGACATAAAAAGCAATAATAATTCATACACTTCAACCAGAAAAACACATCATGATATAAGGAAATTACCCGAGACCAAAAAAAAAATCAACGGGTTGCACTCCGGGAGTACCGGCAGAAGGGAAAACTTGAATATTAACGTTGTGCATTTTTGATATTTTGGAATGGTTCGGGAATAATTTTGCACGAATTGCTTTAATTATCAGTATAAAAGTACTATCATTTATGTGGTAAAATATAATATGCATTTATTGCGCTATCGTACACAACAAACATGACAATTCTCCCTCGGTCTTACGATTTTTCGATCAGGTCACGTGTCCTGATGCGAGTTTAACATTTTTTACCCATCACAAAAAAGTTCACAACGCCGCTAAAGAAGCTTTCACTTCAAAAATAATAATTAAAAGCATAAGAACACTTTACCTGAACCCGAAAATCAAACCCGAGACCTAATGAACAACAGTCGTATGCGCTACCGCTGCGCCACGGAACTAATACGAGATTGAAAACGCAACTTTGTTAGCGTCGTCTTTCTGTAGTAGCCCATGACATTAACCACTTCTTTTTCTTTTTTTTATACGACTAAGGTGGCAAACAAGCATACGGCCCACCTGATAGTAAGTGGTCACCGCAGTTTAGCCATAAAAACGTCACAAGCAGACCGAGTTACAATCGCATACGACATAACGCACTCTTAATGAAACAGCGACTTAACTCGAATTTTGGAAGTATGGCAATTTGAACTCTAATTGTGTGACTAAATTGTACTATTATGTTTGTCTTAAGTAATGTCAGCAGTGTTTAAATTTGTTTAATCCAAAATACTCAGATTAGTCTCTGTTTTATTAAGAATGCGATAAGTATATACCAGTCAATTATAAATACAACATGTCTCAGTTGCATACAACACACGGACAGAGATCAGATGTTGGGTTCAGCGAGTCATCTCTCGGTTGTTAGAGCACAAGTACTTGGTTCAAACGTGAAAGTATTTTATTAAAATATAACTGACACTAACTGCCGGCTCAGTCGCGAAGTGCGAATGTCTATCGTGAGTGATTCTCGGATTGTTGAAATTAAACAATTTCATCCGGCTTTTATCACGGTGTATTTTAAAACACAATTATTACATAATTTGATATTCAAATTCCTTTTTTTTATTTTTTTTGTTATGCTCGTCAAAATGACCACACTCCACCTGATGGTAAGCAGTCGTGTGGTCTAAGAGCACTGACCTCCACACCTTCCTCATAGTAGCCGAGGCGATGTTGAGGTCTCTACTTTGACGGCCTGAGAAGGTGCTTTTTCACGCCCCGCTTGAAGGACCCAGGATTGAAGGAAGAAGGAAACACGTGCCTTGGCAGAGAATTCCATGCCTTAGTCGTTCGGCAGAGGTATGAGGACCCAAACTTGTTGGTACGCGTTCTAGTCGACTCTACTGTGTAAGGATGGTATCTGAGCCCAGCACGCGTTGTTCTGAATAGGAAAGTGGAGGGCGGGATAAGGTGGAATAACTCTTCAGAACACTCCCCGTGGTATATTCTGTAGAAACATGCCAATGAGGCAATGTCCCTACGGAGTTGCAGAGGTTCCAGTGAACTCGTGACCTCTGGATCTCCGATGATACGGACAGCCCGCCGCTGTAACCTGTCGAGAGCGTCCAGCAAGTACCTTTTGTTTAAATAAAAGTAAAATTCGTTTTGGTAATAAATGAATGAAATTCTATTTCATATATACAAGAAACTTAATCTGTCTCGCAAACCACAGCTCAGAATGTCCCACGTACCGATCATATTATTATTTGTTTAATAAGTAAACAATCTATGAACAACACAAGCGCCACACAACATCAGGCGCCGCACGCGACTCGCCTACGACCTGCCTAATCCCCGTGTACGATATCTGTGTTAGCTTGACCACGCAACACGCATAGGGGGGACTTTAGAGGATATTGCTGCTAAAAATAAACTTTTCTATGACTATAGTTTTCTTAAATCGAGCGGACGAGACTACTATCGTCAATAATTGGTACGAGAACTTACGGAGACGTTCGTATTATGCCGCTTGTTTGCTCTCATGATTGTGTAATATTAGTTGTACATCTCTACTATTAACCTTTAAAGCCTTCGTGAAAAAGAGAGTAGTATCTTATCTCTCTTTCCCCAAAGACGCCATCTTAGGACTGACCAAAGAATCTTCTATATCCATACCCTCTTAAAATATGTCTGGCTCCACGTCCACCCTTTACTTACCAATGTGCCACAGTGACTCTCTCTTGCCTCCTCTTTTTGTCCTTTGTGAGTTGAAGTCCTAGGGAACACTGCACCAGCAAACAAATCACATAAAACTGGCTGTACAGTAAATCCTACGTCACAAGCAAATTTTACTCAAACTCTTGTCTAAGGACAGATATAATCAAAACACAAGATAATTCCTCGATGATGAAGATAACTGACGGTCTCAAGTACCCGTTATCCAGATAACTGATAAAAGATATTGTAAGATTTACATGAATCTCGTATTGAATGGATACTTTATGTTTTGATTATCGTATACGATACAAGATTCTGTAGAATTGCCACGCCAGTTCTGTGGAGCGGAGATTGAGTTGTTGTGACGTCACATCGAGGGAGTGGGAGATAGGAGGTGTTGACAGATGAGGGAGCGACAGTCAGCTCATCCGTTGCATATTGTTTATCAATAATTCATCGTGTACTATTATTATACTGTTGTTGAATTTATTATATCTTAACTAATATTAGAAATTCGCATGTCAGGTACAGAAAAGGACATAGAATATCTATCAATCATCCAAAACTATAAAGTACTGTCCCCAACGAGCGAATCCGCGGGCAAAAGCTGGTGTTTCTATAAAATGGGTCTACATCTCAATAATTAAGATTTTATCTTAAAAAAGAAAGAGCCTAAGTATTCCTATACTTCATTTGGTTAGGTATTGAACTAAAGTGATCTATGAACAATTTTGACGTGCCTTTTTTATCTTTTTATCTAAAAACTCAGTTTAAAAATAAAATGCTTCTAAAGATCAATGGAAATACAACAATAACGATTACTAAATCAATTGAACTGTTAGTTTAAGCATTAGTTAGATATATGTATTAGTGTAAAAAGACACATCAAGATTGTATACCTTTGGTTAAATACCTAACCAAATGGAGTATCGAAGTAAAAATAAGGCGTCTGTGGGATCACTTGTGCCTAATAATTGTATATAACCCTTTTTATTAAAAGGAGAGTAATGTCTAATCGAAAAAGATATCAAATGGATAATTCGGTAAAATGAATCAGTAACTTAATATATTTTAATTGCTAATAATATACCTCTGGTGTTGTAAGCAGTCATAGTCTAGAATTATCTCTTATCGTCAGTTTATTTGCTATTTTTAATACCTAGGTTGAGCAGCGATAGCTCAGTGGGAAGACCAACAGACTGCAATGCAGAGGGTCTCGGGTTCGAACCCATGTCGCGCACCTCTGACTTTCAGAAGTTATATGACTTTTCGAAATTATTATTAATTACGTATTGATTGACAATTATTGCTTGCTCCGTGCCTCGAAAAGCTCGTTAAGCCGTTGGTCCCGGCCTCCATGAACATCTATGGTAGTCGTTATTGGGAGAGTGTCGACACAAAAGATCCCACTGGGTCGAAGTGTCGCCGGTCTGCACTGACTGGCCCCACATAAGATAAGATAATACCTAGGTTCATGTATTGTAACATTACATGAAAAACTACAATATTTTTACAATATTTTTATAAGTTTGCGGTGTGATTACATTCATGTTTTTTATGCCAAATTTGACAAAGCATTAAATTTAAGAATCCTAATACGCCTACATAATTCGTTACGTGGAACTTTTCATTGCAATAAGATCAGTTATTCTGTAAACTGGTTATTTTCTATATGCATGCAGACACTTATCTCACAATATCAAACCTATATCTCGGAATATATTCGATATTGTGTACGCGACTGCCTTGTTAGCGAAGCGGTAGTGTGTGCGACTGCTGTGCATGAGTTCTGAGGTTCGATTCCTGGATTAGGTACGCAAAGAGTTATTGGGCTTTTCTGTCAAGAAGTTCTCAACAGCAGAAACCTAAAAAACATAGTTGGCGAATTTTGAGTGTAGTTTAACGCTACCTAGATACCACTTGGAGAATATGTGTGTATATGTATAAATTTAGGTACCTAGCTACCGTTTAATATTAGGGACCACACAGAAACCTCCCCGTCATTGTCATAAAAGTCACAGCTAATAAAATCACCACAATGTAACTCGGAAGGTAATTGATTGAACACATGTTACACCGTGACAATGCTCGGCCGACTTTATTGCCGAATGTTGCCAGTCATCCTGACGCGGTACTTTCAAACTTACCAACTTTCGGCTTACCGATCGAAAGTTGTGCGACATTCATTACTATAACCCCTTTTGAACGGAAAATGTTTTCCGAAAATATTGCGTTTTAAAATGGACAGCTTTTATTTGTAATAATAAAGTAACAAACAAAAAAATAATGCAGAAATGTATCTTCATTGCTAGAGAAATGACGTGCTGCAATAACAATATACATTTAGACATAGAAGCGAAAATAACTTAATTATAAATACAAATAAATAAATAAGCATAAATGCATACTTATGAGTATACTAGCTTTCGCCCGCGGCTTCGCTCGCTTTAATTTAGAATTTGACAATCAATTCGGGTTGTACTCTGCTTGTTATAATATAATTCAATCATGATTCGAAAGACACGTGGCGCCATCTATTATCATAAGAACGTTTTTGCTGTTTTCCTCGGGAACAGTAATTTTTTTCGGGATGAAAGATAGCCTATGTCCATTTCTGTACACCTGATAACGTATATGCAAAATTTCAGGATGATCGGTTCAGTGGTTTAGCCGTGAAAAGGTAACAAACAAACAAACAAACTCATTTTCGCTTTTATAATATTACTAGCTTTTGCGCGCGGCTCCGCCCTCGTGGTACCTAAATCAATAAAAAGTAGCCTATGTCCTTCCCCAAGTTGTAAACTATATCTGTACCAAATTTCATCTAAATCGGTTGAGTGGTTTGGCCGTGAAAAGGTAACAGACAGACAGAGTTACTTTCGAATTTATAATATTATATTATAATATTATTATATTATTATATATATTATACATTATATATATTATAAGTAAGGAAGTTTTAGGATTAGGATAGTCTAAAACTAAAATAGTATTTTTACAACTGTAAGTAGTAAAAGTTACAGCATTATTAAACAAATAAAAAACATGTCGCTATTTGATCTGGTAAATAGAGGATTTTTTGTTTTAATAATCTTAAATAAATATTCTTAAGGAACTCCTATCTGGTGATCAAAAATTTACGAAATCATTAACAACTAATAATTTTAAGGTCCCCCTTAAACAGACCCATTGCATACAAACACTTGTGACTCCAAAAGTATTTGCAAATAAGAGACAGAACAATGCCCCCTCACAAATTCTACTAACTATACTACTGCAGGAACATAGCGAGTGATTATTAAGCTGTGGATTTTGTTTAATGGCACGATAGCTCAGACCAACAGACTGCAATGCAGAGGGTCTCGGGTTCGAACCCACGTCGCGCACCACTGACTTTCGGAAGTTATATGACTTTTCGAAATTATGTGCGTATTGATTGACAATTATCGCCTGCTCCGTGCCTCGGAGAGCACGTTAAGCCGTCGGTCCCGGCTGCCAAGAATATCTATGGCAGTCCTTTTTGGGAAGTCAGTGCCCTCTAATATCCTGACACTGGTCTAGCCTTAGGGTATCGTTAGCCTTCGGGTTGCGGAGGTCAGATGGCAGTCGCTCCGTGTAAAAACTGATATCCAGTCAAATCCGGTTAGACTAGAAAGCCGACCCCAAGTGACAAGGCTAGGGAAAAGGAGACATTTTTGTTTAATGGGTGCTTCTTTATTCGTATGCTCAACGTTGCAACAAAGATCTTAATGGCGTAGTGGTTAGTGTAACCGACTGCCGCGCTTGAGGTCGCCGGTTCGATTCCCGCACAAGTCAAACATTTGTGTGCATGAACATGGATGTTTGTCTTGGTCTGGGTGTTTCTGGGTGTGTACAAAAAAAAGAAGTATATATGTACACATGTTTATCCATTGTCTAGTACCCATAGTACAAGCTCTGCTTAGTTTGGGCTAGATAGTGTTGTGTGTATGTGATAGAATATTATTATTATATTATACATATGTATATATTCTGACGCCTGTATCCCCACAAGGGTAGGAAGATATTGTATTACACAAACATTTCACAGCTATGAATTAGTTCTCACGTAGAGCTTTTGCTAGCTAGCTTCTTGCTACTACTAAGAAAGTCTTGATAGAAAAAGCAGTCGCATTCACAAACGCTGCGCTACCGGCTCCGGGGCAGTCTTCAGCTACCAGTTATTGAACAAGTTTATTCTAGACGAAATTGACGTAGCTATAAAACCGTCCACAAATTAAAACATTCCATACTTTATCCAGTAGTGCACATGGTAGCACTCACAAATCCCCACACTTGTCGATCAGATATCACCATAATTGCGACGTCAACACGCCGACCGGCTATCGTAACAATATTTATTCACTGTAAACAAGTGGATGCAATTATATTTTGTACTTGATTTAAGCGCTACAATATGCATGATACTTTCCAGCTGGATTTTAACAATTCATGTATGACTTCAGCAAAAAGTATAGAAGATTGGTACATTACGATGATATCGAATAAGAGAGGTAGGCCACAGCCGTGTCCTCACTTAAGTCTTGAGGCGCTCATAACCAGTTGCACTCACTGATCGGTAAACGATTAGCGAGGTTAAGCAACGTTGGGTGCGATCAGTCTATAGATGGGTGACCGCTTAGTGGTATTTCATCTGAGCATCTCCGTGCTTCGGAGGACACATAAAAAGTCGGTCCCGGTCGTTGTCAAATTGACAGCAGTCGTTAAGCCATGTCAGAGGCCTACGGGCGGCTTGAACAACTCTTGACAACAGGTTGGCCACTAACCACACGAAAAGAAAAGAAAGACTTAAGACTGAGATTTCACTGAAATTAGAGCACCCGAACAGTTTTAGTATCAAAATCTGTTCAACGGTTTGTGCGTGATTGGGTAACAAACATCGAAAGATCTTCACCCATTTTCACATAATGTTAGTAGGCATCCTTCGGTGAATAGTCTTCTCCTTGCTTTGAGCACCGTCTCCGCTCCTTTCACTGGCAGTCCTGTGATACTTTTTCAAAGGTTCTATCATGCGCGGTTGATGCCACTGGTAATGCCAACATTCAAATATTATCTAATACAACAACATTTGTACAAAAAACATGTGACTCTCTATTATAAAGAATGTCAACGCTGGGATTGCAAATACACACAGTGCTGTAGAGTAAATATTATAAGCAAAATTGGTGTAGGTACATTTTACAAGGAATTGTCTATCGAATGTAGCAGTTTATGCAAATGTGAAGTATGCTTATGTTTAAAACTTGTCGTCGTACACACGCCTGCTAGCGAAGTATATCGAATCGCCGATCGAATCAAATATATTGACAACATACGTTAAAAAGAAACAGATTAAAGCCGTTCTTTTATTCGGCCAAATTATACAAAATCAACAGTAACAAAAAACATCTTTGAGCTACAGTAAGTGTAGTACCCGGCACGAAACACGTAACCAAAGCAAATACTTTACAAAACATGCCAAAAGTGGACCACACGTGAAGTCCGTCAAACGACGAATGTACTCATACGTAGATGTTATCTATTGCTTGACTTACAATGCGGCCCTGTACCCAGATATCAAACCTCGCGGGATTATTCCTGCCAACTTTATATTACAACCCTCAAAACCTCGTCACGCGAATTTAAACTTTAACCTCAAGGGATCAGAATGTTGAACTGTCTGATGCGTTTGACTGAGTGGCAAATATAAGTTTGCAGTACAAAGGATAGGTATCTCACGTTGTCATTTTCCGCTTGCAACCCGGCTGTCCCATGACATTTGGATCGTCGAAGATATTGACATTTGACAATCAATTTTAAGCTCTGTACGAACATGCTATGGTTTATTTTCTATTGACAGTTTGAAGGGTTAAGTTTTTATTTGCATTTTTGAGGAATGCGTTGTTGTGATTGGCAAGATCATTGATGTTTGTTGCAGTCGCTTAAGGACGATGATTCAGCAGAATTGCTTGCACAAAATATCGCAGCGAGCAAAGATGTGTATCTAGTACATTTGCATTAAATGTTCAGGTTGGTGTGCTTACAAATGGACCTAATGCTAACCTGGAATTATATCATTTTGACCACCAGCTCGAAGAGCTGGATAAGCTTCTATAGAAAGAAATATTATTCAATAAATATTTTCTAGTGAGATTTATTTCTTAAGGTCTTTGTACTACTTTTATATTTATCCATTAGATTTAAAGATTTGGTGAACAAGCATAGGCCATAGGACTCTGCTTGAGCCAAGTTGAATGTTAGAGCATCTACCAGTTTTATCTGAAGCTTCATACACATAAAGAAGCAAGATGCTTGCTATGACTTTGATTTTGAAGTCAAAAGCCAAGTATTAGTTATAAAAGATTGTAAGAACTTTTACGTTTTCAGTCCAAAAATCGAAGCAAAGAATTAAATTATACTCTAAGAAAATAACTCTTTCAAAAAGCCTTAAAAGTTTAACAAAAATCGTTTACGTCAACCCAGTGATTTTGAGTAAGTGCAGTAATAACACTATTTTAGCTGAAGGTGATGGTTCCCATCAGATTGCTGACGACCGCCTCCGAAGGGGTTATTAGGAGCGAACTGAAAGTGGTAGAAGTGGCATATTAAACGTAGCTTGCAAGTCACCTGCATTAGCTGAGACGTGGCCTATGGTGTAATTTGGAGGAGAGCGGCGAATTTGACATCCTAAAACATGGAAATTACATTTGAAAAGTGTTACTGATTGGTGTTAAAATCACGAACATACAAAATTGGTTGAAATAATAGGAATAAAGACTTGGAATTCACGCAAAATCAGACGAAAGAACACAGAAAACATGTCTGGGAAGAACTTATTCGTAAACAACACGAATGAAATTTATAATTTTGTTATGATAATAATATGACGTTCATTAAATAGATAAATATACCTAATACGTATTAGTTATATTTATCTAATTAATGACTGATTTTCACTCGTTTCATTACATGATGCGAACATTTTCACAGTGTGTTTTGTTCGTATTGGGAATATGGTTGCAATGCAATCCTCTGCGTAAGATTTTGCTTAATTCTCTAGCAACACGCTGAAGAGTTTGTTTGTTTGTTTGCTTGAACGCACTAATCTCAGGAACTATTGATTCGATTTAAAAAATAATTTTAGTGTTGGATACCCTATTTATCGAAGAATATCGAGTATTTTTTCCTTTTGAGAGCTTCCGCTGCGTGCGCTGCGTAAACAGTTAAAGTTTCGCAAAAATCATGTATGACAGAATTGTTTACCTTTAAAAGTTCTAAAAAAAAGTCAGCGACAGCATATGTCTATCTTTTACGGTTGGCTCACTATAACCATTTTTATGCTAACGAAATTCGTTCTAAAATAATATTTATATAAATATGATATTAATCCTTATCCAAATAAATACGTTATTCATCACAAGTATTTAATTTGAAACAAAATTGTCCTTTACATCATTCGATTTCAATGAATATCTTAGGAGATATAGCAGTTTTAAAATAACATCGCAGCAAAATAATTACCCATTACAGACATAGTACAAACGATGTTTCTCCTGGTTTATTCTGCTTGATTGTTCGATGTGAAAAATAATTTTAGTGTTGGATAGCCTATTTATCGAAGAAGGCTATAGGCTATATAACACTACGCTACAACCCACGGGGGCGGCGCAGTAACGATAAACGCGGGTGAAAGCGCGGGAACATATAGTTAAACAATAAACCAAAATAATATTTAATTTATTTGGTATAGGAATCAAATAGTATTCTTACATAGCTGGTAATTTAATAACATTTTCAATATCAACGGTTAGGACAGATAAGACTGGCGATTGAATAATTCGAATTCAATAAATTTTACTATGAATAAGAACTTATTTATGCATTTATCTTAGCTGGTCAAGGCAATTAAATATTATATCTACTAGATTTTGCCCGCGGCTTCACTCGCGTTAATTTAGAATTTGACAATCAATTCGGGTTGTACTCTGCTTGTAATAATATAATTCAATCATGATTCGAAAGACGCTATTATCATAAGAACGTTATTGATTTTTTCCTCGGGAACAGTAATTTTTTCGGGATGAAAGGTAGCCTATGTCCGTTTCTGTACACCTGACAACGTATATGCAAAATTTCAGGACGATCGGTTCAGTGGTTTAGGCGTGAAAGGTAACAAACAAACAAACTCATTTTCGCTTTTATAATATTAGTTAGTTATATCTATTAAATAGCCTGCTAATCTACTAATATTTGAGAAAGAAAGATTTATCATTTTGAGTGCATTTAGCACAGTGGTTACATTTAGGTTGCTTGCTAGGTTCAGGTAAAGGGTCGCGGACGAGATGAAACCGCAGGAAACTCATGACCACATGTGTTTCTTTTACAACAAGGTATGGACAAAAGGTTACGACATTTTATTTCTAACATAATAATTAAAGACACACATGACTCTTGTGTCTTAGATAAATTTTCGGACAATTCGCTGTCTCTCAGCCGTTAGGCCATACCCAGTCACTAGGCCCAGTAAACCGATTACGACCGACGTCCACCACGGGGGAGACTATCGCACAATCTCACACGCGACTGACCGCTACACCCCTCGCGGCCTCACCCCCCGCCGCGACACCCCCTCAGCCCTCTGTCACGTGACGCACTTTCCAATACAAACCTTTGTCCTGGTAATGACCCCGTGACTTGTTTTATATCAATAAATGTATTACTAGTTCTGGCAAGAGAGGGCTTGTTAAGATTTTTCGATAGGAGACTTTGAATACAAATTTTGTAATAATTGTAATGTTAATTCGAATTGTTTGTTTTAAACATGAATAAAACACGTGAATGGTACAATCGGCATACGAAGAGCAGCGCGAACTGCCTTAGTTTGCCTGAATAAAATAGAGACGTTATAAAGAACTGCCAAGTTCAGAGATGGGCACGTTGGTAAAGTACCTCTGATTAACGTAGAGACTTAGAGCAGCGATAGCTCAGTGGGGAGACCAACAGACTGCAATGCAGTAGGTCTCTGGTTCGAACCCACGTCGCGCACCTCTGACTTTCGGAAGTTATATGACTTTTCGAAATCATGTGCGTATTGATTGACAATTATCGCCTGCTCCGTGCTTCGGCAAGCACGCTGCCATGAACATCTACGGCAGTCGTTATTGGGAGAGTGTCGACACAAAAGATACCGCTGGGTCGAAGTGTCGCCGGTCTACACTGACTGGCCCCCACATAAGATAAGATAAGATAACATAGAGACTTTCTAAAAAAGGGCGAATTAAGAGCAGTGAATTGGGTGAATTAGCTCTAGTTAAAATAGTGACGTCCTAAATAAAGGTTACGTTAAGAGCGGTAAATTTGGTAAACTATCTCTGACTAAATAAGTGACGTTCTCAAAAAGGTCAAGTTCAGAGCGAGGGTCTTCGATCTATCTCTACGCATATATCCCTGATGCTGCCTTACACCTATTGTACTCATACTTAATCAGCTTTTCTTTTATCGCCCAGAAAAAAAAACAAAATAGTTTTGAGAGATGACCTGAAATAAATTTCATAAGACACGTACCTACCTATTTCCCAGAGGGGTAAGCTGAGACTACGGATTTCCATTTGCTACGATCCTGACACACTTCTCCGGCTTCATTCACTTTCATCACATTCCTCATACACGCCCGTCGCGGCGTCGGTTCAAGGAGCTCTTAACCTAGCCTTTGTCCTGAACGCCTCCGATCTGATCGAGAAACGTTCGCCTAGGTTTTCCTCTTGCGACTGTTCCATTCACACTAGCCTTATAAACTTTCTTAGTCAGTCTTTCCTCGTCCATTCTTTCTACATGTCACTATTTCCACTTTCATGCCGCATCTCTCTCATCACACTATTCCTTATTCTACCTATTTAAAGCTAATGAAACATTGTGCAACAATTTTCTAGCACTTTTTATTAATCTAAAACCGTGTCTGACTGTAAATTTCGCAAACATTATAATTATAAAATATAATTTTTTAAACTTGATTGCACGCCAGCTTTGTGACCGCAATTGCATTAAATATTATGCAATATGCAACACCTTGATACGAACCTAGACCTTTGACATTATACGTAATAGCGTTAGTGCTGTTCAATTTTGAATTTCGAATTATACCTACTAATTAAAAAATATACTAAGTATTGCCCGCGGCTTCGCCCGCGTCAAACAAAAAAGCGATAAGGGTGTGTTTGTAATGCGAGGGACTTTACAAACATTCAAATTACGGATACAAAGTCATCCAGACCTGGAATAACTACAAATTAAATTAAATTGTTTATTTGTGATACATGGGATATATGTATACAGGTGTTTATTACATAATTATATAAGCACTTAATAATGACTATTCCATGTACGGCACTTGAGCATACAAGTCATTAAAAAATAATAAATATGATCATATAAATTCTAGCGTTTTGATATTATAAATTGCATTGAACTACTTGTGGAACACATCTCATCTCCTGTATGAGAATCGAATCCGCAGCACTGTAAGTGGCGAGGTTTTAGTCAACAAAGAAACCTGTACTTACTTGCCTACTTTCTAACCACTATATTAATGAATACTCCAAGCATTTTAACTCGTATGTTAACCGTAAAGATACCAGATATAGGCGCATTCCACCAAGATATGGGACCCATTGTCTTTGCCTCAATTTTCGAGATAGAGCCACATAGACGGACAGATTACTGCGCGTGGGATGCGCGTAAGGCTATATTAATATTATTGGAATAAATTATCATTGATGGCCTTGTTAGGGACCCTTGAGGTATGGTTCCGTTATTGGGTTTGGAACAGTAAATATTGACCCTTAACTAATAAAATGGCGATGTGATAGAGCGATATTTAAAGTGATCACTTTATGATTTGCAGAGTTAAGCTATGGTAGATTCTATACCTGTGTATTGGTCATTTCGCACGAATCTGTTTGCACGAACTGTCTAGAATGACACTTTTCAAAAATAATATTTTTGAGTGTCGATTCGCACACATTCATTTAATTTGAGTGCGAAACGAAACGATTTGACAAAGAAGGTGTGCGAACCTAAAGAAATATTATTTAAAAAAAGTGTCAATTCTTGCGAAACTACCAATAAGCCCTGTGTGGAAGTTATTAATCATTGAGATATTAAGTACTACATACTAGAGAAGATATCTTAAATATTTTTTATAACATTGGTTAGAAATGCATGGCTATAATATAATTGAGCCAAACTAGAGTTTATAATTTGTGTAATAATTATGTTATTATTATTATCTTTTTGTCTCTTGTGGAGTACTCTTTAAATCTCCCACTCTCATTTATTTTTATTATTTTTATTTATTTGAGTTTGAATTTATTTAATGAATTTAAGCAAGTGATGAATATGAGGGTAGAGGGGCGAAAAGGGAGAGGAAGGCCAAGGAAAAGATGGATGGACTGTGGGAGGATGGATATGAAAAGGAAAGGGCTAAATGATTACCTAGATGACGGGTGACAGAGAAGTATGGAAGCGAAGGACATACTGCGCCGACCCCAAATAAATTGGGACCAGGGCAAGAGGATGATGATTTAAGTTTGAATTTATATTTATTTCATAGAAACGAATGCATCTGAATTTAAAACTTACACATTTGTGTAGTCAATATAACACTATACCTAAGTATACCTGCGCTATGACCTTAACTATGCAAAGTAAGTCTTAAATTGTGCATGACTCTATTCGGATATCATTCGTAAGCAATTCTGCGCAACGCTAACCTAGATGCAATGATTCTCAAACTGCTAGCGAGAATATGTATTACGAAGATTCTCTATGAATAAGTTCTACCCCTTGTCACTGGTCACATCCAGTCATCATGAGTACCCAAAGATATTAGACAATGCACTCAAATCTTTTTGTGACTGCCACAAAAACATATTGGTGTTTGTAACCCATAAAATACGTAATGTAATCCTAATCCTAATCCTAACTTCCTAACTAATATTATAAAAGCGAAAATGAGTTTGTTTGTTTGTTACCTTGTCACGCCTAAACCACTGAACCGATCAACCTGAAATTTTGCATATACGTTGTCAGGTGTACAGAAACGGATATAGGCTACCTTTCATCCCGAAAAAGATTACTGTTCCCGAGGAAAACAACAATAACGTTCTTATGATAATAGATGGTGCCACGTATCTTTCGAATCATGATTGAATTATATTTTTATTACAAGCAGAGTACGACCCGAATTAATTGTCAAATTCTAAATTAACGCGAGCGAAGCCGCGGGCAAAAGTTAGTAAACATTATTTTTAGTCACTATAACACCACACGACTAAATAAATATTTAACACTAACAGCTATTTATTTATGTATTAAAACTCGTAAATAAAGTAAATTGTACAAATCCTTCCTTTACACGTTAATTAAACATAAATATTTGTACAGTTTAGCTAATTCATTTTATCTAACAACCACGCACGTTGTGTGTTTTGTAACTAGTCCATTTTTGAAAAGAAGTTTATGTATGTATATATTTATGTATGTATATATTTATGTATGTATATATTTATGTATGTATATATTTATGTATGTATATATTTAAAAATACAAGACAGAAGTCTGGCAACAGCCCAAACAATGTGCAGTTGATAAATACTCAACTCATCAATCAATTATCATACTCACCCAATCTAATGCCTATGACCCTGAAGTGGTACTTATTACACCTACATTTTGTCAGCCCTGGTTTTAGATTCCAAGCTATCCTAGAGACTCATGGCCAGCAATACAACAGTTAATAATACAACTATGGTGGTCCCCATTGACTGGCTGACCAAGGCAAACTATAGTTAAGTTTTAACTGGATTTTGTTGGTCAGGATAGGACTGTCCTAGCTCACCATTCAAGGCAGCTATTTTGCACACCGTGGTAGGTTTAGTCGGTAGTAACCGGGACATGCCACCATTTCCCGACTGAGCCCGACATAACTTCTCAGCTTCCCTTTTTACTCGGAGAGGTAGGAGTCAACGCATTCCCCCACGTAAAAAGCAATGGACTGTCCTGGATGTCCTGCGAAATTTGCGATTTACATCCAGCCAGTCATTAAAGACAAGCCGAGTACGAGACCCAGAACGACTCTCTGAAGCATTCAGATTCGCAATGTCATGACTCACCTTCAGCTCGCCACAAGCTGCCCTGCGGTTTATGCACTTTTTAGGTAACTTGGTTATACATATTTATTGTATTACCGATAGAGAGGAGATAACTACAATATTTTTATACGGAACCGTCAATGCTGTAGAGTTAGAGTATGCCGAAATGTTTATTATAGTTTGGAGTAGAGTGCAGTGAATTAATTCTTATCAGATTATGTTATAATAGAGGATTATTAGTTCTATAATAATGTACATTAATTACTGTTAAATGTACCGGCATTTTATTTTATAATATTAAACATGGAATGTTATCTCAAACGCAACGATAGACCGGTGGCAAAGGAATCAAAATGTTTTGAATTCATATTGTTTTCAGTTTACGCGAATGTTCTACTTTGAAATTAAACAAAACTAATAATACAACTTTCTATCAAATCTTTATAAAGCAGTTTAATTTTAATTCATACGGTACCTATATCATTTATAGATTGTTTATGTAAATCAATTTATGACTTAATAATTGCGAAGATCAACAAATATTTTGCGTTATTTGCACCGCTGTAGAATATGGCGTAAGCTGATAAAAAACAATGTAATAAAGCAGACATGGTCCATCCATTAGAATGAGTCAATGATATTGATTTCTTTAAAGATGCTACGTAATAGTTACGTTATGAAATGCGTAAAGTAATTTTTAAGACGCACGCATTTCGGAATTTTTTTTGAAAGGCATCATCCGCACTGGCGTTTAGGCCTATGTCGCGGGAAACTTTACAAACATTCAAACAACGGACACAAAAAACGCTCAGACTCGGGACAATTATTTGTGGATTACACCAATTTTTGTGTGGGATTCGAACCCACAACACAGTGCGCAGTAGCAGCGGTGAGACGACCACTTAAACCACTGCGCCATCCGTGCCGTCAAAGTCACACTAGTATCACTTTTGTCCTCGACAAGCAAAGCTCTCTTCTGACAGACTTACCGTGTTGATATGAAGAGATTCCATTCTATTATAGACATCAAGTCATCTCGTTCATCATTCATCTTCCCATCTCGTTTCTCGATTTAAAAGTTTTATCTAGAATCTTTATAAAATTAAAAAGCTCCTCAACGCTGAAATCAGCATGAATGGGGCCCGGCTCGACCAGGGAAATACTACCCTCTCACAGAATATCGACGTGAAATAGCAGTATTCCTACTGTTGTGTTTCGTTCGGTGAGTGCCGGAGGCCCAATCACCCTCTTTCCTCCTTCCCGCTCCTTCTTCTTCCCACTCCCTCTTTTCCTTTCCTAAAGGGTCGGCAACGCGCAAGTGATGCCTCTGGTCTCGCATGCGTCCATAGGCTACGGTGACCACTTACCATCAGGTGAGCCGTATGCTAGATTGCCACATGGGTTGTATAAAAAAAAATCTTAATAGATTAGACCTAAAGGGAACTAAGTAACTTTGCTGCTTTTAAGCTCATCTTGAAGTGGGGTGATATATTTCCATTGCTGGGCTACCTGTGCCTTCCTGTCCTGTAAGGCCACTTGATAAGGCACGTTTTTAGTAGTGCAGCATTCATCTCCTATCTTACACGACTTTATTTTGCAGTTCGATCTGACAAAAAGTTGTTGATCATTTGTAATAGACAATTTGATTTAATAATGCGCGTAATCACAAACATACAACAATTTGAAGAGAGTTGTGCACAACTCAAAGACCTACCCTGCAAAGCCAAGACGCAGCTGTTCTATATAATGTTTTCGACACATTCGAATAAAAACTTTTCGAATGCATTGCACATCGCTAGTTTGATTAAGAACCTGCGACTCCTTCCAGGGAAATTTAGAATAAATTGTATTGTTTATAACAAACGCACAAAATCTACAGTAGTACAACTAAATCAGGTTATCTACAAAAAATTAAATGCTTAACTGATACAACAGAACAATTTGCGTCATTCGGATTATACTGTATCGATGGACGGACCGATAGCAATAACGATTGGGCAGGCGGGTTGTGATTGTGGACGCAGATAGCTATCTTATCATGGCGCCGAATAACTACCGACTTTTATTTACTACTAGTTTTCACTCGCGGCTTCGCTCGCGTAAATGTAGGCTAGGTTAGGTTAGGTTTGCAACAATTATTTTTTCTGGATGAAAGGTACCCTATGTCCCATTCTATACCCCTGACAACGTGTATGCAAAATTTCATGTTGATCGATTGAGTAGTTAAGGCGTGAAAGCGTAACAAACAAACAAACTAAATAAAATATTAGTTAGGACTAGCTGTTACCTGCGACTTCGTTCGCGTAGATTTTAACTAAAAAGTGTTTGTCTCCGTGGAACCCTATTTTTGCTATAAAATCAAAGTAGCTTAAGTTACTCCTTATAACATCAGCTATCTGCCAGTGAAAGTCCCGTCAAAATCGGTTCAGCCGTTTCGGAGATTAGCCGGAACAAACAGACAGACAAAAATTTAACAATAGATGTTTTCGTATAGGTATCTTATATACTTTCATATGCATTAGATAAAAAGCTGTTATTTTGACATTACAAACAGACACTTCAATTTTATTTATTTGTATAGATAATACATATAACTTAGCATAGCATAGGCATATCTAGGTGACGTTGCACCTAGATAGGCCTATGCAAGATGATATTTTCCTTTCGTAGGTTACGCTAAATCACATTTCGACAATTGCTGCACCCGCTTTAAGTAGCACACAGCTCATCTGACCGTGAGCAGTCACCAAAGCCAAATTGAAAGGTTTAAAAGCAATAAAGAAGACGTGACACCGAATGATTATTTATTATTATTCAGATAAAAAATAAATTCAGCTCTCAGAGTAATTTAGTCAAAAGCGCTGTGGAAACCCGGGTCTGAAGCCCAGTTTGGACAAAATTTTGCTCTCAGATATCCTGGATAGGTTATTTTTTATCCTGGTAATACGTTCCTACAGAAACTAGTTGATAAAAGCAAACGAGTATAGCTAATACTCTACTGTACATTAAATATATAATTAAACTAGCGAGCTGTCCCGGCTTCG
The DNA here is from genome assembly GCA_963564715.1 of Catocala sponsa. Lineage (NCBI taxonomy): Eukaryota > Metazoa > Arthropoda > Insecta > Lepidoptera > Erebidae > Catocala > Catocala sponsa. The sequence continues at coordinate 1,621,705 of OY751337.1, forward strand.
CACGGTTAGTACACAACCTTAACAAATCATATACCTAAACTTTCCTCATGAATCTCTAAATATTGGTGAAAACCGCATGAAAATCCGTTCAGTACCTACCTAGTTTTTGAGTGTATCGTGAATAGACAGACAGACGCTGCGAGGGACTTTGTTTTATAACATGTAGTGATTATTGACAAAAGCAACTTCACTTTCAAGACATTGCAATAAACCGTTCAGAAGCTATTTGGTGTCTAAATATACACTTGACTTAACTGATTGACAATTGGACTACGACATACAATTGTGTTCATTTAACGAGACGGTAGGAGACGTGACCGCTGATCGTGTGTCTGTGTGTGTGATTGTTGCACAATTGTTGTAAGACGAACACACACAGGCACACATCGATCTCTTGATATCTTCTACGTCACGTTATTAGTTTCGACAATGATATTCAAATACAATTGTAAAAAGCTCGATATATTGCGTAGATATCCCTAGCCTTTATTATTCTCAAGTCACTTGGGGTCGGCTTTCTAGTATAACCGGATTTGACTGGATATCAGTTTTTACACGGAGCGACTGCCATCTGACCTCCGCAACCCGAAGGCTAACGATACCCTAAGGCTAAACTAGTGTCAGGATATTAGAGGGCACTGACTTCCCAATAACGAGTGCCATAGATGTTCATGGCAACCGGCACCGATGGCTTAACGTGCTCTCCGAGGCAAGGAGCAGACGATAATATTATTGTCAATCAATACGCACATAATGCCGAAAAGTCATATAACTTCCGAAAGTCAAAGGTGCGCGACGTGAGTTCGAACCTGAGACCCTCTGCATTGCATTCTGTTGGTCTCCCCACTGAGCTAAACTTTAAACTACTAATTTTTATAAAACACTATTATTACATATTTTTGAAACTTTAAACTACTATTGTTAAACACTTTTACTAATTACTGTTAACATTAGCATTACCAATTTACGAAGACTTAATGTCATCATAAATTCGTTATGCTATATAATAGGATGAAATATTAAAGGATGAAGTGACTAAGGCACGTGGATTTATATTCAAGTGACTTAAAGGCGCCTACACACTAGATAGGTGACGCCTACTCGCTGCGCAGTGATTATGTAAATATACATACCTACATTAGCTACCTACAGTGATGATCTCTGTAAAGAGTGTTCTCAGAGTCCGTTGTTTCAATGTTTGTAAGTTTTATCAAATGTGTTGGTGCATTAGGTAGCCATTAGCCTTGAGCCAAGAGCGATATGCAACATTTGGACGAAATTATTTGATACAAACGATCAAGTGGTTTATCTATACTAATATTATAAAGCTAAAGAGTTTGTTTGTTTGTTTGGTTGAACGCGCTAATCTCAGGAACTACTGATTCGAATTGAAAAATTATTTTAGTGTTGGATAGCCTATTTATCGAGAAAGGCTATAAGCTATTATACCATCACGCTACGATCCACGGGGGCGGCGCAATAAGTTTAAACGCGAGTCAAACCGCGGGCACATCTAGTCAGAAATATTTAGAAAAAAGCATTCCTATCAAACCTTTTGATGGAATACTAATTACTAGCGGTCGCCTAGTGCTCTAAATTCAAACCTTTTGATGGAATACTAATTACTAGCGGTCGCCTAGTGCTCGAAATTCGACCAAAGTTTGCCTGTAAGATATTGCTGATATATGTCATTATATATTGATATATGTAACCATAGTTACGCGCTTCCACTGCGTGTGTCAAACGCATGGTCGTGTGCGTGTAGTGTTTTTTCATTCATTTAATGTATTTCTAATGCATATTTTATATAAATATTAGGATTCGCCCTTCCTTCTCCATATAAACTTTCACTGTGCCAAATTTTCGTAAAAAGGGGTACAAAGTTTTTGCTTCACATATTAATATATAGATACTTGTATTATTCGCTGATATGGAAGTTTTTAAGTGTAGACTACGGATTCATGGCGGGTGACGCAAGAATACCATGTTTAGGTTGAGATTCACGGACGATACTTATATGAGTTCTTTATGCGGTGTTATCCAAACCATGATGGCTGTCTTTGACAATGTAGGCAATGTGGCCTCGTTCTGAGGCGCAACTATAGAGTTTGTATGAAAGTTTTTACTCAACCCTCGAAAAAGATGACTGTTTGCAATATCTCCGTTAACGTGAAACAGTAAGGAGTCCGAAATAATGAGATATGACGTCATAAATTGGCGACGAAAGAACTTGGAGTCCTATTATTTATTATCAATGAGCACTTAACGTTGCTTCCCACTAAATAATAAATAAATTGCAATACTAATTCAAGTAAGACTGACTAAGAATGTTTATAAGGCTAGTGTGAATGGAACAGTCGCAAGAGGAAGACCTAGGCGAACGTTTTTCGTTCAGATCGGAGGCGTTCTGGACAAAGGCCAGGTTAAGAGCTCCTTGAACCGACGGGCGTGTATGAGGAATGTGATGAAAGTGAATGAAGCCCGAGAAGTATGTCAGGATCGCATCAAATGGAAATCCGTAGTCTCTGCCTACCCCTCTGGGAAACAGGCGTGACTCTATGTATGTGTGTACTAATTCAAATTTTAAACTTATTAAAAACATCGAAATAACTGTACAATTCCTTAATTAAAATATTATATCTGCAGCAATAGGGATAATTCCTGTGTCGTGGAGGTCTTTACAAATATTTAAGCAGCGAGCATCCAGGGTAAACTAGTTGCGCCTTCTTTTTATTGCTTTCATCGGTGACAGACGAGCACGCGGCCCACCTGATAGTAAGCGAGAACCGTGGCTCATACACATGGCTCTGTTTTCTTAGCATTACAGAAGAAATGTCAAAAACACACAACCAAGTCGTTGCCTACCGGAAGGAGAAGGAGAATGGAGCAGGATAGCGTTTGGGAAGGGAACGGTGATTGGGCCTCCGGCGCTCTCACTCACCGAACGAAACATAACAGATACTGTTATTTCACGTCGATCTTCTGTGAGAGGGTGGTACTTCTCCGGTCGAGCCGGCCCATTCATGCCGTAACCAGCGTGGCCCTACCACACGGATGGTCGACTTGTACATTATATTGCCTCGAAAGCGAAAGCTAAACCATATTACCAGTCCGCATTACCAGTCGCCATCTCCAATAACAAAGAATAAATATGTATAATAAATATTTATTCAATACTAGATGTTCCCGCGGTTTCACCCGCGTTTATCGTTACTGCGCCCCCCCCGTGGGTAGTAGCGTGATGTTATATAGCCTATAGCCTTCCTCGATAAATAGACTATCCAACACTAAAAGAATTTTTCAAATCGAACCAGTAGTTATCATTATCGCAGAATAAACCAGGAGAAACATCGTTTGTACTATGTCTGTAATGGGTAATTATTTTGCTGCAATGTTATTTTAAAACTGCGATATCTCCTAAGATATTCATTGAAATCGAATGATCAATTTTGTTTTAAATTAAATACTTGTGATGAATAACGTATTTATTTGGATAAGGATTAATATCATGTTTATAACCTTCGCAAATAATGCATTATTTTAGAACAAATTTGGTTAGCATAAAAATGATTATAGTAAGCCAACCTTAAAAGATAGACATATGCTGTCGCGGACTTTTTTTTAGAACTTTTAAAGGGGAACAATTCTGTCATATATGATTTTTGCGAAACTTTAACTGTTTACGCAGCGCACGCAGTGGAAGCTCTCAAAAGGAAAAAATACCCTCCGATTTTGAAACATTCTTCATTGGTGCTCAGCTTCTATTGATCTTAGCGTGACGATATATAGCCTATAGCCTTCCTCGATAAATGAGCTACCTAACACTGAAAGAATTTTTCAAATCGGACCAGTAGTTCCTGAGATTAGCGCGTTCAAGCAAACAAACAAACAAACAAATAAACAAACAAACAAACAAACTCTTCAGCTTTATAATATTAGTATAGATTAAAGTCTTAAAGAATAATATAAACTACCATTTATAAATAGAAATGTTAAAACGATTGTTGATCAAAGTAACAGATTTTAAATGGTTGCCCGTTGATTTCTCATAATTACCCAAAGAGAAATAAATTGCTTTATATGTATCAAATATTTAGAAGCAGATTTGCCAAGTAAGTTAATGTGCAATTTGTAAAATATGATAATAAAGTAGTGTAGTACCGTGACCGATTGTGAGTCTAAATCGATTGAATCTCACATTCGAGATTTTCGTAATGGACTTAGTTTTGATGACTACATTGTCATTAGATAACATTGTATGGGTAATACTTAATAACAAATGATATTGCATACAATAACATCTTGGTCAAACTTTCATCTTGTTTTGTTAAAACTTGATCATTATGTTTTAAAGAGATGATATTTTATTTTTCAATACATTGAGTCGTATTAGTTTAATTAGATGTGCAACAGTATTTCATTATACACACCTCAGTGCGTTAATATCATACAGCTAATTAAAGAAAACTCATTCCTACAACTTTGAAAAACTATAAAATATGTTATCTAATTCAGTTCACTTGATATTATAAAAACATAATTGAAGCTTAATATACGATCTAATAATAAATATGTAAGTACTATTTTAACAAGTAAGACTTATTTAAATACACACTTTATTATTCTAATAATTAATTTATTCCTGTTTGAATGTTCTATATATTTTATAAATAAAGAAATTGAGTAGTAGATAATGTATCTACATAATTATATTAATATGCTGGCTCGCGGGTTTGCTAAATGTTCAAAGGCAGTCAAAACAACATTGTTTGGCCAAACATTTTATACCTGCAGCCTGTGGGCCAACTGCACGCGGCGGGTTGTGAGCGCTCTGAGAGTTCAGTACAACAATGCCTTCAGGATGTTGATGGGACTGCCTCGCTACTGCAGTGCGTCATCGATGTTCGCAGACGCACATGTGGATGGCTATTATGACATAATTAGAAAAAGAGCAGCATCGCTGATGCGCAGGGTGAGGGACAGTCCTATCAGCTACCTGAAGAGCATTGCTGCTCATATTGAGAGTCCTATCTGGAGGCACTGGATTCGCCTACATATAGGTTAGTTGTAATAAATATGTTTTCTTGTTTTTATATTTCTTATTTTTTGTATGTATTACTAACATAATTATAAGATGCATTGTACTACTAACACTCTATGGACAACCTAGTCTGAAATAAATTATTATTACTATAATTATATTATCTTAAATATATAATCAATTTTGCGTAACCTCTAAAATTTCTCTTTTCTCTCTAAAAACTTAGCGTTCAGTACAATAACTAAATAAACAAACAACTCAAAACCAGCGTTAATCCAATTAATTCAAACAAACAAAATAACGGTAATCCAAATGCAGCACGCTACCGAAACAATGAAGCGATCACCGGGCGGCCATGTTGGATGTACTGAGTCGATCGATTAAGCATCGCCCACAATCGATCAACCGCGACATCGACTATCATGTGTTGGTATTCAGTAATTTATTATATTTGGAGTGGGCTTCCGGACTGTGGCGACGTTTTACACTGTCAACATATAATAAATCAATTAAATAAAGTTAACATCTTATTCAGATAGTGATGTTTGGTGTTCGAACCAACGTCGAGTGTCGCGCGATTGTAAACACTGGGCAGTCTGCGCTTGTGTACTTAAGCTTACGTTAATCTGAGTGGAAAAGAATTTATAAATTCCTTCTATAAAATGATATAAATATTCAGCTTACTTATATCTTAACTGGATATTTACACGTTTTTTACAAACATACATCGACTCACGCTTAAATTCCCGTACTGGTAATAGGTTTCAACAAATTTCGCTTTCTACGAATTTAGGTCACATGTCATTGGTGCGAGCCTACCAGGTTAGCAGTCTACCAGGTTTTTAATCCCTTCGGTATTCATTGCCTTTTCTAGCAAGCGCGCCAGCGGCAGCGCAGCTAATGAGTACCGAAACTTTCGTAGGTATAACAGTATTCTCTTTTAGAGACCGACAACTGTTTTACGTCTAAAAACCAATAAGCTTGACGACTGAAATATAACTAAACGGAAGTAACAGCTCACTGGTGGAGAATGCAATGATCATAAGACGGAGTCAGGCTGATGGTGTCAACGCAAAAGCTGAAGAGCAGTAATGCTTTTGATTATAATATCTAGCTACAGCTTCCTCAAAGAGTTCTGGCAGTCAAACTCTTTGGACAAGTTCCAAGTCCTATATATCGAGGAAGGCTATAGGCTATATAACATCACGCTACGACCCACGGGGGCGGCGCAGTAACGATAAACGCGGGTGAAACCGCGGGCACATCTAGTTAACATATAAAATTGTATTGAACACGACAGTTTTACAGCGCAGATTCTTTATAAAGTAACCATAATTATTAATCAAATTATCTTATAAGAGACACATTAAGAAATGGTGCTTTCTCTGTTAAAACTAACTCAAATTATTAATTTTAAATTAGATATAATATTTTTTCATAAACCAGTCAAACCCATTATACATAAAGACATATTATAAATTAAGATTTAAATATATAATAATTTAAAGTTTCATTTAAATTATAATAATTACATATAACACAAAATAACTTTATTTGCGAAATAAATCCACACCTGTGGGTTTTTTCGTTAAGGTCCACGAACTTACTAAGTGATAAAATGTTATCTATCGGCGTGAGGCGTGGGGTTCGATTACTTATCAGACAAATTCGCACAAACATAAACGGAAACATCTGAACTGATTTGTGAACTTATTTTAGCCTTGTCATACTGCATGAATATAAAGAAATCAGTACATAAACTCATGATGCGGATAATATAATAATAATAATAATATTAGTCCTGTACCCACAGGTTAAACAGGTTAAGCAGCGATAGCTCAGTGGGGAGACCAACAGACTGCAATGCAGAGGGTCTCGGGTTCGAACCCACGTCGCGCACCTCTGACTTTCGGAAGTTATATGACTTTTCGAAATTACTTATGTGCGTATTGATTGACAATTATTGCATGTTCCGTGCCTCGGAGAGCACGTTAAGCCGTTGGTCCCGGCTGCCATGAACATCTATGGCAGTCGTTATTGGGAAGTCAGTGCCCTCTAATATCCTGACACTGGTCTAGCCTAAGGGTATCGATAGCCTTCGGGTTGCGGAGGTCAGGTGGTCCGGTTAAACTAGAAAGCCGACCCCAAGTGACTTGGGAATAATAAAGGCTAGGGAGAAGACAGGTACAGTCCAGGGAAGTAGAGAAGTTCCGCTTACAGTTTCGCTCATACATATTTTGCAGGTGTGTTGCGTGAACGATAAGCGGCACGTGCAACTCGTGTAACTTTCTTGAGTATAGAGTTTAACCAGTTACGTGGTGTCGAATAGATGGCTGAAACTGCTATCACGGAATTAACTGATAACAGACAGTTGATAGTGATCGATGTTGTATAGAATAGACGTTTGTATTACCTAAACTAAAATCTCTTCGAATACTTTGTTTAGCAGCGGCTTCTTTCATATCCACAAGTTGTTTCCCCAAAAGCTCAGCGTTTTTTACAAAATGCTACACAAGAATATATAACACATACATAGTTTACTAGATGTGCCCGCGGTTTCACCCGCGTTTATCGTTACTGCGCCGCCCCCTTGGGTCGGATCGTGATGTTATATAGCCTATAGCCTTCCTCGATAATTAGGCTATCCAACACTAAAAGAATTTTTCAAATCGAACCATTAGTTCCTGAGATTAACGCGTTCAAACAAACAAACTCTTCAGCCTTATAATATTAGTATAGATTTCTAAAATTAATTAACGTAAATGTTAAAGTTAGTGTCAAGATTGTGGCTGTAGGTATTATAAGTAAGCGCTTACAAAGCGACGACTCTACAAAGAAGTCGCTGACAATGCAATATATTCGGGCAGGATCTCTTTAACTCGTAACTGGGCAACTCAAACACAATGAAAACAGCATGTCGGCCTCGATGGCGTAGTGGTGAGTGTAACCGACTGCCACGCCTGAGGTCGCGGGTTCGATTCCCACACAAATCAAACATTTGTGTACATGAACATGGATGTTTGTCTTGGTCTGGGTGTTTCCATGTATAACATGTATGTATTTACAAAAAAGAAGTATATTTGTATGTTTATCCATTGTCTAGTACCCATAGTACAAGCTCTGCTTAGTTTGGGCTAGATGGTGTTGTGTGTATGTGATAGAATATTATTATTATTATATTGTGTCTGGGCCCCAGGATCCGAGCGATGACAAAGAAATTAAAAAGTATTGGCATGCCTTAATTTAACAAGACTCCTTGCTAGACCTTATAAGACAGAGATTTTTGGACAGTTTGTCTAAAGGTTCATAATAAGACAAATTTGCAGTGAATTACCACTCCTAAATTAAACTTAAACTTGCCTATGTGCAATACATTCTATCACTAACATGTCTAGATCAAAATATCTAGAAACAGCTTATCGTTGTGCACCACTCATCTGACGTATAAATTACGTGGAATATTAAAAAATATACATCGTTATCAGTTAAGATAATCCGTAGCACTACGTATGATCTTATATAATGTTTTTCTACATAGTGCGCTGTCAGACTTTCTTTGCTTATCGGTAAATATTGGTTTTTCTCGTCTACTTCTGACAAGACAGTGACATCAGCTGAAGAAAATTCTTAATATTATTTCTGAACGGAATTATTTAAGACTGCGCCGAGCGTAAGAGAGATAATGACAGAGCTCGTGCGGCGCATATTCAAATCGGCGCGCGGCCGCCATGTAGTAAAATTGTATGGAGGATTTGAAGTGCTTTTTTGATAAATATGTATCTTTATTGTCACACATAACTTAAATATTTGGGACGGGTAAATTGTAATATAACTAACGTTTCGTTTAAGCTGTAAAATAGGATAGATTTCTACTGTTATAATTTAAAAATCACGTAACACGAGCCTACGTTTTTTGCAAATTTACCTAATTTTGTAAGCGAAAATATTAATTATTTTAAGTTTTTACACGGAGTAATTGTAAACACATTCATTGTTATGGTAAATGTATATTTTATATTTGTATTAAACAAAAAGTGCTGATTTTATTCACTTAACTTTGACCGACTGTTTTAGCACATTTCGCTCGACGCAGTCTTAAAAAAGAGAACGTCACAAAGAACACGTAAACTTGGAACAACTATTTCTGGATCACACAAAGTTTTATCCCGGGTAACGATCGAGCTAATAAAAGTTTTATCCCGGGTAACGATCGAGCTAATAAAAGTTTTATCCCGGGTAACGATCGAGCTAATAAAAGTCGGCGCAGTGACAGCGGTGAGAAGACACTTAAGCCAGAAGGCTAAAGTGTTAAAGCAGAGATTCCCAGTCTTTCTTTCCTCATATACCATTTTTAGAATTTAGCTGGTTCCGGTGGACCTCCTGCAGCTACATTTCTACCATATTCTAAAAAATTTTATCAAATCTCTACGGGCTGACCTTTTTTTTTGGCGAAGTGGTTTAAGTCATGGTCGTCCCACCGTTTTGATTCTACATTATTAACTTCTTCGAAGAGGTTAATGAAAACACTGTGACGGTCTGTGTGTTAGTGACAGATTGATGTTAGTGACAGGCATAAGTCCGGAACCACCGAACCGATTGACTTATAACTCGGTGTGCAGACACGTTGGGGTCATACCTCGGGTGAGTTTGAATATGGGCCTTGTGAGTCAAAAGACCCCCGAGATATAGGGGTCATTTCTTTTTATTACTTTTACATTTAAGATGAACAGTTGAATCCTGGGTTTTTACACCCATCTCGTTATTATTTTTAGCCTATATTGTCCCACTGCAGCGCAAAGGCCTCCCTCCCGCTTTTCCCCATATCCCTATTATGCGCTAGATTGCACCAGCCTCTCTGTAGTTAGTTAATTCGTCTTGCCATCGACGTTTTGGTCTACCACGTTGCCGCTTAGCATCGTCTGGGATCCAAACTGCGCTAATTTTAGCCCAAAGCCCCTGCGGCATATGGCAAACGTGTCCAGCTCAATCCCATTTGATTCTATATGGGACATGAAATGAGTGATCCACAAATAGTAGTTGGAAGTCTTGAATGTTTTTTGGACTCGTTTGAATGTTTGTGAGGTCCCCCGTAATACAATAATTATCGCTAGAGCAAGAATTATCTCTTTATAAAATAAAATAAGATAATGAATGAGGCAGCTTTAGCTGCTTCCATTTAAATTTGAGTCTGTCTGAGGACAATCTAACCTTTTTTTTTTTTTTGTTTTTTTTTTGGTACCCAGGAAAAATGCTTGATGCACTATCCGCCGGCTAGGGGACGGCACCGGCGGGGCGTGTGGGACTCCCCAAACTGGTATACCCACTAAAAAGCCTGGGGTGTTCCTTCTCTCACCCAATGGAGGGGCCTGTTGGGAGCTCTTAAAAGAATTGAGTCATCCATAGCAGGCCCCCCCGAGGACAATCTAACCTAACCTAGCCTAGGTATGGTGAGAACAAATGTAGAAGATCCCCAATGAAACCCGTGATAGGTTTATACCTACAAAGAGCGAAAACCAATAGCAAATTTCATTGATGATTTGATGTAATCTTCCTACAAATAAAATACTTTTTTGTTTCGATAATATTTTTGGTTGTTTTGACAAGAAATTGTTTAATAGTATTCCTTTGTTTCACCAAACTGGCAATTCAAACAATATTTCCCTCTCTTTTTTTCTCAAATAAAAGAATTAGTTTAATTTCAACACGTTTTAAATATTGTCGAGGAGTGTCGTATCTTCCGATTTTACCGCCAAGCCATTCTCCATAACTTCAAGACATAAATTGTCGTTTTTGAAATATTTATCACACTCGATTACACATATACCTATCACGATACACTATCGAAACCAAAAATTTATCGAAATAACACTTTTTAATACGTTATCACTCAACCGAAATGATTTGATTTATACATTTTAAAGATCCGGTTTATATTATATTTTGTTACTGATGTACTGATTGGTTCGTGCTGATATCAAAGATAGTCTTGAAAATGCTACGTTTTTGAAATTGTTGTGTATTTTATTTTGTAGCTGGTTCCTGGCTGCGGTTTTGCTCGCGGGAATCGCACGGGAACTCATATTAGGGTATAAGTATCCTATGAGTTAATCAAAGACATCCTCTATATATGCAACAAGTCAATTCGAAGTCGTTTAAATGCATAATTGAATAGCAAACATTTAAACTGCCTATCATCTTCACAATGTTTTACATTTATAATATTACTGGGCTTGGAAATACGCCAAAGGATTGAGAGATATCCTTAAAGTGGCGCTCTAATGTCAGTTACCTGTCTAATACTCTGCTTTACTTCATTATTGGATGACCTGGTGACGTTCATGGCGATGCACTCATCGGTAGGTATCGGTAGGATAGGTATCGGTGTTTGTGTTTACTGCCTGAATGATAATGTGTTAAAGTGTGTGGCAGTCCGCCGTCATAATGGCTTCTTACGATGCAAGGTTTTACGGATATATGACAACTTTCTTAAACTAGCAAAATTCCTATAAAAGAAAGAAAAGTTATTTAGCATAATGAACAAGCTATGACAAGCTTATCTTAAAAACTAATTTAATGTATATGAGTTTTGATGTGGTTTCTAAAACACTATTAAACTATTTAAATGAATTCGACGTTTTAGTTACTTTTCAGAAGCCATGGTCACGGGTGTGATCCCATGAACATAGAGTATGGTATGTATGGTTTAACAGTCACAAAAAAAAGGTTTAATAGATGAAATTCGTATAAAGTACTTCAATCTCTTGGCCAACGTTCGGAGGTTTAAGTCCAAACACAATGCTTTTTGCATTGAATCTTGTTGCCGGCTAATTAATGAGTAAACCTAAGTAAGTTACCTACAAGACAGTCTAGCCCAGTTTTGGACGTCTTTGGCAAAACAAAACATGATATTCTTTAGTTATATTATTAATTTACACCTAAGAATGTGTATTTTTTATTTGGTAACTATATATTTTATTATATTTCAATGTGTAACATTTAGGAAAACGTAAGAAAATATTTTTATTGCTTTTATTCTTTAATTTAATCGAGAAGTTCTTGTCGGTCGACTAACGGGCGCATATGTACGTCTGTGCTAATCTGCTTTCCTGTTAACCTCTTGATACGACTCGACTCCCACTTTTTCCTTTACTTGTTGGGAAAAAGTACGTCACAATTTTCCACTTTTCCTTCAATTTTGACTTATAAGATGGTATAAAAAAAATCAATTTAAAATTCATCAGTTTGTTGTCAAGTTGTCAACTTTCCTCTCGTGTTATCTAAGGTTCTAAACAACTGTATTTCCTAGTCACACGTAACACTTATTAACACAACATATTGAAATAATACTACAAAATGTATTGTTTACAATCAAGTCGTCACTGTCAATGCTACGTCGAGGTTACAAGTCAGTTTAACAGTTATCAATGCTCTCTGATAGTGCAGATTTGTGATAACAGCCACCCTAATCTAGTATCAGATGAATGGCCTTATCACATCGGCCCTTGGCTAAAATCTTTCTTAGATAAACATGAATAGATAATGTAAATAAACTACGTATGTTTGGATACCAATGATACGGCATTTTGTATTTTAAAGGATGGAGCTTCTACAGGATTTTTTAAATCTACCTCACTAGTAGTGATTTCTGTATCGTGGACAACTTTATACACATTGAAACAACGGACACAAACATACCCAGACTCGGTACACCTATTTTTGGATCACTCAAATGTTTTTCCGTGTGGCATTGGAACCCACAGAACTCATCTCACTGGTAGTGGCGAAGCAATTACTTACCGTCTCAAACGTCCATGACTCCTACGGTGGAGTCATGGTCGTTGAGTTCGTTGCGCGTCCGTGGCCCCTACGGGAGAGTCAAGAAAATCTATGGTATTTTTTTCACAATCAATCACAACGAGTTTTCTTGACTCCCCCGTAGGGTTCAGGACGCGCAACAGAAGCTTTTTTTTTGTATAAGTCATAGAACATTCCAAAGGTTAAACTACTACGCCATAATCCTGAAAATCTTAATACAATTGACTGAATCGATTTTGGCGTATACATAATAATAACAACTCTGTCCCACTGCTGGGCAAAGGCATTTTTTCTGTGGGGAAAGGAATAGGTCCTAGTCCATAAAGTTGGCTCATTGCGGGATGCCAGATTTCACATAACTTCGACGACATTGTGGATAGCTATCAGACAATATCGGTTTCCACAGAATGTTTTCCTCCATCGTTAAAGCGAACAATTATTAAATAATTAATACGCACATAACTTTGGCAAGCTCAGAACTGCCTTGGGGTGGAAGTCGAGATCTCTATATAGCATTCCGACGGTCTTCAACTAGGATATTACTGCTTTTATTATTTATGTACAGTGTAGTAAACTGTACACTACTGATAGTTTCGAGTGTGCTGGTAAGAGAAACCTCTACTCGTAGTATAACAAAGTTTCTTATCCACCAGTTAGGTAAATAAGATGATATAGAGTGATTCTCACATATGTATGTACATTCGTTAGGTAGTTGAAGTGTACACTGAATCGAATTAATGATGGCGACGGAAAATAATCGATCGATTTGCGAAATCAGCAAAAGTAAACGTTATACCTAAGTGTACGTAAACCATACAATTTAAATGAATGTTTTTAATTTAACTCATTAATTAAATCATCAAGTAGTTCATATGTCTCCATACTGACCGACAATTCTATTTAGACTAGTTACGTTAACTCACATCTTCAACACAATCAAACTTGCAGCCAATAGCTAGTTTTAAAACACATATAAAGCGAAACAAGTTATTTATTTGTTAAATAAATAGTACTTATAGCGGGATAAGTTGGTCCGTTCCGGGGCCTGTGTGGGGGCAGGGGTGCGGGGAGAAGGGTGCGTCACTTCGCACGATTGATCACCTCTCGGGGGACGTGTTCCTTGTAGCGCCACTTTTATTTTCCCTTTTTCCCTCCGAAAGGACATCCGGAAGTTCGTTTTACAAAAACCGTGGATATATTTTTGTTAAGTTGGTATGTGAGTTGAGCGAAACGTTAAAATATTTTTAAGTAAGAATTAAAGTGTGTTTATGTGAGGATCGATTAGATAAGCAAATGTGGCACTGTCTTCATCTTACTTAAACATTCAGATCTCGTATTAGAAAACAGAATAGGCTTGTTTGTGGTAGGTATACTAGTTTTATATATATTACTAGCTGTCCCGATAGAAGTTGTCCTGTACACAAGAGAAAAAAAAACATCTAAACCATTCTCGAATCCACTTGAACACACACAAAAAGTTTCATCAAAATCGGTCCAGCTGTTTAGGAGGAGTTCAGTGACATAGACACGTACAGTAGAATTATATATAAAGATGTATATTGATGCAAAAAATAAAATAATAGAACCACTATTTTTATTTATGAACCAGCAGCACTTACAGCATTGACCACACAGCAGAATTTTTAAATGCATGATTTGTTTGGCTTCGACACAGTTCGTTTTCTATGCATGAAAATATGGTTATAATTACCGGACTAGTATTATTTTGTTTTATTTAGATTCCAACAGATGTATATCTTTCAGAATCTGAAGTGAGTTTTAGTTGTACCTATAAAAAACGAAAAAATATTCAATTAATTCCGTATTAAAAACCTTACATCGGCAATTTAAAAATCTCAGGAACTCCTGATCTAATTCTAAAATGATTTCCATAATCGAAAGCTACATGCGACGACACGGGGGACCTGGTCTTGAATATTAAAATGCACAAACAAAAAATCAATGTCATCCCAATTTCATTCATGAGTACTATTTAATTGTAGTGCCATATATTTATTAGTTACTTATAAATTGTAAAAAACAGTCCTGGAGAATTGAATGTCATTCAAAGGCCATAAATATAGCGGTTTATTTATTCTCAACCCATGTAGTTCACTTACTTTGTAGTATTATTTATATTTATATATTATTATTATTATAGCAGCGATAGTTCAGTAGGGAGACCAACAACTGCAATGCAAAGGGTCTCGGGTTCGAACACACGTCGCACATCTCTAACTTTCGGAAGTTATATGACTTTTCGAAATTATGTGCGTATTGATTGACAATTATCGCCTGCTCCGTGCCTCGGCAGTCATTATTGGGAAATCAGTGCCCTCTAATATCCTAACACTGGTCTAACCTTAGGGTATCGTTAGCTTTCGGGTTGCAGAGGTCAGATGGCAATCGCTCCGTGTAAAAACTGATATGGATATCAGTTTTTACACGGAGCGATGACTGGAGTCAAACCCGGTTAGACTAGAAAGCCGACCCTAAGTGACTTGGGCAAATAAAAGGCTAGGGAGAAGATTATTATTATTATTATTATTACTAGTAAGTTATTCTAACAACCGAGGTACACGAAAAGATTCGAGGCACTATTCATAAACATACACTTAAACATTATTACTACATTTAAACATTATTATTATTATTAATTATTGCACTCCATTATTATTTTCTTTAATATTCATTTACATCGTAGCCGATGGATGTGTGGAGTAACGAGAATGGACAGAATTAGGAATGAACACGTAAGAAGTAATTTGAAAGTGATGCCCATAGACGAGAAGGTTAAAGAAAATCGTTTGGCTTGGTATGGACATGTTATGGTAAGAGATGATACGTATGTAGGTAAACAAGTGATGAATATGAAGGTAGAGGGATGAAAAGGGAAAGGAAGGCCAAGGAAAATATGGATGGACTATTTTAGGATGGATAAAAAAGGGAAAGGAGTAAATGATCAGATGACGGGTGACAGAGAAGTATGGAAGCGAAGGACATACTGCGCCGACCCCAAATAAATTGGGACCAGGGCAAGAGGATGATGATGATTTATTTACATCGTAGCAACACTATGCCAACAATTTATGAACACGACTGCTTCAATTCAAGCGTTTCCAAAAAGAATGTAAGTACTAAGAGCGCGTTAGTTACCATTATTTATTACAGAAATCATGCTACACGAAAGTATAAAAGCTATTAATACTATATTCGTATCTACTAATTAACACTTTAAATTCACATTTCGATAACCTTCATCATTCAATTATTTCTTATCAAATCTAAAATTAATACATACATAAATATATAATTATTATTATGAACCCCAAAAGAAGTGACTTAAAAAACCGTAATTTATTAAAACCCCGCGACATTATCTAACGCGTCCTCCCTCGGTAGAAAAAATAAAATGGTTGTCGGAGCGCGTTGATGTCTAAAATTGCGACGGTCTTACGCAAATTTGTTGAGCAAATATTATTAGGGTTTCAGACGCCTACGGAGGGATCACACCCTCGAATTTGTACCAAAATGCTTTGGACAGTGTGTTCTAAAAGTTTTGGCAGTTAACTTTATCTTGTTTTAGTTCTTAGTTGTCACAAGTTTAACCATTTGCCTGAACCTAGCAACTAAACTAAATGTAGCTTCAGTAACTTAGTAAACTCACTAACCTATATATTTTGACGTTCATAAGTGTTACTTTGTGACTTAAATGGATAAACCGGTCGACTGTGATGCGGAGGAATTTTATGACCCCTATTAGAGGGTTTTAGTTTTCTTTTTCTTTCTGTTTTATAATAGGTATTTTAGGTATAAGTCATTTATAAAGAATTGTGGTTATATGTACATATTTGAATTTCTTATAAATAAACCTAAATGGATAAATAATTTTTGACTTTGTGTCTAAATAATATAATGAGTTTATGATATACTGTGTTGATTGTTGTTTTATGTTTTGTTTGTCTTGTCATAATTTTGCTAAGAACACGCATAAGTCGTAGTATAAGATAATAGCTGGCCATAAATTGATGTAATATATTGTAACCAAACGTGTGACCGTGAGCTTTTGTTAGTCTTGCCGATAGAGCTCTACTTTTAGGTAAAGAGGTAGTACTTAAAAATTGACTAAAATATATTAATTTCATTTTTTTTTTATTGATTAAAATTTACTATAATAATACCATGGCTTAGACCACTCGCTAAACCACGAGAGTTTTTATGCGAGTGGGAGTTCATGTTATATAATTTAAATTTACAATTTATACTCTAATAATAATTTCACAATGGCAGTACGAAACTGTCATTATGTCTTATTTAATCTGTCGTTATTACAGCCAATGATATTTAGATTTTAATGTCTAGCAAACACAAAAGTTACCTATATATATATATGTATTTCCTTCTAAACTTTGTTTATACACGTAATAATATAATAATAATATTCTATAATATTCTATCACATACACACAACACCATCTAGCTCAAACTAAGCAGAGGTTGTACTATGGGTACTAGACAATGGATAAACATACATATATACGTTTTTTTTTTGTAAATACATACATATTATACATAGAAACACTCAGACCAAGTCAAACATTTGTGTGCATCCATGTTCATGCACACAAATGTTTGACATGTGCGGGATTCGAACCCGCGACCTCAGGAGTGGCAGTCGGTTACACTAACCACTACGGCATCGAGGCCGACAACTAATTTAACGCAATTTAAATTAATGAATTGCTACTACTATTCAGTTCGTAGTTTAAATGTAGGTAGGTACATATGTTTTGAAGTAAAGCAAGCAATGAAAAATCTATATAAAATACTCATTTTATTCCTTGCTATTTTATTAAAAACCCGATTAACTATAGGAATTCTCCATTGCTAACTCACTAAACATTTAAAAACACGTAATCGCATGTTAGTAGTTACTTATTTCTTTTTATGTTTATATTGAGATGCAACCGCAAGCAGCGATAGCTCCGTGGGGAGACCAACAGACTGCAATACAGAGGCTCTCGGGTTCGAACCCACGTCGCGCACCTCTGATTTTCGGAAGTTATATGACTTTTCGAAATTATGTGCGTATTGATTGACTATTATCGCCTGCTCCGTGCCTCGGAGAGCACGTTAAGCCGTCGGTCCCGGCTGCCATGAACATCTATGGCAGTCGTTATTGGGAAGTCAGTGCCCTCTAATATCCTGACACTGGTCTAGCAATAGGGTATCGTTAGCCTTCGGGTTGCGGAGGTCAGGTGGCAGTCGCTCCGTGTAAAAACTGACATCCAGTCAAATCCGGATAGACTAGAAAGCTGACCCCAAGTGACTTGGAAATAATAAAGGCTAGGGAGAAGATTGAGATGCAACCGCCTTAAATCAACCTTAATCCTCGCAATAAAGTTCAAACAAATCAAACTTCAGAACTCTGCAGCTTGCGCCGGCACAGAATATCTATATTAGGGATATATAAATTTGAAATACCTCTTCAGTTTCGTCATACAATAATTCCATTGTGATGGGATAAGCACCCCATAGAACGTTAATAATTTGGTACTAGTATCCTGCATTATGGGTCGACAGCTCTCATGACCGATCACCTACGCCCGCGCTTGCGGCTACCGAACGCGAAAAAAACACCCTAACTCTCATATGACCATGAGAATTGCCTGAATATTTACGGTGACATAAAATTTTTGTATTTTAGAAATGTTTTTGTTATTCAAATTAATTTGCATAGATTATATTTAAGTCCGTATATTAAAATTTGTTTTAGTCGCTGCATTGTCGTAAACTTCCTAAGCTCACCGTAATAAAATAATATTTAAAATCGAATGCTGTTACTTTTAAACGTGACAAGATCAATTTGTGACAACACACAAAATTTTTATAAAAGCGGAAAAGTAAAAGCGTAAATAAAAAATCTTATTTACTTATCTAATATATTTATATACAAGCGAAAAATTAAATGCTAGTTATCTCTGATAGTAATACTGATGGTTCTTATAATATTGTATATTCCAACTTAAGCCTAATGGGAACATTTACTTTTCATAACTGGGTGTCTTAAATAATATCCCATATTTTCATTTTCATATTTTTATTTTAAGAGCTCCTTGAACCGACGGGCGTGTATGAGTAATGTGATGAAAGTGAATGAAGCCAGAGAAGTGTGTCAGGATCGTAGCAAATGGAAATCCGTAGTCTCTGCCTACCCCTCTGGGAAACAGGCGTGAATCTATGTATGTATGTATTTTCAAACCGAAATTAAATTTGCTAATCCTTTCAACAAAAAAGAACTATAATATGTTAAACTATCATAAATGACAACAATATGAAGAAGTAACAGGAACTGTTGCTAGATTTAGATAAATGTCTGAAATATTATATCGCTTAGCTTAGAATGCAACTTATTTACATTACATACATTTCTATATCTAAATATCTAAAAATCTATTTATATGTATAGTTGAACGAAACACTTGCAATTAGTTTATATTATATGATTATATCCCAAAAACAAGATCATTTATTGTGACTGCGGTCTAAGATTCAATTCCCAAGCCGGCCGTCTTTTTAGGTGTATCTTCAATAATGATCCGAATCATACCTTCTTCTCTCTAGCCTTTATTATTCGCAAGTCACTTTCTAGTCTAACCGGATTTGGATGGATATCAGTTTTTACACGGAGCGACTGCCTTCTGACCTCCACAACCCGAAGGCTAACGATACCCTAAGGCTAAACCAGTGTCAGGATATTAGAGGGCACTGACTTCCCAATAACGACTGCCATAGATATTCATGGCAGCCGGGAGAGAGCTTAACGTGCTCTCCGAGGCATGGAGCAGGCGATAATTGTCAATCAATACGCACATAATTTTGAAAAGTCATATAACTTCCGAAAGTCAGAGGTGCGCGACGTGGGCTCGGACCCGAGACCCTCTGCATTGCAGTCTGTTGGTCTCGCCACTGAGCTATCGCTGCTCCGACCCGAATCATACCTAACTAATAAAATGAAAGTTCACACTATTCGTTAACAAGAAGCACACCATAAACTTATTCTGAACGTAGGTACATATATTTTAATAAAACGCATACTCGGTAAAGTGTTTAGACGATAACGTCCTTGCGTCCCCAAATTGTAGAGCTAAACAAACAGCACGCAGCAATACACTTGATCCCGTAATCCCTTAGCTCCCGTAATTTGTTATCTGTGTACATATGCGACATTATATTTTTAATAAAACATGCCAAAAAGGGAGAATTATCGCGATCGAACTTTGCATTGAAGCGATACTCAAATAACTGATTGTACTCGCCTTCAAAGAGAATGGAATTATGCGCGGTAGAATGAGACTTAATTATTTTTATAAGGCTGTGATGTTTTCAACTTACTGGACTATATTAGCACCTATACTAACTTTTAACTGCCTCCTTAACGCAGGCGGGACTGAATGCGACTGCTGTACATGAGGTCAGAGGTTCGAATCCCAGGTCGGGCCAAAAAAAACTTTTTTGGGTTTTTCAGTTAAGAAATCTCAATACGAGCCCGGAATTAGGAAGTTCGCGGTGTTAGACACCCCCGTGCCTCGGAAAGCACGTAAAGCCGTTGGTCCTGCGCCTGATCTCTCCGGTCGTGTTGAATTATCCGTCCCATCGGATCATGAAGATTAGGGAACAGAGAGTGCACTTGTGTTTGCGCACACACTTGTGCTTTCATATCTCCTGCGCAGATGGCCAGTCTCCGTTGAAATTGGCCGCCGTGACCGAAATTCGGTCTGGAGGACATTAGTACCTATACACTGAATGCCCTAGAAAAATAACAGAATAAAAAATACGAGCAACAATTTGAATCGCCATAATTATGCAATTGTCTCTGGAACTAATACTGCATGTGCAATAAATTAAAACCTTTTAGTTACTGGGACTCTCACATCTGTTTGTAGCAGGAAACAGTTAAAAAATGGCTTCTATCAATTAGGCACATAAGCAAAATTACTGTGCCTTTTTTTTAAATATTACGTTGACCTAAAACAGCTGTCGAAATGTGGATGTGATAATACACCTCAACTTTTTTTTTTTACTTGGTGGAATGCATTGGCGCATACCGCGGGGGCGGGCGGAGGGGTTATGTCAGACTCACCCGGGAAAAGATGGAGATATCCCGGTAATACCGACTAAACCTACCATGGTGTTCCTTCTCACAATCTATGGCCGGGGCGGAGGGATCACTCGCACATTCATCCTGCAGAAAATTACTGTACCTACACTTCGGTTTTCGGTTTCTATTTTCACAAACTCTATGAACTTATTTACTGCATATTACAACCCAAGCCTGCTGTTGTTCGGATTAAATGATTCAAGAAATCTTGTGCCTTAAACGCATTTTAAGCCTTATGTAGCCCAAAGCCCGCAGACAAGACTTTGAAAATTATTTATTTATAAGTTATTAATTTTAAGAATATGACATATATATACTTGGTATCTAAGAAAAAAATAAGGGTAATAGGTATATATCGGCGGTAATAAGCAGCGATAGCTTAGTGGGGAGACCAACAGACTGCAATGCAGAGGGTCTCGGGTTCGAACCCACGTCGCGCACCTCTGACTTTCGGAAGTTATATGACTTTTCGAAATTATGTGCGTATTTGATTGACAATTATCGCCTGCTCCGTGCATCGGAGAGCACGTTAAGCCGTCGGTCCTGGCTGCCATGAACAACTATGGCAGTCGTTATTGGGAAAGTCAATACCCTCTAATGTCCTGACACTGGTCTAGCCTTAGGGTATCATTAGCCTTCGGGTTGCAGAGGTCAGGTGGCAGCCGCTCCGTGTAAAAACTGATATCCAGTCAAATCCGGTTAGACTAGAAAAAGCCGATCCCAAGTGACTTGGGAATAATAAAGGCTAGGGAGAAGGATATATCGGCGGTTATATGAAAGTAATTACAAACACGCAAACCCAAAACAACTTTCAGTAAACATACAGAAGCACAAAAGTTTCTACAATAACAATACCAGCTATTGAAAGACCATTCATTACCGTTACCAACATATTTATGCTGAAGACAAAAGTGGTACTACGTATATCGTAAAGATAAATCGGGCGGCAACATAGACAGTGGCGCCATTTCCAACTGCACATTTAATTGGTTGTCGTAACATTAACTGGCATAAAAGTTATCAAACTCATCACAGTATCTACACTCCTGTAACGGAAATGCAATACATCATTCCTACCACCAGACGTATCACTACGCTCATCGAAATAATTATAATTCATATGAAACCTTATTTACATTCCCTTGCCTACATAATATATGTATGATTTAATTATCCACTCGCATCTCCTGTCGTCTCTGCGACGAATTGAAACGTCAGCTGCGTAATTTTTTATTCCCTGTAACACACACCCATTTTTCGGTAAAGAATTTAAGCAAACATGGCCGTGTATTAAAAAAAAAGATATTATTCGTGAACGCATCTGCCGCATTGTCCAATTTTCGACCAATCGCGTAGGCTCCCGCTCCCCTAGCTGTCAGTTCGCTGTCAATTGTTCGAAATTCGAATGTTATTTTTTTTCTGTCGGTAGGGCGTTGACGCGCCGGTACACAGCCAGGCGTGTAGTACAATTGAATTGATTGAATTACGGTTAATTTGGGCCGCGGCGTAACGTAATGGATTGCCACCCGCATTGTGTCCGGTAAATAAAGGGTATATTACATATGTTATGTGAATTAACAATTGATACATTCGCTGGGAAACTGCGTTGGACTTCAGAGTTTCGCTTATTGTTCATTGAATTCACATGACCACAATTCTCAATAAGATTCGTCAATCGTCACCAAAACGAATGATGATAGAAAAACAGAACGGAAATGCTTTGTTTTTAGAAAACAACGTATTTCAAACAAGTATTTATTAAACTAATACATTACGACCTAGTACCTAATAAGAATAGTACCTACTCGTTAATTAAAATAAGCATAATTGTTTATGCCTTGCCATTTTACCAACTTTAAGTCTTTGCAACTTGCTAAATATTACATTATTGTTTGTATTTATGAGACAAAGGTTTAAACAAACATACGATCTGTCAGTTTTCAAACGGTTTTTGTAGCTTTTGATCGCTTGCTGGTGAGTCAAAGACCCGCTCATTCTCACTCTCACTTTGAGAAGAGAAATATAGGAGAAAAGTTTCCGAGGGTGCTGCACAGGTCTACAAAATGAACTGAGGCTTGTTCTTGCAGGATCGAATTTCGTAAATTTATTTATTTATTTACACCAAACAGAACGACTTACGCCAATTACACTATTTATATAAATTTAAAATTTAGCATTCATGCATTCTAATAATAATACTTTCTATTCATCCGCAATAATATCAACTTCTGGATTAAAGTCGAAGAGAGCGTTAAGCTGCTTTAGTGACCGAGGTATGGGTGAGTTACAGCGTGCTGGATCCGCCAGCAATCGGTGCTTTCTACCACGACAATAGTTGTTACTGTAGAGATGGGCGGTGGGTAAATACCCGATGGGTAAATACCCAGGTAAATTCCCGTTTGGGAATAAACCGGGTATTTACCCAGGTAAATTCCCGAAGCATGGGTATTTTCAGAAAAATGTATAATACGATAGAGAGAGCGCACGATTCACTGTAACTACAGTCAATAGTCGCTAAGAAGTGCTTTTATTTGATGTTAAAACCTGTTATACTGTTATAGATTTGTCGGTAATGCAGAAATAAAATAATGTCATCATTGAAAGTATTATTATAGAACAAGTTATATTGAATACTTTAGGCTTCCTACGTAGTTATTACATAGTTATCATGCTTATCATTTTAAGGGTACATATAGTTTAAAAACCATTAAATAAAACAATGTTATGTATACAATATAGCTAATGATTTATTCAAAACAGACATATATTTAAAATAATCTTCATAATCAGTTTTCACATTATAAAAATTTCCTTATTAACGTACATGGTTTATTGAAAAAAATCTGTCAGATTTTAGGTACAACAATTATTTAACAATTACTTATCTCAAACAACAGCCGAAGAACTAGATCAGTCACTATCCCAATCTTCCTCCGCAGTTGCCGAAATGTCAAAAAACTCAATAGATTGTGAAAACCCTTGTGACGTTGAGGGCTCATTTAAATTTGATATAGAAAATGGGCTACTTAAAGATGCAGTAACATTCTCATCTTCTGGATCTTCTGTTATAATTGTATTTTTATGTAACAAATTCCAATTATATGAAATAAAGGATATTTTAGCTGCCCTTCCTGTGGTCAGCCTATTTCTTTTGGCGCTATGAATATTTCCCAAGACACTAAATGACCGTTCGGTTGCTGCGGAGGTGCACGGTGCTGTTAATAACCGAACTGCAACTTTGCTTAGTGGCTTCGTGCCACAAATCCCTTTCCACCAAACTACTGGATTAATATTTTGAATGTTTTTCCATACAATCGAGTTGCCCCAAAATCCCTCTTTTGCCCTGTAATTTGCTAAATCGTCCATGATGTCGAGACCCATTCTTTCTCCTACATCGTATAAAAATTGGAATGTTTCCACTTCTTGTGTTTCTTCTAGCTCAACACCTTGACACTTTGGGTCTAGCATATAGGTAGCTAAATGAAGGGGCTTGATACAAACATTCCTTCGAGCTTTAAGTGCATTCAAAATTTGATTTTTATTGTTTTCATTTAGCATTTTAATATCTGGGAGCATGAAACGTAATGCGGATTCAATATCCTTGAAAGATAAATACACGTTGTGTATATTTAAATCGTTGCCTTCCAATTGAAAAATTTTGTCATTAATTGGTTGTAATAATTTTATACATTCATCAATCATTATCCAAAAGCTTTCGTCAAGTAAATGTGCCTTGTGTTCATTTGCCATTACAGCTTCTTCATGGACGGCCAAAGTTTGTAAAGCTACTTTGGTTTTCTGCACACTTCTCAAAGCAGTACAGTAACTACCCCAACGCGTTTTTACTGGCAGTTTGAGTGTTTCACCACATCCCTTCTCTTTAACAATTTGTGCCAGTAATGAACTTAACAATTGACTCCGCTTTATTGTTTTTATTGTATCTATAACTATTTTAACGAAACATTTTACAGATTCTGGTTTCATGCAGTCTTCGCAGAGTAAATTTAGTGTGTGTGCCACGCACCTTAGTGGTATTATATGTGGATGTTCATTTCGTACCAGATCAAATGCTTTTTGTATATTATTTGCATTATCTCCTATCAACGTTGCGAATTTGTGAGCCCCGTAAACATTTATTACTTTTAGAATTTCTTGACTTAGATATTCACTTGTGTGACGATTACAGAGTGTATTTAAGCTTTTTACAAAAAATGGTTCTGGTTTAGCTATAATAAAATTAAAAATGCCTTCAACTCGTTGATTACTCCAGCCGTCACATTGTAAATGTAAGTTTTTCGCCGATTTGAGATCCTCTGATATTTCTTTTTCCATTTGATTATAAATACTATCTAAGTGTGTAGTAGCAATAGCTTTCCTTGATGGTAGTTTATATAATGGCTGTAATTCTTGAAACACACGGATCCACAGGGGATGCTCTGCTATAGATATAGGAGCGCCAGCGACAAATATAGCTTGCGATATTAATTGATCCAAATATTTTTTCCTTTCTTCAGTAAATTCATTTGATTTTGACGATGAAGGTATAGATGGTGTTTCCTCATTTTGCAGTTCTATACTCTCTGATAGATGAGAGTTAGGATGAGTCTGATTTGTAACAGCTACTCTCGTGTCAGCAGAATTATTAATTTGGTTCTTTATTACAGTAGGACACTTAAAGCAGGCTAGTAAGTGTCGTTCCATTTTATTGACGTTGGATATTTTATACAATTTATCACAATACTTGCATTTGGCTGATTTATTAATAGTGATAAAATGTTTCCAAATTTCTTGTTTTTTCTTACGTGGCATGATGCCCTACAACAAAGATATTAATATCTATATTAGAAAACAGACAAAAATATGAGGCTGGTTTATATTAATCTAGCTAGTTGCGAATAATAATGTGTTAAAAGGTTTAAACAACTATTTCTAAAGAATATTCTTATAAAAAGCCTTACCTTCTATAAGTGACTCCTGTTATTATGATGAGCTCTTATTTTAAACTGTAGAAAATAGATGTCCAATATTCAGCCAGAGGGAACGCCAAAAACACACTAGTGCACTAAACTAACGACCACACTCCACAAGCAGCGAAAACATTATAACTAAAATGTCCCTATTGTGTTAATCCAGCGGCTTATAACGGTAGATTGGCCGAGCGCAACAGAATATATGAATACCTGGCAAGAGAGAAAGAGATAGCGCATGTGGTTGGTAATTCTTTACTTATTTAGTGTCAATTTTAAGATTATATAAAAATATGCGATTATTTTACTCTTTAAGAACGTAGAAATGTTCGATATATATTTTATCGTTATAGGCTGTAATGTATAGTATAAATTTAACAAATAGAAGTATAAAAAACAAAATTGAGTAGTAAAAATATCTTCCGATATATTTACCCACGCTTCGGGTATTTACCCGGGTAAATACCTCGTTTTTACCCAAAATGGTAAATTCCCAGGTATTTACCGGGTATAATCCCATCTCTAGTTTGAACTAAAAGTTTCTAATTACGACCGTACGAGAATGTCTACGATAACAGAACAATAATATTAGCGAGATACGTGAAATGATGTGCTTATTGAGCTTAATATAAATAATACTTATTGACGGCCTCCATGGCGTAGTGGTTAGTGTAACCGACTGCCACGCCTGAGGTCGCGGGTTCGATTCCCGCACAAGTCAAATTTGTGTGCATAAACATGGATGTTTGTCTTGGTCTGGGTGTTTCTATGTATCTATACTAATATTATAAAGCTGAAGAGTTTGTTTGTTTGTATGTTTGTTTGTATGTTTGTTTGTTTGTTTGTTTACTTGAACGCGCTAATCTCAGGAACTACATGCCCGATTTGAAAAATTATTTCAGTGTTAGATAGCCCATTTATCGAGGAAGGTTATAGGCTAAATATTATCACGCTAAGATCAATAGGAGCAGAGCACCAATGAAGAATGTTTTAAAATCGGAGAGTATTTTTTCCTTTTGAGAGCTTTCGCTGCGTGCGCTGCGTAAACAGTTAAAGTTTCGCAAAAATCATGTATGACAGAATTGTTTACCTTTAAAAGTTCTACAAAAAAGGCAGCGACAGCATATGTCTATCTTTTACGGTTGGCTCACTATAACCATTTTTATGCTAACGAAATTCGTTCTAAAATAATGGATTATTTGCGAAGGTATTTTTATAAACATGATATTAATCCTTATCCAAATAAATACGTTATTCATCACAAGTATTTAATTTGAAACAAAATTGTCCTTTACATCATTCGATTTCAATGAATATCTTAGGAGATATAGCAGTTTTAAAATAACATCGCAGCAAAATAATTACCCATTACAGACATAGTACAAACGATGTTTCTCCTGGTTTATTCTGCGTGATTACTACTGGTTCGATTTGAAAAATTCTTTTAGTGTTGGATAGCCTATTTATCGAGGAAGGCTATAGGCTATATAACATCACGCTACGACCCACGGGGGCGGCGCAGTAACGATAAACGCGGGTGAAACCGCGGGAACATCTAGTAATATGTATATATTTACAAAAAAAAGTATATATGTATGTTTATCCATAGTCTAGTACCCATAGTACAAGCTCTGCTTAGTTTGGGCTAGATGGTGTTGTGTGTATGTAGTAGAATATTATTATATAGAATATTATAATTAATGTAAGTCCGCGTAGAGAGAAGGGCGTGCGACCACACTCGACGCAGCGGCAGTGGCGAGAGGACCACTTAAACCACTATACCATCCGAGCAACTTTCTACAGTAGTACAACGGTATAAGAACTGTTTTAACAGATTGTCTGTGGATTTAGAGGAGTCTCAATCTACTTTTATATATATCTATACTAATATTATAAATCTGAAGAGTTTGTTTGTTTGTTTGAACGCGCTAATCTCAGAAACTACTGGTTCGATTTGAAAAAGTATTTTAGTGTTGGATAGCCTATTTATCGAGGAAGGCTATAGGCTATATAACATCACGCTACGACCCACGGGGGAGGGGCTGTAACCATAAACGCGGGTGAAACCGCATGAACATCTAGTAGTATATAATAGGTACTAGATGTTCCCGCGGGTGAAACCAGTAGTTCCTGAGATTAGAGCGTTCAAACAAACAAACAAACTCTTCAGCCTTATAATATTAGTATAGATTACTTCGGTCTAAGCGATTTTATTTTATTTTACAATTTTAGGAAAACTTACAGCTAAATTTAAGAATTAAATTTAGTTTAATTTTTAATTTAATAATTTATTTAATTTACTTAATTTAATTTATATCTATTTTTTTTTAAGTTAGCATTTGGGTACTGCCTTATTAAATTTATTACATCCTTCATCCATCTCCTTTTGTTTCATAATAATGATAAAGGATACGGCTCATGATTGCACAATCCCCGCAAACTCAAACCACAATCGTTCCATTTCAAATCTAAACAATGGGCGAACAAAAAACGGTAAACACGCCGTAATCGTACGCAAGCAGTGTGAGCAAACATTGGCGAGCGCGTAATGGATTAGCGTTGTCGCACCGCCCGGTGTACTATTACAGCCTCTCTGGACAAACACACCTCCGCAGAGCGACGGCGCGCGGCGGTTCCTTTGTGCTCTATGGTGCCATTGTCTATGGAAGCTTTTTACTTTTGAATTTGGAATTCGTCTTATTTTTTTCGAAATAGTTTCCTTGTAATGGTAAAGGGTAACGTGATGCAATAACGATCTTGGAGAGAGATGTCTGGTCGATGAAACCATGTTAAGCTAAGCTAGTTATAGAAAACTCTTCAAGCGTTACACCGCTCAAGCGACTGATAATTAGCTATTTAAACACATAACTTCGACAAAAAAAACATGCTGTAGAAATGAGAGCGCTGAGAAGCATATGTGGAGTGACTCTGAAAGATAGAATAAGTAATAGTGTGATTAGAGAGAGATGCGGCATGAAAATGGATAAAGTGACAAGAATAGAAAAGGGTATGTTAAGCTGGTTTGGACATGTAGAAAGAATGGACGAGGAAAGACTGACTAAGAAAGTTTATAAAGCTAGTGTGATTGGAACAGTCGCAAGAGGAAAACCTAGGCGAACGTTTCTCGATCAGATCAGAGGTGTTCTGGACAAAGACCAGGTTAAGAGCTCCTTGAACCGACGGGCGTGTATGAGGAATGTGATGAAAATGAATGAAGCCAGAGAAGTGTGAACCAGTTGAACATCGCAGTTATACCACGGGTCCGGAGCGGTTATCTATATATTAATACGTGAAGCGAAAACTTTGGATCCCTTTTTACGAAAATTGGGCGGACGGAGGTGTATGAAATTTCGCACACTTATAGTTTATACAGAGAAGAAGTGACGAATGCTAATATTTATATAAAATATGTATTAGAAATACATTAAATTAATGAAAAACCACTACACGCACACAACCATGCATTTGACACACGCAGTCGAAGCGCGTAACTATGGTTACATATATGACATAATAATGTCAATATATATTATTATATCAGCAATATCTTACAGGCAAACTTTGGTCGAATTTCGAGCACTAGGCGACCGCTAGTTTTTATTATTATGAAAGAAAAATATTTTTTTTTAATTTATAAATTTTTTTAATTAATCGGTAACTTCGGTTCACATAGTGCGTGGAGGGGTAATCGTGAATTACCCCTCCACCCACCAGTGGTAAAGTCCAGTGGGTGGACGGGTCGGGACCCGAATTATATTATTACAAGCAGAGTACAACCCGAATTAATTGTCAAATTATAAATTAACGCGAGCGAAGCCGCGGGCAATAGCTAGTAAATAAATAAACGAAAAATTGTGCCCTCATGCAATGTAGTTGGATTTACCACTGCACTTAAAAAATCATACCATATAATATAATATAATATACAGTTATCTTTCAGTCTCAAATGAGCATAGAAATCCAAATGAAATGGGCCGTCATAGTGAGTTCTCACACAAACCGGCGGAGTGTACCGGCGGTGCGTAGTGCTGTCAATATTGTCATACGGTGCGTGCGCGCATACAAGTGGACCGTCACCATTTACATACACGACACGATATTTGTCTCATGCGCAGTATTTTGCAGCGGACCATTAATGTATTTAAACTTCCTGTTGTTATATAATTAGTTTGGCGGACGTCAGTGCCGGATTAAGCAAGCGCCGGGCCCGTAGCAAATTCTTTCGGGTAAGAGTGCTTGCATACGTCAGACTTTTTGTAGAGCTGATTATTGGGCCGACTGAAATTCTACACATTTATACGAGCGACTTTTTGTAGAACTTGTGCGTTTACCGTATGAAATTCGGTATTTTATTTACGCCAAGGAAATAGTCGGTTACCGATTGTCTGACGTGGATTGTCTTAGTAGGAAAAGTTGTAACATTACACGTTTTTGTGACATCAAGTCAATTCAATATAGATACCACATCTTAAGTAATAAGTTTAATTTAAAAAATCACGCTCAGGCAGAGATGAGTTGGCTTAAATATGCGGGGCCCCCTTTCGCGCGGGGCCCGTAGCAATTGCTACTCTTGCTACGTGGTTAATCCGGCACTGGCGGACGTATTGGTTAGGGAATTTTCTACTAATATTTTTTATATGATGCGAGATGAAGCAAGCAAATTATAAGTAGTAAGAATCACTAGAATAGAATACTTTATAGGAACGGAAAATGCGTATAAGGTATTCTGTATACAGCTTTAATCGCGTTGTTATTTTTTTAATTGCTATTACATCATTTTAGTCGGCCTCGATGGCGTAGTGGTTAGTGTAACCGACTGCTACGCCTGATGTCGCGGGTTCGATTCCCGCACAATTCAAACATTTGTGTGGATGAACATGGATGTTTCTCTTGGTCTGGGTGTTTATCCATTGTCTAGTACCCATAGTACAAGCTCTCCTTAATTTGGGCTAGATGGTGTTGTGTGTATGTGATAGAATATTATTATATATCCTAATCCTAACTAATATTATAAAAGCGAAAATGAGTTTGTTTGTTTGTTACCTTTTCACGCCTAAACCACTGAACCGATCATCCTGAAATTTTGCATATACGTTGTCAGGTGTACAGAAACGGACATAGGCTACCTTTCATCCCAAAAAAATGACTGTTCCCGAGGAAAACAACAATAACGTTCTTATAATAGATGGCGCCACGTGTCTTTCGAATCATGATTGAATTATATTATTACAAGCAGAGTACGACCCGAATTGATTGTCAAATTCTAAATTAACGCGAGCGAAGCCGCGGGCAAAAGCTAGTATTATTATAAAGAGGAAAGATTTGATTTTTTGTTTGATTTGACTTCATTTACAAACTTCTCAACCGATTTAAACATTTTTTTACCATTAGAAAGCTATATTATCATCGAGTTACATAGGCTATATTTTGTTAAAAAAGGATACTATTACTAAAACACTTAAAGGTCAAAGGTCAAAAATCATTTATTCACTTAGGTCACAAAGTAACACTTATGAACATCGAAGGTGTTAGTGAGTTTCTTACATTTACTGAATTTACATTTATGTTATTTGCAAGGTTCAGGCATAAGCCACTTTTAAGCGAGCGAGGCTAGTAAAAGCTAGTAATTGATATTTTGTCGAAAGGGGCTGGCCAGGGAATGCCTTCGAACATATTGGCTTGGATGTCTTGGATCCAAACCAATCTGTTCGAAGGCATCCCCTGCCCAGTCCCTTTTGCCCAGCAGTGGGACATAACAAAAGGCTAAGGCAAAAATAAAATTAATGAATATTTGTAATTCTCTCTTAACAATCTCGCAGTAGGATGGAGGCGCACCCGTCGGGTCCGCTAGCGGTCCGGCCGGGCGGCCGTTGCGCAAACATTCGAACAGACAAACACCCGGCGTGTTTGATCTGCCAACGGGTTGCCGGCGGCGGTCACCGGGGGGCATCACACAGCTACTCTTATTATTATCTACTAGTTCAGACGATGCTCAGATGCTCCTATGCGTAAATATAAATAATTGAAATTAAATTACTTTAAACCATTTTATTTAGTCGCGTTTGAATTATTCTGCCGTCATAAGGAAAAGGAACAAACCTGCCAAAAAAACAATTCAAACTATTAAAGTAATTAAAATTAGTACACGGAGTAATTGTAAACACATTCATTGTTATGGTAAATGTATATTTTATATTTGTATTAAACAAAAAGTGTTGATTTTATTCACTTAACTGTGACCGCCTGTTTTGGCACATTTCGCACGGCGCAGTTTTAAGAAACAAAACCTAAAACATAATCGGCCAGGAACATGAGTGCATCCTTATGCTAAAAAAGCAACAGGGGAGAGAATTTTCATATAAAAAAATGTGATGGGATATAAATATCTAACTTAAATCGGACAGTGTCACTAAGATTTTTTGGCAGCCATTTCTCAGTATCAAGATACACACTGAAAAAACACCCGATAAAAATCAGAAAGTTAGGGCTCTATTATATTTCTAACTAGCTGTTACCTGCGACTTCGTCCGCGTAGATTTTAACTAAAAAGTGTTTGTCTCAGCGGAAACCTATATTTTTCTAAAATCAAAGTAGCCTATGTTACTCCTTATATCATCAGCTATCTGCCATTGAAAATCCCGTCAAAATAGGTTCAGCCGTTTCGAAGTTAAGCCGGAACAAACAGACAGACAGACAGACAAAAATTTAAAAATAGATGTTTTCGTATAGGTACCTTATATACTTTCATATGCATTAGATAATAAGCTGTTCTTTTGATATTACAAATAGACACTTTAATTTTATTTATTTGTATAGATAATTAAACAAAATTGGACTATAATATTAGCTAAACATGTTACATAGTAATCTTCTTCTCCTTAGCCTTTATTATTCCCAAGTCACTTGGGGTCGGCTTTCTAGTCTAACCGGATTTGACTGGACATCAGTTTTTACACGGAGCGACTGCCACCTAACCTCCGCAACCCGAAGGCTAACGATACCCTAAGACTAGACCAGTGTCAGGATATTAGAGGGCACTGACTTCCCAAGAACAAGTGCCATAGATGTTCATGGCAGCCGGGACCGACGTATTAACGTGCTCTCCCAGGCACGGAGCAGGCGATAATTGTCAATCAATACGCACATAATTTTTCATTATCTTTTTACTATTACTAAAAAGAAAGTAAGGTAACGCATAAAATAATAAGCCAATAAAAATGTATTATGCATTATCATTTATCAGATAGGTAATTAAATTAAAAACTAAACTAAAATGTTTTTATCTACATTTATTTAAAATTTCATATCGAAATATATATGAAAAGAAATATATATTCTTTGTTATTTTTTGTTTTTTAGTTTAATGTGTTTGTTAACTTTCAATAGTCTATTAGTCATTTCGTTTGTATTTTCAAGCATATTTTATTCGTTTAATTCATTTCATTGTTTCATACAACCTGTATTCTGTGCAAATAAATGTTTCTTTCGTTATTAGTTTTTAATTGGTGATTCAAATGATTACTTCTATAAAATACTAGATGTTCCCGCGGTTTCACCCGCGTTTATCGTTACTGCGCTGCCTCCATGGGTCGTAGCGTGATGTTATATAGCCTATAGCCTTCCTCAATAAATAGGCTATCCAACACAAAATTTTCCAATTCGAACCTGTAATTCCTGAGATTAGCGCGTTTAAACAAACAAACTCTTCAGCTTTATAATATTAGTATAGATTTGACAAATATATATATTTAGAGGTTTGCAGCGAAATCTTTACAAAAGGCTCAAAAGAATAAGTCTACCTACACTGTAACAACATTACAACATCGGAAATATATTAAATTCCAATATTAGTTTCTCCCCTCGGCTTCTGTTATTAAGTAACAAGTGTTGAAGGCATTATCTGGACAAATGGACAGCGCGACGGAACGAAAGGGTTACTATTTATTATTAGATATCATATCGTCCGGGAAGCACCACTTGTGACTCGGCTTTTAATGTTATCAATTATTGATATTATTAACATTGTAGTGAGAATACGGGAAGGATGGACAGTATAAGGTATGAAGTGAAATCATGTAACAAGATGCTAAGAAACTTTAGGTAAACAACTTTAGGGACCGCAAAAGCGCAAGGTAAGGTTACTATTTATTATTAGATATCATATCGTCCGGGAAGCACCACTTGTGACTCGGCTTTTAATGTTATCAATTATTGATATTATTAACATTGTAGTGAGAATACGGGAAGGATGGACAGTATAAGGTATGAAGTGAAATCATGTAACAAGATGCTAAGAAACTTTAGGTAAACAACTTTAGGGACCGCAAAAGCGCAAGGTATAAGCCTCTTTGACCAAATAAACTGATGACCGAAAAAATGCGTCTGGGTTGGATTACATATGGCAGGCAGAAGACCGAATGTTACGGAGAAAAGAAGAGAGGTTTCTTTTAACAATAGAGGACTACAATAAGCTAATTGAAATCCTATTATCTATAAGTGGTTTGTATAGATACTTAAATTCTTACTTAATAGTATAAATTCGAAAGTAACTCTGTCTGTCTATCTGTCTGTCTGTTACCTTTTCACGGCTAAACCACTCAACCGATTTAGATGAAATTTGGAATGGAGATAGCCTGAGACCCTGGGAAGAGCATAGGCTATATAAAATCACGCTACGGCTCACGGGAGCGTCGCAATAACCACAAATACCACTGACGCGGGTGAGACCGCGGGCACAGCTAGTATAAATATTTTAGCTTTTTATTTATTTTTTCGCTCAAATACCTACATATGTATTAATAATTATTTTTTCATTTCATTCTCCAATGATTACTCCTTGAATGCACTGACACTTTTTTCGTATTTACAAAAAATGTGTAGGTAATCTGAAATCTTAGAATTTGGATTGAATTCATTATTAGCTAGTATTACGCAGTCGTGGTTCTTGCACAATGAAACGCCGAGATATTTTTTTACACAACCAGTATATATTTCAGCAGAGTAACGTTCTAACTGACAGTTGTAACGAGAATGAATATTTGTTAATCTCCTACCTTATTTATATATTTTTATCAATCTATCAAATGGAGAGTTAAATATCGATTAATTACATTTTAAGGTGTAAAATTAGTACAGTAACAAATAACAATGATAATTATTAATTATAGAAATAATCAAATGTAAATATGCAATTATAAAATAACAATTAAAACAATATAATACGTCACAACCGTGTGCGACTATTGAGTACTTGATAACACTAGCTATTCTACGGGAACATTTTCCTGAACGAATATCCTTTACTATCTATACAGCTCTATTAATCTATCCGCATTGCAAATGATGTTCAAATGAAGGATACTTCGTACACCCAAATATATAACACTAGCTGACTCGCGCAACTTCGTCTGCTTCACATAAAAGAATTTTCCCCGATTTTGCAACTTTTTTCATTGATGCTCCGCTGCTATTGATCGTACCGTGATATTATATAGCCTTATAGCCTCCCTCGATAAATAGGCTATCCAACACTAAAATATTTTTTCAATTCGAACCAGTGGTTCCTGCGATTACCGCATTCAACCAAACAAACAAACTCTTCAGCTTTATAATATTAGTATAGATAACACACTATTTTCTCCTCTATACTAATGTTATGAAGCTGAAGAGTTTGTTTGTTTGAATGCGCTAATCTCAGGAATTACTAGTTCAATTTGAAAAATTATTTTAGTGTTGGATAGCCTATTTATAGAGGAAGGCTATAAGCTATATAACGTCATCCTACGACCCACGGGGGCGGCGCAGTAACGATAAACGCGGATGAAACCGCGGGAACATCTAGTACCCTTATATTTGATATAACAAACTCATGCCTACCAAGTAACCAAACTATTAAGTTCATCTTAAATAAGTACCTCTTAAACTAATACAATACTAATTTTGACGAGTTACCCAGTGGACATACTACGAGTATGTTCATTTCGTCATAATTAAACGTCAAGGATATCAACCACTTGAAGGCCGAACGAACGGAATCAAAACATTAAAAACAAACAAACGCATTATGTACGTGTGCTAATATTTAGTTTATTTTTAATCCAAATAGAGCTGACCGTGATTTGAATAAAAAATTTACGTTATGTATTATTTTATTCATCTCGTCTGTGGACACACACATCACAGATGAGATGGAAGGATGACATCAAAAAAGTGGCGGGCAGCAACTGGAGCCTAATTGCCCAAACCAGAGGAAAGTGGAGAGGATTAAAGGAGGCCTACACCAAATATTTGGTCGGCTAAAGAAGAAGAAGATGAAATTATTTTATTCAGCAATGCTAACGAGAAACAATGTTTAGACTTTTTTGGCAAACATGAATTTTGTACACTCACATCTGCAATTACTTATCTATACAAATAAATAAAATTGAAGTGTCTGTTTGTAATGTCAAAATAACAGCTTTTTATCTAATGCATATGAAATTATATAAGGTACCTATACGAAAACATCTATTTTTAAAATTTTTGTCTGTCTGTCTGTCTGTTTGTTCCGGCTAATCTCCGAAACAGCTGAACCGATTTTGACGGGATTTTCACTGGCAGATAGCTGATGTTATAAGGAGTAACATAGGCTACTTTGATTTTAGAAAAAAGTAGGGTTCCGCGGAGATAAACACTTTTTAGTTAAAATCTACGCTGACGAAGTCGCAGGACAGCTAGTTTTAACATATAATAATATAAATAATAATATATTTTATTGCTTAAAAAAAGTACAACAAATAATATGTAAACAAAATATGAGAAAGCATACATTATGATGGTTGTACAATAACATAATAAGGGACACAGCGATTCCTAAACTGAGACTTGCTCGTATTTTAGAAACCGATGGCACTCCATTTAGTATCATAAATGTACCATCACACTTCATCTCGCTTCTGTATTAGATAGAAAATAAATACAATTTAAAAAATATTATTAGCTTACGCCCGTAACTTCGCTTGTATGGTATGCCATTAATTAATCTGTCAAGTTTTAGAATACGAGACATAGGTAATTAAAAATCTTTTGCATTTGGACACCGATGTGCCGGTTCGACTCAATAGGCTTTATTAATTAATGGCTATTGTAACTTCTTTTTCAGAATATTCGGAATTAATTCAATAGCTTTAGACATTGGCAAGATATCTAACTAGATATACCTAAACAAAAATATCACTTTACAGTAGGTTAGGTTAACTAACAGTTGAGATTAATGTACAAAAAGAATGTCTGGCATTAAATATACCCTCCTACACTCAGATATCTCACGGAAATACACGAGATGGATGTAAAAACCCAGGATTCAACCTCTTCGTCTTAAATGTACATCATGTGACCTTGTGACCCTTATATCTCGAGGGTCTTTTGACCCACAGGGCCTATATTCAAACTCGACCGAGGTATGACCCCAAGGTGTCTGCACACCAAGTTACAAGTCAATCGGTCCTGTGGTTCCGGAGTTATGCCGGTCACTAACAGACACACAGAGACACAGACCCACATAGTGTTTTCATTAACCTCTGAAGAAGACTCAGATGTTAATAAGCATATAAACTTATCATCGACAAGAAGTGTGGGTATAAAATCTTCGCAGTTAAAGCAACAAATAAATAATACTTAATCATAAACACATCTTAAACAATGATATAACCGTACTAAATATCTGTTTACACAACAACAATATCTCAAATACCGTCAAACGAGTCATACACTCTCGCGCCGCGGGGCGTCTTCTTTAGGCTAATATTGAAATATCTTTTATCTCGTTCTTTTTGTCCGAACGAATTAGAAAAAAAATGACACCTGTCATAAATGGACCTCGCTCCCACGAGCTTTCTTTGCTTCGATTTAAAAAGATAATCCGTGCAATGAGACGTTTGAGTAAACAAACCTGTGTCTAAGAGTGCAAATAAAAAAACGCTCTGTGCACAATGGTCCGGAAAACGTTGATGAATTACAATGTTTACTAAATTTTTTATGGTTTATGGCTCATTGAAGACATAAGCATTTTTTAAATAACGAACCACTCAAATATTTTTAATCAATAAGCATTTTCAGGCCTAATTTAGCAAATAAAAACAACTTTATAACTTTTACTCTTATCTTTTGTTCCAGCACCAAAGTTACTGATCCCACCTACCGAGTTCGTCAGCCAAGGCGGCATCAGCAGCCCTCAGGAAGGGCTCCGTACCCCCACAGGCAGCCAGATGCTCGCCAACCCTCTCCTAAACCTGAACAACACGGGTCGAACTAACTTCACCAACAAACAACTCACGGAGCTCGAAAAGGAATTCCATTTCAACAAGTACCTAACACGAGCAAGGAGAATAGAGATTGCCTCCGCTCTACAGCTCAACGAAACCCAAGTAAAGATTTGGTTTCAGAATAGACGGATGAAACAAAAGAAGAGAATCAAAGAAGGTCTTATAGTCGCCCCTGAAGTACCTCCTACATCCACGTCGCAAACACCCGTCATTGGCTCTAGCGAGAACAGCCGCGAGTCCAGCTAAATCGATTACTATCGATCCCAAAGACAATTCGAGTGAACTGTTTATCGATTTAAATTATCAAGTGTTTACAGTTGCTGTTTAAAAGTACCTACTCTTACAGATTAGAGTAGTCCTGTTTCGTGTGTTTAATTAGTATTTTTATTGCGTTAATATTATTTTATTAAGTATATCCTTTGGTAATGATCCGTTGCATAAGTTGATATTTTGGATTGAGGGTGGCATTTCTGGCGAAAATGCTTCACAAGTTGTATGCTAATTGTAAAAGAACATTCTTGGGCAGTTAATATATCATTATAACTACAGATTGCATTTTGTGAACGTTCAAATCGCCAGCTGTAGGTTAATATGTTGTAATTATATTATATTGAAAAAAGTCGTCCTGTCTTCATATCTGTCATTGAGAAAACAAAGAAGCAACTGAACTAGTTACATACCTACATACATATATTACAATGTATATATTATTCTTATTATGTGAATTCACCACAGTTGATAACAATGTCTTTTGGTTGTACAGTGCAATCAACTTGTATTGAGAATGACAAAGTGCCGTGTTATTCTGTGCTAGATTTCATTGTGGTACTTTAGGCCTTCCTATGCCTCAGCCCAGCATTAGGTACACACACACCTCGTATGGCCGATAAGTCCTGTTGTAAAGCATTTATTATTGTTAAATAATAGAAAATTGTTAGACTATATTTATTAAACTTAGTGAGTCGCAGCGGCATACCGGTGGCCAAAGACAATAGATTTATAATAGTGTCTGGTATTGTGAGACTTGACAGATTAATTTGAGGTAACAACTTTTACATAAGGCGCTGCTGTGAGTTTAAATGTCAGTCCACCCAAAAATTGCGTCGAATAGCTACTTCTTCAATTTCAGTATTCTATAATAAGTCTAACAGTTTTGGATTTTATCAGTAGTTAAAGTGTAACTGACGCTAAAAATGTTGTGTGTACTCGTTTTCGGCCATTTTGAAGGACGATTAAACACGTATCACAGGCACTCTTTAGAAGCTTTTAAAACATGATGCTGGCACATGTGAAAAGTCCTAGAGACGGGCATAAATTTATAATAGTCATACAAAATTATATTTTGTTGTTTACAATAAGTAAATGTACCTAATTAAATATGTTATTATACTAAATTATAGGCAAAATAAACGCAACTGGGTGTACATTTTAAGTCTGGCAATTTTAAAACTAACAGTTAACTGAACAATAACTGAATAATTTTATTTCTTGGTAAAAGTGCTCAGCTAATTGTGTAATAATCATTAGTTTTAAAATGCCAATGACTTGAATTTCATTCATTATATAATATCACAATTTTTGTCATATTACCTAAATATAAGGTAGTTTTCATTTCAGTCTTATTTTAAAAATAAGCTTATATCAAAAGAGATTATTGTATTTGTAATAACATTAAAAAATATAAATTATAAAGGCTCAATTAACCTGATTAGTGTATACCAAGGATGTGTCAACATAAATGAATTTGCTTAGATTAAAATGTAAATTTCAAATTATAAGCTAGCATAAGACGAAGCCCTTTACTCAAGGCTTATAGAATCAACCGAAAAAATATATCATTAGGATTTTTATTTTTTTATTCTTTATTGATAGACCAAAGCTTGTTATCTATTTATTGGATACGGTCAATAACATTATTGAAAGAAGCACCATTGCAACATTTAATATTAATTATTTTATTACATACCACTGGAGTAGCCTGTAATTTTCCATAATAATTGAAGAAAGTAAGCTACTTATTTAGAAATTAAATTATCATTTTACATATTTTTGATTACGTACTTTTAAATTTTTGCAAGAACCTTTACAAAAAAAATCATAGATAACTTATTAAGTACTGGTGCATTTTTGTGTCATCCATTCTGATTGGGGGTAATTACAAAACAATACACCAGCATACAAATATAAAAATATGAGGGTGTTGTCAATCAGTCATCAATCTATTTATGAGCCTTACTCTTGTCGGTGGCGCCTCTTCCGTGTCTCTTTTCTCTGCCATTACTTTGACCTCTTGGCACAACAAGACTTTCACTTTATTCACCTGATCTATGTAACTTCTTAGTCTACCCTGTTCCTCTTCTTCCTTCTATTTTGCCTTCAAGATTGTCTTTATAAAGTCTTCCTGTCGTATCAAGTGTTCAAATATTTTC
Organism: Catocala sponsa; assembly: GCA_963564715.1. Lineage (NCBI taxonomy): Eukaryota > Metazoa > Arthropoda > Insecta > Lepidoptera > Erebidae > Catocala > Catocala sponsa. The sequence continues at coordinate 1,662,420 of OY751337.1, forward strand.
CCTCTTCAATTCTCCATAACTTCTTAAATACTTACATCTTTTCTTTTAACATCCATGTAGCTGAAAATTCAATTATATGTAACAAATACCTACTGTTTGTTTACAATCATTTTATCTGAGCTTCGATAATGTTGCTGGCCGTTCTATCATTCGTCATTATTAGATGTACTAGATCATAAGACGTTCTAATTGCAATTGATGAACCATTTCTACCCAAAGTAGGTTTCTTTAGACATTTTTATCGAATGGATAACTAATATTATTGCTGAATTTTGATTTAAAAGCATGAATTCAAACTTAAAGGTTAAGCTGCATTCTCGATTTTCGATATCGTTATAATAATTATTATATCGAACAGCATTTCTAAAATATTAACATGTGCTATAAAAATCATAGTTAGCGGCTGTACAGAGGATCAGTCTATTATATATAACCCTATAAATTGCATATTACGGCGATTAGATGACGATGGGTTTATTTTTGGTCTAACAGTTACATGACCAAAAGATTCCTACCGCCATCTAGCGATCTGGAAATGAAGAACGTAGGTAATAAAACTAAAAATAACTAAGTTCGATGTTTCATGGCAAACTAACGTTGTAATTTCACAACAAGCTGCAGCAATTAACGATATTTTATGAAAAAAAAACAAAATGAAACTCCTATCACCAGGTCTAAAATAGATTATAGTAATTATGTGTTGTGAACTTGTGACCCAATCGCAATTAAAGCTGTCTCTTTTAAACGATGTCTTCTAATTCTGTTTCTAGTAATTAAGATTCCCTTTAGTATGTTGATACTAGTCTAATAATTTTGTAATTATATTAGGTATGTACAAACGGTAATGTATATAGCATCGTGTCACATCGGTTTGAGTGTAAATTATGTACTAAGATAGCGACTATGTACTATTTTATCATTAAATTAATTATACCTATTTTCATTTCTTGAAGTTTTATTACCTAATAATGTTATCTTTTCATGAAAATCTAAGGCAGTCGTTATTGGGAAGTCAGTGCCCTCTAATATCCTGACACTGGTCTAGCTTTAGGGTATTGTTAGCCTTCGTGTTGCGGAGGTCAGATGGCAGTCGCTCTGTATAAAAACTGATATGCAGTCCAATCCGGTTAGACTAGAAAGCCGAACCCAAGTGACTTGGGAATAATAAAGTCTAGGAGAAGGAGAAGAATATTATCTTTTTAAACTTATCGTCGTTCATGTGGTATATAGATTCTGAGGATACAGACCTCAAAGCCTTGGGGTTGCCAACATCTTATACAACTAATTTACTGCTGAAGAAGGTAAATTAACAGTTTTCTAGTATTGTATTGTGTTATCTGTGCTTACAGTTGGTGCCTAAACATGTTTATTTAAGAAGATCGAAGAGACTAAAAGTTTTAGGTACCTATAATAATAATAATAATAATAATAATAATTTATTTATTTGCATAAACACATGTGTACATACAATAAACAATCGCATGCAAGATATACAGTGGGATAAAGTTCTCGACATGTTTGCCATGTACAATGGCGTGCAAATATAAATCAATCCAAATGTGTATTCATTAATGTCAATCTATAAAGTAATGTTTACAAATGTCAAGGTAATAATAATATAAAATTGTATTAAAATAATTAATCAAATATAGTCGTATTCAATCTTAATATTATGTCAACTGATCATTATAATGTACCTAGTCAATTATGTCAAATCAAATGTATCATTTAAAAAGTCGTTGACATTATAATAGGCCTTTTCAACAAGAAATGATTTTAATTTTTGCTTAAATGCGTCAGTTCTTAAATCTTTCCAACTACTGGGCAACTTATTATAAATAACTGGAGCCATGCAAATAACACTTTTGCGCATAAGTGTAGTCTTAGACTTATGCAGACAAAGTTTATCTTTATTGCGTCGATTTCGGGGGAACATATCTGCCATACGCGGAAATAAATTTGGATTAGTTCTGACAAATAAAGCTGTTTCTAATATATAAAGTGACGGTAGGTAGTGTTAGAATTTTGTAGCGTATAAAATACGGCTTACAGGAATCTCTAATGTCCAGTCTAAACATTGACCTTAAGCATCGTTTTTGAGCTTTAAAGGCAATATCCTTGTCAGTCGAATTGCCCCAAAAAATCACTCCATATCTTAAAATAGATTCAGTTAGTCCATAATACGCCGTTAGCAGAGCATCTGTATTAAGGGTCCACGACAGCGTGTATAAGGCGAATGCACTGCTACTAATTTTTTTGCAAACTGTCTCAATATGAGCCTTCCAGTTTAAATTACGGTCAATTATTAAACCTAAAAACTTTGTCGTATTAACCGGGTCTATCGAATTATTATTATATTTAATGTCAAATGTAGGAAATGTCAATGCACGTTGGCCAAAATGTATAATTACTGTTTTATTTATAATACCATAAACCAATGATTTGTACCTATACTTTATTTTTCTTGAAGGAATATTATGATGTATACACGGCTACACATCAAGTTAGACTCCCTATATACCTACGCTACATACAAAATAGAGAATTGTCGGAAAGGGACACTGCATAGTGGTGTCGATGTAATGGTAAGGGTAGAGCGTAACAAAAATATAACGCACTCTCTCACACGATTCGCAGCGTTCAACTTCTAATAGTTCAAATTTCAAACAGTCTAGGTTGATGCGTCGCTGTGTCAAAACGAACTCACTCAATGCTTGGCACCCCGCGACGTAAGGAATGGTGTGGCATCAGACAGTGCCTGCCTTGACAGAATAGAGCGAGATTGTATTACGAGGCTTTTACTTCACATAAATTCTACTTCGGTTTTATGTTAAATCCTAACTAATATTATAAATGCGAATGTGAGTTTGTTTGTTACGCTTTCACGCCTTAACTACTCGACATGTCGAATGTCATGATAATAATGACATTTCGCATACAATAACCCCGGGAATAGAAAAGGACATAGGGTACCTACTTTTCATCCAGAAAAAGTATTTTTACTAGTCTAATCTAACCAAACATTTACGCGAGCCAAGCCGCGGGCATAATCTAATAAATAATAATAATAATAAAATTTATTCGGCTAAAAAATAATTCCCAATTCCATTTTGCGCTTCAATTTTCCCAAATTTGCTAGTAACTGTTTTTCACATATTTGGCGTTTTGACGCACCTTGCCATCTGGCGCTTAGAGCGTCCGCTTCATTCGCTCTAACCCAGGGCTAGCGCTGGCAGCAGGGTATGTACTCTCAAGAGATCACGACAGCGACATTTTGACCGGCTTCCATTTTATCATTCCGTGTATGTTGGTAGGTATTACATAAGTTCTATCTTCGTAACAGGACTTACCGCACCGCAACAGACGATTGTCATCAATCGGACTCAAAACTACTCAAGTCCTGACTAAGAGCGATACAGATTGGTCGTAGTCAGTCTGTAAGAGTAAATATCTATTTACTCCTACAGACTTAAAGGTTGTAACCTTCAAATATAGTCTTGTGTACACATTGCTAGAGTATAAAATTGCTTACAAAGCCAAACGGCGCTGCGTAGATAGCCGTAAGACAAATACCCCAAAGCAGTCATATTCGAAGGTAATAGCAAAGTGGATGGTAAGGTTTAGATGTCAAACTTTATAGTCACTTCAACAGTAACCATTTAATTTAATTAATTATTTAATTAATTAATTAATTAAAACGGTATAACACCAATTACATTAATTAACACAAAACCATAGTTGGTAACACACACATAAATAACAACAAAGAGGAAAAAACAATAATAAAATGGAACACACAAATAAATTCAACAAAAATAAAATATACACAGAAAAAAAAGAACTAACAATCATAATGTATAAACAAAACACAATACACGAAACACAATCAATACACAAAAATAAGTTTAGTTAGTGTGTATGCGATTCCTTTCACAGAATCGCAAACACACCAACATAATTACATGCCATCCGTCCGCAAACAAGTCACAGTCCGGATTGGCACTAAGGAGAGTGTTGAGAGCAGACTGGGTGCGCGGTATGGGTGACTTTGCACGAGCCACAGTGCGACATGACGGTACGGCGAACAAAACATGTTTCCGGTTACGACGGTAATTATTAGGGACATATAATCGACACAACTCATCATGAAGATCCGGTGCATCAATCTTACCTCTGAGGATTTTACACATTACTGTGAGTTGGTTCATCTCACGCCTTACCTCTAAGGAGTTATAGCATAGGCTACCCAGAAGAAAGTGTGTAGGGTACATAAGTGGATAGTATCCATGGATACGCATGTATAGGTACCTAAGGAAAGCCTTTTGTACTTTCTCAAGCAGAAGAATGTACTTTTTTTCATGCGGGTTCCACACACACCCAGCACTCTCTAGTTTGCAGCGAACCAAAGCACCATAAATCAATTTTATAACTGGATAGCTACTAAAGTCATGGGAATTCCTCAGTATGAAACCTAAACGTCTAAAAGATTCTTTTGCTAGTGCAGTTACATGATCGTGGAATGTTAATTTACGGTCAAAAGTGACACCCAAATCCTTAATGGTGGTTGACCGATTTATGCTCTGACCAAGTATCTTGTAGTCGTGTTCAATTGGGTGACGCACACGACCGAAACTTACAACATAGCATTTAGTGGGGTTAAAATCCATCTTGTTCGTGTGGCTCCACTGATATAAAGAATCGATATCATGCTGTATAGCTAAACAGTCAGTTTCAGACCTAACCTCCATATAAACTTTAAGGTCATCGGCATACATTAAGCAACGGGTGTGCTGCAGAACTGAAGGAAGATCATTGATCATGAGCAAGAACAACAGGGGTCCAAGTATGGATCCCTGGCTCACACCAGAGCGCGTGTGATAGGGCTTAGACTCATAAACACCAAGTCTGACAAACTGCTGTCTATCGCGGAGATAGTCAGCAAGTAGCTGGAGTAGTCCAGGAGCAAAACCGATAGCGCTAAGTTTGGCCAGTAGTATGTCATTATTGACTCTATCAAACGCCCTCCGGAAGTCAAAATACAGCACGTCTACTTGTGAACCCCCGTCCAATACAGTGGACAAATAATCTACTAAGGTTAGTAAATTGGAATCCACTGACCGCTTTGGTCTAAAACCGTGCTGTTCGTTGCAAAGAAGTTTGTCCACTTGTGCAAGTACGTATTTGTGGATTATTATTTCAAACACCTTTGCAGGAGTTGACAAGACAGCAATCGGTCTATATTCCTCTACCTTAGACTTGTCAGAGCTCTTTGGTATCGGGGTTACCCTTGACAATTTCCACTGGGGTGGGTAGTGTCCAGATTTTAATGCCAGGTTAAAAATGTGGCACAAAGGAATACAAAAGATCTTATTAGAATGCTTAATAACTGTTGACGGGATACCATCAGGACCAGCAGAACTACCCAGTTTCAATTTATTTATAGCCCAGGTGACATCACTTGGTGTGATTTGGTAAATATTCACATAGTTACTGTTGTATTTAGTATCCTGTGTGTTTATTAAATTGGTATCAAGCACCGGGATATCTGGCAAAAACACGCCAGCGAAGAAGTTAGCAAAAGCTTGAGCAGCCCCTACAGCAGAAAAAGTTGAACCATTGTAAGAGACGGTGGGTTCAAATCCTCCTTTGGTACGTAAACTTGAGATATGACGCCAGAACTGACGAGGGTTAAACCGAATGCTGCCCTCAATGGAGCCAATATATGATGCATAGGCTGCCGCTACACGTAATTTAAGGTCAGCTCTAAGTTCTGAAAACGATTTATAAGACTCTTTGCTTTGAGTACGTTTCCACGACGAGTGTAACCGACAATAAAAAGATCGCGAAATACGGCTTTTGAAAGCAGCTGCGACAGTGTTGACACTGTTGCCAGGACCTTACTCGCTAGTGGCGCCGCTTAGTGAGCACAAAAACAATAGCCCTCATTGTGCACGCTTGATGAGATATACCAAGCAATGTCTAATGTGATTCGCGTTGCCCAACACTGGACTAAAATAATTTAAAAACTGTTACTATTGACACGACAAGAAGAAGCAAAGTATGTAATAGGAGATGAATAAAAGATGTTTCTTTATCAAATAATTTATTTCATTAGAACACACAATTGATTTCAATAATAAATGCTTAATCTATTAAGGCAGGTATCCGTATATAGGCCTATAAAGCACCAATAGTAATATTTTAAACATACTACTAATGATTAGTAATAATATAATTGAAGGGGTAACAATATTAGTTTTGTGTAATCAACGCCATCTATTAAACAAAATTAACAACGAGTGATAACTAGCGACATCTATATAACGGATAGATAAACATTTAGGCTTGACTAGTAGTTCTGTAAAACTATGATAGATGGCGATATTATGGCAAATGTGGTAGAAAAAGTAACGAAGTAGTTATTTACTGTCTACAATGGTACAGATATCTTAACATTATTATTGCAATTTGTATTAAATTATTATTTATATTTGGTATTCTGGTAATATCACCATATATGTAAGAAAATGATGCTGTATAATCTTCGTACTTTAAATGTTATAATTAATATATTGCAGTATATTTCATTTCACGTGGTTCTACTTCACGAAGGCAATAGTAAACAGCAAAACAGCGTCAACGTTTACTTGGAATCCACAATTTCATACTTGAGATTATGGTCTACCAGCTTCTTGATAAGGTTGGTGTTTCTGAACGCCGCACCCGTGGTGAGAACACCGCCCCTGTTAACAAAATGAATACTACAGACAAACAAATAAAAACTCTTCAAATTCTCTTTTCTCTAGCCTTTATTATTCCCAAATCACTTGGGGTCGGCTTTCTAGTCTAACCGAATTTGACTGGATATCAGTTTTTACACGGAGCGCCTGAGCATCTGACCTCCGCAACCCGAAGGCTAACGATACCCTATGGCTGACCAGTGTCAGGATATTAGAGGGCACTGACTTCCCAATAACGACTGCCATAGACATAAGTCCAGCCAACGGGGTCAAATTCACACAGTAGTTGCGATATGGACTCGTCCTGTTCACCACAGGCTCTGCAGATCAAATTGTTAGCCAATCTCAATCTGCGCAAGAAGTCGTTCTTGCCAAAATGACCAGTGAACGCTCCTGTGAGCAAGCGTGTTTGGCCCTTGTTGTACCCGCAGAACTACCGGGTGAAGCCCGTGGTTCTGTTTGCAATGAATTTCCTGAATTGTTCCAGACCCCTAAGGTCATTCGCTCTGGCCTTTTTTTTACCCAGTAAAATCCTTTATGGATACCTCCTCCCCCGGGGGGTGGAGGGTGGTTATGTGAGACTCCGCCCCTGAAGGGGGTCGGTATACACACTAAAAACCTGGGGAGCAGTCCCTCCGCCGAAGGGGTGGAGCGGGATGGGGTTGCGTTAGCAATCACCATCCCGCTCCACTCTGGCCTGTGTTTATCATTGCCATGTGCATTCAAAGCTGCCTTGACGGTGCTCTCAGAGTCTGTTTACGACGAAAGAAAGTAAGGTATTACATCGCTTACGTCTATCTATAAAGCTAGCAGCTTTTGTACTATAGGGAACGTGCAGGAACTATAGGTGGCATCATTAAATCGACAAAAGAGACACTATGCGGACAGTAAAGAAAATTTATCAGACCTGTCATCGTGCTTTCAATTATGTAAACAAAATCATCTCTTCAATTATATTATTTTTGAATATGATAAAAGTTATAAAATACTAGCTGTGCCCGCGGTCTCACTTGCGTCAGTGGCATTTCTGGTTACTGCGCCGCTCCCGTGAGCCGTAGCGTGATGTTATATAGCCTATGTCCTTCCCAGGGTCTCAGGCTATCTCCATTCCAAATTTCATCAAAATCGGTTCAGCGGATTGAGTGTGAAAAGGTAACAGACAGACAGACAGACAGACAGACAGACAGACCGACAGACAGACAGACAGACAGACAGACCGACAGACAGACAGACAGACCGACAGACAGACAGACAGACAGACAGACAGACCGACAGACAGACAGACCGACAGACCGACAGACAGACAGACCGACAGACAGACAGACAGACAGACAGACAGACCGACAGACAGACAGACAGACAGACAGACAGACCGACAGACAGACAGACAGACCGACAGACAGACCGACAGACAGACAGACAGACAGACAGACAGACCGACAGACAGACAGACAGAGTTACTTTCGCATTTATAATATTAGTAAAGATGGGTTCCGGTCTATCAATAATGATTGTCAGCGTGGCCAAAATATGTCAAAAGGTCAAAAGCTCTTCGAGGCCGGCCATGCATTGGAGGTTAAAGATATAATAAATGAACAAAATGAGGCTGTGATAACTGACAAAATTGTCGCACGAACTAAAATATCCAATGTTTACGACGTGGAAATAATGATAAATCATTTTCTGAATTACCTTTTCATTTATGTATAAATTTTTTAAAGTACAAGTTTAGTTTATGTTATCTTATGTGGGGGCCAGTCAGTGCAGACCGGCGACACTTCGACCCAGTGGGATCTTTTGTGTCGACACTCTCCCAAAAACGACTGCCATAGATGTTCATGGCAGCCGGGACCAACGGCTTAACTTGTTCTCCGAGGCACGGACAGGCGATAATTGTCAATCAATACGCACATAATTTCGAAAAGTCATAACTTATGAAAGTCAGAGGGTTCGAACCCGAGACCCTCTGCATTGCAGTCTGTTGGTCTCCCCATTGAGCTATCGCTGCTCTATAGTTTAGTTTAGTTTTTCAATAATAATTTTCATTAATAAAATTAATTCTGTTTACTTGTTATAAATGTCAATGTCAATTATTAATAGAATACACGATTCGGATTGGCGACGCCAGTCGGCAGTACCTTCGTTGTGCACGTTCCCTATAAGGCAGGTGTATGAAACATAATACTCACTGTGCGGGCATCTTCTCCCTCTCACTTAATATTGTTAGTGCCGAGGATAGCACCGCCACGCAAGTAGCGCCATAGCCCGGGTTCACGCCTGACACCTGTACACACATTCACAACACGGTCATTAAACAATCATTTATTGCTGTCGAGATAGTAGTAGAGCCTCGCTGATTTCAGCATGAATGGGGCTCGACCGGGGAAGGAATACCCTCACACAGAATATCAATGTGAAATACCAGTATTCCTACTGTTGTGTTTCATTCGGTGAGCGAGAGTGCCGAAGCCTAACCACCCCCTTTCCCGCTTTCCGCTCCTGCCCACTTCCTTTCCTAAAGGGTCGGCAACGCGCAGGTGATGCCTCTGGTGTTGCAGGCGTCCATAGGCTACGGTGACCACTTACCATTAGGTGAGCCGGGTGCGGGAATCGAACCCGCGACCTCAGGCGTGGCAGTCGGTTACACTAACCACTACGCCATCGAGGCCGTATAATCCTGGACATATGTTTTAATGTCCATTGTTTCAATGTTAGCACAAGCATTATTCCTAGTGCAAATATTACCTTTCCTTTTCCTTACGGTAACCAGATATGCGCTTAGAAACCAAAATAAAAATTTATAAAAACTAGCTGTCCCGACTCCCGACAGACGTTGTCCTGTACAAACGAAAAAAAAAACAAATGTAAACCATTCTCGAATCCACTTGAACACACACAAAAAATGTAATCAAAATCGGTCCAGCCGTTTAGGAGTTTAATTACAAACACACAGACAAAAGATTTATATATATAAAGATTGTTTTATCCACCAACCTTAGCCACAATCTTCTTATTCGGCTCAGTACTCTCAATATCGGCGCCCTTCTCCCATCCTTCTCCGATCAACTCGAAAGTGAAGAAGGAATTATTCATCACAACATCTGTAGGCCCTTCCTTGCTTATTTTGCCTGCTGAGAACAACTTGGGATACTGCAGTAGCAGATTTCTTGTGAAGCGCAACTTTGCGAGGAGGAACAGAAGTATCGCAGCGAAGAGAGCGAGGACTGTATTGAACAGGTTGCCAGTTTTGACGTACGCTTTGAATTGCACGGGACGCTGTTTCTCTTGGGCGTGGAAGTACCGCTGTGTTCGGTAGACGACTGATTCGTCTGAGCCCAGGAATGGGAGGTAGTATTTACCTTTGCCGTCCTTCTTGTGGCATGTTCTGGAATACAAATTAGCTTGATTAAGAATCTATATTGAACCTGAAGCAAAAACTTCGTACCCCTTTTTACGAAAATTGCGCGGATGGAGGAGTATGAAATTTGGCACAGTTAAAGTTTATATGGAGAAGGAGGGGCGAATCCTAATATTTTTTAAAATATTGAAGTATAGGCATTAAACTTAAAATAATGTTCTTATTATTTTATAATCTTTGCAACTATTGTGCAACACTAATATATTCCAATTTCATATAATATTACCTATGACGTCAATCGAATATGCTAAGACAGCACATACCTAACTTACCTGTATTGTTTTATGTGATTTTATGGATTATTCAATAAACGAGGACTCAACAACGAGCATGTGTTTTAATGATATCGCAACATATTTCAATATGCATGAGAAATACATTAAATTAATAAAAAACTACACGCACACAACCATGCATTTGACGCAAGCAGTCGAATCGCGTTCGTAGTATTTCGGCATTGTTCGGTTGATGTCATAGAATTCTTCATAACTATGGTTACATATATATGTGGAGTAGGTGACTAAATTAAAATGTGATTATAAGGGTATGGTTATAGACAATAAAACCTTAATAGCGATCAAACTTAAAATTTTAATCAATTATGGTCGAATGTCGACCACTTGGCGACAGCTAGTATACATAGTCTCACGCCTATGTCCTCAAAGGGCTTAAACACAGATAGATCCCACGTAAAAGAGGGCGAGCCTTATTGCCGTCTGCTAGGGTCAATTCCAGACTTCGTGATGCTGCCGAGAATTTTGGAACTGCATTGCATGTCAATAGATGTTACATGCATATAACAAACAATTTAAAAAAATCCATCGTTGTTTGATCATAAAGGAGAACGCACATCTGAGGCCACGAGTGGACAAGAGGCTAGAGAAAATACTTTCCAGATGATTTTGTCGTACAAAAATATGTATTTACTTTCATTCAAATTGACGCCACTGCAATTTACAAAAAATAGTTAAAAAGAGTAAGTCTATTGGACAAGACATGAGTCCAAGACATATCTTGGACTCATGTCTTGTCCAATAGACGGACTTGTCCAATATAGGACTCATAAGTCCTGCGCCTTTTTTAGGTGATTTGTTAATAGTATAAAACAAATGTGTTTTTTTTTTCATATGGATAAAATATATTACAAACACACCTACCATAATTAAATAATAGAGCATTGAGAAAAGAGATGTTTTTGAATTATCTCACAGCCAGACACATTTTCGGATAGAAAAATAAACTCATTACATTTTTTTATAGGTTTTTCTAAAATAATGGCGTCAATTTGAATATATCTTTTAGATATGTAATACTGTTAACATCTTAAAACACTCCATTTTTATAGTAATTTTTTATGTCCATCTTTGGCCCGAGACACTATTGAGAATAGGCATTCCCGTTTTAGTATGCTATAACTAATGTAAATATTGTGTACATTGGAGAAACTTATGAGCGCCTCTCAGAATGCAGTAAGCGTGTCAAAATGTTAGGCAAATACGTAACTATAATTGGACATAATAAATACAATATAGATTTAATGAAGAGACAAACCAATAACAAGAAGAAACATATAACTCACACTCTATACATCTTCGGTTTGAGTTTCGGCAATGGCTCCGGGTAAAGCTGCTTCCTTAACATCGGCAGCTCGTTTAAGTTTGCGATACTGGAATATTAATCAAAGTATATTTAGGGGATTAAATATAATGACCACCAAAAATAGTAATTGCACACCAAAATATGCTATGATATCGATATCGATACGATCGAATACGAGCACCTATACGCCTCAAATCACTGCATTCCGTCTCGGAAGGGTTAGGTTATGTTAAGTTCCTTCTTAAACCCACCCAAAAATTGTCGTCGACTTATTTTGATCTCTTTGCTGTGCAATTAATATTTTTGGTATTAAAATGTGGTTTTAATTTTGGTGATCATTTACTATTTTTGACAATAGTAAAATATAATAATATTTTACTATATCTGGTGATAAGTTAAACATAAGCCTATATTTAGACACAAGAAAATATATATTCCGACTTAATAGATTAATTATTTTCAATGACACCACTTATTGTTTCCGAAAAGCTTTAAAATGTATAAATCGATAATTAACACTTATCGTTCGCTATAAAGTCAAAACTACTGAACGGATTTTCATGCGGTTTTCACCAATAGACAGAGTGATTCATGAAGAAGGTTTAGGTGTAATTTGTTAAGGTTTTACTACCCGTGCTAAAGGTTGCTAGTTAATGCTATTTTAGGCTTTTAAAAACAATTAATTTGATTGCCTTTTAAAAATAAACTGATCTTTATCTTTGTTTTTTAATCCCTCGAACCCAGCACGTAACAAAATTTTATAATATTATTATAATATATTTAAAATGCTTAAGCTGTAAGTGGCAATCACAGTTTAACCACAAAATATTTAAAACTTTTATGCGCTAATTTGCAGCAGTCTCTCCTGTAACTAATAAATTCGCCCCCCTTCGACGCTTTGGTCTACCACGTTGCCGCTTAGCACCATCTGGGATCCAGTCTGTGCTTTTTTTAGCCCAAAGCTCCTGTTGCAGCATCTCAATGAGTCGGCAAATATGCTGTCTACGAAATGTGACATTGTGTGACAAGGGGTGGGAGGGATCCTAAATTTCGTGACGTCTCATTTCAAAATCTAATACATCTAAGTACAGTTTTATTTTTTCTCTTTATTAATATTTAGAGGCTTAAAATCTAAACAAAGATTATGCTAGCCCCATCATAACCTAAATAAAATACAAGCGTCAAAGAAAGAGAAATATTAACTTCAGAGCTGAGTTCTGTTCTAATTAACAATAAATTTATAAATTTTGATAGCCTCTTTGCTGTAAGGTCTTGACAGAATAGATTGAAAAAGTACAGTACTTTACGCAAGGAAAAGTGGGAGTTCCTAAATGGCTAATATACCTAAGTACAGTATCACCCCGCTTTACGCAAGGAAAAGTTGGTAAATGGAAATAAAACTAATATTTGGAACTGTTTTAATTAAATAATTTCTAGATTGAAAATTAAAAAATATGTGACGTCACACTAGGGCCGCCCTAGTGTGACGTCACATATTTTTCAATTTAGATATTGAGTCTCACAAATGTTACCAGCTGTGTCAAAGACGGGGGAAACCATGAAATTGGTGTGACGTAATTATGGATGACCCCTAAGTACGGTAAAGATACATCTATAATTTAAATGTTTCAGCTTCATGTCTAGGTACTAAAGCAAAAAGTTGTACATGTTTATAAATTAAGTTATCTGTTTAATATTAATGTTTCAAATAATTAAGAATCTGTATGTTAATTTCAATAGAATTGTATATATTTGCACGCCCTTTGTGGCAAAACTCAGCGCACTCGTGAAATTTTGTAACATCTTTGTAAACCTGTGTTTAGCAAATAAAATATTATGATATGAAAAAAAAAATTATGATGTCTAATAGCCAGTATTGACTTACCCATATATAAGTGACTCCCAGGTGCCGTAGTTGACGATGCCGCGTCCCTCGGCCTGCGCCAACGCCTCGGCAGGCACGTGAACGTCCAAGTATGACCGTACCGAGTTCAATGTACCTACAAAATAATATTTAGGGGAGATTAATTCAGCAAAGACAGCTTGAGTATTGCGTCGTAACAAACGTCGAAAAAAAGACTCATAATTATTAGCTTTTTAGCATGATGTTATAAACAGCTACACAGTAAGATAAACAGAACTAACCTTCGAAGTTCTGCTGCAGGAACACAACCCCCATGTCCGCAGGTATGCTGTCCCAGCCACACGCGCTGATCACGAAGACGCCCGCGTCGCGAGCCAGGTCGTTGTAACGAAGCTGCATCAGCTCCATGAACTGGAATATTAGACACAGTTGGAATAAGAAGACTTCATTTTTAATTGCCTGTTGTGGCAGACGAGCTAGCGGCCCACCTAGTGGTATGTAGTAAAAAAATCATAAAGACATCGTTAGCTATGAAGTCATAAACATTTGCTCACTAGTTTTTGGAAAATGTCGCATTCATATACATATACGGAGAAAAGACAGAACATCCTTTTAACCTGTCAATTGTTAGAATTTCAGACATAATTTAAAAGCTACTGGCCACCAGTGTGCTGCTGCGACGCAATAGGTTAAAGCGGGTTTAAAATGTTAAGCTGTTATTGGAGTAGTGAGCAAAATATCTATATATTAATACGTGAAGCTAAAACTTTGTACCCCTTTTTACGAAAATTGCGCGGACGGAGGAGTATGAAATTTGGCACAGTTAAAGTGTACATGGAGAAGGACTGACGAATCCTAATATTTATATAAAATATGCATTATAAATACATTAAATTAATGAAAAACACTACACGCACACAACCATGCATTTGACACACGCAGTGGAAGCGCGTAACTATGGTTACATATATCGATATATAATGATATATCAGCAATATCTTACAGGCAAACTTTGGTCGAATTTCGAGCACTAGGCGACCGCTAGTAATAATTATTATAGGTGTTGATTGTCACGATAAACGTTACTTACAATAAAACTAGCTTTTGCGCGCGACTTTGCTTGCTTGAGAACAGAAATTTTTTTTGGCATTTAAATTTTGTCCTTTTCTTTAGCCCTGACTACGTGTATGCTGATCGGTTAAGTAATTAAGACGTAAAAGCGTAACAAAGAAACAAACTCATATTCACATTTATAACTAGTATTTCGCGCAAGCGCCGCGAGCGGCCCGCGAACAGTTTAATTTAATCAAAAAACTAATTTTAGATTCGGATTCAGGGAACTTGAAAACCCCGAAGTCATAAAATACCGATGATCCACGGTGACCTTGAAAATTACCTTTTCTGGAAAGATCTCGTCGACCTCTATGACATTTGTTCGAACACACCCCGCCTATCTCTAACCTTTAAGGAGATATTAATAGAGATCAAAATTTGTATGGCGGCCATGTTTTTTTTGTATAGAAGCCATGTTTTTTTCGCCCCTTTCCCCTAAGAGTTGCCAAGGTTTTAGGAAAATTTTGTTCGAGAACGACTCCCGTAGATATCACCGTTTTCGAGATCCGATGGGGTACCACCACCAAGAGCTGGCCTTCCGAAGGTCAAAAATTTTTTTGAACGATTCTCTATACGACGCGATTTACTTATTTCCTACGACTCCCCCTTGTATGACTTCTAAGTCAGTCAGTGGTAATTTAAGTTTATTTATTAGTAATAGTAATTAAGATAACTAGGACAACACAACTGTTCCTGTCAAATAACCTTACACTTTCCCCCCTTTTTACACACTTACTCCCTGTTTTAGTGTAATACGCCGTCACGGTCCACGTTAGTAAACTATTTGCAGTGCAAGGAAACAGAAATTGATATAGGTACTTATACAGTAATAGATATCAGTAGGCGGCAAGGCCGATTGTACGTCAAAGAGTATTTATTTCAATGTAAGTATGAAGATGCTGGCATATTCTACTACATAAGTGCAAGACGTGATATATGAGGGGTATGCTTTTATGATATAAACACCCGACTACAACGAAATACAGAAATCGACATATCATTTATTAGAAAGGGCCGCCGTGCTACTTTGTATGCAAGCAGGACTGAGATTGGATTCAACAAATTTGGCTATAAAGAAGTAACGATAACACTAAAATATCGTGCGCAGCTAGATAGGTACCTACCGTCTTACAACTTTATCAACCGGTACAACACGATCTACCAAAAATTATCAGACAAACCATAAATTCGGGTTTTAGGCACATTTTGTGTAGAAGTTGTTGTATTAATTTAATAAAAAGTTTCTTGGTTTCTTACACGAAAAAACGGAACAAAAGTATGCTTGTATGAGTTATACAATTTTATATTATTTTATTTTATTGCAAGGTTCGGCAACAGAAATCTATTCTATTTTACAGCTTAAACTAAACATAAATAGTTATATTATAATTTATCCGTCACAAATATTTAAGTTATTGGTTGACAATAAAGATACATATTTATCCAAAAAGCACTTCAAATCCTCCATACAATTTTACTATGGCGGCCGCGCGCCGATTTGAATATGCGCCGCACGAGCTCTGTGATTATCTGTCTTACACTCAGCGCAGTCTTAAATAAAGACACAAAGAATACAATAAAAAGCATGTTTTATTTTCAATTGTAATGTTGCTGATAAATACGCTTGTTCATCATTTTAATTAAGCACTTATTAATATGTGTATTTTTAACCTTGAATAAAAATACAAAAATAGATTCTGTATAATTTAATATCTTGTGTACATAGTACGAAAAATTTAAATTATTAAAACATAACAACAAAAATAATTTAAGACTAAGTGTTTTTGTTTGATAATCTCTATTTCTCTTTGTTATCAAAGAGAAATAGAGACGTTATTCTAGAAGATAAGAGGTTATCCTGTTACACGAAAACCCAGTAGATCCAATAGTTACAGAAAACCCTGAATAGTAATTACAATTAACTTATTCAGCCTGTAAATGTGTCCGGTTCCCGAAGGATAGTTAAATCTATTCACAGATTAATAAAAATAGTAAGCCGCCATCTTGCGGTGGCGGCCATCTTAGATTTGAAATTTATCATAATGTACAGTATTCTACTAGTCAAGCCCTTTCATTTGATACCCATAATAAGGGGGTTGTTAAAAAATATGTAATCCGCTATTTTGTGGCGGCGGCCATCTTGGACCGATTTTCACCAAACATAGCTAAGAACACTCCCGACTCATTCACATTTCAAACAAAAAAACTAAATCAATGTCGGTTCATCCGTTCGGGGGCTACGATACCACAGACAGACACACACACAGACACACAGAGATGTCAAACTTATAACACACCGTCGTTTTTGAACGAACGAAACTACAAGCTAACATAAATGCTTAGATTATCTCTACCTATAAATAGAAAAATAACAGTTTACATTATTTCTACTTCACTGCAGTAAATTCAGTACAGTCTAGTTAAAAATATCCAAGTGTTCTAACGTTCGATATTGTTGACCTCAAATAACTGATCGTTTGTTTAATGAGGAGTTATGTCACGCACATGCCTACTTATGTATGCGTCATCCCGCCTGTATTTAACGTCTGACTATTAACTGAGATCCGGGCCACAAAACAGATAGGCATATGTTTGTTTATTACACAATAAATTACAGTAAACTGTCTGGTTAGTATCCCACCCGAACTCTCATCGCCGTTATACTTGTGAAGGCAGGTTCAGCAGTGATGACAATGGTAAACACCTGTTTTGGCACTCATGTTATGAAACTTATGGCCGGCCTCAATGGCGTAGTGGTTAGTATAACCGACTGCCACGCCTGAGGTCGCGGGTTCGATTCCCGCACAAGTCAAACATTTGTGTGCATGAACATGGATGTTTGTCTTGGTCTGGGTGTTTCTATGTATAATATGTATGTATTTACAAAAAAAAATTATATATGTAAGTTTATCCATTGTCTAGTAACCATAGTACAAGCTCTGCTTAGTTTGGGCTAGATGGTGCTGTGTGTATGTGGTAGAAAATATTATTATCTATTATTATTACTTATAATGATATTTTTTGATTTTTGTAGTAATGATAATGTATCATCCAATACTGATATAAGTTTGTTCTGTACAAGGATTTGGTTTATACTGTGATGTTGTTCACTTGTGTTTTTAATAAATAATAAAAAAGGCCCGTAGACGACAAAAATTACGAAATTTCAGTTATGTAGTCATCCTCATTTTAGATCTGAAGAGAGCATGTCTGCTTGACACAACATTCACGAATTATCCTTTTAAACTTCTTTCCAATAACCTATTGAGTGGCGGCACACCGATGGCCAGAGACAATAGATTTATAATTATATCTAGTAGACTAAGGGCCACTTGCACGACAACTCACAAAATACGTTTAGCACTAAATAGATTTAAAACATCGTGGCATCTCAGTCACCTTCACATGGATGACTGCGACAGCACGATGTTTTAAATTGGATGAAATATAATGATCATCAAAAATACTAATTGGTCAGCAAATATTGCACAGCATAACAAGCATCTATACGCCTCAAATCACTGCATTCCGTGTCGGAAGTGTTAGGTTATGTTAGGTTCCTTTTTTTAAACCCACCCAAAAATAGGAGCTCCGCGAAGCAGGGCTCCGTCGACTTAGTTTGATCTCTTTAAAGTTTGCTGGCCATGAGTTGCTGATCAATTAGCTATTTCTGCTCACAGATTATATTTTTCTGCTCACAAAAATACCAATACTATGCTAACCATTTAAATAACACCCGTTTTAAATCTATTTAGTGCTAAAGGTATTTAGTGGTCGTGCAAGTGGCCCTAAGACTTGAAAGATTAACATTAAAAAAATTCCATACCTGCGGTTCTCCGCTAACATCGACGTAATGCGTCTTATTCTCGATGGCCGCCTTCACGACAGGCTCGCCGTACAGCCGGTAAGGACCGCAGCAGTTCACCACCACCTTGGCTTGTGCACACATGGCCTTGACTGATTTCTCATCATCAACATCAGCAATTATGGTTTTGATACCGGACACGTTCGCTCCTGGTAAATAAATTATAATTTTACATAAATACATAGTTCTTAGTCATATTCAAGGTGGACTGATGACATGGGAAGGGTCGCGGGAAGCGCATTCAACATGCGGGTTGCCCAAGACCGGTCTGTGTGGATAACCTTGGGGGCGGCCTATGTCCAGCAGTGAACGTCTTTCGGTTGAGTTGATGACATAATCTCACGTCTCTATCCCTGTTGGGGTTACCAGAGATATATCCACAATGCGCCAATCATTAGGTCCGACGTAATAGGGAAAGAGACTAACAGCATCTACCGAGCAAAGTTCCAGACTTATTAACCTCTGAGTTTTCTTCGAAGAGGTTAATGAAAAGACTTTGTGGGTCTGTGTGTCTGTCTGTTAGTGACAAGCATAGCTCCGGAACCACTGGACCGATTGACTTGTAACTTGGTGTGCAGACACCTTGGGGTCATCCCTCGGTCGAGTTTAAATATAGGCCCTGTGGGACAAAAGACCCTAGAGACATATGAGTCACAAGGTCACATGATGTACATTTAAGACGAAGAGGTTGAATACTGGGTTTTTACATCCATCTCGTTAGCCTAGTATCTGGATTCCAAACTAGAGGCCCACCCTCTTGGTGCTTCCTCAGGGATAAATTAGATATACTGCTGGTGTTATCAACTTAGAGTGTTAGTCATTGGTAAATAACAAATCTAAAAATGAGGTTAGAACATTTTTGAGACTTAATATCAACAGTAACAAATTCGGTGAAGAAATATTTAGCATAGAAGGCAAACATATTACGGTTTTTTTTATACTACTAAGGTGGCAAACAAGCTTACGGCCCACCTGATGGTAAGTGGTCACCGTAGCCTATAGACGCCTGCAACACTAGAGGCATCACTTGCGCGTTGCCAACCCTTTGGGAAAGGAAAAGGAATTGGGAAGGAGAAGGAGCGGGAAGGGGGAAAGAGGGTAAGAGAGTGATTGGGCCTTCGGCACTCTCACTCACCGAACGAAACACAACAGTAGGAATACTGCTATTTCACGTCAATATTTTGTGAGAGGGTAGTCGAGATTTTCAAAGATGTAGCTTGAGGATGTGCAATGTATTGAGTTTTCCCATATGCTATACGGATAACAATATCGAATACCGTACATATGTAGTTGTAAAATAATGAAATTATAATTTTATAGCGAATTAAACGAGTCAACTTGATTTTCTTGCAGATATTTAGAACCCGTTGCTTATACCTAGCAAAATAACATAAATTCAATTTTATTAAATTTTGTTTAAACTGAGTGATGACCTTCAATTCAAGTGTTACTTTGTAATTTGAATGAATAAATAATGTTTGGGCTTGACTTTAACTAAGGTCAGGGACCACTACTCTACTACTTATTTAATGATTTTCTTTTATATATTGTTTGTTTCCATTGTATATTTTATTTTGCTGCGGTACAAGCCTTTTCGTGATGACTTTCAAAATTTTCAAATGCCTTACACGGAATTGATATTTCAAAACTTATAATCTTCCATTTTCAAAATTAGCTAACATTTTCTATAATATTGTCTTCTGTTTACGCGAATGTTATTCATTGAAATTAAACTACTATATACGGCTTTAATCGCGTTGTTTATTTGACACTGTATTACAAAATTTTGAAAAGCTGTTACACTACTATTACTATTAAACTTTACTAATTTTTAAGCTAATTAAATTATTGAAACTATTTATACTATTACTATACTATTATACTATTTATATTTATGTTTACACTTTCCCCGACGTTTCGGTTGCTCTTCAGCAGCCATGGTCACGGGGAGACTAAGATGGCAGTTGTCTCAATGTTCCAGTGTAGTTATTTCAAAGTACCCGAACATAATTTAATCATGGGTGTTTCAATTTACGCAGAATGAGCTCAAAGTATCATGAAGTCTAGCTGTGGTTTGCTTCTTCTTGGGTTTGACTATTTGAATTACTGCATCCCAAGCTGGTGGTACATTCCAACCAACAAAGTGTTTTTAAAATAAATAATGCGATAAAATCCGTATATAGTAGTTTAATTTCAATAACCTTTTCTATGTTGTGTTATCTAGTTTATAGGCTGTATGGATGGCGTAGTGGTTTAAACTGGACCGAGGTATGACCCCAAGGTGTCTGCACACCAAGTTAAAAGTCAATCGGTCCAGTGGTTCCGGAGTTATGGCTGTCACTAACAGACAGACACACAGACCCACGTAATGTTGTCATTAACCTCTTCGAAGAAGACTCGGAGGTTAATAATAGGAACAGACACTCAATTAGTGGATATAATTGCGTATTTGTGCGTCAACATAACTGGACAACAATCATGGTTGTTAGGACAATTTGATGGTGGCCATTAAGGAAACCAGCGTCTTAAGAATAAGCTTGATGTAATGATTTATATTGACAAGATTCGAGACACCGAAATACTTCTTACGGATCTTTTCTTTTATTTAGGTAATATCTATTTTTGTGTATTTGTGTCCCTTGTAATACAGATATTATCTCAAGGCTTACTTTCTTAAACATAAAAAGTAAAAGGAAATTTCAAACAAGACACAATTTTAAACTCAAAACTTCCACCAATAAATTTAAGTATCCTGGGGTGCACGATCACGGATACCAATCAAAAGGAAGACGAAATAACCATCCGCATCGTCAACGTGCTAAGGTGTACTGCAGCCCTTCATAAAGTGTTAAGCTGGCCGCAAACATACGGTTTCCCGATTAGGTTTCCGGAACAGGGATTCAGATTCGTCATTCCGTCAGCTTTGCGCAGACGTTAGGTTTTTTTCATCAGGAATTAGTATTACCAGTACGTACGGTAACACCACCGTGTCTAGCTAGCTCTGAGTGCCTAGTGCGAGTTTGATTTTCGCTTTTATAATATTAGTTAGGATTAGGATTAGGATATTTACCAGTCTTCTCAGCAACCTCCTTCATAACATCGTTGAGTTTCTTCTCCGAGCGCCCGGCCACACCCCACGAGCTAACGTTGTACTTCTTAGCGAACTCTACCATGTGGATCACGGTGTGTTTCCCCGTGAATCCCGTCGCACCGAATATCACCACGTCTAACCGTGACATCTGTAAAAGAAAGCAAAATTATTGTAGGACATCAAATAAATTAAAAACACGTCCTCAAATAAGTTTCAGACGTAACGTGGTGCAATCTTGAGACTCCGAATTTTATTCCTTGACTAAGCATTGTTTTTTTTGTGGAATCTTGCGAGTGATAACATGATTTCAGGTTCGATTACTACTTACTTACTACGGTCGTGCAGTGGTTTAGGGTTTTTCTGTTAGGTCATTCTCAGAGGCGGCACCAAGTCTGAAAATGTACCCGACAGACTAATATATATCCCTCTATAACTTAGGACCTAAGGCGGTTGGCACAGTGCACCGCATCACGCAGCGTAGCGCGGGAGTGCCTGTTCTTACGTTATTTGCAAGTAGCTGTGTTTGTATAGAAACACGTGTAGTGCAACACATAAAAACCGCATTCACACGCAGTGCTGCAGATCACGCGTTTACATGCGGTGAAACACGAACCCCCGCGCGTCGGTGCGGGGCAAGGTATAGCACACCGAATTCTGCAGTATCGTGCGTGATTTTGACACAAGTACACGTAATACTTCAAAATGGATCTCGATATCGATCGATTAATTTACGAAATAGAAAGTCGTGAAGCAATTTGGAATATGAAATCTAAAGAATATAGAGATCCAAAATAATGACATTCTTTAATATAAAGATATGGTTCTACGTAAGACGTAATTATAGCATTGATTATGCTTTATTGCCGGTATGCTTAATACAGATCGACATGACCGAAAGAAATCGCTACCAGATATTTTTTTTGCTCTTCAAAATGATCACGGTATACTTGGTACACGGTATACTTGGTTCGGTACGAATAAACTGGCTCATTCAAGGAAGAACTATAAACCGGCATAACCGTAGTACCTAACACTGCTACTGGGTTTCGCCTGGTAACCAGGAACTCGGGTTTCTCACGCTTTTATTGCCTCTCGTGAGTATCTTTGCCCCTTACCATGAGGTGGGCTGTATGCTTATTGGCCACCGTTGTATAAAAAGCCACCTGATATTAAGCAGTTACCTGAAGCCGCTTGACTAACGTATAGTTAGTCTCTTCAAAAAGGAACCTTTCGACTATAAGAATAAGGATCAGTGGTTTTTGCCCACTAATCCGCATGAAGAAACGGTGTACGCAAATGGTATGCAAGATAAAACAACTACACCTTCTTGGGCTAGTTACTGGCTGGTAACACATCATGTTGTGACTAATTCAAAAACTGCATTAGGTATTTAAACATCGATAACAGTTTATTACATCCTGGTTAAGCGATTATGACACAAAAGATTTCGGTAATTTGCCAATCTTTTGGTTGCTTATTAAAAACGTCCTTTGGATGTTATTGAATCCTAGTACCGAGTAATAAGAGTACGCCGACAAGAAAAGTATGTAACTCCAATATTTAGAAATACCGAGTAATAAGAGTACGCCGACAAGAAAACTATGTATCCTAATCCTAACTAATATTATAAAAGCGAAAATGACTTTGTTTGTTTGTTACCTTTTCACGCCTAAACCACTGAACCGATCATCCTGAAATTTTGCATATACGTTGACAGGTATACAGAAACGGACATAGGCTAACTTTCATCCCGAAAAAAATTACTGTTCCCGAGGAAAACAATAATAACGTTCTTATGATAATAGATGGCGTCACGTGTCTTTCGACTCATGATTGAAATATATTATTACAAGCAGTGGACACCTGAATTGATTGTCAAATTCTAAATTAACGCGAGCGAAGCCGCGGGCAAAAGCTAATCTCCAATATTTAGAAAATCGCAGAAAAGTATATATTAATATTATCGCATTAAATCAGTCATAAAACTCATTACGTATAGTGGCCTTTGTCCCTTGCCTTAGAAGCATGGAGGTATTTTTTTTAATAACGCTTGAGTAATCGTCTATCATCAGACAAATCGCATCTCTTTACTACATTGGCAGTAAAATAGCGTTTTTAAATGATCGGTTAACTACTTCCCATGAAACTAAAACGCCCATTCAGTAAACATAACTTGGGGGAATGCTTTGACGCTTATCCCTCCGCGGGGGCGGGCGGAGGGATTACGTCGGACTCGCCGGGGTAAAAGAGAAAGATGAAAAAGGGAATAATGTACCTCCCAGAATACCGACTAAACCTACCAAGGTGTTCCTCGACAAAAATCGCTATCGGCGGGGCCGCGCGAATCACTTGCACATGCGGTCGCAACCTCGCCGAGGTTTCGGCCTGCTGTATGAAACGGCAGGCCACTACACGACAAGACCTACCCTAAGATCACCACCAAGAGAAATCCCTACTGTCTCCCCCTAGATGGGAGACGGACACGACACAGAGGCGCGCGTGGGAGTCCTTCAGGGTAACTTACTGTAACCAACATTATGATATTCAGTGTCAAATGCTTAACATAAATATGAGTATCATTTATTATATAATTGCTTTATTAATAAATTCAATTTATTGAACTTTGTCATTTCAACCGTCGATAATATTTATGTCATAAATAACTGGATAAGCAACTTTGATACAACGTATATAAAAACTATGGACTTAGGTATTATTAATTCAGCTGACGTATGCTTGTTGTGAGCGTGACTCAAACAAATTGATGAGAATTGAATACCAAGGTCGAATAAATATCAACCGGTCATTTACAACTTATACGTCGATAACACAGTTGCTTAGTGATAGTGTTATATACGACAACTAAGTATACTTTCTTCGAAAGAGTATTAAGACTGCGCCGAGCGTAAGACGCGGTTGGACTGAATGACAGAGCTCAATATTCAAATCGGCGCGTGGCCGCCATAGTAAAATTGTATGGAAGATTTGAAATGCTTTTTTTGACAAATATGTATCTTTATTGTAAACCCATAACATAAATATTTGGGACGGACAAATTGTAATAAAACTATTTATGTTTCGTTTAAGCTGTAAAATAGGATAGATTTCTACTGTTATAATCTAAAAATCACGTAACACGAGCTTACGTTTTTGCATTTTTCGTGCAAATTTATGTAATTTTATAGGCGAAAATATTAATTATTTTAAGTTTTTTACACGGAGTAATTGTAAACACATTCATTGTTATGGTAAATGTATATTTTATGTTTGTATTAAACAAAAAGTGTTGATTTTATCAACATAACTGTGACCGCTTGTTTTGGCACATTTCGCTCAGTCTTAAGTAATTTATCTTGTTTTAGTCTTTTAATAATTATGTTGGCCAACGATCGGAGCCTGAGCTGTGTCCATTTTATCTGATTTTCGGCTTATCGATGAGTTTATAATGGCTATATGCACGATTAGAGCATAGTTTCATAATATTTTGCATTCCACCAGTAAATTTTAGTCACACTAGCAGTGATTTGTAAGCATTTTAGACAAAAAGACGAATTGCTTTCTGATATATTCCTTGGCAATATGCAAATATTGATATTTATTAGTAGTAAGCAGCGATAGCTCAGTAGGAAGACCAACAGACTGCAATGCAGAGGGTCTCGGGTTCGAACCCACGTCGCGCACCTCTGACTTTCGGAAGTTATATGACTTTTCGAAACTATGTGCGTATTAATTGACAATTATCGCCTGCTCCGTGCCTCGGAAAGCACGTTAAGCCGTCGGTCCCGGCTGCCATGAACATATATGGCAGTCGTTATTGGAAAGTCAGACAGACTTCCCAATAATGACTGACTGACTTCTGACTTAGTCAGTGCACTCTAATATCCTGACACTGGTCTAGCCTTAGGGTATCGTTAGCCTTCGGGTTGCGGAGGTCAGATGGCAGTCGCTCCGTGTAAAAACTGATATCCAGTCAAATCCGGTTAGACTAGAAAGCCGACCCCAAGTGACTTGGAAATAATAAAGGCTAAGGAGAAGAAGATTACATTTTTTAGTGACGCCTATACCGTAATGCCACCGTAGTTCGTAGGAGCGTAATGCATTGTCGACAACCCTCGTAAACTAATCTATACAAATAAATAAAATTGAAATGTCCGTTTGTAATGTCAAAATAACAGCTTTTTTAGTAAATGCATATGAAAGTATATTAAAAACAATTTTTAATTTTTGTCTATTCCGGCTAATCTCAGAAACCGCCTGGACCGATTTTAAAGCCAAATAATTTAAAACTTTTTTGTTAAATTCCACGCGGACTAAGTCGCGGGTAACAGATAGTCTACCATAATTAAGCGTACCCTCTCTCGGTTGAAAGTGGGCCGCGGTGACCGAAGACACCTTCAGGAACCAGTTATATACAGGTCATGTTCACAGATCCAGTTCTTGTTTAAAAGAGGTCGTTACGCAATGGTAATGGTGAAGATCAATTTATTTTGGCTCGTCCTCGTGCATGCAGTAACAATCTATACTAATATTATAAAGCTGAAGAGTTTGTTTGTTTGGTTGGTTGAACGCGCTAATCTGAGGAACTACTGGTTCGAATTAAAAAAATATTTTAGTGTTGGATAGTCTATTTATCGAGGAAGGCTATAGACTATATAACATTATGCTATGACCGACAGGAGCGGCGTAGTAACTATAAACGCGGGTGAAACCGCGGGCACATCTAAAAAATATTTTAGAGTTGGATAGCCCTTTTATCGAGGAAGCCTACAGGCTATATAACATCACGCTACGACCAATAGGAGACGAGCAGCAATGAAAAATGTGGCAAGAACGGGGTAAATTCTCTTATCTTATATGAAGCAGACGAAGTTGCGTGGGTCAGCTAGTGCAAAATAAGCCGAAAAAATTATGCTGAATTTTATAACACTAAGAGACGATCCCAATACAACTGGGTTTTATAAAACTATCATGAAATAAAGTGAGAGAATAAAAGAAAAGTTTAGGTAATGGTTTTGTGTTATTAACGTGTCTTGAGAGTTATTATGGTACGATAGCACAGTTGTAACACTTTGGATACCAAAACAAGATCATGACACGATGTTAACAATGTATAGGTGTATGTATTTTTAATTACTTGAACAAACGTTACTATTCCGCTCAATGAGGAAAACCTAAAACTGCGTGTTTACAAGATAGATAGCCAAGCCAGCCACTAGACAAGGCACTTAGCTGCTTGTTTAACAAACATATTAGACCTATTATTAACTGTTATCACCATCGATCAAATATACCATAGATAGATGCACGATCGTCGCTCAAAAAACGGCGCCAACGAAACTGTGCATAGGTAAATCAGTAATATGCAGTTTCGCTCGCAGCCACTTTACAACCGCGCTAGCAGAACGACGTTTCACTATAGTGTGGAGTGAAAAAATGCATAAACTGTACTCTAAAAGTGCGGTAAGAATATCATATGCCTATAGTCAAAATAATAACACTCGCATAATTGTTGCGACGAGTTTACACTTAATTGTAATTACTTTATGGTTAATTTCAGAATGTTTTGTTTACATAATATAATATTTTTAGCGTAGTGAGAGATTGAAGACAACATTTATGATACTTTGTCATAAGTATTACGACACTATCACTAAGTGTTAAGGTTTATATTAAGATGAATTCATATTCACTTTAGGACTATTTTTAAATAGTCGAACTAGTAGGTAAACATAACTATAAACAAGTACTTACACTTCAATTCGGAGACATTATTTGGATATGATTTAGTACGAGAACGTGCATCTATGGTATATTTGATCGATGGTTATCACTACATATTATAAAATCAAGTCCCCCGCCGCGTCTTTCTGTCTCTCCGTCTGTTCGCGATAAACTCAAAACTACTAAACGGATTTTCATGCGGTTTTCACCAGAGTGATTCATCAGGAAGGTTTAAGTGTATCATTTTTCGAGGTTACCCGTGCGTAGCCGCGGCTGGTCGCTAGTATGTAGAATATAATAAGACTATTTTAATCCATCAACATATTTTCATTGGTTACGAGTAATTGAGTTAAAAACATCCAAACACATTTACAAGATCAGACGAATGATTACAATTACGCCTGTATGGATATATTGTCGAAGGTTAGGTAGACACATCCGCTGTTCGCCAGCTAGATAGGTACCAGAAAATAAATCGCAAACCTATTACCGGCTGCCAGGCATAGCACCACATTCCGTACTGCTAGTAGTCTGCTACTGACAATTTAGTCTTTAACACCCAGCAACGCTTTGGAAGACTCGAGACTTCAGAAGTTGTACAGTTACGTAAACGCTCATGATTATGCCATTGGAGAAACTTAAATGTTTTATAGGTAAACAAATACCGTCGTTAACAGAGCAGACAATCGTCATGAATTTTAATTTCTTTACTAATATTGCATTCCGTTAACCTTTTAACCGACACGTCAAACATGAAAAGGCGGACTCGCGCCGCTTATAAATCCAACGCTTTAGGTATACATATAAATAAATTAGTGTGGCAATATTAACAGGTACACAGAATAAATCATAGTTTATACAAACGAACGTCACAAACAGTAAACGTAAGACGGGAGTGAAATTTGTTGCGGTCGACGCAATATGCAAGTGCTTTTTGCACGGTCGGCGATGCGGTAATTATATACCCAAATACCCCTTGTAATATAATAAATTTTATTTAATAAAATATAAAAGTCTATAAAACATTACAGGCTACTTATTATAATAAAATCACATTAAACCCATATTTATTCTCAAAGAACACATTTACAATTTAACACTAAAGACTTGTCTATGAAGTCTGTTTTAAATTGGTATTGCCTGAACTAGGTCAGACCTGTGTTTCAGGCTGTTTCTAATGTTATGTCTCATACTGTCAATAAAGTAAGGGTTTACAAAAAACATTTATTCATGTTCTGCAAATATATACAGTTACACAATTAATATAGATTAACAATTATAAAAGAAAATGCTAAAAGAATACATTATTTTACAATTACTAACAAATTATCTATATCTTAATACGTAATCGTTTTAGATACTTTGTTAAAACTATGATACATTGATTATGATTAATCTATACTAATATTATAAAGCTGAAGAGTTTGTTTGTTTGTTTGTTACCATTTCACGCCTAAACCACTGAACCGATCATTCTGAAATTTCGCATATACATTGTCAGGTGTACAGAAACGGACATAGGCTACCTTTCATCCCGAAAAAAATTACTGTTCCCGAGGAAAACAACAATAACGTTCTAATGATAATAGATGGCGCCACGTGTCTTTCGAATCATGATTGAATTATATTATTACAAGCAGAGTACAACCCGAATTGATTGTCAAATTCTAAATTAACGCAAGCGAAGCCGCGGGCAAAAGCTAGTGTATAGCACTAGCTTTTGCCCGATATATCTGAGAACTTATTTAGTTTATTGTACAAGAAAAGGCCTTAAGAATAAGAAAAATCTCTTTATGTATGCATGCTTAGTTAAGAAATTTTCGCAAACTAATAGAAACCTGCGCAAGCGCATCAAATAAATCGCCATACGTTTGGCTGGATAGCAATCACTGTCATATTACGTGACTTATAGCACGTGGTTCGTGAAACATACCATGTGTAAGTAGCATCACGTCCAGCTCATAATATGATTTGCAGCCGAGAGTTGATAAGTGAACAATGACTATTCCACTTCTGTTATTGTTTGCATGCGGCGTACTGGTGCAACTCTCCTATTAAACCAACACTCATCTAGATACTAATATTAAAAAGAGCAAAGATTTTATGTTTTTCTGTTTGTTTGTAAGAACTTAAAAAAGTACTCAATTGATTTTAAAAATTCTTTCATCATTAAAATGCTGATTATCACCGGTAACATAGACTATATTTCATTTTAAAATTACTGTTACACCTAACCTACTATTACGCGAGCGAAGCCGCGCGCAAAATCTAGTCTATTATAAAACTTACCCAATATACGTTATGGTTAATAAGTTCATAACAATATGAGTGTTTTCTAATAGGAAGGTTACCTTGAATAATATTGTATGATGTATCATATGTTTAGATTAACTAGTATAAGGATAGTAATCGAAATTTTAGATAGGTAGGCATATGACTGCTCATAGTCCGTAACTAAATAAGTACCGTAACTTCGTATGACTTTAACCCTGAGGGGTGACATTGGCCCTTAATTGGAAAAAGTTTGAAGTTCCCACCAGACCACTATCATACTTTTTGCCGAAAAAATACACGTGGCAATCAATAGATAGCACTATAAACTGTCAGTAAAACAGCTTTTTTCAATTAAGGGCCAATGTCACCCCCTCAGGGCTAAAGTCATACGAAGTTACCGGTAAATATAAAGTTACGTTTTATCAAAATAAAATAAAGTATTTAAAGCATTAACTGCTAATTGCGTGCCATAACGCATGACATCACATCACTTGAAAAATAATAATTAGCGTATTATTTTGCATTTTATTACGTGATAATCATACCGAGACGTGACTACCTCTTTTCATATAATTAATTTGTACATACATACATACATAGATTCACGCTTGTTTCCCAGAGGGGTACATAAGCAGAGACTACGGATTTCCATTTGCTACGATCCTGATACACTTCTCTGGCTTCATTCACTTTCATCAGATTCCTCATACACGCTCGTCGATTTAAAGTGCTCTTAACCTGGCCTTTGTCCAGAACGCCTCTGATCTGATCGAGAAACGTTCGCCTAGGTCATCCTCTTGCGACTGTTCCATTCACATTAATTTGTTTGATTTGTTTAATATTTTAATCAGTGTAAAACACTTAAGTCGACCAGGCTATGCTGTTTCCAAAGAGTATAGCAATCTTTGAACATTGAGAAAATAGCTGGCCAAGAAAAGAAATTGGTCAACCGTGTACCGGTCAAACATAATAATACACAATTGACCGATACTTTTATCGCGTCCAAATAGAGCTTCGTTGTTATAGAATAGTAGTTGACGTCTTCTTGATTAACTTAATTTGAGATCCAATAAAATGCGATTGTCGCAACGCTTACCGAAAAAAAAATCGGTCGTGTTTCGTTTGTGACCTAGCTTATATTAAACAGCCTTCAGCCATAGCCATATTTCATACAATTCCACGAATTTGCAATATCTACCTTATGTTATATGATACTAGATGTGCCGGCGGTTTCACTCGCGTTTATAGTTACTGCGCCGTCCCCGTGGGTCGTAGCCTGATGTTATATAGCTTTCCTCGATAAATAGGCTATCCAACACTAAAATAATTTTTCAATTGAACCAATAGTACCTGAGATTAGCGCGTTCAAACAAACAAACCAACTCTTCAGCTTTATAATATTAGTATACATAGAATAGAATAGAATAGAATTCATTTATTTGTCAAACATAGGTGATTACAATTTGTGGTCTTAAGTCTATAATAAGAACGCTATGTTTTGCCATGAAAGCATACAAATGTTAATTAAAACCGACATTAAAAATACAATACAAAATAATTATAATAAACATGAAATAATAAATATCCCTTTAGATTTAAATTACATAAAAATATTATTATTGATATTCATTCTTACATTATATTGTCGGATTATTATTACGCATTAATTACAATATTATGTCACAGTTTTTATTATTATATTATTCATAAGTTAAATTTAATTGCAACATTTATTATTCTTTTAATGCTAAGGTTATTTTATTAAAAATTATTTTCATTCAAAAAATCTACAATATTATAATAAACTTTTTCAGTTAGTAATTTTCTCAGTTTTGTTTTGACATCAGAATAACTCAATGATTTCCATGATCTGGGTAATTTATTAAATATTACTGGGGCCATGCAAAAAATATTCTTGCGCATGAGAGTCGTTTTAGCATCATGCAGACACAGTTTGGAATTGTCACGCCTATTCCTGGGAATCATTTCGGACAACCGTGGAAATAAATTTGTATGAGCCTTTACGAACATAACTGTTTCCAAAATGTATAGTGACGGTACCGTTAAGAATTTATGATCTTTAAAATAAGGTCTCAGCTGTTTGTTACTTTTAGTGCAAACATTGACCTAATGCATCGTTTTTGAGCACGAAACACTATGTCACTATCTGTGCTATTCCCCCAAAAAATTATTCCATATCTAAGTATAGACTCGGCAAGACCATAATAGGCTGTAATAAACACATCTATGTTGTTGACTGCTGCAAGTTTATTTAAGGCAAAAGCTATACTACTCAGTCTTTTACAAAGCGCCTCTACTTGAGGTTTCCAGTTTAATTTATGGTCAATATCCCAGAAATTTTATTTATATTTCAGCTGTAATACTGAGATACGTCATAGTATTAGTCTACCTTAATTTTCAACCGAGAACAGATCCAGAGTTCAAGAGACCATATTTTACTACGTTAGACTATCTATGACCTCTTACTAACGCCAGGTGCGCAAATGCTCTTACCACTTTGGCCAATAATCAGAAGCCTGCCCAGAACAAACTAACTATTAAGTAACTGTCATATATTGCCTCGTAATTATTAAATGAACCTTACACTCGTACTTGTTACGCATTCTGTGCCGAAATATAGCAAGATAAACAAAATTTTAACAAAAAAGAAAACCGACTTCAATGTAGAATATTCTAAAACTTAAAATGCACTAAAATGTTAATAAATAATTGCTTATTCTTGTGAATAATTAAGTTATTGTTAATATTGGAGTCGGTGTCAGCCGCCCGCGCCGCGTACTGCGTCTATGTGTGTAATTGTGCATGCGAATGTTATGTTATGATTATAGTAAGACATCTCATGTTTAATTAGTTACAAACCTACCTTGGCTGACACCGACTCCAATGTTAACAATAATTTAATTATTCGCAAGAATATGCAATTATTTATTAACTTTTTAGTGCATTTTAAGTTTTAGAATATTCTACATTGAAGTCGGTTTTCTTTTTTGTTAAAATTTTGTTTATTTCTCGGTTTTTAGTGAACCTTGCCAAATATGAGAACATCATCAATGTAGCCAAATACGCATTATTAAGGATAACTCGAAAACGAATGGTCAAATCTTGATCAAAATTACATGGGACCACACGGGAAGCACCAGCTTTCAAATAAAACAGAATCATCAAAATCGGTTCACCCAGTCGAAAGTAACGAGGTAACAAACATAAAAAAAAATACAGACGAATTGACGAATTGCAAAACCTTTTACAACCGAGTTGTGTTTTTTGCAAATTATATAATGACCTGGCCAGTTATTATTTCTTTCGTCATCATACATGTCTTCCATAATATACAAACATAAATAGACTCGCGTATGTATATCCACAAAGGGCCCAGCATTTTTGCCGCCTATGTTTTATTTTCCACTTAACATGGGCGATACCAAACTTCATACTGCTTCTAAGATTGCCACACAACCTAATGACAAATTACCTGACTCGACTTCAAACCAGTATCTTACTAGACTAATCATATTTCTTTTAAAAGCATAATTGATAATAATAAATCTTAGTACATAAGTGTACAATTATAAGATTGTAGGTACATTTACTAAGATTTATTAACTTTTTGACCGCCACAGCATAAAAGTAGCGTCGTGCCCCCTACGCCAGGCGATGATTAATGTAGTTTTAAATAATAGATAAAAGGAACACAACAAACATATTTTTTTATGTTTATTTTGAACTGTAAAATAGTCGTATTTTCGACGTGCCATGCCGTCGGGGGCGTCGTGAGCACGGTTTAACATATTTCCGTGCCCGTACCGCCCGTGTCGTATTTCTGCGACAGAGAACATGCATGATTTTTTTGTTCTATTTTCGTCCTATTAGCTGCGTGGTACAAGGCTGATTAAAAATAAAAATATAAAAACTTTTTGACTATTTTTTAATCGATACATCGATTGCACCTCCCTAATTATTGTAGGTCTGTATTATTTTATCGATTTATAGCCGGGCGCTAGGGGCACGGCAATCGATATTTAGCTAAGCACTTAAAAGGTTAAGTTCTTTACAATTTATCTTGTCAAGTTTAACTAATTGTTTTGGTTCCAAGGTTCAGTTTTTGTAGACCGTTTAGCAAGAAGTATTTAATATGTATTTATAATCGCAGGTTTAGTGAATTGAATAAATAACTTATGACGCAAAAAAGAAGATTAAGATGTCTTATATAATAGTATTATAAAGCTAAAGTGATTAATTGTTTATTTAATGCGCTAATCTAGGTAATTAACAGGTCGATTTAAATTTCAAACAATTCTATTTGCAGTCCGTTTGTTGTGAAAGCATATAGGATAGGTATTTAAATTCAAAATAACGATACGTGCTACGGGAACGGAGCTCGCATGGCGTAGTGGTTCAAATACTCGCCTCACTATGTCACTGCGCCGAATGAGTAACAAATAACGATACGTGCTACGGGAACGGAGCTGGCATGGCGTAGTGGTTCAAATAGTCGCCTCGCCATTGTCACTGCGCCGAATGAGTAACAAATAACGATACGTGCTACGGGAACGGAGCTGGCATGGCGTAGTGGTTCAAATACTCGCCTCGCCATTGTCACTGCGCCGAATGAGTAACAAATAACGATACGTGCTACGGGAACGGAGCTCGCATGGCGTAGTGGTTCAAATACTCGCCTCACTATGTCACTGCGCCGAATGAGTAACAAATAACGATACGTGCTACGGGAACGGAGCTGGCATGGCGTAGTGGTTCAAATACTCGCCTCGCCATTGTCACTGCGCCGAATGAGTAACAAATAACGATACGTGCTACGGGAACGGAGCTGGCATGGCGTAGTGGTTCAAATAGTCGCCTCGCCATTGTCACTGCGCCGAATGAGTAACAAATAACGATACGTGCTACGGGAACGGAGCTCGCATGGCGTAGTGGTTCAAATACTCGCCTCACTATGTCACTGCGCCGAATGAGTAACAAATAACGATACGTGCTACGGGAACGGAGCTGGCATGGCGTAGTGGTTCAAATAGTCGCCTCGCCATTGTCACTGCGCCGAATGAGTAACAAATAACGATACGTGCTACGGGAACGGAGCTGGCATGGCGTAGTGGTTCAAATACTCGCCTCGCCATTGTCACTGCGCCGAATGAGTAACAAATAACGATACGTGCTACGGGAACGGAGCTGGCATGGCGTAGTGGTTCAAATACTCGCCTCGCCATTGTCATTGCGCCGAATGAGTAACAAATAACGATACGTGCTACGGGAACGGAGCTGGCATGGCGTAGTGGTTCAAATACTCGCCTCGCCATTGTCACTGCGCCGAATGAGTAACAAATAACGATACGTGCTACGGGAACGGAGCTCGCATGGCGTAGTGGTTCAAATAGTTGCCTCGCCATTGTCACTGCGCCGAATGAGTAACAAATAACGATACGTGCTACGGGAACGGAGCTCGCATGGCGTAGTGGTTCAAATAGTCGCCTCGCCATTGTCACTGCGCCGAATGAGTAACAAATAACGATACGTGCTACGGGAACGGAGCTCGCATGGCGTAGTGGTTCAAATAGTCGCCTCGCCATTGTCACTGCGCCGAATGAGTAACAAATAACGATACGTGCTACGGGAACGGAGCTGGCATGGCGTAGTGGTTCAAATACTCGCCTCGCCATTGTCACTGCGCCGAATGAGTAACAAATAATTTATCCATTACGGACAAATTATTATTAAATTCAAACTACGGACCGTAGTTTCGATATCTTATTTTGTTTGTACTATTAGCCCTTTGAACTGCCACAACAAAAAAGCAAAAACGAACTATCGGCGCCAAGCTACGATTTCATCATATAATTAATTAAATTAATTTGTCACGTAGTCTTAACCGTGGCGTGCTGGACACATTTTGCTTTTTCATGTATACATGACTGTAGCAGTCAAAAGATTAAGGCAGCAAACGAATATACTGTCCTGATGATAAGCAGTTACCGTAGTCTATGAATCGTAGCTTGCAATACAAGCGCGTTATTTATAGAGAGCAGATTTACCTGCTTCAGCTATTACCTCCAACAGACGAACAACATTTAACCTGGGTTGGGATCGAAGCCGGGCTCATAGGCTGAGGCTACACTAGGCAGCGATTCGCGATGCGACTGTGAAAGCGAAACGATATAAACATGGAATGGCCACATTATAAGCGAAAATGTTTAATGAATTCGCATCAATTTCGCTGACGAGTTGATGTAGCCGATGCCGTGATTACTCTAATGTTGTTTCTATCGCATAAACAAATCAAAGATTAGTAGCGATATATAGCGTACGGTGTAGTCATAAACGTGAATATGAACTATTTGTTTTTATCGCTTACGTATCGCAGGTCGTGTCGCGGACTAATGTAACCTCAGCCATACGATTGTCAATCGCAGTCACCGTAACCCATTAAATCATCAATCTATTTAAAGTATGTATAGGTATATAATATTAAATACGACTACCCACGCTGCGTGGGTAGTAGTATCATGCGTGGGCCACGCATGTTTTCCTTACAATGTTTTCCTATACTGTGTTTAGTACTAATATGAATTGTGTAACTAAATCATTAACAAGGTAATTATTGGAACAGTGCTCTGTATGAAGACCTATACGTATAATTCTGATCCTTGATAATATGTGTAGGAAAAATACTATCCTAATTAATATTATAAATTCGAATGTGAATTTGTTTGTAACGCTTTCACGCCTAAAAGGAAACACAAGGGCCGTTTTTCCATACAAACGTAGTCCCCTGATTCTTCCCTGGATAATGCTAGTAGAGCAATAATATTTTTCCAAAAAATGTATAGGCTCTATTGGCATGTCCCTATGTTTTCCTTTTTTTCATAAATTAATTATTAAAAGAGACATGAGCCTTCAAAAACCTCAAAAGTTGCCCAGATTTTCCGCTGTGTTCAAACATCCAGAAAACAAATTTGACTAGATTATATAAAAAAAAGGAAAAATAGGAACACGGCCAGTCTTTCTTTAATTTTTAATGACAAAAGTATTTAAATCGGCCAAGTTTTGGAGAAGGAATCAGGGAACTACGAAATGTTGATTTTATGTACTTTCAATAGGTATTGTCGGTCCAAGCTGCAGTTGCGCGCTCATGATACTGTACATGGCACTGCGCGACAATAGATTTTACAAATACCTATTTTCAATTCTCTCGCCCTTAGATTTTCCTCTGAACTACTCGAGCGATCATCATGAAATTTTGCACACACGTTGTCAGGGTTACGTTATAGGACATAGGGTACCTTTCATCCAGGACAAAATTACTTTTCCCGAAGCATAGAAATTTACTGACAAAATATAATTAACGCGAGTGAAGCAGTTGGTAAAATCTAGTTAAGTAATAAAATACTTTATCTCTACATGCTAAGTATTATCATGCCTGTTATTATCATAACCTTTGACATAGACATTATTTGGAACATACAGGTGGAATATTATCGTTCAAAATATTATGTTTCCAAGCAAATTTCCACTTAGGGTAAGGGTACACAGAGCTGAACTAAACCCACATTTCATCAGCATCTTATCTTATCTTATGTGGGGGCCAGTCAGTGCAGACCGGCGACACTTCGACCCAGTGGGATCTTTTGTATCGACACTCTCCCAATAACAACTGCCATAGATGTTCATGACAGCCGGGACCGACGGCTTAACGTGCTCTCCGAGGCACGCATAATTTCGAAAAGTCATAACTTCCGAAAGTCAGAGGTACGCAATGTGGGTTCGAACCCAAGATTCTCTGCATTACAGTCTGTTGGTCTTGCCACTGAGCTATCGCTGCTACTTTCATCAGCATACTTTAGGTCAAACATAATATGGAACATGTCTATTGCCGTTTGCCAGTCATATTTCCAAACTCCGTATTGGCATTACTAACGAAATAGTAAATACCCAATAGCACTATGAACTACCACCAGAACTGGTTATTGAACCAGAACAATGTGCAAATCTATGCAATGGCACTAATGAAGTAGTCTTATGCGACCAATGCTCCATTGACTTTAATTTCTATATTATACAAGAAAGACTACTGCCACCAGGTTCAGGATTTAATTATTCTTCATATTAGGAGTGAGTTTGTTGTTTGAGCAATAAATGGCATAGGAATGCACAATCTGTTTATTGTAAGTATGATATCTAAATAATGAAGCTACCATTGCTGCCTGTCTATTTGGCTGCAGAAATATGTTTGTGGATATTACAAGTGGCCATTGGTTACGGTAATTGTTTAGTATGAGGCAGAGCAGATAATATATCACAGAATTATAATAAAATTTTAATAATAATATCAGCCCTGTATTCTACTTGCCCACTGCTGGGCACAGACCACTTCTCAGTGTGAGAAGGAGTGGGCAACAGACCACCACGCTGGCCCAGTGCGGGTTAACAGACTTTACACATCTTCAAGATTAACATTTAATTATAAATTCCTTAAATTCTAGAAGTATAATAAAATTACAACGAACAGGCGGTTATTGATATCAGAGTTATAAATAAACATGACTATGTTCATTGTTACTACCTACGCAATTAATCAGGCCAAGCCAGAGGATGCATATTAAAATATGCATCGATCAAATGTATAATAATAATAATAATATAATAATAATATTCTACCACATACACACAACACCATCTAGCCCAAACTAAGCAGAGCTTGTACTATGGGTACTAGACTATGGATAAACATACATATATTACTTTTTTTTTTGTAAATACATACATATTATACATAGAAACACCCAGACCAAGACAAACATCCATGTTCAAGCACACAAATGTTTGACTTGTGCGGGAATCGAACCCGCGACCTCAGGCGTGGCAGTCGGTTACACTAACCACTACGCCATCGAGGCATTCATTATGCATACGAAATAATGAGATTGTGTTATCACTCTCACTTGTTACACTCATTTCGTAGAATGATCAGTAGAAACCATTTCAAAGTACAATCAATGTCGCATGTTGACAATAAAAGTCACATTTCATTTAAAAAAGCATGTAGATTATACATACACATACGTGAAATTATTGTAATGTCTGCTTTTATGATATTTTGTTAAAAAAAATTTGTACGTATATTGTTGTAGTTTTAAAAATATGTAGTCCATGTAATGAAATCCATATAAAAGACCCAATGCTCATTTATTATATTATTACTATAATTTTGCTGTAAAACTGAACTGTATTTATTAAAATATAAAAAAATATTGTATCTAAAATGATGTTAATATTTTTAATTATTTGTAAAGTTGATAGAACCAGAAAAAAAAATACATGGAGGAAACATTTTGTAATTTCTAAAAAATAATTATTATGCTATATGCAGCATGAATACATTTTAAAAGTAAAGCATTATAGAAGTGTTTAAAGAAAGTAGGTAAGGTGTGCAGGCAAACACTTAGATATTCTTATATCTCATATTAGGTAAATTTATTCCATTGAGACAAGTAAGCATTATGAATGATGCATTTACATTTTTTACTATAAATAAAATAGGAAGTTATGCAAAACAGCACCTTCTTCATTTATGGAAATAAAAATTTATTATGGTAAATTACTTTATGGCATATAATAGTAAAAAAAAATATTTTTCAACTGGTGTTACAAAATAATTTGTTGCCTATGAAATTTAATTTATATTGAATATAATTTTAAATTTATTTATGCCAATACAGTTTATGTTATCGAGTATGTAAAAAAGATGCTTTATATTGTATTCCTAAACAAAAAGATTTGTTTGATAATGTGCAAATTATTTATATCATTTTTTAATGAGTACCCAAGAAAAATATTAGGTTTAGGAGTTGTATAAATATATTCTAAATTATAGGTTGTTTGGAGTTAAGATGGATTTTAGACTCACAATATTTCCAGAACAAAAAATATATTTTATTTTTATGATATTAGGTACAAGCAAATATGCTAGCCAGATAAATCTACTTTATAATAATATTTATTTGAATTTCATATATTATTATATTTGTTGGATGTTTTGATTGCCCGTTTATTTGAGACTCGACGGTGAACTGCGTAAATAATTATGCGAGCATTTCTCAAAATTTTTGACCATAGCCATAATGTCGATGTCCCATGTTTTTGTCTTTGATTATTTTATTACTGTGATATTGTATGTAACATACATGATTGTCGTAACTTAATCGATATTATTAAATATTAGACAAAATTTCAAAACAGTATACATATTAATAAGTTAATTTTAGAATTTAATAATCTATAACACCGAAATTTTCGTAGTATGGGGAATAGTTTGTCCCGTTGTGACCGCAGTGATTTCGAACTCATTTATTTTCATTACATTCTAAGAAGCTCTACGTATGTTATAGTCTCTAAACACTGTTTATGGTCTGAAAATCCATGTTATATTGAGTTTATAGTAAAATACATCCTACGTATAATAATTTTAGAAAAATAATCTTGTCCTATAAAAAGTTCCAAAACGGAATTCTTATTTTGTTACCAAATTTATAAAATTATTTAGTTTTTTACTCTTGGTAACACTATCTGACGACATTTCACTCTGCCATTTTGTTGTTATGTCATTTTGGTGTCGACAACAGCCGCGATAGCATTGTACTCTGCCTACTGCGACCAATTCTTTGTGGATTTTGATACACTGTATCAAGGTAAGTTTAAGATAAATAAATAAATAAATCGTTTATTTGAGCAAACAGATTTAGAACTATAACAAAATAGTGATTGAGGTCTCCTTTTAGGCAAATAATGCCTGTGTTAGGAAACCCCGCTCTTCCATAATAAAACGTACATTAAATTATGATCTATTTGAGCAAACATAATAATAAACGTAATTTAAGTGAGTATATCAATATATATGTAGGTGCTAAACATTTAATATACAATTAATAAACAACAAAATATGTATGAGTGTATGTGTGTGGGTGTGTGTGTGTGTGTGTGTGTGTGAGAGGATGTGTGTGTGTGTGTGTGTGTGTGTGTGTGTGTGTGTGAGAGGATGTGTGTGTGTGTGTGTGTGTGTGTGTGTGTATGTGCCAGCATCAATGAATATACTGTAGAAGTGTCTCGATATCACAATAAGTAAGTGTCTTTATCCACTCATTTATAATTTTTTTGCAATCATAATAGTTTTTTATAAAGCTGTGCAGATCTTTTGCGAAACTGCAAACAGGCAAACATGGTTCGTGTTTGTGGGATTTTTACAATATTACATTTCCTTCTTTTCGACAATATGCTAGAGTCATAGGGAACAGTCCTATGTGTTTTTAGTACAGTTTGTGTAATATATAACTTCCTGACCGAAAACAGATTTGCGATTTGGTATAGATCATTGGTTGGAAATCGAAGCTTTTAGAAATACATACACTTGATTAGAGCACGTTGAGATCGTTCTAATTCCAAAAACTTTGTTTTCGCTGCACCACCCCAAACAGGTATGCAATATAATAGTACTGATTGCACCAGTGCAACATATATCTCATTTAAGAGATTTTTGGGTTGGCCTGAATTACAGACAAAGTTTTTGGGAACTACATATCTAAGAGTCCTGAACATCCAGCTTAATTTCCTGACTCTATTTGCAAGTTGATCAATTTGAGGGTACAATGATAGTCTTTGATCAATCAAGACACCTAGGTATTTAATATGAGTGACCTTATTAATGGATGAACAGTTACAATTTGAGTTATTGTCGCATAGGTGTAATTTTATATTGAAATCATCTCCAGGCTGTGTGCGGTTGCAAATACTGAAACAAATATAATTTGTTTTTGCGATATTCAGGGTGAGCAAGTTTCTGTCCAGCCATTTCGCTATTTTGGCTAAAGCCAATTCAGCGCTGAGTCGAACTTCTTGCCAAGTATCACCAGTGAAGACTACAGCGGTATCATCGGCATACGAAAAGATATTAGCATTATCTATATGTATGCCAAAGAGGTCGTTTACATAAATAATAAATAGTGTGGGTCCCAGCACGCTTCCTTGCGGAACGCCATATGACACCTCTACATCCTCACTAGCGTACTGACCAACATTAACCCTTTGCCTCCTATTCGAGAGATAATCATTTAACAAGCAGAGCGGTAATCCACGAATTCCGATACATTCCAATTTGTTCACAAGGATTGGGACAGAGACGGTATCAAATGCTTTTTTATGTCTAGGAATGCAGTTAAGCATCTTTTACCATTGTCAAGTTGTTCAGTGACTAACGTGCTTAGGGCAGTAACTGCATCCTCAGTGGAAAGACCTTGACGAAAGCCAAATTGCGATTCAGATAGTACGTTAAATTCTTTTAAGTATTTTAGTAGTATTTTGTTAATAAGTTTTTCTATTATTTTAGATATTGAGGATAGAACAGATATAGGTCTGTAATTACCGATCTCGTCTCTGTCCCCACCCTTATAAACAGGTGTGATAATAGCTTGTTTTAGCGGACTTGGAAAGACTCCTTTAGTAAAACAGAGATTAGCGAGTTCAGTTATCACGGGAACGATATCACTTCTTATATATTTTAAGTAACCTATTGATATGTTATCCCAACCCGATGCACTGTCAGACTTAAGGCTCATAAGAATCAGATTCACTTCGGTCACGTCAGTATCTAACAGTACGAAAGAATTGGTTTGGGCAGAAGGTAAGCAGGCTCCATCATAAACATTAGGACCCGTTTTCATTTTATGAGCAAGGTCTTTACCGATATTTGCGAAATAGTTGTTTATGTAATTAACTGATTGTAGAGGGGATGATTTCATGTTTAATAACTCTAAACTGTGATTGTTAGATTGATTAGAGTAAGTTATTGATTTAATATTTTTCCAGAGTAATTTGCTGTTAGAGACAGATTTAGTAATTAATTCCCTTTCATACTTTCTTTTTAATTTTTTAATTAGACTGTTGCAGTAATTCCTATACCTAATATATGTTATTTTTAATATGTCATTATGTGGATCATTTTTAATATATTTTTGTAATTTATTACGATTCCTGATGCAGCGATACCTGGGCTTATCCAGGGTTTTATTATGCGTTGACTGTTTGGGATTTTTACGAGGATTGTGTTTCTATAAATAGATTCTGTTAGTTTATATAATAACAAATTGGTTAGAGTTTCAGGGTCGCTATAAAACAATAGATCACCAAAATTATTTTCGAGTATATATTTACGTGCTTGTTAAAAGTCTACAGTGGATCTAAATTTACTCACATTGTGATTTCTTTTTAATTTTGATACAGATAATAGTGTTGTGTAATGATCAGTAACACTAGTGTGTAAGATGGCAATAGATGCCGTTACTCTTTGTTTGTCTATTTTGAGCATAAAATGGTCTAAACAATTTTTATCCCTGGTGGGTGAGGTATGTCCAGCCAATATACCATGCAATGATAGCATGTTAAGGTAATTTATTCTATTTTTATGTTCATAAAATGATTCTGTGTCCTTGGGTTTGATGTTGATATTTATATCACCAGCTAAGATAATATTTTTATGAGAGCATAACGTATCTAATATTTATACTTAATATTTTTGTTACAATTGATTAATAGTTAATTTTATACACTATACATTGATGTAAAATATTTGTTTCAACTGTTGGGTTTTAACCACAGTTTATTTTTTTGAAAATCTAAAGCCTTCATTTCGTTACTTCTGTTTTTGTTACTTTCCCGTGGTAACGTATAACTGGAACGCGAGGTAACAAAAAAGGATTTTTAAAGCCATGTATACATCTCACAAAAATGCCCCTAGGTATAATATAATATTGCTTTCATACCTACGTTATATTTTCTTAAATTACGTTGATACTATATTGTCAAAGTCAAAGTCAAAAATCATTTATTCATTTAGGTCACAAAGTAACACTTATGAACGTCAAAGTATATAGGTTAGTGAGTTTACTAAGTTACTGAAGCTACATTTAGGTTAGTTGCTAGGTTTAGGCAAAGGGTAGAGCCTATGAGAAGAAACCTGCAAGAAACTCACGGCCACTCTTTTAAATCGTCAGTTAAATATAATTTCAGTATTTTACAACTCAGATTAACAAGGTGTTACAGCCATTATGCCATATACTACTGACTATAAAAACTAAAGATAATAAAAATAATAACTTAATAATATTATAGGGAGGAAATAATTTGAGCTAAGATATATTATTTAATATAAATCTAAAATAGGCAGTAGGATGGCATGATGGCGCATACACTTACACTTTGTGACTATGCAAAGGCTTAAATTGACTTATAAGTAATACAGATCTTTGAACAACAAGCAACTAGCTCCATGAGTTTTTGTCATATAAGTAGTCGTTGACTGAATAATAACCCTTCCGAAAAGTTGTTTTTTAACGGCGTTTTTAAATTTAAACAATGGTAAATTAATTAT
Organism: Catocala sponsa; assembly: GCA_963564715.1. NCBI lineage: Eukaryota > Metazoa > Arthropoda > Insecta > Lepidoptera > Erebidae > Catocala > Catocala sponsa. The sequence continues at coordinate 1,706,554 of OY751337.1, forward strand.
ATTAATAGGTAATTTATTAAAAAAACGTATACCGAGTCCCGCAAATGTATTGTGAACTTTATGTAAACGATGATATGGGCCTACTAACTTATGCTTATTTCTAGTGTTTACGTTATGGATATCACTATTCTTATTATATAAGTAAATGTTATGTTTAATAAACATAATGTTAGCAAATATATATTGCGACGCAACAGTAAGTATGCCTATTTCTTTAAATCGATCTTTCAGGGAAACTCGTGGTCCTAAATTATAAATGCTACGTACTGCACGCTTTTGAAGAATAAAAATTGTCTCAATATCAGCTGCCTTGCCCCACAATAATATACCGTAGGACATGACGCTATGAAAGTAACTGAAATATACTAGTCTGGCAGTATCTATATCAGTAAGCTGTCTTACTTTCCGAATTGCGTATGCAGCTGAGCTAAGTTTCCCTGCAAGACACGATATTTGAGCGCCCCACTGAACTTTATGATCTAAAGTTAATCCTAAAAAGACTGTAGATTGAACAAAAGTAATAATTTCATCATTTAAAATTATATTTACGTTAGGACTCTTTACGTTTGGCAATGTAAACTTGATACATTTAGTTTTTGTAGAGTTAAGTAGTAAATTATTCGTCGTAAACCAGTCCAGGACTTCCGCGAGTGAATCATTAACAGCACGTAAATTTGGTGCTTTTCGGTCTACTTTAAAAATAAGGGATGTGTCATCCGCGAATAAAACAATGTCACACAAATCCTGAACAAAGAACGGCAAATCATTTACGTACACTAAAAACAGAAAGGGTCCCAAAATCGAGCCCTGTGGCACGCCCATTGTGACTGGTAATCCAGAAGATCTACTTCCGTTGATATCAACGTGTTGTAGTCTATCGCTTAGGTAGGAATCAACTAAGTCAAGTGCAGTATCTCGGATGCCATAATGCCCGAGTTTTCGCAACAGCGTTTGATGGTCAACGCAGTCAAAGGCTTTAGAGAGATCACAGAATACGCCAATGACATCTTGCGAATTCTCCCAGGCACTGAATATATGTTTTAAAAGCGTAACACCCGCATCTATCGTAGAACGGCCCTTCCTAAACCCATATTGATCTGCGTGAAATAAATTGTTTACACTGAAGTGGCTCTCTAATTGCTGTAATATAATCTTCTCAAATATTTTACTAATAGCAGGTAATATTGAAATCGGCCTTAAATTACTGGGGTCACTTTTCCAACCATTTTTAAATAAAGGTATTATTTTACTACATTTCATTAAGTTTGGAAAAATGCCCACATCAATGCATCCCTTGAATATTGCGGCTAGGTGTGGCGCTATATTAACAATAATACTTTCAACTAATTTTACCGAAATACCCCAGAAGTCAGCTGATTTTTTTGAATTAAGCGACTTAAATACTTTTATTATATCATACGGATGTACACGCTCAAAACTAAATAGTATCTTGCACTCTTCCACGTTGCCCCTAACCAAGTATTCTGTTCGAGCTGGGCAAGACCTAAGGGTACTAGTTATGTCTAAAGGTATTTTTGCGAAGTAGTTATTGAATGTATCGGCTACTTCCAAATTATTTGAAATTACGCTATTATTTATATTCAGTTCAAATTTATTATCACGCACCTTGCTGGGACCTGTTTCATTGTTAATAATGTTCCATGTAGTTTTAATTTTATTATTAGATTTTTTAATTTTAATTTTTAGGTAAAGGGACTTGGCAGTGGCACAAGTCTTTTTAAATAATTTTGAATAATTTTTAACATATTGAATAACATTTGGATCGAAATTGTATTGTTTCATACCATATAATTCATATAGCTTTGCTCTACTTCTATATATCCCAGATGTTGCCCAGTCACAAAACTTAATCCTATTATTCTGACTAAAAGTCTTACATTTAAAAATATTATTATATTCTAAAGTAATTATGTTAAGTAAAGACTCATATAGTTCGTCTGGACTATCCAGAGAAAGGTCCATATTGACAACTTTGAGACTTATGTTATCATTAAATTCCTTTAAGCGATTAGATGTCATCGGTCTACATGTGACCTTATTCTCTATATGAATTGTACTCACAGGAAATACTACCTTTTGCCCACAGTGGTCAGATGTAAGTTCACTCAATATGGCCCTATTTAGAAATTGGCAGTCGCAAAATACATTATCTAAGCAGGTAGCAGAATGTGAAGTGATCCTAGTGGGTTCAGAAAATAAATGCTGTCAATTAAATGATCTAAATAAACTAATAAGTCTTAAAGAGACAGCTGACTGCTCAAGTAAATTAACATTAAAATCACCACACACTACTATTTGCCTATTACTAGAACTCAAGCGTTTTAAAATATCCTCTATTACGGTTTCAAATACACTAAAATCACTTTGCGGTGGTCGGTATACACAAACTATGACATGTTGCTCTAATTCCACACAGGATAGTTCAACAGTGCGCTCGATAGAAAGATTTACTATATCTTTAAGTTCTTTACATTTTAGATTGTTACATACATATATTAGAGAGCCACCATGTATAGAATTCTTTCTTACAAACGCACTTACAATTGAATAATATTCGTTATTAATTATTAATTGATTAATTCTTAACCAATGTTCCATTATGCAACATATTTGAATATTATGTTGTTTAAAAAATAAATCTAATTCAACTCCTTGCCGGATAGACCTTGAATATTCTGATGAATTAGTCTAATACTGTGTGTATGCCTATCCTTTGTCTCATCTAACAGTTTAAACTACTAGAAGTGTCAATATTTGAATTTGTAGTAGAAATACAACTATGTCCTAAAACCTTAATTACCCTACTGGTACCTGAGTCGCTACATATTATATTAAATGCTAATAATTTAGCAAGTTGCTTTTTATAAAAAGAAGATAGATACATTGTATCTTTAGCCAATAAAAATTTACTAATAAACTTATTAGTGTCAAAAAATAAACTATCATTGTTATAACATGTACTGTTATAAAAAAGTAAATTAAGTTTTTCAATATTCCTATTTTGTTCATGTGTTAGTACATAGGAATATGGTAATGCACAAAGAATAAAGTTACACCCTACTTTATAATGTAATGATTCTATTACCTCTGTCAAATGGATTGCTTCTTCTTTAGTGACAGATAAGCTGTCACCATAAAGAAATATTACTGTTGAATCTGCATTTAATTTTGTAGTTTTTAACTTATCAATTATAGAACCTAACCTAGCCCCAGGGTAACAAATATTTATGCAAGGCGACTCTGTATGAGAATTAATTAGTCCACTAAAACCTACTCCTATTTGGTCAGAAAACATGAATATATTTTTGTTAATTTTATTCATCAAAGAAGACACAGACATATCTTCATGATCAGAAAAGGAGGTGGTACCACTGTTTACTGTTTGTTAAATGTCAAATAAAAATGCGGGATACAACTTGAATAGTGCATTGTTTTCAAATTCACATCACATCAAGGCTGTTAAGGACGTTCTGATATTACAATATAAATGTATAAATTACAAAATAAAAACGTTTGCTTAGTTAATTCATCAGATGACCGAAACACTAAAGGTTTTTTCGAATGGATTTTTAATGTAGTGCATTGTATTGTAAATGAGGTAAGCACTAAAAGATGGACCCTGTTAATATTCATTCATGCATATAATAAAGTACGGTAATAGTACCACGGGCTCGGGCCCGTCGCATAACCCAACTGTCGGCAGTTGGGTTATGCGATTTAGTTAGTCATAAGTTTCTTGCCCGTTCTTCTCATGAGCCCTACACCCTTGCTTTGCTGAACGTGGCAGTAAATGTAAATTTACAGAAAAAAATAGTGTAATTTTGACATTCATAAGTGTTACCTTGTAACTTAACTTTTTATTTTTGATTTTGATTTTAGTTTGTTTAATATCGCACATTCGAGCTTCAACAATATGATGAAAACTCCTAATAGGACTGATTCGAGTTTGATAACTTTGATAAGTATTGTATTAGTGGTGGTCCACTACGGTTTACAGTTGACATCATTATCGTGTTTAGGTATGACATTTATCGGTAAGCTCGATTTTTAAACAGTTGACAAATAAGTTTTATTATATTGTCTGCAGGTGAGAGAAGTTGATTACTGTAAAAAATCATACGAGGCCCAGTACTTGGAAAAACTGAGGAACTTAACACTTGTTTCAGGTATGGGTACATTGTTATTTTATCCTCGCAATAAAACAATTTTAATAACAACCGAACGCATCTATTCTTCAACGCAAAAATGCCGTTAACCGCGGCTGAGAATATGAAACGATATAGGGAACGCTTAAAATTAAACCCAGCAAAATTAGAAGAACAGAGAATAAAAAATTTAGAACGAATAAAATCGAAATATAAATACAAGTATCAGAAATGTCTGATGAAGAAAAAAATAAGAAAAGAAAAGAATGGAGAGACGAAAAACGAAGGCAAAAAGATAAGAAGAAAACCAGTGAACAGACATCGAATACGGCAAGCACATCAAAAGGTTCCAGTTCCAGAAAACCGAGAATTAATTATAAACAAAAATACATGGTCGCCCAAAGTCGTATTATATATTTACATCGAGCTTTGGAAACCATGAGGAAGAGATTATATCGATCGCAAAAAAGCCAAATGCAAGAAAAAAAAAGTGAAGCAGAATTTAACAAGTTATAGGCTAGGAATGAAATTTTAGAAGCTTCTCTTAAGTCAACCTACAAACTGTGTGAAACTAATAAAGAGAGAGACGTACTTAAGAAAATAGCTAATAATGATTTCGTGAAAAATAGTAAAGCTAAGTCATTCATTTCAAAACAAATAGGTCTAATAGCACGAGTTCGAGATAAGAAAACAACGAACAGGATTTTGAAACTCAAAAAGTCTATAATAGAGTTTTATATTAGAGATGATGTAAGCAGAGTCACCTCTGGCAAACGAGAATGTAAAACTTTTAAGAAGAACAAACAGCAAATAAGGTTCCTAAATGATTCATTACAAATTTTATACAAAAAATACAAGTCAGAAGGTGGCTCTGCATCTTTTGCATCTTTTTGCCGGTATAGACCATTTTACGTAATTTCTCTATACTTAAATAACCGAAATACTTGTCTCTGTGCTAAACACAGTAATATGAGTTTTAAATTGGCGGCTCTTAAACATCACAAAGTGATTGATGTTAGTAAAGTAAAGGCTTGGAAGGAGGCGAACGTTCAACCGATTCCCAAAAAGGGGGACTGTTCCGAGCCAAGCAACTATCGTCCCATAGCTATCACCTCGGTGCTCTCCAAGGTGTTCGAGCGGATTATAAACACACAAATTGTCCGCTACCTGGAGGATCAATCGTTGATCAATGATCGCCAATACGGCTTTCGGGCTAAACGATCAACGTGTGATCTTCTAGCGTTCGTCACGCACCTCTGGGGTGAAGCTATGGACAAGTACGGCGAGTCTTTGGCTATCAGCCTTGACATAGCCAAAGCTTTCGACAGAGTCTGGCACCGGTCTCTTCTTTCCAAGCTTCCGGCCTATGGCTTGCCCCCTCAACTGTGCACCTGGATTGCAAGTTTCCTGCAGAAGCGTTGTATTCGGGTCCTTTGCGACGGTCGCGCTTCCAAATTTATGCACGTCAATGCAGGAGTGCCTCAGGGTTCTGTCTTATCCCCTACGCTCTTTCTTCTGCATATCAATGATATGTTGAATCTCGGCAACATACATTGTTATGCGGATGACAGTACCGTGCATGGGCGATATCTCGGACATCCTGGGGCCAAACAGGCTGAGGTTGAGGGGAAAAGGCAGAATCTTGTCGTTGAACTTGACCAGACCTTGGACCGCATCTATGAATGGGGTGCCAAGAACTTGGTCAAGTTCAACGCCAAGAAGACCCAGGCATGCGCGTTCTCAACAAAAAAGTCTCCGTTCCTTCCCCTCCCTTTTCTGAAGAACACTCCACTGGTGATACGTGACAGTCTCTCCATCTTAGGTATGGATCTTTGCCGCTCCCTTAATCAGAAAACCTATATCGAGAGCGTCATTAAGCAAGCTTCGCGAAAACTCGGAGTTCTGAACAGGGTGAGACGGTTCTTCACGCCTGGGCAACTGTGCCTATTGTATAAGGCACAAGTGCGCCCTTGCGTGGAGTACTGTTCTCATCTTTGGGATGGCTCCGCGCAGTACTTGCTGGACGCTCTCGACCGGTTACAGCGGCGGGCTGTCCGTATCATCGGAGATCCAGAGGTCACGAGTTCACTGGAACCTCTGCAACTCCGTAGAGACATTGCCTCATTGGCATGTTTCTACAGAATATACCACGGGGTGTGCTCTGAAGAGTTATTCCACCTTATCCCGCCCTCCCCTTTCCTATCCAGAACAACGCGTGCTGGGCTCAGATGCCATCCTTACACGGTAGAGTCGATTAGAGCGCGTACCAAAAAGTTTGGGTCCTCATATCTCTGCCGAACGACCAAGGCATGGAATTCTCTGCCAAGGCACGTGTTTCCTTCTTCCTTCAATCCTGGGTTCTTTAAGCGGGGCGTGAAAAGCATCTTCTCAGGCCGTCAAAGTAGAGACCTCAACATCGCCTCGGCTACTGTGGGTGAGATGTGGAGGCCACTGCTCTTAGACCACACAACTGCTTAACATCAGGTGGAGTGTGGTCATTTTGAGGAGCAAAATAAAAAAAAAATAAAAAAAGTAATACCCATGATACCCTCTTCTAAAGAAAGTAGTATGTAATACTCAATCATTCGCGTGTATGTATGGCAAATGTGAAAAATGTAAATCTGTATCTTTAGACTACAATTTGGAAAATGATTAATCATCTCAAGAAATTACATGTCAAATGTGGGAAATTCAGAATCACACTTATAAAAAACGAACAAAAGATGACGATGAACAGGAACTGAAAACTAAAAGAACTGTTAAATCAATTAAAAAAGGTACTATTACAGAACTTATAAAAATATTTGAGGAATCCTTACCATTATTTAAAGTTCACAGTTTTAATATGTGGCACCAAACAAAAAACTATAAAACCTGTACTGAAAATTTAGATGATCATGAAATGGCTGTGCATTGTGACTTTTCTGAAAACTTTGAATGCAAAATGGCAGAAGAAGTGCAGGCGATGCATTTTGGTTCCTCTAAAGTGCAAGTCACATTACATACGGGGGTCATATTTTATAAAGGCGGACAGAAGTCATTTTGTACTGTCTCCCCCTCCAGTATACATCAGCCACATTCCATATGGGCCCACCTAACCTATTATAGAACTCGGGAAATCCTTAGTTCCAAATCTCAAGAAAATATTTTTTTTTTCTGATGGCCCAAGCTCTCAATACCGTCAGAAAAATAACTTTTATCTCATTAAATATTTTTCGTCTTTTTACAAGGTTGATATTTCGTGATCATTTTTTGAAAGTGGGCACGGAAAGGGTGTGGCTGATGCTATTGGAGGGGTTGTTAAGAGGGCTCTTGATAGGCAAATCGCATATAGAAAGCACATTATAAGCGCTACTGACGTGTACTTGACGTTGTAATCTTTTGTTAAAGCTGTAAAAGTGTTTTACGTATCTGAAACAGAAATCAACGGGATCAGTCAACTTATACCTGCTGGCCTAAAAACCATAAAAGGGACAATGAGCATTCATGAAGTGATTTCTATACAAGGTAGGAATGAAATTCAACATCGCATCCTCAGCTGTTTTTGTAGTAAAAAAATATGTTGTTGTTATGATCCAGAAACACATAAATACCCAAATTTTCCACATGTTAACAATCATGAATCTGAAAATAATGAGACTACAGACAACCAACCGTTATTGCCAAAATTAAGTGAGTTACCAATTCTTGACACTGACATTGTAGATGATTTGCCAATATTATGTATTGATAATGTGGATCTAGAAGAAAACATTGCTAGCGAAAATAATTCCGCTGAAAATGGCATTGATGTTATTATAGGCCCGAGTGATATTGACTCGAATCCAATTATAGGGGAAATCGATTCTGTAAATGTACTTTCAGTACTATCAAATATTAATAAAGCTAATAATGTCGGCCAGGATTTTGATGAAATGAAAATTAAAAATGATGCACACAAGTTAATGATATGATATGTTAATGATATAAGTCAATGACAAGTAAAGAAAACGTTACGCCTAATATTTCATTTAATGTAATAGATCCGTATCCTTTAACGTCTAAAGATTCGTATCCTGCAACGTCTAAAGTTATTCGGGATCCAGTTAAAAACTCGAAACTTAATACATATACTCGTAATCCCGCAAAAAAATCATTGCAGATTGCCGTGACAAGACAAATGGCTTGCAATAAGTGCAAAAATCCCACATCATTGCATTATTTGGTAAAATGTATGTTTTGCAAAAAATATTACTGTAATAAGTGCGCACAAGGACAAGTATATTTCGATTACATATGTGATTTATGTTTTAAAGGTTGTTAAATGAATGTTGTACCGCTTAACTGAGTCGGATCCTTAGGTAGGTGTGTGGCGAGAGGACAATAATTATGACGAATGACGAAACAGCACTGTCGCGCTGCACCCTCCTGCGCCACGTCATCATCACCACATCCCGTCACACCGCGCAGCTTACATCATGAACCGACTTAGTTAAACGGTTTTTAAAAGATTTTTTATTTATGTATTAATTTTACAGGTAGAAAACCGCAACGTGTCTCAAAAATGGTGATTTACTTTGATATTGATAAGTTTCTGAACAAGACCGACTTTTTTACTTGTATCAAATATAATATTGCTTGGCCCTGGTTGTCCACACATTTCGTATTGTCAGAAAAATGTTTGGGTTGTGGCAGTGCAACTAATAATGTATTGCATAGTGTTCTTCCTCATTTTGTAGTAACAATGTCAAAGTCAAAAATCATTTATTCATATAGGTCACAAAGTAACGCTTATGAACGTCAAAGTATATAGGTTAGTGAGTTTACTAAGTTACTGAAGCTACATTTAGGTTAGTTGCTAGGTTCAGGCAAAGGGTAGAGCCTATGAGAAGAAACCTGCAAGAAACTCACGGCCACTCTTTTAAATCGTCAGTTAAATATAATTTCAGTATTTTACAACTCAGATTAACAAGGTGTTACAGCCATTATGCCATATACTACTGACTATAAAAACTAAAGATAATAAAAATAATAACTTAATAATATTATAGGGAGGAAATAATTTGAGCTAAGATATATTATTTAATATAAATCTAAAATAGGCAGTAGGATGGCATGATGGCGCTACACTTACACTTTGTGACTATGCAAAGGCTTAAATTGACTTATAAGTAATACAGATCTTTGAACAACAAGCAACTAGCTCCATGAGTTTTTGTCATTTAAGTAGTCGTTGACTGAATAATAACCCTTCCGAAAAGTTGTTTTTTAACGGCGTTTTTAAATTTAAACAATGGTAAATTAATTATATTAATAGGTAATTTATTAAAAAAACATATACCGAGTCCCGCAAATGTATTGTGAACTTTATGTAAACGATGATATGGGCCTACTAACTTATGCTTATTTCTAGTGTTTACGTTATGGATATCACTATTCTTATTATATAAGTAAATGTTATGTTTAATAAACATAATGTTAGCAAATATATATTGCGACGCAACAGTAAGTATGCCTATTTCTTTAAATCGATCTTTCAGGGAAACTCGTGGTCCTAAATTATAAATGCTACGTACTGCACGCTTTTGAAGAATAAAAATTGTCTCAATATCAGCTGCCTTGCCCCACAATAATATACCGTAGGACATGACACTATGAAAGTAAGATGAATCTTGAACAGATCAAGACTGTTACTAGAAAATAATTTCTTTTGGTGTAAGACATGTAAGATTTTCACTGTTTACGACCACTACCCTGAGGATGAGTGTGTATTTTGTAATGTTTGATTTTAGAACTTATATAATATTTTGTTAATTTCAAGTTTTTGTAACATTAAAATACATTTTGCAATGACATTAAAATAAAAATATTTCAGACCAAAGAGAATTAAGAGTTGGCATATTATAAGACTCTACAGCGCGTCACAGACACAGGCTCTTTAATATATAATAGTATAAAATAAATAACTATATATTTTCTATACACATATTCACAGCTATAATATAATATATTTCATCTCCCAATGCAAATCTGCATTGAAAATATAGGTTGTCTTATCTATACTTCTATATTAATATTATAAAGCTGACGAGATTGTTTGTTTGGTTGAACACGCTAATCTCGCGAACTACTGGTTCGAATTGAACTGGTCATCCATGGGCTATCCAACACTAAAAGAATTTTTCAATTCGAGCCAGTAGTTCCGGAGATTAGCACGTTCAACCAAACAAACAAACTCTTCAGCTTTATAATATTAGTATAGATTATAGCTGTGTCTGTGATGCACTTACTACGTGATTTAAAATAGTGGTAGGGACTTGTTTGCGCTATTGATTATAATTTATAATAAGCTCTGTATGGGCGTTGTTTTTTTAACTGATTATAAGAATTGGAATAATTTTAAGTGTACATGAGATTAAAAAACATGTTGTGTTTTTTAATATCATAAGAAAATATTGATGTAACCAAAGAAAATTAAGACATAGTATGTGATTAATTAGCGGTATAAGTTTTTAAATATGCTTACTGTTTGGTTACTGTCCCAAAATAATGCTGCTAATTATGTTCTAAATCTTTTTTATTTCTTTAAATTTAAACGCAATAAGCACTTGATTAAAAAAATTAATCATAGATATTTTTTTAATTTAATTGGAATTATAGCATACTTCTTTTTTATATAGGAAAACGAAACTTTATCATTAGCATATGTCCTAATGTTAACAAAAACCAGTAATATAGCTGAAAAACAATTTACTTTATTTCAATATCACAATTTTTCTTTTGTGAAGATGTTATTTAGTTGATGATCTATACAGTGAAACATTAATTCATAATAAAATTTGCATATTTCTTAATGGTTTTCACACATTTCCAAGTAACAAAATAAGAACTTTTATTTTGCCCTTAGCTAATATTTTACAGGTTTTATGTATAAAAACCTAAATAACACAAAAAAACAAACAGTAATTCAGAATCTGAATAGGTTTAGCTAACATTATTTAGCATAATATGTCCTAAATATACAGATTTTAATTATAGAAAAATTTTGAGAAATGCTCATGCGTAAGTGTTAAACTAACATAAATCATTTTAAAGAGTTAGCCACAGAAATGTAAGTAATGAGTATGTTTGTATTATTCCTTTTTTTCTAATATAACAAACAAGTTCTCAACGCCACCGGCAAAAAATATAAACAATCAATTTGCGGGTATTACGCCATCAACGTTTTATTTTTTAGAGGTAGGTATCTATATCTACCAAGTTTATGATTTCGTGTTAACACTTTTTTTCTACGTAGACACTGTTTGTGTAATTTCATCACTTTCATCAGCTATCGCTAGTTGAAAGACGATAACTAATGTACCTAATGTACCTACTTATCAGAAAAGCAAACAAATTAAGTACGGTAATGCACCGATACCTATTCCGTACCGGTCATTACAAATGATATCATATTTTACCTTACTATACATAATAACTTACCTTGTTTAGTATACCAGCCGAGTCGTGGTGGTCAACAAGTATATTTTCTTTACCAGTAAATGAATATCACAATTTAATTTTCAATCAAACCCGGCGCGCCTTCACGGAACGGAACCAAAACGGAGCAACACAAACAACTGACTGGTAGTGGTGCGACCAAACAAGACGGTCATGTCAATTTATCAATTATTAATAGAGTAGTAACCGAATTTGACTCGTATCGAGTTTGACTGCGTGTGTGACATCAAGTGAGCAGTATTATATTATTAAATCAATCAGTATTACAAAACACGTCTACACATTATAATAATAATATAATATTACTATAATTTAACCGAGTTAGCTTAAATAAAAATGAGAGCGCGTCCACGTTTTTTAGAAAGATAATTTTAAAACACATTGTATCAAAATTTAGGTTTAGGTGAAATTCTTTTATATTTTTTTATTTGTTGAAAATTGGTATATTTATTTATTATATTACCTAAACAACGATCTATATATAATACTCTGCATTCACCTGAGAACTTATTATAAAAGATGAACTACTTTTTTGCATTACGAAGATGATAATAGGCATTTGATGATTAAAATAAATCTTTGCACGAAGAATTAATTAAATTAAACAGATATATGTACTTAGTATTTTCAATACATTGCTCTTAAGCGGATGCACTGATATAGAATGTGTACGTGTAGAACATTTTCGGATCAAATCTGAGTACAACCGGCTAAAAATAAACCAAATTTGATCGAGAACATACATGAGTGCAGTTTCTATTCAATTTCTGCGTGTAGTAACGATCTTTTATGAAAATTGAAACACATACCGGGATAAAATGCCATATGTGTTAACACTTAACACTTTTTAGCCCGATTTGCACTTACCCATAGATTTAATAATATAATAATTATGCGATATTACTTATTAGTATATGACATACGTGAACTATTATGCCGCCTCATTAAATTGCTCGTATAAAAAAGATAAATTAGACGTGGATGACTTATACATGTATTTAGGATTCCATACCCATATATTCTGTATCATATCTGATAGTACGAATTTGTTTGACTGTCCGTCTGCCACAGCTGCTTATTTCAGCAAAATCTATTGATACTATTGATATTATTAATGTTTGTAAAACAAATGCTTGTTATTTAAAAAAAGATCTCATAGTGAGTATAACAAAATTAAAGTAAGGTACTAAGTATTACTAGGTCAAAAGGAGCACCTATCATAGACAAGAGCTTTAACCAATTGACTAGTACAATATATTTCTATGTCTGGTATTTTAAGACTTCAGATAAATAGGGAATTAAAAAAAATGTATTACTTCCTTGAGGTACACAATATTCGTTTTATAATAAAGAATAAGATTCAATTCCTCCCTTCATCACTGAAGTTTGCAAGCTGAAAAACCTACAATTAAATAACAATTGAGGGGTATAGTTTCAAAACCCGCCAAAACGATATCAGAACAAAAATAATGTTCCGATTTAATATGAAGCTCCTTCGTTGCTTCTATCGCATAGGACTGATAGTTTTCAACAAAACCCACTCAAATTCTATTAAATCAGCTCACAAAAGTAGCAGTTTGTTGCAAACACCGCTAAAATAGTCCATTTATATTGTCATGGTTTTTTGAGATTTACCATTATTTTGTGAAAAGTATTTTAGAGGATTTTGAAACTATACCCCTCAATTATAGAAGTCTGTTGACGCGACTGTTGTGCATGATGTCACAGGTTCAATTGCCGTGTCGAATACAATGTGCGTGTAAAGTGTGTGTGTAAATAAAAATATATTGCTTCGAACTGTGGCCGATAGATGGCAATAAGCTCGCTCCTTAGCTACTTTGTGAGATTATGTACTTATTTCTTTAAGATTTATTCTTCTAAGCTTTCTTCGGTGAGCGTGTGAGTTCGTACTTGATTGATAATAAGTACATAATGCATTGTTAGTAGCGATCTCGCTAAAAGTTTGACGGCACGGAAGTCGTAGATGATTTAAGTAGGTACCTACCTACTTACCTAAGTAGGTAATGATGGTAATCATCATCATCAATACATATATAATCAATATCATCATCAATACGTCAATACATATAATAAAAGAGTAAAAAAGTGTGTCTGTACATTGAAGATATTAACAAAAAAAAATAATTGAGGCGGGATAATAGAAAACGTAATAGAGCAAGAATCTGTAAAAAAAAAGTTTGTATGTTTGTCTGTTTGTCTGTTTGTCTGTCTGTCTGTCTGTTTGTCTGTTTGTCTGTTTGTACACGCTAATCTCCGGAACTACTGGATGGATTTGAATGAAACTTTTTTGTTATATAGCTATGATGTCTGAGCAACATCTGGGCTATAATTGATCTTGGAAACTGGAACAGCTGATGCAGAAACGCAACAGACCAGCCTAACTATAACATATACATAAATGACGCCATAGCAAAAGCTGTTCTGTCTGATGAGTATTTTCTATTGTCGTTAAAAAATCAAAGATCTGGAACATCTAATGTGCAGCTATATGGCCCAGTTACACTATAACATATACAGGAGTGACGTCTTAACAAAAGTTGTTCCCTCTGGGGAGCATTTTCTGTTGATGTAAAAAAATCGAAGTTCTGGGAAATCTGATTTTATCAAAAATATGTTGCGCGTATATTAATGTTGAAATATATAGCAGTGTAGATTCCATTAAATACATCTGCAAGTACGTGATTATGGGTACTGACCAAGCAACATTTGCTCTGCAGGGGTATTGACCGAGATGAAGTGACCAGATAACAATCTGGTCGCTATATAAGCACCTCGGAAGCTATTTGGCGAATATTAGGATTTTCTATCCACGAACGCCATCGCCAGGTAATACCAAAAAATAACACTTTATTATTTGATGAATTTAGATCGGTATTATACACACCTTTGGTACCGTTTACCTGCCAAAGCCACGGTAACCCAAACTTCATAATGGTCCATCGTTCTTACCTGTATTGGGAGCATGCGCTTACAAACTTTCAGCATTTATAAAATAACGAAGGTCTGGGGTTCACGGGCTCTTGCTCTATTAGTAAAATATAACAATTGGCGCCGTAACAGCGGCGACGAGAGTGGTAGCAGCGCGTAAATGTAGGTCAGGTGATGTTAGAACCTTTTTTCTGGATGAAAGGTACCCTATGTCCATTTCTGTTCCCCTGTGAAATTGAATGCGAAATTTCATGATGATCGGTTGATTAGTTAAGGCGTGAATGCGTAACAAACAAACTCACATTCGCATTTATAATATTAGTTTGGACTAGATGTTCCCGCGGTTTCACCCGCGTTTGTCGTTACTGCGCCGCCCCCGTGGGTCGTAGCGTGATGTTATATAGCCTATAGCCTTCCTTGATAAGTAGGCTATCCAGCACTAAAATAATTTGTCAAACCGAATCAGTAGCTCCTGAGATTAGCGCGTTCAAACAAACAAACAAACTCTTCAGCTTTATAATATTAGTATAGATTACTAATATCGATGTATGAACTAGCAATTTTAAACCCGTATGATAATAGTAAGTGAGGATAAGAATGGCTGTCTTCCATACACCATCGCGGCATCGATGAGAACATTAAAACGACATTTAAAATCATCAAGTTTTAATAAAAATCTTTATACTAAGTATAGCTTGACAAGTGCTCCAAAACATTAATTAAATATTCTAGATTCTATACGAATTTAGGCTAAAAACAACACTGACCACTATTTAGCAGTTAGCGTTGGTTCTAGCCAGTGACATCACAAATGACGCCACTAGGTAAAATTTATTGCATCAACAACATTGAGAATCATTATTAAAGGTGCTTGCATGAGATGCAAGTCTCTTGCGCAGGACACATGAGCAAGCTACCCGTGCGAACTCAGGCGCGTCGCCCACTGGTAAGTCGCGGCACGGTCGCGGTGGCTTCGCGGCACGGTCGAGGCGTGGCGTTTATGCTTCCTTCACACATTGTACTTAAACTTAAGAGGAAACACTAAGGGCGAGAGAATTGAAAAATAGGTATTTGTAAAATCTATTGCAGTCGCGCAGTGCCATGTACAGTATCAGGAGCGCGTTAGAGACAACTGCAGCTTGGACAGAAAATACCTATTAAAAGTACACAAAATCAACGTTTCATAGTCCCCTGATTCCTTCTCCAAAACTTGACCGATTTAACTAGGTACTTTTTTCATTAAAAATTAAAGAAAGACTTTGGTCGTTTTCCTATGTTTTCCGTTTTTTTATATAATCTAGTCAAATTTGCTTTCTGGATGTTTAAACAAAGCGGAAAATCTGGTCACTGTTTGAGGTTTTTTAAAACATAGGGACATGCTAATAGAGCCCATACATTTTTTGGAAAAAAATATTGTTCTACTGGCATTATCCAGAGAAGAAACAGGGGACTACGTTTGTATGGAAAAGCGGCCCTTGTGTTTCCTCTTAGGAGAAACAAAATGACAAAATGGCGGTGGAGTCGCGACGCGGTCGAGCACACCACCCCCGCCGCGCCGCGCTGCCCCGCCTCCGCCTCGCCTGTGACGCGACTCTAGTGTGTGAGCGCACTACCATTTATTCATGAAGGAAACAGAAGCGGCTCGCCGCTCGTACGCCCGCGCTTCGACGCCACTTCGACTCCAGCTCGTGTGGGCGACTCGGCGACGGGCCTAAGTAGACTAGTTAATCTTAAAGGCTTGTTGCGCGAGGTATTTAACGGAATACGCGCCGCAAAAGAGTTACCTTCCGCATGTTACTTGTGTCGTATACAAGAATTATTAGTAAAACTAATTGCACTTACTATAAAATATATATAAAAATATAGTCCCGACATGATGTATGATGCTTTGGATGGATATAATACCTACTGGCCATAAATCAAAGATTCTAGATATCTATTTCTTTTTATAATGATAACAACTATAGATTACATTTATGTTGCGGGAAACTTTACAAATATTGAAATCTCATCAAAATATTACCAGCGAGCGACGCCACTACTATTCGTGGACCACACAAATTAATTGTTCTACGTATGTCCTGTGTGATATTCCAATCCACAATACTCTGTGCAGTGGCAATGTCCGTCCGTCATCCCTGCTGTTTATGATTACATTAGGGTCATGTCATTATCCAGTGTTATAATTACAGACATAAGTATAAAACCAATTTTTATATATATTCATTTAGCTCCGTTAGGATTACTAGTTCAAAAAAAAAATTACGAAGCAAAAGCCATAGACCACGTTTTAAGTTTTTAATAGCTTAACAGCTACCTAGATAGTCACATTTTAGAAAACACTTATTACATTTTGCGGTGCAAACATTGTAGCACAAAACATATACACAGTAAAGTAATTAAAACAAGTACCTAATAATCTTATTCATCTATATTTTCTTAGTGTCTATGATTTCATAATTCAAATTGTGCTCTATCAGCTTTTTAATGAGATTCGTGTTCTTGAACGCAGCGCCGGTAGTCAGGATACCGCCCCTGAAAATATAAAAACTAAGTTATAATTATAATACAGTTATAATTATAATACAGTTATAATTATATCAGCCCTCTATTTAAACTGTCCCACTGCTGGGCACAAGCCTCTTTACTGTGTGGGAAGGGTTAGGGCATAGTCCGCCACGCTAGCCTATTACGGGTTGGGAGACTTCAAACATCTTTTAGAACATTATGGAGAACTCTTTGACTTGCAAGTTTCCTCACGATGTTTTTCTTTATCGTTAAAGCGAGCTTAATTTATTATTTAATACGCAAACTTTTTTTTTACTTCAAAAAGTCGAAAGTGCTTGCCTTGAGATTGAACCTGAGACCACTGCCTAGCAGTCCAACGGTCCCCCACTAGGCTGTCGCTGTTATATATAATACAGATCAAAGAATTTCTATTGTGTACATATGTAGAGTTAGGCTTACTGGCTAGCTAACTTTTTTTTTTAGGCTGGCTAACAAGCTTACCGCCCTCCTGATGGTAAGTGATCAACTGATCACCGTAGCCTATAGACGCCTGCGACACCAGAGGCATCACTTGCGCGTTGTCGACCCTTTAGAAGAGGAAGTGGGAAGGAGAAGGTGCGGGAAGAGGGAAAGGAGGTGATTGGGCCTCCGGTACTCTCACTCACCGAACGAAACACAACAGTAGGAATACTGCTATTCCACGTCGATATTCTGTGAGAGAGTAGTCCTTCCCCGGTCGAGCCGGCGCATTCATGCTGAAATAGCGAGGTTCTACTACTACTAAAAAAATCTTTACTATATTCTCCAAAAGGTTTAGAATTGCCATATTCATTTTGTTAAGAACCGTCTTAGATTTTGTAGTTCAATGTGATATTTGATTATCTAAACCTATTATGCAATAAGTAAACTAATGATCAGCTCCGGCTTCGAACGGGTAGTACAAAACCTTAACAAATTATACATCTTAACCTGCCTCATAAATCATTATGTCTATTGGTGAAAACCGCATGAAAATCCGTTCAGTAGTTTTTAAGTTTATCGCGAACAGACAGACGCGGATGTTATGTTCTAAATAAATGGCTACTTACAATGCAGGCATCTTTTCTCTCTCTTGCAGTATGGTGATTGCGGAGGATAAAACGGTACAACATGTTGTGCCGTAGGCTGGATTGACTCCGGTCACCTGTACAAACATGTTATGTATTAGCGATAGTGCTTGCAAACTTGTATAATAATATACTAAAGTCTAATCATAAAATTTACAAGACTTTATAGTGACGTTAAAAAAAATCAAACATTTTTGTTTTCTCCCACACTAGGAATCATGGGCGCCGCCAGGATTACTTACAGAGAAGTGCATCTGTATTTACTCATTAGGTATACCTACTATTAACTAATATAAAATTATACATGTATATTATATGGAGAAATATTGTTTAATTTAAATCGCGCAGCTATATGATTAAATATATTTCGCTCATCGAAAAAAAGTATCTTTTGTATGTATTTCTTTCCTGACAGGGGGGTGCAGCCCTGCTGGCGGCGCCCAAGTTAGGCATAATAATTTCTGTGTGGCAGAGACTTCAAAAACATTCAAATAATGGACACGCCGACTCTAAACCAATATTTGCGAAAGACATATATTTATCCCGTGGGAGGATCGAACCCAAAACACTCAGCGCAGTAGAAATGGCGAGCTGATAACTTAAACCATTACCTGGCCAACCTGTTGTCAAGAGTTGTTCAAGCCACCCGCAGGCCTCTGACATGGCTTAACGACTGCTGTCAATTTGACAATAACCGGGATCGATTTTTTTACGTGCTTTCGAAGCACGGAGACGCCCAGATGAAATACCACTAAGCGGTCACCGATCTATAGACTGACCGCACCCAACGTTGCTTAACCTCGCTAATCGTTTAGCGGTCAGTGAGTGTAACTGGCTATGAGCGCCTCAGAATGTTATGTGGGAACAGCTCATAAACAATAATGGCTCATAAACAATAACATTACTTTTTTCAGATATTCGATTTTGCCCGCGGCTTAGCTTCACTGTTGCCAATTTAGCGACTTTGTCGCTAGAAATGACGACTTTCGTGTATGTCTTAGCGACAAAAAATAAAATTTGTCGCAAAAAAATTTTTAGCGACTCATCTTGCGACTTTTGTAGTACAAATGAAAACAATTTTAGGCCATGTAACATGTAATTTTTTGTTAATTCAACACAGAATTATACAATGCGAAGAGATATATATGGAAAAGATTATAAAATCACCAGGTTTTCGGCAGATAACGACTAAAGTAGGCGAGCTGACCTTTTTTTTTGGAATTCACTACGTGAAAGTCGGACAATCAAACCAGAATCAGTTTTAGCGACTTTCTGGCGACTTTTGATATTGAATCTAGCGGCTCGACTTTACAAGAGTTGGCAACACTGCTTCGCTTGCCTAAATGTAGGTTAGGTTAAGTTAAAAACAGTCTTTTTTCTGGATGAAAGGTACCCTATGTTCCTTTCTGCACTCCTGAGAACGTGTATACAAAATTTCACGATGATCGGTTCAGTATTAAGGGCGTGAAAGCGTAACAAACAAACAAACTCACATTCACAATTATAATATTACTTATACTAGCGGTCACCTAGTGCTCGAAATTCGACCAAAGTTTGCCTGTGTCATTATATATTGATATATGTAACCATAGTTACGCGCTTCGACTGCGTGTGTCAAATGTATAGTTGTGTGCGTGTAGTGTTTTTTCATTATGTATTTCTAATGCATATTTTATATAAATATTAGGATTCGCCCCTCCTTCTCCATATAAACTTTAACTGTGCCAAATTTTATACTCCTCCGTCCGCGCAATTTTCGTAAAAAGGGGTACTAAGTTTTTGCTTCACGTATTAATATATAGATGATAAATAAAATAATAGCCTTCAGAACTCAGAAGCTTTGGACGCCTTCTATTATTTTAATAGCAATAATAATATACAAACCTTTGCCACAACCCTTTTATTAGGCTTTGTATTCTCGATATCAGTACCTTCCTCCCATCCCTCACCGATCAATTCGAATGAAAAGTGCGTGTTGTTCATGACTACATCAACTGGCCCCTGTTTCGTCACTCTTCCCATTGAGAAGAACTTGGGATGATTGAGTAGTAAATTTCTGGTACATTTACTCCTCGCCATGATGAATATGATAAATCCAGCGAACATAAGTGAGGTTGCCTGGAAGAAGTTTCCAGATTTGAAGTAAGGCTGGAACTGTATGGGGCGTTGTTGCTCCTGCTGGTACAAGTATCGCTGTGTTCGGTACACGATCGACTCGTCTGCGCCAAGGAATGGGAGGTAGTAGTCACCTTCGCCATCTTTCTTGTGAAGCGTCCTGAAAATAAAATAATTTTTCTTTGTAACTTTAGTCTAAAATTACAGCTTTACAAAAAGGTTATGTAGCATACCTGCCGGTACGCAGCAAAATAGCACTAAATTTTATTTTCATCCTTTTATAGCAATTTATTCGGCAAACCTTACTGTCTTGGCATGGGCCAGGTCAACTTAAGAGGTACTATAAAATATCTTATTTTTACAATTACATTATATTTGAGATCAAAACAAAAAATAAGTTCAAGAATTTTAAACAAAATGTCTACTTACTGTCGACAAAGTTCCGGTTTCATAGTAGGCAATGGTTCTGGGAATAAACTTTTCCTTAGTGCTGGGAGCTCGTTGTGGAATCCAGCACTGCAAAACGAAAATATAAATATATTTAATTGATAGATTTTTCATTTGCAATAAAGTTGCACAAGCATTATTAACCTCTGAATTTTCTTCGAAGAGGTTAATGAAAACACTATGTTGGTCTGTGTGTCTGTCTGTTAGTGACAGTTTGTTAGTGACAGGCACAACTCCAGCACCACTGGACTGATTGACTTGTAACTTGGCGTGCAGACACCTTGGGGTCATACCTCGGTCGAGTTTGAATATGGGCCCTGTGGGTCAAAAGACCCCCGAGATATAGGGGTCATTTATTTTCATTACTTTTATATTTAAGACGAAGAGGTTGAATCCTGGGTTTTTACACCCATCTCGTTCATAAATATAGATATCAAATTTCGAATCATATCAATGCTTAGATAAAAAGTTGTATCAGACAGACGAAAAGACGAATAGACAGATAATTTGCACCATAAGGGTTCCGTTTTTACTATTTACGAAACCCCCAAAAACAAAAACCGTGATCCGTCTGGTTCGAGAAATTAAAAACGGGATCTCGTGATCGTCCGCAATATTTAACCACAACCTTATACCATGGATCAAACAAGACAGTCTTAGTACTGATCTGATTCATCCAATAGCTTTAACTCAAGGGTTAGGCAACAAGAAGGAACTACAGGGAATTCACCACTGAAAGGAAAGAGGATCAGCAAGAGACTACTACAAGGAATTCACCATGCCTAGTACACCATGAAGAATCTAATCCAGTCTGATGATAACTTACCCGTACACCACCGACTCCCAGGTGCCAAAGTTGATGATTCCACGTCCTTCAGACTGCGCCATAACTTCTGGTGGTACGTGTCCGGTCAAGTACGATCGGACTGAGTTCAGCGTACCTGCGGAACATAAACGTAAAGCTTTGTATTCAAGTAACTAGTTTGTACCCGCGGTTTTGTCCGCATGAATCCTACGGGCACACATTTTTTAATTTTTCGAGATAGAACTTGTATGGCACGTTCTCAACGGCAACGTCGCATATAAATGACATATTTTGAGGGACCTTTACGTTCTGCCAAAGTGGTCGGACCATATTTATTTGTATTTCAAGTTCATTTTAGTAACTCGAAAACAGTAAACCAGCTAAAACTGTTTTTACTTTTTAGTGCTTTGAAGGCGATTATTAAATAAAATCATACAAGATTAATAACTGACCTCCGAAGTTCTGCTGCAGGAACACAACCCCCATGTCCGCAGGGATGCTGTCCCACCCACACGCGCTGATCACGAAGACGCCAGCCTCGCGAGCCAGGTCGTCATATCGGAGCTGCATCAGCTCAATGAACTGGAAATATAGTAATACAAAGTAATGTACTGCTGCATTATTTTTTTTAACGATAGCCCTCGCTCTGGTATTATGCCTGTATCGTGGTGGACTTTGCAAATACTTAAACAACGAACACAGAGAACACCCGTTCTCGAAACAACCATTTGAGGATTAGGTAGGGAACCCATTTTTTTATCCAGTATAGTATTCGAGCCCACAACACCCAGAATAACGGCGGCAGTGATGAGGCGACCATTTAAACCACTATACTCTATTCATTTCGTCTTGAGACAAAATGTAAACAAACAATAAAAAAAAGTTATTTAATACGTCACGTTTAACGTTTGAATGAATATTATAAAGTTAGACAAAAATCAATAAAAGCTAAAATATATATACTAAAATTTAATGTATTATTGAAATACAAATAAATACATTTTAAATTCTTTTCATTATTTTACGAGAATTTTAAATAAGTACCCTAGTTTAAAAAGTGACATAAAAAGGAACCTAAAAATGTAATGATCCTCAAAGTTAGAACGCATTAGAGTACCGCTAAATCAAAAAGTACGGCTAGTACAAATGTTCTGTAGTGAATGAATCATTTTGTTATAAGTCGGGTTATAGCCGTCATTTTCATTCCCTGTCAACTTGTTGATAAGAGAGTGCACATTTTCTAATATTATTGTTATTATCCTGTTATTTCGTTGTTAAATTTGTTGTTAATTGTTAAGTTATTTGTTGCGTTTAGTTTTTAAGCATTTGTTTGTGTTTTATTGTTCGTAAACAAGAGAAACATTGAGATACATTGCTTTCTTTGTTTACCTTTTGTCACAAGCCTATTTGAATAGAGTATAGGTACCTATGCTATCCATGCTGTCTATATTGGTTGATGGTACGCAGTTATCGAAAAATACATATGATTATTTATTTGTATAGATTACGAAATCCCGAAACATGTAATTTATTTGCAAAGTTTTCACTAATGGCGAAAGTCTAAGTGGCGAAGCCGACTACGTCGCGTCGCAAAAACGTTCTTAAGCAAAGCCCCGTACATTAGCAGTCTTTACTTCCATACCTGCGGTTCTCCGCTAACATCGACGTAGTGCGTCTTATTCTCGATGGCCGCCTTCACGACAGGCTCGCCGTACATTCGGTAAGGACCGCAGCAGTTCACCACCACCTTGGCCTGAGCACACATCTCCTGGAGGGATTTCTCATCACCGATATCCGCTATGATGACTTTAACACCAGATACGTCAGTTTCTGGAACAATTATATTTAAACTTAATATTGTCTAATTACTGTAAGAATTATTTAATTAACACAATTCTTGAAAACAGACTTATGCCTACAATATTATAAAACAGAAATAAAAAGAAACAAGTGAGAAACGGCAATGGATTGCCGTAAATCTTAGAGTTCGAAAAAATGGTTCAAGTAATATGCAAAGGTCACGTGATACCACGTTACCTTGAGGTCAGAGGTCAAAGGTCATAATAATTTCGGGGTATATCGACTATATTGAGTCGAATGGCGTTGACCGCGAGTCTCCAGGTCTTACAGTTCTTGAGTTGAAAGTTGTATAACAGACAGACGGACGGACGAACAAAGCTGTTGTATAAGAGTTTTTTCGAACTCTAAAACCCTCTAATTGGCGTCATAGAATTCCTCCGCATCACAGTCGGCTGGTAGTGTGCTCAGAATACTGGCAGCATTGAATGGCAATGCTTAAAGCTGCAGAGTTTGTTTATTTGAAGGCGCTAATCTCAGAAACTACTGGTGCGAAGCCTACTTACCGAGGAAGGCTATTGGCTATATAACATCATGCTACGATCCACGGGGGTGGCGCAGTAACGATAAACGCGGGTGAAACCGCGGGAACATCTAGTTAAGTATAAAAATCTCGTTTTACCATAATTATCAAGATAATTAACTCCAACGGGTCAAGAATCACCAATTACCTCAGGTTAACTTAGTTTTACTTAGAATAAACTTAAGAAACAAGAAACTTAATAATTAGTCTGTTTAAAGTATCTTGAACGTAATAATTACTTATTATTTACCTAGTCCTTCCATAACTATATCTGTACTTATATTATAAAAAAGAAAGATTTGATTTTTGTTTGTTCGTTTGTTAGGTTACTCAAAAACCTTAAAATTTTTTTTAATACATATAAGGTGGCAAACAAGCATACGACTCATCTGATGGTGAGTGGTCACCGTAGCCTATGGACGCCTGCAACACCAGGGGCATCACTTGCGCGTTGTCGACCCTTTGGGAAAGGAAGTGGGAAGGAGAAGGAGCGGGAAGGGGGGAAAAGGGTGATTGTACCTCCGGCACCCTCACTCACCGAACGAAACACAACAGTAGGAATACTGCTAGTTCACGTCGATATTCTGTGAGAGGGTAGTCCTTCCCCGGTCGAGCCGGCCCATTCATGCTGAAATCAGCGAGGCTGTACTACAAGAAGTACTCTTTTACCATTCGATAGCTTTATTATCACCGAGTAACATAGGCTATATTTTATTTGAAAAAGTACTGTTACGAACATGACCTAAGCTAATTTTACGCGAGCGAAGCCGCGTGCAAAAGCTAGTTATACATATAGGGAAGCATATCTTCTATACATAATACACTTCTATACTAATATTATAAAGCTGAAAGCAAAGAGTTGTTTGATTGAACGCGCTAATCTCAGGAACTACAGGTTCGAATTGAAAAATTATTTAAGTGTTGGATAGCCTATTTATCGAGAACGGCTATATAACATTACGCTACGACCAATGGGAGCGGAGCATAAATGAAAAATGTTACAAAAACGGGATTTTTTCTTTTATGTGAAGCAAACGAAGTTGCCTGGGTCAGCTGGTTTTTTATATGAGTTAGAAAGGCGCAAGTGTTACCCTTGCTGTTGGAAGCGCCCATAGGCTGCGATAACCACTTCCTATCCAACTTTTTTGATACATTCTTCCGCGTTGGCAATAATTCCTGTATCGAGAAGAACAACGGACACAAAGAATATCCAAAATATAACAACCGTTTGTGCATCACCGTGGGAGAGCCCCGCTTCGGCACGAATGGGCCGGCTCGACCGGAGTGATACCACGGCCTCACAGAAAACCAGCGTGAAATAGCGCGCGTTGTGTTTCGTCGAGTCAGTGAAGGTACCGGAGGCTCACCCTCCCCTCCCCTCCTGGGGGAGGAGAGGGGGCGGGACAAACTTAAAAGGCTGGCAACGCACTTGTGACAACTCTGGCGTTGCGGGCGTCCATGGGAGGCGGTAATCGCTTACCGTCAGGCGATCTATCTGATCGTTTGCTTCCTATACCAAAAAAGAACACGTCGGCGCAACGACAGTTGCGGGGCGACCACATAGTCCACTACGCCAGCCGTGCAGTCAAAATTGTGCTTGCTTACAATCTATTGTGTTGAACTGGTCTCACTGGTTTAAGAATGCCTTGCATCGAAGAGTAAATAACTAAGTACAAGCAAATACACGATATGTATCTATTACATAAAGCCAAGGTAATTGTATGTCAATATTATTTGCCTTGTCAATATTATGTCCCACGTCGGACGAAATACGACGACTCCGTGCAGTAGGATTCCCTACTTCGATCCCCTGGGGGATTTATTTGGATTTTTTGTTAACATAAATCCCCTGTGGAATCTATTTGGAATTTCTATCCACATGGATCCCCTAGGGAATTTATTTGGAAGACTCCGTCCAGTAGGATCCCCTGCTTCGATCCCCTGGGGGATTAATTTGGAATTTTTGTCCACATAGATAGATCCACCAGGGGATCACACTCGATAAAGGGATCTATGTGGACAAAAAATCCACATAAATCCCCCAGGGGATCGAAGTAGGGGATCCTACTTGACGGAGGCAATACGACACTGAACTAATTTAACAGTCTTCTAAAACTGATATTTGCTACTTGCAGAATCATTCATTATGTAAAATAACGTAGCAAAATTACTTACTTATTTATTTTCCAGCTACATAGTAAAATACATAAATCACTGTTTGTTTTTGTATCATTATAACACGGAAGTAGCGAGAACCAGTTATACCTAAGTACACCAGACGAGGCTCTCGAGTCAAGGTCTTCATGGAGTAGAATACTTCACTATATCGTTTTAAAGGATGCAGGTGTCAAAGATAGGACAAAGACTGCTGAGTCACTACACTGATTATTGACTGCCTCCGTGTCGCAGCGGTAGTGAATGCGACTGCTGTGCATGCGGTCTCGGGTTCACATCCCGGGTCGGGCCAACAAAAAGTAATTGGGTTTTTCAGTTAAATGCCTTGACCAGGCCAAACTTCTATTGCTAACTTGTTCAAGTTCAATGTACTACAATGTTAACCCATGTTATATTTTTTTAAACACCAATCGATAAACATAAACTTCCAGACAAACTAGACCGTTCAAATAGTAGGTACGTGTGTAACTAAACATTGATTTATTATATTAAGCGTTCGTACGTTCGACGTAACCACAGGTGCAGTGGTCTTGGATTATAGATTCAGCTACGCCCAAAAAAGTTTAATGATTTCGCTTCATCGAATCACAGTACAAATAAAAAGCCGAATGATGTTAATAAATTTAAAAAAGACACTAAGAAAAAAATTATCCGATACCCAGATAATTGTTCAGTCTGGATGTTCTACACGTTATTTCGAGCTTCGTAAACCCTCTTGCCACACAGAGCACGTATGTATATTGTACGTAGTTTAGAACTTATCTTTATTCATTTTTATTTAAACACATTGAATCCTAATGATAAAAGCATTGTGACCGAAAGAAGGCGTCCGTACGTTGATGATCGTATGAAACTAGTGTGCTCTCGCACCTCGCCAACAGAAAGACTATATTATACAGGCTGATTTTGAAATTGTGTAATTCCTTTTAACCACGCATTCTACTGGTGGTATGGAAACAACCCTGACCATATATTTTTTTATTACAATTATTAGTTAGGAAAAATTAATGTACCGTTTTTTTTTCGTGAAATGGTTTCAGATAGTCATATATTAACCACGCGAGACAATTTTAATTCTTTACTAATTAAAAAAAATTACTTATCTATAATTAATGTCGTAAATGCCCCTTATTTACGATACCTATCAGTTATTGTTATGTTATTTTTTTTAAATTAGTAAAATATTATGATTGTTTTGGGTAGTTAACATAATATAACTATCTGAAACCATTTCACGAAAAAAATTGGTACATTAATTTCTCCAAAAATATAATTCTAATAAAAAAAAGTATGGTCAGGGTTATTCTATATCACCAGTAGAATGCGTGGTTAAAAGGAATTACACGATTTAAAAATCACCTGTAGTTCAGTCGTAGTATGAAGATCAATCAGCGATCACCCATATTTAAATGTACCCTATACAAAGCCACTCGCCAACTAGATTTTGTATAACGCTTGCTATCAACAGTATCAACTGAGATGTGTTTGGGGAGATTTAGCTTGTATGGTAGTTAGGGTTGCCAGCTGTACTTTATAATAAATTATTGTATATCATTTCGTGTAAAAATTCTTTATACTTTATTAGGAAAAGTACGTGAAAATACTTTATTTTACCTATGTAAGTAAGTAAGTAAGTATTTGTTTTCAAAACATAAGTAAGTACACACATTATTAAGCGAATATTTTATAGTACACAGAAAAACAGAAAAGTAGGTACATATGTAATGAAAATTAGGTTACCACTCAGGATTATTGTTGGTTTGCGGCTTATGCCTCAAACTAACCCTGATATTCTTTAATAAACCCAAGTGACGCTCGGACGTACATCAGCTAGGTACACATACACAGAATATACCTAATATATATCTACTTAAGCATTATAAACGATGAGTATATAATACATATATAAATAAATATATAAATTAAAGTCGTCGGCCTCGATGGCGTAGTGGTTGGTATAACCGACTGCCACGCCCGAGGTCGCGGGTTCGATTCCCGCACAAGTCAAACATTTGTGTGCATGAACATGGGTGTTTGTCTTGGTCTGGGTGTTTCTATGTATAATATGTATGTATTTACAAAAAAAAAAGTATATATGTATGTTTATCCATTGTCTAGTACCCATAGTACAAGCTCTGCTTAGTTTGGGCTAGATGGTGTTATGTTGTGTGTATGTGGTAGAATATATTATTAAAATAAATATAACATTTATAATAAATACATTGGCGCCATATGTCAACTTATGTCAACGTTTACAGGTTTTATTTAATTGTTTACTTAAAGCAACGCTTAGAGATTCCCTAATTTGAATAAAATAATTTATTCATCTATTTTAATAAAACGTTTCTTGATAATAAATATTTGTTAGATATTACTAGCATCAACAAAAATATGGTAACAAAACAGGTTAAATAAATAATACTTTATTTTCGGAGCTTGTACTTTATTTCTTTACCTCAGATAGAAAATGTACTCTATTCGTTCAAAATAACGGTGGCAATCCTAATGGTAGTACCACTTATTACACTCTAGTTAGTACACACCTTTAGTTACAGCCATGTGTATTGATCGAGCGAATGACCTTTCAACTGATTGGTATCTTACCTGAAGTGTAAATATACATTACACCCATATAACATAACCTCTAATGCCCTTCGATAGATCGACAGTCTAGGTTTTTAATGCAAATAATGTGTTACTATTGTTTAAACTTTAAACCTTAGCAACGACAGCCTAATGGGACATCGTTGGACTGCCACTCAGGAGTCTCGAGTTTGATCCAACGGCACGCTGTTCTGATTTTTCAGAGTTATGTGCGTATTATATAATCTATACTAATATTATAAAGCTGAAGAGTTGGTTTGTTTGTTTGAACGCGCTAATCTCAGGAACTATTGGTTCGATTTGAGAAATTATTTTAGTGTTCGATAGCCTATTTATCGAGGAAGGCTATAGGCTATATAACATCACGCTACACGCCACGGGGGCGGCGCAGTAACGATAAACGCGGGTGAAACCGCGGGAACATCTATTCATTATAAATTTAATTATAATTACAGTTTTAACCCTAAATGAAAACATCGTAAGGAAAATTGCATGTCTGATAATGTTTTCTAAGATATTTGTGAAGTCTTCCAAGCCGCATTGGGCGTCTATGGCCTAACCCTGCTCACACTGCGTGGAGGCCCTTGCCCAGCTGTGGGCAAGTTTATATACAGGACTGTCATTATTATATTATAGTATATTATTTAGAACTTAATTAAAGATCTAGTTACGAGACTGTTTCAAATGATTTTACCGAAAATATCCACTATCCTGTTATCTATTAGGCTAGACGCATTCAAGCATTTCTAGCAAATTGTAAGCTCTTTTTTAATAACTACGTTAAAAGCGTAAACAGCCTTTCTATCTGTTCGTCTCTGTGCATTTATAGTACCTACTCGATAATTTCCATAATGGCTGAACCAATTTGGATGTAGTCATCAGTTCAGGACACATTCATAAACATTTTATGTACTGTGGTTACTACGAGTTAAACTGGCTTAGTAGTCGTTTCGCACGAATTTGTTCGCACATATCGTGCGAATAGACACTTTTTTAAAGTAATATTTTTTTGTTGTCGTGTCGCACACTTGGAATATATTTTCGTGCGAATCGTTCCCGTCTGAAAACGCAGATGTCCATTCACACGTTTTCTTTTAACTAGGTTAAATAATTTTTTGGATAAAACTACTAGTATTCTTGTCAAGCCCACCAACCGGTGGGCTTATAAATAAGTATATTCACGCCATTAGTGCAATGAGTACACACACATATATACATACATACACACATCCGCGCTCGCGCGAGCACACTCATACACACACATACCTTGCATGCTATGATTATAAATTAGTTTTAATTGATATTTTATTATTATGTTGATATTTTTATTTTATTTTCCTTTTAACAAATACATAATAATATTTGTGATATTTAATCAATGGATGCTTACTTGTACACGGCAGAGCGGGGCCTTCCTAACACAGGCAATGTTATGCCTAACAGGAGCACTCCAACAATATTGTAACTAGATTTAGCTCAGTTCATTAAAATAAACCATTTTTATTTTTTACTAGCTTTTGTCCGCGGCTTCGCTCGCGTTAATTTAGAATTTGACAATCAATTCGGGTTGTACTCTGCTGGTAATAATATAATTCAATCATGATTCGAAAGACACGTAGCGCCATCTATTATCATAAGAACGTTATTATTGTTTTCCTTGGGAACAGTATTTTTTTTCGGGATGAAAGATAGCCTATGTCCGTTTCTGTACACCTGACAAAGTATATGCACAATTTCAGTGTTATCGGTTCAGTGGTTTAGGCGTGAAAATCTAACAAACAAACAAACTCATTTTTGCTTTTATAATATTAGTTAGGATTAGGATTTTTAACGAGTGGGTTAGAATTAGCATATATTTTTACAATAACTAGATACTTCGCCACATAGATTTAGATCTCTTAGTTCGTTGTGGATAATTATAATTCAGTAATTATGGGAATAATGGCGGGTTTTTTGCTTCGTTTGTTACTAATTGTTGTATCTTAGAATAACTTCCTGTCTATCGAGCTAATGTGTTTTTTATTACGCAGATGACGTTATATTTTAGATTTTATAATTTGTATGTATACCTATCAGTAATTTATGGCACCTGACTTGGTAATTGGAGTCTAAAATCTATTCTATGCCTTACTAAGTAAAACCTATGCAGTAACTCATTAAAGTAATGATGTTATGGAAAGTACTTATTATCTGGATTTAATTTCTAGTTAGTTAGGTAAAGTGTAATCTTTTTGATGTAGGTATTTCTATCAAATAGATCTCAGTAGCGCGAAATTGTTATATATGTATATCTATATAAAAATATAGACAACACCAGCACATAAAATACCTTATAGTATAAAGGCAAAATTTGCTTCCCTGCATAAAAGGATTTTTTTAAATAAAATACTTCCTTGATGATGAGACAGAATGTCAAAGTCTAGGATGACTTGTCACTTCAAAATATGCAACTTTAAAGTGCGAAGTCATGACTGAGTGATGCAATACTTTACCTTGAACATACGTTAGTTGAAATATGGTTTTAGAAAACTAAAGCAATATATATAAATAACACTCAGATCAAATATTTGTAGTATACGAGTACTCTATACGTACAAAATTTCACGTATTTCACTGTCATTTTGCGAGCTAGGATTTTAAATTCCCCTTATTAGGCGGAGAGGTTATTGTCATCTACCGAGCCTAACCCAATACTCTGTGCTACTACTGATTATTATTGACTGGAGAATCCAATAAAACTTCACCCAACTCGAGAATAAAACATATTACCTACCTCGACTACCAGTAAGTTACCTTAGACAACAATCGCATTTACTGGCGTTGAGCTACCGAGACAACATTGAACCAACGCAGCAAACACATGAGACTTGGAAACTAGCTATCATCATCATCTCAGCCGAAAGACGTTCACTGCTGGGCATAAGCCTCCTTCAAGGTTTTCCACACAAACCGGTTTTGGACCAACCGCTTACCGCGACCCAGGTCGTCGGTCCACCTACCCCTGCCTGCGTCTTGCGCCACCACTTCAGAACCTATCTGCCCCAACGGCCATCGGTTCTGCGTGCTATGTGTCCTGTCCACTGCCACTTAAGCTTGGCTATCCGGAGAGCTATGTCGGCAAATTTAGTTTTCCTGCGGATATCCTCATGTCTGATTCGATCCCGCAGGGA
The DNA here is from genome assembly GCA_963564715.1 of Catocala sponsa. NCBI lineage: Eukaryota > Metazoa > Arthropoda > Insecta > Lepidoptera > Erebidae > Catocala > Catocala sponsa. The sequence goes on from OY751337.1 coordinate 1,738,458, forward strand.
AATTCCGAGCATAGCTGACTTCATCGCCCTCTGAGTGACTTTAAAGTCTGATAAGGCCAATAGTGAAGGACCACGTCTCTGGTCTATAAGCCAACTATAAAGTATATCAACCTTATTAATATCTGCAGTGACAATTCCATTGATGTGTTCCACCTTTCTTTACCCAAGTTCAAGAAATCTATCCATGCCTGTCTTGTTCCTGCTTTGTGAAACTGAATAAAATTAAATAATATAACTTTGTACCTAACTCTGTTCCTAGGACTGTACTTCTTTTTAAAATACTATTTTTTTGTTGTTGTTATATTGTTACGCTAATTACTTGTGCATTTGTTATTTTAGATTATAACTTCAAATACTTTTTGGCGCTACAGTATATATTTATATGTGAAAACTGCTTTGGATTAAGTGTACTTAATTTGAACAGTAATTATTTTTAAATTGTACCTATCTGTTTGTTTCCCAAATAAAAAAATAAAAAATAATAATAAAAAAATAAAAAATAGATATTTACTATTATAAAGCTGAAGAGTTTGATTGTTTGGTTGAACGTGCTAATCTCAGGAATTACTGGATCGCATTGAAAACTTCTTTTAGTGTTGGATAGCCCATTTATTGAGGAAGGCTATAGGCTATGTAACATCACGGTACGACCAATAGGAGCGGCGCAACAATGAAAAATGTTTCAAAAACGGAGAAAATTCTGTCACCTATGTGAAGCAGACTAAGTTGCGCGGGTCGGCTAGTCTTTGCGTGTGTTTGTAATTAAACTCCTCCAAAACGGCTGGACCGATTTTGATGGAATTTTTTGTATGTGTTCAAGTGGATTCGAGAATGGTTTAGATTTGTTTCTTTTTTTTCTTTTTCTTGTGTACAGGACAACGTCTGTCGTGACAGCTAGTATAATATAAAACTAGCAATAGATTACTCATAATGGACCTATTTGGACACATTGTGTTGTGGGTGGGGTTTAAATATTATTATAGTTAGACAAAAATGGAGTGGCTGATTAAATGACGTCATTGTGTTTAATAGAGTAGCGATGTTTATAGTCAACTAGATTTTACCTGCGATTTTGTTAAGCTAGTAATACTTAGTACTTTTTTCTGGAAGAAAAGAACCGTATGTCGTATTCTACACACACAAACACACACACAATCATGTTCCAATAACCATAGCTATTAATTAGAATTTAATATATAGATATAGCTTTGTATAACGCTAACAGTCACCAAATCCTTACTGTGGGATCTAAGGACTGAACGTCCTTAGCACAGACTACTTAGTGGCCTAGCTAGGACTTGAGTGTTAAATATTGTACCTACTAATACTTAATATTGTCTTCTGTTTACGCGAATGTTATTTATTGAAATTAAACTACTATATACGGATTTTATCGCGTTGTTTATTTGGCACTTTATTACAAAATGTTGAAAACTGTTACACTACTATTACTATTAAACTTTACTAATTTTTAAGCTAATTAAATTATTGAAACTATTTTTATATCAACAACGCGATAAAATCCTACTATTACTTTTGGAAATAGAGTTTATTATTTATTATTATTATTATTATTATGTACCCCTGACGAAATTTCATAGCGATTGGTCGAGTTAAGCTGGCCGCATACATACGTTTTCCGAATTCGATTTCCTAACACGTAATCTCGATTCGGAATTCCGTGAGACTAGCGCACACGTTAGGTTTTTTTTCATTCGGAATGTATACTGTCAGTACGGATAGTGATAGCGTAGTGAACGCACGTCGATGGAGGACGATGATTTATTAGCAATTGCATTTCAATAGTAAACAATTATAACAATATTTAACAGTTATCAACAATAATAAATAAAACAAACATATTTAAACGAAATTATGTGAATAGTGTGAACTATACCTCTTTAAATACCTGCTCCCAGGCCAAATCTATACTAATATAATAAAGCTGAAGAGTTTGTTTGTTTGTTTGAACGCGCTAATCTTAGGAACTACTGGTTTGATTTGAAAAAATATTTTAGTGTTGGATAGCCTATTTATTGAGGAAGGCTATAGGCTATATAACATCACGCTACGACCCAGGGGGGCGGCGCAGTAACGATAAACGCGGCTGAAACCGCGGGAACATCTAGTCTTTTATATCTCTGTTGTGGTAGTCCTTGTCATGTATATTCCACAAGCAAGGGCATTTTTCAATAGACAATATTAATGTTTCTGCCTCACACATTATAACTATCGTTTACGTACGTACGATGCTCGCTGCGCGGGCGCTGTTCCGAATGAGAATTTCCGAACGTGTGCGCCGACACAAACAAAATGGATGCAAGGGCTGCATTCCGCATGACGTCATTAGGTTTTTTCCGAATGGTTTCTCCGAACGCACGGGTTTGCATTCGAAACGTACATACGGAATCTTTTCCGTTCGGAGAGAAAGCGGACGTGTGCGGCAGTTAGTGTATTTTATATTGATTGCATTCCATGCATTCGGAGCTCCGAATGTGGAAAACGAATTCGGAAATCGAATTCGGAAAACGTATGTATGCGGTCAGCCTTAGGCGTGAAAGCATAATAAACGAAAAACAAACTCACATTTTATAAAATTGGTTAGGATTAGGATGTTGTTTTTACAAAATTAAATATTAATAGTTAAAGAAAGAAAGAAAAGAAAGAAATATATTTATTTTGGCACACAAGGGCACACGCAAAACATGAAGAAATAAAAAAACAAAAAGTATAAAAATAATAAAACTAACACAAATTTAATTTTGGAATTATTTTAATATCGCGCCAAAACTAAAATCTACTCCATCCGCGAGAGTCGACACTGGCCCATAAAATACTTCTCGACATTTGTGGTTGTATTTTCTTTTTTGCATTTTTAACATCTATACTAATATTATAAAGCTGAAGAGTTTGTTGTTTGTTTGTTTGAACGCGCTAATCTCAGGAACTACTAGTTCGATTTGAAAATTCTTTTAGTGTGGATAGCCTATTTACCGAGGAAGGCTATAGGCCACATCACGGTACGACCCACGGGGGCGACGCAGTAACGATAAACGCGGGTGAAACCGCGGCTACATCTAGTAATCTATAAAGGTACGCAAAGTTATGCAGATGTGCGGGCCCGTCTCTATTTAATTTTGTCACTATGTGGCCCGTGCCTGCTAAGAGGTTGCTGATCGCTAGTCTAACATATTAATCCATACCAATATTATTTTTTGTAGCAAATCTTCTAAACCGGTTTAGACGCTCTTGGCCAACGCTTTGACCCCGAGGCCCAGACACAATGCTTTTTTATTATTTTTTTATTCCTGGCTAATTGAGAAGTTAAGGCTCATTCGAATGGCGGCAATAGGTGAGACTGAGCAATCGTAAGTTTCAATCTCGGAGATCTTAGGGAATGAATGTCCTAATATTTCTGCCAGTAAACACAAGAGGATTTTAAGGTTATGGATTTTCTGGATAGAGATCGTTCAATGGCAAGTGAGTGACTTCATAGGATTTTTTATCCTGAAAATCCTTACAGTACCTAAGGTATCCTATACAGCTCTAGAACTAATAGAGTCAATGTGACAAAAAATGCGCGAATTCTCTGATAAGCATGACTTGAACCAAGGTAGCAAAGTTGCGTGTTAAAGCTAATACTTAAATCTGGTTCTATTATAAGAACGTATAATTTTGATCACTAACTGCGGTCTAACGTCACGTTTCGTTACTCAATAGACTGACCTTCAAATAAACCTTGGCCTTTGGTCATTAGGATTAAAAATACCTGTATCTAGATATTTGAAACATTTTTTTTATACTACTAAAGTGGCAAACAAGCATACGGCTCACCTGATGGTAAGTGGTCACCGTAGCCTATGGACGCCTGCAACACCAGAGGCATCACTTGCGCGTTGCCGACCCTTTAGGAAAGGAAGTGGGAAGGAGAAGGAGCGGGATGGGGGATAGGGGGTGATTGGGCCTCCGGCACTCTCACTCACCGAACGAAACACAACAGTAGGAATACTGGTATTTCACGTCGATATTCTGTGAGAGGGTAGTTCTTCCCCGGTCAAGCCGGCCGCGGCCCATTGATGCTGAAATCAGCGAGGCTCTTCTATTAACAAATGCGAGTAGGCTTCCGCGTTAAACCTTTATGAAGCACAAAATACTGATTGCTAGTTGATACTAAGACATTTTTTTTTTAAATACTTCTTGCACTTTGATTAAAGCCTGTGTCGCGGGGGACTTCACAAACATTCTAATTTGTGGATCACATAATTTTTTGCCCCGTGTGGGATTCGAACCCACAATACTGGGCGCAGTGGCAGCGCCAAGGCGACCACTTAAACCACTACGCCCTCCGTGCAGTCAAATTACATTAGTTTACGCTTGTGTTTGAGACTCAGGTTCGATTGCCGAGTCGCTCGTAATATTAGTGAACAGGTTCGATTGCCGAGTCGCTCGTAATATTAGTGAACAGATTCGATTGCCGAGTCGCTCGTAATATTAGTGACTAGATGTGCCCGTGGTTACACCCGTGTTTATGATTACTGCGCCGCCCCCGTGGCACGTAGCGTGATGTTATATTTAGCCTATAACCTTCCTCGATAAATAAGCTATCTAATAAAAAAATAAGTTTTTAATGCGAACATGTAGTTCCTGCGATTAGCGTGTTCAAACAAACAAACAAACAAACTCTTCAGCTTTATAATATTAGTATAGATATCAAAACGCAATCGGTGTTTTGTTTAACTCTAGATATCAACTCGAGGTGAACATAATAGGTATATTTTCTATTTTGTTTTTAGGTAAAGTTAGTTTAGTTAGGTAGCTGAGCAAAAATTATAATTTTTTGTTATTATAGCGTTAGTATTTGTTTTTATTTTTCTAGTTTACTTATATTATTATTTTGCTTTTTTCTTTTTATTTTATTTTTCTTCATATTTTAAGTGAGCCCTTTTGTGTGCCAAATAAATCATATTTCTTTCTAGGTTCTATTTAACCAATAATTAGCCGAAAACCGCACACAAAGAATATTGTCTTTGCCCCAGGTACCGAGCATTAACAAAGACATTAGTAATGTAGGACATAATCATAGATCTTTTATTCTCTTATTGCTATAAAAGACAAACATACACCCTCGCATTTATATTATACTAGCTGACCCGCGCAACTTCGTCTGCTTCATATAAGAGAATTTTCCCCGTTTTTGCAACATTTTTCATTGCTGCTCCGCTTCTATTGATCGTAGCGTAATGTTATATAGCCTATAGCCTTCCTCGATAAATAAGCTATCGAACACTAAAATAATTTTTCATTTCGAACTAGTAGTTCCTGAGATTAGCGCGTTCAAACAAACAAACTCTTCAGCTTTAATATTAGTATAGATTAGTTTTAGCACGCGGCTTCGCTCGCGTGAATATACCTAGATTTTGTCAATATAATTATGTTATCCCTCCAGAACAGTACTTTTCCAGGTTTATCCAAAAAAAAGTACTGTTCTCGAGGGACGGGAGTTTCTCTATGTCCTTTTCTGTATCTCTGACAACGAGTACATAGGTAAAATTTCATAATGATCAATCGAGTAGCGTAACAAACAAACTCACATTAGTTTTAAAGAATTTATTCTCAAAAAGACAAGACAAGCCACTTACATGAGAACAACTTATTTTAACATAAATAATACTATTTGAAAAAAATGAAAATGAAATGAAAAGAATTTTATTTTTGTACCATCATGACATGCATCATCAATATTATTATAGAATGCGGGTCATCAATTATTATAGTACGTCGCCTAGAACATTTAAATATTGAATGAAAGTTCAATAAATATCTTTTCAATGAGAAACGAGCGGTTGCTTTTTATATAGTGAGATAATGTGGACTTAAATGAGCCAAATGTGTCAACATTTCTTATATGTGAGGGCAGACTGTTAAATAGTTGAATACCTTCAAAAGTTATTTATTCTTTTTTCCATAATTGGTTCTTATTTTTGGCAGAACAAGTAGACTTGCTCGACGAGTGCTACGTTTATTTATATCAGTTTTTTTTAATAATAAACACACAGTCGCATTCATAATATTAGTTAGGATATAAGTATAAAGCAGAATAGCTTGACAACAATGTTAACGAATTTTCGGTGTGGGCGACCGATACTGGCTCGACCGGTTCTGACATACTTTTTATAATCCTTCACCACTTAGAACAAACTTTAGTATTAAAGAAATGAACAAAAACGTTGTAACGATATATCCTAGTCATTTATAATGACCGCGCGTCGGCCGGTAGGTATTATTGATTATGAATGTACGAATACAGAATACGTAATAATTTTTATACAAATTTGATTTATTGTAATCCTACTTTATTTAATTTACTTATTTGTTAGCTAGTTGTATAAAAAGATGTGTAGAAAGAATTAATAACGACGAATAAATTAATTGAAAAGACGTCATTATAATAAAATTAGATATTCCCGCGGTTTCACCCGCGTTTATCGTTACTGCGCCGTCCCCGTAGGTCGTAGTGTGATGTTATATAGCCTTCCTCGATAAATAGGCTATCCAACACTAAAATAATTTTTCAAATCGTACCTGTAGTTCCAATGATTAGCGCGTTCAAACAAACAAACACCCGAAAACCAGAGTTGCAAAAATTGTTGTCCGAACAAATTTTAATAAGGTATCTGGACATATGCCTTGTAGATGGCACTGGACGAGCTCCTTCTAAATTTAATTTAAAATATAGCTAACGAAATGAAGATGTAGGTACGCAAAAGTCCAGTTTTCAATTTTAATGTGAATGCTTGTTATTAATGGCTGTCTTGACTCTTGTACGATATTATATGTATATGTAATCGTTTAGGTGTGTGTATTTATTATAATCTAGCGATCGCCTAGTGCTCGAAATTCGACCGAAGTTTGCCTGTAAGATATTGCTGATATTATATGTCATTATATATTGATATATGTAACCATAGTTACGCGCTTCGACTGCGTGTGTCAAATGCATGGTTGTGTGCGTGTAGTAGTTTTTCATTATTTTAATGTATTTCTAATGCATATTTTATATAAATATTAGGATTCGTCCCTCCTTCTCCATATAAACTTTAACTGTGCCAAATTTCATACTCCGCCATCCGGACACGTATTAATACATATATAGATTTGTAATCGTTTCTACAATCAATACGTTTCACTACATATTATAAAACAAAGTCCCCCGTCATATCTGTCTGTTCGCGATAAACTCAAAAACTACTGAACGGATTTTCATGCGGTTTTCACCAATAGACAGACTGATTCAAGAAGAAGATATAGGTATATAATTTGTTAGGGTTTCATTAGTATTACCAGTAGTACTAGTTTAAATTTAAAAAATAATAGCTGGTGAAACGCGGGTGTAAGCCAAGCCCAAAAGCATACAAATTTTTCAATTTTCATGTGGATGCTTGTTATTTTATGTTTATTATGTATTTGTAATCGTTTTTACAATCAATACATTTCATCTTGATAAAACGGAATTGTTAATAACCAATTTTACTTGCTAGCCTTTTCTTCACTTACTCTGGAAAATTCTCTCATGCACACGCTCAATGTAAACCTTTAGCTAACTAACCAGATGGAACTTTGACCCTTGATCTTAATGAATCAACGCATTGAATCTCGTTTCTTGAAACAGGCGATAGCTAAGAACAAGAGTACTATTTATGTCTTTAAAAGAACTCACGTGCAGACAGACAATTAGTTTAATAATACGACGGAATACCCAGAACTTAATTGCCGCTGTAGCTGTGATCAACTGATCAAGGATGCGGAAAATGGCTTGACGGCTACAAAGTAAATAAAGTTTAATAGATATCTATCAACATACTACGCAATTGTTTATGTATAAACATTGTTACAATATCCTGAGTACCTACGTGTTACAAGAGAGGAATTGAGTTTGTTTATGATATAAATATCCTATCCTAACTAATATTATAAATGCGAAAATGAGGTTGTTTGTTAGTTACGCTTTCACGCCTTAACTACTCAACCGATCAACATGACATTTTGCATACACATCGTCAGGGGTACAGAATAGGGCATAGGGTACCTTTCATCCAGAAAAAATAACTGTTGCAAACCTAACCTACATTTACGCGAGCGAAGCCGCGGGTGAAAACTAGTACTGAATAAAAATGAGTAAACGCTGCTTTAACACATGAATGAAATTATATATGTCAATATATTTATTGTAATAAGCAGCGATAGCTCAATAGGGAGATCAACAGAGGGTCTCGGGTTCGAACCCACGTCGCGCACCTCTGACTTTCGGAAGTTATATGACTTTTCGAAATTATGTGCGTATTGATTGACAATTATCGCCTGATCCGTGCCTCGGAGAGCACACTAAGCCGTCGGTCCCGGCTGCCATGAACATCTATGGCAGTCGTTATTGGGAAGTCAGTGCCCTCTAATATCCTGACACTGGTTTAGCTTTAGGGTATCGTTAGCCTTCGGGTTGCGGAGGTCAGATAGCAATGGCTCCGTGTAAAAACTGATATCCAGTCAAATCCGGTTAGACTAGAAAGCCGATCCCAAGTGACTTGGGAATAAAAGGCTAAGGAGAAGAAGATATTTATTGTAATAAGATATCACAGGAAACATAAAATAAGTAGGTATTGAATAAGAAGAAAAGAGCCACAGTATCTACGCACAAAAATGCTGTGTTCTCTTAAATGTGAGCATCAAAACATGTATCAAACCGTAGCCTCTTTTTTAGTAATTTTACAACATTTCATAAAGAGGCGTTTGGCTTTTAAAAAATGACTAAAATTGTTACTTGTATCTACCTAATACGAAGACCTATACCAGTCAGTCTATTGTAAATACTAAGTATCGATTCTTTAAGTTACATGTCTGCTTTTAATATACTTACTGTAATATTATATCCTAATCCTAACTTCCTAACTAATATTACAAAAGCGAAGATGAGTTTGTTTGTTTGTTTGTTACCTTTTTACGCCTAAACCACTGAACCGATCATCCTGAAATTTTGCATATACGTTGACAGGTGTACAGAAACGGATATAGGCTACCTCTCATCCCGAAAAAAATACTGTTCCAGAGGAAAACAATAATAACGTTCTTGTGATAATAGATGGCGCCACGAATTGATTGTCAAATACTAAATTAACGCGAGCGAAGCCGCGGGTAAAAGCTAGTTTTATTATAAATTATTTTATGGATTTGAATAACAAGTTTATTTATTAACCTCTGAGTCTTCTTCAGAGGTTAATGAAAACACTATGTGGGTCTGTGTGTACGTCTGTTAGTGACCGGCATAACTCCGGAACCACTGGACCGATTGACTGGTAACAGTGTGCAGACACCTTGGGATCATACCTCGGTCGAGTTTGAAAATAACCCTGTGGATCAAAAGATCCTCGCGATATAGGGGGTCACAAGGTCACATGAAGACGAAGACGTTGAATCCTTGGTTTTTACACCCATCTCGTTATGTTTTATTGTAAAATAAATTTTGCACACTATCAGTTTAAAGAATTATTTACATTATTTAAATATAATTTTGTCTGGATGAAGAAGTTAAACAAAGTAAATAATGTAACAGATATTTACCAGTCTTTTGCGCAACATCCTTCATGAGATCGTCGAGCTTCTTCTGCGATCGGCCGGCCACACCCCACGAGCCTATCTGGTACTTCTTGGCGAATTCTACCATGTGGACCACGGTCCGCTGTCCCGTGAACCCTGTCGCCCCAAATATCACTAAATCCAAGCGTGACATCTGTAAAAGAACATCGATCTATACTAGTACTAGCTGTCCCGACAGACGTTACCCTGAACACAAGAGAAAAAAACATATCTAAACCATTCTCGAATCCACTTGAACACACACAAAAAGTTTCATCAAAATCGGTCCAGCCGTTTAGGAGGAGTTCAGTGACATACACACGTACAGTAGAATTATATATATATAAAGATTATATAGAAGAAAGATTTGTATCTTTGTTTGTAATTAATAAACTTAAAAACTACTGAACCGATTTTTACCACCGCAGTAATCAATAATCATACACTTGGACGAAACTCGTCAGAGATAACTAGTCTATACTAATATTATAAAGCTGAAGAGTTTGTTTGTTTGGTTGAACGCGCTAATCTCAGGAACTACTGGTTCGAATTGAAAAAGTCTTTTAGTGTTGGATAGCCCATTTATCGAGGAAGGCTATAGGCTGTATAAAATCACGCTATGACCAATAGGAGCGGAGCAACAATGAAAAATGTTGCAGACGAAGTAGCGCGGGTCAGCTAGTCGTTAGATGTGTAGCTGATTTTCAATAGATAGTGTTTGGAGTGGTTCCACTCGAAGAGACTGACTATCATTCATAACAATAGGTTCTATCACTGTGTTATGTTATGCTATTTATTTATTTATTGGTTCATCAACATTTGTTACACTTATACATGTTCAAAACTATATGCTATATACTATCTGAGCGTACAAAATCAACCGGTAAACACAACATTCACAAACTAAACACGGATAGGTAAGAAACAATGTCTTGTGAGCCTCGCTGATTTCAGCATGAAGGGCCGGCTCGACCGGAGAAGTACTACCCTCTCACAGAATATCGACGTGAAATAGCAGTGTTCCTACTGTTGTGTTTCGTTTGGTGAGTGAGAGTGCCGGAGGCCCAATCACCTTTCCCCCTTCCCGCTCCTTCTCCTTCCCACTTCTTTTTTTCCTAAAGGGTCGGCAACGCGCAAGTGATGCCTCTGGTGTTGCAGGCGTCCATAGGCTACGGTGACCACTTACCATCAGGTGGGCCGTATGCTTGTTTGCCACCTTAATTGTATAAAAAAAAAAGTATATACAATATTGCATATTATATGTACTCACTTACAAGCCATTAACATTAACAGCTACTTAATTATTATAATGGTGATTATAGAAATTCAGTTAGTTATTTGATATTTACTCGTTACATAATATGTAACAAGTACCTAAATATCAAATAACTAATTGAATTTCTATTAATTATTATTTTTATTCAATATTAATTATTATAAATGTAATATGTAGGTAACATTCAAATATCCTCAATAATAAACGAGATGTTGCTGTGGTTTCACCCGCGTTTATCGTTACTGCGCCGCCCCCGTGGGTCGTAGCGTGATGTTATATGCCTATAGCCTTCCTCGATAAATAGGCTATCCAACACTACAAGAATTTTTTCAATCGAGCGAGTAGTTCCTGAGATTAGCGCGTTTAAACAAACAAACAAACTCTTCAGCTTTATAATATTAGTACCTATAGACTAGATGTGCCCGAGGTTTCACCCGCGTTTATCGTTACTGCGCCGCCCCCGTAGGTCGTAGCGTGATGTTATATAGCCTATAGCCTTCCTCGATAAATAGGCTACCCAACACTAAAATAATTTTTCAAATCGAACCAGTAGTTTCTGAGATTAGCGCGTTCAAACAAACAAACAAACTCTTGAGCTTTATAATATTAGTATTTTATTTACTTTATTTTATTTTACAATTTTAGGAAAACTTACAGCTAGTATATATAATAAACAGAATTGAGCACGAAAAATGAAGGCCAATTAAGTATAGATTAAATCAAGTAAACCTTGTATTTATAACGGTCTCAATACTTATTATTTAACAATTTCATAGGTAGATAGATATATTTATATATGTTTTATGAATTTGAATGAATTAAGTACTTATTAATTAGATATTGGTAGAAAAATAACCAGAAAGCTCATTAAATTTATGGGGATGTATTTTATTTTTATTTCGTAATAGCTTTTGCGCGCGACTCCGGCCGCGTGGTACCTACTTAAATAAAAAGTAGCCTATGTCCTTCCCCAGGTATTAAACTATATCTGTACCAAGTTTAATCTAAATCGGTTGAGTGGTTTAGCCGTGAAAAAGTAACAGATAGACAGACAGCCGGACAGACATACAGAGTTACTTTCGCATTTATAATATTATATAGTAAGGATGTGTACCTAAGTTGATTCAAATCTACTTACCTACACATACAAAGTAGGTAGAAGATAATAATAAATTCATATAATTATACCAACGAAATAAAAAAAGGCTTTTCAAGCTTTTGCTGTGGTTTTGCATTGTGTATAAATATTAAAAAAGCAACAAATAAACAAACAAATATTTTTTTAAAGTTCTATTAAATTTAGTTAAATTAATTTTGGCACTTATTTTAAGCCTTCCGTGTAATTACGCATGAATAAGTAATCAATGTAATAATTGATTCTATATCTAATGTTAATAATCATTACTATTGGAACGAGAACACCAAAAATTAACGTAATATTTACCTTTTATGAAAATTTTGCCACACAAAACAAATCCGTTCGAAGAAATATCACAAATGAACAAAGTTTTGAACTGAGCCCGCGCGCCACCAAGCAAAACGGATCGACATTAGCAACCAACTAGTAGGTACTGACACTGACGAAGGTGACCGAAGCTTTTATATGTATAAATCGATTTTTGACTCCACGACGTATCCGCTCTAGAAGCATTTCATAACGCGAACATCACACACCACACCGTGCACCGGTCTTCTATTGGGTGACTGGCAAGATTATTTCGCGTTTACGTGAATCATCATTTATTGTTGTTTCAGTTATATTCTATTGAATTTAATTTTTAAACTAGCTTCCTCCCGCATCTTTGCTCGCAAAATTATTATTAAAACATAATGTCTATTACTTCGGGATAGTACAGTTCTAATTACTATAAGATTTTATAAGAACTAGTTCAGTAACTTCAATAGTGCCAGAGATTTGACCCTAAGTACCTACATGTAAAAAGTTAATTTTTCATTATATTTTTTTAATCGTGTAAGTCATCATTATTTTACAAAGTGGTCCAGGTGGACCTCCGGGGGTCCACGGGAGACTCGACGGGGGTCTACGTTGGCGTGACAAAAAATGGGGATTCACAATTCGTAGAAAATTTATTTGCTTTCGATAGTGAAGAACTAAAATTTGCCTTGACTTCACCGACTGTTAGAAGGTCGAGAGGTCAGCCCGTAGAGATTTGATCAAATTTTTACTTGCATGAACTTGTTTAGCTGCAGGGGATCCACTGGAACCAGCTACATTTTGAAAGTGGTCTATGACAAATAAGTCTGGGGACCTCTGGTGTAAGTGGTCGCCACGTCACTTGCTGTGCGTCTGAGTCCCACACGGAGCAAAAAATGTGATCCAGAAGTATTTGTGCCGATTCTGGATGAAAGAAAGAAAGAAGAAAGAAAACATACTTTATTTCTAAAATCACGAAATCTTTCACAATATCATAATAGAACACACATATACACAATAATAAATAATTAATAAACACAAATTATAATGACAGCCCTGCGCCACAAATACCACGTTTCAAATGTGCCACCAGTACATACATAAACTGTGGTCGTCGCTTACGCTGCGAGACTTCCATAATTTCTAAAGTCCGTTATTTGATTGTTTGTAAAGTGTCCCGTGACGAGACATACAATAACATCCTAGCTAGAGCAACTACTGTCTTTCATAAGTATATATATAAACGTTTTTATACAGTGTCCATGTACCTACCTGTAATATAACAATCGCTACCAAGAGCTTATATAACAGAATTTAACATCTTTAATAATACAAAACTAAGTCAGCAGTGTCAGTACTGTAAAATTAATAAAAATCACGGGTCAAGTGTGATCCGGATCACTCACCAACATTTATATTATATTGCCTAAGACTCCCAAATGGGATAGGCAGAGGTGTATTTTAACCGTCATATTATTATCGTCATATTTTATATAATAAAGAAAAACATAAAAAAGAAAGAAGAAGAGATTTCTCTCTTCCTCGCTTGCTACTACATTGCGATACTTCGCAACGTCAATAGAATTTTCTTTTACGTTGGGTTTGCATTGACGCAGATCCCTCCGCGGGGGCTGGGGGAGGGGTTATGTCGGACTCGCCGGGGTAAAAGAAAGATGTTAAAATGATAATGGACCTCCCGGAATACCGACTCAACCTACCATGGTGTTCCTCGACAAAACCACTGTCAGCTGGGCCGCGCGAATCACATGCGGTCGCGACCCCGCCGAGGTTTCGGCCCGCTGTATGAAACCGCAGGCCACTACGCGACAAGACCTACCCATTAGGCACTACGCACTTTAAAGACCTACTGTTTCTCCCTAGAGAGGAGACGGAACCGACACAGAGGCGCGCGTGGGAACACGCACGCCGCCTCTCGGACCTGGTGCTGAACGGATGGCGGGCAGGCCCACAAAGCGAACCCCCCAGGTCGAAACTTAGGGTGGCTGGAGGTCGTCTCGCACCCTCCAGCGCCCGGGCTCTGCGGTTCGGGAGAGGGTTTAAACGCTCCCCCTCCCGCTCCGCCGCCTCCTTAATGGAAATCACTTCCTCACAGAAGGAGGCGCCGGCGTTCCACGACCTCTCATTCCGGACCATAGACTGAACTACGGTCGGGAGCGAGAGGGCAACCAATCCGACTGCCGAGATCAACTCACGGCGGCGCTGCGATGCCCAGGCGGGGCTAACCGCCAAAGTGTGCAGCGCCGTGTCCTCAACAATGTCGCGGCAGTCGCCGCAGTGGTGACAACCGGGCGTCTCTTGCCGGCGTATACGACACAGGAACTGGCCAAAACAACCGTGGCCAGTCATTACATGTGTCAGTCGGAAGGTAAGGGCGCCATGCCGCCTCTCCAGCCACTCCTCAAACACGGGACTTACCGCCACGATCGTGGCGTGCCCGGCACTGAGGTGCACGAGTCGCTCCTTCCATTTCGCCACTAGGACCTGGCGGAGCTCGGACCTTGCCGAACGTCAATAGACTTCTCTTATCTCTATTAATGTTGCGTAGCCCTACTCAATCTTTTATAATATATTTATAATTACATATCTTGTTAATATTATTACTTCTCCGTCCAGTTATTATACTGGAAATTGCAGTGTTTGGTAATAATAATACTATTTAATACAGTAGTTAGTGTAGTAGTATTGTAACTAATTCATAAAAATAAATAATTATACTTTTATGAAAGTTTAAGTACTGAATCGAAACGCACCATTATTTGACAAAAAAAAACTGGGGAACGCAACTGACAGTCTGACACTAATGACAGGTCTTTTAGCCGACGTTACTAGTCAGTCTAGTTGGCGTATAACCTCAAACTAATTATTATTTTAACGAAAATAAACATAATGGAATTAAACGAAAGAATTCTTCACTATTTAGAAAAATGTGACAAAGTGGACACATTAAAATTAGCTAGCGAATTTAATGAGGAGCATCAAAAAGTGGTGGGTGTAGTCAAAAGTTTAGAAGCACTGGAAATGGTAGTTTCTGAGGCTGCCAAGAGTACGAAATGGGAATTAACAGGAGAAGGTCAGCTGGTTGCAGACAAGGGCAGTCATGAGGCTGTTCTGTACAATAGTATTCCTGAAGGTGGCATGCCGCAAGCTGAAGTTATGAAGGTATTTTGAATTGTATGACGAAATATCTAGATCATTATCAGGCGCTTGATTTGGGCTATCTAGGTGGCTAAGGTCAAATATTTTTAGATATAGGTGTCTTTATCTTTTAATTGTTATAATATTAAACATTTTATAATTATATAAACATATGCAAGTTGTATTTATAATATTAGTTATCTAAACAAGGTCTGAATATACTGTTAATCTTCAAGTTTAAATTAATTTTGAATTTAAGTAATACTTCAATAATGCTCTATTTTGGCAACACACTGAGTTAATTCCTCAGAAGTCCTTATTTGGTTTGAAAATGATCTGATTAACACAAAAGCCTTGAAACCAGATCCTATGAATTATAAAATCTGCCTCATTTCATACAATAACTATTTATGGATTGTAATTTGGTCTTAAACCGATAATTTTCTTTCCAGACTGTTCCAAATGCAAAAGTTGGCTTCAGTAAGGCCATGTCTGCTGGCTGGATATACATGGATAAGTCTGGTGGACCACCACTTGTCAAACGCAAAGTTGATAGCATCACAGATACAGTACAAGAACACTTGAATGAAATCAAAAAGGGCATTGATAATTTAGCGGACAATGTCAGAAATGATTATAAGAAACGAAAGCTTCTCCAAGAGGTTACGTTGAAGAGTTTTGTTTTGTCAAAAGGTCCTCAGTTTGCTACAACTATAAAAAAATTAGAAACGGATTTAACTAGTGAGATGCTGCTTACTGGTTGTTGGAAAAGTTTGCAGTTCAAGCCATACAACTTTGATGCTTTAGGTACGAGGCTTTTAAAAAATATATGATTTTTAAAGAAGTGCACATCTTGTTAATTTTCTTCTCATATGCTGTGCCATTGCATATTGATTATATCTATCAAGTGTAAATGTTATAGATATAACTGTAGGTAGTATACACACATGGATTTAAGATTTTATTATTTTAATATAAATGTTTATAAAACTATGAGAGTATGATTTAGGCATAAACATAAATGGCCTCGATGGCATAGTGGTTAGTGTAACCGACTGCCACGCCTGAGGTCACGGGTTCGATTCCCGCACAAGTCAAACATTTGTGTGCATGAACATGGATGTCTGTCTTGGTCTGGGTGTTTCTATGTATAATATGTGTGTAATTACAAAAAAAAAGTATATATGTATGTTTATCCATTTTCTAGTACCCATAGTACAAGCTCTGCTTAGTTTGGGCTAAATGGTGTTGTGTGTATGTGGTAGAATATTATTATTAATTGCCAATATGATCTGCAATAATACTGCTTGGTAAAAGTTCATATCTTTATCTATTAATCAATCTTTCATTACTGGGGTCTTGGCACAATGCCTATTTAAAACTTCTTCTTGGTGTAGGGAACTTATTAAATTACTAGATGTGCCCACGGTTTCACTCGCGTTTATGGTTACTGCACCGCTCCCGTGGGTCGTACCGTGATGTTATATAGCCTATAGCCTTCCTCGATAAATAGGCTATCCAACACCACAAGAATATTTCAATTCGAACCAGTAGTTCCTGAGATTAGCGCGTTCAAACAAACAAACAAACTAATATTAGTATAGATTGCTTGTGACTCCAAACTAAGTCTGAAATCAGAAGTAACAATTAAACTTATCTTTTCCATCTCTAGGAACCTTAAATAGCTGATTAAGTAATAACCTTGCTCTGTTCCTATAGGTCAACCCCCAGAATGTGGTCACCTGCACCCTCTTCTCAAAGTGCGTTCAGAGTTCCGTGAAATCTTTCTTGAGATGGGTTTCACTGAGATGCCAACCAACCAGTATATCGAAAGCTCTTTCTGGAACTTCGATGCCCTGTTCCAACCGCAGCAGCATCCAGCCAGAGATGCCCACGACACATTCTTCATGTCATGTCCTGCTAGTACCACAGACTTCCCTATAGACTATCTAGAAAGGGTCAAAAAAGTTCACAGTCAAGGAGGATATGGATCACTGGTGGGTCTGTGTGTGTTTGTTTCCGTAGGGATTTCTATAGATTATTTTCAATAAGTTAATCTGCATCAGTTAATAAACGACGCGATAAAATCCGTATAAAGCAGTTTAGTTTCAAATATTTAAAGTTGTCTCTATCATCATTCATCAATACATATTATAAAACAAAATCCTCCGCCGCGTCTGTCTGTCTGTCTGTTCGCGATAAACTAATACGCGTCACCAATAGACAGAGTAATTCATGAGAAAGTAGAAAATGTGCGAAGCTGGGGCAGCTTACTAGTAGTATTAATGTGGAGGTTCATCTTTATTTGTTCTTTACATTTATCCTTACTAATATTATAAACGCGAAAGTTTGTATGGATGTATGGATGTTTGTTAGTCTTTCACTTAAAAACTACTAGACCGATTGCAATGAAACTTGGTATGTAGATAGCTTGAGACCTGGATTCACACGTAGGCTACTTTTGATCCCGATATTCTCACGGGACTGGGACTTAAGCGGGTGAAACCGCGGCGTAAAACTAGTATATACATATATCTCTCGATTAAAATCTTAGGTAGCTACTTTAAAAAATACATAACTGTCAAAAGCTTAGTTAATACTAGCTGTGCCCGCGGTCGCACCCGCGTCATTGGTATTTGTGGTTACTGCGCCGCTCCCGTGGGCTGTAGCGTGATGTTATATAGCCTAAGTCCTTCCCAGGGTCTCAGGCTATCTTCATTCCAAATTTCATCTAAATTGGTTCAGCGGATTGAGCGTGAAAAGGTAACAGACAGACAGAGTTACTTTCGCATTTATAATATTATATAAGTAAGGATAAGGATTGGTAAGGATATGTATGAATGCATGAGTTTGTTTGCTTTCTTTTCTGTAATCATGGAAAACATGACTTCTTGCGCAGAGATTGTTTATCTATACCTAATATTATAAAAAGGAAAGATTTGTTTGTAATGATTTAACTCAAAAGCTTCTCAACAGATTTTTTTAGAAAGCTACTTTATCACCAAGTAACATGGCTATATTGTATGTTAAAAAAGTACTGCTACATAAACTAACCTACTTTTACACGAGCGAAGCCGCGTGCTAGTGATAGATATGATAGATGTGATTAGAATGCTTGGTAAGGGATTTTGGGATCGTAAAGAACTTTGTAAGATATAAATTGTAAATGTGATGGTAATCCCAGGGCTACAGATATGAGTGGAAGATCGAGGAGGCTCAGAAGAATCTTCTTCGTACGCACACGACGGCCGTGAGTGCACGTATGTTGTACAAACTGGCGCAGCAGGATGAGTTCACGCCGCAGAAGTACTTCAGTATTGATAAGGTAATTAACCAAATAGTTCTTGGAATGCCAGACTTAGGGTCAATTCAGATCAGGCGGAAAAATGCTCGAGCATCTTTTAATTGGTAATTCAATATCAACCTTATTCCATTTAGATGTATACCTAAAATAGTATGCAACATTAAAATCTTATCCAATAAACATTTGCATACTATTTTAAGGTATATATCTAAATGGAATAAGGTTGATATTGAATTACCACTTAAAAGATGCTCGAGCATTTTTCCGCCTGCTCTGAATTGACCCTTAATCCTCCTATTCTCCATCCTATTAAGTTAGGTAAGGTAATAGGCCTATTAACTTTGATTCTAGTCTATTAGCTATCTAGTCTAGTCTATTATCTAGTCTAGTCTATTATCTAGCCTAGTCTACCGGGAATGTTTTACACTATCATTGCATCGCTCCTAAAAATTTAACTATGATATCAAATTAACAACAAGATAACGCTCCTTAATAAATAGGCTGCAAAATGAAAAAATATAATATCAAATCTGACTCGCTAAAGATTAGCGCGTTTTGTGTAGGAATGTGGTGAGTTTTCCCTCCAATACAAAGGGAGGATCCTCCGACCAGTCTGAGTGATCGTACCTGGCGAGCCGCGGCCCGACGACGGATGATTTTGGGGACTTGTATATAAAGTTAGTCGCCGTGTAAACTCCACTTGTGTGATGCAGTATTGTATGACGTCATTTTAAGCGCTTATTGTATATAGCGCCATCTGTTGGATGTAGGCCGAACTGCTTTGTCGGTGCGGCATCGCCACAGTTATACACACTGATATTTCAAAGGCTACCTTTGAAATATTAGTATAGATAAAACAATAAGGAAATACTTTTTGCGTATTCGTCAGGTATTCCGTAACGAGACCCTCGACGCGACGCACTTGGCGGAGTTCCACCAGGTTGAAGGCGTCATCGCAGACCGGGGCCTGGGTCTAGCAGATCTCATCAGTGTACTGGACGCTTTCTTCAAGAGACTAGGCTTCGACAAGCTTCAGTTCAAGCCGGCCTACAACCCGTACACTGAACCCAGCATGGAAATCTTCGCTTATCACACTGGTCAGTCCTTTTTTAAGTCACATAGGCCTGTACTATAATTTTTAATTTAATCACAATGAAAATGTAATTTTATATCAGCATGTCATCATTTAATTATTCACAAGAATACGCAATTATTTTTTAACTTTTTAGTGCGTTTTTTGTTTTAGAATATTCTTTTTTGTTAAAATTTTTGTTTATGTGAGGATCAATCCTGTGTGCCAACGAGCTAGTCACCAGCTGCTGGTCACAGCAGAGAGGCTCCTGAGTATTTTCCAGAACAACTAGGAAAGGCCTTAGAAATTCAAAAAAGCTTATATTCTGTCTGAAAATAATGTCCTCCTATGAATTTCGGTTACAGCGAGCAATCTTAACGGTGAATTGTCATCTGCGCAGATGTTACAGTACACAAGTCTGTGCGCAAACACAAGTGCATTCTCTGTTCCTTAGCCCTCGACATTCTATGGGACGGCAAGAGATTAGTCGCGGGACCAACGCCTTAAAGTACTTTTTTTTTAAATTCCAAGAAACCGCCAACTTCCTAACGTCGTCGTCAGCCGTTATGAATTTCTTGTTAGAAAAACCCAATAACTATTTGTTGGCCCGACCGGGGATTCAGATCTCATGCGTTTGTTTTTACAGGTCTCGGCAAGTGGATCGAAATCGGCAATTCGGGCGTATTCAGACCAGAAATGTTGCTGCCAATGGGTCTACCAGAAGACGTCAATGTAATCGCGTGGGGCCTGTCACTAGAACGGCCCACAATGATCAAATACGGACTGAACAATATCAGGGACCTTGTCGGTCCCAAAGTAGACCTTCAAATGGTACAAAGTAATCCTATTTGTAGGCTCGATAAATAATTGATTGTTTATATTGATTAATATATTTAAATGAATCAGTTCGCTTGTTTTATTTACGTTTAAACTTCTACAAGGTACTTAATGTAGTCGGCCTCGATGGCGTATTGCTCAGTGTAACCGACTGCCACGCCTGAGGTCGTGGGTTCGATTCCCGCATAAGTCAAACATTTGTGTGCATAAACATGGATGTTTGTCTTGGTCTGGGTATTTCTATGTGTAATATGTATGTATTTACATAAAAAAGTATATATGTATGTTTATCCATTGTCTAGTACCCATAGTACAAGCTCTGCTTAGTTTGGGCTAGATGGTGTTGTGTGTATGTGATAGAATATTAATAATAATAATTGTAGGCGAACGTTTCTCGACCAGATCGGAGGCGTTCTGAACAAAGGCCAGGTTAAGAGCTCCTTGAACCGACGGGCGTGTATGAGGAATGTGATGAAAGTGAACGAAGCCAGAGAAGTGTGTCAGGATCGTAGCAAATGGAAATCCGTAGTCTCTGCCTACCCCTCTGGGAAACAGGCGTGAATCTATGTATGTATGTAATACAATATGTTTTACAAACATTGAAACAACTGACAAAGAACTGCTAGACACGAAACAAACACACTTGTAGTAAAATCTTTACAAACAGTCTGATATACTCGTACCTACTAGTGATCTCGACACAAAGGTCTCTCTCTCTCTCACTGTCAAGGCTTGTGTCGCCAACGTCTAAAAAAGTTAACCGAAATCATATAAATTTATAAAAGGTAGTATTTAACTGCACAGCAAAAAAATACTAATTGCGCAGCAAAAAAAGCTAATTGATCAGCAACTCATGGCCAGCAAACTTTAAAGAGATCAAACTAAGTCGACAGAGCCCCGCTGCGCGGGGCTCCTATTTTTGGGTGGGTTTAAAAAAAGGAACCTAACATAACCTAACACTTCCGAAACGGAATGCAGTGATTAGAGGCGTATAGATGCTCGTTATGCTGTGCAATATTTGCTGACCAATTAGTATTTTTGCTGATCATTATATTTAATCCCAATTATAAATACAATATGCATAATCGTTCGATAAGCAATATGCAGAAATCTGGTTCACACTATACGCCTAACGCGAATATACATTGAAATTAAACTACTTCATACGGATTTTGTCGCGTTGTTTATTTTAACACTTTTATTACATAATTGTGAACTATAACACTACTATTATTGAACTTTACTATAATTTAAGCTATTGTTACGTGCTGGGTTCGAGGGATAAGAATGTAAACAATATTACCGACTAAAACACGTTTTATTCTAGCACACAATTAAATTTAAAACACTACAAACACTATACTACACTTTTCCACTGTGACTGCTTCAAACTTCGTAGTATTTTCGCTTCCGTTCTCTTCGATGAATACCTACTTGACCGCTTACGATTGTAAACTGCCTCGGCGAGCACTGACCTTGCTCTTTTATACGCGGTTAAAGCGTTTCTGGAGTTTTCTAAAAACGCCATACCTGGTATGTAAACAGTACGAAGATTCGAGAATGTTCCAGTGTTATCTCTACTATTCGCGTACCTACCTACTACGTAGTTCCGTAAGACATCAATAGATGGCGCTGTAATAAATTATTAGACAGAACTGCCGAATCTTCCCCACAGTACCGAGAGATGGAACTGGGTGTAACACTACTTATATTTCAGTTTACAATTTTTCCCGACGTTTCGGTTGCTTTACAGCAGCCATGGTCACGGGGAGACTAAGATGGTAGTTGTCTCAATGTTCTGAACTTTGAAATAACTATACTTCAAAACATTTATTTACACTTCAAATTTATGTAATAAAAGTATTTTTAAATTAACAACTCGAGAGAATCCGTATAAAGTAGTTTAATATCAATGATTCACACATTTCACACTACTTTTGCTATTTAGCTCAGAGCTACAAGATGAACCTCAAGTCCGTAGCATGTCCAACCAGAAAGTTTGGCTACTAACTGGATACAGACACCTTACCAAAGCTATGTTCACAGTATAATGACACTGTGCTTCGTTAAATCGAATATTTAGTAGTATTGAAACGAGGCGACAAAGGTCCGAACTCCGCCAGGTCCTAGTGGAGAAGTGGAAGGAACGACTTGTGCAGTGTCGGACACCCCACGATCGTGGCGGTAAGTCCCGTTTTTGAGGAGTGGTTGGAGAGGCGGCATAGTGCCCTTACCTTCCGGCCCTTACCTACCGGCTGACACAGGTAATGACTGGCCACGGTTGCTTAGGCCAGTCTCTGTGTCGCATAGGCGGGCAAGAGACGCCCGGTTGTCACCACTGCGGCGACTGCCGCGACGTTGTTGAGGACACGGCGATGCACACTTTGGCGAATTCCCTCGCCTGGGCATCGCAGCGCCGTGAGCTGTATTACGGTAGGCAAGTATTGAAACCATAGGTTTCCAGACATTTTTTTCTTATAGACCACTTTCAAAATTTTGCTGGTTCCGGTGGACCCCCTGCAGCTAAACAAGTTCATGCAAGTAAAAAATTTGATCAAATCTATACAGGATAACGTATTATTTTTTTTAGAAATTCTCGGTACTGAACCTATCACGGTAGGTGGGCTGACCTTTTCTTTTTTAGTCATTCTCGACCGAAAAATCGAAAGACCACTGGTACCGAATATGAAATATGCAATATTATATTTATTAGTTTTACAAGTAATGTTTTCGTGGACCCCGCATACGAATTGTGCACTCCCATTTTTTTGTCACGCCTATGTAGACCCCCTTCGAGTCTTCTGTGGACCTCTGGGAGTCCACCTGGACCACTTTGGGAACTAATGATTTAAATCAACATGTAATATAGAATAGGATATCCCATAAACAAAAGTGTTCTAGTACAGTTTCGTATTCTGTGTTATTATTGTCACTTACATTAGCTCGTTAGCATTGGTTTGCAATCTGTCTAGGAGAAGGAAAACTCCGAAGTCAAACCAATTTTCAGGGAGCAGACCCGAGAATAAACCCCGATCCAAGGTGTTAACCGACCCGTGCTGATGGAGTCGTGGCCAGAGGGAAAGCTGGTCGTGAACGGAGGGTGCCTGTGTTGGTGGTCACAGGGCACAGGATGGATCCACCTTACCTCTGTAAAGGGCTCTGCGGAGGTGGACAGTATTTTCCCTAACAATCGTGGGAACGCATATGGACTTTGATTTTATTAATAATCCGCATGGCGGCGACGCGGTCCGCCACCCGTCACTTTTCGCCCTCGCGAGAAACGTCTCGCGAGGGCGAAAAGTGGCCTACGGAAAGCCGTTTTGCTACATTGAATGTTGGAGGAGGCATGGATGGAAAATTGAATGAAGCATGTCAGATGATGAATGAGAGAAAGATTGATGTTCTGTGCGTGAATGAGACGAAGAGGAAAGGCTGTAACACCACTAGGCATGGACCCTACACGGCGTATTGGTCCGGCGTGCCTAGCAATACCAGAGCCTGTTAGGGAGTTGGTGTTATTCTGTCTGCTAGAATGAATGAGTGTGTAAAAGAATTCGAATATGTGAATGCTAGGTTACTATGGATGAGAATGAAAGTAGGGATTACTCGTGTGTTTATGGTAGGGGTCTATGCACCCGTAAACATAGCAACGGGTATGTCTCAGAGTGCACGGGAAGAAAGAGAAGATTTTTGCGAGTGTTTAAGAGATGTCTTGAGGAAATGCAAGGAACACGAGAGGTTGATAATGTTAGGGGATTTTAATGGTTGGGTGGGAGTAAAGCGTGAAGGATACGAAAGGGTTTTAGGCAAGTATGGGGACGAAAGCGTGAATGAGAATGGAAAAAGGTTGCTTGAGCTATGTTTGGAGTGGAATCTCTGTGTGACAAACACTATGTTTGCCCACAAAAGAATCCACCAGTATACAAGAGAAGCAAAGAATGTAAGAAGTAGTATGATTGACTTTGTTGTAGTGGATGAAAGATTGAGAAAGAATGTCCTAGACACTCGGGTATATAGAGGTATTGGTGTCCATACCGACCATTTTTTGATTATGAGCCGGATACGTGGCCTCTTCAAAGGATGGCGACACCGTATACCTACCCGAACAAGTGTCCAAGAACGAATAAAAGTAGAAAATTTGCAAGATGAAGTATTGAAAGACGAGTATAAAAAACAATTAAGGAAAAGATTTGAAAGATTTTGTGACACTGATGATATAGAAGAATTATGGCAGTCGTTTAAGCATGAAGTGGTTGTTGTAGCGTCAGAAGTATGCGGTGTGAGCAAGAAGAGGAAAGTTATAAAATCGAAGAATGCGTGGTGGGATAAAGATGTGCAAGGGGTAGTACGTGAGAAGAAGCAGGCATGGTTGGACTGGCTATCTGTCAGAGCCAATGAAAGAATGCAAGAAGCAACGAATGAGGATGTGAATGAAGCTAGGAATAAGTTTATAAGAATGAATAAGGTAGTGAAAGATGTAATTAAAAGGAAAAAAGAGGAATTGAAAGACGAGTTTGATAGAAGATTATCTGAAGATTTCCGGACCAACGCGAAGTTCTTCTGGAAATCCATTCGCTCGGTACGAGGTAAAACCGTAACCACAGAGCTGAAATCAATCAGATATAAGAATGGAAGTTTACTGAATGAAGAAAAGAGCGTACTGAAGAGATGGAAGGAATATTTTGAAAGTTTATTTGAAAGAGAGGAATGGCAAGGGCAAAGTTTCGAACTGAATGATAATGATAGTAGTGATGAAAGCCCTATTAGTATGGATGAAATAATGAAAGCATTGAAAAGCATGAAATCAGGAAAGGCTGGTGGGTATGATAGGATTACAGTCGAAATGCTGACAGCTGGACAGGGTCTTATAGCAACTCAGTTGTGCCGCCTTTTTAACTTGTGCTGGAATACCGGCCGTGTACCAAGTGATTGGTGCAAGGCCGTCATAGTACCTTTATACAAGGGAAAAGGCTCACAGCAAGAGTGCAAAAGCTATAGAGGCATTAGCTTGCTCAGCGTCGTCGGTAAATTGTATGCAAAAGTGTTAATTGAAAGGATTGTGAAAGTAACCGACAAGAAAATATGGGATGCACAAACTGGATTTCGAAAGGGTATGGGATGTACGGATCAGGTCTTTTCCTTATGGAGCATAGCCGAAAAAGTTTTGGCCAAAGGTCAAAAGGTCTATTGCGCATTCATGGATCTGGAAAAGGCTTATGATAAAGTGGTGAGGAATGAACTTTGGTCGTCATTGTCCATGTATGGAGTGAATAGCAACCTCACGCGAGCTCTGAAATCTCTTTATGATGATTCCAGAGCTTGTGTTAGGATAAATGGGACCTACACAGAGTGGTTTAGCATCGATAAAGGTGTTAGACAAGGATGTGTAGCGTCACCTTGGCTGTTTAACCTATACATGGACAATTGTTTGAAAGATTTAAAAGATTGTGAATGGGGATTAAGAATGAATGAGTTACTTGTCAAATGTCTTCTTTATGCCGATGACCAAGTAATACTTGCGTCATCGGCGGATGAGTTGCAGGCGATAGTAACTATTATGCATGGTGCTTTTGAGAGTAAAGGAATGAAAATAAATGTAAGCAAGACGAAAGTAATGGTATTTGAAAAGGAAGAGTGCGTGACGATGTGTAATATTATGATTGATGGAGAAAAAGTGGAGCAAGTGAAAGAGTTTGTATATTTGGGTACTTTGTTTACAAGGGATGGTAAACATGACGGAGATATTGAAAGGGGAACGATTGCTGGCAACAAAGTGAAAAGAGTCCTACGCGCTTTTATGAACAGTCGAAATGTATCCGAAAAGGCACGTTTGGCTGTTCATAGAGGACTATTAGTGCCCACACTTATGTATGGAAGTGAAAGTTGGGTATGGCAAAAGAAGCATGAGAGCAGAATAAATGCTGTAGAAATGAGAGCGTTGAGAAGCATATGTGGTGTGACTCTGAAAGATAGAATAAGAAATAGTGTGATTAGAGAGAGATGCGGCATGAAAGTGGATATAGTTACAAGAATAGAAAAGGGTATGTTAAGCTGGTTTGGACATGTAGAAAGAATGGACGAGGAAAGACTGACTAAGAAAGTTTATAAGGCTAGTGTGAATGGAACAGTGGCAAGAGGAAAACCTAGGCGAACGTTTCTCGACCAGATCGGAGGCGTTCTGGACAAAGGCCAGGTTAAGAGCTCCTTGAACCGACGGGCGTGTATGAGAAATGTGATGAAAGTGAATGAAGCCAGAGAAGTGTGTCAGGATCGTAGCAAATGGAAATCCGTAGTCTCTGCCTACCCCTCTGGGAAACAGGCGTGAATCTATGTATGTATGTACATTAGTAAATGACTAGAAATAAATAAATAAAACGAAATACTAAGACACGATTGTAATATATTATTATTATTATATAAGCGCTATTGCTCTCCGAGTGCTGTGCTATTCCATTGAGTTATTGAAGTGAAACTTCTTTATCGACGTATGGGAGAAATTTTGTAGCAGTGTAAAAAAAAATCGTCACGTTTTTCGGTTACGCGCCATGTTGCTTTTTTATCAAAGTTTAGTATAGTGACGTAAAGAATATAATGTAATATATTTATAATAATAACAACAATATATTAGTTTTGAAGTTTGGTTTGAAATAAGAATAACAATATATTAATTTGAAAGTGATAAAATAAAAAGACTTATTCAAATTTAAGTGAATTTACAAGAAAAGTGAGTGATTATATATAACGGATCATCGATTCCAGCAGGGTTTTTAAAAGCTGTGACGTCAGCAGAGCTGACGTCACTATTCTCAATAGACGGATCACTCATTGCAAACAATGAAACACGCTTTCGATAATAAACACTTATAATTCTTAAGCACAATCTTAATCTTAACTATGTAAAGCAACACAGTAAAACTCAATATTAAATTAAGTACTCACAAGATTACAATTTGTGAAGAGATCTTTCTTCTGTGAGGACTCGTAATAGAATGCTTGACTTTTCAACGCCAAACGCGCTCAAGATGGCGGGCGTTGGGAGGTCAATACACAATCACAATATTTCACTATTATTTTAACACACACTTCCTTAATAGCTAATTTAATTACGTTAATTCTTTACAAAAATCAACAGACCATTTTTAATATTTAGAACATTTTAATTTCAATTCAAATGTTTTAATAACCGACTGTTTGACTCTTCAATTTAATATTGAACTTGAAAGTATTCGAAATACTTTGAACTCAACAAAAATATCTAGAAATCAATTCGTTATTGCTTAAAAACCAAGTTATGAATTTAGCAATTGCTTAATTACTTCAAAATGAATGTTTAAATTATAATGAGTAATAGTTTGTCATCTCAAACAACAACAAACCATTACAAGTCTTATTTTAAGCAATAACTCGTAAAAATCGCATAAACAATGTGGTAATTATGAAATAATCTTAGTAAATAAAATAGAGACCTGATTATAAGTCAATCAGCGGTAAATGGATGTATTAAAATAATTGGTTATATGGACTATTTTTTTTTTTTTTTTTTTTTTTTTTTTTTTTTTTTTTTTTTTTTTTTTACGTCAGGGGAATGCCTTTACGCACCGTCCGCGCCGGGGCAGGGCGCGGGTGTGTGGGACTCGAGCCAGAGAGGCCGGCCCCATACCCACTAAACCCCTGACGACGTTCCTCAGGTACCGGCGTCGGTGCCACGGGATTCACGCTAGCATTCACCGCGACACCGACAAGTCTTGGCCCGCCACGTGAGTAGGCGGGCCCCAGCTGTTTGGGGGAGGACTAGATGGTACAGCCCTCCCCTCCACTGAGGGGGGCGCGCGGGGTGCTTACGCCCCTCCCTCGGGCCTGTGCTGCTCGGGCGGCAGACTGCCCAAGTCCACCACCCGCAGGCCGCCCCCTAGGGTGGCTGGAGGTCCGCGAACGCCCTACGTCGGCGCCCTGGACGTCTCCTGCGGTTTGGGTGGGGAGAGACCAGCTCCCTCTCCCGTTCCGCCGCCTCCTTCGCAGACATCACTGCCTCGCAGAAGGCGACGGCGGCCTCCCATGCACCCTCGCTCCGGACCATGGACAGAACCATGTCAGGCAGCGAGAGGACCTGGACACCCAGTGCCCCGGTTAACGACCGGCGCTGCTCCTCCCAAGCTGGGCACTCCACGAGTGTGTGCAGCGCCGTATCCTCGGGGCCGTCACCGCAGTGGTGACAACAAGACGTCTCCTCCCGGCCTATACGACACAAGTACCTCCCGAAGCATCCATGCCCGGTGAGGACCTGCGTCAGCCGGAAGGTCAGGGCGCCATGGCGCCGCTCCAGCCACTCCTCCAAGATTGGACTTACCGCCGCTATTGCGGCGTGCCCTGCACTCGGTCGCGCAAGCCGTTCACCCCAGTCCGCCCTTAGGATGCTGCGGAGCTCCGACCGCCGCGCCTCCACCTCTCTCGGCAACGGCTGAAAGCCCCGTTCCAGAGCCTCCCCGCGCCACTGGTAGAGCGACGCGAGAAGTCTGGCCTCTAGGTCCCAGGGCGGTGATCCGGCCAGGAGGCTTGCCGCCTCAAAGGAGATCGTACGGTACCCCCTCGCGGCCCTGACGGCCATCACCCTCTGCGGCCTCCGCAGCAGGGCGGCGTTACGTGCCGTCAGGTTATGCCCCCAGATGGGGCTCCCGTATAGGGCCATCGCCCGCACGACCCCCATGAAGAGCCTCCTGCATGAGGCGTTTGGCCCCCCCAGATTGGGTAGCAGCCGCGACAACCCTGCGGCCGCGCCCATCAATTTAGGGGCCAACCTTCGGAAGTGTTCTCCGAAGGCCCATCGGCCGTCGAGGATGAGGCCCAGATACCTCATCGATTTCTCGACGCCGATGCGGACGCCTCCCACCACGATGTGGACTCCCTCCGGCGGCGCGTTCCGAGGCCCGTAAAAGAATAGAGCCTCGGATTTGTGCAGCGCCACCTCAAGGCCCAACCGCCGGATCCTCCCCACGACATGCGCGACCCCTGCCGTTGCCAGGACAGCCGCCTGCCGGTGCGTCGCTCCCCGAGCGAGGACGAGCGTATCGTCCGCGTAGCAGACTACGCTTACGCCGGGGAGGAGCACACCGCGCAGCACCCAGTCGTATCCGATGTTCCACAGGAGCGGGCCGAGAACCGAACCCTGTGGAACACCGCACGACATCTCCCGCCGAGACCACCCGCTCGAACCCGGGTATACGACGGCCCTCGCCGTCAGGTACGCCCCGACAATTCGACGGAGGTAGGTCGGCACCTGATGGTAAAGCAGTGCCTCCCTTATGCAGTTCCAGGGCAAGGTGTTGAACGCGTTGGCGATGTCGAGAGACACCGCCAACACCACCTCTCCCCGTGAGACTGCTCCCTCCGCCAGAGCCTTCACGCGTGCGATCGCATCGACCGTGGAGCGCCCACGACGGAAACCGAACTGGTTGTCCGCCAGATCCGGTCCCACATCAACCAGATGCCCGACAAGGCGGTCAGCCACGACTCTTTCAAGCAGCTTTCCGACCTCGTCGAGCAACACAATGGGCCGGTAGGCGGACGGACTGTCCGCCGGGCGCCCCTCTTTCCGGAGCAGGACCATTCTCCCGGTTTTCCACCTGTCCGGGAATTGGCCCCGCTCCAGACACGCGCTGAACAGGCTCCTTAGTCGGGGCTCGAGGGCCTTGAGGGCTAGGACCCATGCACGGCCTGAAATGCCGTCTGGGCCCGGGGCGGTGCGCTTGGCTTGCAGCCTCTGCACCGCCACCCTCATTTCCACTGGTTATATGGACTAGCGCCAACATATTCGAACTACTTTAAACTCAACAAAAATATCTAGAAATCAATTCGTTATTGTTGAAAAATCAAGTTATCAATTTAGCAGTTGCTTAATTACTTCAAAATTAATGTTTAGATTATAATGAGTTTATAAGTCTGTCGTCTCGAACAACAACAAACCATTACAACTCATTTTAAGCAATAACTGGTAAAACTCGCATAAACAATGTCGTAATCATGAAATAATCTTAGTAAATAAATAGAGACCTGATTATAAGTCAATTAGCGCTAAATTGATGTATTAGAATAATTGGTTATATGGACTTGCGCTGACATATATTTCGTTTTATAAATTCAACACGGATGAGCATGATTTTAATATTTATTTGAGGTTAACCTCACTTTTTGATTGTAAGTATCAGTGAATGTATATAACAAGTATTAATAATATGACTGTAAATCTAGTGAACATTATTAATTCTAAAAACAATAAAAAATATAAATTAAATAATAATTTTAAAATAAAACAAAACACGATTAGAAAATAAAAATATGTATACGTACATCTTTTTTAATTATTCGTTTTTAATGATTTATTTATTCATTTTTAATTTTATAAAATCGTTGCATTTCTACAAGATTAACTGTCATTATATAATTGTATTACTTTGAAAAGATAATTCCAATTATTTATTCATAACTTGTGTAATTGATTAAGTCATTAAATATCTGCTTTGAATTATTTTTATTAAGTTATGAAATAAATATTAATATTAAAGTTAGTTAAATAATTTTTGTTAACTAATTAACTAATTAATGTCGTAAAGAAGTTTCACTTCTTACCTGTGTACTCTGGTACACACACACATTTTTATTTTTATATTCTGCACTTGGCAAGATATAATGTAATAACGCCTTTTTCAATGTTACTTTAAATATTGTATAATTCGAAAGAATAAAACAAAAGTGCGAACGTCACCTGCTCACATCACACTTTCATTTGAATGTTCATTGTATCTACATTTTTCTTACTCTGAAAATCATGTTTTTCTCATCTTTAAATATATTAAAACGCCAATCCAAAGTGCAAAGCCCTTGCAAAATAATTGTAAGATATTATGAAATACCGGAACATCTACAGGATGTGATAAGTGATCCCAATCCTATGTTCTTCAGAATGGTGCAATACTTTTATCATAATGCCGTTAAAATCTGTGAAAGTTCATTATTAGATCGCCTGAAATCACATCCCCACTTATCGGATAAGAGGAGGACACAAAGATTGGATGGGATTCTAAAGGTAAAGAGGTGACGTAGGTATCATAACAAACATAGACTTCATGACGTTGTCAATAACAAACAAATTTAATTCTTGTTTCAAGATCATGGTGCATACTATCAATAATAGGTATATGTATATGCCCTGTATTAAATTATCCCACTGCTGAGCACGGGCCTCTTCTCAGTGTGATAAGGTATAGACCACCACGCTGGCCCAGTGCGGGTTGGCTCAGTGTGATAAGGCCGTAGACCACCACGCTGGCTCAGTGTGATAAGGTCATAGACCACCACGCTGGCCCAGTGCGGGTTGGCTCAGTGTGATAAGGCATAGACCACCACGCTGGCCCAGTGCGGGTTGGCTCAGTGTGATAAGGCCGTAGACCACCACGCTGGCCCAGTGCGGGTTGGCTCAGTGTGATAAGGCCGTAGACCACCACGCTGGCTCAGTGTGATAAGGTCATAGACCACCACGCTGGCCCAGTGCGGGTTGGCTCAGTGTGATAAGGTCATAGACCACCACGCTGGCTCAGTGTGATAAGACATAGACCACCACGCTGGCCCAGTGCGGGTTGGCTCAGTGTGATAAGGCCGTAGACCACCACGCTGGCTCAGTGTGGTAAGGTCATAGACCACCACGCTGGGCCAGTGCGGGTTGGCTCAGTGTGATAAGGCATAGACCACCACGCTGGCCCAGTGCGGGTTGGCTCAGTGTGATAAGGCATAGACCACCACGCTGGCCCAGTGCGGGTTGGCTCAGTGTGATAAGATCATAGACCACCACGCTGGCTCAGTGTGATAAGGTCATAGACCACCACGCTGGCCCAGTGCGGGTTGGCTCAGTGTGATAAAGCATAGACCACCACGCTGGCCCAGTGCGGGTTGGCTCAGTGTGATAAGGCCGTAGACCACCACGCTGGCTCAGTGTGATAAGGCATAGACCACCACGCTGGCCCAGTGCGGGTTGGCTCAGTGTGATAAGGCATAGACCACCACGCTGGCTCAGTGTGATAAGGTCATAGACAACCACGCTGGCCCAGTGCGGGTTGGCTCAGTGTGATAAGGCATAGACCACCACGCTGGCCCAGTGCGGGTTGGCTCAGTGTGATAAGGTCATAGACCACTACGCTGGCCCAGTGCGGGTTGGCTCAGTGTGATAAGGCATAGACCACCACGCTGGCTCAGTTTGATAAGGTCATAGACCACCACGCTGGCTCAGTTTGATAAGGTCATAGACCACCACGCTGGCTCAGTGTGATAAGGTCATAGACCACCACGCTGGCCCAGTGCGGGTTGGCTCAGTGTGATAAGGTCATAGACCACCACGCTGGCCCAGTGCGGGTTGGCTCAGTGTGATAAGGCATAGACCACCACGCTGGCCCAGTGCGGGTTGGCTCAGTGTGATAAGGTCATAGACCACCACGCTGGCCCAGTGCGGGTTGGCTCAGTGTGATAAGGTCATAGACCACCACGCTGGCCCAGTGCGGGTTGGCTCAGTGTGATAAGGCATAGACCACCACGCTGGCCCAGTGCGGGTTGGCTCAGTGTGATAAGGCCGTAGACCACCACGCTGGCTCAGTGTGATAAGGCATAGACCGCCACGCTGGCTCAGTGTGATAAGGTCATAGACCACCACGCTGGCCCAGTGCGGGTTGGCTCAGTGTGATAAGGCCGTAGACCACTACGCTGGCCCAGTGCGGGTTGGCTCAGTGTGATAAGGCCGTAGACCACCACGCTGGCTCAGTGTGATAAGGTCATAGACCACCACGCTGGCTCAGTGTGATAAGGTCATAGACCACCACGCTGGCTGAGTGCGGGTTGGCTCAGTGTGATAAGGCCGTAGACCACTACGCTGGCCCAGTGCGGGTTGGCTCAGTGTGATAAGGCCGTAGACCACCACGCTGGCTCAGTGTGATAAGGCATAGACCACCACGCTGGCCCAGTGCGGGTTGGCTCAGTGTGATAAGGCCGTAGACCACCACGCTGGCTCAGTGTGATAAGGCATAGACCACCAAGCTGGCCCAGTGCGGGTTGGCTCAGTGTGATAAGGCCGTAGACCACCACGCTGGCTCAGTGTGATAAGGTATAGACCACCACGCTGGCCCAGTGCGGGTTGGCTCAGTGTGATAAGGCCGTAGACCACCACGCTGGCTCAGTGTGATAAGGCATAGACCACCAAGCTGGCCCAGTGCGGGTTGGCTCAGTGTGATAAGGCCGTAGACCACCACGCTGGCTCAGTGTGATAAGGTCATAGACCACCACGCTGGCCCAGTGCGGGTTGGCTCAGTGTGATAAGGCCGTAGACCACCACGCTGGCTCAGTGTGATAAGGTCATAGACCACCACGCTGGCCCAGTGCGGGTTGGCTCAGTGTGATAAGGCATAGACCACCACGCTGGCTCAGTGTGATAAGGTCAAAGACCACCACGCTGGCCCAGTGCGGTTTGGCTCAGTGTGATAAGGCATAGATCGTCACGCTGGCTCAGTGTGATAAGGCCGTAGACCACCACGCTGGCTCAGTGTGATAAGGCATAGACCACCACGCTGGCCCAGTGCGGGTTGGCTCAGTGTGATAGGCATAGACCACCAAGCTGGCCCAGTGCGGGTTGGCTCAGTGTGATAGGCATAGACCACCAAGCTGGCCCAGTGCGGGTTGGCTCAGTGTGATAAGGCATAGACCACCACGCTGGCTCAGTGTGATAAGGTCATAGACCACCACGCTGGCCCAGTGCGGGTTGGCTCAGTGTGATAAGGCATAGATCGCCACGCTGGCTCAGTGTGATAAGGCCGTAGACCACCACGCTGGCTCAGTGTGATAAGGCATAGACCACCAAGCTGGCCCAGTGCGGGTTGGCTCAGTGTGATAAGGCATAGACCACCACGCTGGCTCAGTGTGATAAGGTCATAGACCACCACGCTGGCCCAGTGCGGGTTGGCTCAGTGTGATAAGGCATAGATCGCCACGCTGGCTCAGTGTGATAAGGCCGTAGACCACCACGCTGGCTCAGTGTGATAAGGCCGTAGACCACCACGCTGGCTCAGTGTGATAAGGTCATAGACCACCACGCTGGCCCAGTGCGGGTTGGCTCAGTGTGATAAGGCATAGACCACCACGCTGGCCCAGTGCGGGTTGGCTCAGTGTGATAAGGCCGTAGACCACCACGCTGGCTCAGTGTGATAAGGCATAGACCACCAAGCTGGCCCAGTGCGGGTTGGCTCAGTGTGATAAGGCATAGACCACCACGCTGGCTCAGTGTGATAAGGTCATAGACCACCACGCTGGCCCAGTGCGGGTTGGCTCAGTGTGATAAAGCATAGACCACCACGCTGGCCCAGTGCGGGTTGGCTCAGTGTGATAAGGCCGTAGACCACCACGCTGGCTCAGTGTGATAAGGCATAGACCACCACGCTGGCCCAGTGCGGGTTGGCTCAGTGTGATAAGGCATAGACCACCACGCTGGCTCAGTGTGATAAGGTCATAGACAACCACGCTGGCCCAGTGCGGGTTGGCTCAGTGTGATAAGGCATAGACCACCACGCTGGCCCAGTGCGGGTTGGCTCAGTGTGATAAGGTCATAGACCACTACGCTGGCCCAGTGCGGGTTGGCTCAGTGTGATAAGGCATAGACCACCACGCTGGCTCAGTTTGATAAGGTCATAGACCACCACGCTGGCTCAGTTTGATAAGGTCATAGACCACCACGCTGGCTCAGTGTGATAAGGTCATAGACCACCACGCTGGCCCAGTGCGGGTTGGCTCAGTGTGATAAGGCATAGACCACCACGCTGGCCCAGTGCGGGTTGGCTCAGTGTGATAAGGTCATAGACCACCACACTGGCCCAGTGCGGGTTGGCTCAGTGTGATAAGGCATAGACCACCACGCTGGCCCAGTGCGGGTTGGCTCAGTGTGATAAGGCCGTAGACCACCACGCTGGCTCAGTGTGATAAGGCATAGACCGCCACGCTGGCTCAGTGTGATAAGGTCATAGACCACCACGCTGGCCCAGTGCGGGTTGGCTCAGTGTGATAAGGCCGTAGACCACTACGCTGGCCCAGTGCGGGTTGGCTCAGTGTGATAAGGCCGTAGACCACCACGCTGGCTCAGTGTGATAAGGTCATAGACCACCACGCTGGCTCAGTGTGATAAGGTCATAGACCACCACGCTGGCCGAGTGCGGGTTGGCTCAGTGTGATAAGGCCGTAGACCACTACGCTGGCCCAGTGCGGGTTGGCTCAGTGTGATAAGGCCGTAGACCACCACGCTGGCTCAGTGTGATAAGGCATAGACCACCACGCTGGCCCAGTGCGGGTTGGCTCAGTGTGATAAGGCCGTAGACCACCACGCTGGCTCAGTGTGATAAGGCATAGACCACCAAGCTGGCCCAGTGCGGGTTGGCTCAGTGTGATAAGGCCGTAGACCACCACGCTGGCTCAGTGTGATAAGGTATAGACCACCACGCTGGCCCAGTGCGGGTTGGCTCAGTGTGATAAGGCCGTAGACCACCACGCTGGCTCAGTGTGATAAGGCATAGACCACCAAGCTGGCCCAGTGCGGGTTGGCTCAGTGTGATAAGGCCGTAGACCACCACGCTGGCTCAGTGTGATAAGGTCATAGACCACCACGCTGGCCCAGTGCGGGTTGGCTCAGTGTGATAAGGCCGTAGACCACCACGCTGGCTCAGTGTGATAAGGTCATAGACCA
Organism: Catocala sponsa; assembly: GCA_963564715.1. NCBI lineage: Eukaryota > Metazoa > Arthropoda > Insecta > Lepidoptera > Erebidae > Catocala > Catocala sponsa. The sequence goes on from OY751337.1 coordinate 1,774,925, forward strand.
CCACGCTGGCCCAGTGCGGGTTGGCTCAGTGTGATAAGGCATAGACCACCACGCTGGCTCAGTGTGATAAGGTCAAAGACCACCACGCTGGCCCAGTGCGGTTTGGCTCAGTGTGATAAGGCATAGATCGTCACGCTGGCTCAGTGTGATAAGGCCGTAGACCACCACGCTGGCTCAGTGTGATAAGGCATAGACCACCACGCTGGCCCAGTGCGGGTTGGCTCAGTGTGATAGGCATAGACCACCAAGCTGGCCCAGTGCGGGTTGGCTCAGTGTGATAGGCATAGACCACCAAGCTGGCCCAGTGCGGGTTGGCTCAGTGTGATAAGGCATAGACCACCACGCTGGCTCAGTGTGATAAGGTCATAGACCACCACGCTGGCCCAGTGCGGGTTGGCTCAGTGTGATAAGGCATAGATCGCCACGCTGGCTCAGTGTGATAAGGCCGTAGACCACCACGCTGGCTCAGTGTGATAAGGCATAGACCACCAAGCTGGCCCAGTGCGGGTTGGCTCAGTGTGATAAGGCATAGACCACCACGCTGGCTCAGTGTGATAAGGTCATAGACCACCACGCTGGCCCAGTGCGGGTTGGCTCAGTGTGATAAGGCATAGATCGCCACGCTGGCTCAGTGTGATAAGGCCGTAGACCACCACGCTGGCTCAGTGTGATAAGGCCGTAGACCACCACGCTGGCTCAGTGTGATAAGGTCATAGACCACCACGCTGGCCCAGTGCGGGTTGGCTCAGTGTGATAAGGCATAGACCACCACGCTGGCCCAGTGCGGGTTGGCTCAGTGTGATAAGGCCGTAGACCACCACGCTGGCTCAGTGTGATAAGGCATAGACCACCAAGCTGGCCCAGTGTGATAAGGCATAGACCACCACGCTGGCTCAGTGTGATAAGGTCATAGACCACCACGCTGGCCCAGTGCGGGTTGGCTCAGTGTGATAAGGCATAGACCGCCACGCTGGCTCAGTGTGATAAGGTCATAGACCACCACGCTGGCTCAGTTTGATAAGGTCATAGACCACCACGCTGGCCCAGTGCGGGTTGGCTCAGTGTGATAAGGCCGTAGACCACCACGCTGGCTCAGTGTGATAAGATCATAGACCACCACGCTGGCCCTGTGCGGGTGGGCTCAGTGTGATAAGGTCATAGACCACCACGCTGGCCCAGTGCGGGTTGGCTCAGTGTGATAAGGTCATAGACCACCACGCTGGCCCAGTGCGGGTTGGCTCAGTGTGATAAGGCATAGACCACCACGCTAGCCCAGTGCGGGTTGGCTCAGTGTGATAAGGCCGTAGACCACCACGCTGGCTCAGTGTGATAAGGCGTAGACCACCACGCTGGCCCAGTGCGGGTTGGCTCAGTGTGATAAGGCATAGACCACCACGCTGGCTCAGTGTGATAAGGTCATAGACCACCACGCTGGCCCAGTGCGGGTTGGCTCAGTGTGATAAGGCATAGACCGCCACGCTGGCTCAGTGTGATAAGGTCATAGACCACCACGCTGGCCCAGTGCGGGTTGGCTGTGTGATAAGGCCGTAGACCACCACGCTGGCTCAGTGTGATAAGGTCATAGACCACCACGCTGGCCCAGTGCGGGCTGGCTCAGTGTGATAAGGCCGTAGACCACCACGCTGGCTCAGTGTGATAAGGTCATAGACCACCACGCTGGCCCAGTGCGGGCTGGCTCAGTGTGATAAGGCCGTAGACCACCACGCTGGCTCAGTGTGATAAGGTCATAGACCACCACGCTGGCCCAGTGCGGGTTGGCTCAGTGTGATAAGGCCATAGACCACCACGCTGGCCAAGTGCGGGTTGGCTCAGTGTGATAAGGCATAGACCACCACGCTGGCTCAGTGTGATAAGGCATAGACCACCACGCTGGCCCAGTGCGGGTTGGCTCAGTGTGATAAGGCCGTAGACCACCACGCTGGCTCAGTGTGATAAGATCATAGACCACCACGCTGGCTCAGTGTGATAAGGTCATAGACCACCACGCTGGCTCAGTGTGATAAGGCATAGACCACCACGCTGGCCCAGTGCGGGTTGGCTCAGTGTGATAAGGCCGTAGACCACCACGCTGGCTTAGTGTGATAAGATCATAGACCACCATGCTGGCTCAGTGTGATAAGGTCATAGACCACCACGCTGGCCCAGTGCGGGTTGGCTCAGTGTGATAAGGCATAGACCACCACGCTGGCCCAGTGCGGGTTGGCTCAGTGTGATAAGGTCATAGACCACCACGCTGGCCCAGTGCGGGTTGGCTCAGTGTGATAAGGCCGTAGACCACCACGCCGGCCCAGTGCGGGTTGGCTCAGTGTGATAAGGCATAGACCACCACGCTGGCCCAGTGCGGGTTGGCTCAGTGTGATAAGGCCGTAGACCACCACGCTGGCTCAGTGTGATAAGGTCATAGACCACCACGCTGGCCCAGTGCGGGTTGGCTCAGTGTGATAAGGCCGTAGACCACCACGCTGGCTCAGTGTGATAAGGCATAGACCACCACGCTGGCCCAGTGTGATAAGGCATAGACCACCACGCTGGCCCAGTGCGGGTTGGCTCAGTGTGATAATGCATAGACCACCACGCTGGCTCAGTGTGATAAGGCATAGACCACCACGCTGGCCCAGTGCGGGTTGGCTCAGTGTGATAAGGCCGTAGACCACCACGCTGGCTCAGTGTGATAAGGTCATAGACCACCACGCTGGCCCAGTGCGGGTTGGCTCAGTGTGATAAGGCATAGACCACCACGCTGGCTCAGTGTGATAAGGCATAGACCACCACGCTGGCCCAGTGCGGGTTGGCTCAGTGTGATAAGGCCGTAGACCACCACGCTGGCTCAGTGTGATAAGGCATAGACCACCACGCTGGCCCAGTGCGGGTTGGCTCAGTGTGATAAGGCCGTAGACCACCACGCTGGCTCAGTGTGATAAGGCATAGACCACCACGCTGGCCCAGTGCGGGTTGGCTCAGTGTGATAAGGCCGTAGACCACCACGCTGGCTCAGTGTGATAAGGCATAGACCACCACGCTGGCCCAGTGCGGGTTGGCTCAGTGTGATAAGGCCGTAGACCACCACGCTGGCTCAGTGTGATAAGGTCATAGACCACCACGCTGGCCCAGTGCGGGTTGGCTCAGTGTGATAAGGCCGTAGACCACCACGCTGGCTCAGTGTGATAAGGTCATAGACCACCACGCTGGCCCAGTGCGGGTTGGCTCAGTGTGATAAGGGCGTAGACCACCACGCTGGCTCAGTGTGATAAGGCATAGACCACCACGCTGGCCCAGTGCGGGTTGGCTCAGTGTGATAAGGCCGTAGACCACCACGCTGGCTCAGTGTGATAAGATCATAGACCACCACGCTGGCTCAGTGTGATAAGGTCATAGACCACCACGCTGGCCTAGTGCGGGTTGGCTCAGTGTGATAAGGCATAGACCACCACGCTGGCCCAGTGCGGGTTAGCTCAGTGTGATAAGGCCGTAGACCACCACGCTGGCCCAGTGCGGGTTGGCTCAGTGTGATAAGGTCATAGACCACCACGCTGGCCCAGTGCGGGTTGGCTCAGTGTGATAAGGCATAGACCACCACGCTGGCCCAGTGCGGGTTAGCTCAGTGTGATAAGGCCGTAGACCACCACGCTGGCCCAGTGCGGGTTGGCTCAGTGTGATAAGGTCATAGACCACCACGCTGGCCCAGTGCGGGTTGGCTCAGTGTGATAAGGCCGTAGACCACCACGCTGGCCCAGTGCGGGTTGGCTCAGTGTGATAAGATCATAGACCACCACGCTGGCCCAGTGCGGGTTGGCTCAGTGTGATAAGGCATAGACCACCACGCTAGCCCAGTGCGGGTTGGCTTAGTGTGATAAGGCCGTAGACCACCACGCTGGCCCAGTGCGGGTTGGCTCAGTGTGATAAGGTCATAGACCACCACGCTGGCCCAGTGCGGGTTGGCTCAGTGTGATAAGGCATAGACCACCACGCTGGCCTAGTGCGGGTTAGCTCAGTGTGATAAGGCCGTAGACCACCACGCTGGCCCAGTGCGGGTTGGCTCAGTGTGATAAGGTCATAGACCACCACGCTGGCCCAGTGCGGGTTGGCTCAGTGTGATAAGGCCGTAGACCACCACGCTGGCCCAGTGCGGGTTGGCTCAGTGTGATAAGGTCTAAGACCACCACGCTGGCCCAGTGCGGGTTGGCTCAGTGTGATAAGGTCATAGACCACCACGCTGGCCCAGTGCGGGTTGGCTTAGTGTGATAAGGCCGTAGACCACCACGCTGGCTCAGTGTGATAAGACATAGACCACCACGCTGGCCCAGTGCGGGTTGGCTCAGTGTGATAAGGCCGTAGACCACCACGCTAGCTCAGTGTGATAAGACATAGACCACCACGCTTGCCCAGTGCGGGTTGGCTCAGTGTGATAAGGCCGTAGACCACCACGTTGGCCCAGTGCGGGTTGGCTCAGTGTGATAAGGCCGTAGACCACCACGCTGGCTCAGTGTGATAAGACATAGACCACCACGCTGGCCCAGTGCGGGTTGGCTCAGTGTGATAAGGCCGTAGACCACCACGCTGGCCCAGTGCGGGTTGGCTCAGTGTGATAAGGCCGTAGACCACCACGCTGGCTCAGTGTGATAAGGCCGTAGACCACCACGCTGGCCCAGTGCGGGTTGGCTCAGTGTGATAAGGCATAGACCACCACGCTGGCCCAGTGCGGGTTGGCTCAGTGTGATAAGGTCATAGACCACCACGCTGGCCCAGTGCGGGTTGGCTCAGTGTGATAAGGTATAGACCACCACGCTGGCCCAGTGCGGGTTGGCTCAGTGTGATAAGGCCGTAGACCACCACGCTGGCTCAGTGTGATAAGGCCGTAGACCACCACGCTGGCCCAGTGCGGGTTGGCTCAGTGTGATAAGGCCGTAGACCACCACGCTGGCTCAGTGTGATAAGGTCATAGACCACCACGCTGGCCCAGTGCGGGTTGGCTCAGTGTGATAAGGCCTAGACCACCACGCTGGCATAGTGCGGGTTGGCAGATTTAACATATCTTTACGAACATTATCGAGAACTCTCAGACCAGCAGGTTTCCTCACGATGTTTTACTTCACCGCTAAAGCAAGCGATAATTAACTATTTATACACACACCTAACTTTGCGAAAGTCAGAGGTGCGCACCTCTGGGGATTGAACTCGAGACCTCGGCGTGGCAGTCCAACGGTTTCCTACTAGGCTAACGCTGCTTACTAATGCTAATAATATACGTATATGTATATGTATTTTAAATTTTTAAATACTATGCGTTTTAAATACTTACTATGCATTTGAGTTGTAGGTAATTTAAAACATTCTGTCGCAGTCAGAAAGTTTAAGAAAACCAAAGATTATTTAAGACTCATTGGTTACAAGCAGCATTTAATAACAATTGAATGAAATTGAAACATCTTGTCTTTCCATATCTAACTTGGATGTCCATATTAATCTGCGTATAAATTGCGCGCGGCAGCCGCGCGAGCCTATGTTCGAGACTAGAGCAGACGTAGCTACATTTGCCGCGCGAGCCAAAATAAAGATATGAATCTATGTAGACCGCGGCTGCCGCGCACGGCAAGCGATCCATCTCAAATATCCGCGGCAGGTAGCCAGACCAGTTAGTTCCACAACAAATTATTGGCGCCATACAATCGTATGAGTAGAAGACATTTTTCGTTGTCCATTCTGGGTAGGTATTGCCGCGCGATCAAATTTTAAAATCCACAACCGTCCCAATTGCGCGCGAGCTTTCCATAGATTAGAATCGGAGCAGGCGATTGAAGTTCCTTTGATGCGGCCTCAAAAACCGACAATGATCGGTTCGCTCCGCGGCACGTTCGAGCGCGGCAATGTTCGAACTGCCGCGTGAGGCGACCCGGTCTCCATAGCGCGCGGCCGCCGCGCAAGCCAAAGTTCGAGGGTTTGCCGCGCGTAATTTATACGCAGCTTAAGCTTATTACTAATAGGAAAACTTTCGCAGGTGATGGGTTCCTGCAACAGTTCATTACAGCTGCAGTATCCACTGCAGAGAAAAAACGGTGACTACGAAATTATACACGCATACCGTTCACAACATAGCGTCCACCGCCTGCCCTGCAAAGGAGGTACGAATCACATACATATGATGTACCGTATGTTTGTTGTATATAGTTAGGTTTAGACTACGACAAACTATTTTTTTTTTATACAACTGACGTGGCAAACGAACATACGGTCCACCTGATGGTAAGTGGTCACCGTAGCCTGTGGACGCCTGCGACACCAGAGGCATCACTTGCGCGTTGCCGAGCCTTAAGGAAAGGAAGTGGGAAGGAGAAGGAGTGGGAAGAGGGAAAGGGGGTGATTGGGCCTCCGGCACTCTCACTCACGGAACAAAACACAACAGTAGGAATACTGGTATTTCACGTCGATATTCTGTGAGAGGTAGTCCTTCCCCGGTCGAGCCGGCCCATTCGTGCTGAAGTCAGCGAGGCTCTACTACTCCAAACATGTCTGACATTAATTTCTGTACTGTTCACACTTTTACAGAATTTTTGTCTCATTATAAGTTGTTTTATACGGCCAGTCCTAGAAGTAAAAATTATCCGAAAGATAAATCGCATGCTCATGTCTCATTCATGTTATAAGTAGATAAATGCTATCTGGAGTTGGTAGGAGAAGCCCTTAATGTCTGTTTATAAGTGTACGAAAATTTTGTCCAAGCTAAATCCTGAATCCGTCGATATTCCACGGATTAAAAACGTGCAAGTTATAAGCTTGTCGTTTTCACTTTTTTTATTACATTTCGTTATTTGTAGGTATACGATTTTCCACTGCAGTGGAATTGCAAGAAGTTCAAGCCTTGGCGTCCCTGATGACGTTTAAGTGCGCTTGCAATAATATACCCTTTGGAGGCTCGAAAGGAGGTTGGTCACCCAGCTTATTTTACAAACCTTATATTATAAATTCGAATCTAACTCTGTCGGTCTGTTACCTTTTCACGGCTAAACCACTCAACCGATTTAGATGAAATTTGGTACAGATATAGTTTAAAACTTGGGAAAGGACATAGGCTACTTTTTATTGATGTAGGTACCACGCGGGCGGAGCCGCGCGCAAAAGCTAGTCAACAAGAAAATAGAATAAGTACCAAAACGATTACGTATCAGTCTGCAATACACATATTATTGAATTTCACTCTTGACAGGCATGTTTTATTTGCATTCAAAGCCTTACGTAAGCACGACGTGTCATCCTTGCTATTCCTTATTCCTTACTAATATTATAAATTCGGAAGTAACTCTGTCTGTAAATAATAATAATAACCCTTATTGTTCAAAAGTAGCTTTTGAGCGCGGCTTCTCCCCCATGGTACCTACATCAATAAAAAGTAGCCTATGTCCTTCCCCAGGTTTTAAACTACATCTGTATCAAATTTCGTCTAAATCGTTAGTGGTTTAGCCGTGAAAAGGTAACAGACAGACAGACAGTTACTTTTGCATTTATAATAAGTAAAGATTAACTAAGGTAAATAAAACCGACTGGCAGCACCTGCAGATCTCTTTCTATTGTGAATTAGATAAGTCTTCATCGCAACTATTTTATTTCTCCTGGCGTACTACAGGGTATTCATCTGGGACCAGATCTTTAATGTTTTATTGAGGATTCCACTTTTTGACTCCCTGTATACGTCGTCGTCAATATAATGTCGCTATTGTAATAATACAACTGCCTCAGTGGCGCAGCGGTAGTCAATGCAACTGCTGTGCTTGAGGTCTCGGATTTGAATCCCGGGTCGAGCCAACATTGGGTTTTCTGTTAAGAATTCTCAATAGCAGCCCGGAGTTAGGAAGTTGGCGGTGTTAGATACCCCGTGCCTCGGAAAGCACGTGAAGCCGTTGGTCCTGCGCCTAATCTCTCTCCGGTCGTATCCATTGATGTATAAAAAACATAATGGACACGACTTTATATATCAATGGTCGTATCGGATAACGGTCCCATCAGATTATGAGAGTTAAACAACAGTGAGTGCACTTGTGTTTGCGCACACGTTTGTGCACTATAATATCTCCTGTGCAGATGGCCGTCTCCGTTAAGATTAGCCGCCGTGACCGAAAATAAATACAACCAAAACAACATTTATTTCTTTTAGGTATATCAATAAATCCTAAAAAGTACACAATCTCAGAACTGCAAAGAATAACAAGGCGGTATACTTTAGAACTAGCAAAGAAAAACTACATTGGTAAGTTATTTACTTTTCACAGGATAGAAGTAGCGCTCACTATAGTTTTTATATGTCTGAGATGGCCATGAACATGTTAGGCACAGAAATATAACGGTTATTAACAGGGCAAGTCAACTATAGCTAAACCATTTGAGTCCTCGCCTGCGGGGTGCAGCGACGCAAGGGGAAGGACGAGAGCGGGAATGCAGAAGGGTGCGGGCGGCGGGCGAATTTTTGTATAAACTCAGTTCGGTCGCTACACAATTAGCGATCGCACGTGACGTCTGTTGCCGACGCTTTGTTCGAGATATACAAGAGATTACATTCTAAAGATGAGTCGAAATATCTTCGGACATAAAATTAGTAGTCAGTGCAAGCAAATGGCTTTTAATGTATATGAATATTTTAGAAAAAGAAACTAGATCCTAATTCTGCTGAATATCAAGAAGATACGTCCTTAAACAAAACCGTAGCAAAAGTTACTGGACTATCGGAAAAGTCTGTATCTAGCATTGTACAGCAAGCAAAATTATTAAAAGACAACGATCGATTTAAATCACCGAAAAAAGTAAAACAGATTCGCAGAAAAAAATCCGTTTGATTATCGTACATTGTGGCGGCCAAACTGGGTTTATAGACGGAGCACTTTTAATGTTTAAATCCAAAAGTAAAACAGGTGATTATCACGATTCTATGAATTTTACGAATTTCAGTAAATGGATTAATGAAATATTAATACCTGATTTACCACCAAATTCAGTTATAGTAATGGATAACGCAGCTTATCATTCGGTTAGAGAAGAAAAAAAGCAGACTATGACGTCTATCAAGCCAGCCATGCAAGATTGGTTACGACGGCATAACATAACTTTTGATAGTAAGCATAGAAAATATGACTTATTTAAATTAATCAAAACCCACTTCACGGAAAATATTTACAAAATTGACCAGTTGTTGAAAAGAAACGGACATGAAGTGTTGCGGTTGCCTCCATATTACCCAGACCTGAACCATTGAACAATTGAGTTGGTCGGGGTGATATAAAAGAACAGTTAGCAAAACAAAGTATCGGCAGTAATTTAGAACAAAAGAAAAATATATTAAGACAAGTGGAAGCACTGTATTAACCACGTAATGAAAGTCGAGGACGAGTACTGCAATCATGACGGAGTTTTAGATGATGTTGTAGATTTTATTATTAATGTTTAGGATAATTCGGATAATTCTGATGACTGGTTCGAAAGTGAAGGATCAAGTTTCAGTGATATCGATATGGACATAAGTGATTGATTTATAATTTGTTTATTTTGTTTCGCATAATTTAGCAGTAATTAATATTTTATTTATTACCTACATATTTTGTTTCGCATAATTTAGCAGTGATTAATATTTTATTTATTACCTACATATTTTGTTTCGCATAATTTGGCAGTCATTAATTAAGTTTCAAATGAATGAACTATCACCTGTTCACCGTTACCCACCGTGACGTCACATATCTTAAGATGATGCACTTTTTGATCTCATGTATGTCATACTACGAGCGCCCCCCGCCCGCACCCTTCTGTATCCCCGCTCTCGTCCAATCCCCGCGCCCCTGTATCCCGCAGGCGTGGTCTCAGTTAAGCGGTCAGCCTATACTTCCAAAGCTTTTTCTATAACAACAAATTCATTTTCACCTGGACTTAATCAAAGCGTTTGATCCCTTTCAGCCACCTTTGAAACTAGTTATTCGAAATCAGTTTTGAAAACAGAATTATTTCTCTTTTATTAAAACCTCATTTCTAATAAAGAAAAATAATTCTGATTTCGAAACTGGTTACCAACACAGACGGATGGATCTTCTTTTGAAACTCTTCCAATATAATTTCTCTTTGATTAGAAATAATTTCCTGGCCACTTACTAGTATCTTACATACATACATAGATTCACGCCTGTTTCCCAGAGGGGTAGGCAGAGACTACGGATTTCCATATGCTACGATCCTGACACACTTCTCCTGGCTTCATTCACTTTCATCAGATTCCTCATACGCGCCCGTCGGTTCAAGGAGCTCTTAACCCGGCCTTTGTCCAGAACGCCTCCGATCTGTAGGCTAATTCACGTAATTAAATAAGTTCAGTTGCAGTGCAGTTGCAGTTAAGTTTCGATCAAAACAGCCTTTTTCGTATTCTCGTAATTTTGACAACCGATGACAGATACGCTCGCGTCAAGTTCGCGTCACGCGAGCGCTTTTAGTGTATTCTACTGCTGCGCGTTTTATGTGCGTGATTCAGATCGCATCTTGATCGATATTCACGTATTCATTTGACGTCTCAAATGACAGTTTAGTCCGATCGACGTGCAGCACATTTGCAGTTTCGATTAAGCTCAACACAAGTTCCTCGCCACTAGCTTTTGTAAATATAATTGTTATATTTATTTTAATCCAGCTGTATTTTTATGAACGTAAGTTTTTAAAATCGAATATTTAACATTTATATAAGTAAATATGTTTGCTAGCTACAAGATTATCATGTCAGCCGAAAGACGTCCACTGCTGGACATAGGCCTCCCCCAAGGTTTTCCACACAGACCGGTCTTGGGCCACCCGCATCCAATTGCTTCCCGCGACCTTTACTAGGTCGTCGGTCCATCTTGGCCGCCACTCTAGAACCTTTCTGCCCCAACGACCATCGATTCTGTGTGCTATGTGCCCTGCCCACTGTCACTTCATCTTGGCTATCCGGAGAGCTATGTCGGCAACTTTAGTTTTCCTTCGGATCTCCTCATTTTTTATTCGATCCCGCAGGGAAACCCCGAGCATAGCTCTCTCCATCGCCCTTTGCGTGACCGTAAGCCTTCTGACAAGGCCCATAGTGAGCGACCACGTCTCTGAGTCGTAAGTCATCACTGGCAACACACACTGATCAAAGGCTTTCGTCTTGAGATACTGCGGTATATTGTACGAGAAGATATGTCGTAGCTTCCCGAACGCTGCCCAGCCGAGTTGGATTCGACGATCGACCTCCTTCTCGAAGCTGGGCCTACCTAACTGGATCGTTTGTCCCAGGTATACATACTTGTCGACAACTTCGAGAGTAGAGTTCCCAACCTTAATAGGAGCAGGTGTGACATGGACGTTGGACATGATTTTTGTCTTGTCCATGTTCATTTTAAGATCTACTTGTCGGGAAACTCTACAGAGGCCATCGAGCATTATGCCGAGGTCTTCCATGGTCTCAGCCATGACCACGATATCGTCGGCAAATCGAAGGTGAGTGATGTACTCGCCGTTGATGTTGATGACGAGTCCATTCCAATCCAAAAGCTTGAAAACATCTTCCAACGCGGCGGTGAACAGTTTCAGAGATATAACATCCCCCTGTCTCACCCGTCGCTGAAGTTTTATTGGTTTCGGTCTTGGAGACGGACTAGCGTGGAGGCGTCTTCATACAAACACTTCAGCACTTCGACATACTGGTAGTCAATTTGGCACCGTTGAAGAGACTGCAGCACTGCCCAGGTTTCAATCGAATCAAAGGCTTTCTCATAGTCCACAAATGCCACGTACAAGGGCTGGTTATATTCTTCAGATTTTTGAATAACCTGCCGTAGCGTATGTATGTGGTCTATGGTACTGTAGCCTTTACGGAAACCGGCTTGTTCGGGAAGCTGGAAGTCGTCTAATCTACTCTCGAGACGACTTGTGATGACCCTTGAAAACAGCTTGTAGACGTGACTCAGAAGCGAGATGGGTCTATAGTTCTTTAACAGGGTTTTATCGCCCTTCTTAAAGAAATTTGTGGCATTTTATCATCGAGTATGACGGAATTAAAAAGCCTCCGTAGAACTGCCATAGCGGTTTCGCCGCTAGCTTTAGCTACAAAATAATTATTACAAATAATTTTAATTCTTTTAGATGAGTTTTCATCTTGGTATGAGCATTTTGTCTCTAGCAGACCAAATAGACGTAGAGCGTCGGCAAGCTAGGAGTCATAGGGTAGCAGAGGATCCATTCTCCAACTTTTCCGATAGGAATTTTATTAAAAGCTACCATCTGAGCAAAGACTTGGCGCGGCAATTAATAAATCGTTTGGCAGTTTACATCCCAAAGGAGAAAAGGAAGGACGGATTAAGTGTGCAAGCAAAGGTTAGCTGAATAAAACTGCTAATATGATATGTGAACAATTCAAAATACCCACATAATTTGATTTGGCAGTAGTCTATACATTTGGGTAAATTTCAGGTACTCATAACACTAGCTTTTTATGCTAGTGGATCATACCAAACACTGGTGGGTCAAAGCAGGTACCATGGTGTTTCACAGCCTACAGTTTCAAGGGCTATTCGCCAAGTGACGAAAGCCCTTAACATGAGACACATATTTAAAGAATACGTAAAATTTCCCATGACAAGGCAAGCCCGCGATGATATTAAAAGATGGTAAGTGTCCATTATCACCTACTAGATATTGTTAGATATATTGTGTTATTAGAAATTATCTAATCTAATCTAATAATAATTATAATTTATTAAGCTCTTGTCTTATTTTTCAGTTTGTATAGTAAGTTCAAGTTGCCGGGGGTAATTGGCTGTATAGATGGCACCCATGTTGCCATTGTAAGACCTAACCAACATGAAGAATGATATTTTAATAGAAAAGGATATCATTCTCTCAATGTTATGGTTGTAATGTATCTTTTTATAATCAATCATAACCTTAAAATGGACTTCATATGGACAACACATTCATTTAAAAATTATTGTTTCAGATTTGTGACGCAGATCTAAATATTATATGCATTGACCCAAATAAGCCTGGAGCTACTCATGACTCAGCAGTGTGGGGTGTGCATCCATTACAGCCCTATCTTCAGCAAATATATGATGAAGAGGAAATATTTTTGTTGGGTTGGTATCCTAAATAAAAACTTTGCACCAAGCTTTAATGCATTAATAAAATAAATATTTATAACACTAATAAATTATCCTGACAGGTGACAGTGGGGGGTATGCATTACGCAGAACCATGATGACTCCAATGCTTAACTCAGTGCCAGGGTCTCCAGAAGAGCACTATTATAAGCTGCAGGTTTCCGCACGTAACACTGTAGAGAGATGCATTGGCGTCTTGAAAGCTCGATTCAGGTATTTGTATGATGGTGTTGATGGCATCGTGTAGGTGTGTTAGTGTTGGGTACCAGCTTCTGAGGATTATTCCTTTACCCACAGTACTGTAAAATGATTTCCAATGATATATTTTTATAGTTGACATATCATCATTGGATAGGTATTTTGAATTGAACAAAAGGTACTATGGCCTGAGTTTTTAGCGTAATCCAATGGTTATTCACTGTTGTTCAATGTTTTGGTTCCAGATGTTTACTAGCTGCACGTGTGTGCTCCATTACGACCCTATATTTGCTGGTCAAATAGTAAATGCCTGTGCTGTGTTACATAACATTGCAAACAAGGCACGATTATCAGTGCTACATTTGACACAGCAAGAGCTAGAACAAGAAGAGAGGATAGGATGCGTGTACGGCGTCGAGCAGCCGAGGAGGATATGCGTCTGGAGAGCCAAAATATACTTGCTCAAGGCAATCGGCGAGTCAACAGAGAGTTATTGCAAGGTCGAGCTGTCCAACAGGCTCCTATCAACCGTCTGTGGCTTCATAGGGAGTGAGGAGTCACCAGAATAATACTAAAATAGTAACATTATTTTTATTAATGAAAAGATATACAATTTTTTAAATTTAATCTTCTGAAGTAATCCTCCACCTTGCCTAAAAAAGAAAATTATGTTTAATTTCTTAAGTTTTTAAGCTCAATTGATTTCTCAATGGTCGCCGGCATATTACGCGAAGCCTCTAGCTCTGAGGATGCAGGGGGAGCTGCAAGATGACCATTCTTTAATAATATTTAGTTATATAATGGGTTATTTATAATGAATTATGTACATATATTGCCTATTTAAACGACTGCGACGTCGAGTGCGCTGCCGGGTTGGCAATGTTTTAATTCACTTGCTTGTATTTGCACCAAGCAAAGCAGCCAACCTTTCCTCTAATGGACTTAATAATACTGGTATGCCTGGCCCTCCACCTGAACCAGTTAAATTCGATTTTATCTGCCTGATTCGGCTAAGCAGGCGGCACTTATAGTCGGTAAATCACTGCAAATATTACAAATCTAGTTATTTACTGAATTAACATAACATAAGTGATTAGTTTTTATGTTTTGTACAACACATTGTCATATTTATGTAAATAAATAAATAACATACGAAATCGATTACGTATGAATTTAACAAACCTTGTTCCACTGTTTTGCCGTTCTCTGGTCACCGTCCGCCTCAGCATTCAATATGCCTGCGCACTCGAACCACAGCCGTGACGAGAGGGCACTCGACTCTTTTGACTTCAAACGGCCGTAAGTAAGGTCCCTGTGACCCTCCAGAAATTCCAGGAGTTCAATTTGTCGAACCGATACCCGTCTTCGAGAAGTCATGGCTGAAACTCGCAAGAAAAGAATTTGACCCGCTACTTCTTCGTAAAAGTAAACTTCATTGCACGTACATAATTACATTGACATATAATACATACCTTGATAAATTTTAATATAATTATAATTTGAATTCCAGCGCCACTTCAATTGACGTTTATTTTTTAATTTATTATTTGGCAATGTTAGACCTTCAATCGGCCAAATTTTTACAATTTTTATTATTTCAAGTTAAAAATATGATTACCTATTTTCATAGTAAGGAAACATCCTACAAATCGTATCAGTATTTTAATTTAATATTTTATTATGTTATAATCATTTAAACGTAATCGATTCCATGCGATTATTTAGTGAGTAAATTAATTTACCTCATGTAGCCACACCGTGGGTAAATTTAACTGACGTAATGGCCCAAAAGCCTAGAAGCCATGTCAAAAGTATTAGATACGACTGACGTGCAGTTGACGCGCAGCACACGCGCAGTTTACGCACAGCTTACGCGCAGCACACGCGCAGCTAAACAATTACGAGAATACCATTTTGCATTAAGACGTAAACTTAATCGCAACTGCACCACAACTTGATCGGCGCGTCAAGAAATTACGTGAATTAGCCTACTGATCGAGAAACGTTCGCCTAGGTTTTCCTCTTGCGACTGTTCCATTCACTTATAAACTTTCTTAGTCAGTCTTTCCTCGTCCATTTTTTCTACATGTATCTTATTTATTATTTATTTTATTTTACAATTTTAGGAAAACTTACAGCTGAAGAGTGGCTGGAGGGGTTTGATCGCTTTCAATTTCATGCAGCTACTTGATAAATGCGACCATTACACTAAAAGAGGTTTAAAATGACTTCAGAGATACCTTAACAGCTATCTCATTGTGATCTCATTACTAACTAGTGTCTTGTACGAAAAGGAAATGGCGTTGACGCCATACATACTACGTTTTAAGTACACTAAGACAGGTGTACCACAAGGAAGCATATTGGGCTCCCTCCTGCCGCTACACATTACACATTTTAGTGTGTTAATTAATATCCGCCGTTAAAACATAAAAATGTCTAATGCTTGCTGATGACATAACACATAACAGTGATCATACCCAAAAATTAAAAAGATAATCACGAGGAAGTCCTTTGTCACTAAACCCACGAAACGATCTAAATCCTTACTAATCCTAATCCTAATCCTAACTTCCTAACTAATATTATAAAAGCGAAAATGAGTTTTTTTGTTTATTTGTTACCTTTTCAAGCCTAAACCACTGAACCAAACATCCTGAAATTTTGCATATGCGTTGTCAGGTGTACAGAAACTGACATAGGCTACCTTTCATCCCGAAAAAAATTACTGTTCCCGAGGAAAACAACAATAACGTTCTTATGATAATAGATGGCGCCACGTGTTTTTCGAATCATGATTGAATTATATTATTACAATCAGAGTACAACCCGAATTGATTGTCAAATTCTAAATAATGAGAGCGAAGCCGCGGGCAAAGCTTGTAATATTATAAATGCGAATTTCAGTTTGTTTGTTACGCTTGCCCGCCTTAACTACTCGATCGATCATGTAATTTTGCATATACGTTGTCAGGGGAACAGGAAAGGGCATAGGGTACCTTTCATCTAGAAAAAAGTTGTTACTAATCTAACCTAACCTATTTATGCGAGCGAACTCGCGGGCAATATCTAGTAAAAAAACAAAATTTATGCAATTGAAAGTCTACTCGACTGGAATCTAATGTTTGTGAATGATGAACTATGTAACCAAGACAAAATCAGTTTTGGGCCTTACTTTACAACTAAAAAGTCAAACTGTTACGTTGTCGCTTTCTGGAACCACGTGCCATACTATCCCTGTTTTACACCTAGGTACCTAGTGAGAGCTGTTTTTACGTTAATGCGATCAAAACTTTGACCGCGTTCGGCTCAATGATTGGTTACAAGCTTGGAGCGGGCCAATCGGAGCACCGAACTTCATAAACGTGTCGATCGCGTTAACGTAAAACAAACTCACACTAGGCACTATGTTATCGTGTAAATGGGCCTTTACTTTATAAATATTTACGTAACATTATTTAAAGTAAAGTATTTTTATTGAAAGGCGCCTTCATTGATGTACCGGCTCCAGACGTGGCCACTTCAGGCAGGGAAATGAATTGGATTGTGGACACTTATATCAAAACTTTGGGTAAGTATTCAAATAATATCTATGTATACAAATTAATAAAATTGAAGTGTCCGTTATGTCAAAATAACAGCTTTTTATTAAACTTATAAGAAAGTTTATAAAAATTAAAAAAACGGAATTTTTGCTATTAGGTATGCAGTTAATATCAAAAATCGACTTTCAAATTTTTTATGTCTGTCTGTCTGTTTGTTCCGGCCAAGCTCTGAAACGGCTGGATCGATTTTGACTACTTTCACTGACCGATATTAAAACTGTTTAAATTTCACGCGGACGAAGCCGCTAGTAACAGCTAATAACGTAATAAGTTGTTGTCAATGTAACGTTATAACGTTGCTGCCACTGAGCGTTGTGGGGTAAATGATTGCTCTGAGTTTGTTTGTTTGTACTTTGATTGTATTTTTTTTATAGCGACTACTCCCACATTAGGAATAATTCCTGTGTCGCGGGGACTTACAGACATTCAAACAACGGACACAAGAACACCCAGACTCGGAACAACCATTTGTGGATCATACAAATGTATGTCCCGTGTGGGGATCGAACCCACAACACGCGGCGCGGCGGCTGTGACGAGGCGACCACTTAAATCATTACGCCATCTGTGCAGTATGCTTGTTTTATTTAGCTTTAATACATACATAGATTCACGCCTATTTCCCAGAGGGGTAGGCAGAGACTACGGATTTCCATTTGCTATCCTGACACACTTCTCCTGGCTTCATTCACTTTTATCACATTCCTCATACACGCCCGTCGGTTCAAGGAGCTCTTAACCTGGCCTTTGTCCAGAACGCCTCCGATCTGATCGAGAAACGTTCGCCTAGGTTTTCCTCTTGAGGCTGTTCCATTCACACTAGCCTTATAAACTGTATTAGTCATTCTATTTGCTTTAATTAAAACGCTTTTATTAGCTTGATATCTATGAATCTATATAACGGAATCTTTGAACGTGATTTTCACCCCTTTCAAACCGACGAATTGATTTGAAACTTTACACACTTATCGAAAGCCGATGACAATACAATAATTTAGAGAAAAATATAAAAATAAATAATCGAATAAAAAAACTAAAACACACGCTTTATTAAAAAAACCAAACTAAAAAGTAGAAAATTTAATAATTTTAATGTAAAAAAGCGTGGGGTGCTTTCTAAGATATTTTGATAACCCCCACCCCATGCTTTTTTTACATTAAAATGAATAAATGTGAAAATCTTGAAAATACGGATAAACTTAAGCTAAGCTTATTTCAAGTAAGAAATTATGATAAATTAAACAAAATTTGGCTTGTGTACATTTTCATCAGAATAGATTGGAGTAGACTGTACATTATTAATTATACTTATTCTATTTTCTAATGAAAAGTCATCTGTGTCCGAACTAGATAAAATTCTGAACTTCGGACGACAGCGCTCATCCCAAATAATATGTATCTAAGCCTTAGGAGATTAAAAACACCATTCTGTACATAAAAATAATTAATTACCATGGAAAAATTAAAAAGAATAATAATAATAACATTAAAATTTGTGTAGAGCTGTAACCTATCTATATGTATGTAGAATGTACCTATACTCTGTCCCAATAGAATTAATATTATTTTATGTAAACAATCGTTTGATGCCTAATTAAATATAAAGCCATTTAGAAAATTCAAACTCTTTGAAAAGTAATTAATGAATACAATAAGCCGTTTGAAAGTCCTTTTATTGATAAATGTTCATAAATTCATTTTACAGAAAAGTTATTTACCTTTTTCTCAAATTCTATTGGGATAGACTATAGTATGTATGAGTGAGTGTGAGACGGTGAGTGAGAGAGCTACTTTATTATTGTAAATGAGTATTCAGTGTCTTCATAAGTTAATCAATTGGTTAATAGTAGTATGTTATTGGATTGTAGGGTACAAGGACATAAATGCCGTGGCTTGCGTGACCGGTAAGCCCCTGCACGGTGGAGGCATTCATGGACGCGTAGAGGCGACCGGCCGCGGAGCTTTCATCGTCATACAGCACTTCATATCAAATGAAGAAATAATGAAAAAAATCGGTCTGGAGCCAGGCCTGAAGGTAAATACTTATCTTGATATGGATATTATTTATTTGGCTACTAGTAAGATGTAGACGAAGTAGTCTAAGATCCGGTATACTTATGAAATATACACAAACTAGTGATCCGTCCCGGCTGCGCAAGAGTAGTACAAAAGCTTAACAAATTATACACCTAAACCCTCCTTACGAATTACTCTGTCTATTGATTAAAACCGCGTGAAAATCCGTTCAATAGTTTTTGAGTTTATCGCGAACAGACAGACAAACACGGCGAGGGAATTTTATTTTTCAATTCCTTGGAATGTAGGTATGGTATTCTCTCAGCTAATGCTCCGCTTTCATAACTCTATATTAATATTATAAAGCTGAACAAACTCTGTTTGTTTGAACGCGCTAATCTCAGGAACTACTGGTTCGATTTGAAAAATTATTTTTGTGTTGGATAACATAATTACCGAGGAAGGTTAAAGGCTACATAACATCTCGCTACGGCCCACGGGGGTGGCGGAGTAATCATAAACGCGGGTGAAACCGCGAGCACATCTAGACATTAAATACTTAATAGATGTGGGTATATATTTCGTAAACCTGATCTCGTACTACCTATAGAAAAATGATCTGGCGTCAAGCCTTTTTCTCAACAAGAGAAATTACAGAAAATTGTAATCTTGCAACGCAATTATATTATAAACTAGCTAAGTAGTTAAAACAACTGGTGCCCAGATATTTTTTTTATTGATAGGTGGCAAGTGCAGTTATTGATTCAAAAAGCATTAATAAATAAAATCTATTAATACGTGAAGCAAAAACTTTATACCCATTTTTACGAAAATTGCGCAGACTTAGGAGTATAAAATTTGGCACAGTTATAGTTTATATGGAGAAGGAGGGGCGAATCCTAATATTTTTATAAAATATACATTAAAAATATCTACATTAAATTAATTGAAAAATACGACACGCACACAACCATACATTTCACACACACAGTCGAATTGCGTTCGTAGTATTTGGGCATTGTTCGTCTGACGTCGTACAATTCTTCGTAACTATGTGACCCTGTGAAAAGGTAATAAATGCGTGTTAAAATAAAAAGCATTGTGTCTAAGCGCTGGCATTGTAACTTGTATTGTGCATTTCGCTTGTTTGATGTTAAGAATAATCTTCCATCGACGAGAGTTATATCAAGACTGAACACAAAAGACAAGACAAGACAAGTGATTGACAGAATTAATTCAGCGTTTGAAACTATGAAACTGGAGATGAAGTTAACATAACAACTGAAGTGAGAAGAGCTCGTGCTTGCTTTAGAAACCGCGGCAAACATTTAGGAAACGAATAATAAATAACTTTAATAAAAAAATCGTTTTAATTATTACGCCTATAAATTTTAATTTTCTCCCTCAATTTGGTTTGTAGGTCCTAATTTCAACAGTTTGTGAGCTATCCGCGTAGTTGATACCTCAAAAGAGAGAACAATAACCAGGCATGTATTTAATAATGTTTGAACCATAAAGCACCAACCGTGTTTTTTTAAAGCCTTCATAAAACAGCTTACTTAAATCTTAAAAAAATTACTTCAAATGTTTGTAAAAAATTGTCTCATGTCTCAGATGCCTTAATCATTATTCATTAGATTATTTAAACATTACTTCAATACATAAAAATAAATAAGTTATCTTTCAAACTGGCCATTATTTCCAACTAACTGCAAAATTTTGGGTTTTGTCGTCAAAAATCATTAACATTAGCTAAAAAAGAATTGTTGCACTTCGTCTAAGACAAGTATGTTTCAAATGGTTCTACATAGTCTATGGTAGCTCCGATTTACGGTTTTGCATCGATCTTCCAAACAACCTGTATATCTTTGATACATGGATATCTACCTATCTATTAAGATTTTTGGATGTGTGGGTTTTTCGGTCATCCATTCAAATGAGATGGTATTTCTCAGGGCAAGACCGCCATAATACAAGGCTTTGGCAACGTGGGCAGCTATCTGTCAATGTATCTTCAACAAGCGGGTGTCAAGATCATCGGCGTATTAGAGTACAAAGTAAGCCTTAAAAATCCCGAAGGAATCAATCCTAAAGTGAGTCCAATATTAATTCCATAACGAAGGTATAAACTGTCAATGAGTTTTCTTAGTAAGGTAGGCAGAAAAACAACTGAGCTCTCAAAAACACATGCTAGTAGGAACTTGATGGTATAATTTAATATATTCGTTCATTATAGTATCTGCCTCCGTGGCGCAGCGGTAATGAATGCGACTGCTGTGCATGAGGTCTCTGGTTCGAATCCCGGGTCTGGCCAACAAAAAGTATTGGGTTTTTTGTTAAGAAATCTTAATACGAGTTAGGCAGTTGGCGGTGTTAGACACCCCCGTGCCTCGGAAAGCACGTAAAGCCGTTGGTCCTGCGCCTGATCTCTCTCCGGTCATGTCGGATTATTCGTCCCATCGGATCATGAGAGTTAGGGAACAGAGTGCACTTGTGTTGCGCACATACTTGTGCACTATAATATCTCCTGCGCAGATGGCCAGTCTCCGTTAAGATTGGCCGCCGTTACCGAAATTCGGTCTGGAGGACATAGTAACGGGCGAGCCGTACTCTCGGGCTTAAATAATTATACCGATACTGCTAACTTGCTTTATCCCTGCTGAAAGTAGCAGAGGTAAAGCAAGTTAGCAGTGTCGGTACAATTGTTTAAGCCCGAGAGTACGGCTCGCCCGTTACTACAATGAACGAATATATTATGGAATCCTTTGTTCGCATGCTACATAGGTACATGTCTTAAACATGTTTAACAAGTACGCAAATCGTCATGCAGTCATTCTTAGTGATCTAAGTAATTGCCTGCATGACGATTTGCGTCACATAATTTGTTGAAGTAGCAATTTTGGCTACACTGAGTTGTCACTGATTATCTTTGGTTCTGTGTGTGTGTGTGTGTTGTTAAACGGTTACAAGAAATACAAACATGCGCTAATAAAATTTTTATTTATTTATCCGCTTCCATCCAATTTATCAAGATATTTGTCACTGATAAGTGTCAAATGTGATCGGTTGGATTGTCACAATCAAATGACGACGACATGACGACATTGGTGATCACTGATCAGAAACATAGTTTGACATAATTAAATGCTGTATGTTTTTCAGGAGCTATTTCTGTACATGCGTCAAAACAAAGGGAGCGCCAAAGGATTCCCAGGCGCAACGGAAACTGGCCCCGACTTGGTATACGAGCCGTGTGACATCCTTGTTGCCGCAGCCGTCGAGAAATTTATTACCGCAGAAGTCGCTGAGAAATTGAATTGTAAAGTAATGTCACATTTTCTTACATTATTGCACAACATTATAGGTATCATGAAAATGATAAATACCTACTATATTCAAATTACAAAAAGATACATTTGTTATATTCGGAGTTTAAGATGGTTAATACTTCACAATTGAGAGAGGCCACTACATCCATTTTATTTCGCCACACTGCAGATCCTATTGAAGCTAACTTGTTCACATTGACGGTGAACGAAATGTCTGTAATATTAAAACTAGCACTGAAAGTGAGAAGCCGTTAGCAAGAAATCGTTTAAGCGACGACTATTACAGAAGAAGACTTTGTGAGGCAGCTTACATTTAGCAATAGACATCGAGCTACAAACCTATAGCTGAAATTATTATATTATGATCAATCACTAGGCTTTATGGACTCGCTTCGTTTAACACGCACGAATAGACATCGTGGATATTGCTGTCGCCAAACATGACTGAGTTAATAAAAAACAAGTGAGAAACGTCGATGAATTGCCGTAAATCATAGTTCGAAAAAATGGTTCATATAATATGGAAAGGTCACGTGATACCGCGTGACCGCGTGGTCAGAGGTCATAATCATTTCGGGGGTATATCGACTATGCTGAGTCGAATGGCGTTGACCGCGAGTCTCTAGCTCTTACGGTTCTTGAGTTGAAAGTTGTATAACAGAGACGGGTGGACAAAGCTGTTGTATATATGAGTTTTTTCGAACTCTAAAAACATCGTTCAGAACCACATGAATGACATAATGGAAATGCAAATACACTCATCATCCACTTACACAACAGGAAGAGCAAAAAATTTTACTTAGATCTAATGAAACGAATTGTTATAGTTAATTGCGGAGGGCGCTAACGGGCCCACGGTGCCGAGTGCCGACAAGACCCTGCGAGATAAGAACATCTTAGTTATACCTGATCTGATAACGAACGCTGGTGGAGTCACCGTGTCTTACTTCGAGTACCTCAAGAACCTGGCTCATGTTAGCTTTGGCAAGCTAAGCATTAAGTTCTGGAGGGATTCCAATACCGCCTTACTGGGTACGTATCAAGTAATCGATAGACAATGGCAAGTTTTGAGGCCTGTCTTGTTTGTCTCTCTAAATTAATAAAAATAGTTAAAATTTAACAATCGAATTGTTTACATCAGAGGTTCCCAGACTTTTTTCTCATGGACCACTTTCAAAATTTAGCTGGTTCCGGTGCAGCCCCTGCAAAAAATTGAAAAACCACTGTACTGATTTACTGAATATGGAATATTGAAGTTTTTACAAGTAACAGTCGCTGAGCTTGTCGAACAGTCGGTGAAGATAAGCCAACATTTTAGTTCTTCACTATCGAAAGCAAATAAATTTTCGCGACCCCGCGTACGAATTTTGAACCCCCATTTTTTTGTCACGCCATCGTAGACCCCCGTCAAGTCTCCCGTGGAACCCTGGAGTCCACTTGGACCACTTTAGGAAATAATGGTTTACATCATAAAAATAAAGCACGAAAAAGGAGATTGAAAATCGTTGTAAAACATTTTTATTTTTGAATTATTATAAATTAAAAAATAAAATCAGTATCTGATGTAAATAAATGAATTTATGATCTAACATCGATAGCAGGTAGTCAAACCAATATTTGCCATCCACATAGATAATATACCTACCCACCAGCAAATAGTAGGTCAATACTAAGTACTGGTAAACACCACGAAGATGAGTTTCCATACTACTGCTGGTGACTATGCATATGGTAAGTTATAATAATTTCGGCAATTAATCTAAGATCTTACTTACTCTCAAACTTAAGACTGCGCCGAGCGAAATGTGCCAAAACAGGCGGTCCTCACAGTTAAGTGAATAAAATCAACACTTTTTGTGTAATACAAATATAAAATATACATTTACAATAAAAATTAATGTGTTTACAATTACTCCGTGTAAAAAACTTAAAATAATTAATATTTTCGCCTACAAAATTACGTCAATTTGCTCGAAAAATGCAAAAACGTAAGCTCGTGTTACGTGATTTTTAGATTATAACAGTAGAAATCTATCCTATTTTACAGCTTAAAGGAAACATAAATAGTTATATTACAATTTGTCCGTCCCAAATATTTAAGTTATTGGTTGACAATAAAGATACATATTTATCAAAAAAGCACTTCAAATCCTCCATACAATTTTATTATGGCGGCCGCGCGCCGATTTGAATATGCGCCGCACGAGCTCTGTCAATGTCTGTCATTATCTTCTTACGCTCGCGGCTCGGCACAGTCTTAAGCATAATAAATTGAATCGCACTAGGTTAAAACAAATCTATGGAAAGATACGCCATTCTAGATTAAATATTTTCGCGGTCGCGATGTCTAATTTCCTAATTGTTGCTTTGTTGTTGTTTGCATTCTATTTTTTATTTTATTTTGAAGTCTAAATATTCTGTGGGTTATTAATTTCTACCATTGCCCATTGGTCAGTGTCGACTGATAGGTGATAGAAAGAGTAAGTAGTTCACTGTTTCTATTTAAGTACCTAATAACCAATTTATACCTGTTAAGATTCCGTGGAGAGATCGTTAAAGAAGGCGTGTGTGAACGCGAAGATCGAGCCGTCCCCGATATTCCAGACCATGATGTGCGGCGCCAATGAGAAGCTCATCGTCAATTCCGGACTAGAGTATTCCTTAGGCAACGCTTGTGATGTACGTAATACATTTTAAGCAGCAATTTATGACATGGCAAAACATATTATGTAGGAATATTCTTAACAAGTCGCCAATTATACTTTGTCTGATCCTCTAATCCAAAAGTTCCCAGACTTTTTTTCTCATAGACCACTTTCAAAATGTAGCCGGTGGACTCCCTGCAGCTACATTTCGATCATATTCTAAAAAAATAGATAAAATCTCTACGGAATGACCATTTTTATTTTTTTGTAATTCTCTACCGACAAATCGGTAGATTCAAGACCACTGGTACCGAATATGGAATATGCAAGTTTTTACAACTAACCTCAGTCGCTGAGCCATTTTAGTTCTTCGCTAACCAAAGCAAATAAATTTTCTCGTGGACCCCCATTTTTTGTCACGCCAACGTAGACCCTCGTCGAGTCTCCCGTGGACCCCTGAGGGTCCACCTGGGAACTAATGCTCTAATCCAAACGAGAAAGTCGCAATTTCTACATTATAAGCTGAAACAAGCTCCAAAACGGCCGCTTTTCCGTGCAAAGCTTGCGCGGTTAAGGGTATCGGTCTCATGATTCGTCATCACTAGTTATAAATAAACGGATTCCTCATATCATTTAAAAATAAATAGGTCCATCTCCGAGAATGTATGACTCTAGCAGTTTCTTTTCGACCAGTTAATTATCTAACGCTAAAATGAACAGAACAGTGGATGTTTATGTGACTGTTTGTGATATAAAAAACCGGCCAATTGCGAGTCGGACTCCCGCACGAAGGGGTCCGTACCATTATCTATAAAAACGGCGAAATATCATGTTTGTTGTATGGGAGCTACTTAAACATTTTTTTATTCTGTTTTAGTATTTGTTGTTATAGCGGCAACAGAAATACATCATCTGTGAAATTTTATTCTGACTTGACTGACGACGCTTTAAACGACACGATAATCTATCGTCACGACATAGTGGGAACGCGCCCTAACTCAACAATGTTTATTTTCAGAACATCATTCAAGCGAACAAGAAGTATAACATGGGTCTTGACTTCAGGACATCTGCATACATATGCGCCATTGAGAAGATTTTCGTCACTTATGACGAACACGGCTTAGCATTTTGATTTTATAAAATGTGTACAGGTCAATAACCAACACGTGTATATTTTATATAATTTATTTTATAAAATGTGTACGGGTCAATAACCAACACGTGTATATTTTATATAATTTATTTTATAAAATGTGTACGGGTCAATAACCAACACGTTTATATTTTATATAATTTATTTTGATATAATTTATTTTATTGCACTTTACGCAGCAATAATGAAGTAGTTTACCGTTAGCCTTCATATCGCGCGCGTCTCAAATCCCTTAGTTTTTTATACAGCTAAGGTGGCAAACAAGCATACGGCCCACTTGATGGTAAGTGGTCACCGTAGCCTATGGGCGCCTGCAACACCAGGGGCATCACTAGCGCGTTGCTGACGCTTCAGGAAAGGAAGTGGAAAGGTGAAGGAGCGGGGAGAGGGTAAGGGGGTGATTGGGCCTACGGAATTATATATTATTATTATTCAGGTTTTCGCACATATACATCGCATCTATCTACTTGCTAATTAGGTATCTACGTACATACCTTAAAGTATTCGATGATCGAATATTTAATTATCCGGGCTAAATAAATGTTTAATTTGGATTTTACTTTTATAATATATTTTTAATTGTTGTTTAGTGTTTCCTCTTCTCGAGCTTTGGCTCGGTACCTACACTTAGTACCCGACCTGAGACTCTCAGGTAAAAGGTGGTTCAGTGCCCCGCTAACAACAACTATCTCCTAAAACTACTTATTGTTGATGTGTGTATTGCTGCCTGTTTTTGAACGCTAAATGTTTGTTGGAATGTAATTTGCTACAATTTTTGTTTATTATAATACATTATATAAATTACTAATTTGTGGTTTTATTATAAACATTTTTATGGCTATAATTATTTATTATATTTAATTGCCGGGCAGACAAAATCTATTCGACTAAAGAAATACGAAGTGCTAGGTATAGGTACCTACCTACAGTTGATATGTTAACATATTTGCAGAGAAAAATAGTTTTTCGTAATGATTAACCAACAAGTTAATTAGATTGGACATGACGTAGATAACCTAACTAATATTATAAATGCGACAGTGGGTTTGTTTGTTACGCTTTGACGCCATCAACAACCTACATTTCGAGCGAAGCCGCAGGAAGATTATTTATATTTTATCTTGTTAAACCAGACTGCATCGGTGTCAAAGACATGAAGTCTCCATACTCTTAAACAGGCTCGACAGCATCGATGTAAGGGGACCTTCTCTTGAGCTATTCTTACCTTAATAATCGTAAACAAATGGTTAAAATAGGTGAGTTTACTAGTACAGGACGAATCGTTACATTTGACGTCGGACAGGGGAGTGTGCTCGGCCCGATATTGTTCCTTATTTATATTAATAACTAGCTTTTGAGCGCGGCTCCGCCCGGCTGCTACCTACATCAATAAAAAGTAGCCTATGTCCTTCCCCAGATTTTAAACTATATCTGTACCAAATTTCATCTAAATCGGTTGAGTGGTTTAGCCGTGAAAAGGTAACGGACAGACAGAGTTACTTTCGAATTTATAATATTAGTAAGTTTATATATAATCTTTGTAATATGAAGATTAGTTTTCTAAGTTTAACATTCAACCATAAAATTCTAAATAAAAATTCACATCTGTCCATATCATCCATATATCTGACTGCTCATGTGTTAAAATTGACCGACTACATTATACGAAATATGTAGGTGTTATGATCGATCAGAAATTGACGTGGTACCTATATGCATACAGAACTGATCATAAAGAGCTAGAAAAATGATAATGGAACTTTAAAACATTACGTCATGTAGCTTTAGGAAATGTTTTAAAACAAGTTTATGTAGGCCTAGCCTAGGCCTAAAAATAGCTCTTTGAATAGATTTTTTTGCATAACGCTTGCTTATGTTTAAGGAGAAGAAAGGAATCACCTAATACAAGCAACTCCATGCTCGATGATCCAAGATGATCTAACAATGTAATTCAAACGTATTGTGGGACTGAAATAAATACATTTTTTAATTTTCAATATTTATTAAAATAAGTTTACAATAACAGTTTACAGATATACAGTGTAAATTACATATGCGAGGCATCACAGTCTTATAACACGGCCCAGCGGGATATAGTTAGCCCGCTAACTATGAATGCGTTCAAAATAAGTATTTAGATAATTATATCCATAAACTGAAGTGGCTTCACAATCCATATGGACATTGATTGTAAACAATGTCTAATGTCAGTCGTTTGTATAGGAGATAATAACATAAGGGTAGAGTATTTAACTGTTCCTCAATTTTTTGCCTTTGTTCCACCAAAAATACTAATTGCACACTAAAATAAAGTCTACGGAGCCCCGCTTGGCGGGGCTCCTATTTTTGGGTGGGTTTAAGAAGGAACCTAACATAAGGGTGGGTTTAAGAAGGAACCTAACATAACCTAATCCTTCCGAGACGGAATGCAGTGATGTGAGGCGTATAGGTGCTCGCTATGATATATTTTAGTAAGCATATTTTGCTGCGCAATTGCCTACTATTTTTGGTGGTCATTATATTTAATCCTATAACAAGTACTTACCCTAGTCAACGAATATATGCGTCGGCAGCAGGGTGCAAGGAGATGCACTTGGCAGGAAACAAAATACACAGAAAATATACAGACTCTTTCTCGTTGAGCAAAATCTATACTAATATTATAAAGCTGAAGAGTTTGTTCAAACACGCTAATCTCAGGAACTACTGGTTCGATTTGAAAATTATTTTAGTGTTGGATAGCCTATTTATCGAGGAAGGCTATAGGCTATATAACATCACGCTACGATCTACGGGGCGCCGTAGTAACGACAAACGCGGGTGAAACCGCGGGTACATCTAGTAATATATAAAGGTACGCATAGTTATGAACACGTGCGGGCCCGCCTCTATTTAATTTTGTGTATCCAAAATATCACATCCAGGATAGTGGATTTGTCTGCTCCGCACCTATTGGTCGTAGCATGATGTTACATAGCCTATAGTTGCCGCCGATAAATGGGCTATCCAACACTAAAAGAATTTTTCACTTCGAACCAGTAGTTCCTGAAATTAGCGCATTCAAACAAACTCTTCAGTTTTAAATATTAGTATAGATGTGCGCGTTCAAAGTTATTATCACTCACTCTATAGAATATTTCTTATAGGTATATGATATAATATTTGCTTCTTATTTTAATATCGACAATTCAATGTAAGTACATTTATGTCCTAGCATGTTCCCTATTCTGTTTGAACCACGCCACGGTATCGTGTATAGCTTGTTCGAAGGGCGTAAACTTAAATTCTTTGAACAGGCCTCGTAGTTTGCTGTTTGAAGCTGTTTTTTTGTACTGTCCATCGGCTTTGGTTGTGTCGTATACGATCTCGCCGGGGAAGCTGTGCGCCTTTTTAATCATTTCTGCTACGTTGCTGATGGTGACCTCATCTTCTTCGTCAACTAAAATTTGTTTTAAGTAATGAGATCAGTATATTTTTTTTATTGAAAAAAGAGGTTTGTTCCGCATTCGCCCCTACATTACGTTCCACATTCCAAAATATTCCTCATTCGCCCCTCTTTTTAAATTATTCGTCCTACATTTTTATACATACGGTTAACAAAACAAAACAAAACATGGTTAAAAATTATTTTAAATCTTTTCACTGTCGAGCTCGTGATATCAATCATTCATAATCTGAAAGTTTTACTGAGAGATCAACGAGGTATTCTAAAATATCTTTCGGCTGACGGTACAACAAAAATTCCATATAAAAAACAGGGACAAACCAGGAACATAATTTGGGACGAAAGAGAAATTACATTAAGAAATTAATATTTATTTAAATTTAGGGGCATAATTATAAGGAACATCTTTTGGGACAAATATTTCTACGCTTGGGACGAAACATGAGGGGCGAATGCGGAACAAACCAAAAAAGAAGACTCTCGCACTAGAAATAGTTCCTGTGTCACGATAGACTTTACAAACACTCAAACAACGGACACGAAGAAGACCCAGGTTCAGAACAATCACGTGTGGATCACTCAAATGTTATCCCGTGTTGGGATCGAACCCACAACACTTGCCGCGCTGCCTCGCCATCGCCGCAACTAAAATATGAATAGGTAAATGAGCTCAGTACATTGTCCTCTAGACCGAATTTTGATCACTGCCTCTAATATCAACGGACAATAGCGATGTATCTAGGATTATTTTCTAGAGAAGGATCTTCTTCTTCGTCGTTTTCTTCATTACTGAAGGTCGTGTCCGTTCTGAAATGCTTTCACGGAGTCGTAGACCAGCTGTTTCCACACCACCCGATCTTCGGCTTTTCTAAGGGCAGTGGCTACTGTAAGTCCCGTTATTGTCTTGATCTGATCAGACCAGCGGGTAAGTCCCTACTACAACCAATTTGTCAAGGCTATCTAGCCTTCGGGCGACATTGCCAAAGTACCTCAGAATTCGTTGGTAGTATATTGTGGAGAGCCTGGTTCTTATCTGCAGTAGGTCGAGAATGGACTTACTGGTGCGTCTTGCTGTCCACGGTGTGCGCAACATTCTCCTCCAACACCACATCTCAAAAGCCTCGATCTTTTTCCGATCCACTGCGCGAACTGACCATGAGTCGGAGCCGTAAAGGAATATCAAGAATACTAGAGTTCTCACAAGTCTCATTTTTGTTGTGTTGGAGATATTTCTGTCTTTCCAGATCCTCGACATCCTGCTCATTGTGGCTTTGTCCATCTGTGCACGTCACCGAATTTCCCTCTCGCAGCCTCCCTGATTTAAGGTATAAGGATATAACATGTTGAATTGTATGACTGCACACTTGGCGTAGTGGTGTAAATGGCTGCCTCGCCGCTACCACTGCACAGAGTTGTGTGTTTCGAGTATGGCTGTTCTTTGTGTCCGTTGTTTGAATGTTCCAAAGTCCCCCGCGACACAGGAATTATTCCTAGTGCGGCAGTAAAAAAATGATGTAAGATTTCAATAAAGACAACGTTATATTGTTTTCTTACCTGACAATATAATAGGCTCCACACTTTCATAATTCCTGAGCACCCATATAAACAATTTGGCCAGATCTAAGGAATATATGAACTGACGCAACGGCTTGCCGCTTCCCATCACAGTGAATGTTTTATCATCTGAAATAAGTTTAGTATACATGAAATACCCGGTAACGTATCTGACCATAGACGGGTGTTACTCTCTATAACTTCATTGTAATTCAAATATTCAACGTTTTAGGGCAACACTAAAGAAATATTTAATTGATCACCAAAAAGGCCAGGAAACAACTGCATGACACAAGTGCTATATAACTATGAAGAGAAATTACAGTCGCTAACATTAATGTCTATTTTTGAGATAATGAAATTGTTAGATTTAACTGGGGTGCAAAAATAAATATTGTATTGTTAACATATTGCTGCCGTAAACGCTATTATTATTATTATTTTATGTCGTCTGTTGTATTAGTTGTGTTAAGTTTATTAGGTATATAATATAATATTCTATCACATACACACAACACCATCTAGCCCAAACTAAGCAAAGCTTGTACTATGGGTACTAGACAATGGATAAACATACTTATATACTTTTTTTTTGTAAATACATACATATTATACATAGAAACACCCAGACCAAGACAAACATCCATGTTCATGCACACAAATGTTTGACTTGTGCGGGAATCGAACATTTACAAACATGGTCATTTACATTTATTTATTATTTACAAACATGGTCGCAGCGGAAGACCAGCCTAGTTTTTTGAAAACTAGCATTTTGCTGAGTTGCAACCAATTTGCAGAAAGATTTATTTTCTTTTTTTTTGTAATTAACTGTGTCTGATGTATGATAAATGTATTTTCTTTCTTTCTTTTATAAAAATACTGGATAAGGGACGCCACTGAAGAGCGAAGGATGGCAAATATGTATTTTCTTATTGTGTTTATACTATTGTCATTTTATTGGATGAAAAATTATTACAATATTATTTCTCTTATCACAGGTATTTTCTGACATATTATATGAGGAAAATACCTGACCCTTTGGGAGGCTTACACGGAGACATAAGTCCAACGTGAAGAGGAGAGTTTTAATCAAAGGTGGGGCGGAACACCTACAGCGGCACTAGCCGCAGCAGGCGTAGGACTACTGCTACGTATGGATCCTAATTTATTATATTATTATTATAAAGGCTTATGTTTAACTTATCACCAGATATAGTAAACTATAACAGTCAAAAATAGTAAATGATCACCAAAATTAAAACCGCATTTTAATACCAATAATATTTAATTGCACAACAAAGAGATCAAAATAAGTCGACGGAGCTCCTATGTTTGGGTGGGTTTAAGAAGAAAACTAACATAACCTAACCCTTCCGAGACGGATGCGATGATTTGAGGCGTATAAGTGCTCGTTATGATATAATAATAATAATAATAATATTCTACCACATACACACAACACCATCTAGCCCAAACTAAGCAGAGCTTGTACTATGGATACTAGACAATGGATAAACATACATATATACTTTTTTTTTGTAAATACATACATATATTTTAGTAAGCATATTTTGGTGTGCAATTACTATTTTTTGTGGTCCTTACATTTAATCCCTTATTATATTATATAATGATATATATGTAGAACTGTCTGCCAACATCCAGAAGTAGAGTGAAACTTATAGAAACTTAGTAGAAAACCACAGCGACCACGTTGCTACACATTTTCTTAAAGCGAATCTGTCCTAAAGCGAACCAGGGAAATAGATTACCATAGCCCAAGGATACTTTCGGCAACCAGATCCTTTTGACCGCCACAGTCATGTATACATCACAAAGTAAAATATATCCAGCGCGCCACGGTCACAGACTCAGACTTTTAAACACTAATAAATCTTATAAAAATATATTGTTATTCTTATTTGTGTTGTTAATTATGCTGGGTGCAAGGGACAGTGTAATGAAAACTGAAATAGTAGATTCAGACTATTATTCTGAGATAAAAATCGTTGGAATTTTCTTCAGGAAAGATCACATTTTCCTGCAATTATGCATTTTTCTGACTGTGAATCATAACATAATGCATACACCATCCATTTTAT
The DNA here is from genome assembly GCA_963564715.1 of Catocala sponsa. Lineage (NCBI taxonomy): Eukaryota > Metazoa > Arthropoda > Insecta > Lepidoptera > Erebidae > Catocala > Catocala sponsa. The sequence continues at coordinate 1,808,138 of OY751337.1, forward strand.
TAAATACAAATCAAAGGCTACCAGTAACTTAACCAGTAACTTATTCGTTTTAGGAAGATATCACAAGGTTATTTGGCAACTTGAACGTGACTCTAATAATCAATTGTTATTCCTTACTTATCAAACTCAAGAACTACTGAACGGATTGCCACGCGGTTTTCAGCAATAAACATAGTGGTTCATGAGGAAGGTTTGGGTCTATAATTTATTAAGGTTTTGTACTACCTCTGCTAAGTTACATATATTATAGACTAGCTGTGCTCGCGGTCTCACCTGCGTCAGTGGTATTTGTGGTTACTGCGACGCTCCCGTGAGCCGTAGCGTGATGTTATATAATAGCCTATGTATGTCTCAGGCTATCTCCATTCCAAATTTCATCAAATTCGGTTCAGCGGATTGATCGTGAAAACGTAACAGACAGACAGACCGACAGACAGACAGACAGAGTTACTTTTGCATTTATAATATTATAAGTAAGGATTAAATACTCTTAACCAAAAAGTATTTTAGGTAATCCTAAATATATTTCAGTGCAACAGTAAGAATCGAAGGCGTTACTTGGCGGCAATTCATCGCATATTGTCTGACTACATTACTCTCATACAAGGCACAAGCACATGGCACAAGCGGTATACTTATTATGAGAAATTGTAAGAAGCTTTATTGAAATGGTATTTGTAAGAGGTACCTACCTTTTTGCATAGCATCATCCATTCTCCTGATAAGCGCTGGTATGACGTGACTGGACTCCAAACTGAAGTTGTCGTGTGGACCGAACACATTACATGGAATTACTGAAGTGTACATACACCCGTGCATCTCATGATAACCTCTGAAAAAGTCATTAATAAGTGATAATGAGGTCATTATCTACAGCTAGTATTAGTTTCTGACTTGACTGCCTCTGTGGCACAGCGGTAGTGCATGCTGAGTAAGAGGTCTCAGGTTCAGTTAAAATATCTAGAGATATCTAGGGTCATTTTTGCCTCTCTCAAGTTTTAGTTTTTCGTAGGAAGATTTCAGTTTCCGAAGTAAGGAATTACAGAAATTCCTGTATCGAGTGTAGGTGATTTTGAGCACTATGTTCTCGGGATCCTGTTTTGATTTATAATGCAATCTGTCTTTGTTTTTGATGCACTTTGGGAGACCGGTGATAATCCAAGGTTTTATAATTACGTCTTGATATTGAATTTAATTACGTGAAATGTATTTTTGTATAGATTGACAGGGCAACGACTGTGGGGTCAGCTGGTAGTATATACAGCTTGTCCCATAAATCAATGGCAAGCGGAAAATGGATGATGGGGCAAGTGATGGAACAGTCGCAAGAGGAAAACCTAGGCGAACGTTTCTCGATCAGATCGGAGGCGTTCTGGACAAAGGCCAGGTTAAGAGCTCCTTGAACCGACGGGCGTATATGAGGAATGTGATGAAAGTGAATGAAGCCAGAGAAGTGTGTCAGGATCGTAGCAAATGGAAATCCGTAGTCTCTGCCTACCCCTCTGGGAAACAGGCGTGAATCTATGTATGTATGTATGTATCATACCTGTTTAAAACATCAATCATTCTCTTAGCATAACTATAACCATAATTTGATGTGTGCGGTGGACCGTTGTGTACCTGAAATAGATACAGACAATGAAAACATTCAGAGGTAATGAACTTGGGTTATGAACCCATGAGCATGGCTGCTGTAAAGCAACCGAAACTTAGCGAAAAGTGTAAACTTAAATATAAATAGCTTAAATTATAGTAAAGTTCAATAATAAAGGAGTCGGCCTCGATGGCGTAGTGGTTAGTGTAACCGACTGCCACGCCTGAGGTCGCGGGTTCGATTCCCGCACAAGTCAAACATTTGTGTGCACGAACATTGATGTTTGTCTTGGTCTGGGTGTTTCTATGTATAATATGTATGTATTTACAAAAAAAAAAGTATATATGTATGTTTATCCATTGTCTAGTACCCATAGTACAAGCTCTGCTTAGTTTGGGATAGATGGTGTTGTGTGTATGTGGTAGAATATTATTATTATTATTATAATAGTAGTGTTATAGTTCAAAATTATGTAATACTAGCTGACCCGCGCAACTTCGTCTGCTTCACATAAGAGAATTTTCCTAGTTTTTGCAATATTTTCCATTTATGCTCCGCTCCTATTGGTCGTAGCGTGATGTTATATAGCCTATAGCCTTCCTCTATAAATGGGCTATCCAACACTCAAATATTTTTCTAATTTTTACCCGTAGTTCCTTAGATTACCGCGTTCAACCAAACAAACAAAATGTGAGTGAAGTCGGCGTGTGAGCGCCCCCGCCTTTTTATAAATGCAGCGGATGGCCGTTTCGCGCGTTAAACAACAATCAACCGTATAGCCGTACCCATACTGGCGCGGCGAGATTTGGAAGTTTTATTTCATCTATATCTTGTGTGTTTATAAACCGATTCCTATATTTTTTTTTATAATATAATTATTAAAGTGTACTTTTTGAATATGGGAGTTTGATAAAGATATATCTATGTGAAATACAATATATTTATGTATTTTAATACACTTTGAAGAAATGCCTAACGATTAAACACGTTATTGTGGCTAATTTATAAAAGATAGATATATACTATTAAGGACTTTTTTGTAGATCTTTTGAAGACCATCATCTTTGTAATACATACTTTTGGTGTATGATCAACGTATGCGAGGATAAGAGCTCGAAAGCGCATTTTCGTCCGACTTGCTTCAAATTTATCGTCACTGCTCAGCTCCAATGTGTCTTAGCGTTATGTTATATAGCATATAACCTGCCCAGGAGTATGGACTACAATCGTACCAAGTTTGGTTAAAATCCCTTCAGTAGTTTTTGACCCATGCGTGCACATACAGACAGACAGACAAAAAATTTACTGATTGCATTTTTGTCATCAGTATCGATCACCATTCATCCTCCAATATTAATTTTGAATATATATTCAATGTACAGAATTGACCTCTCTACAGTTTTATTATAAGTATAGAAAAGTGTTTTAAAATGAGCAATGAGACAAAATCCTTATAAATTAGTTTAATTTCAATTTACACATTCAAATTAAACTACATTATATGGATTTTATCTCTGTTTATTTTAATCAATTATTTCATGCAATTTATTTTTGGTTATTAATCTATCCTAATATTATAAAGCTGAAGAGTTTTGTTTGTTTGTTTATTTGTTTGTTTGTTTGTTTGTTTACTTGAACGCGCTAATCTCAGGAACTACTGGTCCGATTTGAAAAATTATTTCAGTGTTAGATAGCCCATGTATCGAGGAAGGCTATAGGCTATATATCATCACGCTAAGATCAATAGGAGCTGAGCACCAATGAAGAATGTTTCAAAATCGGAGGGTATTTTTTCCTTTTGAGAGCTTCCGCTGCGTGCGCTGCGTATACAGTTAAAGTTTCGCAAAAATCATGTATGACAGAATTGTTTACCTTTAAAAGTTCTAAAAAAAAGTCCGCGACAGCATATGTCTATCTTTTAAGGTTGGCTTACTATAACCATTTTTATGCTAACCAAATTTGTTCTAAAATAATGCATTATTTGCGAAGGTATTATTATAAACATGATATTAATCCTTATCCTACACGTTATTCGTTAATAAATACGTTATTCTTCATAAGTATATAAATACGTTATATTATAAATACGTTATTCATCACAAGTATTTAATTTAAAACAAAATTGCCCTTTACATCATTCGATTTCAATGAATATCTTAGGAGATATCGCAGTTTTAAAATAACATTGCAGCAAAATAATTACCCATTACAGACATAGTACAAACGATGTTTCTCCTGGTTTATTCTGCGTGATTACTACTGGTTCGATTTGAAAAATTATTTTAGTGTTGGATAGCCTATTTATCGAGGAAGGCTATATAACATCACGCTACGACCCACGGGGGCGGCGCAGTAACGATAAACGCGGGTGAAACCGCGGGAACATCTAGTATTTATATATAATTATTCAGCTAATCGGGAATTACAGCCATTTTTCAACTTACCATTGTCTCATCAATAGGATATGTAGTCTTATCAGGGAATATACATGTTGATAGGCAAGATACAACCTTTTTCACATTATTCTTGTAACTGGCATTTAATACATTGTCATTGATAGCCATGTTCTCTCTCTGAAAATAAAAACATTCTATATTCAAAAAGACTACATAGTAAAAATGTGCAATTGTTTATGAATGTGTGGATTGACTATAAACAAGTGCCATGCTGCATCCTTGACCATGTAAATTAGGTATTGAATTGTGCACAACTGTATTCAAATATCATTTGATTGCCATTATGTACATAATTTATCCTCACAGTACCACCTGTGAAAGAACAGGTGATTTATTTAGTCAGCAATAAAGTAGCTGAAAATTTTCAAAATTACTAAAACTAAATTAGATAAAATGTTCTAGTTTTTATTCTGCATTTATGATTTGCCAATAAATGTTTATTACTTTGAATGATAGAACAATTTTGTTGTTGCCTAATGTTTATCAGCTTATGTCACTGACTGTACTAGCTCATCAACTTAGCCAAGACCTTCGCCTGTCCTACAAGCCTCTGTGCAAATAACATACATAAAATATACTTAATACTCAGACCAATTATTTATGGATCGCACTAATAATTGTCCTGTCTGGGATTTAAACCCATAATGCTTACACACTATTCATATAGTAAGTTTGAATTACGAGTTAAGACAATATCAGAAACTTACAAAGAAGTCTAAATTATGTGCCATGTTGTGGAACAGGCCGCCCACCATTGCAGCTAAATGTATGACATGTGTCGGCTTGTGTTTCTCAAATAAAGCATCTGTTTGTGCCTTGTCCCTGTAAATAATAATAATAATATTCTACCACATACACACAACACCATCTAGCCCAAACTAAGCAGAGCTTGTACTATGGGTACTAGACAATGGATAAACATACTTACATACTTTTTTTTTTGTAAATACATACATATTATATATAGAAACACCCAGACCAAGACAAACATCCATGTTCATGCACACAAATGTTTGACTTGTGCGGGAATCGAACCCGCGACCTCAGGCGTGGCAGTCGGTTACACTAACCACTACGCCATCGAGGCCGACAACAAATGACAAGCAGGTATAATTATTTACTCTACTTAGTACACATGCATACATAGTCTCACGGCTATATTCCAAAGAGATTCAAGTACTCACTAGGTATGTAAACCTACTTAATTTTATTTTAAAAAGCTGAATATTATTTGGATTTTTGCTCTCACTGTTCTTGAGATAGTCATAACACGAAATGATCAAAAACAGAAGCAGTCTTTACTAGAACTGGGTGTAACAACAAATGGTCAAATACAGAATTAGTTATATCCAGAAGGGGACACTTTAAGAAGTTGTCACAGACTGCCTAATCAATATCTACGAATAGATAGGTAGAGGTGCATTACACACCCAGCTTTCGCCTACTACAGTCCCATTTTACAGAGAGCAAACAACCTAGTGACACTAAAGCACAGCGGCCATTTAGACTACTGCTGCACCACTGAGGTAATAAGAAGAACTTATGTTTTATTTAAGTAGACAACTAGTGGGAATTTATATAATAATAAATTAATTAAAATGTATTTAGGTGTGCCAATGAATATTGCACTAATAATGAAATATTTTATTTTAAAGTTGTTGTAATTTGTAGCCTGATTTAAGTTCATATAATCTCTCTAGAAAATATGTAGAAAAGAAGATAGCTTTCACTTAATTTACTGTTAAAACATATGTATCTTATCTTATTCTCAAACCCTATGTATACCACTATAAGGCAATAAAAGGTATATTTACCTTCAAGAATTGTATAAGTGACAATTGTATCAATTTATTAGTACATTTCTCTAAACAGATATTTTTTATGTTACATCCCACCCATTACATTCCTGCCTACTACTCAATAATTGCTATGATCATAGTACAGTAATACCTCGACTTACGCTACCCCGACTTACGCTACCCCGACTTACGCGAATCCGGAGTTACGCGATTTTCAAATCTCGTTAATTCGTCTTTCATTTGAGTGTCACACATCTCTCGATTTTGTAGACTTACTGCCCCTACACTAATGTCTAGAAATTGACGAAATTTTGCGGGAGAAAATCTTTGAGACGTCAAAGTACTCTGTTAGATTTTATGAAGCCTTTTACAATCAAAATAACTTCAGTTGGCGATTTTATATATGGAAAATATAAGGTTCTTTAAAAAATATTGACTGAATTATTATTCTCTTTAGCTTTTACCTTCAATTTAAGTAATTTATATTATATGTATTTATATGCGAAATTAAACCCCGACTTACGCGAATTCGACTTACGCAGTTATCACTTAGTCCCACCTATCGCGTAAGTTCTGGGTATTACTGTAGTCTTAATCCTTCTATAGAGGGATTGGTCTAAGTGATTAATGGGTTCAATTAATTCAGTAAAATCTGATAACAATTAATCTGACCTAGGAATCAAACCCAAGACATGCTCAGCTATCACATTTACTTCAGCTGCACCACCACATAATCAAGGCAGTCTAGTCTATACCAAAATTTAAATGTAACATTAATCTTTACTTATTTTTCAAGTGGTTCTGATTACACATACAACCTTGTTTGTGCAATCGCATTATTGCACAACTTCTCTTCAGATTGTGAGATCTATTAGGGTTTGAGTTGTGAAGGAATCACAAGCTCAACCTGAGCATTAAAAGTATGGCAATACATAAAAGAATCTTAATATATACATAGTTAGAATAGAGCATCTTATAACTGTGTTCACTCACTACATTTAAACGGAAGGAAGAAGCTTATCAGTAGCCATTATCAGCAAGTACAATAACAAACTGCCATTGTTTTATGATGACTATAAAATTATGATTTAGATTCACATGCAATTCAAATGTTTCACCACTCAGTTTTCTTATAGCTGTTCAATACTAAGCACAGTTGTAAATTTTGTACATAAATAAAACATAATAAAGACTTCCAAACAATATTTTGAGAGTATTAACATTTACCTAAGGTCTCCATCTTTCGAACCACAGAAAATCCAAGTTTCTTTCTTCGAATTAGCAGTTTCTTGTTGTCGTTCCTCTTCAATAATAGTTTTAATGGCTTGTCCTACAAGTCCAGAACCACCGGTTACAATTATCACACTCTTTTCAGACATCTGCAAACATTGTTATTAAATTTAATTATGTAAAAATCTCGATAGATACGTACATATATTTCAACTAATTATATAAGTGCCCTCACTTCATACAATTTACTTACTTTAATAACTAATTATTTCCAAAAAACGTATATAATGTTTTTAGATATGTGGCAAAGCTTCAATTCACAAATTTTGAAATAAATGTCATTTTACTACTTACGTCAATAACTAAAATGTCAAAAATGAAACTGATCTGGCACTGATCCATAGATTAGCAATTTTATTTTCCCGTAGTATTCAATGATTTTAGCCTGGATAGAAATTTAAATGAATTCCATGAAAGGCGATCATAAGTGATATCCTGGAAGTGATAACTAGTTTGTAAATTTCTAACCACATACAACGAAAGCGCATCACTTTCAAACTATCGTGTAGTTACACAAGTCAATTTGAGTCCAATAGTACAGTATTCAACTACGATAGTGTTTATTTCTAAACTAATTCCGTTTTAAACCTTTAATATAAGATCCATAAACATTTTATTATTTCTGTTCTCTTTATTTCACAACCAGTTTATTACAATTTTACTTTCTTATTTATTAATAATAATGCTTGTCTTATAGTGGATTTACTACCAATTAGCTACAGCTTCTCAAGATCAGAAGTCTGGATGGTTGGCGTAGTGGCTTAATTAGTTGCCTCGCAACTACCACTACGCCAAGGGCTGTGGATTCGATTCCCACACGGGATAAAACTTAGTGTGGCCTACAAGTGGTTGTACTGAATCTGGGTGTTCTTTGTTTCCGTTACCGTTTGACTGTTTGTAAAGTATCCCACGATACATAAACTGTTTTTTTTAAATACTATTCCCACGAAAGATCGTCGAAATAGTATTTTAAAAAAACTTTCAAGAGTTATTTAACAGGTGAAACAACCTAACAAATAAACACACTTTCTGAAGGATCTGTGGCAAACGTGCGTGCTCAAACTGCTTATCAAAATGTCTCCTTTCATTTGTCTTTGTCTATTTCGCTCCATTTAAATTCCTTTTAATCTATCGCTACGTAACTTTTGAGACATTTCGCAAGATAATGGTTAAACCGGTTAAACGTAAGTAATACAAGACAGATGAATTGAATAATTTTCATTCTTGACATTTGACTCTCACATAAAGAAATTAAATCGCAAACCGAACTCTGAACATAAAATATTCGTACTTAAACTGACGATATACCCAGTGTCGAAAGTTGTAATTTTATCACACAGCTAGTAAGTTTTCAAACCAAAATTACAATTTCTATTGTTTCGTAATAACGAAACAACAGACCGATTGTATTTTTTACATAGAGATAGCTTAGGAGACGAGGACTAATATGAGCTGTTAATTTCTAAGAGCAAAATGCCTGGTTCTTGTAGGTTACATTAACATATATGCACATCTCTGCTATACGTCAGGACCGTGCGCCGTTGAAACATGCCACAATGGTGTAGTATTGCAATAGCAACGAATAAATCGAGATATCGATAAAGAAATTTAACATTTTCAGTTTTCATATTATAAATCTATATCAGTTAATTTTGTTTCTACTAAGATTATCGACCAAACTTGTCATTGGGCATTTTCATTGTCTACCTACTCTAAATATGGATGCGTTATACAATATTGGTTATTCCTTTTGTTTTAATATATTTATTTAGACCAGTAAGCGTATGATTCTCGAGAGTCTACTCGTCTACTGCATATATATATTTTTGTCAGGGAATTCCAAATTCAAAAACGTCGATGACTCACCTCGAGAACCATAGCATGGCAGTACTTTTCAAAAAATAAAAATTGTTGTCTATGCGAGAATACTTGATAACGATTGGATACTCAATTCTCTACGAACATTCGTTCTCGCTCCGAAAACGCCAAATACGCTTTCAATTTTTCAAACCAAAATGGAGGATTTGTCGGTCGAGGTGTACGGTGATAATGGTGCTTATTATAAGGTTTGTAAATTGTGAAGTACGTTAAAATTCCGTACAACAAGTACTATTTTGATTAGTGTGATATTTATTTAATTATTTCCAACGATCAGTACCTAGGTAATACTTATACTTACAAAAATATTTTTCCGGGAAGATCATCACGGCTGGAATGGACGCCATGTCCGCCTGTCAGGGCGTGATTTTTCCATGTGTTGTAATAATTATGCTGCTTACAGTATTTTTAGCCTTGGTGTCGGTGTTATGAAACTGGAACGACATACGACGCCTTTTTAAATTTGCGCATATACACATAAATGACCTAGATATCTTATTTCTAGCGCATCACCAAGTTTCTATATCGTCGGAATGTTCTAAAATTCTCTTTATTTTTAGGCCATTGTCACCGACGTGCTCGACAACGAGGTTCTCGTAGCCTTTGAAAATGAGTGAGTATCATAATTTCTGGATATATAAATATATATTACCAGAATGTCGTAGTGCAGGTATTTTTATTTACATGAAAATTTTGCGTTTTAGCTGGCAGCCGGAGTCAAAATTCCCGTTCTCCCAAGTGTTCTTACCACCTAAAGACACCGGCAAACACACAGAGTTCGTGGAAAACCAAGAGGTGGAGGTATACGCGAGGTCCAATGAGAAGGAGGCATGTGGGTGGTGGACAGCAAATATTAAGGTATTGAATTACATATATAACATATCACATAACATACAAATGCATTGATATTCTAGAATATATATTTTGTTTTACACTACCCTCATTAGGATATAATACCAAAGGCATGTTTTCCATGACAGGATTGTTGCATACTGCTTGTTCAGAGAAACAAATATCACTGCAGATTTGATGGAATTAAACTTTCACAAAAGACTCGAATCAATGTCATAGGTAGATGGAAACAAATTTTAGTATATTTTACTTGTATTGCAGTCATTGTTTATGTTGCAAACAAATAATAAGAATGTTGACTTACCCTTTGATACATTATTGTACCCTCATCTTTGATATAAAGAGTATTGGTTGACATTGAAACAGTGTCCTTTTGTATATAGACCTGAATTTCACCCTTCATTTAAGCTCTTATGTGCCAGGTGCTATTTAGCATAAAGCTGAAGCTATATGTCTACAGTTTCTTGTATGGGAACAGCTGAAATTTATTTTAAAATAGTTCTAGACTGCATGTTTGATTTTTTCAGAATTAGTGGAATTTAGATATATTTTTGTTTAATACCTAATAATTATGTTGTCATTTTAGTTGTAATTATTTATAACTATGTTAATAAATGAATTTGTTTTATATTGTTCTGAAATCATATCTAAAATGTATTGTAAACAGTGCTGTAACATAAAATGGAATAGAGTCTACATATTTATTAATGATTTGTTGTCTGTAATGGTGCTTCAAGTGGCCTCTTTTCATTATAATTGTTTCTTATAAGGATCACGTCCTTTATCACAAATTATCAAGTATTAATCATTGTTTAGACATGATGACATGCATGTTTTAAGTGTGTACCCTACTTAAAAGGTGCACTTTCACTCATGCAGAACCAGTAATATGCATTCTTTGTGTTATTCTGATTATATAGTAGAAATGAACTTACTTGCTTCTGTTACATTGAAGATGTTGAGTTTGTATTAATCGTTATAAGTGTAATGTATTTACAATGTTTAGATAATACTTTTGATGAGTAATCTGAGTGAATAAGTATCTTCAACTTGTTATGTATCTGTAATATTAACTGTATGGAACTATTATGTAGTGTATTAACCTGTTTATTTTACTGTCTAACAAGGGTCAGTTAAACTATATGGTTATTATAACTTCAAGATTTAACCTTAAGTATCATCATCATCATCATCATGTCAGCCAAAAGACGTCCACTGCTGGACATAGGCCTCCCCCAAGGTCTTCCATAACCTTAAGTATATTATAAATTAAATCTAGTGGATATTAATACAGTCAATAATTAAGGTGGTAGCAGAGTGTGTCATTAAAATATAAATTTATTATTTATTTTTTAATTCATATTCCATTTTGATTATAAGCTGAATTGTTTATTGTATATAAATACCCATAGCATATTGTTTATTCTTTTGAAGTTAAGACAATTATTTAAGGATGGTTTTAATTTTTTTTATTTGTTGTAGTTGTTACCTACAATATATGTCTCTTTTATTTCAACTGCTTCAATCTTTAACTAGATTCATTTACATGTGACTAATTTACTGTTTTGACTGACAAAAATCACTAGTTCTTTATTGCCATTTCTCATCTTATCTATATATACTCTAGGATATGCTAAGATCCCTTACTTATGTATTTACTCTACAATCACCTGTATTAGTAACTAATTTACACTTTAAGAATGACCACATACATACCTAAAGCTTATAATGTGGTTCAAACAATTAGAGAGAATTAAATTTTAGTTTAAAATTTAGTTTTCATTGTTTTTATTGGAGAATGAACTGTAATTGAGGAGTGCTTATATATTACAAAAGAATGTCAGCATCGTGTAAATGTCGCATTGCGTATTTTCTGGAAAGAAAATGAGATCAATAGTGCATAATATACATTCAATGTCGCCGATATACCGGCGGTATATACTTTAGGATTATATTGATATTTATATGACTAAGTTAATTAGACGTTTTTGTTTAGGAAGTCATGGGAAGGACATAAAATTAGTCAAGATATTTTTAAGTAGTCTATTTTCGTAACATGTGTAAGAAATAAGCGATGCCCGTGTTTTATTTTCGTCATTTAAATATTGGGTCATCAGTGTTCATTGCACCATGGTATTTATCAGTTTTTGAGTATGAGTAATGTGATGTTTATATTCTATTTAAAGGATTAGCAAAATATTTTATACAAGCCATAATAATTGAGACTGCACCAAAGGTCATTAACCTGCTGAAACTTCGGTTCAAAGGTCAATGACCTTATCAAAACGTTTATAGTTTAGCTCACAAGCATTTTCATTTAGAATAATCACCAATTATCAGAGCCTTGCCATTCTTTTCAGATGATGAGGGGCGACTTTCTGGTGATAGAATATCTGGAGTGGGACAACTGCTACACAGAAATTGTGCCAAAAGATCGTCTCCGGGTGAAGACCCCAAAAACGCCCATTGATAAAAACACCTTCCACAAGTTTGAAATACCTGTACCTGATGATCTCAAGGACTAGTGAGTACCATATCTATGTAATATTTTTGTAATTTCCTATACAAATCTATACTAATATCATAAGTTATAATTAGAAGAGCTTATGCCTGTCATATCAATCATAGCTAGGTAACAAGTAGGAATCTTGCTTGAAAACTGTTTATTGTAACTGAAACAGTACAGCTGAAAGGAAACATTCTTGTGTTGTGTTCTTCTTATTCATCTTAGCTCATATCCCCATTGCATCCGCGGCGTTGGCGTTGGCACTCAGGGTCCGCTTTCCTGCTAAGTCTCCTTCATTTCGAACGATCTTCAGCGTCCTCTGGTGTGAGGTTGTTGGCACGCATGTCAACTCTTACGACGTCAAGCCAGCATTTATACCCCACGTAATATGCAAGTGTTCGTAAAACGTGGCCGTACCAGCGTAGGCGACTCTCTTGCAGCTTATCTGCTATGTAACAGACATGAAGACTGCGACGGATGCTGAAGTTTCCTGCAGTGTATAGGGTTATTGAGCACTATGAGGCGTTGTTGTGCTATCAACAATTAACTAGTAAAATGTTACCTATCCATGTTTGCAAATAAATTGATTGATTGATAATTTGCAAGTATCCTTAGGTTACAATGACTTTATCTATAAGTGAGCTTAATTTATTATGAATAAAAGTAAGGGTTTAAACATCTGTTATGACTTATGATATATGTATAAATATTTAAATTTTGATGTCAAGTTATCTTTAAACATAATTGTGTTTAAACTGTGATTGATATTATAGCTGTTAGCACTTGTGTTCAGCGGAATCTTAGTAAAGATTATCACTTTGTAGAAGCTTGTGTACATTTTATGTTAGTTTGAGTAAAAACTAAATTTCTACTCACACCAAGATAGTGGTGCTTACAGGGGATTTCCCCTATATTTAAGTGCTATAACTTCTCAAGTAATAACTAGTTCGGGAATTCCCCTAGTGTTGATATCATATTATTAATCACTTTAAAATGACTTACAATATAAATAAAATAAATAATTATGCGAGACGCACATACTGAAGCACAGCGGTAATAATATTTTCATAACATTTAAAACAACTGGAAAGTAACTTTTATTATATATTAACCTAATAAAAAAGAATATAAAGCTTTAGCATCATCACATGCAGGATTGGCTAAAATGCCATGAGATAGACCTACACTATATACAGATATATTTGTGGCATCTATAAATTGTGCCCTTACAACATTATAGCTTACATATTCTTCCAAAACATGTTGAACATCCTCAACAACACCACATGTTATACAGTTAGGAGGATCCTTTTTACCCATTAGGTAAGCAAATTTTTACTAGGTATATGGCCTGATCTTAATCTAACGTCCATTTTCAATATCCTATATATCTACTATTTATGTTACTAGCGATAGGTATTTGACATTAGCTCCACACAAGATACGTCAAAAGTCTATCTCCAGTAAACAAATTCACAGATAGATAGGATATTGAAAACTGTAGTAAGTGCAGCAATGATTTGGCCTCAGAATGTTACTTGTTTGTGCAAAGCAACTAAAAGCACCTGTCATTTTTATTATTTGATTAATTATTTTATTTTACCAAATAGGCAATAACCAATAACACAAGTTGATTGAGATTGAGAAGGTAAAATTTACAAAAAAGAAATTTGACTAAAAAAAAATTGTGAGTTTAAGGCATAAAATAGGCATATTATGCATAACCATAAATTTAAATAATAAACAACAGTAACGAAACACTAATTATACAAATGAAATACTTTAAAACTAAAAATATGTAGGTACTCAAACAAATTTGCACTCTAATTTTAATAAGTTCGTACGTTTTCTAAGCATAAACAAAGTCAATGAAACTGAACGAAATTGTCTCACTCGGTGACGTATATAATTGGTGAATAAAAAGATGCACTATTGAAATGAGCATGTTATTGAAGTGTTGCACGCGTTCTCTCTCACTCACTCTATGCTCATGTCATACGCAACGAACGCGACATAAAATTTGAAGTAGTACATGAAAAAATTTTGAGCCTCTCTTACATTAGTACTTTTTGTATGGGACAAATGTCATGCTGCTTGTAAGTCCTACTCAACTCTACTAGGTAGGGAACATTAAAGACTTCATCATTATCATCAGGCTATAATAGTCCACTGCTGGACATAGCCCTCCCCCAAAGAGCGCCATAGCGCCCTGTGTTTAGCTTGCCACATCCAGCATCTGCCTGCAGTCTTTCGCAGATCGTCGTCCTACCTGGTCGGAGGAAAGACATTAAAGACTTGTTAGCTTTAAATGACTTGCCACTAATTAAATATAGTTTGGGTTTGTTAGTTTTGCTTTATTTCCGAAAATTGTGTGTAACAACACGTTCATCTGAGTTTGCTGTATTGGTTCGTGGTATAAGTTTGCGTGCGAACGTGACGACCCGGGTTCGATTCTGGGGTCCGACAAGTTGTAATTAGCATTCTCACACTGAGAAGAGGCCCGTACCCAGCTGTGGGACAGTTATCTATATATTAATATGTGAAGCAAAAACTTTGTACCCCTTTTTACGAAAATTGCGCGGATGGAGGAGTATGAAATTTGGCACAGTTAAAGATTATATGGAGAAGGAGGGGCGAATCCTAATATTTGTACAAAATATGCATTAGAAATACATTAAATAAATGAAAAAACACTACACGTACACAACCATGCATTTGACTCAAGCAGTCGAATCGCGTTCGTAGTATTTCGGCATTGTTCGGTTGACTTCGTAGAATGCTTCGTAACTATGGTTACATACATATGTATGTGGAGTAGGTGACTAAATAAAATGTGATTATAAGGGTATAGTAATAGACAATTTAAATATAAATAAATTTAAATAAATTATGGGCGTATTTCGACCACTTGGCGACCGCTAGTTATTATAATTAGGTAGAATATATTAGTTGAGACGAGTGCTAATAGTATTGTCCCCCTTAGCGCGAAGGTGGAGAACGCGCACAAGGAGTTCCAGAAGGCGATAGGCGCGGCGCTGGTGTGGTACGTGCCCGAGCGCGGCCTGCTCGCCGTCGTGTCGCGCTGCGAGACGTCGCAGAAGCGCGCGCAGATGTTGCAGGAGATGCACTTTAGGTACGTACGACCGCTGCACGCGAGTGCGTGCTAATGGCAAGCACACTTAGTGTTGTGGAGAGCGAATCCGTATGAAACCAAAAGTTTGATGACCTGGGTGTTCTTTTTGTATGTTCGAATGTTTGTAAAATTCCCCTGCTAACAAAGGATCTGCCGTCACAAGGGGAAAACATGAATTTACCAAAAAGATATTTTTGTTTATAATTATACTGGCAGATGCGTCTTTTTGTACTGATTCCAAATAGATAAAATCTTAATTTCGAATTAAAATGTTAGATACGTCTTTTTACCTTATGACGCCAGGGATTTAATCAAAACTTAGTTCCAAAAAAAAAGCATTGAATGTATTCGTTATAACCAAAACAGAGGTTCGAAAATAGTGTTCTATACTGTTATGTCCGACTATGCCAAAAGATGCAGTTTTTTTTAAAGACTAGACGTTTTCTTTCAAAATGTTTCTCAAATGCGTGTAACATTGAAACAATACCCAAACTTAGTATGTGGATTATATATTAAATGACTAGCTGTTACCTGCGACTTCGTCCGCGTAGATTTTAACTAAAAAGTGTTTTTTTTTCTAAAATCAAAGTAGCCTAAGTTACTCCTTATAACATCAGCTATCTGCCAGTGAAAGTCACGTCAAAATCGGTTCAGGCGTTTCGGAGATTAGCCGGAACAAACAGACAGACAAAAATTTTAAAAATAGATGTTTTCTTATAGGTGCCTTATACACTTTCATATGTATTAGATAAAAAGCTGTTATTTTGACATTACAAACAGACACTTCAATTTTATTTATTTGTATAGATGAATGAGTCGAGTAAAGTGTTATTAAATTTATCTATCGAGGAATTCTGTGCCGTACGGCGTCTAAACCTGAGCTCAATAATAAATGAAAATAAGTTCGCCACTCATTACGTGAGATATAGCGTGGACATTAAACACATTTACTTATTCTTTTGGGAGGCAGGCATGAAACTTTATATGTATTATGGGAACAGGTAACCTGCATCGCCGTCCATTGCCGTTACTAACAATCTTCGTAATAACTGTTTCTACGTCTCACCGATGGCGACGGTCGTTAGGCCCGTGCCATCATAGTTTGGTCACCTTTAATGTAGTCATAATCTACCTAAGATGCCAACTTTTGACTAATTTGTTTTATTTAACTCAAATAACAAATGGTTACTTGGGTTTAATACACTATCTGTAATCTCTGCCTAAAACAGGCGAGTGTGTTTCTTGTAAGACATCACCAGCACATAATGAGAAACTCATTTGTAAAGCTTCATTTGAGGTCCTCTTTGTTTGGTCTGCAGACTCACTGACCATACAAATCAGTGCTAACATTAACTCTGTAAGCCACAGGGCCAATGACAGTAAGAAATGTGTCATATGGTAGTATTAGGCTTAGTACATGTTTTTCATCACACTAATGCCCCTAATAAATCTAAGCCGTGAATCGACTTAAACTTGTATTCTCCTAAGTCAGCTTCATAGACTTATATAACGCAAAACTATGTGGCCATGCTTCAAAGTTCCCCATGACTAAAATAAAATAAACTTAAGGTTGTCAGTTAAACTTAATAGGAAAATGAAAAACATGGCATGCTTGTAAATGATAAACTTTTAAAAAGTCAAACAAATATTAATATTTGCATATCTTATTTTTTATTTATTTAATATAATTTCATAACAAATCATATTTTGTGTCGAAATGTATACAGATAGATAAAATTTACAATAAAACTTAAAAAATTATTATAAAATTAAATAGCCATGCACATGTCAATAAATAAAATAAAATAATATATATTATTAATAGAAGTGTTTGCAATCCTTGTGTATATTTATTTATTATACATTTGCTGACTATGTTATGTTGATTTCAGAAATCTAACTCAGAAGCTGTTATTGTTGAAAAAGACTGAGGAGGCAGCCAGACAATTGGAATCCACTAAAATACACAACCAGGGCGGGTAAGTGCAATATTATTATAGTTCGTTATACTCCAGTTGTGTATCGGAATGAGGCTGTTGATTCTGAGAGTCACAAGGTTGAATGCAAGTAATGGATACTATTATTAAGAATATCAGTTCGCTGTGAACTGGGACCTAAACAAATCTTGTGAAATATAAGTCCAGTCTGTAAGATACTTCTGTGTCTATGATCTCATAAATATCCTAACTAATATTATAAATGCGAAAATGAGTTTGTTTGTTTGTTACGGTTTCGCGCCTTAACTGCTCAACCGATCAACATGAAATTTTGCATACACGTTGTCAGGGGTACAGAAACATAGGGTACCTTTCATCCAGAAAAAGAACTGTTGCAAACCTAACCTTACCTAACCTACATTTACGCGAGCGAAGCCGCGGGTGAAAACTAGTAATATATAAAAGTTATACTTGTATCTTTACATTATATGGTAAAATTGACCTACTTTTGTTTGAATGTTTTCCAGCAAAAGACGCAATTGAGTAAATACGTCTGACACTCGTTCATTCATAATGCAGTCCCTTTTGAAATCATTGTCATTCGCCTAAACTTTGGGATGTTTTACATTTTGTCTTTTGACGCAAGTAATCACGTTTCAAAACGAAATAAATATAATCGATACAAATTAATATTATTTTTATGTATGGAACTAGCTAATTGGGCATATTTCACACATAAATGAATGGAACAGTCGCAAGAGGAAAACCTAGGCGAACGTTTCTCGATCAGATCGGAGGCGTTCCGGACAAAGGCCAGGTTAAGAGCTCCTTGAACCGACGGGCGTGTATGAGGAATGTGATGAAAGTGAATGAAGCCAGAGAAGTGTGTCAGGATCGTAGCAAATGGAAATCCGTAGTCTCTGCCTACCCCTCTGGGAAACAGGCGTGCATCTATGTATGTACATATACATTGCTTAAGAAATAGCAGTAAAGTAAAAATTGGCACTTCGATGTACAGAATAACTGTAAATTGAATAAATGATAGATTTGTGATCAATCATAGATTCAGATTTTAGTATTGATAAAGTACTGACGCTTTAAATAAAATTGCATGACGGTGACGCAATGCGTTTTTTTGTAGTGTCATTACTATCCAAACTCGCATGTCGTATATTTCATTTATGAATAATAATAATAATAATATATTCTACCACATACACACAACACCATCTAGCCCAAACTAAGCAGAGCTTGTACTATGGGCACTAGACAATGGATAAACATACTTATATACTTCTTTTTTGTAAATACATACATATTATACGTAGAAACACCCAGCCCAAGACAAACATCCATGTTCATGAATAGTTAGCCATAGTGACGAAATACATTTTTTTAATTGACTAGATGTCGATGTTAATGGTTATAGTTAATGGCTCTATTCTTTTTTAAACGGCATTAGATAAAACAGAGCTAAAATATTTAGTTGGACAAGCTACCAAACTAAAAAACTCATGAAAATTCATACGGCGGTTTTTTGGTGATGTCATCAATATCACTAGTTTTTTTGTTAGTATAGTGAATTTATTACATTACTAACTAAATATGTGTAATGTATTTTTATCTACACTAGTATTATAAAGAGGAAAAATTTTTTGTTTGTTTGTATTGAATAGGCTCCGAAACTACTGAACTGATTCCAAAAATATTTCACCACTAGCTTTTGCGCGCGGGTCCGCCCGCGTGGTACCTATATCAATAAAAAGTAGCCTATGTCCTTCCCTAGGTTTTAAACTATATCTGTACCAAATTTCATCGAAATCGCTTGAGTGGTTTAGCCGTGAAAAGGTAACAGACAGACAGACAGAGTTACTTTAGAATTTATAATATTAGTAAGGATTAGAAAGCTACATCTTCACTGAGTAACATAGGCTATATCATATTTTCAAAAAAAATTGGTTTCAGTACTAAAATTGAAATAATGTAACCCAAGGTGTGAAAAACTGAGTCATAAAATGTCTGTTATCGCATGCGCTGCGAAAACTATTGATGATAGAACAAAAAAATGTTCTACAATATTATCTAGCAAGGGGAAATGAGCATAATTTATTTACACTATAATAACGCAAACAAAGTTGCGCGGATCGCCTAGTAGTCTAATAAAGCTAAATGCTTGTGCTAGGTGCGAATTTGTATCAATAACGCAATGGATGCGATTCGGAACCGGTTTTCTCGAATGCAAGTGACCACAACACCTTTCCGTGAATCAGTAATAATCTGGTGAAACCCCGTAAATATCTATCGTAAACACAAACTGCATAAAACTCAATAAAAGAAACCATATACGTGGATCTTAACCTTAATGTAATTACCCGATAGTATTATCGCAAAGAGATTGCAGACACACCAATTAGTCTCGTGTGACGTCACAATAAAAGTGAAAACTTATTGTTTATTAGTTACTTTCGATATTCAACCGGCTGCTCCGGCGGTTGTGACGCTTTCACGACTATGGCATATCGTATCGTAAGATGAAATACTTAGTGAACGAGTTCTTTAAAAAATATTCTACGAATTGCATTTAAGTGTTCATAAATATGTTTTATGCGATTTTGTCACGATACGATAGAAGTATTTGCGGGCAGGTTTGCGGAATCAGAATCGATAATAACGTTTACAATGCAATGTTCATATTGTATTTATTTGTTTAGAGTATTTGTATTTTAGACTCTTGTTGCCGTAAGCATGCGAGCGTAGCTACTGGTTTAGGTTTAAAGACATTTTATTCTCATATACGATATAATTATACAATCACTTCGATGAGAACATGGTTTATAAAACACGAGCTTTTGCCCGCGGCTTCGCTCGCGTTAATTTAGAATTTGACAATCAATTCGGGTTGTACTCTGCTTGTAATAATATAATTCAATCATGATTTGAAAGACACGTGGAACCATCTATTATCATAAGAAGTTTCTTGTTGTTTTCCTCGGGAACAGTAATTTTTTTCGGGATGAAAGGTAGCCTATGTCCGTTTCTGTACACCTGTCACCGTATCCAAAATTTCAGAATGATCGGTTCAGAGGTTTAGGCGTGAAAAGTAACAAACAAACAAACTCATTTTAGCTTTTATAATATTAGTTAGGATTAACAAAATCCGTCGTCACAAAACAACAAAAGAATCGAAAGTTATACAGTTATATAGTTTGTAGGTAATACATGATACATAATAATCATAGGTACATATTATATTAGACCTGTTCACTCAAACTGTTATGTAGATACCGTGTTCGTTGCCCGTGTCGGTCAATATATTATTGGGTTCCTACATAGAGATTCACACATTCACGTAAGGGTAGACAGGTGTACTTCAATTTTACAACAATAGTGTTCAATACAGCTGTCTAGTCTGGTGATATATAATAAGGCGTTATGTTATAATCTTATAATAGTAATGAATTTTCATGTTGCTACATAATTTGACTAAAAATAAAACAGGTAGATTTTTATGCTATTTTAGGCGATACGGTTTCCGCGTACCGTTACAACACGTGATTGGTTGCACGCATGCGATGTACTGATGCTTTGTGGTCGCATTCTTGCGTGGAGCATACCCTACTTATTGCTAATTACAAGCGTTATTAAACATTCAATCATAGTTTGTTGCCCGCGATTTCAGTACCGTCTTCTTATTTTCGTTTCATTAATGTATCCTCGTATGTGTAGGATTTGGCATGATTCTTTATATCAAGGTGCGGCGTCTCGGCGACAGAAATGTTTCTAGAACGGCAGTTGTTTTTAACCAAAAAATAAAAGAATCTCTTTCTGTTTAGAGTTTGAAAAAACTTATATAATATACAACAGCTTTGTCCATCCGTCTCTGTTATACAACTTTCAACTCAAGAACCGTAAGAGCTAGAGACTCGCGGTCAACGCCATTCGACTCAGCATAGTCGATATACCCCCGAAATGACTATGACCTTTGAGCTCTGACCTCAAGGTCACGTGATACCATTTTTTCGAACTCTTAAGGTTTACGGCAATTCATTGCCGTTTCTCACTTGTTTTATATCCACAATGTTATTTCAGACTGTTGTAATTAAAAATAGATATTCTAAAATATTCACCCTGAGAAGCGAATGATGAATAATTGATAGAGAATACTGATAAAGTTATTTATATTCCAGTTACACAGACGAGTTCTCAGTGCGCGAGGACCTGATGGGGCTCGCGATCGGCACGCACGGCGCCAACATACAGCAGGCGCGCAAGGTGGCCGGCGTCACCAACATCGAGCTGGAGGAGGTGTCGTGCACCTTCAAGATTTGTGGGGAGGCAAGTACCACTATTTTTCCATTTTCATCTACTTGATGCGATTAATTTATTTATTTACTAGCTGTTACCTGCGACTTCGTCTGCGTAGATTTTAACTAAAAAGTGTTTGCCTCCGCGGAATCCAATTTTTTTTCTAAAATCAATGTAGCCTATATTACTCCTTATAACATCAGCTATCTGTCAGTGAAAGTCCCGTCAAAATCGGTTCAGCCGTTTCGGAGATTAGCCGGAACAAACAGACGTACAGACAAAAATTTAAAAAATAGATGTATTAGTATAGGTACCTTATATACTTTCATATGCATTAGATAAAAAGCTGTTATTTTGACATTACAAACAGACACTTCAATTTTATTTATTTGTATAGATTAAGCTTCACCAACAATTGTTTACATTCGATTTTAAGAGTAATTTATTTGTTATAATCTAGTGACAATGTAACAATTACTTAAAGGTAAACACTGCATCATAACATATAATACAAGAGGAACACAGTGATTCTATCAAGAAAAATTGTTTGACAAGCTGATGCTTTCAATTAAGTACCTTAACTGGTTCCCTGTCCGATGAATCACATATGATACATAATAATAGATTTTCTATTATGTCTATCACGGGACAGCGAATGGGTTAATAATGGACGTAACACATTCATAATATCTTTTTGCAAGTTATTTTATAGTTTTGAGTGTTTGCGTAAACTACAAAAGATTAAACTTCGTATAGTTTAAGCTATGATACATTTTGATCAAATCTAGGAAATTGATCAGTGCGAATATAGGCAGGCGTCTGGTGCAGCTGAGTTACACTACCTGTGGAACCGATTGCGATGGCTAGACATTTAAATTTGTCAATAGTTACAGCTGTAATTTACTTATTTTACATATAGCACCAAAAGCTATTTTTACGATAAAGATAATCCGAATATGCGATGAGGTAATTTCTTTTTTATACAACTTAGGTGGCAATCAAGCATACGGGCCCACATGATGGTAAGCGGTCACCGTAGCCTATAGACGCCTGCGACAGCAGAGGAATCACTTGGGTGTTGCTGACCCTTTAGGAAAAAAGTGGGAAGGAGAAGGAGCGGGATGGGGGAAAGGGGGTGATTGGGCCTCCGGCACTCTCACTCACCGAACGAAACAACAGTAGGAATACTGGTATTTCACGTCGATATTCTGTGAGAGGGTAGTCCTTTCCCGGTCGAGCCGGCCCATTCCTGCTGAAATGAGCGAGGCTTTACTACTCGGGATTTCCAAGGATTAAGAATATGAGATTTTAACTTTTCAATAATTGCAGATTGATATCTTTTATTTATATACAATTGATGTACATTACAGTCAGTGGACGCAGTCCGGCAGGCCCGGTCACTGCTGGAGTACGCGGAGGAGTCCATCAAGGTGCCGCGCGCGCTCGTCGGAAAGGTCATCGGCAAGAACGGCAAGGTCATACAGGAGATCGTCGACAAGAGTGGGGTTGTGCGCGTGAGTATGCCACCATACTACAACCTCCAACCCCTAACCTGTACCTCATTAGGGACAACCAATCTCCTTGTCAATGAGAGACATGAGGCTCCCTCGTCAATGATAATTTCACATATTACATATTACCGGGCTTTTCTTCTCGCAAGTTATTCCTCAACATAATATACTCGTTAATCCATTTTTGTCTGCGTTTCGGAGCCCATTCTGTGGTTCGATTCCCATGTCATATAGCTTTATTGGATTTTTCTGTCAAGAAATTTTTAGTAGCAGTAGTATAGAACTATGCCCGATATTCTCATGGCTCCTAAAACTATATCTAGCGAAATGTACTACACCTCTGGTCTACCCATCGAGGGATATAGGCTAGAGACAATTTATGTATGATATTATTTGTGTTGTTGTTTTTAGTTTTTTTTAATAATAGTTCTGGATTATTGTTTGCACTCGACTACTACCTACATATAGTTTATTTTTAAAATTTAAGAAAAAAATCTGTCTTTACACGTTCTCGCAATTGGCACGAAAGCGAGTACTTTAATCAAATCGGATAGAAAAAACTATTGGCGCTACTTATTTGTTCCCAAAACAAAGCAAACTTTTCTAAAGTATTTTTGTCTATCAGTGAAGATAAATGCTTACTGCTGTACTTGAAAAGAAGATAATAAAAGCAAGCAGCAAACTGCAATATCAGACATTTTATTAGAATGTTTAGTTTGGGGGGATTGGTTAAGAACTCGAGACGCAGTGTTTATTTGCTCTCACCGCGATTGCAGAATCGCGTTCGGTCGCGACTACGATTGCATACTGCACATAGTAACCTGGTTTCCTACGAATACAAATTCATACATACATACATAGATTCACGCCTGTTTCCCAGAGGGGTAGGCAGAGACTACGGATTTCCATTTGCTACGATCCTGACACACTTCTCTGGCTTCATTCACATTCATCACATTCCTCATACACGCCCGTCGGTTCAAGGAGCTCTTAACCTGGCCTTTGTCCAGGACGCCTCCGATCTGGTCGAGAAACGTTCGCCTAGGTTTTCCTCTTGCGACTGTTCCATTCACACTAGCCTTATAAATTTTCTTAGTCAGTCTTTCCTCGTCCATTCTTTCTACATGTCCAAACCAGCTTAACATACCCTTTTCTATTCTTGTAACTATATCCACTTTCATGCCGCATCTCTCTCTAATCACACTATTTCTTATTCTATCTTTCAGAGTCACACCACATATGCTTCTCAACGCTCTCATTTCTACAGCATTTATTCTGCTCTCATGCTTCTGTTGCCATACCCAACTTTCACTTCCATACATAAGTGTGGGCACTAATAGTCCTCTATGAACAGCCAAACGTGCCTTTTCGGATACATTTCGACTGTTCATAAAAGCGCGTAGAGCTCCATTCACTTTGTTGCCAGCAATCGTTCTCCTTTCAATATCTCCGTCATGTTTACCATCCCTTGTAAACAAAGTACCCAAATATACAAACTCTTTCACTTGCTCCACTTTTTCTCCATCAATCATAATATTACACATCGTCACGCACTCTTCCTTTTCAAATACCATTACTTTCGTCTTGCTTACATTTATTTTCATTCCTTTACTCTCAAAAGAACCATGCATAATAGTTACCATCGCCTGCAACTCTTCCGCCGATGACGCAAGTATTACTTGGTCATCGGCATAAAGAAGACATTTGACAAGTAACTCATTCATTCTTAATCCCCATTCACAATCTTTTAAATCTTTCAAACAATTGTCCATGTATAGGTTAAACAGCCAAGGTGACGCTACACATCCTTGTCTAACACCTTTATCGATGCTAAACCACTCTGTGTAGGTCCCATTTATCCTAACACAAGCTCTGGAATCATCATAAAGAGATTTCAGAGCTCGCGTGAGGTTGCTATTCACTCCATACATGGACAATGCCGACCAAAGTTCATTCCTCACCACTTTATCATAAGCCTTTTCCAGATCCACGAATGCGCAATAGACCTTTTGACCTTTGGCCAAAACTTTTTCTGATATGCTCCGTAAGGAAAACACCTGATCCGTACATCCCAAACCCTTTCGAAATCCCGTTTGTGCATCCCATATTTTCTTGTCGGTTACTTTCACAATCCTTTCAATTAACACTTTTGCATACAATTTACCGACGACGCTGAGCAAGCTAATGCCTCTATAGCTTTTGCACTCTTGCTGTGAGCCTTTTCCCTTGTATAAAGGTACTATGACGGCCTTGCACCAATCACTTGGTACACGGCCGGTATTCCAGCACAAGTTAAAAAGGCGGCACAACTGAGTTGCTATAAGACCCTGTCCAGCTGTCAGCATTTCGACTGTAATCCTATCATACCCACCAGCCTTTCCTGATTTCATGCTTTTCAATGCTTTCATTATTTCATCCATACTAATAGGGCTTTCATCACTTCTATCATTATCATTTATTTCGAAACTTTGCCCTTGCCATTCCTCTCTTTCAAATAAACTTTCAAAATATTCCTTCCATCTCTTCAGTACGCTCTTTTTTTTTTTCAAACAAATTCAATACACACTATTAGTACAAACGGCAGGCGCAGATTACAGCCTGTCTGGAAAATGCAAGGAATTATATGATATCTTGTAATTTCTGATGGGTAATAGTGCGCCCTGCACTATTACACTGCTTCATGAGTTCTTACCCTAAGGCGCCGGCCCCACTGCGGGCGGTCTAGCGGTCAGAGTGCCGAGTTCTGCGTTCCGCGTTCACTGTCATGTATGCGGTGTCTTAGAATCCTACACACACAAAAGCATTCAGACCGCGGCGGTCAAAGAGAACGCACGTTCTGTCGGAGTTCCATTTTATTTTCAAAAGCGGTCACAATGTCTTACGAAATTGATAATTTTATTAAATTAGTGCGAGACAAACGTACTGAACTCCAGATTTCTAGGCCGCTCGCTGTGTGGGCAATAGTGAACGCTGAACGCAGAACTCGACCGCAGAACGCAAAGCGCCGGGGCGATGTATTCCTCGGCTAAGTCTGTTCTAAGGGAATGAGTTATTTTTTGGTTTTTGTGCAAGTCGAATACATGTGTGCTGTAGGCCAACTGAATAATAGTATTGGTTTGTACCCTGGCCGTAGGTCTGTTCTAAGAGCGCCTTTTAAGGCATCAAGCCGGTAAAAGTTTATATTAGTTATTTTAGGGTTATTATATCTATTTTAATAACATACATATATTTAAATATCGTTGATGTTGATAAGAATCAATTTATTTGTATTTATTTTCGTCAATATTCATGTTTGATTAATTATTTGTATGTCCAATGAAATGGTATTATTTGTTCGATTGGTGTTGTAAATTATATTATCAAATATGGATGAGCACAGATATCGCGGATGCGTGAATGATTTACTTTAACACAACCAACATGTCACAAACATTTGAAGTATGTTGCATAAGATACACATATCTAAGTTACTGTGTGAGAATTTGTAATATAGATTTGTTTGTTTTTAAAACCTGGTTAATGATAGTTCAAAGTGTGATTTTGAAGACTGTGAGTCATGAGTTAATCGACTTGTCCAGCAAAGAATTTACACGTATCTTTCACTATTTTCTGTATACAATCGGATCATTGTTAGGGGACCACTCATTGCAGGATGTATTAGCACCTGAAAATTAAGATAGATATTAGAGATAAGAAGTTAGTGTAACCGACTGCCACGCCTGAGGTCGCGGGTTCGATCCCCGCACAAGTCAAACATTTGTGTGCATGGATGTTTGTCTTGGTCTGGGTGTTTCTATGTATAATATGTATGTATTTACAGAAAATATATGTATGTTTATCCATTGTCTAGTATCCATAGTACAAGCTCTACTTAGTTTGGGCTAGATGGTGTTGTGTATATGTGATAGAATATTAGAATATAATATAATTGTTTTTTTTTTAAATAAAAATTGTGTTATTTAATATATAAGGAACTAAATAGCAATAACAATATGAGTAAATTTTTGATTACTTTACACATTATAGTCAAATGACGTGTAGGCGATGGCCCATATCATCAAGTCCATTTGATTTGCCTAGATCATTCGCGCACCCGTGATATGTGAGCAGTGTGTATGTAGTAGTACTCACGTGTGCTGCGCGCAGGTGAAGGTGGAGGGCGACAACGAGCCGCAGCCGTCGGCGCCGCGCGAGGAGGGCGTGGTGCCGTTCGTGTTTGTGGGCACGCGCGAGAACATCGCCAACGCCAAGGTGCTCGTCGAATACCACGTCGCGCACCTCAAGGTAACACACACTTACTTTTTTACTAGATTTAGCCCGCGGTTTCCCTCGCGTAAATGTTATGTTATGGTAAGTTTGTGTTAGTTTTCAATCCCTTAGCACCTACGTCACGCGCTGCGGAGCATATTTATAACTGTACTCTCATTCACTGTAACATAACTTGTAAATACCCGCTGCCCATATCATCATATAGTCTGCCAGTCTGCCCAAATCAATGAGTAATCAGCGTTTGACAAACATGACCAGCTTAACTTTATACTCAAACATTACTGATAATATATTATCATAACATTACATTATCCCATCATTAGAGACGCTATAAACGTTGACATCATAACGGCGGACAATTATTCTGATTAAATAAGCTTATTTACTAAAAAAAAAGGATTTTGTAATATTTTATGCTTATAGTTTGTATTTCAATTAGCGCACAATTATTAACTAATAGTAATACACCAATTGAGATTCAAACTGCAAGCCAACTGAAATAAATATGTTTTTAATTACATAAAATATATTTCTTTACTAAGATTTCTTAAGACCTGATATGGTAATCCTACGCTAATGGTATGACCAAACAAGAATTGACATAACATCAAATGTTCAAATTTAAATGATATAATCAATCTCATCTCATTCATAAAATACAATCACTTCATGAAATGGTCGACCACACAAAAATTTAAACACAAGTTATAGGTAATAAAATGTAACTGAACACTCTGTATAAGATTCCTTAAAAATCATAAATTTATATTAAACGACACATCATTAATATAAAACAATGAACAATTCCGATTAGTGTGCGTTGCAGTAGGGAGTTTCATACAAAGAATTACTGCACGGCTCGAGTTGATACGGTGCCGATCCGTTTCCGAGTTGATATGTGTGCTATGACCTTTGAAGTTATTATTGACAAACATTAATAACAAATGTGTTTATTTATTGTATAGGAAGTTGAGCAGCTACGTGCGGAGAAAATGGAGATAGACCAGCAGCTACGCGTAGTGATGGGATGTGGCACGTCGTCGTACCCGCCGCCGCGCGGACAACCTCCCACGCGAGCGCGCCGCACGCGCCCGCCGCACCACCGGTACCCCACCAGTAAGTATGCGCATACACATCACACTCGTAGATAGACCCGCAGCTACGCGTAGTGATGGGATGTGGCACGTCGTCGTACCCGCCGCCGGGCGGACAACCTCCCACGCGAGCGCGCCGCACGCGCCCGCCGCACCACCGGTACCCCACCAGTAAGTATGCGCATACACATCACACTCGTAGATAGACCCGCAGCTACCCGCCGCACGCGCCCAATGAATCAAATAATTATTTATTTTTTATTTATTTATTTATTTGTACAACTAAATTAACAGATAAGCAGTAGAATAGTGACAGAAAGCCAATTACATTAATTTTAATGTTTATTTTACTGATAGTATCCAATTAAAATAATAATTAAGTAATATTTTTTTATCGAATTAAATAATTTTGTTTAGAATAAATAACTCTAATTTAAGTGCAAATTTGTCGATCTAAAATATTCTATCTAAGATTCTAGCTGCGTAATTACGAGACATGTGTTTTATTCCCATAAAATGCTGTTTATCATAAGTAGAGTGCAGGCAATACCGTCTCAATATTACTATATTTATATATAGATGACGTAACATATAGCAATCATTGCCTCACATTTTAATTTCTATCGCAATTTGATGCTAAATATAATGTATAAAATGTCCATAACTGTTTTTGTCAATACCGATCTAATAGATTTATTTGTTGATACAGCAGGCGGACGGCGTATGACTCCAGAGCTGGGCGAGGAGCGCAGCGACAGTGCGGGCTACCGCGGACGTGGCGGCAGGCCGCCTAGGACTAACAGGTACATCTACATACTCATTAAATGTAACATTATAATTGCCACTTATAATATCAGCCCTTTATTAAACTGTCTCGCTGCTAGGCACGGGCTTCTCAGCGTGAGAAGGGGCAGGCCATAGTCCACCACGCTGGCCTACTGTGGCATGGCAGACTTCACATATCTTCGAGAATATTATGGAGAATCCTCAGACATGCAGATTTCCTCACGATGTTTCGCTTCACCGTTAAAGTAACTTTAATACGCATATAACTTCGAAACGTCAGAGATAAGCGTCTTGGGATCTAATTTGAGACTGTGTGACAGTCTAACAGTCTTCCACTACCACTTAGCGCCTGTCATTTCAATTACCCGTTTTCAGAACTAATTGTGATGTTGATGCATTTATTTGTTGCAAGTTCTATATAGAGAAAATATCGTAGACTCGGTTGCGTGCTTCGGGTGTTTAGCCTATGTCCGAGTTTAACATAATGTAGTGAAAACTAGGATTGCGTGTTCAGAATGTTTATTTATTTGATAATGATGACAGTATTTATAATACAATAATAATCTTTTATTTCGGGTATAACCCATAGAATTAAACTTGCTAACATAATCAAATTCAAAATAAATTATGTTATAGAGAAATTACAAAAATCAAACATAATATGTATGCATATATCTATAGCAACTAAAAAAAAAACTTATTATTAAATTAACTAGTTTGTATATTTGAAAGGCTTATTATTAGAAATGTTATAACAATATTATTTCAAAATTTTGGATTTGATCTAAATACATACACTGTCCGAAAAATTTCAGTATAATTTCATTATTACTATTATTATGTCTAAGTAAAATATTAAATAATATTGAGCACAATTGAGTGTACATCTAAAATATTGAGGGTGTGACCTCAGTAGCAATGTGCCTACAATACTATGGAATCTTATATGCCTCGGTAGTATAAACTACTCTGTATAAACATAATACTCGACGTAATTAGAACCCGCCAGCGCCAGCACATATCAAACAAAAACACATGAAAGCTTTTAGATATAATGTATATCGCACAATGCAACGCTGTATAAACCGAGCCGCGTATTTAGCATAGTATAGGGAGCGCCCTATGAATTAAAATATCTAAGTGAAAGAAGGTTAATGCAATAATAATAATTTTTTATTTTGTTCTCTCACACAGTACATAATATTTGACATCATAATCAAACAGTCCATACAAGAAAGCAGCGAATGTATAGTCTGTGTGGGAGACTGGTCTCTATACTAGGAGGTCCTGTATTACAGATAACCAGCCTCTCCGTGCTCTGAATAGGTGGAATATGTATGAGTGGGCTAGTATGTTCGTGTTGAGAATGTACGTCATGTTGGGAGATGTGTGAGTGGGTGGGTATACCTATGAGTGTATGTCCATGTGAGTGTGTTCGTGTTTGTGTGAATGCGTGTATGTATATGCATGTGTGTGTAAGCGTGTGTGTGTCATATTATGTGATGATTATAAGTCGTAAAATATAATCTAGAAAATGTTAGTATTTGTTACCAAAGCTCTATGCATGGTTTTACTTTTAAATGTGTATGTTTTTTCAATAGTAATAACATAAGTATGTGTATTGTTCCAGATCGAGTGAACGTGGAGATCGTGGCGAGCGGCGCGCAGGCGACGAGCGCGGGGAGCGGCGCGTGCCGCTAGAGAACGGGCGCGCGCACCCCGCGCCGCAACGTACGCTCAGGACTAACAATGACGCACGCGCTAATGTACGTACGCACGCACACTTGCCAGGGCCCTTACACATACCCTACACGGCACCTGAATGCCTAGTGCGAGTTTGTTTTACGTTAACGCGATCGACACGTTTATGAGGAGGAGGAAGAGACAGAAACGCCCCACTCGGAAGCAGGTTCCAGTTCCCTGGAGCGGAGCGACGTCACCCCTACCAAAAGATGGCAAATCGCCGCCCTCTCGTAGGCGGCTAGCTGCGCATCTCCCAACGGAGACTCACCTGGCTGGCCAGCCGCGAAGGGCCGCGGTGAAGACCACCTTAAGGAGGCCCACTGTTATGCTCGAATGTATCCCGTTTACAGTACTCGGACGCCATTGTAGAATGTTTCCCGTTTACAGTACTCGGGCGCCATTCGAATGTTTCCCGGTTACAGTATTCTGTCGCCATTCGAATGTTTCCCGGTTACAGTACTCGGGCGCCACTCGAATGTTTCCCGTTTACAGTACTCGGGCGCTATTGTAGCATGTTTCACATTCACAATATAATATGTACGCCATTTGAATATTCTAAATTTACACTGCCGACACGTCAGAAGCCCAATATGTACAAATTGGGCCTCTGACGGCTATTTTTGATATCCGATTGTGGATTGGTCATCTTTGAAGTTTTAGCCAGACTAGTCACAAAATGTCTATTGTTCAAAAACTGTTATCATAATTTTGGTGACCAGTAAGGCCTAGTATGACGAAATCCCATCATTCTACTTGTGTGATACCACTTATATAATTGTTTGAATTTATGTCTCAATTAGTTCATTTTCGTTCTCCAGAGTGGCAGACGACGCGAGGACCGACGAAGGCAGACGGACGACGAGAGCTCCGTGCTCGACAGCCAGGATGTGTCCAGTGCAGATAGAGGTACACTCTCCGACAAGCTTTGTTAACATTGCCTACACTAGCTACGACGCTATGGAAATATCTGTGGACCTGGCGAATGATGCCATACTCGTACATATTGTTTTAAGTCAATTTATATAAAAGAAGCACAGTTATTGTGTTTGGTGTAGGTTATTTGAAACTTTCACTGAGATGATTATTAGGAAAAAATGGATTGATGACTGATTAAGCGTATCAATCGTCGACATATTTGTTCAAAATTTTTAATTTGATTGCTATTGGTTTATCATAACGTGTATGTTAGTGGTTGTCATCTCGATTTGTCATCATTATAATGCACATACCCAGTTTGGTGACCGACATGTGATTAAGGACTGAACATATTCTGTATATTCTTTATTATGCAATGAGAGGCAATCATACTATCTAGTAATACATAATGATTGGCCTTGTTAGCACATAACGTAATCGTTTTCATTTATACTCTTTGATACAAGGTATATAATATAACAAACACATAGATTGGTCATCCCAATGACGATACGAGCACGTTTCTTTAAAGTTTATTAATAATAATATGGTAATGGCATCATAATCATATAGTTTCCCATTTGTGAAATCGTATTTTAGTACATGAGAGATTCGTAATGGTTAATTGTCTAGCAATAGTAATTGTCGCAATTAATAATGTAGTAGTCACCTAAATTTAGGTTAATATGTGCAAGGTTGCATCTCCAAGGTCCACAGATGTTGCCGAGTTATTGGCAAATCTAGCGATTTCGTACAGATATCCTGAGTACTTAGAATGATAACGCATAGAACTCAAATTTACAGATGATGCAAAAAGTATGATTTGCTTTGCCATGTGTGTCTAATTATTTTAGATACATGTGAAAAGGTAGTAAATAACTTGCTTATTGACATAGTAATCCGCTAGCATAATGTTCTATAGTATGTTTTATTACACTTTATGATAAAGTCACGCACAATACGAAGGCAAATGGTCGGGCAAGAGCTATTAGTCGTTTACTTGGGCTATAAAACGGTAGCTTTTGAAATGTGGATGTGCAATATACACTATCAAGATGTATAGGGTTGAAGTATATGTAATAGAAACAATGTTTACTAACCTATTATTTTATGCCTAGCAATGTAACACTTCTATGCGTTATTGTTCTTAGCAAAGAGCACGGAACAGCTTGGCTTCCTATACCAGATGCCCTGATTGCTATATACATACATATATACAGGCTAATTTTGAAATCGTGTAATTCCTTTTAACCACGCATTCTACTGGTGATATAGAATAACCCTGACCATATTTTTTTATTATAATTATGTTTTTGTAGAATTTAATGTAAGTATAGATATTTTTTAATGAAATGGGTTCAAAATCAAAATCATCCTGTATACCGCACGTGTCGGTGACAACTACACACGCGCAACAAATATGGCATCTATATTGTAGATCTGACGATGTTGCCTGCGTGCAGCACCGTCCCCTGACAGTATTATATTATATGATTATTTATTATATGATTATTTCTTTCGTCTCTAAAAGTGAGGTGCGCCGGATTCCGTGCTCTATGGTTCTGAGCTTAGATACCGTGACTTAAGGATAAAAATTCATCGTTGATTTACTACTCGGGCACAAGAAAGAATCATGTTTATTCAGTCTCTGCCGACGGCTGTGTTCGAAAAGATGCAAGCGCATGATATACTATGATTATTTCTTGTGGTCGAGTCTTGTTGATTCAATAGGCGGTCGACAAATATAAAAAGATGTTATAGTACTTGTACTTTACTTGGTGGCACAGTTAGTATTTGAGACGAGGAACTCCTCCACACACTCCCTCGGCTTATCAGTCTATATGGGCAATAAACAGATAGAAGGATTGTTATATCCTATTTGATATATTGCTTTAAAATATTAAAGTACAAAAGCGTCATACTGACTCTTAAAATTTCAGTTTGTCTATTCAATATATAATATGTTAACGTAAATGGATTGTCGCTTTAGTTTCGTCATAAGATTCAACAGAAAACAAATTTATATTATGTATAAAAGTCTAATCACAGGAGGCGAGTTGCTTGATGCAAACTAAGCAGCTTGCATCAAGAAACTCGCGTAACTTCATCAAAAACAGAGTTAGCATAAGCACGCTAACCTTGTTTTTGACCGAGTTACATAAAGATAGTACGAAAGTTGCTTCGACACTTTCTGCGCGTCAATTTACCTCCAATATAATCCATATCAATTGTATCAAGGTTCAGTTTCATAATCATCTATATAACAAAATAATAGACATTTTAAATTGTTCTAAATATTTAGAATAGGTTATTAGGGTTGATATTCCATTGTGACAAGCGATTCAGTTATCTGAAACTTTGTTCCTCTCTTTTGTACCTACATGTCCCTTTTGTAATGTCATGGTGGGTTCCTGATCTCAAGTATTATGTTACGAAAGATATGTTATAATAGAAACTGATCTTATTATGTGGTTAAGCAATAAAATGTTATGTTTAACATCCATACAACATTCATTTGAGCACATTTATTACACCCATAAACTAAATCCAATCTGATTATATTTAGAATTCTATCTAGTCGACGTTCTACATTCAGAACACGAATATAGGTAATAAAGTAGCCATATCTAAGTCGTCTAATTTACATTAGTTTCTTGCGCCAAATGGTTTTCTTGGTTTGTCATGATTAGTAGTGCCGTGAAGAATGATTTTATTAAATTGCATATAATTTACTATTAATTATTACTATACATATTATTGTATATGATTCTTACGACTGCTCGAATGAGGTCTAGAACTGCACACTGGATCTCTCAAATAAGAAGGATGATCGCGTGGAATATGATTTCGTTTCAAGCATCTATAGTCCGTTCGTTTATTATCTTTTTGACTGTTCGATAAGTAGTAAAATAGTGACACCCTAATACGTTATTAAATCGATTTAAGACTATAATCGATTTTATGCTAGAATATTTTGTTATCGATTTAATGATAATATACCACTTTGTATAGTATACATAATACTTTGATTTATTAATTTTAATTTCATTTTGTCAGCCTCGATGGCGTAGTTGTTGTTGTTTCATTTAGTTTATTTGGAAAGTATGTACTTCAAGTAAGAAGGCACTTGATTTTTAAGGAGCTAGGTATTTTCTTTATTGTTCTTTACTCTTGGTTTACAATATTGTAAAAGCATTCGATCTCTTCACTATGTGCAATAGAACGTAACTGTATTTATTACGTAAACAATAATCATTTATTTTGGCAACAAAAATACACATACAATATTATAATGTCTACAAACTGATATAAAATATTATAATGAGATGAAAATATGTAATCTACATTTTTATTTTCTAAGCGTCTTAAAGTTAAA
The DNA here is from genome assembly GCA_963564715.1 of Catocala sponsa. Taxonomy (NCBI): domain Eukaryota; kingdom Metazoa; phylum Arthropoda; class Insecta; order Lepidoptera; family Erebidae; genus Catocala; species Catocala sponsa. Next base: position 1,843,582 of record OY751337.1, read on the forward strand.
TTTTACGCAAATAAAACAGTTACGTTCTAAGGTAGCTGTCAAAAAGATAATAAACGAATGGACAAACTATAGCTTTCGTCGGTAAACCGGTCATAAAGATTTTAGATAACTATAGAACACTGATCTTTGACAAAATAAAAGGATATAGACAAAAAGCGACTCATTCTTGTTTTAATATTCTAATATTATCTCAACAGTTACATCGGTCTAGTTAAATTATTAAAATAATAATATAATTAAAACTATTCTTACTTATGTGTTAACTCACTTTAGTTTGAAATTTTACTTACGTACTTTTGCTAAAATTTTCGTATTCAATAATGTTTATCTTAAGTATTTCAAAGTTCACTATGGCGATATACTACAAAATGCCTGTGTGTCAACATCTATAGTATTTCCTATTAGTGTATTAGTCAAATCTGCTAATTGGTAAAGACTTGCTTCTATTAATGAAACAATATTATTCGAGATTGTTTAGAGAACGTTGTATTGTGTTGGTCATCCTAGAAGATGCTTTAGCGAGTAATACTATACTTTGATATTATAATTGTTAAAATAATGTATGTCTCTTGTGTCATTTCATCGATGAGGCCCACTTTCCCATCGATCCAAAGATCGTGAAAGTGGTTGCAAGTCTATTGAATTTAGTTAAAAGGTTCATAAATGTTCATAATATAGGTTTACAGCAGTATATATAAATATTATTTATTGATAAAGTCATAGATGCATATCATATTATAAATAAATAAATCAGATTTTATTAATGTAACTAGATGTTCCCGCGGTTTAACCCGCGTTTATCGTTACTGCGCCGCCGCCGTGGGTCGTAGCGTGATGTTATATAGCCTATAGCCTTCCACGATAAATACGGTATTCAACACTAAAATAATTTTCAAATCGAACCAGTAGTTCCTGAGATTAGCACGTTCAAACAAACAAACTCTTCAGCTTTATAATAATATTAGTATAGATTTACTCAATACATAGATCACTTGAGTAAATATTTAAAATTGTATTTATAAGACTAGCTTTTGGCCGCGGCTTCGCTCGCGTTAATTTAGAATTTGACAATCAATTCAGGTTGTACTCTGCTTGTAATAATATAATTCAATCTTGATTCGAAAGACACGTAGCGCCATCTATTATCTTAAAAACGTTATTATTGTTTTCCTAGGGAACAGTAATTTTTTTCGGGATGAAAAGTAGCCTATGTCCGTTTCTGTACACCTGTCAACGTATATGCAAAATTTCAGGATGATCGGTTCAGTGGTTTAGGCGTGAAAAGGCAACAAATAAACAAACTCAATTTCGCTTTTATAATATTAAGTTAGGATTCAGAATGTTCAGAGTTTGAGTATGGGATAGTTTTTTCTATATTAAGCATCCTTTGTGTCAGTTGCTTTTGTCGTGTAATGCCAGATAATCTATATCTATGATGTAACCTCTACGTAAAGAATACCTCACGGACTCATTACTCGGTACTGCAGCTGCCGATTGTTAGGTGTTGGGTTGTCTTAAGGTTCAGCAGAAGTATACGATAGCTACTTAATAATTATGAGATTATAAAAACTGCCAAGTGACATTATTTTTGCCCATTTTCGACATTCGGATCCGTCAAGTTGTTGTTGGATTAATGACAATGTTCAAACAGTATAACCCTCCTAATCCTAACTAATGTTAGGATTAGGAGGGTTATAGTGTTGTTATGCTTCCACCTAAAAAGAGAGGATATCTAACAAAGATCTGTGTGCTAATGTTTTCTTAGTAAGTTTGTCGACCACCTATCGAGCTATTTATTTCGGTTCTAATTTTTACCGAGCGCTGATATATTGAAATAGCTACATTACGACGAAATCTGAAAATATTACTGAATGTGCTAGTTAAAATGTAGTTGTAGTGTTTTTTTATATTTCTGTAAGTTTATTTATGCATTATTATGTTTATATGTTTATTTTTCTGTGCACCCCGTTTTACATTTTAATTAGTACATAAACTGTAGAAGGATGAATGGGAAGTTTATTTTCTTTACAAGTTAGATGCGTGGGGGTGAATAGTTGTTTGCTATTTACGGGCATTTCTTTCTTGCTTTTTTATTCTACGGTTTGGTTTCGTAAGGTTACTAATACCTTGGTGACGGTTAACCAAAGGTAGTGTTCCGTGGTTCAATTTGTAATTGCGCTGGCTGATTGTATATGGTTTTAATTATGTGTTCTGTTTTAATGTAAAGTGAACAAAAGTATCTGTATTCATTTCTTCCTCATCATTTGACATATTTTCTTTCGATCTCGGGTCGTAATGCAATCTGCATTCAGTAAAGGAGCCAATATCGATGCGTGGTAATGTTCGCAAGGTAGACTGCGTTTTATGGGCAATACAAAATGTAAATGGAAGATCCAGCAATATCCTATTCGTCCTTCTCTTCAAAAGGACAAGTTGAATGTCTCAAGTATAATACTTAGAAGTTACATGTCGCATACGTTTACTTTTCAAAGAGGTCGGCGCAATAGCAAACGACTAGTCCCCCCTAGTTACCGCTACCGCTACGTTATCGCTACGTTCGGGCGCGTCGGTGGGGCAATGTAGGCAGTTGGCATGTGTTGTTCAGAGTCCGCGACGTCTGACGAGGGACGCGGCGCGGGCGAGGCGGCCGGAGCCAGGCGTCGCAGGAGGAGGAGGCAAGGTATACGCGCCACACACACGCACACACATCCACACATCCACACCCCCGCACCCGCCCTGCCAACTGACCAACCACAAGGAACACGCTCCCAAAGCCTATGATAGCTGATATAGTGACAACAGTTTTAAACTTTGTGTTCCTTGTGGTCGCGTAACAGTTTATGTAGATCTATTTCTAGTTCAAATTGAACTTCTCTCCTTAAAATTCTCCTTAATGTTGTATATATAGTGTTTCTAAGTTTTGTACTCTCAATAATTGATGTCCCAATATCATACAACTTACCCCAGGCTGTACTTGTTGAACTATCCAGCAACAAGATATTTGTCACTTTTAATAAATGTAGGTAGTTATTACGCCTCTTGAGTGTTATATAATTTAGACATGCTATTTGTCTCATCAAAGTCAAAGTCGAAAATCTTTATTTCCATAAAAATGTGCAAACAATTCTTGGACACGTCAATTCACTTTTTTATTAATAAAAAATAAATGGAAGGAAATAAAAATGTAACATTGAAAAAAAGCCTGTTCGAGGCGTTTGAAAAATCTGTTTAATGATTATATGTGGTCCCTGTTGATTGATATGCCTTTATAAACCCTTGCACAAAACACTCGTACACTGAGCTACTACACTCCCACTTCATCCACCGTCACTTCCACGCGCGTGCGGCGACTTACCAACACCCAGACATCATATCGGATGGTATCAGTTTCTTTTATACTTAACAACACAAACCTACTAAATGAACACGTTATATTTTTGTTATATTGCAAACAATGTGCACTCAGTATAATAATGCATTATTATTCATTAAGTAGATTTAGAAAGTATGTATATTTGGATATCATTATTTTGGTGTAGCTAAATTTAGTATATATTTAGCCATAATTAGTATTTCAATTGCATGGTATGGTATTTAAGTTTTAGCAACGAACTCTAATAACTTGTAGTTCATGGCTTTGTCACTATAATGCCTAGTATCAGCCGCATGTCGTAAGGAACACTCGCTCACATGATGTAAGATTTTCAGATTTGAGAGTTCCGAGTAGCGAGGCGTTCACGGGAGTCATGCGACCGCTCGCGCACACGCGTAACCCTCATCGCACCGCGGACTCGCACTAACCCTCGCCTCAGGGGTCAAACCCCTCCAACCCGAAATTTCAGCTCCCCTATTTCACATACAGCCCATCGCACCATCAGAGAATATCTCCTATGGTTCCAAACTAAATATTGCTCAGCGTTCCGGCTGAAGTTTCGGGTGTTCTCGATAGGGTTACATTTGGCTCGGACGCTAAGCACTAATCTGTTGCAGGAGGCGGGTGGAAAAATGGCATCAGCGGTGCAGGTGCCGGCGGAGCGACGGCGGGCGCGGCTGTGGGCGCCGGGCCGGCCGCGACCGTGACGGCGGCGGCCGTGGGAGCCGCGGGCGCAGCCTTGGGCGCCGGCGAGGGAGGAGCGCGGCCGGCCGGCGCGGCGCCGGCGGGCGCGGGGGCAGTGGCGGGCGCGGGCTCCAAGCGCCGCTCGCCGCTGGCGGAGGGGCGCGCGCGCGCGTCGCCGCTGCTGAACGGCACGGCCTGACCGCCGCGCGGCGACCGTCGCCCCGCCCCTGCGCGCCGCGCCGCGGCCCGCCCCGGACCCGACCGCCCCGAGTGACGTCAGCCCGTCACGTGGCGCATATAATTATCCTAACGTAACGTAACGTAACATGTAAGGCGAGGCTCCGCGCTGCCGACACTAGACTTACTCGTATTATGCTTTTGTAAGAGATTCGTGATTTGTATTCCTGATTACTCGATAATATGAAAAATTAAAGATGTGTACGTCGCTCCCCGGACGATACGCGCCGATCGCGGCCTTTCGGTACCTTTATGGGAGATCGGACATAGCGCAGTACATACGTGTTCGTAGCCTGTACTCTGTGGTTATGTGATTTCCTATAAAATAAACATTTCTGTACATATTTTCAATCGTATTTTTATTTGTACGAAGTAGATCGTCTCGTCGCCTCCCCGTCGCACGGGACAGGGGAGCGACCTTACAGATGTTTACCGTTTACACGTTACGATGTTGAAATACAATTATTTAATACTTTATAAAAATAGTATGACTAGTTGGAATATTACAATTATACTATAAACTCGGAAGGGACCTCGGAAGGGAAGGGACCGGGACATACGTTTACTTTATTGTAACACTAAAACTTTAGAATTCTAATGTGAGTCGTGTCATTACTTCCTCGCGGCGACACTTGAATGTTGATTTTACGAGTTCTTTTTCTTTACTAGTACTTTTGCTTATTTTCTTCACAATTTTAAGATGGATGCTACAATCGCGTCATCGCCAGAAAGTATGACACCGAGATTCTGATGACAAAGACCTATATTTAACAAATATTTACAAGTCTAGACTAGAATATCAGTCATATAAACAGTACCGTGATATGCATTATTGCCGGGATATCACTAGGAATAGTATTTACAAAGATATGACAGCTAACAGGAGCACGACACAAAGGTGAAGCGAAAAGAAATTCTGCTATAGACACAAATTACTTAAATAAAATGCGCTTAAAATAATTTGCATGCAAGACATAAATCGAATATTTAAGATTTATAAAACCATTGTGAACTAGACTCTGCAAATACTCGATTTGCTCTGGGCTAATTAAAGGTTGCGGACTTATTGTAAACTAAATGATACGTCACCTTGACTATTGAAAGGAAACATGAATTTGGAGCTAACATGTTGACATTATCTATGATACTGATATTACCAAATTCATGGTTATAAATTATTATAAATAAATTATTACAAACAATATAGCTTTTTATCATCTTGTAAACCCCGATTTAATTATTATTTTATCTATACACTTTGTTTTTTTAATTCATAATTAAGAAAGTTTGTTTTTGTTGCTAGACTGATGAAAAGTGTATTTTATAAATATGTATTATGTACTTGAAAAATACTTAATACAAACAAATGGATGTTTTATAATTTTAGGCACATTTCAAAAGTATATTTTTCTATTTTTCCATTCACTTCACATTGTTCGTCTCTTATAACGTAGGTACGTAACGATTAGGCTTGTACAAAATGATATGTGTCTATTGTACAATGTAGGCTCCATTATATTTGTATACTTGTTGTATACTTAGGCATACAGTTCTTTATTTTGTTTTGTTTAGTCACAATGTTGTTAATTTTGCCAACATGAAATGTAAAACATTTATCAAACATTGATGTATAAGTAAGCCAGAATAATGTGACTATGTTTTATTGACCTGTTTGATTTCGAATATATTTTTGCCTATAATCCAATTTTATTGCACCAGTATTTTTAAGATATCAGAATAATACATTCGAGAACAGAAATGTTTCTACGAAGTGTGCAAGTTTGACTTGACACTCATATTTGGTAGCCGCACACTTGAAACTAGAGTCCAGACATGATATACAGAGGTTCACACAAAAGTGCCCAGCTTGGTGGGCTTCTCCCCGGCAATAATGAGGTGGTGGCATTAGAGAAGTCGATGCTTGTCCTCGTGGCACGTATCCAGCTCGCTGTCGTCGGATTCTGAGTGCGAGCAGTAGGACGAGTCGCTCCAGTGCTGGAACTCCTCCTTGTGGTGCTCCAACGCCATCAGCGACGGGAACAGGCTGTCGCACGCGCTGCATCTGTAATCGATGAGTATGAGCGTGAGCGAGAACGATACTGATCTTAGACCTTTGCGACTTATCAATATACTAGGGAAGAGGTATCGCTCTGCTGTATCTCCTACCTACCTATATTGTAAGACTTGGCTGCCCCCGTGGCGCAGCGGTAGTGAATGCGACTGCTGTGCATGAGGTCTCGGGTTCGAATCCCGGGACGGGCCAACAAAAACGAATTGGGTTTTTCTGTTAAATCTCAATATGGGCTCGGAGTTAGGAAGTTGGCGGTGTTAGACACCCCCGTGCCTCGGCAAGCACGTAAAGCTGTTGGTCCTGCGCCTGATCTCTCTCCGGTCGTCGGATTTTTCGTCCCACTGGATCATGAGAGTTAGGGAACAGAGAGTGCGCTTGTGTTTGCGCACACACTTGTGCACTATAGTATCTCCTGCGCAGATGGCCAGTCTTCGGTGATTGGCCGCCGTGACCGAAATTCGGTCTGGAGGACATTATTATTATATTAAGAGACATATTTTTACGGACAAATACCACCCGAACAAGGATGCTACCCAGAAGAGACGGATGCGTCACGTAGACGGTAGTATATTCAAATAAATGACTACTATAGATAATGGTGCCAATTCTGTTGTCACAAAATTCTCTAAGCTTAACTAAAAATCACTAAAATTTAGTTTAGTCCTCTCAAATGACATTTCGTTTTCTGAAATCGTTAAGTGACAGGAGTAAAAAAAATTTTTGTGATTTTTAGTTAAATTTAGAGAATTTTGCGAAAACAGAATTGGCACCAATGGCTATCTTAGCTAAATTAATTCAAGGTCATACTTAAAATCCCTAGGCACTTAAGTAGTATAATACTTCCTTAGGACGCACTTTAGAATTATTTAATTGGCCTCAGATAACTGCTGGATCTCAATGTAGTTAGTAGCCAGTACCTAAATATACAGCAATCCCAGAGCCACTAGACATCCTTTTTTTAGCAAAGTTGAATTACTATAGTAAATCTGTAAAAGGTTAAAATTTGCATAGGTACTTTAAGTCAGCAGTCATACACAAACCTGATTTCAAAAATTGATCAAATAGGTACACACAGCGACACATCAACCTAGACTGTTTGTTCTTGGAACTATTAGAAGTTGAACGCTGCGTATCGTGCGAAAGAGTGCGTTATATTTTTGTCATTTTGTCTCATTCACGCTGAACAGGACGCGACGTTCTATCTTTACCATTACATCGACACCACTATGCACTGTCCCTTTCCAACAATTCTCTATTTGTAATGTAGCGTAGTTATACGTATATAGGGTGTCTAACTTGATGTGAAGCCGTGTGTACACAGCAAATCTAAATGGAAACTTAAATGTTAGACCATCGTTGTAATTTCTTCAATTATGCTTATGTTGAACATAATCCTTTAGAACATTATTTCCCAAACTGTACGGTAAATACGGTTAAGGCACCCGGGAATATCAATTCCTAACTGGCTTTGGATCAAATCGGTGCAGTGAACGCGAGTCCACTATTAGAAGACGAGAGTACAACTTACCCGAAATGTCGTTTCTTCTGTTGGTGATCTCCGAGCTGGCGGCGCGTTGGGAACGACCGGTCGCACACGTTGCATGTCAGCGCCTCGTCTGTGTAACAACAAGGGTGATTAGTGAAACAGGTATAATTCATTACGAGAAGGATTATCGCATATTTATTTGTCTAATTCTTCGTATTACCTTCATGGTCAAATTAGTAAACTTCTGTACGCACCTCGAAGCGTTAAGATTGGGGGCTATACTTTGTGAGATACTTTAACTATTTATAGATTGTTACCGCCTCCTTAGTATTCTCATGAAGCAGTGTTCCCGTAGCTACTTTGACTCTGCTCAGACACCCCAACCCGCTAGTGGTTGCGGCGATAAGCTACACTCCATCTAGGGTATCCAAAATTAGGAGACCTAGGCATATATTAGATGAACCAGATGATAGGATTACACTCGCTCGAGACAGCATACACGGCTCGCGAAGCCGTACAAAGTCGTCCGCGGTTCTGCCCTCGCCGCAGAGGTCGGAATACACGTCGCGCTAACGTTAATCCCCTTAGTCTAAGGGCATTTACGTTAGCCGTTACCTCACACAGACGTTACCTCAGCTTGGGGCGTTGTCGGCAACGTAGATCTAAGATCTACGTTGCCGACAACGCCCCAAGCTGAGGTCCGTGGTAGTCCGCCCTTGGGAGTTAACGTTGTCTAGTTTACTTATTAATGGGTTGGGAGCCTTCTGCGCTCACCCACAGTCCGTGTAAAGTTATGAAAGCCATCTGACTCTAACTCCTTTGACGTTCATAAGTGTTACTTTGTGACCTAAGTGAATAAACGATTTTTGACTTTGACTTTGAGGCCAACAACCAGCACAAACAAAAAAATCCTTAGTATTCGAACTAGCACCTCAATTTCCACTGGGTCATTGCACTAACTAATTATTATTTTATTACTTATCTTAGATTAATTAATTATTATACATACCTACCTACGTAGGTACTTATAATTCATACTAAATTATTGTTAAGCGTGTTTAGTTTATTTTTATGTGTGAAGGCAATGATGTATTGTTATATTGATCACGCAGCGATATATAGGTAAATAATAAAGTTTATTACTCCTTATGAAAAACACTTAAATCTAGGTACAAAACTTAGGTCTTAAGGAATACATAACAAACTGGAGACCCTGATTTCTAAACTAGGTACCTATGGACCTGTATCTTAGAAGTCAGTGCTACCTTCTGATAGTTAGGTACATTTATATAAGCCTCACAAATAATAAATCGTCGATATTCTCATAGTACAAAATAGGGCTAGGAAAAATGGAGAAAACTATCTTTTTTTTTTATTGCCATTGGTGGCAGACGAGCAAGTGGCCCACCTGATGGAAAGTGGTAACCGCTGCTCATGGACTTCAGCAATGTCAGGACACAGCAAAGCCGCTGCCTACCGTGAAAGAAGAACTCTCTTTAAACCTCATTTGAAGGTCATATCATAGCGCTCTAGAAACACCGAAGCTGGCAGTTCATTCCAGAGCTTGCACGTACGTGGGAGAAATGATCGCTGAAACCCTACCGTCTTAGAATTCAAAGCTTCCAGGTGATATGGATGAACCCTGCTTCGGTGTCGAGTGGTACGGTGATAGAAAGGGGCCGCTGGTACGAAATTAAACAGTTCTTCAGAGCACTCCCCGTGAAAGAGTCTGTAGAAAACGCAGAGACCCAAAGTCTCTTCGTTGCTCCAACGACTCCAATCTATCCGTGAGATTGGGATCATCGACGATTCGAACTTTTCTTTCTTTATTGTATAGAAGGAATACAAAATCTGCAAGTGACTGCTTTAATAAAAGTGTGTGTGAATATAAAAGGCGACGGCCATTCTGGTCAGGTGTGCATTACGTTAAGTAGGTACGTTTGATATTTTCATTTTTGCTGCCACACATACCTACGTTTATATTACGATATTGACGCTCGAGCCGAAGACCATGCTTATGTAGAGGTATGCTGTAACTACTTATTCATAGCAATAGTACCTACAGCATATACAGTAGTATGGTTTACCATCCAAACTGATCCAATTGGTGCAGGGCCGGTTCACTGAATTATACCTATAATATAATTCAGTGAACAGCGACGTGTATTCGAACATATTCTCCGCGACTGTACACACGGACACGCTTGAATATGTTCGTCCGCGGCATCGACCCATGGAGGTTCAGGCACCGTGTGTAGCAGGACTAGAGAACCTAGAGCCCAATTTCTCGTCCTCTCTAGGCTCTACGTGTTCCCCACGTAGAGAGCCTAGAGAGGACGAGAAATTGATTAATCGCACTGATTTAATTCAGGAGTTCAAAGCAGCTGCACAGATATCTGCGAAATTGTTCGAGCATCCGTGATGCTGTCCACGCATACGTGATAATGTTCGTGCATACCTACGTGATTATGTTCGGGCATACATGATGACAAACAAACACAAGGGCACTTTCTGTTTTCTAACTCTTAGACTGGAGAGAAACAGAGATCAGGCACTGGAACAGCGGCTTTACGTGATTGTCAAGGCACAAGGGCTTGTAACACTGACAAGAAGAAAGATTTTTTTGTCAGACAAACCCAACATTTTGATTGACCCGACACGGGCTTCGTAGCCTCATGCAAAGCAGTCGCAATCAATACCATTGGGCCCCCGAAGGCGATGAAAACATTTAAAGGGTATAAATAAAAGATTGGTAAAAGTATTAAGTTTATTTGAATAAATTCATTTACAAAAAATATTAAGGTATGTTGTAGTAAGTTTATTTAAAATTTGAGCATAAAATTGCTGACAAAAATATTAAAGAGAAGACGCAATCATGTTCTTTATTCTAATGGCAATAATACAATTAGTTAAACGAAAAAATAAATTTCATAAGTCGAGGAAAAGTTTATTACAAGCATGGAGTCAGTATATTCTAAGAACTAGAGGAGACATCGCAATTAGTTTGTTTGCACCTCGCATTAGAGTGCAAGCACTTTAACTCACCTAGCCGATTATTGCAATGTGATGTCTGAGTGCAAAATTTTAATATTTAATAATATGTAATTGTGCTACTGCTTATATTGCACTCAAACGTATCGTTCTAGTTCGCCTGGCTCAGACTAAGGGTGTTACCAGACCGATCAATCGATCGTCGTTTGACGGCATCGGTCGACGTCGATTGGTCTGGTAGAAACTATCGATCGACGTCGACTAATCCATTCTACCATGGACCGATGCCGTCGATCGACGATCGATCGATTGGTCTGTTAACACCCTAAGTGAGTGAGAGAGCATGCACTCTAAGGGTCAGCGCCGACGGACGGAGTGGGGGCGAAGAGACTAATTCAGTTACAATTTAAATTCAACCTAAAGTGCTTCAGTATACGACTGTATTTGGTACAACGAAATAAAATGACCGCGCTTTGAGTCGCTCGCCGTCATTTTATTTCATTATACGAAATACTGTCGTATTCTGAAGCACTTTAGATTGAATTTAAATTGTTACTGAATTAGTCTCTTCGCAGCCACTCCGTCTGTCGGCGCTGATCCTAACTCGTGTTACAATTTGGTTAAGATTTCTCCTTGTGCACGTAGTAATTTATAACTCAATGATTTCAAGAATTTATTTTTATAATTAGATATGCGTTGTACAAATGATATGCACCTAATATAAATAAATGCGAAAGGCAATGGAAGAATTATGTTTGTATAGGTACCAAGTATATATTCAAAACAAACACATTAATCAATGTTATAATTTGGTTTGGTAGCTGTTATACATAGAAAGCACAGAACGCGTTAGGGTTAAAAAAAATACGATTAATATGCTCAGTGACAATGGGACGTACTTTCTGAAAAACGTTCCAATCCACAAAGTTAACATTTTGAGATAATCGTGATTGAAGTTCACTCCCGTATTGCTTCTTCATACATGTGGGTTGGGCTACTAAGTCATGATTTCATATTTAGAGTGATAGTAGAGCTACCAAATTTTTCCAGCTAGTAAATAGTAACCCCGTGACTAATTTGCTAATAATAACTCGATTTCGACCCGAGTGTGGGTTGAAACGTTTTTCAGAAAGTACGTCCAATTATCTTCCACAAATTTTACATTGATCGGAAAAATTATGTAATCGCGTGAACATTAGTACAATTTAAACAGAGGTACGTTAATTAAAACCGGTCTCTGAAAAGCAGATCAACACAAAAAAGTTAACAGACAGTCGAACGCATGTCAACTGCTGTGATTGGCTATCTGAACTAGCAGCAACCAATTAAATTACTCGACATGAATTTGATTTTGATGCATCCTGATTAGCCCTTTAGAAATCAGGAGTGACAACTAAAATATCTTTATTATATGTAATTATTAAAATCAAAATGATTATCAACCTACCTGTACCTAGTCATCATGACATTTATCAACGATACATTTCGAACTCTGCAATATGAGTTAGTGATGTGCGTAATTCCATTCGAATGAAATGAAAAATTAGTAACATTTTCATTTGATAATCGAATACAGTAGCGCACAACGCGATACTTAAATTGTAAGGTAAAGTAGCGCACGCACTTATTTATATAGATTATATAAATAAGTGCGTGCGCTACTTACATTCGAATGCAATTGTGGACATTGCTAATACGCGATAACAGCAGTAACGAGACTTCTTAAAAGCAATTATAATAAATAATATAATTAGGAACGCAAGTAATTTCGTGCAATAGTTGCAATACATGAGTTATTCAGCACTATACTCTAGAGGACACATCCCGAGTAAAATTTTTGTAACAAGAGCCACAGTGTATGCTCTCAAACTCACTCAATTTGAGCCAGACGATTACTAGAATGACACATTTAAGTGCAATAGTTAAGCAGTAGCATACCTAATACATATGATGGCATGTTTTAAATATTTAAGTCTAGCACTTAAAAGAGTCGTTGCAATAATCAGCTAAGGTCTGGTTCCTATATCAAGAAAGTAATCGTTTTAACACATATCTATACTAATATTATCAAGCTAAAGAGTTTGTTTGTTTAGTTGAAACCGGTAATCTAAGGAATCTTTTAGTAATGGATTTATCGAGGATTTATCATTTATCGAGGAAGGCTATAAGCTATATAACATGATGCTACGACTAATAGGAGCGGAGCATAAATTAAAAATGTTGCAGAAACAAGACAAATTCTCTTATGTGACGCAGACGAAGTTGCTCGTGTGTGCTATAGAAAATATAACAAAATTTAACTGTCCGTAGCTAAAATTACTCGTTTCTTGATAGCGGAATCGGCACTTAGTAAGAGCAAGCACTAAATAGTGCCTCTAAAAAAAAAATGAGATGTTTCCTCTAGTACCTATAGATACATTAGCTCAATGAATACATAAAATATTATAAGAGTATTGGAAAATCGATTTCTTGTTATCCAACTCGAGGAAGCTATCATAGTAGTCATTTAAAGATGATACTTACAACTGAATTCAACTAAACAGGTCAAAGTATGTTCACCTCTTACCGTTAGAAACACTAATTTACAAACCTCATTACACATATATGTTGATAAATGTATCTAATTAGATCTAAAACCCAGTGTTATATGTTACGGTTAAGGCGCGAAAATTTATATTACGTATATTAACAGTGTAATCAACGATAGCCTAGTTCAATGTTTAATGAGCCAATGTTTTCTAAACGTGTTTGGAGTAAATTCAGTCACTAGGCAATCCACAAATTACAGATGCCCCAAAAATAAATACAATATACATATATAATGCTTTCTTGAACTAAGCGCATGTTCTAGCTAGACTGCCACATCTTGAATTTGGAATTGGGATATTAAGGTTATCCTTCGGGAATAAAGACGCACGATAGTATGTGGCGATTGCTGGCAAAATGAGTCTCAACTAGAAAAGAAATGAAAAATAATATATCCACGAAGCTACATCCTCAAAGGATATAAGAGGTAGGAGATAGATGTATATTAGGCATGTTTGTTAGTGGTTTTAATTGCGAGGGAGCAAGTCCACGATCAACAAGAAATATTTTCAGATTTAGAGCTGCTCTAAAAAGTTCTAACAGGAATACCCAATTACACTGTCTGACCCTTGAATCAAACTTGAAACTTCATGATGGGCCTCAAATATAACCACAAAAGTTATTCCATAGAATCATCAAGACAATCAGTAATTAAATTCGAACATTTAGAAGTGATAACTGGCAAGGGCACAAATGTATACATATTACCCATAACCCGTAACATGTAGCAATTGCACCATAAATCACCATTTAAACTACTGGTACAAAAATAACAATCTTAATATCAAAAACTTAAAGTATATAATTGTTAACTATACAAGTATATTAAATAAAGTTACAGTCCATTCGTACACATGATGTTATATCGGCAATGTGTTTGATACCGATGACTTGAACATGCTGCCAAAGAACCTTGCTCCTGATGAGCCACCAGGGATTGAACCCATCAACATCCAAAATAGAGTTATTACTTGCAGTATTGCACATACAATGGTCCAGGGAGTGCTTGATAAGTATAATGAGGAATACAATGTAGCGAAGAGCGTCAGCATGTATAGGGTTGTTGTGAGAGCGCGCTCCTTACTAAACATTGATTTTAGATGGTTCCACGGTCCATACAGGAAACTGAAACTGTAATATGATAAGGTTAGAATAATTAAATTAACATTGGCATATCATAAAGTGTTTTTATAGCCAAATGAATGATGGTTTGCATTGAGATGGTGTTTAATTTAGGAAGCAAGTTATTTCGTGACTTTATTAAATTTAATGATTTGCACAATCATTACTATATGTTGGACATATTGAGAAGTTTATAAGTTTAGGATTTAAGGCTATGGCTGTTATGGGATAACTAACAATAAATGTCAAAAACATATTGTTATTTTGTTTCTTTGTCTAGTTATCTTTTCATAAAAATATCCGTAAAGATGACTGACCACATTGTATGGGACCCTAATAATAATATTAATTTTGAGTAGCCTATACTAAGTAGATAACATTATTCTTTGAAGTTGTGACATTTTCATAGATATGAAAATGTCACTTCACCAGAAAATATTTTACTTAGGTACCATATTACAGACATTATGTGAGCACAGCAACCAACAGTCCTTCGGCCGACTATGCAGTTGCAGTAATACTGCCTTATTGCTTCCAGGCTGTGTGTATTATTCTGATATAATATATAAATAAAATACGTCAATTTCATACTACTGGATGGTAACCAATATTTATTATATATTTAAACAAAGCTTTTAATATTTTACTTTGTTTATAAGACGATTGTCCATGTGCAAGCCGAATATGGACAGACCGTCCATATCCTTTACAATGACAATCTCATAAAAAGAGACGTTACAATAACCTCACTTTAAGCGTGCAATTAATGTAAAAGGAATTTTTAAAGTACTTTACCTTAAAATGAAGAAAATGCTGCCTAGTGTAAATAGCAATGAAAACTTCAGTGGCTTTAATACTATTATTGGTAGATAAAGGAATGATAAAACGAAGCAGAGGATCCCGAGGAACAAACAGATTCCAAAGCCCATGAAACGCTGTGTTCGGCTCTGAAATACATACATATAGACAAGTTAAGTATTGTTGTTTATTAACTGCCTCATTAATCGTATAGCATATTATATATTGTGTGAGATTGCTAGGTCCCATGTTTGATGCCCAGGTTAGGCAAAGTTATTGGGTTTTTCACTTTGAATATTTTCAGTAACAGCATGGCTGCTTCTGAAATTGTACCTGTTAGACATTTCTAGGTTCGCCCACTTTTATGCGCACCTAACTTAACTGGTGCAGTGAGTGGAGACGGTGAGGTACACTCCTGGTTAACTCTTCAGTGATACAGTTGTAATACAATGATATATATTATGTGAATACTGTTATTGTAAATGACAGATATAAATACTGTTAACATTCATTCGCAACCATGACATTTTATTAGGATATCCTAAATCAAAGTAATCATATAATATTTAGTGAAGGTCAACAAGACAGTCTTAGTGAAAGGAAGGTATAAGGAATACCCATATTCTATGTACCTCAATTGGGAAATTGTTATGTAGAAATGTCCAGTCACTGCTGAGAGTCAATAGTTACTTTATCATAATATTTTAGAAGACTTTTTCTTTTGTTTTATATGTTTGGTCGTTTTAGGGATAAATAAAAGATGTTTTATTAATGTGATGTTTCAAATTGGATTAGTTATAAGGTATATATTACGAAAATTTATTTAAGTAGGTAGGTATCTACTAAAACTATTAATGATTTTTGTAATAAAGTTAAATTGCCGGTGACTTAAAGCAAAGTTATCTTAAATATTTATTATGATATCTCATGAAGTAAAATAAATACATTCCGTGTGAACCCAGTAATTATAAACATTACTTAAACCTGAATAGTCATCCTAATCTATTTAGAGTTCATACTAAAATGTATAGCCATACCGACTTCAAAAACTATATAATAATGTCATTCCAAATACAAGTACTTGTCTTATGTTTAAGGGTGGCAGGCAACTGAGATTTTTCGTAAGCAACATCCCATTTCCCACCTGGGAATTCTTTATATTGAAAATATCCCTTTCGCCACCAGAGCAAGCAATGCTGGGGGTGGCGACTGGGATTAAACTCATCCCAATTGCCAGCCCCGGTGGCGAATGGGATATTTTTTTGGAAAATGTCTCATTAGCCACCGGAGGGGGCAATGCTGGGGGTGGCAAATGGGACTAACCGATAAATATTGTCATAATGTAGGAGAAGTACTCTTCATTTTAACTTTTAAAAGATTTATAGCTAGGCTATATTTATAATTGAACATAATTAAAACTTAAAAGATCCATATAGCACTTAAATTAGGTGCAAAATACATAGGTCATTATAATGTCATAGCAAATTTTATTATTATTTCAATTATACTCTTTGTTTTGGGAAAACCATAGCTACTATAAAAATTTATGTATTGTTATCTGTGCCTAAACAAAGGCTGTATGTATAACACCAATTAAATTGAACTCACACAGATAACATAGGATACAAAATATTTATATTTATACAATGATGTAATTTGAAGCAACTGTAGCGTATTGCAGTTTCCTATTACTAACAAAGTCATTTGTATATTGTATACCTACAGCATTCCATACTCCAGTTATAAATATGTCAATATGATACTTACCAGTGTAAAGTATTCTTTTTGCACATTCTCGAACCAGGATGGTGTGCTACTGGCACTGGGACTTTCTTCAGTACTTCTGCTCAGAAAACTAGGAGTAGAAAATGATGGTAAACTGAAATTGTAACTCCGTCGAGTGTCGTTCTTTAGTAAATATTGATCCAAGTCTGTCTTTAAATTCGCCATTGTTGTTCAAATCTTCTTTGCTACGTTCACTTCGTTTATATTGACAAAAGGATAAACACAATTTGACTAAATCCGTTCTTAGGATGTTAATACGGCCCACTTTGATGAGTAACAAACGTCAAACAAATCATACGTCAGTTTTGGCACATGAATTTCAAGAAAACCATAGACACCTTTTATTTTTTTAGTAAAGCCAGTTTTACAGGCTGGTGTTGCGCATGCCTGAGTTTTAACATTTATTAGGTTTGTTAATTGCATTATTCAGATTAAGATTAGTAATGACCATGCCTAAAGATATAATAAATAATAAAGTGGTGTTGTCAACATAATAATATATTTAAAAAGAAACGTAACTTCACGATCTTTCCATGATAAAAATATGTATATTGAAGATATATCTAATTATATATTTTAAACCTAATATTTGAGTCACCGAAATATGAAAAGTGGATATGGTAAAAGATTTTTCTACTAACCGTAATCTGTGTCGTCACTGAAGTCGTCATGTGCGTGTCGACGTACGTTGTTGTTATATCGGTCATGCGCACAAGGTGGACAGACACTGCGAGTGTCACGTTCGTCTAAGTCGGTACTGCTCGCGTCAGATTCCACTTCAGCTTCCTCGATGTGTATGTCATCTGTCTGCCTGTTATCGAGTTTTTCATTCGATGATAACTGATTGTAATTCTTGCGCGGTGGTCTTGATTCTGTGGACAATGTAAATAATTCTACGTTATTATCAGGTAAAATTTCTGTGATTATTATTTGATATACCTATATTATTGTATTTACATATAGCTGCTTTTTAAATTTATAGCTATAATTATCTCGTATAAAATATGAATAAGTTGACAGAAACTATCCAGTATCTGTTTGTACATAGGACCAAAGTTTTATAGTAATTTCATTTCATTTCAATGTAGTAGTGACTTATTTATAAATATCACGTTTGAAATCTCGTCGCACACATAGTTGGTACATAACGCAAGCACTAATTAGTGCTTTAAATATAATATATACCAGTGTTAATATTATATATTTTAATTGTATAAAATATTAATTAAAAGATATTACGAGTTACTACAGTTTTATCTTTCAAAATATATTCCTAATTGTGAAGGTACATTTTTAATAACATGACAGAACTATTGTAGGAGAAAAGGTCATCTGCGTAATAATACAGATCATTTAGCTCATTGAGTTCAATTATTGATCCTAGATACAACTATTAATTGACATTGCGCCCGGCTTTTTATCGCGGCTTATACATTTATTATTTGTTATCTAAGTGTCACTTGTTGATTCATTTGTTTGATGTTCTATCGTCACCCTAGCGTTTCTTATTATTGTTTTGATAAGGATATCAAAAGACCAAATTATTCCTTTACAGAAAGCAGTTTAGAGAAAATGAGCAATCAACCAAATATAGCAGTGGTAGGTGCAGGAGTAATTGGCCTGACAGTGGCTAAGCATATCCAGGAGCAATTAAAGGGATGCGGAGTCACAGTCATTGCGGAAAAATTTTATGAAGAAACTACAAGCCACATTGCCGCTGGGATATTTCGGCCCGGTACGACTTTTAGAGGACCGACAGAAGCAATTACGAAAAGATGGATTGACGATTCTTGGCGGTATTGGGATGACTTATTAAAAATACCCGAAGCGCCGAAGATTGGAGTTATGACTTTAGGAGCTTACATATTTTCTAAGCAAAACCCACACATTACTAAAAATCACCTTCTTGAAGATTTGGTTCCTATCTACAGACCCACCGATCAAAATGAATTGAAACTTGGCCCAGAGGGTGCAAAATATGGAGCGTATTTTTCTACTCTGAAAACTGAATGCGAACGCTATTTGCCATATACGGCTGATCTCTTCGTCAAAAGGGGTGGAAAGTTGGTAACTGGTAAAATCGAAAGCTTCGCATCCCTTTCGAAATTCGGTAATTTCGATCTAGTATTCAATTGTACGGGTATGGGTGCAAAGTTTTTATGTAATGATCACGATTTGGTGCCTATAAGAGGTCAAGTGTTGAAGGTTAAGGCGCCATGGGTTAAGATGGCCGTTTACGGAGATTATGATACCTACATTATCCCTGGATTTAACGGAATATGTACTTTGGGTGGGGTAAGGCAATACGATAGTTATAATTTGGATTACTGTAAGTACGATGCGGGGGCGATATTAGAGCGGTGTTGTGAAATGATGCCAAGTTTGAAAGATGCTGAAGTGGTGGGTCACAAAGTTGGGTTAAGGCCTCATAGGACACCAGTTCGTGTTGAGCCGGAGGTAATAAACGGTATGAAAGTTGTTCACTGCTACGGTCACGGCGGTTATGGAGTTATGACAGCGCCCGGTACTGCGTTACATGCTGTTGAAATTGGCCTTGATTTTCTGTGGAGTAATATAAAAAATAAATTGTAGAAATATATATTTTATATGCATTTATATAGGTATGTAAAGTGTTTAATAACATTAATTCTATATTTGTCATATTATCGTAGTTGGTTCCATAAATAGATTACGAGATACTTCTCGCTACTTTTCTACTTGAAGACGAAACTACCTAATTAAAATATTACCACCAAGTGTTCGTCCCTTGGCAGACATATTGTAATTCGTGCGTCGAGAACAATCAGATATTATGTGAGTTCGATAATTATAAGTGTAATATACCTACAATTTTATATTGTTATATCTAGTTATTGATAACATGGCTTGTAAATAGGACACGAATAACAATAAGTAATATAATGAATACGTTTGTATAGAAATATTATAGGCCGTCTCGAGTAGGAAATAAGTGTGAATTTATTTCGTGCTCTATGGTTCATTTTATACAAATAAAATATATACCCAATCACCCCCTTACCCCCTTCACGCTCCTTCTCCTTCCCACTTCCTTTCCTAAAGGGTCGGCAACGCGCTAGTAATGCCTCTGGTGTTGCAGGCGTCCATAGGCTACGGTGACCGCTTACCATCTGGTGGGCCGTATGCTTGTTTGCAAAGGGCGGATCCACCGTTGTGGGCACGGTGGGCATGCCCACAACCCTAATAGACTTGTGACGTCACACTTTCACGGTCTATTGAGGCTGATGATAATAAACGCTATACGACTCCTGAGAGAGCGTCAAGATACCTATTTACCCAGTCTAGTGTTCCTATATTGGCTTACTGGCTACTAGAAAAGAAGAAAAATAATAATTTATTGATTGTAATTGGTTTGGAATTTAATCGAAACTGTTTGAGACGTCACACTTTCACGGTCTATCGAGGCTGATGATAACGGTCTATTGAGGCTGATGATAATAAACGCTATACGACTCCTGAGAGAGCGTCAAGATACCTATTTACCCAGTCTAGTGTTCCTATATTGGCTTACTGGCTACTAGAAAAGAAGAAAAATAATAATTTATTGATTGTAATTGGTTTGGAATTTAATCGAAACTGTTTGACTATTTAATTGGACGAAATCGGGTCTGACTTCCTCCAATGATTATTTTCATTCCTAAGACCAAAGTCCTGATGCGCGGAAAAAAGGAAATAATCAAATTCAAAAGTCGTTCATGAGTCATGATTGTTCATGAGCGAGTTCGTACTCCGACTCGCACTTGGCCGATTTTAGGGTGGCTGTGACCACAACCTTTTTTGAGGGCTGGATCCGCGCCTGCTTGTTTGCCACCTTAGTTGTATAAAAAAAAACAAAAAGAAGCAGTTTTATAAAAATATATTTCTTACAAAACATTTGTTTAATTCACTGTCCCCTATTATATTTATTAAAAATATCATTCCTGTTTATAATCTGACCCACTCCTGGGCACGGGTCACTTCTCAGTATGCTTCACCACGCTGGCCCAGTGCGGGTTGGCAGACGTCACACAACTCTGAGACATGCAGGCTTTCTCACGTTTTTTGCCTTCATCGTTAAAATGTGCGATATACCTAATGACGTATCTTCGAAAATTCTAGAGGTGCATGCCTCGGGATCGAACTCGAGACCATCTGCGTGGCAATCCAACGACCTCAACAAGCTATCGCTGCTGTTATATTTATAATCTACACGAAATTAGGTATTTATTGGATGTCAAAGTAATATGTATTGATTAGGCAAAATTTAGATAAACGGGTTATTATAGCTTAATTCTCTGCAATACGTCAATAAAATATAATTATTATGATAAAAAGTCAGATATCTACTTGTCTATTATAGTTTTATAAACATTAGGTACCTACGTGGATTATTATCGGGTTAGATTCACGAGTAGGACAAAGTATTATTAGGGTTTTCTGTAAATAAATTCTTATTAGCAGCACGGGGTCTGAAATTGCCTGGTAGAAGGGTATAGGCACGCCCTGCGTAGATCTAAACTCTATATTAATATTATAAGGAGGAAAGATTTGTTTTTTTTGTTTGTTTGTAATGATTTAACTTAAAAAAGACTCAACCGATTTTAAGAATTCTTTCACCATTAGAAAGCTATATTATCATAGTACATATATAGTTATCGAGTAACATAGGCTATAAGTAGTTTATTAAAAAAGTACCTACTGTTACACCTAACCTACTTTTACGTGAGCGAAGCTGCGAAAAGCTAGTCAAGTCATAAACAAACATAGGTATATACATATATATAATATATACATTTAAAACATATTCTCAAAGATTGTTAATATAGCTTGCTTTCGAGGGCCAACGCAAGTTTTATATAAGCTTGTAAATACATATAACTCGGAACGTAACATTAAAAATGATGACATTTATTTTTGGCGGGAAAATATACACCATATTTTTTTTCTACGAGACTGAATCAGTGTCACGTATAAGTCCTTTTATAAATAGGCTCTAATCAAAATAAGTGTGCAGCGTGTATCATTCCCGTAATTATGGCAGCTACACACACCCCTCGTACCGCGACGCCATTAAGGGCACGTTGCTATTCCGAGACACGGCCGCCATTATAACTTATTTCAGAACGTAGCTAATTTAGAATGTTTGTTCTAGACTAGACAGATTTATACTCCAATTAAATAGTGCAAGTTTTGCAAGATTGAAAATACAAAAGTTAATTATGAATAGGTGATGAAGTTTATGAAATATGTGAGTTTATTAAAGAAGGTTGGAATATTATGCTGAGGTTTAGAATAATTAAATTATTATGTTAAATTTATGGTTTTTGAAGTGAAAACATGTTTAGCGGCGTTGTGCACTTTTTTGTGATGGGTAGAAAATGTTAAACTCGCGTCAGGATATGTGACCTGATCGAAAATTCGTAAGACGGAGGGAGAATTGTCAAACTCGCGCCAGGATACGTGACCTGATCGAAAATTCGTAAGACGGAGGGAGAATTGTCATGTACGATAGCGCAATAAATGAATATTGTATTTTACCACATAAATTATAGTAATTTTATACTGATAATTAAAGCAATTCGTGCAAAATGATTTCCTAACCATTCCAAAATATCAAAAATGCTCAACGTTAATATTCAAGTTTTCACTTCTGCCGGCACTCCCGGAGTGCAACCCGTTTTTTAATTTTTCCTTCATACCTACATCTTCTGCATTAGGAATTGACGGATCGGTACCTGCGTCGCAAAAGACTTTACAACTTTGCCCACAGATTACATTTTTATGATATTTTATATTTTTAAACAAGTTGCGCCTCTACACTGCTTGTTTGTGCCGTATGTACGTTATATTGCAGATATGTATGATTATCCTTCCTCATTAGATATCAAAATATAGAGAGTGAGTTATACAAGAGTTATTCATATATTTCTTTTAGATTTTTTATTGGATTGCCGATTCTTATATATAAACTTTCTCATAATGTTAGTCCACTGATTGTGGCTTGCAGTTTTAGTTTCATTAATAGGTATCTTTCTTAATTAATAGGCTACAGAATGCAAAATCATTTAACAAATTCACCTGGTATTTACAGAGATTACCGCGTATCTCTTCAGCTTTATAATACCTATTACTATAATAATAATAATAATATTCTACCACATACACACAACACCATCTAGCCCAAACTAAGCAGAGCTTGTACTATGGGGACTAGGCAATGGATAAACACATATATATACTTTATTTTTGTAAATACATACATATTATACATAAAAACACCCAGACCAAGACAAACATCCATGTTCATGCACACAAATGTTTGACTTGTGCGGGAATCGAACCCGCGACCTCAGGCGTGGCAGTCGGTTACACTAACCACTACGCCATCGAGGCCGTCACTATAAATATCTATACAAATAAATAAAATTGAAGTGTCTGTTTATAATGTCAAAATAACAGCTTTTTTCCTAATGCATATGAAAGTATTACGTAATACGAAAACATCTATTTTTTAAATTTTTGTCTGTCTGTTTGTTCCGGCTAATCTCCGAAACGGCTGATCCGATTTTGACGGGACTTTCACTGGCAGATAGCTGATGTTATAAGGAGTAACTTAGGCTACTTTGATTTAAGAAAAAAGAATGGGGTTCCGCGGAGACCTACACATTTTAGTTAAAATCTACGCGGACGAAATCGCAGGTAACAGCTAGTACATTAATATGATTGTATAGGTGATATAAAGATTACAATTTTATTATAATAACATTTTATTATTAACTAGATGTTCCCGCGGTTTCACCCGCGTTTATCGTTACTGCGCCGCCCCCGTGGGTCGTAGCGTGATGTTATATAGCCCATAGCCTTCCTCGATAAATAGGCTATCCAACACTAAAAGAATTTTCAAATCGAATCAGTAGTTCCTGAGATTAACGCGTTCAAACAAACAAACAAGCTCTTCAGCTTTATAATATTAGTATAGATATGATAATTGCCTACATACTATTTCGGATTTTAAATAGGTATCTACTTATCACAGATGTCACACAGGTGCTCTTCGCGCCAGGTGGGTCGTATCATATACCACTGCGTCATAATATACAGACAACACAAATTTTTGATTTTAGCAATTGCGCAATTTATTAATATACAGGGTGTAAGTGACGGTTCACCGAAAACTGAAATACTAGCTTCGGACCATCATTCTGAGTTGGAAAACGTAGGAATTTTCCACCGGAAAATTATCGAATTTTCTTTCAAAATTTCACATTTTTCTAACTGATAATGATTACATAATGAGTAAACGACCCATTATACTAGATAATATCAATAAAAACTACAGAATACCGAAAAACAGCTATGTAATCCAAACATACAAAATAAACACAGTTGAACCAATCAGCTGATCTTGCGCGGACAAGGCAATGACCAACGCAAAAAAGTATTTTTACACACCGGCAATAGTGTGCTGTGTAAAAACCCGCCCGCATCGTACCTACTACCACTGAACTAGGGAAGATCTATGATCAATGATCGATATCGAAAAAAGTGTATTAAACAAAGCGGGATAGATTAATAAATAAAATAGTTGTTTTCCTTTTAAAAGTAAAGGTTACATGAACGTGTTAGCACTATTTATTATTAAATTAGTCACGTAGATTGAAAAGATTGTAATGATTAAAGTAGCCTGTAATTAAATGTTATACTACTATCACTTTACAATACCCATTTGCATTTTAAATGTTAAAAAATATTAATTGTTTTGATATTTCGTATCGTAAATGTACATGTATGAGTTTATTTAATCACTTTTAATAATAATTAATGTAAAAGACCATCTAGTTGTTTTAAAACAAAGCTTTTTGTACACAGCGATTCATACAATGTAATGTAATCTAGTAAATCTTTACTTAACTGTTAAAATACAAAACTGTAACAAAAATTTGTTAATAGAATTAGCAGTTATAAGTATAAAATTAATCGATAGCCGATAACTCTCATAAAAATATTTTATGAGAGTTATCGACTATGGATTTATTTAATTAGATAGATGTATCTCATCCCTATCTAATATGACTACAACTGCAAAAGAAATTTATTTTTGAATTCTTTAGTTCGGTCGCGCTACTGTCAGGAATCGGAAGTACTTGACGTAATCTCTCGTATTCGCGAGTGTTTACTATTTGCGTTGCATTTTGTTAAGTTTTTATTTTGTTTATAACTATTTTGTGTACTAAATTGTGTTTATTTACTGTGTTCATAACATTTTGTTAACGTTTTTGTTTTGTTTATAACTTTTTTGTGTAACTACAAAGTTGTGTTTGTACCTAATAAATAATGCGTCAGCCATTTAGTGCACGTGAATATGGACAAATGCTCATGGCATACGGGGAGGCACGAGGCAATGCTTCGTTGGCGCTTCGCATTTACATCCAGCGGTATCCTGACGCTCGTCACCCTATGGACAGTCGTGTGATTTCTCGTACGTATCAACGAGTACTGGATAATTTACCCATAGTACCGCATCAGGAGGGTTCCAGCAGGCCGATTAGAGTTTCCACTGAGCGGAGAATTCTCGATGCCGTTCACCGTAATCCACACCTTGGTACGCGAACCACCGCTAAACTTCTGCGCCGTAACTACGGAACTCGCGTATCGCACTGGACTGTGCATAAAATTTTACGCAGAGATCGACAACGGCCGTACCGTATTCATAAAGTGCAAGCTCTCGTGCCTGGCGATCAAGTTCGGCGTATTGCATACTGCAGGTGGTTGATGAATCAGCAGCGGCAACATCCAAATTTTGTATCCCACATAATCAGGACTGACGAATCCACGTTTACTCGGAATGGCATGTGGAATCCACGTAACTCGCACGTTTGGGCGCGAAGTAATCCACATGCATCCCAACAAACGGGTCACCAAACGCGTTGGTCAGTAAACGTATTGTATGGTAACTATAACAACAAAATTTTAGGGCCTTACTTTTTACCGGAGCGCTTGAATGGACCCCGATACTTGGATTTTCTACAGCAAGACCTGACAACTGTCCTGGATGAGTTACGTTCCGACCTTGCCGCAGAATGGGATCAAATGGAAGATTTGCCGCTTGCTCAGTTACCTCAAATTTGGTTTCAACACGACAGTGCTCAGAGTGCGCCAATATCTTGACGACACATTTCCTCGGAGATGGATTGGGCGATTCGGGCCTCACTCGTGGCCAGCCCGCTCACCGGATTTAACACCGCTGGTTTTTTTTTGTGGGGCTATATCAAGGAAAAAGTGTTCGTCAGTGAGTGCACTACTGCGGACGAAATGCGGAATCGTATAACGGCAGCATTTGTAAAGTTAGAAGCTGACATTATCGCAGACCCCTCCATGATGTCTCGCCTTCACGCCGAAACAATCAATCGTGCGCAAGTTTGTGAACAAGTTGGAGGCAGCCATTTTGAACCATATCTTATAAGGCCCGCGAGATCTTAAGGTAAGGTTTAATTACTTTTACAATTTACTGTTAATTCAAAGAATTTATCGTAAATCACCCTACCTTTTTATTTTATAAACACATTTGGCTTTCTGTTTTTACCTACACAAACATTAACGAAATGTGCGTATAAGATTAATTTTATAAGACGTTATTCAATTTATTAAATTTTTTTGTAAGTACAATAATAAAATTGTACAATCCGATTATTAGTCACAACGTTTAAATTATTATTGTAATAGATCACTAAAATAGGTGATCCGGGCTCCGTCAGATAATGTGAGCGCGCGTAGCGTTGGTGCGCGGGAAGCGCGATACGATAGCGCGGACGGACACATTGCATTGGTAGCGATACATTGCGTAGTGTAAATTACAATGTACTAGCATAAAACTTTAATCGTACGTTTCATTTTTGAATTGACATTTCCATTCAGTTGTGTACTTATGGACAAACGATTGTGCAACGTTTTCGGTACACCGTCCCTTACACCCTGTATAATATAATATCAGCCCTGAATTAAACTGTCCTACTGCTGGGCACGGGCATCTTCTCAGTGTGAGAAGGGTTAGGCCTTAGTCCACCACGCTGGCCTAGTGCGGGTTGGCTGACTTCACATATGTATCTTCGAGAACATTATTGAGAACTCTTAGACATGCAGGTTTCCTCACGATATTTTCTTTTACCGTTAAAGCAAACGATAATTATATATGACTATTTAATGCGCACATAATTTCGAAAAGTCAGAGATGCGCGGCTTGGGATCGAACTTGAGACCTCTGCGTAGCAGTCCAACGGTTTTCCACTAGGCTACCGCTGCTATTTTAAATTGTTTTCCACAAATATGCCGCACTGAGCCTGGCGGAATTGATGCAAGACAAAAATGTGATTCGAAATTAGTTTTGGCGAATCTAAATTCTTTACATATGTCCATTTCTTCAATATTTGCTTGCGGCTGTGTAAGTTTTTGGACATTCGTCATGTCAAAAAAAAAGTAAGTAACAGCTTTCTAAAGAAATTTTATTAGAATGAGCTTCTTCGAAATCTTTACACACATTTCGCCAGAAACCTAAAAAAACATAAAACACAATTACTTGTAATTCTCACTCAATAAAAGCAGAGTCCTTTTTCGTCTACCGAATTGCGAAGAATTGCTTAAGCTTAACAGAAAAATAGAATAACATTTAGCCCGACCCGAAAATTGAACTCCAGATGTCATGTATAGCAGGTCGCATTCATTACCGCTACGCGATTGGATCTTTAAAATCTTCCAGTCGGTAGAGTGACGTTGTATAGATAGGCACTTATTAATAAACTTTTGTTTACTATGACAACTAATGTTATTACCTATCTATACTAATATTATAGAGCTGAAGAGTTTGTTTGTTTAAACGCGCTAATCTCAGGAACTATTGGTTCGATTTAAAAAAATATTTTAGTGTTGGATAGCCTATTTATCGAGGAATTCTATAGGCTATGTAACATCACGCTACGACCCACGGGGGCGCCGCAGTAGCGATAAACGCGGGTGAAACCGCAGGAACTTCTAGTTCAGAATGAAAGTACTATTGCCGAGCAAAACCTGTTATACAAAATGCTCGTAAAACATAGTTACTTAATGTAATGAAGTAAATATCTTT
Organism: Catocala sponsa; assembly: GCA_963564715.1. Classification (NCBI taxonomy): domain Eukaryota; kingdom Metazoa; phylum Arthropoda; class Insecta; order Lepidoptera; family Erebidae; genus Catocala; species Catocala sponsa. The sequence continues at coordinate 1,871,852 of OY751337.1, forward strand.
ATTACACGTAAAACAAGTTTGACTAGCTCGTCGAACAGCGAGACACCTTACTTAAGCGGTAATTATTAATTTATGGTTATGAAGCGGTTATTCGCGCGTACTAAAGGAATTTAAGTGACATGGTATTATAAATTCATGCCTGTATATATTAGAACTAGATGTTCCCGCGGTTTCACCCGCGTTTATCGTTACTGCGCCGCCCCCGTGGGTCGTAGCGTGATGTTATATAGCCTATAGCCTTCCTCGATAAATAGGCTATTTAACACTAAAATAAGTTTTCAAATCGAACCAGTAGTAATCACGCAGAATAAACCAGGAGAAACATCGTTTGTAATATGTCTGTAATGGATAATTATTTTGCTGCAATGTTATTTTAAAACTGCGATATCTCCTAAGATATTCATTGAAATCGAGTGATGTAAAAGGAAATTTTGTTTTAAATTAAATACTTGTGACGAATAACGTATTTATTTGGATAAGGATTAATATCATGTTTATAATAATACCTTGGCAAATAATGCATTATTTTAGAACAAATTTGGTTAGCATAAAAATGGTTATAGTGAGCCAACTTTAAAAGATAGACATATGCTATCGCGGACTTTTTTTTAGAACTTTTAAAGGGGAACAATTCTGTCATACATGATTTTTGCGAAACTTTAACTGTTTATGCAGCGCACGCAGCGGTAGCTCTCAAAAGGAAAAAATACCCTCCGATTTTGAAACATTCTTCATTGGTGCTCAGCTCCTATTGATTTTAGCGTGATGATATATAGCCTATAGCCTTCCTCGATAAATGGGCTATCTAACACTGAAAGAATTTTTCAAATTGGACCAGTAGTTCCTGAGATTAGCGCGTTCAAGCAAACAAACAAACAAACAAACTCTTCAGCTTTAAATATTAGTAAAGACAAGATGTACCCGCGGTTTCACCCGCGTTTATCGTTACTACGCCGCCCCGTGGATCGTAGCGTGATGTTATATAGTCTATAGCCTTCCTCGATAAATAGGCTATCCAACACTAAAAGAATTTTTTAAATCGAACCAGTAGTTCCTGAGATTAGCGTGTTTAAACAAACCAACAAACAAACTCTTCAGCTTTATTATATTAGTATGGATATGTTGTACTAGTTCCTACCCGCAGCTTCGCTTGCTTGACAACACGGATGGAGTGGTGGTTGAAGTGGACCACTCGCCAATACGACTGCGTGTTGTGAGTACGATTCTCAAACGGTAGAAACATTGTGTGGTCCACAAACAGTTCTGCCGAGGCTGGCTGGTCTTTGTGAACGTTACTTAAGGAACAGGTATTATTCTTAGAATGGGAGTTGTCATTTTAAAATAAAGGTGCTAAAATAATATTCGAATTAATCTATACCTACTACTTAATAATATAAAGCTGAAGAGTTTGTTGAATGAGGTTTAAAATTTGTATATCAGTAAAAATAACTTAAAAAGTAACCTAGAACTATTTGAGATTTAATATTGTGAGGTGGTAAGTGCTTCCATCTATTACTAAATTAGTCTAAACAAAAAGGAATGACGTATAGAACCATGCAATACGTACTCATAACATTATTTTTTTCAAAAATGTAACATAGAACCTTGTAATATTGGACCAGCGATATGTATTTGTGTATCTACAAATCTCGGATGAAGTGAGATTTACTAATTTGTATTAAGCCCTTCGCCAGCCTCGTAAACTATGGTCTAACCTTTCTCATACTGATCAGAAGAACGTGCCTAGCTGCGGCAGAGTTTATAAATAGTATATTAGTGACTATATGTATATTATTTTTATATGGATAATCACTAATAATACTTACTACATTTTAACAGAGTTTATTGCGTCATCCACTAAATCATATTTGCGGACTACAAGTCTTGAAAACGTACAGAACAACTAAAATAATAATATCAAGTTGCTTCAGAAGGGCAATAAATAAAACGGAACGTAGCAAACTTTCAAAAAATATTTGCCATAAACCCAAGATGATATTAAGCAAAGATCGTAAATTCAAACAGCCTATAGCGGGGTTCAGAATATTTACGACTTAAAAACTCCGTTTGGAAAATCTGCTTCATTTGGCATTGTATTTGTTAATGGTTATTTCGTATTGTGCCTAAATAAATTGACTAAGCATTAAGTCGGCCGTGTTAGCGACAGGAACGCTCGTTGGCAGAGGAAGCAGTTATTCATTAGCGTCATTAATTATCCCGCGACCTCCTTAATTAATGTGCGTATATATAAATAAGGTCAGACATACATTAGCTGTCTTCATTCAGTAGTTTTTTCGTCTTACTTCGTTTTAGTGGTTGTATTTAGTTCTAGATATTTACTTCAGAGATGAATACAAGCTTATTAGATTTCAAGATTGAGTTATGAGTATGATAATAATAATAATTATAAAAATAAATAATAATAGTTTATTAGCAACAAAAAGGGTTCAGAGCTGTATACATCATCATATTTAAATAAATGAAATAGGTCGGGTACATCTGAGGTATACAATGTGAGCAATGTCCCCCGAGCTAGGAAATTCCTGTTTTACGGGGAACATCCCTCCATCCTGTGCAATGTCATGGAAGTACAAAAATACTTTTGATTATATACAGAGTTGTTGATGCAAATGCAAGTACGATGCTGTGCTTAGTAAACTGATTTCCAAATATAATTCAAGTAGACTAATTTAGGGGAACTGAAGGTAGAAAAAAAAACTAACAAGTAATAAATTAAATAATTAAAGGAAATGAGGGCCATCTTCCTCCTCAGTATTTTATTTTTGTGTTTTGTTTATGTACGAGTATGTATGTGTGTGTGTTGTGGTGTATTGTGTGTAGGTGTGTGTGTTGTGCGTGTGTTGTGTGTATGTGTATATGCCTGCGGGAGTATGTGTCTGAGTGGTATATAATATTGTTTGTGGGGTGTGTGTATGCGTGTTTCAGGTTACGTGTAGGGACGTTTTAGTAAATTTTCTGTGTCGTCATAATTTAGGGTAAGTAGATATTCTCTTAGTTTTGTTTTGCAATTAAACGAGTTTAACGAGTGTATGTGGAACTTATCATGAATTTTGTTATATAACAGTACGCTTGAAAACCGATAATGGCGTTGTGCGAAAGTGGTATACGTGAATACACTGGGATATATTGGTTTAGGTCTTCTAACGTGTTGTTGATGGGCATTTCTTTGTAATGTTGTACTGGAGTGTTTTTTCATTATTGTATGAAGGCAATACAACTGGCGTACTGTGAGCACTTTATATTCTGAGTATAATTGCTGTGTAGGGAACCTGAAAGGTCTGCCCATAATGACTTTCAGAACTGCTCGTTGGGCGCGTTCAGCCTGGATGATTATTTTTTTGCGGCGCCTCCCCATGCTGTGATGCAGTAGTTTATAATCGATTTGAATAAGGCGCTGTAAACCATATGCATTACATCAGTATGGGCAGAAGGCCTTATTCTTTTGAATACGAGAATAAGTTTCCTCAGGTGAGCGGATACAGATTGAATCTGAGATTTCCAGGAAAGACAGGCATCCACTTGCAACCCCAGGTATTTAACCACCGTTACTCTGGTCACCGAGAAGCAGTTGCAGTCAGTGCTTGAATCTTTGCAAAGGTTTGGTTTGACTATGTATGAGTTTGCGGGTGGCAGTGTGGAAGGTTTGGTGCCGAAAGTCACAAAGTTGGTTTTGTTGAGATTCAAGGTGAGACTGTTCTCAGCTAGCCACGCCATCACAGTAGTCAATACCGATTCAGATTTCTCTTTGACGGTTTTCCAGTCGTGGCTACTAGTTACTATGACAGTGTCATCGGCATATGCTATTATACGAGAAGAGGGAAGGTGAAGTTTACAAAATTCATTTACATAAATCTGGAACAGAATGGGACTAAGCAGGCTTCCTTGTGGTAGGCCAGTATCAAGAGTTACTTGATTGCTGACGTGTTCACCTATTTTGACACATTGAGTTCTCTCAGATAGGAAACTCTTAAGGAGATCGTAACCAGTTCCACGAACTCCCACTCGCTCCAGCTTCTAAAGTAGGGTGGGAACAGCGATAGTGTCAAACGCCTTAGAAAGGTTCAAAAATACACCTAGGCATTTCTTCTTTTTGTCTATTTGATCAACTAGATGATCCAATAGTGTGTTGACAGCGTCGTCTGTGGAAATACCTTTCCTGAAACCAAATTGATTGTCTGATATTAATTTGTATTTATTTAGGTAACTGGCAAGGTGTTTATAAATAATGCGTTCTAAAATGTTGGAGATGGCTGGTAACACTGATATTGGTCTATAATTGTTGACACTGTCTCTGTCTCCTGACTTAAATATAGGATGAACAATTGCCCGTTTTAGAGATCTAGGGAATATACCTGTGTCGATAGCAAGGTTACAGATGTGAGCTATTGGTGGAGATAGTATATGACTTGCGGACTTTAAGAGCTTAGGGGAGATGTTGTCCCATCCATAAGCACTCTCGGAACGTAACCCTTGTATTATACGCTCCACCTCTTCTGCATCAGTCTTCAGCAGTGCCAGAGAGCTTAATGGCGACTCGTCATTGCTCATCCGGTTGAGAAGAGGTACAGGTTGTTGTGGAATTTTGCTTGCAGGCATTTTGCCTACATTCGCGAACAAGGTGTTAACAGTATCTACCGACTCAGATGGAGTAGTCTTTATTTTTAATAGCTCTATTGGTGATGAGGGTTTTTTGTTTATGTGTGCCACTTGTCGTATAGCTTCCTATGTTTTCCTCGGGCTGTTTTTGGCTTGAGCAAAGACTTTCTTTTCATAGTCGATTTTAAGACTCTTGAGAAGATTATTACAGAAATTGCGATATCGCAGATATATAATTCTTAAAATTGCATTATGAGGATCTTTGTTAGATTTTCTGTGCATATTGTCATGGTTACGTATGCACTTTAGTAGACCTTTGGTGATCCACGGTTTAATGATTACATGATGATGATGATGTTAAACAAAATAAGTAATGTTAATAATTGATTCATTTAAAAGTCACTTTACAGTGGATTCGAGACTGACTTTGCAAAGGTTGTAAATTTTTCTAATGGCTCTATAAATATGTAGACCTTGAAAATTGACTCCTTTCACTTTATAGTCTCTATATACGTATTTTTCTTTATATATATTTATTGGAATAATCTTGTCAGCAAGTAGTATCTTAATAATTGAAATAGAAGTGATTGAGCTACACTGTGATTAGGTCTTTTTGATTATTTAGTGTTAAATAGTACGCTAGATGGGTTTAAAATTAAACGATACGAGTTAGAGTGACGGGGCGGCGTAAGATGAGCCAGGATATCGGCTCAGAGTTGGTGCCTGCAGGAGTTTTCAAAATGGTCTTCTGATTGCACTGCTAATAGCATATTCAGCGGTTTTCAAGGTGACCATATCCTACTAAGGCACAAGGCAATATTTGTTTCAGAGCATTATTAGCTTGAGTTACTCGTTGATTATATAGCTTTCTAATGGTGAACGAATTTTTTAAATCAGTTGTATAGTTTTTGATTTAAACCCTTACAAACAAGAAAACAAACCTTTATAATATTATTTCTTCTTTATAATATTAGTATAGATATAGATCATTAGCTATGATTAAGTTTTTTAATTATTTAGGAATGTAGCCCACCTAACAGTCTTTTTGCTCTCATATTCCTATACTCAGTTTAATCAACAAGCACAGTGTAACATTCCTCAGGAATGAAAGGAGAAATGTAATTATACAATAACAAGGGTCAGCGCCGACTGAAGGAGTGGCGGCGAAGAGACTAATTCAGTACCTAACAATTTAAATTCAACCTAAAGTGTTTCAGAATACGACTGTATTTGGTACAACGAAATAAAATGACGGTGAGCGACTCAAAGCGCGGTCATTTTATTTCGTTGTACCAAATACAGTCGTATTCTGAAACACTTTAGGTTGAATTTAAATTGTTAGGTACTGAATTAGTCTCTTCGCCGCCACTCCGTCAGTCGGCGCTGACCCTAATAATAATAAATCAGCCCTTTATTAAACTGCCCCACTGCTGGGCACGGGCCTCTTCTCAGTTTGAGAAAGGTTAGGCTGTTAGGCCATAGTGGACCATGCTGGTCCAGTGCGTACGATAATTAAATATACGCACATAACTTCGAATAGTCAGAGACCTTGGGATCGAACTTGAGACTTCTGCGTGGGTCCACCGGTCTCCCACTAGGTTTTCTCTGCTTTAATCTATACTATCTTAATCCTAATCCTATCCTAATCCTAACTCCTAACTAATATTATAAAAGCGAAAATGAGTTTGTTTGTTTGTTACCTTTTCATGCCTAAACCACTGAACCGATCATCCTGAAATTTTGCATATACGTTGTCAGGTGTACAGAAACGGATATAGGCTACCTTTCATCCCGAAAAAAAATACTGTGCCCGAGGAAAACAATAATAACGTTCTTATGATAAAAGATGGCGCCACGTGTCTTTCGAACGTTGTTCTAGATGGCGCCACGTGTCTTTCGAATCATGATTGAATTATATTATAACAAGCAGTGTACAACCCGAATTGATTGTCAAATTCTAAATTAACGCGAGCGAAGCCGCGAAAAGCTAGGAATATTATAAAGAGAAAAGATTTGAAAACTACTCCACCGATTTTAAAAATTCTTTTACCTTTAGTAAGCTATATACCTATACATAGACTATATATATATTATTTAAAAAAGTACTTTTAAACGAGCGAAGCTGCGAGTAGATTCTAGTAGGTAATAAAAGGCAAACAAAAATCCTAATAAATGTCAACAAACACGGCTATGATTTGTTGAAATAACTCGTGGGCGGCGCGGCGGGGCGGCGTAGCGCAGCCGTCTATTTGTTCCGTGATTGTTTGTCAAGGCGACGTGAGTCCCCAGGCCCATACGATAATTATATTTGGTCCTATTTACCAGTGGATATACGACGAACCACTGTTTGGCACTTCAAATAAAATATATATCGAAATACCGTATGAATCTATAGGGATCTTGATTGATGTTATTTTAGATTCGATTACATTCTGTTTGTATTACAAATGGGGTAAATAACTCGATTTAATATTGTACTGAATAACATTTTTATTATATATGTTTTTATATTTGCAGCGTGATATAGAAAATACCGAGTATGTACCTACTTAGATACTATTTGCCATGCATATTGTATATTAAATATCCGCAATCAAATCATTTTATAATTTAAATGCTGTTTGAACAGCATTTTAGATTGTTACTAAATAAAGAAACAGCTGTGTTGTATTTTACGAATAAAAATATAATAGGTACAATAGCAACTACAATATAAAATACTAACTTTGCGTGCGGCTTCGCCCGCGTGGTACCTACATCAATAAAAAGTAGCCTATGTCCTTCCTCAAGTTTGAAACTATATCTGTACCAAATTTCATCTAAATCGGTTGAGTGGTTTAGTCGTGAAAAGGTAACAGACAGACAGACAGACACAGTTACTTTCGAATTTATATTATTAAGTAAGGATCAGCCCTGTATTAAACTGTCCCACAGCTGGGCTCGAGCCGCTTTTCACTGTGAAAAGGGTTAGGCCGTAGTCCACCACGCTGGCCTAGTGCGGGTTGGCAGACTTCACATATATTCGAGAACATTATGGGGAACTCTCAGACATACAGGTTTCCTCACGATATTTTCCTTCACCGTACAAGCAAGTGATAATTAACTATTTAATACTTCGAAAAGTCAGAGATGCGCGCCTTGGGTTCGAACTCGAGACCTCTGCGTGGCAGTCCATCGGTTTCCCACTAGGCTACCGCTGCTTATACGGATATACCAGCAATTTCTTTTTTAAAACCTTTCTTCTATTTTGACTATTTAAACAATCGTGATTACTGATTATATTTACACATCTCCTGACGTTTCACTTGCTTATTATAGAAGGCGGGTCACGGGGTGACTATGACTAATAAAGCTTCGTTAATTTTCTTAATTTTAAAATAGGTAGTATAAAAGATTTTCTTTTGTAAATAAAGTGCGATTAGATTCCTATAAAGTAGGAAATTTTAAAAGTATACAATCTTTATTAAGGTGTCATGTATTTTATTATTTTTGGCATAGTAATAATACGATATTTCTACTATTACAACTTCGAACTATATTTTAAGACCCACGTTCAAAACCGTGTTGCTACTAAAAGTTCTTTGACAGACAAGCTCATTAACACTAATCATACCTAATTTATCGACGATTTCCCTCATGCTTATTGATATGAGCTGGAAAATACTTAAATTTATATAAGCCATTTAAGAGAATGGATTTTCTTATAGGTATTTTCTTATAGGCTTAACCCTTTTAATGTAAATTCAGTAAACTCATATATACGTAATATCATGCTTATATCCCCAAAGGATATATTAAGTAAGGGTATATACAGTTGTGTAACACTCCTTAATTCCACAAGTTTTGTCTTAGGTTCCTAATAAAGGCCGAGCCTATAGTTGTTTCCCTCGCTAAACTCTGTGCTGCTATAGAAAATTCTTTGATAGAATAGCCTAATAGCACTTTGTACGACCGGGAAATCGAACCTGAGACCGCAGCAGTCGGATACTAGTGTACCGTTGTACCATCCATAAGTGTTACTTCGCGACTTATGTGTATATATACTCATCGTTTATAATTTATATGTAGAAATATCTATACAAATAAATAAAATTGAAGTGTCTGTTTGTAACGTCAAAATAACAGCTTTTTATCTAATGCATATGAAAGTATATAAGGGACCTATACGAAAACATCTATTTTTAACATTTTTGTCTGTCTGTCTGTTTGTTTCGGCTAATCTACGAAACGGCTGAACCGATTTTGACGGGACTGTCACTGGCACATAGCTGATGTTATAAGGAGAAACTTAGGCTACTTTGATTTTAGAAAAAAAATAGGGTTCCGCGGAGACAAACACTTTTTAGTTAAAATCTACGCGGACGAAGTCGCAGGTAACAGCTAGTCTTAGGTATATTTCTGTGTACGTGTATGTGTAGCTGATGTACGTCCGAGCGTCATTTGGGGTTACCAAATAATATCAGGGTTGGTTTGAGGCATAAGCCGCAAACCAACAATAATCCTGAGTGGTAACCTCATTTTCATTACATAAGTACCTACTTTTCTGTTTTTCTGTGTACTGTAAAATATTCGTGTAATAATGTGTACTTACTTATGTTTTGAAAATAAGTACTTACTTAGTTACTTTTACCTAAATAATTTTTAATTTGACCGCTAAGCCGTATCCCTCAGAATATTTTGCCGTGATATATGACCTACACAACTTCAAAATCTGCGTGTGCCTTACCAAGTAATAAATCTAACCATGCATACTTCACATACATTTCTCGATCTAAAGTGAATCCCGAGTGGAACAAGAATCCAAATAATTCGTGCAATTTCTGTATGCTATGTGTTCAGCACTTGAGGCTGGCTGAGCGGTTTTGTGAGGCCCTTCTGAATATATTATTGAGTCTTTGATGTTCGAGGGTCTGCTTGACTAGCTTGAGTGAAAGTCGACGGCCTTCGATTACGAGTTATATTCTGAACATTTAATTCGAACTATAATTAAATTGTAATTTAAATGTGAGCCCGGATTGAACGCCTCGCTGGCGCAGTGCTAATGACTGCTGTGTATGAGTTCTCGGGTTTGATACCCGTGCCGGGTAAAATGTTATTTGGATTAACGTTAATACATTCTCATTACATACTAAGTTAATACATACTAAGTTTGAGACTCGGTAGATGGTAATAGACTTGCCATTTTTACGTGGGATTTGAATATACAGGTTGATTTTGAAATCGTGTAATTCCTTTTAACTACGCATTCTACTGGTGATATAGAATAACCTGACCATATTTTTTTTTATTAGTATTCTTTTTTGAGAAATTAATGTACCGTTTTTTGTCGTGAAATAGTTTAAGATAGTCATATGTTAACCACTCCAGGCAATTTTAATTTTTTACTAGAAATGTCTTTTTCTGAAAATGTCTTAACAAAAAAAATTTACCGATATTACTTTACCTATTATTTTATCACAACCCGACCCGAGCGTCGAACCGAACCTAGGTATTCACGATTGGCCACAAACATAAGCACTATATACCAAGGGACTAACGATGTAGTGGAGTTTTAAATACTCTCTTAAATGGTTTCACAGCTTTTCTTTATACATCATTTTTAATCGACATCATTTGTCCTAAAATTGCCCGGTGACACAGAAAATTATTTCTAGTGCATGAATTGTATTTTTAAGAACAATAGACAAACAAATTTTACACTACCATTATATTATAAAATTTCAAGATAAATAATAATTTTTACATTTTCATTTTCAATTGTCTTTACTAAATGTGAAACTCCTAAATATTTGATTCAGTTTTAAATATCAGACGCAAATTTGTTTAATATGAGATCTCTTTGAAATATAATCGCTTTCTTTTGACGAAACAACGTTTTCGTTATGATAATAATAGCCCTTGGAATATAGATTATGAAATATAATGATGACAAAAAAATATTTGCATTAACGTAATATTCTAAATCATTAGTTCCCAAAGTGGTCCAGGTGTACCTCCAGGGGTCCACGGGAGACTCGACGGGGGTCTACGTTGGCGTGACAAAAAAATGGGGTGCACAATTCGTAAGCGGGGTCCACGAAAATTTATTTGCTTTCGATAGTGAAGAACTAAAAGGTTGGGTTGACTTCACCGACTGTTCGACAAGCTCAGCGACTGTTACTTGTAAAAACTTGCATATTCCATATTCAGTACCAGTAGTTTTAGACTTTTGGGTAGCGAATTACTAAAAATAAAAAAAGTCAGTCTGCCTACCATGGTAGGTTCAGTTCCGAGAAGGTTAGCCATTTATTTGCATGAACTTGTTTAGCTGCAGGGAGTCCACTGGTACCAGCAAAATTTTGAAAGTAGTCTATGAGAAAAAATGTTTGGGAACCTTTGTTCTAAATAAACATGATTTACATAATATTGTCTTCTGTTTACGCGAATGTTATTCATTGAAATTAAACTACTATATACGGGTTTTATGTGTGTGAACATGTGCAACAGGGGACCAACCACTACCTGAGATTTGACAAACCACAGGCGCTCGCTAAAGAACACCGATTCCTACCAAGGATGCTTCGCGAGGCTATTGAAATCAAAAAACATCCTAATTTCAATAGAGAAGATGGTTGGAATGTACCACCAGCTTGGGATCCAGTAATTCAAATAGTCAAACCCAAGAAGAAACAAACCACAGCTAGACTTCATGATACTTTGAGCTCATTCTGCGTAAATAGAAACACCCATGATTAAATTATGTTCGGGTACTTTGAAATAACTACACTGGAACATTGAGACAACTGCCATCTTAGTCTCCCCGTGACCATGGCTGTTGAAAAGCAACCGAAACGTCGGGGAAAGTGTAAACATAAATATAAATAGTATAGTATAGTAATAGTATAAATAGTTTTAATAGTTTCAATAATTTAATTAGCTTAAAAACGAGTAAAGTTTAATAGTAATAGTAGTGTAACAGTTTTCAAAATGTTGTAATAAAGTGTCAAATAAACAACGCGATAAAATTCGTATATATAGTAGTTTAATTTCAATAAACATGATTCGCTAAATTAAAGTTTGCATATTTTTATAATATGTACAGAAGTTTTAAATTTCTTAGATTGTTATAGTTATTATGCAAGGTCTAGCCTTAGGGTCTCGTTAGCCTTCGGGTTGCGGAGGTCAGGTGGCAGTCGCTCCGTGTAAAAACTGATATCCAGTTAAATCCGGTTAGACTAGAAAGCCGACCCCAAGTGACTTGGGAATAATAAAGGCTAGGGAGAAGAGAGAGAGAGAGAGAGTTATAATTATTATGCATAAATTCTGCATAATTTTATGAATAATAATTATAATATAAATAATTTAATGATTCTGTACCTATAATAAAAAAATATTTTTAAAGAGGTAGCTTTTCTAAAAGTACTAAAGTCTAGTTGTTTAAAGTAATACGGTAGATACGCACACACATTGCAAGGCAGCTTTTATTGTATTTGGTTAGCCTCGGTTTGTCTCTTAAGACTAATTGAAAAGGTAAAAATCTCGACTATTTCGAAAATGTTGCTATATAAAATGTTGTTATATAAAGGAGGAACGTAGGTAAGATACGTATGTACCTACACCTAGGTTAGAGATAATTAAATGCTGTAAATTATAAATTTATGTGTAGTAGAGCCTCGCTGATTTCAGCATGAATGGGCCGGCTCGACCGGGGAAGTACTACTCTCTCACAGAATATCGACGTGAAATAACAGTAATCCGACTGTTGTGTTTCGTTTGGAGTGAGAGTGCCGGATGCTCAATCACCCTCGTTCCCCCTTCTGCTCCTTCTCCTTCCCACTTCCTTTTTTGCCTAAAGGGTCGGCAACGCGCAGGTGATGTCTCTGGTGTTGCAGGCGTCCATAGGCTACGGTGACCACTTACCATCAGGTGGGTCGTATGCTTGTTTGCAAAAATAGTTGAATAAAAAAAAAACAAAATAGTTATTTATATTCAGTGCGATAAGATCGTAGGGTTCCAAATTCGATACCCTTTTACCTAAATGTTCATTGCATTTTTCATTTACGCCAATATTAAACCAAAAATATACTAAAAATAAATACATTAAAGAATACAACAATTTCATTCCCCCAAAAAAATACAATGACGCCGTAGCTATAGATCGTCTATCTATACGTGGCTACGCCGTAGTCTCGTCCTCTATGCCGTAGCAACAGCAACGAATACAAATCTCGACCGCCGTGATGCCTACATGTGTCACCATGAGAGAAATTTTAATCATCTTTTAATATATACTGAGAACACGTCCCAGTAAAGCGTTCTTCATAAAGAGGTCTGTGTTAATATTTAAGCTATAATCGAAATTTGTAATTCTGACAAGGTGCCGACATTTCATATAGCCTGAACGACATTTGCATACGACGAGGGCAGACACGGACTCTTACTTTGTGTATTTTTCAGCTCAAACTGAATATATGAGTATAGCTTCCCTATGTCATGGTAATTTGTTAGAGAAGTGCTTTAATAAAAAGGCATTTCTTTTTGAATGTTTGATTTTATGTTTTACAGAATCTGTAGAGAAAAGTGTGGATTTATGTTCATTAATGTAGTAGTAATTCATGTAGTAGACAAAATTATAAAAAAGTAGCCTGGCAGAAAATTTGTTGTGAAAAGGAATATGCAAATTATTTTTATACGTTACACGATACCCTTCGCGTGTATGAAATCACGAACACAACAAATCTATCCTAATATTATAAAGAGGAAAGATTTGACTTTTTGTTTGTTTGTTTGTTTGTAAGGATTTATCTCAAAAACTACTCAACCGATTTTAAAAATTCTTTTATTAATAGACTATTAGCTATATTATCACCGAGTAACATAGACTACATTTTATTTAAAAATACTGTTACTAACATAACCTAACTTACATTTACGCGAGCGAAGCCACGCGCAAAAGCTAGTATTCAAATAAAAAGATAACAAACTAAAAACAGTTATATAAGAAAAATTGGGGTAGTCTTTAGGGACTGCCGATAGAAGTGAAAACCTTAATGCTTGATCATAAACACTTCTTTATTAACCAAATTATACACAAAAATTATTCAAAAATGGAAAGCGTGCATTTGACACACGCAGTCGAAGCGCGTGACTATGGTTACATATATATATCAATATAATATAATGACATAATTATATCAGCAATATTATTGGTCGAATTTCGAGTACTAGGCGACCGCTAGTATTCTAAAATAATTCAAAAATGGAAAGCGAAAGTTCTATGATTTTTGTTCACCCAAGAAGTGCTCAACGCGCCTAAAGAAGTCTTCACTTCAAAAACCTTCACTAGTAAATTTGTATTATAGCTTGTAGTTCTCTTATCAACTAAATTAATTCGCTTGTGTCAGGAGTGGTATTACGTCACAAAACATCTCTGCATTGGGCTCTGCTGGGTGAGTCGCTGATGTAGTTTCAGGTTTCACCGACCCACCCACCATACAAAGCAGTGAGATGTCCCATCGTGGGGGCTTACTCGGTAGGCTTGAGGTCTTGGGAGAGCCCGACGTAACCCTTTTGCCTCCCTTTGTGGCGAGGTAGCATTTTGCCAAAAAAAAAACGGGTTACACTCCGGGAGTGCCGGCAGAAGTGAAAACTTGAATATTAACGTTGTGCATTTTTGTTATTTTGGAATGGTTAGGGAATAATTTTGCACGAATTGCTTTAATTATCAGTATAAAAGTACTATCATTTATGTGATAAAATACAATATTAATTTATTGCGCTATCGTACATGAACATGACAATTCTCCCTCCGTCTTACGAATTTTCGATCAGGTCACGTGTCCTGACGCGAGTTTTACATTTTTTAGGCATCACAAAAAAAGTGCATAAAGCCGCTAAAGAAGTTTTCACTTCAAAAACAGGCGTGGTTTTACGTTGGTAGTGCAAGCGGTGGAATTCGAACCGACCTCTAGAGCGTAAGTTTGATATCTTATCTAATGGGGTATCGCTGCTTACTGATAAATAACTAATTAATTGTCTTAATGCCTCACGTTTGTTTTAAGTTATAAGTATTACGAAATAGTCTAGCAAAACATGTACATACAGCTTTACATAATATTGTCATACAATTACGCAAATGTTGATATTAAACTACTATATACGGATTTTAGTGCATTTTACTTTCATAAACACTATTGATATTTATATATATAAATATATATGATACTAGCTGTCCCGACAGACGTTGTCATGTACACAATAGAAATAAAAAATAAAAAAATTGGTTGTCTGTAAAGTCGGTTTACGGACGATAGTTTAACGTGACAACGTCATAACAAAATTTCTTTCCCGTAACGTTACAATGAGCGTAACGGGACAATGAGCGTAACAGGACAATGAAGCATCCTTTTTCGTGCGTGCAGCCGGCGTTCATCGATTTATTAGACGTTGTCACGTCAAAAAAAACATATCTAAACCATTCTCGTAACCACTTGAACACACACAAAAAGTTTCATCAAAATCGGTCCAGCCGTTTAGGAGTTCAGAGACATACACACGTACACTAGAATTATCTAAATAAAGATTTAAAATTATTAAAATTAATATTAACATTTTCTCGACGTTTCTGTTGCTTTTCAGCAGCCTTGGTCATGGGGAGACTCTCTGCACGTTACCATGACTGAAAAAACATTACAATAGTGTTTGTGAAAATAAATCTCAATCCTTAGTTCTTTACTAATAATATAAATGAGAAAATATGTTTGTTTGTAACGCTTTCACGCATTAACTACTTGACCGATCATCATGAAATTTCGCTTAAAGGTTGTCATGAGTACAGAATAGGACATAAGGTACCATCTCGAAAAAGGACTGATACTAACCTAACTTACATTTATGCGGGCGAAACTGAGGGCAAAAACTAATAAACTATAAAAGTGTTTTTGGAGAATCATAAGATTTTCTTATTATACCTCACGTTCTTTTTGTCAATTGCTTAGTATATTCTAAAAAAGCCTCCATTAGTAAAAGTCTTTTAAAATATTCATGTTTAATAGCAATAAATATTTGGAAAGATTTTGAAACGATTGATCTACAAATTGAAATATTATTTACTCTGCGCTTTAGGCTATGTAAATACAAAGTTTAAATAGTCTTTACCGACTGAGTAGTAATTTTAGTCTAGACGGCGTTAAAGCCTGTGTAAATATTTTAGATATATCGCTTCGCTTAGAAAACATGTAAGCCTATAAAATATTTTCACCTAAATTAGTTCTGTATATAATGTAAAAGACAACTCCCTGCTGGATACGGCGAGCAATCAAACTCCTTATGTCGTTAATACAATATTTTGTTACACATACTGTTTTATGGTGCTACACTTAAAATCACTGCTCATTATGCAGGTGGATAGGAGACGTGTTCCCTCATTGGGAGCCAACACAAGAACACTCCCCTGCTCCGCAGAAATATATTCATAACGCGTTATAATTGACATCTCTCTCCACCTCTAGAATGTTCTATTCAAAAACTGACAGTTATATTTTTTATCCAAAATCAAATTAGTGATAAGTATAGGTATATTTAATTTTACAACGGTATTTCAAATACATACTCTAACAATAAACTCTCCCACTGCTGAGCACTGGCTTCTTCACAACGTGGGAAGGGTTAGGCCAAAGTCCACCAAGCTGGCCTAGTGCGGGTTGGCCGACTTCACATACCTTCGATAACGTTTTGGAGATCAGTACCTGTCAGACATGTAGGTTTCCTCACGATGTTTTTCTTAACGGTTAGAACCAGACCCTTCCGCTATACGCTACTCAAGTTTATGATATAGCGTTCCCACTCACCCAACCTTTCGGTTATATAGTGAGAGCCGCTGTACCTTCCAGTGCCCGAAAGCACCTTCAGGGACCAATTATAGACAGGTCTTGTCCCCAAATCTCGACTCTCCACCCTAACCTTAGAGATTCGGCTCTCGTAAGCGAGTTACCTCGTGCCCAAGTGACACTACCTATTCTCCAGATAGGTACCGGAGCAATAAAGCCGCTCACCATTCGCAACTCTAGGAGTTGCTAACGAAAACCTCGCTGAAGCCGCCTCCGATATCTCCAGTATGGTACCGGAGTTGTGTAAGGCATGCTCACTTCCCGACGTACATTAGAACCAGTGATAATTAACTATTTAATACGCATATTACTTCGAAAGTTGGCGGTATGTGCCGTGGGATAGAACTCGACACCTCTACGTGGTAGTCAAACAGTTTCCCGATAGGCCATCGCAGCTTTTATCTAAGACGCCTAACATGCCGCGTCACCATGCTTGTGTTAGAAATTTTCAAAAAAATATTTTATATAGTAAAGTCTCAAGACGTGCCTACATTTTTACGCGGAGTTTATTGTGGGTCTCGAGATCTACGCCTGCCTCGCTGGTCCCATGGCATAACTTTACCTGGGACCAGTTATGCAATATGATGGACCTATAAATGAGATCGGAGAATATGTTTGCTAAGACTTTCAGGAATATAGCTATAGATTCGAGTTTATGTATGCATCTGTGTCAAACAGACTTAATAAAAAATATAAATAAAATCACTTTTATAAACAAAAATATTTGTATTCGGTCTATGTTTTTACAATGAATTTCAGAAAATTAAGTGACTCGTTCAGTGTTATAATAAATTTCCTCGCTCCATTTGATATAGACAAAATATGTATAAAATTATATTGGAATACTTCAATAGGTCTATTGAAAAACATTGAAGCGAGTCATAACTTTTGGCAGCTTTTAGTTTACATATTTTGTTTTTGTATCTCTCACGTATTTGCCTAATATTTTAAATGTGAAGGTAATATTAAAGGTGTACATGACGCATGTAGCTGGTACGGGCTACATGAGCAAGATACTAACGCGGACTACATGAATAGGATAGTAGCGCGGGATATACGCGCATGCTACTAGCGCGTGTAACCTTCTGACTGTGATAGAAATAGGACAAGCCACGCTGTACGGGCGTGGTGTCTTGAGATTAAGTTAAGCAGAGATGATTTAAAGATATCATAAGAATGAATACTTTTAATTAACACAATAAAGATATACAAAATAATACACTATATAAAACTCTACGCGAACAATAATCAGGGCGTGGTTCGTGAAGGCTCACTACGTGGTGCTTAAAGGAAGAACCACTGATTAGCGCAGCGCAGCGGAAGGTGACTGCACCAGGGCGCGATCCACTTATATAGGCTGCCGCCGCTAAGGGGGGACTAGAGATGGCACCTACTCGCTCGTCGCGTACGCAGCCGTGCGCCACGAATCGATTTCGTGACACGCGGGCTGCACACGCATGCAACTAGTGCGGGATACGTGACCAAGTTACAAGCGGGGGCTACATGAGCAAGATCACCGTCAAAGTCAACGCAAGTATACTACTGGCGCGAGATACATGATCAAGTTACTAACGTGGGCTACATGTGCAAGCTACTCAGGCATACATGTGTTCTATAATCGTGCGGGCTTCGTGTACGGGTGCCTCGAATAGGTAATTGCAACAATGCATACAACTAACGCATGTGCCTCAACCTGCGCATGCGACTGGTGTCGTGTTCAAGACTCATAAATATGCATACAAGATGAATGTAGCTTGGACGGCTTACATGATCAATGAGTCTCCTTCTCCCTAGCCTTTATTATTCCCAAGTCACTTGGGGTCGGCTTTCTAGTCTAACCGGATTTGACTGGATATCAGTTTTTACACGGACCGACAGCCATCTGACCTGCGCAACCCGAAGGCTAACGATATCCTAAGGCTAGACCAGTGTCAGGATATTAGAGGGCACTGACTTCCCAATAACGACTGCCATAGATGTTCATGGCAGCCGGGACCGACGGCTTAATGTGCTCTTCGAGGCACGGAGCAGGCGATAATTGTCAATCAATACGCACATAATTTCGAAAAGTCATATAACTTTCGAAAGTCAGAGGTGCGCGACGTGGGTTCGAACTCGAGAACCTCTGCATTGCAGTCTGTTGGTTTCCCCACTGAGTTATTATTTGCCCTTAGAGAAAACCAACGTAAGATAAGTTAATACTGTTACTACGTTGCATCCGATAAGTAAGAGTTCTTGAGGCTCACAGACCTCCCTCTGCCATTCATTTTTACTCATGGCATAGTTAAGCCATTTTCCACGGCGTCTGCACCTTAGACAAACATCTGTCGCGCAAACTCCTACGTACCACAAGGAAAAACCTACGCCACCTAGTGGGTATAATAACAGGCCACTGCTCACTCAACAAACACCTATTCAACATCGGCATCACCGACAGTCCCCTATGTAGAGGCTGCATGGAGACCGAGGCGACACCGGCTCACGTGATCCTACATTGCAAAAGCGTGAGCAACCAACGTACGAAACTTCTGAACAGTCCAGAGACGATGCAGGAGGTGCTGCGCAATACCGGTCCCCTATTGTCTTTCTGGACGGAGCTGAGGTGGTATGAGTAACCGAACAAATTTTTGCGTCAGTTACTTACGCACAATGGCCCAATTGTGGGGCTAAGTGCGGATAACAGATGACAATAACTAACTAACTAACTATGGCATAGTTAAGCTATTTTCCACGGCGTCTGCACTGATAAAGCGAGCATTCATTGAATACGGTAACCTTTTACCATCAGCAGATCCAAAAATTGACAGTGAAATCATAATTTTGTATGTTTAGCGTATGACATCACGATATTAGACTGACATTTGTCATACAATGACTTCACAAAAGCTATATGGTTTAAATCCGACCCTGCACAATGGTTATGTTCGAGTGCGAATTTCTAGTGAGCCATCACAAAGCGCGTCAGCAACATGCCATGACGGACAGACTGACACACGCTCAACGGATATCCATATTTATGTACGATATGTATGTAAAGTGAAGAGCAAACCGGGACGGACGCTGCGCTGCGCTCACGATCATCAAATGAAGTGGTGTTTGTATGTATGCTTGATTGCAATACAATGAAATGGATATGACCTGTGATGTTTATTTTAGCCGCCCGGATGGTGCAGTGATATATTACGTGAGTATTGCTGGTTCGAATTCCACAAGGTACAAAAGTTTGATCCACAAATGGCTGTTCTAAGTCCCGGTATTATTCGTGTCCATTGTTTGTTTGTAAATGCCGTCCCGATACAATTATAATCCTAGTGCGAGAGTTGCCCTTTTTTAAAGAGAATATGATATTGTCAGTAGCAACACTGAGTGTTAATACTACTAAGAACTTTTTGACAGAAGAATTAATAACACTTTTCTCGATCCAGAAATCGAACCTGACATCTCACACGATGTACATACATTACATAACAAAGTACAACAAACAGAATCCCAAAATTAAAATGTGATGTTCACAGAAGTAATTAAGTTACTTTCGCTCTTTTTAAATACCAAGTTTAATCTCATTGCGCATTCAAAACACCGAATGTCGATAAACGAGCAATTAGTACACCACTTAATGGATTAAAAAAACAAGGTCTGTGTTCGAATCGTGTGCTTAATGCTTAATAGACGTGTTGTTTTACGAAACATTAGCTATTTGCTTACGTTCTGCGGGAAAACGTTCATGTAATTTGGCGAGGATTTTACACGTTACGAGTTCTATTATTCTAGTTGTTTAATCGAGTGTACATTTTAATAGTAGAGTAATGTTTTCGTCTATAAACTGTAGTGGTATTGATAATACGTCATTAGGTATTTATTTAGAGGTTACAAACTGTACACAGATCTCTTATTTCTGAGTGGGTTTACAAAAGAGAACCTAACACAACCTACCGCTTCCGAGTCGGAATCTTCGGGATTTTAAACTTCGGGATATGGATCTTCGGGATTTTAACCTTTCGGGCAAATGAACTTTCGGGATTTAAAACTTTCGGCCAAACAATCATTCGGCGTTTAATTTTTCGGGATTTCTTCCATAGGTATTTTAAAATAAGGTCTTTTAAATTTTGGTATTGTAATACGTACCCGGCGTGAAAGCGTATCAAACAAACTAACATTGGTATTTATAAAGGCGGCATCAACATACCGCCAAGTAGATATCTACACGTTGGCCCAACACGCTGGCCTACTACCTTGGCCGAATGTGTACAGCCGCCTTAATATTTCAGTTAGGATTTGATGTTTATATTAATTTAGAAGGGCATTTATACTAGGCTAGATCAGAACTCTTTTTTAAACAGATTTTATTACGAGTTGATCCTCTTAGGTACTTTGGAGCAAAATAGTGATTACAACAAATTCTTAAAACCGCCAGGCTAACGTCTTTTTACATTGGTTATCATGGCCAGGACCACGATGGTTGAAATGGCTTAATCTGCTTTAAATATAAATATTCTATTTTACTGATTTCATTAAGTTAATTAAATTGATCATAGTCTGTCTGTAAAATGTCAGTATACAAGTTTTACAAAATTGTTATTTTTGTAGAACAATTTTAAAACTTTGGGTGATGGTAAAATGATCTATTTCATAATAAAATTGTGTTCCTTCATACATACATAATCTGATATCTATGTCCCTGAAGGGGTAAGCAGACGTCTAATATACGCACATTTTTCTAGCTATCTTTTATGTCCCACTTTATAGGGGACGAACCTATTGCCGTCCTTCAGAATCAGTACCAGACTCCAATTGCTACTAAGATTTTCTCGATTGAAAAACCCAATAATACTTTATCCAACCCAGGAATTGAATCTGAGACCTCAAGCACAACAGTCGCTTTGCCTCACACTGCGCCACCGTGGCATTCAAGTGAAAAAGTTACAAACTATTCCAAGATGGAAGTACAATTTAAAACTGCTGGCACGACAAAGCGTTATATTAAATGATAAAGACGTCTTTTGTCTCCTTAAAAAGTTTCGTATCTTCGCGAATGTTTGCAGAACTAGGTACTTCCTTCGGTTCAATCATGTCCAAACTGCTCACATAATAATATATCTTGGAGCTCGGTCCCTGAAGGGCGACGAACAGAATTTACGATACGGACGAGTATTTTTACACATTCCCTTAATTTCGCGCAAATTTTATAGTTCTTTTATGATCGCGAGCTCTATTATGTAGGTATTTGAGTTTACCTGCAATTCCATGAATTGTTCAATTGTGTTTTCTCCCTTTTATGTTTACTGCTGGTAATGAAAAATTATTTATTTTCTTTTTGTGAGTGTTTCTAAAGCCGCACACATTGTTGTAAAAGCCAGCGTGGGGGTGAAATGATTAGGTATATGAATTATTGAAGTGAAAACTTCTTTAGGCGCGTTGAGCACTTCTTGGGTGAACAAAAATCATAGAACTCGCGTCATCGTCACGCTTCGTCATCGTCACGCTTCCACGCTTTCCATTTTGAATTATTTTAGAATACTAGCGGTGGCCTAGTACTCGAAATTCGACCAATAATATTGCTGATATAATTATGTCATTATATATTGATATATGTAACCATAGTTACGCGCTTCGACAGCGTGTCTCAAATTATTGAATTATTTTTAGTTTATAATTTGGTTTATAAAGAAGTATATTCTATTCTATCACATACACACAACACCATCTAGCCCAAACTAAGCAGAGCTTGTACTATGGGTACTAGACAATGGATAAACATACATATATACTTTTTTTTTTTTGTAAATACATTATATTTACTTTTCCTTATATTTCTTCATTAGTCACTTTTCCTGCCTTAAACACTGTCTCCACTCGGTTCCAACACCACATGGCAACAGTTTCTAATCTTTCCCGATCTCTTTTGGTTAGCATTTGTGTTTTACAACCGTATAAGATAGTGATCTATATACATATATAATTATATACATGTGTTAACTACTACTGGCGGTCGCCTAGTGGTCAAAATTCGACCAAAATTCTTAACCCATTCAATGTGGCGGACGCCGATCGGCGTCTTATTTTTTCACACTCAGATTCGGAGGACGCCGATCGGCGTCATGTATAGTTGTTTTATATTTTACCCAAATTTAAAGATATTATATTAATAAAACAACAAATGTATTTGGAATTTACAAATGAAATGCTTGATATGAGTAGTTTTTAGATATTTTGTTTTTTTTTTATTTCATCAAGTCATCGGCCTCGATGGCGTGGTGGTTAGTGTAACCGACTGCCACACCTGTGGTCGCGGGTTCGATTCCCGCACAAGTCAAACATTTGTGTGCATGAACAAGGATGTTTGTCTTGGTCTGGGTGTTTCTATGTATAATATGTATGTATTTACAAAAAAATAAAAATTATATATGTATGTTTATCCATTGTCTAGTATCCATAGTACAAGCTCTGCTTAGTTTGGGCTAGATGGTGTTGTGTGTATGTGGTAGAATATTATTATTATTGTTATTAGAATATATATTATCAAGTGCGGCTGACGCCGATCGGCGTTTACGTTAAATATGAGCCGATTCTGGCTAGTGAAAGCAAAATTTGTTGCCGCATTGAATGGGTTAAGGGTTAAACTTGCTACTTTGTTTTCTTTTTTCTTTATTACATATAAATAGGTACAGGTGACCACAGTAACAGAGAATAGTACGACGTCAGACGAACAATGTTGAAATACTACGAACGCGATTCGACTGCGTGTGTCAAATGCATGGATGTGTGCGTGTAGTGTTTTTTCATTAATTTAATGTATTTTTTATGCATATTTTATATAAATATTAGAATTCGCCCCTCCTTCTGCATATAAACATTAACTGTGCAAAATTTCATACTCCTCCGTCCGCGCAATTTTCGTAAAAAAAGGTACAAAGTTTTTGCTTCACGAATTAATATATAGGATAAGGACACTGGTGGTATTAAAAACCTTATTAACTTTTAAACTAACGCGTTGCATGATATACAGTCATATAATTCGTAACAGGCATTAAGCTGACTACGTCTTATTGTAACCTGGTCAAATAAATAAAGGTAAATAATATGCATGATCGCGTAAATTCGCGTATCGAATTATCCGTAAAAGCCTTATTATAAAAATAACTATATAATCTACTATGTAGTACACTTGGATACCATAGTTCCCGAACTTCGTATCGAATTCACATTTGTACGTACGGTGATCTTTTGGGTCTTACAAGTTTAGGAACTTGGGATATATCCAAATACTCCATCCAACTTGTTTATGTACTGAGTATGTAAAGAACAAATATTTTTGCAGTCAGGATTAGGTCTGCTTTAACATATACGTTTTGTTATAATTCGAAATTTAACTATGAATTATTTTTAATTTATATTATACACTTTCTTTTTATACTACTAAAGTGGCAAACAGGTATACGGCTCACCTGATGGTAAGCGGTGACCGTAGCCTATGTATGCCTTTAACACTAAAGGCATCACTTGCGCGTTGCCGATTCAGTAAAAACCTTTTAACACCCTTTTTCAATAACCCCATACTGTAGTCTTGTGAGAAAACCTCCACAGGGAGTTTATTCCACGAACTGAGAGTCCGCGGGAGAAAATTCCTTTGGAACTGCTTGGTGCGGCACCAGTTAGGTTCTAAGGTGTGAGAATGCAATCCCTGCCGATGGCGAGCGGTGCGATGACAAAAAGTAGTAGTGTTATGAGTAGTAGAGCCTCGCTTATAAAAATGCTTATAAAATATTAGGATTCGCCCCTCCTTATCCATATAAACTTTAACTGTGCCAAATTTCATACTCCTCCGTCCGCGCAATTTTCGTAAAAAGGGGTACAAAGTTTTTGCTTCACGTATTAATATATAGATATAGGTATATAAAAATCTCGCGTCACGGTGTTTCTGGTCGCACTCCTCCGAAACGGCTCGACCGATTATTATGAATTTTTTTATGTCTATTTGGTAGGTATGAGAATAGGTCTTAAAGTATATTTCATAACGCTAAGAAATAATTTATACAGTAGAACAACCTTTGCCGGGTCAGCTAGTAATGTATATTAATGAGTCAAGTGTCAAGCGGACATACGTTTGTCCGTTTGTGTATTGTTTGCACAATGAATTTGTTTTTTTTTCGTTTTTCCTCTTGGCGCTCAAGAAGTTAATTATATACCCTAGAATTTTGGGTTAACCCGTAACATTCTGAAGAATGCATATATGGGGCTAGGTGGGCCGGCCAGCCATGAGCCTAAAGATGTTTGTTGAGGGCGCAAGAAGATCGGATGTAGATAACATAAATAATTGTCCCATATGGGATTCAAATCGACATGACTTGGCGAAGCAGCAACGGCATGTTGTCCGTTTGGCTGCTATGCTGTCGGTGCAGTCAATTTAATTTTACTTTCTTTCCTGTAATGTTCTCCAAGTATCTGAATCTTCTGTCTAGCCTTTATTATTCCCAAGTCACTTGGGATCGGCTTTCTAGTCTAACCAGATTTGACTGGATATAAGTTTTTACACGGAGCGACTGCCATCTGACCTCCGCAACCCGGAGGCTAACGATACCCAAAGGCTAGGACCAGTGTCAGGATATTAGAGGGCACTAACTTCCCAATAACGACTGCCATAGATGTTCATGGCAGCCGGGACCGACGGCTTAAAGTGCTCTCCGAGGCACGGAGCAGGCGATAATTGTCAATCAATACGCACATAATTTCGAAAAGTCATATAACTTCCGAAAGTTAGAGGTGCGCGACGTGGGTTCGAACTCGAGAACCTCTGCATTGCAGTCTGTTGGTCTCTCTACTGAGCTATCGCTGCCTTCAAAACAAACTTGTTATATTTGTTATATTCCAAAAAAAAATTGTTGCACGCAAGTTTAATCAGCGCAAAGTATTCCCGCCGGAGAATTTCCAATTCGCACTGAGGTGGAACTCGGGGGAAACTCAACCCTTCCACGAACTTGAAAAAGGGTTTTGTTTAATAAGTTGTTTGTGATATTTTTTGTTATGACGGGTACAAATCTGATGTTTCCGGAGTTAGATTAAAACAAGGCGAGTTTAAAAGGTTTTTTGGTTATGACTTCTATTCGTTTTTATGGGTTCATAGGATTATTGGATTGAGAGAGCAGTTCCGGCATTCGTAAATTGTTTTTAAGAAGGAAGTATAATTTTCTAAAGTAATTTAATGTTTGAGTTCGTTGGAATGGAAGGATATATGAATTATTGCGAGAGCGATGGATATTTCCTAATGATGAATAGTATAGCTTAATATTTATTGTTGTTTTAACTTTATATAATTCAAAGGACAAGCCATTTTAAAATAAGTCGTGTTTCGAGGAATAACGACGTGGAGTCTTTTGCTTTTTTACCGGCCACATTTCCAGGGACCGGGATTTTCCGAACAGAAACATCGAACAACATAATATTATAGTTCTATAGTCAGAACTGAACGAAAACTTATGATCTTGATCAGCTTTATATTATTATGCAGAAGGCCCAATCACCCCTTGCCCCCATCCCGCTCCTACTCCTTCCCATTTCCTTTCCTAAAGGATCGACAACGCGCAAGTGATGCCTCTGGTGTTGCAGGCGTCCATAGGCTACGGTGACCACTTACCATCAGGTGGGCCATATGGTTTTTTGCCATATTAGTGGAAAAAGAAAGTGCGTACTATCTTAAGCCCTCAAGACGACGGTGACATACAGTAAGACATATAATGTAATAAACTATAAACTCGGCCATGGCAATTCCGAATAATTTAAAAACATTTTGTGCTCCCAACATAATTTAAAGCATTAGTTCCCAAAGTGGTCCAGGTAGACCCCCAGGGGTTCACGGGAGACTCGACGGGGGTCTATATTGGCGTGACAAAAAAATGGGGGTTTATAATTCGTAAGCGGCGGTCCACGAGTCCACGAAAATTTAATTGCTTTCGTTGTAAAAACTTGCGTATTTTATATTTAGTACCAGTGGTTTTATGACTATTCGGTAGAGAATTCTTAAAAAAAGAAAAGGTCAGCCCGGTACCGTGGTAAAGTCCCGAGAAGTTCTAAACAAAAAAAATAATGGTCAGCCCGTACTTTAATTGCATGAACTTGTTTAGCTGCAGGGGGTCCACCGGAGCCAGCTATATTTTGAAAGTGGTCTATTAGAAAATAAGTCTGGGAACCTCTGATTTAAGGGGAAAATAAGCAAGGTATGGGCGGTTGTTAAACAGGAGCGCTCGCATTTCTTCGAACCATAAACGCAGACATAATCTGCATGTATCTACGTGAGCTATTGTAAACGTAAACAAAATGTAAGGAATTAGGATATTTGTAAGCTTTGCGTATTGGTAAAATATAGTAAATGATTTCCTTACTCCAGTCGCAGTGTATTGTGGAATACCTAAATATTTCTGATAATCGTCGCGATTATCTTTAGTTGCTTATCCAAGGCTATTTGTGTTGTAACTAGATAAATTAGAACCAGGTTTGATGTCCATACGAGATAAAAAATGGTGTTCCATATTTAGTTATTTCGAGTTTGGTTGTTTGTCGTTTCAGAAGGCGATACGAATAACATAACGCAGAAGTAGTTTTTATTATAAAATAAAACATCTTTGCACCTGTTATTGATATAACTACAACACCGTTTTTTACCCAAACTCAAACGAGAAAATGAAAAAGTTGTACAAAAAGGTTTTCTCCAGAGTCTGTTAGGGTTATAGACCGCATCCAATATGTATGTCCCACGGTAAGATTTGTTTAAATAACTTGAACTTACTTTAATAACTTCGAAACTGAAGGCACAAACCAATAGTTTGTTTGGGACTTGGACCTTACTTCTAGTAATGAGTTTTCCTTATATTTTTATAGAAAATCACGAATGGCGACGAAAGGTCGGGGCTACGGAAAATAAACTGCGTTTGTGAATTCAAAACTATATTGTGAGTATTGTTTTTGCGAGGTCTCGTGAAAGGTAATAACATTTTTTGCAGTTTATTGTAAACTGTTTTCCAAACAACCTTTGAACGTAGAGGAAGGTTGTAAATGGATTTGTATGTCTGACTTATTTTAGTTGCTGTTTTGCAAGGTATGATTGTTGTACATCGTAACGTACATGTGTGAGTCTGGATGATTTTAGTTTGAAAACGTGTTTTATCATCTACTAGCTTTTGCCCGCGGCTTCGCTCGCGTTAATTTAGAATTTGACAATCAATTCGGGTTGTACTCTCCTTGTAATAATATAATTCAATCATGATTCGAAAGACACGAGGCGCCGTCTATTATCATAAGAACGTTATTGTTGTTTTTCTCGGGAACAGTAATTTTTTCGGGATGAAAGGTAGCCTATATCCGTTTCTGTATACTTGACAACGTATATGCAAAATTACAGGATGATCGGTTCAGTGGTTTAGGCGTGAAAAGGTAACAAACAAACTCATTTTCGCTGTTATAATATTAGTTAGGATTAAGGCTTATTGACTTATAAATAAATAAATATATTCATTCAACTGATATTTTTATTATAGACATAGGCAAAATTAAGGTGTAATATACTCTGTCAATACCTTTAGAGATATACCTACGGGCGTACCTATGTCAATGTATATTTTAATTTTTTATACATTGCTGGAATGCCATCGTTCATTATTTTAATCTTTACCTAAGAATATACATTAGAAATTACCTTTTGAAATGGTAGAATAGTTATAACTGCAATTAATTTCCTGTCTGCTTCTTCGCATGAAAGCTCTACTCCTCGAACAAACTTTTTCACCAATGCAAATGTTTATTCCCTTTTATTAATACTAGCGGTCGCCTAGTGCTCGAAATTCGACCAAAGTTTGCCTGTAAGATATTGCTGATATATGTCATTATATATTGATATATGTAACCATAGTTACGCGCTTCGACTGCGTGTGTCAAATGCATGGTTGTGTGCGTATAGTGATTTTCATTAATTTAATGTATTTGTCATGCATATTTTATAAAAATATTAGGATTCGCCCCTCCTTCTCCATATAAACATTAACTGTGCCAAATTTCATACTCCTCCGTCCGCGCAATTTTCGTAAAAAGGGGTACAAAGTTTTTGCTTCACGTATTAATTACAGATATAAGTTAATTGATGTTTTGTGTCCAAAAAGCGCTCATAAAAATAAAGATTTTTGAACTTAACTTTTACTTTGATTTATTAAAATGATAACTGAAATATTAACACACTTAATAAAAACAAGACAAAACAATACACCCACACGCGCTCGCAAAAATACATATGTACACACAGAACAACTTTATATATAACAGAAGCTATGTAATTTACGATTAACTTTATTTTTTCATATGTTGTACGAAAGTAACTAATGAGTTTTATGTTATATCCTTTTAGTTTTTCATTTATGTTAGGCGTTATACATAGTGGGTACACTTAAATAAATACAATTTATGAAGGTTCTTGGATACGCAAATTAAACAATTTTAGTTTAATTTTCCCTTTTAGCGAGCACGTCCGAAAAAAATAATAATTTAGGTAAAATAAATTAGCAGTCATAGTTAAAAAGTATTTTATTACTTATGTTTAATTTTCATAATGGTGTATTTTTATTTGTTTTATTATTAAGTTAGGAATATGCCTACGGTCTGTCCAATAGCAGGTGGCTACCGAAACTTATGGTCACTTGCGATACGTTTGGTCTCACTGTCTCTCTTACTCAGTGATTATCGCATTTGAAGGATATAAAAATACATAAATAAATGCAGTGTGAAACTAGAGCTACTTACTAGAAAAACTACAGCTAACTCTCTATATTCCTGGGTTCTAAGAATCACATACCTTTCTAAATTCACGAGAACTTTTAATATACAGAATGTTCGGCACACGGTTGTCCAAATGAAATAGAGATCTGGTTTGGGCTATTGCCAACGCGTTGGACTCAGGCAAATTAAATTTTGTCCCACAGATTTAGCGATATGATTTTTTTCAATTTTTAAATTAAAATGTCGGAAATTTGGACTAAAACTGTAAAAATGTTAAACGAATATGGGTTTAGCTGTCATAATTATGTTTTTTATTTTAGCTAACTATTGCTACATTTTATTAAAATTATAATTTCCTATGACCTTGACACCTTGTAAAAATATTATAAAAGGCTGTCAACATTTCGGAAAGAGCTAAAAACAGAACAAGGTTCGACTTTGCTTGATTAAAAAAACATTATAATAATATTTAATTCGCCTGAGTCCAACACGTTGGCAATAGCGCAAACCAGATCTCTATTTCATTTGGACAACCGTGTGCCTAACACCCTGTATTTTCCAATGTCATAATTATTTATCTTTAATATATAAACAGGCAAACTGACTCACGGTTTCTCTTTATTACATTAACCAAATTCACTTTATGTAAGCACAATTTAATTTTTTGCTTACCAATGTAATTTTTTGTTGCCTTGAGTTAATGTAATATTATTCCGGGAATCCTAAAATTATCTTTTCCTGTTAAAACAGCAAACAATGTTAACAGTAGACGGTAATATAAAAGAAACAAGCGCTCTAATTATGCTGAGATTTTTAAGAAGATTATGGTATGACTATTACTTAGAACTTTTAAGGAAAAAGGGAAAATAGCATAGTAACAGTCTGTAATGGCTCAAAGACTTTTGCCAGACTTACATTTATTTTATGTTCGACTACAAAAGGAGAACCTAGCTGTCTGTTTGAGTGAATGAGCATAGAAAACGTCTATAAACTTGCATTTTGTCAGATTGTTTCCTGATATAAGTGAAGTATGCATCTACTTAGAGCAGCGATAGCTCAGTGGGGAGACTAACAGACTGCAATGCAGAGGGTCTCGGGTTCGAACCCACGTCGCGCACCTCTGACTTTCGGAGGTTATATGACTTTTCGAAATTATGTGCGTATTGATTGACAATTATCGCCTGCTCCGTGCCTCGGAAAGCAGGTTAAGCTGTTGGTCCCGGCTGCCTTGAACATCTATGGCAGTCGTTATTGGGAGAGTGTCGACACAAAAGATCCCACTAGGTCGAAATGTCGCCGGTCTGCGCTGACTGGCACCCACATAAGATAAGATAAGATGCATCTACTAAAAACAGTTTCAAGACAATATAGATGGGTTCTATTTAGTCAAAACTTCGTAAAGTACTTTAAATATAATACAAATCGCTGGCTCACTATTACAAGGTTCTATGTAATTTTTTTTAACTTTGGGGAAATGAGGGTTAGAATTTGCAAATCAGTAAAAATAACTTAAAAAGTAACTTAGAACTGATTGCGATTTAATATTGTGAGGTGGTAAGTGCTTCCATCTATTACTATATTAGTCTAAACAAAAAGGTGTGACATATAGAACCATGCAATATTCATAACTAATTTTATTCAAAAATGTAACATAGAACCTTGTAATATTGGACCAGCGAAATGTTAAAGTTTTCAATACATACATGCTTAATGGTGATGCAAATTGGGCGAACGCCTAGTGGGGGACCGTTGGTCTGCCACGCCTAGTGGGGGACCGTTGGTCTGCCACGCCTAGTGGGGGACCGTTGGTCTGCCACGCCTAGTGGGGGTCCGTTGGTCTGCCACGCAGTGGTCTCGACTTCAATCCTACGGCACACACCTCTGGCTTTTCAAATTTAAGTGCGCATTTAAACAGCCAATTATTGCTAGCTTTAACGGCGAAAGAAAACTTTGTGAGTAAACCTGCATGTCTGATAGTTTTACACAATGTTCTCAAAGATGTGGGAATTCTGCCAAATTGCAATTGGCCTGCGTGGTAGACTATGGCTTTACCCTTCTCATACTGAACAAAGCCTTGCAGCGGGACTGTTTAAAAACAG
Source organism: Catocala sponsa (assembly GCA_963564715.1). Classification (NCBI taxonomy): domain Eukaryota; kingdom Metazoa; phylum Arthropoda; class Insecta; order Lepidoptera; family Erebidae; genus Catocala; species Catocala sponsa. Next base: position 1,903,191 of record OY751337.1, read on the forward strand.
TGCTGATTATTCCAAATTTCGGTTGTTAACTTAAAACCTCGTAAAAGTAGCTTTGATTAGTACATAGGATACTTTCATCCCGGGCAAACACCGAGGCGAGCCGCAGGCGTAAGCTAGTTCAACATGAAATAACATAGACTTTGATTCCCCGAGGGATTACTATTACTTCGCCTTTGCCTATATTGTTCTAACCCAAAAAAGACAAGCCTATTCCCGTCTATTATCTAAACTTCCGAACCGTGCTACAACAGATATTTTCCTAAGAAAACAATAACATATCAGAGCGTACCTACGGCAGTGGCCTTTGAATATCTAATTAAATTATTTAAATAAATAGCTTGTTAATTAATAAAAGTTATTTGTTTGAATGAGGAAAGAAATGGAAGTTGTTTTTATTTGTAATCACGTTGACTAAAATTAAGACGACGATGAGACAGCGAGAATTAAAACGTTAAGTAACAAAGTTTTTTTTTAAGATGAAGTCACGTTTCCTGCTTTGAGATAAGGATAATATAAAATGTTGCTGTTATTATGACACATAGGATGTTATCGTAACTAATATTATAAATGCAAATGTGAGTTTGTTTGTTACGCTTTCACACCTTAAGGACCTGTCCGATCATGATGAAATTTCGCATACACGTTGTGAGGGGACTTACATTTACGCGAGCGAAGCTGCGGGCAAAGTCTAGTAGATATACAAACGAAGACTGTGCATTCCTATAACCGCCCACTCATGGCTGCGAAGGAAACCTTTGCTTCGTATCTAGTCTTAAATTCAGTGGAAATCTGCGAGTGTTATTCTTGATTTATTTGAGATCTAGTTCAAGGTTCGCTGAGGACTTAAGTTAGGAACTGAATATGAGAATAGCGGCAAACAGCGGTAGGTTTATTTTATTGGGACTAGTGACTTTCTTGACGACTCGTCATAGTGAAACTCGAGGGAAAGTATTTAACGGATAATTAATAAAAGAGCTTTGAGTGCAAATGCTAAAATGTTGATAACGAATCTTTTTATACGCACTTTATAAAAAAGTTCAGTCACATCCAACACACTATTAGTCCGTAGAGTTACAGATACTTATATCTTGGTAGATAAACCATTACATAACATGACTAAACGAGAATTGAAGAATCAATAACCGAAGTGGATGAGCTATTAAACATGTTGGTGACATAGAAACATAATTATTTTCCTTTATCAAAACAACTTTGGCATTTAGTCGGCCTCTATGGCGTAGTGGTTAGTGTAACCGACTGCCACGCCTGAGGTCGCGGGTTCGATTCCCGCACAAGTCAAACATTTGTGTGCATGAACATGAATGTTTGTCTTGGTCTGGGTGTTTCTATGTATAATATGTATGTATTTACAAAAAAAAAGTATATATGTAGGTATGTTTATCCATTGACTAGTACCCATAGTACAAGCTCTGCTTAGTTTGGGCTAGATGGTGTTGTGTGTATGTGGTAGAATATTATTATTATTTATTAATCTCCTGTAATACTTGTCAGATTATATCGGCTAATCTGACGTTTTTGTATTAATGTATTAATGATAAACATGGAAATTATATCAGAAGATACTTGTACCACGTGTGTGTTCTCAGGGCTCGACTTAACGGATGAACGGTGATTGATGACGACACAAATTATATTTTGGGATGTCCCAGTGCCGTGAATGTTGGAACTAATTATTTCTCCTCGAGTTGACATCTCGTTTAGCTTTATTTGGATTAGAAACTTTATCGCGGCTTATATGTAGGTATGTTTAAATTCAGACGAAATATATAATAAAAAGTATCTAATAAAAAATATAATCTTCGTTTGCTTTATGGTACTGATAGACTTGAGCATTTACTTGTAACAGAATATCGAGCCTTAGCCGTTTTTAAATTGTCGAACTGAACAACGAACAGAGCCAAGCATAGAACTAAACATCGCTACGAACATTTACACGATCATTCTAGCGAACGATGTAATTTCGAAGCAAACTTACTGTCCTTTCTAGGAAAGAATGCTCGCTAGAACGCTCGTTAGAACGTTCTCGATTAGTTTTCTGTAATGTAACATTCGCTAGAATGCTCATTACAAATGAATGCTCAAGTCTATCAGCACCTTTAGACGTTTACAAATTCTAAGTATCTTGTTCGTTTGAACCTATAATTTGTCCATAAGAATATATATTTGATGCTAGTTTATGTGATATTTGATACAAATCTTGTATTAACATTTTTATGAAAGGAAAAGTAGGTATCCTTCGCACTTTATCGGCTTGTAAACCGCAAATATTGAAAGGAGAAGGTTAGCAGTATGAAACTTCTATCCTGTTGTAAAGTAAATTATGAAATACTTAATAATTTCATGCACCTTTTAGCGGTGAAAAGGTAACAGACAGACAGACAGACAGACAGATAGACAGACAGACAGATAGACAGACAGACAGATAGACAGACAGAGTTACTTTCTAATTTATAATATTAGTAAGGATTGTAATGTGAAGAGCGGGGTCTCCTAACACAGGTAATATTTACTTAAAAGGAGTACCCCAACTACTGATTATAAAATAGCTTATAAGAAAACGATAATAAACAATTTTTAATTTAATTTAATCTCTACAGTATATTTAACATCAATAACTTATCTATGTTATTGGTGTCAGATATACTGTATCTTACACAATTCTTCTTCTTCCTAGCCTTTATTATTCCCAAGTCACTTGGGGTCGGCTTTCTAGTCTAACCGGATTTGACTGGATATCAGTTTTTACACGGAGCGGCTGCCACCTGCCTTCCACAATCCGAAGGCTAACGATACCCTAACGCTAGACCAGTGTCAGGATATTCGAGGGCACTGACTTCCCGATAACGACTGCCATAGATGTCCATGGCAGCTGGGATCGACGGCTTAACGTGCTCTCCGAAGTGAGTAGAATATGGAATCTCGACGCACAAAATATCGATAAATGCTAATACGATGCTACAAGATTGCGATGCACGTTACTGCGAAAGACCGTCTCTGCGAAGCCACTACACTTCGATGCACGTTACCGCTATAGATCTTTACTGCGATATTACTTGACTTCGATGCACGTTACCGCGATAGATCTTCACTGCGATACTACTTGACTTTGATGCAAGTTAAATATCATTATCGCGAAATATCATTTCTACGGAGCTACTTGACTTCGATAATATATAGCGAAAGATCGTTACTTAGAAACTATTAGACTTCGACATACCAACTCGTCTTTCGTTAAGCTTAAGATATCAGTACCTAATTATCTACATTTATTTTATTTATTTATTTTTTATTATATTATCACTTATCAGAACAAAAATATGTTTTGAATGGGCTTAATAAATGTTAAACCATAATAAACAAAATAATGTGTATTCCATAATGGTTTGTACAGGACATAATAAACAATCATAATATAAGTATAACTAATCAACTTGACAAAAATAGACTTAGATATAACAAAAATGTTAACAAAACATAATTATAATTTTTAAACAAAATTTAAACAGAGTTTTAATATGCTTATTGATTGGTACAAAAATATAAATGAATCAAAGAATTCGTAGGGGAAAATTAGTTTTATTTTTTTATGTAGCATATATATACAACACCATCTAAATATGTTAACATATCCATATCACCTTTCTTATTAATATGCTCTTGGACTTTTTTATAGTACTGCGTTTTTGTTCTTCCTTTTTTCCCATCAGACCAGCTAAGCTCTCTATTTCATACTCTGTACTTTTCTGCTCTTTTATGAGTTCTCTCATTGTTTTGCATATATTTAATTTCCTTCTGTTAAGTAGACTATTTCAACGGTTATTCCAGCTTTCAACTGCATTTGGCATGATGGGTATACCCGTAACAAAGAAATCCCAAACAGACCATAGACTAGGTGGGAAAAGGGGTGGTTTCTTCCATAAAGTAAATTTTGGTTTATTTGGAGAAGACGATGAAATCTTACTAATATATGTTCCATTTGCGTAGTACTTACTAAACCAATCTACCACTGTTTTCGACTCATTCGGTAGCACTCGACGCCGAATAAGTTCAAAGGCCGCTGGAATGTCTTCAGGTTTCAAATATGCCAATGCTAAAATATGTCGCATTTTGTGAGCGAATTCGCTGTCATTGGTGTATTTTTTACTTAAGCCAGCTTTCTGTATGTGCTTCCATATACTTTGTGATAAATGGAAAAAGCAACACTTATGACTGCTGTACGGAAATACCCTAATAGCAAGTTCAAAATCAGACATTATTATTTCGGGATTGAGATCTATGTTTAATTCATTTTTGCAGTAAATTCTTAATAATTAAAAAAATACAAAATACGAGTTTTCTGATTTGTTTGACAGCAACCCATACGCGAGTGGTACAATTTTTTGTGCACCATACTAAGATCCAACCATCCCGTGCAGTGTAAAAATTTGACAGAACAGGTTAGGGCAGCATTTGAAAGTGCCATCAACAATCCAAAATTTTGATTGGTTTAGTAAACGTAAATTACGTCCAGTGCTAAAAACAAAAATCGATTAATTTTCTTTATCATTGTCTCTATAATGACTAATTAAAAATTGTTCAGGACCAAAAACAGTATTGATGAGGAACGGTAAATGAGTTTAACGATCTTGGTAATGCTGGCTCAGTTCTAACTCTTTCGCGGTGCATTATCATTCGCATCGCCTTTTTCGTGTGCACATAAGTGGCAACAGTTTTAGGTACTTCTTGGAATTAATTTTTGAATAATTTGTCCCGGAGAATCGAAGCTGCCGGCTGCTTTTTTCTTTAATGATTTCCTTAATACAGAAGATCATGCTGTGTCATGGTCGGGTTCGTGCCTATGCTCTATGCAATTTTTATGTTGAACATAGTGATGCATACCAATCTTAAGCTTAACGAAAGACGAGTTGGTATGCCGAAGTCTAATAGTTTCTCAGTAACGATCTTTCGCTATAGATTATCGAAGTCAAGTAGCTCCGTAGAAATGATATTTCGCGATAATGATATTAAACTTGCATCGAAGTCAAGTAGTATCGCAGTAAAGATCTATCGCGGTAACGTGCATCGAAGTGTAGTGGCTTCGCAGAGACGGTCTTTCGCAGTAACGTGCATCGCAATCTTGTAGCATCGTAGTAGCATTTATCGATATTTTGTGCGTCGAGATTCCGTATTCTACTCCTCTGAGGCACGGAGCAGGCGATAATTGTCAATCAATACGCACATAATTTCAAAAAGTCATATAATTTCCGAAAGTCCGAGGTGCGCGACGTGGGTTCAAACCCGAGACCCTCTGCATTGCAGTCTGTTGGTCTGAGCTATCGCTGCTAGTATACACAATTGTCTGCGATTAATGTTATTCCCTTTTAAAATAATGTGGACTGATTATAATCAGTAAAACGTGCACATAATAAATCTACATTTTCTATTATACTAAAGAAATCAAAACAAACTTAGCACATTAAATTAATCAAGATCTTTTTAATTTTTCCAATTAGCCAGAGCCGTCTCCAACTACCAGGAGAGTAGGATGCGGCAGGAGCTGTTTTGTTCTAATTAATCCCTTTTCACTCTTGACAAGCCAATTTGAAACTTAAAAGTATCTACCAAAGGCAGAAAATTGCTCAATGCCAATTACTTAATAGTGGAAGACTTCATTACCGCTCGGTGTCAAAGACCATTTTAATAAGAACCCTCTCGACCTTTGCTTTGTTTTCTAGGTGAAAGTAATAGAGTTTATTTTAACTATTTAATAAGGTCTGATTACATTGGACGTTAGTGAGGTAATCAGGAAAGGAATTAGTCTTTATAGCAGCGCTTATTTTCTGATATAATCGTGTTGGATATGTGTTTTTTGGTTACTAGAGGAATTAGGCGGATTTGTGGTGTTAACAAGGAATAATAATTGCCAATCCTATAATATATGAATAACTTTTAAATATATTCTGTCTCGAACTGTAAATGTTATAAGCCGTTGTTATAAAATATATCCACCTAACATAAACACCATACAATCATGCTAGAAATTCAGGTTTGTGATCACAAACAGCCAAATGTGGCTGTCAGTCTGTCGTTTATGAAGTAAATATGACCAAATTCTCGTTTAGGATTTCGATTCCCGAGTCGAATAAAATGTAATTGGCATTTTCTGTTAAGAAAATTTTACACCGACGATTTTAACACGGAGTTTGAAACTGTGCGCGGCTGAAAGAAAGCAATATATTGGTTATATTATGACACATCAAAAGCTGGAATGGGTAAAATTCAACACCTTCAAATAGACGGATATAGACGTGAGATCACATAGTCTAACTCTGTATTCTTACATGTAGAGAATAATAATAAAGATCAATAGCAGCACCTTACAGTTATGGTTTGTGAACAAAATTTTATTGTAAACTTGGCGATTAAAAAGAGTGGCCATGAGTTTCTTGCCCGTTCGTTTCATGAGCCCTACACCCTTGCTTTGCTGAACGTGGCAGCAAATGTAAATTCACAGAAAAAATTAGTGTAACTTTGACATTCATAAGTGTTACCTTGTAACCTAACTTGAATAATGTATTTTTGATTTTGATTTGGTTTTGAATATCTATACATATAATAAAATCGTAGGAAAGTCAAAACTGTACATTGAATATATTTTTAAAAGAATACTTGGGGCGTGATCTACAATAGACATCGAAGCCAAAAATATAGTTTTTAGAATTTTTGTCTGTTTGTCTGTATGTATGTCCGGGCTAAACTCAAAAAGTACTGCATGGATTTACTTCAAATTTTGCATGAATATTACTAACAGGTCGGGTCAACATATAGGCTACATATTATCACGCTATCACCTACGGGGGAGGAGCTGTGAATCTTTATTTTTCTTACGCATTCTGTGACAGCGTGTAATCTGACGACGCATTTTAAATGTTGTTTTTGAGTAAGCCATGCTATTATCTAGCTTTACACTATAAAAACTACGCCATTTAAGTAACTTGGGCAGAGTAATATAGTTGGGTTCTGCGGCGACAAACACTTTTTAGTTAAAATCTACGCGGACGAAGTCGCAGGTAACAGCTAGTACATTTATATGTAAGTCTTCAGAAGCTTGGTATAAGGTCTATTATCGAGTACGGACATAGCCCTTTATTTATATACTACTGTGTTTTAGGCATTAGTGAAACGTCGCTCTTTGCATTTATACCATTCATGTGGCAGCAGAAATTTAAGTTTGTGTAACACCATTCAGTCACGTTTTGCATTCACATTTGCCGCAAGGTGTACGTGTTAGCATCCTCGCTACATCGTCCTATTTAATAACATTTACATTTTCATAGCGGACATGTATAAATTTAATTATATCAGTCCTGTTTATGAACTTTCTGAAAGCATGTGGGCCTTTTCTCAGTATGAAAAGGATCAGGTTATAGTCCACCACGCCGCCGCCGGCTCAGTGCGGGAAAGCAGACTTTGCACTTCGAAAACATGGATTTTAAGACTGCGCCGAGCGTAAGACGCGGTTGGACTGAATGACAGAGCTCGATATTCAAATTGGCGCGCGGCCGCCATAGTCAAATTGTATGGAGGATTTGAAGTGCTTTCGGTGGCTCACTATTTCAAGGTCCTATGTTATTTTTTTAATTTTGGGGTAATGGGGTTTAAAATTTGCATATTAGTAAAAATAACTTAGAACTATTTGCGATTTAATATTGTGAGGTGGTAACTGCTTGCATCTATTACTATATTAGTCTAAACAAATAGGAATGACATATAGAATCATGCAATATCCATGAAATATTTTTTTCAAAAATGTTATATGGAACCTTGTAATATTGGACCAGCGAAATATGTATCTTTATTGTCAACTAATAACTTAAATATTTGGGACGGACAAATTGTAATATAACTATTTATGTTTCGTTTAAGCTGTAAAATAGGATAGATTTCTACTGTTATAATTTAAAAATTCACTTAATACGAGCTTACGTTTTTGCATTTTTCGTGCAAATTTACGTAATTTTGTAGGCGAAAATATTAATTATTTAAAGTTTTTTACACGGAGTAATTGTAAACACATTCATTGTTATGTTAAATGTATATTTTATATTTGTATTAAACAAAACGTGTTGATTTTATAAACTTAACTGTGACCGCCTGTTTTGGCACATTTTGTTAAAGCACGATTTGACTGCACGGATGACGTAGAGCAATCAAAAAATTGCTCTATGTATACCTTCAAGCTACCTCACATCCCTAGGGGTACGCATGGCACTAATTGGCCAACATCCAAGGTGAACTAACCAAAATTACTTAACACGGATTCAGTTCACATACGAGGCGACATCAGGCATAAAGTGAAGGAGCGACACAGATCCCACCGGGGACATGCGACGTGAAATAGATGGGAATGTCTAGTGTCCAATTTAAACTCTGTAAATTATTCAGACGCAGTAAAACTGGAAAGATAAAGCTCTGCAAAAATTGGACTCTGTAATGTCAAATTTTATATACTACTAGCTTTTACCTGCGGCTTCGCTTGCGTTAATTTAGAATTTGACGATCAATTCGGGTTGTACTCTGCTTGTAATAATATATTTCAATCATGATTCGAAAGACACGTGGCGCCATCTATTATCATAAGAACGTTATTATTGTTTTCCTCGGGAACAGTAATTTTTTTCGGGATGAAAGGTAGCCTATGTCAGTTTCTGTACACCTGTCAACGTATATGCAAAATTTCAGGATGATCGGTTCTGTGGTTTAGGCGTGAAAAGGTAACAAACAAACAAACTCATTTTCGCTTTTATAATATTAAGTTAGGATTATAAAGATCAAAGATTTGATTTTCTGTTTGTTGTGAGGATTCAAGGCAAAACAATAAAACCCATTAAAAAAGCCCTTCACCATTATAAAGCTATATTATCACCGAGTAACATAGGGTATATTTTATTTAAAAAAATGCTGTTCCGAACGTAACCTTACCTACTTTTACGCGAGTGAAGCCGCGGGCAAAAGCTAGTCTTCAATATAATGGTTCTTTAGAAACCCCTTAATATAACGAGCAGCACGAAACTGATGAAGTCATCATAAAGAAATAATAGAACGCGTTGGTCAATAACGCAAATATATAGATTTACCCAATACTCGTAATCATTCACTGTAATTAAGGCTGTCAGCAGCCTGACGTCAATGTCAGGGCTAATGTCAATGTCATCACAATCGATTCTCAATTAACTAGAGTCGAGTTAACTCGTTAACTAATATTGAGTATCGAATATATCAATTTGTGATATTTCGATTGTGGTTTCATCGAGTGTAGGTTAGAAGTAGGAGATAGAAGTAGATGATGTCATAATGAAAAAATATTTTACGTAAAATAAAAAATATTTCACGCTTGAATAACCTCAAAAGCTAGCAGAGGTGTATTACGCTAACTTTTTAAAAATAGTATCAGCTCTGTTTATTAGCTGTCCCACTGCTGGGCTCTCTTCTCAGAGAAGGGTGACCTAGTGCGAGTTGGCAGATTACACACTATGTGTGGCAGTCCAACGGTCTTCCATTGTGCTATGGTGCTGCTCTTACTAACTTACTACGTTTTTATCTGGGTGTACGGCAGTGCCCCCGCCAAGTCGAGCAAAAAAGCGGCACGGCCGTACCATCCTTTTCTCGAAACAGTTCAAGTCATTTTCGAGCCCCTATAACTTCGTTGTGGATAATACTAGAAGCCTGAATTTTCAGTAACCAAGCAGGCATTGTTTAAACACGGTATATTTGAAATCTCAATAATTTTGAACCAGTAGTTTAAGAATTATAACTAGTCAAAGTTTCTTAGTTTTGTCACTCACTCACTGACTGACCGATCATCAAAACTCTAAGGCACTTCTAGCAGACATAGAAGCTTCAAATTTAGAATACAATTAGTGTTTGGTGTATAAATCAAGGAAAAATTAAAATATTTTGCAATTTTGGTCCAGTTTTCTAGATACGCTCACTTTGTAATCCCATATAAATATATAGAATTACAAAATTACATTTGCAGTAAATGAATCAGTGTAAAGTCCAAGTCAAACTATTTATTTAAAACATAAAAGATTTTTAATATTGATATGGTCACTATAAGATGTTGTTAGGTTAGCTAATTACGTAATAACTTAAGACAGAAGGTCCCTTAAGTAGGGACTGAATAAATTAACCGACTTGGTATTACATGGATCTCACAACTTTTTACGGTAGAAGAACTGAGTTGCGAGACTTGTTTTTTTTACAAGTATTTTTTTGATGGCATTTTATTAATGACTAGTTGTTCCCGCGGTTTCACCCGCGTTTATCGTTACTGCGCCGCCCCCGTGGGTCGTAGCATGACGTTATATAGCCTATAGCCTTCCTCGTTAAATAGGCTATCCAACACTAAAAGAATTTTTCAAATCAAACCAGTAGATTAGCGCGTTCAAACAAACAAACAAAAAAACTCTTCAGCTTTATAATATTGGTATAGATTCGAATAAGACATAATGGTCGTCTGATGGTAAGCAGTTACCGTAGTGTATAAAGGAAGCAAATCGATAGCTATACTAGCGCGTTACCGACTCCTTGGTTAAGAAGTCGCAGTACTTGCATATGCAAGTATCAAAGAACTTGATAGCACACCATACATTTTACGAGCTGTAACCTCTCATGACTGCTTGCCACTTTTTGGGCAACATCTAAGGTAAGCTAACTAACTACTATTGGGCATATAATAATAATAACTAGCGGTCGCCTAGTACTCGAAATTCGACCAAAGTTTTCCTGTAAGATATTGCTGATATAATAATATATATTGACATTATTATGTCATATATGTAATCATAGTTACGCGCTTCGACTGCGTGTGTCAAATGCATGGTTGTGTGCGTGTAGTGGTTTTTCATTAATTTAATGTATTTTTAATGCATATTTTATATAAATATTAGCATTCGTCACTTCTTCTCTGTATAAACTATAAGTGTGCGAAATTCCATACTCCTCCGTTCGCCCAATTTTCGTAAAAAGGGATCCAAAGTTTTCGCTTCACGTATTAATATATAGATAGTATTTTCCCACATACACACAACACCATCTAGCCCAAACTAAGCAGAGCTTGTACTATGCGTACTAGACATATACATATTATATACTTTTTTATGTAAATACATACATATTATACGTAGAAACACCCAGACCAAGACAAACATCCATGTTCACGCACACAAATGTTTGACTTGTGCGGGAATCGAACCCGCAACCTCAGGCGTGGCAGTCGGTTACACTAACCACTACGCCATCGAGGCCGACTATTTCTAGGCTCTATGCTGCTACTGATTATTTCGTAACAGAATAACAAAAAATCATTTTGCTCGATCTGAGATTCGAACCCGGGACGCTAACCGTCATAAGAGAAAAAGAAGAATCTGTCAAAAAACAAAATGAATTATGCTGGTATATTATGCGCCTTTTTTACTGATTCCAAATATGTGAAAATCTTAATTTCATAAAAAAATGTCATATACGTCTTTTTTCCTTATGACGGCAGAGGATTAGCACGCAAAAATAAACGCAATCTTTTACTAAAAGACCAACAATGGACTCCCTAATAAAAATTATATTAAATATTTTCTAAATGTTTATTTTCATCCAAACAAAAGCTTTAAAACGCTTTAAGTCGAAATAGCCTCACAAACAAAATCACTTTGTAATATAATAATACGTTCAGAATCAAATATAAGTAATAGGTATTGTAGAATAAAATTTGAGTTTAGTCTGTGATCTTAATTGAAAAATATACCTTTGATGTTAACTCTGTGTAATATCAATTCGGTCTCATTCAGATGTTCACAGAAGCCGTAGGTAGAATTAATATCCCGTACTTTGGCTTTATTTCAGAACGGTTTTGCCGATTCTCCCCAATTACTGGCGACCGTACTGGTTACCAGACAGACTTAGCTTACGCGCCATGAAGGTAGACGAGGATTTGCGAGACGATATCTCGATTTATTTGCCAGTTACGTTATTTAGGCATCATTCTTTGAATACTTGTTGAGTTTTGTTTTCTTTCGTTAGATATTCTGACAGTGAAAATGATTTGTATGTATTTGTAATATTATAGAAATCATATTTAGTTGAAATCGTTTTCGCTTTGAATGGCACTAATGGACAAATAGTACTGTTCATAATTTAATTACATGCATATTTGTTAAATACTATACTGCTGAATATTAATATTTTTGCTGAATATTCAGACAAACGTGCTACAACTTCTGAAGGATCGCAATATATTTTAGTAGGTTTATTTTTCAATTGAAAGCGACCTTTAAAATTCAGAGTTGTGTTTTATCTGTGGCAGACAATCGCGTTTGAGACTTACCTGGGGTTTATTCGCATGCTTTATCTGAAATGAGATTGAAAACCACCAAGCAATTTTAAACGCTAAGTCATCGTTATTAAATAATAAATAATACATTTTAATTTCGTGTAAATGTATTATTTTAAGTTATTTTATCGAAGTAGAAAATAATATTATTTTACTTGCAAAATAAAATGTGCAGATATGTACGTATGCGTAGGTCTTATTCTGCTTAGCGTTAATCTAAACTTATATTTTAATATTAGACTACATTTTGTCAATTTTCTATCCCTCGAGAGAACAGTACTTATTTTTGTAGATGAAAATTTCATGAAGATCGGACGAGCAATTACGGCGTAAAAGTGTCACAAACAAACTCACATTTACATTTATAATGTAACTTAGAATTATAAATGCGAATGTGAGTTTGTTTGTTTATTACGCTTTCACGTCGTAACTACTATAAAGTACTGTTCCCGAGCGAAGCCGCGGGCAAAAGCTAGTGATATTATAAATTTATGGAGTCATGCGTATTACACTGCAAATGTATTACAAAGTGATTTTGTAAGAAGGGTCAACACAAACTCTGATGTTATCGCGACCATTGCGTCCTACATTATTATCTGATAGGTGAGGAAACAAATGGAGGTCCTTTCTAACAAAGAGCGCTTCTCTACAGAGCAGCTCCTCTAAAGAGTATAGTCCTTCTTCTAAACGTGAATATTTTAACTTTTATAAATAGTAGCTTGCGACTTTTATTGCATCAATACACATCTTCTCCCTAGCCTTTATTATTCCCAACTCACTTGGGGTCGGCTTTCTAGTCTAACCGGATTTGACTGGATATCAGTTTTTACACGGAGCAGCTGCCACCTGACCTCCGCAACCCGAAGGCTAACGAGACCGTAAGGCTAGACCAGTGTCAGGATATTAGAGGGCACTGACTTCCCAATAACGACTGCCATAGATGTTCATGGCAGCCGGGACCGACGGCTTAACGTGCTCTCCGAGGCACGGATCAGGCGATAAATGTCAATCAATACGCACATAATTTCGAAAAGTCATATAACTTCCGAAAGTCAGAGGTGCGTGACGTGGGTTCCAACCCGAGACCCTCTGCATTGCAGTCTGTTGGTCTCTCCACTGAGCTATCGCTCGTTGCATCAATACATATACATAGATATAATCATTATATTGAATAAACAATTATTAATCGTGTCTAATACACGAAGTTTTCGTAAACACCGCATACAGCGATACTTTAAAATTACCACATAAGCGCTTCCTGCTTATCTCTCTTTACCGAGACGTAAGCTAAACATGTTCTCATAAACGGACGATTACTTGGAATGCCTATTATCGAGCGTATAATTTGATTATATTAGGATTTCACATATCATCAGCCGTATTGTTCCCGAGTGTTTTTGTTTGAGTCAGCGCTCTAACCAGACTCATAAATATATATCTCTATTGATATTAGTATAATAATAATAATCATAATTTATAATAATAATAATATCAGCCCTGTATTAAACTGTCCCACTGTTGGGCACGGGCCTCTTCTCACTGTGAGAAGGGTTAGGCCATAGTCCACCACGCTGGCCTAGTGCGGTTTGGCAGACTTCACATATCCTCGAGAACATTCTGGAGAACTCTCAGACATACAGGTTTCCTCACGATGTTTTCCTTCACCGTTAAAGCAAGCGATAATTAACTATTTAATACTTCGAATAGTCAGAGATGCGCGCCTTGGGTTCGAACTCGAGACCTCTGCGTGGCAGTCCAACGGTTTCCCACTAGGCTATCGCTGCGGTATTATTATTAATAATTTATTTATTTAATAAAAAGCAGAAGTACATGATTAAACAAGATTACATTTTCAATTTTATACATAACCTCAGATATCTTTATGGCATCTGTGTCTGAACTAGATAAATTATTATCTGTATTTCAGACAACAGCGCTCTCCCTGGAAATGATGCATTTAATACAAAATAGAACAATAATAACATGATTCAAAATAAAAAATAATAATATTAATAAATCACAATAAAAATACAAAAGAAAAATGTCACCAAATTTGATATAAAATTCCTACAATATACATACATACATACATACATAGATTCACGCCTGTTTCCCAGAGGGGTAGGCAGAGACTACGGATTTCCATTTGCTACGATCCTGACACACTTCTCTGGCTTCATTCACTTTCATCACATTCCTCATACACGCCCGTCGGTTCAAGGAGCTCTTAACCTGGCCTTTGTCCAGGACGCCTCCGATCTGGTCGAGAAACGTTCGCCTAGGTTTTCCTCTTGCGACTGTTCCATTCACACTAGCCTTATAAACTTTCTTAGTCAGTCTATCCTCGTCCATTCTTTCTACATGTCCAAACCAGCTTAACATACCCTTTTCTATTCTTGTAACTATATCAACTTTCATGCCGCATCTCTCTCTAATCACACTATTTCTTATTCTATCTTTCAGAGTCACACCACATATGCTTCTCAACGCTCTCATTTCTACAGCATTTATTCTGCTCTCATGCTTCTTTTGCCATACCCAACTTTCACTTCCATACATAAGTGTGGGCACTAATAGTCCTCTATGAACAGCCAAACGTGCCTTTTCGGATACATTTCGACTGTTCATAAAAGCGCGTAGGGCTCCATTCACTTTGTTGCCAGCAATCGTTCTCCTTTCAATATCTCCGTCATGTTTACCATCCCTTGTAAACAAAGTACCCAAATATACAAACTCTTTCACTTGCTCCACTTTTTCTCCATCAATCATAATATTACACATCGTCACGCACTCTTCCTTTTCAAATACCATTACTTTCGTCTTGCTTACATTTATTTTCATTCCTTTACTCTCAAAAGCACCATGCATAATAGTTACCATCGCCTGCAACTCTTCCGCCGATGACGCAAGTATTACTTGGTCATCGGCATAAAGAAGACATTTGACAAGTAACTCATTCATTCTTAATCCCCATTCACAATCTTTTAAATCTTTCAAACAATAGTCCATGTATAGGTTAAACAGCCAAGGTGACGCTACACATCCTTGTCTAACACCTTTATCGATGCTAAACCACTCTGTGTAGGTTCCATTTATCCTAACACAAGCTCTGGAATCATCATAAAGAGATTTCAGAGCTCGCGTGAGGTTGCTATTCACTCCATACATGGACAATGCCGACCAAAGTTCATTCCTCACCACTTTATCATAAGCCTTTTCCAGATCCACGAATGCGCAATAGACCTTACAATATAAAATGTAAAAATGGCCTCCTGTGTGTGGAGTGAGGATATGAGTGTGTGTGTGTAGGAGGGTGAGACGGAAAATTACCATCACTTTATTAAACTTAGTATGACAATATACCCAATCTTTTTTATAATAACATGAGTTTCTCTCTGCTTACCTGTTTAGGAATACAGGCGTGAGTGTATGTATGTAGTGGAGGAGTGAAGATTAATCTTCTGATTCTAGGTTTGATGTAATTGTTCTACCAATACTTTATCAACAAATAAAGTATTGTTATTGTTTGCATGAGAAGAAAATAGCACAATACAGAGAGTATAGCTTTGTCTCGTTCGCGGGCTTGCAATAATCATGCAAGTGGTACATAAAGTATTGTCATTGCTCGCGTGAGAACGAGACAGCACGATACAGATAGTATAGCTTTGTCTCGTTTGCACGCTTACAATAAGCATGCACGTAGTACATTGCTTGCTTAGAGATATTTTATTTTTCAACCGCACTAGTAATAACTCCTGTGTCGCGCTGGCGGGGACTTGACAAACACTCAAACAACGGACACAAAGAACACCCAGACTCCGAACAACCATTTGTGGATCACACAAATTTTTGTCCCGTGTGGGATTCGAACCCACAACACTTCACGTAATGGCAGTGGCAAGCGACCACTTAAACCACTACGCCATCCGTGCAGTCAAATCAAATCTGTTGTCACAAAATTCTCTAAGCTTGACTAAAAATCACTAAAATTTAGTTTAGTCCTCTCAAATGACATTTCGTATTCTGGAATCGTTAGGAGACAGGACTAAAAAAAATTTTAGTGATGTTTAGTTAAGTTTTGAGAATTTTGTGACAACAGAATTGGCACCAATGTATATCAAAACATTCATTTCAATTCATTTGAAGGGTCATGTACTATTCGTATTATCTATCTATATATTAATACGTGAAGCAAAAACTTTGTACCCCTTTTTACGAAAATTGCGCGTACGGAGGAGTATGAAATTTGGCACAGTTAAAGTTTATATGGAGAAGGAGGGGCGAATCCTAATATTTATATAAAATATGCATTAGAAATACATTAAATTAATGAAAAAACACTACACGCACACAACCATGCATTTGACACACGCAGTCGAATCGCGTTCGCAGTATTTCGACATTGTGTGTCTGATGTCGTACAATTCTTTGTAACTATGGTTACCTATACCTTATTTAGCAAGCTTAGTAATTTTGATCGAATTTTGACCACTAGGCGACCGCTAATTATAATAAAAGCTCCTAAGATCTCCAAATTCATTCAGCAACAAGACAGACAGAACTCAATTAGAAGATAATATAATTTAATTAATTATTTACGTCTTACTAATTAAATTAACAGCTTAATATAAACTACAAGTTTGTAAATTATAAATAGGTGTTCTAATTAAAAGTGTGTCTTAATTAAAATTAAATAGGTGCAGTTGTTACCACCTAATGTCTCGTCTTGGTAGACGAGACATTAGGTGGTAGGTAACAAACATAGTGACAAGCACTCCTAACGAGTAGAAAAAGGTGTATTGTACTCACATGTGCCCAACTATAATAATAATATTATAATATTGTATCACGTACAGTGTACACACAACATCATCTAGCCCAAACTAAGCTTGTACTATGGCTACTAGACAATGGATAAACATACATATATACTTCTTTTTTGTAAATACACACATATTATACATAGATACACCCAGACCAAGACTAACATCCATGTTCATGCACAGAAATGTTTGACTTGTGCGGGAATCGAACCCGCGACTTTAGGCGTGGCAGTCGGTTACACTAACCACTACGCCATAGAGGTTTGTGTAATAGGCCCGAGTCTATTATGGTCTACCGGACACAGGTCCGGACTTGTGCTGGTACTTAAAATTCTTTTGAAGAAATACCATTGGGCTTTTCTTTTGGCGAACAAAGTTTCATTAAATCAGGAATCGAATTCAAGACCTCACGACGCGTTAACTACCGTTGCACAACCTAGCCAGTCCATAATAATAATTTAGTGTATAGGTACCTAAATGTCACTAAAATGACTTGCGTTCTTTCACGATGATTTAAAAGGGGAAATTTATAATTCAAGAAGGCAACCTAAAAAGGTTTGGGTATTACTTCAGTCAGATATGAGTAGTTTAGTTTCAAAAGCCTCTAAAATACTTTTCACCAAATAATGGTAAATCTCAAAAAACCATTTAAGACATTATATAAAAGGACTATTTTAGCGGTGTTTGCAACAAACTGCTACTTTTGTGAGCTGATTTAATAGAATTTGAGTGGGTTTTGTTGAAAACTATCAGTGCAATGTGATAGAAGCAACGAAGGAGCTTCATATTCAATCGGAACATTATTTTTGTTCTGATATCGTTTTGGTGGGTTTTGAAACTATACTCCTGCATTATGCTAAGCTATTGTATATCGTTTTGCAACACATAAATTATCCTACCCACACATACAAATAACCCTGTGAGACCCGAACACACATATACATACAGCACAAATAAACATATGAGACAGGTACCTGATTGTGTAGTCAGCAAAAAGCTACGTGACAATGTATGTTTTTGCTCGAAGGTATCATGTAAGATACGAGGAGTATTCGAGTTATCGTAAGGTAGCGCCATTTTTCTAGCATCCCTTGTGAGCTTGCGATATATAAGGGGTCTTGTTTTCTTTGTTACCAATAGTAAGTCTAAAAGGTATATGATGCTTAAAGATGCAGTCTCGGGTAATAACTAAGGTTTGCGGTAAAAGGTTTCTATTTTAACACGCACTTGTATGTTTGTCTGTATATAACCGACTCCTTTGAGCTCGATTTTGATGCACTTCAAACGGTCAGATTTCATTTAAACGTTGTAGACTAATCGAGGACCGATGACAATACAATAATAAAAAAAAATATATATATAATAATAGTTCAAAAACTAAAAAAACACGCTTTATTAAAAAAAACAAACTAAAAAGTAGAAAATAATTTAATAATTTTAATGTAAAAAAGCGTGGAGTGCTTTCTAAGATATTTTGATAACCTCCACCCCACGCTTTTTTACATTAAAATTATTAAATTATTTTCTACTTTTTAGTTTGTTTTTTAATAAAGCGTATTTTTTGACACTTAGTTTATTACTTGTGAATAGATACACTAATGTATACATATAATTAAACTATGTTTTTTTTCTATTTATTGAAATTTAGAGGCTTAAAATGTAAACAAATATTATGCTAGCCCCATCGTAACCTAAATAAAATACAAGCGGCAAAGAAAGAGGAATATTAAATTTCAGAGTTGAGTTCTGTTCAAATTACTAATAAATTTATAAATTTTGATAGCTTCTTTGCTGTAAGGTCTCGACAGGATTGATTGAAAAATATCTAACTCTAAAAAGTGGATGTTTAATTCCGTAATTAAAGTTTCTCTTTCTTCCCTGTACCGAGCACATTCCATCAACAAATGGTAAACATCTTGTACAATTCCACAACTATAACAATTAGGGCTACTAGTTTTTTCATTAAGAAACCAAATTTGTTTAACGGCATGTGTCCAGCTCTTAACTTATGTGCTGTAACTATACATTTCGTACTAATATTAACATTGGTAAACCAGGGAATGCGAGAAGGCTGACTTTGTATAGTTTTATAATAATGTCCTCCAGACCGAATTTCGGTCACGGCGGCCAATCTTAACGGAGACTAGCCATCTGCGCAGGAGATATTATAGTGCACAAGTGTGTACGCAAACACAAGTGCACTCTCTGTTCCCTAACTCTCATGATCCGATGGGACGGTAATCCGACACGACCGGAGAAAGATCAGGCGCAGGACCAACGGCTTTACGTGCTTGCCGAGGCACGGGGGTGTCTAACAGCACCAACTTCCTAACTCCGGGCTGCTATTGAGAATTCTTAACAGAAAACCCGATAACTTTTTGTTGGCCCGATCCGGGATTCGAACCCGAGACCTCATACACAGTCGCATTCTTATACATTCATATTTAAACTATGTTATGTGGAGTTACCAAATTGTTTACAATTTGCAATTTAAACCCAAAAGGCGACGACATCTGGGTGTAACACATCTATCCGCTACCAGTTTACAACAGTACGAATTGTATTAATCAGCGATCAGTGAATTTAACCTTTGACTCCTTGATCGATGGTGAGCAAAAGCGCAAGCTTGTGTACTAGGTCTAACAAGCCAATAAAGAGTCAAATTAAAACATGTACAAACAGTTAACAAAGTCCGAGCCGTTGCGTTGTTAGCTTTTGTGACAATAATTTTGTCACAAAATCATCATCTCATATTCTTTTTCTTCCTCCAAAACATAATTTTCTTTTATTAACGAAAGGAAAAGGATTTTGACTATATGTATGTATGTATATTTATTTTACTAATTTCGTTCAATTGACTTTCATGTTATCAGACTAACTGCCTATTTGTTATATTACCTAGAACTCTTTCATATTTAATAAATAAATTAAATATGTAAATTTATTTGCTGCATGTGTGAAAACAACAATATACCCGCGCGTTTAGTAAATTTGGTAGATAAATATTCTCTCCCTCCCTCCATATAATAATTACGTTACGAAAATAAACAAAAAATAGGAAGTGGCAGTTCTTTTAGCTCTTTTGTGATTATTCATGAAGAAAATAAAGAAAAACGTTAATGTTATGTGTATCTATCTAGCGGGGCCACTCGAGCTAGACTGAAAAAACTAGTATACCTATATGTCTTTATAACAACTAGCTAGACCCGTAGATCCTTTGAACTTTCGCAGTTAGATCAAATATATGTAGAAAATATATCAAATATATGTAGAAAAGTCGCGAAAATTATTGGTAATAGTGGAAAACTCTAAGGTACATTGGTAATACATAACAACGGTGTGTTTTTTTTTGCACGTATGAATTTCAAATTACAAAGGGCCTGCTAGGTAGACAAAATTTTCTTGCTGTATTTCTCCTGTTCTGTTAACGATTCATGGGAGTTAATACATGAATCGAGAGGTACATTGGCACAAGTTACGATCAGAATTATTTTTATGTATTCCGAGCGTAATACAACCGAGGGCCCTGTTGGATGGATGAGGCGATTTATTGTAATTTCTACCATAATAATTGAGGTACATTGGATCCTGTTAATAAATTCGTAAGGTACATTGAACAAACAAAGCATTGCCATTAGTTTTTTCGGTTTAGCTCGAGTGGCCCCGCTAGATAGATACACATCTTAATGTTATGGGTTACTTGCTTCCGGTCGCTTACTCGGTGCTCATGACCCGCACAAGTGCGTCTACTTGCACATATAGCACGTCGTATGCAAGAGCCGTTAGTAGCTATATCACAAACAACAGCGCTGCTCATGCATCCAAAATACATCAATACAACAGGGACGAACGAACACTGAATATCGGAATGAGCCATTAGCGCTCATGTCACACGAATTAGTATTCATTTAATATTGAAGCGAGCAATTATACGTAATGGCTGTTGGATATATTATATTTCGCTCATATTGTGACATAGAGCACAATTAGCATAATTAGAGATTAGTTTATTGATTGCAGACTTGTATTGTTTGTATGTTGTGAACTTGTATACAAAGAGAGGTAGCATCGATAGACTAGCGGGAGACCGTTGGACTGCTACGCTATCCTTCAGAAACATACCCTTTTTCTGGATTAAAGGTAACCTACGGCCTCGATGGCGTAGTGGTTAGTGTAAGCGACTGCCACGCCTGAGGTCGCGGGTTCGATTCCCGCACAAGTCAAATATTTGTGTGCATGAACATGGATGTTTGTCTTGGTCTGGGTGTTTCTATGTATAATATGTATGTATTTACAAAAAAAAAGTATATATGTATGTTTATCCATTGTCTAGTACCCATTATACAAGCTCTGCTTAGTTTGGGCTAGACGGTGTTGTGTGTATTATTATATTATTATGTCCTTTTCAGTAATCTTGACAATGTAAAGCAAAATTTCATGATGGTCGGTTGAGTAGTTAAGGCGTGAAAGCGTAACAAACAACCATACAAACTCACATTCACATTTATAACACAGCTGAAAAGTCACCCAATTGACCTAGTTACCGCATTAACAACTATCAGCTACACTAAACGACTGATACACCATGATATACAAAAACTTAGTGACATATGGATGAGGGATCTACTACTGGGGATCTCCTCAGTAGGAAATCCCTCATCCGTCATATATGGAAGAAGGTTGTATGAGGAGGAAGGATGAGGGATCTCCCTCATCCTTCCTCAGGCGCAGGCGATACGGAAAAGCTTCGAAATGGATGCAATATGTTCTTTGAGTAGGTGTATTTCACGAGACTTATGTCACAGGTACGTGATACTGTTTGCTCGTAAATATTTAGCGAGAAAGAAATACTCGCATGACTGCTCAGTAAACAATACAAGCACGATGTTTATTTAATAGGATATATTAGCAAAATCTTTAAAGTAAATGTTTTGACATATCTGTTGCCGTCGCGCTGGGCACAAACTAAATATCAATGTGTGAGAGAGATAGCTATAGCTTGGACTGTTTATACCTTCGAAATTATCATCTCGTGTTTTCCTGTTTCCTCATTAACTACACCGAATTTAATATATTTTTATGAACAATATGAGAAGGATGTTGGCTATCTCTGTAAGATTTTTTAATTTTATTTTATTGGATTCGTTAAATTTGTTTGCTGGATGTCTGAAAAAAGCAGTAGGTATAAGCGAGCGAGTTTTGTAATTTTAAAGACTGAATATAAATAGCCGTGATTTTCTTTCCAGTTCTTCTCGTAGGCTCTACGCTGTTGTTTTGCTGAACATGGCAATAGGTATTTAAAAATCACATAAATGATTTATTTTACTTCACATTAAATAAGTGTAACTTCGATATTTATAAGAGTTACTTTGGGTCCTAAAATTAAAAGATAAATGTCGTTTGAGTTTTAGGATAAGCGTTTTCTGTCTACCGAATACAGATCTGTCTTCATACGGCAGCTGTATTAGAGATTTAGGTAGCCGTGTATAGTATTTACATTCAGTCACTTATATTTAGGTTCCAAAAAAAGATGAGAAACAATATTGAATAGCAAAGAATTAGCATTGCTATTCAACATGGCAATGCTTTCAGTCTTCTGGGTAAGTTGCCAGTTGACAGCGATGCGGAGGAATATTACAATACTTTTTAATTCACTTTCTTTATTTTTAATTAGTATTATAGTTGCAACTCATTAGAAATATAATTTGTAGAATAAGCAGCATTGTAAAATTGGCGATTAATAACAAAACTTTAACTTACATATAAATAAAAAATTTTAAAAATCCCCGACACAAAATAATAAAAATAGTAATTCGTCATTTTGTAGTGGCGGCCATCTTGGATTTGAAATTTATCAGTGTATAGTATTCTACTAATCAAGCCCTTTCATTTGATACCCATATTGAGAAAGTTGTAAGAAAATATGAAATCCGCCATTTTGTGGCGGCGGCCATCTTGGACCGATTTTCACCAAACATAGCTAATAACACTCCCGACTAATTCACCTTTCAAACAAAAAAAACAAAATCAAAATCGGTTCATCCGTTCGGGAGCTACGATGCCACAGACAGACACACACACAGACACGTCAAACTTATAACACCCCGTCGTTTTTGCGTTGAGGGTTAAAAAGAGTGGCCGTGAGTTTCTTGCCCGTTTTTCTCATAGGTCCTACGGCCTTGCTTTGCTGAACGTGGCAACGGGTAAATGTAAGTTCATATGATTGTTTAGTTAGCGTTATCTTGACGTTCTTAGGTGTTACTTTGTGACCTAAAATGAATAAAGATATTTCGTTTTTCGATTTTTAGTTAATTACGTACCTAGTAGTGTTGTTACGCCCCCACGACCCGAGGAGGCAAGACGACGACTGTGGCACTACTCGTCAGCAGACTGGGATGGAATGCGGGAATACTTCGCATCCATCCCTTGGGCTCAACGCTGCTTTGAGAAAAGGGATCCATCAGAGAGCGCTACTGCTGTCGCTGGTGAAATCATCCTGGGTATGGAATATTATATTCCACACAGTGATGTCACGAGCGGCGGCAGGAAAAGGCCCTGGTTCGGGCGTGAATGCGTCGATGCTGTTGAACGCAAACAGACGGCGTATCGCGCTTGGACCAGGGCTCGCACTCTCCACGACCCTAACGTGGATCACCTGAAGGCAGCGTTCAACCAAGCCACAAAGGTCTGCAAGAGGGCATACTTAAGAGCGGATGCCCAGCGCGTCGCACGGTTCGGCCAGGAACTAATGGCGCATCCTACGGGCAGTCGTAGCTATTGGCGCCTGGCCAAAGCCGTGCAGTCCAACTTCTGCCAGACCATGCTGCCCCCTCTGAGGTATCCGAATGGATCACTGGCTCATCGGCCGCAGGAGAAAGCAGATCTGCTTGCAAATCTCTTTGCGGCCAACTCCCGAATCGATGACTGCGGTTCGCAGCCGCCTAACATTGCCAACTGCGGCTACACCATGCCTGATATATGTATCAGGCAACGAACCGTTCGTGCGATACTGCAGTCTCTCGATGTTCGGAAAGCCAGTGGACCTGACGGCATCCCAGCTGTGGTTCTTAAAAAATGTGCAGCGGAGTTGTCTCCCACACTTACGCGCCTATACCGGACGTCTTACGTCGCAGGCATTGTGCCTGAGGCTTGGAAGGAAGCGAACGTTCAACCGATTCCCAAAAAGGGGGACCGTTCCGAGCCAAGCAACTATCGACCCATAGCTATCACCTCGGTGCTTTCCAAGGTGTTCGAGCGGATTATAAACACCCAAATTGTCCGCTACCTGGAGGATCAATCGTTGATCAATGATCGCCAATACGGCTTTCGGTCTAAACGATCAACGGGTGACCTTCTAGCGTTCGTCACGCACCTCTGGGGTGAGGCTATGGACAAGCACGGCGAGTCTTTGGCTATCAGCCTTGACATAGCCAAAGCTTTCGACAGAGTCTGGCACCGGTCTCTTCTTTCCAAGCTTCCGGCCTATGGCTTTCCCCCTCAACTGTGCACCTGGATTGCAAGTTTCTTGCAGAAGCGTCGTATTCGGGTCCTTTGCGACGGTCGCGCTTCCAAATTTATGCAGGTCAATGCAGGAGTGCCTCAGGGTTCTGTCTTATCCCCTACACTCTTTCTTCTGTATATCAATGATATGTTGAATCTCGGCAACATACATTGTTATGCGGACGACAGTACCGTGCATGGGCGATATCTCGGACTTCCTGGGGCCAAACAGGCTGAGGTTGAGGGGAAAAGGCAGAAACTTGTCGTTGAACTTGACCGGACCTTGGACCGCATCTATGAATGGGGTGCCAAGAACTTGGTCGAGTTCAACGCCAAGAAGACCCAGGCATGCGCGTTCTCTACAAAAAAGTCTCCGTTCCTTCCCCTCCCTTCTCTGAAGAACACTCCACTGGTGATACGTGACAGTCTCTCCATCTTAGGTAAGGATCTTTGCCGCTCCCTTAATCAGAAAACCTATATCGAGAGCGTCATTAAGCAAGCTTCGCGAAAACTCGGAGTTCTGAACAGGGTGAGGCGGTTCTTCACGCCTGGGCAACTGTGCCTATTGTATAAGGCACAAGTGCGCCCTTGCGTGGAGTACTGTTCTCATCTTTGGGATGGCTCCGCGCAGTACTTGCTGGACGCTCTCGACCGGTTTCAGCGGCGGGCTGTCCGTATCATCAGAGATCCAGAGGTCACGAGTTCACTGGAACCTCTGCAACTCCGTAGAGACATTGCCTCATTGGCATGTTTCTACAGAATATACCACGGGGAGTGCTCTGAAGAGTTATTCCACCTTATCCCGCCCTCCCCTTTCCTATCCAGAACAACGCGTGCTGGGCTCAGATGCCATCCTTACACGGTAGAGTCGATTAGAGCGCGTACCAAAAAGTTTGGGTCCTCATATCTCTGCCGAACGACCAAGGCATGGAATTCTCTGCCAAGGCACGTGTTTCCTTCTTCCTTCAATCCTGGGTTCTTTAAGCGGGGCGTGAAAAAGCATCTTCTCAGGCCGTCAAAGTAGAGACCTCAACATCGCCTCGGCTACTGTGGGGGCGATGCGGAGGCCACTGCTCTTAGACCACACGACTGCTTACCATCAGGTGGAGTGTGGTCATTTTGACGAGCAAAATAAAAAAAAAAAAAAAAAAAAAACACTTTTTGAAGTGAAAACTTCTTTAGGCGCGTTGAGCACTTCTTGGGTGAACAAAAATCATAGAACTCGTGTCATCGTCACGCTTCCACGCTTTCCATTTTTGAATTATTTTAGAATATTAACAATACCTCAGAAATGGTGCGTCCTACGCAAAAAATAACGAAATGTTGACCCCCTTAATAACTTAAGAGAGTATCAGGAATCGGACACGCTCCTTTTTTTTTGTTATTGTTTATTAAGAAGTGTTTATGACCAAGGTTTAAAGTTTTTACTTCTATCGGCTGTCCCCAAAGACTGCCCCAATTTTTTTTTATTTACTTATTCTTTGCATACAGATTTTGATATGATGTACATATATTGTGTAATATGAACAGTTTAGGATAATATAAATACTTTGTACTTCTTCTTCTTCTCTGTCGTCACACTCTTGGCAGAGTGGTCGTGGTCGTCATGACAGGGGTGATGGCAAGCTTCACAATTCGCCGCCATTCCTCTCGTACTGTTGCTTGTCTCGTGCATTCGTGGAGTGGACCATTTAGTGCAGTTTTGACTTGGTCGGTCCAGCGCATTGGTGGTCTACCGCGCGCCTTTGTGCCCTCAATTTTGCCCTGAACCACGAGTCGCTCCACAGACGTGTCCTCTCGACGTGTAATGTGTCCAAAGAAAGTGAGAATACGACCTTGAACGATGGAAGAAAGACGTTGTTTTATATCTATTTCTTCGAGGATTGAGACGTTGGTTCGGAGCTGTGTCCAGGCTATGCGAAGCATTCGTCTCCAACACCACATTTCTAAAGCGTCTATCTTCTTTCTCTCACTTTCTCTTAAAGTCCACGTTTCGGCACCATAAAGAAATATGGGAAACACTAGTGCCCTGACAAGTCGCATTTTAGTGGCCTTTGTGATGTTTGTACTAGTTGCCCTAAATCATATATATAGAACTCTGTATTTAACGATAGTCTGTCGCACTTACTGAGCTAACAAAGCATTTCTTTTATAAAAATACTAGATGTTCTCGCGGTTTCACCCGCGTTTATCGTTACTGCGCCGCCCCCATGGGTCGTAGCGTGATGTTATATAGCCTATAGCCGTCCTCGATAAATAGGCTATCCAACACTAAAAGAATTTTTCAAATCCTACCAGTAGTTTCTGAGATTAGCGCGTTCAAACAAACAAACAAACAAACTCTTCAGCTTTATAATATTAGTATAGATAAGGTATAAAGTGTGATAACATATAACGCGGTGAACTTCCTCTCTCTCGACGATAAAAGGTATTTATGTGGTAAAACGTAGTTCGCGACATTTATATTGTTAGTTCTAGTCTCAAGTAAAACAGACTGAGAACGAAAGAAAACATAAAGTCTACGGGACTGAGAAAATACGGAAAATTAAGCTGTATTTTTTAACCGACTTCAAAAAAGGAGGAGGTTTCTCAATTCGACCGTATATATTTTTTATTATATATGTTCTCGGATAACTTTGTCGTTTATGAATCGATTTTATGATTCTTATTTTATTTGAAAACTGGTGCTTTCCATTTGGTCTCATTTAATTTTGATCAAGATCTGACTATTCGTTTTCGAGTTATCCTTAATAATGCGTATTTGGCTACATTGATGATGTTCTCATTTTTGGCAAGAACAAAATAAACAACTGAGTAGGATGGTTTGGAAGCCCTTCGTAGTATTTCGAGGTAGCCCTATTCTAATTTGGTGATGTTCTGATAAAGATCTTCGGTTTTATATAATTTATATTTTTAATTTCATTATTAACTAGCTTTTGCCCGCGGTTTTGCTCGCGTTAATTTAGAATTTGACAATCAATTCGAGATGTACTTTGCTTGTAATAATATAATTCAATCATGATTCGAAAGACACGTGGCGCCATCTATTATCATAAGAACTTTATTGTTGCTTTCCTCGGAAACAGTAATTTTTTTCGGGATGAAAGGTCCGACCGATGATGTTATGTCCGTTTCTGTACACCTGACAATGTATATGCAAAATTTCAGAATGATCGTTTCAGTGGTTTAGGCGTGAAAAGGTAACAAACAAACAAACAAACTCATTTTCGCTTTTATAATATTAGTTAGGATTAGGATTATAATATTAGTTGGGAAGTTAGGATTAGGATAACACCAACGCTCTTCTGAGCGGTAATCCTAACTATGACTTGTTAGCGTATGAATGTTTTGTTGAGTGTATACGCTTCTGTAAACAGGCCGGATAATCATGTTTAATTGCATGTTTGAAATAATATATGTTTTTAATCACATTGTAACACTTTTGTACGCTAGGATTATAATAAACTGTACTATGAATCTTTATTTACATTTATTTACTTTTGCTTTTTTGCTTCTCCCTCTGAATTGTACACTGCGGCTAATGCAGTACATTCGTAAGGAGATAACTAAGGGATATATCTTGGGGCCGACACAAAAGATCCCACTGGGTCAAAGTGTCGTCGGTCTGTATTGACTGGCCCCCACACACAAGACAAGATAAGACAAGATACATTTATTTATCTTGCCACGTTCAGTAAAGCAAGGACATAGAACCAAAGAGAAGAACGGACAATAACTTTTATCTATAGTTTTAAACTATCTTTGTTTCAATTGATAATTATCTTTTTTGTTTTTTTTTTATAGTTTAGGGGGCAAACGAGGAGACGGATCACCTGATGATATACGATAACTGCCACCCATGGACACCCGCAACACCTGAGGAGTCACAAGTGCGTTGCCGGCCTTTTAAAAAGGAGTACGTTCTTTTCTTGAAGTGTTGAATTCTGTTTATTTTTACAATTTAAGTTTCAAAGTGTTATTTGTTTTTGATGTGTTTAATTATACTTTAATTGCAACGTTAGTATACCTATTATAATAATAATAGGTATACTAACGTTGCAATTAAAGTAAATAAACAAACAAAGTAAATAACGAGAACGATGATTTGATTCAGTACACTTTAACCCAAGCTCGTTCGTGCTAAAGAATCCATTTTCCTTTCCTATTAGTGAATACTTAACTCAAATACGCTTTTCCAATATACTCGTTCCATTCGGTTGGAGATATGAATGCCTGAGCAGTTAACACTTGTGATTGGTCTCCAAGGGCGACAGAATGTCATTATATCTCTAAACTTTCTAGAAACTTCGACGCGGGGTCCCTGTGGGGTTTCGCTACGGGGCTCAATTGGGCCCCACAGTTCCTTCGGGCGATGGCATGTTCATTTCAGTCCAATTTACATCTAAACTCAATTTGATAGTTGTAATGCAATTCTAAAGATTTTAGAATTGCTTTGTGGTTAAACATGTGACGTAATAGTTCATTAATTTGGAATTGGAAAGACGAATTGAACAGGTAAATTGGGACCAATAGAAATAAGAAATGGTACTGATAATTTGCTAAACTTAGAGTGTACAGAAAAAATATGCTTTATGCTCTATATGCGCTGCGTAACTTACCACTTACAGTTGGGCCTATAGTGAGGTCTAAAATTACATAAAGTCCGTCTCACGAAGGAAGTCCCACGGCAATAAGTGGAACTAATTATGAGATCGACCATGTTGTCATTGTTTGTCAATTGTCATGTTGAATGTGGCGCCGCGTCTGCGAGACTTCTTTCATGAGACGGACTTTACAGTCTTACTGCTAAGGTGACGACTGTACATAATATAATAATAATAATAATAATAATAATATTCTACCACATACACACAACACCATCTAGCCCAAACTAAGCAGAGCTTGTACTATGGGTTCTAGACAATGGATAAACATACATATATACTTTTTTTTTGTAAATACATACATATTATACATAGAAACACCCAGACCAAGACAAACATCCATGTTTATAATCATCAAAATAAAATAGATTAAATTAGAAAAGTTAAAACATTCTGTGCAACTTCTTCTAAGGTAGTGATCCGACCGCCGACGATGAACGAGAAACGAGTAGAACTAGAAACTATAAACGAGTTGACGATCAGCGGGAAGCGAGTGTGTAGTTTCGATAGTTTTGTCGCCGGGCTATAAGCGAGTGTGCAAGTGCGACGAGCGATTACTCGCGCCATTCGCCCGCGGTCGCTCAGTCCTGTGCAAACCTGCGCGCGCGACGAGCGAGCATCGCTGAACGAGTATCGCTGAGCGAGTTTATTTTTTGAAAGCTCTAGTCGCTCAGCGACAAAACTAGTAAAGCGAGTCGTCGCCGGCAGTGTGAACAGTCAGAGAGCAACTTTTAATATATGCATCTCTTTCGTTTACACGGAATGTATATTAATGGTGCGTTTCTTGAGAGAGAAAATCGCCGATAGTTAGTCGTTTTCTCACCGGCGGTCGGACCACTGCATTAATCTGAAATCTTTTAAAATATTGAGATTGAAAAAACAAGTTTGAAAATAAAACTACTTTTTTTCGTTTACTGTCTGACTTTAAATATTGACTCTGACTAAGCAAAGAGCACAAAACGCATTAATTACTTTTTGTTTGCCATTTCATGATACAAGGGATACATCCTTTGACAAATTTACAGTATAAAAGATATTAAGGAAATCTATACAAATAAATAAAATTGAAGTGTCTGTTTGTAATGTCAAAATAACAGGCTTTTACTAAATGCATAATATGAAGGTATATCCGATACATAGAAAAAAAAAATTTAATATTCTTGTGTGTGTGTCTGTCTGTCTGTTTGTTCCGGTTAATCTCTGAAAGGGCTGAGTTGACCGATTTTGACGGGACTTTCACTGGCACATTGTCAGCTGTTGTGTTATAAGAAGTAATTTGGGCTACTATTATTTTAGAAAAATTTGGGTTTTCGAACTAAAAACATTCCATTTGGACGAAGTTGCGGGTAACAGCCAGTTACAAATATTTTGCTAAGCATTAGGTATGTCATGCATTAAAAATTCAAAATAAGTTTGAAATATTTATATATTGCTTTTCATGTGTTTTAGTAATACTAATTAGAGTTTAAAATAAAACTCTCTTTATTAACATAAATGTAACTTTTAAAAATACGAATCCTATTTAATTTTAAACACACATTATATTTTAGTGCGATAGCTCAGTGGGGAGACCAACATACTGCAATTCAGAGGGTTTTGGGTTCAAACCCACGTCGCGCACCTCTGATTTTCGGAAGTTATATGACTTTTCGAAATTATGTGCGTATTGATTGACAATTATCGTCTGCTCCGTGCTTCGGAGAGCACGTTAAGCCGTCGGTCTCGGCTGCCATGAACATCTATGGCAGTCGTTATTGGGAAGTCAGTGTCCTCTAATATCCTGACACTAGTCTAGCCTTAGGGTATCGTTAGTCTTCGGGTTCCGGAGGTCAGATGGCAGTCGCTCCGTGTAAAAACTGATATACAGTCAAATCCGGTTAGACTAGAAAGCCGACCCCAAGTGACTTGGGAATAATAAAGGCTAGGGAGAAGAAGAACACATTATATTTTAGTAATAATGTTTGAGAAACACAATAGGTATAGTAAACATTTATTAACGATAACTCACTAAGCACAACCAATTCAAAATAACAAAAATTTCAACAAAAAGGAAAACCGACTTTAACTAGACATGAACTAGACAAATAATAAAATTATCAATGTAATCAAAGTCAACCAAATGAGCATTATCACAGATAACTCAAAACCACTGGTCAAATCTTGATCAAATTTAAATGGGACCATGGGAAGCACCAGCTTTCAAAATAAGAATCATCAAAATCGGTTCACCTAGGAAAAAGTTCTGTTTAAAAGAGAACCTTCCTCTTTTTATGAAGTCGTTTAATAAAACGGAAATTGTATTTGTTTGTGTTGATTTATCTTGAGCTTCCTTGACTCGTAGGTAATTAAATAAGAGCGGCAGAGATTCTGTCTATTAATCTAAAGTAATCAAATTACGCCAGCATCAATATCAACATAGATTTTACGCATAATCGGTTTGTTTTCGAAGTCAATTTATGAAATTTGTATAAGGATGCCGATGTTTTAGTTAATTGTATTACGAATTTCGTCAACTCCAATTTAAAATACATACATAGATTCACGCCTGTTTCCCAGAGGGGTAGGCAGAGACTACGGATTTCCATTTGCTACGATCCTGACACACTTCTCTGGCTTCATTCGCTTTCATCACATTCCTCTTACACGCGCGTCGGTTCAAGGAGCTCTTAACCTGGCCTTTATCCAGAACGCCTCCGATCTGACCGAGAAACGTTTGCCTTTTAAAATAAATTTAAAATACTTAATATGTATTGTACTCTTGCCATAAATATTTTTACAAGAAATATATTTTTTCTTTTATTGCATAAAACATTTATTACTGTAATGTGTGTTAGTTTATACATTAATATAATAACATTAAAAATATATGAAGCTTATTCAAAATTATTTATTTATTGTTAAGGCACTTCAACGACTTATTCATTAAACATTAAGCAAGGATGACATACATAAGTTATAACCACAGTGAATTTGTCACTTACAGAAGAGCACAGCACTTGCAGAAAAGGTAACATATGTAGTTAAAGAAAAGAAAATACATATTAAATACGTTATGCATCTCTAAAGTAAAATTACAGACTATTTGACATATTAGTAATATAAACCAACAATAATGCGTCTTGGAATTAGGTACTAAATTATCTCCATTGACTTTAATACAGTCCTTTAAACGTTAGGCCAGTTATCAATAGAAACGCGCACTCTCTCCATTGGAAAATTCTTCACTGCCAATCTTATGGATTGTTTTAGGGACTCCAAATTAATATTATTAATTTAGATGCCATAAATGAGGAGTATAATTTCAAAACCCGCCAAAATAATATTAGAACAAAAATAATGTTCCGATTGAATATGAAGCTCCTTCGTTGCTTCTGTCGCATAGCACTGATAGTGTTCAACAAAACCCACTTAAATTCTATTAAATCAGCTCACAAAAGTAGCAGTTTGTTGCAAACACCGCTAAAAGAGTCCACTTATATTATGTCTGAAATGGTTTTTTGAAATTTACCATTATTTTGTTAAAAATATTTTAGAGGATTTTGAAACTAAACTACTTAAATATCATTTACGAACGTCAAAGGTTTGTAGTAAATGAAGTTATTTTAGTTCAGGTTCAGGCATTTTTTAATTAGCAAGAAAGAAGCGGGTACTTGATTTATATAATATTGTCTTCTGTTTACGCGAATGTTATTCATTAAAATTAAACTACATTTAAATTGAACACGTGCAACAGGGGACCAACCACTACCTGAGATTTGACAAACCACAGATTCTCGGTAAAGAACACCGATTCCTACCGAGGATGCTTCGCGCATCCAAATTTCAATAGAAAAGATGGTTGGAATGTACCACCAGCTTGGGATCCAGTAATTCAAATAGTCAAACCCAAGAAGAAGCAAACCACAGCTAGACTTCATGATACTTTGAGCTCATTCTGCGTAAATAGAAACACCAATGATTAAATTATGTTCGGGTACTTTGAAATAACTACACTGGAACATTGAGACAACTACCATCTTAGTCTCCCCGTGACCATGGCTGCTGAAAAGCAACCGAAACGTCGGGGAAAGTATAAATTTAAATATAATAATTTAAATATAAAAGTAGTAGTGTAACAGTTTCTAAATTATGTAATAAAGTGTCCAATAAACAACGCGATAAAATCCGTATATAGTAGTTTAATTTCAAAGCGGGTACTTTTTTTAAATCGCCTTTGAATTATAAATTAGGTAATTTATAACTCATAGTTACCTTAGATTTAAGAATGGTATAGTTCTAGTTTCAGCGACCCACCCAACGTACAAAGCAGAGATGTGGCACACTGTGGTGGTTTTAATCGGTAGGCCCGAAGTCTCAGGAGAACCAGACATAACCCTCGCTTGTGTTGAGGCATCAAGAGCATATTTTCACCACGTAAAAAAAGTCTTAAGAATGGCTTTAGGATTTGGAATTGAGATTCTTGCTTTAGCGTGGGATCTTGCTTAAGGTGCAGCTAGATCTCCTGAGGACCACATCGCAGCTTTTAAATATAATTTTTTTACCACCTGACCATCGAAAATAAAACATTGCTCAACAAAACCAAATCCTATGCCAAAGAAAAAGGCTTTGAATATGTGTGGGTGACCGGATGCAAGATATATATACGGAAAAACCTTACCTCGCCAAAGCACCACATAAAAATGGAACAGGACTTGAAGAAGTTTTTTTAGTCAGAAATCCATATCGACTCTTCGGTAACGTATATGAACAAACTAAATCACCAATGTTGAGAACCACAGGTACTTGTTTTTTGTACACATTCACCGCTCACCGGCCTTTTGTTCACATGTCACTCGGCGTCAACCGGTTGGCATCGTCTTGTAAATGCAATACTAAACGCTATTCGCATACGCTTAAAGATTTAATATGCTTATATGCAATAATGCCTATAACCTTGGATAAATGTATTTCTATTTTTAAATTTGCTAATGAGTTATTTTGCTATTATGAACTTAATTTGCTACGAAATAATGTTCTAAATTACTTTTTTTCGCTACCGTGCCTATCTTCCGATGATATAATATTTCTTTTGTTGTTGATATACCTCACAATTTATTTTATTTTCTACATTCAAATGCTAATTAACAATGATTTATGATGGCGCCTATTAGCTTTTATTACCAAAACGTGCGAGGATTACGGACCAAAACACCTGTTTTCTTTAGAAATGTGTGCATTAATGGCTTTGACGTTATTTGTTTAACGGAAACCTGGCTTATTGACAGTATTGCCGACAGTGAGTTATTTGACGACAGGTATTTAGTATGGAGACGTGATCGAAATTATGTAAGTACCAATCAAACAATGGGCGGGGGTGTTTTAATCGCTGTGCGTCGGGAACTAGTAGCAACACACAGGAGTGATTGGAGTTCACCCGCCGAGGATATGTGGGTGACTTTAACACTACACCATAAGAAACCTAGGGTGTCCTACAAAATGCACATAGGCGTTGTATACATTTGCTCTCAAAATTTAGGCAATTCTCTAACGGAACAACTCGTTAGCTTTACTGATAATTTGACGGATATTGTTCTCAAACACCCTGCCGATAAGTTTTTAATTTTGGGAGATTTTAACCAGCCGAACATAAACTGGCTGCCGGCAGACCGTAATAGCTTGTTACCTACTAACATACAAGGCGCAAGTCAGATGAATGTGTTAGATACATTCACTGTGTGTAATTTGTCACAGTACAACCATCTCTGTAACGATAACGGTAGGATATTAGACTGGGTGCTGTCTAACAGTGAAGTTGACGTGGATCACTGCAGTGATCCATTGGTTCCTGAAGATCTACACCACAGAGCTTTGTCTTTATCTGTTAATTTCGTTGAATTACATGACCTTCCTATTTGTCCTAGTATCAAGTATATGTACCACCAGGTTGACTATACTGCCATTGCTAATGAAATGG
This sequence comes from Catocala sponsa, assembly GCA_963564715.1. NCBI lineage: Eukaryota > Metazoa > Arthropoda > Insecta > Lepidoptera > Erebidae > Catocala > Catocala sponsa. The sequence goes on from OY751337.1 coordinate 1,938,519, forward strand.
ATAGCTATGACTGGCACACTGAGTTGTACTGTAGGTCGTTTAGCGACGCTGTAGTGTTTTTCTATGACATTCTTAACAGATTAAAGAACATCTATGTTCCAACCAGATCCAATGTAGCAACCGGTAGATATCCTCCCTGGTATAAAAAGCCGTTAATGAAAATTCTTAGAGAAAAAGCCAAATCACACAAAAGGTTTAAAAAGTATGGTAACTTAGCTGATCATCAATCTTTCATTACACTGCGACAGCGTGCCAAGGATCTAGAGAGGGACATGTTTAACAACTATATGGCAAGAATTGAATCGGATATTTTTAAAGACCCACGAGCTTTTTGGCGATATATTAAATCAAAAAATCAATCACATTCTTATCCCTCTGTACTAAAGTACAAGGAACAGTCATCTGGGAACGGGGAGGATATATGCAATATGTTCTCGGAGTACTTCTATTCTAATTTCCTGCCCCCCGACCATCAAGATGCTAACGCGTCCGTTAGCATACAAGAGAGGTGGCCGAATCGAAATGATTATGGGGATAACTCGGATATCAGATCTATAGAAATACAAGAAGCCGAAGTGCTTAAGCTATTAAAACAGGTCGACCTCAACAAATCTGCAGGACCTGACAATATTCCTCCAATTTTTATATTTAACTGTTGTAAATGTCTTACTGTCCCTATCTCAATCCTATTTAAACGGTCTCTTACTGAGGGAGATTTGCCTGCGGTCTGGAAGTCGGCGTACATAACTCCAATACATAAAAAAGGATCAAGGGATGTGGTGGAGAACTATAGACCAATCTCCAAGCTATGTGTGTTTGCTAAAATACTTGAAAAAATTGTTTACAGGCAACTCTATTCAGCTATTAAACGTAACTTTAGCGAGCACCAGCACGGTTTCCTTAGTGGTCGCTCCACCACGTCGAACCTTATTGTTTGTAGTGATTTTATATCAGAACACATGTCACAGCGATTACAGGTGGACGTTATATACACTGATTACTGTAAGTGTTTCGATCGAATAGATCATTTTATTCTTAAAAAGAAACTGTTACAGATGGGTATAAGCGGTAATTTATATAGGTGGTTCTCATCGTATGTTGAGAATAGGAGCCAAGTCGTTGTACTTAATGGTTATTCTTCGACCAGAGCAAGGTGCATTCCTTCAGGAGTTCCACAGGGGTCCTTATTGGGGCCTCTGTTGTTTAATATATTTATAAATGACGTCATATCCTGTTTTTATACGTCAAAAATACTGTTGTACGCTGATGATATGAAAATACTTAGTAAGATAAGTTCATATGAAGACGCTATTCGCCTGCAGAGCGATCTAGATCGGTTTCAAAGATACTGCACAAAAAACAAACTGGATCTGAACGTCTCCAAATGCTACGTCTGTACTTTTACACGCAAGCCTTACCCAATAACTTATCAATACACACTGTCGGGTACCGCAATAACTAGAGTTAACACTATCAGAGACCTGGGGGTGACGTTTGACTCAAAGCTATTATTTGATGCGCATATCTCAAACGTAGTTAACAAGGCTAATAAAGCATTAGGGTTCATTTTTAGGATATCTAAAGATTTCAAAAACATTAAAACGATTAAAATTTTGTATTGTGCCTATGTCCGTAGCCACCTCGAATATGCTTCTCAGGTGTGGAACCCTAACTATGATATCTACATATCGCGTTTAGAAAACGTTCAAAGGAAGTTCCTGAGGTATACCCAATTCCATTCCAATACTTATTTGCCGGATTATTTCACCCGATGCCGAAAGCTTCACTTACTTCCTCTCCAACAGCGAAGGCAAATAGCGGATATTTCCTTTTTATTTAAAATTGTAAATGGGTCGACGGATGTAGCCGAGCTGGTGAACAAAATTGGCCTGCGCGTACCATCTGCGCTGTTACGAAGGCATAACCTTCTTTATACTCCTGCCATCCCTAGCACCTACAGGCAGAATTCATTTACGATCAGGGCTTGTCGTATGTTCAATACAGCATGCCGGAGAGTCGATATTGATCTCTTTAACACGAGTGACAATAAATTAAAAAGGGTTATGTGTAATGACTTTTTTGAACATCGAAGGTAATTAATTTGTTTGAGGAGTGGCGAATGGATGTGTATGTTTTTCTTGTTTGCACTACTGTCGCATGTATGCATATATTACCTATAGTTTTTATATTACATAATGTTAGTTATTTTTATGGTGAACTATGTAGTCGTGTTACTGTTATTAAATTTTGCATGTACTATTGTTAGATGTGAAAGCTTGTAATTGGCCATAGCTTAATCATATTATCCTACTTATACTGTTAACTAGCTGTAAGTTTTCTAAATTTGAAAATAAAATAAAATAATTCAGCAAACTTTTTGTGTGGCTGCTTAAAGCAAAGTTTAAGACTAAATACTTTCATCAAAATATTCAAAGAAAATCTTTTAACAGATCTACTGCTGTCGCGCTGGGCTCAAACTAGATATCGTTGTGCTAAATAGATAACTACACTTCGGACTGATTAAACCTATGAAATCATCACCTTGTATTCCCCGGTCACCTCCACCACAGCCAAACTAATTTGTAGTCATCGATTGACAGCAGCATAACCGCGCAAATTACGTAATTTTAAAATTTAGTCATAATAATTAAATTATGATAAAGCAAAAACATAGGAATTATAGAAGTGGTAGATATATATATATATATATATATATATATATATATATATATATATATATATAACATTTTTTGTTGCTCCAGTGTCATTATTCAGAAAGGAGAAACGGGAATACGTTTGTCCTCGTAGGGCAAAGGGTACATGATATCTAAACAGTGGCACGCTGTCAAATGTGTCCTGAAAAATTCCGAAGGAAAGTTCCGTTTTGGTATGGATAATAAGTTTTTCACTAAATCCTTAATTTTATTGTTTGAGAACTATGAAAATCACCGTTCTTTAGTTACTAAACGATGAAAGAGCAGCGGTAGCTCAGTGAGGAGACCAACAGACTGCATTGCAAAGGGTCTCGGGTTCAAACCCACGTCGCGCACCTCTGACTTTCGGAAGTTATATGACTTTTCGCAATTATCTGCGTATTGATTGACAATTATTATCGCTTGGTCTGTGCCTCGGAGAGCACGTTAAGCCGTCGGTTCCGGCTGCCATGAACATCTATGGCAGTCGTTATTGGGAGAGTGTCGACACAAAAGATCCCACTGGGTCGAAGTGTCGCCGGTCTGCACTGACTGGCCCCCACATAAGATAAGATAAGATACGAAATGATGGCGATCTCCTGTTAAACTTTATTACTATTTAAGCTATTTAATTAATAATAAAGTAAAAATGGTGTTTTAAAATAAACAATGCCATAAAAGCCTAAAAGCATAGTAGTTTAAATTCAACCTACAGCTTATTACCCAGGATGTGCGAGCCATACAATTTGTATTTGAATTCAGATTCTTAATTAATTATTTAATAATGAATCCATTTCAGCCTCGGGCCGAGTCCTTTATGCTATTTACGACTGTATATTAAAGTATCTGTAACAAATGAGAGCGTACTGTCTCGGAAATTGATGAAATCTGGATGGCGTGGCCTCGATGGCGTAATGGTTAGTGTAACCGACTGCCATGCCTGAGGTCGCGGGTTCGATTCCCACACATGTCAAATATTTGTGTGCATGAACATGGATGTTTGTATAATATTGTCTTCTGTTTACGCGAATGTTATTCATTGAAATTAAACTACTATATACGGGTTTTATCGCGTTGTTTATTTGACACATTATTACAAAATTTTGAAAACTGCTACACTACTATTACTATTAAACTCAACTAATTTTTAAGCTAATTTTCAAATATTTAATTAGCTTAAAAATTAGTAAAGTTTAATAGTAATAGTAGTGCAGCAGTTTTCAAAATGTTGTAATAATGTGTCAAATAAACAACGCGATAAAATCCGTATATAGTAGTTTAATTTCAATGGATGTTTGTCTTGGTCTGGGTGTTTCTATGTATAATATGTACGTATTTACAAAAAAAAGTATATATATGTATATATATGTTTATCCATTGTCTAGTACCCATAGTACAAGCTCTGCTTAATTTGGGCTAGATGGTGTTATGTGTATGTGATAGAATATTATTATATTATTATTATTAATATCGTAATTCCTTTTAAGTGCGGAGGTCTAATAGCAGCTATTTTATGGAAAATATGATATTGAGCCGTATTTGGTTAGCTTAGAAGCGAGCAAAACGTTAACCGGTAAGAAGGATGTCTTATCATAGTTGTGATAAAGCATGAGGTATGATGTATGGTTGGCTCTGTGATACAAGTTGATAGACATATAGTTGAATGGTTTGATTTGCGGGTTGGGTATCTTATCTTATCTTATGTGGGGGCCAGTCAGTTCAGACCGGCGACACTTCGACCCAGTGGGATCTTTTGTGTCGACACTCTCCCAATAACGACTGCCATAGATGTTCATGGCAGCCGGGACCAACGGCTTAACGTGCTTTCCGAGGCACGGAGCAGGCTATAATTGTCAATCAATACGCTCATAATTTCGAAAAGTCACATATCTTCCGAAAGTCAGAGGTGCGCGACGTGGGATCGAACCCGAGACCCTCTGCATTGCAATCTGTTGGTCTCCACACTGAGCTATCGCTGCTCGCGGGTTGGGTAAAAAATTATTGGTTAATTCCTTGAGGTATATCTAAATATGATCACGAAGTCTGGTAGTAAAGAGAGTCTGGTCAGCTGACATTAGCACAAACACACAAACACACATACACACACACACACACACGTGTGTGTGTGTGTGTGTATGAAGAATTTTTCAAATCGGTTGAATAGTTTTTGATTTAAAGCGTTACAAATAAACAAACATACAAACAAAACAAAAAATAAAATGTTTCCTCTTTATAATATAAGTATAGATGTGTATCTATACTTATATTATAAAGACATTTTATTTTTTGTTTTGTTTGTATGTTTGTTTATTTGTAACGCTTTAAATTAAAAACTATTCAACCGATTTGAAAAATTCTTCCGCCGTTATAAAGCTGCATTATCACCGAGTAACATAGGCTATTAATTTATTAAAAATAATGTACTGCTACGAACATAAACTAATCTAACCTAATCTATTTTTACGGGAGCGAAACCGCGAGCAAAAATATTAATAATACATACGAACTCGTAATGTTTTAGTCTTAAATTGATAGCCCACTCTCAGCGTGAATGGGGAAGAGGTGTATTACACCCCTATTTCGCCTGTTACGGTTTTTGGTCACACGTAATAGATGGTCAAACTGTACCGTCTACGGAGCACAGTGCCAACACTTTATTTTCATTTACAGTCACATTTACTAGTACTGTGCTAAGGCAGTACTTTAAATATAGACAAATATAATTAGTTTAAGAGACAAAAAATCATTTCCTGCGAGTCAAAGTACTATGCAAAGCCTTTTATAAAAAATACAGCCAATTTTTAATCAAGGTTTTTCATTTACGCCCACGTTGCGGCCGACCGGACACCAAACAATGGAGAGAGTTAATAGAACCCTCGGCACTCGGACAATCGATTGTTATGACGATATATCGACTACACGAACATCCCTATTGTTCTCTTTATCAAAATGTTAAGCTGGTGTTAGCCAGGTCTACCTTTTAAAGTAGTTTGAGAGTAGTTCCATATTTGAAAATCGATGTTATTTTACTTGTTTATTCCAAATTTGAATTGGAAATTGTCCATTAGGGTTTTCAGTTGGAAAATTGGCGGCATTCCCCATGGAGGTGATATGATTTGATATACATGTATGTACATTTATCATAATTGATCTTTAAGGCAATAAACGAATGAATGTTTATGTATACTTAAGCAGTGGTACAGTTAAAATATGAATAGCTCCTGACAATAGATAATTTTGTAACTTTCGTTCGGGTAACTGTGATCTCATAAGTTATTCATAGTGTTACACCTAGTGTCATCTCTCGGCATTGTGGGGAAGAGTCGGCAGTTCCGTCTAATACTTTATTACAGCGCCATCTATTGACGTCTTACGCAACTACGTAGTTTGTACGAGAAGAGTAGAGAGAACGCTGGCACATTCTCGAATCTTCGTACTATTTACATACCGGGTATGACGTTTCTAGAAAACTCCGGAAACGCTTTAACCACGTATAAAAGGGAAAGGCCAGCGCTCACCGAGTCAGTTTACAATCGTAAGCGGTCAAGTATTCATCGAAGCGAACGGAAGCGAAAATACTCCAGAGTTTGAAGCAGTTACAGTGGAAAAGTGTATGTAGTATAGTGTTTGTTGTGTTTTGAGTTTAATTGTGTGTTAGAATAAAACGTGTTTTAGTCGGTAATATTGTTTACATTCTTATCCGTCGAACCCAGCACGTAACAATAGTAGGTATGCAGGCCGGTGAGCTCTGGTGGTTGGAATGTGTAGCCTAGAGTTAGAAACATTAAGCCAGCATTTACTAAAGCGATTATATTAATTAACTAGCTGTCCCGACAGACGTTGTCATACAAGAGAAAAAAAAAACATATCTAAACCATTCTCGAATCCACTTGAACACACACAAAAAGTTTCACCAAAATCGGTCCAGCCGTTTAGGAGGAGTTCAGTGACATACACACGTACAGTAGAATTATATATATAAAGATTTAATTACGAATTAAACGAATTCAAGGCTAAAGATACACAAAACAGAAACAGTAACAGATATTACGCAATACCGATTATTCATTACAATAGTTGAGACCATAATTACAACGTCGCTTTCAAACGCTATTGATTTGACCCCGACATTGAGGGCTGCTTTACATTTATATTAAGGCTTCTTTTATAAGGGGCCTAGGTAGCGTAATGGTTGTGAATGTGATTGTTGTACATAAGTCCTCAGGTTCAATTCACAGGCAAGGAAAGAGTTATTTGAGTTGAATTAAGGTATTCTCAGTAGTGTAGTGGTAATCTCGCTATCTTCCTCAGACAGCAGCGTTTAAATAGCGGTTAAGTCACAATTTGCATCGTGCATCCTTTTTCTGTCAATTAACAATTACCCCTACTACCTGATTTAAGACGCTTGTATTTTATTTATTTTTGAGTAATTTTCGGAAATTCTTTTTAAGAGTTTGGGTAATGTAACTATTTGACATCTACACAAATAAATAAAATTTAAGAGTCTGTTTGTAATATTAAAATAACAGTTTTTACTAAATGCATATATACGGTACTTATATAAAAGAATCAATTTTAAAATTTTTGTTCCATCTATTTGCCTGTTTGTTTCGGCTAATCTCTGAAGCGGCTGGACCGATTTTGACGGGAATTTTACACACAGCAGATAGCTGATGTTATAAGGAGTAACTTAGGCTACTTTTATTTTTGATATATTTTTGTTAAATGCCACTTTTGCGATGTCACGTGTACAGTTAGTAGATACAACTGGTAAGTAAGAAAATACGCAAAGTTAGTAAATAATAAAACTATGTGAGTCAACTACCGTACACAATAGCGTCGTCACATATTACATGGGACCAAAAAACATAGCTGTTTCGCTGCCTATTTCTTTGGGATATGGTGAGACTATCAATGTATGTACTTTTATATAACTATGATGAACCGCCTGATGACAAATAGTTATTCTACATAGCTTGTAATATTTGTAGTGTTACTTGTGTATACGGTCATTAGCGTACGCATGCTTGCTTCCACACGTAATGGTTTAATCATCAAAGCTTATATATATTTTATATTATACTACCTGACCCAACAATCGTTGTCCTGTCAATCTATTCAAAAATACATTTCACAGTCAATATCAAAACATTTTTCTTTTCATATAAAAATAGTATTTCAAATTTCGACATTTCCCGCGGCTTTTTCGCAAAACAGCCAAATCGGCCGAGCCGTTCTTAACTGATGCTCCATTATACATGTGGCAATTGATTTTTATTTACAGGCAAAAGGCTGACAGGGTAAAACAAATGCATTACGTCACTATCGAAATTGCGGCTGGTTATTTTCAGGTTCATAGAAGTCATATTTAAGTATCGACTAGAATGTGCTGATATTGATTTATTTAAAAAAGATATTACTATGATTTTTAAAAATAATTTATACTATTTGAAGTGGTGTTTTTGTACAGGGGCTATATTATATGACGCTTAAATATGACCACATCTTTCTGTTACACGGTGTATACATACATTATCACTATAAGGTGTCTCGTCCAAAATTAATATGCAAATATCTTGTGGCGGTAACGAGCCTCCGTTTCATGTGATGTAAACAAGTAATCCTATTGCTGAGAGTTTGTTTATTCCGAGCGAAGGTGACGAGGTGCCTTTTGAGTTGCAGGTCGAACGTCCCACTTTATTAAATGTCAGAAAACATAAATATACATGGTTTTTTAACATCACAATGGAATGTCAAGCTGTGACACTTTAATCATAGTTCAGCGAAATACTGAGGATAGTCTAAATCATTAGTTCCCAAAGTGGTCCAGGTCTCCCAGGGGTCCACGAGAGACTCGACGGGGGGTCTACATTGGCGTGACAAAACAATGGGGGTTCACAATTTGTAAGCGAGGGTCAAAGAAAATTTATTTGCTTTCGATAGTGAAGAACTAAAATGTTGGCTTGACTTCACTGACCGTTCGACAAGCTCAAAAATTGATTTTTCGGTAGAGAATTACTAAAAAAAAAGTCGTACGTGGTAGGTTCAGTTCCGAGGATTTCTAAAAAAAAGTCAGTCCGTAGAGATTTGATAATTTTTTTTTACTTGCATGAACTTGTTTAGCTGCAGAGGGTCCACCGAAACCAGCTAAATTTTGAAAGACTATGATAAAAAAGTCTGGGAACCTGTGGTCTAAATAAAAGGAAATTTGATTTATTATTTACAATATGTTGGAATGACAGGCATTTTAATTACCTTTAATGTTTACTGATTCTATGACATGCTCGTACAAACAAGCAGTTTGAGTAAAATATTACGCTACACTTGTAAACAGTCGCATCACTATGATATAATAATATGGGTTAATATGGGTATAAAGTTAGTTAGATAGTTAGGTGGGCGATTTGCCGGACTTGGCCTCTAAAATAGTCTATTGTGCGTGGATGACCTATAGGGCTATGGTTGGTTACTCATATGATGCCACACGTTAGTAATCAAGGTTGGATGGACTCTGTCGAGAATAGAATACCTTGTTTGTCACATTAGGAAAGAGGAATAAGAATGCTTCTAGAAATTTTAAATTGCACGATTTATCTGTCATTAATCATCTATTTATATACGACTAGCTTTTGCCCGCGGCTTCGCTCGCGTTAATTTAGAATTTGACAATCAATTCGGGTCGTACTCTGATTGTAATAATATAATTCAATCATGATTCGAAAGACACGTCGCGCCATCTATTATCATAAGAACGTTATTATTGTTTTCCTCGGGAACAGTATTTTTTTCGGGATGAAAGGTAGCCTATGTTCGTTTCTGTACACTTGACAATGTATATGCAAAAATTCAGGGTGATCGGTTCAGTGGTTTGGGCGTGAAAAGGTAACAAACAAACAAACTCATTTTCGCTTTTATAATATTAGTTAGGATTAGGATAACAATCCGAAAAAATAGGAAGGACTCCTTCTTCTTTTTCGAATTGTTAAGGCACTTAGCCCATTGGTTGCTTACGCTTTAGTCTTGTAAGAACATGTGAACGTGGTAGGTGTCTCCTCTGTCTCCATACAACCTCTACATAAGGTCTAATGAATGAATCACAATCATATGAATAATTAAATTTTATTGCGAAGCCGTGACATCACAATAGGATTCAATGCTACCTGTTCTCCTTCAGTATATTAATTGATCAACTTCAGTGATCATTTCTCATACGTACATGCAAACTCTGAAATAGACCATTTTTCGCGGTGATATCCGAGGGCTATAAATAACAGATTATTTTTTCGATGTGTTCACGTTTCACGTGTAGCGGTTTGGCTGTGGTGTGCATTGACGAAGCTAACGAGTACAGTCTACGACATAAGTCAATAAATAGGTATATAAATATATATTTATATATTTTCTTCCACTTCTAAAACAAGGCAATTGGAAAAGGAATGAATCCTGGTTTATAAACATTAAAAAAACTGACACAGAGAATACCCAGATTTGGAACAATTATTTAATTGTGCCAAATTGTCCTGTTACAATATTGTTTAATGTTTAGCTACTTATGTCGCTGACTGTATTACAGTTCGAGGATCTATCAGGAGTCCAGAAAACAAATCTAACGAATTAATTTCTCAATAATAGCATCGACTCAGGAGTTGTGATGACGGTAATAGCCTTGCCCAATATAAGCGTCTGAAAAGAACTGGTTACATATATTATAAACTATACATAACCCTATTCATAAAACTTATATTAGGTATTACAAAAGGTTCTCTAAGTCACTGGAAACCTTTTATCAAATACGAAAGGAAGGATCCTTCATGGGCAAAACCAGTTGAAAATCGTGCCACTTCAAAAATATATTAACATCTGTCTACCCGATATAATCTTCCTTTTCACAGCCAAAAATATAGTCTGACCTATATTTAGCCGTCAATGGTCTAAGGAACGTTTGTGTTATACCACGCTTTTTATGAATCCTAACTAATATTAAAACTGCGAATGTGAGCTTGTTTGTCACGCTTTTACGCCTTTACTACTCGACCGATCGTCTTGAAATTTCGCATATACGTTGTCAGGGGTATAGAAAAGGACATAAGATACCTTTTATTCAGAAAAAGAGTACTGATTTTATCGCGTTGTTTATTTGACACCTTATTACAAAATTTTGAAAAACTGTAACACTACTATTACTATTAAACTTTACTAATTTTTAAGCTAATTACATTATTGATACTATTAAAACTATTTATACTATTACTATACTATTATACTATTTATATTTATGTTTACACTTTCTCCGACGTTTCAGTTGCTTTTCAGCAGCCATGGTCACGGGGAGACTACTAGTTATTTCAAAGTACCCGAACATAATTTAATCATGGGTGTTTCTATTTACGCAGAATGAGCTCAAAGTATCATGAAGTCTAGCTGTGGTTTGCTTCTTCTTGGGTTTGACTATTTGAATTACTGGATCCCAAGCTGGTGGTACATTCCAACCATCTTCTCTATTGAAATTAGGATGTTTCTTGATTTCAATAGCCTCGCGAAGCATCCTTGGTAGGAATCGGTGTTCTGTAGCGAGCATCTGTGGTTTGTCAAATCTCAGGTAGTTGTTGGTCCCCTGTTGCACATATTCACACACAGCAGACTTCAAAATTTTGTAATAAAGTGTCACATAAACAACGCGATAAAATCGGTATATAATAGTTTAATTTCAATGAATAACATTCGCGTAAACAGAAGACAATATTATAAAAAGAGTACTGTTCCCGAGCGAAGCCGTGGGCAAAGCTGGTTTGACTATATTTGTGGGTGGAGCAAACCTAGTGTTAGGATTCTGCAAGTCACCTTTGGCCTCTCTTCTAGGCTATTGAAATTATTGTATTCTACTATCGAGTGCTGTAGATGTTTGATAGTTGGAATTGAGAGATTAATGTGTTCTGATAGAAGGCAAGAAAGACTAAAGTAGGTATACTGACCCCGCTATTGTTCTTGAAACTTAATGATCATCGCTTATATTTAAGCCATTGGAATGATATGTCGGTCTATGTATATTAGTTTTACATCTGTATATCTCTAAAGGGTATCCCTGATGTTGTATTCACCCACATTTTGCATCTATGTTTTTAGGTTCACGTAAACGACGCCCAGTAGACGACATCAGAATCGCTCCGATTCTGATGTCGTCTACTGGGTTTATTTTCAGACTCCGTGATACTACTGCGAATCTACTAACAGTAAAAAAATATAGTTTGTTCCTTGATACCTAAAAATCTGAAAATCTGTGCTGTCCAATCCATAGTCTCACACCAGTGATAAATAAAAATAAAACACAATCATATGTGACACCACAGTCTCACATATGATTGTGTTTTATTTTTATTTATCCTGTTTCACTGTATGTGTGGGAGAAAATGAATGGTTGAGTGTTTTATTTTTTATTGTTGTATATATTTATTCAACAATACTCAATTCTTTATTGTTTTCCACAATTAAGTATAATCGTTAGTAATCAAGGTTGGTAGACCCTGTCGAGAATATAATAGTTTGTTGTCAGGAGAGGAAATAAGAATACTTTTTGAAATTTTTTCAATTGCACGATTTATCTGTCATTCATCATCTTTATTAGTTCTTGTTTTGTCAGCTGTCGCTAGTAGTCCCTTCATAATTTGTCGTAGATAGAATATACGCACACAACACATTAAGTTTTTCGATAATGGCCGATACAAGTGTATGCTTAATCTTGCTGATCCGTCGCTGTTATGCCAACTTACCGATAAAATAGAGATCTGTATTTATCCGTGTAACTGCTCTAACGTACCTGAAAATAGAAATATAATATTTAAATTATGATAAATTGTTGTCCATTTTCGGATTATAATAATAATAATATCAGCTCTGCACAGCTGGGCACGGGCCTCTTCTCACTGTGAGAAGGGTTGGGCCATAGTCCACCACGCTGGCCAAGTGCGGGTTGGCAGACTTCACATATCCTCGAGAACATTCTGGAGAACTCTCAGACATGCAGGTTTCCTCACGATGTTTTCCTTCACCGTTAAAGCAAGCGATAATTAACTATTTAATACTTCGAATAGTCAGAGATGCGCGCCTTGGGTTCGAACTCGAGACCTCTGCGTGGCAGTCCAACGGTTTCTCACTAGGCTATCGCTTTTTATAAATTTTATTTGCAGGGTAGTCTATAAATATCCACGGTCTGAATAAGTACTTGTGGGTATTGCGAGAAGTGATATATGTCAGGGTTTCCCCAGAGACCCATGTTTAGAGATTAATGGAATGGTTTGACAATATTAATATGTAAATATTCTATTGCAATCGTAACGAAAGGAAAATAAATTTATCAACGTCTTATAGACGTTATACTGCTTTTTTATACGATACAATAATTAAATTATTATGAAAGGACTACCTCCGAGGAACTATTGAGGCGGTACTGAATTCGACTGCAGTGTTCCAGATATCAAGTTTAACTCTCAGGACAGGCGATCGATGGCGTAGTGGTTGGTGTAACCAACTGCCACGCCTGAGGTCGCGGGTTCGATTCCCGCACAAGTCAAACATTTGTGTGCATGAACATGGATGTTTGTCTTGGTCTGGGTGTTTCTATGTATAATATGTATGTATTAACAAAAAAAAATATATATGTATGTTTATCCATTGTCTAATAACCATAGTAGGTACAAGCTCCGCTTAGTTTGGGCTAGATGGGGTTGTGTGTATGTGATAGAATATTATTATTATATTATACATCAAGGATTTTAATCGTAGATTACTAAATTTATATAGGGTTAACTTTCTGAACGTTAAGCTGTCACCTGACACACTATGATATCTGAATTCTAAATACAGTATTATCTCGCTCACACGTATTAAAAATTGTAAACCACCGGTAAATTGTATGTAACGATAACGATAGAGTACCGAACTTAGATTGCACGCAAAAGTGTCCAAACTAAAATGAGTGAGCTCACACATTTGTAAGCTCACTCTTTCTTAAATCCATTTTGATCTTTTGAACACACAACATTTGGCACTTGGTTCTGTCACGACTCTTTAAAACTTGTTGCTGTCACGTGTACCTACATATGAATTTCAAAAGACCGTTCGTAGGATTTCGTAAGCTCTCAGTAAGACAGAGATCCACTAAGCATCCTCTTGTTGTCTGTGCAATAGACAGGCAACAAGCGAATGATGAAGTACCTCTTAAGTAGTTTTATTTACTCATTTAAAGACTCATTTAACGTAAGGATAATTATTTATATTGCATCGAATTAGGTATAACTTGGTGGATCGATGATGGATTATTCGTTGTTAATCTGATGCTTTGCGCAGTCGCGAAACACATGACAATGCATTTTTGTGTTTGAAGCGAATCACTTTAACATGGAGTACGATCCCATTATGCGGCTGTGTTTCAGCCCTTTGTTACAATTTGATGGTGCGCGGTAGGTTCCTCTCGTCACAAATTATTACATGTCATACAAATTAATAATAAAATGTTATAGAAGCCAATTGTCGTCTATCGGTCATACTTCTAGACTCCATATTTAATGTTACAATCTCAACAGAAAACCAAATCATACATTTAATTAAAAAAACACTTTAGCCGATTCGACCATCGTACTAGAGTCCTCACACTCGGCACGTTACTTATTAATTGTAAACCTACGCCACGAACAAAGCATTTAAATAGAATTTTAAAACACAGAATTAATAAAAACCGTCTGATATTTTCAAAGATTTTTATACCATTATTTACTTAGAGATAACTAACCGTAGTTCATTAGCAAGTCGGCTACAGAATGTAACCGCAGTTTGTTTTTTAATAAAGTCGTGGCTCAGAGGCGCGCGGCACGCGGCGAGTGAATTGATTATAATAATTCACTCTCCGTACCTAAATCTACCTCAAATTTGTTTTTATGGACTGTAACGGATACTTTTATATTAATACAGCCTTAAATAATGGATGTACAGGTAATAGGGCAGACGAATTACTTAATTATGACGTACGACCGCGCATTTATTTAGTACCAAATACGATGGAAATAATATCAAATTTGTTTATTAAGCTATTGCGTATTGTAGGAGATTTTCTATCATCTTTAAAGAGTGTATGCACGAGAATCAGGTTACGCTTTACAGAGAGTATAGCTCAGTTTCTTCACATAAAAGGAAAATGTTTTAAGATATGGTGGTCGCGGGCAACGTCTAGTTAATACTAATCCTAACTAATATTATAAAGCGAAAATGAGTTTGTTTGTTTATTTGTTACCTTTTCACGCCTAAACCACTGAGCCGATCATTCTGAAATTTTGCATATACGTTGTCAGGTGTACAGAAACGGACATAGGCTACCTTTCATCCCGAAAAAATTACTGTTCCCGAGGAAAACAACAATAACGTTCTTATGATAATAGATGGCGCCACGTGTCTTTGGAATCATAATTGAATTATATTATTACAAGCAGAGTACAACCCGAATTGATTGTCAAATTCTAAATTAACGCGAGCGAAGTCGCGGGCAAAAGCTAGTATTATATAAAGGAATTATTTGATTTTTTGTTTGTAAGGATTTAACTCATAAACTAAACAACCCATTTAAAAAAGTCTTTTATTATTAGAAAGCTATATTATCACCGAGTAATATAATAATTTTATTTTTGAAAAAGTACTTTTACTAACATAACCTAACCTACTTTTAAGCGAGGGAAGCCGCGGACAAAATCTAGTGTAGGTATATACGTTAAAATGATCCAATTAAAGATAAAACATAGCATGTACATTATGTTAACATTCGTCGAGTATGCGTTCACAAATAGATCATAACGCGGACCGTAGTTCAAGAGTTTAAGCGGCAAACGTCCGAGGTGTCGTGTCAAGTACCTAAAACGTCCGAGGTGTCGTGTCAAGTACCTAAAACGTCCGAGGTGTCGTGTCAAGTACCTAAAACGTCCGAGGTGTCGTGTCAAGTACCTAAAACGTCCGAGGTGTCGTGTCAAGTACCTAAAACGTCCGAGGTGTCGTGTCAAGTACCTAAAACGTCCGAGGTGTCGTGTCAAGTACCTAAAACGTCCGAGGTGTCGTGTCAAGTACCTAAAACGTCCGAGGTGTCGTGTCAAGTACCTAAAACGTCCGAGGTGTCGTGTCAAGTACCTAAAACGGGGGAGTGTGCACTAAAATTCGGCACAGTTTCAGCAAGTGGCCTCGTTCAAGCGGCGGTAATAAATATGACTATTGTATAGGTCATGTGTTCGATTTCCAGATCAAGGAATTGAATTGTGATATTATGTTTGCTTTCATTAAAAAAAATTACAATGTATATACACAAACAAATTATTTAAAAGTAATTTAAACTAAAGAGAAAAAGAAGAACAATATTACAATTAAATTAATTGTGCTATTGAGTTTTGCTGTCAAAAACGCCAGTCGGTTTCCGGGTCCGAATGTTATTGTCTAAGGTCCATATTCAAGAAAAGAGTAATTTTATTTACGGTAGTTATTTTCGACACATATTCCATAAAAAATATGTCACAGATTAATTGGCCGTAACTAAAACGACTGGTTTGTTAATATAGGAACCGGGCCTGTGACAGGAAATTGTCAGCAGCAGCACGGAGACTGGCAATGTGGCTGATAGAGACATCTATAAATATCCTTTCGGAGCAAGTAAATAAAGTCTTATATACTCTACGTAAGTATATAAACTTATTCATTAACCAGATTTCTAAGAAATTCCTTGTAATCGGTTTATGCTTTTGAGAATTATAATACCGCAGACAGTTTCAAATATAGAACATATTTCTTTTTCTGCGGAGGCTTAAGGCTGCGCCGAGCGAAATGTGCCAAAAGAGGCGGTCACAGTTAAGTGAATAAAATTAACACTTTTTATTTAATACAAATATAAAATATACACTTACCATAATAATGAATATGTTAACAATTACTCCGTGTAAAAAACCTAAAATCCTAATCGTATCCTAACTATCCTAATCCTAGCCTAACTAATATTATAAAAGCGAAAATGAGTTTGTTTGTTTGTTACCTTTTCACGCCTAAACCACTGAACCGATCATTCTGAAATTTTGCATATACGTTGACAGGTGTACAGAAACAGACATAGGCTACCTTTTATCCCGAAAAAAATTACTATTCCCGAGGAAAACAATAATAACGTTCTTATGATAATAGAAGGCACCACGTGTCTTTCGAATCATGATTGAATTATATTAATAGTTATTACAAGCAGAGCACAACCTGAATTGATTGTCAAATTCTAAATTAACGCGAGCGAAGCCGCGGGCAAAAGCTAGTACTTCAATAAATCCTTTACTTTCAAAACAGCCCGAGTCAATAACGTCGGGGTTCAAAGAGATTGTCTGAAAGGTTACTTACTTTGTGAAAATCCGTTGTTAAAATAATGTTTAGAATAGAATAAGATTTAGTTAGCCATTGTTCCAAGTGACTGCTTAGCTTCTGCTATGCCACAATAAGTGATCATGTGCTTCGTATATGTGGTTGTTTATGCCTACTACAATTAGATTAGGTACCTTAGAACGACAGTTGTTAACATAGTAAACGAATACTTTTCGAATTTCACGAATACTGGCAGCAAAATATCGATATTTTGCTGCCAGTATTCGTGAAATTGCAAGAAAAATAAATTAAAATATTCGAATCTTAGAAGTTCTCTAATTTAAATGTTGATGAATTCGTCGTCTATAAGTACCATTCGAATTATATTCGAATTTTCAAAAGGTTTGTCTTGTAGCAATTCTATGTTCTCCATGCTCCGTTCTCGTGAAAAATGAAAAACGGTATTGGCATGGAGCTAATACGTAATTAAATAATCAGTCACTATCAAAGAAATGTTCTATCAACATCGCGAATATTTCAATTTGCTTGAATATTCCAATAATTCATTTTTATTCGAAATGCCTGTTGCATGGGCATAAAACAAACGAGTATTACAAGCAATTATAAGCTTCAGTTACCGCTTTGAACAAGGAAGTGTTGGCTTACCAGCTTATAGTAAAAAACCCTTTTTCAGCCTTGTATATACAAGTTGTTGCAGATATTTCCCGGTTTCAGTGGTTCGTAGCGAAAAAAACGAGAAATTCCGCTCAGGATTGATTGGAGCTCGAATTCAGTTTCATTTCACGAGGTCGGCGCATGCAGATATACCGAAATTCTGAATGATTACCTCATCTAGGTAATCCAAACGGGGCATTATATGCATCCATTTGGATTATAGAAGAGTTGCTATGTAATGCATTTGGTGAAAAGAACTTTTTTGTTGCACTAATCCTAATTTCCTAACTAATATTATAAATGCAAATGTGAGCTTCTTTTTCGGTTACGTTTAAACGCCCATAGTACTTGACCGATCATCATGAAATTTCGCATACACATCGTCAAGGAACATAACAAGAAACAGAAACGGACATATAAGGATACCTTTCATCCAGAAAAAGGACTGTTCACGGGCGAAACCGCGGGCAAAAGTTAGTAATACATATGTGGAAGTATGTAGACATGTATTGTATATTGTAGTAACTATTGGTGAATCTTAATAAATAAATAAATCTCTGAAACACGCAAGCGAAGATTACATAGCGAGTTATTATATACAAGTTTCTGACATCACCCGTTGGCTCATGGTCCAGGCACGATCACCTAGCCTGACGGCCAACCTTGAAGGATCCTCCCTTTGTGTTGGAAGGACATTACACCACCTTCCTCCAAACTGACTTCAAATATGTATGAATGAAAATTTCCTTTAGTTCTTAGAATACGGTATAGGAGTTCTGTGGTTTTAAATGTCAGTTCGATTATGAGATCTAAGATAGGTATTTCTTTTAAGCATTGCCGATTCTGCGCTTCATTGAAAGTTCACTTAAATAAATTCTAAAATACTTTGCTTTTTTGTGCTTACACTAGACGATTTTGTCTACATTTTATTTCTTTCGAAATACATACATGCGCACACGTCACATAGGTGATTTTATTTTACTACCGTTCTATTAAGAAAGGAGATAAAAAACTTGACGTAGCTCATTTTGTCAGCTCGGACAAAATCTCTTTGTCCCAGACAATTAATAGACGTGCCAAATTTGCGGCTGGTTCATACTGACCTATTAATTTTTATTCACTAAGATAAATCACAATAATGTTGATATTTTCCTTTTAAAATATTGCTTTGAATATTTCATGACGTCTTAATATACATTCCAATACCTACTACGCAACACATTAAATCTGGACAACTTATTGTGAATCATTATTATTTATTATAAACAAATGGACAACATAAAAGTATACACCAAATCGTTGTACAAGTTAAAACTTATATCTAACATTATATACATTAATATTACCAGACATAATATACAAGGTATTTATCAATTTATTATTACATCTGCTTACTTGAGTACAATAAAAGACAAAAGATTCGTAACATAGTAACTAACTAAACATCCATCATCTCACATCTAAAACAATCACAAATCTTAATGAAATGAAATGAATGAAATTAAATAAAAATAAAATTAAATGAAATGAAAAGATTTTTATTTTTGTACCATCATGACATGCATAATCAATTATTATAGAATGTGGGTATAACAAAAAGTAAATAAAAATATGGAAGTATAAAGAAATTTTAAAAACAATTGAAATGTTTATTTGCAGATGCAGATCATATATGATTATTAATATTTTTGAACTGTACGGATGGCGTAGAGGTTTAAGTGGTCGCTTCTAGTGTTGTGGGTTCGCATCCCATACGGGACAAAATTGTGTGGTCCACAAATTATTGTGCCGAGTCTGCATGTCCATTGAATGTTTGCTAAGTCCCCGGCGACATAGAACGTAGACCAAGTGCGGAAGTAGTCTCATTAAAGAACAAGTGTAAATCTTAGAGTTCGAAAAAATGGTTCAATTAATATGCAAAGATGACGTGATACCACGAGTCAAAGGTCAAAGGTCATAGTAATTTCGGGGTTATATCGACTATGCTGAGTCGAATGGCGTTATGGCGTTGACCGCGAGTCTCTAGCTCTTAGAGCTCTTGAGTTGAAAGTTGTATAACAAACAGACAGACGGACGGACAAAGCTGTTGTATACGAGTTTTTCGAACTCTAATTATAAGAAATATATTTGAAGTGAAAACTTCTTTAGCGCCGTTGTGCAATTTTTTGTGATGGGTAGAAAATGTTAAACTCGCGTCAGGACACGTGACCTGATCGAAAATTCGTAAGACGGAGGGAGAATAATTGTCATGTTTGTGTATGATAGCGCAATAAATGAATATTGTATTTTACCACATAAATGATAGTACTTTTATACTGATAATTAAAGCAATTCGTGCAAAACTATTCCCTAACCATTCCAAAATATCAAAAAAGCACAACGTTAATATTTAAGTTTTCACTTCTGCCGGCACTCCCGGAGTGCTACCCGTTGATTTCTTTTTTTTATACAGCTGTGCCGGATCCGAACTCTTATCTTATCTTATCTTATGTGGGGGCCAGTCAATGCAGACCGGCGACACTTCGACCCAGTGGGATCTTTTGTGTCGACACTCTCCCAATAACGCCTGCCATAGATGTTCATGGCAGCCGGGACCAACGGCTTAACGTGCTTTCCGAGGCACGGAGCAGGCGATAATTGTCAATCAATACGCACATAATTTCGAAAAGTCATATAACTTCCGAAAGTCAGAGGTGCGCGACGTGGGTTCGAACCCGAGACCCTCTGCATTGCAGTTTGTTGGTCTCCCCACTGAGCTATCGCTGCTCAATGATCCGAACTCTACCCATTGTATGGCCGACTTGAAGCCACCGCCAACAAGCCTTCTAGCTTAGTTAAAGGGGTCAACAAGTATACTAGTAATCTGTAAACGTAATTGCAATACAGTGACGAAATGACCGCTTTAATCACGCGATCTGCGCAGTCACTTTGATATTCCTTTTTAAATAACATACACATTCACGCAGTAATTTGTGCATGAGATAATTATTAACAGGATTAAATATAATGATCATCAAAAATACTATATGGTCAGCAAATATTGCACAGCATAACGAGCATCTATACGCCTCAAATCACTGCATTCCGTCTCGGAAGTGTTAGGTTATGTTAGGTTCCTTTTTTTAAACCCACCCAAAAATAGGAGCCCCGCCAAGCGGGGCTCTGTCGACTTAGTTTGATCTCTTTAAAGTTTGCTGGCCATGAGTTGCTGCTCAATTAGCTATTTCTGCTCACAGATTATATTTTGCTGCTCACAAAAATACCAATACTATGCTAACCATTTAAATAACACCCATTATTAACATGTAAGCGCGGGCAGAAGTTTGCCTACAGCTGATGTTAGCTAAACATACAAGTAGTGTAGTGTTTGGGCAAAAACTTCTGATCTCTCTCTACCGATTAAATTCAAACATTTGCGGACACACTCAATCCATCAAAATGTTTGCACCAACACAGTATTTGCGCAAATGGTTTGATCGTGTAGCCTATAGATTTTGTAAGTAAATTAAAAAGTAACGCTTTACGCCTAGGTTTTTGGAATCGTTAAAGCTGCTTGTACCTGCTTGCGCCAAGGACTAAGCTGTTTGAGGTACCTACATCCCGCACTAATTTGCAGAAATTTGCTCCAACGGTCAGGGCTTTAAATATTCTAAATGAGGTTTCTCGTAGTTTAGATATTTATCTTTGTTCTTTGGCGGAATTTGAGAGATTGGCACTGGATTATATTTAGCTATCGTTAGTACAATGATATAATAGCTTTATGGCTGCATTGCTGTATTGGGTCTGTAACCTGTAATAACAATGTGTGCTGGATAAATAAATAAATAAATACTTGAGTACCTACATTTCTTTTAAACATTTTGATAACACAATACATACATACTCTGTCGTCACTATTATTGAAAGGGTAGACAGAGATGAATTACACATATCTACTTTTTTGATGACTATAACTAATAAGTTTCCACACTATTATAAGCATTAAATTTAAACTTCATACGCATACTCATTACACTATAGGACCTTTGTTTTCTATATAGGTATTTAAACTAGATGTTCCCGCGGTTTCACCCGCGTCTATCTTTATTGCGCCGCCCCCGTGGGTCGTAGCGTGATGTTATATAGCCTAGCCTTCCTCGATAAATAGGCTATTCAACACTAAAAGAATTTTTCAAATCGAACCTATAGTTCCTGAGATTAGCGCGTTCAAACAAACAAACTCTTCAGCTTTATAATATTAGTAGGTATAGATGTCGACAGTTATATGTTCATTGCGCGCTTGCTTATCTGTCTAAATAAGGGCATGGCAGGCTGTTAATATAACGTGCGATGGATGTAAATAAAATAAATAGTAACGTTTATGATTTCTAGAATCAGTAACAGCACGTAATTAACTTTTTTACACGCATGGCTAAGACCAGGCCACTTTGCTACTCCATAAAAGCTCATCATCATTCATCGCTACCCATCGCTAGACTATCGCCTATTCACTTGATTTGAATTAAGAGCAATTCAGATTATCTCGATAAGTAATCGACCATCTTGATAAAATCAAACCGTTTTATTTATTCGAAATACAACTTCTTGGACGGTTATTTGGGCGTGTAATTAAACGGCGTTGTGGTATTCTCGATCATATTAGTCGGCGGCAAACTAAATTGAATTATTAATGGAAAAACGTCGGCCTTCGATACTGTTCTGTGTCTGTTAAAACTTCAAGACACAACAATTACAGCTGAAGTACTTACTCATTAAAATATTAGTAGAAATCTTAAAGCCGTTTTGTTGAAGTGGTTCTGGAAAGCGACGGGCGATTGCGAGATAATCTATCAATCGAAAGAATCGCAGTCGATGAAATTCCGAGTCGAATCAATAACTTATCGAGTAGATAATCGAGATGATTGTCGATTAATTTATTAAATATATTGTATAATCTTTAAGAAAGTGGATTCTGAATGCGCAGAATGCAAGAAATTTCCTTAATCTGTCAAGTCTTGGAAAACCAGACATCATTAAATGTCGGCCTTGATGGCGTAGTGGTCAGTGTAACTGACTGCCACGCCTGAGGTTGCGGGTTCGATTCCCGCACAAGTCAAACATTTGTGTGCATGAACATGAATGCTTGTCTTGGTCTGGGTGTTTCTATGTATAATACGTATGTATTTAGAAAAAATAAAGTATTTATATGTATGTTTATCCATTGTCTAGTACACATAGTACAAGCTCTGCTTAGTTTGGGCTATATGGTGTTGTGTGTATGTGGTAGAATATTATTATTGAAAACCTACTGTCTGGTAGCATAGCCTCAGTTTTAGTAGGGGTTCCGCGCCCGCGATACGACGCCACGATCCACAGCAGCCTTCAAAGGAACGCTACAAGGAGCCTATTGTTCCTTTGCCTCACTGTAAGGAAACGTGAACACTGCGAATGATATATTGCAGTACCTTTTTTGTAATAAAACACAATATTGCGCTTTAAGTTTTCATGTTGGAGTAACGTTGTGGTATTTTACTCAAAGGTTTATTTCTTACTTCAGACAAGATCTTGATTTACAAAAATAATATAACGTAATAAAGGTAAGATATCTTCATTATACATATATACATAGATTCACGCCTGTTTCCAAGAGGGGTAGGCAGAGATTACGATGGAAATGGAAATCATTTGCTACGATCCTGACACACTTCTCTGGCTTCATTCACTTTCATAACATTCCTCATACACGCTTGCCGGTGTAAGGTACTCTTAACCTGGCCTATATCCAGAACGTCTCCGATCTGATCAAGAAACGTTCGCCTAGGTCTTCTTCTTCTTGCGACTGTTCCATTCACACTAGCCTTATAAACTTTTCTCGTCCATTCTTTCTACATGCCCAAACCAGCTTAATATATAATAATGCACAATGGCATAGAAGTCATATACACCAACTCTTGACCTTATTTTGGTAACAAGGCCAGTTTGACAGTTTTTCTGGTTATGCCTGATAAACATACACATTTACGTATCTTTCATATCGCAAACCAAAAACGAAGTATCTAATCGATTATTTGCACGTCAAATAATGAAGATGAGAAATATATGTGGTGTGACTCTGAAAGATAGAATAAGGAATAGTGTGATTAGAGAGAGATGCGGCATGAAAGTGGATATAGTGACAAGAATAGAAAGGGGTATGTT
Source organism: Catocala sponsa (assembly GCA_963564715.1). NCBI lineage: Eukaryota > Metazoa > Arthropoda > Insecta > Lepidoptera > Erebidae > Catocala > Catocala sponsa. Next base: position 1,962,428 of record OY751337.1, read on the forward strand.
AAGCTGGTTTGGACATGTAGGAAGAATGGACGAGGAAAGACTGACTAAGAAAGTTTATAAGGCTAGTGTGAATGGAACAGTCGCAAGAGGAAAACCTAGGCGAACGTTTCTCGATCAGATCGGAGGCGTCCTGGACAAAGGCCAGGTTAAGAGCTCCTTGAACCGACGGACGTGTATGAGGAATGTGATGAAAGTGAATGAAGCCAGAGAAGTGTGTCAGGATCGTAGCAAATGGAAATCCGTAGTCTCTGCCTACCCCTCTGGGAAACAGGCGTGAATCTATGTATGTATGTATATATCTAATATATTTTAAACTTTCGCGTTGCATTATAATGCATTATAATTATATATCAAGTGTCAAGCATCAAAAGGTAAACGTATGCATGATCGCGTTAATACCCGTTACATAATATTATATAAATTTATCTATTCGTTTTTAATTTTCTAAAACGTTTCAGTATATTATTACACATTTTTGTTATAAATCTATATCTCTGAAGGTTAAAACCACACTTCAAGGAACGTTTTCCAGTAGACCTTGATGTGTCCGATAAAACCCCCATTCTAAGAAACGACTAGAGATAACGACCGAAATTACATTAAATACTAGCCTACAATGGTGCTTAGAATTTGGTATTTAATATTCAATGTAGCTTGTGTAATAGCTTTGTAAAGTACATACTTACTTAAAACTATAGTATATATAATTATATATTACGAACAAAAACATTCGTACAGAAAATTTTAAAATAATAATCTATATATTAATACGTGAAGCAAAAACTTTGTACCCCCCTGTTTACGAAAATTGCGTGGACGGCGGAGTATGAAATTTGGCTCAGTTAAAGTTTATATGGAGAAGGAGTAGTGAATCTTAATATTTTTATAAAATATGCATTAGAAATACATTAAATTAATGAAAAAACACTACACGCACACTACAATACATTTGACGCAAGCAGTCGAATCGCGTTCGTAGTATTTCGGCATTGTTCGCCTGATGTCTAACTATGGTTAACTATGGTTACATATGTATGTGGAGTAGGTGACTAAATTAAATGTGATTATAAGGGTATAGTTATAGACAATAAAATCCGTAATAATGAACAAACTTAAAATTTAAATCAATTATGATCGAATTTCGACCACTTGGCGACCGCTAGTTCTTTTTATTTCAGTTAACGTTACATGAACGCAATAGTGGGTATATAGTAATATAATACTTATTATAATAAATGTTAATCTTAGTTTGTTTGTTAGTAACGTTTTCATGCCTTAACTACTTGACTAATCATCATGAATTTTGTATACCTTACATCCAGAAAAAAGTATTATTCATGAGCTAAGCGGGCAAATGCTAGTCCAAAAATAATTAAGTAATATATTCAATCTGGCGGTACATTACTTTACAATGCAATATGGACCTGTTCATTAGAATATACCGTCAATTTTATCTTCACAATCGGCTTTAGTATGGCATTAAAACCATTCACAATAGCCGCTGCAAACATACAAGATACGCTGCAGAATCGCGGTAGCCCTAACATCACCCAGAGTGCATTGTTATCCTGAATTCGGGCCTCCAGCGTATATCTAATGAATGACAAGCTTTGTGAAATTTTATGAAAATGCTAAATGAATGAACAGCAATTGTAATAGTGTCACACGAATTGCTCGCGCCATGGCGGCTGCGCGCGAGTCGAAGTGGTGGGTGGCGCCCCTCTCCCCCTCCTACCGGCGCGGCGGTAGCCGATATATAAACGCGACCGCGCCTGGTTCCAGCCCGGTGGAGCGTAGAGCCTCTCTCCCGCTGCCACCACAGACTGACAGATCGACTGACGATGAAACAGATGACAGCCAAACAGTGTCCTTAATCACCCCCGACGAAGTTAGGGCGGTCATTAGGGGACTTCACCCCAGAAAAGCTCCCGGCTCGGATGGAATTAGTAATAGGGTCATCAAGCTCTTCCCATATTCGTTAGTAGTCCTTCTGACTAGCATATTTAATGCCGCCGTCACATACAATATATTTCCACAGCAGTGGAAACAAGCTGTGGTCATTGGGATACCCAAGCCCGGCAAACCCAAGTCCGAGCCGTCTAGTTATAGACCAATTAGCTTACTTAAAGGATTAGGTAAAGTCTACGAGCGGCTATTGTATAGTAGGCTGAAAGCGTACGCCGAAGCATCGTTGCTCATACCCCACGAACAGTTTGGTTTTCGAACCAAACATTCGTGTGTACAACAAGTGCACCGTATAGTGGAGTACATCAGTGTGAAACTCATTCATAATCAATTCACCGGAGTCCTCTTCTTCGACGTAGCGAAGGCTTTCGACAAAGTGTGGCACAATGGCCTGTTGTACAAGCTATTCACTATGGGTGTCCCTCCCAAGCTCGTACTCATCATACGAGACTTTCTGTCAAATAGAAGCTTTCGCTACCGCGTCGAGGGGGCCTTGTCACCACCGCACGCTATACGCGCCGGTGTACCCCAGGGCTCAGTGCTCTCTCCGCTGCTATACTCTCTGTACGTCGCCGACATACCGAAGCATAGGCTAGCGTAGACAGCACTTTTTGCAGACGACACAGCCATTTATTATGCAGGCAAAAACCCAGTCACAGTTAGTAGGAAGCTCCAATCCGCGGCCAACGCCTTAGGCGCTTGGTTTCGGAAATGGCGAATAGAGGTCAATCCCGAGAAGAGTCAAGCGGTGTTGTTTCACAGGAGAGAACCTCGCCTGTACCCCCCGGGTGCGACCCCTCTAATAAGAATGTTTGGCTCCGCTATCCCATGGACTAGTGAAGCCAAGTATCTAGAGGTGTCACCCTTGACAATCGACTCTCGTTTCTACCTCACCTAAGGAAGGTTCGCAACCGGGCCGCCTTCGTGTTAGGTCGACTACATCCTCTCATAAACAGTCGCTCGAAACTATCACTTAGACACAAAGTTCGGCTGTATACAGCATGTGTTAGACCCATAATGACCTACGCCAGTGTAGTATTCGCACACGTTAAGCCACACAGGATCCATAGGCTACAAACACTACAAAATAGATTCATGCGCAAAGCTACGGGAGCACCGTGGTTCGTGCGCAACGAAGATCTACACATAGATCTAGAGCTGCCGACCATCAGGCAATTCATGAAGCAGTGTTCTCGTAGCTACTTTGACTCTGCTCAGACTCACCCCAACCCGCTAGTGGTTGCGGCGATAAACTACACTCAATCTAGGATATCCAAAATTAGGAGACCTAGGCTCATATTAGACGAACCAGATGATAGCATCACACTCGCACAAGACAAAGCATACACGGCTCGCGAAGCCATACAAAGTCGTCCGCGGTTCCGCCCTCGCCGCAGAGGCCGGAATACGCGTCGCGCTAATGTTAATTCCGTGGATCACCTTAGATCCACGTTGCCGACAACGCCCCAAGCCGAGGTCCGTGGTAGTCCACCCTTGGGGACCAACGTTGTCTAGTTTATTTTATAACGGGTTGGGAGCCTCCTACGCTCACCCACAGTCCGCGTAAATTTGTAAAGGCCATCTGAGGCCAACAACTAGCACACACAAAAAAAAAAAAAAAAAAAGGTTCCAGCCCGCTTCGTCTTCTGCACCCAACTAAGTTAAGTGGTCCATATTGCTGGACCACGTAGCGAGCCTTCTAGAACCACGCCCTGTTCTTTTGTTTAGTTAAATGTTATATTATAAAAATACTGTGTGTTCTATACTAAGTTGTTTATGGAAATACAAACCTTTTAATTGTGTAGTATATTAGTAGTAATTTTTGAATTATCTTCACTAAATATATTCCCAGGTCAACGACGCCTTTAAAGCGTGATAACGTTACAATAGGTAGAATCAATTCAGGGGAGTGAATTCCACGAAATTAAAGGGAAATTGAAAATGGCCACTCAGAAGTTGAACTTTCTATCAGTCAACCTTGGAATAGAATCCTCAACGTAAAACAAACCTGACAAATATTTAATGACAAACTAAATACAGAGATACCTAAATAACTCAATATTGAAAACTCAAAGTAACGCGAAGCCGAATTTCAGGGCAAACTTTTCTTTTATTTAACGTGAAACCTTTTAATTAAAGTTCGGCAGCTATTTGTTTGTGTCGCTAACAACAAATACCTAAATCGATACCGCTCAAAACTGGTAGAACCAGTCTGAACCGGCTGTAACTCGTGCGAGTCGATGCGACCGTTTTAATTAAATTTCCTGTCAAAATATTGCAACGGTCGGTTTCATTAGGCTTTCGTAACAGCGCGGCGTGTCAAATCAACGGTGCCATGGTTATGTATGTGCCCCGCTATTGCGTGTTTTCACTTTGAAGAGAACAAGAACAATATTCGAGGCTATAGAAGTAGAACGGTTTTTATTTCTGATTAAGTACATTTTTATTACCAAACGGGTAAGGTTACCCCGTTAGGGACACCTGAAGAATAATCGTGACAGATCTTCTCTACTAAAAGTGTTTTTGACAGTTTTTGTATGGACAATCTATGTATTTTAGACCTCACGCAAGATATAGGAGAAAAAATTTTGGGCATTCAACTAGTAAAATTAGAATAACACTGATTTACGACTTTCTTATTTAAATAATGTTCTTTTTTTATTTTAGTTTCAATTCTCACTGTTGGGAAATTATAAGACATGTTCCCGCGGTTTCACCCGCGTTTATCGTTACTGCGCCGCCCCCGTGGGTCGTAGCGTGATGTTATTAGCTTATAGCCTTCCTCGATAAATAGGCTATCCAACACTAAAATAATTTTTCAAATCGAACTAGTAGTTTCTGAGATTAGCGCGTTCAAACAAACAAACAAACAAACTCTCCAGCTTTATAATATTAGTATAGATAACGCGAGATCTGGCAAAACAATATATTTTTGTTATAAAATTACAATAAAATAAAAATAAAAGTGCGATCAACAAAAACAGTAAATTAAGAATTTTTATAAATTTTTTAGGAAAAAAGCCTTTAAAGAAGTATACAAAATCTTTGCAACTACTTGAACATTAATAGCTAGTAATTTTTTATCGTAGTGATTAAAACTTTATCTCATTGGACTTCAGAAAGTTTCAGTTCGAAATTCAGCCTCGTCTGTTTTATCTAGAATCAATCACTTGAAAACTGTATTTATATAGAATACGAAAATAAAATATATTTAAAAAATATCATGAAACACAAAGGTACAAAATTTCTGAAAGGGCGTGACGGCAGCGTTACTACTAGGGCATAAATGCTCATTCTATTTCTGAAACAAGATAGTTTGGGTTGCCCCAAACTATTTTAAGATGATTGATATTAAATGAACTAATTTATATTTTAATAGTTTATTGATTGATAGGTATATGAATATTGATAACAATGAGTACGCTTCTACCGTGAAATAGGCGAATACGTAAACTAACGAAATAATGAATAAAATTACGCGTACTGACGCATGACCTATATAATATTGATGACTATGAAATATGTAACCTTTGTACGGCTGCACCCGTACAAAGGTTAAAGTTTCTGTAAGAGAATAATAGAGTAAAAATAATTTTGACAGGTTTTCAAGTGCGATTGTTTTATTTATTTATTTATTTATAACACATCCCACACAACCATTACAGGAAGCCCAATGCGATTGTGGGGCCAAAATGCACACATAATACTCAAAACTTAAATATATAATACATAACAAAAATTAAAATTTAAAAATAAACAAAGAAAATTGACAAAATCGTAAACCTAAATTATGAAATTAAAATATTATCATACACACTATTTATATGCTACTACATATAGAATTGCTTTTGCGAGTTCGTTCAGGTTACAGGAGAAGATATCAATTTTAGTGCTGAGCTCGTTGATTACCCTTATTGTGCGAGTAAGTGGCGTTTTGGCCAGTAAGTTGGTCCTGGCAGCAGGGACAACCAGAATCGGTGGAAGTCGCCTCCTCCACACATAGCGATCAGGCACACATAGGCTCAAGCGCCCTAGCACAGTTTCGTTACACACTTGACTCCTAAGGATTTTAATTACATACATTGCAAGTGAGAACTCCCGACGTACTCTTAGCTCATTGTACCCGACCATTCCGAGGACAAACAATGTGGGGTACATTAATGGATAGAATGGGTATACGCCATATAATTTCATGTACAGGTACCTGGTAAACTTATTCTACCATTCATCATTCTCTCTGAAAGTTGTGTCTTTGGTGATAATGTGGCAAATAATTTAAATATACTGATACTCGTTTGTAAAGGATGAAAGCATTCAAACGTTATAACAACATCACAGACTTATTAATATAAATATCGCTAACTAATAATCAACTACCCTCCAAGTGAATAGCTCTTAAGTCGTTGATTAACCTTTGTAAGCCTTTGTAAGTTACTTATATTTATAAGTGATTTTTCTGGTTTTATATCAGCTCTGTATTTATAAGCTGTTCCACTGCTGAGCACGAAACTTTACTCCTCAGTATAAGAAGGGTTAGGCTATAGCCCACCATGCTGGCCAAGTGCGAGTTGGCAAACTTTACATATCTTCCAAAACATTATAGAGAATTCTCGTCTAAAAGCTCTCCATTATGCAGGACTACTCACGTTATTTTCAAGTATCGTTAAATCAAACTATAATTAACTTTTTAAAACGCACATGACTTCGAACAGAAAGACGATAGTATAGTGGGAGACAGTTTGACTGCCACGTAGAGGTCTCGAGTTCGATCCCAAGGCAACACACCTTTGACATTTTGGAGAATTTCTCTGATTGGTTGTTAATTAATACTAACCTACCTCTCAAGGATTTGAAACTGCTTTATAAGGAAGTAATTTATAAATTAATCTTTAATATTTAAGAGGTAGCTAAATATTAACTATTAACTGGTCAAAAAATATTTTTAGGTGTTTAGTATTAGTAGGCTTATTTAGTAGGCCTATTTAGTAGGCTTATTTAGTAGGCTTATTTAGTAGGCTTATTTTGATACGAGACACAAAGCGCTATATCTCACATCCTATCACAGGCTATCCAATCTAGGCTCCAAATCAAACAGGCTATAAGTCAGCCAACTTATTTCTTTTGTCCAATCACGGCGCTACGTAATTAATTGTGAGGGTGACAGCCAAACTCGTAAATATATCTAGCCATTTTGAGACAAAACAGTATTAAATTTCATTGTGCTATATGTGTATTAATAAATGTATTGCCTGCTTATTGCTATATGTGTATTATTATATTTAGTTATACCTCTGGGTCACTGCAGAAGTTAACATGTTTACTAATATTTTAAAGAGGAAAGATTTGATGTTTAGTTTGTTTGTAAGGATTTTACTTAAAAACTACTCAAGCGATTTTAAAAATCCTTTCAGCCTTAGAAATATATATTATCACCGAGTAACATAGAGACCTTTATTTAAAAAAGTACTGTTTCTAAGATAACCTTTTTTTTTTTTTTAACGTGGGGGAATGCTATGACGCATACCCCTCCGCGGGGGCGGGCGGAGGGGTTATGTCGGACTCGCCGGGGTAATTGAAAGATGTTAAACGATAAAATGAACCTCCCGGAATACCGACTAAACCTACCACGGTGTTCCTCGACAAACCACTATCGGCGGGGCCGCGCGAATCACTTTCACATGCAGTCGCGACCCCGCCGAGGTTACGGCCCGCCGTATGAAACGGCAGGCCACTACACGAACGATCTACCCACTGGTACCTCTACATATTCCCTACTGTCCCCCCCCTAGAGGGGAGACGGACTCGACACAGCGGCGCGCGTGGGAACACGCACGCCGCCTCTCGGACCTGGTGCTGAACGGATGGCGGGCAGGCCCACAAAGCCCGCCACCCCCAGGTCAAACCTCAGGGTGGCTGGAGGTCATCTCGCGCCCTCCGGCGCCCGGCTCTGCGGTTGGGGAGAGGGTTTAAACGCTCCCTCTCCCGCTCCGCCGCCTCCTTGAGGGAAATCACTTCCTCACAGAAGGAGGCGACGGCGTTCCACGACCTCTCACTCCGGACCATAGACAGAACTACGGTCGGGAGCGAGAGGGCAACCGATCCGACTGCCGCGACCAACTCACGGCGCTGTTATGCCCAGGCGGGGCAAACCGCCAATGTGTGCAGCGCCGTGTCCTCAACAACGTCGCGGCAGTCGCCGCAGTGGTGACAGCCGGGCGTCTCTTGCCGGCCTATCCGACACAGGAACCGGCCAAAACAACCATGGCCGGTCAAAAGCTGTGTCAGCCGGAAGGTGAGGGCGCCATGCCGCCTCTCCAGCCACTCCTCAAACACGGGACTTACCGCCACGATCGTGGCATGCCCGTTCTAAGTGTTCTAAGATAACCTAGCCTAACCTACTTTTACGTGAGTGAAGCCGCGGGTAAAAGCTAGTAATATACAAGGTTGATTAAACAGTGAGGCTTTATTTCTATCTACAAGTATGTACCCATCGATCAAATATACCATAGATGCACGATCGTCGCTCGAAAAACGGCCCCAACAAAACTGTGCATAAATCAGTCGTATGCGCTATATTATGCACCTGTCCCATTCACTCTTGCGTGCGCTGCCCGTAAGCGAGAGCGAATCGACACCACTACTACGGTGGAGACCGTACCATATACTTAGTACGCTTGCGTATCGCGAGTAACACACTTAGGTACGCTTTACATTGACGCGTTTTAACTAAACTATTACAAAATGTTTCTCAGTGGGCGTTCAATGGTTATTTCGGTTTATTTCCTGGATTGCATAATAAATGCAGACACTTATAAGTAAGTAGTACTGGTCAGTGCCACATATTGACGCGGTTTTTGTATGAGAATGTGCATCTATGGTATATTTGATCGAAGTATGTACCACATACAAGCTCTACACCAAATTTCAGTTCAATAGGAGCAGTAGTTTAGTCACAGGATAGATTTTTAGTTTTTGCTAAATTGGAACGCTGTATCTGCCCTAACAGCTGACCGAGAGTCTAAGCATAGGTATCTAAGGTCATGCACCTTAAAGCGACAAAAATGTAGGAGACTTGCCCCTCTGATACTTAGTATACATTATTACAGTAGCCAACAATCACGCCAAAGTGAGTCTTAATCTTAGCGGAATAAGAACGAAAACATAAGCATAACATTAGTTTCTAACACAAACAAGGATGCAATAAATTAAACCCGTGACAACAATGAAACAATAAAAGTCAACAGATGTTTATAAAATATGGTGTATGCGTATTAAATTGATTTAATTTGTTTGAAAAATGCGATTTTCTACTTTTATTTTAATTATAAATAATTATAATTTTTAAAGAACATAGGTGTGCTATGGGAGCTTGTCATGGTAGATTGTAATTCAGAAAAGGAATAAGTACACATTTTATAAGATTTCAAAGACTTAAAAATAAATGTGCGTATAAATTGTCTTTATTGACTCTAGCTACGCAGATACTAGTTTAACTTCTATTGTGGTTAAAACTTTTTATGTTTCTTCAAGTTCTAAGTGCCGCAGTGCTTGAAGTATAAGAAAAGAAACAAAAGTATTGGACAGATAAGACTTTTTAATGGAGGGCAGTTAAAATGTTTTATAGAGGGCTGTAGCTTTTATGACGTAATGAGTTTCTTTAACTTTGGTAATTGTCAGATTAGTTTCTTTTTATGAAAGTTTGAGGTTTTAAAAGGTTTTGGTGTTGAAAGTGCTAGACTTAACATTATATCACTTCAGAAAGGATAGGCATATCACACATATTATTATACAGAATGAGCCAATGTCCACCCGTATTCAGGGGCGTCGACTTAAGATGCGGTTGGACTGAATGACAGAGCTCGATATTCAAATCGTAAATAGTAAAATTGTATGGAGGATTTGAAGTGCGTTTTTGATAAATATTTGGGACAGACAAATTGTAATATGTATAACTATTTATGTTTCGTTTAAGCTGTAAAATAGAATAGATTTCTACTGTTATAATATAAAAAATCACTTAATACGAGCTTACGTTTTTGCATTTTTGTAGGCGAAAATATTAATTGAATAAAGTTTTAACACGGAGTAATTGTAAACACATTCATTGTTATGGCAAATGTATATTTTATATTTGTTTATTAAACAAAAAGTGTTGATTTTATCAACTTAATGGTGACCGCCTGTTTTGGCACATTTCGTTCGGCGCAGTCCCTGGAATAGTAAACTAAAACTGATATGTATTGCCTTTGTTCATACAGCTAGTTTCAAATACCCGGTGTATTACTGAATATTATAAATGCGAATGTGAGTTCGTTTGTTTTTTGCACGTTCACTCCTCAACTATTTGACCGATGATCATGAAATTTCGCATTGTTATCACAGATACAGAACAGGTTATATGGTACTTTTCACCTAGAAAGAAGTACCTATTCTTCCCAAATAAGCGAAGCCGCGGGAAAAACAAGTTATATAATAATGATGGGTGTTATTTAAATGGTTAGCATAGTATTGGTGTTTTTGTGAGCAGAAAAATATAATCTGTGAGCAGAAATAGCTTATTGATCAGCAAATCATGGCCAGCAAACTTTAAAGAGATCAAACTAAGTCTTATATTTAGGACTATATATACTAGGACTTATATTTATTTACGACCTATATTTAGGTGGGTTTAACAAAAGGAACCTAACATAACCTAACACATCCGAGACGGAATGCAGTGATTTGAGGCGTATAGATGCTCGTTATGCTGTGCAATATTTGCTGACCAATTAGTATTTTTGCTGATCATTATATTTAATCCCAATAATAATTAGCGACGGCAATGGCGAAGTTATCCGCGTATTACCGCTTACAACATTTCAATAAAAATTCATTGAATATCTTCGTCCTTTTTATAACTGGAGAAAACGTTCATTTAATACGAAAAGGGCAATATCAGTAACATTTGGGAGCAAGTATAAGGGTAGGTTATATCAGGTATCAAAATATATTTCATGTCGGCTAGCGTTCGCCGCGGGTTTCCTTCTCGCGGTTTACGCTTCACGATGGCATCGGATCGTTAAGAAGACGCGAGACGTCGCGAGTTAGTATAATGATGCTTAAGAAATTTGTAGCGTGGAAAATACGGATGTGGAATTGGAGAAGCATGCATGTAAACTGAGGAATAAGGAAGATATGGACAACTGCACAACTGCTGACCGTGTTCACAAAGCTGTTTATCTGATAGAAATTAACTTTGCAAACCTCGGATCCCATGTGAATAGTATACGTATCTCATATTATAATTTTAATAAGTAACGATAGCCTAGTGCAGAGGTTCCCAGAACTTTTTTCTCATTGACCACTCTCAAAATTTAGCTGGTTCCGGTGGACCCCCTGCAGCTACATTTCTATCAAAAATTTTATCAAATCTCTACGGGCTGAGCTTGTTTATATTTGAAATTCTCGGGACTGAACCTACCACGGTAGGCGGGCTGACCTTTTTCTTTAGTCATTCTCTACCGAAAAATCGGTATGTTCGAGACCACTGGTACTGAATATGGAATATGCAAGATTTTACAAGTAACAGTCGCTGAGCTTCTTGAAATATTATATGCCTACATTGATAGTTGAAGTCAAGCCTACATTTTAGTTCTTCACTATCTAAAGCAAATAAATTTTCGTGCACGCTTATGAATTGTGAATCCCCATTTTTTTTTGTCACGCCAACGTAGACCCCCGTCGAATCTCTCGTGGATCCCTGGGGTCTACCTGGACCACTTTGGGAACTAAGGGCCTAGTGCGAGAGCATTGGATTGGTCGTATAGATCTCGAGTTCAATACCAAGACACGCATCTCTGACTTTTCAATGTTATGTGCGTAGCGCCCAGTGGGGTCTCCATGCTAAAGAGAACCCGAAGTTCGAGCAGGAATAAGAAACCGGTCTTTAATGCAACACACTTTTAAAAAAATAATTTTATTGCCATTGGTGGCAGACGAGCATGTGGCCCACCTGATGGAAAGTGGTAACTGCTGCTCATGGACTTCAGCAATGTCAAGTCACAGCAAAGCCGCTGCCTACCGTGAAAGAAGAACTCTCTTTAAACCTCGTTTGACGAAGGACATATCATAGCGCTCGGGCAACATCGAAGCAGGCAGTTCATTCCAGAGCTTGTACATTTTCTTTTGGGATTAAATATAATGACCACCAAAAATACTAATTGCGCAGCAAAATATGCTTACTAAAATATATTATAACGAGCACATATACGCCGCAAATCACTGTATTCCATCTCGGAAGGGTTAGGTTATGTTAGGTTCCTTTTTAAGACCACCCAAAAATAGGAGCCCCTCGAAGCGGGGCTCCGTCGACTTATTTTGATCTCTTTAAATATATTTTGCTGTGCAATTTGGTGATCATTTACTATTTTTGGCTGTTATATTTTACTATATTTGGTGATAAGATAAACATAAGCCTTTTCTTTTACGTAAGTTCATAAATGAGTCTTTCAATTACTCTAATTCTGTGCGGACGCAGACGTCTGCAATATCCGAAATATTATTAGTCGAAACGTGTAAATGTCTACCAGCTCGAACGCGGTTACAAAGTGTAAACCTTTAGCTCAGCTTTTATTACTTATTCCAATCTCCGTCGATAGCCTATCGCGATAAAATCACCCAGTTTACAGATATTACACGTTTTAAACTCGAAGGCGACGTACGGAGATTGCAACGACATCTAGTATCCATAAAGTGAACTAAATTTGTGTCGAAATTACACGCTATCGCGGTCTTAACTTTTTATATTATTGCCCTCTCGGATCTGAGTTTGTTGAAATGACGATATTATAACGTAACGCAATAGTATTATGATGTTACACATTTATTCGTAAATGGGTATTTCGTATTGGGGTAAAGATACATATCCATTGTGTCCGAAAATCGCCAGTTTTATGCTAAGGCGTTTCGCAGACGACGGTTTTTGCTAAAGGACAAAAAGTCCGGCTGTGTCCGTTGTAGTCCGCAGCCGCGGATAACAATAACAGAGCCGGGTGCGCAACGGCCGAGTCCGGAGGATATCGGCTGACGGTCAACTCGCGACTGACCGCCATGGTGACCATACTCGTAAGAAGCCGCGGGCAACAATGGACAGTGCCGAACTTTTTACCCATTGTAAAAAAGCGTCGTACTGTAAAAACTGGCGTTTTTGAGCCCCAACAGACATTTTGTCCTTGTCCATCACGGCAACTACGCGCCTAGAATTCCATATGTTCTATAATGTCGGTCAAACTATCCGGTCCGCTGCTATCCGTCGTCTGTGTGACGCCTTATTCATCCGTTCACGTTCATCCAGATGTTAGTAGGAGGATTACTCGACCCTACCGTCTTGACCGTTTCCTTCAGGATAAGTATGTGCCCATTATATTCAAATAATGGCGCCAGTTTCACGATTTCACATTTCTTACGATGTTATGTGATAAAGGTTATAGATTCGAATATTTATCATAGTACATACATAGATTCACGCCTGTTTCCCAGAGGGGTAGGCAGAGACTACGAATTTCCATTTGCTACGACCCTGACACACTTCTCTGGCTTCATTCATTTTCATAACATTCCTCATACACGCTCGCCGGTTTAAGGTGCCTTAACCTTGCCTTTATCTAGAACGTCTCCGATTTGATCAAGAAACGTTCGCCTAGGTCTTCCTCTTGTTCCATTCACACTAGCCTTATAAACTTTCTTAGTCAGTCTTTCATCGTCCATTCTTTCTACATGTCCAAACCAGCTTAACATATCCTTTTATATTTTTGTCACTATATCCACTTCCATGGCGCATCTCTCTCTAATCACACTATTCCTGGCTGAGGTTGAGGGGAAAAGGCAGAATCTTGTCGTTGAACTTGACCGGACCTTGGACCGCATCTATGAATGGGGTGCCAAGAACTTGGTCGAGTTCAACGCCAAGAAGACCCAGGCATGCGCGTTCTCAACAAAAAAGTCTCCGTTCCTTCCCCTCCCTTCTCTGAAGAACACTCCACTGGTGATACGTGACAGTCTCTCCATCTTAGGTATGGATCTTTGCCGCTCCCTTAACCAGAAAACCTATATCGAGAGCGTCATTAAGCAAGCTTCGCGAAAACTCGGAGTTCTGAACAGGGTGAGGCGGTTCTTCACGCCTGGGCAACTGTGCCTATTGTATAAGGCACAAGTGCGCCCTTGCGTGGAGTACTGTTCTCATCTTTGGGATGGCTCCGCGCAGTACTTGCTGGACGCTCTCGACCGGTTACAGCGGCGGGCTGTCCGTATCATCGGAGATCCAGAGGTCACGAGTTTACTGGAACCTCTGCAACTCCGTAGGGACATTGCCTCATTGGCATGTTTCTACTGAATATACCACGGGGAGTGCTCTGAAGAGTTATTCCACCTTATCCCACCCTCCCCTTTCCTATCCAGAACAACGCGTGCTGGGCTCAGATGCCATCCTTACACGGTAGAGTCGATTAGAGCGCGTACCAAAAAGTTTGGGTCCTCATATCTCTGCCGAACGACCAAGGCATGGAATTCTCTGCCAAGGCACGTGTTTCCTTCTTCCTTCAATCCTGGGTTCTTTAAGCGGGGCGTGAAAAAGCATCTTCTCAGGCCGTCAAAGTAGAGACCTCAACATCGCCTCGGCTACTGTGGGGGCGATGTGGAGGCCACTGCTCTTAGACCACACGACTGCTTACCATCAGGTGGAGTGTGGTCATTTTGACGAGCAAAATAAAAAAAAAATTCCTTATTCTGTTTTTCAGAGTCACACCACATATGCTTCTCAGCGCTCTCATTTCTACAGCATTTATTCTGCTCTCATGCTTCTTTTGCCATACCCAACTGTCACTTCCATACATAAGTGTGGGCACTATAATATTATCATAGTAACACTATATTATCATAGTAATATTGACATAAGTTTGTACTTAGGACTTGGTGTTCTGTTTTGCTTCTGGCTTGTAGGTGAACCAGTAAGCTTTTTTAATTTTTTATTCCAATACGGAGATGGAATGTCTGCGGGCGACGACTCCTGGGCGACTCCAAGACAGGAACGTCCTTTTTTTTATCATTGGAGAATGCGTTGACGCATACCTCCCTGCGGACAAGGGGAGCGGAGAGGTTATGTTGGGCTCACCCGGGCAATGATGGTAGGTACATCCTGGGTACTATCCATACCGACAAACCTACCACGTGTGCCAACTCGTTGCCTTGAATGGTGGGGGGGTCGAGGAGAACCAGTAACCTAACTTAATGTAAGCAGTAGCTCATGGAAACACAGACAGGTGATATCACTTGGTATCACAGAAATAAATCAAGCTAAATGTCGTTCAATCAGTGCGTGCTACCCGTCATGACCTACGGTGTCGAGACATGGACACTCACGGTAGGGTTGGTCCACCAGTTCAAAGTCGCTCAGAGAACTATGGAGAGAGCTATGCTCGAAGTTTCTCTGAAGGATAGGATTCGTAACGAATATATCCGACAGAGAACCAAAGTCATCGAGATAGCTCAGAGAATTAGCAAGCTGAAGTGGCAGTGGGCTGGCCATATCGCGCGAAGAACCGACAACCGCTGGGGTAAGCGTGTTCTTGAGTGGAGACCGCGACTCGGCAAACGTAGTGTAGGACGCCCTCCGACCAGGTGGGATGACGATCTGCGAAAGACTGCAGGCAGATGCTGGATGCGGCAAGCTGAAGACAGGGTGCTATGGCGCTCTTTGGGGGAGGGCTATGTCCAGCAGTGGACTATTATAGCCTGATGATGATGAAATGTCGTGCAACGTGAAAGTTTGAAAGAATACCTTTCAAGTAGAAAAACGGATTGTTTCCGAGTGAAACCGCTAGTAAGAGATATTTAAGAAAAGTAATGTGAGTGGTCTTCATAAGCACTATAGTAGCCAAAACAATTATTTTAGAAGAAGTCTGTTTATGTTTGTTCTTCTGTTCTCCCTAGCCTTTATCATTCCCAAGTCACTTGGGGTCGGCTTACTAGTCTAACCGGATTTGACTGGATATCAGTTTTTACACGGAGCGACTGCCATCTGACCTCCGCAAACAGAAGGCTAACGATACCCTAAGGCTAGACCAGTGTCAGGATATTAGAGAGCACTGACTTCCCAATAACGACTGCCATAGATGTTCATGGCAGCCGGGACCGACGGCTTAACGTGCTCTCCGAGGCACGGAGCAGGCGATAATTGTCAATCAATACGCACATAATTTCGAAAAGTCATATAACTTCCGAATGTCAGAGGTGCGCGACGTGGGTTCGAACCCGAGACCCTCTGCATTGCAGTCTGTTGGTCTCCCCACTGAGCTATCGCTGTTCCCTCAATAATGCATGTCATTATTTGTTACTCTGTGTAGTCAAAGTTGTTAAATTCAACCACAGATCGATATATACATATGTATATATATAGTATCTATATGTTTATGTTTATATTGCTTTTTCTTTTTTTGTTTTTAAATGTGTTGGGTCCTTTTAACTTATGCTTTCATGTTTTGTAACCTTTTGTCTTCTTTGTGTACATTTATGTTAAAAATTGTAATACAATAGTCAGGGCCCAGCTGAGAACCAGTGCTGTGCATGTGCGCAGCAAATACTGAGCTGGAGCCCTTTGTTATGCATGTTTGTCGGCCTTGATGGCGTAGTGGTTAGTGTAACCTACTGCCACGCCTGAGGTCGCGGGTTCGATTCCCGCACAAGTCAAACATTTTGTGTGCATGAACATGGATGTTTGTCTTGGTCTGGGTGTTTCTATGTATAATATGTATGTATTTACAAAAAAAAAAAGTAATATATGTATGTTTATCCATTGTCTAGTACCCATAGTACAAGCTCTTCTTAGTTTGGGCTAGATGATGTTGTGTGAATGTGGTAGAATATTATATTATATTATATTATAGATATTATATATTATATTATGTACCTATGCCAGTTTATATTTATTGTGTATGTGTAACCGTGTAATTTCTGTCTTAATTCTATAAATATGTAAGTATTGTATATGTGTAACGAAAATAAATGGTTTAAATGATATGTCTAGGTAATTTGATGCGGTTAGATGTTGCACGGCTGTTTACATTGCATCTCCGCGCCTCGGCGAACACGTAAGGAACGGGTCGTTGTTTACAGTACATACAAGATTATCCGTGTGCTAACAATCATGTTTTTGTTTGCGGTTTTGTTTACTGTTTAAAGGTATGTCGTGTATGTGTGTTTGTATAGCGTGATATATGACATGTTATGATTCTATCAATAAATTAATGTATCTTTATCTTTATATATATAAATCTTCTGTGCGTGTTTGTAATTAAAATCCTCCTAAACGGCTGGACCGATTTTAATGAAATTTTTTGTGTGTGTTCAAGTGGATTCGAAAATGGTTTAGAATAGATCTTTTTTTGTTTTTTTAAGCTGTAAAATAGGATAGATTTCTACTGTTATAATCTAAAAATCACGTAACACGAGCTTACGTTTTTGCATTTTTCGTGCAAATTTACGTAATTTTGTAGGCGAAAATATTAATTATTTAAAGTTTTTTACACGGAGTAATTGTAAACACATTCATTGTTATGGTAAATGTATATTTTATATTTGTATTAAACAAAAAATGTTGATTTTATTCACTTAACTGTGACCGCCTGTTTTGGCACATTTCGCACAGGCGCAGTCTTAAGTATGGTTTTAAGTTCCATGTAATACCTCTATTATACCTTAATTTTATACCTTGCCTTTTTATTACACGTTGCATTATTATTATTATATATTATTATGAGTTTTTGTATAAACTTAATTTATGTGCCGGAGAATGAGAGAGCACATTTTTTTGCCGAAAACGGGAGCGGAGCCACAGGTATGAGCTAGTTTATAATATCTTGAAAGCCTTAAAACTTTTAGTAGTCAGTCAGGACATAAAACTATTGAAATATGTGAATGCTCTTACATAATATAAAATATGGAGTAATATGAGGTTTAAGAGCGGCGAAATTGTGTTGAGTTACGTTCAAGAACCGCATAAGAAATGTAGAGGTGAGCTTTTGTGTTTCATAGCTTTATATAAAAAGGTATAAACCATTAGGTTTCATACCCACAAGCATACCGCCCGTATGAAGGCAAGTGGGTACCGTAGCCATCGATCAAATATACCATAGATGCACGATCGTCGCTCGAAAAACGGCCCCAACAAAACTGTGCATAAATCAGTCGTATGCGCTATATTATGCACCTGTCCCACTTACTCTTGCGTGCGCTGCCCGTAAACGAGAGCGAATCGACACCACTACTACGGTGGAGACCGTACCATATACTTAGTACGCTTGCGTATCGCGAGTAACACACTTAGGACGCTTTACATTGACGCGTTTTAACTAAACTATTACAAAATGTTTCTCAGTGGGCGTTCAATGGTTATTCCGGTTTATTTCCTGGATTGTATAATAAATGCAGACGCTTATAAGTAAGTAGTAGTCAGTGCCACATATTGACGCGGTTTTTGTATGAGAATGTGCATCTATGGTATATTTGATCGAAGACCGTAACTTATTCGTTTTCAATACTACATGTATCGCTCACGCGTTGCCGACCTTAGGGAAAAGGCAATCAAGTTAGGACGAAGGAAGGGATGGGATATGTATGCGTCAGGAACTCTTGGGTATCGAAACGCAGTACCAGTGTCTCTTACGCCGGTTTTCATGTATAAAATTGTATGGAAATGGTTGGTTTTTATCTTAGACTAGATGTGCTCGCGGTTTCGCCCGCGTTTATCGTTGCTGCGCCGCCCCCGTGGGTCGTAGCGTAATGTTATATAGCCTATAGCCTTTCTCGATAAATAGGCTATCCAACACTAAAATAATTTTTCAGATCAAACCAGTAGTTCCTGAGATTAGCGGGTTCAAACAAACAAACAAACTCTTCAGCGTTATAATCTATACAAATAAATAAAATTGAAGTGTCTGTTTGTAATGTCAAAATAACAGCATTTTATCTAATGCATATGAAATTACATAAGATACCTATACGATCTGTCTGTCTGTCTGTTTGTTTGTTCCGGCTCATCTCCGAAACGGCTGAACCGATTTTGATGGGACTTTCACTGGCAGTTAGCTGATGTTATAAGAAGTAACTTAGGTTACATTGATTTTAGAAAAAAAATAGGGTACCGCGGAGACAAACAATTTTTAGTTAAAATCTACGCGGACAAAGTCGCAGGTAACAGCTAGTATTA
Organism: Catocala sponsa; assembly: GCA_963564715.1. Lineage (NCBI taxonomy): Eukaryota > Metazoa > Arthropoda > Insecta > Lepidoptera > Erebidae > Catocala > Catocala sponsa. Next base: position 1,981,632 of record OY751337.1, read on the forward strand.
GTATAAATATGGAGTTAGTTACATGGAAATTGTAAGTTCGTCAAACTGTATGATTATTTATTATATTGTTTCCAGAGCATTTTAAAACACTTTTCAAAGGCTTTTAAGGTTAAATATTATGGCTGAAATAAACTTTTTTATTTCCTACTACGTCAAACATATCAATCGATAGCGCACTGAATAAAAATAGCTAAAAAAACTAGATTGATCTTTTCACCAAAAATTCGGATCAACTGGCGTTATCGATGGTTGCTGCGCATATACATAGAAAATATGTAAAACTAGTAAACAGAGAGGCATACCGTGATAAAATGATAATAAGACATATACTCATATAACTACCTTTTGCTCGCGGCGTCGCTCGCGTAGAAGTAGGTTAGGTTAAGTCAGTAACAGTACTTTTTAAAAATAAAATATAGTCTATGTTACGCAGTGATAATGAAGCTTTCCAATGGATAATAATTTTTAAAATCGGCTTATTAGTTTTTCAGTTAAATCCTTACAAACATAAAAAATATCAAATCTTTCCTATTTATAATATTGGTATAGATAGTACAGTTATAGATAACATATAATAATGTTAATCCAGAAAATGTATATCAGTGTCATTTAATTAAAATTTCATACTATCTATGTCAGTGCCGGATTAAGCAAGCGCGGGGCCCGTAGCAAATTCTTTCGGGTAAGAGTGCTTGCATACGTCAGACTTTGTGTAGAGCTGATTATTGGGCCGACTGAAATTCTACACATTTATACTAGCGACTTTTTGTAGAACTTGTTCGTTTACCGTATGAAATTCGGTGTTTTATATACTCCAAGGAAATAGTCGGTTACCGATTGTCTGACGTGGATTGTCTTAATAGGAAGAGTTGTAACATTTTACGTTTTTGTGACATCAAGTAAATTCAATATACTTACCACATCTTAAGTGATAAGTTTCACTCAAAAAACTACGGTCAGGCAGAGATGAGTGGGTTAAAATATGCGGGGCCCCCTTTCGCGCGGGGCCCGTAGCAACTGCTACTCTAGCTACGTGGTTAATCCGGCACTGATCTATGTACGGTTTACGCGTCATTAAGTAACAAACGTCTTTATAAACTTATAATATATTAGCAGATTAACACCAGTTTACAATAAGAAGATTATAATTTATCCGCAAACATTTCCTTTATCCCACTTCGGGCACGCTCAGCACACATTAACATAATAAGATCAGAACAAAAAATACGTTATTTAAAAAACAAATCGTCCATTTTCATTACCAGTCACGACCGACAGATCCATTCAAATAACAGCCAAGTTAGTTTATATTCATAAACCTGCCACCTCTGAGCGCGCGTCCATAATGCGGCTAAACAAGCACTAGAATATCCTAGATTAACCCTTAAGCACTGTTATAGGTCTGACAGACTCTCAATCGTAAAATAAACTGTTGCTATCTCGGTCTCCTGCGTGAGAACGCGTTATACGTCTCAGTACCTTTAAGTTCTTTAGTGAGCCTAAGCCAGACAAAGCGATAGGTCATATCACGCGCACTGTAAGTCAATGATTACTATTTGAAATATTTTTGTAGGTCTACCAGACCTATATCAGTGGATATGTGATTATATTAGAGATTTTGTATATTGTTTTCGAATGGATAAGACTTAATCTAGCTATTCTTGTTAACAACGACCACGTGAAAACGAATTTGTCAGACTCTAATCTTGCTTCTACATTAGATGTGTGACTTATTCATGAAGACGATGACGATTTTAGCGGTTATTTAGTCCGTCAATCCAGAATGATTTTGTAATGGAAAACATTCAGTCGGATCCCGGATCCGAGTGTAGTCATTCTGATATTGAGCTCGAAAATATTCAAGAACAACTGAAACACTGTATTGTGTCTCTGGAACCCCTGTGGCCGACACAAGTTGATGATAAAAATGCTCTGAAAGATATGCAAACAAAAATCCATATCTTTGGCTTTGCATTATATTTTATTGTATTCTTGATATAGCTATAGCTAAAGCATAGTTTCAGAACTGACATATATCTATCTGAATCTGTAAAATATAGAATAAGGACTAGTTCAAGACCACGTAGAGATCAGACCTGGTACTGTTTGTGACTGGAACATCAAGAATAATTACACTATTGTTTAACAAGCTCCACGTAGTTTAAAATGATGTATTGTGACATGTATTGCTATAAAAAGAAAAGGGATATACAATATATATGCATTTAGTGTAAGATACCTTTACGCTAACAAAAAAAAAAATGCGAAAAGTATACGGTGAAAAAATTAGATTAGGTATATTTGAATACAGACATTATTTTTATATGATCTCAATAAATATTTAATTAATTTGAATTACAAGTATTAGTTATGAAATAAGTTATTTTTGTTAATTTTAAAATTATTTCATTTGTTATTTTTGTTTTTATAGAAGTAACCATAAGAAAGTGCTTATAAGTGCCTATAAAAAAGATAGTACCTAAAAATACTTAATTATCGTATAATTTGTTACGCTATTTTATGTTTCAATGTTTATACGTTAGATTCATATTGTAACTATAAAACTACACAATGAATAAAACATAATAAGGTATATTTTCATGTAGTTTTAATTAAAGGAGTCTCTGAGATCTATATCAGTGGCAGTGTTATAAAATCATGTCTCAGTGCTTAAGGGTTAAAATTGTACCGGTTAATATTGGCCCTCACATACAATACTACTTGGAATATTAAAATATATATGCAACATACTTTGGCTTCTTATTTTATGACATGCATTTTATTTATTAATGAGAGTAATATAACTAATTGAAGTAAATGAAGCTTTTTAACTTTTTGTTCACTGTTCGTGTTTAAAAAGATGAAAGGCTTCATTTACCTATTTTTTTAAGTGAAAACTTCTTTAGGCGAGTTGAGCACTTCTTGGGTGAACAAAAATCATGGAACTCGCGTCATCGTCACGCTTCCACGCTTTATTATTTCTTTTTAGAATATTAACAATATCTCAGAAATGGTGCGTCCTACGCAAAAAATAACGAAATTTTGACCCCCTTAATAACCCGTAAGAGAGTATCAGGCATGGACGTATTATACTAACAGGACTGAGCACTCTCAAAATATTGTCATAGTAAAACAAAACATATGCCTACGGCATAAGGTTTACTTTAGGAAACAAATTATAACAGACGCAAAACGAGATGAGAGAGTACAGTACCGATGCCCTCTGTCCCTTTTTCGCACTTGCCCCACGACAAAATTATTGACGGTAGCGGTAGTAATAAATATTTTACCGATCGCAGGAAAAATATGGACAAAAGTTTGACTTATTCTTAAATTAAACCGATTGTATCTTAATAATTTACATAGATTGGTTCATTGTTCTCTTTAAAACACCGGACAATGCGTAATTTACTTTTTATGCCTAGGTGACATACATTCAGCGGTTATTGTACCCTAATCGGTTACAATACGGGGTAGAAGATGGGAAGAAATAAAAGAGATTTTCACTGAAGTTATATGTATACTAAACTAGTATTTCGCGTGGTTGCGCGGGCCGCTTGCGGCCCGCGAACAGTTTGATTTATTCAAAAATTCATTGGACCTTGAAAACCCCCGAAGCCAAAAATTACCGATGACCCCGGTGACCTTGATAATGACTTTTTCTGTAGAGATCTCGTCTACCTCTATGACATTAATTGTCCGAACACACCCCGCAAACTTAAATTACCACTCACTGACTGACTGACTTAGAGAAATAGAAGTCATACAAGGGGGAGTCGTAGAAAAAAGTAAATATAGTGATGTATAGAGAATTGTTCAGAAGGCCCGGGAAAAATGCCTGACCTTGGGAAGGTCAGCTTTTGGTGGTGGTACCCCATCGGATCTCAAAAACGGTGATATCTACAGGAGTCGTTCTCGAACAAAATCTTCCTAAAAATCTGGCAACTTTTATGGGGGGCGAAAAAATCATGTCTTCCATACAAAAAAACATGGCCGCCATACAAACTTTGACCTCTAATATCTCCGAAACGGTTAAAGATAGGCAGGGTGTGTTCGAACAAATGTCATAGAGGTTATATAATATAATAATAATATAATATTCTACCACATACACACAGCACCATCTAGCCCAAACTAAGCAGAGCTTGTACTATGGGTACTAGACAATGGAGAAACATACATATATACCTTTTTTTTTGTAAATACATACATATTATACATAGAAACACCCAGACCAAGACAAACATCCATGTTCATGCACACAAATGTTTGACTTGTACGGGAATCGAACCCGCGACCTCAGGCTTGGCAGTCAGTTACACTAACCACTACGGCATCGAGGCCATCTTGACGAGATTTTTCTAGAAAAGGTCATTTTCTAGGTCACCGGCGTCATTTTTGGCTTCGGGAGTTTTCAAGGTCCCAGAATCCGAATCTAAAATTAGTTTTTTGATTAAATCAAACTGTTGCAACAACGAACGCAACCACGCGAAATACTAGTCTATACCAATATTATAAGGAGGATATTTGTATCTTTGTTTTTAATGAAGAAAATCAAACTAACCCATTAAAATTCTTCATCCATAAGGAAGGTTCTTTATCCAGAGGTTACGTAAAGTAAATAACATCTCGCTACGAGTTACGGGAGCAGAGCAGTAATCATGAACGTGGGTGAAACCGTGGGCAGACCTTTGCATAAGTTTGCACTTAATCACACGATTACGCCGGTTGGGACGTATACAAACGCTAAAACGAGCAAAAACGAAATACTGTAAACGAAATCTGGCAAGGTACCAGGCTCACATAATAAGGCGATTAACACACGGTACCGCGCACCGCCGCGGTAGGCGGTGAAGCGGATCTCATGTCGCATTGGCCTCTACTAAATCCGTTGATGCCTAACACACGTACACCGCCCGACCGCGCGGTCGATCGGTGCTCTTCCAGTTACCGCCACCACCCTCCGCGACACGGCGCGGTGCCGGGTGACAATCGCCTAAGTATTATAATATCCAATATTATAACGACGATAGACGACGCAGAAACCCAATATTATTATTTACACTATTTAACAACAATACTCATTCATCTACAACATCATGACTGGAGAAATGACAGCATCATTTGTTCTAAGAAACAGTCAGTCAATAGGTCACTCAAACAGCACGCAGTTCTCTGCAATATGTTGAGAACAATAATAGTAATATATTCAGTGTTAAAACTTAGTGATGGACAGAATTTATCCCAGCTATTCCCGCACAAAAAAACAGCTAAGGAATTCGTACTAGACCTCATCAAGAATACGCAAGGAATAACCAAAAACTACTCTGATGCTATGTCGCTGCTTTCCAAAATACCTTTCGATACGGTCAGAAACTTCGGTTACGTAGAAACACCTAGTTTTATGAGTCACGTGCATAACACACAGCTGGCTGATAAAATAGTGACCCAGTTTACCATTGGGATCAAAAATGAAGACGTTATACTGAACTTTACGCAGCTGGTCACCAAATATGGTTTTGAGGTCGAACGTCACGAAGTCTTCACAGAAGACGGGTATGTTTTAACCGTGTTCAGAATACCGGGAAAAGGCCCACCTGTCCTTTTAATGCATGGATTGCTTGGGAGTGCTGATGATTTCATCATAGCTGGCTCGAAAAGCGGTCTAGCGTACTTACTTTCGGAGCAAGGATATGATGTTTGGCTTGGAAACGCACGTGGTAACAAGTATTCTCGACGACATGTCTTTATAGACCTTGCAGAATCAACTTATTGGGACTTCTCGTGGCATGAAATCGGCTTGTGCGATTTGCCAGCGACTATAGACTATATATTATCCTTAACTAATAAAACGACTCTAAAATACGTAGGGTTCTCGCAAGGAACGACTGTGTTCTTCGTAATGGCGTCTGTGAAACCGGATTATAATAGGAAGGTTTCTGTAATGATTGCGCTATCACCTGTAGCCTTCATAGGCAAAATGAAGTCTCCTATAATTAGACTTCTGTCACCAGGCACGCTGATATTGCAAGGATTGTCAATGAGTTTTGGTCGCTACATGTTTATGCCCGACGTGAATTTGCTGAGAATGTTAAAACCATTCATTTGTGGAACTGGTACGTTAGCAGACTTGGTCTGCAGTAACTTGATATTCTTAATAGCTGGTTTTGATTACAACCAGTTGAATGTTACGAATTTGCCGGTGGTTTTCGGACATTTGCCGTCTGGTGCTTCTATGAAACAATTCGTTCATTTTGGTCAAGGTTTGATTTCTGAAGATTTTCGGTATTTTGACTATGGGAGTGTGGAAAATTCGGAGCGTTATGGTAATATGTTACCTCCAAGCTACCCTTTGCATAGAATAAATGTGCCTATATCGTTATTTTATAGTGATTCTGATTGGTTGGCCGACCCACAAGATGTTGCGCTGTTAAATTTTAGTATTAAAAGTGTGATTGATACGTATAGAGTGCCTTATAAGATGTTCAGTCATTTGGACTTTATTATTGCTAAAGATGTGAAGCGGCTGGTTTATAAACGATTGATAAAGATTTTGACAAAGTATTAATAAAAAGTACTTAATTGAAAATGGTTTTATTTAAAATTCATTTGTTTCCGAGACTGCTGAAAAATGTTGGTCAAAACAGCACTTGTTGACTAGACTATGAAGGAAAATATCACGAGGAAAATTTTATGTCAGAGAGTTCTACAGGCGTGGATCCAGCCCTCAAAAAAGGCTGTGGTCACAGCCACCCGAAAATCGGCCAAGTGCGAGTCGGAGTACGAACTCGCTCATGAAAAATCATGACTCATGAACGACTTTTTGATTATTTTCTTTTATCCGCGCATCAGGACTTAGGCCTTAGAAATGAAAATAATCAGTTTCAATATTCCAAACCAATTACAATAATTTTTATTTTTCTTTTCTAGGGACACTAGACTGAGTAAATAGGTATCTTGACCTTGTCTCAGGAGTCGTATAGTGTTTATTATAATCAGCCTATCAATCTCAATAGACTGAAAGTGTGACATCACAAGTCTATTAAGGTTGTGGGCATGCCCATCGTGCCCACGACGGTGGATCAGCCCTTGGAGTTCTAAAAAATTTTCTCGAAAATGTGTGAAGTCTGCCTACCCACAACAGGCCAGCGTGGTGGACCATGATCTAACCCTTCTCACACTGAGAATAGGCCCAGGTGCAACAGTGGACCAGTTTATATATAGGGTTGCTAATATTATATACGTTATATTTATCGTGGCATAAATACTTTTTTAATAACAATACTGAAATTATCAGCTACATTAATTTTCTTTTAGTCAATAATCTCGAAATCGACTAGTTTGAGAAAGTATCGACTAAAGTATGCAACTAAAAGTTCATAATACAGTGTAACCTTAATACATATAATGAGCCTCAATATAACGATTTCCTCGATTTAACAAATTTTTCGAAACATCTAAAACTGCCCGTAAGAGCTAATGCAAAATATACCTTTACATTACGAATACATTTATCCAAAAACTTCTTTCTACCGAATTTCCAATCATTGCAGAATATATATTGCAGAGTATTATTATTTATTTACCTCTATTTAACGAATTTTGTCAACTTATAACCTTTACATAACGTACCGAATTTCCAATCATTGCAGAATATATATAGAAAGTATTATTTACCTCTATTTAACGAATTTTGTGAACTTCAGTTTGTCAGTTGATAAATATTCGTTCGAAAAGCTCAGTTCATTCCGAGAACATTGATATACAACACAATATTTTAAATACAAGCCTTGTAATACAAAAACGGCAAACAAAACACGTCCCAACGCTTCGACCCCATATAGCGTCACCGGGGTTTGAGCGATAAGGTATCCTATCTCTCTCTCTCAAATCCACAATAATTAATGTCTTGACAGGTTTAGACACAGTGTTTTCATTAAAATTTGTTTCATTTATCAGTTGAAATCGTTCGCTTTAACAGGGTAAGCAGATGAGTATCTACGTAATGTTGAGGTTAATAAACAAGTTTTCTTACCTTGTTAAAACGAATTGTAGTCCAACCTAACCTCTATATAACAAACCTCATTGTAGCGAATTACTTGGTATAACGAATATTTTCTAATTCCCTTCCGTTTCGTAATATCGAGGTTACACTGTATAAATGTATAATATGCAGCTTAGTATGTAGTACTCGTAGTTAGCTTGACTGATAATATTGCATGTGCTTTATGCAAACACCTTCACTAAAAATGTCCTCTAGACCGAATTTCGGTCACGGCGGCCAATCTTAACGGAGACTGGTCAGATGACCAGTCTCCGTTAAGATTGGCGCTTAACGCTTGTGCACTATAATATCTCCTGCGCAGATGCGCAGGAGATATTATAGTGCACAAGCGTGTACGCAAACACAAGTGCACTCTCTGTTCCCTAACTCTCATGATCCGATGGGACGGTAATCCGACACGACCGGAGAGAGATCAAGCGCAGGACCAACGGCTTTACGTGCTTTCCGAGGCACGGGGGTGTCTAACACCGCCAACTTCCTAACTCCGGGCTCGTATTGAACATAAGGTTACGGGTTCGAATCCCGGGTCGGGCCAACAAAAAGTTATTGGGTTTTCTGTTATCATTCTTAACAGAAAACCCAATAACTTTTTGTTGGCGCGACCCGGGATTCGAACCCGTAACCTTATGCACAGCAGTCGCATTCACTACCGCTGCGCCACGGAGGCAGAGGAGGCCTTCACTAAATGCATTAGTAGCGCCCCTAGCGGGCGAAATCGTAGTTTTATTTTCTATTGTGGTTCATAGTCACGTTCTTTGAATTTTCAGGCAAGCTAGATTATTAAGACGCCTCGGGACTTTCATGGATATGAGCTCATGTACGCCGTGTAACTAAACCTTTTAATCGTATTATTATCGTAACACGTCTTAGCGTTAAATTCATTCTGCAAACGGTTTTATAATTGACTAGCTGCGCCCCGTAAGTCCCGATGCCGTAAGAATATCGGTATAAAAAGTAACGTATGTGTTAATCCAGGTCTGCAGCTACCTACATACATAGTTTAATCGTAATCGGTTCAGTAGTTTTTGCGTGTAAGAGTAACAAACATCCATCCATCCTCACAAACTTTTACATTTATAATATCAGTAGGAGGTTTTCTTGTTCCTTTATTGTCTAGCTGTTTTAAGGATATCTCATGCTGGAGCGAAATACGTGTCTCAGAATATTATTTATTTTTGGATGGTAGTACCACAGCTAAGCTGGATATGTTTGTCGTATGATGTATAGTTACGAATGGCCATGCGTAAATAAAGAGATAATGTCACATAGCAACAACGAGTTTAGTTCAAAAAGCTACAATGTATTGCTGATCAAGTTCATAATAAATAACTTGCAAACGAACAAATTGGTGAAAGAACTTTTCAACCAAAATACATCAACTACAATAAAATATCTACTGATAATGCAATAACCATACATCATAAATTACACACGAGAAGCGACGGAATACCTCGAGAATTTCTCTTTGCGCGGGAAAATACGTATAAAAAGCAATCACGGAGATATCGACGGCGGTAGATTGATTTCATTAGTTTTGCCAATATTGGAAGCGCTCCCTTCGCTAGCTGCTGGCGTGAGAAAACCACCTTATTTGTGATACCTTGGCCTATTAAAAAGAAGAAAATGTGCGAGAATTATCTTCCAAATTCAAAATCACGTTTGGCACTCGTCAGTTTACGATGCTTTCTTCGTAAAAAAAGAAGTATGGAGAATATTCTAAATTCAAATTCAAGTTTAATTTGGTTCGTGTTTGTCACAAGATTCACCAGACTGATGTTATTTTTAGGTACATTTTCTTTCAACGTAATATTCTGTGACGTTGTCTTTTCTTATTTTATTTAAGAACTTCTAAGTAAAATGTATTAATGAGAGTGCAACATAAATGTATTTTATTTTAGAAATGTAACTTGTCTGTAATGTAGGTATCGTGCTCCATATAGCAGTAACGTGAATAATAATATTATTATGTTAACAATGACAACACTGTCATAAAAAAAAGAAATATTTGTTTTGTTTAATTTATACAATTTTTTTTTTAAATATTCTTTAAGAGCCTACTTACTTTTATTATTTTTATTGTAGTTACTAGACAAATGTCATTAAATCTGGAATAGTTTTCATAGTCCTTACGCGGTTTTATCTTTGAAGCTAAATAAACAATCCTTCTTCAAAAGACTGCTGCCATAAGCATGTTCATTATTCAAATATTTGTTTATTTGTTTTTGTTGCTTTAATGCTCCGTGAAAAAAGTCTGGATTTAATTGTGCCAGTCTTTAAAGTTTTAACAATGAGGATTAGAAGGAAATTTGGCTTGAGATTTATTTTATAATAAAAGAAGTTTCGTTAATTGCTAAGCAGGTGGCTATGGTTGGCCGTTCGGCTGATATAAGCCATTAGTCGTTTTTTACGACTCCCTGGGGATCTGTCTGTGCGAGTACGAAAGGAGGCTTCCGTAAATAGATCGACAAAAATGTGGTTTTAAGGCGTTCCCTTTTTCTCGGATGAGGCTCGGCTAAAATTACGAGCAAGTAATTTTGTCTATGGATGGGTTTAAATAGTTCTTAACCTACTTTGCGGTTTAAGGAACTGTGAAATCGTAGCAATTTTATTTAGTTACTAGTAAAGACAATTGAGAATAAGGTGTCCTGATGATGTTTATATAATTTGGATATAAATAATAAATAAAAATGATTTATTTTAATGAACTGAGCTAAATCTAGTTACAATATTGTTGGAGTGCTCCTTTTAGGCATAACATTGCCTGTGTTAGGAAGGCCCCGCTTTGCCGTGTACAAGTAAGCATCCATTGATTAAAATATGTCACAAATATTATTCTGTATTAAAATTTGTTAAAAGGAAAATAAAATAAAAATATCAATTAAAACTAATTTATAATTTATAATCATAGCATGCATGGTTTGTGTGTGTATAAGTGTGCTCGCGCGAGTGCGGATGTGTGTATGTATGTATATATGTGTGTGTATGTATGTATGTATATTGTATATGTGTGTAGGTATATATCTATATATGTATATATGGATGTATGTATGTTATGTTGGGTGAGAGTATTCTAGCTTTATCTATATATTAATACGTGAAGCGAAAACTTTGAATCCCTTTTTACGAAAATTGGGCGGACGGAGGAGTATGATATTTCGCACACTTATAGTTTATACAGAGAAGAAGTGACGAATGCTAATATTTTTATAAAATATGCATTAGAAATACATTAAATTAATGAAAAAGCACTACACGCACACATCTATGCATTTGACACACGCAGTCGAAGCGCGTAACGATGGTTACATATATCAATATATAATGACAATATTATATCAGCAATATCTTACAGGCAAACTTGGGTCGAATTTCGAGCACTAGGCGACCGCTAGTTATGATAATACTGCTAACAGAGATTCAGTTTCATCATAAGATAATTGTTTTAACCAGTTTGTCAGTGCTTTTTTACAATCGAATCTGTTCATTTGATATATTTGTAACATGCTATTTATTTTATTGTAGAGGAATGAAGATTGTCTTGAATATTGTTTATGAGCAAATGTAGTTTTTACTGGAAAATATGGAGCCACCAGATCAAATCTTCTTCTATTTTGCAGAGCCTGATTAAATTTTAACGCACTTAACTTATGCGGGAATCGAATCCGCGACCTCAAGCGTGGCAGTCGATTACACTAACCACTACGCCATCGAGATTAAAGGTACTCTATGTCTTTTTCTGTTCCCCTGACAACTTGTACGCGAAAATTCAGCACGATCGGTCGAGAAGTTCAGGCATGAAACCGTAACAAACAAACAAACCTACATTCGCATGTATAATATTACTTCGGATAATTTTGTCAGGCGTACGGCACTATATACGCCAGAAAAAATGATATTTTTCTAATGTTTCAATCCTTACTTAATATTATAAATTCGAAAGTAACTCTGTCTATCTGTCTGTCTGTCTGTTACCTTTTCACGGCTAAACCACTCAACCGATTTAGATGAAATTTAGTACAGATATATTTTAAAACTTAGGGAAGGACATAGGCTACTTTTTATTGATGTAAACACCACGCGGGCGGAGCCGCGAGTAAAAGCTAGTTTTAAATAAAACTGCTTCTTAATTACCACAACAAAATATTTAAAATATTCTCCATGAAGGACGAAGAAATATGCATATTTTATTTGCGTAATAAAATTTGCATTTGCTACTTTAAATATCTAGAAATATTTTTCAATTTACATTACAAAGTGTATATAAATGATTTAACAACAAATGTGGCCGACAAATAGTCTCTTGATTTCATATAAAGGTGTTTAGCTACTTCATCGTAACGTACTAACTCAGGCAGCAAACATTCAGTCAACAACATAAGTTGATATACAGTAGAGAGATCTCGTTTCCTTCTTCTTCTACCTCTCCTTATCCCATTATTTGGGGTCGGATCTTCTCACTCTCCTGCGCTAAGTCAAACGATCTTGGGTTGTCATTTCGTGCAACTGGGCTTTCTTGAGGTCTCTTTCAATGGAGCTCCACCAGGTCAACGTCGGCCGGCCTCTCCCTCGCTTTTGTTCTGGGAGGTTTAATGCAGTTCGCACAACATGATTTTCGTCTCGTCTTCTGACATGGCCATACCAGCGAAGGCGGTTTTCGGCTATTTTATCTGCGATTGGTGCAACTATAAAGCTCGCTTCCTAACCTTTAAAAATGTTAACAAACTAGATTTTTACCGCGGCTTTGTTCGAGTTAATGTATGTTATGTCAATAAATGCCTTTGAGTTACAATCTTTATCGTTAATTTATATTTTAACTATTACTGCTATAAAAAAATGTCCTTCCTAACAAATATTATAAATGCAAATGTTAGTTTGCTTGTTACACTTTTGGATCAAAGGTACCCTATGTCCTTTTCTGTATCCCTGACAACGTGAGTTCGAAATTTCATGATGGTCGGACGAGTAGTTAAGGCGTGAAAGCGTAACAAGCAAACTAACATTTGCAATTATAATATTAGTTAGGAAGTTAATTTTTTATAGCAGTAATAGTTAAAATATAAAATAACGATAAAGATTTTAACTCATAAAGGCCACAAAATATTTTTTTTTTGTTGGTGTTTATAAATAAAATGCACTTCGTCTATCAGCTATACTCGGAAGTGCACAGCAGCTGATAGATAATCATTAATCAGCTATGCTCGATAATTTATTGACGAAATCTACATTAACGCTAGCGAAGTCGGAGGAATTTTTTAATTAGGTTATAAAATAATAAATAATAAAAATTAGTTTATTGTCAAAACATATTAACAATGTCAAATACCATATCCTGTGGCCCAACACTAGGCAAGCCTGTCCTGTAGGTACCAAAAGTTTATAATAAAAAAAATTCAATAAATATAATTAATGTTATATATAAGGCCAATATACGCCGGTAATTACATGAACATTCAGTGTTTATCACATAGTAAAACAAATGATAAAGCTGAGTAAATTCTTTGTAGCATTTTTGACAGCATTTTCCATTTCATGCACGTCTCGGTCCTTAATTACGATCATAAATTTCTGTTACACGCAGTAGTTATGTGTAATTCTCGTGTATATGTTCGTACCACGATTATGATCGTATTGCCTCCGTCGCGCAGCGGTAGTGAATGCGACTGCTGTGCGTGAGGTCTCGGGTTCGAATCCCGGGTCGGGCAACAAAAAGTTATTGGGTTTTCTATTAAGAAATCTCAATAGCAGCCCGGAGTTAGGAAGTTGGCGGTGTTAGATACCCACGTGCCTCGGAAAGCACGTAAAGCCGTTGGTCCTGTGCCCGACCTTTCTCCGGTCGTGTCGGATTACTGTCCCATCGGATCAGAGAGTGCACTCGTGTTTGCGCACACACTTGTGCACTATAATATCTCCTGCGCAGATGGCTAGTCTTTAAGACTGGCCGCCGTGGCCGAAATTCGGTCTGGAGGACATTATTACTTGATACGGTGAAGTAGTCATAAACCTTAATAGTGAATATATAATAATAATAATAAGGGCAAGGCAGCTTGTGGCGAGCTGAATGTGAGTGGCGACACTGCGGTCCTGAATGCTTCAGAGAGTCGGTTAGGGCCTCGTCCCCGGCTTGCCGTTACTGGTTGGCTGGGGTGGAACTTCAAGAGCGCCCGTAGGACTCTCAACTCTGGCTTGCCTTGGTCGGCCGGTCAGAGGGAGGCCGCTAGAGCTATATGCTTGGGGGTGGAAGTGTCATTTTCAAGGGCATAACTACGGGGACATCCGCTCCGGGTCTCCGTTGGCACGAGACCCGTGATGGTGAAACCGGCGCCGCACCAGTCGACGCCCCTAGCCGCTCGCACCGGTGTTGCCCTCTGCTGCTGGCTCGTATGCCTATTCAGGGGGTCTATCTAGTGAGTTGGCGAGTCACGGTCTGCCCATTGCATTGAAGCTATTAGAGTATTCAGGGCAGACGTCGTTTTTCATCCATAGCTACCAATATACCAGTCCACCAAACACCCATACCCATAGGCCATATATTAGAATCCATAGGTAGCAATAGTCCTACGCCTGCTGCGGCTAGTGCCGCTGTAGGTGTTCCATCCCACCTTTGATTAAAACTCTCGAAGGGCCTCTTCACGTTGGACCCATGTCTCCGTGTAAGCCTTCCAAAGGGCCGGGTATAAACCCGTGAAAGAGAAACAAATAATAATAATATCAGCCCTGTATTAAACTGTCCCACTGCTGGGCACGGGCCTCTTCTCAGTATGAGAACGGTTAGGCCATAGTCCACCACGCTGGCCCAATGCGAGTTGGTAGACTTCACATATGTTTGAGAACATTATTGAGAACTCTTAGGCATACAGATTTCCTCACGATGTTTTCCTTCGCCCTTAAAGCGAGCGATAATTAACTATTTAATACGCACATAACTTCGAAAAGTCAGAGATGCGCGCCTTGGGATCGAACTCGAGACCTCTGCGTGGCAGTCTAAGGGTTTCCCACTAAGCTATTGCTGCTGAATGTATACTAAATGTAAATATAAACACTTCAAATTTGTTTGTACTAAAAAAAACAATGAAATAAGGTAAGAATAAAGATATAATAGCATGAAGAAGCAAGAAATGCAGGTGAATGGATGAACAATAACGCAAGATATAATATATGCCAGGGCCTCTATCATTGCAGTAAACAGGCGTAAGTATATTAATATGTATGTATTGTAGTTGCTCATGAATATATACCATTTGGGCACATTTAAAGATTTTAACGTAGCTGAGAAATTATATTATTACAAGCAGAGTACAACCCGAATTGATTGTCAAATTCTAAATTAACGCGAGCGAAGCCGCGGGCAAAAGCTAGTAATCTATATAAGCAAAAACTTGGTACCCTTTTTTACAAAAATTGCGCGGACGGGGTAGTATGAAATTTGGCACAGTTAAAGTTTATATGGAGAAGGAGTGACGAATCCTAATATTTTTATAAAATATGCATTAGAAATACATTAAATTAATGAAAAAACACTACACGCACACAACCATGCATTTAATACAGGCAGTCGAATCGCGTTCGTAGTATTTCGACATTGTTCGGCTGATGTCGTACAATTCTTCGTAACTATTGTAAAATATTTATGTGGAGTAGGTGACTAAATGAAATGTGATTATAAGGGTATAGTTATCCTTACTAATATAATAAATTCGAAAGTAACTCTGTCTGTCTATCTGTCTGTCTGTCTGTTACCTTTTCACGGCAAAACCACTCAACCGATTTAGATGAAATTTAGTACAGATATAGTTTAAAACCTGGTGAAGGACATAGGATATTTTTTATTGATGTAGGTACCACACGGGCGGAGCCGCGCGCAAAAGCTAGTAAACAATAAAACCCTAATAACGATCAAACTTAAAATTTAAATCTATTATGGTCGAATTTCGACCACTTGGCGACCCCTAGTTACAATAAAATAATAATATGTTGTGTAAAATGTGTTTGTCGAGCCAAGTATGTCAATACTGAGTGTGATCGCGTTAATCCCTATTTTCCGTGATATAAAACGTAAAATCCTAACTTTTACGCTTTCACACCTTAACTACTCAACCGATCAACATGAAATTTTGCATACACGTTGTCAGGGGTACATAATAGGACATAGGGTACCTTTCATCCAGAAAAAATAACGTTGCAAACCTAACCTAACCTACATTTACGCGAGCGAAGCCGCGGGCGAAAAATAGTGTTATTATAAGTCAATAACTTTCATTTGATTTTCAATTATTTTATTCATAGAGAATCGTATGATACCTTGCATACGACCTTATTTTCCTGATTCTCTGTATAACAAGTACCCGAAGCAAAATTCTCAATTTAAATATCAAATTAATTTTACTTCTTACCGAAACTTACGCTGTGATTACCATTTTTCCTCTTAGCCCAATTTTTCGTTTTATAAGGAAACAGGAAATTCAATTTTTGCAGTTCTTTTAACATTTTAGAAATTTCAATTAGTTGTAAAAAAGGATCACCAACGGACCGTTTATTGCGGAAATGAGGGCCTTTTTGAAAGGATATTTATTTTATTCAAAATTAATCCACAGTCGTATTGGGAGTTGAGAGGAAATTTGCTAATTATATCATTCATGGGGGCGTAGCTATAGGTAATGGATTAAGGCTGCGACTAAAGACTGGTTCTTTAATTAACCGAGATGTTTTTATCAGATTTATTACTGAGGCTTCAGGCAGCTCGACACTTACTGATTTAATATTTAGTTACAAATATAAAACCTGCCATGAAATCAGTGCTTCGAATTCCTGTATTTTACGCTTGCGTTTGTGTTTATAAATATATAATTGATTGATTGATTGATTTATTTGCTCAAACACGTGTATACATACAGTAATAAGAATGCATGCAAGATGTTACATATTTTTTTCGTTCATACATGTTTGCCATCAATCAATCAGCCCACCTCAGTCCACTGCTAGATATTTCCATAATAAGTGGCGTGCAAATATAATTATAAAATTTAATAAAAAAAAAAGTAAAAATAGTAACAATGACAATGACATAATTGAAATTAATAATCCTTACTAATATTATAAATGCGAAAATGTGTTTGTTTGTTTGTTTGTTACGCTTTCACGCCTAAACTACTCAACCGATCAACATGAAATTTTGCATACACGTTGTCAGGGGTACAGAATAGGACATATGGTACCTTTCATCCAGAAAAAAGAACTATTGCAAACCTAACCTAACCTAACCTAACTTACATTTACGCGAGCGAAGCTGCGGGTGAAAACTAGTAAAAAATAAATGTCAGAATAAGTATATAGACAAAAAATAATAAAAAATATGAAAATTAAACGTAATATGTCAGTATCAATATCAGTCTTATAAATAAACGGCCCACAGCTGGGCACGGGCCTGTTGTAAGTGTGAGAAGGGTGAGGTCACCACGTGTTGGCCCAATGCAGCTTGGCAGACTTCACATATCTATGAAAACATTATAGAGAAATCTTAGACGTACTAGTTTCCTATTTCCAAAACATAGCGTGTTTTTCTTCAACGTTAACCCATTCAATGCGGCAACAAATTTTGCTTGCAACAAACTAGCCAGAATCGGCTCATATTTAACGTAAACGCCGATCGGCGTCAGCCGCACTTGATGAAATAAAAAAACAAAATATCTAAAAACTACTCATATCAGGCATTTCATTAGTAAATTCCAAACACATTTGTTGTTTTATTAATATAATATCTTTAAATTTGGGTAAAATATAAAACAACTATATATGACGCCGATCGGCGTCCGCCGCATTGAATGGCCGCATTGAGTGCGACCGTACATTGCAAACTTACTTTATGTTATGTCAGCATTTTCGCCACGACGCATTCGTAATTCATTATTTACCTATATATAAAAATCATTTCACTACCGGTCATCAACCGCGTCGCGTGTAACTAACTCACTATCATTATATCATTTTCTATCAGTTTGTACTTAGCATTAGAACTTAATCAGTAATAAACATATATTATTCTCTATTCTATCTCCTCGTATCATTCAATAGCATCGTATTAATCAAAACGTGTGTGTACCATACAAAAGGGTTAACACAAGCGATAATTAACTAATTAACACGCAAATAACTACGAAATGTCAGAGGTGCGTGGTTTGATATTGAACTCGAGTCTCGTGGCAGTCCACCGGTGTTCCAGTAAGCCTACTGGCACACCGTTGGTCATCTCTACTGTTAGCGTTTGGTTTTAGTTAAGCAGCATTAACTTTTTACAATTGTACACAAACGTAACCGCGTGTGTATACTAGTATTAATATAATAATAATAATAATAAGATTTATTATCATAAAAGAAATTACAAATACAAAATACAAAACATTACATGAACAGAAATATGTTTGGTCTTCCATTATTATTTGGAATCGATATAATTCTCCGCACTAGGCTAAGGCTGTCCTGCGGCAAATCGTAAGTTAAGGTCGATTTATCCAAAGGAAAATTTTACATAAAGCGGTTTTGAACCGAGAATATAGATTATAATGTAAGTAAAATATGGCAGTTTCTAGAATAGTTACTTAAATAAAGAAGGACGCATTCTGTTTGAGATAAATGAAAACAAAGTACAATAAAACACAAGGAAAATAAATTATAACACAAAACGTAGTAGAATTAACATTAAACAAAAATATAAAATAACACAATGATATCTAATATTCATAGTACAATAATATTTAACTATATTATACTTTTAAACAGGTCTTCTATTTCGACGTATAAACTCAAAGGTCACGCCACGTTGTGTCTATCGCTCGACGGCGAGGCGACACCACACCTAATATTTCATACTCCCCGCCAATAAATTACTCACCATGAAACTGTCTGCGGTACGTACGTAATAAAATGTGCACAAATTGTTACGTTCAATGATAAACATGCGTAATTAAGCCTAAATATTTTACGCTTTTAACGACAACTAGCTTTTGCTCGCGACTCCGCTCGCGTTATAATTATAATAAAGGTTAGTCCTTATTCCACCACGCAGGCCCAGTATGAGTTGGCTGACAACACATATCTGCCTCAATATTATGGTGAATTCTCAGAAATATAGGATTCATGTTTTCCTTAGCTATTGAAACGAAATAAATCTATATATTAATACGTTAAGCGAAAACTTTGGATCCCTTTTTACGAAAATTGAGCGGACGGAGGAGTATGAAATTTCGCACACTTATAGATTATACAGAAAAGAAGTGACGAATGCTAATATTTTTTTTAAATATGCATTAGAAATACATTAAATTAATGAAAAAACACTACACGCACACAACCATGCATTTGACACACGCAGTCGAATCGCGTTCGTAGTAAGTATTTCGGCATTGTTCGTCTGACGTTGTCATACAATTCTTTGTAACTATGGTTACCTATAAGTAACCATAGTTACAAGTAGTTTTCTTTATTACAATAAATTTAATAGTACCTTATATTTGTATGTAATAAGAATTTTGGTCGAATTTTGACCACTAGGCGATCGCTAGTAACTATTAAATACACAATAATTTCTAAAAGAAAGAAGTGCTTGTCTTGGGTTCGGCCTCGAGACCTCTGCGTGGTAGCCCAACGGTCTCCCATTAGACGATTGCTGCTCATATACTTTAACTTTAAATCTATACTAATATTATAAAGCTGAAGAGTTTGTTTGTTTGTTTGAACGCGCTAATCTCAGGAACTACTGGTTCGTATTGAAAAATTCTATTAGTGTTGGATAGACTATTAATTATCGAGGAAGGCTATAGGCTATATAACATCACGCTACGACCCAGGGGAGCGGCGCAGTAACTATAAACGCGGGTGAAACCGCGGGAACATCTAGTTAATAATGTTCTTGTAAGCCCTTGTATTTATTTGTAATTTTATTAATAACTGGTAATTATATTAAATTATAATATTAGTTTTATGAATTGGGTAAAGTATCTAATATCAGAATTGTATTTAATTACTAAATCTCTTTATCAAGCTCAAATGCCTTGTCTTAATAAATTCAATTGTAATTGATATTGAAACTGTCACAAAATTATTAATTAATACCGACCCATTTAAGTCCGCTGGTCCTGATCACCTGTCACCGAAATTTATTATAAAAACCGCTAGAACTATTGCTATTCCCGTTTGCCTACCGTTTGAGAAATCGCTCACTACTTCTACTTTCCCTCAAATCTGGAAGTCTGCGTACATAACGCCTGTGCATAAAAAAGGTTCGAAAAATGAGATAGAAAATTATAGGCCAATCTCTAAATTATGTATACTAGCAAAAGCCTTCGAAGGAGTTGTTTATGATCAAGTTTATGCCGCGATCAGAAATTCTTTTAGCCCTTCGCAGCATGGTTTCTTGCGGGGTCGTTCCACGGTATCAAATTTGGTTTTGTTGAATGACTATCTCACTGAAAGTATGGATGGTGGGGCACAGGTCGATGTCGTTTACACTGATTATAGTAAAGCTTTTGATAGGATCGACCACAATATTCTAATATCTAAACTTTCTGGCAACGGCATAAGAGGTGACCTTCTCAGATTGTTTGCATCCTATTTGGAAAATAGATCTCAGGCGGTCGTTGTAAGTAACTACATATCTAGCTGGGTTTCTATTCCTAGCGGCGTGCCGCAGGGATCCTTGATCGGCCCTTTGCTCTTTATTATTTGTATAAGCGACATCGACTCTTGCTTCCTCAGTTCTGGTCTTCTGTCCTTTGCTGGCGATATGAAGATCTATTCTAAAATATCGACAGCAAAGGATATGGAGGCTCTTCAGGCAGATCTGTCACGTCTTGATGATTATTGCAAGGTTAATAAGCTTGACCTTAACCCAGCTAAGTGCTCAGTAGTGACCTTTACCAGGAAACGATTCCCACTATTAACTTCTTATGCGCTAAAAGTTCAAGTGTTACCGAAACAAGATGAGATTCGAGACCTCGGAGTCTGCCATGATGCGAAGCTGCTATTTGATGTGCACATTAAGCAAATTATCTCCAAAGCCTCGAAAGCACTTGGTTTTGTTATGAGGATGTCCAAGTGCTTCAAAAAAGCTAAAACTTTTAAATTATTATACTGTGCGTTCGTAAGGAGTCACCTTGAATATGCCTCTCAAATTTGTAATCCGTGTTACCATAAATACATTGATCGCATAGAGAATATTCAAAAACGTTTTATAAGGTTTCTATGTTTTTGTCTAAAAGTTACGTATAGTTCGAATATTTCCTTAAAATTATGCAAAAAGTTTCATCTTCAGCCACTTGTACATCGTCGTCAGTTGGCAGACTTTTCATTCATGTTAAAGATCATATCCAATGAAATTGATTGTCCCAACTTGTTGCAAAAATTCGCATTTCAATGTACCTCAAAGATCGGTTAGATTCAACCCGCCTATTTCTATCCCGTTTTCATCTACCAACTACAGACAAAATACATATATGGTGCGAGCAATCAAGGATTTTAACAACATATGTATGGAAAACTCTTTTGACCCATTTAATACCAAAAGCAACGTGGCACGCGTGCAGCTGAACCTTAAATTCTTCAAGTTTTAGTAATAAGCTAGTTCTTTACATTTCATATCTTAATTGACTCGTAAGTGTGCTTTTCTATTGCTATCCGTGAGAACCTGTAATTGGCTTACTACTTCATATTTCAGTTACCTTTCTTTATTGTTATAGCTGTTGGTTTTCCAAAAGATAAATAAATAAAAAGTAATTCTAGTACTAGATGTGGCGTCCGATAATATCCTTTTGTGTCATTTGTTACACTAATCTTAAATTGAATACTTTTCTAATAGGTATCTTAATTATAATTGCTTTTCAAAGTTATCTTTCTATTGAAATTAAACTACTATATACGGATTTTATCGCGTTGTTTATTTGACACTGTTACAAAATTTTTTGAAAAACTGTTACACTACTATAATCACTATTAAACTTTACAAATTTTTAAGCTAATTAAATTATTGAAACTATTAAAACTATTTATACTATTACTATACTATTATACTATTTAGATTTATTTTTACACTTTCCCCGACGTTTCGGTTGCTTTTCAGCAGCCATGGTCACGGGGAGACTTTTTTTTTTTTATTTTCTCCTCTTTTTCAAAAATTTTTGTAACAGTGTCAAATAAACAACGCGATAAAATCCGTATATAGTAGTTTAATTTCAATGAATAACATTCGCGTAAACATAAGACAATATTATCTTTCTATTTACCTTACAACAACATGTTTTAAACAGACAGGTAATTTTATATTCAAAAGAAATAAACGTAATGTCTGACTAATCAACTAAGATATGTAATAATTACAATTTAATTTATCTAAAATATTAATATTATAAAGGCATTTGTTTGTTTAAACGTAGAACTAATCTCTGGGAGTAGATATTATTCCTGTCATGATTTCTTATTTTTGTTAATAGTTCTGTTCGGGAGTTTTTATTTACCCAACTGGCAACACAGCCAACCATCACTTTTAAATAGTGGGGTTATTGTGGAAGGGAAAAAGTAACTCGTCTCTTAGCGAAAGATCGCTTAGCAGTGAGAAACTAGCATCCAACCGAATAAGACGTTCTCAACAATCCGAATAATTTCTGTGAATTTGGTAATATAGCCACATAATATTTTAGACGAGTGAGTTTCACTATATTCCCATTTTTAGAGAAACAATCTGATGCGTTTCTAAAATAAATACCTAGCGCTATGTTACTCGTTAAAAAAACAAATTGCGACGGGAGAAAGCAAGTCACACCCTCGGATGGTCACATCAACTATAACAATAGAAAAACATTGACAATCTATATAAACTAGCGGTCGCCTAGTGTTCGAAATTCGACCAAAGTTTGCCTGTAAGATATTGCTGATATATTATGTCATTATATATGTAACCATAGTTACGCGCTTCGACTTCGTGTGTCAAATGCATGGTTGTGTGCGTGTAGTGTTTTTTGATTAATTTAATGTATTTTTACGCATAATTTAAAAAAAATATTAGCATTCGTCACTTCTTCTCTGTATAAACTATAAGTGTGCGAAATTTCATACTCCGCCGTCCGCCCAATTATCGTAAAAAGGGATCCCAAGTTTTCGCTTCATGTATTAATATATAGATAAATAAAATTGAAGTGTCTGTTTGTAATGTCAAAATAACAGCTTTTTATCTAATGCATATGAAAGTATATAAGGTACCTATACGAAAACATATATTTTTAAAATTTTTGTCTGTCTGTCTGTCTGTTTGTTCCGGCTAATCTCCGAAACGGCTGAACCGATTTTGATGGGACCTTCACTGGCAGATAGCTGATGTTATAAGGAGTAACTTAGGCTACTTTGATTTTAGAAAAAAAATAGGTTTTTGCGGCGACACACTTTTAGTTATAATCTACGGGGACGAAGTCGCAGGTAACAGCTAGTACATATATATATTTGATGGTGGACAGCCGCGTCGTGGTATCTAGACGAACTTCAATGTGCAGTATTGTGCTTCGAATACAAAATATGCGTCGACACGTCGCTGGCTCACTATTACAAGGTTCTAAGTTATTTTTTTTAACTTTGGCGAAATGAGGTTTAAAATTTGTATATCAATAAAAATAACTTAAAAAGTAACTTTGAACTATTTGCGATTTAATATTGTGAGGTGGTAAGTGCTTCCATCTATTATTCTATTAGTCTAAACAAAAAGGAATGTCATATAGAACCATGCAATACTCATAACTCGTTTTTTTTCAAAAATGTAACATCGAACCTTGTAATATTGGACTAGCGACATGTCTGCCTATAAGCAACTGCGCCACAGCACAGCTTTTTAGCTTTTTATTTCGTCCACGATAGGTGTAATTCCTATGTCGCTACTTTACAAACTTTCAAACTACGTATCCAAAGAACATCTAGACATTAGACAAGTATATTTTGTGTTTGGCTGTTCATAGAGGACTATTAGTGCCCACACTTATGTATGGAAGTGAAAGTTGGATATGGCAAAAGAAGTGTGGGGTAAATGAAAGTTCTTGTTGTGGAGTCCAAATAAAATACTTCTTGATAGATATGGTTATATATTTACTGGTACCAGATATAAATACTATAAATACATATTGGACTACGAGCTAAGTGAGTGGTTGCGGGGAGACGACTGCGACGCGGCGCTACTGTATACTTGCGCCTGACTACACAAAACTAATGCGTCAGCAGTGTCGCTACAGAAGCATGAGAGCAGAATAAATGCTGTAGAAATGAGAGCGTTGAGAAGCATATGTGGTGTGACTCTGAAAGATAGAATAAGAAATAGTGTGATTAGAGAGAGATGCGGCATGAAAGTGGATATAGTTACAAGAATAGAAAAGGGTATGTTAAGCTGGTTTGGACATGTAGAAAGAATGGACGAGAAAAGACTGACTAAGAAAGTTTATAAGGCTAGTGTGAATGGAACAGTCGCAAGAGGAAAACCTAGGCGAACGTTTCTCGACCAGATCGGAGGCGTTCTGGACAAAGGCCAGGTTAAGAGCTCCTTGAACCGACGGGCGTGTATGAGGAATGTGATGAAAGTGAATGAAGCCAGAGAAGTGTGTCAGGATCGTAGCAAATGGAAATCCGTAGTCTGCCTACCCCTCTGGGAAACAGGCGTGAATCTATGTATGTATATTTTGCGTATCACACAGTTTTTTGTCCCGTCTCGGATTGAACCGTTAGTGCACTGAATGGTGTAGATACGATCCCCATACGAGACAAAATGTATATGTACCTATCACAAATAGCTGTTCTGAGCCTAGGCACAATGTATATGTACCTATCACAAATAGCTGTTCTGAGCCTAGGCACAATGTATATGTACCTATCACAAATAGCTGTTCTGAGCCTAGGCACAATGTATATGTACCTATCACAAATAGCTGTTCTGAGCCTAGGCACAATGTATATGTACCTATCACAAATAGCTGTTCTGAGCCTAGGCACAATGTATATGTACCTATCACAAATAGCTGTTCTGAGCCTAGGCACAATGTATATGTACCTATCACAAATAGCTGTTCTGAGCCTAGGCACAATGTATATGTACCTATCACAAATAGCTGTTCTGAGCCTAGGCACAATGTATATGTACCTATCACAAATAGCTGTTCTGAGCCTAGGCACAAACATTAATACAAGATACACTAAGACATGTCAGTCGATAGATGATTTATAAATCACAATATCAATGTTTGTTAAGACCTCCGTGACACAGATTATACCTAGTACGAATGTATATAAAACAAAGTCGCTTCCTGCTGTCTGTCTGTCCCTATGTATGCTTAGATCTTTAAAACTACGCAACGGATTTTGATGCGGTTTTTTTAATAGATAGAATGTTTCAAGAAGAAGGTTTATATGTATAATAAATGCATAAAATAGTAGAGAAACACTGATAATTTTAGAGGTTTCTAATGTGATGTCGTAAATAAACACATTTTTTTGCACTTACATTGCAAATGCTGGCTGAACCCTACGAGATAGATCAAAATAATGTACTACAGTATTGTATACCTTAAAAAGGTCTATAAAAAAATCTGAGATGGTATATGTCTATCTCTTAGGGATAATCCACAATAACCATTTTTTATCATTTACTTTTTACGAGAAGTAATGGCTTAATTACGAAGCGATTTTAAGCAATACAGCATTAATCCTTCTCCAATTAAGTACCTTAAATACATTGTGCATTTAATATAGATCAATATGGCCCTTTACAGCATGTAATTTAAATTAATATTTTCGAAGATATTACAGATTTAAAATGCAGGGACATAGCGGTTGCGTCGGTACCGGCTGGGGGGCCGGCGGCGGCGGCGCGTGCCTAAGAAAACATTTGTATTGTCTAATGACAAAAAAGCTGTGAACGTTGTATATTAGTATATTTAGTATCAGCATTGCACCCGTGCGAAGCCGGGGCAGGTCGCTAGTTTAAAATAAAAAAGGCACTTCATTGTTTTTATATTCAATGTTTTCATTACCGGAAGCATTTTAATAATCACACCAAGTTTTCCGTAAACATTAATATCACTTTGCCAGCCTTTATATATACAATGATATAACAAATAGGCAGCATGTGCGTGCCGGAGATAGATAAGTCAGTAATCCAGTGAGGAATTGCCGGCAGGCGCCGCGCGATCGAGATTAGCTTACGGATATTTTAACCTTGCGCACATCGTGATAAAGTATGTATGTTATTTTGTGTAACGACAGCTTATTAACTTCTTTATTGCACGGTTAAAGCCACAGATATACGGTTATCTACAACACGTTAAATGATTTAATATGTGTGTCATATATCATATATATGTGTCAAAATCTAGTGTTAGGAAATTCTTTGTACGGCCAGCAATGGCTATATTAATGCCCTCCAGATTGAATTTCGGTCACGACGGCTAACCTCAACGGAGGCTGGCCATTTGCGCAGAAGATATTATAGTACACAAGTATGTGTGCACGTGTGCACACACAACTGCACTTTCTGTTCCCTAACTCTCATGATCCAATGGGACGGATAATCCGACACGACCGGAGGGATATCAGGCGCAGGAGCAACGGCTTTACGGGCTTTCCGAGGCACGGAGGTGTCTAACACCGCCACCTTCCTAACTTCGGGCTCGTATTGAGATTTCTTAACAGGAAAACTCAATATTTTTTTGTTGGCCCGACCCGGGATTTGTACCCGAGACCTCATGCACAGCAGTCGCATTCACTACCGCTGCGCCACGGAGGCAGTAAAGTACCTACTTTGTAGCCTAAATGAATAAATTAAGAAAATTTCAGTACAAAACGAAGTCTGGCAATTCGCTCGGCTCCTATTATGACGAACATACTGATAAGAGCTATGTGAGTGTAAAATCTCTATACCCTTTCAGAGAAACAGGATGACACTATGTATGTTTAAACTTAAAATATTTGTTGAAATTAAACTACTATATACGGATTTTATCGATTGACTGGAACGTTGAGACAGCTACCATCTTAGTCTCCCCGTGACCATGGCTGCTGAAAAGTAACTGAAACGTCGGGGAAAGTTAATAGTAGTGTAATAGTTTTTTTTTAAATTTTGTAATAATGTCAAATAAACAACGCGATAAAATCCGTATACAGTAAGTAAAATAACGAAAGGCGTTCCCGTATAGCGGTAATTATACATCATGTCACATGTGTTTTAATTTATTTTAAATAATTGTTTTTTTAAAAATGGGTATATAATCACTTGTTAGTTTTACATACATACATAGATTCACGCATGTTTCCCAGAGGGGTAGGCAGAGACTACGGATTAGTTTTAAGTTTAGTTTATATTAGTGTAATAATAAAATGTTTTATTCATCTGTCTAAATGAAACTGTCCCTTATCATGTCGTGGCGACTTGTAAGTAAAACAACACTTAGCACATATTTGTATATCATGTTTGTAAACCCTGTATAAGTGTATGTTCGGTAAGTTGTCCTAAATAAATAAATCATTAATAGATGCAAATGAACATATTTGCATAGAAAAATAAGGATGAAAAATAAATTAAATATAAAACTAATTAAAAAGTCATTTTAATTAAAAAATCATAACTAAGTAAAAAGCGACGTTGCCATTTTGCATTGGTACTTTTGTGCGTATGCAAAGAGTTTCTTTTTCGTGTCTGTTTATAATTTTTACTGAATATTTTTAAAGTTATTAAAATAAAATACTTTTTGTTTTTTATGGGAACATTTTTTTAGGATCCACACGCCATAATATTCCCAGTTTAAGGGAACGCCTTTTGTTAGTTAACGTAGTGTATAGTTGTTTAATTTCAATGAATAACATTCGCGTAAACAGAAGACAATATTATATTAAAATATTTGACATGGCAGACCACCAATACGCCTTCCCATCTCTCACTATAACACACCTTTCGATAAGTAAATACCAAAACACAGTAGGTCCTTCAAAATACACGATATGTGGTAACGCTAGTTGTTGTCTTCATTTACACTAGGTCGGTCTCCTGATTGTTGGTCGAAGGGTTTACCCTTCTAATTCTATCTCGATGTATACGCAGTGGATTATCTCCGCAGCGCTTGTAAGTAATTTGCGATTGAGAGATACGCCAGACAAACAATTAGATCAATAGATGGAATTAATTTAATTAAATTGATTCCAGCTATTGATCTAATTGTATGTTCTAGATTCTAGCCGCGGCTTCATTCATGTGAATCCCTCAGTAACAATCAGGATAAATAAGTAATTATAATAACTAGCGGTCGCCTAGAGCTTGAAATTCGACCAAATTTTGCCTGTAAGATATTGCTGATATATGTCATTATATATTGATATATGTAACCATAGTTACGCGCTTCGACTGCGTGTGTCAAATGCATGGTTGTGTGCGTGTAGTGTTTTTTCATTAATTTAATGTATTTCAAATGCATATTTTAAAAAAATATTAGCGTTCGTCACTTCTTCTCTGTATAAACTATAAGTGTGCGAAATTTCATACTCCTCCGTCCGCCCAATTTTCGTAAAAAGGGATCCAAAGTTTTCGCTTCACGTATTAATATATAGATAATATCAGCCATTTAAACCGTGTCATTACTGGACACGGGTTCTTTTTAATGATGATCATAGTGGTCTCTGTGTCTTTTGCTAGCTTCAGCGCCCTTGTTTGGGCAGTTGGCAGGCCCAAGTGATATCCTTGATATAGGTCGATCCAGACGATTAGTAACGAATATAACTACGAAAATTAAAAAAAAATTGGGACAGTCTTTGGAGACTGCCGATAGAAGTGAAAACTTTAATCCTTAATCATAAACACTTCTTTATAAACAACACAAAAAAAAACAAAGGGGCGGGTCGGATTCCTGATAGTCTCTTAGTAGTTATTAAGGGGGTCAAAATTTTATCGTTATTTTTTACGTAGGACGCACCATTTCTGAGATGTTGTTAATATTCTAAAATAATTCAAAAATGGAAAGCGTCGAAGCCTGACGATGACGCGAGTTCTATGATTTTCGTTCACCCAAGAAGTGCTCAACGCGCCTAAAGAAGTTTTCACTTCAAAAACTAGCACTAGTTATCCATATATTTGTTTGTTAGCCGAGGTATAGGTACCATTAATGAATTTATAAATACGTGTGTTACAGTTAACACACACATTTATAAATTCATACATAGAAAACATAACAAGTAATCGTAATAGAATCGTCCCACTATGCCCGAAAGTATCACTCGAAATACATCGATAATTGTATAATAACCATCAAATTTCATTGATAGCGTAAGGCGTAAAGCCTATTAGCGATCGAAGGACCTCTAGCTAAAAGCGGCAAATCCAATTCTATACAGAGTTCATTGTTAGTCGAGCTTTGAAAAGCTAAACAATGAATTCAACCTTGAACGCACGCTTGACAACATCGACTGATTTATTATTCATCACGTTTTAAATCCAATGACGTCATTGTCTATATTTTTGTTGTTATCGAAGTTGACAATTTAATGACAGTAATGACAGCCGCTAATATTTCAAATTTAGAATTACGATACCGCCTGTTTTTTATACATCAAAGTAAGCAAAGAAGCTTATAGCCTGCTTTGTGGTGAAAGGAGTCCGATATCCGAAGTCTATGATTACTTGCAATACCAAAAGCCTCGCCTCGATACTATATAAATTATTACTTTTTGAAGTGAAAACTTCTTTAGGTTGAGCACTTCTTGGGTGAACAAAAATCATGGAACTCACGTCATCGTCACCGAAAGCTTTCCATTTTTGAATTATTTTTGGTTTATAAAGAAGTGTTTATGATCAAGGATTAAAGTTTTCACTTCTATCGGCAGTCCCCAAAGACTGCCAGTATTTTTTTATTTCAAAACGTGTTATAGTATATCTTACAGAAGTTGGGCGTTTGGGCATTCTTGCTTAAACACGATTCTCGTTAAAGCTAAAGCAGCTTGACAAAGGAAGCCTTTACAGAAAATCGTAGCTGAACAATCTTGCGCTGAGTTCTTACGGTAAGTATGGCTACTAGGCTCCTTAAAAAGGCGCTACGTGCGCGTACTATTAGCAGGAAACCAATAATCTCGTGTCTTGAACTACTCTCTATGAAGGGCCGGAAGAATAATTGTTTGCGACCATGGTCGTACAAAAACGTCTCTTTTGGCTAGGAGTATATGTATGTACACTAAATTACATCTTTTAATCCTGATCTATCCGTCCGATAGATAACCTTTACGAGCTCATAAATATGTGAGAGAGATATTATTATTTCTTTGTTACCCATCAAAAGCGTATTTTAATTAAATCCAACTGATTCTCTAAGGATTGTCCTCGATGCTAAATAAATAAGTCTCTTTAATCCAAATGAAGTAATTCGTTGTGAATTAAGTTTTGATTTAAGATTTCAATGTTGAACCGCTGGCCCCTGAAGTTTCGAAGAAACTTTCTGCATTAGACCTCTTTAGCAGATTAAATAGAGATTTGGAACAAGCGATTAGCGATTGCGTACCAATTTATAGAACAGAGAAAGACTGAAGACATTTTTTCTGTTTCCTGTAGGCAAGAGAAGAACAGCAGATCTTACATGCAAAGCTGGCAAGCATGCACGAAAATAGTTTGATAGTACGTGGGTATTAAAGACTTCTTCTCTTTCGTTCCTGAAGAATTAATTAATAAGTTTGATACTAAAGACTTCTTCTCTTTCGTTCCTGAAGAATTAATTAATAAGTTTGATACTAAAGACTTCTTCTCTTTCGTTCCTGAAGAATTAATTAATAAGTTTGATACTAAAATCTTGTTGTCCATGTCATGGTCTATCTATGTCAAGTCTGATTCAAAGTTGTTTAACGGTTTAGGCTTCAATTACCTTCAAATAATCATATTATGGATACCTTTACATACAAAGAATAGTTTCCCATAAACATGAAGAACTTGCAGCATTTTCGCGGAACTGTGTCTGCATTAAACTACAATACGAACTGTAATAGATACTCTACATTTTCCTACAGTCAGTCTATAAGTTTCGCCTATCATGATATGGCCTTCGGTGCCATTGTTGGCTTGGTACGCTTGTTACATAACACTGTATGTGATTTTAAGGGTATCGATTGACCTGTGCCATTCATATCCTTATATCCTTACTAATATTATAAATTCGAAAGTAACTCTGTCTATCTGTCTGTCTGCCTGTTACCTTTTCACGGCTAAACCACTCAACCGATTTGGATGAAATGTTGTGTAGATATAGTTTAAAACCTGGGGAAGGACATAGGCTACTTTTTATTGATGTAGGTACCATGTGGGCAGAGCCGCACGCAAAAGCTAGTTAAATATAAAATTTAAAAGAGAGTATCACTCTGAGTTGGCCCCTGGCTATTTTCTTTTTTGAAGTGAAAATTTCTTTAGCGGTGTTATACACTTTTTTTGTGATGGGTAAAAAATGTTAAGCGCGCGTCAGGACACGTGACCTGATCGAAAATTCGTAAGACGAAGGGAGAATTGTCATGTTTGTGTACGATAGCGCAATAAATGAATATTGTATTTTACCACATAGATGATAGTACTTTTATACTGATAATTAAAGCAATTCGTGCAAAATTATTCCCTAACCATTCCAAAATATCAAAAATGCACAACGTTAATATTCAAGTTTTCACTTCTGCCGGCACTCCCGGAGTGCAACCCGTTGATTTTTTTTTTGCATATTACGTTGGCAATGTATAGTACTGCTAGCCTGGTAGAAAACAGGTTATTCAGCCCATAGACGCTTGCAATACCATAAGTATCAATTACATGTTGTCGGCCCTGCAAAACACTGGTCAATGCATAAGGGAATATAGGCTATAGGTCCCCTTGTTTAGTACAGTGGTTCCTTAAAATAATCTTTGGGTATCGTCAATCCAAGAGGCATACAGTACCAGGCTACTTTAGTCCGTTTTTCTTCGTGTTTGCTTGTTTTTGGAGGGCGGTGGTGTTTGTGCAATAGACTGTTTCTTAATAGACGATTCATTGAGGTCTGTGTTGTTGTTCCTACGTCTCGTCGGGCGCGCGCGCCGGCGGCCGGGAACTTGTTCCGCGGGCTACTACGTCACAGCGACCGAACCTCGGCCGGCTGCCCAGCCCGCTCGCCACTCGACTCGCTCGCCTATCCTTATACACGCCACGCGTGCGGAACGTGCATATTTTTTTGTACTTATATAATACTAGTTTTTACCCGCGGCTTCGCTCGCGTAAATGTAGGTTAGGTTACGTTAGTTTTGCAATAGTTATTTTTTCTGGATGAAAGGTACCCTATGTCCTATTCTGTACCCCTGACAACGTGTATGCAAAATTTCATGTTGATCGGTTGAGTAGTTAAGGCGTGAAAGCGTAACAAACAAACAAACTCATTTTCGCATTTATAATATTAGTAAGGATTAATATAGCAGTAAATTGGAAGAAAATTGTTTAATTTAAACGCACACAAACCCAGCTAACGAACACGAGTCGCACAACTGGATCTAGGCATTCAAACAGTTCTACTTTTTGTCAAATACTTCAAAGTTGATCCATAGAGTCTGGACTGAGGAGTATTCACCTCAGGTTTTAAATAACTCAAAAACCATTTAAACCTGACTATCATGAAGACCTTAGTGTAGTTCAAGGTTCATATCGCCTGCCATCGATATGGGCCTTAAATGAGAAGTGTGCGAGTAGTTCACAAATTACTCAAATAAGTCCTTACCTTTATAACTGCCAAAATATTGCTTCAAATACGGAGTTTGGTTTGTTATCAAGTGAAGTAATTAGTCTGGAATATTTTAGATTTTTCGAATGAATGCCTTTGAGATGTTTAAAATCACAGGTATAATTAAATTAGTAATATTAACTTGGTATTTAGAGAGAGGCTATTGAAAATCAATTAATTTATTGTTAGATGAAAGGTTAAGCCTGTGATTTATAGCTTTGTAAGGGTGAGCGCCGACGGTCGGAGTGGATTTTTGGATGCATATTCATAGCCCTCATCTAATAAGATCTGTTGTCTGCCAATTCTTACTGGTCCAGCGTGGTGGATTATGACGTAATCCTGCTGATTTTGACGGTACAAACACAAGATAATGTAAATAAATCAGTAAAAGCATTTATATACAAATTTTTATAATAATCAATAATAAAAATAATGTCTATTAAGTATTTATTCTGAGTTTACTCTCGTTAAGCAACTTCCTTGGCCGAGTGACGTTGGGGATGTCAATATGTTGATCGATTTTCCGTTTTAGTTAAAATGTTATTTAGATTATTTTATTAATAAACGTTTAGTTGCAGTATCAGTATTAAAAAGGATGCGAGACTGGACATTATTTTCAAAAGAAAGTGTGCATTAGAAGGCCTGGAATATGATTCAAAAGTATAGTTTAATTATTGTATCTAGTGAAAATCTCTGTCTCTAGCTATTTGTAAGCAAATGGCTTGATATATGAATAATATGTTATGTGAATAAGATACAGGTTCGAATAGAAAGGTTTTGTTAATTGTTTTTAATAATGTCAAGTTTATTTTCCTAA
Source organism: Catocala sponsa (assembly GCA_963564715.1). Classification (NCBI taxonomy): domain Eukaryota; kingdom Metazoa; phylum Arthropoda; class Insecta; order Lepidoptera; family Erebidae; genus Catocala; species Catocala sponsa. Next base: position 2,015,278 of record OY751337.1, read on the forward strand.
AAGACCTTCCTGACAAATAGCTTTTTCGTGCGAAAGGTTTGTTACCTGTGGCCGTATGTTATCTGGGTTTGCTTTGTTTCCCGCCAAAAGTGACAGGTGAAATGTGTAAACCAGCTAAAACAACGAAACATAGAATGTAAATAATGTACATACACCGTACAAGATAATGGTATATTTATGGTTAAAAAATTGTTTGTTGAAGATAATGTATTAGGATTTGTTTATTATCATTGCTTCTTTGTGTGATGAAGTGGTTGTTAGGTAAGTATAGTTATTTAAAGAGACACGTTAAAATACCATATTTTGTGTTTGCACTTACGTTGCTTTCGAGTTTGATACTCAAGTTGAGTAAAGTATTATTGTCTTTGCTCATAGAAAATCTTAGCACTAGAACGATAATCTGTCCCGTTGATGCAATAAGATCGTCCTCATTTACATGAGACCTTATTGCTGAGAAATGTGAGTGTGAAATACAATCGTTTCGGGGATATAAAATTGGAGTCAATGATTGTATCTATTAAGATTTTCGGTCTAGAAATATCCTTTAAAGTACGTAACACGGAATAATGTTTGATTTTCACTTCACATGATGGTGTAGGAGGTTCTGCTTATGGACTACACAACTGCTTTCCATCAGGCGGAGTATAGTCATTGTGACAATATTTATTAAGGTCTCATTGAATCGCTGGCCACATAACCACGCAATTCGAATGCAGACGTTTTATATCTACCTAACCCTTTAAAAAGACATTGGCGTGGTGGTATTATAATCGCTTTCCGCCAATTCCAAGTCCTAATCCCAATTTCATTATATAAGTTCTTAACTACTTTGTAATTATAAGCTTCAAGTTAATGGGCTCTGAGAATACATTCCATTAAATATTGGCGTTCATCTTTCATTATATAAAAGCAACATGAACTTTTAATAAATATAATTGCATAGATAACAAAGTTCTTTGAGGACCTTTTTGTTATAAGAAAATTTTATTTTATTTATATGACGTTTTATATTTTTCATTAAAAGGACTTAGATTAGTATCTATATATTTTCAACGTTTTTTGCTTAGTCATACATACATAGTCTAAAGCCTAGGCGTGTATATCTATCTTTAATGCCTATAATATTCCCGAAGGAGTAAGCAGATAATATATATTTTTCTCACATTTCCCAATTTTTGAAGTGAAAATTTCTTTAGGCGCGTTGAGCACTTCTTGGGTGAACAAAAATCATAGAAGTCGCGTCATCGTCACGCTTCCAAGCTTTCCATTTCTGAATTATTTTAGAATATCAACAATATCTCAGAAATGGTGCGTCCTACGCAAAAAATAACGAAATTTTGACCCCCTTAATAACTCGCAAGAGAGTATCAGGAATCCGACCCGCCCCCATTTTTTTTTTGTTAAAAAGATGTGTTTATGATCAAAGACTTTCACTTTTATCGGCAGTCCTTAAAGACTGCCCCAATTTGTTTTTTTTGTACAACTAGGGTAGCAAACAAGCATACGACTCACCTGATGGTAAGTGGTCATCGTAGCCTATGGACGCCTGCGACACCAGACGCATATATAAATAACCGTCTGTTAACAGTAATAATACAATATTTTCGCAAGAAATGATTTGCATTTTAAAGATCGCTCGTTGTATGTTAATCAAAACTTCAATTCTAGTTTTATAAATGAACTAGCTTTTGCCCGCGGCTTTTCTCGCGTTAATTTAGAATTTGACAAATAATTCGGGTTGTACTCTGCTTGTAATAATATAATTCAATCATGATTCGAAAGAAACGTGGCACCATCTATTATCATGAGAACGTTGTTGTTGTTTTCCTCGGGAACAGTAATTTTTTTTGAAAGGTAGCTTATGTCCGTTTCTGTACACCTGACAACGTATATGCAAAATTTCAGGCTGATCGGTTCAGTGGTTTAGGCGTGAAAAGGTAACAAACAAACAAACTTATTTTCGCTTTTAAAATATTAGTTAGGATTCTAAATTCTTGTTATAGCTGCGAAATTTAAACTCGTATTTCGAGAATCGACATGTTTTACTAAATTTGAGTCTAGATTTTCCCAAGATTGTATAAAGTCTGATATAGGATATGTGATTAAATAATTTTAAAGGTTTTAATATTGGTAGAAACGAAAAACTACATATGTATATACTTCAATCATTTTGATTTACTTTTTTATGTTAACAAATAAATTGTGACTTTTGCTTGGTTCGATCGGTCGTATAAGTGCGAGGACTTAAGTTCGATTACCAGTTGCAGTAAAGTATAAGTAGGCTTTTTAAATTAAATCTTCTAGCGCATTATAGAGTCTGGAGACATGCCTAGGAAATTCAATAAGCTGGAGAAAAGGGTAGGTCCTTTAGTTGGCGTACCAATGTTTTATAATTGTTGGGTTATTTTGTATGTTTGAATCAACAAATATTTCATCAATTATACAGATAGTAAATTCTTGATAAGTAACACGTTAAAACTCACACTTGACTTAACAAGCAAGAAAATTAGCTGACGGCCTTATTTTGTTTATGCATCATGTCTGTGAACGAACACTGTTCACAAGCATGGCGCGAAAATACACATTCTCAACGCTACGATTAACACACATCGTGCAAGTGATACAGGACAATATCTTCGTGGAACACAATCTCAATATCACATTAAAGCTAACTGAAAGATTGCAAGCGAGGCGGACTTTTAAGGCTCTGTAGGCTGAAGGCTACCATGAAAAATATATGTCGAAGTTTCGGGCCTATTTGTTGGTACTAGCGGTTCTATGTTTATTTTTTATTAATTTTCCTTACTAAGGAATGTCAGCCTCATCATGTCCTAATATTAATGTACTTTTTAAATTAAAAAAGAAGAGGTACTCATTGCAGCAGCAACCATTCTATACAATAATTTAGCTTTTTGTGAGCCAAGCTCCCCTAATATGGCTATGAAAGCTCCCATGATTCTACATTCAGCTAGCAACGAGTCCCTCTCTCTCCGGTTCTTTTCTCATTCCATTAGTAAATGTTGTACATCGTCAATTTTACCGCATATTACACAGATTGGGGACTCCACTTTGTACTATTGGGAACATGAAACACATGACGCTTTGATCATCCTAAACTATACAGTGAAGTGGTCCGAAGCACGGAGTATTGTTACTTTCGAAGAAAGAAATCTAAAGGAACTCAGCGTTAAATAGAAACTTAATATTTCGTTCGCCCGAAATTTCGGATAGACATTTTCATGGTATACATACTGTTTACGTGAGCCTCGGAGTAATCGTTGCGTTGTTACGTGACTTCACATAATAGAACCTTCACCGTTTAACGTATTTATGACGTGATTTTGCTTCACAAACGTTATTTACGTAAAGAGCGTCATAGATTATTTTGTTAAGACTTTGACGATGTTTTCGATATCTGTTATTTAACCTTTGATGTTTGCGAGCTTTGATCTTGGTACCAGATATTACATTTAGTATAAATGGAAGGAGAAAAACACTTATAACATTTGATTTAAACGCTTACCGTACTTACCGTAGGAAATTATTTTCGAGGATATCGTGAAAAGTGACGTGTAAAGCGATCAAAGATTGTAATGTAGAAGTGTAGAACCATTTCAATAGGATATCAAATAGTCCCATATGCAGGTAAGTGATTATCGAAGCCTAAAGATGCTTGTGCGTTGCAGAATTTATAAAAATGAAGTCGTAATCAGTATGAGGAATAAATATCTAGTCTATCTATACTTACCGACAGTTTAGCTCCATATTACAGTTTACCTGAACATTTTACTGTGTAAGAAAATTCCATATTTAGTAGCTTACCCAAAAATATTTTTATCAATGTACGTTTGAATTGCAGTTGAATCATCCACTGTTGTTTGATGATGCATTGTTGTATTTGAATGTTGATTGACCACTCATTGAATGTTATTTTCTTCCAGTTTCACTTACCTGAAACAATAAAACATTAATATGAATACTATGGCAATAAGTCTGGGTATATCGAGCATTAGGCTTTCGTACCACGTGAGCCCTAATATCTGGGCTAGCGAAATGTTTATATATTGCACACATCACTGCCTATCCCCTCAGGGATATCTCCAAAATTGTAGTTATATATCTATCAAATACCTCACACATATACGTGACTATATGTATGTATACTAAAAGCTATTTATTGCACATCAAATAATTAACATAATATATACACAAATTATTTACAAGACATATTAACTAAAGAGAAAAATAAAACAACAAAATTAATAAGCGTCATAATATTCCCCCGCATCGTCGTCAATTGGCAACGTGCCCAGGAGACTGGCAGCATTGCCACGTTGAATGGCAATACTTATTCTTTGTGCAAAGAAAATACCAGCCCTCTGGTCACGTGAAGCGTCGATCAGCCGCTTAGCTAGGTCTCTATAAACAGACCTAGCACTTGGACCCTATGGCCCCAGCGTTTCGACACCAAATGGCTCAAATATGTACTCACCAATAAGGTTTTGATATTTGCGCCGTTTGAGCGTCGCCGCTGATGCAGCAGCAGAACCAGCACAACCCGCTGTGCTAGAAAGATGTAATGGCGCAAGGGTGTCGACACAAGTTACATCCCACACCAAAGGCCTACCCATTTTCCATGGCAGTAATGACATACCATCTGGTCTCTTGCCATCGTCGCGTACCAAGCCGTGTGGTTATGTATACTTATTTATATTTATTAAACCAGACATTTAAACTACATTCATAATACTGAAGTATGAATTCTGACTATTGAATAAACAATACAAAGCATAACGAGAATTTATTTCTAGCAAATATTAATTAACTCTATTCCACTACTTGCGTTTCGTGTATTATAAGCGCTTTCTAGGCGAGTACACAGACCTAAGCAAATCACAAAATTTAGTACGAAGTTTACTTACAGTTTATTAATCGCCACTTTACCAGTAAATTTAAGAAGATAATTTGGAGTTGAACGTGTACTTTACGAAACGCTTTTAGTGAATTATGTTTAAATACATAAATACATAGTTTTATGCCTATATCTACGAAAGGGTAATCAGTCTTTGATTATATACGCAAAATGCTTAATAGACAACTTCCGCAATTTGTGTCATTGCAGTAAAAAGTAGTCTTGCAAAAAGGCAGTTTTCAAGACAATCGGCTCACTTATATAACCTGATAAATAAACATAATATATCTATCACCTGAATTACCATGAATGTAAAAAGGCATTAATAGTTTGGTTAAAAATTAATACACACACACGTACATACCCTCACACACACATACATACATACACACACGCGAGCGCGCGCGCACATTCACACACACACACACACAAACACATTAGCTTAGTTAAAAACTTATTATAATTTAAGCTGTTACTTATGTTAAACCATGGCATAATTACTCTGCGTAACCTTTGTTATGGAATCCTAACACAGGTATCATTTAATACTTAAAAGGATACCGCCATCCCTAGATATAAGTACCTACTTATGTATGTGATATCGAAATAAAAAAAATTTAAATTTTTTTTTCCGCAATCGCAATAATTCCTTTACCGCGGGGGACTTTACTAGCTTTCAAACAATGGACACAAATAACACCCACATTTGGCACAATTAGCGTATCGCACACATTTTTGTTCCATATAGGGATCAAACCCATAGCAGCGAGGCAACCACTTAGCATGTTTATTACTAATTTCTCGGCCTCGATGGCGTAGTGGTCAGTGTAGCCGACTGCCACGCCTGAGGTCGCGGGTTCGATTCCCGCACAAGTCAAACTTTGTGTGCATGAACGTGGATGTTTGTCTTGGTCTGGGTATTTCTATGTATAATATGTATGTATTTACAAAAAAAAGTATATATGTAGGTATGTTTATCCATAGTCTAGTACCCATAGTACAAGCTCTGCTAAGTTTGGGCTAGGTGGTGTTGTGTGTATGTGAAAGAATATCATAGAATGTAATATTAATTATATTAAAGTCTAAAGGCATGTATTCAAAAGAAAAAAACGCTACGCAGACTATTCATTTTCAAATATTGCAAAATGGGACAGTGGGTGATCTGTATTGCTTAATCAATTGTAATCTGTTAAGTCTTAGAATACCAGACATAAATAAACATCTATTGTGTCTGGTCACCGGTGCGCTGCTGCTACTCATTAGGTTAATGATTACAATCCTAACTAATATTATTAAAGCGAAAATGAGTTTGTTTGTTTGTTACCTTTTCACGCCTAAACCACTGAACCGATCATCCTGAAATTTTGCATATACGTTGTCAGGTGTACAGAAACGGACATAGGCTACCTTTCACCCCTAAAAAAATTACTGTTCCCGAGGAAAACAACAATAACGTTCTTATGATAATAGATGGCGCCACGTGTCCTTCGAATTATGATTGAATTATATTATTACAAGCAGAGTACAATCCCAATTAGTTGTCAAATTCTAAATGAACGCGAGCGAAGCCGCGGGCAAAAGCTAGTTAAGAAATAAATTTAATATGGATATTGGTCAAATATCCTCTGGTATTGGTCAAATGCGTCTCCACTTGTAAATAATAATATTGTAATACTTTTGCGCAAATGTTGTATATTGAAATTTAACGGATTTTATTGCGATTTATTTTAAAACAACAAGCCACGACTAACAGACGGTAGTCTTGTCATTGTTTTGTTGTTTAATACTAAGAATAGTCTCACTGTGATCATAACTGAAAAGCAACCAAAACGTCGGAGCAATTGTACATTAAATAGAATTTTTTTAATAATACCAAAAAGAAAGGTTTAAATAAAATCGCGGTAAAATCCATCTATGGTTGTTAAAGGTTTTATCAGTTAAATTTAATTTGGTAAATGATGTTCAAAGTAATGGTTACATAAACTTCAGTTTGTTAAGTTACATTTTGACCTAACCCGTGATTCATATCTAAACAATTTATAGAGTTTTAAAGCCAAAGCCAGTTATAAGTTAAGTTACTTACACTTAACATAAAACCAATTTCTTATGTAGGTAGATAAACAACATTTAACACGACCTTGTTTCTAAGTTTAGGAAAAAAAGGGGCGGTTTTGCAATAGTATACCGCTTTCTCACTAATCTGATTAAAATCATAACGACTCAAATCTCCGAAGCAAATTTTATTAACAATTCTTGTGAATCCGCCGTATATCATTGTAAAAATACAAAGGCAGCGGGATTATAAAGTTTCTTCGCTCAATATTAATAAAAATCTATTCTTCGAAGTATTATCCAAGTATTAAATTGTAGAATAATCCAGGGAATATAATATTAATGTTCGCAAGTTGAGAGACTGATAATACAAGATGTTTTTGACACGTTTGTTTAAGTAGATTTTTAATTAAATTTTATGAAAAATAAATACGATATCCATTGTTCCATACAATGAAAATTTTATAATTTACTAGCTGTTATCTGCGACTTCGTCCTCGTAGATTTTAACTAAAAAGTGTTTGTCTCCGCGGAACCCTCATTTTTTTTCTAAAAGCAAAGTAGCCTAATTTACTCCTTATAACATCAGCTATCTGCCAGTGAAAGTCCCGTCAAAATGGGTTCAGCCGTTTCGGAGATTAGCCGGAACAAACAGACAGACTGACAGACAAAAATTTAAAAAATAGATGTTTTCGTATAGGTACCTTATATACTTTCATATGCATTAGATAAAAAGCTGTTATTTTGACATTACAAACAGACACTTCAATTTTATTTATTTGTATAGATGTATAGATTTGGGTCTTGAAATTTCCAAAATATGTGTTTATTAGCTCATGCTCATGCATCATTTGAAAAGGCACGTTTGGCTGTTCATAGAGGAATATTAGTGCCCACACTTATGTATGGAAGTGAAAGTTGGGTATGGCAAAAGAAGCATGAGAGCAGAATAAATAGATATAGAAATATATATGTGGTGGGACTCTGAAAGATAGAATAAGGAATAGTGTGATTAGAGAGAGATGCGGCATGAAAAGTGACGAGAATAGAAAAGGATATGTTAAGCTGGTTTGGGCATGTAGAAAGAATGGACGAGAAAAGACTGGCTAAGAAAGTTTATAAGGCTAGTGTGAATGGAACAGTCGCAAGGGGAAGACCTAGGCAAACATTTCTTGATCAGATCGGAGACGTCCTGGATAAAGGCCAGGTTAAGAGCATAAACATAGGTAAATTTAGGTTAAATTAGTAATATTACTTTTTTCTAGTTGAAAGGTACTCTAAGTCCTTTTCTGTTCCCCTGACAAAGTGTATGCGAAATTTCATGATTATCGGTCGAGTAGTTAGGCGTAAAAGCGTAACAAACTAAAAAATAAACAAACAAAATCACATTCGCGTTTATAATATAAGTTAGGATATCGGCGACATCGATCAGGTGTAGCCAAACCTTAAGAGTGCGCCGAGCGAAATGTGCCAAAACAGGCGGTCACAGTTAAGTGAATAAAATCAACACTTTTTGTTTAATAAAAATATAAAATATACATTTACCATAACAATGAATGTGTTTACAATTACTCTGTGTAAAAACCTTCAAATAATTAATATTTTCGCCTACAAAATTACGTAAATTTGCACGAAAAATGCAAAAACGTAAGCTCGTATTACGTGATTTTTAGATTATACCAGTAGAAATCTATTCTATTTTACATCTTAAACGAAACATAAATAGTTATATTACAATTTTTCCGTCCCAAATTTTTGAGTTATTGTTGACAATAAAAATATATTTATCAAAAAAGCACTACAAATCCTCCATACAATTTTACTATGGGGCCGTGCGCCGATTTGAATATGCGCCGCACGAGCTCTGTCATTATCTGTCTTACGCTCGGCGCAGTCTTAAGGTTAGAAGCAAATGAATCTAGGGGGGGTACTCTCCGATATTTTTCACCGACCATTTTGTAAGAGCCACGATATATTTATGCAAAAGAGGACTCAGCCTCACAAATTTATATTACTTTTATATAATAGAGTTATAGTGGGCCGTTGAAAGAATGTAATTTGCTTTTTTATTTACATAAAGGGCAGCCTTTAGGCATATTAGAAATACATTTGAATGTAGTTTGTATGATCAAATCAGCTTGGTTTTATAAACTCATTTCAACGTTAGATTCTAGCATAATCACAGAATAAGAGGGAAATTGAATACTGCGCTTTATGAATGTCAGTGTTTAACGTTACAAATACTAGAGAACCAACTTGTTTAAGTTAGTTAGCTAGCCGCGTCCTGGTTTGCCAGAATTATTTCTAAACTAATATTTGCCCGTGATTTTGCAGGGGAAAAGTATTTTTGAAGTGAAAACTTCTTTAGGCGCGTTGAACACTTCTTGGGTGAATAAAAATCATAGAACTCGCGTCATCGTCACGCTTCGTGATCGTCACAAGCAGTCGAATCGCGTTCGTAGTATTTCGGCATTGTTCGGTTGACGTCGTAGAATGCTTCGTAACTATGGTTACATACATATGTATGTGGAGTAGGTGACTAAATGAAATGTGATTATAAGGGTATTAGTTATCGTTACTAATAATCCTTATCCTTACTAATATTATAAATTCGAAAGTAACTCTGTCTGTCTGTCTGTCTGTTACCTTTTAACAGCTAAACCACTCAACCGATTTAGATGAAATTTGGTACAGATATAGTTTAAAACCGAATCTCCGTTTACCGTTGTGGTGAAAACGGGAGATCGGGCCTTGTGGTGCACTCTGGGGGAGGCTTATGTCCAACAGTGGACTGCAATAGGCTGAAATGATGATGATGATGATGATAGTTTAAAACCTGGGGAAGGACATAGGCTACTTTTTATTGATGTAGGTACCACGCGGGCGGAGCCGCGCGCAAAAGCTAGTAAACAATAAAACCTTATTAACAATCAAATTTAAAATTTAAATAATTTATGGGCGAATTTCGACAATTTGGCGACCGCTAGTTTTAATAGATATCTCCATATCGCGAGAATTTACACAAAACAAAAAATACAAAAGTTAGAATAACTTAAAAACAATCAGATTGGGCGCTGCTATGTAGATTATTCAAATTTTAGTTCCGTATAGGATACGAATCCACGCCACTTGGCGATGACGGTGCAACCACTTACATCATTGCGACACCCATATAATGGATAGCCCTAGCCCTTGGGTTTCGGCTGAAAAACAGCGCTGCGGTCATCCGTAGCAAAGGCTGAGCTGGAACCTTTTAGACACACTGCATAACATTTTGTTTATTCTTTTTTGAATTTTTATTCTTCTTGTTTGTATGTCGGCCTTGATGGCGTAGTGGTTAGTGTAATCGACTGCCACGCCTGAGGTCGCGGGTTCGATTCCCGCACAAGTCAAACATTTGTGTGCATGAACATGGATGTTTGTCTTGGTCTGGGTGTTTCTATGTATAATATGTATGTATTTACAAAACAAAAGTATATATGTATGTTTATCCATTGTCTAGTACCCATAGTACAAGTTCTGCTTAGTTTGGGCTAGATGGTGTTGTGTGAATGTGGTAGAATATTAATATAGATAATATGTTGTGTTTTTAGTGTGTTTATTAAATTATTTTTCTTTCTTTCTTTCTTTTCTTTAATTCATTATATTCATTACAAATATTTGCTGTCTTTATAATTATACCTGATATTTAAACCAACAAGGCAAGTTTGGCTGTTCATAGAGGACTATTAGTGCCTACACTTATGCATGGAAGTGAAAGTTGGGTAAGGCAAAAGAAGCATGAGAGCAGAATAAATGCTTTAGAAATGAGAACGTTGAGAAGCATATGTGGTGTGACTCTGAAAGATAGAATAAGGAATAGTGTGATTAGAGAGAGATGCGGCATGAAAGTGGATATAGTGACAAGAATAGAAAAGATTATGTGGTTTGGACATGTAGAAAGAATGGACGAGGAAAGAATGACTAAGAAAGTTTATAAGGCTAGTGTGAATGGAACTGTCGCAAGAAGAAAACTTAGGCAAACGTTTCTCGATCAGATCGGAGGCGTTCTGGACAAAGGCCAGGTTAAGAGCTCCTTGGACCGACGGGCGTGTATGAGGAATATGATGAAAGTGAATGAAGCCAGAGAAGTGTGTCAGGATCGTAGCAAATGGAAATCCGTAGTCTCTGCCTACCCCTCTGGGAAACAGGCGTAAATCTATGTATGTATGTATGTTAAACCAACTGAAGCTCAAGCACTGCCGTATATTGCCATACATTTATAAAGAACCAAAGCCAATGTGGTCAAACGACATCCAGCCTAAAGCGCCATAAAAATTTACGGAACTATCATAGCTAAACCACCATCATTCTATCTGTATAAGAAGCACGGACCAAAACCAATGTGGTCTATATTAAATCCAGCGGAGAGCGCTTTCAAGGGGGGCTGTAGGATATCAACGAAAGCCACTTACCAGCGGCTTACATAACTGAGTGCATTTGGCGAGGGCCCGATGCGGCAAAATGTGGATGCGGTTTAAGTAGGGCTGGCACGTATTGACATGTTGAATATTTAATTCGCCGACTTAGAAATTCAAGCAACGTCACGTTTTTATCTTCTCGATCATGTAAAACAGTAAGATTGTGCAAATGGTGTAGCGGTGGTCACTAATGTGAATGAACTCCATATGGAACAGATTAGTTGGTTGTGTGTAACAGATTAATAGTTCAGTTAAATGGTTACAAGTCAAGGCGATTTTTCGGTCTTTCTAAAGTGCGTTAAGTCCCTCTCGATAAAAATATAATGTTCTGTAATCTATATATCAATACGTGAAGCAAATTTGTACTCCTTTTTACGAAAATTGCGCGGACGGAGGAGTATGAAATTTGGCACAGTTAAAGTTTATATGGAGAAGGAGGGGCGAATCTTAATCTCTTTATAAAATATGCATTAGAAATACATTAAATTAATGAAAATACACTACACACACACAACCATGCATTTGGCACACGCAGTCGAATCGCGTTCGTAGTATTTCGACATTGTTCGTCTGACGTCGTACAATTGTTTGTAACTATGGTTACCTATACATTATTTATATGTAATAGAGATAAACAGAAAACAAAGTAGCAGGCTTAGGAATTTCGGTCTAATTTTGACCACTAGGCGACCGCTAGTACCATATAATTGCTTAGAAATTAAATAAATAAGGGTTTCATCGCGGAGTCTCCCCGTGACCATTGTTGCAGGAAAGCAGCGTAAATATCTTTGATTTAAAAAATAAAATAGAGAATTTAAATGTGTAACACAAAGATAAGTCGATATGAATAGTTAATCTCTCTTTACTAATACTATAAATGTGAATGTAAGTTTGTTTGTTTGCTACGCTTTCAGGCCTTAACTACTCAACAGATCATCATGAAATGTTGTTTTTAGGGGTGAAGAAAAAGACATGGGGAACCTTTTATTCAGAAAAAAGTACTGTTATTAACGTAACGTAGCCTACATTTACGGAAGCAAAGACGCGGGCAAAATCTAGTAATAGTACTTATATCTTTATATATATAAATCTTCTATGCGTGTGTTTGTAATTAAACTCCTCCTAAACGGCTGGACCGATCTTGATGAATTTTTTTGTGTGTGTTCAAGTGGATTCGAGAATGGTTTAGATCTTTTTTTAATTTTTTTTTCGTGTGTACTGGACAACGTCTGTCGGGACAGCTAATATGCTATAAGAAGGACTAGGAACCAAAAGATATTGCGGTCTACGGGGCTCAGTTCAAGAATACATACTATAAATAAGTTCCATAAACGATAAAAAATAGAAAATTTTGTTCCACTGAGAATTTTAACTAGGTCATTCAGTTGCGCAAGCGATTAGTTACGTCACTGGAATGTGTAGGCGATAAAGATTACCGATAAAGTAACAGAGACTAATAGCAGTGATTAAAGTAGCAGAAATGGTAAAGACGCTTTTAAAATATACCTAACTCTTGACATCATCGTTTCTTGGCAATGCATTTAGAAATGCCAGACTGTGAGACTAGTGGCTGGAAAATCTCCAACATAAAGCTAATGGATAGTTAAAGAAAATATATATTTTAATAGAGGTCAAGAAGGCCAAGTCTGGAATACTATCTTATGTTTACGCGAATGTTATACATTGAAATTAAACTATTTTATACGGATTTTATCGTGCTGTTTATTTACACTTTTATTAAATACTTTTGAAAAGTCTTTCCGTGAACATGGCTGCTGAAAGCAACCTAAACGTCGAGAAAAGTGTATGCCATCCTTACACGGTAGAGTCGATTAGAGCGCGTACTAACAAGTTTGGGTCCTCATACCTCTGACGAACGACCAAGGCATAGAATTCTCTGCCAAGGCACGTGTTTCCTTTTTCCTTCAATCCTGGGTCCTTTAAGCGGGGCGTGAAAAAGCACCTTCTCAGGCCGTCAAAGTAGAGACGTCAACATCGCCTCGGCTGCTATGAGGGTGGTGTGAAGGCCACTGCTCTTAGACCACACAACTGCTTACCATTAGGTGGAGTGTAGTCATTTTGATGAGCAAAATAAAAAAAATAAAAATTAGATCTAAATAATTTTATCTATATATTAATACGTGAAGCAAAAACTTTGTACAACTTTTTACGAAAATTGCGCGCTTCACGTCGGATCCATGTCTCCGTGCAAGCCTCCCAAAGGGCTCGGAATTTTTTTTACCCATTATTATTAGAAATGTATTAGTTATTAGAAACATAATAATAACAGTAAATTATTTATTTAGTTTACAATTACATCATAACAGTTTCATATAGTAAACCTATAATATTTCCCTGAATTAAGTTATACCTGTTTTGGATTAGAAAGTGCTTTTATATTGTGAATATTTTACATTTATAATAACTTCTATGATAAACTACAAGTAAAAAAAAATGTAAAAGGTTTCAAATCCTTACTAATATTATAAATTCGAAAGTAACTCTGTCTATCTGTCTGTCTGTCTGTTACCTTTTCACAGCTAAACCACTCAACCGATTTAGATGAAATTTGGTACAGATATAGTTTAAAACCTGGGGAAGGATATAGGCTACATTTTATTGATGTAGGTACCACGCGGGCGGAGCCGCGCGCAAAAGCTAGTCTGTTATAATTTCTACTCTAGAACTATAAAACTGGTAAAGTTATAATAGCTGGCTGTAATAGATTAGTGGCGACCCTATCGGGTATCGTGTAGGGCAGCCAACGGATAGTGACTGCGATAATTAACATAATGCATCAACTGCTGTATCAGAACGATCAATTAACTGCTACGCAACAGTATGTAATAACAGCTAAACTCCTTGTCTAGAATTATTCGCATACACATTTTGGATCTCGGTATTCTCAAATTTTAATAGCTGGCTTGTAACTTTGGCAGCGATAGCCTAGTGGGAAACAGTTGGACTGCCACGCAGAGGTCTCGAGTTCGAACCCAAGGCGCGTGTTAGTTTCAAATCGATATAATGTATTTCATATTGGTATGTAAAAATGTATAAAATAATAAATCATTGATAATTAAATACAGTAAACAATATCGTCGGTAGTTAAATAAAAAGACGTGAATCATACTTGTTTGTCGTCGCCTATAAAAACGAATGTTCCGAACGGATTGACTCACTTTGTATCGAGACGTTGACTGGTACGGAGCTCTCTGAGGTTTAAACGGCAACGGTCAGTACTGACACACATAAATTAGAAGATAAGTATAATTATAATTACTATGTAGAAGGTTATAAAATGATTTCCATATAGAATGATTTTAAAATCAAATTATGCTATATACTATGTACATTCTATTGGTCTGTTACATGTTATAATTATGTATTTTATTATAGATTATTAAATAGAGTTAATATATATAATATCGTTGTTATTCAATAAATGTTTCCCAATCAAATATTTCTTTTACTTTTGTTATAAAATAATAATGGAATATTTAGTATAATCAGTATGAAAATAATAAATTGCATTTTTAAACATTGGGTATTTGCTTATCTATTACGCGCATCTCTGACTTTTCGAAGTTATGTGCGTATTAAATAGTTAATTATCGCTTGCTTTAACGGTAAAGGAAAACATCGTGAGGAAACTTGCATGTCTGAGAGTTCTCCATAATGTTGTTGAAGATATGTGAAGTCTACCAACCCGCACTAGGCCAGCGTGGTGGACTATGGCCTAACCCTTTTCACACTGAGAAGAGGCCCGTGCCCAGCAGTGGGACAGTTTAATACAGGGCTGATATTATTATTTATTTGTTACTTTAGACTTTACGTTATTTCAAAGTAGCTGTATGTAAGCCAAAACAATTATTTTAGAAGAAGTCTGTTTATGTGTGCTCTTCTCTTCTCCCTAGGCTTTATTATTCCCAAGTAACTTGGGGTCGGCTTTCTAGTCTAACCGGATTTGACTGGATATCAGTTTTTACACGGAGCGACTGCCATCTGACCTCCGCAACCCGAAGGCTAGCGATACCCTAAGGTGTCAGGATATTAGAGATCACTAACTTCCCAATAACGACTGCCATAGATGTTCATGGCAGCCGGGACCGACGGCTTAACGTGCTCTCCGAGGCACGGAGCAGGCGATAATTGTAAATCAATACGCACATAATTTCGAAAAGTCATATAACTTCCGAAACTCAGAGGTGCGCGACGTGGGTTCGAACCCGACACCCTCTGCATTGCAGTCTGTTGGTTTCCCTACTGAGCTATCGCTTCTATCAACTCAATTTGATTGATTGTATCTAAATCGATCTTATGTTAACCCTTAAAATAAAACGTTATTGTTATATGTGTCGGTTATTGGAGCAAATTGAAAAGTAATTTGCGATATGGATGGAATAATGGCTTTATTAAGGCCTTTTGTTGGCCTGAATACGAATTAAAACATATCTCTTTTAACGGTAGGGTTGCCACCTGTTAGAATTTCTGTCCTGTTTTAATACGATAGTTCTCTTTTATACTATCAAAGTTAGTAGTAAGGCTCAAGGGATAGTAAGTGGTTGCCGTAAGCTACATATTATATTATGTAGGCTATTCGCGTGATGCGAGCCTTCAAAAAATGGGGTAGGCAGAGACTACGGATTTCCATTTGCTACGATCCTGACACACTTCTCTGGCTTCATTCACTTTCATCACATTCCTCATACACGGCCGTCGTCGGTACGGGCACGTCGGTTCAAGGAGCTCTTAACCTGGCCTTTGCCCAGAACGCCTCCGATCTGATCGAGAAACCTTCGCCTAGGTTTTGTTCTTGCGACTGTTCCATTCACACTAGCCTTATAAACTTTCTTAGTCAGTCTTAGCTTAACTTACTACATAGAATAACCTACACCGCCTGCTGATAGCATAATGCCCCTTTTTAAGAATCCTGAGATGCATTCATCGCACGAAATTGTTTCACAAAATAACGCTCGAAGCCAACTAGCCTCACGCAAATAGGCGTGCGTGCGATTTCAATGCATTCGATCTCTATGAATCGCTCTAAACATTTTTTCAAATGCATCTCCCACACTAGTTATATACAGCCAAAAAAAATGTTCTTGGTTTATTCACGTAGACTCGACTTTTAAGATAGGGAGAAATCAGCTGGAGTAAAGTTGGGGCTGTGTCGGAGAGTTTTCGAAAATTTAACGGCCAGGTTCCAGGAATGCCAGCGGCGAGATGGTGGCCACCTGTACGATATTATTTTCATGAAATAATTTTTCCTTTAATATTCTTCATTTTAAATAAACATTTATTTGAATATACTTTATAGTTTTTTTTTTATTGTAAATTCAAAAGTGCAAAATCTTTTGCCCCACTCTGTATAACTCCTGTGTCGCAGGAAACTTTACAAACATTCAAACAACGGACACAAAGAACACACAGACTCGGAACAGCTATTTATGGATCACACAATTCTTTGTCGCAAGAGGAAAACCTAGGCGAACGTTTCTCGATCAGATCGGAGGCGTTCTGGACAAAGGCCGGATTAAGAGCTCCTTTAAACCGACGGGCGTGTATGAGGAATGTGATGAAATCGAATGAAGCCAGAGAAGTGTGTCAGGATCGTAGCAAATGGAAATCCGTAGTCTCTGCCTACCCCTCTGGGAAACAGGCGTGACTCTATGTATGTATGTATAATTCTTTGTTCCATTTCGGGACAAAACCCACAACGTTCGGCGCTGCGGCAGTGGCACAAAGACCACTTGAACCACTACGCCACACATACAGACTATTAGGACTCGCATGTTAAATTAAAACGAGCTCCTGTAACTAATGAAATTAAAAAGATACAATCACAATTTTAGTCTCCCCGTGAACACGGTTGCTGAAAGCTGCTCTGAAGAACTGTTTGATTTGGTACCAGCGGCCCCTTTCTATCACCGTACCACTCGACAACGAAGCAGGGTTCATCCATATCACCTGGAAGCATTAAATTCTAAGACGGTACGCTTTCAGCGATCATTTCTCCCACGTACGTGCAAGCTCTAGAATGAACTGCCAGCTTCGGTGTTTCCCGAGCGTTATGATATGTCCTTCTTCAAACGAGGTTTAAAGAGAGTTCTTTTTCATGTTAGGCGGCGGCTTTGCTGTGTCCTGACATTACTGAAGTCCATGAGCAGCGGTTACCACTTTCCATCAGGTGGGCCACTTGCTCGTCTGACACCAATGGCAATAAAAAAAAAAAGTCGGATAAAGTGTAAACTTAAATCTAAGTAGTTTTAATAGTGTAATAGTTTTAAAATGATGTAAAAAAAGTGTTTTAAAATAAATGACGCTGTACGAGTCATACATCGTACATGACACGCGCGCCATCCTTTACATCAGCACTTTTACGTCGCCTCAAATAAATTGTGTAAATCGACACCAGTGCGCGATCATACTTCATAATCAGCGGTACTCATTTATATTAATTATCGTATCAAACATATTATCTTAAGTTACGTGGTAGTTAAGTGATCAATAAATCGCATCTCATTTTAACTATCAGTGATCCTAAATTTCAAACAACACGTTGTGTGCGACCCATTCAGCAGCGCAGACAAACGCGATAAAATCCGTATTAAGTAGTTTAATAATAATTTCAATACATAACATTCTCGTAAACGTAACACAATATCTCCTGTAACTGTATTTTATATGCAATCCTTTGAAAGAATATTAGCAGGGATGAGCTATTGCAATCAAGAAAGAAACTGGATTACTCAACAATTCTACAATTCCGCTTCCTAATGTCAATTTATTTGCAGTTAGCACACAAAGGAAGGAATATTGCACGCGAAGTCTCTACTTGAGAAGAAAGTAATATTATTCGTGTCGAAAGACGGAGGGCGCCGATCTCGGCTAGTATCGTCTATATTGACGATTTGTAAGAGTCATATTTGTATCGCTTCACTGGAACGCTTTGATTGTATACAACGTGACAAGTTGGCGACTACTGCAACTAGTAAGATGCGTGTTCCGTGTTCTGTGATAGTTACTGATTTATTTCAACTAGCGGTCGTCAAAATTCGACTAAAATTCCTAAGCTTGCTACTTTGCTTTCTTTTTTCTTTATTACATATAAGTAAGGTATAGGTAACCATAGTTACAAAGAATTGTACGACGTCAGACGAACAATACCAAAATACTACGAACGCGATTCGACTGCGTGTGTCAAATACATGGTTATGTGCGTGTAGTATTTTTTCATTAATTTAATGTATTTCTAATGAATATTTTATAACAATTTTAGGTTTCGCCCCTCCTTCTCCATGTACACTTTAACTGTGCCAAATATCATACTCCTCCGTCCGCGCAATTTTCGTAAAAAGGGGTACAAAGTTTTTGCTTCACGTATTAATATATAGATAATGTTCGAATATTCGAGTGCATGACTTTCTTTAAGAGTAAATCCTGTGTCACGGAGCACTTTACAAACATCCACACAGCGGACACAAAGACCACTTAATCACAGAACAACCATTTGTGGTTTACACATTTTTTTTGTCCCATGTGGGTTAACCACAATCCACAACACGCGAAGTGGCGAGGCGAACGCTACGCTACTCGAGCAGTTGCACTCACTGATCGGTAAACGATTAGCGAGGTTAAGCAACGTTGTATGCGGTCAGTCTATAGATGGGTGACCGCTTAGTAGTATTTCATCTAAGCGTCTCTGTGCTTCGGAGGGCACGTAAAAAGTCGGTCCCGGTTGTTGTCAAATTGACAGCAGTCGTTAAGCAATGTCAGAGGCCTAAGGGCGGCTTGAACAACTCTTGACAACAGGTTGGCCACTAACCACACGAAAAGAAGATTTTGATTTGATAATAAATTAGTAATACCGTTTTTATTTAGTAATACTTTTGCTTTGTTGCCAATTCCAAGTAAAGTCTATTGATTGCCTGAGTGATCATATCCGACATTTTAGTATCCATTGTTACCTGGTGCAAATAATAATAATTTAGGTATTTATAGACGACTTCACCCAAATTATTATGTAAGTATCCCTGACTTACCTTTAGATGAACATAACTCAGCATTGATTTTCAAATCACGTAGTAGACAGATTTTCGATTTAGTATTAACCATTTCTTTTGAAGTTACTCTAATTGCAAGGTTATAGCGATATAAGTATCTAATAGTCAAAGCATAAAACTGCTTACAATATCCATAATAAAAGACTTAATCTCTTGGCCAAAGCACGGCCCCCAAAGCGCGGACAAAATTCTTTTTGATTGCGTCTAGGTGCCAGCTAATTGATAAGTCAAAAAACATATTTTCTAGTCTATTGTGCGTCATGAATAGAATTTTTCTATTCACTAGGCACACATAGTGACACGACATCTTGTAGCTCTAAAATGCATCTCGCTGGAACAGTGCCAGCGCCATTTTAGTCGTCATCCCTATTAGTATTGCTCTCGCTTCGTGTCTCCGCTGTTTTATTCGATTTCGTTCCGAACAGCTGTGCAGGGTCAGTCGTACTACATTATGCATCACACCTGATGCTTTATTGGCATTTTTAGTTTTAGTAATGAAAGTTAGATGTGACACATTTAATTTGAAAAGTAGATCGAACGTGGTATCGCGGATATAAATGAATTCAACTTTGTATACGTAGTCACTTTTATACCTTCGTGTTGCATGATTTATAAAAAAAGACATGACGTTTGACTAGTCAGTAGATTAAGTATGCTTGTGACATATTTCGAAACATCAAGCCTTTTAAATAAAGTATGTAAATACTGAGCATGGTCGCGTTTTCCATTATATAATCTATATACTCATTATATAAAGGGGTGGTAGAGATGTTTCGAACCAATATAATATATTTAATATTTAATATTCTATCACATACACACAACACCATCTAGCCCAAACTAAAGCAGAGCTTGTAATATGGGTACTAGACAATGGATAAACATACATATATACTTGTTTTTTTTGTAAATACATACGTATTATACATAGAAACACCCAGACCAAGACAAACATCAATGTTCATGCATACAAATGTTTGACTTGTGCGGGAATCGAACCCGCGACCTCAGGCGTGGCAGTCGGTTACACTAACCACTACGCCATTGAGGCCGTTATAGTTTTGCTTTCTTTGGATAAGGGAACTGAGCGGATTGTCAAAGACACTTTAGTCGACTTCGAATGAAATATCTATATTTTTGTCATCATGGCAGCTTCATTTGCTGTTGATATTATGTTATACGTCGAGTTACATTCTAATTAAGGTCTCTACGTAATCTCTAAGAGATCTGTCCATCCTATCTTCCCTTTAAAGGAGGTCACGAAGTTATTCAAGCCTAAACAAAACTCGCAGGTGGCGGTTTGTTCCCAACACGAAGGCGGAGCGTGTTTAAGTGTGGTTTCATTAGCGTGAGTAAGTCAAACCAGGCTGAAAGGTTAGTTAAGTTAGGTGTTTAACCGCAACAAAGGCAGTGTAACAAATGTATTGAACTTTACGTTAGTCGATACTTTCTCGAACTCTAGTTAATTTCGAGAATTGACCAAAACAAAGTTACAGACCATGGTAGCAGACAATTTTAACATTGTTATAAAAAAGAAAAGTTTTAGCACCTAAATCTAATATATGATATATAATATAATATATTCTATCACATACACACAACACCATCTAGCCCAAACTTTACTAGACAATGGATAAACATACATAAATACTTTTTTTGTTGAAAATACGTATATATTATACATAGAAACACCCAGACCAAGACAAACATCCATGTCCATGCACACAAATGTTTGACTTGTGCGGGAATTGAACCCACGACCTTAGACGCGGCAGTCGGTTACACCAACCACTACGCCATCGAGGCCGACAAAGTAGCGTAAAAGTAACAAATTGTCACATTAAAATTGCCGTGTCATGCGAGCGATCAATCTATTTCCATGTTTTGCATTAATATGATTTAACGAATAATTAGCAGTGGCCACGGACAGTTTCAATTTAAGTTAATTTATTCATTAAAAGCACGCATAAATCAAATGCACAATTTATCACTGGCCAGATTGGATTGGAACTTATCTGTATTTTGGGAATTACATAATATTAATTAAATGCTTGCTATGTTGGTTCTAAGGGATAAGATCGCGTTTATGCCTGGGGTAAGCTATCTCGAATTCGATATCCGGGTAGGCAAAGTGTTATTATTATTATTATTATAAGCCTAATTGGCGTCCCACTGCTGGGCAAAGGCTTCCCCTTCCGACTTCCATCTGTCTCGATCGCTTGTTCTGAGTTGCCAATCCCTTTTAAATGCATCGAGCTCGTCTCGCCATCTCCTCCTGGGCCAGCCTCGTTAAAGGCAAAGTGTTAGTTGGGCTTTTATTAGGAAATCGTCAGGAGTAGGCTAGAAGCACAGTGCCTGGAACTGTATCCAGCAGAATAGAATACGGTCACCTCCGAAAAAAGACCTTAGCTAGCGAGATGTGCATCTAATACACCAATTATTTTATTTTTTCCGTTCGCGTAAGGCGTGCCTCTGTATGTACTTTATGATTAAACTAGTGACCCGCTCTGGCTTCGCACGGGTAGTACAAAACCTCAATAAATAACACTTAAACCTTCCTCATGAATTACTCTCTCTCTTCAGTCTCGTTCAGTCGTTTTTAAGTTTATCGCGAAAAAGAGCAGCGATAGCTCAGTGGGGAGACCAACAGACTGCAATGCAGAGGGTCTCGGGTTCGAACCCACGTCGCGCACCTCTGACTTTTCGGAAGTTATATGACTTTCCGAAATTATGTGCGTATTGATTGACAATTATCGCTTGCTCCGTGCCTCGGAAAGCACGTTAACCCGTTGGTCCCGGCTGCCATGAACATCTATGGCAGTCGTTATTGGGAGAGTGTCGACACAAAAGATCCTACTGGGTCGAAGTGTCGTCGGTCTGAACTGACTGGCCCCCACATAAGATAAGATAAGTTTATCGCGAACAGACAGACAGATTGACGTGGTAGGGCACTTCGTTTTATAATGTAGTGATAATTCGATGATGAGACATGTATTGTTTTAAAACACACATTTGTTTCTCTTAATAAAAACTTTAATTTTATTGCTTTTACACTATATAATTTATGCATGCTCTACAATTATAAAACAGCATTTTAATTTCAAAACGTAGCATACGTCTAAAATCTGATCACTAATCCAAGTATCATAAGTTTCTCAGAGTAGTAGAGCCTCGCTGATTTCAGAATGAATGGGCCGGCTCGACCGGGGAAGGACTACCCTCTCACAGAATATCGACGTGAAATAGCAGTATTCCTACTGTTGTGTTTTGTTCGGTGAGTGAGAGTGCGTGAGGCCCAATCACCCCCTTTCCCCCATCCCGCTTCTTCTCCTTCCCACTTCCTTTCTTTAAAGGGTCGGCAACGCGCAAGTGATGCCTCTGGTGTCGCATGCGTCCATAGGCTACGGTGACCACTTACCATCAGGTGGGCGTATGCTTGTTTGCCACCTTAATTGTATAAAAAGAAAGTATACATACGTGTCATTGCCATCATAATAAAGTAAATTCTCGTCTGTTGCGTCTCAAATATGGCGCAGGTAGATTACGAAACTGTGCAGAGAGTAAACACTTTGATTGATGTGCTACCCGCAAATTGACGGCTTAAGATATCAAAGTTTAATAACTTTATAGGTGTTATGGAAGCTCCTTGGTAATAATCTCTGTTCGGCGGCGGATTGAAATCTGCTTCTAAGTAATAATTGGTATTAAATTGTTATTTCGAATGCTCGGGTAGCGTAATGGTTTGTGTAATTACTACTACTAATTATGAATAATATAATAATAATATAATATTCTATCACATAGACAACACCATGTAGACCTAAAACATTGAATTTAAAAGAGTTTAATAATAATAATATAATTATGAAATTATTGATATTCAAATTAGTAATATGTATAGTATCATTTTTTTTTACTCTAAATTTATACCTATGTAATTTAATTGTTAATTTTTTTATATATAAATACGATTTTGTTAATTATTGTAAACATTTTATATGATATATTTATTTACGTCGAGTCAAGAATAATTAATGGTAAATGTAAATAAAAAGACTACTGGCAAAACAAAACATTATATTCCTTACCTAGTTATATTATTAATTAACATCTGAAAATATGTATTTCTTTATTTGGTGAATAAATATTTTTTCTATTTTCTATTTTTTTCAAACTAAGCAGAGCTTGTACTATGGGTACTAGACAATGGATAAACATACATATATATTTTTTGTAAATACACACATATTATACAAAGAAACATCCAGAGCAAGACAAAAACCTTTGTCCATGCACACAAATGTTTGACTTGTGTGGGAATCGAACCCGTACAAGAATGTTATGAGTTTTATTCTTACATGTCTAAAAAACCGGCCAAGTGCGAGTCGGACTCGCGCACGAAGCGTTCCATACCATTAAACGAGCAAAAATAATCACGTTTGTTGTATGGGAGCCCCCCTTAAATATTTGTTTTATTTTAATTTAATTATTTATTTTACGAGAGGTTGATAATGTTAGGGGATTTTAATGGTTGGGTGGGAGTAAAGCGTGAAGGATACGAAAGGGTTTTAGGCAAGTATGGGGACGAAAGCGTGAATGAGAATGGAAAAAGGTTGCTTGAGCTATGTTTGGAGTGGAATCTCTGTGTGACAAACACTATGTTTGCCCACAAAAGAATCCACCAGTATACAAGAGAAGCAAAGAATGTAAGAAGTAGTATGATTGACTTTGTTGTAGTGGATGAAAGATTGAGAAAGAATGTCCTAGACACTCGGGTATATAGAGGTATTGGTGTCCATACCGACCATTTTTTGATTATGAGCCGGATACGTGGCCTCTTCAAAGGATGGCGACACCGTATACCTACCCGAACAAGTGTCCAAGAACGAATAAAAGTAGAAAATTTGCAAGATGAAGTATTGAAAGACGAGTATAAAAATCAATTGAGGAAAAGATTTGAAAGATTTTGTGACACTGATGATATAGAAGAATTATGGCAGTCGTTTAAGCATGAAGTGGTTGTTGTAGCGTCAGAAGTATGCGGTGTGAGCAAGAAGAGGAAAGTTATAAAATCGAAGAATGCGTGGTGGGATAAAGATGTGCAAGGGGTAGTACGTGAGAAGAAGCAGGCATGGTTGGACTGGCTATCTGTCAGAGCCAATGAAAGAATGCAAGAAGCAACGAATGAGGATGTGAATGAAGCTAGGAATAAGTTTATAAGAATGAATAAAGTAGTGAAAGATGTAATTAAATGGAAAAAAGAGGAATTGAAAGACGAGTTTGATAGAAGATTATCTGAAGATTTCCGGACCAACGCGAAGTTCTTCTGGAAATCCATTCGCTCGGTTCGAGGTAAAACCGTAACCACAGAGCTGAATTCAATCAGAGATAAGAATGGAAGTTTACTGGATGAAGAAAAGAGCGTACTGAAGAGATGGAAGGAATATTTTGAAAGTTTATTTGAAAGAGAGGAATGGCAAGGGCAAAGTTTCGAAATGAATGATAATGATAGTAGTGATGAAAGCCCTATTAGTATGGATGAAATAATGAAAGCATTGAAAAGCATGAAATCAGGAAAGGCTGGTGGGTATGATAGGATTACAGTCGAAATGCTGACAGCTGGACAGGGTCTTATAGCAACTCAGTTGTGCCGCCTTTTTAACTTGTGCTGGAATACCGGCCGTGTACCAAGTGATTGGTGCAAGGCCGTCATAGTACCTTTATACAAGGGAAAAGGCTCACAGCAAGAGTGCAAAAGCTATAGAGGCATTAGCTTGCTCAGCGTCGTCGGTAAATTGTATGCAAAAGTGTTAATTGAAAGGATTGTGAAAGTAACCGACAAGAAAATATGGGATGCACAAACGGGATTTCGAAAGGGTATGGGATGTACGGATCAGGTCTTTTCCTTACGGAGCATAGCCGAAAAAGTTTTGGCCAAAGGTCAAAAGGTCTATTGCGCATTCGTGGATCTGGAAAAGGCTTATGATAAAGTGGTGAGGAATGAACTTTGGTCGGCATTGTCCATGTATGGAGTGAATAGCAACCTCACGCGAGCTCTGAAATCTCTTTATGATGATTCCAGAGCTTGTGTTAGGATAAATGGGACCTACACAGAGTGGTTTAGCATCGATAAAGGTGTTAGACAAGGATGTGTAGCGTCACCTTGGCTGTTTAACCTATACATGGACAATTGTTTGAAAGATTTAAAAGATTGTGAATGGGGATTAAGAATGAATGAGTAACTTGTCAAATGTCTTCTTTATGCCGATGACCAAGTAATACTTGCGTCATCGGCGGAAGAGTTGCAGGCGATGGTAACTATTGTGCATGGTGCTTTTGAGAGTAAAGGAATGAAAATAAATGTAAGCAAGACGAAAGTAATGGTATTTGAAAAGGAAGAGTGCGTGACGATGTGTAATATTATGATTGATGGAGAAAAAGTGGAGCAAGTGAAAGAGTTTGTATATTTGGGTACTTTGTTTACAAGGGATGGTAAACATGACGGAGATATTGAAAGGAGAACGATTGCTGGCAACAAAGTGAATGGAGCCCTACGCGCTTTTATGAACAGTCGAAATGTATCCGAAAAGGCACGTTTGGCTGTTCATAGAGGACTATTAGTGCCCACACTTATGTATGGAAGTGAAAGTTGGGTATGGCAAAAGAAGCATGAGAGCAGAATAAATGCTGTAGAAATGAGAGCGTTGAGAAGCATATGTGGTGTGACTCTGAAAGATAGAATAAGAAATAGTGTGATTAGAGAGAGATGCGGCATGAAAGTGGATATAGTTACAAGAATAGAAAAGGGTATGTTAAGCTGGTTTGGACATGTAGAAAGAATGGACGAGGAAAGACTGACTAAGAAAGTTTATAAGGCTAGTGTGAATGGAACAGTCGCAAGAGGAAAACCTAGGCGAACGTTTCTCGACCAGATCGGAGGCGTCCTGGACAAAGGCCAGGTTAAGAGCTCCTTGAACCGACGGGCGTGTATGAGGAATGTGATGAAAGTGAATGAAGCCAGAGAAGTGTGTCAGGATCGTAGCAAATGGAAATCCGTAGTCTCTGCCTACCCCTCTGGGAAACAGGCGTGAATCTATGTATGTATGTATGTATTTATTTTAAAATTGAATATATAACTAAATATTCTGTGAATATTTCAAGCGTCTACCTGTTGCCGTTTTCAATATCAAGCAAAAACGAGCAAAAAAATGACGTTTGTTGTATGGGAGCCCCCTTAAATATTTATTTTATTCTGTTTTTTAGTATTTGTTGTTAAAGCAGCAACAGAAATACATCATCCGTGAACATTTCAACTGTCTAACTACCACGTTTCATGAGATACAGCCTGGTGACAGATGGACAGACAGACGGACGGACAGCGGAGTCTTAGTAATTGGGTCCCGTTTTACCCTTTGGGTACGAAACCCTAAAAACAGCTTCTAATTTCTACTAAATTCCTCATTCTAACTTATATTATAAATGCAAATGTCCATACACTTTATCAGAGATACAAATCCAAAAGAAATATACTGCCCCGGCGAGATACAAATTTATTGATAAAATCTACATTAAGGCGAGCATAAAGTAACATTATTTTACAAAATCATAATAAGATCTTAAATGTAACACCTTATATATTAGATTGTATATTTTTTATACAACTAAAGTGGCAAACAAGCATACGGCCCACCTGATGGTAAGTGGTCACCGTAGCCTATGGACGCCTGCAACACCAGAGGCATCACTTACGCGTTGCCGACCCTTTAGGAAAGGAAGTGGGAAGGAGAAGGAGCAGGAAAGGGGAAAGGGGTGATAGGGCCTCCGGCACTCTCACTCACCGAACGAAACTCAATAGTAGGAATACTGGTATTTCACGTCGATATTCTGTGAGAGGGTAGTTTTACCCCGGTCAAGCCGGCCCATTCATGCTGAAATCAGCGAGGCTCTATTCGAGGTTGTATTTTTATGATTTTACATCCAATAATGTTTTCAATGTTGCTGCCATGATGATGCTGTGTCTATTCACTATAAATGACTGAACGTTGTTAGTTGCCTGGGGGACCCTGTGGATCATGTATGATCATCATAACCCATCCATAATAATATTATAAAGAGGAAAGAGTAGATTTCTTGTTTGTTTATAAGGATTTAACTCAAAACCTAACTAAACGATTTAAAAAAAACTTTTTCACCATTAGGAAGTTATATTATTGCCGAGTAACATAGTATATATATTTTGACGGCCTCGATGGCGTAGTGGTTAGTGTAACCGACTGCTACGCCTGAGGTCGCGGGTTCGATTCCCGCACAAGTCAAACATTTGTGTGCATGAACATGAATGTTTGTCTTGGTCTGGGTGTTTCTATGTATAATATGTATGTATTTACAAAAAAAAAGTATATATGTATGTTTATCTATTGTCTAGTACCCATAATACAAGCTCTGCTTAGTTTGGGCTAGATGGTGTTGTGTGTATGTGATAGAATATTATTATTATTTGTTTCTCTTTCACGGGTATATTCCTAATACGTTAGGAAAATACCCGGCCCTTTGGGAGGCTTACACGAAGACATGCGTCCAACGTGAAGAGGCCCTTCGAGAGTTTTAATCAAAGGTGGGATGGAACACCTACAGCGGCACTAGCCGCAGCAGGCGTAGGACTATTGCTACGTATGGATTCTAATATATGGCCTATGGGTATGGGTGTTTGATGGACTGGTATATTGGTAACTATGGATGATAAAACGGCGTCTGCCCTGAATACTCTAATAGCATCAATCGAATGGACAGACGGTGACTCGCCAACTCATTATTATTATTATTATTATTATATTATTATTTATTTATTTAATACCACATACAGCCATTATTACAAGTAATACATAACCTAATGCAATGACTGCAAAATTTACTTAATATGTACAAATTATATTTACTTAATATACACACCCTAATACTATATATTCCTTAATAATAATTATTTCCTATTATTGTAAACACAAAAGGAATAAGTAGCCTGTGTGAACTCACTCAGTGAACACGAAAATATGTCTACACTTTCGGACACAGCACATAGTACACGCAGCGCGCGCGTCAGCGGCGCGAGGAAGTAAATACTTATATATGTCGTATATAGAGTGCGTCAGTAACACCATAGACTGACATAATGCAGGCGTACAATACGGTGATCGAGCAAAGTGAAACAATAAATGTACACTAATCACTTTTATTGTCTTCACAATAAATTAACACGAATGTCTTGCACAAAACGAACGACAGTTCCTAGCGAGGAGGTCCGCACTCGAAGACGGTAGAAAGATCCGTCGAATATAGCGTGCGCCTCTCTTATGTAGGCTCTGTCGTAGCACGAGGCGAGATGCGTGTTGCCGTCATCGCAACAGTGCTGCCATATCTCGACTCTCGCACCGCGTTTCGTAACTGTAGTAATGACCGTCTCCGACATATATATAAGTATATACTTGTCAAGTGCACTTAGTTTATAAGTCTACACTATAATATCTCCTTCGCAGATCATTCTCTGTTAGTATGTAAATTGAGCCAGTAGGAAATAATTATTACTAGCGGTCGCCTAGTGCTCGAAATTCGACCAAAGTTTGCCTGTAAGATATTGCTGATATGTCATTGTAATTATATTGATATATGTAACCATAGTTACGCGCTTCGACTGCGTGTGTCAAATGCATGGTTGTGTGCGTGTAGTATTTTTTCATCAATTTAATGTATTTCTAATGCATATTTTATATAAATATTAGGATTCGTCCCTCCTTCTCCATATAAACTTTAACTGTGCCAAATTTCATACGTTTCCGTCCGTGCAATTTTCGTAAAAACGGGTACAAAGTTTTTGCTTCACGTATTAATATATAGATAAAAAATTATTTCTTTTATACTTGTTTTTATTTTTATTTTGTTTTCCACTAAACGTCGAGATTTAATCCCAGCTTCACTGACATAATTTCAAAAGCTACCTGAGTTCGCCCTTTTGGGAGTAGTTTAAGTAAAATTAGAGGAATTTAATTAAAATCTTACATAAACTAGGGAAGTAATTAGTTAAACGGAAGCGATTACGCGGAGGCTCTATTAACTGTAATCAACTAAATATAACCTCTGTTAATACAATGTTCGCTTTGTACTTATTAATTGTGTCTAAACCTACCGTGTTTAGTTCTAAGCAGTACTATGTGAGTGATATTCGGTTACATTACTTGCATCGAAATAGCCTACAATCCTAATCCTAATACTAATCCTATCCTAATCCTAACTAATATTAAAAAAACGAAAATGAGTTTGTTTGTTTGTTACCTTTTCACGCCTAAACCAATGAACCGATCATTCTGAAATTTTGCATATACTTTATCAGGTGTACAGAAACGGACATAGACTACCTTTCATCCCGAAAAAAATTACTGTTCCCGAGGAAAACAACAAAAACGTTCTTATGATAATAGATGGCGCCACGTGTCTTTCGAATCATGATTGAATTATATTATTACAAGCAGAGTACAACCCGAATTTATTGTCAAATTCTAAATTAACGCTAGCGAAGCCACGGGCAAAAACTAGTTTTAAATAAAATACAGCCTATGTTACTCGGTGATAATACAGCTTTCTAATGGTGAAAGCGTTTTTAAATTCGGTTAAGTCGTTTTGAGTTAAATACCTACAAACACACAAATACACAAACATACGCAGGTCCACGCCGTAACTACTCAACCGATCGCATACATGTTTGCATACACATTATCAGGGGTACAGAAAAGGACTCTATTCCCGAGGGATAGCTAGTATCAAATAATCAGTATATACCACGTTTATACATGTATAGTCTTCCGTCTCACAGGCTTTACGATTTAATGATGCTCAATAAAAAAAAAATAACAGAAACGAAAACCGATATTACTAGACAAGTAATAAAATGAGAACATCATCAATGTATTCCAAGTCAACCAAATAGACATTATTAAGGATAACTCAAAAACTACTGGTCATCTTGATCAAATTAAAATGAGACCACACGGGAAGCACCAGCTTTCAAAATAAAAAAGAATCGTCAAAATCGGATGTCCTAGAAAAAAGTTCTAAAGGAAAACACATAAAAAATACAGTCAAATTCAGAACGTCCACCTTTTTTTAAAGTCGGCTTAAAAAAAAAAGTCGAATTGAGAACCTCCTTCTTTTCTTGAAGTTGGTTAAAAAGTAATTCCTCCTGTTTTGTTGTAGTGATCGATTAGGTTAATCTTTTTGGTCAAGTAGTAAAACGTTCCTATGGATTCGAGTCTATATTTATACGTTAGTGTTTACGTTTGAACTTGGTTACTGGAAATGTAGCTTTGGAGCCTTTGACGATCACACGTGTTGCTTGGTTACCTCAACAGTTGAAGTATTGATTTTATACGCTAGTGCGTTCATATGGACGTTCGACAGCACAGATAGCGTATAGTTTGTTTTAAATATGAAGTCCCTTTTGACACTTCATAGCACGTAACTCCGCACATTTCATGTAATTTGCTAAAAAAACAATGATTACTTATGGTAGTATAGACTACAAATAATTAGAATCTAAACAAAACATGATCACTGATCGGTAAACGATTAGGGAGGTTAAGCAACGTTGGGTGCGGTCGATCTATAGATGGGTGATCGCTTAGTGGTATTTCATCTGAGTGTCTCCGTGCTTCGGAGGGCACGTAAAAAGTCGGTCCCGGTTGTTGTCAAATTGACAGCAGTCGTTAACCCATGTCAGAGGCCTACGGGCGGCTTGAACAACTCGTGACAACAGGTTGGCCACTAACAACATGAAAAGAAGATAAAGATTGTTTCACAAACAAAATCAACTATTAATTCCCATTGATATTGGTCTTAAACAATTTAACATTAAAATAAAATAACATTTTACTACAATAATATAGTTACGCACTATGGTATTTTTTTACTTTCAGTTATAGTGACGTGACAATATGAATCGGATAAAATCGATCTAACTTGAGCTAAAAACAATCGCATATAAAATTGTATTTGGTATTAATTATTTTTAGGTTGCAACATACCTTAAATCCCATTCAACAACCCCTTAATATATTTTCTTTATCAATAAATGGATTTGAAGCGATATTGGACTCATAGTTTAAATATCTCATAGATTTACATATACACACGGTATGAGTAACATTGATGAAATTGTTCTTTCGATATGTCAAACTTAGTTTGATTCCTCCTTTTTGTTTTTCTGTTTCTATTATTTCTGTTTCGATTCTAAGCCCACGATTAAAGTTTGTTTATAAAATTAATCGGTAATCGATTTCGTGCTGTGTCGATTGAAACGATGTCTGCAATATTGCTGCCCAACGATCATCTGTCAAATGGGACTTCGTATTTGAAACAGACTTATAGTGGGTTTAGTGGTCGCCTCGTCACTGCCGCTACGCCGAGGGTTGTGGATTCGATACACGCGACAAAAATTAGTGTGATCCGCAAATTATTGTTTCCAGTCTGGGTGTTCTATGTGTCCGTTGTTTGAATGTTTGTGAAGTACACCGCGACACAGGAGTTACTCGTAGTGCGGAAGTTGACTTTCTTGAATATGCTAAAAAAAAATACACAAAATATGCGCTA
The DNA here is from genome assembly GCA_963564715.1 of Catocala sponsa. NCBI lineage: Eukaryota > Metazoa > Arthropoda > Insecta > Lepidoptera > Erebidae > Catocala > Catocala sponsa. Next base: position 2,047,398 of record OY751337.1, read on the forward strand.
TTTAAGTATGAAATATGACCACACCTGTCGGTTATACCGTGCTTGAAAACCACGATCATTAACGATTAACGATTAAGTATAATGAAGATAAATTATGTAGGTAACAGATGGTTTTCGTATTGCTACGATGATATTTCAAACGGCCCATCTCCGTCCGTGTCAATTTACTGAAAAATTAATATCGACGGATTCCCCAGAGGAAAACCAACTTTATTTCTTCACTTCTACAGTTTATTTTACGTTTGCAATAATAAAACAGATTGAGATCATAAAATACTTTTTTCATCAAAATGACAGAGAATACGACCAGTTAAAGCCTATACAAAAAAAATATTACATACGATATGGAGTTCCCCTTCATTCTATTCTACACTCTACGTGTTTGAGTTAAAGTCGAAAATTGAAAATTTATAAGGCATGTATTTTAATGTGACATTATAATAAATTGTTTATTTGTTGTGTTCACTGCCGCGAAATGTCTAGCAATATTTGATTGTTACGGGAAATATAGTTTTTCATCCAACATTTAACATTCATTAGCTTGTATACAGAACAATATTGGAATATTAGTGGCGTTAAAACGATTTGGTAATCAAAACTTGGCTGTAAAGGCAATATTAAACTGGCATCTTTGTATTGTCTTACGTTTACGCGAATGATATAGCGGGATCAGGCGCGGGCAGCCATGGTCACGGAGTGAATTCCCATGACCATGGCTGCTGTAAGGCAACCGAAACGTTGGGGAAAATTGTAAACTTAAATATAAATAGGTTTTTAAATAGTTTAAATTGTAGTAAACTTTAATAATAGTAGTGTTAACGTTTAAAATATATATAAATCTTCTGGGCGTTTGTAATTAAACTCCTCCTAAACGGCCTGACCGATTTTGATGAAATTTTTGTGTGTGTTCAAGGACAGCTAGTTATGTAATAAAAGTACTATTCAAAATTATGTAGTAAAAGATAAGTAAAGTAAGTAAACCCCTTTACTATTATTTTGGTGTGATTACTGTAGCTGGATGCTGGCGTCAGTATACTCGTAGATCAATTAATTAGCTTTGCATAGACTATGACTGCGATTTTTCTGATACTTTGACATTCAATTATATAAAATAGCCTAAACAATTTTTATTATAATAGAAATTGTACTTTATCTTTAAGTAATAAGATTCATAATTGTAAAATGTTATCTATATTTACAATCCTACGCTACGCGAGATTATGAATAATAAATTGTCCAACGTTGCATATCGATATACTTACCATATCTCAGGAGACTCGCTATTATTTAAATTGCAGCGGTGCAATTAATGAAGGCTGAATACGTATTAAACAATAATGCGTAATGGAGTACTTCGATTAAAATTATTTCACTTTCTATGAAATCTCACATAGTATTTCTATGAAATCTCATGGAGTCAAAAATGGTTTATTAATTTTAAGTTACAAAGCACACATGTTTGGACCTCAAAGTTTATTAAATTGTTTCCTGAAGTTATATTTTTATTGCTAGGTTCAGGCAAGAGGTGATACGAAATATATGACGTAACACATAGGGCAGACGAGGAACTGTTTGTCTGCAATATATTTTCGGATCCATTCCAATAAATAAGTTTTCCTTTTAGATTTTTATAAAGACTCGCTTCAAAATGTGGTGTATTAAAAGTCATATATGATTTGATGGAGTATTTTCATAATAGCAGAATGTATCGCTTGCTAGTGAGATACGACCTACCCTAGAATACTTGAAATGCTATTCAATCGCGAGGTCTCGATCATTGTAAGGTCTTAGTCATCCAATCTTACTCAACCACCTTTTACAGGTCATCGATCTACCTAGTCGGGGTGTCCTACCTCGCGTTCATTTGATGTCCTAAATCGATATATATTAATTAAATATATAAAACCTGTTTCGCTTAGTAACACCATAACTTGAGAATTTGACACACAATAATTTTTGAAGTGAAAACTTCTTTAGGCGCGTTGAGCACTTCTTGGGTGAACAAAAATCATAGAACTCGCGTCATCGTCACGCTTCCACGCTTTCCATTTTTGAATTATTTTAGAATATTATCAATATCTCAGAAATGGTGCGTCCTACGCAAACAATAACGAAATTTTGACCCCCTTAACAAACCACAAGAGAGTATCAGGAATCCGACCCGCCCCCTTTTTTTTATAGAGAAGTCTTTATGGTCAAGGATTAAAGTTTTCACTTCTATCGGCAGTCCCCAAAGACTGCCCAATTTTTAAGTTGTCTTATTTTTTGTAGAGAGTTCTTACGGAACGAAAAGTCAAGACAATGGCGCAAAAAATACGATATTTTCAGAAAATTTAACGACTATTTTAATCTCATGAGTTTGACAGTTCTTCTAAGATAGTATAACGTCTGTCGAGTCAACTCAGCTAGTAATATTATAAATGTCAATGTGAGCTTTTTGTTTGTTACGCTTTGACGCCATTACTAATCGACCGATTATTAAAAAATGTCTCATACACGTTGTCAGAGGTACCTCCATACAGGAAAAATACTGTTCCCGAGAGATAGATGATTGACAGTGTGCAGGAACGTGGTGTGATGTCCCTCCATCACAAAGGGATCACACATCACATCAGACCACGTTTCTCCACAACAGTATCTACACTAACGTGAGCGAAGCCGCGGGCAAAATCTAATTATTATATTATTGTCACTTAAGAATCCACAATTATTTGAGCTCCTAATCCGTCAATGCCGAAAATATTAGGAAAAACTGGAAAATCTCTTTACAGTAAAGTACTGAAAAATGACTAGCTTTTGCCCGCGGCTTCGCTCGCGTTAATTTAGAATTTGAAAATCAATTCGGGTTGTACTCTGATTCGTAAGACACGTAGCGCCATCTATTATCATAAGAACGTTTTTGTTATTTTCCTCGGGAACAGTAATTTTTTTCAGGATGAAAGGTATCCTATGTACGTTTCTGTACACCTGTCAACGTATATGCAACATTTTAGGATGATCAGTTCAGTGGTTTAGGCGTGAAAAGGCAACAAACAAACAAACTCATTTTCGCTTTTATAATATTAGTTAGGATTAGGATTCATTCCACTTCCATAGCCATAAACAGAGGTCTGATAACTCTGACTGTAAAAAGAAGCCTCAACACTAATCAAGCAATAGCACAAAAATGGTGATAGGCCAATTCTAGGTAAAATACCCAATCCAGTAAAAGTTTTGCTTAGATGTGTTTATAGGAAGAGGATCGACAACATAGTGCGCAACCACAATCATGGCAGTTTTACCACAGCTCGATTGCAAATGTTCGTAATCAGAAAACGATAATTCACCTTTCCAACCGGCTTAGAGAAATTCTCGGAGGCGTGGCCGTTATTTATTGAGGCCATAAAACTCTGGTGAAATGTGGCTAACGGAGGTATGACTTTTGCACCGTGTCCATCTTTGCTAAAATATATTAGGAGTTAGTTAGTACGATCAGCCACGACCGTTGACACGATTCACTCTTGGTGATAAAATAGTTTCAACCTTGACTAGTTAAGTCAAGGATGGATGGCGAAGTGGTTTCAGAGGTCGAATCGCCACTGCCACTTCGGTTCGAATCCCACACGGGGCAACACTTGGTGTGATCCACAAATGATTGTTCCGAGTCTGGGTGGTCTTTATGTCCGTTATTTAAATGTTTGTAAAGTCCCCGCTACACAGCATTTATTCCTAGCGCGGAAGTTGTCTTTCTAACACAAGAAAAAAAACAAGAACCTTTCATGGAACAATTTTCTTACCTGTTTTTGGGTTTCGACCAGACGATCAGACTATAGCTCTTGGCTAATTATGTCAAAATCAGGTGCGAGTGGTAGCGCGTACCGAGGCTTCAGTATCTTAGAAGAAAACACATAGACAGTCACACAAAGCCATAGTCTCATGTATGTATCCTCAAAGGGCTTGGCAGAGGTGAATAGCACCCATGTATCGCCAGCTATAGTTTTAACACTTAAGGCGGGTACAGACTTTTGTAACGTAACATGCAATGTATCATGAAAGGAGCATTTCATAAGTGTGGACGCAGCGCGCACGAGCCGAGCATGTACCTACTCGCATTTGTTTCCGGCTTGCGCGCGGCGAACATAGCTCAGTCTGCCGAAAACACGCGTTCCGCAATACAGACACACACGACCCGTCCACACTGGCGCTCCGTGCATACTGCGCGCCCATTTGTGTTCGGCGAAAAAACCGACAAATGGCAGAACGCGTCGCGCACGTATTGAAATGCTCTGTTCGTGCGCGTAGTATGCACGGTTCCTGCGCGGAAGGCGTCCACACTATGGGAATTCTGTTACATTGTATGATACATTGCGACAATGTGGACAGCAAATTCTTTCATTGCGTGTTACATTGCATGGTACGTTACAGCAGTCTGTACCCGCCTTTACGTAATATGAAGTAAACCTATTACAGTCTAAAGAGCACAGATCTAGCAGGCTGATACTGAGAATTTCTTAAAAGTAAAACTAAACAACAATTTGGCTGACGCAGAAATCAAACGCGGAACCCCAGGTACAGCTGTACGAGCAGTTTACCCGTACACTGAGATGTGTTGTGTTGTAGATGTTATGGCTAAAAACGGGATGTACACCGAAAAGAAGCTTCAGTGTTTTTAGTGTCCGTAAATAATCAGAGTATTTATTGTACTGAAAATATATTGTAAAGATTTGAATATTTTTGTAACGATTGACATACTTACATAAATGATTAAAAAGCTTAAGTGATCCCCAATATGTATCGTTAGCAAACATGTATCGTTAGCAAAACGTGCGACTTAGTTATTATTGCTTATGCAATAAAAAGTAAAACAAGTAGAATTATGTGGTGATGCTCGTACAACAGTAGTCACATTCACCACCTTCGCGATAGATTCAAGGTACTTATTTAGACCAATGACTTCACTCGCCATTGAGTATACGGTTTTTTGTTTGTTTCTCTTTGCCTAAGGTGTCATCTCCACGGGCGAGTGTATCGCGACGATAGTCTCGCTGTGCCGTCAATTTCAATAGTAACTCTATGAATCAATCTCCACAAAGCGATTTCATCGCGGCGATACGACCAGTGACATTGACTTTGCAAAACGTGAACAACTCGCCGCGTGTCCGCAACGTATCGTTGCGGACACGCGGCGAGTTGTTGCTCTGTTGCGAGGTGCGGTGAGTAGTCGCCGACATGCAGCGGCGCGCGGCGGTCCGTTGCGAGTCGTGACGATACGCCGGCGGAATCGTCGCGATACACTCGCTCGTGGAGGTGGCGCTTTAATGTTATTGCTATAGCAATTAGTAATAATTAACCGAGTTTCGGTTAACCAAGTACAAATACTAATTAATTAGGGTCCTAATTAGTCACCAACGCTGTGTAGACAAGCCAATCTGCATAATATCTAAAGAAGTTGTAAAACGACCATTAACTAGTTTGTAAACTTCTTGCACAATGACTGCAACAATAAATATACAATGGTGAATTCAATGTATAAAACATTCCTAACTATTCTGACTGATTGGCTGACCGCTTTTTTCTTTCTTGATTGACTAGCTAATTGTCTGACTGATTGAATGACTGATTGACAGATAGACTGACTGACATATATCCTTATCAAAGCAAAGCTCAAACCAAAAAGTCTAGAAATGTTAAATGTTGCTCTCAGTTTGCTTATACATAATATGCATTCACTACGAAAAGGTTTATGTCAATAAGATCTAAAAGTAAACAAAATGCGGTTTCACGAACCAAAAATGCACCAGCTTACATACTTTTACCTTGGCAAACATTTTAGATACTGTCTTATACTAAGAATTTTCTATGAGGAGAGTTTATACCTCTTTGCTCGAAAATCTTGTAGTCCGAGATTTAATACCCAGTATTAAGTCTGAGCCGTCAAGATATTCAACATGTACGCTAACGCTTACGCAACTGGACTTAGGAAGGCTCTTTTACCACTCGTAGTTAAACGGATGATAAAGTGGGTACTTTTACAAAGTGTTCAAAGTGCTACAAAGTGTAACTTAGTCAACCCTCTATATTTATGCTAAAACTTTCGAATAGTGGTACTGTTTGAAACTTCGCCGGCGCTTAAGCGTAATGGTTACATTCATGTTGGACGCGCTATTAGTTTAAGCGGAAAATAGTTTTAAAGACGCTAACCAGTTATTCAATTATAAACGATTTTGTAGTTGTGGTTTTAACAGGGAAAGTTCTTTTTTCTTTTGTGCTGAAGTAGTAATGAAACATTCCAGAGCAGAGAGTTGAGCAAAAACATACCAGGACACAGGCAAATGCTGTATATTCTTGCCGTAGCGTTTTGAAACTTATTACTAGTGCTTAAAACGGCCTTGCCATTGTTAAGGCACCGAGTGTTTCGTCGTTATTAAAATATTTTTATTGAAATAACATTTTATAATTATTTGGATCTCCGGCCCCTAAACTAGTCAAGAACTGTATAACAAAAGCCAGTATTTTCCTCTTATCACAATTTACAGTAATGCCAACATCAAAAATTTAAACAAGGTAAGCAATATAAGTGACAAAAATAATTGGACGTACTTTCTGAAAAACGTTCCAACCCACACTCGGGTCAAAATCGAGTTATTATTAGCAAATTAGTCACGGGGTAGTAACCCAAATTTTTAGAGCTACCAAATTTTTTCAGCTAGTAAATAGTAATGTACTAGCTGGAAAAATTTGGTAGCTCTACCTACTATCACTCTAAATATGAAATCATGACTTAGTAGCCCAACCCACATGTATGAAGAAGCAATACGGGAGTGAACTTCAATCACGATTATCTCAAAATGTTAACTTAGTGGGTTGGAACGTTTTTCAGAAAGTACGTCCAATTGTGGGATCGATCCCCGCACGGGATAAAAATGTATGTAGTCCAATTAGTCTGGGTGTTCTTTGTGTCTGTTGTTTAAATGTTTGTAAGGCCCCTCACGAAACAGGCATCACCCGCAAGGTTATCTCTTAAAAAAACAACGGGTTGCACTCCAGGAGTGCCAGCAGAAGTGAAAACTTGAATATTAACGTTGTGCATTTTTTATATTTTGGAATGGTTAGGGAATAATTTTGCACGAATTGCTTTAATTATCAATATAAAAGCACTATCATTTATGTGGTAAAATACAATATTCATTTATTGCGCTATCGTACACAAACATGACACTTCTCCCTCCGTCTTACGAATTTTCGATCAGGTCACGTGTCCTGACGCGAGTTTAACATTTTTTACCCATCACAAAAAAGGTGCACAACGCCGCTAAAGAAGTTTTCACTTCAAAAAAATCTTGTAGGGCGCAAAAAAATATATCTTAAGTGAATATTATTAACGTAGTAGTTTTCGTTTTACTTAACCAATTTCGCAAAATCAGCTGTAGTATTATGGTTGACTATTTAACTCCACTACTGTTTACCATCAGGTGGGCTCATTTAGAGTGACAAAAAATAAAACATGGCGGTACTTCGATCTTTAAGTGCCCGAATCTCGCAACTAACATAAATTGAAAGCTCTAAATTCACCTGTAGTCGTAAACTTTAACTACGCGTTACTTTGTGACCTAAATGAATGAATAACTTCTGATTTTGACTTTATATCATCAGGCAACTTGTATGAGTAACTGCCACATGTGTATGTTTGCTCGCCACTGGGATGAGAGTTGTGGGTGCGATCCCCACATGGAATAAACAGTTGTGTCATCCACAAATAGTAGTTCCAAATCTGGGTGTTTTCCGTTACCGTTCTTTGAATATGACATTTGTAAAGTCTTTCGCAACACAAGGTTTATTCTTTGTGTAGAAATTGTCTGTTGCTTTCACAGTACTTATAATTATATAGTTATCAATAGTTTCTACTACCTAGTCCAGATACTTCTAACAAGATTCACACACTCAGTCTGCTTACGATACCCATAGGTAATTCAAAACGAGGTTAAGGTAAGGATAATTTCTCCCACGTACGAGCAAGCTCTAGAATGAACTGCCTGCTTCGGTGTTTCCCGAGCGCTATGATATGTCCTTCTTCAAACGAGGTTTAAAGAGAGTTCTTCTTTCACGGTAGGCAGCGGCTTTGCTGTGTCCTGACATTTCTGAAGTCCACGAGCAGCGGTTACCACTTTCCATCAGGTGGGCCACTTGCTCGTCTGCCACCAAAGGCAATAAAAAAAAAGGTAAATTATACATACAGATAGAATGGTTTGTCTAGATAGAGGCTATTAGTGTGCTCATTAGTAAAGCGGTTGCTTTGTAAGTGCGCCGCTCTTGTAAACTATCGTCACCGTGGTCCTTGTAGCTGTGCTTAACATTCTAACGACGTGGATAAGATTTTGGTTGCCCATAGTGTAATTAACACCAATGAAACTAGATTATCTATATTGATAGTTTAAAAGAGATTTACATCTAATATACGTATATAATATATGTAAACGAAGTGCGTGACACTTAATTTAGTTTAAACAGTTTGAATTTGCCGTGTAATAACTGGCCGTATAATTTATATGTGAACTCGTTTGAATCTATGGAGCTGTCTGTCATATTGACTGAATGGCACAGCATGATAAATATCTAGGATATGTTAAGTTAAAGAATTATATTGTAATTTGAAAGGGGTATGACACTCATATTTTGTCAGCTAAGACTTAAGGTCCCACTTAATAATGTGGTGAACCAAAGGGCTCATCACACATTAAGCCACCACCTTTGCCGTCTACCGAGCACAGACCTCCATGCTGCTACAGAGAATTTCTTGCCAGAAAACCCAATAACACTTTACCTGACCTGGGAATTGAAACCGAGATCTTTCGCACGGCCTGTATACACTACCGCTAGCAGTCTACAGTATTAAAATAAATAAATATTATTACAAAATATAGTGATATTTTTTAATAATATTTGTGTAATAACATTAATTGAAAAACGTGTATTAACTTCTCGCGTGTCTCATGCACACATGGAGTTCATAAGCTCGAAGGACGTTCCTTTCACTTTTTTTTTGCTAACATTCAAAGGGGTAGTTTAAAATAGTTTAAATTTAAGGAATGGATGACAAAAGATTTAGTCTGTGGAGACTCCGCACAGTTGAAGAAGTTCCGCCTACATTTAACAGATGGCGATACAATCGCGTTTAACATGACGTCATACAATTCTGAATCGCACAAATGACATTTACACAGCGACTAAGTAATTATATACAAGCTCCCGACATTAACCGTTGGGCCGCGGCCCGCCAGGCACGATCAACCAGCCTGGTTGGAGGATCCTCGCTTTGTGTTGGAGGGACATCACACTACGTTCCTCCACAAGCCGTAGAATTTTTCTCAGTCTATCCCTTCAGGAAACAGGCGTGAGTCTGTGTATGTAACCAAATAACAAAGTTATATAATAATAATAATTATTTATTTATTTTTCTCTCTCACACAGAATGGTTACAAACAATAAAAATCAGGTCATAAACTATGTTTTACATGATCGATTTGGTGAGTCTGTGTGAGAGACTGGTATCTGCACTAGGAGGACCTGTATGACAGATTACCAGCCTCTCCTAACTCTAGATAAGCCGGAGTTCGAGTAAGTGCAACCACGTTGATTTGTATTCAGAGGTGAGAGATGTATAAAGAGAGATTAATTAAAAAAGACATAATTCTAATCATGTTAGAATGCGATGAGTATGTATGCTTGTGTGTGCGTGAGCGTGTGTGTATGAATGTTAGTGTGGATATGTGTGTGTGCGTGAGTATGTGTACATGTGTGTGTCTGTGTGTGTGTGAATGCGTGTGTGTGTGAATGCGTGTGTGTGTATGGATGAGAGTGCGTGTGTGTATGTGCTGTGTGTGCTAACTCTACGACAATGCACTATAGTTATCTTAGGATCAGAGACAGCTCGTAAGCTAATAACTCTATTAGCAGTGTAGTTAGGATTTTTAGGTAGGAACAAGTATTAAACTTTCTGTTTCCTCGTAGCTAAGGGATTTTAGCCAAAAAGTTGTGTTCTTTTTACAAAGGTGTTTGGGTAGTGAATAGATGTGTAATTTCTCATTCACCTTATTATATAAGAATCTACCCAGGAATCCAAAAAATCTACCAGAAAAAGCAGTTGACCAATGGCTACCTAGCAATGAGCCAACTTTGTGTTGCAGCCGTTTTTTAGGGCGCAAAGGGTCATAAGGGAGAAGGGAATGTTGTCTTAATATAATATTTAGGATAAACAATTGACGCACCGTCAGGACATCAGATAGTTGGTACAGATCCTTAGTAGGGTATAGGAAAGGCAAAGAATGGCTTACCTTAAGGACCGCCCTTTGTGCTCTTTCTACCTTTATCAGTTTAGTTTTACAGGCACCATCCCATACTGAGATGCAGTATGACAATATGGGTTGACAAAGAGACGTATATACTATTTTAATTACTTTTGTATCGGCTATGTGACGCAATCTTTTAAAGATAGATATTAATTTCTGAGTTCTGGATGCAAGGAGATCTAGGTGATAATTGAAGGTCAGAGCGCAGTCTAGTATAACACTGAGATACTTGATATGAGACGTACATTCCAGGTGTTCACAAGAGCAGGAATCATAGGCTAGACAGGTGTGGGCAGTGATTGAGTACTTTTCGAGTATATTAGATGAAACTGTTTTTGGAAGGAAGTTCCTTATCGCGCGTTGCGAAAGGCGGCTAGACAGAAAAAATTAAGACCAAAAGTTGTAACGACACTTTTTATGTCATTATATATTGATATATGTAACCATAGTTACGCGCTTCGACTGCGTGTGTCAAATGCATGGTTGTGTGCGTGTAGTGATTTTTCATTAATTTAAAGTATTTCTAATGCATATTTAAAAAAATATTAGCATTCGTCACTTCTTTTCTGTATAAACTATAAGTGTGCGAAATTTCATCCGTCCACTCCATTTTTGTAAAAAGGGATCCAAAGTTTTCGCTTCACGTATTAATATGTAGGTTATATCCGAGGTGATATTTACGTTAATTTAATGCATCTTAGGAATCAGTTTAATTATCTTCATATTATTTATCAAGGTTTGTCGATTGTCGATGCGTTATGTTATTAAGTAAAATATAATAAGTACATTTTAAGCCGAATCGATAGACATCACAACTATCAGAAAGCTGTGTACCGGCTACCAAACACGGCTGAACATCATTATTGTATGACAACTAGCACTTCCTTACTTTCGTAAGCTGGAAGGATAGAAATATTTTGAACGGTTAAACCAGTTGTTAAAAAAATTTAACTAAAAAATTGTTTTGATATTGGTCCAAAGATTATTGACTACGTGTACAAAGAGGGATGACAGCATATTATATTTATAAACATCTACAACGAATGATTATATAAGATGTTATCCTTTCAGGACAAATGATCAAGCACCACTTTATATGTAAAACAAAATATATTCTTAATTTACACACCCACACTTAAAATTTTATAAATATAAACTACTAGCTTTTGCGCGCGGCTCCGCCCGCGTGGTACCTACATCAATAAAAAGTAGCCCATATCCTTCCCCAGGTTTTAAACTATATCTGTAGTAAATTTCGTCTAAATCGGTTGAGTGAATTAGCCGTGAAAAGGTAACAGACAGACAGACAGATAGACAGAGTTACTTTCAAATTTATAATATAAGTAAGGGTTTACAAAAAATATTGTAGACAGTTTAAAGCCAAAGATATTTTCTCGTTGGAAATTGCCACCCACTTGTATAAAATAAGCCTGTTACTTTGAAAGTAAACATCACTAAACAGGAGCCAACTAACGGGTGAGCTCGCGTAAGTGGGCACGTCTTTAATATTGTGTCCCCTAATTAAATTACATAAACTATACTACTAAACTTACTATTAGTTTATATGTTGAATGTGTATATATGGCGAGTAGTTTTAAGATGTTATCTCGTCTCGTTACTACACTGTCGAGTGTTGCGGGTTCGATCCTTCGAGCACTTTTTGTAACGACACTTTTTGCTATAGTTGTAAGTTTAAGGGTATTTCTTAATATGTATGTATTGTTAATGTCCACAAGCCAATTATTACTAAAATTGAGTCTACTGATTAAGTTTATATTACATTATATTTATTAATAATAAAAAAAATATTATTATAACTTAAAAAAAAAAAAAAATTATTACAATTCCTGTACTAATTAATCGAAAGGAACTTCCTTCCATCCGGGTGTCCCTTGACACCTCTCAAGTTTTTTATTGCAAAAGGGATATATTTTGTTTTTGTCACATTTAGTGTCAGGCCATTTTTCCTGAGCCATAAGCATACTGTATCAAAACCCGTTTGTGCAAGAGCGTATGTCTCATTCCATATATCCCCGTGAAAGACCAGAGCGGTGTCGTCAGCGAGTGTTACTATTTTGCCATTTTGTAGTTGAAGCTTACACATATAACATGCATAACACATAAGTTGTAATATTATGTACTACGCTTATGGAAGTTTTTCGATGAAGGATGGAAGTTCTTTTATCCGTTATCAAAACAAGGACCAACAGACCTGCTACTGAGATTTTACTGACACCAAACCTAATAATACATTGCTCGACTCGGCAATTGATCCCGAGTGCTTTGCGTCGTAGCAAAAGCAACTGACACTGAGTCTCGGTGGAAAAGAGAGCAGTCCCTATGTGGTATGATATGGAGAAAATCACTGTAATGGGCTCGCCAATAATATAGATCCTAAACCATACCGTGGGCGAGTCACGCTTCGGCACAAATGGGCCGGCTCAACCAAAGTGATACCACGGCCTCACAGAAAACCGGCGTGAAATGCGTTGTATTTAGTCGAGTCAGTGAGGGTACCGGACGCCTCACCCTCCTCCTGGGGGTGGCGGATCAAATTTAAAAGGCTGGCAACGCACTTGTGACATCTCTGGTGTTGCGAGTATCCATGGGTTGCGGTAATCGCTTACCATCAGGCGATCGGCCTGTTCGTTTGCCTCTTATACCATAAAAAAAAAGGTAATGAAATGTAGGTGCGTGGGGATATAGGCATGGCCGTGACTATGTGTAATATACTAACTATTGTAACTGGAACACATTACTGACTCGTTTAATATACTTGCGTTTACGCAACGCCGAACGATACATTTGAAATACGTATCAACGTTTCGTTATTTGAATCTTTTAGAATCATACCAGACATGCAATTTTCCCACCGGCGCGAAGATCAGCCAATTTGTAATCTCACAGTTGTCGCATCGCATTTTACTGACTCTCCGCTTTCAATTGCAATATCGGAATCATGTGTTCTAGCAACAGCATCGATATTCGCATTGTTGAACTAATTTTCAAACACTGGGTTTTGGAATGAAAATAGTTTTTGATTGGGTTAACTCTAATACGTTTAGTCAAAGTTACTTTGAGTCTGCTTTTCGAATAGCGATAGTTTTGTCTTGAACTTCGATAGCTTATTTCACATTCCTGGATGGGAGGGTGAGTCTAAGTAGTTTCTACTCTACGAATATTGGTCTGAGTATTAAAGGCATTTGCTGCGTGCGACGAAAATTATGTAATCTCTATTACAAAGCGCATTCAAACTTAGCTGGCGAAATGTGGACAAATACACCCTTTTTTTTGGGTGAGGCATTCTCATGATCTTCCTCTGCATGGGGGTCAGCTAAAGGGCTTGTCGGACTTTTACCAGCTCAAATTTGATTGTCCGGAAATACTACAAAGAATCGGCTTTAATGTTCCTTCTAAGCGCAACAGACAAACGCAACTATTCTCGATTCCAACTGCTTCAACTAAGTATTTCAAGATGTCGCCATTCACTCGCATTCCTAGCATTTATAATAATAACTTCTCTTCCCTAGATCCATTTAACACATCTCGCAACTCTTATAAAAATGAAATATTAAAGACTCTGTCTAACAATCAGTGACTCATAGCAAAATAATGGATACAGGTTAAAATATACAAGTGCACTCACTCACACACACACTGGTTTACACACGAGCACACAGCCTCATTCATCTATACACAGCCTCACACACCGTCACACTTAGACATGACAATATTATGATATAATATGGGCCAATAGAATAATCGTTTAAATTACATATAGATTTACATGTTTACTCTTGCTTGTAATAATTAGTTTTTTATTGTGTTCTTCGTACTTGGCGTACTGTCTTATTTATAATTTTAGTAATATTGATTGTCAGCTGTGAAGGACCTAAATGAAATAAATAAATAAAAATAAATAAACCACCACTGTGTTCTTCTCTTTGGCTATGACTGGGGCAGAGGAGTCGGTCCAGAGATCACCGTCCCTCCTACCAACCCCTTCAATGATATACGCATTAGTCACTTGTCTATTCAAAGGCGCCTTTGAATAGACGAGCGCCATACAAAGCAGTATTAGTGTAACCGACTGCCACGCCTGAGGTTGCGGGTTCGATTCCCGCTCAAGTCAAACAAGTAAGAAAGTTCGACATTGATGTTTTTAATACTCAAACGGATGCAGTGAAGCGCATGCTCAGTCTTGATTTTTTTACAAGGTTTAATGCTGATTAATTTTACTTTATTTGTTATATGTTAAATGTTTAAGTGATAAAATAGTTGCTGTGCACGCATTGTTATTTAAGAGTTAGTCGTGGAGACCTATCATTGGCTCTCTGTTGCATATTTATTTTCACTACTATGTATTTCAAAGCTGTTGGTCTTCCTAATACATAAATGAATAAATAAATTTGTGTGCATGAACATGGATGTTTGTCTTGGTCTAGGTGTTTCTATGTATATTAAGTATGTATTTACAAACAAAAAGTATATATATATATGTTTATCCATTGTCTAGTACTCATAGTACAAGCTCTACTTAGTTTGGGCTAGATGGTGTTGTGTGATGTGGTAGAACATTGTGGCGGGCCAAGACCTGTCGGTGTCGCGGTGAATGCTAGCGCGAATCCCGTGGCACCGACATTAGGTACCGGGTAACGTCGTCAGGGGTTTAGTGGGTATGGGGGCCGGCCTCTCTGGCTCGAGTCCCACACACCCGCACCTTGTCCGGGCGCGGACGGTGCGTAAACAGATTCCCCTGACGTTAAAAAAAAAAAATTGGTAGAACATTATATTATTATATAGTTTTAACAATTTCTTAGAAGTATGTAATGTGTAATTTTATTTCGCAACCTCAATAGGCCAATGCCCCAGCATACTACTCCACATATTTCTACATTTCATCATGCAATAGGGTAATTTACTAAAGTAAACTCGTAGCAACACTACTTCTAGACTAATTTACTGCCGAATGCATACGTGGCATGCAACTGAACCAAATTAGCGCTATATCGTAACTCACTGACATAGAAACAGCGCTGTTCAATTAATAGAAATAGAAATAGTAACTAATCCACAGGAACGATATTTTCCGCAGTGCACCGCACGATTGGTCTCGAACGCTTTCTGAATTAAATAACAACAATTCAATCGGGCGCCAAAAGGAACATTGAGCAATACGATCTGTTTGGCACGTGACTACGTTCGCAACGCTAAATGAAATAAGAGCTAAAGGTATAATCAAGATAGTTTTACTTCAGCTGGGTGGAACGGAAAGGTTAACGTCTTAGGAGGATAATGGGAATTGTGAAAGACCGGTGTGTATTTGAAAGGATTGCTTTGTAGATTTGATACATTGCTTTTCCTATCAAAAGATTTTGTGTTTGATGTCCTTTGTGAATGTAATGCAAGCTCTTTACTTTAAGCTTTTTTTGAAGTGAAAACTTCTTTAGCGTCGTTGTGCACTTTTTTTGTGATGGGTAAAAAATGTTAAACTCGCGCCAGGACACGTGACCTGATCGAAAATTCGTAAGACGGAGGGAGAATTGTCAAACTCGCGTCAGGACGCGTGACCTGATCGAAAATTCGTAAGACGGAGGGCGAAGTGTCATGTTTGTGTACGATAGCGCAATAAATGAATATTGTATTTTACCACATAAATGATAGTACTTTTATACTGATAATTAAAGCAATTCGTGCAAAATTATTCCCTAACCATTCCAAAATATCAAAAATGCACAACGTTAATATTCAAGTTTTCACTTCTGCCGGCACTCCCGGAGGGCAACCCTTTTTTTTTTTGTGCTACTCATGTGGCAAACAAGCATACGGCCCACCTGATGGTAATGACACGCTATATCTGTGTGAATATAATAAAGATCAGTGTTTGTTTGTTTTTATTTGAACATGCTAATCTCTGTAACTATCGGTCGCATATTATGTGAAAATAATTTTGCATATGATAGTAAAATTCTTGAGAAAGGCTATATATTATCACGCTCTAAACTATGGCAGCGGAGCAGTAATCTTAAACGTGGGTGAAAACGTGAGGACAGCTAGTATTTTATTAAAATTTACTGTACGGTTGGCGTAATCGTCAGATTTATATCTGATATAGAAATAGTTCTCCCAAAAAAAGGTGCAATGTTTGTAGCAGCTTCCGGTGCACCAATTCTCTAGTGCGAGAATTGTCTTATAAAATATTTTTAGCACTAGGGATAGCTTATTAACTTCTTAGTAATCAGTAATCGTAGCGTATGGACGAATGCAATACAAATGGGACTTATACAGCGAATTTCGGGTAGTAGAGAGCCTATGCTTGCGTAGATATATAGCGAATGCAAGAAGTAGCGACTGTCTGCATGAATGGTGAAGTGGTTAAGGTGTCCTATGTCATATATGAATGATGATGCGACCATCAGCTATACTAATATTATAAAGCTGAAGAGTTTGTTTGTTTGAACGCGCTAATCTCAGGAACTACTGGTCCGAATTGAAAAATTATTTTAGTGTTGGATAGCTTATTTATCGAGGAAGGTTATCAGTCATTTGGCAGTCCAACGGTTGCCCACTAGGCTATCGCTGTTTTAGTCCCACGTAATGGGCGGTGAGACTTTTGCCGTCTATCGGACACAATTCTACATCCCGTGCTACTAAGAATTGCTTGTTATAAAAACCCAATAAGATTTTACCTAAACCGAAAGAAGAACCCAAGACTTCATGCACATCAGCTGCATGCAGTACTATTACATCACGGAGGCAGGCAAAAGTCAAAATATAATATTTTTGAATAAGCGAGTTATTTACCAGCATAAATATTGGTCAAGTTAATTACTGAATCTGAAGTGCGGTTATACTGAAAACCGCACATACAAATTGTACAGCATTATAATATTCAGCTATATTATATAGATTATTCCAACGAAACATCATAATTCAATTCTAATCCTAACTAATATTATAAAAGCGAAAATGAGTTTGTTTGTTTGTTTGTCACCTTTTCACGCCTAAACCACTGAACCAATCATCCTGAAATTTTGCATATACGTTGTCAGGTGTACAGAAACGTACATAGACTACCTTTTATCCCGAAAGAAATTACTGTTCCCGAGGAAAACAACAAAAACGTTCTTATGATAATAGATGGCGCCACATTTCTTTCGAATCATGATTGAATTATATTATTACAAGTAGAGTACAACCCGAATTGATTGTCAAATTCTGAAATTAATGCGAGCGAAGCCGCGGGCAAAAGCTGGTTGAATATAAAACTCTTACATGTCAGAAATATTCGAAGAATCGCGCAGTTATATACCTCGATTTTATCATTGAAATAATACCAAAAATGGTTTCATAGAAATAAGACGCAAATCGTGAACGCTATCTATTCAATCTATTCCTTAGATGTATGCGCTGACCTGGAACGGATAGACATGTGGAACATGTCTGCCTCTCCGACACAGATGTAGTGGAAAGTGGGGTGTATTGGATTCTAAGCAGCTGAGCAATGTCAGATTTAAGTTTCACAGAATACAGTGCTCGGCAATAATATAAATGTAGTTAGATCTATATTCTTTTTGCACATTATACATCTAAAACTAAGTCGTTTGGTAAGAAATAAATTGATTATGAGCTTGATAAGTTACTTTTTTTTAATAATAATAATAATTTATTGCATAAAATAGGTACACTGTTTGATACACATTCTTTGATTTGTAATATTAATATGTACAGTATACCTAATGTCGCAACCAGCATCCTTGCTAAGTTGTCATAGATAACTTGTGATAATGAAAGCTAGTTTGCTGGTCTCTGTTCCTTAAACGGTGGAATTACAGTCAATTACTACGATTGTTCAAGGTTATTACGCTACAGTAGTGCTATCTTTGTCTTATAATTAGACACAGATTTTGCTTAATATGCAGCCGGAGCGCAGTGGAAGTTCGTTGGTCTGCCATGCAGAGGTCTCAAGTTCGATTTCAAGGTTGTTTTCAATCTCTTGTTCAATCTCTGACTTTCGAAGTATTATGCGTATTAATTAGTTAATTTTCGCTCGCTTTAACTATGAATAAAACATCGTGAGGAAACCTGCATATTTGAGAGTTCTACATATTGTTCTTAAAGATATGTGAAGTCCGCCAACCCGCACTAGGCCTGGTGTTAGACCACGGTCTGGTGGACCGTGGTCTAACTCTTCCCACACTGAGAAGAGGCCCGTGCCCAGCAGTGAGACTTTTTATATACAGGACTGATATTTTTATAATACCTACTATATTCAAAGTAAGTAAGTACTGATGTCTTTGTTTAATTCTGGTAGGCTATAGCGGTAACCTCGTTGGTAGAGTACATTGGCTCCATATACGATTGTAGACAAACAAAATTGGTTGTCTGTAAAGTCGGTTTACGGACGATAGTTTAACGTGACAACGTCATAACAAAATTTATTTCCCGTAACGTTACAATGAGCGTAACGTGACAATGAGCGTAACGGGACAATGAGTCATCCTTTTTCGTGCGTGCAGCCGGCGTTCATCGATTTATTAGACGTTGTCACGTCAAAAACTTGTTTGTACCTATGATAATTGGTGCTTCTACGCTATTGGAGGAGGCGCTTTGCTATCAGTAAGAAACCGGTAACTTTTGTCCCTTGTGCTAACAACACAGTCCGCACCCAGCAAAAGTTTTCCAATAATTTTGCTAAAGGCTCAGTAGTAGACCTTCATTTCGCGATGTTTATTACAACAAGGGGTCAATGAACTGCATTTCTATCGTAACACGTGACGTGTTTTAAGATATAACATATTAAAATATTAACTTTGCTTCAAACAAAGCTATACAATAGAGTGGGTAATCACGTTTTAAAAAAAAAAAATACTGGCAGTCTTTGGGGACTGCCGACAGAAGTGAAAACTTTAATCCTTGATCATAAATACTTCTTTAAAAACCAAAAATAATTCAAAAATGGAAAGCTTGGAAGCGTGACGATGACGCGAGTTCCATGATTTTTGTTCACCTAAGAAGTGCTCAACGCGCCTAAAGAAGTATTTTCTTCAAAAATATCTTGTCTTATATATAAGTCGGTTTAGATCATCTTTTCAATGCCCCGACTTACCCCAATTACCTGTTACCCCATTTTACTAGATCTATAAGCATGTTCTCGCGTCTAACATGTGTGTCGCAAAAAATAACCAGCTGGTCATTAGCGTGAATCTTGAGCGTAATCGTTCCGAAACCAGAATAAGAAGAAATAGTTGAGTATGATGCAGTACATTAACGATTTCGTTCGGAGTCGTGATGTTTTTGCCTAAGATTTTTCCTTACAAAGTCGGTTCGATTACGGGGTCTAATCAGAAAATGTATTGAGCTTTTCTATCAATATATACTTGATAGCAGCTCGGTGTTTACATACATACATTGTATAGTAGGCAAATATGGATTATATCCATACTTCACTACTTATGGTTTTGGGTCTCACATAATAAAGAGCAAGCCTAGTCTCCTCGTCGAGGCACTTTTCCAGACATCATGTTGCTACTGATAATTCCAAAACGCTTAGCTCGACCCGGGAATTGAACCCGAGATCTTATGCACAACAGACGCGACAACAACCACTAAGTCACCGAGACATAAAAATATATTTCATTTGAAAATATCCTAATAAACTCACCCGAACGACAAATCACTTCAGATTATCACAATTGTCAATTGCAAAGGCACTAGATCTTACAAAGACACTTTTTATACTTAATTTGTTAGTGTCTATCTCTCGCAGCCATTAACAATGTCTTACACATTTTGGCTACAAAAAGAACACGTGTATTCGACCATTGAGCTAAATAAAATCACTGTTGATTTATATTAAGGGATAACACGGAAGATTGCACGCTATGCTTCTGCAAGGGATGAAAGGATATTGATATTCGTGCAGAGTGACACACGGTGCATAACGTAGGCAGCACCAATGTTTTGAGCCTATTTTGACGGACAAATAATCCCAAAAACGAATTAGCACCAAGAAAATTAAAAATGACTCCATAATATTGTCTCCTTCGTTCATTTACGCAAATGTCGAAATCGAAATGAAACTACTTTATGCGAGTTTTCGTAGTCTATACTAATATGTATTATAAAAATAAAGATTCGATTTTTTGTTTGTAAGGCTTTAACTCAAAAACTAGACAACCGATTTTAAAAATTATTTCTCCAT
This sequence comes from Catocala sponsa, assembly GCA_963564715.1. Taxonomy (NCBI): domain Eukaryota; kingdom Metazoa; phylum Arthropoda; class Insecta; order Lepidoptera; family Erebidae; genus Catocala; species Catocala sponsa. The sequence goes on from OY751337.1 coordinate 2,067,927, forward strand.
TAGAAAGCTGTATTATCGCCGAGTAACATAGGCAATATTTAAAAAAAAGTGCTGTTACTAACATAAACTAACCTACTTTTATGCGAGCGAAGCCGAGGGCTAAAACTAGTAAGAGGTATAATTTCAAAATGGCTCATAAAGATAAGCTAGCGACTATGCATACGTTGTTTATTTACACATTTAATGTATAAAAATAGCCTTCGCTAAAATGAAGAAGGTCTGGCAGCTCTGGGATCTTACATATACTGTGTAGGTATATATATACTGTAATAAGCGTTGCTATCAAACGTAGCAATGCTACCAGTCTGCCGAGCACGATGCTAATAGAGAGCGATGCAGAGGAATATTATGATGTTATTTAATTCAATTCAATTTAAATTATGTTGTCTTGTTATTTTTTTTTCAAGTGAAAACTTCTTTAGCGGCTTTGTGCACTTTTTATGTGATGGGTAAAATATGTTAAACTCGCATCAGGACACGTGACCTGATCGAAAATTCGTAAGACGGAGGGAGCATTGTCAAACTCGCGTCAGGATACGTGACCTGATCGAAAATTCATAAGACGGAGGGAGAATTGTCGTGTTTGTGTACGATAGCGCAATAAATGATAATACTTTTATACTGATAATTAAAGCAATTCGTGCAAAATTATTCCCTAACCATTCCAAAATATCAAAAATGCACAACGTTAATATTCATTTTTTCACTTCTGCCGGCACTCCCGGAGTGCAATTTTACTTTTTACTTTAACTAAACCTTATTAGTAAACAATTTGCTTGTATACAAAATTAAGGCACTTGTTCAACCATTCAGTGTGAAAGAGTATCTAAAATACAATAACAATAATATTAATACTTAATTCACTTCCATTTAATTTATCTTTAATTAGTATAATAATATGCAAATAGTTTTGGCGCTTCACGGAAACTTATAGTACTTCTTGTACTGCTTCCGCTATTTGCATACTAAGGTGTTTTCAATGATAGTACAAAACTATATTATGCTGTACCAATAGTTGGTTTAGAATGTGCAGATATAACTTAGTGGAAAAGTTGCTAATTATTATTTAATGACGAATTGACGATACAAATGAGCCAGCACGTTCGGGGAAGCGTAAACTTATTAGGTTTTGCCTGTGGCTTTGCACGCTCGGGAAAAGTACTTTTAATTTAGATGAAAGGTCCCTAAAGGACCCTATGTCCTTTTCTGTACCAGTGGCAACGTCCATGCGCATTTTCATAATAATTGGTCGAGTAGTTAAGGCGTGAAAGCGTAACAAACAAACAAATTCATATTCGATTTAAATTATTAGTTAGGAGAACAAAAATATTAAGATTAAGAGCGAGTTGTACTTGCTCACTAACGAACGTACCATAGGATCTTATCTTATCTTATGTGGGGGCCAGTCAGTGCAGACCGGCGACACTTCGACCCAGTGGGATCTTTTGTGTCGACACTCTCCCAATAACGACTGCCATAGATGTTCATGGCAGCCGGGACCGACGGCTTATCGTGCTCTCCGAGGCACGGAGCAGGCGATAATTGTCAATCAATACGCACATAATTTCGTAATAGGATATAATGGAATACCATAGGATAAAATGTATAGAAAGTTTCATTGATATACAGACTCCCACGCTTGTATCTCCAAAGGATAGGCAGAAGTGTTTTAATCTTTATTTCGTTAGTTATAGAGACAGATAGATGAACGACGAACAAAGTCGCTCTATAAGTATTGTCGTTGGAAGGGGGCCAGGAACCTGTGTAAAATATACTCGTGAAGAAGAGCGATTATCCCTTAAGCGTATTTAACAAAATTAAAAATATTTATGGTTTGATGTAGGTTAAAATAGTTTTAAGCAGCACAAAATTGTTATACGTTTTTATGGGGTCGTCAAAATTGACGAAGTCCCTACAAATAAAGGAAAAAAAAGTATTGTCGTTTTACAAAATCAGTACGGTAGCTTAAATACTCGCGTAAGAGCCACTATTACAAAGATTCGCCTGAAATGTAAGAATTTCAGTAGTTCACATAACTATGTTTTCTATTACACCAAACGTAAGATGTTAAAGTAAATATTGTAATATATAATGTGCTATGTTTATACGACTAAAACAAGCATTTTTAAAATACACTTAATTCAAATATTTGCCGAAAACAAAATTCTTTCGAAATTCAATCTGTTAACGAAATATTTCCAAAAACAATAAAATTATGACTGACTTATATCGAATATTTAATCATAAAATTGAAAGTTTGCCATATTTCAATAACTACATCGTGAATAATAATGAACGTAATATAATATTAACTAAAATATGAATATACAATATCATTCGATGAAATATAATTGTATTTTACCATTAATTAACAGCAAAACACAAACAGTTCAATAAATCAAATTAAAAACATAACTAGATATTAATACTCTCATGTTTTTCATTTGGATCGGAGTCTCGCGGTGCGAAACATCGTGATAATTAAAAGCTTTCAGCAAATAGTACCTTCTGCTAGAATATTCATTAATTAAAAATATACTTTATTGAAAGAATACTGCCAAGTGCCAACTAGTGTGTAGTAATGAATAATGATTTACAGTATTGAGAAATAGTAATAGATAAATAGACTCTATATAGATATATTTACGCACGAAGCGTGCCGCAAAGGAATGGAACTCATTACCTAAGTATGTTTCCCGATAAGTAGAATTTGTGTGTCTTCAAGTCGCGAGTGAATAGGTATCATCAAAGCAAGCGTGCTCCATCGTCGACTGCATCGTCACTTTACAACAGGTGAATCGCGATCAAACGCAAGCCTATTAAGAACTAAAAAAAAAAACCTATGTGTGTTACATCGACATTTCGCCATATATTTATTTAAGTTTTGTATAACAAGGGTCGAGTCTATTGCCGTGTACAAGGCACATAGCAAGACTCGTTCTTGCTACTGATGATTTCTTATAAGAAAACTCGATGCTTTGATTGACCCGAGAATTATCACACGAAACATAGACCGTGCTTAAGCGTTCGACCTGGCAGTCTAAGAAATGGTATAACTCTATCTCTTCTTGTATTTTGACTTGGGTGTATGGAGTAGCAGCGACAGCTCAGTGGGGAGACCAACAGACTGCAATGCAGGGTCTCGGGTTCGAACCTACGTCGCGCACCTCTGACTTTCAGAATTTATAACTCTTTTCGAAATTATGTGCGTATTGATTGACAATTTTCACCTGCTCCGTGTCTCGGAGAGCACATTAAGCCGTCGGTCCCGGCTGCCATGAACACCTATGGCAGTCGTTATTGGGAAGTCAGTGCCCTCTAATATCCTAACACTGGTCTAGCTTTAGGGTATCGTTAACCTTCGGGTTGCGGAGGTCAGATGGCAGTTGCTCCGTGTAAAAACTGATATCCAGTCAAATCTGGTTAGACTAGAAAGCCGACCCCGAGTGACTTGGGAATAATAAAGGCTAGGGAGAAGAAGATTTAGACTTGGATGATGGTAATAAAATAATGGCTTGTTTGATATAAACCGATTACCACGGTCCGTTCATAGTGCTTTTATTTTTATTGCTAGTGTCCGTGGCATGTTACTATGTATAATATGTTCTATGCCTAAGTTTAAGTGTTAATTGTCAGTATGAAATAAATGTTACTAATATTATAAATGTGAAAGAAAATGTTTGCATGTTTGTAACTCAATAACTCGTTAACCGTTGCATAGATTGGTAGTGCGCTTGAAGGTAAATTGCTGTCGTAGAATACGCGTATTGCCTGTACTAGAGAAAATAAAGAAATATTCGAATTATACTCTTAAATATGTGAATATTACTGTTATCTCTAAAGGCGTATTACTCAGCAGTACAAAACCTAGAAGCTATCTATTGCCTAAATACAGGCTAAATTCTAGAACAACAGGTAGCTTACATAATTTACTACGTACCTGTAGCTTAGTCGTAGCAGCGTAGCGATTTATCGTAGCTTATACCGTAGCTCGTTATTGTCGTAGCCGATAGGCCGTAATTGCAGCTATCCGTAATTAATTGCCCATAGGTTTTGATTTGCAACTAACAGAATTCAATTTTCATGAATGGAGTGCAAATATGTTATGATACTGTAGTTGAGCTTTGTAGTATATGAAACACTTAAAAGGCTAAGCAGAGGCGTATCACGTCTGCAAATTTACTAAATATGTTTTAGTCCGTATAGTAATGAGAGACTTTTGCTACCTACTACACTGGGTAAGCGTAAATTCTATAAATGCAATGTTGCACGAACCTACAATTGCACTCATAATATATGTAATAATAATAATAATAATAATCATTTATTTAACTTAAATTGGTACAAATGGATACAGAGCTTATGATACATCGTAAAGGTAAATTATAAGGGGTGCCTGTACTAGGGTAAACCTGTGCCACAGGCATTAGATTAAATGCGTAGGTAGACGTGTAGACCTTGTCTGCCGTAGCGTCTACGCGTAGACAGCCGTAGCACTCGTAGCGCCGTATAATTTACTACGGATATTTTGTGCTAAGATTTTGTTAATTTTACGATATGTTCGAAGGTTTATAGGCGTGGGTCTAAGCGTATACTAAGATTTTTGTAACTTAAAAAAAATGTCTATCGGTTTTCAATATAGTTGTTTTATCGTTTTAATTTTAATTTTTCGACCTCTTTTAATGTAGTTAGTTTTTTAAAGCTTTATTAGTAATTTGAAAAATTACTAGAATCCTTGTTAATATTGCTTGGCTCTAGTGATTACTACACTCAGTGTGATCATTAGTTGTTTTTCTCTGTGTTTCACACTTTACCGCTAAACATGCCAGGAAACTCAATAATTGGCTTAAGTATACTTTTTGTTAGTTTTTACACGGAGCGACTGCCACCTAACCTCCGCAACCCGAAGGCTAACGATACCCTAAGGCTAGACCAGTGTCAGGATATTAGAGGGCACTTGACTGCCATAGATTTCATGGCAGCCGGGACCGACGGCTTAACGTGCTCTCCGAGGCACGGAGCAGGCGACAATTGTCAATCAATACGCACATAATTTCGAAAAAAAATCGAAAAGTCATATAACTGCCGAAAGTCAGAGGTGCGCGACGTGAGTTCGAACCCGAGACCTTGCAGTCACAGGCATTGCAGTCTGTTGGTCTCCCCACTGAGCTATCGCTGCTTATAAAGGTCTAGTACCTAGGAATATTTCCTGTATCCCGGGGGACTTAACAAACATTCAAACAACGGACACAAAGAACATCCAGACCCGGGACAACCATTTATGGATCACAAATTGTTTTGTCCCGTGTGGGATTCGAACCCACAACACTCGGTGCGGTGGCAGTTCTGTTGTGAGGTGACCACATAAACAACTACGCCATGTGTCAAGTGTATACAATGAATCACTATCATATACTTATACATAACATGTTACATAACACAAATAAATGTTTTCATATGAGAATGTTAAAACATTGGACTCAAGAGTAATTAGGAACATGTGTAACGCAGCTCATGTTTGAAATACTGTTGAATGTGTACATGTTTCTATGTACGATGTCGAACATACCCAGTATGGTTTTAACGAGGACTGCGTTACTTATAATATTATTATTAACATTTCCTTTATTTTTAGAATTTTGTTTTGTATGGACAGTGATATATGGCATAATGACTGCAACACCTGCAATAAATGAGTTGTAAAATACTGAAATTATAATTTGATGGATTTTAAAAAGTGGACTTGAGTTTCTTGCAGGTATCTTCTCGTAGGCTCAACCTTTTGCCTGAACCTTGCAACTAACATAAATGTAAATTCAGTGAATGTAACAAACTCACTAACACCTTTGATGTTCATAAGTGTTACTTTGTGACCTTAGCCAATCACAACAGTTCATAAACGTATGACCGATAACAATATTTTATTTCGAACTGCATTTTGGAAACCCGGTGTCAGTAGATAACCTGAGACACTGAATGCAGAATTAAAAAGATTGATGACTAATTACATGTTCTTTTTATTTGTTAAGGATCGCCATCAAAGTATATACACAAAATTACACAAACATATGAACATATATACGTTTTGTAAAGTGCACTCCTTCTGTTATATAAGATCATATTATCATGCATATAACAAACGAATTAATAAAAATGACCTACACCCAGAAAAAAAGAAAATAATATCATTGTGCTTTACTCATAAAACATATTAAATTAAATCATCAAACATATTTAATTTCATACGACCACCGTAGATTTAATAATCTAGTATCACTACTCGATTAAATAATTTAATATAAAATATTATGCAGGCATGTGCGGCGATTTTAAATTCATTACTTAGCGCGACGCCGGATAAATCATGTCCGCACTCTGTCTAATGACAACGCTGACAATATTGGTGGAATAAATATACAATACGACAACGCATGCGCATAACAGGTAGCAACCAATCTTTCTTAAGATAGTTAGCTGTTAACCGTGGCTTTGCTCGAGAGTTTAAATTAGAATGTTGCCGAATTAAAGACTGTTAAAATCGGCTCTATCTTTTTGTTACGCTTCTAAATGTAAAATATTTTACAAGAATATTTTCAACTATCGTTTAGCCAACGCAAAACTACCAACGTAATGCTTTTACTATATTTATTATATATTTTTGCATACAACCATGATTACAGATTTACTAACTCTATGTGATAGTGTAGTAATAAACATGAAAACATGGCATTAGCTACTACACATGATAAAAACGCAATAAGCGGCCTTAAGCCGCTATATAATTATTTAGCTAGGTATATGCAAAATACTGTTGTGTATTCCATAATAGTTAGCTCAGTGGGGAGACCAACAGACTGCAATGCAGAGGGTCTCGGGTTCGAACCCACGCCGCGCACCTCTGACTTTCGGAAGTTATATGACTTTTCGAAATTATGTGCGTATTATCGCCTGCGCCGTGCCTCGGAGAGCACGTTAAGCCGTCGTCCCGGCGGCCATGAACATCTATGGCAGTCGTTATTGGGAACTCAGTGCCCTCTAATATCCTGACACTGGTCTAGCCTTAAGGTATCGTTAGCCTTCGGGTCGCGAAGGTCATATGGCAGTCGCTCTGTGTAAAAACTGATATCCAGTCAAATCCGGTTAGACTAGAAAGCCGACCCCAAGTGACTTGGGAATAATAAAGGCTAGGGAGAAGAAGAAGATTCCGTAATAGTTATGGTTGTTATTGCAGTCTGTTAGCGCCACACATTAGAGTAAATGAAAAGCAGTTAAAAAAAAATGTAATACCATCTAGTTAAGATACAATGTTTGTGATACGAGTAGGTTTACCTTGCTACTGCAATGGGTACGATTCAAATCCACAACCTTTCGACTAAAAATCCAATGCCATATACATCTGGCTACCGTCGCTACCCAAGTAGCAACGGAATGCAGTGGTGCATAGCCATAATGCTATGACAAATGCACATAGAGCTCATACATGTACAATACTACTACGAAGATGATTACAAATATGCTATAGATAATATATACAACACTAGAAGGGTTAGAGAACAAAAGCTAATTCAACCAAAAGTAAAGAACTACTACGGTCAAAGAACAAATAGTTATTCTATTCTATTATAATATTCTATTCTATCACATACACATAACACCATCTAGTCCAAACTAAGCAGAGCTTGTACTATGGGTACTAGACAATGCATAAACATACGTATATACCTTTTTTTTGTAAATACGTACATATTATACATAGAAACACCCAGACCAAGACAAACATCCATGTTCATGCACACAAATGTTTGACTTGTGCGGGAATCGAACCCGTGACCTCAGGCGGTATTTAGTTCCCAAGATTTTTAATGATATAGATGAATTAAGAAAAACACCTAAAATAATTAATAATTTTCTTAAGAGTATTAATACTCTTAAGCAAAGACTGATGGCTGTATTGCTGGATGGTGTATGTGTCGTCTAGCAGTGCAACTTTCAGTCAGTATATATAAAAAGTATATAAATTGTATGTAAAGTCTGTCATATTTTATTTTGTTTTTAACTTTAAATATTGTTTCCTTTTTTTAAAATTATTGTGAGCTGAGCAATTTTTAATGTATGGTGATAATTTGTACTATAATTAAAGAGCATGTCTTGCCGTAAACTTAACGTTTGGCGAGTATTTTGTATGATGTTAATGAATTACCACTGTATTGTACTTAAATAAAAATAAAAAAAGCATAAGCAAGATCAACACACACTTCTTCACGGCTGAGTCTTCATACCGACACACACAATCACAAAATGCTAACCACCTGCGCACAATAGGACAACAGTCAGCATACAAAAAAATAAAACGTTTCGAAAATCTGACTCATGTCGACGAAAATAAAACAGACCCCTTATGTAATAAGATCTCAGGGACACCCTTATCGGCACATGTTTCTAACATCATAGAGAGAAATATTATGCATTTGGCAAGGTTCTCCAATGTCTCGCTCTTGTTAGAGCACCGGTGCCGCTGGTAAACAATCAAGGCCGATCTTTAAGCTTTGTGTACATTACAGAACTGTTGTTTCGGCAGGTTTTCTATGTAAGATGAAGCAACAAAGGGATTCCATATCGCCTTTGAGAGGCTCTTTTAGTGGAATATGGTAATAAAAAGCTAGTACGAGAGATAGGGCATTGTGAAATTTATATTTAAACCTGTCCTGGGATTTCATACTAGGACAGTCCGACAGGGAAAGTACGTCCATTATATTCAAGATCAAGCAAGCTTTCGTTGAATACCTGTGGCAAGTATTCAAGACATACAAGCTTAAAAAAAAGTGATCTATTAGCTAGTTTCCAGTGTGAACTCTCTGCGCTGAGGCATCCAAGCTTGATTCCTTGTTTTGACGACGAACGCACGAGTATTTTACTCTTGTGTTGCGCGGCTAAGCATGTACCTATCGACTTATCCCTTATCTGCAACAACTTTTAAACATCTCGAAATTTTCTTTAACTATTTCAATTTGTCGACACAAGCTTGCTATTGATTCTACATCTCGACTGTTAGGGTTAATATCGATTACGTTAGTTCTTCTACAAAGTGAAGAGGCTTATCTAATACATACACACCTCTTTTTATCTAGCTATTTAATTGACGGTCAACATATATATTTTTATACTATATGTCTCTGAGTGAAATCGCAAAAACAAACATGCTTATAATATGTAACAATAGTTAAAGGTATCGCCAAATTAGGCAAAGTAAGGATAGTGGTGCTGAACAAAAATGATTATTTAATATTCTGGCGTTTGTGTAAATCTTTATATATATGTCGCAGAGCGTAGTATTTTAATGGAATGTCAAGCATTATTAATTTAGTTAATCGTTTATTTTTTATTAATCGTTTATTTAATTTCATTTTGAATAATGCTTGAGTGTATTTAGTTGTGATACGATGACAGCTAAGGAATGACAATTGACAGATGACAGGTAGTCAATTTGAAGTGACAGACGTCAGTCCGTACGACATGCATTCTATCGAGAACGCTCGGAGCGGTCGCTCATATCGTGTTACAACTAACCTCACTACATTCCACGTGATTGTAATTTTAAAATAGCACTTCAATCGTGAAATATTGTGAGCATCCTCAGTGATTTTGTGACTAAAGTTAGGTTATCAATAAACATCGGTGTAACGAACATTACCCTAGTGTTATTTCGAGATTTCCCTCATGTCTGACCACCACGTGGACCAAGTAGAAAATGAAGATGGGCCCTTTACGCCGTCATATATAAATCTTCTGTGCGTGTGTTTGTAATTAAACTTCTCCTAAACGGCTGACCGATTTTGATTAAATTTTTATGTGTGTTCAAGTAGATTCGAGAATGGTTTAGATTTGTTTTTTTTTTTAAATTAGAGCTGAAGACTTCTTTAGGCGCGTCGAGCACTTCTTGGGTGAACAAAAATCATAGAACTCGCGTCATCGTCACGCTTCGTCATCGTCACGCTTCCACGCTTTCCATTTTTGAATTATTTTAGAATATTAACAATGTCTCAGAAATGGTGCGTCCTACGCAAAAAATTACGAAATTTTTACCCCTTAATAACCCCTAAGAGAGTTTCAGGAACTAGCATTCGAACCGCCCCTTTTTTTGTTTATAAAGAAGTGTTTATGATCAAGGATTAAAGTTTTCACTTCTATCGGTAGTCCCCAAAAACAGCCCCAATTTTTTTTTTCGTGTTTACAGCACTACGTCTGTCGGGACAGCTAGTATGTAATATAATTCAAACGCTTAGTACAAGCTACTAGCAGTAGTATAATGTGTTTTTATTAAAATCTCAACTCCCGCAGTACGATTAAATCATATCCAAACTTTGAACAACTATTTATTTGCTGGAAACTATATGTGGTTTATATAATGTTTGTCTCAGGATCGAACTCACTACACTTGGCGTAGTGGCAATGGTTTACAATGACTACAAAATCGCCATTTGTTTACAATGACTACAAAATCTTTAGTTTTAAAGCCATACTTGGCAATATGTCGATGTAATACACCTTTTTTGTCCCTGCGGGTACATAGAATATCTGTACGTCTATAAATAAGACTGTTTATATAACAAAAAAATTGGGGTAGTCTTTAGGGACTGCCGATAGAAGTGAAACCTTTAATCCTTGATCATAAAAACTTCTTTATAAACCAAAAAAAAAGAAAGGGGTCGGATGCTAGTTCCTGATACTCTCTTAGTGGTAATTAAGAGAGTCAGAATTTGGTTATTTTTTGCATAGGACGCACCATTTCTGAGATATTGTTAATATTCTAATATAATTCAAAAATGGAAAGCGTGGAAGCGTGACGATGACGCGAGTTCTATGATTTTGTTCACCCAAGAAGTGCTCAACGCGCCTAAAGAAGTTTTCACTTCAAAAATAAATAACACTGTATTATTATGTATTTACTGAGATATGAGCAATAAATCGCTGTTTATCCTAAATCACGAAACGTTGAGAAAGCAAATATTTCCTAATTGAATACAAGACTGATGTCTCGTACTTTGTTATTGTTTCATAAAAAATATACCGCTATGTGAAATTCTTTTCGTATATCGTCCTCATTATAAAGACATATTTTGTTCCATTGTTATAATAATATGACGTCATATGGACGTTTTTTTATTTTGTAAGAACTGTATACTCAAAATATTTTGTATGTAGGCAATAGCTTGTTCATATTTTAAAATAAGTATTTAGAGCATTTCGATCAAATTAGACAGCACGGATCTTATCTTATCTTATGTGGGGGCCAGTTAGTGCAGACCGGCGACACTTCGACCCAGTGGGATATTTTGTGTCGACACCCTCCCAATAACGACTGCCATAGATGTTCATGGCAGCCGGGACCAGCGTCTTAACGTGCTTTCCGAGGCACGCAGCAGGCGATAATTGTCAATAAAATACGCACATAATTTCGAAGTCATATAACTTCCGAAAGTCAGAGGTGCGCGACGTGAGTTCGAACCCGAGACCCTCTGCATTGCAGTCGGATGGTCTCCCCACTGAGCTATCGCTGCTCTTAGACAGCACGGATAGAGAAAAGGGCAAACGCCGCGCTGTCAGATATGGATTCGAAGCCGACAATATTATTGTTTTTTAAAAAGCAATTGTCTGTTAATTCTCGTCGTGGTAGGTAAAAACGTATTACACATTTGTCTAACTATGTTTTAGGTCTCATGTAAAAGGGCGAACCTTTACCTGGCATATGTCCTCACTGAAAATTGTTCGAAGATAGAATCCTTCTATTTATTTTTGGGCCTTCACATATTTTACGTGATGTCAAGTGCAATTTATTAATCTCGTAAAGGTAAATAAAATTACACTTTGCCAGGTATTGAACCAATCAATGCTACTACGCCGAGAGTTGTGGGTTCGAATCCCACACGGGACAAAAAATTATGTGATCCACGAATGGTTGTTACGAGTCTGGATGTAGGGATGAGACAGGAATATTCCTAGTGCAGAAGTTGTCTTCATTTAAAACAAATAAAATAAGATATTAACTTTATAAGCAGTATCATTTTATTTGATAGTACGGGCCTTTAAAAATGTCCTATTCGCCCAATATCAGTGTTCCAAAATATTGGCTCAAAGATTGAACACTGAAACTGCCATATACTATTGTGTACTGCTCGCCTGTCGCAAAGGCTTGCATCGAGATCCGATACAGTAAAAGCCACCATTGAACGTTCAGCAAACGGCGTTTGGAATATCACCAACAAATAACATATGATAGAAATGTTACGTAAAGTATAAAAGGGCTGTATTTGTTTGCAAACAACGAAACTAAGTAAAAAATTCAGACATGATATTTTATTGTATCGTAAATATCCTGATCCTAACTATCCTAACTTCCTAACTAATATTATAAAAGCGAAAATAAGTTTCTTTGTTTGTTTGTTACCTTTTCACGTCTAAACCACACGACCGATCATTCTGAAATTTTTCATATACATTGTCAGATGTACAGAAACGGACATAGGCTACCTTTCATCCCGAAAAAAATTACTGTTCTCGAGGAAAACAACAATAACTTTCTTATGATAATAGATGGCGCCACGTGTATTTCGAATCATGATTTAATTATTATTATTACAAGCAGAGTACAACCCGAATTGATTGTCAAATTCTAAATTAACGCGAGTGGAGCCGCGCGCAAAAGCTAGTAATATTATAAATGCGAATGTGAGTTTGTTTGTTCGTTACGCTTTCACGCCTTAACTACTCTATCGAAGATCATGAAATTTCGCATATAAGGTGTCAGGAGTACAGAGGATGACATAGGATACCTTTCATCTAGACAAAAAGTACTGTGCCCGAGGGATATCTAGTACATTAAAAGTTGGGTTTTGCGATAATTGTTAGTCAAGCAAGCTCTAGCCGATGAACAGATTTTGATGAAATTACGCACACTTGTTCAATAGTTTTCCTTATCGAATCATATTCGAATACAATGCAGCTTATCATTTAGTGCATAGCGCATCATAACACCTCTTTTTAACCTCCGACGCAAAAACGACGGGGTGCTATAAGTTTGACGTGTCTGTGTGTCTGTCTGTGGCATCGTAGCTCCCGAACGGATGAACCGATTTTTATTGTTTTTTTGTTTGAAATGTGAATTAGTCGGGAGTGTTCTTAGCTATGTTTGATGAAAATCGGTCCAAAATGGCCGCCGCCACAAAATAGCGGATCACATATTTTTTCACAACCCCCTTAATATGGGTATCAAATGAAAGGACGTGACTGGTAAAATACTATACACTATGATAAATTTCAAATCCAAGATGGCCGCCACCGCAAAATGGCCGATTACTATTTTTATTATTTTGTATCGGGGGTTTGTAAATTTTTAATTTAGAGTTATGTATGACCGAGGTCACAGCGAGCGTACCGTTGTACCGTGCTTATCGATACATTCGAATCTGTTTCAATTGCATTTGTAAATATCGTTACTGGTTTTCTTTGAAACAGCTGTTAATATTATGTTTTGCCATAAAAATGGCACTATTGCTGCTGTTATACGTTTCCTTACGTCACCCCACCGCCGCCCGGGTGGACCGAGACGAAAGTTGGCGTTAAATAATACATTCTCGTATTACTTCGGTACTTTATATCGTAAAAGTGCCCAAAACAAAAGTACTTAAGATGATTAATCATTTGTGTTGAAAAGAAAAATATATCTGGAATATATTTCGTATTTGATAATGTGGCGATCCAATGTAGACAGTAGATATTAAAGCTATAATAATATAATATTCTACCACATACACACAACACCATCTAGCCCAAACTAAGCAGAGCTTATACTATGGGTACTAGACAATGGATAAACATACATATATACTTTCTTTTTGTAAATACTTGCATATTATACATAGAAACACCTAGATTAAGACAAACATCCATGTTCATGCACACAAATGCTTGACTTGTGCGGGAATCAAACCCGCGACCTAATAACACTGACATCGCTAATTCGTATTTCTTTTCAAAAGACAAATACCTCATTAGGTATAATTCTTGTATAGCGGCGGACTTTACATACATTGACCCATTCGCTGTCCCGTGATAGACACAATAGAAAATCTATTGTTATGTATCATATGTGATTCATCGGACAGGGAGCCTGTTCAAACAACTGACACAAAGGACACCCTGACTAGGCACAACCATTCGAATCCACAGCACTTAGTTGGGTTTTGCTCGATGGCAGTGTCGTGACGATCACTTTTAACCAATACGTCATCTATGCAGTCTTATCGCTGGATACTAATTTTATATAGGAGGGATAAGATATCACAGTGCCTTATCTGAGCAATTGTGATCAATTGCTGTCTACCGCAGTGACTGATGTCCAGTATGTTGGCAAAAACCTGGTTCAACGGACAGATTTAAATATATATTAATTATTACTCTTCACTTATAACGAAGGAGTTATGTAGAAAATATTGTAATTTCCTTTCTAAAATAATAGGTATAAAAGTAACCGTTACTTTAAAAAGGGATTAAATATAATGATCACCAAAAATAGTAATTGCGCAGCAAAATATGCTTACTAAAATATATCATAACGAGCACTTATACGCCTCAAATCACTGCATTCCGTCTCGGAAGGGTTACGTTATGTTAGGTTCCTTCTTAAACCCACCCAAAAATTGGAGCCCCGCAAAGCGGCGCTACGTCGACTTATTTTGATCTCTTTAAATATATTTTGCTGTGCAATTTGGTGATCATTTACTATTTTTGACTGTTATATTTTACTATATCTGGTGATAATTTAAACATAAGCCCTTTAAAAATATTAAATATTTATCTAAGTGACAATGTTTCTCTTTTTATTATTTTGTTATTAAAGGAGTTTAATTAGTTGTCTAAATATGCCTTAGTTCTATAAGAAACAATACCTCATTATATGAACCAATTGAGTATTTAAAACTACACACAAATTAGAGCCATCAGTATACGGATGTAAACACGTTGACGCGAAACATTTAATTTAAGATCGTATCAATAACGTATCACTATCATATCGCTATCAAATCGCAAGTACGCATAGATTCAATAACTGGAATTTCAATTTGCGTGTATATTAAAATATTTAAAGTCGGCAGACGAAGCGTAATTAGATATTTTAATGCAATACAATACGGCGCTTCGCGTGTTTGAAATCGTAGAAATATGTCTAAGGCATAATTAAAATGCTTTATTTATAAGAAATTCTCTTTGAGACAGTCCTATTTTGTTTTGTCAGCGAGAGGAATATGATAAACTGAGGACAAAGTCCCTTTGTCAACTGAAACGACAGGCTGATTAATAAGAACACAGGCCGCGCCGATTGGTAACGATGCTTTGATCTAGGTAAAATAATAAAACTGGTATCCAATATAGATGTTGAAAGAATAATACAAAGACCCAGTGGGATCTTCAACCCAGTGGGATCTTTTATGTCGACACTCTCCCAATAACGACTATCATAGATGTTCATGGCAGCCGGGACCGACGTCTTAACGTGCTCTCCGAGGCACGGAGCAGGCGATAAATGTCAATCAATACGCACATGATTTCGAAAAGTCATATAACTTCCGATAGTCAGAGGTGCGCGACGTGGGTTCGAACCCGAGACCCTCTGCATTGCAGTCTGTTGGTCTCCCCACTGAGCTATCGCTGCTCTAATATATTAAAAAATATCGAAAAATATTTTTTAAATCGAACCACTAGTTCCTGAGATTAGCGCATTCAAACAAACAAACTCTTCAGCCTATCGCGGCGGTGCGCGATGCCGTGTGTTAATCGCCTTCTCTTATCACATACATACTCGGCTTACGGTTGTTTTTCCTGTTTTAGTTTTAGAAAAGACTACGAATTTCTACTTGCCACGATCCTCATTCACATTAATGCTCAACTAATGGTGGTGTGAACTCAAACTTTCGTTAACAAGCAAAAAGCCGCGCGTTAAAAGTCAGGGACAAAAAGTCAATAAAATAAGTTGACCCGGCAAACTTTTCAAGGACGTCGAAGTACACACATCAGCCCGAACTGGACGGTAAAAAGGTCAATGCATAACTTTTTTACATCCCCACAAAAGTTTTATTGGAGCTTAAAAGATTCGGAGCGGCAACACCAAGTTTCCCGCCGTTATGAATACAATATGGCGGATATTTGGAATTTTATAAATATCAAATTCAATACATAAATATGAAAAGAGAATTGTTGATCAGACTTTTTCCAAGAGATTTGTCGTATGGATATAATATGTATGTATTTGTATAATGCTATGCAAAACTTTATATATTGTTAAATTTTTGCAGATCTATGAAAACTGGGCATGTCGCCAATTGACAGCGATGCGGAGGAATATTTTAATTGATATTTTTTAATTAACGGTGTGTATATGTTAAAAGCAGTTTTTTTATTAAGTTATTTATTTATTATATAAATATGCATCATTTATCGAAACTCTGTAGGTAAAAATATTATGTATTTATAATCCTAATCCTAATCCTAACTAATATTATTAAAGCGAAAATGAGTTTGTTTGTTTGTTACCTTTTCACGTCTAAACCACTGAACCGATCATCCTGAAATTTTGCATATACGTTGTCAGGTGTACAGAAACGGACATAGGCTACCTTTCACCCCTAAAAAAAATACTGTTCCCAAGGAAACCAATAATAACGTTCTTATGATAATAGATGGTGCCACGTGTCTTTCGAATCATGATTGAATTATATTATTACAAGCAGAGTACAACCCGAATTGATTGTCAAATTCTAAATTAACACGAGCGAAGCCGCGGGCAAAAGCTAGTATTATATAATGTGTTTATGAAAGAAACAATCCTTTTAATTTCCCCGTTTAAAAAATCTCATTTTGATTTAAAAGCCATGGCATGGAAGTTATTCCACAATCTAAGCATTTGTGGGACACACTATACTTTAAGATTAACACGTTCATATCTCGGTGTTGCAATCCTACGTGATAGAGAGCATACCTATTATAGTTTATCACATAATTGCCGAAATCAGGCCCGTCACTGAAAAAAATCGGTATCTTACTTGCCTCAGTCCAGGAATCGACTCTACAAATCAACAATTGATACATACCTCCGAACTAGCAACACTAAACCAACGCTGCAGTTTGAATAAACACCGCCAGTCACCGTAAAGAGATTAAATTTAAATTTCTCACTCAGTAATAAGATCCTAAGTGTTTATTCTACAAATTCTGTGAGGGAAATCACTCCCAGATGTCTGTGACAACTTGAGCCAACGAAAGTGGGCCGTTTTTATTTGATTCGAAGAGAAGCGAAAAAACGAAATAGACAAACATGACGTGGATGATGATTATACAGAACAAGATTTTGCCTGCGGTTTTGCTCGGTTAAATGTAGGTTAGGTTAGATCAATAACAGTAATTTTTTTCTGGACGAAAGGTTTAGAGTAGTAGAGCCTCGCTGATTTCAGCATGAATGTGCCGGCTCGACCGGGGAAGGACTACCCTCTCACAGAATATCGACGTGAAATAGCAGTATTCCTACTGTTGTGTTTCGTTCGGTGAGTGAGAGTGCCGCAGGTCCAATCACCCCCTTTCCCCCTTCCCGCTCCTCCTTCCCACTTCCTTTCCTAAAGGGTCGGCAACGTGCAAGTGATGCCTCTGGTATTGCATAGGCTACGGTGACCACTTACCATCGGGTGGGCCGTATGCTTGTTTGCCACCATAGTAGTATAAAAAAACCATACATCCTTTTAGCAGGACAGACTTAGCTTAGTGCGGAGAATTGTATCAACTTCAAATAATAATGGAAGACTAAAGCAAATGTTTATTGTTGTAATGTTTTATATTATCTATTTTCTTTTATGACAATAAATTTGTATTATTATCATTATCTATACCCCTGACAACGTGTATGTATTTTTTATGTTGATGGGTCTAGTAATTAAGGCGTGAAAACGTAACAAACAAACTCACGTTCGCTTTTAAAATATTGGTAAGAATTACTTTCGGCATTTACTTCAAACAGCCGTCTTTCTCATTCTGTTTCATTAGACAAATTAACATAAAGTTTTCCATAATTATTCATATTGAAATTACATAGGTAAATATTCTCTATGTACCGTTACGTCATTAATAAATATAGTAAATAATTAATCATGTTTTCATAATTATAATTAATTATACAACTTAATGGTTAGAACTATGGTTATGAACTACTTTATGGTTTAGAACTAAATTCAAACAAATGTGAAATTTTTATTAACGATAAAATAGATAAATCTTGGGCTCTATCAAAATTCAATTCTTTGGCTCCAAACATCAAAATTATTGAAAAAGATTCTTTTCGCCTTCTCGGGTCTCCTGTATTGGAGGAGGCATTCGAGTCGTTTATAGATGAAAAGATCCAAAATTTTTGTGAAGTTTCAGACCGACTACTCAAAATTAATATTCATTCTGCTTATACAATCATTCGTTATTGCCTCTTCGTTCCTAAATTCACACATGCCCTCCGATCCTCTCAATTTTGGAAGCATTTAATACTTTTGGAAAAAATCGACGATACTATTCGGCATACACTTAGCAAAATTTTAAATTTGGCCATGAACGACCGAGTGTGGCTCCAGGCAACCCTACCAGTTCGCTTAGGTGGCCTCGGCGTTCGCAAAATTAGTGATGTCAGTTTACCGGCGTTCCTGTCTTCGGTCCACTGCACTGAAGAATTGACCAGGAACATTTTAGCTCCCACACTGGTTAATTCTGAAGTGTCGTGCAAGACCGACGCAGTAAACGCTTGGAAAATGATCTGTCCAAGCTCTGATTTGCCATCCGATCTATTCTCTCAGAGTCGGTGGGATGGGCCGCTCTGCAACATGGTGAGAGAACATCTCATAAACACATCTCTTAATATTGCTGAGCGTGCCCGTTTATTGGCTGTGGGGGAGTGGGAATCGGGTCTTTGGCTCCAAGCACTCCCTTCGTCCAACATAGGCACTATGTTGGACGATACAACGTTCCGCATCGCTTCTTGCCTTCGTTTAGGTGCTCCATGTGTTTCTCCGCATCGATGTCACTGTGGGGAAGCCGTCGATGGCCTTGGCCACCATGGCCTATCATGTAGCAGGAGTGCCGGTCGTTTTTCGCGGCACGCCAATCTTAACGACATTATCCGTCGTGCTCTTGTCACCGCCAGCGTGCCAGCTCATCTCGAACCTAATGGCTTGACACGTGACGATGGGAAGAGACCGGACGGTATGTCATTGATGCCTTGGAAGATGGGTAGGCCCTTGGTGTGGGACGCAACGTGTGTCGACACCCTTGCGCCATCACATCTTCCCAGCACGGCTGGTTGTGCTGGTGCTGCTGCTGCATCTGCGAAGACTCTCAAACGGCGCAAATACAAAAACCTGGTAGGGGATTATGTTTTTGAGCCGTTTGGGGTCGAAACGCTAGGGTCATGGGGTCCCAGTGCTCGTGCGCTCTATAGAGACATAGCAAAAAGGTTAGTCGACGCTTCCCGTGACCAGAGGGCTGGGCTTTATTTTGCAGAAAGAATAAGCATTGCCATTCAACGTGGCAATGCTGCCAATCTTCTGGGCACACTACCGGTCGACTGTGATGCGGAGGAATTTTATGACGCCTATTAGAGGGTTTTAGTTTTCTTTTTCTTTGTTTTATAATATTTTAGGTATAAGTCATTTTTAAAGAATTGTGATTATATGTACATATTTGAATTTATTATACAACCTAGTTTGCTGGGTGTAATTTAGATTAGGTAATTCATATATATTTATTGCTGCCTCTACTTTCAAGTAATTCATAAGGATCTAATTACCTGTAACACAAGGTAATTCAAAAAATTATTAGTATGTAGAATTATATTTTGGCTACGACTATATTAGCTAATTGTAATTTATCACGTAATAACGAAAACAAATTATGATTGCATATTTCAAGTGAAGCTGGAACAATCGGTGACCTCGAGAAACGTTTTCTTTTAATTAAATGGCATTCATGAAATGGTACATAGAAATAACTAAGAGTTTTTTGAACTATCACACAATTAAAAAATAACATGTTTGGTAATTTAAAATCAAATAAAATCATATGAACACTGTAGAGCACTCTTTGACTAAAATTCGAAGACTTTAATTACGCCCTGGCGACATGGTATTTTTATGTAAGTCATTCTACAAAATAATGCATAGAAATTACGGAACATTATACATGAAACAAAAGGTACTGCAAACTAGCTAAACTGTGTCGTTATTAAAATTACAACAACGGACTTTAAGAACTTCAAAGTAGAGAAATGCTGTCTGTGGTACCACTTGTAGTTCTAAGAACGAACTACGGTGGCCTTTCTACAGTCGGTAAACTTGACGTTTGAATGAAGACTCTGCTTAAAACTTTAAAAAGATAAGTTAGAAGATATACCCTTATACCGTAATGTGAATTAAATATAACTCAAAGTTTCCGCCCACATACACTTAAGTCTTGAAATGCCTTATCTACAATGATTTTCACTAGACACAATGGCAAACATTCAAAGGAAATCTTTAAAACTATAAGTTTATAAGATGTAGGCTAACAAAAAATAAATAAATAAAATTATATATGAACTGTCCCACTACTGGTCACGGAAATCTCCTCAGTGTAAGCGCTTGAGTACACGATACCGTCGGCGCCGCCGCGCCGACACCGCTCCGTCACCGTGTTTCTCAGCTATGTATACGTTTGCGACCGCACTGACCCCGCAGCGCACCCGCGCCGCCGTCGTGCCGACACCGCGTCGCCATTCGCCAATGTTTGATTTTGCTCATTCCATTACCGGCCGCCAACGTATGCGCTCGTATTAACTTTTTAGTAATCTATCTGTACGAGCAGTTATGAATACTCGCACTAGGATGTCAGAAACTATAGTATTATGTCATGGGAAGAGCTATGTGAAAGATTAGTAAAAAAAACGTCAATACGGAACGAATGCCTTTAATGCACTGCTAATTACAGACCACCACAAAATTCAATATTCAAAATATGCCGATTGTGCATAATGACGACGCTTCGACACAATATTAAAAATGGCTTGTACACTATCATGGATAATTTTGGTTACGAAACGTTCATAACTTTAGTGGAGGTCAGAGCAGTGTTATGCAATGTATTACTAACAACTGTCTAGTGGTATATTAAAATCAAATGGCGGGGACGCGGTGGCGGAGTGGTGGCGGCGTGGTGGCGGCGCGGTGGCGGCGCGGTGGCGGCGCTGTGACAGTGCGGTTGCGACCGTATCCACAGCATAGAGGCGCGGTGGCGGAACGGTTACGGCGCGGCGGCGGCGTCGTGTACAGGAGCCGTAAGAAGGGTTATTCTATAGTCCACAACGCTGGCCCAGAGCGGGTTGGCAGACTCATGTGGAGACTGCTATCTTTCCAAAATCTTCCAAAATATTATGAAGGTTTTATAGACATGCAGGTTTCTTTCCAATGTTTTCCCTCACCTTAAAGCGAGCGATATTAACTATTTAATACGCACATAACTTCGGTAAGTCATAGATGTGTTGCATTGGAATCGAACGTGACAGTTTTTCATGGCAGTCTAACGGTCACCCACTAGGCTATTGTTCCTCTATAAATTAATCATCTTGAAATTTTATTTTTTCATTTATATAACGTAATAGTTATAAGAATTTATTTCTAGACAGTACCCTAAGGAACTAAACTCACAATTGATCTCTATGAATAAAATAAAGGTAAGAATATCGAAGTATTGTAGCAAAATATATCTCTTTTACTTGCCTCCGTTTTACTTGAATATTTGAGATGGAAGTAGGAATGTTTGCCGAACTGTCTCTGAACGATTTTGCTCTCTCAATTTACTTTTTATATTTGTGCTATAATTATTTCAGGAGCAAAATATTGTTATTGTTTTGACTATATGTTTGATATAGATGTTTGCCTTAGTAATATTACGAAAGTGTGTGTTCGTTTTGGCCTTCTATAACGCGGCAACTGTGCAACTAAAAGGCGTTGGGTTGTAAGCCGTAGGGTGCAATACATATTTTTTTAAGTGAAAACTTCTTTAGCGGCGTTGTGCACTTTTTTTGTGATGGGTAAAAAATGTTAAACTCGCGTCAGGACACGTGACCTGATCGAAAATTCGTGTTTGTGTACGATAGCGCAATAAATGAATATTGTATTTTACCACATAAATGATAGTACTTTTATACTGATAATTAAAGCAATTCGTGCAAAATTATTCCCTAACCATTCCAAAATATCAAAAGTGCACAACGTATATTCAAGTTTTCACTTCTGCCGGTACTCCCGGAGTGCAACCCGTTGTTTTATTTGTTCACACGCGCTAATGTTTGTAACTGCCAATCGGCTTTTAATTTTCTTTTTGCATTTGATATTAAAATTCTTGAAGAAGAATATTGCATGTTACGAATTACGGGGGCGGAGTAGTAATCATAATCTGGGATGAAAATTTTGCCTGTGATTGTGATGTCTCGAGTTCAATTTTTAGGTAGGGCAAAGTGTTATTATAATTTTTGTTAGGAAATTTGTTGTGGTAATAATATTTGGAATAATTGAAGCAATAGTATTTGGAAATATACCTGTCGAACGGAATAGGGACGAGCTCCTATCAGGTAAGATCTAAAAATTTATCTGGCAAAGTGTGGGCGTTATACACCACTCCTTGTTTCGGACATATACAGACATAAAAGTATGTATGATTAGAGTCCTTTTATTTTAAACCTTTTGTGTGACAAATTTGTTGTCTGGATTTTGTATTAATTCTAAAAAGATACCAAAAAAGAACATTCACGGTAAATCTAAATATATCCGTATTAATAGACACAAATAATCTTTGTACGAATTGTCCCCAAACTGTCGCCGACCCTCCCTCGATATTGTCCCGACAACGTTATTTATTTCACCCTACCTCAAAGGTTAATGATTCTAATTTATTATTAGCTCTACATAATGCTGGTAAAATGGTAATTCAAAGGTAGCCAGATAATAACTTAGTTACACGGTTGCTGTTGATATATTTCAAAGGAAAAATTACAAGTATTTTAAACAAAAACACCTTAAAATTTGTTGTAAAGAAATAAAAGGCTGTACGAGCTCATATTATCAGAATATAGAGTCTATTCGTAATTACTTATATATTTTATGTTCTATTGTAGTAATGTGTATTGAGCATTTTAGTAATATAATTAAACTTTCGTATGTCTTTGAACAAAGTCGACGAAGTTACTTTTGTATTTCTTTTGAAGATATCTTATTTAGGTTGAGTAAATATTGAGTTGATAAATTGTTACATCTTGGCGTGTAATCGGGTTTTTCTTGTCGTAATCTGAGATTTTCAGAATATTGAGCTATGATATATAGTATACCTAGTCGCATTACGTAATTCTTTTGTTAGAATAATACAGTACCTGAAAATCCCACACTAAATCTAGCGCTTTGGTAAAAGGCTCAGTCGTAACATTGGCTTTTGCCTGAAAAGCTGATTTTCCGACTCATATGAAAACACCGGGCCGTTTCACGAAAACACGGATTACACAGGTCTACGCTGACATAGCCCTCGGCTTATCTTCTATAGAGTTCGATATATAATAAAACTAGATTTTGCACGAGAATTCACTCGTATTCATGTAGATTTTGTCAACAAATTTCTATGACTCGGGAATAGTACTTTTTCCTGAATGAACGGTACCCTATATAATGTTATATATATCATTTTCTGTACCCCTGACAACTTTCATGATGATCGTTCGAGTAGTTAAGGCGTCAACGTGTAACAAACAAGCTCACATACGTATTTATAATATTAGTTAGAATTAAGATATTCAATTAAATTGTTAACTTATTTCAATATATTGTGTGGACCTCGGTAGACAATCAGTCATAAGAAGCAGTCTGTGTTCTAGCATAACACACTCAATAAACCAAAAAAGGTTCATATAACAAAATCCAGATTCAAAATATTAATAACTAGCTTTTGCCCGCGGCTTCGATCGCGTTAATTTAGAGTTTGACAATCAATTTGGGTTTTACTCTGCTTGTAATAATGTATAATAATACAATTCAATCATGATTCGAAAGACACGTGGCGCCATCTATTATCATAAGAATGTTATTATTGGTTTCCTCGGAAACAGTAACTTTTTTCGGTATGAAAGGTAGCCTATGTCTGTTTCTGTACACCTGACAACGTATATGCAGAATTTCAGGATGATCGGTCCAGTGGTTTAGGCGTGAAAAGGAAACAAACAAACAAACTCATTTTCGCTTTTATAATATTAGTTAAGGTTATATTTTCGTAGATATTTAAAACATGATGGCAATTAAACATAACGCAATAAATATAAGTAATAATGAACCGTCAGATACCTCCTGTATTGTAGGGGAATTTATAACCATTGGACACAAAGAAGACAGACTAGAAACTATTTATTTGTGAATCACACAGTTTGTCCCGTGTGGGAATTAAACCACATTACTCGGAGCAGTCAACGTGGCGATAGAGCTCATGCGGCGCATATTCAAATCGGCGCGCGGCCGCCATTAATAGTAAAAATGTATGGAGGATTTGAAGTGCTTTTTTGATAAATATGTATCTTTATTGTCAACCATTAACTTAACTATTTGGGACGAAGAAATTGTAATATAACTATTTATGTTTTGTTTAAGCTGTAAAATAGGATAGATTTCTACTTTTATAATCTAAATATCACGTAACACGAGCTTAAGTTTTTGCATTTTTCGTGCAAATTTATATAATTTTGTAGGCGAAAATATATATTTATATTTTAAGTTTTTTACACGGAGTAATTGTAAACACATTCATTGTTATGGTAAATGTATATTTTATATTTGTATTAAACAAAAAGTATTGTCTTATTCACTTAACTGTGATTGCCTGTTTTGGCACATTTTCCTCGGCGCAGTCTTAAGTAAACATACTATCTATCTATCCGGCGCTTATATAACGTCAATATGACACTGACAGTTATAACTGTCACTCTAACTGACACATTGGTTCTATGGCGACCTCACTCAAGCTTACGCTTGATGTTCCGAAACAAACAAATACATGACGCTTTATTAAACTCCAATTGGAGTTTACTCCAATTACAGAAATAAATTATAATATTTCAATGATTATTTTCTTGACGCTCCGACATATATATATATATATATATATATATATATCATGCAACGCGAAAGTTTAAAAGTTATAAGAATAGTTACATATTTATTTTTGTAATGCTGGCAACCTGTTGTAAATATCGGCAGAGCTCGCAAACAAACTGTGACATCATTTTAGCAATAAACAAAGGCTTTAATCTGTTGCTTGCCAATCAAAAGGATGTAATCCTACCTCGCAAATTCTCGTGGCCCTTTCATGTTTCGTTGTGTATAGCGATAGGTATTAGAAGGCTATATGTGACTACTACATTGTTAGTGGTTACAGCTGTGTGGATCGTAATCTATACTAATATTATAAAGCTGAAGACTTTGTTTGTTTGTTTGAACGTGCTAATCTCAGGAACTACTGGTTCAATTTGAAAAATTCTTTTAGTGTTGAATAGGCTATTTATCGAGGAAGGCTAAAGGCTATATAATATCACGCTACGACCCACGGGGGCGGCGCAGTAACGATAAACGCGGGTGAAACCGTGAGAACATCTAGTCTTATATGAAGCAGACGAAGCTGCACGGGTCAGCTAGTCGTATTATATTTATAAGGTTCCTTTTATTGGCGATGTCACTTGATCATTAAGATGATGACACACATACATACATAGACTTCTGTAAAGAGTAAGTAAAGGTATCGTATGCTCACTCCACCAGTTATGGTTTTAAGTAAACAGATCATTGCAGGTACTTCAAGCCAGGTCAACGTTTTGTGCTTTATAAAGCACTGGTTCGCCCACATGTGGTACTTTGTAAATGTTTGGGCAGGAGCCCCTATATATCAGCTCGCTCCAAATGACTCCTTAGTGTAGCGTGCTATTCGATTCATGAATGATCTCAATCGTATGACGGATTGGAGACGCTGAAGCAACAGAGAGGTTCTGGGTTTCCTTTACAATCGTACCATTAACCACCACAGAATTAAGAATGTCTTGAGAGGAAAACCAAATATATTCATTCGGCCTGATAACCTTAATAAGACCTCATGCACAGCAGTCCTATCCATTACTGTTCGGCTACCGAAACAGGTTCCAATATTTACACATGAATTAAAAATATGCAGAGATGACATAAAAACAAAAAAGGCAGTCTTTGAAAACTGCCGATAGAAGTGAAAACTTTAATCATTGATCATAAACACTTCTTTATAAACCAAAAATAATTCAAATCATAAACACTTCTTTATAAACCACAAATAATTTAAAAATGGAAAGCGTTCGGTGACGATAACGCGAGTTCCATGATTTTTGTTCACCCAAGAAGTGCTTAACGCGCCTAAAGAAGTTTTCACTTCAAAAATATTTTTCCTTTTCTAAGCTGTACGTAAATGGATCGTTGCTACATCTTAGCACGTCCGGCGAGACGCTATCGCGTAAAATGTTCAAGTGAAATTATTCTACTAAACACTTTTAAAACACTTTGTAAGATAAAACATTATAGAGCCATGGGAACGGAGAGTGGATAAGTATTCCCACGGCTTTTAACCTCGACGTTCAACAGGATCTATCCAAAGCTACGTTCCATAAAATATGTAATCATGTAAAGGATTAACAACTTATTTATTTATATTTTGTTAAAAAGACATCTCCAGAGCTAGGAATAATTCCTGTGTCATGGCGGACTTTACATTTAAACAAAGGACACAAAGAGCATCCAGATTCGGTACATACATTTAAGATACAAACGTTTAAGACAGATAATGACTGAGCTCGTGCGGCGCATATTCAAATCGGCGCGCGGCCGCCATAGTAAAATTGTATGGAGGATTTGAAGTGCTTTTTTGATAAATAGGTATCTTTATTGTCAACCAATAACTTAAATATTTTGGACGGACAAATTGTAATATAACTATTTATGTTTCCTTTAAGCTGTAAAATAGGATAGATTTCTACTGTTATAATCTAAAAATCACGTAACACGGGCTTACGTTTTTGCAAAGGCTCGAGCTTTGCAGACTGCCCCCATCACACCCAGGATTTATAAGAGGTTTGTAGATGATACTTTTACAATATTACCAACAGATAGTGTAAGTGTATTCCTAGAATATCTTAATTCCCTTAATAACAACATACAATTTACTATGGAATTAGAGGCAAATAATTCATTAGCTTTCTTAGATGTCCTTGTCATCAGGAATTCTGATCATACTTTGAGCCACACTGTATATAGGAAAAAGACCCATACAAATAGGTACTTAAACGGTGAATCTCACCACCATCCTAAACAGTTAGCTACCGTGGGAATGTCTTTGTTTCAGAGAGCCCACGGGATCTGTGACAAGAAACACCTGGACGCCGAGCTTCAACATGTCAAGCAAGTACTGCAAGACAACAAGCTCCAACAGCCGCGCCGCTGTCACAGATCCCGAGAAAAGCCAGCCACAGTCGAGCGCCAGCCTGCTATACTACCTTATATGAAGGGTGTCACTGACAAGATTGGCTACATCTTAAAGCGAGCTTCAATCAATACATACTTCAAGCCGCCAACGAAGATAAGTCAATTTTTACCATCTGTCAAGTGCCAACTACCTTTACAAGATGCAGGGGTCCATAAAATAGATTGTGACTGCGGACTGTCATACATTGGTCAAACCAAGAGAAGCATAGGCACCCACATAAAAGAACACATAGCTGATGTAAAACACCAACGCTCGTTGAAGTCTGCTGTGTGTGAACATGTGCAACAGGGGACCAACCACTACCTGAGATTTGACAAACCACAGATGCTCGCTAAAGAACACCGATTCCTACCAAGGATGCTTCGCGAGGCTATTGAAATCAAGAAACATCCTAATTTCAATAGAGAAGATGGTTGGAGTGTACCACCAGCTTGGGATCCAGTAATTCAAATAGTCAAACCCAAGAAGAAGCAAACCACAGCTAGACTTCATGATACTTTGAGCTCATTCTGCGTAAATAGAAACACCCATGATTAAATTATGTTCGGGTACTTTGAAATAACTACACTGGAACATTGAGACAACTACCATCTTAGTCTCCCCGTGACCATGACTGCTGAAAAGCAACCGAAACGTCGGGGAAAGTGTAAAAATAAATCTAAATAGTATAATAGTATAGTAATAGTATAAATAGTTTTAATAATTTCAATAATTTAATTAGCTTAAAAATTTGTAAAGTTTAATAGTGATTATAGTAGTGTAACAGTTTTTCAAAAAAAATTTGTAACAGTGTCAAATAAACAACGCGCTAAAATCCGTATATAGTAATTTAATTTCAATAAATAACATTCGCGTAAACAGAAGACAATATTACGTAATTTCGTAAGCGAAAATATTAATTATCTTAAGGTTTTTACACGGAGTAATTGTTAACACATTCATTGTTATGGTAAATGTATATTTTATATTTGTATAAAACAAAAAGTATTGATTTTATTCACTTAACTATGACCGCCTGTTTTGGCACATTTCGCTCGGCGCAGTCTTAAGATCAAAATCAAATCAAATCAAATCAAAAGTCTTTATTTGCTAAATACAGGTTAGAGATGATGGTACATAAAGCAAAATAGTCCACTGTATTTTACCGTAATTGGCATGCAAATGTTACACTTAATTATTTAAAATAACAATAAATAAATAACTAATCAAAATATGTCTAAGATTAGAAGGGTTATGTACAAACCCTTCAGATCTTAAACGTTTAATTACTGCCAATTAGTAATACTATTGTGTAACCGTGTCCTACTATATATCTATGTATTCAATTATATATTGCCTATACTGTCCATCAAACCCGTGCCTGCAATGCACAGCAATCACGTTTGCTACCAAAGCAATCGTCTGCAACTAATATATAAACGACATTTTTAGATTGAGTTGTCTTCATGACGATTATTTCAATGTTTATACCATCCTCTGTGGTAGAGAGATGAAGTTTAGCGCATAAACTGTATTTAAATAGAAAAACATGCAGATAATTCTGTTAATGTCATCAAATCTAGTTAACAGAATTTATTATGAGGCGACGAGTTAAAAGGGCGCGATGTCTTTTATACTGATACTAGATTTTTACCACGGCTTCACTCGTATAAATTCCGGTTTGGTTAGGTTAGGTTAATAACAGTGTTTTCCCTGGATACCCTATCCTCTTTTGCTGTTTCTCTGACGTGTATGCGAAATTTGATGACGATCAGTCGAATAGTTAAAGCGTGAATGCGTAACAAACAAACAAACTCACATTTATTATAATAGTAAGGGTTTTAGCAGCGATAGCCTAGTGGCAGACCGGATGACGGCCACGAAAAGGTCTAGAGATCGATCCCAAGGCACCGTTGACTTTTCGAAGATATGTGAAATTTTGTAAACCCGTACTGGGCTATCGTGATGGACTAGGGCCTAACCCTTGTCAGACTGAGAAAAGGTCCGTCTCAAAAAAAAGAAAGTTTATATACAGTACTGATATCATTATTTATTTATAACAGGTCTATTGTAATTGAGTAACGTAAGAATAAATGTGTGGAACTTAATACTCCATTCCCGCACAAGTCAAACATTTGTGTGCATGAACATGGATGTTTGTCTTGGTCTGGGTATTTCGATGTATAATATGTATGTTTATCCATTGTCTAGTTCCCATAGTACAAGTTCTGCTTAGTTTGGGCTATATGGTGTTGTGTGTATGTGATAGAATATTATATTATATTATATATATATATATATAATATTGATACCATTGGTCAATGCATAATAGGTCAATATTAGTTTATTATCTACATTTTAAAAGCTTCTACGTTATTAAATATTTCCGCTAACGTTACAAGTCTCTAAAAGAAAAGAACGTGCTCAATTGAAACAAAAATCCCTTACTCCACGAAAAATTAATATGTATCTACGCCTATCGCAGCGAGGAAACCTCTTTATTATTCCAAATGAAATTTTCTTCGGCTCGTGAACATCGCGGGGTGTGGCGCGAGGAAATTCTCTTTGAAACTGTTCTTATCTCGTAACGGGTACGAGGAGTATAACGTGTTACTTTACACTAGCTGACGACGCCCCGCTTCGCTTCCAATGATAACATAGGGGAACAAAAAAAAAATTGGGGCAGTCTTTGGGAACTGCCGATAGAAGTGAAAACTTTAATCCTTGATCATAAACACTTCTTTATAAAAGAAAAAAGGAAAAAAATAGGGGCGGGTCGGATTTCGGCTATTAAGGGGGTCAATATCGTTATTTTTTGCGTAGGACGCACCATTTCTGAGATATTGTTAACATTCTAAAATAATTCAAAAATAGAAAGCGTGAAAGCGTGACGATGACAAAGCGTGACGATGACGCGAGTTCTATGATTTTTGTTCACGCAAGAAGTGCTCAACGCGCCTAAAGAAGTTTCACTTCAAAAATATATATTTTCTGCGGCATTAATTATGTTACTGGTTTTAATAAACACCTTCATCAGTCATACCCGAAAAGTATTTACTTTGTATGGATTGACTCTGGTTCTTGAGATATGCAATATAAAGAACGGTTCCATCACGATATTAGAACAATAAAAGAAAGATACCAAGGCCGATGGGACCATATTATGATGGCAGACTATTGTTTGAGTTTAATAATTGATTATCCTAACCATAAACACAATAGAAAAGCTTACATATAAAGTTTTTCTAATATTTTTTATGATTTTTTGTTAATAGCATCGTCGCGCATCTCTAACTTTCGGAAGTTATATGACTTTTAGAAATTATCGCCTGCTCCGTGCCTCGGAGAGCACGTTAAGCCGTTGGTCCCGGCTGCCATGAACATCTATGGCAGTCGTTACTGGGAGAGTGTCGACACAAAAGATCCTACTGGGTCGAAGTGTCGCCGGTCTGCACTAACTGGCCCCCACATAAGATAAGATAAGATAGTAGCATTGAAATCGGCGATATTTTTTTGATTATTCGCTAATCAATAAGTAAAACTTTAATAAGTAATAGCTAAGTAGCTACCGCTTAAATATTTGGGAGGAGTATATTAAAAAGGCTGTGAGTGCCCAGTTTGTTCTATACTTTGCGCCCTCAGTAGTCATTCCATTGGCATCTGTAGCTATTTAGACAGGTTTAAAGCTTTTTAGTTGTGTGTCACAATACAAGACCGTATCACTAAACACAACACTATTGCTTCGGATAAAAGCATTTTGTATCTAGTCTGATACAGTAACACATGCGCTTTAACATTTTCATCTCAGGGCCGCCACTTGGTACCTCTAGCTGTATCCATTTGCTAGTGCTATTTCTGATACTGATATCCTATATGTTACTGCCAATAGCCGATAACGCTTGCTTTAACGGTATAGGAAAACATCATGAGGAAACTTGCATGTCTGAGATTTCAATATAATGTACTAGAAGATAAGTAAATCTAGACCAGAGTGGTTGATATTGATGCTATGATGTCCTGCTGCTTTTACCACAAGATTTAATCAATTTCCAAAAGATATTCTCGAAGTAAGTACTTGTAAACCGATTCATTACAATGTTTTTAAAATCAAATTCCACACAGACAAACAAGAGAGATAACACTGTGAACAGAACAGATTAATTTATTCTCAGTTAGAATACTAATAAAGCCCTGAGTCCGTTTTGTCTTGAGATTACGCTCTACTATGGTTATGAGCCTTTCAAATATTAATATATTGTTTATTATAATACTTGAGATAAGCTGGCTCAGTAAAAAACCTTATCTGACGACGACGTCGATATTCGAGATAAAAATATTTGGTATATCATTGTTGTAGAATGTTAATCAAATAAATGGACTTGGGATTTGTTGCTTGTTTCGTATAGGATACTTACGAGAAGTTTATGGCTGGGATAAATAAAACCTTTATAATATATATTCAGTTCTATTTATAAATACGGATGTCTGGAAGTAGGAATAATAATATTGAATCTTATACATGTACTATGTATGTACAATTGTATACATGTTATAAGTTTCAATATTATAGGCTCACACCTATATCTCTGAAAGAATGGCCAGAGTCGTATTGCACAAAAATTTCGCCAGTTATAATTTTCGTCATCATCATCTCAGCCGAAAGACGTCCACTGCTGAACATAGGCCTCCCCCAAGGCTCTCCACACAGACAGGTCTTGGGCCACCCGCATCCAACCGCTTCCCGCGACCCTTACCAGGTCGTCGGTCAACCTTGTGGGGGGCTTACCCCTATTGCGGATTCCGGTGCGTGGCCGCCACTCCA
This sequence comes from Catocala sponsa, assembly GCA_963564715.1. NCBI lineage: Eukaryota > Metazoa > Arthropoda > Insecta > Lepidoptera > Erebidae > Catocala > Catocala sponsa. The sequence goes on from OY751337.1 coordinate 2,100,370, forward strand.
GAACCCTTCTGTCCAAACGGCAGTCGGTTCTGTGCGCCATGTGCCCTGCCCACTGCCACTTCAGCTTGGCTATCCGGAGAGCTATGTCGACAAATTTAGTTTTCCTCCGGATCTCCTCATTTCTGATTCGATCGCGCAGGGAAACTCCAAGCATAGCTCTCTCCATCGCCCTCTGAGTGACTTTGAACCGTCTGATAAGGCCCATAGAGAGCGACTACGTCTCTAATCCGTAAGTCATCACTTGCAACACATACTGGTCAAAGACTTTCGTCTTGAGACACTACGGTATATTGGACGCGAAGAAATGTCGTAGCTTCTCGAGCCCAGCCGAGTTGGATTCGACGGATTTGATGGATGGATGGATTCGATTGTTATAATTTTAGGTCCCATGTAATAGTGGACGAGCCTTTTGCTCTCTATACACACATGGTTTCAGACAATATCTCCATTGTTAGTGAGAATTTCTTTGGCACAGTTAAAGTTTATATGGAAAAGGAGGGACGAATCCTAATAATTTTATAAAATATGCGTTAGAAATACATTAAATTAATTAAAAAACACTACACGCACACAACCATGCATTTGACACACGCAGTTGAAGCGCGTAACTATGGTTACATATATCAATATATAATGACATAATACATATATCAGCAATATCTTACAGGAAAACTTTGGTCGAATTTCGAGCACTAGGCGACCGCTAGTTATAATAAAACCGCAAAAACATCCTAATAAAAAACGGATACCACGTTTCATGAATTCTATAACCCTTAGTAACGAACATAAAAAATAATGACATCTCAGTTAAACCATTACAGGATAAATAATGTCTTCGTGCGTGCCCTGGCATCCAGGTCACGCACTGGACCCTCTTACATTCCGCCGCCCCATATGTCACAGTTTTTGAGCTATTTGATTCTGCAATTAGGTTTGAGAAATTGCGGAGAGCCCTTTGTATCTGTTTATGATATTTAATGTTGTTACTAGACGGTTAAACATACCGACTATGGTTTGATAACTACATACATACCTACTTAAACACACGCTTATATAAATTAAAAGACATGTTCTCCCTAGCCCTTATTACCTACCACTATAGTAAAATAAATAACGAAACATAAAAATGTAACAACAATTTTGACAATTAACAGTCTCGAATAACGTCTTCTTCTTCTTCCTAGCCTTTATTATTCCTAAGTCACTTGGGGTCGGCTTTCTACATAGTCTAACCGGATTTGACTGGATATCAGTTTTTACACGTAGCGACTGCTATCTGACCTCCGCAACCCGAAGGCTAACGATACCCTAGGGCTAGACCAGTGTCAGGATATTAGAGGGCACTGACTTTCCAATAACGACTGCTATAGATGTTCATGGCAGCCGGGACCGACGGCTTAACGCGCTCTCCGAAGCACGGAGCAGGCGATAATTGTCAATCAATACGCACATAATTTCGAAAAGTCATATAACTTCCGAAAGTCAGAGGTGCGCCACGTGGGTTCGAACCCGAGACCCTCTGCATTGCAGTCTGTTGGTCTCCCCACTGAAACTAACTAAATTAAAAGGCATAAGTTTGATTTTATTAAAAATACTTTTTGCTAGTTGTTTAAGGTTACACGTAAAAGGGGGTTCAGACAGACTCCGTGCGCCGCTGAGAACTTCTCAACAATAAAAGCTAAAACATATTTCTTGGTCCGAAAATCGAACCCGTAACATCATAATTTCTCGTAAATATAAGCGCAGGCCTATATCAACAAGGCAGTATTTTATATTATTCGACTGCACCGATTAAATCCGTTTTTTGAAGGTTTGTAAAGTCCTCCATAATACAGGAATTATCAAAGACACTTGCCGTCGTTAAAACAATGACATCTGGGCTACGTCACACCATATCATCAATTCAGCCATTCAGCCAGAAAACGTCCATTGCAGGACATAGGCCTTCCCCAAGGTTTTCCACACAGACCGGTCTTGAGCCACCCGCATCCAACCGCTTCCCGCGATTTTTACCGGGTCGTCGGTCTACGTTGTGAGGGGCCTAACCCTGCTGCGTGTTCCAGTGCGTCACACCACAACCCCTTCGAAAAAGAAATATAGTATTGTTAGTTGCGGAATGCGACGTAAACAAGTAACGTCACGAATCATCCGATCGAGCGTGATATAAAAGCGCGCTCGGCGCGCAATGACTCACTTTGACATCGAGCGGCGGACGGAACGGACATGCTGTGTGATCGCTGTTGGGTGATATTTCTTACTTTATTTGTTAATGCATTTCTTGAATAAGTCAATGATTATTTAAAGGTTAAAGTGCGTCTGTTATTTTTTTAAGCTGTTGCACATCCGATTCCTAACAGTATCTATTTCGCGGACATAGACAACATAGCGCCTTCTTAAAATTTCTGGAAGCGCTATCGCCGGTACACATGCCAAGGTCGTGGCTACAATCTACAGTATAAATCTATACTAATATTATAAAGCTGAAGAGTTTGTTTGTTTGTTTGAACGCGCTAATCTCAGGAACTACTGATCCGAATTGAAAATTTATTTTAGTGTTGGATAGCTCATTTATCGAGGAAGGCTATATGTTATATAACATCACGCTACGACCCACGGGGGCGGCGCAATAATCATGAACGCGGGTGAAACCGCGGGCACATCTAGTGCCGTTATATTAACTTAGGCGGTCTGTTCGAATTTGAGTAACATACGAAGTTTAAAGCAAAGCAACGATCTCTGTGTTTAATGGTTATCTCCAAGAGGCTATCGCGGACTTGCTATTGGGACGTGGTTTGTTAGATCTCCAACCATTGCACAGCCGACATAAACACACTCCTTACACAAGCATATTAGCTATGCTTGAGGGATCAACCAATAATATGAACTAGTGATTTGTAACACAAGTTTCTAGTAATCATTAAAATAACGGCAACGTGTATTTTTCCCATTACTACATTGTTCTCCTAGATCTATACGTCCATTTTCCTTTCATAGTCAGAAAACACTTCACATATACCACCAATTTTTGACTCAGCAATTAACTCGACAAGGCACATGTCTGTTTGTGACATCTCTTTGGCACCGTATTGTCGCAAAAATTGTGTTTACCCAAAAAATCTTTTGTATATTAGCGCAAACACTGCCCATTCTTCTCTATTTCAGGTGAAATAAGAGCGGAGAATAGTGAAAAAACCAGCTTGAATAAACAAATTGGGTAATAGTAACAAAATTAGACTCATTGTATTATGTTTGAAAGGTAAATATTGAAAGAAAAGGTTGGTTTTAAGGTAAATAAAATGTTGTTAGTTTCCCCCAGAGTGTTTACCAGTTTCAAATTGATTTGATTTCGGTGATTTGGTTTGAAATTGCGCTTGTGGGAATTTTGCTATTGTATCGTGGGCTGTTTAAATTGACAGGGATGCGCACCGCGGTTTTGTTTAATCAAAACGTATCAACTGGAAGTGTTTTGAGTAATTTCAAATTGGTTTCGTAATTGCTTATGGGAGAGTTAAAAGGCAAACGGTATGATGATTAAAATTGTGTTTATACATATTATTTCATGTTTATAGATTGTATTGAAAGGATGATATAATAATAATATTAAATAATAGTAACAAGAATGATGACAGATTAATGGTTTATAATCTTTGTAACCTTCATTGTTTACGTGTGATATTTGATTTCAATGTACTTTCCTTATACTTACATTGCATATATAGGCATAGCTCGTACTAGATGACTACAATGTATAAAGTTGGATGATATAACTAATATAAAAAAAAATTGGGGCAGTCTTTGGTGACTATCGATAGAAGTGCAAACTTTAATCCTTGATCATAAACACAATAGGTTACCCTATTGTAAAGTTGCTCTCCCTCGAAGGTAATACTTTTGCACCACAATATTTCAACTAATATTAGCTTCATTCACCATCCTTTAACAGCTCAACTACCGGCAGCACAGACACAATAGAAAATTAATTGTGTCTGGCATAGACCAGTGTTACATCAGATGAAGACTTAAACAAAATCGCTAAATTGACGCGAGCTACATCAGATATATGTCTTCAATCTCTACTCAGACACAAAAGTCATAGATAACCAGTTCGGCATTAAACTTAAACTCTCATCCTTGGAAACTTGAACACGACGCAGTTAAACCAAAAACATTTGCGGTATCAAATAGTAGGTAAGCTTCAGTAAATTTATCAGGCGGTGGGTCGGGACTAAGCCGCCGGATTACGTTCAACAGTCGTACTAGTGCTGTCCACTGATCTCGTTTCTGCGGGATCTTGTTTAGTTGTGATGTGTACCGGATGAAAGTACGATTCGATGTTTTCTACTTAACGGAATATTTAAAATTGGAACGTGTCATATCAAACAGCTATTTTTATAGTTATTGTGTTTTGTTTTTACATTATGCACGGATGTCTTAACGGGCAAGCCGCGCTGAGGGTTGCGGGTGTGAATACCACACAGGACAATTGTGAAATCCACAAATAACTGCACTGAGTCTAGGTAAACTTTGTGTCCCTTAATTGTATGGTTGTAATGTCCCCTGACACACAGGGTTTGATAACTAGGGCGAGAGTTGATTAAATATTTCCTAAAAATATTCAGACCCTTTATTTCTTAGTTTCAGATTAAATTCAATTTGAAGCACAACTTACTTTTGTTGTTGTTAACCGTAAGTTTAACTAAAATGCTTGTTAGGAGTGAGAAAACTTCGGTAGTCGTCCATTGGATACCACCGCTCTTTTAAATCCGACCCTGGCAATAACCACTGCTCGTTATACATACATAAATAGATTCACGCCTGTTTCCCAGAGGGGTAGGCAGAGACTACGGATTTCCATTTGCTACGATCCTGACACACTTCTCTGGCTTCATTCACTTTCATCACATTTCTCATACACGCCCGTCGGTTCAAGGAGCTCTTAACCTGGCCTTTGCCCAGAACGCCTCCGATCTGATCGAGAAACGTTCGCCTAGGTTTTCCTCTTGCAACTGTTCCATTCACACTAGCCTTATAAACTTTCTTAGTCAGACTTTAAATGTTAAAGAAAAGAAGTAAAGACTAAAGTTCATAAAGTTCTAAGGGGATGAATATTTCATAAGGCAGCTTACCTATGCTATTAATTAAAAGCATGCTCATTTATATTCATACGTTTAATTAATATTTTAGGAAGCCTTTACTTCTAAGCCAAGCATCCATTGTTCTCTGTAAGTACTATTAGGTTTTTATGTAACGAGAATCTTAGAAGCAACGGCTTCTGCAACTGTACCTGGTGAACGACAACAGGCTCAGCTGTTGTAAGGTAGGCCTTAACCTTTGTAATGTCCCATGACTCATACAAAAAAAAAGACGCTATCATTGCGCGTCCGTGACCCCTACTATTAAGAAAACTCGTTGTGATTGGTCGCGAAATTACCTTTTTTTTTTGCTTTTTTGACTCCCCCGAAGAGGTCACGGACGCGCAACGACGTCAACGTCCATGACTCTACCGTAGAAGTCATGGACGTTTCAGAGGTATAGCTTTAGGTCCCAAGTAATAGCGGGCAAGCCTATTGCTATTAAACAAAGCTAAGATTATATGTCCTTCTTCAAACGAGGTTTAAAGAGAGTTCTTCTTTTACGGTAGGCAGCGGCTTTGCTGTGTCCTGATACTGCTAAAGTCCATGAACAGCAATTACCACTTTCCATCAGGTGGGACACTTGCTTGTCTGCCAACAATAGCAATAAAAAAAAATAAAAAAAAGATAAAAAACCTGTGCTAAGAGTGCATCCATATCGGTAGTGTAACGCGTGTGATTCAGACTCCTCGATCGTGATGCTGTCGTGAGTCTGTCTTGAATGCCTTATCTTACTCTTAAGGAATAAACTGGCGATACATCATCTATGCTTGATTAAGCAGTAACATATTGGAAGACTTGAGGCCCAAATTGTTTAATCTTGCGTCATGTACCTATACGGTTCGTTGAGTGCACCGATTTCTTTTAGTCTTATGTAAAGCTTAAAATCTCAGGCGACTGTATCTTTTATATGTTTTTAAAAATACATCTCCTGCACCAAGAATAATTCGTATCGCGGGATACTAGTAGTAGTAGAGCCTCGCTGATTTCAGCATGAATGGGCCGGCTCGACCGGGGAATTACTACCCTCTCACAGAATATCGACGTGAAATAACAGTGTTCCTACAGTTGTGTTTCGTTTGGTGAGTGAGAGTGCCGGAGACCCAATCACTCTCTTTCCCCCTTCCTGCTCCTTCTCCTTCCCACTTCCTTTTTTTTCCTAAAGGGTCGGTAACGCGCAAGTGATGCCTCTGGTATTGCAGGCGTCCATAGGCTACGGTGATCATTTACCATTAAGTGGGCCGTATGCTTGTTTGCCACCTTAAATGCATAAAGAAAGAAAATTAAAAAAATACTTTACTAACAATAGACGCTAGGAATACCCAGACTCGAAACAACTATTAGTAGATTACACAATTCTTTGTCTAGTGTAGTTCTTTGTACAGTGTAGAGTGCACTAACAGTAGCGAGACGACTATTAAAACCACTACAAAGTGCAGTCAAATACGTGACAAACAAAGAAACAAATAGTTCTTCTTCTCCCTAGCCTTTATTATTCGCAAGTAATTTGGGGTAGGCTTTCTAGTCTCACCGGATTTGACTGGATATCAGTTTTTACACGGAGCGACTGCCATCTGACCTCCGCAACCCGAAGCTAACGATACCCTAAGGCTAGACCAGTGTTAGGATATTAGAGGGCACTGACTTCCCAATAACGACTGCCATAGATGTTCATGGTAGCTGGGACCGACGGCTTAACGTGCTCTCCGAGGCACGGAGCAGGCGATAATTGTCAATCAATATGCACATAATTTCGAAAAGTCATATAACTTCCGAAAGTCTGAGGTGCGCGACGTGAGTTCGAACCCGAGACCCTCTGCATTGCAGTCTGTTGGTCTCCCCACTGAGCTATCGCTGACTGAAGAAACAAATAGTTATTTAATTTATATTTACCTTTTATAAATTACAAGCGTCGCTTCGCAGGTATCTTAATTCATGGCAGGTTAGCAATCTTATGACTTAAAATACGATTTGAGAAATTATGAAAAATGAGAAATCTGATTAAAGCACATCGCACTCAACTTCATGGAATCCAATCTTATCTCTTTTATAGACAACATTTACAAGATTATTAAAAAAGTTTCACGAATAAATTAATAACTAAAGTGGATAGTTGGAATATTCATCGGATGCTATATTTATCGCGAAATTTCAGTGAGAGTAGAAATAGCTGACATTTCTTAGTATCGCCGCAATATTGGAATACTATCAGTAAATGCTGTTTCCGACTAATATTTGGTATTTGCACATATACATACATTTTCACGCTTATTATTCCCTGAATGGGTAGGCAGAGATTCATTTCACTAAAATCTTGCCAGCTATCGGGCTAGATCCCAACAAATAAGAGGTGGGCCTTATGCTATCTACCGGATCGCAATTTTCATTTTATAGACTATTCCTTGCAACAAGAACCCAACAACAATGTCCAACCCAATAACAAAATCGAACATGAGGTCTCATGTACAGCAGTCACAGCATCGTGTCCTGAGAATGTCTTGTGCTTATGCATATTTTGTGTTGGAGCGGAACACTACACGTAGGTGTGCACCCGGGTCCCACAACGCCACTGTCTATCTCTCTTAGAAAGTCCTCTTAGAAACACACCTTCCACGGCAAAAGGTGTCAATTCCAAGTTCAGAATTAACATCTTTTTCTTTTTTGTTGGAGTTTGTCTTGTTCGTTGTAGTGGTCAATCTCTGATCTCAGAGTGCGTAGTGGTAGGTTTATTTCTTCACAACTATTTTATTCCAATTGATACTCGCCATGTCCTAATTCGATTACCTATATAGCTTCTAAAATAAGTTACGGAGTTATAAATGATGAGATAGTATTTGCACCGTGTGGAAAAGTGTCTTGGACAGAAAAATAATCCTGAAGAAATATAAAGTTGAGAGAAAATAGAGGCAAAGGAAAATAAAAAAGACTAAAAAGAAAACAAACAGATCAACTGAAAGCGTTCGTAGAGACCTATAGAGAATTGAAGAAGTTCGCAATGGATCGAGAAATATGAAAATTGCTACCCCGACAAGCGGACTAACACTTTTAAACTTTAGATGGACGTACTATGAATGAACAATCATTTTTTGAATAGAAAACAAGTTTCTTAACGCCACGTAAGTATTCTGGATAGTGTCGGAACTAACGTCCTTAGCCCTGACCTACATAAAAGTAGCTTCTCCCAGAAGGATTTCCAGCCAACATTTTAAAGCTTTATTATTCTATCAGTTCTACAGTTGATTTATCATCGTGTAAATGCGGAATTCTTGTGATATGATGTGACTGTTGTTCGTAATTCACAAAGGAATCGATCGATATTATAAGTTTGAAATATATTAGTTGGTCTCAATTTCTCTTTGGCATACAGTCTGCAAAATGATAAGCAGCATCCGTAGCCTATGGTCATACCATAGGTATCCCTCCTATACTAATGACTATATAGTAAAAAGAGATGGGGTTAAAATACAGGCATGAAGAATTTTATTCCGCATGACTGAATATACTTCTTTTGATTTGAAGGTACACCTTTTTCTGTTTTTGTGACGGCTCGAATGAACCGGCACACCCGGGTACCATTCTTTGGAAACATTTACTTTCTGGAAACCCACGTAAGAGCAGTATGCAAGTAGCAACGCAGTTACTAACTTTAGCCCAATGAGTAAGAGTTCCAGAGACTGGCAGAACTTCTTCCATTTCTGTCTTTTATACCGTATAGTGATAGCCAATATATACGACAACCATCAACTGCCTCCGTGGCGCAGCGGTAGCGAATGCGATTGCTGTGCTGTGTGGTCTCGGGTTCGAATCCCAGGTCGGGTCAACAAAAAGTTACTGGGTTTTTCTGTTAAGAAATCTTAATATCAGCCCAGAGATAAGAAGTTGGCGGTGTTAGACACCCCCGTGCCTCGAAAAGCACGTAAAGCCGTTGGCCCTGTGCCTGATCTCTCTCCGGTCGTGTCGGATTGCCGTCCCATCGGATCATGAGAGTTAGGGAACAGAGAGTGCACTTGTGTTCGCGCACATACTTGAGCACTATAATATCTCCTGCGTAGGTCTCCGTTAAAGTTCGAAACCGAAATTCGGTCTGGAGGACATTACCATACGATACGGGTAGGTACTGTTTGCTACTGTTTGCCACTTTCATTGTATAAAAAAACAGAACTCGATAAACGTCCAACTATAGGCTTGACAGTTAGTTTATTTAAAGCAAGAGTCGTTTCAATAACCAATTTAAAAATAAGAATAGAAATCACGTTACAATATTTTATAACAATTAGCGACAACCTGTCACCAATTCAGTAATAAAATACGTCAAACATTACCTAATCTCATAATTTTACCAACGTTCGCCGTGTCATGCCGACCCTTCTAGATTTACGAGTAATTTTGCTCATCCATAAATTCCCGTAATTATAGGTCCATAATCCTTAGCACACTTACTAGATACTCTACAGATTTAATACTCATCGGTTCTCGTGTTATCCTACCCTTATCTGTAAGGGGAGTAAGCCATCGGACCCTTTTACAGATTTTTGCCGTCATCCCTTATCTATACGGTCATACCTTCGGTTTTCTGGGCCACTAAACAACTCAATAGAATACTAACAGTACGTAGAAAATTCCCGAAAAGATTTTCGTGTGTTTCAATTTGATTACAGAGCTTGTAGTGTGATTGAATTTTTATGGTAGAAATATTGATTGGAGTTTGGTACTGTTAAGAAGTACCAAAGATATTGTATAATAGAACTATTCTAGAACTACTGTAAATTTTTATAGACGTTGATTATATATTGCAGGTTAATGTATTCAGCTGTATCGTTTCCGTTTTTTTGTTGTCTTTTTTGTTTTATGCCAGTGTAGAGGTCAAAATAAACTATTTTCTTTCTTTCTTTCTATTGAAATGTGGTATAATGTTCCATAGCATTTAATCTTCCTTGGTGAAGCGGTGGTGGGTAGTCCTTCCTCGGTCGAGCCGGCCTATTCATGCTGAAATTAGCAAGGCTCTACTACAATTGGTAATACAGAAGTGCTCAATTACGATCCAATTTGCAGTATTGTTCCAGAAAATAAATAAAATTTTATCGACACGTGTTCACAAGATTTACCCAAGCAAGCCTTGCAAACAAACAAACAAACTGACCCATTGGTTTCTATTCCAAGATTATATCACGTATCTAAATGCGAAACACGTGCCGATAAGCTTTATAAAACATATATGAGACGGACAATTGGAAGAGAATTACGTATGCGAACGTTCTTTAACCTTATAGTTGATATTCTGAGAGGTCAGGTTAAGAGTATACTGAACCGAAGAGCATGCGTAAAGAATATAAGGCAAGTAAATAAAAAAAAAATTGGAGCAGTCTTTGGGGACTGCCGATGGAAGTGAAAACTTTAATCCTTAATCATAAACACTTCTTTACAAATAGAAAAAAAGGCGGACGGGTCGTATTACTGATTTTCTCTTGGCTACGGTGACCACTTCCCATCAGGTGGGCCGTAGACTATTTCGCCAACTTAGATGTATAAAAAAAAAGATAATATCATGTTTGTCTCTCGTCGCGGCATACAAAAGCGCACTGCGACTAACATTAACATTAACTATTCTTCTTAAAGACTCTCCTGTTCATTTTGACTGAGTCGCGGGCAACTTAAAAACATACAAAGTGCACCCAAACACAAATCAATCATAATTATGTGGAGTATTCATACATGTTCCGCTTAGGATTCGAACCCACAACACACAACTTGGCAACAGCGGCGAGATGACCTCTTACCTGCTGCGCCATCTGCGCAATTATATTGTGTACTAGATGTTCCCGTGGTTTCACCCGCGTTTATCGTTACTGTGCCACCCCCGTGGGTCGTAGCGTGATGTTATATAACCTATAACCTTCCTTGATAAATGAGCTATCCAACACTGAAAGAATTTTTCAATTCGAACCAGTAGTTCCTGAGATTAGCGCGTTCAAACAAACAAACAAATTCTTCAGCTTTATAATATTAGTATAGATTAGTCAATAGATACAGTCCACTTTTCTTTATTAGCTAATGATAAAAGTTCCCAATTTAGGGCTAGCGGGCACAATCTCACCAAAGTAAAAAAAGTTTATAAAAAATAAAAGTAAATTGATTCTTACTTGTACTTTAGACTGGACTCTAAAACTAATTATTTTAGCAGATTTGAGCGGTCAATATACGAAACTACGTTGGGCAGGCGACGGTCTGTCTGTGTCAATAAACTCCCAACATGTTTAAAAATAATAAACTTATAAATTTTCTTGATTAAAAATGTTGTCATAAAATACCTCTGAAGAAACAATCAAATGGATTTAAAATTTATAGAATACTTTATACAATATGAAAATGAAGATATGGTCCCGTAGTGTAAGATTGTGAAGGATCTCAAGCTTTGTGAAGTCCCAGGAATCGATCCTGGGACTTCACAAAGCTTGAGATCCAAACAGAGTAATATCTAGGTGTCCTATTGTATATCCAAAAAGCGTGGGCTGGAGTTATGTTACACCAACATGTCGTGTGAAATGAAATGAAATGATATTTATTTCACATAAAATAGAGTGCATAATGCTGTTTTTCGAATTAATTTCGTGGGCAACATATCTTCAATAAATTACATAGAGAGTAATTTAAAAATAAATTTATATAGACTTAATACACAAAAAAGTTATCAGCTATTTTGTACGTCCTTAAGGCAATTTTCATTACAAACTTTGTGCCGCTACTGAACGAGCAGTATCGCATTGCCTAGCACAGCGATTCCTAAAGTGGGTACCGCGCAACCTAGGGGGTTCCATAGAAAAGTCACCAAGATTCCGCGAAATTATTTATTTTTGGCTGTTAAATAATACCACAGTTAAGTACAAATATTATTTTGAATGATGATGATGATGACGAGAAGTAAACTTTTTGTTCTTATTTAAATTACAGTGTCTTTGATTTGTAATCATTTGATATAGGGTTCCATAAAATAAAAGGCATTTGGTGAGTGTTCCGTTATCTTAAAAGTTTAGTTTTCCTAGCAATTGCATATATGCTAGGCCTGGGGGCCTAGCATATGTGCAATTGCTAGGAAAACTTAAGATCGAATACTCGAATATTATATGGTCAGTCATCCGAATGTTGATCAATTCATTCGATTATACTTCGAATCAAAATCGAGTAATCGAAACTTGAATTGTTGATGACTCGATTATTAGGTAGGTCACGGACGATAAATCGTGCTCATCATACTTAGTATGACATCGTACCTGACGACCTCGTTTAGGTCTTTCTTGTGATTATACCCTCCTTATTTATCATAAAATCAATCAATATCGAATGTTTCGAATGATTATCAATGCTTCGAATATTACGACTTCTTTTCAAATTTAATCTTTTTATCGATAGTGGCTAGCCTAACTTGGGACTTCATCTCACAATCACTAACATAAGCGCAACCTTATGCAACAATAACACCCAACCCAAATAACAACCAACCATAGACATTTTTTTCGTTTAGGTGGATCAACGAGAACATCAATCAAATTTAAAATACAGACTTGTACTGCAGTGTCCATGGACGAAAATCAATAACACAATTTCAGAAGGGGCTTCAGATATCTCCAATATAATTGGCAAACGTACCCACAGCAAGGAAACTCGATTGACGAACAAGTGGTGCATACGTTAAATTGTCGTTCCGAGTCGGCCCTGGCCAAACGTCGGACACATAATCGGATCAATCAATCTCTCTCGCAGCGGCGAGTTGTATCTAATTGGAGGTAGTCGTGATAGCCATCTATTGAATATATTACTATGCGTTATTCGAGATTGTTAATTGTCAAAATTGCTGTTACATTTTTATGATTCGTTATTTATTCTACAATAGTGGCAAACAAGTAAATACTACTTAGGTACCATCACGCGGACAAATTTTGTTTTTTAATTTGGCGAATGCATTTACCTCTCCGCGGGAAAAAAGGGACCGGAAGAAACCGGAGAGGTTAAGTCGGGCTTACCCGGGGAAATATGGAACGTCACAGGTACTACTGACTAGATCTACCACGGTGTGTCTACTCCTGCCTTAAATGGTAGGTCGCTGGAACTGAAAGGACTTAAGCGACCCACTAGCAGTGCCCAATGCAAGTATTAACTATTGACTGCCTGGTGGACCACCTTATCTTATCTGGGAGCCAGTCAGTGCACACCGGCGACACTTCGACCCAGTCGGATCTTTTGTGTCGACACTCTCCCAATAACGACTGCCATAGATGTTCATGGCAGCCGGGACCAACGGCTTAACGTGCTCTCCGAGGCACGGACAGGCGATAATTGTCAATCAATACGCACATAATTTCGAAAAGTCATATAACTTCCGAAAGTCAGAGGTGCGCGACGTGGGTTCGAATCCGAGACCCTCTGCATTACAGTCTGTTGGTCTCCCCACTGAGCTATCGCTGCTCTTGAGGTGGACCATAAACAACTACCTATTTATTAAGTAGTTAGACAGTATAAGGTTGCAACACCAAGGATAGAGGAGAGATATGAATTATGCAAATAACGGATGCAAGCCACCCAAGTATGTAGCCTGTATGATTAACTTACGAATATAACCTACATGCGTAGCTCACATGTACATACATATAAGCCGAGTCACGCGAGTAACTCGCATGTGTAACTAACGCGAGAAGCTCCACAAGTAGCCTGTGCGAGTAAGGGTCAGCGCTGACGCACGGAGTGGCGGCGAAGAGACTAATTCAGTAACAATTTAAATTCAACCTAAAGTGCTTCAGAATACGACTGTATTTGGTACAACGAAATATAATGATCGCGCTTTGAGTCGCTCGCCGTCATTTTATTTCGTTGTACCAAATACAGCCGTATCCTGAAGCACTTTAGGTTGAATTTAAATTGTTACTGAATTAGTCTCTTCGCCGCTATTCCGTCCGCCGGCGCTGACCCTAAGTCACACATATAGTCCACACGAGAAGGTGACACATGTAGCCTTTACGAATAGCCGGCACATGTAGCTCATGGAAGTAGCTGGAACATGTAGCTTTCGCAAGTAACTCGCACATATAGCCTGCACGAAAAGCTCACGCACGTCACCAACGCTGGCTACTTAAGTCGTGTACAGGCACTATTACATAATATGGCCAACATTATTAATCATAAGGATTAAATACTACATGTTCTTTATTGTTTGAGTAATATGAAAAATAATAATAGTAATAATTTTACGCGCGCTTGAAACGCGTATGATTAAGGGTAGAGTATTTAACTGTTCCTCAATTTTTTGCCTTTGTCCCACCAAAAATACTAATTGCACAGCTAAATATGCTTACTAATGTTCTCGAAGATATGTGACGTCTGCCAATTTGCACTGGGCCAGCGTGGACTATGACGTAACCCTTTTCACACTGAGATAAGGCCCGTGCCCAGCAGTGGGACAGTTTAATACAGTGCTGATATTATAAATTGGGATTAAATATAATGACCATCAAAAATACTAATTGCACAGCTAAATATGCTAACTAAAATATATCATAACGAGCACCTATACGCCTCAAATCACTGCATTCCGTCTCGGAAGGGTTAGGTTATGTTAGGTTCCTTCTTAAACCCACCCAAAAATAGCCTCCTTGCTTCCGCTGCGCTGCACTACTAAGCTAAGTGGTTCTTTCTCAAAGAACCACGTAGCGAGCCTTATAGAACCACGCCCTGAGTGTTGTTCGCGTAGCATTCTCAAAGTGTAATTTATATATAATTACTTGTTGCTATTAAAAGTTTTAATTGTTGTACTATCTTTGAATCATCTCTGCTTAAAATAACCTCTCGTATTCCTATCTAAACCCTTAAGGTTACAATGGCGCCCAACTTCGCTCCGCTCCGCTTCGCGGGGCTCCGTCGACTTAGTTCGATCTCTGTAAAATATTTTAGTAAGCATATTTTAGTGTGCAATTAGTATTTTTGGTGGAACAAAGGCATAAAATTGAGGAACAGTTAAATACTACCCTTAATCATACGGGTTAAAAGCGCGCGTAAAATTATTACTATTATTATTTTTCATATTACTCACACAATAAAGTACCTAAATCAAAAGATACACAAACCTTGTTTACAAGAAACACAAAGCTCGTCTCATGGTATATTAACTTAACTGTGTTGCTTCAATCTATTTTCGCAGCAGAGTTCTTCATTCCCTTGTGTGAAAGTAAAATCGAAATGTTTTTGTTGGTAAATAAAATCAACTAAAGTCCGGAGCTTCAAACAAGCCGATAACCGACGATAGACCGGCTGGGGTCCGGAGGGATACCTTGATAAAGCTGTATTATCAGTGAATTGAGCGCGTTGGGAAAGCCGATCATTTGTGTTAATGAGAACAAATAAAAGTTTCACAGGAATAGGTATAACTGTATGGTGAATGCTATTATTTATTTTGTACTAGCTTCTGCCTGCGGCTTCTATCGCGTTAATTTAGAATTTGACAGTCAATTCGGGTCGTACTCTGCTTGCATTAATATAATTCAATCATGATTCGAAAGACACGTGGCGCCATCTATTATCATAAGAACGTTATTGTTGTTTTCCTCGGGAACAGTAATTTTTTTCGGGATAAAAAGTAGCATATGTCCGTTTCTGCACACCTCACAACGTATATGCAAAATTTCAGGATGATCGGTTCAGTGGTTTAGGCGTGAAAAGGTAACAAACAAACAAATTCATTTTCGCTTTTATAATATTAGTTAGAGTTAGGATACGTGAGTTACAAACTGCCGGGTTAGTGCATCGGTATGCGAGTATGTTTGCATTTTGTGTTTACGCCAATAAAATAATCCTCATCAGAAGTATAGCAACGCGCCCAAACGACTGTAATAAACTCGTCCATGTTACATTACGTCTTCAGCGGAGTTATTAACTCGCGTGACCAGAGGGCTGGTATTTTCTTCGCACAAAGAATAAGTATTGCCATTCAACATGGCAATGCTGCCAGTCTTCTGGAAACGTTGCCAATTGACGACGATGCGGAAGAATATTATGACGCTTTTTAATTTTGAAGTTTTATTTTCTCTTTATTTTATATTTCTTGTAAATAATTTGTGTATATATTTTGGTGTTCTTAGATAAGTAGATTGGACCTCTGTGTAATAATAACAACATATATATTAATAATATTTCCTAAACGTTCCACTATCCAAATTAAAAGCTACGAAACGAGCAATTGAATGAGTTATGCTCAGAGTTTCTTTGAGAAACAAACTCAGAAATAAAATTATCCGTCAAAGAAGTAAAGTTACCGACATAACTCGCGGAATAAGCAAGGTCAAGTGGCAAAGTGTTGGCCATATCTGCTGAAATGCACGCAAAATCATCATCAATTTATGGCGTGCTCTTCTTGCATTCCCTCAAACGTGTAATAGCAAAGCTAAGTGAAGATACATTAACTGAAATCCTTTTAAATCTGCAAACACCTGGCCGTGAGCACTTAAGCCTACTTAAATAATACTAGCGGGTGTAGAGCAGCCAGCTAGTGGGTCGTAATTCTGCCTACTGCAGAAATGTGCACCTGTGTCTGGCAAGTTTATTTAGGCTGTGGTATTGTATACTCACATGTGAGTAGGGATAGAAGGTTGTGGAAAACAGAATATATTTTTAATGGTGCATTTTTATCAAGTTGTAGTCTGGTTGGGAGACAGTTGGACTGCCACGGTGTCTGGAGTTCGATCCCAAGCCACCTCTGACTTTTCGAGGTATGTGTGTATTAAAAAATAAATTGTTGCTTGCTGTAACGGTGAAGGAAAAGAGTGGCCTAAGTCAGTTCTACACCGTTCTACTAAGAATTTCTTAAAAGAAAACCTTTAAGTATAACACTTTGCCTGATCAAGGAATGTCACACCCACCTATATGTATTCAGGTTTCATGTAATAACAGTAATCCTATTAGTTACATTATAGTTTTGGACTCCATATTGCTAGAGTTCAGTAAATAGCAAAAAAATGCGATCATACTATTACATACTCTACCCGCAAATCGAAGCTTCTCAGAAAAAAAGAGTGCATATGTTTTCTTACGTTTCAAGAAACTTTATTCTACAATCTTTGTAGCTCTAGAAAATTACAATTGAAAATGGAGTTTTATTATAACTACGCGAATTTATTTAAGTAGAAATTATAGTTTTGATATCAAACTTTATTATTACAAGAGCAAAATTTTGATACACGTGTTAGGTTTCAGAAGGGTATGTAGACAATAGTTATATGTATTCGCAACAGAAACTATTTATTTCGAACTACGTGGATAATCTGTTAAGTCTATTCTAGGCTTACTACTTAAATACTTATATTGTACATACTACTTGTATTACGTTATAGTAACAGATTAATGCAGAATTTAATTAAACGCTAATTGTATTTTCGTTTGTCAAAGTATTATTTTAATTCACTGTTGATGGGATTAACAATGATATAACGTCATCGTTAGGTAATAAGTTCTTGGGCGCTTGTGAGCTCTGCTATGTATGCTTTTTATGTAATTTTTAACAGCATGCACTATGTGGAAATCTACCTTATGAGCTCCGCCTTTATTGCGAGTGTGTGCGTATGCGCGTGTGTGCGTGTGCGCGTGTGCGCGCGTGTGTGTTGTACAGCTCCGCCTTTATTGCGAGTGTGTGCGTGTGCGCGCGTGTGTGTGTTGTATATTGAAAGTATAAATACCGAAATAAAATTATACACAATATCAAAGTTATTCAAGTAGGTCAATCAACGTACTGTTGATTGACCTACTGGTGGTCATATCAAGTCAAATAATTGCCGCTGTCTCATGCCATGTTCGTGAGATCTTCTTTGCACTCGCAAGACTTTGATAGAATAAAGTACTTACATGTTGTCTGCTGAGTTCTACGCCAACCCATATGTACTATGAGATAACTAGTTATCTATATCATCTCAATAACGTTCGTGACTCTGATTGATTATTCCACAAAAAAACGATATCTAAAATCAAGTATATAGGTCGGTCGAGTCGGAGAAGATTCTATTTCTTTGCGGTGTGGGTTCTACGACAGGTTGGCGTATCCCGAGAATTCATGAATGTCATAACATCTGAAAGCGAATTTTAAAATGCACAATGGACATACTTTATGTCTTGGTCCCGAAGTCTAAGTGTTGGTCAAGAGATTAAACGCTAAGAAATAACAAACAATGCTCGCTTAAAACAATATAGGTACTCAACAACACATGATGTGACCACTACAGAATTTCAACAATTCCAGTAAAAAACACCACAGGAAAACGTATCTCAAGCAGTGTGGTTTCTATTAAGTCTGCCAGGTTGTTGAAATTGCACAAGTTATGAATATATTTTCTACTGGTTAGTCAAAGGTAAATTGTACACTTCATTACTTCGCGGAACGTGTACACTCTGTTAGGCGCGAAATTCTTTTACTCGAGCGACGAATGAATGGAAAAATATTCGCTATTTTCGTTGCAGCTCGGTAAGCTGTTTCATCTTTTGTTAGATTTTGTGTGTAAGAATTTGAATGGTAGCTATTCACGGTGCGATGGAATTAAAGTACTTTTTAGCTTTTTTAAGAAATTCTTTTAACATAACTTTTTTGCATATCACACATTTACTTTTTTAAATATACACAAAAATAGTCTAAAGCCTATATCAGCGAAGAGGTTTGCTGAGGTATATTATAACCACATTTCTTTTTGAAGTGAAAACTTCTTTAGCTTCGTTGTGCACTTTTTTTGTGATGGGTAAAAAATGTTAAACTCGCGTCAGGACACGTGAACTGATCGAAAATTCGTAAGACGGAGGGAGAATTATCATGTTTGTGTACGATAGCGCAATAAATGAATATTGTATTTTACCACATAAATGATAGTACTTTTATACTGATAATTAAAGCAATTCGTGCAAAATGATTCCCTAACCATTCCAAAATATAAAAAATGCACAACGTTAATATTCAAGTTTTCACTTCTGCCGGCACTCCCGGAGTGCAACCCGTTGTTTTTTTTATGGTATGCCTATTGCCGGCTGCTGGACGCAGTTCCATACTCTAGAAAGAAAATAGTCGCTTGCAATAATGGAATTTTAATGATATTATTTTTATCAAGCAAGAACCCAAACCACAAGTATAACATATAATTATGCTCAAACCACACAACTGAAACTAGTTTGCTAAAGTTCGCAAAAGGTTCCTCTTACACAAGATGTGTAAAACAATCTCATTCATAAGTTGAAACGAAATCCGGAACTCGGTCTCGTTATCCTCAAGCGATCTTCCCTTTATGTCCATGTAATTCCGGATCCGGAGATCCGGGCGAAATCTTATCCGGGCTTGAGGTCTGTCAAATGTCGAATGGAATTTATACAGAAGTGTAATTGCGTTTTAAATTGTGTCGTCTTATGTTATTTGGGAACTTGGTGCGGTTTTGAGGCTCCGTCGGGTTACTTCAATCCTATTTATGAGACAACAGCTGTTTAACTTTCAAGCATTTTGTGCCCACTGTTTTTGTACGTAACTATATAATAAAAACAACCTTGTTTATGATTTGTCCTACCTCTAAACAAGACATATGTATATGCTTTTGTAAGAGTATACATATCTACGTGTTGTCGCGGGTTCGATTCCCACACAAGTCAAACATTTGTGTGCATGAACATGGATGTTTGTCTTGGTCTGGGTGTTTCTATGTATAATATGTACGTAGGTATTTACAAAAAAAAAAGGTATATATGTATGTTTATCCATTGTCTAGTACCCATAGTACAAGCTCTGCTTAGTTTGGGCTAGATGGTGTTGTGTGTATGTGATAGAATATTATTATTATTATTATTACATAGGTTTGGTTATTTTCAATACATTCCTAAAGCATTCAACTGTGTGTGTGAGCTTTGAATGTTACAGAGAGATATGGTCATGGTTTAGGTCCATAATATATATCTGAAAAATAACTATTTTATTTATTTTTTATTTAAAGGCTACAACGGTTATTTTACACCCGGGTGACTTCTATTTGTGCCTATATCTTTTTTCGTATTTTACTCAACGCTTTGAGATTCCGTGTATACTCGTAAGTCGACTATAGCCCTCGAACATACGGGGAGAGAGGCTGTGCGCGAGCGCAGATCCCGAGCTACACTCGCAACCTGGTGTTTTTTCACCCATCATAGTCATAGTGGGCTACTGAGTTACAGCATAAGTAGTAAACTTTTTATATAATATTGTCTTCTGTTTACGCGCATGTCCCACGCATTGAAATTAAATTAAAATTAAACTATATACGGATTTTATCGCGTTGTTTATTTGACACTTTATTACAAAATTTTTAAAACTGTTACACTAATATTACAATTAAACTTTACTAATTTTAAGCTAATTAAATTATTGAAACCATTAAAACTATTTATACTATTACTATACTATTATATATTATGTGTTTTTTAGATATAAGTATAAATAATATGCCAAAATAAAGGCCTATCTGTGATTGTTAAAATAAATATTATTTAGGCTAAGTAACATAATAAGTACTATTTTCAAGTTAGCGATGCACCTTAAAATTTCTATAATTTGGAGAAGCCTCTATTCACTCGTAATTTAAAGTGTTTTTTTATAAAGAAATTAAGCCAATGAATGAAATAACCATAGGACACGAACCATAATTAAAATACATATAATAAAAAATAGTATAATATCTTTAATTATATTATTTATGCCAATTATTCAATCCGGGTGTTTTTACACCCATTGTAGTTTTAGCAGTATACAAATTCATTGTAGCCTTTGTGAGCAGTAGAGCCTCGCTGATTTCAGCATGAATGGGCCGGCTCAACCGGGGAAGTACTACCCTCTCACAGAATATCGACGTGAAATAGCAGTATTCCTACTGTTGCGTTTCGTTCAGTGAGTGAGAGTGCCGGAGGCCCAATCACCCTCTTTCCCCCTTCCCGTTCCTTCTCTTTCCCACTTCCTTTTATTAATAAAGGGTCGGCAACGCGCAAGTAATACCGCTGGTGTTGCAAGCGTCCTTAGGCTACGGTTACCACTTACCATCAGGTGGGCCGTATGCTTGTTTGCCACCTAAGTCGTATAAAAAAAGCCTTAAAGGGTTAAGCATCAAACGAGCAGCGATAGCTCAGTGGGGACACAAACAAACTGCAATGCAGAGGGTCTCGGGTTTAAACCCACGTCGCGTACCTCTGACTTTCGGAAGTTATATGACTTTTCGAAATTATGTGCGTATTGATTGGCAATGATTGCCTGCTCCGTCCCTCGGAGAGCACGTTAAGTCGTTGGTCCCGACTGCCATGAACATCTATGGCAGTCGTTATTGGGAGAGTGTCGACACAAAAGATCCCACTGGGTCGAAGTGTCACCGGTCTGCACTGACTGGCCCCCACATAAGATATGATAAGCATCAAAACAAACTCATTAAATAGTGATTTAATGAGTTGATAGTGAGCAAAATTGCGCCTGGCCATTTTCATGGTTCAAGGAGTTCACCGATTCAGCAATAAGGGTTGTTTAAGAACATGTATCTACTAGAATGTGCTGATATTTATAAGTCGATAAAAAAGAAAATGTCATATCTTACCTACTAAAAATAATATATACAAATTTATTTCTTGCGGTTTGGCCTTTGTACAGGAGCTACATAATCATACGCTTAAAAATGACCACACCTTTTTGTTAAACGTCATAATATATACACAGTTTTGAAAAGAGAGAGACTTAAAATACGTATTCAGCAGCTGCTGTTTATAGACCTGGAGTCAGTAGAATATCTAAAGTGCGAAGAGGTCTACATAGAGTGGTCGGTTTCTGCTTCAAATTTTGCTGACGCAGACAAAGTCACGGTCAACTGTTAGTTCCTTTATTATCTTCATTATTATGCATTCTCACAAAGTTGAAATAAAAATATAATTTAAAATTTATCTGCCACGTAACAAGAAAATTGCTTGTCTGGGGGATTTAATCTGTAATAACTTTGCATACAAATAATATATTCACTTGTTTAGCTATCTCTTTAAAGAGATGATCTATTTATGAAAAATAAGGGTGAGAATTCAGCAGCGATAGCTCAGCGAGGTGACCAACATACTGCAATGCAGAGGGTCTCGAGTTCAAACCCCCGTCGCAAACCTCTGACTGTCGAAAGTTATATGACTTTTTGAAATTATGTGCGTATCGATTGACAATTATCGCCTGCTCCGTGCCTCGGAGAGCACGTTAAGCCGTCGGTCCCGGCTGCCATGAACATCTATGGCAGTCGTTATTGGGAGGTCAGTGCCCTCTAATATCCTAACACTGGTCTAGCTTTAGGGTGTCGTTAGCCTTCGGGTTGCGGAGGTCAGATGGCAGTCGCTCCGTGTAAAAGCTGATATCCAGTCAAATCCGGTTAGACTAGAAAGCCGACCCCGAGTGACTTGGGAATAATAAAGGTTAAGGAGAAGAAGAAGTGTGAGGATTGAGATCGCCAGGTCATACGATGCTAAAGGTAAACCTACATATGTCCATACGCGTCAAATCAACGTTTGCTTAAACTCGTTTACTACAAACAGTTATGCATATTTTCAAAACGGTATCATAATGTTTTTTGCAATATATTGTTTATGCATTTGGATTTAACTATTTATTTATTACCTGTAAAAAGAAATCCGTTGCACATATTAAGCGCATGTTAGCGTAATTAGCAGTTAAGACTGCGCCGAGCGAAATGTATCAAAACAGGCGGTCACAGTTAAGAGAATACAATCAACACTTTTTGTTTAATACAAATATAAAATATACATTTACCATGACAATTAATGTGTTTACAATTACTCCGTGTATAAAACTTAAAATCCTAATCCTAATCCTAACTAATAGTATAAATGCGAAAATGAGTTTGTTTGTTTGTTTGTTTGTTACGCTTTCCCGCCTTAACTACTCAACCGATCAACATGAAATTTTGCATACACGTTGTCAGGGGTACAGAATAGGAAAAACCTAACCTAACCTAACCTACATTTACGCGAGCGAAGCCGCGGGTGAAAACTAGTAATTAATATTTTCGCCTACAAAATTACGTAAATTTGCAATTACTATTATTATTACAAAAACGTAAGCTCGTGTTAAGTGATTTTAGATTATAACTGTAGAAATCTATCCTATTTTACAGCTTAAACGAAACATAAATAGTTATATTACAATTTGTCCATCCCAAATATTTAAGTTATTGGTTGACAATAAAGGTACATATTTATCAAAAAAACACTTCAAATCCTCGATATAAGTGAAGAAATAAACGATTTTATTTATTTATTTTATACAATTGTACTATGGCGGCCGCGCGCCTATTTCAATATGCGCCGCACGAGCTCTGTCGTTATCTGTATTGCGCTCGGCGCAGTCTTAACTAAAAATAATATTTTACTACTTATTAAATTTTGTAAAATCCTCGTCAACAAAAAGGAATGATAGAATACTAAAGTACATTGCCGTCTAAGCCTGCGTCATCACCAAATTGTTGCTCATTAAACTCACACAATTAACAGAGAAATCAGTTTCACGCAACAAATCTGTGTTCAGTGCGACCATATGCACGCTCACCTTAACAGCGATAGGTACATTTCGAGAAAATAATCTGAAAAGGGTACCCATTATAATAAACAACCCTTTTTTGTGGGCGGAGCGGCACACACTGTTGAATTTTCAACAGATTTTCGGTAACAGAGAGCCGACGATTTGCCCCGTGGAAAAGGTCGTCAAAGCGCTTCTTTTTCATAAATATTCAAGCAGGCCCGCACATTAGATCGCGCAGGTAACTAATTTATTGAACTACCCTCCTAGATAACACCGTTATCATGGACGAAAAGCTAATATATTGGAGATGAATATCACCTACATTTTGCTTGTAGAAGTAACAGTTTAGTCGTAAGTTGAAGACATTTATTTTACTATACAGCCATCTAAGTAGTTTACGGCAGCTAGAGTCAAATATATAAATTACTAGAGTTTGCCCGGCTTCGCTCGCGTAAATGTAGGTCATGTCAATTTTGTATCCCTCGGGAGCAGTACTTTTTCTGGACGAAAGGTACCTCATTCTATCACGTAGACTTCAAACTTAGCTGACCAAATCCTAATCCTAACTTATATTACAAACGCAAGTGTGAGTTTGTTTATTACGATTTCACGCCTTAACTACTCTGCCGATCATCATGAACTTTTGCATACACGTTGTCAGAGATTCAAAAAAGCACCTAGGATATTTTTCATCCAGAAAAAGGACTGTTAAACCTAACCTACGGTCTCGGCCTCGATGGCGTAGTGATTAGTGTAACTGACTGCCACGCCTGAGGTCGCGGGTTCGATTCCCGCACAAGTCAAACATTTGTGTGCATGAACATGGATGTTTGTCTTGGTCTGGTTGTTTCTATGTATAATATGTATGTATTTAAAAAAAATATATATAATGTATGTTTGCCATTGTCTAGTACCCATAGTACAAGCTCTGCTTAGTTTGGGCTAGATGGTGTTGTGTGTATGTGGTAGAATATTGTATATAGAATATAATAGTATTATATATATTTACGCGAGAGAAACCGCGGGTAACTATGGCTATAATACATCTCCTTACTACTTTGAGGAGATATAGGTAGTTACACTTAAATGTGTATGTATGTAGGTACTATTTTCAACGAGACCCTTTAATAAACACAGATTCTTTAAACAAGCACTTTTTGTCGGCTCTCAGTATTCGCATGACTCACCGCTAATAGAATTTCGCTTAAAACTATCCCTTGTTGTACCTTAAACGAATTCTACTTTCACGGTCACTGCGAAGCAGGAAAACGCGTAAAAACGAGTTGAAAAGTTGGCCCATTCCTAAGGGAGCGGTCTGAAATACGAGAAACGTAAGATATAGATGTAGGCTTTGTGTGAGGAGGTATTGTTCGCGCCATGCACGATCTCACTGCTGGGTACCATACGAATACGAGTCAATTGGTTCCACCGAGAGCGGGTAGCACTCATAATGAAAGAAAATATGATTTGGTACGAATTTAATATGGAAAATTAGGTGTCAAAAGTATAATAAATGATAATAAGAATTGTATGTCATGTAAATAGACATGACGTAGGTAACATGCATAAGTTGGGGTAGTTATGCAAGCAGCATCATATTAACGATAGATGCAAGGCATTTTATACGACATTAAAAAATGTTATCGGCATTATATAATATCCTTAAATTTTTCCATAATGATCATTCATAATTCATAATCTATACATATAATAAAATCGTAGGAAAGTCAAAACTGTACATTGAATATATTTTTAAAAGAATACTTGGGGCGTGATCTACAATCGATATGGAAGCCAAAAATATAGTTTTTAGAATTCTATTGTCTGTTTGTCTGTATGTATTGAGTTTAGCCCGGACGGCTAAACTCAAAAAGTACTGCATGGATTTACTTCAAATTTTGCATGAATATTACTAACAGGTCGGGTCAACATATAGGCTACATATTATCACGCTATCACCTACGGGGGAGGAGCTGTGAATCTTTATTTTTCTTACACATTCTGTGACAGCGTGTAATCTAACGACGCATATTTAAATGTTGTTTTTGTGTAAGCCATGCTATTATCTAGCTTTACACTATAAAAACTACGCCATTTAAGTAACTTGGGCATAGAAATATAGTTGGGTTCCGCGGCGACAAACACTTTTTAGTTAAAATCTACGCGGACGAAGTCGCAGGTAACAGCTAGTATTCAATAATATTAATCCTAACTAATATTATAAAAGCGAAAATGAGTTTGTCTGTTTGTTTGTTACCTTTTCACGCCTAAGCCACTGAACCGATCATTCTGAAATTTTTCATATACGTTGTCAGGTGTACAGAAACGGACAAAGGCTACCTTTATCCTGAAAAAAATACTGTTTCCGAGGAAAACAATAATAACGTTCTTATGATAATAGATGGTGCCACGTGTCATTCAAATCATGATTGAATTATATTATTACAAGCAGAGTACGAACCGAATTGATTGTCAAATTCTAAATTAACGCGAGCGAAGCCGCGGGCAAAAGCTAGTCAATAATATATCCATAATTATATATTACTAGCTTTTGGGCGCGGCTCCGCCCGCGTGGTACCTACATGAATAAAAATTGGCTATGTCCTTCTTCAGGTTTTAAACTATATCTGTATCAAATTTCATCTAAATCGGTTGAGTGGTTTAGCCGTGAAAAGGTAACAGACAGACAGACAGATAGATAGACAGAGTTACTTTCGAATTTATAATATTAGTAAGGAAGTAAGGATTAGTAAGGATTGATTAAATGCTAGTGGCATTATGGAATTAGTCGTTTCTCTGTCACTGCTCAGACGTCACCTACAGCAAATTTGATAATTTATACAAATGTTTGTACCCTGGGGTTTTCGAACTCACATTTACCGTAGAAGCAGTGGCGAGGTGACCTTAGTGGCCGTCTCACAGGCCACTACGCCAGTCGTTCATCCTACGACTTAGGTACACCTTAATTATTCATCCCCTTACGCTTTCAGCAATATACTTTTTTTTTCTTTTTATGCAGCTAAGGTGGCAAACAAGCATACGGCCCACCTGATGGTAAGTGGTCACCGTAGCCTATGGGCGCCTGCAACACCAGAGGCATCACTTGCGCGTTGTTGACTCTTTAGGAAAGGACGTGAGAAGGAGAAGGAGCGGGAAGGGGGTAAAGGAGTGATTGGGCCTCCGGCACTCTCACTCACCGAACGAAACACAACAGTAGGAATACTGCTATTTCACGTCGATATTCTGTGAGAGGGTAGTAATTCCCCGGTCAAGCCGGCCCATTCGTGCTGAAGTCAGCGAGGCTCTTCTACTCTAAAAATGTATGAAGAAGAAGAATCGCTCTCAAGATCGCTTTCCGTCTATTTCGGCACCGCAGCTATATTAACGTTCATTGGTACGATATAGTCCGTTGCCAGTCCGTCTATATCCCTCGTGGATGTTCGTGGTGCCGGGTCACTATTGTATCCGACGGACTCAGCCTGCCCTTCGATGTGAGAGCATGGACGATGTTTGGTATTGAGCGCAAATGTGTGTGAAATTAACGACTTGAATGGGTTCCATTTATTCTGTTTAGGGAGAGGAAATACATCGTACTCTAAAACAGCGACTTAACTCAAAATTTGGAAGTAAAGCAATTTTAACTCTAATTGTGTGACTATAAATTGTACTATTATATTTGTATTAAGTAATTGCAACAGAGTTAAAATTTGTTTAATCCATAATACTCAGATAAGTCGCTGTAGTATTATAAGTGCGACATGTAGGTTACTAGTATTGACTCTTTTTGTTGTAACAAGGAATAGTGCTCTGTTACTCCGTGAAATCTTGCAGTCGATTGTGAGGTCTCGAGTTCGATTCCAGGGTTAGACTATTATTCTAGTCCCTGTGCAGATTGAGATTGGCACACAATTCGATCTGCAGAGCCTGTGGTGAACAGGACGAGTCTATATCGCACCTACTATGTACTATATGCGACGCGTTGGCTGGACTGAGGATGGGTCTGATGGGATTGGCATATCCAAACCCTGAAGACTTCAGGCTTCTCCCTCTGAAGTGTATACTGCGGCTGATGCAGTACATTCATAGGGAGATAGCTAAGGGATAAATCTTGGGGCCGGCACAAAAGATCCCACTGCGTCAAAGTATCGCCGGTCTGTACTGAACTGTCTGTCTGTACAAAATAAATGAAAATTTCATATTTAAGCCTTTCCATATACAAACAAAGTAACATTTTTATACTTATAATATGATCCTGTTTATAACGAATGTCTAAACCAGAGGTTCCCAGAAATTTTTTCTCATAGACCACTTTCAAAATGTAGCTGGTTCCGGTGGACCCCCTGCAGCTAAACAAGTTCATGCAAGTAAAAAATTTGATTAAATCTCTACGGGCTGACCTTTTTCTTATTTTAGAAATTCTCAGAACTGAACCTACCACGGTAGGCGGGCAGATTTTTTTTTTAGTAATTCCCTACCGAAATATCGAAAAACATATAGAATATGCAAGTTTTTACAAGTAACAGTCGCTGACCTTGTCGAACAGTCGGTGAAGTCAAGCCAACATTTTAGTTCTTCACTATCGAAAGCAAATAAATTTTCGTGGACCCCGCTTACGAATTGTGCACCTCCATTTTTTTGTCTCGCCATCGTAGACCCCCGTCAAGTCCCCCGTAGACCCCTAAGGGTCCACCTGGACTACTTTGGGAACTAATGGTCTAAACAAACCCAAGGGTATTTGAACCAATGCGTAAAAACACTTCAGAGATTTAATTTAAAATGGGATGAGACACTTACCGTGGTCTCTCCACATAGAAGTAGGTCCCAGGCACATGTATAATTATTTTATAATATACCCTATAGCAGCGATAGCTCAGTGGGAAGACCAACAGACTGCAATGCAGAGGGTCTCGGGTTCGAACCCACGTCGCGCACCTCTGACGCTAAAATAGATAGCGATGCATTTCTTTAAAAGTTCCTCTTTCCTATCGAACACCACGCAAACAAAACGGCTGATGAAACCTAGTGACATAAACATTTTTATCGGTCTCGATGGCGTAGTGGTTCTTGTAACCGACTACCACGCCTGAGGTCCCTGGTTCGATTCCCGCACAAGTCAAATATTTCTGTGCATGAACATGGATGTTTGTTTTGGTCTGGGTGTTTATATGTATAATATGAAAATATTTCCAAAAAATTGGTTGTCTGTAAAGTCGGTTTACGGACGATAGTTTAACATGACAACGTCATAACAAAATTTCTTTCCCGTAACGTTACAATGAGCGTAACGGAACAATGAGCGTAACGGGACAACGAACGTAACGGGACAACGAGCGTAACGGGACAATGAGTCATCCTTTTTCGTGCGTGCAGCCGGCATTCATCGATTTATAAGACGTTGTCACGTCAAAAGAAAAGTATGTATGTATGTTTATCCATTGTCTAGTACCCATAGTACAAGCTCTGCTTAGTTTGGGCTAGATGGTGTTGTGTGTGATAAAATATTATTCTTATTATTATTATCTTCAACCTAAATCAAACAACAATTACTCAAGCAAGCTTTGTCTTACGATATGATTGTTACATTCGCCGTGGACTGCGCCGGTGTTACAAAAGAGGGGACACTCTCCGGATATTAGCCTGAAAGCCGCACTGCGCTGTAGACGTACCCTTTTCATTCATACCTAGCAATAACCTGGGACTACTCGCTTCGTTCCCTGCGCCATTTGCAATATGAAAGGTAGCTTCTGGCTACTGGTATATTAAAATAGTATCGAGAGCACTTATTGAAATTGTTACCGTATTTTATGGACTTCGATAGTTATGCACTTTGGTTAATGATGTATTCGTTAATGAGTTTTTTGACGTGACAACGTCTAATTAATCGATGAACGCCGGCTGCAAGCAGGAAAAAGGATGACTCATTGTCCCGTTACGCTCATTGTAACGTTACGACCGGAGCGATAGCGCTACACGAGTGAGCGAGAGGCACGATCGTGGCGTTGTCACGTTAAACTATCGTCCGTAAACCGACTTTACAGACAACCAATTTTTGGCTAATAAATATACCAGCCTTCTAGTAGTAACTGTAGCCTATGATAATTAAATTAAACTACTTTATACAGATTTTATCACGTTGTTTATGTTCACGGGGAGACTAAGATGTCGGTCTTATTATATTATCTTATCTGGGGGCCAGTCAGTGCAGACAGGCGACACTTCGATCCAGTGGGATCTTTTGTGTCGACACTCTCCCAATAACGACTGCCATAGATGTTCATGGCAGCCGGGACGAACGGCTTAACGTGCTCTCCGAGGCACGGAGCAGGCGATAATTGTCAATCAATACGCACATAATTTCGAAAAGTCAGAGGTGCGCGACGTGGGTTCGAACCCGAGACCCTCTGTATTGCAGTCTGTTGGTCTCCCCACTGAGTTATCGCTGCTCAAGATATCCGTCTTACTAACATCTTAGTCTCCCCGTGAACAGCTGCTGATAAGCAATCGAAACGTCGGGTCAAGTGTAAACTTAAATATAATATCTAAATAGCCTAAAAAGTGGTTAAGTTTAATAGCAGTAGTGATACAGTTAGTAAAAGTTTTAAATAAACAACGCTATATAACTCGTTTAAAGTTAATATCAAAGAATAACATTTGCATAAACGTATAAGTCCGTATAAGACAATAATATGATGACATAATGGCAAATAGCAATGCTCATTCTTTCGGTGAAATAAGGACTAAACAGGTTTTATTTTGGTTACGGGACGCGTCGATTAGCCTTTTCGCTATTCCTATTGATTGAATATATTCTTTTCTTATCACAGCTACAAAACTACCTATATTTTAGTACTCATTTCTTTCTTGTCTATCCAAAAGTTGTATGTTAGCAATTGTTTTATACGATATTTTACTGTATTTATATTGACGTAAATTGATTTTAATTGGTGTATAATAAAGTTTTCTATTATATTCCTTGTTTGTGTAGATAAAGATATCTTTAGAGATTCTTATTATTCTACCACACATATTCTAAATATATATAAATACTTACTCGTCAGCTCCAGGCGTGTTCGTTCAATTGCTAGGACTACCGCCAATCTTTCGACAATTACCTAAAAGAATACAAACACACTATTAGAGTTTATAATTGATTACCAAATTTTTTATCTTTAGTCCCGTGACAAAATTTTGCTGATAAAAAAGTCCCAGAATCGATTCCAGGGTTGTAAGTTTATCGATCATGAGGTCGCGAATTCGATACCCGGGTGGACAAAAGTGTTCTGGTTTTTCTGTTAGGAAATTCGTAGTAGCAGTAAGCAGGTGGTTTACGTACATAGGTGGTCTACGTACATCGGCGCTCTACGTACATAGGTAGTCTACGTGTGGTCTACGTGGATATGCAGTGTGCACTTTTTCGGCTTAGCTAGGATAAAAACTGCCCATAAATATTCTCTAGCGTCGGGCACCACGCGTCTGGGACACATGCATAATTTACATGACTCAGTTAGCCATTTCATATTGCCCAGGAACGCAAAATATGGAAAGAATTTTCCCGAGCTAGTCGTAGATGAATATTTTTCATTTATGTTCCACGTAGCGCTAAATCAACCTGATTGCTAATTAATCCATACTTTTAAAATGCTGTAACGATGTTAGGTTTATAAGGTCTACAAAGTGACCTCGCGGCAGGCGCTTCTGTCTTTTCGAAGTTACGTGTGTATTAAATAATTATCATTCGCTGTAACAGAGAAAGAAAACAGTGGCAGAAACATCCATGTCTCAGAGTTCTTCATAATGTTCTTGCAGATGTGTGACTACTAGTGATGTGCCGGATATCCGTGTCTGTGGATATCCGCGGGAGAAAAAAGATCCGCATCTGTATCCGTATGCGTTACATTTTTGACGGATCTTTTACTTTATTAATTTTTAATACATGTCGCAGACAGCTCGGCCACCGGACTCAGTGCGCGCATATTTTCGTCGGATGCCGACATGACGGGTAGCAAGCAATAATAGTCACGAAGAACGATTTAACAAAGTTTATTTAAATAAATTCACAATATAATCACTAGCAATGATTTTCGAACAAACACGTCACTCGGTGCGAGCTCCGATTATAGAATGCCCGCCCGTTCCAACGGTCGCGTCCGAGCACAACTCGTTAGTGACGTCACGCTTGCGTTCGGAAACGAATCTTGACTCGTCGACATACATATAGGTGATTAGGTAGCAATAAAATATATGTATCTACTATTACATTTCAATCAAACTATTTTTTATTTCTAGAAGTGAAATATTTGGCATCAACATTTAGCATAGTGAGTTAACATACGATACAATACTGCACGTAACTTAAAGGAACTAAATCAACTATCTAATATATGTTTAAACACTTACTATAGTATAGGAAGTTATTATAAAATATTAATTAAAATATCTTTACAATGAGATCAATTAAGTTTAAATCTTTGTAACATTTATTATAGAAAGTTATAAGATCACTTCTATCTATACTTATGATAAAACTGTAGAGAGGTCAATTCTGTACATTGAATATATATTCAAAATTAATATTGGAGGATGAATGGTGATCGATACTGATGACAAAAATGCAATCAGTAAATTTTTTGTCTGTCTGTCTGTCTGTATATGCACGCATGGGTCAAAAACTACTGAAGGGATTTTAACCAAACTTGGTACGATTGTAGTCCATACTCCTGGGCAGGTTATAGGCTATATAACATAACGCTAAGACACATAGGAGCTGAGCAGTGACGATAAATTTGAAGCAAGTCGGACGAAAATGCACTTTCGAGCTCTTATCCTCGCATACGTTGATCATACACCAAAAGTATGTATTACAAAGATGATGGTCTTCAAAAGATCTACAAAAAAGTCCTTAATAGTATATATCTATCTTTTATAAATTAGCCACAATAACGTGTTTAATCGTTAGGCATTTCTTCAAAGTGTATTAAAATACATAAATATATTGTATTTCACATAGATATATCTTTATCAAACTCCCATATTCAAAAAGTACACTTTAATATTAATATTATAAAAAAAAAATTAAGAATCGGTTTATAAACACACAAGATATAGATGAAATAAAACTTCCAAATCTCGCTGCGCCAGTATGGGTACGGCTATACGGTTGATTGTTGTTTAACGCGCGAAACGGCCATCCGCTGCATTTATAAAAAGGCGGGGGCGCTCACGCGCCGACTTCACTCACATTTTGTTTGTTTGGTTGAACGCGGTAATCTAAGGAACTACGGGTAAAAATTAGAAAAATATTTCAGTGTTGGATAGCCCATTTATAGAGGAAGGCTATAGGCTATATAACATCACGCTACGACCAATAGGAGCGGAGCATAAATGAAAAATATTGCAAAAACTAGGAAAATTCTCTTATGTGAAGCAGACGAAGTTGCGCGGGTCAGCTAGTTTATAATAAAACTTAAGGTCACGCGCACCAACACCGATTGTGTAAGAAAGTTAAGATCCGTATCCGTATTCGTATCCGCGGATCTTGACGCCAATGATCCGTATCCGTATCCACGGATCTACATTTTTAATTATCCGGCACATCACTAGTGACTGCCAACCCGCATTGAGGTGGCGTGTGGGGTATTGATTATAATTAGTAGTAATACAGTTTATAAAATGAGATTCAATCATTATAGAAACTTATGTAAGTGGTAAAATTGGCGTGACGGAATCAGCTTAATATTCTAGCTTTAAAATAATATAGGGCTCGCCAAAGTCTAATACCGTCATGAACCTAAAACATATATTAAACCAGGAGTAATACCTAGCTATTATCCTGCCGTAGAGTCGGGTGTCGTTTTAGTAGACAGGGATAAGAACAAAATAAAATGTAGTAATAAGTGTATTGTGTAAATAACACATGAACAAAGTGTATTTCTCTTAACTAGAGCTAAGGACAGTGTTATCGGACGCTAACTTACACTTTTTTTTTATACTTCTTAGGTGGCAAACAAGCATACGGTCCACCTGATGGTAAGTGGTCACCGTAGTCCATGGACGCCTGCAACACCAGAGGTATCACTTGCGCGTTGTCGACCCATTAGGAAAGGAAGTGGGAAGGATAAGGAGCGGGAAGGGAGAAAGAAGGTGATTGAGCCTCCGGCACTCTCACTCACCGAGCGAAACTGTGAATACTGTTATTTCACGTCGATAATTTGTGAGAGGGTAGTCCTTCCCCGGTCGAGCCGGCACATTCATACTGAAATCAGCGAGGCTCTACTAGTCTACTACTCATAATTAATGCTATTGCAAAATATTTACGAATAAGAAAAGTTCATTTATTTATATATTAAATAGGCACAAGTACAGATAACAAATTACAAATACGAATAATAATATTGATAGAAATAATTTACATGTTAATTTGAAATCCGATTATGGATGAGCATAACATTTAAAGACAATAATTTATAATTAAATGGCAGCTAGGTTAAGAAAAGAAAATATTATATACGATAAATTTTCCTCGGAAGTGATGCCTCTCTGGTGTTGCAGGCATCCATAGGCTACGGTAACCACCTACCATCAGGTGAGCCATATGCTTGTTTACCACCTTAGTAGTATAAAAAAACAAAAACAAATTAAGTCACAACTGGCCCTCGGTATGTAAGATCGAAAAGAAATAACGGCCCAGACTGAGTGCTTGTCTGTATATTGACAAGACGAGTTACGTTACATCTAGAAATCACTTTAAAATGATTGACAGCAAAATGATTTAGGTCAGACAATAAGTGACGTTTAGTTTCTGTAACAGATTGGTCTTGCACTGATAAAACAATATAATTTCACGATTAAATCTACGTAGTGGAAAGCTGGAGATATATTATACTCATATTGACCACGATATGATTTTTAGTCACATGTAAAAACGGACGAGACTATTACCATCAACTGCGTACAGTTTCAGACTCCGTTCTGCTACTAAGAATTTCTTGATACAAATCCCAAATAACACTGCTTGACCAGCAATAAATCGAGATCTTATGCACAGAAGACGTATACATCAACGCGACGGGACAGAGTCGGTACAAAAAAAAAGGTTGTCTGTAAAGTCGGTTTACGGACGATAGTGTAACGTGGAAACGTCACGATCGTGCCTTTCGCTCACTCGTGTAGCGCTCTCGCTCCGATCGTAACGTTACAATGAGCGTAACGGGACAATGAGTTTTTCGTGCGTGCAGCCGGCGTTAATCGATTTATTAGACGTTGTCACGTCAAAAACTAAAACTAATTACATAGTTTAAGTGGCCTTATGAACAGAGTTAAATAAGGCTTTGCACCGTCATTTGAATTTAGAACTCATAATACAAATATGAATATAACGAGACAAGTTTAAAATAGAATTTCATTTCCAACCCTCACAGCTGTTAATACTCCATAATCAAACAAACTATTCGCAGCTGAACTAATATTGTGACATAACATAGTGGACATACATATTTTAAAAAACTGAAGTAATTTGTCCGCTCGTTGTTACCAGACGAAATTGCGAGAGCTTTTATCCAACTTTAGTAGGTTATATCGAAACTCATCTAAAAGTCGAGCTCTCATTCTGATGAACATCCGAATTCGTTCTCTTGTACAAACTTAGACAAGAACAAATGAAATGGATGTCGCTTTGATGTTATATAATATATATATTTAACAAAGATTACCAAAAATTCATTCCGTTCGATAAAAATATTTTTGTTCTAAGACACTTGAATAGTCAATATTTATTTTAAGAATGATTTTAAAGATATGGTTTACTAGCTGACTTACGCGGTTTCATCCACATTTATATAACTACTGCTTCGCTCCCGTAGCCCGTGGTGGATTGTGTTGTTACTTCTAGATAAAGTAGCTTTATAATGGTGAAATAATTTAAAAATCAATTCAGTAGTTTCAGAGTTTATCAATTACAAACATAATCTTACATCTTATCTTATCTTATGGGGGGCCAGTCAGTGCAGACCGGCGACACTTCGACCAAGTGGGATCTTGTGTCGACACTCTCCCAATAATGACTGCCATAGATGTTCATGGCAGCCGGGACCAACGGCTTAACGTGCTCTCCGAGGCACGGAGCAGGCGATAATTGTCAATCAATACGCACATAATTTCGAAAAATCATATAACTTCCGAAAGTCAGAGGTGCGCGACGTGGGTTCGAACCCGAGACCCTCTGCATTGCAGTCTGTTGGTCTCCCACTGAGCCATCGCTTCTGTATCTTACATCTTTATAATGTCATAATGTAAATAAAAAAAAATGTTAAAGGATCTGAACAGAACGACAATAAGATAGCAAAAGCCTTCCTCCCTGTAAAGAGACGCTGTGCTGTTAAAAGGGTGACTAAGTACAGTACTAGGTTGCTATAAACAGGTAGATACCGTGTCCATCTAAACATTCATATTCTATTATCACCAGAGATCGGAATAGGTAGAGCTGTTTTATGTACTTGCCATAGGTTAGAATAATATGGATATTCCCCAAGTCCCGGGATTTGGTTTCTAAGTAGTAAAATCATAAAAAAACTGTTCTCGCCTTCGGGACTAATGAAAGATTACACTTCCTTTCTGACGGGTAAATATAAGAAGGACGGGATTAAGAATAGTATAATAAATAAACTTGATTCATTAAACCACATATGTTTTTTTACGTAACAATTTCTTATTCAAGAATCAACAATCATTTAAACATTTTTATTCTGAAGTTGTACAAAAACATATTACCATACAAATTATTTGTTCCTCAGAAAATCAAAACATTATCGAATAGAACAATATGTATTTACAATTAATCAATACGCTTCAACAATAATTCACTTATTTAAACAAAAAATGTCATTGGTCTGGTTTGTCTTCAGCTTCACTAGAAGACTGAGTATGACCAGAGTTAAAATAAATTACCATTATTTTTTCTAAATTATCTAATTTTAATCTATTTCTTTTTACATCTAATACCCATTTATATGTGGAAAACGAGCGTTCGACATCTGTTGATATTAGTGAAGCGAATTTATATGACAAAATTTCGTCATTCACATCATTTTTCGATAATTTTCCTTCATATTCTCTGAGGATGTCAGTGTTATAGCGTGTAATTTTATAGCGTGCTGTTGACGTAAAATCCTGTATTATCAGTGGGAATCCCGTGGAATATCCATATTAACATCAATGTTTGCGGTCAATGAACCTAAATAGCTCTACCTATTCCGATCACTGATTATCACTTATAATATCGACTTGCGATCGAGAGGTCACGGTTCCAAATCTCACCCATATCACGTGAACCCACTCCTGACACAAGCATACTATTAGCTTAGCTGGAGTGCTTAACAAGAATACTAGTAATTTGAAACCCAAATTGCTAGAAATCTTAAAAAAAAAACATATAAGCATGATTTTGTATCGAAAGTTTACGACTCTTAAGCCTAGGCCGCACTACGGTTTTTCCTGCAAGCGGTCAACCGCTAAATAGCGAAACCGCCCGAAACGCATACAAAATCATTTGCCGAAAAAACCGCCGGTGCGGCCGCTTGCATTAGTTCCCTTGACTCACAAACTTACGCGGTTAAAAACAACGGTGGTTTAGCCGTAGTGCGGCCTAGGCCTTAATATTGCCGCATACTAGGGCACTGTGACTGTGGTTAAATGAGCACGGACGAGGGGCCATTAAGCGGCCACAAGCAACGAGTGCCGCCCACGCTCGTAGCTTATGGCTCAGAATCGCCACTCGAACGTTAGTATACGTTAGTACGATACAAAATGTATGTAACACTTCGTTCGCAATTCGTGGCGACTACAGTGGCCGCCGGTGACCAAGTGTGCAACAGCACTGTTTTGTACGTCTTGTGGGTTTTTGTCTGACATCGGCCGAGATCCCAATTACTTCGACGCGTGGATCGTATGTTCTAGAGTTTTTCTTGCTTTCGCTCATTCACAGGATCAAATGTATGTATGTGAGGGAACGAGATAACTCGTTCCCTCACCTTCCGTCGAGTTTCCGTCTACCCGGCGCTAGTTGATGTCTCACGATGTTCTTTTCGACGCTAGAGGGTGCCACAGGTTGTCGGCTTCTTATCAATAGATGGCGCTAACAAGCACTAAACTCTTTAATAATTTTGCACGCGGCTTCGCTCATAGGTTTGGTTAAGTTAGGTTAGTAACAATACTTTTTCTGCATGAATGGTTCACTATGTCCTATACTGTACCCCTGACAGCGGGTAAGTATGCCATATTTCATGATGATCGGTCCAGTAGTTAAGGCGTGAAAGCATAACAAACAAACGCACTTTCGAAATTTACAATATTAGTTAGGACTAGTTAGGATTAGGATTCATATACCACAAGAAGAGAGCCGTAGAGTAAAAAAAAAGATAATTAAAATTAAGTCTTTACATTACTTATTGTTCCACAGAACCATCTTTATATTTTTTTTATACTACTAATGTGGCAAACAAGCATACGGTCCACCTGATGGTAAGTGGTCACCGTAGCCTATGGACGCCTGCGACACCAGAGGCATCACTTGCGCGTTGCCGACCCTTTAGGAAAAAAAGTGGGATGGAGAAGGAGCGGGAAGGTGGAAAAAGGGTGATTGGGCCTTCGGCACTCTCACTCTCCAAACGAAATACAACAGTAGAAACACTGCTATTTCACGCCGATATTCTGTGAGAGGGTAGTCCTTCCCCGGTCGAGCCGGCCCATTCATGCTAAAATCAGCGAGGCTCTACTACTTATAAAACAATACTTTTGTTATGCCTACATTGCGAGGCAAAAGGGTCGAGACCGAGAGAAAAATATTGTTTCATATTATAACACTTTTGTTGATATGAGTACTTTACGTCCAAACATCCCAATATTTTATGTAAGGCCCTTTGCACAAAGAATGGAAATAGGACGCCAAGTGTGTAAATAAAAAAATATTTGTTGGCTATAATATTGGAACGAGCGTACAGGAAAACCTGTGAATATTGTGCGTGAATACGATATAAAATTGCTATTATATAATATAAAGTAGTGATAAAATTGCAAAAAGATCGTAGGAGAATACCCAGAATAAATTATATGAATGGAATCTGAGATAGAATGTGTGAAGGCGTTTGTTTAATCATAAAATAGATACTATACTATAAAAAACAACGGGTTGCACTCCGGGAGTGCCGGCAGATGGGAAAACTTGAATATTAACGTTGTGCATTTTTGATATTTTAGAATGGTTAGGGAATAATTTTTCACAAATTGCTTTAATTATCAGTATAAAAGTACTATCATTTATGTGGTAAAATACAATATTCATTTATTTGCACTATCGTACACAAAAATGACAATTCTCTTGTGTTTCGTCGAGTGAGTGACGGTACCGAAGGCCCATCCCTCCCCCCTCTTCTGAGGGGAAGGGGGGGCAATTTAAAAGGCTGGCAACGCACTTGCGACTCCTCTGGTGTTGCGGGTGTCCATGGGTGGCGGTAATCGCTTACCATCAGGTGATCCGTCTGCTCGCTTGCCACGCCACAGATACCATAAAAAAAATGTTTACAAGTTAATTATTATTAATAAGTGTGATCTTTCTCTCGGCGAGTGTATAGTTTTATAGTTATAAATGTACTCGAATGTTATTATGAATTACATCATTATATATCTCAGCAATATGAGGTAAATTGCAACGCTTTTGTGTGCCCATTTTAGTATTGCTGCGTCGACAAAATAAGTATGTACGGTAACGAAACCGTACAGTCATTACGACAAGCAAATATTACGCGGTAGTCACTCGGATCTACACCGCACATTATTTCGTACATTTAATATTAAAGGTACCATTACACATGTCTACCATATATTACTGCTACCCGCAATGTATTATTCGGAAAAATCACATCAATCTTAAGGATGTGTGTACACCAAAAGAGTTTACATTTCATGCGCAAACTCAAACGAAAGCAAAACAGCTTGACGGGAGCTTGAGATGTCTCCTCTAGTAATAACTTAATGTACGCAGTAAATCTATATATTAATACGTGAAGCAAAAACTTTGTAACTCCTTTTACGAAAATTACGCGGATGGAGGAGTATGAAATTTGGCATAGTTTATTTATTTATTTATTTATAGTTAAAGTTTATATGGAGAAGGAGAGGCGAATTCTAATATTTTTATAAAATATGCATTAGAAATACATTAAATTAATGAAAGAATACTACACGCACACAAACATGCATTTGACACACGCAGTCGAATTGTGTTCGTAGTACCTATTTCGACATTGTCCGTCTGACGTCGTACAATCCTTTGTAACTATGGTTATCTATACCATAGTTACAAAGTTATTTATATGTAATAGAGAAAAACAGAAAACAAAGTAGCAAGCTTAGGAATTTTGGTGGAATTTTGACCACTAGGCGACCGCTAGTTATATTTAAAATGGTTAGCAAATCACAGAATAAACTTAGGACCTTACGTAATACGCTGCTGGGAATACTTTAGAACCAATGTTCTAAAACTTTGAACTTGTATGAGCAAATTGCATGTCTAAAGTTTTTCGTATGTGTGTATGTGTGCTTATAATGACGAGAACTTTTACATTAGTGTGTATATAAAAAATATTTAATATTAGCTCTGTATTAAACTGTCCCACTGCTGAATACGGACCTCTTCTCAGTGTCAGAAGGGTTAGGCCATAGTCCACCAAGCTAGCCCAGTGCGGGTTGGCAGACTTCACATGTCTTTAAGAACATTATGGAGAACTCTTAGACATGCAGGTTTCCTCACGATATATTTCCTTCACCGTTTAAGCAAACGATCTTTGAAAAGACAGAGAGCGCGGTTTAAGATAGAACTCAAGACCTCGCGTGGCAGTTCACTAGGCTATCGTTGCTAGTGTAGTATATTAATAATGGGTAGTATTTAACTGCACAGCAAAAAAATACTAATTGTTCAGCAAAATATGCTTACCAACAATACTAATTGCACACCAAAATATATTTAAAGAGATCAAACTAAGTCGACGGAGCCACGCTTCGCGGGGTTTCTATTTTTGGGTGGGTTTAAGAAGGAACCTAACATACCTAACCCTTCCGAGACGGAATGCAGTGATTTGAGGCGTATAAGTGCTCGTTATGATATACTTTAGTAAGCATATTTTGCTGCGCAATTACTATTTTTGGTGGTCATTATATTTAATCCCATTAATAATTAATTGTTAGTATTGCCTCACCTGCCGCAATAGCGATGAAAAATATTTGACGTTTTGACAGATTGAAGCCTACTCCAGTTGTTAATTACTTTGAGGGCGGCACAAACCTCGGGGTTTATTACGAAAAATTTATTCATGTCAGCTGTTCTTTTTGAAGATGTTTGAAGTGCCGAGTAGATATTATAAATGTATAGACTATGCTTTAAGGAAAAATATTTGCTTTGAATTTATTTGTTTTAGGTGTACTTAAACTGGAGCTAGTTATGTATATTCCTTTTTCAGCTTGTAGTATCCTAAACGGAAAGACTTATGCGATTTGTACACATACATGATATAATATTAGTCTTATTGACTGCGCCGAGCGTAAGACAGATAATGACAGAGCTCTTGCGGCGCATATGCAAATCGGCGCGCGGCCGCCATAGTAAAATTGTATGGAGGATTTGAAATGCTTTTTTGATAAATGTGTATCTTTATTGTCAACCAATAACTTAAATATTTGGGACGGACAAATTGTATTATAACTAGGTATTTATGTTTCGTTTAAGCTGTAAAATAGGATAGATTTCTTATGTTATAATCTAAAAATCAGGTAACACGAGCTTACGTTTTTGCATTTTTAAATTTACGTAATTTTGTAGGCGAAAATATTCATTATTTTAAGTTTTTTACACGGAGTAATTGTAAACATATTCATTCACTTAACTGTGACCGCCTATTTTGGTACATTTTGCTCGGCGCAGTCTTAAGTATTTAAAGGTAATAAATATCTATTCATTGCCCGACGACCGACTAACATTGTTTGTGGTCACGGGTTAATTGAGGCGGTGTCTTTAGAAATACAACGGCAACGCTTTCAACAGTCTGCCATACAGCTGCTGTTGTGTCCAGGGGCGCTCCGATATCACGGTGTACCTTTACCTGGAGAGGCTGGAGGCAGACTACTGGTGAGGCAGTGTAGTTAGATCGAACCCAAAATGAAACAAAAAATAGTATAATTCACAAATAGCGGTGTTATTTGAGACCGTTGTTTGAATATTTGCAAATAATGAATATTTGTTAATTAAGATGTTCTTTTTTAAATAAAATACAAACATTCATGCAATCAAAACCTAACCCTTCTCACGATGAAAATAGACTCGTGCCCTGCTGTGGGACAGTTTATGCACAGCGCTTATGTTATGCAATCATAAATGCGAGACTATCTTCGTAATAGATTATTCTAACAAATGTTTAAGAGGCACTTGTTAGAAACACTTAGTTTCTATATTACATTAATTCAAAGCAGAAGACAAAATTATCTTTAAAATATAATTTTAATAAGGCTTATGTTTAACTTATCACCAGATATAGTAAAATATAACAGTCAAAAATAGTAAATAATCACCAAATTGCACAGCAAAATATATTTAAAGAGATCAAAATAAGTCGACGGAGCCCCGCGTGGCGGGGCTCCTATTTTTGGGAAAGTTTAAGAAGGAACCTAACATAACCTAAACCTTCCGAGACGGAATGCAGTGATTTGAGGCGTATAAGAGCTCGTTATGATATATTTTAGTAAGCATATTTTGCTGCGCAATTACTATTTTTGGTGGTCATTATATTTAATCCCTTTTAATAATATGTAAATCAGTTAGGTAGAAATATTCTGTCGTTAAGACTAATAGCGCGGGCTTTCGCTAGATAACTGGTATTTACACAAAGTGCCAGCGGACCGGCTCCCGCTTACAAACTAATAGATATACCTAAAACCTAGATTAGAAACTACTTGGCATTCTACAGGCGATCGACCGTTCTCAACGGCTGGTGTTCGTATTACAATGGAAACAGACAGCTTTACGTGCTCTCAGAGGAAGGATATCTTCAGTATAGCTATCATTTTGACTTAACTAGGCACCAACACTATCTATTGGGAGAGAGACAATGTTAAGAAAAGAAGCGCCCTAACTTATAGTGATAGATAGGACTGGAAATAAATAAACAAGCTAATCCAATATCTACAGATTTATTTTGTGGCTGTGGTGTCAGTACATACTTAGCCTCATGCCTTTATTCTCGAGGGGATAGGCTGTCCTACGTATTATGAGGCAAGCCTATTGTCATACCGAGCACAAGCTTAAATGCTTGAGTATGTTCATTAGTAGTTCATCGACAAATGGTTGCAGCACCTTACAGTTATGATTTGTAAACGATATGTTATTGTAAACTTGGCGATTAAAAATAGTGGCCATGAGTTTCTTGCCCGTTCTTCTCATGAGCCCTAACTCATGAGAAGAACGGGCAAGAAACTCATGGCCACTCTTAGGGTGTAGGACCCTTGCTTTGCTGAACGTGGCAGTAAGTGTAAATTCACAGAAAAATTTAGTGTAACTTTGACATTCATAAGTGTTACCTTATAACGTAACTTGAATAAATTTATTTTTGATTTTGATTTTGGCCCAGACGTTGCGTTACTACTGAAAAAAGCCAGTGATATTTTATCGAATCGAACCCGAGATGCTATGCACAACGGTTGCATTCAGTAACAAATGCTGATGCTGTTTACTCTGACATCTAAAGATTTTGGATAAGATTAATTTATTATTATTTATGTGTTTTTTGCGTTCACGATTGTTTTAAGAGTTAAAACCTTCTAACTATCATTTTAGAAATAAATATACATATGTCAATGATACATCAAGTAAGTTCTTAATTATTTTCTTACTCTGACCGCCTTATTCATTCCGTAACAATTTACGCGAATGTTACACATTGAAATATTCAGGGTTTATTAAAATAGTTTTGCTGTTATTAAAATTATTTAATAAGCTGCTAATAAAAGCCATGTATATCTGGTATCTTATCTTATGTGGCGACTAGTCAGTGCAGACCGGCGACACTTCGACCCAGTGGGATCTTTTGTGTCGACACTCTCCCAATAACGACTGCCATAGATGTTCATGGCAGTCGGGACCAACGGCTTAACGTGCTTTCCGAGGCACGGAGCAGGCGATAATTGTCCATCAATACGCACATGATTTCGAAAAGTCATATAACTTCCGAAAGTCAGAGGTGCGCGACGTGGGTTCGAACCCGAGACCCTCTGCATTGTAGTCTGTTGGTCTCCCCACTGAGCTATCGCTGCTCGTTGTATACCTGGTAACTTCTATCATAATTGTTGTTTATAATAATAATGTCCTCCAGACCGAATTTCGGTCACAGCGGCCAATCTTAACGAAGACTGGCCATCTGCGCAGGAGATATTATAGTGCACAAGTATGTGCGCAAACACAAGAGCACTCTCTGTTCACTAAACCTGATGATCCGGTGGGACGGATAATCCGACACGACCGGAGAGAGATCAGGCGCAGGACCAACGGCTGTACGTGCTTTCCGAGGCACGGGGGTGTCTAACACCGCCAATTTCCTAACGCCGGGCTGCTATTGAGATTTCTTAACAGAAAAACCCCATACCATTTTGTTAGCCCAACTCGGGAT
Source organism: Catocala sponsa (assembly GCA_963564715.1). Classification (NCBI taxonomy): domain Eukaryota; kingdom Metazoa; phylum Arthropoda; class Insecta; order Lepidoptera; family Erebidae; genus Catocala; species Catocala sponsa. Next base: position 2,144,781 of record OY751337.1, read on the forward strand.
TCGAACCCGAGAACGCCACGGAGGCAGTTGTTTATTACTAAGTCGTTAAAATGCTATTGCAGTTTAATAATTTATAACATAAACTATGCCATATCATATATCATATCGTATATCATATCATATTTTGTTTCATAGACGAGGAATAAACCATTATTGCACTTTGCAACTGTGAGTCAAAGTTGAGTGTTGACGCAACACAGTCACACAACACAATACTCCATACTACCACAATTCTACTGAACATATTGCATTTCCATTACTTCATGTACAATATTATGTATATACACGCACATTTGTGTGTGCGTAGTAATAGACCGTCGTGTTCTAGTATGCGGAAAAACGTACGATCGAGAGAGCTATATAAACTTACTTTAATAATTATTATTTACCCGCATATAACTAATATTATAAATGCGAATGTAAGTTTGTTTGTTTGTTACGCTTTTATGCTTTACCTACTCGACCGATCATTATGAAATGACGCATAAACGCTGTCAGGGAAACGTAAAAGAACCTAAGCTACATGACAGCCAGATAGAAGTACCGTTACTAATCTAATCTAACCTTTTTACCCGAGAAAAAAAAACAACGGGTTGCACTCCGGGAGTGCCGGCAGAAGAGAAAACTTGAATATTAACGTTGTGCATTTTTGATATTTTGGAATGGTTAGGGAATCATTTTGCACGAATTGCTTTAATTATCAGTATAAAAGTACTATCATTTATGTGGTAAAATACAATATTCATTTATTGCGCTATCGTACACCAACATTACAATTCTCCCTCCGTCTTACGAATTTTCGATCAGGTCACGTGTCCTGACGCGAGTTTAACATTTTTTACCCATCACAAAAAAAGTGCACAACGCCGCTAAAGAAGTTTTCACTTCAATAACTTAGGTCTTAAAGTTAGTAAGTTTTTTTCAAGATATGATACTAGTCTTTTATTTATATTTTTTCTAGTATTTTGGAGAAAGAAGGTAACAGTGAGATGGGCCTGTAGTTCGTCACGAGATTTTTACTATAGGATTTATGTATTGGTATTACTATTGCTTTAAGACATTTGGGAAAGATGCCATCAGAGAGGCAATTTCGAAAAATATGCGTTAATGGACACACCAGGATGTGCTTACAAACTTTGAGAATATTAGTGGAGATGTTATCCCACCCTACAGCACAATTATTTTACACACGCCAACAGTTTATATATACAAAATTGTTTAAAACATACACTATAACATTGCATTTAAGAAATCGATCAAGATTGAAAATCTTGTTTTTACCAGCAAATAAGTAATGTATTTCTAGTCGCTGCATCCACCAACCGAATAGTGAACGGAAAATTTAAGTTGTATTTGCCGGCATCTCTTGCAACGATGCATCACATTTTATATTTAGAGATACGTCATTGAAAATAATGGCATTTTATATATTTAAAGGGAATTTTAAGAGGGCTATATCTTACTACAATATGTGGATGCAAGGATTTCAGCTATAGTTCGGCAGCTCAAAAACGGCCTTGATGGCATAGTGGTTACTGTAACCGACAGCCACGCCTATGGTCGCGGGTTCGATTACCGCACAAGTCAAACATTTGTGTGCATGAACATGGATATTTGTCTTGGTCTGGGTGTTTCTATGTATAATATGTAAGTATTTATAAAAAATAGTTGGGACAGTATTTGGAGACTGCCGATAGAAGTGAAAACTTTAATCGTTGATCATAAACACTTCTTCATAAACCAAAAATAATTCAAAAATGGAATGCCTGAAAATGACGATGACGAGTTATTATTGCCAGCCAGTATATTGCAGCCTCACATTGCAGTAATATTTTTTTATTTCTTGAAGCGAAAACTTCTTTATGCGCGTTGAGCACTTCTTGGATGAACAAAAATCATAGAACTCGCGTCATCGTCACGCCTCGTCATCGTTACCTCGTTCTGCTCCTAAAAGTCATAGCGTGATGTTAGCCAACTCTTTGCGCATTCAAACAAACAATGATCTCGTAAGCTTTATAATTTCAATACAGAGATACCGATTAGCTTCTTACTTTCCAATTTTATTATTCTTGTGTAATATAAAACTGAAAAAGTAACAATCATAAATTTATTTCATCTTACATTGTTTGATGTCCGTATTATAATGAAACTCAATCGTTTAAAATATGATGTGACTATATTACTAAACTCACAGCAAATACACGGACTATTGAGAACGTCTTACTCAGTTGAATGCTAGTTTCTTACTGCTGAGCGATCTTTCGCCGAGAGAACGAGTTATTTCTCCCCTCCACAATAACCCCACTATTTAAAAATGATAGTTGGCTGTGTTTCCAATTGAATAAATAAAAACTCCCGAACTCCCGAACAGAATTATTATCAAAAATAAGAAATCATGACAGTATTGAATTATAACTTTGTCGATACTTCGAGTAACTCGTCAAAGAAATTAATTAGGAATATAAGAATTCAGAGATTAAAGTACTTCAATTAAAATATATAAAATCATTGAGTATTAATCACTACGTACTAGAAGCGACATATCAAGTATTTTTTTCGTAACACAAATTAGAGTGGAAGCTCTCTAAGTCACTCAATCTGATCTAGGCGATTACTGGGACGAAATGTTTGAGTGCAAAATAAACTAAACAGTAGCATAATTCACATGATTGTCTTTACGTATATGAAGTAGCTAAGTATGTCAGAGAAAACCTCCATTTATATGAGCACTTAAATAGCACACGTCAAAAAAAACAAAATATGCATGGAACGCCATAAAAAAGCTATATTTAATAAAATTTTAATGGATATGGCATCTAAGATCTACAACAATTTGCCAAAAAATATCATAGAAAGAATGAACTAGAGGCATTCAAAAAACATATACATAAATATCTCATTAGCAAATATTACTATACAATTGACGACTATTTAAATGAAGGCAAATCCTAACAGATCCTATTCATTAACTCTGATCAAATTAATTACACACCAATATAACTTATAATTTATTATGTATAACATTATCAATAAAGGGCATTGAAATAGTGACATTGTATAATTTATGTGACATTTTATAATTCATATGACATTTTAATATGGCATTTTAAAGTTGATAATTATATTTTTGATTAATTATTGTTCATAAGTAAATATTCATTTATTGTTAGTTGAAGTTATTATTATTATTATAATTAATGTTAAATTTGTTAAAATATTATTGTTTATAGCTTAAGCATAATTATAATTACGGTATCAAATTTGTACGCTTCAATGCAAGACATAGACGGACATATCCATTTATTGTAACATCCTATGTATTACCTATGTTTACAAATAAATATTTCTGATTTCTGCATACTTTAAATATTAAAATTTTGCACTCAAACGTGTCGTTGCAATAATCGGCTAAGTGAGTTAAAGAGCATACGTGAGTTGTCTCGTCTAATACGTAGCACATACTAACTCAATTATAGAAGGTATCGATATCTTAAATACAAAGCCGATTTAATCGTCTACAATATAAAATAGGTGTACAATAATGACAAACAAACCATAGTATACCCAAATCAGGCAAAAATAACCTTAATTTGTTACCAAAAATCAAAGGCAATCAAATCCGCACCCAGTATTTAAAATTGTTAAATTTTCTTTTTAACAATTTTGATATTTTGGAATGGTTAGGGAATAATTTTGCACGAATTGCTTTAATTATCAGTATAAAAGTACTATCATTTATGTGGTAAAATACAATATTCATTTATTGCGCTATCGTACACAAACGTGACAATTGTTTTGACAAAGCGTTTATTTGACACACGCAGTCGAAGCGCGTACTGTATAACTCGCCCAAAATAAATATTAAATGTAATGGTTCCAAACATTAATTATTATCATTGGGTTTTTACAAGATTACAAATCAAATAATACGTACACAAGCTCAAAATTACTATCTTTGCTTCAAACTTTTGTTCAGGCAATATAAGAACATCATTAGGCTGATGAATAAACACGAAACTAAACGTATGACCACGCTTTTCGGTTACACGTTTGACTGACACAAATACACATACATATACTTTGGTACGTCACGCATACACACACACACACATCCACACTCCCAAAATCCTAATAGCACTACAAATTGGTCTAGTTTGTGCGCTTGTCTCCAATCATGCCGTGACTGGAGCTACCCCACTAAGTCTGAACACTCCTAACAAGACCAACACCGTCAAACTAGAGATAAGTACTTAATTAGCTAACTTTGTCCCTACTGTTCGTAGTTACATTGACCGCGATTTAGAAAAGAAATAACGGGATACAAGGGAATTCCTGCTGAGACCACCAATTATTCTCTTATAAGTATCTTGGCTTTTAGCTCTAGCTCTTATCAGTATGGAAGGGATTAGGCCAAAGTCCATCAGGCGTGCCTAATGAAAATAATATAATAGAGACCGTAATATTGTTTTACGCCTAGGCAAATAGTATAAAAATAAATTAAACTACTTTAATCAAATTTTATAATCTTTATCGTTATATATATAATTATTCTCTACGTGTGTTGACAATGAACTCCTCCTAAATGGCTGGACCGATTTGAATGACACTTTTTGTGTGTGTTCAAGTGGATTCGAGAATGGTTTAAATATGCTTTTTTTTTCTCTTTTGTACAGGACGACGTCTGTCGGGACAGCTAGTATAATATATAATTCTACTGTACGTGTGTATGTCACTAAACTCCTCCTAAACGGCTGGACCGATTTTGATGAAACTTTTTGTGTATTCAAGTGGATTCGAGAATGGTTTAGATATGTTTTTTTTTTCTCTTTTGTACAGGACAACATCTTTCGGGACAGCTAGTACCTACATATAAACACTCCTAAATCCTGAATTACTAGACCAATATATTTACAAATATTCTACCTACCATTCTACCACATACACACAACACCATCTAGCCCAAACTAAGCAGAGCTTGTACTATGGGTACTAGACAATGGATAAACATACATATATACTTTTTTTTTTGTAAATACATACATATTATACATAGAAACACCCAGACCAAGACAAACACCCATGTTCATGCACACAAATGTTTGACTTGTGCGGGAATCGAACCCGCGACCTCAGGCGTGGCAGTCGGTTACACTAACCACTACGCCATCGAGTCGTCATTCAATATTTGCTTATTAGTTGCCAAACTCTCCAAAGGGGTATCCTTTGGTTACCTTACGCACAAGGTGAATCAGGTGTATATTTAAACTTTGAAGGGTGATACTTAGATTAAGCCCGGCTCCCACGACGCGGCAGGCCACTACCAGAGGAAGTAGGTATTTTCAACCTTTTATTATATTAATGTTTTCGAATCTTGAAGTACCAGTCGTAATCAAATCAGTAAGCCATACAAAAGCATTTAGTTTTGTTTTCCGAGAGTAATCGACACCGCGCCCTTTACTTAGAGCAATTTGTACGATAAACTTGATACTTTATATATTTTTCCAACCTTGCAAAGTTTTTATTAGCTTCAATAAAGTTTCGCTGTCTATTTATAAATATGAATTTATATTACAAGTGACTGTTATATTAATGTATGAGATGTAAGTAAAGAAGAGCTCCTATGCCATAGCTTCTAAGCTGTTGAAGAAATTTAGAAATATTTCGTAGTCTGTTAATAAACAATACCATTACGGTAATTTTGATAAATAAGTGTTTGCTTTCTTCTGACCTAATTATAAATTTATTACTTATCATTTTATTATGAGGATTTTTGAAGTGAAATCTTCTTTAGCGGCGTTGTGTACTTTTTTGTGATAGGTAAAAAAATGTTAAACTCCCGTCAGGACACATGACCTGATCGAAAATTCGTAAGACAGAGGGAGAATTGTCAAACTCGCGTCATGACATGTGACCTGATCGAAAATTCGTAAGACGAAGGGAGAATTGTCATGTTTGTGTACAATAGCGCAATAAATGAATATTGTATTTTACCACATAAATGATAGTACTTTTATAATGATAATTAAAGCAATTCGTGCAAAATGCACAACGTTAATATTCAAGTTTTCACTTCTGCCGGCACTCCCGGAGGGCAACCTGTTGATTTTTTTAAATGAACTATATAGTTCCTAAAATATTGTATTCTGTTCACGCGAATGTTATTCATTGAAATTAAACTACTATATATGGATTTTATCGCGTTGTTTATTTGACACTGTATTACAACATTTTAGAAACTGTTACACTACTATTACTATGAAACTTTACTAATTATTAAGCTAATTAAATTATTGAAACGATTTAGACTATTACTATACTATTTATATTTATGTTTACACTTTTCCCGACGTTTCGATTGCTTTTCAGCAGCTATGGTCAAGGGGAGACTAAGATGGTAGTTGTCTCAATGATCCAGTGTAGTTATTTCAAAGTACCCGAACATAATTTAATCATAGGTGTTACTATTTACGCAGAATGAGCTCAAAGTATCATGAAGTCTAGCTGTGGTTTGCTTCTTCTTGGGTTTGACTATTTAAATTATTGGATCCCAAGCTGGTGGTCCATTCCAACCATCTTCTTTATTGAAATTAGGATGTTTTTTTATTTCAATAGCCTCGCGAAGCATCCTTGGTAGGAATCGGTGTTCTTTAGCGAGCATCTGTGGTTTGTCAAATCTCAGGTAGTGGTTGGTCCCCTGTTGCACATGTTCACACACAGCAGACTTCAACGAGCGTTGGTGTTTTATATCAGCTATATGTTCTTTTATGCGGGTCCCTATGCTTCTCTTGGTTTGACCAATGTATGACAGTCCGCAGTCACAATCTATTTTACTGACTACTAACTGACTTATCTTCGTTGGCATGTGCAATGTTTAATTAGCTTAAAAATTAGTAAAGTTTAACAGTAATAGTAGTGTAACAGTTTCTAAAATTTTGTAATAAAGTGTCAAATAAACAGCGCAATAAAATTCGTGTATAGTAGTTTAATTTCAATAGATCTTAAAAGTCATGTGACTTGCATCGCTTATCCTAACCGGTTTAAGTTCGAAGAATGCCTAGATTGAGCCGCAGACTCCTACTATAAATGTTATTTTGGTTAAATAGCTGCCAAATTAATTGTTTTCAGAGCAATATTTACAGATTAATTAGTAATTCAATAATTAAATAGCTAAATAATGGGAAGACTGAGCTCTTAGACCACACGGCTGCTTACCATCTGGTGGAGTGTGGTCATTTTGACGAGCCAAATAAAAAAAATAAAAAATAAAATAAAAAAAATGCAAAGATATATGGCGGGTTTAGATGGCGTCGTAAACTTCATCAGCATCACTGTCGATTTGAAACCTGCCTAGAAGACTGGCAACATTGCTACGTTGAATGGCAATGGTGATTCTTTATGCCAAAAATGCCGTTACATTGCAGAAACCTCTATAGTAGAGACAGACCCTTCCTCTACAGGCTACTCAAGTTTATGATATAGCGTTCCCACTCACTAATATATAGTGAGAGCCGCTGTACCTTCCAGTGCACGAAAGCACCTTCAGGGACGAGTTATAGACAGGTCTTGTCCCCAAATCCAAAAAGAACCTGAGACCTTGTCCCCAATCCAAAAAAGACATTTGAATAAAGCATTTTCCAAACATTGCCAGTCGATCTAATCATATGGTTACCCTACTTTCGATACCGCGAATGAAGCACGTCCGCCGGTGACCTCCAATATCAACTTTCTCTTAATTACTGCCTTTCATTCCCGACGTAGGTAGTTATTCTGAAGTTTCGGTATTTTCATACGGATTATATCGGGTATCTAATGGGTTATCGCGATAGGTATATAGCGTTCGTTTTAATCATGCGGGTCTCAATATATGTTCGTTACTTTGGATAATCAAGATTTTATTCTCACATATTATGTAGATTGTTCGTAATAATGTCATCCTAACTAATATTATAAAAGCGAAAATGAGTTTGTTTGTTTGTTACGTTTTCACGCCTAAACCACTGAACCGATCATTCTGAAATCTTGCATATACGTTGTCAGGTGTACAGAAATATACATAGGCTACCGTTCATCCCGAAAAAAATTACTGTTCTCGGGAAAAACAACAATAACGTTCTTATGATAATAGATGGCGCCACGTGTCTTTCGAATCATGATTGAATTATATTATTACAAGCAGAGTACAACCCGAATGGATTGTCAAATTTTCAATTAACGCGAGCGAAGCCGCGGGCAAAAGCTAGTAATATATACAAGGTACCGTTAAATATTGAAAAAGATAGAATTAAGTGCATCATCGCGTTCGTTTGGGAAGAATACTAATTATGTTCACGAGTTCTTAAAAATAAAATTTTTGAATTCAAAATTTTTAAGTAATTTATTGTTTATTATTTAAAACTAGCTGTTACCTGCGACTTCGTCCGCGTAGATTTTAACTAAAAAGTGTTGGTCTACGCGGAATCATATTTTTTTAAAATCAATGTTGCCTAAGTTACTCCTTATAACAACAGCTATCTGCCAGTGAAAGTCCCGTCAAATTGGGTCAGCTGTTTCGGAGATTAGCCGGCACAAACAGACAGACAGACAAAAATTTTAAAAATTGATGTTTTCGTATAGGTACCTTATATACTTTCATATGCATTAGATAAAAAGCTGTTATTTAGACATTACAAACAGACACTTCAATTTTATTTATTTGTATAGATGTATAGATCTTCTTTTTTTTCTTTTCGTGTGGTTAGTGGTCAACATGTTATCAAATGTTGTTCAAGCCGCCCGTAGGCCTCTGACATGGCTTAACGACTGCTATCAATTTGACAACAACCGGGACCGACTTTTTACGTGCCCTCCGAAGCACGGAGACGCTCAGATGAAATACCACTAATTGGGCACCCATCTATAGACTGGCCGCACCCAACGTTGCTTAACCTCGCTACCGATCAATGAGTACAACTGGCTATGAGCGCCTCAATGTAACAGGTATAGATGTATAGATATGTAAGAATAATAAAATATAACTAGTTCATAAGAATAGGACTAAACCTTACTACCAATAATATTAAGACTAGGTACATGTAATGTAATTACTTTTTAATGTAATTACCTTTTAATATTAACTTTTCACTTTTATTTATAATACATTCTTTAACTGCAGTTGAAAAGTGATTACGTACATAAATAGAAATATGTAGTACTACAATAGTATTGTATAAGGTGTTCTAGAATTTACTGTTTTACAATACCGTAGTTAGCTTAAATACTTTTGTTTGTGTAATTTGGTAATAGATAATATATATATATATATATTATTTGATTTGTTAAATTATTCTATAGCTCAAAAACATTATTAATCTGTTTCATTTTAAAATTAATAATATATTATTTATAACTATATAGGTTAGATACATAATTATGTATATGTAGACTATAGATCCTGAAATAAATTATTAAGTCATACAGAATAAACAAAAATAAAAAAGGTACATTAAAAAAAACGTTCTGCACTCCGGGAGTGCCAGGAGAAGTGAAAACTTGAATATTAACGTTGTGTATTTTTGATATTTTGGAATGGTTAGGGAATAATTTTGCACGAATTGCTTTAATTATCAGTATAAAAGTACTATCATTTATGTGGTAAAATACAATATTCATTTATTGCGCTATCGTACACAAACATGATAATTCTCCCTCCGTCTTACGAATTTTCGATCAGGTCACGTGTCCTGACGCGAGTTTAACATTTTTTACCCATCAAAAAAGTGCACAAAGGCGCTAATGAAGTGTTCACTTCAAAAAAAAATTTAATAAAAGTTATGAATATTGTAATTCACGTAACGACCAATCAGAGCAGAGCGCGTGCTTGAGTGGGGTCGAGGCGCCATCTTTACTTTAGGAAGGCCGACAGTTATTGAGATACATTTGAGCGATAGCGACTGATCGAATCGGAACGTTCAGTTGTGAGTTGTGAAAAAAGAAATAAGATCAGTGCCCTGAACCCACTGCTCGGTCTTAACTGTTATTTTTCATTCGAAATTATTGTAAAGTGAAAATATTGTTTATTCTAAATAAAAATAGTGTAAAACCAGCATAGTTGTGTTTTATGCTCGAATATTACCCAGATGACGCCCACTAAACCCGCAACCACTAATGACGTTGCCATAGAGAACAATACTTCTCGGACATATATATAATTTTTTTTCTTATGCCCCGGGAGGTGAAATGTGTGTATAAGAGTGTAAGCTTCTTTACTTTAGAATATGTAATAGGTATGCTCTTTTAGGCCTCGTCCTGGACGCCGGCGGGCGGCGCGAGCGACGGCACGCGCTTATTGATCAAAGTTCATAGATTTGTGTGAAGCTGTTCTCGACGACAGCGGTGCGGGCGGCGGAGCACGAGCGTCAAGCTGTAGTTGAGAAGCGACCGCGCGTTGGAATACGAGTTGTGACGTTCTGCTTATTTTACTTAGAATGTCGATGATTGAGGAAATCATTTCAGAGGTTTTAGATAGGCCACCATTATGGAATAGTAAACACTATGACCATAAAAATAGAACGAATAATTAAAATGTTATGGGAGGAAATAAAACGGAGTGATCTGGCCGCTGGCGTCGTGAACGGACCACGTACACCGCGCCAACCGCTGGCGTCCAGGACGAAGCCTTAGTTTGTAAGTATCAAATAATATGCTTAGTTTGTAGTTTACGCCAATGCAGACTGTATTTTATAATTAATTCAATGCAATATACGGTTTTCTATAGAGGTGGTTGTCTATTTATTAATATCCAAAAATCCCCAACATTACAGAGGGTTGTTGGATTTGGCATGGTTAATATTTAAAAGGCGAAGAAGAAACTTACAAAAAAAGCAACAAAAATAATATAGTAAGTACCTAATTTGGAATGGATCCACTGGGCGACCACTAGTTTTAAATTAATTAATATAATATAATAATATAATATTCTACCACATACACACAACACCATCTAGCCTAAACTAAGCAGAGCTTGTACTATAGGTATTAAACAATGGATAAACATACATATATAATTTTTCTTTTTGTAAATATATACATATTATACATAGACACGCCCAGACCAAGACAAACATCATGTTCATGCACAGAAATGTTTGACTTGTGCGGGAATCGAACCCGCGACCTCAGCCGTGGCAGTCAGTTACACTAACCACTACGCCATCGAGGCCGACTAATTAACTAACATACCTTATCAATAAATACAAATGCAAACATAATATGTGACCTTGCTATTAGTTGTACCTGTATACCGTAGACCTTACAAACGATCACCCTGAGGTTTTACCAGGGGGTGGTGGGCTTTGTGGGCCTGCCCGCCATCCGTTCAGCACCAGATCCAAGAGGCGGCGTGCGTGTTCCCACGCACGCCTCTGTGTCGAGTCCGTCTCCTCTCTAGGGGGTCTCAGTAGGGTTTTATTGAGAAATGACTAATGGTCTTATCGTGTAGTGGCCTGACGTTTCATACGGCGGGCCAAAACGTCGGCGGGGTCTCGAGGTCTACTATCATCATTTCAACATCTTTCTTTACCCCGGTGAGTCCGACTTAACCCCTCCACCCGCCCCCGCGGAGGGGTACGGGTCATTATCCCACGTAAAAAAAAGACCTTACAAACGAAGCAAGAGATAAAATTGTACCGAATTTAGAACACATTCTATATTAGCAAGGTATAAAGATTTCCAGTCCAAAATTGAACGTAAAAAGTTGTAAACGTTCCGGCATTCACAGATGTTTGCAGCCGTCTAATTTGATAAAGTAATTTAGAGTTTAAATAGACGCTTGTTAGAGACTCTTCGCGATAATTTCGAAGCAAAAGTAAGTTGAACAGATGTTTAGGCAGCGCCTACAGAAATGTACAATCCACACTTATAATACATACATACATAGATTCACGCCCGTTACCCAGAGGGGTAGGCAGAGACTACGGATTTCCATTTGCCCCGTCGGTTCAAGGAGCTCTTAACCTGGTCTTTGTCCAGAACGCCTCCGATCTGATCGAGAAACGTTCGCCTAGGTTTGCCTCTTGCGACTGTTCCATTCACACTAGCCTTACACACTTATAAATAAGGATCTATGTTCGTTTAATGCCTTTCTTTGCAGTTTTTGATACATACATAGTCTCACACGCAAGTTTACGCGAATAGGTTGGCAAAGATGTATTTGACATTCACATTTCGCCAGCTAGAAGACGAGCTCATGGCTTTTTAGCTTTTTAGCCATACAATTACAAATGTAAATAAATTGATACATTTTTTAAATTCTAGCTCCCTACTAAAGTATTGCGAATCTTATCTTATCTTATGTGGGGGCCAGTCAGTGCAGACCGGCGACACTTCGACCCAGTGGGATCTTTTGTGTCGACACTCTCCCAATAACGACTGCCATAGATGTTCATGGCAGCCGGGACCGACGGCTTAACGTGCTCTCCGAGGCACGGAGCAGGCGATAATTGTCAATCAATACGCACATAATTTCGAAAAGTCATATAACTTCCGAAAGTCAGAGGTGCGCCTGTGGGTTCGAACCTGAGACCCTCTGCATTGCAGTCTGTTGGTCTCCCCACTGAGCTATCGCTGCACTCGAAGTATTGCGGATAATTGCGGCACCTTAATTTTTAATCCTAATCCTAATCTATACATCTATACAAATAAATAAAATTGAAGTACCTATCTGTTTGTAATGTCAAAATAACAGCTTTTTAACTAATGCATATGAAAGTATATAAGATACCTATACGAAAACATCTATTTTTAAAATTTTTGTCTGTCTGTCTGTTTGTTCCGGCTAATCTCCGAAACGGCTGAACCGATTTTGATGGGACTTTCACTGGCAGATAGCTGATGTTATAAAGAGTAACTTAGGCTACTTTGATTTTAGAAAAAAATAGGTTTCCGCGGAGACAAACACTTTTTAGCTAAAATCTACGCGGACGAAGTCGCAGGTAACATTAGTATATCTATATAAATTATATCAAAAATTTGAGCATGCTCTTGACTTTGTCCGCGTGACAACAGTTCGCCCGCAATGAAATGTACACGTAAACACTATGCACTATTCCCGTTTTACTGAAAGGAATTCTACGAAAAATAAAGCCTTTAAAGGTTATAATTAAAGACCGCGAAGATCGTGCAACTTCTTCTCATACATTAAAAAAATCCTTTGCCTGAACCTAGCAAATTACTTAAATATTACTTCAGCCAATTCACTAAACAAGGCGAGGCGTTCATAGCCAGTTGCACTTACTGATCGGTAAACTAATAACGAGGTTAAGCTGGGTGTCGGTCAGTCTATAGATGGGTGACCGCTTAGTGGTATTTCATCTGAGCGTCTCCGTGCTTCGGAGGGCACGTAAAAAGTCGGTTCCGGTTGTTGCCAAATTGACAGCAGTCGTTAAGCCATGTCAGAGGCCTACGGGTGGCTGGAACAACTCTTGACAGCAGGTTGGCCACTAACCACACGAAAACAAAAAGACTAAACAATAAAGTTTGATGTTCATAAGTACACTTACGAACGCGTAAATCATTTTATTTTTACTTTGGCTTAATTAAGATTATACCTATAGATCGCCTAAATTTATATCACAACATAGGTATTGCTTTAGTTTTAAGATTGATATCTTACTCTCTGGAACTCCTTACCAGCGCCTCTATTTTCAGCTAGATAATTAACACTACTTAATTACTTTGTGTACAAAATAATAAGCGATTTATTAGGCGATGTTTGGGTAAATTTACAATTGACTCACAAAATATTAAACCAATATTTTTAAAATTACCTATTTTATATTATATATTTTGAGAATCTTTATTAACACTCTTTACAATAGATTATTGTTAGATAGTCATGGTCCGTGGATCACACCATTGATTAACGTCTGCTACGGCCGCCTTTAAACACATTCCTGTTCACAATATACCTACATATATATAATAATAATATCAGCCCTGTATATAAACTGCCCTGTAGATGGACACAGGTCCTGTTAGTGTGATAGTAAAATCATCGTAAAGGAATACCACTTCTTACTTCCAATAGCTGTGCCGGGAAAAGGTCTTAATAATTTTTGTGAAAATAATATGTGAAAACAATATGTGAAAATAATATGTGAAAATAATATGTGAAAATAATATGTGAAAATAATATGTGAAAATAATATGTGAAAATAATGTGTGAAAATAATATATGAAAATAATATGTGGAAATATAAATGTACATTAAATACCTACTTTTTAGCTTGCCATGTGCTGTACATAAAACCCTAAGGAATGCTCATTGATAATAAAAATAGTGTAAAATAATTCACAAGAATGCTCGTAAAATAAAAAATATCAACCGATAATTACTATTATAAATAAATAAAGTAAAGAATTACAGGTACTTTATTCAGAATGTACCATCATATTTCTATTGCGGTGCTTCTATGGTAAGATTCTGTTATAACATATTTTTTCTCTTTAAGACAGATGATTTTTATTACTACTGATGATCCCTGTGTAAACACAAATAAAGACCAGACGCGGTACAGCTGTTTATCGATTATCGATTTTTATGAACCCACCGACTATTCTGCGAATAGGCAGCGATTTAATGACCTAAGTATCTTATCTTATCTTATCTCATGTGGGGGCCAGTCAGTGCAGACCGGCGACACTTCGACCCAGTGGGATCTTTTGTGTCGACACTCTCCCAATAACGACTACCATAGATGTTCATGGCAGCCGGGTCCAACGGCTTATCGTGCTTTCCGAGGCACGGAGCAGGCGATAATTGTCAATAAATACGCACATAATTTCGAAAAGTCATATAAGTTCCGAAATTCAGAGGTGCGCGTCGTGGGTTCGAACCCGAGACCCTCTGCATTGCAGTCTGTTGGTCTCCCCACTGAGCTATCGCTGCTCTTATGACCTAAGTAACTACAAGCAACGTGTTTCAACATAGATTTTAAACGTCTTCAAACGAATAAGTGTTTTATTTATTATATTATCCAAATTTGCTCCGCAGCGCTACTGCTTTTGGCAAAATTGTGCCACAGAATGATCCACAAGAAGGTCCTTTGATTCTAACGCCTTATATAGAAAGTGGAGAAACAGAAAAAGCAAAACGACTGTCAGCAGTCGATCCAAGCCTGTTCGCTGGCGTCAACAGCCACGCTGCGTACTTCACCGTGAACGAAACTAACAAATGGCACCTATTCTTCTGGTATTACCCTGCGGAAGGAGTTCCTCTGGATAGCACACCGCTAATTATCTGGTTACAAGGCGGTCCTGGCAGTTCTTCATTGTACGGCTTATTTGAGGAAATTGGTCCGATACAGTACATAAATGGCACAGGTAATTAATTTGCATTTCAGATGCATTCAACACAATAATGCAACAATTTAGATCACCTAGCAAAATTTGTGTCACTAGTGAATGGTAAATCACTCGTGTTTTCGAGTCTTAAAATCCTTACTTCCTAACTAATATTATAAATATGCGACTGTGAGTGTGTCTGTTTGTTTATTTGCTTGTTACGCTTTCATATCCTTACTGAGTAGTTAGGAGGTGTATGCAAAATTTTGAGTTTGGGAAAGTTTTTGAAGCACAGAAAAGGTCATAGGGTTATTCAGAAAAAGTACTGTTCTCGAACGACAGCGATTTATGAACTAAATCTAGATTAACAATAGCTATATTATCTATACAAATAAATAAAATCGAAGTGTCTGTTTGTAATGTCAAAATAACAGCTTTTTATCTAATGCATATGAAAGTATATAAGGTACCTATACGAAAACATCTATTTTTAAAACTTTTGTCTGTCTGTCTGTCTGTCTGTTCCGGCTAATCTCCGAAACGGCTGAACCCGTTTTGACGGGACTTTCACTGGCAGATAGCTGATGTTATTAGGAGTAACATAGGCTACTTTCATTTTAGAAAAAAATAGGATTCCTCGGAGACAAACTCTTTATAATTAAAATCTACGCGGACGAAGTCGCAAGTAACAGTTAGTTTAATAATACAATTGTTGCCCAGAACGCCATAACAAATTATATTTTACGTATACTTCTTTCAGTTGAACGAAGGTCTTTCACATGGGGTAGCAATTATTCTCTTCTCTTCATCGACAACCCTGTTGGCGTTGGATTCAGCTTTTCGGATGACTCCGATAAGTTCGTCTCCAATGAAAACCAAGTTGGTAATAGTATTATTAAAATTATTGATGGGAGTGTCTACGGTAGCCGCAGTAGGTACATTAATGAATGTTGCCTCAGTAATTATATTTCTAATATATTACTCTTTTACTTAGTTGAGCTTTATGGTAAGCAGTTTCTAAAAATACTCTAAATCCTAATAATTATCCTAACTAAAAATCTCTTTAATAAGAAATAATAAAATATCCTAACTAATATTATAGATGGGAATGTGAGTTTGTTTGTTACGCTTTCACGCCTTAACTACTCGACAGATTATCATGAAATTTCGCATACGCGTTGTCATGGAAACAGAAAAGGATATAGGGACCTTTAATCCAGAAAGCAGTACTGGTACAAATCTAACCTAAAGCAAAATCTAGTATACAAATAATTATACAACGTTTGTAACAATTTAAGATTATTTTGTCAACGCTTGCAGGTTGGTGCGTGTCTTCTAAACTTCTTGCAACAGTTCTTACAAGTATTCCCGGAACTAAGGAAGGCGCCGTTATTTATCGCCGGCGAGTCTTACGCCGGCAAATACATTCCCGCGTTTGGGCACTATATACACCATTCCCAAAACGATTCGATGCCTATTAATTTAAAGGTACGTTTTTGACATATGCATACATTTGTATAGCTGTTAATCATGCAATTGTATTCACAACTAGTTCCAAATATGACATTATTATTGAAAGTACTTTGCGGTTTGTTTCGTATAGGGGTTAGCCATAGGCGACGGATTGATAGATCCACCAACAATGATGCACTACTCAGAGTTGGCACTCCAACTGGGACTGGTAGATCCTGAACAAGCCGAAGTGATACACCAACTGGAAGAAGACGCTAGAAAACATTGGGATGAGCAAGACTTGGCTGCATTCAGCAAGGTTGTATAAAGTTTAATATTGTCTTCTGTTTACGCGAATGTTATTCATGGAAATTAAACTACTGTTGATTGCGGAATGCGACGTAAACAAGTAACGTCACGAACCATCCGATCGAGCGAGCTATAAAAGCGCGCTCGGCGCGCAATGACTCACTTTGACATCGAGCGGCGGACGGAACGGACGTGCTGTGTGATCGCTGTTGGGTGATATCAATTGTTTCTTACTTTATTTGTTAATGCATTTCTTAAATAAGTCAATGATTATTTAAAGGTTAAAGTGCGTCTGTTATTTTTTTAAGCTGTTTCACATCCGATTCCTAACACTACTATATACGGATTTTATCGCGTTGTTTATTTGACACTTTATTACATAATTTAGAAACAGTTACACTACTACTATTAAACTTTACTAATTTGTAACCTAATTAAATTATTTAAACTATTAAAACTATTCATATTTATGTTTACACATTCCCCGACGTTTTTAAAATAAAATTATGTTCGGGTACTTTAAAATAACTACACTGGAACATTGAGACAACTGCCATCTTAGTCTCCCCGTGACCATGGCTGCTGAAAAGCAACCGAAACGTCGGGGAAAGTGTAAACATAAATATAAATA
Source organism: Catocala sponsa (assembly GCA_963564715.1). NCBI lineage: Eukaryota > Metazoa > Arthropoda > Insecta > Lepidoptera > Erebidae > Catocala > Catocala sponsa. The sequence continues at coordinate 2,162,491 of OY751337.1, forward strand.
GCTTTAATAGTTTCAATAATTTAATAAGCTTAAAAATTAGTAAAGTTTCATAGTAAGTAATAGTAGTGTAACAGTTTCTAAATTTAAGATTAATATCAATGAATAAAGTTTGTCCTTAATTCAATCTTCTATTTAATGTTAGTTTTTATGACTCAACGCAAGCAGTTTGTCAGGGGTAGACCGTAGAAGCAGCACAACCGTTACTTTAGTCAGAATAATCTAGATAAAGAAGAATTTAATTTTATGTTCAACAGAATTTTGAGGGTTACCTGGTGCTAAAGGGAATAAAAACCCAGTAAAGGCTAATAATAATAATGGTTGGTTTGTACCTGTTTCTGAACCCTTCCATTAACAGGTAATAGGTTGTACCATCCACTATTATAAGCTGTTGCTTACCGCTCTAAGTACCAAATTTGGAAGCGTTATCGAGCTGCCAGTGAGCGGGCTATGATAACTATTGATCAAGTAAAACTACCATTACCATAACGATCTTTAACATTTTGCATGAATCGTAATCGTAATTACTAGTATTATTTATTTATTTTTATAATATTTTTTTTATTATTTAGTGATAAGTTTCCTTGTTGTGTTTGTTGATGTTTATAAATAAATAGACTTTGTAAATGAACATAAATATTAGCTATTTATGTTTTGTTAATATTTAAAAAAAATTGTATTTAATTTTCTCTTATTTCTAGGGTTACGTTGCCACATTAAAGTTATTGGAGAAGTATGCTCCGATAAATGTTTATAATTACCTACTTGTTCCTAACGATGACTTGAACAAGCATAGTCCTTTACTGAACAGAGAAGATATCCAAGAAGCCCTTCACGTGAAGAGAATGCACTACATATCGAACAACCAGCTTATACACAAGCAGTTTCATATGGATGAGTTTGACACAGTTAAACCATGGCTGGAAGAACTATTGGAACACTATGGAGTAATGTGTTATAAGTAAGAAAGTAAATTACATTTGTATTTAAAGTAAGTAAATTTAAAGTATAAATGCGATAATAATAACCTCGATGGCGTAGTGGTTTGTGTAACCGACTGCCACGCATGAGGTCGCGGGTTCGATTCCCTCACAAGTCAAACATTTGTGTGCATGAACATGCATGTTTGTCTTGGTCTGGGTGTTTCTATGTATAATATGTATGTATTTACAAAAAAAATAATTATAATATGTATGTTTATCCATTGTCTAGTACCCATAGTACAAGCTCTGCTTAGTTTGGGCTAGATGGTGTTGTGTGTATGTGATAGAACATTATTATATTATTATTATAAAGCAATATATTTAAAGTAAGTAAATCGAATGACATATTGTAGTAACGTTTAAGAATAAGATAAACCGCGATATATTTTCTAATTTAAATTTTAATTGATTACACAAATGTCGTATTGGTTTAAGCGGCCGTCTCGCCGCTGTCACTATGCCGATTATTGTGGGTTCGAATCCCACACAGAACAAACATTTGTGGATACGAATGGATGTTTGAGTTCAAGTCTGGGAGTTCTTTGTATTCGTTGTATGGTTGTAAGTTTGAATGATGATAATTCGACTGTTTGTTAAGCCCCACGCGACACAGAAATTATACCTAGTGCGTTGTCTTTTTTAATAAAATAAAAATTAATTATAGTAGGTATTTTAACTAAATAAAATACATTCTATTCCCTTTTTATTTTTCAAATTCAATTGCATGTCGTGAATTAATCCACCATATTACACTAGAAACAGGCTAGTTGTAGCTTAAATGTAATAAAGTACCATATCTTAAAAAGTTTAACCAGAGGTTCGGCTTTTAACTGCACACAACTTCGTACCTATGCGCAGTGTTAAACGATGGCTAATAATTACGTGATTTTGTCGTTTTCGGTCTTGTGCTAAAAGTATGAACTAGGTTATTTAAAGGAACTTTTTGACTGCGCAAATACTGCACCACATACCACCTAATCATAAGAATCTATCCGAAGATGAAACGGAAAAGAAATGAAACATAGTGTTTATTTAGGATTTAGAATAAATTATTGCAATAATTTAATACTTCTGCCATACTGCACAGCAGTTTGTTGGCAGACGTAGCTTTTAATATATATATTAAAACTAGCTTTTGCCCGCGGCTTCACTCGCGTTAATTTTGACAATCAATTCGGATTGTACTCTGCTTGTAATAATATTATTCAATCATGATTCGAAAGACACGTGGCGCCATCTATTATCATAAGAATGTTTTTGTTGTTTTCCTCGGGAACAGTAATTTTATTCGGGATGAAAAGTAGCCTATGTCCGTTTCTGTACACCTGACAACGTATATACAAAATTTCAGAATGATCGGTTAAGTGGTTTAGACGTGAAAAGGTAACAAACAAACAAACTCATTTTCGCTTTTATAATATTAGTTAGGATTAGGATTATTGCTATTACACTTCCTCATATAATATAATAAAAAAAAAAATCAACGGGTTGCACTTCGGGAGTGCCGGCAGAAGTGAAAACTTGAATATTAACGTTGTGCATTTTTGATATTTTGGAATAGTTAGGGAATAATTTTGCACGAATTGCTTTAATTATCAGTATAAAAGTACTATCATTTATGTGGTAAAATACAATATTCATTTATTGCATTATCGTACACAAACATGACAATTCTCCCTCCGTCTTACGAATTTTCGATCAGGTCACGTGTCCTGACGCGAGTTTAACATTTATTACCCATCACAAAAAAGTGCACAACGCCGCTAAAGAAGTTTTCACTTCAATAAGTTATTGTTTTTTTTTTCTTTTAATGCAGTTATATCTGTTCACCTTCCATTAAAACCTTGGCTCTACTTTTATTGTGGGACCACCGCCGTCTTACACAATATACTGCATGCCGTCTTATAGAATTATTTGTTAAATTTTGCTAATTTCAAATGCACAGCGGTCAACTGGACGTGTTAGTCGCATACGCGCTCTCGGTGCACACGTACCGCAGCCTCAAGTGGTCGGGGCAGCAGGCCTACCTCAAGGCTTCTAGGTATCCTCTATTCGATGAAGCTGATCCCAACAAAGTTAACTCGTGAGTACTTTTGACTACTATATGGTTTAGTAACCAATAAATGCGATAGTATATTTATATTGTTTTTGTGCCATCAGGTGGGACGTGCATCTGCACATAACATTTTAATTATTTTAAAGTTGCTTTATACTTACATATTTTTATTTACCTACTTAATTACTGTTTGTTATACATTCTATAATAATTGATGATGCATGTCATAATGGTACAAAAATAAAAATCTTTTCATTTCATCTATATATATTTTCATTTCAATATATGTCAAATTATTTTTTGACGACTACGCCACCGAATCGATTCTGATTAAGTTTTACATAGAGATCGGTGATAAAGAGAGATGATTCATGATAAAGGACATAATATAATTTGGCCGAACACTTCTCACACGGAAAAGAGATCAGCCACTGCTGCCATACTATTTAAAAAATAATGAGATATCACAGGCATCAACTTGATAGATGAACCTGTTTTACATTACAACATTTTTGTAATGTAAAATTACAGAAGAATACACGTGAAAGGACTTATTCCGTTTGTCTTTTCACGAGTATTCTTCTAACATTTTAAGTAATATTAATATCAAATAAATGTATTGCAGTTTCGTGAAGGCAAGCGGCAACTTCTTGGACGTGATGGTTCGCGGCGCGGGACACATGGTGCCCGCAGACCAGCCGCAAGCCGCCAAGCAGATAATAGACATGTTCATTAACAAATTCAAATAAATAAAGCAATTATTTGTGCTGTCATACTAATGGTTGTTTATTTCATATTATCTTTTATACTTATTATACCTGATATTAGTTTATTATTATGAATATTGACTATCACCACCTCGTCAGCGAAAATTGATTGAAATAACAGTGAAACTGAGATTGTGCTCAGTAGTTAGCAAATAAATTCGCTATTTCTATTAAAAGAGTAAACGTCTAATGTTTTTTATACAACGAAGGTGGCAAACAATCATACGGCCCACCTGATGGTAAGTGGTCACCGTAGCCTGTGGACGCCTGCGACACCAGAGGCATCACTTGCGCGTTGCCGACCCTTTTGGAAAGGAAATGGGAAGGAGAAAGAGCGGGATGGGGGAAAGGGGGTGATTGAGCCTCCGGCACTCTCACACACCGAACGAAACACAACAGTAGGAGTACTGGTATTTCACGTCGATATTTTGTGAGAGGGTAGTACTTCCCCGGTCGAGCTGGCCCATTCATGCTGAAATCAGCGAGGCTCTACTACTCTACTCATGTGTAGATATTGAGGTGAGAAGTCACGTAAAAGAAGAAATATAAATATTTTCGTTGTGAACTTTAGCATATTTTATATTAAACTTTGTTACTGAGTAAGGTACTAAAAAAGTAGTGAAATACCAAAAGGTAGAGGAACTTTATTGATATTTTATGATAACTTTGTTTTATAGGTATAAAGCTGCGTCCATATCTGTGTCCTAATACCAACTGTGTTGTATGACCTCAGATCGCATTAGACAATAAAATATATGACGCGCTAGCAATCCATCGTATCTTAAGATACGATGATCTTTATAATCGCCAATCGGCGCTGCATACGCAATTTCTTGAAATGCAAAATTTAATGAGAAGCCGTAACTGATATTATAAATGCGATCGGGTATGCTGTTTCTTTGTAGCGCTATCACGCCTTAACTGTTTGACTTATGTATCATCAGAAAATTTCACATACATGTTGACAGAGGTATACATAGGATACCATTCATCCAAAAATAAAAAAACTGTTACGCAGGCAAAAGCTAGTATCAAATACGTCTAAAAAGCCTCGTCAGTGTTTTGACTGCAAACATTGCTACTAATTATATTGCTGTGGCCTAGAATTTGATACATTGCATTGTCGGAGGAAACCATAAAGTCCATATGAGAGATCACTTGGTTAACAACGCACAAGCAACTCAGATTAGTAATAGTAGTGCAGATTCACGGACGGCCTTAAATCTGCGCCTGAACATGTTTGACTTGCTACGGACGATCTGAGACTAAATAAATAAATAAATCAATTTTATATACAAACTTCCAGATCGGTCAAGATAATTCATGACCAAGCTCTCTGAATGACACATATGGGTTTGTAAAGATAGCTCCTTCATTAGAAAAACCGGCCAAGTGCTAGTCGGACTCGCGCACCGATTATGTGATGTAACTAAAAATTTAAGATGTTCGAAATTTTCCCTTTATGTGTGCTATAAACGTTGCTTCATGCCAAATTTCAAGATTCTAGGTCGACTGGAAGTATCCTTTAGGTTTTGATTCGCTTGCGAGTAGTTGCGAGTTTCAAAATATGCGGCTTAAATTTCTGTTTCTTTTAAATGCGTTGACATGGAAGTTTGATTTTATTGCAGCTTAAAGGTGGCAGCTGCTCCGTGTAAAAACTGATATCCAGTCAAATCCGGTTAGACTAGAAAGCCGACCCCTAGTGACTTGGGAATAATAAAGGCTAGGGAGAAGAGAATTCACGTACAAGCAAAATTTTGAAATAGTAAAAATACTTCTTTTCCCTCAAAATTTCTAGCTGGACATTAGCGTCAAATCGTCTGTGTAAGTATTCATTATGAATTACGTTAACCAATGTCATGTAACTGTAAGCTATATTACCTACCAAGATCTTTCGGTTACCAACAAATACAAATTTGTATTCTTCTGTTGGTATCATTACATAGTTACTAATCCTAATCCTAACTAATATTATAAAAGTGAAAATGAGTTTGTTTGTTTGTTACCTTTTCACGTCTAAACCTCTGAACCGATCATCCTGTAATTTTGCATATACGTTTTCAGGTGTACAGAAACGGACATAGGCTACCTTTCATCCCGAAAAAAATTACTGTTCCCGAGGAAAACAACAATAACGTTGTTATGATAATAGATGGCGCCACGTGTCTTTCGAATCATGATTAAGTTATATTATTACAATCAGAGTACAACCCGAATTGATTGTCAAATTCTTAATTAACGCGAGCGAAGCCGCAGGCAAAAGCTAGTAATCATTAAATTACAAATCCGGCCCGACTGTATGTTCATACATGCGCCGACTTTGGCAACTAATAGTTCATCGCCTGCGGTGTATGAGACTGACGATAGACGCTGTATTACAAAAGGCCTACGGCGACTAGGTAAGACTGAGTGAGAGCGTTTGTGCACTACAATTAATTTTACTGTCCGGCAGTCCGATTTTTTACGGTCCGATGTGGCATGAAAAAAACGGATGATTAGCTTGTGCACTTGTCCGACTTTAATCGGATCGGTGCGACGCAGTTTACGGTAGCTCTCTTTGAAACTACACGCCACGCACGCGTAATTACTCTAGGAACAATGAGTATTTTCCCCCCTTACCCGCGCCCACCTCGCCCGCTCATGAATAACGCGGACGCAGTGCACAAGTATAAACACTTTTTTCATTGCTGACATCTCGGACCGGAAAAAACGGCCCGGAATGGGGAAAAGTAAAATGTCGGACGGTAAAATAACGTATAGTGCACAAACTAGTGTATACATTTATGGCGTGCCATATCGGACCGTAAAAAATCGGACTTCCGGACAGTAAATTTCCTTGTAGTGCACAAACGCCCTAAGAGCTTTTACACACGTGCCGTGTCGTGACTCATAATCACGTCGTACGCATAATCTTATCTTTCAACTATGTGATAGTAGTACGAGGTGCTCCGGTCTCTACAGGTTGATTTTGAAATCGTGTAATTCCTTTTAACCACGCATTCTACTGGTGCTATAGAATAACCACGACCATATTTTTTTAAAATTAGAATTTTGTTTTACGAGAAATTAATGTACCGTTTTTTTTCGTGAAATGGTTTCAGATAGTCATATTATGTTGTTAACACCCGGAGCAATTTTAAATCCTTACTAATTAAAAAAAAATAACGTATCAATAATAATGTCGTAAATAATAACGGGCGGTCCTTTTTATTGCCCCTTATACATATGTCTATCTGAAACCATTTCACGAAAAAAACGGTAGGTACATTAATTTTTCCAAAACAATAATTCGGATAAAAGAAATATGGTCAGGGTTATTCTATACCACCAGTAGAATGCGTGGTTAAAAGGAATTACACGATTTTAAAATCAACCTGTATAGACGCATCTTTGCGAAAGCGAATCACCGGTAACGTTCTGACTATAAACCACACTCATAGTTTTCGCGATGTTCATCTAAATTTAAAGTTTCATATGTATCTTCTCAGTTTGTTAAATTCAGAATCCTGACGTCCTCCTCAGCTGAAGAAGGAATGGTATTGTTTATTCAAACAATACCATTCCTTCTTCAGCTGAGGAGGACGTCAGGATTACTCAACTACTTAACCGATTTAAACATTATTTCGCCTTTAGAAAGCTACTTTAAAAAAGAACAGTTCTGTTACTAACATAACCTAACCTATTTTTACGCGAGCGATGACTCAGGCGAAAGTTAGTATTCAATATAATTTCAAAGAAAGAACATTTATTACTGCAAAATAATTATCAGAAAAGGACAACGAGTAGGATCGCGCGATTTGTACTCTCACTATTACGTCACGAAAGTACTGTCAGCGTGGCGAGTACGAGATGTTACAATTCTACAATGACGCTCCGTCGTGTGCTGACATTTTCAGACGTGTATGCGGTCGTAATTCTCTAGTACAGCGAGCGTAAGGCGTTCTACAGACAACAGTCTTTTAGACAGACAGAAAGATCCGACTTTATTTGTTGTCATCCTTTGCTGGCCGCGGTTACGGTCGCCATGGCGAGCCACGGTGGCGGTATATAAGTATTTCGTTTGTAAGTCACCTCGTGTTTGGCATAAACCATAAGGAATGCTTATTGATAGTAAAATAACTTTATATTTTTACACAAGAATGTCTGTAAACTAGATAATAGTTATTGGTCGATAAAGAGTATTATAAATAGGTGAAGTAAAATATGATATACACTTTATCCAAGAATGTACCGCACGGCTTATTTTGTGGTAGTACTATGGTAAGTTCGTATTGTCCTTTTTTAAATACCACGAAGTCCAAGATGAGCGTACTGCTTAGCAAGCAGGCAACATTGCCTTTGACTGTGCACATCATCAATATTTCAACCGAGGGTGTCCTACTGTTATTTGCGCTGGTAGTCGAAATGGTAAGAGCAGTCCATTTAACTGCATGGGTGGCAATATTTTCCATCGCAGGAATAGAACCAAACGTCGACCTTTTGTAGACTAAAAGTCTGGTTGAGCTGCTCCAGATTTAAAAAGAGATACCATTCACCCTGCTTGATTTTTTGAAGTATTAAGTGATGTTTTAATTTTAATGTACGATTTTTCTTTAGCGCTTCTGTTCTAGGCCACATCCTGCCACAGAATGATGCACATGAAGGCCCATTAATTCTTACACCTTATATCGAAAGTGGAGAGATAGAAAAAGCAAAGCAACTGTCGGCAGTCGATCCAAGCCTGTTTGCTGGCATCAATAGCCACGCTGCGTACTTCACCGTGAACGAAACTAACAAATGGCACCTATTCTTCTGGTACTTCCCTGCGGAAGGAGTTCCTCTAGACAGCACACCACTGATTATTTGGTTACAAGGCGGCCCTGGCGGATCTTCGATGTACGGCTTGCTTGAAGAAGTTGGTCCGATACAATATATAAATGGAACAAGTAAGTTTTATTTTAAATAATAAAGAAAATAAGGAAAACTGACCAAGAGAATTATGCAATTGTGAATAGAATAGCCGAAAGTCAAAGATCTGGACGAGCATCTTTGAATTACATTCTGAAGAGAGGCCTGGAGTTAACAACATAAACTAAAATAACGAGTGTGCTTCAAGAATGTAATGTACACAATGAAGCAAGAGAGATGTGTTAGGACTCTAGCAATTGAAAAGCCTTAGAGTCTGGCTATTTCTCCAGAAAACTCGATATCTATACTAATATTATAGAGCTGAAGAGTTTGTTTGTTTGTTTGAACGCGCTAATCTCAGGAACTACTGGTTCGATTTGTTTAATTATTTTAGTGTTGGATAGCTTATTTATCGAGGAAGGCTATAGGTTATATGACATCATGCTACGACCCACGGGAGCAACGCAGTAATGATAAACGCGGGTGAAACCGCGGAAACATCTATAGATAATAAAATTAGACGTCACCTGGTGGAATTACGCTAATTATTGCAACTAAAATACTCCCGAAAAGTCCGTTATATTCCTAATTATGTAACGGAGAGTACGAAGTACTAATATTTTTCAGAGCTAAAATTTATACCATTTTTGCTCTGAAATATATTGACAATATTGAACTACAGGTCTCTTACACTAGAATTAACTTAGTTAATAATAAAAAGTTCCTTATCACCACTTAAGAAACCAAAACAGTAAAGTAATTTCAAAAATACTAATCTAAGCTTTCTTCTTTTAGTAAAACGAAGATCTTTGACGTGGGGTAATAATTACTCCTTGCTCTTCATCGACCAGCCTGTTGGTACTGGATTTAGTTTTACTGAAGTGCCAGACAAGTACGTCACCAATGAAGACCAGGTAATGTTATAAATAACTAGCTACTGCACCCACGCGAAAAGTGACGACGTCTTGAGCAACGTGACAAGTTGAAGTGACAAGATTGACAAGCTTAGAACTAGTGTGGTAAAAAGGACATAAAAGTTGAATAATTAACTCACATTACCGGGAAAAATCATATGTGCTAATCCAGGCGATTGTTTATCTGTGTGCCAAGTTATAAATCCATTTAACGGTTTAAATCCTTAGTTCCCAAAGTGGTCCAGGTGGACCCCCAGGGGTCTACGGGAGACTCGACGGGGGTCTACGTTGGTGTGACAAAAAAATGGGGGTTCACAATTCGTAAGCGGGGGTCCACGAAAATTAATTTGCTTTCGATAGTAAAGAACTAAAATGTTGGCTTGACTTCACCTATCAATGTAGGCAAATAATATTTTAAGAAGCTCAGCGCATGTTACTTGGAAAAACTTGCATATTCCATATATTTTTAATTGAATGAACTTGTTTGATTCTTCGCCAATATAAATACGAATGCCAAGGATTATGGTAGAAATGTAGCTGCAGGGGGTCCATCAGAACCAGCAAAATTTTGAAAGTGAAATGAAAAAAAAGTCTGGGAACCTCTGTTTTAAATGATTGGTTAGAGAATGTCCGGAACCCATAATGCGGCTTTTTCTACTGTTTTAGCTGGGTTAGTCAAACTGAGCGTGGGCTCTGCTCAGTGGATCGCTGATATAATTACAGTTCCAATGATCCAACCACTTGCTAGTGCAAGCAGCAAGTTGGTACACCATGGTGATTAAAACTAAAGGCAATACGACTTTGCGTGGAGTGTTCTTCTCTTTGTAACTATTTTATTAGGCATATTATTGAGTAATTAAAGTCATTAATTCTGTATATAGTATAACATTAATAATCTATTACCATGGATTTGAAAATCTTCTATAACTATCTACATCAATAAGAGCTGATATTCCCACCGTCAGGTAACTTTTGTGTGAGGATTAATTGTGGTGATTATTTTAATTAAATAAACATGTTAAATTATTTTCATATAATTGAAGTCAAAACTTCTTTAGGCGCGTTGAACACTTCTTGGGTGAACAAAAATCATAGAACTCGCGTCATCGTCACGCTTCGTCATCGTCACGCTTCCACGCTTTCCATTTTTGAATTACGAAATGTTGACCTTCTTAATAACCCCTAAGAGTATAAAAAAAGGGCGGGTCGGATTCCTGATGAATCCGACCCGCCCTTTTTTTATTTATTTTTTATAGAGAAGTGTTTATGATCCAGGATTAAAGTTTTCACTTGTATCGGCAGTCCCGAAAGACAGCCCCAATTTTTTTTTTACATATTTAATGTCTGCAGGTGGGCGCGTGTCTCCTCAGCTTCTTACAACAGTTCTTACAAGTATTCCCGGAACTAAGGAAGGCGCCATTATTTATTGCTGGCGAATCTTACGCCGGGAAGTACATTCCAGCGTTTGGGCACTACATACACCATTCGCAAAACGAATCGATGCCTATTAATCTAAAGGTTATAATAACATCATATGAAATTCTTAGAAATAGCATAGTCGGAAACTTTTTTTGTTTTTATTTTTTTATATTTTTTTGTCGTGGGTGAATGCATTGACGCATTGGGTTATGTCGGATAATAAGATGAAATAGTCGAAGACTGTTGGAATGTCACGTATCTAGAGGTATCGAGATCGATCCTAGAAAACGCATCTCTGACATTTTGAAGTTATGTGCGTAATAAAACCATTATGGAAGACGCAAGTCTGAGAATTTTCCATAATGTTTTCGGAGATGTGTGAAATCTGCCAATCCGCCTTGGGTCAGCGTGGTAGACTATAGCCCACCCCTTGTCACACTGAAAAGAGATTCGTGCCCAGCAGTGAAACAGTTTATATACAGAGCGGTTGTTGCTATTATTTGTTCAAAATCTTAAACTTTATTAGACTATTGGTATAATGGTACTGTCATTTGTTTCATATAGGGGCTAGCCATAGGCGATGGATGGATAGATCCACCAACAATGATGCATTATTCAGAGTTCGGACTACAAGTTGGACTGTTGGATCATGAGCAAGCCGAAAAGATACACCAACACGAAGAAGAGGCTAGAAAGAATTGGGAAGAGCACGACATAGCCGCATTTAGAATGGTAGTGTTTAGCTTGATTTCATTTACATACATGAAAAGACTTCCATTTTCTTTCTTAGCGTTCTAAGAAAGAAAATGGAATGAATGCTTCGTTAAGCACGAAACAAGATAGCTTCTTACTAAAGGCGCCGCGTATACATGTGACTGATTGGTTGCGTATTAATAAATACTAGCGGTCGCCAAGTGGTCCAAATTCGCCCATGATTAATTTAAATTTTAAATTTGATCGTTATTAAGGTTTTATTGACTATAACTAATACCATTATAATCACATTTCATTTATAGTCGATTTCAATCCTTTTGACTGGAAATGTATACAAACCAAATTGATGTTAACTTTGTTAAATTTATCACATAATTACTTACTAAATGGAATAAGTAACACATTTATCCATATTTTAAACGTTTTCACATGATATCTTTGTGTATTTTAAAGCAATTGGCGTTTGATTATTAAATAATTATTTGATTTGAAAAATCTTAGACGAAAAATGAAGTTATATGTCAGATGAAAAAATATCTATAATTTATGATTGCATAAGGTTGTACGCCAAAAAAAATCGTTTATATCGTAACATTTTTAGTAATTGATTAGTTAATCGAAATTTGTTCAAAAAAAGAAAGTTAAAATTAATTTGCAATAAAATAGGCAATAAAATAATTAAATAACATTTATGCAATAAAATAATTTAATAACATTTGCAATAAAATAATTAATCAACAAAACCTACATTTGGTCATAAATTTTATCTAGTATATAAATTTTGTAAATTTAGTTGGCGTTCATAAATGTTAGTTTGTGGTCTAAGTGAGTACATATTTTCTGACTTTCACAACTTTAATTTTGTAGAAAATAACTGATAGTTTTATTGTCACTTTCTACGAAGTCAACCGAACAATACCGAAATACTACGAACGCAATTCGACTGCTTGTGTCAAATGCATGGTTGTGTGCGTGTAGTGTTTTTTCATTAATTTGATGTATTTCTAATGCATATTTTATAAAAATATTAGGATTCGCCCCTCCTTCTCCATATAAACTTTAAGTATGCCAAATTTCATACTCCTCCAACCGGGCAATTTTCGTAAAAAGGGGTACAAAGTTTTTGCTTCACGTATTAATATATGGATTGTCGCACTGACAATGCTGCCTGCGCTTGGCGATCGATACGTATATCTTTATAGGCAGCAGTTCACTTTTGATAAAGATGTAAACCTCGTAAAGTCTAACTCTCCTGGCAAAGGATGATAACTATTACAATGTTAAAAAGTGCCTCTTACTCACGTAGCAGTACGACTGGCAGTACTGCAGTGTCATTCGGTTGATACCGCTTCAGTCAAGAAATTTATTTTCAATGGAAGATTATTTTTATGAAGGACATTGCTTAGGCTTAGCGCAGTCCTTGTTCCACTCATCATGACATAAAATCAGTTCACTTGTATATATGAATCTTGTTAATTAATCACAAAAACAGTTCGTACTTACGCTACTGGATTTGCAAAGCGATCAAGTTCACTGACTGCATGGACGGCGTAGTGGTTTAAGCAGTCGCCTTACTACTGCCACTGCATCGAATGTACTGGATCGATGACACACGGGACATACATGTGTGTAATCCATATATTCTTATTTCGAGTCTGGGTGTTGCTTTTGTCCATTGTTTGAATAATTGTAAAGTCTCCGCAACGCAGATAACACATAGTGCAGGAGAAATATTTAAAAAAATAAAAGTTATAAGGCAAATTTGTTTCTAAATAAATATATTTTCTCCTATTCTAGAGTGCTCAGGAAGCATCCCAGTTATTATGGATGTATGCTCCGGTATGCGCTTATAATTATTTACAAGACTCGTGCGGCGTATCGGCGACGTTTGAAAAATTTTTGAACAGACCCGATATTCAAGACAAACTTCATGCGAAGAGGATGCAGTATTCAACTATTAACTTTCTTGTTGGTTATTACTTGAGAGATGATATGTATGATACTGTTAAACCATGGCTGGAAGAACTATTGGAACATTATGGAGTAATGTGCTACAAGTAAGTTAACCTTGAGAGCTAACCATCTTATCTTATGTGGGGCCAGTCAGTGCAGACCGGCGACACTTCGACCCAGTGGGATCTTTTGTGTCGACACTCTCCCAATAACGACTGCCATAGATGTTCATGGCAGCCGGAACCAACGGCTTAACGTGCTTTCCGAGGCACGGAGCAGGCGATAATTGTCAATCAATACGCACATAATTTCGAAAAGTCATATAACTTCCGAAAGTCAGAGGTGCGCGACGTGGGTTCGAATCCGAGACCCTCTGCATTGCAGTCTGTTGGTCTTCCCACTGAGCTATCGTTGCCCTTGAGAGCTAACCATACTAATATTATCAAAGCAAAAATGTGCATATTGTTTTAATTTTTTTTCATGCTGCTACGCAACGATGGTGACGTGAAGTTTTGCTTAGAGATAGATTTGTATGAGGGACTGGTGAAGGCTACAGTCTACTCCGGCAGAAAACGTGATGTCCATAAAACATTACATCTCATATAATGTTCCGTGGTCTGTATATTTATAACCATGGTAGACAAGCCGCGGAGGAAACTAGGTCTTTAGATTTTTGTTTACAGCTCATCTGTCCGGGATCATGCAAAAATCTTTGAATTTATATTTAAATAGAAGCTTTACAATTTGATTGCAAGCTTGGGGATTAACTATAGCTAAATAATGGCGAGTTCAACGTTCCATCAGTTAGATCGAACTGGCTCAAATTTACATCTTTCTCAGGATGTAATATACCTTATTAATATAATTGCCAGATGTAGACATTTCACACAGTACCCAAACGAACTTCAAATAAATTGCGTAATAGTATTGTTTGAAATTATAATTAATTTATTTACATATAGTATCATTTTGGGATGTCGTCTAAAAATAATAATAATATAATAATATAATATTCTACCACATACACACAACACCATCTAGCCCAAACTAAGCAGAGCTTGTACTATGGGTACTAGACAATGGATAAACATACATATATACTTTTTTTATTTTATTTGTAAATACATACTTATTATACATAGAAACACCCAGACCAAGACAAACAATGTTCATGCACACAAATGTTTGACTTGTGCGGGAATCGAACCCGTTACCTCAGGCGTGGCAGTCGGTTACACCAACCACTACGCCATAGAGGCCGCCAAATATTGTGCAAGTGTGAGAAATCCTAGCTAATATTACAAATGCAGATCTGAGATTGTATATTTGTTTGTAACGCTCTTACACCTTAACTACTCGACCGATCGTCATAAAATTTCGCATACACCTTGTCAGACGTACAGGAAAGGACATAGCAACATTTTATCCGGAAAAACATACTATTCCCGTGGGATAGAAACTTAACATAACCTACATATACGCGAGCAGTGCTGCGGGCAAAATCTAGTAAATCTATACAAATAAATAAAATTGAAGTGTCTGTTTGTAATGTCAAAATAACAGCTTTTTATCTAATGCATATGAAAGTATATAAGGTACCAATACGAAAGCATCTATTTTTAAATTTTTGTCTGTCTGTCTGTTTGTTCCGGCTAATCTCCAAAACGGCTGAACCGATTTTGACGGGACTTTCACTGGCAGATAGCTGATGTTATAAGGAGTAACTTAGGATACTTTGATTTTAGAAAAAAATAGTGTTTCGCGGAGACAAACACTTTTTAGTTAAAATCTACGCGGACGAAGTCGCAGGTAACAGCTAGTAATAAATATATTTGCGTTTAGTAGAGCGCATGTCAGGCTTAATTTGAGTTATGATTGTAGTTATACTTGCTAGCTAAGACTATGATCTACTGTTCTGATGCATTCCTTATTATTTCAAATGCACAGCGGTCAACTGGACGTGTTAGTCGCATACGCGCTTTCGGTGCACACGTACCGCAGTCTCAAGTGGTCGGGGCAGCAGGCCTACCTCAACGCTGCTAGGTATCCTCTATTCGATGAAGCTGATCCCAACAAAGTTAACTCGTGAGTATTCTTGTTGATACAAATTGTACAAAATTCGAGACCTAACTCCGTCGTGCCTGGACGTCTGATTAAGAATCCCGATTGGGTTCAAAACTAGTAGGGCAAACCCGAAAAGAACTTGTTAGTTTAAGCATTTTATCTGTCAAGTCTTCGAATACCAGGTCGATAATGTGTCTGGCCACCGGTGTGCCGCTGCTACTCAATAGGTTGATGGAATGCATTATGTATAAAATTCATTAGTATTTAAAGATCATAGCAAGTTAATCAAAGTTTTGGCGCAGGGTAGTCTATTTATGGAAGTGCTCAGCTGTAATATCTGGAAAAAACACTTTGTATACTCCATTTGAACATATTGGTCGCACAGAGGATTGTAAGATTTAGCATAAAATTTACATGCAGGAGAAATTAAAAATTTTATGAAGGTATAATTATAGTTTTGACACACTGAATGACCTCTAGAAGATAAGTGCTTCGTAGGTATACACATATTTTTGTTGGGTCTTGTTAAAATAATTAAAATTTAATAAATATATTGCAGTTTCGTGAAGGCAAGCGGTAACTTCTTGGACGTGATGGTTCGCGGCGCGGGACACATGGTGCCCCCAGACCAGCCGCAAGCCGCCAAGCAGATAATAGACATGTTCATTAACAAATTCAAATAAATAAATAATTTATTTGCTCTGTCAAAGTAATAGATATTTATTTCAAATAAGATATTTGGTTATGCAAAATAATAATATCTGCTGGATAAAGGGTCAAGCGATAGTCCACCTCTCCGGCCCAGTGGGGATAGGCAAACTTTTCATATCTTTGATGGCCTCGATGGAGTAGTCGTTAGTGTCACCGACTGCCACGCATGAGGTCGCGGGTTCAATTCCCGCACAAGTCAAACATTTGTATGTACGAACATTGATGTTTGTCTTGGTCTGGGTGTTTCTATGTATAATATGTAAGCATTTACAAAAAAAAAGTATATGTGTATGTTTATCCATTGCCTAGTACCCATAGTACAAGCTCTGCTTAGTTTGGGCTAGATGGTGTTGTGTGTATATGGTAGAATATTATTATTATATTATATATTATTATGGAGAACTCTCAGATACGTAGGTTGCCGCATCATGTTTTTCTTAAACTTTCAAACGAGTGATAATTAACAAATTCGATTAATTGGACTATGAGAGTTAGCAAATAGAGTTTGTACACTATCATATCCCCTGTACAAAGAGCAGTCCCCGTTAAGATTAGCCGCCGTGACAAAAAATTGGTTGGGCGAAAAATTTTGCTTATTGTATTACAAAAAGTCATACTACTTTATGCCATACAGAATACTTAAAGTCGTCGGTCCAGTTCTTACGATGTGGGATACGATACTTATGTGGGGCTAGTATATGGTGATAGCAACATACGTTTATGAGTCAATACCCTCGTATATTCTAATATCTTTTAACCTTGAAATATTCTTATCCCTGTAGTAAAAAGGTATTTGTACCGTTCGAATAGAAATAGTAATAAAAAAAAATTGGGGCAGTCTTTGGGGACTCCCGACAGAAGTGAAAACTTTAATCCTTGATCATAAACACTTCTTTATAAACAAAAAAAAAGAACATGCGTGTCGGATTCCTGATACTCTCTTAGGAATTATTAAGGCGGTCAAAATTTCGTTATTTTTTGCGTAGGACGCACTATTTCTGAGATATTGTTAATATTCTAAACTAATTCAAAAATGGAAAGCGTGGAAGCGTGACGATGACGCGTATCATATGATTTTTGTTCACCCAAGAAGTGCTCAACGCGCAACTTGTTTGTTTGTTTGTTTGTTTGAACGCGCTAATCTCAGGAAGGTTATAGGCTATATAACATCACGCTACGACCCATGAGAGCAGCACAGTAATCATTAACGCGGGTGAAACCGCAAGCACATCTAGTATTACATAATTTAGAAACTGTTACTCTACTACTACTATTAGTCTTCCCGTGACCATGGCTGCTGAAAAGCAACCAAAACGTCGGGGAAAGTGTAAACATAAATAGTCTTAATAGTTATAATAATTTAATTAGCTTAAAAATTAGTAAAGTTTAATAGTACTGAGTAGTAGTGTAACAGTTTCTAAATTATGTAATACTAGTTTCCACCCGCGACTTCGCTCGCGTAAATGTAGGTTAGGTTAGACGCCCCGCCGGTACCGTCCCCTAGCCGGCGGATAGTGCATCAAGCATTTTTCCTGGATACAAAAAAAAAAAAAAAAAAAGGTTTGTTACAGTTGCCGGTAGGGAGCCGACACACAGGTTTCACCATTGTGAGGAGTGTGACCGGGATACGGCGCAATACACGCTGGAGGAGTGCCCGGCGTGGGCCGCGGAGCGCTGTGCCCTGGTCGCTACGATTGGCCCCGACCTCTCGTTGCCGACCGTCGTATCCAAGATGGTCGGCGACGACAGGTGCTGGGGCGCAATGAGGTCCTTCTGCGAATCTGTCATCTCGCAGAAGGAGGCGGCGGAGCGGGGGCGTGAGGAAGATCCTTACCCCCCGGAAGTCCGCCGCCGGAGGAGGAGGCGCAGGAGACGCGCTTATGTCTCTCTCCTGCCCCCCACGTAAGGGTTCCGGGTGGCAAGGCTCAGGGGGGCATGTCACCCGCAAATTAAGAACCCCGAGAGGGCGCGCGCGGTGTTCCCGCGCGCCTTCCAATGTCGAAAGGGGAGAGCGGTGAGGCTCTTCCCTGGGGACGAGAGGTAGTCGGGTCCGTTTGACCCGGCCCGCACCCACACGGGGAGCCTACTATGGATGACTCAATTCTTTTAAGAGCTCTCAACAGGCCCCTCCAGTGGGTGAGAGAGGGCACACCCCAGGTTTTTTAGTGGGTATACCAGAATGGGGAGTCCCACACAACCCGCCGGTGCCGTCCCCTAGCCGGCGGATAGTGCATCAAGCATTTTTCCTGGGTACCAAAAAAAAAAAAAACTATTCTGTACCCCTGACAACGTGTATGCAAAATCTCATGTTGATCGGTTGAGTAGTTAAGGCGTGAAAGCGTAACAAACAATCAAACAAACTCATTTTCGCATTTATAATATTAGTTAGGATAGTGTTAAATAAACAACGCATTAAAATCCATATAAAGTAGTTTAACTTCAATTATTCATTACAATCAAACATACAAGCATACAAAAATTCAATATTTCTCTTTATTATATAAGAATAGACATAACCTTTTCTAAACAAAGCTGAGGGCACTAAACACAGAAAGCGTCTGAACGGCAATATTCTCACTATTCCAACACAAATACAATCATAGCATAAAAATACAATTGAAAGAAAATGTGTAAGTAGGTATCAGTAGCCGAAATAACAGGATTGAAACTTTATAATTTGATTTAATACCGTTGGAGTTATTGAATAATATTTAATATTCTCTCAGAGTTCAAGAGTTGGATACTCTTAAATGATGAATAAGTTTCGAGAGCGCCAAGTTCTCTTCGCATCAATTATTATAAGCGGTTTCTGTTGCGGCCGAAGTTTGTATCAACGATATTAAACGATTCGTTAGAAGTTATAATATAATAATAATAAATTTATTTAATTACACAAATATTACATACATACATAGATTCACGCCTGTTTCCCAGAGGGGAAGGCAGAGACTACGGATTTCCATTTGCTACGATCCTGACACACTTCTCTGGCTTCATTCACTTTCATCACATTCCTTATACACGTCCGTCGGTTCAAGGAGCTCTTAACCTGGCCTTTGTCCAGAACGCCTCCGATCTGATCGAAAAACGTTCGCCTAGGTTTTCCTCTTGCGACTGTTCCATTCACACTAGCCTTATAAACTTTCTTAGTCAGTCTTTCCTCGTCCATTCTTCCTACATGTCCAAACCAGCTTAACATACCTATTTCTATTCTTGTAACTATATCCACTTTCATGCCCCATCTCTCTCTAATCACACTATTTCTTATTCTATCTTTCAGACTTACACCACATGTGCTTCTCAAATATAACAAAACACAAAAAATTATTTTCAAGTTTTGTACATTAGCAGATATTTAAAAGGTAAGTACAAGGACAAAAGAGTCTTTTGGCAGTATAATTGTTAAACCTTGTCTCCTAAACTAGGCCAAAAGGCCTGTATCTTAGGATATAATCTAATTTTCAAAAATATTCGAGTGTAGGAAGACCGTGTCGATTTGTTTCCATGTTTAGATACTTATAATGTTTATATATAATAATTTGTGTAATAAACAATTTCTTACTAATATAATTATAATGAACTAGCTTTTGCCCGCGGTTTCGCTCGCGTTAATTTAGAATTTGACAATCAATTCGGGTTGTACTCTGCTTGTAATTCATAATAATTCAATCATGATTCGAAAGAATCGTGGTGCCATCTATTATCATAAGAACGTTTTTGTTGTTTTCTTCAGAGAACACTAATTTTTTTCGGGATGAAAGGTAGCCTATGTCCGTTTCTGTACACCTGTCAACGTATATGCAAAATTTCAGTATGATCGGTTCAGTGGTTTAGGCGCGAAAAGGTAACAAACAAACAAACTCATTTTCGCTTTTATAATATTAGTTAGGAAGTTAGGATTAGGATAGTTAGGAAGTTAGGATTTGCAAATGTGTTCAATCATTAGCATTGCTTTTTGGGGAGAAAATATGTTAAGGACAACAATTAGAATAATTATGTATGGCGATGGTACAAGGAGCCTAGGACTTTCCTCTTATAATATTTACTTGTGGTGACTATTAGTATCTCTTTATATAACCTTAAGCCTATATTACAGGAAGGGTAGGCGGAGATATGTAAGACCCACATTGCATCACTTATGGCCTTGGGACCCACGCATGGGCGCGAACCTATTGCCGTCTACCGGGCACAGTACTAAACACCGTGATGCTACTGAAAATTTTCGTAACAGAAAAACCTATATTTACTTTGACCGACTTGGGAATTAAACCCGGGACCTCATGTACAGCAGTTGCATTCACTAACGCGTTCGCAGCTGTCTGTATTTTACAATTCATAAATTACTTTATTTTGACTGCACGGATGGTGTAGTGGTTTACGTGGTCGCCTCGCCGCTGCCACTGTCCTGAGTATTGTGGGTTCGAATTGCACATGGGACAAAAATTTGTGTTATCTAAAAATGGTTGTTCCGAGTCTAGACTCAGAGGCTGAGGCTACAGTAGGCAGCGATTCGCGATGCGACTGTGAAAGCGAAACGATATAAATATGGAATGGCCACATTATAAGCGAAAATTTTTAATGAATTCGCTTCAATTTCGCTGACAAGTTGATGTAGGCGATGCCGTGATTACACTATTGTTGTTTCTATCGCATAAACAAATCAAAGATTAGTAGCGATATATGGCGTAAGGTGTAGCCATAAACGTGAATATGAACTATTTGTTTTTATCGCTTACGTATCGCAAGTCGTGTCGCGGACTAATGTAGCCTCAGCCAGACAACGCACTGACTCACTAGTTCATACAACGGACACAAACAATACCTAGGTATTCCTATATAATACGTCCTTTACTGTCTGCCTGACTATTAGCATAATTTTTAAGTTTCAAACCGATCATGATATGCCAGATTTGAATTCTGGTCCGAATATAATTATATAAAATTTGCTTCGCTGATTTCAGCATGAATGGCTCAACCGGGGCAGGACTACTTTTTCACAGAATATCAACGTGAAATAGCAGTATTCCTACTGTTATGTTTCGTTCGATGAGTGAGAGTGCTGGAGGCCCAATCACCCTCTGTCCACCTTCCCACTCCTTCTCCTTCCCACTTCCTTTCCTAAATGGTCGGCAACGCGCAAGTGATGCCTCTGGTGTTGCAGGCGTCCATAGGCTACGGTGACCACTTACCATCAGGTGGGCCGTATGCTTGATTGCCATCTTAGTTGTATAAAAAAAAAAAGAGTTAATGGAATTTTCTGATGATAAAGAGCTATACGTTCTCTGTTATTTGGAACGTCAAACATAATTGCTGCTGAAATGTACTTATGTAAGAGCAATCTCTGGCCATCACGCTCATATTCCCTTAAGGTAAGGGAACATGAGAGTGATATTCCACTTGCTGCAATATTTTAATATTGTAACCTACATAGAAACATGCAAATGAGTATTAAATTACACGAACATCAACTTTTCCTGCTGAAACTTTGTTAGCGTGATAGATGATAACAGTAATTTTAACTTCACTAACACATGTTGAAATAAATCCTATCCTAATCCTAACTATCGGTTGATCTAATATTATAAAAGCGAAAATGAGTTTGCTTGTTTGTTACCTTTTCACGCCTAAACCACTGAACCGATCATCCTGAAATTTTGCATATACTTTGTCAGGTGTACAGAAACGGACATAGGTTACCTTTCATCCCGAAAGAAATTCCTGTTCTCGAGGAAAACAATAATAACGTTCTTTTGATAATAGATGGCGCCACGTGTCTTTCGAATCATGATTTAATTATATTATAACAAGCAGAGTACAATCCAAATTGATTGTCAAATTCTAAATTAACGCGAACGAAGCCGCGGGCAAAAGCTAGTATTAAATAAATACATGTGAGTAATCCAACCATACCAGTTAATCGAATGACGTACAAAGAATCACGGCTGTGTTCGCAAAAAGGATAAGCAGAGATGGACGGCATTAATATACACAACACTATGTATGTGTGAGTGAGTGTGCGAATTGATTTAATAGTTCCAGTTTATATGGAGTAGAAATGCAGCAAAATTGATAAAAAATATTACCTCATGAATAACGGTTTAATTTCCACCACTAAATTATCGCTATTTGCTACTTATGTTCTAACGACACGTGTAACAGAGCACCTAATCAACATTGGCTGTAACACGTGCCGTGCTGTAATCAATCAATTTGCTCCTCTTGACGAGGAAACAAAGGAAAATGCTGCACTGCGCGTTATGTAGCTGCGTTTATTTAACCTATTAACTCTTGACATGCCAGACATGATTAAAAACCAATTGTATCTGGCCACTAGTGTACCACTGTGATTCATTAGGTTAATGCATAATGCGTGCACGGAAAACTTTCAGATTTAGCATAGTTAAAATTTATATGGAGAAGAAGTACTAAAAGCCATTTTATTAATTTAATGCGTAACGGTCCAATTGCAACCATTGGTTCATCACTAACGATCGCTAGATATGTTCTTGGAGCCGGGGTAGTAGAGCAAGCTCAATGTTGCTTAGTCACCCGTAGCAGACGAGCCTATACTCGTCTACCAAGTACATGTTTACACAGATTTCGTTCTACTATTAATATTCTAACCATATCCTATCCTAATCCTAACTAATATTATAAAAGCGAAAATGAGTTTGTTTGTTTGTTATCTTTTTACGCCTAAACCACTGAACCGATAATTCTGAAATTTTGCATATACATTGTCAGGTGTACAGAAACGGACATGGGCTACCTTTCATCCCGAAAAAACTTACTGTTCCCGAGGAAAACAACAATAACGTTCTTATGATAGTAGATGGCGCCACGTGTCTTTCCAATCATGATTGAATTATATTATTACAAGTTTAGTATAACCCGAATTAACTGTCAAATTCTAAATTAATGTGAGCGAAGCCGCGGGCAAAAGCTAGTATATTAATAAAATCCATCAAAATTTTGACCAAAAAACGAAACCTTACAATTTACCACAAAAATAATCGCAAATGAATTATCTACAACAAATTATAGTCTTCAGATAAATAAAAATAAAAGATTTAACTGACTTGAAAGAATATGTAAATATGCTGACTTACGTATGTTAGTCGACCGTCGTCATCGCTATTACATACCACATTACAACCTAAACAAAGGTTTAACCCACATAACATTTGAATTTGCTCTCAAACACTCTTTAAACATCATCTAAAATTCCAATCTTTGCTCTTGAAACGACCGTGAGTAATTTCAAAAGGATCTACTTACAATTTAAACAAAAGCTCAAAGTCCTTAAGGCTCAAAAATCAACCGAGCGATTGTTTTGGACAAGTACGTCACCGAAATTAATTCTGTAATAGAGTTCTGTGGCCGTATTTAATTATGCAAGGACTAAGTTGGTCAGTTGCGGCCACGGTTTCGAGCTAGTGTACCTGTTGATTGGTAGAAAAATTCCAAATATACGCTTGTATTTTGATAGTACAAATTTGCCTGACTCTCATTAGAAGGGTAATGTCATTCCCATGAAGGTGAGAATAAAAATATCTTGTTTTGGAAATGATGCCAACCGGTTTATTAATCGATATTTGGTCGGATATTATAACTTTGTACATATGTATTTTAGTGTTATGATTGTTTTGGAATAATAATATTCTATCACATATACACATCACCATCTAGCCCAAACTAAGCAGAGCTTGTACTATAGGTACTAGATAATTGGATAAACATACATAATGATATACTTTTTATTGTAAATATATACATATTATACATAGAAACACCCAGACCGAGACAAACATCCATGTTCATGCACACAAATGTTTGACTTATACGGGAACCGAACCCGCGACGTCAGGCGCGGCAGTCGGTTACACTAACCACTACGCCATCGAGGCCAACATAATCTTTATAAAATATTTGTATAAATTAATAACCACAAATACATATGTACATATTATGACGCCGACTAGCTGGTAAGGCAAAAGTGAATTATGCCCACACTTTTTGGTTTTTATGTTTATCTAGGAGATAGATTGGATCCTGAGGCACCTTCTATCCCGGTATGTATTCCCCTGGGGTTCAAGCGTGCAAAGCCGCATGCAGAAACTAGTACATAAGTTGCACCAATTCTAGTTGTTATTTGTGTTCACTGTACCGAAGTCCGTGAAGTCTCTCGACTTCCATTCGGAGCGAGAATCTTTCTTCAAATAAAATATATAACTGCGAAATAGAATCTCATTCTTGTATCTTACATCTCTGACACATTAATATGGAATTCCAAAGACGAAATCTTAAGTAAACATTCATTTTCTGAGAAACATTTTAAAATAAAACATCAACGCGAAATGGTTTATACAAAAGACATTGCTCCGTATGATAAAAAGTACCATTAGCATTAAAGTCGATGTAACAGCGCGTATTATGATTGACATATTTTTCCATTCACTCATTAATTCTTTCGTTCAATTGAAACTTTGAAGATTTGACACTGAACGTGTCATTTGTTTGACATCCAAGACCATCTTTCAAAAGTTCATAATAACGAAAAGTTTCTAAATATAGGTTTAATACTGACAAAGCTTTAATAATTTATTATACTTATATTTCTATTTCTATTCAAACAGCTATGAAAAAAAGGCCAAAGGAACACAATGATATTTGATTTTCACAAACATATATTATGGTATTTTTATTAATGGGACTATTAATTGGCTATCAACTGCACATAGTGTATGGTTTAAACATAATGGTTTACCTGGACCACTTTGTGAACATTAGTAGTCCAGGTGGACCCCCATGGGTCCACGGGAGACTCGACGGGGTTCTACGTTGGCGTGGCAAAAAAATGGGGATGCACAATTCGTAAGCGGGGGTCCACGAAAATTTATTTGCTGTCGATAGTGAAGGCCCCGGGGAGATGAGCCTCGTTAGCATTGGTTTGCAACCTGTCTAGGAGAAGGAAAACTCCGAAGTCAAACTAATTTTCAGGGAGCAGACCCGAGAATAAACCCCGATCCAAGGTGTTAACCGACCCGTGCTGATGGATTCGTGGCCAGAGGGAAAGCTGGTCGTGAACGGAGGGTGCCTGTGTTGGTGGTCACAGGGCACAGGATGGATCCACCTTACCTCTGTAAAGGGCTCTGCGGAGGTGGACAGTATTTTCCCTAACAATCGTGGGAACGCATATGGACTTTGATTTTATTAATAATCCGCATGGCGGCGACGCGGTCCGCCACCCGTCACGTCTCGTTTCTCGCGAGGGCGAAAAGTGGCCTACGGAAAGCCGTTTTGCTACATTGAATGTTGGAGGAGGGATGGATGGAAAATTGAATGAAGTATGTCAGATGATGAATGAGAGAAAGATTGATGTTCTGTGCGTGAATGAGACGAAAAGGAAAGGCTGTAACACCACTAGGCATGGACCCTACACGGCGTATTGGTCCGGCGTGCCTAGCAATACCAGAGCCTGTCAGGGAGTTGGTGTTATTCTGTCTGCTAGAATGAATGAGTGTGTAAAAGAATTCGAATATGTGAATGCTAGGTTACTATGGATGAGAATGAAAGTAGGGATTACTCGTGTGTTTATGGTAGGGGTCTATGCACCCGTAAACATAGCAACGGGTATGTCTCAGAGTGCACGGGAAGAAAGAGAAGATTTTTGGGAGTGTTTAAGAGATGTCTTGAGGAAATGCAAGGAACACGAGAGGTTGATAATGTTAGGGGATTTTAATGGTTGGGTGGGAGTAAAGCGTGAAGGATACGAAAGGGTTTTAGGCAAGTATGGGGACGAAAGCGTGAATGAGAATGGAAAAAGGTTGCTTGAGCTATGTTTGGAGTGGAATCTCTGTGTGACAAACACTATGTTTGCCCACAAAAGAATCCACCAGTATACAAGAGAAGCAAAGAATGTAAGAAGTAGTATGATTGACTTTGTTGTAGTGGATGAAAGATTGAGAAAGAATGTCCTAGACACTCGGGTGTATAGAGGTATTGGTGTCCATACCGACCATTTTTTGATTATGAGCCGGATACGTGGCCTCTTCAAAGGATGGCGACACCGTATACCTACCCGAACAAGTGTCCAAGAACGAATAAAAGTAGAAAATTTGCAAGATGAAGTATTGAAAGACGAGTATAAAAATCAATTGAGGAAAAGATTTGAAAGATTTTGTGACACTGATGATATAGAAGAATTATGGCAGTCGTTTAAGCATGAAGTGGTTGTTGTAGCGTCAGAAGTATGCGGTGTGAGCAAGAAGAGGAAAGTTATAAAATCGAAGAATGCGTGGTGGGATAAAGATGTGCAAGGGGTAGTACGTGAGAAGAAGCAGGCATGGTTGGACTGGCTATCTGTCAGAGCCAATGAAAGAATGCAAGAAGCAACGAATGAGGATGTGAATGAAGCTAGGAATAAGTTTATAAGAATGAATAAAGTAGTGAAAGATGTAATTAAAAGGAAAAAAGAGGAATTGAAAGACGAGTTTGATAGAAGATTATCTGAAGATTTCCGGACCAACGCGAAGTTCTTCTGGAAATCCATTCGCTCGGTTCGAGGTAAAACCGTAACCACAGAGCTGAAATCAATCAGAGATAAGAATGGAAGTTTACTGAATGAAGAAAAGAGCGTACTGAAGAGATGGAAGGAATATTTTGAAAGTTTATTTGAAAGAGAGGAATGGCAAGGGCAAAGTTTCGAAATGAATGATAATGATAGTAGTGATGAAAGCCCTAATAGTATGGATGAAATAATGAAAGCATTGAAAAGCATGAAATCAGGAAAGGCTGGTGGGTATGATAGGATTACAGTCGAAATGCTGACAGCTGGACAGGGTCTTATAGCAACTCAGTTGTGCCGCCTTTTTAACTTGTGCTGGAATACCGGCCGTGTACCAAGTGATTGGTGCAAGGCCGTCATAGTACCTTTATACAAGGGAAAAGGCTCACAGCAAGAGTGCAAAAGCTATAGAGGCATTAGCTTGCTCAGCGTCGTCGGTAAATTGTATGCAAAAGTGTTAATTGAAAGGATTGTGAAAGTAACCGACAAGAAAATATGGGATGCACAAACGGGATTTCGAAAGGGTATGGGATGTGCGGATCAGGTCTTTTCCTTACGGAGCATAGCCGAAAAAGTTTTGGCTAAAGGTCAAAAGGTCTATTGCGCATTCGTGGATCTGGAAAAGGCTTATGATAAAGTGGTGAGGAATGAACTTTGGTCGGCATTGTCCATGTATGGAGTGAATAGCAACCTCACGCGAGCTCTGAAATCTCTTTATGATGATTCCAGAGCTTGTGTTAGGATAAATGGGACCTACACAGAGTGGTTTAGCATCGATAAAGGTGTTAGACAAGGATGTGTAGCATCACCTTGGCTGTTTAACCTATACATGGACAATTGTTTGAAAGATTTAAAAGATTGTGAATGGGGATTAAGAATGAATGAGTTACTTGTCAAATGTCTTCTTTATGCCGATGACCAAGTAATACTTGCGTCATCGGCGGAAGAGTTGCAGGCGATGGTAACTATTATGCATGGTGCTTTTGAGAGTAAAGGAATGAAAATAAATGTAAGCAAGACGAAAGTAATGGTATTTGAAAAGGAAGAGTGCGTGACGATGTGTAATATTATGATTGATGGAGAAAAAGTGGAGCAAGTGAAAGAGTTTGTATATTTGGGTACTTTGTTTACAAGGGATGGTAAACATGACGGAGATATTGAAAGGAGAACGATTGCTGGCAACAAAGTGAATGGAGCCCTACGCGCTTTTATGAACAGTCGAAATGTATCCGAAAAGGCACGTTTGGCTGTTCATAGAGGACTATTAGTGCCCACACTTATGTATGGAAGTGAAAGTTGGGTATGGCAAAAGAAGCATGAGAGCAGAATAAATGCTGTAGAAATGAGAGCGTTGAGAAGCATATGTGGTGTGACTCTGAAAGATAGAATAAGAAATAGTGTGATTAGAGAGAGATGCGGCATGAAAGTGGATATAGTTACAAGAATAGAAAAGGGTATGTTAAGCTGGTTTGGACATGTAGAAAGAATGGACGAGGAAAGACTGACTAAGAAAGTTTATAAGGCTAGTGTGAATGGAACAGTCGCAAGAGGAAAACCTAGGCGAACATTTCTCGACCAGATCGGAGGCGTCCTGGACAAAGGCCAGGTTAAGAGCTCCTTGAACCGACGGGCGTGTATGAGGAATGTGATGAAAGTGAATGAAGCCAGAGAAGTGTGTCAGGATCGTAGCAAATGGAAATCCGTAGTCTCTGCCTACCCCTCTGGGAAACAGGCGTGAATCTATGTATGTATGTATGTACGATAGTGAAGAACTAAAATTGCTTGGCTTCGCATAAGTTCACCGACGTTTCACACGGCAGGCCGAAACCACGGCGGGGTCGCGATTGCATGTGAAAGCGATTCACACAGCCTCGCCGTCTATGGTTACGTCGAGGTACGCCGTGGTAGGTTTAGTCGGTATTACCGGGGTATCTTTTCTCCGGTGAGCCCGACATAACCTCTCCGTCGCCCCGCGGCGAGGTATGAGTCAAAGCATTCGCCCACGTAAGAAAAAAGTATTCCTCAAGATACGCCCGCCCCCGCGGAGGGGTAAGCGTCAAAGCATTACCCTAAGTGAAAAAAAAGGTTATGTTAGTAACAGTAAATTTTTAAAATAAAATACAGAATATGTTACTCGGTAATAATATAGTTTTCTAATGGGGAAAGAATTATTAAAATCGGTTGAGGAGTTTTTGAGTTAAATCCTTACCAACAAACAAAAAAATCAAATCTTTCCTCTTTATAATATTAGTATATTGATGTTTCAATCGAGCTAAGTATCTATCGGAAGACGTCTCAGAACTTCTGTCACTTTGTTAGACATTTTATATGGGTAGTATTAGCTGATCCTCAATTTTTTGCCTTTGTTCCACTAAAAATACTAATTGCACACCAAAATATGCTTACTAAAATATTTTAAAGAGATCAAACTAAGTCGACGGAGCTGCGCTTCGGGGCTCCTATTTTTGGTTGAGTTTAAGAAGGAACCTAACATAACCTAACCCTTCCGAGACGCAATGCAGTGATTTGAGGCGTATAGGTGCTCGTTATGATATATTTTAGTAAGCATATTTAGCTGTGCAATTAGTATTTTTGGTGGTCATGATATTTAATCCTATTTTATATTAGCTAACTACTACTCATTCGCACACAAAGACATGTCATAACTAAAGCAATTTAACTTTGCTAAGAAGCAATAATTTGAAGTGGATTGTTCTAATTACTTTCAAGCTGCATGGCATACGGATTGTATAACCTAGGTCACCTACATAATTGTTTTAGGCCACTACAAAGGAAATTGTGTTTAATGTTTTATAGCACGACACGTTTTTGATAATTATGCTATTTGGTTTTTGCCTTAGAAACAGCACTCACTGCGGGTTACGTAAAATGTAGTTAGATTTAAGCTCTTTTTTGAGTAATTACGGAACAACTTTGGTCGGCATTCTAGAACTCTTTTTGTATTGAATCTTATAACTTTAATGCTCAAATATATATTGCGATGTTCTCTTATAAAACATATAGTTATACGTAGTCTTACTGTCCACGGAGAATAGGCAGAGACGTATTATACCCACATTTCTGCGTATGGTAAGATGCCTGAAAATACTAGTTTTCGCCCGCGGCTTCGCTCGCGTAAATGTAGGTTAGGTTAGGTTAGGTTTGCAACAGTTATTTTTTCTGGATGAAAGGTACCCTATGTCCTATTCTGTACCCCTGACAACGTGTATGCAAAATTTCATGTTGATCGGTTGAGTAGTTAAGGCGTGAAAGCGTAACAAACAAACAAACTCATTTTCGCATTTATGATATTAGTATAAAATTATTGAAATTAATAGTTTCAATAATTTAATTAGCTTAAAATTTAGTAAAGTTTAATAGTAATAGTAGTGTAACAGTTTTCAAAATTTTGTAATAAACTGTCAAATAAACAACGCGATAAAATCCGTATATAGTAGTTTAATTTTGTCATTATATTCCAATTTCCAGGTATTACACCTACATTTCAGAAGCTATATCCTAAATTATAAATGTGAATGTGAGTTTGTTTGTTACGCTCTCACTCCTTAACTATTCTACCGATCATCATTAAATTTGATATACACGTTGTCAGAGGTGCAGGAAAGGACATAGTTGTACCATTCATTCAGAAAAAAGTACTTTTCCTGCGCGGGTAATGCAAGTTTTTTATATATAAAGACGATACACAGCTTCTTTAAAATTTTGTATTAGTATTTTTTTCATGTCATACGTAACTCGTACAATAAAACATCAAAACCCAAAAACGCGGATACAAAACAAAAATATCATGTAGCACAAATGCAAATAATATGTAGTTAAGAAATCTGTTTGGAATGTGCTTGACATTGGGAGGAAGCTACAGTCTAGCGATGAGTATAAATCTGAGAGCGTGGATGCTTCAACTGAGCCGATTCTACACCAGTTCACTGAATAAGAGATTTGCGAAGCCCGCGACCCGCGATAATCCTTTACATCCAAAAAATATCGACGATTGAACAACTTTCTATACAATACCAGAGATCTTACGCCAAGCGCTTGAAACTCAAGTAAATAAGTTATAAATTGAACGTCTTGTATGTTTGACACTTACATAAGAAGTACCTACTTTCCTTAATAATAGACAGGCTTTGTGTAAAATATGAATTGTGTTTTAGGTGAAGGTGTTTCTTTATCCATCCATCAACTTGCTTTGTCAGTCTTCGTATGACAGCCTTATTTATTTTATAATTTTTGAAGTGAAACCTTCTTTAGCGGCGTTGTGCACCTTTTTTGTGATGGGTAAAAAATGTTAAACTCGCGTCAGGACACGTGACCTGATCAAAAATTCGTAAGACGGAGGGAGAATTGTCAAACTCGCGTCAGGACACGTGACCTGATCGAAAATTCGTAAGACGGAGGGAGACTTGTCATGTTTGTGTACGATAGCGCAATAAATGAATATTGTATTTTACCACATAAATTATAGTACTTTTATACTGATAATTAAAGCAATTCGTGCAAAATTATTCCTTAACTATTCCAAAATATCAAAAATGCACAACGTTAATATTCAAGTTTTCACTTCTGCCGGCACTCCCGGGGTGCAACCCGTTGTTTTTTTTCATAACAAGCTCATAAGTTCCAGATATGTGACAAAAATTGGCAATTTTAGTCACATATGCCATGGCGATTTTAAAATAGTGGCCATGAGTTTATCGAGTATATTATTCTAAAGTCTAAACCCAGAGATTGGAACCGTACCTGGTGGACGGGAAAAGACTCGGCCCCTATTTGTTGGACATAAAAGCCTATTGGGCGAAATGTATAATACGTAATACACCCATGCCTATCGTTTCGGAAAAATACTTTTTTTATGTACTTATATGTTTCTGTAGGAACATAATATAATTGAGGAGTGAAAATAAAGCTTTAATTGAAAAAGAACTTGAAATTACCCACACAAGCTATCTCCAAAGTAAAAAAAAAGAACAACGGATTGCACTCCGGGAGTGCCGGCAGAAGTGAAAACTTGAATATTAACGTTGTGCATTTTTGATATTTTGGAATGGTTAGGGAATAATTTTGCACGAATTGCTTTAATTATCAGTATAAAAGTACTATCATTTATGTGGTAAAATAAAATATTCATTTATTGCGCTATCGTACACAAACATGACAGTTCTCCCTCCGTCTTACGAATTTTCGATCAGATCATGTGTCCTGACGAGAGTTTAACATTTTTTACCCATCACATAAAAAGTGCACAACGGCACTAAAGAAGTTTTCGTACAAAACTATGCGAAAAATGTTTCTACGGTTGACTTACACTTATAAGCAGTGCCCCGGGCAAAAACTAGTGATAAAATAAAATTCTTTTGTCAAAAAGGAATCGCAATATAAAACGCAAAAACATACCGTTGAATATAATGGTCATTCCATAGTCGCTGGCATAAAACTCGTATTTTCATTCAGATACTTGGTACACGAAATGGAATTTTATTCAGATCTCGATCTTAAGAGGTTTAGGGAAGGACGACACGTTTCTTGACCGACGTCAAGGCTAGGTTTAGTGAAAAGCCACGTTATGTTAACAATACATGGAATGAATTTAGTAATAAATAAAACGCCCAACTTATATGCTTTGTGACGATAATAGGGTAGCTGACACACAATTTTTTATAACTTCAGTCAAATAGATACATTACCCAAACCCCAAATAACAAATTATTTTTGAAATCTACTCAAAAATCAATAAGATACAAGCATTCCAAATCTGGTAGTAAGGGGTAATAATTGTCAAATGACAAAAAAAGGATGCGATGCGGATACAGACAAAACACTATTTCACATCATAATACATATCAACAACAATAACATCAACACAACAAATAACATATCACAACCCAAATCATAAATGATTATATCGCAGCAAAACACTCAAGAGATTGAATTCCTTTTCCATCCAAAAGATTAACGAGGCGGAGGCGTTCGTGTAATTAACAGAACAAATTCAATAAACGATATGTGGGCCCCATCAACAATACCTGCGTGAATCGATACGCAATTTCCGAGAGCTAAAATAATTTTGTCGGGACCCAGGACCCAAGGGACGGTACACACAGTTTGGTCAGTGACACGGAAAATAAACAATTGGGCAAGGCTGGGAAAATAAAAACCGGAGCAAATGTAATAATTTCCTAGTGTGACGAGTCGGAATTGGGGTTAGAAAGAAAGTTTTTGTCAACAAAAGTTATATGTCTGTGTTAGATGAAAGCTCTTCTGCTAAATCCTGAATATCAATAATGGAATTAATTCCACCATTCATATTCAACTATGTATTTTCTAATCTAAATCTTTATTTCTAAAATTTATTTCAAGCACTATGCACTGGCGTAGGTATAAACGGAGAGAGTAGGTGGGCCGCCGTGCCCACCTCAGAATATTTGGTTTCAACGCAAATTTCTAGGGTTATGTGTAGTCGTATGGCCAGGCCTGGGCCTCTCTAAGAAAATAACTCTGGTTACGCCAATAGATCTACCTATGTCGGTGGAATTTACAAACATACTCCCAGACTCAGAATAATAATTTGTAGATCACACAAATAATTTTCCCGTGTTGAAGTTAAAGCCACAAGTCAACCTGTGCAGTCTTCTTTATTAAATCTTCTAGCTGACCGGACAGTTACTATTGTTGTCCTATCAAAGTATAAAAAAATACATTTCACGTAATTAAATTCAACATTAAAACGTCACTCAATTTTTAAAAATACCATTTACATTTACGAAATTTTACCGTAGGTTTTTCGCATATTTTCGTTTATATAAACCTTTTCCTGACAATTACACATACGACAAAAAAGCCAAATCGGTCGAGCCTTTCTTAGGTGATGCTGCGTCATACACGTGGCAATTGATTTTTATTTATGTATAAATAAATACGTAGATACAATACAACTCTAGCTCTCCTTTCAGAAGTAAGCAGGCGTCATGTCCTGAGCTGAAGTTGAAGGTAGGTACCCGCCAACCATGTCCTTCGTCACAACGTTCGTATAGCTACCAATTCAATTGGCAAAAGTTTTCATACTCTTTTAGTTTTATTACTATCAGTACACGTGACGAGAATGTGGACCAACTTTTATTTAGTAGGGCTGTCTCGAACGTTGTTAATAATAAATTGGTTTTAATTTTGTATAAGTCTCTTGTCACTGTAAGTTGTAATGTTCATTGACATTTGACTGCACAGATGGCGTAGTTCTTTAAGTGGCTCCTTCGCCACTGGCTCGCCGAGTAGGTGGGAGCGGGTTAAAAATTTGTGTGAAACACAAATAGTTGTTCTGGAACTGGGTGTTCGTAGACGGTTAAACGTATGTAAACTGTTGGGATCAGCTGACCGAATTAGTAACAGCCAATCAAAACACCAGACAAGATTTGGTTTTTTTTTGCTGATAAGCTGTTCAAAAATAGCAACTTTGTGTGTTTGGCCGATTATTTTAGAAAACGCATGTTAGTGGCCATTTGTTTTAGAAAACGCATGTTAGTGTCCGTTTTATCCATTGTTTGAAACACTGTCCTTACAAAAATAGATTAACCCTAGCACGAGTGCCTAAAGAACAACTGGCACAAACTGGAACTACAAAACTACCTAACAAAAACTGTCAGCCCTATGTAAAATGGTGGCACGTTACGACGCGCTGGACTGATTTCAATTGCCTGTGTTATTACACTATTAGTGTTACTTGTTTAATTCTATTAATCAGTGGTAATGTTGCTACTTAAATTTCTAGACGATGACGTTACAACATCGCTTGCCGGGAATAATAGCAGTTATCCAAAAGTATATGCAAAGGAGTATCCCGCTTACATTAATTCTCCTTTTCTATTTTAGATCACAGAGATACTTTAGAGATTATTTTAGATTCTCATTTAAGGACGCGAGTGTAATACCATCTCGCCGTGCCTAGAATTTTGTAACTGAAAACTACGAATTACTTTGACCAAGCTGGGCATCGAACTTGACTTCGAGGTCCGCTCCGAATTCATGCTATGGGTTCATGGAAGCTGTCTATAGATACTCTCTATGCAGACAATATTAGTCTTGTAAATTACTTGTAACGGACAATATCGAAATAGCAACCCTAGACATAATAGCTGAGTTGAGGTGACATCTAATACCACTAAGCAACCTATGCAATCAATGTATAAAAGCAACATTTTTACTACCTGATACTTTCTCAGAGATATAAGTACTTATTACAAATAAAATTACATTTCTATACTAACACGATAGTGTAGTTGTAATAAGTAGCATTTTGCCGTGAAAGTGATATTTGATAAAATATCACTTTCATGGCCAAATGCGACACAAAACATCGTTTCTCAAAGAAATATCTAATATCAAAAGTACATAATCATAAGTCATATATTTTATACTGGAAGATTACTGGCCATAAAGTATCAAGGAAAATGGTTTTACGAATTTCCTTTTCAACACACACTGGTCGGTTATTATGAAACGTCAATATTTCAAACGTCGAATAAGGCTATTTCCAATTAACGTTAGAGTTACGAGGCTCGCTGTGATTGGTGACTCATATTAATGTCAAACCTTCCCTTGATTAATTACTATGGGCGAACCTCAAGGTAAATAACAATATGTGTGGAGTAGACAGGTCAAATATAGTTACCACAAAGTTTAATTGAGACATAAATGTTCTGATGGCAGTTTGCGTCGAATTTGAATAAACTACTCCTCCTAATGTGCGACTTTGATACTATTTATCTATACTGTGATTTTTGAAGTGAAAACTTCTTTAGACGCGTTGAGCACTTCTTGGGTGAATAAAAATCATAGAACTCGCGTCATCGTCACGCTTCGTCATCGTCACGCTTCAACACTTTCCATTTTTGAATTATTTTGGAATATTAACAATATCTCGGAAATGGTGCGTGCTACGCAAAAAATAATGAAATTTTGTCCCCCTTAATAACCGCTAAGAGAGTATCAAGAATCCGACCCGACCGATTTTTTTTTTGTCTTTAAGGCAGTGTTTATGATCAAGGATTAAAGTTTTCAATTCTATCGGCAGTCCCCAAAGACTGCACCAATTTTTTTTTTAAGCTATGTATGTGGCTAACCCACATATTATTATGTTTCTCGTGATGGTATATGGTTACTGTAGCCTACCAGGGGTATAGCTCGCGGGATGCCAAATCTAAGGCAAAGGAATTAAGATGTCATGAAAAGTTGAGTTAGCTTCTAAAGCTCTTACTTAGGCGATTATCACACGGCACCGCGTATCGCCGCGGAGGGCGGTGGCGGTAAAGCGGAAGAGAACCGCTCGACCACGCGATCGGGCGGTGTACGAGTGTTAGGCATCAACGGATTTAGTAAAGGCCAATGCGACATGAGATCCGCTTCACCGCCTACCGCGACGGCGCGCGGTGCCGTGTGTTAATCGCCTTACCGGGCGAACAGTAATAGTGATCACTATTTCTGGTTAAGAAACTAAATCATAACGCAAGACAACTCTGCGCAATGAATATGAATAACCTCAGATGGCAAAATTAAATTTTGCACTGTTTGTTTATGTCACAGGTTTATCCTGCTCCATGGATTGTCTATTGCCTCGTTATAATTTACCATGCAGTAGATACTAATGTAAAGTTACACATTCTTTTTACAACAAAAGGCCCAAAAATTTTCAAACGTTTATGTGTCCGCCATAATTCATTAAACACCCGTTAGGGGCCTTTGATTGACAGGGGTTAATTTGTTTGAAATGACCTCTAGCGTAGACCCTTTCAAATATGATCACGAATTTTGAATAACACTCTTGCCGTATTGATAATCATTTCGCGTCCACAAAACTTATCCTAAACAAACAACGTGTTGCTGAGTTATGCATAAAGCTAACATTTAAATTAGTTATTCGGAAAGTTTGGAATATTTTAAAATTATCAACTTGTCCCCAAAATTTCAAACTAGACCTGAAATTATGTTTTGCTGATTATTTTATCTATGAGCTGTTAGTTTTTATAAATACTAGCGGTCGCCATGTGGTCGAAATTCGACCATAATTGAATGAAATTTTAAGTTTGATCGTTATTAAGGTTTTATTGTCTATAACTAATACCCTTATAATCACATTTTAATTACTAACCTACTCCACATACAATATTATGTAACCATAGTTACAAAGAATTTAACGAATTCAGTCGAACAATGCCGAAATACTAAGAACGCGATTCGACAGCTTCAGTCAAATGCATAGTTGTGTGCGTGTAGTGATTTTTTATTAATTTAATGTATTTCTAATGCATATTTTATAAAAATATTAGGATTCGCCCCTCCTTCTCCATATAAACTTTAACAGTGCCAAATTTCATACTCCTCTGTCCGCGCAATTTTCGTAAAAAGGGGTACAAAGTTTTTGCTTCACGTATTAATATATAGATTATTTATTTTGTAATTTGCTATAAAGGCTAGAGAAAATTTTCAAACAAATATTTATTCAACATATGCACATTTGGTTACAAATATTTATATGATTAAAGTGATGTATGGGTAATAAGGCTTGGGCTGAGTTTCAGGCATGTCGTCGAATCCCAATTCAAGTAAGCATTACAAGGGGCCTCGAGCCATTCGTGGGACTCTCTGAGAGCACCGTCAAGGCAGCTTTGAATGCACATGGCAATGATAAACACAGGTTAGAGTGGATGGCCCCTAGAGGTCTGGAACACTCCAAGAAATTCATTGCAAACGGAGCCACAGTTTTCATCCTTAAGTTCTGCGGGTATAGCAAGAGCCAAATGCGCCTGCTCACAGGAGCGTTCACTGGCCATTTTGGCACCAACGACTTCCTGTGCAGATTGAGATTGGCACACAATTCGATCTGCAGAGCCTGTGGTGAACAGGACGAGTCCATATCGCACCTACTGTGTGAATGCGACGCGTTAGCTGGACTGAGATGGATGAGATGGGATTGGCATAACCAAACCCTGAAGACTTCAGCTTCTCCCTCTGAATTGTACACTGCGGCTAATGCAGTACATTTATAAGGAGATAGCTAAGGGATATATCTTGAGGCCGACACAAAAGATCTCACTGGGTCGAAGTGTCGCCGGTCTGTACTGACTGGCTCCCACACATAAGATAAGATAATAAGCATTACAAGGTAACATAGCATGTGTTGCTGAAAGGTATACCAGCTCAGCATGTGCTAGACGTCGCTTACCCTTTCTGTGATATAGCCTCACGCCTATATAAAAGGGCAAGCAAAGGTGCATTGAATGAGTTACAACATTAGCTTATTACCGTATACTGGGCTGTAGCAGTACGTAGCTTGACAATTTGCCCGGTAGACGGCAATAGAATCACTCCTGATTACGTGGAACATAGCTGGCAAAATGTGGGTGTAATCATCATCATCATCAGGCTATAATAGTCCACTGCTGGACATAGCCCTCTCCCAAAGAGCGCCATAGCGCCCTGTCTTCAGCTTGCCGCATCCAGCATCTGCCTGCAATCTTTCTTTCTTTTTCTTTCGTATAATATACTCCATTATAAATAAAAAAATTGTAGAGTTCGAAAAACTCTTATACGACAGCTTTGTCCGTCCGTCCATCTGTTACACAACTTTCAACTCAAGAACCGTAAGAGGTAGAGTCTCGCGGTCAACGCCATTCGACTTAGCATAGTTGATATACCCCCGAAATTGCTATGACCTTTGACCTCTGACCTCAAGGTCGTGTGACCTTTGCATATTACTTAAACCATTTTGTCGCATTCTAAAATTTACGGTAATTCATTGCCGTTTCTCACTTATTTATATTCAAGAATATTTTAACTCGAATTTGTTCTGACTGAAAAATCCACTCGAATCAATCGCCTAAATTGTAGTTAGCGTTTTCCGTTTGCGTAGCGGCGACGCCACGTGCATTCAACCCCTGTGTTGGTTAATCTTCAGAGAACAAACGCTGGTGTGATCCCGCACAACTCTTGTTACTTAAAAGTTGTTGCACCTACTGTCATTTACCGATAACTTAAATTTTAATTCTCGTTAAATATTTACAATCGAATATTAATATATTAATATTAATATTCTAACACATACACACCATCTCGCCCAAACTAAGCAGAGCTTGTACTATAGGTACTAGACTATGGATAAACATACATATATACTTTCTTTTTGTAAATACATACATATTATATATAGAAACACCCAGACCAAGACAAACATCCATGTTCATGCACACAAATGTTTGACTTGTGCGGGAATCGAACCCGCGACCTCAGACGTGGCAATCGGTTACACTAACCACTACGCCATAGAGGCTGACAACTGAATAAGTCTGCCAACATTTCTTGTGTCAACAGATTTTTTTGAAAACATTTGCGTTGTATAATATTATATATGCCAAGTTCCGGCATTATTTCGCTGTAACAGCTTGTAATTTTATGTAAACCCAAAACTAGCATTTTACTTGAATAAGTATAATTTTATATTTTAGTAGATCTTCTCCCTAGCCTTTATTATTCCCAAGTCACTTGGGGTCGGCTTTCTAGTCTAACCGGATTTGACTGGATATCAGTTTTTACACGGAGCGGCTGCCATCTGACCTCCGCAACCCGAAGGCTAACGATACCCTAAGACTAGACCAGTGTTAGAATATTAGAGGGTACTGACTTCCTAATAACGACAGCCATAGATGTTCATGGCAGCCGGGACCAACGGCTTAACGTGCTCTCCGAGGCACGGAGCAAGCGATAATTGTCAATCAATACGCACATAATTTCGAAAAGTCATATAACTTCCGAAAGTCGTGCGCGACGTGGGTTCGAACCCGAGACCCCCTGCATTGCAGTCTATTGGTCTCTCCACTGAGCTATTTTAGTAGATAACAGACAAAATAATAAATAGGTATTATAAAAAAATAACATGATTGCACGGATGCCTCAGTCGTTTAAGTGAACGCCCCGCTATTTTCAGCGCGCCAAATGTTCTGGGTTATGTTCCCACACGGAACAAAACATTATGTTTCAATAAGATGACACAGTCTTACCTTTTCGATTCCTATTCGCCATAATAACACGATATGGAATACTTTACCTGTAAAAAAGAAAGGACATTTGAACATCATTATAATATCAAATATTAGAAGAAAGAAAGAAAGAGAAAGAAAACATATTTTTATTTCTAAAAAACACGAAAGCTTTCACAATATTTTACATATA
This sequence comes from Catocala sponsa, assembly GCA_963564715.1. NCBI lineage: Eukaryota > Metazoa > Arthropoda > Insecta > Lepidoptera > Erebidae > Catocala > Catocala sponsa. Next base: position 2,202,759 of record OY751337.1, read on the forward strand.
AATATGTACATTTTTAAGAGAATCCTAATCCTAACTAATATTATAAAAGCGAAAATGAGTTTGTTTGTTTGTTACCTTTTCACGCCTAAACCCCTGAACCGATCATTCTGAAATTTTTCATATACATTGTCAGGTGTTCAGAAATATAGGATATCGGACATAGACTACCTTTCATCCCGAAAAAAATTACTGTTCCCAAGGAAAACAACAATAACGTTCTTATGATAATATATGGCGCCACGTGTCTTTCGAATCATGATTAAATTAATTATTACAAGCAGAGTACAACCCGACTTGATTGTCAAATTCTAAATTAATGCAAGCGAAGCCGCGGGCAAAAGATAGTATTTAATAAAGATTAATTAATACAAGTGACAGGCCTGCGCCACAAATGCCACGTTTTAATATTATATTAACATATTGCAATAGACATAAAAGTTCATAAAAATGTTAGCTAGCTTCTCTTGGGGGCAGGGGCATAAGTTTACGCTTAAGTTTCCTTTGATCGTAAATACTAAATTCGAATCCAGGGTCGAGCAAGTCTTATTGCGTATTCTGTTAGAATATCCCTAAAAGCAGCATAGAGGTTGAATTTTGAAATTCATTTCCTTACCGGCAAACCAGCTAATACCTTCTGTTAAATTCTTAATCGTATAAATATTAAGCTGATCATTCTGATGTATCTACTCATCACATACATATCCCATACATGGTCTATAAATAAAGATGTCCATGATACTGCAAGACATCCATTTACCGAACTTCATACATACATACATACCACTATACCACTGCCTGCTTATTATAATTTCACCGAGTACTTCTCAAACCATCGAGGAATCTTCTTTAGCTTTCAAAATTAATCTATAGCTATGCAATATCCTTCGGTTCTGCGTGAAGTTATGCCGTCGTGTATAATACCTATGAAAATTTTCGCAGGCATGTTCCAAATATGTGCATATTTGATGTAGGGTTTATGCCTACGGCAGTAAGCTTTGTGTGCTGAGCTTTTTGCGGTTATAGGGACTGATATAAGCTGCCTTCTTATGTAACAGTCCAACATCTATGCTGTATAGTTTGATTACACGTATTATTCAGCAGTTTAGTTTGACATGAGCTAGAAATAACAGCTGACAAATAAGGAGAGTGTCTCTGCAATTAACACATGTGAACTATTGCATGATCTATTAATGCTGCTACTATTATCAGAGATAACATACATAAGATAAGATCGATGGCGTAGTGGTTAGTGTAACCGACTGCCACGCCTGAGGTCGCGGGTTCGATTCCCGCACAAGTCAAACATTTGTGTGCATGAACTTGGATGTTTGTCTTGGTCTGGGTGTTTCTATGTATAATATGTATGTATTTACAAAAAAAAAAGTATATATGTATGTTTATCCATTGCCTAGTACCCATAGTACAAGCTCTGCTTAGTTTGGGCTAGATGGTGTTGTGTGTATGTGATAGAACAGAATATAGAATAGAATAGAATTTGCTCAAACATATTCCAACTAGTCGATGTCTAAACATAAGTGATATTTAAGAAAGTTAATATAAAGGGTCTTTATAAACATCAAAACCAAAATGTTTTGTCTTTTTGTCTATCCGTATGTTTGTACGTGTATCACGCAAAAACTTCTGCATGAAATCAAAAACAGTTTCCACTGTTGTACTATTTACTTAAAAGTGCAAGGTTCATTTTTATATGCCACTTAACGTTTACATATTATAATATCTAAACTTATTCTAACTATTTTCAAGATAACTGCGGTCGATTCACATATGTTCATAACGCATATTTGTCAACTCAAGTACAGTTTTACTTACTTAATTTTGATTAAACTAAAATTAATTGCACTTACGAACGATTAATCTAATGATTTTTTAAGATATTGGATATTTCGACTATGTATGAAATACCTAATGGACGACTCGCCTACAGTTTATTAATACTGCGCGCTGGATTGTTTTAAAGTGGTGGGTAGTTACAATATTACAATATCAATGTCTTTACACGTTACGTGTACACATTTTGTGTTAAACTGAGTACAAATCTATCAAAAATTAGTTTCTGGCGCTTCGCCGGCCGCTGCCGCGGTACGCTCGCTTCGCTCGCTGGGCTCGCGCGTTGTTGGGGTCACAGTTCTAACCTTACCTAACCTACTTGTCTGGTAGCATCTCGTTTCTGGTAGCAATTCGATTTTCGAGTAAACAAATGTATGAACATAGACATTATGATCACCCCACAAACACCTTTACTTTTCGTTAATAATTCCTGTTTTGACTTCAATTTAATGCCCTAATTATATGTAAATAAACTATGATTAACCGATTTTTTGTGTTTTCTTTGATTGACCACAGATAAAACAACAGTAGGTGAATCGTCCGTTACTTCAATCAACCTTAGGGTAATTAATTGTAGTTGAATAAATCGTAGGTGAATAAACCGTAGGTGAATTGTCCTTTATAGATTTCGTTCGTTATTATTACAAAAATCTGTGAAACGATTTTTAGGTATTTTAAACAGTAGGTCTTTTGGCCGTAGTTATCTTGAAAATAGTTAGAATAAGTTTAGATATTATAATATGTAACCCACTTAACAGTCAAGTAATTTGTGTGTAGATTAACTTTTTCTCACATGCAAAGTAAGAAAATATAGATAGATACTGAATATCACGCTGAATTTGTTTAATTATATTAAGTTATTTAGGGAAACTTGTTATTGGCCATATAAAATCGTACTATACTCGATTTGTTAAACAAACTGTATCGCTGTTGATTTTCTTAATAAAAATAATTAAATAAATAAATCACAAATTGAAAAGCTAGCATATATGTATCTATATATTAATACGTGAAGCAAAAACTTTGTACCCGTTTTTACGAAAATTGCGCGGACGGAGGAGTATGAAATTTGGCACAGTTAAAGTTTATATGGAGAAAGAGGGGCGAATCCTAATATTTTTATAAAATATGCATAAAAAAAACATTAAATTAATGAAAAAACACTACACGCACACAACCATGCATTTGACACACGCAGTCGAATCGCGTTCGTAGTATTTCGGCATTGTTCGTCTGACGTCGTAAACTTCTTTGTAAGTATGGTTACCTATAGGTAACCATAGTAACAAGTTTTCGTTATTACAACAAATAATACCTTATTTATCCTGGCTAATATTATAAAAGCGAAAATGAGTTTGTTTGTTTCCTTTTCACGCCTAAACCACTGAACCGATCATCCTGAAATTTTACATATACGTTGTCAGTTGTACAGAAACGGATATAGGCTACCTTTCATCCCGAAAAAAATACTGTTCCCGAAGAAAACAACAATAATGTTCTTATGATAATAGATGGCGCCACGTGTCTTTCGAATCATGATTGAATTATATTATTACAAGCAGAGTACAACCCGAATTGATTGTCAAATTCTAAATTACCGTGAGTGAAGCCGCGGGCAAAAGCTAGTATGTAATTAAGAAAAAAGAAAACAAACTAGCAAGCTTAGGAGTTTGGTCAAATTTTGACCACTAGGCGGCCGCTGGTATATATAAAAATATAAAACCAACATTAGGTATACTCAAATTACAGTAACAATAATTACATCGAGATGTCAAAAACAAAACGTTTTATACACAGATTTCACAATTCAAAACGGTCGTAAAATTAATCTTCACCCCTTCAAAGGTGACCCAAAAAACTGTCTCAATAGTCGACACCTAGTGAAATCATCGAGCCGACTGGTAAACAAATGACCGAAACTTATCTGATCTTCAAATAATATGTCGACAACTAGTAACAGAAAGGAGAAGTCATATTTCATAATAATTAAATGCTCGATAAAGCTCGAAGAACCAAGAAAAAACATTTACGAGTGTACCTACTAACTTTTTGAAGTGAAACTTCTTTAGCGGCGTTGTGCACTTTTTTGTGATGGGTAAAAAATGTTAAACTCTCGTAGGACACGTGACCTGATCGAAAATTCGTAAGACGGAGGGAGAATTGTCAAACTCACGTCAGGACACGTGACCTGATCAAAAATTCGTAAGACGGAGGGAGAATTGTTTGTGTACGATAGCGCAATAAATGAATATTGTATTTTACCACATACATGATAGTACTTTTATACTGATAATTAAAGCAATTCGTGCAAAATTATTCCCTAACCATTCCAAAATATCAAAAATGCACAACGTTAATATTCAAGTTTTCACTTCTACCGGCACTCCCGGAGTGCAATCAGTTGATTTTTTTTAAATGTAGCTGTGCGTCATCCTTGGTTTGATGGATGATAGCATAGATAACAAGAGTAAAACAAACATAATATTGAACTTGACAAGAAACCCAGACCAATTTTTATTTCACTAGAGTCGCTGAACAAATATAGTTAGGAATTATTGCGTATGCGCAACTGTTTCTAATTTACTATAAAAAAAAAAATTTTCGAATGTAGGTGTCAAATAAATGAAGACTCGTAAAAATAATGAATAATTATGACTGCTCCTATATGTTCCTGTAATTTGGTGACAAAGCCTGTGGATATAGGTTGCATAAACAGAGGATTGATGATACAAACGAAAGTTAAGATTGATATATTTTAAATACGCGATGATAGATATTTAAACCCTCTTAATTCTCATACGCTCTTCATGATTTAACTATCATTAATATTTCGCGGATTTTTGACATGTAAGGCACAAAATGTCCTAATCCTATTCAAAAATCGTTCAAATCATTTAAAGGATTTGAATTTGACAAACTGTGTGTTAAGTTTAGCATGCAGTTTATCCATGCCCTAGAATAATGCAGGATTTTTATCGTGGGTATTCTCGTGAGAATCACATGAGCTAAGCCGTGCAGTACGTAATGCTATAAAATATGTTTGAATATACAAAAGATCTACAACTTCACCCGTTCTGTTGAAACTTAGATAATTTCGGTGCAACTTGCGAAGTTTACTTGAATCATAAAGTGTGCCCTAAAATCCTTCAATATATTCCTTCCTCCTCCTTATATTGTGTAGAGGTATACCTAACTTTATTTGACCTTCAAATAGAACCTTCAGCAAGTAGTGTCGGTATTTTCTTTTATTAGGAGATCAAGATGAGCCTTCGCATTTTAATACATAGAAGCTTATATTCGCATCACGTGACTGAAAGAACGACCTCTAGGGACGTCCCAAATAAACCCTACTGCCCCTTTATTTTGTTAGGACACATTTCATTTGGGTCACTTTAATTTCACTTTTTGTTAATGTGTTTGTAAATTTGGGTGTCTGGTGGCAAAACTATGTGTACGAAAACGCTGATTTAACCGTGACATTTGTTTAGTTTGACATCAAATCCCAAACTGAGTGAATTTTATGTTATACACAAGTATTTCTTTATTAAGACTTCTGGAAGTTCTGGGACATTTAAAACCCTCATCAAATTGATATGTATGGTATTGTATGTATGGTATGTATTGAATTAGGTATTATTAGCATGTGCCTCCGACTATGTTCGCGTCAGCTAAGGTTCGCTCGTGATTTCATTTACAATCACACTGCGCTCAAATGAAGAGTGACTTTGATATTAGGTTCAACTCTAAACTACTAAATTGTACCGCATTCGTTCAGTAGTTTTTGCGTGATGGCGAAACAAACAAAGATACAACATTTGTAAAACACTTTACTTTAGATTACGACATTGTATAGTCGATCAAAATCAATTTTCAATAATACGAGTATCTATAGAGTGTAAACACTATGTTTTTACTGTTTTACAGCAGTATATATAGAAAAATGTACTAGCAAAATAGTTCTAAATATTTTTTTGGATATCTCTCCTTGTATAATTCCTCGGCTAAACAACCACAATGATTGCTACAAAATAGGCAAGAAAACAGCGTGAACCATTGTCTTACATTATTAGAGTATTAAAAGAGCTATGCTAAGTAAGGTACTAAAAATTCTGAAGCATAAAAACTTCTTAAGTCTAGAAATAAAACCCGGGCTCACACAAGCAGAAATTATCCAAGCGCTCACACTTAGAACCGAGCAAAGAGGCTATTACTACCTTTTTATTTATAGTTTATCCAATACTTTAAGCATCAAAGAAAGTCTAAAACAAACCTACCCAAGAAATAATTACGTACAAAATGTAATAAAACTAAGCAACGAAACAGAACTAGACAAAATAATTAAGTTTAATCTCGTCTGATGGTGGGCCACCGACCGCAGTGTTTATCTCAATTACAATTCACCTCCAGGGAGCGAACACTTGGAGTTTGCACGTCCGTCGCGATGAATAACGGTCCAAGTTTCCTTTTCCCACTTGTCTCCGGACGATTTTCAATGATAAATTAAAGTTTAATGCTCGCTAAGAATTGTTAGCTTGATGGGATATTAAAAAAGTTAGGTTTCTTGTTTGCTTAGGTCTTGGATGAGACCTCAAAGGAGACATAGATGTCGTTATCTTAATCTTAGGAGGAGTTTTACGTGTCATAATGTCATAATTATTTATTACAACATTTTACGCGCGGCTTCGGTGGCTCAGGACCTGTACTTTTTTTAGATAATAGGTACCATATGTCTGTACCCTGACAACATATATGGGAAATTGCATGATATTCGGTCGAGCAGTTAAGGCATCAAAGCGTAAACACTTAACAAACAAACAAACTTAGGTACATATTACATAGCACATTGTCAAAGCGGTCTCAACTGTTGTAATTGGCTCAATTATCAATAACCACCTCAATCAATTGAAACCAGTATAATTTGCCGCCCAGAAAGCGTATGTAGATCGAACTGTGCATGTGAAATTTACAGCATTTAGTAACTTGAACCGGAATAATGGATGTTCAAGTTTAACTTAGGCTTTAGGTTGTCTAAAGGACGTTTGTGGTAACTATACGATAATGCACTATGTTAGTATTATTTTACTTTCACGCGAATGTTCACGGATAAACCCACAGCTTCCACCGTTAAAAACACCTGAAATTTCTAGGAAACTTTTAACTTAAATAAGTCGTTTAAATATCCGTTAAGGTAGTTTAGTTCAACATGCACCAAAAGTGCCAAAGAGCTAACTCGGTGCCTATTTTCATTTGCCATAAAAAACACGTCTTCCAGTAGTAAAACAAACTTGCAAAAGCATTTTATATCCAATTCATATTATTATATTCAATTCATCCAATCCTCTATATGAAAAACTACTATTTACGGATTTTAATGCGGATTTCTTTTATCAATAACTTTTTATTTAAAGCTATCCCGACAATTCGTAAATTTAAAAAATATATTTTGTGCAACGTAAATCAATTATCTATAATACAAAACTGCACCAGAGAAGTAGCACCTGAACCCTAATTTCAATCATAAAACCTAATTAAAAAATAGAGTTCCGATCTAATCTCAGCGTAATAAACATCACAAATGGTATTCTTTCTTCTAAACATACATTTTATCTCAGTTCACATTTGACGTTTATTAGACTAAAGATAGTAACTCTATTTGGACATATTTTATTATGGGTAATTGATCTTCAAATTATTACCCTGTAAACATTTATATTTACAGACCTTACATGAGTAAGATATGGCTAGCTTATTATTCCATTTACTCACAACATTTTATAATAGGTTCTGTATTTTATACGAGCTAAAGAGTACTATATCACAGGATATTCAATATCCGTATTGACGACGAATACCAATAATATTATGCACATTGAATATCCTGTCCAGGGTTCGGATTGGAAATTTCACATAATTCTAAAAGTGCAAGTAAACAAGTAAAGTAAATATTTATACAGTACGATAATATCACTTGCAATTTGATATATGGCCAAGCGAAGACTTTGTCACTCTTTATTAGTAACTGTCTGACATTTGTATTTTTCATTACTGTTTTTTTTTTAAGTGAGAACTTCTTTAGGCGCGTTGAGCGTCTTGGGTGAACAAAAGTCATAGAACTCACGTCATCGTCACGCTTCGTCATCGTCACGCTTCCACGTTTTCCATTTTTGAATTATTTTAGAACATTAACAATATCTCAGAAATGATGCGTCCTACGCAAAAAATAACGAAATTTTGACCCCCTTAATAGCCCCTAAGAGAGTATTAGGAATCCGACCCATCCTTTTTATTTTTGTTTATAAAGGAGTGTTTATGATCAAGGATTAAAGTTATCACTTCTAGCGGCAGTCCCCAAAAACTGCCCCAATTTTATTTTTTAAAGTCTACTCCTGTACTAGGAATAATTCCTGTGTCGCGGGGGACTTTACAAACATTCAAACAACAGACACAAAGAAACAACCATTTGTGGCTCACACAAATTTTTTGTGGGATTTGAACCCACAACACCAGACGTAGTAGCAGCTACGAGGCCTCGCTTTATGTGACTTAAAGAACTACGCCAATAATAATTTATGTTAACTTTAGATGTATAAATATTTAAACAACGAGATGGGTGTAAAACCCAGGATTCAACCTCTTCGTTTTCATGTGACCTTGTGACCCCTATATCTCGGGGGTCTTTTGACCCACAAAGCCCATATTCAAACCTGACCGAGGTATGACCCCAAAGTGTCTGCACACCAAGTTACAAGTCAATTGTACCTACTGCTGGGCATGATGCCCACAGTTGGGCCTCATGTCCACTTTTGGGCATCTTGCGCACTGTTAGGCGTCATACCAACTGTTAGGCATTATGCCCACTGTTGGGCATCATGTCCACTGTTGGGCATCATATCCACTGTTGGGCACGTTGTGTTGCAAAACGCAGCACAAGACAAAACTCGACAGCAAAGAGCAGCAACGAACTCGAATCAGTACACCACCACTCTGCATAGAAATGAACCCATTTTGCCATTTAAAATACATATCATCTTGTGACCCCTATATCTCGGGGGTCTTTTGACCCACAGAGCCCATATTCAAACTCGACCGAGGTATGACCCCAAGGTGTCTGCACACCAAGGTACAAGTCAATCAGTTCCGTGGTTCCGGAGCTATGCCTGTCACTAACAGACAGACACACAGACCCACAAAATGTTTTCATTAACCTCTTCGAAGAACACTCACAGAGGTTAATAATTTAAGTAGGTAACAATGTACCGCTTTGTCTATTATTTTTCTACTAAAACAGACTGATACTAACTAGATAACACAATTTGTACTTCTACACGCATCGAACGAAATCAACAAGGATCTAGTTTTGTTCAGTTCACTCTTAGACTGAGATCCTAAAGCCGTCATCATTTCAGCACAGCTGATTTTTTACAGTAAAAGTGTAGATTAACAATTTTTGGATACTTGCTAGTTTAAAGTTGACCTTTGAATTTAACAAATGTTTAGCTTTAAAAATAGGTTTACTAAAATGACGTAGGTATTCCGGCTCTATGACCTTGTACTATCTAGCTATTATCTGTAGTACAGTCAATATCGGAAAAAAGACTTTACAAGATATTAAACTTAAATAGACCTTATAGGCCCTATATAATAGAATAGAATAAATTTTATTTGCATTGATTTTAGGTACATGAAATATAGATGTTACAATTTTTATGATCCTTATACAATCTACCTTGAATAGGCATACAAACATTTAGGTAAGAGATTAAAATTGATCAGGATTTAAACGATCATTAACCAAATGAATACAATTCGAAATCAGACAACAAATGAATTAATGAAATGTTTGGAATTACAAAATTACGATTCATAATAATATTATAATATAATGGTAAATATAATTATGTAAGAAATAATAATTAAAATCAAGAAAATAAATCAAATGTCAAATAAGCGTAAGTAATGTCAAAAACTAATAATCTAAAGTAATGTCAAAATGTATCATTCAAAAAGTCATTAATGGAGTTGGCCGGTGCAAACTTTTAGTAGATGGCACCAGCATAGCTTTTACCTGTCAAGCGTTTGTTGTTGTTTTGATCCTCGTTTTTCGGAGTTATTTTTTATAGTTCAAGTGGATATTTGGAGTAGTGCAACATGTATTCGACGTGGAGAGTAAATGATTTAAAAGCTGAATTAAAGAAACGGGGTGCTTCTTTACAAGGAAGAAAACCTGAGCTAATTGAAAGGTATAACCTTAAAAATATTAACTATATTTTTACATGCACAGTCTAATGTTATAATGATAAATAACTGCGTTTTTATAAACTATATACATACTATTTTTATCTGATATCATAAATTTAAAGTTAATCTTATTAGAAATCCTAATAAAAGACGTATCTTACCAATACTACATATATAGTCTACATATCTACGCTTTGTTTCTTTCAGGTTGGAGCTTTATGACCAAAATTTTATTTGAAACCTACCATTTTGAAACGATATTTATTTAATAATTATGATTTAATAAAAAAAAACATTAGATTTTAATTTGTAATAAATATCTTCTTTATTTTTTATTATTTACAATTTTTTCCCTAAAATTACACAACATCATACAAATAAAAAATATTTCTGAGGCTAAAGGAACATAAAATGAATTAAGGGATGTTTGCAAAATCTTGTATGTTTTTATTAAACTTATCCGTCTTTCTATGTGCACCCTTTGACTAGCAAGCCTTTGATCACGTCATAGTATGACACCTGGCAACTGAGATCTTCCCTTTAAGAATGCAGGTATGTTGACAGTAATATTTTTTACTGCAAACAAGTCCTGCACATTAAATCCTATGTCTGCCATAATACTATCACCATCACACTTCGCTAACAATGTGCTCCGCTCAATCATTTGTCTGTCACTAGTTGCTCCACCATAACCCCTGGAACAATAACATAGAAGACCACCAGGTGTTGATCCCACTAAAAACTTAATAGTGTTAGTGTTTTTATATGAACTGTATGTGGCTCTCTGGGATATGTGGTTGCTTGGCTTAGCAATAGGCACTTCAGTGGCATCAACAATAACTCGAGTTCTACTGTTCTCATTTTTAAATAACCGAGGCATGTAATAATCTACTAAGTCACGTCGTGGCCAAATGTTAATCATAGACCACATATTGTACACAAAATGAAGCCACATCACTATAACGTTTGAAACTTCGGTTTTACTAACATTAAACATTTTTGATAATTCAAAATCTGGTTTATTCCGTCTGAGCTTGATTAGAAGTATTAGAAACTGATTTTCCACTGACAAACCTACTACTCTACTCCAACGATATGTTAAATTGTTGGCCATAGGGAGAAGTGTATTGAGCACTAACTGTAATTTTGAATAGGATTCTAAACCAGTGTAAAACATGATAGACTCATTATCAGTCTGTAAGAAATCTGTGGAAAATATTCTTAAAACAGCACTTGTTTGTATTCTATTTTGAATTGGTATTGTTTCTTCTAATTCTGTTGTTACGTCACTTTCTATGTATTGCTCATAAGCGATGTCTGGTATGCTATGATCGTCTTGATTAAAAACATTAATATTTCCGGTTACACTAACATCCTCAGATCTGTTTGTTTCCTTCTCTGTAATTTGCGTAAAAATCTTTTTTTTTAAATATTTCTGTTTAATAATCGCTCGTCCCGAGCTTGTGCTTCTTGTGAAAGTATACTCGTAGTCCATATAAACACAGATGGAACTGCAGCCTTTTCAGATAACGGTGTTTATTTTCAGTACCTAAAAAAGGAATATATTTATATTATGTTACATATTAGATGTTATTCCAGTAATATCAGAGATGAAATGATGACAAAAATAAACAAACCTGTATGGATGCTGATCTTTTGGTAATCAGTTTCTAAAAAATGATTTCGACATATCCTTGAATCGCTTTTCGGCTTAAATTTCTTACGTCTTATAGCCTTTAGCCACATTTTGGCAACAGACGCATCTCGAGGAATTTGTTGTGCACCAATTTCATTACAACCAGGCACTGCACACATTTTCGGCATTGTATAATAAATTAAATTCTATAATTCTTCATACAAAAGTAAATATTTTTGGTAAAAGCTACGACAGCGCCACTTTGACAGTTGCCAATCCCATTGAATAATAACACTTATCTAAAAGAAGTGCAGTCAATTTGTTTTTGAATGTAGATATTGTACCATTCTTTATAAAATCGGGTAATTTGTTATAAATGACAGGCTACAGGGTAATTTGATATATATGTCACAGACAGCTCGGCCACCGGACTCAGTGGCCGCGTATTTTCGTCGGATGCCGACATGACGGGTAGCCTCGAGTGATAATAGTCACGAAGAACGATTTAACAACGTTTATTTAAATAAATTCACAATATAATCACTAGCAATGGTTTTCGAACAAACACGTCCGCTCGGTGCGAACTCCGATTATAGAATGCCCGCCCGCTCCAACGGTCGCGTCCAAGCACGACTCGGTAGTGACGTCATTGAAATTAAACTACTATATACGGATTTTATCGCGTTGTTTATTTGACACTGTTACAAAATTTTTTGAAAAACTGTAACAGTTTTTCAAAAAATTTTGTAACAGTGTCAAATAAACAACGCGATAAAATCCGTATATAGTAGTTTAATTTCAATGAATAACATTCGCGAAAACAGAAGACAATATTAAGTGACGTCATACTTGCGTTCGGAAACGAATCTTGACTCGTCGACATATATGATGTTGAATCCTATCGCTGTTATATTTTGTTCAGCGAATTTAATCGTATTTATGAACAATCCTACTGCTGTAGGCTTCCTCACCGATTAAGAAAGTTTAGATCATAGTCTTCCAAGTTGGCCAAGGTTGGTTTGGTTTCACATATATTATCCATTTTAAGAAATCTTATTCTCGCTGCGATTCCTTACATTGCAATGAACTCAAGTCAATCCTTCTATTTTTGAAACGTACTCATAGCTGAAATATATTTCACGTTCAAGGAACTGGAAAAGAAATCTATATCTATGTCTTAATATATTAAATAAGACATCATATGAACAGACAGGTACACCGCTAACGTCTTCAACATGTGCCGCTGCGTTATGTAATGAATCAGCATCAATAGAACTTGAAACAAAGAGCTGTCAGACTCCAAAACTATTAGTAATATATCTCCCAATTTGTAATACATCTACGAGTCTACTGTGTTCAAGTATAATAGTGCGTATTTCTGTATTGAAACAAGTACATATTGTAGGAGGTACGCCGACACGAGAATTTAAACTGTAAATTAGTTAGAATCAGAATCTTTATTTGTAAATATAGGTTACAGTCGTGTGAGATGTTACATTTGATTATGTTTCACTATATTTCACCAAAATACGGCATACAAATATAATTATTGCGTACGTATGTCTAAATAACATATCATTACAATTCTGAGATGCATTCATTACTAAACTTAAAAGTACTTTTTTTTACTATTTTACATAGCAGATAATATAAAAGTTTTAAGCAGCATTGAGAGTATTGTAATCAAATATTATTCTATTCATTAAAACAATGTATGGAAATAAAATTATAACTTACCAAAAATTAGTTTATTATTTTGACAAATCGTTGGTTTACTTCCAAATTGTTGATAAATTCTGTGGTGCGCAGAGTTGTTCCTTGTGTCTGTTGTTTCAATCATTATAAAGGCCACGTGATACTGGAACTAATCAAAGGGCAAAAGGATATTTTATAAAGAGATCCTTTTGAAGATTTTCATGCCTAGCGGCACAAATCGAACATATTATTTTATTTTAATAAAAGCATCATCCGTACTAGGAATAAATCCTGTGTCACCAGGAACTTCAAAATCATTCAAACAATGGCGTAAAAGAATAACCAGAAACCGTACAATAATTTGTGGATCACAGGCATTCTTGTCTGTGTAGCAACGCTCCACTAAAACCAGTACACCATCCGTGCAGTCAAATAAATAACTGAATAGCATGCAAAATTACATACACTTTTTAGAGTTCGAAACAACTCTTATACAACAGCTTTATCCGTCCGTCCGTCTGTCTGTTATACAACTTTTAACTGAAGAACCGTAAGAGCTAGAGACTCGCAGTCAACGCCAATCGACTCAGCATAGTCGATATACCACCGAAATGGCTATGACCTTTGGCCTCTTTGACCTAAGATTTACGGCAATTCATTGCCGTTTCTCACTTGTTTGTATATGCAGACGTAAGACGATACGTAAATGTCTCCAAACTTATGCGTATTTAATATTTTTGAAGTGAAAACTTCTTTAGCGGCGTTGTGCACTTTTTTTGTGATGGGTAAAAAATGTTAAACTCGCGTCAGGACACGTGAGCTGATCGAAAATTCGTAAGACGGAGGGAGAATTGTCAAACTCGCGTCAGGACACGTGACCTGATCGAAAATTCGTAAGAGGGAGGGAGAATTGTCATGTTTGTGTACGATAGCGCAATAAATGAATATTGTATTTTACCACATAAATGATAGTACTTTTATACTAATAATTAAAGCAATTCGTGCAAAATGATTCCCTAACCATACCAAAATATCAAAAATGCGCAACGTTAATATTCAATTTTTCACTTCTGCCGGCACTCCCGGAGTGCAACCCATTGATTTTTTTTATTTTATGTAAAATACGCCTGATATACCAGTTGAGCGTTTAACCATGATGCTTCACATGGGGAGTTACAGTACAGGGTAGTATAACTCCCCGTGCGGGTAGGGTAGGTACCCTACTACCCGCTGTGTAATACAAACATAACTTGCAGCTACACCTTACGTGTATAGTACCTATACAAGTGTCTTAAATTTAAAATGAAATAGAAATTCATTTCTATTAGTTAAATAATATAATTTAAATTCTCTGACACAAAAATGTAGACGTTGAACATTATAATGAAACTCTGAGGTTATTGTAAGTAGAATATAGTCTGCGAATCCAACAAAGTTTGGACGTTTTATTAAAAATGTAATCTAATATTAAATACCTAATTCTAGACACATAACTGTCACTATTAATATAATATATGAGATAATATTTTCTTTGCAAAATACATTACTTTCGTCACTATAAAAAGAAACGACGCGCACTTTTACCTTTGTTTTACGAAGGTACGCGTATTTTTAGGATTATAGGGTAAAATGCTTTAGCTCAGCTTTGGAAAGACACAAACTCACTTTGATTTTTATATTGAATTCATTAGAGAGGTGTACGTCGATCTATATTGCAGTAATTGGGTATTAAACCCAGTATCTCCTTTTTTTCCAATCAATAATAAATTTATTCAAGTTAGGTTACAAGGTAACACTTATGAATGTCAAAGTTACACTAATTTTTCTGTGAATTACATTTACTGCCACGTTCAGCAAAGCAAGGGTGTAGGGCTCATGAGAAGAACGGGCAAGAAACTCATGGCCACTCTTTTTAATCGCCAAGTTTACAATAAAATTTTGTTTACAAATCATGACTGTAAGGTGCTGCAACCATTTCTCCATGAATTATTACCGAACATTTACAAGCATTTAATAAAACTTGATCTTGAACGAAAGTCCGATTTAGCTTATTAGGAACTTACTTTATAGAGTTGTATTTATCTTTCCTTTTGCACTTTTGTTATTGGCTACTCAAATGGCCAATTATTTTCAAAAAAGTGGCAAATGTTTTAAATAAATCGGTAAGTCTAATCACTGACACGGTACATTAATACATAAAAGCCCGGTTGCTATAATTTAGAAACGACTCGTTTTAGCTACGAACAGTTCAAATATGATATATTTTTCATACAATTTGTGTCAAAAATTAACTGTTTGTACGGAAATCTAATCATTGCTTAATAGAGGAACCGGCCCTAATAGACAAGTGTACTGCTCCACTGGGAAGACTATATTTAAATAATAATCTGCTAGATTAAAAAACAAAACACGATACAAGCGAAGCTGCAATCTCAAGATACTTATGACGTCATGTAGCGATCTAATGGAATTCGTTTTTTTTATACAACTAAGGTGGCAATCAACCATACGACCCACCTGATGGTAAGTGGTCACCGTAGCCTATGGACGCCTGCAACACCAGAGGCATTACTTGCGCGTTGCCGGCCCTTTAGGAAAGGAAGTGGGAAGGAGAAGGAGTAGGAAGGGGGAAAGTGGTGATTGGGCCTCTGGCACTCTCACTCACCAAACGAAACACACGACAGTAGGAATACTGCTATTTCACGTCGATATTCTGTAAGCGGTAGTCCTTCCCCGGTCGAGCGGGCCTATTCATGCTGAAATCAGCGAGGCTCTACTACTCCAAAAACAGAAGCATACAGTACAGCACAGTTTAGTACAGCTAATTTGCATATATTTTATTCCTTTTATATTTCGTCTTGGTGTAAGCTAAGCACTACACTTTTCGATCATCAAGAATATCGAGTAGTGTGGTGTTTATACTTAAGCACTTACTTTATGCAGGTAATTGAAAGACACTCTTTACTGAGTATGGAAAATTGCTTCGACGACCACGTTAAAAATTGAAACTTGGCTGCTATTTGTACGGGACGTAGCGACTAAGCTTGTTGAAAAGAGCAGCGATAGCTCAGTGGGAAGACCAACAGACTGCAATGCAGAGAGTCTCGGGTTCGAACCCACGTCGCGCACCTCTGACTTTCGTAAGTTATATGACTTTTCGAAATCATGTACAATTGTTTTGATTGACAATTATCGCCTGCTCCGTGCTTCGGAAAGCACGTTAAGCCGTCGATACCGGCTGCCATGAACATCTATGGCCGTCGTTATTGGGAGAGTGTCGACACAAAAGATCTCACTGGGTCGAAGTGTCGCCGGTCTACACTGACTGGCCCCCACATAAGATAAGATAAGATAAGCTTGTTGAAACAGTTATATTTGAGTTATGTTTGACTGCCTCCGTGGCGCAGCGATAGTGAATGCGACTGTTGTGCATAAGGTCTCGGGTTCGAGTCCCGGGACGCGCCAATAAAACCTTATTGTGCTTTTCGGTAAAGAAATTTTAATTGCAGCCCGGACTTGGGAAGTTGGCGGAATTAGACATCTCCGTGCCTTTAATTGCACGTAAAGCCGTTGGTCCTACGCCTGATCTCTACCCGGGCGTGTCGGATTGCCATACCATCGAAACATGGGAGATAAGGAACAGAAAGTGCACTTAAGGCCAGTCTCCATTAAGACTGGCCGCTGTGACCGAAATTCGGTCTGGAGGACTTTATTATTATTATTTATTCTATCTTTTTAAACTAAAAGCAAAATTGTTTACTTGAGAATGATATATGTTTAGTTTTCTATTAGCATTCATTGAAAAATCCTAACGAGGCTAAGCCCTCTGACGCTTTCATCGCGTCGCGAAAGTATACTAATGCTTTCAACACTAAAGCCTAAACAAAATTGTTTAGCCTATAAAAAAGTCTACGTTGAGAATTTATTCATTCTTAATTTATAGCTCGTTTCTATGCTAAATAATTCTCCTTTTTGACCGTTTAAAAGTTATTTTTATTTCCGGTGTATGTTTAAATATTGCCTAGACTTACAGATAATAAATAAATGATGTTGACAGCTCTTGTTACCAATTAATAATCATTGGATGCACACCTTTCTAGATAATACGTGGAGGAACTTGTTGTGATGTCACTCTAGCAGAGAGGATCCTGCGAGCAAGCTGGGGAATCGTGCCAGACGGGCCATGGCCCAACTGTTGGTGTCGGGAACTTGTATATATAGTTACTCGCTATGTAAATATCGCTTGCGTGATTCAGGAATATATGGTGAAAGCGTCTATTGTCTATGGCACCATCTCTTGACAGTTGTCGTAACTTTTTCATTTGTGTGGAGTTGCTACAAATACAATGCACAGACAAGAAATAAAATCAAATACATTCTCATTCTTACCACGAACTTTTGTTACATAACCCTAACCTACTCTCCCGCACAAGTGAAAACCATACCACACCAAGGCAAAACTATAACTCATCAAACTTAACACAGCTCCGTACAGTACAGATTAGTGGTGATTGGTCACCTTAAGCGCGAGCTCCACAAGTTTTTAATGACACAAAGGAGGCAAGTTTTCAACTGCAAATTAAAAAAGTAATTTATGCAGCTGCAAACTCTTTAGTGAGAACTTTTTAAAGGAAGGTTTAGTAGACAGCCTCGTTGATAACTTTTAAACTTTCGCGTTGCATGATATATATAAAATTTGTAACAGGAATCAAAGCGATCATGCTAATGATATTTAAAAATAGATATTTACCTATATTACTTTTTTAATTGACTACCTTGGTGTCGCAGCGGTAATGTTGTTCATGAGATCTCGAGTTCGAATCTCGGGTCCGGTCAACAAAAAGTTATTGTACTTTTCTGACAAGAAATTCAGAGTAGCAGTCGGAATTAGGAAGATGGCGGTGTTAGACGAGCCGTACCTCGGACAGTACATAAAGCCGTTTGTCGTGGCCTTGATTTGAACAGCATTCTACTTGAAATGTCACAGACTATTGTACAACGTGAATTATCGACATAGAATATTCAGTATTGCAATATCATATCGAATATAGCTCATACATATATACAATCATATTCGTGGAACTCTCTGTTTGCACGTAGTCTATGTATGTTTGTCTGTGGATTTTCGGTACCGCAATAGAACCAAACCAACAAATGATTGAAACCATTTGTCGTTGGAACCATTGTGACACTAAACCTCAACTTGCTACTATTAGAATGTGTTTTTTAAATACTTAAAATTTATTCTATTAAATACTAGATTTTGCCCGAGGCTGCTCTCGCAGAAATGTAGGGTTGGTTATATTAGTAACGATACTTTTTTCTGAATAAAAGGTATGGTCTGTCCTTCTCTGTACCCTTGATAACGTGTATGCGAAATTTCATCACGATCGGTCCTGAAGTTACGGCCTGAAAGTGTAACAAACGAACAAAAAGATTTAAATTTAGATTTACAATTTCCTCTACATTTTATTTTTTATTTGGCAGGCAAGTTGACGGTATGTTTTTGATGTGGATCGTCTCAATGTCTTAAAATATAATTATTTTAAATTCCCCAAACATTATTTAATTATGGTGTTTCTATTTACAGGTTTTTACAAGCAGACTAAGCTTTCTTGAGCGCAATCAGCGTAAATAGAAACAAGACACAGCAAAACTTTATGATAACTTTCATGAAGTCTTGTTGTTCTTGCCTCTGCTTCGGTTTGACTAAATCAACCACTGGATCTCAAGCTGATATTACATTCCAACCATCTTCTCTATCGAAATTATTTTTACTTTTCTTGTCATTTATCTGTCTACCTTGTTTTCTTAGCAGTAGTTAATACAACCGTTGTAGATGTGGTTCGATGCCCGGGATGGATAACGAATTTGTACTGCACAGATGGCGTAGTGTATTAAGTGGTCGGCTCGCCACTGCCACCGTTCTGAGTGTTGTGGGTTTGATTCCCACACGGGACAAAAATTGGTGTGACTCACAAATAGTTGTCCTAAGTCTGGGTGCTTTTGTGTCCGTTATTTAAATGTTTGTGACGTCACCCGCGACCAGGAATTATTCCTAGTGCAGGAGTAGTCTTGTATAAAAACTAATCAACGGGTTGCACTCCGGGAGTGCCGGCAGAAGTGAAAACTTGAATATTAACGTTGTGCATTTTTGATATTTTGGAATGGTTAGGGAATCATTTTGCACGAATTGCTTTAATTAATTATCAGTATAAAAGTACTATCATTTATGTGGTAAAATACAATATTCATTTATTGCGCTATCACATACAAACATGAACATTTTCTCCGTCTTACGAATTTTCGATCAGGTCACGTGTCCTGACGCGAGTTTAACATTTTTTACCCATCACAAAAAAGTGCACAACGCCGCTAAAGAAGTTTTCACTTCAAAAAAAGTTATTGTTATCTATGCAGGTTTATTTTATAACTAGAACAAAAATAAAAAGGCTATAACAAAATTCCTTCCAATAAACAAACACGAACCGACAAGAAATTTTAATAGGTGAAACACAATCCTTGACCCATTAGTCGCTCGTGAAACAGATGAATAAAATAATCCTTAAGAAAAAACTTGGCCAGTGTCATAAGATATTCAAAAGAAAAATTGTGGATAACGACGCTAAACTTTTCCGTTGAATGTTTTGCCAAATTGTGAAACTCCGATCTTCGGTGAGCCAGAATTTCTTTAGCAACTTGGCAATGTTGACATACAATTTTCGCCCTTAAAACCGCTAATTTGCCACTTGAGTTGTAAAGTTATCTAATTAACGGACGCGAATGAGATGAAGTATACTCAAACAGCTGTTAACGTGTTCATACTTTATTATATTTCCATTCGGTTGGGTGGAACAGGTCCCAATTCAAACTCGTTAGCTCAAACTTAAACATTTGCACAGTATTTGCGTAATACTTTGTAGATTGGTTTTAAACTAGTATTTGTCCGTAACTTCGTTCGTCTGCGACTTTCATTTACGTGTTTGCGTCGGCCTATACTATAATTTTTTTTTAAGACTAATTTCTTGCAATTTATATATTCTTCTTCTTTTCTTCTTTTCGTGTGGTTAGTGGCCAACCTGTTGTCAAGAGTAGTTCAAGCCGCCCGTAGGCCTCTAACATGGCTTAACGACTGCTGTCAATTTGATAACAACCGGGATCGACTTTTTACGTGCCCTCCGAAGCACGGAGACGCTCAAATGAAATACCACTAAGCGGTCACCCGTCTATAGACTGACCGCACCCAACGTTGCTTAACCTCGCTAATCGTTTGCCGATCAGTGAATGCAACTGGCTATGACCGCCTCAGTGCATTAGATATGCTTTAAATATATAATGGGGTAAGTTTGCGGTGACGGAGGGTCGTGTTTGATGGTTTGATGTCTGGTAGTAATATTATAAATGTGATGTGTTTTTTTTAAAGTAGCAACAACGAGTTTGGTAAACAGCTATACGATTTTTCCCTGCGTAGGTCTTTAAATCATATCACTTTCTACAAACAAATGTAAATTCAGTAAATTTAGCATAGTCACTAATCGCTTTGACGCTGTGACTTTTTGACCTAAATGAATAAATGATTTTTGACTTTGACTTTGACATAGCTGGCGAAATATACCGCCTACCCTTTCGAGTTTATAAAAACATTGTAACACTGAACAAAAAGTACTCATTTATGGATCACACGAACTTTTTTTCTGGTCAGAACCACGTCCTTAGCACTCAACACATAAGGGCACCACACATTTTAGTCACCATATTACTAAAAATGAATCACATTGAATAATATTATTACAAACTATTATTAAAATATAAAATACGTAAATAATCAGTGTTCACATAAATTAGTACTTTAATGCCAAGCTATTCGCTATTTGTCGTATTGGACGAAAACGGTATCGGTAATCGAAAAACGAAAAGAAACGATTTTTCGGAACACAAAACCTAGACAAAAAGTATTTCCACTTACATCTTCCTTGTCACTGTCTTCTCGCACTCAATTACCGCGTTGCTCATCAATCTAGTCAATTGGTAGGCAATCTCACTTCATTACTTTTATTATTTTCGTACTTTCTACGCAAAGTATAATTTGGATAGCCTGCTTGAACATTCTTAGTAACAATATGTAATCTGGAAATGTGCCCGGTAAACGTCAATATGAACACCCATTATTACGGACCCTAACCTAAGAATTTGGATGTTTAACAGACCGAGCGTCGGCCAGTGGCAAGTTTTATGATGGAACGAGATCTCACTATGGTTACCCTTGTTTGCTTCATTATGTATTTATTAATCACTGAGTCTTCTTCGAAGAGGTTAATGAAAACACTATGTGGGTCTGTGTATCTGTCTGTTAGTGACCGGCTTAACTCCGGAACCAATGGACCGATTGACTTGTAACTTGGTGTGCAGACACATTGGGATCATACCTTGGTCGAGTTTGAATATGGGCCCTGTGAGTCGAAAGACCCCCGAGATATAGGGGTCATTTCTTTTCATTACTTTTACATTTAAGACGAAATGGTTGAATCCGGGGTTTTTACACCCATCTCGTTTGTTTTACATTACCACCGAGGTCTAACAGGCGCTCCCTGTGACCTAGCTCCTGGAGCCATCGCTCACCTATTATGTATTTTAGTTCTTTAGACTTACAATTGACTCGGTTCAGTATTTTTATATTACTAATCCTAACTCTTAACTAATATTATAAAAGCGAAAATGAGTTTGTTTGTTTGTTTGTTTGTTACCTTTTCACGCCTAAACCACTGAACCGATCATCCTAAAATTTTGCATATACGTTGACAGGTGTACAGAAACCGACATAGGCTACCTTTCATCCCGAAAAAAATTACTGTTCCCGAGGAAAACAATAATAACGTTCTTATGATAATAGATGGCGCCACGTGTCTTTCTTATCATGATTGAATTATATTATTACAAGCAGAGTACAATCCGAATTGATTGTCAAATTCTAAATTAACGCGAGCGAAGCCGCGGGCAAAAGCTAGTATGACATAAAAGCACATGTCTTACTACTAGAGCGGTTGCAAGTCAACACCAGGGATATCAATCGCGCTTCGTCGAGTTGCTACGCTGTTAGTCGCTATGCTATGCTGTTAGTCCATAGAACAAAGACGAGTTTACGAGTTGAGAGCATAAAGCCATATCAAGTAGTTCTATCTGTTCTATCTATTCTAGGATCTTCTACGGAGCTATTTATTCGAAGATTCTGCTCTAGATTTGATAGGATGAAGTTGTTCTTGGCTTATAGAACTGTCGTTCTTTGGGCCTACAGAAGTTTTCAGTTCACGATGACAATAACACTGGTTCGATTCAGTAAAATCTCTTGAGCAACTGTCGAATCGAATTGATTAACATTGTCACGATGAAACAGCATAGAATAATGAAGTAAATATAATTCTGAAATCCTGGTGGTATTTAAATATCAATCATATGATGCTTGATTTAATCCAGAATCGATTTATTGCCAGGGTTTGCAATGCGGTAATTGCCTATATTTGATTTTGCATATGATTTTACATGCAAATAGCAATCAAAAGAAATCTTTTTGAAAATGAAAATTGGCTACACAATAAAGGAATAAATTTAAATTTCGATGTATAAAAGTGGCAGTTCAGTGAGGATATGTCGCTGTCTCGCTCGGACAGCTGCATTTGAATAGTGGTTACGTCACAGTGTGTATCGTGCATCCTTTTTCTGTCATTTGCCAGTCACTCCTACTATCAGATTATTACTATTTATGAGCAGATTTTAATATTTTTTTTGTTTATACTACTAAGGTGGCTAACAAGCATACGGCCCACCTGATAGTAAGTGGTCACCGTAGCCTATGGAGGCCTGTAACACCAGAGGCATCACTTGCGCGTTGCCGACCCTTTAGGAAACAAAGTGGGAAGGAGAAGGAGCGGGAAGGGGGAAAGAGGGTGATTGGGACTCCGGTACTCTCACTCACCGAACGAAACACAACAGCAGGTATACTGCTATTTTACGTCGTTATTTGTATTTTATGGATTGGGTAAATTGTTTAACGTCAATAATTAAAGAAGTATGAATCAACTACCCTGTTGTTTTCCGGTATGGCTAGAAATACTTACTGCCTTTCTTCAAACAGCGTAGGTAATATAAGCGATCAAATTATACGACTTATAAAAGCCTCACATGAGCATTATACATATCGTATAAAGCCATAATATTGTAAACTAGTTTAAACTTCAAACTACGTCGGTGAGTAAAGTTATAACCGTGTTGCAATGTATTTCAGTTTCACAAATAACGTGAGTTTAACATATAATATTTAGTTTTCAGGATCATAATGGTTACAGTATTACAACAATAGAAAGGGTTAATGGTTGATTCGGTAACCCAAGTGTACACTAGGACTACCGTGTACACTGAGAATGTACTGAGTATGTACATACTTACACCTGTGTATAAAATAAAACTCTCTTACGAATAGGAAGCTTTGTACAGTTTCTGAGAATTTCCTAACAGAAGAACCTAATAAAACTTTTCTCGACCCGGCATTCAAACCCGAACTTTTATGCAGATCAGTCGTATTCACTTACACACTACGCACAATAATAATAAACAAAATAAAATAAAATTTCAAACATAATATTTATTACAAAATCCACAAGAATTGAAATAGAAAAATACAAGATTTTCCCGAGGATTTGTTCGCATAAATATAGTTAGTAGGTTAGATTAGTAACAGTATTTTTTCTGAATAAAAGGTACCCTATGTCTTTTACTGTTTCCCTGACAACGTGTATGCGAAATTTCATGTCGATCGGTCGAGTAGTTAAAGAGCGAAAGCGTAACAAACAAACTCACATTCGCATTTATAATATTATTTTATTAAAAATAGACATTGCAAACTATTACAGTCTCTCCACCAACATCTAGAGATCTATCATCAACAGCTGTTATAAAAAAATAGTCATTTGTTCTTTAAAAACTTACAAAGTTTTATTCGCATCAAATGTTCTTTCTTGACAGTTTGCTCGCAGTTGTACTTAAGTTACAAATCTATTATGCAATAAATGTTTGTTATAACTATTAACTTTGACTTGACTTTTGAGTTAATTGCTTCTAATAGACTAATAAAAGACTCGCTGCTAGGGTAAACATACCAAAACAGCTGGACAATCAAAAGTCAAAGATTCCATTGCGCTCAAAACTTGTAAGTAGGACAAATTATATTTATACACATAAATTCATTCTCGCACACTTTATATTAGTGATAACCTAGTGGGGACAGTTTGATTGCCACGAGAGGCTGATATTATTATTCATCGTTCACTAGCTAAAGTCCGAAGCTTCAACGACACGTAAATTACTGAGACATCAAGATTTAATAAAAAATCTCTCTGTGGACAGAAGGGAGAATGATTTTAAGGCGTACTTTTATTTTTTTACCGACTTCAAAAAAAGGAGGAGGTATTCAATTCGTCTGTATTTTCTGTTTTATTTTTATGTTTGTTACCTCGTTACTTTCGACTGGATGGACCGATTTTGATGATTCTTTTTTTATTTGAAAGCTGGTGCTTCCCGTGCGGTCCCATTTAATTTTGATCAAGATTTGACCATTCTTTTTCGAGTTATACTTAATAAGGCTACATTGATGATGTTCTTATATTTGGCAAGGTTCACTAAAAACCGAGAAATAAACAAAATTTTAACAAAAAAGAAAACCGACTTCAAATAGGAATATTCTAAAACTTAAAATGCATTAACAAGTTAATAAATAATTGCATATTCTTGTGAATAATTAAATTATTGTTATTATTGGAGTCGGTGTCAGCCAAGGTAGGTTTGTAACTAATTAAACATGAGATGTCTTACTATAAACATAACATAACATTGGCATGCACAATTACACACATAAACGCAGCACGCGGCACGGGCGGCTGACACCGACTCCAAAAATAACAATAATTTAATTATTCACAAGAATATGCAATTATTTATTAACTTTTTAGTGCATTTTAAGTTTTAGAATATTCTTATTTGAAGTCGGTTTTCTTTTTTGTTAAAATTTTGTTTATTAAACTAGCTGTACCGTGTAACATGAAGACTTGGTCATTTCTTTTTCCGTGCCTCGGAGAGCACGTTAAGCCGTCGGTCCCGGCTGCCATGAACATCTATGGCAGTCGTTATTTGGAAGTCAGTGCCCTCTAATATCCTGACACTGGTCTAGCCTTAGAGTATCGTTAGCCTTCGGGTTGCGGAGGTCAGATGGCAGTCGCTCCGTGTAAAAACTGATATCCAGTCAAATCCGGTTAGACTAGAAAGCTGACCCCAAGTGACTTGGGAATAATAAAGGCTAGGGAGAAGATAAAAAAAGCAAATCCTGCACTACATACAGGAATTATACCTATTGCGGCAGTTGTCTTTAAGAAAGCATTAGGCGGAAAGATGGTTCGTCTGCCACCATCCATAAGGAAAAAATGTGTTGTCATTAAGACCCATAGACCCTGCATTCCCTGTCAAGTCATTCAAAAGTTATACAGTACAAATATACACAAATACATACAAGGAAATGTATACATTGAAATATAATCAACTTTTATAAAGACTCATTCTATTTCGTTGCCTCTTGCGGTCCTTACGCAAAACATTATATGCCATCAAAAACATACTTGTAAAAAAACCCAAGTCTCGCAACTCAGTTCTTCTACCGTAAAAAGTTGTGAGATCCATGTAATACCAAGTCGGTTAATTTATTCAGTCCCTACTTAAGGGACCTTCTTTCTGTCTTAAGTTATTACGTAATTAGCTAACCTAACAACATCTTACAGTGACCATATCAATATTAAAAATCTTTTATGTTTTAAATAAATAGATTGACTTCGCAATCGTTTGAAAACACAATGTATTTCACAAGTAATACACATTATCTGAAATTAGATTGTTTACTGCCAGTTAAATAGGTGACTTTCTTAACATTACACTTCTATATTTCCACATGTTTATGGTTGCCATCCGGTAAATACGTGTGTATATTCTAATATGTGATAGCCGAGTATTCCCAAAGCCCCTGAACAAATCAGCGAATGTGGCATCAAGCCTCGTCGATAACTCGTGCTACGCCGCAGAGCGCCCTTCAATATTATAACATTGCATGTATCTTATTAAAATTAATAGGAAAATGTACTACACCGACAAGTATGTCGGTGTAGTACATTTTCCTATTAAATCAGTAGATTGAATTGCAAAAATAACATTGCTAACGCCATACACAGGTGTCGATGCAAACATAAGTAATATTATAAACGCGAATGTGAGTTTGTTACGCTTTCACGCCTTAGATACTCGATTGATCATTATGAAATTTTGCCTACACTTTGTCAGGGATACCTAAATGGACGTAGGGTACCTTTCATCCAGAAAAAAGATCAGTTCCTTACGGATAGAAATGTATTGACAAAAATCTACATTAACGCAACATTAACCGCGGGAAAATCTAATACGATAATAAATGCAATAGTATTCTAAGGTGTACGGTAATGCAATGAACGTGTTGTCAATTCTAATGGGCCGAATGTTTTTTTTTAATTTTTTATTTATTTATTATCTACTACTATGTTTACAAATAGGTACACCCACCTGTAAAGTTCGATCGTGAGTTCGATTTTCTGCCGGGATGTATATTTGTGTACTTAGGTACACAAATATTCATGCCGGCATCTACAAATCGTTTTTACTTTACTTAAACAGACAATCAGTATTTTTTAAATTTAGCCTTTTTCATAACTGAGATACTAGGCTAAGCGTTCTAGGATAATCACTAAGCATGAAAAGGCTTAAGTCATAGTCTACCGTGTTGACCAAGTACTAGTTGACAGACGTCACACATTCTAGAAGATTACTCTCAGACAAGTAGATCCCGATGGCTTACTTCATTGAAGGCATCGAACTCGTAACACTCTGAGTAGTGAGAAAGACGAGGCTACCACTTAAACCCCTACACCATACGTGCAGTCAAAGCTTCTAAAGAACTTAATTTCTGCAAATGCATAAAGTGAAAATTCATTGACACATATTTGGATTAACCTGCAATGCGAAATATTGATCGAGTAGAACTTTTCCAATCAATCTCTCGGATCGGCGATTAAACGATACAAATCATATTAAATAGTAAATATTTTAGGTAAAATATCGATAGTATCAAATTCTTAACAGTAATTCTTATTCTTACGCAACGGAACTCGACGTTTCAGGCGAAAATTCAATTCTGGTGAGTAATGGACCGAAAGATATAGATCTCAAATTCACGAACTTTTTGATCAAAACTTCGGTTAAAGCCTACAAACCGAAATAACGTTAAGATATAATTTGTAAGATAGCAAAGTAGTTTAAGTAATATTATATAAATAATCTCGAATGAATAAATACATGTATATTAATTATTATCTATATATATAAAAATCAATGCCACTTTTCGTTGTAATTTTATAACTCAAGAACGGGCTCACCTATCCAAACCAAATGTTTAGGCTTTGTTCGGACTATTTAGTAGATGGTTTATATGAAGTTTGCACAAAATCGGTCGAGCGGTTCTTCATTTATCACATTTTACGAAAAATGAATTTAATAAATGGCGGGTCATTTTGTTAATGGGGATTTTGCTGTCAAATTGAAACTTTTTTCAGATGTGGATTGTGCTGTCAAATTGAAACTTTTAACCATGTTGTTATGTCATTCATGCGGTAATTTAATTTGGACGTGCTTCGATTTAAGTTTGTTTGATACCGCGTATCTCTATGATTCCAACTGATATGCCATTTGAATTCAAACGATTACAACATCGCAAATGATAAACGCACACGTTTATCATTTGCGATGTCCATCAACAAGGCCCAAGGGCAAACACTTCACGTTTGTGGTGTGAATTTGGAGGAATCATGTTTTTCACATGGCCAACTTTATGTTGCGTGTTCCAGAGTCGGTAGTCCCCAGCCGTTTGTTTATTCATGCTCAAAATGGAAAAACGAAAAATATTGTTTATCCAAATGTTTTGGATTAAGTTTTAAAATAGCTAGCAATTAATAAAATATTTATTTGTTTGAATAAATGAATTTGATGTTCTAATTTTTTTTTTATTATTTCACTTTATACGTAACGAAGCACGTACCGGGCCGCTAGTATTATATATATATGTATGTTTATCCATTGTCAAGTACCCATAGTACAAGCTCTGCTTAGTTTGGGCTAGATGGTAATGTGTGTATATGGTAGAATATTATTATTATTACACCCACATACCGTATTACATATATACACCTATGTCTGAGATTTCATGTAATGGGGGCGAGACTATAGCCGTCTACATGATCAAACTTCGAGCTGATTCTGAGAATTTAAATCAATCATAATATGAGAATCATAATAAAGCTTTGACGGTCTCTAAAAACAGACTTAAAACCACAAAACTACCATAAACATAACACAAGATAAATTGGGAACTGTCAGTTATATTTCTTTATATTATCAACAGAAAGAGTTATGATGGCGTCACTTTATACATATTTAATATATAGATTTATCCGTGGTTTCACCCACGTTTATGATGCGCCGCCCCCGTGGGTCGTAGCGTAGTGTTATGTAGCCTATAACCTTCCTCGTAAATAGGCTATCCAAAACAAAAATAATTTTTCAAATCGAACCAGTAGTTCCTGAGATTAGCGCGTTCAAACAAACAAACAAACACACTCTTCAGCTTTATGATATTAGTATAGATGTGTATGTCAGATAGATTAGTTTATTACGCTATGGTGGTAGCTCTTCACAACGTAGTAAACAAGCATACAGCCTTATCGTAAACACTTACCATAGCCTATGTATATTTTCTTCAATAAATACAGAGACTCGAAAGAAACATTTGTGGCTTACACAAATTTGTGTTTCGTGTGGGATTTGAAGCCACACCACTCGACGATTTGGCGAGGCGACCAGTTAAACCACGAGGCCATCCGTGCAGTCAATTGAAAAAGCATTATATCACTTCTACACCAGATTCTGCTCGCGCTTTGACACGAGATATTAGATCAAACGTATCTTATGTATAACACAGATTGTGGTCTAAATGTATACTTTGAATTATATTAATCCGCTCAGCAGTTTATGCGTGCTTAGACAACAATAGTTTAGAGTAGTAGAGCCTCGCTGATTTCAGCATGAATGGGTCGGCTCGACCGTGGAAGGACTACCCTCTCACAAAATATCGACGTGAAATAGCAGTATTCCTACTGTTGTGTTTCGTTTGGTGAGTGAGAGTGCTGGAGGCCCAATCACCTTCTTTCCCATTTCCCGCTCCTTCTCCTTCCCACTTCCTTTCCTAAAGGGTGCCGACCCTTTGACCCCACGCACAAGTGATGCCTCTGGTGTTGCAGGCGTCCATAAGCTACGGTGACCACTTACCATCAGGTGAGCCATATGCTTGTTTGTTACCTTAGTTACATAAATTCCCATAAAAAACATCATAAAATCTTCACAGATATTCACATTTATCATATTAGTAGGATAATAGAATTATTCGTTTAAAGAAAACCTCCTAAGAAATTAATTATTAAGAAATTCATAAAACATTAAAAAGACTTCAATTTAGACAGCACATGATGTGTAAGATAACGGCTGTATTTACGAGCAGCGAGAGAAGTAATGTCGACATAAAACAGACAATGTCTGTTACAGAAGTGGTACAAAGTGACGCTAGTGCCCTCTGGGGAGCTCTCATTGTTAGTGCTAACCTTTGTACAATAGTAATCACGGCAGAACAAGGTATCTGTTTCCCTGTAATAAGTCAAAGAGCCTCTAATCTTTTGAATACATTTTCTGATTCTGAGAAAATTTAAAAACCTATAGTTCTAAATTTAAACGAACTAATGTAAAGCGGTATTTTCAGAAAGAGGTAGGTTTCTGCTGCACGCTATCCTGATATTACAACTGTTTGACTGGCGTTATTTAAGTAGTTAACACTTGTGTCGAGTGCTATGATTTAGATCTTCTTGCGAGACAAAAATTATGTGATTCACAATGATTTGTTAGGTGCCAAAGCATGCCTGCGATCTCATCATCATCATCATCAGGCTATAATAGTCCACTGCTGGACATAGCCGCATTATCGCCGATGTATCCAAACGCACTTTAAAATGGACACAATTTTATTTTATTTTCAATCAATTTAAAAGCAACGCTCTACCGATAAATGCTAGCAAAAGCTTATCACAATCATTATTGAAAGCAAAGTGCAAATGGGTCAGCCATTATTAAAATCAGTATTCACATACGTAGAGACCCTACTTTCGATTTTATTTTACCCATATGATCATTTTAATCGTCTATCGAAGAATAAATGATTATTTTTACATCTATATTTTATACATCATGCCGGCCTCGATGGCGTAGTGGTTAGTGTAACCGACTGCCACGCCTGAGGTCGCGGGTTCGATTCCCGCACAAGTCAAACATTTGTGTGTATGAACATGGATGTTTGTCTTGGTCTGGGTGTTTCTATGTATAATATGTAGGTACTTACAAAAAAAAGTATATAAATGTATGTTTATCCATTGTCTAGTATCCATAATACAAACTCTGCTTAGTTTGGGATAGATGGTGTTGTGTGTATGTGATAGAATATTATTATTAGAATATTATTATTATATGTTATACCATATATCTACGAAACTATTTTATTTCCCTGTCACAAAAATATGTCGGGTTATCACGAACGACGTAGGGAGCGTCGAGAGTAGATTCCATTTCAATATGTGAGTTTATGAGTCCCTTCAGGGCGCTAGAATCTCACCTTACGTGACCTTTTACATCTTATACCCACTAAACGGAGGCCCGACCTTGCAGCCCAAGTTCACCGTATTCCATAAACATGAAAAAATTACTCACAAATTTTCTAAAGGAAGATATAAAGGTACCAAAGGAGGTTTATCCTTTTGGGAATTATGATCGTAATGTATTTTTTGTGTATGTAAATTAATTTCTGAACCCTTCGGGGTAAAATTTTAAAATGGTATTATGTACTTAATTATTATTAGAATAGAGTTTAAATTTCTATAACATTAGCCAAGAATAACAATGCGTTATAAACGTTTTATAAACATTTCAGGTATAATAATTTAGATGAATTTATTATAATGCGCTATTACGGTAACGTACTTATATTATAAAGAGGTAATTTTTTTGTTTATGTAGAGAGGGGATAAGTCCCTTTTCTATTAAGATACTTTTATTCAATAAATGTTATAAGCAAGCATACGCCCAGCTTCACGGTAAACAAGCTCTTATTGTTGCCTATGATGGCTTACAATACAAAACAGCCTCGCTGATTTCAGCATAAATAGGCCGGCTCGACTGGGGAAGGACTACCCTCTCACAGAATATCGACGTGAAATAGCAGTATTCCTACTGTTATGTTTCGTTCGGTGAGTGAGAATGCCGGAGGCCCAATCACCCCCTTTCCCCGATCCCGCTCCTTCTCCTTCCCACTTCCTTTCCTAAAGGGTCGGCAACGCGCAAGTGATGCCTCTGGTGTCACAGACATCCATAGGCTACGGTGACCACTTACCATCAGGTGGACCGTATCCTTATTTACCACCATAGTAGTATAAAAAAAGAAGACATTCGCTTGTTGATCATAGGAAAAAGGAATTCAAGTTGGGATAAAAGACAAGGAATAGAAAGGCATATTAACCTCCAGTAACCAGTTAAACATATGGAACAACAGTGGAAGTCTGTATGTACAAAATTTTATTTATCACTGTGTGTCAACAGACACGCCTCCGATTACATGGAACTTAAAATGATAAATAGCGAAATGTGAGTGTAATATACAGCTGTGCCTACGCCTTCAGTGATAAAAGGAGTGAGACTATGTACGTATGTTTAATTAGATAGTGGTTATAACCATCATTTAGATGGTTGGCAGTCCACAACTGTATTTGGCTTTTGATAATAAATTATTATTATTATTATTATTGTTTTACCAAAAATTTTCTGTCTCGCACGACTAAACTGTGGAATGAACTGTCACCTGCGGTATTTCCGGACAAATACGACCTACAAATCTTCAAGAAACGAGCGTACTCCTTTTTAAAAGGCCGGCAACGCATTTGTACCTCCTCTGGTGTTGCGGGTGTCCATGGGCGGCGGTAATCGCTTACCATCAGGCGATTCGTCTGCTCGTTTGCCTCCTAACTCAAAAAAAAAGAAAACTTTGAAGGAGGGAGGAAAAGCTTTAACCTAAAGCCCCAATTTCTCGTTATAAATTTTCTTTGCGGTTCACTTCATCAATTATTCGAGAATACAATAAGTTTAGTCTTACAACAAGGAAAACTTTAAATAATTTACTTAGTTCGCTTCGATTCGCCTAATTTAAATATACATAGAGTTTGTAATATTAAATTAGTAAGCTTAAGGGATAAAACCTTCTTTGTTAAATAATATAATGATATCAGCCCTGTATTGAACTGTCCCACTGCTGGGCACGGAACTCTTCTCAGTGTGAGAAGGCTTAGGCCATAGTTCCCCACGCTGGCCCAGTGCCGGTTGGCAGACTTCACATATCTTCAAGAACATTATTGAGATCTCTTAGACATGCAGGTTTCCTCACGATGGTTTCCTTTACTGTTAAAGCAAGCGATAATTAACTATTGAATACACACATAACTTCGAAAAGTCAGAACTGCGCCCCTTGGGTTCGAACTCGAGACCTCTGCGTAGCAGTCCAATGGTTTCCCACTAGGCTATCGTTGCTCCTTCTTTGTTATGTAGCGTAGAAATTATGGCCAGTCTCAATTTTTCGAGTTCCATATTCAAGTCAGAATATAGTATCAGTTTATCGACAAGGGAATTATAAGTTGCAATATCATCTGGACCATCTTTCTGTTGACAACTTGCACGATCATTACAATATAAATAAATATGTGTAATGTTTTTAAGTAGTATCAGACGTTTTACATTAAAAATGAGTAGTTTTCTGATTAATCGCTAGTTAATACTCAGCTACTTTAATATTTGAGTTGGCTTTATATAAGTAAGTCTAGTTGACGATAACTTAAAAAGAGATATTATAATATGCTTCACTAAAATATGCTGAAGCCGTTTCAAGTAATAGATGGCCATTATTCAAACATTTATCCAAATCGATAGGTATTCGGGGTTGTAAGTTCGCCCATGATTTACAAAACTATTTCCTAAATCTATAAAGATTTTCTTTTTGATTTATTGCTGAACATTCCTTTAGACTACTACGTGCTACCCGTCATGACCTACGGAGCCGAGACATGGACACTCACGAGGTTGGTCCACCAGGTCAAAGTCACTCAGCGAGCTATGGAGAGGGCTATGCTCGGCGTTTCTCTGAAGGATAGGATTCGTAATTAATACATCCGACAGAGAACCAAAGTCATCGACATAGCTCAGAGAATTAGCAAGCTGAAGTGGCAGTGGGCTGGCCATATCGCGCGAAGAACCGACAACCGCTGGGGTAAGCGTGTTCTTGAGTGGAGACCGCGACTCGACAAACGTAGCGTAGTGCAGTTAAAACGAGGATATCTCGAAACTTTTGTATAGGAACTGTATATAAACTTGTTTTTTTATTTTAATTATCTGTCATATTTAAGAAGCCATGTATCTTTATTGTAACTAAATATTATACATATTTTAAGACTTGTTTAAGGGAAACAATAAAGCTATATAAACGTTATTTCGATTGCCGAACACACATATAATCAATTATTTTCATTGCATACCTGTTACTTGCTATATAGATATCAATTTTTTCAACCCGATACAGGAACAAATTCTGCGTCGCGGAGATTTTTAAAAACATTCAAACAACGGATACGGAACACATCATCATCATCATCATCAGGCTATAATAGTCCACAACAACGGACACAATGAACATTAAAATTTGGATTCACTAAAACAATTATTTAACATAGAATTGTTTGTCCCGTGTGAGCATGGAACTTTTTTTTATTTTTTTTATTTTGTTTCTCAAAATGATCACACTCCACCTGATGGTAAGCAGTCGTGTGGTCTAAGAGCAGTGGCCTCCACACCGCCCCCACAGCAGCCGAGGCGATGTTGAGGTCACTACTTTGACGGCCTGAGAAGATGCTTTTTCACGCCCCGCTTAAAGGACCCAGGATTGCCTGTAGCCATTATAGCATATAACTAAAGCAAGCAATCCTAACTATCCTAAGTAATGTTATAAAAGCGAAAATGAGTTTGTTTGTTTGTTACCTTTTCACGCCTAAACCACTGAACCGATCATCCTGAAATTTTGCATATACATTGACAAGTGTACAGAAACGGATATAGGCTACCTTTCATCCCGAAAAAAATTACTGTTCCCGAGGAAAACAATAATAACGTTCTTATGATAATAGATGGCGCCACGTGTCTTCCGAGTCATGATTGAATTATATTATTACAAGCAAAGTACAACCCGAATTGATTGTCAAATTCTAAATTAACGCGAGCGAAGCCGCGGGCAAAAGCTAGTTAAATAATAAAGTACAACTTCAATAATCAAAACATCCAATACTACGACATTGATACACCCACTCACATCTATATAAATAACGAAAACGCAAATACACTTCAACAAGTAATAGGCCGGAACGCCACCAAAGCAGAGATGTGTGCGGTGTGCTGTGTGCTGTGCGAGAAGAGATGTTTTTCAGTAAGCAAGATGGCCGGCCGGCGCGCACGCGAGGCTCTGCGGGTTGCTGGCGGGCGAGAGGGGGGAGGGTGACATCTCTCACTGCACGCCGCTCAGATCTCTCGTCTTCACTGCGCGTCGTCCGCGCACAGCTCAGATCTCCGCTTCCATCGCGCCATACAAATATTATACATCTCCGCACAGTGATCTCCACTGAAGCTGAGCGGAGAGGAGATGTGTCAATAACACAATTCTATTGGTTGTTTAAAAAACATCTCTCCGCTCGTCTCGTCTCCGCTTTGGCGGAGTACCGGCCTTAATAACCCAAATAATTACGAGCCATCTTTAACTAATAAGATCACCAGGTATGTACCTAAAACCGTCAATCAAAAACATTGTCGATTAATTCTCCCATTTATGTTATTTCTGTTATACCGTTAAGCCGCTTACCACGAACCATGCTCCTCCAGCAAAAACATTTCAACGTATCTCTACTGTGTAACGAATATATCTTTAAGTAGGATTACTCGGATTATTATTAAAGATACTCGTTTAATTTCATTTGGATTTCATTTCAATTTGAGATCAGCTCATGAGAAAGCTTTGTAAATATTGTAAAAGATACCTTTTAAATAATTACTATACGTTTTTAATAAGCTTCATTTGTTATTTAAAATGTACTTCGGCTTTTTGTAATAAATATAGCTATATCACGAATATCTTAATAATTATAATGAATACTATCCTAACTATTCCTAATTCCTAATAAAAATAATATATATATATATATAAAATAATATAATAATAAAAATAATACTATAATTCCTATAAAAATAATATTATAAAAGCGAAAATGAGTTTGTTTGTTTGTTTGTTACCTTTTCACGCCTAAACCACTGAACCGATCATTCTGAAATTTTGCATATACGTTGTCCGGTGTACAGAAACGGACATAGGCTACCTTTCATCCCGAAAATCATTACTGTTCCAGAGGAAAACAACAATAACGTTCTTATGATAATAGATGGCGCCACGTGTCTTTCGAATCATGATTGAATTATATTATTACAAGCAGAGTACAACCCGAATTGATTGTCAAATTCTAAATTAACGCGAGCGAAGCCACGAGCAAAAGCTAGTAATATTATAAAGAGACAAGACTTTATAGCCCTCCCCCAAAGAGCGCCATAGCGCCCTGTCTTCAGCTTGCCGCATCCAGCATCATTTCTTTGGGGGAGGGCTATGTTCAGCAGTGGACTATTATAGCATGATGATGATGAAGATTTTATATTTTGTTGTATCCTTTTACACATTTATTGTACATTATTACAAATATGCATCGAAAAAGCAGACGAAAGAATTGCGGCAGTATGATTTTATTTAGCCAATGTAGTATCGCAGTTTCGATCCTTTTATTCCAATGGATCTGATTTTAATAGCGACGCTATGCAGTTTCCTTTTTCTTTACAATATTTTTCATAGTTAACTGCTGTATTTTCATAAACAAAAGTCACGCTTTTTTATTTACTAGTATAGCACTATGTAGAACCAATTATTTCACAGATAAACTAAAATTTTATTCTTCTGATCCTATTCCTAGGATCTAAAACCATATTAATATAATATTATAATTTGGCAAACTTATCGTATTAAGATAAGCAAAAGAAACAATATTACGTGTTTTATTTCAGAACAATTATAGAAAAGAAGTAAACAAGTTAGAAAAACAGTTCCCATTTGACGTTTACCTTTATCTTACCTTATGTGGGGGCCAGTCAGTGCAGACCGGCGACACTTCGACCCAGTGGGACCTTTTGTGTCGACACTCTCCCAATAACGACTGCCATAGATGTTCATGGCAGCCGGGACCGACGGCTTAACGTGCTCTCCGAGGCACGGAGTAGGCGATAATTGTCAATCAATACGCACATAATTTCGAAAAGTCATATAACTTCCGAAAGTCAGAGGCGCGCGACGTGGGTTCGAACCCGAGACCCTCTGCATTGCAGTCTGTTTGTCCCCCCACTGAGCTATCGCTGCTCGACCTTTACCTTTAATACCATTTTAGTATTTTTTATAGTAAGAATTAATATTTGAAGACCGGACTGTACAAAGCTGTCAAAAACTTGACGCATATCAACCCAATTCGATAGATTATCTCCCAAGTTACACATATATACACAACTCCTACAAACAAACACTCACAAACAGATGTAAATCACATATAAGCAAGGACCAACATATTTCACTTGCTAAACATTCCCTTTCATTATTCACAAGAAACCCATGTACCTCAAAACTCATTAAAATGTAAAAAAGTCCAAACCGAAACGCAATTAACCTACAACTTCGTTCAACCATACACCAAAGGGAATGTAATAAAAACTGCAATATTAAGAAAACCATCGTCTTGAAGCAAAGCACAGCATTCATTAATAAATGTACCTTTAATATACTGCAAAAGAGACCATTAAAGTAATAAGTGCAAGGAACTCTACAATTTTATTTTAAAGGAAAATTCTTATTTAGCGCGAAATCACTAAGGAATCGGTGCGAGCAAATTGTAAAGCATTTTACTCAAAATGGCGTCTTTAAGGATTACGGGTGCGGCCGTGTGGCTTGACTGAAGCGGGTCAAGCGGTGAGAAGTCAAATCAAATCCGGCTTTTATAAGCTTGGTCCTCTTTAGATAAAGGCCTCTTCGAATGAAAGAAATAAGGTTGGAAATTGTAATCACACTCCTCGTGAATGCATACGTTTTGTTTATACGGATGGAGGGGCAAATTGATGTCCTTGAGGTTACCAATTGTCATAGCCTAAGGAACACCAAAAATACATCTTGATACTTATACGTATACTGCATGTATGGCGTTTGGTCGCGTCGCCACCATTATTAGGCCAAGTCCTATGGAGTCTAATCCCAAACGGGCCAAATATTTGTGTGATCTGAAAATGCTTGTTAACCTCTGAATATTCTTCGAAGAGGTTTATGTAGTATACCTCCAAAGCTGGGAGTACCTGTAGTTTACGGTAATCACTTAATATTAGCCAGGCAGAATGTTCATTAGTCGCCCTGGTATAAAAAAGTAAAGTATAATACCTACAGTACAATTTGTTTAAAAACCAACACATCGAGCTGAACTGAATCCACCGCAGCCTT
Organism: Catocala sponsa; assembly: GCA_963564715.1. Classification (NCBI taxonomy): domain Eukaryota; kingdom Metazoa; phylum Arthropoda; class Insecta; order Lepidoptera; family Erebidae; genus Catocala; species Catocala sponsa. The sequence goes on from OY751337.1 coordinate 2,241,041, forward strand.
CCTTTATGAAAGAGGTACATGAAATGAAATTATGTAGCGTCTGCCACTGAATAAATTATATCTTTTCTTTTTGTTTACGTGAAACTTAACGGTGTGGTTCCACTGAAGGTTTGTAAATAAGTCACGAAATAAACTCGAGAATTAATACTGTTGAAATTAAACGACATCTGTTGAAATTATTCGGATTTTTTCGCGTTGTTTATTGTAAACACTATATTTATTTTTATTTTTTTATTTTTTTATTTTGCTCGTCAAAATGACCACACTCCACTCGTGCAGCACTCGTGTGGTCTAAGAGCAGTGGCCTCCACACCGCCCCCACAGCAGCCGAGGCGATGTTGAGATCTCTACTTTGACGGCCTGAGAAGATGCTTTTTCACGCCCGGCTTAAAGGACCCAGGATTGAAGGAAGAAGGAAACACGTGCCTTGGCAGAGAATTCCATGCCTTGGTCGTTCGGCAGAGGTATGAGGACCCAAACTTTTTGGTACGCGCTCTAATCGACTCTACCGTGTAAGTATGGCATCTGAGCCCAGCACGCTTTGTTCTGGATAGGAAAGGGGAGGTTGGGATAAGGTGGAATAACTCTTCAGAGCACTCCCCGTGGTATATTCTGTAGAAACATGCCAATGAGGCAATGTCCCTACGGAGTTGCAGAGGTTCCAGTGGACTCGTGACCTCTGGAACTCCGATGATACGGACAGCCCGCCGCTCTAACCGGTCGAGAGCGTCCAACAAGTACTGCGCGGAGCTATCCCAAAGATGAGAACAGTACTCCACGCAAGGGCGCACTTGTGCCTTATACAATAGGTACAGTTGCCCAGGCGTGAAGAACCGCCTCACCCTGTTCAGAACTCCGAGTTTTCGCGAAGCTTGCTTAATGACGCTCTCGATGTAGGTTTTCTGATTAAGGGAGCGGCAAAGATCCATACCTAAGATGGAGAGGCTGTCACGTATCACCAGTGGAGTGTTCTTTAGAGAAGGGAGGGGAAGGAACGGAGACTTTTTTGTTGAGAACGCGCATGCCTGGATCTTCTTGGCGTTGAACTCGACCAAGTTCTTGGCACCCCATTCATAGATGCGGTCCAAGGTCAGGTCAAGTTCAACGACAAGATTCTGCCTTTTCCCCTCAACCTCAGCCTGTTTTGCCCCAGGATGTCCGAGATATCGCCCATGCACGGTACTGTCGTCCGCATAACAATGTATGTTGCCGAGGTTCAACATATCATTGATATGCAGAAGAAAGAGCGTAGGGGCTAAGACAGACCCCTGAGGCACTCCTGCATTGACCTGCATAAATTTGGAAGCGCGATCGTCGCAAAGGACCCGAATACGACGCTTCTGCAGGAAACTTGCAATCCAGGTGCACAGTTGAGGGGGCAAGCCATAGGCCGAAAGCTTGGAAAGAAGAGACCGGTGCCCGACTCTGTCGAAAGCTTTGGCTATGTCAAGGCTGATAGCTAAAGACTCGCCGTGCTTGTCCATAGCCTCACCCCAGAGGTGCGTGACGAACGCTAGAAGGTCACCCGTTGATCGTTTAGACCGAAAGCCGTATTGGCGATCATTGATCAACGATTGATCCTCCAGGTAGCGGACAATTTGGGTGTTTATAATCCGCCCGAACACCTTGGAGAGCACCGAGGTGATAGCTATGGGTCGATAGTTGCTTGGCTCGGAACGGTCCCCCTTTTTGGGAATCGATCGAACGTTCGCCTCCTTTCAAGCATCAGGCACAATGCCTGCGGCGTAAGACGTCCGGTACAGGCGCGTAAGCGTGGGAGATAACTCCGCTGCACATTTTTTAAGGACCACAGCTGGGATGTAGTCAAGTCCACTGGCTTTCCGAACATCGAGAGACTGCAGTATCGCACGAACGGTTCGTTGCCTGATACATATATCAGGCATGGTGTAGCCGCAGTTGGCAATGTTAGGCGGCTGCGAACCGCAGTCATCGATTCGGGAGCTGGCCGCAAAGAGATTTGCAAGCAGATCTGCTTTCTCCTGCGGCCAATGAGCCAGTGATACATTAGGATATCTCAGAGGGGGCAGCAAGGTCTGGCAGAAATTGGACTGCACGGCTTCGGCCAGGCGCCAATAGCTACGACTGCCCGTAGGATGCGCCATGAGTTCTTGGCCGAACCGTGCGACGCGCTGGGCATCCGCTCTTAAGTATGCCCTCTTGCAGACCTTTGTGGCTTGGTTGAACGCTGCCTTCAGGTGATCTACGTTAGGGTCGTGGAGAGTGCAAGCCATGGTCCAAGCGCGGTACGCTGTATATTTATTATCTACATATTCTTGAAACTCTTAAACAGTGAATGACTCCCCCGGTGAAAACAACCGAAACGTCAGGCAAAGTCTTCTTCTCCCTAGACTGTATTATTAAGATCTTAATGTTGGTGAAATCCTTAAAGATATTGAGACTGCGCCGAGCGAAATGTGCCAAAACAGGCGGTCACAGTTAAGTAAATAAAATTAACATTTTTTGTTTAATACAAATATAAAATATACATTTACCATAACAATGAATGTGTTTACAATTACTCCTTGTAAAAACTTAAAATAATTAATATTTTCGCCTACAAAATTACGTAAATTTGCACGAAAAATGCAAAAACGTAAGGTTGCGTTACGTGATTTTTAGATTATAACAGTAGAAATCTATCCTATTTTACAGCTTACACGAAACATAAATAGTTATATTACAATTTGTCCGTCCCAAATATTTAAGTTAATGGTTGACAATAAAGATACATATTTATCAAAAAAGCACTTCAAATTCTCTATACAATTTTACTATGGCGGCCGCGCGGGGATTTGAATATGCGCCGCACGAGCTCTATCATTATCTGTCTTACGCTCGGCGCAGTTCTAACAGCAGTGTAGCATATATAGTTACAATTGAATTATTAATGTGTGTCGTCATCGATGACTGCAATGGCGTTTAATAGATTAGTATAATACAATAATTTCATAAATTATCATTTTTTATAAAACATTTTTCGAACCGGGTGTAGTATATGTGTCACGGGCACTTAAACATTTAAACAACAGATGCAAAGAACATGTTTTAGTCCCTGCGACACAGAAATTATACCCAGTGCTGCAGCTCAAAGTTTTACAAAAAAATTATACTGTGGTTTCACAGCGGTAGTAATGGTTTCTGTGCATGAGGTCTCGAGATTCAAAGTCTACTTTTCTTTATTTTTTTTTATTCTTTTTATTTTTATTTCTTTGGGATAACAAACAATTGTGTAATAAAGCTTAATACTACTATATAGATCTTATAACAATTTAAGTAATTACACAACCAACAATTAATTATTTTTTTTATTCTCTATTCGGGCAAATTTTTTGGGATTTTGTGTGAAAATAATCTTAGTACCAGCACGAAATCTGAACCCCTGCCGGTAGACGCTAACAAACTCGCAACATATTACGTGGAATCTAAAACCAGGTAAAATGCGCATGATAACCCCTGCCTAACTCTTCGCGATAAAGGCGTGAAACTATGTGTGTGTGTAAGATATACACGGACATTATATGCCTATGTATATAAGGTTCATACACAGGCATATAATGTATAATGTAAAGGGGTAAGGCATGCACCAAAGGAACGACTGAAAGCGACAGGAAAAAATGACTTACTTAGACTGATTAATATTTATAAGTTACGACCGCAAAATATAGCCGTTGCTTTTGTCACACATTTTGAAGTATATTTTGAAGGAATTGCAAGACGTTTTGAGGAACGTGGAGTACAGAGGGATCTCCTCTCCTTTACCTGGTATTTAGCATAGCTGAACACTAAAAATAGAACCTTACAGAAGATTGTAGGCAATCCTAATCTTAACTAATATTATAAATGCGAACATGAGTACCTTTGTTTGTTTGTTTGTTTCAGGAACTACTGGTTCGAAATTGAAAAATTCTTTTAGTGTCGGATAGCCTATTTATCGCTAGGAAGGCTATAGACTATATAACATCATGCTACGACCCACGGGAGCGGCGCAGTAACTATAAATGCGGGTGAAACCGCGGGCACATCTAGTATTTTATAAGATACTAAATTTATCCGACGGCGTCGCTCGCTTTAGTGTAATTTTAATAAGTTTCTATCACTCGGAAGCAGTATATTTTTCTAGATTAAAGGTACGCTGTATAACGTAAGACCTAAAACTATAGTTAACGAAATGACAATATAATAGAACTCTGCTTACTCCTTCTGCGACATGAACGTGCGACTAAGTACGTAATTTCACAGAACAGCTTTTTAAATCCTAACTAATATTATAAAAGCGAAAATTAGTTTGTTTGTTACCTTTTCACGCCTAAGCCACTAAACCGATCATCCTGAAATTTTGCATATACGTTGTCAGGTGTACAGAAACGGACATAGGCTATAGGCCACCTTTCATCCCGAAAAAAATTACTGTTCCCGAGGAAAACAACAATAACGTTCTTATGATAATGGATGGCGCCACGTGTCTTTCGAATCATTATTAAATTATATTATTACAAGCAAAGTACAACCCGAATTGATTGTCAAATTCTAAATTAACGCGAGCGAAGCCGCGGGCAAAAGCTAGTATAGAATATAATGTTGTACGTCATATTATGGTAAACACACTCGTACAAACTAACTTAGCCACAATTATATGAATAAAGGTTAATTACATAAGTCGTTAAGCCTCGTGTGTTGAATTTGTCCAATTTAACGAACACGAGCGAAGCCCTTCGCGTTCAAACGACCAGAGAGTATTACAAACCAAAAACAATAGCATTCTACCGAATTTAGTCGCATTATACAAGTCTACAATCTCATTCAGTCAAGGAAACGGCGCAATCACTCCTTGCATTGTTCTTCGCAAAAATTTATAATAAAATCCTTTTGAGGACGGCTTCTAAGACTTTGTATTTATTCAGTTGTTTTAATTTACCTCTGCACCAGGGTTTCTGGGTTCCCTAGAAGCTAACTTTTGGGACAGAACGTGATGTCTTGGGTTCCGTTGCCTGCTTTGACGAAATATTATTGAGGTTTTCTGTTAGGTTAGAAGAAAAACGGTAGAAGGCTCCTTTTTACTTTTCTAGACTTTAAGGCTTAAGGCCATCCATCCATCTGTAAACATTTATATACCTTCGCGTTGCATATATATAACAGAAAAGAGGTATTAGAGCGAGCATATGCCTTCACTGCAGCTTAGCTGAAACATTAAGCTTTTCGAAAAGGTATATAAATAACAAGCATTATCGCGTTAGTACCCGTTGTTTGTTCTAATAATAACCATTCATCTAAATATTTTCAGCATAATTGGAGATACAGTGCATAGCGGACTTAACGTAAATAACGCATTTAAAGGTAGCTACGAAATATGTTCATGATTTTTACGATTTTAGTGTTACGTGCTGGGTTCGAGGGATAAGAATGTAAATATTACCGACTAAAACACGTTTTATTCAAACACAATATTAATTTTAAAATACAACACACACTATACTACACTGTTCTACTTTACTGCTTCAAACTCTGTAGTATCTTCGCTTCCGTTCGCTCCGATGTATACTTGACCACTTACGATTGTAAACTGACTCGGCGAGCGCTGGCTTTCCCGTTTTATACGCAGTTAAAGCGTTTCTGGAGATTTCTAGAAACGCCATACCCGGTATGTAAACAGTACGAAGATTCGAGAATGTGCCAGCGTTCTCTCTACTCTTCGCGTATCGACAAGCTACGTAGTTCCGTAAGACGTCAATAGATGACGCTGTAATAAATTATTAGGCGGAACTGCCGAGTCTTTCCCACAGTACCGATAGATGGCACTGGCTGTAACAATAGGTATACATATCATTCCCTAATGTTCAAGCTATATCCGTATGAGTCGACTGCACGGATGGCGTAGTGGTTTAAATGATTGCCTCGCAATTGCAACTGTGCCGAGTGTTGTGAGTTTGTTCCCCACACGGGATAAAAAATTGTGTGATTCACAAATAATTGGATTGAGACTGGGTGTTCTTTGTGTCCGTTATTTGAGTGTTTATAAAGATCCTCACGACACAGAATTTACTAGGGATTTTATAGGGAGTTCTCTTTTTTAAGAAAAAGTTTCATTTTATTCAACGGTTTACGCATTAACACGTGACGTATAGACAGAATTACTTTCGTTTAACCCCTGAATGTATTTGAGAATCGAAACAAAACTATCTTCTGAACATTCAAATTATCGACAACTGTCGTACAAAACTTGGCACTTCCATTCGATTTCATATAACTATTGAATGGCGAAAGTTAGACAAACATTTTCGCCGAGCACGCCACTTCCAATATAACTTGATTCTACTACCAACTGTCCACCTACGTACACATTCTCGCGTGTTTCTCGAAGAGATCAGTAGTGATCTAAATTATTTATTTACTAGATTTAGTCCGCGGCTTCGCTCACGCAATTGTAGGTTAGATTAATAACAGTAGTTTTTTCTGGATGAAAGGCAACCGTCCTTTTCTGTTCTCCCGACAATGTGTATGCGAAAATTCATGATGATCGGTCGAGTATTTAAGGCGTGAAAGCGTAACAAGCTAATATTCGCAATTATAATATAGGATTAAATATAATGACCATCAAAAATAGTAATTGCACAGCTAAATATGCTTACTAAAATATATCATAACGAGCACCTATACGCCTCAAATTACTGCATTCCGTCTCGGAAGGGTTAGATTATGTTAGGTTCTTTCTTAAACCCACCCAAAAATAGGAGCCCCGTGAAGCGGAGGCTCCGTCGACTTAGTTTGATCTCTTTAAAATATTTTAGTAAGCATTTTTTGGTGTGCAATTAGGATTTTTGATGGAACAAAGGCAAAAAATTGAGGAACAGTTAAATACTACCCTTATGTTATTAGTTAGGAGTCCAATTAGCATCAAAGTTTGTTTCATGCGCTCTTTCGTAATCTATACTTATCTTAACTAATATTATAAATGCGAAAGTGAGTTTGTTTGTTACGCTTTCACGCTTTAACTACTCGACCGATCATCATGAAATTTCGTATGCAGGTTGTCAGGGGTACAGAAATGGACATAGAGTATCTTTTATCCAGGAAAAAGTACTGTTAGTAACTTAATCTAAATTTACGTGAGCGAGGCTGCGGGATAAATATAGTAATATATGAAAGCTAAGGATTTTAAGCTCGGCAAACTTAAAATTATCAGTCGGATTTGAATTTTTGCTTTTGATAGCCTAACTCTTAAGGAAAGTTATAGACTATTTAACATACTACGAGCCATTGAAGCGGAGCAGTAATCATACAAGTAGGTGGGAAAACGGACAGCTAGTAATAATAATAATAATATTCTATCACATACACACAACACCATCTAGCCCAAGCTAAGCAGAGCTTGTACTATGGCATGGGTACTAGACAATGGATAAACATACATATATATATTTTTTTTGTAAATACCCACATACTATACATAGAAACACCCAGACCAAGACAAACATCTATGTTCATGCACACAAATGTTTGACTTGTGCGGGAATCGAACCCGCGACCTCAGGCGTGGCAGTCTGTTACACTAACCACTACGCCATCGAGGCCGTAATATTATAAAGTTGTAAATAGCTATCCATTTGCTTTTAGTAAGCGCATCGTTAAATGGATTTTCTTTTACCACATCATTCGATTACTATCAAGTATTTAATACCAATCGTGATATTCGAATAAAAACAAAGACAATGCATAAGTCTGACAACGCGAGTTTATAGTAAAATTTTGTGACATCATGTTTTGCATTTCGCATGTTTTTAGGAATCTTATAAAATTCTCATTAAACTTGCATTATTCCGGCAATCTCGTTGATTTACTAGAAAAGTAAACCAAAATATTACTTCGTTTAATAGAACAATACAGCAAGTGGCAAACCATAATATTAGCCTCCCTCTCCGGCAACAGGCGCAAGTATGTATCTAGCTAGGTATGTAGGTACATCTATACTAATATTATAAAGCTGAAGAGTGTTTGTTTGTTTGTTTGTTTGAAAGCGCTAATCTCAGGCACTACTGGTTCGATTTGAAAAATTATTTTAGTGTTGGATAACCTATTTATCGAGGAAGGCTATAGAACATCACGCTACGATCCACGGGAGCGGCGCAGTAACGATAAACACGGGTGAAACCGCGGGAACATCCAGTTTATAAAATAAAATTCAATTAACAATATCAGAACGATTTACTACAAGAACCAAGTCAATATTAAGATGGTTATCGCTCAAAAGGCGCCTTTATTTTATTTACTTAAGTCTAAATCAATTTTTCTTTTAGAGAATTTCATTCGGCCAGTGTACTTTGGAGTTTAAATTCAATCAGCCTATGTCCCAGAGAGTTACAGACGTGTGAAACATTCGCCAGGTGCTGATCGAACGCTCTAGAATAGCTCAACGAACTTTCTAGAATAAAATACCTTTTTCTTTAGGGCTTCGTCCGTGGACTAGTTCTCCCTTCATTTTATACTATGCATATCTTTAATAAGGAGATTAGATTTTAAATAAAGACTTAAAATGAATTAAAATGTAAACAAACAGACTTGACTGGACGGATGGCTTATGTTTAAGTGGCCGCCTCGCCACTATCATTGCGCCGAGTGTTGTAGGTTCGAATCCCACACGGGACAAAAATTTGTGTGATCCACAAATGGTTGTTCCGAGTTAATGTTGTATCCCCAGCGAAACAGGAATTAAGTTATCCTAGTGCGAGAGTTGTCTTTTTGGAAAAGAGTATTTTCAATGTATAATAATAGGCACATCAAATTCTTTTCAGCAGCCATGGTCACGGGGAAGTAATATAGTAAAATGAAATGATTTCTTTTAAATAAAGCGCGGGTGAAGTCCTTATATCCTAACTTCCTAACTAATATTATAAAAGCGAAAATGAGTTTGTTTGTTTGTTACCTTTTCACGCCTAAACCACTGAACCGATCATCCTAAAATTTTGCATATATACGTTGACAGGTGTACAGAAACGGACATAGGCTACCTTTAATCCCGAAAAAAATTACTGTTCCCGAGGAAAACAATAATAACAGTTTAAATAAAAGTTTCTTATGATAATAGATGGCGCCACGTGTCTTTCGAATCATGATTGAATTATATTATTACAAGCAGAGTACAACCCGAATTAATTGTCAAATTCTAAATTAACGCGAACGAAGCTGCGGGCAAAAGCTAGTATTAGTATAATTTTCAATACGCAGCAATGATTATACTATCAATGGTCACCCATCCGTTTCCAAACCGCGTCATTAGTAATGAAGCCAATCTCTCGCCTAATACTGGCACGCATGCTCAAGGTTAATCTAAGTCAGGCGTCACGTAACTGAAGTTTCTTCCTCTCGACCTGCCTTTCGACCTATAAGGTATAAAGTTTCTAATCGTGGAAAGGTGAGTTTATATCATCAAAGTTTATATAATCGAAAAGTTGTTGAACATTCTCGGTATAACATTCCTCAATTCATTATATCGATTTATTTTATGTTAATTTCAGACCACAGCTTCGCCCGCGTGAAATGATCGGGATCACATACTGGGTTAAAAAGTATATAGAATAAAGGTCTATTCGCATCAATAGTTTACTTGTGATTAAGTTACAGACATTCAAACATCGTAATAATTTTCTACATTTATAATATTAGTAGGCTAGTAGCTTTTGACTGCGACTTTACCCGCGTGAAATTCACAGCAACGCATACCGAGGTAAAATCTATTATCTATATGTCGGAGTGGCAGCGTTTATCTCGTCCTTATCAGCCATTGTATAGGATCAAACCACGTGGTCAGATAACTTGTAAACTTGTATTCGAATTCAACTAACAACTACTTCACACTAAGACACTTATTATCACTATGAAACGCGAGACAGTTCCTACGAGGTGTGCACTGGTCGACGGTAACGCGAAGACTGAGCTTTGTCCGCTCCTCGCGCCGCCTCGTAGACTCCGTCTAGCGCCGCTAGATGGTGCTGGCGTTCCGTCCTAATGCTTTTCTGTGTCACTAGATGGCGCTAGTGTCCCACTAACAATATAGCTGTTCCGACACGGCCATCCTGCTGACACACGTCCTCGTGTGTTTACACTAAACAACGATCAACGAGAGTATCTCTACAAACTCGGCCTTCCTGACCTACTGCATCAATACTTTTGAAATAAAGGAACCTTCAAAGTTCTACTGCTTTACTTTCTAAATAAAACCTTTTTAGGACTACGTACATAGAAATCTCCAAAATCTCATCACTCAAAAATAGGTAATTACAACACAAACTTTACACAATGTAAGCAGAAAAGTTTTAATCAATCTTAGTTGAAATAAGCCAACCAGTCATGTGCCATCATAATCAGAATCAACAACCAGTTATAAACATCACATTACGTCAAAGTAAATCCTCTATCGCCACGGTTTCACCGAACCGAACAGTAATTATTCCATTGCTCCAATCATACGCGCATCCACCTCGTGGATCGCACGTGCCAGTCCTCAGACTGCACGATACGGTCTCTACAGACCACGACCTCCGCCGGAGCTAACCGCGCATCGCACACCCACGGACTACCTGAGCAAGCCCAGGCAGTCGATATTTTTGAGCTACGACTACGGAATAGCTACTGGTATAGTCGAACTTAATACGGCTGATGACTTACTTGACTGCCCATCATCATTTAGGCTACATCATCATTACAATTATCATCATTATCATAAACATCCAATGGCACATGACTTACTGGCATAGGTCTTAGCCTATCGTGTGCGTACTTGTATGTACGCTTAGAGTTTAATGCCTTCAACGTATAACGATCCCTCTCTAGCACCTCTATGACTCTAAATGGTCCCTTGTATTTGGGGTCTAACTTTGTTTGGTTATATTCTTCGTTTTAAAATGAAACAGTCACCGTTGAAAAGTCGAACTAATTGGGCCTTGATGCCATCAAATCGCACATTGATTTGCGACGGTTTAATGTCTTATCCTCTCAGTGAAGATCGTTCACAAAACCAAATGAATCAACGATCAAAAGTTAACCTATCTCGATCACATACAATGACATGGCTTGGCTTTCTCAACAGCTAGTAACTAACAGTCACCCAAACCGCTACCGCCTCTCGCGATACAACCAACAACAATAGTCTCCTTCGAGACCCAGGTCCCCGCTGCACCACCAGCTGCCCATCGCCCCCTGAACAACTCACATCTGAGTTTCAGTTACGAATACAGACGATTGCGTACAGTGCGACCAAACAGCCATGGTATGTGTCTACGTACTCCAAATGGTACCTTCGCCAACATCGGATTCCCAATGACACAAGTTTAATTCGGAAGGAACTTCACTTCAAGGCATATTTCTTACACGATTGCGAGCGAACTTGTAACTTCAGTTTCCAGTAAGGGACTTCAAAAGGTAACGGTCTCCATCAAGCAATTTCATAATGTTAAATGCCATTTCATATTTAGGATTCATCAGAGTTTGACTCGGTTTTTTATTTTGAGTCAGAACTGGATCACCATTCGGGAATTCTATCAGTTCAGCTATATTACAGTCAAACCAAGTTCTTTGCCGCTTATTCTCTCATTTTCTAAATATCCACTTAGTATCGTTAATTAGTAAACGGTTTAGACGTCACGCTACAACGTCTTATTAAGTTCAAGGTGACTATCACTTGTCACGCGGTACACGTCTACCTTATGCTAGCTTTAAACTTCGCCTGCTTTAGCTTTAACCGCATCCTGCTACGATTCGTCACACCGTTTTTACAGAAGATAGTATTACCTTTAAATAACCTGCGCTTTACTATTTCAACCAGTAGCAATCATATGAAAGTTAATACAGCTAGACTCACAAAATTCCAAAATGTTTGCTGGTAAAACCCGACTATACGCAACTGAATACTAAAAAGAAACGTTCGCCTTAAGGATCTTACAAGTCCTGTATGTCTGTAGGCCTTAAGGGCCTTAATACTACTCCGTTATGAAAACAATTAAGTTATTACGCGATAAGGAACACTGAAAACAGAAATGCTAGACTTAAGCGCATTAATTACGCTAGGTATGTTGATACACAACGTATCCTAACCAATATTACAAACGCGAACGCAAGCCCGCCCATCCGCCACAATTCCACGCCCCAACAACCCAACCGATCATCACTAAACACACGCTGCCAGGGGAACAGAAAAGGACAAAGCGCCCTTCATCCAGGACTGTCACCAATATAACCTAACCCAACATAACCCACATCCACGCGAGCGAAAACGCAGACAAAATGCAGTGAAATAATAAAACAACGTAGTAAAAGTGTCTATAAAAACGATTACATCATCTTTGCTGCCATTTTTGCCACTGTCAGCCAGTCAGCTAAGAAATTAAGCACCAAACCGCCTCGCAATCAAATTCGAAATTAAAGGCAAAGGAAAATCATCTGGCACAGTATTTCTATTAAGTACGCGATAGTCCACGCATATACGATCACTGCCGTTGCGCTTATAATTGACTAATAGAACGGGACTCGCGAAAATCTAACAACCAGTACAAATACTTCTAGCTTGTAACAATTATTATTCGTTAATTTTAGTTCATACAACCTCCCTGTCATCTAAAGTTAGTCGGTATGAACGATGTTGAACGATAAGATCTGGATTTATTAGCCGAATAATCACACACATTTTTCGTAAAGCAGTTACAATTAAATTTAAATAGCTATGCAATAACAACATTAACCTTTTGCAAGTTGTCCGAGTAGACATTGAAATCAACATTATGAAAACTAATCACTGAAGGTACTTCACAATCAGTAACATAGTTACTGTAATTGCAAATTCCAATTTTAAAATATCACAGCTATTATAGCGTCATGTTTCATAGCATAGTCGGGTAGAATATGAAACAAAATGGCAAGATTATTCTCATTAAAAATAACCTCAATCAAAGTTGGTAGGTACAACAAATAGCGGAATTAGCAATACCAGTTATGTGAACAGAATTATTATAACGTGTCCGTGACAATATGCTAGCTGCACTGAATTGCATGAGATAACATTCGGCCCCAAAATCGAAATAAAATGAATACGACCGACCTGATTGTAATGACTACTGCACATAGTAACCATCTCGCAGCTGTCCACGCGGCGCTCGCTTGTTGAGCTATCGCCAAGACCAGTGAGAATGGAGCCCAGATCCCACTTCTGATGTCGGAGTAGCAACGTTTATCCCGTCCTTATCAGCCATTTTATAGGATCAAACCACGTGGTCAGATAACTTGTAAACTTGTATTCTAATTCAACTAACAACTACTTCACACTAAGACACTTATTATCACTATGAAACGCGAGACAGTTCCTACGAGGTGTGCACTGGTCGACGGTAGCACGAAGACTGAGCTTTGTCCGCTCCTCGCGCCGCCTCGTAGACTCCGTCTAGCGCCGCTAGATGGCGCTGGCGTTCCGTCCTAATGCCTTTCTGTGTCACTAGATGGCGCTAGTGTCTCACTAACAATATAGCTGTTCCGACATATATATTAATACGTGAAGCGAAAACTTTGGATCCATTTTTACGCAAATTAGGCGGACAGAGGAGTATGAAATTTCGCACACTTATAGTTTATACAGAGAAGAAGTGACGAAAGGTAATATTTTTTTTTAATTATGCGTATAAATACATTAAATTAATGAAAAAACAGTACACGCACACAACCATGCATTTGACACACGCAGTGGAAGCGCGTTACTATGGTTACATATATCAATATATAATGACATATATCAGCAATATCTTACAGGCAAACTTTGGTCGAGTTTCGAGCACTAGGCGACCGCTAGTATCCTTTAATCCAGAGCAGATACATTTGTGCCTTTCATCCAAATTTATTCAACGGTTAATACGTAATTGCGTAACAATAACTATTGACACATTAGTAGGATAGATATCGCAAATGATAGATACGTTTTAAAACTCAAAGACATGGTTTCCTCACGTTGTTTTCTTCACCATTAAAGCGAGCAATTTATAACAATCTCAAAATTTTATTAATACTGAAATACGAATCTTATCACAGGACTCTAAGAAATATGCAAAGAGCACGTAAAAGTATTTACTTAAAACTTTTATCAAAATTAATTTTAAAACTACGTATTTTAGGTACTTCAAAACTGTTTAAAATACAATCTGCAACTTCACTGTTGGCTGTATTAAAACTATTTTCAAGATTGTTGCAAGTTTAAAGAATCCAAAATATTAATACACTAGTTTTCATCCGCGGCTTCGCTCGCGTAAATGTAGGTTAGGTAAGGTTAGGTTTGCAACAGTTATTTTTTCTGGATGAAAGGTACCCTATGTCCTATTCTGTACCCCTGATAACGTGTACGCAAAATTTCATGTTGATCGGTTGAGTAGTTAAGGCGTGAAACCGTAACAAACACACAAACAAACAAACTCATTTTCGAATTTATAATATTAGTTAGGATTAGGTATGTTTTTAACTAAGTCTTACATAAAGTTCATCTATCTTATGTTTTACCTTGTCTATCCAATTAACATTTGCATTATATGAACTTTAATTACACGGGACTAAAATGGCCGTATCGCCACTGTCAGTACCCCGAGTGCTCAGTACGCCTGTTTTCCAAACGGGTCATATTGTCAATGGTCAATATTTTGTGACCCACAAGTAGTTTTTTCGGGGCTGAGTGTACTTACTATCCATTGTTTTAATTATTGTAAAGTCAAATAAAGAATAATTCTTAGTGCAAGCATTTAAATACAAAGAAAAAGTAGAATTTAAATAAGGAAAAGGAAAGACATGCCATGTAGGACTGTTCTTAACAAAATATCTTCATTTAACCTATTTAGTAAAAAGCGGTCGCCTAGTGCTCGAAATTCGACCAAAGTTTGCCTGTAAGATATTGCTGATATATGTCATTATATATTGATATATGTAAACCATAGTTATGCGCTTCGACTGCGTGTGTCAAATGCATGGTTGTGTGCGTGTAGTGTTTTTCAATAATTTAATGTATTTCTAATGCATATTTTATATAAATACTCACGTCACGTCACGTCACGTCACTCACGTCACGTCACTCCTTCTCCATATAAACTTAAACTGTGCCACATTTCATAATCCTCCGTCTGCGCAATTTTCGTAAAAAGGGGTACAAAGTTTTTGCTTCACGTATTAATATGTAGATAAAACATATGACGTTCATATATTATGTTTTCTCCCCTATCCTGATGTGTGAATGCATCGGAAAAACGCTAGCAAATGAAGGTCCCGTACCTCTTCGACACCAGTGTCATTATGGTACATACCAGTGTCATTTCCGCACCTTTAACGAGCCTCTTTCACGGAGGCTTCTCGTGCCGCACTGTAATCTATCATTAAGGCTTTATACCGAAGTATGAGCCTCCGATTAAAGTATCTTGTCGGTATTGGCTTATTGCTAAAGTCCTGTTACATACTTTTGCACATGATCATTGTTAATAAAATCTCCTATCCTGTTTTAACCAACTTCAAAACATGAGGAGTTTCTATATGCGACAATGCGTAAGGTATTTGTTTCTTATGTCTGTTCCCCTTAGGGCCGGCACTCACTGACGGCATGGCACGGCATGACACGGCAGGTTATGCTGCGGCATCCCGCGGCTTTACGTAGTATGCCGTGGCATCCCGTGGAATGCCGTGGCATCCTGCTGAAAGCCCAGCCACTCTGGCATCAATCAGTTTTGCTCCGCGCGGATTCGAAGTTGGTTGTGTCGTTATGGTTGACTGGTATTTACTTCAATTTTCAATTACTTTAATAAAAATAAATTACAAATATTGCAATTAAATATATGGCGAAGTTTGATCTGATTATCCTTTTGATAAGGCTGACGTGACCGCCGTTAACTGAAAGGACCGCTGCACAAGTTTCAACCTTATTTCAACTAGTTTAGCAATCATTATTCCTCGACACAACGTTACCCATTCGTCTCGCGGGATGCAACGGCGCGCCGCGGCAACCCGTGTAATGAAACGGCATGACACGTCATGTCGCAGCATTCCGCGGCATCGTGGTATCGAAATAAAGTAACATGAATTCTAAATTCATTGAAATAAGATTCAAAATAACTTGATTAGTAATAAAATCCTTTGTCATGATACGCCGTGCCGTGCCGGTAGTGAGCGCCTGCCCTTATTGTTCCACAACTTTTTTTTTTTGTTTGCTCGTCAAAATGACCACACTCCACCTGATGGTAAGCAGTCGTGTGGTCTAAGAGCAGTGGCCTCCACACCGCCCCCACAGTAGCCGAGGCGATGTTGAGGTCTCTACTTTGACGGCCTGAGAAGATGCTTTTTCACGCCCCGCTTAAAAGACCCAGGATTAAAAGAAGAAGGACTGATTTGGATAATTCTTTTTATTCAAAAGAGTCGTTTGTGATCCCGAAATGTGGTTATGATTCTATGCTGAGCTCAACAATAACTATACAGTAACATATTGTTGATATGATTTTCCGTCTGCTTATTTCTGCCCAGGCCAGCAGAGTTATATAACACTCATATTTTATTAATGGACCTCTGGTATACATATGTTGACATACAGTAACGGATAATTGCATGGTAGTGGTGAAGACCTACCCTAGCAATCGCGTTTAAAAAAAACGAGATGGGTGTAAAAACCCAGGATTCAACCTCTTAAATGTAAAAGTAATTATAAGAAATGACCCCTATATCTCGAGGGTCTTTTGACCCACAAAGCCCATATTCAAACTCGACCGAGGTATGACCCCAAGGTGTCTGCACGCCAAGTTACAAGTCAATATATTTCCGTTTAAAATATGTGACCCCTATATCTCGGGGGTCTTTTGACCCACAGGGCCCATATTCAAATTCGACCGAGGTATGACCCCAAGGTGTCTGCACGCCAAGTTACAAGTCAATATATTTCCATTTAAAATATGTGACCCCTATATCTCGGGAGTCTTTTGACCCACAGGGCCCATATTCAAACTCAACCGAGGTATGACCTGCTCCGTGCCTCGGAAAGCACGTTAAGTCGTTGGTCCCGGCTGCCATGAACATCTATGGCAGTCGTTATTGGGAGAGTGTCGACACAAAAGATCCCACTGGGTCGAAGTGTCGCTGGTCTGCACTGGCTGGACCCCACATAAGATAAGATAAGATTATAACTAACTTAGCCAACTTATTTCTAAGAGGTTAGGCAAAATAAAGTAGCTATGATGAAACGATTTTATTTAAAACTCATTGATATTATATATGTGTTTGTTGAATGGTTAATTAAACTAACCGATTTACTGAATAATAAAATTTTAGCAATTTAATTTGTTTTAGCAAAAGGTAAGCCCTACATACCTAATTAAGGAATTAATTCTTGTTCCCTTTTTATGTTTTAATTTCACTAATATCCTAGATTAGTTCACTAAAGCACACAGAAGTAGTGATAATTCAAAAGCTGATGATATGTGAGTCCGATAACGACAATACTTTGAATTATTAATTTGTGACAATCTACATTATCGCATTGGGTATATGCCTGTAATGATAATTGTATGTGTAATAAATAAATAAATAAAATAAATAAATAACTACGATATGGACACTTTACCTTTTTTTAATGAACTAGTCAAATAGTTGTATTTGATATGTTAAAATGCCGAAAACAGAGTTTGTATGGTTTTGCTGCCAGCGCCACCAATTGTACAATTTCAAAAACTATACGATCAATAAGTCTGTTGATCCCTAGACACACCTTTGGTCACTTTTACACAAAAAACAGTCCACGCAAAAAAACGACCAGACATATCTCCGGGGACAAAAAACATCACACACTATCCCCAAAGTCTCGTAAAAGAAAATTGTGTTTTAAAATTAAAACATAAAAAACACCACACAACAGTTCATTCTCATATCCATTGCGGCGGCCATTAAAACATGTACAAAAGAACAATAATAATTATAATTACAAATCTGGTTGAAATCATATACCATAAAAATATTCAGTCGTAACTGGCTGAAATTAATTCGTAACAGTACTTTATTCAATTTTTGTTTCTCTTTGTTAAAACAAATCACGGTGTCGTAAACAAACCAATAAAAAGTGATTTATTAGTCTTACCAAAGATAGCCGACACATTAAAAATAACACTGGTAGTCGTAGTAAATTATATCAGCGGTCGCCTAGTGGTCAAAATTCGACCAAAATTCCTAAGCTTGCTACTTCGTTTTCTGTTTTTCTTTATTACATATAAATAAGGTACAGGTAACCATAGTTACAAAGAATTGTACTACGTCAGACGAACAATGCCGAAATACTACGGACGCGATTCGACTGCGTGTGTCAAATATACATATGTTTGTATGCGTGTAGTGTATTTTATAAAAATACTAGGATGCGTCCTTCTTTCTGTATGTATGTCATTGTATGTAACTGTATGCCGAATAATCGTCCGTGCTAGCCCTTGACTTTCGGCTAAAAAGTAGCGCTGCGGTCATCCGCAGCAAAGGCTGAGCTGGAACCTTTTAGACACACTGCATAAAATTTTCTTTATTTCATTTTTGTTTATTTTTTTTTTTGTATTCTCTCCTTTTTTGTATGTTAATATGTTGTTTTTGGCGTGTCTAATAAATTACTTTTCTTTCTTTCTTCTCCCTAAAAACTTTAACTATGCCAAATTTCATTCTCCTCCGTCCGCGCAATTTTCGTAAAAAGGGGTACAAAGTTTTTACTTCACGTATTAATATATAGATATAGTGGAATATTATAGGAATAGCAAAGTTGTTGTATGTGGTCACCTAGTCACTAACAATATGCTGAATGTTGCTGGTTTCATTTCTACATTGTACTGAGTTGCATCACGATTCCGATGAGGGTGAAATGGGCTACTGGTGTTTTTGTTCTACGATTCTTAGATTAAGTACCGAATTAAAACTCTACAGACGAATGCTATTTCTACGGTGTGTAAGGTTTGCAGAACTGTATCAGGAAACCTTGGCTACAAACAGGAATGCTAGAAGTCTAGGCGTTGCATGAAATTTAAATAGAATTAAATTTCCTTAGTGTAGCAAATTTTCAAAACTACGGTTGAAACTAACCGTACGGCCATATGCCTATATGCAACTTAAACAGTATAAGTTTTATCATCACAAATATATATAAACAAAATTTTAACAAAAAAGAGAACCGACTTAAAAAAAAAAATTTTTTAAACTTTTTAGTGCATTTTATGTTTTAGAATATTCATTCTAAAACTTAAAATGCACTAAAAAGTTAATAAATAATTGCATACTCTTGTGAATAATTAAACTATTGTTATTAATGGCGTCGGTGTCAGCCAACGTAGGTTTGTAACTAATTAAACATGAGATGTCTTACTATAATCATAACATAACATTGGCATGCACAATTACACACATAGACGCAGCACGCGGCGCGGCGGCTGACACCGACTCCAAAAATAACAATATATTAATTATTCACAAGAATATGCAATTATTTATTAACTTTTTAGTGCATTTTAAGTTTTAAATATTCTTTTTGAAGTCCGTTTTCTTTTTTGTTAAAATTTTGTTTATTTCTCGGTTTTTAGTGAACCTTGCCAAAAATGAGAACATCATCAATGTAGCCAAAACCGCATTATTAAGGATAACTCGAAAACGAATGGTCAAATCTTGATCAAAATTAAATAGGACCACACGGGAAGCACCAGCTTTCAAATAAAAAAGAATCATAAAATCAGTTCACCCAGTCGAAAGTTATGAGGCAACAAACATTTAAAAAAATACAGTCGTATTGAGAACCTCCTCCTATTTTTGAAGTCGGTTAAAAATATATTCTTGACCGAACTAACCTCAATGATAACTCACACACTCAAAAATAAATCATTCCAATATATTATCTACAAGGCAAGCCGAATAACACCGCTCACCGAAATTTATAAAACGTCATTGTGTAACTGTTCTGTACAAATCAATGATGAGCTTCTAATTACACTGCCAAAATGCCAGAGATAGATTGACATTTGTATTTAATCGGAAAGTAGTCGTATGTACTCTATGTAGTTGATCAAAGGCTGTCTTCTGTGAAACCGAAATGAATGTGTCAAATACACTGGTAACCACAGAATAGGGAAATTCTATGTTTTCTGCACACAATCAGATATGTTTTTTCACTGTTCCTTGCTAGAACAAGGATATTTGGAAGCGATCTTAAACTGAGTAATAAAACTTGGCTAGCATGTGTAAAGCTTGACTTGTGGAGACCGTAATTTCTCATAAACTCTTTAGTATACGGCTAGACCTTATCCTTACGTCCTTGTCCATAGTGGGATATCTATTTACTAGAGATCCAAGGACACCACTACTAATTATCACCTCTGTCACACAACTTGGAAATTGGAGCAGTAAAACCTTGCTGCTTTCAGCTTGAATAGGTCATCGATCAGGGAAGTGCCAAGGAAAGGTCATATTTCAATTTGTGTGTATTAATTCTTTTTTTGTTTTGCTTTGTTTTTATTTTAATTGAATTATTTTATTGTATTATATTATTCTGCTATGTAATGCCAATGCAAATCAAACACAATGTAAAAATTGTTAATGATTAAATAAATAAATAAACAAATCTATGTCTATAAAAGGTGATTACCAATTACTATAGTGGGCCACTGGTTCGTCTACCATGTACAGTGGTATAAAATAATACTATTTTTCAATATTTTATTCTCCGATTAACTAATACTAATAACGTAATATATAAAGATTTTAAATTATAAAGATGTTTTCATCGCCTCTAATCTGGCAATATTTCAACCGTTAAAGGTTTAACGTGCGGATTTTGACGAAACGCCTGACTCGACAGATTTCAAGTACGATCGAGCACATTTACTTATATCTCAGCTGAAAAATCTGCTTAAGTGATCGTAATATAAGATACTTATCAGGTGTTACTTTCATCTTTACATTATTATAATAATTGCATTGATGCTATTAGAGTATTCAGGGCAGACGCCGTTTTATGATCCATAGTTACCAATATACCAGTCCATCAATCACCCATATCCATAGGCCATATATTAGAATCTATACGTAGCAATAGTCCTACGCCTGCTGCGGCTAGTGCCGCTGTATGTGTTCCATCCCATCTTTGATTAAAACTCTCGAAGGGCCTCTTCACGTTGGACCCATGTCTCCGTGTAAGCCTCCCAAAGGGCCGGGTATTTTCCTAACGTATTAGGAATATACACGTGAAAGAGAAACAAATAAATAATAATAATAATATCAGCCCTGTATTAAACTGTCCTACTGCTGGGCACGCGCCTCTTCTCAGTGTGAGAAGGGTTAGGCCATAGTCCACCACGCTGGCCTAGTGCGGGTTGGCAGACTTCACATATCTTCCGGAACATTATGGAGAACTCTCAGACATACAGGTTTCCAAACGATGTTTTCCTTCACTGTTAAAGCAAGCGATAATTAACTATTTAATGTGCATATAACTTCGAAAAGTCAGAGATGCGCGCCTTGGGTTCGAACTCGAGACCTCTGCGTGGCAGTCCAACGGTTTCCCACTAGGCTATCGCTGCTTATTGAGTATATATTTCAAACATTTCTGCGATCCAATAATAGATTCCACGGCTCTGTTTGATTCTTCGGGATGAATGCATTATTATATATTAGTGCCTAATGTATGTCATAATTTTAATCAACATTATAAATGGACACCAGCGTGGGAAATGATAAAACCACTCTTAAATAACTAAGTATTAATTTGCAAATAATAAAAAATACATTTTAATTTAGCATGGAGAAAGTTTTCAACTAAACCACTTTTAAATATTTAAGTGATAGCTAAGCATTACTAAACATTCTTTATGTGCATGAACATGGATGTTTGTCTTGGTCTGGGTGTTTCTATGTATAATATGTATGTATTTACAAAAAATAAAGTACGAGTATATATGTATGTTTATCCATTGTCTAGTAACCATAATACAAGCTCTGCTTAGTTTGGGCTAGATGGTGTTGTGTGTGATAGAATATTATTATGGGGATTAAATATAATGACCATCAAAAATACTAATTGCACAGCAAATATTGCACAGCATAACGAGGACCTATACGCCTCAAATCACTGCATTCCGTCTCGAAAGGGCTAGGTTATGTTAGGTTCCTTCTTAAACCCACCCAAAAATAGGAGCCCCGCGAAGGTGGGCTTCGTCGACTTAGTTTGATGTCTTTAAATATATTTTGCTGTGCAGTTACATACTACCCTTTTTTATAACTCTAAATGCTTCACAGCTTTAGATGTTAGTTAAAATAATAGAGTGACAGCGGTAGGCCGTCTTTCAATAGTTAATCATTCATCAAAGACTTAGAATTAAGGAGTATCTAGTAAGCAATATTTTTAGAAGTAAGTCAATACATAGCTCAATTGAAAGACGAGCGGTGATTCTTAGGTTGTTTTTATTATATTTCCTGTGTCAATCAGATCGGGTAACAAACCTTATTGAGGAGATCCGCGTGGGTGGAGGCGCCTCGAACGTGCCTACCCCTGCCGTTTCATTGTAACTCTATCCTCCGATATTAATATTAATATTAGATACGCGTAAATAAGCTTACTTGTCCCATTTCCGCACCCTTCAATTGATCTTTTAGATATATAGAGCTAAAATTATATCGTGTTATACACACGTAAAATTATTGAAGTGAAAACTTCTTTAGGCGCGTTGAGCACTTCTTGGATGAACAAAAATCATAGAACTCGCGTCATCGTCACGCTTCGTTATCGTCACGCTTCTACGCTTTCCATTTTTGAATTATTTTACAACATTAACAATATCTCAGAAATGGTGCGTCCTACGCAAAAAATAACGAAATTTTGACCCCCTTAATATCTCATAAGAGAGTATCAGGAATCCGACCCGCCTCTTTTTTTTTTTGTTTATGAAGAAGTGTTTATGATCAAGGATTAAAGTTTCCACTTCTATCGGCAGTCCCCAAAGACTGCCCCAATTTTTATTTTTGAAGCAATTATTTTTTGTCTATTTTAGTGTTGGTAAAATACTAATATAAGGTCTTAATGGGCTAAAGACGCAAAGCTGCGCCTACACTTAAGAAGCGAATAAATAAAATAAAAAATACAGACACACCTGACATTGCACGGGCGCCAGAATAGTGAAACTGTGACGCTACTTGCCAAACGTGTTGTGTTGTAGGTTCGATTCCATGTAATAGGAGGCGTATTTTCAACTAAACAACTCATTTCTGGCGCAATCGACTATATACATACACTAAATGTTCCCGCGGTTTCACCCGCGTTTATCGTTACTGCGCCGCCCCCGTGGGTTGTAGCGTGATGTTACATATCCTATAGCCTTCCTCGATAAATAGGCTATCCAACACTAGAAGAATTTTTCATATCGAACCAGTAGTTCCTGAGATTAGCGTTTCGTTCGATTTGCGTTCAAACAAACAAACAAACTCTTCAGCTTTATAATATCTATGTATATATTAATACTTGAAGCAAAAACTTTGTACCCCTTTTTACGAAAATTGCGTGGACGGAGGCGAATGAAATTTGGCACAGTTAAAGTTTATATGGAGAAGGAAGGACGAATCCTAATATTTATATAAAATATGCATTAGAAATACATTAAATTAATGAAAAAGCACTACACGCACACAACCATGCGTTTGACACATCACACACGCAGTCGAAGCGCGTAACTATGGTTACATATATCAATATATAATGACATATATCAGCAATATGTTACAGGCAAACTTTGGTCGAATTTCGAGCACTAGGCGACCGCTAGTTCGTATAGATATGCACAGCACTAGTGTATGCGACTGTTATGCATAAGGTCTTGGGTTCGAATCCCGGATCGGAATAACTGGGTTCTTGTCTAGAAATCCTTAATAGTTGGACCAAGTCTGGAAGTATGCCCAATAAATGGGAAAAGGCTCACCCTCTATACTAGATCTAAAGCTGCTGAATTGTATCACTCAACTACGATTCGCCAGCCTATGTATCTCCACCTAGTCATACATATGTTTTTTTATTTTGGACTACTCCGGCACTAGAAATAATTCCTGTGTCGCGGGGGACTCTGCCTAGTTTAAGAGACAGACAGACAGTCACTAATTTGTACATGCAAAGAAAAAAAAAATTTTATTATAATGTGCAATGTATCAAGATTATTATGTGATTTGTGATAATAATAAATATATTTATACTAATACTAGATGTGCCCGCGGTTTCACCCGCGTTTATAATTACTGCGCCGACCCCGTGGGTCGTAGCGTGATATTATATAGCCTATAGCCTTCCTCGATAAATAGGCTATCCACCACTAAAAGAATTTTTCGATTCGAACCAGTAGTTCCTGAGATTAGAGCGTTCAAACAAACAAACAAACTCTTCAGCTTTATAATATTAGTTGAAATTAAACTACTATATACGGATTTTATGGCGTTGTTTATTTGACACTTTATTACAAAATTTTGAAAAACTGTTGCACTACTATTTCTATTAAACTTTACTAATTTTTAAGCTAATTAAATTATTGAAACTATCCGTATATAGTAGTTTAATTTCAATGAATAATTTTCGCGTAAACAGAAGACAATATTTTATAATATTAGTATAGATAAGGCCAAGTCCAACGGTCCACGGAGCTCGAGCTCGATCCCAAATCGCGCATCTCTGACTTTTCGAAGTAATATGCGTATTAAATAGCAAATCAATTATTGCTTGCTTTAACGGTGAAGGAAAACATCGTGAGAAAATCTGCATATCTTATAGTTCACTAAGTTATGTGAAGTACCAACCCGCACTAGGCCAGCGTGGTGGACTATGGCCTAACCCTTCTCATAGTGAGAAGAGGCCCGTGCCCAGCAGTGGGACAGTTTACATTTTTTTTTTTTTTGCTCACCATGACCACACTCCACCTGATGGTAAGCAGTCGTGTGGTCTAAGAGCAGTGGCCTCCACATCGCCCTCATAGCAGCCGAGGCAATGTTGAGGTCTCTACTTTGACGGCCTTAGTTACTTCAGGGTTGATATTATTATTAGGGTGTGTCCAGATCTGGCGAATGAGCCACGAATGTGCCGCACGTGACCCGCTCGCGAAATCAACAATTATGAAATCAATGATTATAAAATCAATGATAGAGAGCTACGTATTTGCGGCACGCGTGCAGTTACTGCAATTATTTGGTGACGCCTCTTTGACGCAACTGACTGCACAGTGCGCGCGCAGCCCGCGCTCATGCAGTTCCGTTTGCTGTCATACTGTATATATCAGTTGTTGTTAGAGGAAGTACGTGCAGCGCACGAGGTGCACGCGCACTCCTCTTACGCCGTTCACGCACGGCGCGTAGCTGGCGCGCGACCAGCGCGCGGGCGACGCAGGAACGGCGCGCGAACGTAAAAACCCCTTCGGATATAAGCGTGAAATTATGTACATATGTATACAAATATAACCCATTCAACAGCACTTTCAAACATTTCATTTATCATACAAGCACTACAACTTTGAATTCCAAACCTATCTCAATTTACTAAGTATTTTGGCAACAGTTACATCCATCAATCTAATCAAATATCATGTAACCCAGACGGCTTATACCTCGAAGTTCTCGATACACAAGTACTTAAAAAGGTCACTTATCAAATTAACTGTAATACTAACCGCAGCACGCGGTCACACTCGCAAAGACGATACCTTCGTCGTAACTAATATTATAAATGTGAATGCGAGTTTGTTTGTTTTTTACGTTTCACGCCTTAACTACTTGACTGATCATTATGAAATGTTGTATGCACGTTGTCTGAGGTGCAGAAAAAGACATAAGGTACCTTTCATCCAGAAAAAAGACACTGTTACTAACTTAACCTGATCTACATTAACACAAACGAAGCCACGGGTAAAATCTAGTAATAATAAGCCTACCTTACTAAAATCGTACTTATATCATCTATATTTATTTATTCATTTATTAAGCAATACAAACTTACAGTGGTGTCACCAAATCGTTTGCATGCATATGTTTACAAAAATTATATTATTTATATTAATAAATTTAATTACAACATTAAACATTTCAAATAACATTAAACAAGGAATATAACAATTGAGCTTACCTTATTGACATTATTTACATTTATTACAATTTTATAGATAATACTTATATTTATTTTTGGACATTGCTATTAAATACTATTGAATATGCTTACATTATTCATTTCATCATTCATTCTATATGAAAGTTGTGTGTAAACCATTGAAGGGCTTTGGATAAAAGAATTGTTACATAGATAGATCTCCAAAAACAAATCCATTCGTAGCCGATAAACAATCAGTTTTAAGCGTTAAGTTTAGTAAAAATAAGGTTTAAAGTGGCGCGAACTTGGTGGCTCGTATCTGAGCCGGCAATGAATACGTGGTACGGCTCGTATGCCAGCCTGTGTCAAAGGGGAGGTTAATCGAAAATTATTTGTAAGCTTGTCCCTAAAACTGTAACTAGAGAATTGTTTGTGTAATAATATCTGTCTACATCACAGGGTTAAAGGCGGTTGACACTTTTTTTTTTGTAAATTTGTGGGCAATAGAGCAGACGGATCGCCTGATGGTAAGCGATAACCACCACCCATGGACACCTGCAACACCAGAGGAACTACAAGTGCGTTGCCGGCCTTTTAAAAAGAAGTACGTTCTTTTCTTGAAGTGTTGAACGTCGTATTGGTCCGGAAATACCGCAGGCGACAGCTCATTCCACAGTGTTGTTATGCGAGGCAGAAAATTCCTGGAGAATCGCACAGTTGTGGACTGCCAACCATCTAAATGGTGGGGGTGAAAATGCTGTCGCGTAGGACGATGGCGAAAAGAGGCGGCAGGGATCAGTCCGAACAATTCCTCGGAGCACTCCCCATAGTACAAGCGATAGAAGATGCATAGCGAGGCCATATCTCTACGCAGCGCCTAGGGATCTAGCCGATTTAAAATATCCTGGCAGTCGACGATTCGAGCTATTTAATTGAAATCACGTTATTTCAGTACTAAAAAGATTAGTAAACATACAAACTATCATTTTCATAACATTAAGTTCGGATTATAAACAACAACCTGCTGAATATTACAAGCGCTAAGTACTCAACATGAACCGTGTTTAACGCTCTGAGTTAAACCGCCACACATCGGATTAGTTCGTAATAGCTGTATGAATATCACATGACGCCACTCCAAAGTTAGCGCGGACGGAAATCGCTCGACATTAGCGCACCGAACATCGGTGATTGTCCGCGTAAACTTTGTCAAATGTGTGCTGTATAAAAAAGTGCCTGTAGCGTGAAACCAAATGAAATTTTATATATAACTTTACGCTAGTATTTCCGAAAGTCCTACACTTTCAGAGGTAAATTCTACCCAAATTTCGCCTATTGCCACTATCACACATTGTAGTTTGTAATAGCTATACAATTGTCGTATGACGCCGTTTTAAAGTTAACGCAGACGAAAATAGATTGACAATAGTGCAAAGAATAATAAAGATAATAGTCCGTGTAAACTTTATCAATATCTGCTATGAAGAAAACTAATATAGTGTGATGTGCATTGAAATTATATAGCCCAGCGCTTACATCGACAAAAGGGCAAGTAGATCTGTGATACACAAACATTTCGCAAAGTATGATTTTAAGTTCAACGTAATAAGCGTCGACCGACGTTATTATTAGACGATGTTAGTATTGACGTCTACCGAGCACAGCTCAGACTCTAAGCCCAACCTGGAGATCGAACCTGAAACAAATCAACTTCTGCTATGCCTTAGGAAAAGCTTACATTTATAAAAGGTATTAAATATAGTGACCACCAAAAATAGTAATTGCGCAGCAAAATATGCTTACTAAAATATATCATAGCGAGCTCCTATACGCCTCAAATCACTGCATTCCGTCTCGGAAGGGTTAGGTTACGTTAGGTTCCTTCTTAAACCCACCCAAAAATAGGAGCCCCACAAAGTGGGGCTCCGTCGACTTATTTTGATCTCTTTAACCCTTTAACGCCACGAATTTTTATACAAAACGCTCACTAAACGCCACGACCACGACGTTTTAACCCATTTATTTGTCTTTTATATCAGACTGTGGAGTCGCGGGCACAAAATTGGTTTGTCACATATATCAGACTGTGGCGTTGAAAGGGATAAATATATTTTGCTGTGCAATTTAGTGATCATTTACTATTTTTGACTGTTATATTTTACTATATCTGGTGATAAGTTAAACATAAGCTTTTATAAAATGATAAAGCAATATACAAACTTTGTGACCCGTAACAGTGACTCTGCAGCGGCGCAAGCTTTTAAACGCGACACAACAGGACGTCCTGTCGGTGCCGACCCCCACCTGTCACTATCGCTTTATGTGTTGCAAGTGAACGTATTTTATACAATGGCCGAAAATTACTTTGTCATCTATATTATTATAAAATTCTAAAAAGGCTGTAAATCTACATTGCAGATGTAAATGTAATCAAGTATCTTTAGAATTTAATATATTATGGAATAATGTTTAAGGGATTAAGTATCTTTGGGATTTAACTTTAAATATAATGTTTATTTTCAGACCATCCATAAAACAGTACATATTGAAATGACATACTGTCTAGCTTATTCGCCACAGTAAGGCTGTTGGAACTATATATATGTATATGCTATTCGTTTTCGCATGATTACATGAAATCAGGTACTCCTGCTTCGACAAACATGCCTGATGCACTGCAAAAGCGACCAACATCACTCTGAAGGCATTGTTTTATTGAACCCTTAGTGCGTTGTACGGAGTTTGTGTTTAAGAAGAACGGTTGTACCTATATAGAATGTTCACTAATATACATATTAAGAAGATCCACCTAAGAAACCCATGTATTAAAGTTAGTATTAAACTTTTTGATTTAGGAATTGAATCCGGGCATAACTTAGGTCACTATACCACCGATGCTAGTTTATATTATTAACACTCCAAAGTATATTAACAAACCAGAAATGTTCGTTGGCAACAATATGGTAAAGCAGTAAATATACTTTATTAGTTAAGGTCTTTAACTCTTTTAAAGTAATAAAGGCTAGGGAGAAGAGAAGATATGAAGTATCATATCTTCTTTTCTCCCTAGCCATTATTATTCCCAAGCCACTTGGGGTCGGTTTTCTAGTCTAACCGGATTTGACTGGATATCGGTTTTTACACGGGCGGCTGCCACCTGACCTCCGCAACCCAAAGGCTAACGATACCTTAAGGCTAGACCAGTGTTAGGGCACTGACTTCCCAATAACGACTTTTATAACTTCATATACGATAAAGTAATAACAACAATAATATTCTACATTTCTGTTAAGGAAAACTGGCGCGTGTTACGTACAAGGTATGATTCCCGTACACATACATATGTGGTTTGTTTATTTACATACATAAACAGTGTAATGCCTTGCAGAGTTAAATAATTAACGAAGAATTGAGTTTTATTAAATTATAAATAGGCAAAAGATACACAATAAAAACAAAATCAAAATAAGGCAAAGGAAAAACGTCTTTAGTCATCCCTCATCTCGCAGAATCTTTTCTTAATTTTAATAGGATGACGATCTATTGCGGTCTGTCATGAGACGAGTAATAAGGGTTTGGGGATGGTAGTCACATTTGCCATGAAGCCGACAGTCTGGAAGAGTGATGCTAGTAGTAATCACTAAAACCATGTGTTAGCAAGCTAACTATGCAACCACATATTATACCGAGAGCACAAAGCGAGCGCATAAAGCGGGCGGTTACAATAAACAGCACCTGTTCAAAGGCCAACCGCGTATAACATTACTTGACCGCAAGAATTCACGGTCTACGCCTCTACGCTGTAGAGTGTGCTACGGCGTAGACGCTACGTCGAATTCATAGAATATTAAGTTTCCTAAAATCATAGATTCACTTTTAAAAGCGTAAACAGAGTTAAATTATATCCGAATAATGCTAGTATTATTTAGATCGGAGGATACTAAAATTTTTTCTCATAGATCACTTTCAAAATTTAGCTGGTTCCGGTGGATCCCCTGCAACTAAACAAGACCATGCAAGTAAAAAATTTGATCAATGAGGTATTGATCAAATTTTTTACTTGCATACGGGCTGACTTTTATTTTTTAAATTATCGTAACTGAACCTACCGTGGTAGGCGGTACTGAATATGGAGACTATGGAATATGCAATATAAGTTTTTACAAGTAACAGTCGCTGAGCTTCTCGAACAGTCGGTAAAGTCAAGCCAATATTTTAGTTCTTCACTATCGAAAGCAAATAAATTTTCGTGGACCCCGCTTACGTATTGTGCACCCCCAATTTTTGTCACGCCGACGTAGACCCCCGTCGAGTCTCCTGTGGACCCCTGGGGTCCAAGACCACTTTGGGAACTAACGATATAGATGCTATATATTTATTTTTAACTATTAAACTCTAACGTGACTTATGGGTGATGGTTACGACGCGAGTAGCTTCTACGCAATCTTTCGTAGAAGCTTGGTTTAAGTCATCCATTACACAATGTATGCATATTGTGTAACGGATGACTTAAACCAACCTTACAAGTAGCCTATAGGATTAACGCGTGCATGTAGCCTACGCTAGTAACTTGTGTACATAGCCTAAATAGACACTTTGCGTGTACAGGCTACTCCAGCTACTTGCGTCATGTTCAAGCATAGCGTACATTTAAGTGTAACATTCTGTATTATGAGATAATCAAATTGATACCTGGGTTGCACAAAGTATTTATAAAAAAAATATTATCAGCATTATATCTATACTAATATTACAAAGCCGAAGAGTTTGTTTGTTTGTTTGAACGCGCTAATCTCAGGAACTACTGGTTCGATTTGAAAAATTCTTTTAGTGTTGGTTAGCCTATTTATCGAGGAAGGCTTTAGGCTATATAACATCACGCTACGACCCACGGAAGCGGCGCAGTAACGATAAACGCGGGTGAAACCGCGGGAACATCTAGTCTGATATATTTTGCAGTGGACTTCTATAGGTCAACCCCCTGTTAAGCGAGACTTTACCAGCAGATTGTTGATATGACACAACCCCGCCCACATAAAATACTATAAACTGAAAAGGTTCTTTTTATAAAGGCTTCAAATCGTCATATTAAACCTTGAAGCACCTAATACATACATAAACGATTCGCCGAACATATATTGGATTACCTCTACACTCTGTGATATACAGAGTCGGCTAGCCTAAATACGTGTTGGCGACAAGCTTTGATCTTTGACATGAATAAAATTATAAGAGTAAATAAATTCTCGTACACACATAACGTACACTTCATGTTTAGATAAATCCTCGTCAATTTTGACCCACTTTATAGCTTGTTTATTATTATAATGTCATCAGTCGCGATTACTTCATGTTTAAGTCAAAAGACTTGTGATACGAAGGTGGAATTTTGATTCTATCCATTTTTTATAATAACTTATATGGTTTTTTTATACAGAAATGTATCGTACATACTACCTAGGGTAGGCTGAAGATTAACTAGGCGACACTTTACGGTATGGTGACCGCCCTATATATATGTTATATATACCGATTATGATTTATTGGCATAATAAACCATAACATACCATATTGGTATAATAATTACCGTAGACTATTAGATGCCACTCAAGGCACGTTACTTAATATAGACTATGTAAGGGAAAAACGGTCGAAGAGAGGGGGAAGGCAGAGGGATGACGGAAGTGCTGCTCTCACTCAGCAAACGAACGAGCCAACGATATTATAAACCGGTCTCTCATACTTCTTAGTATATACTATAAGGCTACGTGTCAAACATATACTTAAAAGAAAACGCACAGGTTGAATAAAACCTTTTATGAAGTCGGGTAAAAAGAAGCACCTTCTATAAAAATAGAAAGTAAACGGGAACACACGCCACATGTCAAACTTTGACAACTATCAAAAGGCGTTTTCACAAATTATCTGTCACATTGACAGCGGAATATTAAATTGAAACTGACAGCAAGTGACGTGGGTCGAGCAACCAAATGGTATTGCGTAGATCACTGTGTATTCTCAGACTAATGTTTAAAGTGGAGTAAAGGTGTGAGTATATCTATAGGTCCGCTTGTTCCACAAGATTACTTTTATGTATAGATTTTCTAGCAAACACTCAATTACTATTCTTAAAATGTCATAATTCCTGTATCGCGAGAGACTTGACAAACAATAAACTGATTATACCTATGTCACGGGGATTTTCGCAAACATTTAAACAACGGAGACAAAATAGGTACACCTCGATTCGGAACAAACATTTATGGATCACACAACTTATTGTTCCGTATGAGATTCGAACCCACACCATTTGGACCTTGCAGAGGCAAGGCGACCACTTAAACCACTAAGCCATCCGTGCAGTGACTATAATATACCTTAATTTACACAAAGACAGATTATATTTACTTCGATCTAGATTATAATTGCCTAACCAGGGTCCCTAACACATATATGTAAAATATATCTCATAAGAAATTACTAAAACTTTTGAAAAAGGAAACCAAGTGAATCAAAATCAAACGAAAGACGCCAAGTAAGTATATAAGGCAAATTTACATTTGCCTTATATTGGCAACTCGAAGGAGAACCTCGGTGATTGTTCTCTGATCATATCAAAGACATTCTGGAGAAAGGCCAGGTTATGAGTGCCCTAAACTGTCGAACGTGCATGGAGAATATAAACGTAAATAAAGTAAGAAAGGTATGCCAAGAGCCGTGGTCTATGCCTACCCCTCTAACAAACAAGGGTGAGACTGCGTACATATATTTTAATTGAAAGTGCTTGAGCCATACTAATGCTATCGACAACTCCCTCTTCATTTTTAATTGAATGTTAAGTCATATTACTGTTATTTCTTATTTCGCATAAAACTTAAAGAATACCTTTAAATATATGTATGTATATTTGCGTTGTTGATCGATCAGTCTACATTTCGATTCCTGGGTTGTCAGTGTTATTGAGTTTTTTATTAAAACAATTTCAGTAACAGCATGGAGATGTACCTTCAACTAAAAAGCTAGGTATAGTCTATAAGGACGGGCATAGTGTGGGTTTTAGATTTTTGTTATGCCTCCAATACGGAGGCAAACGAGTAGACGGATCGCCTGATGGTAAGCGATTACCGCCGCCCATGGACACCCGCAACACCAGAGGAGTGACAAATGCGTTGCCCGCCTTTTAAATTTGCTCCTCACCCCTCCTTTAGGAGGGACATCTGCTGACAGCAGTACTATACCTCTTCAAAATGAACTGGGACCGTATTATAGCCTAGCGTGTGCGGAAACGAGACTAAGCATTATATGATGTTACGGCCCCCAGTTTAAACCTGCCATCTTCTTATTAAAAGTCTCTTTTTATTATACTTAATTTCCCTAATAAAAAGCTCCATGTAATAGGGGCCGAATCATTTATCTATCTATTCAATTCCATGTTACCTTGGACAATAAAAGTTGATGGAGAAAATAAGAAAAATTGAAAATAAACTACATAAAAATGCAATTTGTTTCCAGTTGAACTTGATACTAAAATAATAATAGTCTCGTCTATATAAATATAATTTACTTCGCAGTAACAATAAAATACAACTTACCTGATAACGTTATTTTCATTAGTCCCTACAGATTGTACTTTATTTTCTATAATAGCAATCCAGGTAGAAGATAAAAACTACAGGCATATTTTAGACCTTAATACGAATTGTATAAAGTTAAAGATCCCTAGATGGCAGGGTATTAAGATTGCGAGTATTTCTAAAAAGAAAAGTTATTGAAATGCGGGTACGAATTGTCGCTTTTACATGCAAATTTATTTTATTAAGCCTGATGCCTTTTTTTATGAGTGGGTCACAGATCGCTTTTTAGGTTACTTTTTAAGTAGACTGTCGATCCAATTAGAATTTTGAATTAAGCTTCAATTTGGTACAATGGAGCTTAATCTGTCTAAACAGACAAATAAATAAAATTGAAGTGTCTGTTTATAATGTCAAAATAACAGCTTTTTATCTAATGCTTATGAGAGTATATAAGATACGTATACGAAAACACCTATTTTTTAAATTTTTGTCTGTCTGTTTGTTCCGGCTAATCTCCGAAACGGCTGAACCGATATTGACGGGACTTTCACTGGCAGATGGCTGATGTTATAAGGAGTAACTTAGGCTACTTTGATTTTAGAAAAAAATAGGGTTCCGCTGAGACAAACACTTTTTAGTTAAAATCTACGCGGACGAAGTCGCAGGTAACAGCTGGTATAATATGTATTACTTGTGAGATACATTGTGATTTCATGCGATGGCAAAGTCAATCTATTTATTTAAAACATAAAAGATTTTTAATATTGATATGGTCACTGTAAGATGTTGTTAGGTTAGCTAATTACGTAATAACTTAAGACAGAAGGTCCCTTAAGTAGGGACTGAATAAATTAACCGACTTGGTATTACATAGATCTCACAACTTTTTACGGTAGAAGAACTGAGTTGCGAGACTTGGGTTTTTTACAAGTTATGTTTTTGATGGCATTACAATTGATGTTAATATGACCTTGTATCACGTAATGTGGCTTGCTTGTTGTACAAGCGGTCTGCCTAACAGAAACATCACATCAGTAACAGCAATAAACTTACTTACTCGCAAACTTTAAGGTTCATAAGTGTTACTTTGTGACCTAAATGAATAAAAGACGAATATTTTAAACTATTGACTTTTTGCATTAGAGGTGAATATTAGTTTGGAGGTACCGGCTATGAACCACTACGTCTATTATGCAAAGTACCTATATATTAACGTGAAGCAAAAACTTTGTACTCCTTTTTACGAAAATTGCGCGGACGGAGGAGTATGAAATTTGGTACAGTTAAAGTTTATATGGAGAAGGTGGGGCGAATCTTAATATTTATATAAATTACATACATACATAGATTCACGCCTGTTTCCCAGAGGGGCAGGCAGAGACTACGGATTTCCATTTGCTACGATCCTGACAAACTTTTCTGGCTTCATTCACTTTCATCACATTCCTCATACACGACCGTCGGTTCAAGGAGCTCTTAACCTGGCCTTTGTCCAGAACGCCTCCGATCTGATCGAGAAACGTCCGCCTAGGTTTTCCTCTTGCGACTGTCCCATTTATGCATTAGAAATACATTAAATTAATGAAAAAGCACTACACGGACACAACCATGCATTTGACACACGCAGTCGAAGCGCGTAACTATGGTTACATATATCAATATATAATGTCATATATCAGCAATATCTTACAGGCAAACTTTGGTCGAATTTCGAGCTCTAGGCGATTGTTAGTATGTGATATATATTAGTTTACATTTTCCCGCCCAAGTTCTCTAACACGATTTTGCGTCTCATTTATTCAAGATGGCCGTGCTGTTGCATAATGACTGTCGTCGTAATGTTTACAAATAAAGTAAGCGACAGTAACACTGGCACACTGCGACATGTCTACTGGTGTTACAAAACTTAAAGTGGCGTTCCGAAACAACTTTAACTTTCATAGCTCTCCTGTGTTATGAAGTAATGGCTGTCGCTCATACTCTGTTTGTATATTTTATTAACATATAGCTTATGCCAGTGGTCTAGGCCGTGTGGAATGCATAATGAAATAAAACGTATCGTATGTTTTTGTCCAAATCATGACATATCTGTGTGCCAAGTTTTATCCAAATCTGTTCAACGGATCACGTGTGGTTAAGTAAAAATATTCAAACATCTTTACAAACTTTTTACATTTATAATATTACATATGATAATGATAGATTATCCATGTATAAGCAATAATATATGTGTAAAGGAATACCTAAAGGTGCCTAGGATCGCTTTATGATTATGGTGCGCTTTTCAAATACCATTGATATTTGAAGAAGTCTTAGCTGACTCAATAGATGGCGCCAGCTACCGAAGATTGGCCAATCAGCATTATGGTTTTTATTCTATGTAGCTGACATTTGAGTCGATGTCATTGTAATATTGGAAATGCCTCCGTGGAGCAGCGGTAGTGAATGCGACTGCTGTTCATGAGGTCTCGGGTTCGAATCCCGGGTCGGGCCAACCAAAAGTTATCGGGTTTTCTGTTAAGAATTACTTTATATTACTTATTTATATTACTTTATTTGTAAAAATTACGACGACAATCTAGCTTAACCTGAAATAAAACTTTATTTTACAGAGCAACACATGGTTTAATTTGTTATAAAGATCTGAAAAGATACCAAATAATAATTGACTAGATAATTGTCTTATATATGTATAGCTAAAACTACGGTCTGAAAGAACACCGAAGCTTGTCACAACTAACCGTAAATAGCACAAATGTTTATCCCTTCTGGGAATGTAAATCATACCAGCGCGGCGTGTGCATTACAAAATCCATGCATGCGATTTGTAACAAATTTATCAATTTCTACCAACTATAAAAACGGCCAATGCGCACAATGAAATTTTATATAATAAATGATCTCTTAATAATATATTATTAATATTAGTAATAGTGTTTTATAAAAAATAAACAACGCGATAAAATCCTTATAAAGTTTGTTTAAAAAAAAAGCCAACGCACTTGTAACTCCTCTGGTGTTGCGGGTGTCCATGGTGACGGTAATCGCTTACCATCAGGCGATCCGTCTGCTCGTTTGCCTCTTATCAATTAAAAAAAGATAAAAGAAAGATCTTTTGCTAACAAACAAATGTAAACAATAAGAAGTCTATTTATACTAGTCTCTATCTAAAATATCAAAAAGTCGTCTCATATTTTTAGACGACATCTGAGCCCAATATCTAAGAATAAACAACTCTCATCATATCCTGTGGGCATTAAAGGTCGCAGATGTACCACTTCATTGGCTGAATAAGATATAGTGTTGAAGCACAATGTGCTATTAAAAGGGCGTAAGCAGTGCTGAAACTCTGAAACATACAGTTTTTCGCCTATATTCCCGAATTTCCAGCTTGGTTTTAGGATCTACTCAACAGAGAGCGAGCCTATTACCGTCTAAAACACAGTTCCAGACCACAGAGCCCGGAACAATGCCTAGAACTACTTGCTACTACTGAACAGTTCTCAACACAAAAACCAAAATTAGAAGGTAGTAGAGCCTCGCTGATTTCAGCTTGAATGGGCCGACTCGACCGGGGAAGGACTACCCTCTCACAGAATATCGACGTGAAATAGCAGTATTCCTACTGTTGGGTTTTGTTGGGTGAGTGAGAGTGCCGGAGGCCCAATCACCCTCTTTCCCCCTTCCCGCTCCTTCTCCTTCCCACTTCCTTTCCTAAAGGGTCGGCAACGCGCAAGTGATGTCTCTGATGTTGCTGGCGTCTATAGTTTA
Organism: Catocala sponsa; assembly: GCA_963564715.1. Taxonomy (NCBI): domain Eukaryota; kingdom Metazoa; phylum Arthropoda; class Insecta; order Lepidoptera; family Erebidae; genus Catocala; species Catocala sponsa. Next base: position 2,278,511 of record OY751337.1, read on the forward strand.
CGGTGACCACTTAACATTAGGTGGGCCGTATGCTTGTTTGCCACCTTAGTTGTATAAAAAACTTAAAAAAATAATACTGCCCGAATCGAAAATTAACCCTGAGGTATGCACAGCAGGGATCAGGCGAAGGGTTAGAGGGATTCAGTCTAAATACACATTTTCAGTAACAGCACGGCGATTAGGATTGTGCCCTATATATGGCTGTAGGCTCAGCCCCTAATAAGAAAGATCTAAAACCGCAGGTATGTGTATGTTAACTTCCTGAGATTAGATTGAAAATGCACCTGTACTCAAACTCTCAATTTTAGCCGAGTTTTACATTCTTAAAATTGTAACATTTTTAATCTATTATTGCTGGGCATAAATCGTCATTGTCTTTCTGCCAGTCTTTTATTACATTAGTATAAAATCATATAAAAGATAAAGTCCATCCGTAACCACGGGGTATACACACACATGGGACTTAATTTATAAAGGAGGGTATCTTTTGTTTCCCTGTCAAGTTTACAACGGATTACGGTGCGGCTCCGCGGTTGCGGATACGGTCGACTGCAACCTTCGTAAATCGTAATCTGTTTGAATTGTTGTTAACCTCTCAACCTCTCATAGGAATAACAAAGAGGTCTTAATATATTTGACTATAAGATTCTGCCCGCGATCCCGCATGCCGGAATAAAAGTTATCCTATGTGTTAATCCAAGTGATGAATTAACCGTGAGCCAGATTTCATTAAAATCTGTTTAACGGTTTACGCGTAGTTTAAACTCAAACATCTTTAAATGCATTCACGATGAAAATATTTGTAAGATACAGATGACGCAGTGGTTCTAGTTACTATGCCAGAATGTCTATGAATTCGTTGGACTTTATTTTTAAAACTCTTGATTATTATGTACTAAGAATCATAATACATTTATAAGAAGAACTAGATGTTCCCGCGGTTTCACCCGCGTTTATCGTTACTGCGCCGCCCCCGTGGGTCGTAGCGTGATGTTATATAGCCTATAGCCTTCCTCGATAAATTGGCTATCCAACACTAAAATAATTTTTCAAATCTAACTAGTAGTAATCACGCAGAATAAACCAGGAGAAACATCGTTTGTACTATGTCTGTAATGGGTAATTATTTTGCTGCGATGTTATTTTAAAACTGCTATATCTCCTAAGATATTCATTGAAATCGAATGATGTAAAGGGCAATTTTCTTTTAAATTAAATACTTGTGATGAATAACGTATTTATTTGGATAAGGATTAATATCATGTTTATAAAAATACCTTCGCAAATAATGCATTATTTTAGAACAAATTTCGTTAGCATAAAAATGGTTATAGTGAGCCAACCTTAAATGATAGACATATGCTGTCGCGGACTTTTTTTTAGAACTTTTAAAGGGGAATAAGTCTGTCATACATGATTTTTGCGAAACTTTAACTGTTTACACAGCGCACGCAGCGGAAGCTCTCAAAAGGAAAAAATACTCTCCGATTTTGAAACATTATTCATTGGTGCTCCGCTCCTATTGATCTTAGGGTGATGATATATAGCCTATAATGCCAAACTGCCAAACTTCTTGGCAGTATATGATTAGGTATAAATGAGACAAAGTTGTAGTATAGTCTAGTTATAATTATCCAAAGGTGCATCTTATATACTAACGACTACGTGTTGATCACGGATAGTAGAAACATTTAATAGATATTGAACGTGCGATAAAGATCATAAGATTGCGATGTAGATTGTAGATACAGCACAAAGATATTGTACTGTAACAGTACACCCCCCTTTAAAAAAAAAAAAAAATATTATTATGGTAATAGTGTTTACAATATAAATTTGACCTAGACCTTACTAGTTATTTGCTGATGTATATAAATAATAATGCTATTGTACGCGGTGGAATTTGATGACGCCTGTTGTTACTAGTTATTTGCTGATGTATATAAATAATAATGCTATTGTACGCGGTGGAATTTGATGACGCCTGTTGTGGTGTGATTTGCTGACGTATGTAATTTTGACTTAGCTGTTGCACGAGTGTTTATTATTTTTTTCCGTTAAACTCTTCATTCTTCTGTCCAGTGTTTTCATTATGCCGTAAAGTAGGATCACGCCGATTGTTAAAATAATCTGTCCCATTGCAACATTTCTTGTCCACCGTAAGTCCTCCTGGATCAGGTTACGGAGTTTGTCCGCTTCGTTTTGATTGAGGCAACTGTCCGTATTGTATGTTATCTGGTCTTTAGAACTTTGATTTCCCATTTTAGATGTCTTGTTGTTACGAGTAGTTGTGAATTAATGGTATATGTTAAGATCTATGTTAATATATATACGAATAGCTTGCTTATATCAGCGATTTTTTATAGACGTACTACTGGCTTTACTTTACGTCCTGATCGTGTAGTGTACGTGTGTGAATGTCTGTAGAAATCCTTTGAATCTGGCACGTAGTTTGATTCGTCATTGATCATGAATGCTGGTTTCAATCTATCAATTGATATCACTGTCTCTTTATCCCTAATTCTAATGCAAAATGTTTTATCTGTTTTACTAATTACTGGGTAGGGTCCTTCATACGGCGGTGTCAGGGCTTTCTTAATTCTATCACACCGAACAAATACGTGTGAGCATTCTTTGAGTTCGGGATGCACAAATATAGCTTGGTTGTGGTTTTTTTCTTTTCGGAATTGATGTCATTTGTGTGATGTCCTTTTGAATTTGTTTTACAAACTCTTCGTACGTTGATAACTGTGCTGCTGATGACTCAAAAAATCCTCCAGGGAGTCGTATTGGCGTTCCATATGTCATCTCTGCTGAACTATAACCTGTGTCTTCTCGCAAGCTACTCCGCAACCCGAGTAAAACTGTTGGAATTTCTTTTAACCAATTTTCGTTGGATTCTCTTGTCATTAACGCCACCTTTAAAGTTCTATGAAATCTCTCTATCATTCCATTGGATTGCGGATGATAAGGTGTTGTCCTAATTTTATGTATTCCCAAAAATTGTGAGAGTGACTCAAATATTCTTGATTCAAACTGTCGGCCTTGATCCGTAGTAATGCGCAATGGACATCCAAAACGAGTAATCCATCCTTCGAAAAGTGTCTTGGCTACTGTTTCTGCAGTTATATCTTCTACCGGAAATATTTCGGGCCATGACGTACAACGATCTATGATTGTGATTAAATATCTCTTCCCTTGTGAAATTGGAAGTGGTCCGACGATGTCAATATGTAAATGTTCAAAACGTTGCGCTGTCATAAATGTACCAGGAGGTGATATCGTATGTCATTGTATTTTTGATTTTTGGCAGGCTATACATGATCTACACCAATTATTGATATCTTTGTTCATATACGGCCATAAATACCTTTGGGTTATCATTTTTCTCGTAGTTCTTTTTCCTGGATGGCTCATACCATGAATGGTATCGAAAATTTGTTTGCGAAATTGCTTTGGTAAGTAGGGGCGGCTTTTTCCAGTAGACGTGTCGCAGGTGATGTTTATTGTGGAACCCGGAAGCGTAATGTTTTTGAATTTTAATCTTTTATTGTCACGTAATTTACTTAGTTCATTATCTGTTGATTGACATTTTTCCAATTCAGCGTAATCGATAGGTGATGGCACGTATATTTCCTCTATTCGAGATAAGGCATCGGCGGTAATATTGTCACGTCCGCTTATGTGTTGAATGTTGGTACTGTATTGTGAAATGAAATCTAACTGCCGGACCCGTCGCGGTGTATCGTTTGATGATGGTTTTTGGGAGAATGCGTATGTCAAAGGTCGGTGATCCGTAAATATTGTAAATTCTCTTCCCTCGATTAATCTGTGAAAATGTTTGACGGCCATGTATATTCCTAACAGCTCTCTGTCAAACGTAGAATATTTTTGTTGAGTTTCGCTCAATTTTTGTGAAAAAAAACCTAATGGTTCCCAATTGCGTCCGGATTTTTGTTGTAAAACTCCACCAACGCAAGTAGCACTAGCGTCGGTCATGAGCGCTAGTGATGCGTTGCGGGAAGGATGCGCTGTTAACACTGCGTTTTTCATGCTTTCCTTGCATTTTTCGTAAGCTTTGTCTGCTTCCGTTGTCCAAGGAACAGGTGAATTATCGTTCTTTTTTGAACCATGTAGATATTCGTTTAAAATTCTTTGATTTTCCGCTGCGCGTGGAATATTACTTCTGTAGAAATTGACCATGCCCAAAAATCGTCTTAATTCTTGAATTGTTTTCGGTTTGGGAAATTCCATGATTGCTTTGTAATTTTCTTCGGTAGGTTGTATTCCTTGGCTCGTTATATGATAACCTAAGAAATCTATTTCCCTTCTGAGAAATTCTCATTTTTCGAGATTAATGGTTATTCCATTCTCGTGTAAACGTTTGAAAACCGTTTCTAAATGCTGATAATGCAAATCTTCGTTGTCCGATGCGATGAGACAGTCGTCTACAAATATAAATACGAAGTTTAAATCTCTAAATAAGGAATCCATGAATCGTTGAAATGTTTGTGCCGCATTGCGTAATCCGAAAGGCATTCTTAAGTACTCAAAAAGTCCGAAAGGTGTGATGATGGCTGTTTTTTCTATATCTTTAACAGGAATACAGTGGTATGCTTTGCGTATATCTATCTTGCTTAGTATCTTCTTATTTTCTAATATGTATGTAAAGTCAGTTAATCTTGGTAGTGGGTATTTGTCCGGTACTGTCGTGCTATTGAGCATTCGATAGTCTCCGCACGGTCTCCATTCGCCATTTTTCTTTTTTTACCATATGTAATGGGCTTGCCCATGGGCTATCTGACGGTCGGTAAATTCCGAGCTCTATCATATTTTGAAATTCCTTTTTGGCTATGTCGTATTTTTCTGGAGGTAATGGTCTTGCCCGAGCTGCGACGGGTGGTCCTGTAGTGATAATGTGGTGTTCAATCTTATGTTTGGGCGCATTGCGTAGAGAGGACTCTTTCGTGATGTCTTCGTATTTGTTTAAAAGTTGCGTAATACGTGAATTCGTTCCCACTGCGATAGTACGAATTGTTTGTTGTGTCGCTTTTTCTGAAGTTACATGCGTTGTCAGCTCTGTAACTTTGTCGATAAGTTTGCGACCTGCTATGTCGACTAATAGTTTATAGTGCTCTAGAAAATCTGCTCCAATTATTGGTTGTGTAACATCGGCGATTATAAAATTCCATTTATAACATCGTTGTAGTCCTAAATTCAAGGTAAGCGTCTTCTCGCCGTAAGTCCTAATTTTAGTCCCATTTGCAGCGTATAGTGTGTATTGTTCATTTTGTAAAATTGAATATCTCTGTTGCTTGCTAATGACTGAAATATTTGCGCCCGTGTCAATCAAAAACTTCATACCACTTTTTCGGTCGGTAATGGTGAGGCGATTGGATGGGTGGATTGCACAGAGTTTCGCCGTTGTCTGTGCTCTTATTCGTTTCCCTGGTTCCGTACGTAAGTCATTGGTTTCCAACCGCATGGTTTAATGCAGTTCCTTGCATATTTTCCGAATCTTTCGTGGTAGTAACAAAATCGATTTGCTCCTCTATAGTTTGTTCTCGGCCTCATAATCGGGAATTGTTGACGTTTCTTGAAATGATTGTGCGTGCTGGGTCGATAGCCATATTGACCTTGCTGAATTGCGTCAATATCTATCTGTAATTTTGCTAGCTGGGCTAAAATGCATGCTGTATTGTTGTCGTTTGAAGTGTCGTTGCTAACAGCTGATATTTCGGTTACTTTTGAATTCATTATTATTTTGTCTGCAATTTGGCTCAGTTTGTCAATTTCCATGTCTTCCGTAACTGCTAGAACCGTAGTAACTGATGTTGGTAAAAGCCTGAACCATAGTAGTTTAATTGTTTCGTCACTGATTTTTCCTCTCCCGAGGACTCGCATTTGACGTAATAACTGCGAAGGTTTTTGTTCACCGAGTTCTGTCTCTGATATTAATTTTTGAAACTGTCGCTGTTCTGTTTCTTCGTAACAATCAATTAAACGTTCCTTGATGTTTTTATATTTATCTGTAGTCGGTGGTGAAGTGATTAGGTCACTAACTTGTAGTATTTCTTCCTTGGATAATTTTGCTATTACTGTACAGTATTTGTATTCGTCTCCTTGCTTCTGTGGTGCTAATATGGCTTCTAGTTGCGTGAACCATAATCTTGGTTGGTCTTTCCAAAATTCCGGAATGCGAGATAAAACCGAGGTGCCAGCAGCTACTTCAAGTGTTCCTTGCTGATTTATGTTCGCCTTGCATGGTGATTGTGCCATGTTTCTTGCTGCGTATTCGTTCGTCGGGGTCACCAATTTGCCAAACTTCTTGGCAGTATATGATTAGGTATAAATGAGACAAAGTTGTAGTATAGTCTAGTTATAATTATCCAAAGGTGCATCTTATATACTAACGACTACGTGTTGATCACGGATAGTAGAAACATTTAATAGATATTGAACGTGCGATAAAGATCATAAGATTGCGATGTAGATTGTAGATACAGCACAAAGATATTGTACTGTAACAGCCTTCCTCGATAAATGGGCTATCTAACACTGAAAGAATTTTTCATATCGGACCAGTAGTTCCTGAGATTAGCGCGTTCAAGCAAACAAACAAACAATCAAACAAACAAACTCTTCAGCTTTATAATATTAGTATAGATTAACAAGCCATCAAACAAAGACCACAAATACTTTTTTTAAAGTACACTAGTTTATTGTCTATGACATGGAGTATTCCACCAACGAACAAACAAAATTTCAAATAATAGATATATATGTAACATACTCTTACATAGTGTGAGCAATTAGAGACCTGAATAAATTATGCAAGTAGTTCTCCTTTCATCCATTTAACATACATACACAAAAAGTATTTTTGGTAGAAGACAGTATTTCACTTCGTTTAGATAAATAGTTTTATATAATATAATATTCTACCACCAACACCATCTAGCCCAAACTAAACAGAGCTTGTACTATGGGTACTAGACAATGGATAAACATACATATATACTTTTTTTTGTAAATAAATGCATATTATACATAGAAACACCTAGATCAAGACAAACATCCATGTTCATGCACACAAATGTTTGACTTGTGCGGGAATCGAACCCGCGACCTCATGCGTGGCAGTCGGTTACACCAACCACTACGCCATCGAGACCGACCTATCGATGTTCTACAGTGTTGCTGATAACAATATTTGCGAAATATCTGTAATATACATCATTTATATGCGTAAAATTGGTTTTGTGTTACTTTGGTATACTCATGTCTTATTTTTCTAGAGCTGTTGGTTTTCTTTTGTAAATAAATATACCGGCCTTTCGAAATGAGGTCGACACTATTGCTGTTTTCGTATCGCAAGTATAGCTTTAGCACCTATTTTACATAATATAGCCTTTTATAAAGCCTTTTATAAGGGTTAGTTTTTATTATTGTACTACCTTTTGCTTGAGACTTCGCTCGGGAAATAATTTTTCTGCATGAATGACGTTCGGCGAGTAGGCAAGAAAGCGTAACAAACAAATAAACAGACAAACTCACATTCGCATTTATAAAATTGCTATGGACTAGTTTCTACATACGATTGCACCCGCGTGGCTCTTATGAAAAGGCATATCGAAATAAAACGTATAGTCCTGCACGGACTTATATGTACTAGCGGTCGCCTAGTACTCGAAATTCGACCAGAGTTTGCCTGTAAGATATTGATGATATATGTCATTATACATTGATATAATTATGTAACCATAGTTACGCGCTTCGACTGCGTGTGTCAAATGCATGGTTGTGTGCGTGTAGTTTTTTTCATTAATTTAATGTATTTCTAATGCATATTTTATATAAATATTAGGATTCGCCCCTCCTTCTCCATATATACTTTAACTGTGCCAAATTTCATACTCCTCCGTCCGCGCAATTTTCGTAGAAAGGGGTAAAAAGTTTTTGCTTCGCGTATTAATATATAGATATTGTACTTATTATATTACCTTATACATTTAGAACTTTGTCTATAACTACCGAGATTTTTTAAAATCTAAATCCGTGTAATGGCTTACGCACGATTGTCTAACAAGTAAATATTTACACGTATACATTGCCAGCTATGTATTAATAACCCATAATATAGAGCGAGGCTATAATTGTTTGGTGTAGAACATAAAATAAAATAGGCGGCTCACTCAATTGTAAATTGATTATTAAATTATAAAAATAGAAATACAAGTTTGGATTGCTCTTGTTGAGCGGACTATTGGCGAGCGAGTGAGTCGCGGTAGGGAAGCTAGTTTGCTGAACCGGTGAGCGGCCTCCCCGCACCCCCGCAGTCCCCGTGGACATCATTGGCAGCATAATAGCGCAAACAATAATCATCTTCAGAACATAGTTCCGGACAACGTAGTGTTATGGAAAATGTCCCTGGTATAGTGGTATAATGTGTGGGTTCGATCCGGATTCATCCACAAATAGTTGTTCCAACTCTAGGTGTTCTCTGTGTCCGTTTTTAAATGTTTGCAAAATCCCCAGCGACAGATATTTCCCAGCACGGGAGTTGTCTTTTAAAGCAACATAAATAAGAAATCGTCGGTCATGCCTCGGAACGCAACCTTAAGTTCGTCAGAATAGCGGAGGCAGCAATACGGAAGTGGATGAGTCAGCTGCAACGAAACCACCCGTCACCCCCTCAAGGGTCCTAACTCCGGGCCGCGACAATGGCCCCACCTTCTATAAACTCTATAAACTTCGCTCCATATCATTCCGAGCAATTTTGTTAAGTACACACACACACTTGCTTTAGTCTTTCAGATGAATTGCAATTTAAAAGATTACATTGATATGTGCTTTTGCTAGATCAAAAAGTAATTCAGAAGTACTTCTCAAATCAATTACTTTTTCAGTTTGTTTTGAAATAGCTATTGTGTTGTGATACATTGATATAAATTAACCTTACTAATACATATTATACTTATAAAAAAATGGGCAAGTATGTTTATTTGTATTGTATTCGTCTAAAAGAGCAACTAAGCGGTCTTTTTACGACATTAACTGAAGCAAGTTCCAAGTACATTATGAATAGAGTAACGTAATTTTTGAAGTGAAAACTTCTTTAGGCGCGTTGAGCACTTCGTGGGTGAACAAAAATCATAGAACTCGCGTCATCGTCACGCTTCCACGCTTTCCATTTTTGAATTATTTTAGAATATTAACAATATCTCAGAAATGTAGGACGCACCTACGCAAAAAATAACCATATAAATTTTGAGCCCTTAATAACCGCTAAGAGAGTATCAGGAATCCGACACGCCCATTTTTTTTTTATAAACATGTGTGTATGATCAAGGATTAAGTTTTCACTTCTATCGGCAGTCCCCAAAGACAGCCCCAATTTTTTTTTACTATATATGTATATACATAAAACTAACTGTATTTTCGTTCATGATATTTTTAAGTAATCTATGTTCGGCTTCAGGCCTCAAGCTACTGAACACAAAAATTTATCAATACCTATTTATTTTCAAAGCTTACTAGCAATTTGAATAATAATAATTGCTTGTATGCCTATGGTGGCTATTTAGGGGGCCCATTTAGTGAGTTGGCGAGTCACCGTCTGCCCATTGCATTGATGCTATTAGAGTATTCAGGGCAGACGCTGTTTTTTATCCATTGTTAGCAATATGCGGGTCCACCAAACACCCATACCTATAGCCCATATATTAGAATCCATACGTAGCAATAGTCCTACGCCTGCTGCGGCTAGTGCCGCTGTAGGTGTTCCATCCCACCTTTGATTAAAACTCTCGAAGGGCCTCTTACGTTGGACCCATGTCTCCATGTAAGCCTCCCAAAGGGCCAGGTATTTTCTAATATAATATGTTAGAAAATACCTGTGATAAGAGAAACATAATAATAATATTCTACCACATACACACAACTGCCATGAAAATCTATGGCAGTCGTTATTCGGTAGTCAGTGCCCTCTAATATCCTAACACTGGTCTAGCCTTAGGGTATAGTTAGCCTTCGGGTTGCGGAGGTCAGATGGCAGCCGCTCCGTGTAAAAACTGATATCCAGTCAAATCCGGTTAGACTAGAAAGCCGACCCCAAGTGACTTGGGAATAATAAAGGCTAGGGAGAAGATAAACATAACACCATCTAGCCCAAACTAAGCAGAGCTTGTACTATGGACATTAGAAATTGGATAAACATACATATATACTTTCCTGATATGGCATATTACTAGTGTTTTTATTCATTTCTCCAGCGAGGATAAAATGCTTTTTATTTGTATTAGGGGTGGGATCAGGTCGGTATGTAATGAGTAGGATTCGAAGCCGCGAGTGAAGTTCTTATAACTTGTCACGCTAGTCGTTCCGTACCGCGCACTACCGACACACGCTACATACGGGATATTTGTATTATTGTAACTATTTAACTTAAATACATTCTCAGTCAATTGGCCTTGTGACTTTAATTTATCTCCCAGAACACAACCCTGGACACTTGAACACGAATAAACACATACATCCAATAAAGTCAAAGCTTTGCACAGTACTTATTTTCACCACGTGTGAGTAGACCACATACTCGCTTACTACTATAGTTAGTTAGTTAAGATACAGCGGAGAACTTAACAAACATTCAAACAAAGGACTCGAAGAACACCCAAACTCGGCACAACCATTTATGGACATTGGACAAGGACAGCATACAATTTTTATCTCATGTGAGACTCGAGCACAGCACACTCAGCGTAGTGGCTATGAAGAAGTCACCACTTAAACCACTTCGTCATGCGTGCAGTCAGTATTAACTCCTTAAGAAAAGACTAATGACTGACTTCTTTTTATTTGTCTTTGGTATACCAAAGACAAAAAGAACACCTTATAATGTCGCACTGGATGGAGCTGCAAGTCTATAAATAAGTTCGGACACTCACAGTGCCAGAGCGATGGTTAGTACTGGTTATATTAAAACCTTGTTCAGCGGTGCGAAAGGGTGTACCAGTTCTTTGAGCTCAAAGTCAGGGGTACGAACCTTATCCAAATGTTTGTGTTGCGCCAAGTTTGTTCTAAGTTCAGATGTTTGCGCAGGTAAATATGCTAGCTTTAGTACACGACTTACGCTCGACGAAATCATTCCTATCGTATTTCAGCAACTAAAATTTTGGCGCGTAAATACGTAGGACACTCAGAAAATACTGCGATACTAAAAAAGTGTTCTATAGGTAAAGATATTTTTTTATTGAATCTTCTCAATGTACTCTCCGTCAGCCTCTATATAAAGTTCCATGCGTCTGAACCAGTTTTCGAAACACTTTTCAAGTCATAGTTACCGCCTTTCACGCAACTCTGCAAGTTTAATGAACAAACTTAGCATTACTATAGCCGTGACAAGAGAGGCCGGATTAGATTGAATATTAATCTCACCCGTCAACACAAGAGAAGGCCCGGAAGGGCTCATAAGTTCGCAAGGGCTGACACCACCAGAGGTCTACGATGAGTTGATTTATTTTAATTTGACAACTTAGCACATTACGAGTTCGTCCAACTACAGTTAATTTTACGACTCGAACAGTCAACAAACTGTTGCAATCGTTCTTAGGGTTTGGACCATAAAAACTTTGGGAGAACAAGCTTTTTATTGCTTTATGATGAGTTAGTAGATAGTACTAATGTGCGACTGGTCGTCCGGAGCGCTAAAGTGATGCTGTCGTGTGTGTGGGTGTAATTAAAATGTAACATGTGCTATTGTTTTATGACTCGTATAACTCATGTCGACGCTTAGTTTTTTAATATGTGCTCGTCTTATGAGTTAATAATAACCAGAGACTGTTATAATATGAATAAAATGTTATAAAAGTTAAACAAAACATAAGTATTGTTGTGAACCTTTGTGAAGAGAGAAATAAATAAATTTGTATTTGGGTAAATATACTGATTTTTATGTGATATTCACATTTTAATTTTACTCGTTAATTATTACTCATTATTAAACTTACATACCTACGACCTCTATTATATATTACTAGCTTTTGCCCGCGACTTCGCTCGCGTTAATTTTGAAGTTGACAATCAATTCAATACTCTGCTTGTAATAATATAATTCAATCATAATTCGAAAGATACGTGGCGCCATTTATTATCATAAAAACGTTATTATTGTTTTCCTCGGGAACAGTAATTTTTGTCGGGATGAATGGTAGCCTATGTCCGTTTCTGCACATCTGTCAACGTATATGCAAAATTTCAGGATGATCGGTTCAGTGGTTTAGACGTGAAAAGGTAACAAACAAACAAACAAACTCATTTTCGCTTTTATAATATTAGTTAGGATTATTTACATATAAGTATCTTATCTTATGTGGGGGCCAGTCAGTGCAGACCGGCGACACTTCGACCCAGTGGGATCTTTTGTATCGATACTCTCCCAATAACGACTGCCATAGATGTTCATCGCAGCCGGGACCGACGGCTTAACGTGCTCTCCAAGGCACGGAGCAGGCGATAATTGTCAATCAATACGCACATAATTTCGAAAAGTCATATAACTTCCGAAAGTCAGAGGTGCGCGACATGGGTTCGAACCCGAGACCCTCTGCATTGCAGTCTGTTGGTCTCCCCACTGAGCTATCGCTGCTCTTACATATAAGTAATTATTAATATGAAAAAATATTATTCTATATAACATACGTGTTAAATGGTGTTAATAAAATATTATAAGGTCACAATACTAAGCCGTTTCGACATAGAAATTTGGAGTAACTACTGTAATTTAATAATTACAATATATTTTAGAAATTATCTATACAAATAAATAAAATTGAAGTGTCTGTTTGTAATGTCAAAATAACAGCTTTTTATCTAATACATATGAAAGTATATAAAGTACCTATACGAAAACATCAATTTTTAAAATTGTTGTCTATCAGTCTGTCTGTCTGTTTGTTCCGGCTAATCTCTGAAACGGTAGAACCGATTTTAACAGGACTTTACTGGCAGATAGCTGATGTTATAAGGAGTAATTTAGGCCACTTTTATTTTAGAAAAAGAAATTGGGTTCCGCGGAGACAAACACTTTTTAGTTAAAATCTACGCGGACGAAGTCGCAGGTAACAGCTAGTCTGCAGTATAATTTAGGGAAGATAAAATAAATATGAAATCGGCATCGATCGCGTAACTGTAGGTTAGGTTTAGCAGTTTTAACAGTACTTTCTGGATGAACGGTACCTACCCTATGTCCTTCTTGTGAGTTTATAATACATCGGATAAAGATAAATCTTATATTGTAAATAAAAGATAGAAATTACTGTACTAGTGAATGAGCACAGCGAAGTTCTAATCTATACTAATATTATAAAGCTGAAGAGTTTGTTTGTTTGTTTGAACACGCTAATCTCAGGAACAGGACTAAAATATATATTTTTTAATTATTTTATTGTTGGATAGCCTATTTACCGAGGAAGGTTATAGGTTACATAACATCACGCGACGCCACGGGATCGGCGCAGTAATCTTAAACGCAGGTGAAACAGCGACACATCTAGTCTAAACATATTATTGTAAGACTAATTTAGTACCTCTAACGTTCGTAAACAGTCGATGATATCCAAAAAAGATCACAACAAAAAGCACGTTCCATCTCTCTGTATCCAGAGCCGATAAGGACAAATCTTTATTAAAGATGTCCAGCTCAGACCACTATCTCGATAAGTGAGCCTATATAGGCTAATAATAGATAATACCATAAATTATTAACAATATATAACTTTTCCATACAAAGCAGCAAGGCATAAAACCTAACTGTAGTCTTACATTCCTCTCCAGCATCAAAGGTCAGCCACCACTCGATACAACGCTAATAAATTAGCCAGCGATAAATTACCGACAAGCCGACCCCGATGTCTTCAAGAAAAGGTTAAGATGCCGATGATATTATTACTTACATTCTTACAAGCTATCTCGTTGTAGGCCTTATTCACTGGTTCAAGCTCCCTACAATTTTACCAGACAGTATCTTACGAATACAAATTATACAAGACTGTATCATTCGATAATTACGTTAGAGAAATCTCGTGTATTTTTAACTAGCTGTTACCTGCGACTTCGTCCGCGTTGATTTTAACTAAAAAGTGTTTGTCTCCGCGGGTCCCTATTTTTTTTCTAAAATCATAGTAGCCTAAGTTACTCCTTATAACATCAGCTATCTGCCAATGAAAGTCTCGTCAAAATCAGTTCAGCCGTTTCGGAGATTAGCCGGAACAAACAGACAGACAAAAATTTTAAAAATAGATGTTTTCGTATAGGTAATTTATATACTTTCATATGCATTAGATAAAAAGCTGTTATTTTGACATTACAAACAGATACTTCAATTTTATTTATTTGTATAGATACAGTATATTAATAGTAGTAATATGAGTTTGTTTGTTACGCTTTCACGCCTTAAGTACTCGACCGATTATCATAAAATTTGACATACGCATCGTCAAGGAAACAGAAAAGGAGATAAAGTAGCTTTTATCCAGAAAAAAAGTTTTGTTTCTTACACGAGCAAAGCCACGGGCAAAATCTAGTATTATAAACACCAATACTGTTGGAGCATTTGGTCACATGCTCTAGATTTACATAGCATTAGACCATTTTTATTACATACTAGCTTTGGCGCGCGGCTCCGCCCGCGTGGTACCTACATTAATAAAAAGTACTCTTTCCCAGGTCTTAAACTACCTCTGTATGAAATTTTATCCATATCCGTTGAGTGGTTTAGCCGTGAATAGGTAACAGACAGACAGAGTTACTTTCGAATTTATAATATTAAGTAAAGATCTTATTTGATAAATAACAAAAATGAAAAAAAGATTATAAAAAAATTGGTTGTCTGTAAAGTCGGTTTACGGACGATAGTTCAACGTGACAACGTCATAACAATTTTTTTTTCCCGTAACGTTACAATGATCGTAACGGGACAATGAGCGTAACGGGACAATGAGCGTAACGCGACAATGAGCGTAACGGGACAATGAGTCATCCTTTTTCGTGCGTGCAGCCGGCGTTCATCGATTTATTAGACGTTGTCACGTCAAAATAATTTTGTTACCACTTTCAGACTACATTTTCTCTGTAATAAATAGAGATGGCATGTATATATTGTCTTAAGCAACCAGTAAACAGTGTTTACTAAATAAGACAATTTAGAAAAAGGTTACTATACATACGCTATAGTATGTGTGCGGGTAGATGCAGGTGGTCCAAGACCGGTCTGTGTGGAAAACCTTGAGGAGGCCTATGTCCAGCAGTGGACATCTTTCGGTAGAGATGATGATCATAATGATGTCTTTTTTTTTTTTATGTTGCTCGTCAAAATGACCACACTCCACCTGATGGTAAGCAGTCGTGTGGTCTAAGAGCAGTGGCCTCCATACCGCCCTCATAGCAGCCGAGGCGATGTTGAGGTCTCTACTTTGACGGCCTGAGAAGATGCTTTTTCACGCCCCGCTTAAAGGACCCAGGATTGAAGGAAGAAGGAAACACGTGCCTTGGCAGAGAATTCCATGCCTTGGTCGTTCGGCAGAGGTATGAGGACCCAAACTTAAATTAAACAAACCGAACTTAAATTAAAATTATTGTCGGCCTCGATGGCGTAGTGGTTAGTGTAACCAACTGCCACGCCTGAGCCTGCTACAAGTCAAACATTTATGTGCATGAACATGGATGTTTGTCTTGGTCTGGGTGTTTCAATGTATAATATGTAATTATTTACAAAAAAAAAAAAGTGTATAAGTGTCTATGTTTATCCATTGTCTAGTACCCATAGTACAAGCTCTGCTTAGTTTGGGCTAGATGGTGTTGTGTATATGTGGTAGAATATAATTATTATTAATTATAGTCCAATATCACTACTACACACAACGTACTACTTGGGTCCCTATAATCGCATTAAAATTCAATATGATCACCGCATTCTACAAATAGCAATAAACAGAGGCGATAATTATATATTCCTAACCTTATTTCCCTACAAGGCTAGGTGTACAGTGTTGTATTGTAAACCCCGTACACTTGAGATATTGTAATGTAGTAAGTACTTGAAGTTAAAGTAAATTGGTAAGTTGCAGTAGAAACACGTTCACCAAGATGAAAGTAAAGTTTTATTGCAAAGTTAAAGTTACAGTATTATAGTTAGAAATAGTCTATATATTACATGCTAAGATTTGTCGTATTTATGCACACAATTTAGTTGCGAGTAGTGGGCTAAAACTATGTCACATAGTCAGCAGAATAAAATGTGCGGTGATGAAACCGTACATATTGGCAAGCCCAAAAAGAAACTTAAGATAAAAAAATAAAGAATAGTAAAATAAAACACTAAAATTAATCGAAAGAGAAGGCGATGTTGTCAACATGTAAAGGGTGTTGATGGTGACTGTCTTGTTTGACCGCCGAATCTGGTTGATCTCTTCCTTTAGCCTCCTTTTGCCCCATCGGTTGAAGTTCGATGTCTTCGTACTGCTGTTTGGCCTTTGTTGTCTCCGTACTTTGTCTCTTGGCCCGTGGAGTGCATTTTCGTTTTGCGATCCAAAGAAAAATAATTATGGCTATTGCTAATAGTATGTAGCAAATAGCATACTGATGAATGTCGTGCACCGTGATAGAAGAAGGTAGCTGTTGTGCTTTTTCTTCTTGGAAGCGTAACTTGTTGTCAATTTTATCGAAGTCGACCTTCTTGAGTGTAACGGTTTTTCGTGGGGTACTATGCATAGTGCTGTTGACAATGTTGTTTATTGATGAGTTTAGAAGTGGTGTATGCATGTCGTAATTGATGTTGACGTTGCTGCTGTACTGATTGTGAGCTGATATAGTGAGCCCATTTGACTGTAGAATGCATCCTTGGCTCAGTGTGATGATAGCGGATGACGTAATGGTATGCGATGTGACGTCGTTTTCACAAACGGTACGTATCTCGCACCTTCCACAGCACACAACAAGCCAGCTGTTCGATGCATGTAACTTAATCCATTGCTCCTCGCATGACACTTGCAATACGTCGCACTGTGACGTATTAGATCGATGACCCAGTAGTTTTGCTTCGCAAGGCGCATTCCTGTTTTGTAACGTAAACACAGGTGTATTCGTGTTACATATAAACTTATTCTTCTGTCTATATGTACAGTGTTTGAAATCTTCATATTTTAATGAGATATAAGAATTTTTGTTGAAGTCGACGGCGATGTATTCGGATGATAACTGCATTAATTTAAATAAAGACTCCTCTTTGAATGGAATGGCAACAGCTCTATAGTAGGTAAATTCGTCGTTAGATATCAATGGCATGTGTATTTCAACCAAAAAATATTTGATTGTTATACGTGCCTTCACATAAATGAGCTTGTATAAGTCTCTTATATTTTCTCTTATGTTTTCAGTTGGTAATGCCAAGGTACGTGGCAACTTTCCTGAAATGTCTTCCAATAGAGTTATTAGATTGCCAGGCGATATTAAGTGTACGTCCATATGTCCGCTGTAGATGTTAGTGAGCGTGTTAAGCAGCATGGTCTGAATTTCCTTAAGATTTTGAAGTAAAAGCGATGCTGTGAGGGATGCTGAGTTGAAGTAGGACGTGGCCAAAACTAGCTGGACCTCTGTTTCCAATGAGTGTTGATTTTTCTTAGATTCTTCTATAAATTCCTCAATCATCTTGCATTGGAGCTTAATGTTGGCATCATTCTTTTTAAGAACTTCATTTTGTAATTGCATGATAGATGTCTGGTTTTTTGCAAGTTCAAGTAAATAGTTATCGTTGTTTTGAATGTTGTTAATGTCCTCATGGTATTTGTCAGCGAATCGCTGGTCCAATATTACGAATAAACTGTTTGCGACCATTCCTACTCCGTCGACCAAACCACGCTTCTTTCTTGCAAATAAATGTTTGTGCGGTGCCAACAAGATCTCGTTGTAATAGTTAAGTACGTTCATCTCATGGCTAAGTTGATCTGTGGTAGCTTGACAGTAACTAGGATGAATCTTCGTGCAGAGTTTTCTCACCCCATTTACGTATGCGTTAATATGATTCACGCCGTTCCAATAGTTTGATAAGTTGTAATAGGTCAGTAACGTCCATTCGTCATGTATAAGCTCAATTTTTCCTATTGTGTCATAATAAATCGGTCGCTCGGATTCTAGGTTTGTTATTTGAGCGCTTGACCTTGCTAGTGAGCCATATGTTCCATTCACAATTGCAAACATTGTAATTAATGTCATAAATATAGTCGTAAGACATTGTTTGTTTGATTTTGTTGTTCTCAATTTCTTTTCAGGTTTTTGTAATTGTGATCCTTCGTCTTCCGGGTTTCGTGTATTTTCTATGGGTAGTCGTGATAGTTTCACAATAGGCCGCTTGATAATTCCCATCTCTGTTTTTAAGGTGATCACTCGAACGTATCCGTCAGTGCCCGGATGTAGTTCTAATACCCGTCCCATGGCCCACTTTCCTGGTGGTAAATTGCTTTCCCGTATCAACACTATATCTCCCTCGGCAAGGTTTTTCATGGGTTTGTTCCATTTACTTCTTGATTGGAGCTGTGTCAGGTAGTCAGTTGACCAAGTCTTCCAAAATTGTTGATACATGTGCTCGGTTAATTGCCAGCGTTGACGTAGGCTTACATTGCGTTCTTCAGTGTAGTCAGCTCGAGGTAATGACAACGTAGGTCCCCCGGTTAGAAAGTGGCCTGGAGTCAAGTAGGAGTAGAACTCTTCTGGATCTTCCGTAAGCTGGCATAATGGCCTCGAGTTCAAACATGCTTCGATATTTGAAAGTAACGTAGTGAATTCCTCGTAGGTCAGTTTTTGCTCTCCTAATACTCTCTTTAGATGATACTTCATAGATTTTACCGCCGCTTCCCATAGTCCGCCAGCTGTTGGCCACGCAGGTGCATTAAAATGCCATTGCACTCCCATGTCGGCGGTTGTCCTGAAAAAGTCAGGTGATAGTAGTTGTTTAAAGTCTTCAAATTCCTTTTTGAGCAGTCTCGACGCACCAACGAAGTTTGTGCCACAGTCCGAGTATATGTGGCTTGGTGTTCCACGTCTAGAGCACATTCTCTGGAAGGCGGCTAAGAAAGTTCTCGTACTTAAATCCGAAGCAAGTTCAATATGCACAGCCTTTGTTACCATGCAAATAAATATGCAGATGTACCCCTTTGAAGTTCGTACTCCTCTTCCCTTATTAATTTTTATGTCTACATGCCCGGTGAAGTCAACGCCTGTGTGCGTAAATGGTCGCGATGGTGTTATGCGTTGAGGGGGTAGTTCTCCCATTAGTTGAGTCATATTTGACGGCTTATAACGATGACAGCGTACACAGTGACGTAATTCAGCCTTCACTGCTCTGTTTCCGCCAACTATCCAGTAGTGTTGACGGATGTACGCTAAAGTCAGCCTGGCTCCTCCGTGCAATGTAGTAAGATGAGCTTGATTAATCATCAGTTTAGTCAATCGTCCGCTCCTGGGAAGAATGATCGGGTTTTTCTTATCCCTTGGTAGAGTGGAGTAGTTCAACCGACCTCCTACGCGAATTATCCCGTTGTCTAAGTACGGATGTAGTTTATAAATGTTACTTTTAGTAGATACAGCTTCTTTTTTCGCTAATTTGTTATAGTCTTGCGCAAGTTCAGTTTGTTGTACGTATTTAATTATTTGTTGAATTGCTAGTTGCAAGTGGTACGACGTCAAGTATTCGGTGTCACATTTCGCCTTACTGCGCGTATTTGTTACAAATCGTTGTATCCAAGCTACAATTCTTGTCACTGTGGTCAATGAACTGTAATTAGTTAATAGTTTATGAATAAAATTATCGTTTTCTTTGTTCATAGAGTCCGATTTAGTTTGGCAAATGTTCCCTATGTTCGTAGTAAAGGTGCATATAATCTCTTCATCTCGAGTTGGTGTGTAGGTGGCCAGATTAGGGCCTTCCCACCATAATTTGAATGATAGTAACTTGTTTGGATATAGTCCTCTTGATGCGCAGTCCGCAGGATTGTCTTGTGATCTAATGTAAAACCATTTATCTGCAGGTATTGTTAGTTTTATTTTCTCGACTCTGTTCGTAACGTATCTTTCTCTTTTAGTTGTTTCTCCCTGTATCCATGCGAGAACAACTTGTGAGTCACACCAGGCGCTCAACGTTATGACAAAACCTTTCAGGGCTGCTTTAATTTTTTCTATGAGTTGAGATAATAGTAGTGCTCCGCATAGTTCTAGTTTCAGCAGAGTAATAGTTTGTGCTAGTGGCGCAACCCTTGTTTTGGCGGCCAATAATGTTAATGTAGGCTTGTTTTTTTTATCTCTTATGCAGGTGTAAACCACACAAGAATAAGCCTTTTCGCTGGCATCGCAGAATCCAAATAACTCTATCTTCTGAGAAGAAACGCCGATCCAACGATTTATCTTTAATTGATGCACCATTGGTAACTCCTTTTTCAGTTTCAACCATTTTTCAGTCTGTTGTGGGGTCAACTTTTCGTCCCAATCACATTTGTTGGTCCAGACTTCTTGAAATAATAATTTCACAGTGATGGTGATAGGGGATAACCATCCCAAGGGGTCATATAGTTTTGAAATTTCGGAAAGCAAACGTCTCTTTGTTAACGGTCGATTATTTTCTTCAAATTTCCAATTAATTACAAACAAGTCAGCCTGAGGATTCCATCCTAGTCCCAGCGTTTTCATATAGTCTTCCTGTCTAAAGTCAAACGTAGTTTTGTGTGAAATTTGTTCTTCACTTAAGTTTTTTAATAAGTGATGTTCGTTACTGCGCCACTTTCGTAAGTTCATCCCTCCTCCTTTCAGTAAAGCGATAAGGGATTGTTGTAGTTGTTCGGCGTGTTTCAAATTGTTACTTCCGCTGATGAAGTCATCACAGTATGTCTCTTCGCGCAGCACTGCAGCCGCGTCTGGATACAAGTGACCATCATCGCAAGCAAGTTGTGTTATAGTTCTCATTGCTAGCCATGGTGCACTTTTTGTACCATAAGTGATAGTGCAAAGTTGATATTCTTGCAAGTTGTCAAGAGGAGATTGTCGCCATACAATTTTCTGTAGCTGCTGTTGTTCCTCGTCTAAGAAGATGCATCGGTACATCTTCTCTACGTCAGCAGTAAACGCGTACTTGTACGTCCTCCATTTTAATATTAATTGTTGTATGTCCTTTTGTAGGTTGGGGCCTTTTTCTTGCACGCTGTTCAAACTATAACCAGTTGAAGTTTTCTGGGAGGCATTAAAGACGACTCTCAGCTTTGTGGTAGTAGAGTCTTCTCGTAGGACCCCATGGTGTGGTAAATAACAGTCTATTGTGGAGTATGACGCGTGGTTTGCAAGTTTCATGTGACCCAATTTCAAGTATTCACTGAGAAAATCTTTATATAAAAGTTCAAGATGTTCATCTCTTTTGAATCTCTTCTCTTGTTGCAGCCATTGTGAGACGACGACCCTTTTTGACGTTCCGAGCTTATTCTTGTAGTCTGAGCATAAAGGCATCTTCACAATGTATCTTCCATCAGGCTGGCGGCGAGTCGTTTGTTGATAATAAATCTCACATTGATCATCTTGTAAACGGTCGTTATCAGTCATTGTAATGTCTTCACATTCCCAGAATTTAGTTAGTTCAGCCAAGTTTATTAGTGTTACGTTGCAATTAAAAGTTTTCATTTTTCCACATAAAATCCACCCCAGTTGCGTTTGTTGAGCAATAGGTGACTTTGATGTGCCCTTTAGTATCCCATCTTGAATAATTTCAGCGTAAATATCGGCGCCAAATAGTATGTCAACCGTCTTCGATATGTAAAATTCCGGATCGGCTAACTTTATGTTTTGTAAGTGCGGCCATACAGGTCGTTCGAATGTATAGTGCGGGAGTTTGTTTATTAATTTAGTCATAATCAATGCTTCTGTACTAAATGTATAGTCTGAATGTATCGACTTGCATGTTAAGTGCATGCGTCCTCTACAGTCACCCGATACCGAACCCACTCTACATATTTTTGCGCTCATTTTTTTTCTTGGTAATCGAAGTAGTTGAGCAGCATTTTCGGTAATCAAGTTGACTTGTGAGCCCTGATCTACTAATGCACGAAGTTTGATATAAGTGCCATCCATCGATTTGACTTGTATCTGGACGGTGGTAAGGAGAACTTCCCTCTCATTATTCGATATGTGATTCGCACTCGAACTTGGCAACTCTGTTTCCCTTGCTGGTCGTTGACCAGGGCGTTGACTCGTTGAAACATGTGTATTTTTGCTTGCGTTGTTATAATGTAATAGTG
Source organism: Catocala sponsa (assembly GCA_963564715.1). Taxonomy (NCBI): domain Eukaryota; kingdom Metazoa; phylum Arthropoda; class Insecta; order Lepidoptera; family Erebidae; genus Catocala; species Catocala sponsa. The sequence continues at coordinate 2,300,839 of OY751337.1, forward strand.
TGTGGTGCTTCATGTCACATTCTTTACAAGTTTTCGTAGAATTGCAACTCAGATTTTCGTGACTGTATAAACAGTTTTTACAAATGCGCAACCTTGCAACTGTATTGTTACGTTGTTTTGTATCTAGTTCAATAAACTGTGGGCATCGCATTAGAACATGATTGTTTTTGCACAGAGGACATTGACCGTATGCCGTATGGTAGGTCTTAGGATGCCATTTACTTTGTTCAAAGGTTCTTCGGGATTTTTTTTCTATTTCAGTTAGTCTTCCGTAGCTATGAACTTCTTTCTTAGCACTTTTCATCGTTTCTAATGCCATAAACTGAGTTTCCAAGAAGGTGAGAAAATCGTGAAGTGACTGCATTTCTCTGTTGTCAGTTAAGTCCTTTATATAATCGTTGTAAGTGCCGCTGTCTAGTTTTTGCGATATCAAATGTACAATGATCGGATCCCAAGTTTTCGTATCAAAACCAATGTTTGTTAATCCGTTCATACATTCAGTGGTTACGTCATGCAACTTTTTCAGATTATAGGCGTCAGGTTTTTGTATTACAGGCAGCTGCAGCATGGTGTTCATATAGGATGTGAATTGTAATCGCCGGTTGTCATATCGTTGTTGTAATATTTCCCAACAGGACGCGTAGTTGTCAGCGCTGATACTTAAATGTTGTACCAGCCGTTCTGCTTCTCCCTTAAGCTTGGTCTTCAAATGTTGCATTTTTTGAGCTTTGTTCAACGTGGGGTTCTTGTGTATGGTTTCCAAGAAGAGATCTTTGAATGATATCCACTTGTTATACTGGCCGGAGAACTCAGGAATTTCAATCCTCGGGGCTGTACGTTCATGATGAGTGGTAGACCAAATCTTGCTATTTAAATGCTTTTTTGTCGCATCGTACTTGGATTCTATCTTGACAAACATTTCGGTGTAAGCTTGGTTAGAGCCTCTCAGTAAGGCTTCCAGCTTCCAGTGTGTCCTGTCAATAGCTTCCCATTTCGACTTCAATGTTGACAAGTGGTCATCCAGCTCCCATTTTTCGGTTAAGTCAGCGAACTCAATTTTTGACAATGCTCGATCGATCGCCATAAAATTACATTCTTGTTCAGCCAGCAAATCTTTGGCCTTATCTTCTATTTCTTCCCCTAATATTCCCGAAAAATCGAATTTAATATTTTCTTCCATGGAGTTCATCAACCTCAAAATGTCTGACCTAGTTGACTCATACATGGCTTTTGTTTTTCCATATACGTCTTTAGAAAAATATTTTAATGTTTTGTCCTCTAGCTCCAGCAACAGCATCGAATTTCTAGTGTTAAAATCATTCCATAGTTCCTCTAGCGACGCCAGCCTCTTCGTTAAGTAGTCTTGTGTTTTTCTTGCCCTCCCATCCTTTTTGTAGTTCACACAAAGTGTTTTAATGTTTTCAAAGCATGTAGATTGCAGAGATAGCTTCTCCATCTTGACAAAAATAGTAGTAGTAGTTGTAGTAGATGAATTCCCTCAGTTGATGTAGAATTCTTGTGGTAGTTGACGATTCTTCTAGTAGCCGAAGACTCTCTAGCTGTTGATAGCTCTTCTAGTAGTTGAGTAGCTGGTTCGGTACCCAAATATGCCTGTACTCGTGCTTGGTATGTGCGCCTTCTCAATACAACCGGGGCGACCCGCTTGTGGGAGACCGGCTGACCGATTCGCTACCGTAACAAGAGACACAGACACAATATGTAGATACCTTACCTTACCTCGAAGGACCATTAAATGTACAGTGTTGTATTGTAAACCCCGTACACTTGAGATATTGTAATGTAGTAAGTACTTGAAGTTAAAGTAAATTGGTAAGTTGCAGTAGAAACACGTTCACCAAGATGAAAGTAAAGTTTTATTGCAAAGTTAAAGTTACAGTATTATAGTTAGAAATAGTCTATATATTACATGCTAAGATTTGTCGTATTTATGCACACAATTTAGTTGCGAGTAGTGGGCTAAAACTATGTCACATAGTCAGCAGAATAAAATGTGCGGTGATGAAACCGTACACTAGGTAGGAATATATTATTACGCTTCGAGGATTTTAAGCGTATCGTGCTATTACTACGTAGTATATATTCCAGGCTTTAATATATTTATCTGATAGTTCTATAAAGTATATAGATATAGTATAGAGTCACGTATATATCCCTGAACGGATAGGCAGAAATATATTGCACCTAAATTTCGCCATTTATTTTCTAGTTACAGGGCCGATGTATGTGGCCAGCGTATTTTCGTCTATCGGGCAAAGTTCCCATCTCCTGATACAGAGATATTCGGGACTGAAAACCCGAATTAAAATAGTGGACTTATTCAGGACTGGATGTTCCCGCGGTTTCACCCGGGTTTATCGTTACTGCGCCGCCCCGTGGGTCGTAGCGTGATGTTATATAGCCTATAGCCTTCCTCGATAAATAGGCTATCCAACACTAAAATAATTTTTCAAATCGAACCCGTAGTTCCTGAGATTAGCGCATTCAAACAAACAAACTCTTCAGATTTATAATATTAGTATAGACTAGAGGATGCCCGCAGCTACGCCCGCACATGTTTTTTTATTTATCCAAATCTTTCCAATCCCGTGGGAATTTCGGGAAATCCCTTCTTAGTGTACCCCTACAGTACCCAAGGAACATACATATCAAATTTCAGCTTTTTGCGCCCAATAGTTTCGGCTGTGCGTTGTATGTCAGTCACTCAGTAACGGAAGAGTTTTATATACATATATAGATTTTAAAACTTTATAAGAATTCTGCCATATTTTGACATAGTTCTAATGAACAAAACTGGTGACGTCCGATTACTTTATTATCCCTAATGTTACGTTTACACGTTATATGTACATTACAATTAGGTAAACCACTTTATACGGATTTATATCAAAGTACAGCTTTTCAGCAGTCATGTTCACAGAGAGCATGCCTGCTGAAAAGCAACCGAAACGACGGGGAAATTGTAAGCTTTAATATAGTTTCAAAATAATTTAAATAGATTAAATTGTAGTAAAATTTAATAATAATGGTGTCATATTTCAAAATCCTAATCCTAAGTTCCTAACTAATATTATAAAAGCGAAAATGAGTTTGTTTGTTTGTTACCTTTTCACGCCTAAACCACTGAACCGATCATCCTGAAAATTGCATATACGTTGTCAGGTGTACAGAAACGGACGTAGGCTACCTTTCATCCCGAAAAAAATTACTGTTCCCTAGGAAAAGAACAATAACGTTCTTATGATAATAGATGGCGCCACGTGTCTTTCGAATCATGATTGGATTATATTATTACAAGCAGAGTACGACCCGAATTGATTGTCAAATTCTAAATTAACGCAAGCGAAGCCGCGGGCAAAAGCTAGTTATATAATAAAAAAGTAAAGTAAACAACGCGACAATATCCGTATAAAGTAATTTAATTTCAATTCATCATCCCTTTTTTGAAAGAAGGAGAAGTCTTCAATCTTCATGTTTTTTTATATATGCGTCCAACAATCCGTTTACCTTTGTAATACGACAATACATACGCCTTCCTGCGTAAAGTGGAAAAAGCAAATCATTATATACATACCTATATACATATGTATACAACTGCCTAAGGTGCAGGTGCGGTACAATGTAATATTTTTACAGAAACAGGCGGTTTCTTGCATATGAAAACGGCCCTTTAAGATATCAACGCGAGGGTGACTTGTAACATTAATAATTCAGGGGAGGGAAGTAGCTAATCACCGTGGTGGTTCGCTCAGGCGGGGTAGGTAGGTAGGTAGCTATCAAAAATTCAAACAATGTTAACTTTCCCGCGGAGATTGTACCGACATTCCGTTTCGCAACCCAAAGGGTTAGCGCAAGATTAAGGAAACAATGAGTACTTCGTGAATTCTTAAGTGAAACGAATTTTACATTTTCCGTGGAATTTTTCGCCGACGCGTTGTCTGACTAAGAATGTTTGAGAAAATGTTATGAATAATGGGAATGAAGAAACATGAATATTTATCTTATTCTTTACTAATGTTCTAAATATAAAAAATTGGGAAGATGTTAGGTACTTAATCACACTTAAACCGCTAAATTAAATTTAATGCATATATAGGTAGATGATGTCCTATATTAACACATAGTGATCCGCACAAGCGAAGCCGAGGGCAAAATATAGTTCTCAGTAATTTGATTTTTAACCTGAGCAAAGAATATTATTTAAGAATAGCAATATAAAATTGAAGACCATGAAGATCAAATATCCCACGGTTTAAACCTTCATATTTTTATTTAATATTATTTTAGCTTTTAAGTTCAATAGAACGTATATTTTAATGACCTCAAATTTTCGTGTAAGATAAATAAAATATTTCGTTTTTATTGACAGCTGTCCACGATCCGTCTACGCGGTATATTTGGAAAACCTGTCTAAAAGATCAACATGAGAATATGTCTGGGTACAGTTAACATTATTCTTTGCGACTTATCCTAATGGTATTCTCCAGTTCTTCAAAACTCACGTTATTCTACTACTTTTCTAAACAAGCAATGAAAAATACACTTAACGTATTGCCTATCCGATGAGTCGCATATTTTACATATTATATTGTTAGTTATCGGTCGCTTTAACAGCGAAAGAAAAATCATGAGGAAACCTGCATGTCTGAGAGTTCGCATAATGTTTTCGAAGATATGTGAAGTCTGCCAATCAGCACTGGGCCAGCACGGTGGACTATGGCCTAACTCTTCTCACACTGAGAAGAGGCCGGTACCCAGCTATGGGAATGTTTATGAACAGGGCTGATATTATAATAGATTTTCTGTAAGTTTGCTTCTGGTGGACACCAAAAACGTATCAGAGAAAGGTTATGAAATCTGCCTACATATTGACGACTTATGCTACGAGTCAATGTTACATACTTTGAAAACTATATAACGATAGATAGACAATTAGCACAAGGATCACATTGACACGAAAAACCAGCTTCACTAGACAAGAAAAGATCCAAACTTTGTAACGCTCTTTTCTTCTATTAATCTCTAGTTGCAAGTCCAAACTATCACGAAAACTAATATCTATATATTAATACGTGAAGCGAAAACTTTGGATCCCTTTTTAAGAAAATTGGACGGACGGAGGAGTATGAAATTTCGCACACTTATAGTTTATACAGAGAAGAAGTGACGAATGCTAATATTTTTTTTTAACTATTCTTTAAAATACATTAAATTAATAAAAAAACACTACACGCACACAACCATGTATTTGACACACGCAGTCAAATCACGTTCATAGTATTTCGGCATTGTTCTTTGTAACTATGGTTACCTATAGGTAACCATAGTTACAAGTTTTCTTTATTACAATAAATAGTAGTAGTTATTTATATGTAATAAAGAAAAAAGAAAACAAACTAGGAATTTTGGTCGAATTTTGACCACTGGGCGACTGCTAGTATTATTAATTCGACAATTCTTAGAGCAAATTAAATAGAACTATTTCACCTAGCTGAATATGAGAAGTTTTATACGCCTCGCCACTGCTGCCGCTCTCTCGCAAGTGTTGTGAATTCGAATACCATACAGGACAATTTTACCTGTGATTCACCATTTATTCTGAATCCATAGGTAATAGTACAACTCGCCGACGACATAAATGCGGGTTGGCATGCTTTACACATCTTCAGGTGGCAGGGAGATTTTGCAAAGATAATTTCCTTCGCGTTTAAAGCATCTGATAATAAATTAACTTTTTAATGCGCTCAAAATTTAAAGTCTCTAAATTGCTTTAAGATCCGACTCGTGATTTCTACGTTTCAGTCCAACTGTATCTCACTAGTTATCGTCATATTAATTATAACGAGCTTCTCGATTGACAGAGTTCGCGTAAAACAACTACTATCCTTATTTAAGGGAGCGTTCAGAAAATATCGCCAATTTGAGTTTGACTGCGCGCTCAGTTGAATAACTAGAGTAAGCACATTTAAATGTACAATGCAATGGATATAAAACAATGTCTCATCATGGCGTACTTTAATAATACTACACTATAAAGAAAGACAATCTACTCAATAACATTAGAATCATGCTGAAATTGAAATAATCGAATTGTTCATTTTTGAAGTAAAAACTCCTGTAGCGGCGTTGTGCACTTTTTTGTGATGGGTAAAAAATGTTAAACTCGCGTCAGGACACGTGACCTGATCGAAAATTCGTAAGACGGACGGAGAATTGTCATGTTTGTGTATGATAGCGCTTAAATGAATATTGTGTAAAATTATTTCCTAACCATTCCAAAATATCAAAAATGCACAACGTTAATATTCAAGTTTTCACTTCTGCCGGCAATTCCGGAGTGCAACCCTTTTTTTTTTAAATCAAGCGTCCTAGCATGCTTGCGATTTTATTAAATCACAAAATCGAGAACAAGGTTATCCGACAAAGAACTAAAGTTGTCGACATAGCTCGCAGGAAAGAGATTTATTTACTAGCACTGTTTCAATATCTTTGTCTCGCAGAATAAGTGACTTATGAAACAATAGGTAGGCCATATCTACAGATGGACTGATACCCGTTGGAGGGAACGAGTCTTTAAGTGGAGACAGCAAATTATTAAACGCAAACTGGTCGCCTTTAATCCGATGGAATGCTGACCTGGTACGGGCTAGAAGTCTGAATAATGCGAAAAAGTGGTTGATAGAATTTTGTGGCTTAAAAATTCTGAACGGTTATTTTTAAGTTTCATATTTAGTTAGTAAATAAGCAGCAATAGCCTAGGAAACCGTTGGACTGCCAAGCAGGGGTTTCGACTCCGATCTCAAGGCATCTCTGACTTTTCGAAGTTATGTGCTTATTAAATAGTTTATTATCACTCGCATTAACGGTGAAGGTGAACCTACATATCTGAGATTTGTCCATAATGGTCACGAAGATATATCAAGTCAGCCTGCACTGGACCATGGCGGACTATAGCCTAACCATTCTTATACTGAAAATAGGTCCGTGCCTCCGTGCTTATACTAAAATAGGTCAGATTATAAATGGGGATCATATTTCTGAGTGATAAAATCTTTGTGAAAATGTATGACTCAATATCAGGCCGGACGATTAACAAACCTATTACCTAGACTCCTTAATAACCTTCTCTTGTAAGTGTGAGTGAAGGTAGCAGTTATAGATAAGGAAATGAAACTCAAATTAGTACAAACGGCATCCGCTCGCAACACAAACTTAAGAAATCATTCAAACAGTTAAAAATCGGCAAAACAATACATTTTAACTTCATAATTATGTTTGTATACATGTGGGTTTTAAGGTTTACTTATCAAAGTTATACTGTGAATTCTTTAGTTCTTATGTGTTTTGTGACAAATATAATACATATAACCCTAATGTGAACCCTTAGGCGAACATCCTTTGAGTCAACCCTTTATTTTGTGACGGAACTCATTTACAATACGGCGGTAAGATTATGTTGCTGAAGTGTTTTACAATAACATAATTATTTTATGACTAAGCTTTGCCCGCGGCTTCGCTTGCGTTAATATAGGTTTTGTCTCAATTTCTATCCCTCGGGTAGACTTTTTTCTGGATGAAAAGTACTCTATGTCCCTTTTTGGTTCCCCTAACAACGTGTATGCAAAATTTCATGATGATCGGTTGAGTCGTCAAGGCGTCAAAGAGTAACAAACAAACAAATAACATTACTAGATTTTACTCGCGGCTTCGCTCGCGTAAACGTAGGTTAGGAGTTTAGGTGAGATTAGTAACAGAACTTTTATCTGGATAAAAGGTCCCTTCCTGTTCCCCTGACCTCGTATATATGAAAATTCATAATGATCCGTAAAGTAGTTAAGACTTGAAAGTACATACTGAAAGTACATACATACATACATAGATTCACGCCTGTTTTCCAGAGGGGTAGGCAGAGACTACGGATTTCCATTTGCTACGATCCTGACACACTTCTCTGGCTTCATTCACTTTCATCACATTCCTCATACACGCCCATCGATTCAAGGAGCTCTTAACCTGGCCTATGTCCAGAACGCCTCCGATCTAATCGAGAAACGTTCGCCTAGGTTTTCCTCTTGCGACTGTTCCATTCACACTAGCCTATAACTTTCTTAGTCAGTCTTTCCTCGTCCATTCTTTCTACATGTACAAACCAGCTTAACATAACCTTTTCTATTCTTGTCACTATATCCACTATATCATCTATCCATGCATTAAGTATAACAAACAAACAAACTTACATTGGCATTTATAGTTTTAGTTAGGATTAGCATTCCATTTTTGTACTCGTGCCTCGGAAAGAGCGGTCGGTCCTGCGCCCGATCTCTCTCCGGTCGTGTCGGATTACCGTCCCATCGGATCTTCAGGGTTAGGGAACAGAGAGTGCACTTGTGTTTGCACACATGCTTGTGCACTATAATATCTCCTGCGCAGATGGCCAGTCTCCGTTAAGATGGCTACTGTGACCGAAATTCGGTCTGGAGGACATTATTTTATTTATGTTTACTAGTAGCCCGCATTCACCCGTGACTTCCTTGCGTGGACAACAGTAAGTCTTTGTCATTATCACAACCATAGTCTCACACGTATACACGATCCTATTATTATTCAAGAATCTGTAATATATTTTTAATGGCGCTTTAAATGCCTGAAGAGACACCGAAAATGGAATTTTATAATCTAGTTTCTTGTAAATTTGTAGTCACCGTTTACTTTTTTCTTACCTACACATTATATAGTCAAATTCAGTCGTTACGTCGCCATTTTGCGACCAATTACTCTAATCATAATTTAGTCAACTAGTCAAATTAAGTACAACTAGTCACTTTTATTATATTTTCTTTTGATTCAATCGCCGTCTCTGAAAAAATATATTAAGTATTCAGATTTATGATAAACTAATAATAATATTTGATATTCACATAAAAATGTTAAAATGTACACATTTTTATAACAATATTTAAAGAACAAAGTATATTATTATTATAACATTTATATTGTCAAGAAAACGACTTCGTGTCAAAATAAAACATTGTTTCAAAGTGATCATATTTTACTAGCAATAAACTTATACCGAAAATACAATGAGATACTTTTTATTTTATGTACGATAGAGAATTTTGTATCAAACACAAATAACACTCATATTGTGAGCTCACTTTAAAAGAATCATCTAGAACCGTTAGTCTAGCGAGCGAAGGGATGAAAAAGTTAGAACGCCTTGGAAGATAATCATTCGAGCGAAAAATAATCGAGTCCTATTCGACTGGAAGGGTTCGAGATGATTCGATTATTTTATTCGATAAAAAGTTCTAGAATAAAATTATTGTTCGTTTCTATGAAATACGTACAAAAGATTATAAACGTAATACACGACAAATCATGTCATGTCCCGTTGAGTGTCTGGCAAAAAAAAGTGAAAGGAAAGTCCTTGGCGCTTACGAACACCAGGTGTGCAAAAAACACACCAGAGATTAAAGTTATTTAAAGCATTCGGGTGCATCAAAACTGAGAATTTAAATTTATTAGTAATATTTAGTGCTAACGAAAACAGAAGTAAGTGAGCGACAAGCACGGATGGCGTAGTGTCATAACTCATAAGTGGTTGCCTCATCACGGCCATCGATCCAATTTATTTGTTTTACAATACTGCTATATTGTGCCATCTTGCCATACCGGGGGAACATAACTGAGTATCGTCATATTTTTAATAGCCTCTTGACCTCTTCTATGCCATGCCTACGATTCAGTATAGATAGTTTTCAATTTGAGTGGTATTGGCTCGATCCCCGTACGAGACAAAAAGTTGAGTGATCCTCAAATAGTTGTGCCGAGTTTAGCTGTTCTTTGTACGCGTTGTTTGAATGTTTTTAAAGTCTTCCGTGACCCAGAAATTATACCTAGTGCCAGAGGAGCCTTTTTCAAAAAAAGAAAATAATTGAAGAATCGTTTCAACAGTTTAAAAAGAAAGCAGAAGACAGAGAGATGTACACCGACAACCCACGGTCTTAAATTAAAGAAGATGATGATGGTACTAAACTTAAATGTCCCAAAGATTTTCAGCTATCGATGTAGTATTGCTATACCTGAATCTTCTTCTCCCTAGCCTTTATTATTCCCAAGTCACTTGAGGTCGGCTTTCTAGTCTAACCGGATTTGACTGAATATCAGTTTTTACACGGAGCGACTGCCATCTGACCTCCGCAACCCGAAGGCTAACGATACCCTAAGGCTAGACCAGCGTCAGGATAGAGGGCACTGACTTCCCAATAACGACTGCCATAGATGTTCATGCAGCCTGGACCGACGGCTCTGTGCTCTCCGAGGCACGGATCAGGCGATAATTGTCAATCAATGCGCACATAACTTCGAAAATTCATATAACTTCCGAAAGTCAAAAGTGCGCGACGTGGGTTCGAACCCGAGACCCTCTGCATTGCAGTCTGTTGGTCTCCCCACTGAGCTATATTGCTATACCTGAATGTCGTATTTAAAAAAGAAATAGCACCATCGCTATTCTCTTTGCAGTAGTATCGCATAAATGCCACCCAGTGTTTTTGCGACATGCTTGTATGACATTTGTATTCCTTTTACCTGAGAGCATAAGGCGAATGAGTTAAAAATACGTTTCATTTTAATCAGTTACTAGCTTTTGCCCGCGGCTTCGCTCGCGTAAATGTAGGTTAGGCTGACACCCTAATCACCTAGCGGTATGAAATATACTTGACGACTTATTCTCATAACTACCAAATATATATAAAATTTCATAAATATCGGTTGAGCCGTTTCGGAGATGTGCGACCACAAACACTATAACACGAGATTTTTATAAAATTATATAGAATAATGTGATTTTTCTTACTTGAATTATATTTGACAAACTTTTGCGCGCGACTTCGGCCCGCGTGGTACCTACATCAATAAAAAGTTGCCTATGTCCTTCCCCAGGTTTTAAACTATATCTATGCCAAATTTCATCTAAATCGGTTGAGTGGTTTAGCCGTGAAAAGGTACCAGACAGACAGACAGACAGATAGACAGACAGAGTTACTTTCGAATTTATAATATTAAGTAAGGATGATGTATGTAACTGAATCTTGCAACCCAATTTTTTTATCTGGCTTTTTGTACACGTATTGAGAAGTGACGACAATACAATAATTGAAAGATAAATAAGTGTACATAATAAATATACATACCTATATATTGTCACACCTACATATATTCCGATGGGATAGGCAGAGATGTATTACACCAACATTACGCCAACTATGCCTTAAAAGGGTGGGACCTCTAATAGGAACGGAGCCTATCGTCCTTAACCGTGCACAGTTTCAAACACTGTGCTGTTGCTGACAATTTCTTGACAGAAAAACCAATAACGCTTTGCTCGACCCGGGAATCGTATCTGAAGCCATATATACAGCAGTCGCATACACTATCACTGTGCCACCAAGGCTATCATGTCATGTCATGGGGTGTCTTAGTCATCATTATCATTGTTTAAAAAATTGGGGCGGTCTTTGGGGACTGCCGATAGAAGTGAAAAATCCTTGATCATACACACTTGTTTATAAACCAAAAATAAAAACAAGGGGCGGGTCGGATGCTAGTTCCTGATACTCTCTTTGGCATTATTAAGGGGATCAACATTTCATTATTTTTTGCGTAGGACGCACCATTTCTGAGATATTGTTAATATTCTAAAATAATTCAAAAATGGAAAGTGTGGAAGCATGACGATGACGCGAGTTCTATGATTTTTGTTCACCCAAAAAGTGCTAAACGCGCCTAAAGAAGTTTTCACTAAAAACTAAAAATACACTCTTATAAATCAGAGTACAAAATAATCTTTGAATACAATTATGATTAACGCGTAAAAGCGTCGGTCGCTTTCTATTAACATTTTCTTGACCTTAACCTTTATGAATAGCTAGGGATAATAAATCTGATATTCAGCAACCCACGGTATTTTTGTGCTGATCACAATTATATTTAAATCTTATTTTTTAAGCTCAGTTAAGCGCAGGTTTTATTACTATACTAGCTGTTACTTGCAACTTCGTCCGCGTAAATTTTAACTAAAGAGTGTATGTCTCCGCGGCAACCTATTTTTTTTTTAAATCTAAGTAGCCTGAATTACTCCTTATAACATAAGCTATCTGCCAGTGAAAGTCCCGCCAAAATCGGTTCAGCCGTTTTGGAGATTAGCCGGAACAAACAGACAAACAGACAGACAGGCAGACAGACAAAAATTTTAAAAATTAATGTTTTCGCGTAGGTACCTACCTTATATACTTTCATATGCATTAGATAAAAAGCTGTTATTTTGACATTACAAACAGACACTTCAATTTTATTTATTTGTATACATTTTTATCTGTACTACCAAGGCTTGCGACGCGCGACTACATTACTACACCAAGTGTTACTCAATCAAGACTACATTATCACTCACGTGATTTCAACCATACATCAAAAGCGTCTATACATCGACGTATAGAAGGAGAGGCCAGGCAGGCCATATCCACTTAAGAATTGTCTGCTGTCCACCCAGGATGTAAAGTTTAAACTGAAAATTATAGCATAATATAGATATGTAGTATCTTTCACTGGTTAGGGACTGTGGACCCCATAGCAATTAACTCTAGTCACAACAAACGCAAAAGATGAAGACCGTTGATCTCCTTGTTTATAATACAATAGTTCCCTCTTGCAGGATCTCTAAGAAACCCTAACTTCTTCCGCGCACATTGCCTGGCTCTGTCCTGCGCCCAAAAATTTCCGCACAGAAAAATCCAATCATATGGTTTAACTGCAAAATGAAGATGAAATTTTGTTACAAGACTAACAGAGCAAAACCAGCAAAACATTGGCACAATACATTAATGTAAAAGAATTGTATCGAGATACTGACATGATAGACGGCATAGTCCAGATAAAGGCCGTTACTTGTTTCCACGGGTATTATGACCCGATCTCTAAAAGCCAGAACAAACAAACATTTTTGGTCGTGGTGAGTTGATGGTCCAACGCATGCCAAGTAATAGAAGTTGGCTAGCACCGCTTAGCTGACTAAATTAGCAACAGCCAATAAAAGCGGAGGCCCAATCACCCTCTTTTCCCCTTTCCGCTCCCTCTCCTTCCCACTTCCTCCTTTCCTATAGGGTTGGCAATGCGCAAGTGATGCCTCTGGTGTTGCAGGCGTCTATAGGCTACGGTGACCACTTTCCATCAAGTGGGCCGCCGTATGCTTACGTGCCACACTAGTTGTATAAAAAAAAGAGCTTTTGACATATGTTTCATTTTAACACGTTGTTTATAAGCTGTGCCACTGCTGGGCACGGGCTTCTTCCCAGCTTAAGAAGAGTTAGACTTTAGTTGACCCAGGTTGGAACTTTATGGAGAATTCTCAGGCGTGCAGGTTTGCTTATGTCGTTTTCCTTTACCGTTAAAGCGAGCGATAGTTAACTATTTAATCTTTTTCTCCCTAGCCTTTATTATTCCCAAGTCACTTGGGGTCGGCTTTCTAGTCTAACCGGATTTGACTGGATATCAGTTTTTACACGGAGCGACTGCCACCTGACCTCCGCAATCCGAAGGCTAACGATACCCTAAGGCTAGACCAGTGTCAGGATATTAAAGGACACTGACTTCCCAATAACGACTGCCATAGATGTTCATGGCAGCCGGGACCGACGGCTTAACGTGCTCTCCGAGCCACGGAGCAGGCGATAATTGTCAATCAATACGCACATAATTTCGAAAAGTCATATAACTTCCGAAAGTCAGAGGTGCGCGACGTGGGTTCGAACTCGAGACCATTGCATTGCAGTCTATTGGTCTCCCCACTGAGCTACCGCTGCTGCTATAGTTAACTATTTAATATGCACATATATAATGCGAAAACTGTTTATGGTTTATAACTATAGTATTAGAATTTAATTAGACATAGTAGACTTGTTTTCCAATTAAAGAAAATAATAAATAACTTCGGAAAGTCAGAAAAGCCATTGAGACCATGGCAGTGCAACGGTCTTGCACTAGGCTATCACTGCTAATCGGCGTGAATTAGCCTTTCGACAACCAGATAAATTCTGATAGTTAATCATATCTGCCTACGACAAATATACAATGTCACAGACCAATTTTCAATTATATTAAAAGAGCTGTGTATGGGAAATTATTCCTAATAAAATGCCCATAATTTTGAAGGAGAAACAATCCACTTTTAAACATTCATGTTGCATGATTTATATAATAGAAAACGAGTATTAATGCGATCATGCTCGTCAAACGTCAAGCCTCTCAAAAGGGTATGGAAATACCTTGCACGATCAAGTAATACCTATCCGATTTGTGTTACACTAAAGAGAAAATGCACTTTTCGAATTGTTTTTTGATTGTTCGATCAAGTGATTGCAGGGTAAATAATTGATTTAATTTAACAAACCCAATCACAATTTACCCGAGCCCTAAATCAAACCTAATACCTCATGCACAGCAATATATTTATTTTTCATAAAATAAATAAATTGTCTTTCCTCGTCCATTCTTTCTACATGCCCAAACCAGCTTAACATACCCTTTTCTATTATTGTCACTATATCCACTTTAATGCCGCATCTCTCCCTAATCACATACATACATACACACATCACGCCTGTTTCCCAGAGGGGCAGGCAGAGATTACGGATTTCCATTCATTCTATGATCCTGACACACTTTCCTGGCTTCATTCACTTTCATCACATTCCTCATAGATGGTCGCCGGTTTAAGGTGCTCTTAACCTGGCCTTTGTCCAAAACGTCTCATTAATCCAGGACACGCTCTATCAGTGTGTCAAGTTTCATACAAATTTGTGCAGCGGTTTACACCTGATTCAGTAATTTATACCATTATTAGCCTGTCATGTCTAGAAATACCAGACACATTTAAAAGCTTATTGTGTCTGGCCGCCGGTGTGCCTCTGCGACTCAACCGCACAGGGATATTGTATCTATTATTGAAATATATAGATAGACGTCTGTATATACCAAAAGGTTAGGAAGAAGCTAATATGCTGACATTATGCTAGCTATTACATCTATACTAACTAGCGGTCGCCTACTGCTCGAAATTCGACCAAAATTTGCCTGTAAGATATTGCTGATATATTATGTCATTATATGTATATTGATATATGTAACCATAGTTACGCGCTTCGACTGCGTGTGTCAAATGCATGGTTGTGTGCGTGTAGTGTTTTTCCATGAATTTAATGTATTTCTAATGCATATTTTACAAAAATATTAGGATTCGCCCCTCCTTCTCCATATAAACTTTAACTGTGCCAAATTTCATACTCTTCCATCCGCGCAATTTTCGTAAAAATGGGTACAAAGTTTTTGCTTAACGTATTAATATATAGATATTATAAAGCTGAAGAGTTTGTTTGTTTGTTTGAACGCGCTAATCTCAGGAACTACTGGTTCGATTTGAAAACTTCTTTTAGTTTTGGATAGCCTATTTATCGAGGAAGGCTATAGGCTATATAAAATCAAGCTACAACCCACGGGGGCGGCGCAGTAACGATAAACGCGGGTGAAACCGCGGGAACATCTAGTCCCTCTCATAAAGGAAAGGCTATTGCCGTTCACCTGGCACATTCCCAGATTCCGTGCGAGGAGTTATCTGACATTAGTGAGATCCTTATTAGAAATAGTATTCGCCCAATGGTCGTACTTCGACCGTAATGTATATTTATTAACCTCTGAGTCTTCTTCGAAGAAGATAATGAAAACACTATGTGGGTCTGTGTGTCTGTCTGTTAGTGACAGTTTGTTAGTGACAGGCATAACTCCGGAACCGGGTAAATGATACATGATAATCTGGCCAATCGACAGTTTCAGGGTTATCCATTATTTACGCCACACCTGTATATTCGTGTATTCAAAACAAAAACATATGTAGGTATGTAGATAATTTAGAACTATTTATGATTGCTACGGACGCCTGCCGCTAAGTACTTTCAACTTCCAAACTGCCGAACTAACGTCGGTAGGATTATTTCTAAACTTGTTGTAACAAACTGGATTTATGGTTGCTTTATGAAAATTTGTTTAATAGTTTTCGACCCTTTTTATAAATAAAAACGGTATAGAACCTCTTTTTAAATTATGTACATCTCTTCTCCCTAGCCTTTATTATTCCCAAGTCACTTGAGGTCGGCTTTCTAGTCTAACCGGATTTGACTGGATATCAGTTTTTACACGGAGCGACTGCCATCTGACCTCCGCAACCCGAAGGCTAACGATACCCTAAGGCTAGACCAGTGTCAGGATATTAGAGGGCACTGACTTCCCAATCACGACTGCCATAGATGTTCATGGTAGCCGGGACCGACGGCTTAACGTGCTCTCCGAGGCACGGAGCAGGCGATAATTGACAATCAATGCGCACATAATTTCGAAAAGTCATATAACTTCCGAAAGTCAGGTGCGCGACGTGGTTTCGAACCCGAGACCCTCTGCATTGCAGTCTGTTGGTCTCCCCAATTCTTCTTCTCCCAAATCTTTTAAATTCTATACATATTTACCATAGATTTCGCTTTATTACGGTGATCCTTCATTTATTATCAAAACCAAAGACAACAATAAGTATCATAAAAAAGTGATTGTCATTCTTAGATAGTAACAGAGATAATATGTAATTAAACGTATTTTTTAATGCTTTATAATAAAGATAATTTGTTATAAGCCTATGTACATACCTGTTTTTGCATTGTTGTTGTTATTAGTGCCCGAAGCGGTGCTGAACAACGAAGCCCCGGTCAGCCGAGCACGTCGCAGGATCCACCACATTTTGACTCAAATTACTATTACAATCGATACAAATTACAATTAACTATATACTTTACAACACAACAATAGTTGCTTTCAAATAAAATTTGCCGCGTAACTCCGAAAATACTTGAAAACGAGTCTCGAAACAGCTTCTATTGAAACAGTAGCTTGGAATAAATATTTTGATATGTATTACAATGAAATACTACAAGGACTTTTTGTCAATAAATCACGTTTTAGTCAGTAAAGATTCGTTATCGATGTCACTCGAGTTGGGGTTGATTTACGGAGGGTCGACACACCCTCACCGCGCGCTCTCTGCCACAAGACTGACATGACATTCACTATCAAGACATGCGCAAAACCTTCATTCTCTAACAGGTGAATATTTTGACCCTACGTTAATTAAAAAGTATTTGAATACTCTAAGCTAAAATATAAGCATTTAAATTAGCCAACTTCAAAAATAAATTCACTTTCAATATATTTAATTCGCAATTAAACTATTTACCTACAATAAATGGAATTTTAGACGCGTTTCGCAAGTTTTAATTAGAGCTACCAAAGAAAATTATTGCCCGTTCGGTCTCGGCCATGCTTTTATTTTATATATAAAATAAAAGCATAAATATATATATTTGCTTTAATATACATACTAATACATATATATACTAACTTTTTCCCGCGGCTTCGCTCGCGTTAATTTAGAATTTGACAATCAATTCGGGTTGTACTCTGCTTGTAATAATATAATTCAATCGTGATTCGAAAGACACTTGGCGCCAGCTATTATCATAAGAACGTTATTGTTGTTTTCCTCGGGAACAGTAATTTTTTTCGGAATTAAAGGTAGCCTACGTCCGTTTCTGTACACCTGTCAACGTATATGCAAAATTTCAGGATGATCGGTTTAGTGCTTTAGGCGTGAAAAGGTAACAAACAAACAAACTCATTTTCGCTTTTATAATATTAGTTAGGAAGTTAGGATTAGGATATTAAAGCAGAACGAGTAGTTGCCGTAGATTGTGATTACGTATATAGTAACTACTGATAATATTATTATATTAATGGTACGCAAATGCTATTGTTTTTTTTTTAACCATAATACGGACTGCTGATAAGCGGTTACTGGTGTTTATGAGCGCTTGCAGCACCAGAGATTCTAGTTGCGCTTTAGCAATATTAAAAAAAGGAATTACTATGCTGCCAGTGGAGGCTAAGGTAAAATTGGCTTTTCTAATAACAGTCAATCATTGATCTAGGACCTGGATGTCATCAAAGAAACTCAAAATCGGTCCAGCTGATTTAGAGATAAGCCGTACAAACAGACTGAAAGACAAAACATTTAAAATAGATTTTTTGATATAGGTACTTTCATATGCATTTAGACATTATAAACAGACACTTCAATTTTATTTATTTGTATAGATTTTATGGTACATATTTTGAGTATGTTAATGATTTATTAATATTATTTGATTTTATGAAATATTTAATTCATTTTAAACTATTATTAGGTTTTACAATTATTATATTGAATGTCGATGTCGTTGTCTGTAGTGTCTAGAGACTAGGGACTTGACAACTCTATAGTATTTTATTATATTAGATTTAAAGCGAGCTAGTGCATCACGTAGTTACGTGCGCGTCGAACCCTCGTTCATAATTCGAACAACCGCAAGTACAATAACTTAAAAATAATATCTATTCTTACGTTTACGTAGGTTTACGCAAATGTTACACATTGAAATTAAACTACAGATACGGATTCTATCGCGGTTTTCTACAGGCTCTTAAATATTCGAAACAAATACATTATTTATATTATGTAGAATCATTCCTACATTCGTTAAATAAAATATAATACGTATAACATTTTCGTAGAAACGTTTTTCTTATAAATTTATTGTAGCTTCGTTAATTCTTTATTGACGTCGAGTATACATGAGATTTACATTTTGTGGTAACCTTGACAAATAGCGTATTACTTAAATTGTATTTAGGTATGTATCTGACTATTCCAAGACAACTGAAGCGGAAGTTTATAGAACGTATTTTTTTTTCTGAAACACCTCCTGTAGCGTAGCGAGCTCTTTGTTGTTTAATAGAGTAGTTATAAGGAGTAACTGCGTTAAATAGATACTACGTTTTAGTATTTTAAGAGAGATTATTTATTCTAAAGTTAATATTGGTAAAAACACTTATTACTTAACAATTGGTTACTAAATGGTAAATTAATATTAAAAATGGTAAATGAAATGGTAAACTTAATGGTTTAATGGTAGTTGAGCTCGGTCGCTGCTCGATTGCGAACTGACTTAGAAAGTCGAATAAAATGATAAAATTAACGCGTCTCAAATGTGCATGCAATGCACAAATGTAAAGCGCGGAGCTGTTCGGAAGCGTAGCTCCGAACAGCTCCCTCGCTATGAATAACTCCAGTGACGCGGGGACTTTTCGAACATTCAAATAGAGGCTCCAAGAACAACCAGATTCAGGAAAAATTGTAAAATTTACAAGTAGGTGTACTTGTAAATTTAACAATTTTTTGGTCCGTGTTCAAGTCTACAACACTCATCGTGTGTGGCAGAAAGGCGTCGCCGCGCCGATTGAAATGACTATGCTATCAGTGCCAGGCTAATATATATATATATATATAAACATATCTATATCTATCTACCTTTTGTCCGCAGCTTCGATTATTCGGAAACAGTTCTGGATGAAAGGTACCCGATGTCCTATACTGTACCCCTGACAAAATGAACGTAATGTTTTATGATGATCGATGGAATAGTTAAGGCGTGTAAACTTAACAAACAAACAAACTCACATTTAGTAGGCATATATAAAATAATAATACCAATTTACTAACTCCATGAGGTTTCCTACAGAAATCCGCAGAGTTTACAACAATAGAAATACAAAATCCGTACAATTACAAACGAAAAACAGTAGTTCAGAAACATCACAATGCAACATTGTTATAATGTGTAATTTCATTAGAGAACTACAAAACTTCGCGTACGAACAAACAAACTAAATAACAGTTCCGCGTAGCTGCGGTTTAAAAACTAATGAAATACAAACTTTGTATGAGTAATTACATACAACAACGTTCTCTGCCTTTTTAAAAGATAAGTCTCGCTAGGCTCCTGTAAGAAGGAATAGTTCAATGGAGTCATGGGCAGTAATATATTATCTTGTTCTGCGAAAAATAAGAACCAATTATGGAAAAAAGAATATAACTTTTGAAGATATGCAACTATATAACAGTCTGACCCCACTTATAAGAAATGTTGGCACATTTGGCTCATTTAAGTCCACATTATCTCACTATATAAAAGCAACCGCTCGTTTCTCATTTAAAAGATATTTATTGAACTTTCATTAAATGTTTAAATGTCCTAGGCGCCCATTGTATGAAATAATATTATTTTTAAGTTAAAATAAGTTGTTCTCATGTAAGTGGCTTGTATTGTCTTTTTGAGAATAAATTCTTTAAACCTAAACCTAATATGTTGTCTGCAGGGATGGCGTAGTAATTAAGTGGTCACCTCGCCATTACCGCGGCGCCGAGTGTTGTCGGTTCGATCCCCACACGTCACAAGTATAATATGTTGTCTGCAGGGATGGCGTAGTAATTAAGTGGTCACCTCGCCACTACCGCGGCGCCGAGTGTTGTCGGTTCGATCCCCACACGTCACAAGTATAATATGTTGTCTGCACGGATGGCGTAGTAATTAAGTGGTCACCTCGCCACTACCGCGGCGCCGAGTGTTGTCGGTTCGATCCCCACACGTCACAAGTATAATACTCATAGAATTGGAAACGTCATTAAAGTTTATTATAATTAAGTCCTCAAAGTGTCTCTTAAAATCATTTGTGTGATTCACAAATAGTTTTTTCGAGTCTGGGAGTTCTTTGTGTCTGTTGTTTGAATGTTTGTAAAGTCCCCCGCAATACAGGTAAAACTTCAAGAATGAGAGACCCTCATACCCACTTCCCGCTCCTTCTCCTTCCGACTTCCTTTCCTAAAGGGTCCTTTGGTGTTGGAGGCGTCCATAGGCTACGGTGACCACTTACCATCAGGTGGGCTGGGTATGTTTGATTGCCACCTTAGTTGTATAAAAAAAAGAATTTTCTTTTTAAAAAATATACAGTTGGATTGAGAAACTGCTCCATTTTTAAAATCGGTTGAATTAAAATTTTAATAAAAATGTAGGTATACAATTAACGAAACAAATTATTAAAATCGAAATAATATAAATTATATAAAAAACCGATAATATTTGATGCAAAAACACTACTTTCATAAAGTTCTTCTTAAGTCTTATAATTCTAAAATATAAGATGGCTGCTTCTGTGGCACCGCGGTAATAAATCCGACTGTTTACATGATGACTTTGGTGTTAAATTCCCAGATGGAACAAAGTGGTATTGATTTTTCTGTGAAGAAAATACCAGTAGCGATACGATACTGAATCTGAAACTGTGCATTGTGCATGTAAGCATTGATACAAATCACTTATACAGGCAGCAGCGATAGCTCAGTAGGGAGACCAACAGACTGCAATGCAGATGGTCTCGGGTTCGAACCCACGTCGCGCACCTCTGAATTTCGGAACTTATATGACTTTTCGAAATTATGTGCATATTTATTGACAATTATCGCCTGCTCCAAGCCTCGGAGAGCACGTTAAGCCGTCGGTCCCGGCTGCCATGAACATCTATGGCAGTCGTTATAGGGAAGTCAGTGCCCTCTAATAACCTGACATTGGTTTAGCTTTAGGGTATCGTTAGCCTTCGGGTTGCGGAGGTCAGATGGCAGTCGCTCCGTGTAAAAACTGATATCCAGTCAAATCCGGTTAGACTAGAAAGCCGACTCCAAGTGACTTGGGAATAATAAAAGCTAAGGAGAAGAAGACTTATACAGGCAGATATTATATCTTGAAAAGAGGACTTTTCAAGATATAATATATGATTATAATAATATCTTCGAATCTTAAACCATCTCTATACCTACCAAAAACGATATAACGACACACTAGCAACATACATTTACATTTGTAATATACGTAACCAAGAAGATGACTTTTATATTTTCAAATACTTACTCGCGAAACCAGTTTCATAACAAGATACCGAAATGCCTGTTTTCTATTGAAGCGCACAACGGGAAAAATTTATACATAACCGTCGTGCCTCACTCGGCGAAGCGTATTTCTCTAATGTTACAAAACAATCTTCAAATGAACAGATTTTCTGTATAAACACAAGTTCGTACGAGCAATAAAAAAATTTGGACAGTTAAAAATACATACGACATTTGTGTGTTATTGTACTGGATAAAGATTGTCGTGTTGAATATATAATATTGAATACTTGTTTAATCGTGTGAAAGGTATTTTCATATAGTATCGATAGCCTACTGGTCTCTCTTCTTCTTTCTTTTTTCTTTTCGTGTGGTTAGTGGCCAACCTGTTGTCAAGAGTTGTTCAAGCCGCCCGTAAGCCTCTGACATGGCTTAATGACTACTGTCAATTTGAAAACAACCGGGACCGACTTTTTACGTGCCCTCCAAAGCACGGAGACGCTCAAATGAAATACCACTAAGCGGTCACCCATCTATAGACTGACCGCTCTCAACGTTGCTTAACCTCGCTAATCGTTTACCGATCAATGAGTGCAACTGGCTATGAGCGCCTACTGGTAAGACAACTCCAACTGTTGTGCATTCACGTCATCGTTATGGACTACGATACAAGAGTTGCTATCTGTTTATATTTATTATTGCGTAAAAAAGGGTACCCAAACGGTATTGGTTTCGTCCTTAAGACCTATGAAGGGCGTTTTTTTTCGTAAGATATAACGATGTACGTTCGTATCCAAAAAAGCTTTTCACCATCACCGGAGAAACGCCAGGTAACGACATATCTGTGTCGCGTTCCAACAGCAACTGAACGAGTGTCTCAGTGCGTTTTTTTCACCGCAGTGCACGGCACTTCTGGAGATCTCTATGCGATACAAAAATATGTGCGGTAGATTCACCGCAAATTTGCAGCGGGATGCCAACGACGACTTTACCCATTGCATTTACTTGTGGGAGAGCCACGCTTCGGCACGAATGGGCCGGCTCGACCGGAGTGATACCACGACCTCACAGAAAACTGACGTGAAATAGCGCTTGCGCTGTGTTTCGTCGAGTGAGTGAGGGTACCAGAGCCCCACCCTTGCCCCCCCCTCCCCCCATGATGGTGCAGTTGAATTACCGTATACTACCCCAGGAGGGTACCAGCTGCGCTAGCGTTGGAGAATCCCTCTCTGGGCGTCCACGCTCAGGGGATAACGTACCTGAGCGTGGACGCCTAGGTCGCCCCTCGTATTCTGGGAGGGGCAAAACTGCGCTTAATAATGCCCGGGGCAAGAGCAGAAATACCATGGCAACCCCTGCCACGCTGGCCGTGGACTTTTGCAACATCAGGGGATTACATAGTAACCTTAATGCTGTTCACCACCACCTCGAGACAGCAAAGCCAGCCTTGCTCTTCTTGACCGAGACGCAGGTATCGTCTCCAGCAGACACTTCCTACCTCACCTACCCTGGGTATGGACTAGAATACTCCTTTTTGTCTAGAGCCGGAGTGTGCGTGTATGTCAGAGACGATATCAGTTCGCGTCGCCTCGGTAATCTTGAAGGTAGGGACCTCTCCATCTTATGGCTCCGTGTAGACAGCGACGACCATCCCCGCGTCTATGCGTGCCTCTATAGGTCCCATAGCGGTCCCATAGCATAAACTGACTGACTCATTGAGCACATCCAGATGGCTTCGGACTTTGTGCAGCAACGGATCCCGGCCGCGGAAATCGTTTTACTTGGCGATATTAACGCCCAACACGCCGACTGGCTCAATTCCAGTAAGACCGATCATGCGGGGAGATCTGTTCACGACTTCGCCCTGGCATATGGCCTGACACAACTGGTTACCACGCCCACGCGAATCCCAGATGTGGAGAGCCAAAATCCTTCACTGTTGGACCTTCTGCTGATTTCTCATCCAAATGGCTACCACGTATCTGTTGGCACCCCACTTCGTTCCTCAGATCACTGCCTTGTACGGAGTACAGTGCCTCTCACGTGCTCGCCGCAATTGCGTGCTGCACGCAGCCGCCGTGTGTGGCACTACAAGTCAGCAGATTGGGATGGGATACGGTCCTTCTTTGCGTCCTACCCTTGGAGACAAGTATGCTTCTCGCCGGATGATTCCAATGCCGTTGCTGATTCTGTTGCTGATGTGGTGCTACAGGGTATGGAGCTTTACATTCCGTCCTCTGTGGTCCCCATTGGTGGCAAATTTCGGCCTTGGTTTGGTCCATCTTCCAAAAACGCTTCTCGTAGGAAGCAGGAAGCTTACCAAGCCTGGGCTGATGCGGTGACGGCATGTGATTTAAATACCAGCGCATTAAAAAAGAAGTACAACTTTGCCTCCAGGTCCTTCAAAAGAGACATTGCAAAGGCGAAGTCGAAGCACATCGGTAGAATTGGCGAAAGGCTTGAGCGTCTTCCTTCAGGAACTCGTGCATTCTGGTCTCTTGCCAAAGCTATCGAAGGAAATTTCTGCAAGCCATCCTTTCCACCTCTTCACATGGGAAATGATTCGTTGGCCCACGACGCAAAAGAGAAAGCCGATCTTCTGGGCAAACTCTTTGCATCCAACTCGACTTTGGATGACAGGGGACAAGAACCGTCTACCATACCGCGGTGTGAGGGTTGTATGCCTGATATCAGGTTCTACCAACGCTCAGTGCGCTTAGCACTTCTGTCCCTTGACATCCATAATTCGAGTGGCCCTGATGGAATCCCGCCCATTGTGTTGAATATGTGCGCTCCAGAGTTGGCGCCGGTCTTAACGCGACTATTTCGGCTCTCTTACTCTTCTGGCGTATTCCCGAGACCTTGGAAGACAGCATTGGTCCACCCGATCCCAAAAAAGGCGACCGCTCAAACCCGTCCATCTACAGACCAATAGCCATAACCCCCCTTTTCTCGAAGATAATGGAATCCATTATCAACCATCAGCTCTTACGGTACCTGGAGGGTTATCAGCTGCTTAGTGACCAGCAGTACGGCTTTCGTAAGTTTCGGTCAGCTGGTGATCTTCTAGTATACCTGACACATTGTTAGGCTCAGGCGATCGAGACAAAGGGGGCAGCCTTGGCGTTCAGTTTGGACATAGCGAAGGCCTTTGATCGTGTTTGGCACAAAGCGCTTCTTTCGAAGCTCGCTTCCTATGGGCTTCCCGAGAGATTATGTGAATGGGTTACTAGCTTCTTAGCAGACAGAAGCATTAAGGTCGTAATCGACGGTGAATGCTCTGACTCCATGTCTGTAAATGCTGGTGTCCCGCAAGGCTGTGTGCTATCGCCTACTCTGTTCCTCCTCCATATCAATGACATGTTGCAAATTAGCAGCATTCATTGTTATGCGGACGACAGCACGAGCGATGCTCTTTATACCGGCCGCACTAACATCTCTCGGGAAAACGTCATTGAGAGTCGAAACAAACTTGTGTCTGAAATTGAGACCTCTCTTAAGAAAGTCTCGGATTGGGGCAGGCTTAATTTAGTCCAATTTAACTCCACAAAGACAAAAGTCTGCGCGTTCACTGCAAAAAAGCTGCCGTTGGTCGTATCTCCTCGTTTTGAGAACATCCCCATAACTGCCTCAACCGATATTGGAATTCTTGGTGTCGATATATCGAGCGAAGTCCAGTTCCGCGGCTATTTAGAGGGTAAGGCTAAATTAGCTTCAAAAAAGCTTGGCGTGCTCAACAGATCGAGACAGTATTTCACACCGGCCCACCGCCTACTACTTTATAAGGCGCCGGTTCGCCCTCACATGGAGTACTGTTCTCATCTTTGGGCAGGGGCACCCCAGTACCAGCTTCTCCCTCTAGACCGCATTCAACGGAGAGCGACTCGAATCGTCGACTGCCAGGATATTTCAAATCGGCTAGACCCCTTGGCGCTGCGTAGAGATGTGGCCTCGCTATGCATCTTCTATCGCTTATACTATGGGGAGTGTTCCGAAGAATTGTTCGGAATTATCCCTGCCGCCTCTTTTCGCCATCGTCCTACGCGACAGCATTTTCACTCCCATCATTTAGATGGTTGGCAGTCCACAACTGTGCGTTTCTCCAGTAATTTTCTGCCTCACATAACAAAACTGTGGAATGAGCTGTCGCCTGCGGTATTTCCGGACCAATACGACCTTCAACACTTCAAGAAAAGAGCGTACTCCTTTTTGAAAGGCCGGCAACGCACTTGTAGCTCCTCTGGTGTTGCGGGTGTCCATGGGTGGCGGTAATCGCTTACTATCATCTATCGCCTGTTGCACGTGTTCACACACAGCAGACTTCAACGAGGGTTTACAAGATGCAGGGGTCTATAAAATAGATTGTGACTACGGACTCTCATACATTGGTCAAACCAAGAAAAGCATAGGCACCCGCATAAAAGAACACTTAGCTGATGTAAAACACAAACGCTCGTTGAAGTCTGCTGTGTGTGAACATGTGCAACAGGGGACCAACCACTACCTGAGATTTGACAAATCACAGATGCTCGCTAAAGAACACCGATTCCTACCAAGGATGCTTCGCGAGGCTATTGAAATAAAAAACATCCTAATTTCAATAGAGAAGATGGTTGGAATGTACCACCAGCTTGGGATCAAGTAATTCAAATAGTCAAACCCAAGAAGAAGCAAACTACAGCTAGACTTCATGATACTTTGAGCTCATTCTGCGTAAATAGAAACACCAATGATTAAATTATGTTCGGGTACTTTGTAATAACTACACTGGAACATTGAGACAACTGCCATCTTAGTCTCCCCGTGACCATGGCTGCTGAAAAGCAACCGAAATGTCGGGGAAAGTGTAAACACAAATATAAATAGTATAATAGTATAGTAATAGTATAAATAATTTTAATAGTTTCAATAATTTAATTAGCTTAAAAATTAGTAAAGTTTAATAGTAATAGTAGTATAATAATAATAATAATTAAAACATTTATTGAATATAATACATTACACAAGCTAAATATACCCACCAAACTGTGTGACAGTTTGTCGGCGGGAATAGCGCTCGACAAACATTTGGTATGAGCTAACAACAATAACAGTTTTATTTAATAGCTACAAATATGCATATATCCGTGTAGGTACTATGTTTAGTGTTATAATATAAGGTAACAATAAATACTACAATAATTCTAAATTTTTATCTGCATGCCGTACTCTGTGAGTAAAATATTTTTGTACTTATATTTCAATGTTTGTTTACTCGTTTTATTATTAAGTTGCCGAAGGCAATTATTAGTATTATATAACGTCGGGATCAAATACTTGTTGGTTCTTTTACCGTAATAGTTCTTTACTGGTTGACGGACTACTTTCTGTTCTCTTACACGTTTTGTATTATAAGTATTTTTAATTTTGGTTTTATATTTATCATTGTGAAATTGCTCAAGGACCACCAAGTATTTGACCCTTTCGTGAACAGGAAGTATTTTACATACAAGAAACAATTTATCATAATTATCTTTACAGTTGCGTTTTGTCTTAGGGGTAACAAGGTATTTTAAAAAGCGGATTTGCAGTGACTTAATATAATCTAAATAAGTTTTGAATATGCGACCATATGTACTTAGTCCATAACTTATTAAAGATTCGGCTAACGAACACGTGAGTGTAACAGTTTTCAAAATTTTATAATAAAGTGTCAAATAAACAACGCGATAAAATCCGTATATAGTAGTTTAATTTCAATATTATATAGCTATTGTCTATTTAACTTATTAATCAATTACTACCATTTTTTTAACGTGTGGGAATGCCATTTACGTACGTTAGCCTTCAGGTTGCGGAAGTCAGATGGCAGTCGCTGCGTGTAAAAACTGATATCCAGACAAATCCGGTTAGACTAGAAAGCCGACCCCAAGTGACTCGGGAATAATAAAGGCTAGGGAGAAGAAGATCTTTCTACATACCCAAATGCTCTTATAACATATTTTTCAATTCTTGTCTTAATATATTTTTCTCACCACAACACACAAGTAAAATCCAGCATCATCCTTATACTTTATTTAAACAATATAATATATATTTTGAATGTATCTGCACCAGCAATGTTAGTAGATAAATGTGAATCCTAATTCTAACTAATATAATAAAAAATGCGAATGACAGTTTGTTTGTTTGTTACGTTCGCAGGCCTTAATTACTCGTCCGATCATCATGAAATTTCACAAACGCATTGTCAGGTGTACAGAAAAGAACATAAGAATAACTTTCATACTGATAAAAGTACTGTTATTAATCTAACATAACCTAAATTTACTAAGAAATAAACGCTATTCTATTCAGCATCATCTAAAATGTTCACAGAGCACTTTGTTTTTGTACGAATACAAAAGCGTGCCAACACACGGTTTTCTCACAAAATGGAAAAAAGACTGTATTGATGGCAGAGCACATCTGTATCGACGTTCCTGTATTTGTCGTACAAACGTGAGAGTGAATTAATGAATGTGTGCAATCCTATACAAGCTGCGAATGCGTTTTACTTTCGTGAAATACGATTTGTTTATTCGTATAAGCATTTTGTGTGCGTATAACCTTATGTGGCGCTAAGGCCCGGCGCCCATTATCGGCATCGGCAAGGAAAGGGATCCTTCGGCATCCTTACATGCAAGCGCACACTGTCGGAAACTATGCCTTGGCATGCTGCAACGTTCTTAGGGATGACGAGACGTCCTTAAGCATGCCGCACCGTCCTCAAGCTTACAAGCCTTGGCGGCGGCGCTGCGGGCGACGGCGTACCGAAGGATCCCGAAGTATCCCGAAGTATCCCGAAGCATCCTCAAAGCTGCCGATGCAGTAGCCTCAAGCATACCGAAGCGGTATTTTTGTTACTACGATCATATATCATGGAAATTTCTACTTTATTGCCATAAAGTTAATGTATAATGCTTTTTATCACCTAAAATCCTCGGCCGTGCCGATGCCGATAATGAGCGCCGGGCCTAAGTAGGCAACATTTTGACAATAGATTGACATAATTATAATAACTAGCGGTCGCCTAGTGCTCGAAATTCGACCAACTGATATATATTATGTCATGTCATTATACTCGTATATTGATATATGTAACCATAGTTACGCGCTTCGACTGCGTGTGTCAAATGCATGATTGTGTGCGTGTAGTGTTTTTTCATTAATTTAATGTATTTCTAATGCATATTTTAAAAAAATATTATTATTCGTCACTTCTTCTCTGTATAAACTATAAGTGTGCGAAATTTCATACTCCTCCGTCCGCCCAATTTTCGTAAAAAGGTATCCAAAGTTTTCGCTTCACGTATAATATATAGATAATAATAATAATAGTCTATCACACACACACAACACCATCTAGCCCAAACTAAGCAGAGCTTGTACTATGAGTACTAGACAATGGCTAAACATACATATATACAATTTTTTTTTTTTAATGCATACATATTATACATAGAAATACCCAGACCAAGACAAACATCCATGTTCAGGCACACAAATGTTTGACTCGTGCGGGAATCGAACCCGCGACCTCAGGCGTGGCAGTCGGTTACACTACAGAGACTTGCAAGATTTTGCTGTGTGACCGGGAGAGTACTAAGTTATCCGGTCAAGCCGACCTGTGCTTACTGATACTAGCGAGACTTTATTACTTACTAAATTCTATAAGATAGTAATTAATCGCACAGAATTTAGTAAGTATTAGATATAGGTATATGCTATACCTACGTACTGTTGCTTTCGTTTAGTAAATGAGATCAGCCAATGATTCCCTTGGCCCCTTTTTTTTTATTTTTTAAGTGGGGGAATGCTTTGACGCCTAGCTCTCCGCGGGGTGACGGAGAGGTTATGTCGGGCTCACCGGGGAAAAGATACCCCGGTAATACCGACTAAACCTACCACGGTGTTCCTCGACATAACCATATATGGCGAGGCCGCGCAAATCGCTTTCACATGCAATCGCGACCTCGCCATCGTTTCGACCCGCCGTGTGAAGTGGCAGGCCACTACCCAAAAAATACTTCCTCCACCGTCCCCCTAGGGGAGACAAAGACACGACACAGAGGCGCACGTGGGAACACGCACGCCGCCTCTTGGACCTTCTTCCCTTGGCCTCCTAGCTTATCCTCTCCCTACCCAAGGGCAGATTCCATTAGAACACTTAATTTTACATGCAGGAGTAACTTAGTAATTTTTGAGTAGTAGGCCCCGCTGATTTCAGCATGAATGGGCTGGCTCGACCGGAGAAGGACTACCCTCTCACAGAATATCGACGTGCGATAACAGTATTCCTACTGTTATGTTTCGTTCGGTGAGTGAGAGTGCCGGAGGCCCAATCACCCTTTGTCCCCCTTCCCGCTCCTTCTCCTTTCCACTTCCTTTCCTAATGGGTCGGCAACCCGCAAATAATACCTCTGGTGTTGCAGGCATCCATAGGCTACGGTGACCACTTACCATCAGGTGGCTTGTTTGCCATCTTAGTTGTGTAAAAAAAGGAGGCCCTATAGGCCTCTAAAGGTAGCAGAGAGCAACACAAGTAAAAGCGGCTAAGGCCACGTAATGGAGGACTTGACAAGCTTGTTTTCGGTTACCGGGTACAGCCCAGAGTCCGTTCTGCCATTGAGTATTTCTTGGCAGAAAAATTCAATAACGCATTGCTAGACCCAGAAATCTGATCCGAGACCTCAATCGCATTCACTACCAGTCAACACCGACACACTGCGTATATTTAAAAAGCTTTTACCAAAATAAGCAACAAACACGTTCAGCAAGTATCCATTTCCTATTACAACAGTACGACTATATTAAGTACATACAGTCCACCCAGATTTAGTTCGAAAGCTGTACGTAACTTGAATGGGAATGTCACCTACAAACACCACTTCAATTACAAGTTACTCAAACTGCGTCGCTTGGCACAATTTTGGTGTTTGTATTTAGAGTATTCGTTTCATCATAAATTCGGTGTGTTGTTTCGAAAATCGAGTAGAATTTGTGAAAGGCAACTAAATATTAATGATAAGGCAAATTGCGATTGAGAAATGGTGGATTCTAATTCTACTACCTACGCAAATCCACTCCTATTTTTAACGTTTGGAAATGACGTTTAGGCATTTCTCTCGGACAAATGGAAGCGGAGAGAATATGTCGGGCTCACTCAGGGAAAGATTGAATGTCCTGAATCCTACCACCTAAACGTACCTCGGTGTGCCAACTCGCTGCCTTAAATGGTGGGTGGGTCGCTGGTACTAGAACTGCTTCAGCGACACTCAAGCCAACATCTAACACAAGCATATTAGCTCAGCCAGCGACAGGGTATGATATACTCATAGCTATGTTTCAACACCACAGAAGCAGTTACAAGAAAATAGAGACGAGCCGCTGCCTACCTTAAACCATATAGGTGGCAAACAAGCACATGGTCTGCCTGATGGTAGGTGCTTGCCGTAGTCAGTATAATTTTGACTACAGACAATAGCGATGTACACAATTCCATTTGACTTATATTCGAATGTATCAACGTTCTAACTCCCTAACTACTCCTAACTAATATTATAAATGCAGATGTGTGTTTGTTTGTAACGCTTTCATACGCTTAACTACTCAACCGAGCATCATTAAATTTCGCATACACGTTGTCAGGGGAACAGAAAAGGATACCTTTCATTCAGAAAAAAGTACTGTTCCTCAGGGATAGAAAATTGTCAAATTTTTAGATTAACGCGGGCAAAACCGCCGGCAAAATCTAATTTTATATAAGTAGTTATATGCACTGCATCCTTGTCTATGAAAAATAGGTACAGTCTTGTACACAAATGTATTCGAATGGACTTATTCGCATCAGTAACTGCTACTTTACGACATTATGTAAGAGGACAGTACCCACGTCTCCAGTCGAACCGTCCCATTCAAGCTAAAACCTTGACGGTTTTACTATTCCGATTTTAATATATTTTCCATTTCTATTTCATGAGATGAACACTATCTATCCAAATATCAAATGTCATCCGTTATTTATGAACAGCCAATATAATATTCCAAGCGGACACTTTGTCTATCCCGACAGACTGACGGATTATCGCAGCTCTATTATTAATATACTAATATATGAATCCCACGCATTATACCAGGTTAAACTCCTTAGAGGTTACACATGTTTATATGAATGAGTAAGTTAGATATATTCAGTGAGCTGTTAATAGCTTGTCATGTAAATAGCACTACATACGTCATAACACGATTTCTGGATACGCGCATTTGATAGATTGTGTTAGATACTTTTATATTACGAAGGCCCGAAAAAAGGTACTCGATAAGGCATTGAGTAGAGAGGTGAGGTCGAATCCCATCCATTACGCCGCAGTTATGAACCTACTTCTTACACATGCTAGCTTAGCAAGAGAGGTAACAAGCATCCTAGTAATTTGGAACCCAAATCACTAGTAGAATAATAATAATCAGTGGCGTAGCTAGGCGTGGGCGAAGTGGGCCCTCGCCCACGGCCTCGCACTTAAAGGGGCCTCGCGAGGCCTCTATTAATGCGATGCCACCAGACTTAAAATAAAATCCTTACTAAAGGACTTCTGTAAAGCAAAAACCCGAAGAACATTACTTTTGTAAAAAAAAATTATCAGTTAAGTTACAAAATAAAACCTTTTTCAAATCGATATGCTTTTTAAAATTCTCCCATCGCGCATTTATATTTTTTCACTATCATAAGTAGGTATGTCGTGTCAAAGCATGTTTAGTAATATAGATTTATTGGGTAGATCTTGGGAACGAAAGAAAAGGGGCCTCGCTGATACGACTTTGCCCACGTTTATATTAGTCCACGCTACGCCACTGATAATAATATCAGCCCTCTATGAAATTTACCCACTGTTGGGCGCAGGCCTCTTTGAGTGTGAGAAGGGTTAGGCTAAGTCCACCATGCTGGCCCTGTGCGGATTGGCAGACTACAAATATCTTCGAGAAAATTATGGGAAACACACAATACAGCATGCAGATTTCCTCACGATGTTTTTCCTTCACATTTAAACCGACCGATAATTATATATATCCCGTGACACGCCAGCCTTATCAAAACGGATAATCCGGTTACTGCCGCCATATTTTTAATTGCAATTTATTTCGAGGTTAAGTAATTGAAAATTGAAGTTTTATGGCACTATAATATAATTATATTGAATAAAATATACATCGTTGTGTTCCTACTGAAATTTCCAATAACATAAAGCTACTAACGCTTATATATCAACAGAATTTATTGTATAAATGTTGTTTTGAAAATAAAAGTTCTGTGCAGTTACCTGTTTACGCCACCATTTTTCACCATATATTCCATTCTCTGTCACTTTATTCACTTCAAAAACACTCTCACACTATCACAAATATATATCGGACCTTATCTAAACACACACAACACTAATTTGTAACACTAACACGCGATAGAATGACTTTATTTACAAACACAATAATCTCGTAAAACTGCGAGCCATTCCGCCGGCGCCGTCGGCGCCTACCCGCGCTAACCATAGATTAGTATACCTGTTAGCGCTAACTGACCTTCTTTACGTCACACGACACGCCACGCGGCACCGTCAGCAAAGTAATAACTACAGTAAAATCTCTATAGCTCGAATGTCAAGAAAAAAATTCGAGATTTTAACTGATAAAATTTCGACTTATCAAGGCGCAATTTCTAAGAACATTCATTTATAAAAACAAATGACCCAAGCAACTAATAATGGACAAACCCAAGTGACCAACAATGAAAACCTAACATCTGTGTTTCTTGGAAAGTTTAGTAGTCATTCATTGCACGTGTGCAAGTTATAGGTAAACAATGGATTAGAGGCCCCGAATGAATATTGGGATTCCCCCAACTCATAGCAATAAAATCCAAAAGGAATCTTTTGGATTTTATTGCTTTGAGTTCGGAGAATCCCAAGTAAGAAATCATTAGGTATATGTATTCTATGAACTACGATTTACCGAGCATTTTGCAAAGTTATAATTTAAATTATTAAAATGTACTATTTTACTTCGTAGGGAAATAACATTTTGTTCGAGTTACTAAGTCTAAATAATTCGAGATACTGCGTAATTAGGGGTTCAGCGGTAGTTTATTTTCGATTTACTAAGGATTACGACTTAACGAGATTCGAGTTATAGAGATTGCACTGTATACGAATCATGGTGGACGTTGTTACTCGTGCTGTTTATAAAATAAAAGACTCATAAACCGAACTTAACAAAAACATTTACTTTCTTAGAATTAAGTACTTCAATTGTTTTTTGTTTTCGCCGCCCATCCACACGAGACCCTTTCTTAGCTCTGTGTATAAAATATGCAGAGTACATACATATTTATTTCTATATTTAGATATGAGTAAAATATCGTGTGAAAGTGTGAGAATAATTGTAAAATATTGTTGAAATTGCAATCATCCAAATTATTATAATAAACGGAATGGTATTATGCTCTGAAATTAGCTATATAACTAACATTTTACAAGCTTTTTATTTAGTTTCACCTGTCCCGTTGTCTGTCTGTAATGAAATCTTGCAAGTTCAATTTGACCCACTTCCCAGTATCCAATTGAGCTGAAATTTTGCACGCATATGTATATCGCGTGACAATGCAATATTATGATGACATGGAGCTGGTCTGATGATGGAGCTGGAAGGTGGTCATAGGAACTCTGTAGGTAATGAAATGACGCAACTCCATCGAGTTTGGGCTCGTTTAATTTGTCTTGACAAGTACTATGTCTTTAGATGTAGTGAATATCAAACAGACAGCCAGGTATACTTACGTAAAGAGATGCTCGTTGCGAATGAAAGAATGGTTGAAGAGAGATATTTTTGGTACAAAAATAAAACATGAATAAAATAATAAGTAGGTGTATTTATATTTTTACAAATGTGTGCACAAAATATTTACAACAATACAATTATTTTATTTTAGACTTGTCCGTTGAAGATATTATGCCATTTATTATCAAGCTTGCGCGTTACATACGAAATTAGATACATCACAAAATATTTAATAAAAGCGCGCGACGAGCCGATGGGCGCTTTCATTGCCGCTCTGGTTCGGATTCGGACCCGGACGGGGTCTGCGACCGCGACCTCGACCGCAGGCGAGCCAAACTGAAAGTACACAATACAATATAATAATAATAATATAATATTCTACACATACACACAACAACACCTAGCCCAAACTAAGCAGAGCTTGTATTATGGGTACTAGACAATGAATAAACATACATATATACTTTTTTTTGTAAATACATACATATTATACATAGAAACACCCAGACCAAGTCAAACATCCATGTTCATGCACACAAATGTTTGACTTGTGCGGGAATCGAACCCGCAACCTCAGGCGTGGTAGTCGGTTACACTAACCACTACACAATCGAGGCCGACAATACATTACAACTTTACACTTTAGTTGAAAAACTACTCATTATGCAAAAAATCGTAAACTAATAAATAACCTATGTATGTACAAAATTACGATGTAAGATAAATTATTTAACATATGTAACAAAAAAATTACAATACTTTTTCTAGTGGACATAAAAACTGAATGTGCTGACGGTATGATCGTGAGGAAAAATTCGTGTCGTGTAGGTACCTATCTAATACTGCAAAATGGCGGATTTTTGTTAGACGTTTTTACCGTTTTCAAACCTTATTATTACATGATTATGTAATTATATGGGTAACTAATGACACAAATATTCTTTTAAATGAATTATCTAACTAATATAGGTGTTTTATACCAAATGTAATAACATTTATTATAAAATTATGGCGGATGACGAAAATTTTGATGATACATTATCACACACTTCTAAAGTTCGAGACGTTTTTCAATATCTTTTAGGCCATTTTTCGAATGAAATTCACTTCACACATAAACTTTGGACATTTCTCAGTAATTCTACATATAAATCAATAAAAAACACTTACCGATTTCGTTGAAAACTCATTTTCAATAGTTATAGATAGCACGCACAGTACAGTTTCTCACAAGAATTTGATTGAAAGTGAATGTCACGATTTTTATTTTTTTATGGAACTGTGTTACGTTCTAGTAACTTAAAAACTATCACAAATGTTGCATAATGAACTGAACTAATGCTTCAAGTCGTTGTTTTGTACAGATCTGTTGTTGAACCGAATAAATTCACGACCAATCGCCGCGAACCGATTGCGGACAGGGTCTGTCCGCTCGACAGTTGAGGCCAACATTTTTTGCGGACAGGGTATGTCCGCTCGACGCTTGACGGGACATACTAGCTTTTGCGCGCGACTCCGCCCACGTGGTACCTACTTGAATAAAAATTACCCTATGGCCTTCCCCAGGTTTAAAACTATATCTGTACCAAATTTCATCTAAATCGGTTGAGTGGTTTTGCCGTGAAAAGGTAACAAACAGACAGACAGATAGACAGACAGAGTTAGTTTCGAATTTATAATATTAGTAAGGATTGCGCATCGAAATTATGTGCGTATTGATTGACAATTATCGCCAGCTCCGTGCCTCGGAGAGCACGTTAAGCCGTCGGTCCCGGCTGCGATGAACATCTATGGCAGCCGCCTCCGCGCGCGTTCCCTCTGTTTGATTCATTCCATTACCGGCCGCGTACGAACGTGCACGTAATCAAGCAGACAGGGAGGGGAATGCGCGCGGTGGCGGCGCGGCGGCGGCGCGGCGGCGGCGCGGTGGCGGGCTTCGCGCGACTCGTATCTACAGTGTAATTGTGCGGCGTCGGCGCGGCGACGGCGCGGTGACGGCATCGTGTGCAGGAACGCTAATTCCTAAATCACTTGGTAGCTCTTCAACTCAGGCTTCTATAGCTCTCATTCCCAAACAATACATGTATTTGTAAATTTAATTTCCTGCCATTAAACAAATGCGATGGACCCTAGAGACTTCTATGGAGCGTGTCGTTAAGGGTTGATTAGGGCCGAAATCACGGCCAACTTAGATTAATGACGAGCGGACGCTCAATTAAATGAGTTTGACGCACTTCCACTGTATTTGGAGGACAAAGGTCAAGGACGCCTGCGGGCCTGGAGACAGGACGTGTGAGGAAATGATAGTAAAGAATCGAAATAGTTTAGTATCATGTCTTTGTGGTTAGGAACAGGTGGGTTCACGACAATCAGCCTGCCTTTGCCCACTGTAATCTATACTAATATTATAAAGCTATAGTTTGTTTGTTTGAACGCGCTAATCTCAGGAACTACTGGTTCGGTTTGAAAAATTATTTTAGTGTTAGATAGCCTATATATCGAGGAAGGCTTATATAACATTACGCTACCACCCACGGGGGCGGCGCAGTAACGATAAACGCGGGTGAAACCGCGGGAACATCTTTTCTTTACACATATAAAATGTTTGCATTATTATTATTATTATTATTATTGTTATTTGTTTGTTGTTTGCATGTGTAGCTGTTTTGTTTCCCAATAAAGTAAATAAATAAATAAATACACGCATGTGTTTTTCATTGTTGTTAAATGGTAACTACTCTATTGTATTAGTTAATACACCTGGAGAAAATAGTTGTATGTAATGTGAATAAATAAATAAACATAATTACGTTTGACATTCATAAGTGCTACTTTGTGACCTACTTGAATAAGTGATTCGATTTGATCCCGGAATTGAACCCAGGGTCTGTTGCAGCAACAATAAGATGATCACAATCTTCTCCCTAGCCTTTATTATTCCCAAGTCATTTGGGGTCGGCTTTCTAGTCTAACCGCATTTGACTGGATATCAGTTTTTACACGGAGCGACTGCCATCTGACTTCTGCAACCCGAAGGCTAACGATACCCTAAGGCTAGACCAGTGTCAGGATATTAGAGGGCACTAACTTCCCAATGAAGACTGCCATAGATGTTCATGGCAGCCGGGACGAACTACTTAACGTGCTCTCCGAGGCACGGAGCAGGCGACAATTGTCAATCAATACGCACATAATTTCGAAAAATCATATAACTTCCGAAAGTCAGAGGTGCGCGACGTGGGTTCGAACCCGACACCCTCTGCATTGCAGTCTGTTGGTCTCCCCACTGAGCTATCGCTAAGATGATCACAATAAATTCAGTTAATTCAAAATGCTCTTGGTAGGTCTTACGTTTACGCGAATGCTATACATTGAAATTACTTTATACGGATTTATCCACCTTGTTTGTAATGATAATAACTCCTAGTGTTTTAAAATAAACAAACATTATATCAAGTAGTTTAATTTAAATTACACATAATGACTCGATGGCGTAGTGGTGAGTGTAACCGACTGCCACGCCTGAAGTTGTGAGTTCGATTCCCGCACAAGTCAAATATTTGTGTGCATGAATATGGATGTTTGTCTTGGTCTGGATGTTTCTATGTATAATATGTATGTATTTACAAAAAAAAGTATACAGGGTGTAAGGGGAACGCTTCCGAAGCCGAAAGGCTAATATTATACTATCTAAATACTATTGAATACCAATAATAATTTGCCTTATACTTAATTTTTTTGGAATTTAATGTACATCAAACATAACTCGGGTTCAATGCCACGCGTATCAGCGCGCACGATAATAAGTATTATTAATCATAAAGGCCGCTCTAGCCCGCTCGCCGCGCCGCGCGCCGCTGCGCTCGCCGATACAAGTTCGTAGCTAAGTAGGGTGAAGGTTTTCATATAAACCCACTTACCTAGTTAAATCCGCTGTGCTCTTATGAGATGTGGCTCAAACTGCGCCCCATTCACCTCCAGTCAAATTCGGGCTCGTCACAGCGTCTCCTCGTGAAGGCGGGGCATTAATGTGGAGTCTTCAGTGCAGTCCACACGAAGTTTTTCGAAGACGCTCACTATTCGTCGACGCATCTCGTCAGCACTGTCACACTCCCGATCAAACACTCTTTCTTTTACGTAACCCCACAAAAAATAATCTAAAGGTGTGAGATCGGGGGAACGAGGTGACCATGCGTGCGGTCCTAGCCTCCCAATCCATCGGTCACTGAATAATTCAGTGAGACGCTCACGGACGGACCTTACAATGTGTGGTGGCGCACCGTCGTGCAGGAACCACGTTAGCCGATACTGAGCCAGTGACAAGTCATCTAGTACGCCATTTAGATGCTCGTTAATAAAATCAATATAACGTGGTCCGTCGAGCCGCTGCGGTAGAAATACTGGTCCGAGTATTCTATCATTATAAACACCAGCCCACACGTTGACTGACCATCGTGTTAGGTGCCCGGTCTCTTGGAAGGTATGTGGATTAGCCTCTGACCACACGTGAGTATTCCTTCTATTCTACAATCCGTTCCTTGTGAATGTGGCCTCGTCCGTCCAGATAACGTGCTCGACAAAATTTGGTGCTTGATGTTGCTGGTCTATAAGCCAACGGCAATAAGCACGACGACGCTCATGGTCACCGGGTACCAACGCTTGCACTTTATGTACCTTGTATGGGCGCATCCTATTTTTCCGCAACACCTTATGAACATACGAGTGCGACACACTTATTCCGTCCCGCCGCCGCGGCCGCATTAATTTCGTAGCACTTCGCGTGCCGAGGCGTGGGTTTCGACGAATGACATTTAATACACGTTGTTCCGTGTGCACATCCACTTGTCTACCACCACCTGCCGCCGCTGGGCTAATCTCTGGTATTTCGCTAAGGATTTGTTATATAAAAATTATGAACTTTATTTCTAGCTATACGTCAGTATGTGTTAATAGCAGCTGACAAATGCGATACAACCGATCATCTTGAAATTTTGCATATACGTTGACAGGTGTACAGAAACGGACATAGGCTACCTTTCATCCCGAAAAAAAATACTGTTCCCGAGGAAAACAATAATAACGTTCTTATGATAATAGATGGCGCCACGTGTCTTTCGAATCATGCTTGAATTATATTATAACAAGCAGAGTACAACCCGAATTGATTGTCAAATTCAAAATTAACGCGAGCGAAGCCGCGGGCAAAAGCTACATAGTAAATTATAATTATAATTATAGAAAATAAATATTTGACTTATAAATGTATGTGCATAATACATTGGATAGGATTTGATAATGAAGGTCAAGATCTTCCCTTTAAAAAGAAATGCATTTGGTATATGTTGTTTCAGGAAACAGTGTTTTTTCGTATACTTGATTTCATTCATACATTCATACTCACTCTATTATCCAGAGGGAAAGTAAGTGACTACTACGAAACGATCCATTTGATTATTTGCAAAAGTTTCCAAAGGTATAAGATTTTGTAAATGATCACCCTCCCAAATCTAAGCCCCATGTAATCCATCAGTGAGGTCCGAAAGGATCAAGAGTACTTCCATCCATAAAAGACAAGTAATATGCAAGCAAAAGATTTTTCTTCATCGTAAATTAGAATTAAAACTAATAAAGTTAAACATTAGATTGGCAGGCGTCTCAAAACTAAATCCATTTAGTCAGTTTTTTACAGGCATTAAAATAGACAAAAATTTTTTCTAAAGGCATCTCCCCCATCTACAGTATAATTAATTAAATTCCAGATTGGCAACCCCTGATTGCTGTTTAAACGAGTTTTCTGACAGATCGTGATTTCGGAAGATTAAAGTTTAAAATTTTCACTTAATTACCAGAAAAGTCTATTTGCAAAAAAATATCTTTACTTTGATTGCGGCGTTTCTTTGTTTAGGTAAATTGGTTCTAAATGTCAACTTGTAGGCTTGATTGCTATGATCAAATTAGATGGATAGACGACCCGTTACTTGTTCAGAAAGCTACAGACAATTTCAAAATTGTATTAAGTATTACACGATCTTATAAAACATAAGAGAATATCAAATAACAACAACTGCAACCAAATAACCTCTTGGGTACAATAAACAAATTTTATAAAATGTTTGAAATTATGATGAAAGTAGAAGAAAATTGTCTCTATTAATTAGGGCAATTGTTATTACGACAGATAGACAGTAATTGCTGTCATGTAGTTCGACATTATGTAAATAATAATTACAGTATTTGTAGCTGTTTACTTTGGGCTTGAGCCACCAAGATAAATTTAATAATAACTAGCGGTCGCCTAGTGCTCGAAATTCGACCAAAGTTTGCCTGTAAGATATTGCTGATATAAGTCATTATATATTGATATATGTAACCATAGTTACGTGCTTCGACTGCGTGTGTCAAATGCATGGTTGTGTGCGTGTAGTGTTTTTTCATTAATTTAATGTATTTCTAATGCATATTTTATATAAATATTAGGATTCGCCTCTCCTTCTCCATATAAACTTTAACTGTGGCAAATTTCATACTCCTCCGTCCGCACAATTTTCGTAAAAAGGGGTACAAAGTTTTTGCTTCACGTATTAATATATATATAATAATAATTATAATAATAATTATAATAATAAGTGTTGCTCTCTGCTGCTGGCTTGTACGCCTATAGTGGCTATTCAGGGGGCCCATCTAGTGAGTTGTCGAGTCACTGTCTGTCCATTCGATTGATTCTATTAGAGTATTCAGGGCAGACGCCGTTTTATCATCCATAGTTACCAATATACCAGTCCATCAAACACCCATACTCATAGCCCATATATTAGAATGCATACGTAGCAATAGTCCTACGCCTGCTGCGGCTAGTGCTGTTGTAGGTGTTCCATCCTACCTTTGATTAAAACTCTCGAAGGGCCTCTTCATGTTGGACCCATGTCTCCGTGTAAGCTTCCCAAAGGGCCGGGTATTTTCCTAACGTATTAGGAATATACCCGTGAAAGAGAAACAA
This sequence comes from Catocala sponsa, assembly GCA_963564715.1. NCBI lineage: Eukaryota > Metazoa > Arthropoda > Insecta > Lepidoptera > Erebidae > Catocala > Catocala sponsa. The sequence continues at coordinate 2,342,613 of OY751337.1, forward strand.
ATAAAAGAAAAATAATAATAATATTCTATCACATACACACAACACCATCTAGCCCAAATTAAGCAGAGCTTGTACTATGGGTATTACACAATGGATAAACATACATATACAGGATGTAAGGGAAACGCTTCCGAAAACGAAGACTAGTGGTAGTGCTGGTGATGACTGATACGATACCACAAAATAAATCGAAAATAAATTCCTTTTTTTATGGATTTTTTTTGCTTTTTTCACGTGTTATTGTGTTCGGACAGCCAAATACAACGGAAATCAAAAAGAAAATAAATTTAATTCCCTTTTTAGAAGGAACTGCAATGTACATAATTAAATTGCACAGCTGACGCTAGGGTCAATGATTCGCGCGCTACGTCACGCTCACGAGTAGGTATAACTACCGACATGCACAGCGGCCGTCGCTTGCGCCGCCGCGCTGCGCCGACTGCATTTTTGTTATTTGGTCATTTTTGTTATTCAAACTTTGGTCGAATTTCGAGCACTAGGCGACCGCTAGTTATTATTAAATTTATCTTGGTGGCTCAAGCCCAAAGTAAACAGCTACAAATACTGTAATTATTATTTACATAATGTCGAACTACATGACAGCAATTACTGTCTATCTGTCGTAATAACTATTGCCCTAATTAATAGAGACAATTTTCTTCTACTTGCATCATAATTTCAAACATTTTATAAAATTTGTTTATTGTACCCAAGAGGTTATTTGGTTGCAGTTGTTGTTATTTGATATTTTCTTATGTTTTATAAGATCGTGTAATACTTAATACAATTTTGAAATTGTCTGTAGCTTTCTGAACAAGTAACGGGTCGTCTATCCATCTAATTTGATCATAGCAATCAAGCCTACAAGTTGACATTTAGAACCAATTTACCTAAACAAAGAAACGCCGCAATCAAAGTAAAGATATTTTTTTGCAAATAGACTTTTCTGGTAATTAAGTGAAAATTTTAAACTTTAATCTTCCGAAATCACGATCTGTCAGAAAACTCGTTTAAACAGCAATCAGGGGTTGCCAATCTGGAATCTAATTAATTATACTGTAGATGGGGGAGATGCCTTTAGAAAAAAAAATGTCTATTTTAATGCCTGTAAAAAACTGACTAAATGGATTTAGTTTTGAGACGCCTGCCAATCTAATGTTTAACTTTATTAGTTTTAATTCTAATTTACGATGAAGAAAAATCTTTTGCTTGCATATTACTTGTCTTTTATGGATGGAAGTACTCTTGATCCTTTCGGACCTCACTGATGGATTACATGGGGCTTAGATTTGGGAGCGTGATCATTTACAAAATCTTATACCTTTGGAAACTTTTGCAAATAATGAAATGGATCGTTTCGTAGTAGTCACTTACTTCCCTCTGGATAATAGAGTGAGTATGAATGTATGAATGAAATCAAGTATACGAAAAAACACTGTTTCCTGAAACAACATATACCAAATGCATTTCTTTTTAAAGGGAAGATCTTGACCTTCATTATCAAATCCTATCCAATGTATTATGCACATACATTTATAAGTCAAATATTTATTTTCTATAATTATAATTATAATTTACTAGCTTTTGCCCGCGGCTTCGCTCGCGTTAATTTAGAATTTGACAATCAATTCGAGTTGTACTCTGCTTGTTATAATATAATTCAAGCATGATTCGAAAGACACGTGGCGCCATCTATTATCATAAGAACGTTATTATTGTTTTCCTCGGGAACAGTATTTTTTTTCGGGATGAAAGGTAGCCTATGTCCGTTTCTGTACACCTGTCAACGTATATGCAAAATTTCAGGATGATCGGTTCAGTGGTTTAGGCGTGAAAAGGTAAAAAAGAAACAAACTTATTTTCGCTTTTATAATATTACTAGTTAGGATTAGGATTCCTTAGCATTTGTCAGCTGCTATTAACACATACTGACGTATAGCTAGAAATAAAGTTCATAATTTTTATATAACAAATCCTTAGCGAAATACCAGAGATTAGAAAAAGGTATTAGAGATGGGATGAAAAAAAGGAGTAGCTAGATATGTGGGCTTCTGGCAGTCATACCTACCAAGCGAAACGCAGTAATATTATTATCTACTACCTTTACGCCGGTTTCCTGTAATATCGTGGCACTTTTTTAGACGAACCAGCCCATGAGACAGAGGACTCTTTGACTTGGTATAAAGGATCCAGGTATAATAATATTAGTATTGTATACAAACCGTCCCATCTGGGCACGGGCCTCCTCTCAGTGTGAGAAGGGTAGGCCATAGCCCACCACGCTGGCCCAGTCCGGATCGGCAGACTTCACATATCTTCGAGAACATTACGGAGAGCTCTCAGACATGCAGATTTCCTCACGATGTTTTCTTTCTCCGTTAACGCAAGCTATATTTAACTAATTAATACGAAAAATCAGACATGCGTGCCTTGGGATGGAACTTAAGACATCTGCGTAGCAGCCCAACGCACTCCCACTAAGCTAACGCTCCGGATACTTCAATACAAAAAAAAAATAACATGCGACGTATTTTTAATTATAGGTATGGATGAATAACACTGGAAACAGTCATTTTGCGGCATGGTAAGTTAAAGTCAATTTTGTGTAAGTTCAGTATGCTGAATACGAGAAAAATATCAGATTTGTTAAATTTACTCTAGTTTATGAGATAAGACTTTATAACTATACTAGCTTTTGCCCGCGTCTTCGCTCGCGTTAATTTAGAATTTGACAATCAATTCGTTGAACTCTACTTGTAATAATTTAATAATAAAAGAAATGAGAAAATTTCGTTACAAACTTTACCCCCCATTTTACCCCTCTAAGGGGGAGTTTTGTCCATTCCACTTACATAGGACCCAATATACCAATTTTCATACTTTTAAATCCAAAAACGAGAAAATTTCCATACAAACTTTACCCCCCATTTTACCTTTTTAGGGGAACTTTTGTGTATTTTACCTACACAGGTCATTTTCAATTATAATCAATAACTTGTATACCTATTTTTATAGTTATAAGTCCAGAAATGAGCAAATTCCATATAAACTTCACCCCCTATTTCACCCCCTTAGGGGTGGAATTTCAAGAAATCCTTTCTTAGTACACCCCTACAAATTAAAACACACATGCTCTCCAAATTTCAAGTTCCTACGACCAGCGGTTTAGGCTGTGCGTTGTCTCTAAGTCAGTCAGTCAGGACATCTTCCTTTATATATATAGATAGATGACTGAAAGAAGGTCGAAAGAAATATACAATTACATATTAAATATATATTTTAGAAGCGGCTATATAATAACGACAAGAAAACTTAATACATATTTATTAACAAAAAATCTTTAAAAAAAATACTTTATCTGTAAGCTTTTTATTGTGTTTACTAGCTGTTATCTGCGACTTCGTCCGCGTAGATTTTAACTAAAAAGTGTTTGTCGCCGCGGAACCCAACTATATTTCTCTGCCCAAGTTACTTAAATGGCGTAGTTTTTATAGTGTAAAGCTAGATAATAGCATGGCTTACTCAAAAACAACATTTAAATATGCGTCGTTAGATTACACGCTGTCACAGAATGCGTAAGAAAAATAAAGATTCACAGCTCCTCCCCGTATGTGATAGCGTGATAATATGTAGCCTATATGTTGACCCGACCTGTTAGTAATATTCATGCAAAATTTGAAGTAAATCCATGCAGTACTTTTTGAGTTTAGCCCGGACATACATACAGACAAACAGACAAAAGTTCTAAAAACTATAGTTTTGGCTTCGATATCGATTGTAGATCACGCCCCAAGTATTCTTTTAAAAAAAATATTCAATGTACAGTTTTGACTTTCCTACGATTTTATTATATGTATAGATGTTCAGCACGATCCCTTATTAAACTCAAGCAATAGTCTGATATCATATGGCTGTCCCATTGGCCTAGGTATCTTTATTTCATTGTTCTAATGTCCTGATGGAACCGTTCTTTATGTTGAATATCTCAAGAACCAGATTCAATCCATACAAGGTAAATACATTTCAGGTATGACTGATGAAGGTGCTTATAAAAACCATTAACAAAATGAATGCCGCAGAAAATATATAGCTTTTTGTTTCCCAGTGTAATTGGTCCGTCTAACAATCCAATCCTATCTAAGTGTGTCCTCGAGTACACGTGTAGGTTTCTCTCTAGTGACTTGAAACAGGACAGTTGTAATGAGTGGCCTTCAATGTAAATGACGTAATGGACGTGGTTTCATTTATTTCGAAACAACTGTCTTCAAGGCCGCTGTATCATCACGTTGTACCATGAAAGTAAACCAATTTAGTTTGCTTGTTACTTAATACCACAGAACATTATCACAGTTAAGTGAATAGAATCAACACATTTTGTTTAATACAAATATAAAATATACAATTACCATAACAATCAATGTGTTCACAATTACTCCGTGTAAAAACTTAAAATAATTAATATTTTCGCCTACAAAATTAGGTAAATTTGCAAAAACGTAAGCTCGTGTTACGTGATTTTTAGATTATAACAGTAGAAATCTATCTCCTATTTTACAGCTTAAACGAAACATAAATAGTTATACTTATTACAATTTGTCCGCCTCAAATATTTAAGTTATTGGTTCACAATAAAGATACATATTTATCAAAAAAGCACTTGAAATCCTCAATACAATTTAACTATGGCGGCCGCGCGCCGATTTGAATATGCGCCGCACGAGCTCTGTCATTATCTGTCTTACGCTCGGCACAGTCGTAATACATTACACTAGCTGGTAGGCAAGATGCTGCTGTACGTATTTTATTTTAATTTATTTATAAATACGCGACGAGATATCTATGTACCTACTCTTTATTAAGCATAAATGGACAAGGAATGCGAAAAGCTAAGTCCGTTGTATAAAAAAAACTAGGTAAGTGCAAGACAGACTCGCATACCGAAGGGCAAAGCAAAGACGATGATTTTCATGAGTTTTGGCCAGCGGGAAATATCCAAGGTTTTGATTCCCTTGCGACTGTCAAAATATGCGCCATAAACGGCCGTATTTTTTTAATATCATTGATGTAGGAGTTTTATTTTATCACAGCTTCTAGTGATCGAATACTTGGGTATTTTTTATTAATTTCAACTTGATATTAACACGCGTTTCTGAGAAAAAGTGATCTAATACTACATCACACGTGTGATTCAGTAACAAACATTTATATAAGCATTCACATTTATAAAATTAATAGCATGATGGTCTAATGGCCGGTATACATATAATACAAAAAGTTTTGGCAACGAATATTGGGCTGAAAGCTTAAAGTATTCTCGATTTATGGTTAACAGCTGAGCTGATGACGTATAAAAGTACCAAAAGTAGCCCTTACGTATGCATTTCCGACATATTAGCTATTATAGTTTATGAGTATATTTATCCGGGAGTAGAAAGCCAGCTGGGATTTGAACCTTGGACTTCATGATAAGTAGCGATTAGAATTCACAGACATGCAGGTCTTCCGATCTTTTCCTTTACCGCTTACGCAAGAGATTTAAAACACATATAATTTCGAAAAGTATCCAAATAAATTTCTCTCCTTCCTAAAAAGTAAGTTATTTGCAAAGGTAAATCACCAACAATTAATATATTTCGAAAAGACACACATCCATCATCCACCTTCGGATCGAACTCGCTAGGCTATCGCCGCTTGCTGTTAATAACATTATCAAACTCTAATTAAATTCATAAGCAATAGAAATCGACGTGAAACATTAACGCGGTGTCATTGTAAACTATTCATCATGGCTGATATGCGGTATTAATAATATGCAGGACAATACACGCTGCGTCTAACGAAACGCGCCTTATCATGCGATAATAAATAATGGTCGGAAGGAAAACGTGCGCGTGACAACAAAATGGCGGGTGATACAAAATGGCTGATCATTATGACGTAGGATTTTAGTCTACAGAGATTGTAAAATTTGTAAAAATACTATAACACATTTGTAGAATGTTGGTTGCATTGTTTGATCTGTAACTTTTTAGCACGACACCGCAATCAATCACATTGTGAATTAAGTCCTCTATGTAGATGTGAGAGTTTTTACAATGTCGGTACATTGTATAAATCGCGATGACGGTCCATCGCGATTTATATACAGAGCAACTCAAACGAAGTTTCATATCTATAAAGCATACGCTGTCACTTACAAAAATGCTGTATTTATTAGAAACGGCCACGATTTATTTTCCTTTCTAGAGCCAGAATATGTATAAGTCGTCTATCACGGCAATAAAGATGGCAACAAAATGCCATTTAATAAAATTCTAACTAATATTACAAATGAAAATGTAAAATTGTTTGTTTGTTAGGTACGTTTTCACACCTTAACTGCTTCACCGATCAACATGAAATTTCGTACACTTTGTCAGGGGTACAAAGAAGTACATACGGTGCAATTCATCCAATAAAAACCGGCCAAGTGCGAGTCGCACTCGCGCACGAAGGGTTTCGTACCATTATCTATAAAAACGGCAAAAAAATCACGTTTGTTCTATGGGAGTTTGTTTTATTCTGTTTGTTTAGTATTTGTTATAGCGGCAACAGAAATAGGTACATCATCTGTGAAAATTTTAACTGTGTAACTATCACGGTTCATGAGATACAACCTGGAGACAGACGGACAGACGGACGGACAGCGGAGTCTTAGTAATAGGGTCCCGTTTTACCCTTTGGGTACGGAACCCTAAAAAGTACCTACAGTTTACAAGTGGAGCCGCGATCAAGCGCTAGTAATAAATATAAATAGTGTATTATTTTAAGTCTCAGTGAAAATGACAAATAATGTATTAAAACTTTATTACAAATATATAAATACATAATCGCTAAATTTACAAAAACGCAAACACGTTAGGATCTTATGAATACAGTCTTTGTACTTGGTCATTTTCTGTTTCACCGCTAATTACTGAAATGCCACTTAAATTAACCGAAATCATAAGATGATATACATAAAAGCTATCGCCATATTTTTACAAAACAAGTGTAAAAAAAGGAAAGCAAAAGTTAAAATTTATAATCGATATTGAGAATTCAGAATACAAAACTATACAAGTCTTAAAGTTTAATTGTAATAATGGATCAAGCTTTAGTAAATGGACACACGAATAAAATTATATTATAACTCGAATAGCAAAATTTTCTAGTATATGAAAATAGGATTTTGATATCCTTATCTCCTTTTTAAAGACCTGAAGTATGGATGCAGATATCGATACCGAAATCTGCTCAATATCGCAGAAGAATAAAAAGGGAATAAGAAATGTGATGGTGACGATCTAGAACAATCTACGACAATCGCCTGTTCTGAAGATTACCCTCTGGATGCCACTAAGACCGAACTAAAAATACATGAGAATGGATATTTAGTGGATGAGAATTTCTTGTAAACCTAGTAGTTCGAGAAACAATATGCGTTGATGATTTGATTTGTGTGACGACATTACCGACGATTAATTTTGAAGATTGTGATCCAGTAGTTGACCAATATAAGTGTTGAATGACTTAACTTCTGAAACGTTCATGACTCCTACGGTGGAGTCATGAACGTTGACGTCGTTGCGCGTCCGTGACCCCTACGGAAGAGTCAAAAATCTTTGGTATTTTTTTCGCGACCAATCACAGCGAGTTTTCATGACTCCCCTGTAGGGGTCACGGACGCGCAACGGTAGAGTTTTTTTATGAGGACATTCCAAGGGTTAAAATTATTTATGAAGTAGATGTGCCAACTTTCGCCGCCTCCTGTTTCAGCCTTTCGTTTTCAGCGACAAGCGCTTTCACCCTTTGTTCGTATTTTTCTCTCAGTTCCTGGAACAACGATCAAATAGTTTGCGTGTAAGACCATTCACGAGAAACTGTACAGCCAACACCCATGACACGAATCAAAATTTTAAATGCATCCAGTTTTCTAGGCTAAGTATCAAAACGAAACGATGGCAAGAATTTTAGATATTAATATTCATGGATATTGCTGAAAGTTTACAAATCTCTTGGGCTAATATAAATAAACCAAAAATTTTGTTGTGTTTTATTGCTTATTTTGCCCTAAAACATTGAACGTTTAAGGGGAAATTATATATGATGCAGGTTAACGTTTTTAATTAAACTTGAATCTTAGAAGTTCGATATTTACCTTAAATATGGCAAGTTGTGTCTCGTACTCTTTCTTCAAGTCATCGTTGAGGCTGGTGCTGGTCTGAGCTCGCTGGAGCACCAAGCCGTACCTGTCCTTCTCAGCCTTGAACCTCGCTTCCATCGCTTGAAAACGGTCCTGCAAATACATCAGCCTTGTATCACTTATTCCTTTAAATGACATCCTATCTTTCACCTACATTAATATCATGTATGGTCTGTCTTGAAATGGAATTCAATAAACCATATGGCATTTCATAAATATGATAACAAATATAACAACGATCAGATGAATTAATTCATCCTTAACGTGATTGTAATTTAATTAATAGACAATAAATAGGTAATAAAATATCTTGAGATTTAAAATTAAAATATGTTCTGATGACAAACAAATTTCATATCTTTAATACAAATATTTTGGATAACATTTGTTAATAGTTTAATTCGCTAGAAGAATAATATTGGATGGTACAAATTGAAATCATTATTATAAACTTGCCATAAAAATCTAAATATCACTAAACTTTTCTTTTAATAATTTAGAGAGTATTACCTCCATAGCCTTGACTTCAGAGTTCCTTATCTCTAGAAGGTCCTTGGTGATAACGTTGATGTCCTTGAGGGACTGCACTTGCGTCGTCAACGCCTCGATCTGAAGCTCCTGGTTCTTCACCATCTTTGTCTTGTCGAAGATCATGCCGCGCGCTTTGCTTAGCAACTATAAACAATATTTATTGTCATTTGTATAACGATTGTTTCATTTTATGCGTTACATAGAGCTAGGCATCTGTATCTGCCTTTTTATGCTACTGGCAAATAAATTAATTTTTAGAAGTGCAATTTGAAATGCACGTCGAAACAACTGAATAGTTTAGTTAGTTATTGAGCCCTACAAATGGGCCATTGATGTTAAGTAACTCTTCCAACTCTGCTCTCTCTAAGGTGACCGTTGTTACTCGATACTTCTATGATCTATCACAGTTTCTGGAATGTTTAGAACTTAATCCGTTGATTGCTCACGCCTCTCCAGTGTAAGAACACATAAGCTTGTATCTCGTTAGTCTCGAAGTTGAACATTGTTATTACTCAACTTTTAGTTGCAGAAGTTTACTGCGCCTATTTAAAAAGCTGCTCGTGGCTATAGCATCAAAACCGGAACAAATATCATATTTAATACGAACCTCTTCGTGTTGCTGTTTAATATTCTCAATCATCTCATGATTCTTGCCGCTGGGCTTCGAAAGCGCCGCCTGGAGTTCAGTCTCTAAATTCCTCACTCTTGCTTTAAGGAGGTCGATCTCTTCTTCACGAACCTGCGTTTAGGAAATAATCGATAGGTCATTTACAATGCGTTGGAAAATAAGGAATAAGAACTTTAATATAATTATATATTATGCTATCTTAATATTAATTTTTACTTTAGTCTCAACTAGTAAAAATAAAGATTCGTTTAAATTTATCAATATGAAGTCTTCTTTTAAATTAATTAAGAATATAGGATATTTTTAAGTAGCGAGCAGAAAGAAAATATCTCACTAGTAGTGTGTGTCTTGTTTGCTTAACAGCTGTTAGCCAGCGGCAATTTAGAACCCGTTGGTTGCATAACAACTCTGATAAATATTAAAATTTATAGCAAAGCAAAAGGCAAGGTATTTTGTAAAATGTTATTTCATTTTAGTTTCAATGTGTAGTCTTAGTCGATGACAATGTTCTTTACAGACATTGTAACAGCGTATAAAGACGCCCAGTGAATACTTACTAATATTATTAAAGCTTATAGTATACTCGCGAATGTAAATATGTTTATGTGTTTGTCGCGCTATCGCGCCTTAATTCCTAGACCTATCACCATAAAATTTCGCAGTTGTCAAGTGTACCGAAAAGGACATAGGATACCTTTCATCCAAAAAAATAACTGTTGTCGAGGAATAGAAAATTGACATAACCTACATTTATGCGAGCGAAGCCGAAGGCAAAATCTATTTATCTATAAAATTTTAATCTCAGAAGCACTCAGCAGCTTGATAGCAGCGAGGGTAAATAGTAGTAATAGCCAATAATCGCTCTGCTTAAGTGTATTTTTCAAAAACTTGCCTTCAATTCCAATTTGAGTCCATCTTCTGTTCTCTTATTTTTGACCTTCTCCAATTCTTCTATCTTCTTTAAAAGCGCCTGTTCCCTTTGTTGCCAGTCACCCTGAAAACGTCAAATAAATCGCACATAGGTATCTTTAAACTCTATACTTTATATTATGAATTATGATACCCTAATATCAAGATAGAAGTATTGGTTTCACAAAACAGTGAGGTAACCAGTTGCCGAGTGTTTATAACAAAATTAAATATGAGAAATGACTTTCGTTTTTTATTAATATTACTCTATTGAATTGCCTGTTTTTATAAATTTATTATATCTATACTAATATTATAAATGGGTAAGATTTGATGTTTTGTTTGTTTGGGTTATAAGGCAAAAACTACACAATCGATTTAAAAAATTCTTTCACCAATAGAAAGTTATATTATCACCGAGTAACATAGGTTATATTTTATTATAAAAATAGAGATTGCTACCTAAATTCCAGCAATGTATCATTATATTGCGTGCGCTGCGAAAACTATTGATGATACATAAAATAGTGTGCTATATGCATAGAATACGGGTACGTATTACAATACCGAAATTTCATAATAACTATGACCGAAATTTCATAATAATTATTTCATAATACCGACGTCCAAAACAACGAAATTCAAAATACCGAAAGTTTTAAATGCCGATAGCCGTTATATCGAAACATAAAATACCGATGTCCAAATGGCCGAAAGGATGAAACCCCGAATGGACGAAATCCCGAAAAGAACTAACGTGAAATAACCTACGTTCACCACTTCCACTTGTTCTATTCCTCAATTCTATGGTAGAACTAATGGGAGCTTTAGACGGCGCCCCGCTTTGCGGCTCCTATTTCTGGGTGGGTTTACAAAAGATAACCTAACACAACCTAGCTTCCGAGTCGGAATCGTAGATATGGATCTTCTGGATTTTAACCTTTCGGGCAAATGAACTTTCGGGATTTAAAACTTTCGGCCAAACAATCATTTGGCGTTAAATTTTTCGGGATTTCTTCCATAGGTATTTTAAAATACGATCTTTTAAATTTCGGTATTGTAATACGTACCCATAGAATACACATAAAAAGTCCGCGATGGTATATGCCCAACTATTATAGCTAAGCCACAATAACCGTTTTTGTTAGAACTATTAGGTTAAAACACGCGTGGAATAGGAATTACACGCGTGCGAAGGTTGCTAGTGAATAATAAAATACAGAACTGAATTTTGCCCTACTTACACTGGGCTTAACTTCTCCGTTACTCTCAGCCATAACCACATCAGTGCTCTCTGCTGCTTCAGCCGGTGCATCTGTGGCTGACGCTACCGGTGTCACGTCCGGTTTGCTTTCAACTGCGACTACCGGCGCACTTGCCTGCGTCATTTTCGGTTTGACTTCGGGTGCCACGTCTGGCTGCACTTTGGCTTCTTCAGGTTTTGGTTGATTTTGTGGTTGTGGTGCTTCAACCTATGAAAATAATATTTTACATGTCAGAGCGTATTGGTTATTTTTTGTTTTAAATAATCAAGTTGGCAAAGCAACAGGCTTAATGGCAAGCTGTTGCCGTATCCTATGAAAGCTACTATCCAAACCAATATTATAAATGCGTATGTGAGTTTATTTGTTTGTTACGCTTTAACGGCTAAATTACTCTACCGATCATCACGAAATTTTGCAGATACGTTGTCATGGATACAAAAAGGTCACATTTTAATTCAGAATAAATACTTTGCCATAGGGATAAAAAAACACACTTGAATGGATACAAGTTCATTCAGAATTGGAACAACTACTTGTAAATAACTGAATTTTTGTGGAGTCTGAGGTTGAAAGCACAACACTGCGCCATAGCAATGGCAAGGTGCTTGCAACAACAGCGTCATCTATACAACTAATAAAGAAAATACAATGTACCCAGTTAACACTGGGTTATTTATCTATACTAATATTAAAGCTGAAGAGTTTGTTTGTTTGGTTAAAAGCACTATGCCCAGAAACAACTAGTTCGAATTGAAAAAATATTTTAATTTTGGATAGCCCAATTATTGAGAAACGCAATAAGCTATATAACATCATGCTACGACTAATAGGAACGGAGCATCAATGAAAAATGTTGCAAAAACGGTGAAAATTCTCTTACGTGACGCGGTTCAGCAAGAAATGTACATACAAAATATGCAAAATCTATCATATTAAAATTAATTTCAAATGCGAAAACGTCTTTGTTCGTTCATACATTTCACGGCTAAACCTACTAATCCAACTGTGATGAATTTGGTACAGCGATAGCTTGACAGCTGTGAAAGGACGATTAAGGCAACGCGAACGAAATAATGAGCTAGTATTCTATATGTTATAACATAAACAGTTTTCGAAGCAGATGCCAACTATCCGTTTATAGCCCATCTTACAATACCTACTAGAATTGATGTCTCAAAATTGCAATTGAAAGAAAGAAAGAAATAATAAAATATTCTACATGTAATGTAACTCTTGTCAGTGCGAGAAGGGTTAGGCCATTAAGCCGTCCAAGTACGGATTGGCAGACTTCACATTTACTCGAAAACATTACGGAGAACTCTTAGACAAGTACAGGTTCCCTCACGATGATTTCCTTCACTGCTAAAGCAAATAGAGCCTCGCTGATTTCAGCATAAATGGGCCGGCTCGACCGGGGAAGGACTACCCTCTCACAGAATATCGACGTGGAGTAGCAGTACTGTACTGTTGTGTTTCGTTCGGTGAGTGAGAGTACCGGAGGCCCAATCGCCCCCCTTTCCCCCATCCCACCCCCTTTCCCCCATCCCGCTCCCTTTCCTTCCCACATCCTTTCCTAAAGGGTCGGCGACACGCAAGTGATGCCTCTGGTGTTGCAGGCGACCATAGGCTACGGTGACCACTTACCATCAGGTGGGCCGTATGCTTGTTTGTCACCTTGTAGTACAAAAAGAAAATTACTTTGGAAAGTCAGAGGTACAGGATGTAGGATCAAACTTGAGAGCTCTGCGTGGCAGTCCAACAGACCCCCACTAGGCTATCGCTTTTCTAAATGTAAAAGTGTAGATGTTTGTTATTCAGTAACGCTCGAACTGCTAAACGAACATACCATTATATGAAATTTAGTATGAAGATAGCTTGAACCACAAGATAGGTCAAAAGATACACTTTACAGATATGTCAACGAGGTCACGGGAGACAGCTAGTGTAAAATGATATTGTATGATAACTATTATAGGTACTTATAAGAAAATATTATGTTAATGTATGCTTACAGGTTTGGCTTCTTCAACAACAGCTGGTGGTGCGACTGGCGCCTGTGCTGCCGGTGCCTCGCCACCCGACTCCTTAGGCGGTGCTTGAACTTGATCTGCCTGTAAAAATATTGATATAATGAATTAACTGGTCGCATTTCACTTACATAAACAGAATCGGACTGCTCGAAAAAGTAGTAAAAGACTATCTAATATAGACTCAAGCAGTCGGCTCATTATATATAACTAGCGAAACCACGGGGCTTTGCTCACGTAAAAGTAGGTTAGGTTATGTTAGTAACGGGCCTGCCCGCCATCCGATCAGCACCAGGTCTGAGAGGCGGCATGCGTGTTCCCACGCGCGCCTCTGTGTCGTATCCGTCTCCCCTCTAGGGGGGATTTTAAAAGTAGTGATGACCAAAGGGTAGGTCTTATCGTGTAGTGGCCTGCCGTTTTGTATAGCGGACCGAAACCTCGGCGGGGTCGCGACTGCATGTGAAAATGAATCGCGCGGCACCGCCGATTGCGGTTTTGTCGAGGAACACCGTGGGTTTAGTCGGTATTACCGGGAGGTCCATTCTTATTATCATTACCACAACATAAACATATTCAACGTTTTAGAACAATATTAAAGAAATTTTTATTTGATCACCAAAAAGGCCAGGAAACAGCTGCATGACACAAGTGCTATATAACTATGTAGGGAAGTTACAGTCGCTAACATTAATGTGTATTTTTGAGATAATTAAGTTGTTAAATTTAACTGGGGTGCAAAAAAATAAAATATATATTGTATTGTTGTCATATTGGTACCGTGGACGCTATTATTATTATTATTTTATATCGTTTGTCATCTTTGTGTTGTGTTAAGTATATTATTTACAAACATGGTCGCAGCGGAAGACCAGCGCTAGTTTTTTCAAAACTAGCATTTTGCTGAGTTGCGACCAATTTGCAGTAAGATTTGTTCTTTTTTTTTTTTTTTTGTAATTAACTGTGTCTGAAATATGTAACTATGTAGTGCATAATCTGCTGCAAATAAATGTATTTTCTTTCTTCTTCTTCTTTCTTACCATCTCTTTTTCACACCGGTGAGTGCAACATAGCCCCTCCGCCCGCCCCCGCGGAGGGATATGGTTCAAAGCATACCACCACGTAAAAAAAAAATTTCTAACACTATTTTTATTATAAAATATAACCTAAATATATGTAACTCGATGATAATATAGCTTTCTAAGGGCGCCTTCAAATTTGCTGCAATGTACAGCGTGGCCGCAGTGCTGCGGCCACGCTGCTCTGTAAATCCATATAAATAAAAACGCGCGACTGGAGCGCTGCACCCGCGCTACGGCCGCGCATTAGTTCATCGATAGACTAGTGACGGCTGCGTGGCGGCAGCGTTGCAGGTTATTAAGTTCGTCTGAATCAATGTATTGCCTACACGGGAGGGGCCCCATGCAAGGCAAAAGTTTGTTTGAACCATAATTTTTTGTTCCGAATCTGGTTGTTTTTAAGCCCGTTGTTTCAATGTTTGTAATGTCGACACAACAAAGAAATTACAACCAGCGCGAGAGGCGCTTTAAAAAAATGTAAAGCTCTTTTTACTCACACCAACAGCAATGATTTTACAAGAAGTTAATTCCACCATTGTCGCCGGCTTACGTAACTAACTTTGCCTCCATACACCTGTACCTAAACCTTCGAGGATGTAGGGGATTTGATACATATTAATCCTTATCCCGTGATTTAAGTGTAAATACAAGTAAGTACCTTTAATCGACATTCTAAATCAGATTCAGAAGCGCTGTCACCCCGTACGAGCACTTGTCTCGGCGTAACGTGGACAAAATAAGCTCGTTGTAGATCCAAATTAATCGTTCACATTGAACCTCCTTGTCTGCTGAGCATCTATCTTCGAAAGTACATCAATAAAATATTTCGATTTCCTCTTTGGTACAGTTGTAAAAGGATTTAAACTTTGATTGAAAAATCGCGGGATGATGAAATTTCATACGAGTGACTTTATATAAATTCTAAAATATATATAAATATATTTCCTTCGTTTTCTTTTATATTTACTTATAATGAAAAATGTCCAAAAATAACATTCGTACAAATTAAACGAAGTGTAATTTTCTTTTTCAGCTGAGGACTTAGGTACTTACTATACTCGTGAACGCGAACGAAGAGTACTCATAATCGAAGCAACTAAATAGTTAATATGGCCTTCTTTTTTTTTATTGCCAGTTGCATTCACTCGGTACACAACGTCGGTCACAACGTTCGTCAGCGGTGCGGTCAGTCTATAGATGGATGACCGCTTAGTGGTATTTAATCTGAGCGTCTCCGTGCTTCGGAGGGCACGTAAAAAGTCGGTCCCAGTTGTAATAGTTAATATAAACAACAAATGTGGATTATACAGTATTTTGTCCCATGTCCTGTCAAACCCACAATACTCGGTGCAATGGTAATGGCGAGGCGACCATTTAAATCACTACCATCCATCTTCTGATTATACATACAGTATTATTTTAAACGGTAAATTAACATAGAGATTGCTCAAAAATTCAGTATTCTACATACAGCGTGTCTCAGAAGATGTAAATCAAATTGTAACGGGAGATTCCTTAAGTTAGGACCTTCCAAATGTGCTAAATAAAAAAAAATTAAAATCATGTTGTGTTGTTGGTCAAACGTACAAGATTTACTTCAGTCCAAAATAATGCTGCGATTTCAAAACTACGTCAGTTTAAAAAAATCTTTTGTAGTTTGACGAATCAATCTTTCACAAATAATAATAGTGAAAAAAAAATAAAATTAGCCATAAACGAAGCACCTGTAGTTAAAAGTCTAAAAAGGTCGTACCTTTTTTAAAAACTGATTTTTTTATTTTAACCAAAGGTCATAATTTTTTTAGCACATTTGAGCACAGCTCCTTACCTAAGGAATCTCTCGTTACAATTTGATTCACATCTGGGACATCCTGTATATGAAAAGCCCGCTTAAACAGCTACAGCATTCGTGCAGTCAATACAATATACCGATATCCTGAGTACTCCACAGCCCAACTTGGAGGGGGCTGTTGTGTAACTCAAGGACGGCTCTCAACAGTCGAGTACGTTTGTTTGTTGCTGTTCTAGGGGCTTCGACAATTTACCACCGTTTGCACAACGAATTACTGTACACAAGCTTAGTAAAACTAAGCTTCTACAGAGTGGTTTGTAAACTTAGTGGTAAGCTTTAAGTTTACAGCAAATACCTATAACCAGTAATGATATCCAATAGAGATGTTATGGATATATTTCGGATCTGGATACGGATATGGATATAGGAATAAAATTATATCGGTTTCGGATACGGTTACGGATATGTAATCGGCCCCTATGGCGTAATGGTTAGTGTAACCGACTGCCACGCCTGAGGTCGCGGGTTCGATTCCCGCACAAGTCAAACATTTGTGTGCATGAACATGGATGTTTGTCTTGGTCTGGGTGTTTCTATGTATAATATGCATGTATTTACAAAAAAAGTATATAAGTATGTCTATCCATTGTCTAGTACCCATAGTACAAGCTCTGCTTAGTTTGGGCTAGATGGTGTTGTGTGTATGTGGTAGAATATTAATTATTTCGGATTATCCGTTAGTTTCGGTTAGTTTCGGTTACGGATATTAGATTGAAGTAAAATAGTATGTAGGTAATAATTTGGTTTTATTTATAGGTTTTATCTAGTCTAGATTATCATTTGGTATTATAATCAGTTATATAAGTAAGTAATTATTATATACCTACTCAATTTTAAGTTTTATCTGTTAAAATAATTATTTAGACTCTGCCCTTATACGAAACTATCTGAAATTTGTGAAACGGATACGGTTACGGATATATTTTTATTTCGGATATCCGATAGTTTCGGTTACGGTTCCGGAGCTCTATAACATCCCTGATATCCACTTCTACAAACTAATTTCTCAGACTTATTAGAACTTAAATTATAATACCACGAGATTATTCGACTGACATTTAAAGGTAGAACAATTTTAAATTACTTAGAAACCATTATTCCATAATAATACGCAGTTTCCTAAGTAATTCAGCTAAGTTGACTAACTTTGGCCCACTAACTACTATAGTTATTAAGGAACCTAATTTTATACATACATACATACATAGATTCACGCCTGTTTCCCAGAGGGGTAGGCAGAGACTACGGATTTCCATTTGCTACGATCCTGACACACTTCTCTGGCTTCATTCACTTTCATCACATTCCTCATACACGCCCGTCGGTTCAAGGAGCTCTTAACCTGGCCTTTGTCCAGGACGCCTCCGATCTGGTCGAGAAACGTTCGCCTAGGTTTTCCTCTTGCGACTGTTCCATTCACCTAATTTTATATAGTGTATAAAATTTATTTCAGAGTTCTTTTATAATCGTAGAGCTCCCGTTACAAACGCACGCTCATAGTTTGGGATTAAGACATCGTAAACTTTCAAAATATAGCTGTAACATGCCTCTAACTTCTTCTCCCTAGCCCTTATTATTCCCAAGTCACTTGGAGTCAGCTTTCTAGTCTAACCGGATTTAACTGGATATCAGTTTTTACACGGAGCGACTGCCACCTGACCTCCGCAACCCGAAGGCTAACGATACCCTAAGGCTAGACTAGTATTAGGATATTAGAGGGCACTAACTTCCCAATAACGACTGCCATAGATGTTCATGGCAGCCGGGACCGACGGCTTAACGTGCTCTCCGAGGCACGGAGCAGGCGATAATTGTCAATCAATACGCACATAATTTCGAAAAGTCAGAGGTGCGCGACGTGGGTTCGAACCCGAGACCCTCTGTATTGCAGTCTGTTGGTCTCCTCACTGAGCTATCGGTTAGTAAGGGGCATGTAACATGCCTCTTACTTTATTAGCTACTTTTACAATGTACATATCGATGTACAACAAAAGCCAACAAGAAAATCCACAACACTCAGCACAGCGGCAGCGGTGAGGCGATCACTTAAAACACTATGTCATCCGAGCAGTCAGCAATCTGCAGGAATGCAACACAAAGATATTTCTTCGTGATCTTCCAGGGTATGAAGTATTCAGGAGTACAGCAGTCATACATTCCACCTGCTGTTAATTTAAACAAAGATCATATTCGGATCTACTCAATTATCATTTTACAATTCTAGCAAATATTACTGAGTCTACTTGTAGCGATGCATTAATGGTCACAATCATGGCAAAGTATCAATAATGACCTGAATAGGAATATTTAAAAAGCAGTCAGCAAAATAATTGTCGATAAATCCTTTAAAGTAAACAATAACAGATTATATTCAATAACTATCAAGATATGCGTAAACCAAAGACAATAAGGTCTTTGAACGCAAAATAGAATACATAATTGGTTAGTTCCCAATCATTTCAACGTTTAATTGCTTAAAAATCCATCAATGTTGCTGTTGCTTGGTTTTCCATATTAATTATTGACAAATTGTTACCACCACTTCAAAGTTGTTTTACCTAGGCGCTATACCTCCAAACTTCTTAAAGCTAAGTTATTAGTTTGTTATAAAGAATAATGTCGGCAGTTTGAACTCAATTTCACTTGATATAATGACATAGCCTAAAATATCCAAAATGGTAAATAGACGGTATAATACCTAAGTTTTGATATTAATCTTATTTATAAAACAGCATTTTAAGAAATAATATCACCAAGAGACACATAAACTAAAGCTTGTATAACCGAAAGAGATACATATATTTCACATCTACATTTCACCAGATATGCTTTCGGTCCTATGTTGAGTATGAGATTATTGAGGATTTCAGAATTAAGATGATTTACAGCTACCTAATCTGTTAATCTGTTAAGTGATATGTTACATATCCTGACAGTTCATATTGATGTAAAAAACCCAAACAGCGGCAAGTGTTACTTAATATTAATCCACTCTTCCTTAATTCAGCGTAGAAAATATCGGAAATGAAAAAACGAAAATCTAAACAGCAGTTTATCGTAAAGAAAACAATCTAATCCAATAAAATGAGTTTGAAAAAGGCTCTTGAACACGACACCTGCACAATGGAGAAGCCCATAATGCAGGAACGTGACAAAGTAAACAAACTCCTACCTCGCAACACACGGAACTATGAAAAAACAACCTGATGGAAGTGAAGTGAAACTTTAAACGTAAAGAAAACATTGTCGCTTATAATATGTTGCGAATATTATATGTAATACATTTTAATCTTTA
Organism: Catocala sponsa; assembly: GCA_963564715.1. Lineage (NCBI taxonomy): Eukaryota > Metazoa > Arthropoda > Insecta > Lepidoptera > Erebidae > Catocala > Catocala sponsa. The sequence goes on from OY751337.1 coordinate 2,362,420, forward strand.
AAACAAACATCAGAGTGCACTGTGAGCACCTGGAATTTCGCTTAGACTAAACTATACTCTGTCCCAATAGAATTAATAATTATTTTATGTAAACAATATTTTTTATTATTTTTATTTATTTTATTTATGTTTCATGCCTAATTAAATATGGCTTATGTTTAACTTATCACCAGATATAGTAAAATATAACAGTTAAAAATAGTAAATGGACACCAAATTGCACAGCAAAATATATTGAAAGAGATCAAACTAAGTCGACGGAGCCCCGCGAAGCGGGGCTCCTATTTTACGGTGGGTTTAAGAGGGAACGTAACATAACCTAACCCTTCCGAGACGGAATGCAGTGATTTCAGGCGTATAGGTGCTCGTTATGATATGTTTTAGTAGGCATATTTTGCTGCGCAATTAGTATTTTTGGTGGTCATTATATTTAATCCTATTAAATATAAAGTCATTTAGAAAATTCAAACTCTCTTTGAAAAGTAGTTAATGAATACTATAAACCGTATGAGATTCCTTCTTTTGATAAATATCCATAAATATTTCAGAAAAATATTTTATGATAAAAGTCACTAAATGTTGTTTACCTTTTTCTCAAATTCTATTGGGATAGACTATAGCTCGACTATGATGCAAAAACAGAAAGATTACAACCCAATAACCTTGTGTTGGTGCTCCTTCGGTAAACAAGATTTTCTAGGGTCCTTAAGAAAGCGATATTTTCGTAACGGTGTATCAAAAAATTACTCAAGAGACAAATATTCATTTTGGCAGCTAAATGTCCCCTTTTTAAACGATCGGTAACACTCCTCATGGTATTTCAAGGATTATAACCGCCTACCATTACGCGGATTATTATGCTTGTTTGCACTATGATTGTTGAAAGACAAAGCAGCGTTATCTGTATCCCTAAAATGAGTTTATATACTAAATAGTAATATAATACTCTAGACAGGTATTCAAAACAGCCTGACAAGACACGCTGATATCCAATGTAATCAAGAGCTATAAACACGTCCAATAACACTGATTATTAATTATTATTACTAATTTTCATTTAATTATGATGATGATATGATTATGCTAATAAACAAAATTATTTTCTATTTTGTTACTCAATGTGAAATTGGTACAAATTCTATAACAAAACAAAAAAATAATCACATGATATACACCCAGAGAGGTGGGCACCAATCGTATTAGAGGCTGACCTAAACGTAAATGGCGGAACGACCTCGACGCTATCGAAAGATTCTGACAAGGGATATCCAACAACAGAGTGATTTGGAACTCCAAGCTTTGGTTTTTACCCAGCAGCGGGACATACAAATCAGCTACGAAAAAAAAAGTTGTCACATTGCGGCAGCTGTATTATGTTAATTTGTGCATGAATGTGGGACACACACGGCCGCATTTACCACCTCCTTTGTTTTCCCTATTCTTTACTATAGCCTCTCCAAGCGCCCCTAAAAAATCTTTAACACGAACGTATTAAAGATCCCCAAGCTTTACAAGATGAATGCTAATCATCTTGTGTTCGAAATAAAATCGCTGAAGCGTGTCGTCGGGAACGAAATATATTAACTGATGTAAATTGAGCGACAAATTGTCAGTCTGGTAGAAAAGACCAGATGAAATTAGAAATGTTTTCCTTATCTTTAAATATGTATGATCGTTAATATAGTGTGTGAGTGAAAAGTGTTTTTATATTCATTCATCCATTCACTAATGATCATATTTTTATTTATGGCAGATCTTGTTTCGTTCTAAAACGTAAGTTAACAGAAAATATATAAAAGATATATATTAAGTAATAGCGGTAACCAAAAATCCAAATAATTTTTGTTGCTTAGGATCGAAATCGAAGGAATATTAAAATTTTCTACTGGAACATACGGCATAGCAAGACGAAGTCTGGATGTGTGCTCGGCAGACGACAATAGGCCGCCCGCGATTGCCTAGGTCTTAAAAACATACCTAATAAAATGGGGTCTAAACCTCTGCCTTCCCCTTTTGGGGTAAACAAGTGTGGGTTAAAGTCAATTGACCTACCAACCTTAACACAATAAATGAATGAAGTTATGCTTTGTCACTTCGGTCGGCGTTAAAAACACAACAGTACTCGTAAGTGACCTTCTGCAAAACGTTTTACATCGATGTTGCAAATGCATAAAGTATTTTAGCTACTATATCCTAATCCTAATCCTAACTAATATTATAAAAGCGAAAATGAGTTTGTTTGTTTGTTACCTTTTTACGCCTAAACCACCGAACCGATCATCCTGAAGTTTTGCATATACGTTGTCAGGTGTACAGAAACGGTCATAGGCTACTTTTCATCCCGAAAAAAATTACTGTTCCCGAGGAAAACAACAAAAGCTTTCTAATGATAATAGATGGCGCCACGTTTCTTGTGAATCATGATTGAATTATATTATTACAAGCAGATGTACTCTGCTAACCCAAATTGATTGTCAAATTCTAAATTATCGCGAGCGAAGCCGCGGGCAAAAGCTAGTAGTAATATAAAAATGCAAAATCATCTTTATCTGAACTTCCCATTTTTTATACCAGTTTATTTGAATAAATATTTTTATTTACTAACGCCATATTTTGTGTTTAAAGAACATTGAAGGACAATGTTCCCTTTAAACTGCCGAATAATATTAAAACAGTTATTAATGATGAGTTTCTTGCCCGTTCTTCTCATGAGCCCAGATTATATTTAAGAATAATAAAGTTTGTTTTAAAGCAACCACAGCCGAGTAATAATAATATATAATAATATTCTATAACATACACACAACACCATCTAGCCCACACTAAGCAGAGCTTGTACTATGGGTACTAGACAATGGATAAACATACATATATACTTTTTTTTTTTGTAAATACATACATATTATACATAGAAACACCCAGACCAAGACAAACATCCATGTTCATGCACACAAATGTTTGACTTGTGCGGGAATCGAACCCGCGACCTCAGGCGTGGCAGTCGGTTACACTAACCACTACGCCATCGAGGCCGACAAAAGGTAGTTAGTAAAGATATTGGACTGCCGGACAAATGTTTCGAGTTCGATACCTTGGCACCCATCTCCGACTTTTCGAAGTATTTACACTTACATAATGAATAAGAAAGAATAAGAAATAATAAGAATAAGGAATAGTGTGATTAGAGAGAGATGCGGCATGAAAGTGGATATAGTGACAAGAATGTCATACATGTCCAAACCAGCTTAACATACCCATGTTAAGCTGGTTTGGACATGTAGAAAGAATAGACGAGGAAAGACTAACTAAGAAAGTTTATAAGGGTAGTGTGAATGAAACAGTTGCAAGAGGAAAACCTAGGCGAACGTTTCTCGATCAGATCGGAGGCGTTCTGGACAAAGGCCAGGTTAAGAGCTCCTTGAACCGACGATGGGCGTGTATGAGGAATGTGATGAAAGCGAATGAAGCCAGAGAAGTATGACAGGATCGTAGTAAATGGAAGCCTACCCCTCTGGGAAACAGGCGTGAATCTATGTATGTACATATGTTACATAATGTGCGTATGTACCTAGTAAGTTATTTATTTTCTAATTAATCTGGATATTCTACCTACTTCGAAGTTTATCACTTATGTGGAATGCATTTTGTTGTTACATTTCAAAATCTACGTGGAGAATTTTTCCTTTCTTGAAGTAATATTTGTACGAAAGTGGTCCATCTAGGAAATCTGTCATTTCAGGAATACAGAGTACCTACTCAATCTAAAGTTACTGTTTATAATTGACATAAAAGGGCAAAATCTAATCCACAATAAATTTCAGTATTATACAATCAATTTCAGTACCTATTATATACAATATACATACAATAAATTTCAATATTACACGTAGTATCGGTATAGTCAGCAACATAAGTTATAGAATGGTTATAGGTTCTTATCTATATTGTTATTTTGTATTTTTTTTTATCTTAGATTAAAATCAAGTATATTCTAACTATAACTATTATAAAAACTAACACTTGTTAATATTTTAAAAGATAGAGTCAATCAAAATCTCGAATGTGCGTAGCGATTTTGTTGCTAACTGTACTATAATTATATTCTAATTTATCTATACAATCGAAAATTGCCTTTATAAAGTAACTGTGATTAAACAGCGCAAATTATCTTGTCTCAACATCGTTTTACTTAAGTAGGCCGCCTCAACAACAGGTAATTACTTACAAAAACTTCAGAAACCCGCTTGTTACTTGAAAATAAGTGCTTATGACATTATTCCTGTTAATCCGTAAAGTATATTTGCAGAGGCCGATGTTCGCGTCGAATTTTAAAGGAATAGAAATACACATCAAATTGGGTAAGTCAATAAGCGTACCTATTTAGAAATGTGACGTGACTAAGCATTATTGTTTTAGCTAATATTATTCCGTTAGCTGAATTTGGGTTAGTAATTTAATCTGTGCAGACTTGTACACGAATTACGCTGCCGACGTAAAATTTGCGCTTGGAATGAAATCGCATTTGGAAATGTTTTTCTGATTCTCTGAAAAGCCTCTTTGGCTTCATGGCCTGATACTTATACGTCGTAACGATATTCGTGAGAGTACCTATAAGTAAATAAATGACCGTGCTGTTTGACTGACGGCTGAACGTGTTCGCCGAGCTGTAACTAAATGTTACTGGCAAGATAATTCACAACCTGCATCTACCAATCTGGCATTTGCACTTAGAACACATTATTATTTATTTATTTAAGGATTTCCAACAAAGGAATATACAATAACATACATTAGGTATATAGCAATAATACCTAATATGATTTATTATGATATGCAAATATTATGTTTTGACAAAAGCAACGCTAAGTCCACAGAAATGCATCATAAAATGTAACAATAACATAATCATCTTAGAACATAATAAAAATACTATGAAAATAAGCCATTGAATTATGGTATTGATTTACCAACTACGTTTAAAATCTTTAGGCGAAAATATACGTGTTTCAAATAGAGCTTATGTATCTACTATAACAGTCTACCAATAAACTACATAAGGTTAGAAAAGTAACTACGCAGGTAAATAAGAGACTGCAATTAAGTACAACATCCATTTTGAATATTTACTCTGCCAAAATAAATATATTTAGAATGAAATTTTATTCGACAGTGACACCGGTAATTCAATATCTAAAGATTGATGCGCCCTTTCCTCCAAAACAGGAACTACCGAATATTAAAATACTTGCCGTGCTAAAACAACTGGAAAGAAACATAATAGGTACCTACATACAAAATATAGCTAATTGAGTCTATAATTAACTACCTATCTACTTTCTTTCAACTTACTTAGCACGCAATGAGAAGGCAAAATTATGTTTGCCTCCTCGTACACAAATAGCAGTGAAACAATGAAATTACCTTCCCGTTTCCCTCGTGAATATCGTAACCATGGACCCTTGTCCATATAGATCTCATACCAAATCCTTAGCAACCCCCTTAACTAACAATAATTAGGTATCCTTCCATAATTTCACACTTTATCTATTTCCACTAAAACTATTCCTCCATAATTTCTAATATGACAATCTTAATTTTTTAATCTACAAATAAGAAAAAAGGTTTTACTCACCATTGTGTTCTTTTTGCTTTTTATTTTAATTTCACTAACAAAACTCAGTATACGATCACGTTCAAAAGACATACGAACGGAACACACGGTATGTTCAAAACTTGGAACATCTATTTTTGGGAGTGCAGACGCGTAGTATAAAAATAGAAAATACAGTGCGTCGTGAAATTCGTAAAACTTTCCCGCGAGTTTCAATTGCAGATAATACTCATGAATAATAAAATTGGTAGATGTTTGCTGAATAAAATAAATTGGGCAACGCGACTTCCCTCTCGACTACCGCGAAAGCCGTGAAAATGTATGTGATCAGAGATCTTATGTAAATTTTTCATTATAATGAAGAAAGAAAATTGCGTGACCGTCATATACTAAATGATGATTCAAGCGATGCAGTGTCTTCTGTTATTTAGCGTTTATATTAATATTATCGTCTTTCATCATCATTTGTTTTGATGTTCTTGAATTTCCGAATAGAATTTAAAGTTAGCAAGTGCTATCCTTAGAAACTGCATTAACTTTTCGATGATTCTTATAAAGTTAAATTGAATGGCGCTATATTTTAAATCGTTAGATTCAAATTAGCCATAAGTGTGATATTTTTGTATAAAGTTACGAGGTATGTCTGCTCGGGTGGAATGAACTATACCTACAGTTGGGAGCCAATATAATGTTTAAAAATATAAAAATAATTTATATTGGAAGTGGTGACACATTCGCTTAAGTAGGATGTCATGTTAATCTATTTGTCTTTCTATCTACATAGGTACATAGGTTTACAAGAATATCGTTGAAAGGGTAGTAAAATGGTTTTGCGAAGCCTATTCTCCGCCGAGATCTCCGCCGAGATAGAGGATTTCTATGGCCGATTATACGCTGCACATGCCCCTCTTTCCAGACGAGACGACCACGATTCCAGAGCTACCCTGATACGCCACTACACCGACGAACTGCCAGACATCAGTCAAGACGAGATCGTGTTAGCTCTGAGGCAGCTTAAAAATGGAAAAGCCCCCGGTGAGGACGGAGTAACATCAGAGCTTCTAAAAGCTGGAGGAGCCCCTGTTATACAGGAATTACAGAACCTCTTCAACGCCGTCCTTCACTGTGGGAGAACTCCAAAGGCGTGGAGCAGGAGTTTGGTGGTGCTCTTTTTTAAGAAGGGTGACAAAACCCTCCTTAAAAATTATAGACCCATCTCGCTCCTGAGCCATGTCTATAAGCTGTTCTCACGAGTGGTCACGAACCGTCTCGCCAGAAGACTCGACGAGTTTCAGCCGCCGGAACAGGCCGGGTTTCGCGGAGGATATGGCACCATAGACCACATTCACACAGTGAGGCAGATTATACAGAAGTCCGAGGAGTATAATCAGCCCCTGTGTCTGGCCTTTGTGGACTATGAGAAGGCCTTTGACTCTGTTGAAACCTGGGCTGTTCTGGAATCCCTACAGCGATGCCAAGTAGACTATCGTTATATCGAGGTGCTGAGATGTCTGTACGAAGCCGCCACCATGAGTGTCCAAGTACAGGGCCAGCAGTCTAAACCCATCCAATTGCGCAGAGGAGTGAGACAAGGGGATGTTATATCCCCGAAATTGTTCACAAGCGCGTTGGAAGATATGTTTAAAACTCTGGACTGGAAAGGAAAGGGCATTAACATAAACGGCGACTACATCTCACACCTGCGATTCGCAGATGACATAGTCTTAATGGCGGAGTCGCTAGAGGAGCTGAACCGGATGCTGGACGGCCTAGCTGCAGCCTCGCGGCGTATCGGTCTTGGCATGAATTTGGATAAAACCAAAGTCATGATCAATGGCCACATTGATCCAAGACCGATCGTCGTACATGGTCACGCTCTCGAAATCGTTTCCGAATACACTTACCTCGGGCAGATTCTGCAGTTAGGTAAAAACAATTTCGAGAGGGAGGCCAGGAGAAGGATCCAGCTGGGCTGGGCAGCGTTTGGGAAACTACGCCGAGTCTTCTCGTCATCTATACCGCAATGCTTGAAAACGAAAGTTTTCAACCAGTGCGTGCTACCCGTCATGACCTACGGAGCCGAGACATGGACACTCACGGTAGGGTTGGTCCACCAGTTCAAAGTCGCTCAGCGAGCTATGGAGAGAGCTATGCTCGGAGTTTCTCTGAAGGATAGGATTCGTAACGAATATATCCGACAGAGAACCAAAGTCATCGACATAGCTCAGAGAATTAGCAAGCTGAAGTGGCAGTGGGCTGGCCATATCGCGCGAAGAACAGACAACCGCTGGGGTAAGCGTGTTCTTGAGTGGAGACCGCGACTCGGCAAACGTAGTGTAGGACGCCCTCCGACCAGGTGGGATGACGATTTGCGAAAGACTGCAGGCAGATGCTGGATGCGGCAAGCTGAAGACAGGGCGCTATGGCGCTCTTTGGGTGAGGGCTATGTCCAGCAGTGGACTATTATAGCCTGATGATGATGATGATGATGATTGCTGTCTATCGAGCACAATAATTATAGACTCCGTGTTGCTACTATAATAATTATACATATATATATACATTTGTATTTAATCATTATTAATTCAATAGTGTGTTTGTTGGTTTGTCCTTCTTTTACCCAGCCAAAAAGTTATTGATCGATTTTTTGATAAAGATTATTTTTTATTTCTCAAGAAATAAAAAAAATTCTTCAATCATCAAAATCAATTTCAATCATCATCTTCGCCGGAAAACATCCACAGCTAAGCATAGGTCACGCCCAAGGCTAAGTCTTCGATCCACCTTGTGGGAGCCTACCCCTACAGCGTGTTCCGGTGCGTGGGCGTCTCTACTGAACCGAACCTTCGTGCCCTAACGGAAGCAGTTTTAGTTGAGACACCTTACTTTTAAGCTTATGATGTACACACAGCGACACATCAACCTAGGCTGTTTGGACTTTGAACTATTAGAAGTCCAATTATTACAATATTTTTGGTATTTTGTCTCATGCACCCGAACGGGACGCGGTGCTCTATCCTTACTACAAATGTATCATATTTTTTTCTGAGCAAGTTTAGCTCGGCACGAATATTATATTTTACAAGTTTGGTTGTCAATTTGCGCTAGCGTCTGAACGTAATACGTCCATTACCTATTATCAATTATTATTATTACTGGTGCAAATGTTATAAAAGAATAAAAGTTTCTAAAAGAGTAAAATCTTATTATTTTTACTCTTTTAGAAACTTTTTTATTCTTTTATAACATTTACACCAGTAATAATAATAATTGATAATAGTTAATTAATTAATTTTTAATTTTACGTTTACTCATGAAGTTAATAAAAATGTTGAACAGTTGAAGCATTAAGTTAAATAAGTAAGCGATAAAAATGTATTTTATTATTTCCTTTCATAAAGTCTATGGACTGGAAAATAATAAAATAAGTAATTTTAAGATATTCATTTAATCAAAAAACTCTGTAGTCATTTTGATATACCTACGTTTCGATTTACCTACTATTTAATTTGCCGATCTTTAGTGTGAAACTGCTCAAAGTAAATAACTAGGTAACTTGATAAATAAGTTAAACTTGTATTTTTGTAATTATGCATCTGTCCTTGCTATAAAAATAAATTTATTAATTTTAAGGCACTTAAGCGGAAAGCGCCGAGAACTCAACCTTGCTAATACATGTAGCTATAATGTTTAAAGTTTAATACTCGTCCCCATCTTATTGATAGGAAATAATCGAATAGTCGCTTTTAGTATTGTCTTTTATAATAATTAATAAAAATTCCATCTCCTTAATAGTGTTTCCACTTTCACGCAACACTATTATATGTTGCCGCTGTTGTGGAGATAATAATTGTGGCGCAATAATAAATAAATATTTACATCGCACTTTCACGTCATCACAGTAAGCAAGAAGCACAAAACTAAGCGTTCGCCCGACGATACTGTTTTGTTTGACTGATACGGACGGCCGACGAAAAACAACAATAGCAAAAAAATGTGCGTCAGTGTGTGTAAGCACAACGTCGCCGCACGCGCTAGTGCACCGTGATGGGTCGACACCACAATGCACATTCCCTTTCCGACAATTCTCTATTTTGTATGTAGCGTGTAGCGTAGTTATGCGTATATAGGGAGTCTAACTTGATGTGTAGCCGTGTGTACGTATGTGCAAACTCTGTCTTATTTTTTTAGGTCTATTTTGGTGAATAAACAAATTGAATTAAATTAAATTGATTTACTAACTTAAAACCGCTCCACTCATCAGCTTACATGTGCAACATTACTTACAATTACAAATATTTTCTATCTTCTCAAATTCACTGGTATACACAAAATTATTGAAATTTGGTCTATGAAATACTTTTGGGCTCTAGTAACCTACTAAAACCAAACCAACCTACTTAAATGAGATAACAATATATAAATGTATCCATATCTGTAGGTATCAGCTGTCAAATGAGTGTCAGCTGTCAGTACAGTTATTAAAAACTAACTGACAAAAAAAATAATACAATACAATATTGTTTTGATGTAAAATTCGAAGTATTGTAACCGAAAACACTAAAATAAGGTATGTGGAAGGAGCTTTGGTTCTCGTAATTAAATTTAACAATAATAAATATCAAAGTGTCGCATCGTTTCATATTACAGCCTTTATTTTCAATTTCTAGAGTAAGTCATGACATCTGAAAAGAATGCCCAGATTGCACAAGCACGAGAAGCGTTTCAAATGATGTATCAGATATCACAACTATTATGTACGGGACTAGATACAGATACGCTGTCTATTTGCATCAGGCTGTGCGAGCTTGGCGTAGACCCTGAAGTGTTAGCCCACGTTATCAAAGAAATCAGGAAAATGGGCGACAGCGCTGTACAAAACAGAGCAATGAATTTACATCCGTAATTAGTAGGTTTAAAATTAAGTTTATAATGTCTAATGCCCCAATTTAGCTTTAGTACATAGGTATTTTTATAAAAGATAACTTACCACTTACTATTTTTGGCGCATGTAAACTAACACAATGTACAAGAAATTTACACAGGTATATTGATCTGAATAAGTATATAAAAATATATATTTCAACAAATGAGACCCTGGTGATACTATTTGTATAATACTAATTTATGAAACTATGACATTCAAGCCATTACACCAGTGGCTTATTCAATTTATTGCAAGCCTACATCAAACTTCTGTTGAAAGAGAAACATAACCTTTCTAGAGTTCCCATTATATTAGAATAATCAAACTTAAATGATTGTTGTAGCAGAAGGTAAATTTTCTCATTATTATGTTGAGATTTTCTTCCAGAAATTCTGCATTTCTTCACCAATTAAATCCTCATGAATATATTACTTTTAATCCTTTAATTAGCTAATTATTTAACTATGTGTAGTATGTATTAAATGTAAATTAATAAATTATAATGGCCCCAAGACAATCACAATAAAAATACATGTAATTCAGTATATCTATAATGTGAATTATGTAGAACAGCCATTTCACAAGTATGTCATATTATGTACCTACCTGTGTAAGAAGTTAATATAAAGGTAGTTATTGACAATGTCAAGTTGTTCAATTTATAAATATGTGTATGAATCACTTATGTATAAATGTAGATACTTTGAACTACAATCAAATGTTGCCAAAAGTGCATTGAGTGACAAAAACACTACATTGGTGGAATCCTGCCAAACTCCTGGATTGTTCCATATATTTGTGTTATATCTGTAATGTGTAAAAACGTAATACAGTTGATTCATTCAGAATTAGGTTCATATTTTGTAGTAACATGTCAAACCTAAATAAAACAACAATATTTATAAATGTTTTTATTTTTAAATAAACCCTATGTTCAGGAAGCATTTCATAGAAAATTACCAGCTAAACAAATTATTGTTTTTAAAAACACAATTGACAGATTCAGTATGGGATAGCCAATTTGAAGATGGCACAAATAATCTTCATAGTCAGCCAATAAACCGATTCTGTCTAGTCACCCGCAACTATATAGGAACAAATAATTAAGTTGGGGCAACACTAGCAGGTAATATTCTGTGAAATACTAAAATAATTAAATTATTATTGCATTGTGCTTTGCATTGAACAAAATAATGTTATAGACTTTATAACAATCAGGTAGGAATTGAAAACCTTTGAGTGAGATTATAAGCAATCAGTACTGGACTGAAAATATCACAGATGCATACAATTCACTCATTATAACCAAAGGTGGTAAATAACTGTTTTATGTGGATACAATGCCATGACAGCATCATTTTTGGCGCCTAGATTGTACAGCCCACTCGGCAGAATTAAATAGTATACCTAGTGTTAACATCTTTTTAAACCTAAGCCCTGTAAGATTGTCATTTACACCAATAATATTAAAAATAAACTAAGAGGCAGACTATTTATACAATAAAATAAAAATATCTTCTATAATTAATTGACAACTTCTAAATTTAATAGTTAAAATTAGACAACTCAATACAAATTTATTTGGCAAATGGAATCGGAGGAAGAGACAAGTGACAGTTTGTTTTTTATTATGGTCAAAGCAAGTATCTCATTCAGCCTAGGTAGGCTGTACAATCACAACCATTATACTTAACACCTAATCTAGTGGAACGACTGACTCTGCTGTTGTCCTTGGCTGCTCAACACTGATGGGTCTTCAAAAATAGGTTGTTGTGGCTTGAACTGCTCAGCTGTGATTCTAGAGAACATTATTCCGATACCCTCAATAAGAGCAAGCAATATTCCACCTACAAGAGCACTGCCAGCCATTGCAGGAACACCTGGAACATAATAACTTTACTTTGTAGAACAAATAAGTAATCATTTAAATAGCAATGTGGAAATATAATATTATGTATGGAGTAACTGCCTAACTTGGAAAAAATGAATGTATAAATAATGTTAACATTGAAATTCTGAATTAAATTGATAGACCACACAAATTATTTTATACATTAGATTTCACCTTGAGGCTTTATGTCTATAGTGTTGTATTCAAATTACATACAGACTATATGTCTATGCTTAATTTGCATTAACATATTTATTATTTTATATATTACATATCTAAGACTGACAAATAATATAAGAATAATTGTTTACCATTTCGAGCTGCAAGTATTCCACCAGTAAGTGCTCCACTCATTATGGAGTTCCACGGGTCTTCCTTTTGCCTCATGTACACAAGTGAGCAATCAATTGTAGAGAACATACCACCCCACACTGCAAAGTTTCCACCAACAATAGGGGAGCGTTCCTTCATAGCTGCTAAGCTTCCAAGCTAAAAAAATACAAGACAATCATAATATAAAACTAATTGCTGCTGTTATTTATAAGTAAAGTAAAAACATGAAGTAGTTAAAAGAACATACCATTTTTCTACTAAAACCCACTGGCGCATTCCTGAATCCCTTTATTGAATGAAATATGCCTCCACCAATAGCCCCCATGATGAAAGCACCACCAGAATCATCAAGAATTCGCCACGGGCACGGCTCACGTGTGTATTCATCCATACTTTATATATTATTGATTTTACTCTTCTGGAATACGAATAGTATTAGGTAAGAATTATAACCTTAAAGTATGTAGGTACCTATCTTTCTAACTAATGGAACTACAAATAGCCTGATACGTACTATAGCGATATAAAGACTTATATATCACTAGACTACACAGTATGTTTGGTGTTTTGTTAAATTTCAATTTGTCACGATTGTTGCACCATGGTTTTCACGTTCCTAAAAGTGCGATTTTATTCAAAAGGACACTTTGACTTTGACGTATCTACTATATCGATCTTTTCAAGAATATAGATAAAAAATAAATGAAATCGACAATTTGGCGTTTATAACTACCAGGCTATAGTAAGTCATACCCGTTGCGTTGCCAACAGTTGCCAAGCACTATTCGTCAAACTGTCATCATCTTAATATCTATACTTATAATAAAACTGTAGTGAGGTCAATTCTGTACATTGAATATATATTCAAAATTAATATTGGAGGATGAATGGTGATCGATACTGATGACCAAAATGCAATCAGTAAATTTTTTGTCTGTCTGGCTGTCTGTCTGTCTGTCTGTATGTGCACGCATGGGTCAAAAACTACTGAAGGGATTTTAACCAAACTTGGTACGATTGTAGTCCATACTCCTGGGCAGGTTATAGGCTATATAACATAACGCTAAGACACATAGGAGCTGAGCAGTGACGATAAATTTGAAGCAAGTCGGACGAAAATGCGCTTTCGAGCTCTTATCCTCGCATACGTTGATCATACACCAAAAGTATGTATTACAAAGATGATGGTCTTCAAAAGATCTACAAAAAAGTCCTGAATAGTATATATCTATCTTTTATAAATTAGCCACAATAACGTGTTTAATCGTTAGGCATTTCTTCAAAGTGTATTAAAATACATAAATATATTGTATTTCACATAGATATATCTTTATCAAACTCCCGTATTCAAAAAGTACACTTTAATATTTATATTATAAAAAAATATATAGGAATCGGTTTATAAACACACAAGATATAGATGAAATAAAACTTCCAAATCTCGCCGCGCCAGTATGGGTACGGCTATACGGTTGATTGTTGTTTAACGCGCGAAACGGCCATCCGCTGCATTTATAAAAAGGCGGGGGCGCTCACGCGCCGACTTCACTCACATTTTGTTTGTTTGGTTGAACGCGGTAATCTAAGATACCTACTACGGGTAAAAATTAGAAAAATATTTCAGTGTTGGATAGCCCATTTATAGAGGAAGGCTATAGGCTATATAACATCACGCTACGACCAATAGGAGCGGAGCATAAATGAAAAATATTGCAAAAACATATTTTTATGTTGTCTGTTGACCAAGAACAAGAACTAAGAACACATAAGAAGTATTGTCTATGCTGTTCACAATAACAGAACGTTGACAAATTTGACAATGGCAGTGGCAGTCAGTGTCAGTGAAAATTGTTTGTTCAGGATACACAGTTCAGTTAGCAAAATATTACTATCGATTTGGTAGATCGCAGAAGTAAAATGACTATACATAATTTATATATATTTGACCGATATGGCACGCTTCTATATTATGGTGAATGGAACAGATCCAAACAATCTGGAATGTCGAGAGAGGAGGTTAGTAGGTGTACCGTATTTATTAGTAACCATTCCAATTATTTAATCCCATCTGTTTATGAGGTTCTTGATATTAACTTATTAAACACACTTGGTTTTCCTCATACTTCAATCTGTACATGCCATTTGTCAATTATTTTTATGTTTTATTGTTCTACGAAGTGCAGTGCATTGTTGCTATCCAAGCAACTTAGAAACTATTATGATCATCACTTAATTTATCAAATAATTAGGTAACAAGTACTTAAACAGAAGGAGATGACAGAAGTAATATAGAATTTATTTACATTTTCTATTGGTATTTTTTCAGGAAGGGAAATTAATGTATGGTATGCTGTTCTCTATTAAATCTTTTGTTGCAAAGATATCACCTCTTGACCCAAAAGATGGATTTATGAACTACAGGACAACAAAATATACCCTACATTGCCTAGAAACTCCATCTGGACTAAAGTTTGTCATGAATACAGATAATCAAGCCCAAGGGGTTAGAGAATTATTGAAGAAAATTTATGGTGAAATCTATGTGAAGTATGCTATAAGAAACCCAATGTGTGGCATAGGAGAACCCATCACTAGTGAATTATTTAAGAATAAATTGGATGCCTTTATTAAACAAACACCAATACATGTCAGGGCTTCTTGATAAATTTTGAAATTAATAGACTTGTAAATATATTTTCGCATTGTTAATAAAACAAAGACCTATCTGAGTGTTTTGCAAATTTCAACTCTGTTTCAATTATTTAACCCAAATAAAATATTAGAATTTATAGTCACACAGAGTTCAAATTACCTTACTTCCAAATTTCGACTTAAGTCTCTGTTATATTAGGAGTGCGTTTTGTTCTTTTGTATATTATTGAATTATTATTATTTAATTTTAATGAATGGGTGTGATACTCATATTATAGATCTATGATTTGGCTTTACCATAATCACCAGACTTCATATACCTAATCTATATAAGTTCGTTTATTAAAATTAACCTATAGATAAATATAGTTCCATGCTTTGCAATGTGTGTTAGGGTGAATACTATGTACTGAATAAATATAATGATAATATTAATCATCCTATGTATTGAAGGATTTAAAAAGATACAATTGGTGCCCTACTGTTTGCATCACAATATTAAAATGCATTGCCCTACAATTAACCTTTTGACGCTACAGCATATGATGAGTCGATGATTTATTTAGTTTTAAATTATCATCGGGGAAATAAAAGCTACCCGACTTCGCCGGCTCGAACATGTGGAGCGAATGGCAGACGATTGAGCTGCCAAGATGCTGGATATCTCGGGCGACCCACCGAGCGTCGTCCGGTGGTGGGTTGCCCAAGGCACTGCTGGAAAGACGAACTAGCTAAAGACCTGAAAGAGATGAATGTGCTCAATTGGTCTGACTTGGCACAAAATAGGATAGAATGACGCACTTTAATGTCGGAGGCCAAGTTCCACTTTGGATCGAACAAAGTAAGTAAGTAAGTAAATCAAGGTAAAAGAAACACAAAAATCTTAATTTTATCTTAAAAACATGTTCTTATTTGTCAGCCCATGCCGATGGTGGCGTGATGGGCAAGTTTTCGTTTATCGGTTATACCCGACCGTGGCAATCAAAAGGGTAACCCATTGGAGTTGCAGTGGCACTCCAGTGCCCAACCACAATAGGTTGATGCATGTCTGTTATTCCAAGACATGACAGGTTAACCTGTTAGTTGTTGGAATGCCAGATGTTCTGGGGAGGGGAGGCAAATTTAAAAGGCCGGCAATATACTTGTGACTCCTCTGGTGTTGCAGGTGTCCATGGGCGGCGGTAATCGCTTACCATCAGGCGATCCGTCTGCTCGTTTGCCTACTATAACATAAAAAAAAAGAATATTATTAAAAACCTATTATATCTGACCACTAGTGAACCGCTGTCATTTGGTCTTTGTGGTGAATATTGTGATGCATAATCAAGCCAACATGTGAAACATTGTTTAAATTGTTATAAAGTTATTTCTTGTACTGTATATAATAGCTTAATGTAGGAATATTTAAAAACTGTATTACATATTTCAATATCTAGCTTTGCAAATTAGGAAATAATGTATAACATGATTTTTGTTTATTTATTTAACTATGTATTACCATTCGCTTGTATGTTTCACAACTTACTATATCAATACATATTTATTGAATATGTTTAATTGGATAAAGCATTATAGGTAGCATATTTGCTTTGAAGGAAATTTGCATAAGTATTTAAAATTCCTTTTATTTTATATAACTACCAATACAGCTAATGCTAATCCATATAGTTATTTATATTACTACACATATAGCCTAGTGGTTTAAGTAGTTGCCTCGCCATTGCTTGTTGTGAGTTCGATTCATACTCACACAAAAATTTCAGTGATCCACAAATAAACCTGCAATCTATAAATATTGTGAATCATGCAGCCTTTAGCAGTCCAGTATCACTCGAATTTTTATGCTATCGTTTGCACGCTGTATCAATACTTATATTATAAAGAGGAAATTTTAGTGTTTTTGTAAAATTTTATTACTTGTTTCATTTTTGTTTGAACCTATATAAATATTTTACCATACGAAAGCTCTTTTATTCAGAAGTAAGATAAGCTATATAACATCTCGCTACGAACCATGGGAGCGGAGCAGTAATCATAAACGTGAGTTGACCCGCTAGTAAATAATATTTAGCTAGACTGTAGGTACTTTGTGTGACTAAGTATTGGTATCGGCCATCAGATTTGATACATCGATTGGCTGCTCTGGATAATAAAAATAAAGATGAGACTAAATACTATTTAGTACACCTGATGAAAAAAAAGTGTACCCACTCCAGACTCGGACAGATGAAGAAGTTAGGAGATGACGCTATACACAATATACAATTTCGCCACTCATTCTTGAATCTCGCAAGTAAAGCTTCAGAGCGAGTAAGTATATATTTTAATATATTTATTTATTTATGGAGGTCCAACAGTTTATCCTAACTATATTCTTATATACTAACTCGTTTGCCGTCGGGCGCTGTGTTACTGACGGCAACCATTGTGCCGCTACCCGCCAGGCACGATCACCTAGCCTGGTCGGAAAATCTATCCTTTGTGTTGGATTAACATTAGACTACGGTTCTCTACAAATGTAAATTAAATGGATCATTTCAATTTTTTCGTATTAGAAACAGGTTACAGGACAGGCTGGACATTCCTGGAAGAATACTTTCTATCCTTTGAGACTTCATGTCATGTTTAAATTAATTTGGCTCTAAATTGAAACTCTATATTTAATGTAGGTATTTAAACCTCAGATTTTCAAATTCCATTGTTCACAATGGAAGAGTGTTTATGTAATAGAGACTAAATAACTAGGTATTTATTATGCTTGCATTCGTAACGAGTACCTGCTGCAGAATCAGTTATAAAAATATAATTATCTAACTAAATTTAACATCTATTAGGGCATTTAAGGTTTTGAGGAAATAAATACATCTGGATTAATCATCAATTAATTAATAATCGGCTAGATGAAGGCAAGAAACGAGTTAGGCTGATCGTACTACCATGTGTGATACTTAGCCAAGAATAAGAGAGAAACTGCTTTAGTTATTATTTTGAGGGAGAAACTTAAAATAAAACTTTGTCGGCCTCGATGGCGTGGTGGTTAGTGTAACCGACTGCCACGCCTGCGGTCGCGAGTTCGATTCCCGCACAAGTCAAACATTTGTGTGCATGAACATGGATGTTTGTCTTGGTCTGGGTGTTTCTATGTATAATATGTATGTATTTACAAAAATAAAGTATATATGTATGTTTATCCATTGTCTAGTACCCATAGTACAAGCTCTGCTTAGTTTGGCCTAGATGGAGTTGTGTGTATGTGATAGAATATTATTATTATTAAATCAGTTAATTTCGACATTAATTGGAGTCTCATGCAATCATGCAATGTATCCGTTAAGTCACGTAGTGCGACGATTACCTAGGTGCATTAACGGAGTACAGTCTGCAACATAAATGGTTCAACAATGATGTATGCCATTTTGTGTTATTAAATTGCGATCGAATTAAAAAAATATTTTCTATAAGTAATTATGACATAATATAAATCAAGTCCAAATCTCGCAAATGTGTGTTGACTTACAAAAGTCTTACAAAAAGGCAAATAGGCGTTTGAGTAGGTGTGTAAATCTATACTAATATTATAAAGCTGAAGAGTTTGTTTGTTTGTTTGAACGCGCTAATCTCAGGAACTACTGCTCCGATTTAAAAAATTCTTTAAGTGTTAGATAGCCCCTTTATCGAGGAAGGCTATAGGCTATATATCATCACGCTAAGATCAATAGGAGTAGAGCACCAATGAAGAATGTTTCAAAATCGGAGGGTATTTTTTCCTTTTGAGAGCTTCCGCTGCGTGCGCTGCATAAACAGTTAAAGTTTCGCAAAAATCATGTATGACAGAATTGTTCCCCTTTAAAAGATCTAAAAAAAAGTCCGCGACAGCATATGTCTATCTTTTAAGGTTGGCTCACTATAACCATTTTTATGCTAACGAAATTTGTTCTAAAATAATGCATTATTTGCGAAGGTATTTTTATAAACATGATATTAATCCTTATCCAAATAAATACGTTATTCATCACAAGTATTTAATTTAAAACAAAATTGCCCTTTACATCATTCGATTTCAATGAATATCTAAGGAGATATCGCAGTTTTAAAATAACATCGCAGCAAAATAATCACCCATTACAGACATAGTACAAACGATGTTTCTCCTGGTTTATTCTGCGTGATTTGATTACTACTGGTTCGATTTGAAAAATTATTTTAGTGTTGGATAGCCTATTTATCGAGGAAGGCTATAGGCTATATAACATCACGCTACGACACACAGGGGCGGCGCAGTAACGATAAACGCGGGTGAAACCGCGGGAACATCTAGTAAGGGAATATAACTGCACAAAACTCATAAAAACGCGTAAGATTGTGCAAGAGTCAACTAGTGGATTAACCTATAAATTATAACGAACGCTCGGTCACAGTCTATCGGCTGGAAAATGAACATTACAATCTAAAAAAAGTGAAGTCTGTCAATTATTAATTATATTTTGACTGCATGAGTAGTGCGCCACATCTGAATGTTGTGTTATCGGATCCTACGTGGGATTCATTATGTCCACAAATTATTTTTCTGAATCTGAGCGTAAACAATAATTACCATATACATATATATAATGTTCAAAAGTTATACACACCAAATAATATTTTGTGGGTTTTGGACCAAATATTTTTATATAAATCGACTAAAGAGAATGCATAGTATATGTCAAATATCAATTTGACAATAGCTCTTGCCTTGATTTGACAAAACATATAATCTATAAACAAAACAAACGGTCGTGATCTTCGATTATAAGGTTTAGCTTAAAATTCGTATTAAATTACTCACATCTAGTATTTATATTTGGTGTTCTGCTTTTGTATAATGGCTCAAGTTTCTTTGAAGAAAAAACATTTCATTTGCTGTGATGAGTGAGACCGACGATACAGATGTTCTTTTGCTGATACCACCAAATTTCTTTCTAGTGCAAAGTTCTGGCTCCGACGATTCACTATTAGAATCTTCAAGGACTGTTGTACATAAACCCACATCTTGCACTGCCCAAGTCATTGGCAAATTAGTAAATCAGGTCCATACTTTAGAATCTAGGTTAGAAAGTTTGGAGATAGACACCGATATTTCTAGTCTAGGTACTATAAGCAGATCTAAAACCTGGGATACAACTGATAGTATTGACAGCCGCAGCTTAGACCGTAAGTGTTTTACCTTCCCGCGCAGACGAAAAAGGAAAGTTTTGAAAAAGCAAAGGAGTCGAGATTTGTCTTTGACAAGTTTAGATTCAGTCAGCCTTCGCGAAAAAAATATCCCACCTTTGAAACTCGACAATATTGACATTATTTATTCCAAATCTATTGATATTATAAATGATATTCATAGTATGGATGGGGATATAAGCAGTATAGGTTCAACTCCAAGTAAAAAGAATGATAAACTGCTTCTTCATGAAATCGATGAGTTTCTTACAAAGGTAGAGAGTTATGAGACTCCTGATACTAAATACAAGGATCAAGAGGTTACTGTGAGCCCTGAAAATGTGATAAAAGCAACTGGAGACTACATACAACAAAAACTAGAAACAACAAATAGTACAGATGATGTTAAGCTTCCAAGTGGTAGAATAGTGTCCAGTAGTATACTTGATAAGTACATTTATTTAGTCAAGAATAATGCTGCAGTCCCAAAGTCAGATAGAACTTTGCCTACAAACTACAAAAGTAATGAAGAGCCAAGTGTCAGCCATGTGGAAAATACATCTAAAATATCTTTAGAAACTTCTAAACAAGAGACTCGGTCCCCAAGTATACGAAAACTGAACTTCTCAGATAAAGATGTACAACCAACATCTACTCCCAAAAGACTACAGACGAACTACATAGAATCATTTAGACCATCATCGAACAAAATATATGATCGGGCATCTAAAGTTCTAGAGCAGTATAAAGCTCAGAGCTATAGTCGAAATACTCAAACGCCTGCAATGGACAGCTACTTGTCTCCGAAGAAAGAAGAGTTTAAGATGCCGCAAATGAGACCATATTACCCAGACAATAAAGAAGGTTTGCGATTTAGTGCTTCACAGAATAAGTACATGGAGTCTATTGATACAGATCTGTTGAGTTTGAGTGAGTTATGGGGAGAAAGAGGAGATAGGGGAGAGAGAGGTGACAGTGTGAGGTTGGAAGAAGAAAGACTGAAAAGAGAAGTAAGTCACCGTCATGTATTACATTTAAATAGAACTATAGAAGCATCAATTTTAACCTGTCATTGTTAGAATGCCAAATATAATTTAAAACCTATTGCATCTGGCGACCAGTATGCTGCCAATCAATAGGTTAATAATAAAATAAAATATTTCTAATGTTTATGAGTCATAAATATGAAAGAGTAATTAAAAAATTTCAATAATATTCATATATGAAACAACTGGACTTCTATTAAACACCAATAGGCTCACTCTCTATAACATAGTATTTGGCAGGCAAAATGTAAACAGCATCCTCCATGCCTTGCCTAGATAAATAATAATAAGCTTTATTTATCCATATTTGAGAGTTACAATTTAAATTAATGTTTTAATTAAGTGCACATATTTCTATATGGTCCCTTATGGGTAAAAGCTCTTCCATCCCGTGCCATTTGTCTCTATTCTGGGCAAACTTCATCCAGTTGGTACCAACAGCTTCAACAATATCATCTGTCCACTGTTTTCGCGGCCTGCCATTTTTTTTTTTGCACGCGAGAGATCTGTCTAGGTAAACATGCACATATTTTATCCCTCAGGGGGTTAATAGTATCATAATTTTTCCCTATAGCACTGTGAATCAATGATCCAGCAACTACAAAAGAAGATCTTGGAGCAACAGGAGAAATTAGCAGTAGCAGTTAAAGTGGACCGTGCTAAGGATGCAGCAATAGCCAAGCTGCGGGAAGCATGGCTGCGGCTTACAGGCAATTTGGACAAGGCAGAGGAGAGGCACAGGCAGGCCCTGGAGAAAATGGTTAGGGAAGTGGAGAATTTCAGGATGGTGGCTGATGATGCGCAAAAAGTAAATTTATGTTTATTTTCCTTATATTTTCTCTTTATTATAAGCATCTTTATATGCTGTTTGTCAGCAGTTACTGAATATGAACATTTCACTTCAATAGCCTACCAGTTATTCAAATAAACAATGTTTTTTTGGAGAAATCCAGATGCAATAAAAACCTATTGTTTCTGGGTTGTCTGAAATGGTCCCTCCATGTACAAGTGGCCAGAAGTTTACATCCTGCTGTGACGTAGTGCTTTATGTTACAATAAATATTACAGTAGTTAGTTAGGTTAGGTAGTCTGCATGTCGAGTTCCTTGTTTCTCAATTAGTTTTCATTGCAAATTGGTCTCTTCTTCTCCCTAGCCTTTATTATTCCCAAGTCAATTTGGTTCGGCTTTCTAGTCTAACCGGATTTGACTGGATATCAGTTTTTACACGGAGCGACTGCCATCTGATACACGCAAGCACATAATTTCGAAAAGTCATATAACTTCCGAAAGTCAGAGGTGCGCGACGTGGGTTCGAACCCGAGACCCTGTGCATTACAGTCTGTTGGTCTCCCCACTGAGCTAACATTGCAAATTGGTCTAATTAATGTTTATAATCTTTTACAGAAAACTAGTCACTTCGAAGCAGAACTCTACAAAGCTTTAGACTTGGCACACGATTACCAAGAGAAGTGCAAGCAACTAACCGTCGACAAGAAAGAAGTTGAAGAGAGAATGAGTAAGAGTGTAGCAGAGAAAGATGATGTCATCGCGCGAAAAGACAAAGAGATTGAAGTACTTAAGGAGAACTATGAAACTGTTATGAGACTTAATAAGCAGTCAACAGATTGTGTTAAGAATCTTGAAGATGCATTGGAAAAGGTAATATATATAATTATTTTATTC
Organism: Catocala sponsa; assembly: GCA_963564715.1. NCBI lineage: Eukaryota > Metazoa > Arthropoda > Insecta > Lepidoptera > Erebidae > Catocala > Catocala sponsa. The sequence goes on from OY751337.1 coordinate 2,385,754, forward strand.
ATTAGGCCCGACAGCCACTTGCTACTGTCATTCTTCAATGATGTACTGTAATATAACTTAATATGTATGGTATTATACACATAGATTCACATGTATGTACATACACATAGATTCACGCTTATATCTCTGTCAGACAGAGGTCAGAGGTCTGGAGTCAGATTTGTCGCTAGCTAGGTTTTTATGCCCCACGTAATGGAGGTAGTGAGCATATAGCCTGCCATAAGCTTATACTTAGAATTTAATTACAGGAAAAACCAATAACACTTTTCTTTGGTCGTCCATTATAAAACAATCAGTGTATCATTAAAATCAAGCTAGAAGGATTATTATTGTCTTACGAAAAAACTAATGCAATAAAATTGAACAACTTTTATGCATTTTATTGTGATTTATCTTGATAAACTGGTTTTTTTGGTACTTTTATTACAACCTAATAATTACGTAATAATTTTAGTTCACTAAGTAACTCTGTATTACATACATCGATTGAGAATTATCTGAACAAAAAAGTATATTATACACACTCTGTTTACAATATTTCAGTTTACAAAATCACTCGTTTTATTACAAGCAAACTGCTTCTGAAATATTTTGGCAACATTGTAATAAATATCACCATGTTATGCCACAAAATAACAGTCTACGTACGCAAAACAAAAAACTTAACACTGAAATTAGCGTCTTAAAGTCACTTTGTCACTCTCCAACGGTTACAAGTAAAATTAACAACAGCTTGAAGAAAAAGACAATACATTCGGAGCTATATCATGGCTCAATTCCTTCTTCTCCATTCTCGGCTACCAAAGAAAGTAACAATTCTTCACTTAAGTGCTTGCAACGAAAAATAGTTGAATTACAACAGCAACTGTATGAGGCAAATCAAGAGATCAAAGTCCTGATGAAACAAATAGAAGCTTTGTCAAAAAATACGTATATACTCTGGTATATACGTATTTGGTATTTACAGATACAACAAACCTTGAACATGCTCAAACCACGTCGAAAGCATCAGCAGCATCATCAGCATACAAAATTACAAAGCAATTTGGAAAAACTATATTCATACTCGGTGCCCAACAATGTGTGGGCCTTGGTGCGGCTCTTTCACATTCCAGAGAATAAACGAAATATGAAAAATACATGGTTACCGGAGAAACGAAACCGAATGCATTGAGTAACGCGATAACACAAAGCTACCAGAACATGAAGCTCTCAAGAAAGGACAAACTAGTTATTTCTCTAGGTGAAAATGACAATAATATAAAATGAGTACTTATACATCTAAATAAAATATTAAGCGCATATAGCAGTAACAAGATCCTTGTGTTAAGTGTTCGAAAAATTGATTATATTGATGTGAATAAACTTAACAGCTCTATTAAAAAAATATGTACAGAATATAAAAATTGTCATTATGTCGATTGTAATTATTTGGAATTGAATGACATTTGTAAAAATATTAATTATATAATTGACTGCAGCGACTATGATGATAAGTATTTAAATGTTTATGAAATTAAGAAGCGAATAACTCTAAGCAAACCTAATAATAAATTTAAAAATATGAACTATAATCACAGAACTGAGCCGAAAAAAGGTACAATACCCTATTACTTTAAATCTCAAACAGCAGAGAAATGTAACGGCCTTGAGTCTAAACCTTTTTTAAAAACAAAGTCAACTAAAAGGGGCACTATACCTTATTATTTTCCAGTACTAGAAAAATGTAATAACGACTCTAACTCTTGCTCTAAGGTGGAGTCTAAAAGATCTTCGCATCAGCACCAGTTAGAGTTTTTTCGTTCATCCAAACAGCAATAATATGCTTAAAATAATGCATCAAAATATTGCTGGTCTTTTATCGAAACAAGACTTACTAGAGGTCACATTAAATGAATTAAGAAATTCGAATAAATTACCTATGATACTATGCTTCTCTGAAACATTTATCAAAAAAGGCTTTGAAGGTATAGTAAAGTTAAACGGCTATAATATAACCTCCCTTTACTGCCGAGAAAAATCTCGAGGAGGAGTCTGTATCTACGCGCAAAATGATGTGAAAATTAAAGACCTGTCATTTCTAAAAACTTTGCTCTTAAAGATAGTTTTGAATGTTGTGGCGTAGAGATGATAGATCATAAATTAACTATTATATGCCTATGTCGTACACCAACATCAAATACTGACATATTTTTTAAACAATTAGACTTATTATTATATAAACTGACTTCCGCTAAGAATAAAAAATATATTTTACTAGGCGACTTAAATATTAATACTCTTAAACAGAATAAAATAGTTCAACAATTAACTGACATTGTAAATAATTATAATCTGACTTTTTATATAAAGGAACCGACTCGACAGCAATCACGCATAGATCACATTATAGGCAGCTATGTTAAAAACTCGTATGGTGAGGTTCTTAAACTAGGTTTATCAGACCATGACACAGCACAAATGTTAAATATACCCGTCAAGGTAGTATCGAAACAACCCCAAGCTCTATACATGTTTAGAAGAAACTACGAACCTACAAACGTATCCAAGTTTTTAGACTGTATTAGCTTTAGCGAAGTACTCACCGAGCCAAATGTAAATACAGCATTTAATATATTTCACGAGGATTTTCTCTTATATTATAATTTGTGCTTTCCCATATTAAGACATAGAATAAATTCAAAAAACAGTGATCTTAAATGGATATCAAAAGGGCTAAGACTTAGCTGTAAAACGAAAAGAACATTACGCTACAAATTCTATAAAGAAAAATCAAGAGCAAGCAAAAATATATACAAAAAATACGCAAACCTCTTAAAACGCTGTATGGCCAATTCGCAAAAGATATCTAACCACAAATTTATATCTAGCTCACAAAATAGGTGTAAAGCAGCTTGGAGTATTATAAATAATTGTCGTAGAACAAACGTAGGCTGTATAGACGAAATAAGAATTGGCAGTCAGTCCGTAGTCAATCCAATTCAGATTGCTGCTAAGTTTAATGACTATTATATTGACTTGACAAAAAATGCTAGTTATGTTAAAAAAACTAACAAAACCTGTGTACTAAACAGTTTTTTCCTGGAACCACTGAGTGTCTTGGAAGTTCAAAAAATAATCATGGCATTAAATAATAGTAACTCGGTAGGATATGATGGAATTTGCACATTTATTCTTAAAAAGTGCTCATGTATTTTAGCCACAGTAATAACGCACTTGACTAATGCCTCATTTGAGCAAGGAGTTTTTCCAGAGCGTTAAAAATTTCTTTAGTGAAACCCATTCAAAAAACCGGTGAAAAACTGATTTATCTAATTATCGGCCGATAACATTGATCCCCATTTTTTCAAAAGTTTTTGAGAAAGCAATGCACGACAAAATGACCAGATATTTAATAAATTAAATCTTATAAAACAAGAACAGTATGGATTTCAAAGAGGTAAATCAACTACACTGGCCGCTTTCACTCTGATGCATAATGTTATATCAAAGGTGGATAAAAATATGCCTACATTAGTCTTGTTTTTCGATATGTCCAAGGCATTTGATTTTGTGTCCCATAAATTGCTCTTAATAAAACTCCAGGATTATGGAGTTAGAGGACCCGCTTTAGCTTGGATGGACTCTTATCTATCGAATAGACTCCAATGCGTAGAATTGTCTAGTGTGGGTAAAAATTCTACCTTAGCGCATATTAGATCTCCATATAAAATTAATAGCTGCGGTGTGCCGCAAGATAGCGTACTTGGTCCTCTATTATTTTTATTATATTATATAAACGATCTTCCTGACATAACTAATTATAAATGTATTTTATTTGCCGATGACATTTCTATAATATTGACATATAATGACTCCACTAATTATGACAACGAAATAAATAAGACAATTCAATCGGTGATGCAATGGTTACAATCTAATAATTTAAACGTAAATCTAAATAAAACTAATTTTATCCAATTTCAAAGTAATAAGTCGAAACATACTCACAGAAATATCGTTTATAATAATAATATAATTAATTAAACAGACACTACAAAATTTTTAGGAATAAATCTAGACAAATGTATTGATTGGAAGCATCATGTGATGGTAACATGTAATAAAATTCATAAGTTTGTCTATGTGCTAAGTAGATTAAGTAAAACGTCGTCATTGTAGACAACTTTGTTAGCTTATCATGGGTATGTAAGCTCTGTACTTAGATATGGCCTGATATTATGGGTAACTCCACCGATGTAACAAGAGCCTTCCTTGCTCGAAAACGTTGCATCAGAGCAATAGTCGGCATACCTCCCGATGTTTCTTGTAAGCCACATTTAAAAAAAATGGGTATATTAACGTTACCAAGTATGTACATATATGAGATAGGCATTTTTGTTAAAACTAACCCAAATCTATTTTTAACGGCGAAGGATAAATTTCCTAGAAACACGAGGAACTCTACCAGATTAGTTTTAGAGGCAAAGCCAAAAACTACAATGTTCCAAAAAAACTGTTATGCAATGTGTGTACGTATATTTAACAAAATACCGGAACATATCAAATTACTTACATTAAATAGATTTAAAAACCATTTAAAAAATTGGCTTCTGGACAAATGTTATTACGCTGTAAATGAAATGCTTTCTACGTAATCAAATAAATCATATTTTTATGACATTGCATGCCCATTTTAATATTTTATAAAGTTGGTATTGACATTTTTTCATTATTATTATTGTATGAAATTTTGACATTTTCAATAATCTATGTATTTTCTTTATTTTGTTTCATTTTATAAAATGTATTTAATAGACTGACTATACTTATCGATGTTTAAGAATTTAATGTGTAGTAAACTTTCACATGCCACTTGTGGCAAAATAGAAGCACCGTGTACCAATCTGACCACCTAATTGTACTCTATATTATGTGAAATAAATATCATTTCATAATATTGTCTTCTGTTTACGCGAATGTTATTCATTGAAATTAAACTACTATATACGGATTTTATCGCGTTGTTTATTTGACACTGTTACAAAATTTTTTGAAAAACTGTTACACTACTATAATCACTATTAAACTTTACAAATTTTTTAAGCTATTTAAATTATTGAACTATTAAAACTATTTATACTATTACTATACTATTATACTATTTAGATTTATTTTTACACTTTCCCCGACGTATCATTTCATTTAATTTTACATAAACACACAACAACAGAGTGCAAGTGAAGCATTACTGACATAGTTAATAATTAATAAGTTATATAAATACTAACAGAAATTGTATGTATGTTTGTCCATAACGTATTTATTTATGCGAAATAACATGTTTATTATTATTATATTATTATTTTAATTGTTTCTAGGAGAAATCGGACCATGAGCAAACAAAGCGTGAGTCTACAGAGCTGGGTCGTAGCATACAGTCGTTGAACGATGAGATGATGATCGTCGCACAGGAGCGCGACTTGCTCAAAGATAAAGTAAATGAGGAGAGGTCCAGAGGTAACGTGCTGGAGCGACAACTGAGTGAGAAACAGAACCAGAGTAGCGAGCTTTTGAAGAGATGTGTGAGTATATTACTTGACTAGATGTGCCCGCGGTTCACCCGCGTTTATAGTTACTGCGCCGCCCCCGTGCTCGTAGCGTGATGTTATAATAATATACCCTATGGCCTTCCTCGATAAATTGGCTATCCAGCACTAAAATAATTTTTCAATTCGAACCAATAGTTCCTGGGATTAGCGCGTTCAAACAAACAAACTATTCCGGTTAATAATTTTGTAGAGATGATGTATAATAGATAATGCATAGTGAATGTATTCGAATGAGAAATCCAAATGATATTAAAAAAGTAAACTAAGGAAATCCCAATAACATTCGCAATTTCTTTTACTGCCGCTACGCCACTAAGGCAGTCCTTCTTTATACTAAAATAAACTTTTGCAGATATAATGGGTCAATATAACTATAATAATATATATATATATATGTTTTTTTTTTTCTTTATTTAAGGAGCTTTGTCACAGAACTATAATAATATTAAGACACAATAAAAAAGCATGGAAACTAGAATGAGGAATTAAGACGCAAAATATCGTAACGAGTTAATCTTTTTTATAATATATATTTATATTTCGTTGCGAAAAGACAAGACGTGTTTGTACCAAACCATAGCGTTGTATTCCGTATCAAAATTTTACCTAATCTTATGCGCATGCGCATCATTACCTGTAACACTAATCACACTAAGAGTGTCTAGATAAACTCTTAAATCACGACTTTTCAAACAATATATACAGCGTTAAATATTCGATTAAAATAATAATTATAGTATTCTTACACCCAGTGCCATCTCTCGGCACTGTGGGGAAACGCCCGACCTTCCTGACAATTTCATACAGCGCCATCTATTAATGTCTTACTCAACTACGTAGCTTGTCGGCACGCGATGAGTAGAGACAGCGCTGGAACTTTCTCGAATCTTCGTACTGTTACATACCGGGTATGGCGTTTCTAGAAATCTCCAGAAACGCTTTAACCGCGTATTAAAGGCAAGTCAGTTTACAAACGTAAGCGGTCAAGTCTTCATCGGAGCGAACGGAAGCGAAAATTTCACAGAGTTTGAAGCAGTAAGAGTGAGAAAGAGTTTAAGTAGTGTTTTAAATTCAATTGTGTTAGAATAAAACATGTTTTAGTCGGTAATATTGTTTAAATTCTTATCCCTCAAACCAAGCACGTAACAGTATATATACATAACAGCAAAGTAAAAGGAAAAGCAAAAACAGTTTTTTCCATCCATCCTAATTTAATTCGTTCATCTTTCACAGGACAATTTAGACAACGAAGTGAAAAGCCTTCGCAAACACTTGGAACTTCAGAAGACAGAGCTGAAGTGCCACTATCAGAAACAGCTCGAAGACGCCGTGCTGTCCAAGCTGCAGGAGTTCCAACAACAACTCGATCTCGCAGGGAGAGAAATGGAGAATGACGCCAGAAGCAAAGAAAACGCGATAATCGATACTTATAACAAGCAGATAGTACGAATAGAGGAACAGTAAGTGTAACATAATATTATAATTACTTAGTTATTTAGTTAGTTGGACATGTGTTATCCGCACTTAACCCCACAATCGGGCCATTGTGCGTAAGTAACCGACGCAAAAATTTTTTCGGTTACTCATACCACCTCAGCTCCGTCCAGAAAGACAATAGGGGACCGGTATTGCGCAGCACCTCCTGCATCGTCTCTGGACTGTTCAGAAGTTTCGTCCGTTGGTTGCTCACGCTTTTGCTATTATTATAACTAGCGGTCGCCTAGTGCGCGAAATTCGACCAGTTTGCCTGTAAGATATTGCTGATATATGTCATTATATATTGATATATGTAACCATAGTTACGCGCTTCGACTGCGTGTGTCAAATGCATGGTTGTGTGCGTGTAGTGTTTTTTCAATAATTTAATGTATTTCTAATGCATATTTTATATAAATATTAGGATTCGTCACTCCTTCTCCATACAAACTTTAACTGTGCCACATTTCATACTCCTCCGACCGCGCAATTTTCGTAAAAAGGGGTACGAAGTTTTTGCTTCACGTATTAATATATAGATTACTTATGGCCAGTCCCACAACTAACAAGTAAAAGTTACCCGATAAATAAATCGCATGCTGTTTTACTCTTGTTAGGTTGAAGAAGAGTGATGGCGAGACTTTTATCTTATAGATAGTTGCTATTTGAAAGTGGTGGGATAGGCCGTTAATATTTTAAATCCGAAGGTAAGGGTTTGTCCACAACACCGCGTCACGATGTCGTTAACGTGGAACGATGCGGTGTCGCGGCGCGGCACGTTGACGTGACGCATGGTATGGCAATGTCGCCGCGGAACGACGCGTCGGACGGTGTCGGCAGCGGCACGTGGCTACTATGTAAAAGAGATGTATTATAGAAATTATTGATTCGGATTTATTAATATTACTTGTTGAGGAACGTCCAGTGCTCTAAGACACGACAATAGATGATTTTAAGGAAAAGCACATTCGCATTTATAATAATTAGAAAGCGTAGGTGACCGTTAGGCAGCCATGCAGTGGTCTTTAACGGTGACGGAAAACATCTTCAGAATACCTGCATGTCTAAGAGTACTACATTTTTTTTATTTTGCTCTTTAAAATGACCACACTCCGCCTGATGGTAAGCGATCATGTGGTCCAAAAGCTGTGGTCTCCACATATCCTCATAGCAGCTGAGGCGATGTTGAGATCCCTACTTTGACGACCTAAGAAGGTGCTTTTCCACGCCCCGCTTGACGGACATAATGTTCTTGAAGATGAGTGCGGTCTGCCAACCCATACTGAGTCTGAGTATAGCCAAACATTTTTGATACTAAGAGGCCGGTGGCCAGCATTGGTACTGTGTATATAAAAGGCTCATATTTTTATTTAAATTTTTGTATGTTAGTCTAATATTATTATTATATTATATATTTTCAGGCACAAGCTAGAAGTAAATGTGTTGGAAGAAAAACAAAAGGAAGAAATCAAGTTGTACAGATTACAGTTAGCTCAGGCCAGCGAGAAGATTGGTTTACTTGAGGTAACATCACTTTTTAATAGGCAAACAAACCAACTATTAGTATTATTTATAAAGTGCGGGTTCTACTAATTTTTACTAATATTATAAATTCGAAAGTAACTCTGTATGTCTGTTACTTTTTCATGGCTATACCATTGAACCGATTTAAATGAAATTTGGCACAGAGTTTAAAACCAGGGGATGGACATAGGCTTTTTATTGAAATAAGTGCGCGCGTGCGTGCGTGTGTGCGTGCGTGCGAGCGAGCGTGCGTGCGTGTGTGCGAGCGAGCGTACGTGCGTGCGTGCGAGCGAGCGTGCGTGCGTGCTTGCGAGCGAACGTGCGTGCGTGCGAGCGTGCGTGCGTGCATGCGTGCGTGCGAGCGAGCGTGCGTGCGTGCGTGCGAGTGAGCATGCGTGCGTGCGTGCGTGCGTGTGTGTGTGTGTTTGTTATAAGGCTTTTTATTATAGTCTAAAGTTTGTCATGACAGAAGATAACTCAGATTTACCGAGTGTTTGAGTGACGTGAGAACTATTCGAGTGAAGCCTTAAAATGGCTCGAATAACGCTAGTGGTTAAATTGGACTCGAGTGGCATCACTAATTTAAACCTGTTGTCTTTTTAATAAGATAATATTTTCTTAAATTGAATAATTACTTATTTCCAGACTAAATTGGAGTCGTACCGCCGTCGTCGCGGTCAGATCGCTTCTCAACTGCACAGCGTGATGGAGTCTCAATGGCGCCAAGCGTTACTCATACTTACTAATGGGAACAACAACGTGTCTTCTCTAGACACCACACGACCTGACAGTGGTAAGCCTATTCTATACTATCAAGGTGACTAACAAACATACTCAGACAGTTTCTGACAGAAAAACAAGTAGCATATCATGCAGAACAATTTCTACTGCCATAATGATTTTTTTGAAAATACCCGATATAATTGATTTGTAATTGACCTTATATAATTTTATTCATAACTGATATAGTAAACGTGAAATTTAATATGTTCGTGTAATGACTTATAATATAATATATTACATTTGCATGCCATTTGAAATGGCTAAATGGGCTTGTACTTTTGTAAATAACTTATAACATCTATTAATGTAATCTGTTTATAGTAAATAAAGACTTCTTATTCTTATATTCTTATTCTTATCCGCGCGTAAAATATAAGAGATGGTTTTCTCCCAGCACAAAGATGACTGTACTCTGAAGATTTCAGCATACTGGCACCATTCAAAGGAAATACCAGCAGAAAACATTGTGTCGCGCTAGGCTTGAACGAAATATCAATGTGCCTGTACCTCTGAAATCATCATCTCATATTTCCACCTCAAAAACTAAACCGTTTTATATAATTAACTTTTTTTTATATATTTTATTAGTTTCTTTAAATTTGGTTGCTGGTTTATTGAAAACAGTATACGAGTTTTATAATTCGTAAAGGTATATAGGTATAATATCGACCTTATAAACAAGATTAAAAAAACAGGTGCTAATTAGCAATGGTAGATATAAATTTCATATGTCGTTTTTTTTTGCTCTATTGTCGTTATTGAAGTAAGAAAACAGGTATATTTTTGTCCTGGCAATCAAACCGACCTTAGGCTGTGTTACTGCGTTTATTCACTGTAAGAATCTTTTCTATTCGATTTTCATTTGGGATGGCCCATTTTGATCGAAATAGGTACCTGGTTTAGGTGATATTGCGCTGTGCTCTGGGCATCTGTCGTAAAAGGTACCAGTAAGGGCCTGGTCACATGACAACGGTTTGGCGTTCCGATGCAACGTTTTACTCTTGAACCTGTGAAGTCTCGGTTTATTATTAGATTTGGACTCATGAGACATTTTTCTGACAGTTAATAAGACGCTAAGTGAAACTCTTTCTTATGAATAACGTTAGGACAGGTCATTTCAAGAGGAATCCGCTTCGCGACACGTCATCCCGTGACCCTTGTGGTCGAGCTCTAACGGGTTAATTACCTTAATATTAACTTTTTTGTACTGTAAGAATTGTTTTGGTTATAAACCCGTCATATTTGACCCGGTGGATCCAGGTTTTCTGTTTGGAGGATCTGAGTAGTCTGACCTGTAGATAGTGTAGTACTAATAAGTAGAATAATATTATTACAGTCAATGCTATCTATCGGCACTGTGGGGAAGACTCGACAGTTCCTTCTAATAATTTACTACAGTACCACCTATTGACGTCTTACGGAACTACGTAGTTTGTCGATACGCGAAGAATAGAGAGAACGCTGGCACATTTTCGAATCATCGTACTGTTTACATACCGGATATGGCGTTTCTAGAAATCTCCAGAAACGCTTTAACCGCATATAAAAGGGCAAGGCCAGCGCTCGCCGAGTCAGTTTACAATCGTAAGCGGTCAAGTATATATCGGAACGCAAGCGAAAATACTACGAAGTTTAAAGCTTCTTATAGTGGACAAGTGTAGTATAGTGTGTGTTGTGTTATAATTTAATTGTGTGCTAGAATAAAACGTGTTTTAGTCGGTAATATTGTTTACATTCTTATCCGTCGAACCCAGCACGTAACAATATCAAGTTAAATCCGGGGTGCCTAGTACGAGTTGATTTTACACGTTAATACGATCGAATCATTTGGCACTCGGTTTTGGATTGGTTAAGAGCTTGGAGAGGACCAATCGGAGCGCCGAATTTCATAAACGTGTTGATCGCGTTAGCGTAAAACAAACTCGCATTAGGCACTTAGATGCTTTTTGAGTGCTTGAACTCCTTAATCCTATCCCTGGATTGGCTACTGCCGAAGATTTTGTTCCACATCATGGTTATTCGGTTACAGTATCAACAGCAGTAGGAGCGGAATACGCTAAAGTACCGCCGCTGTCCATGCCCGAGCGTGGTCTCGTGCGACCCGAGCGAGCGGAGCGGGGCGAGCGTGCGGAGCGAGGCGAGGCGCGAGAGCGAGCGGAGCGAGGCGAGGCGAGGGAGCGCGCGGACATACACGACAAGCTACTGGACGGACTCACGGACACCGAACTGCAACAGTACGTTAAACTGGTAACTATCTAGCTTTTTGTTTATTTTGTTTTATTTACTTTAGAGATGACTTAGTAGCGCAGTTGCAGGGGATATGACTGCAGTTGATGAGGTTTCGATTCCCAAATATGGTGCATGTTAAGCTAGGAATACTAATATCATATATAGCTTTCTATTACGCCTTTAAAGACAAACAATTTTTTACAATCTATACAGTAAATCAATAAAATGAGAAGTACGGTCCATAAAATGAGAAGTCCAGCAGAATCTTTTTCTTTTTTTTATGGTATAGGAGGCAAACGAGCAGACGGATCGCCTGATGGTAAGCGATTACTGCCGCCCATGGATACCCGCAACACCAGAGGAGTTACAATTGCCGGCCTTTTAAAAAGGAGTACGCCCTTTTATTTTTATTTTTTTATATATTTTTTTTTTTATTGTGCTCGTCAAAATGACCACACTCCACCCGATGGTAAGCAGTCGTGTGGTCTAAGAGCAGTGGCCTCCACACCGCCCTCATAGTAGACGAGGCTATGTTGAGGTCTCTACTTTGACGGCCTGAGAAGGTGCTTTTTCACGCCCCGCCTAAAGGACCCAGGATTGAAGGAAGAAGGTAACACGTGCCTTGGCAGAGAATTCCATGCCTTGGTCGTTCGGCAGAGATATGAGGACCCAAACTTGTTGGTACGCGCTCTAATCGACTCTACAGTGTAAGGATGGCATCTGAGCCCAGCACGCGTTATTCTGGATAGGAAAGGAGAGGGCGGGATAAGGTGGAATAACTCTTCAGAGCACTCCCCGTGGTATATTCTGTAGAAACATGCCAATGAGGCAATGTCACTACGGAGTTGCAGAGGTTCCAGTGAACTCGTGATCTCCGATAATACGGACAGCCCGCCGCTGTAACCGGTCGAGAGCGTCCAGCAAGTACTGCGCGGAGCCATCCCAAAGATGAGAACAGTACTCAACGCAAGGGCGCACTTGTGCCTTATACAATAGGCACAGTTGCCCAGGCGTGAAGAACCGCCTCACCCTGTTCAGAACTCCGAGTTTTCGCGAAGCTTGCTTAATGACGCTCTCGATGTAGGTCTTGAAGGTTTGTAGGTCGTATTGGTCCGGAAATACCGCAGGCGACAATCTGAGATTTCTTTTAAATTAGAGCAGCACGGCTGGATAAATATTATGTACAAAACACCACTGTCAAAAAGACAGGTTGCCCAATCTTCATGAGGAAACCCTATGCTGTTCCTATGGACAGCATAGAGTTTCCTCATATTTGACTGCCTCCGTGGCGCAGCGGTAGTGAATGCGACTGCTGTGCATGAGGTCTCGAGTTTGAATCCCGAGTCGGGTCAACAAAAAGTTATTGGATTTTTTTGTTAAGAAATCTCAATAGCAGCCCGGAGTTAAGAAGTTGGCGGTGTTAGACACCCCCGTGCCTCGGAAAGCACGTAAAGCCGTTGGCCCTGCGCCTGATCTCTCACCAGTCGTGTCGGATTACCGTCCCATCGGATCATGAGAGTTAGGGACCAGAGATGATGTATTAGAGTAGAGCCCTATGGCAGGAGTCACTCTAATACAGCCAGCAACATATGTAAGTAGTTAAATATTTAACAAATTTGAAAAGTATTCTGTATTTTTTAATTATGGTTAGTTTAACTTTCTTTTAACTGATAAAAAAATAAGCGTCTTTAGGCAACTGTAACGTTACACCTCGGGTAGCTAGCTTGTATAAAAAATCTGGCTATGTCAACAAACAAACTTGGTTATATACTCAAAAACTTGTTCATTCCAGCTTTTAACGAAGCCTGCGATGTTGGACGGCAGCGGAGACAGCGTGGTGGAGCCACACCGGGACATCGAAGAGCCCACCAGCGACCGTGCCGATAAACTCGACAGGAAAGACAAGATCAGACGCAGTCTCACCGGGAAACCGCCTTGGAAAGCTTAGGGCCTGTTCCACCACCTCCAAATACCATTTATCTATAAGATAAAAGTCTCGCCATCTCTTTTCTTTAACCTAAAAAGAGTCAGATAGCATACGATTGATCTTTTAGATAACTTTTACTTGATAGTGGTGAAACTGGCCGTTAGTCTTTTACCTTGTTTAGAAATAAATAGTTATATATAGTTATAATCATCACACAGCAGCAGCGATAGCTCAGTGGGGAGACCAACAGACTGCAATGCAGAGGGTCTCGGGTTCGAACCCACGTCGCGCACCTCTGACTTTCGGAAGTTATATGACTTTTCGAAATTATGTGCGTATTGATTGAAAATTATCGCCTGCTCCGTGCCTCGGAGAGCACGTTAAGCCGTCGGTCCCGGCTGCCATGAACATCTATGGCAGTCGTTATTGGGAAGTCAGTGCCCTCTAATATCCTGACACTGGTCTAGCCTTAGGGTATCGGTAGCCTTCGGGTTGCGGAGGTGAGATAGCAGCCGCTCCGTGTAAAAACTGATATCCAGTCAAATCCGGTTAGACTAGAAAGCCGACCACAAGTGACTTGGGAATAATAAAGGCTAAGGAAAAGAAGATATAATCGTCACACGAGTTTGTGGTACATATTTTCAAAGATATTTTCTCAACGTTTTCTCTGAAGGATCGGACTCAATAAATAGTTTGTGTTACTTGTAGTTCTGCTGTCAGGAAAGTTTTCAGTAACAATGTGCATAATTTCATTCAAATATATCTTCTTTTTTTAATGTCAAGCTACTGATATTGCTGATTGTACTAGTATCACTTCTATAAATATGCATATAAATCAACACCAGGAATAAATCGCACCCCCAGTGGAATAAAAGCGTAAGAAGCATATGCTAACTTTAGAGGAGAGCAAAAACCTGTTTGATCTGGTATATTTATTATAGTAATTACTTTTATAATATTTTCTTCAATTCAGTGAAACAAAGACAGTAAGTAAGATTAAGTACATTTTTATCAAATTTTAAGTAATTTTGTAAACTTTTATGATTGAATTTTTTTTAATAAAGCCTTTATTTTTTTGTCAAATCACGACATAAATAACTAAGCTTGTGTATCTTTACTTGTAGTATACGAAACTGCAATAAAAAAGATCGATGTAATTGTACTTACGCCTTTTTGCACTGGGGCTGCGAAATAAGTACGTTCGGTGGGTTAGTTAGTTAGTTGGACGTGTGTTATCCGCACTTAGCCCCACAATTGGGCCATTGTGCGTAAGGAACCGACGCGAAATATTGTTCGGCTACTCATACCACCTCAGCTCCATCCAGAAAGATAATAGGGGACCGATGTTGCGCAGTACCTCCTTCATCGTTTCTGGACTGTTTAGAAATTTCGCCCGTTAGTTGCTCACGCTTTTACAATATGGGAGCACGTGAGCCGGTGTCTCCTCGGTCTCCATGCAGCCTCTACATAAGGGACTGTCAGTGATGCCGAGTGAGATGTGAGTGATGTTCCCTGGGTTATCGTTAATATTCGAATACAGTTGTACTCGAATATTTTTGAATGCAATTAATTATGCGCCTCATTTGTTTCTTGGCTCCTTAACGAGCTATTTATATTCAAAGATGTGTACTTATCCCTTGCGTTAGCAATACTGCGGCACCTTTCAAAGAGGCGGCAATGTAGTGATATTTCTGGTTTGACAAACATCTGAAGGCTGTAAGTATCTGTCGTCTATGGATATTTCAGACTTATTTGGTTACCGTAAACCCAACAGTTAGGGATGTGGGTTACTACGGTTATACTATACTAAAACCTGGCGCTACATCTTTGGTCATACAAAACAGGAATAGTTTTGCATAACTGTATTCGAATATGTACATCACTAGTGACTGTAGTCTATGGATGTCATAAACACTGTAAGGCAGACATTTAGTGTGTTTGCCACCATGGTTATTAAAAAAAAATTGCATTCTTGAATCAACTTATCTGGTTGGACTTGACATTCTCTTGGAAACATCTATCATGGTATCTTTATATTCGTAGCTGTATACCAGAGGTTCCCAGACTATTTTTCTCTTAGACCACTCTCAAAATGTAGCTTTCTTTTAGTAATTCTCTACCGAAATATCGGTAGATTCGAGACCACTGGTACTGAATATGGAATATGCAAGCTTTTACAAGTAACAGTCGCTGAGCTTATTAAAATATTATCTGCCTACATTGATAGGTGAAGTCAAGCCAACATATTAGTTCTTCACTATCGAAAGCAAATAAATTTTCTTGTGGACCCCCACTTACAAATTGTGGATCCCCATTTTTTTGTCATACCAACGTAGACCCCTTCGAGTCTCCCGTGGATCCCTGGGGGTCCACCTGGACCACTTTGGGAACTAATGCTTTATACGAACGATTTGTATAGAGTAGGTACGATAGATATGTATCCCATAAAGAGGGCGAAGCCTGTTCTTTACTCCTTCGTTGTTTAATGAAAGGAGATACAAAGTGGTTTCAATACTAACTACACTATATTTTAATACAGGTTGAAGTAAGTTTATCGTGTTCAAGTAGTACAAAATAAAGACTTACTTATTGATAATATTGTCTTCTGTTTACGCGAATGTTATTCATTGAAATTAAACTACTATATACGGATTTTATCGCGTTGTTTATTTGACACTTTATTACAAAATTTTGAAAACTGCTACACTACTATTACTATTAAACTCTACTAATTTTTAAGCTAATTTTCAAATATTTAATTAGCTTAAAAATTTGTAAAGTTTAATAGTAATAGTTGTAAAGATAAAGATAAAGATAAAGATAAATTTATTTGACTCAACATGTGTACAATCAGGTGTTACAGTTATTTTGTCTCAACATGCTCTGTCTGGTCAGACATGCAAATGTATGTGCTTAATAAGTAACTTTAAAATTATGCTGGATCTAATACAATAATTAACATCTCAATTAAACGTTTCTTAACAATGAAGTGAGATATATTATAAGTAGGTCAATTCAAATTCGAACAATGAATATAAAAATAATTAATTAATAAGTCATTTCCAATAATATAATAGTATAATAGATAAGATGTCAATAATTAAGAACATGTCAAATTAAATTAGATCCTGATAAATGATTATTAAAACAAAGAAAAAAATAAATTATATAAGATCATCACATAGGAAATCATTAATATTATAGTAGCATTTATGCAGTAAAAGATTTTTTAAATTACGTTTAAATATGTTAATGTTAAGGTCCTTAAATTTATTTGGTACTTTATTGTATATTTTGGGTGCCATGCAGAAAATGCTCTTGCCCAAAAGCGCTGTTTTTGCAGTTTGCATGCACAGTTTATGATTATCGCGTCGGTTGCGAATAGTGACATCTGATAGTTTATTAAATAGTTGTGGATTGGTTTTTACAAATACAGCTGTTTCGTATATATATAAACAACAGTTTTCAAAATTTTGTAATAAAGTATCAAATAAACAACGCGATAGAATCCGTATATAGTAGTTTAATTTCAATTACTTATTGATGTTAGATTTTTATATATTAGGATAATGGTCATCTTAACGATTCTTAAATTCTCGGCTGTTTCATGTCGCCGAAACACACAGGCGAGTAAGAAATTAAGAAATTCTATATTGGTAATGGATTTTGCTCCAATTCTCACGTACTAATAAATATAGTGATTCTTTTATCGAATTCATATTTGGTTTCTGAAAGGTTATTGAACGACGTGTCAAAATTGTCATGAACATGTCAAGCGATTTTATTGGTTGTATCTAATTCAGTCAGCCAATCATAGCAATTGAACGTCTGTTAACTGTGTAGATCTGCCTTTCAGAAACTAGTGATTAATTGCTAGGATGAAATACTAAATTGAATTAAAAAGATTAAAATTTGTAAATCTCTCCACAAAATATTTCGCAAGTCTTGTATTACGTTTGTTATTAAATTAAGAAATGAAGCGATATAAATTAATTGTATTATAAGTGCTCTTTTAAAAGTTTAAGGATTTTCACCCACCTATTCATGAACATTTGCCCACCGTAGCATGATCAATAAAGGGGACTTACAAACATTCCACTTTTTTACAAATGTACTATCGGCTCCAGCGACGGATGACCATTTTAGAAAAATTTTCGCTTGCACATGTTGACCAGTTGAGTTTGTATCGCCTTAGAATCAGTAAATAAATGTAAAGTGTAAAAAAACTCAAAGAAAGGGGCGTGTCACGGGTACGGGTACCAAGTGTTGGCCTGCTATGCGATTTTAACCTTAGGAGTGGTCATCCGTCGCTGAAGTCGATAGTACAATAAATTAGACAGGGTATATACTAAATAGGCCATCACGAATCACCGAACATCAAAAATACGGTGACCTCGTTTGGGTAAATTACAATGGGATTAAATATAATGACCACCAAAATACTAATTGCGCAACAAAATATGCTTACTAAAATGCACCTATACGCCTCAAATCACTGCATTCCGTCTCGAAAGGGTTAGGTTATGTTAGGTTCCTTCTTAAACCCTCCCAAAAATAGGCTCCGTCGACTTATTTTGATCTCGTTAAATATATTTTGCTGTGCAATTTGGTGATCATTTACTATTTTTGACTGTTATATTTTACTATATCTGGTAATAAGTTAAACATAAGCCAATTAGAATTACTATATTCAATGTCGTGAGTTGTCTTTTAAGTGATAAACAGATTTGTAGGCTTACAACAATATATATGATAAATACATTTAGTTGTGTACTAGTACTAAACAAATTTAATATGAGTTATTGAATCAGATATTTTGGCGTTTTCATCGATATTGTTGTATTTAATATGAGGCCTTTATAAAGCGCGTGCACGGCGCGTTCGACTCAAATTCAAAGAAATACGCATAGTATTTCTATATACTACCGTTTGAGCACAGCGAGCGACCTGATATCTCCTGTTCATCTTCTGGGTTATTACCGCTTTTAACTTAGTATCATTACTTCGGAGTGTTTTCTTTTCGTATTTGAGTCGAATTTAATGATTGCGTTCAAGGTCGTTTTAAGTCTTAACTGAAAAATTAATTAGCCATATTAGTACAAAATATCTATCAAATTATCCTCACGTTCATGTTATCTGATGATTGAAATGCCGGCACTAGGTGTAGCTTTTTATAGCAAAGAATGTAAAAATATATGTGTATTTGTAAATTTCTTAAAAGCAATACTCGTGGCCTAACTGTGCTTGATCGGAGCGGGACCAAGATATTAATGATATTAATTATAATCATATATTAATTGTAAAAATTGACATCCAATTTACTTGTGATGTGTAGAGCATTCATGTCGACAACCAACACTGCTCGTTGTATTTAAGTTTTTATTTGTAGTTTTGTAAGGTGCTTTATTTATAGTCGTGTAGAAATACTGTATTTTTATATAAAGTTTAAACTAAGTACATATCGTAATTTTGTATCGAATATTGTTATGAAGTTAACACATTCCCGATTTCACTCCATATTTTTGTTGTTTAATATATTATATTTTATATTTGTGAGTTTTATTTGTCTACAATGTTTTGTGATAAAGTTTCATTTAATCTAGGAAATCCTATTATTAACATATTATGAATGTAGAGAAATAATAATACACCTTAAAAAAATAAGGTTAGCAGTAGCTGGGTAAGGACTGAAGCAGTGGAATACATGTTAGTCAATCCTGTTCTTCACTACAGAAATCCATGGCAATCTGGTCCATAGTATTATTTAATTCTGTTTCATAGTGCCGCACTCTCGTTCTGTCTCCAACTGTACTTTTACTGGATCTCAATGGTTTGTACTTTGTTACTGTCGACTAAATTCATTGCATTGGACAAGGTATAAACACGATGTGCGCAACAAGAAAAATAATACAAAAAAAATATGTAACGATTATTTATTCATGAAGGTAAATGCGATTTAAAAATATATTCCAATATAATTATGATGGCATCATGATCTTTATACAACACTAAATGTACACTTATTATATAATAATAACAATATTTTATTTATAGGCAAGAACTTAAAAAATAATTTTGTTTAATCTCTGAGAAAGTTAAATGAAAACACAGCCTAAAATACATTTTTATAAATATATTATTATAATAGTACAATGTAGACGCATATTTATCGGTAAAACGGTCAATTATAAAAAGAAATAAAAAATGTACAAATACAGAAAATACAGCATTTTATAGAATTAAGAAGATTATTACAGATATATTAAATAGTTGAGAGACGATAAAGTAAGAAATTACAAATAAGTGGATTTTGCGAGTATTGCTATACAACCAATGATTTTATATACAGAAACATGAATCAACAAAAAAATATATGTTACTAGCTCCCACAGAATGAAGTCCCAAAACTGAACCAATTGAGTTGGTTTTCTATCGGTCTCAAAACAAAATCTATTCAACAATATTCCTTGCAAAACATTTAAAGGGATGGTTTAAATGATAGCTATCACAACAAATACAATGGTTTCTAAGAGAGTATTCATGCACATTGGCTTTTGAATAGCCGATCAACATAAACATTTGTTTACAGACGCTCAAATGTATGTCAACTCACTGAGTTAGCAACAGTCGATCAAATCACTTAAGTTTGATATCAATACATTGTTTAATCTAACTTTCAGAAGCCTTACAGAAACGGGGTGATAGATATGCAATTTTGACATGTTACCAATAATATAGCCTCTTACAAAAATATTAGTATAGAAAATAGTTTCCAGAGTAACTTTTAAAGTGTCTAGATTCAAATAGTTAACATGACAATCTATGGTATTACGTACTTTAAGAACGAGAGTTTGTTTTTTGTCTATGGTATATTTCGCGGGTAAATTACTTTTAATGTTGCTATATTAATAAATTAAATATCGGGACATCTACCGATAAATGTATGCCTAGTATTAATACGTAATATAAATGAAATAGAACGCTCCGCTCGTGCGCTAAATATAAGTAAACTAATGTCCGATTGCAACCAACTAATACAAATAAATGGTAATATATTGCATTGTATTTCATAAATATGTAGCTTTACCCGCGGCTTTTATTGCATGGTAAGTATACTCATATCATTAGACATTGCCTATGTTCCTCAGGAATAACGCAATTGAAATGTCACAGTAGTTAATTGACTAAAGAATTTATGGTCTCTAAATTTAGGGGTCCTCGTCATTTCGTCAACTAAGTTTTGACGTTCAAATATGGTGAGAGCGTAAGAATGTGCAAGTGGTAAATATTTTAGAAATTATACGTTACGTATTTGAATGAAAAGTAAGAAACAATCATTGACTGACTTTCGGTAAGAAAGACTCATTTAAATTTTTCCGTAAAAATAGATTAGCGATGGATTTAATATGATGTTGTTTAGCGTAATGTTTGCTGGTCGGTCGATTTACAATAATGTGAGTATTTATAAACGAGCGGTCCGATAACTTGAAAGGAAGCAATTTTTAGTATAGGAGATGCCGTCTGTGAATTCCTACGCTGCTTTAAATGTTCCTAGACCTCACGACCCAGCAAAGATAAGTTCAAATAACCACAAAGCCGTTAAGGGTTTCATGGGTGTGTCATGTATGTATGAAGAGTTTAGCGACTATTTCAAACATATACTACAGTAAAATCTTGGCTGCGATCGGTACACAAAATAACTACACCTTAATATTGCATTTCAAACACCAAAAACGTGAAAATTTAACGTAAAAGTAACAACAAAAAATAGCAGAACCGTTACGATTCAAAAATATTTTCACCTTCATTATTTTCGCGTGCATTCTATTAAAATTCTATTTTTAAATAATTAAGTTCCATTTATAAACAGACTTCAGCTAGCCTATTTTTAAATTCACTATTGGTCTACTTTGGCTGCCTATTTAAAGTTTTTCTATGTCTAAGACGACAGAATTAAACTTGCTTTTATCGGAAACAGGAAGACAAGTCGTGGCTTCCCGGGTTCCGTTGATGTTCTTGATAATATATGACAAACTTTCTCTCGTCTACACAACTTAGTTGGGTACGTGATATCGCCTTATTGTCGCTTGCAATGTAGTCATTGCAGTGTCGCTTTGCAAATTGTCTCCTGTGACGTCACGTGGCATGCAGAATTCGTGCCAGGGACAATTCTCCTCGGGGTTAATTATTACGAAGTACATGTTTTTGTTTAATATACCTTTGTCATTTCTTACAATAGAACAAGTATTATTGCAAACGACATTCACTAATTTATATAGACATAAGTTTATTATAAAATAAGAATACTGCATATAAGAATAACAGCGATAGCTCAGTGGGGAGACCAACAGACTGCAATGCAAAGGGTCTCGGGTTCGAACCCACGTCGCGCACCTCTGACTTTCGGAAGTTATATGACTTTTCGAAATTATGTGCGTATTGATTGATAATTATCGCCTGCTCCGTGCCTCGGAGAGCACGTTAAGCCGTCGGTCCCAGCTGCCATGAACATCTATGGCAGTCTTTATTGGGAAGTCAGTGCCCTCTAATATCCTGACACTAGTCTAGCCTTAGGGTATCGTTAGCCTTCGGGTTGCGGAGGTCAGATGGCAGCCGCTCCGTGTAAAAACTGATATCCAGTCAAACCCGGTTAGACTAGAAAGCCGACCCCAAGTGACTTGGGAATAATACAGGCTAGGGAGAAGGACTGCATATAATTTGCACCATGAGAGATTACGTACAGATAGTGTTACGGCGTATATACCGCTGGGGTAAGCGTGTTCTTGAGTGGAGACCGCGACTCGGCAAACGTAGTGTAGGACGCCCTCCGACCAGGTGGGATGACGATCTGCGAAAGACTGCAGGCAGATGCTGGATGCGGCAAGCTGAGACAGGGCGCTATGGCGCTCTTTGGGGGAGGGCTATGTCCAGCAGTGGACTATTATAGCCTGATGATGATGATGATGATGATGTATATACCAGGCCTTTGTATACTGAAGTTAGTCAGTATCAAATTAAGGTCACAATCAAATGCACACTCATATTATATTCGCTGGTTCCGCTCATATTATTGTCCATCAACAGCGTTTGAAAATAACAGTGTTGTACGATGTCTATTTTATTCTAAGACCAACAAGATAAAAATAATCGGTTAAAGCCGGTTTTGCCGTAAGTACATAGAGAGCTATTATTTTTGATATCTTTTAACTGACATCACAGTATTAAAAACAAAAACCGTCTATTATATTCATTTGACCGGTTTTAGCGGTTATTGATATATTCTGTTTGATATAGTCAGATAGCTGATATTTAACCACAGCATTCGATTTTAACGGTTATTGAAATAATTGCATTAGTCAGTGACTGATAGCCACGTAAGAGGTCGTAAATCGATTCGTAAAAAACCTTCATTTGTCGGTTTCTATTTAAATATTTTTTATAATACGTTCGTACAAAACAATTTACAGATTCGTTTATACATTTTATTTATACATACATAGACTCAAACCTATAGCCCGGTGGGATAGGCAGAGCCTACGGATTTTCATTTACAAGCTTGACATATTTCCTTTCTTTCATCACATAGTTTACTAATCGACTATCAAACCGATCACGAGCTCTATCAATTTAATCATACTCGTCAACGCCGTGCATACCTATTCAAACTCGTGACAAATATCTCAATAGATATATGTACCGAGTCTGAGTATTTCTATAAATAATAATTTGTTCTAGAATAATCTTTACACTCATTGGAAGTTCATGTTAATGCTCGGGGTGAGAAGTTCTTCAAGCGAGCGCTGAGGCGGGCAGTGAGCTGTGTTTCGGTTTGGCTTTGTGCACGAACACTTTGATACAACCGTTGAAGTCTGCGCTGACTAACACGTGACCTGTCTGGGATGATGCCACCATACCACCTTCCGCTCCCTTCTGTGGAAAATCACGATTATAAATAAGCTTAGTGCACGTTATTCATTTGAAAGGTTGTGTAGTTGTTTGGATATCTATGTTGTATGCTTCGGAGGAACACTGACTCCCACAATACAGGTTATTACCTAGTTTGGGAAGCAGCGGTTTCAACATTTTGTTATTTATTTGCCAGTCTGTATGTACCTTTTAAGAATCTATGTACTATCGACTCCAGCGACGGATGACCACTCCTAAGGTTAAATCGCATAGCAGGCCAACACTTGGTACCCGTACTCGTGACACGCCACTTTCTTTGTTTGAGTTTTTTTACACTTTACATTTGTTTACTGATTCTAAGGCGATATAAACTCAACTGGTCAACATGTGCAAGCGAAATTTTTTCTAAAATGGTCATCCGTCGCTCAAGCTCATAGTACATTGTGCCTTATCTGGTATGGAAATAAATTATTATTATTATCTGTTATTAAATGATGCGTAAACCGTAGAATAGATTTGGATAAAACTTAACACACATTAACATATAGGGTGTTTTTTTATTACGATAATGCGTTCCCGTATGTTTCGCGGTATAAGCTGTTGGCAGAAACTTACTTACTTCGCTGGCTCAGCGACCCAAAGTAGATCTTGGCCGCATTAAAATGCGCCATTCTTTCCTATTTTGTACCAAGTCAGACCAATTGAGCACATTCATCTCTTTACCACACTTATCCTTATAATCAGGTCATTGCGCATAAGCAACTGACATTGAAACTGGTGGTTGGTAAGGTACGGTGACCATTTACATATGCTTGATTTCAACCGTGGCAGAAGAAAACGACAAGAGCAATTTTAAATTAAAATATGGAATATATACGTGTCCCAAAATTCAACGATAAGCGGGCACCAAAAGGTAGAAAATGTACCTATGCATATTTTTGTGGATAGTTTGCCTAGAATATTATACCATTTTGAAAACGTAGTAAGTTGCGTCAATTTTTAAAAATATTTGACTTACTAGTGTCAATACTTGTTTTTTCACCACAATGAGTGAAAGTGAACTGAATGTCAAAATCTTACGAAATCTTATTTAAGAAAAAACCAATTTTGGTTGATTTTTGTGTAAAAACTACAAGCATTATGGGATTTTTAATGGTTGTGATGGATAGTAGTACTTATGTTACCAATACAAAAAAAAAACAAGTATTTGTAAAATTGTAGCAATGCTACTTAAAATATAATAAGGTGTGTCCATTTTTTAAGGAATTCGCTTTTTTTCGTAATGAATAAAAAAATCAAGGTAGAATTTTTTTTCTCGTGTAGTCCTAACACCCTTTGGTGCCCGCTTATCATTGAATTTTGGGACACGTTGTATATGTCACTTACCACTTCCTCCTTTTCCTCCGCATCCTTATTCGCCAGCTTAGCCTCCTCCTCCCTCTCATTAATCATCCTGATCATATGATCAGGATTCGGCGCGAACACAGCACACGTCACCAATGCGTTGTGCGCCTTAATGCCCTCCCAGAAATCGTTCCTGTCCCTTCTAACGGACGTGAACTTCGAATAATCGTGATAAGTCTTCCATATATAAATACACTGATTTTCCGACCCACTGACGATATATTTACCGTCATGCGAGAACGACGCTTTTATTTGACTTGAGACGTTGACGTATCCTTTATATTTACAAGATAAATTCAAGTCTCTTAGATCGTACAGTCTTATTCTACTGTCGTTGGAAGTGACAAGAATTTTATCATCGTTCGGCATCGGTTCAATGCCGCTTATTTTCCGTCCGGTGGAGTTCTTTCCTCGGGTAGATCGCACGTCGATCTGCGTGTGGTATTTGAGTTGGTCTGTAGTATAGAATATGCATCGTCCGTCGTATGTGCCGACGACGGCAAACTTGCCGTTCTGGCAGAAGTTTGCCGCAGTAATTAGTTTAGTTTTGCCGTCTACTTCGTTCCATACAGCCACCTGGAATGTGATATTGTATATGCGTTAATTACTATAGAAAATGTGTCTGGGAACTTGTACGCAATGTATGGAATAAGTGAAGAATAATACTATAATGAGTCATTTTCAGATAATGTGTTTAGTTGGAAGAAATCTTTTATTTTATGTTTCTATTTTTAAATATCACCTTATGATAAGTTATGAACGATATCTCAGTAGGGAGACCAACGGACTGCAATGCAGAGGGTCTCGGCTTCGAACCCACGTCGCGCACCTCTAACTTTCGGAAGTTATATGACTTTTCGAAATTAGGTGCGTATTGATTGACAATTATCGCCTGCCCCGTGCCTCGGAGAGCACGTTAAGCCGTCGGTCCCGGCTGCCATGAACATCTATGGCAGTCGTTACTGGGAGAGTGTCGACACAAAAGATCCCACTGGATCGAAGTGTCGCCGGTCTGCACTGACTGGCCCCCACATAAGATAAGATAACTTTTGCAAAAGATTCCATACTGACCTTCTTATCAGGTATATTCCACAACCTCAGCTTCCCATCAAGACTCCCGGACAAGAAGTACCGATCATCTCTCGGGTGAAACACGATCGCCGTCACAAAATCTATATGCTGAAAACAACACAGGCATTCTCCTCTCGAAATATGCCAGAGTCTGACAGTCTTATCCATAGAACTGGACAGTATGAAGTAATTCTTCGACCAGGAGACGTCTAGCAGGTCTGAGGTATGCCCGGAGTAGACACAGAAGGGTTTTGGGCAGAATGGCGCGGAGGGTCCAAGAGGCGGCTGGTCTTCTGGGCTTGGAGGCGGCGCTGAGAGGGATGCCAAAGACTCCTGTGATGGAGTCGGTGATGATTTCTGTTCGGCGTTGTATTTTGTTCGCATGTCCTGGAAATTTAAATTTACATTAAATGAGGCATTTTGAAAAAAAAATTGGATTCGAGAAGCTTTATTAAAGATTTGTGAACCACATCAAAAGTCTGATCGTATGTACATCGTATCACTTTAAATAATAATTGTTATTCGAATGCAACGGAACTATCACGAGTAACGATAACGCAGTAACGATAAACGCGGGTGAAACTGCGGGAACATCTAGTTCAATATAAAATACTGGCAGATGCTTCTTTTTTACTGATTCCAAATAAGTAAACTCTCAATTCTAGAAAAATTTTAGATACGAATTTGGTCCTTATGACGTCAGTATTCTAATAATATGTTAGTATTGTTGGGTAGTTACCTGGAACATATGATAGGCGTCCCTGGTGACCCAGACCCGCAGTAGTTTGTCCTGTCCGGCGGTAGCGAGCAGGCGCCCGCACACGCTGAACTTGCAGCACCACACTGCGCCGCAGTGACCTGACCCCATCTCCTGCACACCACATCACGCGTCAACACAAACTAAGAATTTAAATTATTGAAGTGAAATCTTCTTTAGGCGCGTTGAGCACTTCTTGGGTGAACAAAAATCATAGAACTCGCGTCATCGTCACGCTTCCACGCTTTCCATTTTGGAAATATTTTAGAATACTAGCGGTCGCCTAGTGCTCGAAATTCGACCAATAATATTGTTGATATATGTCATTATATATTGATATATGTAACCATAGTTACGCGCTTCGACTGCGTTTTTGAATTATTTTTTGTTTGTAAAGAAGTGTTTATGATCAAGGATTAAAGTTTTCACTTCTATCGGCAGTCTCCAAAGACTGCTCCAATTTTTTTTTATTATCATTTCTTTATATACTAATTTGGGGTACTCCTTTTAAGTAAACATTACTCGTATTAGGGGACCCTGCAAATACTACTTGTTAAATATTATTCTTGTCGAACATACGTCTACTCATATTAATAACTGCACGGTTGTACCCACAGAAATAAATAGTAGTAGAATGGTGAAGAGGGCGTGGCGCGCGTGCCAAGCTATTGCACTATAGTGCATATGCTTCTAAACGCATTCGCATTACGCAACGCGTCTCCCGTTCGCGCGCTCCGGAGGTAAAAAAACATTAAATTCGTTACAAATATGGCATATTGTGCAGTTTCCAATTGTAAAAATAAAAGTGATGCAATAAATATGGAAAAAGGAGGCATTTCATATCACCAGTAAGTATTTAAATTGAGTAAAAGTTAAGATTATTGAGATTCAAAATAAGTGTTCTACTTTTACCATGTTTGTCTAATAAGAACATCATCGTTCATTTCTTCGTTATGTTAAATATCCATTGCTTGAATTATGCGATACTTGTTCACATAAATATGAAACCCACACGCAATGTACGTCGAGATAAGCGATATTCACAAGAAGCCAAAAACAATAACAACTCAGGGGCGTCGGGTCAAATAAATAGTTGTGATTGGTCAGCGATTGCGCTAGTGATTGACGTTCGGTTTAAGGTGACGTCTTAAATTTATCGATAAATAAAATGAATATTAATTCGAAGGACACTCTTGAATTAATTATTATGTCGATATCAATACGTTTGTTAATATTAATCAACTGTTTCTTTGATCTGTAAGTTTAGTCTAATGGTAGTGTGTATACGATTGCTGATTAAGTCAGGCAGAATAATGTTGTTAAGAATTTTTTCATAATTAACAATGTATTTAAACGAATGTTTGTTAGTACCCTACACCCTTGCTTTGCTAAACGTGGCAGTAAATGTAAATTCACAGACAGAATTTAGTGTAACTTTGACATTCATAAGTGTTACTTTGTAACCTAACTTGAATAAATTTATTTTTGATATAATAATATACATTATATAAAGTATATTCTATAATATAGTCAAAAGTTTTGTAAGGTTTCAATACAGATTTTTAACTAAATAAATACGTTTTATTTAAAATAACATTATACTTTAATCAAAGTTTACATAGTACCTAATATGTTATCATCACTATTCATAATAAAACATTTTACATAAAAACAATAACATAATTTCATCTTCCACAGCTCTCAACATATCGATAATAATTCCATAGGGTCCACTCACTATTTATACGTCACTGTAGGCGGGGCTTGCCGAAATGTGACACGCGCGAAATGTACGCGAAGACGTGACATTCACCATTCTACTACTATTTATTTCTATGGTTGTACCGACCATAGCGAAAGGTATATTATAAAAATATTAGTCCTGTATTTAAACTATCGCACTACTTTGCACAAGCCTCTGTTTAATGTGAGAAGGGTTAGGCTACAGAGCGCCACGTTTGTGGAACACCCGCAGGTTTGAGAACGATTTAGAGATCCGTGCCATGGGATCGAACTCGAGATTTCTACGTGACAGTCTAACGGACTAGACTATTTTATAAATCTTTTTTTTATAATATTGTCTTCTGTTTACGCGAATGTTATTCATTGAAATTAAACTACTATATACGGATTTTATTGCGTTGTTTATTTGACACTTTATTACAATTTTTTTTAAATCTGTTACACTACTATTAACTATTAAACTTTACTAATTGTTAAGCTAATTAAATTATTGAAACTATTAAAACTATTTATACTATTACTATACTATTATACTGTTTATATTTGTGTTTACACTTTCCCCGACGTTTCGGTTGCTTTTCAGCAGCCATGGTCACGGGGAGACTAAGAGGGTAGTTGTCTCAATGTAGTGTAGTGTAGTTATTTCAAAGTACCCGAACATAATTTAATCATGGGTGTTTCTATTTACGCAGAATGAACTCAAAGTATCATAAAGTCTAGCTGTGCTGTCTGTCTTTTTTTACGGACTTCAAAAAAAGGAGGAGGTATTCAATTCGTCCGTTTTTTTTTTATGTTTGTTACCTCGTTTCTTTCGACTGGGTGAACTGATTTTGATGATTCTTTTTTTATTTGAAAGCTGGTGCTTCCCGTGCGGTCCCATTTAATTTTGATCAAGATTTGACCATTCGTTTTCGAGTTATACTTAATAATGCGTATTTGGCTACATTGATGATGTTCTCATATTTGGCAAGGTTCACTAAAAACCGAGAAATAAACAAAATTTTAACAAAAAAGAAAACCGACTTTATATAAGAATATTCTAAAACTTAAAATGCACTAAAAAGTTAATAAATAATTGCATATTCTTGTGAATAATTAAATTATTGTTATTATTGGAGTCGGTGTCAGCCAAGGTAGGTTTGTAACTAATTAAACATGAGATGTCTTACTATAATCATAACATAACATTGGTATGCACAATTGCACACATACACGCAGCACGCGGCGCGGGCGGCTGACACCGACTCCAAAAATAACAATCATTTAATTATTCACAAGAATATGCAATTATTTATTAACTTTTTAGTGCATTTTAAGTTTTAGAATATTCTTATATAAAGTCGGTTTTCTTTTTTGTTAAAATTTTGTTTATTTTATATCAAATAACATGACCCTTAAAATGGTTTCACGATCACGTTAAGGTTTATCTTTTTATGAACCAACAAAATATATATTGTTTGTTACACACTGTATAAATATAAAAAGTGCGTTAGACAAATATAGCAGACACTTGTGACTCTTGTGAGACTACCTTAGTGGCTCGCTAACGGTATTGAACTAGGCTGCTATGTATGAGTCATCGGGCTCGATTTCTGAGTTGGGCAAACTTTTATTGGGATTTTTTACCATTAGATTCTTAGTAGCAACACCGAGCTCATAATTTTGTCGATAGATGGCAATAGGTTTGCCACCTATTTACGTGGAAACTATCTTTTTTTTAAATTCTTCTTAGGTGGCAAACAAACATACGGCAACTAGCCAGCTAGGGTTGGCATCACTTGCGCATTGCTAACCCAAAGAAGTGGGAAGGATAAGGAGCGGGAAGGGGTAAGAGGGTGATGGCCTCCGGTATTCTCACTCACCGAACGAATATTTTACGTCGATATTCTGTGAGATAGTCCTTGCTCGGCCGAGTATATCATAACTATCAAAATTTGGACGTAATATTATGTATCACACCCAAATTTTGATTAGTACACATAGACTCACGGCTATATTATCGAAGCGATAACGAATATCACGGGGACATAACCATAATAATACACCCTACCTATAATACCGTTCAAATATAGCCATAAGTCTATGTATTAAACAAATTCTAGGACGTACCTGCACATGTCTCACACAACCGTCAAAGTCGTACGGTCCCTTATGTGAGTTGGAGGCCTTCAGTTTAATATTGTGTTCGCCTCTGACGTCATCCGCGATGTCGGCTACGTCCTCCTTATGTCTCGCGTGCGACACCTCCTGCGCTAAAGACTTGGCAGCATCCACAGTTTTCTTTACCGTACTGCCGAAGAATCGCTTCAATCTGGTAGAAAGTATAATATAGATCAGATTACATTTATTTATTATTATTATATTATTTATTAGACTAGAAACATCTACTATTCGAGATCCCACAGTAATCTAGATACTGTGGTATCTCGAATAGTCGATTTTTCTAGCCTATGAAAAATATTGTTATTTTTAAAGGCCAATTTTTCGATCGACATTTAACTTTTATCTGTAGAGTATGTTAGACGTTTTGACAACAGCTTTTATATAAAACATAATAATAAGTCAAAAAGCCATATTTGTTCATCAGATAAAAGTTATCTGAAGATTAAAGAATCGACACTCAATGTCTTAAATACGACTGCGCATATATTTCCCTTAAGATACTTACAATTTTTTAAGAAATTGCTCGAAATAAACAATGTAATATTATTATTCATCAAACTAATGTTATTTATATGTAATACGTAAAATCTTAGTCAAATCTATAACTATGCAATATTGCCTGTGGTTTTATCATTGATTTAATATATTTAAAAACAATTTTAGAAAAAGTTACAAGTTAAATAAATTCATTAATTCATTTAGGTAACATTTTATGTTAAATTAACACTCGAGAGCTTAACAAACCCACACAGCACATTTGTTTTTGGAATAAATATGTTATTTGTTCAGTCTAATCCAAAATCGCTTGGTCAGTAAGCATAAATCATACGCATAATCATTTTATCTCTGTTTTCTGCAGTTGTGATAAAATAAGTAAAGCTAGCTATTAAAATAGCTGTTAATTTCACTCCTGTAAATGTAAATAGTAAAACGAAAAGCAGATTTCGTATCGTCCATTGCCCCAGTTCTAGAAAAATCAACAAATGCTCTAACTTTGTTAGCGCGATGCGGGCTCTGCCAAAATTTGTATGGAGTTGTGTGAAATTAATTACAGCGCCATCTCTCGTTGCTAATTACTCTCTTCGTTCTAAATATAGCATCTAAATAAATAATTTATTTAACACGCTAGATCATAGGGTCCCAGACTTTTTTTCTCATAGACCACTTTCAAAATTTAGCTGGTGGACTCCGTGCAGCTAAACAAGTTCATGCAATTAAAAATTTTTATCAAATCTCTACGGGCTGACCTTTTCTTTTTCTTTTTTTTTAGTAATTTTCTACCGAAAAATCGAAACACCAGTGGTACTGAATATGGAATATGCAAGCTTTTACAAATAACAGTAAAGCAAATAAATTCTCGTGGACCTCCGCTTCCACCTGGACCACTTTGGGAACTAATGCGGTAGATTGTAGTTCTGAAACCCGTGTTAATATTGACCAAAAGGATCATCCACATAAGGTGTGGTGGAAGTACATTATTAATATTAGTATAAATAGCACTGAATTAATCATTACACAATGATAAAGCTAAAATCAGCTAACTTCACGTTGTAATAGTCTTCTGTAAAATAAAACGGTGCTTAGTGGACACTCTGTGTTGTTTATGTCAATGCCTGAATCCTAGCCATAAACCTATCGCCTTTAATTACGAACAGATTAACAGTGGTTCTGTATAACCGATCCATCTGCGGTTTTACATATTAAAGACTAGCTTTTGCGCGTAGCTCCGCCCGCGTGGTATCTACATCAATAAAAAGTAACCTATGTCCTTCCCTAGGTTTTTAACTATATCTGTGCCAAATTTCACCTAAATCGGTTGAGTGGTTTACCCGTGTAAATGTAACAGACAGACAGACAGATAGACAGACAGAGTTACTTTCGAATTTATAATATTAGTAAGGATAGAAGTAAGTAGAGTAACTTCGGATAAATTATGTCAAACTCCTATCGCTAGTAATGAAAACCAGAAGTAGATTTGTTATTGCGTGATATTTGAAGTTAAAATTTTAGGCTAGGCACTTTGCTAAAAAGATAAAAGTATGTGCATAATTAAGCAGAGCTATTTTTTGCAAATAGAGTCATTGGGCGAATAGACAGTAGTCAGTAGGTGAGTAAGTCAGGCGATACTAGGAAAGAGAGATAAATGGGGGAGTAAGGTGAGACATTAGAAAGTAAGTTGGATAAACGGAGATTGAAAGAGAGACGTTGGACAAGAGGCAAAAAAATAGGAAAAAGGGTAGAGGAGAGATAGCGCGAATTGAGCGGACTGCTAGTAACTTCTATCCGTTATGTATTTTTGTTCGTAATTAAAACTAATAGTTTTCGGAATTCAGAAATCAGGCAGAAGCTGTTAGTCGTCAAACAGATCACCTGAAGTTCATATCGTGTGTCAATCTCTTGTTTATGTTGTCCTGCGAGTGAGATTTCACTAGTTTGGCGTTTTTCCTAGAGTCAGAAATACCTGTTAGTGCTGTTCCACTTTTATCAATAGCCTCTTTATGTTATAAGGCGAACATTGAAGTATGTATAATCGGTAATTGAATTAGGGTAACAGGCCTCACTAACATACATTTTATGGGTAAACCTGCATTTAGAGCAGCGATAACTCAGTGGAGAGACCAACAGACTGCAATGCAGAGGGTCTCAGGTTCGATCCCACGTCGCGCACTACTTTTGGAAGTTATATGATTTTTCGAAAATTATGTGCGTATTGATTGACAAATTATCGCCTGCCCCGTGCCTCGGAAAGCACGTTAAGCCGTTGGTCCCGGCTGCCATGAACATCTATGGCAGTCGTTATTGGGAGAGTGTCGACACGAAAGATCCCATTGGGTCGAAGTGTCGCGCCGGTCTGCACTGACTGGCCCCCACATAAGATAAGATAAGATGGGTAAACCTGAACAGTGTAAACCTAACTTATTTAGATTTATTAACAAGAGCTAATAAGATGCACAATTGCACACATACAAAAGTAAGTTATTTGATTGAACAGCAATTTTCTTTCTCCGTTCCGCACTGCTGAAAATCGCGACAATATGATTTCGCATATTCTGTGTGATCATTCGCTAAGTGAACCACACAGGGCACGCTGCCGCCCACTGCTTTCTTATACTGCGTCTGTATTTCGCACATATTTGTGTGACTTGTTATACCCTATCTCAATTAACGATTGTACCACAATAACCATTTGGTTTATGAACGCCGCGAAACATTTCGCGGTGCCACTGATTTGTTGTATTATATTTTCATGAAATAATTATAAATTCCCGTTTTCCTTTATTTTATTTCAAAAAAACAATAGGTACCAACACCATGTTGTCTTCATGACGATTTGTGTGTTCCATGTTACATACATTTTAACTAACATATGAAGATCACAAAATTCTCGACGGAATGGTATTGGTAACTTTACCACTTACACGACTGCGCCATTCTCATGAACAAATGCCTACTTTAAGCTATATTAATACTTTTAAATCTAGACCTAGATATTAGGTTTATGTAATATACCTAATTTCAAGCTAATAATGTTTTTAGAATAAAGGAATCGGATATTAAAGAATTGCGTGTTATTATGATTTAAAATATAATAATGTCCTCAAGACCGAATTTCGGCCACGGCGGTCAGTCTTAAACGGAGACTAGCCATCTGCGCAGGAGATATTATAGTGCACAAGTATGTGCGCCACCACAAGTGTACTCTCTGTTCCCTAACTCTCATGATCCGATGGGACGGTTAATCCGACATGACCGGAGAGAGATCAGACGCAGGACCAACGGCTTTACGTGCTTTCGGAGGCACGGGGGTGTCTACAACCGCCAATTTCCTAACTCCTAGCTGCTATTGAGATTTCTTAATAGAAAACCCAACAACTTTTGTTGGTCCGA
The DNA here is from genome assembly GCA_963564715.1 of Catocala sponsa. Taxonomy (NCBI): domain Eukaryota; kingdom Metazoa; phylum Arthropoda; class Insecta; order Lepidoptera; family Erebidae; genus Catocala; species Catocala sponsa. The sequence goes on from OY751337.1 coordinate 2,420,216, forward strand.
CTCGGGATTCGAACCCGAGACCTCATGCACAGCAGTCGCAATTTACTACCGCTGCGCCACGAAGAAATATAGAAAGATTTAAAATATAGAAAGGCACTAACTTATCAGTTTTCCTCCTAATTCCAGTGGTTTGTCTGTCGGTAGATTCTCGCTTCATTTCCTTCGTCTCGTCTTCAGCACCACCCGCGCACACGCTCTCACTTTCTTCATCCGTTTCTCTGTAACACACAGAATATATTATCATGGCACATAAAAAAAAATAAAAATAAAGAATAAAACAAATTTAAAAAGAGAACTGCGGTTTAGAAAGCTCAGCACACAAATTTGGTGACATAAGTAACTTATTAGTGTAGGACCCCCTCCGACCAGGTGGGATGGCGATCTGCGAAAGACTGCAGGCAGATGCTGGATGCGGCAAGCTGAAGACAGGGCGCTATGGCGCTCTTTGGGGGAGGGTTATGTCCAGCAGTGGACTATTATAGCCTGATGATGATGAAGTAACTTATTAAATATGTATGTAATATAACAGAATACTTAGGTATAGCTAACTCATATTTTAACAATTACATCGGCCGGGGACAAGTCGGAAAAAAGTACCACCTAATCGTTTCATTAGTCGGTACTTTCTGCCACTTGTCAACGATCGTTGACAGACTGTGGATGAGCATTAGCTATACTTTGATAAAGTTCTGTTTAAGTTGGAAGTGCATTCATGGGCAAAAAGCTCTCAACTGTAAGCACTTGTGTAGTATCAGTGACTTTTCTGCATTGTATTGATATTGTAAAAAGCTGTATTTGAATCGCTTTGCCTTTCATCGATCAAAATGATCTGTGGCGAAGTTGTTCCCTGTAGGTCAAGTAAAGCATGACATACACTTGGCAAAGCTTTAATGTAATTAAACAATTCAAACATTTGTGTGCATGAAAATGGATGTTTGTCTTGGTCTGGGTGTTTCTATGTATAATATGTATGTATTTACAAAAAAAATGTATATATGTATGTTTACCCATTGTCTAGTGCCCATAGTACAAGCTCTGCTTAGTTTGGGCTAGATGGTGTTGTGTGTATGTGATAGAATATTATATTATTATTATTCAAATAGATACACTTTAGTTATTTGGTTAGTATAAAAATATTTTTTTTATATGGGACATATAAAAAAAATATACATAGCTGGGAAGAGAGAGATGGGACTACAGCATACGATTTTATCATGAATTCTATTCTTTATAACCCAGTTAGAAAACAACTTCACAAAGAATCAATAATTGCGGAGAAAAACCACCATGTTCAACTTTCTTTATCCAAGTCGGTAGAGGTATTACCTATCTTCTAAATTATAAATATAAAAATGAATCCCTGTTTCCTTGGTCACGCCATAACTTGAGAAAGACTTTACCAATATCGTTCATCTTTTAAAAAAGTTTTTTATTACTTTGTAGAAGGTTCTTACGGAAAGAAAAGTTAAGAAAATTGCGCAGAATAGTGGCTAATTTCAGAAAACTTAACGTCTATTTTATCTTTGCGAGTTTGACAGTTCGTGTAAGACAGAACAACTTCTCTCGGGTCAGCTAGTATTATATAAAACATTACTGTTCTAAGAGTGGGTTTTTTTATATTTTTTTATATTGCTCGTCAAAGTGACCACACCACCTGATGGTAAGCAGTCGTGTGGTCTAAGAGCAGTGGCCTCCACACCGCCCCCACAGTAGCCGAGGCGATGTTGAGTTCTCTACTTTGACGGCCTGAGAAGATGCTTTTTCACGCCCCGCTTAAAGTGAAGAACCCAGGATTGAAGGAAGAAGGAAACACGTGCCTTGGCAGAGAATTCCATGCCTTGGTCGTTCGGCAGAGGTATGAGGACCCAAACTTTTTGGTACGCGCTCTAATCGACTCTACCGTGTAAGGATGGCATCTGAGCCAAGCACGCGTTGTTCTGGATAGGAAAGGGGACGCATCAAACGCTGGTGTAGTGACTATCGCAAGTCAATGCTTTTAAAAAGCTATTTTATTTTATTATTAACAGATGCTCAGCAATATGACTAACAAATTACTAGTATTTTTGTTAAAAACTTGTATTAGGAGTAGGTTCAATGTGTACGGATCGAAGCCACGACCATTTGTAGTGGGTCGGTGGTAGATTATTAGTTATGGAATCGGCCTTGCTTCGGAGTACTGCCGCCAGTAACTACATCAGTTGAAAGGCGATGGAGATTCATTAATGTTAAAAGAAATCCACGTATATTTATATGTTCCTTCCATGAAGATTTTACTTAAGGAAGGCCTTACAATCAGTCAACAGCCACATTGCCTTAGCCCTAATATGAAAGATAAGTGTAGTTGCGGCTACATTAATAAACTAAGTGATTTAAATTAATCTAATAAAGGTCGCAGCCGACTTATACAACACCGCTCTCGCACAGCTAAGCCACACGGAGAGGCCACTACCCGCTGTCCACGCACCGACAGCTAGCAGGCAACCAGCTGTCCACTCGCTTACAGCTAGCAGTCGACTAGCTACTACTATCCGCGCGTGCGTGCCTACATCGCGCAGGCCGCCCGCTTGAAGCGCGCGGTAAGCGTGGCTTCAACTATCCAGTGGTACGATGGCGGTAAGCTCGCTTACAGCGAGCTGTTTGCTAATTTGTGATATCAATATAAATTATGTCCACAGAGGACGCCCTAAAGCTCAAATTTCTATTAACATTATTTTGCCGTGTGGGAGCGGTATTGTATAAGTCGGCTGCGACTGCCTGTAAATAATTGCCCGTTTCCATAACAAAGGTATCTACTTTGTTTTTCCTTATTATATTGTTCGCTTGGTAGTTGTGTTTGGTATGTTATATTACATTCTCTTAATTTGAGGCAAGGCAGGGCGGTCTTCTCAATATGAGAAAAGATAGGCTATAGGCTACGACGCCGACTCCAGTGCAAGCTGAAAGACTACATACCTTCGAACAAGTTATAAAAAACTGTCAGGCATGCACGATGTTTTCCTTCGCCTTTTGAGCAAGGTTTTATTAAGTACTAGCTGTTACCTGCGACTTCGTCCGCGTAGATTTTAACTAAAAAGTGTTTGTCACCGCGGAACCCTATTTTTTTTTCTAAAATCAAGGTGGCCTAAGTTACTCCTTATAACATCAACTATCTGTCAGTGAAAGTCCCGTCAAAATCGGTTCAGCCGTTTCGGAGATTAGCCGGAACAAACAGACAGACAGACAGACAGAAAGACAGACAAAAATTTAAAAATAGATGTTTTCGTATAGATGCCTTATATACTTTCATATGCATTAGATAAAATGCTGTTATTTTGACATTACAAACAGACACTTCAATTTTATTTATTTGTATAGATTTAATACGCATATAACATCGAAAAGTGAACTAACTGCTAACTGAAGATCTCTGCCTGGCAGTCTAGCGGTCTCACCACTAAGCTACCATTCATTGCTCAATAATTTAAATAATTATTCTAAATCTCTGGCACAAAGGTTGCTGTATGTATTAGTATCAAACTCGTGCAAAAACCAGGCATACCTCACAATTCCAAAAACTAGAAAATAAATAAATAGATAGACCTTATATCGTGCATGTTAAAATAATTCTTTTTTATTATTATTTAATATAATCGCAGTTATTGTAATACCGATATAATAAAAAAAACCAGTGCTGTCACCTCTGCAAAACAAACGACTTTTCTTAACATACTAGCAATTTTATATTTTGATATCGATATACAAAAATACCAAGATTCAGCTACATAATCTGTCAATTGGATTGCGAGAATTAATTAGGACTACGCCGAGCGTAAGATAATGACAGAGCTCGTGCGGCGCATATTCAAATCGGCGCGCGGCCGCCATAGTAAAATTGTATGGAGGATTTGAAGTACTTTTTTGATAAATATGTATCTTTATTGTCAACCAATAACTTAAATATTTGGGACGGACAAATTGTAATATAACTATTTATGTTTCTTTTAAGCTGTAAAATAGGATAGATACTGTTATAATCTAAAAATCACGTAACACGAGCTTACGTTTTTGCATTTTTCGTGCAAATTTACGTAATTTTGTAGGCGAAAATATTAATTATTCAATAAACTGTCCCGCCACGTGCTTCTGTTTAGTGTGTTAGGCCATTGTCCACCATATTGACTTCTATAGAATATGCCATATAGAATAGACCGTGTTCTGTGATCTAAATCCATTCGAGAAATCTTTTTAACACATTGACCACCATTTCAGTCATAAATGACCGCGCTCGTGGTTATTTAAATACCATACAATGTATATTGTGTCTGCTACATGGCATTCCATTGCATACCATGTAGCAGCATGTTATGAAGTACGCAGAAGCTATAAATCTTGGTACTCTTGTATATCAATGGTTCTTGAGAGACGCGAGTATTACCACGCAATCTGTAAAACCGTCCATGCCGTACACCCTTTATCAATCTTTATTGAACAAATTCCACAGTAATCTTTAACGTAATGTAGTGATTTTATTGGAAATAAAAATGGAAATCCGTAATCTCTGCCTACCCCTCTGAGAAACAGGCGTGAATCTATGTATGTATGTAAATTTAGTTTACCTTTATTTGCAACTTGGAAGTCTAAAAATAGTGAAAATATTTGGTACTATGAAACTTATGAATAACATAATAAGCGAAGTATACGTGTGATGGCCTCTAAACTAATAATTAGATATATTGGTGTGATATATATATACATACTAGCTGACCCACGCAACTTCGTATGTTTCACATAAGAGAATTTTCCCCGTTTTTGCAACATTTTTCATTGCTGCTACGCTCCTATTGGTCGTAGCGTGATGTTATATAGCCTATAGCCTTCCTCGATAAATGGGCTATGCAACTCTAAAAGAATTTTTCCAGTAGTTCTTGAGATTAGCGCGTTCAAACAAACAAACAAACAAACTCTTAAGCTTTATAATATTAGTGATATGAATATAGATATGAAAAAACTGGTGTACAAAATTATCTAAAATGTGTGATTTTATGTATACAAGTAAGCTATACCGAATTTAGCTATATTAGCAAAATCAATCGAAAATTAAAGAAATTGAGACAATTACGAATTCATAAAATAATTTATACTCCGTCGTTAGACCGATGGCATTAGTTTACGATTGCACTTTTAGCGATATTGTGGTTTTCTGTCAGGAATTTCTCCGTAGCATAGAAACATTTTCATACTTCGTGCGAGTATGAAAATGTTTTCATTAGATGGCAAATAACTTGCCGTTGACAAAAACAACCTAAAATATTGGTGCCTTGTGCGTGTGATACACTGCTGCTTAATCCTTCAAGTATATGCAGGCGTTATATAGACCTATGTATGTATGTGTATATGAGAATGTGATCGCGGTTCAGCTATGAACCGTGTTTACATGAGTGACAATCGAAGGTCTTCTATCGTAAGCAGTGAGCATTGCAATACTAACACAGAACAAATAAAAAAAATTGCTAGCATGATAAGAGGCGAGCCCACACTGAAGCGACAAACGAAAGGCTGTATAAAGTAAAAGAGGACCTAGTCGTGAGACTGAGGTTAGAGGAGTGCGAAGGAGAGCGGCGCCAGGAGAGGTTCAGCGCGGACATGTGCACGCGCGACCGCCACGATATGCGCCGCTTCGCGTCTCGCCTGCGAACAGTCCAGCTTGGAGACCAGCGCAACAACGCACCAGCGCACTAGCGGCTAAGCAGCACCTACTGCTCGCCACACATATACGCAACTTGGTTGCAATCATTCTTATATAAGTTGTATTCGATTTTGGCAGAGGGTAGTTGGTAAAGTATTCAAAATATTATTATACAAATAAAGTCATTCAAATATCGAATAAAAACGAATGGAAATAAGTGGCACAAAGTAATCCCTTTTCGAACCGTATTTTGAACACGATAGAACCTTTACGCATCTTGGTTTGATGTTCACTCAAAACATTGCTGAACTTTAAAAACATTGCTAAAATCGAAATTTTGGAAACAATTCTGTGAATATATATAATGCCAACAGACACGTTTGCCGAAAGGACCTTCTTATATAAGGGCTCTTTAAATGAATAAACTAAGGGCCACTTGCACAACAACTCACTAAATACGTTTAGCACTAAATACGTTTAAAACATCGCCCTGTCGCAGTCATCCGTGTGAAGGTGACTGAGATGCCACGATGTTTTAAATGTATTTAGTGCTAAACGTATTTAGTGAGTTGTTGTGCAAGTGGCCCTAACACTATTACAGAACAACAAAAATATTGTCTGTTTTGACATCACACTATTGCTAACAGCAATATTATATAGTAATTTTCTCCAAAAAATTGCAACATGTATTTTCATCAGACCCTTTTAAGAGGAAACACTAAGGGCGAGAGAATTGAAAAATAGGTATTTGTACAATCTATTTCTGTCGCGCAGTGCCATGTAAAGTATCATGAGCGCGATAGAGACAACTGTTGCTTGGACCGAAAATACCTATTAAAAGTACACAAGATCAACGTTTCGTAGTCCCCCGATTCCTTCTCCAAAATTTGACCGACTTAACTAGTTTTTTCATTAAAAATTAAATAAAGACTTTGGCCGTGTTTCTATGTTTTCCTTTTTTTATATAATATAGTCAAAATTGTTTTCTGGATGTTTGAACACAGCGGAAAATCTGGTAAATTTTTGAGGTTTTTGAAGGCTCATGTCTCTTTTAATAATTAATTTATGAAAAAGGGAAATCATAGGTACATGCCAATAGAGCCCATACATTTTTTTGGAAAAAAATTATTGCTCTGCTGGCATTATCCAGGGAAGAAACAGGGGACTGCGTTTGTATGGAAAAACGGCCCTTGTGTTTCCTCTTAAGTCGTGTATGTTTTCCTATAGGTCATGGTCTATATTCTGGTGCATGTGTAGACATCAGTTTAAAAGCTAGCTATAATTAGCGCAGTTTAAAGAGTTTATAGTCAAGTTATTATAGACACATAACAAATGAACTATTCTATATTTCAAAGCACACAATCTAGCTAAAGATAAGTCATACATTGTACTAACGATAGAACTAAACAATCGTGTGTTACGGGGTAAAACGGGCGAAAAATGTACTAGCTAATCGCTTTATAAACTAACAATTTGTACAGTCTACCCCAATAGAATTTGAGAAAAAGGTAAACAACTTTTAGTGACTTTTGTCATAAAATATTTTTCAGTAAAATAAATTTATGGATATTTATCGAAAGAAGGACTTTCATACGGCTTATTGCATTCATTAACTACTTTTCAAAGAGAGTTTGTATTTTCTAAATGACTTTATATTTAATTAGGCATGAAACGATTGTTTACATAAACTATTAATTTTATTGGGACAGAGTATATCACTTAGCACAGTACATAGACACTAGCTAGGCTGTGATATTGCATTCGAATGAATATATTCGAATATCATTCGAATGAATGCACTGGAATATCATTCCAATCAATCGACAACACGTAAAGCGTTTTATTATTTGATTCGATAAGTGTTATAGTAGTCATTAAGTGCACTGGTAACGTCCTTGAGCATACAGTCGTCGATAAGTGCACTGGCTGTGTTCTGGACCATACACAAAAACTATCGTGTTGCGTCAAACTATTAAAATTTCATTCGAATGCAATTGACAAATTCGAATGCATATTATTGTAATACAACTAAAGTATCGATTGTAAATCCAAGCGTATACGCCACTGGTGTTGATATAAGGTCAGTACCATGTTGCGTCAATTGTGTTCGATTTTCATTCGAATGCAATCAACAAATTCGAATGGACATTACTATGATAGAACTAAAGATTCGATTGTCAACCCAAGCCTTCTATTACGTCATCCAAGTAGATAATATAAGGTCACGTTACCTAGTATTGTCGTCATCGTTCGGTCGTCCGATGTACTCGGAGGTGAGCCTCATGATGTGGAGGCTCAGAGGGTTGATGCACTGCGGCAGCTTGTGTTCCGCCACGCTTAGAGGAACGCGTTCACCTACGTTTATCACAGAAAAAATAGAACGTTCAAATAAAGCTTACGGTGTATTTTGCTGGGCAGTTTTATCCTTTCGTTTATAGGGGACCTACTGTTTTTCTGAAAAGTGAATAGGCTTGCACGATATTCACGTCCACTTTTTTTCATCCAACAACATAATACTTTATTTGGGTTTCACAATTATCAAATAAATGCAATTGGTTAATCGAAATAAAGATATGAATACTAGAGTACAAAACATCGATATCAAGGAACTGCCGTTCAAGGCTGAAATAGTTCAACATTTCCTTTAAAATACAGTAGATAGCAACGAAATAACCTTAAGAAGCGCTATTTTAACGGCTATAAAACATATAATTTAAAACATTCCGACGGCTTCACATATGGCCTAGGCCGCACTACGGTTTTTTGCCCGCAAGCGGTAAACCGCTAAACTGCGAAACCGCCCGAAACGCACACAAAATCAGCCGCGGGAAAAAGCGCCGGTGCGGCCGCTTGCATTAGTTCCCTTGACTCACAAAATTACGCGGTTAAAAACCGCGGCGGTTTAGCCGTAGTGCCGCGTAGGCCTAAAAGAGAATATACATACAGTCATTTAAATATCATCATCACTCAACACAACAGCATGACTCCAACACAGCACATAACTTGCAATTAAGACTTTAAATCATGTGCGTTAAAGTCCATATTAAAATGACAAGATAAAAAAACCACTCGTCTCGAAGACCCAGAGTGGCTTGCCTGCTTGCGGTGTGTTTGCTGACATCGCGACGCCTCTCATGTTATGTACTTACAAAATATCATATTTTTCTACGAAGGTTATCCTCTTTCTCGCCGAGTGCAATAGCTAAGATAGCTATGATTCATCCATACGATTTTCTGTTATGTATAACACATACGAGTATATAACAGAAAATCGTATCGACACATACCGATGGCGTATGCAACTGAACCAAAAATTCAGAGTAAGTAAAGATTATTGTTCACCAACCAGTGTCCAGGTTAAGAACAGTGACTTGCTCCAGTATCTCGATGTCGGTGAGCTGATTCCCAGAGGTGGTGCGGGTTCGGAGTGAGATGCCCAACTGCTGCTCGTCGCCCGCCGACCGACGACGTGCGCCGCTCATGCCGTCTGAATTACTGCGGCTATGAACATCTAATTATAACTCATGGGTATCGCCAGGGTAGGTAAAGGGGGAAGGAGGCATTTGACTGCGCTTGTATTTCTTTATAATATTGCCTATCTACGTCTCCTCTTATTAGAAAGAAGAAAGAAAGAAATATTTTTTATTTTGGCACACAAAAGAGCACACCCAAAACATGAAGAATAAAAAAAAATAAAAAAAAAATACAAAATAGAAAGCAGAACAATACGTAACTAAAAAAAAATAAAACAATGAATACTAATACTAACACTATAATTATTTCATTTTATTTTTGCTCACTGGCAACACCACACCCATCCCATCAAGTCAAGGCTAGTATTGTCAGTGAGCATACAAATCAAAAATACAACAATAATATTCAACTATTTAAATTTGACTTAAATTTTAAAAGTAGTAATGTGTAACTAAAACCATGAGTTTGGGAGCACATTTGATTATACATAAGTGCCCCGCTGCGTAAGTATGAGTGTATACGCACCGAGCGCTGGCGGGGCGGTGCGCGTGGTGCGGCGCGCGCCCCTCGCTGTGTGTGCGCACGCTACGTTCCTCCTCGGCACGATTCAACTCGCCTGTCAGCAAGCAAGACATATTATTATGTATATTCATATACAAGTAGTGATAAATGTGACTGAAATGTAGTCAATATTCAAAGAAACTTTCAATGAAGCGGATTATTTGTATTTTCGTTTTTACATTGGACCTTGTTTTTCGTATGCAAACCAGATTAAATGTATACATACTTTTCAAAAGGAAAATGAGTGAATGAAACAAACCATATAAGTACGCTATGATCATTGCATAACTAAAAAAAAATTTATTAGTTTAGTAAAACAAGGGTCACTCGCACTCCCGAGGCATTCAGTTCTCTTTGAATATGGACAAAGCATAAAAAATATCGAAAAAGACTACTTGAACAGTGTGCATTCTATTGTGTGGCAGTAACTAAAAATATTTCTCGCATAAATAGCATTGCCGTCGCATCACAATCCACTATGTTATAAAATAATAATGTTTATTTCAGTTAAGTTATACTTATGTATATTAATATTTACTGTGGCAGCCACACTACCGGAGTACCGGAGGCCCAAGCACCCCCTTTCCCCCTTCCCGCTCCTTCTCCTTCCCACTTCCTTTCCTAAAGGGTCGGCAACGCGCAAGTGATGCCTCTGGTGTTGCAGGCGTCCATAGGCTACGGTGACCACTTACCATAAGGTGGGCCGCATGCTTGTTTGCCACCTTAGCGGAATAAAAAAAAACTAGGCACAGCCTGTGTATTAGCCATCAAACTATACGGATTGTCATATACCTAGAACTTAACTATTACAAATAACGAAAATGCTTGAATAAACCATTAGATGTGAGAGTGTGACTCTGAAAGATAGAATAAGAAATAGTGTGATTAGAGAGAGATGCGGCATGAAAGTGGATATAGTGACAAGAATAGAAAAGGGTATGTTAAGCTGGTTTGGACATTTAGAAAGAATGGACGAGGAAAGACTGACTAAGAAAGTTTATAAGGCTAGTGTGAATGGAACAGTCGCAAGAAGAAAACCTAGGCGAACGTTTCTCGATCAGATCGGAGGCGTTCTGGACAAAGGCCAGGTTAAGAGCTCCTTGAACTGACGGGCGTGTATGAGGAATGTGATGAAAGTGAATGAAGCCAGAGAAGTGTGTCAGGATCGTAGCAAATGGAAATCCGTAGTCTCTGCCTACCCCTCTGGGAAACAGGCGTGAATCTATGTATGTATGCTTCGATCAAATATACTATAGATGCACATTCTCATACAAAAACCGCGTCTATATGTGGCACTGACCAGTACTACTTACTTATAAGTGTCTGCATTTATTATGCAATCCAGAAAATAAACCGGAATAAGCATTGAACGCCCACTGAGAAACATTTTGTAATAGTTTAGTTAAAACGCGTCAATGTAAAGCGTCCTAAGTGTGTTACTCGCGATACGCAAGCGTACTAAGTATATGGTACGGTCTCCACCGTAGTGGTGGTGTCGATTCGCTCTCGCTTACAGGCAGCGCACGCAAGAGTGAGTGTCCCACTCACTCTTGCGTGCGCGTGCATAATATAGCGCATACGACTAATTTATGCATAGTTTTGTTGGGGCCGCTTTTCGAGCGCCGATCTTGCATCTATGGTATATTTGATCGATGTATGTATGTATGTATGTGAGAGTGGTGGGAGTGAGTGGGTGTTAAAAAGTGAATAACTTGTAATAATAACCTTTGACAACATCCTTGATGTCCAGAGTAGAGTCGAGCGCGGGTCGCTGCCGCGCGGACTGCGTGGTGCTGCTGCGTGACGACTCGCTCGCGCGCTCCGACGAACGAGACTCGTGGATGCTCAGCGATGATCTGTCGCTGGCTGCCAATATAAAACCATATGTAATCGATCGTTAATCGATGATCGATCGATGGTAAAATGGTTTAGTCGACATCGATTGATCTAGTAGAAACTATCGATCGACGTCGACTAATCCATTCTGCCATTGATCGATGCCGTCGATCGACGATCGATTGATTGGTCTGGTAACACCCTTAGTTAACCTTGATCTTATGATTCAAAATCACCGTAAAGTTAACGTTTGGATATAATCATAACATTGTTTTTATTAAAATTCAATAGTTCAAGTTTGAGATACTTGGAGAAAACCATCTCTTATGGTTCACAAAAATTTTACTCCCGTGTAGGAAACTGTATACAAACTAGAAAAAAGCTGTTTTACTCTAGAGCTAAGTTGAAGTTACAAATCAAATAGCTTGTAGTACCTTCAATCACTTAATATCAGGTCGCTTCGTTATCGTTGCGGAAAATAAGATATTATTAAGATCGCAGTCGTAGCTTGGGGCTGCCTGGGCGCGGTTCAAATCTTGTTAAAGTGCACACAATATTGAGCATTATGTTTTAAGACGTAAGATTTAAAATACATTGTCGACACACTTTTTTTAAATTTTGTAAAGGCACTAGGTCTATTCATCATCATCCGTTAGATAATAAAATATCTATAGTAGAGCCACGCTGATTTCAGCATGAATGGGCCGGCTCGACCGAGGAAGGACTACCCTCTCACAGAATATCGACGTGAAATAGCAGTAGGTATTCCTACTATTGTGTTTCGTTCAGTGAGTGAGAGTGCCGGAGGCCCAATCACCTCTTTCCCCTTTCCCGCTCCTTCTCCTTCCCACTTCCTTTTCTAAAGGGTCGGCAACGCGCAAGTGATGCCTCTGGTGTTGCAGGCGTCTATAGGCTACGGTGAACACTTACCATCAGGTGGGTCGTATGCTTGTTTGCCACTCTAGTTGTATAAAAAAAAAACTTAAACAGCGACTAGGGAAACAGTTGAACCATAAGAAGGACAAACTTACCATATTTAGAATGTGATAATTCGAGTGAATCTTGGAACTCTCTTGTAAGTGATTCTATTGTGCTTGCAGGACTTGGCAGTGCCATGGACTGATTCATGTTGCTTGACGATTGTGGCTGTAAAGAAAACATGAATCATAATTATGTATAAATATATTTTCTACTAGCTTTTGCCCGCGGCTTCGCTCGCGTTAATTTAGAATTTGACAATCAATTCGGGTTGTACCCTGTTTGTAATAATATAATTCAATCATGATTCGGAAAAGTATTATGACAATGGGTCCTGTCATTTATAATAAAATACCTCATGGTCTTAAAAATTGTTCTGTAAACGTTTTTAAATCTAAGGTAACTGCACTACTTTTAGACAAATGCTACTACTCAGTGAAAGACTTTTTAAATGATTTGAGTTTATCCAGATAATGATTGTTTCTTATTGCAATTTAACCATGTACGACTTATGTACCTGACTAATTGAAAATTGACTTCTTTTTAATTTTTGTTTTGTTAATCTAATTGTTAATTGACTTCTTTTAAATTTTTGTTTTGTTTTTTGTTTTGATTTTGACATTGTTTTGATTTTATTAATATTTTAATTTATGTAATAATTTGCATGCCGTAAGGTAGACTGTAGCCGATCTCATCAATTATGTACAACATCTTATACCTGTACCTACATTCAAAGCAAATAAAGATCTGATTCTGATTCTGATTCGAAAGACACGTGGCGCCATCTATTATCTTAAGAACGTTTTTATTGTTTTCCTCGGGAACAGTAATTCTTTTCGGAATGAAAGGTAGCCTACGTCCGTTTCTGTACACCTGTCAACGTATATGCAAAATTTCAGGATCATCGGTTCAGTGCTTTAGGCGTGAAAAGGTAACAAACAAACTCATTTTCGCTTTTATAATATTAGTTAGGATTAGGATATTCAAGAATCACGCCTGCTAAACGCCAGTAAACTCATCCTTCATAAGTGAGGCCCACATAATAGCTGACCACATGTGGGTACGTCGCCATTTAGGAGTATTAAGTCAATCCATATATAATCCGTGTCGGTGGTGCACACGCTCAGATTGTCGCAGTCAACCGTCGACAGCTGTGGTACACGTAACATTGACATGATACGTACCTCAACAATATCGGTGTCGATCTGCGTGTGAAGCGGGCGCGGCACGTAGCGGTACTCGTCCGTGTCGGTGGTGCACACGCTCAGATTGTCGCCGTCAACCGTCGACATCTGTGGTACACGTAACATTGACATGGTACGTACCTCAACAATATCGGTGTCGATCTGCGTGTGAAGCGGGCGCGGCACGTAGCGGTACTCGTCCGTGTCGGTGGTGCACACGCTCAGATTGTCGCCGTCAACCGTCGACATCTGTGGTACACGTAACATTGACATGGTACGTACCTCAACAATATCGGTGTCGATCTGCGTGTGAAGCGGGCGCGGCACGTAGCGGTACTCGTCCGTGTCGGTGGTGCACACGCTCAGATTGTCGCCGTCAACCGTCGACATCTGTGGTACACGTAACATTGACATGGTACGTACCTCAACAATATCGGTGTCGATCTGCGTGTGAAGCGGGCGCGGCACGTAGCGGTACTCGTCCGTGTCGGTGGTGCACACGCTCAGATTGTCGCCGTCAACCGTCGACATCTGTGGTACACGTAACATTGACATGGTACGTACCTCAACAATATCGGTGTCGATCTGCGTGTGAAGCGGGCGCGGCACGTAGCGGTACTCGTCCGTGTCAGTGGTGCACACGCTCAGATTGTCGCCGTCAACCGTCGACATCTGTGGTACACGTAACATTGACATGGTACGTACCTCAACAATATCGGTGTCGATCTGCGTGTGAAGCGGGCGCGGCACGTAGCGGTACTCGTCCGTGTCGGTGGTGCACACGCTCAGATTGTCGCCGTCAACCGTCGACATCTGTGGTACACGTAACATTGACATGGTACGTACCTCAACAATATCGGTGTCGATCTGCGTGTGAAGCGGGCGCGGCACGTAGCGGTACTCGTCCGTGTCGGTGGTGCACACGCTCAGATTGTCGCCGTCAACCGTCGACAGTGAGGCCGAGCTGTGCAACTTATCTGTAATACATATAATGTTGAATACTTTAATAATCATGGATATTTGGTAAGGCTATTGAATCAAAATAATTATATATTATTGCTACAGACTATATGTTCCGGTATGTTTTTACTGTTGAAGATATTACAAAGGTAGTGCATAACGATTTATACATTACACATATACACCACGACTAGGGATTCTCCTTCTTAAATCTAAATTACTGAAACTAGATAACTTGTTTTAAATTACTATGGATAAGTAGCGCTAAACACTCTCTAAAGAGACGCTATTCACCATAAACATCTTAGTGGGTATTCTAAAAATAATAAATATAACATGAAATTAAATTCCTAGCTTTAAATAATCAGTAATTTAAAGTTACTAAAGATTATCTCCTGCCATCAAAAAGAACTAAAGGGTGACTTTTAATGTCCTGTAACAGATACGTTTATCGACCGTTCTAGATCATTAAACAGAGCAGACAGCCCAGTGGTAATTATTGAAATTTAAGAATGTTTTGCTTACACAGTGAACCGATAGGTAAGTTTTTCGTCCATAATCGATACATACTCCTTTTCTTCTTGCGCGGCGGCGCGACGGGCTGCGCGTGCGCGTGCGCGTGGTGCGGGCGCGGCTCGGCGCACATCGCCACCACGGAGCCGCAGCGTTGTACCTTGAGGCTGTTGGCCTTCGTGCTCGCGATCACGTCCGGCTCCATGCTGCCTAGCACTGACACACAGACGCTCTAGTTATACACTGAATAGTACGCGGTTTCGTCCGCAAAAATGTGTACTCGGATAAAAAATTATAGTCCCGCACTGACACACACACACAATCTATTTATTATATATATACTAAACTAACTATTATCCGTGACTTCGTCCACGGGTAATATGTACGAGAATAAAAAAACATTATGTTTTAATCTAGGGCATGGTCTATCTGTAAGTCACTTATCCAAATCCGGGTTTGACCTATGGAGATTTTAAACAGGTGATATTTTACTGTTTAGGTGGCTGAAACGTTTTCAGTAAAAACCCGACCAGCTTAAAAACATTTGAAAGCGTCAGACATTTCAAACATAGCTCTTTTGATAGTTGGATATATTATATTTATGACACGTACAATACTTATCCACCGGTATAATGATTGATTACCTGTCTGATTTCTGTCGCCCGTAAGTTGTTCGTCAGATATAGTGGAGGGCTCCCTCGAAGACGCCGATGGTACCGGCGCAGTATCACGAATGTTCGCTACAATCACACATGGAACGAAAATTATAACATTTCCTTTTAAGTAATTTTAGACGTTACCTTCTCTATAGGGTCACAGCTATATCCCTGAAGGAGTAGACACAGGGTGTATTACACCTAAAAACGTCAGCTATGGTTTTAAGGCCTACGTAATAGTGAACGAGCATATTGCCGTTTACCAGCCACAGATTTAGACGTGCTGCTACCAAGAATTTCTTTACAACAAACATGTACGTACTATTTTTTTATATTTATTTTTATATTATATGATTTTCAGACACAATTGTAATAAATTATTGATAATTTAAATAAATAATAATTATTAATTACAGTAAGCTTGATCCGCGAACCGAACCCGAGATTTCATGCGCAGTAGTTACAAATGCGACTGTCGATTGACACAGCAGTCCAATACGCTACGGCTAGCGGCTGCGCCACTGACAACTTTTTAAATACCATTGTTCGGATTTAAGACACAGGCGTTGGGTTTATGCTGCCATATGTATGTAAATATAACGTACGGTGAGACTCCGATGCTCCACTGAGTATCCTGCCTATCCTGCCGAGAGACGTCATACTCTGCAAGCTCATTGTGTCGTGTGCTATTATCCTGAAACAATTGAACAACAATATTACTGTATATGAAATCACTACTAAACACAACAACATATACTACAAGCGCCATGCGATTTTCTGTTAAGTATACACCAAAAATTCTTCTGTGAATCATGGGCGTTAACAGATAAGCATAGAGAAAGACTAACCAGCACACAAAGGGCAATGGAAAGGAGCATGATGGGAACCAGACTTAGGGATAAAATCAGAAATTCTGAAATAAGGAGGAAAACTAAGGTCACAGGTACAATAACCCGTGTATAGAGCATTTAAAGTGGGGCTCGACAGGACGGACATATGTTACGTTGTACATTAAACAAGTGAACAAGCAAGCAAGTAACCTTATGGTACCCCAGAGAGGATACCAGAAAACAAGGGCGTCCGAAAACAAGATGGGAAGACGATACCCGCCTAACCTTGGGACCATACTGGTCCCGAGTCGCAGAGGACAGAGCCCAGTGGAGAGAGTTGGAGGAGGCCTATGCCAGAAGGCACGCCGAGGTGCGAGACATACTTTAATGGATGAATTTGAAAACATGTATTGCCATAGCCGTAGCGATTCGGAATAAAAGGGCTTTATTATTATTATACACCAAAAATTCAAATAAAACGTTAGAAATGCTGCCGCTATCGATACACTTAGGTTTGGATTGATTTAAAATTCTTTGTCTGATTACTAGATGTAATTGTTCCGAATCTTAAATCACACACTACGATGGTAACAATGAATTGTTTAATACAAACTAACTAAGCTACGATCTTAGTGTGAGATCTTTGGGCTGTCACACAGCCCTCGAGTTGGATCTGAAGGAGCTCTGACTTTTCGAATTTATGCGCATATTAAATAGTTAAGTATCGCTCGGCTTATCGGAAACCTGCATGTCTGAGAGTTCTCCATAATGTTCTCGAAGATATATGAACTCTGCTGACCTGCACTGGGCCAGTGTGGTGGACTGTGGCCTAACCCTTCACACACTGAAAACACTTTAATACAAGGCTGATATGATTATTATTTATAAACAAATTAAACTCCTTACGGTTATATAACAGTTGTGGCTTATATTTATCTAAGTAACTTACTTAAATGGATGCTCCAATTGGAAGGTCTGTTGGTCCACGGATCCTGTGGCATCCGGGACCCCCTCGTCATCTTCTTCGGTCTGCATGCAGCGGCGTAGCTCTTGGAATCGTCTCCGGCCTTGTACCACCTGAACAGGTGACACAGATTCAATAACAATTATACTTACTAACTCATTCACTCCTTACACAAGCACTCCAGCTAAGCTGAAGGTCTAAAGACACAAGTAATTTGAAGTTCAAATTGTTGGGTATCTTTTAAAAAAGCTCTAAATTTCATTATTCCTTCATTATTGAAAAGTGAAATTCAGAGTTTACCCGTCCGATGTCGCTACCATAAGATGAATAAGATGAGCCGGCGCATTCATCGCATTTTTCTTTATATGTGCAGATCCATCTGTTATTTTCATATAATAGAAAATTTTATAACATATACCTGAAAGTGGAGCCTGGTACCCATAACACAAGTTAGATCTTACCTTGGGTACCAGTGTTCAATAATTACTGTATCTTAATTATTTGTGTTTAATAAATTTCATTTCATATACATACATAGATTCACGCCTGTTTCCCAGAGGGGTAGGCAGAGATTACGGATTTCCATTTGCTACGATCCTGATACGACGCGCGACGGTATAACCGATCATTATGATATTTCACATACCCGTTGTCACGGGTACAGAAAATGACATAGGGTACCTTTCATCCAGAAATAAAGTACTGTTCCCAAACGTGCGAAGCCGCGGGCATAAACTAGCAGAATAATAAAATGAGCACTTACACTTTTAACTGTAGTCCTGTCATCTTCAACAGTGTTGGTGTCTGTGGCCGAAGTGTTTGTAGTGCCAGTCGCCGCTGCAGATGACTCTGCCTTCTGAGGCTTCTCCTTATCTGGTGCATCCCCACAGTCTGTCACATTGATGTTCTTGCACAAGGATGACCTTCTGAAATGACCATCATATTTATTAGTTACTTGCTCTTCCTTATGATTTCAATCACATTTTTTTTTTATTTAAACAATTTTATATGGATTTTATCTCGTTGTTTATTTAACACTATTACATAATTTTGAACCTGTTACACTACTACTATTAAATATTACTAATTTTGAAACTAATTGAATTATTAAAACTATTTGTATTTAAATTTACACTTGCTCCGACGTTTCAGTTGCTTTTCAGCAGCCATGGTCACGGGGAGACTAAAATGGTAGTTGTCTCAATGTTCAAGTGTAATTATTTCAAAGTACCCGAACATAATTGAATCATTGGTGTTTCTATTTACGCAGAATGAGCTCAAAGTATCATGAAGTCTAGCTGCGGTTTGCTTCTTCTTGGGTTTGACTATTTGAATTACTGGATCCCAAGCTGGTGGTACATTCCAACCATCTTCTCTATTGAAATTAGCACGTTATTTAATTTTTTTAATACACAACATCCGCAATATTTGTAAATCCTGTGTCGCGGGGGACTTTACAAACATTCAAACATCGGACACAAAGAACACCCAGACTCGACACAACCATTTCTGGATCACACAAAGTTTTGTCCCGTGTGGGATTCGAACCCTCAACACTTGGCGCAGTGGCAGTGGCGAGACCACCACATAAACCACTAAGCCATACGTGCAGTCGCATCACGTTTATGATTACTGTTCCACTCTAATGGCGTGTAGCATAGTGTTACAATATTATATCATGGCATATATTACTTCAGATTAATCCTTACTTCCTTACTAATATTATAAATTCGAAAGTAACTCTGTCTGTCTATCTGTCTGTTACCTTTTCACGGCCAAACCACTCCACCGATTTAGATGAAATTTGGCATAGATATAATTTAAAACCTGGGCTACTTTTTATCGATGTAGGTACCACGCAGGCGGAGCCGCGCGCAAAAGCTTGTTATTTCTAAAGGTAAAAGACTTCATAAAATTGGTTCAATAGTTTTCAGAGTTTATCTATATATTAATACGTGAAGTAAAAGCTTTGTACCCCTTTTTACAAAAATTGCGCGGACGGAGGAGAATGAAACTTGGCACAGTTAAAGTTTATATGGAGAAGGAGGGGCGAATCCTAATATTTTTATAAAATATACATTAGAAATACCTACATTCAATTAATGAAAAAACACTACACGCACACAACCATGCATTTGACACACGCAGTCGAATTGCGTTCGTAGTGTTTCGACATTGTTCGTCTGACGTCGTACAATCCTTTGTAACTATGGTTACCTATACCATAGTTACAAAGTTATTTATATGTAATAGAGAAAAACAAAAAACAAAGTAGCATGCTTAGGAATTTTGGTCGAATTTTGACCAATAGGCGACCACTAATTCATTTAAAACAATCAAATCCTTAATCTTTAAAATATTATTTTAGACTCTTGTATACCCCTAACTATGCTATGAATGCGATTTCCTTAGCGTCTACTATCAAAGAGTACAATAGTCTAGAGGCGGTAGCCCAATCAATAAAATATTGGCCTTGTGATCGAGAGATTGCGAGTCCATATCCATGCAACACCATTATGATGTAGTGAATTCACTCTAAACAGAAGCATTCTAATAGTACAATTTAAAATTGTATGGTTCATGGGGTTTATTGATTGAAGAATTTTAAAAAGATGTTTAGAAAAGATGTTTCTTCTATCAATAGCAATAATTGTCTTCTCTCTTGACAGATTTACAAGAATACTAGTAAGTAAACCAAATTACTGAAACATTAAAATAAAAATATATATATATTAGCATATTTTGACAACACTATATAAATGTGCTGCATCCTTGACCACACAAACAATGCCTCGCATTGTGCACACCTTTATTCAAATGTATTAGTGCACATCAATAGATCACAATATGCATGATATCTGTGATTGTACTGAATGGAATCAGATGAAACATTTGAAATTTAAATAAACAAGGTACCTAATTATGAAAACTACATCAAAATTCGTACAGTAGTATTTGCATAAGCTTAACTAGGAAGTACCAACTAATTTAATTCTTACATATATGCTACATCAATACTATGTCATGAATAAATATCTGACATAGTTAATTTATGACATAAGAATTATTTAGAATTGTTATATAAATTTACTTTGAAAAAGATAATGACATTAAAGAGGAACAATCAAGATGGAATACAAGTAGTGTTCGGAGCTACGCATCCGAACAGCTCAGCGCTTTACATTTGTGCATTGCATGCACATTTGAGATGCGTTAATTTTATAATTTTATTCGACTTTCTAAGTCAGTTCGCAATAGAGCAGCGACCAAGCTCAACTACCATTAAACCATTTAATTTACCATTTTTAATATTAATTTACCATTTAGTAACTAGTTGTTAAGTAATAAATGTTTTTACCAATACTGACTTAAGAATAAATATTATTATCTCTTAACATACCATTCGTAGTATCTATTTAACGCAGTTACTCCTTAAAACTATTCTATTAAACATAAAAAGAGCTTGCTACGTTACAAGTAGTATTATCTTGCAAAGAACAGCAGTACACATAAATTAAAGCAAAAGGTAGATAAACTACTCATTTACACACAGATTATATTATATTTTTTATAAACTGTGTAAATGAAAATGTATTGACAAATACCAAGAAATTCATTTCACTTTATTTATCATTAACAGTTTAGTCATGTAGTGAGTAATTCACCCTCATTATGCATGTCAATAGTTGAAATGCCAGACATAATTGAAAACCTATAGTGTCTAGACACTAGTGTGCCACTCTATAGGATTATCAAGCACATTTAGCTATACTATAGTATTATATTATCTGTGGCTATACTAACAAAATATTTTAATATACATATACCCGAGCAGGGAATATGTATATTCAAATATTTTGTACATTTGTTATTTGTGTATTCAAACTACAGCTGAATTCTGAATAAATAAAATATGGTTAAGCCAAGAAATGTTTTAGGTTTCAGCATTATTGGCAAACAGATAATTATTCTCCATAATGATTTTATGTCTATTCAACTGTCTAAGTCTGTGTAGTGTTTATATAAGAATACTAAAGGTGTTATCTTATCAATACTCATTGTCATTACAGATTATTGTGCAAGCATAATATAATTAGAAATTTAATTATAATTAAAAACAATATGCATCATAATAGCCAGTTGCACTCACTGATAGGTAAACGATTAGCAAAGTTAAGCAACATTGGGTGCGGTCAGTCTATAGATGGGTGACCGCTTAGTGGTATTTTATCTGAGCATCTTGTAAAAAGTCGATTCCCGCTTGTTGCCAAATTGACAGCAGTCGTTAAGCTATGTCAGAGGCCTACGGGTGGCTTGAACAACAACTAACCTAACCACTAGCAAAGAAAAAAAACACTTGCAGCTTAATCTCTTAAAAATGCTCGGTTACAGACACATTGCCGTTGAGTGTCTGGTTTCTGGCTTAATGATGCATTAAGTTATCAAACAGATACATTTAGTAAATGATAAATATCTCTTATAAGTATAAGCCTAGTCAAAATGCCAATATGGCTTTGTAGTGCTAAGCCTTAAAGTTTATTGACAATAGCTTTAACTATATTAGTAATGCTTTGAGAAGACCAGTATGTTCAATAGTTCTCTAAACGAATCCTGATAGTGTGTGACTTCTGGAATTCTACATTATTAGCTAACATGGTCAGCTATGGTATTAACCCTTTCAATCTAAGAGAATTGCTATGCCTAGTAATGATACAGATTATTAATAATGAAGTTGGTATTACTGTAATATTCCTTGTAACCAACAAAACAGGCTCAACTAGTGTGGTTGACAAATACTGCATCTGTTTTGAAAGGAAATAATATACAGAGGCTCAATTATGTGTATTAAAGATATTAGCATTGTTTAAAGAACCACATTACTGGCAGGATGTAATAAAAAATCAAATATGGTGAGTAAGCACTCAGGAGTTACAAATCAGTAAGACAATATTAATCTTGAGTCATACATCGATTTTTTATTAGCATAGCGAATTCGATACATGCAATAACACTGACAAATGTGGGACAATTCTAATTAATATGTAAACCATCAGCTTATTGGTACATCATGCAGTAGACTAATAACTCATTGTGGTAGTTAAACAACCAGTCTCGCATGGTTGAATGACTGCTTTTTTGTGAGCGCTAACCTGTCGCTCACGCCAAGGACGCTAATGAATTGCACCTCCAAACATCTGTTTGTCTGTTTAAACATCGATTCTATCAAACTCAAACAGTACTACGAACCACATGTAATACCTTATTACGATGTAATATGATACTAAATTACTTCTATAGTAGAATGTCAGCCGTATAGAGCACGAAAAACAGCTAAAAAAGGATTAATATTAACGTTTGCGTTACTTACTTGGAACCTTTAATGGGTGTGAACTCTTCAGCGTCATAAAACTCCTCAGAATCACTGCTATCACCCATTGTGGACAATGAGAAGTGTAGCACTACATACAATACACGATATTTAGAAAAAATATTTACATTATCGGTAATAGAGAAGTTATTTTTTTATAAAATAAGAAAGTTACACCAGAATTCATTCGATTATTTGACACTTGTGTCACAATTCTGTCAAACTATACCGATGATGGGTTTTTTAACATACATGACGATATAGAAATATCTTTTTCTCTGTCAATTCAATAACAATGTGATGAAAGCAGTAGCTATTTGATGCTATACATTGAAGAAATGAAAAGTCTGGAGCGTTCTAGTAAAAAACTTCTAAAAATGACAATCTTGTCTCCAGTTACAAGCGTAAAATATAATTATTATAAAACAACAAGATTATAAACTTGTCGTAAGAATGACGAAAACAAACTACTATTACAGTAATAGTAGTTTATTTTATATTATGTAGAAAACATGTTTGTAATCATAATCAGCCGAATCGTGAGATTCCCGCAGATTATAAACGTTTGCAACACTTTAAGACAACGGTTCGCGAGTTGTTGACATCAGTATTGAAAGTAACGATACTGACGATAGATGGCGTTAAACGTTTTAAGGCCTGCAAGTACGCAGCTATTGAATAGTAGGTACAAGATCCCAGAGCCACTATACTAACCGTACATAATTTTTGGCACAATAGATAAGATATGTAAATAATGTATGCATGCATAGGATTCGAACCAACAGTACTCCGCGCAGCTACACAGTGGCGAGGCGACCATTAACCCATCACGGCTACGTCATCGTGCAGTCAATGCATAGGTGTTTGATAACTGTATGGGTGCGATACACTTGCGTCTGCGTCAAAGGGTTTAGGATAAACTACAGTTGGTACAAGGTGTTATGTAATCACTGTAATCAGACAAATTAAGTAAGGGCGCGTTCCCACTATGTCGTGACGATTAATTTATCGTTGGACGACTGTCGTCTCTAGCTGTTCTCATTATATCGACTGTTTATCGTCACTGTGTCGTCGCAATATTTTATCTTCGAACGTATAAACGACGAGACGATATTTTTATCGTGGCTACGATGGATAGTTGCAACAATGACACACGATTTACCGTCATTAGTCGTGACGTTATTTTATCGTTTTCCGACTATCGTGCTAGCAGTTCCCATTGACTTGACAATCTGTCGTCACTGCGAAAAAAAGTCGTGGACGATAGTTAATCGTGTCGTCCTGTATGTGAACACCTCTATTTAAATACACAAGCCACGATGCTTTAAACGACACAATAATCTATCGTCACGACATAGTGGGAACGCGCCCTAAAGGTCTGGTATTTTTTAAGAGTAAGGCCAAGGATAGTACTTTAATCAATTAAGAGAAAGAGCTTGGATGGCGTAGTAGCTTAACAGGTCCTCTCGCCGCTGCTACTGCGCTGAGTGTTGTGGGTTCGATCCCCGAACGTAACCAAAAATTGTGTGAAACACTAATATTGGTTTTCTTTGCATCCATTGTTTTCGAGTTTGTAAGGTAGGTACTCCGCGACACAGGAATAATCCTTACTTCCTTACTAATATTATAATTTCGAAAGTAACTCTGTCTGTCTATCTGTCTGTCTGTCTGTCTGTCTGTTACCTTTTCACGGCTAAACCACTCAACCTATTTAGATGAAATTTGGTACAGATATAGTTTAAAACCTGGGGAACGACATAGGCTACTTTCTATTGATGTAGGTACCACGCGGACGGAGCTGCGCGCTACAGCTAGTTTCTTATAAATAAAGTTGGAGTTGACCTTAAAAAACAATAGAAAAGCTAAGTGTTCATAAAAACATATAACTAGATTATTGTAAAAATATTTTTAAATAAAAACAATAATATTTATTCTGTAGATATGAATTACAATAAAAATTTCTTATCTACTTACTGCTTCGGTGGCGGATGGGTAGGTAGAGGTTGCGATTGCTGTGCGTAAGTTCTCGGGTTTGATTGACGGGTTGGGAATCAGTTAATAAGTTCTGAGTCTTTTTCGAAGAAGTTAATGAAAACAATAGTGTTTTGGGTCTGTGTGTCTGTCTGTTAGTGACAGTTTGTTAGTGACAGCCATAACTCCGGAACCACTGGACCGATTGACTTGTAACTTGGTGTGCAGACACCTTGGGGTCATACATCGGTCGAGTTTGAATATGGGCCCTGTGGGTCAAAACACCCCAGAGATATAGGGGTCATGAGGTTGAACCCTGGGTTTTTTTATTTTATTTATTTTGCTCGTCAAAATGACCACACTCCACCTGATGGTAAGCAGTCGTGTGGTCTAAGAGCAGTGGCCTCCATACCGCCCTCACGGTTTTTACACCTATCTCGTTTGTTTTGTTTTCCTGTCTAAGAATTCTTAGTAGCAGCTCAGAGTCTGCAACTGTGCCCAATAGAGGACAACAGATTCGCCGAGATACTCACGTTAGACAGGACTATCCTTTAACTTTTGTTGTAAAAATTGAGGAATACCTACCTTCTATGTATAAGAACAACTCAAAATATTGTAATGTATCGGCTGACTAATATGTTCACATAAGTTGGGTTTTTCCAATCGTTATGGGTTACGAGTTTTGTCGTAAGAAAGGTGACACATCATAATATTTGCAACGTCATTGCTCTGAGGTTGTTTACTGAATTTCATGAAAATTTAAGCTTACCATTATGATGACTTAATATTATCGTGGGCTTGTAAGAATTATAGAGAGCATTAACCCAGCAATAGCAGCGATAGCTCAGTGGGGAGACCAACAGACTGCAATGCAGAGGGTCTCGGGTTCGAACCCACGTCGCGCACCTCTGACTTTCGGAAGTTATATGACTTTTCGAAATTATGTGCGTATTGATTGACAATTTATCGCCTGCTCCGTGCCTCGGAGAGCACGTTAAGCCGTCGGTCCCGGCTGCCATGAACATCTATGGCAGTCGTTATTTGGAAGTCAGTGCTCTATAATATCCTGGCCCTGGCCTAGTCTTAGGGTATCGTTAGCCTTCGGGTTGCGGATGTCAGTTGGCAGCCGCTTAGACCAGAAAAGCCGACCCCAAGTGACTTAGGAATAATAAAGGCTAGGGAGAAGAAGAAGCATACAAGCTTTAAAAACAGCAAAAGGCAACACCTGTGCGAGCAGATAGGATTATTCTTATTATAACTAAGGGACACCAAAACCTAACTGTTATTGTACTTTGCCGACGTCTTTGAATCTCTCAATCTTTATGCCTTACGAGAATCGAATCAGCAATACTACTGTATTGACATTATTGACAAGACGGTCATACAACCTTCCGCGAAATGAACTACAAACTAGATGTTTATTACGTTCTGCACGCCGCCGATTACATGCTCTGACATAGTAAACTCAATAGAAAACATCGTGTTATAACTTTATCTGCGTGTTTCTGGCAAATAAATAAACGTTAGTTTTAAAATAGCACGCTGAGATTAAAGGCTTTTGATATGACGCAAGACTATATGGTCGCAAAGCCTACTTTTTTTTACAACTGTGATGCCAAGCTGTTTATACGTTCTGCCGGATAATTAATGGACCATAGACTATAGAACGTGAAAGTTTAAAAGTTATAATTTTTTTAAGCCTGTTATGTCTCACTCTCCTTTCATCTCTCCTTATCTATAGTCGCCAAAGATAATTTTTTTTTTTAAATCTAGCTCTACTGGGCCTGCCACGATATCGCTTGCCGTCGGGTCGTGAGGGGTCCATATTGTTGTAAGTTTGGAACATTTTGTCGTTTGACATGCTACAGATATGTCCAATCACAGATAATATAATACTATACTAGGTCCAATCTAGTTCCATTTAAGCATGCCAGCTTCTTGAATGCCCTCGGTAATGTTTGTAATGGAACGGATTGTTGTGCTCCTACCTCGGTCTATGAGTTTGAAACCTAGATCGCTCTGTTTCATAGCTCTCTTGTAATGTCTAATTATTATTACCACTATTTATTCCACAAAGCCAGTTTAGTGCAGTCGCCTACATAAATATATTACTAGCTGATCCGCGCATCTTCGTCTGCTTCATATATGCCGTATATGAAGCAGACGTATATGCGGTAAAACCGCGGGCACATCTAGTCTTAGGTAAAACTAGCGATCCACCCCGGCTTCGCACTTGTGACTCCTCTGGTGTTGCGCGTGTCTATGGGCAGCGGTAATCGCTTACCATCAGGTTATCCGCCTGATCGTCGCCCTCTTATCCCATAAAAAAATAACAAATTAAACACCTAAACCTTCCTCATGAATAATTCTGTCTATTGATGAAAACTGCATGAAAATCCGTTCAGTCGTTTTTGAGTTTAACGCGAACAGACATACAGACGCGACGAGGGTTTTTGTTTTATAATAATAAAATTATGTAGTGATGATGTAAAGATTATAGTAATCATGTATACGAATTTATTTGTTGCGGTTTTCTATTGTAAATGGGCTATATTATGTGACGCTTAAATATGACCACACCTTTTTGTTACACGCTGTAGACAATGACTAGTTACAATGTTATTATATAAATAGACTAGATTTTGCCCGCGGCTTCGCTCGCGTAAATGTACGTTAGGTTAGGTTAAATTAGTAACAGTACTTTTTACTAGATGGAAAGGTGCCCTGTGTCCTGTTCCCTGGACAAAGTGTATGCAAAATTTCACGATAAACGGTCGAGGAGTTAAGGCGTGAAAGCGTAACAAACAAACTCACATTCCCATTGAAAATATTTCTCAGGATATTATTTACAAAAATACAAAAGCAGGACACTATAATAACCTTGTTTCAAATCTAGACAAAAATTGGACAGGTGTCTTTTTGTATGCGACCTCATTTCATTGTTTCCGTTACGGTGTGCGCACGCGCCACCAACCCGAACGTGAATGGCAGGCCCCTGTCATCCTTGCGGGAGAGGTCACCCGACACCTGAGATCCTGAAGGCATTGGCCTAGCAGGAAGGTCAACTTAGACCAGTTCTAATAAACACGATTGTAAAAGTGATTGACTCAATACTACTACTGTACCGAAGGTTCGATCACTAAACGAGGCAAAAATTTGTGTGAGCTAATTTCGAGTTAGTGTGTTCTTTGTGTCCGTTGCTTAAATGACGGTGACACAAGATTTAAGTTGTTTCAAGTTTGAATGTTCTGTCTGTCCGTTAGTTGCATGTTTGTTGAATCTCCCGCAATACAGGAATTATTCCTAATGCGGAAGTTGTCTTTTTGAATAATAATATTCTATCACATACACACAACACCATCTAGTCCAAACTAAACAGAGCGTACTATGGGTACTAGACAATGGATAAACATACATATATATTTTTTGAAGTGAAAATTTCTTTAGAAACGTTGAGCACTTCTTGGGTGAATAAAAATCATAGAACTCGCGTCATCGTCACGCTTCGTCATCGTCACACTTCCACGCTTTCCATTTTTGAATTATTTTAGAATATTAACAATATCTCAGAAATGGTACGTCCTTCGCAAAAAATAACGAAATTTTGACCCCCTTAAAAGCCCATATGAGAGTATCAGGAATCCGACCCACCCTTTTTTTCCTTTTTCTTTTATAAAGACGTGTTTATGATCAAGGATTATTAAAGTTTTCACTTCTATAGGCAGTCCCCAAAGACTGCCCCAATATTTTTTTTTTGTAAATACATACGTATTATACATTGAAACACCCAGACCAAAACAAACATCCATGTTCATGCACACAAATGTTTGACTTGTGCGGGAATCGAACCCGCGACCTCTGGCGTGGAAATCGGTTACACTAGCCACTGCGCCATCGAGGCCGTACAAATATAAAGAAAGAAGAGATATGACCAATCTTTTATACATACCTAATTTCACGCCTATATTACAATACGGGTAAGCAGAGGTGCATACACCGGCATTGTACCAGGTTCAGTTCTCACATAAGTAATAGGAGTCGAGCCTATTACCGTTTGCAGGGCACAGTTACAGAATCCATACCGTAAGGTCGTATGACTTTAGCCCTGAGGGGTGACATTGGAAAAAGTTTGAAGTTCCCACCAGACCACTGTCATACTTTTTGCCAAAAAATACACGTGGAAATCAATAGATAGCATAATAAACTGTCAGTAAAACAGTTTCTTCCAATTAAATAGCTTTTTACAATTAAGGGCCAATGTCACTCCTCAGGGCTAATGTCATACGAAGTTACTCGATTTGCTTTATTTTTTTCGGAAGACCCCATAACACAATGCCTGTTATGGAAATCGAATATCAGTTTTTGCCCGACTTGGAAATCAAACTAAAGGTTTGATTTCCAAGTCGGGCAAAAACAGCAAAAGGACAAAACTATAGTAAATAGTTAGAACTTTGAAATTAAACTATTGCTTACTGTTACCGAGGTTTATTTGAAAAAACAATTTTATATGTAATAATTACACATATAAAAATTGTTTATCGTTACTGCACCGCCTCTGTGGGTCGTAGCGTGATGTTATATAGCCTATAGCCTTCCTCAATAAATAGGCTATCCAGCATTAAAATAATTTTCCAATTCGGATCAGTAGTTCCTGAGATTAGTGCGTTCAACCAAACAAACAAACTCTTCAGTTTTATAATATTAGTAGAGATTAGAGGCCCCTTCTTCCCAATATTTTTATGAAGTGTATTACTAGATGTATTACTAGCATGTGGCCAACTGTGATTAAAAACCCAATAGAAAAGGCATCGGACTTAGATTTTATGGACTAATGGAGGTACATTCCCGTTGAACTGCACTAGTATTGAGGGCTGGGCCATTACACTGAGCTCTATTTCTCTGACCTAGTAGAATAATATCATAATATTGCCTGGTTTTCCATAGTCATGTTTTGAGTGAATAATTGTAATTCTTGCCGTTTCATGCTCTGACATGATATCATACAATGAAACACGTAAAATGTATCTACGAATGGCGCAATAATCTATCTGTCGCAATATACTATCAGGTCACCTGGTCTTTATATGATGCGGAGTCGAATTTAGGATATTTAAAATTTAGGTAATCTTGTTGGTGCTGCTTAAATATTAGAAAATCTTAATGTGACATGGTTGGTATATGTTAACTTATTACGGACATATCTGATTTACCTAAAGAAAAACTAACTAAAGCATAAAAACCTTGATGTTCCCGCGGTTTCACCCGCGTTACTGTGTCACCCCCGTGGGTCGTAGCGTGATGTTATATAGCCTAATAGCCTTCCTCGATAAATAGGCTATCCAACACTAAATGAATTTTTCAAATCGTACCAGGAGTTCCTAAGATTAGCGCGTTCAAATAAACAAACTCTTCAGCTTTTCATATTAGTATAGATTACAATGCACCTAAGGAATTGATTATTTATAAATACCTAAATATTAATATTTTAAGAGAAAATTACACAAGTACTTAAAAGTTAAAAATGAACAGTCACCTTTCAGCCTACGCATAATACAGTATCAATAAAATTTTCCCGAAGCCGAAGGCTGTTTTAGTCAGCAAAATACATTGATCTAACTGATTTCAATGCATCCTAGACTATATTAAGTATAACAAAACTTTTTATGGAACTAAATAATTAACGCATTGGCGGGAGATCAGTCCGGTTGTCCTCGAAATGCGTCATGCACACCACGCAACTATAAAACTGTTGCCCTCCCTCCTCTCGCAGTTATTCAGTCTCAGAATTTCGTGCTGGCCGTACGCCTGGTGTTTATTTATATATCTACAAAACTAGTTTTATAAATGTAAGTGTTTTAACATTTATTATCTATTTTATTTTTAAGTTTTGTTCGTAATCTGTGCTGTTTTCATTTAATCTATGATAAAAAGCGGTAATTCTTTTTTAAATTGTTTACGGACAAGAGCTATTATTTTAACATTTAATTTTAATACGCATAAATACATAACAGCATCACTTCATTAAAAATCAATTTTATTTATATACTTTACATGTTTTTTTATAAATTATTTTGACATTGGAATTTATTTCGTAAATAAGTTAGTTCTTATTTCTATGGTGTCGCGCCTACACATTCCTTAGTAGCATTGGTCATTGTACGCTACTTTAATCAAGTGAAAGGTAAAATAAACTAGAGCATTTGGTCAAATTGTTATAAAACTATTTTTAAGCCACCCACATAAAGCTTTAACGCCTTTAACTGGCTGGAGAAAGTCTCACATGACTAGAGTATTAAAATTCCTATGATGGTGGGTACTCCTTTGTGTGATGAATATAAATAAGCGCTAGGAAATAGAAAAGATTAAATAGTGCCCAACTAGAATATAAAGGCTCCGGCCGTTTAGTTTAACTTGCATTCTAGAAAAAAATACCTGATGCTAAATGTCTAAAATTATACAATATAAATAAATTAATTAAATAAGTGTATATTTTGTGATCGGGGGTCTCTCTATCGAAGAAACATCAACCGCCCAACCTTCATGCTTAAAAGTTTTCTATAATATTTTCGTATTTATCGAGTTCTGGAAAACTCGCTTTATATACTTGTCGGTAAATCTTGGTGATATACCATTGAGTGTAGTACAAATAGTCTTCTTAAATGAAATTTACTATCTTATCTGAAACATCAAATTGATACTACAGTGCAAATATAGGCATAACCACAGATGATGTCATTAACCTTTGCTGAAATAAATAAATACTTTTTACAAAATTTATATCTCCATACGTTTATTAAAATGTCATTAGGTACATACTTAAAAGTATTTAAATAAATAATATATATTTTTTAATTATTTCACCATATTTGTTATGCAACTAATGATTTATAATCATACAGTAGGTATATAGAATTTTAAGATATCTACGTTTAAACAAAAATAACCGCGAAACCATAACATCAACATGGTACTAGTGAGGTACAGATCGCGCAATCTACGATGGCCGGACTGAACTTAGCGTCTCCGAATTGTTGCGCATGTACAGGCGCTAAGACGCGTAACGCCCCCGCCCCTGTCACCAAAGAGACCTAAAACTTGTAACTGCGACGCCACTCGCGCAATGTTCAGTCCGGTCATCGTATATTGCGCGATCTGTAATAGATGCTGAAAAGTAGCATAATATAGTCTGTCATATAAATATAATCTCGAACGAGTTGACAGGAGTGTATAACACCCCTAATATATTTCGCTTGCTATGGCTTTATACCCTCCGTAATAAAGATCGAGATTCGAGCCTATTGCCGATTACAACAAGTAAATTAGAGCGTTTAATATTTAATAATCATATGCCAAACGCCAACGCTTAAAAAAATAAACGCAAAAAGAGGTTGTATAACAATTAAGATTGAGTTTAAATACCTACCTACAGTAATGAATATAATTTGCAATTAGGTACATATATTTGCAATACAATCTTTATAACTATATTATTTTTCTGCCTACCAATTCGCAAACATTTTGAATTATGCTCGGGAACGATTTTTAAACTACACAATGCACTATGTATTGATTGATAAGTTTATGGTCAAATACACGTATTACGCTGACGGATACATAATTTTCCACATGACTCAAGGTCAGTACAATCAGATAGGGGCCGAGCCAACCGGTGACCCACCGGCGTTTTTGTGAAATCCGGCTACTAACAAAAACAGGTTAACATTCTGCTAAGTCATTCAGCATAAAAAATACAAATACCTACACTTTATAAAGGAAACGAGTAATTGTAATTATCTAATGAACGGTTACGTCTGTTTTTATTTATAGCGCATGCTTCTACATAATGTACCTATATGGAATCATTAGACACAAGCTTTGTTGTCGCGCGCAATTATATTTTAAACTATAGATATAAGTACCGCCATATTAATTGAGACTGCCCAGGCATTGAATTAACATGTACTTGCTACTGTATACGTACTGTATCTATACTAATATTATAAAGCTGAAGAGTTTGTTTGTTTGTTTGAACGCGCTAATCTCGGGACTCGCGCGTGACGTGCAGTCTCCATGAAGGTATAGATAAACAATGTTTATACCTTCATGGCAATCTCGTAGCGTAAGCGGGTGACCAAAGTTTATTAGTATGTACTGATGGCACATTTGAAACGTGGCATTTGTGGCGCAGGGCTTAATCAATGTTTATTAAATATGTATCTATGTGTTCTCTTAAAAAGTTTACATATTTACATGATATTGTGAAAGCTTTCGTGTTTTTAGATATAAAGTATTATTTCTTTCTTTTCTTTATTTCATTTGAAAACTTATTTTAGTGTTGAATAGCCTATTTATCGAGGAAGGCTATAGGTTATATACCTATAGCCTTCCTCGATAAATAGGCTATAGGCATCACGCTACGACCCACGGGGGCGGCGCAGTAACGATAAACGCAGATGAAACCGCGGGAACATCTAGTATACAGAGTGGTTAACATAATTATGACTATCTGAAACTATTTCACAAAAATAAATCGGTCCATTAATTTCTCCAAAAACATAACTCTAATAAGAAAAATATGGTCAGGGTTATTCTATAGGTACCACCAGTAGAATACGTGGTTAAAAGGAATTACATGATTTCAAAATCACCCTGTATACATATGTAGTACATATTAACTTAATGTTATCAAACTATTTTGTTTCTTTTTACTGTATGTATTGAAATTGAAATAATTACTATGGCGATAGACATAGAAAGAGTTTATGTGAAAGAGCTATCATTCGAATGACTGACGCGAATGTTTTGCATAGCAATTTATCGAGCTGTTGGATTTTGTTAAACGTTTAAATTGTTTTTGATCCTTTACTTTGCGTGTGCTAGTAATATATCTACCTACTTATTAACCTCTGAGTCTTCTTCAAAGGTTAATGAAAACATTATGTGGGTCTGTGTGTCTGTCTGTTAGTGACAGGCATAACTCCAGAACCACTGGACCGATTGACTTGTAACTTGGTGTGCAGACACCTTGGGGTCATACCTCGGTCGAGTTTACATTATTATATGGGCCCTGTGGGTCAAAAGACCCCCGTCATATCATAGGGGTCACAAGATCACATGGTGTACATTTAAGACGAAGAGGTTGAATCCTGAGTTTTTACACCCATCTCGTTTGCTGTAAAATATCACTGATCGCGCGGCATTCGTTTTTCGCAGTGCTCACTGTCAATTTCATGTTTAAATGATTAGGTATCATATATATTGACAGTCAAAGTTGAATCTTTTGTTGGTAATTAAAAGTCAATGCGTTTGCGACAATGACTCTGCAGTAACGGCACTGTTGCGAGATACAATCAAGCTATAAGGACTTCGTAGAGAGTTAATAGATAATAATAATATTATAATAAAATTTATTTATTAGAATATATAGAAAGAATCTGGCGGTCACGCTTATTTAGCCCTTATGGTACAATTAACATTATTTTATTGTTTCGGTGACGCATATGACATTGTGGGGTCCGGCCGTTAGGGTCCCATTCCGGTACGCCCCCGGCCGGCACGCACCCACATTGAAAAATTTGTTATTCCGCTACGCCCCCGGCCGAGATGGTCCCATTGTAAAACAACCAGAGAAGGCACTTGAGCATATACTGTCGAAACAATTAGTTTACGTTTTTTAAACATATTATAAAGAGTAAACTTAAAAACTAATCTTACTAATTCTAAAGCTAATACATAATAGTATACACGCAGCACAAAACAAAAATATTTAAATTCAAAAACACTTTTGTTTCGACAGCATTTGCTCAAGTGTCTTCTCCGGTTGTTTTACAATGGGACCATCTCGGCCCGGGGCGTAGCGGAATAACAAATTTTTCAATGTGGGTGCGTGCCGGCCGGGGGCGTACCGGAATGGGACCCTAACGGCCGGACCCACATTGTGCATGTGGGTGTAATACCCAAAGATATTGTAGTTCTATTATACAATGTCTTTGGTAATTCCTACATCCCAGCTTACTTTTTCATAGACATTTAAGCATGAGTCTATGTACCTAATAATTATTATAGATAATAAATTATTAAAAACATTCGATTAATCATTCGAAGGAATGATGTCTTTACTACGCTGAGATATTATGTACATATTAACTCAAGGGCCCACGACATAACATGGCATAATAAATAGGTATTTGTTTTACCAACACTGTTACTTAATCAATAAGTATATTTTATTTGTCGTTATTTATCAATAAATACCTACTGTAGATTTATGCCATAAACTAGGTCACTCTATTCTAATTGTAAAAATCCATTAGGATAATTACATTAAGCTGTGGCAAAGGTTTTGTACTAGTATTTTTACCGCAGTGTTTCTACTAAACTGTTTTTTTTACTGAGTTTAATGGTTAAGTATATATTTTACTAAAAGACTACACTTTATCAAATGAAATTTAACAAATCTTTATATCCTAACTAGTATTATAAATGCGTAAATGATTTTGTTTGTTTGTTACGGTTTCACGCCTTAACTGATCAAACGATCAACATGAAATTTTGCATACACGTTGTCAGGGGTACAGAATAGGACATAGGGTACCTTTCGTCCAGAAAAAATAACTGTTGCAACCCTAACCTTACCTAACCTACATTTACGCGAGCGAAGCCGCGGGTGAAAACTAGTATATTATAATAATATGTATAAAATATCTTCTGTGCGTGTGTTTTTAATTAAACTCCTTCTAAACGGCTGGACCGATTTCGATGAATTTTTTTGTGTGTGTTCAAGTGGATTCGAGAATGGTTTAGATTTGTTTTTTTTTCTTGTGTACAAGACAACGTCTGTCAGGACAGCTAGTATTTAATATAATTTTCACATAAACTTCGTTACTTTTACTCAAACCGGTCAAGTACGAGCCGGTTTTTTGCATATAGGTATTAGAAGAAAGTTAATTTTATTAATTCACAATAACAAATCTACTTGGAAAGATTCAATATGCATGTGCAAACTTATGTAAAAATAAAATTAATGTGCATCTATTAACATAAGATTATTTGTATATACCTATGTATAGTACATTCACGTAAAATACAGTCAATATTATGATTATAACTAGATGTTCCCGCGGTCTGACCCGCGTTTATCGTTAGTGCGCCGCCCCCGTGGGTCGTAGCGTGATGTTATATAGCATATAGCCTTCCTCGATAAATAGGCTATCCAACACTAAAAGTATTTTTCAAATCGAGCCAGTAGTTCGAGATTGGCGCGTTTAAACAAACAAACAAACTCTTCAGCTTTATAATATTAGTATAGATGTACGCAGCTAATTTTTCGTCATATTGGAAGTTGCATTTGCCCAGATCAATAAGAGGCCAACGTGTTACACATACATGCCGACAATAGTTGCGCTGTATTATAAAATTTATAAAACATATTTAATTATCTTTGATCATGAATCGTGTACGCAATAGCAAAAAATGAAAGAGTTAAGCATAACAGGTGTTTTGTGAATAACATGCTATAATATTGATTTTTCTGTATAGCTAATAAGTTATAAGTATTGGTATTTAATCTATACTAATATTATAAAGCGGAAGAGTTTTTTTGTTGGACGCGCTAATCTCGGGAACTATTTGTTCGATTTGAAAAATTATTTTAGTGTTGGATAGCCTATTTATCGACGAAGGCTATAGGCTATATAACATCATGCTACGACTCACGGGGGCTGCGCAGTTACGATAAACGCGGGTGAAACCGTGGTAACATCTAGTCTGCTTATAAACCTACTAAATTTTGCCCACGACATCGCCTGCTAGATTTGGTTAATTTTCTATTTCTCGGGAGGAGTAGATTTTTCTAGATGAAAGGTACTATGTCCTTTTCTATACCCTTGACAACGTATATGTACGAAATTTCATGATGATCGGTCTAGTAGCTAAGGAGTAAAACCGTAACAAACAAACTCACATTATCATTTGTAATATTGGTTAATGTAGCACTCTTATCGCGATCAGATTTTGAAAGACGCTTGTAAAGCTATTTATCAAATTAAGTATGAAGCAATCGGTGCGTGTTTATTTGGCCATGATTGTTACTTCAGCACCTGTAAATATTACAATTATATGAATCTTAAGTACTTACCTACTGGTAATTCGTCCATGTTCCAAATAATAGCTACCTATTGTTATTTTTACAACAAGCAAATCGTACCTATTAAATGGCTAAGTATATTTGAAAGAAATAAAGAAAATACATTTATTTGCAGCAGATTATGCACTACATACATCAGACACAGTTAATTACAAAAAAAAGAAAAACAAATTTTACTGCAAATTGGTCGAAACTCAGCAAATTGCTAGTTTTGACAAAACTAGCTCTGGTCTTCCGTTGCGCCCATGTTTGTAGATAATAATAGATACCTAATAAACTTAACACAAGTAATACAACAGACGATATAAAATAATAATAATAATAGCGTTTACGGTAGCAATATGATAACAATACAATATTTTTTTTTTTTTGCACCCCAGTTATATCTAACAATTTCAGTATTTTAAAAATAGACATTAATGTTAGCGACTGTAATTTCTCTACATAGTTATTTATTAGACTGTGGTTATATATAGCACTTGTGTCATGCAGCTGTGTTTCCTGGCCTTTTTGGTGATCAATTAAATATTTCTTTAGTGTTGCCCTAAAATGCTTAACGTTTCTTTACACGCTTTTGCTTGCGGCTTTGCTCGCTCGGGAACAGAACTTTTGCCTGGTTGAAAGGTACTCAGTCTTTTTCTGTACCCCTGACAAAGTGCATGCGAAATTTAATGATGATCGATCGAATAGCTCAGGCTTGAAAGCGTAACAAACACACTCACATCCGCATTTATAATATTAGTTAGGATGTTCTTACACGATACTAAAAAGCACTTTGTTCGACTGGGAACCTGTAATTTAGGTTTCTGCTACAAAGTAACGAAGCAATTATTCTTCTCCCTAGCCTTTTATTATTCCTAAGTCACTTAGGGTCGGCTTTCTAGTCTAACCGGATTTGACTGGATATCAGTTTTTACACGGAGCGACTACCACCTGACCTCCGCAACCCGAAGGCTAACGATCCCCTAAGGCTAGACCAGTGTCAGGATATTAGAGGGCACTGACTTCCCAATAACGACTGCCATAGATATTCATGGCAGCCAGGACCGACGGCTTAACGTGCTCTCCGAGGCACGGAGCAGGCGATAATTGTCAATCAATACGCACATAATTTTGAAAAGTCATGTAAATCAAAGGTGCGCGACGTGAGTTCGAACCCGAGACCCTCTGCATTGCAGTCTGTTGGTCTCTCCACTAAGCTATCGCTTGCTTACGAAGCAATTATGACGAACAACTAAAGGTGTCAAAGCCAGGAAACGCTACTTTGTTTATTTACTAATTTTCTGCATGACCGCGTTCTCATTTCTTATTGCTCAGTAATTTCCTAGGCTGTGTGACCTGGCCTTACTGTTGCGATTATTTCCGTAAAACCGTTACCTTCGGGTTTTCGATCAATACATTTGGTACAAAGGCTCTTTCATTGATTACCTTTCCATATTTCATTGCCAAGGCGACAAATTTGCTACCGTACATTAAACAAATTATAAATGTAAGACTTGACGCGCTTTCGGCAACCAGACTTGCCGGCTAATGATACCTTTTTTTAAAGTCTGTATAATGCGGGTGATAGGTTATGTATCTCTAGTGTTACAAGCATTCTTATGATTATCTATACTAATATTATAAAGCTGAAGAGTTTGGTAATCATAAACGCGGATAAAATCACAGCACATCTAGTCATAGATATCCATGGTCTATAAGCTACGGTTTCCAGTTTACCTTTGACCGCTTGATTGCCAGCTTTTTAGATGTAGTTACCTATAATATGAGCAGTCCGTATAATTGACAATATATTAATTTTATTATTGGCGATAAGCTTAGTCCGATATTCTAAAAGATTAGGTATTTATTTACAGTTAAAAAAGATAATATAGAATATTTAAATTTCTGAAACGAGTTTTCATCGTAAGGGCTTGTCCGAAGCTTGTCCACAACACTGCGTCACGATGTCGTTAACGTAGAAGGGTGCAGTGTCGCGGCGCGACACGATGACTTGTTC
Source organism: Catocala sponsa (assembly GCA_963564715.1). Classification (NCBI taxonomy): domain Eukaryota; kingdom Metazoa; phylum Arthropoda; class Insecta; order Lepidoptera; family Erebidae; genus Catocala; species Catocala sponsa. The sequence continues at coordinate 2,459,320 of OY751337.1, forward strand.
AAACTAAGTCAACGACCGTGAATAAAATGATAATAAAATAAACTCGTCCGTACGTAGTATTACGAATTGTAAAACACTGTTCGGTAGTTATCTCTTTATACATAATATATTTTCGTAAAGCGAATGTCCTGCTAATTGTTTCAAAAAGCTATGACGTTCTCTATAGTGCCTAGTTATTTCCGAACTTAGTGTGCCTATTTTAATAAACAGCGATAAAAGCCGTACAAAGGAGTTTAATTTTAAGTTAACTTTATTTTATTCTAACTTTTGTTTTTTTATTTGGCAGCACAATGCCCATCGACTTGTACTACGTGCCCGGCTCTGCCCCTTGCCGCGCGGTGCTGCTCACTGCCAAGGCGCTCAACCTAAGCCTCAACCTGAAGCTGGTAGACCTGCATCATGGGGAACACCTCAAGCCTGAATACATTAAGGTGAGTTACCGATACCAAATCTTTATCACAATGTAGAAGCTTAGAAATAAATCGATAAAAGTGAAGTTTCATCTTTATCAAAATATAAAATCGAAACGACACAAGTGAAGTTTTCTTCTCTTCGACGTTACATCATGCTCTTACATAGATCTATCATAGATATTATAAATGTACAAGTAGCTTTCCTCGATAAATAGGCTATCCAACACTAAAAGAATTTTTCAAATCGAACCAGTAGTTCCTGAGATTAGCGCATCCAAACAAACAAACAAGCAAACTCTTCAGCTTTATAATATTAGTATAGATTACCGAACCACTTTAAACAGCTAGACTTTGGATTTTTTAAGAAAAGGTTGTATAGTTGGCTAAATGTATCCAACTTTTACTTCTCTCTAGCCTTTATTATTTCCAAGTTACTTGGGGTCGGCTTTCTAGTCTAACCGGATTTGAATGGATATCAGTTTTTACACGGAGCGACTGCCATCTGACCTCTGCAACCCGAAGGCTAACGATACCGTAAGGCTAGACCAGTGTCAGGATATTAGAGGGCACTGACTTCCCAATAACGACTGCCATAGATGTTCATGGTAGTCGGGACAGACGACTTAACGTGCTCTCCGAAGCACGGAGCAGGCGATAATTATCAATCAATACGCACATAATTTCGAAAAGTCATACCTATAACTTCCGAAAGTCAGAAGTGCGCGACGTGGGTTCGAACCCGAGACCCTCTGCATTGCAGTCTGTTGGTCTCCCCACTGAGCTATCCAACTTTTAGAATGTCGGTAATAGAATTTTTGGATAAAAAATGTAATGGTATTGTACCAATAATTAAAATTTTGCCCGCTATACTCTAGCAAAACATGTTTGTGCTATTTATACCTCCCATTGTAACACCATCAAATACCATGTTTTATACAAATAAATTGTTATTATTATAATAAACACATTAAAAACGAAGCTATTGCTTGGTGCTAAGGAAAACTATGGACAAATATATAGGTATTTAACCCTTTTAACTAATGATAACAAGTATTGTTTATTTCTAATAATAATAATAATAATAATACTTTTGTAACTACCACACTTTACGCAAATAAATTATTATTAGGTACCTATTATTATTATTTCCTGTTGTTACTGATATCACTAATAGCTAGTGCGATTTAATTAATCTTGGTTATTGTTTATTTCAATTAAAGGTTGAATACCTTGCTTATATTTCATGTTTGTTAAAATATTGGAAGATTTACAGTAAGTACTTTTATTTATTGACTAGCGACCCGCCCCGGCTAACGCGAACAGACAGACAGACAGACGCGACAGAGGCCTTTGTTTTATAATAATATATCTATACTGCTATACTAATATTATAAAGCTAAAGAGTTTATTTGGTTGAACACGCTAATCTCGGGAACTACTGATTCGAATTGAAAATTATTTTTGTGTTGGATAGCCTATTTATGGAGGAAGGCTATTGGTTATATAACATCACGCTACGTCCCACGGGGGCGGCGCAGTAACCATAAATACGGGTGAAACCGCGGGCACAGCTAGCAGGTATTCTACATATAAAGGGTAGACTGAGATGAGGTTTGGCCGGGTATAGTTGAAGGTAAGGTCGTTATATCTGCGAGCCTGTCCCCACCTGCCCTGTACACAAGCATTTCCAGTCTCCGTGTTGCTAGCGAGTTGACAAAAATAAACAAATCATAATTTTCCCGACCCAGAATAGAACCTGAGACTTCATGTGTTATATCTGTATTAACATTATAAGGCAAAAGTAAGTTACTATGTTTGTTTGTTACTAATCCGCTGAAACGGTAGTAATTTGGTATGGAAATAACTTGACTTATTCGAGGGTTAAGTTAAGCCATTTGTGTACTACATTATAGCAAAATGGGTTCAGCATAGAACACGGACTGCTTAAAGCGAACGAAGTTGCTCATAACAACTAGGGATTTTAATATTGTAAAGCCGGGAAATACTATTTGCATCCAGTCAAATCAATCAAAAACACTGTTAAGTTTTATTGAAGGTTTAATAGTTTCAAAATTATCAAATGGTAGTGCTTGTTAAAAAAATTGGGGCAGTCTTTGGGGACTAACGATAGAAGTGTAAACTTTAATACTTGATCATAAACACTGCTTTATAAACTAAAAAAAACGGGGCGGGTCGGATTCCTGATACTCTCTTGGGAGTTATTAAGGGGGTCAAAATTTCGTTATTTTTTGCGTAGGACGCACCATTTCTGAGATATTGTTAATGTTCTAAAATAATTCAAAAATGGGAAGAGTGGAAGCGTGACGATGACGAAGCGTGACGACGACGCGAGTTCTATGATTTTTGTTCACCCAAGAAATGCTCAACGCGCCTAAAGAAGTTTTCACTTTAATAAACCACGATAAAATCCATATTAAGTAGTTTAATTTCTATATACTATTAAGGTGTTATCTAAGTATAGCCTTACACTTATAAAAAGGCACAGGCTTCTTCTCAGTGTGAGAAGAATTAGGCCATAGTACCTACCTACAGAAATTTGTTGTGTGTGTGCATGTTAAAAGACTTCAGATATTTTCGCCTAGTGCGTATGACTTCAGGTTTTTACGTCAGAAAACTTTTTAAACTGAATAAACAGACAGACGTATTTCTAGAATGTCACGAACAACAAAGCTATGCATCAAGTATAATTTTGTGTATGCCGGGAACCCATGGCACTTGGCCAGCGTTTCCTATCACAGCTATTAGTCTAAATCATAGATACACTGCACTTCCAACTCTAAAACCTAAAAGATAAAGTTTAAATTACCTTATAAGTGGCTGAAGGTCGATATAGACAGTCTATGATGTAACTCTGCAGTCGTAATTTGAGAGCATTGAACTATTATGGGGGCAAGCATGTTTAAGCTATTCTATTGTTTAGAGAACAAGTACTAAGATTTTGGTGCTAACTACTTTTAAGTCTATATTAACCTATTATATTTATAATTATTGTCTTGTCCATTTTGATGAGATGTTGAGCTTTGGAAGAATCCATCCATTTAACAATTCTCTTATCTGCTTCAACTATACAACCTTTAGTTGTTTTCCTGCGTTGGATAAAGTTACCGAGCTTCTAAGTAGAACGCTGTGCTGTCAAAGCATCAGTATTTTGTATTCCTTGAGCTGGCAGCACAAAAAAAAACGACTATTGATAACGAGTTAGTACCTCTGGTGTTGTAAGCAATACAAAAACCGCTTACTATCAGGTGGGCTGTAGGCTTATTTGCCAACTTGTCTGTGTAAAAAGTAAATCTCTTATTATTTACAACAATCTTGAAAGATTAATTCTGCTCAGTAGTTTCTGAGATTGACACGTACAAACTCTTCAGCTTAATAAAAAGAAATATCATCATGTATTCAAATTTTGGATCCACAAATTTCTTTTTCAAACTTTAAAAAGAACTTCAAAATAATATAATCTTTTCAAAATAAAAACATCCAAAAATGGCCGCGGATTGTGAACTAATGATACCATTCGCGGTTCGCCGACTATCGAGATTGAAACAAACCGGTTCCTGTCGAAATATGGACGCGTAATTATTGTTTGAGCAAATGACAGGCTTAGTCGCCGGACGCAGCCAATAATGAAAATAGTTCGAGGAAAACGAAATCAACCGGCGGCGTTATAAAATATAATTTTATTGAAAGGCGAATGAATAACCTTAAGTTATTCATTCTTAGGTAAGTATAACTAGTATAAGTTTATTGATGTATTTCACCTTTCTCTCCCAGAATTTATGAGCTTTTACCGCCGGGTAGAACCATGGATTCGGATTTCTACTGCCAACGACTGATGAGATTAAAGCAAGAAATTGAGAGAAAGCGGCCAGAATTAATCAATAGAAAGGGTGTGGTCTTTCATCACGATAATGTTAGACCTCACACATCTTTAGATACTCAGCAAAAATTAAGACAGTTTGGCTGGGAGGTGTTAATGCATCCGCCATATAGCCCTGACCATGCACCTTCAGATTTCCACCTGTTTCGGTCTCTTCAGAATTTTTTAGACAGTATCAGGTTAACATCAAGAGAGGACTGCCAAAACTACTTGTCGCGTTTATTTGATCAGAAGTCCCAAAATTTCTACAGCAACGGGATCATGTCACTACCTACAAGATGGCAGACAGTCATCGAACAAAATGGCACATATATATTGTAATTAAATGTAAATAAACTTTGAAAAATAATGTCTTGAGTTTTCATATAAAATGCGAAGAAACTTTTTCCCCGACCTTAAATTATGACACCATTTAACTTCTGGTTTGCCAAGAAGTTTGTTAATAAGTTTTTGTATTAATTTTATTTGCCATGATACATTTTTAATTTTCATTTCATTTCATTTATTTATTCAGAGAACAATTTTTACATTGTATGCGAATGTTTTTTACAATTTATAAATAATTACAAGAATATTAATAATCATAATGCAAATATAAATTCAAATAATTAAGTGGATACATACAATAAACATTAATGACATGATGATGATGATGTCAATTTAATAATAATAAGTAAAAAATAAAAAGCAATCAAATGTCAAACAGCAACAAAAATTATCAATAGAATCCATATAATGTCAAATATCAATAAAACAAAAGTATTAAAAAAACAAAATGTCAATAAATAAACTAAAAATAATTTAATTATTTAACTAATGAATTCAAAAACGAAATCTTGCATGAGACAAAAAGTTTGCTATAAAAGTTTATTCATTATTAAGAGTAAAACCTATGAATGATTGTTTGTTTACCTGCCAAAGTTAATTACCTGAGGTGCTTCGTACGTTCCTACGATAGTTCGTACTTGTTCCTAATCCTAATTAAAACTAATTGTTAAAAATAAAAGATTTATAGCTAAAAAGAGTGTTATTTTAATAAAGTCCATTACAAAATAAAAATTAAAGCTCATATAGTATGACATGCATGACTGAAAAAAAAAAACTTTGTTATTTGAAGGCATAGCGACACTATAAAAAGATTTTTTATTATTATCCATATAATTAGGTATTTGTAATTTTCATAAGTTTTGTCTCAAAATAATTAAATAGCTGTGTAAAGAAACTTATGGGAAAACCAGAATTTAAAGTGCATAAAAAGGACATTTTTGCATTCCTTTTAATTTTGAAAACTAAATGCAAATTACTCAAAATGTACTATTTTTGTATAGTGCCGGTATGGTTCTCACGGTGTGATATGGTCTGCCCTGATTGTTTAAGGACGCAGACCACGTCTTTATGGTACAGTTACGGTAGTGTTGCTTAAATATTCGTATAATATTCGAATATTATCCTGGACAGCGCTGATTGCGTTATCTGAAAATTTTGAATATATTAAAATTGGTTAGGATTAAAATACTATTATAATTATGATTTATCCCATTTAAAAACAAAGATGCTAGACTGTAATTAACTGTTAATTTATTTACTTATAAATAAACGACGACGGTGATAAAAGTATTTAGATTCCACTTGATGTTTTTAGGTATATTCGATACTTAAACCATAATATGAATGAAAATCTACCTTAGATTATATTTTTGCTAAATTATTACTGTTTATATGTGCCACACTGACACGACCAGCGCAGCGTGCATAAAATGTGATACCTAAATGGGAATGAACCAACTAGAACTCTCCAATCAACGAATACAACCTGCTTCTAATACGTTACGAGTATAAACGCGATCATGCATGTTTACCTTTTTTATGCTTGACGTGTCGACCAGGTTAAGTGTAACCTGGTCGAAACGTAAACGCTTTGAGTCAGCTTGTGACCACGGCCAGTGGTCTCAAGCTGACTCAAAGTTATTACAACCTACTTCTTCAATACAGTCAATGTATGCGTCTAACTCTATTGTATTTATAAAGTCTTGTTTGTGAACAGCTCAACCCACAACACACGGTCCCCACGCTGGTCGACGACGGCTTTTCCATCTGGGAGTCTCGCGCCATCATCACATACCTAGTGAACAAGTACGGCAAGAGCAGCGGGCTGTACCCTGACGACCCTAAAGCCAGGGCTCTCGTGGACCAGCGCCTGTATTTCGACATTGGGACTCTGTACGCGAGGTTTGCGGATTATTTCGTAAGTAACATAATGTTTTTGACTTATTTTGTTTCTTTTCTACGGGTATTTTCCTAGTACGTTAGGGAAAAGCCCGGCTTTTTGAGAGTTTTATACGGATTATTCCACTTTAGTCACCCATTTTGGGTTATTAAATTCCACATGATTAAAATTTGTTTATTATGTTTCCTTAAATCATCCGATTTATATAAATATAAAATAAAACTATAATACTTACCTACCTACATGCATAAAACAGTATTTTCCTCGTAGCCAATTCGCTTTACTTCAGGGAACGTTTAAGGTATATACTATAAATCAGGTGATTTAAGGAAATATAATAAACAAATTATAATCAAGTGGAATTTGATTAGCCAGGTGATTTGAAGAAACATAATAAATAAATTAAAATCATGTGGATTATGTTCAAGCAGGTGATTTGTTGGTAGGTGATTTTAGGACACAAAAATGTGGAATTTGATCATCCAGGTGATAGCACCTGGATGACTAAAGTGGAATAATCCGCTTATACGGGGACATGGGTCCAATTTTTGACTTATTTTATTATTGTGTGTCGTTGATTCTGTAGTTTAAGTTTGAGTCTGATCACACGCTGGTGTTACTGGGTGTGTCGTACTAGAAAATTCTCAGTAGCTCTATGGAGTCTGTTACTGTCCCCGTTGATAACAATAGGCTAGTCCCCTGGAATTATTTTTAGCCAAGGTATTTTTGTTCTCGGGTACTTTCTCAACATCTTTCGTCAGGAAAATAAACAGCCTTTTGAGAGAATTACATAGGGTCAAGGAGTCCAACGTGCAGAGGACCTTTGAGACTTTTACCGACACGTAGGCAACCTAACCGCGGCAGGTGTAGCAACTAATGGATACATAATTATGGGCTATGTGAAACGGGTGTAATAATATCTATGGATGAAAAATTATTTAATACCGCGTATGGATTACCTATTTACCTTTACATACTAAAAGAGCTGTATTTTCTTTAGTACCCACAAGTGTTCGGTGGCGCGCCTGCTGACAATGACAAGAAGGCCAAGATCGAGGATGCTCTGCAGCTCCTGAACACGTTCCTGGACGGTCAGAAGTACTGCGCCGGCCCCAACCTCACCGTGGCCGATCTCAGCCTCATCGCTAGCGTGTCCAGCTTTGAAGCATCTGATATAGACTTTAAGAAGTACCCCAACATCAAGAGGTAAGACCATAAAGCTAGCCAAGGATATTTACTGACTCTTGTGTATATTTATATTCCATACATCATACCTACATCGCGTCTCTGCTGCGATGTTGTCATTAGGAAAAAACGTTTATCCTTAGCAAAACGTAAATAAATTTTAACTTTCTTTTGCTAAAGACGCTAGCCATTTCTTTTGCTGTAACTGTCCTTAGATTGATTGATTGAGCCGAAACAAACTTGTCTGAAATTGAGACCTCTGGAGAATAGGTAGTGTCACTTGGGTACGAGGTAGCTCGCTTACGAGAACCGGATCTCTGAGGTTAGGATGGAGAGTCGAGATTTGGGGACAAGACCTGTCTATAACTGGTCCCGGAAGGTGCTCTCGGGCACTGGGAGGTAGAGCGGCTCCCCTAATATAACCTTGAAGGTTGGTGTAGGGGAACGCTATATCATAAACTGGACTAGTCGTAGAGAGAGTGAATGTTCTCATCTTTGGGCAGGGGCATCCCAGTACCAGCTTCTCCCTTTGGACTGCATTCAACGGACAGCGACTCGAATCTTCGACTGCCAGGATGTTTCAAATCGGCTAGACCCCTTGGCGCTGCGTAGAAATGTGGCCTCGCTTTGCATCTTCTGTCGCTTGTACTATGGGGAGTGCTCCGAGGAATTGTTCGGACTGATCTCTGCCGCCTCTTGTCGCCATCGTACTACGCGACAGCATTTTCATTCCCATCATTTAGATGGTTGACAGTCCACAACTGTGCGTTTGTCCAGAAATTTTCTGCCTCACACAACAAAACTGTGGAATGAGCTGTCGGCTGCGGTATTTCCGGACCAATACGACCTTCAACACTTCAAGAAAAGAGCGTACTCCTTTTTAAAAGGCCGGCAACGCACTTGTAACTCCTCTGGTGTTGCAGGTGTCCATGGGTGGCGGTAATCGCTTACCATCAGGCGATCCGTCTGCTTGTTAGCCCCAAAATCCATTAAAAAAATAATATCTATGACCTAGCTTGGCAACCTAGCTAACTGGCCACCAAATAACCAATATTTTGGCTACTTCTTTAAACAAAAAAGTGTAAAATAATCATATGACCCGCTTGATGGTAAGCGGTTTCAGTGTGATCAGATACAGTATCACTTACACTCTGCCGACCCCAAGAAAAGACATTAAAAATGCCATAAACTGATATAAAAACGAGAGAAACGCAGTAACAGTAACTAGTCTTACGCCGGTTTCTTGTAAGCGGGTGTCATGCGAGCCAGCTTATTCGGTTCCATTTATGTGACTGCATAATTATGTCAAAACCAATAGAACCTGTTTAATATATAATATTTTATTTACAGATGGTACGAAACAGTAAAGAGCACAGCGCCCGGTTACCAGGAGGCCAATGAGAAGGGACTGGATGCGTTCAAGGGTCTTGTCAACAGCATGCTCAAGAAGTAACCTTGACGTGATGGAAGGGATACGAGATTATCGACTTCATTCATTTATTGTATCATAAAGACTCACTATCATTATCTAAGATAAGAGACCAACGCCATACGATAGCCTGCAAGTGAGTGACAGGGACTCGCTCGTTTTCCTTTGTCTATCCTTGATGTGTAGAAAATAAAATAGAAATCATTATGGTCGCTTTTGCTTTGTTTCCAATACTAGGAAAATTGACTGATCACTGTGAAATTAAATTAGGGGAGAGGAGTATATTTTTTAACTTATTAAGTTTAATATTTCTATCCCTTTCAAATTAGATTCTATTTTATTTTTATATTTTAACTGGCCTAATAATATGACGGTTTCAGTTATTTTATGGTAACACTAAAAATCGCGCCACTAGGCAAAGGTCAGCCCAATACGTCATCAAAATTTCTTGCCGTAGAAAGTCTGTGGTTACAATAAATGAATGCGGCCCTTTTATAAAATTATAGTACCAACACAGTATAATGTGCTGTCACGTTCACAAAATGTTTTTTTTCAAGTTACACTGTTTTACATTCTGAAGATAATATAAGTAAGACTTAGGTCATAAGGCACGAATAAAATTTAAAACCCATATCTTGTTTTTTTCTTAACATCCTGTTGTTGTGATACGACAAGGTGTAGAACGCTAGTGGACAACTATAAGCAATTATGAGGCCTTACAGGTCCTTACCTGAAGTCGTACTATTATTTTCCACTAGCTGTTACCTGCGACTTCGTCCGCGTAGATTTTAACTAAAAAGTGTTTGTCGCCGCGGAACTCAACTATATTTCTCTGCCCAAGTTACTTAAATGGCGTAGTTTTTATAGTGTAAAGCTAGATAATAGCATGGCTTACTTAAAAACAACATTTAAATATGCGTCGTTAGATTACACGCTGTCACAGAATGCGTAAGAAAAATAAAGATTCACAGCTCATCCCCCGTCGTAGGTGATAGCGTGATAATATGTAGCCTATATGTTGACCCAATCTGTTAGTAATATTCATGCAGTACTTTTTGAGTTTAGCCCGGACATACATACAGACAAACAGACAAAAATTCTAAAAACTATATTTTTGGCTTCGATATCGATTGTAGATCACGCCCCAAGTATTCTTTTAAAAAAATATTTAATGTACAGTTTTGACTTTCCTACGATTTTATTATATGTATAGATGTGTGAGATCAAGATAACGCGTAACAGTGTAAAGCATTAGTTCCCAAAATGGTCCAGGTGGACCCCCAGGGGTCCACGGGAGACTCGACGGGGGTCTACGTTGGCGTGACAAAAAATGAGGGTGCAGAATTCGTAAGCGGGGGTACACAAGAAATTTATTCGCTTTCGATAGTGAAGAACAAAAATTTTGGCTGGAATTCACCTATCCAATGTGGGCAGACTGTTACTTGTAAAAACTTGCATATTCCATATTCAGTACAAGTGGTCTCGAACCTACCGATTTTTCGGCAGAGAATTTAAAAAAAAATCAGCCCGCCTACCGTGGTAGCGTGTAGCTGCAGGGAGTCCACCGGAACCAGCTAAATTTTGAAAGTGGTCTATGAGAAAAAAGGTCTGGGAACCACTGGTTTAAAACGTCGTCTTATTCTCGTGCATGCAATAACAATGCTTGCTTGTTGCTGTGCATGAGATATCACGGTGGTGATATGCCGATTCATGGTGATGTGCCGAGTTCGGTTCTAGGCGGACAAATATGATTAAGTTTTTGTTGAGTACTGACGTACGTATTTTGGAAGAAGGATTTATCCGTATCTAAGAGATCACGTAAAGATGTCTGTTTTGGATGAATTTTTTTACTAGTAGGTAAGCCATTCTGCCGCTTAATGGGAAACTAAATAGAAACTGAGTAGATTTGTTACTAATTGTAAAAGGAAACAGTTAATACAGGTTGACGGCACGGATCTTGTAAACGTTTTAGTGTGTGCCGATTATTGTGGAATTAATTGTCACATTTGTCACGTAGGACAAATTTTGCGTGATCTACAAGTAGATGTTCAAAATCTTTTGGGCCCATTAAAAATTAAGAAATATGGAAATCGAAACGTGGGTGCCGAAATGTGAAGCTATTGATGGCAATCGTGCTGCTACTGAAATAAATCGAAAGAAAAACTAAATAATACTAACACGCTCGGGAATCATACCTGAGATCTCATACACAACAGTCACATTCACTACCGTTGCTTATAGAATTATTTCAAACCAGTGCTCATATAATAATCAGCTTTTCAATTTATAAAAAACATTTTTATGGAGTATATTTATTAGTAAGAACTTTATAATACTTGAAGTTTACAGTTCAGTCTTTGCCTTGAGCTGAGCTAAGAATTCCTTGAACTCAATGATACCTCTCTCATTTGCTTCTTTATACCCCGGTGCAGTATCCTTGACCAGCTCGTACCACCTGCCGAAAACAATAGCTCAATTAGGCGCTATTATTAAAAAATATAACTCTTCTTGCGCTGTCATATTTTCTGCTAACTTTTTCGATTAAATTATATGAAGATTACCTATCTATGACAGATTTCAGTTGAATAGAGGTAGTATTAGTTACAATCAATGATATTTTAAATGAATAAGTAGCGCAATAAGTATAGAAAGAGCTTACGTGTAAGAGATAACTATTTATTAACAATTGAACAATTTGAAGGAATTTTCTTGGGCCGAATTTAAATACAGATTTGTTTATCCTTCTATTTTTCTAACGATCGTCATAATTTTTCTTTAAATCATCGAAGCATACACACTATCGAATTATCATTTACATAAAAATGTTAATTTGATGATCATAAGTGTTACTTTGGCGTGCGCGTGAATAAATATTAGGTAAGTTAACGTTCAAAATCGTCACTTTGGCGGTCAAGTTTTACTTTGACGTATATAAATGTTACTTGCTGATTTATTTGAATAAACCTATTTTTGGTTTCTGAGTAGGGTATTAAAGCTAATTCTACATTGCTTGCGCTACTTACTATAAATAAGATTGCTTTCGTCTCTTGTTCATAATAAACTAAAACTCACTTCACAATGTTGGGGTACTCCTTCAAGCTAACGCTACCGACTTCTATAGTAGACACAGTAGCCACCAGACTCAGGTCAGCCAAGGTAAGTTTGTCTCCGGCGGCGTACTTGTGTCCCTGGAGGAATGTGTTGAGGAACACGAGAGCTTCCTCCAGTTTCTTCAATTGAGCTGCGTCGGCGGGTGCACCACCAAAGATTTGAGGGTACTACAAATAATGGAAGTATTTAATAGCTAGAGGAAAAGGTTAGTCCTTTATTACCATTTTGTTCTTTCTACGAATGTTGGAACTACAGCGGTTGCGATAAACCCATCTCTATTATCTTATGGGATCAAGTACCTATTAGTCTATGGTCCGGAGCGAGAGGTCGTGGAACGCCGTCGCCTCCTTCTGTGAGGAAGTGATTTCCATCAAGGAGGCGGCGGAGCGGGAGAGGGAGCGTTTAAACCCTCTCCCCAACAAACAAACAAACTCGTCAGCTTTATAATATTGGTATAGATTATAAAGCTGAAGAGTTTGTTTGTTTGTTTGAACGCGCTAATCTCAGGAACTACTGGATCGATTTGAAAAATTCTTTTACTATTGGATAGCCTAATTATCAAGGAAGGCTATAGGTTATATAACATCACGCTACGACCGACGGGGGCGGTGCAGTAACCATAAACGCGGTTGAAACCGCGGGAACATCTAGTACTTAATATAATGCTAGACAACGGGTCTTACTCGCGATAAAGTATTTAAAAGGTACATGGATCGTGGTCACCACGACCGATGCAAGTCGGTTGAAACGTCGGGCAATCTATTGGTATATAATAATACCTTTTAAATAAATTTATCGCGCGTAAGACCCGTTGCCTAGCATTATATTAAGATTTTACCAATATCAAAACGATCAAGAGGACGTAAAATAAACATATGTATAATGTACATCGACTCAAGTCTGTCACCAGCAATATATAGATATGCGGTTTGATAGCTCTCAACTTGGACAATTACCTATTGTTGTTTTAATTACCATGTTTCTAGTCATACAAAATAAACTGATATAAAACAGTTGCTATCGTTTTAAACGACATCCTTCATCATACTCGAATGCTTTGACACCTCGTTCCAGTATGACTTATACTTACAAAGTACGAAGCAAATCTCGGGTATAGTGTACCCAAGTCGAAGTCCAGTCTCTGGTCGACGAGCGCCCGCTGTTGGGGGTCTTTAGGGTACAGTGTGGACTCTCCGCCGTATTTATTGACAAGGTATCGGCTGATGGCTCGCGACTCCCAAAGAGCGAACCCATCGTCGACTATGGTCGGTACAGTGTGTTGAGGATTCAGCTGGGAAAAAAGGACAAACTCATTAGATTTTATTTGATAAAATACGATTAACTACGATGTATATACGATTAACTACGATGTATACCTATACCATTAACTATGATTGTTCTTATATTCAAGAAACGAATTATTTTACCGATGAGCAGTTAATTTTTGACACATATTCTATGAAAAAAATGACAAAATTTAACTGCTCGTAGCTAAACGACTCGTTTCTTGAATATAGGAATCGAGCCTTGGCTCATATGACCTTGGTGAACGTGTCTTAGTAAAATCAGTTTCAGCACTACAGCGTTTTGGGTGAAAATTTTGGTTGACCTCAAAAAAAGGTCGCCATCTTCTTTATGATGCTGAAGTTAAAATCGACTTGTGTTTTGTAGGGACTACTATACCTTTCTCCGTTCTTACTGCAATGGAAAATGAAATCGATGAGTTAAATACAGAAATAATGGGGCTGGTGTACAATATGGACTCGTCCTACCATAACTCCAATGCTGATAAGAATAATCTGTATTATAGACTAGTGAAAGTATTACAATTACAATACAATATTGGATCACGAGGACTTCTGATAGAGATATTTCTATACTTAAAAGAAGGTCTCAACAACGTTCGTGTTGATAACCTGTTACTAAAGAATTAATGTATTTTATTATTATTTATTTATTATCTAATATTTTCTTATGTTTTGTTTTTTATTGCCTGTGTATAAATACATCTATCGTAGCGATGTGCACAGTTGTATTTGAATTAGGTATATCTGGATATACTAACAGTGCATAAGAGTTTAATGGATTAGGAAGGAAGAGAGCGACATTAAAAGTTAGTCAGCTAGCATACAATTCCTTTTTTATTTGTCTGACCTAATTTACTTTTTCTGATCTGACCCTGAATATCAGTAGCGTTAAAGCAGACAATAAAATTGTAGGTACTATACTTTAAAATTGGCATGAAAATACAAGCCATTAAACTGCAAAAAGTTTTAACTAATTTGGTTACTTTATTTTTAATTTGTTACTTATGCTAATAGTAAAATAAAAATCTAAGTACCAAGTTAATTAGCCGAGTCATTGTTCATAGTTAAAATATTATAATCATGACATACTTAGAATTAATTACAACCGGCATTTTAACGGTCTTCGTCGTCAACGTTTTTTATTACTTATTATTTTTGACACTTACAAGACACAATTCCCAAGTAATTATCCACTTTTAATTTATTTTTTTAATTGTTAATAGTCTTGCGTTTGATCGCGATCTCACCTGATGTTAAGTGACGATGCAGTCGACGATGGAGCACGCTAGCCTAGAAATACTAGTATAGTATTATCTGTGCTAGAAGATACCTATTCACTCGAGACTCGAAGACACCCAGATTGCACTCATCGGGAAACACAGATTTAGGTAGTGAGTTCCACTCCTAAGCGGTACGCATTATTGAAATACAATATTATTACCTTCAAAAACTCCGGTTTCAATTGTTCTCCCTCCCTCAAATTCACTGGATATAGGTTCATTTGGATGTCGAGAGCGGCCGCTACAAGTAGCACTAGGCGACAGGGGGCGGAGCCCGATGTGTAATATAAGTCTATTGACATTCTGTGACTGAAACAGTAACCTATAGCTTAGGTAAAAGTAACTTAAGACGGAGAACATTTAAAACTTACGATAATTTGTGACTACAAGTATATCCGATATCGTCACATCATACTTATCTATACAAATAAATAAAATTGAAGTGTCTGTTTGTAATGTCAAAATAACAGCTTTTCATCTAATACATATGAAAGTATATAAGGTACCTATACGAAAACATCTATTTATAAATTTTTTGTCTGTCTGTCTGTCTGTTTGTTCCGGCTAATCTCCGAAACGGCTGAACCGATTTTGACGGGACTTTCACTGGCAGATAGCTGATGTTATACGGAGTAACTTAGTTTACAATGATTTTAGAAAAAAAATAGGGTTCCGCGGAGAAAAACACTTTTTAGTTAAAATCTACGCGGACAGGTAACAGCTAGTACATACCTATAAATGTTATGGTTATCTATTAGAGTACAGATAAATAAAGGTAGAGAGTAGCTTGTGATGGCATTTATGACTGACTTATTAAGCTCTGAGGAGAATGACCTACATTTAAAAAGCAATTAATCTGTACTGAACACAAAAAATGTTCATACCTTACTTGGAGACCCACCTCTAAGCAAAGTTAAAGTTAGTTATAAAAGTAAAAATATAATTCAAAACATAATTTAACATTGACTTCAAACTACAAAGTTAAGTAGGTAAGCACTATAAATACCGGTACCTATACTTTCTGTGTTCTGTATTTTTTTTATTTTGCTCGCCAAAATGACCACACTCCACCTGATGGTAAGCAGTCGTGTGGTCTAAGAGCAGTGGCCTCCACACCGCCCTCATGGCAGCCGAGGCGATGTTGAGGTCTCTACTTTGACGACCTGAGAACGTGCTTTTTCACGCCCCGCTTAAAGGACCCAGGATTGAAGGAAGAAGGAAACACGTGCCTTAGCAGAGAATTCCATACCTTGGTCGTTCGGCAGAGGTATGAGGACCCAAACTTGTTGGTTTTTATTATTATCTATTATACAATCAACAAGGTAACATCGGTGCATCGTCGGTGGTAGGTACCTACTCATGTAGACACTTACAGAAGACGCGAGGACAAAGTAGGTACATTCAAAGTTATTAATAAAATCTATATACCACACAATATGTAGTTTATTTAGTAATTAAAGCTATAGAACCAGATGCAGTCATGACACATTTTTATTGTAACTAAATTATGACTACTTATGACGCTAGGAATAAAGAGGATACTCTACTACTAGTTCATGTAAAACAATAAAGTATGAGAGACATTGATATTAAATACGTACCTATTAGATAGGTATATAAGTTATTTTCTGTACTTACCAAGCGTGCAGTCTATTCCGGATACAGAGATAAACTGGCGAAACAGGCAACCCGAGTGCCGGCCGGTCGATCCGATAAACACGACAAAACAAACGAAAGGCCGGTAACCTTGAACCGGTGTTGTTGCCTTATTACACGACTGATTTATGTTGGTCACAGATAATGCGTTATTACAAGGTTTTGCTTGCAGCAATAGCCTTCTATATTTAGGTGGGTTAAATAGGATATTCTAGACAGCTTGTCATGCTGATGAGAGGCATCAGCATCATTATGCTATAATACCTAATAATAATAATTCTTTATTTCCATAATATACATACACTAGATGTTCCCGCGGTTTCACCCGCGTTTATCGTTACTGCGTCGCCCCCGTGGGTCGTAGCGTGATGTTATATAGCCTATAGCCTTCCTCGATAAATAGGCTATCCAACACTAAAATAATTTTTCAAATCGAACCAGTAGTTCCTGAGATTAGCGCGTTCAAACCAACAAACAAACAAACTCTTCAGCTTTATAATATTAGTATAGATAGCTGACCCGCGCAACTTCGTCTGCGTCATATAAGAGAGAGAGTGGGTCGTAGGCACCTATAAAAATAATACAATTTTAAAGGAGCTGAAACTTTCTTTGTTAAATCCACGAACCCCATAAGAACCATTGAACAAAATGTTATAAATATACTTACAGTGCTAATTTAAAATCACGCAGAATAAACCAGGAGAAACATCGTTTGTGTAAGGGATAATTATTTTGCTGCGATGTTATTTTAAAACTGCGATATCTCCTAAGATATTCATTGAAATCGAATGATGTACAGGGCAATTTTGTTTTAAATTAAATACTTGTGATGAATAACGTATTCATTTGGATAAGGATTAATATCATGTTTACAAAAATACCTTCGCAAATAATGCATTATTTTAGAACAAATTTGGTTAGCATAAAAAAGGTTATAGTGAGTCAACCTTAAAAGATAGACGTATCCTGTCGCGGGCTTTTTTTTAGAAATTTTTAAGGGGAACAATTCTCTGATACACGATTTTAGAAAACTGTAACTGTTTACGCAGCGCACGCAGCGGAAGCTCTCAAAAGGAAAAAATATCCTCCGATTTTGAAACATTCTTCATTGGTGCTCCTATTGATCTTAGCGTGATGATATATAGCCTATAGCCTTCCTCGATAACACAGAAATAATTTTTCAAATCGGACCAGTAGTTTCTGAGATTAGCGCGTTCAAGCAAACAAACAAACAAACTCTTCAGCTTTATAATATTAGTATAGATAACTAGTAGGTACATGACGTTCCGTTGGTCCCAAACTAGGCTGAGCCTGTGTCTTGGGCACCATTACAAATTTATGCAGTTTATAACTACTAGCTTTTGCCCGCGGCTTCTCTCGCGTTAATTTAGAATTTGACAGTCAATTCGGGTCGTACTCTGCTTGTAATAATATAATTCAATCATGATTCGAAAGACACGTGGCGCCATCTATTATCATAAGAACGTTATTGTTGTTTTTCTCGGGAACAGTAATTTTTTTCGGGATGAAAGGTAGCCTATGTCCGTTTCTGTACATCTGACAACGTATATGCAAAATTTCAGGATGATCGGTTCAGTGGTAAAAAGGTAACAAACAAACAAACTCATTTTCGCTTTTATAATATTAGTTAGGATTAGGATGTGACTCGGTGATAATATAGACTTCCAACGATGAAAGAATTTTTAAAATCGTTTGAGTAGTTTTTGAGTTAAATCGTTACAAACAAACAATCAAATATTTTATTATTAGTATGGGTATAGACTATGATAGTTAATTACTGATCAACCTGTGGTTTTCACTACCAGCTAAGGCTTTCTTTCTCTAGCTCTCTATTAAGGAAAACCATAGATAGGTCAGGAATTGGGAACCATCGTAAATCATCGGTAATTCAGTAACAGCGTCATTACGTATACTCAGAGTTTCATTGGTGCTGATTAAAATGACTGGCAAATGCCGCGAAGTCGGGGCAGGTCGCTTATACTAACTTAACAAATATACCTATCACAAAATGCACAGTTACATGTATTTAGTTTCTATATGTTTATGTTTATATTGCTTTTTTTGTTTTTTGTTTTTAAATGTGTTGGGTCCTTTTAACTTATGCTTTCATGTTTTGTCTTCTTTGTGTACATTTATGTTAAAAATTGTAATACAATAGTCAGGGCCCAGCTGAGAACCAGTGCTGTGCATGTGCGCAGCAAATATTGAGCTGGAGCCCTTTGTTATGCATGTACCTATGGCAGTTTATATTTATTGTGTATGTGTAACCGTGTAAATTTTGTCTTAATTCTATAAATATGTAATTTTTGTATATGTGTAACGAAAATAAATGGTTTAAATATTAATATAGTACGCATCAAATATCGGGTATAGTGTTTCTAAGACAAAAACCAGTCTCTGATCAACGAGCGCCCTCTCGTAGGGGTCTTCAGCAGGGTACAGTGCGGACTCTTCCATATTTATTGAGGAAGTATCGGCTAATGGCTTGCGACTCCCAAAGAACGAACCCATCGTCGACTATGGTCGGTACTTTTTACGATTTTGTAAAATGTGTCTTTAGTAGTACAGTCTCGGTGTTCTTCGTGTCCGTTGTTTGAATGTTTGTAAAGTCACCCGCGACAAAGGTATTATCATATATGATCGAACACACACTACTCGGCGCAGTAGGAGTGTTGAGGTGACTACTTAAGCCATCCGTGCAGTCATAATGAACTATTTTTATAGGCTTTAGTAATATTAGTATGGATATTGATAGCCGGTGACGGCCGCAGCAGTGTGAATCAGTATGAATGCAACTGCCGTCCATGAGATCTTGTACTCAGTTCCCTGGTCAGATATTGAGATATTGGAATTTGTTAACAAATAAAGTAAGAGATAATTTATATCACCCAACAGCGATCACACAGCACGTCCTTTGCATACATCGCTCGATGTCAAAGTGGGTCATTGCGTGCCGAGCACGCTTTTATAACCCGCCCGATCGGACTATTCGTGACGTTACTTGTTTACCTCGCATTCCGCAACCAACAATACAGTATAAGCACCTCCTCAGATTTCAACCATTCCGAATAGCTTAGTACTGTCGGCACTTTACCACACGCTTTAAAGAAGATCATAGTTAAATCATATTGTGTAGTATCCCTACACAAGCATCCATGTCAGACGTTCGATCAGACGGACTGTAAACGTGTCGCTTTAATAGTATAAAAAGGTAGGTATAATTTATAATGTCATATTGGCAACATTCACCACACTATAGTTGCCTAGGATAGCGATACCGCCATATATGTACATATATTTAAATTCCATATAAAATAAAAAGGCCAAGAAATTTACATTATATTTTATTATCTTTGTCTTTAATAAAGTAATTACAGGTAGGCACTAAAAAAATAATCATGCATATTGAAGACCATAATACAATAACATATTTCTTAGATACAACAAACACTGCATCCTCTCTTGAGAAATAAAACGACCAAAGGCCTTAGTGCCGATGCGGGAGGTTTTAAAAACATTCGCTGACCATAGACTGTTGTCATGGCTCGGACGCCGAACACCAGTGACTGAGTATTGTGTTCTAGTGGGGAGCCGACGGCATAACATTATCTTAATTCCCAACGAGTAGTAGCGTACACTAAGCAAATTTTCAAACTAGTCCCGGCCTATAGAATCTCCTAACAAGTAGACCGTCACTAGGCTGAAAGAATAACTTCAACATGAGGCAAAAATAAACAATAAAAGCTTCAATAAAATGTACATGTCACGCCATTTCCATAGAAGGCACGTATTCGTAAAAGAAAAGGGATTTCCTTTTTAAAAAAGCTATCTTGTTACTTAGTAAAAACTACCAGCTAGTGTAATACAAAACAATTAGACGTACTTTAATTATGAAGCTATGATTTGTGTGCTATTAAACAGTGAACTTTACGCGAATTCCTTCTACCAGCTATATCAGCCCAGTTATTGCTCATGTTTCAGGAATTTACGCCTAATACTATGGAAAAATCATATATAAATTATAACGGATTTTTTAGTAACATTTCATCATTATTTATTTCACTAAATAAATAGCATATAACATGAATTATCTACTAACGAAAAATATGGTTTACCCCTAAATAAAAAAAAGATAAATTCAGGTATAAATTACACGGGTACAGTGTGTCTAGCGCCAAAATTAACAAAATCGGGTGCTTACTATAACCGAAGCATGGTTCCTTTACTAAATTGTGTTATATTGATTCGTCTCTTCATGTTACGATAATTATTATATATTTTTAACTTTATTCGTTCGGACACTAAATATCAATAATTACACAAAGCTATCTACATGAGCCACTCTTAACCGTTTTTGAGTTAGTGTTGCCAGGCCAAAATATCTGCCGCAGCCATAGACAACAAGCTTCATGGATATAAGATTTGATCTTGTGAGAGTGACAGTATATTTTTGCGCTGGCAAACTATTTATTATGTTGGTAAACACCATTGTCTGGGAATGATTCGTAATGATTGCATTTATATCTCCAGCCGCATCTCTCATCTCTTCGGCTCCGACGTAAACTGGACTTTCTGGAACAGAAATAAGGTCGCTTTTATCGAGCTTGCAATGATATGTGTCGAAACATGTACGGAGAATCACTTACTTATCTAAAAGCGTTTCACAAGTCCTATGATAAGTTTATTGCGACTATTTGGAATTCAATAGAAATTATAACTACAATTATAGGTGATCTAAAACATTGTCGCAATAGAATATTTGACTGCCATACACACAGTCAAAATCATAATTAATATACAGGCTGTCCGGTAATTAATGGATAATCTTGAAATTACACAAAGGTCATAATTTTTTAATTTTTTGTTAAGCACATTTGAGAGGTCCTTACCTAAGGAATCTCCCGTTACAATTTGATTCACATACTCTGGGACAACCTGTATACACGAAAGGGCCTAGTTATAATTACACATCAACATAGGGCCTCACCCTATTACATTATCTCGGACATATTGTCTAAAATAGGACCTCATGATTGACTTAAAGGTTAAGCACAACTTATGCTAAGGACGAGATTGTTTCATACGCACTATCTGATGGGTATCAGTGGTAGGATAGTATGAAAATAGAGAATATACTGACTGTATATGTGTGTGTGCCTACTGGCAGCACTGCTTGCGCACGTTGTCGGAGTGTGAGGGCCGCACGTCCGTGGGCTCGGCATCAGGCCGGATGACGTCACCCTCCGGCGGGTCGCGCATCTGCTTCTGCGATACGATCCTGTAGATTTCTGCACACATACGAACAAACGTGTAAGTAGAAATTACATTCATAATACATTTTTAAAAGGAACTAGCTTTTGCGCGCGGCTCCGCCCACGTGGTACCTACCTACATCAATAAAAAGTAGCCTATGTCCCTTCCCAGGTTTCAAACTACCTAAAATTTCATCTAAATCGGTGTAGTGGTTTAGCCGTGCACAGGTAACAGACAGAGTTACTTTCGAATTTATAATGTTAATGTAAGGATTTTCAATAAGTCCTGTGTTGTCTGTACGCAATTACAATGTTAAGAAGATGATGGTACGGTCTTAGATGTCTTTTAAAGAGCATTGAAGTAAAGTATGTTTGTTTTTTTTTTTTTATAAAGATAAATCCTACACTTGAAATAATTCCTGTGTCGCGCTGGCGGGGACTTTACAAACATTAAAACAACGGACACAAAGAACACCCAGACTCGACACAACCATTTTTTTTTTCTCTTTATTTGGGTAACCAAACAGTGACAGCAATATATATAACACAAATATTTGTCTCATGTGAGGATGAAAGAAGTGGCAATGACGAGGCAACTGCACAGATGGTAGTCCATCTGTACAGTCATTAGTAAAGTCAAAATGATACATTGTAAAATATATGACAAGTTTATTGATAGTTATTGCCTGATGTGTTTGTATACCAGTGTACTTGAAGTGTGGCAGCGATTATTTTATCTATGCGTCATCCCCCTCAGGTATTTATAAATACAAATAGAATAATACAAGCACCTACTTGATGCAGTGACATGGATTGAAGTTAAAAGTACTTGGGAATAATATCCAGAATATAGGATATACATTACTAACTAAATATATCATGTAATAGGTAAGGAAAACAAACGTAAAAATAAATGTAGGTAATTAAATATTATTTTAAGATTTTTTTTTAACATATATTACTAGTAATTTGATTTATAAATTGTGTGATGTTGAGACATTATTCAAGAAAAATTTATGAAACTGTGCCTACTCATATGTACACACAACGAAACATCAACCTAGACTGTTTGGACTTTGATCTATTAGAAGTTGAACGCTGCGAATCGTGCGAGAGAGTGCGTTATATTTTTGTTATTTTGTCTTATTCACGCTGAACGGTACGCGACGCTCTATCCTTACCATTACATCGGCACCACTGTCCCTTGCCGACAATTCTCTATTTTGTATGTAGCGTAGTTATACGTATATAGGGTGTCTAACTTGATGTGTAGCCATATAGCAGTATTGTTTTTTTGCATACGACACAGGTTGTATGCAAGCTATTAACGATCGAATGCGATATTTATAAAATACATCAAAACATACAGACATTGCGAAATTCCTTCGCAAATTGTTTATGAAAAAGAAAAAGTAGGTTTAATTTTAGGGAGAAAATAGGACAATACCAGGTGATGATTTCAGAGGTATATTCAGTCAAAGCTGTAATTATTTTTCTTGCACAATGATGTCATTCGAGCCCAGCGCGACAGCAATAGGTTTGTTAACCTTTTCTTTCCTCTTAAAGCAATGGCTTTAAATGCTCACCATATTTTAGAAACAAAAGTATACAGAAAATTATATCTAGGATAAGTCGCTAACGGCAGTGAAATCAAAAAAGTATCAAAGACATCTCTTGGACAACCATCAGCCCCTGGGCATCAGACACAATGCTTTTTCCATTATGTTTGGATAACGGCTATTGAAAGAAGAATAAAGAAAGCAATATATATTGCTACAGTGAGAAATAGTAAAAAGATTTAATAGAAGATTCAAAAGTATGTATCTCTAGCTATTCAAGGAAAAATGTATTTTAGGGCAGTTTTCTGTATCAAGGCAGACAGGCAGTTTGTACGAATGGGCCATAGTCCAGTCAGTCTAATCATAGGGATACACGAATATTTGTCCTACAGGATACGAACCTGCAGCATCAAGCAATCTAGTCTAGTCTAATCATATAAACATATACCTATTGAAAATATTTCCTTAGCCCAGCTCAAGGAAAATGAACTAAATCAAGTATCTAATATATTTTTCCTTGAAATACATAACTAGATTTTACCTGCGGCTTTGCTCGCGTTAATGTAGGTTTTGTCAATAAATTTAATTCCCTCCGGAACAGTACTTTTTCTGTAGTCCTATAAAAGAAGAATAATCTCTCCATACATTGTTTTGTTACATACCAAACGGATGAGGCGGTGTTTTCGCTGAAAGCTCCCAGTTCGACTTGATATCTTCCGATATTTTTAACAATTATCGTCAAATTTTAACCTAACACCTAAACCTTCTTCATGAATCACTCTGTCTATTGGTTTTATAATATGTATCATACTCTTTGTATGAGGTCATGACGAGGCACATGTCGAGTATATGCAAGTTTAGATGATATAGTTACCAGTTAGAATGTTCTGGAATGCAGGCTCGACGTTAGTGGAGTCGAGAGCGGATGTTTCAATAAAACTAAGACCGTTTCTTTCCGCGAATGCCTTCGCTTCTTCTGTCGGGATGGATCTGTGAATACATTAGACAACACATTAATTTAATATACCTACTTACTTAATTATTGTATATTTCAAAATTATCTGTATGCTCGGCGTTGGGTTAGTCTAACGATGTCTTCAATCGGTCTTGATAAGAAACTTCTGACAAATTTTAAAGAGTCTTAGGGCTCGCTCCACAACCTCTAATAGCATTTATCTATTACTAGCTTTTGCCCGCGGCTTCGCTCGCGTTAATTTAGAATTTGACAATCAATTCGGGTTGTACACTGCTAGTAATAATATAATCCAATCATGATTCGAAAGACACGTGGCGCCATCTACTATTATAAGAACGTTATTGTTGTTTTCCTCGGGAACAGTAATTTTTTTCGGGATGAAAGGTAGCCTATGTCCGTTTCTGTACACCTGACAACGTATATGCAAAATTTCAGGATGATCGGTTCAGTGGTTTAGACGTGAGAAGGTAACAAACAAACAAACTCATTTTCGCTTTTATAATATTAGTTAGGATTAGGATAGTTAGGATTAGGATTAATAGATCAAGTCTCGCCATCTCCCTTTTTAACCTAACAAGAGCGAAAGAGCATGCAATTTATCTTTTGGATAACTTTTACTTGATAGTTTTGAAACTGGCCATTAGGTAAGTATGACCTTAAAATCCTGACCAATAGTTACAATAGTACGAAGGTTCACAACGACTATTATGGATCAGGACAGATGTGACTTTATTCCTTATTTCTTAAGTGAATAAACTAATGCCACTGCTCTCAGGCTTCGAACCCGGTACTTCACTATAACGCAAATATAAGCGCAAACTTATGCTGCTGAACTAACAAAGGTGTCCTACTAAGTTTACTCGGTGTTATCCATGGTCACCACTGTCGAACCTGATTATACAGGTGTTACAATAATAAAGGAGATGTGAAACTAAGAAAAAAATATAATATACTGCCGATATATGGCGTATTGAGGGAGCGGTCGCCTTGCCGTTGTCGCTGCGGGTTGTTGTAGGTTGCGTTCCACATGGGACAAGTATTTGAATGATCCAGATAATTGTTCTAAGTATGGGTGTATGTACTTCGTGTCCAGCATTTATCTATTATGTTCGTAAAGACGCCCGCAACACAGGGCTTGATAGTTGCCTTCTAGGGCCTTTTCATTGTGGTGCGTGTTTTTGCCTGCGTGCAGGCCAGGCGCGCATGCGTGTTCCGGGCCGCACGCAGAGCAGATATTTTTCGATCCGCCGCCCGTGCGCCGCATGCGTGTTGCGCGCATGACAATAAAAACATCTATACTAATATTATAAAGCTGAAGAGTTTGTTTGTTTGTTTACTTGAACGCGCTAATCTCAGGAACTACTGGTCCGATGTGAAAAATTCTTTTAGTGTTGGATAGCCTATTTATCGAGGAAGGCTATAGGCTATATAACATCACGCTACGACCCACGGGGGCGGCGCAGTAACGATAAACGCGGGTGAAACCGCGGGAACATCTAGTGTATGATACGATAGGTTGCGGGCAGCACGCATGCGTGCCTGGCCTGCATGCGGGCGCAAACACGCATGACAATGAAAAGGCCCTTATAGCGAAATTATATTGAGGGTTCTTAGTATTTTTGATTGAATGTTTAAAATGCGCCGTAAAACACCCTAGAGCGATGTGGATTTACGGGTATCTTCGTCAGCATTGACGTCAGACCGTAATTTTAAACACAGTGTAAATAGTGTTTAAACTAGGGACTAGTTTAAACACTATTTACATAAGTATCGTCCAACTGATGTTAGAAAATGGATCCGTGACTTGAGCCATATTCATATTCAAGTAGGTAGTACACATATAACGCATACGTTATGTTTACGTTATACGTTGACTTTCTACAAAAGAAAAGTGTAGTATTAGAGTTACCTGAGGTGCCTAAGATCGCTCTTATTACCGACGAGCATGATTAGTATGTTCTGGTCGGCGTGGTCGCGCAGCTCGCGCAGCCACCGCTCCACGTTCTCGTACGACAAATGCTTGGCGATGTCGTACACCAGCAGCGCGCCCACGGCACCGCGGTAGTACGCCGATGTGATCGCGCGGTACCGCTCCTGACCGGCCGTGTCCCATATCTGAGCCTTTATGGTTTTGCCGTCCACCTGCACAACAAAATGGAACAGTTGTTTAGAAAGAAATCAAAACATAGGGTTGAGGATGTGCAATATTTGCTGATGGATTGTATCAAGAACAAGCGAGAGAGTCATTCATCAATGAATGTGATCTAAATGTGGTGGATTTTGGACTTATCCACACAATTTTAGCTAATTCTAAGTCTGACATAACAAAGAAATTGTGCAATTTGATTACACTACTTGATTAGAAAATAAGTCTAAGTGTTATTTGGTTTCGTTTTTATTTTTATTTTATAACATTTTTATGGTAAGAGTGCTTAATAAGGCACGATGGAGTCTACGTATTTATTCTATAGAATACAAACTCCAAAATAAATAAAGATAAAAAAAACAATATCAAAACGGTATTTGTTGTTGAAATTAATATTACATCTTAATGTGGTATGTTCTCGTATTACGCCCACTTGTCACTAATTTAAACGGTATATTGAATAAGGCGTTACTTGATTTGTAATACCATAGTTTTAGACACCATGCTGTTAGGAAAATATTATAGCTTATATTTAACTTATCACCAGATATAGTAAAATATAAGTCAAAAATAGTAAATGATCACCAAATTGCACAGCAAAATATATTTAAAGAGATCAAAATAAATCTACGGAGGGGACTGCAGTGATTTGAGGCGTATGGGTGCTCGTTATGATATATTTTAGTAAGCATATTTTGCTGCGCAATTAGTATTTTTGGTGGTATATTTAATCCCAAATATTTTTGCGATACAATTTATGGCCTTGCTATATCTGCCTACAATATCTATCCACCATCAGCTATCTGTTCACGTAGTATGATTGGTTTTACGTTCCGGAGACCCTAGGAACCGGGCGGTCCAGCAGTAGGAATAGATGAAGTCAAGGCAAATGTTATGCCCTAGGCTAGCGATGGCGAACCTTTATTGATTAATGTTTTTTTTATGCTACTATTTTGACAATAAGCATAAGGCCCACCTGATGGTAAGTGGTCACCGTAGCCTATGGTCGCCTGCAATACCAGAGGCATCGCTTGCGCGTTGCCGACCCTTTAGGAAAAAAGGAAGTGGGAAGGAGGAGCGGGAAGGGGGAAAGAGGGTGATTGGGCCTCCAGCACTCTCACTCACCAAACAAAACACAACAGTAGGAACACTGCTATTTCACGTCGATATTTTGTTAGAGGATAGTACTTCCCCGGTCGAAATCAGCGAGGCTCCACTATTATTTCTTACATTATTATTTATGAACAAAATAATAATATAGCTTTAATGTGCCATCAAAGAAAGCAAGAAGATGTTTTGTTTTTCAATTAAGTTGTACATCAATTATATATAGTAAAACTTAGTCCATTACTGGCGTGCCCGAATTATTTTGTGGCGTGCCATTCGTTCGCCATCCGTCCTAGGCGGTCTATCACATACAGCCACCAATGCGCCTTTTAGTAATATAGTGTACAGTATAGATATAGCAGCAGGCTTCAAGACCGACCTTCCACAAATAATAATTTGATCGATTTTATAGTTCATTCGTTACCCTTGAAGCTGTGTACATTTTATGCCCTGGTTTCCTATAGGCCGGTTACATGAGCTCATTTAGTGCTTGACAAAATAAATAAGCTACTTTTATTCGTAAATTGTTCAGGTCTATAGGGTGCTGCCAACGTTGAAACAGTGGTCTGTATCTCTACTGATGGCGATGCACTGGCTTTCTTATTTGTGGCAACATACACACACATTTTATCACAAAAGTCAGTTCAAGCTCTGAAGCCTGAACTGACTTTTGTGATAAAATGTGTGTAGACTTGAAGTGGCACGTTACTGATAACGAGCCACTTCAAGTCTTAGAGTAACGTGACTATCAAAACTCGGTACTAAATTTTAAATGGACTAAAGTAGGAAAGGCTGTGGCAAAAACTAAAAACCCACGATTTGTGAAAACTAACAAGGTACTTAAAGAATTAACGCGATCAAACAATATATTGATGTTCCCCTTTTTGACCTAGTAACTGACCGAAACGACAAGCGTTCCATAGAGATACATAAACACCTACAATGAACGCGATATTTCCTGTTACGTATTACATCAATCATGCAACACAAAAGTATAAAATTTAAAAATAAACACTGAAGCGGAGATACTTTATTAATAACTGAAGAGTAGGTATTCATTTCGAAATCAGTAAAATTCTCATTACTAAACCAATGCCGATTCTTTAATATAGTTCGCATATTTAGCACACATTGGCTTGTATTAGGCTCCTTTGTTGATAGATAATGGCGTCATTCCATTGAAAAGATTAATGTTCAGTAGTTAAGATAAATGAACTATAATATTATTTGACAAGGACGAAGTGAATTATTGTCTACACGATCAATTATTTTTCATTCTGGATATTGGATCGCCTACAAGCTTAATTATTTTATTTCTAATGACCACCTACTTATCTTATCTTATCTTATGCGGGGGCCAGTCAGTGCAGACCGGCGACACTTCGACCCAGTGGGATCTTTTGTGTCGACACTCTCCCAATAACGACTGCCATAGATGTTCATGGCAGCCGGGACCAACGGCTTAACGTGCTTTCCGAGGCACGGAGCAGGCGATAATTGTCAATCAATACGCACATAATTTCGAAAAGTCATATAACTGCCGAAAGTCAGAGGTGCGCGACTTGGGTTCAAACACGAGACCCTCTGCATTGCAGTCTGTTGGTCTCCCCACTGAGCTATCGCTGCTCTTTAATGACCACCTACAGTCCATCATGAATAAAATTTAGCCTAAAGCTATAACCTACAACGTCTACAACTAGCTAGTGGGACGCAAAACTACTAACGTGGCCAGGGCGTACGTGTAACCAGGGTAACCAACACGATATGATTAGCTACAATATGTACATGTACCTTATGTATAGCAAATTGCTTGGTATGATTGGATACAGGTAAGAATTGAAAACTTATAAACACTGCTAAAATCAAAGCATCGAATGTTGCATTCCCTCTGTAATTTGGTAATGACAAGTAAGTACATTATTGTCTTTATTAAATCATTATTTTTTGCTCTGAGATCAAAAATTTCCCTTCTTCAAAAAGGGCGTTCAAAGGTTTTTACAAGGTCGGCAACGCGCAAGTGATGCCTCTGGTGTCGCAGGCGTCCATTGGCTACGGTTACCACTTACCATCAGGTGGGCCCGTATGCTTGTTTGCTACTTTAGTAGTATAAAAAAAAGATAATATATCAAAATAGGGATATAATTATTTTGAATGTATAACAAGAGTTAATTTTACATAGTTGCAGAGACCCATTGGTATAAATTTCCAGTTGGGTCTGCAGGCAGCTCTGCTCCTAATCCTAACACAAGTACTTAGTTATGTTGTAGAGTTTGACACAACAAGGATATATTACATACTAGCTTTTGCCCACGGCTTCGCTCGCGTTAATTTAGAATTTGACAATCAATTCGGGTTGTACTCTGTAACTAAAAAACTTCTGCATGTTTGATCTTGATACACCGCCTAGAAATCGAATATTATATGTCTAAAATTTTTGTACATGTAAAGAAATAATAATGTCCTCCAGACCGAATTTTGGTCACGGCGCCCAGTCTTAACGAAGATTGGCCATCTGCACAGGTGATATTATAGTGCACAAGTATGTGCGCAATCACAAGTGCACTCTCTGTTCCCTAACCCTCATGATTCGATGGGACGGTTAATCCGACACGACCGGAGAGAGATCAGGCGCAGGACCAACGGCTTTACGTACTTTCCGAGGCACGGGGGGTGTCTTACACCGCCAACTTCGTAACTCCGGGTTCATATTGAGATTTCTTAACAGAAAAACACAATAGGTACCTTTTTATTTACCCGACCCGGGATTCGAACCCGAGACCTCGTGCACAGCAGTCGCATTCACTACCGCTGCGCCACGGAGGCAGTTACATAACATAGACTACATAATACAACTATAGTAAATCCTAAACGATTTTCTACAATAAAAGTTAGGTATATTGTAGTAAACAGTTTCGCATAGTTCAAGGCGATCCATTCCAATAAATACGACAGTCCACGTAACGGTATTTCTATATATGGAGTTCTAGTTCGGTGATGTGTTCGTGCCAGTATTGGCGGTCATAAGCTACGTGTAACACCACGTATAGTCGTTGATCTATGACGTCACACATCCGTATGATATACTGTGTGTCCCACTGACATAAGGAGGCGGAATTACGGATGTGACGATTAACGAACTTTTATTGTATGGTGTAGTTACCTAGTTTTATCAGACGGTATGTGTCTAATAATAGATTGGAGTAGGTATGTTGGTTTGATAATCTTTGGGCAACAAACAGTTTATTGACCTGGCTGTTTGATTAATTATTTAGAGGAGTCGAAGTTCACTTTTCTACATATATAGGGTTATGGCTCTATAGCATATAACTTCATAGTATGGCGATGTTTTAGGTTCGTAAAATATTGACGACAAACAGCATCGAGTGTGTAGGAAAAAGGATTCTTTGGACGTTCACCCAAAGAATGTTACGCAAATTCAAAGAATGTTGTGCAACAAATTCATTATCTGAATTCGTTTGGCCATTCATAATCAATTTATTTTGTTTCTTCATTTTGTTACACGGATATTTTTAAACATTTGAGGGCATGACTACAGCACCCTTAAGAGTTTTATTACGTACGCTCAAATTCAATCAGGTCATTTATCTTTCAGCTTATTTATTTATCTGATGTATGGACGATGAAAGACTGACTAAGAAAGTTTATAAGGCTAGTGTGAATGGAACAGTCGCAAGAGGAAAACCTAGGCGAACGTTTCTCGATCAGATCGGAGGCGTTCTGGGCAAAGGCCAGGTTAAGAGCTCCTTGAACCGACGGGCGTGTATGAGGAATGTGATGAAAGTGAATGAAGCCAGAGAAGTGTGTCAGGATCGTAGCAAATGGAAATCCGTAACCTACCCCTCTGGGAAACAGGCGTGAATCTATGTATGTAATATTCACTGTACCATTTTTCCAAGACCACATACTAATTTTAAAATAATTCTACTGTAATTATGATATTTCGTAACAATTTGAGGTTATACGTTAGTCACGAAGTCTACCTTCCATAATAACACCTTCAAATACGTCACTCTTACACGCTATATACCTCCGAAGGGGAAACCAAAAGTGCTAGTCAGCTATTTTTAGGTTCTACTTAAAAGAGGACGAGACTAACGTCTTCTACCTGGCCACAGTTCCAGATCGCGGATTACTACTTAACCCATTCAATGCGGCAACAAATTTTGCTTTCACTAGCCAGAATCGGCTCATATTTAACGTAAACACCGATCGGCGTCAGCTGCACTTGATGAAATAAAAAAACCAAAATATCTAAAATCTACTCATATCAGGCATTTCATTAGTAAATTCCAAACACATTTGTTGTTTTACTAGCTTTTGCCCGCGGCTTCACTGGCGTTAATTTAGAATTTGACAATAAATTCGGGTCGTACTCTGCTTGAAATAATGTAATTCAATTATGATTCGAAAGACACGTGGCGCCATCTATCATAAGAATGTTATTGTTGTTTTTCTCGGGAACAGTAATTTTTTTCGGGATGAAAGGTAGCCTATGTCCGTTTCACCTACACAGATATTTTTCAATTGTAATCGAAAACTTGTACCAATTTTCATACTGCTAAGTCCAGAAATGAGAAAATTTCGTTACAAACTTTACCCCTCTAGGGGGAGTTTTGTCTATTACACTTACATAGATCATTTTTGTTTGTAATCAGGACCCAATATACCAATTTTCATACTTCTATATCCAGAAATGAGAAAATATCCATACAAACTTTACCCCCCCATTTTACCTTTTTAGGGGGAGTTTTATCCATTTTACCTGCACAGGTCATTTTCAATTATAATCAATCACTTGTATACTTATTTTTATACTTATAAGTCTAGAAATGAGCAAATTCCATATAAACTTCACCCCCTTAGGGTTCGAATTTCAAAAAATCCTTTCTTAGTACGCCCCTACAAATTAAAACACACATGCTCTCCAAATTTCAAGTTCCTGCGACCAACGGTTTAGGCTGTGCGTTGTCTCTAAGTCAGTTAGTCAGGACATCTTCCTTTATATATATAGATTAATATAATATCTTTAAATTTGGGTAAAATATAAAACAACTATACATGACGCCGATCGGCGTCCTCCGAATCTGAGTATGAAAAAATAAGACGCCGATCGGCGTCCGCCGCATTGAATGGCTTAAAATGTTCTAATAGAGCAATACTGCCTACACTGGTACCGAAATATGAAGCTCCTAATCGACCGATTTATATACAACTTCTTTTACCGATTCTTACTTTTCAAACTTATCTGCTGATTATAAGTAAAAAATTGCTTTCTTTAACGGTAAAGAAGCATCGCAAAGATCCATATTTGATAGGTTTTTAAACGAGTATAAAGATTGTCAGCCCACCAAATGGTGGAGTGGAACGGAACCTATATCAAGGTAACAAATCTTATATGTTCATCCAAAAAAAGTATTCTCTGCGTTTATCCAGGACCAAGTCTATCTGTGTGCGAAGTTTGCTCTAAATCCGTTCAACAGTTTACGCGTGATTGAGTAACAAACATCCAAACTTTTACATTGATAATATTAGCATGATTTTTGGCCTGTGACCCCACAATTATATTTTATTCGACCCGCTCTAGAACCAAAGTGAATGTTTTATTTTTGAACTAACCGTGTTACACTTTATTGCGAGTGTCCTAAATACTTTTATCTATAGTTTTTCTGCCTTATGTCTTGACCTATGAAACCATACACTATTTGGTGCTGTTGTCCTCAATCGTATAGAAGGTAAAGAAATAAGGTATGAAGCAGGTGATACAATGAAGCCCCTGACATGGACTTTTCCGTGGACTTACAGAATGAAATTATCTAAGAAGGGCTAAAGGTCATTGCACGTTAGACCAGCGCTCTTTAGATGTTAGTGATATGCCTGATCTTATGAACGTTTTACGGCTATGGTGAGCGCTTACTATTTGACGGACTTACTTGGTTGCCAATGTAGTGATATAAAAAAAATTGATAGTTCCTATGATCGAGATCTATAATCAAGCAAGTAAGCGATTGCTCGCTACTGCCGCGCTGGGTGATGTTTAGAATCGCACCCGGAATAATTATTTGTTTGTGTGATCGACAAATGATACTGGTGGTCTGGATGTATTACCGTTAATTAGATGATTATAAAGTCCTTGTCGACACTGGGCTTAATCCACGATGCAGAAGATGTCTTATATAACAAACATAATATTAATAAGCGTGGTCAGCGAGGTCTCCAAAAAGCTGTCTAAATTGATTTACGGAAAGCAACGACATAATTATGGAAGGATAGTCCAAAACCGTCTATGATAGCATGCGGGCAGAAGAATGGTCGTGTGAATAACAGCCCGCACCTACCCACATATTCTATTGTAGTTATAAATATTGCCGATTTGTTATTATTTTTATTACCTACGTTATTAAATTTCGTTTGATAATAATTGTAATGTGACGTAATATGCGGACTCCCAAAGTCAGCTGAGCGTTAAATTTTTTGGTATTGTATATGTGCTCTGTTGCTACTGGTAGGTAGGCATTACATACATACATAGATTCACGCCTGTTTCCCAGAATGGTAAGCAGAGACTACGGATTTCCATTTGCTACGATCCTGACACACTTCTCTGGCTTCATTATCTGTTTCATTATTACTTGATGATGTATGCGTAATACTTTTTAGAGAAATTTAGGCTACTGTATAATACTTATGCATAATTGGACATTTGTAATATTAGACATTACAAAATTAGGTAAAAATGTAATGTCAGCGATGATTGTTTACATAAGGAGTTGATGTAACATCGTTTTTTTATACTGGGTCGATACGCGGACGTCGAAATTTGATGAATCCTCCGTCAATCTTTTGGGAATATACACGCCAGAATCCATAGTATTTATGGGAGCTTACGGAGCAATATTTTAATCTATACTAATATTATAAAGCTGAGCAGTTTGTTTGTTTGTTTGTTTGAACGCGCTAATCTCAGGAACTACTTACTGGTTTGATTTAAAAAATTCTTTTAGTGTTGGGTAGCCTATTTATCGAGGAAGGCTATAGGCTATATAACATCACGCTACTACCCACGGGGGCGCCGCAGTAACGATAAACGCGGGTGAAACCGCGGGACCATCTAGTCATACTATAAAGGTGGTAGTTTTTTTTTTTTTTTTGCTCGTCAAAATGACCAGACTCCACCTGATGGTAAGCAGTCGTGTGGTCTAAGAGCAGTGGCCTCCGCATCGCCCCCACAGTAGCCGAGGCGATGTTGAGGTCTCTACTTTGACGGCCTGAGAAGATGCTTTTTCACGCCCCGCTTAAAGAACCCAGGATTGAAGGAAGAAGGAAACACGTGCCTTGGCAGAGAATTCCATGCCTTGGTCGTTCGGCAGAGATATGAGGACCCAAACTTTTTGGTACGCGCTCTAATCGACTCTACCGTGTAAGGATGGCATCTGAGCCCAGCACGCGTTGTTCTGGATAGGAAAGGGGAGGGCGGGATAAGGTGGAATAACTCTTCAGAGCACTCCCCGTGGTATATTCTGTAGAAACATGCCAATGAGGCAATGTCCCTACGGAGTTGCAGAGGTTACCGTACCCTATGATGACTTGCTATACTAGGGATATCACTTTCCATTTCTAGCACAAACCGTGTTGTGATCAAGACGAAATTATGTACTATCTGTTCTAAACATGAATATGTAATAAACGACCAAGTTTCAGTCCCGCACTGTTTAAATTTTAAAACATCTCAGCTTTCACTTTCACTGGCGGGTAGTGTGTCGATTGTGTTCAACATCTCATTTAGCTTCTTTTATTTGATGTGACAGCGACACGCCAGCATACTGCCAAAGGATGATATAGAACGTATGGCAGTTTCGCTAGCTGTCCATAGACTCAAGCCTACAGAGAGCATGCAGTTCGGGAATGTTCGCAAAGGAATATTTCTATCACACACAACACCATCTAGCCCAAACTAAGCAGAGCTTGTACTATGGGTACTAGACAATGGATAAACATACATATACACTATTTTTTTGTAAATACATACATATTATACATAGAAACACCCAGACCAAGGCAAACATCCATGTTCATGCACACAAATATTTGACTTGTGCGGGAATCGAACCCGCGACCTCAGGCGTGGCAGTAGGTTACACTAACCACTACACCATCGAGGCTGACAAAGTTATGCCTGTCACTAACATCAATCTGTCACTAACAGACAGACCGTCAAAAAGTGTTTTCATTAACGTCTTCGAAGTAGACCCAGAGGTTAATAAGGGCTGTAATAACTCGCCGGAGCAAATAAAATTGTATGTAAACTAACACGTAGGTAATATCATCGATCTCATTTGATATATAGGTGTAATATTAGTTACCTACTGTTATATTACATACTAGCTGTTCGACTTCATCCGGGTAGATTTTAACTAAAAAGTATTCGTCTCCGCGGAACCCAATTTTTTTCTAAAATCAAAGTAGCCTAAGTTACTCCTTATAATATCAGCTATCTGCCAGTGAAAGTCCCGTCAAAATCGGTTCAGCCGTTTCGGAGATTAGCCGGAACAGACAGACAGACAAAAATTTTAAAAATATATGTTTTCGTATAGGTACCTTATATACTTTCATAGGCATTAGATAAAAAGCTGTTATTTTGACATTACAAACAGACACTTCAATTTTATTTATTGTATAGATATAAATAAATAAAGTAAAGGAAATACTGCCAATGACCTCACATAAATTTGACGATTATTGGATATGTTATAGTATATGCATCGATATTACAATCGACTTTTTCCGATACGTGTAGACTTAACGATCGTATATGTATTGGGCTGGTCATGCGAATCAATGCAACACAAAGGTCAATTGAAATGCCCTAGATTGTACAAATCCGAACATGTACAAAGAATGTAACGAGAGAGAACTGAGCAAGAAATATTCATGGATATTTGAAATGAAAACTTCTTTAACGGCATTGTGCACTTTTTGTGATGGGTAAAAAATGTTAAATTCGCGTCAGGACACGTGACCTGATCGAAGATTCGTAAGACGGAGGGAGAATTGTCAAACTCGCGTCAGGACACGTGACCTGATCGAAAATTCGTAAGACGGAGGGAGAATTGTCATGTTTGTGTACGATAGCGCAATAAATTAATATTGTATTTTACCACATAAATGAGAGTACTTTTATACTGATAATTAAAGCAATTCGTGCAAAATTATTCCCTAACCATTCCAAAATATCAAAAATGCACAACGTTAATATTCAAGTTTTTACTTCTGCCGGCACTCCCGGAGTGCAACCCATTAATTTTTTTTTTGAACGACCTCTTTCAAAAAAAAAATCAACGCTTTTGCTCTTGTAATAATTCCTGTGTCGCGGGGGACTTTAAAAGCATTTAAATAACGGACACAAAGGATACTCAGACTCGAAACAACTGTTTGTGGGTGACACAAATTTTTGTCCCGTGTGGATTTCGAACCCACAACACTTGTCGCAGTGGCAGTGGCGAGGCGACCACTTAAATCACTACTCCATCCGTGCAATCTATACTAATATTATAAAGCTGAAGAGTTTGTTTGAACGCGCTAATCTCATGAACTACTGGTTCGAATTGAAAAATTCTTTTAGTGTTGGATACCACATTTATTGAGGAAGGTTATACGCTATATAACATCACGCTACGATCAATAGGAGCGAAGCAGCAATGAAAAATGTTGCAAAAACGGGGAAAATTCTCTTATGTGAAACAGACGAAGCTGCGCGGGTCAGCTAGTCAATTATATTAGTCGTGCAGTATGAGGCAACAGAATAAATGTTAGAATGCTAAAAAACGCTATGAATATCTGTATCCTAATTTAATATTATAAATTGCGAAATAATGTTTCATCGTCCAACTGCAAGAACACATTCATTGCAAAACTCACGAAATGCAGTTAATTATTATAACGAATGAGTTCGTCGTAGGCTTTTTACTAGGCTTTAAAATTATAACTTGCTTAATTACGTTGTATATTGTAATAAAATAATAATTTCGATGCTGGTATTTCTAAAATAGACCTTGTACCTAAATAATAGAGTACACTTTTCTTAAGTTTTGTTGAAGATGAAATCATTATTGATGCTGCGAATGTATAGCTGTCATGTAATACCAACTTTGCTAAGTTCAAGTAAAACAAGCACGATTTGCGATTTGTTTGTTTGTATTCTATTTACTGCGATGAAGAATAACAAAACTATTTTATGGTGCTATCTAATAAGGAAGAGGAGGAAAAGAGAATAAAATGGTTTAACTTTTATCTTATGTAAACACTAGAATTTCCCGCGGTTTCTCCCGCGTTTATCGTTACTGCGCCGCCCCCGTGGGTCGTAGCGTGATGTTATATAGCCTATTGCCTTCCTCGATAAATAGGCTATCCAACACTAAAAGAATTTTTCAAATCGAACCAGTAGTAATCACGCAGAATAAACCAGGAGAAACATCGTTTGTAATATGTCTGTAATGGATAATTATTTTGCTGCAATGTTATTTTAAAACTGCGATTCATTGAAATCGAATGATGTAAAGGGAAATTTTGTTTTAAATTAAATACTTGTGACGAATAACGTATTTATTTGGATAAGGATTAATATCATGTTTATAATAATACCTTCGCAAATAATGCATTATTTTAGAACAAATTTGGTTAGCATAAAAATGGTTATAGTGAGCCAACCTTAAAAGATAGACATATGCTGTCGCGGACTTTTTTTTTAGAACTTTTAAAGAGGAACAATTCTGTCATACATGATTTTTGCGAAACTAACTGTTTACGCAGCGCACGCAGCGGAAGCTCTCAAAAGGAAAAAATAACCTCCGATTTTGAAACATTCTTCATTGGTGCTCAGCTCCTATTGATCTTAGCGTGTTGATATATAGCCTATAGCCTTCCTCGATAAATGGGCTATCTAACACTGAAAGAATTTTTCAAATCGGACCAGTAGTTCCTGACATTATCGCGGGCACATCTAGTAAAATATACAGAGCTGTAAAGCTTACATCATATTAGTTACCTATAGTTTAAAACTTTACTCTTACACTGTAGGTAGTGTAATACACAATCTTATATGTATCGTAGAGTACACGCCTAAATTGACATTTTCAACCGGTTTCTGAAAGGTCAATCAAGTGTCAAAATCAAATTCATGCAAGTGATTTGAATGGTTATTGCTGATACAGTCAGTCGACACATGCACACTTATTACTGTCTATTAACAGAATGTGTGTTGATCTGCTGTTCAGAAACCAGGCGTTAGACTGTTCAAACTACCTTCTTTCATAGATATTACAACTAATAACGTTGCTAATTGCTTTTTAAATCACGGAACGCACAGAAGTTCAAAGTAAATAACGAAGTTACTTTTATGAGAACTGACATAGTGGGTAACATAAAATCCGAAGAAAGTTTCTCTGCAGACGTTTTATGGCACCAGTGACGTAAACAAATCATCCTATTTTATTATAACATGCAAGTTACTCAGAGATACACGCCCGAGCGTTTACGAATCTCAACCAATCATAGAAAACTGTGTTTATAGTCTACGGACGATCCGTAGTAAATATATGTATAAGCTGGTAAACTTCTATATGGATAAAAAGATAAAGAAACCTGTATAAAGTACGGATCGGCTTTTGCGCTAACACCTGGAGCAAAGCAAAGCAAAGAACCGACAGCTTACTGGTATTTGGCTGTATTTGGTGAAGAAGACTACCGGCAAATAACCTTGTGAAGTGATGACTTGTAATTAGTTGTATTACCAGCGCCCAATTTAAACCTTTTTTTTAGCTAAGACTACTTACAAATATTTAGACTAGAGATTTTATGCAAACAATAATAATTATCTGTGGACTACAAGTTTTGACACTGAATAACATTGGAAATCGCGCATTTAAACTACTGTGTAGTATTAGTTAAAAATCTATAAAGCACCCATGAATCCTAACTAATATTTTAAATGCGAATGTGAGTATGTTTGTTACGCTTTCACGCCTTAACTACTTGACCGATTATCATTAAATTTGGCAAATACGTTGTCGGTGGAACAGAAAAGGACATAAGGACCTTTCATCCAGGAACAAGTGCGAAACGGCAATGAATTGCCGTAAATCTTAGAGATCGTAATATTGTCTTCTGTTTACGCGAATGTTATTCATTGAAATTAAACTACTATATACCACTACCTGAGATTTGACAAACCACACATGCTCGCTAAAGAACACCGATTCCTACCAAGGATGCTTCGCGAGGCTATTGAAATCAAGAAACATCCTAATTTCAATAGAGAAGATGGTTGGAATGTACCACCAGCTTGGGATCCAGTAATTCAAATAGTCAAACCCAAGAATAAGCAAACTACAGCTAGACTTCATGATACTTTGAGCTCATTCTGCGTAAATAGAAACACCCATGATTAAATTATGTTCGGGTACTTTGAAATAACTACACTGGAACATTGAGACAACTGCCATCTTAGTCTCCCCGTGACTATGGCTGCTGAAAAGCAACCGAAACGTTGGGGAAAGTGGAAACACAAATATAAACAGTATAATAGTATAGTAATAGTATAAATAGTTTTAATAGTTTCAATAATTTAATTAGCTTAAAAATTAGTAAAGTTTAATAGTAATAGTAGGGTAACAGTTCAAAATTTTGTAATAAAGTGTAAAATAAACAACGCGATAAAATCCGTATATAGTAGTTTAATTTCAATGAATCTTAGAGATCGAAAAAATGGTTCAAGTAATATGCAAAGATCACGTGATACCACGTGACATTGAGGTCAGAAGTCAAACCTCATAGTCATTTCGGGGGTATATCGACTATGCTGAGTCGAATGGCGTTGACCGCGAGTGTCTAGCTCTTACGGTTCTTGACTTGAAAGTTGTATAACAAACAGACAGACGGACAGACGGACAAAGCTATTGTATAAGAGTTTTTTCGAACTCTAAAAAGTACTGTTAATCTAATCTACATTTACGTGAACGAAGCCGCGGGCAAAATCTTATTTAATATTATTCGTCCATCGGCGTACGAACACCGTCGTCAGACACAAATGTTTTTATCATTTAGTCTAAACAAGATTAAGCAACATGTTAAATGATATAATTTACCTATTTATAACTGTCTCTAGGGATCACTTTGCGCCATCTATCGTTTATTTTTCGGAACTAGTATGGACACCAAATATCTTTATAGACATGACGTCATATTTACATTAACACGATAGAAAATGCATTCACATAAATGATTACATATTTTACATCGATTTACATGTGAATATAACGTTATCAAATGATAAGAGATCACAATAGT
This sequence comes from Catocala sponsa, assembly GCA_963564715.1. NCBI lineage: Eukaryota > Metazoa > Arthropoda > Insecta > Lepidoptera > Erebidae > Catocala > Catocala sponsa. The sequence goes on from OY751337.1 coordinate 2,500,249, forward strand.
TTGTCGGTCTCGATGGCGTAGTGGTCAGTGTAACAGACCGCCACGCCTGAGGTCGCAGGTTCGATTCCCGCACAAGTCAAACTTTGTGTGCATGAACATGGATGTTTGTCTTGGTCTGGGTGTTTCTATGTATAATATGTACGTATTTACAAAAAATAAATGTATTTTTATCCAATGTCTAGTTCCCATAGTACGAGCTCTGCTTAGTTTGGGATAGATGGTGTTGTGTGTATGTGATAGAATATTTATTATTACCTTGCATTGTGTACATTTTGAATATTAAAAAGAGGTTCTTTTTACAAAAGGGATAACGGTATAAGTACAAATTGAATAACACTGTGTTCAATTCTTTCGTCCTTAACCTAATGTAGTTTAATTTAAATTAAATACAACGAATTGAAACTAATCGTGAGTAATACAAGGACTCAATAACACGATATTAAATATGACATGCTAGTAAGAATGATAGAATATATAAGGTAATAATCCGAGTGATATTATAGACACCAATAGAATACTATACTAATATTATAAAGCTGAAGAGTTTGTTTGTTTGTTTATTTGAACGCGCTAATCTCAGGAACTACTGGTTCGAATTGAAAAATTCTTTTAGTGTTGGGTAGCCCATTTATCGAGGAAGGCTATAGGCTATATAACATCTCGCTACGACCAATAGGAGCGAAGCAGCAATGAAAAATATTGCAAAAACGGGAAAATTATCTTATATGAAGCAGACGACGTTGCGCGGGACAGTTAGTTTTTATTTATATAATTACAGACTATATATAATAAAGATGGCAAAAAAGCATCCTACCCGCCTGATGGCTGCTGTTTTTTTAGCCCATAGAGACTCGCAGTACCTGATCATTGCCTACTGTACTGCCAGTAAAAGAACCAAAATTTACTGGTTCTCATGTCGATAGCATAGTGCTTCTTCAAGATGCCTTGATTTTTGGATATTCAACGAAATTATAGACATGCGAAAAAAAATTCAGCCTACCCACTTTCTGCACGAAGGAGCTGTTTGTGAAAGATGTGCCCTTACCGTAGGTACTAAGATCGCACGAAAAAGTGTCCACACTCAGAAGAGTGAGCTGGTTTTAATATGGCTGATAATACTATATTTATAACTTTATGTTGGCATTGTGTGCCAGATGACAACTTAACGATCAGAAAAGTGAGCACACTTACATGTAGTAGGACACAATCTTTAGAACGAAGCTAATATTTTTATTGTGTACGAATCTGAATGTTTCGGTCATTCAATGGATTACTCATAAAAGTGGAAGCTATTTATGCTTCTACAAAATAGAAGTGTGAAAAGATCGAATTGCATGCCAGTTCAAAGTGGAATGTTAAAAATTGCATTAATAGGCATGCATTGTGTTTAGTTATCGTAATAATCGATATGACTGATCTGAATAAAACGGTTTTAAGGACTTTAAGAGTCTTATTTATGTAATCGCTTAACTCCCTTTTGAAACCATAAAAACACATACTTTCGAAGAGGGCCGAGTTCAAAACGTGTAAACATTTTATAACCATACATATTATATAATACATATAAATTAATTACGAAACCGCTGTCTGTTACCTATTAAAACGTTATCAGAGCCTTGTCAAATGAAGGACGGGGTAAAGCGTCTCTACACCTCCACTCAAAGGGTTTATGGTGACGACAGACATTTCCGGAAATGATTAAATTCGCACTTCAAGCCCTAATCTTAGAGGCTTCAGGCCAATTCTACATACATACATACATAGATTCACGCCTGTTTCCCAGAGGGGTAGGCAGAGACTACGGATTTCCATTTGCTACGATCCTGACACACTTCTCTGGCTTCATTCACTTTCATCACATTCCTCATCCACGCCCGTCGGTTCAAGGAGCTCTTAACCTGGCCTTTGTCTAGAAGAACGAGTAATACACTATTATGCAAAACATAAAACGATAGAATAAATAAGCTAAGCAATCATTAAGAACTGACCTTCGACCGCTCTTCACGATTAACACGGCGATGTCACTATGGCCAATACGCTATGTAATAACTAAAATTACCAATATCTGAAAAATAAATTGTGATGCTCGGTCTATATACAGCCTTTCATATTCTCGAGTTCTTATATCGCAGAAGAATGAATGATCAACGAATAATCCTCTTGAAGATGCAAAAAAATATGAAGACTGCTGCGTTGAGCAACATCGCAAGACCTTTCTGGTATGAGCTGATATGAATAAGAATAAGCCACTAACCTTACGCCCGTAACTTTCGCGAAGCTAAGTACCAAAAACACATGCTTTTGGTCACACGAAAAAACAGATAAGTTCATTCAGACTTCGTACTGCCACTAAGAATCAACAACATTCAAATTGTTGCAAAACCCAATATACAAAACACATAAGTAGGCTTGCTGTGTACTCGTGGTTACAAGAATTGTGTTAATTTTGTTTCCAATAGCAAGGCTAAGACCTAACTTCCACTATGTAACCACAGTGAGGGCTGAACAGCCTAGATATCAATATTGTAATTTATTATACTCAATAACGGAGCTTTAAACTCCGAGTTTTAACTTATGTTATAAGCCTATAACTTTTTAAACTCATATGTACAACATAATATCATCCTTTTATATTTCACAGAATACGTATCCCCAGGTATTGGTTGTTGGTTACTGAGAATACTACCAGCAATTTCCAATAATACCTTGCGAAATCTTACAATCGCCCGTAAATTTACATCTCAGGATGGGAGTAACAAAGCAGTCTTTCTCTTAGAACTCGGTATAAAAAAAAGAAAATATATTTTATTACCACGACGTGAGACCATGATGCGATTAATCGCAAACGCACGATGCGTTTGCGATTATTACCATCGCTGTAAATCCGTGATACGGTTTTTTGTCGCTGATTGAATTCGAGCGAGCTATATTGCAGAAGAGCGTAATCCAATATTTTATGCTCTGAGATATTCTTTGCTCCGGCATTTCACTGATGTATATTTAGACGGATTGTCGAGATGTTATTGAATATTAGTTATAAATCTTTTAGAGTGTAGGTGTTCGCATTTTTATTGTTTCTTGTCGGTACAATAATATCGATAGGTGTGTGTGTGTGTTTCGATTCTAACGAAGAAGATTGATGCGTTCTATGAAATAGGCTGTACCGATGATGCAGTGTACCAGGTGTATGAGATCCACTAATAATTGTATCGATTACGATTGTTCTCAGTGTCCGTTGTTTGCGATATAGGAATTATACAAAAAGCGAAATTTTAAAAAAAATTTGCTACTGAGATAAAAGCAGGCCTGGAAATTTATTTTCTCCTTATTTAGACTACAGATTCTGTGTCATTTATTCAGCGGCATGTGGCATAAACGTGTGCGTATAAACGCATACGCACCTGCCGATCGTATAAGAACGCCAGGTGCCAACTTTTCTTTTCTTTTCATACCACTAAGGTCACAAACTGCAAACACAGCCTGTTTGGTGGTAAATATTACTTTTGTGTTTACTTTAGCAGACTATGGATTAGTTTTATTTAGACATTTTAGACTATACCAAGGCTACAGTTGTGAAAAAGCGTGCCAGATCGACAAAATATGGCATAATTTGCAAACGCCAACACCCTAAACCACTAAACCGATTACATCAAATGAGGTGCTGTTGTATATTCATACCACTAAGGTCACAAACTGCAAACACAGCCTGTTTGGTGGTAAATATTACTTTTGTGTTTACTTTAGCAGACTATGGATTAGTTTTATTTAGACATTTTAGACTATACCAAGGCTACAGTTGTGAAAAAGCGTGCCAGATCGACAAAATATGGCATAATTTGCAAACGCCAACACCCTAAACCACTAAACCGATTACATCAAATGAGGTGCTGTTGTATACGAGTGTGTTCACAACTATATGACGTCATTTCAGAAGTAATGGTATCCCAGAATATCATTATCTAAGTATATGTTACAGAATTGAACAAACCAACTGACACATACATAAGAAAGTGATTACTTCTTCTATAACTAATGCACATTGTTGCAGTTAAGATATCCAAAACTTGTATAAGTCTAGGTGCACCTGAATTGCGTCTACAATTTATTTTGTTTACAAGGCAACGGAATTTGTGCGAGAAATGTCTTTCAAACAGGAATATTCCTACGTCCAGATTAGAGTTGAACGAAAATTAAACATGCCACGCATTTATTTGTCGCGTCATCTTGCCATCGTGTATTATATGTATACTCTATAGAAATTGACATTAAGAAAACTTTATGTCACGTCTCACGTCCGTGTTACGTCACCCGATGAGTGTAATTTCTGAATGGGTATTATTTAAATGGTTAGCATAGTATTGGTATATTTGTGAGCAGAAAAATATAATCTGTAAGCAAAAATAGCTAATTGATCAGCAACTCATGGCCAGCAAACTTTAAAGAGATCAAACTAAGTCGACTGAGCCCCGCCTCGCGGGGCTCCTATTTTTGGGTGGGTTTAAAAAGTGGAACCTAACATAACCTAACACTTCCGAGACGGAATGCAGTGATTTGAGGCGTATAGATGCTCGTTATGCTGTGCAATATTTGCTGACCAATTAGTATTTTTGATAAACATTATATGCATTAAATCCCTTTCTGAATTAGTATACAAAGTTGTAAGGTAATTTTAATCATCGTGACAAAGTTACTTTTATGCGTCAGCGATAGCGCTGTTACTCAACCTGCCTAGGGCACACTTCATTACAAAAGTACATAACTGTTATTATAGAACTGCTGGAGTAATCATCGTAGGGTTGAGATTATGGAGTGAAACAAGGACAACGCTAGACATAAGCCACCTATAACTAAATCTTGTTCACACGCAAAGCCGATGGGCTTTATTGCTTTTCACCGCTCACGCGTACATACATGGCTGGTACACTGCAGTGCTGCCAGTCGTACTGCTGCGTGAGAAATGCATCTTTATATAGTACTTAATAGATATTATTCTTAAGATTACCGAACAAGTTATATCCGACATTTGTATTTGCAACATTACATGGAGTGAACTCCGTCTAATTTCTTATTTTCTTAATTTCAGTTAAAAAAAAAGAAAAAATGAAATCGCCTAAGCAAGGCATGCTAGTACTACATTGAAGATAACAAACTAATCTATAGTAATATTATAAAACTGAAGAGTTTTTTTGTTTGTTTGAACGCGCTAATCTCAGGAACTACTGGTTCGATTTGAAAAATTCTTTTGGCTATAGGCTATATAACATCACGCTACGACCCACGGGGGCGGCGCAGTAACGATAAACGCGGGTGAGAGCGCGGGGACATCTAGTATACATATATTCTTATATTTGGCGGCCTCGATGGCGCAGTGGTGAGTGTAACTGACTGCCATGCCTGAGGTCGCGGGTTCGATTCCCGCACAAGTCAAACATTTGTGTGCATGAACATGGATGTTTGTCTTGGTCTGGGTGTTTCTATGTATAATATGTAAGTATTTACAAAAAAAAATAGTATATATGTATGTTTATCCATTGTCTAGTACCTACCCATAGTACAAGCTCTGCTTAGTTTGGGCTAGATGGTGTTGTATGTATGTGACAGAATATTATTATTATTATTTTGGCTTGAATAAGTCAAGCTGAACCAATATGAAGGTTCCACTACTGTTGCCATGGTGACAACATGCTCAGATATACAAAAAGGTTAAAAACAATGAACTAAACTATGCAGTTCCACTGCTCTGCCTTTACAACAGAATGAACGGAATCTGCGAGTTAGAGAGTAAAAGATAATATCTTTTGTCATAAAATCCACTGGTGGACGAACAATGTATGAGATTTTTTGTTCGTCTATGTGAACACTGATTGTCAGACATGTTTCTATCAAAGACATATCTGATTTCCTGGCTTAAAATCACCTTAGTAGTAGGAATAGTTTCAAATATTACAATAACGAACACAAAGAGCAATTTGACGCAAAATACCTATCGGTAGATTAATTATTGTTTTAATCTTTACGATATTATAAACGAATATTATAAATTCGAAAGTAACTCTGTCTGTCTGTTACCTTTTCACGGCTAAACAACTCAACCGATTTAGATGAAATTTGGTACAGATATAGTTTAAACCCCGGGGAAGGACATAGGCTACTTTTTATTGATGTAGGTACCACGAGGGCGGAGCCGCGCGCAAAAGCTAGTATGAATATAATTTTTCATATCGCGAGCCCTACATGGCTCCCTTTACGAATGCAGCGCACGAAATTATTGTGCTGTCAATACATTCGGATATAATTGTGCACGCGGCTAGAAGGAGAATCAAACCCGCAATACTTGATGCTTTTTGCACCATCTGTATAATCGAATGTTATTTTACTGGTCTGGCTATCCTCCAACCGAACTAATCGTATGCGATAGCAGTCAACAACCGCCCACATTTTACATTATCACTTGTTGAAAGAATCGAATGGTAAAATCATCCGATTTGCGGTGTCATCGTAAGGTCATGGGATCGATTCCCACTAGTTAAACTTAAAATGTGTGAATTCAAAAATCACACATTTTCAGTGTTTGAAATCTGTTTGTGTTTAATATGGGGTTGATCGCGGCAATCTGGATTTGATTTCCGGATCGGACAAAGTGTAGTTGGGATCTTCTGTTACAAATTCTCATTAATCCATTTAAATCCTAGGTAATAGGGGATGGGTCTGCTAATGACAATTTTCAAAGAATATAACATAACATTATTCTGTTTATATTATACTCTTTGAAAATTGTCATTAATTCAATAACAACTTGACGGATCCGGAAATCGAAAATGGGCAAAAATAATGTCACTTGGCAGTTTTTATAATCTCATAATTATTAAGTAGCTATCGTATAATTCTGCTGAACCTTAAGACAACGAAACACCTAACAATCGGCAGCTGCAGTACCGAGTAATGAGTCCATGAGGTGTTCTTTACGTAGAGGTTACATCATAGATATACATACATTATCTGGCATTACACGACAAAAGCAACTGACACAAAGGATGCTTAATATAGAAAAAACTATCCCATACTCGAACTCTGGACATTCTGAATCCTAACTTAATATTATAAAAGCGAAAATGAGTTTGTTTATTTGTTACCTTTTCACGCCTAAACCACTGAACCGATCATCCTGAAATGTTATATATACACTGTCAGGTGTACAGAAACGGACATAAGCTACCTTTCATCCCGAAAAAAAATACTGCTCCCGAGGAAAACAACGTGTCTTTCGAATCATGATTGAATTATATTATTACATGCAGAGTACGACCCGAATTGATTGTCAAATTCTAAATTAACGCGAGCGAAGCCGCGGGAAAAAGCTAGTATGTATTAGTATAAACCATTGTCCTAACAATTAAAATATCTATTAGTATCGATTTATCAGAATACAAAATATTGCTATCAAAAGATATATTATGATATTACATAATCAATGATAACAAGTATTCAATAACTGATAACCATGAATAGGTATATTAATTGCATGCTATTCATGCAAGAATTCTCAGTGGATTTAAATGATTGATTGGTTTTTTAAAATGATCAACTAGCTAATGAGCTAGGTGTTCATTTAAAAAAAAACACTTGCATTGCCATTGCAATGCCATGAGAAGTTTGGCTTGAATTCCTATGTGGTCAGAAGTGAGGGTAGTTTTATGTCTATGGTTACTATATTAAAATGAGCTCAGTACTAAAGAGATTAGATAATCCTAGTGTGGCCACTTCGGATACTCCATAAAAGTGCATAGATTGAAACTATTTCAAAAATTCATAATATTGGAAATATAAACTACTAGATGTTCCCGCGGTTTCACCCGCGTTTATCGTTACTGCGCCGCCCCCGTGGGTCGTAGCGTGATGTTATAAAGTCTTGTTGCCTTCGTCGATAAATCGGCTATCCAACACTAAAATAATTTTTCAAATCGAACCAGTAGTTCCTGAGATTAGCGCGTTCAAACAAACAAACTGTTCAGCTTTATAATATTAGTATAGATTAACCATTTTCATTTGTACAAATTCAGCAGTTATTGTGGGACCTATATCATACTAGGTATGTGTGACCGCAATACACTCCTAGGAAGCCTTTTATTTGTATAAAGGTAAAAACCAATGTTATGTTAGATAATAATTAATTCATTTAAAATTAGTGTTTGCATATAACATTGGGTATATTTGTTCAGCAGTTGATGTCTTTCTGCTGAGATGATGATGATATATGGATATTTTACATATCTCTCAAGGTGTATGTAACCTATATTTTACTAAACAAGTTCATACCGAGATAGCAGTTCCAGGCATTTTTGTTACTGTAAATTTGTCAAAAAAAATACGAGCTAATCACAATTAGCATAAATCAAGAATCTAGGACCTGATGGTGGTTATTTGCACATTCACACATGAAATTAGGTTCAACAAGACAGGTTTATTAGTTTATCTATTAAACAATGCTAACCTTCACCTTGATCTGCTGTTGACATACATAATGCATTGTGCCTATAAATTACTTTTTTCAACAAAAGCATCTATTTTGTACATGAAGGACACAGCCATTATGAATAATATCTGTATATAAATTGTAATTACATACTACCAAAATGATGACTGAAATTATATTGGATAAATGAGATTTTGAAAGTAGTATTTTGTTTATATATGTTTAAGTTTAATCATCTCACAGTATATCCAATACAATCACATACAATAATGATTCATTTGACAATAAACTAGACTTTATTTGGAAAATTGTAAGTATACAAATATTCAGTTATCTGTCATTCATGTTTATAGTATAATAAAAAAGTTATAAAGAATAACTTTTCATAAAGTTACATTCAGGTCAACATGTGGATCACTGACAAAGAAATATGTAAGTGTTTATAATTCTTTGTGATAAATTGAGTCATAGTATTGACTAATGTGCCTTCATTGATTTCAAATTAATTATTAAAATGCATAATCATAAAAGGGTTTTGTGTTAATTTATACTAAAGGTAACAGGCTATAAATAAATTAGGTATTTACATCAGGAAAAATACTTATTATAGTCATCAGGATAAAATATTCATCCATCTACTCCATATTATTATTAAATTATGTATTACTTAGTGTTTATTACTTTAAAACAAAGGAAATTATACTCCCCATTCCAGTAGTAGAGAGATTATATGATAAGAGACAGTGGAATATTTAGATACTCCATACAAGGTACAAACAGTTGAATTAGTTTAATAAGAATGTCTATATCAGATGTCAAGTAAAGTAATCATGGGAATATTGAAAAGTTATTGTTTATATAATAAGTAGGTATACAAGCTACCATCATTTCATTGATATCAGGTATCTAAGCCACAAAGAAAGCTTAGAAAATATAACAAAAACTGTTGTTACCTGGTTAACAATAGCTCAAATGTTATTGACACCAAATTAATATAGCATGAGATGTATATACAAAACAAAAAATATTTACCTCTATACTCCTTGTGGCGAATTCCACGCCTATTGTGGATTTTGACTCTAAGTTAAATTCATTTCTAGTGAAACGTGACAGCAGACTGCTTTTACCGACCCCTGAATCACCTATTAGCACAACTGGAACAAAGAACAGTAACAAACATTACGAATCACACACAAACACTATAACTACGTTAGTTACCAAAATTTTAACATTGGGGATGTAATCGTTAACGATTAGATCATATGTATGCTGGAAGGTGACTCACGAAAAACTTAAATTTACGAGAAATCGATCGATGTGACTCAATCAGCTGATGCGATATTAACTTGATTGTTACACACGTAAATGACCACGTATATCAATCAAACTACGTCTCAGGTTAGAATCACGTAAATATCACTCTGCTGTAATACAAAACGAAGGAGAAAATCTAATCAATCACTTTTTCCTACGTCATTATGAGACGAAACAATGGTTTCGAAAAGTTACATATCGAATCGAATATCTTGATGTAAACAATAATAGCACAGATGTTATACACGGTCTAGAATGAAATTAGCGCTACCTTTGAACAAATAGTCGTATTCGTCCTCTCTTGTGCCCATTTTGATTTATCTAGAGCTCTCTTCTAAGCGACGTCAAAATCGGTCAACTATAAAACGTCAAGATGAAACGTAAACAAAAATAACTGGAGACACAATTATCACAGTTTTTTTAAACACTACACTGTTCTCAGAATATAACTTTTAAACAGAGATTAATTAGATTTATACAGGTTTCAAACTAATAAAATCCTAAATTATCATAGAGACAAAATGGCGGATTGTTTTACGCCCCTCTTGGGTGCGTTCGGAACCTACGATAAAAAAAACCGAAGTGACCGCAGATATTGTCATATTGTAATATTATTATAAGCTGGATCTTTATTTGAATTATTTACCTATAGAAAATTATTTAACAAATTATTAAAAATAACTCTATTTAGAGCATTTACTGCGTCGAATTTAGATTCTCAAATCAAAACATTGACGTAATAAAGGCTACTCGGTTTTGCGTATATACATATATAGGTATGATAATATCAAAAAGTAGCTTCAGTTAACTTAATGGGAGGCACAAAGCTATAGGGTATGCTGATGACCTTGCAATCCTAGGGCAGTGTGAGATGGAAGTAATGAGCATGGCAGAGATATTGGAAATGGAAGTCAAGCAAGTGGGTCTCAGAATCAGTCGCTAGAAGACTGAGTATCTCCATATGAAGAGATACAAAGATCACAGAGCAAATAGAAGAGATCTTATAGTCAGAGCCACAACCTATAGAGGCGTCAACAAATTTAAGTATCTCGGGTGCACGATCACGGATACAAATCAAAGGGAGGACGAAATAACCATCCGCATCGTCAATGCGCTAAGGTGTACTGCAGCTCTTCATAAAGTGTTAGTGTCTAAGTTTATAAGCAGAACCACAAAAATTCGCGTCTACAAAACAGTAATTAGGCCGATTTTAATGTACGGGTGCGAGACTTGGACATTGACACTGAAGGAAGAAAATAGACTATTAGTCACGGAGCGAAAGATATTCCGTAAGATTCTGGGACCGACAAGAGGAGAGAAGGGGGAGTGGCGACAAAGATTTAATACCGAGATTAAAGATCTAGTGTCAGAGCCGAATATCATCGGGGAAATAAAAGCTACCCGACTTCGCTGGCTTGGACATGTGGAACGAATGGAAGAGGATCGAGCTGCCAAAAGAGCATATCTCGGGCGTCCCACCGAGCGTCATCCGGTGGGTCGTCCAAGGTACCGCTGGAAAGACGAAATAGCTAAAGACCTGAAAGAGATGAATGTGCTCGATTGGTCTGACTTAGCACAAAATAGGAAAGAATGGCGCACTTTAATGTTGGAGGCCAAGATCCACTTTGGATCGCTGAGCCAGCGAAGTAAGTAAGCTTCAGTTATAAAAAGACCAACGTAACATAAATTTGTGTTTTTTTACTAAATCAATTATTGATTGTAAGGCTAGTAAATTTTCATTCATATAGTTTCAGAACGCACCCTGACATCGTGAACTTACAAACGTGACGTTTGCTGCCAACATAATGGGTGCGTTCATAGAAAAGTAAACAATAAACAACTTTGATATTTCATAATTTTATATATTTTTAAATATTCATAAACTAAGATATACTACAAACATTCTTAAAACTATTATGCTGTAGCAGCGACTGCTTCACCTTCATCATCGCTGTCGTCTTGTACTACCTTGGAAAGTGTTTTGTCCACATGTACAAATGCGTCTATCTTGAGTTTCTCATGTGATGGCGGGCTGACAATCAAACACCTGTAAACAATTATCAAGCATAAAACAAAACCTCAAAGCTTAAGCATGAACCTACTATTTAAACAATTACATTATGAAGCTATTTGATATGATCCTTTGCTATATTCAGCAGGTCATAAAATATACTGATCTTAGCAATAATAAGAAAATGTCATTTTCTATGGAAAATTTTCTAAATTCATTCCTTAAAAAAACAAAATCATTTAGTTGTAAAATAAATAACTATGGCCTTACTTCGTGATAAAGAGGCCTTCTCGTTTCGGGCGTCCTGCCTGGGCGTCCTTTAATAGAGCGTCTATATTCTCGGCCACATGCTTTGGATCCATATTTAACTGCAAAAAATGTTACAATTAATGCAAGTAATTGAAATTCACAGCTGTATGTTTATTTTCATAACTGCTTATATTGAGGTTTCATAGAGGGGAAATTAAAATTTTAAACAATTGCACTATACACATTTTTTGATTCTAACAATAGAAATAATTCTTGTGTCTCGGTGGTTTTTATAAAAATACAAACAACGGACACAAAGAATATCTAGACTAGGAATAAGTATTTGTGGATCACATAAATTTTGTGCGAATCGTTCTCGACGCAGTGGTAGTGGCGAGGCGATCAGTGACCACTTTGCCATACGTGCTAAAAATATTGTTTTAAAATGAATCCGCTAGTGTCGCTGTTTCAAAATCTATATATTAATACGTGAAGCAAAAACTTTGTACCCCTTTTTTAGGAAAATTGCGCGGTCGGAGGAGTATGAAATTTGGCACAGTTATAGTTTATATGGAGAAGGAAGGGCGAAACCTAATATTTTTATAAAATATGCATTAGAAATACATTAAATTAATGAAAAAACACTACACGCACACATCCATGCATTTGACACACGCAGTCGAATCGCGTTCGTAGTATTTCGGCATTGTTCGTCTGACGTCGTACAACTCTTTGTAACTATGGTTACCTATACTTTATTTATATTTAATATGCATGTAATAGAAAACAAAGTAGCAAGCTTAGGAATTTTGGTCTAATTTTGACCACTAGGCGACTGCTAGTAATAAGAGAAAGGTATGAGACGTCGACTTTTAACATTCCAAGAGCTATGACAATTTCATACATTATTAGCTGACCCGACAAACATTGTTCTGCCATATAAATTATTTCCTACCTATTCTCATACCTATCATATACACATAAAAACATCATAAAAATCGGTCAAGCCGTTTCGGAGAAGTGCGACCACAAACACCGTGACATGAGATTTTTATATATATAGATTTAGTACTCAGATATGCACCATAGTACTAGTCTAAAGAATGTAGATCCCATATCAATATACACTGATAAGCTTAAAGCAACGAGCCGACGGATTAAACGACCATACTTTTTACTCAAATTGTTTAATACACACCCTTCCAACAGCAACTTCAACAAAACCATAATTCGGTTGGTGTTCATCCTTTTGAACTCTATACTGAACTCCTCCAGAGAACTTTCTTACAATCTCCTTAAGGTTCGAATCTAGAGTATGAGCCTTCAAGCTGGGGAATCTTCTCTTCATCAACCCTCGAATAGGTACCAGCTCAGTCAAAATGTTTGGATGTGCGACAATATAATCGAAGTCTCCTAGTTTGACTTGCCCCTCCTGCAAAAACATATTCATATTGTTAGTGGATAGTGGTCGAGATACAATAATCTGTATCAACAGGTACATAATTTTCCGAAGTTAAGTTGCGGCCTGCCGCGGCTAAAACCGATAATTTTGAGCACAACGCATCCATCAATCATGATTGCAGCACATTGATGTCCTTATTCATAAAACTTACAAAAAGCTTGTAATGTTGTCAAAAGATTTCTGAGAAGTACTCATTAAACTTGCTTTGAACAGAAAAGGATGCATGATACAAACTGTCATGTATCCAGTATTTAACCGCAGCTGTGCGAGGGAGATACCGATGCATCCCCGCTACAACCCTACTTTTTCATATATCTATATTTTAAAATATTAATTACATTCTTATTTTGGAACCAATTTAAAATAAATATAGATTGCTTAAAAGTTTTCGTTTGATTGCAAATAAAGATTCTGCAGATAATGAAGATTTAACTGTTTATCAATAATGATGTTCAGAATGTTTAGTAAACTTTTTTGCGAATTTTAACTATTGAACATATTAGAGCTCTGGTAAGGATTTTTTATGAATAAGAACACAATATGATATTGAATAACAGTAAAATGCAACAGTTAAGTCTTGCTAGTGAATACCCGGCCTAAGGTGCATGATGACAGTTGTTTGTTCTAGACTGGCCAAGCTGGACAATTACAAAGCCTCCAAAACTTTTCCCTTTATGGTTTTTACAAATATCTGAATACGCCATTTCCAATTTTGTTAGAGCCGCAGATCTGCTTCCGTGGTGTAACGGTAGTGAATGCGACTGCTGTGCATGTGGTCTCGGGTTCGATTTCCGGGTCGGGCCAGCAGAAAGTTATAGGGTTTTTCTGTTAAGAAATCTCAATAGCAGCCCGGAGTTAGGAAGTTAGCGGTGTTAGACACGTAAAGCCGTTGGTTTTGCGCCTGATCTCTCTCCGGTCGTGTCGGATTACCGTCCCATCAGATCATAAGACTGAGGGAACAGAGTGTGCACTTGTGTTTGCGAACGCGCTTGTGCACTATAATATCTCCTGCGCAGATAGCCAGTCTCTGTTAAGATTGGCCGCCGTGACTAAAATACGATCTGTAGGACATTATTACTATTAAAGCCGTGGCAAAACAAATCAGTCATCTTTTCACTCAGGGAGAAAGAGAATCATGTGAAATATTAAGGAAAACGAGGAACTATTTGACACTGCCCCAGTATTTGGGATTGGATTTGGATGGATTTATTTAAGGAAGGAAGTACATTCACTATATTGATGAAACTTAAACCACTTTGCCTTTTACGCAATCTAAAGCTAGTACATAGGTACATACCTGTATTTTCTTAATAAGATCAGTGCCACCAGCCATAGTTGCTCCAGCATCAGTGGCTTCCTTGATTATTTCGGCGCCTTTGCAGAATGCAAGGATAGTACGCTCCTCATCGCGGGGGAATATATGCGGCAATAAAGACAGACGAGTGAAACTGTCAAGGTAGCGGTTCTAGAATATAAAGTAATAATAATATAATCATAAATTTTTATTCAATAAATAAAAGTCTTTACAAAACACATTAAAGGCTACTTATTGTATTCAATTCACATTAAAACTATATTTAATCTAAAGGAAAACATTTACAATTTAAATATTGGACACAAAAAGTCTTGTTTATAATGTCTGTTTTTACATTTTATTACCTGAACTAGGTCAGAGACCTGTGTTTCAGGCTGTTTCGAATATTACATTGTTATTCTATTATTAATAAAGTAAGGGTCTACAAAAAACATTTATACATGTACTGTAAACATATTAGTTAAGTATATATAATTCTTCTATCAACACGCATCGTTTGGACCCCAGTACCTAAACATGATGCTTTTTTATTGTGTCTAGATATGGTTAAATTGACTTATTATAGGTCATTTGTTATGTTGCTAACTCAGTCAATGGTTACGTGAACTTAAAAGTATATATATACAACAAAACTATGAATGCAGCTCCAAGAAGCTATTTTCAACACAAGTATCACTACTTGTGTGTATGTGGGTGTAATACAAGTTTTGTTAGCCCTTTAGTGAAAGAGGCTATGAATTATTTTCTTAGCTCAACAAGATATCTCTAGATACTGCTATATTTCACCATCATTAAATGCAAATCCTTTATGGAGCCATCCTTAAATTACATCACACCAATCCCATGATTTTACCCCTCCCCCATCCATGTCACAGCTGGTCACCATTTTGCAATTTTACATCTAATTTTAAATTATTATTAAATTAAAATTCCAGCAGTTTCAAGATTAGTTTTATTTCCATTTAGGAATTCCTTGTGTAATGCATTATTGGATGGTGTATTACTGTACTTAGATATATTATATTTTAAAATGTGATGTTATAAAATTCATGACCATCCCACCCCATGTCACACAATGTCACCATGTGAAGGGTGACATTGTGTGCTTAGGGGCTATCCATAAATTACGTCACCGTATTTTATGGATAGCCTCTAAGCAGTGCTACCAACATGCATTTAACTGTACACACCTGTTTAACAGCCTGCATGTTAAACTCAATCTGAGCATAGACCAGAGCATCTGGCACATTGTACATTGTAGGATCATGTGTTTGTCTATGTGCCTTCACAGCCTCTTCAGCGGTGTAGACAACCCACCGGTAGTATTTGAGAGGATACACATCATCGTGAGCGATGGGCTTGAATGTGTCATTTACATGTTTACTGACATTTGATTTGGCTACCCTGAAATCATTAAAAGGTTTTTTTATTAATAATGGGATCATACTGGCTAGAAGGAGACATCACCTGCAATAATTTTTCCCACAAATGTTTGTAAGCTACTAGTATTCCTGTTAATATCATGTATCTTGGTATAGAGATGTTGTGAATATTTGCATCTGCAAATGCGGAGTTTCCGCGTCGATTTGGACATTCGCATTCGCAATAATCAACGTGGATGTTAATGTGGATTCAGATATAGTGCAGGTTGCGACAAGTGAAGATGATAATCAAGTTATGAACAGCCGCAATTGCGGAACTTCCGCATCAATTTGGCTTTCCCATCAAATATCCATATCCGCATCCTCGGATGTCAAAAAATCTGCATTTGCAACATCCCTGTTTTGGTAGACTCCATGCTTCTGTAAGCATTGGGTGCATATCTATAGTGAAACAAGTGGAGAATAATTAGATACCCAACACCCACTAGCTACTCAAGTTACCATTGGTTCAGTTTTACTTAAAAACAGAATCTACTAACACCATCAAATTTTAATTTATTTCAAATTTATATTGCTATCTGTCTTGCAAATGACTAGTATTCTGGTTACTACCTCTGACTAAGCTAAATGCTTGTGATGCATGTGTGTTCACATATGTGTGTGCAAAGGAAATGACTTGAATCATTTTGATATGTTCAATGCCTGATTAAATGGGCTACTGCTCCTTTTATTCCACAAATGTTCAACTTATACTGTGCCAATTATTTTCAAGTACTAAATATACATACTTATCCTTTCCTCTCTGGTTATGTGGAACGAAACCAACTTTGGTGACTTCAACCTTAACTTTCTTGGCGCGAGCCTTTGCTCTGGTACCTTTACGAGCAGCATAAGACACAGTCGCAGTGTGCAAAGATCTCTGTAAATTGAGTGAATGTTTCCCTTTAATTTACGGCTCATATTTACACCACACATATATGAGAGTTTCTTAAACTTTATTAAAATATTTAATAGTACATTTTACTTACCAAATTCGTAGTGTTGCATTTATAAAATGTTAAGGTATTGGTGAACATGGAACCTGGAAGTTTATTAGTGAAGTTTATTTATAAATATTGTTTATATAAATGTATTAAGGATTTTGGATACGAAAATACTTACGGAATAGAGTTCCAGCCATGATTATGATTATTTGTTATGTTTTAATACTTATAATACAGAAAAAATATTTTATTATGATAGGATATTTAGGTTATCCATGAAGAAAATATATTGACAGTATTTTTTTTATTTGCTAGTTGCTACCGTACTTACCGTTCAGAAAATATACTTTTATAACTAGCTGTAAAAATTAAACGCGTATTTTATAAAAATGACTTATAGGATGGTAGTATAACATATTTGATCCCATATGCCTTAATGGTCTAACTATCTATAAAACAATAAGATGAATAGGTATCAATATATAAAATAACACAATTGAAATATAAGTAAGCTCTTAAGTATTTTTGTATGCCACAAGTGGCAAAACATGCAGCAGATCCTATTTTAACTGACTACCATGTACCTACTTATTTATTACTCATATTTTACAAAATAAATATCGATATCTTTATTTATCTTTATCTCTTTAATGCGGTTCTTCCATTGACTAAGGACTCTATATTGCCTATGGCATCACAAAGTAATGCTTTGACATTAACTTTCAAAACTTCAAAACATAAAACATTCGTTTACGGAAATCGGCATCGGCGGCAGTCGTTACATTTTATTACTATAAATATTTTACCAAAATGAATTAGTATTAATTAAAAATATTAGTTTGTTACACGTTTATGTGCAATAACCAATCATGGAGACAGTAAACATTAGTTTACTCGCAGTATCACTATTTGTTTTACTGTGGGGTGTGGCCGGCCAATATGAATGGCAAATACGAGATGCTTTTGACGAAGTTCGTGGAAAAATTGACAAGATAAATGCAGATAACTGTTACATCACACATTTAGATGAGCTGTACTTGCCTGAAGACTCAGTTTCACACCACCCCGATGTCAAAGAGATCAACATAAACCCAGTGTTTCCAAATCGTACGGCGATGTTGCATTTACACAACATGGCTATGAATCGTGCCTTCTTTTGGAGTTATATCCTCCAGTCAAGGTTTATTCGGCCTGCCATTAACGATACCTACGATCCTGGTATGATGTATTACTTTCTTTCATCAGTAGCTGATGTGTCAGCTAACCCTTACATTAACGCTAGTTCTTTATATTTCTCGCCGAACATGTCATATACATCCTCATACAGAGGCTTCTTCAATAAGACTATGCCAAGATTCGCGCCGAGAGCGTTCAGAGCTGATGATTTCAATGACCCTGTACATCTACAAAAGATATCTACTTTGAATACATTCCATGTTGAAGATCTTGGTGCTTTCGACCCGGAGAGTTTGTCTAAAGATTATACGTCAGAGTTCTATAGAATCAACGAATGGTATAAGAAATGGTTGCCTGATCAAGTAAAGAAGCGTCATGACACGAAGACAACTTACCAAGTAGAAATCAGATATGCTAATAACACTAATGAGACCTTTACTTTCCACGGACCACCTGGTAATGATGAGGTTTGTATTTTAATCCATATTATTATTCTTTAAATCCGGTTAGACCAGAAAAGCCGACCACAAGTGACTTGGGAATAATAAAGTCAAAGTCAAAGTCAAAAATCATTTATTCATTTAGGTCACAAAGTAACACTTATGAACGTCAAAGTATATAGGTTAGTGAGTTTACTAAGTTACTGAAGCTACATTTAGGTTAGTTGCTAGGTTCAGGCAAAGGGTAGAGCCTATGAGAAGAAACCTGCAAGAAACTCACGGCCACTCTTTTAAATCGTCAGTTAAATATAATTTCAGTATTTTACAACTCAGATTAAAGGATAGAGAGAAGAAGATTATTACTACAAATTCAAAATTAACTCATATCTTATTTTGGCTAAATTGCTGAACTGATGAGACAATTGGGCCTGTAAATCAATATAGATTACAAACCTTAAAAAAATGTATTTATTATTAATTTAAATAATATTTTTGGTTGTTGTAAAATTAAAAATAAAAAAGCATTCTGACTGGACTGACAGCTGTTTGTATTAAATGCTGAGAATTTTTACTGTGACATTGGCATAAAACCTATGAATATATGATGGTATCTAGCAAGGTCTTTAATAAAAGGTTGCAATCTGAATTTAATGCCACCACTATTTATAGAATTTTACCGTTTACTGGTGTTATAATCACTATAGATTATAACACCAGTTACCACCTAAAGCTTTGCTTACATGACATGTTATTAAAACAGTCTATCATATAAAATAGATTAACCTATTAGTAAAAACATTTTATTCTTCAGTAATTTCAGATATAGCCCCATACTTACAAAGAAACAAATATTAGAATACTATCAAGGAAACAATTCGTAAATTATGTATTGATATCAGCAATGTACATAATAATCACAAGTTTATCTCTTGTGACCTGAACTACAATTAAATCTCAGTAAACAGGATGCTGTATTGGTTATCACAGCATCTGGTGCACACAAATAGCATCCTCCATCAGTTTGCTGATAAACTTATTTTTGGCAAATAAAATAAATGTATGATAAATGTTTATAAATTGGTGTTATTGAATAATAAGAATCCAATTGTTGTGGATATAGGATACACAAAGTAATATTTAATTATATCCATTACACACACACATAAAAATCATAAAATAAAAATAAAAATTTTACATCACAATGAATAAATAGGTTATAACAAATTATTTCATAAAATCAGGTAAAAGTCTAAAATTATTTTATTACTCAATACTTATACTTATAGGGTCTAAGTGATTTATGTCTTTGTGGCATCTCCTGGTTGATTGAATTATACATCTCCCTCAGAGATGGTAGGTGGATGGATGAAGATGGATAGGTATCTAAAATTTAATTTCAAAGCTCTGTTAAACATATTAATTTTAATCCTTTATAACGGCCAGAATTGAAGAAAAGCATTGTCTCAATATTTTTCTTAGCCATTTTGTTTATGCTGGTTATTCTATTGGGTTCTGCTGCACATCTGCAAACAGCAGTCTTTTCTTAATGTGCAGACAAAATGTTAAAATATTATATTTCTTTTAGGTCCCTGGTCCAGTAAACTGGACTCGCCCATACTTCGACTGTGGGAGACTGAACAAGTGGCTTGTGGCTGCAGTATCGCCTGTCGCCGATATATATCCGCGCCACACGCAGTTCAGACATATTGAATATCCTACGTAAGTATACTTCTTAATCTATACAATTATATAAAAATGAATTCCTGTTTCCCTTGGTGAAAAAAAAATTATTGAAGTTATGGCATAATAACTTGAGAACTACTTTACAGATTTCAATCATTTTTTTTTTAAGTTTTCTAATACTTTGTTGAAGGTTCTTATGGATAGAAAAGTTATGAAAATTGTTCAGAAGATTAGATCATTTCAGAAAACTTAACGAGTATTTTAACTTCGCGAGTTTGACAATTTGTCTAAGACAAGACAACGCCTGTCAGGTCAGCTAGTTTTATACATAGAAACAAGAAATTAATTTCACATCAAGGCACAAGTGTCTGTAAAAAACATATTTTCAGAGGCGAATTTGAGCTGGATTGTTTGAAACCTGCTTCAGGTTTTGAGGATAGTTCAATCTGTAGCTGCATATAAGCCAGTTAGCATATTCTGTTCAGCTTGTGACAAATCTAATAAGACTGCATAACTATAGAATTTAACCTGGGGTTTCATTATAGGATACTGTGTATGTGTCCATCAGAAGACTGAAAAACTTTGCAATGTCCGGTAAATACCCAAAAAGCTAAGAAAAAATGAAACAACTGTGAAACAGGGCTAGATATGAAGGTTGTGCTTTTCTATGTCATTCGGGTGTCAAATAAGCATACAGGTGGTCTAGTGATTAGGGTGCGAGTTGTTTTACGTTAACGCGATAGAAACGTTTACCGTGTTCTCCTCTCTGATTGGTTAAGAGCTTGGAGAGGACTATTCGGAGGGCCGAACGTCATAAACGTGTCGATCACGTTAACGTAAAACATACACGCACTGGGCACTCTGCTGCCATCATAGCCTTTTATATCTTAAAACATTACAATAATACTCATGCATTATTGACCTATCCTCAGATAGACCAAATGATGTTCTCATAAGAGTAAAAAATCACACAGGCTAAACCAGTTCCCAGACTTTTTAACAAAGACCAGACCACTTTCAAAATTTAGCTGGTTCCAGTGGACCCCTTGTGGTTAAACAAGTTCAGGCAATAAAAATAATTGTTGAAATCTCTACAGGCTGAATTTTTTTTTTAGAAATTCTTTGGACAACCTACCACAGTAGGCGGGCTGACCATATTTTATTTCTTTTTTATTAATTCTCTACCGAAAAATCGGTAGGATCGAGAGACCACTGGTACTGAATATGAAATATGCAAGTTTTTACAAGTAACAGTCGCTGAGCTTCTTAATATATTATCTGCTTACAATCTTACATGATAGGTGAAGTCAAGCCAATATTTTAGTTCTTCACTATCTATAGCAAATAAATTTTCGTGGACCCCCGCTTACGAATTGTGAACTCCCATTTTTTTCACGCCAACGTAGACCCCGTCGAGTCTCCCGTGGACCCCTGGGGTCCACCTGAAACACTTTGGGAACTAATGGGCTAAACAATGCTTATATGGAATGTGCTAGACTGTTATAAATGCAAGGCTGCGTCAGATAGTGCCCCAACCGTATCAGGTTGCGTAAAACAAAGAGGAAATATGCATATAATGAATATACGAGTCAGTGAGGTGTCATACCGACCGTGTATTATAAATAGCAGTTTGTTTTTAATTTGTTTATAAAGACCACTGGGCACTAGGAATAATTCCTGTGTCGACTAAACAACGGACACAAAGTACATTCAGACTCAGAACACACAATTGTGGATGGCAAAGTTTTGTCCCGTGTGGAATTCGAATCCACAACACTCTGCGCAATGCCAGTGGCCAGACAGTCACTTAAACCATTAAATATTTATACATATAATAAAACTAGATGTGCCCGCGGTTTCACCCACGTTTATGATTACTGCGCCGCCCCCGTGGGTCTTAGCGTGATGTTATATAGCCTATAGCCTACTCGATAAATGAGCTATCCAACACAAAGAACTTTTCAATTCGAACCAGTAGTTCCTGAGATTAGCGTGTTCAAACAAACAAACAAACTCTTCAGCTTTATAATATTAGTATAGACTAGATGTTCCCGCGGTTTCACCCGCGTTTATCATAACTACGCCGCCCCTGTGGGTCGTAGCGTATGTAGCGCACGCAGCGGAAGCTCTCAAAAGGAAAAAAAACCCTCCGATTTTGAAACATTCTTCATTGGTGCTCCGCTCCTATTGATCTTAGCATAATGATATATAGCCTATAGCCTTCCTCGATAAATAAGCTATCCAACACAAAGAATTTTTCAATTCGAACCAGTAGTTCCTGAGATTATCGCGTACAAACAAACAAACAAACTCTTCAGCTTTATAATATTAGTATAGATTGTAAGTGTTTGATGCCTGGTACACAGGAGATATATAAGAAAAATTATGTGAAGGGTTTTATAAGAGCTATAGAAGCCAAAACAACAAGTTTTAGATTTTTTGTCTGTGTGTCGCATAATATGTTTGTGCGCGCATAACGCAAAAACTATTGCACGGAATTTATTGTTTCGAGATTGGTATTGCTGGAGGTCTAATTTAAAATGGGATTAAATATAATGACCACCAAAAATACTAATTGCGCAGCAAAATATGCCTACTAAAATATATCATAACGAGCACCTATACGACTCAAATCACTGCATTCCGTCTCGGAAGGGATAGGTTATGTTAGGTTCCTTCTTAAACACACCCAAAAATAGGAGCCCCACGAGGCAGGGCTCCGTCGACTTATTTTGATATCTTTATTAAAATTAAACTACTATATACGGATTTTATCGCGTTGTTTATTTGACACTTTATTACAAATTTTTGAAAACTGTTACATTACTATTACTATTAAACTTTACTAATTTTTAAGCTAATTAAATTATTGAAACTATTAAAACTATTTATACTATTACTATACTATTATACTATTTATATTTGTGTTTACACTTTTGATCTCTTTAATTATATTTTCGTGTGCAATTTGTATTTTTGGTAAGCATATTTTGCTGTGCAGTTAAATAATACCCATTTAAAATCTTCTGCATGTTTCATATTGATACACCGCCTGGAAGTTGAATATTATATGTCTAAGATTTTTATATATGTAAAGAAAGAAAACATAGGTAGGTATATATCAGCTACCATGTGTACAAATTCGCGGGTAAAAGCTAGAAATGAATATACGAGTTATACTTACACATCATGTAAAGATAGAAAAAGAGCAAAACCTAGGCGAACGTTTCTCGGTCAGATCGGAGGAGATCGGAGGCGTTCTGGACAAAGGCCAGGTTAAGAGCACCTTGAAGGCTTGAACCGACGGGCGTGTATGAAAGTGAATGAAGCCAGAGAAGTGTGTCAGGATCGTAGGAAATGGAAATCTGTAGTGTCTGCCTACCCCTCTGGGAAACAGGTGTGAATCTATGTATGTATGTATTATGTATTATAATTGGCACAAAATATTTGTATATTAAAATAAAACAAAGTATACTAATTGTCCAACTATTGTAGTGATACATTGTTTTTGTATCAAGTCTGTACCTCTTGTTATTGTTCTGAGCTCTTTTCATTAAAACTGTCATTATAGTTTACTATAGGGTAGTCAAATGGTTAGAAATGGTACTAGATTTCAAATAAACTAAATAGTGTACAAGTTTTGAAAATGTTATCTATACTAATATTATAAAGCTGAAGAGTTTGTTTGTTTGTTTGAACGCGCTAATCTCAGGAACTACTGGTCCGAATTGAAAAATTTTTTGAGTGTTGGATAGCCACTCTAGATATCGAGGAAGGCTATAGGCTATATAACATCACGCTACGACCCACGAGGGTGGCGCAGTAACGATAAACGCGGGTGAAACCGCGGGAACATCTAGTTTATATAAGCATGGTGGCAAACATAAGGATTGATTGCACATGTAGTTAGTGGTTTAAGTGGTCGCCTCGCCACTGTCTCTGCCCCGAATGTTGTGGATTCGATTCTCACATGAGACAAAATATGTGTAATCCACATTTTGGATGCTGTTTGTGTCCGTTGTTTGAATATTTGTAAACGCCCGCGACAAAGCAATTATTCCAAGTGAGGACTGCCATTCGCAAAGTCGCTGTTAAACTTGTGACCTCCATTATTGGCATTAAATAATTGTTACCTATTAAATCAGAGAGCGAGCAAGCTTTAGCATTTTAGGGTCGAGTAAAAAATAAAATGTATAAAGATATTAAGGTTTACCAACCTGGCAACCCTTGCTTAGTTACAGATGATAAATATAAAAATGAAGTGGTACTGGTAGTTATTGTACAATTTGTCATAAGTTGTGTTTTTTGCATTGTTTGACATGTTATCAGATACCAAACGGTATTACCACAATTTTAATCTGAAGGCTAAAGGAAATAGGTTTTGTCCAAATCCTGTGTAGATAGCTGGGATGTCTGATTAGGAGATAAATCAAACAGATCATGCATATATCTTAATTTAGGCAATTGTATGTATTTTTGATTTCTCCTTTTTAATATGATTACTCCTGCACCATGGCTGTGTCACACGGAGACTTTACCAAACAACAATTTAAGTACATAAAGTACATTAGTGTTGCCGAACTATCGATAGTTTGTTTATCGATACTTGACCTCGGAAATCATCTATAATATCGATAGGCCTATCGATACTGTTGATACTATCGATAATATCGATAGCTCAGTTTTACACAATAGCATCAGTATACTGCAAAACTATTGATAGTATCGATAGTATTGAAGCTCAATATCGGAATAACTATCGATAATATCGAT
Source organism: Catocala sponsa (assembly GCA_963564715.1). Lineage (NCBI taxonomy): Eukaryota > Metazoa > Arthropoda > Insecta > Lepidoptera > Erebidae > Catocala > Catocala sponsa. Next base: position 2,525,510 of record OY751337.1, read on the forward strand.
AGTATTGCTGTTTACCAATAGTATTGCACTAAAACAACAATCGATGGTATCGATTGCTATCGATACTATTGTTTTTGCTTAGACTATCGATAGTCTATCGATGGGCTATCGATAATGGACTATCGAAAGGCAACACTTAAGTACACCCAGACTCAGGACAATAATTTGTGGATCACATAGTTGTTCGAATAAAATTTCGAACCTAAAACAATCAGCGGCGACTACGGCGCGTGGCGAAGCAACTGCATGCTCGGTGCGCCATTCGTGTAATCTTAAATCTATCTATCTATCTATCTATATTATATAAGCTTAAATTACCACTCACTGACTTAAAGAAACAGAAGGGGGATATACATACAAGGGGGAGTCGTTGGAAAAAAGGAAATATAGCGTCGTATAGAGAATCGTTCAAAGGGTAAAAATGCCTGACCTTCGGAAGGTCAGCTATTGGTGGTGGTACCCCATCGGATCTCGGAAACGGTGATATCTACGGGAGTCGTTCTCGAACAAAATCTTCCTAATACCCTGGCAACTTTTAGGGGAGCGAAAAAAAACATGGCTTCCATACAAAAAAACATGGCCGCCATACAAACGTTGACCTCTAATATCTCCGAAACGGTTAGAGATAGGTGGAGTGTGTTCGACGAAATGTCATAGACGTCAACAAGATCTTTCCAGAAAAGGTCATTTTCAAGGTCAATTTAAAAACCTCTACCGCAACCACGCGAAATACTAGTTAAACTATAAGAATCTCGCACTTAGGCGTGTTGATAGGTTACTAACAAATACGAGTTTAATTTGACACTCTTACTTGTTAACAACGATAGTCTAGCTATTATAGACGCAACCTTCATCTCTAAGAATTCTCTATAAAGATCTCGTATGTGAAGTCTACCAACCCGCACTGCGCCTGCGTAGTAGATAATGGCCCAACTCTTACACTGAAAAGAAGTCTCTACCCAGCAATACTACAGTATATTCACAGGCCTGATATTATTATTACTTGTTAACCAGGTACACGGCGGCTGTAGTGATGGAGATGGATTATGACAGGATAGATATAAACCAATGTCCGCCTAGTTTGGGTAACGAAGGACAGAATAGATTCGCTTCGACTGCGCGCTGCAAGGAAACTACTGAAGTAAGTGGTACTTAGATGTTGTTTTTGGCTTTCTACGTACATAATTTACTAGATACAGATTTATAGGTTTGGAGGCCTTGGCGTAAGAAGTGTAGGCCCTGTATAAATCAACACGAAATAGCATTCAACTCGCAAAGTAACAAAGACAATTCTTCTTTTTCTTTTCGTGTGGTTAGTGGTCAACCTGTTATCAAGAGTTGTTCAAGCCGCCCGTAGGCCTCGTGACATGGCTTAACGACTGCTATCAATTTGACAACAACCGGGACCGACTTTTTACGTGCCCTCCGAAGCACGGAGACGCTCAGATGAAATACCACTAAGCGGTCACCCATCTATAGACTGGCCGCACCCAACGTTGCTTAACCTCGCTAATCGTTTACCGATCAGAGAGTGCAACTGGCTATAAGCGCCTCGCACATAATCAAAGACAATGATATTTATTTTTGTTAAACATGAGTATGACAGTAAATGTGTACACACGGCTACACATCAAGTTAGGCACCCTATATACGCATAACTACGCTACATACAAAATAGAGAATAGTCGGAAAGGGACAATGCATAGTGGTGTCGATGTAATGGTAAGGATACAGCGTCGCGTCTCGTTCAGCGTGAATGAGACAAAATAACAAAAATATAATGCACTCTCTCGCACGATTCGCAGCGTTCAACTTCTATTTATTTATTTTTTTATTTTTTTATTTATTTATTATTTAATAAAGGTACATAGTAGTTCTTACAATTTAACACTAAGTCCAACAAAACTATATGTACATAGTTTGTCTGTTGGATCGATTTACAATCATAGTTTAATATAATTTATGAAAGTGTATAGTAATATTAATATATAAAAACAAAATAGTAATAGAAAAACAACTGTTAGGTATATATATATATATATACACATACATACATACACACACCCATATACATATATACACACATACACACATATATATACATATATATACATATAGACAAGTTATGGCAGTGTACTGAGTAGATATTTTTTTAGTTTATTCTTAAATTTATATTTTATTTCTTCGTCCCTGATTTCATCTGGTAAATTGTTGAGTATATAAGGGATACGTTTGTTTAATGTTCGGTCTCCATAGACATTATTAACTCTCGGTACTACATATTTACCAGATGACATCGCTCGGGTGTTATAATTGTTACACACTTTTGTCAGCAATGAGCTATGCTCATGTCTGCCATGGTTATTGGTTGCGAGAATATATTTATGTTTCAGTCTGACCGGTAATACTTTACAAATTTTGAAAAGTTTATAATAATCATTTTTATATTTATTTTTAGTTTTTTTATCCACTAGTAGTTTTAGGAACCTAATTTGTATGTTTTCTAATTTTTCAATGTAGGATTTAAATGTAAGCCCATAGCAGTCAAGAGCATAATCCATTACAGATTCCACCATACAAGTGTACAGAATTTTTAGGGTGCTACTAGGAACTCGGTAACTTAAGTGGTAAAATTTACTCAATATACTTCTTAGTTTATTTATCAAGAAATTTATATGTTCTATCCATGAGAAATGCTCGTCAACTTTAATACCTAAGTAAGTAACACATTTTATTCTCTGAATAGGTTTGCAACCACAATTGACACAGTTACCATGAATGCAATCAAAAGTGTGAGTGTATAGTGTTAGAGGATTTTCCTTTAATGGTAAGTAGGGCGAGTGTATGATCATATATTGTGTTTTATCGGTATTTAATACGATTCCGTTATCATGCGACCATTTCACTACTACGTCCACGTCTTGCTGAACTAGTTGACACGTTTCAGCGAGGTCCGTACCGGCTCGCAAGATACACAGGTCGTCCGCGAACATCTGCGCTGAGCAATGTTGTAGCACATTACATAAGCTATTTACATGCATTAAATAGCATACGGGACCGCTTCCTGAGCCCTGCGGTACCCCACATCGGACCAATTTTTCATCGCTAAACGTGTCCCCTATCTTGACCCGGTAGCAGCGTGAAGTGAGGTAGTCTCTGAACCATTCTTTCAGAGGCCTCTCCACGCCACACTCTTCTAATGATGTTATTAGCGTGTTTGTTTCTAAAGTTTCAAAAGCTTTTTTGTAATCAAAAAATATTGCTACTACAATTTTTTTCTCGTTTAAATAGTTATTAATTTCGTTAGTAAAATTGGACAATAATGTATTGGTACCCTTTCCTTTTTGAAAACCGTGCTGTGATTTATTTATTAAGTTATTTGTACTTAAATAGTTCCCTAGTTGATTTATTATGCACTTTTCTATCACTTTGTCAACACTAGATAAAATTGCTATCGGCCTATAATTAGAGTATATCTTACGGTCGCCTTTTTTATATATAGGACGTATTATTGCTTCTTTAAGTTTATCGGGAAATTTATGTTTTTCAACAGATAAATTAATTAACTTCGCTATAATAGGAAGTTAATTAATTTATCTGTTGAAAAACATAATTCTAATAGTTCAAAGTCCATACAGTCTAGGTTGATGTGTCTCTGTGTGTACATGGTGTTCAGTGAGAAGAATTCAAGATCAATATGTTTAGCCATGTATGACGTGCAACATTATAATGGTGTACAATATACCTAAATTAAAATAAGAATCATCTCGAAGTAATTTTAGCGTGTTTGTGGAGGCCTGTAATGGTAGGCCTCATTACCCACCCCTAAAGCCGGCCCTTGATGTTCGGTTAAACAAGTATACAGGTGTCTCAGAATATGTGATTCAAATTGTAACGGGAGATTCCTTAGGTAAGGACCTTTCAAATATGCTTAATAAAAAAATAATGACCTGAGTGTAAAATAAAAAAATACAACCCTTTAAAAAAGTACGACTTTTTCAGACTTTTAACTACAAGTGCTTCGTTTATGGCTATTTTTCATTTTTATTTCACTATTATTATTTGTGAAGGGTTGATTCGTCAAACTACAAACGACTTTGAAAAAACTGACTTAGTTTTGAAATCGCAGGATTATTTTGATGTATATTTTTTGCAGCAAAGAAAATCTTGTAAGTTTTACCAACAACACAACATAATTTTGATATTTATTTTTATTTAGCACATTTGAAAGGTCCTTACCTAAGGAATCTCCCGTTACAATTTGATTCACATACTCGGGAACACCCTGTACAGTCTCTCTAATGTACTTACATACACTTAGTTCGACGGCTTATGTTATTAAGCTTTAGGTCCATATATTAAGGTCATACCTATTATCCTCTAACAGGCATTGTTCCAACCTCAGTCCTGCTATTCGAATTCTTGACAGAAAAAGCCAATAACCGGGTAAAGACCCGGCTTGGGAATCGAACCATAATTAATATGAATTTGTCTTTTGTAGTGTGAGCCTCTTCATGGGTGGGGTTTCCGCCGCGGTGGTTACCAATGCCGGTGTGCGCCTGGGTTCAGGCTACCGAGCATCGTACGGCGGCCATACCTCGGCGAGATCATCGAGAGATCCACCTCCGACCAGTACTATAATAACTTCGACTGTAAGAAGATTGGCTGTGAGTATACACCTAGCTTTGATTCCAACAAATTTTTGTTTTTTATTTGTTGATCTGCATTCTCTCCATATTTACACAGAGCTGACTATGCTATTTCGAATAAATAAAAAATCTTATATTTTTAAAAAGCATATTGTCAAATAACAAACATAGTAGTAGAGCCTCGCTGATTTTAGCATGAATGGGCCGGCTCGATCGGGAAAGGACTACCCTCTCACAGAATATCGACGTGAAATAGCAGTGTTCCTACTGTTGTGTTTCGTTCGGTGAGTGAGAGTACCGGAGGCCCAATCACCCTCTTTCCCCTTCCCGTTCCTTCTCCTTCCCACTTCCTTTCCTAAAGGGTCGGCAACGCGTAAGTGACACCTCTGGTGCTGCATGCGTCCATAGGCTACGGTGACCAATTACCATCAGGTGGGCTGTATGCTTGTTTGCCACCTCAGGAGAATAAAAAAGAAAACGTCAACCAACGACTAGCATTGCTAATTTACAAAAGCAGGTTGAACATAGTATTGCGAATACGCAACGTTGTTATTTAATATCCAAAAATATTAATTGGTATTATAGGTACCTACAAATAAATGTAAAATTATAAGGATTATCTAAATAATCCAAAATCTTCATTTTTTTAGGGTTTCGTACCCAAAGGGTAAAACTGGACCCTATTACTAAGACTCCGCTGTCCGCCCGTCTGTCCGTCTGTGACCAGGCTGTATGTCATAAACCGTGATAGTTAGACAGTTGAAATTTTCATTGATGATGTATTTCTGTTGCCGCTATAACAACAAATACTAAAAAACAGAATAAAATAAATATTTAAGTGGGCTCCCATACAACAAACGTGACTTTTTTGCCGTTTTTGTAGATAGTGCTACGAAACCATTCGTGCGCGAGTCCGACTCGCACTTGACCGGTTTTTATGATTGCTGATAATTTGAATTCGAAACAACGACCTCCTGATCGCAAATCCAATATTTTATCCATTGGCCAACTGCAGATCCAAGATCTTTTTGAATACTAGCTTTTTCCCGCGGCTCCGCTTGCGTTAATTTAGAATTTGACAATCAATTCGAGTTGTACTCTGCTTGTAATAATATAATTCAATCATGATTCGAAAGACACGTGGCGCCATCTATTATCATAAGAACTTTATTGTTGGTTTCCTCGGAAACAGTAATTTTTTTCGGGATGAAAGGTAGCCTATGTCCGTTTCTGTACACCTGACAATGTATATGCAAAAATTTCAGAATGATCGGTTCAGTGGTTTAGGCGTGAAAATGTAACAAACAAACTCATTTACGCTTTTATAATATTAGTTAGGATTAGGATTAAAATTTGATTGCCTCACCAGGGATTCAACGCCTGCCCGTCCAGTGGGAGAAAGCGCACCCATTCCTCCGCGCGATATACATGGACCGCCACTACGAGTATGTGAATGCGACCAGCGGGCCCGAAGCGCTGCACACAGAGAGAGTCAACGTATACGAAGTGCTCAACTTCATTAGAGGAGTGCAGCCTAATAATTGTTCTAAGTGAGTGTTATATTTAGAACTAGCTTTTGCTCGCGGCTTCGCTCGTGTGAAATATAGCCTATGTTACTAGGTGATAATAGCTTTCTAATGGTGAAAGAATTTTCAAAATTGGTTGACTATAATATTGTCTTCTGTTTACGCGAATGTTATCCATTGAAATTAAACTACTATATACGGATTTTATCGCGTTGTCTATTTGACACTATTACAAAATGTTGAAAACTGTTACACTACTATTACTAATTCTTAAGCTAATTAAATTATTAAAACTATTTATACTATTACTATACTATTATACTATTTATATTTGTGTTTACACTTTCCCCGACGTTTCGGTTGCTTTTCAGCAGCCATGGTCACGGGGAGACTAAGATGGTAGTTGTCTCAATGTTCCAGTGTAGTTTTTTCAAAGTACCCGAACATAATTTAATCATTGGTGTTTCTTTTTACGCAGAATGATTTACTTTCAATTGGTTGACTAGTTTTTGTGTTACACCCTTGGAAAAGAAAAAGCAGATTTTTCCTTTTCGGAATATAAGAATAGATTTGCTTCCTTTTAACAGAATTCTTACAAGAAACCTTATAAATGCTTGCTCTCTCGATAAAATTATTAAATACTAGATGTGCCCGCGGTTTTACCCGCGTTTATCGTTACTGCGCCGCAGTAACTACATATAAACGCGGGTGAAACCGCGGGCACATTTAGTAGTATACATATTTAAAAGATTAGGTGGTATATATTTTTATAGCACATAACTGTACAATAGATATCGACAAATTAAAAAAAAATATTATTCTACCTTCACAGATACAACCCAACAGACTTAGTACTGAACGGAGACATCGCGTTCGGTCATGAGGAACAGTTCGAAAACCAAGCAAAGATGGCGTTGCGCCTAGCTAACTTTATAAGCGCATTCTTACAGGTACGTGTCATATCTCGTTGTCATTTAACAATAGAGTAGTTGATTCACATTTTTTATTATTTAAGTCAAATAGTTACATTACCTAAATTCTAAAATACAAAAAGATATTATATGGTGGCCTTGGCCACCATGGCCTATCATGTAGCAGGAGTGCCGGTCGTTTTTCGCGGTACGCCAATCTTAACGACATTATCCGTCGTGCTCTTGTCACCGCCGGCGTGCCAGCTCATCTCGAACCTAATGGTTTGGCACGTGATGATGGGAAGAGACCGGACGGTATGTCATTGATGCCTTGGAAGATGGGTAGGCCCTTGGTGTGGGACGCAACGTGTGTCGACACCCTTGCGCCATCGCATCTTCCCAGCACGGCGGGTTGTGCTGGTGCTGCTGCTGCATCTGCGGAGACTCTCAAACGGCGCAAATACAAAAACCTGGTAGGGGATTATGTTTTTGAGCCGTTTGGGGTCGAAACGCTAGGGTTATGGGGTCCCAGTGCTCGTGCGCTCTATAGAGACATAGCAAAAAGGTTAATCGACGCTTCCCGTGACCAGAGCGCTGGCCTTTATTTTGCAGAAAGAATAAGCATTGCCATTCAACGTGGCAATGCTGCCAGTCTTCTGGGCACACTACCGGTCGACTGTGATGCGGAGGAATTTTATGACGCTTATTAAAGGGTTTTAGTTTTCTTTTTCCTTTCTGTTTTATAATATTTTAGGTATAAGTTATTTTTAATGAATTGTGGTTATATGTACATATTTGAATTTCTTATAAATAAATAAATTTACATTCATAAAAGATATTTGAATTCTTTGAGATACAAGCATTTCAAATCTGGTAGGAGAAGCAAATGACAAATGACAAAAAAAATACAAACTGACGTAAACACTATTTAAATGTCTTAGAATCTATATATTAATACGTGAAGCAAAAACTTTGTACCTTTTTACGAAACTTTGGCACAGTTAAAGTTTACATGGAGGAGAAGTGGCGAAAAAAATTCATTAGAAATACATTAAATTAATGAAAAAACACTACACGCACACAACCATGCATTTGACACACGTAGTCGAATCGCGTTCGCAATATTTCGGCATGGTTCGATTGATGTTGTATAATTCTTCGTAACTATGGTTACATACCTTAAGTACCTATTGCAATTTCGCGATATGTATAATAACGATCAAACTTAAAATTTAAATCAACTATGGTCGAACTTCAATCACTAGGCGACCGCTAGTTACTCTACAAGTTGATTTTTTACTGCTATCTGGTCTTGTGTGTAAAATAATTAACAAAATACTTATTAAGAGGATACACTGAAAAAATGCACTAACTTTCATCGAATAGTATAGGACTATGAGAAGACCAATTAATCTAGAATTTTGATATAGGTAAATTGATGTCTTTAACTAGAATTTCCTAGCTCAAAAACACGATATTGTGATTTTGGCTCGATCATAATTATTTTCGAAAACACTTCTGAAAAATTACTATTTTTGAAATTACAAGGAAGTTACACTATCATTATGCTTAGGAATTACTCAAATATATTCGTAACATCAATATTAGTAATTTGCTAGCTCATTATTTCCATAATTAAAACCAATCATTTTTAAATAATATTTTAAGATTTTAACAAACAATTTCTAAGCGCTCTCGATCATTGCGGGCGCTTCGCAATTTTAGACCTTAGGACCGCTCTTTAACGATTGATACACAATGAATGTCAATGAGTACATACAGTTCTAAATGATAATTTTCGCGGTGTCCCCTTAATCCTATTATTCTATTAGATCAATACTGGCTGATTAGAAAATAATATTTTCTCGATTGAAATTCGTAATGCTGGGGCTACATTAGCAGGCTACGGCGAATATTCGTATTAACGCGATCAATGTGGCCGGCTAGATCGTTGCAACGCGTTGTATTCGGACGAAGACGATGTAAACGCGCGCATCAAAGGAATATGGCGCGCCAATATTCGCTTGGGTAGCTACACCAACGTTCGTTCATAACAGGTCGAACAACACAACCCGGCACGATGTATTGCGTCAACGCGACATGAATCATCGCCCACTTAATGTAGACAAGAACATCGCATATACACGATGTTTTTGGCGCGCCAACGCGACACGAATTTTCGCCCGTTAATGTAGCCCCAGCATAAAAGCATAATATTGTTTTAGGTTTACGCGAAAGTTCATTGAAATTAAACTGCTTTATACGAATTTCATCGGTATTGTTTATTTGTTTTTTTATTTTTGTATTATATTTATTTTGGTAAAAACAGTGAAAGTCCGTTCTCAATAACAATATTAAATTTCTTCCAACAGGTATCGGATCCAAAGGAAGTGTTTAGCGGTAACCGCGTAGCAGACAAACCTCTAACTGAAGATCAGATGATTGGGGAAACCCTGGCAGTAGTCCTCGGTGACTCTAAGATTTGGTCAGCTGGTGAGAATGTTTGTAACTGCTTTAAATGTTCCTTCTTTCTTTATACATATTGACTACATCTTGCAATTGGTCCAGTGACGTAAGTTTGCTGTTTGCGGTCGACCATGGAAACCTTGGTTCGATTTCCGGGTCATGCAGTGTTATTCGGGTTTTTAGTTTGACAATCCTTATTGTGAACATACATACATACATGCATAGATTCACACCTGTTTCCCAGAGGGGTAGGGCAGAGTGAACACTGAGTCCAAAATTAAAACCACCTCCAAATTGGTTCATGCACAAACGCACAGACAGACAAAAACGTTCTTACAATTTTATTATATGTAATAATAGTATGCAATTGCAAAAGTACCATTATAAAGAGTTATGTGAATGTTCGTTTGACTTTGGTGACGTATTCCTGCATTAAGTTTCAAAAACAGATCTAAGATATTAATTACTAGTTCTATGAAAAACACATTCAAATTAGTTCAGCTATTGTGGAGATCAGTGTATACTGTTTGTGTATACAAACTCGCAAACAAAAAACCTGTTTGCTATTTTGTTTTACGTTTGTATGTAGAATGAACTTCGTCAATGTTCGTGAAACTTCGGTAACACGAAGCGTCTAGCTATTCCTGTATCAACATTTACATTTACAGGTGTTTACTGGGACAGAAACAAGTTTACAAACAGAACTTTCTTCGCACCGTTTGCTTACAAAACTGAACTGAATACTCGGAAGTATAAACTGGAGGACCTCGCACGACTCAACAAAACCGGTAAGCAATCGCTGTTCCATTGAAATTTACAGAAAACAATACAGTTTAAGAATCTCAAGTACATACATAACAAGTAGTCAAACTGTCGTAATTAGTCACTAAGGGCCGGCGCTCACTGACGGCGTGGCACGGCATGACACGGCAGGTTATGCTGCGGCATCCCGCGGCGTTCCGTAGTATGCCGTGGCATCCTGCTGAAAGCCCAGCCACTGGCATCAATTAGTTTTGCTCCGCGCGGATTCGAAGTGTGTTGTGTCGTTATGGTTGACTGGGATTTAACTTCAATTTTCGATTACTTTAATAAAAATAAATTGCAAATATTGCAATTAAAAATATGGCGAAGTTTGATCTGATTATCCTTTTGATAACGCTGACGTGACCGCCATTAACCGAAATGACCGCTGCACAAGTTTCAACCTTATTTCAACTAGCTTAGCAATCATAATTCCTCGACACAAAGTGACTCTTTCGTCTCGCGGGATGCAATGGCGCGCCGCGTCAACCCTTGGAATGAAACGGCATGACACGTCATGCCGCAGCATTCCGCGGTGCGTCGCGTCATTCCGCGGCATCGTGGTATCGAAATAAAGTAACATGAATTCTAAATTCATTGAAATAAGATTCAAAATAACTTGATTAGTAATAAAATCCTTTGTCATGACACGCCGTGCCGTGCCGATAGTGAGCGCCGGCCCTAAATGATCTTGTTGATTCTCTGACATCATTAATTGTTTCGTATACATACATACATAGATTCACGCCTGTTTCCTAGAGGGGTAGGCAGAGACTACGGATTTCCATTTGCTACGATCCTGACACACTTCTCTGGCCTCATTTGTTCCGTATACGGCTTTGTAATATTCAATCCTAATTTAGGATTGAGCCTTAGTCGAATTTAATAATAATATTCTATTCTATCACATACACACAACACCATCTAGCCCAAACTAAGCAGAGCTTGTACTATGGGTACTAGACAATGGATAAACAATGTATCAGTATATTATCGCTAGAGATTGAAAATTAAAAACATGAAGACTTAATATTGTCTTATGTTTACGCGAATGTTATACATAGAAATTAAACAAACTTTATAAGGATTTTATCGCGTTGTGTATTTTTTATAAAACACTATTATTACATAATTTTGAAACTTTAAACTACTATTGTTAATTAAATTATAAATTACGACAACACAGAAGCCTTAATATCTATAGTGAAATAAATTAATATTATTATAATAACAACAGGCCGTATAACACATACATACACACACATAAACTCACCCTCACACACCAGTGTGTGTGCGTGTGTCAGTACACACGCACACGCTCACACACACGCACACGCTCGCACAGATTTCATAAAACGTATGAAGTAGAACAAACACTGACAAAGCCGCGGGTTAGTGTCCAGGAGACCTGAAATACAGGGTTTCCCTAGTTTGGGCTCCTGTCCACCCCTCAAAATACGCTACTTGTTATATTTACTTTGCTACCTAGTTGAAATATCACACTTATGCGAAATTGTAAAATTATTTAGTGGAAAATAAACTTATTTTTATTTTATTTATTTATTGTTAAACACGGAGAGTCTCCCCGTGACCATGGCTGCTGAAAAGCAACCGAAACGTCGGGGAAAGTGTAAAATTAAATCTAAATAGTTGTATAATTTAAATAGCTTAAATTGAAGTAAACAGTAACTAGTGAAAGTGTTTAACAATAGTAGTATAGTTTCAAAATTATGTAATAATAGTGTTTTATAAAAAATACACAATGCGATAAAATTCGTATAAAGTTTGTTTAATTTCAAAACATGAAGACTGTTTTATTGGGCCTCTGGTTTAAATTACTGCTTTTGTTTACATTGGGTGACAGCTAGATGTGAGATAATATGATTAAAAACTTAGGAACCTAAACATTATTTTCATTTTACTTACAGATGAGGTATACACCAGTAAACCCTGGTTCCAATTCCTAAAACAACGTTGGTCGACCAACTTCGACAGTTTGGAACAATTCTTCCTCAAAATGAAGATTCGTGACGACGTACTAGGAAGGTATTTGAAGCGATACGAACGATTCCCGACTTACTATAAGGCGGCCAATTTAAAACACGGCCATTGGACACGGCCGTACTTCGATTGTGATGGACATTTGAAACAGTGGGTTATTACTTATGCGGCGCCTTTCTTTGGATGGGACAGCGTTAAAGTGAAGCTGGAATTCAAGTGAGTTGGTTTATTTGTATTTATAATAGTTATGTAGTCTTCTTCTTCTCTTTTCGTATGGTTAATGGCCAACCTGTTGTCAAGAGTTGTTCAAGCCGCCCGTAGGCCTCTGATATAGCTTAACGACTGCTGTCAATTTGATAATAACCGCGACCGACTTTTTACGTGCCCTCCGAAGCACGGAGATGCTCAGATGAAATACCACTAAGCGGTCACCCATCTATAGACTGACTGCACCCAACGTTGCTTAATCTCGCTAATCGTTTACCGATCAGTGAGTGCAACTGGCTATGAGCGCCAGTTATGTAGTGAAAACGGATGGTATACCATGCACGACATGAAATCCGTCCAGTAGAAGAAAATTGGTGTAAATTGCCCATTTTGTCTATACTTATATTATAAAGCTGAAGAGTTTGTTAGTTTGAACGCGCTAATCTCGGGAACTACTGGTACGATTTGAAAAAATATTTTAGTGTCGGATAGCCTATTTATCGAGGAAGGCTCTAGGCTATATAACACCCCGCTACGACCCACGGGGGCGGCGCAGTAACGATAAACGCGGGTGAAACCGCGGGAACATCTAGTATGTTATAATAGTGCATGCATTAGGATTGAACTCGAGACCTCTGCGTGGCAGTCCAAGTGTCTCTACTCAACTAGGCTATCTCTGCTTATTATGTACGTTGAACAAATACGAAACTACCGAAATTAATTGGTTGTAATGCACCACTGACCAAGCCTTTTGGGATAGGTATTTGTGTATGTATGTAATATATCAATACAATTAAATAAAGTTGAAGTATCTGTTTGTAATGTCAAAATAACAGCTTTTTACTTACTGCATATGAAAGTTTATGCGGAACTTATACAAAACTTCATTTTTAAAATTTTTGTCTTTATGGCTGTCTGTCTGTTTGTTCCCGCTAATCTCTGAAACGGGTGAACCGCTTTTGACAGGACTTTCACTGGCAGATAGCTGAAGTTATAAGGCGTAATTTAGGCTACTTTTATTTAAGAAAATATAAGGGGTCTGCGAAATTAAAGCCTATGGAATATTAAACAAAAACAACATGTGTATAAAATAATAATAATTTTAATATATATATGTACATCCAATATAATTCCTTATATAATAAATTAAAATCGACCCACAAAGTAGAAGAATGACATTAACTTTAGCATAGGTATTTCTATACGAGGAATACAGAAATATTAGGTTTTTGTAAACTTTGCGAACTGAACTAAAACATATTTTAATTATATATTTGTTTCAACAGGGGAGTGGTAGCAGTGACGATGGCTTTGATGTCGCTGGACATCAATCAGTGTCCCGACAAGTCGTACGTGCCGAACGCGTTCAAGGGCACCGATAAGTGCGACACCGGTTCCTCCTATGTAAGTTATAGTACATCTTCTTCTCCCTAGCCTTTATTATTCCCAAGTCACTTGGGGTCGGCTTTCTAGTAACGGAATTTGACTGGATATCAGTTTTTACAGCGACTGCCATCTGACCTCCGCAACCCGAAGGCTAACGATACCCTAAGGCTAGACCAGTGTCAGGATATTAGAGGGCACTGAGTTCCTAATAACGACTGCCATAAATGTTCATGGCAGCTGGGACCGACGGCTTAACGTGCTCTCCGAGGCACGGAGCAGGCGACAATTGTCAATCAATACGCACATAATTTCGAAAAGTCATATAACTTCCGAAAGTCAGAGGTGCGCGACGTGGGTTCGAACCCGAGACCCTCTGCACTGCAATCTTGTAAAAAAAAAAAGTGGAATGTTACAGATGCGTGTCTTGGGGTTGAACTCGAGGCCTCTGCGAGGCAGTCCGACGGTAACCCACTAGGCTGTCGCCCCTAAATAATTTAACACATTATTTTCCAGTGTGTTCCAATCCTGGGCCGTGGTTTCGAGGCAGGCGGTTACAAATGCGAGTGTCTCCAAGGCTACGAGTACCCATTCGAAGATCCGATCACGTACTACGATGGACAGATCATGGAGGCGGAGTTCCAGAACATTATTATGGATAAGCAAACTCGCATCGACATGTTCAAGTGCCGCCTGGCCGGCGCCGCCGCTATACAGAGCAGTATGGTCGTCGTGACTGCTATATTGTTCTTAGTATTTAAGTTGAGATAAATAGGACTATGGATGAACGATAACTGGGCTGAAGGTGTTTGGAGGTATGTGAGGATATAGGTCAAATATTGAGAATAGTTCGACAGCAGTCCGCTGTTTTGAAAAATATCAGCTTTAAGTAACCTAAGTAAAACTTATTTTTTGAGCATTAGTGCTCAAAGTGGTCCAGATGGACCCCCAGGCGTCCACGGGATACTCGACGTGGGTCTACGTTGGCGTGACAAACAAATGGGGGTTCACGAGAAAATTTATTTGCTTTCGATAGTGAAGAACTAAAATGTTGGCATCAATGTAGGCAGATAATATTTTAAGAAGCTCTAAGCTTGTCAAACTTGCATATTCCATATTTAGTACCAGTGGTCTTGAATCTACCGATTTGTCAGTAGAGAATAACTAAAAAAAAGGGTCAGCCCGTAAAAAGTCTGGTAACCTCTGTTTTAGAGCATCTCAATATCTACACGATGAGGCATGAATAACTTGTGTAACCCTTCCAGAAGTTGAGTTATGAATGTTTTTCTACCCTCCCTCATCACTCGATGACGTAAGCGCATTAACAGGCACCGGAAAATGATCTATTTACAAAATATAATTATTATACATTAGTTGTTGCAAGTCTTTGAATCAAGAAAATAAAAAAGAAATTGCTTCAGCAAAAGCATTTAAGTTTTAACATAGCATGAAAGTTTTTTAAAAACGTTTTAACGTAAATGGAATGGGAGTGCCAACCAAAAATTTATAAATCTCTCCTAACTAGCAATATTATAATTTATTCAACGGTAAAAACGAACTACCTCTCAATATTCGCTCATTTTTCTCACATACTTCTTAAAACATAAGACAATGGACAAAATTATACTATTATTATTGTCAATTAAAAGTTTATAATTAACTCACACATATCGACACTAAAGACGAGGATTACATGTAAGATAGACAGATAAAGAAGTAGAGAGAAGACAGCTTTTAGTTAATAATGTATAACTGTATATGTAGCATGTATGAGCAACCAATTTGATTCCTAGGTCTTGTCTTCTATACTAATTTTATAAAGCTGAAAAGTTTGTTTGTTTGTTTGATCGCTAATCTCAGGAACTAATTGAAAAAAACATTTTTTTGTTGGATAGTTTATTTATCAAGGAAGATTATAGGCTATATAACGTCACGCTACGACCCACGGGAGGGGGAGGGGGCGCAGTAATCATAAACGCGGGTGAAACCGCGGGCACATCTAGTAAGTAATATAGAGTGTAAGCTCTATATAACGACACTCATGGGACTGTGTATATTTTGACGTTATAGAGAGTTGTCGTTAAATGGAGAGAAAAAAAATCTGTATTAGAAAATGAAAAATTTTATTTCAGACTAGTGTTAGTAATTACATAAAAACAATTCTTATTTGAACATTATTGCGTAGAGTCTGTTATTTTCGTCTGACGTCTTTTGCTGCACCAGACAGACGGACAAAGTTGTTGTATAAGAGTTTTTCGAACTCTAAAAGGGAGTAAATTATCGATGTATGTTGAATTTAATTCGGAACGATGACTAAAGCATTTATTATCCTGCGACTTCTATTCTTTAATCTCTTGACACTACAGATATATATCTATTGCCTACATGAAATATCCGACAGTGATTGTCACTAATTATGTATTTATTATGGAAAGGTTCTACACTAGCCTAGGAATTAAATTGGTTGATTGTACGTATCTTATTGGAGGGGACTACTAGATAATGACTCCCGAGTAGGTTCACTGTTAAAAGTTTAAGTTAATTTAGAGCTATGATATTTTATTAGTTCTTACAATTACAGAGATAAGGCAATGACTATTTTCCAAAACCTAATAATTTTGGTAAGTCAATACAGTTTCTTCTATTCTACTTTATTTGGTTATGGTAAAATTCTTATTTGGTTGTTGATTTACCGAGAAATTTCTTGCAATCGACTAGCATTTGTTTCGGTTATTGATTATGTTCTAAGGACAGCTAATTTTTTTTGTGACTTATCAATATTTATTTATATCATATTAAATTTATATAAAGCAATATAATTGAGCTGTCGTAATGATCTGAATTGCCCTACTAGGAAGTGTACTATGTTTACAGACAATTATTAAAATTTCCAAATATCTATGTTTTGAAGAAACTGTATTGACTTAGTTATACAAGGTTATTCTTAGTAAAGTGATATAAATTGTATAAAAACATATCAATAATCTCATGAAACGTATCATATGATATTATTAATGTAGGAACAAAATTATATTCATATATCACCCATAGCTTATACAAACTATATTTTATCTATATTTTTACATATATTTTTGTAGCGAATCTGTTTTTGTCGCATTTATTACGTATATTTAGTAAATAGGTAATTTTCAAACTAATCACTGTTGGAAGTCGCTCTCGTGTTTAGTGAATCTAATTTTTTTATGTTTTCGTAAAGAATACATAGATGTACCTACTTAGTTATTTCAAAATGTAACTCGCACGCAAATAATCTCGATGCACTTATATGTTCTATGGAACCATTCCAGTAGTCTAACGCTGTTACTTCCATAACATTTTTATTGATAACAAACATGAATGAAGCCAGAGAAGTGTGTCAGGATCGTAGCAAATGGAAATCCGTAGTCTCTGCCTACCCCTCTGGGAAACAGACGTGAATCTATGTATGTATGTATATACTTATGTTATTGAACTTATTTTCTTTAAAAGTTATTCTTATTTGTGTGTGTGTAGCAATTTTTTTATTACCTTGAGGTTTTTTTGTATACACCTTTATCCTCTATACCTTACAGAATAATCTGTATAACCTTTACGTTTTATTATTGTGCACAGTGTTTGATCGTAGGGAGTATATTTTTTATATATGTGTGTGTGTGTGTGTTCGTGAGCTGGCTCATAGAAGTGTTTTTATAAACACACACAAATGACCACGACTCTTCTACTATCTGTATGAATGCAGCTGTTTTTCATCTTGACTAACATAGTTTTTATTTACTTAATTTACATAGAAATGAAAGCCGTCCATTTTAGACTGAGTTGTATATTGCTGAATCTCCTCGCAATAATTTCATAGTACTTGTAAGATTATTGTTAGAATTAAGTTTACACATGAATGAAATGTTGCACTGTAGATAATAAGAATATGAAATAGCCATTTATGCAGCTTATTAGTTGCTCAATTTTATACTTACAGTATTTAGATATCAAGAGCATTTAATATTGTATATTGTGCATCTTAAATGTAAGTGATGTCTAACCAATATATTAATTTTATATTTTTCTGAGAATAGATTATGAATATGTATTTTAATGTTGACTATTGCCGTATCCATGTGTAAAATAGCTAAAAGAATTAAAAAAGGTTCTATCCAAGCTAATATAATGGTTTTATCATATTTTATGATTATATTTTCTAATGTAATGTAATGTAATGTAATGTAAACAATTGAACTATTTTTGTAGATTCCAGTTATTTTGTTTTCAATTTTATGTCAGTTATACCAAACTAATTAATTTTGTTAAGATTGCCTAGAAATTAAAACTTAGAACATAATTAATGTGAATATTAATTAAAATACAGTATTGTATTTTTATCCGCCATGTTTTATGCAATTTTAATGTAGCGTTAGCTTCTACGAAATTATATGGTTTTAGCTACGGGCGCCTTATCGTCATTAATTAATTGTTATCAGCAAACTCAGAATTCAGATTCTAAATGAGTGCACTAATCCGAACGAGAGCAATATTTTTTTATTAATTGTGTTTGAAAAGCAACTTTATGATGTTATATTTGAGATCAAATTTGTTTTAATATCTTATTAAAGATTTGCATGACAACATTTTTAAAGAACTGCATCTAGCTTCGTTTATATAAATATTTGGGTGCCATTTAATATTTTTGATAATAAACTTGACTTTGATGACGTGACCAATTCAGGTATTTTGTCCGTCTAACTTTTTTTAAAGTTAGTAACAAAAACGTTTAGGTTATATTAAATTAAAGGGCCTATATTAATTGTAAAACCATACAATACCGAAGTCGCCGGCCCATCCAGAATACTTCTTACATTACCAATTTGTTTTGTCAGTCAAACTTATTTCCACATGTAACTCATTCACGTTAGTGCCTTTTTGTAATATTTGTAATAAAACTCAACAAAATATTCAACAGTGTTTTAATTTGAGTCTGTAGTTTAACGTTTCACATATTTGCTAGAAAATCATTACGTATATTATGAAGTTGTCCCTCAGTAAGACTTATTGGAACACATTAGGGTGCGTCCATATCTAACGAATACAACTGTCCAAAATGCTTACAAACTGCATGCATGGACGACGTGGTACAATCTGTTCGCGTAAGCGTGAAGAGCGCACGTATTATAATAAGTTTGTGTTAGTTGTTAGTAAAGGCAAACCATTCAATAACAGGAACTATACGGGTGCTGTGTACATTCGCCAGATATGCAAGCACATAGGCCTCCTGCATGGACTCTGCAATAAGCGATGTACTACTAAGTTAGCTGTTCTCAATCGCTGGACATCTATGCGTTTATGAGAGAGGTCTCATCTACACCAGACTAATTATGGTGGCAGAATATAAATTTTGTCGAAAATAATTAGTAGGTATCATCCGCAACATTAATCCCAATAATAGTCGCTATTATTATTGGGATTCATGTCTGGGATATTCAGCGTGATAAAAATATTAATTTTATATTATATAAATACATAAATTATCTAACTTTACAAGCAGTAAGCCAGACAAATAAAATAAAAAAATAACTAGCTCTTATAGCCTGTCTATAATTTAACCTGTGATCTAGGCATAGAACTTACTTTCAGAGATACCGGGGATTAATGTTATTCTGTCTTTATGGAATTTTGGCATATGATGTAGTCTAAATATCTTGGACACTATAAAGTTATGAAATTTATGTTTTGGAAATTTTACATCAGGCATCTTAAACCGGAATATCGGACGTGAACTCTTCGAGGTCGTTGTAAGTTCGAAACTCGGATATGTGAATTTCGGAAATGTATATTTCGGTATACCAAATTTCTGGATAATACTAGACGAAATATGAAATTTTGGCATTGTAAATTTAGAGATGTTAAGTTTCTTGGTATATAATTTTGGTATGTCATAATTCGGTAAATTATGATTCGGTGCTTTAAATTTCGGTATATAATAGGTTGAAGTTTTAAAAGCCTGATTGCTTTGTTTCGGAATTTTGAATTTCGGAATTTTATACTTTGGCGTTTTGAATTTAAGAATACTATATTTCGCCGTTTTAAATTTCGGTATACCATTCTTTGAGATTTCGAAAAATGACGTTTTGAATTTGGGAAAGATCGGTGTTTTGTATTTGTATAATTTAAAAAATGATTTGAACGATGACATATTGAATTTATAATTTCTTTTGCTTTTATGATTGACTTAGCTTGGATTGATGATATAAGTGTAAAAACGTACAGGACATATACTGAATATGTCGCTGTAGGCAGAAATTTTAACAAATGCATTTATGTATATGCAAACTGTATATTTGCCAGAGTTTAATTTAAATATTACTTACTGTTTTAAACTTTACTTATTGCATATATACTTACGTACAGATTGTAACCGGCATAGTACCCACGGCTACACATCAAGTTACACACCCTATATACGCATAACTACGCTACATTAAAAATAGAGAATTGTTGGAAAGGTACAGTGCGTAGTGGTGTCGATGTAATGGTAAGGATAGAGCGTAACAAAAATATAAAACACTCTCTCGCACGATTCGCAGCGTTCAACTTCTAATAGTTCAAAGTCCAAACAGTCTAGGTTTATGTGTCGCTGTGTGTACACTAGTTAAAATGTTTGTTAAAAGTTTGTTTGCGAATAGGTACAATAATTGAGTAGTTAGTCAATGTATCTAGAACGATTATTCGTAAAATGATGATTATTTATTAAGTACGTAATGTCACAAATTGTAAAATGTATATTGGTACAACTTTACTGATAGGAAATCGTTTTATTTTTAATGTTCGTATTCTACAAAAGCTTCTTCCGGTGTTCTGAAAAGGAACAAATCATAATTTTAAATAGGTAAGTAAAACTATATCTACTCACAAGAATAAATATTGTATTTGAATCAGCGATAGGCACAAGAGCGGATCCAGCTTTGGCGCCAGGGGGGATCACATAGTCGTGGTCAAGTCACAAGAAGTTATAATTTAATTTTGATAATAATAGATACAAGTAAAAAGTAGGTATTTTATTAATAAATGTAAGTACTGTACTTAAAAATATCTACCTATATTTAAATAACAAAATAATTTTTCTGTTACATCTCCCGAAACGCGTTATCCCTTCATCTACTTCAATGGATACGTTTTTATGGAGAAGTGTAAGTCCGGTTAGACGTTCTTCAACTATTGAAGCTCTTAGCCACGATCCAGGTCCTGGACTTAGCCCAGAGGGGGGGTCATGACCCCCATGACCTCCCCGTTGGATCCACCCTTGGATAGGCGATTATTAGTAATTAAAATTACTGTCAAGTATTCGCAAGCAAGTAATTTGCAAAATTTTAGAAAAGACTAAATGGTCAGGGCTCTAATATCTAAATACCTACTATAATAGATAACTACAAAAATTTGCAATGGCGATAGAAAAGATAAATATTTGACTGCTCGGACGGTGTATTGAAGTCACAGACAATGTGCCGAATATTGAAACTTCGATCTATATGAAAACTAATAATATTATACACTTTTCGGGCAGTTTAAGTAAAATTTATTGCAAAATAAAGAATGTACAGAATTTACGTACTCTTGGTTCAACATCATGACGTGTCTAACATAAACAAGAGTGCCGACAAAGCCGAAGTAGACGATAATATATGTGAGCATGTATACAATTATCAACACCCGGAACACCCCCATGGTGCACTCGTTACGTGCTTATAATATCTTTACAAACTGGTGCCATCTCTTTGTTCTTCTTATTTTGTTACATAGTATAATTATAATTACTGCATAGGTATGCTTGGATTATTTGTATACGATTTACCTATTATGTATTGTGTGTATTTTACAATTTTTTTTTGTGCCCAGACCGGTTGCGGCCCCTGACACTGATTTTGTTTGATTTCATAATTCCCGCAATTTTTATTTCATTCAGTAACTGAGCAAAGGAAACTAGCGGTTTTCGGCCTAAACACCTACAGAAATGAAACTTTTATACGAAAAAAAAGTTGATATTTACTCTTAACTATTTTCTTCAGTACTATTTTCAGAAAACTTGTCTAAATGGAGAAAAATAATTTCCAAGTTAGCGGCTACAATGTGAAAAATCGACACTTGCGTATAATTGATACACTCCTGCTTTGGACATTTTGGTTCCCGTATCACTTATATCCCAAAGTAGAGGTAGGTGTTGCCCAGGGTAATGAGATACTTTATAAGGTTTTCAATTCAATTCACAGGTTTTTTAAATTGATTATTCACTCAATATCTGTAATCGATAATTAATGTTTGTTGCCATACTAAAAAATGCCAAAGTAAATAATTTTTGTAGGTTGGCATCAAACTGTTACTTTACTGTCACGTTGTTGCTGTGACCCCGCGTCAGCGGCGTTTGTAATCATAGATTAGTATACCTGTTATTTGTAATGCCGCGGCCACACATTGGTTATATTTGCACCAGTGTAGCTTATTGCGGCCAATACTACAATGTGTGGATCAGTCTTTGACACAATGTGAACATTGCGTCCAATCACCGTCCTGTGTCCAACACCGACGCGCAAAGAGTCGGTTTTTTCAACAAGTTCAAAGGCGAGGGGAATGGAAGGGGAGTGCGCGCAGGCATATTAGACAGAATGTGGCGCGCGCGCCACACATTGGTCATTTTAATAATCCACCACCGCCTTTTTTTTCCGTCGTTTTCTTGTACGATGCAAATAATAAGCATATGCGTAGTACCTAAACCATATGTGTAAGCCGCTAGTGCAAATAAGTTAAGTATATAGAAATAATTTTGTAGTACATCTGTAGCCTCTTTATGATTGTTTTTCTGAACCTCTGCAAGATTGGCAATTATGCACTGTCACTTATGGCATGAAAAGTGCGCCTTATCTTGCAATGCGCACTCTGTATCAACTCGCAGAGGATGAGAAAAACAATCATAAAGAGGCTGCAGATGTACTACAAAATTATTTCTATATGGACGACTTAGTCTACGGTCAACACAGTATCGAGTCATCAAAAATGTTGGTTTCTCAACTCATTGAACTGTTGAAGACAGGGGGTTTAATTTGAGGAAGTGGAAGAGTAATGAGCCGTTGATCTTAGAAGAGTTGAGAGATGATCAAAAAAGCAATACTAAGACTAACATCGAATTCAGTCCGGAACTTACATCAAACACAAAAATGTTGGGCATGAGATGGAATCACGCTAGCGATACATTTAGTTACCATTGGAGCCTGCCAACAAAGAAGAACCTCACAAAACGTTTGTTATTGGGTGAAATAAGCAAAGTATACGATCCTCTGGGATTTCTTTCACCTATAACAATAAAAGCGAAACTGTTGTTTCAAAAAATCTGGGTCGCTGAAATTCACTGGGATGAATGCCTACCGAACGCCTTACAAACAGAGTGGGAAACGCTGCGAAAGGATCTTCCACTGATAAAAAACGTATCTGTACCACGATGGCTACAAACCAGTGAAGACAACCTAGAGTTACATGGGTTCTGTGACGCTAGCGAGAAGGCTTACGCGTGTGTCCAATGGCACCTATATAACTACGATCATAGCTGCAAAAACAAAGGTTGCACCGCTGAGCAAGAAGATAACATTGCCTAGAATGGAACTTTGTGGAGCTTTGTTACTTGCCAAGCTTATGGACAAAATAAAGCAAACACTTTCTAAAAAACATCTTAAAATACATTGCTGGAGCGACTCGATGGTGGTGCTAGCTTGGTTGCAAGGTGATGTAAACAGGTGGGCAAGATATGTGGCTAATAGAGTGGCACAAATAAATAGTATTATTCACGCGGAGCTTTGGCGGTACGTCAAGACAGAAGACAACCCTGCCGACTGCGCAACTCGAGGTCTCTCATCTTCGCAACTTATATCTTTCAAACTTTGGTGGGAGGGACCTGTGTGGTTAAAGAATAATATTACTCAAATCGATTATAACAATAAAATGACATACTTAACAAAAAAATGTGTGTGTGTACCAGAGTACACAGGTAAGAAGTGAAACTTCTTTACGACATTAATTAGTTAATTAGTTAACAAAAATTATTTAACTAACTTTAATATTAATATTTATTTCATAACTTAATAAAAATAATTCAAAGCAGATATTTAATGACTTAATCAATTACACAAGTTATGAATAAATCATTGGAATTATCTTTTCAAAGTAATACAATTATATGATGACAGTTAATCTTGTAGAAATGCAACGATTTTATAAAATTAAAAATGAATAAATAAATCATTAAAAACGAATAATTAAAAAAGATGTACGTATACATATTTTTATTTTCTAATCGTGTTTTGTTTTATTTTTAAATTATTATTTAATTTATATTTTTTATTGTTTTTAGAATTAATAATGTTCACTAGATTTACAGTCATATTTATTAATACTTGCTAATTTTAACAGATTTATATACATTCACTGATACTTACAATCAAAAAGTGAGGTTAACCTCAAATAAATATTAAAATCATGCTCATACGTGTTGAATTTATAAAACGAAATATATAATCACTCTCACTTTTCTTGTAAATTCACTTAAATTTGAATAAGTCTTTTTATTTTATCACTTTCAAATTAATATATTGTTATTCTTATTTCAAACCAAACTTCAAAACTAATATATTGTTGTTATTATTATAAATATATTACATTATATTCTTTACGTCACTATACTAAACTGATAAAAAAAGCAACATGGCGCGTAACCGAAAAACGTGACGTTTTTTTTTTTACACTGCTACAAAATTTCTCCCATACGTCGATAAAGAAGTTTCGCTTCAATAACGAATATAAACAAGAAAAATGTTTCGTAGCAACTTACAAACGCTGCGAAATTATAAATACATTACTTAATAAATATAGTTGCTATAATCGTGTAATCAAAGTGCTTGGCTGGATTGTACGATTTATAAACAAACAAAGCAATACAATGCAATCTAAAAATAACTTAGCCGACTGTAACAAAAAGGAAGTTTTGTGTTTGACACTAGAAGAAATTACAAAAGCGAAGGAGATAGTGATCAAGGCGGTTCAAATAGAGTATTTTGGAGATGAAATTGAATGTTTAACCAGAAACAAAACCATACCAGCTAGAAGCAGCCTGCTGAAGTTAAGCCCATTTCTTGACGAGAAGGGGTTACTACATGTGAAGGGACGGCTAACTAATTCGACTTTACCGCCTGACTCTAAACGACCGATTATTCTGCCTGCGCAGGGAAGACTAACGGAACTTATTATCCAAAATGCCCACCGGGACACTCTTCACGGAGGAGCACGCCTCACCTTAGCATATATACGTCTTAAGTACTGGGTCATTGGCGGAAACAGAACGGTGAAAAAGGAACTTCGCCAATGCGTTAGATGTCATCGGTTTAAGAGCAACAAGAACGTACAATTGATGGCAGATTTGCCGAAGGAACGCGTGACGCCAGCGAGAGCAGCAAGCAACAGAGCCCACGAAGTTAGTGCACGCAGGGGTACACCGAAGCACGTATTCTCTGATAACGGCACTAACTTCGTGGGCGCTGCAAAACTGCTGTATGAAGATCTAGAACGACATAACACCTTTAAAACCTCAGAGTTCTTTGATGAAATGAGTAAGTTAGAAATCCAATGGCATTTCAACGCGCCATTGTGGCCAACAGCTGGAGGGTTATGGGAGGCTGCAGTGAAGTCGATGAAGTACCACTTACATCGAGTATTGGGCGAGCAGAAGCTTACATTCGAGCAATTTACTACACTATTGACACAAATAGAAGCTTGCTTGAACTCCCGCCTATTGTGCCCTCTCACAGAAGACGTAGAAGATCTGGAATATCTGACTCCCGGTCATTTTCTCGTCGGCGGACCATTGTTGTCGTTACCTCACGAAGAAGAAAACTTTAACGAGCATGATCTAAGAAACAGATGGAGACTTATAGAGCAAATGAACATACATTTCTGGAATCGCTGGTCACAAGAATATTTACAACAGCTACAAGTACGAAGTAAATGGCAGCAGTCAAAACAAAACCTGGAAAAAGGAAGCCTAGTACTAGTAAAGGATGAACACTTACCTCCGGGCCGCTGGGCTCTTGGAAGAGTGATAGAATTACATCCGGGTACAGATGGCAGAGTACGAGTAGTAACGCTTAAAACCAAAAGAGGCAAACTCAAACGGCCTGTCACCAAACTTTTACCATTACCGCTGCCTAGTAACTCAACCGCTACAGAAGAAACGAAAGAGAGCAAGGAAAAATAACCTGAACCTAAGGGGCAGGACAATCCTGAAGAGGAAATCGAGATGCATGAGATACGTCACTCGGTGCCACAGGCACTCCCCAGCGAAACAAGAATTGCGAACCAATAATTTTGACGAACTATCGCAATGATATATATATTTACTTGACTAATTTGATAATATTTTATTTTACATTTTAGCTATATTTTCTTTGCTTTGTACTGGATGCTCATCCCACTTTTTCCCTCGGGAGTATGTACGGTTAACGTACAGACATCGCGTAGGTATTGTGCTTACGCTGTAACCTGCTTTCCGCGTTTACTTTAAAATACATTCAGTTGACTAAAAACTGTCATAACATTCGCCACGGATTAGCATCTATAATAACTAACTTGTACATTTATCGTAATAAACTTTTTATTCTTATTAATCCGTGATTTACGTCAACTCACCCGTTATAACTTAACACACACCTTTGGGCCGTACAATCGTCCATAGTCCGCTCTGCGTCAACTGAACAACAAGGTCCGCGCTTGTCTATTTCCAGTGTATGGTGCAAAGTTGGTATTGAAGCCAACGTGTGGTGCAGTAGTTTGATTCAATATTGGTCAATCCAAATTAGAGCCAAGCTTGGACGCAAAGTTGAATCCAATGTGTAGCCGCAGCATAAACTATAAACATAGGTTACAAGCACAGTTGCTTCCTAATTTCCTGAACCATGTTGAACCTGAGATCTAAGCTTGGAACCTATATAATAATAAAATAAAGTATAATATTCACGTCATATTAGTGAATTAACATACACACATACAATATTAGAAGTTTTCGTGCGTGACTTAGCCCTATGTCAATCTCATAAGTTAATATCTTATATCTACTTTCAGACAAGTTTTTGGAAAAAGTTACAATCATACATGGTTTTCTAATTAATAATGCTATCAGGTAACATTGAAATTATCCGTGTAGGTCACCAGGTCGAACGCTCCTAAGAAACCTGCTAGTCTCCTTTGTCCATGAAGGTTATTTTAGTGTAAGCAACATAATTATTAATTATTCATACTTTTATACATTGGTTTCAAAGAGTATGAAGTAGCTAACTAATTGATGAACTGTTAAGCTATGTAGGTCCCTAAATATATGCATTGTTATTTTGTTGAAGAAATATATTAACCCCTTACTGCATGGATTTTTTAATTGTGATGAAAAAAATATAAGCTATACTTTGTCCACCCAGAAGCCCAAATAAAATCTAAAAAAGATCTATACCAAGTATTTTTGGAAATATTGGCCAAAACCTATAAATGCCAAATACGACATTATATGCAGTTGTGGTGAAATTATCAAGTTTGTCAAATATGTCATTGTATGCAGTTGTGGTTAAAAAAAACATACCGCAATAATAAAATACATTCTTATGTTGAATAAAAGGGGATGGGATTGAAATAAAGAGAATGCGTATAGTATAACATAATGTTTTATTAGGAACTTGAAACGTTGTATTATAAATGGTAATCGGGTCATCGAGACGAGATAAATTTTGGAAATATAATTATTGTTCCTTATTCAAAATCAAAAGTAATCATAATTATACCAAAATAGTCTTAATAAGAACACAAGAAAAATCGCAAACAATCGAAGACATCAAAAATCAAAATAAGTTTTGAGGTGATAGATTCATGTAAAAAATATTCAGAAATGTCTGTTGGTGTTTTCTCAATCCTTTCGTTAGTTCTTTTGTAAGGCCGACGTCTCCCAGGAATGCGTAATTGATTTCGTTATATTGACGCTAACCTTTTTTCCCCATAAATAACTCTTTTTCCTTCCCTCCTGCCTCGACTTGTTAAAGTCTAGGTGCTTGACCTTCGATTTCAACATCTGATTGTGAAATTTCGTCACTATCTTCATCGGTTTCAGACAAATATAACGGATCTTTATTCAAATGCACCGCACATACCCATCTTCATCAGACGGCTCTTCGTCTTCGCTACCATATGGAATGTCGATTACATGTACATGCGCTTGTTTTCTCCTCGCCATTATTGTACATTAAATGTTACAAAAAAGCAACCGTAAGAGGCAAGGTAGAAGACAAGTAAACATATCAAACATAAGGATAAATAAACTCAATTTTTTATTTTAAATACTGGATGTCCGGTAATTAATGGATAACCTTGAAATTTCTTATATTTAGTAGAACTGAACGCCGTTAAAAAAAAAATGGAAACAATCTATCCAAACTACTACCTGAGATATGATTTTTTTAAATTACCTTGTTTAACTTTCTAGTACACTGTGACCATAAATGAATGAATTCCATCGGTTTTTGTCGTTTTATTATTAAACACTAATTATGCTAATAGATAGACAGTCAAAAGTATGACTAGCTATTGCACATTTTAAATATATATTTAAATAATTTTTATTTTTTTCTAAACGACCATCAGTTCTACTATAAGACATTTCAAGGTTCTCCATTACTTACCGGACAACCTGTACGTTAATGCATACAATCCCAAATATGGCCCGACTACTTTTTTGACCATTCTGCATAGGATGCCATTTAAGGCACAACATTTTATAAGCAACTGCATACAATGCCAATCTGGCCATTAACTTTAGCGCCAAAATTATTTTCAATCATTCATGCGAACATCGTTATTTTATACCTAGTAGCTTCTCAAATAATGACTTTTGTGTGCAAAAACGTTATCCTAGCTATATTTATGAACAACAGTTTTTAAGCTATTTTCGCTTAGTTTTTACTAAGCAAAAATAGCTTAAAAACTCGTACTAATTACCCGTCGAGAGCCGTTAGGAAACAAACTTGTTTATAAAGTACTCTGTGGAACAAACTGACAATACTTTTTCTCTAGTGCTGGACACGTAGACAGAGAAACCAAACGGAATTTTGCTTTGCAAACGTCAAAATAATCTTTGTCAAAACATGTTACCGGTTATTAATTCCAGTGTTACTAGAGGATAAAACCCTGCCAAATTTAAATGAGATGGAAAAAACTCTCGATGCCAGTTATAGCATGTCATGTGGTAAGGGGTTTTAGAACACATATAATATTTAATTTCCTAACAGACCGTGGTCCTATTTTATTTATCTTATCTTATTAAGTTCAGAAGTAAATAGGTATTTTGCAAAGATATTGTAGAACTACAATATCTTTGGTATTTAACATTCATTCGTGACATCTGTCACTGACAAGTGAAGTGACATTGTGTGACAGTGACATTGGGATTAGAAGGGAAGGACAGTTTTTTTTAGAAACACCAAATTCTTTAATTTATTAAATTTGATAACATAATTATTTTACAGTAGAATAACCTAAACAGGTATGTGTATTGTAGAAGCGAAGAGTTTAATTCATCATTATTATTGCTTCAACTAATACCTATTTAATAACCTTGACATGTAGATTGTAATAAAACCATACGTAATTTATTTATAATAAAATTACCATAATGTGCGTTGTTACACTTGTTACCGATAGCTCAAATATTTTTAAAACATAAATTTTTTTTCAGCCAAAATGGGGTCTATGGTAAGAAATATGTTAGGCCATCTCAAAAGCAAGGAATTCAGGGATTATTTAATGAGGTAAGAAAGTGATTATTATTTATATTCATTATTTTTTTGTATGGTTAATTATCTGAAAGGTTTCTACTCAAGGTTACCTTATATTCAGATTAGCCTATTTCATTAATATGCATTAATGAAATAGGCTAATTGTTTATTTAAAAAAACATATCTATGCACATATGTTTTTTTAAATAAACAATAAAGGTAAGGGCTTAGCTTTCCATTGACGTCCGTCGAGTTGGAGGTTGATATTTTTTTATAGAAAGATTACATTATTATAAGCACATATGCAAAGTTTCAACATGCAGAGATGCGTAGTTTTTGAGAAAAAAATATTGAAAATCAATTATTTTCCAATATTTATGTGTAATCCCTGCCACAGATTATATCGAATTCTCGCTTTTGAACGTTTCGTTTTACCTACGGTTAAGTTGTCATACGTTCGTTAACATTTATTTTATGTAAATTTACGTAAATAATTATATTTTATACTTATTTCAATAGTTGTCATGCACACATGTATTTAACAGTTTAATATGTATTAAATTACAGCATTATTTTCATTACGAGCTATAAACGAAACGTAAAACTGACGCTATTATACTGAAATTATTAATTTGTATTTAATTTGTTTTATTTTAACAGTACCTATTAGGGCAGATAACAAATAAAATAGGTTAGGTTCAACTTATGTCAAAGAACCGAATTGGTTGACCCCAACTCCACCTGGTACAAGTCTGTCCTACCCCTAGAAGGTTTTTTAGAGCCGGAGGCGCGTAGGGAGAGCAGCCTCCGCCCGCTGTAACAAGCAACAGCCGAAGCTGCGGAGGCGAGGATGGATGCCTGCGATTTGTTACGCAAGGGCGTAGAGGCTGCTCTTCCCGCAGCGCCGGAGACGTTGCAGTCTCAAAATAGATGTAGAACTCCCTCTGAATCAATCCCACTATTTTTTTCTAATGAAGGGGGTACCCCTCTTCCGTAGAAGGGAACCTCCCTTCCCCTCCAAAGGGTTCTCCCCTTGTTTTTTGCACCTGTTATTAATGTTAATCCATAAAATGAGGTAAATTTCTTCAGAATTTAAAATTTTAAAAACTCGAAAAGGGAGGGGTTCCGCAACTTTTCCTTTTAAGGGGGGGTAGTAGGTACTCCTCCAGCCTCCACCGGCCCCTCTCCCTCCTTAATTCGACGGACGTAAATGGAAAGTCGTACCAAGATAAGTTTTATATGTTTAATCTACCATACTCGCTTATTACTAATATTTCCTTCTATGCTATGGTGGTTTGTCATTGTGATAAGCTCACTATTGTATGGTTTTGACTGTATGTTTGAACCACTTGTTTTATGTAGAATTGGTTTTAATGTACAATAAAGTATTTACTGACTACCCCTCCATATCAGGTAGGTATTCATAAATATCATGACTGAAATGTCCAGGTTGAACTAAAATTGTGTAAATGATATTGATATATTATAGTCATACATTTTAAAAACAAAAGTAATAGCTTAGTGAATACAAATAAATTAATTCTGCCCGTAAGTCTATGGTAAATCCGACAACATTGAGCAGCTAAGAAAATAACATTATGGTGCTATGTACCTACTGGTAACTTGGAAACATGAAAACATCCACTCTATTATCCCTAAGTTACTACTAACTTGGGAATAATAGAGTATTTATTTTTTAATTTATTTATTAAGGTTTACTCACAGCACATACATATATGTTACAATAAATATTTTAGAAGTGGTACATAATTATAATCATGCATATGCCTATTATGAGTTAACAAAACATTGTCATATATACTTCTCATTAAGACATGCTACTTAATTGAGATAAACTTCAATATTAAAAACAGAACTTAAACTAAACTAGAACTTAAAATAATTATTACAGATAAAAAGAAAACATACAAAACAGCTTCCATTTACAATTATTTCTAAAGAGTTGTATTTCAAAACTTTGGATTTAAATTTTTCTCTGCTATCATTAAATATGTCTACTTCGGGTAGAGTGTGAATGGCTGAGTTAAGGTCTCTACAAATGTACATGTTTTCTTTTGTCATTATCCTGATTTTCTGTGAATGACATTCATCTCATAGCACAGGTTCTTTTTAAAGTTGTTTACAACAAAATATGCTACTGTAATGATAATAAATAGTTGCTATACTAGATATTCAGTTATGGCCTTATTTGATTTTACTGTTAGGAAATCCATAGTACTGCTGCAGTCAATCTGGTTATGTGCAGAAACCATTAGATATACACCCTATTGTGTTGAATGTAAAATGGCAAAAAAATATGGGTTTTTATAAAACCAATATATACAAGGTTATTCATAATAAAGTGAAAACCTCTCAGGGGGTGATTATACTTGTTATTATGAAAAACTTTTGTTCTAAGACATCACCGAAATCGCGAAAAAAAATCAGCTGTTTCATACATTTTGCCGAGGTCAAAGTCTAATTTTGTATTAATAAGTAATTTTTGTAATAACAAGTACAATCACCTCCTGAGAGGTTTTTACTAAGAATAACCTTGCATATCACACTCTTAATAAAATAGAGCCTTATCTGATTATTTAGGATTAAAGGAATTTGAACTCTGTTACAATTAGTTAACACAAATATAATATTATAATTTGTAGTCAGTCAATAAGAGTTCAAATTGCTTTAGTTGCAAATTTTATGTTAAGAAACTGTTATTAAGAGTGTGATATTTACCAATATTTACTATTGTTTTCAGCACACATTTCTGGGGCCCAGTAGCAAATTGGGGCATACCCATAGCAGCAATAGCAGATACAAAAAAACACCCTAGCTTTATTAGTGGAAAAATGACATTTGGTAAGTTATGTTTAACTTTATTTATAATAATATAATTCTACTGTACGTGTGTATGTCACTGAACTCCTCCTAAACGGCTGGACCGATTTTGATGAAACTTTGTGTGTGTGTTCAAGTGGATTCGAGAATGGTTTAGATATGTTTTTTTTCTCGTGTACAGGATGTCTGTCGGGACAGCTATTGTTTTATAAATACTTAGTTAATTATCCTACATAGCAAAAAACTCAAACCTTGAAGTATTGCTTAAGGCTGTTAAACTACTACAGAGCCATTTAAAAAAATTTATCAACTGTGGTAGTGGCCATTACTATAGGATGCCACTAGCTGCTTACCATCAAGCAGGATGAATCATTTAAATTTGAGTGAGAGTACAAAAATTATATTGGCATGGATGTTGCTTATACCTCTTGCTTTCTGTCTCTCTCTTCGTGGCTATTTTATCCCATATGGTGCCTGGTGGTGGATCAGACTTCTTTATTTGCTTCTTTATTTCATGCTGCCCTTGATGTCTTCTTCAAAAGCATTGCTGGCCTTTATGACTCTGCATAGCACATCTGTCCATGTAGTCTTGGGTATTCCATTAGCTCTTGTTCCGGGGATGGATAGATCCAGAAGCAAGTTGCTAAAATAATCTGTTCCTTCTCTTTCTATTGCTATTACTATTAAGGCTCCATATCAATATTGAAGTAACAAGTTGTTTTAGCTATGTACAGTTAAATATTAACATATTTTTTATAGAACACTAGATGTTCCCGCGGTTTCACCCGCGTTTATCGTTACTGCGCCGCCCCCGTGGGTCGTAGCGTGATGTTATATAGCCTATAGCCTTCCTCGATAAATAGGCTATCCAACACTAAAAGAATTTATCATATCGAACTAGTAGTTCCTGAGATTACCACGTTCAAACAAACAAACTCTTCAGCTTTATAATATTAGTATAGATATATCAAAAATTAACTGTCCATAGGGATAAATAATCTTTTCTTGAATATAGGACCTGCGCCTGAAAAGATTTTAGTTACACCAGGATAGTCTCTGGGTTTAACTAAATTATTTTAAATGGCGATGTTTATACACATTCTTATTACCTTGAGTTCATGTGCGTCATAGCAACCCACATGTTTAATAAGAAGAGCACTAGAAACAAAATTGATGATACTGTTCCCATTCACAAAAAAGTGTACTTATATTAAACTAGCTTTTACCCGCGGCTTCGCTCGCGTTAATTTAGAATTTGACAATCAATTCGGGTTGTACTCTGCTTGTAATAATATAATTCAATCATGATTCGAAAAACACGTAGCGCCATCTATTATCATAAGAACGTTATTGTTGTTTTCCTCGGGAATAGTAATTTTTTTCGGGATGAAAGGTAGCCTATGTCCGTTTCTGTACACCTGACAACGTATATGCAAAATTTCAGAATGATCGGTTCAGTGGTTTAGGCGTGAAAAGGTAACAAACAAACAAATAAGCAAACTCATTTTCGCTTTTATAATATTAGTTAGGATTAGGATATAGTTAGGATAGTTAGGATTAGGATAGCATGATTGTATTTTACTTCTCATAACGAAATTCAAGCACTAGGCGACCGCTAGGTAATTATTATTATTACCTGGAGCGGTAAATGCCGACCATAACATAATATCGACGCTAGAAAGGCAAAATGTATTAACAGCCAATTTGGTCGAATATGAGTTATATACATTACTAGATGTTCCCGCGGTTTCACCCGCGTTTATCGTTACTGCGCCGCCCCCGTGGGTCGTAGCGTGATGTTATATAGCCTATAGCCTTCCTCGATAAATAGGCTATCCAACACTAAAAGAATTTTTCAAATCGAACCAGTAGTAATCACGCAGAATAAACCAGGAGAAACATCGTTTGTACTATGTCTATAATGGGTAATTATTTTGCTGCAATGTTATTTTAAAACTGCGATATCTCCTAAGATATTCATTGAAATCGAATGATGTACAGGGCAATTTTGTTTTAAATTAAATACTTGTGATTAATAACGTATTTATTTGGATAAGGATTAATATCATGTTTATAAAAATACCTTCGCAAATAATGCATTATTTTAAAACAAATTTGGTTAGCATAAAAAAGGTTATAGTGAGCCAACCTTAAAAGATAGACATGCTGTCGCGGTCTTTTTTAGAACTTTTTAAGGGGAACAATTCTCTCATACATGATTTTTGCGAAACTTCAACTGTTTACGCAGCGCACGCAGCGGCAGCTCTCAAAAGGAAAAAAACCCTCCGATTTTGAAACATTCTTCATTGGTGCTCCGCTCCTATTGATCTTAGCGTGATGATATATAGCCTATAGCCTTCCTCGATAAATGGGCTATCTAACACTGAAAGAATTTTTCAAATCGGACCAGTACTTCCTGAGATTAACGCGTTCAAGCAAACAAACAAACTCTTCAGCTTTATAATATTAGTAAAGATATACATCGTTGGAATCGCCAAAATCAGGCGATTCCAACGATGTATATAACTCATATTCGACCAAATTGGCTGTTAGTACATTTTGCCTTTCCAACGTCGATATGTAGGTACTATGTGTTACTATCATGAGTTCTCGTTTAAACAATACTAGGTATTGCAATAGATTGTACTCAATAATACACGTTGTGTGCAGTAAACAAGGACAGATCGCTCAGTAGCAGCAGAATTAATTAGCTGTATCGGATACAGTCATGACCAATGTAATACAATACTGAACATAATATTGTATACTTAGTAATAATATACCTGCATGATGATAATAGCCCTGTTTTATATATTAACATAATCTATGCTTCTATACTAATACTAGATGTTCCCGCGGTTTCACCCGCGTTTATCGTTACTGCGCCGCCCTCGTGGATCGTAGCGTGATGTTATATGCCTATAGCCTTCCTCGATAAATAGGGTATCCAACACTAATATAATTTTTCAAATCGAACCTTAGTTCCTGAGATTAGCGCGTTTAAACAAACAAACTCTTCATACATACATACATAGATTCACGCCTGTTTCCCAGAGGGGTAGGCAGAGACTACGGATTTCCATTTGCTACGATCCTGACACACTTCTCTGGCTTCATTCACATTCATCACATTCCTCATACACGCCCGTCGGTTCAAGGAGCTCTCAACCTGGCCTTTGTCCAGAACGCCTCCGATCTGATCGAGAAACGTTCGCCTAGGTTTAACTCTTGCGACTGTTCCATTCAAACTGTTCAGCTTTATAATATTAGTATAGATTATAAAGCTGAAGAGTTTGTTTGTTTGTTTGAACGCGCTTGAAATGTATAGTACGATACAATAGTGTAATATTACTTAGGATATGCTCTTATATATAAGAGCAGAGGGTCTCGGGTTCGAACGCACGTCACGCACCTCTGACTTTCGGAAGTTATATGTCTTTCCGAAATTATGTGCGTATTGATTGACAATTATCGCCTGCTCCGTGCCTCGAAGAGCACGTTAAGCCGTCGGTCCCGGCTGCCATGAACATCTATGGCAGTCGTTATTGGGAGAGTGTCGACACAAAAGATCCCACTAGGTCGAAGTGTCGCCGGTCTGCACTAACTGGCCCCCACATAAGGTAAGATAAGATAGGATATATGTATAACTATGTATTGTACATATTTCTTTAGCGCGGATGGTAGCCTAGATGTTCGTAGTGGCAAATAAATAATTTACGCTATGGTTTGGAATATGATATAATTATTAGCAGGGTGCGGTCAATGTTTGTCTTTATTGAGTCTTATCTGTGTACAAAACATAATATCATGCAGATAAAATATACAAATCTTGACATTTTTACAATGAACTTTGTTATCATTGTAAAAATATATTATGTATAAAATTTATGAGAGTAGGGATATTACATAACTGTGGTATATAATAACAATTCTACCTACTACCGGAAAAGATTAATAATACATACCTTATGTACTACATCAAATTTATAAAAAAAATACGAAATACGTTTAAAGCCGCAGAATGAATATAGTTTTTGCGTTGCAGGGACTTTTAACAAACTTTCGATTAAAGAACATTCAGACTCGGAACATCGATTTGTAGAACACTTAAAGGGGAATACCCATATGCCGTATCGCTTGATAAATGATATCTAAGCTGTGTCACAAGTTCATGATATCGATAATTCTTGTTCATAATTTTAATGATTTTATAACGTAATGCGAAGTCTCACATTTGCCGGATAAATAAACGTGAAATATTAGTTGTTTCATTTTGTACATTTTGTTTGGTATCTTATATGGAGCGAACTCACAAGCCAGTACTCCACTACTGGTAGTGCCAAGATGACTATTTATCGTATTCTTTTCAGTACAATCCAACTAACTAATAAACTGATTGTGATTCAGCACATTTCTGTTTAAACCTTCAGAGATATAAATCTGAAACTCATGAAATCTGTATATTTTTGTTTAAAAGATAGATAGTCTACCATTGACGAGATTAATCAAATCTTTCATGCATATTTACAAAAAAAAAAAAACAAGTGAGAAACGTCAATGAATTGCCGTTAATCTTAGAATTCGAAAAAATGTTATCATGTGACCTTGAAGTCAGAGGTCAAAGGTCATAGTCATTTCGGGTTATATCGACTATGTTGAGTCGAATGGCGTTGACCACGAGTCTCTAGCTCTTACGGTTCTTGAATTGAAAGTTGTATAACAAACAGACGGACGGACGGACAAAGCTGTTGTATAAGAGTTTTGTCGAAAAATGTAGTTATTTATATTTTAGATTTGAACTCTGATTGTTTAAAGCTAATTTTCAATTTCTTGCACATGTCATATGGTGGAAATTTTTAATTGTAGAACTGTATCAAATCGATGTAATAGCAGTGTATAAACAATCGATAAGACTTCCTTCCTCTTTCAATTATTCCTATAGCGATTGGAAATTGTCGCATCAGCTTTAATTGATTAAATACCTACTTTGCCCGCGGCTTCGCTCGCGTTAATTTAGAATTTAACAATCAATTCGGGTTGTACTCTGCTTGTAATAATATAATTCAATCATTATTCGAAAGACACGTGGCGCCATCTATTATCATAAGAATGTTAATATTGTTTTCCTCGGGAACAGTATTTTTTTTCGGGATGAAAGGTAGCTTATGTCCGTTTCTGTACACCTGACAACGAATATGCAAAATTTCAGGATGATCGGTTCAGTGGTTAAGGCGTGAAAAGGTAATAAACAAACAAACAAACAAACTCTTTTTCGCTTTTAAAATATTAGTTAGGATTAGGATATCTCCGTCACTCTGGTTGTATAACTTTATCTTTGTTTTAAAAGATTTATTATGATCGGTTCCATTCTAAAAATTTGCAGTATGTACCTACAAAGAGATCAAAAAAAAAAATGTCCTTCAAACCGAATTTCGGTCACGGCGGCCAATTTTAACAGAGACTAGCCATCTGCGCAGGAGATATTATAGTTCACAAGTGTGTGCGCAAACACAAGTGCACTCTCTGTTCCCTTACTCTCATGATCTGATGGGACGGTAATCCGACACGATCGGAGAGAGATCAGGCGCAAGACCAACGGCTACGTGCTTTCCGAGGCACGGGGGTGTCTTAACACCGCCATCATCCTAACTCCGAGCTGCTATTGAGATTTCTTATCAGAAAAACACAATAACTTACAAACAGATCAATAGACAAAAAAGCGAAACTAAATATAAATTAAGCGTTTCTTGACACGAAAATTGTTTCAAGCACGAATTATATACCGAAAAACGAGTATTAGAGGGATCATGCTTTGTATTGACATGTCTTTTAGAAAAGCTCGACGATACGGCCAGGTTGAACTGGCAGTGATCGAGTCTCCTTGTGCATCATGCAACGCGAAAGTATAAAGTACAAAATGAGTTTGGTTTGCTAATCCGTAAAATGTAAATTAATAGGCAAGTTGAAGATACAAATGAGTATTATCCATCTCTTTTAAACCCTTGCGGAAGAGACAGTTACAGACGTAACATTATATTAAGGTGCCCGGACTGCTCAGAGACACTAAAACTAAGTATATTTTACATGATTCCTAAACTGGTAGCATTCATTTGATACTTGTGTGTAAGGGTCAGCGCCGACGTGCGGAGTGGCGGCGAAGAGACTAATTCAGTAACAATTTAAATTCAACCCAAAGTGCTTCAGAATACGACTGTATTTGGTACAACGAAAGAAAATAACGGCGAGCGACTCAAAGCCCGGTCATTTTATTTCGTTGTACCAAATACAGTCGTATTCTGAAGCACTTTAGGTTGAATTTAAATTGTTACTGAATTAGTCTTTTCGCCGCCACTACGTCCGTCGGCGCTGACCCTAATAGTTACTATCACTGGCCCGTCCGGATTAAATTGCTGGTCGGACAAAGTTTTATTAAGAATTTCTGTTTGCAAGTTTTCAGTAGTAGGACAGAGATTCAAAATATGCTGCATATAAGTACATGTAATGTATTAATTGTCTTCCACGGTTTCATCCACGTTTATGATTACTACTCCACTCCCCTAGCTCGTAACGTGATCTTATATAGCCTATATTAATTCTTAATAAAGTAGCATTCTAGTGATGAAAGAATTTTCACAATCGGTGCAGTAGTTTTAGTTTATGTATTGCAAACAAAAACACAAATCTTTCCTTTTTATAATATTAGTTAAGATAAAAATATAGCTCAGTGGGGAGACCAACAGACTGCAATGCAGAGGGTCTCGGGTTCGAACCCACGTCGCGCACCTCTGACTTTCGAAATTATGTGCGTACTAACATAGTTAATAAGTTATACAGTAAGTAAAGTAACGAAAGGCGTTCCCTTAAAGCGGTTATTATACATCATTAATAGATGCAAATGAACATATTTACATAGAAAATGAGCATGGAAAAATGCAAGCATGAAAAATAAATTAAATGTAAAACTAATTAAAAAGTCATTTTAATTAAAAATTCATAACTAAGTAAAAAGCGACGTTGCCGTTTTGCATTGGTACTTTTGTGCGTATGCAAAGAGTGTTTCTTTTTCGTGTGTGTTTATAATTATTTATTGAATATTTTTGAAGTTATTAAAATAAAATATATTTTGTTTTTTATGGGAACATTTTTTTTAGGATCTACGCACGCCATAATATTTCCAGTTTAAGGGAACGCCTTTCGTTAGTTAACGTACTGTATAAATACTAACACAAATTGTATGTATGTTAGTCTATAAGGTATTTTATCTATGCGTCTATGTTTCTATGTAGGTATAACATGTATATACTTAGAAAACAAAAAAAATGTATAGGTATTGTATGTTTATCCATTGTCTAGTATCCATAGTACAAGCTCTGCTTAGTTTGGGCTACATGGTGTTGTGTGTATGTATTATAAAATTTTATAATTATGTAAATTTAGGTTAAGGTATTTATCTATGGGCCTATATAGCCCGAAATAAATGATTTGATTTGAATTATCGCCTGCTCCGTGCCTCGGAGAGCACGTTAAGCCGTCGGTCCCAGCTGCCATGAACATCTATGGCAGTCGTTATTGGGAAGTCAGTGCCCTCTAATATCCTGACACTAGTCTAGCCTTAGGGTATCGCTAGCCTTCGGGTTGCGGAGGTCAGATGGCAGTCGCTCCGTGTAAAAACTGGTATCCAGTCAAATCCGGTTAGACTAGAAAGCCGAACCCAAGTGACTTGGGAATAATAAAGGCTAGGGAGAAGAAAATTTAGATAAAAATAAATAATGAGATTGGTGTCAAACATCACCCCTTCAGGGTTATAAAGTCCATGTATGTATGTAAATATCTTCTAATCCCGGAGATCGTCGACTTATGTATTGACACATATAAACGAATACAGCAAAGCCGATAAAACAAGTAGGTATTTGAGATAACGTTTACACAGAGCAGCTCAGATAAGACGTTGTATGTACTGAGATTTATAGAATATGTGTTTCTCTTGAAGGTTGTTGTGTAACGATTAGCAATGTCGACGTGATTATAATCTTTGTGTATGTTCAATGTTCAGCGAAAAGTAGATTCACGCTGGTATAAGTATTTAGCATAAAGGTATTTTATAATAGTTCACATTACACAGTTTCATTCATTACAGGTTTCTATAAATAGTTATGATTAGCAATTACCATAACTACGCGCACTAGGCCGAGCCTGTCCCGCGGGCAGTTCACAATTATTATGAAAGTTAACAATTTATTTTTGAATTTGCTATTAAATACTGAGGCAAGTGTAGGCAGAAATATACTTTAGTTAATTTTTACTCAACCATTTTTAATTCTTCTGCTTCTGACAATTTTCTGACCTAAATCTCAATAACCCTTTGCCTGATTCAAAAATTGAATCTGGCACGTCATGATTGGCAAACTCATGCCACGAATCCGACCAAAAGCGCCGATCAATTGTACCTATATATATCTTTATGTATATATAAATCTTCTGTGCGTGTGTTTGTAATTAATGAGTTAATTAAACGGCTGGACCGAATTTAATGAAATTTTTTGTGTGTGTCAAGTGGATTCGAGAATGGTTTAGATTTGTTTTCTTTTGTGTACACTATAACGTCTGTCGGGACAGCTAGTATTACATAAAATATCAAGCATATAAATACATTCATAAACTATAGCTTTTCATGCGTATACATAAGTCGGAAATAAATAGGTTTCATGCAAATTAGTGTTTAATCAATACGTCATATTGACATAATACCTGCTGCCTCAGTGGCGCAACGGTAGTGAGTGCGACTGCTGTGTGTAGGTCCCGGGTTCGTTGCCTGAGTCAGGCCAACAATAA
The DNA here is from genome assembly GCA_963564715.1 of Catocala sponsa. Classification (NCBI taxonomy): domain Eukaryota; kingdom Metazoa; phylum Arthropoda; class Insecta; order Lepidoptera; family Erebidae; genus Catocala; species Catocala sponsa. Next base: position 2,566,957 of record OY751337.1, read on the forward strand.
AGTATCTTAATAATCGCGTGAAGTTAAAAAGTTGGCGGTCGTGCACAACCCCGTGCCTCGAAAAGCACGTCAGGCCGCTGGTCCTGCGCCTGATCTCTCTCCGGTCATGGCGCACTGCCGTCCTAACGGACTATTAGAATGAGGGAATAGAGAGTTCACTTATGTTTATTAGCGCACATACTTACAAGTATGTGAGTCGGGTACACCCTATAATATGTACCAATATCCTGCGTAGATGTCTAGTCTCCGTTGAATGGGCGCTGAAATTCGGTTTGAAGACAGATATAATATTTAAAACCATAACTAACGAATGTTTTTCTTCTTTCCAGCCTTGACACTATACTCCCTAATGTTCATGAGGTTCGCATGGAAGGTGCAGCCGAGAAACATGCTTCTGTTCGCCTGTCACTTCACCAACGAGTGCGCACAGATCACGCAAGGATGTAGGTTCATCAACTATTACTATATACAGGACCAAGAAGACACAACCCCTAAAGTAACTGAACAGGTTAATGCAACCACAGCGGGTAAAGCTCCCGAACAGGTCAAAGCGTAAATAATCATGGGTAAAGGCGGGTCGCAATAGAATGGAATTATTGTTGGTTTTTCGTGGGTCAAAGTTATCCCTTACGGCTAACATTGGCCCAGCTTCTCTATGGTAAAGTCGACATTACTAAGCTATTTCAGTTTTTGTACGTATCTATAAATGACTAAACGTCGTAAACGTGAGGGTAAGCGTAGCTGTTGACCCCTATTCGACTCCTAGATCGAGTAGTGTTGCCAGCTAGAAGATTTTTAGTAACAGCGTGCAGTTTGGGACTGTGTACGCTTGACAGCAATAGAATGACGCAATATTGCATGCCACTCAAACAAATTTTACGAAATTTAGATGGCGTAATACTTCATTTAGGTCATCTTGGGTAAACTTGAAGTTTATACAAAAGTTGTAGTATATTTTGATAAAATCCAATAGAGCGTGATTATCAATAGAAAAGTATACGAAAGGATAAATAATGTTGTTAGATCGTACGATTGAGTTATTGAAGGGATTTTGCCTTGCGATCCGTCCTATTGTGACCTGCGATTATTACCTGGGCCTTAGCAGAGATTATTCAATACGTAGTTAGGTTGGCGAACTGTTTGTACAAATGTTGTAGAGGTTTGTCTATTTGTTGTGGTAACGACTTCGAGCTAGCACAGGGTAGCGACAAAGTACGACAAAACGGGTACGTATTACAATACCGAAATTTCATAACAACTATGACTGAAATACCGACGTCCAAAACAACGAAATTGAAAATACCGAAAGTTTTAAATGCCGATAGCCGTTATATCGAAACATAAAATACCGATGTCCAAATGCCCGAAAGGATGAAACCCCGAATGGACGAAATCCCGAATGGAATTCCTCAGTTCTATGGTAGAACTAATGGGAATTTTGGACGGAGCCCCGCCAAGCGGGGCTCCTATTTCTGGGTGGGTTTACAAAAGAGAACCTAACACAACCTACCGCTTCCGAGTCGGAATCGTACGGTTGACTTCGGGATATGGATCTTCGGGATTTTAACCTTTTGGGCAAATAAACTTTCGGAATTTAAAACTTTCGGCCAAACAATCATTCGGCGTTTAATTTTTCGGGATTTCTTCCATAGGTATTTTAAAATACGGTCTTTTAAATTTCGGTATTGAAATACGTACCTGACAAAACTATCCCTAGAATAAATTTACACACTGTCTACTTATTATATGTAAGCGTTTGTCATGTCCTGTACCCGTGCTAGGTCTATCCTCATGTCTTATTTGTCACAACGAATGTTGTAGTTACCCAGTGTATATTTTTATGGATTTGTGTTTAGCTCGGTTTTCTATAGATGCTATCATTTATATTTATTTTTAACAGCGTGTAAGATGAGGCCATTTTAAGTGTCATGACGTAAAAGGAAAATAGTCTTTTCATCTGTTATTATGCCAGTTTTACATGCTGTTGATGCAATTTCATAGAAGTTTTAATAATATAGCCAATTTTATTGTATTATATTAATGTTTATGGAAGGTATAACAACAATACGATATTTGTACAAAATATTGCTTACAGGTACGTTATGTCCATTTTGTGATATTAAGCGCAAAGAAATATTATTATATACGGGTTAGATAACGTAAATGGGTAATTATTAAGTGAAATCATTTGCCTTTGTAACGTAAAACCTTTAAGTACCTATAGTAGTTGACTGCATACCTACATTTTTAACAGTAACATTTTGAATCACCAGACAGCGCCACTTGTACCTCAGACACATATCATAATGACTTCGTAAAAACTGAATGAATATCTGCTAAAATATTGCTTTCAGGTGATAATTATTTGGCGTTTCTAGACCGGACAATAGACAATTATTCAGAAAAATCTGTAGTTCCAATTTTAAACATCGAATGTATTGCAAGTGGCGCCGTGCTGTGACTAAAAATAAAACTAATTCCTCTAATTGAAAGTACATATATGACGTAAGCTAATACCAATATGACGTAAGTAACAGAAAATTGACCAGGATAAGATCCATTTTATGAGTATTGTATTAAATACTACAGTGATGTAAATTTTATAAATATTACCATTAAGTTGTAAGAACATCTTGTTAAGAGTTGCTTTAAAATGCATGTAGACACTTATTGTAAATATATGGATAAAGTATGGCTAGGTTTACCCTCTTACTTTATACAGTGTGACTGGCTAAATATTGTACATACTTAAGGATATGATAATGTATGGTCAGCCGTAACGTATAAAAAAGAAATCAAATTTGTGTAGTCTAAGGATAGTTGTTACATAGAGATCTCGGATCATATTCGAGAGCTCAAGCTAAAGTAAACAAGTGAGAAACAGCAATGAATTGCCGTAAATCTTAGAGTTCGAAAAAATTACCTTGAGGTCAGAGGTCATAGGTCATAGTCATTTCGGGGTATATCGACTATGCTGAGTCGAATGGTGTTGACTGCGAGTCTCTATCTCTTACGGTTCTTGAGTTGAAAGTTGTATAACAGACAGACAGACGGACGGACAAAGCTTTTGTATAAGAAGTTTGTCGAACTCTAAAAGAGAACCAGTGTGATTTTTAAAGTGTTTCTAGATTTTCTTGTAAGTATATTTTAAAATAAAACAGTGATTTATACCTTTTCGCTTTAATTTTCGCTGTTATATGACAATGGTATTTTAAGTAAGAGGGTAGATCTATTTGTATAAAGTTATACAATTTTTTTAAGTACCTACATATTGTATACAATCTTTTTCAAGCATTGTAATGAAACATTTGTATAGCATGTGCTTTAGGCGTAACAACATCTCTGCCATATATTTGCGTGAAATTAAGTTTTATACGTTGACATTGTCTAAAGAGTTTTGCCTATTATACCGAATCATACCATGGCAGTGGCCGCGTGGTGCGAATCTTCTCCCTAGCCTTTATTATTCCCAACTCACTTGGGGTCGGCTTTCTAGTCTAACCGGATTTGACTGGATACCAGTTTTTACATGGAGCGATTGCCATCTGACCTCCGCAACCCGAAGGCTAACGATACCCTAAGGCTAGACTAGTGTCAGGATATTAGAGGGCACTGACTTCCCAATAACGAATACGAATAACGAATATGTTAGTTTTGAAAGAATTTTGTAACGAGTGTTAGAACGTGAATTTATTTGCCATGTGGTAGATTTTTGAAAGTCTCAGTATGGTTTCGAGTTTGTACAATCTAAACGCATTGTTCGTAGCATCGCGTTATACGGGTTTTTCTGTGTTCATTACGTAAGTGATGCTTTTCGGTAAGGAGAATAAACCGAGTTGTGTGTGGGTATGCCAGGCGTAATTGCAAATCTGTTGTGTCTGGCTGCCAGAAGGCAGAAACGAGTTCTGATTAAATACTGATATCTTGTATCTGAATGCTAGTGCAATCACCTGTAGTGAGCCAAATTCTAGAATTATATTTATTATTCTATAGATTTTACATGTCAGGATCATAGTATGAAGCGGTGTAATGAATAGGCACCTTTAGTGTCTAAATCTACACTACCGCTCAAAAGTATTTAGCCACACTTAAATAGGCTTATTGTAAAAGTTTAAATCAATGAAACAACTATATATCCATTTTAATTATTTAATAGCAATTATATAGACACAATCCCAATCATATTTTTATATTTTAGATACAAACGATGAAAGTCAATAAAATGGTTTAAAAAATGTCTTGTTTGTAATATAAAGAAAAATGCAGGTGGGCAAATACTTTTGAGCGGTAGTGTAAACGTGAACGCCATCTAGCGGTGGCGTCAGATTTGCACATCAGACTAGCAAAGATTTTTTCGATACGATAGTTGAAGACAACTAAGTTTTTTTATCCTATGACACTAATAGAAAAGTAGACAGCATACAAATATACATAATGTGTCAAACTACAAATAGTAGCTCAAGTTTTTAATTTATTTCTAGGAAATAGTTGAAGTGTTAAGTTTTCCTCGTAGATATGAAAGTTGGTACTGGCGATAGCTATTTTTTGTTCGAAGGAAGACTGGATTTACTAAAGGTTAGTATTTAACTGCACAGCAAAAAAATACTAATTGCACACCAAAATATATTTAAAGACATCAAAGTAACTCGACGGAGCCCCGCTTGGCGGGGCTCCTATTTTTGGGTGGGTTTAAGAAGGGACCTAACTTAACCTAACCCTTCTGGACGGAATGCAGTGATTTGAGGCGTATACGTGCTCGTTATGATATATTTTAGGAAGCATATTTTGGTGTGCAATTAGTATTTATGGAGGTCATTATATTTAATCCCTTTATTAAAATCGACCAAAAAGCGCACAACATTGTATCAGAAGTATTTAGATGGTGTTGCCCTTTCACACATTTGGCCATGACAAGTATTTAATCCAATCATAATGTAAGCCTTCATTGTCATTTGTCGTTCGCTAGTCAAAGAGGACGGACGTAATTTATTGCACTTACTGCAGCTTCATTTCAAAATATTCTCAACTTTACTTGTTTTTCAGGCACTTTTTCTTAGTATAAACCAAAGATTTAGAAAATATTATTTTAAATTACGAAGTCAACAGGGATTGGTGAAATAATAACATTATGTGTCTGATTAAAATAATTGTGCGATCACAGGCCATTACTCTGTGTCTGGTCAATTGTGTAAAGGTACTTGGAAAACTGGTCAGTCTTCCGAACGTAATAGTATGAAAATGGATATCGAAACGCTGTTTGTTGTTTCATTTGTTACGACGAGTTCGTCAGCCCGGTAGAATAAGAGCATACTAGGTTGTAAAAAATATTAAAATTTATGTTATCATTATACAAGGGTATATTTTTTAAATATTTATTGTGAATTTTATTATAATCTGTTGTTGATCTGATTCTTTGGTTTTATTTTTTATCCTTTACCTCCTAAAGTTATTGTATTTTACTGGAAACAACTGTTAGATTCGGAGTTGGGTTCGATGCGCGATGATTTCACAGCGTTCCGGTACCGGAGTTTCGGAATTATGAAGCTCACCTGATAGTGAACAGCAACCATCGACAGAGAAATGGTTTTTTTCTTGACATTACAGTAGAAATTTCAAGAAAATATAGGGTGTCTCAACAAGAGTGCACTATTTCGTTTAAGAATAAAAACACGTATTTTTTGAGTAAGTTGTCATATTTATATAGCATTATAACGAAGGCACAGGCTTCTTCTCTGTGTGAGAAGGATTATGCCATAGTCCACGCTGGCCTAGTGCGCTTTGGCAGATTTCACATATCTCCGAAAACATTTATTTTATTTACTTATTTATTTATTTGGATCGCCAACAAATGATACACATTTCTTACTTCTAAATAATAATTTACAGACATGCCTTGTGCTCATTCACTTACAGGCAACCACATCTAACAAAAATAAAAATTTTCGCCACAAAAACTAAGTAAAAAGCTCTAAACACATTAACATAATATTAAAATTAAAATTATATTGAAATTAAAAAGAAAGAAGAAATAGAAAAGTTATAGTAAAAATGGGAAATTATACTTAGTCTAGTATGGTATCATAATTACCGAAGCCTGGAATCCAGGTATACAGTGATTTTTTTCTTAAATCTAAAGAAGTTGTCACCAAATATATCAAATATATCTAAATCTGCCAGTCGCTGAAGACTATTGTATGATTTGACTATTCTTGTTAAAGGTGAATTAACATTATGTAGAACTCTCAGACATGCAGATTTCCTCACGATGTTTTGCTTTACCAATAAAATAAGCGATAATTAACTATTTAATACGCACATAACTACGAAGAGTCAGGGATGCGCGCCTTGGGATCGAACTCGAGACCTCATAGTGGCAGTCCAACGGTCTCCAATCAGGCTATCGCTGCTTTTGCAGGTGTAAGTTGGCGAAATAAAATATGTTGCTTTGGCAGTAAAATGTTGTATAATGACTACACTTACATAAAAATAATCTATACTAATATTATAAAGCTAAAGAGTTTGTTTGTTTGTTTGAACGCGCTAATCTCAGGAACTACTGGTTCGATTTGAAAAATTCTTTAGGCTATATAACATCACGCTACGACCCACGGGGCCGGCGTAGTAATGATAAACGCGGGTGAAACCGCGGGAACATCTAGTCTTTATATATGTATATATCTTAATAGGTAAGTACATATATCATTAACTAGCGATCTGTCCCGGCTTCGTACGGGTAGTACAAAACGTTAACAAATTATACACCTAAACTTTCCTCATGAATCAACCTGTCTATTGGTGAAAACCGCATGAAAATCTGTTCAGTAGTTTTTGAGTTAGGTAATCGCGAACAGGCAGACAGCGGCGGGGAACTTTGTTTTATAATATGCAGTGATTTCACACAACACAACAGTATCGTAATTATATAGCTGATAATTGACTAATCTATAGGTACTACTATTATAAAGCTGAACAGTTTGGTTGTTTGTTTGAACGCGCTAATTTCAGGAACTACTGGTTCGATTTGAAAAATTCTTTTAGTGTTGGATAGCCTATTTATCGAGGAAGACTATAGGCTATATAACATCAAGCTACGACCCCCGGGGGCGGCGCAGTAACGATAAACACGGGTGAAACCGCGGGACCATCTAGTCATACTATAAAGGTGGTAGATACGCATGGTCTCTTAATGGTAAGCGGTTACCGTACCCTATGATGACTTGCTATACTAGGGATATCACTTTCCATTTCTAGCACAAACCGTGTTGTGATCAAGACGAAATTATGTACTATCTGTTCTAAACATGAATATGTAATAAACGACCAAGTTTCAGTGCCGCACGCGGTTACATCTAGTTTTGTATAAATGCGTGGCTTTAAACAGCGATGCATTCGCGATATAACCACACGTTTTAGTAATTTATGAGAGCGAGCACCTTTAAAATCGCGCTGTGTCGTATCGATACAAACGCCTATAAACATCTATAAATTGCTAAATCGCTAGTATCGCTGCAATAGGTACATCGCGGCAATTGCTATATATCGATACGTGCCTTTGTCTCTCGAGAAAATCACCATGTGCATCAGCGCTAGGCGCTGACTGATACTATTATTTTGCCATCGTTATGTAAACTAGAAGTCTCCCAGTAGCCGTAACTATTTTATTCAAAACCTAAGCTGTGCCAAATCGCGAAATATGTATGTATGCTTGAAAAGGGGCACAGTTTTCTCTTCACGTTTTAATATCCTAACTAAATAACTATAAATATTATAAATGCGTATGTGTGTTTGTTTGTTACGCTTTCACGCCTTAACCACTCGATAGAAAAGCATCAAATTTCTCATACACTTTGTCAGAGATACAGAAAATGCCATAGGGTAGGTACCTTTAATCCAGAAAAAAGTACCTGATGTTACTATTCTAAACTAACCTACTTACATTTACGCGAGCGAAGCCGCGGGCTAAATCTGGTAAGTACTTATATATTTAAATAGTAATATTTACGTAAAAGTTAACAAACTTAATGTTTACTTATACTGAGATTTTTATACCTACATAATGTTGAGAGCAGATACCGAATCTCGTCGGATGAAGAAATTAAGCAAAGATGTTAGGTAAATAGATACATCTAGTTATATTAGGTGCTCTCTAAGTTGGTCTTATAAAAAGTTCTTATAAGTATTTTCATCTTTACATAGTATAAAATGAAGTCGCTTCCGCGGTCTGTTCGCTGAGATCTTTTAAACTACTCAACGGATTTTAATGCAATATCAGCAATAGATAGTGATTCAAGAGGAAGGTTATTATACATACATATTATAGTACAGAAAAGCTGAAAAATTCAAAGATTTGTAATGTGATGTCGTAACAAACATATTTTTGTGCGCTTAAATCGCAAACGCTGGCTAAACCTTACGAGATAGATCAAATTAATGTACTACGGAATTATATATCTTAAAAAGATCGATAAAATGTCCGCGATGGTATATATTTATCTCCTAAGGATAATCCACAGTAACTAAATAAAAGTACTCTTTTTATATTACTAAACTAATAACTACCAACGATATTATATATTTCTGTTAACCATGCATAAAAACGCGACACGATCTCATCTCCAACCTCCATGACAATCTCTAGATGTCTATTAAAACATAGCACCTAATAGAGGCAGCTCCGTTGGTTTCCAAGTGTGTCGTGGAAGCATTTATGGAGACAATGGTGGACGCTTAGAACCGGTAACAATGACTGCCGCCTGCATTGTCCCGCACAAGTGTGCTGAATACCGGCTCTGTTTTACGTGCTCTCTTAATATGATGAAGTCTATGAATGAAGAATAGAAAATATAAAAAGATTTTACTTAAATATAAAAATTTTGTTGTCATAATCATCTAGGTTTATTTTAATTATGATGATGGATTTACGAGTTTGTTGTATGACGAGATACATGTACAGTCAGACAAAAATGTGGTCTACCACCACGGTTATCTCATCTTATCTTATGTGGGGGCCAGTTAGTGCAGACCGGCGACACTTCGACCTAGTGGGATCTTTTGTGTCGACACTCTCCCAATAACGACTGCCATAGATGTTCATGGCAACCGGGACCGACGGCTTAACGTGCTCTCCGAGGCACGGAGCAGGCGATAATTGTCAATCAATACGCACATAATTTCGGAAAGTCATATAACTTCCGAAAGTCAGAGATGCGCGACGTGGGTTCGAACCCGAGACCCTCTACATTGCAGTCTGTTGGTGTCCCCACTGAGCTATCGCTGCTCTACCACCACGGTTAAGGTTGATTTGAGTGTCAAGAAACAACAAGGTCAATTTCCCCTTGTATTAATATTATGAGAGTGACCATTGCATGTATTATATTTACGTCATGTCATGTGCCAAGTTCGAATTTTATTACAGTTAAAATCAACTCACCTCCTTTTCTAAGCTCTCTTATATTCAGTTAGAAAAGTCAACCATAGCGATAATTGTCGGCCTCGATGGCGTAGTGGTTAGTGTAACCGACTGCCACGCCTGAGGTCGCGGGTTCGATTCCCGCACAAGCCAAACATTTGTGTGCATGAACATGGATGTTTGTCTTGGTCTGGGTGTTTCTATGTATAATATGTATGTATTTATAAAAAAAGTAAGTATATATGTATGTTTATCCATTGTCTAGTACCCATACAAGCTCTGCTTAGTTTAGGCTAGAAGGAGTTGAGTGTAAAAAAAAGAAAACAAAATTGGATACAAACTTTTGTCAAAACTAGTAGACCACTTTTTTGCTGACTGTACAACTTAGGATTACGTCTCTACCACCGAAGGTTAGGCAGAGGTCTATTACGCCTATATTTCGTCAGGTATGGTATGGTATAGTATAGACCATTAGTTCCCAAAGTGGTCCAGGTGGACCCCCAGGGGTCCACGGGAGACTCGACGGGGGTCTACGTTGGCGTGACAAAGAAATGGGGGTTCACAATTCGTAAGCGCCTTCGCGTAAGCGTCCACGACTTATTTAAAATATATGTAATAAATGTTGTACTGCATTCATAATCCAAAGACATCTAAGAACATATTAGCGACTTTTTTGTTCGTGTCCACAAGATAATCTACGGACAAAAAATTATGCTTATGTCTATCTTGCTCACACCTACCGTTGCTAGCTTATGCGTCGCCTCTTATTATAGACCCATATTTTCTAGTGATGTACATCCTAATCCTAATCCTAACTAATATTATACAAGCGAAAATGAGTTTGTTTGTTTGTTACCTTTTCACACCTAAACCACTGAACCGATCATCCTGAAATTTTGCATATACGTTGTCAGGTGTACAGAAACGGTTATAGGCTACCTTTCATTCCGAAAGAAATTATTGTTCCCGAGGAAAACAACAATAACGTTCTTATGATAATAGATGGCGCCACGTGTCTTTCGAATCATGATTGAATTATATTATTAGAAGCAGTGTACAACCTGAATTGATTGTCAAATTCTAAATTAATGCGAGCGAAGCCGCGGGCAAAAGCTAGTATTGAATAATTTATTAATTGGGTTAAATCGATTGAATGTAGATAATAGTCTTAATAGAAACGAAAGAAATTTAAAAGGGATTAAATATAATGATCATCAAAAATACTAATTGGTCAGCAAATATTGCACAGCATAACGAGCATCTATACGCCTCAAATCACTGCATTCCGTCTCGGAAGTGTTAGGTTATGTTAGGTTCCTTTTTTAAACCCATCCAAAAATAGGAGCCTCGCGAAGCGGGGCTCCGTAGACTTAGTTTGATCTCTTTAAAGTTTGCTGGCCATGAGTTGCTGATAAATTAGCTATTTCTGCTCACAGATTATATTTTTCTGCTCACAAAAATACCAATACTATGCTAACCATTTAAATAGCACCCAATTTAAAATCTGTGCTTTTAGGGTTTCGTACTAAAATGGTAAGACGGATTTCTTATGGTGCAAAGTTTTTAAGATTAGTTTGTATAGCCCATTATGCTGGAAGATGGTATGCTATATTATGTGATATTGCGTGATATTATATAGAGATTAACAGAGGAATTCAACAATAATCATAAAAGGCCTTTTACGTGAGGAGCACTGCAGTACACAACTTTGACAATTATAATAACCTTTTATTCTGAACTCCGAGAGGAATTTAAGTAACATTGGGTTCTGTTTTTTACTATAAAATGTCTTGTAGTTCAGTGCGTCTCTTGGCTTTCGCCTCCTCAACCATTTACTACTGTGTTCTGTCTAGCGTTACTCTTCTCCATTGATGTCCTGAAGTGAATTTCAGACCGTCCTCCCATCTTGTTTGTTGGCGTCCTCTGTTGCGTTTTCCATCTCTTGGATACCAGAAGAAGATATTTGTGCTCCATTTATTTTGTTATTATCTCTTTTCATATGACCAGTCCATCTTCATTCTTTGGTCTATTTGAGTAAGTATGTCAGCAACATATTATTCTATTTCTCTTGTTATGGCACTTCTCAGATTGTCTTGTTTCTTTATGTCTAACAGACTTCTCTTCTTCTTCTCTACGAGAAAGAAGTCCTATCCATTATATTATAATAATAATGTATTTATTAACATACAATTGTTAACACATTTCCTATGAAGCCCTGATTCCTGTGCTAGGTACGAAACCTGTGTTACAGGAAGTCAATGTCTTCTCCCATATAATTTACACAAAACATTTTATGATTACAAAAGCAATTCATATGTTAGAAAGTAAACGAAATATTATGTGAGGTGTGTGTGCGTGAGTGTGTGTGTGTATGTGTGTGGGTGTGTGTGTGTGAGTGTGTGTGTATGTGTGTGTTGTTGTGAGTATGTAATGTGATTTATATAAAGTATTGCGAAACATAATTGTTATTGTATCCATTAGGAGATATATGTATGAGGCTATTCGACTGCACGGATGGCGTTGTGGTTTAAGTCTTTGCCTCGGCCACTGCCCCTGCGGCAAGTGTTGTCGGTTCGATCCCCACACGGGACAATAATTTGTGTGATCCATAATTTATGGATCAATTAGGATATAGAATGTCCATAAATGATTGTTGCGAGTCTGGGTGTTCTTTGTGTCTGTCGTATAAATGTTTGTAAAGTCCCTCGCAACACAGGAATTATTACAAATGCAGAAGTAGTCTTTAAAAAAAAAATTAGGGCTGTCTTTGGCGACTGCCGATAGAAGTGAAAACTTTAATCCTTGATCATAAACACTTCTTTATAAACCAAAAATAATTCAAAAATGGAAAGCGTTCGGTGACAATATGACGCGAGTTTCATGATTTTTGTTCACCCAAGAAGTGCTCGCCTAAAGAAGTTTTAATTTCAAAAAAGTTTTATGTGTGCTGAATCCACGGCTGAATCTCAATTGAATAATAATAATAATAATAATAATAATATTCTATCACATACACACAACACCATCTAGCCCAAACTAAGCAGAGCTTGTACTATGGGGACAATGGATAAACATACATATATACTTTTTTTTTTGTAAATACATACATATTATACATAGAAACACCCAGACCAAGACAAACATCCATGTTCATGCACACAAATGTTAGACTTGTGCGGGAATCGAACCCGCGACCTCAGGCGTGGCAGTCGGTTACACTAACCACTACGCCAACGAGGCCGACAAAATCAAAAATGACCATTCCGAATTGAATGGTTCGTCATATAACTCGGATAATGTTACTCGATTCAATTCAACGCTAGTCTATTGTTTCTTTTCTGTCTGTCAAAGGACGGGCTATTGTAGTGTTCCGCTTTACTATTTTATTTTACATATTTTATTTTATATATTTTACGATATATTATTTTAAAGCAAAGGAAACAATATCAGGTAAGTTTATTATTGCTGTTAGTTTAATTATTATATTATTATTTTAGAGACTGTTGCTTTAAGTTGTGGTATTAAATGCAAACGTCATCATCCATCTGACATCTACAATAGATGAATAAAAATTACTGATATGACTCTTGCAGAAAGCAAGTAAGAGACTGGTCATCATCAAATATTACGACAAAGGGGCTGAAAGATTTTGCCGATGAAAGATTTTAAAGTGACACGGGCTATTGTTCTCATTGATAGAAGCAGTTAGTTGGGTTTTAACAAAGGTGTTATAAATAAAGAAGGGTCATAAAAAGTTTATAAGGCTAGTGTGAATGGAACAGTCGCAAGAGGAAAACCTAGGCGAACGTTTCTCGATCAGATCGGAGGCGTTCTGGACAAAGGCCAGGTTAAGAGCTCCTTGAACCGACGGGCGTGTATGAGGAATGTGATGAAAGTGAATGAAGCCAGAGAAGTGTGTCAGGATCGTAGCAAATGGAAATCCGTAGTCTCTGCCTACCCCTTTGGGAAACAGGCGTGAATCTATGTATGTATGTCATAAACAGTACGTCATTGCTCGCTGTCGTTGTCTCGTAAACGTAATCCTACTTCTTACTGATAACATAAACGTATAAGTTTGTAAAGATATTTGTTATTCATTGTGTGTCAACGGTTAACGGATTCGTATGAAAGTTGACACACAAATAACAATGTTCTAGATTTAATATACAGGTTACCTGTTTCTACCGATACTGCGATCCCGTGAGGAGGTTGGATCCATTAAAGAAATGGGTTTCAAATAAAATAAAATAAATACTCTTAGATGTAGTACTAATTCTTTATCACGGAGACTTTTGAACCGCCGAATCAGAAATATCGACGACCACATGTTGTCATGTCACGCCTGTAACTTATCGAAGTTAAGGTATTTTTGGCACTGATGGAAATCATCGGGAGGAATCCTCATATTTTGTGATGTTTTTGAAGATGTGTGCAGTCTACCAGTTTGAACTAGGCCTTACTAAACCTAACATTAAACCTCTTAATTCCAAAAAGAAGCAAGCGTCAATCTGTTTTATAGTTAACTAGCTTTTGCCCGCGGCTTCGCTCGCGTTAATTTAGAATTTGACAATCAATTCGGGTTGTACTCTGCTTGTAATAATATAATTCAATCATGATTCGAAAGACACATGGCGCCATCTATTATCATAAGAACGTTATTATTGTTTTCCTCGGGAACAGTAATTTTTTTCGGGATGATAGGTAGCCTATGTCCGTTTCTGTACACCTGTCAACGTATATGCAAAATTTTAGGATGATCGGTTCAGTGGTTTAGGCTTGGAGAGGTAACAAACAAACTAACAAACAAACTCATTTTCGCTTTTATAATATTAGTTAGGATAGGATGAACGATGCTGGTGTGACTGTGCGTGATCTTATTATTACACGTTATACAGCAACCCACAACTTTATTGAATAATACCTGATAGTGTTCTAACTTAATTTGTATAAACTTATATTTCAGCGCAATGTCATTCATTAAAAAAATGATAAATGATCTTAAAAGCAAAGAGTTCAGGAGTTACTTAATGAGGTAAGCACAAATATTGGAACCCTTTTAGTGCCCAGCGCTCACCCTACGAGAACATCAAAACGTTCGGGTGCCCAGAACTGGCATCCGAGTCATACGTAGCTATTGTTGTCTCGTCACCATGTCCAGCACCGGAATCCGAGTTAAAATCACTCATCACACGACGGATGCAAGTTCTGGGCACACGAACGATTTTTGTTCGACTTATAGGGTGATCTTGGGCACTGAACGGAGTAACCGCGACGTGGTCTAATATATCTGGATTTTTAGCGTGTCTTACGTGCTAGCCTAGCCTATGATAGCTTGCTCTACCATGGGTACAAGATCATAGCCATAGACACAGAGCCACAGAAAGGTAATTAATGATCGGATAGAAGAAGAAGAAAGGGCGAAGGAGAATTGCGAAACCTTGCGACTGGTGATTCTGCGTCTAAGCCATTGGGCATATGAGTGTAGATATTCGTCGCGATACTCTTATGACGTCAAACAAGCATACGAGCTTTCATTTCATTTCATTTATTTATTTCAGAAAACAGTTTTTACATTGTATGCGAATGTTTTTTACAAATTATAAATAATTACAAACAATAATAATAATTATAATGTAAGTAACAATTTCAGCAATGTAAGTTTAATTAATTAAGTGTAATAAACATTAATGACATTGTGGTGTCATTAATGTTTATTACACTTGTTAAAAACATGAAAAAGATAGGATAAGATGTCAATTAATTAATAATAAGTAAAAATTGGTTGTCTGTAAAGTCGGTTTACGGACGATAGTTTAACTTGACAACGTCACAACGTGCCTTTCGCTCGTTCGTGTAGCGCTCTCGCTCCGATCGTAACGTTACAATGAGCGTAACGGGACAATGAGCGTAACGGGATAAAGAGTCATCCTTTTTCGTGCGTGCAGCCGGCGTTCACCGATTTATTAGACGTTGTCACGTCAAAACTAAATAAAGCAATCAAATGTCAAATTAAATTATGTATATAATATATTCTTGCTGAAATTATGTATGTAATTGTAATAAAGTAACTTATGTAAACGTATATTCTCCTTTATAATTCTATAATATCGACACTTCGAGGATGAAATGTAACAGCTATTATGGCAAAATTATGTTTTTATTGACGTAACCTTATTCAGTTATGCGAGCTGCATCGAGCTGTGTATTTAAAATCATGATATTCGCAAAAATGGTATTGCATCAGCATAAAACTTTGGTTTTAAAAATAAAAGTGTAAATAATACTTTAAGGCGCGGCGCCCACTATCGGTGGGCATCGGTGCGGCTCGGTACAGCTCGGGCGCGTTGGGGCGGCTTCGGGCGCCTGAGAGCTGCTTCGGGCGGCTTCAGGCGCCTGAGAGCTGCCTCGGCAGTCATAAGCGTACCTAAGGCCACCGAGGCTGGTTTCGGGTAGCTTCGGCAAAACTAAGAATAGTTCGGGTAGCAGACACGTCGCAGAGCAGTCGTAACGTTACGTGAAAACAGTTATGCGTGTGTATTTATAATAGTGGATTGGGACTTAGTTCTCATTGTTCATCTAGCTGAAGAAGAAGAAAAACTTAGAGCCTTAAGGCAAAAAATAAGATTTTGGGTGAATTAGCTTTGGAAGCAAAGATGTACTTTCGGTGAATTATAATAATAATATATAATAATAATAACTTGTTTAATGATTTACGATATGACGTTCGCAAATTTCACGATTACTATAGGATGAATTATGAAAATTTTTAAGCCTTGGTTGCTTTGCTTCGTCTTTACATAATGAAAATAAAACGAACCTATACGTGTAATTAATGAGGCTGTTGCCTTTTATTTTCCTCTGGGTGTTGCGAAGCTAATGGAGGCGCGCGCAGTGAACGTTATGATAGGTCTGCGACGTGTCTGCCAAGAAAATGCCTCCCGAGCTACCCGAAGACAGCCTCGGGGTCCTTAGGTATGCTTACGACTGCCGAGGCAGCCCGATGACGCCCGAAGCAGCGCTCAGGCGCCCGAAGCCGCCCGAAGCCCCCGTAAGGCGTCCGAGCCGCACCGATGCCCACCGATAGTGGGCGCCGCGCCTAAATCTCCACACATGCTGTGAAATATATAATATCATAATTATAGAACATAAAGAGCTTAAAATACTATGCTCACCAAAAGTTTTTGATTTTTGGCTCTCTTGGAAAGTAGTATTTTGGCTTTTACTACATTTCATCCTAAAGGGCCGATACCTCTTTGGCGTTGTTACTATTGGCATTTGGCAGAGATGTGCATTTAGTCAGCTATGTAGGCTCCCCTTTATATGAATGAGCCTTTAGGCTATAAGTATGGCACCTATAGGCCATGCGCTGTTCTCTGCTCACTAGACAGTGATGCCTATAGATGCCATACCTATAAGCAATAGGCTCATCCCATTTCGGGGAACCAATAGATATATAGACATACACCTATTTAATTTTGTTTCAGTACCCATTTCTGGGGTCCAGTAGCAAATTGGGGCATACCTATAGCATGTATTGCAGACATACAAAAGTCTCCTAAAATTATTAGCGGTAAAATGACATTTGGTAAGATAAACATTATTAACATTATTTCTAATAATAATAATAATAATAGTCGGCCTCGATGGTGTAGTGGTTAGTGTAACCGACTGCCACGCCTGAGGTCGCGGGTTCGATTCCCGCACAAGTCAAACATTTGTGTGCATGAACATGGATGTTTGTCTTGGCCTGAGTGTTTCTATGTATAATATGTATGTATTTACAAAAAGAAAAAGTATATATGTATGTTTATCCATTGTCTAGTACTCATAGTACAAGCTCTGCTTAGTTTGGGCTAGATGGTGTTGTGTGTATGTGGTAGAATATTATAATAAACCCCTCTGGGACAGTCGTTATCTCATCATGAGACCAACGCGATGTCGGAGGGCACAGTACACTAGCTTTTAAACTACCACCTTCGCCTTGTGATACAAACAAAAAATGTATCACCAGGTTAAGTAAAAGCGCACAAACCGCAGGTCAGCTTGTGGCGAGCTGAATGTGAGTGGCGACACTGCGGTCCTGAATGCCTCAGAGAGTCGGTTAGGGCCTCGTCCCCGGCTTGCCGTTACTGGTTGGCTGGGGTGGAACTGTAAGAGCGCCCGTAGGACTCTCAACTCTGGCTTGCCTTGGTCGGCCGGTCAGAGGGAGGCCGCTAGAGCTATATGCGTTGGGGTGGAAGTGTCATTTTCAAGGGCATAACTACGGGGAAACCCACTCCGGGTCTCTGTTGTCACGAGTCCCATGATGGTGAAATCAGCGCCGCACCGCTCGACACCCCTAGTCGCTCACACCGGTGTTGCCCTCTGCTGCTTTTAAGGCCTGTATGTCTATGGCGACTATTCAGGGGGCCCATCTAGTGAGTCGGCGAGTCACCGTTTGCCATTCCGACTTTGTACTGGGACAGTATATCAGGCAGACGCCGTTTTTTAACTATAGTTTGCATTTTACCAAACCATCAAACACCCATCCTGATAGACCAGAACAATTAGATTCCATATGTAGTAATAGTCTCTTACGCCTGCTGCGGTTAGTGTCTTGGTGAGTGTATCATCTTACTTTAAACTAAAACTCTCGAAGGGCCTCTGCATGTTGGACCCATGTCCCCGTGTAAGCCTCTCAAAGGGCCGGGTATTTTCCTAACATATTAGGGAAATACCCGTGAAAGAGAAACAAATAATAATTATAATAAATATTGTTTATTTCTCCCAAAAAAGTAGAATGGTATTCTTATATTTATAGATACAGCAAAAACCGAAACCTGTGTGACAGATCTCCTGTTTTCGCCACTGAACACTACAAAAGTTAGCTTAGTAGCTACACCTGTCAAACAGTGTAACAAAAACAATAATAAGAGAGAATTGTTAGTAGTAGAGCCTCGCTGATTTCAGCATGAATGGGTCGGCTCGACCGGGGAAGTACTACCCTCTCACAGAATATCGACGTGAAATACCAGTATTCCTATTGTTGTGTTTCGTTTGATGAGTGAGAGTGCCGGAGGCCCAATCACCCCTTTCTCCCTTCCTGCTCCTTCTTCCCACTTCCTTTCCTAAAGGGTCGGCAACGGGCAAGTGATGCCTTTGGTGTTGCAGGCGTCTATAGGCTACGGAGACCACTTAACATCAGGTGGGCCGAATGCTTGGTTGCTATCTTTATTGTATAAAAAGAAAGATAATTTATAAACCGTAGTTGTGTGTGTGTGTATCTGTGTGGGATTGTGGGCGTGTGTGAGTGTTGCGTGTGAGAGTTTAATTTATTAATAATTAACATTATTACATTTGACTGCACGGTGATGTCGTAGTTTAATTAAGTGGTCGTGTAACAACGGACACAAAGACCACACAGACTCTGAACAACCATTTGTTGATCACACAAAGGGGAACGCTTATCTGAGGCCACGAGTGGACAAGAGGCTAGAGAAAAATACTTTCCAGTTGATTTTGTCGTAAAAAAATACGTATTTACTTTCATTCAAATTTAAGCCACTGCAATTTACAAAAAATAGTTAAAAAGATTAAGTCTATTGGGCAACATATTAGTCCAATATATATGCCTTCCTGCGCCTTTTCTAGATGATTTGATAATAGTATATGACAATGAAGAGAATATAGATGTTTAAAATAACAAATGTGTTTTTTTCATACCCTATTAATTATAACGGGATAAAAATATATTACAAACACACCTCCTATCTTATTTAAATAATAGAGCATTGAGAAAAGAGATGTTTTTGAATTATCTCACAAAAAATAATCTCAATACATTTTTTTATAGGTATTTCTAAAATAGTGGCGTCAATTTGAATATATTTTTTAGATATGTGATACTGTTAAGATCTTAAAACACTTAATTTTTATAGTAATTTCTGATGTCCATGCTTGGCCTGAGACACTATGAAGAATAGGCATTCTCCTTTATGTCCCCTGTAATTCGAACCCACAACACTCGTCGTAGTGTCAGTAGCGAGGCGAAGTCCACGTACACCCCTACGCCATTTGAGCAGTCAATCATTCGTTGCTATACCCTTCGTGTCTTGACGTCATATTAGGCGTGCAGCGTTCGCCTTTGGAAATCCTACGACCTGCGACTCCAAGCGTTTGTAGTGCCATTGTTCTTCAAAACAAAGGAACTTCAACGAAACCTTATCCGGTTTCCTGGAATGGTTTCAGTAACAAACTTAGGCGCCAACCTCCACGGGCGAGTGTATCGCGACGATTCCGCCCTTCTATCGTTAGCTAATCTCCACGATAAGGCGATTATACCGCCGGTGTATCGTCACGACTCGCAACGGACTGCTGCGCGCCGTCGCATCTCCGCGACTACTCACCGCACCTCGCAACAGAGCAACAACTCGCAACAGAGTAACAACTAGTTGTTGACGTTTTGCTCGTCAATGTCACTCGTCGTATCGCCGCGATGAAATCGCTGTGTGGAGATTGATTCATAGAGTTACTATTGAATTTGATGGCACAGCGAGGCTATCGTCGCGATTCACTCGCTCGTGGAGATGACGCCTTAGTTTAGAGTACATTACTGTATTGTAAAGTGATAGTAGTATAACATTTAATTACAGGCTACTTTAATCATTACAATCTTTTCAATCTACGTGACTAATTTAATAATAAATACGTTCATGTAATCTTTACTTTTAAAAGGAAAACAACTATTTTATTTATTAACCTATCCTGCTTTGTTTAATACACTTTTTTCGATATCGATCATTGATCATAGATCTTCCCTAGTTCAGTGGTAGTAGGTACGATGCGGGCGGGTTTTTACACAGCACACTATTGCCGGTGTGTAAAAAAACTTTTTTGCGTTGGTCATTGCCTTGTCCGCGCAAGATCAGCTGATTGGTTCAACTGTGTTTATTTTGTATGTTTGGATTACATAGCTGTTTTTCGGTATTATGTACTTTTTATTGATATTATCTAGTATAATGGGTCGTTTACTCATTATGTAATCATTATCAGTTAGAAAAATGTGAAATTTTGAAAGAAAATTCGATAATTTTCCGGTGGAAAATTCCTACGTTCAGTTTCAGTTTTCGGTGAACCGTCACTTACACCCTGTATACTTCTTTTTTTGTAATTCCATACATATTATACATAGAAACACCCAGACGAAGACAAACATCCATGTTCATGCACACAAATGTTTGACTTGTGCGGAAATCGAACCCGCGACCTCAGGTGTGGCAGTCGGTTACACTGACCACTACGCTATCGAGGCCGGCAAATTGTTGAAATTAAACTGCTTTATCCCTAAAAAGTAGTTTAATTTCAACAGTTCTTTATATCTAATTGTCATGTTTTCTCGTTTCAGCTCTCACATTATATTCCTTAATGTTCATGAGGTTCGCATGGAAGGTGCAGCCGAGAAACTTGCTTCTGTTCGCCTGTCACTTCACCAACGAGTGCGCACAGATCACGCAAGGATGTAGGTTTATCAATTATTACTATTTAGAAAACGACGATCCTTTTGTGGGACCTATAGACAAATAAGAAAACAGCGGAAACCGGAGCGGATGCTGTATTTTACTGGTATAAAGTTATCCACGTAGGTTAATTTTGGTCCAATTTTTATTTGCTTAAGTCAGTCTATTTCAATCCAATAAAATAGAAAGGTAAACAAACGATTCATTGACATGATTATAAACATTTTAGTAATGACTAATCGATTAATTACCAAATGAAGTCATTCATTTTAATTCAGTGAATGAGTTAGAAATAAACTACGTTTTCTTTTGCGACTACATGCTATTACAGATGCCAATTATTAAAATAATAAATGTTCCTTCTCATTATATTTTGATAAAGCCTAATCCTAACTAATATTATAAATGAGAATGTGAGTTTGTTCATTTGTTACGCTTTCATGCCTTAAGACTTATACGACTTATTATCTAAATTGAGTTAATCTAGAGTTTAAACAGAAAAAAATACAATAGCAAATCATTTTTCTGTGATGATCTTAAAGATCAAATGTATAGAAGTTCTAGGGAGTTAGAATTGAATTTTTCATGGATACGAACCATATAGCCATATTACTGGGGTCCAGATTTAATTGTTAGGCGTGGTCATGTCATTTTGGTAAAAGTTATAAATATCAATCATTAAAATTTACGTTTTAAAGTGATCTGCGTAGGTTTATCGCGTAATTTTCTTACGAAGTAGCATGGGTAGTGACGAAGGCTTAGTCGATAAATGCCTAATTCTTAAAATGCCCAACAGCTTAAAAAAGGACTAACTCGTTAAATACCTAGTTCTGAAAATACCTATTTCTTAATAAGAATAATTCTTAATAATACCAATTCTTAATAAGACTAATTCTTAATAATACCAATTCTTAATAATACCAATTCTTTAAAAAAAACCAGTTCTTGAAAAGACCAATTCTTGAAAAGACCAATTCTTAAAAAGACCAATTCTTAAAAAGACCAATTCTTAAAAATATCAATATTTGAAAAGACCAGTTCTTGAAAAGACCAATTCTTGAAAAGACCAATTCTTAAAAAGACCAATTCTTGAAAAGACCAATTCTTGAAAAGACCAATTCTTAAAAAGACCAATTCTTAAAAACTTGACAACGTCATAACAAAATTCTTTCCCGTAACGTTGCTATGTGCGTAACGGGGACAATGAGCGTAACGGGACAATGAGTCAACCTTTTTCGTGCGTGCAGCCGGCGTTCATCGATTTATTAGACGTCGTCACGTCAAAAGTTCTCACAGCATTAGAGAAGCAAGAGATATCGGTTCAAGACTATATAATATAAAGTAAAGTAGGTAGGTTAATCTTGAAACGATATCTCTTACTTCTCTAGTGCTGTGACAACTTTTTCATATATCTTTTCAACTATGATTTACTTACTTTATTACTTCGGTTTTTTCTTAGTCCATTAAATAAACTCCTTTTAATATTCACATCAAAATGTATAGATTCCTTTTTTATTTTATGAATAAATAAAAATAGACTGGGACGTTTTGGAATGATAACATTGAGTCTTCTATGCCACGCTTCTGTTGCATTGGTGGTTCGGTGGCGTTGACCGGAATGACTTAATTTAATAAATCTCTCTAAATAGTTTTGATACTCCTTCATTTCGGCACTTAATGATTCAATTTTGCCATAAATTATTTGCGAATGATGAATGATGATAATAATGATTTAATCTTGTAGCGAATTAGCCATTTTAAATACTAGTCCTTTTTCGAATTGGCCATTTTAAGAATTAGCCATTTTTCGAATTAGGTATTTGTAGAATGCTAGGAATTTGAAGAATTAGGCATTTATCGACTAAGCCGTAACGAAAGATGAACTTTATAAAGTAGACATGAGATGTCTCTAGGATGCATCGACGTTATTTAAAAATGTCGTGTTTTATTACGTCGTGTGTTTTTGGCGTATTGGTCATTTCGCAAGGACTGGGCGAAACGACACTTTTTTAAAGTAATATATTTTGATTGTTGATTCACACACATTTATTTAATAAGAGTGCAAAACTAAGCCATCTAAAAAAAGAAGGTGTGCGAATCCTAAAATAGTAATATAATAAAAGTGTCGTTTCGCGCAATTCGTGGGGAATCGACCAATAAGCCGTGTCATTGAAATGAGTTCAAGATAGGTCTCTGATGTTGTGTCAAAGATATGATTGACTTTCCTCTGCTATAGTTTTGATATATTATATTTTTTTATTGCTTTTTACGATGTTATAGTTTTGTGAATATTAATTGGTATTTTTTGTGATAGTATTTATTGAATATATTGATGTTATTCTACTGGTGTTTTTGTCATAGATATATAGTCACTCGCTTATAAGGAGCTGGCAGAGTTGTATTATAGACCCACATTTCGCCAACTATATTTTAGGTCCCGTGTACCTGGGGCAAGAGAATTTCCGTCTACTAGGCATGCTTTCAGACCCTTCCTGCCATTAAGTTTTGCACATTATTGTAGCTTGCCTATATAAACGCAAACTGCATATTGCTACCGAGAATTTACAATAGGAAATATCCATAATACTGCTTGATACAGGAATCGAACAAAGGGCTTTTTATGCCAGAAGACCAATGAGCTTCATGATCAATGGTGGAAACGATTCATAAGAGATATTTGCACCATTACTACGATATATCTCCAGGTCATAAGATACAAGGAGGTGCTCTAAAGCCATAGTTCGCCAGTTCAGGTTTTGGACCCCAGGTAATAAAAATGACAGTGTGGCGATCGATTCTATTGTTGTCTACCGAATACTGTTCCAGAACCCGTACTGCTACTTAGACTGCCTTAACAGAATAACCCAATGAAAGTTTGTCAGACGTGGCAATCGAACCCCACATATACAGCAGCTGTTGCTTTATATATAATTAACTGTCCCGACAGACGTTGTCCCGTACAAAAGAGAATAAAAAGAACCTAAACCATTCTCGAATCCACTTGAATACACAAAAGGTTTCATCAAAATCGGTCCAGCCGTTTAGGAGGAGTTCAGTAACATACACACGTACAGTAGAATTATATATTTATAGATATTTTCATTTCAGACAAATGTACAAATGCATATTTTCCGGTCCCTAGTCATTACGTACAGTGGGCAGAACCTTTAAATGAGAACACAATTTGTGTTAACCTTCATTTCATTCCTAATTATACTTACTAGCGGTCGCCTAGTGCTCGAAATTCGAGCAGTTTGCCTGTATCCTGATATAATATGTCATTATATATTGACATATGTAACCATAGTTACGCGCTTCGACTGCGTGTGTCAAATGCATGGTTGTGTGCGTCTAGTGTTTTTTCATTAATTTAATGTATTTCTAATGCATATTTTATACCTATAAATATTAGCATTCGTCACTTCTTCTCTGTATAAACTATAAGTGTGCGAAATTTCATACTCCTCCGTCCGCCCAATTTTCGTAAAAAGGGATCCAAAGTTTTCGCTTCACGTATTAATATATAGATAGGCGTACGTTTCGTATGGTCTTTTGTTTGAGCCATTGTGTTGCTGATTGCTTACGTGCGACGAGAACATCATGCGTTGCTCGTCAACAATCAGCTCTCAATCTGGGCATGTGTTCTTCGAACGGGTA
Organism: Catocala sponsa; assembly: GCA_963564715.1. Lineage (NCBI taxonomy): Eukaryota > Metazoa > Arthropoda > Insecta > Lepidoptera > Erebidae > Catocala > Catocala sponsa. The sequence goes on from OY751337.1 coordinate 2,591,518, forward strand.
CGTTATTTGTACGTCACTTCCTTCAACTTGAGGCTTTAGGGATGAGCAAGAGAAACTGTGGTGCACTTTGCACAGTATAGTAGCAATTTCTAATAATTATTGTTAGAGTTGTTCTGGCAAAGAGTTGAGCCTATAAAAATATATGTGCAAGTAATAATGTCCTTCAGTCCAAATTTTGGTTACGGTGGCCCATCTTAGGGGTATTATAGTGCACAAGTGTGTGTGCAAATACACTCTCTACACTCTCTGTTCCCTAACACTCGTGATCCGATGGGACGGTAATCCGACACGACCGGAGAGAGATTGAAATTGTACTGTTTAATTTATTTATTTATTTAGTTTTAAGAAGGCTTACAGACTAATACAAAGATAGTTACAGAGAAAAAATATATATACATGTTGCTAATTACAAGCTTCCACTTATAAGTAAAAAATGTATGCTAGCAATACAGGTTGGTGTTGTCGTCTAATAATACGATCACAATGTAGTAAAGAATACAAACAAAAAACATGTAAAAAGTAGTGTGCAGAGTCGTGCAATGTAATCTTAGTGGTTAACTGTCTTATTTAATTAATTAACTGTTTAAGCAAAATGTTCATTAGTCAACATTTTTCGAATATGTCGTGTGCTAGTATTGAATAGATCGATATCTGAGTGTGAAGGTTAATACACTGCTTTTATTCCGGTCTTATTATGAAACTTTTCTGTTAAGACTATTTAATTTTACATCTTTGTCAACGTTTCGGTTGCTTTTGAGTAGTCATAGCCACGGGGAGACTAAGGTGGTGTTCGTGAGAGCATTTTGAGTTATTATAAAATAACCGAACATTATTTTCTTATTCTTATAACTATTTAGGGAGAATGAGCTCAATAAATCATGAAATCTAGCTATATTTGTTTTCGCTTGGATTTGAGTTAAGAAATTCTAAGCTGGTATAAGTGCATTTGAATCCTCTTTTGTTATGAAGTTCCGTTTGACCAACCTAACGAAAATATAAGATCAGACTATAATAGTGACGCCTCTTCCCTTACATTTGTCATAAAATTTTATCTTGTAATCTGGTACTTATGTACCAGATCACAAGATAAAATTACGCTTATGCGTATCCAAAATAATAATTCCAAACCGAAACTGGAAAGTAATGCAAATTATTATTCTGTAATTTGTGCATGTAATAGCTGTGATAATTTTCTTCTTTGTTTCTTTTCTTTGCCGAGTCCATCTAACGTAAATTAATCATCTTTCTCATTGATATAATATATAATATCATTGATTTTACTCACAGACATACTACTTCTTAGATGTATGTGGATCTAGCTATTACGAAATATAGTGCTTGAGGTGCTACCTAGTGATTATTTATGCTTTAGTTGCACCATAACAAAAAACAGCACTATTGAAATAAAATCAAATAAGCGTCTATGGTTTGCAACTGTCAATTTATAATCATTCACAACAAATAGAAACAGACCGAAATATGCGTAAGAAATCAAGTTTTCTGTAACAAAGTCGAGTTTTACCATACAACAGTAGGTAATGGAGAACAAAAACAGAATGAGAAATTCATATTTGTAATATGAAGATGCAGTATATTCATTAAGTTGAACATGAAGATCTTGCGTACGATGATAATTGCATACATGCTCATATTCATCTGTGTCTACTGCCGTTTAGTTGGAACCCTTGTTTATACTGTAAATCACATGCTTCAGAACAATGAGTACGTAAACATTTTATATAGTGTTTTACTATCTATTACAATCATTCATAGAGTACTATTAGTGCCCACACTTATGTATGGAAATGAAAGTTGGGTATGGCGAAAGAAGCATGAGAGCAAAATAAATGCTGTAGAAATGAGAGCGTTGAGAAGCATATGTGGTGTGACTCTGAAAGATAGAATAAGGAATAGTGTGATTAGAGAGAGATGCGGCATGAAAGTGGATATAGTGACAAGAATAGAAAAGGGTATTTTAAGCTGGTTTGGATATGTAGAAAGAATGGACGAGGAAAGACTGACTAAGAAAGTTTATAAGGCTAGTGTGAATGGAATAGTCGCAAGAGGAAAACCTAGGCGAACGTTTCTCGATCAGATCGGAGGCGTTCTGGACAAAGGCCAGGTTAAGAGCTCCTTGAACCGACGGGCGTGTATGAGGAATGTGATGAAAGTGAATGAAGCCAGAGAAGTGTGTCAGGATCGTAGCAAATGGAAATCTGTAGTCTCTGCCTACCCCTCTGGGTAACAGGCTTGAATCTATGTATGTATGTATGTATAATCATTGTCCTTATATTATTATGTATTTTCGACGTCATCTCGGTAAACCCTCCTCTTATAGCTATGCTATCCTTTATGTTTCTTTGGCCTATATCCAATAGAAATTGTGCAGTTTTCACAAAAGTAAACTAGCTTTGTTTTGATTAATGTGAAACCGAGTGGTTCTTTGGTTAATTATAATTGACGCTAGCTTTCGCTATGTACTTAGTCTGATCTACAAAGCAGAATCATGATAGTCAACAAGAAAGAGCTTGAAGAAAATATTATACGACTGTTATGCACAGGAACCTGGTTAATCTGATTATTCTGTAACCCAAAAGTCTTGTCTCAAGTTTGCTCAAACAACCATTTTGTTTTAGCATTCTGGAGTGTTAGTCTGAAGATTTTGTACAAGCGTCTTGATTTTAGAATATGGCGATTGCTATATTTGTATGTTTGTGTGGGTATCTGATTTTGATTAAATATGTGTATTCGTTGCTTATCTTTTTTAAAATTTAAGGCTTTTATTGCCTGAAACTGCAATGCGAATGCGGATCACCGTAAGTAGGAAATTATTAGAGGCATTGATTTTTTATTCATTTTAAACATTTGTTTTACAGCTTTCCAGAAGAAGTTCTCACACAATATGAATAATACAAATAGAGCGTTTTCAGTCAGTAACGTTTCACCGATCTGTTTTTTTACCATTTATTAGATTTCTGATATAAAAATTATCAATATTTCACAAATAATGGCAGCGTCAATCGTCACCAAACTTTGATAAATAATTGTATTGCAAACAACTCTAGTCTTAAGGTCATCAAAAAGTACCATAGCAAAGTAATTTTTATACACAACTACAATTTCCTGAGCTATTGTAACATAGGTACAAAATTTGCCACAATGTAGTACTTTATTAGTAAATCATTTCCTTAAAACAAGAAATGCTGTGAAGGAATGTTCGTGCCTACAAACTTTAGTTTGAGGTTGTAAAGTTACTATTGCTTGAAGATTTGAGCTTTTAAGTAAATAGATGATAGTATAGTTATTAGCAAAGTAGATTTGTATAAAGTTTCGGTAAAAAGGAAACAATTTTTATTCCCGCAGCTATAAATGCTTAAATGAATATAAACGTTTCTTCTTCAATAAATCAAATTATCTAGGCCCAGGAAAAATAATGTCTGCTCCCAAAAACCCGTCTAAATACAAAAGAGCAAACCATGTGAAATTTTCACGTCCTGTTTACGAATTCAAATTCACATGCCCGATATTCAATATCCCGGCGTTCTCTAAATTATGTTCATTATTTAAGATCGCAGACAAAATAAAAGTGCCAAAAATAAAATTTCCAAAATTTAAAATCCGTAAGATATTTACAATTCATACAAAAGTTTGTAAAATGCATACATCAACGTCGGTCCCAGATTTTGGTATTATAAATGTAAATCCACATAATGATAACCCAAGATTACAAATGCCAGATATTTCGAATCATATATATAAAATAATAATTAATAAGCAAAGATTTAAGAATACACAGGATACGCAATGTCCAGAATTTCCCATGAATATATGTGTGCTTCAATAACTTAGATAATATATGTGTGCTTCAATAACTTAGATAATTTTATTGCCATGTAAGTAATTTTAAAGATATATATCAGGTGACTTGTTAAGCACAATTTGCAGAATATTTGTATTTCTATTGTTATGGTTAGAAAATGGTTTTGTCTCAAGATATCCGCTACGGTTCATCAACAGTAACCTAAGGCATATAGTCAATGTCCACTACCATTTTCATTTCGTTTTCCACGATGGGTACTTTGTACATAGCAATCACGTTCCAACCTATCGTTGAATAGCTTGATGCTATACTTACATAACAATTACGTTAAAGTTAACAAAATATCTTGTGAAATACATAATTTGTGAAATACATATGTTGTTAAAAAACGAATTATGATTTACATATTGTTTGTAAAAGTAAAAAATGGCTATATAATAAATATTGTTATATAATTTACTGTGGTTTCATTCAAAGAAGAGTTTTTACACTAATATTATTAATGCAGATGTGAGTCTGTAACTCTTTCACGCCTTATCTATATGACCAATCATCATGAGTCATCATCATTTCGCATATACGTTGTTGTACATGGGTACAAGAAAAGACATACGGTATCTTTCATCCAGAAAAAGGAACTGTAACTTTTCTAATTTTCTTTTTTTTAACGTGGGGGAATGCTTTGACGCATACCTCTCTGCGGGGCGACAGAGAGGTTATGTAATACCGACTAAACCTACCACAGTATTCCTCGACATAACCGCAGTCGGCGAGGCCACGCGAATCGCTTTCACATTCAATCGCAACCCCGCCGAGGTTTCGGCCCGCCGTATGCAACGGCAGACCACTACACAAATAGACCTGCCCTTTGGGCACCACTAATTTTAAACCCTACTGTCCCCCTGAGGGGGAACGGACACACGATACAGAAGCGCGCGTGGGAACACACACGCCGCCTCTCGGACTTGGTGCTGATCGGGTGGCGGGCAGGACATATATGCGGGCAAAGCCGCGGATAAAATCTATTATTATTGGAAAAAAAATTACTCCAGGCGATATCCAGGTAGTGTACAAATGTATATTCTTACTTCAACTTTCGAAAATAGCAGAGAAATGTCATTTCTTTAGTCAACTGAGTAAATTATTAGAAATACCTAACTTAGGTCTCGGTTGGCAGCCGCTGCGGTGTGAAGACGTTCGCGCACTCCGCGCGCTACGACAATTAAGTCTCGTCGAATCGCTGTTTCTATGTTGAACTCAAACAGTAATTGAAAGATTATTTTCAGAACAATCACCGTTTCTATAATGAACATTATCTTATCTTATCTTGTGTGTGGGGGCCAGTCAGTACAGACCGGTGACACTTCGACCCAGTGGGATCTTTTGCGTCAGCCCCAAGATTTATCCCTTTGCTATCTCCTTATGAATGTACTGCATTAGTCGCAGTGTACAATTCAGAGGGAGAAGCCTGAAGTCTTCAGGGTTTGGATATGCCAATCCTGTCAGACCCATCCTAAGTCCAGCCAACGCGTCGCATTCACACAGTAGGTGTGATATGGATTCGTCCTGTTCACCACAGGCTCTGCAGATCGAATTGTGTGCCAATCTCAATCTACACAGGAAGTCGTTGGTGCCAAAATGGCCAGTGAACGAGTATAGCAAAAGCCAAATGTGCCTGCTCACAGGAGTGAGCAGGGCGCATTTGGCTCTTGCTATACCCGCAGAATTAAGAAATTGAACATTAAGTCTTATCCAACAGTTCTTTTCGGAACTAATCTGGTTTCTATAAAGTATTCATGGTCTTGTGGTATCGCGCTTGCGCTGTTCATGGCTACAAACGTGCGGTGGCTGCATACTCGGAACCGATACCTTTTAAATTCATAATTGGGTAAATGCAGTTCATGCATATCCTCTTCTCACAGTGTGACGAGAAGTATGGGTTCTCCAACCTTAGTTCGGGCTTACCAATAAAAACTCACGGTGGATCGAATCGGTGGTTAGTGTAGTTAAACCAAGTTAAACCCGCAGACATATAAGAAATAGTAGTAGCAGTGGGGTGGGCCACTGGAACTGTAACTGCCTCAGCTATACATATGTATATGCAACCAGGTAATCTATACTAATATTATAAAGCTGAAGAGTTGTTTGAACGCGCTAATCTCAGGAACTACTAGACCGAATTAAAAAATTATTTTAGTGTTGAATAGCTCATTTATCGAAGAAGCCTATAGGCTATATAACATCACGCTACGACCCACGAGGGCAGCGCAGTTATCATAAACGCGGGTGAAATCGCGGGCACATCTAATACCGTATAAACCTACCACGGTGTTCCTCGACAAAACTGCAACCGGCGGGGCCGCGCGAATCACTTTCAAATGCCATCACGACCCATACCTACATGTATGCTACCAATACCTACTCTAAACAACTACTACTAAAAGAGCTATATTTTTCTATTTAATAATCGATTTGTTTACATTTTACTACAAATAAATCGCATATTTCATTTACACATGTTCAACGGCACGAAGACATACCGTTTGAGTATGATGAGCTTACTCGGTTCGGGCTAAAGCAAGCTGCTACACCAGTGGTCTGCATTGTCAGACTTATAATTGCAACAATTTTGAATTTTAAGAAAATTATAATATGTCTTGTATGTGACGAAATAACGACATAAACACAAAAACATATATCTTTCGTAAATAATGTAAGCTACTTCAGTCACAAAATGTCTATCATATATTAAATAAACTACAAGAAAAAGGAGCAAACCTCTGAAGTAATTTATTGTAACAATGCGGAAATGAAAGCATATAACTACCGACTGAAGTAAACATGGGAATATTTCCGGTGATGATAAACGTATTCATGTATATTTGTGCCTACTATAGCTTTATTAGGACTTTTATTTTTGAAAGTCCAATTCCATTCCAACTTCCATTGAATTACGGGTACGGGTAATCTTTTGCAGTATGCTTTGATTATCACTGCTTAACATCTTATGTGCTATATAGTGACTTGCCACAATATCTCTATACATAATAATATACACACACACACTCACCCTCAGACCCATACACACACGACACACATTCATACATCCACAAACATACTTACATATATACACACTTATTTACTCCACAAATTTAATTATATACCTAAGTTTATATTTATTAACCATTTGTTTAAAATATTGTGAAACTTGTGCAATTATATTATTATTATAATGTGAAGAGCGGGGTCTCCTAACATAGGTAATGTTTACTTAATACATAACTCGCATGAGCCGGCCGGAATAGCGTAGTAACGTAACAAACGATAATACGTCATACAGCGAGCAGTAGCACGCGGCTAGTGTATCTACTATCTAGCGCGCTAGACGTCGCTCGCAGGGTTGCCAACCTTAGAACTTTATTTTTCATAGAGAAGCAGGCAAAAACCTCGTAATTTGGATCTCAAACCTCGTACATTCTAGTTTTCGGTAGAAAATTACTAAAAAAAAAAGAAAAGGTCAGCCCGCCTACCGTGCTAGGTTCAGTTCCGAGAATTTCTAAAAAAAAGTCAGCCCGTAGAGATTTGATCAAATGTTTTAATTGTCTGCCTCCCATTATTGCCTCCCATTTATGCTACAAAATGTTGCTTGCAAAGTGATGTCATTGTTATTATTTTCAATATATCAAAATCTCGTACATAACTGTACGAGGTTGACAGTGTCCTCGTACGGGATACCGCAAATCTCGTATTTGTACGAGGAACCTCGTATGGTTGGCAACCCTGGTCTCTCACCGCTCGCGCAAGCTTGTCACCGCGCAGCGCGCTAGTCGTTATACCACACTATGCATAACAGACTAGGCATATATAGCATGACGCTATTTCTAGCGCCGCGATTGAAACAATGTAGCACGTGCTATGCGTTGAGTAAATATAGCGTGCTATGTTATGACGCTATATGCTATATTAACCACCATTAGACTATATTGGTATGTAGTCATCTACATACCAGTAAATATCTCGTCAACGTATATCGCTTCTGCAATTTACCTGAGCTGTTGACTGCCGTCTATGTACTGCTGCTTGCTTGTTTGCAAGTTGGGTGAGGCAAAAAGCGGCGAATATGACGTCACTTGTCATCCTTGTGTGCGTCGTGAGTCATTCAAGCCATTCAAAAAATCTTCCATCTCCAACCATATAATTTCAACCATTGATATATTAATATAAACTTTATATACTTTATATATCTTAGAGTATTTCAACACAATCTGTAATATAGACTTTGTAATTATTTATTTGGTATAAAGACAATGTGTTCAGCTCTCTAAGTGAATTTTTATATTTTCCAGGCACCAGATTACAGAAGAAGACTACATACAATATTAAAAATGAAAAGTAATACGTTTTCAATTTAGCAATACTTAAAAAAGATTGGTCATCATTTTACAAAAAATCACATTTTCAATAACTGCTGATAAAATTATATTTATACACAAATTGTTGTTATGATAAACAAGAAAAAGCTTTTAATATTATTTGGAAATTAAGTAATTTTATGAAAGTTTTAAACACTCGGACTAGTATTTAATATATTACTGGAGGATAATCTATTTAATATATTTATTTCAATTTACTTGACATAAAGTCTAAGTATTAATGACCTGACTATCACTAAATATTTACAGATTAAAACTATAACTTAACGTTTTAAAGCTATCTCTATAAAACGAATTAAATAAATCCCAGAAACCATAATTCACAATGTCGTCACTCAAATATTATTATATGGGACCTAGATATAAAATACCAAAATTCATAAAACGCTTTTGGACTAAAGAGGAGAGCTCTCCGAATTTGCATGCAAACTGTCCTAGGTTACCTAATTTCACTAAATTTAGATTCAGAAGACACAAAAAAAAGAAAACTTTTACAACACGCCATCACAATAGTCCGTGTGACCAAATAAGGATACACGATTCAACATCATATACAGTTGTTGACACCTCACAGGTGAGTACTCCGACATTAGATCAGCCAGACACAAGGCCTAGGAATACCCAATATCCTGAATTACCTGTAAGGAATGCAGGTGTCGAAGCCAAGGTGTTTTATATTTATCTGTAAACACATGCCATAAATAAGTTTTCTTAGAATTCAATGTACCAAGAAAGTAAGACAATGAGCTGGGTTTCTGAAACGTTTTCAATTCACTGGATTAGTCATCAATTAACTATTTGAGATTCCCTGCAGTTGATACTGAAGATTAAAATGGAAATTAAGATTGGAATGTAGACTTGGTACTACTTAGTCTAATTCTAATTTATAAAAGCCACCTAGAATTATGGAAACAAAGTATGATACATGCTAATCATACTTATTACAAATTGCGTATTGTTGTTTGTGAAATGAAAAAAAATGTCATCTATTAAATAAATGCTATGGAAAATTATGCTGCAAGTTTTATTAAGGGATTAAATATAATGACCACCAAAAATAGTAATTGCGCAGCAAAATATGCTTACTGAAATATATCATAACGAGCACCTATACGCCTCAAATCATTGCATTCCGTCTCGGAAGGGTTAACTGTAATTATATAGTGTTGCAAATTGAATCAATCGAAAGGTTTGCTCTAGTATACTACAGCAAACCTTTCGATTGATTCAATTCGTAACCGTAATTAATATGATGTATTATAATACATAATATTAATTACGGTCAGTTTGCATTAATTACTTCGGTTTAGAATTAGATACAAAGGCTATAAATTTAAGCTATTCGCTGACGACTGGTTCGCGCAATTATTTACATCTAATGTCCCAGTAAATTTAGTTATTAATATTTAACAATTGTTTCGTATTTGACACAATTTTCTGGTATATATGATAGGTTTTTGGTTTATAATATACTGACCGTTGCCTGCGGCTTCGCTCGCGTAAAATAAAGTCAGTTTAGGTTAGGTTATGTTAGTAACAGTACGTTTTGAGGAGTGGTTGGAGAGGCGGCAAGGCGCCCCACCTTCCGGCTGACACAGGTAATTACTGGCCACGGTTGCTTGGGTCAGTTCCTGTGTCGCATAGGACGGCAAGAGACGTCCGGTTGTCACCACTGCGGTGACTGCCGCGATGTTGTTGTAGACACGGCGCTGCACACGTTGGCGGATTGCCCCGCCTGAGTTTCGCAGCGCCGTGAGTTGGTTGCGGCAGTCGGAATGGCTGTCCTCTCACTCCCGGCCGTGGTTGAGTCCATGGTCCGGAGTGAGAGATCGTAGAACACCGTCGCCTCCTTCTATGAGGAAGTCATTTCCATCAAGGAGGTAGCAGAGCAGGAGAGGCAGCGCTTAAGCCCTCTCCCCAACCGCAGAGCCGGGTGCCGGAGGACGCGAGATGACTTCCAGCCACCCTAAGGTTTGACCTGTGGATGGTGGGCTTCATGGGCCAGCCCGCCTTCCTCTCAAGGGGGAGGACAGTAGGACTTGGAAATTAAGTAGTACCTAAAGGGTAGGTCTCTTTGTGTAGTGCCCTGACGTTTCATACGGCGCGCCATTACACCTCGGCGGGGTCGCGACCGCATGTGCAAGTGATTCGCGCGGCTACGCCGATTACGGTTTCGTCGAGGAACACCGTGATAGGTTTAGTCGGTATTACCGGGAAGTCCACTATCATTATAAAATTCCTTAACCATTAAAAAGCTATATTATCACCAAGTAACATCGGCTACATTTTATTTGAAAAATGGTCTGTTGCTAACATAACTTAACCTACTTTTACGCGAGCGAAGCAGCGGACAAAAGCTATGTAATATAAGGTAAAAACACAAACAATCATATATAATAATGTCCTCCAGACCGAATTTTGGTCACGCCGACCAATCTTAACGGAGACTGGCCATCTGCGCAGGAGATATTATAGTGCACAAGCATGTGCGCAAACACAAGTGCACTCTCTGTTTCCTAACCCTCATGATCCGATGGGACGGTAATCCGACACGACCGGAGAGAGATCAGGCGCTGGACCAACGGCTTTACGTGCTTTCCGAGGCACGGGCATGTCTATCACCTCCAACTTCCTAACTCCGGGCTACTACTGAGATTTCTTATCAGAAAATCCCAATAACTTTTTGTTTGCCCAACCCAGGATTCGAACCCGAGACCTCATACACAGCAGTCGCATTTACTACCGCTGCGCCACGGAGGCATAGGTATAAGTTGTTACTGTGCTCGATTTATGGCACCATTATTCACCAAACAGACAGACCAGGCCAGCGTACCGGGTCAGCTAGTTTAAAAAAACATCACTCCATCAACACTCACAAAGACAAAACTAATTCAAAAACTTCAAACCAACAACAAAGCACTGTTTTTATTTACCGACTCAACGAAATGCTAATTCCATTGTTCACTATTTACTTCGGCGTACTTTCTTTTGTGACGTCACTGTGGGGAACAGCCGCTCCTGGCCACACGTAGATAGGTGTTGATTTTAATTAAAACTAAACTGTGTACTATAACCGTGTTTGTTACACTAATTTCTGCGGACGCCGGCCACTATAGACATTGTAGTGCGCTGTGCTGAAGGAAAAAGCTGGCGTGGACGCTCGGTCGAATTGTTTAACATCGTTTTGGCCGCTATGCTTGTTATATTATGCTATGATACACTGTTTTAGTGGCAGCGATAGCTCAGTGGGGAGACCAACAGACTGTAATGCAGACGGTCTCGGGTTCAAACCCACGTGGCGCACCTCTGACTTTCGAAAGTTATATCAATCAATCAATCAGCCCACCACAGTCCACTGCTGGACATAGGCCTTTCCCATTTTACGCCACAACATCCGGTCTTCCGCCTTCCGCATCCAGTCTGACCCAGCTACCTTTTTCAGGTCATCGGTCGGTATATGACTTTTCGAAATTATGTGCGTATTGATTGACAATTATCGCCAGTTCCGTGCCTCGGAGAGCACGTTAAGCCGTCGGTCCTGGGTGTCATGAACATCTATAGCAGTCGTTATTGGGAAGTCAGTGCCCTCTAATATCCTGATACTGGTCTAGCCTTAGGGTATCGTTAGCCTTCGGGTTGCGGAAGTCAGATGGCAGTTGCTCCGTGTAAAAACTGATATCCAGTCAAATCCGGTTAGACTAGAAAGCCGACCCCAAGTGACTTGGGAATAATAAAGGCAAGGGAGAAGAAGAAGACACTCTTTTAGTAGCGTAGCGGTAGTGAATGCCTCCGCTGTGCTAGCGATTGCTATTGGAATTTTCTGTCAAACGTTCTCAGTAGCAGTCTTGAAACTGTTTTCTGACTTGGCTTTTTTGTTAAGAAGCAAACCACAGCTAGACTTCATGATACTTTGAGCTCATTCTGCGTAAATAGAAACACCCATGATTAAATTATGTTCGGGTACTTTGAAATAACTACACTGGAACATTGAGACAACTGCCATCTTAGTCTCCCCGTGATCATGGCTGCTGAAAAGCAACCGAAACGTCGGGGAAAGTGTAAACACAAATATAAATAGTATAATAGTATAGTAATAGTATAAATAGTTTTAGTTTCAATAATTTAATTAGCGTAAAAATTAGTAAAGTGTAATAGTAATAGTAGTGTAACAGTTTTCAAAATTTTGTAATAAAGTGTCAAATAAACAACGCGATAAAATCCGTATATAGTAGTTTAATTTCAATGAATAACATTCGCGTAAACAGAAGACAATATTAAATATTGGCAATTTTAATCATCATAGTAGTACCCAGACAAGGCAAAGTGTTATTACATTCTTCTGTCAAGAAATTCTCTAACTATGGTTGTTTCAGTATTCTGGATTGGCAGAGCAAAGAGATATTGGCTATTCTAGTTATCGTAGTAATTCGCGGGTAGAGCAGAGTGTTATTACCTACATTTTTCTGTCAACACATTCTTAGCAGCAGCTCAGAGTCTGGAACTGGTTAAGAAGTATTCTAAATTCTATTTATCGTACCCAAACGATCTTTATAAGTAAAAGATAACTTGTACAGTTATCTTTACCTTCTAAAGATAGTTTGGGTGTGTGGAATGAACGGTTAACAAGACTCAAGATAGTATATGAGGTAAGTATAAATTTGCTATACGATACGATAGCGAAAAACCAAGGCTCTAGATCTCTGGCCAGATCAGTCGCGTTCTGGAGACAGGCTAGATTAAAAATACCTTGAACTAAGAAGAAATATATATGACTAGATGTTCCCGCGATTTCACCCGCGTTTATCATTACGGCGCCGCCCCCGTGGGTCGTAACGTGATGTTATAATATAGCCTATAGCCTTCCTCGATAAATAGGCTATCCAACACTAAAAGAATTTTCAAATCGAACCAGTAGTTCAAATAAACAAATTCTTCAGCTTTATAATATTGGTACAGATAAGCATGCCAGGAAAACAGGCGTGGTTTGACTTTCTTCTATAAGTTTCAGAACTTATAGAAGAAAATTCAGTATGTAAATGTTGTTACTATCTTAACCGAATCTACTAATAAATATTATATTTATTGAAGCGTCTAGTATTTTTTTAGTTCGTACAGGCTTATAATAGATTTTTGTCTGTAATTTAAACACTATTAGCGTAGTGTTAATATTAGAGAGCGGCGCAATTTTTATTCTCGCCTTATCTTGTCGCGGTTTGCAGGCGCGACTCATACGGTGACGAAGTTATTGTTTAGTTTTACAAACATGAAACAAAGACTGTTATAATTTTAAGAAAAATATTGTTCTAATATTGTTCATGTTTTTCAACTATAAAGCGTCAACCAGAGTGTAATCCCGCCGTTTTAAATTTTTTGGACAATACTAATGTGATGGCTTGCACGTGGGAGTACCACCCTTTTACAGGAAACTGACGCTAGCTGTAACACGGATATGGAGAACTCTCGGTACTGTTTGTTTCCAAGGCTCACATACTGTCTTCTTCCATTCCTTGCCCTTCATTTTATCATTCATTCCTTTTTTTTAGAATCAGCAAAGCGTGTTCCTTGTAGTTACAAGAGTACAGTTGTGTAGTAACCGCTTGCTATCTGGCGTGTCGTGTGATGGGTTACTATATTAGTTGAAAATAAAAAAATAAAAAATTGGGACAGTCTTTGGGGACTGCCGATAGAAATGAAAACTTTAATCCTTGATCATAAACACTTCTTTGTAAACAAAAACAAAAAAAAACAAAAAGAAAAAGGGGCGGGTAGGATTCCTGATACTCTCTTAGACGTTATTAAGGGGTTCAAAATTTTGTTATTTTTTTCGTAGGACGCACCATTTCTGAGATATTGTTAATTTTCTAAAATAATTAAAAAATGGAAAGCGTGACGATGACGAAGCGTGACGATGACGCGAGTTCTATGATTTTTGTTCACCCAAGAAGTGCTCAACGCGCCTAAAGAAGTTTTTACTTCAAAAACAGAATAGTGTGATCTTATTTTCGAAACAAAAATACGACTAGATCGCCTGCTTGTGTAAAAAATCCTCTTCGTCATCGAAGCTAAGTCCACTAAAATAAATAGTATTTAGAGATGCAACTTGCCCGATTAACAAGAAGGGACCGAGCCACTCTTCGAGAAGACTATTCAAAAAGACAAACTGCGTTATATTATCACCATTACGTTTCCAGGAAGGAAGGATATGAGTGGTATTTGTCGGGGAGCAGTCTTGGATACGTTTCAAATGTAAATAAGTCGGAAAAACACCGATAAACTGCCATCGTTTGTGCCCTCGTAAGATTACGTATGCAGTAAACAAACGTATTAGACTAACATTATCGAGCCCTATATTTCTATTAAGAATTTTTTTCGCCGGCCATCAAAAGTTGTCGTCCGTAAACGTCTCAGTAATACGAGTTTCGGATATATTCTTTTGGAAGATTTTTCTTTGGGTATCTTTGGAATATTCTGATTTATATTATTAGGTGTTCTTTACCGAGTTTATTGTATGTTGCAGACATTTTAAGTAGCGATGTAATACATTATAGGTATATAGATATCTTATTGGTGATTAACGTGTTTAGGGTGGCCAAGTTTATATCGTTATTTGCTATATTGATGTGAATCAGTTCTACGAGCTTTTGAAAAAGCTTTACTTTTGCCATGCATCGTTAGATGCCTCTTAGTAATCGTATTTTTGTAATTTTGTAATTAAAAAAGAAATTTGATTATTAGACGGGATCATCTATAACAATATTGCCTAGAAATTGAAGAAAACCTAATATCTTTATATGTAGGCACTGTAATAATTGGTACAAATTCAAAGAAAAGATGGCATAATATAAGCATAATAATATGGTCGAGCTGATGGTAACAAGATTATCACGGGCTACCTCGGTACGCTTGTTATACCTGGGGTAAATTAACGGGTTAGTGAACTTGCAAAAATAAAGTTGTTTCGCTAACAGTGTGAGTCCAGTATTGGAACACAGCGCCTCTTAAAAGAACTCCTAAACTCATTATCACTGCAGGAACACAGTATCATGTTGGCTACGATACAGTTTAAATAATATATTTGGATTAAAATGTGCTTTAAGCGCCTTTATAAACTTCATATAAGAAAGCTATACGACCACAACGGAAGCAATGGATAGCAGGCAGCACCAACAATACCATCCAATAAGAAAACATAAGTTAACAAAACGGGCTCCCTGCCAGTTTAAAACACAGTTTTTTATTTCATCGCAGTGTAACTTATTCGTCTACTAAATAAAGTCCTCACACACGTTCACACTCGATTGAGTCTCAAGTGAGAGTTTGTGAACGCACCCGACCCGGCGTTTCCGGACGAGGCGCCGCCGCGACGCCGTCCGGTTCCGACACAGTGGCAACATGGCGGGAGAAAAGCGCGCGAAAAGAAAAAGATGGCGATCGACGCACCCATTACCGGCAGCTTTAGTTCCTCTAGTGTGTGTTACTTATTGCTTTGCATTTGTCCTATCGCTTGAACGCTAAATAAATGGCGATTAATGTATTGCACGAAAGTAGTTCAAGTGTGAAAAGCATGGATATTGCTGTCGTTTCTTGGCAGAAGGAAGTATGGTGATAAGATCGCTTCATAGGTTTATAGTGTTTTTGAGTGGACGTGTTTATGTTGAACGTTTCCGGCATTTGACAATAATCGCTGCGTTGGCGCTACACAGTTATAGCAATTTTCATATAGCAGTTTATTAGTGTTGTGTCTAGAAGCAGCGCAAGCTCAGTGGGGAGACCAACAGTCTGCAATGCAGAGGGTCTCGGGTTCGAACCCACGTTGCGCACCTCTGACTTTCGGAATTTATATGACTTTTCGAAATTATGTGCGTATTGATTGACAATTATCGCCTGCTCCGTGTCTCGGAGAGCACGTTAAGCCGTCGGTCCCGGCTGCCATAAACATCTATGGCAGTCGTTATTGGGAAGTCAGTGCCCTCTAATATCCTGACACTAGTCTAGCCTTAGGGTATCGTTAGCCTTCGGGGTGCGGAGGTCAGATGGTAATCGCTCCGTGTAAAAACTGATATCCAGTCAAATCCGGTTAGACTAGAAAGCCGAACCAAATTGACTTGGGAATAATAAAGGCTAGGGAGAAGATTAGTGTTGTGTCTATGAGGCAACCCTGTTAAACCCTGTGATATTACTACTGATGTGTATAATTGCATTCGAATAATATCCGAATTCAGTTTCGAACCACGCCGTACCTATTCTACATACTCAATAACGCAGCGTACAACATTGAAAATAGTTCAATAGGTACTATTGATATTGATGAATTCGAAAATAATTTCATTGCAAATCGCTAAATAGTACCACTTATTTATATATCTAAATAATATGCATTATAGTAAAGTGCTAACAGGATTTCATGTACTGAACTATTTTAAACTGTAACACCCGAAATGTACACATGATGCAATAAAGATTTTGATTTTAACACGCTTTTATTAGTTTCACTTGTATGTTTGTCTGTATGTAACCGACTTCTTTGAGCTCGATTTTGACCCACTTCAAACGGTCAGATTTCATTTAAACGTTGTAGACTTATCGAGGACCGATGACAATACAATAATTAAAAAGAATAAAATAATTATTAGTTTAAAAAAAACAAAAAAAAACACGCATTATTAAAAAAAAAACTAAAATGTAGTAAATAATTTAATAATTTTAATGTAAAAAAGCACCTCACGCTTTATTACATTAAAATTATTAAATTATTTTCTACTTTTTAGTTTTTTACAATAAAGCGTGTTTTTTTAGTCTTTAAACTATTATTGATTTAGTAGGAGTACAAAATACGAATAGGTTGGCTCTCCATGGTAGTATTATAGCAAAATGAGGGCCTGTTTGAGACAAGAGATGGTAAACAACATTTAAATGAACTGCAAGCAAAAATACGTACCTTTTTCTTTTTACGTGGTTACATAATTACAGTCCATACCTATCATAGACAATGCGTCGCAGGCCCTCACTTAGGTAGACTTTAAAGTATTATTTTATTGCATAGAAACTTAGGCTTCATAAATTAGCTCGATGCGATAACATATCTATTATAACTATATCAATAAAAATATTCGTCATAAAACTAAATAGCACTTGTTATGTGAAAAGTTTTTTAGTTAAGTCACTATTTCCACTCCATTAACTTTTAGTCTGGCTCTAATTATTGATAGAATTTCCCATAAATATGTTTTAGTACGTCAGTTAACTTTCACATCAGCAAATAGATATGGAATCGTAGGATAAATAAATCTGTTTTATCGTCGTATGAAGTAGTGAATAGTTGGCGCTCTTACTTCTTGAGTGGTCAAAGGAGGATAGGGTACATTACTCGCGGGATGGCTACTTATAAACTTGTGAAATTCATAAGTTAAATAGGCTATAAGCTGTTTGTTAAATGGTATATGTTAGAAGGTTCGTTGTTATTCAATTGATATTTTGATATGTTATCTCTCTTTAAAACCATGTAGATACTTCTAAATTGTACGATCTTCTAATGCTTTTATCGCGTTTTTTATTTTTATATTTAAAGTGTAAATATATAATGTTTGTATAGTTTGTAAACTATACAAACATTATATATTTACACTTTACAAAAAGTTTTGGATGCTTTTGAGCATAAATCAATCTTTTATTCAAAATTATTACAAAGAACCTAAAACAGTTGAAAAACACCGCGACCATAAAAGATTAAATAAACATACATACTAAGACAGTTTATAAGGCTTGTGTGAATGGAACAGTCGCAAGAGGAAAACCTAGGCGAACGTTTCTCGATCAAATCGGAGGCGTTCTGGACAAAGGCCAGGTTAAGAGCTCCTTGAACCGACGGCGACGGGCGTGTATGAGGAATGCGATGAAAGTGAATGAAGGCAGAGAAGTGTGTCAGGGTCGTAGCAAATGGAAATCCGTAGTCTCTGCCTACCCCTCTGGGAAACAGGCGTGAATCTATGTATGTATGTATGTATGTACATACACAGCTTCATGCCTATATGCCTGAAGCATAAGGCAGACTATTTTTATCTTATATTTTTTACATAAGACCATTTATATCGTGTTCTGTTTTATGTAAAAAAAAGATTCTTCTTCTTTTCTTCTTTTCGTGTGCTTAGTGGCCAACATGTTGTTAAGAGTTGTTCAAGAAGGCTTCTGACATGGCTTAACGACTGCTGTGAATTTGGCAACAACCGGGACCGACTTTTTACGTGCCCTCCGAAGCACGGAGACGCTCAGATGAAATTCCACTAAGCGGTCACCCATCTATAGAGTGAGCGCACCCAACGTTGCTTAATCTCGTTAATCGTTTACCGATCAGTGAATTAAATTAAGCCTGTCCCGTTAGGCTCGCGGCACAAGTCTGCGCTTGTTTGCATAATGCAAACATAAACGCAAGCTTATATAGCGCAAAGAAAAATATTAAATAATAACTAATATTTAATATATAACCTTGGTAGGTTATATAAATAAAACTTATAACAATTATTCAAAACTTTGTTTTAAAACGTGATAAAAATCTGCCTCTCCGAGCCGGTCTCCTCTCTCCTCTCCTCTCCGAGCCGGTCTGTGTGACCGGACCTTAACGAGGGAAAATAATACCAAAACATAAGCCTTTTTTATTTGACATATGTATATTTTTGTATTATTATTATTATAAGTAGATAATGATCACTTTGTTTTATGGTCTTGCCGTCATAAGTAATGGATTTTACGTACATTACGTTCTAAATATTTAGATCATTGTGAAGAACGATACAATATGTATGTAACTTATGTTGGCGAAATAGCTTTTAGGCCAATTGAGCCCCGGGGTATCGTTACGGTTTGCTAACAATTGTAACAGCAATACATATGCGAAAACATGTACAGTCACCGAATGAAATCAGTGACAATATCGTAATCTATACTAATATTATAAAGCTGAAGAGTTTGTTTGGTTGAACGCGCTAATCTCAGGAACTACTGGTTCGAATTGAAGAATTATTTTAGTGTTGGATAGCTCAATTATCGAGGAAGGCTATAAGCTATATAACATCACGCTACGAGCCACGGGGGCGGCACAGTAACGATAAACGCGGGTGAAACCGCGGGAACAACTAGTTTTATTATAAGTTTAGATAACCGATGCTACTAGCTCTTAATGGCCTTATATAACTACAAGGCCAAGGTAATTCACTTAAGAGCACACGTTACCATTACAACAAAGAGCAGTTACATAATAACATACACTTACAGTACCGTATATAGAATGTATGACCAGACAATGACTACCGGAATTCGAATACATTTCAAGTAAGCACATACACTCAAATGGCACAACTGTCAAACTAATTGCCACTCCAAGTACTAGATGGCGGTACATGCACGACGGATATTAATAATGGGATTAAATATAATGATCAGCAAATATACTAATTGATCAGCAAGTATTGCACAGCATAACGAGCATCTATACGCCTCAAATCACTGCATTCCGTCTCGGAAGTGTTAGGTTATGTTAGGTACCTTTTTTTAAACCCACCCAAAAATAGGAGCCCCGCTTTGCGGGGCTCCGTCGACTTAGTTTGATCTCTTTAAAGTTTGCTGGCCATGAGTTGCTGATCAATTAGCTTTTTTTGCTGCGCAATTAGTATTTTTTTGCTGTGCAGTTAAATACTACCCATTAATAATGTACTCCAGATCGAATTTCGAATTTGTCGGCCTTGATGGCGTAATGGTTAATGTAACCGACTGCCACGCCTGAGGTCGCGGGTTCGATTCCCGCACAAGTCAAACATTTGTGTGCATGAACATGGATGTTTGTCTTGGTCTGGGTGTTTCTATGTATAATATGTATGTATTTACTCATAGTACAAGCTCTGCTTAGTTTGGGCTAGATGGTGTTGTGTGTATGTGGTAGAATATTATTATTATTTCGGTCACGGCGGCCAATCTTAACGGAGACTGGCGCAGGGATATTATAGTGCACAAGTATTTGCGCAAACACAAGTGCACTCTCTGTACCCTAACCATCATGATCCGATGGAACGGATAATCTGACACGGTCGAAGAGAGATCAGACGTGGGACCAACGGCTTTACATCCTTTTCTAGGCACGGGGGTGTCTATCACCGCCAACTTCCTAATTTCGGCCTCGTATTGAAATTTTTTACCAGCAAAACCCAAAAACTTATTGTTGGCCCGACCCGGGATTCGAACCCGAGACCTCATGTACTGAAGTCGCATTTACTACCGCTGCGCCACGGCAGGCAGTACGACGGATACTATTGAATTATTAAAGACATGTCGCCCCAGCCATGTCCTCCTAATCTGTCTTTTGTCGTGTACGATGGAAATTGGCCGGAGACTGGTAATGTTGGCGGTGGTACAACGCCTTTGTGATCACCCTCTAATACCTGTTTAGGGGTGTTTTGTGCTTGCAATTTGAGAATTTGTGCAACTGAGGGACTTTGAATGCGGTTTGTAGTGCGACTGCATTGGTACGGTGTTTTGTGAATTCATTGAGCGGTTTGGTGGTAGTTGTATTCAACTGTGTTAAACCTGTACTTTTTTTAGTTAAAATACTTTCTAAGTAATTGTTTTTTTACGAAATCGCCTGCTTGCCTAAAATATTTAATTATAGCTCGCTTTAACGGTGAAGGAAAACATCGTGAGGAAACCTGCATGCATTTTGTTATTTTTTTTATTGTATGGAAGGCAAACGAGCAGACGGATCGCCTGATGGTAAGCGATTACCGCCGCCGATGGACACCCGCAATACCTGAGGAGTCACAAGCGCGTTGCCAGCCTTTTAAAATAGTCCCCTCCCACAGGAGGGAGAGGGCGTTGGGCCTCCGGTTCCCTCACTCACTCGAAGAAACACAACGCAAGCGCTATTTTACGCCGGTTTTTTGTGAGGCTGTGGTATCACTCCGGTCGAGCCGGCCCATTCGTGCCGAAGCGTGGCTCTCCCACGGTGGCAATTAATCTACTACGTCATCTGTGCAAACGTCAATAGAATTAAATCGGAATGTGACCGCGCTCTCAACGATGGAACAAAGCTATCGCATGATATACAATTATATTTGAATATCATTCAAATATGTGTAAAAAAACATAGTTAAATAATAGCGCCCAACAATAATTATATTCAGCTTCCCAATCAGTACTGCCAAATTGATAACAAAACGACATTATCTGAAAGGAACATCCCTAGAGGCCGAATCCTAAAACTCATTCATCCCCAATTAGAGGTACATTTTTTTCCGAAACGAGACGCAGACCAATTAGAAACTCGTCGGTTGATGTATCGACAATTTTATATCTTGATCAAAATTTATATCCGGTGGGAAATCGGTCGGTATCCGGCGTAATTGTGCCTTGGTTCGCCGGCCCCCGATTGCCGGATTACGATTTTTGTCTAGACAACGAAGGCTAAAGAAAAAAAGATCTTTTCTTTTTTTATTTCGTCCCGCGTTTTGTCAATTAGGTCGATAGAAATAGACGACGCTGTTTTGTTTTTTGACGTCAGTACGGTTCGTTTAACATTGGTTTCTCTTGAGCATGTTTCTGGGATCGATAGGAAGTGATGGGATATAAATAAATATACATATATTGTATAGGTTTTATAGAAAACTATAAGCATAAACGTCCATGACATAATCTGTGTAAGTTATTGTTTATGAAACCATGAGTATCTTGGGATTTATTATTCTGTACATATACTTAGACCCATGTATGTAGTTATGTAGTTTGTCAAGAGCGTCCCAAAAAAGGTAGGCAGAAATGTCTTATCTCACAATTGGCTCATTTGCTCTTTTACAATTCCAGCTACTTATTAAAAATGTTGCTGGTAGATTAAAAATACATATAGCTGGGTGCGAGCCAAAATGCCATCTATCAAACACTATTTTAAACTTTATTCGTATCAGTACGTGTGTATTCCTAACAGAAAAAAACAATAACGTTTTGTTCCACCTGGGAAGCAAACCTAAATCCAGCTCAGAACGTAACCGCACAAGTCACGGGGCCAACAATAGGCGCTTGCGTTAACATTAGAGAAAACTAATGTCAACGAAAAGTCGACTAATATACTTCTTCTCCCTAGCCTTTATTATTCCCAAGTCACTTGGGGTCGACTTTCTAGTCTAACCGGATTTGACTGGATATCAGTTTTTACACGGAGCGGGTGCCATCTGCCCTCTGCAACCCGAAGGCTAACAATACCCTAAGGCTAGACCAGTGTCAGGATATTAGAGGGCACTGACTTCCCAATAACAACTGGCATAGATGTTCATGGCAGGCGGGACCGACGGCTTAAACCATATTTGCCCAAGGGGTCGATATGGACCAACTGAAAAAAGTTACTTCCAGGTACTGAAACTGAAAATAACTAGTTTTCGGTTTAATTACTTCCATTAGAGACAACAATATCCAAAATTCATTAAAATTGGTGATCTAAATCTTTCTGGGCATATATGGGTTAACTTGCTCTCCGAGGCACAGAGCAGGCGATAATTGTCAATCAATACGCACATCATTTCGAAAAGTCATATATCTTCCGAAAATCAGAGGTGCGCGACAAGGGTTAGATCCCGAGACCCTCTGCATTGCAGTCTGTTGGTCTCCCCACTGAGCTATCGACTATTATACAATTACTATAAAGATGGTCATAGCTAAATATCTTCGTTCCTTATGTTTTTTGCTAAAGATCTAGTTTAGACAAATTTCTAGTTTATTTATTTATTAAAAACTCCCGCACCAAATATAATTCCTGTGACGCGGGGTACTTAACAAACATTCAAAAATCGAATACAAAGAATACTCAGACTCGAAACAAAAATTTGTGAATCACACAATTTTTTATCTTCTTTGGGGATTGAACCCATAACACTCGGTGCAGTCTTCTTCTTTTCGTGTGGTTAGTGGCCAACCTGTTGTCAAGAGTTGTTCAAGCCGCCCGTAGGCCTCTGTCATGGCTTAACGACTGCTGTCAATTTGACAACAACCGGGACCGACTTTTTACGTGCCCTCCGAATCACGGAGACGCTCAGATGAAATACCACTAAGCGATCACCCATCTATAGACTGACCGCACCCAAAGTTGCTTAACCTCGTTAATCGTTTACCTATCAGTGAGTGCAACTGGCTATGAGCGCCTCGGTGCAGTGTCATTTGGCGAAGCAACCGCTTAAACCACAACACCATCTGTGCAGTCAAACCTCTCATTCTATAACACAAAAGCAGGAACCCCTTAATATAGGAAACCGCACTGAATAAACGGCATTCCCAATTCCTTTCTCATTCAGACAAAATTCGCTCAATTAGTTAATATAATTCCCGATTTGTCCGCCATATTACCGTTAAATGGCGGGTAAACTGTCACAATTACCGTTCTTGCTGTCAATAGTCACAGAGGGAATGTGTGATGCGAGAGATTTGCGCTCGTCCGGCCAATTATCGCGCAGCCTGACTCCCGGGGGAGAGTTCGATTGGTGTGCTGAAAATGCTTCGCTGTCACCTGCGGTTCCGTCGCGAATCGGCAGATTATAGTTTTTTGTTAGTTAGTATTCATCTGGGTAATGGCGGGATGAATGTTTAATGTTTTGTGTTCTAGTTCATATGCAAATAAAATCAAAAGACGCAATTTCATTTTCAATGGAGTCACGGCTATATATCAACAAGAGATGCATTGCCGTTAGTGTAATTATCAATCCTTTATTTGTTTTCAAGTTTTTCCCCTTGTTTCGCGATGAAATGGACCCATTGTCCGTTTCTGTACACCTGATAATGTGGCTGCGAAATTTCATGATGATCAATCCAGTAAACCCTAGCTGCCGATATGTGGCAGTAAAACCTTAAAACAAATTAACCTTTAAACAAATTAACCTGTTTTTAAATATTTACTATGAATAAATCCAGTGTCACGAATATCTTTACAAACATTCAAACAACGGACACAAAGCACACCCAGACTCGAAATTACACATTTTTTTGTTCTGAGCCTACAAACACTCGCAACATTAAACAATTTATGATAATATATTACAAAATTATTTTTAAATAAACAAAACTTTAACAAAAAAGAAAACCGACTTCAAGAAAGAATATTCTAAAACTTAAAATGCACTAATAAGTTACTAAATAATTGCATATTCTTGTGAATAATTAAATTATTGTTATTTTTGGAGTCGGTGTCAGCCGCCCGCGCCTTGTGCTGCGTCTATGTGTGGAATTGTGCATGCCAATGTTATGTTATGATTATAGTAAGACATCTCAAGTTTAATTAGATACAAACCTACCTTGGCTGACACCGACTCCAATAATAACAATAATTTAATTATTCCCAAGAATATGCAATTATTTAGTAACTTTTTAGTGCATTTTAAGTTTTAGAATATTCTTTCTTGAAGTCGGTTTTCTTTTTTGTTAAAATTTTGTTTATTTCTCGGTTTTTAGTGAACCTTGCCAAATATGAGAACATCATCAATGTAGCCAAATACGCATTATTAAGGATAACTCGAAAACGAATAGTCAAATCTTGATCAAAATTAAATGGGACCATACGGAAAGCACCAGCTTTCAAATAAAAAAAGAATCATCAAAATCGGTTCACCCAGTTGAAAGTACCGAGGTAACAAACACAAAAAAAAAACTGACGAATTGAGTACCTCCTCCTTTTTTTGAAGTCGGTTAAATAACAATGGCACTAATTTAATTTAATTGTCATACCCATACAATAATTAGAATTATTTTAAAATGTTAAACATTTCGCATGCCACATTGTGACTAAATGGAAGAGCTAAATGTATTATTATACCACAACATCCTAAATGTACTCCATTTTCTGTGAAATAAATATCATTTAATGGCGAGGCGATTTCATAAACATACATTCTCAAGATTCATGTTCTAATTTAGTTAACGGATAATATAAAGCCATCCGTGCAATACTAGCATCTCTGCCTAAGCCGACCTCTTCGGGGATTAGTATATAGGGTGTGAGCGTATACCACCTCTGTACGCAAATACTGAATGCCATCACTATTCCGATCATCTATTTGTAGCCTAAACAACATATAAATGTTACCACTCGTTTTGTTCAAACGCGATCATCCCTATATTATTATGTGGGCTACATGAACATCAAAGCAGTTATCAACGTTTGTCGTTTGATATATTCGACGCGTGTATTTTTTCACATGTTCACAGTCGTTGCACTGTGGAGGTTCACCGCCGTTTGAAATCCGTTTTGTCGGGTAACCGAATGAATTGAAAATTGTGTCAAAACTTTTGTTGAATACAACGTATATATGTAGATTTGGCCTGTATCGAGATTGGTCAAAGCGAATATCTCGTGCCCGTGAAGTATGCCTGTTGGACGTTTGACTGGTGAATTAGATTACTACTGGACTACAAGTACTGATAGTCGGAAAGTTTGTTGGATTGCCATTCATCCAAAAATTTTCTATTCAAAAGGATTTGCCTTTTATTCTCTACTAGATTTTTCCCGCGGCTTCGCTCGCTTAAATGTAGGTAAGTTTAGGTTAGTAACAATAATTTTTTCCTGAATGAAAGGATAGCCTATAAATAAATGAAATGTATATTAGGGATCGAATCTACTAAACTTTACGTATTAACATCCGCTGTGCCATCTGTATAATTGATTTTATGTATAGACATGCGCATGCTTGATATATCAAGATACGACCAGCTCTCGAGACTCTCTAATCTAGTGAACGGCTAACACAAAGCCAACTGCAGTAATAGCTGAGAGCAATTCACTACGATTATGGACCCCTTCAAGTATACTGTCCTGTGCAATTTACAAGAGGTATTAGACACTATATATCGCACCCCTAGTGGAATAAAGACGTAAGAAGAATGTGCTAACTTTAGAGGAGAGTAAAAAAACTGCTTGGTCTGACATAGGTATTTATTATAGAAAGTGTTTTTATAATATTTTGTTCAATTTAGTGAAACAAAGACAGTGTAAGATTAAGTGTATTTTTATCAAATTTTAAGTATTCTAGTAGGTTTATAGTCTTTTATAATTGATAAGTATCATACTTATTATGACGCGACAAATGATTTTTTTGGTATAAAGCCTTCAGTTTTTGTCATATCGCAACGAAAATAGTTGAGCTTGTGTATCTTTACTTGCACTAATCGAAACTACAATTTAAAAAAATAGACGTATATGTACTTACGTCTTTATTGCACTGGGGTTGCGATATATACAGGGTGTCCCAAAACTCAACGTCAAGCCGAAACGGGGTGACAGGATTGATCATAACCATCACGAGAAAAATCTGAAAAAAAATCTATCCCATGCAGTTTAAAAATTATGGGCATTTTAAGAAAAACCTAGAAATTTGATCAAACTGTACCATTTTTCGGTTATTGTGATTATTCTTTTTTATTTTTGTTCATTTGAACTTTGGAAACGTAATCCTAAATAACATTTCTAGAATCCCAATAAAAAATAATGACACAATTGCCTCAAGTTTCCGAGAATTGAGACTATTTGTTAAACTACGAATTTAAAATTTTCAAGATTCGTCGACTTTGACAGGCCCTCCTATAAAAAAAATGTACTAGAGTGCCTTGGCAAGTGGCATTAAAAGTTGGCGCATTTAATCAGAATTCTAAAATGGTACAATACTTGTTAGTTCCATACAATAGAAAAGAGTAAAAAAATTAAAACCTCAAGTAACCCGATTTTTGCTATCTCATTTTACTCAGTTAAAATGTTTTTAATTCACACAAGCTCTAGGTAGGTTCTTAATTTTAAGACAAAATGATGAGAGAGATGGATAATGGGTATGTTCGCCATGAGTGAGCGAGACAGATAGTGACGCCACTTTTACCAAAGTGAAAAAAAGTTAGTAAAATTAGTAAAATAATTAGGTTTGTTGGAATAAAAGTCAGATGATAGAGAAATAACGTTTTTTATTACAATAAATGTTCAAATTGTTTACCATCAGCCTCAATACAAGCCCTACATCTTCTTAAAAAAGATCTACTTATTAGTCGGGCATATCTTCGAGAGTTGATCGCCTCAGCTGCTTGAGAAATGCGTTCACGCAGGTCGGCTACGTTCTCAATGGGCTTTGAGTAAACTTTTTCTTTGAGAACTCCCCAATAGAAAAAATCCAGGGGATTTAAATCTGGTGAACGGGCGGGCCACGAGATAGTGCCCGAACGTCCAATCCACCTTCCCGGATATTCCTGGTCAAGGAAATCTCTTACTTGCACTGCGAAATGCGCTGGGCAGCCATCTTGTTGAAACCACATGTCGCGAAGATCTGCTAGTGGTACGTCCTCTAACAGGGTTGGTAAATCTTCTCTTAAAAAATGTAGGTAATTAGTTCCATTCAAGTTCTCAGGCAGTTCAATAGGCCCAATAATTTTACCGTTTAAAATTCCGGTCCACAGGTTTACTTTAAAACGATACTGGGATCTATCTTCTCGCATTAAATGTGGATTCTCCACATGCCACTCGTGATAATTGTGCAAGTTCATGTAACCATCTTTTTTAAATGTCGATTCATCTGACCAGAGAATTTTTTGGATGAATTGGGGATTCTCATTATGCCTCTGTAGCATTGTTCTACAAAAAGAAATCCTTTCCTGATAATCTCGAGGTAGAAGACTTTGAACTCGTTGTACGTGAAACGGATGCATTTCGGCTCTTTGTAAAATACGATGAGCAGTGCTTTTCGGTATTCCCGTTCTTTCTTCAATTCCACGTACGGAAATACTTCGGTCACGTGCGACCTCTTGCAATACTTCTTCCTGGAAAGGAAACACAGGTCTACCTCCAGCCTGTATTTGATTCGGGAAATGGCCGCCCTCTGTGAGTGAACGGTGCACATTAACAAACACGCGGTGATCCGGGTAGCGCTCTAAATTTGGATATCTTTCACGATAAAGTCTAGCGGCAGCACTTGCGTTGCATCTGCATTCCCCATAAATGAGGTGCATGTTCGCATATTCTTGTGAAGTGTAGCGCGTAGGCATGGTAGATAAAAAGGATGCCAACACAAAAGTCCAGAGAGAAGCCAAAGTTGCCGGTATGTTATCAACAAGTCCAATTCACAAAGATTCAAGTCCAAAAAGAGAAGCCAAAGTTGTCAGTACTAAATCAACACAAGCGAATACGAACGTGCGCAGTAGACGAATGAGCGAAACGTACTAACTGGTTGGTGTCGGACTGGTAGCGTAGCCATTTGCTTGGCTGAAACTAGTGCGAATGAAACAGATAGATGCCATAGCATCTATCTGTTTCATTCGCACTCGTTTAAACGACGCATCTCCGTCTCAATGCGTGGCGTCACTATCTGTCTCGCTCACTCATGGCAAACATACCCATTATCCATCTCTCTCATCATTTTGCCTTAAAATTAAGAACCTACCTAGAGCTTGTGCGAATTAAAAACATTTTAACTGAGTAAAATCTGATAGCAAAAATCGGGTTACTTGAGGTTTTAATTTTTTTACTCTTTTCTATTGTATGGAACTAACAAGTATTGTACCATTTTAGAATTCTGATTAAATGCGCCAACTTTTAATGCTACTTGCCAAGGCACTCTAGTACATTTTTTTTATAGGAGGGCCTGTCAAAGTCGACGAATCTTGAAAATTTTAAATTCGTAGTTTAACAAATAGTCTCAATTCTCGGGAACTTAAGGCAATTGTGTCATTATTTTTTATTGGGATTCTAGAAATGTTATTTAGGATTACGTTTCTAAAGTTCAAATGAACAAAAATAAAAAATAATAACCACAATAACCGAAAAATGGTACAGTTTGATCAAATTTCTAGGTTTTTCTTAAAATGCCCATAATTTTCAAACTGCATGGGATAGATTTTTTTTCAGATTTTTCTCGTGATGGTTATGATCAATCCTGTCACCCCGTTTCGGCTTGACGTTGAGTTTTGGGACACCCTGTATATTATATATATATATATATATTCACGTAGAATTTCAATTGTATATGCCCGAACGGGTGGCCAGAGGTGTTATTAGCAAACTAAATATCTGAATGTGGCATGTTTTCAATCCTACTGGGTACAATTTAAGACTTCGTGAAAAGAATTTCTTTAAAGTAATATCTAACAATATATTGCCGGACTTATAATTGGGCTATCACGATTTTTTTTTAAGGAATGCGTATAAAGTCTCTTGTATATAGTAAAAATATGAATGTTTGAATCTTGTAGGCTATCTCTTAGGGACAAATTCAAATTTATTTATTTACTAGAAACATGATTTACAATCTATCTATATATATAAAGGAAGATGTCCTGACTGACTGACTTAGAGACAACGCACAGCCTAAACCGCTGGACGTAGAAACTTGAAATTTGGAGAGCATGTGTGTTTTAATTTGTAGGGGTGTACTAAGAAAGGACTTTTTGAAATTCCACCCCTAGGGGGTGAAATAGGGGGGTGAAGTTTATATGAAATTTGCTCAATTCTGGACTTATAAGTATAAAAATAGGTATACAAGTTATTGATTATAATTGAAAATGATCTGTGTAGGTAAAATTGGCAAAACTCCCCTTAAAAAAGTAAAATGGGGGGGTAAAGTTTGTATGGAAATTTTCTCATTTCTTGATTTAGAAGTATGAAAATTAGTATATTGGGTCCTGATTACAAACAAAAATGATCTATGTAAGTGGAATGGACAAAACTCCCCCCTAGAGGGGTAAAATGTGGGGTAAAGTTTGTAACGAAATTTTCTCATTTCTGGACTTAGCAGTATAAAAATATTATTATAAGCAGAGTACAACCCGAATTGATTGTCAAATTCTAAATTAACGCGAGCGAAGGCGCGGGCAAAAGCTAGTGTTGTTATAAAAATACTCATAATTATGTACATCATGTTTCGCCTGTCTGGCGTCATGCAAATGTTATACAATGTTCTTACTCATTAATTATTATGCATTATTTAATTGTTACAATTTCACAAAATGATACCATTGTCACAAAATTATAGTTATGACTGAATACACATTAAAAATTTCAAATGAGTAAAAGCAAAGAATAAAATAATGAATGAATATCTTTATAAGTTATAAATTCTCTAATTGAATAAGAAAACTTTTCCACTAGCCATTTTTGTAATATACCTACATACAAATGTATAGGGAGTGCTCGTAATGTCTTTGGCAATTTTTTTTTTATAGTGCTACTGTAGCACTCAAGCATACGGCCCACCTGATGGTATGTGGTCACCGTAGCCTATGGACGCCTGCAACACCAGAGGCATCAATAGGGCGTTGCCGACCCTTTAGGAAAGGAAGTGGGAAGGAGAAGAAGCGGGAAGGGGGTAAGAGGGTGATTGGACCTCCGGTACTCTCACTCATCGAACAAAACACAACAGTAGGAATACTGGTATTTCACGTCGATATTCTGTGAGAGGGTAGTCCTTCCCCGGTCGAGCCGGCCCATTCATGCTGAAATGAGCCGAAGTTAGTTCTTCAGCGTCAGTTGTAGACGAACACGGACTATTTCTGTACCAGCGCGAATAAAGTCATGACCAGCAGCTAGTAGAATCCACATTATATCCCCGAGAGTAGACATAGGTGTAATAAATACCTTCATTTTAGCAGTTATGTTTTAGGTACCTCGTTATTAAAATCTAAATGATGTTGTATCATGCTGCTACGCCGTGGCATAATTTGGCGCTCATCTGTTCATCGTGACGTCCCCAAATCTATGCTTACGTTCGAGTGGTTGTGGGTTCGAACCCCACCCACGATATATCCGAACTTAACACAAGCATCTTAGTTGAGACTACACAAAGATATAACTATACTCTGTCCATCCGTTTATTTTCTTTTTGACAGTTTGAGACAGTTCGAAATTAGTAACGCCCTCACACGTTACCGATTCGATTTGAAATAATTATTGATTTTATTTAAGAAGAACTTTCAATCGATTTAATGCATCGACATATTTTTAATATAACTATTAAGTATTCGTTTATTAGTTTTTTTTAAATTATGCTATAAATAAATATATAAATAATAAATCATTAATATAAAAATATTATTGTTATTGTTTTAACTTTTATTGACTTAACTTTTATTGAGAAAATTTTGGAATATAACCAGCGCGCGTTAGATTTTTACATTTTATTAACGTACGCAAATAACCCCAAGAGACGGGCAAACTATTTGTTTTTGTCACTTGTGGCGATTGAACCTCCAACACTCGACACATCAGCAGTGGTAACGCGACCACTTACATATCTACATCCGTGAAGAAAATAAACAAGAAAACATTAATTTACATTCTATTTGCAGAGGTAATTCATTTAGCTATTTTATTGGTACTAATTTTACTTTCAGCCGCGACAAGTCATTGCAGTCAGCCAGCTTGATTTAATTCCGTTTTAATTCCGACCTGATTCGTTGCCTCGGGTAACAAAGTTAAGCTTCTTGCAGCCTTCGGATGGATAAACCGAGGATTTGTACGGGACCTACCTCTGCAATTCACCATGGCTGTTTACCGGGGGATTTCTTTGGCGATTTCTTTAAATATATTTATGTCTTGCAACTATTATATTGGCTTTTAATTTGATATTGTTTTTGATGGCACGGATGGCGTAGTGGTTTACCTCTGCCGCCGCGCTGAGTTTTCGAGGGGTCGATCACCAATAATAATATATAATAATAATATCAGCCCTGTATTAAACTGTCCCACTGCTGAGCACGGGCCTCTTCTCAGTGTGAGAAGGGTTAGGCCATAGTCCACCACGCTGGCCCAGTGCGAGTTGGCAGACTTCACATATCTTCGAGAACGTTGAGAACTCTTAGACATACAGGTTTCCTCACGATATTTTCCTTCACCGTCAAAGCAAGCGATAATTAACTATTTAATAAGAACATAACTTTGAAAAGTCAGAGATGCGCGCCTTGGGTTCGAACTCGAGACCTCTGCGTGGCAGTCCAACGGTTTCCCACTAGGCCAAACGGGACTAATACTAGTAAGATCCACAAGAAGTTATTCCGAATCTGGATGTTATTTTTGCCCGTTATTTGAATGTTTATAAATTCCCCTTTGCCTCTTAAAATAAAAATCAAAATATTTTACCCTTTTGGATTAAGTAGTAGAAATAACTATCTAACAGCAATTTTACTAATTAGTATATAATAGCTTTTGCCCGCGGCTTCGCTCGCGTTAATTTAGAATTTGACAATCAATTCGGGTTGTACTCTGCTTGTAATAATATAATTCAATCATGATTCGAAAGACACGTGGCGCCATCTATTATCATAAGAACGTTATTATTGTTTTCCTCGGGAACAGTAATTTTTTGCGTGATCAAAGGTAGCCTATGTTTCCGTTTCTGTACACCTGACAACGTATATGCAAAATTTCAGGATGGTCGGTTCAGTGGTTTAGGCGTGAAAAGGTAACAAACAAACAAACTCATTTTCGCTTTTATAATATTAGTTAGGATGAGCAAATTCGTAAAGGTGTTTAAATGTTTGTTACTTAATTATGTGAAAACTGCTAAACCTATTTTGATGAAATTGAAAAACAAACAAATCCTGAATTAACACATTATATTCTGACGATGCGTTTTCTAGTATAATTGATTTAAATTTTAAGTTTGATAGTTATTAAGGTTTTATTGTCTAGAACTATACCCTTATAATCACATTTTATTTAGACTTCGATCTATACAGGTTAATTTACCTATCTTTGTCAAACAAATTATTATATTGAGATATGTAACCATAGTTACGAAGAATAGTACGACTGCGTGTGTCAAATGCATGGTTGTGTGCGTGTAGTGTTTTTTCATTAATTTAATATATTTCTAATGCATATTTTATATAAATATTAGGATTCGCCCCTGCTTCTCCGTATAAACTTTAACTGTGCCAAATTACATACTCCTCCGTCCGCGCAATTTTCGTATAAAGGGGTACAAAGTTTTTGCTTCACGTATTGATATATAGATATACATAACAACTCTATAAGCAGCGATAGCTCAGTAGGGAGACCAACAGACTGCAATGCAGAGGGTCTCGGGTTCGTACCCACGTCGCGCACCTCTAACTTTCGGAAGTTATATGACTTTTCGAAATTATGTGCGTATTGATTGACAATTATCGCCTGCTCCGTGCCTCGGAGAGCACGTTAAGCCTTCCGTCCCGGCTACCATGAACATCTATGGCAGTCGTTATTGGGAAGTCAGTGCCCTCTAATATCCTGACACTGGTCTAGCCTTAGGGTATCGTTAGCCTTCGGGTTGCGGAGGTCAGGTGGCAGCTGCTCCGTATAAAAACTGATATCCAGTCAAATCCGGTTAGACTAGAAAGCCGACCCCAAATGACTTGGGAATAATAAAGGCTAGGGAGAAGAAGTATATTACTTCTACTTACTAGACCCAGACTCAGGACAACTATTTGTAGATCACACAATTTTTATCCAGGTGGGGATCGAACCCACAACACTCGGCGCAGTGGCACATGAGTGGCCACTTGAATTACTACGAAATCCATGCAGTGAGTAATCGAAAACAATATTGGTAAGTTATGTGAAATTTGGCGAATGAATGAAAAGGTCGGTGAGCAATCTGACTTTTTTAAGCTTTTTTATAAAATGCGTTTCAGATCGCTCACGGAAAAAGAAAATTGTGAATTTTTAAAAATGAATGTCAGTTTCGTATTTCTCGTGTGCGGAGAATTTCCGGATAACTATCTACCCACCAAGTAAAAATTGTCTTTTTGGTGCCTCTAGGTATTTTGTTCCTTTTGAAGTTTCATGTTCGACCGTTAAAATCACACGAATACGGTTTCTTGTTTATGGTTAATAGATTCGAATGTTTCATTTAATTTAAAATTAGAATTGAAGATGTAATATTAGTATCATTGTTATACAAAAACACTCAATATACCACATAAAACGCGTTAATTTTATATAGAGGACATAAAGTGAGCACATCACCTTGTATGGAGATTTTGCTCCTATTATCACTTTGCTCCAAACGCCTTATTCAAAATGTTTGTTTAGTTCATTGATTTTTAACACAGCTTTATGAAGTGTACCAAACTTAGATTAGATTTGTGATTATTCTTTGACACTTATTAATATTAAGGATCGAAATGAAAAATGCACATGATTGGCTCTGGTCAGCCCGCCTGCCGTAGGTTCAGTCCATCAAATTTCTAAAATAAACAAAAGGTCAGCCTGTAGAGATTTCATCAAATGTGGTCTATGAGAAAAAAAATCTGGGAACCTCTGATTTAAATCATAGTTACCTACCGGACCTCAGCGTAGTTAGATCGCACGAAAAAGTGTCCACATTAATGTCCACTTATACGTAAGATAAAGCTTTCAGTACGAGTGAGTGATAATACTGTATTTATTATTCCAATATGACATCTGACAAATCGATCAAGATACAAATCTATGCTTATAAAATTGAAAGATTTCTGCCTACTTCTCTCGAGAGACATCTGCTTCTTAAGCTGGTATTTTAATTTTATTAATAGCGTATTATACATTTAATAAAACGTTTTATACATTTATATGGAAATAAAAATATTTGAATTGACTTCAGACTAATTTGACTATATATAATATGTATGACTATGTATATATTTTTTATATATTAGTAAAAAGGTTTTACTCCATAATTATGCTTGATGTAACACCTTAAAATGTTATGTATTTAGTTACGGACTTCTTTTTAAATGTTTTTTATTTTTAGGGCATTTTTATTTTAACAATAAAATGTCAGCCCCATCGTTCCTTATACTAATCTTACTATCAGAAATAGAAATCATTTGTGCAAAAACATGTTATAAATAGCTAAAGCTGGTTTTGATGTAGGTTCAGCTAAAACACTTGATAATGCTCCAATATCTTTCATATTTATTTCAAACTAGCTTTTGCGCGCGGCTCCGCCAGCGTGGTACCTACTTGAATAAAAAGTAGCCTATGTCCTTCCCCAGGTTTTAAACTATATCTGTATCAAATTTCATTTCAATCGGTTGAGTGGTTTAGCCGTGAAAAGGTAACAGACAGACAGATAGACAGACAGAGTTACTTTCGAATTTATAATATTAGTAAGGATAATTGCACAAATGAGTTCCTCTGCCTCTGATATCTCACACAGTTACGGTCTTATTTAGGTATGTAGAAATAATGTAACAATTACTGGATGTCAAAGTAAATAAGTATGTAATTTCGCTGACATAGTAGGAGTTGCAGCGCATCGCCCCTAATAACGTATTTCCATTTCCGGTGCACTAATGAAAGCATCCAAACGGATTTCTGAACGCGACCTCTTTGCGTCCCCTAACTTGTTTATGTTGTACCATTCAAACTCTTTGTATCCAAGACCTCTTTTGAGAGAATATTTAGCGTGAGACGCGCTAATGGCGGCGTTTTGGCGCCAATTCAGTGAAAACGATCGTCATTTGTTGCTATTTGTATGTTTGAATGGCTCACTGGTTGTATTTGGTTATTGCTGGTGCTTTTTAGCCGACTGCGAGGGGGCAAAAGGATGGTCATGACGTTTCAAATCAATGAAATCAAAAAGAATCGTAACAAATTTCGTTAGTTAATGATGATGATTGATATTATTATACATTGGTATTAGTTTAATTAATTAACAATTGATGTATTCGTTATACTTAATTATTTGCTGATCCCATATTTTTATAACAATATGATAGGTGACACATAGCAATACCTTAGATGTAAAATATAGAGGCAAATTTTAGTCCTTGCAGAAGATCATAAAAGCTTAGTTGGCAAAGCGACGGTCTGCTGAGGTCGCAAGTTCAAGTCTTGCTTCATAATAATAATAATAATAATAATAATAATCCATTTATTTGCATTGAATATAGGTACATACATTAGATGTTACATACATTAGTGATCTGCTACATTCTGCCTTCAGTAAGCATGCAAATTTTATACATTAATAGATTTTATTAGATTGCAAATGAATTAAATGGTACAAATAGTTCATGTCATAATTAATGATTTAAAATAATGTCATAATATAAAAGTGTCAGGAGAGAACAAAGAAGAAAATGAAATTAATATCAATGTAATATATAATAATAATGATTACAATAATAAATTATTAATTATTTAAACAATGACAAAAGGTAATTATTATATTTGATCGTCCCCTAGAAAGTCTGTAAGTGTATAATAACATTTTGTAATTAAAAGTTCTGACAGTTTCTTTTTAAAAATATGTATTCTCTCATCCTTTAGAGCATCGGGTATTTTATTATAAATTACTGTAGCCATACCTAAAACATTTTTCTTTAACAAAGTTGTGTTATAAGGTACATTATATAATTTATTCTTATACTGGCTTCTTAAAGGACCTTTTCTTAGTTGTGAAACATGAGTAAATAAGTGTTTGTTGCATTTTACAAAAACAGCCATTTCATAAATGTACAAGCATGGGAAAGTTAGTACTTTTAGTGACTTAAATTTAGGAACACAACTATCTGTAGACTTAATGCCACATATTGCTCGCACACATCGTTTCTGAGCTCTGAACACGTCCCCTCGAAGGCTACAATTGCCCCAAAATATAACACCGTATCGCAACACGGATGCCACCAGACCATGATAGGCTACCAATGCAGTATTAATGTTTACTTTGTTATGAAGACTATGTAAAACATACGCTGATGAACTTAATTTTTTGCACACATGTTCTGCATGAGCTTTCCAAGTTAACTGACTATCCACTATTATGCCCAAGAATTTTGCCATTTGTGTCTGTCCTATAGTGGTACCGTTATATTGTATTGTCAGGTTCTGTGGTGTCAAACGTTGGTAAAATTGGATTATGTTTGTTTTCCCCAAATTAATAACTAAATTATTATTCATAAGCCATTGTACGATGTCAGAAATTGTATTATTTATGTCATTTTCATAGTTAGTAATATTAGAACATTTTATTATAGCCGTGCTATCGTCGGCAAACAGAACCATTGGGTGCTTAACATGTTTGGGCAGGTCGTTAATGTATAGTAGAAATAAAAGTGGGCCGAGCACACTACCTTGTGGTACACCATACTTAATTATTCTACCATCGGATACGTATGTCACCTCACGTTTAGTTTTCTGACATATGCTAGAGATCTCAGTATACTGTACACGATTACTAAGGTATGATTCTATTAGTTTCAGCACATTTCCCCTGATACCATAAACGTTTAGTTTGTGTAGTAATGTATTATGTCGGACACAGTCAAAAGCTTTTGACATATCAGTTAGCAAAGCACAGACTGGTGTCTTTTTATCCACACATTTCAACAAATTTGTCAATAAATCAAAAATCGCCAAATTAATACCTTTGTTTTTTCTAAAACCCTTCTGTTCGTTACATAGAATACTATATTTAGACAAAAAATGATTAATTGATTCATAGATAACCTTTTCTACAACTTTGGAAAATACTGGAAGTAATGCAATCGGCCTATAATTGGTTATATTTTCCCTATTGTTTTGTTTGAAAAGTGGTTTTATTATAACCGTCTTCAATTTTTCCGGAAATATGCCTGAGCTAATAGATAAATTTATAACTCTGCTTAGATGAGTAGCAACTTTATCCGATACAAATTTGACAACCCTCGTCGCTATGCCATCATATCCGACGCTACGTGTATTTTTTAATGACCTAATTACTCTACAGACGTCTTGTGGTAGTACCGGGTACATAAACATCGTGTGAGGGCTGTAAGTTAAATCAGCTGTAGGCGTTACCAAATTTGACTCCTTAATCCGATCAATAAAATGATTATTGAAGGCATTGGCAATCTCTAATGGGCTTGTAATGATTGTATTTTCGACTTTGAGAATGGAAATAGATTCTTTAAGTTTTGTTTCATTATTTATTACTCGCCAAGACGCCCTGCATTTATTTTTCGAGCTGTTGATAAAATAGTTATTTTGCACTTTTTGAGTTAATTTGATTATTTTACGGAATGTTTTAGAATATTTTTTAAAGGTTGTTTTGTTGTCTGAGGAAGGATTACGTCTGTATTGCCATAATAAATTTCGTTGGTTTCTACTACAGACACGTTTCATGAATTCTCTTTTCCTCTATTATTCCCCCTTCCTTTTGAGAACCACACATGTCTTCGTAACCACGAATGGACGGTTAGCACAATCCCGTCTCGCACCAAAAGGTTTAGCAATTCCTTCTTATGCCATACCATACAACTTTGGAATGGTCTTTCGGCACATGTGTTCCCTGCCTTCTATGACATTGGGTCCTACAAACGTAGTGTGAAGAAGCATCTGGTCAGACCGCCTTGACACTGACGACGGCTAGAAGACATCTATCTTCTCTTCGTCGTCATTGTCTCTGGACTGTAATTGGGCTTTCCAACAGGTCCGTTACAATCACCTTGCCGTGTAACTATAAAAAAAAGTATGCATGAGTAGTTTATAATAAGTTTGTGCTTATATTTGCGTGCGGTTCTGGGGTCTTGGATTTTTTTTCTTATTTTGTTTCTTCCCTTTGCCATATGGTTATTATTGGTTTTATTATAGTTTTTTTAGTAGCTGCTCGGAGACTGGATATGTACCCGATGGACGGCACTAGATCGAACTCTATTAAGTGGAATCTTAAAGCAGACAAAATGTAGTACCTAATGTACCTTCGTCTCTTCTGGACATATTTCCATATAACGTACTAAACATTGTCAAACAGCAAAACTCACTAACTCTTTGTACGATTCTAGAATCAAGCCCGAGATTGTAGGATTGCTTGCAATCAGAAGAGCAACTCTTTATTACGGGAACAAGGAGAATACAGACATGAGCAAAAAAAAGTTGGGGCAGTCTTTGGAGACTGCCGATAGAAGTGAAAACTTTAATCCTTGATCATAAACACTTCTATGTAAACAAAAAAAAAAAGTGGCGGAACGGATTCCCGATACTTTCTTAGGGGTTATTAAGGGGGTCAAAATTTCGTTATTTTTTACGTAGAACGCAACATTTCTGAGATTAATATTCTAAAATAATTCAAAAATGGAATACGTGAAAGCGTGACGATCACGCGAGTTCTATGATTTTGTTCACCCAAGAAGTGCTCCAAGCGCCTAAAGAAGTTTTCACTTAAAAAAAGTACATAATATATGTATATCTCTGTTAAGCCCTTTGTGGATCTCGTAACATGCGTGATGATATGCCATATTGGATATATGACACTCAATGTTTGTAATCAAAGATAACTTTAGAAGTTTACACAAATTAACTAACTTTGATTTAGATCCTCATCCAGTTTATTCTGGTCACTGTAGCTGTACACTTGAAATTCAACCTTAACTCGAAGACATACAGTTCTAAAGTAAATACTTTGTTCTTGATTTGCGCCTTTTTGGATCCAAATACAAAACAGAAGATCATTTTCTTAATAACTTATAATCAAGTTCAACCACTGCAAAATTCAACTTATTTATTTAAAGATATAGTTGAAATTGCAATAGCAAAGATGATGACTTATTACTTTTGAATACAGAACATGAAATCGAAGGCGTTCGGATACACCATTGGGAGTAGCGACAAATCAAATTTGACATTGCCAGGGATGTCAGCTATTTGCGACCAACGATTGCGGTGACGTCACTAAGTGTTTTGAGATTAGTTTATCAAGTCTTAGGAACTTGTTCGTAAAGGCAACTGATATTAAGTTTAACTTAGCGTTCATTGACGACTAGCTTGTATTTAACTTTCGTTTTATGTAAGTTCATTGAATTTTAAAGGAAGTCGTTTATAGTTTTTGCGAAGGATTACGAAACAATATGGAATGGGAAATATATCTAAAATTTATAAATAGTTTCACTAGGGGGAAGAACAAAGACGTTACCCTTGTTAATCACTACGGCTGACGGAATAAAAACTATTTTAAGTCCTTACTAATATTATAAATGCGAAAATGAGTTTGTTTGTTTGTTACGCTTTCCCGCCTTAACTACTCAACCGATCAACATGAAATTTTGCATAGACCTTGTCAGGTTGTACAGAATAGGACATAGGGTACCTTTCATCCAGAAAAAAGAACTGATGCAAACCTAACCTAACCTAACCTACATTTACGCGAGCGAAGCCGCGGCTGAAAACTAGTAATAAATAAATTAAAAAATTCTTTACTTGACAAAAGAAGTTTATACAAGCACTAGAAATTAGTTAAAATAATAGGATACAACTAAAGTAATCAAAGCATTAGTGTTTGTTTAAATTGTGATACCCATGATAAGAATATAACTATTCTATGTGTTAATCCAAGATAAATGACCTATCTTTTGCGCCAAGTTACATTCATATCGATGCAGTACATTCATAGGGAGATAGCTAAGGGCTAGATCTCGGGGCCGACACAAAATATCCCACTGGGTCGAAGTGTCGCCGGTCTACACTGACTGGCCCCCGAATAAGATAAGATAAGATACATTCAAACCTGTGAAGCAATTTCGCGTCATTGTGTAACACACATCTAAACATTTTTGCAAACAAAGGATATTTATTTTTCCTTTAATCAACCATCGTCATCGAATCCAAGTTGTGCTTCTAATATACCTAGGTGTGGCAAGTGTCAAATTTATAATGTACCC
Source organism: Catocala sponsa (assembly GCA_963564715.1). Classification (NCBI taxonomy): domain Eukaryota; kingdom Metazoa; phylum Arthropoda; class Insecta; order Lepidoptera; family Erebidae; genus Catocala; species Catocala sponsa. The sequence goes on from OY751337.1 coordinate 2,632,408, forward strand.
GGCAGATTTTTTTAAGTGAAAACTTCTTTAGGCGCGTTGAGCAAGTGCTCAAAAAATCAAAAAATCCCAAGAAGTCTAGGGTGAACAAAAATCATAGAACCGCGTCATCGTCACGCTTCGTCATCGACACGCTTCTACGCTTTCCATTTTTGAATTATTTTAAAATATTAACAATATCTCAGAAATGGTGCGTCGTACGCAAAAAATAAAGAAAATTTTACCTTCTTAATGACACCTAAGAGAGTATCAAGAAGCCGACCCGCCCCCCTTATTTTTGTTTTTAAAGAAGTGTTTATGATTAAGGATTAAAGTTTTCACTTCTATCGGCAACCCCCAAAGACAGACCCAATTTTTTTTTCATTTGGTATTGGGCGCAAACGAGCAGACGGATCGCCTGATGGTAAGCTATTACCGCTGCTCAAGAACACCCGCAACACTAGAGGAGTCACAAGTGCGTTGCGTTCCATTTAAATTTGCCCCCACCGGAATGGGGGGAGGGACGGTTGGGCCTTTGGGCTGATTGATTGAAAACCAACATAACAATGTTGTTGTGATACCATAAAATATATGTTTTCAAAACAAACAATAGAGGATTGTTTTATAATTGTTTAAGTTAAACAGTTGTACTCCTGTATATATTTAGGGGCAACCCGACTAGTTTCGGATCCTAAGGGGACCTTTATTCATGAACACAGCGGACTGTCACGCCTCACTCCTTTTGTTTAGATTTGCTCAATATTGTTCCAGTTAAGGAAAACAGAATCTCTATAAATATATTTACAGAACATGTTACTAGTTGTACTTATGCCCTTTTGAGAATAATTATCTGGTATATACATTGATATATTGGCTAGTCATTTCTTCAATGCTTCTGGTAGTAGGAGACTATGTTAAAGTAAGAAGTTTTTATAATGGCGTTGGTTTGATTTGGCAAAATGGCAAATCTATGAGCAAATGTAAGTGCAATTTTATATAAAGACAATATTAGTATAAAGAAAATTCATAAAATTTTGTATGTATGCGCTTTTCATACGTTGTATGAAAAGCACAAACATCTGAATTTTTATAAATTTTCACATCACAACTGATTTAGATGGTATTTTTTTTATGCAACTAACGTGGCAAACAAGCATACAGCCCACCTGATGATAAGTGGTCACCGTAGCCTATGGACGCCTGCAACACCAGAGGCATCACTTGCGCGTTGCCAACCCTTTAGGAAAGGAAGTGGGAAGGAGAAGGAGCGGAATGAGGGAAAGGGGGTGATTAGGCCTCTGGCACTCTCACTTACTGAACGAAACACAACAGTAGGAATACTGCTATTTCACATCGATATTCTGTGAGAGGGTAGTCCTTCCCCGGCATTTGGCATATATGCAAAATCATCTATTTATTCTCATTCAACATGCTGGTACAAAGAAAAAACAAAAGTTTGATTTAGACACCTCTAATTGGTCTTTACAATCTTTATTACCCTTTAAAATCTCATATCTTTGTTAAAATTTTGTAATAGTAAAGGATATAATATACACTTTATTGACAATAGCTATAAAACTCCACTCGATATTTTTGTATCACTAAATTGTCCGGCTAATCAAGTATCGATTCGATAATTGGTGTAATTCAATTGTGAATTGAATCGGCCTGTTGGTCGCCAATCGCCCCGGGCTGTCATATCAATTAGCACGCACCGATTTGTTTGTTTAGATCCCTTTGTTGATAGCCACACATTGTCATACCAGCTTTGTGACACAGCTTTGAGTCTCTCTCTTCTTTAATTTATTTATGTAGCTTTTGTTGATCTATCTCTGTTCTTCTTGCCTTTTAATCTTTTGATACGACTCAAATCTGTCTTTTTCCTTCACTTGTTAGATAAAAGTATACCTCGAACTTCTCTTTCTAAAATTATCTCGTCTAAAATAATATTAAAGAAGTTTTCATGTCATCTCAATTTTTAAGGAACTCTTTCTGGAAAATTATTTCCCTTGCAGAAACTACTCCGTCTTTACTAATCATATAATGTCCTCCAGGCCGATTTTCGGTCATGGCGGCCAATCTTAACGGACACTGGCCATCTGCGTAGGAGATATTATAGTGCACAAGTATGTGCTCTGTTACCTAACTCTCATGATCCGATGGGACGGATAATCCGACACGACCGGAGAGAGATCAGGTGCAGGACCAACGGCTTTACGTGCTTTCCGAGGCACGGGGTTGTCTAACACCGCCAACTTCCTAACTCCGGGCTCGTATTGAGATTTCTTAACAGAAAAATTCAATAACTTTTTGTTGGCCCGACCTAGGATTCGAACCCGAGACCTCATTCACTACTGCTGCGCTACGGAGGCTCATGTAGGTACTAAGTATTTGACATGACGAATTCCAAGGTTTCACACAATGTAGAATATTTCGAGTACCTATTCCATCAGTTTAATGATAATGTGATATTTAGATTTTACCTATTTTATTCATGGGTCTAGTAGCGGTATTTAAATACCATCATCCTAATATTAATTCTTAATATTATAACTGCAAATGTGAGTTTGTTTGTAACGTTTTCACGCCTCAACTATTCAACTCATGATCATGAAATTTTGCATACACGTTGTCATAAATCGAAAACCGAAATGGATTTCGCAAGGTATAAAAATCTGTAGCAGAAAAAAAAGAAAACTTCTATGGATTTCAAGAATAAAACCATCATCACACAATAAACTAAATTATAAAAGATATGCAAAACTTTTTAATAAGGTAATAAAGCTAACGAAACGCGTGCAGAACGTTCACAAAATTAATACATCTGACAACAAAATAAAAATGACCTGGCAAATAATAAACAATACTAAACTAAATGTACCAAAAGAGACCATACAAAAATTAACAATAAATAATAGAACTGTAACTGACCCAATAAATATAGCTAATAGTTTTAATGATTACTATATAGATAAAATCGTACCGACACCCGGAAAAGGAACAAACGCTACCTCGTTGATAGCACATAAAAAACATTCTATGTTCATGGCTCCTAGTACACCTCAAGATATATTAGCAATAATTAAAAATCTTAAAAATACAAATAGTGTAGGCTACGATGGCATTTCCACGAAAATACTTAAATCGGTAGGTAGCCTTATTTGTGGTCATCTTAGTCACATACTTAATATGTGTATATATCAGGGAGTATTCCCGGATGGTCTAAAAAAGTCTATAATAAAGCCAGTACATAAGAAAGGAAATAAAGATATAATGCCAAACTATAGACCTATAGCACTTACACCGATATTTTCGAAAATTTTTGAAAGGTACATCTATAAAGAACTTTATAGATATTTAGAGCTGAATAAAATTATTTGTGCTGAACAGAAAGGGTTCAGAGAAAAAATGTCGAGTAATATGGCTATCTATGAATTTTTACACAGAACCATATTAAACATAGATAAGAGAAATCCAGTTTGCGCAGTGTACTGCGATATGACGCAGGCCTTTGATCACGTAGATCACACTATCTTAAAAAATAAACTCGAGTGCTACGGTATTCGAGGAAATGTGCTAGATCTGCTTGTGTCATACATATCGAACAGAATACAGTGCACGGCCATAACAAAGATAGATTTGGAAACAAAAAAAGAAACGACGTTTTACTCAAATGAGCGTGTAGCTATTTATGGTGTCCCACAAGGAAGTGTCTTGGGCCCCTTACTCTTTAATTTATATATCAATGACTTGCCCAAAACAACTGACCAACCTTTGACTCTTTTTGCAGATGACAGCACACTCACAGTAGCATGTAAAACATTTGACTTGTACGAAAATGACATTAATAAATCACTATCTGACATTATTTATTGGATGAATAATAATAATTTAAAAATTAATATTAGCAAGACGCAAATTATGCATTTTGGCCAAAAGGCTACAACTTTGAAAGACAACAAACCTTGCATAAAGTACAATGATGTAAATATATATGATGTTGATAATGCTAAGTTTCTTGGTCTAAATATAGACAACAAATTAAATTGGAAAGCGCATATCTCACACTTATCAACAAAAATAAGCAGCCGAACCTATGCTCTATATAAGCTTGCTCCAGTAGTTAATACAACTGCATTACTTACAGCATATCATGGCCTTGTTGAATCCATACTTAGATATGGACTCATATTCTGGGGAAACTCAGTCGATAAGGATGTAACGTTCAAACTCCAAAAGCGCTGCATTAGAGCAATGTTTGGTCTACAAGTCACAGACAGTTGCAGACCGTACTTCGTAGAATATAAAATTTTAACGCTTACATCATTATATATCTACGAAACAGCTGTATTTGTGAAAACCAATCCACAACTATTTAATAAACTATCAGATGTCACTATTCGCAACCGACGCGATAATCATAAACTGTGCATGCAAACTGCAAAAACAGCGCTTTTGGGCAAGAGCATTTTCTGCATGGCACCCAAAATATACAATAATGTACAAAATAAATTTAAGGACCTTAACATTAACATATTTAAACGTAATTTAAAAAATCTTTTACTGCATAAATGCTACTATAATATTAATGATTTCCTATGTGATGATCTTATATAATTTATTTTTTTCTTTGTTTTAATAATCATTTATCAGGATCTAATTTAATTTGACATGTTCTTAATTATTGACATCTTATCTATTATACTATTATATTATTGGAAATGACTTATTAAATAATTATTTTTATATTCATTGTTCGAATTTGAATTGACCTACTTATAATATATCTCACTTCATTGTTAAGAAACGTTTAATTGAGATGTTAATTATTGTATTAGATCCAGCATAATTTTAAAGTTACTTATTAAGCACATACATTTGCATGTCTGACCAGACAGAGCATGTTGAGACAAAATAACTGTAACACCTGATTGTACACATGTTGAGTCAAATAAATTTATCTTTAGATACAGAAAAGGACATAGGTTACCTTTCATCCAGAAAAAAATAACTGATCCTGAGGGATTAGAATCAATTGTCAAAATTTACATTGTATCTATCTTATCTTATCTTATGTGGGGGCCCAGTCAGTGCAGACCGGCGACACTTCGACCCAGTGGGATCTTTTGTGTCGACACTCTCCCAATAACGACTGCCATAGATGTTCATGGCAGCCGGTACCAACGGCTTAACGTGCTTTCCGAGGCACGGAGCAGGCGATAATTGTCAATCAATACGCACATAATTTCGAAAAGTCATATAACTTCCGAAAGTCAGAGGTGCGCGACGTGGATTCGAACCCGAGACCCTCTGCATTGCAGTTTGTTGGTCTGAGCTATCGCTGCTCTACATTGCATCTAAAATGTAGTAGTTAATAAAAATAACATGAATTCTAAATTATGTCTTCATAATATCAGAATTGAACTAAAAACGACGGGAAACGAGATTTTTATTTTATTTCTCTGTTAAAACTGCTTTGTAATTTGAAATGTAACACGGTACCGCGTGACCTTTTGTTTTCCTTCCGTTTTCTTTCTTTTTTCCCTTTAATTGTGCCTACAGAGCGGAACCGAGCGAATTATTGAAAAAGTTGGCATTATTCTACAACGACCTCTTGTGCTCAGACGGGCGGATGAAATCCTCATTTAATTTTATATCTTTAGAGACTTATTGCTGATACTTTCAAATATATACATACACTAGATGTTCCCGCGTCACCCGCGTTTATCGTTACTGCGCCGCCCCCGTGGGTCGTAGCGTGATGTTATATAGCCTATAGCCTTCCTCGATAAATAGGCTACCCAACACTAAAATAATTTTTCAATTCGAACCAGTAGTTCCTGAGATTAGCGCGTTCAAACAAACAAACGAACTGTTCAGCTTTATAATATTATGTAACGGATGTGACGTCAGCAAACGCGTCGCCAAAGCCAAAGCCAAGCCGCCATATTGACTTCCCTTTCCGCCAAGCCACACTGTCAGCCAGATAGTGGGGGGAAGTTAATAAAAGCCGTAGTCATGCCATTTTATGTGTCATTCGTTGTTGATTACAAAGCTTAGACAAAACTCTGCCCGATTTTTATTTCGCCTGTTATAATTAGTATAGATTTGAATGACTGCCCGGATGGCGTAGTGGTTTAAGTGGTCGCCTTGCTACTCCTGCCGCGCCGAGTGTGGTGGGTTCGATCCCCATATGGAACAAAAATTTGTGTGGTCAATAAATAGTTGTTCCGCGTTTGGGTGTTATTTTTGTCCGTTGTTTGAATGTTATTAAAGACCCTCGTGACTCAGGAAGCATACATGGTGCGGGAGTGGTCTTTTAAAAAGAAAGAAAAGAATTGGTGTTATATATAGGTATAGAAAAGTGTGGATATATTGTCTTGGTCTGGATGTTTCTATGTATAATATGTTTGTATTTACAAAAAAAAAGTATATAATACTTTTATCAATGGGACTATATTTTATATAAAAAAAACTACCAGTAAAACAATAGGATTATATTTAATCACAATTAAATCAAAATAAAACTATTCAAATAATTTAAACAACGAATATAGCGATTTCTACAGTCAACCGACAAGAGTTCCGCCTAACAAGTGAACGCTGCGCGTGCCCGAAACGAACTGAGCGACCGTAGCGCGCGCGCCGCTGTCGTTCCATCTGCGATGACGTTGTAGCGGTGGAGGTAGCCACGCCCATTACTGCTTCCGTTGATACTGTTCGACTCTAACACGGCCTCTCCTGACATGTGAACGTCCACGTTCACCTGCTGTGTGTTGGGGCCAGGCGCTGCGCTAGCTGACGTGGAAGGTCCAGGTACTTCGGATTCATCGTCATCATCAGCTGTAAATAGACCAGTAGACTGTTGTTAATCAATCAAATAAAGCATTATTTTTAATGACACATAAGTTAGACTACAAGCAATGTGTTTATGTAGCATTCCAGTGTATATCTGTGCAGTGTCAATTGTTGAGCTAAGTTATTTACGTCAACTGACATGGACAAGTTATCATGTCGGTGTGTGTTGTGTATAGTGAGGTTGACATGGCCCAGTTAACATGCCAATCCGAACCACGATATGTCCCAGTTAACATATCGGTATTATCAACTTACATGACCCAGTTAACATGTAAGCATCAGCATGATATGACCCAGTTAACATATCGGTATTATCAAACAGTTAAGTTTAACGTTACATTCATGTCATGATGCGTGACATTACATAATAACAAGTTAGTTACCATGTAATGCCCGCGAACAAAATGTAAACAAAACAGTACAACTAACTGTGAAAGAATGCAGCGCAGGACTCGGGCGACCATTCGCCACGCCACGCCACCATATATTCAGCGGCAGCACGTGTTGTCTTCCCATAGGAACCTCCAAGCAGCTGCAACTCATAGCGATTATGAGGTAATACTTTTATGACGCGGTATGGGCCGCGCATACCAGCATCCAATTTGCCAGTGATCTGGGCAGCTTTAGCGACAAATACCAAGTCGTTCACTTTAAAACATTGGGTGGCTTTTCGGTGTTTGTTAACATATGCGTCTTGTGTCTCCTTATTTCTTGCCAGACGTTCGGATGCCATTTGTCGACTTAATTCCCTTAGAGCCTCACGATTTGGACTTGGGTTATCAAGGGCAACGTCTCGTATAAGGGATCTCATAACAGGCGTCGTTCCATCGACACCAATGAGTAGTTGCATAGGCGACGTATTTGTCGTCTTGTGCTTGGTGCAGTTTAAAACTAGTTGTATCCTCCAGAGTGACTCATACCAGCTGTTCCTTTTATTATCGGCTTCGACTCTTATCATGTTTAATACCGTTCGGCAGTAGCGCTCAACCTGCCCGTTTTCACCGTGCATTTCGGGTGTAATAAAGTGGATTTCACTGCCTATGTTAGATGCCCAATTACGAAAAGGAGTGCTTTCGAAGGCGCGACCACGGTCACATACAATGAATTTAGGTGCTCCAAATAAAGAGAGCGTATTCGTCATAACACGGATCACTTCGTCAGAATCTTGTCGGTTAGTTGCATATAGTAAACAGATTTTTGAATAAGCGTCGACAATAATGAAAACAAACTTAAAACTGTTTGATTCAGGGAGAACACCTAGAATATCTACATGAATGGTATTGAAAGGGGAATCTGGTTTAACCCATGATGATATTGGTTGGTGTGGGGCTCTTGGTACTCTTTTTGACGATATACATGTCAGGCAATGTCCTATGTACTTTTTATTAAAGTTCGTAGCCCGGGAAACCAGAAATGTCTTAGTATTAAATCTATTGTTTTATCAAAACCAATGTGATCATGTTGATCATGAAATATACGGAGTAAGCTAAGCCTGTGTCCCTTAGGTATGAAACATAAAAACCTAGGTTCTTGACCAGTGGGGGTATATTTGTAATATAATAAACCGTTACGCGTTAGCGAGACTGGTCGATTTCATTGTTATTAAGCCTGTCTATTAAGATACGAGTCTCTTCATCAGCAGATTGTGCTATCTGTGCCCAGCTCTTTGGCTTACCAATAGTATGAACGTCAATAGGATTCCTGCTGAGATAGTCAGCATGGGACATTTGGGAACCCTTACGGTATTCGATTGTGAATTGGAAATCCTGCATATACATCCATCAACGCGCGACGCGAGGAAGGCGGTCCTTCTTGCGTTCGGTGAGTTTAAGAGCGTTACAATCAGTAACTATTTTAAATTTAATTCCTATCAAGTATTGTCGAAAGTGTTGAAGTGCTTTGATAACTGCTAGGGTTTCCAGCTCGTATGAGTGGTAACGAGGCTCCGCACCCTGTGTGGTCTTACTAAAGTACGCTATTACGCGACGTTTCTTATCGGGATGCTCTTGGATTAATACGGCACCGTATCCAATGGAACTCGCGTCCGTGTGGAGTTCCGTGGGCAAGCTCGGGTCAAATATAGCCAAAACTGGCTCATTAGTTATACAATTAATTAAATATTTACGGGCTGACTCTTGTCCCTCGGTCCACACAAACGGGACTCCACTGCGCGTAAGTCGAGCAATAGGCGCGGTTTTAGAGGCGTATCGGGCAATATAACGGCGAAAGTAACCGGCCAGTCCTAGTAACTGCCGAACTTGTTTCACAATTGTGGGTACAGGTGAACAGACCAAGGCTTGCACTTTTCTATCACTCGGCCTAACCTGACCTTGACTAATCTTACGACCCAAATACTCTACCTCTGTAGCCACAAATGTGCTTTTCTTTAAATTAACCGAAAATCCGGCAGCTGTTAGCGTCAACATAACTTCGCGTAAATCTGTGAGAGCCTCATCAACCGAATTCGACAGTATGCACACGTCATCTACGTATACTAGTACCTTGCCCGAATCTATCAAGGATCTTAGTGTTGTCGATATAATCCGCTGGTATACAATAGGAGCATTCGTAAGCCCGTAAGGCATTTTTAAGTATTCATAATGCCCCTCGGTCGTAACGAAACCGGTTTTTGGTATGGAGTCGTTATCAATCCGGATCTGATGAAATCCGGTTGCCATGTCAATACAGCTGAAGTATTTATGCTTGCCAAGTCGGTCAATATGATCTTCTATAAGAGGCAATGGATAACGATCCCTTACCGTAATATAATTTAATGCACGGTAGTCCACGCACATGCGATCAGAGCCGTCTTTCTTTTTGACAAGGATAATAGGGCTAACGTAAGGTGACTCCGATTCCCGGACTATATTTTTCTCCAACAAATCCTTGATAATATCGCGCACCTTAATCTTCTCGTCGAGGGAAAGTTTATACGGTCTATAGTGAACTGGTGTGTTGCTTGTCAGTTCGATGTGCATGCTACCGGTATTGACGGTCGACACAGCAGTACCAATTATTAAATTGTCTTTGAACTCTGCTATGATAGATAAAAGTTTTTTGCGCTGAGCACCCTCAAGTGGTGTGCTGATAGACAATTGCTCATCCAACTGGACATAAAATACACTGTTCACGCGAGTAGACTTGTCAACACGTGTCAAACGTTGTTGTTTATTAACTCGTATATACGCGACGCCTTCCCGATTTAAGACATCCGTTCCAATGATAACGGGCACATTCATACAGGATGCGGGTACAACGAGAAAATCTATTTCTAGCGATATATCATCAAATTCGGCAACTAAAGTGACATAACTAGTGGACTCTATATTTTGGCTAGCAATACCTCGCAAAACTTGATAAGTAGGTATTTGATGACACTTAAAATATCTAACCATTGTTGCGGATATCAAAGAGACGCGAGACCCACTGTCTATCAACACGTCAGTAGGCACACCCTGTATGACGGCAGTCACAACGTCGTTATCAGTCGACCTTCCAGTTAGTTCGCGACAAAAGTTAACTTTTTGTTTACGTGCTTCGGAACGTTGTTTAGCGAAGCATTCACTTATATCATGGCCTGGTTTTTTGCAGAAGGAATACAACGTTTTTTGTGCGCTATAACTACCAGGTTTACTAGATGAAGTACTAGGTGTATCTACGTTATCCGAATTTGCGGAATTGTTGTTTTTAGAACGTTTAGAACACGAATCTAATCGGTGACCTAATTTGCCACAAGAATAAAATCTCACGCTTCTAGAACCACTGTTACGCGTAAACGGCCGCTTTCTCTGATTTTGATCGACATGCGCGTCACGCACAGGATCATGGGGGTGCTTTGAATTTATATAAATAGAGAAGAATTCTACTAAGTCTTTTGGCAATAATTTTGAATTAGTAGCAACTGCACGAATCTGAGGGTCCGTTATGCCACGTATAATAATTGAAAATATTAATTCGTCGCTCAAAACTTTGACAATATTCAAACGCAGTAATGAACGCCTCGCATAATCGGCGTATGTGGGATAACGGTCTGAGTTCGTGCTCATCACATCGTATAGGATGCTCGCGGTATCGATTCGTCTCGCACACAAGGGCTTAAATTCTATTTTGAAGTTTGTCCAGCTACGATCATTTGTTACCCATTCTTTAAGCCAGGACTTGGCGTCACCTTTGAGACAGTTAGCGATCCTAGACAAACACTCATTATCATCCCAACTATTTATGTCGCGGGCCCTATCGACTTCATCGCACCACGAATCAATATCGTTCACACTCGGGTCAAAGTTAGAGATGTAAAAATGGTTTGATCTTACTTTTGACAAGGCAGTTAACGCTCCGATGATCCTGTCCGTAGCATCAAAGTCTGACGCTGTGGCCACCGCGGCGCCAGTGCTCGCATGAGACTCCGGCGGCGGAGAGACAGCACTCACGGCGGCACCCGCGGGTACCACAGCGCCGGAACCCACCGTATGCTCGGCGCCAGCACCAGCAGGAGGCAACACCGGCGGCTCTGTATCACGTGCAGCGTTCACACTAGTAACGTTTTCCAATCCAGTTAGACGAGCCAAAATCACTTCAAGTTGATCGCGGAAATCCGTCGTATCACTCCTACCCGCGTTATACGCCTACCGGACATTTTTCAAACACTTGAAAATTGACTGAATTGCCAGGAATACCAAGAGCGGATAGGACTAACGGAGTCCTATCCCACTTCTGATTTTATCGATGGGATTATATTTTATTAAAAAAAAACTACCAGTGAAACACTAGGACTATATTTAATCACAAATAAATCAAAATAAAACTATTCAAATAATTTAAACAACGAATATAGCGATTTCTACAGTCAACCGACAAGAGTTCCGCCTAACAAGTGAACGCTGCGCGTGCCCGAAACGAACTGAGCGACCGTAGCGCGCGCGCCGCTGTCGTTCCATCTGCGATGACGTTGTAGCGGTGGGGTTAGCCACGCCCATTATTACTTCCGTTGATACTGTTCGACTCTAACAATACATATTATATACTTTTTTTTTGCAAACATACATGTGTTTATTCACTGTCTAGTACCCATAGTACAAGCTCTGCTTAGTTTGGGTTAGATGGTGTTGTGTGTATGTGATAGAATATTATTATTATTATAATAATTTCACTGGCTATGATTGAGATTTCACACGTAAGAAGCGAGCCTAGCAGCTTAAACAGCTTGCGTGAATTACAGACTCAAGATAACTGCGGGATTCATGCGTAAGATTTGAAAATATAAGTTACACAGCGATTTATGTAATGAAACTAATGAACAATACATGAAGTTGCTATGAGGGATAAACTTAGGAGTCGGGAGTTATCAGAATCAAATGTATTTAGCAGACTAAGTCAGCTCAAGTGGCAATGACTGGTCTTTGCAGCAAATGGGTCTTAAGTGTGGAAACAGGTTACAATTGGTAAACGCAAGATTGGACGCCTCAAGGGGGGGACAGTAGGGATTTTGTAGTGGTGACCAGTGGGTAGGTCTCTCGTGTAGTGGCCTGCCGTTTCAAAACTCGGCGGGGTCGTGACCGTATATGCAAGTGATTCGCGCGACCCCGCCGGTAGTGGTTTCGTCGAAGAACACCGTGGTAGGTTAATGTAGGTAGGTCGGTATTCCGAGAGGTCCATTATTATTTCAACATCTTTCTTTACTCCGGTGAGTCCGACATAACCCCTGCGCCCGACCCCGCGGAGGGGTATAAGTCAATGCATTACCCAATGTAAAAAAAAAAGATTGGACGCCTCTGATCAGGTAGACTGACGGTTTATAATGAGGCTAGGTTAGACTGGATGCGGCGAGCGGCAAACAAGTATATTATGGCGGAAAATGAAAGTGCCCAAAATGCAACATTGGCCTGCAATAAGCCGATCAATACTTCATTAACTGGAATCCAGACACAATGGAAAAATGATTTTATTTGGGCCCAGGGGCCGAGCATTATCCAAAAGATGAATATCACGGTCTGCAATGACGATATAGTGAAATGTTGACAAAACGCCGGTCTGTGTCGGTCGGCGGAATCACTGCGTGCCTGACTCGTTTGCGTTTCCACCTTACCGGCACGTAATAGACGCGAGAATCGTAAGGAAAACAACTTTGGCCATTACGCAGACCCCCGTTTTAATGCCGAGTGTGTAACTCATGAGATACAGCGGTTTGACTGCACGAACAGTAGATTTAAGTGGATACTAGATACCTATCAAAAAGCTTTGGGTTTGATGTATGCATGGTATTTTTCATGAAATCAAAAGTAGCAAACGAGCAAACTGCCGTTGGGATCGAATTCTATAAAATTAAAACGATAAATACAAAGAATACCGATTCCTATAACTTCTAACCTCTATTTCTCCTTCTGCCTTCTATTATCTTCGTGGCACTACGAATGAGGCGCCTAGCCCGTTCAAGAACGAACCTGTGACAAATACTTTATTGTGTTTCACCTGGTAAGTAATAATAATAATATCCTCCAGACCGAATTTCGGCCACGGCGGCCAGTCTCAACGGAGACTGGCCATCTGCGCAGGAGATATTATAGTGTACAACCGTGTGCGCAAACACAAGTGCACTCTCTGTTCCCTAACTCTCATGATCCGATGGGACGGTAATCCGACACGACCAGAGATCAGGCGCAGGACCAACGGCTTTACGTGCTTTGTGTCTAACACCGCCAACTTCCTAACTCCGGGCTGCTATTGAGATTTCTTAATATATAAACTCAATAACTTTTTGTTGGCCCGACCCGGGATTCGAACCCGAGACCTCATGCACAGCAATCGCATTCACTACCGCTACGCCACGGAGGCAGTTAGGTACCTGTACCTGGTAAGTAAAAGTTATGAGAAAGATGTGGCTTAAACCATAGCGTGAGCAGCGAGTTCTGATTCTACGCTATGCCAAAGGGATGAAAGAAGAGATTACGAAAGGATTAAGAAGGTACTAAAAGTACCAGTGGCTCATATCACACGGAGAGTATTCCTTACTTAATCTTATCTTTGATTCCTTTACCTTGGCGGCGGTATCGAGCGAGCATTACCCCTGGTAGATAGGTAGAGTGCGCCGAGCGAAATGTGCCAAAACAGGCAGTCACAGTTAAGTGAATAAAATCAACACTTTTTTTTTAATACAAATATAAAATATACATTTACCATAACAATGAATGTGTTTACAATTACTCCGTGTAAAAAACTTAAAATAATTAATATTTTTGCCTACAAAATTACGTAAATTTGCAAAAACGTAAACTCGTGTTACGTGATTTTTAGATTATAACGGTAGAAATCTATCCTATTTAACAGCTTAAACGAAACATAAATAGTTATATTACAATTTGTCCGTCCCAAATATTTAAGTTATTGGTTGACAATAAAGACACATATTTATCAAAAAAAGCACTTCACTTCCTCCATATAATTTAACTATGGCGGCCGCGCGCCGATTTGAATATGCGCCGCACGAGCTCTGTCATTATCTGTCTTACGCTCGGCGCAGTCTTAATCTTATCTTTGATTCCTTTACCCTAGCGACGGTATCGAGCGATCATTAACCCTGGTAGGTATTGCAAAATGTATAGTAGTCCCTTACCACCAAGCTCGTCGTAAATTTGTTTACCACTTTTGATGCATAGAAAACTTCTCTCATGTACAAGGTGAAGAAATCGCTACAGTCTATGTTTTACTCTTTTCTCTAATGCCGCTCTCAAACCGGGGTTCCGATTTTTAAAGCAAAAATCTAAATGTAACATTAAAATGAACTGGTTACTTAAGAAAGTCGTTTATAGGTTGCCATTGTAAAATAAGTTTTTGTGCTGAAATAACAAAGTTATTTTCTTAACTTTGGTAGTTTGGAATATTCAATATTATCGTATTTACTACTTTGAATCGTCTCATAAATACATTTTATAATCGTTACTCTATTGTGGAGCACAAACTTTGTAAAGGAGGTTAAAGTTTTAAATTAATAAGCTTATAATTTAATCTACCCTTCATCAATCAGAGGGCCAATTCTAGCAATAAAAAGTTCACATAGGTATATACGTTTATTAGACTAGGTCGGCACTCCATTTTGAATATATTTTTCACGAGAATTGATCTTCAGTTTTAACTATAATAATTTAATTTTCTGTTCTCTCAGTTATCGAAATTCAAGAGTAATCAGAAGAATCAAGAGTAGTAGAGCCTCGCTGATCTCAGCATGAATGGGCCGGCTCGACCGGGGAAGGACTACCCTCTCACAGAATATCGACGTGAAATACCAGTATTCCTACTGTTGTGTTTCGTTCGGTGAGTGAGAGTGCCGGAGGCCCAATTACCGCCTTTCTCCCATCCCGCACCTTCTTCTACCCACTTCCTTTCCTAAAGTGTCGGCAACGCGCAAGTGATGCCTCTGGTGTTGCAGGCGTCCATAGGCTACGGTGACCACTTACCATATGCTTGTTTGCCACCTTAGACATATAAATTTTTTTTTTGTAAATAATAATGTCTATAGTGAAGATAAATAGCCAAAATTTGTTTATTTATACATATACTAGCTTTTGCCCGCGGCTTCGCTTGCATTAATTTAGAATTTGACAATAAATTCGGGTTGTAATAATATATTAATAATATAATTCAATCATGATTCGAAAGACACGTGGCCCCATCTATTATCATAAGAACTTTATTATTGATTTCCTCGGGAACAGTAATTGTTTAGGGATGAAAGGTAGCCTATGTCCGTTTCTGTACACCTGACAA
The DNA here is from genome assembly GCA_963564715.1 of Catocala sponsa. Classification (NCBI taxonomy): domain Eukaryota; kingdom Metazoa; phylum Arthropoda; class Insecta; order Lepidoptera; family Erebidae; genus Catocala; species Catocala sponsa. The sequence goes on from OY751337.1 coordinate 2,648,002, forward strand.
CGTATATGCCTAATTTCAGGATGATCGGTTTAGTGGTTTAGGCGTGAAAAGGTAACAAACAAACAAACTCATTTTCGCTTTTATAATATTAGTATAATAATAATGGCCAGTACTTCTCAATCTTTGACTGCACGGATGGCGTAGTGCTTTAAGTGGTCGCCTCGCCACTGCGCCGCATCGACTGTTTTGGGTTTGAACCCCACACTAATACTAATATTATAAAGCTGAAGAGTTTGTGCAGTGCAATGCATATTACAATATAACAGAATATTTAGATAGCAAAATTGATAAATTATTACAATAATTTAGAATTTATAAGTTCCTATAGCTTATAAGGATCCAGAATGATCATAATTTTAATTTGTATTTATATTTCTTATATCTGACATTTATTAATTTATATGATACCAATATGTAATTTCATGACATTTATAAATTTGTGTGACATTTAGTTAACTTTTATGTCAATATTAAACAAGTTTGCACACCACAATGGTAAAATATGGCATAAGCAACTATATAATACACATGTATCATCTTAAAATGTACCCATATTTGCAATAATAAATTGATTTGATTTGTTTGTTTGTCTGAACGCGCTAATCTCATGAACTATTGGTTCGAATTGAAAAATGATTTGTGTGTTGGATAGCCTATTTATCGAGGAAGGCTATAGGCTATATAACATCACGCTACGACCCACGGGGGCGGTGCAGTACCTATAAACGCGGGTGAAGCCGCGGGCACAGCTAGTAAAATAATATACGTAAAAAGTAATTTAATTTCTTCCACCATTTCAAGAACTATGAAAGTCTATTGCAATATTATCTAATACAATGTAGCATGCTAAATAACAGCGCTTATTACAAAAACTTTTCACATTACAATGTTAATAGCAAATAGCATCTACGCTGCACTTTCCCCTCAAATGCATAATTCAAAACATTGTTTGCCTGACGTTAAGAATGCTATTAAAGCATTATTAAAGTCGATGTGTATCACAATTTAAGGGGCCAGCTAACGTTTTTATTATTCAGTATTATCCCAAGATTTTGCTCGAAAATTGTACCGAGTTCGTGGAAAGTGTTAATTTTTAAGCGGTAGGACAAAAATCCAATGGGCAGAGCCGATGTTAGACATACGCACCCATATTGTGTACGTGAACGCTTTGGTTTTACTTTTACTTTTTAGAGTTCGAAAGATCTCTTATACAACAGCTTTGTATGTACGTACGTCCGTCCGTTCGTCTGTCTGTTATACAACTTTCAACTCAAGAACCGTAAGAGCTAAAGACTCGCGATCAACGCCATTCGACTCAGCATAGTCGATATACCCCCGAAATTACTATGACCTTTGACCTCAAGGTCACGTGGTATCCTTTGCATATTACTTGAACCATTTTTTCGAACTCTAAGATTTACGGCAATTCATTGCCGATTCTCACTTGTTATTCGATTAGTCGGTTATTTTTGCCTTTAGTCAGTTTTAATCTGCTTGGCGATTGCAATAGACGGAATGGTGATCAAATTGAACTGACTTATCTATAAGTGAAAACTTGTAATTGGCCATACTTTTCATATTTTTCTATTTATTACTTTAATAGCTGTAATTTTTTTTAAAAGGTGAAATGAAAAATGTAATAAACTGATACAAGTGAGAAATCCCATTTAATACCCCCTTGTATTAGAGATAGGGTAGAGGGCAATACCAATACAGCGGACAGGAAAGAGTGTGCAAATTCAATGGCTCGATTTGCTCCTTATTACATGGGACTTGAGATAGCTATTAGACTTATAAATGAGTTCTTTCAATGTAGTCCAGATGCAGATATATTTTTTGATTCCCAAAACATAATTTTGAAACATCTTTATATATATAATTCTTTTGGACGTGTCTTGACAGTGAACTCCTCCTAAACGGCTGGACCGATTTGAGTGAAACTTTTTGTGTGTGTTCAAGTGGATTCGAGGATGGTTTAGATGTTTCTTTATTTTTTTTCTCTTTTGTATAGGACAACGTCTGTCGGCACCGCTAGTATTTATATATATCAGAATTTTAAAAAGTAATTTTATAGTTCCTAAGTTGATAAAAGGTTGTTTTTGTTGATTGTTGTTACAAATATTATTTTATGTTATTTCTTTTGATAATCTAAGTTTTTGTTAATATTGTATTTAATTTGTTGTAATATTATTAGCATAGATATAAGCGATTTGGTGTATACTGTAAGCTTATATTTTTTATGAATAAATAAATAAATAGCGCTGGCAGAAGTTGGGTGTAATATATCTCTCCCTATCAAATCGGGGATAAATTAGCGTGAGTTTTTGTATGTACTTACTTTCACACCGATATTAGGTCACGACGCCAAGAGGTTTTCTCCAGTTGACGCTTTGTTTGTTGAATAAACTTCTTATTTAGGTTTTTCCAGAGACAACAACAACATTTCTTGGTCGACTGTGGATCTGAATCTGGTACCTTATGAACCGTTACATTAGGTCATCGAGGCAGTAAAAAGATTACAAGTATAGTCACCAGTGTCTCTGGATTTTATATGTATACTTTCAAATTTTTTTTATTTATTTGCATTTTGTTCGATTAACTGACTATTAAAAATTTTGTATTTAAAATTCTACATATAATGGTATCTTTTACTATTACACATTCTATATTTAAAACGATTTCATTATTGTTTATCAACTGTTCAAATAAAAACCGTTATTAAGCTCTCGCGTGACAGCACAATCATCGATGGCCGTATGTTTCCAAAACTTTGCGTTAATTTTTAATGTAAATATCATCACGGTGTTGCCTTAACGAGATTGACTCCCCGTTGGTTTGTTTCTGAACATTTCCTCTACATTTTTATTATAAAAGGGCTCGCTATAATAAAATTAAAGTAAGAAAAGTAATTTATTTAATAATAATCTCGTTAACATTTTAGAGTTTAAATGTGTGGCCGAGGAGCCATGCTAACAAAATTTTATGCTTGAGTAAACAGCTTTAGATAACAGATCATTTTAGTTGTAAGGTCGTTGACATTGGAACTTTTTATTAAATATTAAGGCTGTTCAGTAATTCTTTGTTGTGGAATCCGGCGGTAAGTTTATTTCAAACTAGCTTTTGCGCGCGGCGCCGCCCGCGTGGTACCTACATCAATAAAAAGTAGTTTATGTCCTTCCCCAGTTTTTAAACTATATCTGTACCAAATTTCATCTAAATCGGTTCAGTAGTTTAGCCGTGAAAAGGTAACAGACAGACAGACAGATATACATAATATTGTCTTCTGTTTACGCGAATGTTATTCATTGAAATTAAACTACATATACGGATTTAAATAAACAACGCGATAAAATACGTATATAGTAGTTTAATTTCAATAGACAGACAGACAGACAGACAGAGTTACTTTCGAATTTATAATATCAGTAAGGATTAACTTCTGCTCACGGCTTTTTCTGTGTGAGATCTTCAGAAACGCATTCAATTCAGAAATTCAGGACATAATCTATCTGTATGCGAAGTTTGCTTCAAATATGTTCTACAGTTCACGCGTAATTGAGTATCAAACATAAAAAATAATAAAGAACGACAGACGGCGACGCAGTAAAGGGGTAGCAAATGTTTGTGATGTTTCAATCATTTACTCTATTTCGTTTCCTTTTAGTTTTCCTCAAGGGTCGTGTCCCACGAATCACTTTTTCTGACACTGTTGTGTCGCCTATTTCTGTTTTTCTGACACTGTTGTGTCGCCTATTTCTGTTTTTCTGACACTGTTGTGTCGCCTATTTCTGTTTTTCTGACACTGTTGTGTCGCCTATTTCTGTTTTCGCCAACATGTACGGCTGCATCATATTAAGACACTTATATTCACAAGGATATGAGTGTCTAATACGACGTGGATTTGATGACATCATTGGAAGGATAACTATAGTAGAGAACTACGTGGTTTGTGAAACTATATTGCTGGTGACACTAACTTTGCTAGATCGCTTTTCTGCCATATTATATGGCTTAAATATTCAAGCTGGTTTGGACATGTAGAAAGATTGGTCGAGGAAAGACTGACTAAGAAAGTTTATAACGCTAGTGTGAATGGAACAGTCGCAAGAGGAAAACCTAGGCGAACGTTTCTCGATCAGATCGGAGGCGTTCTGGACAAAGGCCAGGTTGAGAGCTCCTTGAACCGACGGGCGTGTATGAGGAATGTGATGAAAGTGAATGAAGCCAGAGAAGTGTGTCAGGATCGTAGCAAATGGAAATCCGTAGTCTCTGCCTACCCCTCTGGGTAACAGGTGTGAATCTATGTATGTATGTATGTAAATATTCAAGGGTCTATAAATAGGCAGATGGGTGATATATACAATAATTTTGGTAAACAAGCATACGTTGCACTTGATAATAAGCGGTAACTGAAACCTATAAGCGTTTGCTAATACCAGGGGAATGGGAATAAATAAAATGTAAGCTTGGCGATTAAAAAAAGTGGCCGTGAGTTTCTTACCAGTTCTTTTCATTGGCTCTACACCCATGCTTTGTTGACCATGGCAACAGGCAATGTAAATGTAAATTTACATTAAAAAGTGTAACTTTGACGTTCATACGTTTTGAGGTTTCTTTTGCGTAAAAGGTACCTTATGTGCTTTTTTGTACCCATGAAGATGTATATGCGAAATTTTATGATGATTGGTCAAGTAGTTAAGTCGTGTGTAACAAATAAACAAACTCACATTCGCATTTACAATATTAGTTTAGATTAGGATAGAGCAGCGATAGCTCAGTGCGGATACCAACAGACTGCATACAGAGGGTCTCGGGTTCGAACCCACGTTGCGCACCTCTGACGTTCGGAAGTTATATGACTTTTCGAAACTATGTGCGTATTGATTGACAATTATCGCCTGCTCCGTGCCTCGGAGAGCACGTTAAGCTGTTGGTCCCGGCTGCCATGAACATCTATGGCAGTCGTAATTGGGAGAGTGTCGACACAAAAGATCCCACTGGGTTGAAGTGTCGCCGGTCTGCACTGACTGGCCCCCGCATAAGATAAGATAAGATTAGATTAGGATGTCTTCATCTCTTCATCATCATAATTTCTTATTTCTCATACTCTCAAATGCAACATAATTATAGTTAATTTAGATCTGCCTATAAACTTAGAGGCACCGAACTTCGAACCCAGCGTTGTAACTTTGCTTTAACATGTGCTAGAAGTAACTTCAGGATTGAAGGTAAATCAAAACTTAACGTGGCTAAACTGGTAATATGTTGTTTCTGCTTCATACATGTTTTGTAAACAGGCATTACGTTATTTATTACGGTCCAGTGGTTCCGGAGTTATGCCTGTCACTAACATCAATCTGTCACTAACACACAGACCGTCACAAAGTGTTTTCATTAAGTGCCGAGACGACAACTAACAACTAAGATATGAAACAAAAATATAATGTTCTGGTATCCAAATAAAGTGGAGTAGAATTAAACATTATAAGAAAAACTGATCTCTTATTATGTTGCCTGTCCATTTTTACTTTAGTTAGAGACCAGAGTATTATATTTTCATTCCCACTGGGAAAGAACAAAAATATAATACTCTGGTATCCAAGAAACACCAGAAGTAAACGCGGGTGACAGTTTCGAAGAAGTAAAGATGAAATTAAAAGCGATTGTAGGTAAACATGGATCAGGATAGCACGCTATACAAAAAGAATGAAAGGAAATGGATAAGGCCTGTGCCTCATCCATTTCCTTACTTTGGCACAGGCCAAAGTTAGGCATACAGACGAAGTCGTCAATGTTAATGCTTTGTTAGTGTCATTAAAATTATGTTAACATTAGAATTACTGTAAACCTCTTCGAAGAAGACTCAGAGGTTAATAATGATGGTGTTGTGATTTAAGTCCTAGTTGCCTCGTCACTGCTAGGTACATACAGCGACACATCAACCTAGACTGCTTAGACTTTGAATTATTAGAAGTTGAACACTGCGAATCGTGCGAGAGAGTGCGTTACATTTTTGTTATTTTGTCTCATTCGCGCTGAACGGGACGCGTCGCTCTATCCTTACGTAATCAACACCACTATGCACTGTCCCTTTCCGACAATTCTCTATTTTGTATGTAGCGTAGTTATGCGTATAGAGGGTGTCTAACTTGATGTGTAGCCGTGTCTAGGCTGAGTATTGTGGGTTCGATACTCAAACGGGACAAAAATTGTCTGATACACAAATAGTTGTTCTAATCTGGGAATACTTTGTGTCCGTTGTTTGAATGTTGGTTAAGTCAACCGTGACGCAGGAGCTTAAATTAGGGATGGATATATTAAAAATTCCATTTGTTTGTTTTCCTAGTTATCATATTAGCTATAAGAATAATTAGTAGATAACTAATGTCAATGATCCCTAGAATAGCTATTCGATATCCACCAGACTGCACGAAATCCCGAATGCACACGGAACTAAACACAAACAGGTATGGTATTAAATTATTAAAAAAGTTATAATTTAAATTCCTGTTTAATAATCGGTATTAAAACTCTTAACCTAAACTATAAATAAAATCCGGACTCTACGATTCCGGCTGTCGAAAATACCCAAAGCAAAAATTCAAGTTGATATTCATTTTAACATATTGTAATAATAATTTCGTATCATAGCTACCTTTTGTAATTATAAACGCAAAAGGTTTTAGATCACTGTGCCCAGCTCTATAAATACTTCCTTCCTCCAAGACTATTATCACCGCGATTTAATGATAAACAGATCAACGCCTCGATACGACTAACTACAAAGAAAACGTAATTAAACACAGACAGCTCAAATTATACAAGATACTCTTAAGAAAACATAACAACCATCACATCTTGAACTCTAGCATTTTAACAAAGAACAACCTTATTCTCTTAATTGTCCAACAAAGTACATGTGTTTGTTTATTTATCCCAAGTTTTAGTGTCCCTAAACTGCTGGCCCTAAGCTGGTTACACACAAATAGTACTAAAACAGACAGTTATACTGTCTTTTTCGTTGGTTTTTATGTTAAAAATGGAGTTCGGGCAATTTCTTGGGAGCAGGTGTAATACGGGACTGCGCAGTAAAATTTAATTAGTGAAAATTATTTGAGATTATAAGGATTTTTGTAATTAGCGTTCGCGTTGGGACTGCGTCGCGATGTCTGGTTAGGTACAAACGAACGTTTAGGAAATACCTTCATGGTTCTGTAGCTTACGTGAAGGATTATTTTGATAGAAAATTCTTAGTATATCTACCAATTAGAAAATGTTGGGTTAATGGGTAGAAAAACAAAGAAAAATATTGACTGACTTAAGGTCAAAATTGTTTTTCCATTTAACTTTTTTAATCACGCTTTAAGATTAATCCTTTTCATGCTGAGAAGAGGCCCGTGCCCAGCAATGGGATAGTTGAAACAGACCCGGGAGTTCAAAACTGTTGAATACTGGAACTAAATTGTTTTTAAATCAAAACATCTTCATTGCTGTAGATAATATAATAATAATAATATAATATTCTATCACATACACACAACACCATCTAGCCCAAACTAAGCAGAGCTTGTGCTATGGGTACTAGACAATGGATAAACATACAATATACATATATACTTTTTTTTAAATACATACATACCTATGATACATAGATGTTTACAGTTGTACATTTTCGCACACTTCACCCTCAAACTAAGTATTACTATGAAGGACAAGAAGTGTGCTATATGACATACAAGTACATAACAGTAACTATACAGAAAGATTATGATACTCTTAATGTTTTTGCATTAAGAGTATCATAAACTAACTAACGAGCAGCGATAGCTCAGTGGTGAGACCAACAGACTGCAATGTAGAGGGTCTCGGGTTCGAACCCACGTCGCGCACCCCTGATTTTCGGAAGTTATATGACTTTTCGAAATTATGTGCTTATTGATTGACAATTATCGCCTGCTCCGTGCCTCGGAGAGCACGTTACGCCGTCGGTCCCGGCTGCCATGAACATCTATGGCAGACGTTATTGGGAGAGTGTCGACACAAAAGATCCCACTGGGTCGAAGTGTCGCCGGTCTGCACTGACTGGCCCCAACATAAGATAAGATAAGATAAGATCATAAACTTTCTCAGGAACAACATTATAGCGAAGGGATCTCTAAAAAAATTAACTCGGTACTCGCAAGTTTGTTTCTAACGAAGTTCCTTAACAAGCTTGTTGGAGTTTAAGTTAATTTGTTACAGGATATGTTGACCCACCTCAGCTATCCATTATGAACATTATAAACCGCTGTTTGAAAAAGGTGATAACTTGTTATTTCGTCTAAGGAAGTGTCTTTTCTGTACAGAAGATCGCCGTTAAGCAACTGCAAGGATAAAGAAGTTACGACACATGTTAATAGATGGCGCTATATACAATTACAACCTTCGCCAAACATTCTCCAAATCCTAAAACACGCAAGCAAAGTTTACATTGCGAGTATATATATATGCAAGTTCCCGCCATCAAACGTCGGGTCAAGGCCCGCTAGACAAGAACATCTAGCCTGATCGGAGGATCCTCCCTTTGTGTTGGAGGGACATCACACCACGTCTCCCCTCCACCTTGTGTTGCGTTTGCGGCAAAGTTTCCAGGCATTTTTGTGCAGCTACTATTGGCTCAGTGGTCAAGACAAGGCACTAGTGGCAATGTTGTGGCTGCCATCAGGGGTCTCGTGTGCGACAGCTCGTATCTACTAGTGGCTACGACTGGTGGTTGCAGGCACGAGTAGCTGGTTACGATTACCAGTCGTGGCCATGTAGCCGCCCCGTGTGGTCCAATGTGCGGCTACATTTAGCCACTGGTAGCTACGACTGGCAGCAGCAACTAGCCTGCATTTAGTGGTTTGTATTGTTCACCAGTCAGTGCCACTAGTAACGCCAGTAATGGCCCAACGTGCAAAAATACTTACAAAAGCACTTCAGAAGATTGTATAAAACCTGCGCGTACTACATGTATCGTGTAGAGGCGAGACACGTGTCAAAAATATATCGTAAGTGAACGAAGCTGTTTGAACGTCTCGATGCCATGACGCTTCTATCCACCAAAAGTTTTTTGAAGTGAAAACTTCTTTAGGCGCGTTGAACACTTCTTGGGTGAACAAAAATCATAGAACTCGCGTCATCGTCACGCTTCCATGCTTTTTTTTTTTTTTTAGAATATTAACAATATCTCATGGTGCGTCCTACGCAATTTTGAAGTGAAAACTTCTTTAGGCGCGTTGAGCACTTCTAGGGTGAACAAAAATCATGGAACTCGCGTCATCGTCACGCTTCCACGCTTTATTATTTTTTAGAATATTAACAATATCTCAGAAATGGTGCGTTCTACGCAAAAAATAACGAAATTTTGACCCCCTTAATATCTCATAAGAGAGTATAAGGAACTAGCACCCGACCTGTCCCTTTTTTTTGTTTATAAAGAAGTGTTTATGATCAAGGATTAAAGTTTTCACTTCTATCGGCAGTCCCCAAAGACTGCCCCCATTTTTCTATTGTTAGTATTGGTATAGAAATCCAAGGCTTCGTGTTAGGATCCCTTTTCCGGAATTATTATTTGACAATGGATTACCACTAAGTTACACTTAGTTTGATTTGTTATTTTAAGAAAGATTTGATTTGATTTGATTTGATTGATTGATTTGATTTGTTATCTTAGTACTTAAGTAGCACATAACTTGCAAAATGTAGATGAAATAACATGTACCTAAATTTTCGAAGATGTTGCAGCTTCTTAAATTTATAGATACATACATATTCGGAAGAAATAGACTGAGATGTATTATAACAACAATTTGCTTGATGTATTAAGGCCCACGTAATAGGGAGCGAGCTTAAGTCAAACTTAAATAATTGAATATTATTGTTTGTATTTTTGGTTTGTATGCTCACTGACAATACTAGTCTACTAAGTCAAGGCGACTTGATGAAATGGGTGTGGTGTTGCCAGTGAGCAGAAATTAAATGAAATAATTATAGTGTTAGTATTAGTATTTGTTTTATTTTTTTTAAATTACGTATTGTTCTGCTTTTCATTTTGTTTTTTTTTAATTTTTATTTTATATCTTCATGTTTTGGGTGTGCTCTTTTGTGTGCCAAAATAAAAAATATTTCTTTTTTCTTTCTATTGCCATCTATCGGGCACATTACCAGACTGAAGACTCCTAACAGACACTTAGTAATACTTTGCCTTGCTCGGCAATCGAGCCAGGAAACTCACGCACGCATATTATGCCACAGGGCTAACAAACCGTTGTTAAAAAACAATCTTCAAGTTACAGAAAACTCGGATATAATTTGGTACAAAAAAAACAAGAAAACACGAAGTTTCCGCGAAACAATTTGAAACTTTATGGCAGTCATAACATTTCAAAATATAAACAAAACGGTGCTCCGAAACAATGGCTACATCTCGGCCGCCCTTATTCATATTCTATAGAGTTTAAGTAAACCCCAAAGTTTGAGATAACCCCGCAGTTTATTTGTCGAGCAGTACGGTATATGGTACGATGAATATATTTTGTATACCCTTCGTAAAATTAAATATATGAACCACTCTTTTTCTAATTTATGAGGGACTAGATTTTATCTCGCGTAAATGTAGTTTAAGTTAGGTTAGCAATAGTACTTTTTCTGGATGAAAGGGTAGGGTAGGTTCCCTATGTACTTTTCTTTACCCCTGACAACGTGTATGCGAAATTTTATGAAAATCGGTCGAGTAGTTAAGGCTTGAAAGAGTAAAAAACAATCTCACATTCGCATTTATAATATTGTTAGGATACCCTTCGAAGATTCAATATATTATTTATATTTATTATCTAATTTGTGTGAGATCTATTCCCTTTTTCTGATTTTCTTAGTTAACATTATAAATTATTATACTAGCTATGCCCACGGTTTCACTCGCGTTTATGGTTAATGCGCGGTCCCGTGGGTCGTAGCGTGATGTAATATAGCCTATAGCCTTACTCGATAAATAGGCTATCCAACACTAAAATAATTTTTCAAATCGAACCAGTAGTTCCTGAGATTATCGCGTTCAAACAAACAAACAAACTCTTCAGCTTCGCATCGCTGTCAATGTCAGCAGGGTGCAAAACATTATAAGCAAAACGCTCACAAATAATTTTAATTATAATACTTTACTTAGCCATTAACAGTCGTCTCTTGACGTCACCGACATTCAAATAGCCATTAGCTCACAAAAATGTTTTGGCCGTGCCTTAGCCCTTATTTATTGTTAGCGGGATTGTTCCCTGAATTTATTGTTGTTATCGATACATGCAGTTAATAGCTCGTTCTCGGTCGACTGCTAAAGTACCCCATAAAAACCAGATAAACACTTTCTGGAATGTACGTATTATTTTGTGATTATTTTATATGTATGGCGATGGAAATATGGAATGTTGAACGTAGTGCTTTTCTTGTTCTATCGTGGGGCGGTCTTTGGTGGACTACACGGATGATGATATTTATTTATTTTATATGAAAAATTGACTGCTAGGGAATAGAAATTTCACAACAGAATCGTTTTCTGAAAGCCAATTTATATGACTTCGCTTACAGTTGCGGTATAAAAAGGGATTAAATATAATGACCACAAAAATAGTAATTGCACACCAAAATATGCTTACTAAAATATATTATAACGAGCACCTATACGCCTCAAATCACTGCACAGGGTTAGGTTATGTTAGGTTCCTTCTTAAACTCACCCAAAAATAGAAGCCCCGCTTCGCGGGGCTCCGTCGACTTATTTTGAACTCTTTGCTGTGTGATTAATATTTTTGGTATTAAAATGCGGTTTAATTTTGGTGATCATTTACTATTTTTGACTGTTATATTTTACTATAGGTATCTGGTGATAAGTTAAACATAAGGCGTATAAAAATAAGGATCAAAGTGATAGAGATAAGTCACAATAATCTATACATGTAATAAAATTGAACTTGGTCTGTACATCCTTACTAATATTATAAATGCGAAAATGAGTTTGTTTGTTTGTTACGTTTTCACGCCTTACCTACTCAACCGATGAACATGAAATTTTGCATACACATTGTCAGGGGTACAGAATAGGACATAGGGTACCTTTCATCCAGAAAAAAGAACTGTTGCAAACCTAACCTAACCTAACCTACGCGGGCGAAAACTAGTAGGATATATTGAAGGGTAATAACGTGAGTGGTCTTTAAGAGCTGTAAGGCTAAAACAATTATCTTGCATTTTATCTGTCTGTATAGTTGTACGCGTATCACGCAAAAAATACTGCACAGTTTTAAATGCGATTTTAACAAATGTATTGCTGGAGGTCTTGATACACCGCCTAGATGCAGTAACAACAAGAAATAGTTGGGTTGTCAGAGAGAAAGATATCAGCTATTTTATTAAGACTGCGCCGAGCGTAAGCTCGTGCGGCGCATATTCAAATCGGCGCGCGGCCGCCATAGTAAAATTGTATAGAGGATTTGAAGTGCTTTTTTGATAAATATGTATCATTATTGTCAACCAATACCTTAAATATTTGGGATGGACAATTGCTAATTCTATGCGTACGAAGTCGCTGGCAAAAGCTAGTGTGTAACAATCAATCAAACTTTTGGCACTACCTTTTACTGGTGGTACTTCTCGCTCGAACCCATAGTATCTTACAGATTTTTTGAGTAATTGGACCGTGTTGTGCAGAAATGATCCAGGGGTTCTTTTTTAATTTATCTATAAGCATGAAGAACTTTTGAATAAACATCAAGTAATGCAAAAATCTATATTCAATTCTTTATAAAACTATATGCATAACATGATGTAGTAGGATAACAGTCACAAGAAAAATGAACTTATTTTTAGTGGATTGAGTCATTTCTGCACAACACGGTCCAGTTAATAGTAGTGACTATTCACTATTATTAATTTGACCGTGCCTCGCTTTGGGCATGGTTCTTAATTATCGTTTTTTAATCACGTTGATCTATGCTTTTGTTGCTCGCTCATTCGAGGATGCAGGGGTAGTGAATACGAGTGCTGCATATGAGAGCTTGATTTGACGATTGCCGGGTCAAGCAAACTTATTAAGTTTTCTGTCCAGAAATTCTAAGTAAGTAGCACGAAGTTTGAAACTGTCGCGGCTAGACGGCAATAGGATCACTAGCATCTGGGACCCTAAATACTTGGCGTAATGTGACTGTAGTACTTTAGCTATTAAGCTCTATTATCTACTAAGCTCTAAAATTGAATATCTATATTTGAATATGATATAAAATAATAGAACGTTCGTTCTTCTCTCCTACATTTGCCGTGCCCGACGGAGTCCATAATTGTTCTCTCTACATTTATAAGATCTGTATATACATTATGGAGTGCAATAAACAAATTGAATTGAATTGAACTATGGAGATATGAGTGTGCATGAGGTCTCGGGTTCGAATCCCGGGTCGGGCCAAGATAAAACGTATTGGGTTTTTCTGTTAAGTAATCTCAATACGAGCCCGGAGTTAGGAAGTTGGCGGTGTTAGACGTCCCTGTGTCTCGGAAAGCACGTAAAGTCGTTGGTCCTGCGCCTGATCTCTCTCCGGTCGTGTCGGTTTACCGTCCCATCGGATCATGAGAGTTAGGGAACAGAGAGTGCACATGTGTTTGCGCACATACTTGTGCACTATAATATCTCCTGTGCAGATGGCCTGTCTCCGTTAAGATTGGCCGCCGTGACCGAAATTTGGTCTGGAGGACATTATTATTATGTGCATATACCTATGCAAACACACATGGTACATAGTCTCACTCCCGTATCCCCTAGTCTATACTAACGCCTATGTCCAGCCACTATGTGGGACCTAAAACATACTCCCTACTCTGAGAATTGAAGGTTTTCAAAACCTTCATTGATGTGATTCCTTTTGTCATTTCTTCTTATTCATTCATTCATGAATCCTTTTGTTCACGTAATACTATTATGACATAGAGAAAAATAAAAACTGCACATAAAATAAAAAACCGAACTTGCTACTTTTAACCCAACGCGTGCATTTTCTGAAAGAAAAGCCGCAAAATGTGTGAGCTAGGGAAAATTTTCCACCGGATGGGAGCGTTTTGAAAGAAAAATGCTTGTTGCATTCTCCGAAGTAAGGTAAGTTTAGTGTTGGGATAGAGATTTAGGCGAGTTGAAGCGATGGTTCATAGTCGAGTACAAACTAAATGAGTTTGGCAATGGTTTTATAAATAAATTTATGTATTTGGAAACGCTTTGATGCAAGGTTTGGGCAATGCTTTAAGTGGTCACTTCTGGGATAAAAATTGTGATCTACACTATTTATTGAGAGTCTGGGTGTCTTTTGTGTTCGTACTTTGGAGGTTAGTAAAGTCCCACGTAGTATATAAAATCTGTATTATTCTAATATTTTCAAGTCAAGTCAAGTAAAAATATATTAAATTTGTCTTCTATGCTATAGAGTTTGGCATCTAGCCGAACTGCGTCGGTGATCCAATTTTTCACGACGTGTTATCCATAAGTATCTGTATCCATAATTTAAATTATTATACTGTTCTTAGGTATAATTCTACAAGGAGCAGGTCCTTAAATTTTAAATCGATTGCATATAAAAAGCAAATACATAATAAAAGTATATATTTTGAGATATATGTGTGTGTGTGTGTGTGTGTGTGTGTGTGTGTGTGTGTGTGTGTGTATGTAAAACAAACCCGTATAATATTCCCTTTACTCAAATTTAAACAATTTGACTGGAAAGTACTTATACACTATGAAATATCGCACGCAGCCAAACAATCATGTTTTGTGTTTCTACGGTGAGTAGAGATTCATTGCTTCTTACAGAAGTGAGGAGCCCTGTCTTCCTTGTCTGTCCTGTCCGAACTTTGAGCCTAGTAATATTTATCCCCTGCAGAGACAGCATGGCAACATATTTATTGAGGTTCAGTTACATACACGCAAAAGATACCCCTGATGATCCAATCGTCCATTAAACATTTAGACGAGAGCAAAACTCGACTACCACCTTCTTGCGTAAAAATAAATTTAGTCGATTCTCAGCTACTTAACACTCGAGTGTAGTCCCCTCACTAAAGCCTTCCTCGAAATGCATTGAGTTCGCTCTACTCTATACATAGGTTTTGTTTCCGTTTTTAGTGTTATGTCGTAAAATTTGTGTTTACTTAATTAAATTCCGCTCTTTAGTAAATTGTCGGACCGTGCAGATACATGTATATTAGCTATAGTATATTCAGTTTATTTGTAGTATATTATTAGTTTATTTGAGGACGCTGCTCTTGCTAATTATTTATAGTCTTGTCGGCCTCGATGGCGTAATGGTTAGTGTAACTGACTGTGACGCCTGAGGTCGCGGGTTCGATTCTCGCACAAGTCAAACATTTGTGTGCATGAACATGGATGTTTGTCTTGGTCAGGGTGTTTCTATGTATAATATGTAAGTGTTTACAAAAAAAAGTATATATGTATGTTTATCCATTGTCTAGTACCCATAGTACAAGCTCTGCTTAGTTTGGGCTAGATGGTGTTGTGTGTATGTGACAGAATATTAATTTTATTATTAATATAGTGCACTAGAGACTCGTCCCGGCTTCGGACGGGTAGAACAAAACCTTAACAAATTATACACGTAAACCTTCCTCATTAATCACTGTCTATTGGTGAAAACCGCAACCCGCGACCTCAGGCGTGGCAGTCAGTTACACTAACCACTACGCCACCGATCAATTATGCAAGATCATCCAAAAAAGCCTTTTATTAGTTAGCGATGCATGATATGTATCCACATATATGACGAAACCTTTATATTACACGTTTTATAATAATATAGATTCTATAAAGGCCATTGGCTATACAATCTTAAAGCGAAGGTTTTTACGATTTCCGTAGAGAAACAATTTGGCGTCAATGTACCCGTATAATGCCTTAGTAAATGTTAGGAAGTACGTGTCCGTTAAGATTTTAGTGTCTAATATTTCTTTCGTCGCGGCTTTCGTTCAGTTGTAATGGACGTTACTTTGTCTGGTAATGGCTTTAAGGTCTTGGGTTTTATTGCTAAATTGGGGAATCATTGTTTGCTGTCCTAGACCAACGGTTTGACAATTTATTGGTAGTCAAAGAACCCGTAACCTAGTAGAGTTAGCCTGTTATATGTGGTCTGATATTTGGTCTGATGGAAGTGTTGAAATACACTGTAGCAAACTGTTTTCGGTTTGAGTGGGAAAGAACAAACTTTTGGTGTAATTAAAATTTGTTAAGTTGGGAATAGTCTGTAACAAAGTGTTGCCGAGTGGAATATCTCAAACTTGTTAAGCATTTTATGATACGAATGGGCCGACTCTTCCGTGAAAGAATCTTAGTCGATATAAAGCTTGCAGGAGTAATTACACTGCGTTTTGCTTATTAAGTAAGGCTTTCGGAGGTACATTTGCCTACCTGATTCAAATAGATTGTGACTGTAGACTCTCATAGATTAGTCAAACCCAGAGAAGCATAGGTACCCGTATAGAAGAACACATAGCTGATTTAAAATACCAACGGTCGATGAATTGTGTGAATGGGTGTAATAATAGGGGACCAATCACAGATACTCGCAAAAGAACACTGATTCCTACCAAGAATGCTTCGCGAGGCTATTGAAATTAAGAAACATTTAAATTTCAAAAGAGAAGATGATTGCAATGTGCCTCTGGCTTGGAATCTAGTAATTCAGATAGTCTAACCCAAGAAGAAGCAAAACACAGCTAGACTACATGATACTTTGAGCTCATCCTACGTAAATAGGTACGTGTCATTAGCAATGATTACATTTTATTTAATTTTATGGGTACTTTGAATGGGATTAAATATAATGACCATCAAAAATAGTAATTGCACACTAAAATATGCTTACAAAAATATATCATAACGAGCACCTCTACGCCGCAAATCACTGCATTCCGTCTCGGAAGTGTTAGGTTATGTTAGGTTCCTTCTTAAACCCACCCAAAAATAAGAGCCGAAGCGGGGCTCCGTCGACTTATTTTGATCTCTTTGCTGTGCAATTAATATTTTTGGTATTAAAATGCGGTTTTCATTTTGGTGACCATTTACTATTTTTGACTGTTATATTTTACTATATCTAATGATAAGTTAAACATAAGCCCTTTGAATTATTTACAGTTCAAGACATTGATGCGACCATCATCTTAATCTCCCTGTGACTATAGCTGTTGAAAAGCAACCGGAACCTCGACGAAAGTCTAAACCTAAATAGTTTAATAATTTAAATAACTTAAATAATAAATTTTGTCTTCTGTTTACGCGAATGTTATTCATTGAAATTAAACTACTATATACGGGTTTTATCGCGTTGTTTATTTGACACTTTATTACATAATTTAGAAACTGTTACACTACTATTACTATTAAACTTTACTAATAGTACTTTAGCTTAATAATTAGTGAAGTTTAATAGTAATAGTAGTGTAACACTTTCTAAATTTTGTAATAAAGTGTCAAATAAACAACGCTATAAAATCCGTATATAGAAAGAAAAAAAGAAAGAAAAGAAAAATTATTTATTTGATTTATATAGTAGTTTAATTTCAATGAATAACATTCGCGTAAACAGAAGACAATATTATAGCTAAAATTAATCAATAGGTAGACATCAATATTGTAGGTATGTACCTGTCGTTGTAATTGAAATGATTGAACACTTAAAAGCCCCGAGGGGTTGTATTGCCTATGATCGAAAGATAAATGAAACTCTAACTAATTGTATTGTTCTGAGAAGCTGTCTTTTCAGAGGCTTATTTGATTAGTTTGGAGCGTCGACGAGATTGAAAATGGCGAGTAATATCTAGTATCACGTTATTGTGACTTATTTA
Source organism: Catocala sponsa (assembly GCA_963564715.1). Lineage (NCBI taxonomy): Eukaryota > Metazoa > Arthropoda > Insecta > Lepidoptera > Erebidae > Catocala > Catocala sponsa. The sequence goes on from OY751337.1 coordinate 2,665,906, forward strand.
GGAGTACTACAAGCTCATGCGTACATTTGTGACGAATAGACATGATAGGTATAACGTTCACATTTTGCTAGGAATGTTTAAGGTCTGACATACGAAACTCAGAGATAAGGTGACGACACGCTGCCAACTCCGAGATTTCACAAACCAAAAAAACTTATGTATCGATTTCAAAAGGCAGAATTAAATAGTATACGGCAATATAAAAAAATTGGTCCTATAAAAATTAGGTAACTTGTTTAACACTTAATACAGAACAAGAATAAGGACAACAACTCACCAGAGCTCCCGCAATCTAGTTTAATAAATATACAAACGAAGCATGTCTGTATATTCTTAAAACTTTAGGGAGAGGTGTAATATTGGGTATATTACACCTCTCTCTAATCTTTTTAGAACATACAGACATGCTTCGTTTGTATATATCACACAGTTATTTACGTCCTACATTGTATAGAGCAAATTTATTATCTGCAGTCCACAGTATCAGTGTAACATAGTTTCTGAAAATTACTTGATAGACTTCTAACAACTTACCTAATATATTTCGTGCAACTCGGGAATAAAACTTATCCTCACAGTCGCCGCGTCGATAGTTCGCCTAAGCACTTACACCGCTGTACCAGATAGTTAAAATAAAACAAACGACATTGAAAGCAGGTGGAATGAAACACAGAATTTATTGTAATATCTAAAACAAATGAGTCGATCGTCCGTCGAAACGTTCCCCTTCCACGGTCAATTTGGGATCCAATTACGCCCAGCTTAGTGGGAAAAAATCCCGGGTAATCCCGCTCTCAAGATATGGCCCAATTTATAAGAATCAGTGGAAAATACAAGCTTTGTTTACGAATGTACTTTCCACTAGGAATGATTCGGCAGTACTAATACGCTGACTTTTGTATGTTTATTGCATAGAGAAATCAAATCGCATTGTTTGAATGATTTACACGTAGAACAAGTTGCCGTTGCCAATTATTCGGTAACGGTATGAATGCATCGGTTCGCCCGGGTCTTTGGGCAGTCCCTTAAAGAGATGTCTATTAAGAAAGGGAGACTTTCTACACGGATATTGATTGCACGGATGGCGCACAGGACAGGCGGTCGCTTCACTGTTGTTGTTTTGAATCCCACACGGGACATTTGTTTGATCCACAAATGTTTCTCCTAAATCTGTGTGTACTTTGTGCCTATTAATTAGATGTGTTCGAGGCAATACTTGCATCGAACACGAATTGCTGATCTAGCAACCTAATACGGCCACGCCGAGTGCGCAGCGCCATTAGTGCGAAATCGGACAGCAAACCGGGTGCATTCATTATTAGCAATTCCCTATCATTATCATTTAGCATAGCATAGATTAGGTACTCTTTGAGCGGAATAAAACTTAAAGTATTTTCCAATCAGTGTTTAATTTAACATCTCCTTAAGCATAGCTCCAGCGTAGCATTTAGGTAACGTAGGTACCGCACAAGATGTTTGTAATTGAGACACATGGCTTGTTCACAAGTCGTAGTGCTCTTTTTATTTTAAAATTTAATACACAGGTAAACAGCCTATCTTTGTTAGTTACAAATATTTTATTAGATATGATTAAAACTACACTTTAGTATAAGGAAAGAAGGCGGCAATTACAAATTGTTCTTATAAGTGTTAGTTATCTTTCGTTCTTTCTATCTTTGTTTTGAAAACAAACAAATGATTGCCTATTATGCCTCAAAGATTTTTCCTTTATAACCCGCTTTTCCTTGTGACTGACATCTCGTCCGGTGTCCACGGGATCGGCTCGAGATTCGTCCGTTGAGTCCCGCATCAAAACACAATCACCCTCGCCCAAAAGGATTAAGATCACTCTAACTATACTCCGCTTTGTACTCATTCAATTATTTATCATTTTTCAACACAAAATAGACTGTATTACGATCCAGAATGAGTCATTTTGTTCGCAGCTTAATTTGTATACTGGGGTATCCATTGAATTAGATTGGGCTGGAATGTTGAAGTGAAATGGCTACCTACCCTAAAAGATTTTCGTAGCGTTCGATATTGTAGCCGACGCCGCGACGGGAGTACGCTATTCGGCTCTGCTTGTTTGTCTAACAAGTGAATGGCGGTCCGTGTTCTGTGTTACTGTTGACTGACATGTTTTTTATTCCATTGGTTGTCAGTTTACCGGACTATATGTCTTGGAATTAAACTACTGTTTACGGATTCTATCGAGGTTTTTTTAAAAAAATAGTTTGCGTTGTAAATTTGGCGATTTAAAAGTGTGCCAGTGAATTTCGTGTCCCTTTTTTCTCATTAGGTCCTTCTATGCTCTTGCTTTGCTAAACGTGGCAACAGATTAATGTAAATTCATCGTATAGTTAAGTTCGTGTAATCTTGACATTCATAAGCGTTACCTTGTAACCTAAACGAATAAATATTTTATATGTTGATTATTTTACAACTTTCAAAATCAATTGGTGAATTGTGGGTCGCCTGTGAGAGCACTATCCTTGCCTATTTTTATTTTGGGAACACTAGCTTTCTTTATATATATTCCAAAAAAATTCTCTATATAATTATATTGATGGCCGGCATGACGCAATGGTCTAAATGGTCTCTTTGGCACAGTCAGCACGCTGAGTGTAATAAACTAGATTCTCTCATAGAACATACAGACACAAATTATCGTCCCGTGTCAAGGTTTTCGTTGTGTCCTTCGTAACCATATTTGTAAAGCCCCCTTCATAAGGTTTGTTATATGCATTAGTTGTCATTAAATTCTGCATGGATTAGAATAAAAAATATCAAATGACAAAGACCTAAGTAAAACTGAAAGACGGTCTAATAAAGTCGAATAACCACAGTATTCCAAGCTAGTTCCTTCAAGCCGTGCCTTTAAAATCGACGGCACATTAACGAACCAGAAGACATCGGGATGAACAAATACTCAGCCAGCTTTGGCACCTCTCCAAGCAATTAAGCTATCCGTACTGACGGATGTGCCGGCTTGAGGTGAAGATTCACTGCATCACCGCATTTGTTATTTACTGCTGGTTATGTATTGTACTACTTAAGATAAAATGTTTTTGAATATAATATATATATAGCTAATCTTTGCTGTGTATTGTTGTGATAATAAGTATTTTATGTGTTATTCCAGGATATAGCCTGCAAGGTTTCATCCAACACTGTTCTGCAGTTGACGCGTAAATAAAAAAAAACGAGGTTTCCTTAATGTTATAGAATATATGTATGTGAAGTCTGCCAACCCGCACAGGGCCTGCGTGTTGGACTATGACCTAAGCCTTCCCACGCTGAGCAGATGTTCGTGCCCAACAGTGGGACAGTTTAATATAGGGCTGATATTATTATTATTACTAGCGGTCGCCTAGTGCTCGAAATTCGACCAACTGATATATATTATGTCATGCCATTATACTCGTATATTGATATATGTAACCATAGTTACGCGCTTCGACTGCGTGTGTCAAATGCATGGTTGTGTGCGTGTAGTGTTTTTTCATTAATTTAATGTATTTATTATACATATTTTATATAAATATTAGCATTCGTCACTCCTTCTTTGTATAAACTATAAGTGTGCGAAATTTCATACTCCTCCGTCCGCCCAATTTTCGTAAAAGGGGATCCAAAGTTTTCGCTTCACGTATTAATATATAGATGTATAATAGAGAGTAAATATGCTTGTTTAAATTGTTTAGAAATTTATTCAATGTTCAACCACAATATGTTGCTTATCCAATATGTTCATACTACTTACTATTGGTAAGTTTGACTTAATATTATCTAAACCACAACCGCAAGAACTAACTTCTATTACTAACATTTTGATCTATATTGAACTTGTAGTTTACATTATTGTTCGGACTATAAGTATATATATTATATATGACTACTAAAGGGCAATGAATACCCCTGTATTCACTGCCCTTTGCAAGGTTAGTTCGAAAGAGGACAAGATCAAGACGAGATTGGAGTACTTATGAAAACAAATTAATGCTATAAAGCGGACAATATTGTCTATACTGCCAGAGAAATGGCGTTTTATAAATTAATACAAGTTGATTTATTTTTATGTCTGTCTGAAATTTAAATTGTAACACTTTAACATCTATATGTTTGTAGTTCTGTTTTAAAATATAATTCTCTCAGGCAATAAACTGTGTGTCGCTACAGGCTAATATTTGATATTAATTTCAACTTGGTACTTCCACGCGTCTCAGAGAAAAAGGATCCAAATACACACAGACAAACAGAAGGACAACGAAATAAAGGATCACTTTGTAAAAAGGAACATGGGTTCCTTTTTCCTTTTGAGGTATGAAACCACAAAAACCTACTATAATAATAATAATATTCTACCACATACACACAACACCATCTAGCCCAAACTAAACAGAGTTTGTACTATGGGTACTAGACAATGGCTAAACATACATGCTTATATACTTCTTTTTTTTGTAAATACATACATACTATACAAAGAAACACCCAGACCAAGACAAACATCCATGTTCATGCACACAAATGTTTGACTTGTGCGGGAATCGAACCCGCGACCTCAGGCGTGGCAGTCGCTTACACGGACCACTACGCCATCTAGGCCGACATATAAACATACAAACAGACGATTTCTCTCCGTTTACTTTATTGGTATAGATATTGCTTTCCTATAATACATTGTGAAGTTACGTAAATAAGTTTTAGTCGGTACTTAGTCGAGTTTCTCAATTTGCTGAACAATGCAGGTGGGTGTATTTCTTGCTGGCGCGATATTCGGTTTTCAGATAGCGCCCGAATAGTTGCGGTGCTTTTAGGAGCTTGGCGCTGTGCTGCAGGATTAGTTTTGTAATAACGCTATGGTTAGAATAGGACTATTTCTGTGATGTTTTCATTCGAAACAGTAGGAAACAATGTGGAAATTAAATTCACGGATTTTATTCGCGGTTAATTTTGGCTACAACTTTTATTAACTGTTTAATTTATACTGCTCCAAGCGATGTTTATGTTGCTTTTCAGCAGGATTGCTTATACAGAGTGACTGAAGATGGCTGCTGAAAAGCAACCGCAATGTCATGGAAATTTATTTATAAATACATATATACCTACATAGAACGCAAAGGTTTTATACAGCTACGTTTGGCCAGCTATGCGTTTAAGTTAACGACATAGTAGAGGTCGAGCATATTGCTGTCTACCAATCACAGTTTTAGATTCTGTGCTGCCACTTTTTTATTTCTTGGCAAAAACAAGCTCACACAAATGGATATGAACATTGTCGACCCCAGCGACAACACATCGGGCGGATTGCATATGGTACAGTACATAAGACGTTTGTAGTAAAAATTAATAATTTTATGTATATGAACGTGCCTAAATGCGCTATTTATAAACGCGTCCGAAACGAGAGGAACGCGCGGGGGAACGCAGGCGCCGCCGGTAGCGGGGAGCGGCTTCGACATTCGGCCCAACAGAGCGTTACATAAAACTTCGTTCGATGATAAATGTCGCGATCGTTTAAAAATTAATTTAGCATTGCCGTCTCAATAATTTTAATTTGGCATTTTATATCAATCAGCCAACTAGAAACAACTCATGTATAGATTACATTATTGGCAGTAAATCTTTGAAAGCTTATAGCGAAGTTTTAAGCCTAGGACTTTCTGACCACGATACCGCTCAAATAATAAATGTACCAGTCAAAACGATACCTAAGCAACTCGATACTTTATTTGTTACTTGGCGAGATTATGACACTATTAACATAAATAAGTTCTGTAAATGCATGGAAAACATTAGTTTTAGCGATATTTATCTTGAAAAAGACATAAATAAATCATTTAACATTTTCTATAATGACTTGATATTGTTTTATAATTTATGTTTTCCTATACTTAGACATAAACTAACCTTTCAAAGACGAACTCCTAAATGGATAACAAAAGGTATACGACATAGTTGCAATACAAAAAGGATTCTACGTTATAAATACTATAGGGATAAATCTATACATAATAAATCAAATTATCGTATATATTCTAAAATTCTAAAGCAATGTATGTCCAAGTCTCAGAAACTCTGTAACCATAGACTGATAAGCGAATCACAAAATAAGTGTAAATCCGCTTGGGCTGTAATAAAAGATAAGGACGAAAGACAATTGTTACATAATTCCATTACAGAAATTAAAGTCGGAAATCAACTAATAATAGATCCAAATAAAATAGCATGCGAGTTTAATAACTACTATATTGAACTAACTAACGTACAAAAATCTTTTAAAAACACCAATAAAATCTCTATACAAAATAGTATGTTTATAGAACCCCCTGAGTGTTTCAGAAGTACAAAAAATAATTGCGAACTTAAACAATAGCAATGCCGTTGGTTATGATGGTATTTCAACAATGATTCTCAAAAGATGTGCTACAGCTATTGCACCAAGTATTACTCACTTAATAAATCTCTCATTTGAAAAGGGAATCTTTCCCGAATTATTAAAAAAATCAATTATAAAACCTATTCTCAAAAAAGGAGATAGGACGAACATATGTAACTATAGACCTATTACATTGATTCCAATATTGGCAAAATTTTTTGAGAAGGCCATGCACCTTCGTCTGTCGTCATTTATAAATAAATTTAATATAATTAAGCCTGAACAGAACGGCTTCCAAAAAGGAAAATCAACTACATTAGCAGCATATACCCTAGTACATAATGTCTTAACGAATATAGACAAGAAATTACACACAATAGTCGTATTTTTTGACATGACGAGGGCATTTGACTTTGTATCGCACAAAATCTTGTTGCAGAAATTAGAGCAATATGGAATCCGAGGACTTGCTTTATCATGGTTTGAATCATATCTTACGGATCGACTGCAAAGAGTAGACATATCACACGTAGATAATAATCTAACATTAACAACTAGTAGCTCACCGTACAGAGTAAACAGCTTTGGGGTACCCCAAGGCAGTATTCTTGGGCCATTGTTATTTCTGCTATATATTAATGACCTACCTGATATAACGAAACATAAATGTATTTTATTTGCAGACGACATTTCCATTATATTGACATGCAATAATTTAACTGACATTCATGATGAAGTAAATAGGACGACCCTTTTGGTGACACAATGGCTAGAATCAAATAACTTGACAATTAACTTGCAGAAAACTAATTTTATCAAATTCCAAAGTAAACGATCTGCCTGTACTGAAAACAGAATGAGTTGGAGCAAAATTAATATTAATGAAAAAGATGACGTAACTTTCTTAGGAATAACATTAGACAAACATATTGACTGGAAATCGCATATTAGTGCCACTTGTAATAAAATTAATAAATTTGTATATGTCTTGAGCAGACTTAGGAAAACCTCAACAATACAGACTACTCTGTTAGCTTACCATGGCTATGTAAGCTCAGTCCTAAGATATGGCCTTATACTGTGGGGAAATTCCACTGAAGCTAATAGATATTTTATTGGCCAAAAGAGATGTATAAGAGCCATTGTCGGTATTGCTCCAGACGAATCCTGCAAACCACATTTTAAAACATTAGGCATACTTCCTCTGACCTGTATGTATATTCTAGAGATTTCTGTTTTTGTTAAAACCTATCCACACCTTTTCACCAAGGCCATGGATAAGTATCCGAGAAACACTAGGCATCCTAATAGGTTAGTTCTAGAGTCCATTCCGAGAACTACAATGTATAAAAATAATTGTTACTGTATGTGCATAACTATATATAACAAAGTTCCGGAATGTTTTAAAGTCTTACCACTTTATCGATTTAAGAAACACCTTAAGGCATGGCTACTAGAAAAGTCATACTATTCCCTTAAGGAGTTTCTACGTTAAACAATTTATGATAATATATTATAAATTTATTTTTAAATAACAATGTCACTAATTTCATTGAATTGTCATACCTATACAATAATTAGAATTATTTTAAAAATGTAAATCATTTCGCATGCCACATTGTGACTAAATGGAAGAGCTAAATGTATTAATTATACCACAACACCCTTAAATGTACTCCATTTTCTGTGAAATAAATATAATTTATCATTTATCAATTTAAATATTATAAACCAGTTATCAAGTTAATTGAATTCCCCAACATGGAGTATCAACTTTTTAACCTCACAAATCTTTGTTTAGAATATAAGAACTCAAACATACATTGGCATTGGAGAGGTCACCACTTAAACCATAGCACTTATACAAGCAGATTAAATTAATCTTCTGTCAAGGCGCTACCACAGGTAGACATGATCTCAATTCTGACAACTTTAATTAAATACAATCAGTTCAAGTAGCCGCTGTCTCCGTCTCGATTACTAATACCTAATTTGTAAAAAGCAATGGAAGTGAGACAGCTATAGCTTGCAACAGCAACTGAGGTAGCAAAAAGTTCTTTGTCAACGTACTTTCTTGGTATCAGTATTTACTCTGAACAGTTTTATTTATTCTAGCGGTGAGCGGTCTGTTCTCTGTTTGTTTGTTGCCCACATGCCTGCCGGACGACTTGAAGATGTACACAGTAACAATATGTAAGTATTCCGTCTTTTGTCTTCGACACAGATTTCTGTTTTTATTTTGCGTAGATACGTCGATTCTTTCCATTCAACCGCCAATTGATATTCTATTCGAATTGATTTTCGATTAAGTCGAGAGTCGGAAGCTCGCTTTTTGATTAATCGAATCAAATCTATAATATAATTAATCAATGCATAGAGAGACAAGAAAGCGAGACTCGCGTCTCATCTGGATTTGATATTGAGCTATTGCTTCGGTTCAGGTCTGATGCGTGTTACTATATTTTAACGAGTGATCAGGTAGATCCGTGTCTTAAGACGGTCTGAAACCGATTCTACAAATCCAGATAAATAAATTTTATTATTTTATTATTTCCCTTAGAATTCACATGGCCGATGCCGCCGCAGAGGCTAGTATTTAATATAAAGTAAATAAAGCTTCAGTTCCAGTTATAACTGCTAAGCTCTTATATTTTAATAACTTGTTACTAGGAAGGTGAAACCAATAAAAAATAAATTAAGCTTTGGTTTAAAACGGTGTCAGATATACAAATACTGGCCATCAAATAAAATATTTCATGAATAAAAACAGACATGATTTTGGTGAGATACGAAATATTTTTACAGTCTGAGCTCCTGTTCAAAAAAATATTTATATCAAATAAATAATTTATATTTCCTGCATTCCTAATAATAATTGAACAGCCATTTTATGGTATTGTCATCGCAATTGTACTAAATAAACAGGAAATAAATAACGAATTCAAGACTATACAACCTGTGACTAAAGAACAGAATATTAGATTTTTAATAATGTCAAGAAGGCAGAGAACAGTTTCGAGCCACTGGTTGATGGTAACAGAGAATTTTATGGTATAGTTCTTGCAACTCACGAAGGCGAGCGGGCGCGTATATATATGTATGTGTGTGTAAGTGTCGCTCGCTGACCGCTCTGTCAAACACGCACACTACCGCACTGTGCATGTACACGTTCAACTACATGTAAAGCCCACTCGCCTTCGTGAGTTGCAAGAACTGTGGTAAAAGTAAACTCTGCTCACTGTCCGAACGGGGTACTCATGCACAACTGTCGAACTCATTCACTACTTTTGCTCAACCGAGGCAGGCCACCATCCCTTTTTTATTTTTTTGCCGTGTACATCTTCTGCCCTAGGGTTAATTCGTGTGTCCCCTAGGACTAAATAAATATTTAACCAACGGGCACAATAGGAAAAACTTTTTTTGGAGCACACCCCCGTGTAGAGATCAAACCCACGAAATTCGTCGCAGTGACAATGGCGAGGCAACCACATAACCCATGGCATCCGTGCAGTCATATATGTTATTATCATTAGTAATATTATAAATTCGAAAGTAACTCTGTCTGTCTGTCTGTTACACTTTTCTGGGCTAAATCACTCAATTGATTTAGATGTAATTTGGTACAGATATAGTTTATAACCTGGGGAAGGACGTAGGTTACTTTTTATTGATGGATATTGGAGTAGTAGAGCCTCGCTGATTACAGCATGAATGGGCCGGCTCGACCGGGAAAGGACTACTCTCTGACAGAATATCGACGTGAAATAGCAGTTTTCTTACTGTTGTGTTTCGTTCGGTAAGTGAGAGTGCCGGAGGCCCAATCACCCTCTTTCCCCCTTCCCGCTCCTTCTCCTTCCCACTTCCTTTCCTAAAGGGTCGGCAACGCGCAAGTGATGCCTCTGGTGTTGTAGGCGTCCATAGGCTACGGTGACCACTTACCCTCAGGTGAGCCGTCTGCTTGTTTGCCACATTAGCCGTATAAAAAATCAACGGGTTGCACTCCGGGAGTGCCGGCAGAAGTGAAAACTTGAATATTAACGTTGTGCATTTTTGATATTTTGGAATGGTTAGGAAATAATAATTTTGCAAGAATTGTTTTAATTATCAGTATAAAAGTACTATCATTTATGTGGTAAAATACAATATTCATTTATTGCGCTATCGTACACAAACATGACAATTCGCCCTCCGTCTTACGAATTTTTGATCAGGTCACGTGTCCTGACACGAGTTTAACATTTTTTACCCATCACAAAAAAAGTGCACAACGCCGCTAAAGAAGTTTTCACTTCAAAAATGTAGGTACCACGCGGATGGAGCCGCGCGCAAAAGCTAGTACATAATAAAAACATGCCCTGATTCTCTATGGTCCGAAACGCTAAGGTTGCATACTATTTGAACTGTGTCAAGGTACCCGTATTTCTATTTATCCACATAATTAATGTATCATTCATCGTGACTGTAAGCTCAAAGCTCAAGAGTACGCGTCTAATATCACACAATAATTCATCTCAGTATGACGTGGCGGATATCAACGCGACACTATTTTATTTCAGGGGACACTTTAAATTGGTTTCGCGGGAGTTGGTGCGACAAGACGCCGCGACGCGCGACGTCGCCGCGAAATTGTTCGCAAACTTTTATTGTTTAATTGAAATCACCGTCTTTGTGAATGTTGGGACATTAAAAATTCTAGATTCTATTTGTTTTCTCGTTAGGAGTTGGGGTTAATAATACTGCGGGGTGGAAGGTATGATAATGTAGCGAGGGAAAGTTTATTTGTTGCTTTGAGGTAGTGTTTTAATCTGTTGCAAATTTCTTTCAATGTTGTCGACATTGTGGTACGCTAGACATAATTAAAATTCTATAGAGTCTTGCCGTGGACAGGTCGCTGCAGCTTTTTTCATAATATTTTTCTTTACCGTTAAAGCAGGCGATAATTAACTATTTAATACGCACACAACTTCGAAAAGTCAAAGGCTGTGTGTTTCAGATATCTAAATATTGAAAGTTAAATGAGAAAGGTATAATGCCCCCTCGAACGAGTTTCCACGGCTAAACTTCAGGATCGATTTCGATTAATTGAGCCTCCTTACCAGATATATATCTATGTATATAATGTACTAGATGTTCCCGCGGTTTCACCCGCGTTTATCGTTACTGCGCCGTCTACGTTACTGGTCGTAGCAAGATATTATATAGCTTATAGCCTTCCTCGATAAATAGGCTATCCAACACTAAAATAATTTTTCAATTCGAACCTAGTATCTTATCTTATCTCATGTGGGGGGCCAGTCAGTGCAGACCGGCGACACTTCGACCTAGTGGGATCTTTTGTGTCGACACTCTTCCAATAACGACTGCCATAGATGTTCATAGCAGCCGGGACCGACAGCTTAACGTGCTCTCCGAGGCACAGAGCAGGCGATAATGGCAATCAATACGCACATAATTTCGAAAAGTCATATAACTTCCGAAAGTCAGAGGTGCGCGACGTGGGTTCGAACCCCAGACCCTCTGCATTGCAGTCTGTTGGTCTCCCCACTGAGCTATCGCTGCTCGAACAAGTGGTAACTCTTCAGCTTTATAATATTAGTATAGACTTCATTTTGTCCCCGGCTTCCCTCACGTACATGTAGGTTAGGTATGGATTAAATAACAGTACTTTTTTTGGATGAAAGGTACCTTATGTCCTTATGATATATTATTAACCCAGACAATATGTTTGTGAAATTTCATGATGCTCGGTTGAGTGGTTAAGGTGTGAAAGAGTAACAAAGAAACTCACATTCGCATTTATATTACATACTAGCTGTTACCTGCGACTTCGTCCGCGTAGATTTTAACTAAAAAGTGTTTGTCTCCGCGGAACCCTATTTTTTTCTAAAATCAAAGTAGCCTAAGTTACTCCTTATAACATCAGCTATCTGCCAGTGAAAGTCCCGTCAACATCGGTTCAGCCGTTTCGGAGATTAGCCGGAACAAACAGACAGACTGACAGACAAAAATTTTAAAAGTAGATATTTTCGTATAGGTACCTTATATACTTTCATATGCATTAGATAAAAAGCTGTTATTTTGACATTACAAACAGACACTTCAATTTTATTTATTTGTGTAGATTAGTATCTTATCTTATGTGGGGGCCAGTCAGTGCAGACCGGCGACACTTCAACCCAGTGGGATCTTTTGTGTCGACACTCTCCCTATAACGACTGCCATAGATGTTCATGGCAGCCGGGACTAACGTCTTAACGTGCTTGCCGAGGCACGGAGCAGGCGATAATTGTCAATCAATACGCACATAATTTCGAAAAGTCATATAACTTCCGAAAGTCAGAGGTGCGCCATGTGGGTTCGAACCCGAGACCCTCTGCATTGCAGTTTGTTGGTCTCCCCACTGAGCTATCGCTGCTCGTAGATTAGTATAGTAAGGAAGTAAAGATTAATACAACACTTTACACGTGAACCTTCACACAACAACTGGTTCTACGTTTAAACATAACGAACGTGCCATAAAATAGTTACTGAAGCAGGTAACTTGCAACATTATCATAGTATGCAGTAAGTAAACATGTTTGGAATACATGTAACGCCCTGAAGACACGCGCGCCTCCCGGCTTTAGTACTGATAGACAGGAACACTACACGACGCGAACATGATAAGCTCAGTTACATTGCTTGTACATATTTACGTATTATACACGCTTGTAAATCCCAAAACGGGGTAAGCAGAGTTGTTTTGCAACCACTTTTGTTTTGAAGACTAATTCTTGTAATAAGAACTGTTCCAAATTAAAAAGAACGGTTTTATGCGTAGTAGAGCCTCGCTGATTTCAGCATGAAGGATTACAGTTCTCACAGAATATCGACGTGAAATAGCAGTATTCCTACTGTTGTGTTTCGTTCGGTAAGTGAGAGTGCCGGAGGCCCAATCACTCGCTTTCCTCCATCCCGCTCCTTCTTTTTCCCACTTCCTTTCCTAAAGGATCGGCAACGCGCAAGTGATGCCTCTGGCGTCGCAGGCGTCCATAGGCTACGGGGACTACTTACCATCAGGTGGGCCGTATGCTTGTTTGCCACCGTTCTGATCTATACTCGGTGTCATAAATATCATAAACTAGCTTTTGGTTACGACTTTGCTCGTTTGGGAATAGTATTTTTTGTGGATAAGAGGTTTCCTATGTCCTTTCTATTCTCCTATCAAAGAATATACGAAATTTCATGATGATCGGTCGAGTAGTCAAGGCGTCAAAGGATAACGAACAAACAAAATCACATTTCCATTTATAATATTAGTTAGTGTAGTATTATCTGAAATTAAAATATACATAAAATGTAAATATAATTGTGTTTCACTCCACATTTTATGTTTTAGACTAGATTGTGACTTTAATTTGAACAGGTTATTACGACAATCTATACTATAATATTATAAAGCTGAAGAGTTTGTTTGTTTGCTTGAATGAGCTAATCTCAGGAACTACTGGTTCGAATTGAAAAATTCTTTTAGTGTTGGATAGCCCATTTATCGAGGCAGGCTATAGGCTATATAACATAACGCTACGTCCAATAGGAGCGGAGCAGCAATGAAAAATGTTGCAAAATCGGGGAAAATACTCTTATTTGAAGCAGCGAGTCAGCTAGTTGGTAATAAGTTGAGTCATGTATCAGTCATATGGACTCCAACCTGCTACTAACAATTTGGAAATTTATTTCGTATCAGTATGTCAAAGTAAAACCATAGACTGAACCAAAGATACAAAGAAATTATATAATTTATTAAAACTCTCGCAAAATGTCAGCCGTCATTAGAAATTATGTAATTAATTTGGGAAGGTTTTCATTAATTATGAACGAAGTAAGGAATGCTGATAACAAATTGTAGGCGAGCTTCTATAATTGGATACTCAGAGTTAATAAATTTACATTATTTTAGTAAACCGAATAACTAAGATACTGTGGGCTAAGAGTTCCGTACCAAAATGGTACAAAGGGAATCTCTATGGTGTCTGTCTGTGCGTCTTCCCGTCTGTCTGACACTTTGTGTAATGCATTGACGCATACCCCTCCGCAGGGGCGGACTCACCGGGGTAAAAGAAAGATGTTGAAACGATGAAAATGGACCTCCCGGAATACCGACTAAACCTATCACGGTGTTCCTCGACATAACCATAGTTGGAGGGATCGCGCGAATCACGACCCTGCTGTGGTTTCGGCCCGCCGCCGTATGAACCGGCAGGCCACTCACGAAAAGACAATGTCTGTCTGACACTTAGCTTATCTCAGAAACTAGGTAGTTAATTTAATTTTTTTTATTGTTTAGTTAAATATTCACACTAAACACTCTAAAGTATAAATAATATTATAAATCTTTTCTAAAATAAATAAAATACCTACAAGCTTGTCAAATAGTAGTGTAATTGTCTAAGGCTGCCTGTCCATTGAAGCGGAGCGAGGCTGCGGATCGAAGAAACGGAGAATTATTAACCAATAGGATTGCATACTGGAGCGGAGCGGAGATTTTATGCAATCCTATTGGTTAATATTTCTCCGTTTCTTTGCTCTGCAGCCTCGGTCTGCTACAGTGGGCAGGCAGCCTAAAGACAAGATGGATTTACGATACAAACTGTGACGTAACCGTTATTTAAATGCACGTGTCCGAAGGATGTGGTGAGATATTCCTACAACACTTTACTTATATCCAAATTTAAAATATTAATGACTCCCTTATTTTGCAGCCAATTGTGATACCTAATATTGTCTTCTGTTTACGCGAATGTTATTCATTGAAATTAAACTACTATATACGGATTTTAAGCAGAATAAATGTTGTAGAAATGAGAGCGTTGAGAAGCATATGTGGTGTGACTCTGAAAGATAGAATAAGAAATAGTGTGATTAGAGAGAGATGCGGCATGAAAGTGGATATAGTTACAAGAATAGAAAAGGGTATGTTAAGCTGGTTTGGACATGTAGAAAGAATGGACGAGGAAAGACTGACTAAGAAAGTTTATAAGGCTAGTGTGAATGGAACAGTCGCAAGAGGAAAACCTAGGCGAACGTTTCTCGATCAGATCGAGGCGTTCTGGACAAAGGCCAGGTTAAGAGCTCCTTGAACCGACGGGCGTGTATGAGGAATGTGATGAAAGTGAATGAAGCCAGAGAAGTGTGTCAGGATCGTAGCAAATGGAAATCCGTAGTCTCTGCCTACCCCTCTGGGAAACAGGCGTGAATCTATGTATGTATGTATTTCTAAACTAAGGGTCTAACATATCATTGATGGAATACCGTGTAAAGATTGTAATTTAAATGTAAATTACTACAATTTCAGTAAATTTCCAGTTTTAAGTGATCAAATAAACTGGACGTGAGAAACGGCAATGAATTGCCGTAAATCTTAGAGTTCGAAAAAATGGACCTTTGCATACTACTTGAGGTCATAAGTCAAAGGTCATCGTCATTTCGGGGGTATATCGACTATGCTGAGTCGAATGGAGCTGACCTCGAGTCTCTAGGTCTTACGATTCTTGAGTTGAAAATTGTATAACAGACAGACGGACAAAGCTGTTGTATAAGACTTTTTTCGAACTCTAAAATAGTTTTCAATACTGCCTCGGTGATGCTGCTCGAGCTCAGGTTTCATTTCTTTATCGGACAAGTAGTTACTGGGTTCTTCTGTTACAAAATTCTCATTTTTTCTTATGTTATAGTAGGCAAACGAGCAGACGGTAAGCGATTACCGCCGCCCATGGACACCCGCAACACCAGAAGAGTTATAGTGCGTTGCCGGCCTTTTAAATCACGTCCCCCTCCCTCAAAAGTAGAGGGGGGGGGGGAGGTTGGGCCTCCGGTACCCTCACTCACTCGACGAAACACAACGTAAGCGTTAATTCACGCCGGTTTTCTGTGAGGCCGTGGTATCACTGCGGTCGAGCCGGCTCATTCGTGCCGAAGCGTGCATTCGCAGCATGGAGTCTGAAACTGTATGGTAGATGGCATAAGCCATGGCCTTTACGTGAGACCTAACATTATAGCCGACGAAATTTTATTTTAATACACCGGAACACGCAGCAGGGGTAGGCCCCTCCCACAAGGTGGACCGACGACCTAGTAAAGGTCGCGGGAAGCGGTTGGATGCGGGTGGCCCAAGATCGGTCTGTGTGGAAAACCTTGGGGGAGGCCTATGTCTAGCAGTGGACGTCTTTTGGCTGACATAATGATGATGATGACATCTCTGCTTACCTCTTCTTTGCCAGTGAGATTACGTGTGTATGTATTAAATAAAATACGAGTGTTGTTACTAAGGGGCCTCGTCTTGTGTAGTTCCACGTGATTGGACACCCTCACCGCTTTGATACTTCACTTCTTTGAAGTAATGCACTCGCAGCTGTTTGTGGCATGCCTGTGATTTAGTTTATGTTATTGTTTAATCTAACATGTATAATTTATTACACGTGGCGTTTCAGGGTATAAAGCAAAACTAATGGAATTGATCCGAATGATATCAAAATATTTTCAAAGTTTACAAAATATTATAGCAGCGATAGCTCAGTGGGGAGACCAACAGACTGCAATACCGAGGGTCTCGGGTTCGAACCCACGTCGCGCACCTCTGACATTCGGAAGTTATATGATTTTTCGAAATTATGTGCGTATTGATTGACAGTTATCGCCTGTTCCGTGGTTCGGAGACCACGTTAAGCCGTCGGTCCCGGCTGCCATGAACATCTATGGCAGTCGTTATTGGGAAGTCAGTGCCCTATAATATCCTGACACTGGTCTAGCCTTAGGGTGTCATTAGCCTTCGGGTAGCGGAGGTCAGGTGGCAGCTGCTCCGTGTAAAAACTGATATCCAGTCAAATTCGGTTAGACTAGAAAGCCGACCCAAAGTGACCTGGGAATAATAAAGGCTAGGGAGAAGTTTAAAATACTTTATCGTGAGTAAGACCCGTTGTCTAGCATTATATTAAGTATGTGTACAAATCGCGATAGTCTAAAAACTTTTAGAGTCCTAAAAGTTTTTAGACTATCGCGATTTGTACAAATTAGCTATAAAAAAGCTTAAAAAATAGCACAATGAAAAGACTTGGCGATCCCTGGAAAATATATTTTTCCATTCGATTCTCCATCCATTTACAATTGCAAAAACATGCAAAGCCTTTTAATTATTCGCGTCTAAATTGATTTGCTCGTATACAGATGAAGTAGAAAAATGATTGCATTTAATTTTGTACGCCTGTTGTTGCCAAATTACTCAGTTCAGAAATTCGCTTTCAAAGTACCCTTTACGGAGAGATAATGAATATTTGATACTCCCCGCGTATTGGCGCGTGGTGGGGCTGATGTTAGAATACTGCTAGTTTTTGTTTTAATTTGGACAAGATATATTGAACTGCGTAAATTAATCGAATAGTGAAGTTAAGCATCATTGCGGTGATGAAATTTTGGATGGGTGGCAGTTTATAAAGAGATGCAGTATTTTTCTTGGACAAGATATTTTGCACATGAGCTGCGTATATTAATAGCAATGAAAAGTTCGTTGGTTCGCATCGTTGGTGTGGTCAAGTTTTTGGATGGGTAGCAGATTATTTAGAGTTGCAGTATTTTTGCTATTTCGTCTGAATTTCTGTGCTCGTAATGAGGTAGATAAAGAAATGTGTACAAGACGCATTCGTTATACACATTATGCAAGATTAATGTATAGTAAGTAGAAAATTTAAATATTTTTAAGAAGGTTCATATTTAATTAATACTGTTTATTTTATCAAATTACTTTACGTAAAGCAATTACAAATTTAATAATTAAATTTCATAATTAATAACCTACCCTTATAATTATGAATTAAATAATTATCTTTCTTAATCTGGTTCCATTTTGCTCTCACTTTTAAATACTATATATTTTTAAATAGTACTTATATTCAACTCGAGTAAACTTACATTGCATAACTGTCCAATTTCTGGGTACAGGCTTCTTCTCACAATACATATGTAGAACAAAAATATTAGTGATGGCTTTTTTCATAGTTTCATTGTGTTTCTTATCTATACTTATTTTACTTTTTCAGATGTATTCAGAGTGCCTTGTGCAAGTTTGTTTTACGCTAACGCGATCGACATGTTTATGACGTTCTCCCTCCTATTGGCTCTCTCCAAGCTCTTGGCCAATCAGAGAGCCAAACGCGGTAATCGTTTCGATCGTGTTAACGTAAAAACTACTCAAACTAGGCACCCTGAATCTCTGAAGCGGGCCACAGAATATTATAAACCGCAATGTAAGGTGCATTACATGTAGTATAGTAGTATTAGCAATTGTAGCTATGTATTGCATATATAGTAGTAGCCATACATCTACAATATATCGCTTAATAAATATAAAGTCAAAATAAAAATTAAATTCACTTAATATTAACAAAATACCGCATCCAAATCCAATACGATCGTTGTTTGATCGCGATCCGCGCTTCATCCGGACTGGTTTACGTAAGTAATTATTTTGGAAATCTGCCAAATAATATCGGAACCTATGGGCGAGAGGTGCTTCCAGATTTGGCAGTATACTCTCCCATCGTTATGTCATATTTTGGATCTTCGTTTGCATTGAAAATAGGAATCAATTTTATACAATAGGTGGTTTTATGAAATATGCCGTGGCAGAATAATCCTTTCGATTTGGTTGGCAGCTGTACAGGCTTGTCAGGAACAAATATTTGGCAAGTCGCGATATTGTTTTGAAATTGATGCAGAAAGTTACGATAGATGCCTCGGGCATTTATTCTAATGGGAAATGGAGAACGTCACTCTATTCTGCGTTTATGTTTCGTTTTTATAAAAAAAAACTAGCTGTTTCTTTTTGGTTTCTCCCACTTTATGATTACTGTTTAATTCTCGTGGCTCGTAGCGTGATGTTATATAGCCTATGTTACGGATAAACTAGCTTTCTACTGGTGAAATAATTATTTAATTCGGTTTAGTAATTTCAAGTTCACAAAAAATTTACAAGCGTTTCCTTTATAACAATAGTCTACACGTCGAAAAACGGGCCTTAATGGCAGCGATAGCGTCCTATCCTTAAGGTATCAGTTTCGGTGCCCGGGCCAGCAAAGTGTTATTTATTGTCAAGCAAATCACTGTGGCAGTACGGAGCCTAGTTTTGCCCGGAAGAGGGTTATAGGAGTCCCTTATTACGTGGGACTAAAAGCTAACGAAATGGATATACGTGTAAATCTGAACAAAAAGTGTAAACTTGACATTTCAGAAAGAGAGGACATAGGCAAGCTTTTCTTTACATGCTCAGAGACGTGCCGAGAAAGGCTATATTAAGGTTAACTTACACGGACGTTGTAGCGAATAAGGTGAATAAGATATGCCAGCTAGTAGAATTCAGAAATCCTTGCCAACTTTTCCGGAAACCATGAGTGAATTTATATATATCTATAGGCTTTATATGACGTCTTTTTTGGAGTCCTGGAACAATTTATGGAATTGTTTTATTCGCCGATTCTTCGAACAGGCTTATTGGTCTACTTTACTTTTAACTTGCTCTCAGGCTGTTTTAAACATGGTCAGAAAAATATTCTCTACGGTTCAATGAAATATTTTTTTGTGCAATTGGATTTCAGTGTAGATTTGTGGTTATTTACTTTAATTGTATTTTCTAGGTGCATAATAAAATCAATTATTTTATAATGCACCTAAAAATACTACATACACTCCATTGCTTCTTCCGCCCTAAATTGAATATATCAAAACATAAAAATCTCAAAAGCTTATAATCATAAAAACGCCATAGCAAAAGTATAATAAAACACACTGTGACTCTCAACGTGTGACGTCACACGGCTATTTATACACCCATTATGACGTAGCTACTCGTAAACTTACAAATAAACTTGGATAGGTACACATAAACAACACACGTCTACCCATTAAATATCCGCTAATACAACGTTCTATTTGGTATAGTTCGTGTAGTTCCAGCAAATCGACTTGGAAACAATTCATAGTCAACGGAGCAGTACTTTACGAGGTTGGCTCAGAATTTGTGACGTCATCAGCGCAGAAGCAAGCTACCGGTTATTCTTCTCGCTTACTACTAAAGTTCGTTCGGCCCTTAGTTTTATGTTTCGTAGATTTTATGGGCGTAAGAAAAATGTATACCAAGTTGTATTTGCTACGTCTATAAAAAAACTAGTTCGGCGAAGTTTGTCGAATACGTGAAATCAGTATCGAAGGTTTTTTGTACGGGTGAGCGTTATTGACCGGTGGGTTTTAGGTCAAAAGTAAGGTGTATGGGATGAGTATAACTCTGTTAGAGTTGTAAGTGAAGATATCACTGTTTTAGTAGTTGGATGTATGTATCTTATTACTCAGTCACTTAATATATAGAAGATAAAAATGCTTGGGATTGAGTTGCTTCCACTCACAGGTACATATTATATTAACTGTAATATGAATTGCTGTGTCTATTATTTCATTTGTTATAAATATGTATTCTAGATTTAACAAATTTTTACTTTTTAAATCTTATTGAAATAAATGACTGTAATAACTACACACAGCAGCTCATATAAGGAAAATAATATACCATTGAATTGTATTGATGTAAACATTTGGCGATTGAAAAGAGTGGCCATGAGTTTCTTGCCTGCTTCTTCTCATGAAAGCTCTACTCCTCGAACAAGCTTTCTTCCAATGCAAAATTTTTATTTCTTTCTATTTATTTTTATTTTATTTTTTTATTAATATATTAGTGAATTGACGTGTCCAAGAATCGTTTGCACATTCATTGAAAATAAACTACTATATACGGATTTTATCGCGTTGTTTATTTGACACTTTATTACATAATTTAGAAACTGTTACACTACTATTACTATTAAACTTTACTAATTTTTAAGCTAATTAAATTATTGAAACTATTAAAAATATTTACATTTATGTTTTGTTTGCACATTTTTATGGAAATAAAGATTTTTGACTTTGACTTTGTATCACCAGTCAGTCATTGTGTATGATTAGTGTCCTTAGTATTTTGTGCCTAAAGTTTCCAGCCTAGTTGATCAATAATTAATTGTCTCTTTCTGTAAATGTAGAAAAAACTCATAGCTTCGATCCTTTACTAATTAAACATATGGGTAATAAATAGGATAATTACAAATGTGCCATGTGGCCAAATCCGTAACATATAGAAATAGCGAAGAATAATTTAAATAAATGCACTATGCTTCTTAAAAATGCCTCGATTCTTTAACATTTGATTTTAACAAAATCACATCAGCTGTCAAAACCCCTCTGATTAATTATATGCTATTTCTTACAGATTTAAAATCGACCATCCACGCATACTTTCAAAATTCGTTCTCCATACCATCGAAACGCCTATACAATATATAAAAAAATTGGGGCACTCTTTGGGGACTGCCGATAGAAGTGAAAACTTTAATCTTTGATCATAAACATACCAAATTATAAACCAAAAATAATTCAAAAATGGAAAGGGTTCGGTGACGATGACGAGAGTTCCATGTTTTTTGTTCACC
This sequence comes from Catocala sponsa, assembly GCA_963564715.1. NCBI lineage: Eukaryota > Metazoa > Arthropoda > Insecta > Lepidoptera > Erebidae > Catocala > Catocala sponsa. The sequence continues at coordinate 2,687,836 of OY751337.1, forward strand.
CAAGAAGTGCTCAACGCGCATACAGAAGTAAGTAATCACATTTAAAAAAAAGGTTCGGGTCGGATGCTAGTTGCTGATACTCTATTAGTGGTCATTAAGGGGGTCAAAATTTCGTTATTTTTTGCGTAGGACGCACCATTTCTGAGATATTGTTAATATTCTACAATAATTAAAAAATGGAAAGCTATAGGAAACCCTCGCAGTTTCGTTTCCCCATTAAATAACGTAAAATAAAATTTTTCTTTTATGAATTAATTAAGCTAATATCGTACCAGTAAGTACTCCGTCCCCTAAGCGGTATCGATTGCTCGTTTATTACTTATTGCTTTGAATATTCATTTTTAATCGTGCAAGACTAATATATTTGCGCAGAAGTGTGAATACATTAAAAATAAAACAAGTATTAATGGTCAACTGGAGAAGTAATTGCTATCTTTTATAGTAAGTAGGTTTATAGTTTAAGCTAGTAGATAACTTATGCCTGCTGCTTTGCTCGTAAACAGTACTTTATTTTTGGATGAAAAGTAACCTATACCCTTTTCTGTATCTCTGACATCGTCATGATCATGATGATCGGTCGCGCAGTTAAGGCGTGAAAGCGTAACAAACAAATAAACTCACATGCGCATTTATAATACCTACTAGATTTAGCCCGCGGCTTTGCTCGCGTAATTGTAAGATAGGTTAGTAACAGTGCTTTTTCTGGATGACAGGTACCCTATGTCCTTTTTTGTACACCTGAAAACGTGTAAGCAAAATATCGTGATGATCGGTCGAGTAGTTAAGGCATGAAAACGTAACATACAAACAAATTCACATTCTTATTTATAATCTTCATATATATTATTACGTGTCACGTTGTTTGTCCGCTATGGACTCCTAAACTACTGACCCGATTTTGATCATCAAACTTCGTAACCATCTGTAATTTGGTCCAACTTAAAAGATATGATAGCTTTTTTAAATTTTTATACGGGCAAAAATTTTCTAATGTGAAGCAGGCGAAGTTGCGTGGGACAGCTAGTATTATATAAGTTATAATAGACAGTATTTAATCTACTTAGTTAAAGTCATGCGTGGTCATATTATGAAAAACGAAGATATATTCGTGTCTACTTGAGAACCTCTGCCTTCCTTCTAATCACTTGGGTTTATATTATTAACAGCAGTTTTCATTATTTATATTTCCACTTTCTTTGACGTTGTAGTTGCTTTTCAGTAGCGGTCACGGTAATATTTAATTTTAATGTAAACCTGACCTAAAGTGCTTCAGAATACGACTGTATTTGGTACAACGAAATAAAATGACCGCGCTTTGATTCGCTTGCCATCATTTTATTTCGTTGTACCAAATACACTCGTATTCTGAAGCACTTTAGGTTGAATTTAAATTGTTACTGAATTAGTCTCTTCGCTGCCACTCCATCCGTCGGCGCTGACTCTACGGCAGAAATATAACACAGTCTGAAAAGTTAGCTAAGTACTATTAAAATGATAAGTAACTCATTGTTAGTAAAACTTTCCGTTGAGTAAAGTAAGAAATTTTGAGCATAACAAGGGAACTTAATACCGGCCTGACGAAACTTCCTACAAGCACTCAACAAGTGTGATCTGCACTTAAAATGGCTGCTACGTTTATCTAATATTTGGCGAAGCTTAGTAAATAGCTTTATCAAAGTTGTAAATAATAGTTTTAATGGCTTCTACGTGTGTACAAAACGGTGCCGGTATTATTGTTCACCGGATTGTTTAATAATAAAACTGATTAGTTTCAAGGAGATTTCTAAGTACTAGCGGTCGCCTAGTGGTCAAAATTCGAGCATAATTAATTTAAATTTTAAGTTTGATCTTTATTAAGGTTCTATCGTCAATGACTTCACCCTCATAATCACATTTCATTTAGATTTCGCCAAGGCTATACAGGTTAATCTTTTTCAAATAAATTATTATTTAACTATACTCTTTCATTGACGATATTCCTAAGCTTGCTACTTTGTTTTCTTTTTTTTTAATACATATAAATAAGGTATATGTAACCATAGTTACGAAGAATTGCACGATGCCGAAATACTACGAACTCGTAACTTTTCTATGTATTTTCTTTCCTGGCATGGGGGTGCAAGCGCACCCCCTTGCACCCTGCCGCCGGCGCCCATGATTGTAGACTATTTAAATAAGTGCTGCGCAAGCACAACATACAGATATTACTGGTGACATGACAGCACCATTTTTGGAGCTGTAAGCCCTTTACCGCAATAACGAAAAATAGATAATAATAATAACCTATAATTTGGCTGCATTCTTCTATTTCGTCGAATCGCAAATAAAGATATTTATTACCATGTTAAAATACCACGCAAGCGTATCACCCGATTCTAGGTATAGCAGTAATAATAGACTAGAAATTTGTTGACAGACCAACGCAAAAACATTTTGTCTGACATGGGTATCCAACTCCGATAATAGATTTATTCTCTAATACGATAGAGACGAAATTTGGGTATTCTACAATCGTTCTTTATGCTCCGGGAATGGCGGCAACACTAACTTGTTTTAAATTGATCTAGATACAGTATTGACAACATGTTACCTATGTTAAATCTACAAATATAAAAAGTAATATATAAAAGGCCGAGTAGATATTTTTGAAATTTTAGTAACTTGGTATAAGATCACCCCTTATATTAACTGTCACACTGCTGAGCAATCAGCAGTTGAACTATTTATACAAAGGATTTCTCACCCTCCTCACACTCCACTTCTCACCACGTTGAGAAGAGGCTACAGGCCACTTCTCAACGTAAAAAGTGGTCCACCACGCTGGTCCAGTGAGCGAGTAAGCAGATTTCACATTTTAAGAACAATAGACATCTCACAGATATGCAGATTTCCTTACGATCTATTCCTTCACCAATGAGGTAAACGACAATTAAATATTTTATATTAAATATTTGTGTGCATGAACATAGATGTTTGTCTTGGTCTGGGTGTTTCTATGTATAATATGTATGTATTTACAAAAAAAAAAGTAATATACGTATGTTTATCCATTGTCTAGTACCCATAGTACAAGCTCTGCTTAGTTTGAGCTAGATGGTGTTGTGTGAATGTGGTAGAATATTATTATTATTATTATTATTTTAAAACGCTTATATGTATCTACGAAAAGTCAGAGGTCCGTGATCGAACTCAAGACCTTCGCATAGGAGTCCCGAACCTTCCACTACGATATCGCTACTACTGGTAGCTTAGTATTTCATTTGAATTCTAAGCAAAGTTATTAAATCTTCAAGTTGAACTGAAGATATAGAGCAAAGTGTGATCTATAAATCCAATGCAAACGAAATCGCCGGTAAAATCTAATTGTGAATGATGCGACGTGATTTCACGCGAATTGATGTATCGCTAAAAGGCAACATTAAGGTTTTAACTATATAGGGGCAAAACTATGTATGTATTTATATACGTTATTGCGTAGCTAATAAATCAGAAACATACATACTCGTATAAAAAACATACCTGTCAAATAGAACCTCTTCCTTTTTTGAAAGATACTTTTCTTCTTCTCCTTAGCCTTTATTATTCCCAAGTCACTAGGGGTCGACTTTCTAGTCTAACCGGATTTGACTGGATATCAGTTTTTACACGGAGCGACTGCCATCTGACCTCCGCAAACCCGAAGGCTAACGATACCCTAAAGCTAGACCAGTGTCAGGATATTAGAGGGCACTGACTTCTCAATAACGACTGCCATAGATGTTCATGGCAGCCGGGACCGACGGCTTAACGTGCTCTCCGAGGCACGGAACTGGCGATAATTGTCAATCAATACGCACATAATTTCGAAAAGTCATATAATTTCCGAAAGTCAGAGGTGCGCGACGTGGTTTCGAACCCGAGACCCTCTGCATTGCAGTCTGTTGGTCTCCCCACTGAGCTATCGAAAGATAGTTTTGAATTTTATTAATTACGTTTATCAACATGGCAGCCAGGAAAGCTCTACACATCCACTTTGTAGATACATTAAGCTTCTGATATAACTGTAAATGAACCCCATGATACACTTAAATAAAAGAAATAACTACAGTAGTTTTAGAATTTCGCATCAAGGCTAGCAAATAACCAGCACCAATAACCGCTTCCCACTGGGCAATCCTGTTAATTTATACGTGGTCGATAACAGTTTACAGTGCTCACCTCAACCAGGATAACTTGATCCCTCATCCGTTAAACAAAATCCCCTGACTCTATTTATTGTATTACTAATACCAGGGGAGTGGTAGTTCAACTAGTGACGGTCGTTAGTGCCAGTAAAGTCGTAATTAGCACCTGCGTTTCGCTAAGTTTGCAACGCGTAACTTTGGCCGGTGTGTTTCGAATAGTGACACCGTACACAGTGAGACCGACACTGCAACTATTCTGCGTAGAAACAATAACACGGTGTCTGTGTTTTGTGTGTAGTTGGAATACGAAACTTCAGTTCGTATTGTGGAGCATCTAATTGTTTTGTAGCTAACATTGTGTTAATTGAATGATTGAAGATTATGGAGGATTAATGAGATGTACTTAATGTGTTGTTTGAAGTGCTTGTATGTGTCAATTAGATCAACAGAGTAGAGTGGCGTTATTGTGTTTGAAATGGTTTGATGATAATTCGATTCAAGTGGATGTCTAGAGCTTGCCTGCTATGTTGATAATCGTAATGTATTGAGTTTAAAAGTATATGGAACGAGCTCAACGGCCTATTCTAAAACTGGCGACTTTTCGACCTTTCATGTTTCCTACCTATGAGTTGTACCAATCCACTAATGTACTAACTGTTCGCCAATTGCTTATTCTGCACACCGTACTTAAATAACATGCACAACTTCCATTCAGACCACTTCCTCCAGACAAGAGACGAAAAGATTTAGTATGTACTAAGCTTCATGCCAAACATGCCTTTGTAAATAAATTCTTCTTATTCCTAGGACCATTTTTATATAATAGATTAAATAAAATGTTAGATATATATAGTCTAAGTTATAAACAATGTAATATTATTGTTACCAAACACCTGCAAACACTGACCTACTCCGGTACGGAGAATTTGCTTATAGTTGTAAAATAGCCTTAACTCATCAGTAATTTGTAATAATATGTAATCTAAGTTATTTTTATTGTATCAATATACGTATTTATTTTAAGTTTATGCACACTGACCTAAACCCTAATATTACTTGGCATATATTTTTTGTAAGCAGAGAATAGCCTGAAACACAGGTCTAAACCTAGTTCAGGCAATCACTTAATAAAACCTAGAGCTTGAAATTAAATTAGAATGCACAATGTCGGCCGGTTAAAGTATACCTAAGTAAAACATGTACTTACCAGATTAAGAATAATTATCATTTATTTATTTACTAGCTTTTGTGCGCGGCTCCGCCCGCGTGGTACTTACATCAATAAAAAGTAGCCTATGTCCTTCCCCAGGTTTTAAACTATATCTGTACCAAATTTCATATAAATCGGTTGAGTGGTTTAGCCGTGAAAAGGTAACAGACAGACAGTTACTTTCGAATTTATAATATTAGTAAGGATTTATCTGTAAACCGACTTCAAAAGGAGAAGATGTTCTTTATTCAACGCGTATGTTTATATGTAACTATGTTTTCCAATTGACTGCACGGATGGCGCAGTGGTTTAAGTGCGTCGATTGTTGTGGGTTCGAATCCCACACGTGACAAGAAATGTTTGAATGAATTTGTCGGCCTCGATGGCGTAGTGGTTACTGTAACCGACTGCCACGCCTGAGGTCGCGGGTTCGATTCCCGCACAAGTCAAACATTTGTGTGCATGAACATGGATGTTTGTCTTGGTCTGGGTGTTTCTATATATAATATGTATGTATTTACAAACAAAAAGAATATAATTATGTATGTTTATTCATTGTCTAGTACCCATAGTACAAGCTCTGCTTAGTTTGGGCTAGATGGTGTTGTGTGTTTGTGATAGAATGTGGTAGAATATTAAACAAACTCCTCAGCTTTATAATATTAGTATAGATATCTACCTAGCCATCCGAGATACAAGCTTGAGCTTATATCCTAACTAAAATTATAAATGCGTACCTACATATGTTAATTCGCTTGTTTATCTGTTTGTTACGCTTCCATGCCTTAACTACTCGACCGATCATCATGAAATTTCACATACACGTTGTCGGGGGTGCAGAAAAGGACATAGGGTACCTTTAATAGAAAAATTACTTTCACTAATCTAACCTAAATTTACGCGAGCGAAGCTACGGGCTAAACCTAGTATAGTAATATTTATTCAGGCAGATGCCTCGCCCTTCGGGAATATAAGCCCGAGTCTATATGTCGGAGCGTCAAGAAAATAATCATTGGAATGTAATTTATTTCTGTAATTGGAGTTGAATAAAGCGCCATCTATTGGTTTGTTTCGGAACGTCAAGCGTCAGCTTGAGAGAGGTCGCCACAGAGCCAATGTGTCACTTGGAGTGACAGTTATAACTGTCAGTGTCATGTTGACGTTATATAAGCGCCGGAGACTCGTGCACGGACACATTCGGTGGACGAACTCGCTGCGTTACGGATCAAATCAGAGATAATCACAGTCAACCTTTATTGTTTTATTTCTCTTGTATTTGCCTATCATTAGTATACGTACGAAGTATAATACCACGCCTATATTTTGTTGCTTCATCATGTCAAAAGCGAGTTGCCGTCCAAACTCTCCGACATATATATGTCGTAGATTCAAACGGATTGATATCCACGTGTTCACTATTAACGTCCAACATCTTGATTTTCTATAACAGTCAGTGCGCACACCTGGCGCAGGCGACGTTCCGAGAGCAACTGAGTCTCTACTAACGAACGAACGCACTACTGACAATTAGATTGACATTTGTACAGTGTTGCCATACAAATTAATAAAATAAAATAATCAAATAACTAGGGACAACACTGCCGTCAATTTTATTATCTCTAACATATATATTTGTATGTATGTGTAAAATACATCTCGATATGAGATACAGAGAGGCACTGCAATTTTATTCATATGTATAGATGTGATTATTTCACCTGAGTGAAGCTACATGTCTGCTTGACTGGTTAAAGGCACTTTGCCACGAGCAAAAATGTGCGCTCAATCGTCAGTACTTACGATTCTTACTTACATTGAAGCAAATGTATTGAATAGGAACACACTGTTCAGGACTGTATATCTTCTAGAGGACAAGCAGAGGCATAATGCACCCACATGTTGACAGTTTTAGGCGCCATAACTGCCTCTGTGGCGCAGCGGTAGTGAATGCGACTGCTGTGCATGAGGTCTTGGGATCGAATCCAGGGTCGCGCCAACAAAAAGTTTTTGGGTTTTTCAATTAAGACATTTCAATAAAATATATAAATAATTTCTGGAGTTAGGAAGTTGGTGGTGTAAGACACCCCTGTGCCTCGAAAAGCACGTAAAGCCGTTGGTCCTGCGCCTGATCTCTCTCCGGTCTTGTTGGATTACCGTCCTATCGGATCATGAGAGTTAGGGAATAGAGAGTGCACACACTTGTGCACTATAATATCTCCTGGGTAGTTGGCCAGTCTTCGTTAAGACTGGCCGCCGTGGGCGAAATTCGGTCTGGAGCATATTATTATTAGGCGCCATAAAATGTGAGATAACCATCTACGGAACAGTTATTTTCAGGCTATGATTATTGAGAATTTACGATTGCACGCAATATATGTTTTGTGGCTAACGCTGGAACCTCAGGGCACATACACATTTTTTTATTCGGCTTATTTATGAGTTATGTTATTAATATTTATTGAGTCGATGAAACAGTTAAGGTAGCGCTAATAATACCCTAAAATAAAAATGAAAAAGCATGTATGAAAAATCAAGCAACACCCCAACACCTATCTAGAGATGGTTTAAAATTTACATAAGCTCTTTTTTAATTGTGTTACCCAACTGGCAGCACAGCCAACCATCATTTTTAAATAGTGGGGTTATTGTGGAAGGGAAAAAGTAACTCGTTTCACGGCGAAAGATCGCTCAACAGTGAGGAACGAGCATTCAAATGAGTAAGACGTTCTCAAGAGTCCGTGTAATTGCTGTGAATTTGGTAATATAGTCACATAATATTATGTTAGATGAGTGAGTTTCATTATAATACCGTTAAAAAGAAAACTAAATATGATTAATGGAAACCTACGTAACTGTGCTTGTGCACCACGCAAGTATCAACCGCAGGCTACATATGCAAGCTACTCGCATGGATGCGATGCAAGATATTCGTTCGGCTTACATGCGCAAGCTGTTGGCGTGGCCTTCATGCGCGGTTTCATCTTAAGGGTGGCTCGCGTCACTTGTTTACACAAGGCATAGAAGCTTCTTAAGCACATGTATCCGCGTCAAGTACAAAAGCCATAAAACCTAGCTTCAATTCGAAAAACAGCGAACATTCTCACATTTTGGTCGCACACAATTTCTACACGAACTTTCCCATCCGCCACTTGTACAAAAAAAGTCGCGCCATAAACGGAAAGTTTACCCCACTCTCCCCACTTGCTCTCATTAAAAGTTATAGTAGTTTTGACTAATTACTGCATGCGACACACGAGTGATGTCTGCAATTTGTTACTGCAACTTTGCCCGCTCTCCCCGTTATGCATGGCGTAGGGGAAATTTTACTAAAATCAATTTTGTGTCAGCAAAAATTGTTATTCGCTGACAACTTTATGAGTGAAGTTGATCTTTTTACTCGGTAATATTGTGGCGGTTATGTTTTTATTTATTAAGGTTCAGTATTGGATAAGCTAAAACGAGATAAGATACGGGATTATTTGATTGTTCGTTAAGTTACTTCACCTTAGAGAGCAGCGATAGCTCAGTGTGGCCAACAGAATGCAATGCAGAGGGTCTCGGGTTCGAACCCACGTCGCGCACCTCTGACTTTCGGAAGTTATATAAATTTTCAAAATTATGTGCGTAAGATTGACAATTATCGCCTGCTCCGTGCCTCGGCGAGCACGTTAAGCCGTCGGCCTCGGCTGCCATGAACATCTATGGCAGTCGTTATTGGGAGAGTGTCGACATAAAAGATCCCACTGGCATGAAGAGTCGCCGGTCTGCACTGACTGGTACCCACGTAAGATAAGATAAGATAATTCACCGTAGGAACGGCTATCCTTTATATAAAAAAATGTAAAGTGGGAAGTTCAAAGAGTCACTGCTTTCACTGTTTCATTGGTGTCGAAACATAAGACTGCGTGTATATTTACGGCCGACCGTAAAGTCCTAATAAGGTATTTCCAAATTTGGAATAGTCTTATGGCGATTTTGTGTTTGGATGTTCTCAGTAGTGTCACAGCGTCTGATGATGTCCCGGCAGATTATAATTGTCTTCTTGTTATCTATTATGTCAAACTTACAAACGTAGCTCTGCTAAATGTGGGTGTACATTGCTGCCTATCGCTTCGAGGAGTTGCAGGCGTAGCGATATATTGGCTGTATTTCCAAGTCAATCTTTTTTTAATGTGCCAGTACGGAACTCTCGTGTTAAGATGATATATGAACATTCTTGCTTATGAAAATATAATACCCGCAGAGTTACGCATTGCTACTATACATTAAATAAGTTTTTATATGAGTCCATCGGTTATGAAATAATTCCTATATTTTTACAGGAAATCCTGGTTATAAATAACTGGTAAGCGTTCACAATAACTGCTTCGGCTAGGTAAGGAGTGCGTTTTTTTCGTTAATGTAATTGTTGCTGAAACTACGACCTTTCAATCACAAGTTCAATGCTTTATCCATCGAACTATCACCGCTTACAGCATCTAAATCAATGTTAACATTGAACACATTTCTTAATTACTTAGCAAACTGCAATAAATTATATAAATAAAATCTCGTCTCAATGTTAATCGACGTTTAATATTAAAAGTTGACAATTTAATTTATTACCCGATAATTTGTTCGGGGTGTCGTCGGCAGATGTCGCTGTAACAAGTTTTACATTTCTGCCCCTACCTGAACGCCTGAGCGGCAATTATAAGTTTCGGCACGTTGCGTAGAATAAATTTAGTTTAAGACGCAAAAGATTAGGAACACAAATAATAATAATTTCATAGCTGGAAATTTAAATTCTAGTGTTTAATTTTCGAGATTCATTCTACGACGACCTGTTTTGAATGTCAATTTAAATAATTTAGGTTTAGTATTCGGTGATCGATAGTGTGAAATTCTTTTGGGAGTTATTCTTGAAATTGTTATGGTTCAGTCTTGGGATTATCTGTCTGGCTAAATTAATTTATATTCGCTACCTTAATAAAATATAGACTTTATGACACGGTATCATGCCTGTGCATACTCAGAGAGTTAAGCAGAAGTGTTTTATTCCTAGATTTTGCTAAATAAGCTGAGATGATAGTTGCTTTATATTTTATACTACAAAGGTGACAAACAAACGTATAGCTATTTTTTATCCAACTTAGGTGGCAAACGAGCATACGGTCTACCTGATGGTAAGTGGTCACCGTAGCCTATGGATGCCTGCGACACCAGAGACATCACTTGCGCATTGCCAACCCTTTAGGAAAGGAAGTTGGAAGGAGAAGAAGCGGGATGGGGGAAAGAGGGGAGGTCAGTAGCTATTTCACGTCGATATTCTGTGAGAGGGTAGTCCTTCCCCGGTCGAGCCAGCCCATTCATGCTGAAATCAGCGAGGCTCTACTACTTGATAGACTTTACCGCATCTTTGAGTGACAGCGGTACACCGGAGGCGGCGGCTACACACAATAGATTTTTAATAATGTCTGCATTTCAGGACTTGGTATGCAGAATGCAGATTAATGATGCGTGGTTATTAGAGTAAGGCTCTGCTAACCACGCACCACGTATCCACGCTTGCTACATTGCTCTCTCGATCCTTTAGTAAGAAGTCGTTATGGTATTAGACCGAGGGTGTCACCAATGCTTAGCTAAAAGCAAAGCGCTTTTTTAAAAATCCTGAAATATTGTTGATTACGTAAACAAAACATAAAGATATTTCGCTTTTCTGTGCGAGATATTTGACCAGTTTTAAAGAAATCGCGCGTTTAAAGCAAAGGCATCACTGAGACTCTTGAAATTTATTGGAATTAAGAAAAGTATGTAAACGTTTTCTTCTGGCTGCCATAAATCTTCTCCCTAGCCTTTATTATTCCCAAGTCACTTGGGGTCGGCTTTCTAGTCTAACCGGATTTGACTGAATATCAGGTTTTAAACGAAGCGACTGCCGTCTGACCTCCGCAACCCAAAGGCTAACGATACCCTAAGGCTAGACCAGTGTCAGGATATTAGAGGGCACTGAATTTCCAATAACGACTGCCATAGATGTTCATCGCAGCCGGGACCGACGGCTTAACGTGCTCTCCGAGGCACGGAGCAGGCGATATTTGTCAATGAATATGCACATAATTTCGAAAAGTCATATAATTTCCGAAAGTCAGAGGTGCACGACGTGAGTTCGAACCCGAGACCCTCTGAATTGCAGTCTGTTGGTCTCCCCATTGAGCTATCGCTGCTATCGCTGCTGGCTGTCATAAATATTATTATAAAAATAAACAACGTTTCTTTTTACTTGTCATTTTGATATCGTATTAGCTGAGCAAGCCTTAAGCCTTCCACTACCGTTATGGGACCCGTATGGGCTTCGTTTAACACGCAACGTTAAGCTTCTTAACATAAATCCCTCAAACAAAGAGACTAGCGGAAATGACAGAAAAAAAAATAGGGGCAGTCTTTGGGGACTGCCGATAGAAGTGAAAACTTTAATCCTTGATCATGAACACTTCTTTATAAACAAAATAAAACAAAAAATTAAAAAAAAGGCTGGTCGGATGCTAGTTCCTGATAGGTACTCTCTTAGCGGTTATTAAGGGGGTCAAAATTTCATTATTTTTTGCGTAGGACGCACCATTTCTGAGATATTGTTAATATTCTAAAAAAAATAATAAAACGTGGAAGCGTGACGATGACGCGAGTTTCATGATTTTTGTTCACCCAAGAAGTGCTCAACGCGCCTAAAGAAGTTTTCACTTTAAAAACATTTCCATTTCACCCGGCAAAAATTGTCAAATTTCTTTGTTAATAGAAGGTAACCTATATTTTGGCAACGTAACTTCTCTTTCTAGACTCTGGTTCGCTTATAATCATTATGCACTAGAAGCCCAGTTTCAAAGTTAAATTCACGCTGTACCCAAATTCGCTTCCATCATAAAAAACAAACGTCTTAATTTAATTCAACTCTCCTGGAGACCTGTAACTGTTATATTTATTTCTAATCGAAGTGAACCTTTGAAGTGGTTTATTTTTTACCCAATATGTAACAGCAAACGAGTACAACCGTACTCAGGTAGCAGTCAATTTGTGGCGATCGAGGGCTCTTTGAAATCGTCCGTTTGAAACCAGGTAGGGACCTATATCCGGCCTTCTTTTAGTCTCCGGTACACCGTGAAATTGACTCGCCCGATTGTCTGCCGATTTAAAAGACTTGTTTGTCGAACGATCGTCGTACTTCCTGTCGTAATTTCGATAAGCTTGACTTTTATTCGATGGGTTTTTATTATGTATATGTGTATTGTTCAGTTTTCTGTTCTTGTTATTTCTAGAGTTGCATACATACATAGTCTAAAGCCTATATTCGTGATAGGGAAGACAAAGGTCAACGACTATATTATATTTCTATTTTTTATTACCTTTCTCTTTTTAAGCGACTTCCAAAAAAGGAGGAGGTTCTCAATTCGGATGTTTGCATGTTTTTTTTTATGTATGTTCGGGCATAACTCCGTCAAATATAGACGGTTTTGCAAAATTATTTTTTTATTCGAAAGGGGTTTATTCCGAAATAGTCCCATGTAAATTTCATATAGATCTGATGATGGGTTTCGGAGACAGACAACGGAACTCTTAAAAAAATGACAGCAAATCAAACGCAATCGTTGTTTTCGCATAAATATGCATTGTTTACGCAATCACACATAATAACAACACGTCTGTGTCACGACTCCAAAAATTGTTAAATTTTGTTATAGGTTAGGTAGGTAAGGTTATATATGTTAAATTTTCAAGATTAAGTAGATTCGATTTAGTATTATTTTATACTTTTTAGGGCTAATAGGGAGATTTTGGAAGTTGGTTTCTTTTTTGTTAAAAAGCTTTTTATTGAAGTGAAAACTTCTTTAGAGGCGTTGTGCACTTTTTTGTGATGGGTAAAAAATGTTAAACTCGCGTCAGGACACGTGATCTGATCGAAAATTCGTAAGACGGAGGGAGAATTGTCACGTTTGTGTACGATAGCGCAATAAATGAATATTGTATTTTACCACCATAAATGATAGTACTTTTATACTGATAATTAAAGCAATTCGTGCAAAATTATTATTTTCTAACCATTCCAAAATATAAAAAATGCACAACGTTAATATTCAAGTTTTCACTTCTGCCGGCACTCCCGGAGTGCAACCCGTTGTTTTTTTTATTGCCAAATAGTATATTGAAATTTAACTACCTTATACCGATCTTATCGCGTTGTTTATTTAAAAAAACAATACGCACTCACAAATCCGTTCAAAGTAGTTTAATGCCAGTATATATCAATGTAAGAAACATTCACGTAAACATAACATTATCTTTATATATAGATATATATGTATATATAAATCTTCTGTGCGTGTGTTTATAATTAAACTCCTCTTAAACGGCTGGACCGATTTTAATGAATTTTTTTGGGTGTATTCAAGTGGATTCTAGAATGGTTTAGACTTGGTTTTTTTTATTTTTTTCTTGTTTACAGGACAACGTCTGTCGGGACAGCTCGTATTATGTAATAGTATAAATTATGTTAATTATGTGGTGTCTTTTAAGATATTTCGATTATATTCACTTTATGACAGTTATGGTTTTAAGTCCCAATTAGTAGAGACTAGTTATTTATACAGTCTCTGACCGGTGGAAAAAATGTCTAATTATTTGCATTCGAAATAACACAGAATTTGTTGTTTATAAGATATTTTGACAGGAGATCTCAATAACAATTTGCTCGACCTAGGAATGGAACCCGAGACTACGTGCACAGCAGACTGCTGTGAGAGCATTACAAGAAATTGAGTTTGTTTCATTGACCCTTTATGGCTTAACTTCTAATAAAGAACGATTATTGTTGAACGTTATTCTGTTAAAAACATATTTTTTTTAAGATAGTTAATTATATAACTATCTTGCTAATAAAATTAGAATATGCAGACACAAAATAGCAACATATTTGCAAATTACACACTTTTCTTCTCGTCAGGGTATCGAATCCGCAGCACTCGGCGCGTACGTTTTTGGTGAGGCGACCACTTAAACCACTACGTCATCCGTATATACACTTATACACGGTACACGTTCATAATTGCAGGATTCATGAAAGCCAAGTAAAACTAGTAGATGATGAAACATTATGTATCGATTATATCAAAGCCGCTTAACAGATTAACGAGCATTGAACCGATTAATCGGTAAGCAACTAATAAACGGAACAATATTGTGACGATTGAATATACATGTGATTAAGCATTTATTCATATACTGCTTAATTATATTGGGTAGTATTTAACTGCACAGCAAAAAATACATATCACACAGTAAAATATGCTTACCAAAAAAAGTACCTACTTTCCTATCCAGAACAACGCGTGCTGGGCTCAGATGCCATCCTTACACGGTAGAGTCGATTAGAGCGCGTACCAAAAAGTTTGGGTCCTCATACCTCTGCCGAACGACCAAGGCATGGAATTCTCTGCCAAGGCACGTGTTTCCTTCTTCCTTCAATCCTGGGTCCTTTAAGCGGGGCGTGAAAAAGCATCTTCTCAGGCCGTCAAAGTAGAGACCTCAAAATCGCCTCGGCTACTGTGGGGGCGGTGTGGAGGCCACTGCTCTTAGACCACACGACTGCTTACCATCAGGTGGAGTGTGGTCATTTTGACGAGCAAAATAAAAAAGAAAAAGAAAAATCTACTAATTGCACAGTAAATATATTTAAAGAGATCAAACTAAGTAGACGAAACCCCGCTTCGCGAGGCTCCTATTTTGGGTGGGTTTATAAGGAACTTAACATAACCTAACCCTTCCGAGACGGAATGCAGGATTTTGAGACGTATTGGTACTCGTTATGCTGTGCAATATTTGCTGTGCAATTAGTATTTTTGATGTTCATTATATTTAATCCCAATTATAATTAGTTATTGATCTGAAAAGTTCATTAATTTATTAATTACGTACTTGCTGGTACAAGACATGTCGCCGTGTTTACATAGTTTGTTGAGCGAATGTTGTATATTGAAATTAGGCTACTTTATATAGATTTTGTCGCTGTTTATTTATAGGCACATTACTATTTAACTAAAAAATACATATATATGTACAGAAATACCTCGAGTTACACTACCCCGACGAACGCGAACTCCGAGTTACGCGATTTTCAAATCTCGTCCATTCGTCTTTTGTTTGATCATCGTACAACTCTCAAATCTGTTCAGGAATTGTGGGAGAACGAGTCTGAATCCTTAAACTACTTTCTTAGATTTTATCTTCATAAAAAGCCTTCTACATCACAATAACAGCAGTTGACGATGTTATATTTGTAAAATCCAATATGTATTAGTAAGCTAAACTATACCCCGACTTACGCGAATTCGACTTACGCGGTTATTGCTCAGTCCCACCTATCGCGTAAGTTCTTATTTTTATTTGTAAGGTATTATTGTATATACACACAGACACACGTCACACATATATATACACGTTACATACGCAGACACACACAAACACACATACGCACACAGACACACGCACTTATTCACTTTTATAATATACTTACCACAAAATTATTATTATTTTATTGCTTTAGCTTTAGTACGTAATTATTAGCCAGAACTGTAACTCGGAGCGGAGACCTGGTGACCTATAACACAGGTTTCTACCTAGCTTAGGCACCAGTCGTCCACAATATTGCCTTGAGAAAATGTATTACTTACTAAGCATAATATTTGTAAATATCTGGTGAGAAAATAAACATATTTTATTATTATTATTAACTATTTTTAAACCAATAATTATGACTCCAAGGCTGGCGTAATGGTTTCTGTGGTTGTCTACACATTGCCACTGCGCTGAGTGTTGTGGGTTCGATCCCATACGGGATCAAAAATTGTGTGATCCAGAATGAATTGTTCCCAGTCTGGGTTTCTGTGTCCGTTGTTTAAATGTTTATTAAGTCCCCCGCAACACGCGATTTATATCAAGTCAAGAGCCGTTGTACAGAGAAAATCTATCTATTTTTACCTTTTTTTATGCAACTAAATTGGCAAACAAACGGCCCCACCTGATGGTAAGTGGTCACCGTAGCCTATGGACGCCTGAAACACCAGAGGCATCACTTGCGCGTTGCCGATCCTTTAGGAAAGGAAATGGGAAGGAGAAGGAGCGAGAAGGGGGAAAGAGGGTGATTGGGCCTCCGGCACTCTCACTCACCGAACGAAACATCACAGTAGGAATACTGCTATTTCACGTCGGCATTCTGTGAGAGAGTAGTCCTTCTCCGGTTGAGCCGGCCCATTCATGGTGAAATCAGCGAGGCTCTGCTACTCAAAAACTTTTCTCCGACGCTTTGACTGATTTCTAACAGCTATGGTCACAGGGAGAATTAGATGGCCTTCATCAAATAACTATATGATTGAACACTTTTTGTCATACCGTTGCGCGTACTTAAAGCTCGCCTGTAATAAGCAGTAAAGGTGACGTACTGCTCAGTAGTAGAGCAACAGGACTGCATTTTGACTGTTGCAAAGTCTTGTGGCGGTGAGTAAGGATGTATATTCCACCAGCTTTGTATTTACAGTTTCTTCGTAACACAGTTTCTTGTCATATACTACATTTATATCTAGAGACCTTTGTGTTGATTCTGATAATTTCTTAACAGCAAAATCCATAACATCATTTGTTCGATACGGGCATTAAACTTAGGGTTCTAAGGAAATAGTTATAATATAATATAATAATAATATTCTATCACATACACACAACATTATCTAGCCCAAACTAAGCAGAGCTTGTACTATGGGTACTAGGCAATGGATAAACATACACATATACTTTCTTTTTTTTTGTAAATACATTCATATTATACATAGAAACACCCAGATCAAGACAAACATCCATGTTCATGCACACAAATGTTTGACTTGTGTGGGAATCGAACCCGTGACCTCAGGCGTTGCAGTCGGTTACACTAACCACTACGCCATCGAGGCCGAGTTTTCCATTCATACACATACAGAACTTTATATTTGGTTCGTACTTATCTTTAAACTAAATACACATCAAAGTCAATAATAAAGAGCACGTCATTATAACAAATATTTATTCAACTATAAATTAACAACAATAACGATGTAGACTTCCATCACACTTTATATATAAATATATGCGACGCCATATTTACATTTAAGCAAAATTCATGCCCATTTAGTGCTTTAATATTAATTTTGATCGATACTTTTACTTATAAACTTTACATTTTACTGCATGATAAGAAAAATACGTGTCCAATAAGAAATATTGGATACGTATTTTTCGTTTGTTCCACAAACTAATTACAACATAGATACAACGCATCTAAATTTCGTGTTGCGTCACTTTTACGTCGCTTCACCCCTGACTTTAATGCGTTATATCTAAGTAAATTTTTATTGTTTTGTTAAAACAGAAAATACGTGTCTAATATTTTTGCTAATCTAAAAGATGAACCACACTTTTCTGTTATACGGTGTATACAGCTTCCGTATTATGTTTGTGTCTGCAAAACTCGAAAAGTAGTAAAGGAATAGACTTGAAATTTTTACACGACGTTGCGTTACTATATAAAAGTGTTTATATACATTTAATCCCAAAGTTTCCATAGAAAAAGGAACGAGATGGGTGTAAAAACCCAGGATTTAACCTCTTCGTCTTAAATGTAAAAGTAATGAAAAGAAATAACCCCTATATCTCAGGGGTCTTTTGACCCACAGGGCTCATATTTAAACTCGACCGAGGTATGACCCTAAGGTGTCTGCACACCAAGTTACAGGTCAATCGGTCTACTGGTTCCGGAGTTATACCTGTCACTAACAGACAGACACCCAGACCAATATAGTATTTTCATTAACCTCTTCGAAGAAGACTTAGAGGTTAATAAATGATATCAGACTAAAGCACATCATAGTGTAGCCAAGTTTAGGTAGTTGATATATAAAACTAATATACTTTCGTGATAAGTACTGTTTGAACGAATGTGACGCAATTTATCTCAAAATGTACACGCAAGGCTAATCTAATGTTATGAAATTCAAAATAAGAAGTTGATGTCACCAGCAGGCCTAGACAAGTGGCTTTTACTTTAGTAGAGTAGCTTTAATAGAATCGATATCAAGCGTTGGCCACTTGTCTAGGTCTGTTGAACCATGATCTGAGCGATGCACGATGCTGGGACCACCAAACAAGTAACATATTTCTTGAAACTATGTAATTTTGTCAAATTAATTTTGCATATGCAATGAAATGTTCAAATTACTTTACTTTAGTAGAGTAGCTTTAATAGAATCGATATCAAGCATTGGCCACTTGTCTAGGTCTGTTGAACCATGATCTGAGCGATGCACGATGCTGGGACCACCAAACAAGTAACATATTTCTTGAAACTATGTAATTTTGTCAAATTAATTTTGCATATGCAATGAAATGTTCAAATTACTTAATAATATTAGTTACATACTAATGTACAATGTATGTTACATACATTCGCTGACTACAAGTAAAATGTTACCATTTTACTTGTAGTCAGCGAACTTTCTTTTCATGTCCAATAAGAGTTGTTCTAGTATAAATCTATATATTAATACGTGAAGCGAAAACTTTGGATCCCTTTTTACGAAAATTGGACGGACGGAGGAGTATGAAATTTCGCACACTTATAGTTTATACAGAGAAGAAGTGACGAATGCTAATATTTTTTTTGAATATGCGTTGGAAATACATTCAATT
This sequence comes from Catocala sponsa, assembly GCA_963564715.1. Lineage (NCBI taxonomy): Eukaryota > Metazoa > Arthropoda > Insecta > Lepidoptera > Erebidae > Catocala > Catocala sponsa. Next base: position 2,706,955 of record OY751337.1, read on the forward strand.
AATGAAAAAACACTACACGCACACAACCATGCATTTGACACACGCAGTCGAAGCGCGTTACTATGGTTACATATATCAATATATAATGACATATATCAGCAATATCTTACAGGCAAACTTTGGTCGAATTTCGAGCACTAGGCGACCGCTAGTAATAATAAGTACGTTAGAGAATAATAATTATGAAAAATATTATTTTAAATTTCCATTCTATTTACACATAAAACGTCTGATGATTATTTGTATGCATCGAAACACATCATTATTTATTAAACGGAATAATTGATTGCATCATCAATGATTTCAATATGTTATTCAATGCCACAAAGCGAATATTTCTAGGGGCAATCAACATGCATTAATTTACTTCGTGTAAATATTGTATTATAAATGTTAACAATTGATACAAAGTAATACAATAATATGAAATATTAATATTTAACCAATTATATTAAACTAGATGTTCCCGCGGTTTCACCCGCGTTTATCGTTACTGCGCCGCCCCCGTGGGTCGTAGCGTGATGTTATATAGCCTTCTTCGATATAGGCTATCCAACACTACAATATTTTTTTTTATTCTAACCAGTAGTTTCTGAGATTAGCGCGTTCAAACAAACAAACAAACTCTTCAGCTTTATAATATTAGTATAGATGAGTATCACAATTTCTTCATATATTTCCTCACTAGCACACACTATTTTTTTTTTTTTAATAAAACACTATTCTACAGTTTCCAAGTCTATCAGGTCGATAGCCAACGGGACACTGACTTGGAACAGATACGAGTAGTCTAGAAATTTCATTCACACAATTGCCTTTATCATCCATCACAGCACCTTCAGGACAATCCTTCTTTTCACCGGCTTCGTCAGAATCTGCTTCTTGCAGTTTACCATGATATTTCGGTTCTATGATTTCGATTTCATCTTTTGGATCTTCAGTACTCCTGCTGTCCGTGTTGGTTCTTATAACCACACGTGGCTCTGGCATCGTAGTCGGTTTTTCGTGAGCGAATTCCTGTTCCTCATAAATATTCTTCCATTTATCATAGATGCAGTTCTTGTATATCAGCAAGACTTGGCTGAAACAATTAATGAGGACGCTCGTAGATTTTGACGGCTCACTGTACCCCTTAATTACATCGTTGTCATCCACTTTGTTGAACGAGAATATCTTTATTCTGTTCACTAGTACGTCTGCCAACATTTCGTTCCAAGTCAAAGGCTTTGCCTCATCTTTCGGGTCTTGGAAATTTTGCAATTTCCTTAAGAGTGTCCTTTGTTCCTCCGAAATTTTAATGCTCGTCGTGTCTTCAATGAAACACTCTGCTTCGCCTATAAGTATGATTATACCGACAATGTATATGAAATTCATTTTTTTGTACAGTTATGTACAACGCGACACAATGGCGTAGCCGACTGTGAGATTTTAGAGAGATAAGGTAAAAGCGTACTTACTGGGTACAGTCGCGGACAAGAGTGCGAGAGAGAAGAGCCTTTTTGTTATTTCAATTTTTGTAATGGCTGCGAAATATTGAAGTGACTTTTAAAGTTGAAAGGTTAGATTTAGATTTTGACCATTCCGTACATTAAAACACCTTTCATACAATGTTAACAAAAAGGTGCAAACGTTTTATACCTTAAAAATGATTTTTGGAGAGCGTATTCGTAATTCGCCTCGTTGGTATCGTGGCATAAGATTGGTTTAAAATTTCTGGTTTAAGCAAATTATGTTTGAGCATTTCTGGTTGGAAATTGACAGTAGCATCACGTCTTGAAATAAGTCCGGTATTCAGAAATAGGCTCCTCTGCCGTTCATGGGACTCGCTATGTTGCTGTGTATGTTATCACGTGGCGAAAAGAGTAAACTAACTGAAACATTTAGCACTTACCTGTACCTTTATCTTCAGTGATAACGATAACGGTTAAACCAAATATTGACCGTGTGACGGTAACTCCACGGAAAAAACTATTTACCGATACAAGCCACTGAAAACAAAATCTTTATCTAATACATCAAAATGTATCAAGGACATCGGTATCAGATATTATCAACAGTGAAACTATTTATATGTGAAGTGTTTTTTATGCATTTTTATTTTGGTATACTGATGGGTAGGTATGGATGGACGCGAATGTTTATTTATAGAAACACTAAGCCCGTGCTAGGTCTAATTCGTATGTCACGGCGTACTTTACAAACATTCAAACAACGGAAATAAAAGCTCCTAGACTTGGACAACTGTTTGTGGATCACACAATTGTTTGCCTCATGTAGGGTTCAAAACCACAACACTCAGCGCAGTAGCTGCGGTGAGACGACCACTTAAACCATTAGTTCCCAAAGTGGTCCAGGTGGACCCCCAGGGGTCTACAGGAGACTCGACGGGAGTCTACGTTGGCGTGACAAAAAAATGGGAGTGCAAAATTCGTAAGCGGGGGTCCACGAAAATTTATTTGCTTACGGTAGTGATGTACTAAAATGTTGGCTTCACTTCACCGACTGTTCGACAAGCTCAGCGACTGTAGCTAAAATTTGAAAGTGGTCTATGAGAAAAAAGTCGTGGAACCTCTGACCTAAACCATCACGTCATCCATGCTGTCAATACGTGCCACCTGAAGCACAGCTGGCAAAATGTAGATGTAATACCTTTTCCTACCGGCAGATATAAGTGACTGTACCTATATAAGTTTATTTTTTTTCTGAGAAGACACTATTACAGTGGTGTTATTAAAAGTTCATGTTATCTATATTGTTTCCATTAAGGTTTACAGACGTACCAATTTGTTCTAATTGCAGTGACAAGCGCCGTCAACATATATCGTTTTTATTGAATTAACAAAAATTGCACGAAATTACTGACTTTATTGCAAAGTGTTAATGAAATTACGTCTAGACTAACCAGATGTGACTAAATATTATAATATACATTTAGGTTACTCATAAGATAAAATATTTTATGCCTTTACTTTGCTAAACGTGATAAGAGGTAAATGTTAATTCATTATAGTTTAGTTAGTGTAACATTGACATTCATAAGTGTTATTGGTGACCTGAATGAATGATATTTTGATTTGGTAAAACAAAATGAAATAATATTTATGAATTTGGCGGTAGGTGCTTGGGTCAAAGGTTTTATACAGAAGATAGTGTAGCACGGCACGCATTGTGAGGAGGTTCATGTCTCTAGATTCCTAACCGACGGCAGCTAAGACCCTGTTTCCGATGCCGTTGGTTCCTCATACGTTTGATATTTTAATTTGTTTTTATTGGATTACATTTGAAATGTAGAAAAGTTAAATTAATGTACATTTTTAATAAAAGATAAACATGTATTATAGCTTTGTAAAGAGGTTTGAAGGATTCAACTGATTTTTTTTCTGATATGCTTTCCTATGGGATTCACTTGGGAATATCGAGTGGAAGAGCCCGGCTGCTGTCAATTATTAGGTATCGACGTGAATGAACCAACTAGCCCGGTGAAGTACTACCCTCATTTGTATATCAACCACCAGCCCATTCATACTGAGACTGTCTTTGTAGACATGGCAAATATAAACAAGCCTCAACAAGCCGAGAAAGTTCTTCCCCATTAATAACATCGTCACAGTCTAAACGATTTGATACGTTTAAATATAAAATGCCTACACCGGAGCAAAATACGCTGAGTCAGCAGTAACAAGCACCAATAACATTGCAAATGCAACAAACGATTGAATTTCATTCTCTTTTCAACGAGTTTGCTATTTAAACAGGGCTACCAACAGCCGAAAAATTAAATTATTTCATTTTTATGGTACGGACGTGTGGAATTTCAATTTTCGAGGCCTTTTCCCCGTTGCTGTTGTATCAAATGAAATTTTAAGCGCTGGCATGGAGTGTTTTATGCTATGCTGCATACTACATACATAGATAGTTAATAGTTAGTAGGTCTAGTAGTTGAAAGAGTATGAGTATATGCACATTATTCAATTCAATTCGATATCGCACCTCTGACTTTCGTAAGTTATATGACTTCGAAATTATGTGCGTATTGATTGACAAGAATAGAAAAGGGTATGTTAAGCTGGTTTGGACATGTAGAAAGAATGGACGAGGAAAGACTGACTAAGAAAGTTTATAAGGCTAGTGTGAATGGAACAGTCGCAAGAGGAAAACCTAGGCGAACCTTTCTCGACCAGATCGGAGGCATCCTGGACAAAGGCCAGGTTAAGAGCTCCTTGAACCGACGGGCGTGTATGAGGAATGTGATGAACGTGAATGAAGCCAGAGAAGTGTGTCAGGATCGTAGCAAATGGAAATCCGTAGTCTCTGCCTACCCCTCTGGGAAACAGGCGTGAATCTATGTATGTATGTATGATTGACAATTTATCGCCTGCTCCGTGTCTCGGAGAGCACGTTAAGCCGTTGGTCCCGGCTGCCATGAACATCTATGGTAGTCATTATTGGGAGTGTGTGTGTGTGTTAAATAAACATAGTGAAAAAATCCGTACAAAGTGTTCAATTTCAATTTACATTCGCGTAAACATAAGACAATATTATGGGATAGGTTGTCTCAATAGCTTGGATAATAAGAGATTATTATTATCTAAGCTATTGAGTGACAGCCCTGCTAGCATTCCTCGAGGAAATCTATTTGTGTACTTGATTTTTACTCTCCCACTTCGCGCGTTATTTGTGAGAAATAATTGGATATCGTGTGTACTCTTTTAGAAATTTGGTTTGCCCAACAATTTTTAGGAACTGCCAATTTATTTACTAAAACATTGTTGGCTTGAAATTCTTAGCTTCTTATATCCAGAATGTGATAGAGGTGTATTGCAAATTGGTTTTAATTCGATTGTAATTCTTCTTCTTTTCGTGTAGTTAGTGACCAACCTGTTGTCAAGAGTTGCTCAAGCCTCCCGTAGGCCTCTGACATAGCTTAACGACTGCTGTCGATTTGACAAGTTTGTCAAGTTGCACTCACTGATCGGTAAACGATTAGCGAGGTTAAGCAACGTTGGGTGCGGTCAGTCTATAGATGGGTGACCACATAGTGGTATTCCATCTGAGCGTTTTCGTGTTTCAGACGGCACGTAAAAGTCCCTCCCTGTTGTTGTCAAATTGACAGCAGTCGTTAAGCTATGTCAGGGGCCTGCGGGCGGCTTGAACAACTCTTGACAACAGGTTGGCCACTAACCACACGAAAAGAAGAAGAAGACACCATTGAAATTAAATTTAAAAAACCATTTACTTTTATTGTTAATGTAATTAGTATTTATTATTTAAAGTAATTCAAACAAATTTATGTGACTGTAAGACAAATAAAATTTAATGGATTTTGATATAATTTATAATTTAATTTTAAACTTAACTCTCATAGCGTCGATAGCGTAGTGGTTAGTGTACTCGACTGCCACGCCTGAAGTCGCGGGTTGTCGCGGGTTCGATTCCCGCACAAGTCAAACATTTGTGTGCATGAACATGGATGCTTGTCTTGGTCTGGGTGTTTCTAGGTATATTATGTACCTATTTCCAAAAAAGAAAGTATAGGTTGTAGTGTTTATCCATTGTCTAGTACCCATAGTCCAAGCTCTGCTTAGTTTGGGCTAGATGGTGATGTGTGTATGTGATAGAATATTATTATGTTATTTTGATATTTATCTTTGTTTTTTATATCATATTATTTATGTAATATTTAAAATGTGATGCATGCTGAATTCACCTGTAATTAGTTAGACAATAATTGATTAGACTCAAAATGTGTATGTGATATTGTAGTAACTGTTGGTGAATCTTAATAAATAAATAAATTAAAATCATGGGTCAAAATTGACCTAAACTCGATACAATATTTTGTAACGAAAATCGTAGTAAGGCATGTGGCGAGGCAACGCTCTCTCAAAACAAAACGTGTATTCAGTGATACGAACATTATTATCCAAAGCTTTGACGGTCAGAAGAAAATCGATACCAAAACAAAGCACATAATACAATATAACAAAACATATATCATTTCTTTCCAAAACATTCAACATTGGGATAGAAATAGTTGGTGGAATGCGGTGTACCGATCCGTGTAATCGTGCCGCCAGCCGGGCCCGTCCGGCCCGCTACGGCCGCGTACGGTATTGTGTCCTTCACGAGTGACCGAAACGCGAGCAATTTTACCAATTTCCACTGAAAATATTCGTGGAAAACACACAGTAGGCTCGGAGCTACTTTCTCGTGTGATTTGTTCTTTCGTTCTTAGCTGCGTCTAAATCGTTTCGCTCGAGCTGTGTACAATTTTATTACATTTAAAGTAATTGGTTTGCTTTGGTTTATACGTTGTCATATCACATTGAGCGACGCAAACGTGGCAAATGGAATGCGTCTTAGGCACTGTATTACGCATAAATAAATCGAGTGATTAAGGTCTCTAGAATTTTCTAGAATGATTTTAAGGTCGATTTTCTCTGCCTGGCTCTGTGCTACTTCTAAGGTCTTCCTTAACAAAATAACACTGCCTGATTTGGGAATCAAACCTGTGACTTCATTGCCATCATAACAGATTGCTACTGCTGAGCCATCCAGGCATATCTTAAAATCACGAATGGAATATATAATATAAATATATTATGAGTAGTAGAGCCTCACTGATTTTAGCATGAATGGGCCGGCTCGACCGGAGAAGGACTACCCTCTCACAGAATATCGACGTGAAATAGCAGTATTCCTACTGTTGTGTTTCGTTCGTTGAGTGATAGTGCCGGCGGCTCAATCACCCTCTTTCCCCCTTCCCGCTCCTTCTCCTTCCTTTTTCTCCTAAAGGGTTGGCAACGCGCAAGTGATGCCTCTGGTATTGCAGGCGTCCATAGGCTACGTCGACCACTTACTATCAGGTGGGCCGTATGCTTGTTTGCCACCTTAGTTGTATAAAAAAAAAACTCAGTGCTTTTATCATTAAGTTCTAGTCTATAGTCTTAATATGGTTAAGCTGATAGGTCAAAAAATGCGGAGTTGTAGCGCTAGCGCAAAGAGTAAAGGTCATTTGTCTCTCTATTAACAGCACACTATCTCCTTAACCTGTCAATTGTTGGAATTCCAGACATAATAGGAAACCTAATGTGTCTGGCCGCCGGTGTGTTGCTGCAACTCAGTAGGTTAAGAAGTCTGGAGACGCTACTGAACGTAGGAACGCATCACAAGGTTGCGTGTCTACAATCTTCTGTAGTTTACAGAAAATGCCACATTTTGAGTGAAATATGAGATTTAAGTAAAGATTCTGGGTGCCCTACCTCTGTTAAATATTTATCTGTAATCTCGTAAATTAGGGTCTCGAACCCATCGAATTGCAAATCCGCCATGGTTGTAGATCCCGAATCAATTACATAAATGAGGCTAATTTGGGACAATCCTATTTTCATAATTACAACTATTTATTGACAGCGTAGTAGAATTAATTATTTTAAGGATATTTTTCTTTTTGATTTCTGCTTTTTTTTTAAGGCAGCCGCCGTACTAGAAATGATTTCTGTGTCGTGAGGGATTTTCCCAAAATTCAAGCAATGGACACAACACCCAGACTTAATACCTATTTATTGACCACACAAATTTTTGTTGCGTTTGGGGATCGAACCCACAACACTCAGCACAGAGGCAGTGGCAAGGCGACCACAAAAACCAGTACGTCATCCGTGCAGCAAGATATAACGGAATAGACAATCCATGGAGTAGGACTTGAATCTGCGACCTCTTCAAATCGTATCGTCAATTTACTGAATAAGCTTAGGTCCTAGTCAGGGATTGGAATCTGCCTCAGTATATAGCATTTAAGCATCTAAGACGATGTAGTTACAGTGAATTTCTGAACATATAGATAAGCTGATTGGAATTAACTATTGGTTGATGTCATGTTAATTTGCCCAAAAGGGAAAATAATAAGTTAAATTACAAATATAGGCATGCAAACGTAATAAAACGACAATAGACTGCTTCCTATTAAATGAGACCCACAACGCATAGCTAGAGAAATAATGGCATATAAAACCTGTGCTTGCCCTTTTGGGGATACAGGTTTGACACTATCTATACTAATATTATAAAGCTCAAGAGTTTGCTTGTTTGTTTGAACGCCCTAATCTCAGGAACTACTAGTCCGATGTGAAAAATTCTTTTGGTGTTGGATAGCCTATTTATCGAAGAAGGCTATAGGCTATATTTTATAACATCACGCTACGACCCACGGGGGCGGCGCAGTAACGATAAACGCGGGTGGAACCGCGGGAACATCTAGTGTATGTATATATCTTTAAAGATTACATATCCCAGTCAAAGTGTAGGGCCACAACTAGTATTGCTTATCTGAGCTGAAAATTTAGATATTACCACAATCCTCTGGTGGTGTGAATTGATTAAAATATTTGCATATTTCATTTTCTCACTGAATTTTCTCGATTATCTTTAGTTGTTTTTGTGTTATAGTAGCGTCTTTGAATTTAATAAAGATTTTCTTTTAAAATAGAAATATTCCCTAGGGAGTGCCAATTTTATAAAATTTTAGAATAATTCAAGCGCAGCGTGATTCAGTCTTTGGCATAATATATCAACATCTCTGGATCTGGATCATAAATGTCATTATTAGTAGTATTTGTATCGCGTATGTAGTTATCACTGACATGGTTGGATTGTGTAGACATCGAAAACATGCTGGACATCTTCCGTGTATTAAGAAATCAGCAACATAATAATAATAATAAAGAGTTTATTATTTTCTCTCACATAGAAACATACATATAGTGGTAAATATATAACAGATGATGCAAACATGTAGTAAGACAATCGGGGACCGCCCTACAATCCCCAACAGGCCCCAGGTAGACGACCCCAGTGCACTCCCACCGTTCGCAGAATATGCGAACGGAGAGAGAACCAGCGATCTAGTCCCCAAAACCCGTTTGGAGATTGCAAGACGTGCCCTTACACTGTGTACAATACATGAGATTAAGTCTATGTGAGAGACTGGTTTCTGTACTAGGAGACCTGTATGACAGATAACCAGCCTCTCCTGACTCCGGAAATGGACAACGGTAAGTACGTCAGGTAAGTAGAACATTAGTTAGGAAAAGCATTATGTAAATGGAATTGGTTGGGTGTATTGCGACTGTTATAAGGTTTATAATTAGGGGTGTGAGGATCTGTGTGTGGTGTATGTGTGTGTGTGTGTGTGTGTGTGTGAGTGTGAGGGTGAGGGTGTGTGTGATTGTGTGTGTGTGAGTATGTGTGTGTGTGCATGTGTGTGTGTGAATGTGTGTGTGTGTGTGTGTGTGTGTGTGTGTGTGTGTGTGCGTGCGTGTGTGCATGAAGGTGTATGTGAATGTATGCGCCTACGCATATGAGTGTGAATGTACGTGCTTGAGTGTATATGTCTGCTAATTAGGAAAGGACCTTAAGTAGATTCTCGGTCTCCTCATAATTCAGGGATTTTAGCCAGGACGTTATTACCCGTTTGCAACTAGCTTTTGTAAGGGGGTAGACTGTTAGCTTCTCATTTATCTTATTATACAAGTAGTAACCTAGAAATTCAAAGAATTTGCGTGAGAAGGCTGTATTTCTTTTAACAAGTGGTTGGCATACTCTGTGTTTAATTCTTTTGTTGACATTTAGTGATGGATCATACCCTATTAATGAATGTTGCCTTAGAGCTGTGCCCAGAATGTATAGTTGGCGTACTGTCAACACGTCCGAGAGCGAATAGAGATCTTTAGTAGAAAAGAAAAATGGTAACGATAGGCTTACTTTTAAAACCGCTCTTTGGGCTCTTTCTAGCTTTATCATGCTAGTCTTACAAGTGCCACCCCATACGGTGATGCAATAGCTGAGTATAGATTGGCACAAGGCCATGTATACCATTTTAATAACATTTTTGTCAGCTATATGGCGTAGGTTTTTAAAAATGTAGATTAACTTCCGAGTTCTGGAGGATAATAAGTCTAGGTGTTGGTTAAAGCTTAGTGAGCTATCAATCATGACTCCAAGATAATTTATGCTGGAAGCTAGTTCTAAATGGTTACAGGAACAGACAGGATCGGATGAACAATAATGTGGTTTTATGGAATAATTTTTGTGTAATGATGTTGAAATGTTTTTGATGGAGAACGGTATATATTTAGTTTTGTTAAGATTGAGTGTGAGGCCATTGTTGTTGAGCCATGAGATTACTGTATTGAATCCTGTTTGTGCAAAGCCGTAAACATCATCCCAGGTGTCACCATGGAAGACTAGAGCCGTGTCATCCGCAAATGTTACGATTTTCCCATTTATTAGAAGAAGGTTACACAGGTCGTTGATGAAGATGAGGAAAAGAGTAGGGCCCATCACGCTGCCCTGTGGGACACCGTAGGATATAGGTTAATCATCGCTAGTAGTTTCGCCAACTCTCACTCTCTGTTGTCTATCGGAAAGATATTCTTTAAACAGTTTGAGCTGTACATCGCGAATCCCCATGTTGTGTAGTTTGGTTAGTAGGAGTGGGACAGAGACTGTGTCAAATGCCTTTGCTAAGTCCAGGAATATCGCTATAACCTTTTTTTTAGTGTCTAGTTTGTTAACAATGTAGTCAGTCAATTCATGAACAGCATCATTTGTCGAGATTCCAGTTCTAAAACCAAACTGGGATCTAGACAAAAGTGCCTTGGTCTCAAGGTATTTTACGAGGCGTTTGTTAATAAGTTTTTCCGCTAGTTTGGATATTGTAGGAAGTATAGAGATAGGCCGGTAGTTATTGACACAGACTCTGTCACCACTTTTATATATTGGGATAACTTCCGCAAGTTTAAATTCTTTCGGGAAAACACCACTGCGAAACATTAGGTCGAAGATGTATGTTAGGGGAGATACTAGTATGTTGTGGTATCTTTTCAAAAAAGCTCCAGAAATGTAGTCGCGACCAACCGTATTGTCTTTCTTTAAGTTCAGTATGGACTGACGAACCTCTTCTTCGTCAGTTGGGAACAGGGCGAAGGAGAAAGGACAGGGGTCGACATGGGATGTATTGCGTGGGGGATTGCTATTTTGAATATTTTCAGCTAGATTTTTTCCGATAGATCCGATAGATCTGTTTATATTATTAACCGAGGTAGAAGGGTTGATCGTAGATATTAGATCCATAGCTGGGTTTGTTTTTTTGTTGGAGTGTGTTACCTTTTTTACAGCGTCCCAAAGTTTTTTGTTGTTAGTTCTTGCTGCTTTATCTATTAAACTTTTTTCATAGTCCCTTTTTAGTTTTTTTAATAACCAGTTACAGAAGTTTCTGTACCTTTTGTAGGTGGACTTGATAATCGCGTCATTAGGTTTTTTTTGCACTTTGTATGAAGTTTATCACGGTTTTTCATACACCTTAATAGACCAGCTGTTATCCAGGGTTTTCTTATCCGCTTGCGATTGGGAACAATAAAAGAATTCGTGTTAGATTTAATTATGGAATTTAAATTATTAATTAGTGCAGTTGTAGCTACATTTGCGTCTGTTGTTTCGTAGATGGAATTAAAAGATAAATTTTTCATATCATTGTCTAGTCCTATGTAATCAATTTTCTTAATGATAGATGTTTTGTTAGAATGGAAGTGGTGTTCTAGTACAAGTATTACACTATCATGATCTGTCACAGAAGTTTCCGCAACATAGCAAGATGCAGTGAGGTTACTTTTAAGCATTACATGATCTAGACAAGTTTTGCTATGTGTTGGCAACTGATGGGCTGGTAAAATGCTATGTGAGGCCAGAAGGTTTAGGTAAACTAATGAGTTGGTATCTTTATTGTTTATCATTATATCAATATTTATGTCTCCAATGATTATAATATTAGGATATGTCAAACTGCTTAAAAGGTCATTGAGAGATTCAAAAAAAGGATTAATGTTTTTAATACCGGGGGGTCTGTAGATTGCAATTATAATGGTGTTACGATCTAACTTTATTGTTAGACAATTTGCATCCTGTAGGTTAGGTTCAGATATAGTTAGTCTTAAATTATCTTTAAAGTATACGATGACCCCTTCATTCTGCGTAATATTATTTTCTGTTTTTGCTAAGTCGTAACCGTCTAGTGTAGGAATGTAGTGAGTGTGGCGAAGCCAACACTCTGTGATTATAATGAGATCCCACTCTGTATTAGATCGATCAATGAGGGTTAAAAGGCTTGAAAAGTTGCGGTTTACACTACGGATATTTTGATGGATTATTTTGTAGCTCAAATGAGGCATTTTAATTAATTTAGGACATTCTTCTATTTCGCAAGCGGATGATTCCGCTATAACAAGGTTATCAAGTTCGCTATTAATTAGGTAAGTATTATCGAATTTTAGTATAATTTAAATGAGAAGGTGAATTCGAATATATCAATAGACTATGATTGAATGAATAGTATGTGTGTTTTGTAGGTACGATCTTGTAAGAGTGTGTAAAGATTGATATTATGTAATTGATTTGTAGATTGTTAAAGTAACTATGATATGAAGTTAATTTAAGTGGTGTATAATAGTTGTGTGTAAAATATTGGTAGCAAGTAGGTACTATGTTAGCTGTAGGCTTAGAATTGTAGAATAATGTTTTGGTTAGTATGTCGTAGATATTATGTTTTGGCATGTAGATGTGGTGTGATGTATGTGTGTGTAGTTTAGAATAGTTGCATGTGATAAATGGTAATATTAATAAAAGTATAGTGTATGTTTTGATGTGGGGAGTTGTGTTAGGAATTATCTTATTAACATAGAAATAGAGAAATACCAGATAATAAATAATTAACAAGCATAAGAGTACAACGTAAGATAGTCGTACAACGTAATATAGTCGTAAAACGTAAAGTGGTAATATTACTAGATATGTAGTGTATGTTTTGATATGGAGTGTTGTATTAGGAATTACCTTATTTACATAAAATAGAGAAATACCAGATAAAAAATAATAAACAAGCATAAAAGTACTACGTAAAATAGTCACTTGGTAAGGAGCTTCTTCAGATCTTGTTCACTGTCTACTCTAAGCGCCGGTGAATCCTGGTTCTTTTTTAATTATCTATGTAGCTAAACATATAAAACAATTGCATTTTGTAAAAATCCAAATTATAATTCTGTATTTTTGTACCGTGATTATTTTAACTACCGTAACTTCGTATGACTTTAGCCCTGAGGGGTGACATTGGCCCTTAATTGGAAAAAGTTTGAAGTTCCCACCAGACCACTATCATACTTTTTGCCGAAAAATACACGTGGCAATCAATAGATAGCACTATAAACTGTCGGTAAAACAGCTTCTTCCAATTAAACAGCTTTTTCAATTAAGGGCCAATGTCACCCCTCAGGGCTAAAGTCATACGAAGTTACCGGTATCTTTAACTATAACTGCTATAAAACTACTATTTGCTATAATTTTCAAAGATAGAGGCAATCGAAATCTCGCATGTGTGTATCCCTTTATATCGCTGATTGAACCTATTTATAAAGTTAATGACTATCTAAGATGGTGATAATAGATGGTTCAATCTGCCATCTCTGAAGCCTCTATTCACTAGTTTAGAATCAAAATAGTAGAAATAGAGTCAATCTATTTAATTTAGCGAAGTTCAGACGTATTTTCGCAACACTTATCTAAAATCGAATCGAATTCAAACGCTTCGCTATTCAGTTTGAAGAAGAAGCTCGCTTCTTGCTTCGCATTCAGTAGTTCAAAACTATGTGCTATTTCCATATTGATTGATTCGTTGTGTTTTTTAGTATTTCTGTAACGGGGATTGTGAGCGTAGTGCAATAACCCGGTGAAGGTAGCTGGAATGGTGCACTTGGAATCTGAATTTAAATTACTATTCAAAAGTCCAACGAGGGATGACTGGCAATTTTCATTTGTAGGAGTGCCTAAATAAGTACTGTTGTATGTACTTTTATATCTTAAATAACCCTACTAATGCGAAAGATTGTGAGGATTTTTTTTTTGCTCCTCAAGATGACCACCTGATGGTAAGCAGTCGTGTGGTCTAAGAGCAGTGGCCTCCACACCGCCCTCATAGCAGCTGAGGCGATGTTGAGGTCTCTACTTTGACGGCCTGAGAAGGTGCTTTTTCACGCACCGCTTAAAGGACCCAGGGTTGAAGGAAGAAGGAAACACGTGCCTTGGCAGAGAATTCCATGCATTGGTCGTTCGGCAGAGGTATGAGGACCCAAACTTGTTGGTACGCGCTCTAGTCGACTCTACTGTATAAGGATGGCATCTGAGATTATTATTATTATTTTATGTTTATTATTCTTTCACGCAAAAACTACTAAACGGAATATGATGAAACTTTAAACTATAATTGTTTATGCATCAGAATAACATATAGGCTACTAAAAATCTATCTACATCAACGCGAGTGAAGCCGCAGGGAAATTATATAATCGAATTTGGGTTTTTTGTTACGCTTTATCGATCATCATGAAAACTCGACTGATCATCATGATAAAAGATTACTATCTTTTATCCAGAAAAACTGTTTCCGCGCAATTGAGCGAAACGGCGGGCCAAAGTTAGTATTTAAAACGGACAAATTTTTGGATCGTTGTAAATATTGTCACAACGGATACAAATAACGCTTACACTTGAATAACTGCCTGTGTTGCCTACGAATACCTGTCCCGTGTGGTGGATGAACCTGCAGGTTACTAATAGTACTAGTAATATAGTACTAGTACTGCAGTACTACCGTACTATAGTAACCTGCATTGATGGTTAAGGAAAGTAAAATGTTCTCAAATTTGCTTCTAAATTTGTATTTACTAATTTATTAGTATTTAAAACCGACTGGGAAACAATTCACGAACAACGATTTTTGTTTTTATTTTGATTTTTGGTTTTGATTGTAGTAGAGCCTCGCTGATTTCAGCATGAATGGGCGCCGGCCCGCCGAAATGGCTCGGCCGGGGAAGGACTACCCTCTCACAGAATATCGACGTGAAATAGCAGTATTTCTGTTGTGTTTCGTTCCGTGAGTGAGAGTGCCGGAGGCCCAATCATCCCCTTTGCCCCTTCCCGCTCCTTCTCCTTCCCACTCCCTTTCTTAAAGGGTCGGCAACGCGCAAGTGATGCCTCTGGTGTTGCAGGCGTCCATAGACTACGGTGACCACTTACCATCAGGTGGGCTGTACCTATGCTTGTTTGCCAACTTAGTAGTATTGGCTGGACTGAGGACGGGTCTGATGGGGGTGGCATATCCAAGCCCTGAAGACTTCAGGCTTCTCCCTCTGAATTGTACATTGCGGCTTATGCAGTACATTCATAAGGAGATAGCTAAGGGTTAAATCTTGGGGCTGACACAAAAGATCCCACTGGGTCGAAGTGTCGCCGGTCTGCACTGACTGGCCCCACACATAAGATAAGATAAGATGGTAGTATACAAAAAAAACAAAGTATTAAAGTAAGTAAGTTGTGATTTGAATGAATAAATGATTTTTGAGTATGTCCCTAACTATAATTATTCAGACTATTTTACGCAAATGGTTATTATGTATGGATCTTTAGTAATTAAATTATCACGTTATATTTTAATAGCACTAGCGGCTAGACATACTAGTTTTTAATTATGCTTGGCATTTCACTACTTGATAGATTAATTAGTATTATTAATGTAAAACTATGTTTGTTTATTTCGATGAACGATGCCGATGCTCAGAGTTCATTCAAGGTCCTGAGAAACTACATTTTAGTCAGGTAATGCGTTCGAACTAGTCCTTATCCTTACTTCCATACTAATATTATAAATTCGAATATAACTCTGTCTGTCTATCTGTCTGTCTGTTACCTTTTCACGGGCGGAGCCGCGCGCAAAAACTAGTATTATATAAATGCGAATATAAGTTTTTTTGTTTGTTTGTTAGGCTTTCACGCCGTAAATCCTTGACTGGTCATCATGAAATTTAGCATACACGTTGTCAGGAGTACAAAAAAGGACATAACTTTTACCTGGTACCTTTTATCCAGAAATAGTACTCATTTCGAGGGATTTAAATCTATTGACAAATCTAGATTAGCGCGGGCAAAGCACGGGCAAAATCTAGTTGAAAATAAATTTATGTATTTTTTTTACCACATACACACAACACCATCTAGCCCAAACTAAGCAGAGCTTGTATTATGGGTACTAGACAATGGATAAACATACTTATATACTTTTTCTTTGTAAATACATACATATTATACATAGAAACACCCAGACCAAGACAAACATTCATGTTCATGCACACAAATGTTTGACTTGTGCGGGAATCGAACCCGCGACCTCAGGCGTGGCAGTCGGTTACACTAACCACTACGCCATCGAGGCCGTTTATTTTTACAGAAAGTTTACAGACTAATATTCTTATATATAAATACAATAATTAACTTCTATTGCTAATAACAAGCTCTCAAACTCAAATCTATATATTAATACGTGAAGCGAAAACTTTGGATCCCTTTTTACGAAAATTGGGCGGACGGAGGAGTATGAAATTTCGCATACTTATAGTTTATCTGTATATCACTTCTTCCCTGTAGAAGAAGTGACGAATCCTAATATTTATATAAAATATGCAGTAGAAATACATTAAATTAATGAAAATCACTACACGCACACAACCATGCATTTGACACACGCAGTCGAAGCGCGTAACTATGGTGACATATATCAATATATAATGACATATATATCAGCAATATCTTACAGGCAAACTTTGGTCGAATTTCGAGCACTAGGCGACTGCTAGTAGTGATAAATGTCTATGATTTTCATTTAATATGTTTACATTATTATAATGAAACATAGCTTAGCTTTCGCACCCCGTCAGCCTAACACAGAAACTATTTTTGTTAGTCAAGTCATGCAGTTAAGTAGTTCTACGAGCTCGTTAGCAATTCACCATCAGTTTTAACTGACAGCTAGTGAAGGTAATTAGTGGCCGTGTTTACTCAACTTGTGACTGTATAGGTAATATATATATATATATATATATATATATATATATATATATATATATATATATATATATATATATACATATGTATATTGTATATAATAGCAGTGAAAGCCTAATGCCAAACCGTTTGACTGCCATGCAGATGCCTTGAGCTCAATCCCACAGGAAGGCAACTCTGAATTTTCGAAGTTATATGCGTCAATTATCGAAGAGCAGCGATAGCTCAGTGGGGAGACCAACAGACTGCAATGCAGAGGGTCTTGGGTTCGAACCCACGTCGCGCACCTCTGACTTTCGGAAGTTATATGGCTTTTCGAAATTATGTGCGTATTGATCGACAATTATTACCTGCTCCGTGCCTCGGAGAGCACGTTAAGCCGTCGGTCCCGGCTGCCATGAACATCTATGGCAGTCGTTATTGGGAAGTCAGTGCCCTCTAATATCCTGACACTGGTCTAGCCTTAGGGTATCGTTAGCCTTCGGGTTGCGGAGGTCAGATGGCAGTCGCTCCGTGTAAGAACTGATATCCAGTCAAATCCGGTTAGACTAGCAAGCCGACCCCAAGTGACTTGGGAATAATAAAGGGAGAAGATATGCATCAATTATCAATCGCTCAAATGGTAAAGGAACCTTTACCGTTTTAGCAATCGATATGAATTCTTACGATAAAATATTAAGATGGAAAATTAACTTATTTTTTTTAGTTGTTTCAAAAGATGATTAGGAATTTAACCTCTCGGGTTAAGCTGTGTTAGGAGGTTCAGGTATTCGAATGAATGATTCGAGACAGCTCGATTTTAATTCCCGATTTTAGCGATTTTAGTATAATTTTCAAGTTAAAATTTTTAGTCTATAATTGAAATTAAACTACTCTATACCGATTTTATTGCGTTGTTTATTTAACACTTTATTAGAAAGAAGAAAGAAAGAAAGAGAGAGATATTTTATTTTAATGTCGGCCTCGATGGCGTAGTGGTTAGTGTAACCGACTGCCACGCCTGAGGTCGCGGGTTCGATTCCCGCACAAGTCAAACATTTGTGTGCATGAACATGGATGTTTGTCTTGGTCTGGGTGTTTCTATGTATAATATGTATGTATTTACAAAAAAAAAAGTATATATGTGTAGTGTATGCGCCTGGGCGGCGCGCGGGCAGTCGAGTGCCAACCGTGAGCGAGAGCGGACGTGCGCTAGACGCATATACTACTTCACCTACGAGATCTATCAAAGTGTGTTTTATTAACCCAGTGAACATTACAAGTGGCGACGAGGATAAAAGTAAGTACTGAAAACATTTACCAAAAAAGGGGAAGAATGCATGCCGAAAAATAATGCAAGTTGTTTACGATCAGTTAAGCGACTATATTTCGATAAGGATCGTTAGTAGTTTGGATACTTAAGTGAAAACGGAACGTAGTCACGCGGTACCTACCTACATAAACGTTAATAAACCGTTATCAAGGTAGATGTTCACAGCTAATGATTACTTTGTTGCCTCAGTTCGTATGATTAAGTAACTAAATTCTGCTTCGATTGATGTAAACAACTGATAAGCGTAAATGTTACAAAGGCCATGCAGTGAGTGTTGTTTACAACAAAACAAAGGGTCATGCCTGAATAGTATGCAATTATTTTAAATGTGCTGTAATGCAAACAGTAAATTATTGTAAATTATTATTATTGAGTAAGTGCTTTCATTTAAATAACAAGATAATTGAGTTATTTGTACGATTCTTATTTTAAATAAAAATAATAACCAACTATTATCATAATCTTGGACATACTTAACTTTTCTGTTGTAAATAACCTACATACCCACTTATTGTAAATATAAAACAAAATCAGTAGATGCTATTTTAATCAGGTCACTGGTTTTGCTAGGATCAATCGTTTGCATTTCGACACAGAAATATCAAGGTCACGCAAAGACTATTCGCACAAACGACCACGCATAAAAAATAAATGAGAGAAAAGACCGGGAAACGTTAGTGTAAGCATCAATAATGACTTAATTACTAGCATATTTATTGCTAACTAGTTAGTAAATATAATAATTTGTTAATATATAAAGGTTATTATCAGTCAATTTCCATAATAGTAGTAAAATAACGCTATTGAATAAAGTTATTTAGTATATTTAATTAGTCATACTTATGCTTACGTTAAAGGTCATGCCGAATCCGAAATACTCTAATGTGCACGCAAATACTAACAAGTACCCTAAGGCTATGCAGTAGTGTTACCGTTATATATATATATATATATATATATATATATATATATATATATATATATATATATAAATGGTAAAAGGCCACGCTTAAGAGTCTCAAAATCCTGTTACAGGACGCCCAAAAAAAAATGACTCACGCAACTTCAATGCTGACAACTTTAGATCACTTTGATTGTGAGGGTGACACGACATCAGTTTGTACCCGATGGGAGAAATGGAAACGGGCCCTCGAAATTTATCTTTTAGCTGCTAATATTGACTCCCCTAATAAAAAGCGAGCTACTCTTCTCCATGTTGGTGGATTAGCACTACAGGAGATTTACTACAATTTGCCCGGGGCCCACGCAGAGGAAGGTAAAGGTGATGACGGGAAAGACTTAGATGTGTATAAAATTGCACTTGAAAAACTTGACGGTTATTTTTCCCCAAAGCAAAGCTATATTTATGAAAGATGATGTATTTTAAGGATTTTGTTGCAAAAAGCGAGTCAAAGTTTAATTCAAAATTAGTTACTTTGTAAAGTAATAATAGTGGAGAGTATCTGTTGACTGAAATGAAAGACTACTGTAAGAGGTATTAGTTATCACTTAACAGTACCCCAGTACCCAGAACTCCACAGTTAAATGGTGTGGCTAAACGTATGGTTCGAACCATAACGAAAAGTCAGTACGAAAAGGCTCGTTCTATGTTAACTGGTGCAATGATAGATAAATGCTTTTGAGCGAAAGCAGTGTTAACTGCTGTAATATTACATCTACAAAAGCCCTAAATTAGTCTAAAACTTCATATGAGTTATGGCATGATAGAAAACCAAGTATTAAATTCTTTAGGATGTTTGGTTTAACTGTCCGTAATAAAACCAATACATGTAAATTTCATGATAAGTCATGGAAAGGAATATTGGTGGGCTATAGTCCAAATGATTATAAGGTATGGAACACAGAATGCGATAAATATATAACTGTCAAGGATGTTACAGTGGATGAGATTAATTTTGGTGTCCAGGCCTACACTAAAGCCTGAAGGGAATAATTTTAAAAATCCTATGACAAAACTGATGTGGACCAAGTGGTGAAGTCAGTGTCAACCGAATCTCAAAATGTAACTATCCCTAAATCAGATATGTACTTTAAAATCTGATGTACAAGACAGTACTAGTAAAATTCGCAAAATAGATAATGGGGTTGCATGTGAACCTGACATTGACATGGTTTCCTTACCTGTAAGCAGTGATAAAACGCATTTACCTAGAATGAGTGATGGGCTCAAAGATCGTCTTCGTATTTGTTATAAGGAAAGTGATGATAAAGATGACTATTTGTTTAGTGTCAATTCATTGACATGTATAATACCTAAATCACTTTAAGAGATAAAGTCACTTGATAACTTGTTAATAGGTCTTACAAGGAGAAAGTTATTGAAGATGAACTAGAATCTCATAGAATAAATAATAAATGGTCTCTAGTGCCTAGACCAGATGATAGAAATAAATATTGTAGACTATAGATAGGTCTTTACTATTATCTTCACTATTAAAACTGATGAGTTTGGAAAACCTTTTAGATATAAGGCTCTTCTTGTTGCCGAAGGTTTCAACCAATAATATCTTACTGATTATAATGAAACTTGCGCCTGTCGCTAGAATAGCTAGTTATCGTTTTATAATTAGTTTTGCAAATCAATATAAATTATTAATTTATCATATGGATGAAAACCGCTTTCTTAAATGGCGTTTTAAAGGAATAGAAATTATGTATGTAAATTAAATAAAGCATTATAATATGGGTTGAAACAGGTTGCAAGGTCTTGGTTTGAAGTATTTGAACATTCTTTAAAGAAAGGGGTTTTCAGAATTAATCGGTTGATAGTCTATAAATACGTTAGACAAAGGAAATGTCACGAAAAATATTTATTTGGTTATAGTATGTGCAGACGTTCAAACAATGAACGAATTCAAACGTTATTTAATGACTAAATTTGAAATTTAAGTCGTTATACACAAAATAATAATAAGGAATTATGGCATTGCTTAAAACGCGTATTATATACGCGTGATATCTTAAAGGTACTATGCATCTAAAGTTCACCTATAAAAGAAATTATTATGATAATGCTATTCTGATCGGAAAAGTACTACTGGTTACTTATTTAAACTGATTGAAAAGTGTACTATAAATTGGTGTACAAAGAGACAAACTTCTGTTGCAGCTTCATATACTGAAGCCGAATATATGGCCCTTTACGAGGCTCTAAAAGAAGCCTTATGGCTTTGGTCTTTAGCCGGAATTATTAACATACGAATTAATAAACCTATTATCATATTTGAGGATAATAACGGCTGTATAAGTATTGCTAATAATCCAACTAGCCATAAGAGATCAAAACATATTGATATAAAATATCACTTCTCATGAGAGCAAGTTGAAAGAAATATAATTAAATTAAATTATGTTCCCACAGGTCAACAACTGGCAGATGTTTTGACAAAACCGTTACCAACAACTTCTTTCCAAGATTTAAGATACAAAATGGGTTTAAAATAAGTATTATTACTGTGCATAAGTGTGTACATATTTGATTAACTTATGTAAATGGTCTGATTAGGTTTTTCTGGGTTTTCCCTAATACTTGCAACAAATGTTGGACCATGTTTACGTTTATACATTTTCCCAGCAAACACTTGGAGGTGATATATGATCTGTTAAGATATTATAAATATCTACAACAATTATTCTTGTTTGAATTGTATAAAGCAGTGATTAATTTTTGAGGGGGCGTGTTGAATTTTATACATTTATATGTGCAAAAATTAATTAATTATTATATAACTATTTAGAATAATTGCACCTCAGTAATTATATAATTTAACATCATACAATATAAATAGTAGTCAAATACTTGACAGTTTGATAAGCTATAAAAGGCGTAGCAACACTGCTATCTGTCACTTCTTGTTGGGAGCTCTACAAAAAGAGGTACAATTAATGTTGTAAGCAGCTATGGTGTTCCGGGAGTTTTGGAGAATGTATTGTATTGTCCTGAGGTACCATACAACTTATTATCAGTTTCAAAGATGCAGCAGGTCGGATTGAAGCTTATTTTTGATCAGCATGGGATTCTCATTATAAAGGAAGGTAAAATAATTATGAAGGGTAAGCTTTTACATAGGTAACCTTATTACTTCAGATTTTAGAATACCTATTGAGAGGGGTCAGTCTGTTTACCATTTATACAAGTTTCACATTTCAATCATTTTAGTCTTCAATTAAATTATTACGCTTTAACTCAATACTAATATGACCTAAGCGTTGATGCCATAATTTATAATTATTAACACCTGTGACAACGGGAATCAATTTACGAGCGATCTGTTCCGCAATTTCTGCAAAGAATGCGGTATCGTTGCCAATAGTACTATTCCCTATTGGCCACAAATGAATCGAGATGTACTAAAGAATCGAAAGACAAAATCGAGATGTACTAAAGAATCGAAAGACAAAATCGAGATGTACTAAAGAGACTTAAAATTAGCCAAGCTGAAAATAAGGACTGGAAAGAAGATATTTTAAATTATTTAATGATGTATAATAGTACACCCCACTCTGTTACAGGTACATCACCATCTGAGTTAATTTTTAAAAGACGCTTTCGAGATAAAGTTCATTTCGCTCCAGATGTAGAAAATAAACTCATAGATTCCGATGTGAGAGATAGGGATATGCTAATGAAAGAAAAAGGGAAAGAATATGGGGATAGAAAAAGAAGAGCTACTGATTCTAATTTAGAAATAGGGGAAAAGGTAATGTTAAAAAATATAACTAAGGATAACAAATTGACACCTAACTATAACCCTACCTCTCACACAGTGACGGGAGTCACCGATGGTGATATTCATGTACGGAACGACGAAACAGGTAAAGAGTATCGTCGAAATATTGTACATTTAAAGAAAATTAATGATTCTTGGCAGGTCGTGGACAATGATAATAAGGACACAGGGTCATTAAACAATGAGGACTAAAGTATTGCAATATACCTTTAAGCAATTAAAATTATTATCTATCTGTCACTTTGTTGATGATATAATGTTGTATGCCTGATTTACTAGTTTATATATTATTAAATCTATTCTGTTATTTCAATGTTAATATCGCTGTTTAAGTTATTGTAACTTAATTATTTATAAAATAAAGAAGGGATGTAGTGTATGCGCCTGGGCGGCGCGCGGGCAGTCGAGTGCCAACCGTGAGCGAGAGCGGACGTGCGCTAGACGCATATACTACTTCACCTACGAGATCTATCAAAGTGTGTTTTATTAACCCAGTGAACATTACAATATGTATGTTTATCCATTGTCTAGTACCCATAGTACAAGCTCTGCTTAGTTTGGGCTAGATGGTGTTGTGTGTATGTGATAGAATATTATTATATTATTATTATTATTAATGTAACATTGCATCACACAATCAAGACTATTTTATAACAAAATTAATGTGTAACAGTAATAAAAAAATTAAAAAGAAAATTATAAATAATTTAAAATATAAAATAAAACTTATATACCAACATTATTATAAATAATATAGAATACACATAATATATATATATGCATATATAAACTACTACTATTGAACTTTAATACTTTTTAAGCTAATTATATTATTAAAACTCTCAGGTGCATGTCCCATTATACTAGCCATAAGTTGTGATACTATTTTTAAGAGAGAGACTACTATATTTTTAAGAGTCCAGTACTATAGGAATAAACCCTGTATCGAGGCTACTTTATAAACATTCAAACAACCGATGCAAAGAGCGCCCAAACTATATACTCGTATATATGCACATCATTTGTGTGATTACAACTATTTGCAAATCACACAAATTATCGTATGCGGGCATCGAACATACAACACTCGGCGCTGTGACAAAAGCGAGGTGATCATTTAATGCACTACATCTTTCGACAGTCAAATTACTGTATACTTACCATTTTCTTTTGCCATTTGGCTCCTAAATTCCAATAATGTTTGGTCAACATAAAACAATTTTATTTGCCATTGTTTACACAGAGTACGTAATTACATACCGAGAAACGAAGACATCACCGTCCCTCGGGAAATTATTTCTCTGCCTGTCCCTCATATGTAGTTATTACGCCTTGAAGATGCGCTACATATGATGATTCTATTTGACCTCTGAATATAAAACAGATGAGATTTTATTTTCATATGTTGTGTTCATTTGTAAGGAAAAGTTTTCGGGTGTTTTGGTATGAGGTATACGAGTATGTATTAAGTATACGGTATAAGGACGTTATATGCAACTGCTGTGCATGAGGTCTCAAGTTCGAATCCAGGATCGAGCCAACAACGATTATTTATGGGGTTTTTCTGACAAGAAATTCTTAGTAGTAAGCCGGAGTTAGAAAGTTCGCGGTGCTACACGCCCCCATACCTCAGAAAGCACGTAAAGCCATTGGTGCCTCGCCTGATCTCTCTTCGGAGGTTTCGCATTGCCGTTCTGTCGGATTATGAGAGTTAGAGAACAGACAGTGCTTTTGTGTTCGCGCACACACTTGTGCACTATAATATCTCCTTCGCATCTGTAGACTGTCCATCTGGCCAACCCACATTAAGATTGGCTACCGTGACCATAACTAGTTCTAGAGGTACTTAAATTTTGAAGGAGCATCCACAAAATAATTTATTAAAAAAAAATTGAAGCAGTCTTTGGGAACTGTTGATAGAAGTGAAAACTTTAACCTTGATCATAAACATTTTTTAAAACAAAAAAGAAACAAGGCGCTTCGTATTCCTGATATTCTCTTAGGGGTTAATAAGGCGGTCGTTATTTTTTGCGTAGGGCGCACCATTTTTTAGATATTGTTAATATTCTAAAATAATTCAAAATGGCAAGCGTGGAAGCGTGACGATGACGAAGCGTGACGATGACGCGAGTTCTATCATTTATTTTTCACCCAAGAAGTGCTCAACGCGCCTAAAGAGGTTTTCATTTCAAAAAGGTTTAATATAGGAACGTGCCAGTGATATATATATACCTTATTTCTTGTTTTTCTTTAGATTTATTAAAAAAGACGACAAGGGTATACTTTTCTATTGACTAGTTGCCCGCTTTTGCTTTTAAACATCGTTTGAAGAAACACAACTTATAGCGCTAACCTTGGCCTTGTCACGTCGCGTTGGTCTGAACTAACACTAAGAATAACCCATTGTACAATTACAAGACTTACGAATAGTTATAACTAAAAACTTTATTCATTAACTGTTTCTTTATTATCATTCCGTCTCGTATCTTCATGACCAGTGAAGCTACAACCGTAAGGAGTATTTCACCGAGAACTTTATATTTTAAGGCTAAAACTAAATAGTTGTAAAGTTTTAATGAACAACGCTTCAGCCAACGGTTTTCGTTTTATGATCGGCTTAGAACTGAAAATTATATACAACTATCTTTTGCCTGCGGCTTCGCTCGCGTTAATTTAGAATTTGATAATAAATTCGGGTTGTACTCTGCTTGTAATAATATATAGATAATAATATAATTCAATCATGATTCGAAAGACACGTGGCGCCATCTATTATCATAAGAACGTTATCGTTGTTTTCCTCGGGAACAGTAATTTTTTTCGGGGTAGCCCATGTCCGTTTCTGTACACCTGATAACGTATATGCAAAATTTCAGGATGATCGGTTCAATGGTTTAGGCGTGAAAAGGTAACAAACAAATAAACAAGCAAACTCATTTTCGCTTTTATAATATTAGTTAGAAAGTTAGGATAGGATGATGTGAACTGGTATTTTGTAGGATTGAGCTATGTTCCTTCAGCCTGCATCGCCAAGAGTAACGTCTGACTGTATGGACAGCGCAGTGGTAAGTGGCCGCTCCTGCCATGGCGAGTGCGTTCGAATCCCACACGGGACATTAAGATGTCTGATCCGAAGTGGCCGTTGTATGTCTGATTCAAATAAAAAAAAAGTCCCCTACGATACAGGATTTACTCCTCGTACAAGAGTAGTCTTAAAAAAGAATACATCTGTTTACGGTTATTCATACTTCGTGCTGATGAATACTCCATCCAGGATTCGAACTTGAAATCACTACTTATAGCCAGTAGTTATATCTAATCGATTTTAAAAGCTTATTCTGCTTTGAAGCTTCAATACGAAAGCAATCTGTTCTATGCAATATATTCGGTATAAACTCAACGTATAAAATGCACCACGCTCAAGTGAGAATATATAAAATTGTAAGTTTGTCCGCGTGTGACGTCATGTAGCCGAGTTAGCCTTTGATCTGTGAACGTATTCTCCTATTTGAGCCGTGGAGCACGGACCTAGTCTCAAAGGATCAGTCGTGAGTTACGAAATACTACCAGTGGAAATTTCCTCACTTACTTTAGTCGTTTTTACATGATGATACTTTCTGGCCGCGGTTTCGATAACGTGAATCCCACATTACTTACCGGGATAAAAAGATCCTATGTATTAGCATATAGGATCCTTTTTGTGGTCACGCGGTCAATATCTATGTCTAGTTCAAATCCCTTCATTATCGAGTAATAAAAATCCAAATGTCTTCACTAACTACACAGATTTATACTTCGTTGTGGACCTGAGGCATACATAAGTTAGCGCTTATTTGTAGCTATCCCGGAGTATTCAATAGAAGACCTGGGTCAAGCAATTTTCTTGTATTAATAGCTCGGTTAGATATGAGAAGAAACGTCTATCAGAAACGTCTCTTACGTGGATATCCTCCACGTATATATCATAGCTATATATCATAGCTGATAAAGTATAGGATTTAAACACCTCTCTCACCGATTAGAGACATTCTTCACAATTCTTTAGAACCAGCTTTTATTTTCTTAAATCAGCTTTGTAATATAAATTTTAATTAAAGTTAATTTTCTGGTTTAGCAGCAAAAATTTACCAATGCTGTGCGTGGCATATAAAACTATCCTCTCAGTTTTACATGTATCAGGTCTAACTTTAACCAATTAGAGATAGCTGCTCGAGAAGCTGTTTTTAGTAGGCAGGTAACAGCTTTTGTACTTGCTACGTTAAATATCTAGAAATCTTTGCTAGTCCTAATAATTGAAACATAGTTTATTATTTTGACTTTAAACGGTCTGCGGATAGGTTTTTCAATTTCTAGTTTTTTTGTTAACACCTCCAGCAAAGCTAAAATGCTTGTATTAAGAGTGGGTGCATGCTGGTAGTGAACCCACTCCTGCTATTTTTTTTTATACAACTATGATGTCAAACAAACCTGATGGTAAATGGTCACCTTAGCCTATGAACGCCTGCGACACCAGAGGCATCACTTGCGCGTTGCCGACCCTTTAAGAAAGGAAGAAGAGACTATTTAAGAAAGGATGAAGTGGGAAGAAGATGGAGCGGGCTAGGAGAAAAGGGCTCACTTACCGAACAATACACAACAGTAGGAATACTACTATTTCACGTCGATATTTTGTGAGAGTGTAGTCCTTCCCTGGTCGAGCCGGCCCATTCATGCTGGAATCAGCGAGGAACTCTTAGAGACTACTCTTACTGCTATGCCAATATCCTGGGAATGAACCCACGATCTTTCAATGGCAAGTAGACATCGTTACATTTTAAAGATGTCGATTAGGTGTTTTATTTTAAAGATGTGGTGTCTGTTTATCTCTGGATTTGCAGACATATAAATAGATTGTCAATTCTATTATGGCTAATATCTTAATTGCCTGATTTGACACGGTCATATACTGTTTAAGGCTATAGTTTACGTTATAGGTGGTCCATTGGTTTAAGTGTGCACTGTACTTCTGACTATTACATGGGTTCTGGCTCTGGGCTCTATCTCTCCACGATACAAATACTTAATAAATAATACTAATACAATATTAACATTTTAAAAATACCAAGTCTTTGACCTTTATTTCAATGTTTGTAAAGTCCCCTGTGAAGTCAGAACACATGGAGTAAGCCTTGTGTAGTCGCACATGAATAAAGTTCGATTACCAGTTGATAGCGATGCTGACGAATTCTACGACGGCTAAAGCAGTTTTGTTAATTTTAGTATTATAATTATTAGTATTTTTATAATTACTTTGTCTTTGTTAATACGTTTGTAAATATATACCTGTTTTTTCTTTTTTATAGTATAGTGACACGGCAAAGTGATTGTAACGGACCTGATGGAAAGCCCAATTACAGTCCAGAGACAATGACGACGAGGAGAAGATAGATATCTTCTAGCTGTTGACAGTCGTACATTAATATATAATAATACCTATTAGATTTATTAGTGTTATAATGTATAATACATATAATATTATTGTGAATGTGTCTTGGTAATATATTAATTAAACTACTATATAATGTCCTCCAGACCGAATTTCGGCCACGGCAGCCAGACTTAACGTAGATTGGCCATCTGCGCAGGAGATATTATAGTGCACAAGTGTGTGCGCAAACACAAGTGCACTCTCTATTTACTAACTCTCATGACCCGATGGGACGGTAATCCGACACTACCGGAGAGAGATCAGGCGCAGGACCAACGGCTTTACGTGTTTTCCGAGGCACGGGGATGTCTAACACCGCCAACTTCCTAACTCCGGGCTGCTATTGAGATTTCTTAATTGAAAAACCCAATAGCTTTTTGTTGGCCCGACCCGGGATTCGAACCCGAGACCTCATACACAGCAGTCGCATTCACTACCGGTGCACCACGGAGGCTACTACAATATAAAAAAATTGGGGCAGTCTTTGGGGACTACCGATAGAAGTGAAAATTTTAATCCTTCATCATAAACACTTATTTAAAAACCAGAAATAATTAAAAATGGAAAGCGTTCGGTGACGATGACGCGAGTTCTATGATTTTTGTTCACCCAAGAAGTGCTCAACGCGCCTAAAGAAGTTTTCACTTCACAAATAACACCCACTCTATTTTTCGTACATCGAGTGCACGCTCACAAATATGAATATTTTCTATTTCAACACAAAGTACGTGTGACGGACAAGCGTTGAATGTCAAACACTAGCGACTGACTGGAGACTGTTTGTGTGAGCGCACTGATTTCTGTGGTGATACACAAGGGTTTGGTATACGTAGGTATGTGCGGCTAAGGTTTCAGTAGTCACCTGACCGGTGCCCGGTTCAATCGCTCAACCTATTCTAGTACTTATTTAGGCAATTGATTTCGGATAGATGTTGGATTGTCAATTGTGTATCATTCGAATTTTGAAGTGATTCGAATGTTTTGATATGTGCATAATCATTCGGATACATCAATCATTCATTATTTTATTATGTATTGGCCATTCGAAATATAGTTCGGGTTAATTTTGAGAGAATTGCCTTAAAGATGATTTAGTACTAGCTTTTGCCCGCGGCTTCGCTCGCGTTAATTTAGAATTTGACAATCATTTCGGGTTGTACTCTGCTTGTAATAATATAATTCAATCATGATTCGAAAGACACGTGGCGCCATCTATTATCATAAGAACATTATTGTTGTTTTCCTCGGGAATAGTAATTTTTTTCGGGATGAAAGGTAGCCTATGTCCGCTTCTGTACATCTGACAACGTACATATATGCAAAATTTCAGGATGATCGGTTCAATGGTTTAGGCGTGAAAAGGTAACAAACAAACAAACTCATTTTCGCTTTTATAATATTAGTTAGGATTAGGATTAGGATACTATAAAAAATGGCTAATAGAAAAATGAGCCTACAAAATTGAGGAATTTATAAAATGTGAAGCTAAGTACATTTATTCCTAGATTATACCTATTTCGCCTTCTTCCTAGAAAACGAATCTAAAGTTATTGTATGCCCAAAAAGGGCTGATTTCATTATGTGTACATATGTATATGATGTGATATTATCGCATGTGTATGTATAAAAACTGTATCGACTCAATCAATAACAATAAAGTTTACTTTACTTTAACAATAAACGATAAGTAAAGATTAAAAGCAATTAAACTCAAAAAGAGTGTGATATAAGGAAACGTATGGTTACCCTTCGCTGGGTGAAACTCAGTAACATGGTTTATTAACTTTGTCGGGTGACCCGGTTTATTCGTACGGTCGCCAAATGATTAAATAATTGAAAAAGTGGGCTCTTTATAAAAGTACTATAAAAAAATTGGTTCTCTGTAAAGTCGGTTTACGGACGATAGTTTAACGTGACAACGTTATAACAAAAATATCTTTCCCGTAACGTTACAATGAGCGTAACGGGACAGTGAGCGTAACGGGACAATGAGCGTAATGGGACAATGAGTCATCCTTTTTCGTGCGTGCAGCCGGTGTTCATCGATTTATTAGACGTCGTCACGTCAAAATCAATATATTATTACGTGAAACCTTTGTACTACTTGGTCCTTTGTTCTTTTCGGTGTAAGTTATGGTATAGTTAAAGCTTAAATGAAGAGGGAGTACGTACATATGTTATAATTTACAAATAAATATGAATTACTAGTTTTTGCCCGCGGCTTCGCTTGCGTTAATTTAGAATTTGACAATCAATTCGGGTTGTACTCTGCTTGTAATAATATAATTCAATCATGATTCAAAAGACACGTGGCGCCATCTACTATCATAAGAACGTTATTATTGTTTTCCTCGGGAACAGTAATTTTTTTCGGGATGAAAGGTAGCCTATGTCCGTTTCTGTACAATTTCAGGATGAATGGTTCAGTGGTTTAGCCGTGAAAAGCAAACAAACAAACAAAAAAACTCATTTTCGCTTTTATAATATTAGGATGGACGAATTTCGACCATATTCTTCTTTTTTTATAGTGACACGGCAATGTGTTTGTAATGGACCTGATGGAAAGCCCAATTACTGTCCAGAGACAGTGACGACGAGGAGAAGATAGATGTTTTCTAGCCGTCGTCAGTGTCAAGCCGGTCTGACCAGATGCTTCTTCACACTACGTTTGTAGGACCCAATGTCATAGAAGGCAGGGAACGCATGTGCCGGAAGACCATTCCAAAGTTGTATGGTACGGCATAAGAAGCAATTGCTGAACCTTTTGGTAGGTCCCACGATACAGGGAATCCTAGTGTGGGGTCTAGGGCATCAAATTGTCATACTTGTAACCGTTTTGAACAATAAATAGGTAGGTACTTATTATTATTTTATTTATTATTAGAATACAATGAGACAATTGCCAACATTAAATTCATAAAAACATAAAAAAATATTCTACCATCGTAACATAATTTTATAAAACATTAAAAGTAAATGGACCAAAGTAACAAAAAGTTGAAAGTTACAAAATATTGTGTTCAATAACTAGAGTTTCATGAGTGCGGCGGTAAGTCAGTCTCACTGAAATTCTAGAGACGTGAGAAACAAAGTAATAAAATACCAAACTTGTACTAATAAAAACTTGAGGCCAACTTGTAAGACGAACATAATTTCGATCACGTTCGACCATAAAAAAGTCCTTTTCTACCCTTTCTACCTACACTGTAGAAGCAGAGGATTGAAGATAAAATTTTATCGAGCCAACAGTTTAGCGTTAGTCGTAAAATACAGCAGTTATTTTTACAAGTTAGTTTTAGTAGCGGACGATGAAATAGAATATTTTACAGCTCATCAAAGCGTTGCTTCCTATAATCATTGACTCTTTACTGCTTACGAACTATTGCTTCAATCTAGGTTGCATGTATCGGGATAGAAAGGTTTTAGATATGTAAAATCAATCATTCAAATTAAATTTAGTCGGTAATATCGATTTGTTGAATGTAATATTATAAATGCGAATGTGAGTTTGTTTGTTTTTGATTATTTTTTTATAAAAAAATTGGTTGTCTGTAAAGTCGGTTTACAGACGATAGTTTAACGTGACAACGTCATAACGTGCCTTTCGCTCGCTCGTGTAGCGCTCTTGCTCCGATCGTAAAGTTACAATGAGCGTAACGGGTCAATGAGTCATCCTTTTCCGTGCGTGCAGCCGGCGTTCATCGATTTATTAGACGTTGTCACGTCAAAAGAAGGCAATTATCGCACTAGGAGTAACTCCTGTGTCGCGGTGGACTTTCCAAACATTCAAATAACGGACATAAAGAACACCTAAAGTCGGAACAACCATTTGTGGATCACACAAATGGTTGTCAGGTGTAGGAATCGAACCTACAACACTCGGCGCGGCCATCCGTGCAGTCATTATATATATTGCAGTCTACATTTGCAGACTGCTACTGAAAACTTCTGAACAGAAAATCCCAAAAAAAGTAACCGAATCTCAGACCTCACGCTCACAGCAGTTGTATACAACCGCTACGCAATCAAGGCAGTTTAAAATATTTACATCAATACATTTTACCGTAAGTAGGTCAGATTCGATATCGGATATCGTATACGCGTATATGCCTTTAATCCAACGGCTGTTTAACAAAGAGCGGGATTCCAAAGCATTATTTAGTCGGAGCCCTTGTATCCTCTTGTTGCCAATAATCTCTTAGGCTGTGATCTGATGAGATCATTACGTGTTCATTATTGTACTGTATTAGTCTGTCTGTGTGGCTGTGTATGAGAATGTGTGTGAGATAAAATTGAGTAATGTAGGTGATTTTTGTTGTGACGTCAATAGTTTGTTATTGTTTAAATTTATTGCACAGCTAGATTTTTTAATTTTTTTATACAACTAAGGTGGCAATCATGCATACGGCCCATCTGATGGTAAGTGGTCACCGAAGCCTATGGACACCTGCGACACCAGAGGCATCACTTGCGCGTTGCCGACCTTTTAGGAAAGGAAGTGGGAAGGAGAAGGAGCGGGATGAGGGAAAGGGGGTGATTGGGCCTCCGGCACTCTCACTCACCGAACTAAACACAACAGTAGGAATACTGCTATTTCACGTTGATATTCTGTGAGAGAGTAGTTGGTACTTCCCCGGTCGAGCCGGCCCATTCATGCTGGAATCAGCGCCAAGTAAATAAAATAAATAAATAGTTAATTATCGCTCGCTTTAACGGTGAAGGTAAACATCGTGAGGAAACCTGCATGTCTGAGAATTCTACATAATGCTCTCTAAGATATGTGAAATCTGCCAATTCGCAGTGGGCCAGCGTGGTGGACTATGGCCTAACCCTTCTCACACTGAGAAGAAGTCCGTGTTCAGCAGTGGGACAGATTAATACAGGGCTGATATTATTATATGTATATGATATGTATTTTTTTATTATTTTTATTAACATTGGTGGCAGACAAGCAAGTGGCCCACCTGATGGAAAGTGGTAACCGTTGCTCATGGACTTCAGTAATGTCAGGACACAGCAAAGCCGCTGCCTACCGTGAAAGAAAAACTCTCTTTAAACCTCGTTTGAAGAAGGACATGCGTGCATCAGTTATGACTGAGGGAGGGAGATATGAGTAATATCTCAGTACTTATTGTATAATCTCCGAGGGATTCATACGGGTAAGGCTGTGCGGCAGAAACTAGCTAAAATGAAAGAAGAAAAAGATTCATACTATCTTGTGGATAGTGAATCGTCACGTTTCGTAGATTAGTACCTAAGTTATTGAATAGATTCAATATGTTGGACAGATGCTGCCTTTTAACAAACTTCAGGGATATTTAAAGTCCAAAAAATATTATAAAAGTTTTCAGTGTATGTGCTAAAGCTTAAAAGTTTTATTGATTTACGTTATTGAAGAACGTTAGGTCTGTAATATAGAAGTATACGACTTAGCTTAAGGAACATGACTTTTATTACTAGCTAGCTAGCTTAAGGCGCTCATAGCCAGTTGCACTCACTTATCGGTAAACGATTAGCGAGGCTAAGCAACGTTCGGTGCAGTCAGTCTATAGATGGGTGACCGCTTAGTGGTATTTCATCTGAGCGTCTCCGTGCTTCGGAGGGCACGTAAAAAGTTGGTCGCAGTTGTTGTCAAATTGACAGCAGTCGTTAAGCCATGTCAGAGGCCTACGGCTTGAACAACTTTTTGTTGAATTTTATACATTTATATGTGCAAAAATTAATGAATTATTATGTTTAACTATTTAGAATAATTGCACCTCAGTAATTGTATAATTTAACATCGTACAATATAAATAGTAGTTAAATACTTGACAGTTTGATTAGCTATAAAAGGCGTAGTAACATTGCTATCTGTGAACACTTCTTGTTGTGAGCTGTAAGTGAACGGACATATAAAACTTCTTTGTGTCAAAGTTTAAAAGTATAAAAATAAATAGTTAAAGTGTTTGTATAGTGTGTTATTTAATCCATAACCTTTAACACTCTTGACAACAGGTTGGCCACTAACCACACGAAAAGGAAGGACTAGCTAGCTAGCTGTACCTTGTAGCATTGCTTGTGTAGATTAGAGTGAGCTTAGACTATAGATGGCGTAACGGTGTATGTGGTCGCCTTATTATTACAGCCTCTGTACCGAGTGTTTTGCGTTCGATTGTTAAACGAGACAAAGATTGTGTGTTCCATAAATAATTGTTCCGAGTTTGGGTGTTGTTTGTTTTTTATGGGCCTTGATGGCGTAGTGGTTAGTGTAACCGACTGCCACGCCTGAGGTCGCGGGTTCGATTCCCGCACAAGTCAAACAAACAAATTCATTTTCGGTTTTATAATATCAGCTAGGATTAGGATAGGATTAGGATAGGATTAGGATAGGATTAGGATAGGATTAGGATAGGATTAGGATAGGATTAGGATAGGATTAGGATAGGATTAGGATAGGATTAGGATAGGATTAGGATAGGATTAGGATAGGATTAGGATAGGATTAGGATAGGATTAGGATAGGATAAGGATAGGATTAGGATAGGATTAGGATAGGATTAGGATAGGATTAGGATAGGATTAGGATAGGATTAGGATAGGATTAGGATAGGATTAGGATAGGATTAGGATAGGATTAGGATAGGATTAGGATAGGATTAGGATAGGATTAGGATAGGATTAGGATAGGATTAGGATAGGATTAGGATAGGATTAGGATAGGATTAGGATAGGATTAGGATAGGATTAGGATAGGATTAGGATAGGATTAGGATAGGATTAGGATAGGATTAGGATAGGATTAGGATAGGATTAGGATAGGATTAGGATAGGATAAGGATAGGATTAGGATAGGATTAGGATAGGATTAGGATAGGATTAGGATAGGATTAGGATAGGATTAGGATAGGATTAGGATAGGATTAGGATAGGATTAGGATAGGATTAGGATAGGATTAGGATAGGATTAGGATAGGATTAGGATAGGATTAGGATAGGATTAGGATAGGATTAGGATAGGATTAGGATAGGATTAGGATAGGATTAGGATAGGATTAGGATAGGATTAGGATAGGATTAGGATAGGATAAGGATAGGATTAGGATAGGATTAGGATAGGATTAGGATAGGATTAGGATAGGATTAGGATAGGATTAGGATAGGATTAGGATAGGATTAGGATCGGATTAGGATTGGGATTAGGATTAGGATTATATAAATTGTACAATGGCAATCAGTAGTGGTAACCCAATTTAAGGAATAATTGAAGGCATGACACTTGCCATCGGGTAGTCGTGGGGTCATGCGCACGCATTGCTGTAACGACAAGAACCTAATACAAACAGTAAACTTAGCTTGGGACTTTAGCAAGAACACTAATCAATCCAAAACAAAAGTCATGTTGTCGGCCTCGATGGCGTGGTGGTTAGTATAACCGACTGCCACGCCTGAGGTCACGGGTTCGATTCCCGCACACATCAAATATTCGTGTGCATGAACATGGATGTTGGTCTTGGTCTGGGTGTTTCTATGTATAATATGTATGTATTTACAAAAAAAAGTATATTATGTATGTTTATACATTGTCTAGTACCCATAGTACAAGCTCTGCTTAGTTTGGGCTAGATGGTGTTGTGTGTATGTGATAGAATATTAATATTATTATTGTTTTATGTTGTTTTTAATAAAAATGAATTTATGCCAGTAATGTTGTCCCTCGCGGTTTTAATTACGTTTATGTTTACCGCTTTACTGGTGTAGCTTGTAGCCTGATATCATTTCAAAGCGATAATCTCTGGAACTTCTAGTCAGATTTTGGAAATATTTGTTGGGCTTTTTAATTTACATAGCAAAGCACATTTTAAGAAACCTCATGTATAGCACTGCACAATCGAGACAGTATTGCTATATATTTGAACACAATTTACTTCTTTCTTTATTATTTGGTATCTAACATAATCGCATCTCTAGAACGACAAATACATGAATGCAAAAAAATCTAAAACTAACCTAATTAATGAAAACATTATTATACCGAATTCACTTTTGAGTGCGACGTCAACTTTTAAGTAATTGGCAATATAGTCGCTAGAGGGCATAATAACTTGTATATGTAATCAAAAAAAGAATATCAACAAAATATTCAAAAGCGTATCTCTCGTAAATTATATTTTATGCGATATATTCTGTAAAAGTTTCTGCCGAGTTTCTATTACGGTTCAAAAGATACTTAAAAGTAGGACAGGCAATGTAGGCTTAGTATTAAGGTCCCGGTGACATCATTTGGGTACGGTACCCAAAAACATCGATAACATATTACCAATATAAATAGGACACACATGCATGCATGTAAATCCCATTTTCGAGGTAGCACGCGTTGAAGCCCCGTGGCAGTTTACGATGCAACTGTAAATTTCAATCACATTAGCATGTAAACATATCAACAACAATATATATCCTAGAATCGGCTCAAAGTATTAATTCGATAAATGCTTCGTTTATAGTACCTACGTGTCCAATTTATGCGTCCACTACGAAATAACAATAGGTTTTAAACAATTCGCTGGGGCGAGTTTTAAGGACGACAATGGCAACTTTTAATGGGCCCACGGGGCATACACTTTTGTGAATTTTGGAACAAATCCAACATACAAAGCAGTAATTGTTGCAACTTCCAATTACCCAACATACATTAAAGCTTTACCAAACACGTAAATACGAGCAGTTCTTATTGAAGCGGCAATGAATAATCAGTTATTTATGTAAACTAAATGGCCGTTGATCGTATGGTATTGTGTGATGAAAGCTTGGTGTATTCGTCCATAATTCTGCATTTCAACGCAGTTAGTTTTATGTATTGCTTTAATAGTAATGTTGTGTAATGCGTTGATGTGTTGTTTGTTGATTTATGGCTGTTTTGTGCCGTTTATATGTGTTGGCTCGGTGAGAAACGATTTATAATTTAACAACGTTGATTTCGATACAAAACTGGTTTTAGCACGTGATCTTTACTTGATTTAGCATCTCGCATTTACCTCATCTGATTGTTTAAACACGTGCTGACTTTTTTAAGTTATGTGCGTATTAAACAGTTCACTACTAACTAGTATTAGCTTGCTTTAAGAATGAAGGGTGACATCCTGAGAAGATCTGTGTGTAATCAATGACGTCATAGCTACAGTAAGCTTTTTATTGTTACGGCTACGACACGTGGACGTTACGTGGTTAGGAACGAGCTGCCGAAACTGTGCGGTTTTTGTATCATTACACTGTTATTTGTTTAATAGGATACATTTATTATAGGATTAGGATTTAGACGACGAGATTTAAGAGGGATGGTCGGGATTATAGCCAGGTTAAGAACCTTTAATGGATGAACGTGCATGAAAATCTGTTGAGAGTGTATGGAGGCAAAATTTATTAGACTACGAGCTGACCTGGCAGTCGTTCTCCTGTCAATCAAATACCATTTAAATTTTCGACAGTTCCTGTGGATCTGTCGCAAATTTTCGTTCATAGAAACCTTGTCCTGACAATTACAATTACAACAAAACAAAAATAGCTTAATCGGCCGTTCGCAAATGAAGCTCCGTCATACATGTGTCTATTGATTTTTTTTATATACATACATACATAGATTCACGCCTGTTTCCCAGAGACTACGGATTTTCATTTGCTACGATCCTGATACACTTCTCTGGATTCATTCACTTTCATCACATTCCTCATACACGCCCGTCGGTTCAAGATGCTCTTGACCTGGCATTTGTCCAGAGCGCCTCCGATCTGATCGAGAAACATTCGCCTAGGTTTTCCTCTTGCGACTGTTACATTCACACTAGCCTTATAAACTTTCTTAATCAGTCTTTCTTCGTCCATTCTTTCCATATGCCCAAACTAGCTTAACATACCCTTTTCTATTCTATATTGATTTTTATTGATATACCTAGGTCTTTATATAGTTTGATTTACCAAAGATAGAAATTTTATAGAAACTTCTTTAGTAGTTATGTCAAAAGGTAACATAACTACTGTGATAGAAGATGTTTGTAACTAACAATCGAGATCTCAGATTGATCGAGTGTTTGATCTACTAGCGATACGTGGAAATTTGATGGAAGTTCCGTTTTAAGTTATTTAAAAATATTGTATTTTTATTTAAAAATATTGTATTTTTTATTTAAAAATATTGTATTTTTTATTTAAAAATATTGTATATTTTATTTAAAAATATTGTATTTTTTATTTAAAAATATTGTATTTTTTATTTAAAAATATTGTATTTTTTATTTAAAAATATTGTATTTTTTAGACAACTCTTGCACTGGCAACAAATCCAGTGTCACGGGGGACATTACAAACATTCAAATAACGGATCCTGATTCAAAGAAAACCGAGACCCGAAACAACTATTGTGGATCACACTAATGTTTGTCCCGTATGGGGATTGAACCCACAACATTCAGGGTAGTGGAAATAATGAGACGACCTGTTAAACCATTACGTCTTTCGTTCAGTCATTTGCTATTACTATTATACAGATATTTGACATCTATATATTAATACGTGAAGCGAAAATTTTCGATCCCTTTTTACGAAAATTGCGCGGACGGAGGAGTAAAAAATTTGGCACAGTTAAAGTTTATATGGAGAAGGAGGGGCGAATCCTAATATTTATATAAAATATGCATTAGAAATACAGTAAATTAACGAAAAAACATTACGCGCACACAACCATGCATTTGACACACGCAGTCGAAGCGCGTAACTATGGTTATATATCAGCAATATCTTACAGGCAAATTTTGGTCGAATTTCGAGCACTAGGCGACCGCTAGTAACTACTAATGGAGACCTTTAGTAGAACCTCTAGTATTATTTGATTTACTAGAGATATAAATTTGACAGAAGCTTAATCAGTAGTTACGTCAAATATTCCTTTTTGACAGTTAAAGCTATTGAAAGATTATTTATTTTGACCTAGAAGAAAGAAAGATATGTCAGTATCGTAGCTAATGGCACTCCGTAGTCTTTGCAAAGTCTTCGGGAAACAGGCGTGACTCTATGTAGGATATAGTAGAAGACGTACCAGTAAATACGTAGCCTCGTTACAAATTGGTGGCAGGATAAGACATGAAGTAACGAAAATACTTAAAAAGAAAATTGGGGCAGTCTTTGGGGACTGCCGATAGAAGCGAAAACTTTAATCCTTGATCAAAAACAAAAAAGAAAAAATGGGGCGGGTCAGATGCTAGTTCCTGATACTCTCTTTTTTAAGGGGATCAAAATTTTTTGCGTAGGACGCACCATTTCTGAGATATTGTTAAATTTCTAAAATAAAATAATACAGCGTGGAAGCGTGACGATGACGCGAGTTCTATAATTTTTGTTCACCCAAGAAGTGCTCAACGCGCCTAAAGAAATGTTCACTTCAAAAATCATCTCTGTGCAATCCATGGGTGCGCTTTTGTTATATCCAATTTAGGAGATTTACATTTAAGATTTAAGATACCACAAGATTTATAGCTTGTGGTTTTTACTAACCATTACTAATTCGTTAGATTATACTAATGATAGAAAATAACATTTTATTTGTCAATATTGTGCGCGTAAACAAACAAATTAAGCCGTGAAACCGTTCAAGTCACAAACAAATCGTAAACGAGGCTAAAATGAAGTCATGGACGAGTTTTAAACAGACTACTGTTATTTAAACAGGCACTAAACACTCTTA
This sequence comes from Catocala sponsa, assembly GCA_963564715.1. NCBI lineage: Eukaryota > Metazoa > Arthropoda > Insecta > Lepidoptera > Erebidae > Catocala > Catocala sponsa. The sequence goes on from OY751337.1 coordinate 2,747,142, forward strand.
GATGATTAATTGTCTCCGCCTAAATAAATACTAACATTGATGGTAAGCAACGCACTGTACTGAAAGCTATTGCGATATAATATACGAGAGATACTTCTTCTTCTTCTCCCTAGCCTTTATTATTCCCAAGTCACTTGGGGTTGGCTTTCTAGTCTAACCGGATTTGACTGGGTATCAGATTTTACACGGAGCGACTGCCATCTGACCTACGCAACCCGAAGGCTAACGATACCCTAAGGCTAGACCAGTGTCAGGATATTAGAGGGCACTGACTTCCCAATAACGACTGCCATAGATGTTCATGGCAGCCGGGACCGACGGCCTAACGTGCTCTCCGAGGGACGATAGTATACGAGAGATACAAAATAAATAAGATTCGGAGAAAAGATCTGCCTACTATCCTCCAAGCAAAGCTTAAAGTTGTAAAACACTCATCAAGTCAGTCTGTAAATATTTTCAACAAATTACCACCAGAATTAAAGAATATTGTGAATGTGAACATATTTATAAATAAACTCAAGACATTATTGATTCAGAAGTGTTATTACAGTATTGACGAAATTTATAAGGATAAAAATAAATTATAATTGGTAATGATTAATTTTATAATGTATTGCAATAATTTAATATATCAATAATAGTATTTTGACTTCCAATAATTCAGATGATTTCACATTATGTATTTTCGTTATAGTATTATTATTTTAATGAATGAAAATTGATTTATATATTTGGTAAAGTGTAATCACGATTCTAATGTATTTATGTGTGTATTCAAATATTTCGACACAAATGTATATTTGTTTATGAAATAAATAACTGAAACTGAATAAACTTCCTCCAGGTTCAGTCTAATAGATAATTTGTTGTTAATACCTTTAAGGAAATGTAACCTGATAATTAACAATTTTGACTTTTCATTTGGTTATGTACAACCAAACAACATTCCATAAAGACTACAGTATTTCTATGAATCTGTTCTTTTTCAATTCCGAAAAGAAAAATATTGAAGTTAAAGACAATCCATTAAGCAGGACTTTATTATCCTATGTCAGGAAATAAAATTTGCCTACTTATTACCTAATAACAAGTGAGAAACGGCAATAAACTGCCGTAAATCTTAGAGTTTGAAAAAACGGTTTATGTAATATGCAAAGGTCACGTGATACCACGTGACCTTGAGGTCAGAGGTCAAATGTCATAGTCATTTCGGGGTATATCGACTATGTTGAGTCAAATGGCGTTGACCGCGAGTCTCTAGCTCTTACGGTTCTTGAGTTGAAAGTTGTATAACAGACAGACGGACGGACGGACGGACAAATCTTTTGTATAAGAGTTTTTCAAACTCTAAAAAAGCAGCCTTTGGTGCCTGAACTGTGACAGGAATTGAATCTATTGTGGGTGTTGCCATTTTATAAGCTCAAGAGCTAAGATACTTCTAGCCTTTTTCTTCGACTCAGGCGAAAGAGGTCCGCTGCTGGACATGGGCTGCCACCAAGGTTTTCCACACATTGGGCCACCCGCATTCAACCATTTCCACTTGTAGCGTGATTACCGTTATTACAATCATAGCTACGCTAGATATCGCATCTACATATCTCTTTATGTTTCAGTGGAGCACAGCCCCATTACATTGTCCCCAGAATTCTATTCAAGTTAACATATTTTGCCGGAATTTCGGGGCCAAATTAAGTTGAAATAAGATTAGGTGAACGTAAATAATTTGGACGAATCAGAGACATCTGTCCTAATTGACTCAAACGAGGGTTGTTAAACTTTGTCCCGTATTGTGTTAAGGGCTCTTTAATTCAGTGATTTTTGTTAAGGGTTTAATGGAGTTCCCGCTTTTTTCGGACGACCGAGCATTTTGTGAAGCAGACCATTTTGGGATATTGAAGAAGAAATAAATGGCCAACACGTGATTAAATCTGCAGAAATAAATGCACGGATGGCGTTAGGGTTAATGTGGTTATATCGCCACGCGCTGAGAGTTGTGGGTTCGAGTTTCACACAGAAATTTAATTTGTGTAATGTTTTTTATATAGACTAGTAGCTTGCGCTCATAGCCAGTTGCTCTCACTGATCGGTAAACGATTAACGAGGTTAAGCAACGTTGTTTACGTTCAGTCTATAGATGGGTGACCGCTTAGTGGTATTTAATCTGAGCGTCTCCGTGCTTCGGAGGGCATGTAAAAAGTCGGTCTCGGTTGTTGTCAAATTGACAGCAGTCGTTAAGCCATGTCAGAGGACTACGGGCGGCTTGAATAACTCTTGACAATAGGTTGGCCACTAATCACACGAAAAGAAGAAGAAGAAGCTAGCATATTTTAAGTATTCTTGTTATTTCCTTTAGTTAAGCTTATATGCAGGTGTTAGGTGTGCGATAGACAAATGGCTGTACCCAGTCAAGGCGTTTTTTGTATTTGAAGTATAAATCTTTGTAAAGTTTTCCATTTTTAAGGCATTAATCGTAAAGCAGCTGTTTTCTAAAAATAAAATATTGAGCTTTGTTTGAATTATGTTAAGAATTGTATTTGGTTCGAACTCGTGTCACAAATTTCTTCGGTACCTATAGCTTGATTAGTTTCAGATTCGATGAAAGCTTTAATACTTTATAAATAAAGCGCTACAGATTATTTAATTTTATATGTAAAGAAATAGTTATATAGTAGCGCTAATAAATGTGGTAAGCACTAGATTTTGGATTTTTTAAGAAAAGGTTGTATACTTGTCTTAGTTTATCCAACTTTTATGACGTAAAAGAATTTTTGGATAAAAAAAAATGTATTTCTTTTGTACCCATAATTAAAATTTTGTATGCAAAAATCTAGCAAAACATGCTTGTACTATATATAATAGGTACTAGCTGTTACCTGCGACTTCGTCCGCGTAGATTTTATCTAAAAAGTGTTTGTCTCCGTGGAAACCTATTTTTTCTAAAATCGAAGTAGCCTATGTTACTCCTTATAACATCAGCTATCTGCCAGTGAAAGTCCCGTCAAAATCAATTCAGCCGTTTCGGAGATTACCCGGAACAAACAGACAGACAGACAAAAATTTTTAAAACATGTTTTCGTATAGGTACCTTATATACTTTCATATGCATTAGATAAAAAGCTGTTATTTTGACATTACAAACAGACACTTCAATTTTATTTATTTGTAAAACTACCAAATACCATGTTTAACGCAAATAAATGATGATTATTATTATTATTAAAAGTAAACCTAACAGGTAATTTGAAATATATTTACTCACTCCTGCAATTAATTTCTGACGGCATACACACAAGTGTATAAGACCTACAGATATGCCTGGTTCTAGTATCAAGAAAGGAGGCGTGTTGATGCAAGTTCTATAAAAACTATGTCAACATTCCTTAAATTGACTCGTTCCTTAAATTTAGGAACCTGGCCATAGCAAGTTGTTTTAAATTCAATGTAATAGGGGTGAACCTAATGCTATTACTCGACACTCTCTATACTTAGTGTTGCTAAATAGAACAGAAAACGCAAAAATATTAAACTCATCGAGATGGGTGTAAAAATCCAGAATTCAACCTCTTCATCTTCATGTGAAGTTCACATGAAGATGAAGAAGAGGCCCTGTGGGTCAAAAGACCTCCGAGATACCTATATCTCGGAGGTCTTTTGACCCACAGGGCCCATATTTAAACTCGACCGAGGTATGACCCCAAAATGTCTTCACACCAAGTTACAAGTCAATCTTTTCCATGTAAAATATGTGACCCTCATATCTCGGGGTCTTTTGACTCACAGGGCCCATAATCAAACTCGACCGAGGTATGATCCAAGGTGTGCACACCAAGTTACAAGTCAATCGGTCCAGTGGTTCCGGAGTTATGCCTGTCACTAACATCAATCTGTCACTAACAGACAGACACACAGACCCACATGGTGTTTTTTTAACCTCTTCGAAGAAGACTCAGAGGTTAATGAACTCAATAGAATCGAATCTGGAATCTTGCAAAAACATAAAAGCCAAATACTGAGCCAGCCTGAATTTCATACATTTTAATACCTATAAACTAAAAATATACGAGTACTTAAAAACAATGCCTTTGTCATTTTATCTTTTCCCATAAATATGTCCTTTCCAAAGCCTGACCTCCATGGCGCGGGGACAAAGGTCAAAGGTCGAAGGCTTGCCCAAAAATGATTAATCACTTGGCCGTATAGGCGGACATTAAAATACGGACATAGTCGGGTACCAATACATCATGTCCTTTGTGAACAGAAAATAAGTTATGGTCGGGATATATACGTATATGTATAAATGTGTTTGGACATTTTGAATATTGCAAAAATGCAAAATGCTTTAAATAATATTCTAAATATGCTAGAGATTGTCACTTCTGAAAATGCATTTTCAATATTTATACTACTACTAATTATTTATAGGTAAATAAGTAGTCGAAATTATTACGAAAATTATGCAATATTTATGTCTATTTACATTTAAAATATCTAAATTTCCATAAACTTTTTATTGATAACACTAAAACATGTAAATAGCTATTTTACCTTTAAAAACACAAAAAGAATAAGGTTCTAAATTGTTTCGTCTTTGTCTATGTATGTATAGATGATATCAGCCCTGTTTGTAAACTATCGCACTACTGGGAATGGACTTCTCAGTATGAAAAGAATAAGTCCATATTTCACCACGCTGGCTCAGTGCGGGTTTGCAAACTCACACTTTACACATTTTTGAGAACTTTATGAAGAATTCTTACACATGCAGGTTAGTTTAGATGTTTTCCTTTACTGTGAAAGTAAGTAATTATTTAATACACACATTACTACTAAAAGTCAGAGGTGCGTGCCGTGGGATTGAATTTGAGTGTCTCTGTGTAGCAGTCCAACGACCAACCAAGTGGTAAGCCGTTGGACTTGGGCAAAGACCGCGATAGCTACTTTGAGTGCACTATTGGCGGGCCAAACGTCAATAATTGTGGTGTTCGCTGAAAATCAGCGCTGTGTAGTGCTTGCAGCAATGCAAGTGCCACAGCATTATGCTGAGCGCATCACCGTCGTTTTTGTGCCTTCGGATGGGACGTGCATCTGCACATAAACATTTTATTTGTTTTCAAAATTTATATTTTATATATATTTTTATTTACTTTTTGTTATACCCGCATTCTATAATAATTGATGATGCATGTCATGATGGTACACAAATAAAAATCTTTTCATTTCATTTCACTTCATTTATTATTTGTCCAAGTCCAAGTTTTTAGTATTTACTAGCGGCCTGCCCCGGCTTTACACAGGTAGTACAAACGTACTGCCTCCGTGGCGCAGCGGTAGTGAATGCGATTGCTGTGTATTAGATCCCGGGTTCGAGTACCGGGTCGGGCCAAAACAAAGTTATCGGGTTTTCTGTTAAGATATCTCAATGGCAGCCCGGAGTTACGAAGTTGGCGGTATAAGACACCCCCATGCCTCGGAAAGCACGTAAAGCTGTTGGTCTTGCGCCTGATCTCTCTCCGGTCGTGTCGTATTACCGTTCCATGGGATCATGAGAGTTAGGGAACAGAGAGTGCACTTGTATTTGCGCACTCACTTGTGCAATATAATATCTCCTGCGTAGTTGGCCAGTCTACGTTAAGACTTGACCGCTGTGGCCGAAATCGGTCTGGAGGATATTATTATTATTACAAAACCTTAACAAATTATACACACGAATCACTCTGTCTATTGGTGAAAACTGCATGAATATCCGTTTTTGAGTTTATCGCGAACAGACAAACAGACGCGGCAAGTTACTTCGTTTTTTAATATGTAGTGATTATATTTAAAATACTGAGTGAAATACAATTAACGAAGTAGCGTAATAGAAAACAAGTTTAAAAATATTTTTAATATACAAACAACGTTTTAAATCGAGTTGATACTAAATATAATTACGCTCAGTAAATTAAATCTACAGACTTGAGTAAAAGTGTTTACGTGACTAATTTACATAGTTTGATGTGTTTGTGGATGGGGATAGAGATAATTAAATACAACAATAATAGTTTCATAAATTAAAATGGAGTTTGTGAAAATAAAAATTATGTCTTATTAGATTTTGTCTGTGGTTTTGCTTGCGTAAATTTAGGGTAGGTTTGTTTAGATTAGTAACAACACTTTTTCCTGGACGAAAGGCACCCTATGTCCCTTTTTGTTTTACCGTTTCCCTGAGAACATGTATGCGAATTTCATGATGATTGGTCGCGTAGTTGAGACGTGAAAGCATGACAAACAAACAAATTCACATTCATATTATATTATTATACATATACTAGATGTTCCCGTGGTTTTACCCGCGTTTATCGTTACTGCGCCGCCCCCGTGGGTCGTAGCGTAATGTTATATAACCTATAGCCTTCCTCAATAAATAGACTATCCAACAATAAAATAATTTTTCAATTCGAACCAGTAGTTCCTGAGATTGGCGCGTTCAAACAAACAAACTCTTCAGCTTTATAATATTAGTTTAGATTAGTTAGAATTAGAAGCTAGCTGTCCCCTGCGGTAGAGCCGTGATTATTTATTTAAAAGGCTTTAATTATTTACTTTAGGCACATCGACAGATTACAAATTAGATATATATGTGAATAGTATATGGGCTCGAGGTATACATGTTAATTTGCAACCCGATTATCAGCGTGCACAACATTTTATAAATAATTGTAATAAAATAGGGCAGTGTCATAAATAATAGGTATATAAATCAATTCTTCGCTCTCGTGGCTCGTAGCGTAATATTATATAGCTGTTTCTTTTTTTTATATGTGTTATTTCCATAAAGTGAAGTGTGTCAGGATCGAATGAATCGAAGGAGCAAATGGAAATCCGCAGTTTCTGCCTACCCCTCTGGGAAACGGGCGTGAATCTATGTATGTATGTATGATTTCCGTAAACGTATCCTTATCCGGTATGTCGGGCTCACCCGGGGGTAATATGGAAATTCCCGGGTTAGACCGACTAAATCTACCACGTTATGCCAACAAGGTGGTTGATTTTTGTAGTTCTGGTAGATTTCTGTCTTGAATTATGGGCAGGTTGCTGGAACTAGGTCTACTTCTTATATAGCCTATCCTAACCTTACCTATATAAGTGTATATAACATATACAAGATCGCACGAAGCTGTATCTTAAAATTCCGCTTGTTATTTTTGTCTACTTGACATATTTTTATGACACGAAGGTTAGCGAACGTGCCACCAGTGAAAGTTGCTCTAGTTTTTTGTAGGCTACCTGTGCTGGTATATCGAAAATCATATTTTAAATCAGCAGCGATAGCGAGAAACCGTTGGACTGCCACGCAGCGGTCTCGAGTTCGAACCCAAGGCGCGCATCCCTTACTTTTAGAAGTTATATACGGATTAAATAGTTCATTATCGCTTGCTTTAACGGCGAAGGAAGACAGTGTGAGGTAACCTGCATGTTTGAGAGTTCTCCATAATGTTATCGAAGATATGTGAAGTCTGCCAACCCGCACTAGGCCAGCTTAGTGGACTATGACCAAACCCTTCTCACATTGAGAAGAGCCTCGTGCCCAGCAGTGGGACAGTTTAATACAGAGCTGATATTATTATATGTATATTTTAAATAGACACGGTGCCATCTAGCGTTAATTCATTATTGTTTATAATTATTATTATATGTCACGTTTATGTCATTATTACGTTAGGTAAGCCCTTCAACTCGCAAAACTACTTTTAAACTTCTTAAAGGTTTACCACAGCCTTTTATCATTGTTTTCCTGTGTAGAATCGAGCTATACAATATTATTACAGACGATAAACTCACATTATTCACACCCTTTGTTAATTTATGTTACTTTTGCGTTATGACACGTTTAGACCACGTTTCACAGAACTTTTAAGTAACGGTACTGTCATCAAAGACCAATTACAATCGAACGCCGTCACAGTAAATTAAACAAAATTAATTAGATTATAAATCAAGGGCCATATCGCGAGTTGCCACTTGTTACCCCTTTCATGTTCGCATTAATTAATCAATTACGAAGATGTCAAGACAATTTATTATAAAGGACAATTATATTTGAAAAGCGTGTAGACCGCGCTCTTTGTGCTTATGGTGAAGGGAGAGTAGGCGCGTGTACGTGTTTAACGCTCTAGTGCCCCGTTCGAAGTTATCGGCATTAGAAAGGCTAGTTTTTATCTGCCCAGCAAAAAAATACTAATTGCACAGCAAAATATGCTTATCAAAAATATTAATTGCACACCAAAATATATTTAAAGAGATCAAACTAAGTAGACGGAGCCCCGCTTCGCGGGGCTCCTATTTTTGGGTGGGTTTAAGAAGGAACCTAACATAACCTAACCTTTCCGAGACGGAATGCAGTGATTTGAGGCGTTGAGGTGCTCGTTATGACATATTTTGGTAAGCATATTTTGCTGTGCAATTAGTATTTTTGGTGGTCATTATATTTAATCCCCATTAGAAATAGCTGCCGACTTTCATGTTTCTAATGAATTACTGATATGTTTAGTCACATGTAAATGTTGTTACATCTTATAATTTTTTTAATGTAACTCGTGCTCCTTAGTCGTCATGCGCACATAATAAACGTTGATTAGATACTGGGAATATCATGTATTTTCGTAAACTGTTTCATTGAAAAACATTGTAAAATGGCATATAATGATTTCGATCACTACACAAAAAATTAAAATCTGTTTAATAAAAATATAACAAATTATTATTATATCTATATCTATACTTATAATAAAACTGTAGAGAGGTCAATTCTGTACATTGAATATATATTCAAAATTAATATTGGAGGATGAATGGTTATCGATACTGATGACAAAAATGCAATCAGTAAATTTTTTGTCTGTCTGTCTGTCTGTATATGCACGCATGGGTCAAAAACTACTGAAGGGATTTAACCCAACTTGGTACGATTGTAGTCCATACTCCTGGGCAGGTTATAGGCTATATAACATAACGCTAAGATACATAGGAGCTGAGCAGTGACGATAAATTTGAAGCAAGTCGGACGAAAATGCGCTTTCGAGCTCTTATCCTCGCATACGTTGATCATACACCAAAAGTATGTATTACAAAGATGATGGTCTTCAAAAGATCTACAAAAAAGTCTTGAATAGTATATATCTACCTTTTATAAATTAGCCACAATAACGTGTTTAATCGTTAGACATTTCTTCAAAGTGTATTAAATACATAAATATATTGTATTTCACATAGATATATCTTTATCAAACTCCCATATTCAAAAAGTACACTTTAATATTTATATTTAAAAAAATATATAGGAATCGGTTTATAAACACACAAGATATAGATGAAATAAAACTTCCATATCTCGCCGCCCCAGTATAGGTACGGCTATACGGTTGATTTTTGTTTAACGCGCGAAACGGCCATCCGCTGCATTTATAAAAAGGCGGGGCGCTCACGCGCCGACTTCACTCACATTTTGTTTGTTTGGTTGACCGCGCTAATCTAAGGAACTACGGGTAAAAATTAGAAAAATGTTTCAGTGTTGGATAGCCCATTTATAGAGGATGGCTATAGACTATATAACATTAAGCTACGACCAATAGGAGTGGAGCATAAATGAAAAATGTTGCAAAAACTAGGAAAATTCTCTTATGTGAAGCAGACGAAGTTGCGCGGGTCAGCTAGTAAATAAATATACATAGTCACGCCTATATGAACCGAATGAGCAGTAAATCATATCCAAATTTTGCTAGTATTGTTTTTGACCCTACGTAAAAGAGAGCGCGCCTATTGTGGTCTACCTGACACAATTCTAGACCCCATGCTGCTACCCGCGATTCCTCGTCAGAATATCTAATTATAATTTTTTAATTTTTTTATTTTTATTTAAGGACAACCCGCACTAGAAATCGTTCCTGTATCGCGGAGAACTGTACAAACATTTGAACAACGGACACAAAGAACACGAATCATCAAACATCGAATCCCAAACGAGACAAAAATTTGTGTCATCCACAAATGGTTGTTCCAAATCTGGAACTCTTTAAGAATTCCCATGCGGAGAATGGAGCTGTATTAATAGTAAATTTTGGGACAAAAATTTGATCCGATTCGGAATGTTATTTTTTTCTTTTCTTTAAAAAAGACAACTGCTCCACTAGGAATAATTCCTGCATCGCGGGGGACTTTACAAACATTCAAATAACGGACACAAGGAACATTCAGACCGGAATAACCATCTGTGGATCACACAAATTTTTGTCACATTTGGGATCCGAACCCACAACACTCGGCGCAGTGGCAGTGGTGAGGCTAGCACTTAAACCACTACGCACAGTCCACCAACCGACCCATTTACCGAACCCAAAACAGTCGTTTCCTCTGCCGTTAAACCCAAGATCTCATGCATAAGTAGCTAGGCCAGGATTTTAACTAGTATTCATAATAACTAATAGTTTTTAACTATACTAATATTATAAAGCTGAAGAGTTTGTTTGTTTGAACGCGATAATCTCAGGAGCTACTGGTCCAAATTGAAAAATTCTTTTAGTATTGGATAGCTCATTAATCGAGGAAGGCTATAGGCTATAATATCACGCTAAGACCCACGGAGGCAGCTCAGTCATCATAAACGCGGATGAAACCGCGGGCACATCTAGTCTAGTATAAAAACAGTGAATAAAATATCGGGAGTACTAAGGTGGCAATTTAAGCCATGGGTTCTCGATTGCAAGTTTTAAGCGCTGCTCAGCCGCCACTTCTTATCATCGAGAGTTCTAAAGATAGATACAATGATCAAAGGCAACTCCAAGCACTGACTGGATCACACATAGATTACCACCTGTTGAGGAAACGAATCCATCTGTATAATGAACTATTAAAATTCGAGTTTCATTCTCATGATGAGTAACATAGGTGTTGTAATGTTGGGGATTTCGAATATCAATAAATAGATAAACACCTCTATAGAAAGGCTTAAATTGATGACAAATAATTAATCTTTAGTTATAGTAATAAATAATTCTTTAACGTTATTGTAAGGATTAAACAAGTATACGGCACATGGCGGGCTGTTCGCTTTTTTGCTTTTTTATTGTTTGTATAATAATAAATATAATTATCATATTTAAAAGTCTAATCAGTTTTGACGGTTTTGTGGGGCTTTAATAATAATAATAATGTCCTCTAGACCGAATTTCGGCCAAGGCGGCCAGTCTTAACGGAGACTGGCCATCTGCGCAGGAGATATTATAGTGCACAAGTGTGTGCGCAAACACAAGTGCACTCTCTGTTCCCTAACTCTCATGATCCAATGGGACGGTAATTCGACACGACCGGAGAGAGATCAGGCGCAGAACCAACGGCTTTACGTGCTTTCCGAGGCACGGGGGTGTCTAACACTGCCAATTTCCTAACTCCGGGCTGCTATTGAGATTTCATAACAGAAAAACCCAATAACTTTTTGTTGGCCCGAGCCGGGATTCGAACCCGAGATTTCATGCACAGCAGTCGCATTCACTACCGCTGCGCTACGGAGGCAGTAACACATCTTTACACATCTACTGGAACCACAACCCTGCTACGAAGCTACGGGTCTACGGCGCTACGCAGCTACGCCTCTACGATATATTTAACTGAGTTGGCTTAATTAATAATTCGTACAGTTTCTCGCGAGTGAAAATAAAGCGATTCTGTTATCGTGTTCGCAAACATTTGACTTCGCATTTCGCCGAAGAGTACGAACACTTAATGTTTTAGAGTGAGCGTCTACGCGCAAATAATTTCTTTAAACGTCATTCTGTCTACTAATTTGAATTGGATGGGCTCTTTGATGGTGGCGTTGAGATTTCCTGATGTGTGAAATGGTTCGTGGATGTGAATTGTTTTGGAAATGTGTCTGGATATTATTTTCGTGACTGAAATTATTGGATACTATGTGTGTGAACTTCGTTGGTATTAAAAAATATGTGTGCTTTTGCAACTGGCAAAGTCTCGAGTGGGATAAAATAAACACAGAGGGCTTTTAAGAAACTTTCAGTTGAAGCATAGACTTTGGTTATGTGGTCAGTAAAAGGCAGGCCTCTACATGTCAATCAATCAGCTTACTGCAGTCGACTAATGGATATAAGCCTCTCCTATTTTGCTCTACAAATCCTCCATTACAATCCTCGGCCTTCCATATTCAGTATTTGTTTTTATTATACGTTATGCTTATTATACGTTATGCTTACCTCGTCGCCACAAGGAGAGAATGGAGGGTTATCTCGGGCTCTCGCGACTAAATCCACAACGCTGTGGCACCTCGCTGCTTTTTATAGTGGGTCGCTGGAACTGAAACTACATCAGCACATCCAGTCTAACCTAGCATGTTACGGCAGCAACATGAGCACTAGTAAGAGTTAAGGAAACCTGACAATAAGTAGATGGAATTTGTATATTCTGGCTAGAAAGGACATGAATTTAGGGACCGGTAGCCCAATGGTTAAGGTATATTAAAATGACCATTAAACAAGCGATCTGAACCTATTCGTAATGTAAGCATTTAGCCTTAGCTCGAGTTACTAATAGAAATAAACCGGTCTTATAAAAATGATATCCAAGTGAATTTGCCTTGTTCTTTTTTCGCATTTCTTCTAAATGTAATTAACCATTTTGATTATATGTGATTTTTTTTTTATATTCTAAATTTTAACGGTGCTTTTAAAACACTCGCAGTCTTTAATTGGCATTTAATTAAATCCATACTATGATTGTTTGCGTTCAAAGCAAATAATCGATGTAAATAGTGAGTCAATTTCCCAACCACGATATGTATATGAACTACATTATAATTTTGTAGCTTTATATTTCGACGCTTCGTAATTCTATACAGTCCACAATTTGAGTTGTCGGCAAATAATTAGCATTTTAATTGTACCGCGGCAAACAACGAGTGCGTGATTCCTGGATGTCGGAGGGGGTGCGGCTGAGCGCGGGATAGCGCGGGGAGGGGAAGCGGCGAGTTTATTAATAGGGCTCTTCTAAAATGCTGATTCTATCCTCTATATGCTTTGGTGTTTTGCGATATCAAGGCCGTTCCATTATATTTCAATGCCTGCTTTCAATGACTGTTTATAAGTTCTATTTATATAAAGGGTTCGTTATGCTTTTATTATCTTTGATTGGTTATTTAGTAGTCAGTACCGCAATATCAAAGTACCTTGATGACGTAGTTGTAAGAAATGCGACTGATTGGCATAATGTCTTGTGTACTGCCCGCGTCTACTGCCCGTTTCAGTGGGGTGTTATTAGGTTTTTTCTGTAAAGACATTTTAAGTGGTAGCACGGAGTTAGGAATGGTGTCATCAACGCGAAAACAATAACCTTATTACGTGGCACTTGAAACTATAGTTCGCAAAATGTGGGTGTAACAAGTGAATGCGACTGCTGTGCATAAGATCTTAGATTCAAATCCCGGGTCGGGTCAACAAAAATATATTGAAAGAAAGAAAGAAAACAGTTTATTTTGTCCTCTACACTGGCATAAAACAAAAAAAAAATAACAACAAAAAGTTTTTCTATCAAGACATCTCAATAGCAGCCCGGTGTTAGACATCTCCGTGCCTCGGAAAGCACGTAAAGCCGTTTGTCCTGCGCCTGATCTCTCTCACGTTGTGTCGCATTGCCATCCCATCGGATCATGTGAGTTAGGTAACAGAGAGTGCACTCGTGATTGCGCACACACTTTTGCACTATAATATTATCTCCAGCGCAGACGGCCAATATCTGCTAGGATTGGCCGTCGTGACCGAAGTTCGGTTTAGAGGACGTTATTATTATTACTGTACGAAGTACAGTGTCCTCTGCGTTAGATCACACGGTCACCATAATATATATGACCTTGACCTAACACGGAAGACGCTTGTACTACGTACAATTATAATGTCATATAGGATAGGTAAGTAAAACTGCTTCATATATTATGCTAATGCTATTAATATTATTATTAATGTGAAAGTTTATGAAGATGTTTATTACTCAATGATTTGTAAACCGATTTGGATTAAACTCAGCATATCGATAGATAGACTACTTGAGAATGATTTCAAATGATTTTAGTATCTTAGGCACATTTTATACGTAGTTATTTCCATTAGATTTATGTGGAAGAAGTCGTAGGCAATAGCTAGATACATCATCTATATAATACGTGAAGCAAAAACTTTGTACCCCTTTTTACGAAAATTGCGCGGACGGAGGAATATGAAATTTGGCACAGGTAAAGTTTATATGGAGAAGGAGTGGCGAATCCTAATATTTTTATAAAATATGCATTAGAAATACATGAAATTATTGAAAAAGCACTACACGCACACAACCATGCATTTGACACACGCAATCGAATTGCGTTCGTAGTATTTCGGCATTGTTCGATTGATGTCGCAGAATTCTTCGTAACTATGGTTATATATCTTAAGTACTGTAAAAAGTGATTATAAGGGTATAGTTAGACATAAAACATTAATAACGATCAAACTTAAAATTTAAATCAATTATGGTCGAATTTCGACCACTGGGCGACCGCTAGTAAGTAGTTGAAATACACGGTACTTTTATACTAAACTATTTGGTATTTTTTGCTATTTGCAAGGACAGGAGTGAAAAAACAAACAAATCAGTTAAATGTTTTGTCAACTGACAGGTTAGTAAAGGCATAAATATTTATATTAAGGTGCGTTTACACGACGGTCATACGACCACTCCGAACTCCGTCCTTTTCGTTGTTTCTTTTTACTAACACAATATAACTGTAATATTATAAATTCGAATGTGAGTTTGTTTGTTATGATTTTAAGCCTTAACTACTCGACCAATCATCGTAAAATTTTGCATAAACGTTGTCAGGGGAACAGAAAAAGACATAGGTACCTTTCATCCAGAAAAAAATACTGTTACTAACGTTACATACAGTTACGCGAGCGAAGTCGCGGGCAAAATTTAGTATATTGGAACGAAGTTCCTTACGGCAGGCTTGGAGGGGATAGGGATTTTGCTGCGCGACCGAACTGAAAAAAATGTGATAGTAAAATCGTAAGAAAAATCCGTGGAAAAAAGTGCGTGGAATAAAACCGTTAAATGAGACGTGCGCAGGCGCGACAGTCGCATACACAAGAGAGTAGTGTATAATACCTTTCTCTTTCTCCCTCTTTCTTTTCGTTCTCTCATCCATTCTCTTTTTCCTAAAATACTGAATTTCCTAAATACTTTCTTGTTATGACTTTTTTTCTCATGTAATCTCAATCAGTTAATAGGTTGCTTTGAATTTGAAAAATATATCTTTTGGGTAGTGATATGTGTAGGCCATATGAACTAGGTATTTTTCACCTTAATAGGTTCTTGTTGAATATTTAATTCGGGATTAAATATAATGATCAGCAAAAATACTAATTGGTCAGCAAATATATTATTGCACAGCATAACGAGCATCTATACGCCTCAAATCACTGCATTCCGTCTCGGAAGTGTTAGGTTATGTTAGGTTCCTTTTTTAAACCCACTAAAAAATAGGATCCCCGCGAAGCGGGGCTCCGTTGACTTAGTTTGATCTCTTTAAAGTTTGCTGGCCATGAGTTGCTGATCAATTAGCTTTTTTTGCTGCGCAATTAGTATTTTTTTGCTGTGCAGTTAAATACTACCCATTTAATTCCATTAAAAGTGCGATAACAGTGAGTGATAGAATTGTAGAGTGGTAAATTTTATTTATTTGGTAATAGTATGAATGCAATGCTAATTAATAACGCGGTGGCACAGCGGTAGTTAATGTAACTGCTGTGTATGATGTCTCGGGTTCGATTCCTAGTGCTTTTTGTACAAATACTAGACAAAAGCTGTAGGTAAAACTTTAAATAAATAAAAATCCTTCTTCTCAGATTAAAACCTGTGTCACGGGAAAATTACTTGTAAATTCGCCCGTGAAACAGGATTTAATTCAAAAATGGACACAAAGGACACCTAGATTCAAAAATTTCCGAACAGCAAATTCCAATAACACATTGCCAACCCTGCAACCGAACTTGAGACCTTACGATCAGCAGTCATATTACCAACCGCTGTGCTACCGTGACACTCAAATGATACTATTTATGGCAATACACAATGAGAATCCACCTTTACACATATTGTTTTAGATGGAACGTTCAAAGACCAAATCAGCTCATATCCTTCGGGAAATGAGATTTTTCCGAGTTACCAATCAGTGGAACAAATAATACGTTGTTGTTCTATAACGACTTTATCGTGTGTTGTTCAATATTAAACTGTATTTTAAATATTTGAACTACAACTCGGTGTGAATATTGTTTGTAAATAGTATGAATAAGTTTGTTGTTTACATGATATTGTCTTCTGTTTACGCGAATGTTATTTATTGAAATTAAACTATTATATACGGTTTTTGTCGCGTTGTTTATTTGACACTATCACAACATTTTAGAAACTGTTACACTACTATCTTTATATATATAATTCTACTGTACGTGTGTAAGTCACTGAACTCCTCCTAAACAGCTGGACCGATTTTGATGAACTTTTTTGTGTGTGTTCAAGTGGATTCGAGAATGGCTTAGATTTGCTTTTTTTAAATTTTTTTTCGTTTGTACAGAACGACGTCTGTCGGGACAGCTAGTAAGTATATATAACTTGTATGGATTATATGAATTGCTTCATTCATTAACTACTCCTGTTTAATTTTGTTTCGTCACAAGCACTTACTTTTTGCTATCGACATTAATAATAGTGAAGATCAATAAAAAAAAATTAAAATCCTGTATAGAACCAATATGACCTATTTCTGCCTTCAATTTGCCAGCCTTGATATTGTCAGAAAATTATGTTGTAAGATAACACTCTTAACCGATTGAATCGCAGCGACACACTGGTGGCCACACAATAGGTTTTTAATAATGTCTGGTAATCTAAGACATTACAGATTAAACTTAATACTGTAAGTCTTGGATTTTCCGTACTTAACTCAGCAATCTCATGCATTCGGAGACAGTAATGTCTTCATCCTAACTAATCATAATATTATAAATGCGAATGTGAGTTTGTTTGTTTGCTATGCTTTCACGTCATAACTAGTCGATCGATCATCATAAAAAAAAAATTATACCCCTAATGTGGCAAACAAGCATACCCACCTGATGGTAAGTGGTCACCGTAGCCTATGGACGCCTGCAATATCAGAGGCATCACTTGCGCGTTGCCGACTCTTTACGAAAGGAAGTGGGAAGGAGAAGGAGCGGGATGGGGGAAAGGGGTTGATTGGGCCTCCGGCACTCTCACTCACTGAACGAAACACAAAAGTAGGAACACTGCTATTTCACGTCGTTATTCTGTGAGAGGGTAGTCCTTCCCCGGTCGAGCCCATTCATGCTGAAATCAACGAGGCTCTACTACTCTTCAACCGAAAAACCAACGGGTTGCACTCCGGGAGTGCCGGCAGAAGTGAAAACTTGAATATTAACGTTGTGCATTTTTTATATTTTGGAATGGTTAGAGAATAATTTTGCATGAATTGCTTTAATTATCAGTATAAAAGTACTATTATTTATGTGGTAAAATACAATATACATTTATTGCGCTATCGTACACAAACATGACAATTCTCCCTCCGTCTTACGAATTTTCGATCAGGTCACGTGTCCTGACGAAAGTTTAACATTTTTTACCCATCACAAAAAAGTGCACAACGCCGCTAAAGAAGTTTTCATTTCAAAAATCATACCTGTTGTCAGGGAGACAGAAAAGGACAAAAGTACTATTACTAACCTAACCTACAATAACGCAAGCAAAAACTTCATATGAGCAATCGTAAGCGTGTAAGATTATGGCATAAGATTTTTCAAGTCGTTTTGTATGTGTAGATGGAACTGATAATTTTACAACAGTTGATGTAACATTACAATCGAGCCTTTTACTTTTTACCGAACACTGCGTATCCCTACACTGTGCCTGCAAGAGAAAGATCCGAAGGCCTGTGGGAGAAAGCCGCGGACTATGCGAGACACGTCCGACTCGAATTTACAGGCAATTCATTCGATATTGGATTATTAGGTATTGATCTTTTTTAAAATTTTCCGATTTACTGCAGAAAGTGGCATAAAAGGGGCGGGTGCGCTGCGGTTTTTCTTTTAGTTTTATATAATACACTAGCTTTTGCCCGTGGCTTCGTTTGAGGTAATTTAGAATTTGACAATCAATTCGGGTTGTACTCTGCTTGTAATAATATAATTCAATCATGATTCGAAAGACACGTGGCGCCATCTATTATCATAAGAATGGTATTGTTATTTTCTCGGGTACAGTAATTTTTTTCGGGATGAAAGGTAGCCTATGTCCGTTTCTATACACCTGACAACGTATATGCAAAATTTCAGGATGATCGGTTTAGTGGTTTATGTGTAAAAAGGTAACAAACAAACAAACAAATTCATTTTCGCTTTTATAATATTAGTTAGGATAGTTAGGATATGAAACGTCGTGCTTAAATTGGGTAGGCGAATGAGGACGACCTGGCGATGAATGTTGATACTGCTAGAACCCTTTTGGAAGCTGCTAAGACGCTATTAAGGGTGATATAAGAACAAAAGGAAAGACATCGAATAAAATACAGAAAACTTGGAAAATTGTCAGAGCGAGCTTTCTTCTAAAACCTGAAGTAATCAGCTTGAAAGTGTACTTGTGCCACAGATAACACGGCCCTATAATAATATTTTATGCAGTTAGTTAATTATTAGAGTTCTCTTTGGCAAATAAGTGATAGGCCAGGTAATAAGTATTTTAAAATGTTTTATCAGTACTGTTTTATAATTTTAAATGTAATGGTATTAAATAAATAAATTATAGTAATATTAATTTGTCAAATATTCAGTTTCACTCCACCTGATAGTATGTAGTTGGTAGTTGCAGAGATCTAAATACGAGTAACATAGACGTAAACAATAAACAATAATTACTGATATCTGAAAGTGGCGTGACAACAATTTTTGAAGTGAAAACTTCTTTAGTGGCGTTGTGAACTGTTTTTGTGATGGGTAAAAAATGTTAAACTCGCGTCAGGACACGTGACCTGATCGAAAATTCGTAAGACGGAGGGAGAATTGTCAAACTCGCGTCAGGACACGTGACCTGATCGAAAATTCGTAAGACGGAGGGAGAATTGTCATGTTTGTGTACGATAGCGCAATAAATGAATATTGCATTTTACCTCATAAATTATAGTACTTTTATACTGATAATTAAAGCAATTCGTGCAAAATTATTCCCTAACCATTCCAAAATATCAAAAATGCACAACGTTAATATTCAAGTTTTCTCTTCTGCCGGCACTCCCGGAGTGCAACCCGTTGTTTTTATTACTTATCCTTTATGGTCCTTCATATTGGTATTTTCCTTAGTTGGTGCTCTTTTAAGTCATGCTGTTCGCTGCATTATTAAGGCTGTCGTTCACGGCTTGTTTGTGGAGAAACAAGAGCAAAGCGTCCACGTTAAAAGCCCGTGTGTTTCCACACTGAGTGCGTCAGGCCACTGTCCCCAAAACCCAATTTGGTTCAATGAGAAAATAATGTAAAACGATCCGATTGTACGCGTATAGAATTTAAAATTGTCGCTTTTTTGTTATCATGCGTTTATTCTACCTCTTCGGTAATCAAAGGCTTGTTAGGAGATTCCAGGTAATAATTTATTTTACGAAGAATTAGGCGACTTTTGTATTAAAAATTGTATTATATAGAAACTTTAAAAGAACAGTGTTCAAATAGCTTTGAAGAATATGTGATAATGATTTATTATACTAAGTACATACTTATTAAAAGTGCAATAAATAAAAAAAATTGTTCATTTCAGATTTTATTACATTATGTTAGTACTCATTCTGTTGCAACATGACCCGCTGTCACAGCGCTGAGTGTTGTGGGTTCAAATCAAAAATGGACAATCATGTGTGTTTTTAATTTCCTATGAAATAATACTGCCAATTATAATAGCCAGCCAGTATTCTGTAACGTTCAAATTCTTATTATCTATACTCCCTATACATTTTATCACCCTTACTGATTTACATAATATTGTTTTACGTTTATACGAATATTATACATTGTAATTAAACTAATTGTTATAAAATAAATAAACAACGCGGTGATATCCATATGAAGTACTTTAATTTCAATTATATGATGCTATTCATCTGAGATAAACTTGTTTTCTTTTTTATAAACTATATGTGCGTTTATTTTTTATCTGTAACTTTTCTTTACAAAGCGTAAGTACTATATAAATTCAATCTATTGTCGTAGGTAGTAGGGTCGAACCATTCCATTGTTTACAAATATTATAATTTGAAGAGCGAATATGACACATAGGTTTTTTATAAATAACCTCTCTTCATAAAGCTCTGAGGTGAGTTAGAGAGACTATAGCCCAGCCCTACCGTTACTAATACATGCAAAGCTGCATGTTTTTGTATATATATTATATCACTTATACTATTATGTTAAATGAGTATGAAATGGGGTTCCGTCAAAGATGCTCGCTCTTTAACGATAACTATGGATGAACTATATGGGAATACTGGGTCAAAAATCTCTGCATGAACGTCACTTGAAGAACTTGTATATGATAAACCTATTTTTAAGTTAAGAATACGAAACTAACTGTCTCTATGGCAGCTCTAGTGAATATAACTGCAGTGCATGAGCTCTACGTGAGACCTAAAACCATATCTGGTCCATGGTAAGGGGATATAGGCTAGAGAGGTCCATTTATAAAAAATACCAAACAATACAAAATGCCAGGTTTATGTTTTAAGTACGATTTCCACCAAGCGGACGGCGCCGGAGCGCGTCGAAGCACATTTCACATTGTGCTAAAGGAAATTCAGGCTTCTACACAATAGTTAAGTTTCATATTTGCATGGAATTTACACTGTTTGGGGCTCGGTTAGAACCGCGCGTATGCGGCGGCAGCCGGTCGGATGCGCGTGTATACCGCGGCAGCCGATCGGATGCGCACGGACGCTGCGGCAGCGAGTCGGTTGTCGTCGCGTCCGCTCGGCTGCTCCTTCTTCTCGTCTCGAAAGCATCACTATTCACTGAAAGCATTCTAGCGGATACGCGAGCACGCGCGCGTTTGCGCCCAGGTCCTAGCAGATTCTAGCCGTCGGGCGAATGCGGTCGGCTACTGGCGTATGCTCGCGCATCCGCTGCGATGCGCTGCGCTGCGCTCCGGCGCCGTCCGCTTGGTGGAAATCGTACATTACGCGTACTGAGAATACACGACGCACGAAACGATTCAAACCTCGTTGCATAATAGTTTGAAAATAAAATAAAAATATTAATGAAACGTGATAAACAAATCTGTTAATATGTTCATCTGCTACATCAGAGAGCAAACAGTAAAAGCAGTGTGTACTCAAGTGTTTATGAAAACTGCGTCAACCGCAACTGAAGTGAGTGCGAGACAACTTTTAATTAAATACTAATGCTAGTCGCGAGCGTATTTACAATAAAGCTAGGGATGGGATATCTGCTAAATAAGTATCGATAGTATTTGTGCGATGGAGGCAAATATTGGTGAAAAATTTCAAGGTAACGATGACGGTGATGATGTGGAACTGATATATTTAATTGACAACTGCACTAGTATTTACTAAATGATTACATAAAAATCTAAATTCAAATTGTTACTTAACTTGCGTCACATAAATGACAAAGTAGCCTGTTCGAAGTTTTAAATAGCTTTAACCGATTACAGCAACGGTTTTGCTGGTGAAATACGTCTTACAGGATGTGTGATATGTCTTTAGTATAACGGACTACTTTTGAGAGTATTTGTGAGTAATTACAAAAGGCTATAAGATATTTTTATTTATTTACTTTACTATATCTGTTGCCTGTCATGAAATCGCCGCCTATCAGATGCTTTGAATACTTTGAGATTAAGTTAGCTACTGATTACATGAACTAGAACAATAAATCTTTGTTACGTTACGTCTACTTAGCCTTATAGCTAGTTTTGCAAACAGATTTTAAATAATTTGCTCCTCGAGCTTTGAATAATTTGTAAATTGGTCACTGTATTGAGAATAGGTATGAAATATAAATTTGGAAAGAAATTTACATATGTACAAAAAAGTCTAGTTTAATGAAATTAAAGTTAAAATTAAATAAAAATTAAAACCATGTATTGTGTTATTTTTTTAGCTGTTTTATTTTATCGATAGATAATCTTGCACATCACTATTTTACACATATGGAAGGCGGCGATGAAGAAATTAATTCATATTTTACTTGTACTAATGAAAGAGCCGACTGGGCTTACATTTACAATAGACCAGTTTAACTTTAGAAACAGTTTTTGAAACAATACGCAGTTGTTGTTATAATTGTTTCATTCTCATTATTAAAGAGAGAGAGTACTAATGCAAAGATACACACCTGACTATACCTGAAGGGGAAGATAGAGATGTTTCCATATTTCGTAAATTATGTTTAAGACACATCAATAGGCTTGCTTAGGGAGATCACCTACTGGTTACAAGAGCGAACCTACTGTCGTCTACCGGGCGCATTTGCAGTGTAATATCCTTCTGATACCATGATGAGATTCGTTCATAACAAAAAGCCCTCACCTGTAATGCTGAATGGGCTCGACCGGGGAAGGACTACCCTCTCACAGAATATCGACGTGAAATACCAGTATTCCTACAGTTGTATTTCGTTCGGTGAGTGAGAGTGCCGGAGGCCCAATCACCCCCTTTTCCCCTTCCCGCTCCTTCTCCTTCCTTTTTTTCCTAAAGGGTTGGCAACGCGCAAGTGATGCCTCTGGTATTGCAGGCGTCCATAGACTACGTCGACCACTTACTATCAGGTGGGCCGTATGCTTGTTTGCCACCTAAGTTGTACACAAAAAAAAAATCTTATTTCTTTGACAAATATATAATAGAGCTTTATTTTAATCCAAATATTGTTAAATTGTGCACAATATATAATATCCTATCTATATATATAACAATGGCGGACCCGACAGACATTTTGACGCCTTAAAATGGATTTTAATGAAATAATCTTAGTACCCGATCGCGGCGCCACCTACCGGGTTCAATTATATGTGAAGCATGTGAGAGTAAATTTAAATTATACAGGGAATCAAACACACACAAAAAGAATTATTAACGTCGGTCCAGCCTTTTAGCGCATACAACCGTATCTTAAAATTGTATAGAATATAAACTTAATAAAAATATTTATTTGAAAATTTGTGTTTAAGATACATTAAAAGGATAACGTTCATTATATAAAAAAATGTGTGTGTGTACCAGAGTACACAGGTAAGAAGTGAAACTTCTTTACGACATTAATTAGTTAATTAGTTAACAAAAATTATTTAACTAACTTTAATTTTAATATTTATTTCATAACTTAATAAAAATAATTCAAAGCAGATATTTAATGACTTAATCAATTACACAAGTTATGAATAAATAATTGGAATTATCTTTTCAAAGTAATACAATTATATGATGACAGTTAATCTTGTAGAAATGCAACGATTTTATAAAATTAAAAATGAATAAATAAATCATTAAAAACGAATAATTAAAAAAGATGTACGTATACATATTTTTATTTTCTAATCGTGTTTTGTTTTATTTTTAAATTATTATTTAATTTATATTTTTATTGTTTTTAGAATTAATAATGTTCACTGGATTTACAGTCATATTTATTAATACTTGCTAAATTTAACAGATTTATATACATTCACTGATACTTACAATCAAAAAGTGAGGTTAAACTCAAATAAATATTAAAATCATGCTCATACGTGTTGAATTTATAAAACGAAATATATAATCACTCTCACTTTTCTTGTAAGTTCACTTAAATTGGAATAAGTCTTTTTATTTTATCACTTTCAAATTAATATATTGTTATTCTTATTTCAAACCAAACTTCAAAACTAATATATTGTTGTTATTATTATAAATATATTACATTATATCCTTTACGTCACTATACTAAACTTTGATAAAAAAGCAACATGGCGCGTAACCGAAAAATGTGACGCTGCTACAAAATTTCTCCCATACGTCGATAAAGAAGTTTCACTTCAATAATCAAGTATCAAGAAGCCGTATACAATAGACAAATACTGTTCAAAAGCTAGTTACAACAGAATCCGCAAGAACAAATTCATTACGTATTAAAACTAGTCTAAATAATATTTTCAAATGAATACAAAAGCGAGTTGAACAGTTGCCCAAGGCCGGAATATAACGCACTCATCTCAAAAGCCTATTAGTAATTTGTTAAGCGGTTTTAAGCAAACATGCACCACCAGCCAAGTTGGCAAGGAGCAAAAATATCCTCTTTGCTACCCCAGTCGTTACGAACAAATTAAATTGCTCCATTAAGTGCCCTGGATTATGCACTCAGACTCAATTGGTTAGGTACCAGAGCGAGTATAAAATCCTAAGTTGCTTTCGTGTACCCATATTTCGGGGTAATATGCCGTTTATGGGAAACTGTAATTTCATTTCGGTGCTGCACATTTTTGGAATTGTTTTCATTTCGGACATTGTTTATTGTTAGTGTTGTGTTTAAATAACTGTTTGAATAAAAATATGGTTAAGTGTAAGTTGGTTTTACAGTTGTTCTTTTATCACGGGTTCATTTTTCTGTTTACTTCAGCTATTGGAGCTTTCCTTTCTTGCCAACTTTTAAATACTTGGTGTACAGAAGACGGTAACCGTTTTCAGTTATTATGACAATATACCTATGATTGGTGTTTAAATTATATACAGTTACATCCCTCCAGTTCAAGCCAATAATTTGATTAAGAGTAGTTTCACGGCAACTGTATGATTGGTGATCGAAACGACCTCTCGAATGCAAGTCTGATGCCTTAAATTCTTGATTATAGTAAAAAATTGAGATGCCAACACTGAATTTGCTCGCCAGTTTAAATAATGAATATACGAGCTCTCGTTCACAAACTACGTTGATACATTGTGCTAATGAGAATAAAATTAATTTGTTGTTTTATTCTGACAACGATATTCTATGAACATACATTTTCTCTTTGGTTCAAATAATTTCTTTTTATCTAGACAATGTCCAACAGCTGTGTGAATCTATTGACAGAAGAATACGTAACAAAATTTGGATGATAAGTTCAATGATCAATCTTTATTAAAGCAGTTAAATTTCAAACCAGCCTACCTGCTCACCCCGTGTGGACCAGACAGAAATCACCAACAAACAAACAAAACTGCCCCAATATTGGTATAATTTCTGCTGTTATGTACAAACAGTGCCATTGAAAGTTTTATTCTCAATAAAAAATGAATGCTAACGAGATAGCCGCCAAAATAAATACAAACAAGGGGATAGAGGTCGTGCACGACGGAAAAAACAGAGTCATTTTATTTTTACACCCAAACTTATGCGTAGTACCAGTCGGGTTTTGACTAATAACAATATAGTAAAATCGTGTAGGCTGACAAAGAGCTATCGATCATGTTCTGCTGAGGCGATGTGACGTCACAGCGATGCGGAGACTAGTGGACGTGTTTGAATATGGAACTGTGTGAACTTCGAATGTTTCTTTTATACTCTGTAAAGATTTTTTTATGTTTGTTACTCAATTTCACGTAAAACGTTTATATGCATCTTGGAATATAGATACACCACGTCTTGGAATAACACATAACATACTTATTATACCGGTATGCGATCCTACGGACACAGTATATACTTATACAGTGATTGTAGCGCAACGATGCTTGTCCTCATCATCATCATCATCGGGCTATAATAGTCCACTGCTGGACATAGCCCTCCCCCAAAGAGCGCCATAGCGCCCTGTCTTCAGCTTGCCGCATCCAGCATCTGCCTGCAGTCTTTCGCAGATCGTCATCCCACCTGGTCGGAGGGCGTCCTACACTACGTTTGCCGAGTCGCGGTCTCCACTCAAGAACACGCTTACCCCAGCGGTTGTCTGTTCTTCGCGCGATATGGCCAGCCCACTGCCACTGCTTGTCCTCACTTGCCTTAAATTAAATTAATCACCGCGTTGACTATTTGTCAAGAACTCGATTAATTTAAGACTGCATGTGATCTCTGGAATACAGGAAATACTTTTATACGTCTATAAAAGTGTTTTCTGTAACTCGTCGGCTACTGTTGTCTCAAACAAAGAATCCACTGATGTCATAGATTCTCATTAAAACATGAATATCAATACGGAGAAAAGATACAAGCAAACTCGGAACAAAATCTGTGATGATCGAAAAAACATGGCGCCCTAAGGCAATTGGTGCGGTCACCTAAACAATTGCTATCTACGATGCAATGTTGCAATATCGTTATTTTATACTATCTTTTGCCCGCGGCTTCGCTCGCGTTAATTCTGAATTTGACAATCAATTCGGGTTGTACCCTACTTGTAATAATATAACTCAATCATGATTCGAAAGAAACGTGGCGCCATCTATTATCATATGAACGTTGTTGTTGTTTTCCTCGGGAACAGTAATTTTTTTCGGGAACAGTAATTTTTTTCGGGATGAAAGGTAGCCTATATTCGTTTCTGTACACCTGACAATGTATATGCAAAATCTCAGGATGATCGGTTCAGTGGTTTAGGCGTGAAAAGGTAACAAACAAACAAACTCATTTTCATTTTTATAATAATAATTATTATTATTATATTATAGTTAGGATTAGGGTAATGGCAACATTTTACTAGAAAATATTAAAGTACACACATGGATAAATACCTTTAAGATAAAAAACGTAGGTGGTGAAAAGGTAATGTAAAAACCGTGTAAAAAAGTTATACTGCGCTCTCAGCATAACAGTTTTAAAATGTTGATGTCTTTTGTAACCCGTGTCGTACGGTTGTGACTCCCGTGGGAGGCAGATTTATTTACGAAATAGTTTGTTTCCCGTCTGACACGCTAATAAGTAATTTAAAAACGAACTCATTTTGTGGAAAACATCAGGTGGGAGCTGTTGGGTTTAAAAAAGTAAATTTTATACATATGTACTTAGTTACACGGCTGTTTATCCTCGAAAAGATGAGCAGAGGTATTTCTACGCTTACCTTTACCTTTTTCTAATACAGTTTTATGATAATATGCAGAAGAAAAACTCTCACACACTCATATTTATTTATAGATACACTCATACACACTCAACCATCTTTATAAACATCCACCCACACACATAAACACACACACATACACACACACGACGCACAACAATTAATTATAAATCTCGCACTTTATTATCTCATTTTATCTTTTGCCAGTCAGTGCAGACCGGCCGACACTTCGACCCAGTGGGATCTTTTGTGTCGACATTCTCCCAATAACGACTGCCATAGATGTTCATGGCAGCCGGGACCAACGGCTTAACGTGCTTTCCGAAGCACGGAGCAGGCGATAATTGTCAATCAATACGCACATAATTTCGAAAAGCCATATAACTTCCGAAAGTCAGAGGTGCGCGATGTGGGTTCGAACCTGAGACCCTCTGCTTTGCAGTCTGTTGGTCTCCCCGCTGAGCTATCGCTGCTCTCACACTTTATTAAGCAGACACTTGCAGATTTTGTATTCCTTCTATACAATAAAGAAAGATAGTTTTCTCCATCTTCCCTAACCCTATTTTTTGTACTCAGTATTTTCTCACTATTTATGAGAATATCAATGATTGTAACCATTTGTGAGGCTTATATTAATGTAAATATCAGAAGGTAGCACTGGCTTCTAAGATACAGGTCCATACCTAGTTTAGAAGTCAGGGTCTCCAGTTTGTTATGTATTCCTTAAGCCCTAGTTTTGTACTTAGATTAAGTGTTTTTTTATGAGGTAATAATAATAAACTTATTTTATGTGGATGTGATTTGTACTTGTAGCTGCCTACACAACAATATGCTTAGTCTCTATTAGTTGAGACTTAATTTTATCTGATTTTGGATGACATAGCATGTGTGACTCTGCCGGATTTTATAGGTCCACCATGGAAATGACTGACAAAACAATACTAAAATTAATATTCTACCACATACACACAACACCATCTAGCCCAAACTAAGCAGAGCTTGTACTATGGGTACTAGACAATGGATAATTGGATATACATACATATATACTTTTTTTTTTGTAAATACGTACATATTATACATATAAACTCCCAGACCAAGATAAACATTAATGTTCATGCACACAAATGTTTGACTTGTGCGGGAATCGAACCCGCGACCTCAGTCGTGGCAGTCGGTTACACTCACCACTACGCCATCGAGGCCGTCAATTTACAATAATGTATCTTTGGATTTCTTTGTTCAAAATGGCATTATTCCGCTTTTCATGAAAGGGTTCAGGATAATTAAGATGTTACATACAAAATTTCAGGACACATTTCAGAATAAATTTTTTCACTGTAGACAGTCGGCTCGAAGCTTTGGCATTTACGTTTCATGATGGCCCTATTGGTATACTAGCATTTGCCCACCTCGCCCGGTTTTGCCTGTTTGAGTAACTGTTCGCCCGCGATTTAGCTATGCGGCATATCTTCGGTTCTACTAAATACTAAACTAATGTTTCTTAGATTTTGAGTTTCACCCAAAACTTTCACTCCAGTCAGTAACCCACATCAAAATTAATTTAGGTTACGTTTTTGTTGTCAGAACAAACAAATCTAAAAGCCATGCTTTTAGATCCCGGGGCTTATAAATAACTAATTAAAAGCTTCGGTAGCTGAATCTGAAGGTATACCTGGAAAACTAATTATGAGCAACTGATCTTAATTAATTTTCCAGGAATATCTTCAATGTGTAGACATAAAAAGGCTGAGTGAACACAATCGGGGTCCGGGGACGAGAAATATAATTTAACAACATTCAATTCAACATTAATTATACAAAATTCGCACTGACAATAAAAAATCCCGACCGTTATATACCCCGCGTATGAACGAAACCATACCGCGATCTAACTTGATCCTTACGCCATCTATCGAGCACACAGACAGTTTATATGGTGCCGTTCACCGCTAATTGTATTATATACAATTTTATCATTGGTGGAAATGGTTTAAACTCAAACACTGAGTATAATAGAATAATAAATGAGAATAATAGAATGTACCTATAGACTCATTTAAAATCGTCCGAAACTAACTAATAAACTAATTAATATATTATGTAGATACATCTAAGTACTTCTAAACCATGTTCGCAAGTACTTACACCTTGTAAGCGTCCTCCTAACCCTTAGTAAAACAATGAGCGATCCATAACTAAACCTGGCGATTATATCACACAACTTGATAATACCTACTAAGCACATAAGACATGGAATACTCTCAATATTTTACCAGTAAACCACCGTTCAAGAGTTCTAAGCCGGGTCCCATTATTATGTATGAAGTTTGAAGCATGTCTCAATTGTCCTGAAACAAACAGACGCGCATTATGCGAAGGCACGATCCGTTGCGATAGTCTTGGGTCTAAGACCAGTCCACACATCACTGGTCCGTTTACATTGTGAGGGTAGGTCGCTTTTATTTCTAACGTAATGGCGCCTTTGTCTTGGCGGTTATAAATAGAATGTTTTAAAATGTCTCGTCATTTTCGGTGGGCCTTCCAAATTTGAAATCCAAAACATTGTGTGATAAACTTTTTTGTACCGCAATTTTCCTTAAAAAAAAGATTCAAACATTTCTTCTAGTACTTTACTCTGTTCTGTAACTGAAACTTCTTAGAAATTTGACGTTAGAGCAGTTACACATCGAAATGTTGTAGCGCTTTTATTGATAAGACCGTCGTTGATCTTCTATATACGACAACTATTATAATTACGATACAAAACTCGTTAACATAATTATCGATTCGAAAGTGATGCAGCAGAAATGTAAAAGATGTTGAATATTTGGTCAGTCGTTCGTTGACAGTCGCAGCGCAATGAATTAGATCGACATTGAAACAATTTTAAAAGACGCTTACTGTTTTATTACTTTAAAAGAATAAATGTAGCCTCATACAGCTTCATTACTGAATAATGTAATACTGAATATTACAAATAAAAAAGCAATATGCGTTCATTATAAGTCAACATTTATTATATACCTAATATATAAAATTCTACCACATACACACAACACCATCTAGCCCAAACTAAGCAGAGCTTGTACTATGGGTACTAGGCAATGGATAAACATACATATATACATTTTTTTTTGTAAATACATTCATATTATACATAGAAACACCCAGACCAAGACAAACATCCATGTTCACGTACACAAATTTAATGTTTGACTGCGGGAATCGAACCCGCGACCTCAGGGTCAAAAATATCAAATAGAAATCAAACATAATAAAAAAGCTTGGCATCTGCATCGATACAAACGTACGTATGATTCTATTCAACAACGCATTTATATCGATACATTTTAAGTGTATCTACTTAGAGACACACGTTTCATTCAATCGCAATATTATTTCATGCAATCATTCAATCGCGACTTCGAAGCGATTCAGACGTGTACCTGTAAATCGCTGGGTCATGGTAGACAAATTACTATAACTAGCGATCGCCTAGTGGTCAAAATTCGACCAAAATTCCTAAGCTTGCTAGTTTGTTTTCTTTTTTCTTTATTACATATAAATATAAGGTACTATTAAATTTGTTGTAATAAAGAAAACTTGTAACTATGGTTACCTATAGGTAACCATAGTTACAAATAATTGTACGACGACGTCAGACGAACAATGCCGAAATACTACGAACGCGATTCGACTGCGTGTGTCAAATGCATGGTTGTGTGCGTGTAGTGTTTTTTCATTAATTTAATGTATTTCTAATGCATATTTTATATAAATATTAACATTCGTCACTTCTTCTCTGTATAAACTATAAGTGTTCCAAATTTCATACTCCTCCGTCCGCGCAATTTTCGTAAAAAGGGGTACAAAGTTTTTGTTTCACGTATTAATATATAGATATTTCTCTATGCAACTATTTTACTCAAAGACAACATATTATATTGTTTTAATTATTCTCATGTGATAACTATTTTCCGACAATCTCTTCAGACCTTTAGGAACGATTTATCGCAGTAAACAATGGTAAGAGTTCTATTACAGTGGAACAAAATAGGTATAAAGTACAAATATACTATTTATGATAAATATACAAATATAGAGAACAACAAGTGTGATATTTTCGCACTCCGATTGACAGGGCTATTTTCAATATTATCCATGACATCACTTAGATATTATGCATACTATCTTTATTTAAATCAAACTTCGCACAAAGTGTACCTAATCTATGTTACAGAATTAAATGAACTAGCGGTCGCCTAGTGCTCGAAATTCGATCAAAGTTTGCCTGTAAGATATTGCTGACATATGTCATTATATATGGACGTATGTAACCATAGTTACGCGCTTCGACTGCGTGTGTCAAATGCATGGTTGTGTGCGTGTAGTGTTTTTTCATTAATTTAATGTATTTCTAATGCATATTTTATATAAATATTAGCATTCGCCCCTCCTTCTCCATATAACTTTAACTGTGCCAAATTTCATACTCCTCCGTCTGCGCAATTTTCTTAAAAAGGGGTACAAAGTTTATAGATATATTTTATAGATATATTTCAACATGTAAATAAAATAATTGTATAGTAGGCACGGCACGTCTGTTTGCTTCGAGCTCAATACTATATATCTACTCTACTTAACTGCCTACGTGGCGCAGCGGTAGTGAATGCGACTGCTGTACATGAGGTCTCGGGTTTGATTCCCGAGTCGAGCCAACAAAAACGTATTGGGTTTTTCTTTTAAAAATCTCAATATGAGCCCGGAGTTAGAAAGTTGGCGGTGTTAAACCCCCCGTGCCTCGGAAAGCACGTAAAGCCGTTGGTCCTGCGCCTAATCTCTCTCCGGTCGTGTCGGATTATCCGTCCCATCGGATCAGGTTAGGGAACAGAGAGAGCGCTTGTGTTTGCGCACACGCTTGTGCACTATAATATCTCCTGCGCAGATGGCTAGTCTCCGTTAAGATTGGCTGCCTTGACCGAAATTCGGTCTGGAGGATATTATTATTATTATACAATGTATCTGGGGATCGAACCCACAACACTCAGTGCATTGGAGCTGGCGAGGCGACTACTTAAACCACTACGCCATCCGAGCATTATTGTCAAACTTATGATTTAGGCAATATTGTAAAATAAACATCTTTATTATTTTGAATTTTATTTTGAACAATATCGAACGAATTTTCAACAATAAACTTTAATACAAAAACGCGGTCCCCAAAATCAATGCCGAAACAATAATAAGATTTAAATAAATAAAGTGTTAACCGTAAGTTTGGTTACTTTCGGGTCCAAGTCTCAAGGGAAACATAAACCAAGTTGGTCGTCGTAAAAACGCACAAACTATGGGAACTCTCGACAGGTATATGGAGGCGACAGCTACTGCTGAAAAGGGTACCTTACAAGGTTTTTGGGTACTTGTATCTTATTTGTTTTAGGTTTAAGAATACTTTTATTAGTTTAAGTAAAGTTACTATAAGTAGAGCGTAGCAACTAGAGTAGTTCTGTAAGGCTTTTAACATTGGTGTGTTAAAGATAACAAGTATTTTTTAAAGGCAGCTTCCGTACTAGGACCCGTCGCCAGGGACTTTACCAACATTCAAACAATATAATAATATTATGATTTCGTATTATAATTCAAAATCAAAATATTCCTTTCAAAAATAGAAATAAAAAAATTGGTTGTCTGTAAAGTCGGTTTACGGACGATAGTTTAACGTGACAACGTCATAACAAAATTTCTATCCCGTAACGTTACAGAGCGTAACGTGACAAGAAGCGTAACGGGATAATGAGCATAACGGGACAATGAGTCATCCTTTTTCGTGCGTGCAGCCGGCGTTCATCGATTTATTAGACGTTGTCACGTCAAAATAGAATAGAGCCTCGCTGATTTCAGCATGAATGGCCCGACTCGACCGGGGAAGGACTACCCTCTCACAGAATATCGACGTGAAATAGCAGTATTACTGTTGTGTTTCGTTCGGTGAGTGAAAGTGCCGGAGGCCCAATCACTCCCTTCCCCCTTTCCCGCTCCTTCTCCTTCCCACTTCCTTTCCTAAGGGGTTGGCAACGCGCAAGTAATGCCTCTGGTGTTGCATGCGTCT
The DNA here is from genome assembly GCA_963564715.1 of Catocala sponsa. NCBI lineage: Eukaryota > Metazoa > Arthropoda > Insecta > Lepidoptera > Erebidae > Catocala > Catocala sponsa. The sequence continues at coordinate 2,780,407 of OY751337.1, forward strand.
ATAGGCTACGGTGACCACTTACCATCAGGTGGACCGTATGCATGTTTTCCACCTCAGTTGTATAAAAAAAAACTTAAATTGCTGACCTACTAAAATACAAAACGTATCTATTGCCGACAAACAATATTAATTAGTGTACATTGATGGTCACGTATCAAGCAAATACTACGATAATAGGCATAAGCACGCACGTACTGGCAGCCGGATTACTCACAGCAGACAGATGTGTGACGTCACTAAGCGATTCAAATTAGTGTGTACGCAACGCGACCGCGTCTTGTATTTGACACATGATTGCACGGATGGCGAAATGTTAAAGCGCCGCTAAGTGCTGTGTATTTGATCCCCTCCGGACAAAAACGTGTAATACACAAATAGTTTCCAAACTGAGTCTTCTTTGTGTATGTTCTTGGATGTCTTTAAAACCCTCCACGACGCAAAAATAATAACGCCAGCGGCCATAGTCTTTTTTTATAAAAGGCATTATAGGCGTTTTTAGGTGTCTACTTTCCTTTAATTACGCAAACACGTTCGCCCTACGCGTGATCTATCTCCGGTCTTGTTGAATTGCTGTCCAATACGACTATGAGAGAGTCAGTTGTTTTAGCCTACAAGCTTGTGCACTAAATTTTCTGCCAATGCAACGCTTGCATGCAAGACTTGATAAGCTATCTACGCCTGTCTCTGTTAACATAGGCCTTCATAGCCTTTGACTATAGTCATCTGGAAATCATTATTATTAGACGAAGGGCAAAGCGGGTCTTGTATTAAATTCTGATCTTGGGAAGATAGCTTTGCTCTGCACTGTAGGTATAAAGTATTTTATATTAAAAACATACCTTTATTATAGCACTTATAAAAAGGAGATTTTTGTAATTGATTTCGGCTTACCAAAAATGACTTGCAATCGGAAGGGTCCCAAACGGTAACATCCTAATCCTAACTAATATTATAAAAGTGAAAATGAGTTTGTTTGTTTGTTTGTTACCTTTTCACGCCTAAACCACTGAACCGATCATCCTGAAATTTTGCATATACCTTTCATCCCGAAAAAAATTACTGTTTCCGAGAAAAACAACAATAACGTTCTTATGATAATAGATGGCGCCACGTTTCTTTCGAATCATGATTGAATTATATTATTACAAGCAGAGTACAACCCGAATTGATTGTCATATTCTAAATTAACGCGAGCAAAGCCGCGGGCAAAAGCTAGTATGTAATAAAGGAATAAGTGTTCTGGAATAAGGTATTAGGTTCGCCCGGATCCCCGGATTAGGCAAAGCGTAAATGAAATTTTCTGTCAAGATATTCTCAGTAGTACCACTAAGTCTATAGTAGTGCCTTATAGACCTACAACACAGGTCAGTGACTGCATCAAAACTGTTGCCCGCTGCATCGTTTGTGCAGTCATTGATTGTAAGAAACAGAATCTGGAAATGTGCTCCATAGGAAACAATACGTTGCTCCCTTTTATGTGGGGCTCTAAATAGCAGCGAAATAAAAGCACAATAGACTTCACTTACCTCTACGAATAAGATAGAAAACACCATCAGAATAAATAAGCAACATTCACTACAAAGAAATAAAACGCGTATTCTTTTAAACAAAATTCAAACCTTGACTATCTAAAAAAAATTTCACCTTAGATATTTTACCGATAGTGCTCTCGAACATTCGCACAATGGCATGGGAATAGTTGCATTTGTATGTAAATGTATACTTCTTGATACTCTGCGTAATACCACCACGCATAACACCCCTACTACGAGTTTATTATCAATCTATAACGACTATAGTATACAATTCTTCGTTATCTAACTAATGGAGGCTATCGAGAGTTTTAAGGAAGTTTATGATATCTGAAGAGCAATGATGATTGCAACGGTGGTAGCCCAATAGTTAAGACATTATACAAACGGATCGGATAGAAAAAGGTTTTCATAAATTGAACTACTGATGTGACCACACGTCACATGGAAGTTCATAAGATTAAGAGAAATATTGTTTTCTTAAAAAAGTAGAACTTACCTATCTACAAAGAGCTTCAAGTTTGCTTGTTCGCTTATAGAAAGCTGAACGATCCTTAAGTAACATAGGCTATATTTTAAAATATACAGCGCAATCGACACTCCACGCAGTAACAAGCACTTTTATAAATATATTATAAACATCTATGTAGCTACATTGTCACCCAATCTATGAATCTACAAACGATAGATTCTTAAAACTACAATTAACAATACATTAGGTTTTGTTAATAGATTTAAAATCACATATTTGTATTGATAAACTATAACTACAGTAGATAAGTAAAACACATAGTAGCTTTTTGGTCAGATACCATAAAACAGGCAGACAAAATAGACGCAGTTTGGCAACGCTTCCTTAAACGAAACAAACATTGCATACAAAGCCTTGTATACTACTTGTATCTTGTTAAGATAATAAAAGATTAGACTAGATAGCAAATATTATTTTGGAAGAATATCCCGCCAGGTTACCGTAAAAATAGGGTTTGAAGCTGTATAGTAATTTATTATGAATGAATGAATTATTTATTTGCAGAACATGGGTACATAAAGTTCTTAGTTACATTACATATTGTCCTTGCGACATTTAGCCAATTTCGGCATGCAAATATTATGTTTTAATTTTATATATCATGCATAAAGTTTAACACATTATCACTATAGTTAGAAACATTAAATATTTTAATTTACAGATACTCGTAATAGAGTTTACAAGACATGCTTTACAATATTTTTATGCTACATGCTGTACATTTTTTACCCTACTGGAATGTTTTCTATTAACTATCTGTAAACTTATCATCCAAAAACTCGCACAAAGAATAATAACATTTTTTGTGTAACATTATATTACAATATCAACTTTGTATATAAGCTGTGCCACTGCTGGGTACGACCCTCTTAGTGTGAAAAGGGTGAGGCTATGTTCCACCAAGCCCAATGTGGATTGGCAGACTTCGTATATCTTTGGAGTAAAACCCGAGAACTCTGCGTGGCATTCCACCCGTCTCCCACTAGGCCTTATTTTAGAATGGTTGAGGCTAAACATGATAGCTCAGTGGGGAGACCAACAGACTGCAATGCAGAGGGTCTCGGGTTCGAACCCCACGTCGCGCACCTCTGACTTTCGTAAGTTATATAACTTTTCGAAATTATGTGCGTATTGATTGACAATTATCGCCTGCTCCGTGCCTCAGAGAGCACGTTAAGCCGTCGGTCCCGGCTGCCATGAACATCTATGGCTGTCGTTATTGGGCAGTCAGTGCCTTCTAATATCCTGACACTGGTCTAGCTTTAGGGTATCGTTAGCCTTCGGGTTGCGGAGATCAGATGGCAGTCGCTCCGTGTAAAAACTGATATCCAGTTAAATCCGTTTAGACTAGAAAGCCGACCTCAAGTGACTTGGGAGTAATAAAGGCTAAGGAGAAGAGACTAAACAAGGGATTTTCATGTGTCTATAGGCGTTACCAGTTTTTAACACGCTTTTATTAGTTTCACTTATATGTTTGTCTGTATGTAACCGACTCCTTTGAGCTCGATTTTGACCCACTTCTAACGGTCAGATTTCATGTAAACGTTGTAGACTTATCGGAGCCGATGACAATACAATAATTTAAAAAAAAATTAAAGAAATAATAGTTTAAAAACTAAAAAATACACGCTTTATTAAAAAAACAAATTAGGTAAAAAGTAGAAAATAATTTAATAATTTTAATGTAAAAAAGCGTGAGGTGGAGTTTATCAAAATATCTTAGAAAGCACCGCACGCTTTTTTACATTATAATTATTAAATTATTTTCTAGTTTTAGTTTTTTTTTTAATACAGCTTGATTTTTTTAGTTTTTTAATCTATCATTTTATTCAGCAATGGCAAAGTATAATAATCTATTTTACAGTATCGATGAATGATTGCTACTTGAAAAATATAAAACAGTTTCGAAAACGGTACAATACCGCATTCGAATGACGATTATTCGAATATTTAAATTAAGATTGGATGGCTCATTGATTATTAAATTAGTTGTAATTAGTACACTAAAGGTAATTTAAAACATCGTACTGTCGCAGTCATCCGTGTGAAGGTGACTGAGAATCCACGATGTTTTAAATCTATTTAGTGCTAAACGTATTTTGTGAGTTATCGTGCAAGTGGCTCTAATTGTCGTATATGTATATATAATGTCTGTCTCGTTCTGTTGATGTCTCCGTTCTCTTGCAAATGTAAAGAATCAGGAAAGAATATTCTGTTTTACAGATAAAATGTAAATTCGCTTGGCAACTCAAAATAAATACGGTGTTACCAATAAGTCAAACCAATTAAACAAATATACAATTTTATATGTTGTAACCCTCACAGCGGTTAACCCAAATACCAAACAAATAAAAGTAAATGATATAATCATCCGGTTGTATAACAAATATAATTTTATTACCAATACATTAAAGAATTTAATATAATACTCGGCATATTTCGTTAATATGATTGTTTACGAGTGCAATCGGGGTGAATCAATTTAGTGTGCTGGAAGTATCGTTGTAAACATGCCAGATGAATTAATTAATATTATAAACTATGTTATTGGATTTATCAGTAATTGGATTTGAACTCGATTCGGTTTGTTGAAATGCTGTTAAGGCGCAGATTTATACGGCAATAATACTATAAAGATTTTTTGGATGTTTGTTGATTGATATACTGTTAAGCGGATTTAGATGAAACGTCGCACATAGACATACCATGGTCTGGATTAGAACACGTAGGATATTATCCAGATATACGTTCCTGTGAGGTTGATGCAGCTAAAAGTACGAGTTGAGACTAGTGAAACAATCTGACCGCGCATTGCCAGTTCCACTCACTGATCGGTAAACGATTAGCGAGGTTAAGCAACGTTGGGTGCGGTCAGTCTATAGATGGGTGACCGCTTAGTGGTATTTCATCTGAGTGTCCCCATGCTTCGGAGGGCACGTAAAAAGTCGGTTCAGGTTGTTGTCAAATTGATAGCAGTCGTTAAGCCATGTCAGAGGCCTACGGGCGGCTTGAACAACTCTTGATAACAGGTTGGCCACTAACGAAAAAAGGAAAGATTGTGTTTTAAATATCTATTCTGTCACTGCCAGTGCACAGGCAATCAGTTCTCATGATAAGTGCTTACCATCAGGCGACCTATCACTATCACGACATACCTAAGTTATCAGTCCCGCTTCGACCACTGCTTATAAGCGATGGATATTACTCATCTAGCAAACCTCAGGGTACTGTTATTAAATAATTGCCAACAACGGAGTCTTCCATTATGTTTTGTCATGACTGTGAGTCTTCTTCTCCCTAGCCTTTATTATTCCCAAGTCACTTGGGGTCGGCTTTCTAGACTAACAGGATTTGACTGGATATCAGTTTTTACACGGAGCGATTGCCATCTGACCTCCGCAACTCGAAGTCTAAAGATACCCTAAGGTTAGACCAGTGTCAGGATATTAGAGGGCACTGACTTCCCAATAACGACTGCCATAGGTGTTCATGGCAGCCGGGATCGACGGCTTAACGTGCTCTCACGCACGGAGCAGGCGATACTTGTCAATCAATACGCACATAATTTCGAAAAGTCATATAACTTCCGAAAGTCAGAGGTGCGCGACGTGGGTTCGAACCCGAGACCCTCTGCATTGCAGTCTATTGGTCTCCCCACTGAGCTATCGCTGCCTTGTCATGACTGTGAGTATCCCTATAAAATCCATACATTGTGTTAAATACAAGACGCGGTCGCGTTGCGTACACACTAATTTGAATTGCTTAGTGACGTCACACATCTGTCTGCTGTGAGTAATCCGGCGGCCAGTACGTGCGTGCTTATGCCTATTATCACAGTATTCGGTTGATGTATGACCATCAATGTACGGTAATTAATATTGTTTGCCGATAATCTATTGTTTATGACACCTTATAATAGTGCAGGTTACGGAATAACTACGAGACAGTAATCAGATGTAAATGGCATTAAAAGGAAACACTAAGGGCGATGGAATTGAAAAATAGGTATTTGTAAAATCTATTACCTAAGCGCAGTGCCATATATAGTACAACATGAGCCTTCAAAAACCTCAAAAATTGGCCAGATTTTCCGCTGTGTTCAAACATCCAGAAAACAAATTTGACTAGATTATATAAAAAAGGAAAACATAGGAACACGGCCAAAGCTTTTCTTTAATTTTAATGAAAATAGTAGTTAAATCGGTCAAGTTGTGGAGAAGGAATCAGGTGACTACGAAACGTTGATTTTATGTACTTTTAATAGGTATTTTGCCCCTATCGCGCTCATGATACTATACATGGCACTGCGCGACAGCAATAGATTTTACAAATATCTATTTTTCAATTCTTTCGCGCTTAATGTTTCCACTTAAGCTGTGTTAGTATGGGCATTAATGTAGCCAAAAAAAGGGTAGAAAAGCTGAATTCATCGTTCGAACCGAACACGTAGCTATAAACACTAAAACATAGTGTAAAATAGCTTAGGATGGTATGGTTTAAGACCAGTCGGAAGACCCCAAATAAGCCGGCAGGACGACATAAAGATAACGGTCAAAAGTTCGCTAAAATCTTACCAGAGTAGAGGTGAATAATTTATCGCCAAGCTGTCGCTGTTATAATATATTTTTTTAAAGATAGCGGTGGTAACGTCAACTCTTACAACTTGTGTATGAAACCCGAGACCTCTTATTTGCTCGTTTACGAGTGAGTCAATACAGTTTTAGACACAAAAAAATAAATGCCGTCATGAGCAATAAGCATCCCCTTAAACGCTACTCATCCATTTTAGTCGGAACATAACCAGCCGAACAAGTCCACACATAATTATTTAGAAATGTCCACAATTTTATTAGTACCTACTTTAATAATGTGCGTAATTATTTAATGCACTTATGATTTAGGTACGCATTATGAATTTATAATTGAATTTGCACATTCAGTTAGGTACCTATATATCAATTCGTGAAGAGAATCTTTGTAGCTCTTTTTAGGTACATTGCGCGCATGAAGAAGTGTGAGATTAGGGATAGTTAAAGTTTTTTTTTTATATGACTAAGGTGGCAAACAAGCAAACGGCCCACCTAATGGTAAGTGGTCACCGTAGCCTATTGACGCCTGCAACACCAGAGGCATCACTTGCGCGTTGCCGCTCCTTTAGGAAAGGAAGTGGTAAGGAGAAGGAGCGGGAAGGGAGAAAGAGCGTGATTGGGCCTTGGGCACTCTAACTCATCGAACGAAACACAACAGTAGGAATACTGCTATTTCACGTCGATATTCTGTGAGAGGGTAGTCCTTCCCCGGTCGAGTCGATTCATGCTGAAATCAGCGAGGCTCTACTACTCAAAAGAGTTTATACTACATGGAAAAGGAATTATTTATAGTGGATCAAAAGAAAAAAAACACTAATTACTGTTGAATTTGAATGACTTGAATGGTAGTGGGTACGATTTCCACACGGGACAATAATATGTGTGATTTACGAATAGTTCTAAGTATGATGTTCTATCGTAATATAATAAGTTGTGTGACCGTTGGTTGAAAGCAGTGATAGCTCAGTGGGGAGACTAACAGACTGCAATGCAGGGTCTTGGTTCCGAACCCACGTCACGCACCTCTGACTTTCGGAAGTTATATGAGTTTTTGAAATTATGTGCGTATTGATTGACAATTATCGCCTACATCGTGCTTCCGAGAGCACGTTAAGCCATCGGTCGCCATGAACATCTATGGCAGTCGTTATTGGGAAGTCAGTGCCCTCTAATATCCTGACACTGGTCTAGTCTTAGGGTATCGTTAGCCTTCGGTTTGCGGAGTTCAGGTGGCAGCCGCTCCGTGTAAAAACTGATATCCAGTCAAATCCGGTTAGACTAGGAAGCTGGCCCCAAGTGACTTGGGAATAATAAAGGCTAGGGAGAAGAAGAGTGACCGTTTTAGTTGTCTTTAAAAAATAAAGGTTAAGGTTGCACTATTGGGCGACCACTAGTTATAATAAAATAACTAAACCTCAAGATTTCCATGAATATATTGTGTTCTAAAGAAATTTTTGGTTTGGTGTCCATGGCAATTTTTTTGAAACATTGAAACAACTGTCGCAAGGAGTGTTCCCTGCGAACGTTTCGTTTTCGAAACAACTATATGTCGATCACACATTTTTTGTCATATGTGTGGATGAAATTCTGATCCCACGGCAAAGTCGCAGGGGCAAAGTGACCACTTTAATCATTACGCTATCCATGAATATGAGCACCGTGAAGTCCTGTAGTTTTGCCCAATATTAAATTCACATCATCATGTGATCTAATAAGCCTGATACATACTTCAAACGCCTACCATCTCAAAGAAAATCTTAAAGAGAGTTTCATTTATATTAAGAGTATGGAACTCTTAAAACAGATCAGCCTTTTCTCCCTCTTAAAAAACTCGAGACTTCATTTAAACCGAAGAAAATTTAATGCAACCATTACTTTGAGTAACACCTGATAGAAAGCTGTAAAGATACCCTCAATTACTGGGCAGGTTATTAAAGTTTACTACATTTAAAGACCCTCAAACTTAATGATCTTGGCCTGAGTGAAAAATTATACACAGAACTTAACGCATTGGAATGGGCAAGCAATTTTATCAAGTACTAACATGTTTTGTATGAATTCATTTTTGTATGAGTACTGTGGCAAAGACTGCGTCGAGTAACGCGAATGCCGTGTATAAAGTCGGCCTCGATGGCGTAGTGGTTAGTGTAACCGACTGCCACGCCTGAAGTCGCGGGTTTGATGCCCGCACAAGTCAAGTATTTGTGTGCATGAACATAATGTTTGTCTTGGTCTGGGTGTTTCTATGTAGGTATAATATGTATGAATATAAAAAAAAGTATATATGTATGTTTATCCATTGTCTAGTACCCATAGTATAAGTTCTGCTTAGTTTGAGCTAGATGGTGTTGTGTGTATGTGGTAGAATATTATTATTATATTATTAATTATTAGTCTCCGGTTTGATGTTCGAGTTAGGCGTTTGGGTATTGCGTTTTCTATCACGAAATCTTCAGTAACAGCATGGAGTATGAAACTGCTTGGTTGGTGGTATTAAGCTCGCCTTCTATTATATGGGATCCAAAGATGTATATGCAGTAGATGTATAGGTAGTAGAGCCTCGCTGATTTCAGCATGAATGGGCCGGCTCGACAGGGGAAGGACTACCCTCTCACAGAATATCGACGTGAAATAACAGTATTCCTACTGTTGTGTTTCGCTCGGTAAGTAAGAGTGCCGGAGGCCCAATCACCGTCTTTCCCCACCCCGCTCCTTCTCCTTCCCACTTCCTTTCCTAAAGGGTTGGCAACGCGCAAGTGATGCCTCTGGTGTTGCAGGCGTTCATAGGCTACGGTGACCACTTACCATCAGGTGGACCGTATGCTTGTTTGCCACCTTAGTTGAATAAAAAAAAAAATGTACTTATTTAGCATCGTAACCGTTTTCTTGACGGTAAACGATTATGCCGCTATAATTTTCTCATTCAGCATGTTACAAACTTCAGCTTTATTTTTTAAAGGATCTGATCGATTTCAGATTGTCACGGTTTTACGTAAAGGCAACGTATGACTCCGCATAGCTTAGCATAGCGTCTGAAACCTTGCCTAGACGGTAAAAACTAAAAAATAAATAGAAACACCCATGATTAAATTATGTTTGGGTACTTTTAAATAACTACACTGGAACATTGAGACAACTACCATCTTAGTCTCCCCGTGACCATGGCTGCTGAAAAGCAACCGAAACGTCGGGGAAAGTGTAAAAATAAATCTAAATAGTATAATAGTATAGTAATAGTATAAATAGTTTTAATAGTTCAATAATTTAAATAGCTTAAAAAATTTGTAAAGTTTAATAGTGATTATAGTAGTGTAACAGTTTTTAAAAAAAATTTGTAGCAGTGTCAAATAAACAACGCGATAAAATCCGTATATAGTAGTTTAATTTCAATGAATAACATTCGCGTAAACAGAAGACAATATTATATAAAAACCTTACTTAAAGAAATATCGATATAATACATCTCTGCCTACTCTCTTGGAGATATTAGCATGAGGCATATATAATGATTGCAAAGTATCGTTATTCATCGACAGACACATCGTCTCAAAGATAAGTTAAGTATATAGTTTCAGTTTATACTAGTACTAGTTTTTGCCCGCGGCTTCGCTCGCGTTAATTTATAATTTGACAATAAATTCGGGTTGTACTCTACTTGTAATAATATAATTCAATCATGATTCGAAAGACACGTGGCGCCATCTATTATCATAAGAACGTTATTGTTGTTTTCCTCGGTAACAGTAATTTTTTTCGGGATGAAAGGTAGCCAATGTTCGTTTATGTATACCTGACAATGTATATGCAAAATTTCAGAATGATCGGTTCAGTGGTTTAGGCGTGAAAAGGTAACAAACAAACAAATAAACTCATTTTCGCTTTTATAATATTAGTTAGGATTAGGATAGCAGCCGACGACGACCTCTTAGGGCCTTTTCATTGTCATGCGTGTTTGCGCCCGCATGCAGGTCAGGCACGCATGCGTGCTGCCCGCAACCTATCGTATCATGCATGTTTTTATTGTCATGCGCGTCACACGCGTCGCGTATCTGCTCTGCGTGCGGCCCGGAACGCGCATGCGCGCCTGGCCCGCACGCGGGCGCAAACACGCATGACAATGAGTCTTTGTATAATATCATTTTCATGGTAGTGTTTAGCGATGTGCACGGATGCATTCAGGCGAACCCAATAACAACAGTACTAATTAGCTTTAATTATATATATGATTGTATCCGGTTGTAGTTTGGGTCTCAATTGTGCGCATCGCAAATTACTTTAGTCGCCTAGTGCTCGAAATTCGACCAAAGATTGCCTGTAAGATATTGCTGATATATGCCATTATATATTGATATATGTAACCATAGTTACGCGCTTCGACTGCGTGTGTCAAATGCATGGTTGTGTGCGTGTAGTGTTTTTTCATTAATTTAATGTTTTCTAATGCATATTTTATAAAAATATTAGGATTCGCCCCTTCTTCTCCGTATAAACTTTAACTGTGCCAAATTTCATACTCCTTCGTCCGCGCAATTGTCGTAAAAAGGGGTACAAAGTTTTTGCTTCACGTATTAATATATAGATGCTAGATTAAGAGCCAGCTGTATATTTTTGAGAACAAATAAATTGATTATTATATTTATATTCCTTATCTAGTCACTTCCAGTTATTCAGCGATTAATGTAAAAACCTCAGCGAGAGATACGGTAATGAACCCGCTATCTTGTCCATTGACTCTGCGGGATTACCCGATAAGCCTATGGTACCTTATATTTACTCGACGCATAAATTATGACAAAATTAACTTTATTTTACATCTATGTAGAAAGTTTGTTATTAGAGGATTTTGAGTCAAGATATTTATATGACCTATTTAATGTGTAGTTGGTTGCAAAACCTTACAGATATAAATTGCCTTAATTGTATGCACGAGATGGCATACAGGTTTAAGTGATAACCTTGTCAGTGTTAGTGTTCGAAGTGCTATAGGTTCGATGAACACACGAAACGATTATAATTATGTGTGATACATTGTATACACAACATCTAAACTTGACACACTATAAATATGTCAAGTAGGTACATATTCGAAAACAGATATAGACACAGAAATAACATCGCGCTGGAGTGCGTATTTTGTAAGTGCATTGTATTTAGTCGTTCATCACTAATTTGCGTAGCGCAGCGCTCATAGCTAGTTGCGCTCACTGATCGGTAAACGATTAGCGAGGTTAAGCAAGGTTGGGTGCGGTCAGTCTATAGATGGGTGACCGCTTAGTGGTGTTTCGTCTCCGTGCTTCGGAGGGCACGTAAAAAGTCGGTCCCGGTTGTTGTCAAATTGACAACAGTCGTTAAGCCATGTCAGAGACCTACGGGCGGCTTGAACAACTCTTGACAACAGGTTTGCCACTAACCACACGAAAAGAAGAAAGAAGGTGGGGAGGGGATCATACCCACACGGGGCAGAAATTTATGTAATCGACAAAGAGTTGTGCCGAGTATAATATGTTATTTGTGTCCGTTTTTTGGTTAATGTCTCTGTGACCGAGGAATGGGAACTATCATTTTTGTGCTCACCAATTGGAACCACTAATGAACAAAGTCTTGTCAACCTTGTCACAGCTGCTGTCAAAAGCTGTGTTTGGTGGTTTCTATGGTTACTGTTGATGTGGCTATAGAGTATGAAGTCTAGAGACCTTACTTTCCACTTGCACCTCTAACGGTGAATTCAAGTGCGATGGTCCTCATTATTTTAAGCGCGGGAGTTATCTATTAAAACGGGAAAAAGAAATAATAACATTTTTGTCGGTCTCGATGGCGTAGTGGTAAGTGTAATCGACTGCCAAGCCTGAGGTCGCGGGTTTGATTTCCGCACAAGTCAAACATTTGTGTGCATGAACATGGATGTTTGTTTTGGTCTGGGTGTTTCTATGTATAATATGCAGGTATTAACAAAAAAAAGAAATAGTATATTTTTATTTATTTATTTATTTAATAAAGGTACACCAACAGCTTATGTATATAAATTATACAATAAAGTTGTAATAAGTAATAGGCTTATATAGTTGCCAATAACAGGTGAACCAACATTCACCAAAATAAGTGATAACTTAAGCTAAAAACTAAAAACTAATTTACTAGATATTAATGTACTAGATATTAAGTGGAAAAAAAAATTATAAATATATCTATTATAATTATAAAATTAAACAAACATGAGATCAAAAATTAGACTAATAATTCTATAGACAAGAGGTTGTAAAACTATGTAATTAATCCTTTGGAGCTTTGTGATTTAATATATGGGTTTTAAAGATATTCATAGAGTTATGGTATATGTCAACATCTGGATTTGATTTTACATAGGAATTCATCTCTTTACTGAGCCTATTGAGAGGTGAGTTTTCTCCTATATTTGTGTTGGAAACTTTAGTGTGGAATAAATGGGTAATGGGATATCTGGGTATTCTATATGGGACTTTTATTCCAATTTGTTCAATTAATTTATTACAGTCCAATTTATTGTTAACTATATACATATGTATGTTTATCCATTGTCTAGTACCCATAGTACAAGCTCTGCTTAGTTTGGGCTAGATGATGTTGTGTGTATGTGATAGAATATTAATATACGTAAGTCTATATGTGTACAGTATATAAACTACTTCCATACAGTAAAACCTTTAAGAGTTCTCAATAGCTTGTTTGGTTATGAAGAAATTTTGTAACACATCTCCAGGTACGCACATTCCATTCTCCATGACAATATTTTACACAGAACGAGAGTGAAAAGTGACACGGCGTAGTACAAACGTTCTCACTCAATATTTCATCCGAGATGTCTCAGAGAGTGACGGCGCGCACTAAGTTTGTTTAGAAATTTAACAAAAAGAAAAGTACATCCATACCGGGCCCTCAGAACTTCATCAAAGTTTCCTCTTTATATTCGTTTCCATTTTTGAGATGCGAAAGTAAGACAGCCTTGGTAGCTCAGTGGTTGTTTTAGCGACTATTGTGCATGAAGTCTTGGGTTCGATTCCTCTCAACCAAGCAAAGTGTTAGGCTGCCTGTAAAGACAATAGCAGCTTGGAGTCTGGATACAAATCCAGTGTCTACTGTGGACAAGCATGGAAGACAGGAACAGGCTTTCTCTATCACGTAGAAACTACAAATATAGCTGACAAATGTGATTATGACACCCTGGCTGTCTCATTTAAGGATAAAGTCGTAAGGCTCCCCAGTCATATACTCTATCGCTGCGCCATTAAGACAGATATTAGCTAAAACATTGTTGGATATCTACTTGCTTCTAGGCTGTATCCTTGTTACCATGCGTGTTCACGGTTACGACTTGTGGGAGTCTTCAAGTAAAATATGGTTTGCAGATTACAACGTTTATTCAGTCGTTACATGTTATAGTTACAAACGATAGAGAGCGACTAACTCAAACCGCGCTACATACGCGTCCGATCTTATCTTATCTTATGTGGGGGCCAGCCAGTGTAGACCGGCGACACTTCGACCCAGTGGGATCTTTTGTGTCGACACTCTCCCAATAACGACTGCCATAGATGTTCATGGCAGCCGGGACCAACGGCTTAACGTGCTTCCCGAAGCACGGAGCAGGCGATAATTGTCGATCAATACGCACATGATTTCGAAAAGTCATATAACTTCCGAAAGTCAGAGGTGCGCGACGTGGGTTCGAACCCGAGACCCTCTGCATTGCAGTCTGTTGGTCTCCCCACTGAGCTATCGCTGCTCTTTACGCGTCCGATACAAAATGCTTAAATGCTAACGTCAGCTAAACGTGACTCAACAACGTGACCCAACAAACATTAAGACACAGCAAGTAAAATATGGTCGTAATACACTTCTGCCTATCCATTCCACACACACACTTCTATATGTATGTAAAATGACTGTCTAAGCACAAAGGTCTTGAATAGGAAGTCACCTGTGCCTCACATAAAATTAATTTGTAGTAAGTTCCACACCTTCCCGGAAAGCCTATAGCGTTTACAACGTGCTCACTCACCTCCTATTAAACAATTTACGCTCACCAACTACGTAATAAACTATTCACACCGATTAAACTTCGTAATATACTGCACCGAGCTGCAGTAACTAAATGCATGCACAAATAAATTACCATTGCATGATGAATTTTTTTTTATCTTTTTTAATTTAGAGGCTTTTATTACAAAATAATATGTTAGCCCCATCGTGGCTTATTCTAAGATACTTACTTACTATGTAATGATAGGAAACAGAGGAAGTCGTTGATGTAGGTCTTACGCCGCATTTGAAGTAGGGTCATTTAGAATACTAATGAAAAGTCCTACATCGTACATGTTAAGATTGTATTTGAACATCAACGAGTTCCTTTGGCGCTGGTATTTGGGACAATCCATCAGTAAGTGTTGGAGATCATCAAGGACTCCTCAAGTTTCACAATCGGAAGTATAGCCTTTTTTCATTAGATGTCCAAACTTTCTAGATGGATAGTGGCCTGAGCGCAGCATATGCGCTATAACAATAATATTTCTATTTAAATTATTATTAATAAACCAGGTTATCCTAGCAGGCTGATGTTGAATGGTTTATGAATTTATTAAAACAGCTATAGCTGGAACAGAATTTCAAAAACAGTAATCCTTTGTAAGTATGCCTCAATTTTCTCAAAATCTGTTCAAAGCAGAACGCCATTTGAAATTTCATATTGAATACAAGCTGTAACAATTCCCGTGGGTGCCTTCGGTTTAAGCGCTCAGCGGTCTAAGAAACAACTGCTTAGTTATTTAATTCCTTTGTACGCGTTAGCAAAATTGCTTGACTATTCTTCGAGAATGTTTGTTTTGTCGCTAGTGCTTCAACTATTCACAGCAGCGGGGAAAGTGTGATTTTTTGTTACCGTACATTTTGTTTATGGAAAGTTTAACGTTGCTGTTTGTTAGAGCGAACTCGAGGAACAGCTTTGTGTAATTATGGGCATGAATAGAGTTACGTTTTCTGTTCGCGTTTATTATTTTGCCTTTGAAATTTCGATGCTAGAATGTTGTATGCGTCCTTTTATTGTTTTAAATCCATCATTAGCTTAAAACTTAAATTTGATTGCTTGACCTAGAGAAGAATTCTAAGTTAGGATTAATGTGTCATAATTGTTTCATATTCAAATAATATCAAAATGTTTCGTTTTTAGATGTAACACAGCAAAAACAAAGGATCATATACATTTGTTTGCTATTTAGTTAGAAATTCAATATCAAACAACAAAAAAAACATGGTCTCCAAAAACATTTCTTATAATTAATTTGGCATTTTCTTGGAGAATGTCTAACAGCGAAAAATATGTCTTAGTTAAAATTAATGCTGGAGAATATTATTACATTCTTCTTTACAATGAACATGGTAAACCTTTTGCCTAATCTAAGGCCGACTCTCTAATGAGGTATGAGAAAATGAATGAAAATGTTGTTGTACTGGTATGATATTATTTTATATATTTTATGTGTTTTGTTTAATATAAGTAACGCTAGCTTAGGAAAGCATATTTTTTAAATTAATTCTTTATTGTATTCCATAATATATTTTAAACCTAGGTTTGGCAGTAGAGTAGTTAATACATGGGACTGATATTATTAATATGCTACAGCATACTAATAATATCAGTAAGAGGTTACAACCTCTTATTATTATGTTCTGTGGCTGTAACCTATAGATTTCGTTAGACACTGGACTGCCAAATCAGAGATTTGTCATATCGAGCTTGTCAGTCGAGTAAAAATACTTAAACGATACTCATGTTATGCAAGAATACGTACATACCTTTCTCGAGGGCTAAAATTTACTGTCAAAATCTGTATTAAGCAAAGCCGCGGGCAAAATCTAGTTACGATATATAGTTGTTTTTGTAGACCACAGGACTATCAAAGTAAAACTTTTATACAATTATACTAGCCATTGCCCGCGGCTTCGCTTGCGTTAATTTAGAATTTGACAATCAATTCGGGTTGTACTCTGCTTGTAATAATAATAATTTATAATTCAATCATGATTTGAAAGACACGTGGCGCCGTCTATTATCATAAGAACGTTATTGTTGTTATCCTCGGGAACAGTAATTTTTTTCAGGATTTAAGGTAGCCTATGTTCGTTTCTGTACACCTGAAAACGTATATGCAAAATTTCAGGATTATCGGTTCAGTGGTCTAGGCATGAAAAGGTAACAAACAAACAAACAAACAAACTCATTTTCGCTTTTATAATATTAGTTAGGAAGTTAGGATAGGATAGGATTAAGATTAGGATTAGTTAGGATATCCAACTCAAATTGCTATTGCTAATGCTTAATATGCATATTATGTTTAAAAAATGAAAAGTTATAAAAAGGAACTGAAATATATAAATATTTCCTCTGTAGGATGTAAGCCAGCACTGCGGGACATTTGGCAAACAATATACCTGCTTATAAGTTAGGCCACTAGGCAAATCCAGAGCTTGGTAGCAAGCGAACCGCTTTTACGATGTGTGTCTTCACAGACAGTCCACATTGTAAAAACGGTTCGCTTCGTGATTACTCACAGAGAGTCCATGAACAAAAGATTTACTATTGTCTACTGCATGGGCTTTTTCTATTTTGCACGTCAAAATGACCACTTTCCGCCTGATGGTAAGCGATCGTGTGGTCCAAGAGCAGTGGCCTTCACACAATCCTTATAAGCGTCCACACCATCCTCATAGCAGATGAGGCGATGTTGAGGTCCCTGCTTTGACGACCTGAGATGATGCTTTTTTTGGCCCGCTTAAAGGACACAGGATTGAAGGAAGAAGGAAACACGTGCGTTGGTAGAGAATTCCATGCCTTGATCGTTCGGCAGAAGTATGAGGCCCCAAACTTATTGGTGCGAGCTCCTCAACCGATTTAGATGAAATTTAATATAGATATTTAAAGCTATATGAATTATATGGTATGAAACAATACAATTTCGATCCAAATTTTATTCAATATGTTAAAAATTATTCAAAATTATTTAAAAAGACTTGTGCCACTGCGAAGTCCCTTTACCTAAAAACTAAAATTCAAAAATCTAAGAATAAAATTAAAACTACATGGAACATTATTAACAATGAAACAGGTCGCAGCAAGGTGCGTGATAATAAATTTGAACTGAATATAAATAATAGCATAATTTCAAATAATTTGGAAGAGCCGATACATTCAATAACTACTTCGCAAAAATACCTTTAAACATAACTAGTACCCTTAGGTCTTGCCCAGCTCGAGCAGAATACTTAGTTAGGTGCAACGTGGAAGAGTGCAAGATACTATTTAGTTTTGAGCGTGTACATCCGTATGATATAATTAAAGTATTTAAGTCGCTTAATTAAAAAAAATCAGCTGACTTTTGGGGTATTTCGGTAAAATTAGTTGAAAGCATTATTGTTAATATAGCGCCACACCTAGCCGCAATATTCAACGGATGCATTGATGTGGGCATTTTTCCAAACTTAATGAAATGTAGTAAAATAATACCTTTATTTAAAAATGGTTGCAAAAGTGACCCCAGTCATTTTAGGCCGATTTCAATATTACCTGCTATTAGTAAAATATTTGAGAAGATTATATTACAGCAATTAGAGAGCCACTTCAGTGTAAACAATTTATTTCATACAGATCAATATGGTTTTAGGAAGGGCCGTTCTACGATAGATGCGGGTGTTACGCTTTTAAAACATATATTCAGTGCCTGGGAGAATTCGCAAGATGTCATTGGCGTATTCTGTGATCTCTCTAAAGCCTTTGACTGCGTTGACCATCAAACGCTGTTGCGAAAACTCAGGCATTATGGCATCCGAGATACTGCACTTGACCTAGTTGATTCCTACGTAAGCGATAGACTACAACACGTTGATATCAACGGAAGTAGATCTTCTGGATTACCAGTCACAATGGGCGTGCCACAGGGCTCGATTTTGGGACCCTTTCTGTTTTAAGTGTACGTAAATGATTTGCCGTTCTTTGTTCAGCATTTGTGTGACATTGTTTTATTCGCGGATGACACATCCCTTATTTTTAAGGTAGACCGAAAAGCACCAAATTTACGTGCTGTTAATGATTCACTCGCAGAAGTCCTGGACTGGTTTACGGCGAATAATTTACTACTTAACTCTACAAAAACTAAATGTATCAAGTTTACATTGCCAAACGTAAAGAGTCCTAACGTGAATATAATTTTTAATGATGAAATTATTACTTTAGTTCAATCAACAGTCTTTTTAGGATTAACTTTAGATCATAAAGTTCAGTGGGGCGCTCAAATATCGTGTCTTGCAGGGAAACTTAGCTCAGCCGCATACGCAATTCGGAAAGTAAGACAGCTTACTGATATAGATACTGCAAGACTAGTATATTTCAGTTACTTTCATTTTGTCATGTCCTACGGTATATTATTGTGGGGCAAGGCAGCTGATATTGAGACAATTTTTATTCTTCAAAAGCGTGCAGTACGTAGCATTTATAATTTAGGACCACGAGTTTCCCTGAAAGATCGATTTAAAGAAATAGGCATACTTACTGTTGCGTCGCAATATATATTTGCTAACATTATGTTTATTAAACATAACATTTACTTATATAATAAGAATAGTGATATCCATAACGTAAACACTAGAAATAAGCATAAGTTAGTAGGCCCATATCATCGTTTACATAAAGTTCACAATACATTTGCGGGACTCGGTATACGTTTTTTTAATAGATTACCTATTACTATAATTAATTTACCATTGTTTAAATTTAAAAACGCCGTTAAAAAACAACTTATTCGGAAGGGTTATTATTCAGTAAACGACTACTTAAATGACAAAAACTCATGGAGCTAGTTCCTTGTTGCATACAGGATTCAAAGATCTGTCTTACTTATAAGTCAATTTAAGCCTTTGCATAGTCACAAAGTGTAAGTGTATGCGCCATCATGCCATCTTACTGTCTATTTTAGATTTATATTAAATAATATATCTTAGCTCAAATTATTTCCTCTCTATAATATTATTAAGTTATTATTGTTATTATCTTTAGTTTTTTATAGTCAGTAGTATATGGCATAATGGCTGTAACACCTTGTTAATCTGAGTTGTAAAATACTGAAATTATATTTAACTGGCGATTTAAAAGAGTGGCCGTGAGTTTCTTGCAGGTTTCTTCTCATAGGCTCTACCCTTTGCCTGAACCTAGCAACTAACCTAAATGTAGCTTCAGTAACTTAGTAAACTCACTAACCTATATACTTTGACGTTCATAAGTGTTACTTTGTGACCTAAATGAATAAATGATTTTTGACTTGACTTTGACTTTGAGGACAGTCTTGTCAAGAAAGTTTAGTTCATTTAGTATCGCACGTTCAAATAGGTTTCTCAAATAACATTTCAACATTGGCTTGTTTTATACATACATACATACATAGATTCACGCCTGTTTCCCAGAGGGGTAGGCAGAGACTACGGATTTCCATTTGCTACGATCCTGACACACTTCTCTGGCTTCATTCACTTTCATCACATTCCTCATACACGCTCGTCGGTTCAAGGAGCTCTTAACCTGGCCTTTGTCCAGAACGCCTCCGATCTGGTCGAGAAACGTTCGCCTAGGTTTTCCTCTTGCGACAGTTCCATTCACACTAGCCTTATAAACTTTCTTAGTCAGTCTTTCCTCGTCCATTCTTTCTACATGTCCAAACCAGCTTAACATACCCTTTTCTATTCTTGTAACTATATCCACTTTCATGCCGCATCTCTCTCTAATCACACTATTTCTTATTCTATCTTTCAGAGTCACACTACATATGCTTCTCAACGCTCTCATTTCTACAGCATTTATTCTGCTCTCATGCTTTTTTTTGCCATACCCAACTTTCACTTCCATACATAAGTGTGGGCACTAATAGTCCTGTATGAACAGCCAAACGTGCCTTTTCGGATACATTTCGACTGTTCATAAAAGCGCGTAGGGCTCCATTCACTTTGTTGCCAGCAATCGTTCTCCTTTCAATATCTCCGTCATGTTTACCATCCCTTGTAAACAAAGTACCCAAATATACAAATTCTTTCACTTGCTCCACTTTTTCTCCATCAATCATAATATTACACATCGTCACGCACTCTTCCTTTTCAAATACCATTACTTTCGTCTTGCTTACATTTATTTTCATTCCTTTACTCTCAAAAGCACCATGCATAATAGTTACCATCGCCTGCAACTCTTCCGCCGATGACGCAAGTATTACTTGGTCATCGGCATAAAGAAGACATTTGACAAGTAACTCATTCATTCTTAATCCCCATTCACAATCTTTTAAATCTTTTAAACAATTGTCCATGTATAGGTTAAACAGCCAAGGTGACGCTACACATCCTTGTCTTGTCCTCCTTGTCTAACACCTTTATCGATGCTAAACCACTCTGTGTAGGTCCCATTTATCCTAACACAAGCTCTGGAATCATCATAAAGAGATTTCAGAGCTCGCGTGAGGTTGCTATTCACTCCATACATGGACAATGCCGACCAAAGTTCATTCCTCACCACTTTTGTCATAAGCCTTTTCCAGATCCACGAATGCGCAATAGACCTTTTGACCTTTGGCCATAACTTTTTCGGCTATGCTCCGTAAAGAAAAGACCTGATCCGTACATCCCATACCCTTTCGAACTTCTTACCGTTTGTGCATCCCATATTTTCTTGTCGGTTACTTTCACAATCCTTTCAATTAACACTTTTGCACACAATTTACCGACGACGCTGAGCAAGCTAATGCCTCTATAGCTTTTGCACTCTTGCTGTGAGCCTTTTCCTTTATATAAAGGTACTATGACGGCCTTGCACCAATCACTTGGTACACGGCCGGTATTCCAGCACAAGTTAAAAAGGCGGCACAATTGAGTTGCTATAAGACCCTGTCCAGCTGTCAGCATTTCGACTGTAATCCTATCATACCCACCAGCCTTTCCTGATTTCATGCTTTTCAATGCTTTCATTATTTCATCCATACTAATAGGGCTTTCATCACTACTATCATTATCATTCATTTCGAAACTTTGCCCTTGCCATTCCTCTCTTTCAAATAAACTTTCAAAATATTCCTTCCATCTCTTCAGTATGCTCTTTTCTTCATTCAGTAAACTTCCATTCTTATCTCTGATTGATTTCAGCTCTGTGGTTACGGTTTTACCTCGAACCGAGCGAATGGATTTCCAGAAGAACTTCGCGTTGGCCCGGAAATCTTCAGATAATCTTCTATCAAACTCATCTTTCAATTCCTCTTTTTTCCTTTTAATTACATCTTTCACTACCTTATTCATTCTTATAAACTTATTCCTAGCTTCATTCACATCCTCATTCGTTGCTTCTTGCATTCTTTCATTGGCTCTGACAGATAGCCAGTCCAACCATGCCTGCTTCTTCTCACGTACTACCCCTTGCACATCTTTATCCCACCACGCATTCTTCGATTTTATAACTTTCCTCTTCTTGCTCACACCGCATACTTCTGACGCTACAACAACCACTTCATGCTTAAACGACTGCCATAATTCTTCTATATCATCAGTGTCACAAAATCTTTCAAATCTTTTCCTCAATTGATTTTTATACTCGTCTTTCAATACTTCATCTTGCAAATTTTCTACTTTTATTCGTTCTTGGACACTTGTTCGGGTAGGTATACGGTGTCGCCATCCTTTGAAGAGGCCACGTATCCGGCTCATAATCAAAAAATGGTCGGTATGGACACCAATACCTCTATATACCCGAGTGTCTAGGACATTCTTTCTCAATCTTTCATCCACTACAACAAAGTCAATCATACTACTTCTTACATTCTTTGCTTCTCTTGTATACTGGTGGATTCTTTTGTGGGCAAACATAGTGTTTGTCACACAGAGATTCCACTCCAAACATAGCTCAAGCAACCTTTTTCCATTCTCATTCACGCTTTCGTCCCCATACTTGCCTAAAACCCTTTCGTATCCTTCACGCTTTACTCCCACCCAACCATTCAAATCCCCTAACATTATCAACCTCTCGTGTTCCTTGCATTTCTTCAAGACATCTCTTAAACACTCCCAAAAATCTTCTCTTTCTTCCCGTGCACTCTGAGACATACCCGTTGCTATGTTTACGGGTGCATAGACCCCTACCATAAACACACGAGTAATCCCTACTTTCATTCTCATCCATAGTAACCTAGCATTCACATATTCGAATACACACTCATTCATTCTAGCAGACAGAATAACACCAACTCCCTGACAGGCTCTGGTATTGCTAGGCACGCCGGACCAATACGCCGTGTAGGGTCCATGCCTAGTGGTGTTACAGCCTTTCCTTTTCGTCTCATTCACGCACAGAACATCAATCTTTCTCTCATTCATCATCTGACATACTTCATTAAATTTTCCATCCATCCCTCCTCCAACATTCAATGTAGCAAAACGGCTTTCCGTAGGCCACTTTTCGCCCTCGCGAGAAACGAGACGTGACGGGTGGCGGACCGCGTCGCCGCCATGCGGATTATTAATAAAATCAAAGTCCATATGCGTTCCCACGATTGTTAGGGAAAATACTGTCCACCTCCGCAGAGCCCTTTACAGAGGTAAGGTGGATCCATCCTGTGCCCTGTGACCACCAACACAGGCACCCTCCGTTCACGACCAGCTTTCCCTCTGGCCACGAATCCATCAGCACGGGTCGGTTAACACCTTGGATCGGGGTTTATTCTCGGGTCTGCTCCCTGAAAATTGGTTTGACTTCGGAGTTTTCCTTCTCCTAGACAGGTTGCAAACCAATGCTAACGAGGCCCATCTCCCCGGGTGTGATTTCGGAGTTTTCCTTCTCCTAGACAGGTTGCAAACCAATACTAACGTGGCCCATTAATATTTTAATTGAAAGTATGACTAAATGACTTGACAGTTTGGGAGTAGGTAAAAGATTTTGTGCATATATATGGAACTTTCTCATCGAGCGGTGTCTTAAAATTGGTGATGAGTTTGAGAACAATATACATATGACTAGACACGCTCGAAAGGGTTTGGCGCAAGGAGATCCTCTATCCCCTCTTTTATTTAAAATTGCAACAAATTTAAAATAAATAATTTATAGAATACTGTGTAGCCATACCTTTACCCTTGTTATCTAGATACGTTTAAACATTTGTGAATTATGAGTGTCTTGTCACATGTCACACCGTGACACGCGTGTTACATAAACACGTTGCGACGTGACATATTGCGGTGTGACTGATGATTATTATGTACTTGTGAATTCACAAGATCTTTCACGGTAGCTTTGGACAGGATAAGTGTTATATAATTTCTTACTTACAAAAGGATTATACCATTTACTTTTGCTAGGACTTTTGAGTGTTGTGTAGGTTTCTTGAATATTGTTGAAATTATCGCAGTTTGGTAGATAATCTATACAAATAAATAAAATTGAAGTGTCTGTTTGTAATGTCAAAATAATAGCTTTTTATCTAATGCATATGAAAGTATATAAGGTACCTTTACGAAAACATATATTTTTAAAATTTGTCTGTCTGTCTGTTTGTGCCAGCTAATCTCCGAAACGGCTGAACCGATTTTGACGGGACTTTCACTGGCAGATAGCTGATGTTATAAGGAGTAACTTAGGCTACATTGATTTTAGAAAAAATATAGGGTCCCGCGGAGACAACACTTTTTAGTTAAAATCTACGCGAACGAAGTCGCAGGTAACAGCTAGTTGTTGCGAAATTAAAAATTAAAAAGCAGCGATAGCTCATTGGGGTGACTAACAGACTGCAATGTAGAGGGTTTCGGGTTCGAACGCACGTCGCGCACCTCTGACTTTCGGAAGTTATATGAGTTTTCGAAATTATGTGCGTATTGATTGACAATTATCGCCTGCTCCGTGCCTCGGAGAGCACGTTAAGCCGTCGGTCCCGGCTGCCATGAACATCTATGGCAGTCGTTATTGGGAAGTCAGTGCCCTCTAATATCCTGACACTGGTCTAGCCTTAGGGTATCGTTAGCCTTAGGGTTGCGCAGGTCAGATGGCAGTCGCTTTGTGTAAAAACTGATATCCAGTCAAATCCGGTTAGACTAGAAAGCCAACCCTAAGTGACTTGGGAATAATAAACGCTAAGGAGAAGAATTTCTTACATACAAAAGGTTTATACCATTTACTTTTCCTAAGACTTTTGAGTGTGGGTAAGTTTCTTGAATATTGATGAAATCATCGCAGTTTGGTAGTTTTTTGTTTTGCAGTTACATACATACATACATAGTTCACGCCTACATCCTGGAAGTAGTAGGCAAAGCTGTATCACTATAACTACATATTATAAAACAAAGTCTTCCACCACGTCTGTCTGTCTGTTCGCGATAAACTCGAAAACTACTGAACAGACTTTCATGCGGTTTTCACCAAGCAACAAAGTGATTCATAGGTTTAGGTATATCATTTGTTAAGGTTTGTACTACCCGTGCGACACGTACCCTGGGGCGGGTCGTTAGGTATACTTATATTTCACAAATTATGGTTTCAGGTCCCACATCTACGGGACCTACTGATGTCTACCGTGCACAGACCTAGATGCTATGCTGCTACAGAAAATTTCTTGTCAGAAATATTCAATAGCACTTTGCCCAAACAGGAAATCGAAACTAAGATCTTAAGCACAGCAATTGCATTTACTAACCATTCACCAAGGAAGCAACGATATGTTGAAATACTGTTGCTTTAATTGTTAAGGTTGCCGGTTGTTCTTGAAGATATGTGAAGTCTGCCAACCCGCATTAGGCCAGCGTGGTGGACTATGGTCTAACCCTTCTCATAGTGAGAAGAGGCCTATGCCCAGTGGTGGGACAGTTTAATACAGGGCTGATATTATAATTGTTACGGTTCAACAAATTTTTTTTTGAAGTGAAAACTTCTTTAGCGGCTTTGTGCACTTTTTGGTGATGGGTAAAAAATGTTAAACTCGCGTCAGGACACGTGACCTGATCGAAAATTCGTAAGACGGAGGGAGAATAGTCATGTTTGTGTACGATAGCGCAATAAATGAATATTGTATTTTACCACATAAATGATAGTACTTTTATACTGATAATTAAAGCAATTCGTGCAAAATTATTCCCTAACCATTCAAAAATATAAAAATGCACAACGTTAATATTCAAGTTTTCACTTCTGCCGGCACTCCCGGAGTGCAACCCGTTGATCTTTTTATACGATTAAGGGCTTGTCCCATCACCTCCAAATAGAACGCTATATGCCAAAGATACATTTATCTTAACGATAAATGTATCTTTAAGATAAAAGTCTCGCCATCTCTCTTCTTTAACCTAACATGTGTGAGACAGTATGCGATTTATCTTTCGGATAACTTTTACTTGTTAGTTGTAGGACTGGCCATAAAAATTGTAATATGTAGTATAGTATATATAATACGTAACGGGTATTAAGGCGATCATGCAGATTGTGAGCATTATTTATAGTCAAGCGCAATTGCGCCTGACTATACATATATATTATTTGTTTCTCTTTCACGGGTATTTCCCTAATACGTTAGGAAAATACCCGGCCCTTTGGGAGGCTTACACGGAGACATAGGTCCAACGTGAAGAGGCCCTTCGAGAGTTTTAATTATAGGTGGGATGCAACACCTACAGCGGCACTAGCCGCAGCAGGCGTAGGACTATTGCTACGTATGGATTCTAATATATGGGCTATGGGAATGGGTGTTTGATGGACTGGTATATTGGTAACTATGGATGATAAAACGGCGTCTGCCCTGAATACTCTAATAGCATCAATCGAATGGACAGACGGTGACTCGCCGACTCACTAGATGGGCCCCCTGAATGGCCACTATAGGCATACAAGCCAGCAGCAGAGGGCAACACCGATTCCAGCGACTAGGGTTGTCGAGCGGTGCGGTGCTGGTTTCACCATCACGGGTCTGGTGACAACGGAGACCCGGAGCGGGTTTCCCCGTAGTTATGCCCTTGAAAATGACACTTTCACCCCCAAGCATGTAGCCCTAGCGGCCCCCCTCTAATTGACCGATCAAGGCAAGCCAGAGTTGAGAGTCCTACGGGCGCTCCTGAAATTCCACCCCAGTCAACCAGTAACGGCAAGCTGGGGACGAGGTCCTCACCGACTCTCTGAGGCATTCAATACCGCAGTGTCGACACTCACATTTAGCTCACCACAAGCTGCCCTGCTTTATTATTATTATTATATTAGCGATGGCGGCAGTCGTCTTCCTACAATCACACAGGTCGTAATTCAATACGTATTTAAATATTTAACTTGTAACCGGTACTAGGAAATATATAACTGCACGGATGGCGTTATGGGTTTAGTGGCCGCCTAACCATTGCCGATATGCCGAGTGTTGTGAGTTCGAATCTCACACGGGACAAAAATTGTGTGATCCACAAAACAAACGACACAGAACACCTAGATTCAGAACGAATCTGAATATTCTTTGTGTCCATTGTTTGTATGTTTGTAAAGTCTCCCGCGACACAGGATTTATTCCCAGTGTGGGAGTTGTTTTTCGCACCACTAATATCTAACATGACGTATTTGATTTATCAATCAATCAGCCCACCGCAATCCACTGCTGGACATAGGCCTCTCCCATTTTACGCCACAACATCCGGTCTTCCGCCTTCTGCATCCAGTCTGATCCAGCTACCTTTTTCACATCATCGGTCCACCTGGTCGGGGGCCGTCCTACGTTACTAAGTCGCGGTCCCCAATCTAGAACTCATTTGCTCCAGCGGCCATCGGTCCTTCTATAGATATGGCCAGCCTATTGCCACTTCAGCTTGCTTATTCTGCGAGCTATGTTGGTAACCTTGGTTGTTTGACGGATAACCTCATTTCTAAGTTTATTCCTCAAAGAAAATCCTAGCATAGCTCGCTCCATAGCGCGCTGGGTGATTTGAAATTTTTGTACTAGTTCTACCGTGAGTGTCCACGTTTCAGCACCGTAAGTCATAACAGGTAGGATGCACTGGTCAAAGAGTTTGGTCTTCAAGCGTTGCGGTAAAGGCGATGAGAAACCCTGACGAAGCTAACGAAACGCTGCCCACTCCAACTGGATTCTCCTGTCGATTTCTTTCTCGAAGTTGTTCCTACCAAGTCGAATCACTTGTCCAAGGTAGACATACTCTTGAACAACTTCGAGCATCGACCCATCGACGTAAATCGGCCTCGGCATAACATGTCTATTAAACATGATCTTGGTTTTATCCAAGTTCTTGATTTAGCCATCTTCTATATAACTCAAAGATGACGCTTGCAGGTTCTGCTATGTTAGATGTTAGATGACAAAATAAATATTATGTTACTTTGGCAGTAAATGCATGCACTTTCAAACAATCCTTATATTATTTAGTAGGGTAAGCGCGTCACACACTACGGTTCAATATGTTCTAAGAAACACAGCCAGAATTATCTGAACTGAAGGTGAGTTGGAAGACAGTAGCAGTATTAGTCCCCAGGGCACTGACATGCGTTACTTTGTGACGTCACAGTCCTTATGTCACCGGCTCCAGATGTGCAATAAAACCTGGCTGAGATACGTAGATTGTAAAAATAAGATTGGGAGCGTTGTGTCTGCTCTATAGCTCGCCGGAACACTTCACGCGGGTTGCCACAAGGGATAAGATGAAAGAGTTGTTTTGAAGTGAAAACTTCTTTAGCGGCGTTGTGCACTTTTTTGTGATGGGTAAAAAATGTTAAACTCGCGTCAGGACACGTGACCTGATCGAATATTCGTAAGACGGAGGGAGAATTGTCATGTTTGTGTACGATAGCGCAATAAATGAATATTGTATTTTACCACGATAGTACTTTTATGCTGATAATTAAAGCAATTCGTGCAAATTTATTCCCTAACCGTTCCAAAATATCAAAAATGCACAACGTTAATATTCAAGTTTTCACTTCTGCCGGCACTCCCAGAGTGCAACCCGTTGTTTTTTTTTGTGGATTATTGCCAGATATGTACTTTACAGGCACTGCAATGCTTCGTCTTGTCAAATACTGTTATTCGGTAAGCCATCTAATATACCAGATAAACCTTTACCTAGGCATTAATTTGGCGTAACTTTAAGTCTTTGTAATAGTTATGATGGCTTTGATGAAGCAATCGTAATGAATGCAATTGATATGAATCAACTTATTTTAAATATCAATGCATTGAAAATTAATGTATATAAAAATAAAATAAATCCCATTTCTCTCAGACTTCATTCAGTATGAAACGGAAATATCTTATATATGTATTAGTCCACCTTATGTGGGTTAGCAGAATTCACACTACTTCGAAATTATTATGAAGGGTTTTTTGAAATGCAGGTATCCTTGCAAATTGTTTCTTGAATATTAAAACCAGGAATTTAACTATGCAATACGCACATAATTTAAAAAAGTTAAAAGCACGTGCTGTTTAGTAACTATATACCGCAGCATAACAGACAATGACCTTCCCAAGAGACAGTTGCTGCTACTTGTAATATATCCGTTACCCGCTACAACCTACAACTTGTACATCTCCAGTCTGAAACGTGAACACAATATAATGAGGGAGCAGAGCCTCAGAGTGGAAAGTTTGGAGCGAACTCAAAAGTGCTCCCAGTAATTTTTCCTGCTTGATTTAAAACGATCGTATTGTAACAGAGTTTCGGCTCGTCCACTCTGTTCGCAATTGTGTTTGCCAGTTGCTGTATGGATTTTGATGTTTTCTGTTCATTGTTTGAAAGTTGTTAGCGCCGTGTGGTCTGCGTCGTATCTTTTCCAAGTATCTTATGACAAGAGGATTCCTCTAGGGGATTTTTCAAGTGATATTATTTCATCGAAACCGCTTTCTTGTTTTGAAGTAATAGATAGCTCAATAGAATATGTATATGGAATTGGATTTGAATTCACCTTACGGCAATCCATTGTAATGAAATACTACTCATTTGTTGCTAAACTGTCTTGAGGCGAAACACGTGTCGATGCATATTCTATGTTCGAAGCGGAATACTGCAATTGTGCAATTGTCCATGATCAGAAGAGATTGGCTGTGTCAGCCATTTTTCTATTGTAATAGTTAAGGTGGACAGTCCGAGGCTGCCTGGTGGCGGGTTTTGCAATTATTTTATATTTTAATAATTATTATAAGTGCTCGAATGGCGTAGCACTTTAAGGTTTCTATTTAGAAAAAATAAAGTATAGGAAAGGAATTGTTTTATCAATGTGACCTACACTCAGCTTAAAACTTTGATTTTTGGGAGTGTCAATCCAGAGCAGTCGCATTTACTAGCCCTTCACCAAGGAGGCAACGATGTACTGAAATAGTGTTGCGATAATTTATACTTGTCATTTTTACGGGTCAACTAGTACTTTTGAACGTTTAAGAACTGTAATGTGTAATGTTTGGATATCCATTTGATCAAATTCTGAAAAACCTTTAAGAATGGAGGAGCGAGGTCTTCCTTGTTGACAAATATCTGATAACAGAACGAATAACCCGGGTAGCTTAAGGAATACTAGCCTAAACTTTGGATTGATTAGAGCCTTAGTTCCCAAAGTGGTCCAGGTGGACCCCCAGGGGTTCACGGGAGATTCAACGAGGGTCTACGTTGGCCTGACACAAAAAATGGGGGTTAACAATTCGTAAGCGGGGGTCCATGAAAATGTATTTACTTTCGTTAGTGAAAAACAAAAATTTTGGCTTAACTTCACCTATCAATGTAGGCAGATAATATTAAGAAGCTCGGCGATTATTACTTGTAAACGTTGCATATTCCATATTTAGTACCAGCGCGCTCGAACCTACCGATTTTACGTTAGAGAATTACTAAAAAAAAAAGGTCAGCCCGTAGTGATTTGATCAAATTTTTGAATAGCACGAACTTGTTTGATTTTTCAACAATATAAATACGAATGCCAAGGAATATGGTAGAAGTGTAGCTTTAGGACCCTCCACGGGAACCAGCTAAATTTTGAAAGTGGTCTATGAGAAAAAAGTCTGGGAATCTCTGGATTAGAGTGTCTAACTAGAGTGTTGCTTATTTTCAACAAGACATACTCTGATGATGTATCTGGTGAATGTATAGACATAGCTTTCAGTCAAGTTAGTCAACACGTTAATGCATCCGAAATACATTTAAAACAGCTCTAAACTATCATCTACACCATACCGTATAATGGTTTAACCTCTATCGCAGTTAGGTCGCGGGCGTTAGAAATGCATGAAATGAAACATGTATGAAAAGTATAGCACAAAGGAATCGCCTTAATGTGTAAAGAACCAAGTACGACGCTGTATAATATTCCAGTAAGGTGTTCTCCAGAAAATTATGGAGTAAATTTAGTTTGTACTTGGCACGGAACTGTAAGATGGGTTACCTGGCTATATTGAAGATGGTTTTGTGCTTGACAATGTTTTGTTTGTGAAGACCTAAAATATTGATAGTATGAAGTTCAAATATTTAGAAATTCTGTGCTTTTGAACGTTTACTTGCGACTAACTAATAAATTACTGGTCGTATAAAGACGAATAATAATATTTAAAAAAAACATCGGGTTGCACTCCGGGAGTGCCGGCAGAAGTGAAAACTTGAATATTAACGTTGTGCATTTTTGATATTTTGGAATGGTTAGGGAATCATTTTGCACGAATTGCTTTAATTATCAATATAAAAGTACTATCATTTATGTGGTAAAATACAATATTCATTTATTGCACTATCGTACACAAACATGACAATTCTCCCTCCGTCTTACGAATTTTCGATGAGGTCACGTGTCCTGACGCGAGTTTAACATTTTTTACACATCACAAAAAAAGTGCACAACGCCGCTAAAGAAGTTTTCACTTCAAAAATTCTACATGTGTGATAGTTCATATTCTTAATATTCTAAAATAATTCAAAAATGGAAAGCGTGGAAGCGTGACGATGACGCGAGTTCTATGATTTTTGTTCACCCAAGAAGTGCTCAACGCGCCTATAGAAGTTTTCACTTCAAACAGTTACGAAATATAGGTTGTTTTATACAAGAATTCTCGCGTTTTCACGTTCATAACATTGAAATAATCGCATAATTATAATAAAATATAAAGCTACCACACAGTGTAACGCACGAGGTCTTGACACGGCGTGAGTTGGAAGATTAAACTCTCTTCGCACGCGTCTCACAACCACGTACGGTAATAACTCAACTGTAGTAATTATAAGGTGATTGTCTGGTTATTTAGTTGGTTTCTAAATTAATGATGGCTGTATTTCTTTGTTAAATATTCTTCTTTAGCACATAGCTACCGTTCGTGAAGCGACTTTCTCAAGTAGATATAAAAACGATGTGAACCCACTCGTAATACAAGCATTTAACTGGCATAGCCAGAGGGGTTAATAAGAACTCCATAACCTTGTAACCCAAATTGCTTGAAACCTTAAAAAATCACTCATGTGCTTTCGTACGCCACTGAAACCGGTACCAGCTATCCGATAATAACTTAACTGTTGTAATAATAAGGTGATTGTCTGGTTATTTAGTTGGTTTCTAAATTAATAATGGCTGTATTTCTTCGGTAAATATTTTCTTTAGCACACTGTTACCGTTCGTTAAGCGATCATCTTTAGTAGAGATAAGAACGATGGGAACCCATTCGTAACACACGCCTTAGCTTAGCTGGAGAGGAAAACAAAAACACTCAATTTTTTTAAGGTTACCAGCAATTTGGGTTAAAAATGAATAGTATGTAGTTTGACCCAAATTCCTGGTAGCCTTAAAAAATACTTAGATGCACGCTTATATACTCCAACAGGTAGGCGAATGTATGTGGCATCAACTTTTCGCCAGTTTAAATGCTACATTATACTTCCAAATTCCGATACTTAACATTTTCTAACAGAAAAGTTTCAAACTCTTTAGACCTACCTGGTAAATTACAACCACAATTAATAGCCTAAAATTAATACTGGTAAAATCATGTGCTAAGAAATGAGCAACGAAGTGATATGAGTTCATTTCAAATAACAGATATTTACAGCTAAGGCAATCTTCAAATTTGACTTCATAAATGCAGAATCTAGGCAAAATCCATTTGTCAAATTGTTAGAGAAAATCACTCCGGCACTTTGCGGTGTTTGCGGCGAACGCCTTCAGTTCCCGGGCTGTCACACCAAGGCGCGTTCAAACAAAATTTAATTGCTACCCCATTTTACAAACAACCGGTCGAATCGAAACCAATTATCGTTTTCGCGTTCGAATATCGAAAGTTTGTAGCAGGTGCGCGTAACGTCTCCGTGCGAGCGAAAAACGCCAGCGATTATTATGATAGAACAAAGTTTATAGAACGGTACCTTCCGCCAGTTTCGGTACTTTTTGCAGTGATGGAAAGCTTGTAGTCTAAGTCTTGCACTATTGACGCAAGTGGTCTAAAAGTGCAAATAGACGGTCGAACATGGTGCGGCCGAACCACGAACGCGGTTAGGTGACGGACCCTTATATTCGATCGTGTGGCGCATATTATTATTATTGACTAGATTTTGCCCGCGTCTTCACTCGCGTAATGTAGGTTAAGTTAGGATAGGAATAATTTTTGTTTCTGGATGAAAGGTATGGCCTTTTCTATTCATCTGACAATATGTATGCGGAATGTCATGATGATTAGTCGGGTAGTTAAGGCATGAAAGCCTAACAAACAAACAAACTCACATTATTATTTGTAATTTTAGTTAAGATTAGTATACCGGTACGGTGGTTCGACATCGAACAATCTCTCTTTATTCTCTGTTTTGTCAAAATTTTAATATTAGCTATAAATTGTTTTACACTTAAGTTACTTAGTTGTAAAATATCCTTGCATGCTGTGGTCTCCTGTAACTGAAGGAGTACACATTTAAAATTCTTGTGTGCAATTTAACCGTGTAAATTAAAATGTATATTCTTTGTTGGAGATCCTAATAAAAAATAAAAAAAAACGTAGTGCGATAAAGTATATGACGGTCCGTAGTGCGGTGCGGTGGTGTGAAGAGCGCACCGTAGCATCGTACCGTGTGTTAGTTTGGCCACACCATGTTCGATCGTCTTAGTGGTGGCTCGCATTTTAACAGCTTAAACTTATACTTACCTATTATTATCCTCTGTATTTCCTAACCATATTTATTTGTTTTGCTCATAAAACAAGCTACAATCAAAGAGGAACAGCATAAAGTCAGATCGTAGCTCTAATTATGTGCACAGAATGTTACAATGTTTTTTTTTGTTTGACCTTGGAAATCTTTTATTATAACCTAACCTACTTTTACGCAGGCGAAGCCGCGGGTAGGAAGCTAGTTTCGACTACGAGGAATTGCTTAAAAGGTTTTGTCACTATTCGCTGTTAGTTCATATCTTAAGCCGCCTTTATGCCCGTCGCTGCCAGCATATAAATCACGATTGGCCAGGCTGGCGAGTCATTAGTGGGCGACCGCGGTCCAAGGCGGATTGAATTGTGACCGTGTTTAGTCTACCACCACCTATCCTGCGCGCCAATAGATTGGATTACTGGTCAGAATACTTTGCGTTAATTAGCATGGGTGTTAGTTATATTTATGGCTGTAAATATTACGGTATAAATGATTTATATAATTCGAGATTATGCGGATGAGGTTTTTTTTTATAATTAAGAATTTTATTGAAATAAAAAAATTGTTAAAATTATTTTAAACCCACCAAACTACATAACAGTTTGTCGGCGGGATTAGCGCTCAATTACAACGTACTAGCTTTTGCCCGCGGCTTTGCTCGCGTTAATTTAGAATTTGACAATCAATTCGGGTTGCATTCTGCTTGTATAATAATAGTATAATTCAATCATGATTCGAAAGACACGTGGCGCCATCAATTATCATAAGAACGTTATTATTGTTTTCCTAGGGAACAGTATGTTTTTTCGGGATGAAAGGTAGCCTTTGTCCGTTTCTGTACACCTATCAACGTATATGCAAAATTTCAGGATGATCGGTTCAGTGGTTTAGGCGTGAAAAGGTAACAAACAAACAAACACATTTTCCCTTTTATAATATTAGTTAGCAAGAATGTACCTACATATATGTAACCAGTTTTACGCTCTCGGTGTACAGTGATTTAATAATTAGTATTTAATAGTAATAACAATCAAATCAAATACAAACAATAAAGCAAGAAGTAAGTAATAATTAAGCGGTTTAACTCAGCAATACATTTTTAAGTTTGCTTCTAACAGTTTGTTTCTTCATTAAATCAACATTTGTTCTCAGCCAGGCATGTTTGTTAAACAATGTAGGGATCAAAAATTGCTGGTTATTTTTCCATAATAATTTCTTACTTTAGGTATTACAAATTTATGTTGTCTAACGCTTTTAGTATTATAAGTATTTTCCACATTTATTTTGAACTTATCCTCATACAATTGTTCTAGAACCACCGAGTATTCGACCCTTTTACGTATAGGAAGTACTTTACAGATAGATTTGATTGGTGTTACGGTGACGTAGCGGTAGTTCATGCAGCTGCTGTGCATATGGTAGCGGTCTCAATTTTCTGGGATTCGCGACCGGGATTCGAGAAATTTCAAGAATTTCCTCCACTTAAAGACAATTTTTACTTTTATAATTATTTCAAAACCTTTTTGTAAACTGAATATTTTGACATTATTAAAAGACTGACTACCTCAGTGGCGTAGAGGTAGTGAATTGTTCTGTGCCTGGTATTGCGTTCGAATTCTGGATCGAGCTACCGTTATTAAGTCTTTTTTGCAAGAAAATCTCAGAAGCAATACAGTGCCAGCTGTGGTAGATGACAGAAGGCTCGCTCTCTATACTTCGGAACCTAAAATCGAAACTGACTAAATGTGTATACATATCTGCTGATATTTTCGGAGAGGCGTGAGACTTCGTATATATAATTGTTGGACGACTTTTCAACTGTTATTTAGATGAAGCTTTACGTAAGGGTATGTGTTGAAATATGATATGACTGGTTTTACCTAACATTTATACTAATATGATAAAGAGAAAAGATTTGTATGTTTATATTTCCCACTAGGCGATAGCCTATTGCGAAATATAAACATACAAACCGTTGGACTGCCACGCAGAGGTTTCGAGTTCGATGCCAAGGCGCGCATCTCTGACTTCGAAGTTATGTGCGTATTACATAGTTAATTATCGATCGCTTTAACGGTGAAGGAAAACATCGTGAGGAAACCTGCATGTCTAAGAGTTCTCCATAATGTTCTCGAAGATATGTGAAGTCTGCCAACCTGCACTGGGCCAGCGTGGTGGACTATGGCCTAACCCTTCTCACACTGAGAAGAGGCCCGTGCCCAGCAGTGGGACAGTTTAATACAGGGATGATATTATTATTATTATCTATATTTTTGTTTGTAATGAATAAACTCAAAAAGACAGGACTCATTTTCAAAATGTGATAACCTTTACAAAGTTTATTTATTCTTAGATAACATAGACATATTATAACATAACATCACGCTACAACCCTCAGTAATGGACCAGTAATCGTAAATGTGGGTAAAATCACGGGGAAAAGCTAGTAACATATTATATCTATTCAGACAGAATTACGAGCAAGCTAGTAAGTAATAATCTTCAAAATATTATTATTATTCAAAATAACTTCATTATATCTTCTATCAAACATGTTATACTTATAAAGTCTTCTGAAAGTACCTAATTAGTTTCTTCGAGAAATCGTGAAATATTTATGTATGTACAGGATGATAATAATTCTTTTAGACTAATGTAAATAAAAACATTTTAACAAAAAAGAAACCAACTTCCAAAACTCCCTATTAGCCCTAAAAAGTATAAAATAATACTATATCGAATCTACTTACCCTTGAAAATCTACCTATAACAAAATTTAACAATTTTTGGAGTCGGTGCCCAGCCAAGTATCTCCAATCTGAGCATAAAATCATTGTGCTAACTTTGTTACACAGTTTACGTAGGTAATTAAATACATAATTAAAAACATATAACTATCTTTTAACTTATCGTTTTAGTATTGATGTCATCTATCGTGTTGGGCTTGGCACCGACTCCAAAAATTGTTAAATTTTGATATAGGTTAGGTAAGTTAGGTTATATAGGTTAGATTTTCAAGATTAAGTAGATTCGATTTAGTATTATTTTATACTTTTTAGGGCTAATAGGGAGTTTATGGAAGTTGGTTTCTTTTTTGTTAAAAAGTTTTTTATTTTTGTATTTTTAGTGATAAAATTTTATACGTAGGTATTGTCATCCATGGACCGACCGCGCCAAGCGTAGCTTAACCTTTGATCAGTCGACCAGTGCGGCTTTTAATGAAATAATACATTTATGTATAAATCAAACTTGAATACGAGTACTATGTGCTACAACTAGCTTCTAGTCGCGAAAAAATACGTAACTACTACTAAATTTGATAGGAAAAGTGGTACCCTGATATACTGAAACATTTTGCGTAACCCTTTCGAGTGTACAGACGTGATATTATTATGTGATTGCGTAAACAATGCATATTTATGCGAAAGCAGCAATTGCGTTTGATTTGCTGTCATTTTTTGAAGAGTTCTGTTGTCTGTCTCCGAAACCCATCATCAGATCTATATGAAATTTAAATGGGACCATTTCGGAATAAACCCCTTTCGAATAAAAAAGTAATTTTGCAAAACCATATATATTTGAAGGAGTTATGCCCGAACATACATAAAAAAAAATACAAACATCATTGAGAACCTCCTCCTTTTTTAGAAGTCGGTTAATGATTCTGGCTTTATGTATTAATCAACAAACTTAGTGACAAAGTGTACTGTTCTCAACGATGAAATCATTTAAGTGCAGGCATTAGTGGGTATTCACCTCGCCGTTGCCAGGGCTTTGAGTGTTATGACTTCGATCCTCACATTTTTTTTTTATTTTGCTCGTCGAAATGACCACACTCCACCTGATGGTAAGCAGTCGTGTGGTCTAAGAGCAGTGACCTCCACATCACCCCCACATTAGCCGAGACGATGTTGAGGTCTCTACTTTGACGGCCTGAGAAGATGCTTTTTCACGCCCCGCTTAAAGAACCCAGGATTGAAGGAAGAAGGAAACACGTGCCTTGGCAGAGAATTCCATGCCTTGGTCGTTCGGCAGAGGTATGAGGACCCAAACTTTTTGGTACGCGCTCTAATCGACTCTACCGTGTAAGGATGGCATCTGAGCCCAGCACGCGTTGTTCTGGATAGGAAAGGGGAGGGCGGGATAAGGTGGAATAACTCTTCAGAGCACTCCCCGTGGTATATTCTGTAGAAACATGCCAATGAGGCAATGTCCCTACGGAGTTGCAGAGGTATCAGTGAACTCGTGACCTCTGGATCTCCGATGATACGGACAGCCCGCCGCTGTAACCAGTCGAGAGCGTCCAGCAAGTACTGTGCGGAGCCATCCCAAAGATGAGAACAGTATTCCACGCAAGGGCGCACCTATGCCTTATACAATAGGCACAGTTGCCCAGGCGTGAAGAACCGCCTCACCCTGTTTAGAACTCCGAGTTTTCGCGAAGCTTGCTTAATGACGCTCTCGATATAGGTTTTCTGATTAAGGGAGCGGCAAAGATCCATACCTAAGATGGAGAGGCTGTCACGTATCACCAGTGGAGGGTTCTTCAGAGAAGGGAGGGGAAGACATGAGACAAACATTTGATTTTGTCTAAATCCACATAGAGCTGCTTCACGTCTTGGTGGTTTTGCGTTCGTTATTTGACGCATGAGCAGTTACGTCACAGGAATTATTCAAAGTCATAATATATTCTAAGGAGCTATATAAAAAAAGCATACAAAAATATTATATATATCCTAAAACATAAATTTTTTTTACGAGTACCAATCAAACGCTAATGCCACTTTAAAACACACAATCACTCTGCATGTCATATAGCCTAAATTATATGGAAATTCACGGCTGTATATTCCTAA
Organism: Catocala sponsa; assembly: GCA_963564715.1. Lineage (NCBI taxonomy): Eukaryota > Metazoa > Arthropoda > Insecta > Lepidoptera > Erebidae > Catocala > Catocala sponsa. The sequence goes on from OY751337.1 coordinate 2,819,087, forward strand.
AGAATTGGGCAGCTTTGAATTACATCTTCATTTCGTCTGCAATGGCAGGTTGCACCTAGAACGATTTTACTTATTGCAGCACATGGTTGGGCTCTGCCTTGCTGTTGAGGATTTGACTGAAACCCCCAAAAATGACTTACTCGATTAGAGAAATTAAACGCAGAACACTTGATTAGCTGTAAGCGTAAGTTATTCCATAGGATCTACAAAAGAGTCTTAAAATATCATAAGTAGAATGGCAGGCCTGTTCATAAACTGACGCACTGCTTTGCATGCATGCTTTTTCTCCCCGCTGATTCAGTGTGGGTTGCGAGACTTCGCCCATCTTCGAAAACATTATACAAAACTCTCAGTCAAGCAAGTTACCTCACGTTGTTTTCGATCACCGCTAGTAGATGGCTATTAGATAGTAATATACCAATTCAAATTCATCCTGTAAAGGATACCTATAATCATACAAAGTCAAAAAACTTTCCTCATCTGCTTGTTCATACGTAACTTGCTTATATAAAACCTTAAACTTTGAATGAAACAAGATGTCTGGGATAAATGTTTCACGAAGTCAAATTTCTTTAGAGGAAACAGTTTCATAGAATTCATAACGCTGCTAAAAAGTCAGCGACGGTATACAGAAACTTTGTGTATTATTCAAGACTCGTAATACCATTTTTCCACTGAGGTATTGCAAGTTTTATACAAGCAAATATCGGAACCGGTTTGAAAATATTCGGTTATTAAATGCTTGAAGCGGTTCGGTAGATTCTGTCATTTGAAGTTCGGTGACCAATGCACTGAGTATTGCAGGTTCAAAGACAAAGGGATATTACTCATACTTTTTTTACATTACCTAATAGCAGCAGTCCGATAGTCTAGTGCATTAGTTCCCAAAGTGGTCCAGGTGGACGCCCAGGGGTCCACGAGAGAATCAACGGGGTCTACGTTGGCGTAATAAAAAAATGGGGGTTCACAATTCGTAAGTCCACGAAAATTTATTTACTTTTGATAGTGAAGAACTAAAATATTGGCTTGACTTCACCGACTGTTCGACAAGCTCAGCGACTGTTATCCATATTCAGTACCAGTGGTTTTTCGATTTTTCGGTAGAGAATGACTAAAAAAAATGTCAGCCCGGCTACCGTGACTAAATTTTGAAAGTGGTCTATGAGAAAAAAGTCTGGGATCGTCTAGTGGAATACCGTTGGACTGCTACGCAGATGTCTTAGGCACGGTTTAATGCACATAACTTCAAAAAGTCATACGTGAGCCACAGGCTCACCTATGACTTTTTGAAGTTATGCGTCTTAAACTGTTTATTACACCTCGCTTTAATAGTGAAGAAAAAACATCGTAAGAAAAGCTGCATGTCAGAAAGTTCTTCATAATGTTTTCGAAGATATGTGAAGTCTACCAATACGCAATGAGCCAGCATGGAGGACTATGGAATAATCTAACCTAACTTTTAATTTAAAGGGGACGATGCCCAGCAGTAGAACTGTTTAAATACAGGGCTGTTTTCGGTTATTTTTCTTTGGGCTGTTGTAAAGAGTTTTCCACTACGAAACTTAATAACACCTTGTTCATGCTAAGACTAGGTCTATTCGGACTTCAGCAGAGTCTTAAATTTGGATATATGTAACTTGATAAGGAAGACTATTCCAGTATAGCACACAGAATAAGTTTCACTCAGTTTGAGTTTATTAGGGACTAGCTTTTGCCCGCGGCTTCGCTCGCGTTAATTTAGAATTTGACAATCAATTCGGGTTATACTCTGCTTGTGATAATATAATTCAATCATGATTCGAAAGACACGTGGCGCCATCTATTATCATAAGAACGTTATTGTTCTTTTCCTCGGGAAATTTAAATTTTTTCGGGTTGTAAGGTAGCCTATGTCCGTTTCTGTACACCTGACTATGTATATGCAAAATTTCAGAATGATCGGTTCAATAGTTTAGGCGTGAAAATGTAACAAACAAACATACAATCCAACTCATTTTCGCCTTTATAATATTAGGTAGGATTTACGGGCAAAATTGCGCATAGAAACGTCTATCTGTTATTTGTTAGTGAATTACTCGCAAACCCTTAAAATATTTGAATGAAACTCAGCACATAATTTATAGAAAATATCCTGTTTAGCACATAAACATTTCATCATGGTAATTCGGGCAATGCCTTAGACAAAAACTAGTTAACAATAAAATGTACTACAACCGAAACTATTTGATTAAGTCTGACTGTATAATACGATTTTCACAAAACACGAAACAAAGAGCAGGACAGCTTATATGTGGGAAAGAGATATCGCATGATTGCACGTCGGTGACAATACAAATGCAATAACTCAACGGGGTCCAGTTAAGCTGCTTACTGTATTGACTGTGATCTAGCACACGCCCAGTGGGACGTTTTGTTTTAAAATTTGTTTCTGCCTGAAAATGTTTTATTCTTTTAAGCGGATTTTGGAGTGACGTAGAAATATAGGAGATGTGAAGGCAAGGGCTTTGTGTCATGCCGCTCTGTGAGTTTAATATTGAGGAATATCGGTTCAGTTTGTTTGAGGAAAACAACGTATAAGAAATATGTACCTATATGGTTAGAACCGTCTTATCTTTTAAATAATATGAATTAATAGAATGTCGTCTTTTTGAAGAAAACACAACGAAATAGATTAAACGCGTATGTTCTTTTTTATTCTTTTTATGGATGTTTACCGATTTTAGACAACGGTTTAATGTATACGTGAAGGCTACCAGTATGGGGTTCTTTAAGGTTTTGTTACGAGCCGGTTACAAGCGAATAGTATTAAAGTAACAGCCTACCATCGGGTAGATTGTACTAATTTATTGCCAACCTGTCACAATAAATGTATGCTGGGCTAAAACAGTAACATATTTTAGTCGACCAAACCTTGTATGTCGTGTACCTACTGTTACTCTGTAAAGGTCATAAAATACTGGTAATATCGACTAAAATTCTGATATTATTAAAAATAACATAATTTTGCTTTAGTCAGAGTTCACTATACGTCTTTAAAATACCTGTATTGGTTCATTATTGTAACAAGCTGAACATTAAAAAAATGTTGTATAATAGATGACAATGTTCAGTATGAGTTGTTCCTTAGTAGCACTTTGAGTGAGTTACACAGCTAACATGCGGATTACTTCGGCCCAAAGGCTTGTCAGCAGTCGATTCGAGTAACGTCACTTACATTACGTCACTGCACTTATAGTGCAGCTAAATATATAATTTTTAAGTTTTTGCCAACGACGTATCGTTATTGCAAGCATAACTCTAGGTAATATGTATACCCAATCGTTATATACTATACAACAGCAATGATCACATCTAGATGCACTTTTTCTTCTTTGCGTACAAAGAAGAAGAAGTGCATCTAGATGTGATCATTGATGTTGTATAGTATATAACGATTGGGTATACATATTACGTAGAGTTACGCTTGCAATGGTCTTGAAAGTCAAAACACATACATATACAACATACATATACAAAACACATACATACGTATTTCCCAAAATATATCGTTCATTTGTCAATCGACTTTTAAGCAGTAGGCAATGCCCGTAAAGATAAAAAAATAGGGATGCCAACTTGGATTGTTGAAAATCGTTAAAAAGGTAATTCTTTACATTAAAAAATCGTAGAAAATCGTTCCATTTCGGTAGTAGTAAATATCGAAAAATCGGTACGTGCGAGACCACTGTACGCTTGTATATTGCTGAAGAGGTGGGCAGAGCTCCACTTCTTCAGTTATGTTTTAGAGTCCAATATGGGTGAGCATATTGTCGTCTATAATTACAGCCCTGTATATAAATGTCTTACTGCTGGGCACGGGCCTCTCCTCAGTGTGACACGCATTAAGCCATACTCCACGACGCTGGCTCAGTACGAATTGACAGACTTCACATATTATCTTCGAGAACATTATCGAGATCACTCAAGTTTCCTTACGATGTGTTCCTTCGCCGTCAATGCTAGCCATAATTAACTAATTAATACGCACGTAACTTTGGGAAGTCAGAGTTTCTGCCTTGGGATCAAAATTCAAGACCTCTGGTGGCAGTCCAACGATCTCCATCTAAGCTATCGCTGCTGTATTGTCGTCTACTGGGCAAATTTATTGTATCCATTCTGCTACTGAGCATTTACTAAGAGTAAACTCAATACATTTTGATAATGATATAATTAGATAATTATAGGACAAGCATAAGCTTAAGCCACGGTATAAATCTGCTCTGATCGCTTAGCAAGTACTTGTAAAATTTTATAAATATTTTAAGTGCAAAATTTTTTTCACTTAAAAATATTTATATATAATATGTAACGGGTATTAACGCGGTCACGCATAATGTGTACCTTTTTTAGGCTTGACGTTTCGACCAGGTTACACCGGCCGTGGTCACAAGCTGACTGGTGCTGCGATGTCATGTCTCCGTTTTGAGGCAGAAGAATTTTGTTTCCCCCTCACTTTTGGCATATTTTTGTTTATCCATGTACCGTCAAAACGTCATGCAACGCGAAAGTTTAATCGTTAAAAATATTTACATGACATTTTTTGAAGTTTCTGACTTCTCAGCTAGTTAGGCTAGATAGGTTTCAAAAGCCTTCTCACAACTGTTGACACAAATAGGTATTATATACTACGGGTACAAATATACGCTATTCGGGGGCCATCTATTGCAACGTCTGCCATTAGGACTTGGTACTATTAGGATACAATATAAGTACTCCATCAAATACCTATCCCAATACCCTTTTATAATATAGATTTATATTTAGTTTCATATGTAGCAATAATCCTTCGCCTGCCACCGCCAGTGCTTAAAAATGTGTCATACTGGTTAAGATTTAAAACTCTCGAAGAGCCTACATTGGATCAACTTTGGCAACTTGGCTAAGGGTCTTAAAACAAATATAAGTATAAAAGAAGTAGGCAAAGTACATACATTAATGAAATAACTGTAAATATATGTACGTGAAGTATTTCGCAACAAAGTTCCTTCGGGTATCGGGTCAATGTACCGACACATTTGCTCTAACTATGTCAAATTACGAGTAAAGGGTTCCGCAGCGCGCTTCGATCTAATTGCGACTTCGTGACTGCTCCTACCCTCTTCCATTAGCACCTTGCACTAGCGTACTCCATTATGAAATATTGCTTCAAAATGTTTCCCATACATCGACAATTTTGTTCTGAGTCATTGCATAACTATTCGTTGTGTGCCAGCAATGGGAATGGAGATAGTGAAAATTATAGATTCAGTCCAAGCCTTACGACGAAGTCACGTTGAAATCGTTAAAAGTCTAGACAGAAGGCGATTCAATTTCTTATTTACGTTGATTTCTATATATATAAATGACGTTTTGATCGTTTTGAGTAATTCGTTGAAGTTTAATAGGGGTCGTGTTCAAGTTAGAACTTATTAATTTCTCTTATATTTCAATGAGTAGTTGTAGATTAAATTTTTCGAGTGTATATTGAGTTTTTGAGTGTTTTCGTTGTGCGAAATTGAGTGTTTTGTTGGCCATGTTATTCGAATAATACCGAGACAGTATAATGACAGTACTTCAGAAGCTCTTCATAAAATATAGACTCTGGTAAAATTAATCTCGGTTCTGTTTTTCATTTAAATGTGTAAAGCTTTTGAGATAATTTATCGGCTTGTGTTTGCTTAAAACCTGTGGTGTAGTAGTTTCAAACTGTTTGTTATGAATAGGGTAAAATATTTATTTATGTTGATGCTGATATACTAGGTCTTGAGCACGCAATTCTGACTTTTCGATGTTAGATGCATATGAATATAGACAGTTAATTATCACTCGTTTAAACCGTAAGAGGTCTCCATAATATTCTCGAAGATATGTGAATCCTGCCAACCCGCACTGGGCTAGTGTGGTGGCCTTAACCTTTTCCCACTGGAAAAAGGCCAGTGACCAGGTAGAGGGATAAGGGCTGATATTGTCATAGATAACTCTCGGAACACAGACTTGTAGAACCTAATGCAAAATTTCCATTTACGAACTTACCAACCAAAGCCAATTAAATTGTTTATATTATTTCACTATTTTGGCTCACGCTTACGGCAATCGATCGGATGCCAGGATCAGGCAAAATGTTTATTATTTTTATTTTATACACCTCTATCACTCTACTTCTGATGCAGTATCGTACATAGTATGTGAAAAGTTAACCCTTCACCATTTATAACCCTTAAAAGTTCAAATACAAAAGCTTCATCACAAAGTCGGTATTGGATTAAGAAGATAGACTGTTTGTGCGCTGTATCCCTCGCCCCTATGGGTCCGGGACTAGAAAAAATATGGGAGGCTTACCTCTGATCCCATGGACAACCTGTAAAGTTTATGGGACAAGTAAAGTTTAGACAACTGTACGTGGTTGAACTACTTCAATATTGAACAATTGATGGCAATTTTATATTATTATAGTTACTCTATGCACCCACTGATGTCATCTCCTGGATGAAATACAACATCCTAACTAATAGTACAAGCTCTGCTTAGTTTGATATAGATGGTGTTGTATGTCCATACATACATAGATTCACGCCTGTTTGCCAGAGGGGTAGGCAAAGACTACGGATTTCCATTTGCTACGATCATGACACACTTCTCTGGCTTCATTCACTGTGTTGTATGTATGTGATAGAATATTAAAAAAACCTAATCCTAACTAATGTTATAAAAGCGAAAATGAGTTTGTTTGTTTGTTACCTTTTCACGCCAAAACCACTGAACCGATCATCCTGAAATTTTGTATATATGTTGACAGGTATACAGAAACGGACATAGGCTACTTTTCATCCCGAAAAAATTACTGTTCCAGAGGAAAACAATAATAACGTTCTTATGATAATAGATGGCGCCACGTGTCTTTCGAATCATGATTGAATTATATTATTACAAGCAGAGTACAACGCGAATTGATTGTCAAATTCTAAATTAACGCGAGCGAAGCCGCGGGCAAAAGCTAGTATTATTATGAATATTAAAATTTGCAAATGTGAGTTTGTTTGTTTGTTACGCTTTCACGTCTTAACTATTTGACCGATCATCATGAAATTTTGCATACACATTGTTAGGAGAACAGAAAAGGACATAGGGTACCTTTCATCCAGAAAAAATTCTGTTACTAATGTAACCTAACCTAATCTACAAAAGTTTACATTTATAATATACTAGCTTTTGCCCGCGGTTTCGCTAGCGTAAATGTAGATTTAGTCAATAATTTTACTGTCTTCTGAAATAGTACTTTTTTCTCGACGAAGTTACCTATGGCAATGCAAAATTTTATGATGATCGGTAGAGTAGTTAAGGCATGAAAGCGTAACTAACAAACACACTAACATTTGCATTTATAATATTAGTTATTATTATTATATTATTATTTATGATAGACCGTGTATGCATAGTGCCACCATTTAAACTAAAATTTTAATAAATATTATTTAGAAAAGCTTTTCTTACCGACAAAATTTTGTATGTAAGTTTATTTTTGACATAATTATGTACTTGCTTGTTGATTTAATTTATTTTTATGAATACCAGACTAAAAAAAATATGTGAAGACCACACAAGTAATTTCCCAGGGTGGAATTCAAGCCCTCAAGAGTCAGCGTAGTGGCAATAACGTCCTCTAGGCCGAATTTCGATCATGGCGGCCAATCTTAACGGAGACTGGCCATCGGCGCAGGAGATATTATAGTGCACAAGTGTGTGCGCAAACACAAGTGCACTCTCTGTTCCCCAACCCTCATGACCCGATGGCACGGTAATCCGACACGGCCGGAGAGAGATCAGGCGCAGGACCAACGGCTTTACGTGCTTTCCGAGGCACGGGGTGTTTAACACCGCCAACTTGCTAATTCCGAGCTTGTATTGAGATTTCTTAACAGAAAAAGTCAATAACTTTTTGTTGGCCCGACCCGGGATTCGAACCCGAGACCTGATGCACAGCAGTCGCATTCACTACCGCTGCGTCATGGAGGCAGTGGCAATGGTGAGATGACCAATAAAAGTACTACCGCATCCGTGCAGTGTATTATAAGAGAAACTGGTATACTTATATTCTTTGATAAAGAGCTAAGTGATATAAAATAAGGAATTACTATTCCATAAAAAAAAAATTAAATATATATTTTTAGCAATATGAAGTGAAATTTATTAAAAGAAATAACGAATGCTATTTAATTATGAATCAACTTTAACAATCACTTAAAACCTTATACTAAGCACTAAACGGATCAAAGAATATAACACAAGATAAATCAACTTGGAATTTACACATAAACTAGAATCAAATAACGAACCATTAACAAACAGCCGTTAATATTAAAATGCACACGGATCAAACGCAATATCACAATTATGTACTAAATAATTACGTAACGAACCGACCGCGAAATAGTGCCGATACCCACAACCGCACAGTTCGAAAGCCAGCCGACGAAAAGAACTCGCACTGGTCTCGCAACTAGTTTTATAGGAATCGCCACTACCACCAGACAGCACGCTATTCTAACGCTAACGATATTCATTACTTTAAAAGTTATACCACTTATTCACACACACTTTATGGCACTTTTATAAGAAACACGGAAGGCAAAATAGAAGGCAGAAGGGGAGGGGAAGGCCAAGGAGGACGTTCATAGATCAAGTGAAAGAAAAGGTAAAAGTTACGTCGTATCAAGAAGTCAAAGCGCTAGCTTGGCTCTTAAATTGAAGATGATGATGACTTTAAAAGTTATAAAAAAATACAATATTAAAAATGAATACAAAAATTTACATAATATACATTTCCACAGGTAACATAACTCCAGCTATAGGAGTTCTATAAATGTGGCCTAATATAAAGCGCCATTCGTGGTACCGAGTACACCTCACTAATAGTCAAAAGACCTCATCAGATTTCAAAGATTTCCTCTCTAGTAAAAATTACTATCACGATAAAACTTTTAAAACAGGCAGACAACCCAGTGCTCTTGTTAAAATTTTTGTAGAATGTCAGCAGTGGAATCTTGTAAGGTAAGGAAATATAAAAAGTTAAATAGAGCCTCAAACAATCATCCAACTAGTTACATTTAAATGTAACTTCGTTCTTAGTGAAGGAAAGTTCGGACGGAAAGATATGATCTTATGACGGTGAAGGCTGTATTATGCTGAACTGCCCCATTTTTCCATGTCATGCTCTTTTTAATTGGGCCCTTAGCATAAGTTTGTACTTATGTAATTGGCGTATGATTGTAAGTTTAAGATTTTGATTACACGCTCGGACAAAGTGTAAGTGGGCTTTTCTGATAGGAAATTTTTGGTAGCTGCAGTTATCCATCCTGACAATTTTTCTGTTAGATGACAATCATCAAGGTTTCATCTTCGTGGCAGCTGGCGAACTTTGGGTATAGTTATATAATTATTTGATGTGTCTAATTGCTTCTTGGTATAGAAGGGTAATCGTTTTGCAAATGGCTTTGTGATACAAAGTCGTTATGGTTACGGATCAATTCAGTATTACTATGTATGTTGGTTATTGTAATTAATTGTAATAAAGCTCTGAAATGGTACTACTGGTATCATAGTGTCTATCACTCTACAAATATTTGAAACAAGCTTCTTAAAAGACCCATCTTATACTGCTTTTAAAATACATATAATATTGTCGGATTGAATACCGATTGAATGACCGTGATCAATCCATTTTCTATTATATCTGTTAAATGCCATTTAATGTGTTAAAAAATTAGTTAATATCTATTAAATAATGTCAATTAAAATTAAATATATGAAACTACTAGTTTTCACCCGCGGCTTCGCTCGCGTAAATGTAGGTTAGGTTAGGTTAGGTTTGCAACAGTTATTTTTTCTGGATGAAAGGTACCCTATGTCCTATTCTGTACCCCTGACAACGTGTATGCAAAATTTCATGTTGATCGGTTGAGTAGTTAAGGCGTGAAAGCGTAACAAACAAACAAACTCATTTTCGCATTTATAATATTAGTTAGGAAGGATTAATTAGACATTAAAGTAATAAATAAAACACACTTATGGTTCATTAAGAAAATACCTTCGTTCGTTAAACTATTGAGTCGCACCGACACATCGGTGGCCAGACAATAGATTTTAAATGATGTCTGGTATTCTTAGACTTGACAGATTAAAGTCATAATCAACAGACATAAACAGCGTTAACATGTGATACAAATATCGCTAGTTTCAAGACGTACCAAGACTTACTAATACCGTTATATCAAGGTGTACCAAAATATGTACATGTCTTCCCTGTCGCAAAGACCGGAAGGCGACGCTCCCCACTAAATTCACTTTTCCTGTCGTCGTCGAACGGAAACGAATCCAAAGCACCTTTATACCGTAATAATATTGCATTAAAGACCCTTAAGGACCAAATTCTTTTGTAGAATTGCCTCGCCGAGTGTATGGTAATGATTTTTGTATTTCCCTCTTTCTATTTTCTTCAATGTTTTAGATGCCGAAGATATTGGGTTTTGATTACATTTAGCATATCTAAATACTCGTATTTATATACCACAAACGCAAAATACGTTTTTAGTCAAAATAAAAGAATACAGTACTAAACGAACACATTGCTTGACCTCTAATTTAAACCCGCAATCTAATGCCACGGCATAAAAGAGTTAGTCTATTTATTTAATAATTAATTAATTCTTAGAATTTGACAATCAATTTGGGTTGTACTCTGCTTGTAATAATATAATTCAATCATAATTCGAAAGACACGTGGCGCCATCTATTATCATAAGAACGTTATTGTTGTTTTCCTCGGGAACAGTAATTTTTTTGGGATGTAAAGTAGTCTATGTCCGTTTGTGTACACCTGACAACGTATTTGGGTAGTTGCCCGTTTGATTTTGTACATTATTTTACACACACTAGCAAAAAGCAATCAAATGGAATCTTTTTGTGCAAATTATATCAAAATTGGTTGCAAAATATTATATGTATAATTTTATGAAAAATAGAGGTGTATTTTTTTGGTGTTGTAAGAGTAATAATTATATTAATTATAATTATGTATTTATGTTTTCGTATTCTGTAACTTAGGATCTTCAACAGACGTTTCATTATATTCGGCAAAGTTCCAAGGTTGTACTTCCGATGAGATCAGTATAACGAAGATAGCATTAGTAACGAGGCAGTCTTCATAGTAGCTACGCTAGCTACTATGAAGAACATGATACGCCATTGTTCCACATTTGTCATATCAGTAATAACAAATGTGACAAGAATGGTTATAAATATATTTAGTATGTTTGCCAAAGTATTGCCAGCTGCTGTCAAAATCCCAGCGAAGTTCGGTGCTAGATCCAAAAGATTTACGGTCCATCCAGTATATACTGCCATGTGGCATATCATAGCCAAAACAAGACATGTCACAGCAAAAGTAGTGTTTCTCGTGTATGAGACACAAATGAGCGCGAGAGCTATACCACATTGTGAAATAGAATTAAAAAGTCTTCTCGCATTTTTGATGCTAATAAGTTTGTTATTCGTACAGTAGTCTGATATCCTTCCAAAGGTAAGGCAGGAGAATAAACTTGCAATATATGGTAAAGATGATAGGATAGCACTCCTCTTAATACTAATGTGTAGAATATTGTGAATATTGTATTGTGGATATCTTGCTCTCTCACTCGGATTGCTGCATTTAAATATTGGTAACGTCATAGTCTGTATCACGCATCCTTTTTTACGGTTTAAATTGTGACGTAGTCATTATTTAAGTGCAAGCGTGCGAGAGAGATAGCTTGATCATGCCACAACAAACTTCCATTTTATATGTCAAATTTAAATGTATCATTTTACATAATATTTTGATGGTGTTTTCACTGGAAGGTTTTTGAATTTTGTATAGTTTGAATAGTATTTATTTTCCTATTAAATTTGTTATATCACACTTAGGCAAAATACACTATTAGTTCTAGTACATGAGTTACTTTGTTGGGGTTTGTCTCAACCGCGGTGAACACATCATCGTCATCGCTTTGACAACACTCCAATATGTGGATTGAATGACTGAATCAAATGCACGGTCTTTAATTTAACTTTAGATGATTTTAATGAGATATGAAAGGATTTTAGTGGTTAAATGAGGAGGAGTCAACCACTCAGAAAGAATAGGTTCATATAGTATTTGTAATAATTATTATTATGTATTAGATTATGCCCGCAACTTCGTTGGCACGGGAATGGTACTTTTTCTGGATATCCTTTTTGTACCCCAGACAACGTGTGAAATAGTAAAAGAAATAATGTTTAATACTATTTTCTATTATTTTCATAATTTATAATGCAGATAAGCAAGTCCCAACATAGTCAATATAACGGACTAATAATTTTTAATGGTAATACGACGATTAAGGATAGAAACGAATTGAAAATAATTTGATAAAAAAAATATTTGCACTTATCATAAGAGGTAATTTTTGAAAATATGCTTTTCTGTTTCCTTCGAGGATTACAAATTTTAGGTAATTCATGTCAGTTGTACTTTCAAAAAAGCTTTTTAATTCACGTTATGATTTTGTTAGCTTTTGTTTTAATTTTTAATAAGAAATATCTTGAATTATTCTTATGCAATTCCACTATACAGTCTTATAATCTAACTGAACCCTCATTCTTCACCTAGTGTACGTATATAGACTGATCATACTCTTTCCATACCACGTTGAAAACACCTTTATATGAGACAAATATCATACTTTTTATGCCTTTCCATGTATCCTATAATTACATTACGGACGGTGATAAAATATCGCCATTTCCACACTGTCACTCCTTTAAACAGCTCTTATAGTTGACAAGGAAAAGCGCGGAATAGACGTCAGTGAATCAAGGCACGAGATTCGATTACCAGGCCACTCGTTCGCTCGGAGCGTTGAGCATAACAGGAAAAATGAATTTGTTCAAGTACCTATGCCTTCGCTCCGCCAGTGCCATGAATTTTTATACCCATTTTTATAGTAAAGATGCGGATGTTTAGCTCCAATGGTTTATTGTGGATCGTGACCAGTTTTTATGGTTACTGTTACAATTTCTATAGATTATATCTTGCGTGATTTTGTAAATAGACTTTTGATATAGCGTAGCGTGGATTATTTTGGTGGATTTCTGCTGATGTTTCGACTGTACGGCCGGCGTAGTGGTGAAGTTTGAGTGAGTGTTATAAGTTCGATTTCCACACGGGACAATAAATTGTGGGTGAAATTTACTATGTTTGCTGTGACTATTGGACAGTAGTTGTCATATCTTTGGGACACAAATTACGGCGAAATGGGTTTGTGATGTTAAGTCATATTTATTCTCACGCTTATATATCTGAACAAGTAGACGGAGGTGTATGACCCACATTTAGGCCGGGACTCCACCAAAGCGGAGACGAGACGAGCGGAGAGGAGATTTTTTTAAACAACCAATACAATTGTGTTGTTGACACATCTCCTCTCCGCTCAGCTTCAGTGGAGATCGCTGTGCGGAGATGTGTAATATTTGTATGGCGCGATGGAAGCGGAGATGTGAGCTGTGCGCGGACGACGCGCAGTGGAGACGAGAGATGTGAGCGGCGTGCAGTGAGCGATGTCACCCTCCCCCCTCTCGCCCGCCAGCAACCCGCAAAGCCCCGCGCGCGCGCCGGCCGAGCCGGCCCGAGCTAAAAACATCTCTTCTCGCACAGCACACAGCACACCGCACACATCTCTGCTTTGGTGGAGTCCCGGCCTTCAGAAACTATGATTTTAGAGATAGGAGGCGTGTCTAATGTCATCTACCAGTTGTTATTCCAGAGACCGTGCATCTACAAACATTGAACAACACATTAATATTTCGAGAGCATATTAACTTAATGTCCCGTGGAAGCCTTATTGTGAGTAACAAAAGAAAGGTTGTTTAAGTAATTACAATATTACTCTTGAGTTTACACACATATTTGCATGTTTGACTTAGTACTACCAACGCTATACGAAACTTACTAATTGAAAGGTGACAAATAAATTATGATGTAATATTTATTGTATAAATCAGCAATACCTGGCTGCGTTAGTGGCATAGCAGTTCTAAGTTCAACTGGTATGCATAAGTTTAGATTTGATTGGCGGAGCAAAGTACTATTGGGATTTTTTGTCAAGAAATTATCGGCAGTAACACTAGATCTGGTGCAGCAGCGATAACTCAGTGGGGAGACCAACGGACTGCAATGGGGAGGGTCTCGGGTTCGAAGCCACGTCGCGCACCTCTGACTTTCGGAAGTTATTATGTGCGTATTGACTGACAATTATCGTCTGCTCCGTGCCTCGGAGAGCACGTTAAGCCGTCGGTCCCGGCTGCCATGAACATCTATGGCAGTCGTTATTGGGAAGTCAGTGCCCTCTAATATCCTGATACTAGTCTAGCCTTAGGGTATCGTTAACCTTCGGGTTGCGGAGGTCAGATGGCAGTCACTCCGTGTAAAAACAGATATCCAGTTAAATCCAGTTAGACTAGAAAGCCGACCCCAAATGACTTGGGAATAATAAAGGCTAGGGAGAAGAAGAGCACTAGCTCTGGTGTTGTGTCTGGTACACGGATCACCGTGTACCAGACACAGCATCAGATCTAGTGAACCTTGATAGGTTCGTGCCCTATCACGAGGAACCTAAATTCATTGAAGGGCTAATGTGGGTTGTAACACACCTCTGGCTTCCCTATCGGGCAAAATTACAGGTGTGAGACTGTGATTACATGTATGAGAAGTCTTATGTGTACCTACATGTATGTATGAATACGACTTTACTTAACCTCAGAATAAGGAAAGCAAGGAATCGTAACATAGTCTTAATTTGGTTAAAATATTCCTGTTTAATAAATGTACAATATCACACCTTGTTATAACTGTTAATTAAAATTCACGGCGCTTTTAGACGCTAATCAACTGCCGTTCACTTGAACCAATTAAATTGATTCGTGAGAGAGTCCTCACTGAATTCATTTTAGACTTGTTACTGAGAAATCTTAGAGTAAGAGAGAAAATGAGTCACAGGAGCTAATAGGATCTATTTATAGATTTTGTACAACATTTGATTGATTGACAATTATCGCCTGCTTTGTGCCTCGGAGAGCACGTTATCTTATCTTATCTTATGTGAGGGCCAGTCAATGCAGACCGGCGACACTTCGACCCAGTGGGATCTTTTGTGTCGACACTCTCCCAGTAATGACTGCCATAGATGTTCATGGCAGCCGGGACCGAGGGCTTAACGTGCCCTCCAAGGCACGGAGCAGGCGATAATTGTCAATCAATACGCACATAATTTCGAAAAGTCACATAACTTTCGAAAGTCAGAGGTGCCCGTCGTGGTTTCGAGCCCGAGACTCTCTGCATTACAGTCTGTTGACCTCCCCACTGAGCTATCGCTGCTCTTACCTGGAGAGCACGTTAAGCCGTCGGTCCCGGCTGCCATGAACATCTATGGCACACGCATAGGAACTGTTTTCCATCCTTAGTTTTTGTAATTTCATGTTGCAATTTAGACGAAGGCAAAATGCTCTACAATTTAATTTAATTAACTCGCCTATCTGTTGCATAAGGGTGCACGCTCTGTTACTTAGATACAGTTGATTCACTTTGTAATACATACATATTTATTTTATACTAGCTGACCCGCGCAACTTCGTCTGCTTCAAATAAGAGAATTTTTCAGTTTTTACAACATTTTACATTGATTCTACGCTCATATTGGTCGTAGCGTGATGTTATATAACCTATAACCTTCCTCGATTTATAATTTTTCAATTAGAACCAGTAGTTCTTGAGATTAGCACGCTCAACTAAACAAACAAACTCTTCAGCTTTATAATCTTTATATACATATAAATTTTCTGTGCGTGTATTTGTAATTAAACTCCTCCTAAACTGTTGGACCGCTTTTGATGAAATTTTTTTTATGTTCGAGTGGATTCGACAATGGTTTAAATATGTTTTAAAAAAAAAAATCGTTTGTACAGGACAATGTCTGTCGGGACAGCTAGTATTAGTATAGATTAGCACACGCCTGTTTCCTGGTGAGGTAAGCAGAGAACATAGATTTCCTATCATACTTAAACGAGTAACTATTATCACATTCTACAATGTAGAATGTACTACATTGACTAGTTTAGATAATCCAGGCATTGATATTTAGTTAGTAAACGAACTTTTGTTGCGTAGTTGGCTCGTGTTAAGTGCTGGGATGAAGTGCTGTGCTGGATTCTACATAGCTGTATAGTATATACAGTAGGGGAAAGAGTAAGAAAGAAAGAAAACATTTTATTTCTAAAATTCATTCGCTCATTATTCGACATTATCATCATCATCATCATCATCATCATCATCAGGCTATGATAGTCCACTGCTGGACATAGCCCTCCCCCAAAGAGCGCCATAGCGCCCTGTCTTCAGCTTGCCGCATCCAGCATCTGCCTGCAGTCTTTCGCAAATCGTCATCCCACCTGGTCGGAGGGCGTCCTACACTACGTTTGCCGAGTCGCGGTCTCCACTCAAGAACACGCTTACCCCAGCGGTTGTCTGTTCTTCGCGCGATATGGCCAGCCCACTGCCACTTCAGCTTGCTAATTCTCTGGGCTATGTCGATGACTTTGGTTCTCTGTCGGATGTATAATTCGACATTATATCATTCGCAAATTATTCGACATTATATCATTCGCACATTATTCGACATTATATTTTATAAAATGACTACCAGAAATCTTTATAAATATACAATTACGATTGCGTGGATGGCGTAGTGGTTTAAGTAATCCTCGCCACTCCCGCCGCGCCGAGTGTTGTGGGTTCGACCCCATACGGGACAAACAATTGTGTGATCCAGAAAGAGTTGTTCTGAGTCTGGGTTTTCTTTGTCTCCGTTGTTTGAATGTTTGGAAAGTTCCATAGACACAGGCATTATTCTTAGTGCGGAAGTTGTCTTTTTAACAAAACAGAAAGAAAGGAAGTTGTTTCTATATTTGTCTTAAATCTTAAAATTCAGCTCACACTTAACATTTACATAGTCTATAGTTCTATATAATGTACGATTTTCAATGAGTGAATTATATCATACTAGCTTTTGCCCGCAGCTTCGCTTACGTTAATTTAGAATTTGACAATCAATTCGGTTTGTACTCTGCTTGTAATAATATAATTCAATCATGATTCGAAAGACACGTGGCGCCATCTATTATCATAAGAACGTTATTATTGTTTTTCTCGGAAAAAGTAAAATTTTTCGGGATAAAAGGTAACTGTACACCTGACAACGTATATGCAAAATTTCAGGATGATCGGTTTAGTGGTTTAGGCGTGAAAAGGTAACAAACAAACAAACTCAATTTCGCTTTTATAATATTAGTTAGGATTAGGATTTATAGTTCAGATGTCACGTCATGTGACTACAACTAAATGTAATAGGGGGCATCTATGATTTAATTCTTTGTATGTTATCATAATGATTTAGACTAACGAAACTTAGTATTACTAAGAACACAACCTAAAAGTACGATATCGATAGTTAGCAGCTCAATCATCTAAAAGTAGTGAAGATTTTCCAGATCCTTGTCTGGAACCATAATTATCCATTTCCTTTTTCCAGACGACTTCCAGCTTTTACGGTGCGGTAAATTACGACATATTTTTTTAAAGAAAATCTTTGTATTAAAAGTGGATTTGAAATCTACGTAAATTTTCCTTAAAATGTGACTAAGATAGAAAACAAGTATATGCCCTTTTAAACCAGTTAAGTAGCTGTAAAACAGGCACAATGTAATGAAAGAAAAGTATAAACAACATTTTTTTTATACAGCTAGGGTGGCAAACAAGCATACGGCCCACCTGATGGTAAGTGGTCACCGTAGCCTATGGGCACCTGCAACACCAGAAGCATCACTTGTACATTGCCGAACCTTTAGGGTGTGGGAAAGTGGGAAGGAGAAGGAGCGGGAAGGGGGAAAGAGGGTGATTGTACCTCCGGCACTCTCACTCACCGAACGAAACACAACAGTAGGAATACTGCTATTTCACGTCGATATTCTATGAGAGGGTAGTCCTGCCTCGGTCTATCCGGCCCATTTATGCTGAAATCAGCGAGGCTCTACTACCTGCTACGACTGTAAACTAATTATGGAAAATTATAATTAAAGAAAAATTGTTACAATACCTGTAATCTGAATAGGAATACATAAAATAAAACTCCTTACTAAGTAACTCGCTTTTAGCTGGAGCTTCGCTTGTTACCTTTTTTGTATTCAAGATACCCTATGTGTTTTTCTGTTACCTTAACTTTTATGCGTAAATTTCAAGATACTCAGTCAAGTAGTTAAAGCGTGAAAACGTAACAAACAAACTAGCATTTGCATTTAAAAAAATATAAATATAATAGGATATCTTTTGATACTCATGATATACTAGATGTCCCCACGGGTCGTAGCGTGATGATATATATATATCATGAGTATCAAAAGGAGATAGACTATAGTCTAAAGCCTTCCTCGATAAATAGGCTATCAAACACTAAAATAATTTTTCAAATCGAACCAGTAGTTCCTGAGATTAGCGCGTTCAAACAAACAAACAAACTCTTCAGCTTTATAATATTAGTATAGATATTCCTTCCTGTTTATTTAGTTCTATTTGAGACATCTGGTGTTTTCACTTTAATTCAATACACATGCCGTGGTCGACGTCGTCTCCGCTTCTTTTTATTCTTCTTCTAGTAGAAGAACACTCATGATCAAAGAATAATACTTAGTCAGTTCTAAGGATATTTAAATTTTAATAAGACTGTTGGGTACTTACTAAATAGTCGACCGGATGCAATTATAAGCTTGTTCTTCTTCTTCTTTTCGTGTGGTTAGTGGCCAACCTGTTGTCAAGAGTTGTTCAAGCCGCCCTTAGGCCTCTGTCATGGCTTAACGACTGCTGTCAATTTGACAACAACCGGGACCGACTTTTTACGTGCCCTCCGAAGCACTATGCGGTCACCCATCTATAGACTGACCGCACCCAAAGTTTCTTAACCTAGGTAATCGTTAACCGATCAATGAGTACAACGCAACTTTTTTGTTCAGTTGAAGTGACAAACCAGGATATTGAGTGCGCGGATGACATAGCGAGCAAGCGGTCGCTTAGGGTTGTGGTTTCAAATCTATGGGCTTTTAAACCACAAATAATTGTGAGAACTGCAAATAATTGTTTAGAGTCTATGTGCTCTCTGTGTCCCTTAATCCCTCATTAGAGGTCTTGTAGTCCCGCGATGCTATGTGTCGCGGGGTACTACAAGATCCCTAATGTGGAAGTTTTATTAAAACTAAAGTGACCGTAGGTTTCTTGTAGGTATTTTCTTATAGATTTGTAAAGAACCTTTTGCCTCTCAGTAACTTCGGTAAACTCTTAAATATTGACGTTCATAAGTGTTACTTTAAGATTTGAACAATTAAATTATTTATGACTTAGATTAAAAATAAGACAGTCCTTGTATGATATTTTACGGATTTAAAAAAAGTAACATGTCCGTTTACTGTATAAACATAAAAACAATAAAACATACTAGACTTAAATGTAAAATTGCACTTCAGCACTTTCACTGACGCATATTGACATTCATAACTGTTTCGTTGAGAGCTAAACAAATATGGTTTGTTTAACATTTTATCAAACAAAGATTAACGTCATTTGCAGAATACAGCATAAACATAAAAGCAATATTACAGTGCTAGAGTACCGCGTTATAAAACATAGCAAGACAAATGGTTCGCCAAGGTAAATACAAGGCAGGGCGGGCGGCTATTACACCACATATTATAGCTCGGAATATGACCACGCCCATCTTATTACAGCCAGATATTTATTGCCTGAAATAGTCACTTGTGAAGTGGGTTTGAAAAATAAATTCTTTATATATTACCGTATAGAATAATATTGAACTGCTTCAGCGCAGTCGAAGTAAATGTGACCGCGAGCCGTTTTCTGAAACAATGTGTTATTGTCAATCAATTGTTGGTGCATCAACAAGTACCTTTTTTGTTTTGGTACCCAGGAAAAATGCTTGATGCACTATCCGCCGGCTAGGGGACGGCACCGGCGGGGTGTGTGGGACTCCCCAGCAAGAAACGCGCTGGTATACCCACTAAAAACCTGAGGTGTTCCCTCTCTCACCCAATGGAGGGGGCCTGTTGGGAGCTCTTAAAAGAATTAAGTCATCCATAGCAGGCCCCCCCGTGTGGGTGCGGGCCTGGTCAAACGGACCCGACCACCTCTCGTCCCCAGGGGAGAGCCTCACCACTCTCCCCTTTCGACATTGGAAGGCCCGCGGGAACACCGCGTGCGCCCTCTCGGGATTCTTAATTTGCGGGTGGCTGGCTCCCCTGAGGCCTTGCCACCCATATGCCAACCCGCATTGGGCCAGCGTGGTGGACTATGGCTTAACCCTTCTCACACTTAGAAGAGGCCTGTGCCCAGCAGTGGTACAGTTTATTTACTGGGCTGATATTAAATTATGGTATTGCTAGTGGCATGGAGTCAGGCATTATGCTTGGTAGACGTCAATAGCCTCGTGTGAGATTGTAATACTGGGCACTAAAAACTATATGCGATAAGCGATATGTGGGTGTAATAGGTACATCTGGTCTGCATCTGGTAACTGCATGAATGGCGTAATGTTTTTTTTCATCTTTATTTTTTAACTAGCTGACCCGCGCAAATTCGTCTGCTTCAAATAAGATAAATTTTCCCGTTTTCACAACATTTTACATTGATGTTCCGCTCTTATTGGTCGTAGCGTGATGTTATATAGCCTATAGCCTTCCTCGATAAATGGGCTATCCAACACTAAAACAATTTTCAATTCGAACCAGTAGTTCCTGAGACTGAGATTAGCGCGTTCAAATAAACAAACAAACAAGATAAGGGGTTTTAGCGTAATGGTTTGAGTAATCGCCTCGCCACTGCCACTGCGTCGACTGCTGTGGGTTCGAATCCCACACGAGACTAAAATTTGATTGTACCACAAATGGTTCTTCCGAGTCTGGATGTTCTTTGTATCCGTTATTTGAATGATTGTAAAGTCGCTCGCGATACAGGAATTATTTCTAGTTCGGGAGTTATTTTATATACAAAAAGAAAACGAATAAAATCAGAAATCTCTGCATGCTTCATTCATTTTTATTTTCTTTTCCGTAGTCTCTGCCTTCCCCTCTGGGAAACAGGCGTGAATCTATGTTTGTATGTGTACATGCTTCAGGCATATAGACGTGGGACTATGTCTGTAGAATAAAATTGCTGTATCTTAAAATCGCTCTTCCCGTTAACTTTTTGGACTCGAGATCATTAGTTTTCGTATTGATGGAAAAGTGTTATTGATATTGCCTTCTGTTTACGCGAATGTTATTCATTGAAATTAATTTAAATTAAAATTTAATTTTTATAGTGTTATTGGTTAAATGAAAATGTATTTAGTTATTTTAGTTTGTGGTTTCCCAATGAAAAACCGTTTCTTTTGCTCTAGGTCATTTTGCAGACGACGCATCATGGAAAATCGTAGAACAACTACTGATTAAAAATGGTTTTTGTCAATGTCGCTACTGGCATGCTTTTTTTATTTTACTCAATAGTTTAAGGACCAAACTAGACTATAATATCAAAAAATTATACATATTATATGAAATTATTTTTTTACAATACCACAAACTTTATAGTTTTGACGGACGTCCATGTTAAGCCTGTTCACTTCATCACTTTCAAATTGATTTTATTGTTATACGTTACAGGAAAAGGTATAATGTATTATATATTTCTGGAAACTTCGTCTTTTGAAGAATATGAAACAACTAATATGTATTTAATATTATGTTAACGTTTATCTTAAAATAATTGCAAAATAAAATATGGTGAAAAAAAAGTTTTTTAAAGTTCATCGAGACTTTTCACAGTTGCCCACGTTTACCCCTGCTTTACATTTAATGTTGATTTGTAGCCAAGCTATCCATAAACATAATCAAATTTAAAAAAGCTGCGGATATTGGCGATTTTCGAAGTAATTAGTAGAAATGTGATAAAAGTCAGAAAACGGAAAACCGCTCGCTATCTATTGCGGTTTGAAATGTTGCTGTTTACATCAATAGTTTGGGGTAAGTTTTGTAATTTATCATTGATATTAGGGCGTTTATCTTTTTTGCACTCATGTTGCGTGTGAAAATATTAATCAACAAGATGCACACTACCCTCAAATTTCATATAGTATATAAACAGTTGTTTCATTTCATTATAAATAACAAAATAGTGGTGAATTAACAGAAGTGTAATTGTTACGAATACAATATAACTACGTGTTTTGTTAACTCTTCAAAATGTCTACTTTCAAGTGTTCTAAACGTGAAATCATACTTTCGTATATCGAAGGAGGAAAATTATTGGAGGCATTATCAACAGTTTTAAAAGAAAATTATCATGTATCTGAAGACAACTTATGAGAAACGACTAAAGCAAGCGAAGAAAACCCTGGTACAAAGTTGTTTCCGTGAAGAGCTAGGATTGATCATCGACAAACCAAGACAAGTAAGTGGTAATTCTAATGACGGTAATACTGCCAGAAGATTTTTCACAATGCAAGCTGCCCAGCTGAAATTACAGGAGTGGATATAAATTTGATTAAACGACTTTACATAATTATTGCAAACTCTTTCATCGGGTGTAATGATAAATGCTGAAAAATTTGGCAGTTACACTATGGAGATTGCCAGGATCTATGTGAGCAATTATGAATGGTACTACATGCCATCTTCAGTTCACAAAATTTTGATTCATGGAGAAAGTGTCATAAAGCATTTTGCAGTACTTCCTATTGGTCAACTTTCGGCAGATGCACAAGAATCTCGTAATAAGGATTATAAAAAAATTCGTCTACATCATGTTAGAAAATGCTCAAGATCCGCTACAAACGAGGATGTATTTCATACTCTTCTTTATTCTTCAGATCCTTACATAACCAGCATTAGAAAACCGTATACTAAAAACGTGAAGGAACTTGATGAAGACACCTTAGATCTTTTCATCAAGTATAAATAACATAACATTTAGTAAACATTACAATTAAATTAATTAATCTGTGTTCGATTTTAATCACAAAATTTTTATTTTTCATACAAAAATATTTTTATTATTTAAATTGATTTGTATTTTGATGTGCTATATGATTTTTGGTTTTTGTAAATATTAAAATAATAGTATTCATTGTTAAAAAATAAATATTGTACATTTTTGATAATTTTGAATTTGTTTTATTTTTTAATGTATGGTTTTAAATTCAATCATAATTTATTACATTCCATTTGAAGCCATATTTACTATACTATATTTGTGCAAAATTTTAGAACATAATATTCAGAAATAAAAAGTTATTGATTTTTAATCAGAAACAGACCTTTATTTTCCATAGTGCGACGCGATGTACAGCGCCGGTCCGGATTTAATTGCTATATGGAACGCGTGGAATCAAAAAATTTTCGGTAATTTTTATACAACAGGCTTTTCTGTCTGTTGTAAAAAGAAACCATCACCTGCATAACGCTTTAGAGACTGTTATCTTATCTTATCTTATCTTATGTGGGGGCCAGTCAGTGCAGACCGGCGACACTTCGACCCAGTGGGATCTTTTGTGTCGACACTCTCCCAATAACTACTGCCATAGATGTTCATGGCAGCCGGGACCGACGGCTTAACGTGCTCTCCGAGGCACGGAGCAGGCAATAATTGTCAATCAATACGCACATAATTTCGAAAATTCATATAACTTTCGAAAATCAGCGGTGCGTGAAGTGGGTTCGAACCCGAGACCCTCTGCATTGCAGTCTGTTGGTCTCCCCACTGAGCTATCGCTGCTCTTTTTAGAGACTGTTAAGATTAAATCAAAGATTTTTCATACACATAAGGACGCGGTGAACTAACTTTAGAATATGTTTAAGCTTTTTTCAACGGTTTTAGAGTGTAAGGCAATACAAGTATCTATAAACAATACACGCTAGGCCAAGCGTTTGCCTCAGACTAAGTAAGTTACAGAGCATGCACTCTAACGCGTGTTACGAGCAAGCTACTTGACTTGCCTCCTTGAGACATATATTGAGCAATAGAGCCTCACTGATTTCAGCATGAATGGGTCGACTGGGGAAGGGGTAGTCCTTCTCACAGAATAGCAGTATTCCTACTATTGTGTTTCGTTCGGTGAGTGAGAGTGCCGCAGGCCCAATTACCCTCTGTCCTACTTCCCACTCCTTCTCCTTCCCACTTCCTTTTCCTCTTCTTCCTTTCTTAAAGGGTCGACAACGCGCAAGTGATGCCTCCAGTGTTGCAGGCGTCCATAGGCTACGGTGACCACTTATCATCAGGTGGGCCGTATGCTTGTTTGCCACCTTAGTTGTATAAAAAAATATAGGACTAGATTTTGCTCGCGCTTGTAAAAGTAGGTTAGGTTATGTTAGTACCAATATTTTTTAAATAAAATAGCCTGTTTCTCGGTGAAAGAATTTATAAAATTGGTTGAGAAGGTTTTGAGTTAAATCTTTACAAACAATAAAAAAATCAAATATACTATTAATATTATTATAGATAATGCAGTTTAATTTCAATACGTAACATTCACCCCGCCAAGACAATATTATGTAAACCTCATCAACACAATTAATTGGAAATACAATAACTAAATGTATTCAACCTTTAGCTACTTAATCCTTTATCTGATTATATTAATTAATTATTATTAATTAGATACCATCAGTGAACACAGAGTTATATCGTTAGCACAGAACATTACGTCAAAACAGCATCCATAATACGAATTACGCACCTTGCTTTGGACAGACAACGTCAATCACTTGTTTGTTAAATACGCTACACAGGAATGAATATACAGAAAATTGTATCGGAACATTTGTATTGGAACATTTGAAACAAACGGTCTGTTCCAATTAAATGTTCCACGGATGTTGGCAGTATGTATTTTAGGGTTAAAATGGTTTGGTTAATGGGTGTGGTATACATATCATTGTGGGTGTATTGGATTTTATTTTAATTGCATTGGAATAGTAATTACTGATATTATTTAAATGTAAAATCTATTTATGATTTTAAATGTTTGTCTATAGTAACCTACATTAGAATAAAATAGCCTTAATGGCCGATTGCTTTAGGTTCTTTCGTTGAGGTTTTATTAAGATAAAACAGACTAACAGACCGACGGACCTGAAAATTTAACCGACTACGCTTCATCAGCCAAGTATTTACTATTACGGTAGCGGTAAAAGATGCGACGGAAAAGTATTAGGGAGATGTCTCATTAGTGCGTTGCGTTGCGTTGTCGCAACGGATCAACGCAATGTATGCTACATCTGCGCTGCGACGGCGCACTACGTCGCATCGCAAAAGGGCGACGCACGCATTGATTTCAGTCTTCATTCACAATGGATCGGAACACTGTCCGTCATCGCACCGGAGTTCCGACAGCGCAGCGCAGCACCCTGCTCTCCGCTTCGTTTCTCGTCCGTTGATCCGTTAAAACGTCGCTTGTGACGACGTAACGCATTAATGTGGCATGTCACAAAAATTATAATTATGGAAAACGACGCAGCGTCGATGCTGCGACGACGCAACGCAACGCAACGCACTAATGAGGCATCACCCTTATTCGATCTTTCTGCTGCAGCACGGAATCTTGAATTGTGCCCGCTAGACAGTAGAATCGGAGCTAGAGAATGAATCCACAGAAGTGTGTCAGGATCGTAGCAAATCGAAATCCGTAGTCTCTGCCTACACCTCTGGGAAATAGGCGTGAATCTATGTATGTATGTATGTATGGAATTTGAGTTTAATAAACTTCTGCATACCCTTAGAGGAATTTAGACGCTATCCTATGTATCTATCTGAGTTCTATAAACCTGGTCACACACTACGGTCTATTAAAAATTTACTTGTATTAGGTTGCGACCACATGTCGTTGCATATATGGAATGATCAAAAAAAAATATAATTTATTTTTCACACCACAATACATTTGAAGTAGGTACATTTGATATCAGACATAAATTTAGTTGACTTAGAAGTACTGTGGAAGACTGGTGTCTAAGGTAGACGGAGAGTCTGTGTTTCAGAGGCGTTGAATACGTCATACATGTTTTTTATAAGACAGTTTCACAGAAAACTTTACAATGCATGCAAACAACTGGCAAAAAATGCACTCAGACTTGGAACCACCATTTTTAGATCACCTAATGTTTTGTCCCGTGTGGGATGCGAACCCACAACACTCGGCGTAGTGATAGTGGTGAGGCGACTACTGAGATGACTAAGTCATTTGTGCAATCAAAATATAGTTCATATCGTTATCGGATCAAATGAAAATGACGTCGCTTTGGCATTAATAAGCCTTGCACACATGCTTAGCTTCACCGTGCACTGTCACTCAAAAGAATTTATTTTCGATTTTGAAAAAACATCCGCAATCTGCTCCAGTACACGCTCCAAACTGAGCAAGCATGCCTGCGTAGTTAGCTGGAGGTCTTTTCATTTTACTGTTCTTCTCCCTAGCCTTTATTATTCCCAAGTGAATTTGGGTCGGCTTTCTAGTCTAACCCGATTTAACTGGATATCAGTTTTTACACGGAGGGACTGCCATCTGACCTCCGCAACCCGAAGGCTAAGGATACCCTAACGCTAGACCAGTGTCAGGATATTAGAGGGCACTGACTTCCCAATAACGACTGCCATAGATGTTCATGGCAGCCTGGACCGACGGCTTAACGTGCTATCCGAGGCACGGAGCAGGCGATAATTATCAATCATTTTAGCGTGTGTAGTCTACATTACCATATAGTCATACTTTAAACACCGTGTATTTATAAAACCAAAAAAGTACTTCATGTAAATTCTCGATATTTATTTTGTCCGTGAAGACCGACCATTAGATTCTTTCATAACCGCATCTTGTAAATGCAAAAGGATTTAATAAAAGATAGAATAATGATCGCGTGATAACGAGCGTCGCTTTCAAACGTTCAGCTGCAGTGAGGTTTAATGGTGACTCTGACTGATAATAGAATGGAACTAAACGGGGTTAAGGCGGCTATTGCATTCTAGGTTTTTATATAGATAATAGATACCACCTACTTACTTCTCTTTTGTTGCTCTTAGAATGTTTACTTTCTATACTGAAAGAAATTGACATATAATATTATGGAATGGTTACGTAATCAGCTATCTACTGAGCGCAGTGCTCAATAGATAGATAGCCTTGTTAGCAATAAGCTGAGGCGAGTATTAAAACAGTGGCCATTATGCCATCCTTATGTTGTATCAATCGGATGCCTAACACACTTTAATCAAGTCTAAGTAGTTATTGTATCTGTTGTTTTAATTTAAGCCTTAGTAAAACAGAAATCTAAC
This sequence comes from Catocala sponsa, assembly GCA_963564715.1. NCBI lineage: Eukaryota > Metazoa > Arthropoda > Insecta > Lepidoptera > Erebidae > Catocala > Catocala sponsa. The sequence goes on from OY751337.1 coordinate 2,846,595, forward strand.
TGACTCTACCGTTTTTTGAAGTGAAATCGTCTTTAGCGGCGTTGTGCACTTCTTTGTGATGGGTAAAAAATGTTAAACTCGCGTCAGGACACGTGACCTGATCGAAAATTCGTAAGATGGAGGGAGAATTGTCAAACTCGCGTCAGGACACGTGACCTGAACGAAAATTCGCAAGACGGAGGAAGAATTGTCATGTTTGTGTACGATAGCACAATAAATGAATATTGTATTTTACCACATAAATGATAGTACTTTTATACTGATAATTAAAGCAATTCGTGCAAAATTATTCCCTAACCATTCCAAAATATCAAAAATGCACAACGTTAATATTCAAGGTTTCACTTCTGCCGGCACTGCCGGAGTGCAACCCGTTGATTTTTTATATTATAGATCCTGTCTATTATGTGACATAATGTTTGAGTAAGTAATTTAATTGTGGGTGAGAACTAAACGTAGATCAATATTTCCAGAATCGCTTTAACTTTACTTGTTATTTTTTACTGTGTGTCCTGAAAAGTATCATACCTTACAGTGAAATATTATAATTATTCTTGTATAAGGATGTGCTTGAATCGCGGACAATGTACTAATGTTAAAACAACGGACTTAAAGAGAATTATTTAGACTCGAAACAACTAGTTGTGGATCACATAAGTTTAGACCCGTGTGAGGATCAAAGTCAATACCCAGCGCAATAGCAGAGGCGACGTAACTACGCAAACCACTGCACCATCCAGTCAATATTATAAGAGAAATTATACCAACTGTTCCCTTTACAAGAACATTTGAGTACTATCTTATCTTATCTTATGTGGGGGCCAGTCAGTGCAGACCGGCGACACTTCGACCCAGTGGGATCTTTTGTGTTGACACTCTCACAATAACGATTGCCATAGATGTTCATGGCAGCCGGGATCAACGGCTTAACGTGCTTTCCGAGGCACGGAGCAGGCGATAATTGTCAATCAATACGCACATAATTTCGAAAAGTCATATAACTTCCGAAAGTCAGAGGTGCGCGACGTGGGTTCGAACCCGAGACCCTCTGCATTGCAGTCTGTTGGTCTCCCCACTGAACTATCGCTGCTCCAGAGGCGACGTAACTACGCAAACCATTGCACCATCCAGTCAATATTATAAGAAAAATTATACCAACTGTTCCCTATACAAGAACATTTCAGTACTAAGTTTGGGCAACTAGCCTAAACACGAAATATGGTTACTGTACTCTCGGAAACACGCACCGAAATAGTTTAACGCACGCTCTTGGCCAATCGCCACTTAACGTTGGCCTGTACTCGTTTTATAGTAGAAGCAAAATATCCAGCGGTGGAATTAAGTGGAAAGCAAGGAGCGGTATGCAGCACCAAGTCAGTAACGGTTTAATTGTGTTCATGTCACCTAGAAATGTCCACAATGAGCTCGATACCTGGATGTCTTGTTACTAGACGTGGCTTGACAATACAGGAATATTATATATATACTCTCTATATATCTTATGCTTATATCTCGAAGCAGTAGACATAAATGTTTTACTCCCACACCAGTAATAAAAATATCCTCCAGACCGAATTTTGGCCATGGCGGCCATTCTTTACGGAGACTGGCCAGGAGATATTATAGTGCACAAGTGTGTGGGCAAACACAAGTGCACTCTCTGTTCCCTAACTTTCATGACCCGATGGGACGGTACACCGACACGACCGGAGAGAGATCTGGCACAGGAGCAACGGCTTTACGTGCTTTCCGAGGCACGGGGGTGTCTAACACTACCAACTCCCAACTCTGGGCTGCTATTGAGATTTCTTAACTGAAAAACCCAATAACTGTTTGCTGGCCCGACTCGGGATTCGAACCCGAGACCTCATACACAGCAGTCGAATTCACTAACGCTGCGCCACGGAGGCAGCTCCCACGCTACACCAGCTATGGTTGTAGTTCCCACATAATAAACGTAAGACGAGCTTTAAAACTGCCGTCTATCGGGCCCAATTTAAGATTGTTGTTACTGAAAATTTCTTGACAGAATAACTATAATACCGTTAACTTCATACCTGGTCAATATGCACAGGTTCTATCTGATGGTAGCTTGTAATAATGTGACGGGTGTATAGGAAGAAGGTAAAGAGATAACCAAGGGGACTATGCTGCTCTCAAAGTAAAGTTTAGTCGGCCTCGATGGCGTAGTGGTTAGTGTAACAGACTGCCACGCCTGAGGTCGCGGGTTCGATTCCCGCACAAGTCAAACATTTGTGTGCATGGACATGGATGTTTGTCTAGGTCTGGTTGTTTCTATGTATAATATGTATGTATTTACAAAAAAAAAGTATATATGTATGTTTATCCATTGTCTAGTACCCATAGTACAAGCTGGTACATAGTACAAGGGTGTAATATTGTCTTCTGTTTACGCGAATGTTATTCATTGAAATTAAACTACTATATACGGATTTTTTCATTCTGCGTAAATAGAAACACCCATGATTAAATTATGTTCGGGTACTTTGAAATAACTACACTGGAACATTGAGACAACTACCATCTTAGTCTCCCCGTGACCATGGCTGCTGAAAAGCAACCGAAACGTCGGGGAAAGTGTAAAAATAAATCTAAATAGTATAATAGTATAGTAATAGTATAAATAGTTTTAATAGTTTCAATAATTTAATTAGCTTAAAAATTTGTAAAGTTTAATAGTGATTATAGTAGTGTAACAGTTTTTCAAAAAAATTTGTAACAGTGTCAAATAAACAACGCGATAAAATCCGTATATAGTAGTTTAATTTCAACATTAGAGTGTGTTTGTTAGAAATAAATGAAAAGTTATCACAGTTGACCAGCTTCTACACACTTCTGACACACTCGTTAGTATAACGTTCTCGGATCAAACTCTCCAAATACAACTTAATGTCATACCTACTGTTTTTAGCTGCTCTTCATCATTTAAGCATTGTGATGTTTGTGACTGCTGTGCATGACGTCTCATATAAACCAGGCTCGAGCAAATATTTGGACGATTTGCTACATATTCTTTTGAAGCAGCACATCGTTTGGAACTATGACCCTTAATACGAGAGATTTAAAATCATAACTAGCTACAATGTGGGTATTATAAGCATAATAAAGCAGCCAGCAGAGGTACTGTCTGCTTTTGGGATATAAACATGAGAGTGTGTATGGATATTTTTATAATTAATTTATGATAATAGCAGATTTGGAGAGAATATTTTGAACGAGCAGTTGCTTTAATAACGCAATGAGTTAATCTGCTATACCTAATAATAATCGAGTTATTGCTTCTGAAATTGAAGCCACATCTAGAAGCAGCTATAAACTCAGGCGTACAATAGCGTGTGGTTCTAAACGAGCAGTTAGTGGCTATAGAGCGCTCCGTGAGACACAGCCGACGTAGTTACAGTGCTGTACCGAAGACATTAGGATACAGTACTAATAAACAGTACAAATATACTTCCTAATTTACAGTGTACTATTAGAAATTACTGGACTTGTGGCGAGTTTGCGGCTGTCCACAAGATGCTAGCTTCGATTTTTTGGTTGGATGAAATGGTTTTGGATGTTTTTATAAGAGAATTCTCAATAGCAGCGTAGTTTATGAACAACATAGTGTAGTAGTAAAGAAAGCGATAATTATTATCGCTTGCTTTAATAGTGAAGGAAAACATTGTGACGAAACCTGAATGTCTAAGAGTTCACCATTGGGTGAATTGCCCAAGCAATCAAAATACACGGCAATCCTGAGAACGGTAGTGCAATGTGCTTGTTTATGATTATGTAATATTTTTCTTAGTATAATAAGTACTTTTTTACCTTGGCAAAAAACTCATTGAGTTAATGGCCTCTAATACATAAAAAAATGTCAGTGTCATTTTATCATCACGGTGACCTGTCCTGAATCCAATTCCACGCATAAAATATCTTCCCCTGCAAATACATTTATTATTTGGATTAAAATCGATTTTAGTATCATTACAATATAATATAGTCTATTAACAAAAGCTACTATTGTTTGTTTATCTTCTTTCTCATACATTTGACAAGCAGTCAACTTTTATCCGGAAAAAGTTATCATTTTAGAGGACAGTAAGTTTTAGTAGAATAACCCCGTCAACATTGCGTTTTTGCGCCGCCCTTGCCTTTCCTCATTTCGGATCAGTTCGCCTCAAGCTCATCGGAGCCCACGATCGGTCACAACGTTATTGTGGATGCCCGCCAAAAAGTAAGTTTATTATTACAGTGATATGGGGACAAAAATGGTTTCATTTCGATGGCCTTTATAGCTTGTGCTAAATTCATTTAATTTCATTGGCGTAATTATTATTTCGGTGGACACTTTTCATTCCAGTGGACTCACAAAAATTCAACCTTAAATATTTAAGTAAGTTTTGATGATATTTGATGTCCACTTACGCACATGTTACAAATAAGGTTAAAGTTTTATTTGTTACTAAGTATATGCTATATACTAAATAGCATTGTTATAAAATAATCCCACCGAAATGACTCATAAAATGTCTTGTTGAAAATCACCCCATTATGTTCTCAATGATATGTGAAGTTTACCTACCGGCACTGGTTCAGCGTGGCGGACTATGGCCTAACCCTTATCACACTGAAAAGGGGCCCGTGCCTAGCAGTACTAAAAGGGCTGATATGTTTGTTCTAATAAACACATAAACATAAACATATCTTTATTTCTCTCACCACAATATTATGTTACATAATTGCTTATAATTATTACATAGCATTCGTTTATTGTGGGAGACTGGTGCCTAAACTAGGCGTAAGCCTGTATTTCAGGCCACCAGGCCTCCACCCCGGATTTATTTAATTTGCATATAAACAGTTCAGCGTAGTCTGTACCATGAGCCAAGATGTTATGTTTAATCTATTACAAGTGGTGTCTTTGATTAGTAAGGTTTTGTGTTTGTTATGTGTGTGTGTGTGTGTGTGTGTGTGTGTGTGTGTGTGTGTGTGTGTGTGTGTGTGTGTGTGTGTGTGTGTGTGTGTGTGTGTGTGTGTGTGTGTGTGTGTGTGTGTGTGTGTGTGTGTGAGGGTGTGTTCGTGTATGTGTGTGTGTGTGTGTGTGGCGACTATCCACCACAATGATGTATCTGGACCGCACCGCTTACGGATATTGGGCCAGCTCTCGACAGCGCGGACGACGGGTGCGTGAGCCAACGCGATTGGCTGGCGGACTTACACGTGCCGGCCGGCGCCGCGCCGTTCGACCTTTGGCGACCGCTCGACAACTCACTCGGTTCGCAGCTCGGTTCGAGAAAGTTCAATTTGCTCTTGCTATTGTTAACTTAATAAATCATATCTTTTAACCAAAATATAACATTCATTCTTCGCCTATCGTTCTTCATCTATTATTTCTTCTACTATCATTCTCATCACTACTTCGTTTCGCCTTCTGCTTACATAGTGCTTGCGCTTATGTTCCGGGTTCGAGACCCGGCTGAGTGAAAAACGTTTAATGTGGATAACGACGCCCACATTCTGGTGACCCCGACGACGGCTTGAAGAATCCAGTGAAGAAAATCGGTGTGAATTTTGTGTGGAGTCGGATCAGCTGCAGATTAAGTAATAGCGGTGAGCGATTTTATTTATCTATACCTACAGTGCAAAATGAGTGTAGAAAACAGAGACCTGTTGGAAGGCAAGGATGAAGTTTTGCGTGTCGGTGTGCGCGTACCCCCATTCTGGCCAGAGGAACCTGCGTTATGGTTTGCGCAGGTTGAGTCTCAGTTCGCCTTGTCCCGTATAACTACGGATGAAACAAAGTTTTATTACTTGGTGGCACAGTTAGATCATCAATACGCCATAGAGGTGAAGGACGTAATTACCAACCCACCCGCAACGGACAAATATGCAAAATTAAAAACGGAACTGATGAAACGCCTCTCAGCTTCGCAGGAAAAGCGAGTTAAACAACTCCTTATGCACGAGGAGCTTGGCGATAGAAAACCGTCGCAGTTTCTTCGATATTTATCGGGTTTGGCCGGCCCTTCGGTTCCTGCTGATTTTTTATTAACACTATGGTCTAGCAGGTTACCCCAAAACATCCAGACAGTGATCGCTTCCCAGATGGACCTCGACAAGGACAAACTGGCTGAATTGGCAGACAAGGTTTATGAGATCGCACCGTCTGCGCCGCAAGTAGCAAGCACCTCTGCTGACCAATCATCCTACAAGGACATGGCTCAACAGATCGCCGAACTGACCAGGCAAGTGGCTTTATTAACTAATAAACTCGAACACTCTGATCGGTCACGTTCAAGACCGCCTAGAAAGCATAATCGCTCACGCAGCCGTTCTAGACCGAGACAGCCGCCAGCAGATCATCCGTACTGTTTTTACCATTTCAATTATGCCACGAAGGCAAACAAGTGCAGGCAGCCATGCAGCTTCCAGTCGGAAAACTCCAAGGGCGGTCGCAAGTAGCGGCTCACGATTGCCCCTCGCAAACAGGCCGTCTATTTGTAACCGACCGCGCTTCAAAAATGCAGTTCCTTGTGGACACTGGATCCGACCTGTGCGTTTTTCCGCGATCATCGATGAAGACGCCCTGCATCAAGTCTAAGTTTGACCTTGTCGCTGCAAATAGTACTATTATTCACACGTATAGTCCTGTGCTCTTACACCTTAACTTAGGTCTTAGGCGAGATTTTACGTGGAATTTTACAATAGCAGACGTGTCGAAGCCAATCATCGGCGTGGATTTCCTGATTGACTATAATTTACTGGTAGATCTGAAAAATCATCGCTTGGTGGATGGCATTACAGCCCTGTCAGTAGCAGCTATTTGCTCCAGGACCCCAGATAACATCGCTTCCGTCAAGGCCGTCACTGGTAAGACTGAATTCCATTCTATATTGCGAGAGTTTCCGGAAATAACTAGACCTGCAGGCGTACGCTCTCCTCCTAAGCATAACACTCTGCACTTTATACGGACGACGCCCGGGCCGCCCGTTTCCTGCAGACCTCGACGTCTCGATCCTAGTAGGTTACAAGCAGCGAAGAAGGAGTTTGAAGACATGCTCGCTTGTGGTACAGCACGACGCTCTGAGAGTCCTTGGTCTTCTGCGCTGCACCTGGTGAAGAAAAAGGACGACGGCTGGAGACCATGCGGTGACTATCGTGCACTCAACGCCAGGACAATTCCAGATCGATACCCTATCCGTCACATACACGACTTCTCATATCAACTCTCAGAGTGCACCATCTTCTCCACCATCGATTTGGTTAAGGCATATAATCAGTTAATGGTAAACCCAGCTGATATTCAGAAGACTGCTATTACCACACCATTCGGTTTGTACGAATTTCCGTATATGACGTTCGGCCTACGCAACGCAGCACAGACTTTTCAACGTTTCGTCGATGAAGTCCTCCTAGGCCTTGATTTCTGTTATAGTTATATCGACGACATATTGGTATCATCTGAATCGCCTCAGATCCACGAAGACCATCTACGGCAGCTGTTTCAGCGACTGAAACAGTATGGGATCCTGATAAACACTTCTAAATGCCAGTTTGGACAGTCAAAGGTAACTTTTCTTGGCTATCAGGTGTCAGCAGCTGGTACTAAGCCTTTGGAAACAAAGGTTGATGCTATCCAAAACTTCACAGCACCGAAAACTGTCAAGGAACTTCAGCGTTTTCTCGGTATGCTTAATTTCTACCGCCGCTTCATACCGAACGCCGCGCGGATACAAGAACCGCTTACTAATATTCTCGCTGGTCCACATATCAAAGGCTCGCAGCCCATTACACTTACTCCAGAGATGATGAAGGCTTTTGAAGAGTGTAAGACTTCCTTGTCATGAGCTACGCTGCTGTCACATCCTGACCCTATAGCTGGGCTCGCTATAGTTACGGATGCTTCAGACCTGGCCATTGGAGCTGTGCTGCAACAACGGAAGGACAAAGACTGGCAACCCTTGGCGTTCTTCTCACGTAAGCTGACTACGGCCCAAAAAAAGTATAGCCCGTACGATCGAGAGCTACTGGCTGTGTACGAGGCGATAAAGTACTTCCGCCATATGGTCGAGGCTAGGACTTTCACGGTGTTTACAGATCACAAGCCTCTTACGTTTGCGTTCTCACTTAACAGAGATAAGTGCTCGCCAAGGCAATGCAGGTACCTCGATTTTATTGCTCAATTTACGACGGACATTAAGTTCATATCAGGACGAGACAACGTTGTCGCCGATGCTTTGTCACGAGTAGAAGAGGTAACCGGCGCGATTGATTACCAGTCTCTTGTACGGTCTCAGGAAGGTGATCTGGAACTACAGGAGTTACTCAAACACGGGACAGCTTTGAGATTACAGAAGATATGTACCGACTCGAGCAACACACCTGTATACTGCGACAATTCGCTATCTACACCTCGTCCGTACATTACGCCCGAATTCCGCAGGCAAGTCTTTGATATGCTGCACAATTTAAACCATCCTGGAAATTCTGCTACAGTGCGACTGGTAACACAAAGATTTGTTTGGCCAGGGATTCGCAAAGACTGTAGAGAGTGGGCTAGGCAATGTTTAAAATGCCAAACGACTAAGGTTTCCCGTCACACCTTCTCTCCCTTATCCTCTTTCCTGCCACCTTCCTCGAGGTTTTCTCATATACACCTCGACATTGTAGGGCCATTACCTCTGTCTTATGATTACAGGTACTGCCTCACAGTGATCGACAGGTTCACAAGATGGCCTGAGGCCTATCCACTTCGGGACATCACTGCTGAGACCTGCGCCGCTGCTCTCGTGTCTGGCTGGATTGCCAGATTCGGCTGTCCTGAGAGGGTGACCACCGACCGTGGTCGCCAGTTCGAGTGCCACCTATTCAAAGCTCTCACTGCTTTGGTCGGTGCGCGCCACTTCCGCACGACAGCTTACCATCCAGCGGCCAACGGCATCGTCGAGCGTCTGCATCGCCAGCTCAAGGCGGCGATTATGTGCCACGCTCCCGCTTCTCAGTGGACTGAAGCACTCCCGCTGGTTCTCCTGGGCATGCGCAATGCCTGGAAAGAGGACCTGCAAGCGTCTCCCGCCGAACTGGTGTACGGCGAACCCCTTCGCCTACCCGGACAGTTCCTGTGCCCAAGCGAGGACTACATGACTGCCGACATCACACAGTACGCGACACGTCTTCGCGCGTACATGGCGAAGCTCTCTCCTCGTCCGACTGTCTGGCACTCCACTTCGTCATTCTACGTGCCACGTGATCTTCAAACTTCTTCGCACGTCTTCGTTCGACAAGATCGCCTCAGGGGTGCCCTCGAACCACCCTACACCGGCCCTTACAAGGTTGTCAGCCGACAGCCGAAGTACTACACATTAGATATCAACACTAAGACCGTCATTGTATCAATCGACAGGCTCAAACCGGCGTACATGGCGAAAGAAGCCCAAGTTCCTGTCCACCCAGCAAAAGATGACAACAAGCGGACTTCCAGCGGCAGGAGAGTACGATTACCAGACTTCTACCGACCGTAGTCACGGTCTCCCGGGGGGAGTACTGTGGCGACTATCCACCACAATGATGTATCTGGACCGCACCGCTTACGGATATTGGGCCAGCTCTCGACAGCGCGGACGACGGGTGCGTGAGCCAACGCGATTGGCTGGCGGACTTACACGTGCCGGCCGGCGCCGCGCCGTTCGACCTTTGGCGACCGCTCGACAACTCACTCGGTTCTCAGCTCGGTTCGAGAAAGTTCAATTTGCTCTTGCTATTGTTAACTTAATAAATCATATCTTTTAACCAAAATATAACATTCATTCTTCGCCTATCGTTCTTTATCTATTATTTCTTCTACTATCATTCTCATCACTACTTCGTTTCGCCTTCTGCTTACATAGTGCTTGCGCTTATGTTCCGGGTTCGAGACCCGGCTGAGTGAAAAACGTTTAATGTGGATAACGACGCCCACATGTGTGTCTGTGCCTGCGTGTGTGTTTACTTGCATACATGTGTTTGCCAGTTTTATTCTAGAATTTTTATTAGGTTTTCGGTGTTTATATAGTTTAAGGACATAAGCCATTCAGTCACCGCTTTTTTACAATCTAATTTTGGTAGCGGAAACATATTTATGGCTTTATTTATTTTATTATATATGTACCCTCCCATAAAGCAAAAGAAACGATTAGAAAACTGAGTGTGGTAATGAGACTGGGTGCGATCTACGGGTTTGCGCTGTCTTTTTCCTTGGAGCGATGGTGGACCATATGTCAACAACGAGTGCTGTCTGAGTGTTGTGTGTAAAATATACAGTTGGCGCACTGTTAAAACTTTGCTCTCCCTATACAAATCTTCCGTTGGAAAACGGAATTGTAGGAAAGATGAGACTTTGAGGATCGCCCGTTGTGCTCGCTCTAACTGTAGCAACGTGGTTTTGTGTGCACCGCCCCAAGTAGGGACACAATAAGTGAGCAAGGATTGGCATAGAGTATAGTAGACGATTCTCCTTAGGCTTTCATCCGCCACGTGTCTTAAGTTTTTAAATATGTATATAAGTTTCTTTATCCTGCCAGTAAGAGCTTCAATGTGTGGAAGAAAGCTCAGGGAAGAGTCAAGAATAATGCCGAGGTATTTGGTATTATTGGTTCTTTCTAGGAGCGAGCATGAACATGTATTGTATGGGTTATGGCAAGAGTGGACGGTGATGGAATTTAAAGCTGCTGATGAAGGGGGAGTTTTTAGAGAGAATGGCATATAGTTTGTCTTTTCCGCGTTTAATGACAGTATATTGGTACGCAGCCATTCTGACACTGTGTTTAGTCCCCTCTGAGCGGTCTCATATACACTTTCCCATGTACTGGAGTGAAACAAAAGCGCCGTGTCGTCTGCGAAGGTGAAAATTTTACCTTTATGTAGATCGGGGGTACACAGATCGTTAATGTAGATCAGGAACAGGGTTGGCAAGATTACGCTGCCTTGAGGAACTCCGTATGTGGTGAAAAGTTCATTACTTGTATGCTTTTCTATTCTAACGCTCTGTGCACGACCTCTAAGGTAGTCTGCGAGCAATTTAAGTTGAGTATCCCTTATTCCTACGCGTTCCATCTTCTCTTCAAGGATGGGGATAGAGACCGTATCAAAAGCTTTTTTTATATCGAGAAAGATACCTAAAACTTTCTGGCTGTCGTCCAGTTTTTTTACAATATAGTCGGTTAGGTCATGACCATGGACAGCATCACCTGTTGACTTGCCTGCTCGGAAACCATACTGTGATACAGACAACACGCCTTTTTTTTTCAAAATAAGTAGTTAGTCGATTATTCAATATGCGCTCAAGTACTTTAGACATAGATGGCAATACTGCAATGGGTCTATAGTTTGTGATTTGGTCTCTATCTCCACCCTTAAAGATAGGGTGTATTATAGATTTTTGAAAGGGTTGGGGAATACACCAGTTGTTAGCGATAAATTACATATGTGTGTCAGCGGTGGAACTATAATATGTTTGTTTTGCTTTAGAATACTTGCAGAGATATTGTCCCACCCAACAGCACAATTACTGCGCAAAGACGCAACCAGTCTCATCACCTATTTCTCGTCTGTTGGCAGTAATACCATTGAGTTGCAGAAGGCCTTTGTGGTATCACAAGTTTGGCGTATATTAGGTTGGATATTTGCTGCTAGTATTCTGCCAGTATTAACAAAAAAATCATTGACTGTGTTGACAGCCTGGTCAGGCGCAGGTGCGAGAGAGAGAAGGGTAGCGGAAATAGCTCTTGTTGTAGTCGTATTTGTAATCTTATTAATTGATTGCCATAATGATTTCGTGTTGCCGGTAGCTGTTTTTAACTCATTTTTGTAGAATTCCCTTTTAAGATTTTTTAGTAATTTACCACAGAAATTTCTGTATCGTGTGTACGACGTTACAAGATTGGTATCATTGTATGTGGTTTTCAGTTTTTTGTGCATGTTGTCTCTGTGCTTTAGACAGCGAAGAAGACCTGGTGTGATCCATGGCTTTAGTCTTTTTTTGCGATTAGAACGCTTGATCACTTTAGTGTTAGCGTCTACTATCCGCTTAATGGAGCTAACCAGGAATTCTGCCGCATCATTTGCATCTTGCATATTATAGAGAACAGTAAAATTTAATTCAGATAGTTCAGTATTTATTTGTTCATAATTTATTTGATTGTAAGTGTGGGACGTTTTAAATTTTGGAATAATTTTGGAGACATAGAGTAAGACCGTATCATGGTCTGTAAGAGCTGAGTGTGCAACAAGAGCCTTAGCCGGATAGTTATCTTCAGCATTATGTGGTCCAAGCAACTAATTAACCGTGTGGGCAAAGTATGTGCCGGTAGTACTCCAAATGACACCATTAGTGTTAGGTAGTTGTTGTTGTTAGGGTCCTGGGAGTTGTCACTTATATTAATATTCAAGTCCCCTGTAAGAATTACCGTATTCATGTGGCCGATTGTAATTAACGTTTGACCAAGTGAGTCGAGGAATGTTGTTGTGTCTCTTGCAGCTGGGGGTCGGTATACGGCTAATATAGCTGTATTGCTATTAACTTTTATTAGCAGACAGTTTGAGTCTAACAAGTGAGGTTCCTCTACAGTTGAGGTTTGGTTCTTATTTATATAGACAACAACACCCTCATTTTGGGTTCTATTGTTTTTTGTCGCAAATGAGTTATATCCGGATAATGCAGGTATGTTGTCGACTCCGCGAAGCCAACACTCCGTCAGTACTATTACATCCCACTTGACTCGGGTTCTTGCGAGTAAAGTCTCAAATTCATCTATATTTTTATTTATGTTACGTATGTTTTGGTTTAAGAGTTTAAAATTCTTTCTTAAGTCCAAGCCGGGCGGAATACAGTCGCCCAGATCGCAGGGTGCAGAATCGGCAACAGAAATGGTATCGATGCAATCAATATTTATACGTGCGTTATCGAATGCTATGAGAATAATGCTTAATTATTTTAGATATAGTTGTAATAACTTTTAGGAATAAGACGAGCTGTAGGCTGCAGGCTGTGTGGCAATAGCAACACAAGTACGTTTTAACTGGTTTAGTTTGGCAGGTTATGTACATACATACATACATACATAGATTCACGCCTGTTTCCCAGAGGGGTAGGCAGAGACTACGGATTTCCATTTGCTACGATCCTGACACACTTCTCTGGCTTCATTCACTTTCATCACATTCCTCATACACGCCCGTCGGTTCAAGGAGCTTGGCAGGTTATGTATGCATGTATAATATGTTGTTTGTGTGGTGTTAGGTGTTGTGTAGCAGTGTGCATGTTTTCCAGTGTGTAATAGTTTGTGTGTTGGTATCGTGTATTAATAACATTACATAACCCTAACATAAGTAATCCATGCATAGTAATAAAATAATAACATAACTTTAACATAAATAATTCATGCATAGTAATTAAATAATAGTAGTTTATATGTTTTAGTATAGGCTTGAAGCAAAATGGGAATTTAGTGCAAATAATAACTAGTCACAAGTCATTCCTTAATTTGTTTAGATCGCATTCGGAGTTGATACGAATTGGAGGGGCGTTAATTTGCTTTCGTAGGTATATCATGCCATGGGACGTCCAGCAAAATAGGTAGCCGTGATTTGATGAACAGTACAAATATAGTTACTTATAACTTACTAACAGTACAAATATAGTTACTTATTTACAGTATAGTACAGGAAACTGCTGCACTAGTGGACATTTGTTATTATTCTCAGTAGAAGTACAGAGTCTGAAACGAAGCCCGATAGACGGACTGTGTTAGGTGATTAGGTTGCACGTTATAGTCTATTGCCGTAATGGCGAGTAGGCAAGTATTCGCACACGACTCAACGCAACACCACATCGTATGATCGCCTACCTACGTCATTTTGGGTCGGTACCTGTGATGTTTCGGTTAAACCACTTTTAACCGGTTCAGTAGCAACATCTCCAACATGGATGCCAGCGCATAATATATAATAATATTACGTGTTGCCCTCAAAGATCGCCGAGAATATATCTATTGTTCTACGGTTATGAAAAGTACCAAGTTCGAGAGGTTTTCTTACAAATGTCAAGCGTTTATTATTACTAATAAATTGTATGTATAAAAGCCCTAGTTGCTAAGAATGTAAACACATTACGCTCTGTAATTTATACGCAATACATCTCCGTCTAAAGCATTAGTTCCCAAAGTAGTCCAGTTGGACCCCCAGGGGTCCACAAGAGACTCGACGGGGGTCTACGTAGGCGTGACAAAAAATGGGGGTTGACAATTCGTAAGCAAATAAATTTTTATTTGCTTTCGATAGTGAAGAACTAAAATGTTGGCTTGACATCACCGACTGTTCGACAAGCTCAGCGACTGTTACTTGTAAAAACTTGCATATTCCATATTCAGTACCAGTGGTTTTACGATTTTTCGGAAGAGAGTTCCTAGAAAAAAAATAGCTCAGCCCGTAGAGATTTTATCACATTTTTTACTTGCATGAACTTGTTTAGCTGCAGGGGGTCCACCGGAACCAGCTAAGTTTTGAAAGTGGTCTATGAGAAAAAGTCGGGGAACCTCTGATCTAAAGTCTATTGCTGTTTTTATTCGCCACGTAGGCCAATCTTACGGTGTCCAACACGTAAGTGGTTTGTAACTGTAACAAACCGCTTTACTATCTACTACACACACACAGTTTCAAGCTCCGTGCTGATACACTGGACATTCAAACCCAGCGTAGTGGCAGCAGTGACACGACCGCTTGCATACAGCGCTATCCGTACATTAAATACAGAATTGTAGGTGTTTCTATTTATTTCTGCAATTAAAACATAGCGAATAAACAACGAGTTAACTTCTTGAATCAAGTTCGTTAAGCTATTTCGTAAACAGATCTGATGACAAACAGCCGAGATGCGGCTAATGAGACTTAACTGAGAACGCGAAATAAAAATAACAGTAACAGCTGTTTATTTTTTTTGAGTAGCGCTTTTAATTTTAGACAGGTATTTTTTTAATTCGACCTCTTTTCATGGTTTCGTGGCGCATATCTTATGATCTATCACGATCCTACTAATGCGGTGTATTTTGAGATATTAATTTCTCAAATGATTCGATGGTACTGATTATCATCACAACTTCTCATCAACTTGTCTTTGTAATTATAATTATACATTTAAACTGATATTACAAATATGAAAGTAACTGTAAAAGCGACGATAAAGGATAAAGTATTGGATTGAAGATTCAAGCAGTTTTGAGATAAGCTCTCACCGCTATTGCAAGAAGCTTTAAAATTGTCTGCTTGTTACGTTTTGTACGGTTAAATGGCTGAATCAATATTAATGAAACTTTGTGCGCACGTCAACCAGCTTTTCAGACAAAACACTTAGATATGAAAGACTTTGCATGACATACATTAGCGTATCTATGGTTATTTTCAAAGATGCTTGGCCCCTAAACAGCGACGATATACAATTTTATAATTTAGTAAACTAATATCAAGATTTTCGGCACAGATTTTTCTGGTACCCTAGGCAGTACCAGATAATTCTGGACTAGGCACGGTTCATCTGGTCCTCTTTATATACATACGCCAATGATATCGGATATGATCAATCACAAATACAAATTACATATAGAATACAAAATTCAAATAGCCAAATTAGAACTTAATCATCGATAATTAGTACATTACATATATTTGACGAATGTGGTCAATCGTAAATAAACAATTAAGCGGCCCAATCGTAAAATATCGCCGAACCGTAAATTTGCGGTGTCAACCGGCTAATGATTACGAAAGGCAAATTATAAACCGTTCATAAACTACATTATCGATATTAGTTTTATGTTGCAAATGTAAATTCGAAGCATTAGTAGCAATCATTTTGCGCTTTTAATTGTACGGAGTGGTTTAAGTGTTCACTTGGCCACTGCGTCGTTTATTGTGGGTTCGATCCCCACGCGGGACAAAAATGTTTGTGGTTCACAAATTATTGTTCTGAGACTGGGTGTTCTGCGTGCTCGTTGTTTAAATCTTTGTAAAGTCCCGCGAGACACAGGACTCTTTTTGACGTGACAACGTCTAATAAATTATATAATATAATATATTATATTATATTATATATAACATATAATTATATTATATGTTTCTATGTATAATATGTATGCATTTACAAAAAAAAAAGGTATATATGTATGTTTATCCATTGTCTAGTACCCATATTACAAGCTCTGCTTAGTTTGGGCTAGATGGTGTTGTGTGTATGTGGTAGAATATTATTATAAAAAAATAAAAATTCGATGAACGCCGGCTGCACGCACGAAAAAGGATGACTCATTGTCCCATTACGCTCATTGTCCTGTTACGCTCATTGTAACGTTACGATCGGAGCGAGAGCGCTACACGATCGAGCGAAAGGCACGTTATGACGTTGTCACGTTAAACTGTCGTCCGTAAACCGACTTTACAGACAACCATTTTTTTTTTAATTCACAAATTGTTTTAAAATTAAAGTAGAATTAACTAGTGTTCAGCTGTGGCTTCATTTCTGTAGTGCTAACGAAAAATAACTATCCTACAGGAGCTGTAACCAGCATTCTTCCGGGATTAGAGTAGCCCATAGCTTTCGCCGGCCTAGAGACTATGTGTATGTTTAACCTATGTATGTCGAATATGTGCGGGCCGATTTTGGATCCACACCATATCTAATAGCTTAGTGTGAAATCGTTAGATTATCACACAGAGACCTCGAATTCACAGATACATATCTTAATTTATAAAAATCTCGTGTCACGATATATGTTCGGGATAAACTCTGACCTAACTCTTATTTTACTGAGAAGAGGCCTATACCTAGCAGTGGTACAGTTTTATACATAGCTGATATCTATACTAATATTATAAAGCTAAAGAGATTGTTTGTTTGTTTGAACGCCTAATCTCAGGAACTACTGGTTCGATTTGAAAAAATATTTTAGTGTTGGATAGCCTATTTATCGAGGAAGGCTATAGGCTATATAACATCACGCTATGACCCATGGGGCCAGCGCACTAACGATAAACGCGGGTGAAACCGCGGGAACATCTATGTTATATATAAAGATAGAATAAGGAATAGTGTGATTAAAGAGAGATGTGGTATGAAAATGGATATAGTGACAAGAATAGAAAAGGGTATGTTAAGCTGGTTTGGGCATATAGAAGGAATGGACAAGAAAAGACTGACTAAAAAAGTTTATAAGGCTAGTGTGAATGGAACAGTCGTAAGGGGAAGACCTAGGCTAAAGTTTCTCGATCAGATCGGAGACGTTCTGGACAAAGGTCAGGTTAAGAGCAACTTAAACCGACGAGCGTGCATGAGGAATGTGATGAAAGTGAATGTAACCAGAGAAGTTGGGATGTGTTAGGATAGTAGCAAATGGAAAGCCGTAGTCTCTGCCTACCCTTCTGGGAAACAGGCGTCAATTATTTATGTATGTGTGATATTTTATACTAATTCTAAACACACCTGGATTAATGTCGGCTTTCCGGAGGTGTCGACATAGATATCTTTTAAAAGAACCTATATTATCCCAACATTAGATAGATAAATATTAAAATTACTTAAATATACATACACGTCATAATTATTGGTCCGTTATCTTGTCTATAAAAAGACCACATAAACTCTTTTCAAAAATAAATAAGCAAGCAAACATCTTAGACCTAACTATTCATAACTTTATTTTTTTGGTAGGAAATTCTAAGAAAAACATCGTACTATACTGAATGGCTTTCAGCCGTAAGTTTTAATTAAAGGCCCGTATACACTGTACATAATTACTGACGTTGGTAAGAGCTTAGTCATAAGAGCGATAAACCTATGTACACAAAGCCTGAGGGCGACTGGGGCGTGGGTGAGAGTAGAGTGAGTATGAGTGCATTGTGTGAGTACTAATTGAGGTTTTTAAGCGGTAGTAGGCGGTGCGGCCAATTATGTGCGCCAAGCGCCTTTACATTTGGATGTGTGTTACACCGACGCGTACTGCGTAATGATCGGTATATCCGGTATATACCGATCATTACGCAGTACGTGTCGGTATAAAAAAGTGCAGTATAAAAAAGATGGTAACGATGTTGACAGGACATCGATATGACTACATTGGTAAAAGAGGCCGCTTAGGTTTAAATTTGATTATCGTGTTAAATTAGATAAAAGTTTCGTAATTATCAAGTTTACGTTTAACTTTCTCTCATTATTTTACTATGTGTTGTAGGCCGTTTTCACAGCCTTGTTGGTTCAGTAGATGTGATCGATTGTCAGATTTTTTTTTGTCAATAGCGTTTTAGTAAATAATAGCAAAACTACAAAAACGAATATTCGGGTGTGGGGTATTCTCTATTGTGGATCCCCTATGGACCACAATATAGCAACAATGCTGAGTGCGTACCAATCTGTCCACAGATTGCACGTTTCTAATAATTAATGTTAAGTTATATTGTAAGTATGTATTTCCTTTTTGAACTGTATCTGTGGCAAATAAACGGTTTTTCTTTCTTTCTTTCTTCTTTCTATACACTTAGGACTTTCGTAAAATATGGACATGATTTTTACAAATATTACAGAAATGAAAAAGATGTAGTTACTAAGATGGTTCTGGCTTGTGAAAAGAAAGGGTGAGTTAACAGATTGACAAAATATTTAAGGTAACTGGTCGAAAGGAGAAGATCTAGGTAAACTTTATTTGATTAGATCGGTGACATCCTAATCCTAACTAATATTATAAAAGCGAAAATGAGTTTGTTTGTTACCTTTTCACGCCTAAACCACTGAACCGATCATCCTGAAATTTTGCATATACGTTGTCAAGTGTACAGAAACAGACATATTCATCCCGAAAAAAATTACTGTTTCCGAGGAAAACAACAATAACGTTCTTATGATAATAGATGGCGCCACGTGTCTTTCGAATCATGATTGAATTATATTATTACAAGCAGAGTACAACCCGAATTGATTGTCAAATTCTAAATTAACGCGAGCGAAGCCGCGGGCAAAAGCTCGTGCTGAATAAATGTAAATCGTTGTAGTGTGTTCTCTTAACCGACGAGCATGCTTGAATAATATAACGAGAATGAACAAAGCAAGATAGATATGCGAGGATCGTAGTAATCAAAATCCGTAGCTTGTGCTTACTCTGCCAAGACACAGGCGTGAGTATATATTATATACATATGTATAACAGAGTCCGAACGAACCAAACTTAACTTAGTGTATTTCGTAAGTTTTCTTTCCGAATTATCCCAATTTATTTGCTCTCAATTATTTCTACCTCCACATAGACGATCCCTGATAGAATATAAGTTATCAAAATTATTAAGTTCAAGTGAACATCGACAAACATCTTTACTTAATAACGACGAGGCTTAATAAAGTTAATAAAACTCATCTTACTACAAAGATCGTAAACTAAGTGCGCACATAGACGAAAAACTTGTCCGCGGTGGACAAATGTTCGCGATATTATAATTGTGTGCATCATTTGCAGATATGAAATGTCGAGTATTTCGATGTATCTATTTAAAAATATTATGAGGGCTTACATACATAATATTAGCTTACGTTTACGCAAATTTTATATAGGTTTATTAAAATTATAATAATAATAATTAATCTTATCAGCCCTGTATTAAACTATCCTACCTGTATCACTGCTGGGCCCGGGCCTCTTCTCTGTGTGAGAAGGGTTAGGCCATAGTTCACCACGCTGGCACTGTGCGGATTCGCACTTCACATACCATCGAGAACATTATGAAGAACTCTTAGACATGCAGGTTTTCTCACGATGTTTTCCTTTAGTGTTAAAGCAAACGATAAAATTAACTATTTAATAATTTAATACACACATAACTTTGAAAAGTCAGCTATGCGCGTCTTCGGATTGAACTCGAAACCTCTGCGTGACAGTCGAACGTCTTCCAATAGGCTATTGCTACTTTATAAAT
The DNA here is from genome assembly GCA_963564715.1 of Catocala sponsa. NCBI lineage: Eukaryota > Metazoa > Arthropoda > Insecta > Lepidoptera > Erebidae > Catocala > Catocala sponsa. Next base: position 2,866,584 of record OY751337.1, read on the forward strand.
CAAAATTAACCTACGTTAAACTAATTTTAACCGACTCTCTTTCGGGTTTATTGTCGGTCATTTTACTCGTGTAGCGTGGGTGGGTTATACGCAGAAGGCCTACAGCACTCTGCTCGTCCAGTATAATAACGTGGTCAGGATGTTGTTGGGACTGCCTCGTTTCTGTAACGCTTCGGGCATGTTTGCGGACGAAAGGCTGGATGACTTTTATGCCGTCATGCACAAGCAATGTTCGTCGATACTGCGCTGGGTTAGGAGTTTTGTAACTATATGTTAGCTATTCTAACTAATAAAGTAGATGGGTCGTTTATAACGCATTGGTCGCAAAGTTATATATATGTATATATATATATACATATACATATATTTATTAATAATATTTATTAATTTCTTATATTGGTTAAGAAGTTAAGAGCATCTTGAACCGACGGGCGTGTATGAGGAATGTGATGAAAGTGAATGAAGCCAGAGAAGTGTCTCAGGATCGTAGCAAATGGAAATCCGTAGTCTCTGCCTACCCCTCTGGAAAACAGGCGTGAATCTATGTATGTATGTATGCATATATATTTATTTATTATTAGTCGAACATGATTACATTTTGGTGTCGCTATCTACGGCGGCGTATTTATTGTCGTTTCTCAGGTACATTTCCTTTCTTTCTTTTAGAACAATACTTTTCCTGAACCAGGAATCGAATCGAAGTCTTCATGCTCAGCTTTAATCTGTAATGTGTGGACAAAAGTCCGCCACGGACTCTATCTCGTTTACTACGGAGTTTGGAAGTGGTATAAATCAATTATTAAAGGTACAAAATATTGTTTTGTCTAGACGATTCAACGAACTAAGTTTCGATGGTAGGTTGTTAAATATATTTTAGAAGTCCCCTGGGCAAATGGTCAGGCTAACTTCATAGATTAATAGCTCTAGAAATACGTGCCCTTTTAGAAGTTCCAAGAAGTAACATAGCATTACGTCTGTGTATTACTGAAAGACTAACATAAGTTATTTGGCTGGCTATGCTTTAGTACTCGCAATATAATACGAATTTATGGCTAGTACCAATCCCTAGTTCCTGATTGATTAGGTACTAATTTCTTTTACAATATGGCATAAGTTTGAGCATATGTTTGCTGATTGCCGATTGAAACGTGATCAACGAGTTGGATTCTCAGGTCAGGCAAAATGTGATTGAGATTTTCTTAAGAATTTTACATTTTGAACAGCAGTTTAAATACGTGTAATGTCTCAGTAGATATTTATAAGCTCGATCCTATTTTGTGTCTAAAACATAATTGGAAAAAGTGGAGTATGATACACATATGCCTACCCATCGTGAATTCACAGGCGTGAGTCTATGACATGTTATAAAAATTTCTGCGGGTATAGCAAGAGCCAAATGCGCCTGCTCACAGGAGCGTTCACTGGCTATTTTGGCACCAAAGACTTCCTGTGCAGATTGAGATTGGCACACAATTCGATCTGCAGAGCCTGTGGTGAACAGGACGAGTCCATATCGCACCTACTGTGTGAATGCGACGCGACGACGGGTCGAAGTGTCGCCGGTCTGTACTGACTGGCCCCCACATACAAGATAAGATAAGTTTTAAATTATATTAATGCATGACACACTACGGTGTAACTGAAGCCTCTTATTCAACACATATTAGAATAACGCCAGGTTTATAAATTCTGGATTTTTAAACCACATATTATGCCCAGAGTCAGATGAAAGCGGCCTTACAAGTTTGAAATTAACCCTATTGAATTAAGTCCAGAAAATAGGAGAGCAATGCGAGATTAATTTAATGAAACGTACGAGTACGTACTGTATAGACTGGGTCAGGTGAAATGAAAGATTAACTACGCACGTTTTGAATGGCCATTAGTTTTTACTTCAACTTGTGTCGCCAATAAGAAATCTCTTATTTTTTAAATTAAGAGCTTATTACATTCAAATGGATAATTTTATATAGAACGACTTCAAAGACATTGAATATAATAATAACAATAATATTCTATCACATACACACAACACCATCTAGCCCAAACTAAGCAGAGCTTGTATTATGGGTACTATACAATGGATAAACATACATATATACATTTTTTTTAAATACATTCATTTTATACATAGAAACACTCAGACCAAGACAATCATCCATGTTTATGCACACAAATGTTTGACTTGTGCGAGAATCGAACCCGCGACCTCAGGCGTGGCAGTTGGTTACACTAACCACTACGCCATCGAGGTCGTCAAATAAAGGAGTAGGTATATAAAATCCTCCTATTTCGCCGCATTTCTGTTGTGTCCGCCATACATGCATTTTTTTTACTTATGAGAATGCATTGACGCATAACCCTCCGCTGGGGCGGGCGGAGGGGTTATTTATTTATTTGCATCAACTGCTCACTGCACTTACAGTTACCCAACGCGTGCAGTGAGCCATAATACATACACAACATATTATTTATAACTTAAAAATAGTGAACAGTATTTAACAAATTTATTAATTTTATCGAAAAATATGTCAACTTCTGGATATTGAGCCACCAGAGAGTTGAGAAGTCTCATAGCCTGATTGGTTGGAGCAAACTGAGCAGTACAAGTACGCACCCTCGGCACCGCCAGCAATCGACGCGATCGCAGTCTCGTGTACTGGTCGGGCACAGACAGGGCACAGCGACACAACGCGGGTGGGTTGTCAACCCTATTGTGCAACAACAAATAGAAATGTACCATGAGGGCACATTTACGTCGCAATTCAAGCGTATCTATTCCTACCATACCTGATACGAAGAGGGAAGGATATAAATACGGGTGATACCCATACATTTTTGAAAATAGATATCTAGCGAATTTACGCTGCACACGTTCTAACATCAGGGTATACTTTTGTTCGTGCGGAACTCAGACAATAGAGTTAAACTCCAAAATACTGCGAACAAATGAAAAGTATAGTGCCACAATGGCACTCCTGTCCTGAAATCGTGCTGATTGTCTCATGACGAAACCTAACGATTTAAAACCCCTGCTGCACAGATTCGTTATATGGTCATTAAAAGTCAGCCCAACATCCATACTTAAACCTAAATCGCGTATCTGCGTTACGCGCTCCAACGATTCACCCGCCATTTTGTAGGTGTATACATATGGTGATCGTAATCGAGTAAAAGTGATAATTTTGCACTTTGCTATATTAAACTCCAGCTGGTTACGGACACCCCAGGCAACAACATTCTCGATGTCTTGTTGGAGCGCGTCGCTGTCTTTGGTACATCCTATACTCAAGAACAATTTCAAATCACCGGCAAACATGAGACAACGTGCCGTCTTAACGGCATTCGGCAAGTCGTTCACCATAATTAAAAACAAAGTCGGTCCTAAAACAGAACCTTGACTCACTCCAGATCGAGTATTATATGGGTCAGATCGATGCTGTGATAATTGTACGTACTGGGTACGGTTTCCCAAATAACTTGCAATTAATTTCAGAAGTCTAGGCGTGAAACCGATGCTAGAACACTTTTCCAGCAACACATCATTATGGACGCGATCAAAAGCTTTTTTGAAGTCGAAATAAGCTGCATCCACTTGCTTATTCCGATCCATCTCAGCTACCGTGAAATCGACAAATTCTAATAAATTTGAAGCCGTCGATCTGCCGGTTCTAAACCCGTGTTGGCTGTCGCTCAGCAACGGTTTAATTAGCCTAACAATATGTCGATTGAGAATAGACTCAAATACTTTAGCAAACGCTGACAGTATAGCTATTGGTCTGTAGTTGATGACTTGAGACCTGGAACCATCCTTGGGTATAGGTGTAACACGCGAGACTTTCCATGCATCAGGATAACAGGAGGTTTTCAGAGCCAGATTTAAGATGTACAAAAAAGGCTCCTGTATCACCCCAATGCAGTCCTTTAAAATATAAGCAGGTATACCGTCAGGGCCAATGGATGATTCAGCTTTTAAATGTTTAACCGCCCGCGTAACATCGATTAAACTAATATAATCTACTGCCACTCGACACGAACTTACGGCGGCAATTAGATTGTCGCTACTTATATTAGTCGACAAAGTAGGTGGGTCTAACAAGAAAACGGATTTAAAATAAGTTGCAAATGCATTTGCAGCATCTAACCCTGACACAACCCTATTATCATATTCGAATTCAGAGCAGGAGTGCCGTGATGAACGCTGCTGCCTTACAAAGTGCCAAAAGGTCTTCGGATCGCTCTTTATACTTCATTCAGTTCGCTTGATATACTCTGCGTAAGCTGATTTGATTAGTTCTTTCGTTCGCTGTCTGTAATATTTAAACATTTCCATATTAAAGTCCAGATTTAAGGCTCTAAATGTTTTTAAATGGTAGTGCTTACTTTCTATATTATTAATTATATCGCACGTATACCACGAAGGATAAATGTACCTGCTATTGCTCATAGCTCTTTTAGTAGGAACGTTCGCATCAAAACATGTTTGTAATTTTGAATACATTATTCCTACCGCTTCATTAATATCAGTCGAATTTAATACATCAGACCAGTCTAATAATTGCATATCTTGGTAAAGGGAATAAAAATTTGCTTTTTTGAAGTTCCATTGAAGTGTATGGTTCTGCGGCATGTGCTGCGAGCATAGAAACCGGTCGCGCGCCGCGGTCGGCCGCGTGACGCTCAATCTAACCTAAAGCGGCGGATGGTGCGCGTCCGGCGGTACGAGAGGCTGCGCGCCTCCAATCACACGTACACACTCATCACCCAGATCGCTCAATACCAGATCCAATAAATTACCATACATGTTCGTTATATTGTTGTGTTGTTTAAGTTTACAAGAGGACACCAAATAAGCAAAATGTAGGTTTACATTTTGGCTACAAGAATTTAAATTAAAGTCACCCAATATGAGCACATTCAGTTTCGTCGGACTCACATAGTGAGCGACATCCCGGTAATACTGACTAAACCCACCACGGTGTTCCTCGACAAAACCGCAATTGGCGGGACCGCGCTAATCACTTTCACATGCAATCGCGACCCCGCCGAGGTTTCGGCCCGCTGTATGGAATGACAGACCACTACACGAAAAGACCTACCGTATGGTCACTTCTAAATTTTAACCCTACTGGACAGTAGAAGTAGTCCCTTGAAGGGGGACGGACACACGACACAAAGGCGCACGTGAGGACACGCACGCCGCCTCTCGGACCTGGTGCTGCTCGGCGGTGGCGAGCAGGCCCACCACGAAGCTCACCACCCCTAAGTCAAACCTCATGGTGGCTGGAGGTCATCTCGCGCCCTCCGGCGCCCGGTTCTGCAGTTAAGGAGAGGGTTCAAGCGCTCCATCTCCCGCTCCACCGCCTCCTTGATGGCTATTACTTCCTCACAGAAGGAGGCGACGTCCGCCATTCATGCTACTGGAATCAGATTTAGCTCATAAATGAAAGCTCCCATAATGCTTATGTCTCCTATTACAAGACTTTAAAATATTGAAGTAGAATTACTTCATCCGGATTTTGTAGTGTTGTACATTTATTATTAAAAAAATATTTTACATAAATTTGAAACATTAAACTACTATTGTTAAACACTGTAACTGTTATTAAAATGATAAAAACTATTTAGAGATAACTCTGTCCTCGACGCGACGTTTCGGTTGCTTTTCAGCAGCACGTTCACGGGCAGTCTGAAATGTTGGTTGTCTCAATATCTGAAAGTGTAGTTATTTCAAAGTACCTTCATAAATATATATTATTTATTTTGTTAATCTGTCAAGGTGGGGATATATAGACACAAGTGCGAATGCATGTGACTGCGCCGTATCACCACAGACAATGGGTCATCTGTTGTCGTGGTCCATGAGCCCAGAATCGTGCACACTGGATGACCTGTACCAGGCTAAACCAAATGCAATCCGCGTTGCCGAAAACTGGTCGAAAATTATATAAAATGTGTTGCCATCGACACGATAAGTAAGTAAGTATTTTGTCTTTGGATTTGTTAACAAGGTTAGTGATATTAATTGGTCCATCTCCTCTTATATAGTTCTAATCAAATTCAATTCGGGTTCCTACACAGTTTTACTGTTACCTGGGAATTTCTAAGTGTCATCCGTGATTGTTTTTCATAGTGTCTACTGGTAAACCTATTTACTCAGGTGATACAGATAGTGATGCGTATCCTTTTATATGTAATCGAGAGCATGCAATAAAACGACTCACACATACTTCAATAGCAATTTCAAGTCACAATTAAGCACACACTAGAAGCGCAAAGTCACCACAAAACTTAATCCAAAAGCTCCCGTAGCAGGCAGACTGGAAAACTATAAATGCTTAGCGTTCCAATAATAATAATAAATTTAATAAGCAGTGGAGGGGCAGACGGCGCGGCGTCTCTACAAAAACACGTAACATTGAACTGCCTCAATAATACATCAAGTTATCACTTCATGGGTTCAGAGAATGCTCGGTGAACTCGTACGGATGGTATAAGGAATACACGAAAGCGGGTTTCTGATTATTCCTAAATATTTTGTTAGCAGGTTTCCTTACTAAGAGTAAAGGAACCTTCGTATTGGTTAGTGTAAGAAGGCCTCGATGGCGTAGTGGTTAGTGTAATCGACTGCCACGCCTGAGGTCGCGGGTTCGATTCCCGCACAAGTCAAACATTTGTGTGCATGAACATGAATGTTGTTCTTGGTCAGGGTGTTTCTATGTATAATATGTATGTATTTACAAAAAAAAGTATATATGTATGTTTATCCATTGTCTAGTACCCATAGTACAAGCTCTGCTTAGTTTGGTCTAGATGGTGTTGTGTGTATGTGATAGAATATTATTATCATCTATACAAATAAATAAAATTGAAGTGTCTGTTTGTAATTTCAAAATAACAGCTTTTAATCTAATGCATATGAAAGTATATAAGGTACCTATACGAAAACATCTATTTTTTAAATTATTGTCTGTCTGTCTGTTTGTTCCGGGTAATCTCCGAAACGGCCGAACCGATTTTGACGGGACTTTCACTGCCAGATAGCTAATATTATAAGAAGTAACATAGGCTACTTTGATTATAGAAAAAAATTGGTTTCCGCGGAGACAAACACTTTTTATTTAAAATCTACGCGGACGAAGTCGCAGGTAACAGCTAGTTATTATATATACCTCTTCCATTAGTTCTTATCGCTAGGGTTGGCAACGCATAAGTGTTGCATGTAATTTCAGGCTATGGGCGTTCCCACCATCGGTTGCGGTTGCTCATCACCAGGCTAGCCTACGCATATGTGCCAGGTGTATGTGTGTTTGTTTCGAGAATGTAACTCCTGTATAGCCCAGTTCAGCAGTGGTACAAAGTACCTAGTTCTGATACTCGTGGAATCTCAGAGAAAGATAAGATCTTAAATAAGAAAAGAAATCAATTGAAAGAATATTGACTGAGTTGGCAACACTAATTTCATTTATGCATATATTATAAAAATGTATATATTTTTTAAATCTATGCATTTAAATATTCACGAATATTTATTTATATAAAGCACATGTGCCCGCGGTTTCACCCGCGTTTATCGGTACTGCGCCGCTCCCGTAGGTCGTAGCGTGATGTTATATAGCCTATATCCTTCCTCGATAAATAGGCTATCCAACACTAAGACAATTTTTCAAATCGAACCAGTAGTTCCTGAGATTAGCGCGTTCAAACAAACAAACAAAAAACTCTTCAGCTTTATAATATCTATATACATATTAATACGCGAAGCGAAAACTTTGGATCCCTTTTTACGAAAATTGGGCGGACGGAGGAGTATGAAATTTCGCACATTTATAGTTTATACAGAGAAGAAGTGACGAATGATAATATTTATATAAAATATGCATTAGAAATACATTAAATTAATGAAAAATCACTATACGCACACAACCATGCATTTGACACACGCAGTCGAAGCGCGTAACTATGGTTACATATATGACATAATAATGTCAATATATATTATTATATCAGCAATATCTTACAGGCAAACTTTGGTCGAATTTCGAGCACTAAGCGACCGCTAGTTAGTATAGATAGGTAATTTAAATTACCTATCCCGTTTCACCGTTACTTAAACCAGCATTCCTTGGCTCATGATTGACGCTCACAGCGTCATTCAGAGAGCTCTGGTGTTGCCTTTAAGGGAACGTTGAAGTCAGTAACAGCTAACACGACTTTATCTTCACGAATGGAATAGTGGGTTAAGTGGTTGCCTCACTACGGCCTCTGAAAAACTGTATGTTCCAGCATTAGTTGTATCGAGCCTGGGTGTTTTTGTGTCCATTATTTGAATGTTTATAAAAGCCCCTTTGATACAGGAATTATTCCTAGTATTAGAGTTTTCAGTACCAAAATAGTTCCATTGAAATTTTTTAAAAGTAAATTTAGAAACAAAAGAAATAAGAAATAGTGTGATTAGAGAGAAATGCGGCATGAAAGTGGATATAGTTACAAGAATAGAAAAGGGTATGTTAAGCTGGTTTGGACATGTAGAAAGAATGGAGAGGAAAGACTGACTAAGAAAGTTTATACGGCTAGTGTGAATGGAACAGTCGCAAGAGTAAAACCTAGGTGAACGTTTCTTGATCAGATCGGAGGCGTTCTGAACAAAGGCCAGGTTAAGAGCTCCTTGAACCGACGGGCGTGTATGAGGAATGTGATGAAAATGAGTGAAGCCAGAGAAGTGTGTCAGGATCGTAGCAAATGGAAATCCGTAGTCTCTGCCTACCCCTCTGGGAAACAGGCGTGAATCTATGTATGTATGTATGTAGAAACAAAAGGTCTGATAGGTATAATATTTATACGCTGAAGCTTATAGCTTGTACATGATGACCGAGAAAGGACAATAAAAACTTTTTCGTATAAATAAATAATTTGAGAACATCGTTTGCGAATGTCATGACGTTTTATATTAATTTAGGTATTGCTTTAGTGCCGTAGTTAATTATTAAGACACATTTTCAGTTTATAGATTTATATAGTTTAGTTAGATTGTGATTTAAATTTCTATTATGGGAAATTATTAGTTGGAGAGTGTTATACTCCAATTATGAGGTCTTAAATTAAATTAAATCTGACCTTTCAAAGATAGGTGAGTTTAATACGCACCTAACTTCTTTCAATACGAAAGGTATAAATATCCTAACTAATATCATAAATGGGTATATGAGTTTGTTTGTTTGTTACGCTTTCACACCTTAACTTCTCAACCGAACATTACGAAATTTCGCATACAAGTCAGGGGAACATTAAAAGAGTGGCCGTGAGTTTCTTGCAGGTTTCTTCTCATACGCTCAACCCTTTGCCTGAACCTAGCAACTAACCTATATGTAGCTTCAGTAACTTAGTAAACTCACTAACCTATATACTTTGACGTTCATAAGTGTTACTTTGTGACCTAAATGAATAAATAATTTTTGACTTTGACTTGACATAGGGTTCCCTTCATCCAGAAAAAAGTACTGTACTAACCTAACCTAGCCTACATTTACACCGCGGGAAAAATCGAGTATTGTATAAATATTTGCCACTAGAGCTAGGCAAGGACGTCATCCGCGCTTTAACGACTAATCGATTAGGAGGGATGACGCCTAGCACTTGGAGAATTTATAAATAGGACTGATAGTATTTTATATTATTTCAATCAATCAATCAATCAGCCCACCGCAGTCCACTGCTATTATTTATTTATTATTTTATATTATTTATTTTATTAAAATATGTAATTTAGAATGTAATTATTTTACATAATATTATTTACGTTTACGCGAATGTTATGCATTGAAATTAAACTACTTTACACGGCAATTATCGCGTTAGTCTTCTCGTGACCCTGGCTGTTGAATAGCAATCGAAACGTCTCGGAAAGTGTAAACGTAAATCTAGAGAGTTTAATAATTTAAAATACTTTAAATAGTAGTAAAGCTCGACAGTAGTGGTTTTATAGTTTAAAAATTATAGAATAATAATATAGTAAAATATCAACGCGGGCAATGGCGTATAAGGGTCAGCGCTGACGGACGGAGTGGCAGTGAAGAGACTAATTCAGAAACAATTTAAATTTAACCTAAAGTGCTTCAGAATACGACTGTATTTAGTACAACGAAATAAAATGACGGCGAGTGACTCAAAGCGCGGTCATTTTATTTCGATGTACCAAATACAGTCGTATTCTGAAGCACTTTAGGTTGAATTTAAATTGTTACTGAATTAGTTTCTTCGCCGCCACTCCGTCCTTCGGCGCTGACCCTAAAGTAGTTTAATGTCAACGTAATTATTTTCTCTGCAAGTTTGATTTTTTTAAATTTACTAACAAATATCTTTGTTACAATAACGTCATCACCTTTTTCTCAGTATTTAAACGTGTAAGGTAAAGATAGCTGGAGAAACATTGAAACTAAAGAAATACTACCAAGGAAGTACGTTTACAGCCTACAGAAGATCACAGCGAAAGAAATTGTTTTTATGTTTCTGCGATAAGTAGTATTTTCAAGATCAAGTATAAATACTATACTATTAGCAGGATATTAGCTACAAGACAAGAATATCCAGCGTATTGAAATATGTCGTACCAGAAAATAGAACGCAGGTCCATATTTCTATCCCTGAAGGCGTGAAATAGGCGACTACCATGGTGGCGCCGCGGTCATAGTGAATACGAATGGTCTGCATGAGTTTATAGTTTGGATTGCTGGGTCACGCAAAGTTATATTGGATTTTTAGGCAATTTTTTTTAGTTTTACGTATTTAGGAACTGCGTCATAAATAGTTGGGAATTAAATTCACGCCATATTATGTGTGACATAAAACTGAATCAGGCGAAATGTGAATGTAAAACACACTCCCCTTCCTTTCGGGAATGCAGGCGAAAGGCTATATATAATATCAGCCCTATATACTGTCCAACTTCTGGGCACGGGCCTGTGAGAAGGGTTGGGCCATAGTCCACCACGTTGGCCCAGTGCGGGTAAGCAGACTTCACATATCATACCTTTGAGAACATCATAGAAACTCACAGACATGAAGGTTTCATCAGGATATTTTTCTTCACCGTTAAAGCGAGCGATAAGTAAAAAAAAAAGAAACTGTACAGTTATTTAATACGCACTTAATTTCGAAAAGTCAGTGTTGCGCGCCTGGGATTGAATTCGAGACCTCTGCGTGGCAATCCAATGGCTTTCCCATTACGCTATTGCTGCGTGAGGCTAAAATAATAATATAGATGTATGGATGAAATCAACACTCGCACATAAAATAATCTCGAAGAAAATTGTTATGACTATTGTAGTAAGTATGTCAACACCGACCCTTGATTTTTTGTTTATAATAGAGAGAGCATTCAACTATGATCCTAAGTTTGTTTTGTTTAGATAAACAAAAACTTATCTTTTTATGTTATCATGTTTATTTATAAACTTTTGCCATAGCAATAAGCTATAAACACAAAAGTGAATCATTGTACACTTGGCGAATCAGGCCGGCAGTTACACCGTAGCAAACGCCACAATTTCACCGCATTATATGCGTCCCTTGGGGCATATTGTTCGGTGTTGTTGCACTCCAACTACGGTGCACAATCTTCTTTCGTTTATTTTGTATTAAATAGTTTGTTGTTCGCGTAAATGTTTGGACTGGTGACCTTTGTGATAAATTCAAGTAATAAACAACTTTTATGTACGGGTATTTTTCTTTTATTTACTTTTGTGTTTAGTGGGTTTTGTTGGTAAAAGGTGTCAATCTATTTATGAGCATATGTAGACCGTTAAAAGTCTTCTTGAAAAGTGATTATCTTCTGTATAATAATGTGTAACCGGCTGAAGTTTCTTAATTAATTCCATAATAATTAATTCCAATTATTCTTTGCTGAACGGGGAGCCACATGCGCAGTACTCGCATTCACAACCGGTACGCCACCGAGGTAATTGTTTCTTCAAGATAAGCTTGTCTTATCTTATGTGGGGACCAGCCAGTGCAGACCGGCGGCACTTCGACCCAGTGAGATCTTTTGTGTCGACAATCTCCCAATAACGACTGCCATAGATATTCATGGCAGCCGGGACCGACAGCTTAACGTGCTCTCCGAGGCACGGAGCAGGCGATAATTGTCAATCAATACGCACATAATTTCAAAAAGCCATATAACTTCCGAAAGTCAAAGGTGCGCGACGTGGATTCGAACACGAGACCCTCTGCATTGCAGTCTGTTGGTCTCCCACTGAGTTATCGCTGCTCAACAAGATAAGCTTAAAGTTATATTACTTATCTTGAAGAAACTATTTTATATAATTTTAATTAATTTGTCTGTCTTTGAAAAGTATACTTTGCTAGTAGTGATTGCATACTGTTACCGCTTATGTACCGTTATTAGTAGTATGCAAAAGGTTAATTGTTTACAAGTACTAGGTTTTGCTTGCGGCTTCGCTCACTTGGAGACACTGGATGAAATCGTATGTCCCTTTTTGTACCTCTGACAACGTTATGCGACATTTCATGATGATCGGTTAAGTAGTTAAGGCGTTAAAACGTAACAAACAAATAAAAAAACTCACATTTGCATTTATAATATTAGTTAGGATTTTATTGGCTAACAATAAACTGATTTATTTATTTATTTTATCATCATTATCTGTACAAAGTTTAAATAAAAATGCAATGCATTTGAGTTAATCACAAAAATAATTGGGGCAGTCTTTGGGGACTAAAAAAGGGGTGGGTCGTATGCCTGATACTCTCTTGCGGATTATTGAGGGGGTCAAAATTTCGTTATTTTTTGCGTAGGACGCACCATTTCTGAGATATTGTTAATATTCTAAAATAATTTAAAAATGGAAAGCGTGAAAGCGTGACGATGACGCGAGTTCTATGATTTTTGATCACCCAAGAAGTGCTCAACGCGCCTAACGAAGTTTTCACTTCAATAAAATTCCTAACATTTGTCAACCAGGCAACAAATTATACATATTTTATTGCCATTGGTGAGATGGCTGTGTTTTCATAGCATTGCAACACAAACCGCAAGTGAGAAACTCCAATTAATACAAGACTCCACCACTAATTAAAGGAGAGAGGTTAGAAGTAGGACAACAATACCGCGAATGGACTGGTAGGATGGTTACGATATTAATTGCTCCAGAAGCCAAGATCGTATACCCTAGAATCTAATCTAACTGGCTTTAGTTTAACTTTCACCTATCGATTTAAAACTGTCTAATTTTTGTTAGTTTTTTATATTTTATTTGTTTTCAAACCGATGTCTGCATATTCTAGATGCTAAGCGACTAATGTATAACGTGTGGTTACCGCTATACAAGCCTCGAGCTTAGTGCGGAAGCCGCTGCCAATTATAAAAATGTGTAATGTAGTAAATAGAGAAATAAATAACTAAATATATAACTAGATTTCGCGCGTGGCTTTGCTCGTGTAAATGTAGGTTGTGTTAATTTTCTACCCGTTGAGAACACTACTCTTTTCTGGATGGAAGGTAGGTACCCTATGTCGTTTTCTGTACCCTTGACAACGCAAAATTGCAGTTTCATGATGATGATTTATGTAATTAAGGCGTGAAAGCGTAACAAACAAACTCACATCCGCATTTATAATATGTATAAGTTAGGATATCAGCTCTGTTTACAAAATTTCCTACGTCTGGATACGACTTTATTCTCAGGATGTCGCTTGATACTGATGTAGCTAGCTGGTTAGGCTTCAATTTGGACCAGTGCGGGTTGGATGTCTTGACATCTCTTTATTACCATAAGGACACAAGGAGAAGAAACTTCTACACATGCAACTTTCCTCGTTTAATTTGTTGCGTAATTATTTATTTTATTTTATTTATTATTATTATTTTAATTATCATGATTTAGTAATTAATTTGGGTATATAATCGTAATGGTCATCGTAACTAATATTATAAAAGCGAAAATGAGTTTGTTTGTTTGTTACCTTTTCACGTCTAAACCACTGAACCGATCATCCTGAAATTTTGCATATACGTTGTCATGTGTACAGAAACGGACATAGGCTACCTTTCATTCCGAAAAAAATTACTGTTCCCGAGGAAAACAACAATAACGTTCTTATGATAATACGTTCTTATGATAATACGTTCTTATGATAATACGTTCTTATGATTTGTTTAACATTGAGGGACTTTAACCAATCCCTGCCCAATAATGGGCATCCACCATTTTTTATTACATAACAACGCACATTATTTGCCGTAACATTACCTAGTTTAACATTGACTAATATAAATCCTAATGACTCAATCCGCGTTCCTGCATAACATCGTAACATTAAATTATCGGATTGAATTTTTTTGTTTGGAAACATCTGTTTATAAAAGTCTTCACTAATCGCCGAAATACGACTTCCAGTATCGACTTCACATTTAATTTCGTAACTGTCAATGTTCACATTAACAAAGTAAGGCTTGTTACCTTTAGACGTCAGTTCGATGTTGAACAAATCCTCGTCTTCCGAATCGTTTTCACTTACGTAGTTTTGCCTATTATACCGACCACTATTACGCACCTCTTTGCACATCACTTTCAAATGTCCACGTTGGTTACACTCATCACAGTTGTAATTGAAGTACCGACATCTTTCCGGCCGATGTGGTTTTCCACACCGCCAGCACTGTTGAGTCGACGCGGCCTGCGCCGGTGCCGCCGCAGAGGGGCCCCCTCTCGACACCGCGCCGCCGTCAGCCCTAGCGCCTGGGTTGCGCCCCGACCGGCGCGCTCCTCCGCCACGTGGTCGTCCTGTGTCCGCCTTATGCAGGCCTTCGCCCGCGTCGCCGCCTGCACCTGAGGTCGTGACTGCGGCGGCGGTCGCCGCGCTCACCTCCGCGTGCCTCTCTGCAGCCTCTAACGCCAGAGCCAGCTCCACAGCCTCCTTGTATTTAATATTTCTCTCAGCGAAAATACGCGATCGCATCGCACTGTTCGATAGTCCCGAAACAAATTGGTCACGAAGGTTTTCTTCTAGCATTGCACCAAAGTTACACGTGGTCGCGAGGTGTTTTAAATCTTGTAAGTAATCTGTCATAGATTCTCCAACACGCTGTCTACGCAAACGAAACACGTGCCGTTCGGCAATCTCCGATCTCTGTGGTTCTAAATGATCGGTCACCAAACGTACTAATTCGTCGAATTTCTTTGTTTCTGGATCCGCCGGAGCACAAAGATCGCACATTAACGAGTATGTCGTTTCACCCACTACCGTAATTAACAACGGCACACACAAGTCTTCTTTAATCTCGTTTAGTAGTATGTACTGTTTGACACGGCGAATATACGACGGCCACTGCTTCGAATTAATGTCAAAGGGTTCTAATCGACCGATCGGCATTATTAATAACAATTTGCACGCACGTGGAATTCGTTTTACTCGTCGCCAAATGGGACGTCAATCAAACACAGAGGTGGATAGCTGACTACTTGTTAAATAATTTACATTTAAGTCATCTGATTGTTGTAACAATTTCTGTGTGAGAGAGAAATAAATGATTATTATTATTATTATTATTATTATAATAGACGGCGCCACGTGTCTTTCGAATCATGATTGAATTATATTATTACAAGCAGAGTACAACCCGAATTGATTGTCAAATTTTAAATTAACGCGAGCGAAGCCGCGGACAAAAGCTAGTACGTATATAACTTCGAAAAGTCAGAATTGCGTGCCTTGGGTACAAACTCGAGGCTCTTGAGAGATCATCCAACGGTTTTCCCACTACTAAATGTCTTTAAATAAAAAGGCTATACCGAAATCAATTACAACATCATAATTATAATATCATCGTCTCGTACAACTTAAAATACATTTATAAATCGATATAGACTTTGTTTAACTTCTAATCAGCTTCAAAGAAATTTCCTTCAGCCACGTTACGTGCAGTTTATAGTCATGACCTCTCACTTCAAGACCAAACACCTATACATACATACTGTTTTCTTTTAATTCTCGGGGTGGCCATAAAAACGAGATTACCAGGATTATCTCAACTTTAAACAAGGCCGATGAAATTCGTGACACAAATATATTTTTTACATCTAGGGTGACAACACGGCTTGGTTGTAATAGAGTAATTGAGTTGACAGTAAAAGTTATGAAGAGAACGGCGTCGTGGCGGCGCCTCTCCGGATATCAGACCCCCGCCACTTTTCTTCAGCTCTCCCCCCTCACTCGGCGGATACGGGCGTACTGGCAGCAAATAAGTTTAGCTTTATTTGCATTTTCTGTTGGCGATTTAGTTTGAAAACTGTTTTGTAAGATTTGGTTTAGTTTTTTTTATAAATAAATCTGAATGAGATCAGCTAGATGAATTTATGGCTATGTATAATGTATATTTATTCTTAAGTAGATAAAATTTGGGTTCTAGTATTGCTAGTATAAGTTTTATCTACTTTGAATATATGGACGTGATACTAAATACATTTTGCTTAGTGATTCATGACTGTTAGGTATAGAAAGATATCAAATAAAATGGTAAAACACTGTACAGTCCGAATGTCAGTCTATTCATTGTGATTTTTTTTTTTTTTTTCTTATACAACTGTTGTGGCAAATAAGCATACGGCCCACCTGATGGTAAGTGGTCACCATAGCCTATGGACGCCTGCAACACCAGAGGCATCACTTGCGCGTTGCCGACCCTTTAGGAAAGGAAATGGGAAGGAGAAGGAGCGGGAATGGGGGAAAGGGAGTAATTGGGCCTCCGGTACTCTCACTCACCGAACGAAACACAACAGTAGGAATACTGGTATTTCACGTCGCTATTCTGTGAGAGGGTAGTTCTTTCCCGTCGAGCCGGCCCATTCATGCTGAAATCAGCGAGGCTATTATATCGAATTATTGAGAGAGGCTATTAAATCGTATCAAAATGAGAAGAAACATTGATTATAACTCAGTACATTCAAATTACTCACAACAGGTACTATATACATTTTTTTATAATGATTTCCTAAGTAATTGTATCTCATCATCATCATCATCATCATCAGGCTATAATAGTCCACTGTGTAATTGTGTCCGATAGACTTAAATTAATCATGACCTTTTTTAAGTTGGTGCCAGGATTTAAATTTGTGTTCAACTATACTGCCGTCATAACGAAAAAAGACGTATCTGCCAAAAAAAAACTTCTAAAAATGTTCTTTATAAATACATATACTGGCAGATTCGTCTTGTTTTACTGATTCCAAATAAGTAAAGATCTTAATTTCGAAAAAATGTGTTAGATACGTCTTTTTTCCTTATGACGGCAGTATATCTATCTACATTATATGTGTTAACAGTTAAGATGTAGATCAGTAGACAAAACCTTGTATCGTAAAAAAAGGTCATCATAATATGATTGCGACTGATATTACGTATTGACGAAATGTGACGATGCAAAATTAATCGCATTATATTACCTATATGGAATGAACACGCACGCACAATTACACTTCATTTAATTTATTTTTGATCAAAATCGAATTTGTATTTCATCTAGTTTGTACATCTGTAATTACTAGCCATCCTTACTTAATATTATAAATTCGAAAGTAACTCTGTCTATGTTTTCACGTCTAAACCACTCAACCGATTTGGATAAAACTTTGTATAGATATAGCTTAAAACCTGGGGAAGGACATAGGCTACTTTTATTGATGTAGGTACCATGTGGGCATAGCCACACGTAAAAGCTAGTAATTAAATAAAAGAGTAAATAAGGATATGTCAATTAGTGTATTCGAATAATAATATAATTAGTATTTATCAATTACTGAATAATATTATTCGAATGATCAGAAAATTATAATAATCGCGTATCTATATTGACACTTGGGTAGCTCACGTAAATTATTATCTCGCGAATATACAACGATGAAAAAATTTTATGATATAAAACTATTTTACATTATCTAAAGGTGAAACACAATTACTAGAGTAATGAAACCAGTAGTACTTAGTTTGTAGGTAGATATCAAACTAAAACCGAAGTTGCCGTCATGAAAGCATGTTTCGATGAATTAATATGATTGGTTCAATCAGTACAAAGCGTGGATATGGAATATGGCCGCGGGCTCAAAGCTGAAGAGGCCAATGCCGTCGACATACCGACATTTGGTTGTCAGTAACGTTATATCTGTTGAAATCTGAATAATCAGACTGTCAATGATATTTGCTTTAGATCGTAATATGTTTGTATCTATGTATATATCCCCGATGAATTACGTAAAAGGATATCTACATTTAGTCAGCTGGATCTCGGTTAGGTTAGTTTAAGTTCTATTTGTGATATTAAACTAAAAAATTATATACACGGTTATTTTTATGATTTTATGGTCGTTTTAAATAGTAACGCTCTTTTCATAGGTCTACCAAAGTGCGAATACTTACAAACAATTTTAAACTTGTGAAGTTTTGAAATTGTCCGCAAGTATTGCATTTCTATATCGATATATGCGTCGCCGATAATTTAATGATTGAAAATATATATAATAATTCAAAAATGCCAGTATCGTAACACGTAGAAATGCTTATCCTTAGAACGTAAAAATGATTTTATATTTTTATTATCAAACGACAAATTAAATTGTTATTATACTTTTTACGGAATTATTTTTTTTGGTTTTATGAGACAACGCCCACACCAAAAATAATGATAATAATAATATATGTGGATATACCTACGTACGGCAGCCAGGTATGGAATCCCTGTTATGAGATATATACTAAACGCATCGAAAATATACAAAAGAGATTTTTTAAATATATTTGATACCGCATAAAATGTATGTATAAGTCTGATGATTATTTTAAGCTTTGTTCCAAATTTCATTTTCTACCTTTAGCTATGCGTAGACAGATAGCGGATATTATATATATTCTTAAAATTATGTCAGGTTCAGTGGACTGTCCTGAGCTTCTTTCCAAGATAAGCTTCAATATACCAAACAAAATGACGCGTCACTATGTACCTATTTCCCTTGATATAGTGAACACTAATTATAGGCAAAATTCTTTTCTATGGCGAGCGTCTCGATCTCTCAACTTGGCATGCAAATTACACAACACATTAGACATTTTCAATACAAATATAGCTATAGTCAGAAGGCTGCTGAGCCGGGAGTTCTTCGATTCTCATTAATAGTACTAAATAATAGTAATAATATGTAATGTGTACTTACTGCCCACATAAGGCACTTAAATAATTTGTATGAAAACATTTAGACGTGAGAACCTGTAATTGGCTTTATGTTACTTATAATGTTTTTTTTGTATAAATAATGTCTAATAGCTGTTGGTTCTCCATAAGAATAAATAAATAAATAAATAAATATGTAGTTTTGTTTCTGTCTGTTATTTAAAAAATTGTTGTCAGTTAAAGAGATCGAACCTACATCACTTGACGCACAGGCAGTGGGAAGGCAATCACTTAAACGACTAAGCCATCTATGCAGTCACGTTAATATTTTTTATACTGGTGAAATCTGTTTAATTAACAAAATTACAAATGATTTTGCAAACGTTACTTGTAGAGAACTCATTGTAAAGATCTTCCGATGAACTCAGAGAAAAACTTATCCTTAGGAGCCAGTCATTTATTTTTATCCGGTCACTATTGTTTAGTCATTTCTCATTTCAGACCCTTTATGTTAGTTCAGAAGTCTTGTTGCGTAATTTATTTTATTTTTCCTAATAAAACGGTCCGGCGAGAAACCTTTTTTATCGTTTTTGATGCATGTATTTTATTGTTCTGGTGAATGCTTGGATGGTACTTAGGGATATTGTTTTATATTTCTTGCCAAATTATATTGGGTTTTTCCACTTTGACAAGAATATTAATTATATTTACTGGATGCAAGTTAATTACCATAGATATTATCATAGACAGAAAAATTAAATGCATGGCTACATGGTGAGCATGATTAATTGATGTATATGCAGCAATAACCTAGTAGGAGACTGCTCCGCAAAGGTCACAAGTTCGATCCAGCGGCAAGCAGCTCTCCCTTAACGAAGTCTTAATTACTGCTCGGTATAACGATAAAGGAAGTGACCAGCATGTCCGAGAGTACTCCATAGTGTTTTTAAAGATATGTAAAGTTTGCTAAAATGCACTGGGTGAGTGTGTTAAATGAAGGCCAAACATTTCTTATGCTGAGATGAGACTCGTGCCCAGCAGTGGGAAATATCCCACTGCTGGGCACGGCTGGCAATGTATAATAATACATTGGGCTAAAATTGTGATAATTAGTTATTAGATGCGAATCAGTTTCTGCTAATTTTAAAGTTCTAGTCTTTATATTTTGTGTATTGTAAATGCCTCAAACAACTTTCAAAATGTGTCTAATATTGTTTCTAATATAACCCAAAAAGAGCTCAATCAATCGCGTGACATTTAATATATTATCAAATTATTTAATGGAAAATCATATTTTAGAATCTTTTTAACAAATGGCTCGCTAGTGTCCAGGGAGTTCCCGTGAATGGGATATGGGTCATACGTAAAGTGACTACTGGGAATGTTTAAATTAGAAGCAGAAAGTATACATTTAATGGTATTTTTAACGCCAGTTTGTTAGAATATATTAAGTGTGGCTTCTGGGAAAGCTTTTGGGACTCCACTCCAGTCAGTCGTAAAGGCATAAGTACCTACTTAAAATCCCGAAGCAGGCTCTAGGTATTTAGGATCCCAGTTTCGCATTCAGCTGAACACAACTTACTGAGTGGATTCTGTGCTTTCTGTAACAGCGCGTTTACACTATTCGGTTCACTTAATCTCTTGATACGATTTAACTATAAACGGCGAAAATTTCGAAAATTATAGGTGTCAGTATTTGCATACATCTATCTGATCTTATGTGGGAGCCAGTAAGTGCAAACCGGCGACACTTCGACCCAGTGGGATTTTTGTGTCGACACTCTCCCTAACGACTGCCATAGATTTTCATGGCAGCCGAGACCAACGGTTTAACGTGCTTTCCGAGGCACGGAGCAGGCGATAATTGTCAATCAATACGCACATAATTTCGAAAAGTCATATAACTTCCGAAAGTCAGAGGTGCGCGACGTGGGTTCGAATCCGAGACCCTCGGCATTGCAGTCTATTGGTCTCCGCACTAAGCTATCATTTTTTTTCATTTGCATACATAGTATGACGCCTGTGTTCCAGAAAAGGATGGCAGAGGTATTGTACCACGTAACAGAACCATTTTATTGACAGCAATAAGATCGCCCGGTACAGACTGGGCAATGTTTCGGACTGCATGCGGCTGCTAAGAACGTCTTGATAGAAAATCCCAATTATATTCTGTCAGCTGCATTAAATGCCGCTACGCCACTCATGCAGACGCAGACAGCGTACCGCGCTTGGACCAGGGCTCGCACTCTCCACGACCCTAACGTGGATCACCTGAAGGCAGCGTTCAACCAAGCCACAAAGGTCTGCAAGAGGGCATACTTAAGAGCGGATGCCCAGCGCGTCGCACGGTTCGGCCAGGAACTCATGGCGCATCCTACGGGCAGTCGTAGCTATTGGCGCCTGACCAAAGCCATGCAGTCCAACTTCTGCCAGACCTTGCTGCCCCCTCTGAGGTATCCGAATGGATCACTGGCTCATCGGCCGCAGGAGAAAGCAGATCTGCTTGCATTGCCAACTGCGGCTACACCATGCCTGATATATGTATCAGAAGAAGAAAGAAGAAGAAGAAAAATGTTTTATTTGCATCTCCATATATACATAATTTTAAAAACAATATTAAATAATACAATTAACCCGAAAACGGTACATGGAGATCAAATTAGGCAACTGCGTCAGCTATTGTTGCAGTATAGACTGCAACGCTGGTATTCTCGCAGGCCTATTAACAATAATTTATTAATATAGATCAATGCATAAAAAAGTAAAACATATAAAACATGAGATAAAAATAATAAATATAAACTTAAACAATATATTTATTTATACTATATTTATTCATACATAAAAGTGTATATAAATATATACATGTATATATAGTAGTCTATAAAAAATTAGTGTAATATAACCATATGATATACTACAAAACACTGCATGTGAAAATTACACAACAAAACACAAAACAGAAAAAAAAAGAGAAAAGCAAAGGAACATTGTCTTACAGATTGTGTTTCCGAACGCCACTTATAGTTGATCAGGCAACGAACCGTTCGTGCGATACTGCAGTCTCTCGATGTTCGGAAAGCCAGTGGACCTGACGGCATCCCAGCTGTGGTCCTTACAAATGTGCAGCGGAGTTGTCTCCCACGCTTACGCGCCTATACCGGACGTCTTACGCCGCAGGCATTGTGCCTGAGGCTTGGAAGGAGGCGAACGTTCAACCGATTCCCAAAAAGGGAGACCGTTCCGAGCCAAGCAACTATCGACCCATAGCTATCACCTCGGTGCTCTCCAAGGTGTCCGAGCGGATTATAAACACCCAAATTGTCCGCTACCTGGAGGATCAATCGTTGATCAATGATCGCCAATACGGCTTTCGGTCTAAACGATCAACGGGTGATCTTCTAGCGTTCGTCACGCACCTCTGGGGTGAGGCTATGGACAAGCACGGCGAGTCTTTGGCTATCAGCCTTGACATAGCCAAAGCTTTCGACAGAGTCTGGCACCGGTCTCTTCTTTCCAAGCTTCCGGCCTATGGCTTGCCCCCTCAACTGTGCACCTGGATTGCAAGTTTCCTGCAGAAGCGTCGTATTCGGGTCGTTTGCGACGGTCGCGCTTCCAAATTTATGCAGGTCAATGCAGGAGTGCCTCAGGGTTCTGTCTTATCCCCTACGCTCTTTCTTCTGCATATCAATGATATGTTGAATCTCGGCAACATACATTGTTATGCGGACGACAGTACCGTGCATGGGCGATATCTCGGACATCCTGGGGCCAAACAGGCTGAGGTTGAGGGGAAAAGGCAGAATCTTGTCGTTGAACTTGACCAGACCTTGGACCGCATCTATGAATGGGGTGCCAAGAACTTGGTCGAGTTCAACGCCAAGAAGACCCAGGCATGCGCGTTCTCAACAAAAAAGTCTCCGTTCCTTCCCCTCCCTTCTCTGAAGAACACTCCACTGGTGATACGTGATAGCCTCTCCATCTTAGGTATGGATCTTTACCGCTCTCTTAATCAGAAAACCTATATCGAGAGCGTCATTAAGCAAGCTTCGCGAAATCTCGGAGTTCTGAACAGGGTGAGGCGGTTCTTCACGCCTGGGCAACTGTGCCTATTGTATAAGGCACAAGTGCGCCCTTGCGTGGAGTACTGTTCTCATCTTTGGGATGGCTCCGCGCAGTACTTGCTGGACGCTCTCGACCGGTTACAGCGGCGGGCTGTCCGTATCATCGGAGATCCAGAGGTCACGAGTTCACTGGAACCTCTGCGACTCCGTAGGGACATTGCCTCATTGGCATGTTTCTACAGAATATACCACGGGGAGTGCTCTGAAGAGTTATTCCCCCTTATCCCGCCCTCCCCTTTCCTATCCAGAACAACGCGTGCTGGGCTCAGATGCCATCCTTACACAGTAGAGTCGATTAGAGCGCGTACCAAAAAGTTTGGGTCCTCATACCTCTGCCAAACGACCAAGGCATGGAATTCCCTGCCAAGGCACGTGTTTCCTTCTTCCTTCAATCCTGGGTTCTTTAAGCGGGGCGTGAAAAAGCATCTTCTCAGGCCGTCAAAGTAGAGACCTCAACATCGCCTCGGCTACTGTGGGGGCGATGTGGAGGTCACTGCTCTTAGACCACACGACTGCTTACCATCAGATGGAGTATGGTCATTTTGACGAGCAAAAAAAAAAAAAAAAAAATGCAGCAAGAGATTATTTTGATCTCATTTAGTCGTATATCGAAAACAAGAGATTATAATATAAAGTACATAATATAAAGTTTTAAATGGGGCGATCATATCGTCACTTCAATCAATGTACTTCAATCAATTCTTCCTTCGATCCTGGGTCCTTCAAGCGGGGCGTGAAAAAGCACCTCACCTCAGGCCGTCAAAGTGGAGACCTCAACATCGCCTCGGCTGCTATGAGGGCGGTGTGGAGGCCACTGCTCTTAGACCACATGACTGCTTGCCATCAGGTGGAGTGTGGTCATTTTGACGAGAAAAAAATAAAAAAATATGTATCAGAAAGCTTTTATCACCTACGCGCTTACTATTTGAAGTGAAAACTTCTTTAGGTGCCTTGAGCACTTCTTGGGTGAACAAAAATCATAGAACTCGCGTCATCGTCACGCTTCCACGCTTTCCATTTTTGAATTATTTTAGAATATTAAGAATATCTCAAAAATTGTGGTACGCAAAAAATAACGAAATTTTGATCCCCTTAATAACCCTTAAGAGAGTATCAGGAATCCGACCCGCCCCTTTTATATTTATTTATTAAATAAGATAACCGCACATGTAATAATTCCTGTATCGCGAAGAATTTACCAACATTCAAACAACGGGCATAAGATATATTTTTGCCTCGTGTGGGATTCGAACCCACAACACTTGACACAGTAGCAGTGGCGAGATGACTACTTAAACCACTACGCCATCCGTGCAGTCGCTGCAGCAGTTGTCTGTCCACCGCGTTCTATCATCACATCATGCTTTATCACCTGAATCACAATAAGTGATACCGTTACGATGTTGTTCATGCTCAAGCAAAGATTTTAAACGGGTCAAGTTTAAGCTTGGATGATCTGGTGTCATTGGGTTAGAATATAACCACAGCTTAATTAGGTTTTCTCGTAGAAAATCTGCTATAGCAGCCTAACGGTCCGGTCACGACTTCGGTCTTAGCGGCGAGCGGGGCGGCGTAACGTTGTGCGCGCCACGTACCCTCAGTAGCGGTTAGCGGCAGCGGCCCTCCTACACCGCTGTCCGCGCCGCTCTGTGTCGTGGCGTCGTGAGCGGCGCCGGCGGCGGCGGAGCGTTGTGCACGCCACGTACCCTCAGTAGCGGTTAGCGGCAGCGGCCCTCCTACACCGCTGTCCGCGCCGCTCTGTGTCGTGGCGTCGTGAGCGGCGCCGGCGGCGGCGGAGCGTTGTGCACGCCACGTACCCTCAGTAGCGGTTAGCGGCAGCGGCCCTCCTACACCGCTGTCCGCGCCGCTCTGTGTCGTGGCGTCGTGAGCGGCGCCGGCGGCGGCGGAGCGTTGTGCGCACCACGTACCCTCAGTAGCGGTTAGCGGCAGCGGCCCTCCTACACCGCTGTCCGCGCCGCTCTGTGTCGTGGCGTCGTGAGCGGCGCCGGCGGCGGCGGAGCGTTGTGCGCGCCACGTACCCTCAGTAGCGGTTAGCGGCAGCGGCCCTCCTACACCGCTGTCCGCGCCGCTCTGTGTCGTGGCGTCGTGAGCGGCGCCGGCGGCGGCGGAGCGTTGTGCGCGCCACGTACCCTCAGTAGCGGTTAGCGGCAGCGGCCCTCCTACACCGCTGTCCACGCCGCTCTGTGTCGTGGCGTCGCACTCATTCGCTTGTACTTTTGTTCCCGCCGCTCGGATTCGCTCGGAGAAAACCGCGCGCGTTTTCGCTATGAGCGGCGTCTCTTGGCGTGCTTCAAACATTTTAATATATTTGATCTTACCGCTCGCCGCCCCGCGCTAAGCTGCCGTTCACAGAGATGAGGTCGTGAACGGGCCGTAAGGGCTGGAAATGTAGGAGCCACGACAGTACCCTATTTCATGGTATTTAAAATCATAAGAGGCGAAATGTTGGTGTAATACATCTCTGTCTACGTCTTCAGAGATTCAGATAATACAGCTATCCCTTCGATCAAATATACCATAGATGCACATTCTCATACAAAAAACGCGTCAATATGTGGCACTGACCAGTACTACTTACTTATAAGTGTCTGCATTTATTATGCAATCCAGGAAATAAACCGGAATAACCATTGAACGCCCACTGAGAAACATTTTGTAATAGTTTAGTTATAACGCGTCAATGTAAAGCGTCCTAAGTGTGTTACTCGCGATACGCAAGCTTACTAAGTATATGGTACGGTCTCCACCGTAGTAGTGGTGTCGATTCGCTCTCGCTTACGGGCAGCGCACGCAAGAGTGAGTGGGACAGGTGCATAATATAGCGCATACGACTGAATTATGCACAGTTTTGTTGGGGCTGTTTTTCGAGCGACGATCGTGCATCTATGGTATATTTGATCGTTGAGCTATCCTAACTAATATTATAAAAGCGAAAATGAGTTTGTTTGTTTGTTACCTTTTCACGCCTAAACCACTGAACCGATCATTCTGAAATTTTGCATATACATTGTCAGATGTATAGAAACGGACGTAGGCTACGTTTCATCCCGAAAAAAATTACTGTTCCCGAGGAAAACAACGATAACGTTCTTATGATAATAGATGGCGCCACGTGTCTTTCGAATCATGATTGAATTATATTATTTCAAGCAGAGTACAACCCGAATTGATTGTCAAATTCTAAATTAACGCGAGCGAAGCCGCGGGCAAAAGCTAGTACAGCTATAAAATATAAAAAGCGAAATCTAAAAAAATTTATTCTATAAAATACATAATATTGGATAAATTCTATGTACTCATAAGCTACTTATTGAGAACGGAATAACGCCTTTTATCATTGCCTTTATATTGAATGAGTTCAAAGTAAAGGGACCCTTCTTCATTTAATAACAAGCCTTTGCACCACAGATATCTAGTTATTGTGAAATATAAAATCTTTGTGCTGTGGCTTTGATATTATTTGTAACTGTGGAGTACTATAGTGGTTTTAGAGCTAAAATTTCAGCAAAGCATGTTTTATATAGAAATTGTTTTCTTCGGTACAGCCAGGATTAAAAAATGCGTCGCAGGAACCTTAAGAAATATAATTATCAGTTAAAAACATAAATTCGAAAAAATATAAAAAATAATTTGGAATAATATAGTTAAGAATTCTACTCGACACATAATTATACATTTTGCATACACATTGTCAGGTGACAACATTTCCGGATGAAATGTATTTCCTGTTACCGAGCGAGCGAAGTCGCGGGCAAAAGCTAGTATTTTTATATTTGGATAAGAGCGTAAGATATTCTCTGAATAAAATAAAAAGCACTTAATGTCCTAATTTATTTTACGAATTTCAATACATTTCTTCGTTATCTTTCTTTCTTGTCGACATCGCTACATAAAAATATATTCAAACATTTTAAAATGGGTAATTGAATAATTTTGTGTTACAGTATATTTAAAAAAAAATCTGAACGTTTGGAACGTGCCTAAGTTTCATTATTTATGATTAATAATGATTGAATAAAATATTGTCATACATACTTACAAAATCTCACATTTATATCTCCGGTAGTGTAGGTCGATGTTTATTGAATCCACATTTCTCAAAGTATAGTTTTAGGTCCTACGTAATAGTTTCAGGCCCTACTGGTACTGTTTATTTCCTAACAGGAAACCTCAATAACGTTTAGCTCGATCCGACAATCGAACCATTATACTCAGCAGTCACATTAACCCGAAGAGCAATCAATACCAGCAATAGCTGAAATCGATATATTTGGCAACAACTAAAGAGGTTTAAATATAAAATACCAATATTTATTTTAGTGGGAGCGCCACGCTTTGGCACGAATAGGCCGGTTTGCACTCGGCCTCACAGAAAACCGGCGTGAAATAGCGCTTGCGTTGTGTTCCGTCGAGTGAGTGAGGGTACCGGAGGCCCAATCCATTTAAAAGGCCGGCAACGCACTTGCGACTTCTCTGGTGTTGCGAGAGTCCATGGACGGCGGTAATCGTTTACCATCAGGCGATCCGTCTGCTCGTTTGCCACCTATACCATAAAAGAACACTTATTAGGCGGCAGTTTTCCGACGGCAACCAGCACAGTCTTACAAATTATATCTGTTATTCCATCAACTATCAGTATAAAAAACAATGTAAAGTGCAAGAAGAAATATGGTTGTGATTTATGTCTGTAAATATCATACATGCCTCTTCGTTCCAAGCCAGGCCCAGAGCAAAGAGGACCATAAGATGTTATCCCATATAAAAAAACAATTAGGGCTGTCTTTGGGGACTGCCGATAGAAGTGAAAACTTTAATCCTTGATCATAAACACTTCTTCATAAACAAAAAAAAAGGGGCTGGTCGGATTCCTGATACTCTCTTACGGATTATTAAGGGGGTCAAAATGTCGTTATTTTATGCGTAGGACGCACAATTTCTGAGATATTGTTAACATTCTAAAATAATTCAAAAATGGACAGCGCGGCAGTGTGACGATGACGAAGCGTGACGATGACGCGAGTTCTATGATTTTTGTTCACCCAAGAAGTGCTCAAGCGCCTAAAGAAGTTTTCACTTCAAAAACAAAGTAAAGTGCAAGAAGAAACATGGTTGTGGTTTATGTCTGTAAATATCATACATGTCTCTTCGTTCCAGGCCAGGCTCGGAGCAAAGAGGACTATTAGATGATTTCCCATATAAAAAAATACTGCACTATGTCTGTAGAATGCTGTAGAAAAAGAAAACGATAAAAAGGGCAAGCTAGGTAAAGACAGTGTTCCGTAACAAGGTACGACATTTTATGAGGTCCCTAAACACGGGGCAGGACCTTAAGGCACGATATATATTTCCGATATAAAAAGGCGGCAAATATTCGAAGTCCTGTACCTGCTTTGCGTCGGCCACTAATGAAACACCATTTATCATTCTGACTGCCAAATAAAAGCTTGGAGTGAGGAAATGGCCTAAGTTGTAGATGCAAGCGATTTATGTAAAAAAGGAATGTGTTCGATGTGGTATTAAATTTAAGTTGATTTAATTATGTTGTAGGTTGTAAAGCATGTTTATTTGAAAGTGCAGTGATAATCTTTATTCCGCTAAGAATTCCCTTGCGGAGAATGGAGCTGTATAAACAGTAAAATATTATATAGACACAAGTGCGAATGCATGTGACTGCGGCGTATCACCACAGACAATGAGTCATCTGTTGTCGTGCCCCATGAGCCCAGAATCGTGCACACTGGATGACCTGTACCAGGCTAAACCAAATGCAATCCGCGTTGCCGAAAACTGGTCGAAAATTATATAAAATGTGTTGCCATCGACACGATAAGTAAGTAACAGTAAAATTCGGGACAAAAAATTTGATCCGATTCGGAATGTTATTTTTTTATTTTCTTTAAAAAAGAACTTCCTCACTAGGAATAATTCCTGTGTCGCGGGGGACTTTACAAACATTCAAACAACCGACACAAAGAACATCCAGACTTGGAACAACCATTTGTGAACACAATTTTTGTCCCGTGTGGGATTCGAACCCACAACACTCGACGCAGTGGCAGTTGCGAGGCGACCACTTAAACCACTACGCCATCCGTGCAGTCAGATTGGCTTTGGATTACAAATATAACGTTACATTTATATATCGACCTATCCGTAGAATAAGGTTACATATGATTATGTCACCGAATTGGGTTTTATGTAGTTCTAAATCTAAGCTGACCTATATATTTTACTAGTAAAATCGCTTTTTTTATGTTATGTGGTTTCGAAGATAGCAGTCGAATAAAGGCACATGTGATTTATTTCTCCAAAAAATAAGGTACCCGGAGTATAAGTAACTTTATGCGCTGTCGGGATCTGCGCGAACGCATAGCGCGCAGGGGGCCACATCGGCAGTCGTAACCTTGTTCTCTGCGAGACGCCTGTGCACACGTTTTAATTGCAATCTACGATTGCGAATATTATTCTTTATTAAAGAAATTAGTATGCTATGTCAAAATGAAAAACACGCGCTCTAAATATGACATGCACCTTATATCACATAAAACCTTTTAACATTATGTATTTAAGTAAAATAAAGTTATACGTACACATGATACTAACACTTTTACGAAGAAAAGAGTTATACATGTAAATACGCCGCAGATATTTCCATAAAAAATCGTCACATATACACATAAAGTCCCTTAAATTTAAAATATAGGTTTTACATAGAGCGTTTTTATAGGTACGGACGCACAATAATGTTTAATATGTTCAGGAAATTATTCAACTCTCTAGAATTATTAAGCAAAATGTTATAACAAATTTTGTAGTTGACCAATTTCAAATCGCTCTCTTTTAAAGTAAAGATTATGCAGAAGTAACTTTATTCTACGGACGGGTCGATATACGTACTTTTATCGTGGTCTATTTAGGCTGACATATTCAGATAACTAAGATACTTGCAAACATACACAATGATTATCAACTTTTGTTTGAAACTCATGGGTGACGAACAGGACAAAAAATAAAAATCTAAGTCTCCAAAGAGGCACTGGTCAATTCGCTTTATCGCTAAACGCCTATCAATCGCGGCGTAGCAACAATTCAGAGTGCTTGCTATAACTTTAATTAGAACCCGGGGCAAAGAAAACAGACCGAGAAGGTGGACTTTCATAAAAATAGCTTGATTTCTAGGAAATTTCCCGCTGATGACAGCAGCGAATAGTTATTATAACTGAATATTTGAATATCTCCATTTTGGGTACTTAAATGTGCAACAAATTTACATTTATGTAAAAATGAACAATTTAATCATTTGGTTTGTAGCTCGTTGTTGTGTATACAGTATATGTATATACATAGCCTCACGCTTATTCCTCTAAAAGGGTAAGCAGAGGGATGTAGTCACATTTCAACAAGTATGGTTTCAAATCCCAGGTTATGAAGAGAGAGCCTATAGCCATGTACCAGGTTCAGTTACACGCTCGTAGATTTTTATTAGGAATTTTCAGTAGGAGATCATTATGAATTTCTTGACAGAACACCAGAATCAGAATCAGAAGTTTTGAAGTGAAAACTTTTTAACGCGCATTGAGCACTTCTTGGGTGAACAAAAAACATAGAACTCGCGTTCTCGTCACGCGCCCACGCTTTCCATTTTTGAATTATTTTAGAATACTAGCGGTCGCCTAGTGCTCGAAATTCGACCAATAATATTGCTGATATATTATGTCATTATATATTGATATAATTAGTTACGCGCTTCGGCTGCGTGTGTCAAATGCAAGATTTCCATTTTTGAATCATTTGTGGTTTATAATTTGGTTTCTATAGAAGTGTTTATGATCAAGGATTAAAATTTTTATTTCTATTGTCAGTCCCCAAAGACAGCCCCAATTTTTTTTTTATTTGCCATGAATGCACGTAACATAATATTCATGGAGAAATTGGTATGACATAGTAGCCAGTACAGCCTACCATTTGGCATGCAAGTCTATACAATGGTATTCTATAATGTCATATAATTTAATGTCATACATTTAAATAAGCATATTAATAATTCACAAAATATCAATAACAAAGCAAAAAATACCAACACCACTGTAGTCAACTTAGAAGTCAAACCCGGGACCTTAAGCATAGCAATTCACAACCGCTGTGATACTAAGACAGTACCATCGAAAAGTAACACGTCTACTTATACCTTCAAAGTGAAAAGTCGTGAGTGTATATGTATGTTTGCAAAGACGAACCCACTACGCTCCTTTGAAAAGTTTGCCAATACCGAATTTCTTTTGTTGTTTGTCTGGGGTACTGCGGACCGATTTGCAATATTCCCCTTCCAAAACAAATAATAAAGGAATCGACACGTGCTTCACTATAACACGAGACTCTTAAGTTTGTGTTAGTTTGGTATGTCTCGTGTACCATACACGTGTTCTCTTATAAGCTAGTAACGCATGATTTATTAAAAGAAAATAAATAATTGTTTATATAACATACTTGACTTGACTGTAAGGATGGCAGTGGAATAAGTGGCCACCTCGCCGCTGCCACCACGGGTGGGCTGTGGGCTTAAATCCCATCCGAGACAATTAAATGTGGAGGTTCCTTGTGTCCGTTAACTACATACGAGTATTTGATACTTGAACTTGTAAAGCTGACGTTAGTTCTAGGAATCTGTTTATTTTAAAACACAATATTTTAAACATCTATGTGAAATTCAATAGTTTTTAAAAAGAGCTAATACTTGATAGCTGGACGAACATAAATATTCCGATGTGTCCATAAGTGTATCACTGAACTGTACGTAAGAGAATACTAGTATCAACAAATATTTACGTGACCTACTCTTAAGTAAGTACGCTATAGATAATCCAAACTCTTACAGCTAACGCCATAAGTTCCGCACTACTAACACGCAAAATACACAATATAAAATATCGCCCAATATATTTTTACTTTCGCTAAACATGTAATGTATTAGCAAAGTTCGGTACCACCATGATATTGCGTCGAAGGGAACCCTTGTTATAATAGCTCGATTATTGGCAGGCTTCAATATGGCCGCCGGTCACGTGGTGTACAGCCGGCGCCCTTCGCGTGACCCGTCCGGGATTCGAACACCAGAATATACGCAAAATAATATATGTATTGTAATATATTACGTGTTAGGAAATGATTTTGTATTTTTGAACATATACTTGGATATCCAGAAGAAAGTTAAAGTCACTGTCTTGAGAAAGATGTTAGGATAAATTTTGATTTGTTTCAAGTAGTGTTAAACGCAAAAGTGCAGACAAATTATAAAATAGAATTCCAGAAATAATGCTAAAAGCTTGCATTTTGGGACTCAGAGTAATTATTAAAAGTTAGCATTTTCAAATGGAGGTCGTCAGATCTTTCAGAGTCACATAAATAGAAGATATAAGTATAAGACTAGATCTAAGTACTATAAATCGTCGTTATCTTTGTCTAGAAGAAGCATTATTAAATGGCACGAAAGTCATAAATAAAACCACTAGGTATCGGTTCCGAAGCAACTTACTGTACTAAATACACAAAACTACACAAGAAGACCTGATTACGAATTCAGCAACGAAAAATCCGGACATTAAGGTCAACAAATCACTTTTGATGCCAAAAAAGTAAAAAATTGAGAAGGCAAAAAACCGCTGATCGGATGTAAACGAGCATCCTCATAAATAAAGATGTGAAAAGTTGTGAAAGTTTGCATTTAGTTGAACATCGCCATATGATTCATGGCACAGTGAGCAATCAAACTTAGGCACGCCTTCCAAATATTGGATGCTTTTGCATCGGTGTCAATAAACGCGGCATACGGCGTTTTCTGTATTTTATTTATACAAAGATGGAGTTTAGTAATTGAGTGTATATTGGTATAAATTAAGAGACTTAGTCGACGATCAAAGTTGGTATAGACCAATTGAGTCATATTCGTTTGTTGACTTAGACTTATTTACCTTTACATTTTCTTTTGGATTCAGGGGTCTATTTCAGAATGAGATCTTATCATCTCTCACGATATTGTTTTCCAGCCGCTTTTTTGAACAGTTTTGTGAACCTTTAGTTTTTGTTTGGTTTTGGTTAATTCTCAGAAATTAAACTACTATATACGGATTTTATCGCGTTGTTTATTTGACACTGTTACAAAATTTTTTGAAAAACTGTTACACTACTATAATCACTATTAAACTTTACAATTTTTTAAGCTATTTAAATTATTGAAACTATTAAAACTATTTATACTATTACTATACTATTATACTATTTAGATTTATTTTTACACTTTCCCCGACGTTTCGGTTGCTTTTCAGCAGCCATGGTCACGGGGAGACTAAGATGGTAGTTGTCTCAATGTTCCAGTGTAGTTATTTCAAAGTACCCGAACATAATTTAATCATGGGTGTTTCTATTTACGCAGAATGAGCTCAAAGTATCATGAAGTCTAGCTGTGGTTTGCTTCTTCTTGGGTTTGACTATTTGGATTACTGGATCCCAAGCTGGTGATACACTCCAACCATCTTCTCTATTGAAATTAGGATGTTTCTTGATTTCAATTAATTATTATAGTAGTTTAATTTCAATGAATAACATTCGCGTAAACAGAAGACAATATTATGTAATTCTCAGAACTTGACTTCTGGGAACAATTAAGCACTGTCTGACTTGTTTATTTAGAGTTCCCGTCTCTTTAGACAATTCTTGTATCCTTTTTCTCTCATCTTGGGCTTAGTAATAATTTCAGACATTTTTAGACGTCCGAAATTACTATGAAGCCCAGGGCCATAATATATATTTATTGTGTGTTATTCCATAAACATTTTCGTAGCAAACCCGTTATAACTTTGAACATGCTAATTTGACTTATTACAAATTTAGTCTGAGGTCAAGCATCCATGAACTACACTTATCTTAATCTCCTATCCACTTGATCAATAAGGTTATGCAAACGCGAGAGCCATCACATTTTCAAATAGCTAGCCTTAGTATACAAATTAATTGATTTACGTAGTGCAAGCAGCAGTGTATATGTTTACATATACATTTGTTTCCATACACCGTCGTGTCCACCATCTGTCACGTCAGACATAAATTACTAGGAGGACATGACGTAGGGTAGTGCTAAGCAATTATGACGATGACTTGGCCGAGATAATCCGAGTGGTTATTATGATAGAGTACCTGTACGTGTTGAGAGGTGGGTTTGATTCCCATTTGAACTGAATTGTGATTCGGAATACTAGTGATGGATTTAGATAGAATATATCGTCGGCTTAGTAATGTAACTTTTTGGTTACCTGCTTTAAGGGTTGAGTTTGATTTTAGGGACAAGATAATGGATTGTGATTGGAAGAATGTCTTTGAAGTAGTTATTATTAACGCTATAATATAATATGTATAACACGCCTAACTGATTCCTGTTTGAATAAAATATATCTATTCAGTGCGATGAAAGAGTTAGCACAAGGCTGACTCACAATCGGGTCTGAACTTAATTATTGGGCATAGTGAAAATTTTAACTTGAAGCCACGCCGACTTATTAGATTTTAGCTTAATATAAAGTATAATTTAAATTAGGACTAATAATATAACTTCAGAGTAAATTAAATTTACTTTTAAATTAATTTGTTATACACAAGAGTTGCACATAGTACTTAAGTTTTAATAAAGTAATTACGTGTGTCTGTTAAATCACCTTCACAACGAAATAGTTGCTACGACCTTGCTACGTGTCTACGACTTGCTACGGGTATGCGTAGACATTCTACAAATTCATGTGTGTGGCATGCAATTCGTAATTATTGAGTTTTAGTACAATAAGCAAGCATACTTGAACGACTACATAGAAAGGCTTATATATTCTGAGCGTGCTTTTTAAAAGGGTATGATTGGAATCTTTAAGTAAAAGGTTTGGAGTGAGTAAATCTAAAGAAAAGCGATGTAATGAGAATTCTCTACAGTGCTAGTGTTACTGTAACAGCTCACCTTCAGACGAATAGAATACTTGAATGCCATCTTAGAATGCAAAAAAGAAATTACTTATATCATCGATCAAATATACCATAGATGCACGATCGTCGCTCGAAAAACGGCCCCAACAAAACTGTGCATAAATCAGTCGTATGCGCTATATTATGCACCTGTCCCACTCACTCTTGCGTGCGCTGCCCGTAAGCCAGAGCGAATCGACACCACTACTACGGTGGAGACCGTACCATATACTTAGTACGTTTGCGTATCGCGAGTAACACACTTAGGACGCTTTACATTGACGCGTTTTAACTAAACTATTACAAAATGTTTCTCAGTGGGCGTTCAATGGTTATTCTGGTTTATTACCTGGATTGCATAATAAATGCAGACATTTATAAGTAAGTAGTACTGGTCAGTGCCACATATTGACGCGGTTTTTGTATGAGAATGTGCATCTATGGTATATTTGATCGAAGACCTATATATATTATGAATAGGTTACTAACTGATGTCAAACATTAATAATTAGATCAGTAGCCCAGTTTGCTGTGATTTTTGTAGTTGTCTATAACTATGGCTACCGTTGTGGGCTTGATCCCGAGACCGTACAAATTGTGTGGCTCTAAAATAGTGGCACCAAGTCAGGATGTTATTTGGATCCTTTGCTATATTTATAAAGACTCCCGTGACAAGGCAGTGGATACTCTTTTGTCAAAGTTTTAAAGGTGCTTTTTCTCGTTCGGCCTCTATCGGGCATGCCATTTGGTTATAGCAATTTAATTTGGTTATAGCAAATTCCAAAACAAAGAGTTCGTTTGATACCGGTGTAAGGGTAAAATTTTTTGAAAAAACTGTTACACTACTATAATCACTATTAAACTTTACAAATTTTTAAGCTAATTAAATTATTGAAACTATTAAAACTATTTATACTATTACTATACTATTATACTACGGGGAGTCTCCCCGTGACCATGGCTGCTGAAAAGCAACCGAAACGTCGGGGAAAGTGTAAAAATAAATCTAAATAGTATAATAGTATAGTAATAGTATAAATAGTTTTAATAGTTTCAATAATTTAATTAGCTTAAAAATTTGTAAAGTTTAATAGTGATCAGTGTAGTGTAACAGTTTTTTCAAAAAATTTTGTAACAGTGTCAAATAAACAACGCGATAAAATCCGTATATAGTAGTTTAATTTCAATGAATAACATTCGCGTAAACAGAAGACAATATTATGAAAATATACAAATCTAATATTTTCATTAAACTGCTTCAAACGTTTTTATGCGCGCGTGTACATACCAAAAAAACTTTCCCACAATAGAATAATACTTAGACGCGAGGAAAAAATGTGTCGGCACTGTTGTCATGACGAAATATTTGTGGCTTGTTCACACACGAGGGTACTACTTGATAAAGATTCGAACTACTTAAAAAAGTGATAACGATTTTATACTACTAGCTTTAAAGTTATAGCCTACTAGCTTTTGCACGCGGCTCCGCCCGCATGGTACCTACATCAATAAAAAGTAGCCTATGTCCTTTCCCAAGTTTTAAACTATATCTGTACAAAATTTCATCCAAATCGGTTTAGTGGTTTAGCCGTGAAAAGATAACAGACAGACAGATAGACAGATAGAGTTACTTTCGAATTTATAATATTAAGTAAGGAAGTAAGGATTAAAATGTTTTATTTAGTCTGATTTTTGTTATAACTTCAACGTTATTTTACAGTGTCCTTTAAGGCGGCGATGATTGAATAACCGCACGTAGTCGCCTTACTATTTATAATTTTTATCCCAATTAGGACAAAATATATTAAACAAGTACATTTTGACTACGTAATGGTTTCCAATATTAAATAGTACTGATTTTATTTGTAAATTAATATAAAGAACTTAATAAACTAAATATAATGTAACTCATTAATGAATGCGCGACGAATGCACACAATTAAGCTTAATTACTTGTAACACACTGACCCAGAAAACTCAATATCATTTTCAATAGATCAATAAATCATTGAACGATTTCTGGAAGGGGGGAAAATGGATTATACTTGATATGATCCTGCCATATCTCTATTACGTCATTCACGGTTATCACTTTCTTTATGCACGCCTGTTGGGTTAGCCTGGACTTTCCTCAGAATGTACCCAGTCTGGTCAGAAAATATTTAGAAATGAGTGTTCGTTTCATATTTCTCTTACATACTTTCTTAGTTCATCTTATCTGTAATTTCTTGTAAGTACCTGAAGCATACCTCATTGCACCTTAGCCGCATTATAATAATATTATTTTCAGTAAAACAAACATAAGTATATTTTTTGGAAATAGTAAAATTACTCATTCGTAATCATTGTAATAGTTATTTTTTTTATATATTATTATACTATTTTATTCTCATTATTATTATATTTTGTAATATTTGCATGGCTCAGGGTGGAGTATGGAGAAACCAAATATAATTGTAACATATTGACCATTGTACCCATATTCGCAAATAAATGATGATTTGATTTGATTTCTTGGCGAAAATACGTTTATCCTCTTGGAAAAAACATATATATGTAGCAGCTTAACAAACTACGGCAGAAATCAAATACCCATCTGGTTTTTCTAAACGAAACCTAAAAAGAAAATATATCTTATAAACTCTAGCTCCAATAAATCACTTTTGTATACTTCAGAAGCAGTCTGTATAACAGTTTTCTCACTTCGTGCTGACCCTCACAACATCCTCGGGGAATCATCGGCGTCTGCCAACTAGTTTACTACCACTTATTTTTCCAACAACTTACTTGACCGAACCATTTTTTTTTACATATCTGTCCAGGGAACACGTTGATTTATATCGTAGCTTTTGCGCTAGTATTCCTAGTTGTAATCCTTACTAATATTATAAAAGCAAAAATGAGTTTGTTTGTTTGTTACCTTTTTACGCCTAAACCACTGAAACGATCATTCTGAAATTTTGCATATACATTGTCAGGTGTACAAAAACGGACATAGGCTACCTTTCATCCCGAAAAAATTACTGTTCCCGAGGAAAACAATAATAACGTTCTTATGATAATAGATGGCGCCACGTGTCTTTCGAATCATGATTGAATTATATTATTACAAGCAGAGTAAAACCTGAATTGATTGTCAAATTCTAAATTAACGCGAGCGGAGCCGCGGGCAAAACCTAGTACTAGATAAAAGACCATTGTTATATAACATCATGAAATACGCATTACCCTAAAAATGGTCTATAGACTAGCTGCTGCTAGTTGTCTGAACTAGGGTCAGTTAATCCAATCACTTAACATGACTAATTTTGACACGTCTTTGAATAGCTTTACCGAAATCGGTCATTGTTAGTTCTTGTGTTAGGTTATTGTATGAAATATTAGCTGGACCTTTGAAGAACAGTAGAGCAAGAAACTCAGTTGGATATGCAAGTCTGGATTAAGCCAAGCACTTTCTGTAATACTCTTATATTTTTTTGCGAATGGTAGAGTCCGCCGTTTTTAACAGTTTTATGTCATTTACGAATAAACTCAGGTCTACTACAGGTTTCCTGGAAAATAATGGTTCTTGTCTTTCTCTTACAGAATAACAGTGTAAGAGTAATATCGCTTTTAGTACTTTCCACCTGGTGAGTAAGAGTTACGGTGATTTACACACTTAACTCTCCTATTCCTTCTGTTTCAACCAATATTTTATAAGTTTTCTGTTATGTATGCAAAGCTCGAGTAATACCTCTGGTATTGAAAGATTCATAGGCTAGTAGGATCGATTTACCAACTTCTCATATACAAAATATTGTTATCAGCCAAATTAATTAAATTACACCAGTAGTACAAGTATTAAGTAAGTCTTAAGGCAGCATTAGACAATGGTCCCTTGTATGAGTGCACCATAAAGGCAAAGGTGCGTGAAGAGAGCCGACGGATTGTCAAGCGTGCTACACAACCTTAAAGATGACCACGACCACTCTGTCAAGAGTGAAACGATGTAGAAGAAGAAGCACAAGTATGTGTTACTGGTGTTAAACATAATTGTTTTTTTTTGTCAATAGAATGAAATCCCAGTAGAAACACGGAATCTGGTACCGTGTCTGATAGACGGCAATAGACTCGACCTCTAATACGTGTGACCTAAAGGCATAGCTAGCGAGGTGCAGGTTTATATACCTAGAATACCTTTAGCAATATACAGGTGTCCCAGAAGTCGATGACTCATGCCGGTATCAGGTAATTATAGTTATCTGATACCGGCTTGAGAAGACTTAGTTATAATAGCAATCAGAAAATAAAATCGAAGAGAAGCATTATTCGAGATTACATAACAAAAAGAAAATTGGGGTAGTCTTTGGAAACTGCCGATAGAAGTGAAAACTTTAATCCTTGATCATAAACACTTCATTATAAACAAAAAAAAGGGGTGCGGTTCAGATTTCTTATTCTCTCTTAGGGGCTATTAAGGGGGTCAAAATTTCGTTATTTTTGTGTACGACGCACCATTTCCGAGATATTGTTAATATTCTAAAATAAATCAAAAATGGAAAGTGTGGAAGCGTGACGATGACGCGAGTTCTATGATTTTTGTTCACTCAAGAAGAGCTCAACGCGCCTAAAGAAGTTTGAACTTCAAAAAAATAATAATTCAAAAAGTAAATATCTGTAGTAACAGGAATAAAAAGACCGTCACAGGATGTAGATGTTTTTGTTTTTTTTTAAATGCCTATAGTTTTTAAAATACGGTAGGTACTTAGATTTTTTTTATATTTTTATAATAGCTATTGTAACATAGCCTGTTACCTGATTCCGGCTTGACGTCAATTTCTGGGACAGCCTGTATACGTGAGTCTATATAATATTATGTACATACCTTCGGTGATATATCTACATGTATTTGAATTACATATTTACCATATTGAAGAAATGCCGCCTAATCCACTGAGCCCTTCTAGGAATCTGACTTGATCAAAAGGCATCGTAATTTATTTCGGGATTAAAGACGAACGCTGCTTATTATTACAACTAAACAGAATTTCACAGATGAGTTAATGATTATTTAATTTTGTGATGCCTCGTTCCAAGAATAACACTCTAAGTTATTGTTACTTAATAGTATTATTCTCAATTCTTATCTAACATGTAAAGGCTTAGAGCGACTGTATCTAATTTTATATATCTACTTATAGGTCTTATTGAGTTATTTTCGAAGACTTTTATGGATAGTAAGAAAATTTGAAAGGCTTTATAAAAGGCTTTTATGTGACATCTTTAGTAATAAATGTCATCGTAACTAATATTAGTATGGCAAATATGTTGGTAAGTGTTGAAATCACGTTACTTTCTAAAGGGTATTAGCAGTTTGGGTTACAAATTGAATCTACGGATGGCGCAGTGGTTTAAGAGTTGCTTTCCCAATACCACTGCGCTGTGTTGTGGGTTACACAATGTACGTAAGGTATCGTAGCCTATGTATAAATGACTAGCTGATCCGCGCAACTTCGTTTGCTTAATATATATATTTTTTTTGTATGTACCTATTACTAAGGTGGCAAACAAGCATACGGCCTACACGACTGCTAATACCATCAGGCAGTATAGTCATTTTGGCAACGAAAAAGTAGATATCTCACTCTTAATTAAACAGAGTATTATCTATGTATTTTGGATTAAGCAAATATAACTTTTTTTTATACAATTAATGTGGCAATCAAGCATACGGCCCTCCTGATGGTAAGTGGTCACCATAGCCTATGGACGCCTGCGACACCAGAGGCATCACCTGCGCTTTGCCGACCCTTTAGGAAAGGAAGTGGGAAGGAGAAGGAGCGGGAAGGGGGAAAGGGGGTGCTTGGGCCTCCGGCACTCTCACTCTCCGAACGAAATACAACAGTAGGAATACTATTTCACGACGATATTCTGTGAGAGGGTAGTCCTTCTCCGGTCGAGCCGGCCCATTCATGCTGAAATCAGCGAGGCTCTACTACTCTAAAGAAAAATATAAGAGAATTTTCCCCGTTTTTGCAACATTTTTCATTGCTGCTCCGCTCCTATTGGTTGTAGCGTGATGTTATATAGCCTATAGCCTTCCTCGATAAATGGACTATCCAACACTGAAAGAATTTTTCAATTCGAACATGTAGTTCTTGAGATTTGCGCGTTCAAACAAACAAACTTCAGCTTTATAATATTAGTATAGATATAAAAATATCTAATTGAAAAACGGTGATAATGTTATACTCTGGTATTGCATGTATTTCTATATCGTATCGATTTTGTTTCGAGAAGTCATAAGCGTGGCAGCTTATATTCCTGTAGTGTTATTTGTTAAAAAGGATAAATTCCGCTCTAGGATTAATTCCTGTGTCGCGCTGGCGGGGACTTTACAAACATTCAAACAACAGACACATAGAACACCCAGACTCGACACAACCATTTGTGGATCACACAAATTTTTGTCCCGTGTGGGATTCGAACCCACGACACTTGGCGTAGAGGCAGTGGCGAGGCGGCCACTTAAACCACTACACTGTGCAGCTGATTCAAAGATACTAGACACCACTACGATGCTGCAAAGCTATCCCGCTCCCTGCCTTAAAAAGTAGGTAAAGATATCACTGCGTATTAATAATAATTGTGGATGTTGACATATTGATTCCTTAGCTACAATATTCAAAAGTCTAGTACTTAACTGCGCCGAGAGAAATGTGGCAAAACAGGCGGTCACAGTTAAGTGAATAAAATCAACACTTTTTGTTTAATACAAATATAAAATATACATTTACCATAACAATGAATGTGTTTATAATTACTCTGTGTAAAAAACTTAAAATAATAAATATTTTCGTCTACAAAATTACGTAAATCTGCACAAAAAAAAACAAAAACTTAAGCTCGTGATTTTTAGATTATAACAGTAGAAATCTTTCCTATTTTACAGCTTAAACGAAACATAAATAGTTATATTACAATTTGTCCGTCCTAAATATTTAAGTTATTGTTTGACAATAAAGATACATATTTATTAAAAAAACACTTCAAATCCTCCATACAATTTTACTATGGCGGCCGCGCCGCATTTCTGTCATTATCTGTCTTACGCTCGGCGCAGTCTTAATGCTAAAATATCGTTATTATCTTCGTTCACCGTTCCAGTAACAGTTATACCGTACAAAAGTTGATATTTAACAGAATCTACTTAAACTATAACTCACTCTATTGTTGAAACTTAAAAGGTGCTATAACTCAAGAAACTCTTAAGAATAAGACATAGCGGAGTTCCAACAAGGACTTGTCTGTAAAACTTTAGTGCGTATTAAAACTTAATTATCGCTCACTCTAACTGTAAAGAAAATATCTGGAGAAAATCTTCATTACTGAGTTCTTCATAATGTGTTTGAAGATGTGTGAAGTTCACAAATCCACTGCACTAGATTAGTGGACTATGATCAACGATATTGTAATCTGACTCATATCTACTCATATTATAAATGTAAAATATTGTCAAGATGTCTGTTTCTTAATCACTCAATGCGTAAACTGTTGTGCGAATTTGGATGAAATTTAATTCACAGATAGACCATGTCTTGTACATGTTGACCGATTTTTATAAAATTATGTATATTTGGGAGGTATGAGAATAGATCGTAAAGTGTATTTAATACCGCTAGATGATTAGTAATATGGCAGAACAACGTTTGCCCGGTCAGCTAGTATCTTATATAATATGTATATTATATTTTTCAGACCAATATCTTAAATTTGTCTCATTTGTACATGCTGTACGTATACCTAACAGTGTCTTTCAAAATCTCGACATATTCACGTGTATATTGGCGGAATTGACGTGACACGACATTGTAAGTCTACTATGCTAATTATAATATAATATCAGCCTTGTATTAAACTGTCCCACTGCTGGGCACAGGCCTCTTCTCACTATGAGAAGGATTAGGCCATAGTTCACCACGCTGGCCTAGTGCGAGTTGGCAGATTTCACATATCTTCGAGAACATTATGGAGAACTTTCAGACATGCAGGTTTCCTCACGATGTTTTCCTTCACCGTTAAAGCAAGCGATAATTAACTATTTAATACGCATATAACTTCGAAAAATCAGAGATGCGCGCCTTGGGTTCAAACACGAGACCTCTGCGTGGCAGTCCAACGGTTTACCACTAGGCTATCGCTGCTTATATGTTAATTATTTGTGTACTATTCGTATTTTTATTAATTCATTATATCTAAAACTTTTATTATTTGCTAAGATATCCATTCATTGTATTAATAAACTTACATCTTATTGTTTTAAGATATCCACCATATTAGCATAGAAATAATATATGTTTAGTGAAAATGATATTTTCACTATTTCTCTATAACACTTTAAAAATCTTTTTTTAGAATAAGGTCCAAATGATTTATTGATTTTAGGACTTGAACTAGTCCAAGTCCTAAAACTACTTTAGCATAGAAATCTTAGTGATACAAATGTATATATTTTGCTGCAACTCCTAGTTGTCCCATCACGTGTATTTCCTTTGTCAATAAAATTCAACATTCATCAAACTTTCAAACAATACAACAGTTTCACACATACTCCGTTTTAGACGCACTGGCGTGGGTTAGCGGCCTTTCCGTAACAATACTACAATACAATCTTACTGCAAAAGTATTTTTGCATTTTATAATAACCACAACACTTATCAAACATACGAAAATCAACTTTAAGACGTAAGCAATAAAACTCAAAACAACTGCAGACGGAACATTGTTTCTTGGACAATATAAAACGTTTGCGTGACAAACGAAAATATGTCTTATGCTTACAGGTATAAAGGTGTTGTGGACAGTAAATGTAAGTTGGTCGGCACATAATTTCGTTAGCTACGAGTCGTCACGTACAGGTTATCGTATCCGTGTCGCGGCATAACAACTGCTTGTAACTTGGACTTGGGATAAGTGATAGGTATTTGCCGTTTCATAATGCCTAGCTTTGCGAATATGGGTCGTA
The DNA here is from genome assembly GCA_963564715.1 of Catocala sponsa. Lineage (NCBI taxonomy): Eukaryota > Metazoa > Arthropoda > Insecta > Lepidoptera > Erebidae > Catocala > Catocala sponsa. Next base: position 2,910,916 of record OY751337.1, read on the forward strand.
TTTTAAGTGATATTATACGCTAAAGTTTTGGCTATATCTTTAGTTAGTATTAGGTATTAAATATCGGTGTTACATGTTATGTAGTTTCGTGATCGTTTCTGGAACATTTTGTGGGTATTTGTAACTCATATTGAGTAGAGCATTTATTGTATTGCTTTGGCTTATTCGCAAAAGCTTAATATAAACGATTACTTGTTTTAGTTTTTTAAATATAATGCTATTAGATTGAAACTTAAAAACTGATATCCAGTCAAATCCGGTTAGACTAGAAAGCCGATCCCAAGTGACTTGGGAATAATAAAGGCTAGGGAGAAGAAGGAGATTGAAACTTAATGACATAACCAAATACAACTGTGTCTGGCTGCTGGCTGGCCGCTGCAGCTCAAAAAGGAAAATTTGGACCCTGTTGCAATTTGAACTGTCTATTAATTTAATTTAATTGTTTGCATAATGTAGCCTGTGTTTGCAATTATAGTAGTGTCTGTTTTTCAAAAACGTGTTTGTCACAACAATGCATTGACTTATAAGTTTAAGAAATGAACACAAAATAAATAAAACCGTAAATAATTAATACAAACATATCCTAAACATATTTTATTGGCATGCATTGATCTCTTAGACTCTGACTCAACGTTAGTAAGATAAGCGAAACAAAGATAAGAATGAAGTGTAAAAAATAATATCCCTGAATGTCATTCACCAGCTATAGTTTAAGGTCTTACGAGAGACAAGCTTATTATGCCTCTATCGAACACGTAATCGTACTCTTAATTAAAGAGCGACTTAACTCGAAATTTGGAATTAAGGCAATTTGAACTTTAATTACGTGACTATAAATTCTAATATTATACTTATGTCAAGTAATTGCAACAGAGTTTCCGAGTAGTAGAGCCTCGCTGATTTCAGCATGAATAGGCCGGCTCGAGCGGGGAAGGACTACCTTCTCACAGAATACAGAATATCGATGTGAAATAGCAGTGTTCCTACTGTTGTGTTTCGTTCGGTGAGTGGAGTGGAGTGGAGACTCAATCACCCCCTTTCCTCCATCCCGCTCTTTCTCCTTCCCACTTACTTTCCTAAAGGGTCGGCAACGCGCAAGTGATGCCTCTGGTGTCGCAGGCGTCCATAGGCTACGGTGACCACTTACCCTCAGGAGGGCCGTATGCTTGATTGCCACTTTAATTGTATAAAAATAAAGTTATCTTTGCTTAATCCAAAATACATAGATAATACTCTGTTTTATCAAGAGCGAGATATCTACTTTTTCGTTGGCCCACCAAAATGACTATACTGCCTGATGGTATTAGCAGTCGTGTAGTCCGCGAGCTGAGACCTTCATACCAAATCCTCATTACAGATTTTGACGGCTTATCACGCGCCACTTGAAGGACGCAGGTGACGAAGAAGGACTCAGTTTATAAATCCAAGGTGTTGGTCATAACTAGACAGAAAACCTAATATCACTTTACCCAACCCGGGAATCAAACTCAGAACTTAACGATCGCATACTAAACAAGCACAAACTTGAACCACGTACCACGAAGGCAGTTTTTTATTATAATAAAATCCTACTAATATTATAAATAGGATAGTTTGTGAGTATGGATGTATGGATGTTTGTTACTCTTTCACGTAAAATCGAATGAACCGATTACGATGAAACTTGGTATGTAGATAGCTGGAGACCTGGATTCACACATAGGCTACTTTTTATCCTGATATTCCCACGGCAACGGGACTTACAGGGGTCAAACCACGGAGAAAAAATCAACGGGTTGCACTCCGGGAGCCGGCAGAAGAGAAACCTTGAATATTAACGTTGTGCATATTTGATATTTTGGAATGGCTAGGGAATAATTTTGCACGAATTGCTTTAATTATCAGTATAAAAGTACTATCATTTATGTGGTAAAATACAATATTCATTTATTGCGCTATCGTACACAAACATGACAATTCTCCCTCCGTCTTACGAATTTTCGATCAGGTCACGTGTCCTGACTCGAGTTTGACAATTCTCCCTCCGCCTTACGAATTTTCGATTAGGTCACGTGTCCTGAAGCGAGTTCTACATTTTTTACCCATCACAAAAAAGTGCACAACGCCGCTAAAGAAGTTTTCACTTCAAAAACTAGAGCATAACATTTTTTTTACGTTAAAAAAAAGTATAGATACAAGAAATCCTGAACTGCTAAAATTATATCGTGCTTAGAAGGCTCCGGTGCATTTGCGGTGCGCTGTGAATAGCACTGTGGCACCACTACTCATCGTTTGGTATGCTACTTTAATGCTCAACAGCCATTTTATCTACTAAGGATGTGCTTAGATTGTAAGCCGCAAGATAGTAAACTGCTTTAAGAAATCCACTTGGAACGATTTTGAGTCTTGTGTATTACGAGTATACCAATTTAAAGAATTTTGGTAGTAGTGTACTGTAGTTTAAAGTAACTAAGATGAAAATTGAGGGTTATATCGTGTGATTTTCGTATACAATTGAGATAGCATACATGATGTGGCTTGGGCTTATGGTACATACTTACTGTAGACTATGAACGCCATAAAACCTGAAATATCAATATTCGTTCCGTTATATATTTAACTAGATGTTCCCGCGGTTTCACCCGCGTTTATCGTTACTGCGCCGTCCCAGTGGGTCGTAGCGTGATGTTATATAACCTATAGCCTTCCTCGATAAATAGGCTATCCAACACTAAAAGAATTTTCGAACCAGTAGTTCCTGAGATTAGTGCGTTCAAACAAACAAACAAACTCTTCAGCTTTATAATATTAGTATAGATTAGGAATGAAAACATTAACAAAAAAAAAAAACTGTCAATTATACTATACTAGCTTTTGCTCGCAGCTTCACTCGCGTTAATTTAGAATTCGACAATCAATTCGGGTTGTACTCTGCTTGTAATAATATAATTTAATCATGATTCGAAAGATATGTGGCGCCATCTATTATTATAAGAACGTTATTATTGTTTTCCTCGGGAACAGTAATGTTTTTCGGGATAGCCTATGTCCGTTTCTGTACACCTGTCAACGTTTATGCAAAATTTCAGGATGATCGGTTCAGTGGTTTAGGCGTGAAAAGGTAACAAACAAACAAACAAACTCATTTTCGCATTTATAATAATAATAACATTGTAATCTGTAGATAAAGTCGTGAGCAGTGTGTTTGTTAATTCTATCATTTTACTCCTAAAATTGTTGTAATGTATAATACACTTTTGTTTGTTGTCCCTAATAAAATAAAATAAAATAAAATACAAATAGGTTATACTCTGCCTGATGGTAAATGGTTATTGTAGGCTACAGACACCGTTTAAGCAAGGATATCTATTTTCTATTCTTTTTTAAAAACAAAACTTTACTAGGAATGAGTGAGACTCGAAACAAGGCTGACAAACTGAATGTAATGCACCTCTGCCTATTTTTTCAGAGATAATTGTGAGACAATGTATGTAAGTGTGCTATTGTCGTATTTAATTTCACTTGGTACTTCCACAAGACATAACGATTAGGTACACCATAAGGTAGTTATAAACTAATTTCACTATACATACTTTGTGTTAAACTAAATGATGCGAAGTTGTTGTCGAGTTCAGAATAATGCCGGGGAAAATACAAGTTTCGCACGCTTCGGAAGCTCTTTGTTCGACGAAGTACGGAGCTAGTTATAAATGTATATATATATATATATATATATATATATATAATGAATGTACTTATTAAATGAAATGTACCGCAGGATAATTATGGGAAACTAGCATTTGTCTGCGACTTCATTGGCGTGGAATTCGGAAGTAGGTACATATATGTCGGAGAAGTATTGTTCTCTATGGCAACGTCATTAGTGGTTGCGGGCTTAGTGGGCGTCATCTGGGTAATATTCGAGCACAAAACACAACTATGCTGGTTTTACACTATTTTTATTTACAATAAACAATATTTTCACTTCACAATAATGTCGAATGAACAATAACAGTTAAGACCGAGCAGTGGGTTCAGGGCACTGATCTTACTTTTTTTTACACAACTCACAACTCAACGTTCCAACTCGATCAGTCGCTATCGCTCAAATGTGTCTCAATAACTGTCGGCCTTCCTAAAGTAAAGATGGCGCCTCGACCCCACTTAAGCACGCGCTCTCTGCTCTGATTGGTCGTTACGTGAATTACAATATTCATAATTTTATTAGATTAATAAGGTTTTTGAACTAAATTTAACAAATCAAATAAAATAAAATTAAGAATTTTAAAAGTAATTAAAACGTAGACAATTTATATTGTGAATTATACGTGCAAACAACAATCAACCCGACTCATAGCTTCCTCCGACATATATGTATATATTTTGCTTTCTTTGCATGTAAGATGAAACTGATGTACACAAACAATAGTTTACTTCTAGTTGGCGTATGAAGATGAAACTTGCACCATATTTTAAGTTAGACCTCTAACAATACAACTGCGAAAATCGCTTTTAATTTAATACAGTCGTTTTTATGTGATGCGCGTACAAACATACAAACAGACAGACAAAAATTCAAAAAATAATTGTTTTGGCTTCTATAGCTCTTATTTAGACTCTTCGCATTATTTTCTCAACCATCTCCTTTGTACAGATGTCAACCAGTTACAAGTTTATTAACCCCTGAGTCTTCTTCGAAGAGGATAATGAAAACACTATGTGGGTCTGTGTGTCTGTTAGTGATAACTCCGGAACCACTGGACCGATTGACTTATAACTTGGTGTTCAAACATCTTGGGGTCATACCTCGGTTGAGTTTGAATATGGGCTCTGTGCGTAAAAAGACCCTCGAGATATAGGGCTCATTTCTTTTCACTACTTTTACATTTAAAACGAAGAGGTTAAATCCTTTGTTTTTACACCCATCTCGTTAAATGTATAGATATCTTAATAGGTATATAAAGCACTCTACTAGAGTAAAACAATAATTTGTGTTTATTATTTGTATGTTTGTTAAGTCCCTCGCAATATAAGACCTGGTATCTAGTTCGGACGTACTAGATACGTACTAGACAGCGATAGCTCAGTTGGGTGACCAACAGACTGCAATGCAGAGAGTCTCGGGTTCGAACCCACGTCGCGCACCTCTGACTTTCGGAAGCTATATGACTTTTCAAAATTATGTGCGTCTTGATTGGCAATTATCGCCTGCTCCGTGCCTCGGAGAGCACGTTAAGCCGTCGGTCCCGGCTGCCATGAATATATATGGCAGTCGTTATTGGGAAGTCAGTGCCCTCTAATATTCTGACACTAGTCTAGCCTTAGGGTATCGTTAGCCTTCGGGTTGCGGAGGTCAGATGGCAGTCGCTCCGTGTAAAAACTGATATCCAGTCAAATCCGGTTAGACAAGAAAGCCGACCCCAAGTGATTTGGGAATAATAAAGGCTAGGGAGAAGAAGCTCTAGTTCGGACGTAGCTTAAAAAAAAATGAATTAATACGATAAGCTATGTCGGAGATGTGTAACTGATTACTGATTTATTAAAATAAATTTTACAGTTCTTCTTAAATTCCAATCCAATACAATAACGCAGTTACATAGCTGGAAACTAATGTACTTCTCACCTTTTGTAATTAATTCATAATTATATTCCAAATGTTTCCAAAGACGATTACCTCATTGATTTCGTAGACGAGGTTTTAATTTATAGGTAGATCAAAGTTTTATTGGATTTTTCTGTTAAGTCAATTTAAGTAACATTGTGTCTAATAATGTACAGTAAAATGAAAATACACCTTTTATATAGAATCTAAATCAAAGCTGGAGAAATGTGGATGTAATACATCTCGGCTAACCAATACTAGCGTACGAGTAAATCATTGTGATATTTTCTTTGTATTCACTTGGATCATTACAAAGGTAGTCATTTAACTTATCATATGGCACACTGATGTATAATATATCTTATCTTATCTGGGGGCCAGTCAGTGCAGACAGGCGACACTTCGACCCAGTGGGATCTTTTGTGTCGACACTCTCCCAATAACGACTGCCATAGATGTTCATGGTAGCTGGGACCGGGGAGGCGATAATTGTCAATCAATATCTTCCTAAAGGAGGTGCGCGACGTGGGTTCGAGCCTGAGACCCTCTGCATTGCAGTCTGTTGGTCTCCCCACTGAGCTATCGCTGCTCGATGTATAATATAACTCATACTGATACTGTAGCCGATACCCGATTGATAATTTATACCAAAACTTTGGCTCTATTGCCTAGTATTTTGGATTGGAACACACACATATGCACTCACAACTAAATACGCTCGCTACATTGTCGCGAAAATAATTACAGTAAATATAATTTGAGCGCGCATTTAAGTTTGAACAATAATTACAGTAATTACTAATATAATGCAATAGTTGCACAGTATACATTGTAGCTATTATTGAAACTGTAGTTTGTACCTTCACTGTTTTATTGGTCCAATGGTATATTAGTAGCAATATGGAGGTCTAAAACGCCTGAGAGATTTTGATATAGAATTTGGGTATAATAATATGTCTGTTTTTACACAAAAGCAGCGATAGCTCAGTGGGTACACCAACAGACTGCAATGCAGAGGGTCTCGGGTTCGAACCCACGTTGCGCACCTCTAACTTTCAGAAGTTATATGACATTATTTACAATTATCGCCTGCTCCGTGCCTCGGAGTGCATAACGTGTCGTCGGTTCCGGCTGCCATGAACATCTATGGCAGTCGTTATTGGGAAGTCAGTGTCCTGTAATATCCTAAGGCTGGTCTAGCCTTAGGGTATCGTTAGCCTTCAGGTTGCGGAGGTTAGATGGCAGTCGCTCTGTGTAAAAACTGATATCCAGTCAAATCCGGTTAGACTAGAAAGCCGACCCCAAGTGACTTGGGAATAATAAAGGCTAGGGAGAAGATGTCTGTTTTTACACAATAAAAGTGATTAACAAGAATATATAGAGGCCAGATGGTAGGTGTTACTGTAGACATGGATTGTTTTCATGAGTATCACAAGCACGGAGCAGATTTTTGAGGAAAAGAATTAAAGATGTGATGAAACTGGGAGTTTGAAGACTCGGTTGGCGTAGTGGATTGAGTGATCGCTTTGCTATTGCGTCAGCGCCGAGTGTTGTAAATCAAAATGTTCTTTGTGGTCATTGTTTGAATATTTGTAAAGTCCCCAACAATTCCTAGTGCTTGAATTGTTTTTACCCAACTACGGCGAAGCCAAATGATTAGTAATGATTTTGGCAGTCTGGGTATGTATGTTTGTATGTTCCACCGTAGTGCCTAAACTAATGAACCAATTTTAATTAATGAGGTGTCAATAGATTTGTAATAATGGCCCGGGTGACATAGGCTATATAAATCTTAAATCCGTCCTTTTTAGACCCGTTTTTTACGTAGTCGGGTTATAGTTTTTGAACTTTCAGTAAAGAGGATTATATGGGCCTCTGGACCAAATCGGGCGAGCCGCAGTTTATGCTGCGTTTCACCCAGTGAATAAAAGTAAGCACCATCTTACAGGTAAGAGTAGTAGTATCTTATCTTATCTTGTGTGTGGGTGCCAGTCAGTACAGACCGGCGAACTTCGACCCAGAGTAGTAGTAACTTACGCTTATTACACCAATGTAAGTAACTACTTCCAGGAGCCTGCTTATTTGTGACATCACCAGCAATTTATTCTGTCTGCTATACCAAGCAGGATCAATTGGTATACAGGCATAATTCTACTTTTTTGAAGTGAAACTTCTTTATGCGCGTTGAGCATTTCTTGGGTCAACAAAAATCATAGAACTCGCGTCATTGTCGCGCTTCGTCATCGTCACGCTTCCACGCTTTCTATTTTTGAATTATTTTAGAATATTAACATTATCTCAGAAATGGTGCGTCCTACGCAAAAAATAACGAAATTCCCACTTAATAATCCCTAAGAGAGTTTCAGAAATCCGACTCGCCCTTTTTTTATTTATAAAAAAGTGTTTATGATTAAGGATTAAAGTTTTCACTTCTGTCGGTAGTCCCCAAAGACCCCCCAATTTTTTTTTTTCATACTTAACTCGCCGTCTACGGCCACTATGCAGAAGTTGTCGCAATACTCCAGGTTTATGCGTCTATCCTCTTGTGCGCTATCTTTGGCATGTAAGTAGTGTCACTGTTGTTAGCTTAAGAACTAACTTCCTAGATTTTAAAATTTATAAATATCTGCAACTTGTCCCTAAAGTAATTTTTGGGAATGAAAGATACAGTGGTTCTCTCTGTTATAATTATCTATACTAATATTAAAAAGCTGAACAGTTTGATTGTTTGTTTGTTTGAACGCGCTAATCTCAGGAACTACTGGTTCGGTTAAAACATTTTTTGAAGTGAATCTTCTTTATCGACGTATGGGAGAAATTTTGTAGCAGTGTAAAAAAAAATCGTCACGTTTTTCGGTTACGCGCCATGTTGCTTTTTTTATCAAAGTTTAGTATAGTGACGTAAAGAATATAATGTAATATATTATAATAATAACAATAATATATTAGTTTTGAAGTTTGGTTTGAAATAAGAATAACAATATATTAATTTGAAAGTGATAAAATAAAAAGACTTATTCAAATTTAAGTGAATTTACAAGAAAAGTGAGAGTGATTATATATTTCGTTTTATAAATTCAACACGTATGAGCATGATTTTAATATTTATTTGAGGTTAACCTCACTTTTTGATTGTAAGTATCAGTAAATGTATATAAATCTGTTAAAATTATATTATAAAAATGATATGTCGTAAAGAAGTTTCACTTCTTACCTGTGTACTCTGGTACACACACACACATTTTTATTTAGTATTGGATAGCCTATTTATCGAGGAAGGCTATAGGCTATATAACATCACGCTACGACCCACAGGGGCGGCGCAGTAACGATAAACGCGGGTGCAACCGCGAGAACATCTGGTAAAAAATAAAGTAGGGACGCTATATCATAATCAGATGAAAAATTTAAAGGAGGAACATGCCTTATGTATCTTATGGCTCGTTCATATACATCATTGTAGTACTTTACGAGAAAATTGCCTGCTTGGTTTCAGTTTTAATTATTCAGTAGCTGCCATCATTTTAGTAGCTGTCAGTATCTAGATCAGCAGGTAACCTTCTTTTATCTTTATCACAGGTAAAAAGATGATAATAGCACTAACAAGCGCATAGCTTTTAAATGTTCTAATGCAAGTTTTCACCATAAAACTCTTCGCTACGTAACAATAGTCAGAAATAAACATCTATCTACTTTTACTACCTCCGAATTTAATTACTAAACAGAACGGAAACTCAAAGTGAACACGATGAAAAGAACACAAAACGTAAAAAGAAACCTATTGCACACACAAAAGACTCCTACCTCGCATAACTTCGCTACCTCGTGTGGAAAGAAAAAAATATTTTCATGGATTTTACCAAATTTAATATCGTCATTTCGGCGAAATCTTCTAAATTAGCATCGACAGCAGCTACCCGATCGGTTTCACCTTCGCTTCTAAATTCCAAATTTCATTTCACTTCGATTTTATTGGAAAAGTTAAGCAGTACCTACCTATAAGTTGTGTAACATACAGTGAGATAGCTTGATGGACTTTTTGTTGGATGTGAAAATAATGAGGCTTTCGTAAATAAAGACATTAAATTGATTCTACTATTTTTATACACTCTGATTCGATCCTACTCGCAAAACGGAGTCCTCCGTTACAATTTTTTTTCAACCTTCTATGACTATAAACATAGGTACATACATAGTCTCACTTGCACATATGTATACCCGCGAAGCGGTAGATAAAGGTTTATCACACCTAGTTTTATGTCCCACGTAGTTATAACGCAAGCCTATTGATTTAACCGCCCACAATCCCAGACTCCGCGTCACTACTGAAAATTTCATAACAAAAAAATCACTGAAGCATTCACTGACTATGTCTATCAAAGCGTGTTAAAACGATATATAATCTAAAGTTCTCATAAAACAAACCTAGCCCACCTAGTCAACAACAAGACATTGAGACAACCACCATCTTCGTCTCCCCTTGAACATGGCTGCTGAAAGGGAACCGAAACGTCGGGCAAACTGTAAACTTAAATATAAATAGTTTTAATAATATAATTAGCTTAAAAGTATTTAAGTTCAATATTATTAGCGCAGCAGGGGTAGGCCTCCTACAAGGTGGACCGACGACCTGGTAAAGGTCGCGGGAAGCGGTTGGATGCGGGTGGCCCAAGACCGGTCTGTGTGGAAAACCTTGGGGGAGGCCTATGTCCAGCAGTGGACGTCTTTTGGCTGACATGATGATGATGATGATGATGATTATTAGGGTAACAGTTTCAAAATTATGTAATAAAGTGTTAAATAAACAAAATAAACAACGCAATAAAATCCGTATAAAGTTCGTATAATTTCCGTTATTCCGTTTAATTTCTATGCCCAGTCAATCTAAAACTTGAGTGCCTACGTCATCATCCCACTAGCACAGCACGATTAATTATTACGACATTCTAAACAGAGACAAAAGGATTACAGTGACGTACTTATTCAGGAGATTACACGACGCGAGTGTAATCCTCGACGGGAGACAAAGGTGCACCCGTGGTACACGCAAAAGGTATTACCGTTAACTGTGTTTAGATGACGATGTTTAGGGTGATTATGTACTCTTAGAGATCATTTGGACGAATGTTACGTGAAGGTTGATGATGTCTGAATGTTTGTGCATTGTTATGAAAATTGCTACGAACAAAAAATGTTTTAGGTGTACGTGAAAGTTGCACATTGAAATAAATGCTGAACAAAGAAGTTAGAGAAATATACAGAAACTAGCTTTTGCCCGCGGCTTCGCTCGCGTAAATGTAGGTTAGGTTGACACCCTAATCATCTAGCGGTATGAAATATACTTTACGACCTATTTTCATACCTACCAAAAATACATAAAATATTTCATAAAAATCGGTCGAGCCGTTTCGGAGGAAAGCGATCACAAACACAGTGATACGATTTTTTAAATATATAGATATATGTCCAGTATGCATGTCTCGGACAATATAAGAGAAAGCATGATCACACAGCTCGGAGTATTAAAAGTTCGAAAAAACCACGTAATTAAATATTTTAATGATAACAATCAGTGAGAAATAACTAGATTATCAGTAATAGAGAATGGTATTACCTTTATCTCTATTAATATACTATATTCTACGTTTATGAAGGTACCTGGAAACATGTTTATTTCAGAGATTACGTTTTGACATATCTTACGCAAATATAATATGTCATATAAAATTTAATTAACCATCACAAGCTCCTTACAGGTGATTTAGTTTACAACTTGCCATCACCGTACTTTCTTCTGTATCACACGCTGAATCGAGTATCTTAGATAAATATTCGACACAAGCTATCCTATCCTAACAAATAAACACAATAACATTTTGCCTGGTCCGGAAATCGAACCAGTTGTTATCCTATAAAAATATTACCTTCAACAGTGGATAAAGAAATAATCAAAAATTGCCACTATAGAAAATTTCACTATCGATACAGAAGTGAGTTTGGTAGTCAGATTTTACAGAATGGCACAGCTGAAACTTCATATCGAACAGTAGCTTAGCGCAAATTAATATCACCATATAAATTTTATCGAAAACCTATAAGTTATAATTTAATTTAAACGTCCTGCACAATATAACATAACACAAAAAATGTGCCTATTACAATTTCCACTACTACACTATCCAATCAGCTAGAGGGTACATATCCATAATAATATATTAAACCCTGCAGGTAAAATATACCTTGTTCACTAATTCCTTCCACGTTCAATAAATACCGTAACAATAGTCCAGTGGCTATTGTGCTCGCTTCCGGTCGGAAGGTCCCCTGTTCAATGCGATCTCGTTCAACCATTGTGTTCTCACTTATGCAATGTAACCTTTATTGAACTAAATCAGGGTATAAAGAATGATCATTTAATTTTATTTGTTACTTTTCTGTTGAGTGGTTTATGGGTTCTTCGAAGAGTTGGGTTTGTATATAGCTTACTAATTCTAGTATTCTTGTGGATACAAGTAATAGTAGTAATTTGAAAATTATCGCCTGCTCCGTGCCTCGGAGAGCACGTTAAACCGTCGGTCCCGGCTACCATAAACATCTATGGCAGTCGTTAGTCAGTGACCTCTAATATCCTGACACTGGTCTAGCCTTAGGGTATCGTTAGCCTTCGGGTTGCGGAGTTCAGACGACAGTCGCTCCGTGTAAAAACTGATATCCAGTCAAATCCGGTTAGACTAGAAAGCTGAACCCAAGTGACTTGGGAATAATAAAGGCTAGGGAGAAGACTAGTATTCTTGTGAATCTCTCCAGCTAAACTCGAATGCTTAAGTTAGGGGTTAGCTCGCGTGGGTAGCTCCATAGGTACGATCTCGATTCCAAGTCGTAAGCTTTATGCATTAGGCTACCGCTGCATTTGATTTTGCTGTCACTTTACTTCTGACATAATTAATAATAGGAAAAATCTAAATAAGCTTGATCGGTGACACCGGGACCTCATGATTGACACAAGTTGTAAAACTAATTTGGTGGCAAAGATACGGCTCGACTAATAATGGGTAGTTACTGTAAGTAGCCTAAGCACGATTGTAGCATAGACATTTACGTACAACAATATGTAAGGTTATTCAAAGAAGTTAGCGCTAGAGACTGTTTTTTTTTGTATAGTTCTAAAGTGGCAATCAAGCATACGGCCCACCTGATGGTAATTGGTCACCATAGCCTATGGACGCCTGCAACACCAGAGACATCACTAGCGCGTTGCCAACCCTTTAGGAAAGGAAGTGGGAAGGAGAAGGAGTGGTAAGATGGAAATAGGGCGATTGGGTCTCCGGCACTATCACTCACCGAACGAAACACAATAGTAGGAATACTGCTATTTAACGTCAATATTTTGTGAGAGGGTAGTCCTTCCCCGGTCGAGTCGGCCCATTCATGCTGAAATCAGCGAGGCTCTACAACTCAGTATCATCCTCTCTGTTCCTTTATTCCTACACACTGTCCTACATTTTGACCTTAATACCTTTCACATAGGCTGCGGTGATTGGTTACCAGAATGGCAGCAGACCGTACGTTTGTTTGTTGCTTATGTAGTTTACGGTATGTGGCGGCTTGGTTTCATTGAAACCTTTCCTTGATACCTAAAAAGCATCATGATGTCCTCGAGCAGCTATTTCCACTTACCATTACATAGGCCGATGGCTCGTCTATCACCAGTAGCAATTAAAAACAGTTTTTTCTAGCTGATACCAATACCTCTCAGCAAATATTGGTTCCCATAAATCAAAAGAAAATTACCGGAACCGCGGTTTCCATCCATCAGATCATATTAGTCCGATTTGATAGATAAAATAGGGAACTGTGTGTCACACAAAAGTTAGAACACAGAGCTCAAATTCCTCTCTGTCGCGTTTCTTTTATTGACTACCAAAGTTTATTAGTGAAATTACACCTGAGGCCAGACACCCGTGTTGAGCGTGTACTTTAGCCGGATAAATAAAATTTATTACTTATGATACTTTGGGGGAAGTTATATTTTTGGATATTGTGTTTATTTTTGCGCGTGTATTTGTAAAATACTTACAATTAATTACGCTTATAAGGCTTTAAGTAGGCTATTTTTAAATACATATATCGCTTCTCACACCTATGATAACGAACAAGGGAAAGCTGTTCACCAGCTGTGGATTCAGTTTCCATATAATAACAGACAAAACCACTGCAGTCTACCGGGCTGAGTTTCAATCTATACCTATATAAAGCTGACCCGCGCAACTTAGTCTGCTTTACATAAGAGAAATTTCCCCGTTTTTGCAACATTTTTCATTTATGCTCTGCTCCTATCGGTCGTAGCGTGATATTATATAGCCTATAGCCTTCCTCGATAAATGGGCTATCTAACACTGAAAGAATCAGTAGTCCCTGAGATTAGCGCGTTTAACCAAACAAACAAACTCTTCAGCTTTATAATATTACTAGATGTGCCCGCAATTTCACCCACGTTTATAGTTTCTGCGCCGCCCCCGTGAATCGTAGAGTGATGTTATACAGCCTATAGCCTTCCTCGATAAATAGGTTATCCAACACTAAAAGAATTTTTCAATTCGAACTAGTAGTTTCTGAGTATAGCGCGTTCAAACAAACAAACAAACTCTTCAGCTTTATAATATTAGTATAGGTATATTATGTTGCTACTAAAAATTCTCGACAAAATAAGCCATTCACATTTAGCCCGACCTGAGAATATAATCATTCACTGCCGCTGCGAGTGTTATCCTAACTCACTATAAATCTAACTTAACGCAATAATATATATCGCCCTTCAAATATCTATTCTCATTTTAACATTTACTATTGATCGATAGGTTCAAATCAAGGGTGAAGGTTTTCAAGCAAAATTAAAATATAATTGTATAGAGTAGAGGAAAGCATAAATGGCTGTATGGTACGTAATATTTTTGTATAAAAATAGTGATAATACGGTCATCCACGAATTAAAAAGAAAATTATTTGGGAAGTCTTTGGGGACTGCCGATAGAAATGAAAACTTTAATCCTATTATAAACCAAAAAAAAGGGACTGGTCGGATGCTAGTTCCTGATACTCTCTTAGGATTATTAGGGGGTCAAAATTTTGTAATTTTTGCATAGGGCGCACTATTTCTGAGATATTCTAAAAAAAAATAATAAAGCGTGGAAGCGTGACGATGTCGCGAGTTCCATGATTTTTGTTCACCCAAGAAGTGTTCAACGCTCCTAAAGAAATTTTCACTTCAAAAAAAGAGTTTGTATGACTGTTTTCAAACTTATACTTAAAAAAATAAATTATCTATCACAAAACTTACGACCACGAATTCTATCAATAGTTTTACTATGTTGTTGCTACTATATGCCGTTTTCAGGACATTACAAGAGATGGCACACCTTCGTGTGGAAGTTATTCGTGCAGAATGTCGTGCTTACACTACATGGCGTCTATAACTTGTACATTTTACGACTTATAAACTATCTCAGGTAATGTTAGCATTAACACGAAATGTGGAACTCCTCGAGCCGTCTTTAAGACGAGCAGTAAGACGTGCTAGTGTATTTGACTGGTGCAGTTTAAATGGTCAATTCGCTACCAATGCAGAGAGGTACGTATTACAATACCGAAATTTCATAATAACTATGAATATATATATATTCTATATTCATAAAAGAAGAAAGAAAGAAATCTTTATTGCTATACAGCTGGGCGCAATGTGTATAAAGATATAACAAAAATAATAATAAAAAAGGAAGAAATAAAAACACAGTAACATTTAATATTCATTGAAATTAAACTACTATATACGGATTTTATCGCGTTGTTTATGTGACACTTTATTACAAAATTTTGAAACTGTTACACTACTATTACTATTAAACTTTACTAATGTTTAAGCTAATTAAATTATTGCAACTATTCAAACTATTTATTTTTTTATGTTTACACTTTTCCCGACGTTTCGGTTACTTTTCAGCAGCCATGGTCACGGGGAGACTAAGATGGTAGTTGTCTCAATGTTCCAGTGTAGTTATTTCAAAGTACCCGAACATAATCATTGGTGTTTCTATTTACGCAGAATGAGCTCAAAGTATCATGACGTCTAGCTGTGGTTTGCTTCTTCTTAGGTTTGACTATTTGAATAATAATAACCAAAGTGGTTATAATATAGTAATCTTTAAAAAAAGCCATGAGCTAGTGCGACCTTAAAAGTGTTACCCATTGACGGGAAATAAGTGTTAGTGTAGTTGGCGTAATCTTTTCCAGAGAAAACTTGGCTACAATGCTTTATTGAATGATGTATGATGGCGTAGTGGTTAGTGTAACCGACTGCTACGCCTGAGGTCGCGGGTTCGATTCCCGCACAAGTCAAACATTTGTGTGCATGAACATGGATGTTTGTCTTGGTCTGGGTGTTTCTATGTATAATATGCAAGTGTTTAAAAAAGAAGTATATATCTATGTTTATCCATTGTCTAGTACCCATAATACAAGTTCTGCTTAGTTTGGGCTAGATGGTGTTGTGTGTATGTGAAATAATATTATTATTATTATTATATTATTATTACAAGTTAATGACACGAGTTGATAGTTAGGCGTTGGCATGCCGAGTGTTCAGGCGAGGCGGGTGGCTCACGAGTCTTTGTGTGCGTGAGTTATTGTCGTTGTGTGCGTAAGTGCACACTAAAGCATTTACCATAGAACACACCACACACGTACAGTTTAAAGACTCATAATAATAATTATTACCTTATTATTTAACTTAATTTCAATTGCCTCGTTAATTTTTGAAGTGAAAACTTCTTTAGGCGCGTTGAGCACTTCTTGGGTGAACAAAAATCATAGAACTCGCGTCATCGTCACGCTTCGTCATCGTCACGCTTCCACGCTTTCCATTTTTGAATTATTTTAGAATATTAACAATATCTCAGAAATGGTGCGTCCTACGCAAAAAATAACGAAATTTGGACCTCCCTTTATTAACTCTAAGAGAGTAACAGGAATCCGACCCGCCACATTTTTATTTTTTTTTTTGTTTGTAAAGAAGTTGAGTATGATCAAGGATTAAAGTTTTCACTTCTATCGCAGTCCACAAAGACTGCCCCATTTTCTCTTTTTTTTGTATATCTTAAATATTTTCTTTGCGATGGTTGTCGGCTACGCGCTTGAGATATTAGTATTAAAATCAATCGTAGGTTACAGTAACCGCTTACCATGTATTTACCATATAAGTGTGTCGTATACTGGTTTGTCACTTTTATTAAATAAACTGAAACATATTATATTACCTATACATCTTATTTTATCTTATGTGGGGGCCAGTCAGTGCAGACTGGCGACGCTTCGACCCAGTGGGATCTTTTGTGTCGACACTCTCCCAATAACGACTGCCATAGATGTTCATGACAGCCGGGACCAACGGCTTAACGTGCTTTCCGAGGTACGGAGCAGGCGATAATTGTCAATCAATACGCACATAATTTCGAAAAGTCATATAACTTCCGAAAGTCAGAGGTGCGCGACGTGAGTTCGAACCCGAGACCCTCTGCACTGCAGTCTGTTGGTCTCCCCACTGAGCTATCGCTGCTCTCTACCTATACATAGTACTAAGTGTATTCTGTGCAATACAAAGTGTTATCTAGGAACGCCACTCAATACATACCGCGCAAGTAGATGCACTCAAGATTTCGTATTAAGTTGGTTTTAATACTGAATACGATACACATTCGAGTCCCACTTGTAACTGTATTACTCTGTTGAATTTGATATGATTATTGCTTATTGTGAATAAACGTCATGCATGTGGGTAGTTTGAATGAATCCTAAAGGTTTTAGTATTTGGTTGACAACAATAAGTCCAAACTGCCTCCGTGGCGCAGCGGTAGTGAATGCGACTGCTGTGCATGAGGTCTCGGGTTCAAATCCCGGGTCGGGCCAACAAAAAGTTATTGGGTTTTTCTGTTAAGAAATCTCAATAGCAGCCCGGAGTTAGGAAGTTGGCGGTGTTAGACACCCCCGTGCCTCAGAAAGCACGTAAAGCCGTTGATCCTGCGCCTGATCTCTCTCCGGTCGTGTCGGATTACCGTCCCATCGGATCATGAGAGTAAGGGAACAGAGAGTGCACTTGTGTTTGCGCACACGCTTGTACACTGTAATATCTCCAGCGCAGATGACCAGTCTCCGTTAAGACTGGCCGCCGTGGCCGAAATTCGGTCTGGAGGACTTTATTATTATTATAAATGCGAATGTGAGTTTGTTTATTTACGCTTTCACGCCATAACTACTCGATCGATCATCATGAAATTTCGCATATGGACATATGGTACTTTTCCCAACCCGAGACCTCATGCACAGCAGTCGCATTCACTACCGCTGCGCCATGGAGGCAGTTAAAGTATAATAACATACTGATGAAGGAACGTTAAGAGTAATCATCATCATCATCATCATAATTTCAGCCTATTGCAGTCCACTGCTGGACATAAGCCTCCCCCAGGGTTCGCCACAAGGCCCGATCTCCCGTTTTTGCCATCCAGTCACCTCCAGCCACCTTTTTCAGGTCATCGGTCCATCTGGCCGGAGGGCGTCCTACACTACGCTTGCCGAGTCGTGGTCTCCACTCGAGAACCCACTAAAAGTGATTTTCCACCAGAGTGGCGAGACGAGGCGAGGCGAGGAGAGACTTGAAATTTGTATGGCAAATTTTCAATTCTCTCCCAGTGCATCTTTGGTGGAAACAGTGTGGATTGACGAGGCGAGGCGAGGAGAGAATTGAAATATTTGTTTGTGTAAAAATGAACCGTATTACTTCATACATAGAGTATAAATTGACTTTGCAACAGAAACACGCTTCTCGCGATAGGCTTATTGTTGATTGTTGCTACTTATCGCATTGGGTTATACATATAGCCTGTAAAGATAACTTAGTGGAAAAGGGCAGTGCGATTTCAATTCTCTCCTCGCCTCGCCTCGTCTCGCCACTCTGGTGGAAAATCACCTTAAGAGTAATAATTAAGTAAAATTAATCTGGAATTAACGTACTAATATCAGCCATATATTAAGCTGTGCCACGATTTTCGAAAAAATTAAAAGGCCACGTAATGTTTTTTAGCAAAATTCTTGTCGATACCTTGTTTCAAAAATGCTATCCAACATGTAGTGTAAAAACATTGTAAACCGTAGGTAAAAATGCTATCCAACATGTAGTGTAAAAACATTGTAACTTGGCTTATTAAGTTTTACGATTTTATATGATCTACACAACAAACACACTTTCGCATTTATAATATAAACTAGCTGTTACCCGCGACTTCGTCCGTATGGAAATTAACAAAAAAGATCTATAATAAAAGTAGCCTAAGATACTTCGTATAATATCAAGTATTTGCCAGTGAACGTCCCGTCAAAATCGGCCCAGTCGTTTCAGAGATTAGCCGGAACAAACGGACAGAGCGGCAAAAATTTCAGAAATTGATTTTTTGACATAAGTGTCGCATATACTTTCATATACCTACATTTAGTACAAAGCTGATATTTTGACATTACAAATAGACATTTCAATTTTTTTTATTTGTATAGAGAAGTTACAATGCATTTTATGAAACGCGAGGAAGAACTAAGCAAATAAAAAAAAAATAAGGAACAAACTGTTCGACTTCCGCAAAAGGAACTTGGCACATCAAAACGTAACATGTATAATATGCGTATGTAAGATGATATAACCGTATGGTAACATTACAGTTAACTCGTTTCGTCTTAAGCGATCCCAGTTTTCCCATACGCATTCTCATAAGTCTCCGAAGCACTTTAAACTGGTCATTAAAACAAAACACGCAGTACAGGGAACTCGTCTCAACTCGTAAACTCGTAACAAGTCAGTGCCGAGCCGTAAAAAGTTGTAAAACAACATTATGAGTTCCTATCTTATACTCAGATGACTTACAAGTTACCTGACTTGGGTTACAGCATGCATTAAGACTTTGTTCTGAAGAAATCTTGTAAATGCGTGCTCTCTTATTGAGTTGGAGATGTTCTTTTGTAGTTGAGACGTTTATTTGGTGAGAAATATGTATTTTTTGTTTAAATGTGTAGGTAATTTGAATGTCAAAACATACATACATAGGCTGATGCCTGTTTTCCGGAGGGGTAACATTGCTTCTTCACTTTTCTGCTTGCTGCGTGCCTGGCTTTTCTCTAGAATAGTTCTGACCTGTATCCAAAACATCACTTATAGTCGTGGAATGTTCACTGTAGCCTCCGTTTTTCGCTTTACAATACATTAAAATTATAATATATTTTCATGATTTTTATTCTTACTGTATCTTACTTATATAATCTTTAAACTTTTCTGCCACGTATTTCATATTAGGCATGAAATTCACATTAAAATAACCTAATTTATAATAATAGTGTTTTAAATAAACAACGCGATAAATTCCGTATATGTATAAGAGTTTATTTTAACTATTAAAGTAGTTTAAGAATAAAGAAAGAAGTAAAGTTTAAAAGTAGTGTAATTGTTGTAAAACAATGTAAAAGTATAATAATGTTTTCAAATAAATAACTCGATAAAATCCCGTATATAGTAGTTTAGTTTCGCGTGAACGTAAGACAATATTATAAACTTCACAGATAGTATCTATATCTTAATACGTGAAGCAAAAACTTTGTACCCCTTTTTACGAAAATTGCGCGGACGGAGGAGTAAAAAATTTGGCACAGTTAAAGTTTATATGGAGAAGGAGGGGCGAATCCTAATATTTATATAAAATATGTATTAGAAATACATTAAATTAATGAAAAAGCACTACACGCACATAACCATGCATTTGACACACGCAGTCAAAGCGCGTAACTATGGTTACATATATCAGTATATCATGACATATATTAGCAATATCTTACAGGCAAACTTTGGTCGAATTTCGAGCACTAGGCGACCGCTAGTAATGTTTAATTGGTGACTTTTTCTATACCAATGCGTCAAGTATAGTATGTGTTCCATACGCCACAAATGTGATGTGATTGAAAGAATAAAAGATATTCACGATAGACAATATTGCCAGTGCAAACGACGATAAATCATGTTATTTCAACTCTATTATTTAGTAAAACGATCCAAAAACAGTCAATAACAGTTTTGGGAGTGACACAAAAAGCATTGAGCCTGAGGTAAAGAGTGTATCGATTTTATAGGTAACCATTTATACCACACAGGAGTAAAAAAGTATGCCTTCTGGGATAAAGGGGTGATCCAATTGGAAGATGTTTGGACAAAATTAATTTCAGGACGTGAAACAATATGGAGTCACCCTTATTGAAATAGGCAATAATTGGATATAACTATAAATTTAAGATACTTGCAGTGTAAGAACGAGAAATCTACATATATGTCAGTGCTTCTCTTTAACAAAACTATCACAAGTATCGTAAAAAACTTCGATATAAATAATAAAACATCTTGCTAACAAAGTGTCCACTGTCAAACTGCATCAGTTACAACAAAAACAGCGGAACTTCCATCCACAGAGTTTGTTTTTACTGTTTATATAACGTCGAACGCCGAAGTTCTAGTTTTTCCCCTCGAAGCCCGCTGAGCGGTGATTTATACACCAAGTTTGCCCTGCAAGTCGTGTTCTAAGTTAGCTATGTTAGAACAATAACTGGCCGTTTTTGTTATCTGATAATTGCTATAGTTAGATAGAATCTTGCAGTCTAGTGGCTATTCGATTTCTTAAAGTCGATTTACATTCAATTTTTGCTTGATTTTACCCGTAACTGTGTTCTCAATTCTCCCCGTTGTTTTCTCTTTAACGTCTTAAAAGAGAACTTGCTGGTTTCAGCGTGAATGGCCGCCGGCTCGCTCAGGGAAGGACTACCCTCTCAAAGAATATCGACGTGAAATAGCAGTATTCCCACTGTTGTGTTTCGTTCGGTGAGTGAGAGTGTCGGAAACCCAATCACCCTCTTTTCCCCTTCCCATTCCGTCTCCTTCCCAATTCCTTTCTTAATAGGGTCGGCAACGCGCAAGTGACGCCTCTCTGGTATTGCAGTTACGGTGACCACTTACCATCAGGTAGGCCGTAAGACTGTTTGCCACATAAACTGTATAAAAAAAAATAATGATATTAACGGATAAATAAGGATGACTACGGAAGAAAAAAGGGCTTCAAACAGATACCGTGATTTTTTTAGAACCATTATACTTGCGGGCTTGTATACTATGTATCTCTAAGTTAACAATTTGGTTGGTTTTTACTGCGTCCTAAGCATTTGTTATGTTAGTTGTGACACATAAATATGAGTTTTTGATACGACTCAAGGTAGCACTAGGATCATACTTGCTTGATGGTAAAGCCCCTGTGCTCTTTTGTAATAAATTGGGTTTCAATCGTAATCGAATTGACTATATAACAAAATAGTTGCTTTACTACTATCACAAGACAATCCACTAGTTGCGTTCTGACAGCACAAAGAAACTCAGTTAAAGATATGAATCCAATCAATTCCTCAAATATATTGGACACGTTGTTCGAAACGAATACTCCATGGAACGACTCGTTGTCCAAGGACAGGTGAAGGGCAAACGGTCACGCGGTCGATCACCTATCCGTTGGACAGACCTTATCAAAGCTGCGATACAAACCTCCGTGGTCCAAAGTTCCAGAGACGCTGCAGACCGCAACAAGTGGAGGCGCATCGCAGGGGCTGCTTTAGCCAATGAAAGTGAAACGTCATCAACCACGACCACTCTGTCAAGAGTGAACGACTAAGGAAGAAGAAGAAAGATGTGAATACTCGTTATTGCATTGTGTAATTAGGTGCAAGAATCAGATATATTAATTTTTTGCTCCGACGGCGATTTTACTAATGTGAGCTCAGACTTTATAGTTCTCAGAAACAAAAGACTTTTAGAAGGTCGTCGGTCTTAAAGATTTCTTGAATGGATTGGAATAGATAAAACCTAAGGGTTTCCAGTCTGTTGCAAATCTCAGTTGTTTCAAGTTAAATTGTTCTTGTGATGGCTTTTTCGTTGACTGATTGTTGATATAAGTCTGACTTTTAGTGTATATAAAGCGTGTATAAGTAAGTTGTAGTAATTTATGGCAAAAGCATATTAAATAGTACACAGAAATTATTTTCTAAAATGAGAAATTCGTGCATACGACATTGATTTATGTAAAAATGTTGTACGCAGCGAATTTCTTAGATAGATAATTTAAATTTAATTAACCATAGGTGATGACTCTAGAGGATGCTGATGGCATGTGCAAATTTGTCAAGAAGTATCCGAGTGAAAAATTTTAAATGCGGCGAATTGTGGGTGTCTCGGAAGGGGAGGCGAACTACAAGTGTGTGAATGATTATACATGTTATAAATATTTTATTCTGGTATGATTATTTATGCAAATGCATGTGCAAAATGCAGACTCATGAGTATGATCACAAAGTAACGTTACATAGGCTCACACATGTTACACGTTGTAAGTTTATTACAGTATGATTTCAATTTAAAATGACGTCATAGTAGACTATGAAAGAAACGAATACTAAAATTAATTTAAGTTCAAACTGAGCACATTGTGAGAATATTCTTATAAATATTACGTATTGGCAGCTTTCGTGGCGCAGCGGTAGTGAATGCGACTGCTGTGCATGAGGTCTCGGGTTCGAATCCCGGGTGGGGCCAAAACAAATTTATTGGGTTTTCTGTTAAGATATCTCAATAGCAGCCCGGAGTTAGGAAGTTGGCGGTTATAGACACCCCCGTGCCTCGGAAAGCACGTTAAGACGTTGGTCCTGCGCCTGATCTCTCTCCGGTCGTGTCGGATTACCGTCCCATCGGATCATGAGAGTTAAGGAACAAAGAGTGCACTTGTGCTTGCGCACACACTTGTGCACTATAATATCCTGCGCAGATGGCCAGTCTCCGTAAAGATTGGCCACCGCGACTGAAATTCGGTCTGGAGGACATTATATTGGCAGATTCTTAGAAACATTTTCTACATAAATTTTTCCTCACAATGTTTTCTATAAGAGTTTGAGGAAAATATGAATTGTTCCTATTATAGCAAATTATCCAACATGAGTCTTCGAGGTCAATTTGGAAAATACGATGTTTTGAAGACAATACGAAGCTTACTGCTTGCTGAACGGCACGTATTCCACGCCAATCTAATCAACGTTACTGTATGGTACAAGGTGATGGCGGAAGCGATAGCGATAGCGACTTTGGCAATTAATCATTTGAAATAGTCTATGTGCCTACTGGATCCTCGCTTAAACTTATGATTACGCCAAAATAGATATTCAGGTTGCGGTATATCCAAGATTCGAGATGTAGCGAAACAACTTTTTGTTGAGTTCCTTTAGTAGATAGGATTTTCGAGCTCTTTTTTAGAAGAGGTGCTATTAGTAGAGCAATAGTATTCTTTGTGCCTTGTCCTTGAGCTATTTCTGATAGATTAACAAAATACTGTTTTAGCAGACGAGTAATTTTGGCCCTCGTGCGAAACATATTTACAACTGTCATAAATAATTAATGGATGATAAATGAAATATGGCGACTACTAACAATTGGTAGTCCATATTGTGTTTTTATCATACCTCGTGCCACAATTATAGAGTAAAGCAATATATCTTCGTAACGTCTAAGCTTATGACTTGCGCCAAAAACCGCGGTTTCTCTGGACCTCGTCCAAGAGCTTGCAGCGCTACCTCAGAGGTTAAACTTAAACGTATATAAGATTGCTGTATACTTTACTGATTGCAAACTCTATTGGTGTACAAGTACGAGAAGTTGTTGCAACGCAACCTTTAAACGCAACTCTATAATAATAATTGGTTCTATTTTTCCCTTTATTTTTTTGAAAGTTACGCCTTTACTAGGTCTTAGAATCAGACAGTCTGATTCTGACAGCGACTGTCTGATTCTGAGTCCTAGTGAACAGTTACAAGCATTCAAATAACGGACTCGATTAAGAAAGCTTGGGCACAACGATTTCTGGAACGCACGACTTTTTGTCCCGTGTGGAGATCGAACCAGCAAAATTCGACGCGGTGGCAATGACGAGGCGATCCAGCAAAATGAGTAGTAACAATGGTGCAGTATTGAAGAGCAGCGATAGCTCAGTAGGGATACCAACAGACTGCAATGCAGAGGGTCTCGGGTTCGAACCCACGTCGCGCACCTCTGATTTTCGGAAAGTTATATGATTTTTAAAAATGATGTGCGTATTGATTGACAATTATCGCCTGCTCCGTGCCTCGCAGAGCACGTTAAGCCGTTGGTCCCGGCTGCCATGAACATCTATGGCAGTCGTTATTGGGAGAGTGTCGACACAAAAGATCCCACTGGGTCGAAGTGTCGCCGGTCTGCACTGACTGGCCCCCACATAAGATAAGATGGTACAGTATTGGACTGCATGGATGGCGAAGTGATTTAAGTGATTGCTTCGCCACAGCCACTCCTTCAAGTGTTATGGTGACTATGAATCCTAAACGGATTAACAAAATGTAAGATCCAGAAACAGTTGATGATGATGTTCTGAGTTCTTCATTTGAATGTATCTTAAGTACCCGCGATACAGGAGTTATTCTAAAAACGTGACTTGCTTTTATATTAAATGGAAAAATTTAAAGTAAATTAAATAGGCAAACGGTAAACGCGTAGTTCTCTCGATAGCCAACATATTCGTTCCAATAATAATTGGCAGCGGCGTACTCTACAACTCAAAAATCCATCCATCATTCTGACGAGCGTGCTACGCTACGATTGCCGTGTTGTAAACGTAGCTTAGGAATGGCATGCTATACTAATCGCTATTCCTATGTAGATTTTCCTGTATGTTGTATGTTGTTGTTGAGTGTAATATTTTATTTATTTATTAAGGATCTCCAACAAAGAATATACACAAAATTGCACAGACAAATGGACTTTAGTTTTGTATAGTATACTCCTTTACTTATAGGAGACCACAGCATGCACATACATATAACAACAAAGCATAAAATAGAAAAATTTAAAATTAATTAATTAAAATAAGCTACACGTTAGGAATTAACTTAACAAAAGAAATAAACAATGTGAAACTTAATGAAAAACTTAAATAACCCTTTCTAAGTGTGTTTTATATTTTGGTAAGGGTTGACTAATATCAATATCGTGAGACTTTGATAAATTATTGTATTGCCTACAAAGACTTGGTACAGCAGCGTAATGACTCAGGTTGGTTTTTGAGAATGGAACATCCAATAGATTATAATTACTTTTTCTTGGAATTCGATTAGGTATTTTTATATGTAAGGCACCTAACAGTTCAATACAGTCTGTGATGGCGTTCACAATTTTATGCAGAAATATGGCATCTAGTTTCAATCTGCGGCTTGCTAATGTTTTTAGTTTATAATGTTTTAACCTTAATGTGTAGTTTGAAATTAGTTTTGCTAAAGACTGGTAAATGGACATATTGAAGGAGGGTCTTGGGTAACCGATTCTTGTTCCAAATATGTGTAGCAAATAAGATGTTTATTTTGACTTAGATATTTAATTAATTACTTTAATTGATGTGTATAAAGGGAAAACGCACCTCCACGTCCCATTGCCTTATCAAAGGTCATTCGAACAGTCACTTAAGATTTGCGCTGGGTGTGCGCACTGGTGATAAGAAATCAACACTTTTGGCAGCTTACTGCGATATTGAATATTACTTTGTGATTTATGAATGGCGGAGTAGCAGTTTATGCGACTGCTGTGCATGAGACTTTGGGTTCGATTTCCAGGTCGAGCAAAGAAACTATTATTGGGTTTTTCTGATAAATGGTAATAGGCTATCCTGAACATAATTGGTGAACTCTGGGTGTAATACCCCTTATATATAAGGGAATAGACGAGGGTTAGAGTGTTATGTATGTATTTTTGTTTGCTATACAAGAGTAAGATTTAACATGTCCTTAAAAATTACCCTTGTTAATGATAAATGATAAATGATATTTATTTCACAGAAAATGGAGTACTTTTAAGTGTGTTGTGGTATAATTAATACATTTAGCTCTTCCATTTAGTCACAATGTGGCATGCGAAATGATTTACATTTTTAAAATAATTCTAATTATTGTATAGGTATGACAATTCAATTAAATTAGTGACATTGTTATTTAAAAATAAATTTATAATATATTATCATCAATTGTTTAACGTAGAAACTCCTTAAGGGAATAGTATGACTTTTCTAGTAGCCATGCCTTAAGGTGTTTCTTAAATCGATAAAGTGGTAAGTCTTTAAAACATTCCGGAACTTTGTTATAGGTATATAGTTATGCACATACAGTAACAATTATTTTTATACATTGTAGTTCTCGGAATGGACTCTAGAACTAACCTATTAGGATGCCTAGTGTTTCTCGGATACTTATCCATGGCCTTGGTGAAAAGGTGTGGATAGGTTTTAACAAAAACAGAAATCTCTAGAATATACATACAGGTCAGAGGAAGTATGCCTAGTGTTTTAAAATGTGGTTTGCAGGATTCGTCTGGAGCAATACCGACAATGGCTCTTACATATCTCTTTTGGCCAATAAAACATCTATTAGCTTCAGTGGAATTTCCCCACAGTATAAGGCCATATCTTAGAACTGACTTTACATAGCCATGGTAAGCTAACAGAGTAGTCTGTATTGTTGAGGTTTTCCTAAGTCTACTCAAGACATATACAAATTTATTAATTTTATTACAAGTGGCACTAATATGCGATTTCCAGTCAATATGTTTGTCTAATGTTATTCCTAAGAAAGTTACGTCATTTTTTTCATTAATATTAATTTTGCTCCAAATCATTCTGTTTTCAGTACAGGCAGATCGTTTACTTTGGAATTTGATAAAATTAGTTTTCTGCAAGTTAATTGTCAAGTTATTTGATTCTAGCCATTGTGTCACCAAAAGGGTCGTCCTATTTACTTCGTCATGAATGTCAGTTAAATTATTGCATGTCAATATAATGGAAATGTCGTCTGCAAATAAAATACATTTATGTTTCGTTATTTCAACCAGTGCGTGCTACCCGTCATGACCTACGGAGCCGAGACATGGACACTCACGGTAGGGTTGGTCCACCAGTTCAAAGTCGCTCAGCGAGCTATGGAGAGAGCTATGCTCGGAGTTTCTCTGAAGGATAGGATTCGTAACGAATACATCCGATAGAGAACCAAAGTCATCGACATAGCCCAGAGAATTAGCAAGCTGAAGTGGCAGTGGGCTGGCCATATCGCGCGAAGAACAGACAACCGCTGGGGTAAGCGTGTTCTTGAGTGGAGACCGCGACTCGGCAAACGTAGTGTAGGACGCCCTCCGACCAGGTGGGATGACGATTTGCGAAAGACTGCAGGCAGATGCTGGATGCGGCAAGCTGAAGACAAGGCGCTATGGCGCTCTTTGGGGGAGGGCTATGTCCAGCAGTGGACTATCATAGCCTGATGATGATGATGATGATGATGATGATGATATCAGGTAGGTCATTAATATATAGCAGAAATAACAATGGCCCAAGAATACTGCCTTGGGGTACCCCAAAGCTGTTTACTCTGTACGGTGAGCTACTAGTTGTTAATGTTAGATTATTATCTACATGTGATATGTCTATTCTTTGCAGTCGATCCGTAAGATATGATTCAAACCATGATAAAGCAAGTCCTCGGATTCCATATTGCTCTAATTTCTGCAACAAGATTTTGTGCGATACAAAGTCAAATGCCCTCGTCATGTCAAAAAATACGACTATTGTGTTTAATTTCTTGTCTATATTCGTTAAGACATTATGTACTAGGGTATATGCTGCTAATGTAGTTGATTTTCCTTCTTGGAAGCCGTTCTGTTCAGGTTTAATTATATTAAATTTATTTATAAATGACGATAGACGAAGGTGCATGACGATAAACAAATTGATTTATATAGATATAATCAAATATCAAATTAATAATATATTATGCTATTTATAAACATTTCGTTGGCTTAATAAAAGTTGCTGTTGTAGTGATGCATATAAATAATATATAAACGTTTTTAATCTGGGTTTTGGTATCTGTGACAATATAATTTTATTTATAATTAATGATGATTCACGGCGATATCGTTTTAAGGATAAGGCAGGTTTTTGTCATACCCACACATTGTCTACTGTTTAATTTAATGATTTCAAGTAACAGTCTGCGATGTACATAGTATAATATGGAACAGATATGATGCACATCATCTACAAGGTACACATTATATGGAAGTGCTTTTATAATTTAACCTTCGTCCAAGATATAACCGTTGTACAACGAATTATAAAATATAATATAAATATTGCAACTATCATTGTGCGAATGCTACGGGCTCTCTTTGCACCTAGTATAAAAGTACCTAGATCTGATATAACAATATGTGCATTGCTATATCAGATCTTAGGTACTTTTTAGAATCCGTGGTACAAAGACAGTCGCGAATCTGAATTTAAAAACCATACAGCTCAATGAAAAAGTGCTTCTGTTTTGAAGTCCATAAAAAATGATGTTTATATTTTTTCATAGATTAATCAATCCAAATATTGGCGAAAAAATCTCTTACATCACGAAAAGGCGCGCTAATATTGAAACAGATGGGAATGTTACATATAAGTACACGTACTGCGTACATTCGCACATTCTCACCCGCAATATACAAACGACATCAAAGTGTTCTTCGGCAAAGAACTGAGATTACACTCGAGGCCCGAGCTAATGGCTCAGTTATATTTAATTTTATGACGAGTGTGGAGGTTCAAGGTCAACGTCAGGAGTGTATTAAAGCTGTAATCTTAGTTAAGCACGTAGTTATTATTATTAGCTGTAACATCTCAGGTTTTAATGGAGACTTTAGGAGACAGATGCCGTAATACGAAGCATTGACATGTGTTTGTCTTTATTTTTTATACATGGAGACATATTGAAGAAAGGCCAGGTTAAGCGTACTCTAATCCATCGAGTTTGCGTAAAAAGAATGATGACAGCAAATTAACCAAGAGAGAAGGATCCTAGCAAGTGGAAAAATAATTTAAATGGCCTAATTGTTTGAACAAAAGATAAAATTCCAATAAATTGTTTGAAAGAAAAATGTTGACTTATAGACGGACATTTTGTTGTAAACAATTGTTGTCACGTTTAAAACAGCCGTAGCTGTGTGGACGACACGGCCAATAGCGTTTTTTTATCTGCATTGTTTGGTTTTCCAGTTTCGCGACCGTACATAAAACGTAAAATATCGACAACGCGTGGTGCTCCAATGGCGCCGTAAAACAAACGTACTTGTTTTTCAAGTGTGGTAGCTACATGTAGGTGAATTTAAAGTGCCTTTTAGGTTTAAGTGAAGTCACAATATTGAGAAATAGGACTTTTGTATAAAGCGCATGTTCGCCCTTGCGTAGAGTATTGTTCTCATCTTTGACATGGCACCAGTCAGAACATGCTTGACGCTTTCGACAGATTCCAGCGGCGAGCTATCCGTATCATCGGAGATCCAGAGGACACCAATTACCTCAAACCTCTGCAGCTAAGTAGGGGCATGACCTCAGTAGCATATTCCACGGCGAGTGTTCTGAATAACTCTCTCAAATTTAAGAAACTATCTCATGGCTGATAGAGTAGTCGCAAATTTTCGATTTCATTTCGAATAAAATAAAAGAAAATAGAAAGAAATAAAACAAATTGCGCACCTTATTATTTCTTAAGTAGAATAAAAGAAATATTGTATTCTTTGAAATATCCTACTGATATTATAAATGTCAAAGATTTTTGGTACTTAAAAATGTTAGACAGCTAATGAATTACATTTTCATGAACACAAAGGGTACTATATATCCCGGCTTTTGCTCTTGTGAGATTTACCTGGGCAAAGTCGTCAAACAGAAACTTGCAGCTCATAAAACTACATTATTATGTAGCTGGAAAACTAATCAAATATAACTTCAGAATCATACTAACACTATAAATGAAAAGTTTATAAAGATAAGTGTGTTACTCAAGCTCGCGTAGACTGTTCTATGGACTAAGATGGAACTTGGCACACATATAAAACATGTCCTGAATTAACTAGTGATACTTTTTACCCCGGTATGAGCTCTTTGAGTCTTACGCGAGTGAAGCCGCGAGCAGAAACCTGTATAAAATAAATATCAATCACAAATTAGTTAACCAATCTTAGTTTTTAAATATGAATAGTAAAACACAATTTGTTTCATAATAAAACATTATATTATTAATCCAACACATTTTAATTAAAAATAAACATCAGGCTAAAGTTAATTCAACATTTTAAACTCCATTAACATTTCTAACTGTATCTAAAGTAAACCGAATTCGAACTACCAATACAATGTCTGCAAAGTGCTAGCAAGTTGGAGTTTTAAATTTACGAGAGCTTAGATTTATACCTCTTATCGGGCCTCAAGTGTAACTGAATTCTTTGATCTACGTCACAGTTAGCAAAAAGCGTTTTAGAGAGAGAAAAAAGTTGCCTTGGAAAATTCGTTTTGACGCCTTCAAAGGAGAAAGAACTATTAAGGCCTTTTCTTCTTTGTTATGTAGAAGCAAACAGAATAGTCGAGTTATGAAAGTGTTTAATTTCGCACTTTTCATCTTAGTGGGTCAAGAATAGTGATGATATGAGAGTCTTACCTTTCGCCAGCTTCAAAAAGAGGATGCTCTTTATTTTGGACTAGGTTGAAGCTTAATTGAGGCTGAAATTTTTAAATTACTTACAGGTAAATATTTTTTTTGTTTAGTGTTAACAAATTGTTAAAGATATTATTATTATTATTATATGTTCTGTATGTATTTTAGTTGGTAAGCCTATACCTAAATATATAAATAAATAAAGATAGGTCCAGTCCAAAGATCTCTGATGCTCATGACTTACCTATCAGTAAAAATGCAGGGATCTTATGATAAAATGATCCTTAGATCCTGGGTCCATCAAGCGAGGTGTGAAACCTACATAGGTCGTCAAAGTAGAGACCTGGGCCCTGAGACCTTCACGTGAGGTTGTGGTATGCAGGGCTTTTCGTGGACTACACTACTGCTTACCATAATATAAGGCGGAGAGTTTGACAGACAATAATAAAATAATGAAATAATAAGCGCAAGCATGTGCAAACATAAAGACATACTTGTGTTTAATTTAATTTAGTCTAGAACTTTATTTATATTTTACTAGATGTTCTCGCGGTTTCACCTGCGTTTATCGTTACTACGCCGCCCCCGAAGGTCGTAGCGTGATGTTATATAGCCTATAGCCTTCCTCGATAAATAGGCTATCCAAAACTAAAATAATTTTCCAAATCTAACTAGTAGTTCCTGAGATTAGCGCGTTCAAACAAACAAACAAACTCTTCAGCTTTATAATGTTAGTATAGATTTATTAAGGATCTCCAACAAACAATATAAACAAACACATAAACATAAGCTGTACTCCTTCGATCACAGGACACTACAGCATGCACTTAGAACAACAAAGCTACATAACATTTAAAATTAATCTATACTAATAAAAAATATATAAAGCTGAAGAGTTTGTTTGTTTATTTGTTTGTTTGGTTGAACGCGCTAATCTCAGGAACTACTGGTTCGAATTGAAAAGTTATTTTAGTGTTGCATAGCCTATTTATCGAGGAAGGCTATAGGCTATATACCATCAGTTTACGACCAATAGGAGCGGATCATCAATAAAAAATGTTGCAAAAACGGGGAAATTCTCTTATTTGAAGCAGACTCCGTGGGTCAGCCAGTTAATTATAAAACTTTGACGGTAACATAACATTATGCTTTAGGGATTCATGGTGTAAACATTCTGCCTCATCGGGTATCGAGGCAGTATTTCCATGGAAATAAAAGGACTGTGTTTTATCAGAGGCAATTGTATGAACTCACATGTATCGGAGGCCACGTTAGAGCATCGAGGTTGGCAAACAAGTTCTTGTTCACGTCGATATTTTTTGTGCCCTATACGATACACGGCTCGTATAGCTCGATACTGTTTGCTATGCTCGTGGAACCTGGACTAAAATTTGCATATTTATATGGCTATTGTTCTTTTTTCGGACATGATTTCTATGCAGAGTAAACTTTGTACTTAATTGAATTATATGTATATACAAGCTTTTTCCCGCGGCTTCGCTCGCGTTAATTTAGAATTTGACAATCAATTCGAGTCGTACTCTGCTTGTAATAATATAATTCAATCATGATTCGAAAGACACGTGGCGCCATCTATTATCATAAGAAAGTTATTATTGTTTTCCTCGGGAACAGTAATTTTTTCGTGATGTAAGGTAGCCTATGTCCGTTTCTGTACATCTGTCAACGTATATGCAAAATTTTAGGATGATCGGTTCAGTGTAAAATACTATGAACGCGATACAACTGCTTGTGTCAAATGCATGGTTGTGTGCGTGTAGTGTTTTTTTATTAATTTAATGTATTGCTAATGCATATTTTACAAAAATATTAGGATACGCCCCTCCTTCTCCATATAAACTTTAACTGTGCTAAATTTCATTCGTCCGCGCAATTTTCGTAAAAAGGGTTACAAAGTTTTTGCTTCACGTATTAATCTATACATCTATACAAATAAATAAAATTTATGTGTCTGTTTGTAATGTCAAAATAACAGCTTTTTATCTAATGCATATGAAAGTATATAAGGTACATATACTAAAACATCTATTTTTCAAATTTTTGTCTGTCTGTCTGTCTGTTTGTTCCGGCTAATCTCCGAAACGGTTGAACCGATTTTGACGGAACTTTCACTGGCAGATAGCTGATGTTATAAGTAGTAACATAGGCTACTTTGATTTTAGAAAAAATATAGGGTTCCACGGAGACAAACACTTTTTAGTTAAAACCTACGCGGACGAAGTCGCAGGTAACAGCTAGTATATAAATATAGCTGTTTACAATGCATAGGGAAATTGAATCCACATTGTGCTAGCTATGGTTTTAAATCCCACTTATAAAGGGACGAACCTACTGCCATCTATCGTGCACAATGCCAGACACCGTGCTCTACTGAGAGTTTTTTGTCACATACACCCTGTAAAACTTTGTCACATACACCCTGTAAAACTTTGTCACATACACCCTGTAAAACTTTGTCACATACACCCTGTAAAACTTTGCTCGACATCGTCATTAAACCGCTGCCACAGCAGATGTAACTGCTTCCGTGGCGCAGCGGTAGTGAATGCGACTGCTGTGCATGAGGTCTCGGGTTCGAATCCCGGGTCAGGCCAACAAAAAGATATCGGATTCTTCTGTTTAGAAATCTCAATACGAGCCCGGAGTTAGGAAGTTCGGTGTTAGACACCCCGTGCCTCGGAAAGCACGTAAAGCCGTTGGTCCTGCGCCTGATCTCTCTCCGGTCGTGTCGGATTACCGTCCCATCGGATCATGAGGGTTAGGGAATAGAGAGTGCACTTGTGTTTGCGCACACGCTTGTGCACTGTAATATCTCCTGCGCATATGGCCAGTCTCCGTTAAGATTGGCCACCGTGACCGAAATTCGGTCTGGAGGACATTAACCACCACCACTGCACTTCTGCCTCGCAGTTTGCTTCTTTATAATAAGCTAGTTATTCCTGGGGAACGATGCGGCCTATTTTTCCTGGACGGAAGTTGCCATACATCCTTTTCTGTATTTTTTTTTTATAGCTTTGGGGGGCAAACTAGCAGACGGATCGCCTGATGGTAAGAGATTACCGCCGCCCATGGACACCCGCAACCCCAAAGATTTACAAGTGCATTGCCAGCCCTTTAAAAAGGAATGAAGGAGGGAAAGGACAAAGGAAAGGATAGGAAAAGGATCGGGGTAACTAGGCCTCCGGCTCTCTCACTCACCGATACGAAACGCAACAGTACGGGTACCGTTACTTCACGCCGGTATTCTGTGAGAGGGTAATACTACCCCGGTCGATCCGACCCATTCATGCTGAAACCAGCTAGGATCTACTACCTTAATACCTGTATCCCGAAAAACGTGTATGAGAAATTTCATGATGTTCGTTTGAATAGCTAAAGCGTGAAATTTAATTCAGTTCTAGGTATGTAAATGCACACAATGCCTTTGTTCTAACATGCTTTCGTGTATTAAGTCGTATACAATCCGTAACCACACTGACAGCCTAGTATATACATACATAAAATGCAATAAGCATTTGGATTTAGATCGGATAACGTTCTACCTATTAGGTAGATTGAAATGCCAAATCCAACGGACCCATGTAATTTTAGCAAGAGATCTCTATAGTAAATTTATAATACTGCGAAAATTTACTGCATGGATGGTGTAGTGGTCGATTCGCCACTGCCACTTTACATTGAGTGTTATGGGTTTGAATCCTATATGTGACAAAAAATTGAGTGATCCACAAATTGAGTGATCCACAAATTGAGTGATCCACAAATTGAGTGATCCACAAATTTTTGTGCCGAATCTGGGTGTTCATTGTGTCCGATATTTTAATATTTATAAAGTTGCTCGCGATGCAGTAATTAATTATCAATAGCGCGTGAACAGTCGTTAAAAAAAACATTCGTCTTGACCGGAGGGAGACCAGGCGAAGGAATAGGGCACAAAGCGTAAACGCTCTTAAGAGACTCTAAAATTATATTTGATATGAAGAGATTGTTTATGTCTTGAAGCACTAGGTGCTTCTATTGTTAAACGTTATTTGGTATGATACAAATATGTCAGGATGGCCGAGCGGTCTAAGGCGCTGCGTTCAGGTCGCAGTCCACTTCTGTGGGCGTGGGTTCGAATCCCACTTCTGACAGAACTTTTTATATTATACTCATTTAGATGTTAAAATCCTTTCATCTCACCTTTCTTTTAAATACGTGGAATTTGTTTCTTTGTGTGTTCGAGGTAATTTTGGGTATTGCTGAACTGATTTTAAATTGATTTTATTAATAGAAAGCTATACTTATTATAAATAATATAGTGTATAAATCAATGACATATCGATGAGCCGCGGACTAAATCTAGTAAAGATAATAACTAAAAGTGATTTATGAACCATCAGTATTAAATTTACAATATTTAATACTGTTGGTTTATAACCGCCCGACCCACGCAACCTCGTTTGCTTCATATAAGAGAATTTTCCTCGTTTCTGCAACATTTTTCATAGATGGTCCGCTCCTATCAATCGTAGCGTGACTAAAATATTTTTTGAAGTGAAAACTTCTTTAGGTGCGTTGAGCACTTCTTGGGTGAACAAAAATCATGGAACTCGCGTCATCGTCACCGAACGCTTTCCATTTTTGAATTATTTTTGGTTTATAAAGAAGTGTTTATGATGAAGGATTAAAGTTTTCACTTCTATCGGCAGTCCCCAAAGACTGCCCCAAATTTTTATTTAATTCGAACCAGTAGTTCCTGAGATTAATGCGTTTAACCAAACAAACAAACTCATCAGTTCTATAATATTTGCGATTACATTAACTTACGAAACTAATTATGATATGAAAAGTATAATGACTGCTATTGGTGGCATGACGTCAACCTTGTTAGTGCGGTTGCATTTGTGTACGCTTTCGTTCATCATGAGATCTCAGGTTCAATTTTAAGTTAGGGGTCAATTCTTGGGATTCATAGATTTTCTCATTTTCCTGACTCCATATCACTTAGCAGTATAAATATATATGTATAATAGGCGCTCTTAGCCAGTTGCACTCACTGATCGTTAAACGATTAGTGAGGTTAAGCAACGTTGGGTGTGGTCACTCTATAGATGGGTGACCGCTTATTGGTATTTCATCTGAGCTCCGTGTTTCAGAGGGCACGTAAAAAGTCAGTCCTGGTTGTTGTCAAATTGACAGCAGTCGTTAAGCCATGTCAGAAGCCTACCGGCTTGAACAACTCTTGACAACAGGTTGGCCAGTAACCACACGAAAAGAAGAAGAAGAGCATAAATATGTGTTGTAAAGTTCACATTTACCCACGTATATAAGAAATCAACACTAGAATCTATACTAATTTTATAAAGCTGAAAGTTTGTTGTTTGTCTGAACGCGCTAATCTCAGGAACTACTGGTTTGATTTGAAGAATTCTTTTAGTGTTGGATAGCCTATTTATCGAGGAAGGCTATAGGCTATAAAACATCACGCTACGACCCGCGGGGGCGGCGCAGTAACGATAAACGCGGATGAAACCGCGGGAACATCTAGTAATTAATATAAGCAATGAATTAAGTTAAATCGTAAGGCCATCAAATTCAGCGTGAAGTCTTCAAAGGCTAGAATTTTTTTATCTCTAGCTTACCTTACAAAACAAAAACAACAAAAGCTAATAATTCGCTTCCATTAGGTAATAGTTTGTTTTGTACTGTACGTTACTTAAGCTGATGTAACGTTGCTAATACGGGAGTCTGCAACAAACAGACATGGCAACACACAACCCGCTAGTAATTATCTTGGAGTGTTGCCAGTTCCAACGAATGGAGATATTGCTGGGTTAGCGGCTAAAAGTTAAGTTATGTAGTAAATACACGTTCTTAAGCATTGTTTCTAGGCTTTGCTTGTTGGTAGGGTTTAATTAGAAGGAGCTGTTGGTTTGCTCATATACTCTAATGGGAATATGCATAGATTCGAGATATTTTGGCGCAATGGTTTGGTAGTCACCGTGTCGAAGCTTTTTCCAAATCAAATCAAATCATCATTTATTTGCGAATATGGGTACAATGGTCAATATTTTACAATTATATGTGGTTTCTCCATACTCCACCCTGGGGCACGCAAATATTACAAAATATAATAATAAAAATAATATAATAGTACTAGTTTTCAACCGCGGCCTCGCTCGCGTAAATGTAGGTTAGGTTAGGTGTTCAACAGTTATTTTTTCTGGGTGAAAGGTACCCTATGTCCTATACTGTACCCCTGACAACGTGTATACAAAATTTCATGTTTATCGGTCGAGTAGTTAAGGCGTGAAAGCGTAACAAACAAACAAACTCATTTTCGCATTTATAATATTAGTTAGGATTATAATATATAAAAAAAGAAACAAAAGGAAATACAATAATTAAAAAAGAAAACCAATTAGAAGAACAATTAAAAGTCATACGATGTCAAAGAAAAACAATGGATAAATTATTATGTCAATTATTAATATCAATGCATTTGTCATCTGGATATTCCTTAATACTATAACATATTTTATCCACTAATATATTTATATATTACATTATATATATACTAATATATTATAATAGCTTATGCGTCAAATATCTACAAAATGGTGCAAAGTATCTGTGTTCCATAAACAGTTGTTTCGGATCTTGGTCTAAGTTAAGAATATAGAAATAAAACAGAGTATCCTATATGATACCAATAACTTGTCCCTGGAACCATTAGGCTCATATTCTGTTTTTGAATTTTATTAATCTGTCTATCGCTGGAATGCCAGTTAACCCATTCGCTGTCCCGTGATAGATACAATAGAAAATTTATTGCTATGTATCATATGTGATTCATCGGACAGGGAACCTGTTAAAATACAGTTCAGTAAAGTAGTACGGCAATCGCCTTAATCCTCCTCCTTCTCCTTCAAAAGTCAATAGTTACATTTATTCAAACCAGCGGCAGCCAAGTGGTAAAAATTCAACTATAATAGATTTAAATTTTAAGTTTGATCGTTTTTATATATATCGCGAAATTGCAATATGTAGGTACTTAAGGTATGTAACTATAGTTACGAAGAATTATACGACATTAGCCAAATCATGCCGAAATACTACGAACGTGATTCGACTGCGTGTGTCAAATGCATGGCAGTGTGCGTGTAGTGTTTTTTCATTAATTTAATGTATTTCTAATGCATATTTTATAAAAATATTAGGATTAGCTACTCCTCCTCCACATAAACTTCAACTGTGCGAAATTTCATACTCCTCCGTCGGCGCAATTTTCGTAAAAAGGGGTACAAAGTTTTTGCTTCACGTATTAATATATATAAATATTCAATAGTGACATAGAGATTGGTAATTTGCCTGGTAGATGCCAGCAGGCTCGCTGCCTATTAAATGGAACCTTAAATCATAATTGGCGAAACATGCATGTAACATATTTACCTTCCCCTTCGGGGAAATCCACGTGTGTACTCAAATTTATTAAAAGCCTTGATAAAAAAAAGAAACAAATCTATAATTCACCAGGACTTTTATTTTTATTTTATTTAACCGAAAAGATAAAAAATGGCTGCCGTGGTTGCTTTATAAATCATCTTCCCAGTCATTCCCAAGGGGCTCAAACACCGAATGATCATCTTTTACAGTTGCTAGTAGAAAAAGTCATATAACGTGAAAAATACGGTAGCATATTAATACAACTTCTTGTAACAAAATATAATTCCAATACATATATTTATTACTAGCTTTTGCCCACGGCTTCACTCGCGTTAATTTAGAATTTGACAATCAATTCGGGTTGTACTCTGCTTGTAATAATATAATTCAATCATGATTCGAAAGACACGTGGCGCATTCTATTATCATAAGAACGTTATTGTTGTTTTCCTTGGGAACAGTAATTTTTTTCGAGATGAAAGGTAGCCTATGTCCGTTTTTGTATACCTGACAAGGTATATGCAAAATTTCAGTATGATCGGTTCAGTGGTTTAGGCGTGAAAATGTAACAAACAAACAAACTCATTTTCGCTTTTATAATATTAGTTAGGATTAGGATTAGGATATTCATCTTGTGAAATGGAAGCGGCAAAATTAAAGTTGTTATTACATTAGCTACACAAATGGTGAGTACGTACTTTTATCTCGATATTATAATTTTACATATGTATATTATATGTTTCGTTTTTACAAACACAAACATTTTTGCCTTATATTAGTGTATTTTACAAACTCAAGATACTTATGCGCTAAACGAAATCTTTGGTGGAAGACGCTGGCGGCTGTAACACAGTTCAAACTATCACAGACGTCAACGACAACCTCTTATTTTATATGGATATTTTAGTATTTGCTTACCTTAAGTACCTCGATGGCGTAGTGGTAGGTGTAATCGACTGCCGCGCTCAGGGTCGCGGGTTCGATTCTGCACAAGTCAAACATTTGTGTGCATGAATATGGATGTTTGTCTTGGTCTGGGTGTTTCTATGTATAATATGTATGTATTTACAAAAAGAAAGTATATTATGTATCTTTATCCATTGTCTAGTACCCATAGTATAAGCTCTTCTTAGTTTGGGCTAGATGGTGTTGTGTGTATGTGGTAGGATATTATACTTATGTATGTATCTAATATAATTGAATTTAATAAAAAATTGATGAGTGACAATAAACATTATTATTATTAGTATATATGCAAGTATAAGATTGACAATTATCGCCTGCTCCGTGCCTCGGAGACCACGTTAAGCCGTCGGTCCCGGCTGCCATAAACATCTGTGGCAGTCGTTATTGGGAAGTCAGTGCCCTCTAATATCCTGACACTGGTCTAGCCTTAGGGTATCGTTAGCCTTCGGGTTGCGGAGGTCAGATGGCAGTCGCTTCGTGTAAAAACTGATATCCAGTCAAATCCGGTTAGACTAGAATGCCGACCTCAAGTGACTTCGGAATAATAAAGGCTAGGAAGAAGATACAGGTATAAGAATATAGTCTTATGCCCGTGTCTTCGAAGAGATGGGCACAGGTATATTATACCCACATTTTGCCGGCCATATTTTAGGTCCCCACGTAATATAGGGGGTGAGCTATTGCCGTCCACCGGGCACAATTCCACACTCCTTGCTGTTTCTGGAAATATCTTGAGGAAAAATCTTAATAACACAGCCTGACGCGGGAATTGAATCGGACAACTTATGCATAGCAGTCGCGAACACACGTTAGATAAATAATTATAGTTTACAATTTACAATATGAGTGAATATGTTACTGCACGAATGGACAGGACAATAATTTGTGTGATCCACCGATGGTTGTTCCAAGACTGGGTGTTCTTGTGTCCGTTGTTTGAATGTTTGTAAAGTCCCTCGCGACACAGGAATTATTCTGAGTGCGGGAATTGTCTTTTAAAACTAAAACAAAAATATTTAGGCCAGATCTTTACTCGATGGCGTAGTGGTAAGTGTAACCGACTGCCAAGACTGAGGTCGCGGGTTCGATTCCCGCACAAGTCAAACATTTGTGTGTATGAATATGGATGTTTGTGTTGGTCTGGGTATTACTATGTATAATGTGT
Organism: Catocala sponsa; assembly: GCA_963564715.1. Classification (NCBI taxonomy): domain Eukaryota; kingdom Metazoa; phylum Arthropoda; class Insecta; order Lepidoptera; family Erebidae; genus Catocala; species Catocala sponsa. The sequence continues at coordinate 2,951,781 of OY751337.1, forward strand.
ATGTATTTACAAAAAAAAGAAGTATATATATATGTTTATCCGTTGTCTAGTACCCATAGTACAACTTCTGCTTAGTTTGGGCTAGATGGTGTTGTATGTGGTAGAATATTATTATTATTATTGGTGGCAGACGGTCAAGTGGCCCACCTGATGGAAAGTGGTAACCGTTGCTCATGGACTTCAGCAATGTCAGGACACAGTAAAACCGCTGCCTACCGTGATAGAAGAACTCTCTTTAAACCTCTTTTGAAGAAGGTCATATCATAGCGCTCGGGAAGCACCGAAGCAGGCTGTTCATTCCAGAGCTTGCACGTACGTGGGCGAAATTATAGCTGAAAGCGTACCGTCTTGGATTTGAACTCTTCCAGGATGAACCCTGCTTCGTTGTCGAGTGGTACGGTGATATTAAAAAAATTAATAATAAATTACAACTAGGTAATTAAAGCAAATTTTAGAAGTAAAATAGAACACTTCTGCTATCCTTTACATTGATAAAGCGTGAATTAATGGAATTAATAAGAGTTACATTTTTTAGCTAAAACGTACAAAAAAAGAACTTGTACCTGATATTGAAGCTTTCAAACGCTGGAATGTGTTTGATAACCCCACAATAGCCAGACCCGCTATATACGACTGGCATGCCATAGAATGTGCGCTGCGAGCAATAAATTGTAAATCGTGCGAAGCCATTATAGTCAAAACGTTGTCACTGTCTGTCTAGTTGGTTCTTGGTGTATGCGTTTGTTTGCGTGCGATCAAGAGGTGTAGTGTTTAAATCCCGGGTCAGTCGGGTTGCTGGTTTCAGCATGAATGCAAATTCGACCGAGGAAGTACTACCCACTCACAGGATATTGTCGTGAAACGACAGTCATGTTTCTTTCAGGGAGTGAGAGTGCCGGAGGCCTAAACACACTCTCCCCTCCCGTTTCATTTTCCTCCCCCCTCCCTATCTCCCACACGGTGGAAATGTAATGTCGGGTACATTACATTTCATTGCTTTTGTGTGGTTAGTTTAGGACTCCTGTTATCGGGGACGAGCTTAAAACAGCACGGCGTTTCGAACAGTACAGTACAGTTTCAGAGTAGTAGAGCCTCGCTGATTTCAGCATGAATGGGGTGGCTCGACCGGGGGAGGTCTACCCTCTCACAGAATATCGACGTAAAATAGCAGTATTCCTACTGTCGTGTTTCGTTCGGTGTCGGTTTCGTTTGCCGGAGGCACAATCACCCACATTCCCCCTTCCCGCTCCTTCTCCTTCCCACTTCCTTTCCTAAAGAGTCGGCAACGCGCAGGTGATGCCACTGGTGTTGCAGGCGTCTATAGGCTATGGTGACCACTTACCATCAGGTGGGCCGTATGCTTGTTTTCCACCATGTCTAGTCCTGTCTTGTGTGTAGGGGCCAGTCAGTACAGACCGGCGACACTTCGACCCAGTGGGATCTTTTGTGTTTGCCACCTTACCTTAGTAGTATTAAAAAAAAACTGAGTGTGAACGTTGTGTTGTTGCTTAGGATTTATATACAGAAAAACCAATTAGCCCCACTCAAAACCTAACTCACTGCTACACCACCGAGCACGTAATACACATATTCATAACTGCCTTAGTGGCGCAGCGATAGTAAATGCGACTGCCGTACATGGAGTCTCGGGTTCGAATCCCGTGTCGAACAAATAGTTATCGAGTTTTAGTGTCAAGAAATGCATTGTGTGTGCATGGAGTGTAGAAATGTACCCGGTAAATGGCAATAAGCTCATAAGACCTACTTATCTTATGTGGGGGCCAGTCAGTGCAGACCGGCGACACTTCGACCCAGTGGGATCTTTTATGTCGACACTCTCCCATTAACAACTGCCATAGATGTTCATGGCAGCCGGGAACGACGGTTTAACGTGCTCTCGGAGGCACGGAGCAGGCGATAATTGTCAATCAATACGCACATAATTTCGAAAAGTCATATAACTTCCGAAAGTCAGAGGTGCGGGACGTGGGTTCGAACCCGAGACCCTCTGCATTGCAATCTGTTGGTCTCCCCACTGAGCTATCGCTGCTCCTCATAAGACCTAACTCCATACTTCTCGAAACGTGGCTGTAATACCTCTTCGAGGCAATAATCTTGAGACTATTAATGAATATCACTTTAAACTCCCCCTAATAAATAAATACATACATACATAGATTCACGATTGTTTCCCAAAAGGGGTAGGCACAGACTACGGATTTCCATTTGCTACGATCCTGAGACACTTTTCTGACTTCATTCACTTTCATCACATTCCTCATACACGCCCGTCGGTTCAAGGTGCTCTTAACCTGGCCTTACCTTAATAAATAAATATCATCTTCAAAGAAGGTTATAGTAACATTATTATAACAATATCATAACAGCAATGCGGTGACACATTTCACATGATAAAATTTATCCCCAGATCGATAAGGACCCTTGTTCGGGAAGGGACATCTTTGAAATATGATAAGCATGTTTCCTTGTTGAATTTCCACGAGAATAGAGCAGTTGACAATTATTTTCGGTAACTTAGACTGACGCGTGTATGGCAAAGAAAAATATTTTGTTTTAACGGTGTGTGACCTACCGGATAGTAAGCGGTGACCGTACATGGAAATGGGTAGCCTTATTTAGTACTAGATGTTCCCGCGGTTTCACCCGCGTTTATCGTTACTGTGCTGCCCCCGCGGGTCGTAGCGTGATGTGTTATAGCCTATAAATAGCCTTCCTCGATAAATAGGCTATTCAACACAAAATATTTTTTAAATTGAACCAGTAGTTCCCAAGATTAGTGCGTTCAAACAAACAAACAAACTTTTCAGCTTTATAATATTAGTATAGATTGAAATGAAAACTTCTTTAGGCACGTTGAGCACTTCTTGAATGAACAAAAATCATGGAACTCGCGTCATCGTCACGCTTCCACACTTTATTATTCTTTTTGTAGAATATTAACAATATCTCAGAACTGGTGCGTCCTACGCAAAAAAAAAGGGAATTTTGGCCCCCCTTAATAACTCCTAAAAGAGTATCAGGAACTAGCATCCGACCCGCCCCTTCTTTTTATAATAGAGAAGTGTTTATGATCAAGGATTAAAGTTTTCACTTCTATTGGCAGTCCCCAGACTGCCCCAAAGTTTCTATGGTATGTTAATAGTCACCATTATTATTGTATTTTAAACTATTTTATACGGATGTTAATGCAGTTTAAAAAAATAAAATCCCTATAAAGTAGTTACATTTCAATGTGTAACATTTTATTTTATTAACAGACGTAAAACCATATTATTATTAAATCATTTAGGCCACTAAGTATATTGGTTAGTGAGTATTGAAGTTAGATTTAGGTTAGTGTTTGTACTTGCTAGTATAATGAAACTCAATCGTCTAAAATATTATGTGACTATATTACCAAACTCACAGCAATTACACGGACTATTGAGAACGTCTTACTCAGTTGAATGCTAGTTCCTTACTGCTGAGCGATCTTTCGCCGAGAGAACGAGTTATTTTTCCCCTCCACAATAAAATAACCCCACTATTTAAAAATGATAGTTGGCTGTGTTGCCAATTGAATAAATAAAAACTCCCGAACAGAATTATTAACAAAAATAAGAAATCATGACACTAGGAACGTTTTTAGATGGAACGGATGAAACCAACTTCGGATTCGTTACCTATTGGTAAATTGACTTTAAAAGTAATTGATTTTAATAAATTTTCAGCAAAAGTCCTCATAAAACATGACACACAAATGGTTTTCACTATGACCGTTATAAAGTTGAACTGCATTAATCACTAACCCGACCATTTAACCCCTCAAATTTATTTAATAACTGTTCAGGTTCGAATATTTTCGTCACCACAACAGCCAACCCGGTCACTGCACGATAGCTGCATAGGCACTCGGTATAAAATACCGCAGCGGAACTGAATAGTTGTCGAAAGTATGTGACGTCGCTCCGCCGCGCGACAGATATGTGAGATTCCGTTCGCCTGCGATTTGGTGTTCCGTTGCAGGGTTAAATGTCTGTAGGTATTAAATCCATCACTTCTAGGCTACTATCGTGATATATCATCTGTATACCGTAATGCTTTTGACTGTAAAGCATTTTAAATAGAGATTACTCAGTCATTTTGATGTAAGTAAATCAAAACGACTAAAGAAAACTAAAGTTGCCGACATAGCTCTCCGGATAGCCATACTGAAGTGGCAGTGGGCAGGGCACATAGCTCGCCGAACCGACGGCCGTTGGGGCAGAAAGGTTCTGGAGTGGCGGCCAAGCGGCGGAAGATGCAGCAGGGGTAGGCAAGGTGGACCGACGACCTGGTAAGAGTCGCGGAAAGCGGTTGAATGTGGGTGGCCCAAGACTGATCTGTATGGAAAATCTTGGGGAAGGCCTATGTCCAGCAGTGGACGTCTTTCGACTGAGATGATGAAATCAAGACGACAGCAAAATAATACTGTCGTAAGTCTTAGTATTGTTTCGTTGGTGCAGCCGTAGTGAATGTAACCGCTGTGCCTGAAGTCTGGGCATGGATTCTTGGGTCGAGCAAATTGTTATTGAGTTTCTCTGTCAAGAAATTCTCAGAAGCACAAAGTCTGGAACAATGCTCGGTAAATGCCAATAGCCCTTTATAACATAGCTGAGATAAAGTATCCGCCTGCCCCTTCGGGTTTAAAGGCTTGAGACTATGTACAGTCACCTGTAATAGTGCATGGATACCTTAAGGTCCAAAATCCTGTGAACACTCGAATTAAAATGAATATGAAAGAACTAGATGGCGTTGTTTTATAAATATTTCAACTCGTATTCATTTTAGCAAATAGGTGAAATTGATAAGAAATTATAATCTCAACCGAAAATACACTCGAACATAGTGACAGAATAATGTTTGCGTACGAACAGAATAGCGAGTCACCGAAAGTATCTATAAAATAAATTACCCACTATCATCATCATCATCATCATCAGGCTATAATAGTCCACTGCTGGACATAGCCCTCCCCCAAAGAGCGCCATAGCGCCCTGTCTTCAGCTTGCCGCATCCAGCATCTGCCTGCAATCTTACCACTACCACTATACATTTATAAATTCATTTGTAATTCTTTGCTTCTTGTTTTACCCTGAAATGTGTTCAATTTTAAATAAACTATTGTGAATACAGATAAAAAAATTGTTTAAAGTAAATTCATCAAAATTGAGTTATTAAGAAATCTACTTCTTTTTATTTTATATTGGTGCAGCGCCATCTATTACGATATAAATAAACTGCGTAACAGTTCTTGTATCGATTTCCGTTAGATGGTGTCAATTACCGGCTTATACCATTTTAGTTTTGACATGGGTATGCATTTTTGCAGCTCACTGTACATACATACATATGCAAGTTATAGTATAAAGATTAATCCAAGACGTACACCTATCTCAAGGTGAATTACATATATATAATTACTAGCTTCTGCCCGCGGCTTCGCTCGCGTTAATTTAGAATTTGACAATCAATTCGGGTTGTACTCTGCTTGTAATAATATAATTCAATCATGAATCGAAAGACACGTGACGCCATCTATTATCATAAGAACGTTACTGTTGTTTTCCTCGGGAACAGTAATTTTTTTCGGGATAAAAAGTAGCCTATGTCCGTTTCTGTACACCTGTCAACGTATATTCAAAATTTCAGGACGATCGGTTCAGTGGCTTAGGCGTGAAAATGTAACAAACAAACAAACTCATTTTCACTTTTATAATATTAGTTAGGATTAGGATAGGATTAAGATTAGGATAGGATAGGATGTACATTATGCCAGCTCATAGCATAAGCCTATCTTCATGTATAGGACACATGTTTTGAGCTACTATCTCTCTGACTAACTCAATAGCACTTTATTCAACCGGGAATAAAAGTTGATCGCGATCGGTAGTTACGTAAGTCGAAACTTATGCCACTAAGGAGGTAGGACTTATGCTTTTTGATATACAAAACGACACGAGAATATGGCAACCCACACATACAATTGTATTAACTAGCGGTCGCCTAGTGCTCGAAATTCGACCAAAGTTTGCCTGTAAGATATTGCTGTTATATGTCATTATAATTATATTGTTATATGTAACTATAGTTACGCGCTTCGACTGCGTGTGTCAGCTGCATGGTTGTGTGCTTGTAGTGTTTTTTCATTAATTTAATGTATTTCTAATACATATTTCATATAAATATTAAGATTCGCCCCTCCTTCTCCATATAAACTTTAACTGTGCCAAATTTTATAAACTTCCGTCCGAGCAATTTTCCTAAAAAGGGGTACAAAGTTTTTGCTTCACGTATATATATAGATTTTATTTCATAACTACAATATCAAAATAATAATAATCGCTATCTATGCAATCAAATTATAAAAAATAAGAATCTGACTGCACAGACGGCGTAGTGGTTTAAGTGATCGCCTCGCCACAGCCACATGGTTCAATTCTTATACAGGACAAAAGATTGTGCGATTCACAAATAGTTATTCCCAGTCTGGGTGTTCTCTGTGTCTGTTGTTTGAATGTTTGTAGTCCCCCGCGACACAGGAATTATATGTAAATATGTCACTTTAAAAATAATGTAATTATAAATGAAATATGTGAAACCATGTTAATATAAAATCTATGTAACAACTCTCGTATTAGTACAAGAAAATTAGTGAAACAAAAAATACCTCATAGTTTCTATTATTTTGAACTGAGTCCCTAATTAAAATGACAAGTGGTTCTATAGTACAGTCATTTGGTCCGAAATACACATGTATATAGATATAAATGTACATGTATATATAATATGAAATACAGATGTTACCTGGCAAGTTTTCCGGTAGTTTTGAAAATTGGTAATTCTATAGATTTCGATATGCTCTTTCCGACTTTCATCTTTACCTCGTACTTTTGCCGCTCACGCCATATTGGAAAAATGTCGCTTCATAGCAGTTTTTTAACAATATCTGTTTTCCAACTCATTTTACGATAAGAACATTTGCAAAATTAAACTAGAGAAAATTTCTTACAATTCAGGTACAATATTTTTTTTTATTAAATCTATAGTTTTCGCATACGAGTGCCGCAAACTTTTATTCATCTACAGCAATAGTGTTATGCGTATATTTACGTAAAATAACTATGATATGCCGAGTGCCGCTAGTTTATGAGTACAAATGTATTATTTCAATATGCAATCATCATCATTTGGAAAGAGCTCATCGAAATCTATAAAATTACCAATTTTCAAAACACCCTGAAAACTTTGCAGGTAACACTACCAAATTATTGCACTACTACTAAATTCAAAATACGCATCGCCTTTGAAATTTATGTGAATAATTAGGTTAAACAGATACATCTCTAAAAATAGGCAAGCTACTAACTACCTTCTAAATAACGAAATTAAGAATTTATATACAGCCCTTTCTTACACTCTTTCAATATTGAAAGTGAAAATATGACAAATTATAAACTTTTGTTGCTATTTTAGTATATTTTGTATGTATGTAGTTATTATTCTTAGGTATTTACAATCTTCTTCTCTCTAACCTTTATTATTCCCAAGTCACTTGGGGTCGGCTTTCTAGTCTAACCGAATTTGACTGGATATCAGTTTTTACACGGAGCGACTGCCATCTGAGCTCCGCAACCCAAAGGCTAACGATACCCTAAGGCTAGACGAGTGTCACGATATTAGAGGGCACTGACTTAACAATAAGGACTGCCATTCATGGCAGCCAGGACCGACAACTTAACGTGCTCTCCGAGGCACGGAGCAGGCGAAGATTGTCAATCAATACGCACATCATTTCGAAAAGTCATATAACTTCCGAAAGTCAGAGGTGCGCGACGTAGGTTCGAACCCGAGACCCTCTGCATTGCAGTCTGTTGGTCTCCGCTGCTTTAGGTATTTACAATATGACATTTAATATAAGCTCTGAAGCTATGGATGCATGCAGCACAAACGTTTATTGGCCGTCGATTCTGTGAAAAGAGTCATTGTATGTCCAGCGCAAATAAAAAAGACCACCGGTTGCTTTTACAAAGCTCAAAGCCTGTTTAACAGTCACTACAAAGAGCCCAGTATGTATTGATGGCTCAATATGTATGGATGATTCTACATAGGTATCTAGTATCATCAGTCGATCGATTTTTTTAAATCATTTTCGAGGTTATTAGAATACTTTGAGCTCATACTTCGTAAACCAAAAACAGAAAATATGCTCAAAGTATTATATGTCCGTATAAAATAACTATACTTTAAAATATTGAGACGACCACCATATTATTCTCTTCGTAAACATGACCGCTTAAAACAACCGAAACATCGAGGAAAATCTACATAATTAGTTATCCTAACTAATATTATAAAAGCGAAAATGAGTTTGCTTGTTTGTTTGTTTGTTACCTTTTCATGCCTAAACCACTGAACCGATCATCCTGAAATTTTGCATATACGTTGACAGGTGTACAGAAACGAACATAGGCTACCTTTCATCCCGAAAAAAATTACTGTTTCCGAGGAAAATAACAATAACGTTCTTATGATAATAGATGGCGCCACGTGTCTTTCGAATCATAATTGAATTATATTATTACAAGCAGAGTACAACCCGAATTTATTGTGAAATTCTAAATTAATGCGAGCGAAGCCGCGGGCAAAAGCTAGTATATTAGAAAAATAGATTAATTATTTTAAAATGTTAAATAGTGATAAAATCCCTGTAAGCTTATATTAATTTAGCATGTGTCACTTTTCTCATAACTAAATTTTATATTTATTATTTTTATATGTAATATTCAACGCGCTTTGAACGCATGAGTGGTTCGTCTATACAACTTTTGAAATTACATCACAACATGGCGCCGTGCTAAAATATCGCCAATAGAAATAAGAAAAAAATATCAGGACCATATTTCTTTAGGAAAACCTTCGCGTGGAGCGATACAGATAATTCTGAACGAAGAAAGGTTATTCCTTAGGGGATGGGACTCTTAAAATGCTGCTTATTTACGCTGTCCGTCATTCAGATAACTCCCGTTTAAGTTTTCCGTTTATTTTCCTTGATCTGAGGTCCAAAATACTCTAAATGAAGCGAAATGTTACGGTCCTAACAATGCACAATAGAGGGAAGAGGCGATTAATTACGGTTTCATGGCGTTGTCTTGTGAATCCCATGGTTGTATAGAACTTAAAATCATTTAACAAAATGGTAGACGGTAAAATTCTATCAAATAGGTGATTTGCAGTTAATGTATTGTAGCATCCTTTGCATTTTATAACTTGTAAAAGTATTTTTTTTTTTTTTATTATCCCTAGGGGCAGGTGAACACCGGGACGGGACGTACGTGGTACAAATGGTTGCTGAAACGTATCGTAACTGCAAAACCAGAAAAGGTCTATGTGAGTACTTAACTAAGTTGACCCTTTCAATTAACTCTATTGAGTTACTTATTGAAATAATATTGTTATACAAATCATGGGGTAATATTAATTGAAGTTGTAAAGGGGCCACATTCTGTCACATTCTTTAAATTCTACTCTACTTAAATATAGCGATATTTTACTCGGAAAGTTGTTTAACAACTTTTCGGTTAAAATATCGAATAGCTAAGAGATATATGTACATAGCATTGCACTTATATATTTCTTGGGAAAAGGTGTGTCACATTTGTGCCACTAGAAGTGTTAAGGTTCCAAGTAACAGAGTTGGATTTATAGACTCTATTAACAGTAATTGTGCACTGAGTCTGAAATTGTTTCAGATAATGCACAGCAGTTCACAAGACAAAATTGCTGCAATTCAGCAAAATTTAAAATGACGCGCTATTTAGAATGCTTTTATCTATATTTATTATATACTAATATCATCGAGCTGAAGAATTTGTTTGTTTGTTTGAATGCGCTAATCTCAGACACTACTGCTCCGATTTCAAAATTTATTTTAGTGTTGGATAGCCTATTTATCGAGGAAGGCTATAGGCTATATAACATCACGCTGCGACCCACAGGGGGGCCCAGTAATGATAAACGTGGGTGAAACCGCGGGAATATCTATAATTAATATTGAAGCATCATTTTATCGTCGCGAGTGTAAATATAACATGTGACGAAGGTAGTTAGCGTGTGCAGTAATTGAGACGGGTACGACGCGTCGAGACGCCGAGAATACTAATATGAGCTACGCAAACATACTTGAGAAATTCGCTTGTTGTTGCCCCGTAAATATGATGCGGTGGATGGAATAACCGAGGAAATATTACCTTTATTATGTATGGAGAACTATCTTGTTGACCCCGTGGCTTTTTGGACTTGTGGTTGTCATCTTCAGGTCTCAGAATCCATTCCAAATTCGGCCAAAAAATATTTTGTTAGGATACCTTCTGTAGCGGTAAGGTAAAATGTCTACTGAGTACATTCTACATTTTACAGCCGTAATAATTTGTGGGACCTAAAAATAATGCTTACGAAATGTTGGTGCAATACACCTTCAACCTATCTATTTCAGGGATATTTAGAAGTAATTCAAAGAATAGATTTAGAATATTGATCGATTGCTTCTGTCAAACACATCAGTGTGTTTTATACTAATCTATTTGAGTAAAGCTATCGGTTCTCTCTCTATCTCTCTCTTTCTCTTGTATTTACAATTGGTGCAAACAACTCCTATTTTATAATTAAGATAAAATCTTTATTGCAGATATTCTCGTACCTTTTTCCTCATCATCCCTTCAGTAGATCAGATTAAAATCAATGTTGTATAAAAAATTCCTGTCTCAGATATATTTTCTAGATTGTATTGTTATAGATTTATATAGTCAGTTATTACAGTCCCCCCGTTTATTTATGGTAAAATGGTTGCAACACCATACATGAGTTATAAGTTAACAAAATAGTGATTTAAAAAAGTTGCCGTGGATTTCTTGAGAGTATCTCTAACCATTACCTCAACCTAGCAACTTACATAAAAATAAATTTAATAATGTCAGGATACCCACTAACAATTAAACTTTAAGTTACATACGTTTTACTTTGTGTCCTACATGATAAATTTAAAGATTATTATTTTTCAAAGGCACCTCGCACCTTTTGTATGAATTGCCGTGTCCCACAACACTTTACAAGAATTCAAACAAGGGACTCAGACAACACCCAGACTCATGAAAACTATTTGTGGACCATAATTTTCTGTCACAAATTTTTGTCCTGTATGGAGATCGAACCGACGACACTCGGTGCAGTGCGACTTGCTTTCTGCACGTATTCATGAAGAAGAACTTTTGGCCGAAGGGTGTGGTGTTCCGTCGCTTCCGCGGACAAGTGCCACATGAACGCACAACAACAGAGTGCAAATGAAGCATTACTAACATAGTTAATAAGTTATATAAATACTAACACAAATTGTATGTATGTTAGTCTATAAGGTATTTATCTATGCGTCTATGTTTCTATCTAGGTATAATATGTATGTATTTACAAAACAAAAAAAAGTATATAATTATGTATGTTTATCCATTGTCTAGCACCCATAGTACAAGCTCTGCTTAGTTTGGGCTAGATGGTGTTGTGTGTATGTATTATACAATTTTATAATTATGTAAATTTACGTTAAGGTATTTATCTATGCAGCCCGAAATAAATGGAAAAATTTAAACCACTACGCCATCCGTGCAGTCTAATTTTTTTGTATTTAGTCTATTGCTTAGTTCTAAATTATGCGTGGTTTCAATTCTATTTCCTAACTATAGCTCCATATCTGGAAACATGTTGGCAAAACATAGCCTTGTACACAGAATAAGCGCACGTCCTTTATATAAACGAATGGAGCCTTAAAGCTGGTCCCCTAACGAGCACCGTCACTTAGAGACGCGTCTAGGGACCGACAGCTGATTTTGTCATGGTCCGGAACGAGTATATATAGCTATACATATAAAAAAGGCTTTGATTTTTAATTATGAACAATGGTTTCATAGAGTTTCGCCACAAAAATGTCAAAAGAAGGATAAGGATAGGAACAGAAGTTATCTTTCTTTAAAATAGCATATTAGGACGCATATACCTCTATGAAAGACCTGGTCGAAATATTTTTTAAGCAGATAACTCTAGGTTTAACCTCTGTGCCGCGGTGGGTATTATTTGTCTGGAAAAAGAAAAAAATACTTAAATACAAATAATGGATACAAAGCGCATGTATACAATTGTCAAGTATAGGATTCATAACCTAAACACTTATTTGCCAATTCATTAAAAATAAAGTGACTCTATGTGAAAAAGTTAAAGTTTATTACAGTGTAACAATCATAGTTTATTTTTATAATAAGGTGGACAGTGTCCTTATTCTATAAGCTTGATCCTTTAGCGTATAAAGGAAAAATTAAATTAACTATTGTTGTTTATCCTTCTACGCTGCTACGACAACGCTACATCGTAGCACATGGGCTACGCCTCAAGCAACAAAATCGTAGACAATTCATAAAAGAGTATTCTGCTATATTTGCTTCTTTGTAAATAATAAAGCAATGCGAATTGAATTCTTAATTAATGTGAGAGCGTCTTTGAGTCAAACATGAAAGATTTATTTTCATAGCTACATACGAATTTGAATCTTACGGAATGGGTAAACTAATCAGAATTGAAAGACATTGTTTTATAATTAAATTAAACATGGAACATTAGCAAAGCACACATAATCAATCGAACAGCTCATTAAAACGTCAGGCGTCAAGTTGAAAGGAAATAGAAGGAAGGAAAGAAAGTCCCCAAGGTACCGGTTCCATTAATTCGGTCAGGACGTAAATCTGCCGACGCCGGTACACTGAGCACCTAAATTATCGGATTACGTATAAAATCGCGACTGGAATAGCGTAATGATTGCATAATGAGATGTCGAGAGGTGGCCTCTAAATGGATTAGTGTCCCTATTCTGTTTTGTTTGTAGCTTATGTGGAGGATACATGGAGGCGAGGAATTGATTTATATTTTTATGTTGCTTGGAGAGACAAAGATTGTTCACATTAATGGTTAGATTGTCAAAACTTAGCATAGTGTTGCAGCATAAACATTATTTTTTATAACAAAGGTTTTATTTTAAAAATCAATAGAATTTTAACTAATATTATAAATGCAAATGTGAGGTTATTTGTTACGCTTTCACGCCTTATGTACTGAACTGATCATTATGAAATTTCGCATACACGTTGTCAGGGGTACAGAATAGGTTATAGGAAGTCATCATACCCTATGACCTACATCAGAGGTTCCCAGACTTTTTTTCTCATAGACAACTTTCAAAATTTTGCTGGTTTCGGTTGACCCCCTGCAGCTAAACAAGTTCATGCAAGTGAAAAATTTTATCAAATCTCTACGGGCTGACTTTCTTTTTTAGAAATTCTCGGACCTGAATCTACCACGGTAGGCGGACTGACATTTTTTTTAAATTTATTATGCAATATAAGTTTTTACAAGTAACTGTCGCTGAGCTTGTCGAATAGTCGGTGAAGTCTAGCCAACAATAAAATGTAGTTCTTCACTATCGAAAACAAATAAATTTTTGTGGACACCCGCTTACGAATTGTGCACCCCCATTTTTTGTCACGCCAAAGTAGACCCCCGTCAAGTCTCCCGTGGACCCCTGTGGGTCCATCTGGACCACTTTGGGAACTAATGACCTAGATAAACAAAAAAGCCACGGGATCGAACTCGAGACATTTGCGTGGTCAACTGTCTTCTTCTATGAATCTATGTAAATATTTATATGAGTTCTGAATTCTAAGGCAAAGTTACGGTACTTGATTCACCTGCATAGTAATCCAGAAAGTAGAGACAATTCCAAGTTGGCCTAGGTTTTGTCAACAAACACGAAATCTGAAAAAGAGTTCTGTTTTTATTCAATAGATATCCACAAGCGTCTAGACGCCGTAGGCGATAGCTCAAAAATACATCACAGTATGGCCGGTTACCCGGAATAAATCGGACAACACTGTTTACAATTCACTACCGTAACACTTTAATCCGATCCGAGAAAAATCCGGTTCTTCAGTTAACGTACAAGGATAAAAGGGAAAAATTGAGTTTGTAATACCTTTACCCTGTAAGAAAAAAATATAGGTCGATCGGAAAAATTTTGCGCTGAAATATTATATACGACCAAATCTGAAGTTTTGAATAAAGATGACATTGAGAATAATTTGAACCAAGTAGTAGATATGTATAAATACGGTCATAGCCTTAATCACGACAAAGCAAGCGAAGGTGTATTCATCACTCCAAAATTTGGTTAGTTAAGGTTTTACACTCGAGAGTGTAATGATACAGACTACGTACTGCCACTGAGATTTTTAAGACTGAAAATCTTAATAAAACGATGGCCGACTCGAAAATCGAGCACATGACCAAGCACAGCAGTCCCTTTCACTATTGCTGCGCCACCGGTTGACTTGCTATCGAGAAGTCTTAGGTTCCAATACCACCCGTTACACTACCGACGTGGCGTAGTGGTTAGTATAACCGACTGCCACGCCTGAGGTCGCGGGTTCAATTCCCGCACAAGTCAAACATTTGTGTGTATGAACATGGATGTTTGTCTTGGTCTGGGTGTTTCTATGTATAATATGTATGTATTTACAAAAAGAAAGTATATATGTATGTTTATCCACTGTCTAGTGCTCATTGTACAAACTCTGCTTAGTTTGGGCTAGATGGTGTTGTGTGTATGTGGTAGAATATCATTAAAAAATAATAATAAAGCGTTCTAGGTTAGCTGTAGGACTTAACAAGAACTCAAGTAATTTGTAACCCGAAACCAAGTAATATTTAAAAAAATATCTTGCGTTCATGTAAATTTGTATAATCTTTACTATAATATTCTTTTAAACATTTTAAATTTTTAACATTACGTTAGCTTTTTAATAATGAAATTAATTGCTCAAAATAAATCTTTAATATTGAAAGCGTCCCTTGAGGACCTCACCGTTTCGTTAAGCAAATTTTTCATAAATCAAGCCAGGGGATTGCAACAAAAACTTTTTCTATTACCAGCCCTATTTAACGGGACTCGTTTTAACAAAAAAAATGGAACAAGAAAGAAAAACAAATCGAATTCTGTTCTACTTTTAACCGTTTAGTCTTTGGCAAACGGTTATTAATTAAGATTATTTAATTAATGCCTTGTTATATTTTGACCTACTTTTTTGAAATATGATCGGAGTTTTATAAATAGACGCCGTGAAATATATTTTATTATTTTACAACCTTATTGCTTACCTTATAAATATTGATTTTCTATACGGATAATATGTGCAAGATGATGCATCTACGAGGGTTCTTATTTATTTATTTAAGTCTATAGTCTCACGCTTTTATCTGTGACGTGATGGGTAGAAGTATAATACATCTACGATTCACCCATTATTAATTGACAGTTTGTCCTCGGGATCGCTATTGTCGCGATTCTATCCCTCGGGAACAGTACTTTTTTCTGAACGAAAGGTACCTTATGTCCTTGTGTGTACCTCTGACAGCTTGTATGCGATATTTTATGATGATCGGTCAAATAGTTGAGGCGTGAAAAAGTAACAAACAAACTCACATTCGCATTTTTAATATTACTTAGGATTAGGCTTTCAAGGCCCAATATTAAATATAAATGTAATATATAAATATTACTAGTTAACATTCTTGGTTTTACTTGCGTGAAGTATTTAGTATAATATACATACGTGCATGCTTTTATCTCGAAATGTCGACGCAGACCTCCACCAGACGATATATATATATATTTTTTTTATTCGACTAATGTGGCAAATAAGCATACGGCCCACCTGATGGTAAGTGGTCACCGTAGCTTATGGACGGTTGCAACACCAGAGGCATTACTTGCGCGTTGCCAACCCTTTGGAAGAAAAAGGAAGTGGGAAGGACAAGGAGCGGGAAGGGGGAAAGAGAGTAATTGGGTCTCCGGTACTCTCACTCACCGTACGAAACACAACAGTAGGAGTACTGGTATTTCACGTCGATATTCTGTGAGAGGGTAGTCCTTCCCCGGTCGAGCCGACCCATTCATGCTGAAATCAGCTAAGCTCCACTACAAAAAAAAAATATCCATATAATAATATATCCTTACTAAAGTTATAAATGCAAACGCGAGTTACATTCGTATTTGTCATTTTAGTAAGGATATACATAATTATGTAGATAGATTTACGAGTGCCGACCACGCATGTATGATTAACTATGGCATGTAGTCCGCGCGATTAGCTAGCGCATGTAACCAGCTGGTAGCGGAAAACTGGCTTTAAAGACAAGCACGATACAGAAATAACTAAGTTGATACAGAAATATTTATTTTCTCTCTAGCCTTTATTATTCCGAAGTCACTTAGGGTCGGCTTTCTAGTCGCCGTTACTGCTGTCTACTAATCCAATAGAGAATCGCTTAATAAACGCGTTTTTTTTAATAAAATCCGAATAACTTTGGGCTTGCAACTAAATTAACAAATACGAAGAAGAGTATGAGTACAACAATATTGATCAATACGCATTTGGACGATAAAATAAATGAAGTGCGTTGGCTGCCAAAAACCATCTTAAACTTACTTTTAATAAAACAAAAATCTTTGAGTAAAAGGCAAAATGATTGTCTACTTTATTGTTTGTTTCTAGGCCAAGTAAATTAATTATTTTCTTTTATATTAAGGAAACAATGAGAATTGTTAATGAGCGCTGGCTATTCTCGTTTCTTTTTTATCTTTCTTGTATTGCGTATTCATTTAGAAATATCGGTTGTGGTCCCTATGGTGGCGGAATATTCAATGCAATATTTTGAACTTTGACGAAAAGCTAGAGGTATTTCAAATGAACGTCTATTATCGCTATATATATTTTAATTGATATTAATGAAGTTTTATTTGATGGAAGCTGGTTTAATCTCTCCACCAGTGCTTAGATCCCGGAGCTCAAAAACAATGTTTGTCCCTTCATCTGTTTTTCGGTTTATTGATGAAGTCATCAATCACATCACACACTCTCATCAATATAGTCTCGCACTGTCCTGATAAACTAATCAGGATAGTTCGTGGCTGTGTCTGATAAAAATGTGTGCTACATATTATAATAGATCATATATACGAGCATATATAAATCCTGGCGCTAAAACAGAGGTGAAAGGTGGAACAGATAGTTTAGAGATTCTTCTGTTCTACCTCTTAGCATGCTAACTAGTCAATCACATTAAAATTATAAAACAGCGCTGTCATATTAGTTTGAGTCGTACTTCTAGATGAATGAAGTTACTTAAGCTCTTTACGAAACCACTGCTGATATTTCCTTGCACATTTTTAGTCAAAAAGTCAGCTGTTGTCAATTATTAGTTAACCAACGTAAGCGTAATATTACTGCGATCGGCCAGTGAGTAAAAGACCTGGAAACGCATATTCATCTTCCATTATTTAATCTTCAATTCTGCCTTAGCCTAGAATATGGTCTCCAGTATAAAGTTCGGATACATTAAAGAAAGATTTTACGCGTATTATGTTATTTAACATCATATCCATGAGTTCTGCTTAAAAAAATGTAAATCTTAATAATTATATATAAATAACGTGTCACGTTGTTTGTCCGCTATGGACTCCTAAACTACTGAACCGATTTTGATCAAACTTCGTAACTATCTGTAACTTGGTCCTACTTAAAAGATAGGATAGTTTTATTTTAATTTTTTTTCGTGTTTACTGGACATCGTCTGTCAGGACAGCTAATCCTAACTTCCTAACTAATAATATTATAAAAGCGAAAATGAGTTTTTTGTTTGTTTGTTACCTTTTCTCGCCTAAACCACTGAACCGATCATCCTGAAATTTTGCATATACGTTGTCAGGTGTACAGAAACGGACATGGGCTACCTTTCATCCCGAAAAAATTACTGTTCCCGAGGAAAACAACTATAACGTTCTTATGATAATAGATGGCGCCACGTGTCTTTCGAACCATGATTGAATTATATTATTACAAACAGAGTACGACCCGAATTGATTGTCAAATTCTAAATTAACGCGAGCGAAGCCGCGGGCAAAAGCTAGTATTATTATATAATCGCTTTGTTGCAAGAAGCACCACACCTTGATGGGTTCTCGTTTTCTTGGCACTCAGTAACTGAAATGCCTGGTGAATTACTAATGATACAACGACTTTCTTTTTGTTAAATCTTGTAAATGTTATTTTTAGTGGTGTTCTGACGTACTGATAACATTTCGGGGTTAATCATAAGCTTTTTTATTTCTTTCCCTTTAGAAATAACACGATGTTTTCATTGTAAGAGTCTTTTGTGTAAAGGTGTTAGGTGAACATTTTGAACAATAAGAAGTGTGAATCTTTGCGCGTTAATTGTTTGGATGCAAAGTGTAATCAAGTATTATTTTCGGATTACACTGTAATAGCATAAAGCGCCCGTGAGGATTAGGTCCTAGGCATACTATAATTATGTAATCTATTTTAGAAGTATTATATATTACCAATAACCAACCACCAAATTGACACATTCGATTAAAAAAGAAGTTAACACTGAATTTTTAAAGTATTTCTAATAATTTTTAAATAATTAGTTTTATTTAATGAATTGTTATTTATTGATTTTGTAATTATTTTGAATTTGTTATTATTTGATATTAATTTTAAAGTATATATTTATTTTCTTATACATGTAACAATGTGTAATTGTTAAACCTGACTCTCTGCACGTGCTGGGCAAGTAAACTGTTAGTGCAGAGAGTAACTGTAAAAAAAAAAAAATATATGTATATAACAAACTACTGAATTAAGAATAATTATTATTACCCATAAAATCGACCTGACCTATCAGTGCACCGATCGTCATCGAACCGTCTTTCTATAATATACATCATGTAATCTAGCAGCAATTTTTAAGTGATTTAATAATATAAACAACAATACAATACATAGCTCAGTGGGGAGACCAACAGATTGCAATGCAGAGGGTCTCGGGTTTGAATCCACGTCGCGCACCTCTGAGTTTCAGAAATTATATGACTTTTAGAAATTATGTGCGTATTGATTGACAATTATCGTCTGCTCCGTGCCTCAGAGAGCACGTTAAGCCGTCGGTCCCGGCTGCCATGAACATCTATGGCAGTCGTTATTGGGAAGTCAGTGCCCTCTAATATCCAGACACTGGTCTAGCCTTAGGGTATCGTTAGCCTTCTAACATAATATACTACAGTATTGTACACCTTAAAAAGGTCTACAAAAAAGTCCGCGATGGTATATATCTATCTCTTAGGGATAACCCACAATAACCATTTTTTATCCTTTACTTTTTACGAGAAATAATGGCTTATTTACTAAGCGATTTTAAGCACTACAGCATTAATCCTTATCTAATTAAGTACCTTAAATACATTGTGCATTTAATATAGATCAATATGGCCCTTTAGAGCATGTAATTTAAATTAATATTTTCGAAGATATTACAGATTTAAAATGCAGGGACATAGCGGTTGCGGCGGTACCGGCCGCGGGGCCAGCGGCGCGTGTCTAAGAAAACATGTTTGATATTGTCTAATGACAAAAAAGCTGTGACCGTTGTATATAAAGACATTCTGTAGTATATTTAGTATCAGCATTGCACCCGTGCGAAGCTGGGGTGGGTCACTAGTTAACGATAAAGAAAAACATCGTGAGGTAACTTGCATATTGGGAGTTCTTCATAAAGTTCTCAAAGATTTGTAAAGTTTACAAACGCGGACTGGGTCAGTAAGTTGTATATAGCCTGATCCTATTTATTTATTTATTTGGATATCCAGTAGTTGACGACATCGATGCCGTAGTGGTTAGTGTAACCGACTGCCACGCCTGAGGTCGCGGGTTCGATTCCATGTTCATGCACTTTGTGTGCATGAACATGGATGTTTGTCTTGGTCTGGGTGTTTCTATGTATAATAAGTAAGTATTTACAAAAAAAAGTAATATATGTATGTTTATCCATTGTTTAGTACCCATAATACAAGCTCTGCTTAGTTTGGGCTAGATGGTGTTGTGTGAATGTGGTAGAATATTATTATTATTAATTTCCTTTGAAGGTGAAATTCTAGATTCACTTATTTTCTTTAAAATCAACAACGTATTGTGTTAACAAGTAAAAATTCTATTTAAATACGACCACCTTTTCGGTCACACATTGTATACCTTAGGTCCTCAAAAATAAATATTCGAGTCTACTTTACCAACGCAAAATTAAAAGCGATACCTCAACGTTCTAACCAATTTACATATTAAAACCAAAAATTTGAATAAAGGTAAGGCATTTCATCGAAAAATGTATTATGTTTTATGTTAATTTTGTTGGAAAATAGCGCCGGACTATTGAAGCTGGTTTAATATAACAGTTAACCGTGTAATGCTGAGGGTAAAACTAAAATGAAATCTACCTGTCTAACGCCGAAAAGGCGTAGATCAGGTATTCCGAATTGCTTTGCCCGAGTACCATTTCAAGACGAAGCATATTGCATTATATATAATATTTGCATGTTTGTCATGACCCGGGCTCATTTTGTTGATCTTGTTTTATTTTTATTTCTGACGCTCGTTTTTTTTGCTTGAATGCACCTTTCTATAACAGATTAAATTACCTAAGCCAAGAAAAACTCTTCCAGCAAACTAACGTAACCCAGGAAACATCAAGCGTAATCTTTTTGTCAAAGTCTGATTGACTAGCTGTTACAAGTTTTTATTATTCCCAAGTCACTTGGGGTCGGCTTTCTAGTCTAACCGGATTTGACTGGATATCAGTTTTTACACGGAGCAACTGCCATCTGACCTCCGCAACCGTAAAGCTAACTATACCCTAAGGCTAGACCAGTGTCAGGATATTTAAGGGCACTGACTTCCCAATAACGACTGCCATAGATGTTCATGGCAGCCGAGACCGACGGCTTTTAAAATGTACGTTTGAACACAACTCTGCCTACTCATTTAGTGACAGTAGGTATATATGTACATACATGCGCTTTACATAATTGTATTGTGATGTATAATCAAAGTCACATCATCCGTGCAGTCCTGAATTAATTATAACAAAATTAAATTCTACAATGAAGTATTACTGGTCTCATCGACCAACACGTGAATATTTGAGGGTTAATCCTCATAATAACAGATAATCTCCTATATAATGGAACGGGAGCTCGCGACAGCTCACTAAGCCTCTTGTAATTGTCTCTCAATATGCATGTAGTATGATATTCTATCTAGTTTCGCTGAAGCGATTTAGACATTGTACCACGTTGTCTGTCTCTATGACTTGTGAATGTAAAACGGTTTGTGTAATCGAAACTTGGATTGAGAATTTCGTGTGATGCTTAGACTGCTTAATACACGTAGTATTTTAGGCGAGAAAACATTATTTGCATTTTTTCATTCGGGTCACAATAATAATAATAATAGTCAATTACATACACACAACACCATCTAGCCCAAACTAAGCAGAGCTTGTACTATGGGTACTAGACAATGGATAAACATACATATATACTTTTCTTTTTGTAAATACATACATATTATACATAGAAACACCCAGACCAAGACAAACATTCATGTTCATGCACACAAATGTTTGACTTGTGCGGGACTCGAACCCGCGACCTCAGGCGTGGCAGTCGGTTACACTAACCACTACGCCATAGAGGCCGACAAATAACGTTCATTTCTATAGTTAATATTTCGGTAGCAATAACGTTCATTTCTATAGTTAATATTTCGGAAGAGCGACGCCATCGAGGCCGACAACAGATACCTGCAAGAAACTCGCGGCGACTCTATAAAACCGCCGTTTAATTATAATTCCAGTATGTAACAACTTATACATCAAATACCTACAAGGCGCGGCAGTCACTATACTCTACATAATATATTATTGACTAGCTTTTGCCCGCGGCTTCACTCGCGTTAATTTAGAATTTCACAATCAATTCGGGTTGTACTGTGCTTGGAATAATATAATTCAATCATGATTCGAAAGACACGTGGCGCCATCGATTATCATAAGAACGTTATTATTGTTTTCCTCGGGAACAGTAATTTTTTTCGGGATGAAAGGTATCCTATGTCCTTTTCTGTACACCTGTCAACGTATATGTAATATTTCAGGATGATCGGTTCAGTGATTTAGGCGTGAAAAGGTAATAAACAAACAAACTCATTTTCGCTTTTATAATATTAGTTAGGATTAGGATTAGGATAGTTAGGATTATTAAAATCTATATTAAAAACATTATAGAAAATACTGATGATTTATTTTCAACATTTATAGAATGAATCGATTCAGGTTCTGTAGTCATTTTGTAACAAATGCAATGATAATTCGTGACTGAAAGTGCTGAAACAATATTTAAATTATATTTGTTTGGAAAGAAGAAAGAGTCATTAACATCACATGACTACCTCACTGCTAGTCAAGGTTTTCAACAAAGCTAAAGTATACAGTAGACCATGACCAAGACTATGAAACGTAAATACCGAAGTCCAGGTGGACTGTTAATTATTGCGAAAATCGTCACAAATTTCGATGCGTAACCTCTCGTTTGTTCTAAGTCCTTCCATGAAATTGTCCCAACAACAGCATAATGTCACTTTGAAAGAAAGACACCCGAGGAAACTTCATTTTACCCAAAACTACAGGCTGAAATAAAATAAACATTTTATTTCAGCCTGAAGTTTGGTGTAGACATTTTGATGGTAGGCCTACATTACTGCCTACCATGACAATAGTGCCATCGTAAAACATCTTAAGGAAGAAAGCAAACTGGTATACTTATTTCTCAGCTTAGTAATAAGTAAAATGTCTCTGAAAGACTTAACTCAGTATGCAGCGGCCATTACAGAAGTCTCTTAATCATTTATGAACCTGGGTCGGTCGATGCAGATATAATTTAGGAAAGTGGGGCACGGCACGTCCTCGTAAGTGTTCTGTTTCTGAATAAACTAGTTATATCTATGAAGTGTCCTGTATGTCCACATAGCTGGTATATGAGTTTCTGGTTTATTAACACGGTATTAGTGCATGCGATAATGTGCAGCGATAGCCTTGGAGATCGTTGGACTGTCACGCGGTGATCTCCTGTACGATCACAAGGCACGTATGACTTTTTGAAGTAATGAGCGTAAATCGTCGCTTGCTTTAACGGTTATGGAAAACAGAGTGAGGAAACCTGCATGTCTCGTTTAGACTTCTTCTTCTCCATTAAGTTCTGGAAGATTATGTAAAATCTGTCAACCGCTCTGGTCTAGCGTGGTGGATTAAAGCCTAACCTTTTTCAAACTGAGCAGAAGACTTTGACGGCCTCGATGGCGTAGTGGTTAGTGTAACCGACTGCCACGCCTGAGGTCGCGGGTTCGATTCCCGTACAAGTCAAACATTTGTGTGCATGAACATTGATGTTTGTCTTGGTCTGGGTGTTTCTATTTATAATATGTATGTATTTACAAAAAAGAAAATATATATGTATGTTATCCATTGTCTAGTACCCATAGTACAAGCTCTGCTTAGTTTGGGCTAGATGGTGTAGTGTGTATGAAAAAAAAAAAATAAAGCCAACTGACATGACTCCAAAAGTTGGTGACTCCAAAAATTACTCATTAAATGTAATTGCTATGGTACTAACGTATCATTAGTACTACTAAAAACATTATTCCTGCTTTCCCTGTATTTCGGATTTGCAGAATAGTCAAAAGCCGAAATTCGAAATTAGACAGTTTATATACAAGGATAGGATATTATTATCATTCTATTTATACAAACGCATGCATGAAGTGACTTTAAGAAGACTTAAAAATGGGACGTAATTTTACTTAATATCTTTCTTCCACGAAAGCTCGGGTATCTTTAGGAACATACAACGATTTATTAATTTCTTGGAAGGACAGCAGAGGCACATTGTCTGTCTCTCGCTAATATTGCATGTAATTTAGATTTTCGCTATACAGCAATCCTTACGTCTCTAGTTTCAACTTTAGTATACAAGTCCGCCTTTTAACTAACCAAGTCAAATGACCAATAGGCATAGTAAGCTATAAGCTTTATATCTATTCACAAACAAAAACTCATTCACAAATAGTTTTGTAAGGTGACTGCAATGTGTAGAACCTATTTACTTTCCTCATCAATGTCTTTTATCTATAACTCAAGCCGTCTTAGTAAAACTCTCTAAGCCTGCCTTTAACTCGGGGCTTCAAACATAGCCGGTGAAATGTGCCTGTAAGGTATGGTGTATTAAGCACTCATGTTGCTGGACACAGGCCTCTTTTCAGGGTATGAAGGGTTAGACCATAGTCCACTACGTTGCAGAATTCTCAGACATGCAGGTTGCCTCATGATGATTTCCTTCACCTTTATAGCGAGGGATAACAAACTATTTTAATACGCACTCAGTGATCGCGTCTTGGGATCGAACTTGAGACCTCTGCGTGGCAGTCCCACCAGGCCATCGCTGCTTAAAATGCATAAATCACAAAGTTATACTTAATGCAACCACGCGCGACTTTAGTGACAGAACGAATGACCTTTGATACGCCAGGGAGGCAAGAAATTGGTATGATCCGTTTTCCCTTCATGTAATTTGTTGGGTAATTAGAAAAAACTTAAGATTTGTCTTAATTATCCAATAAAATAAATTTACTTTATACGCGTGAAATTTGGACCTATTTATAATTTATTTTATTTCTCTACCTGATCTACATACAATGATTGACAATGACAATAATATATCAATTTTTTTTTGTTACGGTTTCTAGTCGGCGTATGAAGATGAAATATTTACTTAAATATCTGTATGTATCACAAACATATTTGATATAAATTCGATTACTCAAGATCCTCCACAAATATGTCACTCGCTAAACCAGTTACACTGTACATTATAATCTTCCTTGTTGATTTATATTAACATATGGTACTAACAACGGTATTAACTGTTCAGGTCGGCGCGTATCAAAACGGGCAAGATGTAGAGTTTGCCTCACGCGGCCGTCTAATGACTGCGCATCGCTAAACTCGCGGGGGATTACACTGTCGCTCGGTTAAGATTAGCAGATTGCTTATATGACTACGATATAAGATGATCATTCGTAATTATATTGTATTCACGTGTAATGAAATTCATCTGTAATACTTTTGTTGAAGAACAATCGCGTACTTAAAATTTGGAAGTTCAGAACCATGAATCTACTTTTTTTTATACAACTAACGTGGCAAACAAGCATACGGCTCACCTGATGGTAAGTGGTCACCGTAGCCTATAGACGCTTGCAACAACAGAGGCATCACTTGCGCGTTGCCAACCCTTTAGGAAAGGAAGTGGGAAGGAAAAGGAGTGGGAAGGGGGAAAGAGGGTGATTGGGCTTCCGGCACTCTCAATCGCCGAACGACTCGCAACAGTAGGAATACTGCTATTTCACGTCGATATTCTGTGAGAGCGTAGTCCTTCTTCGATCGAGCCCATTTATGCTGAAATCAGCGAGGCTCTACTACCTACTATCTATACAGCATATGTTAGGTACTTTGAGCGCGGCTTCGCCCGCGTGGTATATACATTAATAAAAAGTAGTCAATGTCCTTCATCAGGTTTTAAACTATCTCTGTACCAAATGTTATCCAAATAGGCTGAGTGGTTTAACCGTGAAGAGGTAACAAACAGACAGAGACAAAGACTTACTTTCGAATTTATAATATTATTTATTTTTTATTTATTTATTTAGTTTTACAGAAGGCTAACGGACTAATTAAAACTATGAAATATAACAATTATTAATATTTTCACTTTGCCAATTAAAAGCCCTCACATGTATATATAGTAAGGATTCTGCAATGCAGAGGGTCTCGGGTTCGAACCCACGTCGCGCACCTCTGACTTTCGGAAGTACGATGTACATCCTAATCCTAACTTCCTAATCCTAACTTCCTAATCCTAACTTCCTAATCCTAACTAATATTATAAAAGCGAAAATGAGTTTGTTTGTTTGTACCTTTTCACGCCTAAACCACTGAACCGATCATCTTGAAATTTTGCATATACGTTGTCAGGTGTACAGAAACGGACATAGGCTACTTTTCATCCCGAAAAAAATTATTGTTCCCGAGGAAAACAACAATAACGTTCTTATGATAATAGATGGCGCCACGTGTCTTTCGAATCATGATTGAATTATATTATAACAAGCAGAGTACAACCCGAATTGATTGTCAAATTCTAAATTAATGCGAGCGAAGCCGCGGGCAAAAGCTAGTAACGAAATAAAAACCGTAATTAAAACGGAATGGAATCCTATTCATTGAGCCCGATCTGCAGTACCATCAAAGCTAAACAAAACGAATACCATCCACAGAAAATGATTCATTGTTAACTTGAGATTACGATCTTAGCATTAACGAGAACTCTTGAAGAGCTCAATCACTGAGCACAAAAACAGACTTGGAAACGCAACGATTTTAACTTTAGTTAAGCTTTCAGTGGCACCGACCTTTCAGTAGGGAACTTAAGTGAGTTAGCAGCAAGTGCAGGCTGCATTTACAAAGTTAGTAGAGTTGCGGGGTGTTTCGCTTGTAGTTTGAATGCTCTACCTTGCCACCTCGATTTCTTTAATTAGATCTACGGAGTTCTAGTCTTTTGATGTCGGTATGACTCAACTTCATTCTTTGAGGCAGCACTTTGAGTAATTTGTCTCTGATGAAGTGTTCACAAGCTATTAAGTATCACAATCTTACCATTCCGTGAATTACACACAATCTTCTTCGTCAATAATGAGAAGTTGAATTGATTGACTCGGTGGCGTAGCGGTAATGTATGCGACTGCTATACGTGATGTCGCAAGTTCGATTCTAAGGTAGGGGAATATGTTATTAGATTTATTTATCAAGAAATTCTCAGTAATAGCTCGGAGTTTGGATAGTTACTACAAGGGCTATTTGTGTGAGCTTGACATCTGTATGGCTAATGATCTTTCGCGCAGCGGTAGCAATACACAATAGTGTTTATTTCTAATGTTCAAATTATTTAATAATAAATTAACAATACTTTACATAAGTGTCAACGTTGCTTCCTCAGCCATACTAAGGAGGTATAGCATTATACATTACTGTATTTGAATATCTTTCGAATAAAATTACTATTAGGCAACGACCAGGGGAAGATAAATTATCATCGATTGCTGCCAATGTACCGTCTCCTTAAGGAGCTCTGTAAATCCTAATTACTACCAAGAACTAAACATGAAGTCGAGCGAACTTCTCAGTGGTACTTCTATGACACGAGTTCTGGAGATTTAGCTGTGTCGTATCTAATTTTGGAAGTATTTAACTTCAAAAAAAGAATACGAAATATTGAATATAAATCTTATTTATTTACATATCATATATGCATTATTCAGTATATAAATAAGTTAGTCTTTACACATAATTATAGAAAAATAAAATAATAATTATAAAAAGTTGATATTTACATAATTATTTTAGGCGTCGTAGAATTCCTCAGCATTGATGTCAACTGGTAAAGTACCTAGAAGGCTGGCATCATTGCCATGTTGAATGGCAATACTGACTCTTTGGACCAAGAAAAGACTAGCTATTCTGATCACGCGAAATGTCGATCAGGTGTTTTGCCAGCTCTCTATACAAGATTCGACCGCTTGGATCCCATTAGTCTAAAGTCCACAACCCTAAACGGCTCAAAACTGTAATTACCAACAAAATTGCAGTATTTGCACCGTTTCAGAGATACCGCGGTTGCAGCAGCAGCGATAGCAAAAAAACGAACCTAACTAATATTGTAAATGTGACTGTAAGTTTGTTTGTTATACTTATACACTTAACTACTCGACCGCTCATCATGACATTTTGCATACAGTTGTCAGGGAGGGGTACATAAAAATAAGTAGTGTACCTTACATTTAGAAAAAAAATACAGTTTTCGAAGGATATAAATTTATTGATAAAATCTACATCTAGATCTTTAACGCGAGCGAAGCCGTGGGCAGAATTAAGTACTTAATACATCCTTTAACCTAGTTTTCAGCAATAACACTAATTCTTAAAATCGTTAGCAAAGTTCTCAATTTAATTTACTACAGCAAACATACGTTCCAAATGTCTTTAAACTAAGTGAAACAATTTTAATCTGTCTCGCTTCTTGGAAGGTCCTGAAAGAATCCATGTTATAAATAGGTTTTTGAAAGGCTCATAGCCTTTATAGGGCGAAACTTGTTCCTTCTACTGGAAGTCCTGAAATAGGGATGGCAAGGGTTTAAATAATCGTTAACATAAATTTCATATGAAACTTAACCTAAAAATGTTTTAATATGTTATGTTGTAGAATACGATAGAATAATATAAGAGTTATTGCTTGGAATAACTCAAAATTATATCAGGCCAGACATAGCTGGACAATGTACTCCAAAAGGGCGAAGCACGTTGAAGATCATAGTTTTATAGGCTGACGCTGACGTGATAAGATGAGTCCTAACTTAATATTATAAATGCGAATGTGAGTTTGTTTGTTTGTAATGTAAAAACGTTACTAAGAAAACCCTTAACTAATCGACCAATTGTCATGTAATTACCCATACACGTTAGTCGTCGTTTGACAGAGGTAGAGTAACGGACATAGGATACTTTTAATTCAGAAAAAGCAAGCAAAGCCGCGGGAAAAGCTAGTGTATTTATAAAGGGCTGGCAGAACAAAGCAGGATATTATAAATTATAGAGCGTCACAGACATCGATATAAAAAGTGTGTACCTACCAGTTAGAATCCTAATTTCCTAACTAAGATTATAAAAGCAAAGAAAATGTGGTTGTTTGTTTGTTACCTTTTCACGCCTAAACCACTGAACCGATCATCCTGAAATTTTGCATATACGTTGTCAGGTGTACAGAAACGGACATAGTCTACCTTTCATCCCAAAAAAAGTTACCGTTCCCGAGGAAAACAACAATAATGTTCTTATGATAATAGATGGCGCCACGTGTCTTTCGAATCATGATTGAACTATATTATTACAAGCAGAGTACAACCCGAATTGATTGTCATATTCTAAATTAACGCGAGCGAAGCCGCGGGCAAAAGCTAGTTATAAATAAATAAATACAATAATATAAAATCGTTTATTGGACACAAGAATTACATACATTGGTTTTAAAGGTAAATACAATTCGTTTACAAGTTTTTTTTAGGATAGGTACTGAAACTGAATACTCAAACTAGGCAAATTGCGTGTATCTTGGGAAACAGTGTTCAGTCGTGCGTGTGTGTGTGTGTGTGTGTGTATGTGTGTATATGAGTGTGGGTGTATTTGTATGTGTGTGTAAGTGGGTTGAGTAATCGTAATAAAAAACAAGGTCAAGGTGTGGTAGGTTAGGCCACGTAAGTAAGAAGGTCTTATCATTATTATCATTAATTAGTCATAACAACAGGTTGATCCATAGAACTACTTCATAATATACTATACTCTTGCTGCATGTGTCACTGAAGCATAGCTCGACGGAACAATAAGAATGACCTCTTTTATCCTCGCAGCACTTACAATAGTATTGGATTACACGCTGTTATAAAATTCCTACGTTGTTTACCAGTTCTTTTCAAGCATTGTTTTCAGCACTGCCTGGACTTTAATAAAAACATAGTATAATAAGTCCCAGGTATACATATATAGTTATACGCTTATTTAAGCACTACACAGCAGGTAGTAGAGCCTCGTTGATTTCAGCATGAATGGGCCGGCTTGACCGGGGAAGGACTACCCTCTCATAGAATATCGACGTGAAATAGCAGTATTCCTACTGTTATGTTTCGTTCGGTGAGTGAGAGTGCCGGAGGCCCAATCACCCTCTTTCCTCCTTCCCGCTTCTTCTCCTTCCCACTTTCCGACACCCATTTTTCTCTTCTTCTTTTCCTAAAGGGTCGGCAACGCGCAAGTGATGCCTCTGGTGTTGCAGGCGACCATCAGGTGGGCCGTAAAACAATAAAAAGCCACATTTGTGGTTGTTGGTTTTAAGTTCCATGTGATAGGGGGCGAGCTTATTGCCGGACACAGTTCCAAACTCCATGTTGCTACTTAGAATTAATCTTGTCAGTAAATTCCAAAAATGTTGCCTGGGAATTGAACGAATGGAATAAAAATGGTGTAGGTATACAGGTTGTCAGATAATTAATGGATAACCTTGAAATGTCTTATAGTAGAAAATCTACCCTAACATAATTGGTAATTTAAAAAAAAAAATGGTATGGTATGGTATCATATCTCAGGTAGATAATAGGATTTTTGAAGTGAAAACTTCTTTAGCGGCGTTTAGTTGTGCACTTTTTTGTGATGGGTAAAAAATGTTAAACTCGCAACAGGACACGTGACCTGATCGAAAATTCATAAGACGGTGGGAGAATTGTCATGTTTGTGTACGATAGCGCAATAAATGAGTATTAAAAATTATTCCCTAACTATTCCAAAATATCAAAAATGCAACTTCAAAATCAATTGCAAAATCAAAAATCAACGTTAATATTCAAGTTTTCACTTCTGCCGGCACGGCGGAAAACTTGAATCCCGGAGTGCAACACGTTGATTTTATTTTTAAATTACCATATTTAACTTTTTTGTACACTACGACCGTAAATTAATGAATTCCATCGGTTTTTCGTTGTTTTATTATTAAACAATAATTATGCTAATAGATAGACAATCAAAAGTAGGACTAGCTATTGTACTTCTTTAACCTTTCAACTACCAAATATAAGAGCGTGACTTCCAAAACCAATACTTAACGTTGAACATCCCTACTATAGCGCTTCTTTTGATATATCTTCACGAATTTATTTCATTTGAGCTCTTAAGAGTTGAGATCTATTAATAGCGGAAAGTGAGGCTGCTCAATCATTCTGGTATTCTTTACTGCTTTAGTTGCTTTCATCAGAAATACCTATTTATTGATGTTAGATAAATAGCTGTGTATTATAAAAGTCTATTTATTCATTCGATCTATCTGCCAGCTTTTTATTGATAGCATTATTACATATTTATTCTGAATGTTTTACTTGAAAAATTCACATTTCTTTTTTCTTTACTAGATTACGACCGTGGTTTCACTCGCATGAATGTATATTTTGTTAATAAATTTATATTCCTCGGGAACAGTATTTCATTCTGGATGAATCAACCCTATGTCGTTTTTTGTAAAAGGAAACCGCGGTCAAAATCTAGTATTCCATAAGCAAAGAAAAATAATTTGCGCAATAAAACATTCAAAATAATTCCTGACAATGTGTATGCAAAGCGTAACAATCAATCTCACATTCGCTTTTATAATATTAATTAGGATTTACGTAATGAAATATAATTATGGATATTTTGAAAATGTCCATGTAAATAAATCCTAACTAAAATTATAAATGCGAAAATGAGTTTGTTTGTTTGTTTGTTTGTTACGCTTTCACGCCTTAACTACTCAACCGATCAACATGAAATTTTGCATACACGTTGTCAGGGGTACAGAATAGGACTTAATGTACCTTTCATCCAGAAATAATAATTATTGCAAACCTAACCTAAGCTAACCTACATTTACGTGAGCGAAGCCGCGGGTGAAAACTAGTAAATATATTAATGGCATGTGAGTGAACATAGTATGAGAGTACATACATACATAGATTTACGCCTGTTTCCCAGAGGGGTAGGCAGAGACTACGGATTTCCATTTGCTACGATCCTGACACACTTCTCTGGCTTCATTCACTTTCATCACATTCTTAACCTGGCCTTTGTCCAGAACGCCTCCGATCTGATCGAGAAACGTTCGCCTAGGTTTTCCTCTTGCGACTGTTCCTAGTATGAGAGAGATAATAATTAGTCACCAGGATCGTCGCAATTGAAAAACCGCTGTCTCTGCGTAGCTCTTCGGGAAACAAGCGTATTTTATGTATGTTGTAACCATTAGCTTGTAAAAATATTTTCATGCCTTTGTTTCACTCGTTATACTAGCTGTTTAGTTCATATTCTAATGCGGTATAAAAATGTAATATCTTAGAATAAAAAAACCAAAATTATATGTATTTCATAACAATTTTTTAAATCCAAACTTTACTTAGCGACGGGCAAACTTGAATTGACAAAAAAAGATATCCCTTTAAACACTGTTATGGATAAATGAGAGGCATCTGACTTTCAACTACCAACTTTGAATTCGAAGCTTAACAATCGCGTTGACACGCAAAATGGTACTTTATTCAATTACGTTAAGGTTTATTTTTCTTTGGCAGTGTTCAAGTAGCGTTATTTTCAATGTAACGCATTTTCTTACAATCTGAGATCAGTATGGCTGGGATATCCGTAGTGGGAGGGAGAAATGTTGCCTTTATGGTGGAGGTTAAGATCCGAGGTGAATTCGGCCTAGGCGTCTTTTGGGATCCGCCGTATTAGCTGCGAAACAGCCACATGTAGATTCGATAAATACAAAGATTTTGGGATCCTCTTTAGAGAATTGGACGCAACATTGTATTATCGGTTTCAGATTTTAGTTTTGGAATACTTTTTCTTGAACTGAGCCTAAATATATTGGAATCGCCTGTTGGAAAATGTAGATAGCAGTTATAGAACTAGGAAGAGCGTTCTAAGGCTTAAGTCGGCTATTTAATCTTGCGACGAATATGGACTTTATTTTTCATAGTGAGTATTTTCAGACTCATTTAGTGTAAGATCGGCTACGTACACAAAATATATAATACATTAATATTATGGAAATAAAAACTATTGATTTAGACTTTGATGATTAGTTGATTTAATTGCTCCGTCTCATCGCATATTATGATATGGAGCAATTAAATCTATAAAACACATTTTTTTATACTACTAAGGTGGCATACAAGCATACCTGATGGTAAGTGGTCAACGTAGTCTATGGACGCCTGGAACACCAGAGGCATCACTTGCACGTTGCCGACCCTTTAGGAAAGGAAGTGGGAAGGAGAAGGAGCGGAAAGAGGGCTGGCACTACCTACGGTGCTGCTTAGAAGCAGAAGTCGATTCAAATAGAATATTTTTGTTTAATATTTATATGTGACATATAGACACGCCTATTAGTCCAAAGGCATATGGCAATCACATTTAGCCAGTTAATGTACTCGTAGATAAGGGTTAGGTTGTCATAAAGAGTGAGCATATTCCCGTCTAAAGGGGGGTTTACACGGGTCGATTTGTCATGCGGCCGGTTGCCGCGCGGCCAAAGTCGGATGCTCGATGGCGTAGTGGTTAGTGTAACCGACTGCCACGCCTGAGGTCGCGGGTTCGATTCCCGCGCAAGTCAAACATTTGTGTGGATGAACATGGATGTTTGTCTTGGTCTGGGTGTTTCTATGTATAATATGTATGTATTTACAAAAAAAAAGTATATATTGTATGTATGTTTATCCATTGTCTAGTACCCATAGTACAAGCTCTGCTTAGTTTGGGGTAGATTGTGTTGTGTGTTGTATGTGATAGAATATATTAGAATATTATATTATTATTCCTTCAAAAACTACAGCCGGCCTAGAAATAATGTTCTTCCTAAATTGCCAATATTATCAATATACAACAACAGAATGGCCTTTTCTTAATTGATTGATAATTTAATAACATGCTACCCAATACTTATAATAATGTTAAAAAAATATTACCATCTCAGATTCTACATTTATTTTTTAAAAAGGATAACTTCACTAGATATGTTTTAAGTCCCACGTAAGAGGTCATCTAGTGCAGAAAATTTTGTAGCAAATCTTAATTTCAATGACCGACTAAAACATCTAATCCAAGACCTCAGCATTATAAGGAAAAGCTATACTTTTCTAATATTCCTTGAAATTAAACTACTTACTATATACGGATTTTATCGCGTTGTTTATTTGACACTTTATTACATAATTTAGAAACATACACTACTATTACTATAAAATTTTACTTATTTTTAAGCTAATTAAATTATTGAAACTATTAAATCTATTTATATTTATGTACACAACGCGATAAAACCCGTATATAGTAGTTTAATTTCAATGAAAAACATTCGCGTAAACAGAAGACAATATTTTCTAATATTGTTTAAATCATAATATGTTGTAGGAGGCTTCTACAATCTACATACATTCAAACAATCAGAATTTTTGTCCCATATGGGAATCGAAATTACAACATTTGGCGTAGTGTCACTGGTGAGGCGAACACTTAAATCTCAACGCAATCTGTGAATCTGTGAAGTCTTCACAAATAACAAACAGCAATAACAGATAGCACAAAATCAAAACAGAACTCTCATATCATTCAGTTTACTGATTTGTTAACAGCCCAAAGTTATATTAATATAGAAAACATTTTAATATCAATTATCACATAACTTGAGTAATGATAAATTAAATAAGAGAATCGGAGGTAAAATTCATGATATTTTCATTTAATTAAGTGTCAGCAACATGTATTCATTCAATTTAATCGGACGTTGGAATTCACCGATCGCTCAGGTATCATGACCGTTATTTTGATTATTATTTTAATACATATCTCTGCCCGCGGCTTGGCTCACGTGAATGCCATGAAAACGCATTACCAAAGTATAAAGTAACATATTCAAGAAAATGATCTATCTACAATTTAATAAAGTTTATGAAGATGTTTGGTTGTCTGAACTCTTGTAACAGACAACCAAACATCTTCATAAACTTTCACATTTATGATATTAGTAGAATTTAAGTCTGTTCGATATTTTAAGGGCAGTACGAAAGCGATATGTAATGTATCTCATAGATGGTAATAGACTCCCTATATAACCATTTTATGTTTGCTTATAAAACCATGTTTCAGCTGCAGAAGGGTCATGACGTCATGAGCGAGAAATAGTCAAGCGGCTCGTAATCCAACTTGCTAAATACAGGTAAACTTCCAATAAGAAAGAAGTTCAACCAAGTTTAAGACATGCTTTATAAAACATTATAAAGCATGTTATCATGTCATGTCGCTATACTAGTTCATAGTGTATACACTAATTCAGTAATTTTCGCTGGACTCTTACTTAGTGGAATGACTTCTATGAGGTTTAACGATGCAAATTGAGTCCGTCCGGAACTCGCCCCGCTCACAATGAAAGTGGGGGTTTACGTAGCACCTAGACCAAAGCTGGCGATACGAGAAAAATCCATTTTTACACATGACAAGCGAATTCAAAGTAAATAAACAGTACATTTACAAGCTGCAGAACTCTAGCATCCAAAAAACAGTCGGCACTTGACATGTTCAGGTGAAATCTTTATTCGTTCTTATTTTATTGGCCGCTCGGCTTGCTGAATCCGTCTGCGGTAATTCCTCCCCGCTTTACAATGCAAAATGAAAATAAAAGATAAGGCCGGTATAAAAAATGAATAGCGTAATGTCGTATTTTTAAATGAAAATACGTTTCTGTGCATAACTTGTAAGGTATGATAATGTGGTTTTTTAATATTCAGTTTGGTCGTCGTATGTGTGTTATTTGTAATCGTTTTTATTGGATTAAAATGAGCAGTGGTAGAGAATCAGATTGTTGTGCCTGCGGTCTTGGATTCGATTCCCAACTGGACTAAAGAAGTATATTGGTGTTTTCAAGTAGGAAATTCTCAGTAGCACACTTCATTCTATTATCTTATAGATATCTATTCTTCTTTCTTCTTCTTCTCCACAATTCGTAAGTAAGGTCCATGTAACAAGGGCACACTTATGTTGTTACGTGGGCCTAAAATCATATCTAGCGAGATGTGGATGTATACTTCTGAATTTGAGGTTATAGACGTCAGACTTTGAGGCTATGTGTCTGTAAAATCTTAGGGGATTTTCGTTTGGTTATATTCTATGAAGGGTTAGGTGACCAACTTTACATACCATGGCATAAGTTCGCGTGTGGTTCTGGCTCTAACTACCTTGATGTGCAAACTGTTATTAGTTTTTCATTAGGAAATTCTTCATAGTAAAAAGAAACCTCTTACGTGGGATCTAAAATGTAACTGGCGAAATGTTGGTGATATGCACCTCTTTCTTCACCTTTGGAGATAACATAGGCCTACATTTACAGAGAGACGCATCTATACATTTCAAATAACGCAATAAAATGTATAACAATTTTCCACCAGGGTATTAGATCAAAACACCACAAAGATATATTAAAACATGAACACAAAAAATTTCATAGCGACAAAAGCTTTTAATAAAAATATTGTTTGAAACTAAACTGCATCATGTGTTGAAAAAAAAAACGTAAACTTTTTGATTTGTCCTCTTGCCGAACAAACGGATACGCGAGCGAGCAACGGAATACTAATGAATTGGTCACCTACAGCCAAAAAATACGACATGCCAGATTTTTAGGGAAGCAACGAGATCAATCGATGGAAACTTTTTTTTATAGTGTGTAGTTGTGTTACCTTTAAAACCTTGTGAAGGCTTCCTTTAATGTTATGTAGCTTAGACTAAATGGTATACATGAGATCTTTATATCGAATAAAAATCAGCAAAGAAAATTAGATTTTTGTGCCAAGAAATTCTCATTAGGAAGTTGACGTGTTACACATAGGACCAATGGCTTTCGTGCATGGGCTGCTGATCTTACGCCTGATCTATCTCCGGGTATCTCAGAATGCCGTTCCAACAGTTTATGAGAGTTAGGGGATCTTCTTCTTCTTTTCGTGTGGTTAGTGGCCAACCTGCTGTCAAAACTTGTTCAAGCCGCCCGTAGGCAGAGGCCTACCTGACATAGCTTAACGACTGCTGTCAGTTTGACAGCAACCGGAACGACTTTTTACGTACCCTCCGAAGCACGTTAAGGGATACATACTGCATTTGTGCTTGCGCATACACTTGGCAGTATAATGTCTTCTGCACAGATGGTCAGCTTCCTTTAAGGTAGGCTGCCGTGACCGATATTCGGACTGGAGAACAAGATGTTTTTATGGATTGACATCGACCTCGACTGTCACGAAATAGTAGATGTTAAACATCCATCCATCCAAAATGTGAGAGCTGATGACTAGACGGTAAATCAAATTTCCATCTTTCTGGATCCATAGTCAAACCTTTAATCTCTATATGTCTCTACATTGCCCTTTTCTTTCAGTTGATCTGTGTACTTACTTCCTTCTTGTTATCAATTTTTCTCATTGGCTTTATACTTCTCTCTATAATATTGGTAATAAATTTATCTTGTCTAAGTAAGCAACCAATCATGTTTCATTTTAGAGAGGGATATTAACCGCAGACGTAAGACGGGTTAAGTTGTTTTTCTTTGCTTCATAGTTTTCTCTGCCGACACTTCGCTTTGGGAATATCTTACTGTGGTTTTATAACCTGTGTCTGTACGTCTGCCATGTGCTATGACCCTCAGGGTTCAAATACATGTCTATAAGATACGGTAACAGAATTCAATGAGCCAGCGTGTAAACTAAATTGTCAGCTGACAATCGCCTGTATAGACAACAAGCTTGATGTTATTATAACATAAATAATTTCTATGTAAATCCTAACTTAATATCATAAAAGCGAAAATGAGTTTATTTGTTTGTTTGTTTGTTACCTTTTCACGCCTAAAGCACTGAACCGATCATTCTGAAATTTTGCATATACGTTGACAGGTGTACAGAAACAGACATAGGCTAGCTTTCATCCCTAAAAAAATTACTGTTTCCGAGGAAAACAATAATAACGTTCTTATGTTAATAGATGATGCCACGTGTATTTCGAATCATGATTAAATTATATTATTACTACAAGCAGAGTACAACCCAAATTGATGGTCAAATTCTAAATTAACGCGAGTGAAGCCGTGGGCCAAAGCTAGTAAATAATAAAAAATCCAATTTAAAAAGTATTTGCCGTACTCTGATATGCGCATAAAGCGTTTGCCTTTTTATGCGTCATACGGAGTGATCAACACATTGAGATTGCCGCGTCGTATAGTATTACATATAGAGAAATGTTTCGTTTTGGTTTACCGTTGAACGCAGCGTCAATCGTAGCGTGAGACACGTGTCATATTGAGCGACGTAGACGCACCAAACGCCGTGTGTATGCCGCAAACGTTTTACGCATTAACGAACCGAGCGCTTAAAGCTATACAACGTCATCACCCAAACAAGCAAAATAAATGACGTAACTACGTTTATCCGCACCACATATTCTATTTGGAAAAAAGACATTCTGTAATTTAAAAGTTCGAACAGCCAACACCACCTACGGCACAGAATTCTAAAACAAAATTCGAAAAAAAAAGAAAAGCTCTGGATACACGGTTTTTGATGCCAACTCGCCGCTCACATGCATATTCATAATATAGGGATTTTCTAACGTGCATAGTGAAATTGAATATTACGATTGTAGCATCGCGATTTACATATACATCGGCGAATTACGTTGCTTCATTTGACTATATACGTGATGTTTAGTAACAGATTTTCCATTATTTTATTGCCAGTTTAAATTGGCTATATTGATTTTTATTACCAACCTAAATGATAAGCATACGAAGCGGTTACCATAGCCTATGAGCATTCCATGAAGGTTTCGCTGTGCTGCAAGAGATTATGTTTTTCCAGTAAATTTATTTGACTGAACGAATAGCGTAATGAAAAATATTGTGTTATCCACAAATAGGTATTTTGAGTCTGAGTGTTTTTGTTACGGGGGTTATTCTTAGTAAGCGAGTTTTTTTTTCATAAGACGAAATCACTTGGTGTTGTGGTGGGTTGTAGTGCTGATAATGCAAATCTTAATAAAAATACCAAATGAAGGTAGTTGCCGAAACCCACACTTCATTATAAAGTTGCTGAGCTTACAACAGGGTACACGCAACCAAGTTCTTTTTTTTTCTGTACAACTAAGGTGGCAAACAAGCATACGGCCCACCTGATGGTATGTGGTCACCGTAGTCTATAGA
This sequence comes from Catocala sponsa, assembly GCA_963564715.1. Lineage (NCBI taxonomy): Eukaryota > Metazoa > Arthropoda > Insecta > Lepidoptera > Erebidae > Catocala > Catocala sponsa. The sequence goes on from OY751337.1 coordinate 2,990,776, forward strand.
CGCCTGCAACACCAGAGGCATCACTTACGCGTTGTTAAGCCTTTAGGAAAAAAAGGAAGTGGGTAGGAGAAGGAGCGGGAAGGGGGAAAGACGGTGATTGGGCATCCGGCACTCTCACTCACCAAACGAAACAACACTAGGAATACTGCTATTTCACGTCGAGTAGTCTTTCCTAGGTCGAGCCGGCCCATTCATGCTGAAATCAACGAGGCTCTACTAACTACAATTGATGCAAAACATTCAAAAATAAATATGTAATTATATATTCCTTTGAATACTTATCTTATCTTATGTGGGGGCCAGTCAGGGCAGACCGGCGACACTTCGACCCAGTGGGATCTTTTGTGTCTACACTCTCCCAATAACGACTGCCATAGATATTCATGGCAGCCGAGACCAACGGCTTAATGTGCTTTCCGAGGCACGAAGCAGGCGATAATTGTCAATCAATACGCACATAATTTCGAAAAGTCATATAACTTCCGAATGTCAGAGGTGCGCGTCGTGGGTTGAACCTGAGACCCTCTGCACTGCAGTCTGTTGGTCTCCCCACTGAGCTATCGCTGCTCTTCTTTGAATACTTACCAAAGTGATTAAGATCCGTAGTCTGAGCGTAAATCCGACTATGTAATTTGTTTGGCAATTACTTGCGTCGGTGCTATTTTGTTGGTTCTGAAACTAGTGCATCTTAAAGCTGCGAGCGGCTTGAGTTCCAGGAAATCGAAGCGTTTTGTGTATAATTAAAAATGAACAACAAGATAATCATCACATTAAGAGACACTTAAACATTTTCATCGTGAGTAAACTATTATATCACCGTTTAAGAATCTTATCTCCAAGGCTTCCTTGGAACTTGAAACTTTTCTCATTATAAGGCTGTTAAAAGGAAGTAATTTAAAAGGTGAGAACGGGAATAAACAAAAATAAGTAAAAAAATAGAAAAAAAGGTCGCCAAGGAATCTAATTAAAAAGTACTTGAGTTCTGAGCGTATATTTTTTTACTCCGATATTCTTTTTTCTATCATAACGGAGGGTTCAGATGACGCTTCATAGGTGGCTTTAAGCAACACTTAATTTAATTTTTGATAGAAAAATTGAGATTATTACGATACCAGCGTGTCTAGTGCGAGTTGTTTTTACATTAACTCGATCGAAACGCTTACGGCGTTTGGCTCTCTGATTGGTCAAGAGCTTGGAGCGGGCCAATCAGAGCGCCGAACGTTATAAACGTGTCAATCTCATTACCGTAAAACAAACTCGCACTAGGCACTCTGTTCGTTTAACACAGTTCTAATATAATGAGTCTCAAAAAACGATAGTAATTAATATATTTTAAATTACGTTACCCATAGTGCAGCACTAGTAAATGCAAGTCGCAGCTTTGATTCTCGGGTCGGACAAAGTGCTCTTGGGTTTTTCTATCGATAAATTCTGAGTAGCAGCTCAGTATCAGGACCTACCATACCACCTACCATTGTTTATGTAAAATAATCTTTAATTATATTAAAACACTAGTACTGCATTTGACATGATCTACATAATATATTGACGACATTCATCCCAAGTAAACATTAGCATTTTTAAATAGGTAAAATCGATTTAAATTACTAGTTGTCTTGTTAATCCCTTCAACTAAGCTAGAATGCTTGTGAGATAACGATGTGAACCTATTGTTTAATAGGTTTAGGTCGTTGTTTCAATGGGCAAGATTCGATCCACGATGTCTCGATCGAAAGTCTGATGAGTACCTATATGAGAACGAGCAAAAGATATCATTTTGCTGGTTATACTAGACTATTCAAAAGTATACCAGATCAGCGCACCAAATGTGGCAACACCCAATTACTTCATAAAATAGGCCGTAATTAGTTGCTAACTTTAACGTATTCTATCGTTCGCCATTTATCGAATGGATCTAAGGGACGATTGTCAATACAACCGTTTAGATGTTCTTACGTTAGGTTGGCTGAACCCGCTCTAATATGTCACGATCCTATCCTCCTGAAATCGGAGAACTTTTATGAATCTTATTTCCTTTTGTTTATTTTTTCTGGCTTGATTTTCTTTTTTAATTTACATATTTGGCTTCAGCTATTTTCAACCAATTGCCTGTTCAGCTGTCTGAAGAGTTTTGTTGTCTTTGTACCTGGTATTGTTAGCTTGCAAAGCGCTTTTATTCGTTCATGTTTAAGATTCACATCACCTGATTGATAAACTATAATATATACATACTTAGACATCTATATATCCCCGAAGGGGTAGGAAGTGGGGTCTTATACCTACATTCACCAGCCATGATTTTAGATCCCACGCGCTAAGGGCTGAGCTTGTTACTGTCAACCCGGTGCAGTTTCAGACTCCGTGTTACTTTCGAAATTAATCAAATTTATACGGATTTTATTGCGTTGTTAATTTTTTATATAACACTAATCCTAACTAATATTATATAAATGCGAAAATGAGTTTGTTTGTTTGTTTGTTTGTTACATTTTCACGCCTAAATCACTGAACCGATCATTCTGAAATTTTGCATATACATAGTCAGGTGTACAGAAATGGACATGGGCGGTAGCCTATTATAGGATGTAAGGTATTACATCCAGAAAAAAGTTACTGTTCCCGAGGAAAACAACAATAACGTTCTTATGATAATAGATGGCGCCATGTGTCTTTCGAATCATGATTGAATTATAATATTATTACAAGCAGAGTACAACCCTAATTGATTGTCAAATTCTAAATGAACGCGAGCGAAGCCGCGGGCAAAAGCTAGTTATTGCATAATTTTGAAACTATACTACTATTGTTAAACACTTTTACTAGTTACTGTTTACTTCTATTTAAGCTATTTAAATTATACAACTATATAGATTTAATTTTACAGTTTCCCCGACTCGTTTCGGTTGCTTTTCAGCAGCCATGTTCACGGGGAGACTAAGATGGTGGTTGTCTCAATGTTCTAAGTATAGTTATTTTCAAAGTACCCGAACATAATTTAATTTAATTGGTGTTTATATTTACGCAGAATGAGCTCAAAGTATCATGAAGTCTGGCTGTGTTTTGCTTCTTCTTGGGTTTGACTATCTGAATCACTGGATCCCAAGCTGGCGGTACATTCCAACCATCTTCTCTATTGAAATTAGGATGTTTTTTAATTTCAATAGCCTCGCGAAGCATCCTTGGTAGGAATAGGTGTTTTTTGCGAGTACTCGTGGTTAGTCAAATCGCAGATAATGGTTGGTCCCCTGTTACACGAGAGACTACTGAGAATTTGATGACACAATATCCTTATAACCCGTTGCTTAACCGATCACTACCGCCACCGTAACAGTCTAGAATATACGCACCTATTAACTGCATTTCCACAGTCATATTAACTAGATAATAATCTGGCACTAAGTTAAGCAAATGTTAGGATTGTATAATTCTTTTTTCAAAACCAAGTCACACGGTCTGCCTGCGAAGCAGTTACCATAACCAACGTAAAGAGGATAGAGGGGAGGTGACAGGAGAAGGAATGGAGCGAGATAAGGATTCATTCATTCTAAGGCGTTCTCACTCACCGACGGAAAATAAAAATATCATCAAAGTGAAATTAAAAGAACGAAAGATAATTTAACGTTACATTTGCACTAAAATTGTAGAAATAGAGGTCAGTACTTAGTCGGTCGAGCCGATCCATTCATGCTGAAATGAGCAAGCCTCACAACACAGAATTTTGGCTGTGCCTTTCTATCACTAATACATTATATTTCATCTATGAAGTTAGGGTTACTCTATCACCCGTTTCAGATAAGTGTCTTACTAATTACGACAGCCAACTACTATCAACGAAACTGAAATATTTTAGAATTTGTAAAATAACTTCCATTTGGGATATTCATAATTAAAAAACTTATACCAAGCACGAATATATTTCGGAGCGAGCCGACTAGTTTTGTACCAAACGGAATCCTTATTATTAAATATGCTTTTATAATATAATATATTATTATATGTACGAATTGCAACCGCAGAACGCAGAGCTTAATATTAATTTCGAGATTCTTTAGTCATTTTAAAGTTCGCCGAAAAATATAAGCTGCTACGTTTTAGCAAAGTGTATTATGAAATTGTGTTTGTTTATAAATTAATCAATTATGCTTTTGACGTATAGTGATGTGATAATTGAAAGTGGTAGTAGTGGTAGGGAACCTTCATAGAAGAAACTCCACCTGGAATTTTCTACAATTTATTCAAACTGTAGAAGTATTTAAGGAGTCATAATCTCGTTGATAATTATTTAAAGGTTCGAATTATAGCTTCAATTATTTACATCTGAAAGTAGGTCTGCTTGCATGAGCTCTTAATGACTGAAGTAAGTGAATTGGGAAATAAATAGCAAAATTCGAATCAGGCGCTATTTGGCAGAAATTCATCGTAATGAAATAATTGAAAAGAGAGAAACCCACCAAGCACCTTCGGATTGCCCATCCCAACTATTGCAAGTCAAAATATACTTCTATAATTATATACTTACAAACGAGTGTGAAACCTGTTGACTAAGATTGTATTATGTATAAACATAGGGAAGTACAACCATCCTATAGAAAACCGTAACCAAGCACCTCGTAACCTGTTCAAATTGATGTTTTCGTCCTGCCCGCTTCTACTCAAAGTGCCTGGAACTATACAGTAGTCATCTCAGGAACACATTACAAGTTGTTTGCATAACTAGGTACTTACAGTCACTGCGACCCCTCAAATAAACGAATTTAAAAAAAAAACTGTCACGTAATCGAATCGCGGCGCACGGCTGCGTGCGCGACGAGCGAGGAGGTGCTATCTCTAGTTTCCCTCCGAGCGGCGGCGGCTATATAAGTGGATCGCGCCCTGGTGCAGTCCTCCGTCCTTCCGCTGCGCTGCACTGGTTCTTCCCTTAAAGAACCACGTAGGAAGCCTTAAAGAATCACACCCTGAGTATTGTTCGCGTAGAATTCTTATAAAGTGTAATTCATATATAATTACTTGTTAATTAAAAGTGTTAATTGTTGTACTATCTTTAAATCATCTCTGCTTAATATAACCTCAAGACACCACGCCCCTACAGCGTGGCCTGTCGTATTCCTATCTAAACCTTTAAGGTTACGAATCTTCTATAGGTACGAGGCTACGCGAACATCCTATTGTGCTCTCATAACATCAACTATTGAAAATTGTTCCTCCCTTTAATTAACAATGAAGCAGCGTTGCCGAATATCCCGAATTTATATTATAATATTTAGATTAAAAGAAATTCGGTACACGTTTAATTGAATTACGTACGTTTTTATTAAATGTTTATTTAACGAAATTTTTCCTCTTCAAAAATTTCTGACTCTGACTACAAACGATACCTTTTTAAATGAACCGTGTAATCTAGAAGATAATAATTATATAACACGATTCATTTTGGAATAGCAAAGTTATAATATTTTTCTGTTTGGTAACGGTATGAGTGATGGGTGAGAAGCGATTTAGTAACAACGTAAGTTTGAAAGAAGATAGTAGTCTTTTCAAACCGGGAAAAGGCTCGTATACAGGAGTGGGACAGTTGATATAAAGGTCTGATATAATAAGTATTGCTACACACTGGGTCTGTAGTGGTTGTCATCGATAAGCCAGCTGCTGGTGAAACCGACTGGTGCTTCTAATGGTTTGTCGTGGCTATCGATGACAACCACTACAGACCCAGTGTGTAGCAATACTTATTATATCAGACCTTTATATCAACTGTCCCACTCCTGTAATACCATAAGGTCACTAAGCCACTCGAAAGCTCTGCACACGTCAACACCATGAAAAAAGTATGCTAAATGTCTTCCACAGCATGTGACGGTCACCGGTGACACAGTTATAGACGAAAACATATTATGTCATTTACATACGTACAAACTTTAAACGTGACTATAGTTTTTATTTGGTATCCGATTTAAATTAAACTGGTGAAAATATTACCTGAAAATTAGCTCAATAACAGTAATAAAAAACAACCATATTAAAATTGAATTAGCTGGTATAGAAATCTACGTGACCAAACAATTTTTTTTTACATTTTTGTTAAGATCCAAACACGCCTATTGTCCTTATACATAATATGATATGTAAGGTGTTTTGTGAAAGCCATATAATATATGGTTATTATAAATCTACCTTCACTTTTTATTTTTTATGTACAAGCCCCAGATTAAGCCCTTGGGCTGTCAACGTCTTTGTACGGGACAAAAAGAATAACGATATAAGGAAACATTATGCCGCGGCACTTTTCTTATGTATGGAATTGTTTCGAAGTACTTTTGTACGCTTTGAGAACAGACAAGCTCGCGGCTTATTAAGTAGAAGATAAGCAGTTATTGTTGATTAAGAACGTTGGTTTGACAAGGTTGCAGTCGCTGATATACCTAGTAGTGTTCTCATTAAACATCTGCTCTCATTATTTATTTCAAAAATAGCGTAAATTTAAATCCTGATAGGTTTATTGATAATTAGCTTTGGTCTACTACTTCGTATGTGTAGCGTTTGAAAACAGGTCTATATTTACTTTTTAAATTTCTTTAGACTACAGCGATTTGTAGATATACTTAATATAATGCTAGGTAACGGGTCTTACTCGCGATAGCGTATTTGAAAAGGTAATAAATACCTATTGATTGTACGACGTACTTTATTGCGAGAATCCGTAACCTAGCATTACTTTTTTATACTCGACTTCTAGGCAGCATATCAAGATGATACGTGTACCAGATTTTTAGTTAGAATGCCAGCAATATAACTGTTAAAACCGTATTAAAGTTCATGCAGTAGTTTTTTTTTTATACCGCTTCGGTGGCTAACAAGCATACGGCCCACCTGATGGTAAGTGGTCACCGTAGCCTATTATAGACGCCTGCAACACCAGAGGCATCACTTGCGCGTTGCCGACCCTTTAGGAAAGGAAGTGGGAAGGAGAAGGAGCGGGAAGGAGGAAAGAGGGTGATTGGGCCTCCAGCACTCACCGAACGAAACACGACAGTAGGAATACTGCTATTTCACGTCGTTATTCTGTGAGAGGGTAGTCCTTCGCCGGTCGAGTTTTTACGTGATGCGCGTACTAATAAACAGACAGACAGACAGGGGTACGCAGAGGTATATTACTTATTGGCAATGGCAAGCATCTTTCCACGTGGCAATAGAAACAAATATTACCAAAAACACAGTCTGTAAAACTAGCCTCTCCTCATTTAGACCAAACACTAACGACCCTCTTTCAAACTGAATATTTATATAACGTTCGCGAAAAGAGCATGAAATCGCAAAGAAAACAGAAGTTAACCTCTCTTTGATGTCGCTTTTTATAATTTACTACTAATATATACTAGGCTATAGACGACGATTCGCAGATAACGTTACATATGTACGTAATAATATTAACATTTGCAGTCGTTTTGCTTCGGAAAATGCTAAGAGAGCACCGAATTAACACGGCTTGCTTACGGTCGCTAGATTGAGAACTTTTGTTCTAAGCTGTTTCCTAGATAGAAAAATAGAAACATTCTTGTAATATAAAGCTTCTTAAATATAACGAGGTTTGCTTATGGTACGTGTTTTCACGGGAGGTACGTCGCATATAGGTACTGCACTGTATCTACAATTATTATATTCAACTTATGATGCATATACGTGCTTTAAGTAATTTAAAGATACTTTGTCTTTTCAAAGAGAGAGATACGGCATGAAAGTGGATATAGTTACAAGAATAGAAAAGGGTATGTTAAGCTGGTTTGGACATGTAAAAAGAATGGACGAGGAAAGACTGACTAAGAAAGTTTATAAGGCTAGTGAGAATGGAACAGTCGCAAGAGGAAAACCTAGGGGAACGTTTCTCGATCAGATCGGAGGCGTTCTGGACAATGGCCAGGTTAAGAGCTCCTTGATCCGACGGGCGTGTATGAGGAATGTGATGAAAGTGAATGAAGCCAGAGAAGTGTATCAGGATCGTAGCAATTAATGGAAATCCGTAGTCTCTGCCTACCCCTCTGGGAAACAGGCGTGAATCTATGTATATATGTATGTATTTTCAAAAATAAGCTGACGTAGCATCAACATCAGGCTGCTTAAAGAGGGTAGCATTACCTTCTGCAAAACAAATGCTGCTTTTTTATACGTTTCAAGTCCTCGATACCTTTGATAAAAATAACTTTTTATATTTAGCCCTGCAGCATGCCTTCAACGTGCTTCTTTAGCTCCTACAGGATATGACGGATTTCATTAGCTTCAAAAACCTATGGCTCATCTTATTTTAACACCTTAACCATGCCAATGATTGCCCATGTGTGCAATGGCGTGACCAAAATACAGTACAGTACTGGATATAAGCTCCAATTTGAATTGGCTAAGCTGCAACATCAAAACTCATCAATTCTGTACGAGAATATTTTTTCTAAAATCAAAGTAGCCTAATTTACTCCTTATAACATCAGCTATCTGCCAGTGAAAGTCCCGTCAAAATCAGTTCAGCCATTTCGGAGATTAGCCAGAACAAACAGACAGACAAAAATTTTAAAAATAGATGTTTTCGCATATGTAGGTACCTTATATACTTTCATATGCATTAGATAAAAAGCTGTTATTTTGACATTACAAAAAGACACTTCAATTTGATTTATTTGTATAGATTTAATAGTATATTGCGAAAATGTATAAAATTGTAACAGCTTTAATACAGGCAGCGTAACAAATAACAATGAAAAAAGAAAACAACTACAAAAAAAGTACAAACCTCGTCGAGTTTCCTCTCGCCGGATCTTCTTAAAAAGGCTGCATCGCATGCCGGTAGTTTAAAAAATGAAGATTAGTGTGCTACTATTTTACATGAAATAACAGGTTGGAACGATACTGAATTGGACTAGAATAAAACGTAATGAAGAACGTAGAAGATTACAGGTTTCAATTAAAGTACGGTAAGGTACAAGTTGCAGTTAAAGAAAATTACTCAAGTATATCTTTCTGCTTTAATTGTTTTAAAGAGCTCATATAAACAAATTTACATATAATACATGTCTCAATAAGATCAAAAATATCTCTATAAATCATGAATTATTATTATTATCAGCCCTGTTTATGGATTGTCCCACAGCTGGGTACGGGCTTCTACTCAGTACCAGAAGGGTTCAGCTATAGTCACCCACGCCGAACTTGCGCGTATTATGGAGAATGCCTAGACATGCAGGCTACCTCATGATGTTTTTTTTCACCGTGGAATCAAACGATAATTAATTGTTTAATACGCACATAACTTCGAAAGGTCAGGGTTTCGTGCTTTAGGTTCGAACTCGAGACATTCGCTTGGGTTTTGTTAGCACCAAGATGACTATACCAACTCTTATTATTTAAAAGCAATTTAACATGAGATACGTCTGCTAAGTGGTATTAGTATTAGCAAAACAGTATAAGTGGCACCATACCAGGCGGAACGCTTTCTGCATCCGCAGTGTAATAGCTTTTAATAATCTACCTTCACACTTGGAGATCGATCTATTCAATACTAGCACACGACATATTCGAAAAATGTTGACTAATGAACATTTTGCTTAAACAGTTAATTAATTAAATAAGACAGTTAACCACTAAGATTACATTGCACGACTCTGCACACTACTTTTTACATGTTTTTTGTTTGTATTCTTTACTACATTGTGATCGTATTATTAGACGACAACACCAACCTGTATTGCTAGCATACATTTTTTACTTATAAGTGGAAGCTTGTAATTAGCAACATGTATATATATTTTTCCTCTAACTATCTTTGTATTAGTCTGTAAGCTTTCTTAAAACTAAATAAATAAATATTTCTTAAAGAACTGTGTAAAACCTATTTGCCGCTGGAACACAATACAGATTAGAGTAAATGCAATTTTTATAGTACGGCCTACCTTAATTCTAATCTTTTTTCTTTTTTTTTTTATTCTTATTTTCTTTGGGAGCTTTTAGCCACTCACGGCCATGTCAGTTCCATCATACCCTAAACTTAATAACTATTCATATTCTACCTTAATTCAACGTTATCTATTATCTTATAAACTAACATAGCTGCTTTAGACAGGGGCTCGGCTAAAATACTAATGAAGACACCAACAACCATCATACGTATTTCAAAAGAATGAAGCATTATATTTCTTAGCTCCTGGGTTCTGACGCACTCCACCAACAAGTAATGAACATCGTCAAGAGTGCCGCACTCTGTGAATTCTAATCATTATATCTATGATTTCACAAAACTGTGAAAATCCCAGATATTATTATTAACATTCTAATATTATTACTACGATATCACCTAACATTTTCATCTCGACAAACATGTAACAAATAATCCACATGATTAATAGCCAAAAATATTAATAACAGTATCTGTGTCACTTTAAATAAAACATGGAAGTGTTATTTCGTGGAATGATGAATTAAACACTATTCGGATGTACAAACGGTGACGTACAAAACGCCAGCTGAATAATGCTATCATGAAAGACTATTCTGGATATCGCAAACTACACGTGAATGCTTTAGTAAAGACAAGGGACTACTGCAGTAAGTAAAATTATTAACGTAATTGTTTTTAACATAGAAATATTACTACTAATTACCATTAGGTGGGCCGTATGCTTGTTCGCCACATCAGTGGTATAAAAAAAACAACGGGTTGCACTCCGGGAGTGCCAGCAGAAGTGAAAACTTGAATATTAACGTTGAGCATTTTTGATATTTTGGAATGGTTAGAGAATAATTTTGCACGAATTGCTTTAATTATCAGTATAAAAGTACTATCATTTATGTGGTAAAATACAATATTCATTTATTGCGCTATCGTACACAAACATGACAATTCTCCCTCCGTCTTACGAATTTTCGATCAGGTCACGTGTCCTGACGCGAGTTTAACATTTTTTATCCATCACAAAAAAGTGTACAACGCCGCTAAATAGTTTTCACTTAAAAAAAACATCAAATTACGTAGACTTACGTGAGAGCATTGCTTATCTAACTATACATTATTATTGTTTATTGACAAATGAATGATAATTGCCTGTCTGCCTGCTAATTCAGGAGCAGTCTTTGGCAGATGGCAATACGATGTCTAATAATTTCAATAGGGATTAAATATAATGACCACCAAAAATACCAATTGCACACCAAAATATGCTTATAAAAATATATCATAACGAGCACCTATACGCCTCAAATCACTGCATTCCGTCTCGGAAGGGTTAGGTTATGTTAAGTTCTTTCTTAAACCCACCCAAAAATAGGAGCCCCGCACAGCGGGGCTCCGTCGACTTAATTTGATCTCCTTAAATAGGTATATTTTGATGTGCAATTATTATTTTTGGTAAGCATATTTTACTGTGCAATTAGTATTTTTTTGCTGTACAGTTAAATACTATCCATTTTAATATATTTGGTTTAAATATAGCTATCAAAACATGACGTGACGGATTTAGCTCTTTAGACATCCGCGTATAAACAGATTTTCTATAAAACAAGTCTTGGTTACATTTAAACAGAATACGTCGATATAATTTTAGCATTCACGAAGCGCAGTGGCCGCCGTCGTAGACGCGCAGCTGACTTCAAAGCGCGGCTTAAAAAGGCTTTCAGCAATTAAATATTGAAGACAACGCGCAACGGACTGAAATGCGACGGCATGGGATATTGTTGGGCCAGGCTTTGAAGGGTATGGCGTTGAACATTTGTTTACATTATATGCCACTGAGGAGAATGTTTTGGGTGTGTTTATTATTTGCTGTGAGGATTTGGTAGCTGTGTACATGTCAAGTATGTGATGTCGTATAGCGGTGATTCCTTTTTCAAATATCCGTCTGTTGGAATCTGGCAATATGAAACAGTTTTGGATGCAAAACAGGGTGGTGAGGCGTCACGTTAGAATGTGGATGGATGTACGTATATTCCTATATAGTTGGATCAGATATTTTGAGTATTTCTGTTGCTCAGAATTGTAGCAATTTTATTTTTGTGTTGGGTACGTACATTTGAATTATATTTTTGAAGTGGAAACTTCTTTAGGCGCGTTGAGCACTTCTTGGGTGAACAAAAAACATAGAACTCGCGTCATCGTCACCGTTCCACGCTTTCCATTTTTGAATTATGTTAGAATATTAACAATATGTCAGAAATTGTGCATCCTACGCAAAAAATAACGAAGTGTTGACGCCCTTAATAACTCCTAAGAGAGTATGAGGAACTAGCATCCGTCCCGCCCCCTATTTTTTTGAAATGAAAACTTCTTTAGCGCATTGAGCACTTCTTGGGTGAACAAAAATCATGGAACTCGCGTCATCGTCACCGAACGCTTTCCATTTTTGAATTATTTTTGGTTTATAATTTGTTTTATAAAGAAGTGTGTATGATCAAGGATTAAAGTTTTCACTTCTATCGGCAGTCCCCAAAGACTGCCCCAATATTTTTTTAATATTATGTACATTTTCATAGAAATTTTGTTTTGTATGTATTTTTATGTAATCAATTATGATTGAGAAGAACCATAATTATTAAGTAATTAAAAGTTACTTTGGATGATAATGTTATCCAAGATAACGTTTGAGCAACATGGGATCGTATATACATCATCAACACATTGTAGGACATTCAAGCTTCTTCTGATATTGTTCTTTTAACCCATATCTTTCACTTCGGTGTAGTTTTGAGTTAATATATAAATGTCACAACGGTACGTGTATCTCTTTTTCCAACAAGTGACTCTTTATAAATTGATACTATTGTTATAAATTCTGACACATTTAAAACAATAAATACGTGATGATTAATGAGCAGCAACCTAATTGAAAAATGGCGAGGTTTCACAAAGATGACAGTGAAATTATATTAAAATGTATTTTAATCTTACTGAACTATTTAATGTTTCTTTTGTCTATAGTTAAAACACACCTTTGAAGTACAGGTGACCCCATCCAATCTATAGTCACAATAGCTACAAAATATATTTTAAAATGTTGCCAAGAATAAATAATTTTAGAACAATCGAATCAAAGCCTTCATTTTAAGTAGGTTTTTGTTTCTTATTTAAACTGTCAAAATGATTGGCTGAAAATAAATGAGGTGCCGAAAATGGCTGAATTAATTTAGACAAGCTAGTTTGTAGTAAAACCTATTTAATATTCGATAAACGCTCCAGTATGCCTAGGTCTAGATTAATATTTGTCTAGAATGAGAGATTAACTAGAACTTCGATTACGTTTGGTGGATTTGTCCAGTGGAGGTTGAAATTTCAATTTGTGATTAAATGAAAATGTCATGGCAACGTCACAGACAGGCTGTAACGAGTAGGATTGGAAGCTATATTGTTCAAAGATAGACAAGCTTATAAAATAAAAGGGTAATTGTGATTATGATCTTTACTTATATATTAGGTACTTATGTGTAAATTTAACCAATCCTTGCTTTTTTAGGGCTCCGCACCCAAAGGGTAAAACGGGACCCTATTACTAAGACTCCGCTGTTCGTCCGTCTGTCCGTCTGTCACCAGCCTGTATCTCATGAACCGTGATAGTCAGACAGTTGAAATTTTCACAAATAATGTATTTCTATTGTGTAAAAAACAGAATAAAATAAATACTTAAGGGGCTCCCATACAACAAACGTGATATTTTTGGTCGTTTTGCTCGATATTGATAACGGCAACAGGTAGACGCTTGAAATATTCACAGAATATTAAGTTATATTATTCCCTTTAAAAATAAATAATCAAATTAAAATAAAATTAATATTTAAGGGGGGCTCCCATACAACAAACATGATTTTTCCAAAATGGTACAAAAACCCTTAGTTCGTGAGTCCGACTCGCACTTGGCCGGTTTTTCACTTGTTGAAGACATATCAACAAATAAAATTAATCAACAGAATAACAGTTGGACATGAAACAGAAATCTTGTAATTAGACTTAAGGCATGCACCTTTAATTTTACGACAGTATTAGGATTGTATCAAATTATGACACTTTTTAATACAACAATTTTACTACGATATAAACAAATATTTAAACGATACATTTTAATAATTCAAATTATGTAAGTATATTTAGAAAATAAGTTTAATACTTACTTCAAAATTAATAATTAACTATAATATAATATTAATTATAATACGTGAGTACCTAATTAAATAAATATCTATTAAACTCTAAAATATATTTCAATATGCTTTACGATAATAGAATGTTCGCTCTTCTCTCCTAATTTTGCCGTACCCAACGGGGTCCATAAGTATTCTCTCTACATTTATAAGACCTGTATTTTGATACCTACCTTATGGAGTGCAATAAACGAATTGAATTGAAAAATATTAAAGACTAGCTGTTACCTGCGACTTCGTCCGCGTAGATTTTAACTAAAAAGTGTTTGTCTCCGCGGAACATTATTATTACATATATAACATATTTTTTTCCTAAAATCAAAGTAGCCTGAGTTAAAGTAAGTGCTTATAACATCAGCTATCTGCCAGTGAAAGTCCCGTCAAAATCGGTTCAGACGTTTCGGAGATTAGCCGGAACAAACAAACAGACAGACAGACAAAAATTTAAAAAATAGATGTTTTCGTATAGGTACCTTATATACTTTCATATGCATTAGATAAAAAGCTGTTATTTTGACATTACAAACAGACACTTCAATTTTATTTATTTGTGTAGATGTATAGATAGTTATTTTTAACTGCAACAAGAAACACGACTGCACGGTCTTTACTGCACGGATGGTGTAGTGGTTTAAGTGGTCGCCAACTGCCACTGCACCGAGTGTTGTGGGTTCGAACCCCACACGGGACAAAACTTTGTGTGTTCCACGAATTGTTGTTCCAAATCTGGGTGTTATTTGTGTCCGTTATTTAAATGTACAAGAATGTTAAGAAGGTAGTAGAGCCTCGCTGATCTCAGCATGAATGGGCCGGCTCGACAGGGGAAGGACTACCCTCTCACAGAATATCGACGTGAAATACCAGTATTCCTACTGTTGTGTTTCGTACGGTGAGTAAGAGTGCCGGAGGCCCAATCACTCCCTTTTCCCCTTCCCGCTCCTTCCCTTTCCCACTTCCTTTTCCTTTCACGTGGTCACCGTAGCCTGTGGACGTCTGCAACACCAGAGGCATCACCAGCGCGTTGCCGACCCTTTAGGAAAGGAAGTGGAAAGGAGAAGGAGCGGAAAGGGGGAAAGTGGATGCTTGGGCCTCCGGCACTCTCACTCACCGAACGAAACACAACAGTAGGAACACTGCTATTTCACGTCGATATTCTGTGAGAGGGTAGTCCTTCCCCGGTCGAGCCGGCCCATTCCTGCTGAAATCAGCGAGGCTATACAACTTTAAATAATAATATTACTGCTTTGTTCCAATGTTTGCCTAATATTTTCAACGAACAATACAATGATAATTTGAATAACAAGACTAAAATTTAATTTAACGAACTTTAACATAATTAACGCTCGCAAATTTTATTAAATTTCATAAGTCTGGTTAGACAAAATAATTATTTTAAAATGACAGCCTGTTACCATCGCCATATTGTTAACAAACATTCTAAATTATTGAACGCTTTTTAAAAACATCAAACATGTTTATATGAAGTTTGTTGAAAAGGAACTTTGAAAGGTCTTGTTGGTACAATAACATTTAAACGTATCTGCGTACTTGTTGGTACAATAATATTCACGTACGCAGGGCCTTGAAGCTCAAGTTTAATTTATGGGATCGGGTAAACCGTGGTTATAAGGATTTCAGTATAGCAATGATGATGATTTTCAATTGATAGTCATGTACTGACTTTAAGAGGGCCAAGCTTATGGACCTGGAGTCTTCGAAATCATTTAAATAAAAAAAAAGTCAGCCATTTTAATTTCAGTTAAGTCTATTAAACAAAATTTTTACAACAAAGGAATTAATTTAAAAAAATATATTGTTACAGAATAGTGGAGGGTAGGGTAAAAGGGTTATTATAAATATATGGGTTATAGGGTTAGCATGTCTATTTTAGTACATATTTTATTTGTCTTTGTAGACGTTTAACAATAAGTTATGGTTATACAGCAAACACTGTGCCTAACGTAGAACTTTTATGTTTTATGAATAATCATAGTTTTAATTAATGTAGAAATAGTATTTCGAAAAAGCAGGATAATATGCATTGCTTAAGAGCTCCTTGAACCGACGCGACGGGCGTGATGAGGAATGTGATGAAAGTGAATGAAGCCAGAGAATTGTGTCAGGATCGTAGCAAATGGAAACCCGTAGTCTCTGCCTACCCCTCTGGAAAACAGGCGTGAATCTATGTATGTATGTACATTTTTTATAAATATGGTGTATTTCTCATCACATGTGCTCATCAACATATTTTACATGCATTAGCATTATATGTGAGAAATAACTTAGGATGGTAGACCTTTTCAGGCAAATTCTGACATAACATCATTATGTAAGAATTTCTCCGTTAATGTCCAAATAAAAAACTGTGCAGCGTAATTACTTACATTAAAAAGCAAAAATATTAAACTGTGGTTAGAAATGTGCGTCTTCATAGAAAATCGACAAAAAGATTTTTTGAAAACCATTTTCATTTTTTGTTTATAAACATTTCACGAACACTTCACGACCCTAAAATATGACCACGCCTTTATATTACACGTTGTTTATGATGTAAAGAACTAAAAGCACCAAGGTCCCTCGAATACATGAATACAGAATCTCTTTCAGCCTGGAATAGCCGTGAGTTCTCTATTTAAAAATTTGCAAACCACGTCCAACCTCAATCCTCTTAACACCGCCAATCTATTAAGGTAAAAAAATTGATAAAATACACTACATATTTCATTGGTATACCATTTTGGTAGTTAATGCAAGCGAGAGGTCGAGGCTTCGCGCTCGGGGTGAATACTGAGTGGATCCTTTTTGGATAATGCTGGCCGATTTATGATGGCCATGAGGTAAGTAAACTCCTTTATTGACACCTCTCATTTAACCCCGAGGGAGGAAACGTTTTTAGAAAGGGCTTCGGTTGAGAGATATTGCGTACGTAGATTGTTAAAGGTTATTCGTTCTATTTTCAGTTGTCTAGTCGAACGTGGATATTTAATAGACTTGTTTTTTTTTTGGTGTTAATAGCATTTTAAAAGACTATCTCAATTCTATTCGGCTTCGCAAGCGTTAATGTAGATTTTGTTGATACATTTCTATCCATCGGAAAGAGTAGCTTTTTCTGGATGAAAGGTATTATTATATGATGATATGATGAAAGGTGGTATATTTTGTACTCCTGACAACGTGTATGCAAATTTCGTGATGATCGGTCAAGTTAAGTTAAGGCGTGAAAGCGTAATAAACAAACAAAGTTACATTTGCATTTGTATTAGTTAGGATGCATAAAGTCTACGATTTCTGGACCAGTCAGTGGGTCAAGAAATTTTCAGCTGAATAGAGCCTGGAACTGTGCCCAGTGAACGGTTATAGACTAGCCCCTATAATGTGGAGCCAAAAAAAATAACTTGCAAAATGTGACTGTTATACGTCACCACCTACCCCGTTGAGAATATAGACGTGTAACTATATAATATATTATAGAATAACTAGCTCCCCGACAAACGTTGATCTGCTGGATAGGGACAACAAAATCACCTAGCGCTATGAAATATACTTTACGACCTATTCTCATACCTACCAAACATACATAAAAATTTCATAAAAATAGGTCGAGCCGTTTCGGAGGCGTGCGAGTACAAACACCATGACATGAGACTTTTATAACTCTTGAATAAAACTATTTCAATAGGATAACATTTATAACTTGAATATTAATTAACATACTCGATATTACCATTACCGTTTATGTAAATTAATTTATCGTTTAATTAAGTGTTAAGTCCACTTATACGATAATACGTTAATTATGCATATAAATAATTTACTACATAATTATCGTTCCCCAAGCTTAAGTTGATTACCGATATCGATTCAAAGTATAGCCGATATTGGTATTGTCGATTTACGGGAAGGATATTTTGTCATCCTCCCATTTATTTGGTAACTAGCTTTTGCGCGTGGCTCCGCCCGCGTGGTACCTGCATCAATAAAAAGTAGGTAGCCTATGTCCAGCCCCTGGTTTTGAAATATCTTTGCACCAAATTTCATCCAAATCGATTGAGTGATTTAGACGTGAAGAGGTAACAGACAGACAGACGGACGGACAGACGGACAGACAGAGTTACTTTCGAGTTTATAATATTAAGTAAGGATTGGAACTAGATAGAGATTTTCCAGCCGTTTGAAAAGTGTAAGGTTAGCTCATACACATACATATATTATAAGCTCACGCCTATTCTGGGAGGGGTTGGTACGGACCTCGGATTTCAAATTGTTACGATAACATATTTCTCTGGTTTTATTCATTACATTCTTCTTCAAGCAGCGATAGCCTAGCTGGTAGACCGTTAGTGAAGCAGAGAGGTCACCGGTTCGATTTTAAGGCACCTCTAACTTTTCGAAGTTATGTATGTATGAAATAGTTGAATATTTTGAAGGCAAAGGAAAACATCCTGAAAATACCTGCGTGTCTGAGAGTTCTCCATAATGTTTTCGAAAATATTTAAAGTCTGCCAACCTGCACTGGCTCGGCGTAGTAGACTTATGGCCTTACCCTTGCCCAGCTGTGGAACAGTTTATATACAGAGCTGACATTATTATTATATTTTTCATATTTATGCACGTTCGTCGGTATAGAGTTCTCTTTACTTGTTTTTTTTTAATTCTTTGATCTTGTATTGTAAGATATTGTTGGTTAGCTCGACTACTAGTATTTGAAAAAATCAATCAAGAATATAGTTTTTATATCGCGGCACTCATATAGCCATGCAGAGGTGTCGAGTATAAATAGATTTACGTCAACACGCACTTCGACCTTTTTAAAGTTATTGAGTAGTAAATTATAACTCACTTTAACAGTGAAAGGACACATATTGAGGTAGCTTAGGATATTTTCATGAAATTCTCAAAGATGTTTGTTAGTGTTGCCGCGCGCACGCACTAATCTATTACACTACGCGCCGATGACGCGGGCGCTGCGTGCGCTCAATACAGTATCCGATCGTATCGATCTATTTTCATGTTCAGTGAGCGAATTCACAAAGGATACGTACTGGATATGAAGTTATTGTTAATAGATATAAGATATTTTATTATATTACTGTTCTAAATGTTAGAGTTTAGTAATGATTTTTTTTTTTTTTTTATATATGAGATAGGGGGCAAAGGAGCAGACGGATCGCCTGATGGTAAGCGATTACTGCCGCCCATGAACACCCGCAACACCAGAGGAGTTACAAATGCGTTGCCGGCCTTTTAAAAAGGAGTACGCTCTTTTCTTGAAGGTTTGTAGGTTTGTTTGTTTTATCTTTTTTATGTATACTATACTATCGCATTAGGTTAAAAACCTGTAATGATAGATTAATAGTTTTGAAATAAATAAATAAATGTTTGATGTTGTCAGTCTGCACTGAGTGAAAATATTGGAATTGCGCGTAATCCGTCTCTTACTAAGGGGAGGCTCGTGCTCAGCTGGGGGATACATTACAAATAGAGCCAATAATATTACATAGCAACGGTTTAAGAGAATACATCTAAATTCTAAGTCGATTTTCTTAAGGTCGGCTCTATATCACTGCAATCGCCTTCGCACTGCTTACCCCATAGGCGATATGTAGGCGTGTTTATATTATTATGAGAGTGTAATCGACATAATGCAAGAACTGCTAAAGGGTCTCCAACACAATTTGCATAAAACGATATTGGGTGATAACGATTTAGTAAATGATGTGTTAAATTTATCGTTGTACACTTCACGAATATTTATGGAAACTTAAACACGCCACGTGGAAAATTGGGCCGATTATCTTTTAGCGGAATAAGAGAACGCTGTCGCCATAGTTCCTATTTTCCGTTAATCGATTGATATTGAGTGTTTAATTTTTAATTTTGTTTTGTTTTATACAGTACTGAAAATTCTACAAAATGGCTGCGTCAACGAGATACGAGGTTGTGAGTTCGATCCCCACACGTGATGAATATTTGTGTGACCCACAATACCAAGTCTGGGAGTTCTTTGTGTCCGTTGTTTGACTGTTTCACAGTCCCCCATGACACAGGACTTATACCTAGTGATTGTCTTTTGCAATTGCATGGATCTACATAAGTGGACGAAGAGGGTCTTGCTGGATATCCACAAATAGTCATTTCGATTAAAAATGTTTACAAGGTCACCCGCAACGTAGACGCAGTTATGGAAGATGAAGAATCTACCAGCTACCCGGTAGAATTTTTAGAAGCCCTCAATGCTCCTGGACTACCAGCTTATAAAATAAATTTAAACGTCGGCGTACCCATAATTGTCCTTAGATATTTAAGCCCGCCAAAACTTTGCAACGGTACCAGATTAAAAGTGACCAATTTACAACGAAACCTGATAGAGGCAGAGATTTTAATAGGGTGTGATAGTGTTTTTATTCCTCGGATTCCTCTCATTCCAAACAATTTTCCTTTAGTTTCAAATGAGTCCAGTTTCCAGTGAGCCTATGTTTCACGGTGACAATTAATAAAGCCCAAGATCAGACGCTAAAAGTTGTGGGTGTGGATCTAAGTATTAGCTGTTTTTCGCACGATCAGCTTTATATGGCTCTGTCACGTGTTAGCAATGCTAGCAGCCTGTATGCTTTGATCCCCTATGGCTATACGTCTAATATCTTGTATAAGCATTACTGTAAAGTAGATTTTTTTTATACAATATCTACATTCAAAAACAAATTTACTGCACTTCTTTTAGATAAGTGTTATTATTCAATTAATGACTTTTTAAATGATACATTTTGACATTACTTTAGATTATTAGTTTTTGACATTACTTACGCTTATTTGACATTTGATTTATTTTCTTAATTTCAATTATTATGTCTTAGATAATTATATTTACCATTATATTATAATATTATTATGAATCGTAATTTTGTAATTCCAAACATTTCATTAATTCATTTGTTGTCTAATTTCTAATTGTATTCATTTGTTTAATGATTGTTTAAATCCTGATGAATTTTAATCTCTTACCTAAATGTTTGTATGCCTATTCAAGGTAGATTGTATAAGGATCATAAAAACTGTTAACATCTATATATCATGTACCTACAATCAATGCAAATAAAATTTATTCTATTCTATTCTATTTAAATACCCAAACGACGGTGTTTGTAATCCAAAATAAACCAAAAGATATATCCAGAAAATGCTGCCCAAAGTCACTATTCCACGCGGACGAACTCGCGGGCACAGTTAGTTAACAATATATCTTTAGCTGTATAATGGTAACTATAATTTATTGTGTGCCATCAATATTATAATGCTTGAATAAGTTATAAACACCACTCATATTATTGTAACACCACCATATGTACACTTAGTTGACAATAAATGGATTTAAATTTATAACATACTAGTTTTCAACCGCGGCTCCGCTCGCGTAAATGTAGGTTAGGTTAGGTTAGGTTTACAACAGTTATTTTTTCTGGATGAAAGGTACCCTATGTCCTATTCTGTACCCCTGACAACGTGTATGCAACATTTCATGTTGTTCGGTTGAGTAGTTAGGGCGTGAAAACGTACCAAACAAACAAACTCATTTTCGCATTTATAATATTAGTAAGGATAAATAAGAACAGTCTTTTTTAAACTCTTTGTCAAAAAAAAACATTTGTATCTCCATAAGCTCATCACTCCACGAAACATTAGTATAAAACATCCGTAAACATGCATCCTCATGTCATTGTTCCAGCAATAATTTACCTGACCCGCTGTCCGCTATAACCCACTGTTATCAAGCTTCACTGAATGCTATAAAAATACGCCATACGCTATATTTCTGATGGAGATTGATTGTCTTTGTTAAGGGGTATGCGTGGCGGTATAATGAATCGAAAGGCATGTGATTGCAGGCTTTGTGTTGCAATAGAAATTTAGATTTCGTTCGGATGTCTTTAAGACTGCGCCGAGCGTAAGACAGATAATTTATTTATTTACTTATCTATTTACTACATTACACATTTTTATAATTGGCAGCGGCATCCGCACTAAGCTCGAGGCTTGTATCGCGGTATAATGACAGAGCTCGTGCGGCGCATATTCAAATCGGCGCGCGGCCGCTTTAGTAAAATTGTATGGAGGATTTTAAGTGATTTTTTGATAAATATGTACCTTGTTGTCAACCAATAACTTAAATATTTGGGACGGACAAATTGTAATATAACAATTTATGTTTCGTTTAAGCTGCAAAATAGGATAGATTTCTACTGTAATTTTAAAATCACGTAACACGAGCTTACGTTTTTGCATTTTTCGTGCATATTTACGTAATTTTGTATGCGAAAATATTAATTATTTTAAGTTTTTTATACGGAGTAATTGTAAACAGATTCATAGTTATGGTAAATGTATGTTTTATATTTGTATTAAACAAAAAGTATTGATTTTATTCACTTAACTGTGACCGCCTGTTTTGACACATTTCGCTCGGAGCATTGAGCTATGCACTTTCATACAATGCTGTGTAACTCTTTTATCGTGTCCATTGCGTGTGGTATTAGCGCAGATCAGTTTTCTTGCTTATGGAGTATTTATTTAAATATTGGTGCAAATGGTGGTATAATTGCTGACAATTTACTGTTACGACAATTGATTCAATAGTTCATAATATATATTAGCATAAACAGTGCAGTATAATTACTCCAAGCTAATATACATTACATACTTTATTATAGTGCATAAACAAAATACATAACAGTTATTTTATTTACTGGCCGCAGTCCGCAGTTTCGCCAAAATAACTCCTAAAACGATGCATACCGCGATAGATGTAAAAATATATCTAATCCAGGACGGACTATATGGATGTCAAATTTCATCTAAATCTGTTACACGTAATTGAGAAAAAAGCATTTAAACATCTTCAAATTTATATATTTATAATATAATATAATAAAGCTGAAAAGTTTGTTTGATTGTTTGTTTATTTGTTTGTTTGGTTGAACGCGCTAATCTCAGGAACTAACTGGTTCGAATTGAAAAATGCTTCTAGTGTTGGATAGCCTATTTATCGAGGAAGGCTTTAGGCTATATAACATCACGTTACTCTCACGGGGCGGCGTAGTAACCATAAACGCAAATGAAACCGCGGGCACATCTAGTTTATAATATTAGTTATACCAAATATACCAATCGCCATACCATCACATTTATTTTGTAAAATTTTAATCGGCTATCTATTATGGTTTCAAAGAAAATCCTTTAAAAGTAGAACAGACTAATAGAGGCGTTAGGTAATTAATAGGACTAGTGGTCGCCTTTTGTTTTCTGCTTTTCTCTATTACATATAATAAGGTATAGGTAACCACAGTTACAAAGAATTGTACGACGTCAGACGAATAATGTCGAAATACTACGAACGCGATTCGACTGCGTGTGTCAAATGCATGGTGATGTGTGCGTGTAGTGTTTTTTCACTAATTTAATGTATTTCTAATGCATATTTAAAAAAATATTAGGATTCACCACTCCTTCTCCATATAAACTTTAACTGTGCTACATACTCCTCCGTCCGCGCAATTTTCGTAAAAAGGGGTACAAAGTTTTTGCTTCACGTATTAATATATAGATTACGTTAGCATATTTTCAGTGTGGAGCCCACTCGGTAGATGGCAAGAGACTCACCAATAGCTAAATCGAAGCTTGATTCACCTTTGCCAACTCTTAGCTAGGTTCGTTCTTACGTTCACAAAGGTCACAACTATCCAAAGCCGTCCCTTATAATTTTAATCTGTTACGACCACATTTTATATCCATTTTCCACTTGGTAACCGCATGCCTCTTAACAGATAAGGACTCCAATTTGATGGCGAGTAGACCCCGCTCGTTTTTCCGCCTAAATAAATGTCATTATGTATGTCATTGATTGATTGTCATATTTGTTACACTGCACTGTTCATCGTACCAGTTTTGTCCGTAATTATACCGAGTTTTTTGAGCTTAAACAATTTGTTATGGTATCATTTTTATTGTCTCCATTATGTTTTTGTGCTTTGTTTAATTTGATCGCGTATTATGAGGGAGATTAATGATCAGGGTTTTTGAATATAATCTAATGTAATTTATCATGATATCACTAGGACAGATCCCTGCCAGTTTCCGGTATAGACTTGCTACTGAGTGACAAAGGCGCGATGAAACATAGCAGCATCTAGATATATCTACTATCTATATTGCAAGCCGTATCAGCATACCGATTCGTGAAATTGCAATTATGTGGAGGCGTTCTATGCACATACTTATAATTCGAAGCACGACCATGCATATTGCTTACTGGCCAAGGTTACAAGTTGTCTCAACTGTTACCAGCTTGTGACCACGGCCGACGATACCTGGTCGAAACGCCAGGTAAGCCATATGAATGATCGCGTCAATTGCCGTTACCAAATATATAACAAAAGTTCTACCAAAGCAACGATTTTCTCGTGACTATGCCAGCGTGAATCCCACGGGAATGCATACCTTAATAAAAATCTTATCTGGTAATCCAAGACTATCAGTGTGTCAATTTTCATTCAAACTAGACCAATGGTTTACACGTGACTGACTTACAAACATCTAAACACCTTCACAAACATTCACATCTATAATATGACTAGCATCCTAACTAATATTATAAATGCGAAAATGAGTTTGTTTGTTTGTTCCGTTTTCACGCCTTAACTACTCAACCGATAAACATGAAATTTTGCATACACTTTGTCAGGGGTACAGAATAGGACATAGGGTACCTTTCATCCAGAAAAATAACTGATGCAAACTTTTTTTTTTTTTTTGCAAACCTAACCTAACCTACATTTACGCGAACGAAGCCGCGGGTGAAAACTAGTAATATATATTAACTCTTACATATGTTTCTGTTACTACCAAAATGAGGTTTGGTTACTTAAATAAATGATTATAATGTAACTGTCACGCAACACCAACGTCTCGAGCGAAAAACGATATATTATCCTTTTTCTGCAAAACCAATCAATAAAATTTTAATCCTCTCATATTTAGTTATACTTTTGACGTCGGGAGTAGCCACAAGACGGATCGGGCTCATCCATAAAATAATAAAATAGAATCAAATGATCCCCGCAAGTGGGATGATCCCTCGGTAAATAGAGCCCCGTAATGGATGAGATAGGAGAGAAAATTAAATTTAAATGGCCGATGAGGTCAAGTGTCAGATCGGGGATGTTAGAGGAGTATTACTCGGGAGCTTATTTTTGAAAAACGTTTATTACTTTAATGCACTGTGCACCTAGTGGGGTAGGCAGAATGTTTAAATTACAGATTACGGAAAGGTGTTATTGAATTTTACATACGACTACTCTCAGTAGCAATCGAGAGATGCAATTATTCGCACGCAACTATGTCTGAAATGCAGGTATAGGCTTTGCTACATGAGTGAATAAAACTTCAGTCTAATACGCTCAGAATATTTCGGCATAAAATATCTGCCTATGCCTAACAAAAAAAAAAGAACGAGTCGTTGGCTGTTTCATGTTATCCTACACCTACATCTGTGTCGAAGTCAAAAAACAATTGCAATCGCTCAGCACTTATCGACCCGCCATTGAAAGTCACTCGTTCGTAAACCTTCATTTATACTGGCCGCAATTTAAGCGTAGTTGGATTTTCTTTTGTTTTGTATGAAGGCGAAAAGTTGCACAATTCTACCGTACACACCTAGTATTTTTATTCTTTTCTCTCCCCAGGTCAAACCTCAGGGTGGCTGCAGGTCATCTCGCGCCATCCGGCGCCCGGTTTTGTGGTTGGGGAGAGGGTTTAAGCGCTCCCTCTTCCGCTCCGCCGCCTCCTTCATGCAAATTACTTCCTCACAGAAGGAGGCGACGGCGTTCCACGATCTCGCACTCCGGATCATAGACTGAACCACGGCCGGGAGTGAGAGGGCAACCAGTCCGACAGCCGCGATCAACTCACGGCGCTGCGATGCCCAAGCGGGGCAATTCATCAAAGAGTGCAGCCCGTGTCCACAACAAATGCTCGTGTGCCAACCTAACCTAACCTAACAAAGGAGTTCGAGTTGAACCGATATTATACTCGTAACAAAGGCATGATGAAATAGACCTAAATGTTTTTTATCGAGCAAAGCCTCGGACCGTCGGTTAAGAACATAATCCTTATCTAAGCGCTCGGCCAGCGGTTAGCGCCCTATCAATTGATACCACCCTCTATAAATTGTTCTACAGATAAAACTGTTTCAATCACTTTTGTTGTTTTTAAGGCGAATAAGTTCTCTTGATTGTTTTGTTTGAAAAGTTAAATTTGCCGTGATTTTAACTTTTTGTTCCAGTTTTGGCTTTACTTATTTTTTGTGTGTGACATATAAATGTTTATTGTGATAATAATATTCAGCTTAGGTAATTCTTGAATAGTTGCAGTTTCTACAAACTAGGCAAAAGACCTTCGAGTGGTAAAAGCTCTGCACAGATGGCGTAGTGGTTCATGTGGTGGCCTTGTCACTGCCACTATACTGAGTGTTGTACATATGTATAGTGGGTTTGACCCCTACACGGTATGACAATTTGTGTGCGACATTAAGAAAATAAAATATAGCTTTATAGCTATATTTTATTTTCTTTGTGAGATTTAAGAAAAATAAGTTATCTTATTTTTCTTAAATCTCACACAGAAATTTAGCTTTTTTAGCTTTGAACTTCAAATAACGTTATTTAAGGCGTCTAGTCTAGCAGTAAACGTCTAGAATCCACTGTACACTGGATTGCATCGGGTCTCGGAATCAAATCAATTATTTTACAATTATATTTTTCGAAGAAGAGTGTGCGTTATAAAGGAAGGTAGTATCGCAAATTAACCGACATATTTCTAGATTCTCCATGCTTTTAAAATCTTAAGGCTAAGAGACATTCCAATTTCTCTATAGGTCGACTGAATAAGTCTTACAGATAGCAGCTAAACAAAATTGTGTTGTGTTCCTGTGCTGGGTACAAGGCACTTTGAAGGGCTGCTATATTGTCAGCAGATCCTTCAGCATACCAAGCTACAGACAAATCCGTGCAATGGTTTACGCGCTATTGCCAAACGACCAACCTCCATACACTTCTATAAACTTACACATCTATAATATTAGTTCCATGTAATTTTCAGGCAATAGCCGGTAGTTACTTATGATTACCGAGTAATGCTATTGGCCAATTGGTGCAACGCTAAACAGGCTAATGAAACGTCACTAGCACGTTTGGCGACTTAAGAGAAAAATGGATGGACGGTTGGATTTGAAACATATGTATATAATGTAACATAATATTGTTATAATAATTTAATTCAGGCTTTTTGTTAAATTCCGATTTTATTGGCGTCTGTATCTGTGATTTGAAATATTGTTGCTGATATTTATAAGGAAATTTGATTTCTTAGGGGACAGTCAACGAAGTAACTCCATCATTATTTTGCTCATTAAGCTACTGTCAAAGCTGATTGTTATAATATCGGAACTAAAGCTCAAATCCGAAGCTCCAGTAAAAATATAGAATAATCACAGTCATATAACCTCTACGAGTTCATACGGTTAGTAAGGTTTCCAAGAAAGTTCTGTGCTATCAACAGCCTTACATTATTCTGTTGACTAATATGCTAATGCGCAACATTATTACGTCTTAAGTCTTTTAAACAAAACATAACTAAACACCAAACTTAAAATAATATTTACCAGTTAATTAGCAACATCTCGACGCAGCTCTTATTATTTCGCTGAGGCCGCTCTACTGTTTTCTTTTTACGCCAGAAAATTTGCAAGGATCACTTATTATGGAAACGGCTTATGGCAAAATCAAAAATTAACAGGATAGTTTTTAATGTGGTCCAAGTCGAGTCAAGTCGATTCGATTCTCAGGTCTGCATTTCTCCAAAGGCATCCAGGATTGATCACAGATGTCCTTGCCCAGCTTTGGTATATCAGCCACGACGATAAGATAACCTTTAAAACTGCAACAATACGATAAGAAGTTTTCAATACAACATAGAGGTTTAAATGAGCCTGGTAGATGTAAGTATTATAGTAGTAAGTCTTATTTTAAGTTGAGCTCTGTGGCTCACGAAGTACTTAAAAGAAAATTTGATTGAATATCCAAGATTTTCAAAAGAAAATCTTGGATATTCAACCAAATTTTCTTCTAGTAGTGAATAAAAACTACTAGATCTTGCTCGCGGCTTTGGTCACGTAAATGAAGGTTAGATTAGTGTTCGGTTTATTAACCTTACAAGTTACCGCGTCAGCGACATACCGCGCACTTGACCGCGTCAGCGCATTACAATACTTATACATTTATTTGTTTCAATTATTTACTTTACAATAAGTCATTTAGCAAGATAAACTCGTGTATCAAGAAAATAAATATATTCCAAATCATCAAGGATTTTTCATTTAGCAAGATATATCAAGTGTGTCGTTCGGCAGCATCAAGGCAACCGCACGACAATTAGGTTAGATTAGTATCAGTACTTTTTTCTGGATGGACTCTCTGGACAGACTTAAGTCTGTAAGTGCTTTACGACCCTAAGATATCATAATACCTTTATGTTACTGTTATATATACTAACATACAGGTATTTATTTATTATGTTATGAAAAAGAAAAATCTGTATGTGATGACGGATTTTGGAACTCCTACAAACGTAGACCTATCATCGTAGGCCTAATATATGCATGAGACCATGGCTAGTGCAATCTAGCCAAAACTTCCAGCATTTCAAAAAGTTACGTACATATCATGCACATACTAGCATTAACTACAAAAACCATGCAACGTAAAAGTACAGAAACTATTATGATACGTTAAATGTGAAATCTCTAATAATCAGTTTCGAAAAAAATCCTTCTCTTGGTAAATTTTATTTTCAAATGACCAGTTAATACAGCTTCGCTTTTAATCCAGCGGCGGATTTCGTTCCCGGGAATAATTACGATTTTCATAGTGCAACCATTGGTGGGCGAATCGCAAGAACAGTGCAAATGGCGAAAAACTAGCCTAGAGGGAGGAAAATTGATTTTAGTTGAATGCAGAAAACAAGTATACGAGTCGAAATTAATCATTTATTTTCAAACCGCTCGTATAATGTGTAACTTGTATTTTATACAATGTTTTTTCTATATCTGAACGCCA
The DNA here is from genome assembly GCA_963564715.1 of Catocala sponsa. NCBI lineage: Eukaryota > Metazoa > Arthropoda > Insecta > Lepidoptera > Erebidae > Catocala > Catocala sponsa. The sequence goes on from OY751337.1 coordinate 3,020,103, forward strand.
GTTTTAGCGTGTTGTATGCAAATCAGACGCTACCTTTTTAACCGACTTCAAAAAAAGGAGGAGGTTCTCAATTCGACTGTATATTTTTTTTCTTTTTTTATGTTTGTTACCTCATTTCTTTTTTCTAGGTAAACGGATTTTGATGATTATTTTTTCATTTGAAAGTTGGTGCTTTCCATTTGGTACCATTTAATTTTGATCAAGATCTGACCGTTACTTTTCGAGTTATCCCGTATTTGGTTGACTTCGGCTACGTTGATGATGTTCTCATATTTTGCAACAACAAAAGAAACAATTGTGTGGGATGGTTTGGAAGCCCCTCGTAGTATTTCATAAACGGCGCTGTCTCATATGAGCAGCGCGTTTAGTAGGTCTACCCATATTCATACAAATAAAATCAGTTATCGAACTTCAGATTCACTAAAAACCGAGAAATAAACATAAATTTTAAAAAAAGACAGCAAGGATGGCGTATTGGTTTTGAAGTAGTCGCCTCACCATGACTGACACTGCACCGTGTGTTATGGGTTTGATCAAGTATAGTCCGCCATGACAGAGGTTTGTTCATCTATTAAGTATTTATTTTATACATTTTTATTTGATATAATTTCTCTACTTATGCAAGTTATATAAAATAAAAATATCTCACATGTAGCATAATAATAATATAATAATATTCTACCACATACACACAACAACATCTAGCCCAAACTAAGCAGAGCTTATACTTTGGGTACTAGACAATGGATAAACATACATATATACTTTTTTTTTTGTAAATACATACATATTATACATAGAAACACCCAGACCAAGACAAACATTCATGTTCATGCACACAAATGTTTGACTTGTGCGGGAATCGAACCCGCGACCTCAGGCGTGGCAGTCGGTTACACTAACCACTACGCCATAGAGGCCGACAAATAACGTTCATTTCTATAGTTAATATTTCGGATGAGCGAAGTGTCCTATCACAAGCATAATAAAATTTATCTTCAAAGGAAACTCCGAATGCAATCTGTTATCTATTGTAGAAAATGAGATATATTTTTTTTATTATTATTATAGGGACTTTGAGACGCATATATTTATGTTCTTGATATCCTGCAAGCCATCAGAATTACATTAAGTAGTGAACTGCATAAATTAGCCAATTGAACTTATTTAAAGAAACTGAACTAAGCAGACAAACATCTCGACTCATAAACTAACAAAGAATCAATCATAGACTCATAAACGATTATTTTGTTAACACAAAATAATTGTTTATGAGTCGTTGTCAGTCGACAAGTAATGTATGTAGGTACGGGCAAATGAATCCATCTATCTTAAGGTACCTACGTTACCTTAAGGACCATAATGATAGTAACCTAGTGAGTCGCAGCGGCACACCGACGGCCAAGCACAATACATTTTTAATTATATCTGGCATTCGAAGACTTGACATGGAAATAGACTAATAGATATTTTCTAGAAAGTAGATAAACGTAAAAAAAATTTTAGACGGTTAATCACAGTCATGACCAATGTTGTGATTGGCTGACTAAATTAGCAATAGCCAATCAAGTCACTCGATAATCATTTGATTTTGACACGTCGTTTTATTAAGCTTTATAGACCGGACTGGACATAATGATTAGCTAAACTATTATTAAAAAAAATACATATCCCGCACTAGGACTAATTCCTGTATCGCGGGGGATTTTAAAACATTCAAACAATGGACATAAGTAACACCCAGACTCCAAACAACTAGTTGTGGATCACACAAAGTTTGCCCCGTGTGGGATTTGAACACACAACACTCGGTGCAGTGGCGAGGCGACTACTTAAACCACTACGGCATCCATGTACATAGCATTACATAAGCCAAATTATATAACCGTAGTAACCGCTTACTTCATCAACTATGAGCTTAGTAGTAAGTCTTTTACAGTACGCTGGGCACTTTCTACACATGCAACTGAGAATTTGCCACAGAGAACTAATAACACTGCCCGATTTCGTATCTCGGTTCATTGAACTCTGAGCCACATAAAGCACTATATGCTATTTATATTTTTTATAAATCTTTGAGTAACACGCACAACGTAGAGTCATGAAACTTTATTATATTTCTTTCAAATATGATGAAGAATTACATGAATTCCATATTCGTTCCTACATACCCTGTTTCCCTGAAAGATCGATTTAAAGAAATTGGCATACTTACTGTTGCGTCGCAATATATATTTGCTAACATTATGTTTATTAAACATAACATTTACTTATATAATAAGAATAGTGATATCCATAACGTAAACACTAGAAATAAGCATAAGTTAGTAGGCCCATATCATCGTTTACATAAAGTTCACAATACATTTGCGGGACTCGGTATACGTTTTTTTAATAAATTATTATAATTAATTTACCATTGTTTAAATTTAAAAACGCCGTTAAAAAACAACTTATTCGGAAGGGTTATTATTCAGTCAACGACTACTTAAATGACAAAAACTCATGGAGCTAGTTGCTTGTTGCATACAGGATTCAAAGATCTGTATTACTTATAAGTCAATTTAAGCCTTTGCATAGTCACAAAGTGTAAGTGTATGCGCCATCATGCCATCTTACTGTCTATTTTAGATTTATATTAAATAATATATCTTAGCTCAAATTATTTCCTCTCTATAATATTATTAAGTTATTATTGTTATTATCTTTAGTTTTTTATAGTCAGTAGTATATGGCATAATGGCTGTAACACCTTGTTAATCTGAGTTGTAAAATACTGAAATTATATTTAACTGGCGATTTAAAAGAGTGGCCGTGAGTTTCTTGCAGGTTTCTTCTCATAGGCTCTACCCTTTGCCTGAACCTAGCAACTAACCTAAATGTAGCTTCAGTAACTTAGTAAACTCACTAACCTATATACTTTAACGTTCATAAGTGTTACTTTGTGACCTAAATGAATAAATGATTTTTGACTTTGACTTTGACTACACCATGACAATTATAAAAAATACTTGTCTTGGTAAATGCTGCCCTATTCCAAAAATGTTGATAATGAGGATATTGGTTCCTCTGCAACCGGTTTAAACAAAATTTTAAAATCAAATTAGATACTCACATCCTTGATTGATCCTTACATTTTTCATATTTTATGAAAAATCAATCAACAAGTCGAAGCCAAAAATCAACTAACGATATTTAATATCTAATTTAAATTATTCTTACAAATTCAGTGTTATTTTTAAAGAAAGTCTTATCTGTAATCATATTTAACGGATGAAACATAATTTACTTATTTGAACAACTGAACATTGTTCTTAGAAAGGTAAAATTTATCGGAACTGAAGTAAGTACAAATATTGACAACCTACAAATCGGATTCTAATCTAACAAAGAAAAATCCTTAATCTGAAATGGATGAAGTTATTGAAGATTTTATACGAAGATACTTACATAAAAAGTGGCAATTCTTTTTTGTTTGAATTCTTTTCTTCCAAAGAAAATAAACAGAATCATAATTGGAAGTCTATATAAACTATCTAATTTGTCCATTTTGTATATTGTAGTTCGATTTGTGTGAATTTGTTTACATTTATGTAAATATATTTATTAGAGTAAGAATCCGCCTCCGAACTTACGTCATTTAAAAGATTCCCCGCACAAGTCAAACATTTGTGTGCATGAACATGGATGTTTGTCTTGGTCTGGGTGTTTCTATGTATAATATTATGTATGTATTTACAAAAAAAAAAGTATATATGTATGTTTATCCATTGTCTAGTATCCATAGTACAAGCTTTGCTTAGTTTGGGCTAGATGGTGTTGTGTGTATGTGGTAGAATATTATATTATATTATATTACTTAAAATTTTGCGTAAATACACTATGGCAGTCAAAGATTTAAATGAACAGCAGCAGTTGTAGTGACTAAGACAGGTAATATGCAGTAAAGTTGTATAAATTGCTACCCAACAAGATCATATTAAAAAGCGTAATTTTATGATTCTTCTATGACATTCTATTCTAGAAATTAAAGGCATTTACTGTAGTGGCATACTACAACAAACAAAAATATTTGAAAATGAATTAATTAATTCTATACTAATATTATAAAGCTGAAGAGTTTTTTTATTTGTTTGTTTGAACGCGCTAATCTCAGTAACTACTAGTTCGAATTGAAAAATTATTTTGCTGCGACTCACTAGATTACTATCATTATGGTAAGAAAAGAAAGAAAGAAAACAGTTTATTTCGTCAGAGGACAAAATAAACTGACAAAATAAAAAGGACAAAATTTTTTTTTTATTTTGTTTTATGCCAGTGTAGAGACACAGGCATAAAACAAAATAAAAAAAATTACAACAAAAAAGAACAAAAATTTAAGGTACACAAAAATTAAAAAGAAATTAAATATAAGACAAGAATGAACAATTTGTATAATAATATTAATCGTACCGCCAGTGTGAGACCAAAAATGGCACTTATCTCAGCATAACGCTGCAGCACCGTGGTAGGTAGTGCAGCGCTGATTTTCAGATAAGTCCAGTGAGACCACGGCCATCAGGTGGGCCGTATGCCTGTTTGCCAACATAGTTGTATAATAAAAAAAAATTAAATCAAACAAGGTAAAGCAACAGTTTCGTTTTGGAGAAGTGACCTGGTCGGCGTCCCAAACTGTAATGAGCCGTTTCAATCCTCCACTTTCCAATATGACTCTGTCCACGTGCCGCCATTACAATAACAAGTGACGTCACGGTGTTTATTGCTTCCCTAGTACTATGATAATCAAATGAGCAACTTAATATTAAACGATATTGCTTTCCACGACATATATAATGTTTGGTATCTCTCATAGTATTCTAACTGAACCAAATAATGCTACAAGTGCCAAGATCATATTTTTGAATTGAATTCAATTTGAATTTGAATTGAAACGCAGATGAACGAAGCGAGGTGAAGATAAGCGAATATTCAACAATGACCTATAATCACCACTCACCTTCGATAACATGAGTTTGAAATGTAAAATTAAATTTCATAGGTACATTTTGAAAACTTTAAATACTCTTAAATATAAATGAGTAGGTACTTTATTTCACACCAAGCCATGTTGGCTATGATTGACTGTTAAAACAATGTAATCATCAATCAAAAAGACTCATTGTTATTGCACAAAATTTTTTCAGAGCTGTCTCATTTATCTTATTCGCGGCAATGGGATTGTTCACTAGTGTATTTATTTCGTTGTGAAATGTTTTTTTTGTATATTATTATGGACATGATCAAGTGGTCTCTACTCGCCGTCAGCCAAAAGTTGTGTGAGTTTTGATCTTTCTTCCAGAGCTTATTAAGAAGATATTAGTTGCCTATGTAAAATTCGAAAAGTCTACTTGAAGTTGTTGGAATCCAAATACCAGATTTAAGTAGGGATTCTGCTATGCTATAACTTTTAGACTATCTATCATCCGTGTAACCGTCAATTATGCAAGATTATAAATTAGAGTTTGTAAAACTTATATACGCATATAAAAGAAGTACAATTTTATACTAAACCTTATCAAATATTTCACTGGGAGATAACTACATAATTTACGCAGACACCTGCCCAAAATACGTACTACGAAACTACCTGAAAATCCAACCACTATAAAACCGTCCATTGTCTCTGGATCAGAGAAACGGAGAAAACTACGTATAATATTTCACAAAACATGCAAATGTCCTTCTTAACGATGCAGTAACTCAGATATATAAGAAACAGAATACCGTTAGAACCACCCGATAGATAGGTAGAAAGAGAAAAATCCTCAAAGGAGCAATGTAGGCGGGTTTACAGCGTTTTTACGATACCTCCTTATCTTGAGTTATGAGAGAAATCGGCGATTTGCAATGCAAATATTTTATGCCCGGATGTAACGATTTGCTAGCCCTCCTGCTAGTAAGAAAAAATATGCAATCAATATACAAAAATATAAGTAGGTTAAAACGTTAAGTAAGTTTGAATTTTCAAACGCCGTCTTTGATTCAAGGGGGTTATTATTTCATTTATTAGATCTATTTTTGTATTCGATCTTGCGTTCTCCCTTCGCGTGTGATTTTGTTATAAATATTGATCTCGTCGAGTTCTCCCTAAGGTGCCGTGGGTGGTCGCTAAGCACGATATTATTTTTTAAAATATCTACACACAGACTGTGTGAAAACTCACATGTGTTTGAAGACTAATATATTTTTTCCATTTAGTTAAAAGTTTTAATAATACCAGTCGTATACAGAAACTGTCATACTGCTAAGCTCGGGTCTCTTCTAGTGTGAGAAAGGTTAGGCTGTCTGAAAATGCCACCACACAACCAGTGCAGGCTGGCAGACTTTATATATTATAATATTATGTCGAGGACTTTATACCGAACTATAAGACATACAGGTTTCCTTACGAAGTTTTACTTCAACGTTAAATCGAGCGATGTATAACTACATATTTCTTCCAAGACCATAAAGTTTATTTTATGTTTATATAGCTACGATCACACAAAAGGCCAGTTCAGCCTATAAAAAAAAATTATTTCTATAGAAATTTGCGAAAAGAGTCTGCCAATCAAACATTTCCTGATCCACTATAAATCACTAACCTGTGTGGATGTTTGTCTTGGTTGGTTGTATTTCTATGTACAATATGTATGTATTTACAAAAAAAGTATATACATATATATTTATCCTTTGTCTAGTACCCATAGTACAAGCTCTGCTTAGTTTCGGCTAGATGGTGTTGTGTGTATGAGATAGAATAGAATATAAGCTATTTATGAATGAGCACTTAAAATATTTTCGTTTGGTGGTCAGAAAGGCGGGGTTCGTATCCTATCCATAACACAAGCATCTTAACGTTGCTGGACGAATTGGCAATAAATCTAGTAATTTGTAATCCAAATTTCTACTAACGTGTATTTTGTTCGGATCAAATTTCTATCTCTAGTAAGAAAAAACACAGATAGACAACTTATTGGGAACTATGAATAGTGTGTATATTAAAGTGAGTTCAGACTCTTTAGTAAACAAAACAATCAAAATCCCATTAATCATTTTGGCTATTAGTTATGTAGTACTAATTAATATGTATTCTACACTTTACTTGTAAACTAAGCTAACCAACATATCATGGTTTTGTTTGTTCAAGACATTATCAGTGACAGTTGTAAACTTCTAAGTAGCGAACAAACGATCATATTTCCTCGAATCACGTTCTCAAGAATACATGTAATTTGAATGTTGGTAATTCGAACACATGAGTTGCCACACACAAAGCATTTAATTCAACAACAGTTGTTGGTTTCTGAAGGTTATATCGGCAATTTATTTTAGGGCGTCGTACTTCAATTAGAATAAATGCTGTAGAAATGAGAGCGTTGAGAAGCATATGTGGTGTGACTCTAAAAGATAGAATAAGGAATAGTGTGATTAGAGAGAGATGCGGCATGAAAGTGGATATAGAGTCAAGAATAGAAAAGGGTATGTTAAGCTGGTTTAGACATGTAGAAAGAAAGACGAGGAAAGACTGACTAAGAAAGTTTATAAGGCTAGTGTGAATGGAACAGTCGCAAGAGGAAAACCTAGGTGAACGTTTCTCGATCAGATCGGAGGCGTTCTGGACAAAGGCCAGGTTAAGAGCTCCTTGAACCGACGGGCTTGTATGAGGATGTGATGAAAGTGAATGAAGCCAGAGAAGTGTGTCAGGATCGTAGCAAATGGAAATGCGTAGTCTCTGCCTACCCCTCTGGGAAACAGGCGTGAATAAATGTATGTATGTACTTCACTTAGAAACCTTAGTCAAATTTATCCTGAGTTTTAGTATGCTTAGTAGCTTTGGTTAGTGCTTCCCATTTTAAATCACTTATTGATATTATTGTAAGTACCGTTGTTAGATTACAAATCTCGTGGTCACGTACGCAAATGCCTACTAAAAAACGAGACAGATATTTTTATTGAAAAATACATCTCTGACACTAAGTATAATTCCTGTGTCGCGGGGGACTTTACAAACACTCAAACAACGGACACAAAGAGTATCCAGACTCAGAACAACCATTTGTGGATCACACAAAGATTTGTCCCGTGTGGGATTCGAACCCGCAATATTCGGCGCAATGTTAGTGGCGAGGCGACTTACCTAATCCACCACACCATCCGAGCACTAATGTTTGTAAAGACGTTTGGATGTTTGTTATTCAAGTAAGCTAAAACCGTTAAAACTTAGAACATACAGTCATGTCCTGAATTGATGAATAATTTGCTTTCTTTCCTAGTATATTCCCCCGTGCGGTTTACGGAAATGCAGTCAGAAACTAAAAAAATAATAAATATCAATTGTTTTCTTGATAAAAAGCTCAACGCTTCATTCGTCTCATTGAGAAAGATAATACATTATCTTTCTCAATGAGACTAATATAATATTCGTTTTATTACTATTATATATTATATATTACTTTTATATATTACTTACTTTCTTTTGATAAGTCAGAATATTTTTACATTAACTTAACTTTGACACTTGCGTAAATATAATATTTGTCTCTCTTAATCTTCAATAGGATATGGTAAAGTCAAAGATTTGGAATCTTAGCATATTTCAAACGTGGCAGTTGGTTGCAAAGAATACTATATTTTTTTAAATTTGCTTATTATATTGACCAAGAATCTCACTACAGCGCGCAAATCAATCAGTTATAATATAGCCTATAACCATTTGACAACTTTAAGTGTTTATCACTCAAGCATTATTGATCTTAGAAATAAGGATTAGAGATTTTAAAAAAATAATGGAACAGGAGAATTATGTAAGTCAAGTATGAATAATTCTTACTCACCGGACGAAACGTAGCATTAGAGTTACTTCTATGACCACGATTTCACGAAAGAGAAAACGAAAACTTCCACAAGAAATCTCTATCTAAAGTAAATCAGGACGTCTCGTTTATTCTTCTATCTGTGAACCACATAAATGTTTATCTGGTGCCATTTTGCGCTAATTGCGTCAAAAACGGTATACATTAGATTGTCAATAGTTGCCCTCCAAGTATGCTCAAGCTTGAATAATATACCATTCAAGACTAAATTAAATTCCTACACATCACTGTCATCAAATGATACGCCTAGAACATTTTCAGCTTAATTCAATTTCAGATAGAAGATGTGTTACTACCTAAATAGCGAATATACACATAATGTATATCGTCGTCTAAGGGTGAGCGTACATTAGTCCAGACTTTACAGCGGCAATAGCTCAAAAAATAATTGCATTGTTTACTAAGTTATAGAGATTAGATCTGCTTGGTTGAGCTTTAAATGTATTTATTTTAATACTAACTAGCAATATGGATTACAATTTACTACTATTCTTGTTAATATGTCCAAATAACTTTCCGATTAGATTCACGTCGGTATAGGGATATATGAAGATCGACATTACGAGCTTATGTTCAAAAGTCAAAGCGTTTACCATTGGGCTACCGTCGTTTACGTCCATTTTCAAAAGCTAAATATTGTTTCTTTGGATAAAGTGTTATGACTTATGAGGTAGACATGCGATGTTAATTTTTTTTAACGACTGAGGTTGCAAACAATCGTATAGTCGACCTGATGGTAAGTGGACACCGTTACCTATGGACGCCTGCAACACCAGAGGCATCACTTGCGCGTTGCCGACCCTTTAGGAAAGGAAAGGGGAAGTGGGAAAGAGGGTGATTGGGCCACCACCCTTCCTCTACGACTAGTCCAGTTTATGATATAGCGTTCCGCCTACACGAACCAACACGGTTATATTAGGCAGAGCCGCTGTACGTTCCAGCGCCCGAAAGCACCTTCCGGGACCAGTTATAGACAGGTCTTGTCCCCAAATCTCGACTCTCCACCCTATCCTCAGAGATTCGGTTCTCGTAAGCGAGCTACCTCGTGCCCAAGTGACACTACCTATTCTCCAGATAGGTACCGGAGCAATAAAGCCACTCACCACTCGCAACTCCTAAGAGATGCTAACGAAAACCTCGCTGAAGCCGACGGAGAAGCCGCCTCCCATATCTTCAGTATGGTACCGGAGCTGTATAAGGCACGCTCACTTCCCGACGTACGTCCGTACGCCTACCCAAATAGGCCTAAAAGCCGGATTCATGCTGAAATCAGCACGGCTCTACTACTCTAATGTTACAAATAATTAAAAATTTCATCATACTGCAAACGTTCGTTTTGCTAAAAGTTCGATGACAAACGAAAATACTAAACCAAGTAACAAATTTATAGACGTGGCACGTGTCAATATTATAACATTGTATATTATATTAAAATTCGATCTTACAGCGCACGAGAGCACTAAGTGCGCGTTCACTCTTATGTTCTGCTACAGTATTTACATGTACATAGGAGAACTCGTTGATACGTACTCGTAGGATTAATTCCAGATGAGCCAGGCGGAAATATTGACTCGAATGCGATGGAGCTTCTTGGGTAATTCGTGTTTGGGGATTTCATTCGGTGTAAGATGATACACGGATGCTGATATGTTATGAGTATATTAATTAGTGTCAACCTTACCAATTAATAACTCTTCGTCAAACTTTGTTAATGAAAATGATCGTTATAAGCTTTTTATGGTGGCAAAAAGTAGGTTCCCTGTCTAGCCTGATCAACGGTTAGCATAGCCTATGATTGTTTATAAAAATAGGTATGAAAAAAAGGAAGGAACATGTAAGTATGTGACCTTTTTACTGGGAAAAAGATAGAAGCTAATATGCCAGTTTCTGGTAAGAGAGTTGTGATTTTGGGGCGAGTCGGCTCATTGATACCTTTGAGTTGACATATCGCACACTTAATAAAACAGAGGCCTATCTGAGATTTTCGGATTAAACAAATCTAAACTCTATTGCAATTACTTAACACAAATATAATATTAGAATTATAATCACGCATTAGAGTTCAAATTGCCTTTCTTCCAAATTTCGAGTTAATTTATTAAGAGTGCAAATATGGTAATTGCCATTTGGTGAATCGTCACCATAGGTAGGTATATTATAATTACCGGTAGACGATATGTATAGTCAATATTTTTGTTATTAGATATTCTTCCCAGTATTAACTCCTACTTTATAAGCAATAACAGCAACATTAAATAGTATTTTACGGTGATTTTTATTTAGAACACATGCCTACTTACAAACATGATATCTACGACTCGTAGATATCATGTTTGTAAGTAGACTACGAGCAAGAATTTACCAATTTGTAAGCAAACTAAAAATGACTAAGACTACCAATATCAGCATAGAATCCAAGCCACCGTTTACACTGCGCGATCGTATAAGCAGTCATACTTATGTCTCCGAAAACTTAACTACAGAGATCTCTTTGTTCACTTAGCATCTTCCCTCGCGTCCCAAAGTTTGCATACGAAAAGCGAATGTAAAATACCATTCTATTCTGAGATTTTCATCTGTGAATATAGAATGACTCTGTAAATACGTATATACCTAATTTATTCATACTCAATTTCAATTTTGCGGTGAGCCGAGTGCCAATCGGCAGTCTCTCTATATGCACAGATGAAATTGTCGATACTAAATAAGGTGAAATAAAAGACCATTCCGGGTATTTTATATTTCTGCCGATTTTTGTTGTTCGCTTTAATGAATGCGGAATAAATTCGGGCTTTATGCTGATACCGATGTTTAATCTAATCAAAAGAATTTTTGGTGTTCACGGCTTGAATTAATGAATAGAATGATTGGCGTTATGATTTTGATTGCTAGGACGATTTATTTACGCATTTCTTTTGCATTATGGAAAACTGCTTTGTTGGATCCGTGGCATAAAGTTGCGTTTGCCTTGTGTATTTACTGTATATTCCGTATACAATCAAGAATTTGGATTTCAGGATCGGTTCAAGATTTATTCGATTTTTATGTTAGTAGGTAATTAGATTGCTACGCAAAGGTTTCGATTCGATCCCAAGGCGGTGTGCCTTATTGTCTCTGACTTTTTGATGTTATATGCGTATTATGTAAATAATTACCTACTGCCCATTTTAACGGTGAAGGAAAACATCTCGAGGGATCCATCTTGATGATCTAAGAAGTCTCTCAAGCAGCATGACGGAAAATTTATGGAGTATTCCGCTTTCGGCACCAATTTTTTCGGCACCTATGGTTTCGGAACTAAAAAGTGGAATAGCTTAGGTGCCGAAACCATAGGTGCCGAAAAAATTGGTGCCGAAAGCGGAATACTCCAAATTTATTCAATAAAAATATACCTATGCTTTTTTTTTATTTTTTTATTTTTTATTTTGCTCGTCAACATGACCACACTCCACCTGATGGTAAGCAGTCGTGTAGTCTAAAAGCAGTGGCCCCCACATGCCCCCACAGTAGCCGAGGCGATGTTGAGGTCTCTACTTTGACGGCCTGAGAAGATGCTTTTTCACGCCCCGCTTAAAGAACCCAGGATTAAAGGAAGAAGGAAACACGTTAACTTCATAAAGGATAGGTAACTAAGTTTTTTATATTTTTGCATTGCATGACAAATATAATAGAAAACTGTTGAGACACTACTTCTGACCAGACTAGTGTTGTATTGCTTGTGCTTTGTTGCATCCGTCATATTGTTATATCGACGGCTGGCATGAGGCGTCCCTTTTGCTTGGCACCATAGACAAATGATGTGGAATGCTGGAGCGTTCGGAAACTGACAATTATTATTAGACAAAAGACACATTATTTATTACACATATTTTTCATTAAAATATATTTTAGTATTTTCACATTTATAGTATACATTCATATATTTACTTTTCTTTTACATTAAATTTATTATGTTATTTGGCAAGCGTAGCTGTCCGTGGCCTCACTGGACTTATCTGAAAATCAGCGCTGCACAGGTAGTGCACCACGGTGCTGCAGCATTATCCTGAGATAAGTGCCATTTTTGGTCTCGCACTGGTGGTATGATTAATTATATAAATTGCTTATTCTTATGTTTTATTTTGGTACATCTAAAATTTTTATTTTCTTGTTGTTATTTTTTTGTTTTATGCCAGTGTAGAGTACAAAATAAACTGTATTATTTCTTTCTTTCTTTCTATAGTATTTAGCTACAAAATTCCCATTTATGTCCTACATCTAATTTCATGGTTCTGTACAAAATGCAATGGTTATTCTTATATTCATTATACATATTTCGTGAATATATTTCATATTATTAGTAACATGTATTATCTATACTAATATTATAAAGCTGAAGAGTTTGTTTGTTTGTTTGAACGCGCTAATCTCAGGAAATACTGGTCCGAATTGAAAAATTATTTTAGTGTTGGATAGCTCATTTATCGAGGTAGGTTATAGGCTATATAACATCACGCTACGACTCACGGGGGCGACGCAGTAATCATAAACGCGGGTGAAACCGCGGGCACATCTAGTTAATAATAAATATCAATAAACTTTAATACATTTTGTATTTAAAGTTATGTCGCTAAGTGTCTGCCCGTATTCGTTGTTTCAATTCGCCAAAATTACATAATGGTTAACGTTTTTGATAATTTAAGACATAGTGGCCTAAATACAAGCAATTACATATACATAAAAAACTATAGAACACGAAATGCGCATTAAAAATAAATTGTGGCAATCTTTGGGGACTGCCGATAGAAGTGAAAACTTTAATCCTTGATCACAAACACTTTTTTATAAACCAAAAAAAAAATGCTTCCTGACACTCTCTTAGGGGGTTGTTAAGGGGGTCAAAATTTCTTTATTTTTTGCGTAATACGCACCATTTCTGAGATATTGTTAATATTCTAAATTAATATGCACTAGAAATACATTAAATTAATGAAGAAGCACTACACGCACACAACCATTCATTTGACACACGCAGTCGAAGCGCGTAACTATGGTTACATATATTATATCAATATATAATGACATAATTATATCAGCAATATTATTCGTCGAATTTCGAGCACTAGGCGACCGCTAGTATTCTAAAATAATTCAAAAATGGAAAGCGTGGAAGCGTGACGATGACGCGAGTTCTATGATTTTTGTTCACCCAAGAAGTGCTCAACGGGCCTAAAGAAGTATTCACTTCAAAAACATTGATATAATAGTATGAAAACTACACCATTACCGATTTTCTTGATACAAAGCGGCAACTCCATATTTAAACCCCAAGAACCTACGTTTTATACTGTCATATTCTGTGATGACACTGATGACTTTATTTTTGATTAATGAAGACACATCGTCAACATTTAATAACCTTATTTACTTCTCCACATACTCTTAGCCATCAACTCATAGATAAACACAAATAAACCTAAACATTGCTAAGTATACACATTGAAGAAGCACTTATCCCGTAAATCATAACGAAAAGCTTCCATTCTATTTGTCAACGGTTATCCTCGAGTATTCCTGAATGATGGCCAGTCATTAATGAGGGGAGTCCATCTACGGCCATTGGGGGCAGATCTCCTTGAGCCTATTTGTCCTCTACTGGTAGTGATAAATGGGGACGTCCCGGCCACTGGTATTAGCCGCGACATTGGAAAAGAGTCGTAGGAGAAATTAAACATACGGGTGCGTATAGTCGAAGTTATAATAATTGCGTTTTTTGTATTCTACTATAGAATAACTTAAAACACATCTTATTTTAACCATTCTAGCTAGCAAAACGGAATATAGAATTGTGCCCGGTAGATTATAGGCTCGCTATAACGTAGGACCCAAAATCACAGAAAATCAATCAAAATCAAAAATAAATTTATTCAAGTTAGGGTACAAGGCAAGGGCGTCGCCAAGGGGGGCAGGGAGGGGCAGCTGCCTCCCCCCCCCCCCTAGAGATTCTAAAAAAGCTTCATGTGCTCTCGACTTTACCTACAATTCATACTTTTCTCATTCTCCATATCAACATGCCCCCCGTTGGGCCATCGGCTGACGACGCTCTTGTTACAAGATAACACTTATGAATGTCAAAGTTACACTAAATTTTTTCTGTGAATTTACATTTACTGCCACGTTCAGCAAAGCAAGGGATGAGAAGAACGGGCAAGAAACTCATGGCCACTCTTTTTAATCGCCAAGTTTACAATAAAATTTTGTTTACAAATCATAACTGTAAGCTGCTACAACCATTTCTCCATGAATTACTACTGAACATACTCAAGCATTTAATAAAATTTGATGGTAGGTTCTAAAGCAGCAGTATGGTAAATAGGAGCATCTACTTACATGTACATAAATAATCAAGACAAGGCATGATTGTAATTCATAGTTTAATCTAACTGTTTAAATCTGGTTACAGCTGACTAAATCTGGGTGTATAGAATTTATATAGGTACGTATTAGTTTTTGCCGGCGCCTTCGTCCGCTAGGGAACAGTACCTGTTTTTATGGATAAAGGTACCTTGTGTATTCCTGACGACGTGTATGCGAAATTTCATGATAATCTATCAAATAATTAAGACGTGAAAGCGTAACAAACAAAGAAACTCACATTCGCATCTATAATATTACTAGCTGTGCCGTGCAACATCGTCTGTGTTTAAAAAAAAACACTTAAAAGTTGGACCAAATTACAGATAGTTACGAAGTTTGATCAAAATCGATTCAGTAGTTTAGGAGACCATAGCGGGCAAACAACGTGACACGTTTATATTAAGACTAGATTTTGCCAGCGGCTTTGCTTTCGTAAATGTAGGTAAGTTTAGTAACAGTCCTTTTTATTCTGGATGAAAGGTACCATGTAATTTTTTATTTTTTTTATTTCGCTCGTCAATATGACCACACTCCGCCTGATAGTAAGCGATCATATGGTCTAAGAGCAGTGGCCTCCACACCATCCTCATAGCAGCTGAGGCGATGTTGAGGTCCCTACTTTGACGGCCTAAGACTGCTTTGTTACGCCCCGCTTGAAGAATCCAGGATTGAAGGAAGAAGGAAACACGTGCCTTGGCAGCGAACTCCATGTCTTGATTGTTTGTAATCTGTTCATCGTTTTCTGTTCCTTTGACAACGTTACATGAGAAATTTAAGCCAAACGGAGAGGCCACTACCCGCTGTCCACGCTCCGTTGAAGCGCGCGGTAGCGTGGCTTCAACTATCGAGTGGTACGATGGCGGTAAGCTCGCTTATAGCGAGGTGTTTGCTAATTTGTGATATCAATATAAATTATGTCTACAGAGGACGCCCTAAAGCTCAAATTACTATTAACATTATTTTGTCTTTACGGCTGCGACCTTTATGGTTTTCTGGGTAAAGACAACGAATCCTCTTCAAAATTATTCAAAATGTTCAAATTATTTCATTTAATAATGAAACCGTACCAAAATTCATTAGATTCAATCAATCAATCGTCGTTACCTTAGTAATTTACAATAAGCCAAGGCTCTTCCTTCTAAAATTGTAAATTATATTTCCGGAAAATCATCCTTGATAATTTGGTTTCATCCCTTTTATAATGGAAAGATTTTTTCAAATACATGCGGCGTTCGTGGCCCCTGTGATAGCAATATTCGCGCGTCTTGAGGCTTGTAAGGTGCATGCATAATATTGGTGGGATTTTGTGTCAGTAAGCTGTATTATCTCTTATCGGTATAGCGGGTGATACCGAAGCTCGGCTATATCTCTAAACTTAATATTAAGATGTTGTAGTTGTTTGTGATTATTGATGTAATTTGTAAAATGGATACAGACATAGGTACCCACCTATATACTCTCTCCAACTATATAAACTGCCACCGTGGCGCAGCGGTACTGAATGCGACTGCTGTGTATGAAGTTCGAATCCCGCGTCGGGCAAACAAAAAATTATTGGGTTTTCTGTTAAGAAATCTCAATATGAGCCCGGAGATAGAAAGTTGGCGGTGTTAGACACCCCCGTGCCTCAGAAAGCACTTAAAGCCATTGGTCCATTTATATAATATAAAGATAATCTTTATATTAAAACAACTTATTTTTTTTCTTAGGATGGAACTCTATCCTTTCAAGCTAAAGGCAGCTTAGGACATTGTGCATGGCTTCATTAATTTTGATAATACATATGTTGGTACATGTTTATCGCGACGAGCCCGCACAACTTACAGATCCATACATTCCATCCACACACGAAAATAATATTTATCATCACAAAAACACATACTCGCGCCAATCTGATATTCTTTCACTTTAGTACATATTTCTATACAAACAGTACCACGCCTTTATCTTCAAAAGGATAGGCAGTGGACTAGTGAATTACACCTACATTTCGCCAATCTATCCTTGCCAGCGGCTCGTATACGAGCTGTTGCATTGTATACCTGTATGTACCAGCGGCTCGTATACGAACAGCTGCATTGTGTACCTCTATTTACCAGCGACTCGTATACGAGCTGCTACATTGTGTACCTCTATTTACCAGCGGCTCGTATACGAGCTGCTACATTATGTACCTCTATTTACCAGCAGCTCGGATTCGAGCCACCAAGTGCCACGCAACTTTAAACCTTATTTCACTAACTTTAACGCTTAAAACTGATGAATGAACTGGATTTTTGAATAAAGGACATATTGTAAAGTAAACGTAATACGAGGCGATCGTCGTCTGCCATGCAGTTTTCATGCGTGAAAAATTGTGGCATGTTTTGTCTAGCACGCGTTATTGGGTTTTTTGTCAAGCGACTCTCAGTAGCTGCACGGATCCCAGTAGACGCCAATAGGCTCTTACCTATCACGTGGTACTTACAATCATAATTGGCGAAATTAAGGTGTAATACCTACACCTCTGCTTACTCCTGCCGGGACATAAGCATGAGACTATATAAAAAATACTAACTGAACAAAAATCTGTAGGTAATTATGTCACAACCATATTAATCATGCAGTTCCCATTAATACCATTGGGAATACGCCATGCCCACAAGGAAAAGCGATAGCTTGCTGGTCACTGTCGAAAAACACCATAACGGTCATTATCACGAGGCTTCGTCGTTATGGGGGCAATTTTTCAGAGGCTGCGATCAACACCACGCATATTTTTTTCCGTTTGACCTAGATAAACTGACCTTTTTAAATGGTGCTGAATTTTCAGTTAGGTAAAGGAACTAACCATTTTGCTCATTGAATTTGATTTTTTTATTGTGATCCGCATCTCGCTGCGGTAGTGAATGTAGCTGCTATATGTATCTGGTTTCGTATCTGGGTAGTAAAGTGTTCTTAGGTTTTCCTGTCAGGCTATTCTTAGTAGCAGAACGGAGTTTGCCACTTTGTCCGGTAGACAGTAGTCCTTAATAGGACTACTGTCTACCTGACAAAGTGGCATAACAGACGATACATAATTGTAGGGCCTAAAACTATGGCAGTAATTTGGTTGTAATAGGTACCTCTGCGAACCTTTTGGCGATGTAAGCGTGTGACTATGTATAGATGTCATCTGAAATCATTTAAGGATGGTAATGTATGGTGTACTGGTTTGAGTGATCGTCTCGCCACTGTGTTGTGGACACGGGACAAATAAAAATCTGTGATCCACAAATAGTTGATCTGAGATTGGGGTCACAGATAGTTGGCACAAATAACACCCATGTTATTGTGACCTATGTTTGAATGTATGTTATATCCCGACACAGGCATTATTTGTCGTGCAGGAGTTGCGTTCTGTTTTAATTAAAATAACTTGCTCATACATCATGCGCTTTTAAGGATCAATCCTTTTTCCTAGAAAGTGATAGGAGCTGGCTAAACTCACAGAGCAGATGCAAGACAGTCAGCCCGGTGACCATTGGACAACGGCGGACATATTATCCAAATGGTCTATCATCGCGGTAATATTATCCGGCCAGCACCTGACCACTGCGCGCCGTCTGTGTAGAACCTTAGGTATAAACAATTATCTCTGCTTATACCTACTCTTTTACTAAAGCTGTGCGGAGACAAGATGATAATTTCAAATAACCTGATTTCGTGAGCTCTTCACTTTTCTATGCCTCTAAGAAAATGAGTTACGGATTTGCTCATAACCGCTGTCCATTGCCGAAAATACGGAAATCATATTAAAACTCGTTTTGAGAAGTTTAGTTTCAGGTACATATTATTTAGGTACCTACCTAAATGATAACTTTGTTTGTTTAACCTAACTCAGCTATCCATGTAATTCCTACACTGCGATGTTATCATAATATTAAGAAAATTTTAAATATTATATTCGCATACAAATTATTACCTACTGTCCTAAAAGTATAACGACACCTTCAGTAATTTCACATTTTTTTGTGTGTCTAATTGAACCGGCACGCTTCTTTCCATAATTTTATTTTAATCCTCACTTTTGAGCGCTCATTGCACACAGGCCAAGTTCTTGAAAATTTACTTACAACGAAACTACTCCCCTCGTTTAAATTTATAGTAGGTAGGTACTCGTATTTGCATTCCTTTTAAGCAACACTGGAAACACATTCTGTTGTAGAACCATCTTTGACTTTTTTTTAAGTTATAAGTACAGTCAGCGACATAAGTCGCTATACATTTGCGAGATTTTGAATTACTATCTTATTCGTGGTAACAGCTAGTTCTTATTTTCTGACGTAATACTAGTAAGAGGATGGATAATTAATTTAACGATAATTTATGAATGTGGTATAAATATTAATATTTTAATTCCTAAAATGTTTTGGAAATTAATTAATTGTTTAGCTACTTATGTCGCTGTCTGTACCTATTTATAATAAGAAATATTATTAAAAAATTTAAAAGCCACTGGAATGCTTTTTTATGGTTTAACAGTAGGTTGGTACTTGATCCATTAGCAATAATATTTTAAATGTATTGTTTAAGAATTAAACCTTTACAATCTGTCACAAATAATCTATACTAATATTATAAAGCTGAAGAGTTTGTTTGGTTGAACGCGCTAATCTCAGGAACTACTGCTTCGAATTGAAAATTCTTTTAGTTTGGATAGCCCATTTATCGAATAAGGCTATAGGCTATATAGCATCACGCTACGACCAATGGTAGCGGAGCATCAATGAAAAATGTTGCAAAAACGGGGAAAGTTCTCTTATGTGACGCAGACGAAGTTGCGCCGATCAGCTAGTACATATATACGTGTTGTCGTTCTGGCAAGAGCGATAAAGAATTAGATAAGTAATTTAAAAATATGCAGTGCTTTCGGAATATAAATTGCCGATAATAATTAGGTACCAAGTTTCGATATGAATATATGATATGATCATGAAATTGTATAGGTAATTAGGTAATTTTGCTTTAACATGAAAGGACGGCGATAAAACGAAAAGATAATCGCATTATTTTAACACATCAGAATCTTTGTAAGGTAATTACTACCCAAATATCTATTTAGAAGAAATAGCACAATGTGAATCTCGCCGGTATTTTCACACAAATGTTTTGCCGGGATCATATTCACGGAATTTCTGTTATTAAATTTCTTAGGAAATGACATATACCTACGTGAAAAGATTCCTTCTTCAAATACAAAGCCCACTTAAAGAAAAAGTGGAAACACCAAAAAATTGGAGAACAGGCTTACCTAAATAGTATTTGGTAATAAGATTTATTTTTTCATGTTTTTGACTTTCTGAAAAGAAATGTTTCACTTCTCGGTAACCATTTACGAATTTGTAAGGTAGTAGATCCTCGCTGGTTTCAGCATGAATGGGCCGGATCGACCGAGGTAGTACTACCCTCTCACAGAATAGCGGCGTGAAGTAACGGTACCCCTACTGTTGGGTTTCGTATAGGTGAGTGAGAGAGCCGGAGGCCTAGTTACCCCGATCCTTTTCCTATCCTTTCCTTTGTGTCTTGTGTTGATCAGCATTCTGACGTAATAATGAATTACATAGGTAGGTACATAAATAATTAACTGTCACACACTTGACTGTAAAGGAAATGATCTTGAGAAAATATATAATATTATAATTAATGAGAACTCACAGAGATGCATAAGCATATCTGTGAGTTCTCCATAATGTTTTTGAATATATGTAGGTAAAGCTTGTCAACACTATGGGTTAAGTATACCTATATTATGACCAAACTCTTTTTGATTAAACATCTGGCCTGAACAGGCCATCCATATAGGCTGCGTCGATGGCGTAGTGGTTAGTGTAACCGACTCCCATGCCTGAGGTAGCGGGTTCGATTCCCGCACAAGTCAAACATTTGTGTGCATGAACATGGATGTTTGTCTTGGTCTGGGTGTTTCTATGTATAATATGTATGTATTTACAAAAAAAGTATATACATAGGTATGTATGTTTATCCACTGTCTAGTACCCATAGTACAAGCTTTACTTAGTTTGGGCTAGATGTTGTGTGTATGTGGTAGAATATTATTATATTATTATTAATTAATTGTCACACACTTGAGTGTAAAGGAAATGATCTTGAGAAAATATTATGCACATCTGTGAGTTCTCCACAATGTTGTCGAAGACATATAAAGCTTGCCAGCCCATAATAGATTGTGACCAAACTCTATTTGATTGAACATCTAGCCTGAAGAGTCCATCCATATTCAGCATTGCGAAAATTTTTAAAACAGCAGTGCAGTGCCGCCTTTCGTTTCAAATAAATCTTACTTCGACTTTCACATGTATCTAATTTAAATATAAAATAAGTACCTTAATTTGTGATAGCAATTACATCTAATAATTGGTAGCGCTATTGTTGATTGTTGACAATATGGAGCAGAGTCAAATTCAGCAGAGTTCGATATTGAGATCTTACAGAATACCTAACACTGCAAATCTCATTTCAGAGGAGCTCGCTGCCATTGCCAATTATTTGGTGACAGTAAGAATAAGCCGAATCGATTGGTGATATACGTCTCCCTACTCCCTCGAACGCAAAACCACCCTAAGACCTACTAAGCTTACGTTTTCAGTCTTTTTCATTTAAGGTACTACTACCGGACTAGAAATAATTCTTGTCGCGGGGAACTTTACAAACATATAAACAACGGAGACAGAGTATTCTCAGACCCGGGACAGCCATTTTTGGGTCACATCTTATCTTATCTTATGTGGGGGCCAGTCAGTGAAGACCGGCGACACTTCGACCCAGTGGGATCTTTTGTGTCGACAGTCTCCCAATAACGACTGCCATAGATGTTCATGGCAGCCGGGACCAACACGGCTTAACGTGCTTTCAGAGGCACGGAGCAGGCGATAATTGTCAATCAATACGCACATAATTTCGAAAAGTCATATAACTTCCGAAAATCAGAGGTGCGTGACGTGGGTTTGAACTCGAGACCCTCGGCATTGCAGTCTGTTGGTCTCCCCATTGAGCTATCGCTGCTCAGTGGGTCACATAGTTTTGTCCCATGTAGGGATCGAACCCACGACACTCGGCGCCATGGCAATGGCGAGGCCACCACTTAAATCACTACGCCATCCGTGCTGTCGTTTGATGGAGCATCATTTAGGTGCTTACGCACCTTCCTCATCCTATTCCTTTCATCCAATCTTAAATTCCTTCTCCTCGTTTTGCAAGCGGATCATAGACTACGATATCTAGCACTCCATATTATAAAATAAAGTCCCCCGCCGCGTCTGTCTGTCTATTCGCGATAATCTCAAAAACTACTAAACGAATTTTCATGCAATTTTCACCAATAGAGTGACTCATGAGGAATGTTTAGGTGTATAATTAATTAGTTAAGGTTTTTTACAATCCGCGCGAAGCCAGGGCAGGCCGCTATTACCTATATCATAAAGCGGGTTGCGGTATGCTTGGTGCTTGGTTTAAATATAAAAACACATGAGTTTTGCGAAATATTTATATATTATAGTATACAACATATTGGGTATTTATACTCTATTTACAAAAGCAAACGAGATATCACATCGCCTAAGTTAGGGTACATTTAAAGATTGTGATATTAAAAGTGGATAAATTATTGTAACTAAAACTAAATTATATAACATAACATTAAACCGTGTATCACCATAAAAGGGTGTATAGGATGTGAGTGTATTCAGATTACCCCAGACATATTACAATCCCACGTAATAGGCACAAACCTAATGCCATCTCCAGCACTCGGTACCAGAATCCGATCCACTATTGAGAATTCCCATTCAGAAAAAAATTCAAGGGATAGTGCTGCAACAGAAACGGTATATAATCTACGAGGCAGATAAATGGTACTAAAGTAATAACAATCTTCTTCTCCCTAGCCTTTATTATTCCCAAGTCACTTGGGGTCGGCTTTCTAGTCTAACTGGATTTGACTGGATATCAGTTTTTACACGGAGCGACTGCCATCTGACCTCCTGACTAAAGTAATAACAATGTTTACATAAAATTCTTCCAGAGTACGTGCCCTCGTAGGAATGGTGTCCACAGCATCAATCGGTTAAGAGCGTTTACGCCTAGTGCCTTGTGAGCCAACTTCATGAAATGTTTTCAATACACTCTATAAATTAAAGTAAAAATGTATCATACATGATACAGTATAATTATATTTTAAGTCCTTTAACTAAAAATAAATATTGGATCGAATAGTTTTGATGCGTAATATGCAATACTAAAATAACTGCAAATATAATCATATTTCACCTATGATCATCATCCTCTTGCCCTGGTCCCAATCTACATATTTGGGGTCGGCGCAGTATATCTTTCGCTTCCATACTTCTCTGTATATCACCTATGATACACTTTTACTTTAATTGGTACTGTTTTAAAAACATTTTTGAAATAAAGCTCAAATAAAGCACTATCACTACATATTCTAAAACAAAGTCCCCCCGTCGCGTCTGTTCGCGATAAACTCAAAAACTACTGAACGGATTTTGATTCATAAGGAAAGTGTATAATTTGTTTAGCTTTGTTCTACCCTTGCGAAGACGCGGCGGATCACTAGTAAATTATATAAAACCTTTAATATATGACACTTATGTGCCATGTTGCTACTCGGAACAGGCCACAAGACGTTAACGCAACGAAACATACATACGTGTCGTGACGCGCCAGCAGCATATCGGTTTCATACATTTAATATGGTTAGGAACATATTTGCATGTCGTGTCGTGTCGCAACGCGTTCTGTGAAATGTATGAAACCGATATGCTTATGGCGCGTCACGATCACAAGACGCCACGACACGTAAGTATGTTTCCGCCTTAACTTGCACGTTAACAGGACTAGCTTTAGTTTGTCGCCTCATTAGTGTAAAAAGGGATTAAATATAATGACCACCAATAATACTAATTGCGTAACAAAATATGCTTACTAAAATATATCATAACGAGCACCTTTACGCCTCAAATCACTGCATTCCGTGTCGGAAGGGTTAGGTTATGTTAGGTTCCTTCTTAAACTCACCCAAAAATAGAAGCCCCACTGCGCGGGGCTCCGTCGACTTAGTTTGATCTCTTTAAATATATTTTGGTGTACAATTAGTATTTTTGGTAAGCATATTTTGCTGTGCAATTAGTATTTTTTTGCTGTGCATAAGACCACCAATTGTGCAATATTTACTAAAACTAGAAATCATTAATTTAGTGTATTCGGTGTAATAAACCATATCATGTGATACAATAAAACTAAATAAAGCATTGCGGCTATTCATTGTCTGATTTTTTAGCCGTCCTTCAAACGCGCGGTGTCAGACACGTCCGTGCATGAATGCCCAGATTGATTATACATTAGCCATTTCATTTTTTGATGTAGTTTTATATATTACAAATATACTCACAGAGAATGGCAGTATAGAATTCAACATATTTATATTACTTATTTCGCTTAATGGCAGTCTAATCATATTATGAAATATAACACCAAGTGCTTTGAATTTGAATTTAATTGAATATTGGTATTGAAACTATAACTAATCATTTCTTTTCAAATTATCAAATAAGATTACCAATGAACTGCGGCTTTTTGCGGGGATCATCAACAGCGTAATTTAATTATATTACATAAGAAGTTACGCGCTTCAAATCGGTGGCTGATTTTGTCATTAACAAAATATTTTTAGATGCCAGCATCAGATAGTGACGTTATAAGAAAGGCCGCCAAAATTTTCTGTCTTCGCCATTTATACATATTGTTGCCAATAACAAAAGCAAATGTCGACTAAGTCCAAACCCTCTCTTACCAAGAACAGGCTCACTGAGGTGAGCAATGGAGTAGTTTGTTAACAGGGCCGATAAAACCAGCTAGCCAGTAAGTCGTTTGAAACATATTATTGTTAAATGCCAATAAGATCTTTGAAAATTCGAAACAATGTTTTGAAATTTTGGAATTATACAGAATAAAAATTCACTAGGAATAGTGAAGAAATCGATTTTATTCGCACACGGGTAGACATAGGTACGTTAAACATCAAACAACACACTAAAATATTTATAGGTAACGAGTGACCGGTAATCTGAATAATGCACCAGTCACCGATGACGTGTTAGTGACGGTTACAATTTCTTTGTGTCAATTTTCCCAATTATTACAGGATCATTTTGTTTATAAAGGCATAGATTAAAAGTTTTACGAAGTTGCCAGAAGCCACAATATACTAGCCTGTAAAAAACCACAAACATTTAATTGTAAATATTATAAAAATTAATTATAACAGTTCATATGCTTTCAGACCATGACGTAGGAAGCAAAGACATTACGGTTCATCAAAAGTAGTTTGAATTATCTCATTTGCATGAAACTATTTAAATATGCTATTAACCACTCATAAATAAAATATATATCTATCCACATTCATTAAATTAGTATTTAACTTGATGTATTTGGCCCCAATCCATTTCAAATATTTTTGTAGCAATGCAAAAATTTTGAGCTCTTTATTTAATGTCTAGTCGGAATTTCTCTTTCTAATTCAGTAAGCTTACACAATGTTCTAATTCGTATCGATACCAATACTATCAAGTCAAATTCTAGGCACCTAACTCTAGGAATACAAAAGCTAAATGAATATTATTTCATTTGTATCACTACAAAAATATCCAGCGTATTCATACTTATTGCAATATGATCAGAATTGCTACAGTTTGGTAGTTTTATGTAGCATTCTATAATAAAACAATACAATAATGATTTAGAGACAGTTTACTATTGTATCAAATATGTGCACATCAAATTGCAATAGCATTTCATACAGGCAACTATTTTTATTGTAAAAACACACGTTTCTATAATTAAAACGTATTTATTATAGAATGAAATATAATTAGGTATAGCTGTGCGCTATTATGCATAAACTTCGTATAGATGCAAATTAGCGTACAACAGGTATATACAGGTTGTTAGGCACACGGTTGTCCAAATGAAATAGAGATCTGGTTTGGGCTATTGCCAACGTGTTGGACTCAGGCAAATTAAATATTATTATTTTTTTTAATCATGGCAAGTCTAACTTTCTTCTGTTTTTAGCTCTTTCCGAAACTGACAGACTACTATTATTTTTTGACAAGGTGTCTATAGGAAATAATAATTTTAATGAAATGTAGCAATAGTTAACTAAAATAAAAAATATCATTATGACAGCTAAACCCATATTCGTTTAACATTTTTACAGTTATAGTCCAAATTTCCGACCTTTTATTTTAAAAATTAAAAGAAGTCATATCGCCGAAACTGTGAGACAACATTTAATTTGCCTGAGTCCAACGCGTTGGCAATAGCCCAAACCAGATCTCTATTTCATTTGGACAACCGTGTGCCGAACACACTGTATATCTAATGCTGCCACTCGCTAGTTGCTAGCTTGTGTATTTGAGTGTACTTTAATTAAAAATACAAAATGTAGCTCATGTGTTTTGAGCTTTTATGTAGCCGTGATACAAAACTCTTCAGACGACTGCCAACGTAATTTTATAATTCTAAATGCTGCAGGTATAATCGTAACATGATGATTGCTCCTGTTGTCTCCTTTCTGAATCGTTTGTGATGCGGATGTTCGATGAGGGCCCGCCCGTCTCCCAGAGACCAGGTGTCTCTATTATCTATAGGAGAAATAAAATAATGTCATATTTTTAATAACAAATGTTGTCTTATCCACAAGCCTTTAAAAGTACGATATAAGTCGATTTCAAGATTTTAAAGGGATTAAATATAATGACCACCAAAAATACCAATTGCGCAGCAAAATATGCTTACTAAAATATATCACAACGAGCACCTATACGCCTCAAATCACTGCATTCCGTCTCGGAAGGGTTAGGTTATGTTAGGTTCCTTCTTAAACCCACCCACAAGCGGGGCTCCGTCGACTAAGTTTGATCTCTTTAAATATGTTTTGCTGTGCAATTTGGTGATAATTTACTATTTTTGACTGTTATATTTTACTAAATCTGGTGATAAGTTAAACATAAGCCGATTTTAAATAGTCTTCTAATAATATTAGTTCTCAATTTTCACAGCAATTAAGTAAAGCTCACACTTAATGACAATTTATAACCATAAAATAATAATTACAACATTTTAATTTATTAAATAGTATAGAATTATTGTAACGCTTAGAATCTCGTCAACTGTTCAGCTACTTTTACTATTTTCTATTTTATTTTTTACTATTTTCGTTTAACAAATATTGATGCCTGCACAAGGCCGAAGCGTCTATATCTTAGATAACTTTAACCCAATTTAGACACATCAAAAACAAAAGTTATATAAGTGACATTGAGAAGTTAACATTTCCGTTATAAGTTAATATTTCTTTGTATTTATTTATAAATACATCCAAAGATTCGAAGAAAATAACAACACAACTTTTAAAAATAATTCTGCTACGTGAATAAATAAGTAAAAATCGACAAATAATTTACACGTGAAAGGATAAAAAATAATTGGTCACTTAATGATCAGAAACTCAATTCGTTTGCATTAAAGCTGCGTTTGCCTCGCAGGCACCGAATGAAGTTGAAAAATAAGTTCTTACCTTTTGTACGAGCTCTTCGAAAGCCAAATTGATGCCTTCCTGAGTCTTAGCGCTGCTCTCGATGAATAACATTCTATGTTTTTGCGCGAAAGCCTTACCCTGTTCTCTAGGTACTGCGCGGTTTTGCTAAAATTAAAACTGCAATTACTTCACGTCTTTTGCTACCAGTTTTTGCTCATATTCTTTTATTTTAATGCACGTTTTATGTATCAACCATCTATTAACAGCATTATATATAAATGGAATATGTAGACAGTGTATATATACATAACATGGCTGTCTGTATTATCAAGGAGAATGGCACTACCAGTACTCGCATGCTATAGTAACATAAATAACCATTGTTAATTATAAGACTAGACTGTTGAACTATTATAACTAATCAAATTTTTTTCTAAATGCGACACAGACGAAATTGCCAGTTATATATAGCTAACATGATATAAAAAAATATGAATTGAGGAGTATAGTTTCAAAACCCGCCAAAACGATATCAGAACAAAAATAATGTTCCGATTGAATATGAAGCTCATTCGTTGCTTCTATCGCATTGCTCTGATAGTTTAAAAAAAAACCACTAAAATTCTATTAAATCAGCTCACAAAAGTAGCAGTTTGTTGTAAACACCGCTAAAATAGTACATTTATATTATTTCTTTAAATGGTTTTTTGAGATTTACCATTATTTGGTGGAAAGTATTTTAGAGGATTTTGAAACTAAACTACTCAATTATGGCTTAAATGTTGAATCGATTTTGTTATAATGTAATGGCTCGAAGCACGTCATTAGGTACTTTACAAAGAATCGTGCATGGCGTCATAGGTTGCTAGACCAAAAAAAAATATTCACATCAGATAACACGATACACAAATAAATTCTTATACAAGTTGACGAACACAAAATTCCCTATTAGTTGAGGAAATACTTCTGCATGGACGAAAATATACTCCATTAGTAACTTCATCTACTCACTTTATCAATCTTATTCCCAACAACTAAACAGACGATGTTTTTCTTAGTGGAATATACTTGAAGCTCTTCGACCCATTCGTTTAATTTTGTCAACGACTTTGGCTCCGACACGTCGTACACTAATATAGCACCGTGAGCATCTCTGTAACAAATATAAGTAATCAATTTCTCCCTACCAAAATAATAATACTTACTTCTCACAAAACGTCAGTTGAGGTTCCACTAAACATCGGTCGTCAAACATTGAGTGAGTGAAAGAGACTTTCTGAAGTAAAAGAGATTGCCCTTGCCAATTATCTAGTAACAGTGACGGAGGTAGGTACTAAGCCGCCTTCTTCTTAGAACTATCACTCTCTACCAGCAAACCAGCGTAAGAGTAGAAAGTTACTGCATTTAGCTCGGTAAGTATGACTTCTGGAGGGTAATATACCTACTTCTCCAATTCCCTTTTCATTTATCCCATCGTTAATCACTTTTTTCTAGGGCTGGTAACGCACGAGTGATGTCCTTGTTATTAAAAACGGTCATAGATTATGGCAATCGCTTACCACGGCTAGCGGACCGTATGATAATTTGCCGCCATAATGGTATGAAAAATTATGTTCCTACACAATTTTGTATTTAAAGCATCTTCAAATTTGTGACAGACTCTTGTCTGTGAAAATGCTTTAATGGTCAAATAACGCTGCATCAAAGGATTTTATTCAGGAAATCTCAGTTGGCCTTGTGTCTTATGCAAATTAACATAACATTAATGTGAAATAATGGTGGATAAATGATTCTGTCAAATGAACTGAGAACACAGAATCATTTGACGTTGTACATTGCATAGCTTTGTGTTTCTACAGCAAATGAAACTTCAAAAATCCAGTAGACACTATTGGTTTATCTTTAAATGTCGGCTAACTATACATCAAATCTCAATCGATTCAAAATTAAATGTCAACGAACCCTTGGATCAAATCTGAACTGTAAAATCGACGTTACCACGAGAGGACTATCGATGCTTCTTCAAATCTCGCAACAAATGTCAATTGTTGCGAAATTCGATGTCGATAATTGACGCGTGCTGTATTTGAAAGCGACGTTTGGTAAACTAGAATGGTTTACTTAACCTATTGAGTCCCAGCGGCACACTGCGGTGGTCAGACACAATAGATTTTTAAAATGTCTAGTATTCTAAGACAATATTAAGTTATGTACTGAGACAGTTAAATATTGTAATTTTTCACTTCTAAAATTCGTACTCGTAATGTTTCACTTACGGCAAAATCTAAGTATAATCATAGCGGCGAAAGTGGAACAACGTCATATAATTTATGAAAACTGTCGAGCTGACGGCCATAAAGTGGCATAGCAATTATGCATTCATAGAATAGACTTTCGAACCTCTTTATTGACTGTAATGACTGACTTTATTAAATGTTTAAAATGCAAGTTTTATTTCGTTTGGTCGCCTAAGTTTTATTTCGTTTGGTCGCCTAAGAAATAATCATAAATATAAAAGAGTTTTTAGAATTATATGCAATGGTACCGTTATACGTAATAGTTACTACATTCAGTTTCTCAGAAATTTTGTTCATAAATCAATGAAAAGCAAAGTATGTTATAATATGAATTGATTGCTTCAGCCGGGCATTACTACTAAAAATGCATCTGCTTGACATATTGGGTTCGATTCACATTCCGGCAATTTGTCAAAGGTTTTCCTGTAATAATTTCTCAGTTTGCAGCACGAACTCCGAAACTGTACGTGGGATCTAAAGTCACAGGCAGCGAGATGAAGGTGTAACATCTGTGCCCACCCCTTCTGGGTTACAGGCATGTGACGTATGTATGTAATATAAACTCATAGGTAGCTTGCTACTTTTACATCAGTTTTGTTGTACTCGCCTCTCTATCTATTGTCAATTCCATCTAGTCTCAATCTATTGTCAATTCATTATCGACTTTGCCTGTGTTGTAATAATGTCGAAAATCAACACAACTATTAGACATGCAAATATTGAATTGACTATCTGAGAAAGGTGACGTGCAGTAAAGCATAGTATTTCAACAAAATCAGAGTCTATAATGGCTTGGCAGTGAAAAATGTTCGGCGCTTCGCCTGTACAGATGTGTGTCGGCCCTTACGATATCATTATAACTAGCTGATGCAACACTATGAAAACCTTTGATTTGTGAATCATACAAATGTGTCCGGTGACGCGTGTATGTTTCAACTCGAATAAAAACTATTTCAATAGAAAAAAAAGTGCTAGCATAAAGTTTACATTACAATTAACTGTTTTGCTGAATCGGACTGACTCAAGACCAGAAATTGTAGCGTAAAATCGGAGAGGCGTATGTCCAGTATTGTACTACGACAGGCTAATTGATAGGCACTACGAGAATGGCAAACAAATATAAGGCCCGCTTGATGGCAAGCATTTAACATAGGCAATGATTGATCATTTGAATTACAGAGAAGAGACAATGATGAGATGTTACTCGCCCGTTCCTACGTTATCAAAGGAATTGATGCACTGCAAGGGCTACAAAGATTATACTAATAACCGTCAGCCAAGGTGTCTAACTGCAATCTGTAGATGGGGTGTATATCACCAGCTAGGCTGGTTTGAATGAATACCAGTTTTAACCAAGGAACTATGCTATACTCTTTCACTCATATTCGCATGTTTAACGATACCGATAAAATGTCGCTATTCTAAATATTCATACCATCCAGTGGTAACAGCTTTCTATAAACTCTGAAGCACGGAAGATATAGATATTATGTACAAATTTTTATTTACGTGTGGGTAGGGCATTGACGCATACCCCTCCGCGGGGGCCGGCGGAGGGGTTATGACGGACACACCCGGGAAAAGATGTAAATATCCCGGTAATACCGACTAAACCTACCACAGTGTTCTTCTTCACAATCTATGTCCGGAGCGCAGGGATTCCTCGCGCTTTTATCCTGTAGGGACTTTATGTACTGCTGGCCATGAAAAACCAATTAATAGCCATGACTGGTGGCATTGGTTCACGTCGCCGGGTAATCGAATTGCTTGTATGTCACTGGCACTATATCAAAGGGTATAATGTAGATTTATTTTTTGACTTACCTGTAAAAACTAGATGTCAATGTTCTGTACCGTTCTTGCCCAGCCGTGTCCCAGATACCGAGCTTGACTTTCATGCCATTCACATCCATAACTTTGCATTTGTAGTCAACTCCTATTGTGGCAGGAAATGATGCATTGTAGTCTCCAGTTGTAAATGCTAGGATTATACTAAAAATACAAATGTGATTAGTTCATGTTGACCTTAAGACTGCGCCGAGCGAAATGTGCCAAAACAGGCGGTGACAGTTAAATGAATAAAATCAACACTTTTTGTTTAATACAAATATACATTTACCATAACAATGAATGTGTTTACAATTACTCCGTGTAAAAACGTAGGCTCGTGTTACGAGATTTTTAGATTATAACAGTAGAAATCTATCCTATTTTACAGCTTAAACGAAACATAAATAGGTATATTACAATTTGTCCGTCCCAAATATTTAAGTTATTGGTGGAAGGAATATTAGAGACTTATAACAAATATTAAGTAAAGAATTTTCACATATATAAAAAATATATTATAAAAAGAGGACTTTGGTAAGACTAACATTCACATTCACAATGTACATTTATAAGCCGACAATACTGACCAAATCACACTACTGAACTTAAGATTCAATCAGACAGCATAGCAAATTTGGATAGAAAGACAATCATGACTCAGTAAAGGGTAAAAGAATAGTTTTATAGGAAGGAGTTTAATAATATAATAATTAGGTATTGACACACCAGCAGCCTGACAAAATAAGTTTCTATTATATCTGGCATTCCAATAATTGATGAGTAAACTTATTTTTACTGTTGGTTATTATTGTAATTGGTATACTACTGTAATAATTAAAATGAATACTTATAACTAATTAAAAAATAATAAACTACAGAGTTGATGCATGCAATGTAGTACATCAAAAACATTAAGAATTTAAATGAACATAATTTCTAAGTTAAATGAGCAAATGCCTCCTCTTGTGTGGTGTTTTAGTCCATTAGCATGAACTCATGAACATGTTAATAAATGATATTTTTATCCTTACACAATTATGTTTAATGTTGCTGTGCCCTAACAGGGTTCGTGTTTGGAACCACACAAAATGTAACAAATATGTTACAACATGAGTGCAATAAATGAATATGTATACACTAGACTGAACTAGAATAGCCCAGAACAAGACAGAAAAAGCTGAATTTTTGTCCGGGCCTAAAAGTCGACCAAGCAATAAAAGTAAATGACTGGAATAAGACTACTATAATCGATATCCTGTTTACAGGGTGGCCCTCATGACACATTATTGTATAATACAAGTATACTAAGAAATCAACATCATCATGATTAGCCTGTAAACAACTAAGCAATAAATAATTATAAATCACAAAGTTAAATACCAAAGAAAAATACATTTATGTTTAAAAACATCAAATACCTATTTACAATTGTATATTGTTCACAGACAAGCAATAAATTCATAGGTAATACAAAGAGAAAACTAACATTGCTATTATCTGATATATACATACACTTACTATGTACATAGGTATATACTATGTTATATAGGTATGTATGTAACATGTAGAAGTAGAACTTTGATGATTTATGCCTATTTAAGTCAAGGTTAATACACTTACAAAGCAAAACATAGGTGAAACTAATAATGTTTTGAATGTTAATTTAACCATTTTATACGTCAATTATTCTTTACTACGACCATGAAATTACAACAGTACCATAAACTATCTGAAGTCTTTTTATAGTGACTAGCTACTTATTTTTAGGTTATCTTACATTCTACTAGTTTATTCTTACCTAGATTTCCCCACGCCACTTTCTCCAATGACTAAAATCTTTAGTGTTGTAACGTAATCTGTATTCGACATTCTGGTAAATAAGAAAATGTATAATAACAAAACCACTGGGAGTTCCTTTGTGACGCACTCGAAATAACAAAATAATCTAATCGTGATACGTGTTCGTAAGTAGAACAATATTCACAATTATCAATAAGGAAATTAAATAAAGCTAAAATATTGTACAATAGTTTACAACTTCATTACAATTACACAATGCAAAATATGAAAACAATTTTTGACAATGACATTTTGCGTATTGGCTAAATCCGTCATTATATGCGTTTCGTTGTTGCGCTGAAAGTAAAGAGATAAGTAAAATACTTCACAATAAAATACTTATAAATACATTTATAGTATTATGATATTTTATAGTTATAATAATTACAATCTCTCACTTAAATGTGATAAATTCCATCTGTAAAAGAGTTAAAAAACATGATGTATAGCAGCTACTAAACGCTCTTTACTTACACACCTACGTTCTCAATTTCTTAGAAATTGGGTGACTAATGCAATGATTTAAAGTCAAGTAATTAGTGTAATTACATAATACATAATATACGACTTTGCGATAGAAAAGTATATGAGTCACATTTATAAACTGCATACATCTATACTAATATTATAAAGCTGAAGAGTTTGTTTGTTTGAACGCGCTAATCTCAGAAGCTACTGGTCCGATTTGAAAAATTCTTTTAGTGTTGGATAGACTATTTATCGAGGAAGGCTATAGGCTATATAACATCACGCTACGACCCACGGGAGCGGTGCAGTAACGATAAACGCGGGTGAAACCGCGGAAACATCTAGTGAGAGATAAACCTGGTCACAGAAACTTTAAGAAAAATGTAGACAACGCATTCAAAGAATATGGAAACTCGAGGCAACGATTGGAGAACAGTTTTTTGTGCTGTGGGGATCGAAGTCACAACACAACAATATAGGTATTTAAATTATAGATAATAATAATAATAATAGGTAATATTCTATCACATACATACAACACCATCTAGCCCAAACTAAGCAGAGCTTGTACTATTGGTACTAGACAATGGATAAGCATACACTTTTTATATACTTTTTTTGTAAAATATACATACATAATATACCTACATAGAAACACCTAGACCAAGACAAACATCCATGTTCATGCACACAAATGTTTAACTTGTGCTGGAATAGAACCCGCTACTTCAGGCGTGGCAGTAGGTTAACTACTACGCCATCGAAGGCTGCAAACAATGAAGGCTGCAATTCCATCAGCAATACTCATACTTACCTAGTTTTGAGAAGCTAATCAAAGGCGCATAAAAACCAAACTAAACTTAAGTGATGTTATTGGCTGATGCTAATTCAGTTAACTAATTCCACCCGAAGCCAACGTGACATTTTAGCTGGCACCCATAAAAGTTTTCCGTCAACTGCGCTATTCAAATCATCAAACGAAATGTCACTTTTACATCAACACTGAGAAACTAAATTGAAATTTCATTTTTCAAACACTCCTACAAAGTTGGTCAGTTGAGTTGGAAGTTTAAAAGAAAAGTTTATATTGGTTTCTGAATAAAATAACGTTGCTTAGAACTTTATGCGCTGTTCTTGTACTGTGTTATGGCAGTCTTGTGTAACCTACGAGTACCTACTTATTTTAACATTTTATTTAACACACAAATAATTATTGAAGTGAAACTTCTTTAGGCGCGTTGAACACTTCTTGGGTGAACAAAAATCATAGAACTCGCGTCATCGTCACGCTTCGTCATCGTCACGCTTCCACGCTTTCCATTTTTGAATTATTTTAGAATATTAACAATATCTCAGAAATGGTGCGTCCTACGCAAAAAATAACGAAATTTTTACCCCCTTACTAAACCCTAAGAAAGTATCGGGAATCCGACCCGCCCTTTTTCTTTTTTTTTGTCTATAAAGAAATGTTTATGATCAAGGATTAAAGTTTTCACTTCTATCGACAGTCCCCAAAGACTGCCCCAATTTTTTTAATATATAGATTTATTATACATACTGGATGTTCCGTAAGTAGTGGACCATCGAAGTTTGGATGATAGTTATAAATTGTTCGAATCCATGGCGTTTTAACTACGCTTACCGAAATTATATACTTAGTTACCTATATACTAAACTTAGGTAAATAATTAATTACCTACTTCAACCTAGCTAGCTTTATGGTGAAGGATAACATCAAGAGGAAACCAGCATTAATAAATGTTTTCAAGGTTAATTGGTACCTATAATTGTCGGCCACGATGGCGTAGTGGTTAGTGTAACCGACTACCACGCCTGAGGTCGCGGGTTCGACTCCCGCACAAGTCAAACACTTGTGTGCATGAACATGGATGTTTGTCTTGGTCTGGGTGTTTCTATGTATAATATGTATGTATTTACAAAAAAAAGTATATATATGTATGTTTATCCATTGTCTAGTACCCATAATACAAGCTGTGTTTAGTTTGGGCTAGATGGTGTTGTGTGTATGTGATAGAATATATAATATTATACTAGATGTGCCCGCGGTTTCACCAACGTTTATGATTACTGCGCCGCCCCCTTGAGTCGTAGCGTGATGTTATATAGCTTATAACCTTTCTCGATAAATAAACTATCCAACAAAAAAATATTTTTTCAATTCGAACCAGTAGTTCCTGAGATTAGCGCGTTCAACCAAACAAACAAACTCTTCAGCTTTATAATAGATTATTATAATTTCGCCAATCCCCATTTGCACAATCTGCTGTTTCTTATAGGCCGGATTGTACATTTTAAAGACAATAAAAACAGCTATGGCGTAGTGAAAGCAAGCTGAAGACATGGCGCTATGGCGCTCTTTGGGGGAGGGCTATGTCCAGCAGTGGACTATTATAGCCTGATGATGATGATGATGATGATGATGATGATGATGATGATGATGATGATGATGATGATGAGAGTAGTGGCTTAAGTGGTCGCTACACCATTGTCACTGCGCCACGTGTCGTAGGTTCGTACCCCACACGAGACAAAATATCGTGTACTTAATCCGCAAATACTTAAGTCATCATATTTTATAAACTAAATGTTCCCGCGGTTTAACCCGCGTTTATCGTTACTGCGCCGCCCCGTGGGTCGTAGCGTGATGTTATATAGCCTATAGCCTTCCTCGATAAATAGGCTATCCAACACTAAAATAATTTTTCAAATTGAACCAGTAGTTTCTGAGACGAGCGCGTTCAAACCAACAAACAAACTGTTCAGCTTTATAATATTAGCATAGATAGCTGACCCGCGCAACTTCGTCTGCGTCACATAAGAGAGAGAGTGGGTCGTAGGCACCTATAATACAATTTTAAAGAAGCTGAAACTTTCTTTGTTAAATCCACGAACCACATAAGAACCATTGAACAAAATTTTATAAAATATACCTACAGTGCTTATTTAAAATCACGCAGAATAAACCAGGAGAAACATCGTTTGTATGGCTGTAATGGGTAATTATTTTGCTGCCATGTTATTTTAAAACTGCGATATCTCCTAAGATATTCATTGAAATCGAATGATGTAAAGGGCAATTTTGTTTCAAATTAAATACTTGTACTAACGTATTTATTTGGATAAGGATTAATATCATGTTTATAAAAATACCTTCGCAAATAATGCATTATTTTAGAACAAATTTGGTTAGCATAAAAATGGTTATAGTGAGCCAACCTTCAAATATAGGCATATGCTGTCGCGGACTTTTTTTTAGAACTTTTAAAGGGGAACAATTCTGTCATACATGATTTTTGCGAAACTTTAACTGTTTACGCAGCGCACGCAACGAAAGCTCTCAAAAGGAAAAAGCCCTCCGATTTTGAAACATTCTTCATTGGTGCTCCGCTCCTATTGATCTTAGCGTAATGATATATAGCCTATAGCCTTCCTCGATAAATGGGCTATCTAACACTGAAAGAATTTTTCAAACCGGACCAGTAGTTCCTGAGATTAGCGCGTTCAAGCAAACAAACAAACAAACAAACTCTTCAGCTTTATAATATTAGTATAGATAATACGTTCACTTGTAACCTAGACGATTTAAAAAGTGTGTCATATAATTTATCCCCAATTTATATTTTTGGCTAGATGTAAATATTCATTGCTACGGAAATTGTTTTTTTATTTATACAACTAAGGTGGCAAACAAGCATACGGCCCACCTGATGGTAAGTTGTCACCGTAGCCTATGGACGCCTGCAACACCAGAGGCATCACTTGCGCGTTGCCGACCCTTTAGGAAAGGAAGTGGGAAGGAGAAGGAGTAGGAAAGGGGAAAGAGGGTTATTAGGCCTCCGGCACTCTCAATCACCAAACGAAATACAACAGTAGGAATACTGGTATGTCACGTCGATATTCTGTGAGAGGGTAGTACTTCCCCGGTCGAGCCAGCCCATTCATGCTAAAATCAGCGAGGCTCTATTACTATAATCTTGTCCTCCAATCCGAATATATCACAGCTAAATATATTTAAAGAGTTCAAGTTAACTCGACGGAGCCCCCTTGGCGGGGCTTCTATTTTTAGGTGGGTTTAAGAAGGAACCTAACATAACCTAACCCTTCCGAGACGGAATGCAGTGATTTGAGGCGTATAGGTGCTCGTTATGATATATTTTAGTAAGCATATTTTGTTGCGCAAGTAGTATTTTTGGTGGTCATTATATTTAATCCCTATCTTTAATCAAAATATATGTATAAATAGCATGTATTGTATTATTATTTACTTACTAAATCCACGTTAGTAGGTATTCTATTTACCGCTTCCATAAACAATCACAAAACTCTATCTGCCACGTAAAAAGTATCTCCGATATCTATAGATAGTTTTTCAAAAGGGGAGCTGGCTCTATTCAACAGTATTTAGGTCTCGAAGTCAATGCAGTGCGGGACAAAACGTTTCTTTATTTCATTAGAATGCATTCAGTTCGCTATCTATTGTGCTCTCTGACGCTCGGCAGCCTCCTTTCTAAACAATTGAATTTTATTGCGAAGAAAATAAAGTGTCTTTTCATGATACATTTTTCTTGACATATTTCTTTAGAAAATTTCTAAATCAATTGAACTGCGCGGGAAAAAATTGTAGTTATTTTGTGGTTTACTTCGCTGTTGCTTAGTCTGAGAATAGAGAGTTTTTTTGTAAAGGATCGGTGCGGATCAATTTCTGTTTACGGCATAGCACTCAGTCGACCAGACAGACTCATCAATGGCACACATAGCCAGAATAACTATCTAGAGTACATTGTATTGTTCTCGTGAGGGACGTGAGGTGCGTTCATGCTACTATTCGATAACTAATTATTTCTATACTAGCTATTGCCCGCGGCTTCGCTCGCGTTAATTTAGAATTTGACAATCAATTCGGGTTGTACTCTGCTTGTAATAATATAATTCAATCATGATTCGAAAGACACGTGGCGCCATCTATTATCATAAGAACGTTATTGTTGTTTTCCTTGGTAACAGTATTTTTTTTCGGGATGAAAGGTAGCCTATGTCCGTTTCTGTACACCTGACAAAATTTCAGAATGATCGGTTCAGTGGTTTAGGCGTGAAAAGGTAACAAACAAACAAACTCATTTTCGCTTTTATAATATTAGTTAGGATTAGGATAGGATTGGAAGTGTAAAAGTAATAGGTATTCGATGGTGACTTTTACTGAACTTCAAGTGATACATCGATGATTATTCAAAATAGAATTGGTACGTATAGTCCATTGAAGTGTTACAATTTAAGGACCTAATATTGCATTTATTAGAGGACGCAATTTTATTTTTGGGACATTGTGTATTTGATGAAATTAAAAAAAATTATAGAAAAAAATTTCCTCAAAAGACCATCTACAAAATTGGTCTGAGGTAATTTTTTGTAAAATGTATAAAAAAAAAGTTATAGTGCAAAAAAAAATTTTTATAAAAAATTTCTCACTTTTTGCTTATAACTTCTTTAATTTTAAATTTAGGGCAAAAAGTTATATGAACATATTTGTAGGCAAAGCGATTTGCTACAAATTATGTCTTCACGAATTTTTTGTAGGATGCATAGTTTCCGAGATATCGCGAAAAAGGTGTTTGCAACCCTTTTTCCAAGATGGCGGCCGGGGGACAAGGGCGGCAACCCCACAAACTTGGGGTTAAGCTTCTATTGACACATGTCCCAAAAATAAAATTGCGTCCTCTAAAAAATGCAAAGCTCATGTAACATTTCAATGGACTAGTAACGATTTTTGAAATTTATTTTCCCTAAATTATAATTAACATACTTTTAACTCATAACTTTGCAGGACCTGAGAATTGCAGACTTAACAATAAATGCGCATGCGTTCAAACCAATACACTAGTAGGTAGATAGTATTTGTAATACTAATAAACAATTTTCCGCTCGACCGCGCCTTTTCGATACACTATGCATAAATGAAAGACGATATTTTTGGGCGGCCGTTGATGAGAAGTAAATATTATTCTTGCCGAAGAGCAAAAGTCAATTAAAGTAAATGGGTTACCATGGCCCCTATAGGCATTAGGTTGCCCTTCAATTAGTGAAAACGGGTTACTATGTCATCTTGTGGAAGTCATGGAACTTGGAAGGTGACATACTTACCCTATGGAAGCTATGCGAAATTAACATTGGGGTGTTTTAGGGCAAAGAGGTACGGTAACACCAAGTTTATATGGGCCGCGCATGTATCTGTTCGCCTTTCAACGTTACACCGCTAAAATGTTGTGTCGCTATTGCGTGATTTGTTATTGATTGTGATATCATAGAATGTATCAGTAAGATGTCAAATAAGCGTACACCTGCTAGTAAGCTATTAACATCGTAAACAGGTGGTGATAACCCAAACTAAATCATCAGCTCAAAATATGGTAGACTAGCTGTTACCTGCGATTTCGTCCGCGTAGATTTAAACTAAAAATGTTTGTCTCCGCGGAAACCTATATTTTTTCTAAAATCAAAGTAGCCTAAGTTACTCCTTATAACATCAGCTATCTGTCAGTGAAAGTCCCGTCAAAATCGGTTCAGCCGTTTCGGAGATTAGCTGGAACAAACAGACAGACAGATAGACTGACAGACAAACAAAAATTTTAAAAATAGATGTTTTCGTATAGGTACCTTATATACTTTCATATGCATTAGATAAAAAGCTGTTATTTTGACATTACAAACAGACACTTCAATTTTATTTATTTGTATAGATATCAATGTGTGGTGTATCGTATCATATCGTGGAAGCTTGGTGTAAGTACGGCTTTCACTCATAATCCTTACTATCCTTACTAATAATCATTACTTCCTTAGTAATATTATAAATTCGAAGGTAACTCTGTCTGTCTATCTGTCTGTCTGTTATCTTTTCACGGCTAAACCACTTAATCGATTTAGATGAAATTTGGTACAGATTTAGTTTAAAACCTGGGGAAGGACATAGACTTTTTATTCATTTAGGTACCATGCGGGCGGAGCCGCGCGCAAAAGCTAGTAAACTATAATTCATCATTTATCTGCCATTAATAATAATAATGTTTAATAATAATAATGTTTATTTATTAGGCAGTCCATTGTTTACAAAATAAGATATACAATGACAACCGCACTAGGCAAAGCCTGTATCGCGGCTGTCAGTAATACAGCGTTTTTCTTAGGACTAATCTTAACAATATAGCCAGCAATTATATAAAAAATAATAGTGTTTGTGTGTGTGTGTGTGTGTGTGTGTGTGTGTGTGTGTGTGTGTGTGTGTGAGGGTGTGTGTGTGGTGTGAGTTTGTGTGCGAATGTATGCGTGTGTGTCCAAAAATCAGGTTCTCACTGAACAGGTTTTAATAATCGTTCTACCTCGTGATAGTTCAGGCCAGATAAGTACTTTATCACTTTTGCTTGCATCTCGCGCACAGAGTCCCTTTTAAATTTACATACTTTACAGATCTTATTGTATAAGTAAGGAAAAAGGTAATGAGAGAATCTCTGTGCAAAAGTTGTATTGACTGTAGGGACTTGGACTCTAAAGATTCTTTTACTCAGTAAACCTTGGTAGTTGTTGACATTTAATGTCTGTTTATGTGTAAAGCTGACAGCAACTTTTACGTAAAGGCGGCGTATACTTAACAAATTGGCTTCTGTGTATATCTGTTCAGTGGGGTACCTGATAGGCTTTTTTAGCATAACCTTTATCACCGACCTTTGAGCCCTTTCTAGTGAAATTAAATGTGACGCCGATGTGCCCCCCCACGCATTTATACAATATGTCAAAATCGACTGGCAAAGAGAAATGTAAATATTTTTGACAAGTTCTGCATTTGCTACGTCTCTGACTTGTTTCATGGCATAAATTATCTTTCTGGTCCTGGATGATAGAGCTGCACTGTGATCGCGAAATGTTAGTTTGTCATCAATATCGACGCCTAAATACCTATTTGATGCAACGAACTCGTTGTATAGAATTACAGCTACAGGAATTTACATTATCCGCTTCATTGCAATGACGCTCATGAATCATGATGGCAGAAGTGGCTAGTGGAGACGATATTGCAGTTTTATGGAAACATAGGTATTTTGATTTGTTAACGTTTAATGTTAATAAATTATCAGAAAGCCAACTCGTGACTTTTGCCATGCCATGTTCAACATTTTTGAAACAATGACTCCAAGTAGTATCATGAAATATCACTGCAGTGTCATCAGCGTAACAAATGATTTGAGCATTTTGTAATGGTAAGGTGGTAAGACTATTTAGATAAATTAAAAATAAGGTAGGACCCAGAACACTACCTTGTGGTACGCCGAATGATAGTTTTACTGAAGAACTAACCCAAGAATCTATTTTTAAACACTGTTGTCTTTCAGTTAAATAACTCTGGAACCAGTCAAGAGCAATACCTCTGACACCGATACTTTCCAACCGCCTCAGCAGGATTGGAATCGACACAGTGTCGAAGGCTTTTGCGAGGTCGAGAAAAACTCCCACGCATACCCTGCTCTTATCTAAATTTTGTACAACATTATCAATCAGTAGCTTAACTGCATTCTCAGTTGAGCGCTTTTTTCTGAATCCAAATTGATTTACCGATAGAAATTTATTACTTTCAATGTATTTTACCAAACGTTTATTAACAACTCGTTCTAAAATTTTCGAGAAGACTGGCAGTAATGAAATTGGCCTAAAGTTATTGGGGCAATTAGTTTCACCACCTTTATGTATCGGTGTAACTGCTGCTGATTTCCAGACATCTGGGACTGTTCCAGTGCTTAAACTAATGTTAATGATAACAGCAAGGGGCTTAACAATATGATCCTTAATAGCTTTTATGAACTGGATAGAAATGCTATCAGGACCCGGTGCAGTATTAGATTTTAGAGTGAGAATAATATTATTAATTACATCTGTATCAGTTGGCTCAAAAAAGAAAGAAGAGGAAGGCGCATTGCCAGTATTCACTTTTTGTGCCAATTCATATTGCGTGGTATCTAGCTTTAATAATATCTCGTTAGCATATGATTTACCTACCGAAGCAAAAAAATGATTACATAAGTTAACTGATTCTTCAGGACAACTATTTATAGTTAAAAGTTCAACGTTTTGAGACTTTGAAGTGGCTTTTCTGTGTGTGATTTCATTGATAGTATTCCAAAGTTCACGGGGATTGTCTTTATGTTTAACTAATAGGTTGGATTGGTAGTGGTTCTTGACTTTCCGTATTAGAGTAATATAAAAGTTCCGATATCTTGCGTAAACTATTGCCTTAATAAAACATGAAGGGTATTTTTTTATATCTAGGTGTAACTTATCTTTTACGCGAGAGCATTAAAGTAAACCTTGGGTCATCCAGGGTTTCAATATGATTTTTGATCTAGATATAGGGGAACGTTGTGAGTTGTTATCTAATATTTTCTTTATGATCCCTACAAAAGCTTCAGCTTGTTCCGTAATATTAGAAATATTGTTTAAAGATGACCAATCAATATTAATAAATTCGTCTGCAATAGAATTGTAGTCAATACGTAGTCTATACCTAGGAGTAGGGACTGGTTTTACTATTGTTCCAGTTATGCCTGTTATGATAATTTTATGGTCAGTTATGTTTGATGAACAGATTATAGTCTCTACATCTATTTTACCCGAAAAGAATACGTGGTCAATACAAGAACCCTCTCTTGTTGGCCGGTTTACAGCTGGTTTCAGGCCTAGTTCAGCGAGTGTACACAGATATGTTGAAACATGATTAGAGTCCGCATTATTAATGTTAATATTT
This sequence comes from Catocala sponsa, assembly GCA_963564715.1. Taxonomy (NCBI): domain Eukaryota; kingdom Metazoa; phylum Arthropoda; class Insecta; order Lepidoptera; family Erebidae; genus Catocala; species Catocala sponsa. Next base: position 3,064,236 of record OY751337.1, read on the forward strand.
ATATCGCCTGTGAATATTGTGCAATCTTTTAGTTTTAGTGTGGGTATCAGTCTGTGTAAAGAGTTAATAAAATTGTCGGTATTTTTAAAAGAAGGAGACCTGTAAACTCCCACTATCGTAACTGTGTTTGGAATGCTCAATACTATACAGTCAGCATCCTCAAATATAGGTTCATGAACTAATGGCGACCAAATATTCCTAACGTAAACTACTACACCACCGGCTTTGTTCCCTAGTTTCGTTGTGTGAAAAGAATTATACCCCTCGATTTGTGGAATTGTTGTCGAATTATTTAGCCAGCACTCGGTAAGTATAATTGCATCAAAATCAATTTTAAATCTGTGTAAAACTACTAAGAATGCGTCAAAATTGCGATTTAAACTACGAATATTCAATGTTAAAGCTTTAAATGTGTGGTGTTTTATAATTTCATGACAGTCCTCTGCTAAGTTTATAGAATGACATTTTATAGGGAGCGAATTATCTATACATTGTATAAGTTCTTGCGTAGTCATGGTGGTTTTTTAACAATTAAAATGAATTGAAAAGTGAGGCAATGAATTTTATAAGTCATTCTATAGCGTGCCAGTGTGAGTGAAAACGTTATCCTTGAATATTGTATATGAGGTTTTAACTGTCTTATATTATGATAATGTACAATTATTGATAAAGTATAGTAAATGTAATAAATGTGTTTTAGTGTGAAATGTATATTATATGTATGCAGTGAAGCAATGGTGTATAGGTGAGAGGTTGAGTTTGTGTGTGATGTTACAATATTTAGGAAATCTTGAACAAAACTTATATAGCTTGAGATCATAATAAAAATAACAAAGATATCAAAAAAGTTAGTTACAAATACCTGAGTTAACCTCAGTGGTAGTAGAACCAATAAGTTCATCCAGGTCGTTATTAGACTGTATACGTATAGCAGCAAATTGTCCATTTGGCCCGCTCTCATTCTTCCTGATGTAAATGTTGCCATTGCGTAACCAACAGAAACGGAATCCATTCGAATGAGCTATTGCCCTAGCTTCACGAAATAACATCCTTTTTTCTTTGGTTACCCGTTCATTCACATACATTTTCGAAGGTGTTGCATTCACGATGTTCTCCGATGTTAGATTTCTCCTGATCTTTGCTGCTTTCAGTAACTCGTCTCGCTTAGCCTTCCTAGTTAATTTTACTACGTAGCTTAGGCGAGTCATTGCCAGGTTTGGGTTTTGGACCTGCCCTCGAAATAGTATCAATATCAGTCTCATGCAAGTCCACGTTCAATTTTTGAGACATTGCTAGTAGAATGTGTGTTAGATTTTCGCCATTTTGTTCTGGAACGCCACATACTTCGATCTCATTTCTCAGCGAAGATTGTTCTAAGGCGCTGACGGTATTTTGAACTTGCGATATTGTTAGCTTCAGACTATTTATTTCTTGATCTTTGGCTTCAAGTATCTTACTGAAATTTGTAAAATGTTGTGAGAAACTCGGGGAGAGGTTGGATAGCTCCGATCTCAAGTCCTGGACCTCTTGTCTTATTAAACAGATGTCTGTACTATTTTGCTTCAAATCCTTTATTTCTTGTCTTAATTCCCAGAAATAAAGGATTACATAAAAATAATAAAGACAGATTATAATGATAAAATTACAATAATAATAAGTGTATGTATAGTGTTCAGTATTATTTTTACATCGTAACGAAAGTAGTGTGTAGATACTATGATTCAATATCGCCTCTATGTACTATACTTATATAGTATTAAACCTAGAGACAATAGTATATTTTGCGCTAGCAGTACTTATACTGCTAGCGCCAAAGTTACACGCTAGTAACTTCACCTGAAGGACCTTGTTTGTGTATGTATGAACTTGGACGACACGCAATATAAACATGGTCGATAATGTTTACATACCGACGAAGGTTCCGGTATGTCTTAGGAACTTCAGTTTTGACTGCACGGATCAAGCAAAGCAAGGGTAGGGCATTAGGATTCGGAGAAATCTGATAAGTTTACTGTGACCAAATTAACTCAATTAATGGTGCAGTTGCTTAGGTTCTCACCATCACCTGGAATAAGCTGCTACGTACCACGTATGTTTTATTACGTTCCAAACGTTGGTACTATTTCGTACGCGATAACAATTTGTATGACAATACATAGTTGTCTTCTCCCTAGCCTTTATTATTCTCGTCACTTGGGGTCGGCTTTCTAGTCTAACCGGATTTGACTGGATATCAGTTTTTACACGGAGCGGCTGCCATCTGATCTCCGCAACCCGAAGGCTAACGATACCCTAAGGCTAGACCAGTGTCAGGGTATTAGAGGGCACTGACTTCCCAATAACGACTGCCATTGATGTTCAATACGTAGTTGTGATTATATAATAAAAGTAAAGCAACATTACCATTCTGTTTTATTTCTACCACTGGTTTGATTGACCAACCTAGACGAACCGCGAGAAGAAATGGGTGTGATACAGCTTGTGTTGTTCCAATACTAATATTATAAAGCTGAAGAGTTTGTTTGTTTGTTTGAACGCGCTAATCTCAAGAACTACTAGTTCGATTTGAAAAATTCTTTTAGTGTTGGATAGCCTATTTATCAAGGAAGGCTATAGGCTATATAACATTACGCTACAACCCACGGAGGCGGCGCAGTAATGATAAACGTGGGTGAAACCGCGGGAACATCTAGTGATAAATTAAAAGCAATTGGTGATTAATAACTTGTATTATGTTTGCATGGTGCTTTTCATGTTAGTTTTATTGATAATACAGATAAGTACTACCTTCCTAAGAAATATTATAAACGCAAATGTGAGTTTGTTTTTGTTTGCTTGTATATTATGCTTTCACGCCTTAACTACTCGACCGATCATCATAAAATTTCGCATACACCCTATCAGGATTAGGGAAAAAGTACCTTGGAAAAAGTAATTTTTTCGAGGGATAGAAAATTTTCATTTTTTTTTATTTTTTATTTTGCTCCTCAAAATGACCACACTCCCCCTGATGGTAAGCAGTTGTGTGGTCTAAGAGCAGTGGCCTCCACACCGCCCTCATAGCAGCCGAGGCGATGTTGAGGTCTCTACTTTGACGGCCTGAGAAGGTGCTTTTTCACGTCCCGGTTGGAGGACCCAGGATTGAAGGAAGAAGGAAACACGTGCCTTAGCAGAGAATTCCATGCCTTGGTCGTTCGGCAGAGGTATGAGGACCCAAACTTGTTGGTACGCGCTCTAGTCGACTCTACTGTGTAAGGATGGCATCTGAGCCCAGCACGCGTTGTTCTGAATAGGTAAGGGGAGGGCGGGATAAGGTGGAATAACTCTTCAGAGCACTCCCCGTGGTATATTCTGTAGAAACATGCCAATGAGGCAATATCCCTACGGAGTTGCAGAGGTTCCAGTGAACTCGTGACCTCTGGATCTCCGATGATACGGACAGCCCGCCGCTGTAACCTGTCGAGAGCGTCCAGCAAGTACTGCGCGGAGCCATCCCAAAGATGAGAACAGTACTCCACGCAAGGGCGCACTTGTGCCTTGTACAATAGGCCTACATACGCGAGTAAAGCCATAGGCATACTCTAGTATTACGTAAATTATTTAGTATTATAAATCCAATGTAACCAATATAGCCAACGGACAATAAAATTGTCTTAAAACAAATTTCAATCTCAAGATGTTTTAGTTTTAATAATCCTAATCCTAACTAATAACTATACAAGAATGAAATAATTGTACATAAGGTTACGATGAAAGCGTATTTAATATGAAATTATTATTTCCGTAAACAAAATTGTATCTTGAATTACAATGTAATATTTGTAATGGCACGCATAAACTATAATCCTAACTAATATTATAAATGCGAAAATGAGTTTGTTTGTTACGCTTTCACGCCTTAACTACTCAACCGATCATCATGAAATTTTGCATACACGTTGTCAGGGGTACAGAATAGGACATAGGGTACCTTTCATCCAGAAAAAATAACTGTTGCTAACCTAACCTACATTTACGCGAGCGAAGCTGCGGGTTTAAAACTAATAATATTATAAAAGTGAAAATGAGTTTGTATGTTTGTTTGTTTGTTACCTTGTCACGCCTAAATCACTGAACCGATCATCCTGAAATTTTGCCTAAAAGATGCCAGGTGTACAGAAACGGACATAGGCTACCTTTCATCCCGAAAAAAATACTGTTCCCGAGGAAAACAACAATAACGTTCTTATGATAATAGATGGCGCCACGTGTCTTTTGAATCATGATTGAATTATATTATTACAAGCAGAGTACAACCCGAATTGATTGTCAAATTCTAAATTAACGCGAGCGAAGCCGCGGTCAAAAGCTAGTGTTTTAATACCATTTCTGTTTTAAGTATAACACGTAGCATTAGTAAAAGCGTTTGAAAATCGGAACACACAATGCATTTTTACGCCCTCTACATTGTTCTACACATCTCTTATCAATCAAACTTAAGAGAGAAGGTTTTCTATTTCTTATTTTATCAAGCAGTAGTTCATATTTTATGTAACAGAACTGGAATAACTCGACATCTACCAACACTCCTGTATAATAACGCGAAGTACTACCTCTGCCCCAAAATAACACTCAGAAAATGCTTTTAAAAATAAAAGGGTGTCACGTGACGTCATCGCGTCAGAGCACTCGATCGGTCCGTATTTTTACATCGATAAACATTGTTATCACTCGTTCATTACGTTCAATGAACGAAAGTGATTCGTTCTCGTATTAAATAATGAACCGCTTTGTACATCAGGATGAACGTTGAAATAAATGACTGAATTTAAATACCTGTATTTATAACCCTTTGTTAGGGATGTCGGAAGCCGTTTTTGTGCATAATGCCGGGATTAATAAATTTATTTGGTTATATTTTGGTAATAATCATTTGGGAATGGAAGCATGATTAAGCGGTATGGGTTATAACATGTGTCTATTTTTATATTGTAATAATATATTTAATTATAAATAGTTAATTGTCATATTACCTACACATTTTATTAACATACCCTTTGAAATTAAACTACTATATACGGATTTTATCGCGTTGTTTATTTGACACTTTATTACAAAATTTTGAAAACTGTTACAAACCACACATGCTCGCTAAAGAACACCGATTCCTACCAAGGACGCTTCGCGAGGCTATTGAAATCAAAAAACATCATAATTTCAATAGAGAAGATGGTTGGAATGTACCACCAGCTTGGGATCCAGTAATTCAAATAGTCAAACCCAAGAAGAAGCAAACCACAGCTAGACTTCATGATACTTTGAGCTCATTCTGCGTAAATAGAAACACCCATGATTAAATTATGTTCGGGTACTTTGAAATAACTACACTGGAACATTGAGACAACTGCCATCTTAGTCTCCCCGTGACCATGGCTGCTGAAAAGCAACCGAAACGTCGGAGAAAGTGTAAATACAAATATAAATAGTATAATAGTATAGTAATAGTATAAATAGTTTTAATAATATAATTAGCTTAAAAATTAGTAAAGTTTAATAGTAATAGTAGTGCAACAGTCTTTAAAATTTTGTAATAAAGTGTCAAATAAACAACGCGATAAAATCCGTATATAGTAGTTTAATTTCAATGAATAACATTCGCGTAAACAGAAGACAATATTAACATACCCTGCTTATTTCATAGAAGAGGTAGAGGCTACGGATTACCACTTGATGCGATCCTGGTATAATAATCTTTCTCGTTTAATACACTCTCATCATATTATTTCTGTACGCTTATCGACTACTTAACCTGGTCGTACCTATCTTGTCCCTCTGACTATCCATACATATTTACTGATCTTTGAATCTTTTCTGGTCAATATTTTGGTAGTCAATTCGATGTTTGTAATTATTTTTAATTGTATTGATGACCGAAATACGTCACAAATCTCAGACGTTTGTATAACTTAGCTTTAGATGAAATTCATATTTTTGTGGCTTATAAACTACCTAATTAAATATTTCAAAATGAAATTTGCAGTTTGTTTTTTAGGTTCAAAGGATGTCGAATTATTGTTTAACTAGATTTTGCCCGCGGCTTCGCTCGCGTAAATCTGGATGAAAGGTATGTTCTATTTTGTACCGCTGACAACGTGTATACGAAATTTCGTGATGTTCGGTCGAGTGGTTGAGACGTGAAAGTGTAACAAATAAACCAATAAACAAACAAACTCACTTTGTCATTTATAATATTAGTTAGGATTAGGATTAACAATGAACATTAGTTAATAGACACTCAACTGCTGACTGGAGTTAGCAAAAGTCAATCAAAATTTTACAAGTGTTTGATTTTGACACATTGACTTTGACGCACAATTTTAAACATTTCATAGTTAAGGCATTCTTTACAAAGCGTTGTATTTCAATTATAATATAAGTACCATATAAATAATAACTGCGATTTACTGCAAACAGTTACTATACCTACATTTATATAATACCCGGCTAACATTTACAATATCCAGGGTTTGATAATAACCAACTGATCTTATATTCTTTGACTCTCCAATATTAAAGTAACCCAAATATTTTAGATAAGTAAGTATCAACCCTGCTTTTCAATCTTTGTTCATAATGAGGGTACAATCTCTTTCATATAGCTTTATATAATACTGTTCAGTTAGGGAACAAAACTTAATGATAGACTTCGATTTTAGTATATAGAATTGTAATGTAGAACTTGTTACAATTAGAATGGTTATTTATTAGTGAGCACAAGGTATACATAAAAATTGAGAGGTTCGTGGCTGTTAAAATCGATAAGAAAATTGTAATGGCGTCTGAGTTGGCGTCGCGTAGGCCAGCCGGCCGGAGGACGGCTATGATTGGTTGAAGCATCATCACGCCATTTTCACGCGTAGTTATTGGTTGCGACAGCAGACCACCGTTTGACAGTTGATGCGCTCGGAAACGGCGCCAACAAATACTAACTTTTGCCCCGACTTCGTCACGTCAAATATATTTCGCTCACGGCTTCACGTCGATATTGTACATTATATCTCCGGTTTTATTAAACAAAATTAGATCAAACGTTGGTCAGATCATAAGTTGAACTCTAAGTTACTAAACTCTGAATGTCGCATCGAAATACGTTCTGTGGTTTTTGTGTGTTACTGGCACAAACAGACAGACAGACAAGCCACAGTTGTATAAAAATAAGGCTTGTTAGATTGCATCTGAAAATGTACTTTCAATCATCTTATAATTGAATTGGTTACCCTATAAACTACTACGATAGATGGCGCTTAGATGCTTAAACAGAGGCAACATAATAACTGCGATTCTGCGATTTTGCGATCAGAGGTTCCCAGACTTTTTTGTCATAGACCACTTTCAAAATTTTGTTGGTTCCGGTGCTCCCTCTGCAGCTATATTTCTGCCATACTCCTTGGCATTCGTATTTATATGGATGAAGAATCAAACAAATTCATGCAATTAAAAAAATTGATCAAATCTCTACGGGCTGACCTTTTTTTTTAGTAATTATCTACCGAAAAGTCGGTAGGTTCGAGATTGCTGGTACTGAATATGGAATATGCAAGTTTTTTCGAAAGCAAATAAATTTTCGTGAACCCCCTCTTACGACTTGTGAACCCCCATTTATTGTCATGCCATAGACCCCCCGTCGAGTCTCCTGTGGACCCCTGGAGGTCCACCTGGACCACTTTGGGAAATAAGGATTTAAATCCTAGACGTAGGACCAAAACTAGCTTAATTGGTAAATACACAGTTTATTGAGGTCACGGTTTCAAATCTTGCTTCATAGATTCTCTTTATTCTTTAGAGATAATATTCATTACTAGCATTTAGGGTTCCAATTTACTAATACACTTGTTAGCCTATCTAGCTAAATTATGCTATACACTCGTCATAGGAGTGGACACGTCATGTCGTCAGGGCATAATGAGTGGTATAATAGGCATAATGACTAAAAAAGATTTAGTAGTAGAGCCTCGCTGATTTCAGCATGAATGAGCCGGCTCGACCGGGGAAGGACTACCCTCTCACAGAATATCGACGTGAAATAGCAGTATTCCTACTGTTGTGTTTCGTTCGGTGAGTGAGAGTGCCGAAGGCTCAATCACTCCCTTTCTCCCATCCCACTTCTTCTCCTTCCCACTTCGTTTCCTAAAGGGTCGGCAACGCGCAAGTGATGCCTCTGGTGTTGCAGGCGTCCATAGGCTACGGTGACCACTTACCATCCGGTGGGCCGTATGCTTGTTTGCCACCTTAGTAGTATAAAAAATAACGGTCATTTAGATTAGCTAAAAATATTGGACACGTATTTTTCTTTTGTTACACAAACCAATAACAACGAAGATCCAACGCGTTTAAATTTCGTGTTACGTCACTTGTAGGATGTTACAAAAGAGTGACGTGACAAGCCCCCTCTCCCAAACTTTAATTCGTTGTATCTTAGTCAATGTGTTTCAAACAACAATAAATGTGTTTTTATAACTTAATGATTCATTTATTATAAATTGTACGTATTATTTAAATAAAAAATTTATTATCTATACTAATATAATAAAGCTAAGAGTTTGTTTGTTTGTTTGAACGCGCTAATCTCAGGAACTATTGGTTCGATTTGAAAAATTATTTTAGTGTTGGATAGTTTATTTATCGAGGAAGGCTATATAACATCACGCTACGACCCACGGGGGCGGCGCAGTAACGATAAACGCGGGTGAAACCGCGGGCACATCTAGTAACAGATAACTGTTGATTGTTGTTGCGGTAACATCTAGTATTATTATAATGTTTATTGTTTTGTTAAAACAAAAAAATAGGTGTCCAATATTTTTTGCTAAAAGATGGACTAATTAGAATCATTTAGTTTTAGCTCTGTCATCATGTCTATTGTACTAAAGAAAAAAAACAGTTTGCTGTATTACCTATTTTGATTGATTGATTCATTTAGTCCTCTAAATGAATCAATCAATCAAAATAGGTAATACAGCAGAGTGTTTTTTTCTTTAGTACAATAGACATGCAAAGATTACGTCCTGCAAAGATTACGTCGTCAACATCGAGCAATAATTGCATTGCTCTATGTTGACGACGTAATCTTTGCTCTTATGGGATATGTGATTGGTATTGGTAATACAGCGGGCCACATATAGCTTTAATTAGGCGTACCTGTGATTTGTGTTTGTATATAATTGGACATTGTAATTACTGCTATCAGCCAACACGTCAGATAAACCAGTTTAATTACGTTGCAGGCGGTAATCAGATTTTGACAATATTTATCTGTTTGATATTCATTATGTAGGTATTTCAAATTGTATTCATTGTGTTGGATAATTGCATAATTTTTAGTTTTTCAGTTCAATCTACGTGCAGGCATAATTGTTTAAGTATAAGTTTTTGTTTAATTTCACAACTGAGGTGTATTTATCGAAAATGTTATTTGATTTGTTGGGTTGGCAACCCGCGAGTAATACCTCCGGTATTGCAAGCTATCATTGGCTATTCTGATAGCCGATATGATATATTCCGCTTATGATAAAGCGGCAAACAAGCTTACGGCATGATGGTAAGCGGGAAAGCGCGAAAGATATTTGAAAAGAGTTGCTACATATTAGGCGAACTCTATGTTAAAGCGAGTCGTGATTTACGAGTGTGTATGGGGCAATCTGTGAAACCGTAAAGATAAGGCGAAATTCCATAAAAGACCGTTGCAATAAAACATGTCAGCTGCTTTACTGGATCACTTTTGATGAGCTTAGCTGTTTACAATAATCCAATAGAATCTATCTATTCATTAAATTTTCTATGAAAATATAATTTCATATTGTACAAATTTCATTTTGCACGATCAAGTGACGGACAAAATCGATAAATAGATTGAATAGAAAACAAACAAGTGTACGAGTCAGCGTTTCAAATTATCCGGCGAATGGAACCGATTGAACGAATGAAATGAACGGGACCGAATGGAATGGCTAGCTGGACGAATCTTTAGGTGCTGCTATTATTTTGATTGGAGGTACGAATGTACCCCGGGAATCTTGTATGGGTTCAGTTAAGGCTAAGTTTGCAGTAATAATGAAATATGTTTACGATTTAAATGTCTAAGTTTGGATTGTTACCTTGGATTAGAGTTTAGAAGTGGTTATAAGGGTAGGTATTCTACAGGGACCCGTGATGAAGTGGCGACTACGTACTTTGATCGTTCAGTGAGTTAGATAACGATAGTAAAGCTCTTGACCCAACTAGGTAAGTTAAATCATTATGTCTGTCAATATAATTTCTTAAAAGCAGTCTTTGAAGAAAATGCGATGAACTAATCAAAATTTACGCCAAAACATGTCTTCGATTGAATATTAAGTTATTGTCTATGAAATTCTTCTTCTTTTATTCAAATAGGTTTTAACTATATTATGGAAATAACTGTCTCGAATTTTGATCAAGATATTTACGTTTCAAATTGCGTCAAGAACTATGGAAGCTCTTATATACTTTCAAGGCCAAATTCTTAATATTATATAGGTATTAAGTATTGCAAAAAATGTAAGCTTCATGATTATAACGTGATTGCGTTTATGATTGTGTGCGATCGTAAGGTTCGGTTTCGCATCCCAGGAAAGTATTTTTGGATTTTGCTGTTACCAAAAATACTTTATATCCTATATCCTCCTCAGTAATCTTACTGAGTAGGATACGCTAAAATGAACCGATGAATTGTTCCCACCTAATACATGGAACTCCAAAGCATAGCTGTTGAAATGTGCATCTGATATACTTGTAGTGCCTACTCCTTTGATAATAAAAGGAGTGAGTCTACATTTGGTCACTGTTTCGTAGTATTCGAAACAAATATAGGCCAATAGATATATATGCCTATCTGAAAACGAAAGAACACAAATATCCAAACTACAAATGCCCCTGGAAATCTCTTAGAGCCTTATTTAAAACTAAATAAATTGGAACCGCCTTCGCCTTAAGCCGGGGCTCCGGTCTAAAACACCGTGGGCATTTTATTCTTTCAGGCAGACGACCCGGTCTTTGTATCTAGAGAAAATAGATTTTCCTAGTGCCTAGATCGTTTGGGTTCATAGACGAGCTAGGTTTTAAAACTGAGTTGGTTCATTGCGTTCTATACATATGTGATCGAGCTATATTGTGTTGGGACAAAAATAGTGGATGGTATTTATATAAACATAAGACGAATTTAGATTCCACTGAAATAAGACTACAGTCTACGGTATGGGGTTCTTCAAAAAGGTGGGCAAAGTGCAAGTGATGCCTCTGGTGTTGCAGGCGTCCATAGGCTACGGTGACCACTTACTCTCAGGTGGGCCGTATGCTTGATTGCCACTTTGGTAGAATAAAAAAAAAGTTTATTTTCACGTCCAGCATTGAAAGAAAAGAAAAAAAGAAAAAAAAAGAGTGTACTCCGTTTTAAAAGGCCGGCAACGCATTTGTAACTCCTCTGGTGTTGCGGGTGTTCATGGGCGGCGGTAATCGCTTACCATCAGGCGATCCGTCTGCTCGTTTGCCTCCTACCCCATAAAAAAGAAAAATTGGATAGTCAAGACAACTTAATTAACAATTAATTCTGATAAAGGCACATGACAAAAACGTACAACGTAAATAAAAACTGTCTCCTTTTATTTATTTTATAGCACACTCACATATTACAAATCTTCTCCCTAGGCTTTATTATTAGCAAGTCACTTGGGGTCGGCTTTCTAGTCTAACCGGATTTGACTAGATATCAGTTTTTACATGGAGCGACTGCCATCTGACCTCCGCAACCCGAAGGCTAACGATACCCTAAGGCTAGACCAGTGTCAGGATATTAGAGGGCACTGACTTCCCAATAACGAATGCCATAGATGTTCATGGCAGCCGGGACCGACAGCTTATCGTGCTCTCCGAGGCACGGAGCAGGCGATAATTGTCAATCAATACGCACATGATTTCGAAAAGTCATATAACTTGTGGAAGTCAGAGGTGCGCGACGTGGGTTCGAACCCGAGACCCTCTGCATTGCAGTCTGTTGGTCTCCCCACAACTCCCTACTCCCCAGTCGTTATTGGGAGAGTGTCGATACAAAAGATCCCACAGGGTCGAAGTGTCGCCGGTCTGCACTGACTGGCCCCCACATAATATATGATAGTATAAAATCAGAAATATATCATATCCATTTTTTTATTTTTTTAGTTGACTGTGCCAAATTGTTCGCAAAGGTATCGGTGTGTGATATGAGAAGATATTTTATCGTATCGTAATGTAAGTTATCTGAAAGTTGCTGAAACACTTTATTGGATCGACCAACTGTTCATACTCGACCGATCATCATAAAATATCGCATACACATTGTCAGGGGTACAGAAAAGGACATAGGGTTTCATCCAGATAAAAGTGCTGCCACTAACATAACCTGACATAACCTAAACTACATCTATGCGAGCGAAGATACGGGCAAAATCTATTAATATATAATATTTAATTTATTTATGTGCTAGTCTGTTCAACCACAGAGTAAAGCGTGCACGTCATAAGAAACAAGTGATCAGAGTTCGTACTATATTTTTCATGCACGTATGAACTAAGAGTATATTATTCTTATTTTAACCATTACAAACATAAGCTGCGCGTGGATGAGATAATATATGCACGTGATATTTCATGATTACATAATAATATGTGATGCTAAAATCCGATTCTCTGCAAATTATACGATCTGGCCACTATGTTTTTTCCGTTGATATATAAACTTACTGCTTCAAATACAATAAAAGTCATTGCAGTTGTATCGTAAAGTACAAATTTTATGATACTTTCAACCATCAGAAGTTTGTTTTACGAGTTTAGTGTGCACTTGTAATTTTATCGATCGCAGTTACGATCTCTGATATTATTTTTGTCGTAACTTTGTCATTTATTTCAATGGGTGTCATAAAATTTATCTTGCCTACAACTTTAGGCAATATCAAATCTTCAGTATCAAATCTGCTCAAGCAAAGTTTTCTTGAGATTTTATAGACATAAACTAAACTTATTCTCTGAGTAAACTGTTTGTTTCGGAGCTAAGATATTAGACAAGCGATCAATAAATAGATCATGGGTTTGATTTATCATTTGCCATCCATTACACTACTGACAACACTCGAACACACATGTGTTTAATATATCTAGAGCATTTAACATGCTTATAGTATATTATTATATGGGATTAAATATAATGACCACCAAAAATAGTAATTGCACAGCAAAATATGCTTACTAAAATATATCATAACGAGCACCTATACGCCTCAAATCACTGCATTCCGTCTCGGAAGGGTTAGGTTATTTTAGGTTCATTCTTAAACCCACCCAAAAATAGGAGCCCCCGAAGCGGGGCTCCGTCGACTTATTTTGATCTCTTTGCTGTGCAATTAATATTTTTGGTATTAAAATGCGGTTTTAATTTTGGTGATCAATTACTATTTTTGGTGATCATTTACTATTAAGTTTGTGAGGATGGATGGGTGTTTGTTACTCTTTTACACAATATTTAATCCCTTATAAAACTACGCTTACGGTAGCTGCTTTAATTCCCTTTTTGAATCAAATTATGTTTTAATATATTTTTGACAATAGCTATAAACCAATACGATATATGGGCCTTAGCACTTTGCTTTCACATAATATATTGGCATTCAGCTGCTATTGCAGATGTCGGCAGCTGACTGCTTTGAGCATATTCAAATGAGTTGGCGCATCAATTTGTGATTCGCGGGCCTGGGATTACGCAGTATTGTGTTGGTCCTTGGTTTTTATTGGACTTTTGTGTTACAATTAGGATACAGTAGCTATCAAGTAAATCTGAAATTTGACTTCCTGGAAAGATAAAACGTAAATTTTTGTTTACCAGCGGCTCAACATAATATGAGCCACCAATTTACTCGTATTATTGAAAAGAGGCGTAACCTTGTGGATTTAGACTAGTTAAAGCAACATAATTAATGTAAATAAGTTTACATCGCTTTCAAGTAACTTTTAAACTACGCAAGCTCCGATTAGCCTTCGGCCTACATAACAGGAAGCGTGTACTGTTAGCCATGGGCGCTGCCAACACAACGAAAGGTGCAGCAAGCCAACCTTCCAAAAAAGAGGGTCTTTATTACTACAAGCACGGTGCAAAGATCACACTGACCCACAGAATAACGCAACGTCCTCAAGTATATTACGCTTGCTTGACTGCTTTCAAAAGAAAAAGCTCTTTTTTTTGTTGTAAAAGAGAAAAGGCAATTTAAAACAACCTGAGCGCGCTTAACAAAACAATTGGCTCTTGGGCAGGACATAGTTACAAAGGTAATGTAACAGTATGTAAATGTTCTACACGAGAACGTTAGCCTAAGGCTATGTGCTCTCATTTACATTTTCCAGATAGTTTGTTAGATGCAGTGTGCAGTTCACAATCTGACTATTATGTACCATTAAATTTGTAATCCTGATCTTTACATACAAACAGATTTTTGAAGTGAAAGCTTCTGTAGGCGCGTTGAGCACTTCTTGGGTAACAAAAATCATGGAACTCGCATCATCGTCACGCTTCCACGCTTTATTATTTTTGAAGTGAAAACTTCTTTAGGCGTGTTGAGCACTTCTTGGGTGAACAAAAATCATGGAACTCGCATCATCGTCACGCTTCCACGCTATGTTATTTATTTTTTTTGAATTTTATCAATTTCTCAGAAATGGTGCGTGCAAAATATAACAAAATTTTGACCTCCTTAAGAACCGTAAATACCGTAAACCTTAATAAAGGTATAATTATGAAAACGCTGGTAATTGTAACCGCAACAACTTACAACTGATGACATACTTTACCCATTAATACAGAAATAATGTCCCCGAAGAGGAACGATGTATTATACCCATATTTATTTTCATCATATTATGTCGGCCTTGATGGCGTAGTGGTTAGTATAACCGACTGCCACGCCTGAGGTCGCGGGTTCGTTTCCCGCACAAGCCAAACATTTGTGTGCATTAACATGGATGTTTGTCTTGGTCTGGGTGTTTCTATGTATAATATGTAAGTATTATACAAAAAAAAATGTATATATGCATATTTATCCATTGTCTAGTACCCATAGTACAAGCTCTGCTTAGTTTGGGCTAGATGGTGTTGCGTGTATGTATTATAAAATATAAAAAAATTCTATGAGTTTAGATGCCACGTTATAAGGTGCTGATAGACTTTGCATTCATTTGTAACAGAACATCGAGACTTCGCCGTTTTTAAATTGTTGAACAACGAATGGAGCCAAACATCGCTATGAACATTTTCACGATCATTTTAGCGAACGCTCTAGTCAATGCTCGTCAAAAACATATTTTTCACGATGTCAGACTTGCTCACGTTCGGCAAAAAGCTCGATGCAAATTTACTGTCCTTTCACAAGAATGCTCGCTAGAATGCTAGCTAAACTGCTCCCGTTTATTTTTCTGTATTGTAACATTCGCTAAAACGCTCATTACAAGTTGCTCAAGAATGAATGCTCAAGTCTATCAGCACCAATATCAATCAATCAATCAGCCCACCGCAGTCCACTGCTGGACATAGGCCTCTCCCATTTTACGCCACAACACCCGGTCTTCCGCCTTCCGCATCCAGTCTGACCCAGCTACCTTTTTCAGGTCATCGGTCCACCTGGCCGGGGGGCGTCCTACCATACGTTTACCAAGTCGCGGTCTCCACTCTAGAACTCAAGCACCAATAAGTTTCGTCTAAAATTGCTTGACGTCTACGTACGTAATTTACGTCTTATTGACTCAGTTCGTCTATATTTCAACGTTGTTACCCAAACACTAATACGAAAATTATAATGATAACAACACAAAAGATACAAGGATTTAATACAATAAAACACAAAGGTACATCCTATTGTGACACAAAAACTTTGGATCGTTAAACCTTGTCTATAATTTTCGAATCATTCGATATTTTTTTGTCATAATCACGCTTTAATACACAACATCAATGACGTTGAATTTCTGCACGTTTACTATTTCAGAAACAAAGAAGTAAATGAAAGATAACACTACTGTCAAAACCACTTTTCATTTGCAATTGATCCGCACATAACGTCGCAGACAGACGCATCGAATTTCACATTCACACGGCATAAACATTTTGATATGACTATAAAACACAAGAATATACGTGTTACACGCTCCACCACAAAACGCGATGACGTTTTGAATGGCAATTTGTACCGTTTAAACTGTACGAGAGGCTGTGTGCAACAATGTTGCGTATCAGAGCACCTTAACTCAATTGAATAGAACTCAAAATTGCCTGTTTAATTCAC
Organism: Catocala sponsa; assembly: GCA_963564715.1. NCBI lineage: Eukaryota > Metazoa > Arthropoda > Insecta > Lepidoptera > Erebidae > Catocala > Catocala sponsa. Next base: position 3,080,591 of record OY751337.1, read on the forward strand.
ATTGTTAAAATTGCTCGGCGGTGCTACATTTTTATGATTTGCTTCCACTTTGACACTTACTCGATTAAGTTAAGGTTTAGTTTCGCTTGTGTTAAACGTTTACAAATTGAGGGTCCGAATATGCATTCGAGAGAACGACAAAGTTGTGGTGTAACATAGATACAAACTTGCAGTTCGCATCGTAACTCTTTGTGTATATTGTTTGGATATATTCGTTTTATATAGTTACGAGTCGAATGATATACAAACACTGCGGTGTCTATAAACGGTAAAATTTTAGGGGAGTTACTAAATTGCTTGTGTGGCGAATTGGAATTCAAAGGAAAATACACGTAGAATACTCGTAAAGTACTTTATGTGGTGAGAATATTGAAACAAGTGAAGAAGTCGAACTTTCCAATTTGATATATAATTAATATAAGTAATTCTAACATACTACAAATTAAGGCAATTTCTAAAATATTAGCTTAAACCAGAAGTAGTGAGGCTAAAGAAACATATTTACTTTAAAGAAGGTAGCAACAAAATTTCAACCAGCAGGTCCGTTTATTAACCAACTGAGTGATCAGCTTTTAATATTAGAAACCAGCCTCATAGTCCTTATTATTTATATTAAGGATATACACATATATAATTGCCTGTGCTCAGGAGAATATCAACAGTGGTGTCACTGACAAGACTGTGTATATTCTAAGTGACGGTCAAGCTGCTCTCAAGGCTCTGGACTCGTGTAGGGTGGACTCCAGAATGGTCCTGAACTGTGTTAAGATGCTCAACAAACTAGGCAGGAAGAACACAGTCAGACTGGTCTGGGTTCCGGGACATGCAGGGGTGCAGGGCAATGAGGAGGCTGATGAGTTGGCCAGAAAGGGCTCGGAGCAGCTGTTTGTGGGCCCCGAGCCATTCGTGGGACTTTCTGAGAGCACCGTCAAGGCAGCTTTGAATGCACATGGCAATGACAAACACAGGTTGGAGTGGATGGCCCTTAGGGGTCTGGAACACTCCAAGAAGTTCATTGCAAATGGAGCCACAGGCTTCACCTGGAAGTTCTGTGGATATAGCAAGAGCCAAATGCGCCTGCTCACAGGAGCGTTCCCTGGCCATTTTGGCACCAACGACTTCCTGTGCAGATTGAGATTGGCACACAATTTGATCTGCAGGGCCTGTGGTGAACAGGACGAGTCCATATCGCACCTATTGTGTGAATGAGACGCGTTGGCTGGACTGAGGACGGGTCTGATGGGGGTGGCATATCCAAGCCCTGAAGACTTCAGGCTTCTCCCTCTGAATTGTACACTGCGGCTAATGCAGTACATTCATAAGGAGATAGCTAAGGGTTAAATCTTGGGGCCGACACAAAAGATCTCACTGGGTCGAAGTGTCGCCGGTCTGCACTGACTGGCCCCCACACATAAGATAAGGATATACACAATATTGAAATTAAACTACTATATACGGATTTTATCGCGTTGTTTATTTGACACTTTATTACAAAAGTTTGAATTACTATTAAACTTTACTAATTTTTAAGCTAATTAAATTATTGAAACTGTATAGTAGTTTAATTTCAATGAATAACATTCGCGTAAACAGAAGACAATATTATGAAAAATAAATGACAAAAACTCATGGAGCTAGTTGCTTGTTGCATACAGGATTCAAAGATCTGTATTACTTATAAGTCAATTTAAGCCTTTGCATAGTCACAAAGTGTAAGTGTATGCGCCATCATGCCATCCTACTGTCTATTTTAGATTTATATTAAATAATATATCTTATCTTGTGGCGCACCCTGGGGGAGGCTTATGTCCAGCAGTGGACTGCAATAGGCTGAAATGATGATGATGATGAATATATCTTAGCTCAAATTATTTCCTCTCTATAATATTATTAAGTTATTATTGTTATTATCTGTAGTTTTTTTATAGTCAGTAGTATATGGCATAATGGCTGTAACACCTTGTTAATCTGAGTTGTAAAATACTGAAATTATATTTAACTGGCGATTTAAAAGAGTGGCCGTGAGTTTCTTGCAGGTTTCTTCTCATAGGCTCTACCCTTTGCCTGAACCTAGCAACTAACCTAAATGTAGCTTCAGTAACTTAGTAAACTCACTAATCTATATACTTTGACGTTCATAAGTGTTACTTTGTGACCTAAATGAATAAATGATTTTTGACTTTGACTTTGACTATACACATAATATGTCAAATTTCTTTACATATATAGTGATTTTTCATTTACGCACATGTAACTTTGTTTATTATTGTCTGGCATATTTGACTTCATATCAGTAATTCAAAGTGGCTTCGCTAGAGACAATTCTTTATATTTTGGTAGATCAACCTGAATCTCAAAAATTCTTCTCATGGCCAAAATGTATAATTAAAAGGTAAATCGGTTAACGACGTATCAAAATCCTTACGACGCCGCTACAAAGTCTTAATTGCAAAAAGATCCCGTTGAGCTTTTTAAATATTCACAAAAGCGTCTGTTACTTTCTTTAGCTAATTTAGGGAAAGAGGCGAAAATACTAGACTAACAGGAAATTTAAAGAACCGCCGCCGAAGGAAATTGAACCATTTGCCTCCGTGATAGAGTTGAAGTGAGTTAGTAATCAAATCAATGTTTCGCTTATAAATCACCTACATAAACTTGTTTTAGGCATAACGCTACCTGAAGTTGAGTATTAAATGTTTAATGGGGATAATATGTTACTGGTAAACTGTGAAGAACAGTTTATTTAGAAATAAATACACCTGCCGAAACGCGTTGAGATGAGGAAAATGTGTGTGAATACGTGTTCCTGTCTTTTTTTTCTATGATTTGTTACTAATGCAGTAACGTAATTATCTAGCCGTTTACATTTTTTTAATTTATTGGTTTAAACTAATCATCCGTATAGTCTAGTGACTCTAGTGATTAGTTTTAAGTATTAAGTAAATAATATCAGCCTTGTATTAAATTGTCCCATTGCTGGGCACGGGCCTTTTCTCACTGTGAGAAGCGTTAGGCCATAGTCTACCACGCTGGCCTAGTGCGGGTTGGCAGACTTCACGATGTTTTCCTTCACCGTTAAAGCAAGAAATAATTAACTATTTAATACGCATATAACTTCGAAAAGTCAGAGATGCGCGCCCTGGGTTCGAACTCGAGATCTTTGCGTGGCAGTCCAACGGTTTCCTACTAGGCTATCGCTGCTTATATTAAGTATTAAGTATTTTTGATTGAGTAGCCTAAAAGTATTTTCAGGTCTTATTAAGAAATTAATCATTTTAAATAGATGGAGTCTAAATTGATGAGAGAGATAAGATGATTATGAATTATCATGTAGATAGTTGATACTCATGGTCTCACAGGGGCGACGAACGATGGGTGTTCTCCTTCCTTCGGAAAATTATAATTTTCTAAAAATTTTTCTAACCGAAAACGTTTACCATATCTCTCGCCACGCAATCTCTCGAACGAAAATAATATAAGCATTACTCTATGTCCGTGGAAGCAATCTTCTGCTAAGTCAGAAAACTATCTACTTGATAGAAGGATATTGCTGTAGAATATATGGAAGTAACTTAGTTGTCCGTATGTCCACATAGTGCAACTCTGTCAACTTTATGAAGGTTGCTGCCTGCGCACCTGACAGTCCTTTAGTGTGTTTTACGACATCGACGAGATTTGATGTGGTACATTTAGACGGTGTACGTGAAGACAGTTGATATTGTGTAGCTACCTGTCATGTAATCAAAATACATGGACCTGTTTAAAGGTATTAGGGTTCTTCTTTTGATTAAGTCTGCGGTTCAACTGAGAGCGGGTGCGGGTGGCTTGGCGGGTAGCAGGTTCTTACAGAAGTATCGCTGAGTAAATGATATGAAAGAAAACACGTGGCAGTGTTGTGATGATTGATATTTAAATTACTTTAGTCCTCATGTATGTGTTATAATAGGTGTTATTCTATTGGGCTGACTATCCTTTCATTTTACACCTTGGGTCCTCACTGTTTCATATCAGACCCGCTCTTCTTGGCTCTTGGCATCTTTTCTCGGTTAGGATGCATCATCGCCTTCTCTTCTATTAGGCCATAAATCTCAAACGTTTGTTTTACACGCTGCCCACACTCGCTCTTGTTTTCTAAACACAGTCTTAATTTTGACAAGTTTTGAAATTGGCAAGTCCTTTACTATCGTGATTTAATGTGTTTCCAAATCAAGATATGATATTTAAATCCTAACTAATATTATAAAAACGAAAATGAGTTTGTTTGTTTGTTACCTTTTCAAGCCTAAATCACTGAACCGATCATCCTAAAATTTTGCATATACCTTGTCAGGTGTACAGAAACGGACATAGGCTACCTTTCATCCCGAAAAAAATACTGTTCCCGAGGAAAACAATAATAACGTTCTTATGATAATAGATGGCGCCACGTGTCTTTCGAATCATGATTGAATTATATTATTACAAGCAGAGTACATCCCGAACTGAGTGTCAAATTCTAAATTAACGCGAGCAAAGCCGCGGGCAAAAACTAGTAATAATATAAGTGAGAATGTAGATCAACATTTCAATGCGCGAAAGTAATGTATGCTCGCGCATTAGAGTGTATGTATATCGAATGGAATGTATAAAATATGTAATCATCTCATTTTTTGTCTACTTACATGGCTATTACTTTACTATAATATTTTTATCAATTTGAGCAAAAATTATAAGTTCGTATTATAAAACAAAGTCCTTCGCTCTCTGTCTATCTATTCGCGACGAACTTCAAAACTACTGAACGCATTTTCATGCGGTTTTCTCCAATAGACAGAGTGATTCATTAAGAAGGTTTAGGTGTATAATTTGTTAAGGTTTTGTACTACCCGTGCGATGCTAGGCGGGTTGCTAGTATAAAAATAATATACACGCATTTTTTATGATTGAAGATGTGATTGATATCATGAAGGATTTTTTTTTTTAAAGCACCCGCCATCGCAGGTTGTTGTGCTTATTTCCCTGACATGGGGATCAGGGACCTTATTTAAATATTTCTTTATAATAACAAGCTTATAATTATTGATCATGAAGATATTAACCGCTATCCAAATACATAGTCCATTCACTAGCCAATATTTGGAAGTGGATTATAAACATAATGTTGTCTTCTGTTTACGCGAATGTTATTCGTTGAAAGTAATAAAGTGTCAAATAAACAACGCGATAAAATCCGTATATAGTAGTTTAATTTCAATGGATTATAAACAGTTCTTATAAACTCATAGGAAATGGCCATTTCAGTTCCACCAGTCACAGCTAAGTCACTAGTAGTAACAAGCTGTGGTCAATATTAATACGTGACAAATTGTACGCGCACTCGCCAACATGACCTAAGACCTGACTCCAAGCCACAAGCGATGCCAATAGCCGATGCTCGTTGTACTATGATCTCAAAATAATAATGATTTAATTAATTTATTATCATTGTAACTGCTTGTGAAGATGAAAATACGAAAGCTTTTTGAAGTGAAAACTTCTCTAGGCGCGTTGAGCACTTCTTGGGTGAACAAAAATCATAGAACTCGCGTTATCGTCACGCTTCCACGCTTTCCATTTTTGAATTATTGTAGAATATTAACAATATCTCAGAAATGGTGCGTCCTACGCAAAAATAACGAAATTTTGACCCCTTTAATAAACCCGACGAGAGTATCAGGAATCTGACCCGCCCCATTTTTTTTTTGCTTATAAAGACGTGTGTACGATCAAGGATTAAAGATTTCACTTCTATCGGCAGTCCCCAAAGACAGCCTCAATTTTTTTAAATAGCATGCACGTCAATAACGCCAGACATTAATGTTGTGCCTTATATTCGTACAGTAAACTTAAGTTTTTTTTTAAATTAATTAAATAAAACAATGTTCTTGGCAACGGTAGTCACCCTTATCACCCATATCCTTATTTGCGTGCACTCTATAATACTAGTGTGCGAAGAAGATAAAAGAAACTTAATTACTGCATATGCTTTACAATACGTAGTTCAATAGCAGTCAAATAATATTCTGATGTTTTAGTGCAGCATGTAATCTCTAGAGCTTCTTAAAGACGTTAGCATTAGATAAGCAAAGGAACTTCATCCCTTATGCTGGTAAATCAACGACTTCTTGTTTGGAGGTTGGCAAGCGAGCGACCTGTTCTTTAGGCTTGCAATACTAGGATTGCCATGATCCTATACAAAATAAAAACACTGTTATCCCAGTCGATGAGGCAATTGCTGATTGGCCATTCAAGAAGATAACGCAAGTTTTTTTGGAAGCCATTTGTAGTAAGTAGGAGACATTTTCGCATTGGAGCTAGTATAAATTGAGTAAAATCCCAGAATTTAATGATCTTACCTATCTTAAATAATGAATCGTCTCACGACAGTCAAAACCTAGTTGAACAGAATTAGGAACGAAGAAAGAAAATTGGTGACGATACCATTCTTAGGAAAAATAAAATAAGGCCAAAATATTCACTCCAATTGATTGAAACACAACACAAGGGATATTTCTCGCCCTGTTAAGGAAAACGAACCATACATGTATAGGAACATCTTTGGGGAGAACGTGTATTGGATTTGTTTCATATCGGTGCGTTATTTATGTAAGAGCTGCTGTGTTTGAAGGTGAGGAGCATTTGCTACATCGGTGCTTGGACTATAATAATAAATTAGGTTTTGCCTTGATTCTTTATAGAAGGTTCCGTTAGTGTTCCGTCTGACTTTTGTTTATATTTTTCTTTCTAGCCCTAACATTCTAATCGTCTATATATATATACCGCTAAATATCATTTGTTTCATTCAGCGATTGCTAGCTGTCTTAGTGTCTATAAGCCTAAAGTTCAGGTCTATTTGGGTTAATTAAAGGAAGAGCATGATTGCGTATCTATTATTTTTAGTTATTTTTCTATCATGAGCACAATATTTGACTATGTCGACTTATTAGGGATAATTATTGTTACAACCTGGAATTTGACAAGCTGCGATGTGAATTGCCATTATGCCTTGTGTTGTGAAAGGATTATTGTAACAAGCTATTGTGAGCCGCAACTAAAAGATTATTATTTTTTTTAACACGCTTTTATAAGCTTGGTATGTATGGTTCTATGTGTCTATGTATCTATAAATCTACATATGTAACGGAATCTTTGAACGTAATTTTCACCCCTTTCAAACCGACGGATTGATTTAAAACTTTGCACACTTATCGAGGACCGATGATAATACAATAATTTAGAAAGAAAAAAATAATAATAGTTTAAAAAAACTAAAAAACATGCATTATTAAAAAAAAAAAACTAAACTAAAAAGTAGAACACAATGTAATAATTTTAATGTAAAAAAGCGTGGGGTGGGGGGTTATCAAAATATCTTAGAGAGCACCCTACGCTTTTTTACATTAAAATGATTAAATTATTTTCTACTTTTTAGTTTGGTTTTTTAATAAAGCGTGCATTTTAGTTTTTTTAATCTATTATTTTATTTGATTCAAAGACTTGTAGGTGTCTAGATAAAAATCAGTCTGTCTAAATAATATCCTTGTAAAACTTCAGAAATACTATCTTACTCTTAGACATGCTGTGAATACATTTGAACTATTGCAAAAGTAAACTGTCGCAATATACTAAAACAGTCTTGTTTTAGCCCAATGCGACAGTTTACTTGCGAAAGTTTTTAGATATAAAGCTTACGTCTTAAAAGAATTTGAAGCAAAATACTCATGTTCCAAAAATGAAAGTATTACGTACCTACGTTAAGTGATCGACTTTACATTTCTTGTTCGGCTCCATCATAAAGCATAAGTTTATGTGATGTACGAGAGTTAGCGTTAGCGAGCGAAGACTGAATTTTTATATGCTTCCACTTGCTGAATACAGAGTACGTTACAAGTTTAGGGTACGCAATCATGCTCATGTTTTGATTTAATGTCAGGGGCTCGAGATTTTGAGAGTAATTTTACGCGAACTGTTTTTTTAGTAATGTTTATTCTGAACAAGCCTACGCGGCTGGCGCACCCATTTCTGCTCATTACAGGTTACATACATTACACACTACTGTTGCATCAGCGATGGTAGTATAAATCGATCATTTCAGTTTGTTTTAATGTGTCTATTTTTAATAATAAGGGAAGAGCGCTGATGTCTGAAATACAGATATTTCATTATCTAGTTCAGACACAGATGTCTTTATATATTTTAAGAATCCATATAGTCTAATTTGTAGTTATATATCCTTAAGTGTACAATTTTCTCAAGAAATAAAAATTATTATTATTATTAAATTATTTATTTATAAAGGAGCTCCAACAAAGAATATACACAAAATTGCACAGACAAATAGACATTAGTTTTGTACAGTGTACTCCTTCAGTTATAGGAGACCACAGCATGCACATACATTTAACAACAAAGCATAAAATAGAAAATTTAAAATTAATTAATTTAAACTAGCGGTCGCCAAGTGCTCGAAATTCGACCAAAGTTTGCCTGTAAGATAATGCTGATATAATATGTCATTATATATTGATATATGTAACCATAGTTACGCGCTTCGGCTGCGTGTGTCAAATGCATGGTTTTGTGCGTGTAGTGTTTTTTCATTAATTTAATGTATTTCTAGAGCATATTTAAAAAAAATATTAGCATTCGTCACTTCTTCTCTGTATAAACTTTAAGTGTGCGAAATTTCATACTCCTCCGTCCGCCTAATTTTCGTAAAAAGGGATCCAAAGTTTTCACTTCACGTATTAATATATAGATAATAATAACGTGTAGCTTATCTATACAACAGAAGTGACGAATGCTAATATTTTAACAAATAGAATAATCTAAACACAATAATAATTTAACCTTTTACGAAGTAGGGTACGGTAATAGATAGTATTGGAAAGAGATTCCAATCTCAGAATCCCATCAGAATTGGCATCCACTTCAGCATTATATGGGACGCAGGTGCTTGGTGCTAATTTCACAGAGTCCTCAATAGTGTTGTTCTCATCTGATGCTATTACAGCAAAATTATTTTATTTATTTTGTAAAGATAACTTCAATACTAGAGAATACGATGTGACGGAAGATTTTAAAAATATTATCGGTATTTTCAGTCAAAAAATTCTCATTAAAAGTTTACGGCAAAATGGTTGTGGCAATTTTGCGACAAACACGTGTGAAAAAATTACTTTGTCCGAGTGCCGATCGCTTGAAAAATCATTGGTGACCACTAATTGAAATACCAAAGTGAGGCAGACGTGTAGAATATTTACATTTTGCCAACTGTGTATTTTTACTACCAATCTTGTACAGCCACCTTCCCAGTCCCCTGCTTCCGCTGAGAAACAAAAACTCATTATTACTTTGCCAAACCCGGGAACTCATGATTTATGTCACCATCGAAAGTGTCATTAAGATACCGCTCTTGAAACTCTGAAGTGCTTCTATTAATACAAAATTATTTATTTCCTTAAATAATTAAGCAGTCAAAACATTAAGGCTAGAAGTTTGCAACCTGTGATATATGTAATGCATCGTAGCAGATGTAGACAACCTGCAAAAGATACAACTTAGTACTACATCACAAGTTCCTTAAACGAATGGTGGAATGACAGCGACCGCAAAAGGAACGTGCTAAAGTGTCCGAACGGAATGCATCCGAATAGGTATCACAAGACAACTGAACAGATAAAGACTACAAAAAGATGGTGTGAAATAAAAGAAAGGGAAGCTGTTTGACGACCTTTTTAGGTACGCTGAATGAAATAGGGAACATATAACCGAATGAAATAAGGAACACAAAGGATTTATTTCGATTGATCTTCATTCGAATTGAATACACAGATAGATACAAAACAATTCATCCGTTAAATGACCAAAAAATCAACGTGTAGAATAATCGTGTGTTCCAACACTGAAAATAAATTCTCTTTATTAGAAGGGTCCTAATAAAGCCTATCCCAGCCAAAAATAGTGGTTGGCCGCAACGGCCTCAAGGGACCCAGCGGTAATAGAATCCGACCCGCTCGCATTAAAGGGTTAACAATGTCCTACGTATACGTAGATAATATATTTTGATTTGTAAATTGTCGTCACGCTCTATAACTTAAGGGTTAAGTTAGTTACGTGAGGTTGTTGGGTGGTTTCTATTTAAGAATAAAACCAACCTTTATTGTTGTGGGGGTTAACTTATTAAGTTCGTTGGAGTTGAAAAGTTAATATGGATCTCTGAATGATACTTCGAAATAAAATTGTTGCTAGCTTAAAAACAGACAATGGTAGCGGTATTACAAATACAAAGAAATGAGAACGTAATTATATTATACATTAAGGAAAATAGAACACGGAATATCAGTTGTGATGATTTTAAAAATTTTTTTTTATGCGTTTGAGGTGGCAAACAAGCATACGGCCCACCTGATGGTATGCCTATGGACGCTTGCAACACCAGAGGCATCACTTGCGCGTTGCCAACCCTTAAGGAAAGGAAGTGGGAAGGATAAGGAGTGGGAAAGCGGATAGGTGATGATTGGGCCTCCGGCACTCTCACTCACCGAACGAAACACAACAGTAGGAATACTGCTATTTCACGTCGATATTCTGTGAGAGGGTAGTCCTTCCCCGGTCGAGCCGGCCCATTCATGTTGAAATCAGCGAGGCTCTACTACCTATAAATGTGTTTTAATATCAAGAGTACATGACAGGACCAGATCTATGACAGTATGGATGACTTATCGGGCAAGCAGATGCCTCGCTGTTTTCGCGCTGTACGTTGTGGGTTTGGATTCCGTTGTATCGAATTCAGGATCTGGGTGTAAGTACTTTGTGATTTATTTATTTATTTATTATTGTATGTTTGTTAAGTGCCCTGTTAAAAGTGGTTGCTGTTGGTTTTTTATAAACAGTCTTAATCAGCATTGTTAAGACTGCGCCGAGCGAAATGTGCCAAAACAGGCGGTCACAGTTAAGCTGATAAAATCAACATTTTTTGTTTAATACAAATATAAAATATATATTTACCATAACAATGAATGTGTTTACAATTACTCCGTGCTAAAAATTTTAAATAATTAATATTTTCGCTTACAAAATTATGCAAATTTGCACGAAAAATGCTAAAACGTAAGCTCGTATTAAGTGATTTTTTAGATTAAAACAGTAAAAATCTATCCTATTTTACAGCTTAAACGAAACATAAATAGTTATATTACAATTTGTCCGCCCCAAATATTTAAGTTATTGGTTGACAATAAAGATACATATTTATCAAAAAAGCACTTCAAATCGCGCCGCGCGCCGATTTGAATATCAAGCTCTGTCATTCAGTCCAACCGCGTCTTACGCTCGGCGCAGTCTTAAGAAGGATATCTTATACTAGATTTTGCCCGCGGCGTTGCTCGCGGCAATGTAGGTTAGATTAGTAGCAGTACTTTTTCTGGATAAAAATGGATTTGATTATTTATTATATTTAGTCACGTATATTTTATGTTCTTCACTGTTTCAGGGGCTGCAAATACAACTGCACATCCTTCTCCGTACTAATATTATAAATGCGTATGTTTGTTTGTTAGTTTGTTACGCTTTCACAACTTAACTACACGACCGATCATCATGAAATTTCGCACACACGTTGTCAGGTGTACAGAAACGGACATAGGCTACCTTTCATTCCGAAAAATAATACTGTTCCCGAGGAAAACAATAATAACGTTCTTAAGATAATAGATGGCACCACGTGTCTTTCGAATCATGATTGAATTATATTATCACAAGCAGAGTACAACCCGAATTGATTGTCAAATTCTAAATTAATGCGAGCGAAGCCGCGGGCAAAAGCTAGTTAATATTATAAATGTGAAAATACCTAATTCTGTGTGTTTGTTACTAAATCTTAGGCTTTATTAGTATTGCTTACCATAATTGCTGTTTTCCTTTCTGTTTCGATTAACGGAAATCTTCACCTACTAAAAGAGTTTTGTAAATGCGTCGAGCACGCACTTTCAAGGACTATAACTACGCATAGTCTCACGTTAAAAATCATCGCAACTATTTTATCCTTACGGTATTCAGGATATAAATTGTTGAATTTGGTAATAAATCTCTTTGTTATCTAAACGAGTAACATGTGAGCCGCGGCGTAACATTATACAGCTGAAATAAGGCCTTAGCGGCACTGTTACCATGCTTTGATAATCGCGGCTATATTCTCGGGACTCTACACTTCGCAAAGGTACACAATAATGCATCATTGCAAATGTCAATTGTGCATCGGTAGTGAATACGACTGCTGTGTTTGACGTCTCGAGTTCCATTCTCAAGTTAAGCAGAGGGTTATTCTGTTAGGAAATTCTTACAGCACTAAGTCTGGAACTATGCTCGGTACGGCAAGAGTCTCGCCCTTGATATATTGGACCATATATCTCCGCTAACCCTTTCGCGATAGAAGCGTAAGACTTTGTATGTAAGTAGGTGTATAATGCCCGATAATAATTAGATGCAACGTGACATTAAAGTTAAATCCAAGCTAGCTTTTGAATCTGCTTTAAAATCCGTTGTTTAGGATTTGCGTGAAGCTCAAAAAAATACACGTGAAGAAAAATATGGTTTCGAATGCGTAAATAAATAATCCTTAATTTGTCTTATTGAGCAAATTTTGCATTTTTCAAAGCATGTTTGTCGCAAACACTCTTTGCGGAGAGTTTACTAGTGATTAAGGCGACCAGCTCCGTGTGTTTGATTTTGAAACTGGATAAAAAAAAGTTGTATCAAAGTTGAAATAACGGGCGCTCGTTATTTAGATTTTTATAAAAGTCGATAGCTAGTGATAAAAGGGAATTCGAATATTCGAAGATTGTATGATACTGCATCGTTGTCACAGAATATAACTTGAATCATAATCAAATATTTGAAACTTTGATTTGATGATAGCATGATTGATATGGGTCGTGATCGATCGACGACGCCCGACGATGTATCATATAGACTCAGACGATAGTGATGAGCTTTTTCTTTTCTCTTCCGTAACCTCATGTTGTAATCATCCAAATTGTGACATTGGCACTCAAATATGCGTTGGGCTACTACAAAATAAATACCAACGTTTCGAGTATTCGAATATGTGTCAATGTTTCGAATATTTCGATTTGCTTGGACAATGGAATATAATGCAATTTCCAAAATCTCTGCAGTTTCAAAATTGGAACGACTACAGTATACATAATTTGTTGGCCAGTTTCAATATCCAAAAAAAGGAAACGTTTTACCTACGGATAATTAAACACATAGTCTATGAATAGAATGTCAAAATTTAACTGTCCATAGTTAAAACGAATCCTTTTTATATATTAAAACTCATCCTATAAAGCAAATATAAACTGCCAACTAAAACACCAATTAATTATCAAACAATAATCACTTTCACCGACAAATAATATAACTATCCATGAACCTGTTTGAACCCGAGCCTTGAACTCGAACACATGAACAATAAGGTTCTCATCACGTAAACAGGACCGAATATAAAGGCAACCACAAACAGTTTCAAAAGGCCGTCAAAGTTCAACTACCCAATTAATCGGTCCTAATCAGAATAACTAATTATTTCTATTGATTGCTGTTATACAGGCAAAACGGACTGGGTCGTCTTTCGGTCAATATACACTGTTAATATAGCTTGATTACCTCTGTTTATCATTTCAGCGATGCAGCATATGAAGCAGCGATAGCTTAAAGGGGAGATCAACAGACTGCAATGCAGAGGATCTCGGGTTCGAACCCACGTCGCGCACCTCTGACTTTCGGAAGTTATATGACTTTTCGAAATTATGTGCGTATTGATTGACAATCATCGCCTGCTCCGTGCCTTGGAGAGCACGTTAATCCTTCGGTCCCGGCTGCCATGAACATCTATGGCAGTCGTTATTGAGAAGTCAGTGCCCTCTAATATCCTGACACTAGTCTAGCCTTACGGTATCGTTAGCCTTCTCGTTGCGGAGGTTAGATGGCAGTCGCTCCGTGTAAAAACTGATATCCAGTCAAATGCAGTTAGACTAGAAAGCCGACCCTAAGTGACTTGGGAATAATAAAGGCTAGGGAAAAAATTATCTCTGTTTATGATTTCGATAGGCGTTGACTGAATCTCGATGTTTCTTACTTCTTTCTATTTTACCAACAGTTGTTACAATATTACATACACATTTGAGGAATATTTTGAGTGGCAAATAATGTAATACTATTAAATACTGTTAGGGTATTGATATTGTGGCAAAAGTCAAACTCGAAAATCACTAGACCATAAAGTAACACTTTTGAACGTAAACAGTTATGGGTTAGTTACGTTTCTAAAGTTACTAGATGCACCCGCGGTTTAACACGCGTTTATCGTTACTGCGCCGCCCTCTTGGGTCGTAGTGTGATGTTATATAGCCTATAGCCTTCCTCGATAAATAGGCTAACCAACACTAAAATAATTTTTCGAATCCAACCAATTAGTTCCTGAGATTAGCGCGTTCAAACAAACAAACTCTTCAGCTTTATAATATTAGTATAGATTAAATGGCCGATGAGCCCATGGCTCATTTGATGGTAAGCAGCTTTGTGACTACTATACCCTAGACATTACAAAGATGAATCCAAAGAAACAGCTTAGCTGCTGACTACGGTGGAGGAAAATGATGCCTCTTGGTTGTAACACAAATTTGCTTGGAGACTAAAATAGACAGAATATTACTACTAGCCCGTTTGATAGTGGCATTATGTTGGCACTCCCGAATAATACAGAACTTTGTCAGTTATACAAGACTGAGAATGAGTAAGACACGAATATCGCAGTAGACATAGATGTGGTGCAGCATTGATGCTTAGAGTAGCCAGGGTCTTCGAAAATCATCGTATAGTCACTTATCACGAACCTTTTAAGATCCTCGTATATAGATTAGATATTCGTTTCCAAACTGAGTAGGTAGTATTTTTATTACCAATAATTTTAAAGTATTGTACAGCTTCTTACAACGTTGTGTTTTGACGTAAGGAATTACATTCGTATAGGTATAGACTACTTATGTATTTCTCATGCTACTTATTAAGAACTTACGAACAGTCTCGTTGGTTGAATAGTATAAGACCATGCTTGTGTCCACTGTTTATCGAATAGCATATCACAGAATATCGACATGGAATAGCAGTAGTCCTACTGTTGTGTTTCGTTCGGTGAGTGAGAGTACTGGAGGCACAATCACCCCCTTTCCCCCATCCCGCTCCCTATCCTTCCCACGTCCTTTCCTAAAGGGTCGGCAACGCGCAAGTGATGCCTCTGGTGTTGCAGGCATCCATAAGCTACGGTGACCACTAACCATCAGGTGGGCCGTATGCTTGTTTGCCACCTTAGTTGTATAAAAAAAAAGCTTTATATACGAGAGTAGAGTTAGAGCTTCAGTTTGAGAAATGTGTTGGTAATGAAATTCTCAGTGGCGGCATGAAGTAAGCTTTCTATTAATATGCGCAGAGTTGAAGACCATGAGTCCTACGGTAAATGTACTTGTATCCTCTATGGCGCACCCTGGGGGAGGCTTATGTCCAGCAGTGAACTGTAGGCTGAAATGATGATGATGATGATGGTCGTCTGAGAAGTATATAACCCAGGTTATAGTCACAGGAATAATCAGAACTATCCCTTGGAAGATAAGGGTGTGACATTAGCTTGTGTAGGGCAAAATGATAAGGCTTAATTTAAAGAAATATAAAGATTATTTTGACATTTTTATGACCCCTTATTTTAACAACTGTAGTTGCATATTAATTCGCCATAGTTTCGTGCAATTTTTGGACAATGGTATATTATATAATTGTGCAATATATAACTATTAAAAATAAAATCTATGGTGGCAAAGGGTAGGTATGTAAATTGTAACCTAGCGGTGAGCTTTCACGCATATGTTTGGAAATATCCTTCTGAGTGCATACTGCTTCATATATATCGCGCGAATAAGCGTCAAGAAGCACTAAGACAAGTGTACAGATACCCTAAGTCTCAAGGCGTTCTATTATCAGAGTGTTTCTCGAACATTCGCTCGAAATAATTAAAGTCGTCATGTGCTGTACTGGATAGGGTTTCGTGTTTGTGACATCTGAACATGTTAGGACTGGGGCACAGTTGTGTTTTGTGTAACTTCTAGGAAATTGTTCCAATATGATTCATTTGTTAACGGCCTCTGTCCTTTGTTAGAAAAATATATCTTTTGATAGCTGAGGAAAAATATTTTCACAGACGTTTACTTTCAGAACATAGCAATGAATACTGCAAATTTATCGCAAGCTTTATTTCATTGCATATTCTGAACCTTGTAACATTTATTGCCACGTTTTCTGTATTTCTTTAACACTTATTTAGTACCATAAATGATTTAAATATGATGGCATATCTAAACCTATTGATTACTAAACAGGCATTAAAAAAAGTCTTTTAACTCTGGTATTATACTGGAGACATGAGAAACGGTATATCCGTCAGCTTCGGCTATCGTTAACAACTCTTTGGAGTAACGGACCAACTCCAAAGAGTTGTTAACAATAACGCTTTATTGATTTGGTACATACCTTCAATCCTGGGTCCTTTAAGCGGGGCGTGAAAAAGCACCTTCTCAGGCCGTCAAAGTAGAGACCTCAACATCGCCTCAGCTACTATGAGGGCGGTATGGAGGCCACTGCTCTTAGACCACACGACTGCTTACCATCAGGTGGAGTGTGGTAATTTTTCCGAGCACAAAAAAGAAAAAAAAAAACTTGACAGTAGGTATTGTCATATATGAAGTTTACTTTGAGTTCTGTTTATAATCTGTCCTATTGCTTAGCATAGGCGTCTTCTCTGCATGGAAATGATAAGACCATAATCCACCACGCTGATTCAGTGTACGTTGATTTCAAATATATTTTTCCCCATTTTAGGGAGGGCTATATCCAACAGTGGACTATTATAGCCTGATGATGATGATGATGATCATGATGATGATGATAGATAATTTAGGCATTTATGTTTTCCTTATCTTATCTGATGTGGGGGCCAGTCAGTGCAGACCGGCGACACTTCGACCCAGTGGGATCTTTTGAGTCGACACTCTCCCATAACGACTGCCATAAATGTTCATGGCAGCCGGGTAAGTTTTCCTTACGATGGTTTGCTAGAATATTCAAAAATAGAATATTCCAGTAGAATATCCAAGCTCCTGGAGCCTCATCCTGTCAATATCCTATATCTATGACAGTATAGGGTACAGGTACTATCGTAATAACAATACTCTTCGCGGTAGTTAGACACGGGAGTGGTATCCATTCCAAGAATCGATCTTGTGACCTCTTTATCTATAACCACGTTTAAAAACTTGATCTATACTATAATATTATTTATTTATTTAAGGATTTCCAACAAAGGAATATACAATAACATACATTATATAGCAGTAATAAAGTTCTTAGCGTGTATAGTCCCTCAATTATAGGAAACCACAGCTTGCAAATTATAATTACAACTAAACTAACAACTTAATTAAAGAAACAAACAGAAAACATAACATTTTTAAACATAAAATTCTGCCTCTAGGGTAAACTTTGGAGTAAAACAATAATAGCTTATTAGATATAGAGTTATATAAAAAAATTACAAAGAAAAAAAATAAGTGGAGGTATATAGAACTAAGTTAACAATCTACGAAGACACTTTTTAAATTGTATTAAATTGTTACTTATGTCTAGGTCGGTATTAACAGAAAGTGCATTGTATTGTCTACAGAGTCTGGTTACAGCTGCGTAATGCCCAAGATTTGTTCTTGAGCGAGGAATATGGAAAAGCTTGTATGTATTAGGTCTTGGAATACGAGTCGGAATATTAATTTTGAATCCATTTAAGAGAGGTTTGCAGTCAGTAGTTCCATTTATTATTTTATGTAGGAAGACAACGTCAGACATTTTACGGCGGTTAGATAGGGTGTTCATGCGGAAGTGTTTCAGGCGACCTTAGTAATTATTTACGTTTTGCAGTGAGTGGTTTCGGTAAGCGAGATGGTAGAGAAACCGCTTCTGGACCCGTTCCAGATGCTTGATGTAAATGTCATAATGAGGGTTCCACACGACAGAGTTGTATTCTAGGATTGGGCAAACTAGTGTGCTGTAGAGCAATATTTTGGTTGATGGTTTTTTAAATTCTTTACAGTTACGCAGAACGAATCCTAGTATTTTAAATCCCCTAGTGGCAACGTCAAGAATATGTGCATCAAATTTTAGTTGGCTGTCTAAAAGAACGCCCAGGTCACGTAGTTTGTTAACGTTTGTGAGAGGAACATCGTCAATGTGGTAGGTGTTTGGGACTGCGGTTTTATTTCGAGTGAATTGTATGTACTGACATTTATTGATATTTAAGACCGTGTTATTTTCTTGACACCAGTGCGTTAATCTATTCAAGTCTTCTTGTAGCAAAGCTTGGTCTCGTATATTTTCGATGGGCTTCATAAATTTTAAATCATCGGCGAAAAGGGAGAATCTTGAATTTTGAAAACACTTAGCAATATCGTTAATGAATACATTAAATAAGACTGGACCTAGGTGTGATCCTTGTGGTACTCCTGAGGTAGGAATGTAGTTTGTAGAAGAGTAGCCATTAATCACAACCGAAGAGCGTCTATTGGTTAAGTACGATACAAACCATTTGATAAGATTACCGTCTATTCCAACCTCAGCAAGCTTCCTGATAAGAAGGAGATGATTGACTTTATCAAATGCTTTGCTGAAGTCGGTGTATATGGCGTCAACGGCAATGCGGTTTTCCAGGTGATCTGTTAAAGAAGCCACAAGGCTCAGAAGGTTTGTTGCAGTTGACCGAGATTTCATAAAGCCGTGTTGGCAATCAGTAATATGCTGACTAAGATGCCATGTTAAGTGTTTAGTAACTAATTTTTCTAACAATTTGCTGAAGACAGTTAGTATTGATATAGGTCTGTAGTTGGTTATCATTTCTTTTGAACCGGATTTATGAATGGGCATGACTAATGCTTCCTTCCAGAGATCGGGAAAGATGCCTTCCTTTATGGATTTGTTGAAGATTTGTGATAGAGGCGATACTAAAGCTTTAGCGCAACGTTTAATGAATAGAGGTGGCATATTGTCACTGCCAGCGCTTTTGTTCTCGTCGAGCTCTTTAAGGACTTGGTAGATTTCATTTTGTGAGAAGGATAATGAGCAGAGTGCAAGTGGAGTGGATGAGGGTGTAAGAGAGTTACGATTTGTTGATGAGCTTGCGCTGAAATCTTGTGCAAATTTTTCAGCAAAGAGGTTGCATATATCATTTCCATTTGTGGCAGTTTTACCGTTAAGTTCCATCTGTGAGGGGTAAGTGCTATTACCTTTTCTTTTGACTTTGATAAATGAGAAAAAGGCCTTAGAGTTTTTCGTGATTGTGCATTCGATAGTGTCAATGTATTTTTTATAGCATGATAACCTTAAAGAACTGCACTTTTCATGGAGCAATTCAAAGTGAACACGATCCAAAGGGTTATTGTATTTTTTAATTTTAACATGATATTTGTATTTTTCCTTGAAAAGACTAATAAGTTCACGAGAGTACCAATTTGGGTATTTTTGATGCGTTGCTTTGCTTAAGGGAACATATTTCTTTATAGATTATAAAGCTGAAGAGTTTGTTTGTTTGAACACGCTAATCTCAGGAACTACTGATTCGAATTGAAAAATTTATTTTATGCACAACAAAGGCCATGCAAAAATTAATGCGTGCTCTTGCACGCGTTAATTGCATCCATTTTACACAAGGCATTTACTTATTTCTGCATTATCGGTGAATAGCGGCCCAGCGAAGTTAAGCCGCTCCTCAGTGAACTGCAGAGCTGTCAAAATCTTTAACCCTGACTTCTAAACTAGGCGTATATGCCTGTATCTTAGGAGTCAGTGTCTCTCCGTAAATATTACAATAAGCCTTACAAGTTATATTGT
This sequence comes from Catocala sponsa, assembly GCA_963564715.1. Lineage (NCBI taxonomy): Eukaryota > Metazoa > Arthropoda > Insecta > Lepidoptera > Erebidae > Catocala > Catocala sponsa. The sequence goes on from OY751337.1 coordinate 3,100,592, forward strand.
ATCATGATATAAAGCAAATTTGAAAATATATGATTCTTTGAAATTAAACTACTATAAACGGATTTTATCGCGTTGTTTATTTGACACTTTATTACAAAATTTTGAAAAACTGTTACACTACTATAATTATAATTATAATAATAAAAATGAAATTACATTGTAGTTATACACACAGTCTTATTGCTATACACGATGACAGTATACATTAACTACAATAATGGTGGGTGGAGTACTGTTCTCCTAGATAGGCTACCGAGCAGCCTGAGTTAAGGAGGTACAGTGGCGGCCCCCTACTGGTTGTCATATTTTATCGGTACACGTCATACATGCCTAGTTACTATTAAACTTTACTAATTTTTAAGCTAATTAAATTATTGAAACTATTAAAACTATTTATACTATTACTATACTATTATACTATTTATATTTATGTTTACACTTTCCCCGACGTTTCGGTTGCTTTTCAGCAGCCATGGTCACGGGGAGACTGAGATGGCAGTTGTCTCAATGTTCCAGTGTAGTTATTTCAAAGTACCCGAACATAATTTCATCATGGGTGTTTCTATTTACGCAGAATGTGCTCAAAGTATCGTGAAGTCTAGCTGTGGTTTGCTTCTTCTTGGGTTTGATTATTTAAATTACTGGATCCCGTGGATCCAGTAATTTAAATAGTTAAACAGAATACAATATTATATATGATTCTTTTGTATGATAAAGCAATTCAAAATCTCACAATTTTTAATTGACTTATGTCGCTGAATACACGTATGCAATCCTTCACGCATAAGTTACAATCTCGCACACATTGAACGTGTGATATATCATACTTTTACGTTACTTTACAAAAATTATGTTAATTTATGGATATTACTATATCTTCCAGTACAAACAAAGCCTAACCAAGGTTATCTTAGAGGATGCAAGTGCATGACATCAGTACGGCGTCGAGTCACTGCAATGCAAACATTAATCTAAGTCTTGCTTAGTCTGTGCTTATCCTTAGTACTAATGAAAGGGTCTTAACATTTCCTATGTATTGTTCTTGACTAGAGGATTGCATATAACGCCACAGCGTAAATGTTCTTAGCTCTATATCTAGAAAGAAAGAAAAAGAAAGAAAAACCGTTTATTTGCCACAGATACAGTTCAAAAAGGTGGTGGATTCAATTTAAATTTGGGATTTTGTAGTAAGGGAATCTACAAGTCATATATTATATCTGATCTGGGCATCAGCCATGATCAGTAAAAACTAGGAACACCTAGCCAATGCATATAATTATTTCCTACTTATCTCATTTTTTAGATTTTCAAGTTGATATTGAAAAAGTATATCTTAAGCCAATCAAAGTGTTCAAAAGGGGATGACCGTACTACTATTATGTGGACAACGATTCGTTTCTTTAAACAGGTATTGAAAAGAATTTGGTTGTCAAGTTTGCGAAAATCGACACCCGTAGTATTTTTGCAATATCTATACAAATAAATAAAATTGAAGTGTCTGTTTGTAATGTCAAAATAACAGCTTTTTATGTAATGCATATGAAAGTATATAAGGTACCTATAAGAAAACATCTATTTTTAAAATTTTTGTCTGTCTGTCTGTCTGTTTGTTCCGGCTAAGCTCCGAAACGGCTAAACCGATTTTGACGCGACTTTCACTGGCAGATAGCTGATGTTATAAGGAGTAACTTAGGCTACTTTGATTTTAGAAATAAATAGGGTTCCGCGGAGACAAACACTTTTTAGTTAAAATCTACGCGGACGAAGTCGCAGGTAACAGCTAGTTAGTGATATAATTGGTGGTAGGACATTAAGTGTGTGAACGTTGTTCCCTATATCACTTTTGCAGTACGTATCAGTGATTGAAGTGATGGTAAGACTGGACTATAGCATTTTTGAATTGAACATTTTATTATCAAGTATGAAATTTTATAATAAGGAGTCAGCCTAAGGCCATTGAGCTATCTGAAAATTGACATTAATTAAATATTGATCTAGCTTACGATTCGTTGAATATTCAATTCAATATCAAATACAAGACATACGGGCTTTGATGTCGAGCACAAAGGCTGTCCAATTGATGTGCCTGAAACAAAGTGTTCATATTCAAACAAAAACTCAGATCCATTTTTGTGCCTAAGAATCCTTTACTGTCTAAATTGTTTTAGGTATCTATAAGCTTAAGACTAGTATAACATAAAGCCGTTTCGTTTGGATGGATTTAGTCTTTGATTGAATACATTGTATTGTGGTGGATCAAATAAATGAGTATATGCGTGCTTGGTTACAGGACTGCGTAAAGTATGAGATCAGAATGCTGTCGAATTATCTGGTCATATTCTTTTCTTTATTGTTTGAAGCCTCCAGGCATTAATTGCATTTATTGAAGTCAGGACTCCTACCGAAATGTAAGAGATATTAATTATTGTAAGCGCTTTTTGTAACCAATTTATTTACTTTTGTTTCTTTTAAATTGATTTGCTAATGATAGTCAATAGTTATAAGTAGACGATAAGCCTTCAATTGATGTTTGCGTGCCTTAAGGGCACAATTTACATTTTGTACATAGTGCCGAAGCAAAAGTATGGTTGAATCCTTATTCAAGCATACTTTTCTAACCTACATTTCATGCAAATCAATCATAATAATAATAATTTTTATAAAAAAATATGTATCACAAAGCCTCATGCAGAGGCATAACATATATCAAATATTGTGAGTTCGAAGCGGAATACACCCGGATATCACAACGTGACTGTCCTTCATTCAATTCGATACGGTCACCCTTTTTGTATTGCACTGGTTGGGTAAATCTGGGGTTTTGTGGTGGGTTCCTCTTTTAGCAATTAGTAAATAACATTAATTATTCTTCTCAGCGTTACCTAAATGTGGATATCAGAAAATCCAGTCTAGCTACCTTCAGGAGTCATTACCAATGACCAGTCCATCGGTAAAAATAACCACAGTAAAAACATTTATTTTCTTTAATTCACGTGTGAATCACACCTTTTGCAGGTGTACGTAGATTCAAATCAACATTTTCTTAAATAATGTGAATTGTGAAATTCTTAATTGTCTAATGTCTTGTAGTAGCTGCCATGTGACGGCATAAAATACCATAAAGACATAGCCAAAAATTCCGGTATCAAACTGTTCTCTTTAAGAAATTGTGTTTACATAAAAAAGGTTTTAATGCCATCCTTCCGCGATACGTGATGGTAACGGTAAGCTCGCTTTAGCTTAAAACTATAACTCGTTAAAAATATAAAACAGAGAAATAATATTTTTTATGTGCCAAAACTGGAATCGTATAATTAATCGCCCCGTTCGAAATACGTTACTCATGAAGTGTACGACAAAACTGATTGCTTTTTACTCAAAAAACATGAAATATGTAGCTTTTTCGAGTATTTACGACGAATGTATTACATTGAGTAAATTTTGATTTTATTCTCGGTACTATTAATTTCATCCGATTTCTACCTACAAAAATCCAGCGTACAAAATTATTTATTTACATCCTATTCTATTATTTTATATCGTAATACAAATTTTAAATTATGTATCATGGAAATGTCGACAATGCTATAATTTTAATGAAAATTTTAATGAGTCTAGTTTTTGCGAATACAGCTAACTTTAATGCACGTTTGCTACTGTCACTTTAATATCTATAACGTATAGACTAGAAGCCTAGATACAGTTTCATAGAAGTGTACATTACTAGGCATCCCCCGCGGCTTTACTCACGTTTACAATTACTGCGTCGCTCGTGGCTTGTAGCGTGATGTTATATAGCCTCTGTTTCTTATAATAATAATAACTAGCGATCGCCTAGTGATCGAAATTCGACCAAATTTGCCTGTAAGATATTGCTGATATATGTCATTATATATTGATATATGTGACCATAGTTACGCGCTTCGACTGCGTCTGTCAAATGCATGGTTGTGCGCGTGTAGTGTTTTTTCATTAATTTAATGTATTTCTAATGCATATTTTATAAAAATATTAAAATTCGCCCCTCCTTCTCCATATAAACTTTAACTGTGCCAAATTTCATACTCCTCCGTCCGCGCAATTTTCGTAAAAAGGGCACAAAGTTTTTGCTTCACGTATTAATATATAGATAACGGCTGGATTAAGTCTCTGATGCAGAAGGCCGTATTGCTTGACACGGCACGCATCGTGAGGAGTTTCCTCTCGCTGGAGCCCTAACCACCGGTAGCTTGGACTCAGTTTCCGATGCCGGTGGGTCTTCATAGTTTTTATATTTTCAAACGTGTTCTTTTTTGTATATTTAAATAAAAAATTATTATTAAAAAAATTATAAATAAATACAATAATAATAATAATTTAATTTATTGACAGAAAAAAAATTATACATCCTTACATTACAGCCTACATCAACAGTATTAAATAATTTAAACTTAAAATAAAATAATGTTAATTTATAGTGTATACAAAGTAAATAAAGTTCAAAAAGGATATGTTTAAGCCTGTCTGAACTAGAATAAACCTGTGTTTAACTTATGAATAAAGTAACTAGTCGTGTAGCAAATATTAAAATCGATTCAGTAGTTTCAGATTTTATCGATTACTAACTAATGCTCCGCTTTATAATCCTAACTAATATTATAAAAGCGACAATGAGTTTGTTTGTTTGTTTGTTTGTTACCTTTTCACGCCTAAACCACTGAACCGATCATCCTGAAATTTTGCATATACGTTGACAGCTGAACAGAAACGGACATAGGCTACCTTTCATCCCGAAAAAATTACTGTTCCCGAGGAAAACAACAAGAATATCTTATGATAATAGATGGCGCCACGTGTCTTTTGAATCATGATTGAATTATATTATTACAAGCAGAATACAACCCAAATTGATTGTCAAATTCTAAATTAACGCGAGCAAAGCCGCGGGCAAAAGCTAGTACAAAATAAATAAAGTTCAAAAAGGATATGTTTAAGCCTGTCTGAACTAGAATAAACCTGTTTTTCACTTATGAATAAGGTAACTAGTCGTATATCAAATATTAAAATCGATTCAGTAGTTTCAGATTGTATCGATTACTAACAAATCCTCCGCTTTATAATATTAGTATAAATAAAAATTCAAGTTGAAACTGCTAAACAATAAAGTACTCATCAGAAATAATACCAGAGTAATAAAAAACTAAAAACGAGACATTCTGTACATGATGTTTTCACAAGTTTTATATTACACGAGAACGCGGACCCCGTTATTCATGTTCAGGATTTCCGGTAATGCTAGTTCACTCGTTCCCGTATGAGCCGTCCTTTAACTTTCACATATGTGGTATAGCCTCGTTGGTCAAGGGTTATGGAGTCCCATATTCGATTATGTTTCTGATATCACGGGTACTTTTCTGACATTATGGGTTAGAAAGATACCCGGTCTTTTCGGTGCCTAATGCAAACATTGGTCCTTACAATGGGACATGGGTCCAACGTGAAGAGGCCCTTTGAGTGGTCAATTGTTTTTTCTTTTTATTAAGACGTCTCGCGCACCAGGGTTAATTCTTAAAGGGGGATGGAACACCTATTAAGACACCCGGCTGAAGCAGATGTAGAACTAATCCTACATTTGGAACTTAGTCAATCTAGGCTATCCACATAGGCCAGATTTAAGATGAGGTGAATTCATGATAATATAATATTAGATAGAAACACCCAGATCAAGACAAACATCCATGTTCATGCACACAAATGTTTGATTTGTGCGGGAATCGAACCCGCGACCTCAGGCGTGGCAAGCGGTTACACTAACCACTACGACATCGAGGCCGACAACAACGATAAAAAATCGAGATCAACGATCAAACAACGGACACAAAGAACTAACTGACTCGGAACAATCATTTGTGGATCACACAAATTTTTGTCCCGTGTGGAATTCAAATCCACAACACTTAGCGAAGTGGCCGTGAAATGCAGTAATGGCGGCTTCACGCCTAGTTAGTTAATTTCAGAACTATACCTACGTGACACACTATAATAACTTTTAAACTTTCGCGTTGCATGACATAATAATATGTAACGGGTATTAACGCGATCATGCATAATATTTACCTTTTTTAGGCTTGACGTTTCGACCAGGTTACACCGGCCGTGGTCACAAGTATTTTTGTTTATCCATGTACTTTCACAAACTACATAATAGGGATACCGTGAGTGTAGTTTGTGAAGGTACATGGACAAACAAAAATATGCCAAAAGTGAGGGTGAATCAAAATTCTTCTGTCTCACAAACGGAGACATGACATCGCAGCACCAGTCAGCTTGTGACCACGGCCGGTGTAACCTGGTCGAAACGTCAAGCCTAAAAAAGGTACACATTATGCATGATCGCGTTAATACCCGTTATATATTGTGACACACTATGCCGTTCGTAATACACTTTTTATTTTATTTTAAAGTCACATTTTTACGTTGTCTTCGTGTTTTAGTAGACGTTATTATTTTTGATGTAGCTTAAGTTTTATGATACTGTTAATAGCATGTTATAAAAGTTGGACATGAAATTGCTTTGATAGTAGTTGTAGATAGTGATATGTTATGAGTGTTAGTAACTAAATAGCTACCAGTTACATGGATTCACGAGTAAATAACGTTGGAAGTGTCTTTAAACTTTATTAGTATAATAATATGTGGTAAATGTCACTGGTGTTACAGTTATGCTATCTTTATTTGGTACAAATTATTGAAAACCATATATTGTGTCATTGTTTGTTTACCTCAATAAATGAAGAAAATAAAAAATAAGAATAATAATAACCCTAACCACTGGTAGCTTAGACCTAATTCCCGATGCCGATGGGTCTTCATAGATGTTATATTTTTAAATGTATTTTTTATAATTATATAGGTATTTAAAAATATAATTATTATTTTAAAATTAGGAAATAAAGAGAATAATAATAATATTATATCACACACACAACACATCTAGCCCAAACTAAGCAGAGCTTGCACTATGGGTACTAGACAATGAATAAACATACATATATACTTTATTTTTGTAAATACATATTATACATAGAAACACCTAAACCAAGACAAAAATCCATGTTCATGCACACAAATGTTTGACTTGTGCGGGAATCGAACCCGCGACCTCAGGCGTGGCAGTCGGTTACACTAACCACTACGCCATCGAGGTCGCGAGTATGAGACCAAGACTGCTTCGGTTGCGCTGCGGTCGCGAGTGTGAGTGTTTTATTTTGTTCCGGCTGAGAGTTGCAAAGAACTGTTACCTCACGATGAATTGCACGTGTGCAAACTTATACAAGGGTACCAACAAGGCAGTTTTTTATACACATTGTATCAATGATCCTTCCTATATAATATATTTATACAAAAAATTTATTTATCAAATAAATTAAAGCAATGATGCATCTCTATTCTGTGTCATTTTAATAGCGTCAATTATATTAATTCAGTTTCTTTGCTTTTCACGTTGTAAATAAGCATAGGGTCCATCTTATGGTAAGCGATTACTTTAGTTTATAGACTAAGTCGCTTTACCATGAGGTTGAAGCACAAAAGATGTCACTCAGGCTTTGCCAATTACTTTTAAAATTCCGTCACTTATTTCTCTGATTTATTTATTCCAAAAAAGAAAAAAACACTAGAGGCTTACAGCATCTGTACCAACACGCCTTTAGTGCTATACTACTAACATACACTTTAAACACACAAAACAAATAAATTAAAATAAAATATAAAAGAAACATTAACATTAACAATCATATTAACTACTAAAATAAAACAATTTTGAGTATTCGTAAAGAAAACAATAGATAAAATAATTTATGCCATCATGTTAAGGAACTCTGTTACTTTTTTAAACATTTGACTAGTGTTACAATAAAATAAGTCTGTATCCGGACTTGCAAGTAGTAATTTGTTCATATTGTCAATCGCTCTTGCCGTTGGACAATCTATGCCCAGAATTGTGGCACGCATGAGTGCACTGTATACCACATCTGCCATTTTAGAATTCCTTGTCTAAAACTGTACTATAAGGTTTATATAGCTTATAAAGGTAAGCGTCCACAGGTCGGTATTGTACGCATCGGACGCATAACCCTCCATAGATGAGACATACATAGGCTATGCTATGGCATAGCATAGCCTATGTATGTAGCATTCAATTTAACGATAACATAGGCTATAAATGTTTTAAATATATTTATTATTATAATATACTAGCTTTTGCCCGCGGCTTCGCTCGCGTTATTTTGGATTTGACAATCAATTCGGTTTGTACTCTGCTTGTAATAATATAATTCAATAATGATTCGAAAGACACGTGGCGCCATCTATTATCATAAGAACGTTATTGTTGTTTTACTAGGGAACAGTAATTTTTTTCCGGATGAATGGTAGCACATGTCCGTTTCTGTACACCTGACAAAGTATTTGCAAAATTTCAGGATGATCGGTTCAGTGGTTTAGGCGTGAAAAGGTAACAAACAAGCAAACTCATTTTCGCTTTTATAATATTAGTTAGGATTAGGATAGGATATTGCACGTCTAATGTATAACAATAATATATCAGTATATTTCCAGAAGCTTAAATGAACAGATAACATTGACACACTTTTTATCTCGTACCGGACGAGGAAAATATAAAAGATATTGTCGTGACAGGGGAGAAAGGGCATCGCCTAATGTTGCCTTATCGCAACTCCTTTGTCCCCTCCCTAATGTTATTACAGATCCGATTTACTGGCCGTTTGCTTTTGTTAATTGTTTTATTATAATTATTATATATGTATGTGCTTTGTGTATTAACAGGGGATAATATATAACATTGTTAAGAGGGCAATTTTGTTTTCGGAGATTATTCTAGATGAGGCGTTTAAGAGCGTTATTCTCACTTTATCATGTAATAATGTAATTGGTTTTTAATGGCAAAGGGAAACAAGGATATCTGAGCCCACATAAGTACTATCCGACGATAATCAATTCAAATAAATTAGTATATTGCAGTCATCGATCAAATATACCATAGATGCACGATCGTTGCTCGAAAAACGGCCCCAACAAAACTGTGCCAAAATCAGTCGTATGCGCTATATTATGCACCTGTCCCACTCACTCTTGAGTGCGCTGCCCGTAAGCGAGAGCGAATCGACACCACTACTACGGTGGAAACCGTACCATATTCTTAGTACGCTTGCGTATCGCGAGTAACACACTTAGGACGCTTTACATTGACGCGTTTTAACTAAACTATTACAAAATGTTTCTCAGTGGGCGTTCAATGGTTATTCCGGTTTATTTCCTGGATTGCATAATAAATGCAGACACTTATAAGTAAGTAGTACTGGTCAGTGCCACATATTGACGCGGTTTTTGTATGAGAATGTGTATCTATGGTATATTTGATCGAAGATTGCAGTCCACAACTGGGCATAAGACTATTCAGTATAATATGAGCCCTGTACCTGTATAAACCGTCCCACTCCTAGATACGGGCCTTTTCTCTGTATGAGAAGGATTAGGCCATAGTCCATCTTACTGGTTCTGTGCGGATTGGCAGACTTCACTTATATTATCTTTGAGAACAGAAACTCTCACATAAAACGCAAAAAAGTCCAGTCTCCTGACTTTTAGATAAAAGCATTTACCGTTATCAGGTCCTGAGCCTACCTGGCCAGTATTTTACCTTGCGTTTACAAATACAAAGTTTGTAAGGCTCATTTACAGCAACGGCCATCGGTGCTTCGACTGATAATGGCAGCTTACTTAGGCTATTTATCTTGCGAGCTGTATCGGTAACTTTAATTTTTTGGCGGATAACCTTGTTCCGGAGTTTGTCCCCCAATATCAATCTCATATTCTCAATATGGAACTTACAGCGATAATTAAAAGTATGTATAAACTTTCATACATATAAATTTTTTCTACGATTTCGTATAAATAAGGTATGTATAGCAATTATATTTTGGTTTACTTCATTTAGATTAAATAATTATGATATACTAGCTTTTGCCCGCGGCTTCGCTCGCGTTAATTTAAAATTTGACAATCAATTCGGGTTGTACTCTGCTTGTAATAATATAATTCAATCATGATTCGAAAGACACGTGGCGCCATCTATTATCATAAGAAAGTTATTATTGTTTTCCTCGGGAACAGTAATTTTTTTCTAGATGAAAGGTAGCCTATGTCCGTTTCTGTACACCTGTCAACGTATATGCAAAATTTCACGATGATCGGTTCAGTGGTTTAGGCGTGAAAAGATAACAAACAAACAAACTCATTTTCGCTTTTATAATATTAGTTAGGATTAGGATTAGGAAGTTAGGATTAGTATTACATAATCATTTTAGTAGATAAGGTGTCCAACAAAAAAAAATTATCATACTTAGTCAACATTGTTGGTAGTATAATTACCACATTTATATTTAATGATAATATGTAATTTTCAATAATATTGTACTACTGTTTGTTATCCCAAATACATAAATTCCTCAATTGTGTCGAAACTTTTTTATTTGGTTAATATTTTTTAATTTTAACATAATATTACTTAGTTTAGCCCGCCAGTAACAATATCGACTGTATCGATATCGATTTAGCTGACTGATGTTACTGTAGTATTAAAGGTAATTTTACTTATCAATTAACATAATAATGTAGGTTGCGATATTAATACTTACGTATACTCGGCCAAGAAAATGGTTTACCAGTTTTGACAAAAATTTATGTGAATTCTAATTATCGCTAAGATTGACTTTTATAACTTGACACATGGCATGACGTAAAGAGTAATCTCTTTATCATGTATGACAGTGATCATAGGTCACTGTCATATCAAAATATCAAAATAATATTATTGCAAGGAGAAACCGACCTTGTTGTTTCATGAATCAAATTCAATCCTGGGTCCTTTAAGCGGGGCGTAAAAAAGCACCTTCTCAGGCCGTCAAAGTAGAGACCTCAACATCGCCTTGGCTGCTATGAGGGCGGTGTGGAGGCCACTGCTTTTAGACCACACGACTGCTTACCATCAGGTGGAGTGTGGCCATTTTGACGAGCAAAATAAAAAAAAAACGTTGACTAGCACATTGGTTTTCGAGGCTATGTCGTACTCACAATCGTCAGTTTTATAGCGCTTTATCGCTGGTTTTCACAAAGCGCGCCACTAAGACCCTGTTCCTGATTAACTATCCGTCATTAAAACGACTTGTTTCTTGCATATAGGAACCACTCCCAAGCCACCACTTCTTACTTTTGTTATATAGCTAATGTACCGTAAATCTTTATTTCACCTAGCTGGTGGATATCCTAAGTTACGTTGAAATATGTGGACTCGTAACATGCTCTAAGAATATAAATTATATCTCAATAATTTACTTATAATGTACTATACATAAGTCATTCTTACTACACTAATTACACTAATATGTAAATAATGGTTATATTAAATTCCAAGACATCTAAATTTCCTTTAATAAATAACAGAAGAAGAAATATTTTTAGGAATTTTAATACACTACTTTAGAGACAGTTAAAATTATACCGGCCAACTTTGTGTTCCGTCCCCAGAAAATGAATTCCAATTTACATTCAGGTATATTTCGATCACATTTAAAATTCACTCCAATCAGATAATGGAGAAATACGTTTCATCTGTTACCAAGTCTGGTAACAATAAAACTTCGTTGGTTAGTTTACCCTTTACAGTTTTGATGACTCTGCCTTACTAAATGCTCGATTTCTTTGAAATTTGTTTCTAAACTCGATCCAGAATTTCTTTAGAAATTGCATTAGGCCTTCAAAATAGCTTTTTAATTATATTTTGTGTTCTAAGATTTTGTTTGAAATTACTGTAATTGCATTTGGAAATCGTTTCTTTAGATTTCTTATGAATAATATTCTCGTTGTAAGTTCAAACTCTTTCTTTGTTTTAAGTAGTTAATTTAGCTTCAAAATTATTACATCAGTAAGTGTTTTGAAAAACACGTATATTGACGAATAGCACGAGTAAGTATATTAAAAACATATTACAGATTCTACAACAGTTACAATTTATGTTTTAAAATTTTACTGTGATGGCTAACACCTCTGTTACAGTATGCTTATATACTTATAAACAAATATAATACATTCAAATTGTTTAAAGTTTTGCATTACCAATTTGGTTCTTCTTCTATAGATAAATCTGTTTTTGAGTGCAGAGCAATTATAAAAGAATCGTCGTTCGTTAACAATTCTAAAGTCAGCTTATTTATGTACACACACTTGATATTTACAGCCTTAGTTACTCAGTATATAATATTGGATATAAGATTTATACTCAGTTATACGCGAGTAATTTATGTTGATTGGCATATTTGTCGAAAATATTCTAGCCTTACTACTACTTTTACCAAGGACTGAACATGTATCTAGTACTAGCATTATGCCAATCTATATATTAATACGTGAAGCGAAAACTTTGGATCCCTTTTCACGAAAATTGGGCGGGCGGAGGAGTATGAAATTACGCACACTTATACTTTATACAGAGAAGAACTGACGAATGCTAATATTTATATAAAATATGTATTTGTAAAGGAAGAGTGCGTGACGATGTGTAATATTATGATTGATGGAGAAAAAGTGGAGCAAGTGAAAGAGTTTGTATATTTGGGTACTTTGTTTACAAGGGATGGTAAACATGACGGAGATATTGATAGGAGAACGATTGCTGGCAACAAAGTGAATGGAGCCTTACGCGCTTTTATGAACAGTCGAAATGTATCCGAAAAGGCACGTTTGGCTGTTCATAGAGGACTATTAGTGCCCACACTTATGTATGGAAGTGAAAGTTGGGTATGGCAAAAGAAGCATGAGAGCAGAATAAATGCTGTAGAAATGAGAGCGTTGAGAAGCATATGTGGTGTGACTCTGAAAGATAGAATAAGAAATAGTGTGATTAGAGAGAGATGCGGCATGAAAGTGGATATAGTTACAAGAATAGAAAAGGGTATGTTAAGCTGGTTTGGACATGTAGAAAGAATGGACGAGGAAAGACTGACTAAGAAAGTTTATAAGGCTAGTGTGAATGGAACAGTCGCAAGAGGAAAACCTAGGCGAACGTTTCTAGACCAGATCGGAGGCGTCCTGGACAAAGGCCAGGTTAAGAGCTCCTTGAACCGACGGGCGTGTATGAGGAATGTGATGAAAGTGAATGAAGCCAGAGAAGTGTGTCAGGATCGTAGCAAATGGAAATCCGTAGTCTCTGCCTACCCCTCTGGGAAACAGGCGTGAATCTATGTATGTATGTATGTATGTATAATAAATACATTAAAGTAATGAAAAAACACTACACGCACACAACCATGCATTTGACACACGCAGTCGAAGCGTGTAACTATGGTTACATATTATATCAATATACGAGTATAATGACATGACATAATATATATCAGTTGGTCGAATTTCGAGCATTAGGCGACCGCTAGTAATAATAATTACGTAGATATTTTCGTAGCAAACACACCCGAAGCTTAGTTGACATTAGTGTAGAATCTCCAGAAAATACGACAATCTATTGCTACCTCTTGAACAAATTTTGCAAAATGTTATCTTATCTTATCTAATGTGGGGGCCAGTCAGTGCAGAGCTGCGACACTTTGACCCAGTGGGATCTTTTTCGACACTCTCCCAATAACGACTGCCATACGATGTTCATGGCAGCCGGGACCAACGGCTTAACGTGCTTTCCGAGGCACAGAGCAGGCGATAATAATTGTCAATCAATACGCACATAATTTTCGAAAAGTCATATAACTTCCAAAAGTCAGAGGTGCGCGACGTGGGCTCGGACCCGAGACCCTCTGCATTGCAGTCTGTTGGTCTCCCCACTGAGCTATCGCTGCTCTTAAATTTTTTCTTACAACCACTATATAATATAATCGTAATGCAGTCACAAACAGACTTCCTATAACAGACATTATACTATCGAGGAAATAAAGACAATTTTGATACTTATATTCGTATCTATCAAATTTATGCATCTCATAAAGAAAAAACACGGAAGGCGAACTAATATCTAAATATATACCAATTTCCTCTGACTCATCGCAACCGAACAACGAAAGGTGGAGGGTAGAAGTGAAACAATTTCGGCATTGACGTGTTAAGACATGTGACGCTATACCCACTTTATTTTATACAGGCTGTGTTTATTGAGCAGGTGACGGCCACCGATCCGTCTGGATCAATGGCGGAAGATTGTTTACGATATTTCGCGTAATGGGGCTTGGGAATAAGGATTGGGAGTACACGATTGAATAGTCGTGTTTGTCAAGGGATTTGGTGCCGCTCAGGAGAAAATTCGGAAATATTTGTATGACTAATTTCGACGGTAATAGTGTATGTGGCTTATATTACTTTATTATTTAAGTCATATGACTGAAATGATAAAATAATAATACTTTTGTAACTATAGAGTTGGTAAAAAAAAATTGTTACGATTATAGTTCTTCCTAGCGATTATTAATCCCAGCTTATGCCAGGATCCGCTTATTCCTGGTCTAACGAGATTTAGCTGAATATCAGTTTTTACACGGAGCGACTGCCATCTGACCTCCGTAACGTAGAAGGATAACATCATTCTATGGTTAGACCAGTCGTCAGGATATTTGAGGGCGCTGACTTCCTAATAACGACTGCCATAGATGTTCATGACAGCCGGGACCTACTGTTTAACGTGCTTTCCGACACACGGGAGTGAAACACTGCCAACTTCCTAACTCCGGGCTAATGATTAATAACTTCTTGACAGACATTCTTAATAAATTGCTACTAAGAAATTCTTGACGGAAAATCTTAGTAATTTTTTCAAGCCCGACCCGGGAATCGAACCCGATACCTTATGATCCGACGTCGAAGTCAAAGACATATAAGATACAACCGTTTAAAATCTAGTAGTAGTGGTAATTGTATAATGACAGAAAAAGGATGCACGATACAAATTTGAGGTAGCCGCTATTTAAATGCAGCTGTTCGAGGAAGATAGCGAGATATCTCCACTATTTCTTACATCGACATTTAAAATATTAATTTCAATCAATGCAAAGAAATTTCCACGTTAATATTACGCACTGACTTCAAAAAAACATGACAGCGTATTTGAGAATCAGCAGCGCGCGACTAGTATTCTTAGTTACCGCTTGTGATAACCTTTCAATAGAGACGGTAAACGCTTATCAAATGGCTGGGCTACTCTTTTATTACATAGTTTTCTTTTATGTATAAGTTGTTTATACTTTACTAATAAAGTAAATTCAGGGTTTCGATTTTAAATGAACTTTAGTATAATTTTACTGAAATATATTTTCAATTATCCATATACCTTGATAATCCTTGAACATGTTGGCAGAAATAAGTATTAAATGTCACTTAGTGTATTTTGTGTATCTCTAGGACAAGCCACTGAACGTGTCCTCGACTAACACGTGTGCCAAATGTGCCTGGCGATCGATTGATTAAAAAGGTATTTATGATTTGATTCGACGAAAAGTATACACATACATACATGTCTCTCGCTTATGTCATCAAATGTGTAGCCAGAGATGTATTCGATTGCCATTTTTTCAAATATCTCCCATGTACGTGCAAGCTCTGGAATGAACTGCCTGCTTCAGTGTTTCCCAAACGCTATGATATGTCCTTCGTCAAACGAGGTTTAAAGAGAGTTCTTCTTTCGCGGTAGGCAGCGGCTTTGCTGTCTCCTGACATTCATGTCCATCAGGTGGGCCACTTGCTCGTCTGCCACCAATTGCAATAAAAAATAAATTAAAAAGAACCCCATCCAATCGTTGAATCCCA
Organism: Catocala sponsa; assembly: GCA_963564715.1. NCBI lineage: Eukaryota > Metazoa > Arthropoda > Insecta > Lepidoptera > Erebidae > Catocala > Catocala sponsa. Next base: position 3,116,450 of record OY751337.1, read on the forward strand.
TAACAAAAGAAACCAATAACGCTTTGCTTGATTCGAGACCAAATGCATGGCAACCGCTTTTACTACAGTTGTTACAGGCAATATATTTCAACGAACATTGCCTTTAGATCCAATCGGTCCACATTTGGACCTAACGGCTCCTTCCCGTCTTAATTAAGTCGTCTGTTCATACTACGCCCAGAGCAACCCAATCTGTAGAGATTATCATCGGCGGTTAACAGTTTCCCCTAGTTATCACTCCTACGAAGTGAGTGGCCTGTACGTTGTCAGTTTAACTAACCGGCGATATGTGACGTAATCTTTGTAGTCAATAAGGCAAGTATGTATAGCCACGAGTCGATATCCTTACGTTGTAATGTGCATCAGAAAGGGGAGTATGGCTACCGATGGTCATGCCACGTGCATGAGAGCAAATAAAAGTATAGTTCTAAATGTCCGTCTGATTCAAAGCACGTAAGTCGATAAAATTTTGCTACATTTTGAATATCATTCACAATAATGGTAATTTCTCAACTTTACTGCAGTAACGGTTAAAGAAGAGATACTTTAAGCACCATTCATTACTCTAAATTAAAAAGTAAATTTTAATATTTTATAAAATACTGTTACAAATTTGTTAATGTTGAGGTACTTATGTATACTATTATTAAACAACAGTTATCTGTTACTAGATGTGCCCGCGGTTTCACCCGCGCTTATAGTTACTGCGCTCTTGTGGGTCGTAGCGTGATGTTATCCAACACGAATTTTTAACCAGTAGTTCCTGAGATTAGCACGTTCAAACAAACAAACTCTTCAGCTTTATAATATTAGTATAGATAACAAGTGAGAGCCGGCAGCGGCGTGAGGATAGCGGGTGACGGTGGTCATTTCGATGTCAGTACAGACTTCTGAGTGTGAAATGAGTACCGTAGTATTATACAAGCAATGTTCATTACCATAAGTATTATAACCATTACCAGATGTGGTTTATGGTTAAATAGCATTTTTATGGACTTTGTAGTACCTAGTTCTGTTTACCACATTTACGTAAGGGAAAATTTAATCTTATATAACAAAATTGGCTTAACGTGGAGATGTCTCTTCTCCATAGCGTTTATTATTCCTAAGTCACTTGGGTTCGGCTTTCTAGTCTAACCGGATTTGACTGGATATCAGTTTTTACATGGAGCGACTGTCATCTGACCACCGTAACCCGAAGGCTAAAGATACCCTAAGGCTAGACCAGTGTCAGGATATTAGAGGGCACTGACTTCCCAATAACGACTGCCATTAGATGTTCATGGCAGCTGGGATCGACGGCTTAACGTGCTCTCCGAGGCACGCAGCAGGCAATAATTATTGTTAATCCATACGCACATAACTTCGAAAAGTCATATAACTTCCGAAAGCCAGAGGTGCGCGACGTGGGTTCGAACCCGAGACCCTCTGCATTGCAGTCTGTTGGTCTCCCCACTGAGATATCTCTGTGCTAAAATATATAATGATTTATAAATTAAATCAAAGAAGTTAAAATGAAAGTCCATAATATAAAACAATATAATAATAACAGTAGCATATCGACGAAGTTTTAAAATGACTGAATATATTTGCAAGCTATTATACGGCCGAATATGCATGAACATCGTTGTCAAAATATAAAAATCCCAGCCCTAAAAAAATATTATATTGTATTTGATCACATATTGCCGCTTTCTTGGAATCAAACTTATAAATTGTGTTTCAATTCTCGCACAATGTTGTTATTAACGAAAGGAATGATTCTCGATACATTGGCCTACATTACGGCTTCAAGTACATTTCAGTTTTGATCACAGCTTCAGTACCGTTTTCTAAAATAAATAGAGGTGTTACTTGGACAAATGCTCAACGATTTAGCTACGGTGCATCGTTGGCACACAATATATGGCCGCAAGTTATAGGATACAGCGGCATGTGCTTCAAATGTGGCGAATAAAAGAAAAATAAATGTGCAAAGAAATTGTTGGGTATTTTTGTTTTATGAGACCGTTTTCGAGCGCTGTAGCTATTAGATTTTCTGGAAATGTTTGTACAGTTTTAAACTTGATAATGAATTTCGTGAATATAGCTACATATATATAACAGCTTGTATGTACTCGTATGTGTATAAATTTGCCAAATTTTTAGTAGCAGCGTCTGGTATAGTCCCACAAGACGGAAATCTTCTCCTTCTTCTTCTTTTCGTGTGGTTAGTGGCCAACCTGTTGTCTAGAGTTGTTTAAGCCGCCCGTAGGCCTCTGACATGGCTTAACGACTGCTGTCAATGTGACAGCAACCGGGACCGACATTTTACGTGCCCTCCGAAGCACGGATACGCTAAGATGAAATACCACTAAGCGGTCACCCATCTATAGACTGACCGCACTCAACGTTGCTTAACCTAGCTAATCGTTTACCGATCAGTGAGTGCAACTGGCTTTGAGCGCCTAAGACTGTAATTCTCTCGTCTATAGTTACATGGGACCTAAAAACATTGCTGGCTGAAAGTGAGTGTAATAAACCTCTGTTATCCCTTCGGGGATAAACATAAAGCACTATGTACGTTACATTGAACGTCAAATTTAAATGTATGAAGGAAATTTACATTTCAAATAGCCATATGCAAGCAAAGCCAGTCTACGACAATAATAATCTCTACTAGTTATTCTTTTTTTTTATACAACTATGGTGGCAAACAAGTATACGGCCCACCTGATGGTAAGTGGTCACCGTAGCCTATGGACGCCTGTGACACCAGATGCATCACTAGCGCGTTGCCGACACTAGGAAAGGAAGTGGGAAGGCGAAGGAGCGGGAAGTGGGTAAGGGGGTGATTAGGCCTCCGGTACTCTCATTAACCGAACGAAACACAACAGCAGGAATAGTGCTATTTCACGTCGATATTCTGTGATGATGATCCTTCACCGGTCGAGCCGACTCATTCATGCTGAAATCAGCGAGGCTCTTTTCACGGCAATTATATTTAAATCAGCAGTCTAAGTGATAAGTGCCTAGTTTCTGCCTTAGGCTTCTCTGGCGTAAATCCCACGGTAGCATTTACATACCTATGTGTTAAGGTCACACGTAAGTGTCGAACATCTTCACAAATTCTAATATGTATAATATTCTACAATCAAATAATCGACAAGAAATTAAATATCGATATATTTAATTTCTTGTCGATATGATAATATCGTATGGATGATGGTTAGATATCGATAAAAATATCGATTTTTTATGGTCGATATTATCGAATATTCGTCATATCCTTGCATCGCTAATCACATCAAGGAAAAATATATTTCATCCATTACATAGTTGGCACTTAAAAATGGTTTATAAAACATGACAGTTAACAAATTAGATAAATGTTCTGCTTGTTAATTACGACCGTTTGGTATTAAAAAAAGCCAACTTGATTCGTTTTGATCAATTTGTTTTAATTTATAACCTTGGGGAAGGTCCGAAGCAGTGGACGTCTTTTAGCTGGTTAACAGAATAATAGAGTTTTGAAGAGCCTAATTGCTACTATAAGTAACGTTACCGAAAACGTTTAAGAAAATTAAACATGTTACAATTCAGTTGGCATATGATGAAATGGTTTATCGACATGGCTCGCAAGTTCAAGTCCAGTAGTTAATTATCGCGCAGTGCAACCGTGAATATAAACATCGCGAGGAAACCTGCATGTTGTATTTTGTCCTCCTACTTAAAATAATTTATTTAAAATCAATATTGTTTTAGGTAGCCGTTTCACAATTTTTTTTATAAAAATACTATAAGTGAAAACTTGTAATTGGCCATAGCTTAGTCAAAGATATACATACTTGTTAACTAGCTGTAAGTTTTCTAAATTCGAAAATAAAATAAAATAAAGTGTCTGATGGCGGCTGTACACACTCGCCGAGACACCCCGAGACAGGCCGAGAGTGACAATGTACATGGTGCTCTCGTCTTGTCTCGCTCTCTCGCGCCTCGCCTCGGTCGGCCTCGGTCGCTTGTCGGTTTTTTGCGCCCGAGGCAAAGGATCTCGTTGGAGTACTATTAAATGGAACCATTTTCCATGGTGTTTCTGAAATATAAATAAATAAATAATAAATATATTACTAGTAATATAGGTATACACACATTAACTTACCGTGTTCGTTTTTAAGTTTTAAATATATATCTAGGTACCTGTTTCTATTGCGGTGCATAGTAACCTTCCACCATCTTCTTCTTCGCCATGTGTTAAGAATTTTCTTTATGTAGTAAATTTGTAAGAAATTATAATAGCTCACAGCACAAAGACAAACAGCAGCAGCAATTTCTACGTCCATTACTGCGGGAATCTTCAGTACGAATGAAAAAACGAGTGTGTACAGGTATGCTCTCGTCGAGAGCCACATCGCCCGAGGCTCTCGGCAAGACATTCTCGACGAGTGTGTATAGCCGCCATGATAATCCTGCATAATGTTTTCGAGGATATGTGAAGTCATATTATGGCTCAACCCTACTCAAAATTGAGATGAGGCCTGTGCCCAAAAGTGAATCAATTATATGGTTGATATTATTATATTACAATATAACAAAATGTACGAAGCAATAGTAAACAATGCCATTTGCACTACTTACTATTGCTGAGTATAGTATGTTATTTGTTGCCATGTTCATGTCATGTCTATTCAGTATAGAGTGGCCGTGAGTTTCTTGCAGGTTTCTTCTCATACCCTTTGCCTGAACCTAGCAACTAACCTAAATGTAGCTTCAGTAACTTAGTAAACTCACTAACCTATATACTTTGACGTTCATAAGTGTTACTTTGTGACCTAAATGAATAAATGATTTTTGACTTTGACTTTGACTTTGAAAACGGCCTTAGTCAAAACCAAAAACGGGACATCTTCCAACTTGTACCAGTCCAAAGCGGAGACATATTCGGTACTGGCAACGTTCGAATGGTATGGATTGGCTCGCCAAGTACGATTGAGGACGTTCCGCGATACTCGCCTGATGGTATGTCGATACGGCAGACATGGTCAACGTGTTTAGAACTTGGTGGAGAATCTGATGTACTCGTCGATTCATCAGTTGTAAATGTTTAATGATATGGGATAAAGCGTATGCTTAAATAAGGAGCAATCAAATTTCTTTTGGATGCACCGGGCATGCAGCTTTGGCTACTATGAACTAAGATCTACTACTTTATTTATTGTATTTACTTATTTAGTTAGCTCTTAGAGCAGCGATAGCTCAGTGGGGAGACCAACAGACTGCAATGCAGAGGGTCTCGGCTTCAAACCCCGTCGCGCACCTCTGACTTTCGGAAGTTATATGACTTTTTGAAATTATGTGCGTTTTGATCTACAATTAATAATTATCACCTGCGCCGTGCCTCGGAAAGAACGTTAAGCCGTTGGTCCCGGCTGCCATGAACATCTATCATATGGCTGTCTTTATTGGGAGAGTGTCGACACAAAAGATTCCACTGGGTCGAAGTGTCGCCGGTCTGCACTGACTGGACCCCACATAAGATAAGATAAGATAGTTAGCTCTTTTTTCTCGAAGGGTTAAGCAGAGATGTATTAAGCTCACAATTAAACTAGCTATATTTCAAGTTCCACGTAATAAAACTAACAATATTGTGGACTACCGGTCATATTTTCAAATTTTGTACTGCTTTTCTCAACTATATAACATAAAAACCGGTCCAGGAATTGAGCCTAGAACGTCTAGATAAGTCACAAATATCAGCTCAATAGACCACAGACTAACTAAGAGATGTAATATTACATTAAACCCGTAACTTAATACTATCTTTAAAAAAAATTACACATGCTAAACCAAACTTTTGTACCTGGTATATTTGTATGAGGAAATGATCATGATGAACGAGGCACTACTTTAGGCTATTCTGCAGGTATACAACCGTAGCTTTGTATAGCTTTGATTTATCGGTTGTAAAATTGCAACAAGGGCAGACAGTTTCCTTACAAATGTGACAATAATTCGTCTCTTACGCTCCAGTGAGGAGTATTCGAGTGCTGTTGCAAATTGCGCACAAGTTACACGGGGTAACTTTAAAACTATTTCTCTCTACACATCTAGTTAGAGGATTATTGTTTCATCAATAAGGCATATTGAAAATGATTGTTAACAGGCCAGACTGTCCTATACAACGGCACTGGGTGGAAATAGCCATAGGTACACATACATAGATCTCACACAACGTAGCGTAGAGGTACCTATAGCTACCACACGGTGCCTAGAGGGCGGCCTTACTAACACTACTAATATAGACTATAAGTACATTCTGTTACTAACCCATTACCAAACAATCTATGGACTTTTTTATGTAGGTACATACCGACATTAATGTCCGAAATAAAGATATTTTATTTTATTTTTATTTTATTTATATTGTTAGTCATATAGACTATTTAATAATTATTTTTTTAATAGTGATCCTTAATTTCTGGCACAGATTTTCCTGAAGTATGTTTTTGTTTTGTTTTTCTTTCATATACTTATTTGTTTTTTTTTTCAATGCTTGTGTTCAAACTAACCATCTTAATATGTTCACAACTCTGTAACTACATTTGCCGGCCTCGGTGGCGTAGTGGTTAGTGTAACCGACTGCCACGCCTGAGGTCGCGGGTTCGATTCCCGCATAAGTCAAACATTTGTGTGCATGAACATGGATGTTTGTCTTGGTCTGGGTGTTTCTATGAATAATATGTATGTATTTACAAAAAAAAAGTATAAATGTATGTTTATCCATTGTCTAGTACCCATAGTACAAGCTCTGCTTAGTTTGGGCTAGATGGTGTTGTGTGTATGTGGTAGAATATTATTATTATTATTATTATTACATACGCATTATAATATCATCTTAGTTACAAGTACAATGCAAACTTCAATTGTATATTGTCATATATATGTGAGAGCTTGTTATTAGCAATAGTGGTTAATTATTGTATTTATATATAAGAATATTAGTCTGTAAGCTTTCTGCAAAAAGAAATAAATAAAATAAATATTCAGGTCCTACGTAAGAATGTTGTAATTTTCGTGTATAAAGTAACACGCATTACTTCTTATTGTAAACATTTTTAATAGCGTTTTTTACAAGTAAGTACCTAAATGAAATATAAGATAATCGATTACAATATTAATTCAGCATTTTAATAAATTTCAGAAGTAAACTTGTAGAAATCATATCGCATTGTTTCTTCTTTAAATATAAACTAGCATTGTTCTCGTTGCAAAAGTTTAATTGTCAATCATGTTTGTGGTTTTTTTTTTCAAACCAAGTAATGTTTATCAGTTGTTTCTGTTATCAAAATCTCAATAATAGCGACGCATCTGGTAATAGCCCGGTAGAAGGTTATTAAGTGGGAATTACATATAGCTTACAAAATGTGGGTGTCCTTACAAGTCTGTCTTATTGTAGAGGATTATACAGGTGTCTATGTATAAATAGAGGTTTCTATTTAACAATTAATCGAGCAACCCTCTTCACATTATAATGCCAAACAAACCTAAAATTACCTGAAGTATTTTGTTACACTAAATTTCAATTTGCTATGTCCGTACACTAAGACTAGTCGATCCTTTTAGAACCTTTAGTAAATCACATTACAAGTGATGCCAATCTATAAATTAACATCCCATTCTGTCCGATTCAAAAGTGTGTGCAATCGTGAAAATATAAAACAAAACATTCAGACCCTGTAATTTAATGAATAAACCCTTTAGAGAACTTTGAAAAGCGTTCGAAAATTTAATATCATATTCACTAAAACGATGAAAAGTAAAATAAACTGCCCGCCATAATGATGTTTATAAACCGCAGAAACAAACAAATTGACTAGCAAAACCTGTTCACCATTGTTTTGGAGAACAATAGCCTAAACATGAATAGCCGTTGATTGTCGCGATGCCAACCAAATTTAATTTCGTTTTGAAGTTCGGACGGAATGGGTGTCTGTTCTCGTGTTGCTAATAATTGAATGTGTCATAACATTACTTTAAATGTTTGTTTTCAATTATTTTAATATTATTTGATGTTTATAAAAAAGGGGTTTATTTGTAATTCTTTACTTGTACTCTAAAGCAAAAGTATTCACAATGAACATGTAACAACTAAAACTTTTGTAACATACATATTTTTGCTGCACGTATTATATAGGACCATAAAGCAAAAAGAAATCAAAGGGTTGCACTCCGGGAGTGCCGGCAGAAGTGAAAACTTGAATATTAACTTTGTGCATTTTTGATACTTTGGAATGGTTAGGGAATAATTTTGCATGAACTGCTTTAATTAGCAGTATAAAAATAAGTACTTATTGCTCTAAAACATTAAATTTAAGTAGAATAAGCAAAGTGTTACGTTATGTTTTGTTTATTTTTCCTGTTTTTTCTTTTATGTTATTGCATTCATATTTAAATTTTAAAACCCTACCTTATGTTAGTTTATATTTTAGGTTTACAGTTTATGAAAATTGTAAACTCCTTACATAATTTTGTTGTCTCAACTGCGAATGCTGTGTTAGCTCGTAAGTGGCATGTATATTAGAACTCTGTCATCTAAATTTTTCACTAAATTGTATCATATATATGCTGTGAGTTAACCTCTTGTGAGACAGCTGGATGTTTACATTATCGCCCGTTATCGCCGCGTGCCACTTGAGATTTTGTTATTGTTAATTACCGGCCCACTCATAGCTCGTAGAATCAAAAAAATGGTACTACAGAATTTGTTATGATGTCAGCTACGTAGTAAAATATAAACAAGAGCTTTTTGCTGGCTCGCATGCGAGCCCCTGGCACACTAGAGGTTAACCAAATAAATAAAAGTACTATCATTTATGTGGTAAAATACAATATTCATTTATTGCGCTATCGTACATAAACATGACAATTCTCCCTCCGTCTTACGAATTTTCGATCAGGTCACGTGTCCTGACGCGAGTTTAAAATTTTGTACCCATCACAAAAAAGTGCACAACGCCGCTAAAAAAGTTTTCACTTCAAAAATATTTAAGATTTTGAAACCGGCTAAAATCATGTAAATATTATTCATGTATGAACGCCTTTTTTCATTTTTTGGGTAACAAACAATATCACGATGAATTTTTTTTTGTAATAATCGGTTCATACCATGTTTATAATTGTGACATCCACATCGTTTACAACTAATAAACAGATAAATGGACATTAGTACAGTATTGCAAGTATGTATGTAATATGCAAAGTTAGTTATATTAACATTTAAATAAATAAATTCAAGCAAATAATTTCAATGGAAAGCAATTGCGATAAACCAGTTTAGCGCGCTATGCTTGGATTATTTAATTTCTCAAGCAGCAATTTCATAAATTCTTAATCTACGCTTAAAGTTTCAAATGTCTATTTCATTGGAAAGCGAATACACAAATCAATAAAACGCGTCCCGATAAGATATATATTTAATACTTTCTGAAGAATACACGAATAGATATGAATGTGTATAATAAATACGTAGATAGTTGATACAAACAAATGTAAATTGGTATAGCCGCGGTAGTCCCCAGATTAGGCAAATGTTATAAATGTTGATCTAGATAGAACGCAAAAACATAAATTATGAAGTTTGTACATCCTGAATGGTCTAAACATAGCTAGCAAACTCGTCACGACCCTATGGGGAAAAGGGAGAGAGGATATGTTGTAGTCTTCCCACAACATATCCAGGCGCCATACTACCAATTTTCTGGCAGAAAAAAAAACATTGCCTAGATAATCTATTCTAGCATCTTACAATCAGTTGTTTCACAGGTCTCAAGCATAATTAACTTGTTTGTTGTTAATATTGTACATTCGATCGATATAACAGCATTTATCCAATATAGGAGTAACGATACCAATTCTCAGCACGTCTGTGAGGTGCCAGGGCCCGTCATTAGTTTAGCATGTCAAAGACACAGGACGGACACTGTATAGGAAATCCCAAAGGTTAACTTCGGATATATCTTCGATGTTCCATGTGTGTTCAATACCGGATTGATAGTGTCGCCTTTGATGTCCAATCTCTAAGAGGAACCCATGTTTTTGAATAAGATGCAGATTTTGGTTCGAAAATGGTGTAGAGTCGAGTTGAATATAACTTTAATTTATTGAACTTGGTTATAGTTTTTAGAAATGTTAGATGTTTTATAGATAATTTTTAAATAATAATATGTTTTAGGTTAAAAAATCGGCATTACCGTGTGTGAGGCCACGAGAAATTAGAATAGTGTATCTACTATACTACGGATTTTAAAGTAGATTATAAATAAAATGAAATACAATCTCTGTTTAAACTATTAAAACATGGGATTTTGCTCGTGGCTTCGCTTGCATAAATATAGGTTAGATTGGTAAAAAATATTTTCCCTGGATGAAAGTTACCCTATGTCCTTTTTTGTTCCCCTGACAACGTTTATGTGAAATTACATGATGATCCGTCGAGTATTTTAGGCGTGAAATCGTAACAAAGAAATAAACAAACAAACTCACATTCGGATTTATAATATTAGTTAGAATTATGATTTAGTTCTATACTTTCTCCGACGTCTTGTTTATGTTTCAGCAGCCATGTTCTTGTGGAGACTAAAATAGTTGCCATAAAAAGAAGTTAAATGTGAATTGAATTCTTTATTGTTCTATATTATTGCTTTATCTGTATCGTAACAGTAATCATATTATAGTGTTCCCAGAATCCAATGCTAGTATTCAATCGATTACAGTTCTGCATTGCTTCGTATTGATCAAGTAGATTAACGTGGTAAAGCTAAACTTGATCGGGTGTTATGACATACACAGATTTGATGGAAATAATGCCTGTATATTTAGATATATGTTTTAAGCTGTTGACTTAGAAATAAATATGTTTAGTGGCAATAATATATAGAATAAACAGCGTGTAACAGAAAGGTGTGGTCATATTTAAGCGCCACTTAATAAAACTCATGTGTAATGGAAAACTGCAAAAAATAAATGCGTATTACATTATTTTCACTAAGATATAGCATTTTCTTTTTATCGACTTATCAGTACGAGCACATTTTATTCGATACTACGCTAACAGCTGAGACGGTGACATGCGTTTACCCGAAAATGACTAGTCGACTATTTCGAATGTGATGTAATGCATTTGTTTAGATGTTAAATAATAAATAAATAAAATGTTTGAATTTGTCATAATATTCTAAATAATTTGTTTTGATCCAGTGACACATACACTTTCCAGATATACGTTACACTCCTAAAATATGACCACACGTTTCAGTTACACGCTGTTTGTTTGAGAAAGCTTTTTTGTGTTCATGTAGGAAAAGCACATGCTTTTATTTATGTTAAGATTGGCGATATAGAGGTAGAGGGAGAGCCTAAGAGAGCCTTAAGTCTTACGAATCAAAGCAATGCTTTTAGATATAGATAGGTTAATTGCTTAGCTGGAGAAGGTAACATTTTGACCCACGTTAAAAGTAATATTTAAAAAACTTTTATCTATACTTATAATAAAACTGTAGAGAGGTCAATTCTGTACATAGAATATATATTAAAAATTAATATTGGAGCATGAATGGTGATCGATACTGATGACAAAAATGCAATCAGTAAATTTTTTTTCTGTCTGTCTGTCTGTCTGTCTGTATATGCACGCATGGGTCAAAAACTACTGAAGGGATTTTAACCAAATTTGGTACGATTGTAGTCCATACTCCTGGGCAAGTTATAGGCTATATAATATAACGCTAAGACATAGGAGCTGAGCAGTGACGATAAATTTGAAGCAAGTCGGATGAAAATGCGCTTTCGAGCTCTTATCCTCGCATACGTTGATCATACACCAAAAGTATGTATTACAAAGATCATAGTCTTCAAAAGATCTACAAAAAAGTCCTCAATAGTATATATCTATATTTTATAAATTAGCTACAATAACGTGTTTAATCGTTAGGCATTTCTTCAAAGTGTATTAAATACATAAATATATTGTATTTGACATAGATATATCTTTATCAAACTCCCATATTCAAAAAGTAAACTTTAATAACTATTTTATAAAAAAAATATAGAAATCGGTTTATAAACACACAAGATATAGATGAAATAAAACTTCCAAATCTCGCCGCGCCAGTATGGGTACGGTTATACGGTTGATTTTTGTTTAACGCGCGAAACGGCCATCCACTGCATTTATAAAAAGGCGGGGGTGCTCACGCGCCGACTTCACTCACATTTTGTTTGTTTGGTTGAACGCGCTAATCTAAGGAACTACGGCAAAGAAAAATTTTTCAGTGTTGGATAGCCCATTTATAGAGGAAGGCTATAGGCTATATAACGTCACGCTACGACCAATAGGAGCGTAGCATAAACGAAAAATGTTGCAAAAACTAGGAAAATTCTCTTATGTGAAGCAGACGAAGTTGCGCGGGTCAGCTAGTCTATAATATTTAAAAACCGTCATAACTGACGTTTTATTTCGTGAGAGTATTTTATATCATAAAGCAGTAATGAAATGAAAATACATTTTAACTTTATAAAGCGAATGCCTAAAGCCTAAATATTTGTGATATAATCAAATTGTGGGTTTAATGGTTTTAAAATAGGACCTAAAACTTAGTGGACAAAATATAGAAGTTATTTATGTTGACGTACTTTCTAGGTTATTAAAAAGTGATATAGTACAGATACTATTAGGCTGCTTGAAGTTTAATAATAAATAATAATAATATATTCTACCACATACACACAACACCATCTAGCCCAAACTAAGCAGAGCTTGTACTATGGGTACTAGACAATGGATAAACATACATATATACTTTTTTTTTTGTAAATATATACATATTATACATAGAAACACCCAGACCAAGACAAACACCCATGTTCATGCACACAAATGTATGACTTGTGCGGGAATCGAACCCGCGACCTCATGCGTGGCAGTCGGTTACACCAACCACTACGCCATCGAGACCGACGAGTTAAATAGAAGATTTTGCGCTAAACTTTGTTTTAATATATACAGCGTGTGAGCGACTCAATACAAGAACAAGAAACTGTTCAAAGATATTTAGGTGCCATCCTAGACTCAGAGTTCGTAAGTTTATCAATTTCCGAACAAGTAAATTTTCGTTCTATATTACATACATAGCTATAGTAGTAGGTAGAAGATCCTAGATCTTAACGAAAATATTACCAATAAATTTCGTATTTCAACTAGTAAAGCAAGCACTAACTTCATCAATAATATTACATCGGGCTACTTACACGGGCTGAGGAGGCAACTCAATTTACCAATTACGAGGAGGGAGGGGTGCCCCAAGGCTTGTCACTGGTCCCACTAACGATGTTATGTAAGGAAGAATTGCGTCGAGACTGTCAATATTTGGTGCTCTCATCGCTCTGTAGGTTAAAGATAAGTACAAGATTAACTTAAAAGTGACCTATCAAGATATGACGTACTAGAAATTAAACGTAGTGACGCATGCATTTGAATGCATGCATCAGATTTGCCTGGTCTGGACACAGCACACACAATTATAATGTAAATGCTGCTATTTATCATGGTCTATAGTCTTTTGTGTCATGGTCAAAACTTACTAGTCGTCCTGTTGATAACACAGCACATCAACCATTATTGTGTGATACCATCTTATAAATTTAATATTACAAAGTTTATTCTGTTTTGCAGTTTTGCAGAACTATTCATTTTATTGTTGCACATTTGGCCTGTTATACTGTGAATAAACGCTTTTTCTCTATTCTTTCTTCTTTATTTTCTATAGAGTTTGTGAAGAGCTGTGATCTTTCTAAGAAAGACATTCTACGTACACTTAGGTGTAGAATCTTTTAACAATAATTTCAACAGTATTGATTTATTTGCCACACGCCCTAGCATATATAAAAAATTGTTACTTAGTGCTTTATCTTTACTATGATCTCATTTGATTGATAAAACAAAACCAAAAAATAGTGAAAATTCTTAATTCTAAATACTTATGTTTACTAAATATTGCACATGTCTACTGGTTCTCATTGTAACCCATTAATGTAATATACTTAATATGTGGTAAATGTCGCTGGTGTCACAGTTATGCTATATTTATTTGGTACAAGTTATTTAAAACCATATATTGTGTAATTGTTTGTTTACCTCAATATATGGAAAAAAAAAAGAAATGTTCGCCCAATCAGTTCTATGCCTAAACAAGTATATTGCATTTGGTTAAAAAGGGTTTTAGAATATAACTGGTAATATTGTTTTTTTCTTGGAAAGAGAGACTTTCTCCTACGAGACCTTCATTAATCTCCAATTTTCTGAAACTAAGAATATCATATCTGTAAACCTTGCCAAGGTTGGTAGTCAACCACAAGCTGACTGTAGACAAAAGGTTTAAATATATTAAAAGCGTTGTATAAAGGTACATGTACATATTGAATACATTTTCTCTATTTCAAAAACCCATTTCGATATAAACAAAAACTATAGCGTTATACGCTGAAAGAAATGGGGGAATAATATAAATATGGTGTAACCAAGTGGAAAGGATAAATGAAAGGCGATTAACGAAAAGGATTTATCGAGTGAAAATGTGGAAATGCCACGAGTGGTCGCCTAAAAGGCTGTCCTTTTAACCAATGGTCACATTATTAATGTCGGTAGGTATATAACAACCAAACCGAGTCACAGGGGAGCGTGTGGAACAGTTTTTTAATTTTACACTTGGTCAAGTTTTTGTTACTGTTAATGATGATCTCTGGGTCTTTATTTATAGTGATAAAATGTTTATTAAATTTGTCTTTAGGTGCATTTTAAGTAATATTTGTATTATCATGTGCTACAATTATCTCTCTGGGGACGTGTAGTTAGACCATCTAATTTAATTGTTAAACGTGACTAAGACTTTATTTCCACTCTTAGTCACCCTAAACGATCTTTATCATAGCTTCACCAAGACAGATTCTAAGATTTACTTACGTAGAAGGTATTGAACTTGCGATCGAGAGGTCGAATCACACCCATTGCAATACCGACGCAAACCAACTCCTAAAGTAAATACTCTATTTAGCTGGAAGGATTAACAATGATACTAGTCATTTGTTAGCCAGATAGCTAGACATAAAAAAAAAATTGGTGCAGTCTTTGGGGACTGACGATAGAAGTGAAAACTTTAATCCTTGATCATAAACACTTCTTTCTAAACCAAATTATAAACCAAATTATAAACCAAAAATAATTCAAAAATGGAAAGCGTTCGGTGACGATGACGCGAGTTCCATGATTTTTCTTCACCCAAGAAGTGCTCAAAGCGTTTGAAGAAGATTAACTTAAAAAAAAAATTTAAAAGGGACGGGCCGGATGCTGCGGTAAAAATTCGTTTTTTTGCGTAGGACGCACCATTTCTGAGATACTGTTAATACTCTAAAATAATTCAAAAATGGAAAGCTTGGAAACGTGACGATGTCGCGAGTTCTATGATTTTTGTTCACCCAAGAAGTGCTCAACGCGCCTAAAGAAGTTTTACTTCAAAATATAAATAATAATTCACGCCGATCTAGTGCTGCGTAAAAGAAGAACAAACTCGCCTTTGCATTTATCACTCTAGATTAGGGATAAGGACGTGTATGGCGCGATGGGTTAAGTGGTCACCACACCATTACACTGTTGGAAGTGTTCCAGGTACGATCTGGGTTAAAAAATTGTATAATCTATTCAGTTGAATCGAAAATTGTCACGAGTCGAGTCAATTTTTGTAAAATTAAACTATCTACTAAATTAAAATTGTTTTTTTAATGCTAACGGCGATCAAATATAGCATTGTCATACAATTAATTGCATAGATTGGTTTGGTGTACCTTACAAATATACAGTCAAACGAAAATTATTATTTAAATTGGAAGTCTAAGGCCAATGCGAAGAAGTTCAAAGTTGTCTTTATGCGTAACCCTTATAAACCATTGCCGTCGATAACAAGCGTAATACTCGCCTTGGGCGTATGCGGAAATTGTAATTATAATTAGGGAGTTTTCTTGAACAAAAATGTATCCCTCGGGCCAAATTGAATAGATACACAACGTAAGATATGAATACTGCTGGTTGTAGAAGCTTCCTTTTGACTTCAGTATTGAACGGTCGTATTAAGTAGGAGGATTTGACAATTTAGAATGAACTAGCGGTTGCCTAGTGCTCGAAATTCGACCAAAATTTGTCTGTAAGATATTGCTGATATAATATGTCATTAATGTCATTATATATTGATATATGTAACCATAGTTACGCGCTTCGACTGCGTGTGTCAAATGCATGGTTGTGTGCGTGTAGTGCTTTTTCATTAATTTAATGTATTTCCAATGCATATTTTATATAAATATTAGGATTCGCCCCTTCTTCTCCATCATGCTTCACGTATTCATACGAGTAGATAACTATGATTTCTCACAGAAGTGTTTGTTTGTGTAAAAATTGCAAGAATATTTGATGTATTAGTTCATAGGCTAGTCGACTATCATCGTGCTTAAATGGCTGTTCGCTATTTTTGTAGCATCCTAATCCTAACTTCCTAACTAATATTATAAAAGCGAAAATGAGTTTGTTTGTTTGTTACCTTTTCACGCCTAAACCACTGAACCGATCATCCTGAAATTTTGCATATACGTTGTCAGGTGTACAGAAACGAACATAGGCTACCTTTCATCCCGAAAAAAATTACTGTTCCCGAGGAAAACAATAATAACGTTCTTATGATAATAGATGGCGCCACGTGTCTTACGAATCATGATTGAATTATATTATTACAAGCAGAGTAGAACCCGAATTGGTTGTCAAATTCTAAATTAACGCGAGCGAAGCCGCGTGCAAAAGCTAGTAAAAAATAAATTTTAAACAGTACATACTTATTATATTATATTTATTGTATGGTGTAGATTTTACAAGTATGCGTGAATGGCCAAATGCGAAATTTAAAAGCATGTATCAAAATTATACTTATTAGTAACACTATCGTATGTATAACAATGTTATTTTATCTTCTTCTCCCTAGCCTTTATTATTCCCAAGTCACTTGGGGTCGGCTTTCTAGTCTAATCGGATTTGACTGGATATCAGTTTTTATACGGAGCGACTGCTATCTGACTTCCGCAACCCGAAGGCTAACGATACCCTAGAGCTAGACTAGTGTCAGGATATTAGAGGGCAATGACTTCTCAATAACGACTGCCATAGATGTTCATGGCAGCCGGAACCGACGGCTTATCGTGCTCTCTGAGGCACGGAGCAGTCGATAATTATCAATCAATACGCACATAATTTCGAAAAGTCGTATAACTTCCGAAAGTCAGGGGTGCGCGACGTGGGTTTGAACCCAACATCCTCTGGATTGCAGTCTGTTAGTCTCCCCACTGAGCTATCGCTGCTATAACAAACAATGTTATTTTATATCTTTTAAAAATTAAATCCGCCCGCGATATGCCGATTTTCGAAATATTTATAGTTCCGAGTTTAATTCATTTTCTATACACACATGAACCATTGCCTATGTACCGCAGTATATAATTATTCCGCATTTAGTATATATAAAGAGTGTAATATTGTCAGAAGATAATATTACACTCTTTATATAACAGAAGTTTACGCGAATGTTATTCATTGAAATTAAACTACTATATACGGATTTTATCGCGTTGTTTATTTGACACTTTATTACAAAATTTTTAAAAACTGTTACACTACTATAATTATAATAATAAAAATTTATTTATTTAAAAATGAAATTACATTGTAGACACACAGTCTTATTGCTATACACGATGACAGTATACATTAACTACAATAATGGTGGGTGGAGTACTGTTCTCCTAGATAGGCTACCGAGCAGCCTGAGTTCAGGAGGTACAGTGGCGGCCCTCTACTGGTTGTCATATTTTATCGGTACACGTCATACATGCCTAGTTACTATTAAACTTTACTAATTTTTAAGCTAATTAAATTATTGAAACTATTAAAACTATTTATACTATTACTATACTATTATACTATTTATATTTATGTTTACACTTTCCCCGACGTTTCGGATGTTTTCAGTAGCCATGGTCACGGGGAGACTAAGATGGTAGTTGTCTCAATGTTCCAGTGTAGTTATTTCAAAGTACCCGAACATAATTTAATCATGGGTGTTTCTACTTACGCAGAATGAGCTCAAAGTATCATGAAGTCTAGCTGTGGTTTGCTTCTTCTTGGATTTGACTATTTGAATTACTGGATCCCAAGCTGGTGGTACGTTATGTTAGTATCTCGAATTCCTACAGCTCAACAATATAACGTAGGTACATATCCATACAACGCTTTCCGGCCCAGATTATCATAAACTTGGGCGGCTTTACTTATCTTATTGCATGCGCTTAACTGGAACTCCAATGTTATTCCACCAGTTCATCAGCATAGTAATTCCTTTCTAAATAGTAATCTTAAATATACACATTAAAGTAAGCGTAGAAAGGCCTTGTTTATCCCGTAGCGTGACTTTGCTTGTGAGGTCCCAGATTTATACTATTTATGACTACACGGATACATACATAATATTCACTAACTGTATAGACTAGTGGTTCAAGTGGTCGCGTCGCCACTGCCGCTGCGTCGAGTGTTATGGGTTCGATCCCCACACGGGACAAAAATTTGTATGATCTATAAATATTTGTTTTTTATGTCCGTTGTTTGAATGTAAATTCGCCCGCAATACAGAAATTATACCTAGAGCAGGAGTGTTGTCTTTAAAAAAAAGAATATGGTTGAGCAACGTGCTTTTTTTAAAGATTGGTGACGTATTGGACTACAGGCTTACTATACTTCTAGTATTCTTATAAATTACTTTTACTTTTTACATCGCTAATATAGTAATCAAGCGTATGGCTAGGCAGAAATGTTAAGCTGACAGTTGCTACTGTATAATGTATATGGCCAGCAAAGAATTCTTTCTCTATTTTGAGAGTTTGAAAAACAGCTCTGTAGATACGATATACTTCTTAACTATCAGAAGTATATCGTATCCACAAAGCTGTTTTTGTCCCAGTTAAAGTAGCATAACATAGCGTATTTTGACACATGCAAAAAAACTACTCTCTGCACGTGTGGAACTACGCTATGTTATGAGAACTGGTGAAGTTATTGAGGACAAAGCGAGCTAGTTATTTATCGTCGAGCAATCAAGACTAATTACTACATGTGGGACGATGGACTCGATAAATATTGCCTTGTGGTATCCAGTACTTTAACTGGGACAAATTAGTATTTTGCACCCTTTGCGCTTATCTACGTAATACTATCCTAGTGAAAGACCCTTGGACTGCCACGCAAAGCTCTCGAGTATGATCGAAGCCACGTATTTCTGACTTTAGGAAGTTATGTGCGTATTAAATAGTTAATCACTCAACTGTTCAAGTTTTCGACTTATAACTAAGAGGCCACAATATTTGCATATCCATTGAAATGAATTATTTATCGCTCGTTTTGACTGTGACGGAAAACATCGTGTCTACAATCTTAAATCGTGTAAACAAGAGTCTAAGAGTTCTCCATTATGTTCTCAAACATATGTGAAATCTACAATATTAGTTTAGCCAGAACAACGCGTGCTGGGCTCAGATGCCATCCTTACACGGTAGAGTCGATTAGAGCAACAACCAACAAGTTTGGGTACTCATACCTCTGCCGAACGACCAAGGCATGGAATTCTCTGCCAAGGCACGTGTTTCTTTCTTCCTTCAATCCTGGATCCTTTAAGCGGGGCGTGAAAAAGCACCTTCTCAGGCCGTCAAAGTAGGGACCTCAACATCACCTCGGCTGCTATGAGGGCGGTGTGGAGGCCACTGTTCTTAGACCACACGACTGCTTACCATCAGGTGGAGTGTGGTCATTTTGACGAGCACAATAAAAAAAAAAACAAAAGAAGACTATCATAGCAAAATTTACGTTTTAAATAGTTTGGTTAAGCTCGGATATCGGCATCCTAGCGTTGGTTGAAAGGTTAAAGAATTCTTCAGACATTAAAGGATTTTACTATTATGAATAATTATCTTAATTAAAATTACTTTCCCTAACGTCGCAGTTGCGAACGAAGTAGACCTGTCGACTAATGTCTGTCCAAAAAAAGCCTCAAAGTAGTTTAATTTCAACCACTATAAACAAGAAAGTACTTTCAGTGTAAGTCAGGTAAACATAAGACAGCATTAATACCAGAGCTTATTAAAATATCAGAATCATTATTTTTGTTATTATCGTATTTCTCGATCAGATCGGAGGCGTTCTGGACAAAGGCCAGGTTAAGAGCTCCTTGAACCGACAGGCGTGAATAAGGAATGTGATGAAAGTGAATGAAGCCAAAGAAGTGTTTCAGGATCGTAGTAAATGGAAATCCGTAGTCTCTGCCTACCCCTCTGGGAAACAGGCGTGAATCTATGTATGTTTATAAAGAGCAGCGATAGCTCAGTGGGGAGACCAACAGACTGCAATGCAGAGGGTCTCGGGTTCGATGCCACGTCGCGCACTTCTGACTTTCGGAAGTTATATGACTTTTCGAAATTATGTGCGTATTGATTGACAATTATCGCCTGCTCCGTGCCTCGGTAAGCACGTTAAGCCGTTGGTCCCGGCTGCCATGAACATCTATGGCAGTCGTTATTGGGAGAGTGTCGACACAAAAGATCCCACTGGGTCGAAGTGTCGCCGGTCTGCACTGACTAGCCCCCACATAAGATAAGATAAGATAAGATGTATGTATGTATGTATCTATTAAAATATGCAAACCCAATTTGCCTACAACAATAAACTAGGCGTCGTATCCTCAACAACCGTAACAAAGAAATATAATTTATACTACGCATTATACCTTCAATTTAACGATATGATAACAAAAAAATAACACCATAATAATGTGTAACGTAACCTAAACAAACGTTCTATAATGGCGGATGGCGGCCATGTTTATTTTGGCGGCCGTGTCAAACATGACCGGACGGGGATTATCCGGGTAGTGAGGGCCGGTTGCGGGAAAAATTTACCGGGATATATATTGCCGGCGATTTTCAATGGTTTTTGCATTCATTTTTATTGTACCTACGAAATGGTTTGTTTGGATTTTATTTCGGTGCTAATCTGGTGAAAAAATGTTTGTGTGCTGTCGTTTTGTGATATTCACTGAAATACAGGAGGCATTCGGGCGCGTGTTTTCCAACGAGTAAGAATCTCTTGTTCAAAGAATAAAAAGGTATCATAGTATTTTAAGATATTATAACAATACTGCTCTTCGGTTCTGTAGCTATTTCGGATAATGAACGGATTTACTAGTTGTTCTTGATTTTAAGAAAGTAGAGACCTCAACATCGCCTCGGCTGCTATGAGGGCGGTGAGGAGGCCACTGCTCTTAGACCACACGACTGCTTACCATCAGGTGGAGTGTAGTCATTTTGAAGAGCAAAAAAAAAGTGCATTTATAATTAAAAATAAAAAAAGCAACCAGAAAATCCTACCTAGTTTTTAACCTTTTTACCTCATAAATACGACACATATGTCCGTGCCTTTACCGCCTGTGTCGTATTTCTGCGACAGAGAACATGCACGATACTTTTGTATTATTTTCGTTCTATTAACTGCGTGGTACAACTAAAACCATTATTGAATAATGGTTTGAATTTGAGATATGATTTTCAACATTTACTTAAAATTCTGTATTTCTGCACCTCCCTAATTATTGTAGGTATTATTTTATCGATTTGTAGTCGGGCGCTAGGGGCACGGCAATCGATATTTAGCTAAGCGCTTAAAAGGATAAAAACTATAGCAATGTCAATGAATGTTAATTCAGTTCAACAAAAAATATCTTCAGGTCCTAAATAATAAGTGGGCTCACCTACTGCTATGTACTGGGCACATCCAGATCCCACGCTACCACTGAGAATTGTTAGGCAGAAAACCACTTTACCTAACCTAGGAATAGAACGCCAGTCCATTTGCTACCGATGTATGCAATATGACCTAAAAATTGTTTAAGCTTTTAAGCGCTTAGCTAAATATCGATTGCCGTGCCCCTAGCGCCCGGCTACAAATCGATAAAATAATATACTACAATAATTAGGGAGATGCAGAAATACAGAATTTTAAGTAAATGTTAAAAATTATATCCCAAATTCAAACCATTATTCAATAATGCTTTTAGTTGTACCACGCAGTTAATAGAACGAAAATAAAACAAAAGTATCGTGCATATTCTATGTCGCAGAAATACGACAAGGGCGGTAGAGGCACGGACATATGTGTCGCATAAATGTGACACAAGCCGTAAAAAGGTTAAGATAAAGCCTATAAACACTAGGAATCTAGGAACTTAGGAATCAACAACTTCACTTCACGAACATATGCATAGGTAGGTACATAATCGCTTACTAATGCCACTTGATCAAGAAGGCCAACAATAAGAGTACTTATATCTACCCACTTATCGATTACACATAAGCGGTTATTACTACAGCAAATAATCTAATTATTTAGCCTAAACGTAGCCTTATTTTTCGCGTAAGAAAGGCTAAATGGGTAATTATGTACAACATGATTTGTTCGAAGGCGATATATTTATTTTATTGTATACTAGCTTTTGCCCGCGGCTTCGGTCGCGTTAATTTAGAATTTGACAATCAATTCGGGTCGTATTCTGCTTGTAATAATATCATTCAATCATGATTCTAAAGACACGTGGCGCCATCTATTATCATAAGAACGTTATTGTTGTTTTCCTCGGGAACAGTAATTTTTTTCGGGATGAAAAGTAGCCTATATCCGTTTCTGTACACCTGAAAACGTATATGCAAAATTTCAGGATGATCGATTCAGTGATTTAGGCGTGAAAAGGTAACAAACAAACAAACTCATTTTCGCTTTTATAATATTAGTTAGGAAGTTAGGATAAAAATAGCAAAAAAAAAATTCTCTGTCTTTTTATGAAAGTGCTTATTTTTTTTTATTGTTGCCAGTCAAATTGACTCCACTCTGTCTGATAACAAGCAATCATATAGTCTTCGAGCAGACCTCCAGACTACATCCTCAATACAAATGAAGTAGTGCCGTGACCCCTACTTAGACGGCCTAAGATAGTGCTTTTTCACGCTCTCCTTGATGGACCCACAATCGAAGCAAGAAGGAAACACAGGTTTTGGGATTAAGCGTGTTTATTATACTTTGTATAGATTTATAGTTTCACGTCCACATGTAAGGTGATTTACATCTACATTTATCCACAACTATCATTTTAGGTAACGCGTACCTAATAGGAGGCGAGCCTTTCGCCATCCAAACACAATTCCAGGGTACTGTGCTTGATATATGGATGAAGGCTGTTTTATGCTGCTTTTGAGGCTTTTTCAATGCAGTTAAATGTTTGAAGTACGATTACCTTTATTATTGCCAAGGACGGGGTATTCGCTTTTACCCTTTAAACCAAATCAATCACGTACTCCTCCGTTTCAGGATAATTTACTCCCACGGATGTTTACGTGGATGTATGCTATGGCTTTTCCTTGAGACTGAGGAATTATTTAAGAAGAACATAAAGTCTTTTGCAAGATTAGAAAAGTGCAAAAAACATTATTATGCAACAAACATATCTCCATAGGCGACAATAACCCTTTATCATGAAGAAAATAAAGTCTTTTGCAAGGTTAGAAAAGTGCAAAAAGCATTCCTTATGCAACATACATATCTCTATAGGCCACGATAACCCTTTATCATGGTTTACATGGAGCCAGGTCGTTTTTACGACATGTGTAAGGTCTACAGGCCACGATAACCCTTTAATATGGTCTACATGTAACCAGACATTTTCTTCTTTTAAATGACGAATCTCGCCCTTGGATTATATTTTGCGTCATGAGGGGCTTTATAACATTCAAACAACAGACACGACGGAGTAAATGGCAATGGAATAGCCCGTGTTACGTAGGACTTCAAAACAATATTTATGACTGCACGGATGTCGTAGAGTTTTAAGTGGTAACCTCACCGCTACTACCGCGCCAAGAGTTGTGGGTTTGAACCCCACATGGGACAAAAATGTGAGTGATCCACAAATGGTTGTTCCGAGTCTAGGTGTTCTAGGTGTCCGTTGTTTGAATGTTTGTAAAGTCCCCCGCGACACAGGAATTATTCCTAGATTGGGAGTTGTAACATTTTTATAGAAATAGAAATATAGTTTGCGATATGTAAGTGTAATAGCAGTTCTGCCTAACCTTTTAAGAATATAAGCGCGTGAGGTTCTGTATGTATCAATCGTACATCTAGCTTTTAATACATAGATATACCTACATCTCGAGAAATGAACCAATCTCTTTAGAACAATACAGTAAGAAGATTTGACCAACTATTATATGTATGTAGCTTCACACGAAGATATCGAATTTACTTAATCCCATCTTAAGGTGCAGCGCAGACGACAGACTATCCGTGCCGTACTTTTTAGTCTGTAAAAATAGAACCTATGCAATTATAAGCAGTAACGCATACGACGTGCAAAAAGTCCGGCGCACTAAAAATCCGTGTAATTTTGGCAGACCGCGCCGCACAAAGCGTGCGCGAAAAAATAGAACGTTTACTTCAACACGCGCTAACGTAGACGGCGCACACTTTAGTCTGCAATCTCTAAATTTCCATAGCGTGTACGTCCCTACAGTTCTACCGACAGAATGATCGAAGATGTGCATCGTATGCGTTGAATGTGTGAAAAACCGCGACGGACATTTTGCGCGCCATGCAGACTTTTTGTGCGCTGCAAACTCGATCGCACAAAAAGTGTGTCGTCTGCGCTGCACCTAAGTACTACACGAACACGAATAGACGTTTATTAATACCTCCTCGTAAAGTCAAAGACAAAACGGCCTTTTTAATTATTAATACGATACAAATAAAGATTTGCTATTTGGTCGGAGTAAAACAATCAACTCGGACCGTACTCTGTTACTGTCATGTACAATCAAATGCTAGTACTCTGAACGAGAATATATTGTGCACCTGCCTACATTTTTATTTCGAGGGCAATAAGATTGATTTTTGTTTGGCTCAGCAGTATGTTCAGAGTAGCAAATAGGCTATTTATGTTACAAATGAACGTTAGAAAACAAAAGAAAGTTGCCGGTACGTTTGATAGACATGTTCTATTTCGAACTTTTGTGCATTCATATTATGTTTTTATTAATTGCAAGTTGTAGATTGAACGATATCGAACACAAGGAAGTGGTTTTATGCGAATGCTTCCGTGGCGTAGCAGTAGTGAATGCGACTGCTATACATCAGGATTTAAGTTCAAATCCTGTGCCGGGCTAATAAAAAGTTATTTGGTTTTCCTGCTAAGAAATCTAAATAGCACCCCGGAGTTAGGAAGTTTGCAGACACTCCGTGCCTCGGAAAGCATATAAAGCCTTTTGTTCTGCACCTGATTTTACTCCAGTCGTTTTGCATTGCCTTAGGAATCATGAAAGTTAGGGAAAAGAAAGTGCATTTGTGTTTGCGCACACACTTGTGCACTATAATATCAGATGGACAGTATCCATTAGGTATGACCCCCGTGAGCAAAATTCAGTCTGCAGGACTTTATACTAGTATTTTAAAATGTCTGATTCCGAATGCTTTATATTTAACCATTCACTATTTAAATGTGTTAGGCGAACGTTTCTCCATCAGATCGGAGGCGCTCTGGACAAAGACCAGGTTATGAGCTCCTTGAACCGACGGGCGTGTATGAGGAATGTGATGAAAGTGAATGAAGCCAGAGAAGTGTGTCAGGATCGTAACAAATGGAAATCCGTAGTCTCTGCCTACCCCTCTGGGAAACAGGCGTGAATCTATGTATGTATTACCAAGAACTGAGGGTATGTTACGGTTTCTTGTGTAGTGTGTTATGGTTTCTTTGAATAATTATATGAATATAACGCTTTTTTGGGACCCAAGAAATTTACACTAATTCTAATGTTAACATAATATTGATGTCACTAACAAGGCAAAGGCATTGACGACTTTGTCTGTTTGCCCAATTTTGGCACAGGCCTCATCCATTTCCTTCCATTCTTTTTTGTATAGCGTGCTATCCTGATCCATGTTTACCTACAATCGCTTTTAATTTCATCTTTACTTCTTCGAAACTGTCACCTGCGTTTACTTCTGCTGTTTCTTGGATACCAGAGTATTATACTTTTGTTCTTTCGCAGTGGGAATGAAAATATATTACTCTGGCCTCTAACTAAAGTGAAAATGGACAGGCAACATAATAAGAGATCAGTTTTTCTTATAATGTTTAGTTTTAATCCACTTTAGTTGGATACCAGAACATTATTGTCAGCCTCGATGCGTAGTGGTTAGTATAACAGGTTCGATTCTCGCATAAGTCAAACATTTGTGTGCATGAACATGGATGTTTGTTTTGGTCTGTGTGTTTCTATGTATAATATGTATGTATTTACAACAAAAAAAATATATATATATGTTTATCCCAATGGATAAACATATATATATAATTTTTTTTGGGTACTAGACAATTCTAGTACCCATAGTACAAGCTCTGCTTAGTTTGGGCTAGACGGTGTTGTGTGTATGTGGTAGAATATTATCGCATACGCGAAACTCTTAATTCTTCTGAATTGAAATCTGAAAAATGTTATACATATAAGAGATATTTTAGTAGTATTAATGGTTATTAATACTACTAAAATATCTCTCATATAACATTTTTCATTATACTTACATTTAATATCAATTTGGCTACATACTAAATCTTAAGTTTAGACCAAGAAACAATAAACAACATCCCTCCCATTACAATAATACTTGAGAGGGTGCCCTACCATTACTATGGCAGTAAAACTCGTAACATAGATGATGTCCATGATAGAACACTGTTAAGCGATGCCCCTTAAATGTGTATACCGATTGTTTATAAGTTTGCGTACATTTATAAAAAAGGTTAAACATATGAGTCATTAGATAGTGCTTATTTGAAGATAATTTTTTGAAATAAAAACTTCTTAATCGGTGTTGTGCACATTTTGTGATGGGTAAAAAATGTTAAGCTCTCGTCAGGACACGTGACCTGATCGAAAACTCGTAAGATGGAGGGAGAATTGTCATGTTTGTGTACGATAGCGCAATAAATGAATATTGTATTTTACCACGTAAATGATAGTACTTTTATACTGATAATTAAAGGCATTCGTGCAAAATTATTCCCTAACCATTACAAAATATCAAAAATGCAAAACGTTAATATTCAAGTTTTCACTTCTGCCGGCACTCCCGGATTGTAGTAGTAGTAAGTAAGTAAGTAATTTTATTTTTCAAAATATAGGTACACAAAATACAGACAAATATTATAACACAGCAAAAAGCAAAAAAAAAAGTACATACATAATGAAAAATGAGGTTACCACTCAGGTTTATTGTTGGTTTGCGGTTAATACCTCAAACCAACCCTGATGTTATGTGGTAACCCCAAGTGACGCCCGGACGTACATCAGCTACTCTTTAACAACTTCCACATCCAAAAAATAAAAGAATTAAAAAAATACATACGTAAGATATATATATATATATAAATTATAATTGATTGATAATTATAATTGATTGATGATTGCAACCCGTTGTTTTTTTTTATACAACTAAGGTGGGAAACAAGCATACATTACCTGATGGTAAGTGGTCACCGTAGCCTATGGACGCTTGCAACACCAGAGGCATCACTTGCGCGTTGCCGACCATTTAGGAAAGCAAGTGGGAAGGAGAAGAAGCGGAAAGGGGGAAAGAGGGTAATTGGGCCTCCGGCACTGTCACTCACCGAACGAAACACAGTAGGAATACTGGTATTTCACGTCGATATTCTGTAAGAGGGTAGTCCTTCCCCGGTCGAGCCGGCACATTCATGCTGAAATCAACGGGGCTCTACTACTCAATATTATAGAAGTCAAATAAATAATATGATATAATAATATGGTATTCGATTAGTCGTAGTCGATTGCGCATGTGTTAGTTCTGAATTATTACTACTGTGTAATTGTTTGTTGTTCCAAATCAATAAGAACATAAAAATATGTATCATGTTTATAACCTTGAAAGGGTAGAGATGAGACCCAACAATGTGTGTAGATTTTGCTAACTATGGTTTCAAGTTACATGTATGGTGCAACCATATTGCTGTTTACCGGGCACGATTCTATATTTCAGATATTTTTGAAGAAAATTTAACGAATATTTGCTCCGATCCCGGAATTGAAGCATATACCTTCTACACAATAGCTGTATTAATTTCAAAGGATTTTTGAATATTTTGATGTGTTTAAGGTCCATGCTACGAATTTTATGCGATTCGAGAGTAGGTAGAAGTAGGCAGTTATAGGGAAATTTTGTGTTGTAGAGCCTCGCTGATTTTAACATGAATGCCGGCTCGACCGGGAAAGGACTATCCTCTCACACAATATCAACGTGAAATAGCAGTATTCCTACTGTTGTGTTTCGTTCGGTGAGTGAGAGTGCCGGAGGCCCAATTACCCTCTTTATCCCTTCCTGCTACTTCTCCTTCCCACTTCCTTTTTCTGCCAAAGGGTTGGCAACGCGCAAGTGATGCCTCTGGTGTTGCAGGCATCCATAGGCTACGGTGACTACTTACCATCAGGTGGGCCGTATGCTTGTTTGAAACCATAGCCGTACAAAAAAAAACTTTTATGTTAGAGTAGTACAAATTGGCTTATATTGAAAACTATGCAGCTATTAGAAACATCATCATCATCTATCTAGAATAAGTTATTATTAGTTAGCAATTCAGAATTCACCTCTTGATTTATTTATGAAGTAGGTAGCTGTCCCTCGGTTTAACAACGAGCCCCCGGGGCTCGTAGTGTGATTTTATATGTATATTCTAAATCATTTCAGAATAAAGAGACTATCTATAGAATAAAGCATTTTCAATTAATTAAACTACCATTTCAATTTGAAAATTCTTTAGAGAATAGCGCTTTTAAGGAAACAATGACTGTCTTAAGTTTTGTAATAATAATATTGTCGATAATTAAGATAAACCGATGAGGGGGCTGGGGGGCGGTAAGAGCTCATCAACCATGTAGACGGCAATACGTCTCGTCCCAACGAGACGTATTGCCGTCTACATGGTTGGCAGTCAAAATTAACTACTATATTTAGTACTAGCTGTTACCTGCGACTTCGTCCGCGTAGATTTTAACTAAAAAGTGTTTGTCTCCGCGGAACACTGTTCCTTTTTCTAAAATCAAAGTAGCCTAAATTACTCCTTATATCATCAGCTATCTGCCAGTGAAAGTCCCGTCAATATCGGTTCAGCCTTTTCGGAGATTAGCCTGAACAAACAGACAGACAGACAAACATTTTAAAAATAGAAGTTTTCGTATAGGTGCCTTATATACTTTCATATGCATTAGATAAAAAGCTGTTATTTTGACATTACAAACAGACACTTCAATTTTATTTATTTGTATAGATGTATAGATATGTATTTAGATTTACAATGACGGATGCCCAGCCTAAGCTGACATATCAGATTACTTGTATTTACATGAACTAGCACGACGCCGTCAGGTATAACTAACGGTGAACTATAGCTGAACTAATTGGCTGTCAATTAGTGTCTCTGGCCTATGACTATCGGTGGAGGCAGCCTTAGGCGTGGGGCGTGGGGTACTAAGGCTGTGTACGCACTCCGACGAGTAATCGAGTCTCTTAGTGTAAACAGTTTAGGTTATCAATTGGATAGTGGTGTATGCACAAGTTCAGAATTTAACACTATGTCGGGGAAACATGCTTTTAGATTGAATTTAATGATTGAAGTATAGCTTCCCATGTTAAAGGACCTACACATTCAATCTATCGTTGGGTTATTTGTTTCAATAAACATTTTGCTGATTTGTGCTGGTTTTTTCTTAAGAGAAAACTTCTTTAGTCGCGTTGAAAAGTCGCGTTGTACAGAAATCGCGTCATCGTCACGCTTCCACGCTTTCCATTTTTGAATTATTTTAGAATATTAACAATATCTAAGAAAAATAAAAAATAACGGAATTTTGAACCCCTTAATAACTCCTAAGACAGACATTGAGTAAAAGTGCAATAGTAGCAATTGGCACAAACAGAATTCTAAGGCCATTTTAAATATGCTAACTAATTTATTAATTTATAGTTACACCATACAATTATTATTTAAAACAGTTAGGGAATAGTATGAAGTAAAATGCCCTTACAGATCTTCTTCTCCCTTGCCTTTATTATTCCCAAGTCACCTGGTGTCGGCTTTTCTGGTCTAACCGGATTTGACTGGATATCAGTTTTTAAACGCAGCGGCTGCTACCTGATCTCCGCAACCCGAAGGCTAACGATACCCTAAGGCTAGACCAGTGTCAGGATATTAGAGAGCACTGACTTCCCAATAACGACTGCCATAGATGTTCATGGCAGCCGGGACCGACGGCTTCACGTGCTCTCCGAGGCACGGAGCAAGCGATAATTGTCAATCAATACGCACATAATTTCGAAAAGTTATATAACTGCCGAAAGTCAGAGGTGCGCGACGTGGGTTCGAACCCGAGACCCTCTGCATTGCAGTCTGTTGGTCTCCCCACTGAGCTATGGCTGCTTTTTGCCCTTACAGATCTATAAAACAAATAACTTATTGTCACGTAGTCGATTCGTGACGCACGGCCGCGTGCGCGACGAGTGAGGAGGTGCCATTTCTAGTCCACCTCCAGTAGCAGCAGCCTATATAAGTGGATCGCGCCGATGATGAAGCTCCTTCCGCTGCGCTGTCCTGTCTAAGTTTAGTGGAATATAGCCATCCACGAACCACGCCCTGATTTACTACCTACCATCTAGTCGTTTGTTTTAGATAATTCGGGAAATATACTTGTAGAAGTGTTTATCTTAACCCGGCGAGAATGTGGTGAAAAAAAGTTACACGAAGTATGTGGCAGGGTAAATTTTACCCTTATTTATTAATGCATACTGGGATGTAATTATAGCCATATTATTTAAAAATGTACTATTTTGTTGATTTTAATTGTATTCTTTATAATATAAAATAAAAAACAATGTATATTCTAATGTATAATTATCAATTTTACAGCGAATAGGAAAGAAGGAATTAACAACCAACAAAAATTAGGAACCTCAGAAACCATAACAAATCTTAAAATTTCTTCTTATTTTTTTTAATAATTGTACATTAAACGTTTAACTTATGAGATCTTCTTATAAAAAAATTAAATCAACTATATTTAAATCAGTCTTAACAGTATTTTTTTCAGTCTTGAACATTGGCACAATCATTGCAAAAGAAAATCGCATGTTCTTTACATATGGCTTTTCCACAGCGCTTGCAACCATGTTTAGTCTTCCGGTCTTTCTTATAGGGACAGTCACGACATCTGACAGCTCGTCCAGAAATATTTTTTGGTGCTGACGTTGAGGGTTCACCAAGTTGAGAGGAGATACGCTCACGAATATATATCGGAATATTCATTTTATCTTTTCGATGACGTAAATATTCGTACACTAGCGACAAGCCCAAATTGCGAATAAACTCAGTTCTTTTTGTATTCGTATTACGATTTTCCCTGTAAATTATATTGGCATTGATTGCAGCTATATTTAAAATGGCATAAAATACAGTCATCGGCCATCGCTTGCTATTGCGTGATACGTCATAGTTAACGCTCATTTCGTCAACAACATCTACTCCAGCTTTTGTGGAGTTATAAAATGTTACTATTTCAGGTTTTCTTTTATCTCCTGTGGTTTCATCAATATTTTCGTCATGATGTAGTGTAGACATTAACATAACAATTCTATTTTTTTTAGGGGCGTAGGACACCAAAGAAATATCTCTTTGGAAACCGAACATTGAACTTGTTGGTTGTTTTCCTGTCTTCAGAAAAGGTTTTGGGATACATCTTTTATTTTTTCTAACAGTGCCAGTAGCTGTGAGACGGTGCTCTGAGAGAAGATGCATCATCAGTTCGAAGCTTGTAAACCAGTTGTCAAATGTCAGATTGCGGTTTGACATTGATATAGGCTGAACAAGTCTACTAACAACATCAAAAGCCTTGTTACTTATAGCATATGGTCCATTAGGTTGTTTGCCTGTATAAACTTCTAAATTAAAAGTGTAGTGAGATTTAGCATCTACTAGTGCATATGTTTTAATGCCATACTTTGCTGGCTTACTTGGAATATATACTCGGAATCCGCACCGACCTCGAAACGCCCACAACATCTCATCTATAGTCATGTACTCATGTGGAGTATAGGCTGTTCGGCAGCTTTGAACAAAGCCTTCAAAGATAGTCCGTATAGCTGCAAAATTATCTAAAGCTTTCCGCTCATTTCGTGTGGACTTGTCATCAAAACGAACACAATTTTGCAAGAAATAAAAACGCTGTAATGACATTGTTGTTCGGAATATATCAACACCTGTTCCATCAGTTCGCCACAAATCTTGCATATTTTGGCGGCTAGATTTATTCAGGCCAGCTATATAGAGAAGACCAAGAAATGCATTTAATTCAGTAACAGTAGTTTCATTCATATAATATAACCTTGAAGTGTCTGTACATTTTGCCCGACGAATTTTAATTTCCTCATTTGTGTATATTACTATTTGGTTCCTCATGTCCATAGTTATATAAACATTCCAACATTGAGATTCGCCCATTGCTTCTTTCGCACTACCTTGCACCCCAGGGCGTTCATTTATAATATTTTCAGCACGTGTACGTACATTAGGTCTCTGGGGGTGTTTGAACCATTTTTGACCATCTTTAGCTACATAAAAAGAACCTTGTCCAGGCAATGGGCGACTTCTCAATAATGATAAAGGAATTTCATCATCAGACTCACCCCTATGTTCATCGTCACAACTATCTTCCACGCTACTGCCCCCCTGCTCCGTTCCAGAACTAATTTCGTGGTTGCTACAGTGATCAGAGCCTACTTCAGAGTTAGATTCGTCGAAAGAATCGTTCAGCACTTCCTCTAACATAAATCTGATTCGTTCGTTATTCATTTTGAAGGAAAACTGAAAAAAGCATATGTTATTAGCATTTAAAAGCCAAATAAATAAATAAAAACAAATTTCAAAACACATACACCAGCTATGTGGCAGGGTAAAACTTACCCGAGACAGGTTGGCACACGTATAACTCCCGCGCAGGCGCACGCAACACTGAGATCACGCCACTACCTCCCCCCGCACTCCCTTACCTGCAGCTACTGAGCGTCGCGTTGTTGCTAAGCGCGAAATAAAAAATATATGCGAGTTTAAGTAATGGGCAGGGTGTAAAATACCCTGCCACATTCTCGCCGGGTTAAATATAATCTTTTAATCGTGTTGATATTTTAATTGTCTCCACTTAGTTAAATCCTTTTTTAAAATTATTTTTTTAAGTCCACCACGCCTCTAAAGCGGTTTAGACCAACTATAACGTTATATAATATAATATCTTATATTATAAATCCGAATTTGAACATATTTCTTTTTCTAATAAAGATTACTAGCAATTTATAAAAAAAAAATTATTAAAAAAAAAAAAAAAAATTTGGGTTTACTAGTATTCTTGTTAACCCCTCCAGCTAAGCTAGAATGCTTGTGTTAGGAGTGGGTTCACCTCAGTAGTGTAATGGGTGGCATTCGAACCCTCAACCTCTCGATGGCAAATCCAATGCCTTATCCATTAGGATACCACCGCTTCAAATATTTGTTTGTTACGCTTTCACGCCATAACTACTTACCGAACATCGTGAAATTTTGCATACACGTTTTCAGGGGTACAGAAAAGGGCATAGGGTACCTTTCATCCAGAAAAAGTACTGTTTCTAATATAACAACATTAACCTACATTTATGGATACTAGCGGTCGCCTAGTGCTCGAAATTCGACCAAAGTTTGCCTGTAAGATATTGCTGATATATATACCATAGTAACGCGCTTCCACTGCGTGTGTCAAATGCATGGTTGTGTGCGTGTACTGTTTTGTCATTAATTGAATGTATTTTTACGCATAATTTAAAAAAATATTAGCATTCATCTCTTCTTCTCTGTATAAACTATAAGTGTGCTAAATTTCATACTCCTCCGTCCGCCCAATTTTCGTAAAAAGCGATCCAAAGTTTTCGCTTCACGTATTAATATATAGATAAGCTGCGGGCAAAATCTATTACCTAATAACTCGAATACGTAGAAATGGGTGCAAACAGAATTCTGTGCCCATTTGAAATATTATGAGTATAAATAAAACATACAGTATTGTAGTAAATTCAGTGTTCCTCTATTTTAGTAAGCAATCACTCATGGAGCCACTGTTTTATAGATATTTTACGGGCGTTATAAACTGTTATCAAACGTTCACTTGGCCTGATTACTGTACATAATTACAAAGTGTTACTGGATTAGTTTGTTTCTGATGGTGATGTTGACTACGTTATTGACGTCATCAATTAATAATAATAATATTCTATCACATACACACAACACTATCTAGCCCAAAGTAAGCAGAGCTTGTACTATGGATATTAGACAATGGATAAACATACATAATTATATACTTTTTTTGTAGATACATACATACATACACAGATTCACGCCTCTTTCCCAGAGGGCGGTCGCCGGTTTAAGGCGCTCTTAAGGTGGCCTTTATCCAGAACGTCTCCGATCTGATCAAGAAACGTTCGCCTAGGTCTTCAAAAAATACATACATTGATACATACCTATTATATTTACATAGAAACACCCATACCAACGCAAACTTTCATGTTTATGTACACAAATGTTTGTCTTGTGCGGGAATCGAACCCGCGACCTCAGGCGTGGCAGTCGGTTACACTAACCACTACGCCATCGAGTCGTCAGTATTAAATAATAATAATATTAAGACGAGACTCAAAGTACTCGTGAAAATAACTTTGGAAACAGTTGTAAGACCTGCGCTATTGCTTTCGAGTATCAACTGTTATTCGAATATCATATGATGGCAACAACGAATAAACTGACAATCAATATTCTATATCTGTAACAAGTACACAAGCTTAATAAAAACTGAGCTCTTGTTCAGGCAAAAACTACACAACAACATTATAACTACATACATAAGTCATGTCAAGTGGATAAAAATGAGGCTCGTAAAGCTATCAAAAAATAAATGTTAAAATAAAACCGGTACGTGAATTATATATTTATCTAACGTATATTGTTAATTTATAAAATTATTTTAAACTAACTTATACCTAAACTATTATACAACAGAAAAAAAAAGAAAAAGAGAACCTAAAACTAAAACCATCTAATAAGCGTCATCAAAATCCTACGCACCACAGTCGACTGGTATGCCTACTAAAAATTATTACATTATATGGGAAAAGAAAGATCAGGATTTTATATAAGCAATCACGTGGTTTTAAGGGGTAAGTATTACAATGCTGAAATTTAAAAGACTGTATTTTATAATACCTATGGAAGAAATCCCGAAAAATTAAATGACGAATGATTGTTTGGCCGAAAGTTTTAAATCCCGAAAGTTCATTTGCCCGAAAGGTTAAAATCCCAAAGATCCATATCCCTACGATTCCGACTCGGAAGCGGTAGGTTGTGTTAGGTTCTCTTTTGTAAAACCACCCAGAAATAGGAGCCGCCATCAAAACTCCCATTAGTTCTACCATAGAACTGTATTTCGTCCATTCGTGGTTTCATCCTTTCGGGCATTTGGACATCGGTATTTTATGTTTCGATATAACGGCTATCGGCATTTAAAACTTTCGGTATTTCGAATTTCGTTGCTTTGGACATCGGTATTTCAGTCATAGTTATTATGAAATTTCGGTATTGTAATACGTACCCGTTTTAAGCTATGCCGCAAATTCAAGTTCTCTTCATGTAATAGTAATACACTCAAGATTTTTCAAATTCCAGACAAGGAACATCAAACGAGTTATAAAAATAAAACGAGTAGATGAAATACCGAAGGACTTATGAACGTTCACAGTTCAGGTTACGTTTACTTAAAATGAAATTTCCTCGAGATGTGTGTGCGATTATTTGCTGTGAATATGACCTTTAGCGTTATCGTGTTACTGAGGAAGAAATACCTTTTTATATTTACTATTTCTATGAGTTTTATTTCCATTGTTATTCCGCATCTATGTGTTCATATGGCTATAGTTTCTTAGAATTATAGTTTCTCTGAATCCTAATCCTAATCCTAACTAATATTATAAAAGCGAAAATGAGTTTGTTTGTTTGTTTGTTAACTTTTCACGTCTAAACCACTGAACCGATCATCCTGAAATTTTGCGTATACGTTGACAGGTGTACAGAAACGGAAATAAGCTACCTTTTATCCCGAAAAAAATTACTGTTCCCGAGGAAAACAATAATAACGTTGTTATGATAATAGATGGCGCCACGTGTCTTTCGAATCATGATTGAATTATATTATTACAAGCAGAGTACAATCCGAATTGATTGTCAAATTCTAAATTAACGCAAGCGAAGTCGCAGGCAAAAGATAGTATGTCATAAATCTGTAGTAATATTGTACAAGGAATTGGTTGAACGGCTTTTGGCTTTTAGAGAACTGACCCTGATGGCCTAATTATTAATCTATTGTAGACTATAATTATTTAAGTATGTTGTATTGCCAAGTTAAACGTATCTATACTAATATTTTAGAAAAGAAATATTTAATTTGTTGCTTGATGTTTTTAAGGATTCAACTTAAAAACCACTCCAAATACTTTCACCATAAGAACTATGTTATCACAGAGTAACATAGGCTACATTTTATTTAAAAAAGTACTTGTACTAATATATCTTATCTTATCTTATGTGGGGGCCAGTCAGTGCAGACCGGCGACACTTCCACCCAGTGGGATCTTTTGTGTCGACACTCTCCCAATAACGACTGCCATAGATGTTCATGGCAGCCGGAACCAATGGCTTAACGTGCTTTTCGAGGCACGGAGCAGGCGATAATTGTTAATCAATACGCACATAATTTCGAAAAGTCATATAACTTCTGAAAGTCAGAGATGCTTGACGTGGGTTCGAACCCGAGACCCTCTGCATTGCAGTCTGTTTGTCTCCCCACTGAGCTATCGCTGCTTTATGCCCTTACAGATCTATAAAACAAATAACTAATATACTATATTACAATAAAAATCCGAATTTGAACATATTTACTAATATAACTTAACCTAAATAGTTAAAAAGTACATGAGAAGTAACTTCGACATTTCTTTGGTTGGATAGGGATAATAATATCAACTAGCGGTCGCATAGTGCTCGAAATTCGATCAAAGTTTGCCTGTAAGATATTGCTGATATATTATGTCATTATATATTGATATATTAGTTACGCGCTTCGATTGCGTGTGTCAAATGCATGGTTGTGTGCGTGATGTGTTTTTTCATTAATGTAATATATTTCTAATGCATATTTTATACAATATTAGGATTGGACCCTCCTATTCCTTACAAACTTTAACTGTGCCAAATTTCATACTCCTCCGTCCGCGCAATTTTCGTAAAAAGGGGTACAAAGTATTTGCTTCACGTATTAATATATAGATAATGTATTGTTTTACAGAAACTTAAGGATACACACATTCAGTGCACTTGATGGTAAACTATCATATACTTCACTTGATTGCAATACCAAGAAAATTACTAAAAGAGAGAGCTTCCCAACTCTTACTTATCGGGCACGTTATAAGAGTGTGCATCTGTGTGAGTGTGAATTATACGATGATTTCGTAAAAAAAAAGATTTTTTTCTAACTATCCTATCAATTTATATCATCACCAATTTTATTTCTATTTATTGCCGTCATTAAATGAATGGCAACGGCAGGCAACCTAGAAAATTAATAAATTTGTTTACTATT
The DNA here is from genome assembly GCA_963564715.1 of Catocala sponsa. Lineage (NCBI taxonomy): Eukaryota > Metazoa > Arthropoda > Insecta > Lepidoptera > Erebidae > Catocala > Catocala sponsa. The sequence goes on from OY751337.1 coordinate 3,154,433, forward strand.
TGGAAAAATAACATCTATTGATAATGAGTAATAATACTAGGATTGTATTAGTAACTCAATTACAAGATTTTAGTGATAGAAGCATAATGTATATAAATGAAGTGACAAGCCGTAAAGATATTCATTTAAAAAAAGTTAACAATTTAATTTTACAGGGTACGAACACTTGAGACAAGACCATCAAAACTTTGTTGATAAGCATAGTCATGACTGCAAATTCAAGTATTACTTAAGTGTTTAAATGCCTGGCTTAGTTTTATGTGAGTGCGATAATCAAAGATTTACTTTAATATAATTATGTTTCGTTCGATGAAAGTACGGTTGACTCGCAAACCGTCGACGTCTTGGTCTAAGGGCCACTTGCACGACAACTCACAAAATAAGTTTAGCACTAAATAGATTTAAAACATCGTGGCATCTCAGTCACCTTCAAATGGATGACTGACGACAGCACGATGTTGTAAATGAGTTTAGCGCTAAACGTATTAAGCAAGTTGTCGTGCAAGTGCCCCTAATTCTCATTTCATTTCAAGACATTAATTCCTAGATACAACTACTATTTTTATCACACATTTATGTCTACCAAATAACTGAAGTGAAACTTGCCAGTATTTATACACACGACACACTAGCGGCGAGAAATTGGATTTTTCAACAAATTACATAATAAAACATAAACAGGAAAATTCACAACATTCTTACAAAAACACACATTCGAAAGCAAAAGAAGCAAAGTAATTTTCAAAGCAACCAACCTCATAAATAAAACTTCAAACATTACTAAGGAAAAACACATATTTTTTGCAATGACAATGTTCAGTGAAATTATTACTGTGCGCCGTCATAAATAGATACGAGCCATGTGAGTACAGAACTCATTAAAAGTAAAGCTTTAGGTGCTTCCTGGTAAATTTATTGTACGTCTCGTGACTCCGATGGGTTTATTGTTAGTACTTATAAATATGACGTCTGGGGATTAAATGTACATATGTATGGCAGTACGAGAGAAGTGTGATATTGAAATTATGAGGCTTGAGATGAAAATAAATCAGTTTGATGGCAGAATGGCAGAATACTGGCAACCGAAACGTCGTCGTGTTGTATGAGAAGTCAAGCAGGCTCTGCAATCGATAAATTGTTTATCTGAGCAAGATTTTGCCGACACTCGAATCTAGTGTCAGTACCAAAAACTTGAAAGATAAAGTTATGCTCTTGCCAAGGCATATAGCTTTTATGTTTTTAATACTTTAAAAATAACGCATATTTTTTAAAATATACATTTTAAAAGATATAAATTTGAAGCTAAGTTTATGAGACGTAAAACATTATTTCACATAAATATCAACGTTTCTTGTTGTTTGGCTAGTTGTTAGGCATTCGTTACTAAATCTGAAAACTTTGAATGACTGTAACATAACCAAATACTACATTAAGACAAGAAATATCTATTAAACTTTTAAGCAAAGACGAGATTCAAACTTAAAAATTAGCATCTGTACTTGGCTTGTTCCGGCGTCATCCGATGACGTTTCATCCTATACTGTTTTTTTTCCTAACTCAACCTATTTACGTTCCTTACTCAACCGACAGCAATTATTTCATTTTTAATTCTTTGTTCACCCTGTAAGTATTCCTAGCTCAACCGATTACGAAATTACCCAAAAGCTCTAAGGTTTGGGTGACGGTCTGAACAAAAATTACTGTTTTCGTAATCTATATCTATATTAATAGATATTATAAACAGGAAAGACTTGCCCAAACGATTTTAAAATTTTTCTTAATTTGAAATCTTTATTATCACCGAGTACCTAACATAGGCAATATGTATATTTTTTTAAAATACTGTTACCAACCTAACCATACCGACTTTTACAAAGTCAAGGGTTGTTTTGCTATCCATACTTTTTTCGGTAATATTTGCCACGGGTAGAGTAAGGAACGCATTTCGGTTTAATAAAGAAACTTTATTAAAATAATGTAATCGGATCAGTTAGGCATACTAGTTTAGGATGAGTAAAGAAATAGGATGAGACATCATAGGATGAATACGGAACAACCCCCGTACTTTTCTGGCGCCTACTGCGTGGTAACAAGACATTATAATATTGCGATACCCAAAATCAGGTTGTTAAAATACTTGGCAGTTGCAAATTTTATTGGCTGCGTTTGCTACACTTTATATTCCTGGCCGACGCTAAGGGAAGTAGGAGGCGTCGGCGCTACAATATATTATCGGAACATCGGAAACCATACATAAAGTCAAGTCGTCCCCTAATGTCGCGTTTTGGGTGTATTTTTAGAAATATGTCGTGTGTCTAAGTGTCTTCCTTTTGCTGTTAATGGTCCGGTTGTTTGCGAGGAGTGTGAATTTCGGAGTGCCTTTGTCAGGTCTATTTACTTACGGATATGTGTCTTTACATGAATGCTCTTCAAAGATTACATGGATTCTTTTGTTTCTAGGATAAGAGCGTACATTTTGCTTCATTGTTTTTCTGGTTAGTGCAAAAGTTTTCAATCTGAGGTCCAGATTAGACGGCTGCTGATGCGTACCTATATTTAAGTCTCACAAACTATTAACTTTCCCTTGCCTCTATATTTTTGAATTGGCAATATTTGTAATAACAAACAGACGACTATTTGCAACAATATCAGAACCAGAAAACGAAGTACAGCTTTAAGATCACAATATCAGAACGTACTATGCACGGGCGTGTTTAAAACTAGCTTACTAAAAAGAAGTGTGATCTGTATGGCTCCTGTTATCTTTATTAAAATTCCTAAACAAATTAAAAATTTACCACTGTTAAAATTTAAAAAATGTTTTACAGAATTACTTGTAGATAAATGTTACTACTCTATGCAGGATTTCCTAGATGATACATTTTTATAACCCATTTGTCATCTTCATCTACTAACTTTGTATTATATTTGCTTGCTAATAAGGCAGATGTACATGGATCTTGTTATATAATTTACTAACCTATTTTTATGTACCTACATTCTAAGCAAATAAAGACCTATTCTATTCTATTCAAAAACAAAGCATTTTAAAGGGGTAATTCGAATCCTGTTACTATTGTAGGTGTTCAAGCTAGTGGGAATTACTGCTTTATAATGCATTCGCGTAAACGTAAGACAATATTATACTGCTTTATAAGTCACTAGCTTTTGTCCGCGGCTTCGCTCGCGTTAATTTAGAATTTGACAATAAATTCGGGTTGTACTCTGCTTGTAATAATATAATTCAATCATGATTCGAAAGACACGTGGCGCCATCTATTATCATAAGAACGTTATTGTTGTTTTCCTCAAGAACAGTAATTTCTTTCGGGATAAAGCAGCCTATGTCCGTTTCTGTACACCTGACTATGTATATGCAAAATTTCAGAATGATCGGTTCAGTGGTTTAGGTGTGAAAAGGTAACAAACAAAAAAGCTTTTATAATATTAGTTAGGAAGTTAGGCTTCGCCGTATAGATAAAAACTGTTGCCATACTTGCCTTCCAAAGTAATTTTTAATAGATGTCTGAGAGTAAATTGCTGCATTATCCCTTACCTACCTAGAATTTGAACACGGTGCTTCATGACAAACAATCTTCATAATGCTTAGAAACTATTATATAGAACATATTTCGATTTTAGTGATAAACAAAAATAATATTGAAAGTATTTATTGATTATTAGACTGATTTTGCAACCATGAAATAAAGAGTAATTATTGATAAATATTTATACGTACATACATACATAGATTCACGCCTGTTTTCCAGAGGGGTAGGCAGAGACTACGGATTTCCATTTGCTACGATCCTGACACACTTCTCTGGCTTCAATCACTTTCATCACATTCCTCATACACGCCCGTCGGTTAAAGGAGCTCTTAACCTGGCCTTTGTCCAGAACGCTAACGAACTCCATATTTATGAGATTATAACATTGATGTATAAAAACCCTAGATACACAATCAGCGTCAAAAAACGTCCTCACCAAATGAGCACCCACTTGAACATTTGGGTGCTCATTTAATTTAGTACCGTTCGATCACTCCGAGAGTAAACATGTCGCAAAGCTCGTTTAAAAATTGTAAAATCACACTTCCAGGGCACTAAAAAAGGACGGTGTTTCATATTTTCGTTAAGTAATAATGTTATTATTACAATTATATCATAATACTGATTATTGCATCAAGGAATCAACGTAAAATATTTTTGTTCTGTTTATTTCGTAACAAAGAGCGACCATATAACACGGCTCATTTCAATGAACACTTACTAAACGCATTAATCATACTATTGTATTTCTACTTGATTAGTCCGGGTTATATGTTGACTCTGTTCTAATATTAATAGAGACGCTGTTACTTTTTAAAAATAAATATATTTTATTTGGTTTAAAATGATAATGCGATTGTATATATTATTTATTACCAGACTTGTTTGATTACAAACCATAATAGTATTCGCTTAATATTTTTTAAATATATATTTATAAAATGTATTTACATACTTATGTTGGATTTCAGCTATCTTTGAAATCCCGTGCGATGTGCAAAATGGATATCCGTCATAGCACAGCAACTATCACAAGCAAGCACAGCAACAACAACACTTATCATAATTTTTGGGAGTCAGCTTATATTCTTCAAAGTGCCATATTAACAAACAACAATCATGTAAATAATACTATTAAATCTATTATCGAGAGATATATTAAGATAAGATTGCATTATAATATAACAAAGAAAGATACGAAAAAAATAAAATCTGTCAAAAAGAAGATTATACAATAAACTCAATTTATTTCAAGGAAATTAGATATCTTATTATGTCGTATCTTTTCAAGTTTGAAACCTTAATTTTCTCTCTTGTTTTATCGTTTTATATTACTTTAATTTGTATGTACAATCAGTCGCGTAATGTTCAAACACGTACAATTTCAAAGTCGGGTAACCAAATATATGAACAGCAATGAAACATACTCGTAATATAATTTACGTGCGTATTAATTATCTATTATATATTAAGGTAAAAGTAAAAACAAATATGTGTTAAAAACACACATTCACATGCATTTTATAAACTCTACATAATTACGTCAGAATATTAATATACATTAAAATTTATAAAAACAATATTCGACTCCATTCATTCTCGCGAACCCTGCTCGTAAAATTTTATTACCTTTTTTAGATAGCCTTGTAAGTATGTTCAACTTAAAGTTAAGGTGTTAAGGTTTAGTTTGCCTTAATGAAGGTTAAAATAGTTAATATAACTACTTATAAGCAACTGAGGACAGTTTTAAGTGTAAGTTTTGTACGGGATTGTGTATCTAGGGTATTTATTTATCAATGGATTATAAACATAATAATGTTTATTTGTATTGTCTATTTATAGCAGTGGGCAGGGTACATAGTTCATAGAACCGTTGGCTGTTAGTGCAGAAAGCTTTTGGAGTGGTGGCCATGCAACGGAAGACGCGGCAGGCAGAGTGGGCCTCCCACAAGGTGGACTGCTGATCTAGTAAGGATCGCGGGAAGTGATTGTATGCGGGCGGTACTAGATCAGTCTGTATGGATATCTTGGAGAAGGCCTATGTTCGGCATTAAAAGTCTTTTGGCGGATATGATGAATACGGAGTAGAAACTATTTTAATGTTATTTTCCAAGCAAGACATTAGCGATATTGATGTTGCATCAGACAAAAATTACTTTATTAGTATCAAATCGAAAGTTTAAATTGTATATTGTACTATGTAATTTGGTTTACGTTTCACATAAAAATCAAAATTAGATAAAAGTCTTCTGATAACTATGCCAGTACATTTTTTTATAACGCTAACAAATAACTACACCAATTTATTCTCCTGGTGATACTATAATTATATTCATCAAAATAATTTATTTCGTGAAAACGTGGCCAACAGATACATTCCTTTTCAATAAATATCTTGAAAGGAAATATCTGTTGGTAACGTTTATTTTAAAATATTAGTATGTTTTGGATAAAAATATGTTCTCAGAAGCAATTTAGTAAAACGTTTTTCATGACAACGCACGACACCTCATTTACACAAATAATCGCGTACTTAGATGGCGACAAAAAAGAAAATCTTGTATAACAGTTTGAGCCGTTAAAATATGTGATTTTCAGATTGCCATTCCAAAACGAATATACTTAAAATATTATTCAGAATGGTGTAGAGGCCCTAACCGATCACTGTTGTAACAGTTTATTATCATTTCAAACATTGCCTTTATTACCTGGTCATAAGGTTTCATTTCATGCGACCGAACGTAACAAACAATTGAAATTTTATCTTTATTTCTTCGGAAGAAGATTGAAAATACATTGTTGAAACGTACGACATATATTGGTAGAGAAATTTAGACTCTATTGTATTAGAATTAGGTTGAATTTTGAATGATGATAGAGTGTGCCATATTACACGTATGGTCAGTAAATTCCTATGGGGCTCTTCCTGGTCGGATCAACTATTTCAATGAAATACGAATGATATTGATAACAGTACGAGCATAAGGTTTTGGGTGCTGTGAATTTATTATTGGAAGTATTACTGTCTAACAATATCCGATTTTATATGAACAGTTTTTAAGAACCCACATAATAGATTAATATATAAAATAGTTCAGTGCTTATGATAAGGATGTAGGACCCAATGATTTACTTCAGAGATTTTTTATAGGCTAACTGCATCGATGACATCGTGTGGAGTAGAGCTTAGATATGTATCGGCTAGTCGCTTGATAAACCGGTACCTATGTCGACAAACGTTAGCGTGTGAAAGGTATGATATAAGGTACACTTATAACATTAGTACTTTTAGAATATTTTATTAGTCTTCACTTTAATATGATATAAGATATACTTATAACATTAGTAACCTTAGAATTTTTTAATAGTCTAATTTATTTTTTGCTTTGGATAGGAGTGCACACATTTTTTGCTACTCAGAATAAACAGTAAATTAAATACCAACTGCAAATCCTTCCTCTTTCTCAATGTTACTTTGGTAATGTTATATTATTGCTAAAGAAAATGCTATTTAAATTAATCTACCAAGCAATTTTCTTTTAGTGATAGCAATTGTGATTCACATCTCTACATGTTGAATTATGTACATTTACTATCACGAATCCAAATAATCTTCAGACAACTCATAGCAAGCGCCGTCGATATCCACACGAAATCCGGAATCAAAAGCTAACGTGTTGTTCGAGGCACGTAGAGCTTCGATATGTGTTTGCATAAATCGTTGTTGCCTGTGTATTCCAAGGCCTAACGGCATCGATGTTGCTTTAACGCTCTAATCGAATGACCTGTTATGTATTCTGTATGGATTTTACGTTAGGTACGTAAGGAGTATGTTACCAAATAAATGTAATTTATACAAAAGCTTATGTATATGTTATGCTGACCAGTGGCTGGAAAATAATGGCTTCTATTACAGTTTTGGCGGCAGCCACACTACAAATTTTCAATTTGACGTCACGGTTGGCGTACTAGTACTTAAATAATCGCCACTGCTACTACGCCCAATGATGTGGGTTGGAATCTCAAAAAGGGGCAAAAGGGGCAAAAGGGGTAAAAGGGGCAAAAGGGGCAAAATGGGCAAAACGGGCAAATGGGGCAAAAATTAGTGTGATCCACTAATAGTTGTTCCGAATCTGGATGTTCTTTCTATCCGTTGTTTGTTAAATCCCTTGCAACACAGGCAGTACTCCTAGCGCTGTGAAAAACAACAACGGACACAAAGAACATCCATACTCGAAACAAACATTTGTGGATGACACTATGTTTGTCCCGTGAGGGATTTGAACTCACAACACTCGGCGTAGTGGCATTGGCGAGGCGACCACTTAAATCAGTACGCCATCCTTGAAGTCATATCTAATGGCTAACGGTTACAGAAATAGATAGTACTGAAGGATTGCCAATATTTTGGCAAATGAGTTGCTTTGCTTACAGAGAAGGATAAATATAGCAAAGTTGTCCTCGCGTCCTCAAAACTAAAAAACAGTTTCTCCTTATTTGGCAAGGAGGCTTGCGCTCACTTATACTCTACGTACATAAAGTTGTCCAGTGCAACAACTAACGTAATACACCAAAAATAAAAAGGTAAGGAAAGAAAGTAATAAGAAGATCGTACCTAAACATAGCTACGATCTTCTGTGAGTGAAAGTACTTTTCCAGTTCAGCTGCTTCAATTTGATTTAAGAATTTATCTCTATGAACTATGTCACTTTAAAATACAATACATCCACGAATACATCCCCAAAACCCCTTCGGAGATGTATTCGTGGGAGAGAGCAGAGCCACGTACATTAATTATACTTTCTAGTCGCACGAATAATAGGTATAAACCTATTGCCGTCTTCCAGGAACAGTTCCAAAATCTGTGTTGTTATTGTTCTTGACAAAAAAGCTCAACAACACTTTGCCTGATTCAGAAATTGAACCCATGACCTCATACACAGCAGTCACATTGCCACCGATACTATGAAGTTCGTTGTAACAAGTCTATTATTAGGTTATAAGCAAATCTTGATATGAAATAAATTCCAGAACATTGTGTGTTTTAACATTAACCTGCCAACATATCCAGCTTTTTCTATTGAAGCAATTTTGCTAGTGTACCTTTATTGATAGACAGCCAATATTTTGCTTCAAAGCATTTTGACAGTATACCTTTATATGTAGACAGCCAATATTTTGCTCCAAAGCATTTTACTGGAAATGGCCGAGTAAAAAGAGTTTTCCGTGAAACCGTTCAGCAAAAACCAAATCCAATAAACAATGAGACAATAGGCGATAGAATTGATTCGCGCATCAGACGGTACCGCGAGATTAATGCCACCATTACCAAGACAAATCAGCAACGATCCAACGGCGACGAATCGTGTGTTTCTAGTCGTGAATTAGTAGTAATGAGTAGTGAACAATGATTTACGTGAATTCGTTTTGCAGTTTTATGTTGAGAGTGCTGAACGAGACAACGGGCTAAAGGGAATGTTAGCTACAGTCAAGGCTTTTTTGATACTACGAAATGAATGCCACAGAAAATACACAGGGATAGAAGTTTATAATAATGTGATAATATCGGTGTGTGTGTTAATCCGGGACATGGTTTATCTATGTAAGTGTTAAGTTTCATCCAAATCCATTTATCGGTTTACACGTGACTGAGTAACAAACATATAAACGTCTTTAACTGTCACATATTATTATAACACTAGTTTCTGCCGGCAGTTGCTGCTTCGCTCGTGTGAATCATACGGGAGCGTATATCAGGATAAATATATATACAGACTGTACGGTAATTAATGGATAACCTTGAAATGTCTTATAGTAGAACTGACGGCCCAGAAAAAAAAGGAACAAAAAATGTATCCTAACTACTGCCTGAGATATGACATTTTTTAATTACTTTATTTAACTTTTTTGTACATTACGACCATAATTGAATGAATTCCATCGGTATTTTGTTGTTTTATTATTAAACACTAATTATGCTAATAGATAGACAGTCAAAAGTACGACTAGCTTAGAGACTAGCACTTTTTTAATACTTTTTATTCAATTTTTTCTTAACGGCCATCTTTTCTATATATCTATATCTATAAGACAATTCAAGGCTATCCATTAATTACCGGACAACCTGTATATCGCCTAGTTTTATCGAAATCCATACAACAGCTTACACGTTTGGTGACTGAGTTACAAATACCCAAACATCTATACATCTCCACAAGCTCTCATATTTATAAAACAGTAGGCCTAAGGTGGGAAACAAGCATACGGTCCACGTGATGGTAAGCGGTTAAGATAATTTACAATTCCAGAGGAATAATCGCGCGTCTCTACAGCAAAGGGATTAAGATAGCATAAAAGGAAAATATTGGGAGGTATAGGTTTATAAGCCTCCAAAACTCTAACTTACAGTGGCAAGTACTTCTGCGTGGCAGTCCAACGATCTTCCACTAGCCACTGGACCAACGGTGTGGATAATGGCCTTCTTACACTGAGAAGCGGACCTTGCCTAGCAGTGCGACAGTTTATAATTATACAGACCTCATATTATCTTAATATATAAAATATTGGTCCAACTTAAAAGATAGAATAGTTTTATCTTAATTTGTTTTTGAAGTAATAACTTCTTTAGGTGCGTTGAGCACTTCTTGGGTGAATATAAATTATGGAACTCGCGTCATCGTCACCGAACGCTTTCTATTTTTGAATTCTTTTTGGTTTATAAAGAAGTGTTTATGATCAAGGAATAACTTTTCCCTTGTATCGGCAGTCCCCAAAGACTGCCCCAAACTTCTTTTTTTTCGTGTGTTCAGGACAATATCTGTCGGGATAGCTAGTAATAATATAAAATAGAACTATCGAAATTAATTGATCCATTTTAAAGAAATGGTAAACATTTAAAATACAAATAATAAATAAACATACGCAGCGAATTTAAAACTTCTTTTATGAAAGCGGTCAGAACTTTGTTTTTATACACGCTAAACTTCTTTAAAATACTGTAAGTTTTAAGTGTTTTATTCTGTGAACACAAAAACTTTGATGTCACCCTTTTTTCAAAGGCGTTATTCGAAAGTCACTCAATTGCTTTTAGATACGAATTTTGATTTTTGCGTCTCGTCTATATTAAATTAGAAACTTTTAAAAGAGAGAAAATATAACTTTATTGGCATGTTCGTATTACGATTTATATGAAAGTCTTGAGCGCTAATTTACTTTTACTTTAGACATTTTAAGATTAATTAAAAGAAGCATATATTTTCAATTATAGGTTTCATAATCGTTTTAGTAGTGTTACACAGAAAAACGTTCTAATTAAACGGCAAAGTACGTTTAGATTTTAATGGGCTACACTGATAAAGGTTCTTATGTCTTTTAGAGTTCGAAAAACTCTTATACAACAGCTTTGTCCGTTCGTCCGTCCGTCCGTCTGTCTGTTATACAACTTTCAACTCAAGAACCGTAAGAGCTAGCGACTCACGGTCAGAGCCATTCGACTCAGCATAGTCGATATACCCTTGAAATGACTATGACCTTTGACCTTATCACGTGACTTTTGCATATTACTTGGACCATTTTTTCGAACTCTATGATTTACGGCAATTCATTGCCGTTTCTCACTTGTTTTTTAATTATATTGTTACGTAAGACGGCGGTTTGATTAGATACCTATGTCTGATTTTAATTTACATACAAACATAGTCTAATGTCTATATTCCCCAAAAGGGTCCCGCGTAATAGGGGCCGAGCCTAGCGCCATCTACCAGGCGTAGTTCCCGAGTCCCTGCTGGTACTGACTTGACAGAAAACCCAATGACACTTTACCCGGGAATCAAACCCGAGACATCATGTACAGCAGTCGTATTACTACCGCTGCGCCACCAAGGCATGACTTTTATAAAATATATTATTAAACATTTAATTTACTTGTTAGCATCCAATCCATACAAATTATAATATTATAATATATAATAGTTGGATATATTTTAGTTAGTTTTTTTTCATTTTACTAGCTTTTAATACGATTTTAAACTATATTTACAATTTATTTACATTATTAATTTTAAAACGAATTAATCTATATATATAAAACTCTTCCGTTACTGAGTGACTGACAGACAACGCACAGCCGAAACTATTGGGCGCAAGAAGCTGAAATTTGAAATGTATGTTCCTTGGGTACTGTAGGGGTGCACTAAGAAGGGATTTCCCGAAATTCCCACGGGATTGGGAAGAAATTGATAAATAAAAAACATGTGCGGGCGAAGCTGCGGGCATCCTCTAGTCTAATATATATTTAAAAACGTATTAAAAAAGATAACATAATTACAAAAAGACAAATAATATAATTATAATACTAAATATATACGAAAATGGTTTAGTCATTTTACTTATTATAAAACTTTACGGCACTAACTAATAACTATTCAAATTATTTTACACAATGTCTTCTCTCTTATAGGTTATTATTATTATTATAAGCCTAATTGGCGTCCCACTGTTGGGCAAACGCCTCCCCTTCCGACTTCCATCTATCTCGATCGCTTGTTTTGAGTTGCCTCTTCCTTTTAAAGGCACCATGTCTAAACCCCCTTTCACAAAAGTGAACCAAAATATTGCCAATCCCCTCGTGCCGGGTAGCTCCAGCCAGTGCACAGCTATTGGCAGTACGCAAGTGCACACTGGGATCAGGGGTGATAATCTCTGGGGTTTTTTTTTTTTTTATCGTGCTCTTCAAAATGACCACACTCCACCTGATGGTAAGCAGTCGTGTAGTCTAAGAGTAGTGGCCTCCACACCGCCCTCATAGTAGCCGAGGCGATGTTGAGGTCTCTACTTTGACGGCCTGAGAAGGTGCTTTTTCACGCCCCGCTTAAAGGACCCAGGATTGAAGGAAGAAGGAAACACGTGTCTTGGCAGAGAATTCCGGGTGGGAACCTACTGTCAAACAACCCAAGCACGCACAAAGGACATCAAAAAATAAAGCTCCTATAGGTAGTCATTTAAATATTTATAAATAAGGTACACAGTAAAAGAAGCAGCAGACATTCAACCCGCGCTATATCTTTCAACAGTTTAACTGAATTCTGTACAATTTGATATCATACAAGTATATGCAGTATATATATAGAACGTAGATAAAAGCTTTGAGCTTAGCTTTCGAAGTGCCAATAAGTCTTCAAAGTGTACAAGGGCTTTTTACAAAGAGACTAAAATCTACGATCAGAGCTGAAAATCCAAGTCTGCATAGGACTAAGTGTGTTTACGATTTTATTGTTATCCAAAGATTTAGCTGTGGGGTTATTACTTTATAATATTAGGTTAGGTCGATTTTTTGTCTATATCTAATCATAATCATAATAATGTATTTGCTAAGCACAGGTTTACAGAGATGTTACAAAATTTCATGAGTGCGCTGAGTTTTGCCACAAAGGGCGTGTAAATATTTACAATTCTATTGAAATTAACATACAGATTCTTAATTATTTGAAACATTAATATTAAACAGATAACTTAATTATTTATTAAAAAGTATATAATAATTCATAGCATTAATAATTATAGTACCGATACCAGTCTCTTACATAGTTGCGAATATATAATATGTCTAGATTAAGTTTCTTATGTGAAATTTCTTATTATATAAAAAAAATAAAATTTTTACTTATGCAACAATTTTTTTTGTACGTATAAGGTGGCAAACAAGCATACGGCCCACCTGATGGTAAATTCCCACCTGAATCAAAATATTAATAGTAAATGTAAAAATTATGTCAAGGTTATAAAGTGGAGTGTTACTAATTACATGATATCTATACAAAGGACAAAGGTTATTTCGACAATTTATTTTTGTTCCATAACAGACAATATATATATTTACACGTATTATTAATTAAATAAATCCAGAGTTTAGTAGCAGTAAAATACAAATTTACGTAAATAATCATATTACATTATGCTTGTAATCAAATGGGGGAATCGGAACTGTCACTCCTTCATACAGGTTATACTGTAACCTGTTAGGAGATCAGAACTGCACCCATTATTAATTGTAGCAAATCAGGAATCTTACCATGTATAAACCGTATACCCATGTACTGCAATATTTGAAAATGATAAATAAACTTTATTATTATCTATATATTAATACGTGAAGCAAAAACTTTGTACCCCTTTTTCGAAAATTGCGCGGACGAAGGAGTATGAAATTTGGCACAGTTAAAGTGTACATGGAGAAGGAGTGACGAATCCTAATATTTATATAAAATATGTATTAGAAATACATTAAATTAATGAAAAAACACTACACGCACACAACCATGCATTTGACACACGTAGTGGAAGCGCGTAACTATGGTTACATATATCAATATATAATGACATATATCAGCAATATCTTACAGGCAAACTTTGGTCGAATTTCGAGCACTAGGCGACCGCTAGTTATTATTATTATAATAAATCAATTGTTTTTACAATATTTGTGTTCAAAATTTGGTCAATTAGTGTCTTTCTATACTTGTTCCTTTATTTTGTCATAATTTCATGATAGTTTCTGTTTTTACTGGTTTAAGTCAATCCATTAGCCAAGTATTAAAGTCAAGAACCTATAGAGGGTGTCCCAAAACTCAACGTCAAGCCGAAACGGGGTGACAGGATTGATCATAACCATCACGAGAAAAATCTGAAAAAAAATCTATCCCATGCAGTTTGAAAATTATGGGCATTTTAAGAAAAACCTAGAAATTTGATCAAACTGTACCATTTTTCGGTTATTGTGGTTATTATTTTTTATTTTTGTTCATTTGAACTTTAGAAACGTAATCCTAAATAACATTTCTAGAATCCCAATAAAAAATAATGACACAATTGCCTTAAGTTCCCGAGAATTGAGACTATTTGTTAAACTACGAATTTAAAATTTTCAAGATTCGTCGACTTTGACAGGCCCTCCTATAAAAAAAATGTACTAGAGTGCCTTGGCAAGTAGCATTAAAAGTTGGCGCATTTAATCAGAATTCTAAAATGGTACAATACTTGTTAGTTCCATACAATAGAAAAGAGTAAAAAAATTAAAACCTCAAGTAACCCGATTTTTGCTATCAGATTTTACTCAGTTAAAATGTTTTTAATTCGCACAAGCTCTAGGTAGGTTCTTAATTTTAAGGCAAAATGATGAGAGAGATGGATAATGGGTATGTTTGCCATGAGTGAGCGAGACAGATAGTGACGCCACGCATTGAGACGGAGATGCGTCGTTTAAACGAGTGCGAATGAAACAGATAGATGCTATGGCATCTATCTGTTTCATTCGCACTAGTTTCAGCCAAGCAAATGGCTACGCTACCAGTCCGACACCAACCAGTTAGTACGTTTCGCTCATTCGTCTACTGCGCACGTTCGTATTCGCTTGTGTTGATTTAGTACTGACAACTTTGGCTTCTCTTTTTGGACTTGAATCTTTGTGAATTGGACTTGTTGATAACATACCGGCAACTTTGGCTTCTCTCTGGACTTTTGTGTTGGCATCCTTTTTATCTACCATGCCTACGCGCTACACTTCACAAGAATATGCGAACATGCACCTCATTTATGGGGAATGCAGATGCAACGCAAGTGCTGCCGCTAGACTTTATCGTGAAAGATATCCAAATTTAGAGCGCTACCCGGATCACCGCGTGTTTGTTAATGTGCACCGTTCACTCACAGAGGGCGGCCATTTCCCGAATCAAATACAGGCTGGAGGTAGACCTGTGTTTCCTTTCCAGGAAGAAGTATTGCAAGAGGTCGCACGTGACCGAAGTATTTCCGTACGTGGAATTGAAGAAAGAACGGGAATACCGAAAAGCACTGCTCATCGTATTTTACAAAGAGCCGAAATGCATCCGTTTCACGTACAACGAGTTCAAAGTCTTCTACCTCGAGATTATCAGGAAAGGATTTCTTTTTGTAGAACAATGCTACAGAGGCATAATGAGAATCCCCAATTCATCCAAAAAATTCTCTGGTCAGATGAATCGACATTTAAAAAAGATGGTTACATGAACTTGCACAATTATCACGAGTGGCATGTGGAGAATCCACATTTAATGCGAGAAGATAGATCCCAGTATCGTTTTAAAGTAAACCTGTGGACCGGAATTTTAAACGGTAAAATTATTGGGCCTATTGAACTGCCTGAGAACTTGAATGGAACTAATTACCTACATTTTTTAAGAGAAGATTTACCAACCCTGTTAGAGGACGTACCACTAGCAGATCTTCGCGACATGTGGTTTCAACAAGATGGCTGCCCAGCGCATTTCGCAGTGCAAGTAAGAGATTTCCTTGACCAGGAATATCCGGGAAGGTGGATTGGACGTTCGGGCACTATCTCGTGGCCCGCCCGTTCACCAGATTTAAATCCCCTGGATTTTTTCTATTGGGGAGTTCTCAAAGAAAAAGTTTACTCAAAGCCCATTGAGAACGTAGCCGACCTGCGTGAACGCATTTCTCAAGCAGCTGAGGCGATCAACTCTCGAAGATATGCCCGACTAATAAGTAGATCTTTTTTAAGAAGATGTAGGGCTTGTATTGAGGCTGATGGTAAACAATTTGAACATTTATTGTAATAAAAAACGTTATTTCTCTATCATCTGACTTTTATTCCAACAAACCTAATTATTTTACTAATTTTACTAACTTTTTTTCACTTTGGTAAAAGTGGCGTCACTATCTGTCTCGCTCACTCATGGCGAACATACCCATTATCCACCTCTCTCATCATTTTGTCTTAAAATTAAGAACCTACCTAGAGCTTGTGTGAATTAAAAACATTTTAACTGAGTAAAATGAGATAGCAAAAATCGGGTTACTTGAGGTTTTAATTTTTTTACTCTTTTCTATTGTATGGAACTAACAAGTATTGTACCATTTTAGAATTCTGATTAAATGCGCCAACTTTTAATGCCACTTGCCAAGGCACTCTAGTACATTTTTTTTATAGGAGGGCCTGTCAAAGTCGACGAATCTTGAAAATTTTAAATTCGTAGTTTAACAAATAGTCTCAATTCTCGGAAACTTGAGGCAATTGTGTCATTATTTTTTATTGGGATTCTAGAAATGTTATTTAGGATTACGTTTCCAAAGTTCAAATGAACAAAAATAAAAAAGAATAACCACAATAACCGAAAAATGGTACAGTTTGATCAAATTTCTAGGTTTTTCTTAAAATGCCCATAATTTTTAAACTGCATGGGATAGATTTTTTTTCAGATTTTTCTCGTGATGGTTATGATCAATCCTGTCACCCCGTTTCGGCTTGACGTTGAGTTTTGGGACACCCTGTATACAATGGTGCCAATTCTGTTGTCACAAAATTCTCTAAGCTTAACTAAAAATCACTAAAATTTAGTTTAGTCCTCTCAAATGACATTTCGTATTCAGAAATCGTTAAAAGTGACAGGTCTAAAAAAATTTTTAGTGATTTTTAGTAAAGTTTAGAGAATTTTGTGACAACAGAATTGGCACCATTATCACCAAAACTAAAATCGCTATTAAAAAAATTGTATGTAAAAATAGTGTTATTTTATTTTCTTGATACAAAACTGCAATTTCATTGGTAATTTGTATATTAGATAAATACATAATGTACAGTTTGTAGCATTAAGCTTTCCAATAATGTATTATATTTACATACTTGCCCTATAAAAACTACAGATAACAGCGGAACAAATAACATAGACGAATGAACGTGTGGCACAAAGTCACGTGACATGACAAAAAAATATTTAGAAAAATATTATTCAGTTGATAAATATTCACTCGAAAAGCTCAGTTCATCCTGAGAACATTGATATGCAACACAATATTTTAAATACAGGCCTTATAATAAAAAAACGGCAAACAAAACACGTCCCAACGCTTCGACCCCATAAAGCGTCACCGGGGTTTTACGGGTGCAAATGTGACGACGCGATATAGCGTCACCGGTGTTTGAGCGGTTGGTAATTATGGCAATTATATGGTGATCGGATTATGGACTTATCTATTACGAGCAGTGATAGCTCAGTGGGGAGACCAACAGACTGCAATGCAGAAGGTCTCGGGTTCGAACCCACGTTGCGCACCTCTGACTTTCGGAAGTTATATGACTTTTCGAAATTATGTGCGTATTGATTGACAATTATCGCCTGCTCCGTGCCTCGGAGAACACGTTAAGCCATCGGTCCCGGCTGTCATGAACATCTATTGCAGTCGTTATTGGGAGAGTGTCGACACAAAAGATCCCACTGGGTCGAAGTGTCGCCGGTCTGCACTGACTGGCCCCCACATAAGATAAGATGGACATAACGTCCAATCCTAAAAATCACGTTAAAATTAAGCTTTTCTGCTGGAAAATAGCAGCAGAAAAGCCTAATTTTAACTCTGTTAAATCGCAACTTTATTTTCCGTACAAAAGTACTTTTAAACATACTAAAGTATGTATTACCACTGCCCATCCCTTCAAATACAACCATGAATATATGTATATATAATAAGAACAGTGCCAAGGAACAAAAATTCGCGTTCACCAGTTTCCACATTGAAATGCACAACACTCCATACATTCCAACAGCTATAGATTACAATAAAAGTTTACATCATATTGTGCGTGAGGCCGTATTATACGAAGGAAGCAAAATAAAAGTGTATCCCTTCTGTAAGACGATATTAGGATCCTCGCACATAGCGGACATGCGTGCGGAATTTCTATTAGGTACCTAACATAGCATTTTGCTTTATGTTCTGTGTGTGGGAACATAAGGGCTAATATTCGAGTGAGCTGCCTTGGGTACAAAATCTTCACTGTTTTCTTAGGCGCAAGACACAAAGAAAAGACGTGCAACGAGGACGCGTCGTAGACGCGGCGCCCCTTCAATCAATTTTCATACTAAATGTCTATACATTTTGTATGAAAATTGATTGAAGCGTCGTGTCCGCGTCTCGTCCGCGCCCTGTCTTTTCTGTTTGTTTTGTGTCGCGACGCTTCTATACATTTTGTATGAAAATCTATTGAAGGGGCGCCGCGTCTGCGACGCGTCCTCGTCTTACGTCTTTTCTGTGTGTCTTGCGCCTTATGCTACTAAAGTGGCCGACTGGCATTTTGTGCCCGATGGTACAGGGTTGTCATAGTCTATGTATGTATGCGTGCAATACTGCAATGCCAGGGTATGAAGCCCGTGATGTCATGTTTCAAAATTGTTTATTTGTGCCTACAGCGCAGCGTAAGCGCAAAGATATAGTTACTAGTTTTTTTCTTGTAGAAGTCTGGTCATTTTTATCATTACAGAAATACAAAATAATGGTTTTGGTAGCGACTTGAAGATTGAAAGTCTTTCTTTAGTCAAATACCGTCAGTTAGAGCTAAATTTCTGCTAAAAACTAAATAATACACTGTAATCGCATTTTTACTATATCATAAACAAAGTCAATAATTAATCATTTATTCATTAAAGTAATAATAATGATAATAATAATAAGTCAAAGTATAGTTAGTGACGTAACTAAAGTCAATCTTACCACAGTTGACATTAGATCCTTCATAGTGGATCTAGCTCCTTTGTATTTAAATTTCGAATTGGAGAATTATTATAGGAATTTTGTATTGGTAAAGTCTTAAAACTGCGCCGAGCGAAATGTGCCAAAAGAGGCGGTCACAGTTAAGTGAATAAAATCAACACTTTTTGTTTAATACAAATATAAAATATACATTTACCGTAACAGTGAAT
The DNA here is from genome assembly GCA_963564715.1 of Catocala sponsa. Lineage (NCBI taxonomy): Eukaryota > Metazoa > Arthropoda > Insecta > Lepidoptera > Erebidae > Catocala > Catocala sponsa. Next base: position 3,173,730 of record OY751337.1, read on the forward strand.
GTACTTACAATTACTTCGTGTTAAAAACTTTAAATAATTAATATTTTCGCCTACAAAATTACGTAATTTTTAGATTATAACAGTAGACATCTATCCTATTTTACAGCTTAAACGAAACATAAATAGTTATATTACAATTTGTCCGTCCCAAATATTTAAGTTATTGGTTGACAATAAAGATACATATTTATCAAAAAGGCACTTCAAATCGTCCATACAAATTTACTATGGCGGCCGCGCGCCGATTTGAATATGCGCCGCACGAGTTCTGTCATTATCTGTCTTACCCTCTGTGCAGTCTTAACAGCAGCAAAAAGTATGGACTTACTTTTTTAAAGATTTTCTATCCTTCTTGGCAATACTGTATCAATTCCTTTATCTTGTCTATAGATTTTGTCGTTCCAGATTTTACTACTTAGTGAAACGGTGATTACAGCGCGGAGCAGCTTTGATTCTTTTTACGACATTTTACTGCCATCCAACTTACTAGTCCGCCGAGTTTAAGTGTTGCTATTAAAAAAGTGCAGTCTTGCAACTAAAATGAACTAACGAATATAAACTCTGCGAAAGTTATTTAGCGTATGTAAAAATAAAAAGTATTTACATTAAAAGAGACAAGTGACTTGGTGCTATGTGGTGTGACCACATCACATAACATCACACCACATAGCACCAAATCACCCCACATAACCACTTTTACACTCCACTCCACATCTCACCCCTTGTTACCAACTCTCACTAACCATACTACGCAAACTACATACCATATTATTATTACTATTTTTTATTTTTTTGTTTGTACTTTCTGTTCATCTTATTCTATTGTCGAAATATTGTATTTGAACGAAAGAGACTAGATCCCACAACACAGGGAATCCTAGTGTGGGTCTAGGACCTCAATCCATGTATTGCTTGTTTTCTATGAGACAATAAACTATTATTATTATTAAGAATATAAGACTGTTTTGTTTGACAGCTAAATATCCCTGATATATAACCATTAAAGACCTGCTGCTTTACCCACTAGAATCACTTAGGAATGCATGCTAGGATAAAAATGTCCTATGTTTTAATTTACAGTAAAAAGTTCCGTCTACCATTCGGTCAAGTTTCATACAAATCTGTTAAGCGATTCAGTAATTAACATCTAAATCAACACAAACATTTACATTTATAATCACAGTATAGAAATATTTTACAAGACAGGAGTACACAAAAGGAAATATTAAAATGTGATGAGAGTGAATAAACTAAAGTAAGTGTGTTAGGATTGGACAAACAAAATATAATTTATTTATAATTATTTCATATGTGTGTACGCACAGAGAACATAGTAGAGCCTCGCTGATTTCAGCATGAATGGGTCGGCTCGACCGGGGAAGGACTACCCTCTGACAGAATATCAACGTGAAATAGCAGTATTCCTACTGTTGTGTTTCGTTTGGTGAGTGAGAGTGCCGGAGGCCCAATTAACCTCTATTCCCTTCCCGCTCCTTCTCCTTCCCACTTCCTTTTTCTCCCAAAGGGTCGGCAACGCGCTAGTGATGCCTCTGGTGTTGCAGGCGTCCATAGGCTACGGTGACCACTTACCATCAGGTGGGCCGTATGCTTGCATGCCACCTTAGTCGTATAAAAAAAAATCTGTAGACAAAAGTTATTTGACCAATTACAGCCAAGTGAGTCAAAAGGCCGTGGACTTTTAATAAAATTTATTCTAAATGACAAAACGGATCGCTTGTACACTGTTAAGCATTTTCCGCAATCCATATACGCTTGCAACATTATCACTTACATTAAAAAGATTAGTAAAAAGCATTAAAGGAACCACTGTTCTCCCAGCGCCCGGACAAGGCTATAAGTCTAAAAAGCTTAGTTGCTAATTCCAAGTTTCTTTACGTCTAGTTTGGCTGTCGAGTTTCAGAAGAGTGCAATTACCTCATAAGGTTTAATCTTATCTAAAATTATAAACGTGAATGTGAGTTTGTTTGTTTGTATGTTACGTTTTCTAACTTTAACCTAGTCAACCAAATATCATAAAATTTCGTCAGGGGTACAGAAAAGGACATAGGGTACACGATGAAAACGCGAGTGAACTTGTGGGCAAAATCTAGGTATTGTATGTAAGTATCGACGTGCACAACCTCAATAACATAACACACCGTATGTCTTGTCAAGTTATTATGTTTGGACGTATAATGTTTCGTATGTTTCCACAATAGGCTCTCACCCTAGATCACGGTGAGTCGTGGACAACGCAATATGAGATGAAAGGGATTGTTCCATGGTACGCGATAAAAATAACACAAATAACAATTCCTAGCTATTTATTCAAATGAATATTGTGTTACGTTTCTTTTTGCGTTTTCGAAATAGTTCGTTTACCTAATCAAAGTCAAAGTCAAAGTCAAAAAATCATTTATTCACTTAGGTCACAAAGTAACACTTATGAACGTCAAAGGGGTTAGTGAGTTTGTTACATTTACTGAATTTACATTTATGTTAGTTGCAAGGTTCAGGCAAAAGGTTGAGCCTGTGAGAAGATACCTGCAAGAAACTCAAGGCCACTCTTTTAAATCACCATTAAATCGTTCCTATGATAGGGATAGATAGGTATTGCTAGCAATCTCCTTCGTTTGCATATGGTTAAAATGTAAATTATAACGTATTCTATACCTCCCGGTTTGATGAGTTCGCCAATACAATTTTGTATTTATGTTATCATCATATAAACGTAGGCACTAACTAAGGCAATATAGGAATACTAAGTGTATATGGAAACTAGGCAATATTACTTGATATTTATGTATACTTTATATTTTGATCTAAGAATTCATTATATATGAATTAGATCAACGAATCAAGACGCCACACATTAATGGTAATTTTGTTGATTTTATCTTCATGTATAAATTAGATGTTCCCGCGGTTTCACCCGCGTTTATCGTTACTGCGCCGCTCCCGTGGATCGTAGCGTGCTGTTATATAGCCTATAAACTTCCTCGACAAATAGGCTATCCATCACTAAAATATTTTTTCAAATCGGACCAGTAGTTCCTGATATTAGCGCGTTCAGACAAACAAACAAACAAATTCTTCAGCTTTATAATATTAGTATAAAATAATTATAATAAATTTTAATATAAATTATACGCATAGAGCGAAACAACGCTTTTAAAAATTTGTAATACCATAAAGCAGACTTGACAAGGTCTCAAAGTCACTAGACACGCTCAGCGCGATAAAGGGTCAGTGCAGTTCATATGTATATAAACTACATTAACAGTAATTATATAACAGACTTATAACAATGACGTTTTCGTTTACTTCAATTCTTCTTTCTTCTCCCTAGTTTTTATTATTCCCAAGTCACTTGGGGTCGGCTTTCTAATCTAACCGGATTTGACTGGATATCAGTTTTTACACGGAGCGACTGCCCTCTGACCTCCGGAACCCGAGGGCTAACGATACCCTAAGGCTAGACCAGTGTCAGGATATTAGAGGGCACTAACTTCCCAATAACGACTGCCATAGATATTCATGGCAGCCGGGACCGACGGCTTAACGTGCTCTTCAAGGCACGGAGCAGGCGATAATTGTCAATCAATACGCACATAATTTCGTAAAGTCATATAACTTTCGAAAGTCAGAGGTGCGCGGCGTGGGTTCGAACCTGAGACCCTCTGCATTGCAGTCTGTTGGTCTCCCCACTGAGCTATCGATAGTTCAATTCTCCTTTATGTCTGTCAAAATAGCTACATTCCACCTGATAGTAAGCAGTTATGTAGTCTGCCTTATAGCTTAAGGTACCGAGGTCTGAACTTTGACGGCCCCAACAAGCACCTCTTTAGGTCCTTTTTCACCTTTTTAAGCGGTCAAACTCTATTTTTAATAATAATACAGAATTCAAGCCGTTTTTCATCCATAGTTACTGTTATACCGGTCTATCAAACATTCATCTCCATAGCCTATATATATTAAAGTCCATACGTACGCCTGCTGCGGCTAGTGCCGTCATAAGTGCCGTCAATCCCACCATAGATTAAAACTTTCGAAGAACCATTTCACGTTGGACCTATGTCTCCGTGTAAGCCTCCCAAAGAGCCAGGTATTTTTCTAATAGAATATGTTATAAGATACCTGTGACAAGAGAAACATAATATTGATAATAATTACTAAATTCTATTTTGTAAATCAATTACACGAAATGAAACTCATAACAAAGATAAAACCTTGAAAAAATAAAATATTGCAAATTTTATCTACTGTTACATCACATAAATGCAAAGTAAATCATCATTTATTTTACATTTATGCAAACATGTTACCAATTATTGTCTCCATAAGCGACAGATTAAAATGGATTTTGCAGAAAGGTATACCAGTCCCAGAACAAAAGCTGATGAAATTCATCACTTTTCAATTAACCTGGGTCCAGCGATCCGTTTGTTTGAAATAGATTATTTCCGGTCCAATGGACAAAGCCGAAAAACTCCAATTTCATTGATTACTGTCTATAGCATATTGTTCGACGACTTGTCAATGCAGTAGTTGGAAATTAAAACGTTTAGTTCATTCCGGATTAAAAGCTATTAGTGGCAATACTGTGTATATCGCTGCAGATAAATTTGATTTTTGTACGTTGTATGTGAAATGTGTAAAATGTTGACGTTATTATTGTACCTGTGACGAAGATTGTCATAAGTTTTTATATGGAAAAGGCTAGTTTAATGAGGTACGTGGCATAGGTCGCGGTTTAAGAGATAGGAGAATCTATTAACGGCAAATAAAATTAAGACAAATAAAGCCAGTCTCATTGGTATCATGGCGTTAATTTGAACTTATGTTTGCTAAAGACCAGAAACTGTTATTGAGTTTTTTATAAGCAATTCTTACCAGTCGCAAGGCATCTCAAAACGTGAATATGGCAATAATCTCGCTTCTCATTACGCGGAGTTAAAAATAGTTCCGTTTCAGGATATACAGGCATGAGGCTATATTACAGAAAATAAAAGTGCGAGTGTACGCCATGAATTTACGGAGTCGACATTGCACATTGGTGATAGATGATGAATCTGAATCGCATATGGCTCCTTAAAGAAGCGCTGTGCTATAAGCGCCGTATCAGTGTACTGTGACCTGAGTTGTAGTCTACCAAAATATTCATTTATCTTTTACGGTAGTAGGCAAGCATTAATTACGTGCCAGATTTTAGCGGCTATATACCATTAGGCCGGGACTCCACCAAAGCGGAGACGAGACGAGCGGAGAGGAGATGTTTTTTAAACAACCAATAGAATTGTGTTATTGGACACATCTCCTCTCCGTTCAGCTTCAGTAGAGATCGCTTTGCGAAGATGTGTAATATTTGTATGGCGCGATGGAAGCGGAGATGTGAGCTGTGCGCGGACGACGCGCAGTGGAGACGAGAGATGTGAGCGGCGTGCAGTGAGCGATGTCACCCTCCCCCCTCTCGCCCACTAGCAACCCGCAGAGACCCGCGCGCGCGCCGGCCGAGCCGGCCCGAGCTGAAAAACATCTCTTCTCGCACAGCACACAGCACACCGCACACATCTCTGGTTTGGTGGAGTCCCGGCTTTAAACGGGTTATCTACTCATTTGTCACCATAGCAGCATAAAACAAAAAGCATTCTTCTCCCTAGACTTCATTATTCTCAAGTCATTTGGGGTCGGCTTTCTAGTCTAACCGGATTTGACTGGATATCAGTTTTTACACAGAGAGGCTGCCACCTGACCTCCGCACCCCAAAGGCTAACGATACCCTAAGGCTAGACCAGTGTCAGCATATTAGAGGGCACTCACTGACTTTTCAAAAACGACTGCCATATATGTTCATGGCAGCCGGGACCGACGGCTTAACGTGCTCTCCGAGGCACGGAGCAGGCAATAATTGTCAATCAATACGCAGATAATTTCGAAAAGTCATATAACTTCCGAAAGTCAGAGGTGCGCGACGTGGGTTCGAAACCGAAGCCCTCTGCATTGCAGTCTGTTGGTCTCCCCAAAAAAAAGCAATATGCAATAAAATTATTTTATAAAATGAACGGACCCAGAAAAAACCTAGACGCGAAACAAAAATTTTTGTGGCTGACAGAATTCTTTATCCCTTGCGGACAAGATCCAAAAACAAGACACAGCGCGTAGTGGCGTTGGAAAAGACTACCTTAAACAAGTCAATTACTAGTCTTGATGATGCCATAACACTATCATAATTAATATCATCATTGCTGCAGTCTTGATATTTTATAGTTGTACTTACCGCATACCGGAATCAAGATGTCATAGCCAAACTTAATAGTCGCAATGCATTAAGTCTATCCGTCAACAATAAAAAGATATCCTCCAATCGTAGCAAGTCTACTCACGTATACATAAAACGAAGCGAATCTCAGGAGATCGTAAAATTATTACTGCCGTCTGTCAATAGCGATATTGGGAATAAACGTTGGCATTACGCAAGACAAAAAGATTAGGTGAACGAATTTTTCGTCAGAATACGCGGTATTGTTAGCATATTTTGGTGGAACATGTCACGTCATTTCGGAACTCATAGAATATTTTACTGGAGGATTTACTGGTCTATTGCGAGGTTTTCGTTAGCAACTCCAAGAGTTGCGAGGGGTGAGCGGCTTTATTGCTCCGGTACCTATCTGGAGAATAGGTAGTGTCATTTGGGCACGAGGTAGCTCGCTTACGAGAACCGGATCTCTGAGGTTAGGATGGAGAGTCGAGATTTGAGGACAAGACTGGTCTATAACTGGTCCCGGAAGATGCTCTCGGGCACTAGAAGGTACAGCGGCTCCCCTTATATAACCTTGACGGTTGGTGTAGGGGAACGCTATATCATAAACTGAACTAGTCATAGAGAGAAGGAGATAGTCTATTGCAAACTTGGTTTTGCTCACTATTATCTTTAGTTTAAAGTGCTTTGACTGGTAGAATTTTTAAAATTCCAAAGAATTGTTTCTTGGAATTATAATTATCTATCTAATGTTATATAATAATAATACTATTTTAAAGCGAAAATCGTATTTATTACAAATTATATTAATATTTCGTTGTCTTTTAAAGAATATAGAATAAAAATTCTTTACCCAACGCAGGAATCGAATCTTAGGCATCATACAAAGTGGTACTACACTACAGCTACGCCTAAGAAACAGACGATCTATTTAAAACACGAAATTACTGTTTTATAAATAGAACTTGTTAGGTTATTTAATCAGCGCCGTCAAAAATTGTATTCATAACTATATTATTTTAATTAATTATGTCTAAACAAAGAAAAGTTTTAATGATTCTTTGAGTTTTAAATTAATCTTTCTTGAAGTTCTTTATACTAATTAATGTTCAAAACTAGAACGTTAACTTTGCATTTTACTTGTAAATCTCAGTTATTATCAAGTTTTCAAGGAAATTGCCTTCGTGAAACTTACGTTCACTTGAAACGTTGAAAACAAACATGTTAAAACACAAGCTAGACATAAAATGCATAGCTTCACCGTCGTGTATAGCGGTGTATTACACCTATATTTTGATAGCTATTTTCACGTCCTACGTTATAGGGATGGGAATACAGTGGCAGATTCCGTGTTACTACTGATAATCGCTCTATTATGTAGCAAATATTTATAACATAGTTTTTATACTGGGTGTAAGGGACGGCGTACCGAAAACTTTAGCAAGACGTCTTTCTATAAATACTTATCACGACGCAAACTTCAATTAATAAAAAAACGCAAGATTAAAATGTTATGTAGATTAACATTATTACGCGGTACGCAATGGATTGCAACCAATACATCGCACTCGACGAATGAACTCTGCGTTCCGCGCGCATAAAAACAGCTGATCTATTTAAATCACGACCATTTAATTACATTGCTGTATTCTAGAAAAATGTGACCGTCAGAAAAATGAAAAATTGCAGAAAAGCAATTGGGATTGTTGAAAAAAATTCCAACGATTTTTAACTCAGAATAATGGTCTGAATCTACTATTTCAGTTTTCGGTACACCGTCCCTTACACCCAGAGTACACATAGTTTTAAAATAAATTAATATTATTATTACATAAATATGAACAAATTATAAAAAAATTGAAAAGTAGAATTTAGGTACCTACTTAAATTTTTGATTACTTATTTCCATTTAATTATTTATAGTTGCAATATTTTAAAAATTATACCAGTGGCTTCCTCCTTTCTTCTCTTCTATCTATGTTGCCGTGCCCGACAGGGTCCATATTTGGTCCTTTATATTATTTTTTGTAACAACATGTAATTACATATAAATAAATATTCTATTACATACACACAACACTATCTAGCCCAAACTAAGCAGAGCTTGTACTATGCGTACTAGACAATGGATAAACATACATATATACATTTTTTTTTGTAATTACATACATATTATATATAGAAACACCCAGACCAAGACAGACATCCATGTTCATGCACACAAATGTTTGACTTGTGCGGGTATCGAACCCGCGACCTCATGCGTGGCAGTCGGTTACACTGACCACTACGCCATCGAGGCCGTATGGAGAGCAATAAAGCATTGAATTGAATGTGAAATTTTTTTGCAAAGAAATTCTCTCGCACTAAGAATATATTATTTAGCTAAGGATGGGACAAACATTCAAACAACAGACTCCAAGAATACCTAGACTCGGAACAGTCATTTGTGGATCACACAATTATTTTGTCAATTGTGAGTTTCGGAACCACATCACTATATAAATAAAATTTCTTTTTCAAGGATTGCTAGTAACTTAGGTTACTAATTACCTACCAGTATCCTTGCCAATCCTTCTAGCTTGTTTCACGATGGTAGTATAATAGGTGAAATTCAAAACTACGACCCATCAATCGCTAGTTCAATTCCTTATCCATTTCGCTACCGTCTCTCTACTAAGTCTGCATGAGAACTATCCAGGGCTTCAACAACAGTCAATTAAGTTCATGCACTTAAATGCATCTCTTCAAAAAGGCAATAAATAAATAAAAACAATACCGGTAACTTCGTATGACTTTAGCCCTGAGGGGACATTGGCCCTTAATTGGATAAAGCTGTTTAATTGGAAGAAGCTGTTTTACTGACAGCTTATAGTGTTTTTTTCCGAAAAAATACACGTGGAAATCAATAGCTATCTATTGATTGATTTCCACGTGTATTTTTTCGGCAAAAAGTATGATAGTGGTCTGGTGGGAACTTCAAACTTTTTCCAATTAAGGGCCAATGTCACCCCTCAGGGCTAAAATCATACGAAATTACGGTACATAAATAGTTTCACCCCTATTGTTCCTGAGGAGTTAGGCAAAGGTGAAAGATACACATTTTTTGGCAGCAATTAAACGTCCCACGTTATAAGGGACAAGCCATCATCACCTACTGCGAACATAGCCAAATTCTGTTTTACTTATGAAATTTTCTGGACAACAAACCCAGTAACATTTTACCTTACCCAGAAATCAAATACACAATAGCATGCTCAGCAGAAGCATTCTGTTCGCCTGCGCTATTATGGCACTAATTTTAAATAATATTAATGTAAATTGCATTTGAACAGACAGTCATTGAAGATATTAAGTACTTAAAAGTACAAATTGGTGCTTTCTTTTTGCAACAAAATAACATAATGAATGTGTTTCTGAAAATTGTTTCGTTATTATCCTAATTTTATTATTAATTTATATTTTATTATTATTTTATATCAATTGTGTTGAATACTATTATTTAATTACTTTCATTGCAATTTATTGTTTTAATGATTTTTAGGAATATGTTTTGCATATACCAAGAAATATCCTATTTGTGGGCGGAAGGCGTTGACGACTGTAACACAATTTAATATTAGCACGGTCGTCAACGGCAACCTCTTAACTAATGTACCATTGTTCGGTTTTATTTAGAATCAGTTTAAGAGAAATTTGTAAAACTATTTGTTGAATAAATTAATTATTATTTATTACTCAATTACGCAAACTCATTAACAAATTTAGAAGAACCCTGACTCTCAGATGGCCCATATTCTGGATTAGTACATAGGTTACTTTTAATCCCAATAATGCGTTTCCGAAGGATTTACGCGGCCGAGGCCGAAAAGTTAGTCTCGATAAAATGAAAATTATTCCGCTTAATCGAGTTTTCGGTGTTAATTGTCACGTTTATGTTAATGTATTTTTGCTAGAAATACATGTATATGTAGTCTCAAGCCTAAATATATAACCTATATAAACCTGATGGAATAATTGGAGGTGTATTACCTCCAAATTTCGCCAGCTGATTTAGATACCACGTTATAGAGGGCGAGTCTGCTGCCTATTGAATACAGTTTCAGATTCCGCGCTGTTATTGAGAACTACTGGATAGATAAAACTAATGACACTTTGCTCGAACCGGGTGTTAAAATTGAGATTTCATGCACAGCAGTTGTATTCAGTACCTACTGCACTAAGGCAGAGGCCACTTAATAAATAATTGCCTCTTATTGTATATACAACGCTACAAGTCGATTAAAGTCAAAGGCATATTTGCAGTTTATCATTACGTAATAGGTATTGAAGGGACTCAGTCCTATTGATTATGCCATTAAGGGACATCCGAAGATAGAAGAACTGAATAGGCCGGCTCGACCGGGTAAGGACTATCCTCTCACAGAATATCGACGTCAAATAGCAGTATTCCTACTGTTGTGTTTCGTTCGGTGAGGGAGAGAGCCGGAGGCCCAATCACACTCTTTCTCCCTCCTTCTCCTTCCCACTTCCTTTTTCTCTTCTTCCTTTCCTAAAGGGTCAACAACGCGCAAGTGATTCCTCTGGTGTTGCAGGCGTCCACAGGCTACGGTGACCACTTATCATCAGGTGGGCCGTATGCTTGTTTGCCACCTTAGTTGTATAAAAAAGCCCTTCGGAGTCAGCACTAGTATATGCGGGCAAAGACATGGTTAAAAACTAGTCAACTACATTTTCGCCAGAGCAAATAAATATCACGATTTCATTTGAAATACTAGAACAACCTTTCTCCGCTATAAAACCTAATTAATTTAAAACTACGGCACTTGCCAAGTCAAACTAAAATTAACAGAATTCGCAGTCACCATTTTTGAAGCACTTGGAATGGAATATAATTATATACCTTTATAAATACATATGAATTAATCTTACTATGGCGATTTCGTACTAGGCTAGTAGGAAACCGTTGGACTACAATGCAGAGGTCCCGAGGTCGATCCTTTTCTAACTTTTCGAAATGATGTTCGTTTTATATAGTTAACTAGCTTTTGCTCGCGGCTTCGCTCGCGTTAATTAAGAATTTGACAATCAATCTCGTCGTACTCGTCCAGAAGTGAGAAAATGTTCATCCAAACTTTATCCCTCCTTCCGCCCCTATAGGGGAGAGTTTTATCCATTTTATCTACACAGATATTTTTCAATTGTAATCGAAAACTTATGTACCAATTTTCATACTGCTAAGTCCAGAAATGAGAAAATTTCGTTACAAACTTTACCCCCATTTTCCCCCTCTAGGGGGGAGATTTGTCCATTCCATTTACATAGATCATTTTTGTTTGTAATCAGAACCCAATATACCAATTTTCATACTTCTAAATCTAGAAATGAGAAAATTTCCATACATACTTCACCCCCCCATTTTACCTTTTTAGGGGGAGTTTTGTCCATTTTAACTACACAGATCATTTTCAATTATAATCAATAACTTGTATACCAATTTTTATACTTATAAGTCCAGAAATGAGCAAATTCCATATAAACTTCACCACCCTATTTCACCCCCTTAGGGGTACAATTTCAAAAAATCCTTTCGTAGTACACCCTTACAAATTAAAACAGACATGCTCTCCAAATTTCAAGTTCCTATGACCAGCGGTTTAGGCTGTGCGTTGTCTCTATATATATATGTAGATTATCGCTTGCTTAACTGTGAAGGAAAACACCGTGAGGAAATCTGCATGGCCGTGAGTTCTCCATAGTCTACCTACCCATATTGGATTAGCGTGGTAGACTACGACCTAACCCTTTTATATTGGGTAGAGGCCCATGGCAAATAGTGGGATATTTTACATACAGACCTGATTATAGACTAAAATAGTATATTTAACATCTATTAATATTTAAATAGGATTAATTAAGGAAGAAATATTATAATCTTGCAAGCTTCTTGTCCATCCTGCCTATAATTACAGAAACAACAATATTGTATGTCATCGAATACAAAGTTGTTATCTTATTTGTATTATATTTGTAAAACTTACTTATCTTACATCTTAAACAATATTTTGTATACATTTTAAAGCGTTCTTAGTCTTAAATTTTCAAGCGTACCTACTTAGCTTATGTTGTGAGGCGTATTTAGCTTAAGACTTACAAAATATCTAGCTTAAGAATTAAAGCTTACTTAACTTAAAACTTAAAAAACATGCATAGCTCGAGTTATAGAGCGTGCTTAGCTTAAGTTTTAAACTGTATTTAGCCTAAGTGATAAAGCTAACTCAGCTTAAGTTTTAAAACTTACTTAGCTTAAATTTTAAGAATACGTAGCTTAAAAAAAATAAAGCCTCTTAAGTCTTAGTTGTAGGCCGTATATAGCTTAAGTATTCAAATTACTCGGTTTTAATTAAAATGCGTACTTTGCTTAAAAGTTTAAAGCGTAATTAGGAATACAAGTCATAGTGTTATATTCCTTACAGCGAATTTCTTGAAAATAAAACTCAATTATATATTGTTCGGCCCAGTAATTGAACCTGAGACTTCATGCACAATTGCACAGCATCTGCACATACTACCACTACGCTACTGAAGCATTATAAATGAATTACCAGCTAAACTGTTATTTGAATAAACAATGTGTGTGATCTCTTTGTATTGCAAAACTAATTTCTATTTCATAAAATAACCTGTAATCTGTTAAAGCATTGAATGTTTTAATTAAAATATACATGATTTCATTGTTGTTAGGAATGTTGAAACCTATTAAATATTGAAATCATAGCTGCAGACCAAGTGTAAAGCCTACATAAATTATTCAAATTTAAATACGTATTTATTAGAATAACTACAGAGGCTAAAAACAAAATTATTATTATTCTTATGTACTTACTTACTTATCGTGTTGATGGCAACACATTTTATATAATTTTGGACCAGTTTTCGGCAACGCGGATTGCATTTGGCTTAGCCTGATACAGGTCATCCAGTGTGCACGATACTGGGGTCACGAGGCACGACAACAGATGACCCATTGTCTGTGGTGATATGCCTCAGTCACATGCATTCGCACTTGTGTCTATATAACCACCACCTTGACAGATTGTCTTGTGTCTTTACATTGTTTTCATGTGAATACGATAATTACTGCACGAATGGTGTAGTAGGTTAAGTGGTCGCCTCGGCTTTGCTACTGCACCGAGAGTTGTGGGTTCGTTCCTCACACGGGACAAAAATAGGGTGACCCACAAATACATCTTGTCCGAGTCTGGGTGTTCTTTGAGTCCGTTGTTTGAATGTTTGTAAAGTTCCTCGCGATACAGGAATTATTTTTTATGCGGGTGTTGTACCTCAGAAAAAAAATTGATCGTCTGTAAAGTCGGTTTACGGACGATAGTTTAACGTGACAACGTCATAACAAAATTTCTTTCCCGTAACGTTACAATGAGCGTAACGGGACAATGAGCGTAACAGTACAATGAGTCATCCTTTTTCGTGCGTGCAGCCGGCGTTCATCGATTTATTAGAAGTTGTCACGTCAAAAAAATTTAATGTACGTATGACGCAATAGTTGAAACTGTTAATTAACACAAAAGTAAAATAATTTTTATGCTCATAATTTCCTATTAAAAATGCGACAATATATTTTGTACTAACATACAAAACACTTTCAATAAAAGTACGATAAATAACTTTAAATATGTAAACAGGAAAACCTTTTAAATAAAAATTTGCCTTTTATTTTTAACAATTTGATATAAACATATAAAATTGTTTATATAACAGTATTCACGAATTATTTGCGCCTTTAACTTTAGTAACCCGATTATCTAGTCCAGATAGACAGTCGTACGTTTAATAAAAAGATATAGATATCTACATCTTTTTATTAAATGTATGCCTGTACGAATGATGTACCTAGTGGTTTAAGTGGTTACTTTGCCACTACCACAATGCCGAGAGTTGTGACTTCGAATCCTAAAAGCAGATCATATTCCGAGAGTGGGATTGTCCTAAAAAAAAATAATAGGGCAGTCTTCGGGGACTGCCGATAGAAGTGAAAACTTTAATCCTTGATCATAAACACTTATTTACAAACAAAAAAAAATTCGGGTTAGATTCCTGATAAATCGTAAGTGGCATGTATATTAGAACTCTGTCATCTAAATTTTTCACTAAATTGTATCATATATAATTATGCTGTGAGTTAACCAAATAAATAAATAAATACTCTCTTAGGCGTTATTAAGGGGGTCAACAATTCGTTATTTTTTTCATAGGTCGCACCATTTCTGAGATATTGTTAATATTCTAAAATAATTCAAAAATGGAAAGCGCGGAAGCGTGACGATGACGAAGCGTGACGATGACGCGAGTTCTATGATTTTTGTTCAGCCAAGAAGTGCTCAATGCGCCTAAAGAAGTTTTCACTTCAAAAAGCAAAATAAATTTTTGTTTCACAAAAGGTTATGCCGACTCCCGACTTATAACAGCCATTTGTGGATCACACAACTCCGAAATTTTAAAGAAATCCCCTGCGCTACCAGAGTTAAGTGTAGTGAAGGAATGTCCTTTTTAAGAAACATAAATGGAAAGTAGATGGCAAACCTCTTGATGGTAAACTGTTACCGTAGGTTTTGATCAGTATAGTAATATCAAGATCAACCCTTTCGAAACGCCTGGTTCTTCAGTGTGGCGTCCTGTTCTTGCCCTGACGGGCAGACTCATTCATACTGTTACTAAGTTATGCCAACCTGCAAAACAGTTAAGTGGCAGACATAGCTCCCGAATCATTCATTTATAAAAGTCACTTTACTTTTATCTTATCTTATGTGGCCCAGTCAGTGCAGACCGGCGACACTTCGACCCAGTGGGATCTTTTGTGTCGACACTCTCGCAATAACGACTGCCATAGATGTTCATGACAGCCGGGACCAACGGCCTAACGTGCTTTCCGAGGCACGGAGCAGGCGATAATTGTCAATCAATACGCACATAATTTCGAAAAGTCATATAACTGCCGAATGTCAGAGGTGCGCGACGTGGGTTCAAACCCCAGACCCTCGTCTACCACTGAGCTCCTTTTACTCTTACATATCAAACCCTCTTTTATCAAGTCTTCTTGTAGAAATTATTTTGTAGCATAGATTTAGTTAACGTATATGCAACAATCTAACACCCGGAAGTATCCATGTCTAGTATAGTGCCAAGAAGTGCCTCCGGTAAGTGTCTCATACAAAGTTAGTTTCAAGATCTCCAAAGGGCATCACAGTGTTAATGTTAGTGTTAAACTTGTCTCTTTACTTCCCTCTGGCATGGATTTGCAGTTACGACCGTCGGGAATCGTGAAACCAACGGAATGAAAATAACGATTTGATTGCTTCTTTGATCCAGATGCGTAATTGTGAACACTTGTGTCAAACCTTTAGGTTCGAAACACTGTAATAGGCGAAAGTATTTTGAGTGCACTTTTGGCCGACCAAACGTCAATAATTGTGGTGTTCGCTGAAAATCAGCGCTGTGTAGTGCTTGCAGCAATGCAAGTGCCACAGCATTATGCTGAGCGCATCACCGTCGTTTTTGTGCCGTCGGATGGGACGTGCATCTGCACATAAACATTTTATTTGTTTTTTAAATTTCTTTATACTTCTATATTTTTATTTACTTTTTGTTATACCCGCATTCTATAATAATAGATGATGCATGTCATGATGGTACAAAAATAAAAATCTTTTCATTTCATTTCATATTATTTTCATTTTCAAAATGTTCTCTTTATACGAATAAGGTGCTAGAAAAGCATATGTCATGCCTTATGGTACCCAGTTACCATAATCTATTGATACTTGTGACACTAGATTAGTCATGCGTTGCCGACTCATGCCGTTGTCAAAAAGTTTTTAAAACATTTTTGCTGTACTGACATAAAGAACAAATATTGCCAGTCTAATTTATTTATTTATTTATCTTTGAAAGACCAACAGCACATACAATTCTAAGCAGTCTTCAAAAACACTCTCAGGAACACTAAAGTTGATAGTTGACTGCGATCTTCTGTGAGTTGAAGGAAATTAGCACTCAACTTTTTTGGCCTTTATGGTAATCAATCATACACTCGGCACACTGGCAGTGGTAAGAGGATTTCTTAAGCCTCTGGCTTATTCGTGTAGTTTAGTACACACAACACTCACGGCTTATGACGAGGTGTCAAAATCAAACTCATATCAAGTGATTTGACTGGCTGTTCCTAATTCCGTAAGTCAATCTTAGCAGCTGACATTTGTTTGACTGTCTGTAAGCTAATGTAATAAACCTCAGCCAATGTTTAGTGATATGTATCACATACCTATATTAAGCACAAAAAAACTCCTAACTTCCTAACTTTAATATTATAAATGCGAATGTGAGTTTGTTTATTTTTATGTGTAACAAACAAATAATTAACAAATAATTACAATGATCGGTCGAGTATTTAACTACACGACCGATCATTATAAAATTTGGAGTACACGTTATTAGGGGTACAAATTTAGATATCCTTTCATTAACAAAACGTACCCGAAGGATAAAAAATATATAGATATTACAAATACGCGACCGACGCCGCACGCAAAATTTAGTCAATTAATATTTTTACTACATAATAATATCTCTAAATAATTTATGAAAATATTTGAGACGTTTATTTTTGTAATAATTTGTTTTCAGAATGCATTTCTTTATAATTACGGTTATCTTGAAGTTATTGCGAACCGTGATAAGTTTATCAAGTCTTACAACAAATAAATATTGTAGGTAGGTATATTTGTTTATACATCGTATAAAAAAAAAATAGCATAAACGTATTTTACAATAGTTCACATTACACAGTTCCATTCATTACAGGTTTCTATAAATAGTTATGATTAGCAATTACCATAACTACGCGCACTAGGCTGAGCTTGTCCCGCGGGCAGTTCACAATTATTATAAAATTAAATATGCTTTCAGTCAAAAGCCACAAAAACTTCCATCGAATCTATCTATGTTAAAGACATATTCCTTACCTTACATTTAAATACAGTTTCAGTAGTCTGTCTGACCGAGCTAGTTAGATAACATAGCACCTCTAACAAAACTCTAACCACTACATCTCGACCATCAGTTAGAGCTAACTAAATTTCACGGTCGAGTGGCCAACACTATTCTGTAAAGGCTTCACTCTACAAAGAGTAGAACTTGTTTTGTTTCGCTTAGAACGAGAGGCCTACGGCTATAAAGTTTTATTACTTTTAATCCTCGACGCAAAAGGATGTTATACGTTCCAGGCCTTTGTGTTTGTCAGTCTGTCTGTCCATCAGTCTGTGGCATTGTGCCCTTCAAACGGATGCACCGAATTCAATGCGCTTTTTAACGTCTACTTTTTGGAAGTGCAGTTTTTCTATAGAAAATTGAATATAGGTCACGTCTGATTCCAATTGAGCATTTCTTTTGAATTTAGGTCAAAGAGTTGGATAAGTTGAGAAATTACTGTGGATGTTTCCTTTATATTTTAGGTTCAGTTGTATTGAGAAAATAAATAATAGTTGCTTAGATTTGAGAATTTGATTAATACTGATATCGATATACCCTTTTGCCTGTAAATTATTAATTTATTTTATGGCTTTATATATCTGTTCTCTCAATAAAATGAATGCACTAAAATTAGCAGAATTGAAATTAACCTCGTTAACGTGGTATAATTTTACGTTTATGTTTGTGTGCGATCGAAAGGCCCTGCTGTCTTAATTTTTGCCTGCTTTGCCTTGATAGTTGTGTTTTTTATTTATTTATTGAATAATTTTATTTGTCATCTTAGGATGACAGATAATATTATATAGTGAGCTATATAATATTATATATTCAAATGTGTGTTTGTTTGTTACACTTTCACGCCTTAATTACTCGAGCTATCATCCTAAAGTTTTGCATACGCGTTGTCAGGGAAACATAAAAAGACACAGGTTACTTTCAACCGGAATAAAGTACTGTTAGGAACCTAATATAACTTACATTTACGTGAGCGAAGCCGCGGGGACAATCTAGTAAATTATAATTGTATAGAGTAAAATACTCTACAATGATAATTTATGACAATTATGGAATAGTACGAAGAGATGCCTTTATAGGCATATAGAACATAACTTCTGGCAATTTGTCCAGTAGACCGCAATAGGATCTCCTTTACGTGGAACCTGAAAATATAGCTGGTGAAATATATGTGCAATGCCCCTGTATACACTTGAAATTAAAGATTCACCTTTGAGTACGAGACTCAGAAGTGCTTCTCTACCTGCCTTTTTGAAGACATTAAATCTATTATAATAATATCAACCCTGTATTTAAACTGTCCCACTGCAAATCACGCACCTCTTTACAGTTTAAAAAAGGTTAGGCCATTGTTCACTAAGCTGGCCGAGTGCGGGTTGGAAGAATACATACACATCATCGTAAACATTTTAGGGAACTAGGACATGCAGGTTTCCTCGCCACGTTTTCCTTCATCTTTTGTCAGCAATAATTACCGCTTTTTAAATAGGCACATAATTTCTATAAGTCAGAGGTCGAACCTCTACATTATAGCCCAACTGTCTCCCATATCGTTGCTTTAAAATTAATAATATACATTTTATATGAAACTAGAGGATGCCCGCCCGCAGCTTCGCCCGCACATGTTTTTTTGTTTATCCATTTCTTGCCGTGGGAATTTCGGAAAATCCCTTCTTAGTACACCCCTACAGTACCCAAGGAACATACATGTCAAATTTCAGCTTCTTGCGCCCAATAGTTTCGGCTGTGCGTTGTCTGTCAGTCACTCAGTAACGGATGAGTTTTATATATATATAGATTACCAGATTTTGTCTTATAAATCTGTCTTTGCTCTACTATCGAGGCTTTACGTCTCTAGCAGTGGAACGTTATCTTAAGGCTGCGGTAATGGCCGCAGAAATTCAGTCAAAGTTAGTTAGTTACCGTTTTAGACGGTTGTATTTAATTTTACTGGTTAAATTTGAATGGAAATTGTGTAGTGTCACACTTTCTCCTAATTTAGTGTAGGCACAACTCCAAACGGCTTTCGTACAAGTTTTGAAATAGTTGTTCGCGCTTTACCTTTAATTAGACGAGATTATATCTGATGTTACCTTGTGAAGTTGAAAATACTAATGGTTGGGTACTCGACTGATTTTAATAGTTTTATCTGTAGACCCTATGAATAATAAGTTTTAACATATATTTAGTAAAACATATTCATGAACGATATTATTAAAAAAATGCGATTAAAGAAAATCCCTTCATATTTAGGAGCTTAGGGTAAATATACAGCAATTCTATCTTAACCCCTCAAAAAATGAAATCCGCTTTGTACAAAAAATTCAAATGGTGTTTCTCAGAATTAGTTAATTAAGGTTAGATTGAAATTAAACAAGTTTTATACGGATTTTATCGCGTTGTTAATTTTTTTTTATAAAACATAATTATTACTTAATTTTCAAACTTTTAACTACTATTGTTAAACACTTTTACTAGTTACTGTTTACTTTAATTTAAGCTATTTAAATTATAGAACTATTTAGATTCCATTTTACACTTTTTCCGATGTTTTGGTTGCTTTTCAGCAGCCATGGTCACGAATAATACATAACCCGTGATCATGGCTGCTGAAATGCAACCAAGATCACGTAAACATAAGACAATATAATTAAGGTTAGGTTTAGCACTGACTCCACTTTACCAAGCTTGTATTAGGAATTTGTTTACACTAAAAATAAGTATTTTTACTTCTCAGTGTATTTAAGTCAGTTTATTATCTTAATAAACACTGTGCCTGTTATTTCTCACATACCCTCTATTACTCTGATTACCAAATACCGCTAGCAAATGAATTATTTCTTCATCCAAATTCTAAAACCCGAAGCATATATTCACCGTAATTCAGTAAGATAAAGTGAAACTCGTAAAGCAGGAGAGATAAAAAGCAACAATTCTCTGTAGAGGAGAGCCACTAATTGCGGGATATTGCAAACTTCTCGCAACAAACAAGAGCAACTAATAATTAATAGAGTACACGCCACTTCAAGTCAGGTGCTTCAGGGAATGCTCTGAAGATTGTTGGCGTATTTTTAGGAGCAGTTTATGTCCTATTTATAGTTTTGTACTTTAATAAAACCGAGCCGTTATCATATTAAGCTAGCAATTATCAAGATTCTTCTACGTTTATTTTTAAAATGAGTATATTTTGTTTTAACATAAATGTCAAACGCTACACTGAAAATAGTGTGTTATCATTGTGTCATTCGAAACTCTATAAAGTTATTATTTCGTTTTTAAAAGAAGAATGATAGTTTCTACTCTGAGTTATATAGTCCACGGTGCTGGTGAAATGCGGTTCGAAAGACTTCATACTTCTTTCAAAGTCAAAGTCAGAAATAGTTTATTTAGAAAAATGTAAAAATAATTCTTGGACATGTCAATTCAATTATTATCTATTAATATTACAGTTTATTAATAAAAAGTGATAATCAATTGGTACAAAAAGATATTAATTTGTTGTGCTTCTCTATTAAAAGGAATTATTTATTATTATTTACGTTAAACGTCAAAGATAGTTAATTACCCATTTGAATTAACTTATTATTACATAGTTTAAAAAATATACATATAGGTGTCACCCGCGATTTTACCTACGTAAATGATTTATGCTCTAGTCCTGTTTGTAGCTTAATGCTATAAAACCGTTGTTACTTCTGAATAAAGTAATATTATAAATGTAAAAATAATATTAAAATTAGTTTACTAGACTTTGAGTTTATTCGATACAACCATAATTACTAATATTTTTTCTTTATAATAATTATTAATGCTTAGAGTAGACTAAAATACGATTGCTATCATGATCATGTTATCACACAAATCGTTTTGGTATCCGTGTACCCTTTTAGTACCGTATATATTGGGCAGTACACATAACAAAATGTCAGTGGTGAACTGACCACCTAAACCACACATTAAGTTAATTACAATCATTTATCCGTTAAACACCGAGCTTGAACTAACTTTGATACGAGGTTTATGGATAATCGGTGATGTTAGCCTAGCTCTGGTATGACTTACTGGTAATCTATACTGGTATTTTAGTGCTATGTCTAAATCACTTCGGGTTATGTTGTAGGCTACTTACGGTTATATTTTTATCATTTATAACTACGCCTGTCTATGACAGGGCGCTATGGCGCTCTTTGGGGAAGGGTTATGTCCAGCAGTGGACTATTATAGCCTGATGATGATGATGATGATGATGATGATATATATTATATACACAATATTACCGGCATATAATTATCGTGCTGGCTGGTCGCAAGAATAGTGAGAACGCGAATTCAAAATTCATAAAATAGAATATTCGAGACTCGATGTGTCCGCCGTACGAGCCGTCAGTTTTGGAGATATGTTTAAGTTATCGACACGTATTTGTATAGTTCGCTATATATATATTATGAATTGTTGTTTTAGTGCTTTTAACTTTGAACTGTATTCTGTACTTGTACTTGTCTATACTCACTAGTGTCTTCAGAACCTTTGTGTATGTGTCTAGGGATAATAAATGTGCTGTAACCGTGAGTGGAGTCATTTTATTTTTATACACCCTAATGTTACTTACAATGTCTTTGACAGGTCTGAGACCTAATCTGAGAAATAATGATTACTAAAGCCTAGCAATAATTATTTAAAGAGGTATTAAGAGTCTTTGATCCAGAAACATAAGTATGAGCTTAACCACATCGCGGGTTCATATTTCCCCCATTACACTACCGACGTGAACCCACTCCTAATACCAGCATTCTAGCTTAGCTAGAGCGGTTACCGAGAATACTAGTAGTATGTAAATAAAATTGCAAGTTATAAAAAAATATGATAGAAGCATCGTGACTAGACGTCAATGTCCGTGCGCCGATAAACGAGTTACGAAAAGCAACGATCAAGGTTTTTGACGTGTTAGCAGAATTATAAGTCAATAATTATTTTCTATCAATAAACGAATAAATAAATAGTGACAGTGCCGGAGCCCCAATCACCCTCTTTCCCCCTTCTCGCTCCTTCTCCTTCCCACTTCCTTTCCTAAAGGGTCGACAATGCGCAAGTGATGCCTCTGGTGTTGCAGGCGTCCATAGGCTACGGTGAGCACTTACTATCAGGTGGGCCGTATACTTGTTTGTCACCTTAGAGGTATAAAAGAAAATGGATCAATTGAGTATAAATCATGAATTGATGATGAATCATAAAATAGAATCTAATATAACGTAATGAATTATTTCCTGTAAGTCTTCAGAGAGGCAGGTAGAGTTGTGTTAAACGCACATATCTCCAATTGTTTTTTGGTCCAACGTTATGTGGGACGAGTCTTTTGTAACCTACCGGGCATATTAATTATATCCAGAAGCCGTGTTGCTACTAAAATTTAATTGACAGAAACACTCACGTTATTTATTCAATGTCCAATCGCACATAGCACCTTATGTTGTATTGGATACCCAGGTATTCAACATAGCATCTCACGGTTGCACACAAATGTAAGCGCCAACTCAAGCCACAAAATCAATGAAGCAATGAAATTAAGATCTAATAACACTTTCCTTCACTGTAGATAGCTAATTTTCTATCTAAACTCTAGCCAGATTTCCAGCCAAAATCTAATGCTCTAAAATATTAGGCAGCCAAATTTAACAGCCACTGCCCATCTGCAGTATGCAACAAAGTTACCCCTCTATAAAGTTTCGCCACTAGACTGGTGAATTTAGTTCGCAGCTAAAAGCTAGGCGATTGCTTGTAGTTATGACTGTTAGATTGAGTTTGGGCTTGACACCTATCCATATAGAAGCACTATAAAGTTGTAGCTTGTTTGAGTGCTATTCCTTTGATTGAGGACGTTTATACGTTGTATTAATATATATTATGTATTCTGTGACAACTTGCCTTTACATCAAAGTAACCCTCTAATGTAATCTATAAAACGGTTAAACTGATATCTCGTTATTCGAGTTTGTCCGTCTAATTTTTAAGGCTTTGGGGGAATCATATGTCGTACTTGGTTCGACAATAGATTCTATAACTAGGAAAACTCTTTTTTCAAACTTATGTTTAGTTGATATATAAGGTAAGTAGATGATACTGGGCGCAAGTTGATGCATGAGTAGTACATTTATATTTGTGGCACACATCTGTAAAGCTTGCGTAAATTATTTTTGTGTAATTTCTTTAATGAAATATCGCAAAGAAAGCCGCTCAATTTTTGCCTGCCAGCTATTTTCGGTGAGGCAATAACAGACAAAATTTAGGTGTACAGTACATTTATGTCTGCCTGCCTCTTCCGTGATATAATATGTATGTTGTAAATCTATACAAAGAGTCACAAAATCATCTCTAAGAAATTAAGAGTCTTTTTAACATAATATTTCAAAAAGGGTAGTATTTAACTGTTCCTCAATTTTTTGCCTTTGTTCCACCAAAAATACTAATTGCACAGCAAAATATGCTTACTAAAATATGTTTAAGGGATCAAACTAAGTCGATGGAGCCCTATTTTTGGGTCGGCTTAAGAAGGAACCTAACATAACCTAACCCTTCCGGGACGTAATGCACTGATTTGAGGCGTATAGGTGCTCGTTATGATATATTTTAGTAAGCATATTTTGCTGTGCAATTAGTATTTTTGATGATCATTATATTTAATCCCTTTCAAAAATAATTTAGAAGACAAATTCGTGACCAAGTATCAGTTTCAACAGTATGTAGAACAGAAATATTAACTCTGTACCCGTGTGTCTAGCTTGCAGGTCACTGCGTGGCGGGTGGGTGGCGCATCTACCGCGTGTGCCGGTGCGGCGTTTACGCGCACAGCTCCACAGCACCGTACACATAACAATTATTAAACAAGTTTTATTAGAATGTTTGTTTTCGGATACCGGTTAACTTCACCAAATTCCAGGAATTATTTTTTTATACCTTATAATTATATATATATAAAAATCTCGTGTTATGGTGTTGGTGGTCACACTCCTCCGAAACGCCACGACCGATTTTTATAAAAGCTTTTATGTATGTAATAATTCA
Source organism: Catocala sponsa (assembly GCA_963564715.1). Taxonomy (NCBI): domain Eukaryota; kingdom Metazoa; phylum Arthropoda; class Insecta; order Lepidoptera; family Erebidae; genus Catocala; species Catocala sponsa. The sequence continues at coordinate 3,198,109 of OY751337.1, forward strand.
TACGGCAGAGCAACGTTTGTCGGGTCAGCTAGTATTATATTGTATTTAATTTATTATCTCACTGTTGGGTATGGAGCTCTTCTCAATACTCTGTAATAGCTAACAGTAATATCAGCCCCGTATACACCTGTATGCAGGTTGTCCCAGAAGATGTAAATCAAATTGTAACGGGAGATTCCTTAAGTAAGGACCTTTGAAATGTGCTAAATAAAAAATAAAAAATGATGTTGTGTTGTTGGTCAAAGATACAAGATTTTCTTTGGTGCAAAAAAATACACCAAAATATTGCTGCGATTTCAAAACTACGTCACTTTAAAAAAAATCGTTTGTTGTTTGACAAATCAATCCTTCACAAATAATAATAGTGTAAAAGAATGAAAATTAGCCATAAACGAAGCACAAAAAAAATCTGAAAGGGTCGTACCTTTTTAAAAACTTTGTTTTTTTATTTTAACTAAAGGTCATAATTTTTAATTTTTTTAGCACATTTGTTAGGTCCTTACCTAAGGAATCTCCAGTTACAATTTGATTCACATCTTCTGGGACACCCGGTATAAACTATCCCAAGGCCTCTTCTCATTGTGATGAGAGTGAGGCTATATTCTACCACGCCATGATGTTGTCCTTTACTATTAAAGCGAGCGATAATTAACTTTTTTTATACGCGTATAACTTCAAAAAGTCAAAGGTGAAGCTAGAACTCGAGACCTTTGCCTGGCAGTCTAAGTCTAAAATATGCATGCAAATAAATATTTTAGCTTTTAATGGCTGGATTCAGCAATGTGGTAAGCAGCATGAGTAAAAAGATGAGCAGAATGAGTAAGAAGATAATCTTCTTCCAAATTTTAGGCTTGAAGTTACATATTTCTTTATTTTACTTCTAAGTTGGTATGTCCATTCACACGATGGAGCACAAATAACGGGCAGCAACAATATGGAAGGTTTAAAAGGAGGTGGCGAGACGATTTGGATGCATATAGGAGGATATATGTTCCGATTGCAGGAGGGTTCAAAAAGACTACCACAGGGTAAAAGCCTTTTCGTCTTTTACACTGCAGTGAGCAACTAGGTTTATAATAATAATAAAAAATGTTTTGCTAATGCTTTTTCTAGATTTCCTCTACCTGTCCTTACTATTATTCTCTTTAAAATCATCTAAATGATGCTACTATATCATAATAAAACCGCCACCTCAGCAAACCAAAATTCTAATTCTATTTCAATTTTGTGAACGGGGAAAATATTAGCTTATCTTTCCTTACCTATAATGCGTCAACCCTTGAAGGTAAATTTCCTATCCATGGCGAAAATATTATATTGCGCACACACAGACACCAGTAAAAAGGTTTTTGCTGAACCGACGCATAATTTTCACGTGTTAACGTAATATTTATAACTAGGCCTAAGTAAATATTCGCCGTTTGTTTGGGAAATGTGAAACGGGGGATTTTTTATTTTTTATCGGCACTTATTTATTGGTTGAGTGGAATAGGTTTGCGTGTAAAGTATCGATTGGTATTTTTCAATGCGTATACTATTATACTAATTTCACTTGATTTTGTGAAGTTGGAAAGATGTTTGTAAGTAGCGCTTCAGTTTGAATAAATACATTTCAAATAAATAATTAAGCTTACACATAATTATATATTACGGTTAAGCAGCGATAGCTCAGTGGAAAGACCAACAGAATGCAATGCAGAGGGTCTCGGGTTCGAACCCACGTCGCGCACCTCTGACTTTCGGAAGTTATATAACTTTTCGAAATTATGTGCGTATTGATTGACAATTATCGCCTGCTCCATGCCTCGGAGAGCAAGTTAAGCCGTCGATCCCGGCTGCCATGAACATCAGTCGTTATTGGGAAGTCAATGCTCTCTAATATCCTGACACTAGTCTACCCTTGGGGTATCGTTAGCCTTCGGGTTGCGGAGTTCAGATAGCAGTCGCTCCGTCTAAAAACTGATATCCAGTCAAATCCGGTTAGTCTAGAAAGCTGACCCCAAGTGACTTGGGAATAATAAAGGCTAGGGAGAAGACACATATAATATTAAGGTTATAGGTTATAATTTTGCTTATTGCTTCTAAATCTAAGATAGTGCTCAGCTGGTACCTGGCTGTTACAGTCAAGGTATTGTACTTATTAGGTACCTATTGTAATACATTTGGGCTTTTTTATATTTTACTTTTAGAAATGATAAATGATAAATGATATTTATTTCACAGAAAATGGATTACATTTAAGGGTGTTGTGGTATAATTAATACATTTAGCTCTTCCATTTAGTCACAATGTGGCATGCGAAATGATTTACATTTTTTTAAATAATTCTTATTATTGTATAGGTATGACAATTCAATTAAATTAGTGACATTGTTATTTAAAAATAAATTTATAATATATTATCATCAATTTTTTAACGTAGAAACTCCTTAAGGGAATAGTATGACTTTTCTAGTAGCCATGACTTAAGGTGTTTCTTAAATCGATAAAGTGGTAAGTCTTTAAAACATTCCGGAACTTTGTTATATATAGTTATGCACATACAGTAACAATTATTTTTATACATTGTAGTTCTCGGAATGGACTCTAGAACTAACCTATTAGGATGCCTAGTGTTTCTCGGATACTTATCCATGGCCTTGGTGAAAAGGTGTGGATAGGTTTTAAAATTAATTATCCATCGGAAGAGTTCGCAAGTTTTACCAATTATTCGATGGTGATGGTGAAAAGACTTTAGACTGCATAGACGGTGTGGTGGTTTCAGCGATAGCCTCGCCACTGTCACAGCACCGTGTGTTGTAGGTTTGATTCCTACACGGGCGAAAAATTGTGTTTGATTAATATGATGTTCGTAAAGTTCCCCGCTACACAGGAATAATGTCCAGTATGGGAAATGTTATTATAAAAAAAATAAACGGGTTGTACTCCGGGAGTGCCGGCAAAAGTGAAAACTTGAATATTAACGTTTTGCATTTAAGATATTTTGAAATGGTTAGGAAATAATTTTGCACGATTTACTTTAATTATCAATATAAAAGTACTATCATTTATGTGGTAAAATACAATATTTATTTATTCGCTATCGTACACAAACATGACAATTCTCCCTCCGTCTTACGAATTTTCGATCAGGTCACGTGTCCTGACGCGAGTTTAACATTTTTTACCCATCACAAAAAAGTGCACAACGCCGCTAAAGAAGCTTTCAATTCAAAAATTGCAGTCTTTGGGACCTGCCGATAGAAGTGAAAATTTTAATCCTTGATCATAAACACTTCTTTATAAACAAAAAAAAGGGGCGGTTCAGATTCCTGATACTCTCTTAGGGGTTATTAAGGGGGTCAAAATTTCGTAATTTTTGGAGTAGGATGCACCATTCTCGAGTATATATTGTTAATATTCTAAAATAATTCCAAAATGGAAAGCGTGGAAGCGTGACGATGACGAAGCGTGACGATGACGCGAGTTCTATGATTTTTGTTCACCCAAGAAGTGCTCAACGCGCCTAAAGAACATTTCACTTCAATAAAAGCGAATGTCAAAGGCGATGGTACAAATCTAATACATACAGTTGACTCGGCCGTACAACATCCACTCTCTTACTCGAAACGAACGTAAGAGTAGTAACATCGTAACTGTTTCGCTTGGTGAGTAATAGCTGGTGATGGAATGTGGAAGAGGTAGGCTCTTCCACATTCCATCACCAGCCCACGCGACGGGTGCAACTCAATCTTCGGCAATACGCGAGAAAGAGCAAAGGTATACTCTATAAAGCGTTTACCCATTCTAGCGCTTGCAATCAGTGCATCTATGTGTTTAAAGAAATAGTAATCCAGATGAACTTTATTCGTATTTGTCTCATTTGTTGTAAAAAATACTGAATTCATTTTACTTGTATACTATTTTCCTATAGCATTTTATGTTACAAGGCTTTTATTTTATATCGAAGCTGTTTGGGTATGACACATACAATTAAATTGTTTTAATACCTCAAGTTAAAACTGAAATAAATTAAATTTTATTGTATCTTAACTCTAGTAGTATTTCATCCTAATCTTAACTAATATTATAAAAGCGAAAATGAGATTGTTTGTTTGTTACCTTTTCACGCCTAAACCACTGTTACTGCGTTCCATCGCGCCGGGCCGCTGCGCGACGAACGCGTTGGAGGTGACTTGGAGGACAACCGACGTCGGCCGACCCCGCCTTCGCTCCGCGCATCGAGCCACCGATACAGTCGCCGTGCGACCGACTCACTCGCCGTATATTGCACTGCACACTGATTATTATTACATCGCCTTTTGGAAATACAGTTATTGTACCAAGTATCGAAGTTTTCATTAGCCAAGACCACCAGCATCACAACTGGAGCTAGGCAATCATACATATGGTCCTTCGAGGGAAACGATCGCCGTCTTGAAGCTGTGTTTTAGTGCAAATTTTTATTTCTTATGGACATCGGATTGCCGCCGGCCGCTTGCGCAACGTACACGTTGGAGGTCACTTGGAGGACAATCTCCCCTGAGGAATAAAACTTTTTTCTGAGTGAGTCCGTTCCATATCCTTCTTATTTGTATTTTCTTCTTTACTCCAGTAATTTAAAATAGTGCTATCGCGGATCAGACATGTTGATCTCTTCATAGTAGCCTATTCTTATAGCTTTAGATCATTTTCGTTCTCAAATACATAATAGCAATCATACAAATATTGCAAAAATATTAAAATACATTTGTCATGCATTCGCTTAATTACTTTGTTTACGTATAAAATTGTTTTTATTCTTAATGATTTTATTGCACATCGTCGGTGACCGTCGCTTATCTCTGATCTATTGTGTTAACCGGTTTTACGGCCTGTCTATTGTTCTCGCATCAGCTGTGAATCACCGTTAGCTTTGCATACTTATGTCATTTAGTTATTTAATTTTATTATAACATTATTTTATGTTGCTTTCGCTTTGTTTTGCACTTTGGACTTTTACTTTCTCTTACAACTTTTAAATATGTCTGATGCTAAACTGAGGGATCTTGTAAGGAAGCGTGGTAGTTATAAAGCTAAGCTAACGTCTTTTATAACTTTTCTTAAATTCTTACCAAGTACCGACTTAGATGTTTTTCAATCGTCCGAGCTTCAATGCCGGCTTGATCAAATGGAGGTATTATATAAGGATTTCGATACGTTACAGATGGAATTGGAGATGTTGTCGGATAATGCGGACGACCAGTACATCGAGCGTGAACAGTTTGAGGGTCAGTACTATGCGCAGTTGGGCCGTGCAAATGCAATGCTTGCGCCTTCGCGCTCTTCTACGCCAGCCTCAGCCAACGGTGCAGATGACACAATCCAACATGACTCTGGTTGCAAGCATGATTTCGTCAGGCTACCCAAGATAGACTTGCCTCATTTCAGCGGGGACTATCAGCACTGGCTTGAATTCCGAGATACGTATATTGCCTTAATACATAACAATAGCAGTATACAGTCAATTAATAAATTTCATTACCTGCGTGCTGCTTTGACAGGCAGTCTTTAGTAATCAAAAGCATAGATTTTAAGGCTGACAATTATGCCATCGCTTGGCAGTTGTTACTAGAACGTTACAATAACGAAAGGTTGCTAGTAAATAACCATTTACATGCATTATTTAATTTTAATGTTATTCAAAAAGAATCCTGCAACTCTTTACGTAGCATGATTGATAATATTAATAAAAATTTAAGAGCACTTGACACTCTCGGCCAGCCCACAGAACATTGGGATACTTTAATAATATACATGATGTCTAAAAAATTTGATTCTGTTACTAACCGGGAGTGGGAAGAACACAGAAACACTTTAGATACATTTCCAAATTTAAAACATTTTACTAAATTCTTATCTAACAGAGCAGACTTACTAGAAACCTTATATGACAATAAAAACTTAAAATCTATTTACAACACAAACACTAAACAAAACTACGATACAAATACAAAAACAAATTACCTTACAAATACAAAACCTATTTACACTAAACCTGACAAAGTAACATGTCCTGTATGTTCTCAAAGTCACTTTTTGTTTAGTTGTCAATCTTTTAGAAGTCTTGATGTTGACTCAAGAGTCAAAAGAGCTTCAGAAAGCAATGTCTGTATGAATTGTCTACGTCCTGGTCATACAGAAAACCGTTGCAAACTATCACATTGCAAATATTGCAAATGCAGACACAATACCCTTTTACATAAGGATACAGCATCAGACAATAATCAAAATATTGCATTGTCTACCAACACAGAACCACAAACTAATCAGGCATTCGTACTATTATCCACAGCTTTGGCAAAGGTGGCAGACATCAATGGGAGGCTTCATACAGTCCGACTTCTACTGGACAGCGGTAGTTCTTCCAATTTTGTCACTGAAAGCCTCTGTGAAAAGCTTGGTGTGGTAAAACGAAACACTAGCGCAACCGTCTCAGGTATTAACGGTCTTATTTCTAGTACCTCCGAGAGTTGTATTCTTACTGTGCAATCTTGTTATGGTGGTTATCGGGCGAGCATAAACTGTCTTATTTTACCGATGATTACGCAAAGGCTACCTGGCTCTTATGTAGATAAAAAACTTATATCTATCCCGCCAGGTCTTCAGCTAGCAGACCCAACATTCAACATACCCTCAGCAATAGACATTCTTGTTGGTGCCGAGGTCTTCTGGGACGTCTTAGGTTCCGATTCAGTTAATTTAGGTAAACATCAACCTAAACTACATTCATCAAAGTTAGGTTGGCTTATTTCGGGCTGTGTATATCAGTCTCGCCTTCATCAACCTGCTATATGTAATTTCTTAACAGACGAGGAGTCTGAGCAATTTACTCGCTTTTGGGTGCTTGAATCTGTGTCGAGTAAGAGCTGTTTCTCTGTAGAAGAGCAAGCTTGCGAAAAGCTGTTTCAAGAGACGACACAACGTAACCAGCTTGGTCAATTCGTCGTCACCATCCCATTAAGGGAGTCGCCTGAGTGCTTAGGTGACTCTTATGCGATGGCCAAGCGTCGATTTATATCCTTAGAACGAAGATTTGATCGTGACTCCACCTTTAAAAACAGATATTTACAATTTATCAAAGAATACATTGACCTTAATCACATGACAGAAAATTCAACATTAAAATATTCTAAATTTAATTATTTTATGCCTCATCATGGTGTTGTGCGAGAATCTAGTACAACTACAAAACTTCGAGTAGTTTACGACGCATCGGCATCCAGCACTTCAGGCAAGTCCTTTAACGATATACAGATGGTAGGTCCCACTGTTCAGGAGGATTTATTGTCCATACTTTTAAGGTACAGACAGCATCAATTTGTTGTAATAGGCGACATTGAGAAAATGTACAGAGCTATTTTAGTCAATCCTTCGCAGCGCTCGTTGCAGCAGATTGTTTTTAGGTTTGATTCCTCAGAGCCTTTAAGGATGTATACTCTGAACACGGCGACGTACGGTACAGCATCAGCGCCGTACTTAGCTACCCAATGCTTAGTATCTCTTGCAGAACAATGCTCAGATTCTAAAGTAAGTGAGTCCATCAAGCGAGACTTCTATGTTGACGATTACCTAAGCGGGGGCAATTCAATTCAGTCAGTCATAGAGTTATGCCAAGGTGTCGTTACTACTCTCAAATCAGCTAAGTTTCATCTCCGCAAATGGCAATCAAATAGTCCAAAAATCATAGAGGCGATCGCCAACACTGACCCAAACAATTCAAATAAAACCTTGAATTTAAATGACTCATCTCCTTGTAAAACGCTTGGTCTTTATTGGGACTGTAAATCAGACCATTTATTATTTTCAGTTAACTTAGATTATTCAAAAATTAAAATTACAAAACGTAACATATTATCGTTAATCAGTCAAGTTTTTGATCCACTTGGTCTCGTCGGGCCATGTATAGTTAAGGCCAAATTATTATTACAACAGTTATGGATTCTTAAATGTAATTGGGATGAAGAGGTACCTTTAAGTATACAATCACAATTTCTTGAATTTATACAATCACTTACTTGTCTTAACTCTCTTCGTATTCCTCGTTGGATTTCCTGTAGCAGCCCGTCTGTAGTCGAGCTTCACACCTTCACGGACGCTTCCAAACGCTGTTACGCCGCCTGTGTCTATGTGAGGACAGTGACAGTAGATGGAGCAGTTTGCGTTCGCCTTTTAGCTTCCAAAAGCAAGATTGCTCCTATAAAGCCCTTAAGCATTCCACGTAAAGAGCTTTGTGGTTGTTTGATTGGTTCACGACTTTTTATGAAAGTACGTAAATCAATTACATTACAATTTCATAATTGCTTCTTTTGGTGTGATTCAACGATAGTTCTCGGCTGGCTCTCTATGCAAGAACTAAACCGACTTGAACAATTCGTTCGAAATAGAATATATGAAATACAGGAGACTACAACTGGCCATAAATGGAGTTATGTACCTTCCAAAAGTAATCCCGCTGATCTCGCAACTCGGGGGGTGAAGGCTGATTCCATCAGCGCATCCGCTCTCTGGTGGTCAGGTCCAGAATTTCTTCACCAGGTCAATATACAATTTCCTATAGTACCTAACACACAACTTCATTTATTACCAGGTACATCTTTACATACAAAAGTGGATAATAGCATAAATAAAAGTAATAATATAATCTTAAATTTAATACATAATACATCATCATTTACAAAATTAATCAGAATCGTCGCTTATATACACAGATTTATACATGATTGCAAGAAACAGAATACAAAAAGACTATCCTACCTTACATATACAGAATTACAAACATCACAGAACTTAATATTACAGATCTCTCAGCAGGAAATGTTCCCTGAGGAATACACAATTCTTAAAAACAATCAGACCTTACATAAGAAAAATAGATTAATTAGTTTATCACCATTTATTGATTCAGCAAATCTTATACGTGTCGGTGGGCGTCTTAAAAACTCTTATTATAGTTTTAGCGTTAAACACCCAATCTTACTGTGCAGTAAACACCACTTAACAAAAATCATATTCCAAAAGGAACACAAATCACTTTGTCATGCTGGGCCTCAATTACTTTTAGCACATATTAGGCTTTCTTACTGGCCTTTAGATGGGAAAAACCTAGCTAAGCAAATAGTGCGTAATTGTGTACGTTGTAGTCGCTTTAAAGCGGAACCTGTCCAGGTTATAATGGGTAACCTGCCTGGTGACAGGACGCACCTAGAGTTTCCCTTCTTAAACACAGGTCTTGACTACGCCGGGCCAGTGCTGATAGCCGACCGCAAAGGTAGAGGTTGTAGGCTACTCAAATCTTATTTTTGCGTGTTTGTGTGCTTCGCAGTCAAAGCTGTTCACCTCGAACTGGTCTCCGACCTTACTAAGGAGGCGTTTCTTGCAGCCTTCAGTCGGTTCATAAGCCGTCGTGGTAAACCTCAGCGCGTATACTCCGACAACGGAACCACGTTCGTAGGTGCTTTCAACGAACTCTCACGTTTCCTTCAAGAGTCTCGTCATTCAGTCGAATCAGACATTGCCAACCAGGGTATCGAATTTAAATTTATTCCAGCATACTCTCCGCATTTTGGTGGCATTTGGGAGGCAGCAGTCAAATCAACCAAACATTTACTACGTAGAGTCATGGGCCTAACCCACTTGACGTATGAAGAGCTCTCGACATGTCTGATCCAGATAGAGGCTGTTTTAAATTCCAGGCCTCTAACACCGCTTTCAACAGATCCTTCTGATCTATCCTATCTTTCTCCTTCACATTTCCTTATTGGGCGGACTCTCACGTCGTTTCCTCGTCCTCAAATCGATGATGACAATATGCATCGGCTACAACGTTTTGACCGCATCGAGAAGCTACGCCAGCATTTTTGGCAACGTTATTCCAACGAGTATATCTCTTCACTTCAGCAGCGGACAAAATGGCAGACGTCAAGGCAAGACCTGAAGTCAGGCACTATGGTTTTGGTGAAGGATGCCAATCTGCCACCTCTTCTTTGGCTGCTGGGCAGAGTCATCGCCGTCAAAGCAGGATCCGACGGACATAGTAGAGTCGCCGACATCCGCACGAAAAAGGGCACCATAACTCGGGCCTTTAATAACATATGCCCTCTTCCAGTGTCCTGATGACATCATTTTGAAGGTCTCCACACTTCAACCGGGGGAATCTGTTACTGCGTTCCATCGCGCCGGGCCGCTGCGCGACGAACGCGTTGGAGGTGACTTGGAGGACAACCGACGTCGGCCGACCCCGCCTTCGCTCCGCGCATCGAGCCACCGATACAGTCGCCGTGCGACCGACTCACTCGCCGTATATTGCACTGCACACTGATTATTATTACATCGCCTTTTGGAAATACAGTTATTGTACCAAGTATCGAAGTTTTCATTAGCCAAGACCACCAGCATCACAACTGGAGCTAGGCAATCATACATCCACTGAACCGATCATCCTGAATTTTTGCATATACGTTACAGAAACGGACATAGGCTACCTTTCATCCCGAAAAAAATTACTGTTCCCGAGGAAAACAACAATAACTTTCTTATGATAATAGATGGCACCAAGTGTCTTTCGAATCATGATTGAATTATATTATGACAAGCAGACTTCAACCCGAATTGATTGTCAAATGCTAAATTAACGCGAGAGAGTATATAATTGTATATAATTCTTTCTCAAACGCTCATTCTTCGAAAATTTAAGCATTATGGATCGACGTTAGACATTTTCATTCGAACAATTTATAATTCTAATTGTCGTAGAATTATTTTATTTCATTAATAGGACAGATATAATCGAAAACTTTTCTCGAACATCTGCGTTTTCATTTATCAAAATGGATGCTTTATTTTTAACAATCAATCAAATGATATCTGTAACAATTTATTTGTCTCTGAGTAAATGTTTATTTCGCTGTAGTATAAAAAATATTTAATGCCGAATTATCACCAATGGACAATGCCTACGACTCGTATGTTAAAAGAGTAAATTAGAGGCCTCTTTTTCTTTAATTGTTATATATAATTATTTATATACATAGTCTCACATCTGTATATCACGTCCTCCTCCTCGCGTCGTATTCCTCATTACTGAGGGTCGTGACTCCCCCGCTGAATCACTTTCTCATGGACTAATTCCCTCCATCTGTTCCGGTCTTTTGCTTCGTGGAGGGTTTTGTGGAGATTGGTATTAAGCGAGGATCGACGATTGGTATATCACCTAAAGAAGAGTTAAGACTTCCTTGATGGCGCAGGTAATGTATTTGTCTACTGTACATGGGGTCTTGGATTTGATTCCTGGCAAGGTGTTATTGTCAGAATTCTCAATAGCAGCACAGTGTCTGGAAAAGTGATGGAAGATGGTAATAGACTTGCCTCCTATTACGTGAGAATAGAAAGTCATATTTTTCGGTGGCCCCGATGTGGTACACAGAGGTGTCTTACATCCACGATTCACACAGAGGGGACGATTATCGCTTAATCATTAGTATTATTCGAATCTGCACACAATCATTATTCGAAACTTTGACGAATACTCGAATTTATTAAGCTTTGATATTAACTCATTTTATATCATTAGTTATTCAAGACTAGCGACCCGCCCCGGGTAGTACAAAACCTTAAAAAATTATACACTTAAACCTCTCTCATGAATCATTCTGTCTATTGGTGAAAACCGCATGAAAATCCGTTCAGTAGTTTTTGAGTTTATCGCGAATAGTACCGACAGACAGACGCTGCGGGGACTTTGTTTTATATAATATGTAGTAATAGTGATAGCTGTGTAATAATACGAAAGCAATTGCTCTTTGATTATTATTCACGTGACGTAGGCCTGACGTTTGACAATATTAACTGCTTACCATCAGGTGGAGTGTGGTCATTTTGACGAGCACAATAAAAAAAAAAAACTTTATATATATAATTCCTCTATACGTGTGTTGACAGTGAACTCCTCCTAAACGGCTGGACCGATTTGAATGAAACTTTTTGTGTGTGTTCAAGTGGATTCGAGGATGGTTTAGATATGCTTTTTTTTCTCTCTTTTGTACAGAACAACGTCTGTCGGGACAGCTAGTATAATATAGAATAGAAAACAGCACGCACTCGCTCCGTGCACCCGTTTAACGCACCGGACGGCCTTAGTTTTAATTTACAATCACAAAGCCTATCGGCTTATGGTTGTTAAAACCAGGTGAGTCTAGTTTCGGTATATACAACGTACCACACACATACGCCGCATATATTATGTAGGTACTAAACAAACATAACTTTATTACAACAAATTATTTTATACGTACCAAGCAAACACAATATTTCAACTAGCGCTTATTTTAAAACGTTTATAAAAATTGTCACGTAACGTCGCTGTGAGTTAATTTCAATACTGTAGGAGTAATACATATTTAATATCTTTAGTAACAAAAATCGTCTAACATCAATAATTAGCAATTCTTGTCCAACCACTCAAAGAATGAAAACGGCAGAATAATTGCATACTTATACACGCGTGATATCTTCCCAAAGCCCGGGCTTTTGGCACCAGCGAAGCTTCACAAACAAGAACCTTCCAAATTTATATTACGATCACAGCAAAGTAATCACGGACGATTGTCTCAGTCTATTTTTAATACGAAAATCTCATGATATCTATTCAAGGCATGTCTCAAGGATCGCACCGTCCCTTCGAGCCTTGTTACCAATACCCTATGACAATAAAGTTATAAATCTCATACATTTTTATAACACTATTTGAAATAATTTATATGATTTTTGTTATAGTTGGCCCCTCCTTAGAGATTCCTTTGATATATTCTTTGAGTCTCGCCAAGTATTTTATTTGACTTACGTATAAATATATTTTGAGATATAAGTATGTTATTTTACGGGAGGATTTTGTATAATGCCGTTACTTTATATGATTTTGGTTAAAAGCAAAAGATTGAAATTCTGGGTTTAACTTCATTTAAACGTTGCAAGTGTTAAATTCGTTTATTTTATGTTTGATAAAATATGAAAGCAGTGGGTTTGTGCCATATATTATAATATCTGAAAAGAATATTGAAATAATATATACTAATATTATTAAGCTGAAGAGTTTGTTTATTTGTTTGTTTGTTTGGTTGGTTGAACGCGCTAATCTCAGAAACTACTGGTTCAAATTGAAAAATTCTTTCAGTATTGGATAGCCCATTTATTGAAGAATGCTATAGGCTATATAACATCACGCTGCGACCAATAGCAGCGGAACATAAATGAAAAATGTTGCAAAAACGGAGAAAATTCTCTTATGTGAAGCAGACGAAGTTGCGCTAATCAGCTAGTAGGTTTATATGTCTAAAGAAAATATCTATTGTGAATTTCAGAACATATTAAAAATACGGTGATAATGTTGGTTTAGAAATACATATGTGTCGACGAGTCATATTATATAAATAGACGTCATTTGGGCAAGATGATGAAGTATTACATATTGTTACACAATAGAAAAATATTTTATGGTGCCTAGGTGAATCCTAACTAATATTATAAAAGCGAAAATGAGTTTGTTTGTTTGTTACCTTTTCACGTCTAAACCACTGAACCGATCATCCTGAAATTTTGCATATACGTTGACAGATGTGCAGAAACGGACATAGGCTACCTTTCATCCCGAAAAAAATTACCGTTCCCGAGGAAAATAATAATAACGTTCTTATGATAATAGATGGCGCCACGAGTCTTTCGAATCATAATTAATAATAATAATAATAATAATGTTAGGAATCGGATGTGAAACAGCTTAAAAAAATAACAAACGCATGTTAACCTTTAAATAATCATTGACTTATTCAAGAAATGCATTAGCAAATAAAGTAAGAAATAATTGATATCACCCAACAGCGATCACACAGCACGTCCGTTCCGTCCGCCGCTCGATGTCAAAGTGAGTCATTGCGCGCCGAGCGCGCCTTTATAGCACGCTCGATCGGATGATTCGTGACGTTACTTGTTTACGTCGCATTCCGCAACTAACACGGCCTCTCCTGACACTCTGACGTCCTCGTCAGATCTGGAAGATGAACCTGCCTAACCTGACTGGCAGTCTCAGTGTAGAATTTGGTTCCTCATTTTCACTTCAATCTAGTAGGCCTAGGCTCCAAGTTTGTATACCTCATTTGTGATAACAATAAACAGCCCCGCGTCACAACCGTAAGCGTGCACTCAAACAGCCATGACCGGTGCATGAACATTGCTATCCAATAGTTTCACAAAACATATTCAGAAATCATAACTAATGAGATGTCCCCCATAGCAACGCTATGCCAGCTAGTATAGTTTGCCAACACACACCATAGGAAGCTGCAGTGGGGCAAGCGCATGTGGTTGCGAGGTACGTAACCTCCCTTAAGAAATACTGCTCACGCCATAGGTAGCTGCCATCGGGCAAGCGCACGTGGCTTCTAGACAATAAAGCACACGCCATAGGGCAAGCGCACATGGCTTCTAAACAACAAAGCACATGCCATAGGTAGCTGCAGTGGGGCAAGCGCATGTGGTTGCGAGGTACGTAACCTCCCTTAAGAAATACTGCTCACGCCATAGGTAGCTGCCATCGGGCAAGCGCACGTGGCTTCTAGACAATAAAGCACACGCCATAGGTAGCTGCCATCGGCAAGCGCACGTGGCTAAACCACTCACCACCAGTGAAGAAGGCACACGTAACCGGCGTCCACTCTTCTTTAACTGTGCGTTGTGTCGAAGTGCGCGTGCGGTGCGCTCACCCCGAAGAGACAGCCGGGCGCGTCGGCGGCGTCGCGCGAGGAGCACTGCGACAGCTCGTCGGCGTCCACGGCGCAGGTGCGCATGTGCACCACGAGCAGGTCGTCGGCGTGCGGCGACAGCGACAGGCGCCACACGGCGTGTGCCGGCACGCGCCGCTTGAGGCGCAGCGAGCGCACCTCCAGCAGCAGCAGCGCGCCCGTCGACACCACGCACAGGCAGCGCGCCACGCGCCCCGTCGAGCGCGCCACCTTGCCCACGACGTCGGCAAACACGACGTAGCGGTCGCCGGCGGCGCAGAGCCCGCGGCGCCACGCGGCCGACGCGCGCAGGCGCACGTAGTCGCCCACGAACGGGTGCGCCACGCTGCGCGCGTAGTTCAGTTTGCGGTCCTTGAACAGCACGCTGTGAACAGATTAGGCAGAAGGCGTCCCCGCTGCCTAAGGTAGATGGAGGCATCTCTGATTCGCACATCTACACTTTAAACTAGTAGACAGAAGCATCTCTGATTCGCTTGTCTACTTTATCACACGGACAGAGGCATCCCTGATTCGCGTGTCCTGGACAGAGGCATCTCTGATTCGCATGTCCGCTCCGGTTGCACGACATGCACCATGACGTCACCGGATATGAGCCACTTGACAAAAGATGCTAGCGCCGCCGCGCGCTCGCGCACCACGCGCGCCACAGCAGCTGCTTGGATCCTCTTGCCATAGGACCCCGCCAAGAGCTCCAACTCATAGCGGTAGTGCGGAAGCTGCTGGATGACTTGTTGCTCTACTCGATTCACGCGTAACCGTTCGGCCGTCCTCAAATATTACGTGACAGCCTAACGTAGTTAGACCTTACCTTACTGAGAACGATGTGCTGTGTTCATTTTATTTGTAAACGCCAGAACCTAGTTCTATTACTTGTGAGCAAAGGAATCTTTATCCCACTTCTGATGTTAGGAATCGGATGTGAAACAGCTTAAAAAAATAACAAACGCATGTTAACCTTTAAATAATCATTGACTTATTCAAGAAATGCATTAGCAAATAAAGTAAGAAATAATTGATATCACCCAACAGCGATCACACAGCACGTCCGTTCCGTCCGCCGCTCGATGTCAAAGTGAGTCATTGCGCGCCGAGCGCGCCTTTATAGCACGCTCGATCGGATGATTCGTGACGTTACTTGTTTACGTCGCATTCCGCAACTAACAATAATATCATTTATTTCTCCTCACACAATAGACTATTTCCATACAGTATAGTGACACATATAACTAGTAAATTTTATAGTCCAGTAAGTGTGAGGAGCTGGTGTCTGTAGTAGGTTAAAAGCTGTATTACCGATCACCAGGTCCCCACCCCACTGAATAACATGTTTACAATTTCAATTTTTACCATGTCACGGGTATAATGCTCAGTCAATTGAATAATGAGTAATGAGTAATTGAATTATATTATTACAAGCAGAGTACAACTCGAATTGATTTTCAAATTCTAAATTAACGCGAGCGAAGCCGCGGGCAATAGCTAGTATGCTATAAATGTTGTATCCATAAGTGACCACAATCATGGCATATGGTTGTTTGCTTCATTCGTGTATCAATTGTATATAGGTAGCTTCCGTACAGCATACCGCCTTCTCAAGACTATGTAAAATGTACTAATTGCAAGAGCTGAATATGCGGCTTTTAGATTGCGATATGTAAAGGATAAATACCTTTGCATTACAACTAGAGCTGTAGTGGTCACAAGAGAGGTCGATAATACATAATTTAGACCTCTATGTTTCTTATAAAATTTACGAACATGTTTTTGAAGTGAAAACTTCTTTAGGCACGTTGAGCACTTCTTGGGTGAACAAAAATCATGGAACTCGCGTCATCGTCACGCTTCCACGCTTTATTATTCTTTATTTAGAATATTAACAATATCTCAGAATGGTGCGTTCTACGCAAAAAATAACGAAACTTTGACCCCCTTAATAAACCATAAGAACGTATCAGGAACTAGCATCCGACCGCACCCCTATCTTTTTCTTTTTGGTTTATAAAGAAATGTTTATGATCAAGGATTAAAGTTTTCATTTCTATCGGCAGTCCCCTAAGTCTGCCCAAATTTTTTCTTAAAGGGACCGCTCTCTCTCTTGCTTGCTTTCCTGTATAGCGGGGACGGAAACAATTAAACAACGAGCGCAGCGAACACCCCGACTTGGAACAAACATTTGTGAACACACAACATCATGTGTTATGGGGAAATCGATCTGAAACGCCGTAGTCGCAGTGGTAGGATGACCTTTAAAACGAAAGAATTATTAAAACATGATAGTCTATGATGAATTGATGATACTCTATAAGTAGTAACAGTAAAACATGTCAATTGTCAACCCATACAATAGCCCATTTTCAGTTAATTTTTCAAGGTTCATTCTAAGCCACGTATGTACATATATTACAATAATTAAAGTATATTTTTTAAGATATGGTTACGTTAAGCCGTCAGTCCCAGCTGCCATGAACATCTATGGCAGTCGTTATTGGGAAGTCAGTGCCCTCTAATATCCTGACACTGGTCTAGCCTTAGAGTATCGTTAGCCTTCGGATTGCGGAGGTCAGGCGGCAGCCGCTCCGTGTAAAAACTGATATCCTGTCAAATCCGGTTAGACTAGAAAGCCGACCCCAAGGGACTTGGGAATAATAAAGGCTACGGAGAAGATTTTCTAATGTATGGTATTTCTCTTTCTTTCTTTGAAACAGCAAACACTCAGTAGATAGTGTCTATTGAGACACAAGTGTAAGTACTTTTTGAAGAAAACGATGAATTTTTAGTTTAGATGTGTAATTTTTGCATTACGACAAATTACAAGAAGGTTCTAGTAGTATGACATTTTGAAGTATTATAATAAAAATAATTTTACAGCCACCGTCATTATTATGATAATTTCGCCTGACATATTTAAATATATGTATTGCCTTCAAAAAACAATAGGCGTTGGCCGAAACAGATAGTACATAGAAGTAATCTTAAACTAACAACTGCGTAATAGCCTAAGCTTTCCACAGAGATATATAATTTTTGATAGGATGTATTATTATATCCTTGTCACGAGATTGTGACATCGTGATCATTATTAAACAAACAATATATATTTACGTTCTAATTCCGTGATCCATAAACAGCTCATCAAAGGTTCCTATTATGCATTGATCATCTCATTGTTCATTATCCCAACGAAAGCAAGACAAAACTCCATGAAAGTATTTTCCATTGAAAGCATTATTGTTAATAAAAGTTTCATTGCCAAGTTTCGTTTGCATTGTTGTATTAACAAAAGAGTTGGAAACCCAAACCAATACCAACTTTCAAGAAGCTTTCTTTGTTACAAATAGGTAAAGAATATAGTATCTATAAAGTTTTAAGTTCTTTGTAAGCTTTTGTTGCAGAATGAAAGTATTCTCAAAATTAGGTGCCAAATCTTAAAAGTTAAAATTTTTGTGGGTATTTTTATAGTACTTCTGTCCGATTTAATTTTATCTGGTATTATAAAAAACGTGTTCGTGTTTATCGTACGGACGTGATATATAACATCTCTCTCTCTGTCTTTTCTGCGTTATTCATCCCACACTGTATATAGCTCCCTTTGTTTTCTTCCCCTAACTCGCTCTATCCTTGACGTCATCTTTAAAAGCTTTGCATGCCTTGCCCATATATGTCCCCATGGGCTTGGGTCCCGAGAATAATAGTTCCGTTCCTGGTATCCAACGTAATCAGGTGTTTTATTTTACTTGTCTGTACCATTACATGCTGCTCTCCTGGACTCTGGTATGTTGCAGATATTTTAATAATAAAATCAGTCCAGTTGATAAACTGCCCTGCTGGTGCTGGATATGGTCGTCTAAATATGGTAAGAAGATAAGAGCCTTTGTGCGGCCAGGCAGAGTTCGCACATATTTAACAGATTTCTTCTCTTTCAGGGTTTCCTCACGACAATTCAGGGATGCGTGCTTTAGCTTTAAACTCGAGATTTTTTTGTGGTAGTGAAATGGTTTTCCTAATAGACTTAAATCCTATGAATATTATAAATTTAAAAGACTTTGAAGATGTTTGGATATTTCTTACTCAATCAGCCGTAAAACGTTAAACGCTTTTAGTTAAAGCTTAGTACGCAAGTAGACCATGTGTATCAGTAATAGGATACTTTGGGAATCACATGGACCAGTCCATGAACAGAAATAAATCCAGAATATTATTGTGTAGCAAAATATTTATGCATATATATATATGCTTATTTTTCGAAGTGTAAACAACTAAATAAGAAAAACAAATGCAATCATGATTGCTAAATTCCATTTTGATTTCACTTCCTAAAAGAAAAATGTCGTAATATATATGAATTCAAAAGTGTCACCAGAACATTTGTGTGCCTCCGTCAAAGTCCGCAAGATTTACAAACATCAAGTCAATCAGTCGTCGACAATCAAATCGATATTTCTGAAGGTTCAAAAGCTAAATATTGAAATTTTCGGCTCGGCAAGGTGTCGGCAATGCAAATTGTATTTACACTGGGAACGTTGTCAAGTCAGTCAACATTCTACGGTAAATTCAAAGCGATTGAAGATTATATTCGACGTTTGGACAGTGTTACGCTATGTACTTTCAGTTATTTTTCGTTTTAGTAATTTTCTTCAATCGTGGGTGTGGGAGAAAATGTTTTTATATTAAAAAAATATTAACGAAAAATATTTGATATTAAATTTTCAGGCTCTGTGTTACTTCACAGAATTTTCTAAGAGAATTACCAATAACACAGCCCGAAATGGGCGTCATTCGATATATTATTACTTTAGTCTATAGCAGAAGTGTGGCGCGAAGTTTTCGGGGAATATAGAACGCTGTTTATACTAACCTGTTCAGTAGTGTAGTTATGTATTTCACCCATATTTTGCTAGTTATGTTTACGTCCTAGGTCATAGGGATCAATCTTATTGCCACCTACCGAGCACATGTGCTGATACTAAAAAGTTTCTAACAGGCAAAACCAATAACATTTTGCATAAACTGGGAATCGACGTCCCAAAAGCTGAAGTAATCGAAAAGGCAATCTTATGCCACTGGTCCATCAAAGCAAATCCGATTCCGAGTAATGTATAATAAAAAGAATATCTTTTTATCTGGGGACAAGCTCCTTACCCACTTTTCTTAGATAAATAATATCCGAACAAAAACATGTTTGATCGGCCACAAACTCTCCGTGACCCAAATCCTTCGTCCGAAAGATATCACAATCTATAAATAAACTAATTAAGCAGAACTTACTTATGGAGATAAGGCGGCGAAGTTTCGAAGCAAAAACAGGATGCGAAGCAAAACAAAATTGTGTTCTAAGCTGACGCCCTGCTGATTTAATGAACGATGTTTTTTGCGAATAACTATGTTGTAAACTTATGCAAAGTTTTTATTTTGTTAATGCAGTAGATCATGCAATTTATTTTTGTGGTAATAAATACTAAGTTTCAGTTAAATAATGAGACAGTTATGCATAATTGGTTACCTTAAAAAATATGGTGCGATTAATATACATAATTTAAGCCTGAAAATTGAAAAGAGCCAATAAAGTAATCAATTATGGTATATTTTAGAGAGTAGAGCTTTTTAATTAGTTTAAGTTCTGGTATCTAGTGAAAGGACTAAATACCAGGCCTTAAACTCAACAGATAATACGATGGTTTTTAAGGCCCAAAAGCGTTGTATACGAGCCATGTTTCGCTTGGACTCCACTGACTCTTGTAAACCGTTCTTTATATCACATAAATTTTAATACTTCCTTCACTATACATATTAGAGATAGCACTGTTTGTCCATAAAAACCCTCATCTATTTGAACAATTATCTGATGTGGTAAAAAGGAACAGGCGCAAACTTAATAGTAATAGACTGTGTCTACATAGGGCAAAAACAACTCTGGCAGGAAAAACCGTGTTATGTATGGCGCCAAAAATATATAATAAAATCCCTAATGATATTAAAAATTGTAATGTAAAAGTATTTAAAAATAAATTGAAAATAATTCTAGCTTATAAATGTTATTATAGTATTCATGAATTCCTCAATGAAAATAATTTTAATATTTAATTGTTTTTAATCTATAATTATAATATTTAGTTGTTTTTTTTCTTTAATTTGATTATAATGTCTAATTTGATTTGAGATTTACTTTACTTTTATTTCTGTAATACTAATTTGATTATAAGGTATAAAGTTTAATTCATATTAACTTATCTAATTTATCTTATTTAATATTATTTTGCGCGCCGTGTGTCACGGCAAAACATGCTGTATACATATTTTACTGAACATCTTGTTACCTACCATGTTTTATGCAAATAAATGAAATTTGAATTTGAATTTAAACTAATTAAAAATTTGACATGGGAACGTATTTTAAATAATGAAACATAATATTACTTAGGCATATGATAATTATTTAACATAAGTACCAATTTTAACTTGAATTACATAATATTAAGTTATATTATAGCCCGCTCTTGCCCACAGTTTTGCTTGCTCGGGAACAATGCTGACAACATGTAAGCAACATTTCACAATAATTGGTTAATGCGTTAAATCGTAACAAACAAACTCACATTCGCATTTATAATATTAGTTAGGATTATCCCACTGGACATTAGATTTGTATTACTGCTGTGAGAAGAACTTTTGAAGCTAGTAATGCAAGAAGGAAAAGATAATTAATTGTTAGGCCGGGACTCCACCAAAGCAGAGATGTGTGCGGTGTGCTGTGTGCTGTGCGAGAAGAGATGTTTTTCAGCTTGAGGGACTCCACCTAAGCGGAGATGTGTGCGGTGTGCTGTGTGCTGTGCGAGAAGAGATGATTTTCAGCTCAGGCCGGTTCGGCCGGCGCGCGCACGGAGCTCTGCGGGTTGCTGGCGGGCGAGAGGGGGGAGAGTGACATCGCTCACTGCACGCCGCTCACATCTCTCGTCTCCACTGCGCGTCGTCCGCGCACAGCTCACATCTCCGCTTCCATCGCGCCATACAAATATTACACATCTCCGCACAGCGATCTCCACTGAAGCTGAGCGGAGAGGAGATGTGTCAATAACACAATTCTATTGGTTGTTTAAAAAACATCTCCTCTCCGCTAGTCCCGTCTCCGCTTTGGTGGAGTCCCGGCCTTATTGACAGCAGCATATCGTAGAAGTATTACCCTCTTACTGAATATCAACGTATAGCAGTGGTATACATATAGTTGTGTTTCTTCTTGTAAGAGGGAATGCTGGCGACCTGCCTTCTTCTCGCGTTCACTTAATCTCTGGTAATATTGAAATATTCATTTAAATGAACAATATAAAAGATATTTGATCGTGAAAAGGTTGTAACTCAATTGTACATTGCTGAAGGGATTTGGATAAAATGCACCCAATAATATCAACTTCTGAATTACAATATGTACGAGTATCTTGGTTTTCACAGATCATCAGCTTTTCGCGAGTGACTCTGTCTTGTAAGAGTCATATGCCAGAGAAATCGCTCAGCTTCAAGCGAACTATTCGTTTACAAGTCAAAGTCAAGTCATTTGCATAAAAATGTGTAAATAATAATTGTTGGCCATATCAATTAACAATATATTAATAATGGGACAGTCGTTATCTCCTCATGAGACTACCGCGATACCGGAGGGCATAGTATACTAGCTTTTAAACTACCACCTTCGCCTTGTGATATAAACAAAAAATGTATCACTAGATTAAATAAAAGCGCACAAACCGCAGGGCAGCTTGTGGCGAGCTAAATGTGAGTGGCGACACTGTGGTCCTGAGTGCCTCAGAGAATCGGTGAGGGCCTCGTCCCCAGCTTGCCGTTACTGGTTGGCTGGGGTGGAACTTCAAGAGCGCCCGTAGGACTCTCAACTCTGGCTTGCCTTGATCGGCCGGTCAGAGGAACGTATTAGGAATATACCCGTGAAAGAGAAACAAATAAAAATATAATAATATAAAGGAAATAAAAAATTATATTGAAAGTTTGTTTGATGCTTTGCCTAATAGTTGTTAAGTCAATCTCATTCAAACATAAAATACTGCATCTAATAAAATGGTGTACTTCTTCTTCTTTGATCTATATTTGATCTATATTAATAAATTAATTAATAAATTATTGTTAGTAGGCCTGCGAGAATACCAGCGTTGCAGTCTATACTGCAACAATAGCTGACGCAGTTGCCTAATTTGATCTCCATGTACCGTTTTCGGGTTAATTGTATTATCTAATATTGTTTTTAAAATTATGTATATATGGAGATGCAAATAAAACATTTTTCTTTCTTTCTTTCTTTCTTTTCGTGTGGTTAGTGGCCAACCTATTGTCAAGGGTTTTTCAAGCCGCCCGTAGGCCTCTGACATGTCTTAACGACTGCTGTCAATTTGACAACAACCGGGACCGACTTTTTACGTGCCCTCCGAAGCATGGAGACGCTAAGATGAAATACCACTAAGCGGTCACGCATCTATAGACTGACCGCACCCAACGTTGCTTAACCTCGCTAATCGTTTACCGATCAGTGAGTGCAACTGGCTATGAGTGTACTCATCTTAAATAGTATTAATGTGCTTGCAAAAAATAATCAGGTCAGCCCTTAAACTGTTGAAATGTCAATGTATTTAATTATAATAATATCGTAATTACACACGACACATAGTCTGACGCTCATATCCCCGAATGACATGGCAGAGTTATTATTATACCCAAATAAAACCAGCTATCATTTTAAGTCCCACTGTGTGTGATAGGTGGCAAGCTAGCGGTCACAGTTCCTGGCTCTGTGTTGCTGTGTTGCTACTAAAAATTTAAGATGGAGAAACCCAATGATACTACCCAATCCGAAAATTAAATTTAAGAACTTATGCAAATATGTCGCCTTAACCATGTCAATATCAACTAGTTACATTCTTGTTTATTTAAAATGCATTTTCTGATGTAAACAGAAAGTTCAGCTACATTGTTGAAGAATAATATTTGATTCTATACAATACACATAGTATTAGCAAAATTTAATCATCAAAAATCAATAACTAAAAGGTATTTACTATATTCATTGGTCTGCTATATGATCCTTCAATCACACGCTATTATATTAAACATAAAATCAAATACGTTCTACGTCGCAACACCTCCCTAACTAGTTACACTTAGAGTTTCTTCTTTATCGCGTAACACAATTACCGCTTCGCAAATTCCATTGGCATCGCTAACCTTATTTCTAGTTTGAGAGCAAGGAAATAAAAGATTCCCCTTACAAGAGTAATCCTAGAGCATGTGCCGCGAATGGTCAGCGAGATAAGGCGGCTAATTTATAGCGTTTCAATACCTTCTCGTCACGAAACTTGCGAGTACTGGAAGAGGTAGCTAAACAATTTTGGATATAATATTATCTTGGCAATTTTGTTGAAGTAAATGTAATAGAATATATATTTTATGATTATTTTTGTGGTAAATGAAACCTCCGATAATTGCAATACGAAAGTCCTCTTAGTCCTCTTAGTCTTAGTCCTACTAGTAATTGGAAAACCAAATTGCTATTAAACTTAAAAAGAAAATAATTTTACGCCAATGTCATGATAATCTAAATTAAAAAAAAGCTTATTCAATATTAAATATAATAATATATTGAGTTGTAGTAATAATACGTTTCAACATCGCGCCAACGAGAATCCAATTTATTTTTGTCAAACAAAATTATTTCTTCAGAAAAATTTAACGAATTGAAGCAAAATATCGAATTTTGTGAGATCTTATTAAGAAATCCTAGAAGCCTTTCTAGTATTGCATATTGCGTGGTGATGATGCTTCGAGTAATTTCACAGATAGAAAACCTAAATTAGTCTTCATTGCCCTGGAAACCATATTTTTCGCTATCGACGATTGGATCTTGGTAGTATCCATTAATGTGTGAAACTATATTGCAATATCAGCTGTAAGTTTTCCATAAATATAAAAATAAAAAAATTACCGCCTATTGGTCCGTCGGCCTAATGTTAGAACTTGGAAATATGAATTAATTTTTATCTTTATAGGCCTCAGAAAACGCAGCGTTTGGAATGGACTAATTAACCATTTCAACTGTTAATAGTCGAATGACACCAATGAGATTATTTGTTGCGAGCCTGATACAAAGCATGAGGTGAAAATTGTGTTATCTATATTATGGAATATAGTGTAGATGTACTTTGTGTTCGTTTTTTTTCATAAGGAGTATAGTAGAAGTACAGGCTATTTTTACTCCGGGAAAAATCCAGGCTTCCTACAGGATAATTACTTTTTCCTAAGTTTCTTATTTCGAAGTCTCAAATAAAACACAACCTACAACCTACCTACAACATAAAATTTAACAGTATACATATGTAAACGACAGCAGATATTTTATTAACCTAAATGTTATTTAAATACATTTTGTAAGCTGTAAACCACTGTATTTTGAGGTCCATAAGTCTAACTTGGTAACTTGTATTAAATAAATTATTCGACTTTCATTTAATGAATTAGAATTATCTCTAGGTGGCCTAAGATGGTTGTTGCTATCCATAGCATTATCTTTTTGTACCCAAAACAAGTGCTACGCTTAGAACAAACATGACGTCAGAATTATGGATAGTGGCAAGCAGTCCCTTCATAAATATGATCATTTGTCAGGCTTAAACGCACCGTTTTAACATGTTTTGTTGAAATTGCTCTACTAGAGATTATTCCATATATAATTGGACCTTGTTTAGCAAAAAGGACTGGACCCACATTGTGGTCAGGGATGAGTTGTCTGTGCTAAGGCAACCTTTTGGGTCCGATATTTTAGAAAAGGTACAAGAATAAAAAGTTTTAAAATTGATAGTGTTGTCCTGGAGGCATATGCCTTTGAAAAATACCATTACTAACCATATTCTATCTTCACATCTTTATACATATATTATATCTCCATTTTAAATACCTCGTGACAGAAAAAGGTGATCCTATTGCTGTCTACCAGGTATATTTTTAAACTCAGTGCCGTTCATGCAAATTTTATAGAGATCACCACACCTGTATTTCATCCACATTTTACCTGCTATAAAACCCGGAGTCAATGTGGAAGCTTTGTATGACACAGCTTTCACGTTCACTACTCACCAAGGCGAGCCACGAAGTCAGAATTTCAGAAATAGAGAAGAGACAAAGCGAAAGACACAAAGAGAAAGACCTAATCCAGTACACTAGATATCACATTCGATCGCAATAAATGCACAAACTTATACGACATATTAAAGAAACGTTTTTTGACCGATTCTGCACACAAAATTAGTTTCGAATAATACAAACAGGTCAGTTTACCTAGTTTGCCTTAACCAGCTCTCTAAGAAGAAAATATCTAAATCACTTCCAGTGGATACGTTTCAGAGGTCCCAAGCTGGAGGTCAGCAGATGTTGAGAATTTAGTTGCGCTCACGTGTTATTCTTTCACAAGTTATTTGTGTCCCTAGCTGCGAGACTTTTACTTGTAGTTCGATATTAAACTATATGTTACTGAACGTGAAAACGATATGGCCAGTGATATGTCTGACGGTTATGTTGTGTATTTTGTAACAATTGACTGCATGGATGACGTAGTGTGTGATTGTGGGTAATCCCCCTATAGGACCAAAATTTGTGTGTTCTACAAGTATATGTTTTGAGTCGGGGCGTATTTTGTGTAAGTTGTTCGAATAAATTGTAAAGCCCTCGCGAGATATAAATTATTCTTAATGCGAGTATGGTCTCTATAGAAAAAAGAGATGCTAGTTTTCACGAGTGATTTCGCTTATATTTCAAAGGTATTTTTTGGTGTTAAAAAGTTGCCTATGTCTTTATCTGGCTTCTAAATTATAAATATGGAAAAAATGCTTTCGATTCAGTGTAACGTTGCTGCTTGTAGACAGACAACCTAACAAACACATTTTTGCATTAATAATACAAAAAATAACAAAAGGTCACCTAGGTGTTACCGTCGCGCCAAGATTTATGGAACCACGTGGGATAATTACATGTTGTGTGATGTACAAATTGCTTTGAGATTGCGTGTACATTGTGTCTATTAAATGTATGTTTGCAAATAAAATCTCCAGTTGATCCTTAGTAGAGGATTTGTCTTTGACTCTTTCGTAAGAAAAGCATTGATTTTTCATTTTCATTGATTGATTGGTGTCAAATTTACAGGTTCATACTTCTAACTCTGTCTTATTATTTGTATTCTATGTAACATTTTGGCTCATTGCTGCTAATGCCAATATCCTAACTGAAAAGCCCAATATCACAAAAATCGAACTGGGAATACAATTCAAGACCTCATGATTGACTGCATATTATGATATAATATTATTCGATTATCTCGATCAATGAGATAATCAAATAATATTATTTTCGCCGAGAATTGCGCTGCGTTTGTCAATACAATATAATAATAATAATAATATTCTACCACATACACACAACACCATCTAGCCCAAACTAAGCAGAGCTTGTAATATGGGTACTAGACTATGGATAAACATACACATATACATTTTTTTTTGTAAGTATATACATATTATACATAGAAACACCCAGACCAAGACAAACATCCATGTTCATGCACACAAATGTTTGACTTGTGCGGGAATCGAACCCGCGACCTCAGGTGTGGCAGTCGGTTACACTAACCACTACGCCATCGAGGCCGAGGAATTTTTTTTTAGTCTAGTAGTCCTTTAGTGCTGTAACCCTCAATAAATTGATCGATAGATCGTATTGGTTCCAAACTTACTAGTTTCATATGACACATCATAATTGCACATATTTATTATACCTAGTTTACATCAACTATATTATTAAGTCGACCTTTGTCGGCCTCGATGGCATAGTGGTCAGTGTAACCGACTGCCACGCCTGAGGTCGCGGGTTCGATTCCCGCACAAGTCAAACATTGTGTGAACATGAACATGGATGTTTGTCTTGATCTGGGTGTTTCTATGTATAATATGTACTTATGTATTTACAAAAAAAAAGTATATATTATGTATGTTTATCCATTGCCTAGTACCCATAGTACAAGCTCTGCTTAGTTTGGGCTAGATGGTGTTGTGTGTATGTGATAGAATATTATATATTATATTATAGACCTATTAAGCGCAAGCCTGTTACCGTTTAGTATGTACAGTTTGCGTCTATTTAGGATTGAACACGAGGTTAACATACATCGCACAATCCTCCAATTCGATACGAAATCTACCTTGTGAATGGAATGAACTAAGTGTATTAAACGCAATCTCTATTCCTATAGAAAGTTCCTGCATCAATCAACAAATAAAGCTTAGGATATTTGCAACCGTGTACAGCCTGTCACAGCCTGTTAATTTACCAACTGTTCCCCCGAATCCGTTTCTATTTCACTCGTGTTTCACAAGATTATCTACGTTATCTCTATCTACGTAAGGTTCAAATTTGATATTGATATTACTAAGTCCTTTACGGATAAGAGCAATTACAATGGTTTTAAATACGTTAGTAATACTATGTTAAATTTTGTTAAAATATCGAATGAACGCAGTTGTAATGGTTTTTTGCAGATTAATGATCGTTTAAGTGATGGAGAATTTTTAACTACCTTCAACATTTAAAATTGTATCTACTGTTTTTCAGTGTCAAAACCATACATTTTACTTTTTTTTAAGAAACTACTCCTTAACTAGTAATATATCCTGTATGGGACTTTAAATATTCAAACAATGGTTACATAGAACACCCAGACTTCAAACAAACATTCGTCAGAAAAACTATTGTCCCGTGTAAGTCTCGAACACGTAACACTTAGTGCAGTGGCAAAGCGAACATTTTAATTACTATTCTACCCAGGCAGTTCTTTTTAATTATTTTTTATTAGAACTGCAGAAGAATGCACGTTCAAACTTAAGATTAAATCCCAAAGATTTGAAGAAACTGGAGTAGCACTACAACCTATAGAGTAGTTCCTAAATCTTAAGTAGAGTAACTGAGAGGTGTGTATTCGGTGATTGGAGTATCTAGGGTCTCTAAAGAACCGCTATGCTTTCATTAAGGACCAGTATGTTTTGCTCTGTGCACTGGCTACACAACGACTAGGCGACAAGGCATCACATCAGTGACACCTTTGGTGATACAAATGCCCATTGGCTACGGTAAACGTTTAACGGTAATGTACATATATGCTATAAAGTAAATAAAGTAAAAATTGTGAAATTATTTTTACAGAATTTCACTTTTTACTATTTACGATTTGGGGATCATTCCAATTATTGTAACTCTACCAAGGATAACCGCAGAAATAATTATTTTTATTCCAGTAATTTATTTGAGCGAAGACGTACGTATGCAGTATCTATTATAGCTCTAAAATATTACTTCACATACTATTTAAAATAATTATTATTAAAGAATAATAAAACAGTTTCCTTCCTAGTTACATTATTTGAAAGCTTACACTAGTAGCACAACAGACTGCAAAACTGCCAACTACATTGCACAAGCATTATAAAAATGAACCAACTATACATCATGTCAGTGACCATAATCTTTATGACCTAAACGCCAGAGTGCAGGATTAGCGAGAAATTTATTATACCTCAACCCTAGCTTTGTTCTGAACCTTACGTACCTTTAAGCTAAGGATTATACTGGGTAGAAGCAATGGTGACTTTTAAGGTGATAAGGGTTATTGATTGTTAATTAAGGGAAATAAGGAGTTTGGAATTGGTGAGAGGATTGCCAAGAAAGATCAAATGGCAAACAAAGTCGTGATGGCTAATTTGTATATTTGTCTTATACAATACTAGCTTTTGCCCGCGGCTTCGCTCGCGTTAATTTAGAATTTGACAATCAATTCGGGTTGTACTCTGCTTGTAATACCTAATATAATTCAATCATTATTCGAAAGACACGTGGCGCCATCTATTATCATAAGAACGTTATTGTTGTTTTCCTCGGGAACAGTACACTTTTTCAAGATGAAAGGTAGCCTATGTCCGTTTCTGTACACATGACAACGTATATGCAAAATTTCAGGATGATCGGTTCAGTGGTTTAGGTGTGAAAAGGTAACAAACAAACTCATTTTCGCTTTTATAATATTAGTTAGCATTAGATACTTGGTCCAGCGACCAAATTCGAAGTAGTCTTCGAATTTGGGACTAGGTATATCTATCTATACTATTAGACTTCTAGGTAACTAACAAACTATGGTAGGTAGATATGTAGCTTGTAGGTGGCGTATCAAGACGAAACATGCACCAAATTCTAAATTTGACTTTCAGCAATATAACAGTGAAAACTGTATTTAATTTGGTGTAGTACTTTTTGCGTGCTAAGCGTACAAACATACTAACAGACAGACAATAATTCTAAATATTATTGTTTGTCTGTTTTGCTTTGGCTTCTATAGCTCTTAACTTCACATAAAGTTTTCTGAGACATATATCTGCTATGTGAAGACATCGATTAGTTACAATTTTATTATATGAGTAGATAACGAGATTTTACATATTTACTCAGCTGAATTAGAGAATGTTACCTTTTTGGTTTAATCGGTGGTCGCACTAATTCGTAGTAGTACGAGGTTTAATTCTTCTTTTTGTTGGAGTTAGTGGCCAACCTGTTGTCAAGAGTTGTTCAAGCCCGTAGGCTTCTGACATGGCTTAACGACTGCTGTCAATTTGGAAACAACCGGGACCGACTTTTTACGTGCCCTCCGAAGCACGGAGACGCTAAGATGAAATACCACTAAGCGGTCACCCATCTATAGACTCACCGCACCCAACGTTGCTTAACCTCGCTAATCGTTTACCGATGAGACATTTATATCCATTCTGTAAGCTTACACTAAAGTAATAACAGAGTCGTTAGGTATCGGTAAATAGCGTGTCAGACAGGTTTGATCATATTGAAAGGGTTTTTATACCAATATTGTTTCAGACAAATCAAACCATATCACTATTGGATCCTCACAGGCAAGCCATAATACTTGCTTAAAAAGATAACGAATTCAAAAAGATTAAAGTCTACGTCCATAATTACCACATTAAGCTACCTTTGCGAGAAAGAATAAATTTCAATAAAAAAACACAAGAAAGTAATTACTACGTAAATCGAAAGCATAAAGTCTCAAACACCTTCGAAAAAATATTTCAATGACGAGGTCAAATTTATTGAGCTGTAGCACACTAAGTAGGCTCGTATAATCTCTGCCGAAGTTACCTACGGTACGTATACAGTGAATCGATAATGCAAATTTTATGTAAAGAGACTGTGAGAGGGCGAATTTCTGTAGGGGAGACCCGAGCCGATCCAATCAGTGAATCTTAATAATATGTATCGAATGTTTAGTTTTCGCAGGTTTACATTTGCCTCTACTATGGGTGTTTTCAATTTTAAAATCGATTAAAGAATTAGAGAATTTTATTGGATGCTTTCTTAGAATTTTAAAATAGTCACTTCATAATGTATTTTGAAATGCCGCGCCGTCTGTGCCATTGTACGACAGACGCGACTTTGTATAGGTATTGACTGTAATGTTGTGACAATTTGAAGTAAAGCTAAAGCCTCCATGTAATTGAATGTATATATATTACTAATTTTGCAATTTAGTTCATATGAAATAGCAAAGGCATTAAAAAACTACAGTAGCCTTGCTGATATCAGCATAATTGGATCAGCTCAACCTAAGAAGCATGATTACAGCATATACACTTTTATAGAATAGACATGTAAAGTAATAACATAAGTACTATTCCGTTTCGTTCAGTGAGTGAAGGCGCCGTAAGCTCAATAACTCCTCGGCTCCTTTCTTCCACTCCTTCTCCAACACCCTTTACTTTATCATCTTTGCTTAGGCTATAGTGACTACTTGCCATAAACAGCAGACCGAGTGATTGTATGCCTACCTATGTTGTTTATGGTAGGTAGCGCCTTGGTCATGTATTCTTGGAATTGTATCTGTAATACCACAAATACATAGACATGTCCATGAACGGCGGTTATCACTTTATTCATTAGCAATTTATTTTTGTGGCAACAGCATTGAAACTGGTTAATAAAATAAAAATGCAATTGAAATTTACATGAGACACTCTCATGTATAACAGAAGTGGAACCTGGTGAGGGTACCTCGCTATCTCCTTTGCACGCCTGCCCTTTAATTGTAGTTATGTCGTAACGTTGTATCGTGATTCAATTTTCTATTATTTGACAATTACAGTTAGTAGAGCCTCGCTGATTTCAGCATGAATGGGCCGGCTCGACCGGGGAAGGACTACCCTCTCACAGAATATCGACGTGAAATAGCAGTATTCCTACTGTTGTGTTTCGTTCGATGAGTGAGAGTGCTGGAGGCCCAATTACCCCCTTTCCCCCATCCCGCTCCTTCTCCTTCCCACTTCCTTTCCTAAAGAGTCGGCAACGCGCAAGTGATGCCTCTGGTGTCATAGGCGTCCATAGGCTACGGTGACCACTTACCATCATTTGCCACCTTAGTTGTATAAAAAAAACTCTGGTTGAGATTTAAAAGTACCTATTTTATTTATTTTAGAGTGTATAAAAATATGTGTAACGCATCTTTTAGGTGAAAATAATTTACAAAGAAATTAGTAAAATATCCTGCAATAATAATTACACATACATCGCGTTACAACCCTGTTCACGAAGCCTCTAAGAAAACCACGCTATGTATCGACATAAACAAGATAATAGTACCACTGGATGTTAATATATGTAAACGAGAGCGTAACACGTTGAATAATGTTTGTGTACGTTTGTTCAGAGAGCATATCAATATCCAGCGTCAGCCCTCCGGCATAGTTCACGAAGCGATAAGGTCAAACCAAGCCCCTTTCATTAACTGCAACATTTCGCACATTCCTGCTGAGGTCGGTAGACTTGAGCCATTTTTCTGTTGGAGATTTAAGGGTAGATAATTTGTCAGTGTGCAATGGAGCGTTTGTTGCGAATGATTCCGTAAA
This sequence comes from Catocala sponsa, assembly GCA_963564715.1. Classification (NCBI taxonomy): domain Eukaryota; kingdom Metazoa; phylum Arthropoda; class Insecta; order Lepidoptera; family Erebidae; genus Catocala; species Catocala sponsa. The sequence goes on from OY751337.1 coordinate 3,230,915, forward strand.
GGAAAGGGTAAAGTAATGTATTACAATTTTGTAGGTCAAGTTTATTAATACAATTTGTTAACGATTGTACTAAGATTTTAATGGTAGATCCTGCCCTTTCCAACTATTTAGTGACTATATACATGTACCAGTTTGATACGAGAGTTACCATCTGCTTACAAAAAGCGGTGTAAGAATAATACTATTGCTATTGCGTTTCACCCGAGACATAAAATACTTGGGCTACTTGTACTATTCCTTTCTTTACGTTCATCTTATTACTTAATTTCTTTTCCGTAAAATAAGCAACTCGCAAATGATACCCGGGTATTGCAGGCGATTATAGGTTATGGTAGCCGCTTAAGAACAGATGGCCCGCATGTTGATGCCACCTAAAACGAGCAATCTGCTCACAATCCCTTTAAAAATTGTACTGTGGGTTGCACAAAAAGTCAGTCTCAAAAAGTAACCAGTAAGTACTTCTATCACCTGCCAACTGACTGAACTGACAGTCGTCATCGGATTGTATAGAATTGAATTAACTTGAATTTGATATAACTAAGTCATAAACTCGTAGTAAAATGTTTGAACATGATTGTTATAATAATATGGGATCGAGTAAAAAAAGAAATCGTTGATTTAGGGCATGACAGATAGTTTTACACAATACTGTATTAATTATATGTATACCTCTTTTACGAACGTGGAAATTCCTTATAGCAATGCGGAGATTTAAACTGCATGTAATTCAGTTCTACTGGAAGGGTTACTTCACAGATATAGATAGCACGTGATCTTATGCTATTTTGCTGTGTTATTTAAGATGACATGTGTTATGAAAGACGACTAAGTATATGAATCCTTATTTAAGAATATTTTCTTACATGACGAGATAAATTTTCTCTCTAATAACATTTCTCAAAATGGTGGTATCGTGATGAAGACAAGACAAGACACAATGTATTTTCTATTTTAAAAAGAAACATAAATATCACAAATGAATAACAAGAAAAACGTGACATACAAAAATATTTGCTGTCTTAAATATGGCTTTATAAAATACACTTCCCTTTTTTAGAATCAGAAGCAACGGATCATTATAACTCTCAAAGCTAACGAGACAAAATACATGTTACAAGTACACTCAATACCACTTTATTTAATAAATTCAAACTAACTTAACTTATACCAATGAAATCTTAGTTATAACTTAGCAACACATAACTGTGTGTTATTGGGTTAGGGGGTGTCAAATTGGCGTCTAACTCTGGCCAAACTTGAGACTTCGCGTTTGACAGAAGTGAATTTGTAACTCCACTCGCCCCCTGACGATAACTTGTGAATGTGGGTTGATTGTGGCTCTATAGCTTAGGACTTTGGATTTGACGGATTCCGCACATGGTTTATTAGAGCGTATTTGTTACTACAAATACCTCTGTCCATTTGTGAGTTTACCGGCATAACGTACTAATCATGCCTGTAAATTCCCAGATGGACAAAGGTATTAAAACACCTAGGACTAGATAAATTTCGTCTTTTCACTCAGTTTAGGACTTAGTACGTAAACGCAAATAATCGGTTTCGTCATTTGACAGATACATGAAATTTAACCTGGTGCTTCATTATTTTGGGAGGTCACCATGCGACTGTCAATGGGCAGAGTGTTGTGGGTTTGAACCAAACGAATCTGCGTGTTTTTGTAGTTTTTTTAAGTTTCTTATATCGTCTGAGGCACAGAGATTATACCAGGGGAAAGAGTTTCTATAAAAAAGCATGTGTTTATACTCAAGTTTAAACCACTAGCCCAAAAGTAATCCATATTTATTAAAAGCCTTTTGAAAATGATATTTAAAATAAAACCATTTCATTTAAATAAGTCGAATAAAAATCACGCCTCATAATTTTGAAGTGACAGATATTGCACTTAAAATAATAGACAATAGAAATTGTAATAAAACCTTCAAACGTAATCTGACAGAGAACTGGCGTTATCTTTATTTACTTTCATAGTTCATTCAAACAAGGTGTGCTGCCTAGATTTAGCTTTATCTAATATGATTTGCAAATATATATATAACATACGTATCAAAGAAAGTAAAGATCATGTAATAAAAGTCAGACATAATTTTAAGTTAAAATAGTACCTATTTGGGGTAAATCTATTGCTATCTACTAGACACTTTTTGCTAGTATTGGTAATTCACGAACAAATAAACCTACTAACACTAACGATCAGTACAAGACAATCGATTTACCTTAATGTCATTGGATTGTGGCATCATAGTGGAAAATTTAAATTACTAAAATGGTCACAAACGTGATTCACAGGGATCTCCAAAACATTCCAACACGATATCCATATTTAGTGAATACAAGAGGCGTCTGATTCCGCAACAGAGAAACTTCTCGATTTAATTTATACACTTGTTTGGTTTTACTCTTATCGAATGCGAGGACCAAGTTCGGTAGGAATCAGGAGAAATTACCGCCGCCATTGTGAGATCTCACACGGAAAAGTTTCGGAGTCGGAATGATCAAGTTTTGAATAGGTTTGTATTTTAGATATTCGATATTCCGATACTCTGAGAATTTTAGTTGTGGAAACTATTGGAGTGGAATAAGTTGGAATATTTTTGCTGTAAAGTTTCATAACAATGTAGATGGAAGTGACTGCTAGAAGCTAGAAGTCTCTCAAACTTGAAGTTGATAAAATATATCACGAGTATAATATAAATATTTTTAAATCAGATATATTTTTTCGTTTTTGCTTTAACGCTATTCCTTATGTGGCATTGCTATTCGAATCAGGCAAAATATTATTTTCATAGTCTATGGTAAAATTTTCAATAGGAGTATCAGTGTCTGGAATTACGTGCGATGCATTTGCTCATTTTACTTCGAGTAGGTCTCTTATAACTAAAATTTAAGATTTTGTATATTTTGCCTACTGTTTAAGGAATGATGTTACGCCGTATTATCAAAAAATTTACCTAATAAGCTATAAGATAAATGATATAATATATCTATAAGATAAATGGAAGCAAATATATGAAAGTAATCACTATTCACACACTTTCGGAATTACCAACTTGATAGTAATAGAAACAATCAAAATTAAACTGGTTTAGTTTATTCTAAAAGCCGGACCAATTAACTATGATCAACAACTAATCAAATATGGAGCGAAGCATTATTCACAACATTTAAAATTGTAAGTGTAGAACCAGATAAACTATTTGTTAAATAGTTTTCGATGGAACTTTCCTTTAAACCAAACTCAAAACGTTCCTGTTTAGCATCAAAGTGGAAATCCAAAATCCCTTAAGCCGTGTTAGCGATTTACAAATCTGTTTCTGCCAATTAAATTATGCTAAAATGACACTTAGTACGTAAAGTTTAAAGGTTATATAGATAGTATATTTAACGTTGTTTTCGAGTAAATGTGAGCGAATCCAACTGGCAACTTTATTTTCAAAGCGACAATTGCCCAACTAGGTTTTGCCAACTAATTGTTGAGATTACGGTTCACTTCGCTTACCAAGTTGGCGTTTAGATATTTGAATTTAATCTTGTTTAGGCTTTATGTTTTGCCAGTTTCATGGTAAGGTTACCTTGTAGTTGGCAAATGAATTCTTAGTTTGTGGTTAAACTACAAATGTCTACTGAAATCACTCTAAGCTTAAAGGTAATTAAATAAAACCTAGCTCAAGTACGGTGCTATATTATTTTTACGCTTTTCTGGTCTATCCTCTGTACTATGCACTGCCTACATACGTAAGTCTTAATAAAACCTTATCCTTAGCAAAAACTGAAATTAAAGTATTAGTGTAGTGTATGACGTCAAGAAGAATTGCTGACACTCTAGACTGATGATGAAATGAATTGCAGAAATGTAAACTATTGCAAAAAAATAAGGACAATATCTAATAATTGAGTTTCATGCGCTCTTCATAGTAGCAAAAAGTCATGGGATTACTAACGCTAAGGTTAGGTACGCGCTGATAGCACAACAAAGCATTCAAGAAGCTTTGAAAACCATAATTGCACCGCTGGAAACAAACATAATTCTTCGGATTCTGTTGGATGTTTTTCCAGGCCTTTTGTTGCTTGTCCTGCAATACCTAACGTCTACAGGCACTTCCAAAATCAATTTGCGCATGTCAACGTTCACCTTTGAGCATGCCTTACCTTTTCACAAGTAATAGATGACTCAATTATTTATTCAGAATAAAGCGCACTTTTCTTTAATATTCACATAAAGAAATTTCTATTAAGATGAAGTACGACACGGGCGCCAGGCGTTAATATCGTTGATGGTGTAAAACAAATTAAAATGCATTCTTGCTGCAGTCATAAATAACGTGGCATTGTGGTGGTATTACAAGTGAAAGTATTTTTAATTAGATTTTCTACTTTTTATAAATCTGCATATTGATATTGGTGTTGATATAGGGAATATGGCGAGCGTTCCTAATAATCTTAATTTATTAATCCTGCAAATTCAATATTGTAGTAAAGTTTATACCCTGGCTCGATAGATGGCGTTGTACTGGGTGTCTAAATCGCGATATAGTTTCGTTACACGCCAGGGTATGTAAGCTCGAACAAAACATTTTTTTTTAACTTTGTGTAAAGTGTATATTGTCTATTGTAATAAATTCAGTGGTGCAGTATACTTTGGCGAGTTTCATTTGAGGACCCCGCGTTAACTAAAGTTAACGCGGTTTTATCCGCGTAAACTAAAATTGCGAAAGTGAGTCGAGTGAGTGAGTCGTGTCTTCGTTTCGTATTCACGCTTTAACAACTTGACTGAGCATTATGACATTTTACATACACGTTATCTGGGGTACAAAAAAGGACATAGCATGTACCTTTCAACCAGAAAAAAGTAGTGATAGAAATTTATTGTTTAAATTTAGATTAACGTGAGTGAAGCCGCGAGCAAAACATAGTACTCCTTTTTATTTTTGTGGGATATTAATACCTTCTGTTATAAGTGGTATAAAGGAATCAGTTCCATTTTTGTGTACAGTTCTGGGTATTATAAAATGAAGGTTCAAATCAAATTTACCCCGAAATAAAAATTCGCAGTACCTATACTTCCTGAATGCTATGGGGACTAATAGAACTAAATTTGTATATATACAATTAAGGATAGCTTTTCTATGGACCACATACATGAAAATTCATGCATAGTTTCCGTCAGGGTTGATAGAAACTAAGGATTCTAATCTCTCAATTCGTCTTAATCCTAACATGGCTGGCTGTAATATAGCGTAGCTCTAAATAGCACAGTTTTTTTCCACCTTTTCTCTTAAATATGGTAATGGTGTAAAGGAAATATAGCTTTTTCTAATCACCTTATCACCTTTAGGCATATTAGATTCATAGCAGGAGAAATCTGTAATTCTTGCTTACTCTTAATTTATTGAAATTAAACTACTATATACGGATTTTATCGCGTTGTTTATTTGACACTTTATTTAAAATTTTATAATAAAGTGTCAAATAAACAACGCAATAAAATCCGTAGAAAGTAGTTTAATTTCAATGAATAACATTCGCGTAAACAGAAGACAATATTATGTACTCTTAATTTATTTATTTACTAGCTGTCCCGACATACGTTGTCCTGTACACACGGAAAAAAATAAGATAAAACTATCCTATCTTTTAGCTTGGACCAAATTACAGATAGTTACAAAGTTTGATCAGAATCGGTTCAGTAGTTTCAGAGTTTATCCCGAACATACATCTTGACACTAGATTTTTATAATATACTAGCTGTTACCTACGACTTCGTCCGCGTAGATTTTAACTAAAAAGTGTTTATCTCCGCGGAACCCTATTTTTTTTCTTAAATCAAAGTAGCCTAAGATACTCTTATAACATCAGCTATCTGCCAGTGAAAGTCCCGTCAAAATTGGTTCAACCGTTTCGGAGATTAGCCGGAACAAACAGACAGACAAAAATTTAAAAAATAGATGTTTTCGTATAGGTACCTTATATACTTTCATATGCATTAGATAAAAAGCTATTATTTTGACATTACAAACAGACACTTCAATTTTATTTATTTGTATAGATATTAAGATATGTATTTTTTACATACATAACACTGCTGCAAAAGAAACGTGAGACAAGTTCACATATTATACGTAAACACAACATTCACAACATTAAAGACGACAACAGTTTTTTTACAATATTTAAAAATACGATGGTAAATTACAATTTAACCAAATTTGCATTTAGTTGAACTAAATACAAATTTGAGTTGATAAAAAAATATAACATCAAAGTGAACTAGAAAGAAATGATTCTATGTGCGTATTGTGCCTAGAAACGCCTGCGTAAAGAGAGTTGTTACAAGCATGGTACTTATTAGAATTAACAACGCCTACACGTTTGCTTTAAGGAGCTTACATTAGTAGAGACGGTCTCATCGCGTACTCGACATAACATCGCGATAACATCAACACTTACGCGACATGCAAGCTCAAGCTAGTGATGGGGTTCAGTCGATATCTCGTTTTATCGATGAACATGATTGATGACGGTGATTCGTTATAAAGTGTCGTTTAATAACGCTGTCCAGTAATTACGATCGTGAGTTAGGATGATAAAATTACATGTCGATTATAATATAATCAGTTCGCGCCCTACCTAGTTTCTCTTTGTATCTACTTTGTAAGTTTTGCTACTATATTATTATTTTACAATAGTTATTTTTGTGTAGATTTGCAGTATGATCCTAACTGGATAACATTAACAGTAAGAAGAAAAAAGTTCAGGTAGCTTAGCCAATCTTGATATTCGATATTTGCTAAACAAAATGAACAAAACACACAGCATACTTTTAATTCTTAATAATCGGTTTAAGTGAATAGTGTGAAATTGCAGTAAAAAGGAAATCGGTCATGATTTAAACAATTAAAAAAACAAATTTAAACGAAAAATATAATTTACATGTAAAAGAAATTTATCGATAGAAACATGTACCTACATCGCTAGTGTGGTACAAGGTGAGTGTCGACGACTATCGCGACGCATCGCGCTAAGCTGTGCTCAGAACAACAGCATCAGCGCAGTGATCTGATTACATCGAGGGATGCATCAAACCGATCAGCCACCTTTATACTTGAGTCTTCTTGAGTGATGTTTTTAAAACTGATGTCTTTTGCAATTTAAAAAGTCTTTAAGACTATTAAAACTGTAGTAGTATTTTCTTTGGGTGTTATTTAAATGGTTAGCATAGTATTGGTATTTTTGTGAGCAGAAAAATATATTCTGTGAGCAGAAATAGCTAATCGATCAGCAACTCATGGCCAGCAAACTTTAAAGAGATCAAACTAAGTCGACGGAACCCCGCTTCGCGGGGCTCCTATTTTTGGGTGAGTTTAAAAAAAGGAACCTAACATAACCTAACACTTCCGAGACGGAATGCAGTCATTCGAGGCGTATAGATGCTCGTTATGCTGTACAATATTTGCTGACCAATTAGTAATTTTTGATGATCATTATATTTAATACCATTTTCTTTGCTATGGATTTTACTTCGTTTTAACATAAACCGTTAGATCACGGATAGATAAAATGATTTAAGTGATCGTCTCGCAAAATCCTGTGTTGCCATTCCCACACGGGACAAAGAACATTGTGACCCACAAATAGTTGTCCTAAGTCTAGGTGTCATTATGCTCGTTGTTTGATTCTTTGTAATGTACCCCGCGATTCAGGAATAAGCCAGATCCGAACGTTGTCTTTTTAAAAATTCTAAGAAAGGACTTTTTCCTGGCTTTGACTTTGGTCTGACTACTATGATAATATATTCTCATTTACAAAGTTTATAAGTGTAATAACGACAGTCTGCAAATGATTAAAATAATTTATATGCATATCAATTTATTCTATTTTCAACATCAGATGCATATTGGGAAATGGCAGTAAATAAAGTACGTAAGATATTATGTAAATAGGGACTCTATATACAATAATTGGATTATTTCTTTAATCAGGATATGCTTTTTAAAACATAAAATTAACACAATTACGCTTTATTCCGCTCAAAATTCAGAGTCCCGGTAATCCGAACGGGGCAGAAAAATGCCGTATCGGATTATAAATTACTGTCACAACGTAAAATTCTGCGTACATTGTGCTTTTAGGTTTCCAAGATATTGTCAGTGAAACGACTGTGGCAACGTACATAATACTCGAATATATAATGACGAATGCTAAGTGCATTCAGAACACTAAACTAATTATTTAATTAGACGAGGTGACAGTCTACCTATTCTTAGTAAGCATCCATTTGAATACCTAACTTAGGTACTTTGTTTTACGTTTATTTTAAGTATTTTTTTTCACTTTTGGCAAGTGAGAAATTCAGTAATTGGAAACATGATATCAAAAATCTAGTCGTTATATTTAGGATTTTTGTCGGCTGAGAATGTTTTTGTATAGCTCCAAGATTTTTGTTATATTAAATTGTAAGATCCTGTTGCCGAATTTTTTACAACTCTGTATATTGTTATGATTAATGGATATTGTTCCTCAGGTCGTGTATTGAATTTTCCTAAAAGTATATTTTGTATCGCACACAAACAAGCCTTTTCATTACTCCCCAAGTTTTGTGGCTCATAAGAAATTATTATGATCACTGTACGTTGTTCTACTGATATAACCAAACCACGAACAAATAAAATTTTCTATTCAACGAAGGGCAAGTTTGTTTCATATTGAAATAAACTCGATACAAAGCCTTTATATTACTTTAAAACAAGTCCAAAAATACGCCTTATATTGAAAAGGGTTTTATAAACATAGATATTATACAAAACTTCTAGAACCGACATATTTTTTGTGGTTACCGATTTCTAAATTGACAGGAGCATTGATCATTTCCAAAATATGTTTAATCGTGTTTAATATGCTGTGATTTTTATTAGTTAACTTCAGGCAATGGAAAACCTCTTTTAGTGCATTATCCACATTGGTACAAAATTCGTTGTTGCAAGGAGCTTAACATTGAAACCACAGACACATTGAAGACCTAGACTCAGAGCAACTAATTTTAGTTTCACACATGTTACTCAGCCAATCCGGAATGCTCTGTATGTCGTAAGAATAAGATGACCGATCCGCATACACAACAACTTTGAACAATTTATACTGTATATACAGCTACTCAAAACATTTACGTCATAAAGCCCACTCACATTATTACCATTTATGAAACAAAGACGCACATATACAGCTAGAACGATATTTAATTTTGTGCAGTGGTTATGTAGCCCCCTAAGGCTTTATGTAGCTTTCGGTGGTGCGACACCGCGGAATGCGAAAAAGCGTGTGAGTGGAATAGAAATAGCCCCGGCCTCCGAGGTATAAAAGGATTTCGCCCTCAACAAATTTTTATTGAGGATTTAGAAAAGGATTGGAATTTACGGATTCTGTGCGGCCTAATATTGATGTGGGAGTTTGGCTTTAAACATTGTAATGCTTATTGTATTATTGGTTGGAAATGTTAGTCGCTTTTCTCTGTGGTACTTTGGTATCAGAATTAGATTTTATATACATGGACGTACTTTCTGAAAAACGTTCCAATCCATACTCGGGTCAAAATCGAGTTATTATTAGAAAATTAGTCACGGGGTTACTATTTACTAGCTGTAAAAATTTGGTAGCTCTACTATCACTCTAAATATGAAATCATGACTTAGTAGCCCAAACCCACATATATGAAGAAACAATACGGGATTGAACTTGATTATCTTAAAATGTTAACTTTGTGGGTTGGAACGTTTTTCAGAAAGTACGTCCACATGTAAGTAAATTTATATAATCGCTAAAAATACCAATGATATGAATTTTATCGATGATACTTCAGATAAATTGCCAATGCACATGTAATGAGTAACTTAAGCTTATTCATCGAGTCTATAAAATTTTACCTGAATTATTATCATTGATGATTAAGGTATCGTTTATGTTATTTAAGCAAATATTTTGCTAAACAATTTACAAATGTAATAAAAATATTTAGCAAACCTAAGCCAAGTGCTCGTACCGCATTCCCCAAAGAGAAATATGTCATAGACATGCAATAAATAAAATCTATCATCTCCAAAACTCTTCCGGGTTTCATGTACGGCAATTTGGCTGAAATATGTTTCATAAGCGCGGCCCCTGGTGAGAAAAACAAAACTGATAGAGCACAAACTTTTTATTAGTAGCCTTGCGAAGAATTTTCTATAGAATTGCATATTGCAAGGTTTTTATGGATAGCCGCTATTCGAACAAGCAGAACAAATGACGGAAATGAAAAAGGAATAACTTGGAAGAGGTCCCATCAGGTACTTATGAGAATATAGATATAGGATAATAATATCATAAAGTTTATTTCAATGTAAAAAAGTAGTAGTAGTGGGTATGCGTTTAACGCACCTAGTTCTAGTTATAAAAAAGCAATTTGGTTCAGTTTAAATTTCTTACCACAATATCTATTTTATGATTATCGTAATATTTTCGCCATTTATAAATTGTTTCCAATTTTGTGGCATATGGGCAAATCTAATTATTTTCGCTAGAATATTACAATTTATCAATGATATAAAAAAACGTTCTATAGAGACAGAAATTTCCCCTCTATGTATTCTACGTAGACTTCAAATTGATATCTTTTCATTTTTCCTTACTTTTAATTTAATGAATTTTTACGGTGGTAGCAAATTGTTACTGTCTCTATCTTTGCAAATCATCTTTGCGAATTTTATAATGTGGTTTCTATCGATAAAGTGTAAATCGTCGATGGGTAAATTCTATTTCCATAAAGCAAAGTGGAAGAGAAATGCATGGTGCTACGCATTCATACCCCATGTTTACCGCTTACTGATGATAGAATGCATAACCATTTATACACACTTGTTCGGTTCTAGCAAAAAACATTAATATTAAGTATAAATAAAAACATCATTAAAGTTGTAAAAAATATTTATTTATTATATTATCTATGATACCTATTTGTTTCTAGTTAAACGGTCAAAGTAATAACTCTGTTCCTCACAGGCCTTATAACCTTTATATAATTCGTCTTCTTCACTTTCGATATAATCGGTTTGAACTTCAGTTGTACCTGTTTCGTTGTCAGTATCTTCTTATCAGGTTTTGTAGTGACAGAGGGATTGTAGATGTTCTCCAAATTTGGCGCATTCGCGTGACTTGATTGTTCTGCCATCTTTCTTAACATTACTTCAAAGTTTGACAGTTTCATGCTGTTTTTCTTTAGTGGTATGTTGTATTTCTTTGATTTCAATCTCTTTCCTACGTTTTTACGTTTGACTAATTTAGTTGGTTTGACTATTTCTAACTTTATCTTGTATACAACGGAGATGTTGTCGTGTTTTGCTATACTTTCAATCTCTTTGTAGTACTTCTGGAAGTCCTCGTTACCTTCACCATTACCTTTTATTTCGAATCGTTTAGGTATTTGTTTGAAATGTATTGAATATCTTGGATTGTGTAAATCTGATGAGAAATCATTTTATTAAAATGGGATACAACATCGGTTAAGAATTATACTGTAGAAGTCCTATCTCTTTGAATAATATAGTAACTTGATATTATATAACAAAGGTAAGTTAAGTTAAGCACTAAATTTAAATACATATTACCAGTTATATGTATGTGTACTTAAAGTTTGTCATCCCAGGATGAGTACTAAATTTAATGACGTTTCGAATGAGTCAGTCAGTAAAATTTCTTGGATTATATAACAGCCGAAGAGTTAATTGAAGAGAACAATCATATTTGACCAGGCATATTATGATTTTACATAAACATATATAATTTGATTTCCAGGCACACTTTCTAAAACAAAACGCTCACCACGGTTTGTTTTATTTTGACTTGGCTGTGCAGCCTGCAATTATGGCATTAGACCATACTTTCTAGGACAAAAACAAAGGTTAGATTTTTCCGAACTGTGTGTGATATTTTAACATTCATATTAACCCATCTTATACGAGATAATCTATGTATTGTATCTGATTCTGTACCCGTCTAATGATACATTATTTAAATCTAATATTATGTGACTGTAATTATATTTAAAATAACTGGCCTTGACTATAATTTTTTCATTCATTCTATTCTAATTTTAATTCATTTCAAATACTCTTTTCTAATTTTAATTTTTTTGTGTTTTTATCATTGCCATTCCTTCACCATAAATATAATGTAATGCATGTTGAATTCACCTACAATCTATATAATTATATAAAGCTCTTCCGTTACTGAGTGACTGACAGATAACGCACAGCCAAAACTATTGGGCACAAGAAGCTGTAATTAGACATGTATGTTCCTTGGGTACTGTAGGGGTGCACTAAGAACGGATTTCCCGAAATTCCCACGGGATTGAGAAGAAATAGATAAATAAAAAAACATATGCGGGCGAAGCTGCGGGCATCCTCTAGTTAGTAGTATAATTGGTAAGATTATTGGTAGTATTGTAATAGCTGCTAGTAAAGCAGAATAATATAAATAAAGCAGCGATAGCCTAGTGGAAAGCCATTGGACAGCCACGCAGAGGTCTCGAGTTCAATCCCAAGGCGCGCATCTCTGACTTTTCGAAGTTATGTGCGTGTGTAGTTAATTATCGCTCGCTTTAACGGTGAAGGAAAACATTGCGAGGAAACCTGCATGTCTGAGAGTTCTACATAATGTTCTCGAAGATATGTGAAGTCTGCCACTGCATTGGGCCAGCGTGGTGGACTATGGTCTAACCCTTATCACACTGCAAAGAGGCCCGTGCCCAGCAGTGGGACAGTTTAATACAGGCCTGATATTTTATAAAAAATATAAAGTAATATAAAACTTACCCTCATAATTGTAATCCTGTGCCTCCACCCAAGTTATAATTAAAACTAGCGCTAAGTACTTCATGTTATTGTTTGTATCTCTCGACCGCATCTCATTAAGCACTTTATAACAAAGACAAAGTATCTAACGCACAGATGGCTTATATCTAGACGATTATTTTTAGCAAATAGTAGATGCTAAGTGTTTTAATAAACATACACACACTTGTGGCGGCGCTAAGCCTGTTAACCCTATAACTGCAATTGTTTTAAGCCAGGTGTAGAAAGTTTATTTTGTGCGAGTAATTGTTTTTATGTTTGTGGTTCTTGAAGTGGTTGGTAATACTGACTGCCTTCGTGGCGCAGCGGTAGTGGATGCGACTCCTGTGCATGAGGTCTCGGGTTTGAATCCCGGGTCGGGCCAATATAAAGTTATTGAGTTTTTCAGTTCATCAACCTCAATATCAGCCCGGAGTTAGGAAGTTGGCGGTGTAAGACACCCCCGTGCCTCGGGAAGCACGTAAAGGCGTTGGTCCTGCGCCTGATCTCTCTCCGGTCGTATCGGATTACCGTCCCATCGGATCATGAGAGTTAGGGAATAGAGAGTGCACTTGTGTTTGCGCACATTACATTGCTTTTAATAACACGTGTAACAAAAATATTTAATAACTACGTATTTATATTTAATAAACCAGGTGCTACAGAAATGACGCAAACACATTTTTTCTTCAGCCTGTAAAGTTGTCAAAATTCGGATAGTACCGGTTGCCAGTTCACAGTCGATATTACTTTTCGACTCAACAGCTCAAAACGTAATGTTATTGTCGATATTTAAATTATAACATCGGTTCTGAGTACCACTTACAGCTTAATAATTGAGCAAAAACAATAATGAGTTCAATATCACCATTATAAAGTCACAGTTCCGCCAATGCTTGCAATATTACTTTGGTAATATAGATGAATTATAAATACATACATACATAGATTCACGCTTGTTTCCCGGAGGGGTAGGCAGAGACTACGGATTTCCATTTGCTACGATCCTGACACACTTCTCTGGCTTCATTCACTTTTATAACATTCCTCATACACGCTCGCCGGTTTAAGGTGCTCTTAACCTGGCCTTTATCCAGAACGTCTCCGATCTTATCAAGAAACGTTCGCCTAGGTCTTAACCTTGCAACTGTTCCATTAAAACTAGCCTTATAAACTTTCTTAGTCGGTATTTTCTCTTCCATTATTTCTACATGCCCGAGCCAGCTTAACATATCCTTTTTTATTCCCGTCACTATATCCACTTTCATGCCGCATCTCTCTCTCTAATCAATAGGATCAATCAATATATCTATACCGAGAGTAATTAACCTTACAGATCGATATAGGAATCAGGCCTTTGACGCTTAAGACAACAAACCAATTCACCTTATGTCCCCACGTTCATTGCTATTACAATATAACTAACTCCGTGACCAATCAATGGACAATGACGGGATACTAATTGGAGCCTGCAAACAACAATGTAATCTGGTATGATCAGCCACCGTTATCGCTTCGGAGTATTATTATGAACTAGCTTTGACCACTGATCGCATAAGGCAGATGTCACAGCGATGACGTTTGATTGTAATTACGTAAGTTCCTCTGTGCCGTTAGTTTATATTGGTCAAACGTTTGCAATGAAAATTTGTATATGTAGTCGATTCGAGTAGCAATACGTAATTGACAGCAAAGAAAAATACATATCACTGATATTAATAAATGTAAAATTCGGTATTCGGAAGTCTATTTTATTTAAGGTCGTTGAATCGGATAGTTGTAATAATCGGTAATACATAGTCTTATATCTTTATATCACTGAAAGGATAGCATAGGTGTTTTATATTATTTCCAATGCGTGCCAAGTATATTTTTAAGTTCCAAAATTAAAATCTATCCATGAATATGGCTTCTGAAAAGCAACCGATAGTCGGGGAAAGTGTAAAACTAAATCTAAATAGCTTTTATAATTTAAATAGCTTAAATAGAAGTAACTAGTAAAAGTGTTTAACAATAGTAGTTTAAAGTTTCAAAATTATGTGTTAATAATATTTTATAAAAAATAAAGAACGCGATCAAATCAATTCCAAAATCCAAGTCAATCGCAGTACAGAGCGAGCCTATCTATTGCCATCTTATGAGCATTTTCCATTATACTATAGCAAATTGCCTAATGAAAAGTTAATAACACTTTACCAAACCTGCGCATGAAACACGAGACCTTAGCCTAAAATATAACCAGAAACTTATGCCACGGTTCGAACGAAGCAGAAGTAATGAGGCATTCGAGGCAATTAACATCTTAAAATATCTTATCTTATGTGGGGGCCAGTCAGTGCGGACCGGCGACACTTCAACCCAGTGGGATCTTTTGTATCGACACTCTCCCAATAACGACTGCCATAGATGATCATGGCAGCCGGGACCAAGGGCTTAACGTGCTTTCCGAGGCACGGAACAGGCGATAATTGTCAATCAATACGCACATAATTTCGAAAAGTCATATAACTTCCGAAAGTCAGAGGTGCGCGACGTGGGTTCGAACCCGAGACCCTCTGCATTGCAGTCTGTTGGTCTCCCCACTGAGCTATCGCTGCTCATTTCACATCTTAAAATATATTGCATAAGTAAATTAAAGAGTAACTATTCTCATTGCAGCCGTGAGGTGCTTAGCACAAGCTCGAACGTTGTAAACACTTTTCTTTGTGTTATTGATTTTACTTAGGAGCAGAGTAGCTTAGCCGTTGGAATGACACGCCAAGAACTCGGGTTCGATCTCAAGGCACGCATATTTGACTTACGACGTAACTTGCGTATTTATTAGTTAATTGTCGCTTCACTGCAGTCATAATGCGTTTACGACTGTAAATACCTTGTCATATTCATACCTTGTCATATCTCAACGATTAACTTGCCAATAAGTAGGCGAATTAATGACTTTCAAGTTGATCGAAGCTGGTGTCCTAACATAGCAAGGTTTCTGTCAGTAAAATAAAACATAGCGGGCCAAGATGATGCCTTCAGTTATCTAATTATTTTTCTAATTTCTATCAAGCCATAGAAACAATGTATTTCTAGCTAGGTCACAATCAAGGATTCTGACAAGCAGTATATTGTATAAATTTATATTTACTATTCTTGGTCAACGTTCGATGCATTAGGCCTCACTGGACTTATCCGAAAATCAGCGCTGCACTACCTACCGCGGTGCTGCAGCATTATGCTGAGATAAGTGCCATTTTTGGTCTCGCACTGGCGGTATGGTGTAATTACATAAATTGCTTATTCTTATGTTTTCTTTGTTTTTATCTTTGTCTTTGTTTTTATCTAAATTTTTTATTCTTTTATTGCTGTTTTTTTGTTTTATGCCAGTGTAGAGGTCAAAATAAACTGTTTTCTTTATTTCTTTCTTTCATTCTATGTTTACGTATACTCTCAGATTGAAATAATTTTATACATGTTTTCCTGTTAAGCACTACACTTCTATAAATAAGCAAGCTTGCATACAGCATTATCCAGTTCCTATTTTAAAGTCATTTGCTTATGTACATTACGTTTTTGAGACAAATTCTATGTAAAATGTATCAAAATGTAACTGTTCGTAGCTGAAACGACTAATTTCTTTTAAATACAAGAACCAAGCCTATAAAAAATTTACTGGCTGTAGTCTTGTAGTCAGTCAATTTGTTAGCCCGTGGTGTTATAAGTCTTTATATCACCAGCAATTAATACAAGACAATCAATAAATCGATAGCTCTGCAAATGAAGTTAGCCGGTGCTTATAGCATATCGGTATCATGAATTACAAATTGGCTAATATAATTACCATCTCAAATGTATGGAAATAGCGTTGCTATTGTGGCTCATGATATGGGCGTCGACATTTCAATATAAATGCGATTATCTATAATTGAATTTAGAGTCTGTTATATTTTGAATTCATTTAGTTTGTAGCACGTACACATTATTTCAAAACTGAAATAAAATGTTTATGATTGAAAATAGCAGTTTATTTCGAAAATCTTTTTGGAAGTGACTTTTTATAATGATCTGAACCCGAAATACTGTATGTTTTAGCATCATGTAAAACTACTGTACTTATTTTTATGTGGTTTTCACAGGTTGCTAGCCTAAAAATCATATTAAAATCTAAGCATCTTCTTATTTAATTTCGAGAGAAATAGTGCATGGTTTATGTGGACGACGCGCGCGCGGCGACGTCATCGGCAACGGGTAGTAAAATAAAATAAAATAGTCACCTATGCCGTGAATCGTATTTTTAAGAAGCGTATTTTACAAATTGTCAACTATGATTTACATTGCATAACATATAAGGCTGGCCTATAGCCATCTATCAGGCACAGTTCCAGATTTATTTGCAGATTATACAATTACTTGCAGAAAAATGTAATAACAATTAGTTTAACTCGAGCATTAAAAACTCGCATCCGGATTCATTAGTCATTATAGATAGTGCAATCCACGAAGACGCGCCCCACCAATTTTTGGTTGAGGGATCGCGGGGTGCGGGGAGTTTCACCCGAGCGTCAGTCGCGAGCCGTCAGTGGTTCGATGCGCACATGTAGTACAGTCTATGTTGCAAAAATCCAGACTCGTCAGGAAAGTTGCTCTACTTTATATTATTATTTTTTTTATGTCGAGAAAATATCAGCGTGTTGTACTTAAAAGCCAGGTATGTAAAAGATATTTACATTGTTTAGAAGTATGTAGTTACTAAAATACATGCAATAAGCAGAGGAAAGTAATTTAATTTTGAAAATAGCAAATTTTACTAAAAGAAAACTTCATTTCATCTTTAAAAATAAGTAAAACTATTTAATGTTTTTTTTTAATTTTAGGCAAGAGAAATTATTTCAAATGTTTATGATTTTATGAAAAAAGAAGCAATCAATAATCACGCAGAAAAACTCACTGATGCGCGATGGAGAATCGCACAGGCTGTTGGAGTATCTGAAAGCACAGTGACTAGAATTCTACGCGAAAGAAAGGAATATACTAATACAATAAAGCAAACTACAGTACCTGCTATGGAATCGAATATAACTATGGAGACGGATGCGATAGTTCCTATAGTGCCAAGTACGGAGCGTACAACAGCGCTGACTACGGAAGCGGATATTGAGTCTGAAAATGAAGCCAGTACGAATTTAGTAGCCAGAAATGCTTCTATTTTTACATCACTTATGAAGAAGAGAAGCGTAAGACCACGAAAAATTTATTTAGACGACTTTGATATTGGTGTAGTCCGGAGAACTATCCAAAACTATCATATAGAACTTCGTCAATTTCCAACATTATCACGACTTAAAATTGTTTTGAAAGACCGTATACAATTTGATGGATGTATAACAACCCTAAGAACATTGTTACGTAAACTTGGTTATAAATGGAGAACTGAGAATAACAGGAAGGTGCTAACTGAGAAACATGATATTCAAATGTTAAGATTGAAGTATTTAAAACAGGTAAAGTCTTTTCGTAATGCAGGTAGACCTATAGTGTACACAGACAAATCATATATTCGTACCAACCACGTGCAAAAAAATCTTGGGCCGAAAAAGGTTCTAAAACAGCAATAAAACAAAATATAACAAAAGGAGTGCGCATAATCATAGTACATGGCGGAAGTGCAGAGAGTTTTGTACCAAATGCGTTGTTGACATATAGAGCAGAGATCAAATCCGGAGACTACCACGACAATATGAACACAGAAAATTACTCAAAGTGGCTAAAGGAGAAACTAATACCAAATCTCCCAAATGATGCCGTGGTAGTCTTGGATAATGCAGCCTATCACAACACTAGTTCGGAAAAAATACCAACATCCAACTCCAATAAATTAGACATGCACACTTGGCTGAATGCAAAAAATATCCATTTCGAACCAAGCTTCAAAAAACCTGAACTTTATGACCTAATACTAAAAAACAAAGAAAACTTCCGCAAATACAAAGTTGACGAATTATTGAAAGAACATGGATTCACAGTGCTTCGGCTGCCTCCTTATCATCCAGATTTAAACCCAATCGAAAACATTTGGGGGTATTGTAAAAAACGACGTTGCTAGCCGCAATATCAATCAAAATTATACTTCAATTATGCCCATTTTAAATGAAGCATTTGATCGAGTAAATAAAGATGTCTGGTTCAATACTTGCCAACACGTGGAAAAAATAGAAGATGAATACATGAGACACTGTGATCTTGATTTCAGTTTTATTATAAATGTTGGTGATACATCAGACTCTGAATCAGATATTTCTGAAACGAGTGATTGACGATTTTAATTTTTGAATAAAGTTTAATAAAACTTTTTCACGTATTTCATTTATGTCTATAATTTATGAAAATGGTAATATTATCGTATATTAACTAATAATCACATAAAATAACGACAGCTAAAAATAAAAAAAATATAAAATTGAAGTAGAGCATCTTTCCCTTTGACCGTGACTGTTTGGTCTATTCATTGTAGTGTGCCCGTGCACTCATAGGTAATTAGTGTGTACCGATAACACTCAAACATTGGGGAAAGCTTGCACACATATACTATAAACGGTTAGGAGGAATAGTGGGGCGCGTCTTCGTGGATTGCACTATTTGTACCGCTGCAGTACCGAGATAGTATAAAATTTTGAGTGTATTTTTTATATGAAACCAAGTGCTAGTATCAAAGTATGTAGGTATCCTGTCTCCGTGGCGCAGCGGTAGTGAATGCGACTGCTGTGCCTGAGGTCTCGGGTTCGAATCCCGGGTCGGGCTAACAAAAAGTTATTGAGTTTTTCTGTTAAGAAATCTCAATACGAGCCCGGAGTTAGGAAATTGGCGGTGTTAGACACCTCCATGCCTCGGAAAACTCGTAAAGCCATTGGTCCTGCGCCAAATCCCTCTCCGGTCGTGTCGGATTATCCGTCCCATCGGATCATGAGGGTTAGGGAACAGAGAGTGCATTTGTGTTTGCGCACACATTTGTGCACTATAATATCTCCTGCGCAGATGGCCAGTCTCCGTTAAGATTAGCTGCCATGACCGAAATTGGGTCTGGAAGACATTACATATTATGTAGGTATATCATGCTGCACTGGTATCAAAGTATGTATACCTTTTATATATTATTGTGGATTACTAATACAACATACATTTATAAACCTACACATTATTCGCTTTCTTCAACATATTCACAATACGACCATTTTAGTGTTACAATCTCTTTGTAATAGCGTTTTATCTAACATCATTGTTCTTACGCAGCTGAGAGTGATAAAAGAATTATAGTACTCGCCAGTGGAAATTTCTTACGTATGGAAGAATACTGTCTACAGAAAAAAGAATCGATGGTCATGGAATTTTACTCCTCTCATATGTAGTGATAGGATTAAGTGATGACGTCACATTGTATGTTTAGTATTTAGTAGAGTGCATTCAGTGCGAGCAAACAAAATGTATTTATGGAACATAAGGTGAGTGGTCGTGTAAAATAAGTGTTATATCCAACGCGTTACTTTTATGATACGCGAGGTATTTTTTCTTACTGTGGAGTACTTGTACTACAATGACAGCAGCGATAGCTCAGTGGGGAGATCAACAGACTGCAATGCAGAGGGCCTCGGGTTCGAACCCACATCGCGCACCTCTAACTTTCGGAAGTTATATGACTTTTCGAAATTATGTGCGTATTGATTGACAATTATCGCCTGCTCCGTGCCTCGGAAAGCACGTTAAGCCGTCGATCCCGGCTGCCATGAACATCTATGGCAGTCTTATTGGGAGAGTGTCGACACAAAAGATCCCACTGGGTCGAAGTGTCGCCGGTCTGCACTGACTGGCCCCCACATAAGTCTTATCTACTTGTACTACAAAAAAGTCTTTGACTGCTTGTCGTATGGCACTGCAGTTTTAAAGGGACACTTTGTTATCATCAAAGAGCCACGTGTTACAGGTTCGTTTACAAGTGTGTAATTAGCAGTCAATATACAGGTTGTCCCAGAATATGTGAATCAAATTTTAACGGGAGATTCCACAGCTAAAGAAATTACAAATGAACTACTTAAAAAATATATAACCTTTGTGTAAAAAAAAACAAACAAACAAGATTTTCTTTGATGCAAAAAAATACACCAAAATAATACTGCGATTTTAAAACTAATTTAAATTTGTTTATAGTTTGATGAATCAATCCTTCACAAATAATAATAGTGAAAATAGTCTCGTAAGTAGGCATCTTATATATTAGCTCAGCTTTTTATAAATTGGTCCTGTTTCCACTATGAAAAAGCATATACCAAAGTCAACAATCCTTTGATTACATCTACCAGAACATTATGTAGAACTGCAGCTCTCAATCACTATTAAAGCGAGTGATAATAATGAACTATTTAATATTCACGTAACTACGAAAGGATAGAGATGTGTGCGGCATTGAACACAAGACCGATAACCTCTCGTTCTCCACCTGGCTATCTCTACTGCTACGCAATTGCTTTAACGTAATTATATTATTTTACGACTCGATGGCGTAGTGGTTAGTGTAACCGACTGCCACGCCTGAGGTCGCGGGTTCGATACCCGCACAAGTCAAACATTTGTGTGCATGAACATGGGTGTTTGTCTTGGTCTGGGTGTTTCTATGTATAATATGTATGTATTTACAAAAAAATAAGTATATATGTATGTTTATCCATTGTCTAGTACCCATAGTACAAGCTCTGCTTAGTTTGGGCTAGATGGTGTTGTGTGTATGTGGTAGAATATTATTATTATTATTATTATATACTTCTAACTATTTATAGAAAGATAGATAGATAGAAAGATAGAATAAGGAATAGTGTGATTAGAGAGAGATGCGGCATGTAAGTGGATATAGTGACAAGAATAGAAAAGGGTATGTTAAGCTGGTTTGGACATGTAGAAAGAATGGACGAGAACAGACTGAGTAAGAAAGTTTATAAGGCTAGTGTGAATGGAACAGTCGCAAGAGGAAAACCTAGGCAAACGTTTCTCGATCAGATCGGAGGCGTTCTGGACAAAGGCCAGGTTAAGAGCTCCTTCAACCGACGGGCGTGTATGAGACATATGATGAAAGCGAATGAAGCCAGAGAAGTGTGTCAGGATCGTAGCAAATGGAAATCCGTAGTCTCTGTCCACCCCCGTGAATCTATGTATGTATGTATGTAACTATTTATTACTTGCTATGGACACTGCTAAAAACTAAATCATTGGCCAGTGTCTGAAAAAAATTATCTCAGATTATTTAATACTAGATTTTACCCGCGTCTTTGCATAAACGTAGGTAAGGTTAGATTAGAATAGTAATAGTACTTTCCGAATAAAAGGCACGCTACGTTCTTGTCCGTTGCCCTGACTACGTGTATGAGATATTTCATGATGATTGGTTGAGTAGTTAAGGCATGAAAGCATAACCAACAAACAAACAAACTCATATTCGTATTTATAATTATAAATAATATAAATAATGTAATACATTTTAAATCGGAAACCGCAATCAAAGCTTTGTATAATAGATTCTAGGTGTAATTATCACCTTTATACCATATATTTATTAGAAAAAGCTTGCGCCTATTACGTAGAGCGTAAAAATGGAACGGCGTGCATTGTTTGTTTTTAAACTACTAAAGGTATTCCACAAACATAAATTATGAACACATGACCCGCACAACAAGCGGTTTCAATAAGCCTATGATCGCTTGCAATACAAGAGGAAAAGTGTGAGTATTTAGACGTTAAGTGTAATTCTTTTCCGCATGAGGTATGTATTCATTCAAATAAAGGCGTAAATGTATGTCTTCTTTTCTTCTCCCTGGTCTTTATTATTCCCAAGTCACTTGGGGTCGGCTTTCTAGTCTAACCGAATTTGACTGGATATCAGTTTTTACACGGAGCGACTGCCATCTGACCTCCGCAACCCGAAGGCTAACGGTACCCTAAGGCTAGACCAGTGTCAGGATATTAGAGGGCACTGACTTCTCAATAACGACTGCCATAGATGTTCATGGCAGCCGGGACCGATAGGTTAACGTACTCTCCGAGGCACGAAGCAGGCGATAATTGTCAATCAATACGCACATAATTTCGAAAAGTCATATAACTTCCGTAAGTCAGAGGTGCACGACGTGGGTTCGAACCCGAGACCCTCTGCATTGCAGTCTGTTGGTCTCCTCACTGTAATATACTGCAGCAAATAAGACGTTTATTAGACAAGAAATAGCAGTCTGTAAACTTAAAAAAAAAAACATAAATTCTATTGCATTCTGCACAGTTTTGCTCGTATTCCTGGCGGCACGAATCATGCCCGGTACATTTATACGTATGTTACGTATCGCTCGTTTATCGGCTCGATACTCGGTTTCAATACGTTCATTAACAATAGCAATTCTCAAGTACTCACTGATAGTTAAACTTTAATCTGTTAATCTATCTGCTGCCATTGGTGTTACTTGGTGGTTATTCTGCTGAATAATTAAAAAATTTTTTAAGTGAAAACTTCTTTAGGTGCGTTGAGCACTTCTTGGGTGAACAAAAATCGTGGAAATCGCGTCATCGTCACGCTTGCACGCTTTATTATTTTTTATTTAGAATATTAATAATATCTCAGAAATTGTGCGTCCAACGCAAAAAATAACGAAACTTTGACACCCTTAATAACCCCTAAGAGAGTGACAGGAACTAGCATCCGACCCGCCCCTTTTGGTTTATAAAGAAGTGTTTATGATCAAGGATTAAAGTTTTCTTCTATCGACTTCTATCGGCAGTCCCCAAAGACGGACACAATTTCTTTTAATGCACTCTTTTTGTAGATGCCGCAGGAAATAATCAAAATTAGAATTATTGAAGCCATCTTAACGGGTGAACGTTGCAGGCACGCAGATGTATCCAGTTCGATGGCAAGCTACATAGCTCTGGCTTTTCGATGTCGATTGTTTGTTACCTACTTATATAGCGTATTTATTTCTTGATATTAAATAGCGTATTAAATTTTAGAGCTTGCTTTCGGAAAAGTTTGTAAGAAAATCAGTACACCCGAGAATTATCCTGCAGTCAAATGTACTTGAAGGTATGTGAAATCTGTCAACTCGCATTGGCCTTAATCTTTCTCACACTGAGAAATCACGCTTGCCTAGAGGGATAGTTTACGCTTTTTTATCATTATAGCTGACCTTAATTAAACCTATTTAGTGACTCGAAACAACTATTTGAGGACCACACAATTTTTTGTCTCGTATGGGAATCGAATGCACAACACTTGCACGGCGGTAGTGGCAAGACGACCGCTTAAACAACTACGCTATCTGTGCAGTCATAAAATTTAAATAAATCTTGCTAGCCAGTTATATTATTTATAAGTAGTAGAGCCTCGCTGATTTCAGCATGAATGGGCCGACTCGACCGGGGAAGGCCTACACTCTCAAAGAATATCGACGTAAAATAGCAGTATTCCTACTGTTGTGTTTCGTTAGGTGAGTGAGAGTTCCGGCGGCCCAATCACCCCCTTTCCCCCATCCCGCTCCTTCTCCTTCCCACTTCCTTTCCTAAAGGGTCGGCAATGCGCAAGTGATGCCTCTAGTGTCACAGGCGTCCATAGGCTACGGTGACCACTTACCATTGGGTGGGCCGTAGGCTTGTTTGCCACCTTAGTAGTATAAAAATATAATATAAAAAAAGATATTAGACTAAGCATAACTCCCGCCTAACTTTAGGCAAAGTGCTACAAGTTTTTAGTTTAGATATAACTGCTTTGTATGCCAAATTAGTTTAGAATCTGCGCTTAATATCTCCAGGGTGTTCGTTTCGTTGAAAAGTTTATTGCTAAGTTTTAAGATAGCGTCTGTAAATCTTACTGTAGCTGATTTAGTTAGAAACGTAACTGAGATAACTGTTGGAAGATTAAATTGTTTTAAGTTGTTTTATTTGCGTTTAAGATTGTTTTATCAAGTTAAATTCTTTTCTGTCTACTTCATAGCCTCCTTCAAGAGCATAGTTACATACGAGGCCGACATACATAGTTTGTCGGCCTCGATGGTGTAGTGGTTAGTGTAACCGACTGCCACGCCTGAGGTCGCGGGTTCGATTCCCGCACAAGTCAAACATTTGTGTGCATGAACATGGATGTTTGTCTTGGTCTGGGTGTTTATATGTATAATATGTATTTATTTACAAAAAAAAAGCAATATATGTATGTTTATCCATTGTCTAGTACCCATAGTACAAGCTCTGCTTAGTTTGGGCTAGATGGTGTTGTGTGAATGTGGTAGAATATTATTATTATTATTATTATTATACATTCAAGGAAAGTATACATGTGTCATAGTTATATTTTGTTGAATGTGCTTAGATATTACGTTATCGGGATACTCGTATTTGTTGCAAATATTTAGCACAGAAAAAGTAAACTTAGTTAGGTAATATAGTAATCTTTTTTATATTTATTATGATACTAGCTATTGCCCGCGGCTTCGCTCACGTTAATTTAGAATTTGACAATCAATTCGGGTTGTAACCTGCTTGTAGTAATATAATTCAATCATGATTCGAAAGACACGTGGCGCCATCTATTATCATAACAACGTTATTATTGTTTTCCTCGGGAACAGTATTTTTTTCGGGATGAAAGGTAGCCTAGGTAATTTAATTAGCTTAAAAATTGGTAAAGTTTAATAGTAATAGTAGTGTAACAGTTTTCAACATCTTGTAATAAAGTGTCAAATAAACAACGCGATAAAATCCGTATATAGTAGTTTAATTTCAATAAATAATAAAGAGCGTCATAGCGCCCTGTCTTCAGCTTGCCGCATTCAGCATCTGCCTGCAGTCTTTCGCAGATCGTGATCCCACGTGGTCGGAGGGCGTCCTACACTACGTTTACAATAAGTAGACAATAACCAATGATGTAATAAGCTTAACAAAACCACATATCAGTACAAACACGTCTCGCCCAACAATAAGCTCTAATCAACTCGTGAATCCGCCGCAACTCCAACACACAGTGAAATATGTTCAAGAAATTAAACACACCAATAAAAGTCAACGAAAACTTTGTCACAAGAAACTTCCACACGACTTGTTCAATATTTTTCAAAATTGTCAGAAAGCAGTGTCCAGGGGCGAAGTTTTCTCAAGTTATCAAGCTCAATCAATACTTATTGAGAAGTTCCGCACTGTGTTCCCAGTTGCATTTGCTATGATGTGGAGTCTCTAGAGCGCAAATAAAACTTATATTATGTACCTACGACTTGCTCGTGGAGTTGGTTGCGTTTTGATATATTTGTATAGATAGGTAGGTATGGTAATGCATTAGTATCGCGATGTCTCATATCACAATACTTTTATTTCTTTAGGCTTTTATAGTCAAATTAAATAAAAAATAATATAATATATATTTTTTTTTTCCACATACACACAACACCAACTAGCCCAAACTAAGCAGAGCTTGTACTATATAAGTACTAGACAATTATGGATAAACATACGCATATACTTTTTTGTTTTGTAAATACGTACATAAAATATTATACATAGAAACACCCAGACCAAGACAAACATCCATATTCATGCACACAAAGTTTGACTTGTGCGGGAATCGAACCCGCGACCTCAGGCGAGGCTGACCACTACGCCATCGAGGCCGACAAATTGCTAATACAATGTATTGCAAAGATCTCCCCCCCGCTCTGCGATTAAAAAAACTTTAACATAAACACAATCACAATTAATCATCTTATATTATCTTGTTTTCAACGAGCCCCTCTAAATGTGAATAGTTGATTTGAAACGGCCGAACTATAACCGTTAGATGTCAAGTAAACAAATAAACGAATAATATTTGGTGAAATCGATTGGGAAATGAATGTTTATTGGCAAAGTTTTTCGATTAGTTTCTTTGTTACTAAGTGGCTCTGATGTTAATGATGGGCTATGTCATTGTTGATGATCGTATTAAGGCAGTCGGTCGTGTCCGTAAATTGTAGATAAAAAGTCATCGCTGTGTAAGTAGGAGGTCTGGCTCCAAATATTTAAATTATCGATGTTTCCTCCTTACTTAGATTGCAGGAAAAAAGTATCTACATTAAGACTGCGCCGAGCGTAAGACAGATAATGGCAGAGCTCGTGCGGCACATATTCAAATCGGCGCGCGGCCGCTATAGTAAAATTGTATGGAGGATTTGAAGTGCTTTTTTAATAAATATGTATCTTTATTGTCAACCAATAACTTAAATATTTGGGACGGACAAATTGTAATATAACTATTTATGTTTCGTTTAAGCTGTAAAATAGGATAGATTTGTACCGTTATAATCTAAAAAAACGTAACACGAGCTTACTTTTTTGCATTTTTCGTACAAATTTACGTAATTTTGTAGGCGAAAATATTAATTATTTTAAGTATTTTACACGCAGTAATTGTAAACACATTCATTGTTATGGTAAATGTATATTTTATATTTGTATTAAACTAATAGTGTTGATTTTATTCACTTAACTGTGACCGCCTGTTTTAGCACATTTCGCTCACAATTTATATTATATAATAAGGTTAGCTACACTACTTTTTTCTGGATGAAAGTTATTCTGTTCCCCTGACAAAGTGTAAACTAAATTTCATGATGATGAGTCGAGTAGTGAAAGCATGAAAACGTAAAAATCAAACTCACATTTATAATATTAGTTAGGGTTAACCATTGATCGGACGTCGGCGTCCAGAGGCAATATTTATTTAATTAAGTTGACAGGCTAAAGTAAACAAAATACAACCAAACTCAGAATTATCTGCCTATTTCCTTCCGTAAGGAATTTGTCGTCATATTACGCAGCGCGTCGGCGAGGCAACCGCTTGCCCGACACGCCATTCACTTTTATCAAATTATTAAAGCATGTTAATTGGCTTAGAGTTCTTTCGAATTGGCTTATTGAAGTAATTTTAATATTTACAGCAATATTAACTTAGCAAATGAAGCAAAAGATAATGCCTGGTTCATAAAATATGGAACTCTTTACCAATCCCTTCCAAAAACCCATGAGTGTGTGTATATAGGTAAACATCTGAGAACAGATTACACAGATATTCACGTTTATTTTACCATTACGTTTTCTAGCGATATGAGCCTAATGTTATTTTATTCAATTTGACATTGAAAAGCCCCCAAAACGACGGTATAACTTATAAATAAAACAAATTTGTCAAACGAACCTCAATGAAACCCGTAAAAGTAATTTCAAAACGACTATTTATCTAATCACTGTACTAAAGGCAAACATTCAACCCATTTCCTTCCCAACTGTGAAGTTAAATTAAAGGAAGAATTCATCCCTTGAATTTAATTCCAGAGCTTGCCAGCATTACTTATTCGATTCATCAAGCAAACAAACTTTGGATGGGATTGAAGAACCTCTCATCCTTTTACCCTTATCACAGAACCTATAGTTACACGAGTAGCTCTTTTAACTGTACGTGAGTTATATAAATGTTTTGTATAACTTGTAGCAGTATAATGTGGTTATATTTATATTGAACCAGGCTTTTAGATAAGTCATAAGTTTTTGGAATACGTTTATAGTTTGATAGTTTGAGCATAAGAATACAAGCAACATTTCATAGTTGACACATGGTTGAAATGTATTGTTAGTCTACTTAAACATAAACGTATGCCAAATTGTAGATAAATTAATTTTATGAGGAATGTGATGAAAGTGAATGAAGCCAGAGAAGTGTGTCAGGATCGTAGCAAATGGAAATCCATAGTCTCTGCCTAACCCTCTGGGAAACAGCCGTGAATGTATGTATGTATTAAGTTTTTGGTAGGTCTAATGTAACCTGCAATATTTATTTACCCCAGACAGGCAAGTGACAGTATATAATTGCTTTTAATAAATATTTTAATTTGAGTATGTTTGTTGGTTTATCCCTCATTTAAATAAATCAACGTAATATTTTTACATAGAGATAATTGTATTGGCTGAAGAGTAACATAGGCTTACTATAATTTCAGTAAATTGGCTGCAAACAAAAGTATAGGATGTATTAATATAATCGTGAAAAGTAGTAGGAAAGCAAATGGTAAAATGGAAGTGTGAGAAAATTAATAAGAAGTACTGCATCACAGGTGAAGTATTAGTGAATGCTGTGCATAAGGTTTGAAACTCCGAGTGGAGCCAACGTAAAGTTATTAGGTTTTATTAAGAAATCTATTGAGATTTTTCGGTCGGTCTAGGTAGGAGTTACTAGGGCTGTTATTGAGCCGTATTAACTCCGACCTAAAGGAATTAGACGGTATAGCACAACACAGTCCCTCGAAAATTAGGGTGTTTTCTCTCCAGACATGTCGGATTGCGGAACCATCGAGTAACTTGCACACATTTGTGTACTACAAATCTCCAGCGGGAAGTCGCCTAAGGTCTATTAACATTGGATGCTAAAACCGAGATTGCTAAGGTTCTTAAGATCGAAATCTCAAGCTCAAACCTTAAAATCTAACTACTGGGTAAGACGAATAATTAAAAACCTTTTATTCGTATTACCCAGCAGCAGTTTAATTTGCATATTTCACGATACATAGATGACCTACTATTATGACATCACATTACGATCCAAAACATTGGCCACACATTATAATTTACAGAACACAAAAGTATACTCCAGCACCCAAATAAAACACAAACTAGCGAATAAAGCGAAATCAACGTCTGTCCCAGATAAACAGGAAATGAATAAAAACGTGACGAAATAGCCACAATGCGCTGTGACGAGCAGGACAGACCGATAATGAACAGCACGCGGTATTGAGTAATAAAAGTTTTATGATCCCAAATAATGTTTTAAAGGGTACGTTCAACTACATTTTCTCGGAAGTGTCTTGTAAATGAAAAAGGTTTTCCTGTTCCTCAAAGTAATAAGTTCAATGTACTATTTTTTATTTGATCTGGCTCGCTTATACGGCTTTTCTTTTCATTGATGCAATTATATTAGACGTTTTATTTTTCTGCTTTGTATAGGCTGCCTTGGGCTTGTGATTTGGAGATGGTAGTTGGACTGAACTAGATGCGGCAGACTCGTATTTTCTTCGGCCGTTTCTGTTTTTTTTTTTCAAAAATTTATTTATTCATGTTAATTTACAAGGTAACACTTATGAATGTTACACAAATTTTTTCCTGTGAATTTACATTTACTGCCACGTTCAGCAAAGCAATGGTGTAGGGCTCATGAGAAGAAAGGGCAAGAAACTCATGGCCACTCTTTTTAATCGCCAAGTTTCATTATGTTTCATTCATATTTAGTAAAGGACTGATTCAGGTGACAGCTACGGTGGCCCAGCCGTAGTGATTGCAGCTGTTACACATGAGGTCTTAGATTGGGTTCCCATGTTCAGGGCGAAGTGTCATTGAATATTTCTGTTAAGGAAATCACGAGGCAGTGCTCGATAGATGGCAATGGTTATGTAGATGCCCAAATAATGAGGCACCTAAAATAATAGCTAGTGAAATGTGGATTTAATAGATCTCTGCTTATCCTTATATATGTAGATGTAAGTGCGCATGTTTATAAAGCGTTATTTTATATATAAACTACAAACGTCTTATATAAGAATGAGAAAATCCTAGAGAAGAAGTACTTTCCTTTTAGAATTCGTCCATAAGCAGATAGAATTTCCTTCGCAATCCTATAGAGCACAAAAACATCGTACGAATAATATAAATGAGAACTATTCGTTAAGTTCACAACTCATTCTCCGGTCTAGTTTGGAACTTGTCAAAATAACAAAGAACTAATGAAAAGAGCGGTATCGAGTGTCAACAGAGCGTATCGATAATCGATAATAACTATAGTACTCGAGTAGGTCTCGAACGAGAAAAATATCGTTTGTGGCGAGTTCTTTGTTCGTAGTTTGAGGTGTCAATCGGCGGTATTACGTATGCTTTTAACATGGAATATATTACTGTCCTATTTTTTATTTTAACACATAATATTTTGTGATGGGTCGATCGACAAATGAGCGCGCGTATCAAAAAACAATCCTATAGACTTAAATATTGAAGATGCCTAGATTAATCTTGGTTTATTATTTCGACAAATTTAATAAATTTCTGTATGTGAAGGGAAGTCTCTGGAACCTCTGCACCTATTTGAAAAGTTCAACTATTATCTAGATGGGCGTGTGGATTATGATTAAAATGGGTGAAGTTGGGATGGGCCGCTATAATTAATTGAAGAGGTGCTAGATATAAAGCTTGCATCGAAATAATACCGTGTTTTTTTTAATAAGAATAGTATTTCAAGAAACTGAATTTGTGCATCATAGATGGGAACAGTATTTCATCTATATTCCGATAGTCATGTATTTAGATTACATGACATTGTAGGGCAAGGCCTTCTACCAAGCACATTTTTTTGATTCTATTTAGAATATCCAACAGAAAAATCTCATAAATGTTCGTTTTGTCTCGACCGAATGCAATAACTGATATGCAAAAGACTTGATCTGAAAAGACTCTATGCAAACATCTGTGTAAATTTGTCTCTTTCTAATATATAAAAATCTTTTTCTCGCGCTCCATTAAAAAAGATACACATACTTACACAAACTAAACTAGCGCAAACTAGCGCATAATAAGGATATGTGGAAAAGCGAGAGGGAGGCCTTTGCCCTGCAGTGGGACAATACGGGCTGACAATAATAATAATAATACTTATACAGGGTCTTGTGCATAGAGTCTTTCAGTCGGTCTTTGGCCACGCGTATTTATATATTTCGTGACAGAATGTGATTTAAATAGGCGTGTTTTATAGATGAGTATATGCAGTTGTGAAAAGGTTAACAGCTTTAGCTGTTAGCTTGGTAGTCCCCTGAAGCTTGACGTCTTAGGAGCAGACCGAAAAATGTTGATGCAATAAGTTAGAAACATTCACGAAAGACCATAGGTGGTAACCACTTTGCACCGGCTGGTGCACTGAGTAGTATGTCACTAGAGGCAATCAAGAAAAATTTAAAAGACTATGACAACTTTGTCCAACTATAGCGTCGACCAAGGTGTCATAGCCTTTAAATATAAAAATGGTGTATACAATTCGGTTCGGCTACCGATAGGTTATGGAAATATATTTGTAATAAACCGTTACCCTTTATATACAGGCGTGACGCAATGTTAGTTTACATAACATTCACCAACCATAAAACCGAAATCCATTGAAACCGCTTCCCATATCCATACGTAAATGCCGTCAGCCGACAGTGTGGCGTCAAAAAGTTGCGCGCCCATAAAACTGCGGTTACCGCCTCTGTATTCATATTGAAGTTGACGACGAAGGGAAACATGGCCACGAAGTTTGTTAGAAGAGTTGTGGAGCTTAACGATATTAGTGATATAGGTAAACGTATTATGAATGATTCTCTATTCTTGTTACATTCAAAGACACAATACGTAGTCAACTGGAGCACATGTGTCTGGAAACCGCATGAAAATAAGTATACCATGATGGTTGACTAGGTACAAAAAGCCTATCTCAGATGTTTATATAAAATGTGTCACGGTTACTATATTTTTATGTACCCTACAATAGTTTTGCTTGGCTATATTGAGTACATTTAATTTCTTATGGTTAGAAAATGCGCCAAGGATGCATAACAGTAATTGATGACCCTAGTGAGAAACCGTTGAACTGCCACGCAGAGGTCTCGAGCTCGATGCCAACTCACGCAACTCTGAATTCTTGAAGTTATGGGCGTACTAAATAGTTAATTATGGCTCGCTTAAGAGTGTTAACAGACCAATCAAGCGATCGTCAATCGACGGCATCGATCGATGGTAGAATGGATTAGTTGACGTCCATCGATAGTTTCTACCAGACCAATCGACGTTGACAACTTTGATCGACGTCGACCGATGCCGTCGATCGACGATCGATCGATTGGTCTAGTAACATCCTTAATGGTGAAGGAAAAATCTTAAGGAAACCTACATGTCTGTGTGTTCTACATAATATTTTCGAAAATATGTAACGAAGGCCAGCGTGTCTACGACGCTGCCTATGGCCTACCCTCATACTGAGAAGAGGCCCGAGCCTGGCAGTGGCAGAGTTTATAAACAGGGAAGAAATTATTATAACTTTTGTTAATATTAATATTAATTTAATTGATAATAAATAATTGCTTACCCCATTCTATTGTCGTTTACAGTCAGTACATCATTGATGTTTGCCAAACATCCTAAAATGAGAAGGAGGTAGAAAAATCTAGACTGAAATAAAAATAAAGCAAGTTTGAGTTATGTTTTAATCCTAATCCCAATCCTAACTAATATTATAAATGCGAAAATGAGTTTGTTTGTTTGTTTGTTACGCTTTCACGCCTTAACTACTCAACCGATCAACATGAAATTTTGCATACACATGGTCAGGGGTACAGAATAGGACATAGGATACCTTTCATCCAGAAAAATTAACTGTTGCAAACCTAACCTAACCTAACCTACATTTACGCCAGCAAAGCCGCGGGTGAAAACTAGTAATAAATAAAATGTAACTCGTCTTAGTCTATGATTATTTTCAAATTTTAATTGAATATAGTGATGACCTCAATAATTATGATATGATACTGAGGAAATCTAGTCCTAGACGAGATATAATTAATTATTTTAGTAGGAGTCGCTCTCAAATCGAAACACGTCAGAAACAGACAACGCAGTGTACATCTTCTATTATATAGCAGATAGATTCCACATTGCCTTTAGCGACGTACATGCGAGGTGCTGCGAACAAGTAATTCAAATATTTGTAAATTATACTGGGTGTAAGGGACGGTGTACCGAAAACTGAAATAGTAGATTCAGACCATTATTCTGAGTTAAAAATCGTTGAAATTTTTTTCAACAATCATTATTGCTTTTCTGACTGTCACATTTTTCTACAATACAGCAATGTAATTAAATAGTCGTGATTTAATTAGATCAGCTGTTTTTATGCGTGCGGATCGCAGACTTCATTCGTCGAGTGCGATGTATTGGTAGCAATCCATTGCGTACCGCGTAATAATGTTAATCTACGTAACATTTTAATCTTGCGTATTTTTATTAATTGAAGTTTGCGTCGTGATAAGTACGTATAGAAAGACGTCTTGCTAAAGTTTTCGGTACGCCGTCCCTTACACCCAGTATAACTCGACATCCGATTTTTTTATCTTGTGTAGCGATTTGTGGATTGTTTCGAATCATAATCGAATCTTTATTTAATCATGATATTATGAATAAATCATGATCGTTCACGCTGACGATGTTCTCTTAGGTGGCGGGTGTTGATAATAATAATGATGAGCTTTTAAGCAAATGAATTGATTAATATTAATGAATAATGCATTCGAATCATATTTCATACTCGAATATTTACATTACTTTTTTATTAACGTTTACCAACAGTTGTTACAGATATAATACAGATAGGAACATACAAGTATTTGTGTCTTAAATCTAACTGCACAATCAATTATAGGCAAACACGACACGCAACATGTTTACTGTATCAACATCTATTACCTACTTATCAATATATTAATACGTGAAGCGAAAACTTTGGATCCCTTTTTACGAAAATTGGGCGGACGGAGAAGTATGAAATTTCGCACACTTATAGTTTATACAGAGAAGAAGTGACGAATCCTAATATTTATATAAAATATGCATTAGAAATACAATTAATTAATGAAAAAATACTACACGCACACAACCATGCATTTGACACACGCAGTCGAAGCGCGTAACTATGGTTACATATATCAATATATAATGACATAATATGTCAGCAATATCTTACAGGCAAACTTTGGTCGAATTTCGAGCAGTGGGCGACTGCTAGTATAAATTAATATACTTACTTATATATATGTACTTAAATTCTAATTTTCAATCAATACGATACGGTGTTTCAACTGTTGCTGTGTTGGTAATAGGTACAACATTTTAATGTAAGTAAATCACAGCCCGTGAATCCGAATCGAATATAAACGTAAATGCAAGCTTACAGCAATACATTAACGAGACAGTAAACCGAATATCGATAAACTGACTCATCACTTCAACAATGTAATAGCGGGGAATATTCAACATAGTACAGTTAGGGTGCACTTATACTGGTCGATTTCCGCTGCAGCGAGATATTCAGACTTACATTTTAGTCACGAGTTCGAGCGAAGTGGTGATTTCTCAACCAATTAGATGTCGAATGCGATCCCGTTCAGACTGGAGCTAAGTTTTACTGACATCCGATTGGTTGAAAAAAAAAAAGGTTCGTTTCGTTTCACTCTTCATCGGTCTGGTTTGCGGCAGCAATCAACCCATGCAAATGTACTTCGTTACAATCCAATTAAATAGACTACGGTGTTATAAATGGCTTTGTAATTTTAAAATAAAAGTTCGCACTGCGTCGTTTTTTTTCTGTAAGTATTTTTATTTTATTTTATATCTGGTTTATAATTAAATTTAAAAATATAACCTATATGATTGCCAGCTATGAATTTGCTCATATTATGTAGAATGCAATTATATTTTACAAACATGGCGTGTTGACTGAGATGACCAATGGGATAGAATTCACACATCATCGAGAATATCATGGAAAGTACCTCGCTATATTTCCCTAAATAAATGTATTTTATCTTGTGTGTGGGGGCCAGTCAGTACAGACCGGCGACACTTCGACCCAGTGGGATCTTTTGTGTCAAAAATAAATGTAACTTTCACTGTTCTATATTCATTTACTTATCAATATAATAGTAGTGTTTAAGATGACACTTTCAAGAGTCTAGTTTCTGCCCAAGACCTTGCCCTTGTGAGTCCTACAGGAGCGTGTTATTGAAATAAGAAGCATTTAATGTGTTAAACCGGGACTAGGTCTATTCGTGTATCATAATAATTGGTTCTATAGTTTACGCGTGACAAGCTTGTACTTTGTTTCTGATCTTGCATAAGCAGAACCACTGTAGCCAATATAAGGACTAAGACTATTGATTCGTTCATGGATGAAACAAAACCCAGCAAATTTTTTTAAAAATAAATTCCAAATATCTTAAACTATAAAGAATTTTAAAATATCAAGTAATTTTTAGAACGATGCAGTAAATCCTAATCCTAATCCTAATCCTAACTAACTATTAACTTATTAATTATTATTATTAACATAATATTATAAAAGCGAAAATGAGTTTGTTTGTTTGTTACCTTTTCACGCCTACACCACGGAACCGATCATCCTGAAATTTTGCATATACGTTGTCAGGTGTACGTAAACCGACATAGGCTACCTTTCATCCCAAAAAACAATTACTGTTCCCTAGGAAAATAAAAAAAAACGTTCTTATGAAATAGATGGCGCCACGTTTCTTTCGGATCATGATTCAATTATATTATTACAAGCAGAGTACAACCCGAATTGATTGTCAAATTCAAAATTAACGCGAGCGAAGCCGCGGGCAAAAGCTAGTTAAATATTATCCTAACTAATATTATAAATGCGAAAATGAGTTTGTTTGTTTGTTACGCTTTCACGCCCTAACTACTCAACCTATCAACATGAAATTTTGCATACACGTTGTCAGGGGTACAGAATAGGACAAGGTACCCTACCTTTCATCCAGAAAAAATAACTGTTGCAAACCTTTTTTTTTTAACTTTTGCAAACCTACCCTAACCTAACATACATTTACGCGAGCGGAGCCGCGGGTGAAAACTAGTAAATAAATGAATTACGAAATACAATAATTTATAAATATATAGACAAATAATACAGATAAAGCCGTATTTGTTTCTCCTATTATTCCTACTATGCTGTGCTAGACGGTACTATGATTGATACACAACCTTAAGAGTGCGCCGAGCGTTAGACGCGGTTGGACTGAATGACAGAGCTCGATAATAATCAAATCGGCGCGCGGCCGCCATAGTAAAATTGTGTGGAGGATTTGAAGTGCTTTTTTGATAAATATGTATCGTTATTGTCAACCAATAACTTAAATATTTGGGACGGACAAATTGTAATATAACTATTTATGTTTCGTTTAAGCTGTAAAATAAGCTAGATTTCTACTGTTATAATCTAAAAAATCACTTAATACGAGCTTACGTTTTTGCATTTTTCGTGTAAATTTGCGTAATTTTATAGACGTAAATATTAAGTATTTAAAGTTTTTAACACGGAGTAATTGTAAACACATTCATTGTTATGGTAAATGTATATTTTATATTTGTACTAGCTTTTGCCCGCAGCTTCGCTCGCGTTTATTTAGAATTTGACAATTAATTTGGGTCGTACTCTGCTTGTAATAATATGATTCAAGATATGATTCAATCATGATTCGAAAGACACGTGGCGCCATCTATTATCATAAGAACGTTATTATTGTTTTCCTCGGGAACAGTAATTTTTTTGGGATGAAAGGTAGCCTATGTCCGTTTCTGTACACCTGACAACGTATATGCAAAATTTCAGGATGATCGGTTCAGTGGCTTAGGCGTGAAAAGATAACAAACAAACTCATTTTCGCCTTTATAATATTAGTTAGGATTAGGATTAAGATAGGATTAGGATTACACAAAAAGTGTTGATTTTATCAACTTAACTGTGACCGCCAGTTTTGGCACATTTGGCTCGGCGCAGTCTTAATAAATAAAGCCAACTGTACTACATTGTGAAAATTACAAAGAATTGAGTAGTGAGCAAAATTATCTTCACTGTACCGATGCTACCTTTACTAGTATGCCAATTAATGTTCACTATGCCGACAATTTCCCAAGTTAGGCTCTGACCGAATTACCTTACAATGAATGAAGGTCCTAATGGATCAAATACAATGGCCTATACGCAAGGAATTTCTCCTTGCCTTGTCTCTTAAGATTAATTGCTGTGAAATTGATTCACGTGTGAAGACTTACTAGATTACATCGTTGAGTTGAAAGTTACTTTGTTGGTTTAAAACTATGATACTGTTGTAGTTTGTATTAAATTTATAATAATAATAATATAATATAATATTCTACCACATACACACAACACCATCT
Organism: Catocala sponsa; assembly: GCA_963564715.1. Taxonomy (NCBI): domain Eukaryota; kingdom Metazoa; phylum Arthropoda; class Insecta; order Lepidoptera; family Erebidae; genus Catocala; species Catocala sponsa. The sequence continues at coordinate 3,268,867 of OY751337.1, forward strand.
AGCCCAAACTAAGCAGAGCTTGTACTATGGGTACTAGACAATGGATAAACATACATATATACCTTTTTTTTGTAAATACCTACATATTATACATAGAAACACCCAGACCAAGACAAACATCAATGTTCATGCACACAAATGTTTGACTTGTGCGGGAGACGAACCCTCAGGCATTGCAGTCGGTTATACTAACCACTACGCCATCAAGGCCGACAAAATTATTATGAAATTTGTTATGTAGCTTTATTTGTACTTGTTTCGTGACTTAGGCTGACCCCACATTTGGCGTGCGCCTTCCTCGGGCGTGTGAGTAGCGAGGGCGCGGCGCGCCCGCCGCGAGCGCGCAGCGCGAGCGTCGCGCGTTGCTGGCGTTACTGTCCTGCGGCGTCTGCCGAGAGTGCACGCGGCGCGCACGCAGCGCTCGCGTCGCGTTCTTACCCCTTCACCCGCTATTCCCGCCGCCCGCTACTACTAAACGAGAGGGCGAGCGCCGCGTGCGCGCTGCACACACGTCACACGGCGGCAACACATGAGTCACACGACGCTTACGCAGCGCACGCGCGGCGCGCGCGCGGCGCCAGCGTCGCTCACACGCCCGAGGAATGCGCTCGCCTAATGTGGGGGACGCCTTAGTATACGTCTTTAATTCTTTATACAACGTGATGATTTGTATTCTTGTCAAGCTTTGGAAATAGGCATGTTTAAGGCAGCCTGGTGGGAGACCGTTGGACTGCCACGCACTCTAGTCCGATCCCAAGGAGCGCTTCTTGACCTTTCGAAGTTATGTGCGTATTAAATAGTTAATTATCGCTTGCTTTAACGGTAAAGAAAACGTCGTGAGGTAACCTGCATGTCTGAAACTTCTTCATTATGTTCTCAAAGATATGTGATGTCCACCGATCGGCATTGGGCCAACTTGGTGGACTACGGCCTAATCCTTCTCACACTGAGAAGAGGTATTTGCCCAGCAGTAAGAAAGTTTAGTACTGATATTATATATTATGTATATTTAATCATATAACCGTATAAAGAGAAGAGAGAGGAGAAGTCAAACAAATTCTCTGGGTTTATATTATTAGTATAGACGAGAAAAGAATACGACATAATTATAAATAGTTAATATATTACATACTCATTATTCAATTCCTTCCTGGCAGGATCAAAGCAAAAACATCGATTACTGGCTTAGCAAATCGATTCATACAACACGTACCTATTAGATTACACCATCAATAGAACGTACTCGAATAATACATCAAGCAAAACATTACGTCGTTATTAAGGGGTGGTCTTCAGACTAGTAAGCTCGTTGTTCTGAATAACTGTTATTTCATTTATAACGTTGTTCAGAAGCTTTGCTCATACTTAGGTAATGTTCTATATAATAAACCTAATTTATTTTTAATTACATCTTCCACACTATGAATAGCTGTATATGTACCTGGAACGTTATTAACTTTGAAATGACTTATACAAAAAACACCTGGTCGCGAGAATTAGTTGTAAACTTTTATGCCCTGAGTAGTATTTGAAATCGCAACAGATTGCATTGACAGTGATATTATAATTAAAACTACTGCGACATTCGTGCAGTCATAACAGACATTGTAACATTGACGTTGAAAATATTATACTAATATTTAAAACCAGCGTGACAATTGGACGTATGTCATAGAGCACCTTTATTAATAAGTAGCTTTTGCCCGCGGCTTCGCTCGCGTTAATTTAGAATTTGACAATCAATTCGGGTTCTACTCTGCTTGTAACAATAGAATTCAATCATGACTCGGAAGACACGTGGCGGCATCTGTTATCATAAGAACGTTATTGTTGTTTTCCTCGGGAACAGTAAATTTTTTCGGGATGAAACGTAGCCTATGTCCGTTTCTGTACACTTGTCAATGTATATGCAAAATTTCAGGATGATCGATTCAGTGGTTTAGGCGTGAAAAGGTAACAAACAAACAAACAAACAAACAAACTCATTTTCGCTTTTATAATAATAGTACTAATTTAAATAGCAAACCTGCATTTGTAACAAACTTTGTTTAGCTTTATTGCACTGTTTAGTTGTACCGTGTGGGAGTGAACCTACTTCTCTAAGCGGCAAAGTAGCCATCCCTGTATCAACCGTCCAGTTTAAATTACTACTCTAGGTTAATAAACTCCATTACACAAGGTAGAAGTTTGTGCATCATGAGTGTGTGCTGACAGTCTGCTTTACGTAAAGTAATGCAGTTGTTAGTTGGTTTGTCTTCAATGTATCGAATATTAAATCAATATTGATACAACAAAAAATTACATTACAGAACACTATTTTAAAATATTGTTGCCACTATATCGTCAGTTATCAAAGAGCAGATAAATTGAAGAAATAGTTTATTCTGACGAATAAGATCGTGTTACAAGTTATTAGCACACCCCCTTAATCGCTAGCAACATCAAAGCTGAATGCTACCGTCTCTTACATTGAAATCAACACTAAATCACTTGTGAAGGAAATTTGTCCCGTATATTTATATGGGGGGAATAAATGTATTGGCGTATAAGAATTATCTTTGAGTAATATTCTGCTAAGAATACACAAACACTTAATACTAGTCCCCGGAGGGATAGGAAAGGTGATAACTATGATACTCACATTTTGCCAACTATAGATTCGGTTTAATAATATTTTTATTTATTATTTAAAAACACAAAAAAATGTCACTTACATAAGAAAGCAAAATTCTTGAAGGTTAACAAATAACATGTCCGTTACCTACCACTTTTAACAATTTTAACTACACAGTTTCACTAATTGTTTACGCAAATAAAACACACTTAGTATACGTATACATTGCAATGAAACTATTACAACAAAATGAAAACAAGAGGAAAAGTTAATTTTAAACTTATGAGCAAAATAAGCCGCGATATACTTAACAATAAAAAAAAATACAGATACAATTCACATTAATTTTGTTAGTCGGTAGACGGTGACAATCGTGTGGTCCAAGTTATGCGCTATACGCTTTTTAGCCTCTCCTGTGCGGTAACTACACACACCTAGATTTAGGTCCTAAGTTTTATATGAAGCCGTTGGTCCTACGCCTGTTCTCTCTGGTCGAGTCGCATTCCCATCCCATCGGATTATGTGAATTAAGGAACAGAGAGTGCACTTGTGTTTGCGCACACACTTGTGCACTATAATATCTCCTGCGTAGTTGGCCAGTCTCCGTTAAAGTTTTAACGGAGACTGGCCAACTACGCAGGCAACTACGCAGGTGGCCAGTTGGCCACCATGACCGAAATTCGGTCTGGAGGACATTATAATTATAATATTATATCATTATTTATTAACTGCTTTTATATTACCTACCTACCTGAGGTATCATAGTTTGTCAATGTTTTGTGTATAATTTTAATATGTTATGTAGTATGAGTAGTAGAGCCTCGCTAATTTCAGCATGAATGGGCCGGCTCGACCGGGGAAGGACTACCCTCTCACAGAATATCGACGTGAAATAGCAGTATTCCTACTGTTGTGTTTTGTTCGGTGAGTGAGAGTACCGGAGGCCCAATCACCCCCTTACCCCCTTCTCGCTCCTTATCCTTCCCACTTCCTTTTCTAAAGGGATCGGCAACGTGCTAGTGATGCCTCTGGTGTTGCAGGCGTCCATAGGCTACGGTGACCACTTACCACCAGGTATGATTGTTTGTGTATAAAAATTTAAAAAATTATAGAAACGTCGTATGCCAAATATCTAATTATTAAAACATAATTAATAAATACCCATTTCCACAAAAAACTATTTTGAGATTGACTTTTTTGAGTCTGAATACGAACGTAGGACTTCATGCATTACAGCCGCATTTATTAATTAACTAGTTTTCACCCGCGGCTTCGCTCGCGTAAATGTATGTTAGGTTAGGTTAGGTTTGTAACAGTTATTTTTCCTGGATGAAAGGTACCCTATGTCCTATTCTGTACCCCTGACAACATGTATGCAACATTTCATGTTGATCGGTTGAGTAGTTAAGGCCTGAAAGCTTAACAAACAAACAAACTCATTTTCGCATTTATAATATTAGTTAGGATTGTACGTTCTGTACATCCGAGACAGTTACGTCTAAGAATGAGACAGTTACGTCTAAGAATAGAGAGTTGAATGATACTGTAATTAGAATAGTCCTTGAAATTGTTCAAGTAGACAGAATGTTTAGGACTACAGTTAGTTGATATGGATCTTTCCAAATTACACAATGTATAATTATGTACATTGTACAAGTTTCTGACTTACGTAATTCAGTAACATTTTATTAGTACCCAAGTAAATGTTTTAGAACTATCTTTAAAACATTTTAAAAGGTAATTTTAGGATTATTAAGTAATTAAATTGGCCGTAAAGCACTTAGTCACCCTAATTTATTTTTAAACTATATTTTTTTTTAGATGCTTGTGTCTAAACGGACCTATTAATAATTCTACCTTTAAAGGAATTTATCAGCCTGCTGAATGTGTTATTATGGCGAATAATCTAAGAAATATAAGTATTTATTTGTGAGGCCGAATAATATTTTTTAATTTTAAATAAATCGAAAAACAATATTTTCGTATGCTTGTTTACGTGATGTACTACATACATAGAATCACGCCTGTTTCCCAGAGGGGTAGGCAGAGACTACAGATTTCCATTTGCTACGATCCTGACACACTTCTCTGCCTTCATTCACTTTCATCACATTCCTCATACACGCCCGATGTACTAAGTTTCATTAAATACGCAATTTCTTACTTAGTAGCCATTTTCAGTAAACAGTAAAGAAAAATAAGATGCCGTAATGTTCGTAAGTTTGAAAATCGAACACGTCAATTTATAGCACAGTAAAGAAAAACAATAGTGAAATTGTATTTGGCACAACAAAAATCACCAAGTTTTGAAAATCGAACAATCAATCTAAAATTATAACACATCTGTTCTTATCCATATAGTTCATAAACGAAATAGGAACAAGCTTTAGACATTTCATTAAAGGAACCGGCAAATCTTTTAGCACAATGCTCTGCAAGAACGTATCAGACATTGCGGTTTTATTTCTATTTCTATGGCAGAGTAAACCCTTGCTCTGTTAGTATAGTTAATGATATGTTTTAATATCCAAATTGTATTGTTTCACTTGGTATATAGTGTATACGAATCGCGAAGGCCTGGAAACATATGCGGACTTGCATGCTCGGAGCGATGTCGCGCGGGCTCGCGTTGGCCATCGCGAGTTTTTGGTGCACAAAGATGGAAAGAATAGAATATTGGGAGAACGCTGCGACATAGCACTAAATAAATCAAATCAATATTGATTATCTATGTTTTATTTATCTACCATAGTAAAAAAAAAAATTCGTGTATGTACCAAACCTGACCTACTTTAATGTTTCAATGTTCATTTTGGTAAACGAAAAGCAATAATGTAAATGTTACAGCGATGATTACATACAGTCTCGATGGCGTAGTGGTCAGTGTAACCGCCTGCCACGCCTGAGGTCGCGGGTTCGAGTCCCGCACAAGTCAAACATTTGTGTGCATGAACATGGATGTTTGTCTTGGTCTGGGTGTTTCTATGTATAATATGTATGTATTTACAAAAAAAAAAGTATATATGTATGTTTATCCATTGTCTAGTACCCATAGTACAAGCTCTGCTTAGTTTGGGCTAGATGGTGTTGTGTGTATGTGATAGAATATTATATTATTATTATTATTATATAAGTAAGTGAAACAGCCCAGCGTAATTAAGTATTTGGTGACGACAAAACGAATGGGCTGGCACGCTCGGATAAGTATCGCCGTCACCCGAAATTAAACGCAGTAGTTCTGAGGAACTATTTTACGCAGGCTCACATACATATATGTACCTTTCCCAGTCATCGTCGACAGTCCCTTATTTAATGGCTGCATGGAGACTGAGGAGAAACCGGCTCATGTTCTACCCTGCAGAAACGTATGCAACCAACGGGCAAGGCTTCTAAACAATATCTATAGAAATGTGCAACATCAGTTCCCTGCTATTTTTCTGGACAGAGCTGTGGTGGTATGAAATAACCGAGCATCATTTGCGTCAGTAACTTACGCAAAATGGGTTAATATTGTGACTAAGTGCGGCTAACACAAGTCAGACTAACTATATTTACCTTTCCATATTACCCATTTCCTTCCTTTCCTCCTATTTTAAATTTATTTTGCATTGTCCATGGTTCGGCATTGTCCATGTAATATTGCAAGCAATCATTGTCTACGGTAATCATTTATCATCAGGCCGCTCGTATACTTCCTTGTCTTCATGGTACTATAAAAAAACAGTAACGAAACGCTATGCCGTCAGCAGACTACCGATAATCCTTGCTCTTTGCACTGGTTGCACAGTGACGTAATTTTTAAATGGCCTTACCGTCTACCTGGAGCTGCTCCGTCCTGACACTTGAAGCGTCTTCACAGAAAATTGTAACAACATTTGGTCCAACGCAAGTATAAAACCGAGAGAGACCTTATGTACATCAGTCGAAATCCCAACCGCCACCAAGGCGATTTAAAAAATATATTTACAAAATCACACCTTCTGTTGGAAAATAAGTTAAATAAAATAATTTTGATCTCATAAATAAATATTACATTCAGCACTTATTTCTACAGTAAGCGTATTTTTAGGATCGACAAAGTAACAAAGTTTACGTGTTTTATAAATAATTTTTGTTGAGATCAAAGTTTTTTATATTTGCCTGGAGTTTATAAATTCTTAGCAGTCACTGTTTGTAAATAGAATATGATTTTATTTTTATACGATATTTGGTTGTTTAGAAATCATATAAATAATTAGGTTCTTCTTGTGGCTTTGCTTGCATGAATCTCACGAGGGCGCATACTTGAAAAATATTTTATGTGGTAACACAGACTATGACATGTGTTCCTGCTAGGTGGGTTGCTGATGCAGCGAGGTAGGCACACCATGTTAGGTTTAATCGGTACAATCCGGGCCTTTCCATCTTTTCCCGGGTGAGCCCGCAATACCTTGTCATCTTTTCTCGTGGAGATACGTTAATGACATTCCTCTACGTTTAAAAAAGATTATATAGCCTGTGTTCTTGCGAGCTTATTTTTCATCATGCTGATTCAGTGTGGATTGGCAGACTGCACACATTCGAGAACATTACGCTGAATTCTTAGACATGCATATTTGCTCATGATGTTTTCCTTTACCATTGCAAGCAATAAATAACTATTTCATATGCACATAACTGTGAAATGTCAAATGTGCGTGTCTTGAAATTGAACTCAAGACCTCTCGTGGCAATACATCGATCCCCCACTAGACTTTTGCTGCTTACTCCTTTAAAACCAGCTATCTCTATACAAATTATCTTTTCCCTAGCCTTTATTATTCCCAAGTCACTTGGGGTCGGCCTTCTAGTCTAACCGGATTTGAGTGGACATCTGTTTTTACACGGAGCGACTGCCATCTGACCTCCGCAACCCGAAGGCTAACGATACCCTAAGGCTAGACTAGTGTCAGGATATTAGAGGGTACTGAATTCACAATAACGACTGCCATAAATGTTCATGGCAGTCGGAACCAACGACTTAACGTGCTCTCCGAGGCCCGGAGCAGGCGATAATTGTCAATCAATACGCACATAATTTCGAAAAGTCATATAATTTCTGAAAGTCAGAGGTGCGCGACGTGGGTTCGAACCCGAAACCCTTTGCATTGTAGTCTGTTGGTCTCCTCACTGAGCTATCGCTGTTATACATATGTCTAATATGCATCATGCTATATTAGACATACAAATTATAATATATCATAATAATTATGTAACACAATAGTTTTGAAGTGAAAACTTCTTTAGCGGCGTTGTGCACTTTTTGTGATGGGTAAAAAATTTTAAACTCGCGTCTGGACACGTGACCTGATCGAAAATTCGTAAGACGGAGGGCGAATTGTCATGTTTATGTACGATAGCGCAATAAATGAATATTGTATTTTACCACATAAATGATAGTACTTTTATACTGACTAGCGGTCGCTTAGTGCTCGAAATTCGACCAAAGTTTGCCTGTAAGATATTGCTGACATATTATGTCATTATATATTGATATATGTAACCATAGTTACACGCTTCGACTGCGTGTGTCAAATGCATAGTTGTGTGCGTGTAGTGTTTTTTCATTAATTTAATGTATTTCTAATGCATATTTTAAAAAATATTAGCATTCGTCACTTCTCTGTATAAACTATAAGTGTGCAAAATTTCATACTCCTCTGTCCGCCCAATTTTCGTAAAAAGGGATCCAAAGTTTCGCTTTACGTATTAATATATAGATAATTAAAGCAATTCGTTCAAAATGATTTCCTAACCATTCCAAAATATCAAAAATGCACAACGTTAATATTCAAGTTTTCACTTCTGCCGGCACTCTCAGAGTGCAACCCGTTGATTTTTTTAGGTGATGTAACTCAACAACACAATGTATATTCGCTTCTTTACCAAAATACACTGAACGCAGTGGTTTCAAATCTCCACGAATCTAATATTTGTCGAGATCAAATATGTGTATGTTGTTAGTTCTAAGTCTAGCTGTTTGTATTAGATGTGTATGTCGGTTAAGATATTGCGGTGCATAAATGATCACTTAAACGAATGGTTTTATACACACCGCAAGTTACTAGCACGTGCCATGCAAGTTACTCGCATAGGCTACACACGAGTGTTATTCATAAGCGTTACTAACGCGGGTACCTTGCGTCGAATTAAAAAGTCATCAATGTAAAACAAAGACTGATTTTATCGCGTTGTTTATTTGACACTTTATTACAAAATTTTGAAAATGTTACACTACTATTACTATTAATTATTTTTTTATATACATGTGAGGGCTTTTAATTGGCAAACTGAAAATGTTAATAATTGTTATATTTCATAGTTTTAATTAGTCCGTATGCCTTCTGTAAAACCAAATAAATAAATCAAATAAATAAATAAATAAACTTTACTGATTTTTAATCTAATTAAATTATTGAAACTATTAAAACTATTTATACTATTAAAACTATTTATACTATTACTATACTACCTATATACGGATTTTATCGCGTTTATAATGTAAACCTAATTCATATGATAATGGGTAGGTGCTTAAAACATTCCTAAAAGGTGTTGTTAACCCATTAGTATACCTTTTTGACCTACATTGACATAATTTGATTTTTTAGTTTTGCTTGAGTATAGTACTGCATTGCATTACATATTGAAACAGTATCTTTATATATGTACAACCAAAATTCTAGCTAAAATAACTCATTATATTTAGTACTGGAATTCCTTTAGTGTACTTTGGACACTTTACTACGACATCCAAATGAATTTAAAGAATAAAGCGAGCAATATGAGTTCGTTTTATTTCAAACCTATACAACGTATGACAGTTGTAATTAACAAAACTCTCTTAGAATCAGTAAACGTAAGCATAATATTAAGCTATTGGATTAACAAGGGCATATTTCTCTATACCAAAGAGAGATTAAAATTAAATTTAATCATTAATATAAGAATGAAAGCTGAATAAAAGGCATTAACGTTGAAAATGGTAACTGTACGGAAAATACCGTTATAACCAGCCTTACAGTCAACCAATTTAAACTCAAAAAACTAGAACCAAAACTTTTTAAATAATCCCGCGCTTTATCGGATCTGGTAATTGTAACATAACGCCAGTCGTCTCCGAGGGCTGCCTCCATTCGGTTCCATTAGAAAAATGGAAATTTATCCGCTTCCTCGTTCCAGAAAGTAATTTTCGATAAAACAATTTGTCCCCGGAACCGTTCCACACATCTGTTCTGTGATCCGGGCTTCAATTTTTCCGTTGCTACATTTGTGTGTGCTAAGTAAGTTTGGTTCGAGGTTTCTACGTATTATTTTCTTTTTGTGTTATTTTTGCTTGAAGAAAGAGAAAGTTTGTCGATTCATATGGTCTTACGGTAGAGTGCATTATTTACATTCTTTATGTATCTCTTGAGGTACTCTGAAATTTATATTGAAGTATATAATAGTATTCAATTTTATAAATCGTTTAGTTTTGTGGTATAACTTTGTACTTATGTGTGCGATATATCGTGTCGTCATATTATGTTATATCTTGGAATTCAATTCGAAATTTTATTATTGGATTTTTCTTAGAGCAAACCCTCAATAGCACGGATTCTGACATTTCGCCTGATAGACGGTGAAGACGTTGAAGTGGGGTAAATGATAGATGGTAATCTGGAAAGTCGACAGTTTCAGGGTTATCCATTATTGACGCCACACCTGTATAATATACTTAAACGTGTCTAACTAAAGTACACAAATGTTTAAAGTAATATTATATAATAACACGTGTAAATAATACTACTTTTGTGTTTTGCCGCTGGTCGACGCCTTGATCGCTCTAGCCTCTTATACTCTCTACTAATGTTTCAAATGGAACAATAGCTTATCAAATGAAAATACTCTGAAGTGTGATTACATTAATGAAGAACAAAATATTATTTGAGGCGAAAAGTTATTTACTAAGAACGTTAAATCAATTACTAATATTGATTATTATTTTATCAAATAACGTTGGCTACACCAATAAACTAAATGGAATTACACTAATCAATTCAAAATGCCGACTGAAATAAATATTGATTTTCATCGTATAATAAAATAATCAAATTTGAAATCGAATATGATAATCAAATAGTGAAATGGACAGTCAGTTTTCTTTAATACGATTTAGGTGGAAAATATTGTATTTACCTGTTTTATGGAAAGTAGTTACTGTATCTTATTAAATTTTGAAACACTAAGAGTGACATTGACCTGATAACATACCAGCAAAAAGGCAGTGGATTGCCTACGCAGTTATCTAAGCTCCACTGTTCAGTTCCTTCTTCAGTTCAGTTTCTTCCAACAGTTCCTTAAGAAATACAAGATGCCTTTTATACCACAATTAATAATCAGACGGGCTTTGACTGGACGGAGTCGTTTAAGTGATGAAACCCACGTTCCATAACCAAATTTGTGTGATCCACAAGTAGTTGTTCCGACTCTGAGTGTGCTTTGTGTCTGTTATTTGAATATTTGTATAAGATCCCCACGACAGAGGATTTATTCTTAGTGCGGGTGTTATCTTTCCTTAAATAAATTAGTGATGTTTGTTTTTTTTATTTATAATTAATTTATTTAGTATTTATCATACTAATTTTGAATTGACACACATACTATATTGAATATACTTGACGTTTCTCGTCTCGTTGACGTTTCAAAGCTCTTTGTATGCATAAGCTTGGTAAGATTAGGTAACAAGTGCAATAGTTACAGAATATTTACTAGATATTTTGCCAAAGTATCATTATTAACAGAATAATTACTAGATATTTCGCAGAAGAATTAATATTAACAGAATATTAACTAGATATTTTGCCGAAGTATCAATATTAACAGAATATTTACTAGATATTTTGCCGAAATAGGCCCTATGACCTAAAATCATACATGGCGTAACGTGGACGTAATACACCTCAGCCTACCATCTGAAATTATAAACGTAAGAGAGTATAAATATGTGTATGTATGTTTGTATTTTGCAGAGTGGAAGTACTGCTGCAGTTAGGCTGCTTCGGGTTTAAGCAATATTTCTGGTATCGAAATCGATCCTAGATATGGTCGATTTCAATAGTAGCACAAACAATTTGGTGCTAGACCGATTGACAAATAATTACTTACTCAAGGTCAGTGTACGCTCTGTTTAATACTTGAGTGATATGTCTGAAGTAAAACAAATGAACTAGTGTTAGCTTTAAAACGTACAATAGTATGGTTCATAGACATACGGTTATTATATAAGACCACTGACGTAGTTAGTGATAATAATTTAATACGGATAAATATGCATTTTTACAGGTAATATGCATTGCCAACCACTACGCCTCGATGGCGTAGTGGTTGGTGTAACCGACTGCCACGCCTGAGGTCGCGGGTTCGATTCCCGCACAAGTCAAACATTTGAGTGCATGGACATGGATGTTTGTCTTGGTCTGGGTGTTTCTATGTATAATATGTATGTATTTCCAAAAAAAAAGTATATATGTATGTTTATCCATTGTCTAGTATCCATAGTACAAGCTCTGCTTAGTTTGGGCTAGATGGTGTTGTGTGTATGTGGTAGAATATTATTATTATTATTATACTTCTGCGTCATGCATCTGTATAAATCTCAATTTACGTATCATAAAAGTCACCAACCACGGCAAAAGCTCTATCAATTAGCCACGATTTTAAACACAATCATAACTTTGAGCATTCGCGGTGCATCATGAGTGCAGTATGTGCTGGACTGTACCGGACTTTCATACATGGTCACATTTCTATATACTACCCACATTTCACCACGTAATAGGCATCTTACAGGCCCATTTTCTGACTGCCGTGCTGCTGCTGAAAACAGATGGCAGTCATCTGTGCGTAGTGGTTTAAAAGGTTGCCTTGCGACTGCCGCCGCGCTGTGTGTTTTGGACTCAATCCTTTCACGGGAAATAATATGTATGATCCACAAAGTTGTTTCGAGATTGGGTGCTTCTGCGTCTGTTCTTTGAATGGTTGTAAAGTACCCCGGAAAACAGGAGTTATTCGTAGTGCGAGAGTAGTCTTTAAACAAAAAACGACAACAGTTCTTAACAGAAAAGCCCAATAACACATTACTTGACTCGACTAGCGATCCGGAGAACTAATGCAGAGCAGTACCATTCAGCTAACTCCACACTTTCAAGGCAAGATGCAGAGTTGTTCATGAGATAGAGCATAAAAAGCGATAAAGATAAAGGTATTATCAGTGACGCAATAATCACATAATTAGTGTATCTAAAGCATGACCTTATGCGTAAATGCTAAGCGTGAAGTCTTAACTAATATTCAGTTCCAAATAGAAACTGGCGTCGTACCGTAGATGAGAAAGCCTCTTTTACGTAGAACGTGACCATATATGATGTGATTCTGTCGAACTCAAATGCTTTTAATCTCCTTGCAGTACTCTCTATACTAATATTACAAAGAGGACTGGTTTGTCTGTAATCGATGGACTGAAACTCTTGAACCAATTTTGATAATTATCACCATTATAAAGGTACTTTATTCAGAAGTAACATAAGCTATATAACATCACGCTAAGAGCCTTAAGAGTGAAGTAGAAATCATAAACGTGGATGAGACTGCGGGGGAAAGCTAGTATTAGATATATACAATCGTGTCAATGATAGCTACACAGGTGATACCTACACTTATATTGTCGAACTTACAGTGCCGTATGTGGTCTGTCCGCCACGTGGCACGCATATCAGTATTACAGGAGCGTGGTGCATAATATTCCCTGGTCTGGCTTATGAGTACGACTAGTGTAAGTGCTAGTTTAATTCTTCAATTGCTTGCTTTCTTAACGAAACACCAAACAATTTAAGACAAATAAATGTTACAGAAAATGTAAACGTTACGTCACTGTAAGAGGACCACAAGCTCCCAAAAGGGCAATGACATCCCTAAGCATATTAAATTCGCGCGAAAATGTTTCCCAAAGAAACAACACTTCCAAGTTCCACGGCCATCAATAATATTCATCATTAATCATCCTGTGAAATTTCTGGAACCCTTCTCTACCTCATTAGATTCGGAACATCGATCTTGCAAAAAAAGTCAGGCTAAAAGGCCAAGGTAATCGGCGAAGTTAAACGAGTACTTGTCAACGGCTTAAAGGCGAGCTCAGTGATTCCTGAGCATCCTATAAGGGTAAGACTACGTATCGATGGCAGCGGAATGACTATAAAATAATATTGTTGGACGCATTTTGACTTTTGAGCGACAGCTACAGAAGCTACAGTAGATTGATTGACATCAAAGAAAACTATTAATATTGTTTGCTTTGCAGTTTTGGATCTGTAATGTGAAGAGCGGGATCTCCTATTTTTGTTTTTACCTGGGGGATTGCTTTGACGCATACCTTTCCGTGGGACGGGGGTGAGGTTATGTCGGGTTCACCAAGTGTGTCCAGGGCAAGATGGAACGTCGCGGTCCTACCAACTAAACCAACCACGGTGTTGCTCGACGTTACCAGAGTCCGCAGATTCTCATTCAATAACGAACCCGCCGAGGTTTCGGCTTGTCGTTTCACACGCGCGAAAATAACTTACCCAAAAATACAATCGTTGGATCTTCTAACACAGGTAATGTTTACATAAAAGGAGTACCTCAACTATAGCTTATAAAATAACATGTAAGAAAACGGTAATAAACTATTCTTATTTTATTTATTTTAAGTTTATTTATACTAATATTATGAAGAGAAAATTCTTGTTTGTTTGTTATTCATAAGCTTGGGAACTACTGAATCGATTTTACAACTTTCATCATTCGAGAGCTGCTTTATCCAGAATTAACATAGGCTACATCACGCTATGAGTCGCAGGAGCGCGGTCATAAACGCAGATAAAAGCTGGAATTCTATGTATATTAAAATATTCTTTACTTCTCCATCGGTCGCTTTCTAAAAGCGTGTATTCATATGTGTTCATTATATTCATATTGTAGACGTTTCGTACGTTCCACTATTGCGCAGAAAAGACTGTATTGATATTACGTAGCTCATTTGATAACTAACAGACGTGTAGCGTATGGTGTGTGAGTGGGATAGAAATGATCTTCGTTTCGTATGTGAGTTTCTTCGTTTGTTAAACTTTCACGCCTGAACTACTATACCAATTTTTATTATATTTTGCGTACACGTTGTCAGGGGTATAGAAAATAACTTAGGCGACCATTCATTCGGGAAAAAGTACTATTCTCGAGCGAGCAACCCACGGGCAAAGGCTTGTAAATTAATAACATAAGCTTGGAAAAACAGGGGATTATCTTATAACGATGTAACAAGTGTCTGAAAAATAAGGGCTACCACCTGGCAAAGCACTTGAAGACGATTTTCGACTAAGTATATGCAGTGTCGAAATATTTAATGCAGTTCACAGTAGCTAGAAGCCGCAGATGGAACTTAATGACGCAGTTTTAGAGAGGCCCTATGGCTAGTAGTGCATTGTCATAGACTGCATAATTTATGCGTTGAAAATTATCAACGCTCATAGCCAGTTGCACTTACTGATCGGTAAACAATTAGCGAGGTTAAGCAACGTTTGGTTGCGGTCAGTCTATAGATGGGTGACCGCTTAGTGGTATTTCATCTGAGCACCTCCGTGCTTCGGAAGGCACGTAAAAAGTCGGTCCCGGTTGTTGTCAAATTGATAGCAGTCGTTAAGCCATGTCAGAGGCCTACGGGCGGCTTGAACAACTCTTGATAACAGGTTGACAACTAACCACACGAAAAGGAGAAGAAGAAGATTATGTTGGTACTTAATAGGTAAAATCTAACAACGACAACTTGTAGAGAGAAGTAAACCAACCTTATTGTAGTTAAATGACGATGTTTTATTTATCTATATATTTCAATACAACCAACAAATATACTAAATCATTGTGATAATTCATACTCATGTATAAATTTATATAGTGCTGCCTTAATTATAGATTGCCCCAACAGGCATTAACAAAAAAAATATTGAATCTATGCTCGTGTGTGTAAATTGTGAAAAAGTCAAAATTAATAAATAAAGATTAACGTCTCTCAACTTTTTTTAATAAGTTCAGCCACTTAGCTGGATATTAAAATAATAATAAAATACTTTATTTCGTTATCAACAGGTTAAAATGCAAACATTGTAAAGGCCTTATTTTAACTATATTTTAAATACTAGTGATAGAAGACCCCAATGGATCTCACTTATAATCAAATCTCCCTAGACTAAACATGCCTAAATGTTGTTTTATGACCTAAATCATAAACATATTTAGAATTAGATTATAAAATAATCCAACAATTTATTAAAATTGAATACATTCTATTTGTAGATCCGAAGCAAATTTAATTTAAAACATAGTAATAGAAAGCGTTTAAAATTTATAACTATGAAATATAAGCTGTGAAACTTATTCCTCCAACCTTTCCAACTTATATTAAATCTAGTGCTGTCATGGCTGCCACCGCAAATACGCTACCGTGAACCTGACTTCACCATATTAACTAGTTAGGCTTTTAAACTAAAACGAAATTTAGTTTGTAAATGCTCCAGAAGTTATAAATATAAGTCTAATAACATAAGTAAAAAGTTTTATAATTTAGTAAAGGTTCGCTGCACCCCATAAAACCTACTCAGTGATGACGTAATTAAGTTGTCGCCTCACCACAGCTACAATGGGGAATTTAGTGGGTTAAAATCACATCTATACTAATACTAGCTTTTGCACGCGGCTTCGCTCGCGTTAATTTAGAATTTGACAATCAATCAATTCAGGTCGTACTCTGCTTGTAATAATATACATCACACATTTTTTGTCCAGCGAGGGATCGAAACCATAACAACCATTTAAACCACTACGCCATACATGCAGTCAATTATAATCCTAACCCTAATCCTAACTTAATATTATAAAAGCGAAAATGAGTTTGTTTCTTTATTTGTTACCTTTTCACGCCAAAACCACTGAACCGATCATCCTGAAATTTTACATATACGTTGTCAGGTGTACAGAAACGGACATAGGCTACTTCTCATCCCGAAAAATATTACGGTTGCCGAGGAAAACAATAATAACATTCTTATGATAATAGGTGGCGCCACGTGTCTTTCAAATCATGATTGAATTATATTATTACAAGCAGAGTACAACCCGAATTGATTGTCAAATTCTAAATTAACCTGAGCGAAGCCGTGGGCAAAAGCTAGTCAAAAATAATTTTAACTTTGTATCAACAAGTGCAGTTGTACACCTATACGTAGATATATGACAAAGCCTAATCAAGAAGTTGGCTTCTTGACTAGGCTTAATCATGGTACACTTTAAATTTCAAAACCAACAATGATTTATTAGCGAATTATAAAGACTATAATCTAAGATAGTCATAACGCCAAATTAAAAATAGTACCTATCTACTTCAACAATAATTAAATAAAGTGCAAAAATAACTGTGAAGCCCAGCATCGAGTTGGGTGCCGTTTAAAATTTCGAGCTGTTCATCAAAACTGCAGCATGATTTCACCCCCAATTAAGCTCGTTATTTATGCATTCGGTTAAATTTAGCAACGCGGTTGCAGTTGTATTCTGTGAGTTTACTTTGCAGTACGCGTTGTATAGTTTTGTCTATAGAACTGATTCTTATAAATAATACAACCGCAGAAAATACAAACACCTTAAAGCATCGTTATTGTATGTGCGAGAATAAAACAAAAGCTTTATACTTTGTAACTCGTTTTTGATCCTTGCTCATGCTTCTATCGAACTTACAATCACCAAGGTCTGCTTTTTGGGGCTTGAGGCTTGCATGCTTCACCTCTCAAAACGTTGTCTTTGCATGCGAGACAAAGTTATAAACTCTGTTACGCGGTATATCATTTTCGCTCATACAAGGACAATACTTTATAGGTCATGCACTATAGGTAGGATGCATGTGTAACATCACTGCAAACACTGCTAAGCATTGCAAAATCCTAATCCTAATCCTATCCTAACTAATATTATAAAAACGAAAATGAGTTTGTTTCTTTGTTTGTTACCTTTTCACGCCTAAACCACTGAACCGATCATCCTGAAATTTTGCATATACGTTGTCAGGTGTACAGAAACGGACATAGGCTACCTTTCATCCCGAAAAAAATACTGTTCCCGAGGAAAACAACAATAACGTTCTTATGATAATAAATGGCGCCACGTGTCTTTCGAATCATGATTGATTTATATTATTACAAGCAGAGTAGGTACAACCCGAATTGATTGTCAAATTCTAAATTAACACGAGCGAAGCCGCGGGCAATAGCTAGTATACTTATAAAACGTTGTATTACCTAATTGTAATATCCTCGAAGGGTTAGGCATATGTGTAGGTATTACATATTTTAGTCATTGCTATTTTTAGAAGGCGATCTTATTCATCCTGATTTCTTAACAGAAAAACCGAATTACACTTTGCTCGGCCCGGCATCACACCCGATACCTCACGTTGCGCCACTGAGGCAGTCAATTTTAAAATATTAAGCATAAAATAACTATTTTGAAGCAGATATAAAGCACTGCGTTTCGTGTTGCTTATAACTGTTATAACGTTATAATGTAGGAATGAATGTTAATATTGCAGACCTATTAATAGCAATAGTATGAAGTAGTACTTCATAATTATTGTAAACCGTTATCTATAATTGTAACTAATATTTTAAAAGCGAAAATGAGTTTGTTTGTTTGTTACCTTTTCACGCCTAAACCACAGAACCGATCATCCTGAAATTTTGCATATACGTTGTCAGGTGTACAGAAACGGACATAGGCTACCTTTCATCCCGAAAAAAATTACTGTTCCCGAGGAAAACAACAATAACGTTCTTATGATAATAGATGGCGCCACGTGCCTTTCGAATCATGATTGAATTATATTATTAGAGGCAGAGTACAACCCGAATTGATTGTCAAATTCTAAATTAACGCGAGCGAAGCCGAGGGCAAAAGCTAGTTTAGTTATAAGTATTGAAAATAGCTGTGACCGCGCTATTATCACTTTTTAAATAAGCAGTTAGCTATGTTTAAGGGTACCTTTTAGGCGACATTTTTGTGCATATCTTTACTGTGTAAGAGAGGCACAAAAACATCGTTGTCAAAAATGAATAAATGATTATTGACTTCAACTTATGTTTATACTCTGCAATATCGACATAAGTCAAAGACAATAATCATTTATTCGTTTATATCACTAAGTAACACTTATGAACGTCAAAGTATAGTGCTTAGTGAGTTTTCTAAATTAATTGTAAGGTTTAAAATGGTTATTTTCTAGGATCGAGCAAATGTTGAGCCAATGGGAAATAGCTGCGACATAAAGTAGGTAGCCGCCTGAATAAGAGTGCCAAATGTGTAATCAGCCCCTCGGTCTTCTCCCTACTTCTTTGCCAATTTTCATCGCTCTCTCCCCTCTCTGTTCACCTATGCAAATGCAGCCATTCCCAAAGTGGTAGTTACTCATTAACACCTGTTCGGCGACTGGCGTATCAGATAATAAAAGCCAATAAAGTCACTATAATTTACTATTGCATCTCTATAGATGCTATTTTATTTACAGACAACCAGAATAGGTCCGCCACCGGTACAGGAAACACGAGTATTTGGCAAGCTCGACAAGAGCCTTGTATCATTTTAAATGAGTCGGGTAATCGGTACGATACCTCCTTTTTTAAATGGTCGTATCATGGGAAGGTTTTGATTAATTTTTATTGGGAGTTCTGCAGTATCGTTGTTAAGTACCACTTCGTGCTTGTTGGAGTTTTATTGGATGGAATATCCTGTTCTTTATTAATGTAATTACTTCATGTTATTTTAATTATATACAAGATACATTTAAGCTTTTGTGCTGCTATGAACGCGATCATGCAGCACTCATCTTTAAGTTTCGAAATGTGGATCATCTATAACGATAGCACTTATATTATTATGCATTTAGTGGCACGGAATATGGTCCAAATATAAATAAGCCTAAAACTAGTTCTTTTGGAGTCGCAAATCAAAATCTCGTATTATAATCTAACTAAATTATTATTATTCTTAATTCAGGGCAAAAAAATACCAAAGACAATTTGTTAGTTTCATTTTTGTGACACATAAACACTCTTTCAACTTTAACTGGGAAGGAATTTCCCAAGTAAAAATTTATAACATAGTCCCGGGAATGTCTGATCGCATGCAGGTGGTTATTAAGGTTAGAGGTGAAGATACTGGTTATTCATATAAGACAATTCATATTATTCTTTAAAAAAATATAAAGATCAATCTTGTATTTTACCTCGAATAATTGATTTAATTATTTGTATAAAATTATTAAAGTCAGAACTCTTCTATTATCCTATTAATCATATTCATTAAGCTGGTTTGGACATGTAGAAAGAATGGACGAGGAAAGACTGACTAAGAAAGTTTATAAGGCTAGTGTGAATGGAACAGTCGCAAGAGGAAAACCTAGGCGAACGTTTCTCGACCAGATCGGAGGCGTCCTGGACAAAGGCCAGGTTAAGAGCTCCTTGAACCGACGGACATGTATGAGGAATGTGATGAAAGTGAATGAAGCCAGAGAAGTGTGTCAGGATCGTAGCAAATGGAAATCCGTAGTCTCTGCCTACCCCTCTGGGAAACAGGCGTGAATCTATGTATGTATGTATGTATGTCATATTCACTACGAAAATAAAAAAGTAAATAAATATGATTATAAAATATATATTTTTCATTTAATTATCGACCGCACGGATGAAGGTGGTTTAAGTGGTCGTCTTGCCACTGCGCCGAGTGTTGTAGGTTCGATCCCCACACGGGACAAACATTTGTGTGATCCACAAACGGTTGTTCGGAGCCTGGGTGTTCTTTGCGTCCGTTGTTCGAATATTTGTAAAAACCTCCGCGACACAGAACCTAAGCAAAGAGCGGGAGCTGTTTTTAAAAAAAGAAATTGGGGCAGTCTTTGGAGAATGCCGATAAAAGTGCAAACTATAATCCTTGATCATAAACACTAATTTATAAACAAAAAAAGAAAAAGAGGGGCGGGTCGGATTACTGATACTCTCTTAGTTAACCACTAAGAGAGTATGAGGAATCCGATCCACCCCTCTTTTTTATTAAGGCGGTCAGAATGTCGTTATTTTTGCGTAGGACGCACCATTTCTGCGATATTGTTAATATTCTAAAATAATTCAAAAATGGAAAGCGTGGAAGCGTTACGATGACGAAGCGTGACGATGACGCGAGTTCTATGATTTTTGTTCACCCAAGAAGTGTTCAACGCGCCTAAAGAAGTTTTCACTTAAAAAAAAAATTAATTATGATTATAATTCAAGAAATATGCTTGGGCGACTTTCTGTAGCGCTGAGTGTACGATGCTTACATATGAATACTTACATGAACAAATATTTAAATCATAAATGCGACCTACTGCGTTTCAATATGTTCCCTGGATGTCAGTCAGAAGTTGTCATGACACACAATGCCATCATGACATCTGAATTATAAATATGGTATTATCACGCTCACTATAATGATCGTTCTCAATTATGTAAATGTAACATGTGTGCTCACTCAACTCAGTGTAGATACTTTTTGCGACATACGTGCGGTTTAATGTGGGCACATCAATAATTAAAATATTACTAGCGGTCGCCCACCAAAATTCCTAAGCTTGCTACTTTGTTTTCTGTTTTTCTCTATTACATATAAATAAGGTATAGGTAACCATAGTTACAAAGAATTGTACCTACGACGTCAGACGAACAATGTCGAAATACTACGAACGCGTTTCGACTGCATGTGTCAAATGCATGGTTGTGTGCGTGTAGTATTGTTTCATTAATTTAATGTATTTCTAAAGCATATTTTATAAAAATATTAAAATTCACCCCTTCTTCTCCGTATAATCTTTAACTGAGCCAAATTTCATACTTCTTCGTCCGCGCAATTTTCGTAAAAATGGATGCAAAGTTCACTTATTAGAGCTTCACGTATTAATATATAGATTATATCCGCGGCTAAACTTGCGTATATGTACATTAGGTTATGTAAATAACAGCACATTTTTCTGGATAAAAGGTACACTATATCTTTCTCTGTTCTCCTGACAAACGTGTATCCGAAATTTCATGATGATCGTCCAGTTATAGATGTAAAAGATTTCGTGGAAACTGATGAATACTATAATATATTAAAATACTATGTACTGAATTATTATAACTATGTAGTCGTATTGAGTAGTATGAGTATGTTCCACTATTTTAATTTAGGCTAGGCAAAATTATGTAAAATATTTATGCTAGGATAATAATAATATACCTATAGCAGCCCTATTTATAAACCGACCCACTGCTGGGCTCGGACCCTTTCTCAGTACGAGAGGGTAAAACCATCACGGTGGCTCATTGCTGATTGACAATCTTCTCACATCTTTGAGAGAGAAAGGTTTTAAGACGTGTGTCGGTACAAAATACACTAAAAGCTTTTTTCAGAATGTCTCCGATGTGGTCAAAGAACATTGACAAAAGAGAAGACTTCTTCATAGTAACACAGACTGTTCATACACAAAATTAGACAATATTAACAGTTTTCGTAGGTACTTCGCATTAATATTGATAAATACAGTTATCCATCCTCCTCCATCTTGATTTGTCTCGAGTGGTTAGAGACTATCAAATTATTCTCAAGTCATTATAACGCTACGCACTGGTAGACATCTCGACATAACGTAATATCAGACGCAGAACAATCTGGCCAGGCAATAACTAACTATAGCCTAATTGAACTCATGTAATCCGTAGATAATCCTTCCGGAATTGTCGATTAGTTTGTGCCTGGAAACTATTGTCTGAATAAATTGATCCGTAATATGTAGACCATGTAATTTGACTTATGGGTGATTAATTATAGAGCCGTGATTTGCGAGCTTGATACTTTATTTTGTCACAATACATAATGTATTGTGACAAAATAAAGTATCAAGCTCGCAAATCACGGCTCTATAAGGGTTAGGCAGAGGTAAAAGGCACTCAAATTCCGCAAGAAATGTTAAGGTACCTTGGTACCATTTATAGAGATGATCCTATTGAAGTCGACAGGGCACTTTTTGGAAGCAATGCTGCTACAAGAAATTCAATACCAGGAAAATTATATGAAACTTCACCCATTCTGGGAATTATACCTACATCAACTTCAAATCTTATCATCGACATTAAAATGAATACAAATCTTATGCGACGTGACTAGCGTATTTCAATATTTCGTAAGGTCATTGCGATAATAGTCACATAGTAGTAAAACATATTTTAGGTATTATTTTAATAAGGTAAGGTAAAGGTAATAAAAACACAATGCAATTTTATTTTATTAAAAATATAAATTCTTTTTTACAAAATAATAATATATTTCGATTAATATGGTTTTACTGTATTTAAAAGAATACATAATAACAATTATGATTATGCATTTCATATCATTTGTCGGCCTCGATGGCGTAGTGGTTAGTGTTACCGACTGCCACGCATATGGTCGCGGGTTTGATTCCCGCACAAGTCAAACATTTGTGTACATGAACATGGATGTTTGTCTTGGTCTGGGTGTTTCTATGTATAATATGTATGTATTTACAAAAAAAAAGTATATATGTATGTTTATCCATTATCTAGTACCCATAGTACAAGCTCTGCTTAGTTTGGGCTAGATGGTGTTGTGTGTATGTGATAGAATATTATATTATACATTATGTTATATTAACCAATCTGAAGATATAATGTAATTTACGATAGAACCAGATTGGTGAACATTAAAACCATTGCATTACAGATGCAGTCAAGCAGAGCGCATACCAAAACGATCTCATCGCGTGCAGTTATGATAATAGCCCTGATGCTTGTACCGGTATAGTAAATATTAGCAAGTATCTAATTGTGATAGCCTAGGGAAATATTTCGTGTGTCTATAAAATCTTCAGCCGGTGATAGACACTTGAATAACCGGGTATACGTAAGGAACGCTATACTTCTAGTCTCAGCTGTTTTTACCAACCCTAAACAGGTTATACCATTAGCAGTAAGGGCGCTTTCAATTTAGACGGTTGGTGCCGGACTGCTGCAGTCCGGGTATCGTACTGCGCACGGGCGGTTATGATTTTTCATACAAAATGACTCGATGCAAAGATGCATTTTTGCCGTTCCGCCAACGGACGTGCGCCGCACTGCTCTCGCACGACATTGCGTCGATTAATTTTGTATGAAAAATCATAACCGCCCGTGCGTAGTACGATACCCGGACTGCAGCAGTCCGGCACCAACCGTCTAAATTGAAAGCGCCCTAAGGGCGTGTTCCTTATAGTAGGCAGTGTATAAACAAATTTGTAATCTGATTGCTGTCACTGTATTCGGCGCATTCCAATCAAAGTGGACAACATGGTTTTGCTGCATACATAGATAAATAAGCTTTATTATTTTTTAAAGAGTGGCCTTGGTTGCCTGCAGGTATCTTATCGTAGACTTCTGACGTCTTGACTTAACCTAAAAATATTATAAATGTAAATTTAGTAAACTCACTAATCGATCATCTGTGACGTTCATAAGTGAGTATTTGAATACTTAAATGAGTATATTATTATAGTCTCTATTTTGACGGTACAGTCTCTGAAAAATAATTAACCCACCGGTAGACGATGCTTGCCTGTGCATAACGCCATAACTGATGCTTATACTTGCATGTATATCTTGGTCCGTGAACTATGAATAATTTCAAAGGGCCCAGCTGCAAACAAACCCAGTTTGAAGCTTACACCAAAATTCAACTATAGGAAGTAATAATATTTTCCATCAATCATGTCCTTCGTTTATTATTTAACACGAAACGTGCAAACCAAACATTTATTTCAAAAGTTCACTTTGACATATCACATTCCGAATTCTTACCAGCACTCAGGCTACATGATCAAATCTTTTCGTTCTTTGAGTTACGATGAAACGCCTGTCCATCATAATCTGTAAGCATTTGTACAGACGGCCCCAAAGATGCTTTTGTACATCACTTGAATACAGATGACTTATTTTTATTTAGCTATTTTTCACGTAAAGATGTGTCTACTTTGTACTGTGTTCGGATATTTTTGTCAAAAATATATTGTGTATTTTCTCTGACGACTATTGTGAAGGTCACTTTATTAAATTTTGGTAGGATTTATTTCAGACAACGAGTGTCTTACTTTCTCGCCTAAGATGGCTGAGTTTTTTTGTAGTATTAGAAGCTTTGGATAAACATATATTTTCCTTCAGATTGTTATCTATATTACCTAAATTATATAAATTATCTCACGTTGAGCAATATAAATACTATAAGTTATACAATATTAATGAGTTATTATGTCATCGATTTTCAAAATTATAACGGATAGTCAATGTTCTAGATTCCGTAATATATTTTATAGAATAGCCCCTTATCCTATTAAACTAATAATATACATCAAAATACTGCAATACTGGCAATGCAGGTCAAGGAGTTTGGAATAGCAATTTGTAGTTTATGATATGCAAATAGATATGATATTATGCTTTTGTATAGTTGAATTATGCGGTCGTTATCATCTCAACTATTATGCCGTCCACAATTGAACGTAGGCTAGCCTCAATTTACTACATTTACGGAGCAATCGGCGTTGTGTCGCCTGCATGCAACAGTCTCTCGACACACATAGACCGTACAATTAGATGCAATCATGTGGCCATATTTCACTATACATACAATTATATCTCATACAAATTACGTTGCATGCAAAGTGCGGCCTAAATGTTAACGTCTTACATATTAAACGTTCAGGCTTAGGTATGAAACATTCATATTTGTTCTGCTGTGCTTAAAAGTTGGTTTGTAAACATTAAATAATTGTGCTTTTTCAAGCATTCATTTCAATAACAAAGCATAGCCGTGGCAATTCTGGTAGGCCTCACTGATCGATTAATCTGATCGGTTACCAGTGCGTCGGGGTTCTCTTTAACCAACCGCTAAAGCTAGAAAAATATAGCTAGCTATATATAATATACAGAAAGTTAGATTTTTCTGGTATGGAACTCATAGCCAGTAAGTTACTGGATCAAAATGCCCGATTTTGATCTAGTAACTTACTGGCTATGAGTTCCATACCAGAAAAAATATAACTTTCTGCAGCTGCGTTGCATGGTCTTATTCATTAAATTCAATGACAGGAACATCTTCGATAACTGTATGACTGTTAAAAACAGCCTTATTTTGTTGGTATTTTAATATAACCATTTAATCATTATAATTTTGGCATTTATAATTCACGTCCTAGACAAATTTCATAACAAATCACAATAATATGAACAAACCTTTACAATCTCATCAGAATTCAGATCTGTATTGCTTTTCATTAGTTCAAATGGAACGCTATTTGTAATAATCAACATTTTATTCAGGTAAAATAATCAGGTTCTGCTAAAATGTATACTGAATTGGGTAAAAGAATTCCACCCTAATGTGGTCATATAAATGTTATTATGATTTAAATATTGAGTATTGTTTTAGTAATTCAATTAGTATTCAATAGAACACATATCGCTAGGATTTACTGACCAATTTCATGTTAGAGTTTTTTAACTGCTAGAAGGTTACAGATTTGCCTTAAGTACGGCCGATTAGAGTATTCATTGCTTATCTCTTAAGAGAAACATATGCATAGAAAGTATGTAAAATTTAGGCTTACGGAGAGAAAATAGAAATGTATATTTTCAAATTGGCTCAATTTAACGTCTTTTAAAATTTTATGACCTATTTTATTTGAAAGCAGAATATAATTTATTTCTTTCCATATTATGAGTTATGACAAACAGCAAATATACTTATTATAATTAAAATTACTCCTGAATTGAGTATGTGCGTTAAGTATTTTAGGCATAACGTTTTGACAAATAAATTAGCACTGAATCTTTTGCTACGTGCGTATCAAATAGTTTAATATTCTTGTTTTAACAGTAAAAAAAGCCATTGTAGTGAGGTCTGTATTAGTTCTGTATAACATTCATAAATACATGTGAATTGTGCCAACTTTCACCAGGCCAGCGTGGTATATTATGGTCTAGATAGAACCATAGCTGGTTCTCAGCATTGGGCCAGTTCATATACATAGTTTATACGTATAATATAACCCTTATAAAGCAGCGATAGCTCAGTAGAGAGACCAACAGACTGCAATGCAGAGGGTCTCGGGTTCAAACCCACGTCGCGCACCTCTGGCTTTCGGAAGTTATATGACTTTTCGAAATTATGTGCGTATTCATTGACAATAATCGCCTGCTCCGTGCCTCGGAGAGCACGTTAAACCGTTGGTCCCGTCTGCCATGAACATCTATGGCAGTCGTTATTAGGAAGTCAGTGCCCTCTAATATCCTGACTCTGGTCTAGCCTTAGGGTATCGTTAGCCTTCGGGTTGCGGAGGTCAGGTGGCAGTCGCTCCGTGTAAAAACAGATATCCAGTCAAATCCGGTTAGACTAGAAAGCCGAATCCAAGTGACTTGGGAATAATAAAGGCTAGGGAGAAGAAGATAGCCCTTATAAATTCTACAAGAGGCTAAAACTACTAGGAATTCTCTGTCCTTATAAAAGTAATGAGAAAATCTTTTAATAATATATTTAACACCTTTGTACAGTGCACCATCTTGTGTACAGTTATCTTTTACAAATTTCGTGAACGTTAAACACCAAAACATGATTACATTTTACCCGTAAGTGTTTACCCCACAAACGAATTATTTACCCCGAGTCATTTACAAATAAAATCTCGCAAACGCAACCAAACAACATTTCGGCTCTTAAAGCCAGCCAACACCCTTCAATGGACGTAATTCAAATCCAATGATTGACATTTCCGCCTCAGCTGGCTTGAATCAAGAAAGTTCACACTCAGTTAACTCAAGCAATTACTTCGGTACAATAGACCGAATTCGTTCGGTTAATTTCTGATTTGACTTATCTGTCCATTCCGATTCAATAGTTAGATCTGTGTCGTGGAAGGGTTAGTTGTAGTTTACGGAGATAAGGTAGGATTTGAATTGAAACTATTTAGGTCTAATCGTAATTTAGCCTAGATCTCTACAACCCGGACAGTTGCAAAAAATCCTGGTCAGTTTGAAATTGTCCCATTTCTATTTACCTGTTTATATTATATACTATTATAATATCATTAAGGAACTAGGTATGTACCAAGAGATAAATATATCTATTTTTTATTTATTTTATACTTGGAAAATTAAATTTATTAATTTTATTTCAGATTATATTTAATGTTCACGACTGTTTTTAACATTGTCTTACATTTATACGAATTATACATTGTAATTAAACTACTTTATATGGATTTTACCTCGTTGTTTATTTTAAAACACTATTATTACATAATTTTGAAATTATTGAACTACTGTTGTTAAACTTTACTACTATTTTACTACTATTTAGATTTACACTTTTTTAACGTTTCCGGCCTTTCAGCAGCCATGGTTACGGGGAGATTCTGTCTGCTTGTTTATTAGAACTTCAATGAAAACCAATGAACAAAACTTTGATGGGATTTTCACAGGTTCAAAAGGTTGAATTCGTACTTAATAATTTTATTACTTAATACCATTTTGTACAATCAGAGCTATGTTGCATAATGTGGCTCGCGTAAATTACTTTGCGAGCGAACTGTAATTCACGTGGACGAATAGCTGGCATGGTTTAATTATCTATATATATATATATATAAATTCACCATCTGTAAGCTATTTTAAGTATGTAACCTTGTGTCCGCAAAACTCTTAAGGTAGTCGACAGATTGACTTGATATTTTGACAAAACCTTGTATTTCCATATAATTTATTTATACTTGTTATCCTAATGATCTTACGAAAAGCTACAGCAAAGTGTGGCTGAGTTTAGATAGTATAATATATATTTTTAAATATTTACAGTTTATCTCAGACCGGCTCTTAATATATTTGAGACCCTCAATCAATTTATTTTACTCGTTCTATTAAAAGAAAAATCAAAAATCTTCAGAAATGACAGAAATTGGTTGTGATATAACAATGAGTTTTATAAACGAAAACTAAAAGTTGAAAACTGCATCCAACGTTCTGACATCACCAAAAACCGATTACTAATTCGACACTAAAACGACATCGCAAAAAATAATACTTCCGTATAAATGGGACGTAATCGTCCGCTTTCCGTAGCCGTGTCGTCGCCGTACTCTGCATGCAGAGTTCGGACAATAATATCTGATGATTTTCAACGGTAACGATCCACTTGTACCTCGACTGCATTGTCTCTGAACGTTGTGCTATTATGGATATGTGCGTATCTCTGATAGATTTCAAATGATAGCCAGGTTTGCATGTTAGAAATGATTTAGTTTGAAGACGATGTTGATTCTTACGTATTATGTACGTTGTATTAATATTAGAAAATCCTACTAATTAGATTTGAATTGAGATATATTTCATTTATTGAGATATATATCAAATGTTTTTTAGAACAGTGACTGATTGAACAACCACTCAGGACATCCGGCCACTAAATATTCTAATCAAAATAAAATTGTCTTTACACTAACAATTAATAGAGGATGTCACGAATCTCTTTTCATTTTAATAAGATATTCCAGGTAAATAATTATAGAATCCGTGTCGCCGTAAACTGACCTCATGATAGAAATTCGAGGATGACGATAAAATGAAGATATAGAAATAAGTGAGTTATTTTGAAATGGAGGCTAGAACTTACATTACCGACTTCAATCACGAGGTTATATCAGAAAATCTTATCTTGGAAATGTTATTACTCGAGTAAACCCTTTGCGTACTCGACGAGCTAATACTAAGCTTGTAATAGTATTACTAACCTCATCAAACTAACGGGAACTCATCCACTCTAATCCTTTACTGGTACGGTCGGTATAAAAATCGCTGGATCCATTCACGGCTCAAATGAGTTACGAGTACTATCCGCAACGGCTAACGGTACACCTGCGGTACACTGAGAATTCTTATTAATGCGTTGGTTAATATTATAAAAAGTAAGTATTCATTTAAATTACACATTCTACGTTGAAAAGGTGAAAGAAACTGACGTGGTGTTTTTAAAGATCTTTACGAAATAACATTTATTTGATACGAGGCTTTTCGTTTTTTTGAAGTGAAAACTTCTTTAGCGGCGTTGTGCACTTTTTTGTGATGGGTAAAAAATGTTAAACTCGCGTCAAGACATGTGACCTGATCGAAAATTCGTAAGACGGAGGGAGAATTGTCAAACTCGCGTCAGGACACGTGACCTGATCGAAAATTCGTAAGACGGAGGGAGAATTGTCATGTTTGTGTACCATAGCGCAATAAATGAATATTGTATTTTACCACATAAATGGTAGTACTTTTATACTGATAATTAAAGCAATTCGTGCAAAATTATTCCCTAACCATTCCAAAATATCAAAAATGCACAACGTTAATATTCAAGTTTTCACTTCTGCCGGCACTCCCGGAGTGGTGCAACCCGTTGTTTTTTTTATAGGTATATTTGATACGAGTCTATACTTTTTTTTTTTATTGTTGCCACCAAAACACTCACACTCCGCCTGATGATAAGCAATCGTGTAGCCTACGACCAGCCCACTCATTACAGTTGAAGTGGTGCCAAGGTCTCTACTTTGACCGACTATGTAGGTGCTTTTTCACGCCTCCCGCTTGTAGAACCCACGATTGAAGGCACGTGTTTTCGCAGAAAATGCCAAGTTGTAATAGTTCCGCTAAGATGTAAGGATCCAAAGTTCTTTGTGTGCGCTCGCATCAGCTCTTCCATGTAAGGGTAGAGCAGCAGTAGCTACCTATAATACCTAAGCCCAGCACGTGTTGTGTGTAACTGAAAAGGAGAGCGTGGAACGAGATGAAATTTACTTTTTTATAGAGCGCAATTAGTTCAATTATTATCTTGCTCTTTTGTCTTTTGTTCTATCACGCGAGGAATACACTCGGTGTAGTAAGTACATGTAGGTCGCAATAATTGCTAAGCAAGGCGGTGTGTGTGTTTGCCACCTATTTTGTTTATAGTTGGCAGCGGGTTGGATGAGTGTCAGTGGCAGTGCTTGTGTGATACCAAAACAACACAGCCATGTCTGTGACCGCTGGTTATCACTTACTACCTAGTAATCATTCTGGGGCTTCTGCCACCGATAAAAAGATATTGCGATAATTTTACTGGTTTATGCCAGTTACAAAATAATGATGAGATGTAACTTGCGTTATTGCTAATATTGTTACTACAAAACTTCATTGCTAAAATAAACAGTGCCAAAATGGAGGAATAAAGCACCCGATTTATTTAAGATTTTTACGTCAAAAGGGAGATTCGTGATCTCTTTTATGAAGATAGTTAAGGAAACTTTGAGTAGCCTAGGCTACTATAAGTTGTAAAAAATATGATTAAGAATTACGACATCGTGAAATCCTGTGTGTATTAGGTGCCATTTCGTGCAAAGTGACAATCATAACCTCCCAGTACTACCTTTGAATGTAACCTTTGGTGAAAAACCTTTAATGGTGTCGGTGATTTCAGTATTAGCTACCTATAATATTATTATATAATTCTACCAAGTTTGTGTCAAAACTGTATCGAGAATCTTGAAGATATTTCTGAGGAAATTATTGGAATCGACTATTTAGAGAAGTCTGAATCTGCATGTATTGGGATATTTATTCATGGCTATCTATCTGTTCCAGTATCACGCAAAAACTACTAAACAGATTTTGACTAGGTTTGGATGACATTTAATTTTAGCGATATTTTAAAAATCTGATTTGAATTTCCGAAGATATCACGCGTAATGTGATCCACACAACTAACTTCGCGTAAAAAACTTTAGCCCAACCAAACGAAGTCACGGGCATATAGTATATATAATAAATTTAATATTTTTACAGGTTTTGTATCCAGAAATCCAGAATAATAATTTATTTCTTGATTAAAAAGTCATCCACAATTTATAAAATTGACCGTTAGTAGAGAAAAAAAATTACTTCAGTAGTGTACCATTAAGATGAATAAATCTCGCTTAATATTAGATAAGCGTTATTTGTATAATAAATCAATTTTGAATTTGCTAAATATAAGTCTCCGCATTACTTTTTTGTCATGTGTACCCATAAACATGAAACTAATTGACTGAAGTACGGTCAGTATAAAAATCCAGATTATTTTATGTCTCAAATGAGTTACGATCATATCTAACGGCCTGCGCACCTGCTATACACCGGGAATTACTGGCACTCTTTAATGTCCAAGATTAAATTTTAGTAGCCATCAACACAAGTAATTGGTACATTATCTTGTTAGAAAATTTTACATAATTATTTTAATATCGTTTATTGTAAATTGAGAAAAACGCGCTCAAAAGCTGTAGATTTTCCTGATTTTTTTCTTAATATTGTATTTATGTTGTAATTTCAGACCCATTATTATTAATATATGTAATTCATGAAGAGTAGCAAAATACTTTCAAAAGTTCAATCAACATAAAATCTAGTTTAATTATCATAATATATTTATGATCATACATTATGCAGTAAATTGCAATTAGCCCTTCTAAATAATGTACCTTAAACTATAGAGTATTTAGGAATGAACTAAATATGACCTAACAGCACCCGTTTATGCTAATTATATTAAGTATTCAATTTTTATTTTTCACTTTTAAGAATATCCCTTTGTGTTGCAGGATATGATGAAAGAGATGGATTGGGTCAGTGTAAAAAGCTGTTGTGATTGTTGGTTGATCTTAAATAAAAGGTCATAGAAAAGAATCACTCAAACCTAGAATAGCCCTACCAGAAAAGATTAGGTACCTACCCTATAGACGTAAATAGTTCTTGTGTTCCAGTGATTCCAGAACCCATTAACAAAGCCGTCAGCAGGACGACTTCAGCTCTTGCCTATTCAGCTATTGCCCTGTTACCACAAGGTCATAGAGTAGGTAGGGGGGCTGTGACTGCTTAAATACAGAACGTTATATGATTGATACACATAGTATTGCAGCTGGTTAGCAGTACAGTTGAAACTAAGAGAAAAGGTTGATCCATAGATTAACCTGGATATTCAGCCTTAAGTTTTGAACTATCTATAACTATCGGTAAAAACCGCGAAGGATTACAATAATGAGGTTGAATTTGACAATTTTCGACACATTTATTCCATGAATCGGTGAGTACTTAGTGGTAATTGAGCTGAAAGTATCCGAGTTGTCGAGAGCGTAATAACGTCGCTTCCGCTTGTTATCATCAGATTACAGCCATTAAGTTGAGAGGCCTTTAGCAGAATCTGACATAAGGTTAGCTAACAATTACATAAAATATCTATATATTCAATTCCCGTTAATCAGACATATCAAATTATAAAAGTATTGCTTGATTTACCTTATAAAGCTAAAGCTCTCTATTATAATAATAATAGGTATCAGCATTGTATATAAACTGCCACACTGATGGGCATGGGTCTGTATATAAACTGTACGACGCTGGCCCACTGCGGGTTACCAGACTTCACATATCCTCTCGACATGTAGAACTCTCAGACATGTAGGTTTCCTCACGATGTTATTCAGCGAGCGTTAATTAAATATTTAATATGCACATAACTTCCAAATTAATATCAGAGGTGCGTGACTTGAGATAGAATTCGAGATCTGCGTGGCAGTCCAACGGTCACTAGGCTCTCTACTAAAGCATCCTTAAATATGCTGCCTTCATTTTGGGTACGTATTACAATACCGAAATTTAAAAGACCGTATTTTAAAATACCTATGGAAGAAATCCGGAAAAATTAAACGCCGGATGATTGTTTGGCTGAAAGTTTTTAATCCCGAAAGTTCATTTGCCCCAAAGGTTAAAATCCCGAAGATCCATATTCCGAAGTTTAAAGCTTAGGCCATCTGTACGATTCCGATTCGGAAGCGGTAGCGGTTCTCTTTTGTAAACCCACCCAGATATAGGAGCCCCGCGAAGCGGTGCTCCGTCCAAAACTCCCATTAGTTCTACCATTCGGGGTTTCATTCTTTCAGGCATTTGGACATCGGTATTTTATGTTTCGATATAACGGCTATCGCCATTTAAAACTTTCGGTATTTTGAATTTCGTTGTTTTGGACTTCGGTATTTCAGTCATAGTTATTATGAAATTTCGGTATGTAATACGTACCCTTCGTTTTAGATGCTGATTACTTTATTTATACTGCGTTTTATACTGCTGACTTATTTTATTTTACTTCTATCCTAAATATTCTCAGAGTGCCAACATCTTTATCCGTTATGATGGCCAACACTATTCATGGCGTTGAATCGACGTTTTAATTGATACGGTCTGCGTGTACTAACGATCTGCATGAATGTACAACGTTTTAGATGAATTTTATTTCAGAGATGCGAATATTTTTGCAGAAAGTAGGTTAAGGTGAAAATGAGTGAGTATTTTTGTGTTGAGGATGAAAGTAGTTTTGTATGTCTCATAGTATTCAACTGTGACACTGCATTCGTGCCGCAGCTGTAGTAAATGCGACTACTATGCATGAAATCGTGGATTCAATACCCGGGTAAGATTTTGGAAAGAATAATTACTTAGTAGTAGTAGAGCCTCCCTGATTTCAGCAGGAATGGGCCGGCTCGACCGGGTAGTACCGGAAGTACTGCCCTCTCACAGAATATCGACGTGAAATAGCAGTGTTCCTACTGTTGTGTTTCGTTTGGTGAATGAGAGTGCCGGAGGCCTTATCACCCTCTTTCCCCGTTCCCGCTCCTTCTCCTTCCCACTTCCTTTTTTTCCTAAAGGGTCGACAACGCGCAAGTGATGCCTCTGGTATTGCAGGCGTCCATAGGCTACGATGACCATTTACCATCAGGTGGGCAGTATGCTAGTTTGCCACATTAAATGAAAAAAAAATTTTAAAAACTTAACGTCTAAATTAAAATTGAAAAGAATTATTTTTGCACTGATGGTTTATAGTACATAAGTATAGTAAGTCCGCTCAGTAATAATAGTAAGTAATACTTACTATGTAACTTTATGAAATAGATGCTGCCTTACCTGCGTTCTTACAGAGATTCTGGATCGTGTCGACTGAAAATAAAAATCTGGTCATCTGCGGCTATGTATCATCACATTTTTCTCAGTAAACGTGTTCTTAATGGCTCTTGTGTACGACGCGGATGACATGCGCTCGAATGCTCTTGCTATATTCATCGTGTAAACAACCCACGCGAGCCATCCCACTATGCATGCTTGCGCATGTAGTCATCTACAATCGTCATGCGTCATGTTCATTCGCGAAAAATACCTGAACATTAAACAGATTTGTGGGGATTTTATTTTTTAAAATTCAAATTATTATTCTGTATTTTTGAGTCAACTATCTTTTAACTATATCTGCTATAAAAACTAACATACCTATTATTGTAAATATTTTTTTGAATATGGAGGTCAACGAAAACTCTCTAGTGTGTATCGACTTATGTTGCTGACTATACAACACCACATTATGCGACTCTGGCGTGGTTTTCATAGACAATGAAAGAGTAATGACGAACCAATACTAGTTCTACGAAAGTCGTAAAATAAAATTCCATATTTTTTGTCGATTTTTTTCTGTTACCCAACTCCCAACTACCCCCAGTGATTGTACATTTACCCCACACGTTGCCCGTCTAAGTGACTTTCGATAGAACATATTGGTTGGGTAAGACCCTTTCGGGTGGGGCGGTTTTAACATTTTTTCTTATAAATTCAGTTTCATGTTAGTAGTCGTAACCGACCCGTAGAGACGCGAGAATTTGTAAATTGTATAAAATAGTTACGGGTGATGGAAATGTCTAGGTGCTATATATTATAATAAAGAAATAAAATAAAAATAGTTACATAAAAATTTACTATTAGGTTCCCGGGTACCATACAAACAATTATTGGATTTATTAGTCAGAAATTTTAAGTAGCTGTTGAGTGTTTCGCAAACTGCAATACATAGGTTCGCCCACTATTATAAAGCATTAAAAACTATAGCTAGCCAATTAATGTGGATTTATCACACCTCTGCCAGCAAATTTGATATTTTATTGCTCAAGCCTGTGTGCATCACTTCGCCATCCGTGCACTCAAATGCTGTAAATTAATTATAAAGTCAATACCTGTATTTATCCCTGACACGCCTGTGTTTAAACCGTACTTACATTACAGCATTTTATCGTGCACCCTTATTCTACTACCAAAAAGGCTACTTCATAATTTATTTCTAAGTTGATCTAACGTCCGTATTGTTGTGTGAGCTTTTCCTAACAAAAATACCCAAAAGCACTTTTGATGAATCCAGACCTAATGACCGACTGTATAAGCTCTAACTCAGACAAATGAAACACATTCGCGATAAAGGCAATCAGTCATAAAGCAAATTGTTTGTGTTTTGAATAATATGCGAATAGTCTTCCGTTTTGACATCATAATTAGTAGAGTAGTCAAGGATAAAGTAATATTCAGTATATATAACAATATTTACGGAAAGGAATTGTAATTCACAATCTACAACAAATATCTGTTATAAAGGTCACGCCACATTATACGCTGTGCCATTATGGCTGAGCTGTCGACTTCAATATTTTATTAAAACATGTTGTTTTCTTTTTAATTCGTCTGGCGTACAGTCGCCAGCGTCCATACATTATGTTTAAATCTTTATGTCTTGATATTGTTAAGATGACAGCAATAAATAATATTTGATATGCGAGCTAACAAATTAAACGGTTCAAGATCCATAGTGCGCGTGCCTCCGAACCGCGACACAATTTGGGTTACCGTGCAAATTAAAAATGGGAATAATGCGGCTGCTGTACCGGAAGCGTGATAAATTGAAGTTGTGGTTAATGTAACGAGCAGTGTTGCAATAAAAAAGGTATCGCTTAATATTTTTACAAAGCGAAATTGACTGTATTACAAACACAGACGACACCGCTGTCGCAGCAGACCTTCATAAGATTAAAATCAAAATCAAAAATAAATTTATTCAGGTTAGGTTACAAGATAACACTTATGAATGTCAAAGTTACACAATTTTTTCTGTTAATTTACATTTACGGCCACGTTCAGCAAAGCAAGGGTGTAGGGCTCATGAAAAGAACGGGCAAGAAACTCATGGCCACTCTTTTTAATCTTTTTAATTACAAATGAATAAAATTACAAAACGTTAATAGGCGGTGTTACACGTGACTTAACCTATAAAACACTTTGTGAGCGAGAGCACTGTAAGTCTGCCGTGTACCGCAGTTATGTCAAAGCAAGTGTTACGTTTTCGTACCGCAAAGCAATGTGTGGCATCACCTTTAGATAGTTGTACGTAAATAACAAGCTTTAGCCCGCGGCTCCAATAGTGGATTTTCATGTTGTGTTAATTAGCTCACGAACGTGTATA
Source organism: Catocala sponsa (assembly GCA_963564715.1). Lineage (NCBI taxonomy): Eukaryota > Metazoa > Arthropoda > Insecta > Lepidoptera > Erebidae > Catocala > Catocala sponsa. Next base: position 3,306,041 of record OY751337.1, read on the forward strand.
TTCAGATAAAAAGTATTTCGCATGCTGTATCTGCTCGTTAACCATAACATTATATTATGTAATTATTGAAGTGAAAACTTCTTTAGACGAAGCACTTTTTGGGTGAACAAAAATCATAGAACTCGCGTCATCGTCACGCTTCCACGCTTTCCATTTTTGAATTATTTTAGAATACTAGCGGTCGCCTAGTGCTCGAAAGTCGACCTATAATATTGCTGATATATGTCATTAATATTGATATATGTAATCATAGTTACACGCTTCGACTGCGTGTGTCAAATGCACGCTTTCCATTTTTGAATTACCTATTTTTGGTTTATAAAGAAGTGTTTATGATCAATGATTAAAGTTTTCACTTCTATCGGAATTCCCCAAGGACAGCCCCAATTTTTTTTTCTGGTGATGTCGATGAACATGAACCTACTAAAACTGAAATATCCTTACTGTTAATTTTACGTAGAAAATATTATAATGAAACAAATACAGTATTAGATATTAAAAAAACGCTAGCTTTCGCCAGTGACTTCGTTTGCTTTTTATATGAGTCATGCTCTTACTCATGTAATATAACTATTAAATGGAGATATATAATTTTTTTCGTAGTTGATAATAACTACTTACCTAGGTATAATAAAAAAACCGTTATAGTAATAAAAATAAATCAACGGGTTGCACTCCGGGAGTGCCGGCAGAAGTGAAAACTTGAATATTAACGTTGTGCATTTTTGATATTTTGGAATGGTTAGGGAATAATTTTGGATGAATTGCTTTAATTATCAGTATAAAAGTACTATCATTTATGTGGTAAAATACAATATTCATTTATTACGCTATCGTACACAAACATGACAATTCTCCCTCCGTCTTACGAATTTTTGATCAGGTCACGTGTCCTGACGCGAGTTTGACAATTCTCCCTCCGTCTTACGAATTTTTGATCAGGTCACGTGTCCTGACGCGAGTTTAACATTTTTTACCCATCACAAAAAAGTGCACAACGCCGCTAAAGAAGTTTTCACTCCAAAAATATTTATTTTTACTTTTGAAAGACATTGACAATTATTATATTATAGTTGAATTATTTTTTACCTAAAACACGTAAAAGCTTTCAGGCTAAACTTCTATCATAAAAAGTAACAATGTTTATTTAAAACTTTAAATTAACTTTGTGGAATATATTTTTAATATTTTCTTAACCATGTGACTAACTTATATAACGACATGTAATATTTGGGTTTGTCTTGTTAGACAAACCCAAATATGGCTTGGAATTCAACGGAATTAGAGTTTCCACAAGTATTGTTTTTCATAGTTTGTCGCCAATATACCCGAAGAGTAGGCAGAATATTAAGGTAATACAGGACAAGTCTACCCTAGTAGTAGTAGATACATATGATAAAAAGTATCCTATGTAATATCATTTTAATCATTCCCCATTTACATCTACACAAACGAGCCTACAAGCCTAGAGAGAACGTTGTATTGCCACGCAGAGGTTTTAAGCTCGATCCCAAGGCACACATTTTTAAGTTTTCGAAATTATGCGCGTATGAATTAGGTAATTATCACTCGCTTTAACGGTGAAGGATAATATAGTGAGGAAACCTGCATGTCTGGGAGTTCTCCATAATGTTCTCCAAGATGTGTGAAGTCTGCCAACCCGCAGTGGGCCAGCGTGGTGGACTATGATCTACCCCTTCTTACACTGAGAAGAGGCCCGTGCCCAGCAGTGGCACAGTTGAACACAGAGCTGATATTATAAACGAATTCGAAATTGGAAACGGACAAATAGAAAATTTAAATTTATTATTTTGTTGATATTTAAAGAAGTCTTTTTAAAATAAACCGCATAAAATCCGTAAATAGTAGCTGAATAAAATAATAGCAGGTATTTCATACTAATATTATTCAGGTAAACGAAATATAATGTAAGTTTATTTACGTACACAACATTTGTATTTAAAAGTTAGTTTATTGCAAATTAGTTATTCTGCCCGGATATCATCAGCGAGCCGGCTGTTGACCGCAAATTGCGAAATATTGAATAAAGACTCAAATACTGGTGTTATATTATGATGCCCTCTAATTTGCCATAGCTGTAAAAGCCGCTAAGTTTTAAGTAACTATTATAAAATATTTAAGACCTTATGTATGTACACTTAGTTTGCAAATGAATGATTTGATTTGATTTTTATTCAGTTTTTTTATATCATGTTAAAACATACAAAAAGTTTAACGTCTCATTTGTCCCATGACGAAAGGTTTACGTACTTTTAGGACTTTGAAGACCCGGGTCTGATTGCTAGGTCATAGACTTTTGCTGTTGCTACATTCTTAGGAATGGTATTTAAAAACTCATCCACAATTTCACTGGAGCTAAGACATAACCGGTGAAATGTGTGCGTCAAGTCTCACATTTGGAGTTATAGAAGTATGATTCTACATAAATGGTATGTGTGCAACAAAAAACTAAGTACATAATATATTATTGATGGTTTTTCTGCAATAAAATAACATTATAATTAATGTGAATTTTTGACTTTTAGTTTTTACAAGTTAAATTAAAATTGTGGTCTATAACTCTAGTAACTTACGCGATACGAATTCGCAACGAAGAAAACTGCGACATGAATAGCTGCGAAGCGATTTCGCAAGTTCTTGCGATGTGTCGTGGGAGCTCGTATATTTTTACGATGCGACGTCGCATCGCAGTTTGTGTACAGGCCCTTAGTGTTTCCTTCTTTTCGGCAATTCCTATACAAATAAACAATTAACGGACAAATAGTACACACCAGACTGAGATCAGTTATCCCTAGATTACACAAATGATTGATGCTTGTGTGAATTATATTTTTTTTTATACAACTAATGTGGTAAACAAGCATACGGCCCACCATTACCATAGGCTATGGACGGCTGCAACACCAGAGGCATCACTTGCGCGTTGTCGATCCTTTAGGAAAGGAAGTGGGAAGGAGAAGGAGCGGGATGGGGGAAAGGGGGTGATTGAGCCTCCGGCACTCTCACTCACCGAACGAAACACAGCAATAGGAATACTGGTATTTCACGTCGATATTCTGTGAGAGGGTAGTCCTTACCCGGTCGAGTCAATCCGAAATAACAACAATCGACGTAGCGGCAGCGCAGCATTCATTGTAGGTTAGAATATGAGAACTAGGTCGTCTGTAGGTAACAAGAGTTATTTGGTTCGTGTTCTAAAGTATTTCTTAGAGAAAGGAACTTAAACAAGCTATCTCTTACTGCTCATTATATGATTTATAGACTAAAAGGAGGACACAATTAACTCTAAACGATCAACATAAAATTGTAACGGCATTCGATGATTGAATGCATAATAATAAAAAATTTTAAGTACTTAAACAGACGTCGTCTCAATAAAATTTTAATTGGAACGGAATGAATTTTACATTTGATTGGATTTGTTGTCTCACAAGCGAATGAAACCTATTCCGTGCCTTGTGAACGTTACTTATTAATTTATAAATTACGTTTCTAGTGAGCTTGTTGCTGATCGATTCTTGGTATATGATGATTAGCATTTTACTGAAATATAGTAGCATTGCCATTAAGGGTTGTAATGCACATTTTCGGTACGGCTCTGGTTGGTAGAGATACATTTTTGGAATTTTTTCACATACCTTTAACGTTCTGCAAACTGGAATTTAATGTAACTTTGTAAGTGACAAAGTTCTGCAAACATATATTATAACCAGGTAGACCGGTGATACACGGTAGCTGTAAGCCTTAAACATCTGTAACATATGCCTGAGATATCAGGAAAGTCTATCAAACTTTGCTCAACCCGCAAAAATAGAGTTGTATCCAGATGTATAACTAACTGCTCTTGATTGGTAGCAAAGCATCTCTGGTCTTTGGTTCGTTAAAGAGACCTGGAAATCTCATTTACCATCTACCATCATCTAGTATTGTTATTGTAAACATATATTTGATTACTATCTTCAGTAGAATTGATGTACAATGAAGTTATTGACAGCACAACACCTTTTTAAAAATCTCGTGAAATCCTATCATACCAATCTCATTGCAGAAATAGAAAAGACTTTTCAAATAGTAATGTAATATTTACCTAATTATATTATAGATAAAGTCCTGGGTCAATAATGAAATATTAATTGGGCCCTTGGCCGTTTGTTTTCTGCTTGAACGGTTTGTTTGATTCATTTTCATTTTGTTTTAAACAAAGAATGGCATTCGGATATTTCATAGAGAATGTGTTTCGCTTCATTTATGTTATTTAAACGTGCAGCGGAGCGCTTAGTTTGAATTTGAACGATTTACGCTCCATAGACTTAATACGAGCAATATTTTTACAAAATTAGCTGTTCTTGTTTGAGTTTTAGTATTGCGCTTTTGTGGGAGAAAGAATGAGCGGTTTTGTGCGCTTGAATGATTTCACTTAGTATTATCTTATGATTCAGCATATGGATGGTCAAAAGTCGACTTGGGAGTGGAACAATATTTTTTATTTTTTATTAATGAATATGCTTATAGCGTATATACATATGTGTTAAAAAGGATATAATTATTATGTTTAAGAGTGCACTTATATAAAATAAGATTTTGTAACCATTTTTATTTGAAAATAATAACGTGCATGATCTTTAGGCAATATTTTATCACCATTTTAGATAATAAATATTATGAATTCACATATATATGTTAAAACTCAGTGTGAGTATTATGATAGCGTTTTTGGAAATATAACCTAGATATACATAGACTAAAATATAACATGTCAAGATATCTACCTTAACATTTTACTTTAGAAGGAATAGTTATGAAATTATAGCAGTCGAATCGTAATGGGATTAATTATGCCTTACTACCTACTTATAATGCGTGTTAAATGTCTCTCGCATGATGGAAATGTATTCTAAGGTTTAACATTATTACATATTATCTATTTTTAACTATTACTCAAATTGCTCTTGATCAGACGCCTGCAACTTTTCTATGAGCAAATGTAGTTTAAAGGAAATGCTACTTTTGTAGATACGTTGGTACACCACAGATAATATAAGAGTAGTTAATGTTCTGTGTATAAAACCATAATAACCAAATACAATTTGAATTGGTTTAATTATTTACCAATCAGAAATATGTATGTTTACAAATAAACATTCTGATTGGTAAATAATTAAACGCGTTTAAAATTGCAGTTACTAATAAAACAAAAATAACGATTTCAAAGACGAAGTTTCAATCAATCAATCAGCCCACCGCAGTCCACTGCGAAGTTTAATAACATAATATTTGTCCTGCAGCTGAGAATGTTTTTACTGACTAATCCTATATTATATTTTTCTTACTCAGATATGCATCCAAGACGACGCAATCAGCCATAAATCGAAAGGACCAACGAAACAAATCTTGGGTTTTGACATTAGTTAAACATTCCAAAATCCGATATTACAATCTAGATAGACGACAATTTACATATTTCAAACCGAAATCCCACTGAACCAAACCAGTCATCACAAATTCCGAAAATGCACTTTAACTAAAACTTCGAACGCATTTCAAGTCAAAGGGTGAACTCATATACAATTCCTTCAATAAGACGTAACGAAAGCTCTCCACCGATACTAAAACAGGCATTACCCGGGGGTCCTAATAAACCTGCCGTGGTAAGGTAAATCTTTTTGCCGTACTCGTAAAAGTAAGGCTTTACGATGCGTTTACCGCGTTATATATGGCGTAGCCTTAATACGCCAGAAATCCTCGTTTAACACCAAAGGGAGCAATTAACAATGTACTCGAGATTATTTTTATTGATATTTTTATGGTCACGTGGTTTGAAAAGGTGTTATTCTGTTAGGATGTGATAGAGGGTTAATGGATTTTATGCATGTTTAATTAAAAGCGATTTAAATATGTTATGTTGTGTACAGACTTATTTTCTTTTCGAGTCAAAAGTGATATTAAAATATCGAACTGGTACGTACGGGAACAAATACGTATAGTACTGTACTGCACTGTAAAACAGTGCAGTACAGTCAAGGTGATACAGACTTTTATTGTTCAATTGGCATATTTTAAGAAGACATATATTAGGTACTCATAGCACTCACTGATCGGTAAGCGATTAGCGAGGTTAAGCAAAGTTGGGTGCGGTCAGTCTATAGATGGATGATCGCTTAGTGGTATTTCATCTGAGCGTCTCCGTGCTTCGGAGGGCACAGTCCCGGTTGTTGTCGAATTGACAGCAGTCGTTAAGCCATGTCAGAGGCCTACGGGCGGCTTGAACAACTCTTGACAACAGGTTGGCCACTAACATTGGATTTGGAACATTGGATTTGGAGACTGCCGATAGAAGTGAAAACTTTAATCCTTGATCATAAACACTTCTTTATAAACCAAAAATAATTCAAAAATGATTTTTGTTCACCCAAGAAGTGCTCAACGCGCCTAAAGAAGATTTCACTTCACAATACTATTTACATTTTTATTATCTTGCCTTGACTATAATTATTTCTAGTAACAAAAAGGAAGTCAAACTTGCTACTTGATGAAGAAGAGGGGTTTCTAAACGCAGGCATTCGCTTTTATACAAATCTTACAAACTCTAGAAACAGGGCCGCTCTACCAAATGTAATTAATCAAATTGTGTGGAGTTAGCGAGAGTTGAGTCCGGCCCTCGCCACTGCCGGTCTTCTCAGTAGCAACGGACTCCCCGAAGACACGGCGCGAGTAGCTCCTTATATACTAACTGGTAGGAAAACTTCGATAGCGCGATTCAGACCCGCTGCTCTGATTGGTTGGTTTTTTCATTATAAATTCAGTTTCATAATGTAAATAGTCGATAAGCGTGATGCCGCAAATAAATATCTAGAGTTTTTTGCTAGTACAAAAACTGTTGCAATACATTTCGTTTAACAATAGTAAATCATAGTTAATATCTAGATAGGTATTGTTTGAAAGTTCGTTGAACGTAAACCGTGATTTGTCTATATTGAATATTGAATGTAATAGCTCGGATAAAAAGTTGTATCGTAAATTTGTTTGACCGTGAACACAGTGTTTTCGTATATCAATTTATGAAGTGGACAACTGGTACAAAGTGCCTATTTATGCAGAGAAATCTATTCGCCTTTATATTGCTAATAGGCTTAGATTGAGAGCCTACGTCCTGCATTATTTTAGCACAGCTAACTTTTTCGAGCATATCTGTAATAACATGTAGGCAATCAAAGTATGGATTCTTTTCTTTTATTTTAAAAAGACAGTGCCCGCGTTTTTCGGGTTCCGTACCCAAAGGGTAAAACGGGACTCTATTACTAAGACTCCGCTGTCCATCCGTCTATCTGTCCGTCTGTCACCAGGCTGTATCTCATGAACCGTGATAGTTAGACAGTTAACATTTTCACAGATGCTGTATATCTGTTACCGCTATATTAACAAATACTAAAAATAGAATAAAATAAATATATAAGGGGGCTCCCATACAACAAACGTGACTATTTTGCTCGTTTTGCTCGATATTGATAACGGCAACTGGTAGACGCTTGAAATATTCACAGAATATTTAGTTATATATTTACTTTAAAAATAAATAATTAAATTAAAATAAAACGAATATTAAGTAAGGGGGGCTCCCATATAACAAACGTGATTTCTTTTTGTTCGTCTAATAGTATGGAACCCTTCGTGCGCGAGTTCGACTCGCACTTGGCCGGTTTTTATTAATTTTTGTGTCGCGGGGAACTTTACAAACATTCAAACGATGGACACAAATAACACCCAAACTCTTAACAATTTGTGGATCACAAAATTCTTGGTCCCGTGTGGGGATCGAATCCACGGCACTGGCCACAGTTGCAACAGCAAGACGATCTCTGAATTCACATCGGCATCCGTGCAGTCATATTAGTTATTTTGAAAATTATGCCACATGTTACATAGTGACCTTGGAGGTGATATTGTAGAATCAAGGTCGCTACGGGAGTGGTAAGTGAAAGACAGATGTAGGTTGACGCGTATATTGACTACCAAAAGCACCGGAGGTCTGGTTTTACAAAAACTAATATAAAAACTGCTGTTGCATACAGATTAAACACTTACTTTCGATATGACTCAATATAAACTTAATATACAATATCATATTATGTTGACCTTGTCGGTTCGATCAGTCGTCTACTGCGCCGAGCGAAATGTGCCAAAACAGGCGGTCACAGTAAATAAAATCAACACTTATTGTTTAATACAAATATAAAGTATATATATTTACCATAACAATTAATGTGTTTACAATTACTCCGTGTAAAAAACTTAAAATAATTAATATTTTCGTCTACAAAATTACGTAAATTAGCACGAAAAATGCAAAAACGTAAGCTCGTGTTACGTGATTTCGGTTTAGAGAACTTTATTACTCAAAAAACAAACTTTACAGTTTACTTAAATATTGAGCAATACATTTTATATATTAAGTAATTAGGAGGTAGTTCGATCTTATAAACTATCTAACAATTTTTTTTTTGCTCTTCAAAATGACCACACTCCACCTGATGGTAAGCAGTCGTGTAGTCTAAGAGCAGTGGCCTCCACACAAATTACATATAAATTACATTTAAGACAGTGGCAATGACCCAAAGAAGAAACGAAATGTCAAGGATTTCTTTTATTTTTATTTCTAAACGTTTTCTCTTATAAATGTATTTAGTTTTTTTTTAAGAAGAGGCATAAGTACTTTCACAAACTTTTATTTCGTTTGGTAAGTTATTAAATATTTTTGTACCAGCCTGTAAAATAATTTTCTTCCAATATTCAGTTCTAGGTAAATATTGTGTAATTTTATCTGTATTTCTTAAGTTGTAAGTGAAGGTTCCTTTAGTTAAAACTGTTTGAGTGTGAATGAGTCCCAATAATATATTTTTTAAATTTTTTGTTTATAACAGTAGAAATCTATCCAATTTCACAGCTTAAACGAAACATAAATTAGATTTAAATATTAATATAAGAATAAAAATATACAAGAAAGAAAAATAATATAAGTACATATAAAGTTGGGCTATCGTTTTAGTGTTTTTAAGAAGACAACTCCTGTACTAATAACTTTACAACCTTGCTAATAACGGACACAGAGAAAACCCAGAATTTCTTGGGAATTACATAATTTCTTGGGAATTACATAATTTCTTGGGAATTACATAATTTCTTGGGAATTACATAATTTCTTGGGAATTACATAATTTCTTGGGAATTACATAATTTCTTGGGAATTACATAATTTTTGTCTCGTGTGGGAATTGTACCCAATTATATACTGACTTACACCTGCTTACCCTCGACAGGATAGGCAGTGATTACAATAACTTAAAAAGGACTTAAAAGCACAGCTGCGTTTAGGTTTGTACAGTATTAGTATACAGCGTGTCGGTACACGCAATTAGGCTTGTAAATACCTACTGCATCACAATGCCTATTGCCATATATTTACAGAAACCTGCCTACTATTGAATGTTACATACATAGATTCATGCCTGTTTCCCAGAGGGGTAAGCAGAGACTACGGATTTCCGTTAGTTACGATCCCGACACACTTCTCTGGCTTCATTCACTTTCATCACATTCCTCATACACGCCCGTCGGTTTATGGAAATCTTAATCTGGCCTTTATCCAGAACGTCTCCGATCTGAACGTCGTATTGATTTTTTTTACTCTAAAATACCAAAATCTGTTGCCTGCATTAAAATAAAATGCTAAAACCTGACAATCGCACAAAAATACATATAACAAACCTATACCAACAAGACAAACTGATAATTGCAAGTAAATATATAAAAATAGAGTAGTGCTCTATGTTAAGCAACGATGTAAATGTAGATACAAAAAGTAAACTTATAGACTCAATCTGGCATCTTAGCAAATCCTTTTGCTTCTCTATAAAGGCTTACGATGCGGTGGATTTTAAAACCCAGTATCTAAGTACTAAGTCTTAAAGCCGTCTCTATACTAAATTGCATCTAAATCGGTTCAGTGGTTGAACAGTGGAATCGTAAGAAATTGGCACATTAGCGAATGTGACTGTTGTACATGAGGTCTTGAGTTCTATAGTCGATTTAGGCAAAATGTTATTGTACAAATGTCTAGTGACACTTTGGGAATGTTCAAAACTAGGTAAGTGTTATATGTGTCGATACAATTGTCAGGTCTATGAGGTAATTCTTGGGAGCATCATAGAGTCAGTTACTGTGCTCGATAGATGTTGAGAATCTCCTCCATTATCTAAACCCAGCGAAATCTACCTCTTTGTAGATATACGCGTAACGCTTTATATGTATATAAGTATTATAAGAAACAGACAGATTTTCGCCAAGTTAGCGTTTAACGTCCATAATTTCAGTTTATATGAACATGTAATCACGTGTGCATATAAAATGAACAGTATTTTCACATACAAAGCTTCACATACAGAAGACACATGGATCCAAAGTAAATGTGCACTAGAGAGTAAGTAGCTTACTCCGTGCCGGACCTCAGTCTAAATGCACGACGATACATAACTCTCTGTGTGATCCAGCGCGGTACAAGCCATGGATAGCTGGAAAGAGCATGAAAGCAAAATTAATGCGGTCTGCGTTGCAGTGCAGACGTGGTAACTTTTGGTTGCCAGTGAAAGCAACTTTCAGTCGATATTCACACTGTATCTGATTATTGAAAGGAACTGGAATTATTCAAAGTCAAAGTCAAAAATCATTTATTCATTCAGGTCACAAAGTAACACTTATGAACGTCAAAGTATATAGGTTAGTGAGTTTACTGAAGTTAAGTTACTGAAGCTACATTTAGGTTAGTTGCTAGGTTCAGGCAAAGGAGTCTATGTGAAGAAACCTGCAAGAAACTCACGGCCACTCTTTTAAATCGCCAAATAAATATAATTTCAGTATTTAACAACTCAGATTAACAAGGTGTTACATAGAATTTGTCGTCTATTAGTAATAATATGTAGATGAAAAATTCCATATACTCGTATATTAATAGATTTTATGATAATTATAACAAGTTTCTTACATGCCAGTTTTTGTTGGACGATGGCAACCCTTGTAGTAAAATGAAACTAATAAGGTGTCAATAGAATCAAGTTTTTCAATCAAAGCATACCAAAAAACGACACATGAAGTCATTTAAAAACGATAATATAAATTAGATGCCACAATGGTTGTGTTTACATTTTATTTTGTACAGTATAATAATATGCTAAATCGTGTTTGTGAGAGAGATTTTATTGCAAATTTATTTATTCATAGTTATGTTAATTCCTATTGTAATAAATTAATATTTCAGTACCTCGGTACATCAATCTCAAAATCGCAATCGCTTGACATTATTTTAATAATCGTACAAACGTAGTTCTATAGACAGCATGGTAAAGTTTACCATGACCTGGCTACTCCATATTAAGGGAGGTAGACAATGAGCCCTTGCTAACGTATCATTTTAAGGCTTAATATTTTTATAAATTTTACATCGATTTTGTATTGTCTGTTTAGTATCGGCAGTTTGACAATACTTAATTTCAGGGCAAAGGCCTTCCTATTGCTTTTCCATATATCCCTGTTTTGCTCTAGTTTGCACCAGTCTTTCCTGTAGCTACCTAATTTGTCCCGCCATCGACGCCTTGGTAGACCAATTTAAAAATAACAATTAGACATTACGAGGTAGACCTCGCAATGCTTAATTATAATTTTTTAAATTTCTTTCGCCTGCTAACTAGTAGACGACGGAAAGTGGCACGTTCTGCTCCACTTCTAAATGTGAGCACCCCCGGGTATGTGAGACTCGCTCGCAGATTGCATAAGGAATGTAGATATGAGCTCTGTTTGCTTTGAAAGAGAAAGTCGGTCTAAATGTGAGGAAAATGCGCTTTAATAGTTTGATGGCTAAAAAGAATGTTTGAAGTAGGATTATAGTGGAATGAATAATGTTGAGTCTATTTAATTAAGTTTTTATTACGTCACATAGCGTGTGAATACAGCGAATACATTAATTTGTTAAATCATTGCTATTATTTTTCTATTTGCAAAGTGCCAGAATAATGTATATGTCGGATATAGAGTGTGCGTCAGTAACACCATCGACTGACACAATGCGGGCGTATAATAGGGTGATCGAGCAAAGTGAAACAATAAGTGTACACTAATCACTTTTATTGTCTTCACAAAAAATTAACACGAATGTCTTGCACGAAACGAATGACATTTCCTAGCGAGGAGGTCCGCACTCGACGACGGTAGAAAGATCCGTCGAATATAGCGTGCGCCTCTCTTATGTAGGCTCTATCGTAGCACGATGTGAGATGCGTGTTGCCGTCATCGCAACAGTGCTGCCATATCTCGACTCTCGTACCGCGTTTCGTAAGTGTACTAATGATCGTCTCCGACATATATAATAAATATATTAAAGGATCGTGTTATGTTTCGATAAATAAAGTGAGAAAATAATAACCTAAGAAAAATAATTTTCGCATAGAAAACTCATCTCTTGATTGATAATATTGACTTGTAACACGATGCTTCACGTAAACAAGTGCCTACTTAGTCTGAAAAAGAAAAGTTGATATCGTAACGTAATAAACTTAAGTGATTCGTGGAACGTCAGATGTTGTTGAATTTGTCTCGAATTGCGAAGGTAAACGTGTTAGTTACCCACCTAATGGTATTCATCAATGGCCACTCATTGACATGATTTTGTTTTCTTGATATTGCAGGAGCAAGGTCGAGAAAACTGAACCAAGGCTTTACCCACCCTAGAATACACGGACTGCGCGAAAGATGTAGTGGTTTCAGTGGTCGCTATAGCCATGCACCGAGTGTTGTGGGTTCCATCCCCACCCGGGAGAAAATTTTATCCCTAAATAGTTTTTCCGAGTCTAGATGTATTTTGTGCACAATGTTCTTTTCTAAAGTCACCTGCGACACAGGCAAAGCCTTAGTGCGAGAGCCTTCTTTAAAAAAAATAATAACAAAGTACATAACAATAATATGAAAAGGAAAATCGATGTACATCATATTAAGTCAAAGTCAAAAATCATTTATTCATTTAGGTTACAAAGTGATACTTATGAATGTCAAAGTATAATGGTTAACGGGATTACTTAAGTTACTAAAGATCGATTTATGTTAGTTGCTAGCTCCAGGCCTGGTCGACCAGTCTTTTCCAACCGCTACTGAATTTTGTTATTTTACAACATAATAATATCAGTAATATTATTATGTATGTACATAATATTAAGTTATTATAATATTAATAAGCATGATATTGCTATTCAATAAAGACAAACATTGGTATCCTCACCAACTATCAATACCGCGGTATTGAGTATCATGGTGATTGCTCTAGACATCGCCTTTGCGAGTTTGTGAGGCATGAAGATAGTCCATGTAATGTATGTAGGCTATTACGTACTCGTATTTTAACTAGTGATATTTAATAGGATATAGCTTATCTTTATATATATAATTCTACTGTACGTGTGTATATCACTGAACTCCTCCTAAACGGCTGGACCGATCTTGATGAAACTTTTTGTGTGTGTTCAAGTGGATTCGAGAATGGTTTAGACATTTTTTTTTTCTCTTGTATACAGGACAACGTCTGTCGGGACAGCTAGTTATAATATAAAGCTAATTTGTAAAGTGCCCCGCGACACAGGAATTATACCTAGTGCGAAATTTGTCGTTTTTAAGGAAGAAAGGGAGCAAATAAAACTTTGCATAAGGCTTCTCAAAACTAAAGAAGATACAGATAAGATAAAAGTAGTAGAGCCTCGCTGATTTCAGCGAATGGGCCGGCTCGACAGGGGAAGGACTACCCTCTCACAGAATATCGACGTGAAATAGCAGCATTCCTACTGTTGTGTTTCATTCGGTGAGTGAGAGTACCGGAGGCCCTATCACCCCCTTTCCCCCATCCCGCTCCTTCTTCTTTTTCTTAACTTTTTCTCTCTTTAGACTTTCAGCAGTATTATACCTGTTGTATTTCAAAGAATTCCCAAATACTATAATAATATATTTTTTATTGAAATGAACTTCTTACTGTATTCAATTTGAACATGTTGGAAGACCATATTATTTATCCTATCTATTTATCAGATCTTTTTATTATAATATATAAGCTTTTGTTTGTGATGGTAGTATAATTGATGTTCTTAGCTAGTTTAGACTAATTAAGATAGCATCATGATGAGGTGGAGTCTACGGATGAAACCCTTCATCCAAGGTTTGCAACTAGTGGGGAAACTCGGAGAACACCAGTGGTTTTTACATATTAATTCATCCATCGGCGTTTGGACGCCGGCGTTCAGACAATGCTTTTTTCATATTGTCTCGGTAAGGTTAAGCTGGCAGGTTATTAATTAAAATATAGTTTTACTAATTGCAGCCTTTTTAATAGCGTATAATGCAATACAATTATTATCACTAGAATTGTTTCATCAGTTCCCATGCCCAGTCAATGGAACCGATACGCTCACTTTCACCAACCAATCAGAGCAGCGGGTCTGAATCGCGCTATCGAAGTTTTCCTACCAGTTAGTATATAAGGAGCTACTCGCGCCGTGTCTTCGGGGAGTCCGTTGGTACTGAGAAGACCGGCAGTGGCGAGGGCCGGACTCAACTCTCGCTACTCCACACAATTTGATTAATTACATTTGGTAGAGCGGCCCTGTTTCTAGAGTTTGTAAGATTTGTATTAAAGCGAATGACAGCGTTCATAGAAACCCCTCTTCTTCATCAGGTAGCAAGTTTGACTTCCTTTTTGTCACTGGATATTATTCAAGAATTTTTTGCTGACACTTTTAATTTTGAAGTTTCCTCACAAAACGTTTGTTTCTCCACATTTTCATTAAACCGTATATTAAAACGCTTACAGGCATGAATATTAAGTTTGTTCTCTTTTTTTTACTTCGATACGAACTGCTCATGGTTTCCATATATTTACTCGTATGGTATATTGAAAATATGAATTGAAAGACAGCAACATTGTTTCCTTTTGTGTAATTAAGAGCTCTTATTTTTGTATCCGTCTACGGGGATAAATGTGTCGGGAGAGGAAAGGACCTTACATTTATTAAAATGTGGCGCAAAAATAATAGTCTGGCTTGGATGTATTACAGCCATATTTCGTTTGAAGTGTAAGCGAAGGTGTACCTCTGCTTAGTTTTCGGGGATGGCTGTGAGACTAAGTATGTAAAAATAATTGATATACATAGTATTGATAATGCTTTATACCAATTCTTGATTCCTTACATTTTCTTACGTTCACGTATATATTATTTGTGAGTACACCTGACCTTTTCTAAGGGCCGAACAATTTGGTTAGTGTATGTCCTATGCGTCCTTTGACACTTCACTTCGCATGAACCCTTTTTCGTTAATCGCCTCTCACTCATCCCTTTTACAAGACAGACCACTGAAGCATATCGTTCTTTCTTATTTTATTTTTTATTTATTTGTTCTCTGTCACCTTCTCAGTGTCGGAAAAATGTTTAGGTTGATTTATATCAGTATGAAATAGAGTGAGGGTGCCATATGGTGAAGCTGTTTGATTGAGGCTATATCTATTTTAAGAAAAATATCTAATAGATTGAGTTTCTTATCATAATCCAAACTAATATTATAAATGCGAATGTGAGTTTGTTGTTTGTTTGTTATGCTTTCACGCCTTAATTACTCGATGGATCATTAAAAAATATTATATAAGGTACTGTTGCCGCTCGAATGAAGCCGCGGGCAAAATTTAGTAAATGACGTAAAATATAACTATTCAAAATATAATTTTGAATACTAACATGGATGACCATCACATTGAACATTAATTGAGGTGGTCAGACATGATCGTATGCTCTTTATGCGATCGAGCCAAGTGACTTGCATGGTCCACCGAAATTATCACCTAAGTGACTGCTTAATGATTATATATGTGATTGATTTGATTTACGCACGATATTACTATTTACAAGTAATGAAAGACCATTCATACTTAATTATTTATAATAATAATAAATAATATCAGCCCTGTATTAGACTTTCCCACTGCTGAGCACAGGCCTTTTCCCATTGTGAGGGAGGTTAGACCACAAATCTTTGATAATATTATGGAGAACTGCCAGACATGCAAAATTACTCACGATGTTTTTCTTCGCCGTTTAAGCGAGCGATAATTAACTATTCAATAGACAGATAATATCGACGTGAAGTAGCAGTATTCCTACTGTTTTGTTTCGTTCGGCGAGTGAGAGTGCCGGAGCCCCAATCACCCTCTTTCCCCCTTCCCGCTCCTTCTCCTTCCGACTTCTTTTCCTAAAGGGTCGGCAACGCGCAAGTGATGCCTCTAGTGTTGCAGGCGTCTATAGGCTACGGTGACCACTTACCATCAGGTGGGCCGTATGCTTCTTTGCCACCTTAATGTATAAAAAAAATGAAAATAGGCGGGTTGCACTCCGGGAGTGCCGGCAGAAGTGAAAACTTGAATATTAACGTTATGCATTTTTGATATTTTGGAATGGTTAGGGAACAATTTTGCACGAGATCAGTATAAAAGTACTATCATTTATGTGGTAAAAAACAATATTCATTTATTGCGCTATCGTACACAAACATGACAATTCTCCCTCCGTCTTACGAATTTTCGATCAGGTCACGTGTCCTGACGCGAGTTTGACGATTCTCCCTCCGCCTTACGAATTTTCGATCAGGTCACGTGTCCTGACGCGAGTTTAACAGTTTTTACCCATCACAAAAAGTGCACAACGCCGCTAAAGAAGTTTTCACTTCAAAAAGTTGGAAATGTCTTAGATGCGCGCCTTGGGATCGAACTCGAATCCTCTGGGTGGTAGTCCATCAATCTCCAACTAGTCTATCGCTGCTTATGTTACTCCTTATGTTCATTGTCAATGCAACATAGTTTCCAAGTTGAGATAATTCGACAGAATGTACTACATTTGTATGCGAAAAGTTGTTTAAATTAATAACATGTGCCTACTTTGTTAGCAATTTATGAGTCAATGTGGCAATATGGTCAGTTTCTGGTTTTCTGGTAGGTAAAATGTGTGTATAATGTACCTCTGCCTATGTTTTATAATCCAATAGTAAGAATGTGCAGAGCGTATAAAAAAGTAGCACGTTTAAATAAAGAAGTCGACATTTGCTAAAATGGACGTAGTTATGCAAAATGGATCCAACCCCACAAAACACTTTGTTTTTAGGTATAGTTGGGTTGGATCCATTTTGCATAACTACGTCCATTTTTGATATAAATTTCAATAGATACAAAAAAGATTGTATCAGGTGTGCTTAGTACCGAAAAGTTACTAAGTTACAGTTATTAAGTAAAAACCTACTTACAATTATCCACTTGTATCTTACGCTAACGAATTAAGGATTTTAATAATGTTTTTTGTTTTGCACGAGTAATCTGCTCTTATATGTACATGTTGTGTACACTACTTTAGGATTACTGTCCGGTTTATATATTACTAGCTTTTGCCCGCGGCTCCGCTCGCGTAAATTAGAATTTGACAATCAATTCCGGTTGTACTCTGCTTGTAATAATATAATTCAATCATGATTCGAAAGACACGTGGCGCCATCTATTATCATAAGAAAGTTATTATTGTTTTCCTCGGGAACAGTAATTTCTTTCGGGATGAAAGGTAGCCTATGTCCGTTTCTGTACACCTGACAACGTATATGCAAAATTTCAGGATGATCGGTTTAGTTGTTTAGGCGTGAAAAGGTATCAAACAAACAAACTCCTTTTCGCTTTTATAATATTACTAGTTTTCACCCGCGGCTTCGCTCGCGTAAATGTATGTTAAGTTAGGTTAGGTTTGCAACAGTTCTTTTTTCTGGATGAAAGGTAACCTATTTCCTATTCTGTACCCCTGACAACGTGTATGCAAAATTACATTTTGATCGGTTGAGTAGTTAAGGCGTGAAAGCGTAACAAACAAACAAACTCATTTTCGCATTAATAATATTAGTAAGGATAGTTAGGATTTGGATTAGGATAGGATGTTCATTATTACTATTTACCATGTTAACACTGTAATCTGTTTGTGAACCTATTATAAATAAATAAATACCCATTCAGGCATAGAAGAGTGAGGCTATGTATACATTAGCTTATGAAGTCGCATATTATACGCATATTCAGTCAGTCAATGATTCTATTAAGTGCTCATATTATATCGCAACCAACATATAGACTACATACAGTAATACCCAAACAAATTTAATACACTAGACACCACAGGTATTAATTGCCGTGGTCACATAATAAATTGTAACTATTTATAATACTATAATATACTTAATTCTAAGAGAGGAATGCATATGGCTTTATTTTTTTTTGCTTTAAAGTTAGCGTATCTCAGTGCTGGGCAAACGCGTAATGTATGTATAATCTAGACTATTTAGACGTTATAATTTTATATCACATAAAATTTAAATACCTAACATAATTAACATCAGGCCCGTTTAATGTATTTCCACGAAGGGTTAGTCCAAGTTATAAAACGCCCACGTTCTGCAAGCCATGTTTTGATCTCACTTAATTCGATGCGAGTCTATTGTTAGTTACTGGGTGCGGCTTCATATTCTATAAACACTGCTTCTAAGAGAATAAAATACAGGAAGTTTCGCTTTGATATTCACGAAGTGGAAGACTGAGGTATTTACACTTACATTTTGCAAAAGTTTTTTTCGATCCCACTTAAGACTGCGCCGAGCGAAATGTGCCAAAACAGGCGGTTACAGTTACGTGAATAAAATCAACACTTTTTGTTTAATACAAATATAAAATATACATTTACCATAACAATGAATTTGTTTACAATTACTTCGTGTAAAAAACATAAAATAATTAATATTTTCGCCTACAAAAATACGTAAATTTGCACTAAAAATGTATAAACGTAAGTTCGTGTTACGTGATTTTTAGATTATAACAGTAGAAATCTATCCTATTTTACAGCTTAAACGAAACATAAATAGTTATATTACAATTTGTCCGTCCCAAATATTTAAGTTATTGGTTGAGAATAAAGATATATATTTATCAAACAAGCACTTCAAATCCTCCGTACAATTTTACTATGGCGGCCGCGCGCCGATTTGAATATGCGCCGCATGAGCTCTGTCATTATCTGTCTTACGCTCGGCGCAGTCTTAATAGTGGATGAGAGAAAAGCACGGAAAGGTACCTGATAAACATCAACAGATTCACTGTATAATGTGGTGTCTTTAACCATATCTGGGAAAATGTGTATGAAATGAGTCCCTGTTTTCTCCTTCAGAGATGTTTAGGATTGATCTTATGTAAGCAGAAATCTCTTATAACACTCTGTCTGGCTTGGAAATTTAACTGTTGTTGCCCTTCATTCCCTATTAAAGGGATTACATATGTTGCAAGTCATAAATGGATATTAAAGTGTCGCCTATGATCACCCAGGTGATCATTGTGGAATAGACTTAATCTTATGTCCTTACCAATATTATAAATGTGCATGTGAGTTTGTTTGTTACGCTTTCACGCCTTAACTACTCGACCAGTCTTTGTCAAATTTTATATATACGTTCTGAGGTACAAATATCGGGCATAGAGTTCCTTTCATCTAGAAAAAAGTATCTATTAATAATCGCATAAAATAGTTCTGATTTCTATCACCAAAGATGGGCGAGGAATGCGTCGAGCGTTTAGTTATCCGTTACTTTTGTAGTCACATTGCTACTGTGTAACCTCAATATTTTAGATGTACGTACGACCTCAATAGTATCGACTGAATAAAATTGTGCTGAATATTATTTAATATTTTACTTAGTCATATACACACATGTAAACAGTAATATACATAATTAAATATATATAATCCTTACTAATATTATAAATGCGAAAATGAGTTTGTTTGTTTGTTACGCTTTCACGCCTTAACTACTCAACCGATCAACATGAAATTTTGCATACACGTTGTCAGGGGTACAGAATAGGACATAGAAATCCTTTCATCCAGAAAAAAGAACTGTTGCAAACCTAACCTAACCTACATTTACGCGAGCGAAGCCGCGGGTGAAAACTAGTTAAATATAAAATTGTGTACCACTGTTTGAGTCGGTAACACATAGACGGCAGTTTGGTGTTGAGTAATTGACGCCGAGTCCTGCCACACATTTTTAATCAATGTTAAAGTGAATAAATAATTTCTGGTATTTCCGTGTTCTAGTTTACCCTCTACAAACGTACAAACATTTAAGCAACATAGTCCATTTTGTTGTTGTTAAAATTAAGTTTGTTTAGAATACATGCCGAAGTTCATTATACGCGTGAATAGTTATGCCGCTGGCGTTTGAATGTTTCTGCATAATCCGGACCCTTGTTTACAATAAACATGTTTTTTGGAACGTGTAACACTAGTCAACTAAAATGAAAGCTAAATATGATATTAATAATCGGTATTGTGTCATGTTTGTTCTGATACGGATCGAAATTCACCGCGGATATTTTAGGGTTATTGTCCAGTTGAGTCCGATTTGAAAGAGATAAAATAAAAGAGGAACGATACCGAAATTCATATGTGTATTCAAGGACCACAATATTCAATTATAATTATTTCCCTACTAGCTTTTGGCCGCGGCTTCGCTCGCGTTAATTTAGAATTTGACAATCAATTTGGGTCGTACTCTGCTTGTAATAATATAATTCAATCATGATTCGAAAGAAACGTGGCGCCATCTATTATCATATGAAGGATTTTGTTGTTTTCTTCGGGAACAGTAATTTTTCTCGGGATGAAAGGTAACCTATATTAATTTCTGTACACCTGACAACGTATATGCAAAATTTCAGGATGATCGATTCAGTGGTTTAGGCGTAACAAACAAACAAACTCATTTTCGCTTTTATAATATTAGTTAGGAAGTTAGGATTAGGATAGTTAGGATAAGGATTACGTGCTAACTTAACAAACAATTGAAACGGACTGATTATATAAAAAAGTGGGAAGACGGGGAATCGTGAAGATGACACTGCACTCACACAACCATGCACGTGCACTTACATAGTATGTATGTGTGTGTGTGTCTACAGATATTTACACCTACAAAACGCCTGTTATATTTTAGACCCTCATACGTGGAGTTACATTAAGAAGTGCACTTATAATAATAATTATTGTCGTCTATAAATCTAGTGTAGGATGCCCTCCGACCAGGTGGGATGACGATCTGCGAAAGACTGCAGGCAGATGCTGGATGCGGCAAGCTGAGGACAGGGCGCTATGGCGCTCTTTGGGGAATGGCTATGTCCAGCAGTGGACTATTATTAGCCTGATGATGATGATGATGAGATGTTTGACCAGGCATAAAAACAATTTTATAATCAAATTTAATCATAATTGTTATAAATTTTATATCTTTACTAATATTATAAAGCTAAAGAGTTTGTTTGTTTGTTTGTTTGAACGTGCTAATCTCAGGAACTACTGGTTCGATTTAAAAGATTCTTTTAGTGTTGGATAGTCTATTTATCGAGGAAGGCTATAGGCTATATAACATCACGCTACGACTAATAGGAGCGGAGCAGCAATGAAAAATGTTGAGAAAACGGGGAAAATTCTCCTATATGAAGCAGACAAAGTTGCGCGGGGCAGCTCGTCTATTTATAAAAATGTTTATGATAACTGCTTCGCGTTATGTTATTTAACCTATGTTACTTCTAGATAAAAAGCTTTCGAATGGTAAAATATATTCTCGAAATTGGTCCAGGAGTTTTTAAACTTACTCATTACAAATAAACATACAAAAATACAAATCTTTCCTCTATATAAGTGTAGAATTACCCAATCCCAGTTACTTCCAAGAATAATTAATTACTCAACATATTAAGTATGTATTATAATCATGAATTTTGATTACGAATTCATTACTTGCGTGAAGCGAACCTAGAGGGTGATTCTATTACGCTACTAACAGACCTGCAATGGTCGTTAGTTATTAGTGTCGAATCGTAGTTGAACGACGCATTGCATAGCGACTGCTCTTAATAGCAACACGATTGGGGTCGTATGGAAGGAGTATTCCGCTTTCGGCACCAATTTTTTCGGCACCTATGGTTTCGGCACCTAAGCTTCTTCACTTTCAGCACCAATAGGTATTTTTGCTTAGTGCCGAATATGGAATAAAATGCCTATTGGTGCTGAAAGCGGAATAGCTTAGGTGCCGAAACTATAGGTGCCGAAAAAATTGATGCCGAAAGCGGAATACTCCGTATGGAATACTGCCCGGTAACCGGATGGTATTTCGCCGTCTGGTTGTAGGAAGTATTGTGATATCTTTTCCTAGTCCATTTTCTATCAGTGTACGATACGTCCTTATAGTCATAACGGCATTTTGGCTGGAATATTAACAGTTGACTTATATTCATAAACTTGACATAGAAATGTGTCATACCTACATTTCACCAGCTGTCTAGCGACAGCAAAATAATAAAATGTTAAAAAAAAAATGAAAATTTTAGTTACCTAATTAATTTAGGTCACAAAGTAGGACTTTTAGTTAGTGTAATTAAGACGTTCGTCTTAATTACACTATGTTTCTTATGTCCGTTGTATGAATGTTTGTAAAGTTCCCTGTGACAGAAACATTATGCCTAGTGCTTGAAATGTCTTTTCGCTGGAAAATAACACTCACTTTTCATCAGCTATTTGTAAGTCCCACGCAATAAGAAGCGAGCCAATAGACTACACTAATACTTTGTTCGACTTAGTAATTTAACCCCAGACCTCATGCACAGAAGCGTATTAACCGTCACGTAAGGCTTTCTTTTGCATACATCTATGTATATATACGTCAGTATGTATACGTCAGTTGCAGCACGGAATCCAAAAATATACATAGTTGACGGCAATTGCCTCTTCTCTCATAACTTGGAGCCTAAACATAGTTAATAGTCATAAGCGTGTTCGTACTTATGATGCACTAAACACAATAAAATATTATATTTGATTCAATTTTCGATGACGTTATTCCACTGATTTTAACAGGAACATTGTTTTGTTAATAGAATTACCCTTTTGTTTGAACTCGGATAAACATTCGATATTTTGTTGTGTGAATATACTGTCAACACCTCATCACGAATGTTGGTATTCAATCTAATAAATTAATTTAATTGAAATATTGATATATGAATTTGTTTATTTTTATAAACTAATGTAATATCGGTGGCACAGCGGTAGTCATGCGACTGTTGTGTATGAGACCTTGGTGTCGATTATCGGGTCGGGCGAAGCCTTATTCGATTTTTCTGTTTAGAAATACGTAGGCTTTCCGCACGTCACAATAACATGCTCCAGTGGAAGACCAGTACCTGGTTCTTGAAACCAGGCAAATGCTGAACTGGAGTTCTGATTGCTACAGCTATGGGACACATGTCAAGATTTATTTTATTTTATTTTATTTTCGAATTTAGAAAACTTACAGCTAGTTAACAAGTATGTATATCTTTGACTAAGCTATGGCCAATTACAAGTTTTCACTTATAGTATTTTTATAAAAAACTTGGTGAAACGGCTACCTAAAACAATATTGCTTTTAAAATAAATTATTTTAGGTAGGAGGACAAAATAAGCACATAATAATTACAAAAAAGGAAAAAAAAATTATAAAAAAGGAAAATACATACACACACTCATTAGTAATCGATTTCTAGGAAATTGTTTATTAAGAGTATTTTATGTTACTGTTTTTTATTTCTTCCTTTTTTTATTATTATTTTTGTTATTTCTTTATAAACATTGTGCCCAGCTGTATAGCAATAAAGACTTCTTTCTTTCTTTCTTTTTTACCTGGTATTACATGGGTTCTTAAAACTATAGCTTGTGAAATGTGGTTGTAATAGGAATACCATTTATATGTGGGTGTATTATATATATATAAATGCATACAGGTCCCATATAATAGGGGTAAATTCATTGGCATGTACACAGTCCCCTGTTGCTATGGAGAATTGTTTAGCAGACACACCTAATGATTCTCTTTGTGGGTACAACAGCATCGATGGTCCCATGGCATAAATATGAATTTATTTTTCATAGCCAGTTGCACTCACTGATCGGTAAACGATTAGCGAGGTTAAGCAACGTTGGGTGCGGTCAGTCTATTATATAGATGGGTGACTGCTTAGTGGTATTTTATCTGAGCGTCTCCGTGCTTCGGAGGGCACGTCGATTCCCAGTTGTCGCCAAATTGACAGCAGTCGCTAAGCCATGTCAGTGGCCTACGGCCTATTATTTTGACCCTCCAGCTAAGCTTTGTGTATTATGTATTTGGTATGGCGGCACGTAAAATCATGACCCTTGGATCGCAATTCCAATGTTAAGACGTTATTTTACTCAATATTTTGATATGACAGCAAACAAGGTATCTTCTAAAATTTCAGTTATAGCACGTAATAATAAGAGCATCTAAGCAATTCGATTTCATAGCAAATCTAACCAATGAGAAATCTTGCCATACGTAAAACTACATACTTAAAAAAATAGTTCATATTTATCACACAGAGTTGCTTAGACTGCGCCGAGCGTATGACAGATAATTACAGAGCTCGTCCGGCGCATATATTCAAATCGGCGCGCGGCTGCCATAGTAAAATTGTGTGGAGGATTTGAAATGCTTTTTTGATAAATATGTATCTTTATTGTCAACCAATAACTTAAATATTTGGGACGGACAAATTGTAATATAATTATTTATGTTTCGTTTAAGCTGTAAAATAGGATAGATTTGTACTGTTATAATCTAAAAATCACGTAACACGAGCTTACGTTTTTGCATTTTTCGTGCAAATTTACGTAATTTTGTAGGCGAAAATATTAATTATTTTAAGTTTTTTACACGGAGTAATTTTATTGTAAACACATTCATTGTTATGGACTAATACTAAATGTATATATTATATTTGTATTAAACAAAAAGTGTTGATTTTATCCACTTAACTGTGACCGCCTGTTTTGGCACATTTCGCTCGGCGCAGTCTTATATAAACTACTTTTCAAAACACTCAAACCGAATTTTTCACGTTCTCAAACTTTAAGTTTACAACATTACCATTCTTTACATTTCCAACTGAGTAATTACCGTAATATATCATAAAATAAAGTTAAAAGTTTCCTTCAACGAACTACTTTGAATATAAACAGTTTTGGAATTCAAATAAAAGAGTTTGCAAGCTTCTTTAGCGTGGAGAACCTATAAGTAACAGTTTCTCTGGCGCAAAGAAAAAGAATACAGGTACTTGTTACACCGTTCCGTAACAAAAGCAAATAATACCTTTATTTTAAACCTACATAAATATTGCCTAGTTGGCGCAGTTGTAGTACGTGCGACTAATATGCATGAGGTCGCAGATTCCATCCCCGGGTCGGGTAAAGTGTAATTGCGTTTTTCTCCCAACAATAAATGTTCTTTTTTAATTTTCAATAGCAGAACAATCTGTTATTGAGATAACAGACTCTTCTGCTACTGAGATTTTTTGAAAGGAAGATAAGCTGGAGAGAACTGGAAGACTTTTAAAGTAGTAGAGCCGCACTGATTTCAGCATGAATGGGCCGGCTCGACCGGGGAAGGACTACCCTCTCACAGAATATCGACGTGAAATAGCAGTATTCCTACTTTTGTGTTTCGTTCGGTGAGTAAGAGTGCCGGAGGCCCAATCACGCCCTTTCCCTCTTCCCGCTCCTACTCCTTCCCACTTCCTTTCCTAAAGGGTCGGCAACGGGCAAGTGATGCCTCTGGTGTTGCAGGTGTCCATAGGCTATGGTGACCTCTTACCATCAGGTGGGCATATGGTTGCTTGCGACCTTAGTTGTATAAAAAAAAGACGTTGGTCTGGAATTCTTGTGACCGGTAAACCACAGCAGGTGAAATGTGGGTCGGATACACCTCTGCATATCTTTTTGGGGATACAAGCTCGAGACTATTGTGTGTTAAAACGTTCCACTCCGTTTAAAGTATCCTGTGGTTATGGACGGAATCAATGATTTTTAAATAACGTAACATTAAGTTCAGCGAATGACCTATGAAAATTTTAAAATAGGAAAATTACTTCGGCATTTATATTACAAAATTGATTTAAAACATTTATTGAAATTGTATACACGTCACGGTTTATACTAATAATACGCAGAAATATTTCATTATGTAAGTGTATAGTTCAAAGTGTAACAAATATTAAAAGCACCTAGCGCGATTCGGTGTAATCATGTGAGACTTCGTAAAGACTGGGGATGCCCACCACGCGGTCACAAAATACAAAGATATAGAAAACTGGTTCGATATTAAGCGTGAAGAAAAGAGCAGCGATAGCTCAGTGGGGAGACCAACAGACTGCAATGCAGGGGGTCTCGGGCTCGAACCCATGTCGCACACCTCTGACTTTCGGAAGTTATATGACTTTTCAAACTTAAGTGCGTATTGATTGACAATTATCGCCTGCTCCGTGCCTCGGAGAGCACGTTAAGCCGTCGGTCCCGGCTGCCATGAACATCTATGGCAGTCGTTATTGGGAGAGTGTCGACACAAAAAGATCCCACTGGGTCGAAGTGTCAGCGGTCTGCACTGACTGGCCCCCACATAAGATAAGATAAGGGTGAAAAACCATACACACACACACACACCTAGGCACGTATGTACTGCAATTTTAGATTATGTCGCATGCGTCGTTCTTACGTTATTTCTTCGGCCTTGATGGCGTAGTGGTTAGTGTAACCGACTGCCACGCCTGAGGCCGCGGGTCCGATTCCCACACAAGTCAAACATTTGTGTGCATGAACATGGATGTTTGTCTTGGTCTGGGTGTTTCTATTTATAATATGTATGTATTTACGAACAAAAAGTATATATGTATGTTTATCCATTGTCTAGTACCCATAGTACAAGCTCTGCTTAGTTTGGGCTAGATGGTGTTGTGTGTATGTGATAGAATATTATTATTATATTATTATGTTATTACTCAGCAAAATTCATCCGGTATTACTGTATTTAATGGTCATGTATAAATGTGTTAGCCTTCAAGTTTTGGATTAAATTTGAAACTACTGAAAATATTCTGAAACTATAGGCTCTGTGACTCTGCTCTTGCTGTTTTGGCGCAGTGGTTCAAGTTATCGGTTCGCCACTGCAACCGCGCTGAGTGTTGTGGGTTCGATCCCCACACGGGACAAAATCTTGGTCCGACTCTGGGCATTCTTTGAATCCGTTGTTTGAATGTTTGTAAAGTATCCCGCGACACAATAATTATTCCTAGTGCATAAGGTGCCGATAATTTTTTTTTTTTCAATTTACCAGACAGGCAAACTTTTGCACCTTTCAAAGCACAGGTGACGTAGTTGTTAGAGTGGTTCCCTCAACACCATAGCTATAGCCAGTTCAATCTGCCTATGCCCTAAATGTTGTAGCGATTAGTTTGGTAAAAGTGAAGAATTAACCATATTATGTAATAATATAATTTGAGAATTGCAAACACTTGTTTACATTTCTTTTTACTTTTTCTTTGAACGAAGCAATAATCTAATACGTAACTCAATTATTTCATATGATTAGCTTTTAGGCATCTCATACTTACAAGTGACCAAAAATGTCGTCTGTAAACAATTGCTTCTTCATTGCTTCTCATTTTTAGAATATCGTATGACATTCAAATACACAACACAAAAACAAAAGCCAAAGCACGTCACCAAATTCAAAATGTATGAAAAGGCCCAATTTTTCCGACGCTACAGCCCATTAATCCGTTTGATTTAGGTACAAGTCTCGTACATCATTTAGATTTTCAACAATACCACGAACAACCTCCACTAAATCTACGGCTGGAGCCAAATCAAGCGTCTGTCAGCTAATAACAATAACCGTGTCACAGCCGCCGGGACATTTCTGGGGATTTACGACCCTCGTTTATTTTAGCGCAGGTGCCTCCAATAGGATTACTTGCGGTCAAGCCTTGTGCTCAAACAAAGGATGGCTAGGAACGAAGAGAAGGAGTGGACAGTTTTGTTTATTCTATAAGAACTACTGGCTGAATATAATTACTTGTTAGCCAAATAAGACATAATAAAAAATTGGTTGTCTGTAAAGTCGGTTTACGGACGATAAGTTAACGTGACAACGTCGTAACGTGCCTTTCGCTCGCTCGTGTAATGCTCTCGTTCCGATCGTAACGTTACAATGAGCGTACGGGCAATGAGCGTAACGGGACAATGAGCGTAACGGGACAATGAGTCATCCTTTTTCGTGCGTGCAGCCTGCGTTAATCGGTTTATTAGACGTTGTCACGTCAATAATATTCGTGAAACATATAAATGACACGTTCCTAATTTAAATTCGGTTAACAAAACGAAAAGTATAATTATTGTCAATGTTTACATACAAGATAGTGTATAAATTAACTCTGCAAGTGATGTGAAACGTGTTACAATTAACTGATAGTAATTTGATTTAGATAATTAAATTATAATGACACGAGCGGCTACAATGTTGAATCTACAAATAAATAAAACAGATTATTTTTATTTAAGACACGCAAATAATAAGTTTTATTACATTTGATTCACGTGTAAGAATAATGTGCTTATAACTATATCCTAATATGGCTATAGCTGCAAGAATACTACATTTTACTCATAAAACTCTAAGAGCGTTATATAGGCTACAAAGAAAAACCTGATTACTAACCAATAATAAAATTATTACGCTGAAAAAAGTTTAATGTGTAAACTAAACACATTATTCTAGTCTATAATTCATATAAAGTCTGAAAAGTCGGGACAGTAGCTGAATTAACTAAAAAAATATCTTTGTTTTTATACCGACTGCCACGCCTGACATTGCGGGTTCGACTCCCGCACAACTAAAACATTAGTGTGCATGGACATGGATGATTCTCTGGGTCTGGGTGTTTCTATGTATAATAAGTACGTATTTACAAAAAAAAAGTACATATGTATATTTATCCGTTGTCTAGCACCCATGCCATAGTACAAGCTCTGCTTACTTTGGGCTAGATGGTGTTGTGATAGAATATTATTATTATTATTGCTTTTGAATATATAACCAAAAATCAATAAAACATAGCTTATTGAATTATTATACAAAAGCAATAAAAATAAAGATTTAAGAAAGTCTAGATCTCGTATTAACACTGAAGTATCTTTCTAAGTTATAACGTACAAACTTGATGCAGTTACTACCACATAATCGTGCTCATTTGATATAATCACAGTTTCTAACAATGTTCATGCATCAATTACCACATCTCAGTGTGGAATTTCTCGCCATAAGGGATAAAGTGACTACTTAATTTAAATGATGGATTCAAATTTCGTCAATTATGAGGATTTCAAGTTGGCATACTCCTGCTAGTCATTTGCTTGTGTGCCAAGTGGGTGGTGAATTAGCTTAATGAATACTAGATGTGACATTTTATTGCAACAATTCGAATGTGGTAATCAAAGGAAAACATCATGAGGAAACCTGCATATCTGAGAGTTCTCCATAATGTTCTCAAAGAGTATTCCTACTGTTGTATTTCGTTCGGAGAGTGAGAGTACCAGAGGCCCAATCACCGCCTTACCCCCTTCCCGTCCTTCTCCTTCCCACTTCCTTTCCTAAAGGGTCGGCAACGCGCTAATGATGCCTCTGGTGTTGCAGCTGTCCATAGGCTACGGTGACTACTTACCATCAGGTGGGCCGTATGCATGTTTGCCACCGTGGAGTAAAAAAAAGAGAAAAAAAGATATGTGAAGCAGACTTCTACAGATACCACGCTAGACCAGTGCGGGTTTGGCAAACCAAACCCGCACTGGTCTAGCGTGGTGGACTATGGCCTAATCCTTCTCACACTGAGATGAGGGCTCGTGCTCAGCAGTGGGACCATTTAATACAGGGCCGATATTATTTGTATTCAAATGTGCGTTCTAGAGAGATCACTGCATCGTTTATCATTGCATGCCCGATACAGTGATTGATTTTTTGTATATTCAATTTTAGTAGTAAGAATAGGCACAAATACAAATGAACACTGTATGATTGAGATGAATCACAGAATTCTGGGCATAAAGAGGCAAAAAACAACAACAATAATAGCCCTGTATTAAACTATCCCACTGCTGGGCACGAGCCTCTTCTCACTATGAGAAGGGTTAGGCCATAGTCCACCACGCTGGCCTAGTGCGGGCAAAACAACAAATGACACGGAAAATAAATATCGAAGAAAAAGGAAGCAGCTTCGTCAGCCGGGTAACGAGAAAATCGTCAGCATGATAGACCATGACTAATTAATTTGTCATCTTCAAATCTTGTTTCAAATACATACATACATACATAGATTCACGCCTGTTTCCCAGAGGGGTAGGCAGAGACTACGGATTTCCATTTACTACGATCCTGACACACTTCTCTGGCTTCATTCACTTTCATCACATTCCTCATACACGCCCGTCGGTTCAAGGAGCTCTTAACCTGGCCTTTGTCCAGAACGCCTCCGATCTGGTCGAGAAACGTTCGCCTAGGTTTTCCTCTTGCGACTGTTCCATTCACACTAGCCTTATAAACTTTCTTAGTCAGTCTTTCCTCGTCCATTCTTTCTACATGTCCAAACCAGCTTAACATACCCTTTTCTATTCTTGTAACTATATCCACATTCATGCCGCATCTCTCTCTAATCACACTATTCCTTATTCTATCTTTCAGAGTCACACCACATATGCTTCTCAACGCTCTCATTTCTACAGCATTTATTCTGCTCTCATGCTTCTTTTGCCATACCCAACTTTCACTTCCATACATAAGTGTGGGCACTAATAGTCCTCTATGAACAGCCAAACGTGCCTTTTCGGATACATTTCGACTGTTCATAAAAGCGCGTAGGGCTTCATTCACTTTGTTGCCAGCAATCGTTCTCCTTTCAATATCTCCATCATGTTTACCATCCCTTGTAAACAAAGTACCCAAATATACAAACTCTTTCACTTGCTCCACTTTTTCTCCATCAATCAAATATTACACATCGTCACGCACTCTTCCTTTTCAAATACCATTACTTTCGTCTTGCTTACATTTATTTTCATTCCTTTACTCTCAAAAGCACCATGCATAATAGTTACCATCGCCTGCAACTCTTCCGCCGATGACGCAAGTATTACTTGGTCATCGGCATAAAGAAGACATTTGACAAGTAACTCATTCATTCTTAATCCCCATTCACAATCTTTTAAATCTTTCAAACAATTGTCCATGTATAGGTTAAACAGACAAGGTGACGCTACACATCCTTGTCTAACACCTTTATCGATGCTAAACCACTCTGTGTAGGTCCCATTTATCCTAACACAAGCTCTGGAATCATCATAAAGAGATTTCAGAGCTCGCGTGAGTTTGCTATTCACTCCATACATGGACAATGCCGACCAAAGTTCATTCCTCACCACTTTATCATAAGCCTTTTCCAGATCCACGAATGCGCAATAGATCTTTTGACCTTTGGCCAAAACTTTTTCGGCTATGCTCCGTAAGGAAAAGACCTGATCCGTACATCCCATACCCTTTCGAAATCCCGTTTGTGCATCTCATATTTTCTTGTCGGTTACTTTCACAATCCTTTCAATTAACACTTTTGCATACAATCTACCGACGACGCTGAGCAAGCTAATGCCTCTATAGCTTTTGCACTCTTGCTGTGAGCCTTTTCCCTTGTATAAAGGTACTATGACGGCCTTGCACCAATCACTTGGTACACGGCCGGTATTCCAGCACAAGTTAAAAAGGCGGCACAACTGAGTTGCTATAAGACCCTGTCCAGCTGTCAGCATTTCGACTGTAATCCTATCATACCCACCAGCCTTTTCTAATTTCATGCTTTTCAATGCTTTCATTATTTCATCCATACTAATAGGGCTTTCATCACTACTATCATTATCATTCATTTCGAAACTTTGCCCTTGCCATTCCTCTCTTTCAAATAAACTTTCAAAATATTCCTTCCATCTCTTCAGTACGCTCTTTTCTTCATTCAGTAAACTTCCATTCTTATCTCTGATTGATTTCAGCTCTGTGGTTACGGTTTTACCTCGAACCGAGCGAATGGATTTCCAGAAAAACTTCGCGTTGGTCCGGAAATCTTCAGATAATCTTCTATCAAACTCGTCTTTCAATTCCTCTTTTTCCTTTTAATTACATCTTTCACTACCTTATTCATTCTTATAAACTTATTCCTAGCTTCATTCACATCCTCATTCGTTGCTTTTTGCATTCTTTCATTGGCTCTGACAGATAGCCAGTCCAACCATGCCTGCTTCTTCTCACGTACTACCCCTTGCACGTCTTTATCCCACCACGCATTTTTCGATTTTATAACTTTCCTCTTCTTGCTCACACCGCATACTTCTGACGCTACAACAACCACTTCATGCTTAAACCACTGCCATAATTCTTCTATATCATCAGTGTCACAAAATCTTTCAAATCTTTTCCTAAATTGATTTTTATACTCGTCTTTCAATACTTCATCTTGCAAATTTTCTACTTTTATTCGTTCTTGGACACTTGTTCGGGTAGGTATACGGTGTCGCCATCCTTTGAAGAGGCCACGTATCCGGCTCATAATCAAAAAATGGTCGGTATGGACACCAATACCTCTATATACCCGAGTGTCTAGGACATTCTTTCTCAATCTTTCATCCACTACAACAAAGTCAATCATACTACTTCTTACATTCTTTGCTTCTCTTGTATACTGGTGGATTCTTTTGTGGGCAAACATAGTGTTTGTCACACAGAGATTCCACTCCAAACATAGCTCAAGCAACCTTTTTCCATTCTCATTCACGCTTTCGTCCCCATACTTGCCTAAAACCCTTTCGTATCCTTCACGCTTTACTCTCACCCAACCATTAAATATTCGATTATAATCTATACAAATAAATAAAATTGAAGTGTCTGTTTTTAATGTCAAAATAACAGCTTTTTATCTAATGCATATGAAAGTATATAAGGTACCTATACGGAAACATCTATTTAAAAAAAAAATTATCTGTCTGTCTGTTTGTTCCGGCTAATCTCCGAAACGGCTGAATCGATTTTGACGGGACTTTCACTGGCAGATAGCTGATGTTATAAGGAGTAACATAAGTTACTTTGATTTTAGAAAAACATAGGGTTCCGCGGAGACAAACACTTTTTAGTTGAAGTCTACGCGGACGAAGTTGCAGGTAACAGCTAGTACATATTCATTTATCAACACTTGGATGCAGGATCAAACAACTTTCATACATAAAAAAATGTCTTTTCCTAGCATAGTACTTGTATTTGCCTCCTCCAAAATTTCATGAATCAAGGAATCTGAAAGTACCTGGAAACCTTCTCGCTGCTTACCCATTGAAGTAACGATACTGACTTGGCAACAATAGCTACGGTATATATTTTTTTGAATATTTGCGCGTCTGTGTGTACTTGGTAGCGTTCTTAAGATTAATTTTCAGTGGCCTTTGTGGGCATACAACGAAATGTAGCTATCAGTTACAATTTTGTACTGTGAAAGCCCCTTTGTGAATGTTAGAAAAACTCTAAGAGCAAATTGTTTGTAAGCGATATTTTACTTGGAAATTCAAAAGAGTCTAGTGATTCTTTTTGTGAAGTAGGCTTGTTGAAAGTCTTAAATAATAATTATGCTCTTAAATCTGATTTGTAGGTTACGTATTATAATTTTGACTTACGATTGAAGCCAAATATATAGTCCTGGTTTTGGTTTCCAAGCTAATTCAAACTTAAAAAAATATGCGTAATGATTACATTTCTGAATTTTGTTGTTACTTTAAACAGTAAAAATCGATATATACTTTGAATAAATCATATTCTATCGGTTCTGTCTTGATTGCACAGCGGTAGAGAATGCGATAACTCTGCGTAAGATCTCGGGTTTGATTCCGGGTAAAGTGTTATTGAGATTTCCTTCTAGAAATTTCTTAACGGAGTCTAGAAATATTACCAAAAAGCAGCAATATATTGGAACCTACATACATGTCTGGGGAAATGTGGGTACAAAACAACTTTGCCATCCCTTTACCTGATATTCTAGTATACTTCTTGCTGTATACTTGACACATTTTCAAAGTCTGAGCTGCAATTAAGATAAGAATCTAATAACACCATTTCTTGAAAAAAAAAATAGAATAACAATTCTTCCGAATCAAAAATCAAACCTTACAACTTATATAAACGTAAACGTAACTTAAGCCATAACGAGTCAGCTACAAGTAATAGAGCTGTAACATAATCGTATACTTGAGACTTTACAATCAATATACTGTTATCTGAGAAACTGCAGCCGTCGAACAAAGCGCCTGAAGGATATCGGTAAGCAAACCGTTCAGTTAATGAATCTTGCCGTTTCATGTTTCGATACGTTTCAAATCAAATACAATGTGTTATTCGGATATCGACACTGACAGATTGCAAACCAATTACCTATCAAGATTTTAGTAACTGAGGTAGAATATCCATTACTGCCACAATAGTGTAACTTAATTTAAATGTAACTGTTTCAGGCTCGGCTTAGTTCGAATAATAATTTTGTCATCAAAATATAGGCTTCTCAAGAAAAGTATATTATAGCCAAATTTTTAAAAGCGAAAATTATATGGAACGTGAATATCTTTAAAATATTTAAGAGGAAGAGCTCGCGTGCCGTTGTCAATTATATGGAACGAACCAACTCACTCTCAGTACATCTTACACGAAACCGCCGTAGGAAAAGCAATTGTTACTGCGTTTTGCCCGGTGATTACACGTATTTTTTATTTTATTTTATTATAATTTGGGATAATAAACAGCTACAATACACAATATGTTTAAATATAGAAGCTGCATAATAGTATGTTACAATATTGCAGCCCACTACATTATCCACGATTTAACAAAAACAGTATGACAGAAGATAAAAAAGCCACTAAAAAGCATCATATTGAACATATGAAAATATCAATAAAATTACGATTATAAGTGTTCGCGACAACGTTAATATTGACTTGAATCGTGTTATTGTGAGTGAATACATAAGTGTGACGAATAAAGTTTATCGTTATAATAGTGCCGAATTACGTCA
The DNA here is from genome assembly GCA_963564715.1 of Catocala sponsa. Classification (NCBI taxonomy): domain Eukaryota; kingdom Metazoa; phylum Arthropoda; class Insecta; order Lepidoptera; family Erebidae; genus Catocala; species Catocala sponsa. The sequence goes on from OY751337.1 coordinate 3,341,232, forward strand.
TATAATTAGACTTGAAAAGTGTAGATAAATAGTGTAAGTAATTTAATATTATGTTTATTTTATATAGTTTAAAGAATATCATGTTTAAAGCATAAATATTGCCAATAAAATGCATTTTTACCTCAAGTTAGGTATGTTAGGGTTCCTAGGTCTTAAGTTTTTAATAAAAGGTTTCACTTGTGTTTTATTTTGTACACTACTAAAAGCACTACAATATACTGAAGGAATCATATTCCTACATAATATAGTTAAAAAGTTATTACACTTTTTCTGATATAAATGTTACAGCGAAATAGATTTTTAGCCTAAAACCTAGAATAATTATATCTAGACCTAATTTCCGATAGATAAAACAGATACCAATAGATAGGTCTTATCGTGTCCTACGCGGAAATTTTTGTACCATCACGCTAGCTAGTATAGTTCCGTAGATATAAGCAGAAATATGTACCATATATAATTAAAAATAAACTTGTGGACCGAGGTTTCTGGCCGGCTCTCGTTACGGTAAAGATTAGAGGTACTTAAGCGGTACAGTATCGATCGACCGCAGGTGCTCAAGAAACCTCATCTTCAAGCCTCAAGAACCAAACGGAGCCAGCCAGAAGCCTTCAACCAACTGAACTATGAAGCTTGTTTCTATTCATTTAAAGTCCTGATCCTGACCCGCACATCGAACCCGCAACAACACGCCTTTACATAGTACAGTCTACACATCGTGTACAGGACGTCAGCGACTCGACGGTTGTTTTGTAACCATCATCATATAGTAACGAAGCCCCGAGTTCGCCCGTCCGGTACAATAAGAATCTACTATTCGTCGAATAGGACAGCGCAATCCCGAGTTGGTTCGACATTAGTTTAAGGTGAATAGAGTACCTGTACGGACACTTCATTTATTTACAGTTCGGGGAACAGTGTAACATAATTTGCATGTAAGTTCAATAGAGTCAAATTTATTATGTACAATGTTATGTAACACATTAGCCTCTAATAACTTGCGTCTAGATTCGCGTCAGCAGGTTGTACTTTTGTAATAGCTGTTCGTATGTTAGATATGATCTGCAACACCTGAAGTGCATGGCGCGAAGGAACTTACGCTGGACTCTTTCGATCGCATCTACATACTTCCGATAAAATGGGTTCCATATAGGCACGGCATATTCCAATTGAGATCTTACAAGTGTCTTGAATAAGTAGAGATATGTGGAAGGGCGTTTACATTCAGTAGATGACCTCATGACGAAGCCATACATTTGAAATGAGTTATTTATAATTTTGGCTACATGCTCATTCAGAGACAGCTTGTCATCGATTAACACGCCTAGATCTTTAACCAAGGAGACACTATTTAGCGAGGTGTTATTCAACTTATAAGTAAATTTTACCATAGTGTTATTTTTAGTAAAATTTACTTTGTGACACTTGGCGATGCTTAAATGCAGTTTGTTAACAAGGCAATATGCCGCGAGTCTATCTAGGTCTTCTTGGAACAAGAGGCAGTCTTCCGCATTGTGTATTGTTTTGAAGGCTTTCAAGTCATCGGCATATAAAAGAAATGTTGAGTGTTTAAAACAGTTGTTAATATCGTTTATATATGAATTTAAACAACAGGGGCCCCCAAATTGAGCCTTGTGGAACACCAGATGTTATAGACACTGCTTTAGACTGAAAGCCGTTCACAACAACCTTTTGTGTCCTGTTTTTTATATAAGATGAGAACCAGCGAAGCAAATTACCTCGTATACCATTAAACGCTATCTTATTCAAGAGAATTTCATGATCGACCTTGTCAAAAGCCTTTTTGAAGTCTGTATATACAGCGTCCACTTGTAGTCGTCTGTCCATATTTCAAAAAGGAATTTTGAAAAAATCTGAAGATTTGATATTGTGGAGCGCCTTTGAACGAACCCATGCTGTTCAGGAATTATAACATTATGTAGGATTGCGTATACTGTATTATGAACGAGTCTTTCAAAAAGTTTTGACAAGGTCGATAGAATATAAATAGGCCGATACTGCTCAACATCATGTTTTGAGCCACTTTTGTGCACAGGTGTAATATTTGCCTGTTTCCATATATCGGGGAAGACGCCCTCACTTAAGCATCTGTTATAAATAATATAAAGTGGTTTACAAATAGTATTAGCGGTGGCCTTAAAGAACATATACATATTTCTCTCTCTTGTCCTGTTATTCTATCTTTATATATTTACTCTATATTTAATTTACTTCCTAAGGGCAGGCCCACGCGAGTGCTACCTCTGGTGTTGAAAGCGATCATATTCTAGGATAATTACTTACCATCAGGCGGACCGTGGCCTTGTCTGACACCTTGTTAGTATACCTACCTTGTTAGTATGCCTCCATGGCGCAGCGGTAGTGAATGCGACTGCTGTCTATGAGGTCTCGGGTTCGATTCGAGGCCCGAGGTTAACCTCGGGCTGCTATTGAACTTTTTTAATTCCTAAGAATTTGGCGGTGTTAGACACCCCCGTGCCACGGAAAGCACGTAAAGCCGTTGGTCCTACGCCTGATTTCTCTCCCGTCGTGTCGGATTACCGTCCCATCGGATCATGAGAGTTACGGAACAGAGAGTGCACTTGTGTTTGCGCACACGCTTGTGCACTATAATATCTTCTGCGCAGATGATCAGTCTCCGTTAAGACCGGTCGCCTTGACCGATATTCGGTCTGGAGGACTTAATAAAAAAACAATAACTACCTAAATACGTAGTCTCTTATCTATATGCCCAGCCAGCCTGCCAGCTATAGTATCAGCTCACATGTGATAGACAGCAGCCATATTGCAGTAGTTTAAAAATAAATAATAACAAATCAACAAACCCGCGAACACAATAACTTACATTTGGCTTACCAACCAAATAAAGGGCCTTGAACACAAAACGCAATCATAAACCTGACCACAACGACCCTTCCCCAATTAACCAAAGAGTTTAATTGTAATAAGGTCTTAATTAGACGTCAATCGGACTGAATTGCTTTAATTTCACTGTTGCTACGCGAAATAAAAATGTAGGTACTCGGTCGTGTTTTAATCCGATTGGTATCTGTAATTACGATAAGGAATGAGTTTAATACAGAGGGTTTTAATTTGAGTGCGGTCAGTGACGGGGTAGATTGGGACAAGAATTTTTTCAAGGATAGTTTCTGGTTCACTTGTGAGTTGCTATAGGCAAAGGTGTATAGTCGATTTCAATCCATTTGGATGGAAATGTATACAAGCCAAATTGATGTTAACTTTGTTAAATTTATCACATAATTACTTACTAAATGGAATAAGTAACACATTTATCTATATTTTCAACGTTTTCACATGATATCTTAGTGTTAGGAATCGGATGTGAAACAGCTTAAAAAATAACAGACGCACTTTAACCTATAATCATTGACTTATTCAAGAAATGCATTAACAAATAAAGTAAGAAATAATTGATATCACCTAACAGCAATCACACAGCACGTCCGTTCCGTCCGCCGCTCGATGTCAAAGTGAGTCATTGCGCGCCGAGCGCGCTTTTATAGCACGCTCGATCGGATGATTCGTAACGTTACTTGTTTACGTCGCATTCCGCAACTAACATTAGTATATTTAAAGCAATTGGCGTTTGATTAATAAATAATTATTTGATTTGGAAAATCTTAGACGAAAAGTGAGGTTATTTGTCAGATGAAAAAAATCTATAACTTATGATTGCATAACGTTGTATGCCAAAAAAATTGTTTATGTCGTAACATTTTTAGTAATTGATTAGTTAATCCAAATTTGTTCAACAAAAACTGTCAAACTGCCATTTTGTTCACTTTTCTTCGCTGATTTTTATAAGATATAATATATACATATATTTATATAATTTTTTTAAGATATAATTCTAGCGGTGTTTATGTAATTTGTAAGTCTTTCGCTGCATCAAATCGAATGATTCGATTAGGTAATTAATTGATTTACAATTGACGCTACAATTGGACATCACTAAAATGTTTATGGTCATGTCAATGAACCGTTTGTATACCTTTTGATTTTGTTGTATTGAAATTGACTATAGGTAAGTAAAAGAAGGCTATCTAGGATGTATACATATACTTTCTTGTATTTCATAACTTATGTACCTACTCTGTATAACTGTTTCGCAAATTATATTTACACTTTCCATGACGTTTCGAATGCTTGCCAGGACCCATGGTCACAGGGACTTTACCCTACTATATACCACTAGATGTTCCCGCGGTTTCACCCGCGTTTATCATTACTGCGCCGCCACCGTGGGTGATAGCGTGATGTTATATAGCCTATAGCCTTCTTCGATAAATAGGCTATCCAACACTAAAATAATTTTTCAAATCGAAGTAGTAGTTCCTAAGATTAGCGCGTTCAAACAAACAAACTCTTCAGCTTTATAATATTAGTATAGATTACACAGTGGAGTTTTGTAGTGTTGAATTATTTATACATTGTTTATTTATTGATGATTATTATTAACGCATAATGATTTGCGTAAACGTAAGTCAGTAAAACTAAATCGATATCACAAAAAAATGGATTGGTGACAAAAATATATAAAAAGGCTGCAAAGGGAGTTAATATTAAGATTTCTGATAAATAAAACCCTTTAGATGTATTGCCATTGTAACTAGGGCGTTGCAAACTAATAAAGCGCCTGTTTAATACTTTGATATGCACGAGGCAAGCAACAGTACGAGAGGAATGGCGGCGAATTGTGAAGCTTGCCATCAACCCTGCCATGACGACCACGACCACTCTGCCAAGAGTGTGACGACAGAGAAGAATTTACTTTGGCCGTGTATTAAGAAAATTATTGCAACGTCATGTTTTTCATACAAACTAATTTATCAATATTTTCAATGCAAATTCTATTCGTTCTTATATATTATTTATTTCTTTACTTTACGCTATGTATAGTTTCTATTATCGGAAGAATACGTGAAGACACTAAACGAAAAATTGTATAGAAATTAATTGATATACTTTATTTATATTAAATATTATTTTCGAATAGTCTATTAATGAAATAAAAAGGAACTTCATATTAACTATTGTAATTTTAATAAATTGGTAGCAATTTTTGGTAAATTCGTTAATGTCGACTGTGCTTGTAAATCGACTTTTTATTAACTATAAAAATTAATAGTCATATTTATTTTCACAATATTTTAAATATCTTTCTATTGAAATTCTCACGTTACATGAATGAAGTCTTAAATCACAAAATGAGTCAATTTACAAGCACAGCCGACATTAACAAATTTATACTTTTCACTCCGTTTCGAGCGGTGGCATACTATAGTTTTTTTTTATTGGTGCAACCTATTGGGCCTACTCATCACACTTTAATTATAGCTCTTACCACATTCACCATTTGCATCGAAAATTGCAAAGAGTTGAGTGTAATGAGGTGTAAATTAAGCGTCAATCAACCCAATTCAGATGAAATAGTGGAATATTTTTTATTTTTTCACTCATTCCCAACCAAAATATTAGAGTGCTAATAATGATGAAGACCTAATTCTCAAAATATCTGGTTGTCTTTCAATTGAAAAGACGACATAAAATTATACAATTAATTAAACCAGTGACTCACAAAGCCGATACTGAACCGAATTCCAATGTAACTTTATAGACAGCACCGAATTCCAGTAATTCATGCGATTTATCATCCAAAACAAATCTACGAGAAACATCACTGAGTCCAACTAACTTCTCGGCAGTTATATTTAATTGGCTTAATAATGCAGAAGTCCTGCTTTGAGTACACACCAATATTTACGGATTGCAACTCTAGAGACTTGAGTCTCTGCAATAATAATCACAAGTTAATTGAGCTGCGAGACCACTTTGGTGGAAGTTTTTAATAAAATGAATTATGCATTTCAAAGGGATCTTCTTGTTCCAAGTCAAAGAGTAGGGAATTCTTTGCTCTGTTACGAAGGGAATTCAGATAATTAAGCGACAATGGAGTTCGTGTCAAAAAGTTATGTTGGGGCTCTTCACTCCGTTTAGCGGAATAAAACGAGGAATGTATGTATACTGCGGTGAAACGAGAGGAATTTGCGGCAAGGATTTGTAATTTAGATGTTTCCGACATAAAACGGGACAGAAATGAATATTTTATTTAGCAAACATATTTTTGGCACGCTGGGTAAACAAGCAAATATAAATATAATGTATACAATTACTAAAATACATAATATTATTGACATTCGTGCGTCTTACTACCAGTAGTAACACGGGTATTTTTGAAGTGAAAACTTCTTTAGCGGCGTTGTGCACTTTTTTGTGATGGGTAAAAAATGTTAAGCTCGCGTCAGGACACGTGACCTGATCGAAAATTCGTAAGACGGAGGGAGAATTGTCAAACTCGCGTCAGGACACGTGACCTGATCGAAAATGCGTAAGACGGAGGGAGAATTGTCATGTTTGTGTACGATAGCGGAATAAATGAATATTGTATTTTACCACATAAATGATAGTACTTTTATACTGATAATTAAAGCAATTCGTGCAAAATCATTCCCTAACCATTCCAAAATATCAAAAATGTACAACGTTAATATTCAAGTTTTCACTTCTGCCGGCACTCCCGGAATGCAAACCATTCTTTTTTTTTTTTTGCAAGATTTACCACTTAGGCGATTCACACACTGCCCCGCGCTACGCTGCGGGATGCGTGGTGACAGAATCACGCGCGCGGGTGCGTGAGTGCAGATCGGCATCATAATGCAGATTTCTCCGCACAAACGTGACGCGTGACGCGCGCGGGTGCGTGTTTCCCCGCATGTAGACGCGTGATCTGCAGCACTGTGCGTGAATGCGTTTTCTATGTGTTGCACTACGCATGTTTTCTATACAAACACAGGTACTTGCAAACAACGTAAGAACACGCACTCCCGCACTACGCTGCGTGATGCGGTGCACTGTGCCAACCGCCTTACTGCTCAAGTAGTAACACGGGACAATTTCGTTACACTTGTTACTACCAGTCTTATACTTAGTAACACTGCCTGTAGCCATTAAAGAGCTATAATGAATGACTAGTTCTGAATATCTTTCTATGCCTGCTATTTTAATAAAAATATTGCTTATCTTATACCTCGGCCTCGATGGCGTAGTGGTCAGTGTAACCGATTGCCACGCCTGAGGTCTCGGGTTGGATTCCCGCACAAGTCAAACATTTGTGTGCATGAAATGCATGTTTGTCTTGGTCTAGGTGTTTCTATGTATAATATGTATGTATTTACAAAAAAAAGTATATATGTATGTTTATCCATTGTCTAGTATCCATAGTACAAGCTTTGCTTAGTTTGGGCTAGATGGTGTTGTGTGTATGTGATAGAATATTATATTATATTATTTACGCTGATGTATTTTATGTACAATAATTCAAATAAAATTCAATAAATATATCTTAATCATTTCAGTAATATCAGGGGCTATATTAAATAACCCCTGACATCGTTAGATGGGACAAATTGAAGCAAGATAATAAGGTTGAAGATCGAAAGCAAATTACAAGAGAAATATCAAAGAAAAGATAGGTATCTACGTAATTATGATGGTTAAGAAAATAGGGTATGGTGAAGGATCGAGTCAAAACAACAAATAAATTTTTAAGATTTATATTTAACTAGCTGTCCCGACAGACGTTGTCCTGTACAAAAGAGAAAAAAAAAAGCATATCTAAACCATTCTCGAATCCACTTGAACACACACAAACAGTTTCATTCGAATCGGTCCAGCCGTTTCGGAGGAGTTCACTGTCAACACACGTACAGAAGAATTATATATAAAAAGATGTCGGGCAGGACTAGGTCCCGTACCATAAGCTTGCGCCGATCATGAGGTGAGAGGTCAAGGCTTCGATTACCGAGTTATGCAAAATGTAGTTAAGAGCCTTCCAGTCTTAGTCAAAAGAAAGTTTGTATATGTGCCGATCAGACCCCATAAATTATTAAGGGGTCTAATTGGCATATATACAAACTTAAGTCACGACCCCATTTACGTGAATTTTAAAAAATGTATCGAGAAATGAAGGAATCAGCCCTTCAAGGACATACATGCGTCTATATCAGATTCAATTTATCTTTTGATTCTTAAGTTAATTACACAAAACCGATATCGGGCATGATTCATATTTTAAAATTTACAAGTGCCTTGTAATTGTAAATTGTAATTGGATTCTCTTTTCCGCATTTGAACTCCAAGTTGGTCCATTATGCGTGAGAGTCGGCCGGTTATGGAGATAGCCAGCCCAACTCCGCCCAGAAGCACAAAAGGTTCCTGGGTTCGCAGGCCTCGCGGAGTGACCTCGGGTTGTTGTTGTCGGGCTTACAAGTGCCTACAGCCGTACTATTACATAATATCTTTTCAACTGCCCTTTGTATTATTGGTATATGGTGCAATTTACTGGCTAAAGTTTTATGTGCGAGTTGCCAGCTTCTTGCGCGGACTACATGCGCAAGATAATCATAATTCAATATATCATGTATATATACGCGTATGCCTCGCTTCAGTTGTTTACATGGTGCATAGAACATAATTATGCACTTGCCTTAACTATCGCATGCTACATGCTGTATACCAGCGCAAGTCTAAAAATTAAAAAGGTTAATGGTGCTATACAAATCCAATTCTACAGAATTACATTAACAAAAATACCGTCCAATTGGATACTATTCTTAAAACATTATTACGGTTTGCCATCGTTATCATACAAATTTTATTTTTGAAGTGAAAACTTCTTTAGCGGCGTTATGCACTTTTTTTGTGATGGGTAAAAAATGTTAAACTCGCGTCAAGACACGTGACCTGATCGAAAATTTGTAAGACGGAGGGAGAATTGTCATGTTTGTGTACGATAGCGCAATAAATGAATATTGTATTTTACCACATAAATGATAGTACTTTTATACTGATAATTAAAGAAATTCGTGCAAAATTATTCCCTAACCATTCCAAAATATAAAAAATGCACAACGTTAATATTCAAGTTTTCACTTCTGCTGGCACTCCCGGAGTGCAACCCGTTGTTTTGTTTTGTGTATTTAGTCATTGTTCTATTTATATTCCACACACGATTTCTCTCTAGATATCCTTCAAAGAACAAAGTTGGGTCTAGAACAAAGTGAGTATTGGATAAGGTAGCAGTTATTGGTTTTGCGACAATAGAACCTTTTCACAATAAGTTTTGAAAGCTCAATTATTAGAAATCGTTTCCAGTTTTTGATATTGTCAACTAGAAGTTGTGACGCTATTTTATATCAGCTTTGTAGTTATTTCCAATTTTGACTGCGTGGAGGACGCGGCGGTATCAGTTCTGAGTATTGTGGGTTCGATAATTATATAAATATATACACAGATTTATAGAGAATTTACAAGTTGACATAACATGTAATCATTTAATTTCTTTATATAACAATAATTATATCAGCCCTGTATTAAACTGTCCCACTGCTGGGCAAGGGCCTCTTCTCACTATGAGAAGGGTTAGGCCATAGTCCACCACGCTGGCCTAGTAGTTCCAGTTCCAGTTAATTTCTCTATAACCAGTCAATATTATGTACATCGTGAGTATCATACATATCCGACAAAATGCTATGCAACGGAAATTTAATATTTTAATATCTAAGACGTGGTTGTTCTATAAATAAATAGATACATACAACAAACAAAAAATATTAAAATTCGATGCTCTCCGCCGATTAAACATGACGAAGGATCATTTCTTAATCAAAAAAAAATTAGGGCAGTCGTTGCGGACTGCCGATACAAGTGAAAACTTTAATCCTTGATCATAAACACTTCTTTATAAACCAAAAAAAAAGAAAGTTGGGGGCGGATGCTAGTTCCTGATACCCTCTTAGGCGTTATTAAGGGGATCAAAATTTCGTTATTTTTTACGTAGGACGCACCATTTCTGAGATATTGTCAATATTCTAAAAAAAAGATAATAAAGCGTGGAAGCGTGACGATGACGCGAGTTACATGATTTTTGTTCACCCAAGAAGTGCTCAACGTGCCTAAAAAAGTTTTCACTTAAAAAAAAAGCATGCTATTACTTAATGTATAATAACGTAGCTATATTGTTGTCTTATATAAGCCACAGACGCGATTTGGCGACATTAAATTATTTTGAATAGGTATCCCATCTATAATTGCAGTACCGACGTAACGGTAACATAAACTCTTTAGTTTAGCTGAAGAGATTAACAAGAATAAATATGTAATTCGCAAAGGCGATAACTTTATATAAAAAAGGAATCTACTTACTTATTTCTCTTTGTCACTTAAGGCAAAATAAACCTTGCCCATATAAGTAATTGGTGAATTTTCTCGTGTATTTTGATATTACTTTACAATGTATTGCATCGCTTTCACTTTCATACCCAGCACAATACTATAAGTAGGTTGTTACTCGATTCAATTAGCGACAGTCATTATAAACGTTTTATTCATAAAGATAACAACAAATCCGTAATAATCCCTTACAATTAAAAGAATTTTAAACCCTTAAAATTCTTCTATTTCTAAAGCAACGAACACAAATCACTCCTTGTCTCAGAAATATTTGTGCATTATAAAAAATATCCCATGAATATAACTGAAAATAGTACGCTGCCGACGTACAATCAATTCTCGATATCGATATACAAAAACAGTAACAACATTTGCAGTATGCATCACTTGCATTGACAATTCAATTAATTTAATCCCTAGCAGAACATAACGACGACAAATACTCAATACTAAATAATCGAATTATTATTGATCGAAACCAATGTGATTTTGTAAAAGCATTTCGATAACCTGGACATTCAATGCTTTATTATTGAATCCTCGTTTACGAATGGCATCGTTATAATAATATTGTATCAGAATAATACCGAATTCGGTCGATCGATTAAAGCTGATCTGTAATGAAATTGAGCAAGGGGATGAAGTGTGCCTTTTATTTCATGTTATTCTGTATTTATTTGTGTTCTGATTTATTTTTGCTTCTTGTTAAATCTGGGATTAATTTTAAAATAAGGTGCATTATACAAAAAGAAATGGGTAAATGGAAAAGGCAAATACCGGAACAAATAGGGAAAAGAAAAGAAAATATCGTTGGTTGTTTTCTTTCAAAATGTATAATATTTAATTAACACATAAGCATAGTAAATTCAGTATAGAAACATACTATAGAAAATGGGAACGGAGTAGGGTCAATAAAGGTAGAACAAAAAGAAATACAGATAGATCAAATAAAAGAAAAAGTTAATGCAAAGACAATTTTCCTATAACCATCGATCTCTTGAACTTTGGATGAAGTTAAGGATTCATAAATAATTTTACAGGCTATTATAAAAGATAATACTTATTTTTGATGTAGATTTATGATTTTGCAATATTTTTCAAACGGTAAATTCAATTAAGAAACGGCAATTACTCATGTTACTTGTACAAATATTGTAACGCAATTGTCTGGCATGGGATACATACGCATAACTTGAAAGTAAGAAACTAACTATATCCAATTATTCATAACATTTTAATCTTCTCAATAGCTGTGAAACAAAACCAAAAAAGGAGAATCATTTGCAAAATAGAGGATAAAAACGTACTTAACTTTTTTGTCTTTGCCTATTTGTATATATGTATAGATGAAGCAAGTTCTATTTCTAATAGCTGTAAATAAAGTTTGAGATGATAGCGGTTTCTTCATATAAAATTTGCACTGGCCTTCTGCTACTTTTATTAAAGACTACGTATTAGTACCTGCTACGATTCTGGCATATACCTTATTATGGTATACCACTTTCTTTTGCACGTAGGACGAAGCTGATCTACACATATAATACTGGCCTTCTGGGCAGTGGATCAAGATGAAACATACACCAAATTGTAAGTTAAATCTCAAGTAATAGTACTATGAAAAGCACATGCCAATTCATGAAGTAGTTTTTGCGTGACGCGCGTACAAACATATAGACAGAAATCTAAAAATAATTATTTTGGTTTCTATAGCTTGTATTTGTACAAGCTAAATATTTATATCTATATTTATTTTTAATTATCTATAATATTTCTAAACTAAATATTTCCGATGTCCAGACATCGACTAGTTACAATTTATTGTATTAAGTATCTATATAACTCCAGATGTGGCAATTATGCTTATTGACATATCCATTCAACCAGAAATGAGCTTCGTCGCTGAACACAATTTTTCGATAAAAAAGTGGATCTTCCTCCAACTTTGCCAATGCCCATTCACCAAATGTTAGACGTTGTGGGAGGTCGTGTGGCTTCAATTCTTGCACCAGCTGTATCTTGTAAGGTTTTACACCCAAATCCTTTCGCAAAATTTTCCACGTAGTGGAGTAACAGAGGCCCAATTGCTGCGAACGGCGGCGAATCGACATTTCACGGTCATCACTAACACTGGCGGATACAGCCGCAATATTTTCTTCGGTCCTCACTCTACGTATGCGTGTTCGTGGTTTAATGTCCAATAATGTAAACTGGGTTCGAAATTTAGTCACAAGCTTCCGAATAGCTGCCTCAGTAGGCCGACCAAACTGCCCATAAATTGGAAGAAGTGCGAGATGCACTCTCTTAACCGAGCATGCATTTTGATAGTAAAATTCAATAATTTGCAAGCGTTGTTCGTTCGTAAGTCGATTCATGGTTAAATTATAGACCAAACTGAACAAGTTTGACAATGACACAAGACACGATTCACGCGTGATCTGTCAAAAACAGTGTTGCCAAAAAGATACCAGCAAAAAAATCACCCGTTATTAATACGTGAAGCGAAAACTTTGGATCCCTTTTTACGAAAATTGGGCGGACGTAGGAGTATGAAATTTCGCACACTTATAGTTTATACAGAGAAAAAGTGACGAATGCTAATATTTTTTTTAAATATGCATGAGAAATACATTAAATTAATGAAAAAACACTACACGCACACAACCATGCATTTGACACACGCAGTCGAAGCGCGTAACTATGGTTACATATATCAATATATAATGATATAATATGTCAGCAATATCTTACAGTCAACATTTGGTCGAATTTCGAGCACTAGGCGACTGCTAGTATATATAAATCTGTAATACTATACTACTTATTGCGATACAAGAATAAATCTCAAGTGAGAGCATTTTCTTATTAAAGGAAAAAAGAGAAAAAGAACCTAATATATACATCCAAACGATTACTTACACGAGCCTATAAAGCACAAATATAAAAGATTTCTTGAAGCCAATATAAAAGCAATTGCTTCAAAAACTATTCCTAACGTTGAAAGCAGTTTTAACGACGATAGCAAACGCAATGAATACTAAATGGGTGACCTTTCGACCCATCCCACTCAAACAGCTGAAATCGCCTCGCCCTTCAAATTAGAATTCGTTCAAATCAACTTTTACTTTACACAAAGGATCACGGTATTAAGCACCAATAAAGCTATAATAATAAAACTTTTATTCAAACCTAATATTTACGTAAGATTTGGGAACCCGGGGGGAATCGGGGCGAACTTAACAACCGACAGGTTTAATTAGGGAACGAAGCTAATTCCCAAGTTTTGATGAATGCGATTTCACGGATACAACCCCATTTCACCCTCGCAGGGAGTAGCATAATTTGAAATTTTGATTTAAAGCCTTGTTTGGTTAATTGCTGTTAATACTATCTGTGTTGGGTTGGTTATCGCAACCGAAGTGATCGTAACCCTTCTGTGATTAATATCGGATTCAGTTTTGGTGAGTTTTTGATTAGATACTCTTAATAAACTGGAACTCTAGTGGAAATTAATTGCAAAATGTAAATTTATAATAGTTGATATGTAAATTAAAGGCATCATTAACAATAAGCCTCATACATGCAGAGCTAAAATATGTGAAAGTGATTGTACACTACGCAGATATCTGACGTGGGCTATATCTTCTACTCCCTAGTCTTTATTATTCCCAAGTCACTCAGGGTCGGCTTCCTAGTCTAACCAGATTTGACTGGATATCAGTTTTTACACGGAGCGACTGCCATCTGACCTCCGCAACCCGAAGTGTATTTAAACACTCACATGTCGCCAAGTATGGTTTAAGCGAAATAATAGAGGACGAGCCTGTTGCCGGCACTGCCAAAGTATTTTTAAAAGACAATTCCCGCACTAAAATAATTTCTATATCGCGGGGTAATTTACAAACAACGGACACAAAGAACACCCAGACTCGGATCAATAATTTGTGGATCACACAAATTTTTGTACCGTGTGGGTATCGAACCCGCAACACTCAGCGCAGAGGCAGCAGCGAGTCGACCACTTAAACCACTACGCCATCCGAGCAGTCAAACACACTCAGTGCAGCTTATACTCTCTACTGATGGGTGGGTGATGGGTGTAAAAACCCAGGACTCAACCTCTTCGTCTTAAACGTAAAAGTAATGAAAAGAAATGACCCCTATGTCGCGGGGGTCTTTTGACCCACAGGGCCCATATTCAAACTTGACCGAGGTATGACCCCAAGGTGTCTGCACACCAAGTTACAAGTCAATATTTTCCATTTAAAATATGTGGCCCCTATATCTTGGGGGTCTTTTGACTCACAGGGTCCATATTCAAACTCGACCGAGGTATGACCCTAAGGTGTTTGCACACCAAGTTACAAGTCAATATTTTTCCATTTAAAATATGTGGCCCCTATATCTTGGGGGTCTTTTGACTCACAGGGTCCATATTCAAACTCGAGCGAGGTATGACCCTAAGGTGTTTGCACACCAAGTTACAAGTCAATCGGTCTACAGTTACTGGTTCCGGAGTTATGCCTGTCACTAACAAAATGTCACTAACAGACAGACATACAGACCCACATAGTGTTTTCATTAATCGCTTCGAAGAAGACTCAGAGGTTAATAACTCATTAATACTTTTGCCGATCCAGGACCTCACAAACGAATGCAAACATAAGTATAAAAGTAATCTGCCTTGAGGCTAACGACGCACTTCCTTTTATGACCACATCTTAATGTTACCTACACGTTCTGAAATACATTAATTAAAATGAGTCTGAACACAACGTGGTTACGAGTTAATTATGTGTATGAGGTTTCATCATGTTTTAAATGGATGATATCTCTTCAAGATTAGCTGTAGCACTTAAAATGAGGATGTTATTAAATTACGTAACGTCCGGATACATATTATCTGATTGCATATTTATATGAGCAGCGAGTCGTATTTTAGATTTATAAACTAGCTTCTATAGAAACACACACCGTGATAAATCCTATATGCCAATTCAATATTTGTTAAGATTGAGTAAAGAACACCTTAAGAAATTGGTCCATCAAATGATTTAAAGACATTGTACTCACCGTTACAACGACAACTGAAGTCTGCCATTAATTAATTTCTAAGAATTTATAAGAATGTAGATAAAATGAATAGCCAATATCATTTTTGTTTATTTATATAGTTTAAAACGGTAATAGGTTTGTATTTTCACATTGGAGATATTTAAGTCTGGTTTTACTAAAATTCCAATGTACTAGGGAGATTTAAGTGTACTAGCGGTCGCCTGGTGCTCGAAATTTGACCAAAGTTTGACTGTAAGATATTGCTGATATATTATGTTATTATATATTGACATATGTAACCATAGTTACGCGCTTCGACTGCGTGTGTCAAATGCATGGTTGTGTGCGTGTAGTATTTTTTCATTAAAATAATGTATTTCTAACGTATATTTTATATAAATATTAGAATTCGTCACTCCTTCTCCATATAAACTTTAACTGTGCCAAATTTCATACTCCTTCGTCCGCCCAATTTTCGTAAAAGGAGATCCAAAGTTTTCGCTTTACGTATTAATATATAGATATTCTTTTAAATTCTCTAGTAAAACAAATTTTATGTCGACTTTTTAGAAGGATCTCTGCCTGAAATAATAGCTTTTAGAACTTTTATTTACGTGTTTATTAGCACCAGTACAATCCCTGAATATTTTTTTATGCGTGTATCCTAATTCGGTAATTTGACAACTACTTAAAATCCACATTTCATACAACTCCGTTTGGTCAAATAAAAAATAAAAAGTAAAATTTTAGTACCTATGACCACTGATGAGATTAATCTTGTCACAGTTACAGACTCCGTGTTCTAACTAAGAATATCTTAAAAAACCGAAAAACACTATGCCCGACTCAAAATCGAACCAGAGACCTCGAGCACAGCATTTGCACACCTACACCACCGAGGCAATTAATTGATAATATAATTTATAAAACACAAAACTCTTCCTACCAGTTAACATTTAATGCACATCATTCCGACAAACGGGTTCGTTATTTCAAAGAATAGCTGAATCGTACAATGTGACGGAGACATGCTTTAGTTTCTGCTAGATTTATGACTGCTGACTTGGTTCATACTCGGCGACTACTAAAAGAATTTAGTATTATGTATTGCTAGCTATTTCCAGCGTCGCGTCGCTCAGTTAATGAGTGGGATTTCATCTGGTGTTCGGTGTTTACGTATTTTTTGGTTTGTTTGGTGAGTGGTCTCATGTTTTTTTTTATACAACTAAGGTGGCAAGCAATCATACGGCCCACCTGATGGTAAGTGGTCACCGTATCCTATGGACGGCTGCAACATCAGAGACATCACTTGCGCGATGCCGACCCTTTAAGAAAGGAAGTAGGAAGGAGAAGGAGCGGGCATGGCTAAAAGGGGGTGATTGGGCCTGCGGTAAACATTTGTGTTATTCTTATTTTATAATAATCGGAAGGATTTTAACGGCTTCGATGGCGTAGTGGTTAGTGTAACCGACTGCCACGCCTGAGGTCGTGGGTTCGATTCCTGCTCAAGACAAATATTTGTGTGCATGAACATGGATCTTTGTCTTGGTCTGGGTGATTCTATGTATAATTTAAAATATGTTATTATGTTTTACAATTAGGCAATTTTCTGTAGCGGTTTCTTTAAATATAGAAAAGGCAATTAATTCACCCGCTATTACACTATTTATATCTTTACGGGGATATAAAAATCATCAGATAATAAGAAAACGAACATGAATGAATTCGATGAATAGGCTTCTGTCAACTAAGAATAAATTAAACAGGTTAGAGTTTCTAGTGGTTAATTATGAAGTCTAGATAAGGAAAAACCAAATCATTTATCAAAATAAACGAATTTTTTTATTATTTTTAGAAAACATATTCGGACAAATCGGCCATATCTTCCGCAAAATCGAAACGCCAATCAGAAGCCAGTGACGTAACGACGTGCTAAACTTCATTATTGTTGTTGACATTTCAATCGTGTTTGTTTCATTTCATTTTTTGGTTTTCAAATTTAGCCATCTAGCCTTTTGTCGATTCCTTAACTAAGAATACTTGTTTTAATATAGCTCACGCACAATCATAATGAGCTATTATGATTTAATCCCTCTATCGCTAGGACCCACATTCAACAATGTAACTGAACCCGAATAACGTCCAGACTCAGAACAACTATCTAAAGATAACATAAATTATTATCGTCCCATCCGGATATTAAGCCCACAACAATTGGAACATTGAAAGATGGTGAGATGATAACTAAATTCTCCGAGCTAAACATGTTTAAACTATGATAACAATTTTTGTAATTGTATGAGTGTAATCAATTGTTGGTGAGCCAAATAAAATAAAAAAATAAAAAAAAAAATAAACAATAAACCATAGTAAAGTGACTCCTAAAATTAAAATTATTAACCTCTGAGTCTTCTTCGAAGAGGTTAATGAAAACACTTTGTGACTGTCTGTGTGTTAGTGACAGATTGATGTTAGTGACAGGCATAACTCCGGAAACACTGGACTGATTGACTTGTAACGTGGTGTGCAGACACCTTGGGGTCATACCTCGGTCGAGATTAAATATGGGCCCTGTGGGTTAAAAGACCCCCGAGATATAGGTGTCACATAATTTAAATGGAAAATATTAACTTGTAACTCGGTGTGCAGATACCTTGGGGTCATACCTCGGCCGGGTATAAATATGGGCCTTGTGGGTCAAAAGACTCCCGAAATATAGGGGTCATTTCTTTTCATTACTTTTAGATTTAAGACGAAGAGGTTGAATCCTGGGTTTTTACACTCATCTCGTTCTTTTAACCATCGCGCTAGTATATTTTGTGCCTTTGGGGAATTTACTGCACGGATGGGGTAGTGTTTTAAATGGTAAACATTGTGGTCGCCTCACCATTGCTAATGCAGCGCGACCACAGTGTTTTGGGTTCGAAGCCCACACGGATACAAGTTCAAATCTAAACTGGAACAAAAATTTGTGTGATCCACAAATGGTTGTTCCAAGTCTTGGTGTTATTTATGTCCGTTGTTTGAATGTTTGTAAAGTTCCCCGTGATATAGTATTTATTCCTAGTGCGGCAGTTGCCGCTTTAAAACAAAAATAAAAAAGACTACAAATATTTCAAAACTCACGGAAGCTCGTAATAGCGGGTGAGACTATTGCGGTCTACCGGACCCAGTCCCTTTTGGCGTGCGCCGTACTGTTACTGTTTTTTGACAGAAGCTTCAATATAATAATAATGTATATGCCTAACCCGCCTCGAGAATAGAATATGAGATTGCATGCAAAGCAGTTAAATATACGCTGCAAAATTTTTGTCAGTGTTAGATTGCAACCAGGAAGTCATTAGCTAACTAACACTTCCAAAAATATGCTAATTGATATTGATTCTGTAAAACTTTTAAACGACTCTTTGACCTGATATCAAATGAAGTTCAAATAAGCTTACAATTTAAATATTTTGGAGCTAATTTTGTAAATTAATTCATATAGATTACCCAGGGAATACAATTTAGCAGTTCATCAAAACAAGAAGTGTCCAATGCCAGATACGTTCCTTAATTTAGTTTTATATTGTAATAAACATTATTTAACCTTTAATAATAAGATCGACATTGAAAACGAAACCTATTAAGTGAAATGTTTTATTGCTAAAGAAAATATCGTAACAAATAATCTTAACATTCAATACAAAACTAATTACCTCACAGAACCAATTCCAACGAACAAATACTGTAGATAGAACAAATGAGAAATGTCCATCAGTATCTCATTTCAACTTATCCAACTTTTCACCAAATTTTAATCATACAATTTCAGCTTCATACCTTCCTATAAAATATTAAACAAAACTCTTGAAAACACAAAAGCCCATTAGCATGATATCAAACGGCTCCACCGGACCGGAACACCTAAAAACTCGATTGAAACATTTATCTTTCGATCCTAAAACATTCAGTTTTTCATCCACCATTCACCGTATTTTAAACTGTGACACTTCGCTTTAATAGTTCTCTCTAACGATCCCTGGGTACATAAAAGATAAGATAATACCAGCCATCGACACTGTGAACGGAAAATTTCCACAGTATTTGATCGCCGGGGCGTGGATAAAGGTCCATGGTTAAATTTTAAAATTCTCATTTTGATCTTTATTCTTTCGGACCATCATTGGTCGAGATCATCGTACATGGTAAACCACAAACATTCCAAAGGAAATACTTGGTACACTCACTATTTTGTTTTATTTATATTTGAGTTCTAGAATATTTTATTTTTATTCATAGTAGGTATGTATAAAAGTTTAGTGTCACCGGCGATGACGACGTGCAATCTCCACTCAATAATCTTACGTACTATTTCTACTATTAGAGCCTATGTGTACGTTCCCCGTTTGAACTATGGAACTATGCTTACCATTTGCCGGCATGTTGCTCTCTACGAGTTCCTCGTTGGTGAAACAATGGTTTGAAATTTGAATGAATGAATCAATGAAATAATGAATGCTGTTACTAATGCGGCTATTGTAATTTTACCTGACGTTTACACATGACTAGCTATCGTTCGTGATGTTCTAATTATTCAATTTATGCCTCGAACTACGGAATTGTATTGATTCGAATCATTTAAATGTTCGAGTATTCGAATAATATTCATGATTATTAGAATGCATGATTGATTGGATATATTTTACCAATATGTAAACCAAATATTTGTTACAAAAAAATCCAAAGTTTTGTTATGATTGAATTATAATTTAAATTTCGATTGTTGTTCGAATATAAATCAGTAACAATGAATTCCGAATTATGCAATATTTATTCGGTGACAATCAGCAACACTATTAGGAAATTGACACAAATATCTGACAGTACGAAGTGTTGATTAATTGTGATATCATTACACGTTTACCGAAACCCTACACTAAACAAATACGATACTATTTTAAAATAACCAAATATATTCCGAGCAGAAAATTCAAACTAAATTTAGTTTCATTTTCGGATTTATTTGCGTCTTAAACAGCGTTTCTTGCAAAAGCAAATAAATAAATTCAAACGCTGTATACGTTGCAATGACCCTATTCTCTTAGGTTGTATCATTTGAAAGCTTAAATAAAATAGTCATTGGTACTTGGAGATAGTTTCCCCGTCCCGGGAGACTTGACACCGGCAGGGTATAAAATATGCAGAGCAGCAACTTGTTGGTTTTCGGGATTACCGTTGTGCTAGATACCGACAACATCTTTAGTCTATCGCTTAAAATAACACTGTTAACATTTTGATCAATATCCAAGGAGGTGTAATCCTGGTAATTTAAATTGTTCTATAAATAAATGAAAATTAAATTAGCATTGTTGTTCATTAAACGCATGATAAAAACAAGGGGTAGTATACATTTGATGGTTGTTATTTTGTCTCTATATATGGCTTCATAGTTTCGAAACAAAAGGATCGATTCCAATTCAGTTTTAAATCAAAATATCATTTAATCGGTATGCTTCCTATCTGTATTTGATAAAAAAAAAACACACAGTACCTGTGTGTGTGCCTCTAACCACCAAATAAATGATTGTGAATTTGCATTTAACGTTCTGCGTAAAACTGTCAGCATTATTATCTTTTTGTACTTTTGTAGGTACTTTAAAGTCAAAAGTGCTCTTCCTGAGATTCAAGATACTATCACATATTTTTCTTAATATTCAAAGAAGAATATTACATGTAAATATATTTTAGTAACATTACCTTTACATTGCCAATTCTAAACATGACTCTTCTTAACATACTATAGTCAATCTTTGACCTACAACTTTTTGGATCAAATTAAATATTTGAAACCGAATTTTGAAAGTCGTTATTATAATACTGAAATCTTTGTAACCTTCTATCACATGTCCATATTTAAGCATTTCGGATACACTATCAAATACTATATTACGTAACTAAGCTCTATCTGCGTCATAGTTAAAACATAATATACAGCAAAAACAATTTGTTACACAAACTACTAGACAAGAGCAATTAGAATAAAATCTCTATATTACGTGCTGAAGCGAACTACTCGTTTAGTAGTTGGGTAAATCCAAATGAAATGAAGGGTAGCTTGTCTAATTACAGTGGTATTAACTGTAATGATCTCTAGGCACGGCATCTGAACACGCGACCGTAGAACACCGCTTGCTATTAAGAGCTGGGTGGATTATTTTTGTTTTTCTTTTTTTGCAAGTAAATGGCGAACTGACAGATTCATCAGATAGAGGCAAAATGGTGATGGTTATTGCTGTGCTTTTAATTATTTCGTAGTTTGATTTGTAACTACGCTATTTTAATGTCAGTATAAAATCATTTTTGTAGTACAGCCTCGTCGATAGGAGAAGTACTTACCTCTCACAAAATATTGACGCGTCTATTGATCTGTATTGCAATTTATTCGGTGTATGCAAGGCTCAATCACTGCGTTAGTCCCCTTGCTTCTTGTATCTAATACGTTCTTTCATTGTGGCAGGCAGTTACTTGGAAGTGCTTCTGAAATGCTAAGAAAACTCAGTCAAGTTCATAAATAAAGATTACCGCTGATCATCAGGCTCATTTGCTAGCAATAGCAATAGAAACATCTTAAAGTGTGCGTATTCACAATAACTTACTTATCACGTTAATTGTAAAAGAACTATATTAGGTAATAATTATTGTGTTGTACATGTATTACAATCATACTGGGTGTAAGGGACGGTGTACCGAAAACTGAAATAGTAGATTCAGAGCATTATTCTGAGTTAAAAATCGTTGGAATTTTTTTCAACAATCACGATTGCTTTTCTGTGATTTTTCATTTTTCTGACTGTGAATCATAACATAATAAAATGCCACATTTTTCTACAATACAGCAATGTAATTAAATGGTCGTGATTTAAATAGATCAGCTGTTCTTATGCGCGCGGAACGCAGAGTTCATTCGTCGAGTGCGATTGGTAGTAATCCATTGCGTACCGCGTAATAATGTTAATCTATATAATATTTGAATCTTGCGTTTTTTTATTAATTGAAGTTTGCATCGTGATAAGTACTTATAGAAAGACGTCTTGCTAAAGTTTTCGGTACGCCGTCCCTTACGCCCAGTATACTTTTCAGCTGTAACTAGTCGAAGATTACAAACTTAAATAAAACTTTGCCATGTTTTGTGTATCCGAAATATTTATCAGCAATTTCATTTTCTCGAATGACTCTATAAATAACAATTATTTTAAAGCTGTAATCGTTATCTTCAATGCTTAGTCGACTCGTTAATCCAGTTCTTAGTTTACTCGACTTTCGGTCAAAATATCTGGGTCTCTATAATTCAAAGCATTTATGAAATGCATCTGAATTGTACTATTAGGAAGTTCTTAACAAAAGCACTCGCTATGCAAAACAACTCGTTTTCTAAGAACAGTTGGATTCCATGATATAAAGATTCGGGTATTCGAGGACCCAAATATAGCTGGGAATATGCATAGTCGCATACATACATCTAAGCCTCACCCTTTAACAATATAATGCCGTCATTTTTTTTTAATTTATTTATTTCATTTAGGTCCTTCACAGCTGCTGCTTACAATTAATATTACTAAAATTATAAATAAGACAGTACGCCAATTACGAGGAACACATTAAAAAATTAATTATTACAAGCAAGAGTAAACATGTAAATATATATGTAATTTAAACGATTATTCTATTGGCCCAAATTATATCATAATATTGTCATGTCTAAGTGTGACGGTGTGTGAGACTGTGTATAGATGAATGAGGCTGTGTGCTCGTGTGTAAACCGATGTGTGTGTGAGTTAGTGCACTTGTATATTTTAACCTGTATCCATTATAGTATTGTCTTCTGTTTACGCGAATATTATTCATTGAAATTTAAACTACTATATACGGATTTTATCGCGTTGTTTATTTGACACTTTATTACAAAATATTTGAAAACTGTTACACTACTATTACTATTAAACTTTACTAATTTTTAAGCTAATTAAATTATTGAAACTATTAAAACTATTGCTATTTATATTTGTGTTTACACTTTCCCCGGCGTTTCGGTTGCTTTTCAGCAGCTATGGTCACGGGGAGACTAATATGGCAGTCGTCTCAATGTTCCAGTGTAGTTATTTCAAAGTACCCGAACATAATTTAATCATGGGTGTTTCTATTTACGCAGAATGAGCTCAAAGTATCATAAAGTCTAGCTGTGGTTTGCTTCTTCTTGGGTTTGACTATTTGAATGACTGGATCCCAAGCTGGTGGTACATTCCAACCATCCATTATTTTACTATGAGTCACTAATAGTTAGACAGAATCTTTAATATTTCATTTTGATAAGAGTTGCGAGATGTGTTAAATAGATCCAGGGAAGAGAAGTTATTATTATAAATGCTAGGAATGCGAGTGAATGGCGACATCTTGAAATACTTGGTTGAAGCAGTTGGAATCGAGAATAGTTGCGTTTGTCTGGTGCGCTTAGAAGGAACGTAATTATGTTCTAGATATGTAGATAATTATCTTTTATTAATTACGGAATTCAAGACCTGTTGGACCGAAAATAGAAGTGATGTAACAAATTCTCGGTTTATTTGATTTCATACACACATATCAAAAATATAGTCAAATATAAAGAAGAATACATACATACATAGATTCACGCCTGTTTCCCAGAGGGGTAGAGGGGTAAAGAAGAACATATCCTATTAATCGCAACATAAAGCTTTTTTCAATTCAAATATCAATGTGTCGTATTAAGCGTGACCCGTATCGATGGTGCAACGAAACTAACGCATGTCCGGGTGCTCAGTCGTGCGTCAAAAACGAGGGAAAAAACGGCGCAGCAAGCCGACGAGGTCTCATTAACTTGTCACTGTTACTGAGAATGACAGTTTAAAAGTAAAAAGTAGTTAGCCAGTATTAAAGTCTCGTCTATAAAATTTACTTACTCGTTTGAAAGGATGCTTGAGAGATAGTGATTTCGAAGCTTTTATAGATTTTAAACGAACTTACGGTTGTTGGTACGAAGTTCCTGAAGCCCACCTTTTTTTTTAAATTTTGTTTTTGTTTGTAAAGGAGTGTTTATGATCAAGGATTAAAGTTTTCACTTCTATCGGCAGTCCCCAAAGACTGCCCTAATTTTTTTTGTAAATACATACATATTATACATAGAAACACCCAGACCAAGACAAACATCCACGTTCATGCACACAAATGTTTGACTTGTGCGGGAATCGAACCCGCGATCTCAGGCATGGCAGTCAGTTACACTAACCACTACGCTATCGAGGCCTGTGGATGTTTTGGCAAAACATTAGTTATCAGTACACAGCTGGTTTCTGGGGAAAATTACTCAAAATACAGCACAAGGTTATTCAGCTGAAATCTTTTGCACTGTAATATTGCGGGGCTCATAGCCAGTTACACTCACTGATATCAGTCTATAGATGGGTGACCGCATAGTGGTATTTCATCTGAGCGTCTCCGTGCTTCAAAGGGCACGTAAAGAGTCGGTCCCGGTTATTGTCAAATTGACAGCAGTCGTTAAGCCATGTTAGAGGCCTACGGGCGGCTTGAACAACTCTTGACAACAGGTTGGCCACTAACAATGCGAAAAGAAGAAGACTGTAATATTATTTACCCAGGTTACTTTAGGTTGAAGAGAAAGGAAAGGGTAGCTTCCTTCTGCTGATTCCATGCAAGTCACTAGCGCATGTATCTCACGCCAGTTACTAGCTTCTTGTACAACTACTTTAATATCCAATAACTCTTTTCAGTATTTTTGTTTTGGTAAACTGAGCTCAACTGACCTAAATAATAAAAAAATACACATACACATGGAAAAGCAGTGATTAAAATAAAACAAAAGCATTGAGTCGAGTTGAAATGAGTTTATAATACAATCTCTAAATTCAAACAGGAATTGAGTAGCCCTTATTAATATTAAAAGGACAATTCTAAAAGAAAATACTCTCATAATAAATAAAAAAAATACAATAAGCGACCTTGGTACAAGGATATAAATAAGGCCCTTAATCTGAAATTAAAAACGGAACCCCCCCAAAAAGTTACAACCAGGGAAAACGATGTATACTCTTAAAACTTTTTACATTAAAAAGGTTTTATTATTCAGAAAAAAAAGTTGTCTGACCGTTTATAACATTATGAATGCAAGCGGCGTACTGCGTGCGTGTTTCAATTATAATGTTGGGGGAATTAAATGGAGCTGCCTGTAAACAATGCAAGAGATAAAAGTAGAATAACTGTGGGGAAACACTGGAACGACATGAGTGTGTCGATTTTTGTGTATGTTGAATTTATTTGTTTTGTTGTAATGTTGACTTTTGCGCTCGCAATCCTAGTTGCGGAAAGGTTTCACAAGCTCTAGAATTCAGGACCTAAGCACTGTCTAGACCTGATATTTCTTTTTGTATTACCAAGTGTTAAAGCTTTGGGACCAGGCCCTTAAGAGAAATGTAGGCTTTGAAAAATCAACATGTTTTAAATATTCACGTATCTTCAGGAGTAGCAATTGTTATGAAAGTAACTTCTATTGAATATGAGTTTCTCATGATGTTTGAAGTTGGCCACTAGCTCGATGGTCACGTGACATAATATTGCAGACCATTATAGGAGCCTGGATGTGATTCCCGTACGTGAACATGTGTTATTGGATTTTTTTCTAAAGTCAATTCATTCATACAGGCAATTTTCAGAAGGTCCAACTTTTGAAAATCGTGTTTCCTTGGAGCCTTATAATGTACGTCGCAGAAGGTAAAGGATGAGTGCTAAAAGAAGGCGAGGACTCTGTAATCCATTTTAAAAACGTGGTAATACTTATGAGAAATAAACGCTATGTTTAAATCTCATAGGCTAAATACATATATTTATATGGGTCTAATAATATGCCTCTACTTTCTGTTTGTAGCTGTGAGTCTTTGTCCTTAAAATAAGCGCTAATACCTGTGACATACGAGTAGCTCCTAGATCTAAAATAGAATATTCACTGTTCATAGAATTACCTCAGCTTGCGATTATGAATACGATGTTATTTTAAAAATGTTGCCAGCTTTGTAACTACGCTTTTTTAAAATATTCACCCAGTTTACCTTGCTGTCAACACCAGAGTAACCGGCAGATGTAAGCGTCCGTTAGAACAAGTAAGTTTAATTTAAAATTAAAAATTCTTTATTAACCTCTCTTAAACATAGTCATGACTTTTCAACCATATTTTGTACGAAAGATATGATATAGTAATTTTGTATATACGTAAACGGGCATATTTTTGGCGATATCCCCGAATAAAATTCTAATAAAAGGGAAATCCTAATTAAAGGGTCTGTCTTTTGACACTCTACATCTATTGGACACAATACCAGATGAGTTACTCCTCGGAATAAAAAAACGACTAAATAAATACTCTTTTACTCGTAAAATAAGTAGAAATAGAAACGTTTTAACTACATCTAGAACTTTCCATGTTACCTGTCCTTCAAACTTCCATGTTTTACATTTCATAGATAGCAAGTTAGCATTCGGCCCACCTAATAGTAATCGTAGCTTTTACTTGCTTGCAAAACCATTGGTATCACACTTGAGTCTCCATCCCAAAGAAAAAGAATTAACAATGGGAGTAGGTAAGTGAACCTACGAAAATATTATTCTATCTTATATCGAACTTGGCTGGGTGGGGTAGAGGTTTATATGATTACCTCATCAGTTCGCCAGTACTACTGCTTCAGGTGGCGTAGGTTTGATCACACGAGACAAAAAATGATGTGATCCAAAAATAGGTTTCCGAGACTGGATGTGTTCGTTGTTATTATAGAGAGCGTTATTATGCCTGTCTCTAAAAAAAAAGAGAAATCTCTTAGCTGTAAAGTTTTTTTCTTAAAAGCTTTTGGAGTTGCATCTTAAAGATAAAGAATAATGTTTAATTAATTGATTAGATAAGTATAAAGAAACAAACCATTTTCAGAGTATCAACCGGTAAGCGTAGTAACATCGCCGGTTCAAATTCAAAACTTCGAGAAGGTAAGTAAGAGTATAAAAAGAAAAACAAAACTGGAATGTTTGACGTGTTTTCCAATACTAGTTGAGTCTCGTGAACTAAGTTTCCTTAACTTTGAATGGCCCGGTCCAGCAAAAACTGGGCGTAAAGTTTTTAATTTAACTTTAAGCACAGATTTTGCAATCTTATTTTAATGTAAACATTACTTTGTAGTAGAATTTGTTCTGTTTTATCATTAAAACTTGTTATAAATACGTCGGAACATTAGAAGTCCTGATGCTTTTTTAATAAGTTTCGTTTGAGGATTAAATTTAAATGGTTGTTAAGATTAAAGTGCAGTGATTTCAAAGTTAAAGTTTGTTGAAATTAAACTACTGTATACGGATATTTACGTGGTTTATTAAAAAACAAACAATATTTTAAGATATTTTTGAAGAAGCGATTTTTTATATAAACCACGACAAAATCCGTATATTATATATATATATAATATCAGCCCTGTATTAAACTGTCCCACTGCTGGGCACGGGCCTCTTCTCACTATGAGAAGGGTTAGGCCATAATCCCCCACGCTGGCCTAGTGCGGATTGGCAGACTTCACATATCTTCGAGAACATTATGGAAAACTCTTAGACGTGCAGGTTTTCTCACGATGTTTTCCTTCACCGTTAAAGCAAGCGATAATCAACTATACAGTATCCTCGATGTAGTAGCATGGTGCCAGTTGAAAAAACTACGTAAAAATATTCGCGGTATACCTACACATTTAGTCATTTTAAGTTAGCCAAAGGCAGGCAACCTTTTTCAATCACTTGGTGCCAGTTCATCCAGGGCAGTATCATCCTAAGGAAACCAGCGTATGAATAATAGCGGTATTACTGCATTTCGCTTCAAAATACCGGACGCAGATCATTTAGGTACATCCTTATTTCATTTTTAAATTCCTTTCGCGAGAGTCAGCAACGCGTACCTAAGTTTCATCCCTGGTAATGCAAGTGATCGTAGACTACTATAACAGCTTACCTTTAAATGAGTTACAGCCTCGGTGCCGCAGTAAATGGGACAGCTGCATACTAATATGCAGCTGTCTCATTTACTGCGGTACCAGACGGCAGCCTTGTCAGCTTTTGTTACGTTTTTCTGTCTGGAAATCCTCAGTACTGGCACTGTATCTGAAACGGTATCCATTAGACAATAACAGGCTTTTCCGTATTATATGGGCATTAAAAGCATAGAACAATGCGTTCAGGTCTGTGTTGGGACTACCTCGCTACTGCAGTGCCTCAGCAATGTTCGCCGAAGCACGAACTGATTGCTTTTACACGACAATGCGCAAGCGTTGCACTTCTTTAGTTCGCAGGGTGCGGGCTAGTTCCAACACAGTGCTGGCAATGATTGCGGACAGGTTAAACTGTCCTTATATGCGAAGGTGTTGCGACATACATGTCGCAGCGACAAAAGTTAAATAATTAAAAACTAACACTTAGGCTAAGTTTTACTAACAACTATGAGTTTGGTGAACTTGCAATAAACGTTTTATTTATTATTTATTTATAGAAGGTGAAATGTGTGTGTGAATGACTTTTGCTTCTGTGAGCCTATGTACATGTTATGTATGTCTATACGCATAAGTACCACCATACTAAATAACTAAAACAGGTATATCTATACAGGTATCCAATAAATATACAAACAGTCGGCTTTTCCTTAAACAAGATCATAATCAAAAGACAGTTGCCCACTTCCCTTATCACTTCCTACCAACAAATGAAACTGCCACAGTAATCAATTACATTCACCAACTAATATCTTAGTGTTGTGTATGTTGGTGAAATATCTCCATACAATAAATTCCAAGAGTCCATTTGAGTTATCTGCGTTGAAAGCAAATATCCGTATATCAAGTGAAAAGAAATATTGGTTAAACAATGGACAAAGTAGTTGAAAACCCCCAGAGTTTAGACTTTCGGGGCAATGTTGGTTCAATATACACAAAAGATGTTTTGAAGTAGATGAGAGAGAACAGAAAGTTTTGCGAGTAGTCCCTCCCGTAGAAATGGATGGTGTTTATACAAAAGGTTAGAAATACGTTCTAAGATTTATACCCTATCTGTTTTTTTATATAATTATACTATATAACACCAAAAAAAGCACAACAAGCTTATTAAAAAGGCTTCAATCATACTGAAAACTGGAACAAATAAATATTATTTTCTGTCATTCAGAATAATTTTATTCATTTCTTTTCTTTTATGATAATCCGTACTGCCACACATCTGTTTAAATAACTGACATAAATAACACAGCGACTGAGTAACTGCGAATCACATAAATTTTCTGCATGCGAAGATCGGATACCAGGTTATTGGCAGTATTTACAGACCGGGACGGATACATCATCCGTTTTTAAACATTAAACTATAAAATAAATTTTATAGGATTCAGCTAATGTGGAACATTAATGGATGTCGACAGTCAAAAACAAGCTCTCTTGAATTTAATCACTAGACTTTAATTATTGTGGATGGTTTTGACTTCATACAGCTGAATAACAAAAACAGAGTGGAGCTACGAGGGTCCACATGTAGTTGTTCCAAGTCTGACTGTTCTATGTCTCCATTGTTTATTTCCGAACTCTGTACTGCATTTAAGAAATTCATGTCTATAAACCCGTTAACACGTTGCCTGACATGACAATCAGATTTATTGAGACTGCCATTGTACCCACACTTAACCAGAAGACAGTCAGTCTTATCTAAATGTGCCAAGGGATAGAACTAACTTTAGTACCTTTCAAACATTGATGTGTAGAAAATTTTGTGGAACAATTTCCCTTTGGAAAATCGTCGTGTTATTGACAAAGTGCCACAAAACCTGTCCACTCATAAAAGCCATTTTACGATCCATTTTGGACCACAAAATGGCCGTTTTCAGGGTACAATGTGTTTCAGAATCACGCTACCGTCTCCCCTGTAAGCGATTAAAAATAAATATAATGTTTTATATTGTCTGAGGCATGCAAAAAATTAAAATTAAACGCTTATCCCTAAATGTAAATACGCGTATTTGTATCTAAACCTGAAAAGTGTAATTTTCTGATAAAAGACAAATAATTATGAAGCATATCTTTAAATGAGGTCAGAATTGTAGCAAGTTGACATCAGTAGTCTTTTACTTTGGATGTGAGTATATGTATATGTAGCAGAAAATTGGATTTATTCCTGATCACAGCACGTAAAAAGATTTTTAATGGTCTAAAGTAATCTAAAGTCTACTTCACCACAAACAGCGTTGTCATTCTCTACCGGAAACTAAATCTACATAACTTATCAAGGCCATGCCTCTCTTAAAATGTAGTCCATGCTATTAGTTAAATGAATAAGAATAAAGGAGTGCAAGAGAACCGGCGTCGGACATTCCATAAAATAGTAACACAGTAAATAACATCAGTTATGCTAATGATATGATCCTGCTGGGCTCATCGATCAGAGCCCTAAAGAAATTGCTTAAAATATGCAATGGAGAAGCCCTAAGTATAATAAATAAAACGAAATTCGTTGCATTAACTGACCAGGATATTATGTCACAAAGTCAAAAGTCTTTAAGAAGAAAAAGTTTTTGGGACTAAATGTTGAGGTACTGGAGACCGTCCTAATGACTTAATCGTCAGACTTAAGTATCGCACAAGAAATATAATGCAACTGAATGACAAATAATAATATAATAATAATAATAAACAAAAAATGTATCACTAGGTTAAATAAAAGCGCACAAACCGCAGGGCAGTTTGTGGCTAGCTAAATGTGAGTGGCGACACTGCGGTCCTGAATGCCTCAGAGAGTCGGTGAGGGCCTCGTCCCCAGCTTTCCGTTACTGGTTGGCTAGGGTGGACCTTCAAGAGCGCCCATAGGACTCTCAATTCTGGCTTGCCTTGATCGGCCGGTCAGAGGGGGGCCGCTAGAATTTCATGCTTAGGGGTAGAAGTGTCATTTTCAAGGGCGTAACTACGGGGAAACCCGCTCCGAGCCTCCGTTTTCACGAGACACGTGATAGTAGAACGGGCGCCGCACCGCTCGACAATCCTAGCCGCTCGCACTGGTGTTGCCCTCTGCTGCTGGCTTGTATGCCTATAGTGGCTATTCAGGGGGCCCATCTAGTGAGTTGGCGAGTCACCGTCTACCCACTGCATTGATGCTATTAGAGTATTCAGGGCAGACGCCGTTTTATCACCCATAGTTACCAATATACCAGTCCATCAAACACCCATACCCATATATTAGAAACCATATGTAGCAATAGTCCTACACCTGCTGCGGCTAGTGCCGCTGTAGGTGTTCCATCTCACCTTTGATTAAAATTCTTGAAGGGCCTCTTCACGTTGGACTCATGTCTCCGTGTAAGCCTCCCAAAGAGCCGGGTATTTTTCTAACGTATTAGGAATATACCCGTGAAAGAGAAACAAATAATAATAATATGGTATTTTTCCCATGAAAGCTTGTTACTCCAGGCCGTCTTACTTGGTCGATTCTTCGCGGCATAAATACATAGCTGCGTGCAAAACATGTATTAATAATACTGTCTTTTGAGAAGTCCAGTACCTTCATTAACTTCAAGAATACAGCTCAAGATTATTTGGATTTGATCTTTTGTAGGGTACTTCCCCAGACGGACTACTCAATTTCAGTTATATCCAAGATTTAAATGATAATCTAGCCTGTTCTGCTGCCAAATATGTGTGTAGTACATCTTTGTGTACACTTTTGACGATTTCCAGGTATAAATCTGTGCGAAACTGTGCGAATATTGTGAAAGTTTTAAACTTTCTAGCCTAAGCACCAATTGCCACTAATCTCATTTGAAAGCAATTATTTAAATAAAATTTACCGCCTAGATCCTGAATAAATTGAACTCGACAACCATGAAATAAAGTTTAAATTTAATTATATTAAAATTCAAAGATATCATGAAAGGAGTCGATTTATATAAAATTATTATTATTAAATTTATTAAGCCACAATAACACCTGGTTGCATTACTTTCGATACATTTTTCTAGACGTCCACGTCATTCCGAATCGATGAGCCATTGCTCATATTTTTAGGAGCTTTATTAAGAACTAGCTTTTGCCCACGGCTTCGCTCGCGTTAATTTAGAATTTGACAATCAATTCGGGTTGTACTCTGCTTGTAATAATATAATTCAATCATGATTCAAAAGACACGTGGCGCCATCTATTATCATAAGAACGTTATTGTTGTTTTCCTTGGGAACAGTAATTTTTTCGGGATGAAACGTAGCTTATATCCGTTTCTGTACACTTGACAAACAACGTATATGCAAAATTTCAGGATGATCGATTCAGTGGTTTAGGCGTGAAAAGGTAACAAAAACAAACAAACAAACACATTTTCGCATTTATAATATTAGTTAGGATTAACTCGTTTCTAATCTTGTTGACTAGCCAGGTCTACCAGGTATACCAGGTCTAACTGTAGATTCATACATTTATTAGCTATATGTATGATGTAGAATAAAAATTAAGTGTAATTTTAAAAAGTATACCTATACATATCTTTAATATTATACCAATATATAGGATAGCTATGAAACTCACGTCCGTTTCGTGAAGAGATAGATAGACTGTAAGGATTTCCAATTGCTACGACACTGGCATATCACTCTTGCTTTATTCACTCGCGCCATTCTTTTAATGCAAGGTTGGTATGGTAGTCTTATATAAATAAGGGTACTCTTAACCTAGCCATTTGCCTGAATTTCTCCAAACTAGTTTGCCTTGGTCTTCCTCACCACTCACACTGAATTCACATTGTAAGATTCGTTGAAAGTTTTGTTATCACCTGCCCAAACCATTTTAGGACTTTCGCTTGCCATCAATTAAGTATTCATCAAACATAATAAACTTATAAATTAGCCGAAAACCACACACAACAATAAACCTGTGTCTGAGCCCAAGTCCAAACGTTGACCAATAGATTAAAATGACAAAGAAAATGATGAAAATCGGGTTGACGCCAATGCCAATATCTAACAACTAAAAAAAACGCTGTAAGCCAGATTCACTTATTACGGACACACATAACCAACTTTTCCGATCCCTTTTTTCGCATTTGGCGTAGTGCAATATTGAATTTCAAGGTACTGAGTGGTGTATCTCGTGAAAGCTTACAATACGAACCATGTTTCCCTCTTTTAACGTAATTAATGACAGACTGTGTTGTTAGCTGTTTTGAAATTCGTATGAGTGCGGTTGGGAGTTCAGGATATTTTTCATCAGAGAATAGTCTCCTTTTGTTCGTGTGAGTTTTGCCTATGGTTTTTGTTTGTGTTTGGAATGCGAATTGTGTAAAAGGAAGTTTAAGTTAACTTAGTAAGTTGCTAATGTGTTAATCAATATAATAATCTGCCTTTTCGAAATTGTAGTCAGTAGTTTCATACACTAATTAAACAAATTGAATAAAATAACATTGGCATTAATAGAATAATATTTTTTGTAAATAATTTTTAACTTATGAATAATGTAAAAACAATTATATTATAACTGTGACATCATATTGTAATTAATGCGTAATAATAATCCGACAATGTAATGTAAGAATGAATATCAATAATAATATTTTTTATGTAATTTAAATCTAAAGGAATACCTATTATTTCATGTTTATTTTAATTATTTTATTGTATTTTAATGTCGGTTTTAATTATTTGTATGCCTTCATGGCAAAACATAGCGTTCTTATTATAGACTTAAGACCATAAATTGTAATTACCTATGTTTGACAAATAAACGAATTCTATTCTATTCTATTCTATTCAAATGTGCTAACAGTAGTGGCTTCACCACCTATCTATACTTCGGCACGAACAGGTCGGCTCGACCGGAGTGATACCATGACCTCACAGAAAACCGGCGTGAAATAGCGCTTGCGTTGTGTTTCGTCGAGTAATTGAGGGTAATGGAGGCCCAGACACCCCCTCCCTCACCCTTCTGGATGAGGGGGGGGAGGGGGCAAATTTAAAAGGCCGGCAACGCAATTGTGACTACTCTGGTGTTGCGGGTGTCCATGGGCGGCGGTAATCGCTTACCATCAGCCGATCCGTCTGCTCGTTTGCCTCATAAACCATAAAAGAACCCATTGAATCCCATTCATATTTTAGTCCACTTTGTTGTTTAGTACTACTAGTAGTATTCTATTCCTAGCTTTAAGCAAGACTGGACTAGCATATGGCTTAAGACTGCGCCGAGCGAAATGTGCCAAAACAGGCGGACACAGTTAAGTGAATAAAATTAACACTTTTTGTTCAATACAAATACAAAATATACATTTACCATAAGAATGAATGTGTTTACAATTACTCCGTGTAAAAAACTTAAAATAATTAATATTTTTACCTACAAAATTACGTAAATTTGCACGAAAAATGCAAAAACGTAAGCTCGTGTTACGTGATTTTTAGATTATAACAGTAGCAATCTATCATCCTATTTTACAGCTTAAACGAAACATAAATAGTAATATTACAATTTGTCCGTCCCAAATATTTAAGTTATTGGTTGAAAATAAAGATACATATTGACGTGACAACGTCTAATAAATCAATGAACGCCGGCTGCACGCAAGAAAAAGGATGACTCATTGTCCCGTTACGCTCATTGTAACGTTACGATCGGAGCGAGAGCGCTACACGAGCGAGCGAAAGGCACGATCGTGACGTTGTCATGTTAAACTATCGTCCGTAAACCAACTTTACAGAGAACCAATTTTTTTTTTCAAAAAGCACTTCTCTCACTTCCTCCATACAATTTTACTATGGCGGCCGTGCGCCGATTCGAATACGCGCCGCGCAAGCTCTGTCATTGTCTGTCTTATGCTCGGCGCAGTCTTAACACCATTTCTCCCAACGTTTCGCTATCAGTTGGCAAATGCTCTGTATGGATAGATTACCACAACGAGTTTAACTGAAAACTGACCGAATCCACTAGAGGAGCGGCGAAGTAATAAGATTAGCGCAAATGAACCAATAATTTACTCTCACCAAATGCAATATACCACCTCATCCAGGATAAGGTTTACATATGAGATAAATACACTGCCTGTTCAACAAGTTTGTTTACTTCTTCATGATTAACCAAAGTGTTCAAACATTTTAACGAGTTTTTTGGGTCGTTGCATTGGTATAAGCTCCTACGATTGACAAAAAGATTTTGTAGGTATCACAACGATATTAGAAATAGATGGATAAGAAGCATTGGACTTGCGATTGAGAAATTTGAAACACAACTATTGCACTATCAGGTTGAAACCAATCATAACACAAACATTCTAGCTTAGCTAATTTAACAAGAATAATAGTTATTTGTAAACCAATTATTGTATTTCGTTTTAATATTTTGCGCACATACATATTTCCTTTCTTTTTAAATGCAAGAATGCTTTAAGACTTATGGCAGTTTATTTAATTAACGTAGTCAATCAGAATAAGCTGCCATGCACCTGGCTACGGTAAGACTGTAATTTTCCATACAGTAGAAATATTTTTCCTATCGGTCTGGTCTATGTACAGAACAACGATTTTAGAAGTGAAAACTTCTTTAGCGGCGTTGTGCACTTTTTGTGATGGGTAAAAAATGTTAAAATCGCGTCAGGACACGTGACCTGATCGAAAATTCGTAAGACGGAGGGAGGATTGTCAAACTCGCGTCAGGACACGTGACCTGATCGAAAATTCGTAAGACGGAGGGAGAATTGTCATATTTGTGGAGGATAGCTTAATAAATGAATATTGTTTTAGGTACCATATAAATGATAGCACTTTTATACTGATAATTAAAGCAATTCGTGCAAAATTATTAACTAACTATTCCAAAATATGAAAAATGCACAACGTTAATATTCAAGTTTTCACTTCTGCCGGCACTCCCGGAGTGCAACCCGTTTTATTTTTGTGTCTTATCTCTCAATAAGAGTTTGAAATTATGTACTTTTATAATTTTGTATTTATATATAGAACAGTAATATGACAGATTCAGCTGCAGATTGTTACAGAAGCTAGCTGAATTAATGGTTTAAGAGTTGCCATGAAACCAAGCGTAATATTAGCGGGTAAAAAATACTATTAGAAAACTACCCCATTCTCGAGTAAAACAGACATTCTCGAGTATAATATACGAGTAATGTCATTTCATGTAAGCAAAGCCACGGACGGAAGTTAGTATACAAAATGTTTTCATGACGTTTCAATAAATTATTCGAATAATACAGTATGTGTTTGATATATTTATTTGTATTTGATTCGACGAATCAAATACAAACATGAAATAAATTTAAAATTACCAATTATATTTCACGCACAAAACAATATCCTACAGTAGATACCAACTTCGAGGCCATATCTCTGGGTTAAATAAATACGAGGGGATGAATTCACCCCATATCGTATAATTAAATCAAAGTTATGTTATAATAAAATCAAAATGGCTTAATTACGAATTCAACTGAAGTTTATTCATGAAAATGTCGGTATAATTGAGGTCTAAACCCCATTTGTAATTGCTCCTTTGTTAGAGTAACAAGAAACCTACATTTTGTCTCAAGTAAGTGTGGGAAATGATGGGATGGCTATCGATATAAATAACAGAAGCTATGAGTTTTCAATGGTTTTTTTATAGACAATAGAGGATAATGACAGTCTTGTGTAGGCCTAAGCCTAGACAAGGATATATCCTAGGATATTGCAAGAACTGAAGAAGACATATCGAGCAATTACCTCCAATCTACTATAGATCTCAGGAATACAATCTTGTGATATACACCTGCGCTATGTAAAAGATGATGTCATCTGAAGACAAGCAATATTTATTCTTTGTGTTGGCAGCACAGTGACCTGGTAACACTGCAATTTTGTTTTTTTAAATCTAGATAGCGGAATCAGGATAAAAAAGTGAAACGACGATCATTTTATTCCATATTACTCTATCTATTCAATAAAATTCAATTACTTTGTAAGGATTTTATCGCGTTGTTTATTTCGGAAACACTATTATTACTTAAATTTAAAATAAGCCACTACGATCAAATCCATATAAAATAGTTTAATTTCAATGTATAACATTCGCGTTAACATAAGACAATATTATTTCAATAAAAGCTCAAAAATTTGGCTTCTATCGACTTGATTGATAACCAATCTCAATATATTCCGTTTAGTTTCTCATGACAACCAGTCATAAGCTAGTCAAGTTTAGTATCATGTTCTTTTGTGAGCGAAATCTCTTTAGCTGCAGAGATTATAAAACAACATTCTGTGGCTGAAAATTGGCTCACCTTATATAGCGTTCACCGCGCAAACTCTAAATATTCAAAAGCCTAAAACAAGTAATTTATATTCTTTGAAATAAACCACACTTCCTATTAACACATGCTTTGTATTTGTATTTTGTTGTAACCTAAATATTAATTGTATTTCATAAGACATTCCATTAATTTCCAAGCACTTGCTCGAGGTTAATTAGAAGTGTTTATTTGTAACACATTAATGGGTTTTTCTATTAGGTAGTTCTCAAAAGCAGCACCTAATATAACCTCGTAATAGAAACTAATAATGGCTATCAAAGGTATCCCTTCCTCTGGTATTATTTATATATTAGGCTCAGTGCTATTTCCAGACAATTTGTTAAGTCATCGGTAATTAAATACCTTGAGGCAATATTAATTATTTTGTTATTCGTTCTGAAGAGTCGTTCGTAATAACTGCCAGTAATATTACTAGTCAAATTTATGAAACAAATTATTTTCTTTTTACAAAACTGTTCATTTAAGCTCTTTCTCTCGAGCGAAACACAGTCCCTCTGGCGGTAGCCTGTGTGAAAATTCAAATAACGTAAACAATGAATACCCAAACTTACAACAAATATTTGTGGATCACCTAATTTTTCTGTCTTGTTTTAGGAGCGAAACCACGACACTCGACATAGCTAATTGACCTATTAAAACACTGCAACATCTGTATATTCGGAGAATAGATTTACTTTATTGCACTACGTTGTGCGATCGTTAACTAAACTCTGTCTTTATAATTATTACACGTTGTATACTGCTGGCTACAAAAGGTATAAGCTTCGTAAGTGGCTGAAGGCTAAGTCCTAAGGCAAAATGTACAACGTAAAATTCGTATGTACTGCTGAACTAATTAACTTTACTGTGCATACTTGGTTCTCTGTATTCACCGGTAATTTAGGACGGGCGTCGGTAATTTTCGAGGCTCAGCGCATGACC
Source organism: Catocala sponsa (assembly GCA_963564715.1). Lineage (NCBI taxonomy): Eukaryota > Metazoa > Arthropoda > Insecta > Lepidoptera > Erebidae > Catocala > Catocala sponsa. The sequence continues at coordinate 3,379,932 of OY751337.1, forward strand.
TTACATAAAATCGCGCAAGGCCTAATGACCACCTAAGCTGGAATTTCAACCCGCTTGCAATTTACGAATACCCTCAAAAACATGTTCTATCATTATTTTATTAGGATCTTCTAAATGACTGTGACTGTTTAATAAGATTTTTTTAGAGATATCCTAACTAGGCTTATCCGTATTTGTGATTAAAGTGTGTAAGTAATTAGGCCATAAACTGTGGCTTAAAGTAATTTGAAGTCTAGAAAATGTAGAGTATAAACTGGACTTTGCATGTCTCCAAAAGTCTTAAAGAAGATTACAGTGGAATTATTCGGTTATTAAATCTTTACTGTCGGGTTAAGAACCCGAAGCTTATCATGATGAATGTAGTAGCATTTCTATGTGTGTGTATATAGGCTTTGGTAAAGCAATATTAAGTTGGTTCCAACATACGGGTTGTGGCAGGCGAGCGGCAATCTCGTGTCATCGTCTCGGTACTTTGACATCTATACGATTCTACAAATCGGGTTGCTGGTACTGCTTGTCAAGTTAGGAAAATAAAAAATACTACTGCATTCGGTTCAAGAGTGAATATTCGTGTATGTGTTACCTATCATACGCCACTGAAATGTATCTGGGTGCCTAGTACGAGTTGTTTTTACGTTGACACTATTAAAAAGTTTACCGCGTTTGACTCTCTGATTGGTTACGAGCTTGGAGGGGACCAATCAGAGCACCAAATGTGATAAACGTGTCCATCGCGTTAACGTAAAAAAAACGCACTAGGTACTCTGAATACCTAGTACCGACACCGATTGTAGCGTCAGCTTGAGGCAATTAGTGTTTTTGTAGTAACTATGCTATAGTTATACCCGAGTGGACTGACTCTTGAACTACCATGCAGAGAGAGAGAGAGATAGAGAAAAATACAGTAAAGGCACCTAAAATTATTTTTCGTAAATATCTATATATTGACAATTTTATTATACATATGTATAGATTGCCAATGATATATATGCATTGCTATCTATTAATTAAAATAATATCCACAACAACAAATCCTTTGAACGTAGTATTAGGTAAATACAAATTCAGAACACACTTTAAATGTATAATCACATAACCCTGGTATCCCATTTACAGCACCGAATCTTAACTAAGTAATTTTCTGTGCGATGTGGATTCAGGTCATCTCCATTTCACTGGACTTGCCTACTGGAATTGAAAAAACGAGGCATTCGACTTACACCTAGAGTAAAATTAATACGATTTATCTGTAACTAGGTTTTTAATTGGATACGTTTGTAAAAGCGAAGTGTTATGCAGAGTTCCGTAACACCTACGTTTTATCAGCTATATTTTTAAGTCTTATTTAATTAGCGATAAGCCTATCGCCGTCTATCAGCCAGATCCAGAGTTCATGCTGCTATTGAGAATTTTCTAATAGAAATCTATATAATATAAAACTATTCCATTACTGAGTGATTGACAGACAACGCACAGCCGAAACTATTGATTGCAAGAAGCTGAAATTTGACATGTATGTTCCTTGGGTACTGTAGGGGTGCACTAAGAAGGGATTGCCCGAAATTCCCACGGGATTGGGAAGAAATGGATAAATAAAAAAACATGTGTGGAGGTAGCTGCGGGCATCCTCTAGTAATATATCACTTGCTGTCGCAAAATGCAATAAAGCCTTTGTAGTCGAAACGGGTGCAAATGAACTTTTTAATTTCAATTCCTCCTTAATGTTGATGCATGCCGAATTGATGTCAAGGCAACAGAAATTGAAATTTGGCAATATCGACGTTGATTACAATAGTCCTAGAATTCTTTTGAATACTTGACGTGAATATGCCGAAAACTGTAAAATAAGTGTATTGATATTTCTGTTTCAATGATAAAATTGGAAACGCCTGATGAAAAATTGCGATACTAACAGTATTTGCTTGGAGCAAAGACTAATTAAAGATCCACAAATTATTGATCTGGGTCTGGATGTACTTTCTTTCCGTTAATTGTTTGTTTGTAAAATCCACCACGACACACTTGATGCCAAGTACTGTGCCTGTTTTTATAAAGGAAAGGTAGTGGAATTCAATTATCTTTGGGAATTGGTCGACATTTCATATCACGAATAAATCATAAATGCCATCGATATTGTGCCGCTTGCGTAGAATTATTGGATGCAAGCGACACAATGTAGGTAGCTTTCTTTAGGTCTTACCTCTATATTATTAGGTCGTCTTCCATTCAGTGGCAGACTAGAAGAGCGTTGCAGGAGGCGCTGGCTTGGTCGTGATTTTCAGTCACCCTTTTCTCCGAATAACTTGAACTTCGAAAAACTTACAATACAATAAACCATAGTCCATTGCCTTTTTAAGTAAGAAAGAACGGGTAGTCCTGTTAATTAAGTTCGTTTGCAAATACTGTTTGTTAAATGTAATTGTCGCATAGCGATTAAATCGTTAAATATGTCTTCCTATATAAGACGAAAGAAATTAAGAATAATACAACGAAGTGTAATAAGTCGAAATACGTGTTTAATAACCATGTACCCACAGTGAATGTATTCTCTTTTGTGTCAAATAAATCCTTTTTTTTATTTATTTATCGGTGACAGTTGACGCTCTACTTGGGAAATTGCCGAACTGCAGTATCCAAGTGTCGGCCAAGCTTAGGGGTAACTGACCATCTGAGCAAGAGATATTGTAATACACAAGTCTGTGCGCAAACACAAGTACAGTCTCTATTTTCCCACTCTCATAGGCCGATGGGACAGCAATTTGACACTAGCGGAGGGCTATTTGGAGTAATCTCTCTACCGATACCTGAAAATCCTTGAAGGAATCGGTAGACGTATATATTCGCCTACGTAGACGTGAGATTATGTATATGTATATGCATGTCTAGAATATTAAATCAGGTACTACATAAATAAAACAAACTGTGACATATATATAATTTGTATTAAATCAACAATATTCTTAGTCTTTACGTTCTTTGGCATAGTCGTCAGCTCGTTAAGTACAGTTAACTATTTTTCATTTAAATTCACAATTTCATCCGACATAATCGAATACATCTACCTATTTATATTTTAATTATTTAATTTATATTTATACACATTTTATTTTGTTGTATAACGCTTATGTGTTGTTTGCCCACACAACAATATGAATTAATAGTAGAAATTGGCACACTTGTACACTGGATGCTGACCCCGGAGATGTCACTGAAACAAAAATAAGATTTTAGTTTATGTTATATAAGCCACTGCATGAAGGATGCTTGGTGTTTTTATAGAAGAGTTATACCAAGGTACTGTATGAACCCATAACACATTCTTCAGACAATTTTGGCAAAAAAGGATTTTGTCCAGTGCAACCGTACATCTTAAATATCAATATTTTGTACGTCATTCGTCAGTACCTACGTGTAAATACAATGCATAATAATAATAATATTCTATCACATACACACAACACCATCTAGCCCAAACTAAGCAGAGCTTATATTATGGGTACCAGACAATGGATAAACATACATAATTATATACATTTTTTTTGTATATACATATATCCTATACATAGAAACACCCAGACCAAGACAAACACCCATGTCCATGCACAGAAATGTTTGACTTGTGCGGGAATCGAACCCGCGACCTAAGGCGTGGCAGTCGGTTACTCTAACCACTACGCCATCGAGGCCGTCAATGCATATATCATTAGTTTACGTATTTACCCAAGTAATTTTATTTTGCTCGTCAAAATGACCACACTCCACCTGATGGTAAGCAGTCGTGTGGTCTAAGAGCAGTGGCCTCCACATCGCCCCCACAGTAGCCGAGGCGATGTTGAGGTCTCTACTTTGACGGCCTGAGAAGATGCTCTTTCACGTCCCGCTTAAAGAACCCAGGATTGAAGGAAGAAGGAAACACGTGCCTTGGCAGAGAATTCCATGCCTTGGTCGTTCGGCAGAGGTATGAGGACCCTAACTTTTTGGTACGCGCTCTAATCGACTCTACCTTGGACTCTACGGAAAAGATCATTATCAAGAGAAAACTAGTAAACTAAAAGTCTTTTGTACATACAAATATCTTTATTTTTGACCAAATTATGAACAAAACAAAACAGTAAATGAAATATATGAATTGAAAGAATATGAGTTTTATATGACTTATATTTTAAATTTCCATTAAAGATTATACATAAACATACATACATACATAGATTCACGCCTGTTTCCCAGAGGGGTAGAGGGGTAAAGAAGAACATATCCCATTAATCGCAACATAAAGCTTTTTTCGATTGAAATATCAATGTGTCGTAATAAGCGTAGCCCGTGTCGATGGTGCGACGAAACTAACGCATGTCCAGGTGCTCAGACTACGGATTTCCATTTGCTACGATCCTGACACACTTCTCTGGCTTCATTCACTTTCACCACATTCCTCATGCACGCCCGTCGATTACTTAAAATGTAAATATAATACACTAGCAAGTTTAAATTCTAAATATTTATCTTTGATTTAACTCAAGCGTCTTCAGAACTTGAACGTTCAAACAAAAAACTTAAATAGACTAAACAATAACACTTTGATGTTGTTGTCTAGTTTTTGAAACCTAGAACAATCTATTCAAACAGTTTCGGCGAAATAAGGTACGCCAGGTTAAGAGCATTTTGCACAACAGATTCTACAGAATGAGCTCTAACACTTAGTTACTTATGTACTCTAAAGACGTGAAGTAGCAACGAACACCGAAGAACCCTATTTTGCCTTTGAAAGCCTTTACTAATTTAATTTGTGCCTTTAAGGTTTTCGCACACAGGGAATGGAAAACGGTAAGTTTTATTGTATTGCTCGCTGTATTTTCTTTCAAAGCAGTTTAAGTACAGAAATCGTGTGAAGTGTGTAACTAATATGTAAATTAAATTAATTCTGCATACTGTTAGTAATTATTTTAGTAGAAGTATTGCCTTTTAAGCTAATAAAAATTCCGACGTTATTAAACGAACTATTGAAGATCTCTTTACATAAGAACATGACACCGCTTTTGTTAAATTATATTTATATTTACTAGATAATGAACAATTTGTTTTATACGTCTTCAATCACTTTTTATCAATTTCAACAGACTAAATATAACTTATCTTTCTTATATCAGATAGCATGGCTATCAATATCATTCAATATTTTCTTTGTAACCACACAAACTAAAATACCTGAAACGTTAACATGAGCAAATAAAGTTATAGAATTCAAACAAGTATTACTAAGTGTATTTCTGATAAATTATATTAAATAAGTTATTTGAACATAAGCAATAAGTATCAAACTAAAATCATAGCTTACGTTTTAATACATAAAGACGCATTGTTCCAAATATAAATAATTCTTAGAATTTAATTTTAAACAAGCGAACAGCGAACGTTCACCAGTAAGCGTGTATCCTGCTGCTTTTACCGTGTGCCAAAGATAAATTTATTATCTACCGACAAACGCCTCACTGTTGCCCTCAGAGGAAATTGTCTGGGCAAATGAGACGGGAGGCAATAACTCATTGAGCCCTCAATGCCCTCTTTGGTTCTCGTAATCTTATTAGCTGGGCTTCCTCTCCACGGATATTAAAGAGATTCGGGCGTGTGAGGATATGTACTGTAATTTTTGGATTTCGCCGCGAGCAAATATTTTCTTGTAGGTTTTTGCGACGCCTTGTGATTTTGGATTGATTTTGAACAAACATTTGACGTTTTCTATAAATTAAAAAAGTATATAATTATAATGAAGTTGCTTTCTTAGTGTCTTACAGTTTTATCGTTTTAACCTAATGGTATCCTCTCAACATCGCTTTGGGTTACATTACCACCTACTTTTAAATGCTTCTGTTTCTTACACTATGTAGTGTGGATATTTAATGTTCCTCCTTAATAAAATAACGCATCTATATATCTACGAAAGTTATTTTACTATTTTTAATTCATTTTTATATAATTTAACATCACATGATTGTTAAATAAATTGTTCATTATTATTCTTTTTATATTTGCTAGTTTTCTTCTCCAGTTACGTAAAAATACTAAGTGATTTTTCCTCTATAATTCAACATTATACAAGCGAACTTAATGTTCCTTCATAATGATAATATCGCATAATGACATGCCGCTAGTGCGTTTGACGACGTAATCGATTTCGATATAATAGGTGATAGATTAATTAAAACGTTTATACATATAATTAATGTGAATAACGCTTTGCTCGCGGTAAATTACTATGAAACAATATGCTTTGGCAGTGAAATTAGTTAAACATGAATAATTATGTATAGAAAAACCACTAATATTATGAATGTGAATGTTTGTTACTCGATCATACTTGAACTGCTGGGTGGATTGAGATGAAACTTAGCACGCATATAGACCGGAACCTAAATAAAAATATGACTTTTTATCGCGTAACGGGTGTCCGTTGAATTTACACAGGTGACGTCACTGGCAGAAACTACTAAACTCATAGTTTATTTTTATGTTGATATCAAGTTGTTTGATCAAATTGTGGCTATGCCAACGGAGTTCTACTGGGGACTGTCATAAGACCAGGTTTGTAACTTTAAAAATATGATTATATAGATGAAATTTTCTAAATTGAAACACAACGCTGGTCCTGAATTAATATAAATACATGTCTTAGTTGACTGACAGCTTGTTTTACGATTGATAAAACCGTTAAAGCTATTTATGATGTTACCATAAAAATATAGTCCGAAATTTAATTAATGATGTACTGTAACTGAGTAATGAGTTTGTAAATAATACATGCACATTGTTACTGTTACAATAACAAAATAAGTTTCTTATTTTAGTAATGAAAACGTTTTCTATATGGGTTATAATAATAATAAACTTTTATTTCAGACAATTTGTCCATAAATGTTAGTCATACAAATTCCTTAAAATTATGTTAGTAACAAATATAATATAAACCTAGTTTAAAAATCTGCGCCCCTCTCCTGGTGCACTCGATCCATACAACTGTCATGTGCATACGGGTTCAGTGCCACAGGAACGGGCTGTACAGTCTGTTTGCAATAATGCTAAGGATGCTGTTAGGGCTCCCCCGTTATGAAGCTATTAAGTATATAAAGTTCTTATTTATAAAATGTGTTAATAAACTCCGTAGAATTAGAAAATGAAATGAAATGATTTTTATTTTTGTACCATCATGACATATATCATCAATTATTATAGAATGCGGGTATAACCTTTTTGTTATACCCGCATTCTATAATAATAAAAATATGGAAGTATAAAGAAATTTTAAAAACAAATAAAATATTTATGTGCAGATGCACGTCCCACCTGACGGCACAAAAACAACGGTGATGCGCTCGGCATAATGCTGTGGCACTTGCATTGCTGCAAGCACTACACGTGGTGCGTGGGTTTGTTTTAATTCTACTTTAAATTTTTATTGTTGTTATCATGTTAATTCAACCATTTATTTTACATGTTTAGTAGTCTTTGGATTCATGACTATGATGGATCTTATTAAGTAATTTTCACGTGAATGTAGAATAATATTATTATAGAGTAGTGAATTTTGTAACAAAACAATCTAAAGGCTCCTACACACAGTGGCGGCGGCACTACCACCGGCACTGCCGCCGGTCAAGCCGCGGTGCACCCGGCGGCATACAAAGCCGCCAGTTTTGCCGCACAAAGAAGCCGCCGGCATGGCCGCCCGGGTATGCCGGCGTACCGCGCGGCTAGCGTTCTACACGACTGTCATAACTGGAATGATACTCGGCGGCTTTGTGCAAGTTTCTGCGGCACATGCCGGCGGCACAAATGCCCGGCAAAAGCCGGCGGCACGTGCCGTTCCGCAAAAGTTGGCGGCTCGTGCCGCTGGCATTGTGTGTAGGAGCCTTTTAACACACATATAAAAATATACTCCAGACTGATCTTACAAGCCTTTTTATATGAAAAACGATTGATTACAAGTCTCGAATAAAATTATGTCAAGTCACTTCTAATATAAAATTTTAGCTCTCTAAGGTACCTGATACCAGACTGCCGTATGTGATAATCTACAGATTTAATAAAACAGCAAAATTATGAGGCGTCATGAAAATTGCAATTATGCTTGAAGGGAGATGACGTACAAGCCCTTTCTCAGAACATCGTAATGAATAAATTTCCTGAGTGCTGTTGGGTACTTTACATAATTTCACATTATGAATCCGCCCTCGAGATTACTGAAATCCAGAATCCAGTGAAAGGTATAATTTTAGTTGCGGAAATTCAAGCAATTGTTGTAATTGGAGTAGGAAAATTCTAATTTCTGGGTAACTTTATATTTTGATTATCTCTGTGTTTGCCAGATGGAATAATATCAATATCAACCCGAAACCACTATGATAATAAGGTGTTCTATTGTTAAGTGCCAGAAATTGTTTTAAATGATAATTACTTTAATGAGGTCATCATTTAAATCGAGCCAAAATGTATAATACTATGTACATTTTTATTATTTTTATAGTGGGTATGATACTATAAGCTTTATTTAAAGTATTAGTAACGTATTCTTTAACTATTTGTGTTTGAAAATATAATATACTAGCTTTTGCATGCGGCTACACTTGGAAACAGAGATTTTTCCTGCCTGGATAAGAGGTACCATACGTCCTTTCCCTGACAATGTGTATGCGGAATTTTATGATGATCGGTCTAGTAGTCAGCACTTGAAAGTGTTACAAACAAACAAATTCACATGTGCCTTATAATATAAGTAAGGAAGATAGGATCTCACCTCTCTCGATCTTAGGGTCACTATTTCCTGAATAAAGAGCGACGACTGCATCATCTTTGTACAGGTCTCTGATTCTAGCCTGGCAGCGGAGCATTGGGGCTCCGCGCTCAAACTGGGCTGGCCACAACTGGAAGTTCACGTACAACTCGGAGCGGAACAGTCCTTCTGGCGCTGTGTGTTCTTGGTAAGAGCCTGGTGTTACCTGTTCGGAGACAAGAATATATTAATCATTATAATGGATAGTCTAGACTATAGTGTAGATATGCATTCAGCATACTCTGTATCAGTTATTTTACGATAATTTGAAAACTTTCGGCCATACACACAGAATCAAAAGTATGTAGTGGTAGTCTTGTATGTCTGCAATCATATTATTAGTCGTAGAAAGTATTTTAGTCATACTATTAAAAAAATAAGGGTTTAAATATAATGACCACCAAAAATAGTAATTGCGCAATAAAATATGCTTACTAGAATATATCATAACCAGCACCTATACGCCTCAAATCACTGCATTCCGTCTCGGAAAGGTTAGGTTATGTTAGGTTCCTTCTTAAAACCACCCAAAAAATGGGAGCCCCGCGAAGTGAGGCTCCGTCGACTTATTTTGATCTCTTTAAATATATTTTGCTGTGCAATTTGGTGATCATTTCTTATTTTTGAGTACTATATTTTACTATATCTGGTGATAAGTTAAACATAAGGCAAAAAATAATATTTAAAAATGTTAATGTTCATAATATTGCTTGTAAGGTATTTTTATATTATGTGTTTTGCCAAGTTTTTATTTTATCACAATATTGTTATTTCTGCGCTTGATTATAAACAAACCAAAATAATAAGAATAATCACAACAATTTTGACATTCACAATTAAACAAATAAAATTCCACCGAACAAAATAACATAATTAGACGAGTTTAACAAACAAATTCACTTTCTATACATATTCATGTAAAGTTTAAATTTCCATAATAGCGGCCGTTGCAGATATGATTAAATCTGAAGAGCCCTCGAGCCAGACGAAGCTGCTTAACGTAGGAAAATTGCAAATATCAACACAACAAACAATGAGTCAACAGTTGTTGTGTTCACGCCGCAACGAATTCAAGCGACTGTGTACTGGCTGATGACATACGCGATTTTAATGTGTACAGAAAAGTTATTTAGTGTAACAACTCAATTATAATAATAATATATTAAATACAGGTATTGTATACGAACGAATATATAAATGAGAATAATTATGTCTACGGTTATACGATGCGCAAAATTTATGCGCTGCCGCCGGTACGGATTTAAGCGGCGCCGCGCTCTCATTTAGACTAATGGCGGATATGAGTACTAGGAATTGAAACAACAACTTTTCAATACTTAGGCTCTTGATACCACGCGCCCGCCACGGTTTGGCCACGCAATCGTCACGCATTGACCACGCGGCCACCGAGCATTTATCAGTTTTATCACGCAGTTGCCGCACAGACTGAACCACGTCCAAATGAGCATCCACCGATGTATAGCCCACCGTGCCAACCAAACAAAGACACATGCGCATAAGTTTAAATCTGCGTTTGTTGTTGTTTTGGCTTCAATTTATCGTTTTCTATAATAGCGTGATATTTAAGATATGTGGACGCTGTTGCCGCGCGGCCACGACGCGCCGCGGCGAACGTTGAATCAGCGCGAACAAATTCGTATCAAATAAACGCGGTGCAGGAAAATTTACTGAGTTTATAAAGCCCTGTATTATCAGAGGGACTAATCAACATCTCAGCGGAAAGACGTCCACTGCTGGACATAGGCCTCCACCAAGGTTGCCCACACAGACCGCTTTTTAGCTAATGATCATAGATAATCCTCTATTAGTGCGATAATCCGTTTATCTTTGATTAATTGTAGTATTATATGGAGGTTCATTTAATCTATATATTAATACGTGAAGCAAAAACTTTGTACCCCTTTTTACGAAAATTGCGCGAACGGAGGCGTATGAAATTTGGCACAGTTAAAGTTTATATGGAGAAGGAGGGGCGAATCCTAATATTTATATAAAATATGCATAAGAAATACATTAAATAAATGAAAAAACACTACACGCACACAACCATGCATTTGATACACGCAGTCGAAGCGCGTAACCATGGTTACATATATCAATATATTATAATGACATATAATCAGCAATATCTTACAGGCGGTCGAATTTCGATCACTAGACCGCTAGTTAAATTAAATTTAACAGCTGGCCCGCCTAACGTTTAATAATACTTATGTTTTCACCGAAGTGTAAATTCACATCACCCGTACTATGCCTGTATAAATAATTTGTTCAAACAAATTTTATACAGTCTGTAATGAAATGTGGTGAACAGTTTAAATATTAAAATACATTGAAAATTGAGTTACTTGTCAAAAATTACATATTTATTTAGTTAGCTCTTTCTAAATATTAAATTTGTGTGACGAGTGCTTATTTTTAGTTATCTTTGTATTAATCTTTTCAGTATAAATTCTGAAATAATTTCTATTCAGACTTTTAGTAATATGAGTATAAATTTTTAAAAAATCCGGGCACGCCACGATCGTGGCGGTAAGTCCCGTGTTTGAGGAGTGGCTGGAGAGGCGGCATGGTGCCCTCACCTTCTGGCTGACACAGGTAATGACTGGCCACGGTTGTTTTGGCCGGTTCCTGTGTCGTATACGCCGGCAAGAGACGCCCGGTTGTCACCACCGCGACGTTTACACACTTTAGCGGTTTGCCCCGCCTGGGCATCGCAGCGCCGTGAATTGATCGCGGCAGTCGGATTGGTTGCCCTCTCGCTCCCGGCCGTAGTTCAGTCTATGGTCCGTAATGAAAGGTCGTGGAACGCCGTCGCCTCCTTCTGTGAGGAAGTGATTTCCATCAAGGAGGCGGCGGAGCGGGAGAGGGAGCGTTTAAACCCTCTCCCCAACCGCAGAATCGGGCGCCGGAGGGCGCGAGACGACCTCCAGCCACCCTGAGGTTTGACCTGGGGGTGGCGGGCTTTGTGGGCCTGCCCGTCATCCGTTCAGCACCAGGTCCGAGAGGCGGCGTGCATGTTCCCACGCGCGCCTCTGAGTCGTGTCTGTCTCCCCTCTAGAAGGGAGACAGTAGGGATTTTTGTTTAGTGGAGACCTTAGGGTAGGTCTCTTCGTGTAGTGGCCTGCAGTTTCATACTGTGGGCGGAAACCTCGGCGGGGTCGCGACCGCATGTGCAAGTGATTCGCGCGGCCCCGCCGATAGTGGTTTTGTCGAGGAACACCGTGGTAGGTTTAGTCGGTATTCCGGGAGATACATTATTCTTATTCCATCTTTCTCTTTTACCCCGGCGAGTCCGACATAGCCCCTCCGCCCGCCACCGCGGAGGGGTATGCGTCACAGCATTCCCCCACGTAAAAAAAAAAAGTATAAATTAAAATTAGATTAACGATAATTATGGTGTTAGAGCATATAATTGTAAATTATTTAATAACTAGTTAAGCAAGTTTTGTAAAGGAGTGCCACACAAAAAAATTTTGAACTAAATATAAATAATTTAAGTGTTAATCGTTTGCACAATCTAATTATGACATATTGATACAAATGAAATATCGAGACTAAAGAAATAAACTTGACAACTAAAGTAAAATAAAAATTACAAAGGTGCCAGACAAAACGAATATCCGACTACATAATAATTGTAAATTTAGTAAAGGTTATATTATTCAATCATAAAATAATTATTTTATATTTTATAATGAAAATTTCTAGACAGTAGCAGCTTTTTTATCATCCTAACTTATTCAACAAACTATCTACACCTAAATAAATGCGATGACGATCCGCAACCTCGACTAAGACCCTATAAAAACAATATAATAAATAAGCTAAATATAATAAATAAACATTTAATAAAGAAAAAACATAATTGTGATGTTAGAAATTTATTTGATTTGTAAGCGTTTGTATGTAATTATATTGTGCAATAATAAAATAACAGACTTTGTATAAACTTATATTATTATATGGTTTAGATGTAAGTACTAAGTAATATTAATTATAATTGTTAGTAGAAAATAATTTTTAAATATTCGTTTATTATAATAATATTGCAATGCTTGTAAAAGGCACTAAGTTCTAAGCACTATAATTTTATTAAACACCTTATGTATCTACACTTAGTTCGCAATAAACACTTTGACTTTGACTTTGACTAGTTGCACTCAACAATTTAAGCTATATAATTTATTACGAAAATTATTAATATTTATCGCCAGTACACTAGTTTATTCAGCTCTCTTAGAACAATAGCATCAGAATCGCGTTCTAGATACTAAAATCTCAAAAGCATTCACTGTGGTATCCGCAAAATGTGAAACTGTGAAGGCATTAAAACTTGCCACTATAGAATTTGAGTTGGAACAACTAGCTTCCGTGAAGTTATTTTAAGTTCTCTTGAAAGATGGTAAGTCTATGAAGCGACGGATTTCATAAGCGGATTATAATGTTGGGAGGCAGTGGACTGAAAACCTGTGGCAATATGTAGCGAGATAGTGTGACAGTCGATAATTACTTCGTTATCTCTCAAAGCTGTTATGACCATGTTCGTGTGAACGACAACAGATTACACACATAGTGTGGAAGTGTAGCTTAACTAACCACGAATGAACCATCGCTTGTTTCCTCTTTAATGCCCAGTATTACCCGCAATATTGCATTCTCTTTTGCTTCAGAATTCACATCAACATTCTTAGCGAGCTAGGTAAACATATTCTCCATAAAACATGCAGTTATAGTGTTTAGCTAAAGACTTGTTTATACCAATACATTGGCTTTCTGCAAAGTCATAAATATAAGTCTGGTTATTGCTTTATGATAAAGCGTTCGCTGTAAGATAGCCGTTCCGCCGCAAATATCCGGGTTTGGTGTATAATTCTGTGTAATGTTTTCGTAAACTCAATAGTAATAAATTGTATTTCTGTGATATCCTGTTGATGTCATGAGCTAAAACTGATTAAAATCACACGAATGATATCACACGAAGCTCCTTATTGCTAAAGCTTTCTCAAATATTCTCTATTGGAGCATATTTTTTCACGAATAGCGTTTCAACGTTTGTTTTACGATCTATCGTGTGTGATTTACAGTATTTCATGTATTTTATGATTTCTTCCGCAACATAAACCTTTGCCGCCGTCTCATTTACTCAAATCGATGATGGATATTTAGATATCAATTCAGCTAATATAGTATACATTTACGTGTCCGTACTGATTAGAAAAACATACAGTCATAGTAACTACGCCATGGAATATAAAATTCAGACGTAATAACCACTTAAAATACTCACCGGCATATCATTGATGAAGAACTCCAGGTCTGCCGCCGGTCGGCTGGGTCCTACCGAGCAGTTGGCTCGGAGTACGTCGCCTGGTATGTAGTAGTGCTGGCTGGTTTGAATTGTTGGCATTGATGGAGGGAGAGCTGTTGACAAAACATTTATACACATCATTAATAAATTAAGTGATGCGATAAACAATATTTTAACAAATTTGGTATATATTTACGTGTCTTATATTCTTCGTTTTCTTTCTAAAAGACAAATCTTGCACTAGGAACACATATTTCTAAACGCGGGGTTCATTACCAGCGTTTAAAATCGGAAACCCTGACTCGGAATAACCATTTGTGGATCACACAAGGTTTTGTCCCGTGTAGGACTCGAACCCACAGCACTCAGCATAGTAACAGTTGCGAGGCGATCACTTAAACCATCATCCGTGCAGTTCTCTTGATTAATATAATAAAGAAAATAAACTCACCAACAACCTCCATAGTGTTGGATACAATGGAAGTCGCGAAGGACGGTGCGTCTGCCGTCACTTCGCAGCTAAAATTCCCGGACAGGCCGAAGCTCACTCTGGTCAGTACCACCTGACTTTGATTGGATCTCGCCAACTGTTGGACAAGAATAATTGTTTGTATAAGATTTTCTACGGTTCAATGTAAGTATTAGTGTTTACAAGAATAAAAAAGTGGTTTTCTAACGCTTGTTCTATTACAGTGGGACAGAAATATTGAATACTATCACTAGATGGCAGTAAATACCACTGACAATGATTGATAGCACCAAATGATTGAATTACTCATTTATATTCGTAACGTTTCAAATTGATACTATTAGAAATAGGCTAAATTAAAAATCTTATATGAACACACATTAAACTTGTTATTTCAATATTGATATTTGAATTATATTTTAATCTTTATTGGTTTTGCATTGTACTATTAATGTATTTTGAAATAGGCATTTTCGTTGAATTAATAATGATATCTAAAGATATACTGCGCAAATATTATTCTGCTTTTCATTTCTATTTGTCTCTTAATTTGTTTTACAATAAAATTGTAAGAAACTGTTTTTTATATTAATAAAAAAGAAAATGGAGATGATAATATCATCTAATTAAAATATTAAACATATACAACTGATTGCCTAATTTACTAAATTATTTTTAAAATTCTCAACAAGAATGTCAAACATTTCCCTTGAAAAAGAAGTGAATAATTTTCGAGTTCCTTTTTCCCACCAAAGTCTTATTTATTGGATAAGGATGCCATGGCATTAATTAAGTTTCATTACTTTGCCTCAGCTGGCTAATATTAAAGGATATCTTACTTCCTTTATAAAATAAAAAGGAAAAAAATAAGTCACTTCGAAACGAGAGCAGTGGTTAAAAGTTTTGAAAACAAAATTGCGGTATCCTAGAGTTTTACCTCCTTACAAAATTTAACAGTACTTGTTCCACAATGGATGGAGTAAACAGTCTTTCTGTCTTAGACAGGTAATTTTAAAGTCAAAAGAAGAAATCTATTCGTTTCCCATTCTTTAGTTACAAAATAAACTAGGTAATTTAAACCTTTTTCTCTATAATTATTTCTGCCCCGTTGCTTCTATAGTGTTATTGGGCATCATGGGGTATGGAAACCCCATATCCGTTAGATAGTATTAGATGGTATCAGACCTTAAATGTATATGCGTGACACCGTGCAGAATTATTATGTGTAGGTATATAAGAACCAATGAATTGTTCTGATAAAATGATCAGAAATTTATTTTATAAGTTATTATTTCTATGGTAATGATTGTAGTAAAACGTGTTTCTTATTAAAATATTTTTTGTATTTGGTTTATAAGGTTATTATCGCTAACCCCTCCAACTAATCTTAATAATTCACAAGTATTAGTCAAAGCTGAGTACGGCAGTAAACCACTCATTTCGTAAAAGTTTCTCAAGACCTAGAAATATAGGTATAGTTACGATTTATTGCCTAAGATCTGGACTCGACCTTATCCAGAATTAGATTAAATCTGGATGCTAACTTGTTACTTAGACAAACGATCTTAATTTGAGACGATAATTAATGTTTGTTTTATTTTGTTCTATTTGCTATCTATTAGAAGTACTTGTGGCGTCAAAGAACTTGTAGTAACAGGAATTTGGAATGGACGAAAAAAGATTAATGGTGATTGTATTTTAACCTTGACAGGCCCTAAAATTTGTATTCAACCTAAATTGTTGTTGTGTCTAGGTATTTTTTGTGACTATTGGTTCAATGTTTGGCTAATCCTCGCTTATTAGTTATTATTTCTAGTACAGAAATAGCCTTTACCTTAAAAAAAGGTATTTAAGTAGTTTATTTTCTTGCAAGTGTAAATAGGACTGTCATTAGGTAAAAAAAACGCAGCGAACATTTTGTAAAAAGTATGTTGAGAGATGAATGATGAAGGATAAAAACATTTGAAACGAGATATATTTAGTCTATAGATTGTTAAGGCGAAACCCTTTTTAATAATGAAATTGTCTTTAATAATTGCTAGTTTTAGTAGAGAAAATTTGTCAATAAACGACTTAGACAAATAAAAATATGCGAAGATGAGAGTGGATACAGATTCTTCTGCCTCACAAACGGAGCCATGATTTCGCTGAATCAGTTAACTAGCGACCACGACCGGTATAACCTCGAAATGCCAAGCATCTAAAAGTAAACATTGTGCATGACTGCATTAATACCCGTTGTGAATACTAGATTAAGCGGCGATACAAATGTTTGTTATGATCAACTATGTGCTGTAGAATATGGCAGCTTTGCATTTGGCTTTACTAATCTTGTGCGTTCGTCGATTTGTTAGGCGTAGTTCAGTTCATTGCATCTTAGATTTTTGTGAAACTATCTACATTACTTAGTAAATATATTTCCTTAAGCTACAAATTTATAATACTTTTCAGTCTACCTTTAGTGTACAAAGGTTAGTTACAAATTATATAGGGATATAGGTATATTATTCGCCGCGAAAGTTTGAAAGACTGCTTAGAAGAAAATGAGAGCAGGATGATAATTTCATAAAAATCGGCTAAACATTTTAATTGCAAAAACATAACAAACAGAATTATTTTGTTTTTTTGAAACTAGAATGGATACTGTTTGAAAATAAAAAAGATTCTTTCTAAAATATATCTTTTATTGGTCTCTCTCTATTCTAGTTCTTAATTATATCGTACGTCAACTCTTGTATGAACTGAAATAGCTTTTCTTTCTTCTTTCATATTAACAAAAATTATATGAAAACAACGTTTTGCTTAGCCTGGAAGTCATTTAATAAAGTACTACATATCTTTTGTCATATTATGTCTCATGGAAAAGCAATCATTTTAAAACATATATTCGGTGAATTCAGAAGTTAGAGAAAATTCTAACCTAGCACCTTGCATCATCTGCTGACAGTAGTTTCACTATTGTCGCATTCCAATATTAGATTTTACCATGACGTAGAGAAAACTTCCGATATTTTCCCTTGCATTTACTTTAGTAGTTAACCAGCTACTGAAGCAAATGCAGTTGACATAATCTGCTATCAGGTAAAAGCTAGCCTCATTTGCCTTATTGAGCCCTAGTGTTCTTTCCATATTTGTTTAAGAATATTATGACACGATGTAAAAACATTGTAAACTTTATTATGCCATTGCTCATTATTTAGGCTAAGTTTCAGGTTTAACAGTAGCGTTGAGAATTTCGTAACAAATAATTTATATTAAAAATATTGTATAATATATTAAAATTGGGATTTTATTGGCTTTCCTTAATGCTTGCATATTTACCACAGAATTGACCAGGCAGTCATGACGGTAAAATTGATCGTAATTTATTCCTAAAAATCTCATTAAATAGTCAAAACTATTTGCAAACTGAACTCCAACATTCGATGTTTTCGGTAAATTTATTAACCGAAATTCAGAAACCGAAAACCGCAAATCGTCATAGTATTTTAACCGCTAAATATTCACTTTATATCTTTGTGAATTGGTTAAATTACCGTTGGAATTTGATTCAGCAGAATTGGAAAACATGTCGCATTCCCAAAGACCGTATACGATGCGAATGATCCATTCCCTTATACCGTCGATCAATTTCTCATTCAAACCCGTATTGTGTTATAAAAAGAAACGATTGTCGTTTTTGGCTGCACGCTACGCCTTATTGCATTTTACGATTCGAAGCCGACACGATGCGACGGATATCTACATAATACATCGAATGGCATAAAATCAGAAATGTTATATTTGGTTTTTATACATTTAGCCTATATCGAAAGAATTTACTTGGTTGAATTTGATATGACCAATCTTAGTGTATTTTTTATACCGTTCTTAGATAATTATCTCTTCTATAGATTACAATTCTTTAGTATTTTGTATGTTTTGTCTTCAATTTTGTTATGAAGGGCATTAAAACTAGTAAATTATTGTCAACCTCTGCAATACTTTTGATTAAATTTGTTGTATTTCAAAGCAGTTTTACATTTCCTGGGACGTGTCATAACTTGGAGTTTTCCACAGTCACTATTGGTAAGCCCAGCTGCAATGTTCGACAACTACTGTGGCATCTGATTATCATGTCGGTAAGATTACTTCCATGAAAAATACAAGTTATTAGTAATGTGGATTCCTAAGTAAATGGATCTTATCCTCTTCATATAAGTTTAATCTTCGGATCAGAAGTTATATGTCAGTATTGCAATAGTTAAGTATCAAACCAACAAACTTGTGGAATATCCTAAGCTCGACTTCAATTTTCTATACATTATATAACTCATCGATGATTAATGAGGGGCGCAGTTTAATCACTTCCTGGGTATGTTTTTGCCCTTCTTTTTTCTACCTCTTTCACCTCGTCACGTCCCATATACTACAAAAACTGCTTTTCATTGGAAAGAAAGCCGTGCACTTGTATGCCATCTATGTGGTTTACAGTAGGCAGCAGCCTGCTTGTGTCAACTTGGAATCGTCTCTGAACTTCAGTAGAATAGAGCTATATTAGGGAGTAGTAGTTTTATGGACTGTTAACAATAAAGTACCTAGCTCGTTCGTCTGCCGCCAGCAGCAATTTTTTTAAATATATTATTTTAGGTAAGAGGAGAAGAATATTAGCATCATTTGATTATTGTATAATTCGATCAATTTATTAGCCTAGAGTATTAATATCTTTTATCTTCTACGAACAATACTCTTGTACTGCTTTTTGGCTTTGACATCAAATCATAAATACAAAGAATCTTTAGAGGCATTAAAAACAAGAATCCCAAGTCTTGAAAGACTTAATAATATCTTACTATAGCTCTCAAAATATCTTTGCAGAGACGAGGTTTACCGTGGCTGCTCAAATTTAAATCAGTAGGCAATTTGAGTTGGGACTGACAGTAGGTATCGTGTAGCCAAATGTAAAAAGACCCATAGAAGGAAAACGGGAAATAAAAACGAAACAAAACGACCCATAGAGTTATTATCGCACCGAGACTGCGAAATAAGAGGCAGTGATAAAGGGTTGGATTTATGAACACGTGCCGCGTAGACGACGATGAGAAATGACTCCTTTCTAAGGGAAAAAATGCTCAAACCGTTGCTCGGGACACGGTATAAAGTATGTGAAAATTGCTCGGATTTCCTTTATAGTGAGTGAAGTGAATGGCTGATTGTTTTTTTAGGGTTGACGCCTAAGGAATGGGAACCAGCTGCTCCGAAATTAACTCCCGAGTTGTTCAGTTTATTTAGCAGAAAAGAAAGTCATGGACTGTTAAGGAGAATGACTTTAAACTGAAGTTATTTAATGAAATAAATATTATGAACAAAAACACTTAACACATTTATACTGAAGGTCCGCTTAGTGTGAGGCGTAAAAATACGGAGATACATAATTGCATCTGTAAAGCAAATGTAGAATGAAGTCCGAATATAAGTTCAGCTACGCAAGTTGCTAGCACAGGCTAAAAGTGCAAGCTACTCGTGCGGCTAATTCCTGCGGGTTACTTACGCAGGTAGCTTGCTTAGGTCTTTCACGATCATGATGCTTAAAACTGGGAAAAATGCCTCAACATGCACATATAGGCCACGTTATGTAAACAGCTTTTACTGCATTAGACTGACATAGCATTTTCTATAATTTTGTATTGAGTCGTTTGTAGTATACGTTTGTTTTGAAGTTAAGCGGCAGTTTCTTTATGCTTCTTACATAAAAATGTGTGAAGGTAGTTCAAGCGTTGTAGGTTGCGTCGTTTTGGCAGCTGCAACTTAATTAACTTTTGATTAATTGGGCGATTATTTTTAAATTAGCTTTATAGTCGGTAAGATTTAAAAGTGCAATATTTCTTTATAGGAAGTAATCAAATCTGGAGACTATAGTATTCATGGCAACAGTCTAGCACCAAAATTCTTCTTATTAGTTTTACTTCCACTTGCCAAAATTAAATGCACAAAAAAGCAGTTCCTAAAAATCGAGATTAAGTAGGTGATGCTGCAATAACCCATAGTGCGATAAAGTAGAAGAAAACGAGATCAAATACCCTATATATTAATTTCTACCCAACAAGCTGGGCTCCAAATAAGTACTATCGTATCAAACAATGCTCAGATATAGAAAATTAATACAAATTAAATGTGGGTTTTGCCTTAAGCAAAGCCAGTCGTGGGTTTGTTTTCATTACCGATACTACTAAGGATAATTAGGACGCTATTGTATTCCGTAGATAAATAATTTACCGAGCAACTAAGCCTGTCTCAGAATAATTAATCCCTAAATACATTTTGTTGATTTCTATTGTCTTCCATAAAATCACAAACACTTTTTACAAACGTTCGAAGTTCCTTTGAAAGTCAGTCAGTCCTCAATTAAAATTAATAATGTCTGAAATAAAATATCCTATTGAAACGATAGGGCTATTCAAAATGGCGCTTGTTGAATGGAAACTGTCTAAAACAAAACAGATTTCGGTCGCCATTTATTATTTGCATTATAAACAATATTTACCTTCATTTCCCTTTTGAATTAATTAAATTCCTAGTTGTCTGGGCGTCCTTATTCTAAAGGGTCCGCGGAACAACGATAGGATGTGAGCGAGAGCGGGCTACGTTACTTCTACGAATAACAGGATACCAAGGCAGTGATAAATTTGCTGATGTAAAAAATATATTATGTATGTCGGCTTCTGTTAGTTTCTGAATGAAAGGGATAACTAAAGAGAGCTTTATTTTTTAAATTTATACCTATTACAATAAATATTTGAAATCTTGAATTATAAAAAGCTGCTCTTTGGAGACAGTTGTCTAATATCGGAGTAAAATGATGATATATTCATTGTCCCTAAATATATTTCGAATCGATATCGAATGTGTGAGACTTGATTTCATGATGTCATATCGTCGTGGTCGATCGTGCTGATGAAATATAAATATAATATGTAAAATAAGCAGCATTGTAAATTTAGCAATTTTCTCATTGGTACTACGCCCTTGCTTTGCTGAACGTAGCAATAGGTAAATGACAATAAAAAATCATATTATAGTTTAGTTAGTGTTACTTTTACTTTACTTTTACTTGACATTCATCAGTGTTACTTTGACTTTACTTATTTTGATTTTGAAGTTCGCGTATTCGATAGACAATAGTGATGACCCTTTCTGTTTGTTTTGCTTCTGAATTTTTTATGTCACTTTGCCTCACCCCTTATCGCGTAAACAGTCTGGTAATAAATATATTTGCGTTTAGTTTATAGGTAAACAAATAATTCCTCAACTTCAACGATTGCATTAGAATAATCAATGTTTTGAATAATTTGATTTATTATGATTCGAATGATTCGATTTTTATTTTTCTTACGAATTGGGCCTTTGACGTAGCAGTTATTTATGATGTAAAACGCTCACAACTTGAGCCACCCAACTCGCCACACAAAGCAGGCCGCTTCAACGCCTCCGAACAATATTCTATAATACATAGTAATTGTTATCTTTCCGTCCCTTTGTTACGGACACACAAGCATTTAGATTAAACTATTTAATTGAATATCCTAATTGTGTTTTGCATAGTTTCTGTTTGTAGGTAAAATATTAGATGAAGGGTTTTGAAAGTAATTTTTCGGGGCAGATTATTTGAAACCGAATTTAAATGGTGCTGTCTGACGCAAATCCTCCAAAATTAAATCTGCGTGTGTTTGAGGCACTGTTTTATACAATCTAGGAGTAAGAAAATAAATTTGTGTCATAATTAATTTATACCATTATTACTTCGATACACAGAGCTTGGAATGAAATCGCGCTTGCAGGGATTACACGTTCAAGTTCTATTATGCTTCGATACAAAACAGTAAGATAAACATGTTAACATCAAAATTGTGCGCTTAAATCTCAGTCACTACATTATTGACGGGAACTCCCTTCCCTCACCAGTCAATTTAAAATTCAGAGAATAATTACAAAATCTGGTTATGATTAATGGATAGCTAGATAATTTGCTCTCAAAGATTTTTCCCGTGGTTTTTGCAATATTTTATATTGTGTTTCTCAATTTGTGTAAAAAATGCCTAGGGTGAGCAATGAAGAAATATTTTTTCTAAATGCAACTTATAGTTACTCTATAGTCTGTACTAATTAGTCATGCTGAGATAGATTATGTTCAACTGCTCGTTTGGCCACTGAATTCCTCTAGATTTCTGTAGTACGTGGCAAGCATTAATGTAGGTCAGCTAAGTTCTCGTTTACTTTAAAAGGTTATTTCATAAATTGACTACCTCATTGGCAACGTAGTATAAGTGATCATTTATGTCCATGCTTGAACATAGGATAATGAGTTTAGTACCCAGGTGGGCAGTGTTATTTATTTTGGTTTTCAGGATTTACAGGACGTCACATCAAAATATTTGTTACTCAAAATTATGGTTAGCAAAATGTGTAATGTAATACACCTCAGCTTGTCCCATAAGTCTTGGCGTGAATTGGCAGGTAAACGTAGATCAAAATTGTTGAAATGTTCAAACTATGTAATAAAGAAGAAGATAAAATTGATTCAAATAAAAGAACATGGCGACACATACCAAAACGAAACGTGTATCTTTCTCTTTAATCCAATCCCTAATCTTATAACAAAGTTACGAACGAAAGTTAGTGATAGGCGAATTGAGTAACAAAATCATTTATTAGAGAACTCCCTAAGAATGCTCTTAAAATGTATTCTTTTGCGCAAACTAACCTCTTAGACTTGAGAATTTGCTTTGAAACTAAAGCACTGAAGCACTAGCGGTTCCTAACGAACAAAAATAAGTTGTAAGACAAAATTGTTTTAGCAGACATGTCCCTTTTCATTACTTTCTTAATAGAATATTGCCTTAACAGGAACGAATTACCCTTGAGACCATGATATAAGGTTAGTTTTCTTTTACTTAGGAGCGAAATAATTACGTATTTATTGATTCAGTGTGAGATGTACGTTATTCTGCTGGATTTCATGTCTGGTTCAAAATAAGCGCAAAAATAAAGTTATAAGAACTTAAACATTCGGTTTTTGCGTCTTACGGTGCGTTGCACGCATTGCTATTGTCACGTACTATTTTATTACATACTAGCTTTTGCCCGCGGCTTCGCTCGCGTTAATTTAGAATTTTACAATCAATTGGGGTTGTACTCTGCTTGTAATAATATAATTCAATCATGATTCGAAAGACACGTGGCGCCATCTATTATCATAAGAACGTTATTATTATTTTCCTCGGGAACAGTAATTTTTTTCGGGATGAAAGGTAGCCTATGTAAGTCTCTGTACACCTGTCAACGTATATACAAAATTTCAGGATGATCGGTTCAGTGGTTTAGGCGTGAAAAGGTAACAAACAAACAAACTAATTTTCGCTTTTATAATATTAGTTAGGATTAGGATTAAGCAATTGCTAGACTTTAGTTTTTGTATCCTAGCTATATTAGTTCAGCATAAGTAGCAATAGCTTAATGGGAGGCCATTGTATTGCCACGCAGAAGTGTCGAATCCGATTTCAAGGCACTGCCTTTTCGAAGTATATGCATATTAAATAAATTAATTATCGTTAGCTTTAACGGTGATGATAAGCATAGTAAGGAAACCTGCATATCTGAGAGTTATATAATATATAAGGTTCTCGAAGATCTATGTAGTCTGCCAACTCGCTCTGTGCCAGCATGGTGGTCAATGGCCTACCTCTTCCATCACTGGAAAAGGGAAGCTTAAAACCGGGCTGATGTTATTAAATCATTTATTATAAATTGGTTATTGCATTGAATGCAGCGTCAATCGTAACGTGAGATGTTAGTTAGTTAGTTGGACGTATGTTATCCGCACTTAGCCCCACAATTGGGCCATTGTGCGTAAGTAACAGACGCGGAATACTGTTCGGCTACTCATACCACCCCAGCTCCATCCAGAAAGACAATAGGGGACCGATGTTGCGCAGTACCTCCTTCATCGTTTCTGGACTGTTTAGGAATTTCGCCCGTTGGTTGCTCACGCTTTTACAATGTATAATCACATGAGCCGGTATCTCCTCGGTCTCCATGCAGCCTCTACATAAGGGACTGTCAGTGATGCCGATGTTGAATAGGTGCCTGTTGAGTGAGCAGTGGCCTGTTATTATACCCACTAGGTGACGTAAGTTTTTTCTTGTGGAACGTAGCAGTTTGCGTGACAAATGTCTGTCTAAGCATGGAAGGGCTTCCTTCGTCTGTCTACATTCCTTTGTTTCTATCCACTGTTTTTCGTGTAGTTCCGTGGTTCTATCGCATAATCATGTTATGAGTTGGCAGAAGGGTATCGGGACAATTGGTTCGGGTCCTACCATTTTGGTGTTCGATCCTCTCTTTGCCAGTTGATCTGCAGCGTCATTGCCAGAAGAGTTGCTGTGGCCGCGTATCCACTGCAACGTTACCCGATTTTTTGTTGCAATACTTTGCAGCTCACGGTGACACTTCAAAATGAGTCCACTGTTGAAGCAGTTACTCTTAAGAGTTTGTAGTACCGCGGCACTATCTGAGATAATGCGTATTGACTTATCGCTTATACCCCTTGATGTAACCGCTGTTGCAGCCCGGGTGATTCCAACACATTCTGCCTGGAAGATAGTGTTAAGGTTTCCCAGGGTCGTTGAGTAATTGATGTTTAGGTCGTGGGAGAAGACTCCGACTCCTGTTCCTGATTTTGTTTTAGATCCATCCGTGTATATTCTCACTTCATGTATGCCAGAGCTATCTTTAGATTCCTCATGAAGTTGGATGTGGTATTTTTTGTCAAAGACAAAGGTTTTTGGGATGATATCACATGTCGCCTCTATCATTGGAATTTCATTGTATACTAACTCCTTTAGGCGCGCATGAGTTATTCTATTGTCTCGTTTCCAGAGCCCTACCTTTTCAAGCCGTATGGCAGCTGCGACAGTTTCCTGCTGTATGATAAGGTGTAGGGGTCTGAGATTTAGTATGGCCTCCAGCGCTGCCGTGGGGGTTGTTCTCATACAGCCTGTCGTCGCCAGGCAGGCGAGTCGTTGTAGGCTTTGTAGTTTGTGTATGACTGTGCTTAACGTGAGATGTGTGCCATGTTGAGGGACGCACGTGGCAAACGGCGTACGTCTGTTGCATTCGTCATTTGTACCGTATGACGCGTAAAAAAACAAGCACTGTAGGGACTGTGGAGGAACGTGGTGTGATGTACCGCCAACACAAAGGGAAGATCCTCCAACCAGGCTGGATGATCGTGCCTGGCGGGCCGCGGCCCGACATTTGATTTCGGGAACTTGTATAATAATTATACTTAGTCTCTGGGTAAACTCCACTTGTGCGATTCAGAATTGTATGTGAAACGACATTTTAAGCGCTTATTTTATACAGCGCCGTCTATTGGATGAAGGCTTGAACTTGTTCGTCTGTGCGGGTCGCCACATTACTATACTTGGATAAGCAAAACATTATTGCTTGGCAGAATGTTTTTACGAATAAAAGAATATCTATGGGTATTCAGAAACTTCTATAGATAACATTTCGACGCAAATTTTAATTCATGATAAAAATGCAAGATACTTTTACACATCGAGCTAGTGAACAGCTGATTTCGTGAACTGTTTACATCATGTGTGATTCAATGACATTGCTGTTTTAGTAGTTTTTAGTATTTTTGTTATTAATTTTGATAAATGGTCTGTTCACACATCCTATCTAATATTATAAATGCGAATGTGAGTTTGTTTATTTGTTACGCTTTCACATCTTAACTACAATACTCGACCGATCATCGTGAAATTTCGTATAAACGCTATCACACCGTCTATATTTTTGCAAATTGTGTAAAATATTTGATCTCTAACACCTATTATATAGCTATTCAAAAATTTGTCGTTGTTATTGATATCCTTTCTTTATCTGTCAGGTTTAATATATTTGGAATGAAAAGCAGCATCCTACATCACATTAGACATAAATATATTCCTATCTTAGGTTACCAAGCTTCCAGACAAGTCATCTATATTTACTTGAAAGTCAATATTAAGATTACCTTCAATAAAATACTAAGTGCTTTGAGAAATATACATAGGTATTTCTTTTGAAACCTAATATTGTCATGTTGTATTAAGAAACAGAAATATACATCGCTATACTTTTTATTTAATAAACTGTATAAATTAGACAATATAAATATTGTAAGGCTGAGTGTATGAATGGCGAAATGGTTTATGTGGTTGCCTCGCCAACAGCCGTCGCGCCGATTGGTGCGGATTCGATGACCACACGGGAAAAAATTTGTGTGGTCCGTAAATAGTTGTCCTGAAACTGGGTGTTCCTTGTGTCCCTTGTTTCAATAATTGTAAAGAAAAAGCAAAACACACGCTTTGTCTTTTGAAAAAAAAAAAAATTATTTAAAGACGAATTCTACATCACGAACTATTACTGCTTCATAGATAATGTTACAATGAATGATAATGTATAACATTATTGTTTATTAAATTATATAACAGAATCTAATCTTTACTTCCTTACTAATATTATAAATTCGAAAGTAACTCTGTCTGTCTATCTATCTGTCCGTATGTCTGTCTGTATGTCTGTTACCTATTCACGGCTAAACCACTCAACCGATTTAGATGAAATTTGGTACAGATATAGTTTAAAACTTGAGGAAGGACATAGGCTACTTTTTACTGATGTAGGTACCACGCGGATGGACCCGCGCGCAAAAGCTAGTATATAATAATAAGGACAAAGTACACTCTGACTCAAAATTAGTATTGAAAGATTGCAAAAATAATTGTTACATACTTGAAATCACAGAACATTTAGGAGTAGTGTCACAAAATTAATAACATTTTAATCTGCTTTTATTTGTTTATTTATTTATTGTTAAGGCACTTCAACGACTTATTCACTAAACATTCAGCAAGAATGACATACATAACTTACAATCCACAGTGAATTTGTCACTTACAGAAGTGCACAGCACTTGCAGAAAAGGTAACATAGAAAGAAGAATTTAAAGAAAATAAAATACATACACACGCCATAAGTTGAGAACGACTTATCCGATTTCATTCATCTTTTTTTTAAGTTTTCTAATACAAAGTTCTTACGGAAAGGAAAGATAAGAAAATGCGCAGTAAATTGGATAATTTCAGAAAACTTAACGACTATTTTAACCTCGCGGGTTGCGAGCTGTTAGTTCGTCTAAGACAGGAAGTCGGTCACGTCAGCTCGTCTTTAATATCTAAATCTTCTGTGCATGTGTTTGTAATTACACTTCTCCTAAACGGCTGGACCGATTTTGATGAAATTTTTTGTGTGTGTTCAAGTGGATTCGAAAATAGTTTAAATTTGTTTTTTTTGTTTTTTTTTCGTTTGTTCTACACAGCGTCTGTCGGGACAGGGTGAATGTATTTACCAGGGTGAACTGTATTCACCGTTTGCTAACAAAATGTTTTGACGTCAAAGTCGAAGCAATTTTCTATTGTTTGGTTTTAAGTCCGTTATACAGAAAGCGTTTGTAGCATACCATTTAAACCGGCTCGGAATACTCGAGAACAACCAGGGTTCTGCCGAATAATAGCCAGACACTAGCTGTCTGGCTATTTTATATTTCTCATTTCAGTGAAGTAAAGATCTATCAAGCAAAAAATAACTACTAATAAACAACACGACATCATCCTACCAAGATTGCTGAATGACAAAACTGTGGAACAAATATAATAAAATATTATTGTCTCGGCATCACACACAAATAAAACGAACAACACGTATCAGGAATATTAATTATCGACTGTTCGATATAAAACCTCCGTCTTATTTGCAGAAGTTTCTTCGCATTGATACCAAATAAATTATTATTACTTCTAAGGCATGCGACGGGAATATGCAAAAAGAGATTCCTTCTTAAGGTTCAATTCCATGCGTCGCGGCAGATCGCAGCCGCGCGCGATTGATCGCGGGTGGCTGACGAACGCGGCTGATGGAACAATAGTCAGAGTATGAAAATGTATGGCACCGCTGCCAAGATTCGTCTTTTCTCGCTGAAAAGCTTTCTTCTGTGGTCTCAGACATGCTTGCTCCGTAAAATGCACGAAAATACTACAAGCAATGTTGATACACACACGGCTGCGCACAGCCTACTTCAGTCGTCGGCCGCGCTCGTCTATCGGAGACCTCGAATAGTGCCACACATTTTCATACTCAGCCGCGCGAGTCAGCCGCACGTGATGAATCAATAAAAAGTTTGAATTAAAAAGTAATTACTGGCGTTTGCGAGCCACGCTCTAGCCACTATAATATGGAAGTTATCAGTCTTCTTTATAGATAACTAGCTTTTGCCTGCGGCTTCGCTCACGTTAATTTAGAATTTGACAATCAATTCGGGTTGTACTCTGCTTGTAATAATATAATTCAATTATGATTCGAAAAACAGGTGGCGCCATTTATAATCATAAGAACGTTATTATAGTTTTCCTCGGGAACAGTAATTTTTTTCGGGATGAAAGCTAGCCTATGTCCGTTTCTGTACACCTGACAATGTATATGCAAAATTTCAGGATGATCGGTTCAGTGGTTTAAGCGTGAAAAGGTAACAAACAAACAAACTCATTTTCGCTTTTATAATATTAGTTAGGATTAGGATTACGATAATTATTACCGTGAATACACTGCAATAGCAAGAAGTCTATTTTTATATCATTCTATACATCTGAACGGACATACTCTGATAAAATATCTACATCCAGGTCAATATATAAAGCTCCTAGTCCACAGTAAAAGTCCTCTGCTATAGCGACCCATTTTCTCAATCGGCAGTTACTTGCAACCGATGATAGGAGGCATCAGCATGAAAATAGCCCACAAGTGATATAACAGCCCATAAATCCCTCATATTTTTACCCTACTAGAGCAAAAGGGGAGAAATATTTTGCACGCGTGAATTTCACGTAATACATGTCCTACTTGTGTGTGTATGTTACGTAATTGACTGGAGGAATGAAGACGTTGGCTTAGCTTCAGCGACCCGTGTTACGGCTTCTTACTGTTACTGTTTAATTCAATATGGCGAAAATTTGGAAGCAATATTTACTGTATGTAATAACCTTATACCTACATGTCTATATCTCGTTTTAATTACCTCATAATGTTATTTTTAATTAATGTTGTGTTTGAGTAAAATAATAATAATAATTAAGCTCATTTATTTACAATTCAATGTCAAAACGCGCTTTGTCATCATAAGCATATCAAATACCGTTTTAATCTTAAGAACAAATATTCTATTCCAAAAGAACGCAGAAATGTTGTGTTTGAGTGAAATAAAATGTTTTAATTAATTCCAGTTATTTACAATTGAATGTCAAAACGCGCTTTGTTGGCATAAGCATATCAAATAACGTTTTAATCTTTAAAAAGAAATGTTCCATTCCAAAAGAACGCAGAACAAGCAGATTACAAAATTATTTAACCGCGAACATTTTAGAGATTTGAACAGACTCAACACATTTTCCCTTCCGCTAAACTGAACCAGTATATTAACCAAATTCCACACCATAAAATACATTGTTTCAACAGCTCAACAGGTAAAAATAATTGCTGGGAAGTTTCTCTGGCCGACGACAAGAATAATGGCCGTTAGAGGCAATTCGTCTGATATTCGAGATTTTTCTTCACTTCGCTCCGAGATTCGCATATTTTCCCCGACAAGAGTTTTTACATTAGATATAATAAATCTGTTTTGCGAAATGAAGTTTTAAGTCCGTATACCAGCGCGGGCAACGATAATGCGAGTTTGATACGATACAACACGGTTTTTAAAGCTGAAAGAACAAGTAATAACTTATGCTCATTTTAAACTAAGCTAAAGTTAACTTGCGTTTTTATTTTTAGATCAGTAATTATTTTCTAAATATTATTCATAATAGCAGTCAAAAATGTTGTATTGTATAAAAAAGAAAGATTACCCATCTTTATTTTTTATACACTACATAGGTTTTTGGGCTTTCGCGAGAATAAGAATTCATACCATTATCTAACCTTCTTAAGAATCATCGTTCAAACATTTTATTACTTAACTAATTTGTAGCTCTATTAACCAAATATCAAATTGACAAAAATAAAGGGAAGTACTCCATAATCTTTAAACAAAATATAATAAGCAACTGAGATAGCTTATATTAAACAGAAAGTATTCAGAAGTCAGGTAATTAGGTATATCTTCTTACGCAAATTTATGCACCAACTTAAAATATCATGTTCAGTACGGATCATCCGATCGATATCTCATTAATAATTTTATATCCATTTTCGAAACCAAACTTGGCAAGCGCCGAACATTTACGGTTCCGTGCTATCCATAATTTACATAGCTTCGTATATCTATAGCATAGCGAGCTCATTTTGGTATACATCGTACTTTACGAACATGCATTTACATGACACGAGCAGTCGTTTGTGACAGTTCGGGGAAGACAAATCGTCTACTTCGTGTACAAGTTCCCAAGAATTGTGTGTGTACAAGGGAATTCATTGCACTGACTTACGCTATACGAGATATTTGCTTAAAAGCCCCTTTTAGAATCTCCTTCACTGGATTTAATACGTACAATATTATGCAATGGGTTAGAATTGTGATAGATGAAGTAATTTGTTAAAGTATGTTCAGTGTTCATTTGTCCTTACTTTTCTCTGTTCGTTCAAATTCTTCGTGAGTAAAGTCAAAATTAAATGTAGTACTTTACTTAATCTTAAGACAAGTTAACGGATTAGCATAATATGCTCTCTGTTTTAATGGTTCTACGTTATTTTTTTTTCTTAAGCCTTTTGTATGTCTCACTTCTAGGCAAAAGACTCTCCCTTGGACTTCCAAATTACTCTGTTGGTGGATTTCCCCTGCCAATCCCTATCAAATGCATCTAGGTCGTCTCGCCATCTCCGTTTAGGTCTGCCCCGTCGCCGTCGACTGTCTTGTGGCACCCAATTGGTGACGTGCCCGGCCCAGTCCCACTTCAACCTGGCGGATTTCACATCTACATTGGCTATGCGTGTTCTGGAGCGCAGAGTGTGTTTCGGACGTGATCCGTCCTTTTGTGGTTTTACGTTGTCACATATTATTGTTACTGGGATGCAATAAAATATATATAATATACTGGGTGTAAGGGAGGGACGGTGTACCGAAAACTGAAATAGTAGATTCAGACCATTATTCTGAGTAAAAATCGTTGGAATTTTTTTCAACAATCACAATTGCTTTTCTGCAATTTTTCATTTTTCTGACTGAATCATAACATAATAAAATTTCACATTTTTCTACAATATAGCAATGTAATTAAATGGTCGTGATTTAAATAGATCACAGTTGCTTTTATGCGCGCGGTATGTTGAGTGCGTTGTATCGGTAGTAATCCATTGCGTACCGCGTAATAATGTTAATCTACATAACATTTTAATCTTGCGTTTTTTTAATCATTGAAGTTTATGTCGTGTTAAGTACTTATAGAAAGACGTCTTGCTAAAGTTTTCGGTACGCCGTCCCTTACACCAAGTATAGGTATAACACTATATATTAATTTATCATTTGAAGGTGATAATATTATCTTTTCAAAAATATTGTTTGTTTAGTAATTGAATTATTACTCTGTATCGTTTCATTTGAATTGCCTCGCGGATGGTCAAATTATATCCACAATTAATTCAGTGACACTTGACGAAACATTTGAAAAACAGAGTTTCTAAAAAGCGCCCGCATCCCTTTTAACAAAATTGTTCATCAGGTCAGTGCGGTTTCGACCCGAGGGTTCAACATCCCTTCCCCTCCTTGTACCATGAGATAAGCGCTTGTGCAGCGACATCACTGTGTGGCAGTTGTCATATTTAGAACGATAATTACGAATTTAATTTCATGATACTTAAAATAACTAATTTTATTTCATAATTGAAATTAAACTACTATATACGGATTTTATCGCGTTATTTATTTGGCACTTTATTACAAAATTTTGAAAACTGTTACACTACTATTACTATTAAACTTTACTAATTTTTAAGCTAATTAAATTATTGAAACTATTAAAACTATTTATACTATTACTATACAATTATACTATTTATATTTATGTTTACACTTTCCCCGGCGTTTCGGTTGCTTTTCAGCAGCCATGGTCACGGGGAGACTGAGATGGTAGTTGTCTCAATGTTCCAGTGTAGTTATTTCAAAGTACCCGAACATAATTTAATCATGGGTGTTTCTATTTACGCAGAATGAGCTCAAAGTATCATGAAGTCTAGCTGAGGTTTCATTCTTCTTGGGCTTGACTATTTGAATTACTGGTTCCCAAACTGGTGGTACATTCCAACCATCTTCTCTATTGAAATTAGGATGTTTTATTATTGCAATAGCCTCGCGAAGCATCCTTGGTAGGAATCAATGTTCTTTAGCGAGCATCTGTGGTTTGTCAAATCTCATGCAATGGTTGGTCCCCTGTTGCACATGTTCACACACAGTATCCGTATATAGTAGTTTGAATAACATTCGCGTAAACAGAAGACAATATTATTTATTTCATAATGTTAAAAAGATGTTAGATTAGTTAACAGTAAATCTTGTCTGAATTATATAAAAATAGTAAAACAAATTCTTAAAAAAAATACTTACATCAACGTTAATCCCAGCAAAAGGAAATATCTTGGTAGTGGGGTTTTCTGTCGGTGAGTAGCGGTAGAACTCGTGGCGCCCCCTATACCACTTTACGGAGTAGAGGGGCGCGTCTGTCAGCTCATACAGACACGCTAGGGTCGTGTCATTTCCCCTTTGCACCACTGGGGGCGATATCCGAAGTTCTGTAGCGCGGAGGCCGCCCACACCTGAGATAAGTAAAAAATATAACCTTTATTCTATTGAAAAGGTGGGTGTCTTTTATATTATACAACTAGCTGTTGCTCGCGGCTTCGGTCGCGTAAAAGTAAAGTTATGAAGTTAGTAACAGTAGTTTTTAAAAAAAAATATAGCCTATGTCACTCGGTGATAATAAAGCTTTCTAATGGTGAAAGAATTTTTTAAATTGGTAGAGCAGTTTATGAGTTAAACCTTTACAAACAAAGAATAAAATCTGTTCTCTTTATAATATTAGTATATAAATATATTAATGGCTCGCATTGTTCGAATGTCTCATTTGATGTGAGGCCTGTGTTAAGAAGAGCTTTGCTTAATAACTTATCGTATCCGTACGATTTCCAGGTATTACTAAAATAACCAACCACAAATAATAGGAAGTCTTACCGAAAATCTTGTGTCTATAGGTATCGATACTGTAATGCTTTAATGTAATAAAAATTTATAGCTACACTAGCTTTTGCTCGCGGCTTCACTCGCGTTAATTTAGAATTTGACAATCAATTCGGGTTGTACTCTGGTTGTAATAATATAATTCAATCATGATTCGAAAGACACGTGGCGCCATCTATCATCATAAGAACGTTATTATTGTTTTCCTCGGGCACAGTAATTTTTTCGGGATGAAAGGTAGCCTATGTCCATTTCTGTACACCTGTCAACGTATATGCAAAATTTTAGGATGATCGGTTCAGTGGTTAACCGTGAAAAGGTAACAAACAAACAAACTCATTTTCGCTTTTATAATATTAGTTAGGAAGTTAGGATTAGGATTAGGATTATTATAATAATTATGTTTTTATAAAAGTAGTCTCAACATAATATCCTACTTAGAAAGAATTACTTGTAAATTTCGTATTTCTAGTAATCAAAATAATACGTAATTTAGTTCGTAGACTTTGGCATATGTAAAAATGTTAAAGTTAAACTTTGGCATCCTAACAAAAGATTTGCGTGAAGGTAATGCGAGGTAACGAACCAACGCGGCGACGGCTAGAAGCAAAGTTAGACTACAAAACTATGAGTTTATTTCCACCAAGTAAGTGACGAAGCGTAGTGGATAAAATCACTTTACGCCAAGAAGATGCGCGACGTACGATAAGTAATGTACTGAGGTAGCTCTAGTTCCTAGAACTCGCAACTCTAGCTCGTATCACTTGAGTTAATACTTAGAGGACCTTTAACATAAGTTATAGCACTAAGCCATGTACGATCCTATTAAAAGGTATCATAGACGTGGCTCATAGTATATGTAGTGCAAAGGTATTATTATTATTGG
Source organism: Catocala sponsa (assembly GCA_963564715.1). NCBI lineage: Eukaryota > Metazoa > Arthropoda > Insecta > Lepidoptera > Erebidae > Catocala > Catocala sponsa. The sequence continues at coordinate 3,414,743 of OY751337.1, forward strand.
TTTCCATAATTGAGACCTCTGATTTTGAACTAATTTGGTAATTGCATGTTAAATGCAATCGATACGATATACGATCTGCGAAAGTCTGCAGGAAGATGCTGGATGCGGCAAGCTAAAGACAGGGCGCTATGGCGCTCTTTGGGGGAGGACTATGTCCAGAAGTGGACTATTATAGCCTGATGATGATGATGATGTTAAATGCTCCTCGTTAAGAATCAAAGTCGTTTTATGTTTCTTTGTTAACCATTTCTCGGCTTAGTTGTTAAAATGGTAACACAGTTTACTGAGACAAGCAGTCCAGTAATGGTACAAAATTTCTGTAGCCCATAATTTAAATTGCATGTCTTGCATTGCAAAATCGAGTCTTACTTTGTTTTTCTTTTTTTTATAGTGACATGGCAAAGTGATTGTAACGGACCTGATGGATAGCCCAATTACAGTCCAGAGACAGTGACGACGAAGAGAAGATAGATGTCTTCTAGCCATCGTCAGTGTCAAGTCGGTCTGACCAGATGCTTCTTCACACTACGTTTGAAGGACTCAATGTCATAGAAGGGAGGGAAAGACCGTTCCAAGGTTACTTGGCGCAATGGGTATCAATATGACTGTTTTGCGATCACGAGTTTGATTTTCGTTTCGGAAAATTCTTATTACGTTTTTCTGTCAATACATTCTTAAAGGCAGCACGTAGTTTGCAACTGCGCCCGGTAAACGTCAATACTAATTGCAACCTAAAACTATAGCTGATAAAATGTGTTTGTGGCCTCTCTGCTTACACCGCTGCACCGCCGAGGGTAGGGGGATGATACTAGATTTTTAGGTATGTTGATGTTATAGAACACGTATGATAAAGGAATAAGAGTAGCGATAGCTCAGTGGGGAGACCAACAGACTGCAATGCAGAGGGTCTCAGATTCGAACCCACGTCGCGCACCTCTGACTTTCGCAAGTTATATGACTTTTCGAAATTATGTGCGTATTGATTGACATTTTATCGCCTGCTCCGTGCCTCGGAGAGCACGTTAAGCCGTCGGTCCCGGCTGCCATAAACATCTATGGCAGTCGTTATTGGGAAGTCACTGCCCTCTAATATCCTGACACTGGTCTAGCCTTAGGGTATCGTTAGCCTTCGAGTTACGGAGGTCAGGTGGCAGCCGCTTTGTGTAAAAACTGATATCCAGTCAAATCCGGTTAGACTAGAAAGCCGACCCCAAGTAACTTGGGTATAATAAAGGCTAGGGAGAAGAAGACGTATGATAAAGGAATAAAATAATGAACTAGAGTATACCCTACAGACTACTCATAAAAAGCTTCTCTATGAGCACAGAAATGAAATATTATAAGCTCTATATAAAAGAATCCCTAGCAATACAATCTAACAAAACTTTTATTTCACTCTGTTTTTCTTTATAACATACGTTCACCTACAAACAAAAGCCGCTAAACTATCACGCGGAATCCAATTCCGACACGTTTTATCAAATTTCACAAATTCTGCCTTAACATTTACGTGTTCTTGCAAAAAAATACTGCGAAACGCGTATTATTAAAACTCTTTGACCGTAACAGACAATGGGCAACAAAGGTGGAATCATAAAAATGTGATGCGAAACACAAAGGGGTCCGTAGGTTGGTAGTAAAATAGAAGGCGACGGCACCTGCGACCTCAACCCGACGAACGAAATAGCGAAAATTTAGGAAATTGAATGTCGTACAAGGTCAGCTTTAGAATTATTTGGAGGTACTTTTTGTTTTATTAAGGGATGAGATCCTTGCAATTATAATTCCTTTTAAGAAGGGTTAGATGGCGTATTATAATGAATGCCTAGGAAAATTTTTGGAGACGAGTAATATCTTGCTGAATAAGACAATGTTATTCAAGTATCTAACTGAATAGCACGTTGGTATTGTCTAACTTATCCAGCTAGATTTTGTGTTGTAGTTGTAATAAGATTGTTGTGTCTATAATAGCCTAGAATCACACGACTCAGCAGCATATTGGACCGCAGTAATTAAATCAAGTTGCAAAATAAGGCAGACATAATGTATTTAGAAATGTACATACATATATACATAGATTCACGCCTGTTTCCCAGAGGGGTAGGCAGAGACTACGGATTTCCATTTGCTACGATCCTGACACACTTCTCTGGCTTCATTCACTTTCATCACATTCCTCATACACGCCCGGTTCGGTTCAAGGAGCTCTTAACCTGATCTTTATCTAGAACGCCTCCGATCTGATCGAGAAACGTTCGCCTAGGTTTTCCTCTTGCGACTGTTACATTCGTTTAGTAATATAACTAAAGTAAAATGCATAAGCTCATTGATTTGCCTTAGATCAAGTTAGTATAAAAGATGATATTATAAAAAGTATAATTCCTAGACACTCTAAGTAATAATTAAAGTTATTTGAGTCTAATGCATATGCCACCATTTTGTATTTGTATGCAAATATTTGGTACGTACAAAATGTAGAGTTCTAGAATAAGCAACTTATATTTTAATTTGGTCTTTAAATTATTCGGACTTTGGGTTCGATTCCTGGTCGGGCAAATTATTTTTGTCTTTTTCGGTCTATCTTTCTCAGTAACAGCACGAGTCTGGAACTACCTCCAGTCAACGGCAATAGGTGTGGACTTAAACCATAGCTGGCAAAAAAGCGAACCTCTAACTACCCCTTCTGAGATCGTGAGAATATGTATGTATAATTAAGTATCACATATTATTAAAATCGATCGGTAAACGATTAGCGAGGTTAAGCAACGTTTGGTGCGGGCAGTCTATAGATGGGTGACCGAGTGGTATTTCATCTGAGCGTCTCCGTACTTCGGAGGGCACATAAACAGTCGGTCCCGGTTGTTGTCAAATTGACAGCAGTCGTTAAGCCATGTCTGAGGCCTACTTGCGGCTTGAACAACTCTTGACAACAGGTTGGTTACTAACCACACGAAAAAGAAGAAAGAAAGAAGAAGGTTATTAAAATCATTATTTGCATGTATATGTATTTCGGAATATAAGAACACGGTATTAATGTATACCGTGATAAAGTACAGAAATCCCGGCACAACATTGAAAAAGAAAAGCTAAAATTAGACTAAAAACAAAAGTTTACAACAAAACTTTGTACGTATTATGAAATAAGCCTGAGGCGTACGGTTTGATGGGTAATATATTTACTTTAGTAATATAGATACTACCCGTTATGACGTATTGTACTTTTCTCCTGACTTCGCTTCAGCCAGAGCTTGTTCGAGTGAGCTGAACAAAAGAGTGTGCAAATATTGGTCGGTTGTATTTTTACTTAATATCTAGTATTTGCGCTATTGAAATAACAAGGGTTTATTGTAGGCAATGTTGCTTGCTTAGACTAAACTTAGTAACTTTAAAATATGTAATTTAGCGAAATTATCGTGTTAAAACACGTGCAGACAAACCATGTTTTGTTGCAAGTAGTAAATAATTATGTTTCCCGCCATGGGTACTTTTACCTTTTTGAGTTGTAAAAATACCGGCTTACACAGGAAAATGAGGCCATTATGAAAATACCCTTTAAGGGTTTAAATCTAAATTGGAATAGGCTACCTACTGAGGCAATGGCAAGGCAAATATGTCAGATCTGTGTCTTGAAAGGCAGAATATAATAATAAATCTTTCTTATACTTTGATATAGGTAATATATTTATATTATAAGAGAAATATTTTTGAAGTGAAAACTTCTTTAGCGGCGTTCTGCACTTTTTTGTGATGGGTAAAAAATGTTAAACTCGCGTCAGGACACGTGACCTGAACGAAAATTCGTAAGACGGAGGGAGAATAATTGTCATGTTTGTATACTAATTATAATAAAGCTGAAATTTGTTTATTTTTTGTTTGAACTCGGTCTTCTATAGAACACGAGTCGATTTAAAAAAAAATTGGGGCAGTCTTTGGGGACTGCCGATAGTTGTGAAAATTTTGATCCTTGATCATAAATACTTCTCCATAAACAAAAAAAGGGGGGGAGTTAGGGATTAGTTTTAACGTGGTCAAAATTATTTTTTGCGTAGGACGCACCATTTCTGAGATATTGTTAATTTTCTAAAAGAAATAAAGCGTGGAAGCGTGACGATGATGCGAGTTCCATGATTTTTGTTCACCCAAGAAGTGCTCAACGTGCCTAAAGAAGTTTTCACTTCAAAAATATTTTGTAGTTTGATAGCATAGTTCTTGAGGAAAGTTATAGTCTCATGTCTAATATCACAATATCAGTCACGAGATTGAAGCAGTAAGCATAGACGTTGGTGCAACTGTCGAAGACAGCTATATGTCCTAATCCTAACTAATATTACAAATGCGAATGTGAGTTTGTTTATTTGTTTGTTAAGCTTTCACGCCTTAACTACTCAACCGATCATCATGAAATTTTGCATACACGTTGTCAGGGAAACAGAAACCTTTCATTCAGAAAAATCTATACAAATGAATACAATTGAAGTGTCTCTTTGTAATGTCAAAATAGCAGCTTTTTATCTAATGCATATGAAAGTATATAAAGGTACCTACGAAAACATTTATTTTTAAAATTTTTGTCTGTCTGTATGTTTGTTCCGGCTAATCTCTGAAACGGCTGAACCGATTTTGACGGGACTTTCACTGGCAGATAGCTGATATTATAAGGAGTAAATTAAGCTACATAGATTTTAGAATAAAACAATAGGCTTCCGCGGAGATAACCACTTTTTAGTTAAAATCTACGCCGACGAAGTCGCAGGTTACAGCTAGTGTACTATATAATAATAATATAATATAATAAAGAGTTTATTATTTTCTCTCACATAGAAACATTGATGCAAACATATAATAAAACATTTGGGGTCCATTTCACAACCTTCAACAGGCCCCAGGTAATCCACCCTGAAGCACTTGAGAGTGAGAGAACGGTGAGCCGTTCGCACGGAACACTGTTAAGCGAACGGAATGAGAGCTAGCGATCAAGCCCCCAAAGATACTGTTACTAACCTAACCTTTCCTACATTTACGCGAGCGAAGCCGCGGGCATAATCTAGTATTCAATATTAATAAGCTAGCAATAACCATACATACCAACAACATCAAGCCTCGCTGTGGCGGTGTAGTGTGGGTAGGAGGCGGGCGCGTTCAGAATCACCTCACAACTGTAGTTCCCGCTGAGGTTCGGCAACACCCGCAGTAGAATCACGTGTGTTTCGTTGGATCTTAACCTCTGTGAATCAAATAAAATCAAATCATTTTTGCATCATCATTCTATAAATTAATACTACGGTTAATACTAGCACAGGTTAGTAGTAGAGCCTCGCTGGTTTCAGCATGAATGGGCCGGCTCGACCGGGGAAGTACTATCTTCTCACAGAATATCGACGTGAAATAGCAGTGTTCCTACTGTTGTGTTTCGTTTGGTGAGTGAGAGTGCCGGAGGCCCAATCACTCTCTTTCCCCCTTCCCGCTCTTTCTCCTTCCCACTTCCTTTTTTTCCTAAAGGGTCGGCAACGCGCAAGTGATGCCTCTAGTATTGCAGGCGCCCATAGGCTACGGTGACCACTTACCATCAGGTGGGCCGTATGCTAGTTTGCCACTTTAATAGTATAAAAAAAAGATACTGATGTTCATTCTATCTCTAAAAATACATAGCGTTATAGATAATGGTACTTTTATATGTGATTGAGATGGACAAACTGTATTTGGCTTTTGATAATAAATTATTATTAATAACATCTGAGTCTTCTTCGAAGAGGTTAATGAAAACACTATGTGGGTCTGTGTGTCTGTCTGTTAGTGACAGTTTGTAAGTGACAGGCATAACTCCGGAACCATTGAACCGAGTGACTTGTAACTTGGTGTGCAAACCTTGGGGTCATACCTCAGTCAAGTTTGAATATGGGCCCTGTGTGTCAAAAGACCCCCGAGATACCTATATCTCGGGGGTCTTTTGACACACCGTAGTCTTAAATGTAAAAGCATAATACATGTGTCCTTGTGACCCCTAGGTCACAAGGACACATGTATTATGCTTTTACATTTAAGACCTTGTAATTTGGTGTGCAAACACCTCGGGGTCATACCTCGGTCGAATTTGAATATGGGCCCTGTGGGTCAAAAGACTCCCGAGATATAGGAGTCATTTCTTTTCATTACTTTTACATTAAGACGAAGAGGTTGAATCCTGGGTTTTTACACCCATCTCGTTATGATATAGGTGTTACACAATTTTCGGCTTCAATTCCAGTATCGAGCGAAGTGTTATTGGGTTTTTCTATCAGGCAATACTTAGTAGCAGCACGAAGTGTGGAACTCTGCGCGGTAATTGGCAATAAGATCACTGCCTATTACGTCAAACCTATAACTACAGCTGTCAAAGTATATTCAAATTCAAATCTTTATTGCTTTGCCACAATGTAGTATATAATAATAGATTGTAGACTTATAGCTAAGAATCAATTGTGGACCCTGTCGGGCACAACATCCTAACTATAATATTATAAAAGCGAAAATGAGTTGTAATAAAGCGTGGAAGCGTGACGATGACGCGAGTTTCATGAATTTTGTTCACCCAAGAAGTGCTCAACGTGCCTAAAGAAGTTTTCACTTCAAAAATATTTTGTAGTTTGATAGCCTAGTTCTTGAAGAAAGTTATAGGCTCATGTCTAACATCACAATATCAGTCACGAGATTGAAGCAGTAAGCATAGACGTTGGTGAAACTGCCGAAGACAGCTACATATCCTAATCCTAATCCTATCCTAACTAATATTATACAAGCGAAAATGAGTTTGTTTGTTACCTTTTCACGCCTAAACCACTGAACCGATCATCCTGAAATTTTGAATATACGTTGTCAACTATACAGAAACGGACATATGCTACCTTTCATCCCGAAACAATTACTGTTCCCGAGGAAAACAACAATAACGTTCTTATGATAATAGATGGCGCCACGTGTCTTTCGAATCATGATTGAATTATATTATTACAAGCAGAGTACAACCCGAATTGATAGTCAAATTCTAAATTAACGAGAGCAAAGCCGCGAGCAAAAGCTAGTACTAAATATATTAGGAGAGATGAAGAGGGCTATTTATTAGTGTTTGAAAATATTTTATTACATGCTTTTATTTATTTATTTATATAATTAAACCTATAGCAACATTTCAAAATTTTCTTGTGATATATAGTACCTATGTACTTAATGAATTTAATTATTGCATAGGTGTAATACACGTTTGCATAACCTTTCGAGGATATAGGCATGTGATCATGTATGAATAGAATATTTACTGAAGTACTTTCTTCAAAAGAGCCTAATGGCAATGTAATCGACGTAAGTTAAGGCATTTTTTGGATTCTATGCATCGTGTTATGAATCGATGCAAGTCATTCGAGAAAGTAGACTGTGTGATTAACTCATTATGTGTTTGTGGCAAAACTTGATGGAGCATTGTCTTTTATCGGATAATTTATTATATTCAGAGACAGACAACTTCTATACAGCCGAGAGATTTAGTTTCTGTATCGTTTTGTGGTAAGATCTTTTCAGTTTTAAGTATGTGGTTTCATATACACTTTATTTCCTTCTGTCGTATAAGAAATGTTAAGTAAGTTTTCATAAATGTCAATAATATAGTATTTCAAAATTGATCTAAATGCGTAACTTAAACGAAATATAAAATTATCGAGAGGAATGTTTAGTAGGAGCACTCAATTCTTTAGTAAAAGGCCATCGTTCTATATTCAAAATATTTTATACAGACACAGTGACGTCACAAATGGATATAACCTCAACACCCCATTTTATCACTCCGCAAAAATGTTCCAGGATACTTACATCAATTTTAATCCCATTCACAGGCAAGACTCTTGTCGTGGGGTTCTCCAACGGTGAGTATCTGTAGAACTCCTGAGTGCCCCTGTACCACTTTACTGAGTATATGCCATAATCGTGTAGCTCGTATAGACACGCCATCGTCACGTTTCTGCCACGCTGGACGACTCGCGGCGTTATTCGAAGTTCCGTGGTACGGAGACCACCGGCACCTGGGAACAAGGAGGAAAAACATATTAGTGAAATTGTTCGCTTAAGTATCTGTAGTACCTAAATATATGTAGTATTAAGTTGACTTTTTTAGTATTAAAAGTAACTTGTAATTATAATAGGAATTCCCGAGGAAAACAAAAATAACGTTCTTATGATAATAGATGGCGCCACGTGTCTTTCGAATCATGGTTGAATTATATTATTACAAGCAGAGTATAACCCGAATTGATTGTCAAATTCTAAATTAACGCGAGAGAAGTCGCGGGCAAAACCTAGTACCTATTATTATATATATTATCAATACTTGTCACCAAATTGATAGGTACTTATTGTATTGATTCCTAAGCAGGCTTACCAGCTGAATATAATAACGTAATTGATCTGACATTTTGAACTTACTAAAAACTTCTTCAAAAGACATCGTTAAAGAATAAAGCCAGTTACGTGACTCCAGTCTTCCAATGTCGATGAAGTTTATGTGGACATTAAACAACGTAATATGGCGTTATGGAATAATGTGACATGCCTCTAGTAAGCGTTATTGGAAATATGATCCTTAAACAGATCTTTGTATGTATAAAACAAAATGGCGGCTAAAACTAAGAAAACTTGTCGTGTACAATTATTTTTACTTTGAAAATAAAAAGGTTTCCTTTTTTAATTTTTTTTATTGCCTTTGGTGGCAGACGAGCATGTGGCCCACCTGATGGAAAGTGGTAACCGCTGCTCATGGACTTCAGCAATGTCAGGACACAGCAAAGCCGCTGCCTACCGTGAAAAAAGAACTCTCTTTAAACCTCGTTCGAAGAAGGACATAGCATAGCGCTCGGGAAATACCGAAGCTGGCAGTTTATTCCAGAGCTTGCACGTACGTGGGAGAAATTATCGCTGAAAGCGTACGGTCTTAGAATTGAACGCTTCTAGGTGATATGGATGAACCCTGCTTCGTTGTCGAGTGGTACGGTGATAGAAAGACTTGAAGAAAGTACTTGAATAAAACACTGCATTCTTACTGCTCAGAGGTTGTTTCTCAATTATTTTTTATTCGATATTCTAAAATAACTATCGGTAGATTCGGTAGATTAGTCAGGCATTGTACCGTCCCAAACTTTGGCTTAAAATAAAAAGACAAACGTCCTAGAACCCTACTGCAGCACCACCAATTATAAATCTATTTACCAAAGCACGCACAAAATATTTCATTAGAATCGGTCCAACTGTTTAGGAGTTTAGTGATATAGACACATTTAGAAGAATTATATATTAGTATATAAAGATGAAGAAGAATATCAGATAAATCTCCAAGTAAAGTTAAATTTTAACAAGCTATTTGTAAAATACATATCAAAAGAACAATGCGGATCCAAAACTTATCTAACAAAACTCTGAACCGGAGCCAATAACTTCGTCGCCAAACAAGGCCTCCCATTTATCTGCAAAACGATTTCAGTCTCACTAATAAATAACGTCACAACCAAAAAGCTGACAAACAAAACCACTTAGATCCAAAGCTATCATTAGCAGAATATCCTTATTCTCACTTCTGGTTCATTCCTATTCAGTGAATTCTCCATTTGGTAATACGAGATATTAATTTCGCTACGAGTCTAATATTCCGTTATATAGTTTAGGTAATAATATTAACAGAATTATCCGAGCAGCTGTTGAGATAATTAGTGTGTTCTTGTCTACTAAATACTTACTTGTCGAGTTAATAATAATATATTATGTTTGTTTATACTTGTTTATGGAGCCCATGATTAAGTTACTTGTTTCCAAATTAATTATGGTTATTAATGTCATGCTGTTTGAATGTAAAAATATTTCAGCTGTCACAGATTGAATTGTGGCATTTTTTGCGTATTGTGAAATATGTCTAAATTATGAAGTGCCGAATTTTGTTAGTTAATGGATTTTTAATGTTTTATAGCGCATAACGAAGAGATGTAATTATATTTCATGTCATTAAAAATATAATAAACAGTAAATAGTCTTCACTATTTAAATGAACCAAAATTCTTCGGTTTTCTATTTATACTTATATAATTTATTATATTGTAAATGTCATAATTCGTGCCCATCTTCATCAAAAGTGTTATTTCTTCCTTTTGTTATAATAACTTCCTTGAGATTATTAAAATTTTATTTTTTATTGTTAATAACATTATTCTCAAAAATATCTACAACTTGAAAAATGGCATAACGTAGATATAAATTACGTAAACATTTCAAGCATTGTCCTTTCGTCATGCCGAGAAAATTTTAGTTTACAAACAATCTTTTGAAACAGATATACTACTCAAAATCAACAACTCGAGATCACACAGTATATAGGCTATTATTGCGGGTAACTTATGAACTGTGAACATGACTAATTGATATCCGGAGAATGTCGAACAGTTGGAACAACCACCAGCCCACAAGCCACAGGACAATCGTAGCGGCACAATAATTACGTTACAATCTCAACTACTTATTTGATAGATTGGTAAATCAATAGAATTGAAATATCATTTATGAAAATCAAACAAAAGGATGGTAGAGATTCTTGAATTTTTAATAAGTAAGTGAGAACAAGTAAATATAAATTCATATAATGGTTCTGTTAGTGTAACCTTGACGTTCACAAGTGTTACTTTGTCTCATAAAATAAAGATATTTTGATTTGTTGACAAATAAATTAAGATAGGTACTTCGCCTGACTATCACACTAATATCGCACGTATCGTGAATAATGAGCGTTCCATTAAAATAGGACTTTACACACATTTTTGTGACAAAATTTAAATAAAAATTGTACTTTCAAACAAAATGTTGTATGAATCATTACTACCCACCGACGATAAGGACACTTTTACGTGTAGACGAATGCTTGTGAATTGCATGAGCTACAACCATTTCGCGAACCAAAGATAGTTGTACCGAAGTTGTGTTTTCTTTGTTTAACGGACACAAAGTTTCTAGACTAGGTAGCTTAAAGTAACTTTAAACTTCTGTTTGTACAACGTGACACAGATTATTCTTAACAGGATTGTCTCTTTTTAGGTTTGATTTCAGAATTAGATTACTTATTTATATATAAAAATAACTAGAGCATAATTATAATTATTTTTAGTTTCTATTTAACGGTGAACAAAAGCATTGTGAGAAAGTACATGTCTGAAAGCTCTCTATTAAGTTCTCAAAGGTAGAGTGAAGTCTTCCAACCCGTATTAGACCAGGCAGCGTGATACACTATGGACTAACCTTTCTCACACTAAGAAGAGGCCTATGCCCAGAGCAGTGAAACATATAACATATAGGGCTATAATTTTTGAAGTGAAAACTTCTTTAGCGGCGTTGTGCACATTTTTGTGATGGGTAAAAAATGTTAAACTCGCGTCAGAACACGTGACCTGATCGAAAATTCGTAAGACGGAGGGAGATTTGTCAAACTTGCGTCAGGACACGTGACCTGATCGAAAATTCGCAAGACGGAGGGAGAATTGTCATGTTTGTGTACGATAGCGCAATAAATGAATATTGTATTTTACCACATAAATGATAGTACTTTTATACTGATAATTAAAGCAATTCGTGCAAAATTATTCCCTAACCATTCAAAAATATCAAAAATGCACAACGTTAATATTCAAGTTTTCACTTCTGCCGGCACTCCCGGAGTGCAATCCGTTGTTATTTTTAGTGTTTTTTTGTGGCTATGTAACAGGAATAAGTAAACTAAAATTATCAAAGATGATGATTTTGAACAATGGATAGTTCCTGAAGAAATACATATAGCCGCAAAGACTCCAAAGGAAAAGAACAAGCAACTTTACTTTTTTTACTTAAACTTTACTTTTTTTAATTATTACCCTGTACCCGCGAGTCTTGTTTAAAACAAGAAATATCCTTCCTCACAATTAAAAGTGTCCCAAATGAAATCTGAGCTACTTAGGAGCGACCCCGTCGCGTAATTCCCGTTTCCGGAAACCCGTGATGCATTACGCTCAGTATTGTGGTGCATTAATCCCTGGCCAAGAATAATTGGTCACACAATGTGGTCTAAAGTAGGTTGAGCTCGATCTTGTGTAGCCATTTTGGATAGTTCTCTTTGTTTCATTAAAGTTTATTTTTATAAATCAACTATACACAAATCTCTATATGATTTGTGTCCAACTTTTAGTTTATTAGATGGAATACCGATTAATGAAAATTGATTAAAATAATTATTATTGTATCTAATTATTTTATTCATATTTTTTGCAAAAATGTGAGTAATATTGAAATTAAACTACTTTATCCGGATTTTATCGCGTTGTTTATTTGACATAGTTTAATTTCAATGAATAACATTCGCGTAAATAGAAGACAATATTATGTGAGTAACATTTGAATTAATTTAATTTCAATACTTTTACCAAGCTTATTGAGGATTTGGTTTACCAACTCCTCAATAAGCTTGGTAAGCTTGGTAAAATTATTAATGTTTACATTAATAACAATTGTACATATATAATTATAAATTATTAATGTTTACATTAATAACAAATGTAACTGGTATATATGTATATCTATTATAGATGTACCCAACATTTTCTGTACACATGACTAAACATGTCTTTAAAGACACATTTATATTATTTATTAGCCACTTCTGACGTCAGCGTGGTATGACTGAATATTTGTACGTAACCTATTATTTATTTTTTATTATGATACTTTCAAGAATTAAATCGTGCTTGATTACATCGTGCATTTTTGATTTCAATAATCAAGGATGATCTTATACAACGAACTGTGGAACTACGATTTAATAGCACACCCTACGCCCTACGGAGTAAGCGAGGAAAGCTTGTGAGATGCGTAACTACAGGGTGCTTGTGAAGGATTAAGAACTTCCCAGTACTTTAGACTGTACTTAGTGCGCTTATCAACGTCTTACTGCAAGTAGATTCCGGAAATGCACCGAAACTTGTGTAATATGCAGTTACTATAAAATTCTATACAATTAAATTTGCACGTTTAAGATTTACTTACGTAGCCACGTTTAACGAAATAAGGATTTATGGTAACATAATAGCAGCGACAGCTCAGTGGGGAGACCAACAGACTGCAATACAGAGGGTCTCGGGTTCAAACCCACGTCGCGCACCTCTGACTTTCGGGAGTTATATGACTTTTCGAAATTATGTGCGTATTGATTGTCAATTATCGCCTGCTCCGTGTCTCGGAGAGCACGTTAAGCCGTCGGTCCCGGCTACTATGAACATCTATGGCATTCGTTATTGGGTAGTCAGTGCTCTCTAATATCCTGACACTAGTCTAGCCTAAGGGTATCGTTAGCCTTCGGGTTGCGGAAGTGAGACGGTAGTCGCTCCGTGTAACAAACTGATAGCCAGTCAAATCCGGTTAGACTAGAAAACCGACCCCAAGGGACTTGGGAATAATAAAGTCTAAGGAGAAGAAGGTAACATAATCGTGTTGCGAATAATTGCATTGGAATAATGTTCGAATACAGTTGTGTACAACGTGATACGTACTTGGTATGCTCAAAAAAGGAACAATATCAGCCCTGCGTATAAATTGTCTCACTGCTGGGCACAGGACTCTTCTCAGTATGAGAAGGATTAGGTCATAGCCCACCACGCTGGCCTAGTGCAGGTGTGACTTCACATAAAATGAAATGAAATGATTAATGAAATTAAAAGGTTTTTTTTGCACCATCATGACATGCATTATCATTTATTAAAATGTAGTCATAGCCAAGTACATATACATTTAATTAAATAAAAATACAAACAAACAAACATCTTTAAAGACAATTAAAATGTTGTTTGTGTGCAGATGCATTTCCCATTTGACAGCACAAAAATAACGGTGATGCGCTCAGCATAATGCTGTGGCACTTGCAGTGCTGCAAGCACTACACAGTGCTGATTTTCTATGTAAATCTTTATAGAAAATTCTCAGACACGCAGGTTTCCTCGCGATGTTTTCCTTCGCCGTTAAAGCGAGAGATAATTGAATATTTAATACGCACATCTTCGAAAAGTCAGATTTGCGTGCCTTGGGATCGAATTAGAGACCTCTGCAAAGCACTCCAATGGTTGCATATTCCAATAAAGTCGAATATATTATAATAATATCAGCCCTGTATTAAACTGTCCCACTGCTGGTCACGGGCCTGTTCTCAGTATGAGAAGCGTTTGGCCATAGTCTACCAAGCTGGCCCAGTGTAGGTTGCCTTCACATATCTTCGAGAACATTATGGAGAACTCTCAAACATGCAGATTTTCTCACGATGTTTTCCTTCCCCGCTAAAGCAAGCGATAGCGTAGTGGTTAGTGTAACCGACTGCCACGCCTGAGGTCGCGGGTTCGATTCCCGCACAAGTCAAACATTTGTGTGCATGAACATTGATGTTTGTCTTGGTCTGGGTGTTTCTATGTATAATATGTATGTATTTACAAAAAAAAAGGTATATATGTATGTTTATCCATTATCTAGTACCCATAGTACAAGCTCTGCTTAGTTTAAGCTAGATGGTGTCGTGTGTATGTGGTAGAATATTATTATTATTAATAGTCAAGACTGTCTGTGACAAGAAACACCTGGACGCCGAGCTTCAACTTGTCAAGCAAGTACTGCAAGACAACAAGCTCCAACAGCCGCGCCGCTGTCACAGATCCCGAGAAAAGCCAGCCACAGTCGAGCGCCAGCCTGCCATACTGCCTTATGTAAAGGGTGTCACTGACAAGATTGGCTACATCTTGAAGCGAGCTTCAATCAACACATACTTCAAGTGGCCAACGAAGATAAGTCTGTTTTTACCATCCGTCAAGTGCCAATTACCTTTACAAGATGCAGGGGTCTATAAAATAGATTGTGACTGCGGACTCTCATACATTGGTCAAACCAAGAGAAGCATAGGCACCCGCATAAAAGAACACATAGCTGATGTAAAACACAAGCGCTCGTTGAAGTCTGCTGTGTGTGAACATGTGCAACAGGGGACCAACCACTACCTGAGATTTGACAAACCACAGATGCTCACTAAAGAACACCAATACCTACCAAGGATGCTTCGCGAGGCTATTGAAATCAAAAAACATCCTAATTTCAATAGAGAAGATGGTTGGAATGTACCACCAGCTTGGGATCCAGTTATTCAAATAGTCAAACCCAAGAAGAAGCAAACCACAGCTAGACTTCATGATACTTTGAGCTCATTCTGCGTAAATAGAAACACCCATGATTAAATTATGTTCGGGTACTTTGAAATAACTACACTGGAACATTGAGACAACTGCCATCTTAGTCTCCCCGTGACCATGGCTGCTGAAAAGCAACCGAAACGTCGGGGAAAGTGTAAACACAAATATAAATAGTATAATAGTATAGTAATAGTATAAATAGTTTTAATAGTTTCAATAATTTAATTAGCTTAAAAATTAGTAAAGTTTAATAGTAAAAGTAGTGTAACAGTTTTCAAAAATGTTGTAATAAAGTGTCAAATAAACAACGCGGTAAAATCCGTATATAGTATTTTAATTTCAATGAATAACATTCGCGTAAACAGAAGACAATACTATTAATAGTCAGAGTTGCGTGCCTCGGGATTGACCTTTGCGTGGCTGTCCAATGGTCTCATATGTAATGTTTTCAAAAGTAAAAGCTAGATATAGTAATAAGACTAATAACTAGCAAGAGGGGATCGCCATTTAAACCAAGTATTTTAACAAAACTGAACAGTCGGATTGGAAAAATATCTCTACTCTAAGTTCGTAGTAACAACTTTATATTGTGTTTCAATGGTAAGTAGCATTTCCAGAAGGCGCTATTCTTTCAACAAACGACGAGTATTTTTCTTTGCATTGGTAGCACAATCATTTACTTTTTTCTTTTAAAGGCATAGATTGTTCTTTTAAAGAAAATGTTGATCCTGAGAAGGTTACTTGTATTGTACCAGGAATGTATCGGGGCAAACAATTATCGGGCACATAATACATCCAGACTCAAAACAACCATAAATACACAAATATTTGGTAGATATAATAAATAATTGGTACGTGTGGGAATCGAACTTACAGCGTGGTGGTAGTGAAAAGCAAATACTCGTGAAGTTTAAAAAAAAATTACAATATGCTACTAATATCTATAGCAAAATGCTGTCGAAACGTACGTGTGATAAATAATATTCAATGAGAAAATCATATTGAATATTGCGGTTGAGATAAGGTTATTAACCCAATATATTCTTATTATTATTATTAAAATTAGTGAAAAACAAACGTTATATAATTGAAGCACGTAAATTGAATATTTGTCAAATACATTAGTAATTTACATGTATCCAATTTAACAGTCATTGTTATTAGTAATATAAAGTAGTGGTGGTAATATTATTGAAAATACAATAAAATATAAACATTTTTTTTTAAAACACTCTTAATGTTCGTCTCTAATATGCGTCTATCAGACACATATATACCAGAATATGTTTGGATGTTTGTAACTCAATCAAGCGTTTTTGGATAATTGATTGATCTCCTTGACTCACATATAAGAGAGTTTCATCTCGGTAATGCAATCGCATGCGATTGCATTACTGGGATAAAACTTTCTTATACGTAAATCCTTGGGAAGCCGCATGCAGAAGCTATTAAGATGCGTGCGTCTCTAATATGCGTCTACCAGACACATCTATACCAGAATATGTTTGGAAGTTTGTAACTCAATCAAGCGTATTTGGATAATTGATAGATCTTCTTGATTCACATATAGTTTTAACGTAGATGAAACCGCGGGGGACAGCCAATCGCATGCGATTGCATTACCGAGATAAAACTCTCTTATTCGTGAATTCTTGGGATGCCGCTTGAAGAAGCTATTAAGAAATATTTATGACTGGCTGCCCCCCGCGGTTTCACCTACGTTTATAATTCCTGCTCCGCTCTCATGGCTCGTCGCGTGATGTTATAAGGCCTATGTACCTTTAGATACAGTACATTTCAATGGGTAAAGCATTATTAATACTCGCTCATTAGGTTCAGAAAAGATTCATTAAAAAAAAATTACAACATTTTCTTTCATTATAATATTAGTATAAAAAATCTTGCACTCCGGGAGTGCCGGAAGAAGTGAAAACTTGAATATTAACGTTGTCCATTTTGATATTTTGGAATGGTTAGGGAATAATTCTGCACGAATTGCTTTAATTATCAGTATAAAAGTACTATCATTTATGTGGTAAAATACAATATTCATTTATTGCGCTATCGTACACAAACATGACAATTCTCCCTCCGTCTTACGAATTTTCGATCAGGTCACTTGTCCTGACGCGAGTTTCACAATTCTCCCTACGTCTTACGAATTTTCAATCAGGTCACGTGTCCTGACGCGAGTTAACATTTTTTACCCATCACAAAAAGTGCACAACGCCGCTAAAGATGTTTTCACTTCAAAAACCGATTTATGTATACCTCGAATTGTCTGTCTCCAATACACGTGCCCTAATAAACAAAATATAATATAGTACAAAACAAAGTTCAATATTCTATAGACAACTTGCAGCCGTCTAAAATGATTGAGATTTTATTTGATCTGCTTTGAGAGCGTCTGTGTCAGTGCTTTGTCTAGTCTAACTTTCAGCCGATATTCTTCAAAATACGAACTATTCAAGCATTTGATTCAGTAATGCAATATTGAGATATGCTCGGAAAATGCCAGCATATTTTTCTTAAGAAATATAAAGATACATGCTTGATACAAAATATTAGCCATTTTCTGACGTCATTCTTTATTCTGTATACTTTAGAGTGTCATCTTTAATATTGAGTGTATATAAAATGTTGTCTTCCTAGCTTGCAAACTTTTACACTGTCGTACTGCTGGTACCGGTTCGCTTCTTGTTATTTCGGAGGTTAGGTCATAGGTTACTTTGCTGTCAAGATTCGGTAAGCCAAAATTCACAAATGTTCTGTACATTTTAAAATTTGTTTATTTATTCGTTCATTTTTTTTACGACTTTAGGAAAATTTTGTTTATGTTTTAGATACATATAATTATCATTACATAGACAATACAATATGCATTGTATGTATTTAAATATACCATGTACAAAACAAGAATATTTTTATTTAATTGTGCATGTGCATGGATTTCGTTTTCATAAAATCAGATGATGTACAAATGGCGGTGGTCTTATCGTTAAAAGCAATATCTTACGGGAAACTTATGGATTGATATAATAATATTAGCCCTGTTCATGAACTATCCCACTACTGGGCATAGATTTCTTTTAGGAATAAGAAGTTGCCACCACGCTGACCCATAGTAGCTTGGCAGACTTTATCTATATATTAATACGTGAAGCGAAAACTTTGGATCCCTTTTTACGAAAATTGGGCGGACGGAGGAGTATGAAATTTCGCACACTTATAGTTTATACAGAGAAGAAGTGACGAATGCAAATATATTTTTTTAATTAATGAAAAAAACAGTACACGCACACAACCATGCATTTGACACACGCAGTGGAAGCGCGTTACTATGGTTACATATATCAATATATAATGACATATATCAGCAATATCTTACAGGCAAACTGGTCGAATTTCGAGCACTAGGCGACCGCTAGTATATAATAGATGTTCCCGCGTTTATCGTTACTGCGCTGCCCCCGTGGGTCGTAGCGTGATGTTATATAGCCTATAGCCTTCCTCGATAAATAAGCTATCCAGCACTAAAATAATTTTACAACTCGAACCTGTAGTTCCTGAGATTAGCGCGTTCAAACAAACAAACAAACTCTTCAGCTTATTAGTATAGATGTATGAGAGAACATTATGGATAACTCTATTAGGTGCAAGTTTCCTCACGACGATTGATAAAAAAGCCGGTTTGGCTTGAAAAGAATGCCTGTTTTACATGAAGCAGCCGTAAGCTGTCACTAATCTTACGCAGTCACTGCGTGAAAACAGTCGAATTATACTGTTACTGCGTTTTGCCGGGTAAATAATAGTTCCCGATGCTCATATTCATTTTGTTTCATAACCATCTTTAGGCTTTTATATGTGAGATGAGAAACATGCGAGACAACTCCTAATATTACAAGCGATCATAACCAGAAGTAATCGTTTCACAATAGGCAAGATTGACGCTTGTAGCTTTAGCAGATATTCTGCTAAATGCTATTTAAAATGTGTATTAAATCCTTAGGGATTTTAAAAGTGCTTTTATTGTTTATCTAGCTGTAAGACATTGACAAGTATTGAAACTCAATCTAACTAGATAAGTAATAATAATGAATGATTAAAAGGCAATTTGTTTGCTGGTTGTTGCCCTAGTATATCTCTCCATTGAAAACCTAACGTCAAGTTGCCTTCCTTACATTCTACCAATATTGACAAACAAATAAAACAAGTACCTATCTCTTTTTCTTTCTATAAGAATAGGTAACATAAAAAACAGGATCATCATGGATTTCGAAGCGCGACTTCAAAGACTTAAGTTTAAATTAATGACTTCAAAACCAAACAAAACTGTACTAAATATAGCTTCAGAACACGCTTCATATATTAAGCTTATATTGAAGACAATAAGTAACTTAAATAAGGCTAATTAATACGTTTCCTTTTTTAGATGAACAAGCTTCACAAACAATTTTATTTATATTATTTAGTTCAGTTTTCTTCCATGGTTGTGGAACAAACAAGTCCTTGAGTGGCGGCAACAAATTCATATAAAGTAAGACACCCCGGGTCATGGCGTATTAATATAATATTGCTTTATTTCTTCTCACATAATAAACACTACAAATTTTGTTACATACTGTGTGTGTGTACATTGATAAAATTCAACAAATTTCTTTACATTTTGTACAAATTCATTTATGTGAGAAGCTGGTGTCTGAGATAGGCATAAATATACCTGTAATACAGATCACCAGGTCCTATTAATAATCTGAACCTGAACTTGTGGCTGGGATAGATTGGATACGGAAGGCGACAGATTGGCTATTGTGACCGCATATTAGTATAGAACAATGTAGTATAGAACAATCTTTAACTTGTGTCGTCCAAGTATCTCCTTAAAGAAACAAAATTTAAAGGTAGACTAAAAAAACTCCAAACGCGCCAGCCAGATATGTCCAGAGATACCTGGCTGAGACGTCGAGGGCTTCAGAAAAGTATGTAATTACTTAGCATCCTCGCGCTAAACCCTGTTGAATATCTTATAGATCTAACCCTGTCTAACAAACCCACTGTAACTAATCTACCATAAGTTTAAGATATCACGTACCCTCTCCACCAAATGTCGGGTATTACAATAGAAGGCCGGATACAAACCTATCCAGCAGTACGAGATACTGATAAGCTGATTAATAGATTCTTATTATAATACAAAAATATTAGGCAGCTATGTTTCGCTCCCAATTGCAAGCAAGAGTACAGCTATTTCGCGATCATAGTTCTAAACATATTTACTTATTTACTAGAATTTGCCTGCGGCTTCGCTCGAATATACATTTACTTAGCTAAGGTTTGCTAATGTTATATTTGTTATATTAGTAAGGGTACTTTTTTTCTGAATTAAAGGTACCCTACGTCCTTTTCTGTTCCTCTGACAATGTGCATATAAAATTTCATGATTATCAGTCTAACAGTTAAAGCGTAATAAACAAAGTCATATTCGAACTTGTATTAATAGTTAGGATTGAAAGTTACACTATCGACAAGTCACTATACAATTATAATTCAAAACAGGTAGGGAATGGAACAAAGTGAGATGCCGTTACAGGAGTATACAAAACTTTTTTTTTTTTTTTTTTTTTTTAGCTCGTCAAAATGACCACACTCCACCTGATGTTAAGCAGTCGTGTGGTCTAAGAACAGTGGCCTCCACATCGCACCATCGCACCTACAGTAGCCGAGGCGATGTTGAAGTCTCTACTTTGACGGCCTGAGAAGATGCTTTTACACGCCCCGCTTAAAGAACCCAGGATTGAAGGAAGAAGGAAACACGTGCCTTGGCAGAGAATTCCATGCCTTGATCGTTCGGCAGAGATATGAGGACCCAAACTTTTTGGTACAATTAAACACAAAAAAAGACTATGCTCTGTAGCGCATTTATTCATGTTTGCATTTATTTGCACAAATACCTGTGACATTATTAGAGCACAAGTGAATATAATATGTACAAATACATAGCCAAGCTTAATAAGTAGTGTCGAACACTATAACGTAAATTACTATGACAATTTATTTGAGGCGATAGTACTTTTTAAAAAGCCTGACCACTGGTCTCTGCATATTACTAACCACATAAATTTGTAAGCGGGCCTGGGATTATATTGCCTAAAAGACACAGCTATGCAATTTGGAGCTATTGTTACAGATCTTTTAAAATGGCTGTTACTGACCTAATTCTAGTGACTTGCATGCAACGATGTTCTGGAAAATTCAGTTAATCTAGTTCGCTTATCTTTACAAAGGCTTTTAGCTAGGACTTCTATGCATCACAATGAGTTTTCTTTTTTCCAGATATCATAACGCGAGCATTCCCAAAGGATTACCAGGGCAATGAATATAGAACGGATTCTTTTTTTCGGCCGTACCAGAGAAAGCCTACCGTTTATTTAATTTTACCCTGTGATATTTATCTGGCGTGTGTATTTTTATTTTCCGTATTTGGGTAGAATTGGCTTCGAATATGTACGGTTGTTATTTTTCGGTTCTCTGTTTAAAAGACTGGCAACGCATACAAATATTTTTCAAGTAAAATGATAAAAGAAACAAAGTTCAAATTAAACATTTATTTTCACATTGTAGCGTGGTCTATTTAAGTAAATGGTCTCCATCTATAGCTGTTAAAAAGCTAAAAGTTTTAAAATAATAGTAAAAAATTTGTAATTTAAAAATAATACTACGAGTTGCAAATAAAATTCACGTACTTAAACATCAGATAAAATTGAAACGCAAAAACATGCAATAAACAACATTTTTAAACACAAATTATCATTATATTTAAAGTTATTTATAAAATTATATATTACAAAATTAAATATATTTTTAATACATAAGCAAGTAAATCTGATTTTAATATTTTATGTTTTTCAAGGGTTACTTTCCAAAGAGTGCATTTGGACTGTAATTACACTGCGTAAATGTGCAAGGCTATAAAACATATGCATACATACTCTCACGCCTCTAGTATAGAATACATATATAGTTATTACTAAACCTACTCCTACCTTTTGCTGTGTACTGGACACTGTCAGATTCCATTTGAGAGTTCAAAATAAGAATTTAGAGAATGAAAATCACAATAATACTTTACTCGGGCATTGAACCTTAGAACTCATGGACAGAAGACGTATTCACTATCGCTGCGCTACCGAGGCAATGTAATTTAAGTGTTAAATGTAAATCCTTACTTGCTTACTAATATTATAAATGCGAAAATGAGTTTGTTTGTTTGTTTGTTACGCTTTCACGCCTTAACTACTCAACCGATCAACATGAAATTTTGCATACACGTTGTCAGGGGTACAGAATAGGACATAGGGTACCTTTCATCCAGAAAAAAGAACTGTTGCAAACCTAACCTAACCTAAGCTACATTTACGCGAGCGAAGCTGCGGGTGAAAACTACTTCTTTTATAAAGCAGTTTAAAAATAATTTCTTTATATTTAGTATAACAAAAAGTTAGTAACAAAAAGTTAGTATAACAAAAAGTACAAAAAATGGGTGTAGCTATAGAAACATTTCCATTAACTAATAAATAAATAAATAAAAACATTGTTCATACTTCGCCTCTATAAGAATAAATCTAAAAAACGACCGTACAAAGCATTACCTAAAAATACCTATTAAATTCTTTCCAAATACCGACAAAGATACTTTGACATTTCGATTCTAATTTATACACTCTAAATCCAAAAATTACAACTGAAAGCGTTTCGAGTCAAAACAACATTTTTTACCTCCAAATAAATATTCTCATAAATCCACTACTAAATGCTTGAAACTCGCTTAATATCGAGCAATAACCGTAAGTTTCAACGAATATAGACTGCTTTAGTTCTTATTGGTGTCGGAACGCACCTGCTACTGTCCAAGTGGTAATATTTCTCGTCGTCTTTGCGATCTGCTTTGGTACGTGGTAGGGGCGCTGTGTGAGCGATTTTCCGAGTAATTTATTAGTTTGTTTCTTGTATTTATAGTACGAAATGTTATTATAGATACGTTTTTTTTTAATAGTGCTTGCTTCAATTTGTCTATAATTATTTATATAGCATAATATTTTCATAAGATTTTACATTGTATATTAAAATTGTGTAAGTGTGTGACTATGTTTGGATGTTTGTTATGTTAAACGGATTTGGATGAAATTAACTTGACACACAGAAAAACCATGTCTTGGATTAAAACATAAGCCTTCTGTTTGGTATGCGTTACTGTGGATATTGCGCAGGCAACATATCTTTATATATGTATATAATTCTACTGTACGTGTATGTCACTGAACTCCTCCTAAACGGCTGGACCGATTTTTATGAAATTGTTTGTGTGTTCAAGTGGATTCGAGAATGGCTTAGATTTGGTTTTTTTTTCGTTTGTACGGTACAACGTCTGTAGGGACAGCTAGTTATCATATATAATCAAAGATTTAGTATCTTTCAAATTATTCACAAACTTTTACTCATTTTGCTGAATTATTTCTGGCTATCGTTAAGTATTGTAGTTTGATTTATGGCAGAGACAAAAAGTTCCTTGAAATATTCAAGGAACTTTTTGTCTCTGCCATAAATTTTGTGTTCTAGGTTTTGTGTTTTTACGTTAAGAAATTACAATAAATATAGTGGGAGTTATTTAAATGGTACTGATTTAACTAGCACGGTAGAACAATACAATGATGAGCAATTATTTAAGTCTACATAATTACCGATGCTTGCATCATGTTACGTGTTGCTGAATCTAAAATAGACTTGACGCGTTATTACACCGATGAGCCAATTATACTATTCAGTCCACCCTCTTTTTAAATCATACCCGGGAATCAAACCCGAGACTTCACGCATAGTAGTTACATTTTAGAGTAGTAGAGCCTTGCTGATTTCAGCATGATTGGCTCTACCGGGGAAGGACTACTCTCTCACAGAACATCGACGTGAAATAGCAGTATTCCTACTGTTGTGTTTCGTTCGGCGAATGAGAGTGCCGGAGGCTCAATCACCCCCATACCTCCTTCCCGTTGCTTGTCCTTCCCACTTCCTTTCCTAAAGTGTCGGCAACGCGTTAGTGATGCCTCTGGTGTTGCTGGCGTACATAGGCTACTGTGACCACTTACCATCAGGGAGACCGTATGCTCATTTGCCACCTTAGTTAAATTTAAAAAAATATATCAACGGATTGCACTCCGGGAGTGCCGGCAGAAGTGAAAACTTGAATATTAACGTTGTGCATTTTTGATATTTTGGAATGGTTAGGGAATAATTTTGCACGAATTGCTTTAATTATCAGTATAAAAGTACTATCATTTATGTGGTAAAATACAATATTCATTTATTGCGCTATCGTATACAAACATGACAATTCTCCCTCCGTCTTACGAATTTTCGATCAGGTCATGTGTCCTGCCGCGAGTTTGACAATTCTCCCTCCGTCTTACGAAATTTCGATCAGGTCACGTGTCCTGACGCGAGTTTAACATTTTTTACCCATCACAAAAAAGTGCACAACGCCGCTAAAGAAGTTTCCACTTCAAAAAAATCATTCACTACCTCTGCACCAGAAAAGTCGTGCATCGTGACAGTTAAGTGAGTTTATTAACGTTAGTTATTACGTGTTGGTATACTGTCAAAAGGTTGAGCCTATGAGGTCTACAAGAAACCAGAGTAAGATTGCGATTATAAATATCGTTATTCAATCGCTATATCTTATGACTGGTTCACAGGCATTCAAACAAGAACACAGTTGTTACTTATTGTGAGTATAATTCAAGAGAACTCATTGTTTTATTCGCTTCAATCGCGATGTAACTTTGTTTTACTTTTTACTCAGCATGTAAATCATGCGTGATCATGCGATGTGTCTATATTTGCTTCAGTGGCGTGCCGATGTTGTTTGTTTTTTAGGCCCTAAGCAAAAAGTATTATGTTCAAGACATGCTTATAGATATAACTTAAGATTCAGGGTACGCTTGCTGAGTATTGTCTTGCTAATCCCTCTTTTACCTAAAGTTGACTGTTCAAATTACGCAGTTGTTTAAATGATCAGCTCAATACTTTTTTATTTTTTTTATTTAAGTACAATACAGTGGTAATTCAGTAACATTATACAAAATACTCGCCAAACGTTAAGTTTAACGGCGAGACACGCTCTTAAATTCTAGTACAAATTATCACCATACATTAAAAATTGCTCAGCTCACAATAGATTTAAAAAAAGGAAACAATATTTAAAGTTAAAAACAAAATAAAATATGACAGACTTTACATACAATTTATATACTTTTTATATATACTGACTGAAAGTTGCACTGCTAGACGACACATACACCATCCAACAATATAGCCATCAGTCTTTTCTTAAGAGTATTAATACTTATTTTAGTTGTTTTTCTTAATTCATCTATATCATTAAAAATCTTGGGAACTAAATACCTATTTGTTCTTTGACCGTAGTAGTTCTTTACTTTTGGTTGAATTAGCTTTTGTTCTCTAACCCTTCTAGTGTTGTATATATTGCTAAAGTGCTTACGGTAGTAATTTCGATATCCGTAAGTACGGGTCAAAAATAATGAATAATTAATAAAGTATTCATATATTTAAAAAAGACATGGAACGAGCTCTCGTTCTCCTAATATAACTTCTATGCTGTACCCAACAGGGCCCATAATTGATTATGTATCAATTATGGACCTTTGGCTTTAAGATTTCCAACTAATATACATATTACATTGAGGAAAGCACGAAGCAAGAAACAGGCGCTCATAGCCAGTTGCACTCACTGATCGGCAAACGATTAGCGAGGTTAAGCATCGTTGGGTGCGGTCAGTCTATAGATGGGTGACCACTTAGTGGTATTTCATCTGAGCGTCTCCGTGCATCGGAGGGCACGTAAAAATTCTGTCCCGGTTGTTGCCAAATTGACAGCAATCGTTAAGCCATGTCAGAGGCATACGAGCGGCTTGAACAACTCTTGACAACAGGTTGGCCACTAACCACACGATAAGAAGAAGTGGAAAGCAATAAAGAACCGAATTTTAATGTATGTTATAGCGACAACTAAGAAAATTAATTATTTATTAAATAATTTAAGCGGCGGTAGCCTATTGGGTAAAGCATTGGTCTTGCGATCGAGAGGTCGCGGGTTCGAATCCCCCACATTGCACTACCGACGTGAACTCATAATACAAGCAATCTAGGAAATTAAAAAAAAAAGGATTAACAAGTATACTAGTAATTTGAAACCCAAAATACTAGTAATCATAAAAATAACAAAAATAATTTAAAAAAAAATTGTTCCCTGTCAGAGTTTTCTTTGTGTTCGTATTTTAAATATAGTCTAACATCTATATTCAAAAAAAGAGCAGCGATAGCTCAGTGGGAAGACCGACAGATTGCAATGCAGAGGTTTTCGGGCTCGAACCCACATCGCGCACCTCTGACTTTCGGAAGTTATATGACTTTTCGAAATTATGTGCGTATCGATTGACAATAATTATCGCCTGCTGCGTGCCTCGGAAAGCACGTTAAGCCGTTGGTCCCGGCTGCCAAGAACATCTATGGCAGTCGTTATTGGGAGAGTGTCGACATAAAAGATCCCACTGGGTCGAAGTGTCGCCGGTCTGCACTGACTGGCCCCCACATAAGATAAGTATCTATATTCTCGAAGAGGTAGCCAGAAGTGTATAACACCAAGTGTATAACCCACATTTCACCTACTATGGTATAAGTCCAACATGATAGGGGTTGAGCGTATTGCCATCTGCCATGCATAATTTCAATCTCCTTAATGCCTCTCTCGGAATTTAATAAGAAAAATCCCAATAACACTTCACTCGACCCTGTCATTGAACCTTAATCCTCATGCATATCAG
This sequence comes from Catocala sponsa, assembly GCA_963564715.1. Classification (NCBI taxonomy): domain Eukaryota; kingdom Metazoa; phylum Arthropoda; class Insecta; order Lepidoptera; family Erebidae; genus Catocala; species Catocala sponsa. The sequence goes on from OY751337.1 coordinate 3,441,885, forward strand.
TCGCTTGTGCTACCCAAAACAAAGTCACAAATGCAAGAAACCTTTCAGAAAAATAATAAAATACTTATGAATATTATATTCGATTTATAAATATAGTTTCTAACTAATATTATGAATTATCATATCCGTATATATACTACGATTATATAAAATATACATCAGTTACTTTCCCTAATTTATGATACTAGCGGTCGCCTACTGGTCAAAATTCGAGCAAATTCCTAAGCTTGCTACTTTGTTTTCTTTATCTATATATTAATACGAGAAGCAAAAACTTTGTACCCCTTTTTACAAAAATTGCGTGAAGGAGGTCCACGCCATTTTCGATATAAATTCAAAATACTACAAACGTGATTCGACTGCGTGTGTCATATGCATGGATGTGTGCGTGTAGTGTTTTTCATTAATTTAATGTATTTCTAATGCATATCTTATAAAAATATTAGGATTCGCCCCTCCTTCTCCATATAAACTTTAACTGTGCCAAATTTCATACTCCTCCGTTCGCGCAATTTTCGTAAAAAGGGGTACAAAGTTTTTGCTTCACGTATTAATATATAGATTAAATGAACCTCCATATAATACTACAATTAATCAAAGATAAACGGATTATCGCACTAATAGAGGATTATCTATGATCATTAGCTAAAAAGCGGTCTGTGTGGGCAACCTTGGTGGAGGCTTATGTCCAGCAGTGGACGTCTTTCCGCTGAGATGATGATTAGTCCCTCTGATAATACAGGGCTTTATAAACTCAGTAAATTTTCCTGCACCGCGTTTATTTGATACGTACGATACTTTAACTGTGCCAAATTTCATACTCCTCCGTCCGCGTAATTTTCGTAAAAAGGGTACAAAGTTTTTGCTTCACGTATTAATATAATATAGATTTATATAACGTTAAAGATATTTATGATTATTATATGTACATAATTTTGTGATAGTTATAACTTTCACAAAATATGTAAGTACATATAATAATCATATATCATAATCATATACAAAGCAGAGGGCGATGAACTTGTAAAGATACATGTTGCCTTTAAATAATTACTTACAAAATAAAATAGACAGTAGAATAAAACATACAGAAATAAAAAGAAACTATAGGTACAATTTATCTATATTAATATTATAATCTATACAAATATTATAAAGAGGTAAGATTTGTATTGTTGTATTTTTGTAATGAATAAAGTCAGAAACTACTGGATAGAATTTAATAATTTTTCCAGCATTAAAGAGCTACTTTATCAAGAAATATTTAACAACACGCTACGAGCCAAGGGAACGGTAATCATTACGTTTATGATTATGGTAAACCTTCGAGAGATAGCTGGTATTAAATAAAAACTATAATTAAAATAAACATAAAAAATATATACGTGCGTTTTTGTAAAAAAAGTATGTGCATAATGTGTGTGTATACTTTTTATGTAGGTACAATATTTATAATAATATCAGCCCAGTATTGAACTGTACCACTGCTGGGCATGGGCGTCTCCTCAGTGTGAGAAGTGTGTAATGTTTAAATACACACAAAAATAATCATACTTATCTACGTATATTATACCTCTATATAATAAAACTTACAAAACACCTCTTTGAATGGGTATTGTGACAGAATTAATGAAAACGTTCATACCCTCACTCAAGCCGTCATTGTCTACAAATCATTCCATAAAATTATTCAAATTAAATTCAAAGCCTATGAACATAAATTACGTTTCGCACTATTATTCGAAGTCGAAGTCAGTCTTCACATTGAAGTCTCCGAGTCAAATCAACACGCGCGGAAGGGCGCGCTTCGGTGAATACGGCAAAAATAATTTGCGTTATAAAGTAATGTGTTCGTTTGGAACTGTAAAACATATGGACGAGAATTTGTAACGGAACGTTTTATGTAAAATTCTGCTAGATAAAATACATCTTATCTTATCTTATGTGTCGTCGGCACTGACTGGCCCCAGTCAGTGCCGACCGGCGACACTTCGACCCAGTGGGATCTTTTGTGTCGACACTCTCGCAATAACGACTGCCATAGATGTTCATGGCAGCCGGGACCAACGGCTTAACGTGCTCTCCGAGGCACTGAGCAGGCGATAATTGTCAATCAATACGCACATAATTTCGAAAAGTCATATAACTTCCGAAAGTCAGAGGTGCGCGACGTGGGTTCGAACCCGAGACCCTCTGCATTGCAGTCTGTTGGTCTCCCCACTGAGCTATCGCTGCTCTTGATAAAATACATACATGCATAGCACGGCTACTTCCCCTAAACGGTAGGCACCAGGTAGATGTGTTTTACCTCCAGATATCGCCATCTGTCTCATAGAAAAGCGGAAGGGTTAGTTGTCGTTTACTGGGAAAAGTTCCGTACTCCGTGCTGCCACTCGGAATTTCTTGATGCTGGGGCCACACTAACGGGAAATGCTGTTAATTATCGCGATAATGGACGTTTAACGTAGGTTTGGCCACGACTTAACGCGATAATTTGACAACGGCATTCACATTGCCGTTTCACGACAGGTGATAGCTCAAGTGGCGGTACATCAAAGAAATAAACCCGAGATTAAATGCATTGAAGCGGCCACACTACGTATAAGTGCGTTCTTGTTTTTAATTAATTCACCGTTAGAGTGCTAAAATGTAATAAAAATGTACACTCTTCAAGTACAGAGTAGCACCATCAAAGCCCATCTTGCTTGTTATTTCAGGAACATTAGCGCCAATTTTATCGCCAAGAATGGGCATTCACGTTGAACGTTCAAGTGTAGCCACTAACTTTATCGCGTTAATAATGAACACAATATTTATCGCGATGATAGGCATTGACGTTTTCCGTTAGTGTGGCCCCAGCATGACAGATAAACCCAATAATACTTTGCATGTTCCAGTTATCAAACCGTTATCTTATGCATAGCAGTCGCATACAATACCGCTCTATTATTGAAGTAATTATCTCACATTTATCCTTACTTCCTTACTTATCCTTACTTCCTTACTAATATTATAAATTCGAAAGTAACTCTGTCTGTCTATCTGTCTGTCTGTCTGTTACCTTTTCACGGCTAAACCACTCAAACGATTTAGATCAAATTTGGTACAGATATAGTTTAAAACCTGGAGAAGGATATAGGCTACTTTTTATTCATCTAGGTACCACTCGGGCGGAGCCGCACGCAAAAGCTAGTAATATTATAAATTTGAAAGTAACTCTGTCTGTCTTTTACCTTTTCACGGCTAAACCACTCAACCGATTTAGATGAAATTTGGTACAGATATAGTTTAAAATCCGGGAAAGGACATAGGCTACTTTTTATTGATTTAAGTACCACGCGGGCGGAGCCACATGCAAAAGCTATTAAATAAACCTATTACTATAACTCAAGCTTATACGTTCATTGGTGTATTGTTTGTTGATTTCTGTGATAAAATCACAGGAATAAACATCTAATTTAGATCAGCCATCGTGGAGACTTGCGTGCATATACATATACATACTCTTAGATACATTATTTATGATTAATTATAACTATGTAAGTAAAATATGATAATTTGCCTATCAATAGAGAAACTAATCTACATTAGCAAAAAGGCCCTAAAATAATTAAAAATAAATCTATGAAATATATGTAATTAATAGTTAATAAGAATAATTGCCATTCAACATGGCAATGCTGCCAGACTTCTGGGAACGTTGCCAATTGACGACGATGCGGAGGAATATTATGACGCTTTTTAATTTTGTTGTTTTACTTTTCTCTTTAGTTAATATGTCTTGTAAATCATTTGTGTATATATTATGTTAATTATTTGTTTATTTCATGTGTAATTAATAGTTAACGGTAAAAAGACGAGTAAGTGTTCAGTAGAAACTATACTAAATACACTTTAAAGTACAAAAATATGATTATTAATTTATGAAACGAATTTTCAGCTATAGTATTACCTATATATTTTTAATAAAATCGGCTTACTTTCTATTTTGCGATTTGCCTCTCAATAAAAACCTTCTCTAAGAATTTAAGAGGTATTTAAGTACTCAATAAATTAAAATAATTTCTTATTTCTATAGAAGCTTTTATACCTATACTCGTTATCTTAGTAAAACCTCTAATTGGGTATTTTGTATTCATTCATTATCGGATCGTTTTTAAAAGCTAATACTGACCACATTTAGAACGTAAGTACTTTCTATATTATTGAAAGCTTTTGAAGATTTTTGATATATAAAATATAATACTAGCGGATCAGACAGACGTTGTCCTGACCAAACGAACTGATCGCAGCGCTACCTACCGGGTCAAATTGTGACCTAAACCATCCAGGAAGCTACACTACTACACACGAGAAATTGTATTAAAATCGGTCCAGCCATAGAGGACAGGTCAGTGACATAGACACGCACTGAAGAATTATATATTTTTGTTATTTTAACGTATTGAGTGGCAGCGGCACACCGGCGACTACACACAATAGGTTTTTAATTATATCTGGCATACCAACAATTGCCAGGTTTGAGTGTTGTAGTTTCGAAACCCACACGGGACAAGGATATGGGTGATCTACAAATCGTTGATAAAGATGAAAAGAAATACTGTGCATCAAAAGGAAGCTAATTTTCCATTTTATTTTATTATAAATATCGTTTTAGACACACTGTACTTCATTATTTTGAGCTTGTCTCATAAACTAAAAAGAAAATTTAGATATAATTAGATAGGTATATTAATTGTTTACAATGCTCTGATCTCAGCTAAAATGATCAAAGTTTTTACTTAGAAACGTGCACTTAAATTTTAATCCTTTTTTTTTAAAGACACTAGGAATAATTCCTGTGTCACAGAGGACTTTACAAACGTTAAAACATTGGATACAACATAAGGCGAGACTCGGTAGAACTATTTGTAGATCATCCAAATTTTTATCCTGTGTCGGAATCGAACCCACAACACTCGGTGCGGTGACAGTGGCGAGGCAACCACACTTAAACCACTACACCATATATAATTCTGTAAATATATTTAGTCTGACTTTTACAAAGCGTATAAGATAAATGTAAACAGATAATTTATTTAGTTTCCCTCCTTCAAACATCTCAAAATAAAATTAACGAAAATAACGCCTCTGTAATTGTATAGTTCTATAAATATTTTTTAAAGAGCACAAAACAAGGGAGCGTTCGTTCACTCGCGTTATTTTCCTAAATAACTTGACGTAATTACATTTACGAGATGGCTCATTTAAATCTAATCTTGCTTTGAGGGAGACAGGCAATAAAACTAATGTAATTGTAAAATTAAATTAATTATCTGAATATTTCTAAATTATGGAAATAACTTTTGGGTTAGTCACAAATTGCTGTAAGTTTTCTAACGTTTCTTTTTAACATTTTTGTTATTTAGACAATTTTTTTATAAGGCTGCTTCTGCACCAGTGATAAAGCCTTGAGTCGCGCCTTACAAGCGTATACGTAGCGGACACTAAGTACACCCAGACTTAGAACAAATATTTGTGGAATACAATCTATATATTAATACGTGAAGCAAAAACTTTGTACCCCGTTTTACGTAAATTGCGCGGACGGAGGAGTATGAAATTTGGCTCAGTTAAAGTTTATATGAAGAAGGAGGGGCGAATCCTAATATTGATATAAAATATGCATTAGAAATACATTAAATTAATGAAAAAACACTACACGCACACAACCATGCATTTGACACACGCAGTCGAAGCGCGAAACTATGGTTACATATGTTAATATGTAATGACATATATCAGCAATATCTTACAGGCAAACTTTGATCGAATTTCGAGCACTAGGCAACCGCTAGTTATAATAATTGTCCGTGTGGAAAACCCACAACAATCGACGCGACGGCACCGGTACGGCGACACTGCGCTATCCATACAGTAATTTCAATCTTATGCATGGAGAGATTTGCAATACATTTATTACGTATGTATATAAGAGCTTTTCAGTTTTTCAAAATTAAATAAGTAAGCTTAAGTAACAAAAGCAAAATAGGCAAGATATTTTTTCATTGCCGATAATGGAAGCCACGCAGAATTGCCAGCGGTCCACTAAATGGGAAGCGGTCACACGCTCATGAAAGCTTGTCTTTAACTAGAATTCCAATGCCTATAACATGGTAACGCTCATCGTGACAGAGAAAGATAGAAAGGTAGACTTTAAAGGTACATTGTTGGAATTACATTAATATTAAATGACCGCCCAGAATGATATAATCCTGTATTTAAAAATGAACGGTCACAAAATATTTCAAAAATATTTTCCATTATGAATGACGATTGTTTTATATGAAAAAATAATTCATAATCTCACAATTAATGTTTATCGACTTATGTCGACTGTACCTGAATATAGAAGGGCACATATACAGCCGCCGATTGTTACCAAATATCCAATATTTCCTTTCAAAATAAATAATACGTTCACAGGAATCGACACGTATTCCTCAAAATGAGGAATTCTTAGAACGTCGTCGGCGTTTCGATTGAAAATTACGATTCATCTAGTATTATAGTACAATAATATTGAATGTTAGAGTCTATAGTATCAGTAACTCAGTTATTTGTTAGCAATATAAGGAGAGAAGCCACATAACATTTGTTATATATACGTGTTTATTTATTTATTTATTTATTTATTTAGGATCTCCAACGAAGAATGTACACTGCAAATTACAAAAATACTCACTTAAGGATAAGGTATGTATCTTTAGCGAGGATCATCCAATCTCGCCTTATTACTTTAATAATATCATCAGCCCACCTTTTCGCTGGTCTGCCGACATTTCTTTTTCCTATTGGCCCTATACATCTCGAGATATGACCAGCCCATTGCCATTTTAATTTTAAAGCCTGTGTTAAAGCATTAGTTATTTTAGTTCTTTGCCTGATAATTTCTGCCCTTATTTTATGTATTTTCCTAATATTTAGTGTACTTCTCTCCATTGATCTTTCAGTTGTCCTTATTTTTCTTTCACTTTATTTGTGTAAACCCATGTCTGACAACCGTACAATAAGCTAGGCAGAAGACAGATATCGATTACAGTTTTTTTACACAACATAACAGGTAAAATCCATTAAAATAATGGACACATCGGTCACGAACATAGCAACAGCAGATTTTGCACTGAAACATATATAAAACATACAATATAATATATACATATTATAAAGAGGAAAGATTTGATTTTTTGTTAATTGTTTGTAATGATTTAACACAAAAACTACTTAACCAATTTAAAAAATTATTTCACCACTACAAAGCTATATTATTACCAAGTAGCAAAGGTCATATTTATTTAAAAAAAGTACTGTAACCTACTTCTACGCAAGCAAAAGCTAGTAAAAATAAACTAGCTGAACAAGCTCCTTCCAGAAAAGCAAACATTCAGGTTCAACGCCACTATACGTTCAGTATTCTGCCAGAATAACTAAATCCTACCAACACCTGTTATTAATAATACCTACTATATAGAAGGAGTTCAAATAAAAAAAGTTAATATAATTCGCGATCTTGGAGTTCAACTAGATAGTGCACTGAAATATGACGTACACATATTGAATACTGTTGCGCGTGGTTTCAAAGTATTAGGGTTTGTTACACGTAATGGCAAGGATTTCAAAAAATCATCCACAAAGATAAAACTTTTTAACACTTTAGTTCGGCCGATACTTGAATATGGCTCTGTAATTTGGAGTCCACATTATGATGTGTACAAAAATCGTTTGGAAAGTATACAGAAGCGCTTTCTATATCATCTTTGTTACGGCGATCATATAGCGAGATCATGCACAAGTTACTCCGATAGGTTGAAACAATATAATATGAAAACGCTTGAAAGCCGTAGGGAAAAATTAGACTATATCTTCTTACACAAGATAATAAATGGCGCCATAGATTGCAATCAAATACTAAGTTCTCTAATTATTAAGATTCCCTCTCGAATACCCCGGAAGAATACGTACAACTTCTTTGACGTACCCACCTCAAAAACAAATCTCGGTCACTATGCTACTGTACCAAGACTCTGTAGGCAGTACAATAACCTATCAAAGACACACGAAATTGATATTTGTGAACCTTTGTGTAAATTTAAGAAGCATCTTAATGAATACCTGTAACATTTAGTGTTTCTGGAAGAAGATAGCATGCCTGCACCCAAACGGGATCCACGTCACAGGGAGATAACTAACTATACTAACACTAAATTAAATAATAAGTTAACAGGTTCCCTGTCCAATGAATCATATATGATTCATCAGACTTATTTTGTACCAATTTTAGTACGTTCATGAATCACATATGATCAAATATGGAAGCAATTTTGCCTGCCTTTTTTTATGAATGTATGAGTATAAACACGATATTTGATATTTGGACGTGGACACATCGTCAAAATTGAATAAATTAGAAAACTATAGCCCTTAAAATATTTAGAAATATGTATTTGCAAAAATAACCCGGGATATTTATAGTGCCAAAAACTTGATTGTATGGGGAAAGGGAACCTGTTAAATATACTAACATGACTAACAAACATTTAAAATGCAAAATTATGTTGATGTGTAAATAAAAAAAAGGCAAAAAAACAAAAAAAAACTGTTATTTTACCTCCTGTGCGAAAAAGATATTATTATAATACGTAAATGTGGCAAATGTCGGTTTTAAAAGAAAATAAGAATACATTAATGCTTCTGGATAAACAATATAATCAGATTCTAGAACGCTGAATATTTTTCTAGTAGCTTTTTAACGACAAACAGCGCCGGAATAATGAGGCTATATTGTGTTCAAGATTGCTGTCGATATTTTTTATATAACTATAGATTCGATCCGATAATGAGGTAGGTATATAAGATTATGTAATTGGTTTACAGTATTATTATGACCTATTTATTTTTTAGTAAATCCAATATTGAAGATTGTTTCTAAATTTATATCAAAATGTTTAATAACATTTAAGTTAAGAATTTGTGTTTTTTGTTTTATAAACTAGTTATGGCAAAAATATACTGAAAGTATATTTTTGCGGCGACCAATATTAAAATTAGAAAATAAAATTCTGTTTATTTATGGTATTTGAAAAGGAATTGATAACTATACATTATACATCCTTCAGTCTTGTTCTAGATTATGTAATAAGAGGCAACTGTTATAATTTCCTGTATAGAAGATATTAAAATTCTATGAAATAAAAAACCTAGTCAGTGAATTTTAATAATCAGGTAGCTAATGGTTAAACTCAAACCCCTATTTACGTAATAAAGTCAAGCTACTTCTGGCTCATCATTTTAAAAAGCAATTACTAGGTCACAACGTTACGTCTTTCCAAAACTATTCGAAATATAAAATCAATATGTAATCATCGCCTCACGATCAATCATTGGTGGTTTGGCGAATGCTGAACCGATGGACAGAATTGTAAAACATTCACGAATCAGGTACCCACAAAAAGCTACAGTGAGCAGCAATTACAATAAGCAAAATACAAGGCCTTCTAGGAAATATTACATAACACGTAGAAATGCATTTTCTCAAGGAAATATTCAAATCTCGATTTGTATTCTGAGTGCCTGACATCTGACTGCATTTTGGCGCTCCGTGTTTCTCATCCATTGTTTCTAAATGTTCAGAATCTGGAAGTTTCCTATTCATATTTCAAATATAAGCTCCTTTATACGTTTATATCCCGAGTTGGGTTCTATTGTGTTTGGGTAGATTAAAATTGTTGTATGTGGGCAGTAAATGGACTTTTGCTGCGGCTGATCGATCTTGTTACTGAGAACTATGGAATGGAAATATCACTCCAGATTTATTTTCATTCTGGTTACAATCCAATCGCGTAAGTATTATTTTTAACTTTTTTGAATTATAATATTACAATTTATTCATTTCTTGCATAAGCATTAAAAGGAGCCACGCCTGAGGTCACGGGTTCGATTCCCGCACAAGTCAAACATTTGTGTGCATGAACATGGATGTTTGTCTTGGTCTAGGTGTTTCTATGTTTCTATGTATAATATGTATGTATTTACAAAAAAAATGTATATATATATATATGTTTATCCATTGTCTAATACCCATAGTACAAGCTCTGCTTAGTTTGGGCTAGATGGTGTTGTGTGTATGTGATAGAATATTATATTTATATTATTATTATATTATTGTAAATTTATGTTAAGTAATATTCTATTTTAAAATTTAGATATCAGATACAAATCAGACATAATGGCAATACATAAAGGCATACGTAGACTCACTCTCACAGCTTTACTTTGATATTCTGGGCAAGCCTATTGCCGGAACCCTACGTGTTGCTACTAAGATTTTTTTGGCAGAAAAATATAGAACACTGCTCAATCCTGAAATCTAATATGAGACATGCACAGCTGTTTACTATCTCTACACCATTAAGGCAGGCTTAATACAGACTGCCGATTTAATTAACTACAATATTAAAAGAGTTGAATTCGACCATGATGTAATACCGATATCAGCGAAAATACCCTATTTCTTATTTTTGTTAATTTACAAATATGCTGGCAATCCCGATTATTCGCGAGCGATGATAGTGTTGATCATACGGTAGCTCTTGAGTGGTGAAGCGACACAGGTACGTTACATTTAGTCAATGTGCAATTAGATGCGCATCTTATCTGACAGCGTTTGAGATTAATACTAATTACATTATCGCGTTATTGCGTAGTAACACATTATTGAAATTATTTTATATAGGTAAAACTCTTCCGTTACTGAGTGACTGACAGACAACGCACAGCCGAAACTACTGAATGCAAGAAGCTGTTTGACATGTATGTTCCTTGGGTACTGTAGGGGTGCACTAAGAAGGGATTTCCAGAAATTCCCACGGGATTGGGAAGAAATGGATAAATAAAATAACATGTGCGGGCGTAGCTGCGGGCATTCTCTAGTATAGGTATATTACTTAAGCCGTACTACATCGTATATAATTTAGTAGATATAAATGTACTTATTTCAGAGAAGTTTATGCTTACGCAACCCATATATACCCAAGCAATTATCCAAATATCAAACCGAGTTATTCTTCGCTAAACTTAAGTGGTGTTAAGTGTTAAATGTAGCTCCCAGTGTCGAAGAATTTACCGACAATATATTATATTTCAAAGCTACACGAAAGAGCCTATAAATCTTATACGTGATACGCCCCCAGACACAGCCTTTCAAACAGGATAGAGCCTTCAGAGCAATATAGGTGACTAAAACTATTGAAATATTCTTCAAAACGATTCGAAGAAGCTTCTGTGGAAGTGATTTCTCATCTCTGAGAAGTTGATTTTTGATGTAGGTAGATGTTTTGAATTTATGTATTGAACGTAAACTGAATTTCGGCTTATACCTGCTATAAACGCCGATACGTGAACAGATACGGTTGGGTATGTCCAGAAATTAAAAATCCCGCAACGAACTCTGGAACTATTTTTGCTTGGAGTTTCTTCTTTCAAACTCAGAAACGATGGTATTTGTCATAGAACTGAAGTGACCGACTGTAGTTTGTAGAATAAATAAGCTCGAGTGGGAATGGGAGTAATCCTATCTGACGATAGACCGACAGGCGTTGGAGGAAATAAGTCTTTAAGTAGAGGACTGTTCTGTACCCCTGACAACTTGTATGCGAATTTTCATGACGATCAGTCGAGTAGTTAAGGCGTGAAAGCGTAACAAACAAACTCACATTCGCATTTATAATATTAATTAGGATAATGTTTTAAAATATAAGAGCTGTTAAATAACTTAAAATACAGAGAATGATAATCCAGTAAATATAACTTTTATTTTAACATCACAAAGCTCATTTTAAGTACCAATTTGTTATAAGCCATTTTGAAAACAACAAAATATAATTTATACAAGGTGAATTGGGTTTCAATTACTGGAAAAGTACAAAAATTTTATTAATTTTTTGGCCTCGTTTGTTACAATTACATAAGAGAAAACTAAACGAAAACAAGTAAAAATAATTAACTGAGCACCTAATTTCATAATTCTTTACCTACGTAAATAAAATACAATTTTGATTGTCGTTGTTATTCTATGAACATAATATTTTTATTTAGCAGTTAGGCATTACATGTCGTTGTATTAATTTGGTTGTTTTATATTTGTGATGTTATTTTGTAGTCAAAACAAAAAGTATCTTATTAATTTAGTAGTTAGCTAAATCAACAGAGTAATAGAGTAGTCAACAAAATGGCAGTTTTCTAGACGGTCAGAATAAATTATTTTTTATTTTAGAATGGTAAATCCTATCCTAACTTCCTTCCTAACTAATATTATGAAAGCAAAAATGAGTTTGTTTGTTTGTTACCTTTTCACGCCTAAATCACTGAACCGATCATCCTGAAATTTTGCATATACGTTTTCAGGTGTACAGACACGGACATAAGCTACCTTTCATCCCGATAACAATTACTGTTCTCTTAATAAAAAAATCCTGTTCTCGAGGAAAACAACAATAACGTTCTTATGATAATAGATGGCGCCACGTGTCTTTCGAATCATGATTGAATTATATTATTACAAGCAGAGTACAACCCGAATTGATTGTCAAATTCTAAATTAACGCGAGCGAAGCCCCGGGCAAAAGCTAGTTCTCAATAAAGCAGTAAAAAAGTAAAAGCTAAAATCATACGATACTTTTTTATGGTATAGGAGGCAAACGAGCAGACGGATCGCCTGATGGTAAGCGATTACCGCCGCCCATGGACACCCGCAACACCAGAGGAGTCGCAAGTGCGTTGCCGGCCTTTTAAATTTGCCCTCTCACTAAGGAAGGGAGGGGGGATGTTGGGCCTCCGGTACCCTCACCCACACGACGAAACACAACGCAAGCGCTATTTCACGCCGGTTTTTTGTAAGGCCGTGGTATCACTCCGGTCGAGCCAGCCCATTTTTGCCGAAGCATGGCTCTCGCACGTGGGTGTTGTACACTTCTGCCATTCAAGGATAGTGACGTGACCTAAAACTTATAGGCCACTTTTATCCCAACATGAGTTCTCCTGATTGTCATGCAGGGCATGGTTTATCTGTCAGCCAAGTTTTGTCCAAAACCGTGTAACGTCATAGTAACAAAAACATAAACATATTTATATAATTGCGCACTGATAATATGATGGAAGTGCCTTCAGAAGGTAATTAATACTATGAAACCTATTGGCTAAAAATATGTACACGTACGACCCAATTAAGAACACCTAAGTTCAAGCGAATCCTCTGTGTTCTATTTTTCTTAGAAAGCTTCATACAATATTTTTAGATGTCTGTTATACCTATTAATATAATCTTCAAGACATTCCGTAATATAATATTACAGAATATTGTGTAGATTCATCAAAGCTATTGTATCCAATAAGTACCTTCGGGATTCCAGACACTACGTTTTATATTAATAGGAGCAAAAATAGAAAAGGAAAATAAGAAATATGCTTCTGAATTCTTGCCAATTTTATCTATACATTTAGTAGAAATGTAAACAGGTTTTTAGCAGCTGTTTGAATCTCTATAATGGCTGATTTAATTCAGGTTTGGATTATTTTTTTATATATCTAATTTGGTAAACAAGCATGCGGTGCACCTGATGGTAAGTGGTAACCGTAGCCTATAGACGCCTGCAACACCAGAGGCATCACTTGCACGTTGCCAACCCATTAGGAAAGGAAGTGGGAAGGAGAAGGAGCGGGAAGGGGAAAGAGGGTGATTGGGCCTCCGGCACTCTCACTCGCCGAACGAAACATAACAGTAGGAATACTGCTATTTCACGTCGTTATTCTCTGAGAGTGTAGTCCTTTCCCCGGTCGATCCGGCCTATACAAGCTGACATCAGCGAGGCTCTACTACTCACATTAATTGACGTAAACTTGGCTTTACCTTATGTGTCTTTTATTTAAATCGGTCTAAAAATTGATAGCTGGTGACTGCACGAATCGCGTAATGATTTATTGGGCGCTTCGCCACTGTCACCCTGTTATGGGTTCGATCCCCACGCCGGACAAAATTTGTGTAATCCACGAATAGCTGTTTCGAGTCTAGGCGTTCTTCGTGTCCGTTTTTGAATGTTTATTAAGTTCCCTGCAACACATGGATTATTTTCTTTTAATAAAGAAAAAAGGACACAAATAATATGTTTAATATAATCACATTTAAAACTGAAAGTGACTATCGCGTCTTTTTAATAATAGTTGAAATACGACAAAAGCGAGACAGTTCAAACTATATTTGTCCAAAATAACCTTGTTGACTATTGATACAATTAATGTCATACTTACATCCTTATTAACGATAACTATTTTGACGACACTATCTAACGGTAAATACTGAAAAAATCTAAAACAAAGAAAACAAAAATTATAAGCGGTGGCAGCCCAAAAGATTTACGATCAAAATGTCTAGGTATAGGATCATTATTTACACAAGTATTCTATGTAGTTTACCTCGGGAGGCAACACCTTGAGCTAACCTGGAATAAAATAGTATTTCGTAATCGAAACTGTCAGTAATACCTATTATCAAAAGAAAGAAATAAATACAAATTGAAAAAGGAAGCCTGTGCCAGCTACACAAGCCAACTCTATCTAACATACAAAGAATATATCCAACCACAACCCTTTCATACTATGAACACCAAAAACATCTCATTCACGTCACGAACTGCCATTTCACACATCGTAACCCACATAGCCCATTATGATAGTATGACTGCGTTGATATTGTATGGGACAGTCCATCGACCAGCTGATTGCAATCTCGCGCACTGTCGACCGGAAACTGCTCACACTGGACAATGTTAGCTGCAGTGTGACGTCACGTCAGACCGTGTGCCACTTGTCAAAGGTCATTGATATCGTTAAATGTCACAGAGTGTTAAAGGTTTTTAGGAGATTGGTTGTCAGTAAAGCTTTTAGATAGCGAGACTTAATCGCGTTGGTAATTATTTAAAACCTATACCTAATAATATATATTCAAATATACTAGCGGTCGCCTAGTGCTCGAAATTCGAAGTTTGCCTCTAAGATATTGCTGATATATTATCCTTACTAATATTATACCTAAATTCGAAAGTACCTGTCTGTCTGTTACCTTTTCACGGCTAACCCACTGAACCGATTTAGATGAAATTTGGTACCAATATAATTTTAAAACCTGGGGAAGGACATAGGCTACTTTTTATTCAAGTAGTACCTACTTGAATAAAAAAAAGTAGCCTATGTCCTTCCCCAGGTTTTAAATTAGCGGGCGGAGCCGCGCGCAAAATCTAGTGTCATTATATATTGATATATGTAACCATAGTTCCGCGCTTCGACTGCGTGTCAAATGCAGAGTTGTGTGCGTGTAATGTTTAATTTAATGTATTTCTAATGCATATTTTATATCAATATTAGGATTCGCCCCTCCTTCTCCATATAAACTTTAACTGTGCCAAATTTCATACTCCTCCGACCGCGCAATTTTCCTAAAAAGGGGTACAAAGTTTTTGCTTGACGTATTAATATATAGATAACGATTCGCGAAGTTCTAAATATGCTTTGCTTGCTTGTATTAATGTTTTTTCTAGTACTTGACTACTAGTAATAGTAGGCGATTTTAATCCAATAAGACAAATTTATTTATTTATTTATTTCACCATATGACCAACTATCTTTACAGGTGACTCTTCTAATACAATAGTGGTGTAGTAATTAAAAGAAAATATAGGAAACAAAAATAAACTTAGAGAAAAAATTATAAATACAATAAAAACCCAAAATTAAATAAATTAATTACATCTAAATTCCTTACTCACAACATAATTAAAATTCTTCAAAGTCAACAATACCAATCTTAACAAATAATAATAAACTATCATTAGGTATATGAGGTAATCCTAATCCTATCCGAACTAATATTATAAAAGCGAAAATGAGTTTGTTTGTCTGTTACCTTTTCACGCCTAAACTACTGAACCGATCATCCTGAAATTTTGCATATACGTTGTCAGGTGTACAAAAACGGACATAGGCTACCTTTCATCCCGAAAAAAATTACTGTTCCCGAGGAAAACAATAATAAAGTTGTTATGATAATAGATGGCGCCACGTGTCTTTCGAATCATGATTGAATTATATTATTACAAGCAGACACCAACCTGAATTGATTGTCAAACGCGAGCGAAGCCGCGAGCAAAAGCTAGTAAATAATATACACGTCACGAGCTCACTCTTTGACGCACCAAATACATCCAATCTCTCGTGTACATTATTTACAGTACTTATAGCACGCGTTAAGGGGGTTTTAGCCAGCAAATTAGTTCTGGCTCTTGGCACTGCGAGCAGTGGTGGGCGCCGTCGTCTCTACACATAACGATCCGGTACAGCTAAGTATAGTCTCTCTAGCACTACCAGATTTGACTCTTTACCTCGAAGTATTCTTATTAAATAAAATACTAGTGCGACCTCCAGCTGTACTCGTAATTCATTGTATCCTACCATACACAAGACAAATTTAATGTGAGCGTTGGTGTAAATGTCAATCGTAAGATTTTGGGTTTGACTTGGCATATGCATAAATATACAGTTGCATGCATCATCATCATCATCAGGCTATAATAGTCTACTGCTGGACATAGCCCTCCCCCAAAGAGCGCCATAGCGCCCTGTCTTTAGCTTGCCGCATCCAGCATCTGCCTGCAGTCTTTCGCAGATCGTCATCCCACCTGGTCGGAGGGCGTCCTACACTACGTTTGCCGAGTCGCGGTCTCCACTCAAGAACTCGCTTACCCCAGTGGTTGTCGGTTCTTTGCGCATGTTGTTGCATGCATATATCCATGAAAATGTAGGCAGCGATTTATCATACCATATAGCCTACTACGTTTTTAGGTCCTATTGCTTTAGGTGGCGAGCCTTTTGTCGTCCGAGCGCAGTTCCGTAGTCCGTGCTACTATTTAGTGGCCATATCAGTCCCGTAAAACAAATTTTAGCGCTTGTGTAAATGCTGATTGTAATATTTTGGGTTTACTTAGCGTATACATAATGTTGCTGATGACCGGGTACAACTCTATACTATTGATAATTTCTTAACAGAAAAACTTAATAATACTTCGCCTGACCTCAAATTCGAACTGTTATCTTTCCATCATGCACAGCAGTCGCATTCACAACTGCAGAGCTAAGCAAATGAGATTATTCAAAAACATGTAACGACAAAAATTTTTAACCATTTAAATAATCAGTAATTCAAATGTGTTCTGTAATTGTTCGGTATTTAAATTACTCGTATTATTCAGATGTATTAATGCATGGATAAGGCTTTGTATTGAGACGCCACGTTGCAATAGCTAATACTCCAAGAGCCGACAATCTGCTATTACAGAAGAAAAATGGGTATATTAATCCACAGATATCTCGATCAGAGTAAAAACGGACAAAGAAAACGTATTGTTCCATTTGTCCATTTCTCTTTTTCAATATACAGATCCCTGCGATACAAATATTGCTTTAAAAATATCTATACAAACAATTTTTCAAGTCAGGGTTAACTATGTCAAGAATTTTACCCTAGGTTCTACAGGTCAAATAAAGCTAAATTATTTTATTACAATATATAGTATCTTATCTGATCTTATATGGGGGCCGGTCAGTGCAGACCGGTGACACTTCGACCAAGTGGGATCTTTTGTGTCGACACTCTCCCAATAGCGACTATCATAGATGTTCATGTCAGCCGGGATCAACGGCTTAACATGCTTTCCGAGGCACGGAGCAGGCGATAATTGTCAATCAATAAGCACATAATTTCGAAAAGTCATATAACTTCCGAAAGTCAGAGGTGCGCGACGTGGGTTCGAACCCGAGACCCTCTGCATTGCAGTCTGTTGATCTCCCTACTGAGGTATCGTTGCTCATATAATAATGTATTGTTAGTTGTGGAATGCGACGTAAACAAGTAACGTCACGAATCATCCGATCGAGCATGCTATAAAAGCGCGCTCGGCGCGCAATGACTCACTTTGACATCGAGCGGCGGACGGAACGGACGTGCTGTGTGATCGCTGTTGGGTGATATCAATTGTCTCTTACTTTATATGTTAATTCATTTCTTGAATAATTCAATGATTATTTAAAGGTTAAAGTGCATCTGTTATTTTTTAAGCTGTTTCACATCTGATTCCTAACAGTATAGTAAGTGCAGTATATCAACCGTTTCACTGCTGGTCACGGGTGATCTCTTCTCTGTGTGAAAAGTATTAGGCCATAGTCAGCCACGCAGGCCCAGTACGGGTTGGTAGTTCTCATCTTCGAGAATATTTTGAAAAACTCTCAGACATGCAGGGTTCCTCACAACGTTTTCAATCGTAAAGCAAGCGATAATTAACTATTTACCACGGACATAACTTCGGAAAGTCAGAGGCTTAAAATAGAACTCCAGATCTCTGCGTGGCAGTCTAATAGTCTCATACTTGGTAATATGGTAAGTACTCAAAGAGGCACGGATGACGTAGTGATTGAAGTCGCAACTCGCCACTGCCGCCGCCACGCCGAGTAATGTGGGATCAATCCCTACAAGGGACAAATATTTCTGTGATCCACAAATAGTTCCAAGGCTAGGTGTTCCTTGTCTCCGTTGTTTGAATATTTGTAAATTCCTTCACGATACAGGAATTATTCCTAGGGCATGAAATGTCTTTTTTAAGAGAACAGAACAGAAAGGTAAATAACGAAATAGGATCTCGTTAATGCCACATAGACTTTTAGTATGCCGCCGCATTTGTATGCCGCAGCGACTCGTTGCGAAAACATTGCGGCAGCGAAACAACTGTGAATGTGACTACGGTAGATGCAGATTTTAGTAATGTTGACTTCATTTTGCTTCGGATATCGTCACAATTATAGTCGCTTGTATCAATTTGAAAGAAAAATAAGAAATAATGTAAATATGTTTTACTAGATTTTGCCCGCGGTTTCGCTCGTGTAAATGTAGGTTATGTTATTTTTTTTTATACGACCGAGATGGCATACAAGCGTACCTGATGGTAAGTGGTCACCGTAACCTATGGACGCGTGCAACACCAGAGGCATCACTTGCGCGTTGCCGACCCTTTAGGAAAGGAAGTGGGAATGAGAAGGAGCGGGAAGAGGGAAAGAGGGTGATTGGGCCTCCGGTTATGTTAGTAACAGTACTTTTTGTAGATGAAAGGTACCCCATGTCCTTTTCTGTTTCCCTGACAGCGTGTATGCGAAATTTCATGATGATCGATCGAAAAGTTAAGGCGTGAAAGTATAACAAACAAACAAACTCACATTCACATTTATAATATTAGTTAGGTCTCTGTGTGTTCGTTGGCTACTAAGCGCATTGAAGATGAAACATGTACCAGATTTTAATTCAGACATCTGTTAATTCAAGTAGTCGTTGAGTGATCCGCATACAATTTATACAGACAGAGAGACAACATTATTTCTTTTGTCTTCTATAGCTCCTATAAAGAGACCGCAAATTATTTTTCTTAAATATCTCCTACAGCCATCGACCAGACATAATTTTATCCTAACTTAATATTATAAAAGCAAAAATGAGTTTGTTTGTTTGTTACCTTTTCACGCCTAAACCACTCATCCGATCATCCTGAAATTTAGCATATACGTTGTCAGGTGTACAGAAACGGACATAGGCTACCTTTCATCCCGAAAGAAATTACTGTTCCCGAGGAAAATAACAAAAACTTTTTATTAGATGGCGCCACGTGTCTTTCTAATCATGATTGAATTATACTATTACAAGCAGAGTACAACCCCAATTGATTGTCAAATTCTAAATTAACGCGAGCGAAGCCGCGGGCAAAGCTATTTAAATGTATAAATTAAAATTTGTATCCCTTACCTATGTACTATATAAAAGTATAAATTAAGTCCTCAAACAACATAATATGCTTTAGGAACAGGTCCAGGTCTGACCTTTATCCGGCGTTAATTTCATATTTATTTTATGTAAACTATATTCCTTCAGCTCTCTTTTACCTGACTTTAGAATAATTATGGCCAATACCAATTCACATTTTTTTGTTATAGGTACCTATGGTTCTACTCATGTATGTAACTATTTCTTATTATCCTTCTTAGTAAATTAAAATATTTTACTGCTAGGCACAGATTCGCGATACAGTGTCAGAGGAATTATCCAAAATCTAAATAAATTAAAAATGAAAATTTGCATGCTTAAAAGCTGAGTATGGTGATACTCTTATTAATTTAAGATCTGCTTAACCCATATTTCGCAAATAAATGACTTGATTTGAATTGATTTGATTTGATCTATCACGCCGTCCATAATGGTAGTCAAAACACTTCTTTTTTATAAATGACTAGTAATAATTTCTGTATCGCGGCGGATTTTACAAACACTAAAACAACAGACACAAAAAATATTCAGACTTGAAATAATAATTTGTGGATCACACAAATTTTTGTCCCATGTAGGCTTCGAACCCACAACAGTGGCAGTGACGAGGCGACTAATTAAACCACTACGTCATCTGTGCAGTCAAACTATAATAAAGAAATATCGGACATTGAGTATACTCTACGCTATTGCTCTCTCGTTAAGATCGATTTTTTAGAGTAGTAGAGCAGCGCTGATTTCAGCATGAATGGGCCGGCTCGACCGAGGAAGGACGTGAAATAGCAGTATTCCTACTGTTGTGTTTCGTTCGGTGAGTGAGAGTGCCGGAGGCCCAATCACTCCCTTTCCCCCTTCTCGCTCCTTCTCCTTCCCACTTCCTTTCCTAAAGGGTCGGCAACGCGCAAGCGATGCCTCTTGCTTGCCACCTTAGTTGTATAATTAACTATCGAAAAATCTATATCTGAAAACAGCCATAGGTTCATGACATTGATATGTGCTTGCCGAAAAAAACATAGAACTCAGTTCACAGTTTAAGTGTTACTGATGGGTCAGTGACTCTCAAATAAATCTTTCTTAAGAGCACTTTAAGAAAGCTCGCGTGGTCTTTATAGCCGCACTTCTAGTCTCGTTTTTTACAGCTACACTCGTATTCATTGGATTAAATGTGATTTTGTAGATCAATTAACGGCTAATCAATCTTACAATGCTACTAACTGTCCCGAGAGACGTTGTCCTAAACACACGAAAAAAAAAGACTAAACAAAAACATATCTAAACCATCGAATCCACTTGAACACACACAAACAATTTCATCAAAATCGGTCCCGCCGTTTAGGAGGAGTTTAATTACAAACACACGCACAGAAGATTTATATAATTATGTATATAAAGATTACTATAGATTGAGCCACCAAATTTCTAAAATTCTCACAATAGTAAAAGGAACTGTTAGAAGTTCTCTGATCTGTTACATCAAAGATGATAAGACTATTTAAGTATGATGTCGCTATGGTGCTGACATCTACACGTCAACTACAACTATTAAAATAAGCGTGTCTTTGAATAGCCACATTTTACACTGAGACTTGCGATCAGTAACATCGTCAATAATCACTTCTATCATTTTAAAATATTTAGTATTCTGCTATTTTAGTTGCATAGTATTTTTAGTAGAATAGTCCGTCTCAGTGGGAAGACCAACAGACTGCAATGCAGAGGTTCTCGAGTTCGAATCCACGTCGTGCACCTCTGACTTTCGGAAGTTATATGACTTTTCGAATTTATGTGCGTATTGATTGACAATAATTTTATTATCGCCTGCTCCGTGCCTCGGAGAGCACTTTAAGACGTAGGTCCCGGCTGCCATAAACATTTATGGCGGTCGTTATTGGGAAGTCAGTGCCCTCTAATATCCTGACACTGGTCTAGCTTTAGGGTATTGTTTGCCTTCGGGTTGCGGAGGTCAGATGGCAGCCACTCCGTGTAAAAACTGATATCCAGTCAAATCCGGATAGACTAGAAAGCCGACCCCAAGTGACTTGGGAATAATAAAGGCTAGGGAGAAGAGTCTGTTAGCTTTGGTATATCTTATAATCACTGCATACAATTATATCCATGGTATTCGAAATTAGAATCTTTTACTAACAATTAAGGTTGCAAATTAATTGTACGTGTGCTTTTTATAAGCTAAGCTAGAATGCTTGTGTTAGGAGCGGGTTCACGTCGGTAGCGCACTGGGTGGAATTTAAGCCCCTGATCTCGCGATCGCCACGCCAAGGCCTTCTTTGTAGGATAATTGCTGCTTCAAAAATATGAATAATAGATTTCTAAATACATTTAATAAGAAAACTTATATTGCGTTTTCTAAATTACTAAAATATACTAGGACTAATACGATAAATATAATCATTTAATTAAACATTTATAGCTAGCTATTCAGCAACTATACAGCTTGACAACATAGTCGCAAAAATCAATGATAAGCTAGGAAAGGTAGGATGTTCTACAGGCTACAGCAGCCAAGCCTTATAACGGAATATTTCGAATAGCACATGAAACCGTCACTCGTCGATGTTATCACAGCGTAACAAAGGATGTCAAACGCATGACCAACTGTATCCAGTGGGCGTATTCACGAGTAACAACATTCTATTCCTACTCGAATGAGGCAATCTGCGGCTTCAAAAATATACGTACACAGGTACACAGAATTTCTAATAATAACACTGGTTTTAAGGTATTTATGGGTGTTCTTTTTTAAAAAAATCTTCCTATCTAGTGGAATGTGGAATCTTGTGCTGGAGAGACTTGACAAAATATATAATGATCACAAATCGGTTATATTTTGTAATCATTTTATATTTTGTTAAGTATTTAAAATTATATGTTTCCCCACATAGACATATCTGAGTTAGGTATATTTATGTGGGGAACATTTATGTATTTTTCTCGCTATCTTTCCTTTTCATTCGTCTAAGGATTAATCGCATAAATTTTGTCACATTGTTAGTAATAACGATTGGGTGATCTTCTTAATTCTGTAAATATTATAAATGTGAAATATTGTGAATACATTTTGGATTTTTGTTACTTAGTCACGCATAGGCCGGTTTGAACGACTTTGAAAAGACCAAGTCCTGGATTACCACATAAATTCCTTTAATTCTGTTATTTTCACGTTTAAATACATTTGCAGCAATTCCAAATATTGTTTTAATCGCAACGTATATATGCTCAACGGATGACCTTTAATTAAGGTAGTTGTAATCTTATGACACAAATAAGAAAAAAATCTGAGTCTAAAACTTTAATGGGGCTTGTATACAACACAGTGGCGTTGTTCAAAGAAATGCTATTCGTTCAGGCTACATTCGCAAATTAGTCATGCAAGTTTCTTGCCTGTCAAACATGCGTAATTTACAAGATATATTGATCTCACGCAAGCTCAACTTGCGCATGTGTTGCTTCATGCACACGAGCTATTAAGATCACTATGCCTGGCCGTTCACGTGCCTAAAGTTCTCCATAGTACTCTTCAAACTGTGTGAATCCAACCGGCTTACTACCCTAATTATATTCTTGTTGAAAGCATGCGTAAGTGCGTTACAACTATGCACTACACAGATACGGACAAACCACACCAAAAGCGTTTTAGCACGCCCTTCATTTGACTCCACTACGATTCGAGCTCACTGCGCCAGTAAGTGTAGTAAATTGCTCATATCCATCTCTATTAGGGACAATGGATAGCTGTGTGACGTGCATTATTACGTCACTCGGCACATGGATGTCAAAGGTGACGTATTGAGAGCGCAGATTGAATCGAAACGGCTTCAGCCAGATAAAAACTAGATTTACGAGATTGATTCGTGATAAAAGTGATCGCAATGTAATCATCTTGCTGATGTGATGAGATGACTTCATAGTGAGTTTCGAAATAAAATAGACTTTCAATGTGACAAAAACAAATATAACGACATAAAGAGTTAATTTATGAGCCCAACATAGTCGCACACGTGTATATTCCTAAAGGGTTATACTAATGAGTATTAGAAACTGTACGCCAGTTATATTTTTTAAATTTGGTATTCTGCACTCATTTGTTTTTAAGCTGACGATGTTTCGCCAAACGTACTAATTAAAAAAAAATACTAGCAGTCTTTGCGGACCGCCGATAGAAATGAAAACTTTATGTTCAGTATATTGCACACTATCGAATTAAGGGTTAAACCCTTGATCATAAACACTTCTTTATAAACCAAAAATAATTCAGAAATGGAAAGCGTTCGGTGACGATGACGCGAGTTCCATGAGTTTTGTTCACCCAAGAATTGCTCAACGCGCCTAAAGAAGTTTTCACTTCAAAAACATAAATAATTTCCTAAGCTGGTACCAACTGCTAACTGCCTAAGCTGATACTGATACCAACGTGAACTTGATATTACAAAAGTATTTTAAAGTGAACTTGAACTTAGCTGAACAATACCTTACCATCTATAGGAATTACCACACCAAAATTAGCCAGAGAGTTACAGAGAGTAAAGCCATCTGGCTCGTCATGCAATGACACGAAAGAGCCTTACAACAAAATCTTTTAAGAAGAAATGCGGCAGTATTTAGTTCATACAAACGTATTTCTTTGTAATCTGCCTAAATAATGCTACTAGATAAAAAGCATTAGTAGACCACTGCCATCTTATCTTTCCTCATAATTTAATTATTATAAGGACTAAGAAGTATGAATCCCTGTTCCTTGCCACATATGACAAGTGAAACGCAGTGGTCGACTGTGGGAACATAATCTATCTCGTCTTGAATTGATTGGGACTTGTAGTTAGAAGCGGTTTGTAACCACAACTAATTGTAGAGGAATTGTACCGAGAACACAATACATATTGTAGCTGTCTCAAAGATGACTAAATGTCCACGGGTTTACCTACATCGAGGAAGCACAAGCGAACTGTTCCAATCCTAACTAATCCTACTAATATTATAAATGTGAAAGTTTGTGAGGTTTGGTGAATGGATGTTTGTTGTTCTTTCACGCCAAAACTACTGAACATATTTTGATGCAACTTTAGAGTATGATCTGATGTATAAACATACATCAGAATAACATATAGGCTACTAAAACATAAATCTACATTAAAGCGAGCGAAGTCGCCGGCAAAATCTAGTATTATAAATGTGAATGAGAGTTTGTTTGTTTGTTACGCTTTCACGCCTTAACGATCATCATGTAATTTTGCAAACACGTCGCCCCTGACAACAGAAGAGGCCAAAGGTTACCTTTCATCCAGAAAAAAAGTAATATCTCCGAGAAATATAAATCGGTAAATAAAATCACGTTACGATACTGGTCGGTGACGGAATGTTTAGTGATATTGCCTTAAACTAATATAATTATGTATATGTCAAAATAAAACCAAAAAGCAGTCACAAATGTACACTGAAGATATCTCAAAAAAGTAATTACTGCGTGATCTAGAATTGATACCGATGCCAAAAGTATTGCTTTATTTTTGTGTTTGTTTGTCTGTATGCATGTTTAAGCTACACGCAAAAAGGCTAATAGCCCAATCAACATAATAATAGACTATACATTATCACGTTTATGTATTATATCATTATCAAATAATTATTCCTAAACAGATCGATGAGAAAAGTTTGTATGTAGATTTATTCTTTTCAAGAAAAAACGAAGTCATAGATTCATCTTGTTATAAGGGGACTAAATCGCCAGCTAGTCTATACTATATACTAACAATATTTAAGCATATTCCTGGGCGGCTAATAATACTATGCGACGGTATACATAAAGTGGATAGGCACATTCAGTAACCCTACTTACGTTAAGTAGTTTCGATAATCAATAGAACAACAGCACTCGTAAGTATGATTTTGATAAACACTTTCAGAAGAATGTCATGTCTGATACAGAACAGAAACTGTAGTAAAAATAATAATAACATCAACTTTACTTTGATTTCGCAAACAATATCATAAACTGAAATGTTTTTCTCTAAGATAAAGTTTGAAGAAACATCTCTATTTTTTAATTTTCTCTCAACAAAAGTCTCAGCCTTAAAGAGTTTTTTGTTATTGGCAGCTCCTCTCATTCGTTTAGTTAGGCAGAAAATATATAGGAAGGCTAGACGCAAGTTGCCCGACGATGTAAAAAATGTTAAACTCTTTTTTAAACTCTTCAAAGTTTTTTGATTAAAGCAAATACGCCTCGTTATAAAAATAGACGCCGTTCTCTCAGATTATTAGTTTCGAGATACTTTTAAGGCTTGAATGTCAAGGATTTTTCGTTAATCAATTTTCTAGGTGACTATCATGTGGAAACGAATTGATGGGATGTTGTTTGAGAATAAAAGCGGGGCGTAGAACAAATGGAAGTGGTAGTTTTTTATAAAACGTTCGGAGTTATGATTGCCTATGTTTTGAGTGGCTTTACACACGCAAATAACTCGTAGCCATATTCTCGTAGCTCTATTCATGTTGTCGATAAATACCACAGGATTTTATTAAAACATTTTGTGTGTGGTGGCATTTCAATTTTACAGAGTTAAATAAAATACTGTGTAACTCGTCCGAAAAATATAAGAGTACTATATTATAGTCTACAATAGGAGAATTTGAACGACAAATAACATTGGTAATCTTGAAGCTTCCAAGCACTTCTTGCCGAACTCTAGAGACCGTATTTTTATTATAAGTGTGGTGTATATTATAAGGTGGCATTCAAGAATACCGGATTCCGTAAACAATTGCAGAAGTCGTCGTGTTGCAAATACGAGTTACAAACGACCACCAGGCATACAATAAAACATATTCGTTTATTGCTTATCGCACAATTAAGTAGATTTTTCCGTAGATATGAGGATAAGTACTCCAGAAATATACTAACATCTGATAGACGATTATCATGAAATCAATGTATTCTAATTATAAAAAAAAATTTCAAGTAAAAAAACTCCAGTAAAATTCTCACAGTAACAGCAAAAGTTACAATTTTCCAATATACAATTTGCGTTTGTTCAATACTAAGGGCAGATCCCTTGTATTTATTATACATTCTTACATGTAGACTTCATTATAACTCGACTTCAAGATAATCGATCATTCACTTATAAAGCCAAACAAAGCCGGGCCAAACGAGAAAAGAATCTCATACCATGGAAAGAACATTTATCATAAACTTGGCGGAAACAATCTTAAGTCTTTCAATTTGAATGCTCAACAAAAAAGTGTTTAACTTTTAGTTGGACGACTTTGCTCTTCTAGTGCAGTTTTTTTAATATGCAAAGGAAATTTTCTTCAAGCGTTTCATCGGTGCAAGACCGTGGGAAATTTGCTTCTACTTCGCGAAAAAAAGCTATATTGAACTTTCGTCGAGTTTTCCTGAAAACGTTAGTGTTAGTTTTGCTGTGATTATTTCTTGCAGGTTATGAAAAACTTTATATTTTCTTTATTATTTAAGAGACATCGCGACGTTTTCCTGTTGTAAGTATGAACTTCGTTGTAAATAAAATAATTGTTAATCTCTGACAGACATCATCAATAATTTGATATGGCGTATTCATAGCGGTTAAATACATAAGTATATTTCGATAAAGTACTCAATAACTATATGTAGTGAAATTGAATGAAATCTGATAAAGGTAGAAGTAATGGGAATCGATTTGCCACTCGCTATACTCTATAATAGTTTAGCAAGCCCTATAACGAGTGGCAAATTAGGCAACCGTGATTTTTAAGGCATAAATGGTGAATTGTGAATCCTACTAAAAATTATAGGAGGTTTTAATGTATATTTCTCAATCACACATAAACAGTTAAACCAATTTGATAAAAAATAGTATAGAGGTAGGTCATGTCCTATATCTTTTATTCCTCACACGACCTATTTCCAAAGCAAAAACTAGTTCGAATTAACAATCAAATTCCAAAAAGGAATTCTGTTAAATACGTAAATTATTAATAGCAGGCATATTACTATACAGCAAATCTTTTTTTCTGCAAGGAGTTACCTTATTCATATTTAAGTAGGTCTAGACGGCACACAACTGCTCACAGATCATAAAATATCTGGTACCTACCGCAAGTAAGCCTCAGTAAGCCGATGTACATACAAGGTACCAACGTATCCAGAAAAGTCTGTCTTTACCAACAAAGAAAGAGATTTCTAGGCATTCCTTATAACTGTTTTCGAAAATGATTAAATTATGCGAAATTATATTAATGGTAGATTTTGTCAAAAACTTCTATCCCTCGGGAACGGATTTCTTTTCTGGATAAAAGGTACTTTATGTCCTTTCCTGTATCTCTAACCGTATCTCTTACAACGTGTATGCAACATTTCATAATGAATGGTCGAGTAGATAAAGCTGAAAGCGAAACAAACAAACAAACACTGCACGGATGGCGTAGTGGTTTAAGTGGTCGCCTTACCACTGCCACTGCGCCGAGTGTTGTGAGTTCAAATCCCAAACGGGATAAAAAAAATTGTGTTCTATAAATGGTTGTTCCGAGTCCAGACTCAGAATCTTTCATTCTTTCAAACAACGGACACAAAGAACCTCCAGATGTTCTATGTGTCTGTTGTTTAAATGTTTGTAAAGTCTACCGCGATACTGAAATTAAAGATAGAGCGAGAGTCGTCTTTAAAAAAAAATTGGGGCAGTCTTTGGGAATTGCTGATAGAAGTGAAAACTTTAATCCTTGATCATAAACACTTTTTTATAAACAAAAAAAAAATATATGGGCGGGTCGGATTCCTGATACTCTCTTAGGCGTTAATAAGGGGGTCAACATTTCGTTATTTTTTGCCTAGGACGCACCATTTCTGAGATATTGTTAATATTCTAAAATAATTCAAAAATGGAAAGCGTGGAAGCGTGACGATGACGCGAGTTCTATGATTTTTGTTCACCCAAAAAGTGGTCAAGGCGCCTAAAGAAGCTTTCACTTCAAAAACACATTTTCATTTTTAATATTACCTAAGTAAGGATTTCAGTACAGGCTTGTCAAGTTACAAGTACTGGATTTTTATCACCATTTTCGTACATTTTACGGTTCGGTAGTCAAACAACAAACTCATACAATCTCACAGACCGTCTGTCTGCCTCAGGCTGACATTGCGTCATGTTTTCTGTATTTGCGAAGCAAAATGCATGAAATTAGGCGACTCAAAATAAGTAAGGGGTAATACTACTTTCGTGAATCTGCGGTAAACGTTTTAGTCAGCTATATAACGAATACAAAGTACTTAATTTTGAAATATATATACTCGCTCCTGTTGTTTGGGTGGGTACACTTATGAATGTCAAATTTAATTCGTCATGATTCGTCATGTAATGGTCGTAATATGTATATGATAACGTTTAAAACTACAAATAAAAACATATTCATAGACAACAATTATTAAATATTTTATTTCTAAGTAACTGCTCTTCCTTTCACTTACTGCTGCTGTGCCCGACAGGGCCCATAATTAAATCAAACGTAACTACAAGATCATTTATCTCGCACATTAAGGCATTTAATAAAGTTAGTGATTATTTTTATACAGGTAAAACTGGCCCTTCTCCTAATTTTTTGTGGTAACTAAACGAACAGAAGAGATAAGGATTTGAGCCTTCGTCACTCTTACTCACCGTCAAAACTTAATAATAGTGTTTCCTGTTTGGCTAGTTTGGCTACTCAGGCTTAGCTGCCTCATTTACACCGACATCAAATAATTACTGAGACGGCTTCTTTCCCACAGCTAAATAGTTATAATATACTAGCTGTCCCGAGAGACGTTGACCTGTACAAAAGAGAAAAAAAAAGAAAAAAGCATGTCTAAACCATCCTCGAATCCACTTGAACACACACAAAAAGTTTCATTCAAATCGGTCCAGCCGTTTAGTAGTTCACTGTCAACACACGTACAGAAGAATTATATATATAAAGATTGAGTGAAGGAACCCTTAGTAACACATAAAGTGACTGTGGTTTCTTGTGGTTGAGGTTTCTAAAGCGCATAGCGTAATGATAGAAAATCTATAGCAAAACAAAAAAATAAACTGACTGATAGTTCCAGTGTGAACCCTGGAGCAATGAATCAGATTTAATAATATGTGATACAATGTAATCAGTAAACATTTTTTTTTTTGTGATGAGAGGCTAACGAGCGGCCGGATCGCCTGATGGTAAGCGATTACCGCCGCCCATGAACACTCGCAAGACCAGAGGAGTTACAAATGCGTTGCCGGCCTTTTAAAAAGGAGTACGCTCTTTTCTTGAAGGTTTGTAGGTCGTATTGGTCCGGAAATTACATTATACCTAAGTTTTTTAATATTTCATATCTAAATATGCGTCCTTAAATTTACTTGTAAAGCAGCAGCGTGCATCTAATTAGCAAAGGCATTAAATTATACTCGCAGTCTTACTTCCGAATACCAGCGATATGAACAAAGCGTTTGACTTTCATTTCTTATATAATTATGTTATAATATTATTAAATTATTCAGCATTCACCGTGAGAGCTAAAAATATTGTATGTTATGGTTGATATGTAGATACAATACTTTTATAGCGACTCTACATATATAGACCAAGGCGTTGCGACATACGTCAACAGATGGCGCTGTGCAATCCTGAATCGCGCAAGCGAAATTTATATTGCTAGTTACCTATATTATATAAGTTCCCGACATCAAACGTCGGGCCGTGGTCTGCCAAGCATGATCACACAGCCTGGACGGAGGATCCTACCTTTGTTTTGGAGGTATATCACAACATGTGCCGCTTGCCTCCACAGTTTGATTGAGATAATAGGTATATGAAACATATCTCTCCTATCTTTTATTTCATACTATGTTAATTAATTTTTCCTACGGCCAGAAACGCGCAATGATACCCTCAATATTGCAGACAATCATAGGGCACAGTAACTGTTTACCAAAAGGCATGCCATATGCATGTTTGCCACCTTTCGTAAGCACAACATTTAGTAGAGATAAAAATTCAAGCTCCTACATATTCTAAGTAGTGAAACATAAAATAACAAAATCAACACTCTATATTTTCAAGTTCACTTGGATTCTAGTTACACAACTAGATATAGAATTCACTTATGTGCCTCTGGGTATAAAAAACCCGGTTGACACCTGCTTATCGTCTGACACCACAGTCGTAAAGTAGTCGGCGGGAAAGGGTTAGGCTATCAGTCCTACATATTGCAAGTTTGTCGTATCTTTACCACCTTTATGTATACTAAACGTGTTTTCGTGTCGTATATCTTTTTATTTACTGTTTTTTTTTTGCCTGCGGCCTTGCCCGTCTGTTGTTATCGAATCGTAAAACTATAAAATGCCTTAGCTATCTTTAGGGTGAAGATTGATGACGGTGGGAGGGGTAGGAATTTATTTTTGGATAAAATGGCCGAAATACGTCAGTTACATGTTTACACATACGCCGTGACTATTCTTGCGGTATGCTATAGTGTGGCACTTTTTTAATGTATCGTTATATATTACTAGCTTTTGCCCGCGGCTTCGCTCGCGTTATTTTAGAATTTGACAAACAATTCGGGTTGTACACTGCTTGTAATAATATAATTCAAACATGATTCGAAAGACAGATGGCGCCGTCTATTATCATAAGAACGTTATTATTGTTTTCCTCGGGAACAGTAATTTTTTTCGGGATGAAATACCTTTCATCCCGAAAAAAATTGATCCCGAAAATACCGCCTATGTCCGTTTCTGTACACCTGTCAACGTATATGCAAAATTCGATTTCAAAAGCTATTTTAATGTTGGATAGCCCATTTATCAAGGAAGGCTATAGGTTATATAACACCACACTACGACCCACAGGGGCGGTGCAGTAACGATAAACGCGGGTGAAACCGTGGGAACATCTAGTACTATATATTAAGAAAGACATCATATCATAAGCGCGTCATCTATAACATATTAAGCCTATTAAGATGACTTAAAATATCTCCCGAGCACTGCACTGCATTATAATAAACCATTTTTGATCATAACAGATTATCATATTATTCGCGAATCGAACAACCTTGCTAGCGCTAATTTACAAAAACCTGAGTACGTCTGTCAACAAATTTATAATCTATACTAATATTATAAAGCTGAAGAGTTTGTTTGTTTGTTTGTTTGAACGCGCTAATCTGAGGAACTACTGGTTCGATTTCAAAAATTATTTTAGTGTTGCATAGCCTATTTATTGAGGAAGGCTATGGGCTATATAACATCACGATACGACCCACGGGGGCGGCCCAGTAACGATAAACGCGGCTTAAACCGCGGGAACATCTAATTATTTATAATTTTAATTCCAATTAAAAGTCATAAAGAAATCATTTTCTAAAACCGCGTATCAAATAAAGAAATAAAATAATTTATAATCCCTGACTAGGTAGTCCAATGATCTCCATTAAGTTCCCCTTAAACATTCCAATAAACAAACTCCAATCCAATCTAAACTAGCCAATCTAAAATTAACATAAGAAACCAAAGGAAATATTCACTACGATAGCAGCAAAACAAACAAAAACGCATTAACAGCTAATGGTGAAGGTGGCCTGCCTCACAATCCTTCACGATGACGAATAAACAAACAATTGTTAGTACTCTTTGCCGGGTGTTTACGATATGTTGTCGTGCCCTTTGGTATCCGTTTATTTTGACAAAAGGAACGCCATGATGGAGCTTGAGAGATACCCTTTGTGTTTTATTTGGGTCTTCATGCAGATATAATATTACTAGATGGCTATGATATGATTAAAAACTATATAGTATACAACGGGGTTTAATCGTGTTGGTTACGTGGTCAACACATGACGCTTGATACAAATCGTTTGGAACGTCAGGAAATATATTCATAGGTATCTATTAGCTTTTAATAATTACCAACCCGATTGAGACCCCTTGTTTAATGAAAATAATATTAGGTACGTAAACAAATCGCAAAATTCCAAAAACGTTTAAAAATGTTGAGAGGAAACTGATGATTTATTAAAAACAAAATGGTGTTCCACATTGTTTTAAAATAACGCTCTTGTCTTTTTTGTTATGTAAGTAAGTAAGTATTTTTATTTTTCAAAATATAGGTACACAAATTACACACAAATATTAAAACACAGAAAAAAAAATACATATATAATGAAAAACGAGGTTACCTCTCCGACTCCGGCTCCGACTTTGATAATAAAATCAGCTAAAGTATCACACTATGTCTAACGTCATAATCAAACCCAAGACTTTGAAATCGGCGGCAATCTTGCGCCACAAAAGCAGCAAGGCACTCTAAATATATCTTTCAACAAAAATATTTCATGGATTTAATGTTCTATTTATAGTCCTAAACAGCAAAATACAGAAGTCTTAAAACCATAATAAAAACACGTAATTTACGACCATCTTGTCAGTAAGTAGATTTAAAACGAAACACTTTATATTTAGCCCCATAAATAATAAATAACTCGTACAATAAAATAAAAAACATGTAATAACACCTGCTCGCGTGACCATATTTCTTTCTCCCCACAATTGCTTTCTATTTGAAGATGAAACTCCCTAATACAATGTTCTCGACAATCCTTTTTTAGTACTCGTTAAGACTGGACGAACTATTTGTAGCCGAGTGTATAAAGTTAGCTACAAATAGTTTGTTTAGCCTCACATGGTCAACTTTTATACGTATATAGTTGGTACAGCCTTATAAACTCTTGCATCCATTGCATACTTATATAGATTCACGCCTACATAACCCTGAGGGTAAGTAGAGGCATATTCTACAAACACATATTGCTACCAGTTTTACGTGTCACGTAAGGGGGTGAGCTCATTTTAGGCTACTATGCATTATGCCAAACACCGTGCTGATACTAAGAGTTTCCTAAAACAAAAACTAAATAATTCTAACTAATATTATAAAAGCGAAAATGAGTTTCTTTGTTTGTTTGTTACCTTTTCACGCCTAAACCACTGAACCGATCATCTTGAAATTTTGCATATACGTTGTCGGGTGTACAGAAACGGACATAGGCTATCTTTCATCTCGAAAAAAATTACTGTTCCTGAGGAAAACAATAATAACGTTCTTATGATAATAGATGGCGTCACGTGTCTTTGGAATCATGATTGAATTATATTATTACAAGCAGAGTACAATCCGAATTGATTGTCAAATTCTAAATTAATGCGAGCGAAGCCGCGGGAAAAGTTAGTATTTAATAATTTTAACATAATTAGCACATTTTCCTTCATAAATATCTGCTAATGGCTTAATATTTAACGAAGCCTGATATAAATAAACAAACGAATCGTTAATTTCTGTATTTACAAAGTACAATGACAGTCATGTCTTAATCTCGTGCCACAAAGAATTTGCTACAAAATGTTTGCTTATTTAAATAATACCCTAAACAAAGATAGAGTGCCCGACAATTCTTTTTTTATAGTTATTTAGGGAACAACAAAGCGCGTATTCGGAATATTCGCGGCAACAAATCATACGCCGCCTTTAGAAGCCATGAAAGCATTCTTAAAACAAGAACATAAAAGAAGAATCAGAACAACACTGTTAAAGAGGTATTTGAGGCATAAGCAGGAGCGAATGACGTTTATGAAAATATACGTTTATGAATTTTTTTTATGACTAAATATTTTTGCGTTTTCTACACGACTACGTCTTATGTTTGTGAGCTAAATATAAACGAATATATGTTTAGCAATTATTTACATACATGATCCCACATCAATAGTCCCGAATGGTAGTGGAGTCACCAGATTCCGTACTACTAATATTTTCTTGGCAGAAAACCTAATAACAATGACCAACTCAGAAATCGAATTTGAGATATCTACTGCTGCAATAAGGAGGCAGTATAATAACATATAAGATGTTATACGACTGCAATAATACTGTTATAACATTTTGAGCTAACCACTTGTGTATCTTCAAAGACGTAAGCAGATATTGTAAAATTCCACCATTCTTCAAATATATTTTAATATCAAATACAAAGTGAGTCAAAATTAGCACATTTCTATGTGCTAATTTCGACTCACTTTGAGTGAGTGGTACCTATAGCAGGACTCACTTTATATACAATTGAAGATGTTCTCATCTTCACAAATTTTCCATTTCTAATTATTTTAGTTGGACTCATCATCATATTACTACATTGATGACTTGTCACTTTTGTTCAACTCTACATTGATCATAATGTGTAAAGTTTTATAAAGATTGCCCGATCCAGTTTGCTTGCTGAATAGGTATAACATACCAGTCAATATTGACCCGAGTGGAAGTTATTAGCATTTCCAGATACCAATTAAAAAGACAACATTATTTCTATATCCTTGGGAAATTAATTAATTATCAATGTGTATCTAGATACTCATTATCATATTTGCAATACCAATAAATTATTCATATATTCTATAATTACGTTTGCTGATTATTTATTACAGTATTGGCTCATTTATTGCAAAAGTTACATTTTAATATTGAATTTTATATTCATTGTGTACAATACAACGTGTGTTAATTAAATTAGGTAACTTTGGCACTTATTCATAATGTCATTATATTTATTGTGGTCGGATGAAAAGCGATTAATGTTTCAAGCTGGAGATATTACCAATAATAGGCTTCGTCTGATGTCAAATTATAAACGAGGAACAGAAATGCATGCTCAAATTTTACGTTTGATACTAGGTTTGAACTGGACTTGACTGGCAAGCATTTTACAGTTTGACATTGTCGATGTTTAACTTTGGCAATATATTGAAAATAGCATTATATACTAGTAGATGTTTCATGTTTATATTTTAAAAGAGTCTTACCTCTCGTCATAGACGTACTAATTAAAATCATGATATATTATGTAACTAATAAACTTTCAGAAATATAGTGAAACAATTTTATTTGTTCTCAAAATTAATGGAATCAACGAATACGCAGACTAAGAGTAATTAGTACAAAATTTTGATAACTGTTAAAACATACATATGTATAGGTATGACACACCGCTGCCTATGACCATGGGAAAGTACAGGCGTGTTAAGAATAAATTGTGTTAATTCTTAACCTTATTTTACGCTACTAAATAGACTATTCCCAAATCCAATTTACTGCCCAAAAATAAACAAAGAAGAAACACTTATCAATTCTCCCTTAACTTGTACCATACTAAAAAAGAAACGTTTGAAATACGCCAGTGAATCACAGTGGGAAGTGGGGAATGCGATAATAAGTCCCGAGCCATCCCGGATTCCTACTTACTATATACGTACAAAATTGATGCCATTATACATACGCATGTCTTCGCATATGTATATCTGTGAGTGTGGAAGAAGCCATACTGAAAAAGTAACGGTATGAAGAAAGCAAGATGATTAAAAAGGGGAGGTATGTGCGTCTGTGAGGTGCTTTGATTAACGCCTTTCGAGTAAACAACTTGAATTTGAAATGGATAAGATACCGTTTTGACGGCATTTTATACGCTTTTGATATGTCTGACGTGAAAATATTGGATTTCAAAGGCTTCTGAGTGTTGTGCTGTTACTTGGATACAAAGGTGTTAAAAGTTCATAATCAATATAAGTAGACAAGTAACCCAGAGAGTATGTTAAGTGTATGAAATGTTCCTTGCTAAGATGTCGGTATATATCATCACGATTAAGACGTCATAGTCATAATGCGCGTTTGTCGGTTTATGGCACGCTTAAGCTGGCTATTCTGGCCAGCTTACAATTTGTTCAAACTTTCCATTAAATCTGCTACATACTCTAGAGTTTTGATTCCAGTTAAAGCACTATTAAGTTTTTCTTCGAGAGATATTTTAGTATTAGTAATAAATTTCATAATATGATAGAGTGCTATGGTATCAATATTTGGTATTAGAATATGTGATTTATTCATTTGTTAAATAACATTGGTCATGGTAATAAACGCTGTGAATGTAGCCGCAAATACACAACTCAAATGCAATAAAAATAACGATATTGGAACTAAGACGTTATCATGACAGATCCTGTATCGTACAAAGGTAGTGTTTACGCAAACTGTGAATCTCGTAAACAGCTCAGATGTTTTGAGTTTAAAAGGTATATTATAATTTTGTTAAATATACCTAATATATATTCTTATTATCACTCGCCTTAGCGCTATCAATACTCGCAAGTTCCCTACAGTGATCTCGGCAAACTATAAAGTCCGCCAATAAACCCTTGATAAAATTTAGCTAATACTCTCTCATTCTGACAGGTAAATGATATCGTGCAAACTATACTTAAATTGTCCCCCAATTTAAGCATAGGTCTGATACTAAAATAAAATAGTTCTGCTTTAGTATCTCTTGCCGCCCACTTAGCTAAAGAGAAAGAAGTTTTATTTCCAACACTTCTAATTTAGTTCTGACTAAATAGTCGGTTCCACGACTATTTAACTTAGCCTTTGACTCACTGAACAATGTTTGGTGTTTTCGTAGGGCACTTGATGTTGATTTTGGCTTACAAGTGCCCCTTGGGTAAGATAAGTCATAATGCTTTAACAATAGAACAGTGTTTTATTATATACTGCCTTTTGTCCACGATTTCGTATGCGTGGAATTTGGAAGTAGTTACCTTTAAATGTATGTATATAGATGTGCCCGCGGTTTCACCCGCGTTTTTGATTACTGCGCTGCACCCGTGGGTTGTAGCGTGGTGTAATATAGCCTATAACCTTCCTCAATAAATAAGCTGTCCAACAAAAATTTTTTTATCAATTTGAAACAATAGTTCCTGAGATTAGCGCGTTCAAACAAACAAACAAACAAACTCTTCAACTTTATAATATTAGTATAGATATAGTTTTTTTAATACTCGACTACTAGGCGCTGTATTATAATGAAACATGCACCAAATTTTAAGTTAAGCCTCTAGCAGTGCGACTGTGAAAACTGCTTTCAATTTGGTGTCTCAGTTTTTGTGATGCACGTACAAATATATTGTCTGTATGTTTGTACATGCATCAGGCAAAAACTGACAGACATAAATTCTAAAATAATTGTTTTGGATTTTGTTGCTATTATAAACCATTCACATTTTTCTTAACTAAATATCTCCTATGTACAGACATAGACCTGTTGTTGGATGTTACTATATTTATAGATTTATAGTTGTATTTAATATAATTTGGCTTTATATAACTACTAGCTTTTGCCCGCTCGCATTAATTTAAAATTTGACAATCAATTCGGGTTGTACTCTACTTGTAATAATATAAATCAATCATAATTCGAAAGACATGTGGCGCCATCTATTATCATAAGAATGTTATTGTTGTTTTCCTCGAGAAAAGTAATTTTTTTCGGGATGACAGGTAGCCTATGTCCGTTTCTGTACACCTGACAACGTGTATACAAAATTTCAGAATGATCGGTTCAGTGGTTTAGGCGTGAAAAGGTAACAAATAAACAAACAAACAAATTCATTTTCGCTTTTATAATATTAGTTAGGATTAGGATGCTTATACTTTATCATGACTATCTTTGCTATAACGTATTCCAGAGAATCATACATCGATCATTTACGTATTTCTTCTTAAACTATACACTACTTGGAAATAATATTCTTATACGACTCAATATCAGAAGGCAATTTAAGTTCAGAAAGTTTTCAAAATAGCGTTCCGATCTAATCTTGGTATTAAAATAATAATATCACAAAATATGATATTCTTCTTAATTAAGTATTAATTTTTTCACATTAGACGTTTGGGATACAACTAGACCATGTCCTGAAAGGACATATTATCCTATATTTATCCCGGTTTATGTTTCTAAGGAAATCACACGATTAAAACTA
The DNA here is from genome assembly GCA_963564715.1 of Catocala sponsa. Taxonomy (NCBI): domain Eukaryota; kingdom Metazoa; phylum Arthropoda; class Insecta; order Lepidoptera; family Erebidae; genus Catocala; species Catocala sponsa. The sequence continues at coordinate 3,480,708 of OY751337.1, forward strand.
CGAACGCAAGCTAGTTATCAATAAAACTGTTAGAGCCTTAACTTCTACGAAATACTTATCCGTTGCCAACCAGGTAAATTCAATATACATATATATAGTCAAAATTATATCCTCAGTATGAAAAAATGGACAGCGGCAACCGTATTAAATATCGGATAAAATATTTGCAGAAATAAATGTCTGCCCATAGAGCAATTATTACTTTTGCTAAAACCAGTGGGCGCTCTAAATAGGTTGCTAATAGAATTTTCATAACGACATAAATAGCCTTAGATTTTCTGAAGATGATGTTGAAAGCACGAAGTAGCAGAACAAAAGCTTGTTACACCAAACTTGTTTTCTTTTGCTAAAAATACTTCTAAGATAAACAATAATGTCAAAAGTAATCTGAAAGTTCCTTGACTTTATATTTGCCCTTTAGTCCTTTGGCAGTAATGTATTATAAAAGCTCCTACATACAACTCCGACGGCACGGGCCGCCGGCTTTTGCCGAACAGCACGTGCCACCGGCTTTTGCCGGGCATTTGTGCCGCTGGCATGTGCCGCAGAAAGTTGCACAAAGCCGCCGAGCATCATTCCAGTTGTGACAGTCGTGTAGAACGCTAGTGAGGTACACACTTTGTGATTGTTTATCGATTACGATGAATAACGAAGTTGTCAACATTGCCATAGCAGCTGTAGCTTTTATTTTATTATGTAAAACAATTAAAAGAAGAAGAAGGTTTTGTGTGCGCCCAAGTTTACAATATAGAAAATGGCAAAACGGTACAGTAATGATAGAAAATTATAAACAAGATGATGTGGGGTGTCGACAATTGCGCAACAGTATGTTTTTTGGGTTTCTAATTTTGATTTTTTGTTGACTATTACGCGTACATTGGCATTAAATCAGCGCGTCAACTCGTTTTTTTCTATCCTTATAATCGGATAGCCGAGGGTTTCGAAAAATCTAATTTTCACGTAAACGTTCAATGAGGAGCAACACTGCATCGTTATCTCAATTAAACATGATTTTTCGTAAACATGCACCGCGTACAACCACACACAACACTACCTCGTAAATGCCGGGAGCGAAATGACCTTGCAATCCGCGCGGTACGCCGACATATCCTTTGTGCACCAAAATCAGCGGCTTTGTAACCCGCCGGGCGCACCGCGACTTGGCTGGCGGCACTGTGTGTTAATGGATCGTTGCTTCTAAAATTAAGTTTGGTATATATCTATGATAAAGGAGGACCTAAAAATGGCACATATTTCCTATTGTATGGATTCATTGCTGTTTCGTGAAGAAATTGACAGAGAGTATGGATTCTTCAATTTCTGACAGGGCATTAAATTTTAGTTCTCTTATGAGTTACTTTTATGAAAATTTTCGTTGGTAACATTATATACAATCGTACATTAATGATGTTGCTTAATGCTGGTATACCAACAATTTTGAATAGTAATCTGGACAACGCTTATTATAGAAATCATAATTCTTCTTGCTTATAAACATCAATCAGTATAAGAATGTTATTACAGAAATTGTTGACCCAAAAATAGCTAACAATGTAAATAACGTTCTCGTTCGTGAAAGTAAGAGATACGTATACGGAATCAATCCTAAATCACTTGGCAACGGTATTGGAAACACGGTGGGATTAGATACATATGTACATAAATATCAACGTAATCCAGAACATGCATCGCTCCCTTCGTAAAGCTCTCCGGTTTCCCTTTATACGGATGCTGTTGTTGCTTCTACCGGTTGATGGAGAAGCGATATTAAATAGACTGGTTAGTGATTGAAATAAACACAAGATGTCACTATTATAGTACCTGGAAATTTTGAGAAATTTCATATTTCTTAATATAGTGAGAGATATTAAAAAACATTGACTTTATAATTTTGCTTAAATTTTTCAACCGTTCTATTATAATATCGTCTGTCAATTTATAGACACAATAAAAAATCTATTGTTACGTATGTCCTGGAGATTGAGTAACGGTTAAGCTATTATGGCTGCGCCGAGCAAAATGTGCCAAAACAGGCGGTCACAGTTAAGTTGATAACATCAACACTTTTTGTTTAATACAAATATAAAATATACATTTACCATAACAATGAATGTGTTTACAATTATTTCGTGTAAATAACTTAAAATAATTAATATTTTCGCCTACAAAATTACGTATTTTTGCAGCGATAGCTTAGTGGGGAGACCAACAGACTGCAATGCAGAGGGCCCCGGGTTCAAACCCACGTCGCGCACCTCTGACTTTCGGAAGTTATATGACTTTTCGAACTTACGTGCGTATTGATTGACAATTATCACCTGCTCCGTGCCTCGGAGAGCACGTTAAGCTGTCGATCCCGGCTGCCATGAACTTCTATGGCAGTCGTTATTGGGAAGTCAGTGCCGTCTAATATCCTGACACTAGTCTAGCCTTAGGGTATCGTTAGCCTTCGCGTTGCGGAGGTTAGATGGCAGTTGCTCCGTGTAAAAACTGATATCCAGTCAAATCAGGTTAGACTAGAAAGCCGATCCCAAGTGATTTGGGAATAATAAAGGCGAGGGAGAAGAAGAATAAGTAGAAAAAGGCTGTTATTTTGTCTAAACATAACTATTCCTCTTTTCAATAATATTTTTATAGACGGAAAAGGATTGCCCTAAAAAAATATTTTTCAAAAAGACGCTGTAAGTGCTCTCAAAGATATATTTCTGCAGAAAAATTTGTTCGCACCAAATTTGTAGAAATGAAGCCAATATGTTACTCCGCAATAAGTTGTGACGCTGTAATCGAATCGTGTTTTGGGAGTGAGCCAACAGATATCTATGATAAATACAAAAAAACGTCGTATAGGTCTCCCTAGGCTGATCAATAAATAAAAAAGTTTATCTGAAGTATCAACAACACGATGCAGAGTATTTGGATTTATTTTCATGAGTATTGTTTTATTGTAGATAATAAAAGTTCAAAAATATACATTTTTATTTAGCTTATATTATTATCATAAGTAAAGGCATTGCAAATCGCGAAATACCATATAAGTATTCAAATAATCTTATATTCTTCGATTGCACTTCAACAGACGTTACACTACTTCAGGCGGTTTATGTTGATTCCTTTTGAAATGTTTACTCAACAACAACAGAAAGTGTCAATGATACACAAAATTGTGCTCGAATATTATTCATAGATAATAATGTAAGGAAACATATTCATACCGTCTCCCCGTACCATGGCCGCTGAAAAGCAACCGAAACGTCGGGGAAAGTGTAAAAATAAATCTAAATAGTATAATAGTATAGTAATAGTATAAATAGTTTTAATAGTTTCAATAATTTAATTAGCTTAAAAATTTGTAAAGTTTAATAGTGATTATAGTAGTGTAACAGTTTTTCAAAATTTTGTAATAGTGTCAAATAAACAACGCGATAAAATCCGTATATAGTAGTTTAATTTCAATGAATATTCATACCAGACGTAAATACAAAATCAATTGTATGCAGTTAGCCAACTATAAACTAGCTTACACCACAGGCGGCTTCACCGCAACAGCTAAACGGATAGAACTTACGTTTACGACCTCAATATCTAATAGTAACTGGTATCATAAATGCCTTTTACACCCCTTCATGAATGAATTTAGTTGAAGTTGGGTTGAAGGCTTAACCTTTCGACCATTGTGCTTCTCTAACTTTGTTCGTGTAAACCAATTTTCCGCGATATAGATCTTCGAAGCCACGATAAAAATCCATAACAATGTTCTGAAGAGACAATACCTATAGTGATCTCAAGACTCATAAATTTTTATTAACCATAATAAAAGGTAATATTTCTGAATGTAGAGCGAGTGAAATCATTTATAACAATTCAGACCTGGCAACCTCTTCTAGGTAATAACGATGTTATGGGGCGAAGAATATATTTCAATAGATATGAACATCTACAAGTGTGACATAGACGTATATTACTGAAGGTAAACTATCCATTTTGCATACAAATTGGGTGGTAATGTGTCTAAACTTATATTTGAAAAGAAAAATGCATTTTCTTTACGGAGGAAAATATATTTTCTTTCGTGTTTTTTAATATATTCTAACGTTGGAACTGTTAAGGAATTTTATATTGTGCCAGTTACTACAATAATATTTTAGCAATATTGTTATAGTAAAATATTTTCCTTTCAATGTGATAGAAACTAATTTTGTTGTGTTCTGTTGTCGTGAATACTATTTGCCGACCTTTAACAAAGCTTAATGGATTCGTCTCCACGATCTTTTTGGGATAGCTGACTGATTCATCAAATCTAAACGTAATATCACTGAATGAAAGTGTTTTTTGAAGCACAAAGTAGCCGTGACATCTCTTTCCAGGCTCAGTCCTGGTATTAAGATTTTCTTGGAACTTAACCGAACCTGAGATCTTAATCCATAGTAAAAAAAAAGTCTACATAATTACGTTAAAATTAAGTTAAAAGCTATGGGCGTAAAGATTATGATAATTAGATTATGGTTCAAAGGTTTCTTGGCAACCGGAAAATTTGATCAGCTGTATGTCAAAGTCAAGTCGAGTCATTAGTATGGCAAATTTCCGCGTCACATAAATTTTAGTTTTAGAAAATATTCTGGTATTTCTATATAATTCAAAAGTACCTACTTTATGCCTAGATATTTATTAATTGTATCAGTTTTCCCATTTCGGTTAGTTAGTCAGTCAGTTTGAAATGTACAGTACCCATTTATTCACACATAATTCCACAAACATAACTACATGAATTGACCTGTATGAAAAAACTGAATATTAAATAGCTGCGAATAAATTCAAAGTTATAGAATGTAAATCTCAATTCAGGCGATATCAGGCGAACGAAATTTATGCTCTTAGTTTCAATATCCGTGAATCAAGGTCTTGGTGTATTAAGATATATGGTAATGGCGGTCTGACTCATCGTAGATCAATCTATGAGGAATTGAATGGAACTGAAATTGTGCCAAAATTTCTAGCAAAATTTCGGTTCAGACGTCTATTTATTTGAAAATCGAGACTCTCAGGCGAATTCGCTCTATTTCGAAGTGTCAAAAATGGCAATGGAGTAAATAATGTCTACTGCTTGACATGTCCCAAATTTGAATATTTGATTTATTTTTCTTCAGTAGTCTGATGACGTCACGTGTAATCAAATAAACAAACAATCAGATTTGTTTTTTGTTCTGAATGTAGAAGTACCAACGCTAGGATAGATGCTTTACTCTAATACTAATGTTTGACCGTGCGAATGTCAATCATAAGATCCAAAGTGTTACCGAGTTTTACTGTCTAGCAATGATCATTAGCAACACACAACCAGGAATTCCGATCTCTATTACTAGGGAACTAAACATAGCTTGTAAAGTATAAATCTTGTATGCTTTAGTGCGTCTTAAGACTGCGCCGAGCAAAATGTGCCAAAACAGGCGGTCACAGTTAAGTTGATAAAATCAACACTTTTTGTTTAATACAAATACAAAATATACATTTACCATAACAATGAATATGTTTACAATTACTCTGTGTAAAAAACTTAAAATAATGAATATCTTGGCCTTCACAATTACGTAAATTTGCACGCAAAATGCAAAAACGTAAGCTCGTGTTACGTGATTTTAAGATTATAACAGTAGAAATCTATCCTATTTTACAGCTTAAACGAAACATAAGTAGTTATACATATTACAATTTGTCCGTCCCAAATATTTAAGTTATTGGTTGATAATAAAGATACATATTTATCAAAAACGCATTTCAAATCCTCCATACAATTTTACTATGGCGGCCGCGCGCCGATTTGAATATCGAGCTCTGTCATTCAGTCCAACCGTGTCTTACGCTCGGCGCAGTCTTAATAATAACGTTATGCTGTGACACGCTCAAGGTATAATTTACATGTGTAGGTTTTTCGTCTAGCTTCAAAAATCTAGACTTCATAGCTTTGACAATCTATGATTGTTTCGTAATATAGGTAATAAATATAGTCTTTTGCATGATTGTTTTGTGATAAGTATTACACCTGTAAATCGCCAACTATGTTTGACACCATATCACACCACATAATAATAGAGAACAAAACTAACGTATAGCCGTCGCCTAGGCATATTTACAAACTCCGTACTGCTACTGAGCATTTCCTTATAGAAATCTAAAATACTCTTAAGTCTGACTCAGGAATGGAACAGGAACAAGGAATCTCATAGCGCACGCAAATATATGCACAAACTTTTGACACATGACCAATGAGCTAGTCTTTTAATTTTTGGTCAATTTTATAACCGTCGTAATTGGATTCAATATATTTAAGTTTGTACGTTATTTAAACAAAAGTTAATAGTATTGTAAAATCTAGTCACGGGTGGACGCCACGTTTCAATATACTACTACACGCGTACTGATCCTATCAGTTTGAGATCCAATATAACATTTTTACCTTTGATAACCTTGGTACCAATAATCTGGATACGAAATGTCTTTATATACATGGATCGAGTCCATTAAATCAATCCATTCAGACAGCTTTTACGGTTCATGCCGGTAGGTAGGTGAGTCGCTTTTAGTGTCCAATTTTATTTTTATGTCGCGGAAAATATCGTCTACTGCGAGTACAAAGTATTCTCGTACGTTTCTTATTTTTTTCTTACCAGCTTTATGAGTAATATTATTATAAGTACACTGAAGAGGAGCGGATTAATCACTTGGATTATACCAGTCCATGGTTTCCGTCCAAATGTTTTCCTGCATCTTCACAAATATCCTATGAATAAACTTGTGATTCCAATATCATTATGGAAATATTATTAGTATTTCCCCACGAGACTCTATATACATAATCACGTACACAAACGCGACATTCAATTCTACTATAACATAATCTTGTTTACATTTGGTCATTACATTTACCTTCCAAATTTACTTGGGTTATAGGATTTCGGGTATAAGATATCTTATCACCTATATATACATAATTGCATAGGGTTGAAAATCGAACGATCAATTGTTATTTTTATAAAATCTGAAATCAGATACCGTTGAGTGTTTGCTAACAAGATTTTTTCATGTTTTTCAACGTGAATACCATTATGCGTTCTAATGTCGTAAATAGGATACTTCGGCAACTCAAAGGGATTTTATGAGTTTATTATTTCCGGCATTCGCCCTTTGAGCTCTGTCCGGCTCCCAATGTTTGATTTAATTTTTCATGTAAAATTTTGTCCTTTCAAAACAGGAACTATGTCAACAAATCGTTTGTTTTTTGGAATATTTTATCGATTCCAAGTTTATTTTTCTGGTTGCGGTGAATAACATCATGAATATAAAATATTCGATCGATGGCATTGCAAGGGACTGTAACGTGAATATTTATTGTTGTAATAATGTCGATATTACCAACTGGACAGGAAGGGGATGGTGGTAATTTTAATTTATTTAAAACTTTATGCACAAAATAGTTATACATCGGCGGACTTAATGCCACGGGCATTATCTATCAACCATTGGGTGATGCAGAGATAAAAAGTATGTAGTAGGTGCATAAATTAGGATGAAATGTACATTTACACATACTAAGCATAATATTATACTAAAGAATATCATAATAAAAACGATATATTACATAATATATACAAACCAATAAACATAGTTATTTTATAGTCTAAATAAAATATTTACAAATATATATAGATATATGTATAATAACGTCCTCCAGACCGAATTTCGGTCACGGCGGGCAATCATAACAGAGACTGGCTATCTGCGTAGGAGATATTATAGTGCACAAGTGTGTGCGCAAACACAAATGCACTCTCCGTTCCCTAACCCTCATAATCCGATGGGACAGATAATCCGACACGACCGGAGAGAGATTAGGCGCAGGACCAACGGCTTTACGTGCTTTCCGAGGCACGGGGGTGTCTAACACCGCCAACTTCCTAACTCCGAGCTCGTATTGAGATTTCTTAACAGAAAAACCCAATTCGTTTTTGTTGCCCGACCCGGGATTCGAACCCGAGATCTCATGCACAGCAGTCGCATTCACTACCGCTGCGATTGAGATGAATTTGATAAACTGTCAAGGAGGAGAGCACGTACTTTCACTTTGAAAGTGTTACGGTTTGTGGACATCCTGTCTTCAAGCGTATCTACCTCTACAGGTATTTCAAAAGTCTATTACACTTTAAGACATTAAGTCGAACATCACATATTTCATAGTAAAATGTAAGTTTATATTCCAATATGCAAAGCAAACTATAATATTCCAATATAATCGAGAGAATCTGTTAACCTGAAAGGTCTGAACCTAAACCCTCGTTAACTAACAGGACTACGGTAACGAGGGCTTAATTGCAACTAAACAACGTATCGTGTATTAAAAGGTACCGTTATCCTACTACCTAAATATATCTTCACATTCATAGTTTCCTAGTAGTTTATTGACACTGAAGTGTTTGTAAGAGGTTTTTATTGATGATATGCAGTGATGTACTAGTTAGTATTAATTCAGCATTCGAATTATTCGAATGGACAAGAGATTCGAATAATATTTGTTTTGGCACGCGATAAAGTCAAAATAAATTAGGTAATGATTTTATATAATTATTTTTATGTTGTACCTACTTTTGATCCTAAACATTGATTTCGTAATAGTCTCGTAGAACCGAAAATTATAGTAGATACTTTTGAAAAGAAAGCTTGTTATTTATATTTGATTATATGGCGTGAAATGAGATATAAGAATTATTGGCGAAGTTTTCCCTATCTCTCCCTTTTGATACAGAACACCAAATGCTGAAACTGGACTGAAATGTCTTCGTTACATGACTGAACAAATATTTTCAAATATATAACTGCTTACCAGCGCATTTTTCTTCCTGTTTCAATCTCTTCTTCTTCTTCTTTAAGCGTGGCATAAAAATTATATCATCCATAACAGCTATTGAGATTTTGGCTTTCTTCAGACTTCACAGACTGCTTGCAACTAGTAATTCAATTTGATAGTTATATATAAAATGTTGTATATTTATACATCTATAATATAGTAAATATTCTAGAACACGTTAAAACAAAATTTCAAGGACTCACTAGAACTAAACCGCAGGCACAAGTGTACAATAATTCATTGTAACAGTTTGGCGAAGGCGCAAATTAGCTTGCTAGATTACGTCGTAAGCTACCCTCACTAAACTTCATGCTTGCCTACATTAATTATGTGGAAGGACACAGTGCTAACTCATACAAACAAAACTGCTAATGTTTTAAGTGATAGGCGAACGCGTTTCCGATTTGTTACCTTAAAATTACTGTTCCACTTCAAAATAATGAAATTGCCAGTGATAAGTTCACTGGCAAGGTTTTAAAAAGAAATCAGTACTAAGGGCAGATACCGTACTTAAATATAGCTTACATAAATAACATTGGATCCAAGTAATGACCAGGGTAAAAAGGAAAAGCTGGAGACCTACCCAATATGTATCTTATCTTATCTTATCTTAGGGCCAGTCAGTGCAGACCGGCGACACTTCGACCCAGTGGGATCTTTTGTGTCGACAGTCTACCAATAACGACTGGCACAGATGTTCATGGCAGCCGGGACCAACGGCTTAACGTGCTTTCCGAGGCACGGAGCAGGCGATAATAATTTTTAATCAATACGCACATAATATCGAAATATTATATAACTTACGAAAGTCAGAGGTGCATAAATAATCAAAGTACCCAATATGTAAGTACATGTTCTAAGGGTCCTAATTAATGATGTCGCTTAAAGAAAGACTTAAGTCATTAAACTGTTTGAGTCGTCATAGACATGCAATACACACTAATTTAGAGAGGGTAAGAGGTATTTCTTACAAGGATAGATTCAAAAACAAACTACTTAAGAAATTACATAAGATTGTGCCCAGATAAAATGAAAATAAATGAATGTTAGAATGTTTTAAACAGAAAAGATGTACAGTCACGAGTAGAATTAATATTAAATATCCGCGTGTAAGTTTTATTACTAAGGATAACTAGATAAACAATTTTTTTATTGAATACTAGCTTTTGCCCGCGGCTTCGCTCGCATTAATTTAGAATCTGACAATCAATTCGGGTTGTACTCTGCTTGTAATCTATACTAATATTATAAAGCTGAAGAGTTTGTTTGTTTGTTTGCTTGAACGCGCTAAACTCAGGAACTACTGATCCGATTTAAAAAAATCTTTCAATGTTAGATAGCCCATTTATCGAGGAAGGCTATAGGCTATATATCATCACGCTAAGATCAATAGGAGCGGAACACCAATGAAGAATATTTCAAAATCGGAGGGTTTTTTCCTTTAGAGACCGTAAACAGTTGCGTAAACAGTTAAAGTTTCGCAAAAATCATGTATGCCACAATTGTTCCCATTTAAAAGTTCTAAAAAAAGTCCGCGACAGCATATGTCTATCTTTTAAGGTTGGCTCACTATAACCTTTTTTATGCTAACCAAATTTGTTCTAAAATAATGCATTATTTGCGAAGGTGTTTTTATAAACATGATATTAATCCTTATCCAAATAAATACGTTATTCATCACAAATATTTAATTTAAAACAAAATTGCTCTTTACATCATTCGATTTCAATGAATATCTTAGGAGATATCGCAGTTTTGAAAATAACATACGCAGCAAAATAATGATCAAGTTTGTACTGCGCGCACATTTATGTTGTGCAAGGCCGGCCGAAAACTGCGAGATACCATGCTGCGCGGCTCAGACGCGTGTTCATGGTCGGCTCCTTACGGAACGGTACACGGAACATCACGCTACGACCCACGGGGGCGGCGCAGTAACGATAAACGCGGGTGAAACCGCGGGAACATCTAGTAATAATATATAATAATATAATTCAATCATGATTCGAAAGACACGTGGTGCCTTCTACGAACGTTATTATTGTTTTCCTCGGGAACAATAAATTTTTTTGGAGATGAAATGTAGCCTATGTCTATTTCTGTACAGCTGACAACGTATATGCAAAATTTCAGGATGATCGGTTCAGTGATTTAGGCTTAAAGGTAACAAACAAACAAACTCATTTTCGCTTTTATAATATTAGTAAGGATATATGAAGGTATATGTACTTGATTCGTTATTGATTATATAATATTATGATTATTATTATTGATATAAATATATATAAATCAAGTAACAATTAACGCTTTTCGAATACAGATGAATATTATTCGAATGATCTTTGAATAATTGCATATCACTAGTATTAATTACTGTTCGTATCGTAACTATTTTAGTGGGATTTGGTTTCTAAACAACATCAATACGTCTACGCATGCCAAAAACTAATTATTTGAAAATAACTTTGTATGTTTCAAGGCAGTGTTCACAGTTGCACTTGATCAACAATAATTTATATTGTTTTCTTCAGATACAAATATTTCAAACAAAAATCGTCCAGCAACATTACATTTTAAAAACAATCTAGACTATACAAAAAATAATTGCGTTTACAACTTTACGAGAGTCTAGAGTACTTTCAAAGAGACATCTCGAGAAAAAATTAAACAAACGTATTGCAAATGAAGTCGTTTTTCTAATGTTGAATGATCCTTGAACCCTTTTGTGAAAACAACTCGTGGAATTTAATATCATCTAAATGCAAGATACGAGACTCAACGCAAGAATGCCAAACATTCGTGAGGGCAAAACTAAATAAGTGGGCACATATCTTGTAACTCTTATTTGATAAGTTGAATGTTCCTTTGACAATCTTCTTGAGATTTTCACTGAGTTTATTTCGTTCGCCTTTTATTCGATTTCTTTGTGAAAGGGTTTCGACCACTTATGGTAAGTTATCCAATTTCAATATGTGAAACTTCTTGAAAAGTTTTCTTGGATATTTTCGAGTAAGGAACCGTTTAGAGACAAACTGAATTTTAGTGGCTACCCGATATTACGGATAAAGCTTGAAGAGTGTGAACTATTACATAGATACGATCTCTATAACATTTGGAATATTTCTTTCTATTTTCCTTTTCTTGCATATAGTTTACTAAAAGCATCAAAAGCACTATGACAGAACAGTAAAGATCCTAAAAATGTTGTAGATACCAGATATTTACAGATTCTTCCATAATATCAAGAAAAGAATTATGAAGTAGCCAAGTAATAAGACATAAAGCAGTAAAACTCAGATGCGTATTAGGTTTATTCAGTGCCCATTTGCTCCCTATCTCATATGTTAATGGTAGTATAATAATATGTAACTGCTTTATTATATACAGACAAGTAAAGTTAATGCAAAGGTCAAGTAAGCACTTTAAACATAATATATCGGATCGACACAGAAATTTATCACACTACAACGATTTTGTCTGTAAGCATCCGTTCGAAAACGTAAAAATGCGCAAGACTCCTTTTGAAGATGTTACTTTCAGTATTCGAAAACGACAGAACCTAGCTAAGAGCATTCACCAAGATCTTTGAGTGCAATATATATAATCATACTTAGATATTAAGGCTGCATTGAATCCAATCGAACGCAGTCAAATTCTTCAGTGTAGAAAAATAGGAAAGAATATTTTGTATTTCCAGATGATCTTGTAAAATGTGAATCTACTAAGGGCATTATTTTTGTGACAACAAATCCAAAATGATCACATTAGTAAGACCGTTCACAAACGCCTTCAAATCGTATTAGTTGTATCATTATGGTTGAATAATGTAGCCGAAATTCTATAAAATCGATAAGCATAATATCTAAACATTGTCACCGTCGCTCTATAATTGCAACATGTTTTAATAAATTGAACTTGACTATATGATTTATCAGATCGTCAAAATAGTATACTCAGTATTTTGTTGGTTTCATATACTAGCTGGGTTTTTACAGTACATTATTTAATTTGTAAATGAGATTGGAATATAAGGTTACTAGTAGTCCCGGTTGTCAGACGAAATATGATGAACAGTCGGAAGTGTAGACAAGTTAAACATTACAACTAATTACTCTGTTCCATATTTTAAAATTCTATTTTCAAAGTAGCTGGCCTTATTGTTAATTTAGATTGAGCTAGCGACCCGCCCAGGCTTCGCTCGGGTAGTATAAATCTTAACAAATTATACACTTAAACCTTCCTCATGAATCACGCTGTCTATTAACCGAACCGCATAAAAACCCGTTTAGTATATTTTGAAATTATCGCAAACAGTCAGAGAGAGGCGGCGGGGGACTTTGTTTTATAATATGTAGTGATGAAGTGAAGATTAAAGAATGTATAATTGAATAGTTTGTTATTCCATGCTCCTTACTTCAACTCAGTCATCTTAAGAATCACAAACATCTTAGTATTACGTGCCAATGTTCTGTGATTATGACCATATGATATGATTCATAGATTCATTGAGTACTGTCTATACATATAATAAAATCGTAGGAAAGTCAAAACTGTACATTGAATATTTTTTTAAAGAATACTTGAGGCGTGATCTACAATCGATATCGAAGCCAAAAATATAGTTTTTAGAAATTTTGTCTGTTTGTCTGTTTATCTGTGTCTGTTTGTCTGTATGTATGTCCGGGCTAAACTCAAAAAGTACTGCATGGATTTACTTCAAATTTTGCATGAATATTACTAACAGGTCGGGTCAACATATAGACTACATATTATCACGCTATCACCTACGGGGGAGGAGCTGTGAATCTTTATTTTTCTTACGCATTCTGTGACAGCGTGTAATCTAACGACGCATATTTAAATGTTGTTTTGAGTAAGCCATGCTATTATCTAGCTTTACACTATAAAAACTACGCCATTTAAGTAACTTGGGCAGAGAATTAAATAATAAGAACGGAAAACGGGCTAAGAACAAGAATTTATTTACTATCGGTTCCGAGCTACATAGTACTATCGGCCAAGAAAGTGGTCTACCAATTTTGACAAAAGTTTCTGTGTGATCTAACTATCACTAAGGTTGACACATGTTGACACATGGCATGACGTGAATATAATCCTATCCTAACTAATATTATAAAAGCGAAAATGAGTTTGTTTGTTTGTTACCTTTTCACGCCTAAACCACTGAACCGATCATCCTGAAATTTTGCATATACATTGATAGGTGTAAAGAAACAGACATAGGCTACCTTTCATCCCGAAAAAAGTACTGTTCCCGAGAAAAACAATAACAACGTTTTTATGATAATAGATGGCGCCACGTGTCTTTCGAATCATGATTAAATTATATTATTACAAGCAGAGTACGACCCGAATTGACTGTCAAATTCTAAATTAACGCGAGCGAAGCCGCGGCCTCAATGGCGTAGTGGTTAGTGTAACCGACTGCCACGCTTAAGGTCGCGGGTTCGATTCCCGCACAAGTCAAACATTTGTGTGCATGAACATGGATGTTTGTCTTGGTCTGGGTGTTTCTATGTATAATATGTATGTATTTACAAAAAAAAAGTATATATGTATGTTTATCCATTGTCTAGTACCCATAGTACAAGCTCTGCTTAGTTTGGGCTAGATGGTGTTGTGTGTATGTGATACAATATTATTAAAGCTAGTGAACTAATATTATGTGAACGTTCCCCAAATTTTACAACATTGCACAAGTTGCACCTACAAGAGTATTTGTGAATTCGATCTTCGTATTTCACAAAACTTGTCTGCATAGAACTCTAGAGAAGAACGTCTGTGTTTACGTCCACACGCTTCAATGCTTCAACACACATTTACGTTCGAGTGACTCCGAGCAGAACGGTAGGCGTGTTACTTTGGAATCAACTATACTTGATTGGAACTATGTACTGCTGCAGGATACATTCCAAAGCATTTGTTACTATAATATTCTGTTTGTTTACCACACATAGCATTTCAAATTTTATAACTGTAATAAAACTGACAAGAAAACTCTCACTAATTGAAATCTATTCAAAATGGTCTAATTTAAACGGAGATTTAATTCGAAAAATAGCCCTCATATTATGTTCTTGAGAAAAGCCAAGAAAATGTCTGACAAATGTAATTAGATTAAAACGGAAAAGAAAATGTCACCATAGTATAAAATAAAAAACTGTCGTCACTATTATCCCTCCTTTAAACGAGCATGAGTCTACGTAAATATGCTTCTATTAAACTTATATATATAGTAAATATGTTTAACAGCAAGCAACATAAGTAAAAAAACCGATTAGCATCATATAGCCTCGGAGAAAATAATGAGTTGGCGCTTTTCATCGGCGACTAGGTGGCAACAAAAATAAATTGCAGAGAAGCCCATAGTAATTGTAGCCTCTGAATAAAAGGAGCCATCGCTATCACGATAGTGGCAATACACGGTGAACTATACCGACAAATAGGCCGACCACACGATGAATGAATTTACAAGAGACAACGGAATTCAATTTATCGAAAAATGGGTTTTGTCCAACCCGTGGGAGTTTTCGAATAAAAATAATGGACACGCTCTGATGGGCTGTTGTGGTTGACGTTATTTATGAAAGTGATTTTTTTACATGTAGTCAATAAAAGCCAAAGGACTCCGTACGAGCACCTTCCTATCTGCCCGGGAAATAATCTCATATAGAATATTGAAAATAAAATTGCTAGGTATTGTATAAGATATTGCCTAAGGAGAATATTTCTTTTTTATAGTTTTTCGATACAGCGGATGACGAAATTATTGGTATATAAATATTTCCTCGGGTGTAGGAGAGGTATGTATAGGGGATAGGTTTACGTCATTCTGCATAAGTTGGGACAAAGGGAAAGAATATTGGTTATATCGGTACTCATTCGTATTCACTATGTGATATCTGTATATAATAAAACATTTTTACTGTGAATCTATATGATTGTGTATATTAACATAAAAGGTGTAGATTGTGTTTTCAAATCCGTTTTCAGATTAAAAAAACAGGTTTAAAAATCCTGTCTGTGATTCATAGGACATAAGCTCTTGGGCTTGGTTACCCCATAGACTTTCAACAGTATGCCGATCAGATTTCCATAAGGCGGCTATCATTAGACCTGCGCTTTCCAAAAAGAATTCGATACTCTGAGGTTAGACCAACTTCATGTATATTTTAGAATTGCTCTCCAAAACACGAAGTTCTGTGACTTTTTCGGCATCGCTTACTTACATATTTATAAGTATAACCGTGCAGATTTTTGATCTGCGATGTCACTAACCCTCTATAACATTTTTCAAATACACTTAAATTTAAACTTTAAAATAAATTATACAGTTCTAATTAACTTGAACATAAACAAACTCTAGAAAAGCCAATTTGAAACATGAATAACTTTTAAACTAAAATAAACTTGCTTTTTACACAACACATTATACTCATAAAACTTTAAATAACACTCTTGCTTAACTAAAACTAAACACAATGGGAGCATTTAAATAAAGAACAGTGTGCTTAAAGCTCGACCAATTTAAGATGGCGAAACGTCTTCTGTAGCCGTTAGCATATTCCATATATCACAATCATCTAGCATAACGTCTATTAGTCTAATCCACTTCGGATGGACGAAAATGAGAACAAACGATTATGTATATTAGGTAGCAAGAGATTTATCTTCCTAGTGACGTGCGAGAGAATATTATAGATACCTACAAATACCTTGTTGTTGGATTTCTAAAATATTGAAATATAAATAGGGAGACAAGTGAAATTTTTAATTTATATATTAACTAAATACTATTATTTTTACAGGTTTCTTTTCCGTCTGAAATAGTGAAATTAATTTAAAATGTACCAAAATTTAAATCTATGCATAAATAGGCAAAGATAAAATAGTTCAGTACAGTTTTCGCTTCTGGTTGTCAACCAATTTTCTGTTTTGTTTAGTTTAGTAGTTATTGACGAGCTTTGGCGTCAATAAAAATATGTGAAAATATTAGGTTTTGCTATACCGAGATTTTCAGTAGCAGCATGGAGTCTGGAATACTTTTCAATAGGTGGCCAAAGGCGAGGCCCTTATTAAGCAGGACTTTAAATCACAGTTGGCGATATGATAATACATTTCTGAGTGTCCTTACGATATAAGGCGAGAGACTATGTATGTATAAACAATGTCAAAATAAAATCAAAGCAATGTCGCGTCGTTTCCCACTGAAATGTACTCCTCCACTTGGTTTTAAGTGGGCACTCTGTAAATCTTCAATATTATCAGGTGGACGTCTTAAAGTGGACGCTGATTTTTAAACATCAAACGAATACAAATTGTACGTCAACAATTATGAATAATGACACACAGATGGCGCAGTGGATTAAATGGTCGTTTGCCATTGCCATGGTGTAAAGTAGTGAAGATTCAATCATCACGTGGACGAAATATACACAAATGTGTATGTTCCACAAATAATTCTTCCAAGTCTAAGTACCCTTAAAGAGCAGCGATAGCTCAGTGGGGAGACCAACAGACTGCAATGCAGAGGGTCTCGGGTTCGATCCCACGTCGCGCACCTCTGACTTTCGGAAGTTATATGACTTTTAGACATTATGTGCGTATTGATTGACAATAATCGCCTGCTCCGTGCCTCGGAAAGAACGTTAAGCCGTTGGTCCCGGCTGCCATGAACATCTATGGTAGTCGTTATTGGGAGAGTGTCGACACAAAAGATCCCACTGGGTCGAAGTTTCGCCGGTCTGCACTGACTGGCCCTCACATAAGATAAGATAAGTACCCTTATGTCTATTGTTTCAATGTTAGTTAAATTCCCGCGACACAGGTTAGGTTAGGATTATTGCTTGAGTGAAGAAGAGCGAAAACTGCCTCGTTGGAGCAGAATTAGTGTATGAGACTGCTGTGCATGAAATCTTGGGTTCGATACCCAGTTCGTGTACTACGGGTATTGAAACCAAGATATTTAGTTTTAAAGACAAGAAATTCTTAAAGCACCACGGAGTTTAGAATTGCGCCCAGTTGACGGCCATAGAATCGCCCCATGTTAAGTAAGTTCTAAAATCAAAGCTAGCAAAATATCGGTGTAGTACACCTTCACTTACCCCATCAGGGATACAAACTCGAAACTATGTATACGCATAGAGAAAATAGAATGACGAATTTTACCAAAAAGACTACTAGTTTAAGCTTATGTGGTGTATGTATGAAAAATACACACCTAACAACGGACACAATTCAAATCATAAACCATTTCAACTTTAAAGTGATCGTCCAAAAACTGTGACAACGAATCCAAACAGTTGAAAAACAACTGTATCCAAAAAACACAAAACAAAAGCAAGTGCTATTGCGATACAGTTTTAGTTTAAAATACACTACTGGGTTGACATTGATCGACGGCTCACAGACGGATCAACTCGTTGGTTCTGCCTAAAAATGGACAGCCTCGCTGATGCATATTCTCTTGTCTTTTGCTAGCCTCGTGAAAGTTTTCATTTTCAGAATATTGTAATCTGATACTTTGATATTTACTTCTTCAGCCGTTTTGCAAATCATATACTAAGATTTTTTTTTGGGTTTACAACAGTGATTTAATGAAGCGCAAAATTTGAAAAGTAATTTATGAGTTAATCGTTTTTAAAGGTTCACGATTTGAACACATAGGTACTTAATATTATTATAATATTAGACAACTGGGATCTTACTCGGAGTTATTATTTAAAGTTAATAAATACCTATTGTAATATAATAAGAATCGATGGCTTTAATCGATTTTTTTACACCACATTGCATTTATATATAAGAATATTTTTATATACATTTTATACAAAAGTGAACGCGAAATTTTAGGCATTTTGCGAGGCTCATATAAAATACTAAGCTTTAGCGAAATATGGTCGGGTCTAGTTAATTATCAGTATCATTCAAAAATAAAGTTTAGTCAAGTTGCAAAAATAATTATAAAAGAGCATAATTATGATTGCAATGGCGAAACCTGGCCTTATGCAAGAATAAGTGTGGCTAGGCGAGTCGATCAAGTTTATTAAGAAATTTGAGCAGACCCATACATGTAGTAGAGCCTCGCTGATTTCAACATGAATGGGTCGGCTCGACCGGGGAAACCCTCTCACAGAATATCGACGTGAAATAGCAGTATTCCTACTGTTGTGTTTCGTTCGGTGAGTAAGAGTGTCAGTGGACTAAACATCCCCTTACCCTCTTCCCACTCCTTCTCCTTCCCACTTGCTTTCCTAAAGGGTCGGCAACGCGCAAGTGATGCCTCTGGTGTTGCAGGCGTCCATAGGCTACGGTGACCGTATGCTTGTTTGCCACCTTAGTTGTATAAAAAAGAAATTTCAAATGAGAACAATGTCAAGTTAATGGTTTGGTTTTCCTCATCTTAAATGTACAAAATAAACCAATAGTATTAGAGTCTTTTGTATCTACATTTAAGACAAGGAAAACCATACCATGAGGCAGGATTTAACATTGAATTGCTTAGTAAGAAAAATAGGTACCTACTTTCTCTATTAAGTTACAATAAAAATCAATATCCATATAGCACCATAATTATGGAAGTCTAATGCTGAAACTCTAGAGGATCTCTTTAAAACTAGCATGATTTCTAACATACAAGCTTACCACGTTACAAAAAAAAATTAAGTAATGCTAACTAAGTATCCTAACTATAATATTATCAATGCGAATGTGAGTTCGTTTGTTCGTTACGCTTTCACGCCTTAACTACTCGAACAATCATCATGAAATTTCACATACATGTTGTTAGAGAACAACGTGTACGATACATAATTATGGATATTATGATCAAAGGTACCCTCTGTAACCCTGTCCCGTGCCTCGGAAAGCACGTAAAGCCGTTGGTCCTGCGCCTGATCTCTCTCCAGTCGTGTCGGATTATTCGTCCCATTGGATCATGAAAGTTAGGGAACAGAGAGTGCACTTGTGTTTTGAGTTTGCGCACAAACTTGTGCACTATAATATCTCCTGCGCAGTCCTCCTCCAGTCCTCCTCCAGTCTCCGTTAAGACTGGCCGCCGTGACCGAAATTCGCTACGGAGGACATTAACCCTGTTACGGGTTACAGAAAAGAACATAGGTTACCTTTGATTCAGAAAATAAGTACTGTTCCCGATTTTTAAAAACTTATTGACAAAATCTAGACTGACGCATGTGAAGCCGTGGGCAAAATCTAGTCTTTTTGTTTTGGTATCTACACCAAATTTATCTATTGTAACAAACATTCAAACGCGTGCCAATTCCATGAGCGATGTAACAGCGGAAGGTTCAGTTGAAAAAATAAACATACAACAATAAATGTTAGAACCGCGAATATAAAAATTATTTTGTCAGAAAATATGACATTTATACAAAGGGTTGCCGTACGTGAAGCAAAATATTTCACATGTTTTTTTATACGAGTACTAAGCACGTATTTGCATGTGTCTGTGATTTTTCTTCGTTCATTTGGAATGTATTATGCCTTTACAAATCTGTAGTGTTTTATATTATGTTTTTGGCAAGCATACTTTTGAATAACTTACTTTTGTTTACGTGTGTTGCATTTATGTTTAACTAGCTGTTACCTGCGACTTCGACCGGGTAGATTTTAAAACGTGTTTGTCTCCGCGGAACCCTATTTTTTTCTAAAATCATGCCTATGTTACTCCTTATAATATCAGCTATCTGCCAGTGAAGGTCCCGTCAAAATCGGTTGAGCCGTTTCGGAGATTAGCCGGAACAAACAGACAGACAGACAAAAATTTTAAAAATTGATATTTTCGTATAGGTAGGTACCTTATATACTTTCATATGCATTAGATAAAAGCTGTTATTTTGACATTAAAAAACAGACACTTCAATTTTATTTATTGGTATAGATGTATAGATGAAGCTGAAATTAATTTGATTACCTTCAAATTTTTAGTTAAGTTTTTTTAACTTCATTAGCATTGTTCCTTTAATAAAATTACTAATATGTTTTACACATTATAGTTTACCCGTAAAGTCTAAAAAATTGTTCATTGTCTAAATTATGAGGGGAACGTCTGTGTTTTCTAGGTCCCAAGGTTTGGCATTGGTGAGTCAGTCAGTAAGTGAGGACTTATCTTTTTATTTGTATTGATCGCCCTTGTTGGCCACAACATCTGTTGTAGATGTTTGTTGCTTGTATTTGGGCTATATAGCCATATTGCAATGCGGCATTTCATTAAGCAGTAAATACAGATAAAGCGTGAGTCTCTAGGAGGTGGTAAAGTGTAACTAAGATTTGAAGTAAAAACTTATTTAGTGGCTTTGTGCACTTTTTTGTGATGGGTAAAAAATGTTAAACTCGCGTCAGGACACGTTACCCGATCGAAAATTCGTAAGACGAAGGGATATTGTCAAATTCACGTCAGGACACGTGACCTGATCGAAAATTAGTAAGACGGAGGGAGAATTGTCATGTTTGTGTACGATAACGCAATAAATTAATATAGTATTTTACCACATTAATGATAGTACTTTATACTGATAATTAAAGCAATTCGTGCAAAATTATTCTCTAACCATTCCAAAATATCAAAAATGCACAACGTTAATGTTCAAGTTTTCACTTCTGCCGGCACTCCCGGAGTGCAACCCGTTAATTTTTTCTGGTTGAGGTCTTCCAGCCAGTATGACATTCCAACTTTTATGTCTCGGCGCCATTCAATTGGCGCTTGGCGCTATTCACAGCGCGTTTTTTTCAACTAGTTATCATAATCTAGGTAGTACAAATATAAGTGAAAGCGTCGTAACTGTAGTCCTTTGTATATATGTAGGTACACATACATGCAGTATATACTTCGATATATAAACGACGTATAGTGAAATCACTATAAAAAACAACGTTGTGCATTTTTGATATTTTGGTATGGTTAGGGAATAATTTTGCACGAATTGCTTTAATTATCAGTATAAAAGTACTATCATTTATGCGGTAAAATACAATATTAATTTATTGCTATGACCTGATTTTTATTTTTTGTAACCATTCTGTGTGAGAGAGAAATAAATAAAATTATTATTGCGCTATCGTACACAAACATGACAATTCTCCCTCCGTCTTACGAATTTTCGATCAAGTCACGTGTCCTGACGCGAGTTTGACAATTCTCTCTCCGTCTTACGAATTTTTGATCAGGTCACGTGTCCTGACGCGAGTTTGACATTTTTTACTCATCACAAAAAAAGTGCACAACGCCACTAAAGAAGTTTTTACTTCAACAAAATGTTACTTATGTAATCGGACTACATATTATTATCTTCTTGACCTTAAATCGAAAGATTGATAAACTATTTTTGTTTAAAGAGCACACCTACGCTACTCTTTAGATAGCCAAATATTATAGATTCAATATTGTAACATACAAAAGAGTCTCGTTTAGTAAACAGTATACTGCGTCCTACGCAATATAAATTATAAGAGTCTTAAACAAAATGTGGAGGCGAAAATATCACATTTCATGATATCCTTTTTTCAGATGTTGAAGGCTGTCAGTCATCTTCAATACAGCCTTCGGTTTATGTGTGAAGGTGATGCTGTGCTTAGATATATTTTTCTGGTAAAATATAATATTATGATCGACTAAAACAAAAAGATTTTTAAAAGAAAGTTGTCTATTTTAGTATTTTGAACGTTGTATTACATTATAATGAATTCTAAGTTATTCTTATAGCTGTTTACAAATAAAGGAGGTTATGTTATAAATAGATAACTGTGTTTTAATTTAGAAAATAATAATACTTTCATGGCCTTGTCCTATACGAGAAAGTATATACCTATCCTTAAGAGGAAACACTAAGGGCAAGAGAATTGAAAAATAGGTATTTGTAAAATCTATTGCTGTCGCGCAGTGCCCGCAGAACGCGATAGAGACAACTGCAGCTTGGACCGTAAATACCTATTAAAATTACTCAAAATCAACGTTTCGTAGTCCCCTGATTCCTTTTCCAAAACTTGACCGATTTAACAACTTTTTTCTAAAATTAAAGAAAGGCTTTAGCCGTGTTTTCATGTTTTCCTTTTTTTATATAACCTAGTCAAATTTGTTTTTTGGATGTTTGAACACAGCGGAAAATCTGTTCAATTTTTGAGGTTTATAAAGGCTCGTTTCTCTTTTAATAATTAATTTATGAAAAAAGGAAAACATAGGGTCATGCCAATATTATAGAGGCCATACATTTTTTGGAAAAAAATGATTGCTCTACTGGCATTGTCCAGGGAGGAAACAGGGGACTACGTTTGTATGGAAAAACGGCCCTTGTGTTTCCTCTTAATGCATATTGATATTCTATGGCGCGTAGATATTAAAAAATAAATATGTATTATGCGTGTAATAATAGTATACAATTTCTCATACATACAGTCTAAAGCTTCTATATCTAAAGTGGTAGGCATACTATACCCACATTTGGTCAGCTGCATTATGTTTCTAAATTCCATGTTACAGGAGGCAAGCCTGTTACGGTCTATTAGACATAATATGTAGTTTCAGATACTGTGCTGTTACTAAGACTTCTTTGGCATAAAAAACAACGGCTTGCACTCCGGGAGTGCCGGCAGAAGTGAAAACTTGAATATTAACGTTGTGCATTTTTGATATTTTGGAATGGTTAGGGAATAATTTTGCACGAATTGCTTTAATTATCAGTATAAAAGTACTATGATTTATGTGGTAAAATACAATATTCATTTATTGCGCTATCGTACACAAACATGACAATTCGCCCTCCGTCTTACGAATTTTCGATCAGGTCACGTGGCCTGACGCGAGTTTGACAATTCTCCCTCCGTCTTACGAATTTTCGATCAGATCACGTGTCCTGACGCGAGTTTTACCCACCACAAAAAACGTGCACAACGCCGCTAAAGAAGTTTTCACTTCAAAAACGAATAGCACTTTGCACAGCTCGGGAATCAAACCCGAAAACTCGTGCACAGCAGTTGCATATATTGGATGCGCTACTGAAGCAGACATTTTATCAATCCGTGTAATACCAAGCGTGAGTTATGCTAAAAATTAGATATTGATAGGCGAATTCCAATTCGTTTATCAATATCGAACATTGCAGCGCAAATACAAAAATATACAAACATTATAATAATCTAATCTACTCCAACAAAATCCACTTCATTATCGAAGCTCCAGAAATTAAAACTAAACTTGTAAATTTCCAACGCAATAGGACCTTTATTGTCAAAGCCACTGCCATCAAAAACTATATTATAGTTCACAGTTTATAACAACTTGTTCATAAGTTGTTGTGATCCTGCTCCGCTCTATAAAGCTAAATTTTCTATGAAATTAACCGCACCTATTTCGGTGTCGAGAGTAGCGGCTTTATTAGTGCGTTATTTTTACGCGCTCTTTGTGGCTTTAATGTTGTTATAAATTAGTGTTGACAACTAATTGTAAGAGATTATTTTTAGGATGTTAAAAATTTTAATGGCCTAGGATTATCGTCTTTTGAAATATTCTGGTTTACAATTAAGACAATTTATGTATAGTAACAAATATGCCAAAATTTTAAGTGTGTGTGATTATGAACTGTCTATAATTGATTGCATTTAAGTATAGATACATAGACAAAATGGCTATATTCCTGGTTGTTTTGGAAATCTTCAAGTAGTATTTTGTATAAGTGCTGCAAATAACAAATCATAACTTTGCCTGGTTCGTGGTTTCTGGAGGGATCCTATCAGAATTGGAGGGGTGAGACTATATATACGTATGTGACCAACAGACTGCAATGCAGAGGATCTCGGGTTCGAACCCACGTCACGCACTTCTGGATTTCGGAAGTAATATGACTTTTGAAATTATGTGCGTATTGATTGTCAATTTTATTATCGCCTGCTCCGTGCCTAGGAGAGCACGTTAAGCCGTCGGATCCGGCTGCCATAAACATCTATGGCAGTCGTTATTCGGACGTCAGTCTTGTGTATCCCCAAAGGGGTAAGTCGAGGTATATTACACCCACAATTCGGCAACTAGTAATTATAGTATACTTGCTAAAGTCTATCAACTTCCTCAAGGTTGAAACTAGCTCCATACCAAGTTTCATCAAAACGGATTTCGTTATTAAAACGCCGGCAGCAGACATAGTTAATTTCGCGTATATAATAAAAGTATATATTGTCGAATCCTTACTATAATATTATAAATGCGAAAATGAGTTTGTTTGTTTGTTACGCTTTCACGCCTTAACTACTCAACTAATCAACATGAAATTTTGCATACACGTTATCAGGGGTACAGAATAGACATAGGGTACCGTTCATCCAGAAAAAGAACTGTTGCAAACCTAACCTAACCTAACCTACATTTACGCGAGCGAAGCCGCGGGTGAAAACTAGTTTTTATATAAAAGCTATGTTGCAATATCTGTTACAGAGTTATACATTTGATAAAATAATCTTATATACCTCTAGTGAAGAGGTATATAAGATTACTTTATCAACAAGCATTTGTAAATAATATAAAAAGTATTCTTTTTGTATAATTACAATCACAATGAGATACAGATACATTGACACCACTTTGAGAAGTGCTTGCCCCAATTTCTCTGACCTCAAAGAAAATATGACACTTGAGAAATCATCCAATATATACGGTCAAAATTAACAAGTATACTGATATCAATACATAAGTACATTCCAGTAACTCACTCACCGTTCATTAGCAACCTCAATATGCCCTGAGACAGGGGACACTACAAACATTTACACTAGCATTGACCTCCTGTTAACATTATAACAAAGCTTTGATGTCAAAAGCGTCCATAAACATAGGTAACGGCCGGTTTAATGATGGGCGAAGGTAATTTCGGAGGCTAGGACGCCTAATTAATACGTGTCTTAATAATGTGAGAGGTATAAATAGAAAGGGTAGTGGATAGGTGGGGGTGTATGCGTTTACGTCGTCCTCTGTGCAATTAGACAAAAGATAGGGCACTCCCCTCGCCGGTCTAGCCGAGATAATACCCAGACGTTTCCATAATTTATCGTGTATTCATGGATTTTGCTGGATGTTTGAAGCAGCACTGTTAATAGGATTTACTTTGTTTTCTTGAAAGCAAATAAATTTAAAATACAACTAACAAGTTCAAACAAAATTACATAATTCTTATACAAAAATTCAACAGATTTTATTTAATGGCGAAATTGTCAATAAGTTTTTAAGAAAATGCAATATGAATGTTCATTTTTGTGATGTAAAAATATTTAATACTGCAGACAATTTCAACGATGTTGTTAGATTTTTATTCATTTTAGATTACATCCATCGTATAAAATTCTGTTTGTCATAACAAAAAATATACTGAAATAGAATATAATCTAAAGCTCCCATATTCAACGAATTTTGCGCTACATTAAATTCTGTATTCAAAATACTAAAAATGTCCATTGTACGCAATCCTAATTCAGGGAAACGTCTGACGCCAAGAAAAGGAAAAAAAGGTTTTCTCGTCTCGGAACACGTGTCAACTTCCAAAAGGTGATTTAATGAATCTGCGTTAAAAAGGCATAATTAAGGTTTAGATATTCCGGCCGCGTTGCGAGGTCTCGATAATTTTGCCTCCCTTGCTTCTCATTAAAGATTTCTCGCTTATGTTGATTTACTACGTTTCTGATCGTTCGGCATTTTGATTAATACTTTTCAACGGAGCAGAAAGTTGGATGAAAAATTTTCTTACTAATTACCCGAGATTAAGAATCGTGCCTCTTTTTTCCTTAAAAAAATAAATGTTTGACGTTTGATAATTTTAACGAAAAGTTCAGCAGGACTTTTATGAAAAGGTGACAAGTTTTATCTTTGATGGTTTTGATCGGTTAGGTTTTTTATTGATACTTTTATAAGTAAGTAGCAAGAATTTGACTTAAGCAGCGTAAATATTAATTTCCAAAGCCTATTTATTTTTCTAGTAATTAGTCAGATACTGAAAGAAACACATTTATACAGAATCTATAGTCAAGGTGTTCAAATCCATGTGTTGAATGTATTCACTACCATATTCTGCAGGTATTGCTGAACTACGAGTATTATCTACTAGTATCGGAACCCATACTATCGTATGGTCTTGTTTCTAGACTACATGCTGTTATTGAAAGTTTCACGTTAAAATTACATGTTTCAACGTGGAAACCCTTCAAGCGTTGTAACAACTAGAGCTCTTACAGTTAACCGCTGTTTACACCACTGAACAAACGATGCTTATTTGCGAAGATAAATAATTAGGCAAACGAATCAGTCAAATTTTTAAAACCCTCTATGTTAATTTTGTAAATGTTGAGGCTAATTATGATGACTTCATAATTCAATCCTCAGGAAGCTTCATCACCAAAGTTTTAATACACTATCTATCAAAACGCTACATTCATTTCTCTAGAATAATAGATTACGGTGATTGAGAAATCAGCCTATAGAAAATTTTATTTACCTAACTTAAGTAGAGCAGACCTGGTTTTTGGTTAAATCATCTTTCAGACTTGTTATTAATAACTTTAAGTAGTGTTAATTTAACTTTTTTAAACCAAGGCAGAACAATTTTATTTTAATAGCTCAGTGCTTACACCAAGCAATCCTCTAAATGACTCCAGCGTAAACTTATTTTAAGAGTTACTTTAGTGTATTTATAAATAAATGTATTCTGTGTTCCTCAATTTACTTATTTTTAAGAGGATATTATACTTTGTCTACTCAAGCTGAGTATAAAATATACGACATTGTATAAAGTATTTGAAATAAAGTCCCTCATATTTTTCAGGATTACTTTCCTCGAGATTTTTCAACCCTGGAAACTTTAGAGAGAAAGAAAAAATATGTTTTATAGAGCGCTTTTACGATGCCTGTATTTTTGTAGATGTAGATTTAGCCTTGACTCGCATGTAAAAAATAATTATTTTATGAATTTGAAACTGTGTAATAAATAATAAAAGTATTAAATTAGACCTATTTCCAATTAGTATTTAACAAGAATATTTTTACTGCATTTAATTTGCTTGTGTTTTACGCACATACTCATATTGCCATACTTACGAGTACTTCACGATTTACTGTTGAGAATTTTCTTACTTTATTTTTACTTTAGTAGCAGATGAGCCTATGTGAGCGACCAGAATGCTTTTAACATTCTGAACTCTCAAATAGGCTAATAATATATATAAAATAATAATTTCAGCCCTGTATTAAACTGTCCCACTGCTGGGCACGGGCCTGTTCTCAGTGTGAAAAGGGTTAGGCCTTAGTCCAGTGCGGGTAGGTAGACTTCTCATAATATATCTTCGAGAACATTAGGGAGAACTCCCAGACATGCAGGTTTCCTCACGATGTTTCCTTCACCGTTAAAGCAAGCGATAATTAACTATTTAATACGCATATAACTTCAAAAAGTCAGAGATGCGCGCCTTGAGTTCGAACTCGATACCTCTGGGTGGCAGTCCAACGGTTTCCCACTAGGCTATCGCTGCTATAAATAGGCTAGTTTGCTAATAAATCTAATAATAGTAGCATAATTATGTTTATGCTTATATTTGCATATCCCTAAATCAATTATCATAATCCATATAATATTATGGTATCTTCATCATGTGAAGCTTAACTATGTTATCGTGTAAGAAAATTCTCCGTTTGAGCAAAGAATTTGGATATATGCCCGATATACGGCAAAAAGCTCACGATTACGTGTGATCGAAAACATAAATTCAGAGTGTAGCACCTCTGCTTATTTTATTTAGGAACTAGATGTTCCCGCGGTTTCACCCGCGTTTATCGTTACTGCGCCGCCACCGTGGGTCGTAGCGTGATGTTATAAAGCCTATAGCCTTCCTCGATAAATAGGCTATCCAACACTAAAAGAGTTTTCCATATCGAACCAGTAGTTCCTGAGATTAGCGCGTTCAAACAAATAACAAACTCTTCAGCTTTATAATATTAGTATAGATTATATATGTGTCTGTGTTTAGGTAGATATACGTAAGCGTTAGTGAATGTATACTTGTGTGTGATGATATTGGACGAGGTAGCTACAATAAACTGACAGAATATAAATAAATTGGTCCAGAATTACTCTTAAAAATAAAAATACATCGTTATTAATTGTACGGTTGTTTTGCTACCGTTTAAATTGCTGGTGCTTCCTCTGAGAGTAGTATATTTTTCTCGTCTTGTTTCCTTAATGACTCTTTGTCAGGAATAAAAGAGTTCAGTATTTCTATGTGTGCTGTTATTCTTAGAATATTTTACGTCCATGTTATTTATGTACATACTTTGTCTCATACTTGTGGACTTGAGCAGGTAGTGTAGTGTATTTCACACCAACATTTAGTTAATTATAGTTTATATAGCGTCAAACATACACCGTTCTTATACTCCGTACTGCAGCGTCAATGAATCTAGAACGGCAGCACTGCTGTTATTGAATTTTTGTAGAGAAATGCTTAACAACACTTTTCCCGGCACGTGAGTCGAATCCAAGACCTCATGCACAGCCGTAGTATGCACGAACTTTGCACGATCGAGAATATACAACTATTTACAAAATAATAAAAATAATATTCTATTATTAATATTCTATCACATACACACAACACCATCTAGCCCAAGCTAAGCAGAGCTTGTACTATGGGTACTAGACAATGGATAAACATACATATATACTGCTTTTTTTTGTAAATACATACATATTATACATAGAAACACCCAGACCAAGACAAACATCCATGTTCATGCACTCAAATGTTTGACTTGTGCGGGAATCGAACCCGCGACCTCAGGCGTGGCAGTCAGTTACACTAACCAGTACGCCTAGTTATAACACACGTATCACCATCTTATCTTATCTTATGTGGGGGCCAGTCAGTGCAGACCGGCGACACTTCGACCCAGTGGGATCTTTTGTGTCGACACTCTCCCAATAACGACTGCCATAGATGTTCATGGCAGCCGGGACCAACGGCCTAACGTGCTTTCCGAGGCACGGAGCAGGCGATAATTGTCAATCAATACGCACATAATTTCGAAAAGTCATATAACTTCCGAAAATCAGAGGTGCGCGACGTGGGTTCGAACCCGAGACCCTCTGCATTGCAGTCTGTTGGTCTCCCCACTGAGCTATCGCTGCTCTCCACGTATCACCATAGTCTTATTTAAGTCCAAGTGTGGCTTGTCTTTATAGCACGCGGACTTTACCGGCGCGGTGGGTATTGCGTTGCGACGCAGGACTTAGCTGTAAGCTGCATACCGAACCGCGAACCATAACATTTACACGCAAATGTCACGGCGTGTGTAAAGTGAGGCATTTCGACGTGACTGAATATCAATTTGCCACCACCAACACAGTCTAAACGAATAACGATAGCCATAATCTTTGTTGCCGATATCTGAGATACAAGAGAAAATCTATTAAATTTCAAATAGGTCTAGGTTTTGGCATACGTGGTTGTAAAAGATGAGATGATTAGAGTACTTCCAATTTAAAAACTGTTCAAGATGGAATACCTATCTAGTATAAATGACATAAATATCACAAATGATATTCTCCTAGTGACAGACCGTTGGACTGCCACGCAAGGGGTCTCGAGTTCGATCCCAAGGCGCGCATCTCTGACTTTTCGAAGTTATGTGCGTATTAAATAGTTATTTACCGTTCGCTTTAACGGTGAAGGAAAATATCGTGAGGAAAACTGCATGTCTGGGAGTTCTCCATAATATTCTCGAAGATAATTATTATGTGAAGTCTGCCAACCCGCATAGGGCCAGCGTGGTGGACTATGGCCTAACCCTTCTCACACGGAGAAGAGGCTCATGCCCAGCAATAGGACAGTTTAATACAGGGCTGATGAACAATGAACATCAATGTGAAATTGATTTACATTTCAGTTCACATTTGACTCGAATAGATCGAAGGATCTATTTTGAACAGTTTTATTACAAGAATTGGTCCTCAGAAATCAAATTATATGACTCCTGCTTGTCATATATTATGTATTGTCTACTAGCTTTTGCCCGCGGTTTCGCTCGCGTAAAAGTAGGTCAGGTTATCTTAGTAACAATACTTTAAAAAAATATATAGTCTATGTTACTCGATGATAATACATATAGCTTTCTAATGGTGAAATCAGTTGAGTAGTTTTCGAGTTAAATCCTAACAAACAAAGACAAAATCAAATCTTATCTCTTTTTAATATTAGTGTAGATAATATCATGTTAAATGTACAATGATTTAAGTTGTCCATTAGCGAATAATTAATTGGTCTAATTCAATTTAAAAAGATCGTTTGCTTAATATACACGGCGTAATTATGAGTAAATAAAAATGTTATAACGTAGGCAATGTAGTACTTCGTGAAATTATTTTGTAGGCAAGTGATAAAATTGTGTAAAAGTATGTAGTAATTGGAGGCAATTAAGAAAATGTTAATTCATGAACTAGAAAGGAAATAAGGTATATTTATGATGTATTAGGTAAGTAAGGTAAAATTATTTAAGTATTAGGTATTTTTGTATAATGTTGGACGGCTATTTTGTACATCAAACTACCTTCTCTTTGCGGCTTCGTCCATTTAAGTCCTATAAATACGCGTCCTATAAGTGTCATAAAAGTATCCTGTGTTTTCTAAGCTTCAAATGTAAAAATATATATATCGTAACTAGTAGCATTATAAATGCGAATGTGAGTTTGTTGGTTTTTCACGCTTTCACGCTTAATTGCTTGATCGATCATTATGAAATTTTGCATACACGTTGTCAGGCGCACAGAAATGCATGTAGAGGGTATCCTATCAAGGTATTTCATACAGAAAAAGTACTATTCCCGAACGAGCGAAGCTACTGGCAAAAGCTAATATGAATATGTTATTGAAACATTACAACAGAACTATCAGGCATTTTATTATAGTTGCATGCTTAACTTTAAAGGCACCTTAACACATTGACCGCCGGGCCGGTCACAAATTTTAATGACCGCGAACAATACATTTTCTATTGTGTCTACCAAATAAAAATCAATATGGTAAATAATATAAATTTTTAGTAATTTCTCGGAAAACGGACGTTAAAATTTGAAAATTAAATGTCATATAAAAACTGTTTTAGTTAATAAAATATCGCACTAGGTACTCAAACCTAGGACAGGTTTGAGTACCTTATTTGTACATATAACTATCCATATGATAATTTACTCTATTTCATCCGACAATATACACATAACAAGATTATTCCCAAGATTATCTATACTTATAATTATCTTTATATCTTTTTTATACCCATCTATCTTTAAATACAATACATAATTTATACGATACGTGAATTCACACAGATATTTTCTTTTGTAGTTTTTTTCCTAATGAGGCAAGGAACAGATAATATCTCTTTATTCGCTTCAAAGAACGTTTTTATATGTCTCGCTAAAAAGTTCTTTGTAAGCCAAAAGAATTCTACGTCCATTTTTAATCAAACTGTAGCTAAATTGTCATTCATTTTATATTTCAGGTCTTTTTGTACCGAATAGGAAATTGGAATCACTAATTTATTGGAATTGGTTCATAGGAACGTTTTATGACATTCGTTGTTTGATCACGATTGAATCGAATTGTAAGAATGTTTATTAATAACTACATTGTTTTAATTATATGGTGCTGCTTTGTTTGTTTTAAAACCCATGTTCTATATTAATTTTTTCTTGTCTGTATTTATTTTTGTTGTTTATCTGCCCTTTGAATATTTAATTTTATTTATTTCACTTACATTTTTGTTATCTTCTTTGCTTGTACTAAGTACTTTTTATGTTTAGTTAAAATATGCTAGATATGTAACTAGAATCGAATGAAATCCAGGCACTAGACTAATATTATCTAGTCTAGTGCCTGGAGCATTTTAAAAACACCGATAAATATAGACTTTTCTTACAATGGGCACAAATTAGAAGTCGTAAATAATTTCACCCTATTAGGCCTAGACATAGACTCGCACATCAACTGGAAGTCGCATATTAAAAGGATAAGAGCCAAACTGTCTAAATTTTCATACGCTCTCCGTGAGACAAAAAAGACAACAGACCTAAAAACAGCGTTAGCCACATACTACACGTATGCCTATGCTTGGTTAAAATATGGGATCATCTTATGGGGAAATAGTACAGATGCACCCACATTATTTACACTTCAGAAAAAAACTAATAAGAATAATTGTAAACATCGATGAAACAGATAGTTGTAAGCCTCACTTTCAAACACTAAAAACCTTTACCTTGCCTAGCTTATATGTATTTGAAATATGTAAATTTGTCCGCAAATACCCAGATTTCTATACTAAAAGGGAAGACATACAAACTAAAATTACATTAAGGCACAGAAACAGACTTAACCTACCTAGTTCGCGATTAAACATGCACTCGACTAGTACATTTGTAATGTCTATAAAAATATATAATAAATTACCAGGTACCATAAGAAGCGAATATAAATACAACAGCTTCATTAATAAACTAAGACAATTTCTCCTCAACAAAAGCTATTACAACATAAATGAATATCTAAATGACAAACTTTAATTACAAACTAATTTAATATACCTACAATAATTTAAAACATAGTTTTTAAATAAATTCATATTATTATTATATAAATATAAACAAAAGATAAACAAATTGAAAATAGAAATTAGGTACCTACCTACTTAAATTTTTGATTACTTATTTCCATTTAATTAATTTTAATTTATTTATTGTTGCAATATTTTAAAAATTATACCAGTGGCTTTCTCCTTTCTTCTCTTCTATCTATGTTGCCGTGCCCGACAGGGTCCATATTTGGTCTTTTATATTATTTTTTGTAACAACATGTAATTACATATGGAGAGCAATAAATCATTGAAATTGAAATTTTTGGTAACTTAAGTTGGTAAAACAAAGCTCCAAGAAATTATAATAGCATTTTAAGATATTGAAATCCAATAAAAACGTTCAAAACAGATACTGAAGAAGTGAGACAGCAATACATAAAACGAATAAGTGAGAAAGGGATATAAAGACAATAGAAGGGGAAGTTGGGCGGAAACAAACCATGCAGTTTCATTAGAGACGTCGGCAATTAGTTCGAGCCACACGCCTGTGATGGGACAATTTCCATTCCTTGCTAATTGTGTCGGGAATTTTTACTGCGATTTATTAAAAAATTGCATAGAATTTTATGTATATTTTGTTTGTTTTTTACCAGTGGAATATTGTAAATAGCGCTGAATGAGATTCTTGGTTAGCATTTTATGCATTTAACTAGGTCGTCTTTGCCTTAACTGAATTCTTATTTTGTATATTATGAGACAGTTGACATTTAGGTTAATTTTCAATCTGCCGGGTTCTTAGACAAGCAAACATTGTATCGTTTGAGGTTTTATTTGATCAGTATATGAGACAAAAAGTTTTGTATTTCGATTGTAATTCTGTTCCAATTTCATGTTTAGCTGCTTATAAAAATAAGTATGATATGCGATATAATAGAATGAAATAACATTTTTTTTTTATAAATTCGTACTTGCCATCATATCGTCATGAGAATAGATGGTATAATTAAGATTTTAATAATGAATGTAATCTTACTATGTAGTATATTCGTAGGACCCTGGAAGCCCGAAGGGAGCTATTGGATTTAAGATTCGCGTATAAACTGCTTAATAGCAACATTGACTGCCCATAATTTTATTATTGAATAAATTCAATTTTAGAGTACCCCGTAGACCACCTCGTAAACATATAACACCCCTAGGGGTGTTATATGTTTACGAGCTAGCTCCACCTTTTCACCATACAGTGTTTGGTGTTAATTCGCCAATACCCCGCATGTGCAAACTTATAAACGAATGCAGCAACCTGGCTGACGTCCATTCTGATACAATATCGACGTTTGTCAGACATGTCAAATGTATTAAAATGTGATAAATAGTAATTAAGTATATAATATCATATCTAGAATTCAAGTACATATAATTATAACTATATTAAATTATATAATACCTAGTAGATGTTGATACAGTAAACATTTTGCATGTGGTGTTTGCCTATAATTGGTTATGCAGTAAAATTTAAAACACAAATACTTGTATGTTCCTATCTGTATTATATCTGTAACAACTATTGGTAAACCTTAACAAAATAAATAAATAAAAAGACTCATCCCTTATTATTTACATCCCGTAGCTGGCAATATGTGAACGGAATACACCTTTGCGGATATAAACGTAAAACTAGGTGCGTATGTAAAGTCAAAGCTTGCGCAATAGAAGTAAATTACTATGTATACCGCTTCAAGGATAACAAGCGTGAATCTTCATATGTCTTACTAACGTGCTAAATTTAGATAGTCGACTAACCTAGTTGATTATCTCGATACTAAAGCTACGTTACCTAGTTCCGAGCAAATTAGAACCATTCATATATAGAAACAGGTGAATTTGTGCAATTAGTGTTCCCGTTCTCGTAAACGTACGTCTTTTGTGGGAGGATATTTGTTGGTGGAACATAATTTGGGGATCTTATTTCGCTCGTTACTACTACACTTATTACTTTCATTAAGGAGTTGTTTGTCTCGTTCTATTTGTAATCGGCAATTAAATAATTATCTATATTAATTATCTATATTAGTGTGATTCAACAATAGTTGTGCAGCGTCTAGGTGTTTGTAGAGTATGTTCTTCAGGTCCCGCGCGACAAAGGTTTTTTTGAAGTGAAACATCTTTAGGCGCGTTGAGCACTTCTTGGGTGAACAAAAATCATAGAACTCGCGTCATCGTCACGCTTCCACGCTTTCCATTTTCGAATTATTTTAGAATATTAACAATGTCTCAGAAATGGTGCGTCCTACGCAAAAAATAACGAAATTTTGACCCCCTTAATTAAGTCTAAGAGAGTATCAGCAACTAGTATCCGACCCGCCCCTTCTTTTTTTTGTTTTTGAAGTGAAAACTTCTTTAGGCCCGTTGAGCACTTCTTGGATGAACAAAAATCATGGAACTCGCGTCATCGTCACCGAACGCTTTCCATTTTCAAATTATTTTTGGTTTATAATTCGGTTTATAAAGAAGTGTTTATGATCAATGATTAAAGTTTTCACTTCTATCGGCAGTCCCCAAAGACTGCCCCAATTTTTTTCTTTAATAAGGCAACTATCGCACTAGAATAAACTCTGTATCGCAGGGTACTTTACAAACATTCAAACAACGGACACAAAGAACACCAAGACTCTAGTCTTGTTGAATTGTTTGAAACAACCTTTTGTGGATCACACAATTTTTTGTCCCGTGTTGGATTCGAACTCAC
Source organism: Catocala sponsa (assembly GCA_963564715.1). Lineage (NCBI taxonomy): Eukaryota > Metazoa > Arthropoda > Insecta > Lepidoptera > Erebidae > Catocala > Catocala sponsa. The sequence continues at coordinate 3,516,981 of OY751337.1, forward strand.
AACACTCGGGTGGCAGTGGCGAGGTAACTACGCCATCCATGCAGTTTGCAGTTCCGAGTGACGCAACGGTATTGAATGCAACCGCTGTGCATTCTCCGGTTTGATTCGTGGGCTAAGTAGGTATTAGTAGGTGTGAATTTCATGATAGTAATATAATGAAATTCTCAATAACAGTATGAACTCTGAAATTGTGTCCGAGCACAGAAATAGGCTTGCCCCCTATCAGTTAGCTTATAGAACCATACTTTACCGAAATGTAGGTGCGACATAAGAATATATCACTGTCTATATATTGGGTATAATATATACGTGTGGTGTAAGCATGTACGTTTAATCTATAGATTTTAAAACAAATAGCACAAACAAATTTAATAAAACATCCAAATTTTCATATTGTAGAGAAGGACATGAAAGAAGTCTCGGTAACAGTTTTGAACTTGCTAGAAATTGAAATGAGAAATTATTGTTAATGAATATGAACAACACAAAGGCTCTCATATGAGGAAAACAAAAATTCAAAACGAGATTTTCCCATTTCTAGTTAGAATTTTTACACATCTTTTTAAATGAAGAAGCATTTCACTTTGAATAAAATTTTCCTCAAAGCGTATAATTTGCTTTATTAGTATAATTTATTATTTATTTTTGTCGTCATCTCAGTTTCAAAGCTTACGGATGAATTGCAGCTTGTTGTTGCATTTACAGAATTATCTGATAATGATAAGCCAATCTATGCAGCGCAGTAAGCGCATCCGCAAAACATCATTGTATGGTTGAAAAGCTTTTTGCCAAAATGTTCTCTTTCCTCTTTTTGCGTATAACATATCACATTTACATAATATTGTCTTCTGTTTACGCGAATGTTATTCATTGAAATTAAACTACTATATACGGATTTTATCGCGTTGTTTATTTGATACTTTATTACAAAATTTTGAAAACTGTTACACTACTATTAATATTAAACTTTACTAATTTTTAAGCTAATTAAATTATTGAAACTATTAAAACTATTTATACTATTACTATACTATTATACTATTTATATTTGTGTTTACATTTAGTACAGAGCAGAGCTCTGTTCTACCTCTTTTTTAAGTTTTAATCTGTTGGACAACTAATGTAATTATTTTAAGATGCTAAATTTAATAATCATTTTCGTCTTTCTAAAGGAAAGTAGTCAATAGATTATCAAAACATAGAATAGCAACATTGCGTCATTATATTCAAAAGGATTGGTGATTCGCCTATTATATGTATAGTAATATAATAAAAAAGAAATCTCATTTAATTATATCATAAAAACACAGATCATGTAACTACTGTCCAATTAATTACAATACCATTATGTATTTACCACAAGTCCCAGTTTGAGCGCCATTTCATCCTAACGAAAAGAGAAATCAATATCTCTGAACTGACCTAAATGCATGACACTTTACTTTGCCGTAACTCTATCCTTAAAAGAAAAATAGCTTCAAAAATATGCAATCACAGCAGCCAACAGTTGGGAATGACTTTGTATTGAAGATTGATGGCCTTCTAATGAGATTTCTTCCTGGAACAATGGACTTACTTTTTCCGTTTTTTTTGTCTTAAAATGTAGGTGAGAGGTTTTAGGCAATTTTACTTTTAGGAACTAACTTTTTGATACCCGATGCTTTATACAAAATTGGAATTGAGTGAAAGAATCCGTTAAGGAAATCAAAATAAGACATCTTTATTAATACAGAACCCAAACGTAACAAACAAGCAAATAAAACACTTTGATGTATCACATCTAGTCGACTCGTGGAATTGCGAGTTGCCGAAAAATTTGAATAATACATGAAATATTTATCAAGTACTAGTAACGTCATATGTAAATGTTCCCTGGACTCTAAGATATATAGAGCTTCACCTTGAATAACAATGTCTTTATATAATATCTCGAATATGATTAAAACAAAAAGTTTTCCAGAAATCTGGACTATCTTTATCAGATTTCTCTTAGCGTTTATCTACACATTTTATAGAAAGAAGAAGGTAGTTAACGTCGTAATGTCATAATATAAATAGACATAACCTTATATCCAGTTATGAAACAACAAAACTATTTAATTATTTTTCTTGCCCATATATCGACATTGGCAGAATATATCAACCATGCAGTATGGTGTTCAATTTTGACCAAGTGGCTCCTAAACTAATTTACCTTTGATTCTAAAACTAGTACTGCCCATGTTGTACTTTCTGTCTATGACTGCATAATTGCAGTATTGGTTATCGGGTCATCGGATACTGGATACAACCATTACCATGATCAACATAATTAGAAAGTCTCGATTCCTTGTTAGAGGTCTCTCTGAAATCACGATATTGAAATTCGATTTCGAATAATACAGAAAGTAGTAAATGTTACGATTGTCCTTTCCGAGAGTGTATATCCATTAATTACACTATAAGTCTAGATAGCGTTCATCATCATAACCAAATCTAATCATCTATCTTTCCATATTACCACCAATCATCTATTTTTCTTTAATATGTCGTCCAGTCGTTTATACACAGCCATCACCATTATCCAATCACGTGAAAGTGTATAATGTAAATTAAATTCAATCCAATACCTTCCCCAGTTGTATTGTCTGCTAAAAGGTACCTATACTGGGTGTAAGGGACGGCGTACCGAAAACTTTAGCAAGACGTCTTTCTATAGGTACTTATCACGACGCAAACTTAAATTAATAAAAAAACGCAAGATTAAAATTTTATGTAGATTAACATTATTACGCGGTACGCAATGGATTGTTACCAATACATCGCACTCGACGAATGAACTCTGCGTTCCGCGCGCATAAAAACAGCTGATCTATTTAAATCACGACCATTTAATTACATTGCTGTATTGTAGAAAAATGTTACAGTCAGAAAAATGCAAAATTGCAGAGAAGCAATTGTGATTGTTGAAAAGAATTCCAACGATTTTTAACTCAGAATAATGGTCTGAATCTACTATTTCAGTTTTCGGTACACCGTCCCTTATACCATAATATGAAAAAAATACTGGGTCTACACAACGATGTGATTCTATTATTTTACTACGTCATTAGTCTTCATACAGTACAGTACAAGAATTTAAATCTACGACTATTTATCGAGGTTATAATATTGACTAATTGCAACAGCATCTAGTTTGCATTTACTAAATCCTTTTGCGAGTGGTAGATTATTCATGCGAGAAAAGTACAAACATTTACGAATGTAGTTAATGTATATTTGCCCAAAATTTACTTCTATCTAAATTCTAAATACCCATTTCGTATGCATATGCAGCATAGTGTTAATATAATTATTGAACATAAAATCTCGCTTTCAATAATCATATTAACACTATGCCGCTTAAGCATATACCTAGTTAATATATATTCATTGTACATATATAGGTACATAGATTCACGCCTGTTTCCTAGAGGGGTAGGCGTGTGTATGTATGTATGTACATATATTCATTGTAGATGATAACTTTCAGGAAGCGAACGTTCAACCGATTCCCAAAAAGGGGGACCGTTCCGAGCCAAGCAACTATCGACCCATAGCTATCACCACGGTGCTTTCCAAGGTGTTCGAGCGGATTATAAACACCCAAATTGTCCGCTACCTGGAGGATCAATCGTTGATCAATGATCGCCAATACGGCTTTCGGTCTAAACGATCAACGGGTGATCTTCTAGCGTTCGTCACGCACCTCTGGGGTGAGGCTATGGACAAGCACGGCGAGTCTTTGGCTATCAGCCTTGACATAGCCAAAGCTTTCGACAGAGTCTGGCAACGGTCTCTTCTTTCCAAGCTTCCGGCCTATGGCTTGCCCCCTCAACTGTGCACCTGGATTGCAAGTTTCCTGCATAAGCGTCGTATTCGGGTCCTTTGCGACGGTCGCGCTTCCAAATTTATGCAGGTCAATGCAGGAGTGCCTCAGGGTTCTGTCTTATCCCCTACGCTTTCTTCTGCATATCAATGATATGTTGAATCTCGGCAACATACATTGTTATGCGGACGACAGTACCGTGCATGGGCGATATCTCGGACATCCTGGGGCCAAACAGGCTGAGGTTGAGGGGAAAAGGCAGAATCTTGTCGTTGTACTTGACCGGACCTTGGACCGCATCTATGAATGGGGTGCCAAGAACTTGGTCGAGTTCAACGCCAAGAAGACCCAGGCATGCGCGTTCTCTACAAAAAAGTCTCCGTTCCTTCCCCTCCCTTCTCTGAAGAACACTCCACTGGTGATACGTGACAGTCTCTCCATCTTAGGTATGGATCTTTGCCGCTCCCTTAATCAGAAAACCTATATCGGGAGCGTCATTAAGCAAGCTTCGCGAAAACTCGGAGTTCTGAACAGGGTGAGGCGGTTCTTCACGCCTGGGCAACTGTGCCTATTGTATAAGGCACAAGTGCGCCCTTGCGTGGAGTACTGTTCTCATCTTTGGGATGGCTCCGCGCAGTACTTGCTGGACGCTCTCGACCGGTTACAGTGGCGGGCTGTCCGTATCATCGGAGATCCAGAGGTCACGAGTTCACTGGAACCTCTGCAACTCCGTAGAGACATTGCCTCATTGGCATGTTTCTACAGAATATACCACGGGGAGTGCTCTGAAGAGTTATTCCACCTTATCCCGCCCTCCCCTTTCCTATCCAGAACAACGCGTGCTGGGCTCAGATGCCATCCTTACACGGTAGAGTCGATTAGAGCGCGTACCAGAAAGTTTGGGTCCTCATATCTCTGCCGAACGACCAAGGCATGGCATTCTCTGCCAGGGCACGTGTTTCCTTCTCCCTTCAATCCTGGGTTCTTTAAGCGGGGCGTGAAAAAGCATCTTCTCAGGCCGTCAAAGTAGAGACCTCAACATCGCCTCGGCTACTGTGGGGGCGATATGGAGGCCACTGCTCTTAGACCACACGACTGCTTACCATCAGGTGGGGTGTGGTCATTTTGACAAGCAAAAAAAAAAAAAAATGACTAAGCTTTTTTGTATAATTTCCTGGTACAGCACAAAATTCTGGCAGAATATACTATATTAGAATAAAATTGCATATGTATACATGAGATTTTACTTCGAGCTTCGCTAAGGTGTCGTGCAAATTGTACTCGTAATATTATAAGGCTGAAGAGTTTCTCAGGAATTACTAGTTCGATTTGAAAAATTATTTTAGTGTTGGATAGTCTATTTATCACGGAAGGATATAGGCTATATAGCATCACGCTACGACCCACGAGGGCGGCGCAGCAACGATAAATGCGGGTGAAACCGCGGGAGTATCTAGTATAATAATATAATATAAGCCCTGTATTAAACTACCCCACTGTTGGGCACGGGCCTATTCTCAATGTGAGAAAGGTTAGGCCATAGTCCACCACGCTGGCCCAGTGTAGGTTGGCAGATCTCACATATCTTCGAGAACATTATGTAGAACTCTTAGACATGCAGGTTTCCTCACGATGTTTTCCCTTCACCGTTAAAGCGAGCGATAATTAACTATTTAATATGCACATAACTTCGAAAAGTCAGAAATGCGCGCCCGGGATTAAGCTTCAGATTTCTGCGTAGCTGTCCAACAGTTTCCCACTAGGCTATCGCTGCTTAGTACAATATAAGAAGTAAATAATTTTAAATTATGTCAATACCCCTCATCTTGCCGAGTTGCCTTATCATGCGAGAATCTAAGTTAAAAACTTTAGCTGTTGCCAGAGGCGTATGGTACCAAGGTTTGCTAGTTATGGCCTTAGTACCCACATATAAGAGGGTAGCTCCATTGCCGTCTAGTGGGCATAGTACCAGACTTCGTCCTGCTACTTAGAAATTTCTTAACAAAGCTACCTAATAGTACATTGCATGATTTGGGAATCGATACCAGAGACTTCAAGCACCGCAGTCACATTGACTACCACTCCGCCCAAACTATTCAATAGTCCTTTATCACGTAAGAAATAAACAAAATCTAAATTAATTAACTTACAGTGGCTTTATCACGTACTATAATAATCCAAATGTCTGGATTTAGATTTATTATATGATATTAACAAATACTGTCATCGCCAAGCTAACCATTCGTATTTAGATTTTCTGCAACATTTCCATTGCAAGTAACAGCCGTAATTAAATCTCTCGGAGAACAAAACATGGGGAATAATGCGTCGGTTTCAACTAATAGGCAGCAATTTACTGTTCGTGTCAGCTTAAATCTTTAAAGCTGCAACAATAGCTCCTTGTCCTTAGGATAAATCAAATGGAACTCAAGGGTTGTTTGTGAATTTACCAGGACTATGTAAAACGATAAGTAAATTACGCTAGCGTTAAATAGTTACACACATTATAATTTTTCTGTTAGAGGTGTTAAACTGTCCATTGCTACTTCAACTTGATTTTTCAAAGTCTCATCTCTCATCATTAGTGCTGCTAATTAGAAAATTTTGAATCAAATACAAATATACACTAGAACTACTACTAAAAACAACAAGTTAATTGCAAATTTCACAATAATTCATATAGCACAGACCATCAAAACAGCTACCAAATACCCGCATACCAAAACCGAAACCATTTTAAGAAACTCACCTATCCACCAAAAGAACCAGCGGAATAGAGAACAAAAATGATCATGTCGCTAAAATTACATTGCCACTCCAAAAGTCAGAGGAACGAACAGAAAACTCTCCGAAAACCATTAAGAACGTGTTTGCTAAATTAAATCTTCAAAAGTTTAAATTCTTCCATTACTACCATCAATGTAGAAAACTCGACTGAGAATTTCATTGTGTCAAATAACGTTGGTAATCTGGCCTCAGTGACGTTTTACATATAAAGTCCGGAGACAAGTTCTTGAGAACGAAGTTAGCTAGTCGACAAGTGCAGAGTGCTACTAAAGAACTTTCCTGAACATCCTAGGTCTCGCAAGTCGTATTAATCAGTAGCGTTCATGAATAAAAATCTGTACAGGATTTTTAAATTAATTGTAGTGTCAGATGATATTCTTTTAAACTTTTGTTAAATTATGTTTTACTAGATAAGAAAACGTTGATCTATCCATCTTACGTCTTAGAAAGTAACAGAAAGATTGATGAATTATTACAGACTAATTAGTAATATTTGGTATACATATTCACAAAAGTTTCCTTGATTAAAAGAAACAAAACTGAAACTATTAAAAATAGTATTTAAATATGTGCAAAATAATAGTTTTCCATTAATATCGCCTCCGTTTTTTAAATACATGAAACCTCTCTTTTTGTCCCTATAACACTGTTTCTCCCTGTCTATGTTTGAATTGCAAAATATGACCACCATAAAATGATGTTCGTAATAATGCGTTGCCTCTTGAATTTGGTAGAAGATGTAATGTATTATATTTAGTATATTTCATTGTATGTTACATCTAGTATTGTCACCAACACAACCATAACCAAGCACACTGTCATGACAAGCGTACATTTCTGTTTGATTTTTTATTGAGTATCAAACGGTAACGATCACATATCACACGATCACATGTCACACGACTGCACGATCACAAATGACTGTAAGCTGGAACAGCTTTATTATAAGTTATAGGAAGTTTATGTATCTACCAAATAACCATTTTCTTTGTCAATCAAAAAGCAAGAGGAACTGTATAAATTCGGCATCCTTAGGTATTTTGCCTTATTAAAACGTATATACAAATAAAATAAGAAAGAATATTTCAAATCTTGAGATAGGTAATAATAATAAAATTGTACCGATTTTCTCAAGCAAAATACAAATCAGTAGTGAGGATTTAAGGGATATTAGAGCCAAAATATCTTAATTGATAGTATCAATGTTATCAGAATACAATATATTCTTCTTTATGTAGATAGCTAGTTAGTCTCATATTTTACATAGTAGGTAATACGGTTAAAAACACAACAAAAATATATTATACTTTTTGTCATCTCTTTGTATTAGAAAACTAGCTTTTGCCGACGGCTTCGCTCGCATAATAGTAGGATAGGTTAGTTTATGTTAGTAATATTACGTTAAATATAGCCTTTGTTATGCGAATAATATAGCATCCTAATGGTGAAAGAATTTTTAAAATCGGTTGAATAGTTAAATCGTTACAAATAAAAAATAAATCTTTCCTCTTTATAATATTAGTACGAGTATAGACGAAAGACGAACGAAGTCTTAAAGGAGTAATTAAATGATTTTATTATTAATTATATGTTTACCAAACAAGAAATCTGTCTTGTTAAACATATGATCTATACTTATAATAAAACTGTAGAGAGGTCAATTCTGTACATTGAATATATATTCAAAATTAATATTGGAGGATGAATGGTGATCGATACTGATGACAAAAATGCAATCAGTAAATTTTTTGTCTGTCTGTCTGTCTGTCTGTATGTGCACGCATGGGTCAAAAACTACTGAAGGGATTTTAACCAAACTTGGTACGATTGTAGTCCATACTCCTGGGCAGGTTATAGGCTATATAACATAACGCTACGACACATAGGAGCTGAGCAGTGACGATAAATTTGAAGCAAGTCGGACGAAAATGCGCTTTCGAGCTCTTATCCTCGCATACGTTGATCATACACCAAAAGTATGTATTACAAAGATGATGGTCTTCAAAAGATCTACAAAAAAGTCCTGAATAGTATATATCGATCTTTTATAAATTAGCCATAATAACGTGTTTAATCGTTAGGCATTTCTTCAAAGTGTATTAAAATACATAAATATATTGTATTTCACATAGATATATCTTTATCAAACTCCCATATTCAAAAAGTACACTTTAATATCTATTTATAAAAAAAAATATAGGAATCGGTTTATAAACACACAAGATATAGATGAAATAAAACTTCCAAATCTCGCCGCGCCAGTATGGGTACGGCTATACGGTTGATTGTTGTTTAACGCGCGAAACGGCCATCCGCTGCATTTATAAAAAGGCAGGGGCGCTCACGCGCCGACTTCACTCACATTTTGTTTATTTGGTTGAACGCGGTAATCTAAGGAACTACGGGTAAAAATTAGAAAAATATTTCAGTGTTGGATAGCCCATTTATAGAGGAAGGCTATATAACATCACGCTACGACCAATAGGAGCGGAGCATAAATGAAAAATATTGCAAAAACTAGGAAAATTCTCTTATGTGAAGCAGACGAAGTTGCGCGGGTCAGCTAGTTAATTATAAAATCATTCAATTAAGACTTCGTTCGTCTTTCATCAGACACCTGTCTTGTTTGGTTTCTAAATAGGTTATAGTTGATTGTTGTATTAATATGGAATGCGCGATATTTCTTAAACGAAGATAAAAAGACAACACCTGCATTAGGAATAAATCCTGTGTCACGTTAAAAGTTCAAACAACGGACTCAAAGAACACCCAAACTCGGAACAACCATTTGTGGATCACACAAAGCTTTTTCCAGTGTGGGATTCGAACCCACAACACTTGGCGCAGTGGCAGTGGTGAGGTGACCACTTAAACCACTACGCCATCTGTGCAGTCAAGATAAAATTGTAATTCGTAGTCGAAACTTATCTACATAAGTTTTGACTACGAATTACAATTTTATGCTGAACTATCTTAGTGTTATATGTATGTTATTGTTATAGTATTAAAATTGTTATTGGTGATGCTTGCCACAAATTCAAGCCTTCATTCCACATAAAAAATTGCATGGGGAAAACTTAGTGGGGAGACCAACAGACTGCAATGCAGAGGGTCTTGGGTTCGAACCCACGTCGCGCACCTCTGACTTTCGGAAGTTATATGACTTTTCGAAATTATGTGCGTATTGATTGTCAATTATCGCCTGCTCCGTGCCTCAGAGAGCACGTTAGGCCGTCGGTCCTGGCTGCCATGAACATTTATGGCAGTCGTTATTGGAAAGTCAGTGCCCTCTAATATCCTGATACTGGTTTAGCCTTAGGGTATCGTTAGCCTTCGGGTTGCGGAGGTCATATGGCAGTCGCTCCGTGTAAAAACTAATATCCAGTCAAATCCGGTTAGACTAGAAAGCCGACCCTAAGTGACTTGGGAATAATAAAGGCTAAGGGAGAAGAAGATTACGTACTTGTGGCAAAATAATAATATTTTTATTAGCATATAGCTTAAACGCCACAAAAGACTATTATGGGAATTCTTTTGCCATTAGCCTCATCAATATTTATAAGTGCCGATAGCCCAATGGATAAGGCATTTGATTTTCGGAGGGATTTGAATCTCAGTCATTGTACTACAGACGTGAACCCATATGAATTAGGAACACTAACCTATATCGTAAAGTATTGTTTTTCAAAAGAACTACCAGATACTTTCATAGTGGACTAAGCATTCGTCCTGGCTTTTTATTTGTAAATTAAAAAGTAATTAGTATTGGTTAAAAATCATGTCAACTTTAAATAAGGTTGATATTATTAAGCAAGAAGTCCTCAATCATATCCTATTAAGTAATAAAATTAAAAGCTATACTTAAATCAAAATAAATTCATGAACCAACCAAGAAGGTAGATTCCAAATATAAATGCAACATTGCAGTTACTCGTCAGCTTCTTAATTGTATTATATTTTATTGTAACCAGCTCAGACGACGCCTAGAGGTTTATAGGTCGACATTTCAATGAGCCTTGCCAAGATTTTTTGAACAAGAGTTCTTGGAAAATACAAACCGAGTACAGCGTAGACGAACGGACAGATATTACCACAATATTGTCTGCAATAAAGTTTTCCATGAAGTTTCAAAAGGAAAACGTAAAGTATGTCATCTAGATAGTATTCATATGGAGACATAAATGTACGATGTTGTTTACGTTCTTATTTATTTCACTAACTACAAAATAATGGTAGAGAAACTATTTTATATGTCAAATTGATAATGGAAAAGTTTGGTGAACCTGATAAATTATTTTATTATTCGAAACCATTTAAAAATACTGTTGATGAATACTTTTTAACTACTAATATTGTCATGACATGATAGTATATTCGTTGATTAATCCTTATTTAATGCAGGTAGTAAAGTAATACTGAAGGCACTACGAAATGACGTAAAATTTTTCATAGAGGTAAAATGTATCATATGCTATTGCAGCATGCACGGTTTCCGTGGGATAGTTATGTTTTTTAGAAAGATATGTGAGAACAGCCGCAAACTTAGTTTAAAAAACATTAGATCTATTTCTATATGATTGGGTCGTTGATTGTCATCGTCATTTTTATTCCTTTAGAATATAGTATATTATGTTAATAAATGTAACTGATTTACATGAGCTCTCGATTTCTATACGCAGATCAAGCAAAGGGTTTTTCTGTCAAGAAAGTAGTAGTACCACGAAATCCGAAACTGTGTCCAGTAGACGGCAATTTTAGGCTTGCTCTCCATGAAGACCGAAAACATATACCAGTTATATTTTATATTATTAGGCTGAGAGGCAGAAGCATACCTCTTCAAAGATTTAGGCATAACTCTATGTAATTATGTTCATTGATATTCTTCGAGAGTTTATTAAGATTCTAAGCTAAATATTTCTACATATTTACCTCATATTGGATACAAAGAAACTATTTCAAAATCCTATATAAACGTATATAGTCCAATTTGTAGGTACTTGCCACAAAACTTGTGCATTCTGTTGGAGCCGTGTGCCCGTGTGTGTCAAATTGAATAACTTTCTCTTCTCGAGTATTTATCTGATCGCTTTGCCAGATATTGGCTATTTCACTGTTGCCCTCCAGTTTTGTTATTGTAGCATTTGTTGTAGGTATATAAAGTCCGTTTGAAGCTGATTTCAGTTACAGTATTCTATTAAGTTCAAGTTTTGACTAGTATTCGCCGTTGACTTCGTCCGAGTAAAATTTCGCACACGGGTACAGAAAAGGATATAAGGCATAGGGACATACCTTTCTTCCAGATAAAAATAAGCTAGTTGTCAATAACTTCTGTGAAAATATGAAAGAAAATTTAAAAAGCAAGCTATTTAATTCAAACTTCTTCGCGCACTGGTTTATGCTTCGCCTCGCCTTTGTGCGTCATGTGCTATGGTTTCCCCACACGTGCCATTTGTGTGATCCACAAATAGTTGCCAAGAGTCTAGGCGCACTTTATGTCCGTTGTTTGGGTGTTTATGAAGTGTCCCGCAATATACGAATTATCCTACTGCGGAGTATAGATTTTAAAAACATTGTAAAGAAGATGTGCTATTTGTTAATATGCAGTAAGCCAGCATAGTGGACTTTGATTAAAATCTTCATGAACTAAGTAGATGCCTAGTAGTAGGACAGTTACTAGACAGGCCTACATAAACATTTCTGTTAGCTATAACTCCTTTGGAACAGTACTTCTTTTTTTTTACATCTATGGTGGCAAACAAGCATACGACCCACCTGATGGTAAGTGGTCACCGTAGCCTATGGACGCCTGCGACACCAGAGGCATCACTTGCGCGCTGCCGATCGTTTAGGAAAGGAAGTGGGGAGGAAAAGGGGCGGGATGGGGGATGGGGGGTGATTGGGCCTCCGGCACTCTCACTCTCCGAACGAAACACAACAGTAGTAATACTGGTATTTCACGTCGATATTCTGTGAGAGGGTAGTCCTTCCTCGGTCGAGCCGGCCCATTCATGCTGAGATCAGCGAGGATCTACTTCCCTTTTTTTGGATGAAAGGTCTATATCTATATTATCGGCCTCGATGGCGTAGTGGTTAGTGTAACTGACTGTCACGCCTGAGGTCGCGGGTTCGATTCCCGTACAAGCCAAACATTTGTGTGCATGGACATGGATGTTTGTCTTGGTCTGGGTGTTTCTATGTATAATATGTATGTAATTACAAAAAAAATTGTATATATGTATGTTTATCCATTGTCTAGTACCCATAGTACAAGCTCTGCTTAGTTTGGACTAGATGGTGTTATGTGTATGTGGTAGAATATTATTATATTATATTATATCCTTTACGGTACCCCTGATAACCTGTATGTGAAATATCATGATTATCGGTTATGTATTTAAGGCGTAATAGCGTAACAAACAAATAACCTTACATTGGCATTTATAATATCAGTTAAGATTCTCTCATGACAAAAGTGAAAAGAATAAGTATAAATAAATCTATACATCTATACAAATAAATAAAATAGAAGTGTATGTTTGTAATGTCAAAATAACAGCTTTTTATCTAATGCATATGAAAGTATATAAGGTATATACGCAAACATATATTTTTAAAATTTTTGTTTGTCTGTCTGTCTGTTTGTTCCGGGTAATCTCTGAAACGGCTGAACCGATTTTGACGGGACTTTCACTGGCAGATAGCTGATGTTAAAAGGAGTAACATAGGCTACTTTGATTTTAGAAAAAAAAATAGGGTTCCGCGGAGATAAACACTTTTTAGTTAAAATCTACGCGGACGAAGTCGCAGGTAACAGCTAGTATTACATAAAAATATCGACAACCATTTTAAGCAATTGCAATATTAAAAATTCGTCACACTCAATTGATTCTCATAAGGGCAATGATCCAGATCGTCTTTATCAATATAAAAGTTACACATATCGTATCAAAATGCTCACTGATCCAAATCATCTATTGTTTAAAAGGAAATGTTGCAATATTTAATGTATGACACGGTTCCAATACGCCTATCCATGTAACTCATCGTTAATTTTAATGGATATTAAATAACATGATGTGTTTATAATTCGACCAATTTTTCATGATGGGTTTATAAATAGAAAAATATAACGAGATTTGTTAACATCAAGTTTTGTTTTGGTATTGACCAAAAAACTATAATACATTGGTGTTATGGTTTTTATAGATATGGAAAAAATGACTTGCAACGTAATTCTGAACATAGTTTAAAAGTAACCGGAGTAATTTAAGTACAGTAATTGTAGCGATAGCCTAGTGGGAAACCGTTGGACTGCCACGCAGAGGTCTCGAGTTCGAACCCAAGGCACGCATCTCTGACTTTTCGAAGTTATGTGCGTATTAAATAGATTATCGTTTGCTTTAACGGTGAAGGAAAACATCGTGAGGAAACCTGCATGTCTAAGAGTTCTACATAATGTTCACGAAGATATGTGAAGTCTGCCAACCCGCATTGGGCCAGCGTGGTGGACTATGGCCTAACCCTTCTCACAATGAGAAGAGGCCCGTGCCCAGCAGTGGGACAGTTTAATACAGGGCTGATATTATTATTATTATTATAATTTTAGCTATGAACATCTTAGCAGTTTCATCTATTTAAAAGAACCTGACCATAATAAATATACCATTTATTCAACTGTGATAGCATTATGATATTAGAAGTTGTTTTATGCACGCTTAAGCTTCCTGTCGTTAACATGACAATGCAAAATTTATAAAGGCACTAGCTTTTGCCCGCAGCTTCGCTTGCGTTAATTTAGAATTTGACAATCAATTCGGGTTGTACTCTGCTTGTAATAATATAATTCAATCATGATTCGAAAGAAACGTGGCGCCATCTATTATCATAAGAACGTTTTTGTTGTTTTCCTCGGGAACAGTAATTTCTTTCGGGATGAAAGGTAGCCTATATCCGTTTCTGTACACATGACAACGTATATGCAAAATTTCAGGATGATCGGTTCAGTGGTTTAGGCGTGAAAAGGTAACAAACAAACAAACAAACTCATTTTCACTTTTATAATATTAGTTAGGATTAGGATAGGATTGCAAACATATACCAGTTATTAGATGGTATTTCCTAAATTTACTTTTTAGCTCCATCATTATTTACTGTGGCAAGTTTTCATACGAACATAAATACATAAATAAGCAATATTTCCCGAGATGTACTTACTATTTGATATCGTATACGATTGTGTTCTGTGTACTAAATTAATAAAAAAACTAAAGCTCAGAGACATACATTGCTACTGAATAAATTTTCAGATGAATATACAAATACATTTGATGTGCGTTCATGAATTTTAAAATTATAATAAGACAGCTAGTATTGTAGAAGAATAGCTAAACCTTACCTCCATTATAAAAATACATACGTCGCATTCATGCTAGAATTAATAATAATATGAGCCCTTTATATATGTCCCATGGCTGGGTACAGACCTCTTCTTAGTGCGAGACGTGTTCGACCATAGTCCACCACGCTGGCTCAGTGCATGTTAGTAGTATATTTCATCATCGGGAACATTATAGAGAACTTAGACATGCAGGTTGTTGTAATGATTAATTGCAACACTGAACGCCATCTATTTTTGAATATTGTGCACTTGTCATATTATAACGTTTTAAAAAGAAAATATAACATACTCTGTAATCTGCCCTTGTTTAAAATACATACATTATTTTGGTTGTTTTGCTCAGTTCGTGTTTTTTGATTTAATTACCTAGTTCAATTAAATAAATACTAAAATACTAACATATAATATCACAGGTTTCCTCGCAATATTTTCCTTCACCGTTAAAGCAAGCGATAATTAACTAATTAATATGGACATAAGCTCGAAGAGTCACACATACCTGTATACCAAAGCACGTGCTTTGGAATACAGGACCTACGCTTTGAATCTCTGAGTGACAATTCAATGGTCTCCCTTGTGGAAGAACATCTAATAGACGCAGACATAGCCTAATGGCTAGATGTTCTAATGTTCGAAGTAATATTCCGTATTTTGGAAATCAAATATGAAAACATTAACGCGAAGTTTTCTAAACCACCAGATATACCTAAACTTAATTTAATTTCAATTTACTAGAGAGTAATTTAACTAGACGGTAATCGATGTATATAACCAGTACTAAACAGCTTAATACATTGTACACAAGTTAAACGTGTAGCTCCAATTCATTGAAGTCTCGATTAAAACAGCTAAAGCTAACTTCAGGCACTTCAGTCTAATTTTGACCTAGCGTTGCTCTTATACCAGCTGTAGTTTAAATATTCAGCGAAAGATTGGATGTAATCTATACCTAGGTGAATAACCACAGTTTTGTAAGTTGATCATTTTTCGAAGTCTGGACCATTCGGATCACAAATTTTATTTTATTTAAGATTGACTACACGGATGGCGTAGTGATTTATGTTGTCCCCTCACCACTGTCATTGCGCCAAGTGTTTTGGGTTCGATCCATAAACGGGCCAAAATTTGCGTGATTCACAAATTGCTCCGAGTTTGGGTTTTTTTTTTATGGATTAGGGGTCAAACGAGCAGACGGATCGCCTGATGGTAAGCGATTACTGCCACCCATGGATACCTGCAACACCAGAGGAGTTACAAGTGCGTTGCCGGCCTTTTAAAAAGGAGTACGCTCTTTTCTTGAAGTGTTGAAGGTCGTATTGGTCCGGAAATACCGTAGGCGACAGCTCATTCCACAGTTTTGTTGTGCGAGGCAGAAAATTCCTGGAGAAACGCAAAGTTGTGGACTGCCAACCATCTAAATGATGGGTGTTGTGTTTGTTGTTTCAATGTTTGAAAAGTCCATCGCGACACAACAATTAATCCTAGTGCGAGAATTGTCTTTTTAAAGATTTTTTTTTTATAAACCTCAAAAAATAAAGAATTGCTGAACATATAATTATTTCCTATCACGGACACTTAGGTTGTGGAATGAAACGCTTCGCCAAGGCTTTCTAGGAGAACATTGCAGAATAAAATCCTAGAAGAAGTGCATTATTACTGTGCCGATAATGATCGAGACACCCTTGACGTTACAAATGTGCATAGTCTATGGTAATCACTTGCCACTGTCAGTGTTATTAAAGATCTCAAGCATTTTAAATACTTTCAGCATTAATGGTCTTGGGGAAATTAAGGTTTTAATCTTCTCAATGACATAAAGTGTAAGTTATAAAGAAAATTACTTTACACCGTCGTTTCATTATCGTTAAAACTTTTTTTACGGAGAATGATAAATTGTCTATTTTTATATTACGCAAACTTATTTTACAGTCGGCTATACCTAAGATGCTGGTAGACAATAAAATCCGCCTATAAAACTTTATACGTCTTTTAAATAGGCAGCAGATAAGTGTACAAAAAATGAAACCACTCATAATCCACAACATTTTATATGGTTGTAAAGTTACCACTATTTAATGTTTCATAGGAAACTAAAGCTTGGGTTTCTACGAAAAGTGCATTAAAGATTATACACAGCCAATAACGCGCGAGTGCCTAACTGGTGTTGCAAGAGTAGGTTGCGGTTACCGCTTACCAACAGACGGGCTATGTGCATTGTGCATATTTGGTAAACAATCAAAGTAGTATAAACATCAATAAGTTACCAAATTTATTAACCTATGAGTCTTCTTCAGAGGTAAATAAATACTCTATGTGGGTCTGTCTGTTAGTGACAGGCATAACTCCAGAACCACTGGACCGATTGACTTGTAACTTGGTGTGCAGACACCTTGTAGTCATACCTCGATTGAATTTGAATATGGGCCTTGTGGGTCAAAAGACCCCCGATATATAGGGGTCACAAGATCACATGAAGACGAAGAGGTTAAATCCTGGGTTTTTACACACATCTCGTTTTTCGATATTTTTAAACTGCCACACTAATGATTCTTTTTTTCGTGGAGGACCTTACAAATATTCAAGCGACGTAAATATAGAACATCCAGACTAGAAACAAACATTTTTGATGGCATTTTTATTTGTTGTGTGTGCGATTCAAGGCTTCAGCACACGGCGTAGTGACAGAGACGAGACGACCACGTAAACCAGTAGGTATGACATTCAAGCAGTACTTATTATTTAAACATAAATAAATTACATGGTTCATTAAACAATTTACTTTAAATAGTATAAGCGAAGAAAGCTTTATACATGAAGCAATGCAGCGAGTAGGCACACCGTGGAGTTTTGGTCCGTAGGCCCGAAGTACGGGAGAGCCGGACATAACCCTCTTGCTTTCCCTTGTGGCGAGATGGTATGCATCAGACGCATTTCCACACGTAAAAAAGGGCATCCTTCGATAAATTGTGTCCCCGTTTTACTAACTAAGTTATTGACAATTCCACGGTATGAGTCGAAACCTAGGTGATGCTATACTTAGCATAAAAATGCTAAATATCACATAAACATGAACAAATTTTAACACTCACAATAAAATTCGTGTGCTATGTTTTTATATCTCATTTAATAGGGGTTAAGTATATTGCTGTCTATTGGCCACATTACCAGACCGTCTGCTAACGTCGTCTTAATAAAAAGACTTAGCAACAGTCTGCCAATCACACTCAAACGTAATCGCAATGTAACACAGTTAAACGAGAAATGGAGAAAATATGTATTACACGTCATTAGTTCAGGCTTATCTACTACAGGAGTATTGATACAAACATTATTACTACAAGCAAGATTGATTGACGACGCTTCCACGGCTGGTGGATCTTATCCCGTTAATTATAGTAATGAACTCCCTACAATGTGTACGGGAACTTGTAGCCTTTATCGTGACGTCATCATAGCTAGCTATTGCTTCCTTTGAACATTGCTGATATCGGTCGATTGAGTATCATATTGGTATTATGACGTAATGTTTGCTGACTTTACTTTTACTTAAACCCAGTAGGCATTAAGCTCAGTTCCTATTATGTCGAATTTAAAACTTAACTGTCACCGCTTTGAGCATATAGGCGTGATTTTATGTATGTAATGTATGATTCGACAATTTAAAAATAAATACTTTTGTGGTTGAGTAATGTCAAGGTATATTTTTATGACAACTAGGATTAAACGGGATCACATAATATCGTACAGCTTTACTAACAAAAAAAAAACAAGAATAACGTCATATATTACTGATCTTTTGCTTTTCATAGGGATGTTATCCGCACCTTTCGAACCATAATCGCTTAGCTATGAACTCTTTAAATACTATGCAACTCATGTAATCAAATTATACAATAAGATTCAATGTTATTGGAAGAAAAAGATCCTAAAACATTAATGACTGCGTTAATTCAACACAGTCATGGTCTACCTTTGTCCAAAGCTTCATTCAAATCTTTTCAATGGTTTACATATAATTGCATAGTAAGGATTCAAATGTCTTCATAATATCAATGTTAAAAAATTGACCATCATGCTTCGGCTGTATCCGGACTTATTATCCTCTTCAGCATAAGAAAGAATTTTACCTAAAATGTCAAAGAAAATGTCTCTTATTTAGTCGTAATCTTCCTTATTATAAAATATTACATAATTATTGTGAACTTCTCGAATAATGCATATTCGGTTAGCCTCTATATCTGATCTAAATCAGTCATATTATTCACTTTCCAATTTAGTGCTGTATCACCGCTTGCTTCCTATACAGTGTTTAATAGTTGAGTGTGGTGATATTTAAACATTGTATAATAAATCCTGTGACGACAATAAACCTTTATCCTATTAAACTATACTGCCTTTAAAGAGGTCGCAGAGTTTATGCCAGGGTCAGGCAAAAAGTTTTGTATAAAGAAATTCCTAGTAGCAGCACAGAGTCTGGAATTGTGTCCATTAGAAAGCAATAGGTTAGTCCCCTATTACGTAAAACCTAAAATTATAGATGGTGAAATATGGGAGCTACCATCTCTGCCTATCCCTTGTGGAATAGAAGCGAGAGATTGTAAATAAATGTATAATGTTCATAAAATACGAAATTTGTTTTGAAAATCTTCTGTTTTATAAAAACAGCCGTCATCTTCCAAAAGACTAGGTAACTTGTCGTCCTAATATATCCAATGAACATACGTAATATTATAATATTACCATACTATTTAAATATAAACCAGACACGCTAAACCAAAAGGCAAAGTAAATAAAATCAATAGTAAAGAAAATCTGCAGTCATAACACGAAATGCAATTGTTCACTTTGGCAAAACATAAAGTCATCTAAAACCTCGATGCTACAGCCAATGCGTTGCCAAACATCCGAAGATAGGTGCTTCAACTTTGTACACTTCCATTTGAAAAATACCGTTAATATCGAAGCACTAACCGTACGCACTGCATTAAAGTATATCAAGCCAAACACAACCGTGCCGCTACGCTTTAAAGTTTAAAATTCAATGAAGTCAGCGCAACAACTTTGGGCGCCGTTTCGACGTTTCCCTCCATTAACATTTTACAGAGAGTTTCAATAAGCTTTTGCTTTGAAATTGGCTTTTCATAGTTTTTTTCTTCTTTTGATAACATTATATTATTTGGATAAATAACGTCATTATTCTTGTATTCAAACTGAAGATCGGCCCTTGTTCAATTGTTCACTTTGCGAGACTTTTAATGTCTTCTTGTTGAAAGAGAGTATTTCGAATAATCTGCCTTTTTTGAGATAAGATGTTTAATATCCATTGCGAATAATGAAACAAAACATGGTTTGTATGAGCTGTTTATCTTTGCTTACAATTTGTATGACTTTGTTGAGGAAAATGGATCATCTTTGTGTTGTTGGCAACAAAATGGCACTGTTTATGAGCCATTACACTTTATTCCGATCTGCTGGTTCCACATATTCTAGCCATATGAATTACATTAGGGGCGATTAAAGTTGTATCTTACTGCCAAAAGAACATTAGGGACGCCTTAAAACTATTATCTAAGATACACTAAACCGAATATTGTATTTTGTATCAGTGTAGTTTCAGTTGCTATTGGTATCTAAAGCGTAAAAATAATGCCTCAACATACAACGCGACTTACTTTTTTTCGAGATACTATTTATGTCACTTGCTGTACATCAGAAAAAATACAGCTATCACTACAAGACGTCATGTGAATTTTGAATATAATATGAAGGGCGATATTAAAGGGCATGTACGGCGTGTACGATCTTATAAAAATGCCACTACATTGTCAGCTAAAAGGACACAGACCACTGGCGTTCATACTAACATCATATCGTCTCGTTAGGTAGCTCTGCTAGGCAGCAGCAATTTTATAGCAATGTTATTGTAATATTACTACACAACTATAGAATGTAACGCGATACACAGTGTATAGTTTTTATTATTCTATCGTAAACCAAATTTCCAAAACTAGAACTGCAAGATATAGAAGTACGATCCATGATGTAGTATTAGTGTCTCTTTATAATGTAAAGAAATAAAAAGCATACACTTATGTACTTTATTCTATAGATAGAAGTAATTTATGACGTTATCTTATGTATCTTTGTGATTTGCAAGATATTTTTTTTATATGTAATGCCTAAAATCATCTTAAGTGATCTTTTCTAACGATATATAGCGATTTTTTACTAGTAAAATTTTATTTTATTCAACCAAGATAAGGAGTTTTACCCGACATCAAAGCGTCTTTCAAAAATATGTCTTGTGAAAAAAGACTTTGTTTTAATGATCATCGTAGTGTAGTGTGCTCCAAAGAATTGTTCCGTCGCTGAAGGAGAGCACCGCCCGCAAACAATTTCTCACAGTCAGCTTTACTAACCAACAAAAATATAAGAAACCAAATATATAAAACACTTATCACAACATAACATTTCCTGTAATATTAATAAATTACAATTTCTTAACTTATTGTTAAGCGGAGTAATACTGCCACTTATGTAGTAAAAATTGGTCAATACGAAAAAAATAACAAAAGGAGGCCCGAATACAATAGAAAACTCTTAAATTCGGAGTAAAGTTTAGAGCTCGAAAACCTTTTACCGCGACGCCAAACTCACAAAAGTGATTTAATTCCAATTCATTCATGACCCAGTGAATGAGTCCATCTTAATTCGTTCCCTGCTCCTCACTTCAATAAAAGTTACAAGATTCCGAAAATTACTTGTTCAATTGAAAAGTTTTCGGATTGCCAGCGAGCAAAATAATTAAATTTAGCTCACAACTCCTGTGGAAGTGACTAAGTTTTATAATGGTTTATGACAATATGGATTTATTAATTTTACATGAACGGAATCTGCACCATTGACACAAGCCAAATTTATTCCTCAATTTTATAATATTGCCCGATCATTATTTTATTTAAATAGGCAAGAGAATTTCAATTAGCTACTTATCCAAGCAGGGAAAAGTGGGTTGCTATAATACTTGCAAGCGTTGGATTGTCGAGATAGGGTAGTCACCTGCCAGTGTATCTTTCAATACACATAGAATCCAATTCTATTGTACGCCTTTAGATTTAATTTACTCACTGTCTAGTTCCAAGCAATTGTTTGCTATTCATTCATTTAATGAATTTAACTACTCGAGCACTACTAATTATTAATTTAGTTCAAAAGGCTCTTAATTTACTGCGGGTTTAATTAATTTAGTTAACTTCTCGTGTTTTTCTTGTATAAAATATGGAGCAAAAATAAAATTACGTGAATGCAGTAAGTTGTCTGACGGGGCAATCAATATAAAGTCTTAGGAAGGTCATGATAAGAGTCTTTAAGAGTCCTTGACGGTGCGAGAGCTTCGAGTGGGAAATGCTTTAAAAAGTTTTATTAATTAGTAGGAGGTTTGGAGAAAGATTAAGTATGAAAAAGATAAACATTCGTAGCTCTAAGAACATCGTTACTTTATCTAAAGTTTATGGTTTGAATACTTAGAACAACCATAAAATTTGTTTATACAGTCGTAAGTATTCTTAGATACATCAGCTATTCTTTTAAGAAATTGTTGTTTCTGTTAAAGTTAATTCTCTCAGTTATGAAAGAAGATGTATAGGGCCGCGCTGACAGATATTTTCTCATTACTAAAGAAAAAATAAATGTATCTTAGTATATTCTCTTAATGAGTTCTTTCTCTTACTTCATTACGAGTTACCGAGTATAGAATTGAGTGCTACAATTTACCAAGCCGTAAAGTCAATTGAACCGATTTAACGAACTTTTCAAGTTGGTCACCACTTAAACTTATAATAAGAAAACTTACATACGCCCGACGTTCATTTGTACAATTTGATTGCTCAAAATTTAGTTCAAACTGTTAAATTAATGGCAACTGTAATAAAAATAGGATTACTGCAGGGATTTATATCAAAACCATTATGATAATTACTCACACGGGCTAACTCTAACTTAATTTGAATGAGTGGGTGAGCGTAAAAGCTTATCCTTTAGAGATTAATGTTGAAAGAGTACTACATTACTCGAAGTAATTACTGACAGAAGCAATTAATCCAGCCACGGTCTTTCCTCGCTCCCGTTGAAATATTGTCGGTGCACATAAGTTTTCAATCTGCCTCGATGGATTTTGGTCTGATTGCAGAGATATCTTTGTGTTCCTGTTTCATACAAATCATTTGCATTTTTTATTTACATTTATAATGCAGCTCACTGTTTTTATTTTATGCAAATATTTTTATTAGACGTCGTTATAATCGATGGATGTTCCAAAATGTAAAGATTTTTCTGTACCAGGGAAAGTATATATATATTACTTTATTGACTACAAATTTATACGCAGCTCATTTAATACAGTGTATATCTCAAATAAATAAAATAATAAACATATAATAAAAAAAATTGTTGAATCTTAATATTTAAAAAATCTTACGGTAATATTCACACATAATACTAAAGCATTATGTAATGAAATATTTTCAATATTGCAGATATCCATCCGCGATAATATCAATCAACGCTTTTATGAAAAGATCAAGCGCATTCTAATTAAGTCGACGCTACGTTTGCAAAATACAATCACTCACCGTAAATCATCGAGATGAACAGCAGTATCGCATTCAATACGTATGAATGCCTCTTTATTCTCTTCAAATCCCCGGCCATTTTGTTATATTATATTCTTTTAAATACTATTTTAATTTGACACTCTTCTTCTTTTCATCGTCACTTTACACTTAATAGTATCGGTTCTTATAATCGTACCATTTACATCTATCTCCTAATTACTAAATAGCTAAACATCTTGTCACAACTTATTTGCTTCTACAACTCTACGAGATTCCACTAAATACGTCAACATTTATTCTACGTGGTAATTAACGCGCTGACAAATAGTTTTATGACACTTAGTTAAAACGAATGTCTTTTCATATATTTAAGTTCCCACTTAATTTTCGTCTATTTTTATGTTATCTTTAACCGATGCCGATGTTGGACGCATAAATTGTAGAACGCTGGTGACTTCAGTAACGCGTGCTTGGATTACTTTACTGAGCATAATGAGCTAAATGCATCTAAAATTAAACAAAATATCTGCGTTGTTTTCGAAGATAAATCTTATTTAATCCCGGCGCGTAAATTTAAAATAAATTTTCGCTTTTATACGACATTTTCTTAAGTACATTTACGTTCACTTGACACACTGTATACACTCTTGTTCATAAAAGTTTCGCATCACAGAAGGATTCACTGATGTTATTTGGCTTAGGGAACAAGTTGTATATCGGCATCGTCGGTGCTGTTTTTTCGGTGAGAGCGCGAGCGTCCGTTTGAGGAGGCAGCCGCGAAAGCACTGACTTACATAAGGGATTCGCCCGGTGCCAACCGAGCGTTCGTACGAGAGGGATGGCAGACGATTTTTGTAAGGGTTGCAGGTCGCTTTTGGTGCGAAATGAAAGGGACAGAAGAGATTTTCGCATTCAGGCCATGGTCTGCTGAAACGTAACGTTGAAATCTTGTGTGAAGACGCAATTAAAATGTACATAAATCCGAAAGAGATACGTTTCAGGAGTAACACGTCCAAGTTAATAAGTATTTGATCTGGCAGTTAATGGCTTATATACGTGTATGAATTCTAACGTGATATCATTATCAAGTTTAAGTTTTATATCGAGTTCATTTCTTCGCCTTCACCATTGCACGGGCCTGATATAAACGTATAATATATTTTAAAACAAAAACATAATATTGTAATATATGGGATATTCGTGTTATCTCAAAATACCGCATTAGATTGAATTTTAAACATGTATGTTTAGTTCGTAATTTGGAAAAATGACGCGTAGTGCTCATAATTTAAGAAAAAAGCAAATCTGCACTTTGTACACACATGTGTTCAAAGTAAATTTAATATTCGATTCGTTTTCTAATTGATCACAGATTTCACTTCAGATTTTTACTAAGGATTGGAAAATTTTCTTATAAAACTGCATTTTCTATTTCAGTGCTTGTTACAATAAACATTTTTTACGAAGTCATATTAAATACATAACTGAAATGTTTTTAGTAAGATAATGCTATTCTTTTGCGTTTCAGATTAAAGCCGAGAAATATTTTGTGTGGCAGGGAGGACACGTACATATCGTTTTAATGACTGCATTGATGGCGCAGAGATAGTCACTGTGACTGTTGTGCATGAGGTATCGTTTGATACCCATGTCATAGTGTTTATTAGATTTTCTGCCACAAACATTTTAGTTGTAGAGTCTGAAACTGTGCCCGTTAGTCAGCAATAGGCCGGGACTCCACCAAAGCGGAGATGAGACGAGCGGAGAGGAAATGTTTTTTAAACAACCAATAGAATTGTGTTATTGACACATCTCCTCTCCGCTCAGCTTCAGTGGAGTTCGCTGTGTGAGCGGCGTGCAGTGAGCGATGTCACTTCAGAAAAACATCTCTTCTCGCACCGGCACACAGCACACCGCACACATCTCCGCTTTGGTGGAGTCCCCCGAGCTGAAAAACATCTCTTCTCGCACAGCACACAGCACACCGCACACATCTCCGCTTTGGTGGAGTCCCGGCCATAGGTTCGCCCTTTATAACTTAAATATGTGCGTGTAATACATCTCCTACCTCTTTGAAGACTTAGACTATGTCTGTACCTTTTCAATTGTAGTTATGCAATAAAGAGTATTCTATCGTTCTATTCAACTGCAAACATTTTATTTGTCTATCCCACAAATAAAATACTTGAAACGTTCGTTCATTTTAGGTTTTATCATTTTGTATAGATTGTTATCTCGCTTTTATGTCAGGGTATTTTCTGTATGATTGCTTTGTAAACTCTTATAATATATATTTCTTATATCTGGGAATAAGACGCGCTATATGTTTTAAAGTCTTTTTGGTTTTCATAAGCGAGTGCTTATGTTCGCTTGAGAGCATGAGAGTTTTAATTGTTTCTATTCGAAAATTAGTAAACGGCAATTATTATAATAATTCTTTATTCAAGTTACCAAGACTCATTTAATTAGGAAAACACTTAAGAATTTGTTAGTAAGATAATCTAAAGAGCAGCGATAGCTCAGTGGGGAGACCAACAGACTGCAATGCAGAGGGTCTCGGGTTCGAACCCAAGTCGCGCACCTCTGACTTTCGGAAGTTATATGACTTTTCGAAATTATGTGCGTATTGATTGACAATTATCGCCTGCTCCGTGCCTCGGAGAGCACGTTAAGCCGTTGGTCCCGGCTGCCATGAACATCTATGGCAGTCGTTATTGGGAGAGTGTCGATACAAAAGATCTCACTGGGTCGAAGTGTCGCTGGTCTGCACTGACAAGATAAGATAGTAAGATAATTACAACTATGGATTAGTTGAGACTGACGAAATATGGGTGCGAATCATTTCTGCCTTTTCTTCCCTAGCTTTATAACCACTTAAGCAAATAATTATATCAAATTGTACAGTCCGAGTAAGTTAAAGTATCAAGATAGCTTTTTCACAGGTCGGAATGAGGCAAAGTAGGCATTAGCTTCTTCCTACTTGGTATTTAAATCGCAGCCAAAGTATGGATGAAATGCATCTCTACAAGCTAAATAAAATGTACTGCATATGTGAGGTGTTATCATAAAAGTTATTTAGTACTAGTTTTCACCCGCGGCTTCGCTCGCGTAAATGTAGGTTAGGTTAGGTTAGATTTGCAACAGTTATTTTTTCTGGATGAAAGGTACCCTATGTCCTATTCTGTACCACTGACAACGTGTATGCAAAATTTTATGTTGATCGGTTGAGTAGTTTAGGCGTGAAAGCGTAACAAACAAACAAACAAACAAACTCATTTTCGCATTTATAATATTAGTGAGGATGTACTGACTGCTTCTGTGGCACAGCGTCAGTGTATACGATAACAGAGGTAATTGTCATGGGTCAAATTCCTGGCTCACGGGAAATGTTATCGAGATTATATCTCAAAAAATTCTCAATACCAGCACGACGTGTAGAACTGTGGTAGACAGTAATAGGCTCGCCCCGCTACCTTATAATTGTGTGTAATCTATAATAATAATAATATAATAATAATAAACTTATTTCTTAATTTGGCACAAAAATACAATAACAGCGTCACAAACACGATATTTAGTATTTACGATAATCTCTGGTACCCAGAACAAGATTCAACTTGTGTTTAGGGTACCAGCGTTTTCGCGCACATTACGTGAGTAGTACTCATAAGACCATAGAAACTAAAACCATACTTTGCAAAATTTGGGAATAGTTAACCTCTGATCGTTCTTTCAGGTGTAATATGTATGTATGTATTGCACATACAACGCAAACAAAGGTCTGTGAAATTAAAAATTATGCCTTTATAATAATTTGAGAATAAATTTGAAATAAATTGCGATTACACCCAATGGTTTTTCCACGACTTTTTCTAACAAATTATACGAGAGAAATTGGTGGATATAAAATTCAAATTAAGCCCGTCTTTCTGGAGTCAAATCATTAAACGGTTTGTCACCGATTGTCTCAGCAATACACAACGAGACTTGTACAGTGTTACCATCTTTTTACACATTTTTCTTTTTATGTTAATTTTGAATCCTTTGTTCGGAATTAGCATGAGATTCTTTTTTTTTTTGTAATTATCTTCATTAACATTATTGTCGTTGCGTCTCCCTCGTGGTGTATAAATTATAAAGATTGTTGCTCAGATTTGAAGGGACAGTTTGAGGCAATGCTTTCTAATAGGGGCTTGTTATCCTTCAAAGTTAATAAGGCTTGCATCTAATTTCAGCTTAATATAATATAGTCTTTCTTTTGTGCGAATATTACACATTAAATTTGAACTACTATATACGAGTATGATTTTCATCACGGTTGTTAGTGGGTTTTTCTGCCAAGAAATTATCAGTAGCAGCACGTAGTCTGGAGCTTTGCCCATTAGACGCCAATAGGCTCGTCCCCTATTAAATGAGACTTAAAAACATACTGCCGCGCTTATAAAAAACGCATTAACTACCTTTTGACAACTTTTGAGAAAAACGCGGTAAATTTATTTTTTCTTATTTTACTTGTCTCTCCGGAACTAAATTAGTTATTGATGTGAAAATTACACTGAGACAAGCAGCAGAGTATAAGGTACACTCTTCTGTTTATTAAAATTATTCAAATGTTATAGTACAAATACAAAAAAGTACTTATTGTTAGAAAATATTATCGTTTTATCATATTCAAAGTAATCATAAACGCATCAACTATACTACATAATGCAATTATGCCTAGTAAATCATTTTAGTGCACTTTTCAATAGAATTATTTCACAAGAATGTTTTACTTATACTAATAATAAGTGCATTGACTACTTCGATTATTGCGTTTATGTTTAGCAAAACCTTTTTAATTACAAAGTTGAGTCCAAAGAACTGGCAACATGTGCGTGTGGATAACACCTTTTTGAGTTCAAAAAAGCTCTTATACAACAGCTTTGTCTTGACTTTCAACTCAAGAACCGTAAGAGCTAGAGACTCGCGGTCAACGCCATTCGACTCAGAGGGACCGACGGCTTAACGTGCTCTCCGAGGCACGGAGCAGGCAATAATTGTCAATCACTACGCACATAATTTTGAATAGTCATATAACTTCCGAAACTCAGAGGTACGCGACGTGGGTTCTAACCCTCTGCATTGCAGTCTGTTGGCCTCCCCATTGAGCTATGGCTGCTAAATTTATTATTATTATTATAACATGTTATGGTGTACAAATTATAATATATTGTAGCTGTTGTTATCAACAGCTTACTTAATTAAAAATGTGTAAAATCATGAATAACACAACATGTATAAAACCCTTATTAAATTATTCAATTAATGTAGAAACTACTTTCAGTTAACAATTCGTTACAGGCATCAAAAAGCCATTCCAACACTCAACAAACTGAACACTCAAAAGGCCAAAACTTGCTTAAGTCAATAACTCGTTAACCACGCGTTCCCCTATTCTGGCAAACTCAAATGTAAGTAATCCGTTAAGTAAGAGACTGATACGAAACTAATCAAAACACAGTTAAATTCTAAGAATTTGTCGCAGCGTTGACAATCATAGTAAGTGCGTTAATATTGAGTTAGATTCCAGGATTTTGCAGTGAGAAATTCTCAGTAGAAACGTCGAAGTACAAAAATTTTTTCTTTTAGGTCACAAAGTATCACTAATGACCGTCAAAATCTATTGGTTAGTGAGTTTACTAAGTTAATGAAGCTACATTTAGATTAGTTGATATGTTCGGGCAAAGTGTTGAGCCTATAAGAATATACCTGCTACAAACTTACGGCCCCTCTTTTAAATTGCTATTCCTAATTACTAATCCTAATCCTAACTAATACATATTATAAAAGCGAAAATGAATTTGTTTGTTTGTGTTTCACGCCTAAACCACAGAACCGATCATCCTGAAATTTTGCATATACGTTGTCAGGTGTACAGAAACGGACATAGGCTATCTTTCATCCCGAAAAAAACTACTGTTCCCGAGTAAAACAACAATAACGTTCTTATGGTAATAGATGGCGCCACGTGTCTTTCGAATCATGATTGAATTATATTATTACAAGGAAAGAACAACCCGAATTGATTGTCAAATTCTAAATTAACGCGAGCGAAGCCGCGGGCAATAGCTAGTAATTTATAAATGCGAATGTGAGTATGTTTGTTTGTGTGTTACGCTTTCTTAACTACTCTACCGATCATCGTGAAATTTTGCATACATGTTATCGGGAGTACAAAAAAGGACATAGGATACCTTTCGTCCAGGAAAAAGTACTGTGTCCGAGAGATATTTTTTATTTTATTTTACTAAGGTGGCAAACTAGCATACGGCCTGATGGTAAGTGGTCACCGTAGCCTATATACGCCTGCAACACCAGAGGCATCACGTGCGCATTGCCGACTCTTTAGGAAAGGAAGTGGGAAGGAGAAGAAGCGGGAAGGGGGAAAGGAGGTGCTTGAGCCTCCGGCAGCAGCCATGGTCACGGGGAGACTAAGTCTCCCCGTGACCATGGCTGCTGAAAAGCAACCGAAACGTCGGGGAAAGTGTAAACATAAATATAAATAGTATAATAGTATAGTAATAGTATAAATAGTTTTAATAGTTTCAATAATTTAATTAGCTTAAAAATTTGTAAAGTTTGATAGTAATAGTAGCGTACCAGTTTTTAAAAATTTTGTAATAAAGTGTCAAATAAACTACGCGATAAAATCCGTATATAGTAGTTTAATTTCAACAAAGTAGCAAACTTAGGAATTTTGGTCGAATTTTGACCACAAGGCGACCGCTAGTATATATTATTAAATCCTCATTTCGAAAGCTATGGTTTCAGAACCTACATAATAGGGGCCGAATCTTTTACCGTCTACCGAGCAAATTTCTTTGACTGCTGTACATGAGGTTTCGGATTCATTTACCGTGTTGGGCAACGTATTATTGGGTTATTCTACGGAAATTTTCACTAGTATCACACTGTCAAAGATTTCTCAATAGCGTCACGGAGTTTGGATCTGAGTATGATAGAAAGAAAACAAGAAAAATCATTTATTTGCCACAGAACAAAAGTAAAATAAAACCTAAAATAAAATAAAAACAAAAAAAAGAGAAACAAACTTATACATTCAATCTATAACAAATCAGTACGTACTCAGCTATACATGATAGACGATAATCGTAGGATTTGAAAGCATAGCTAGTGTAATGTTGGATTAAACATTTCTGCTTACCTCTGTGGAAATATACCCGTAAGAATATACATATACGTAGTATACAAAAGGCGTAAAAAGCATGACTGATTTACGCGTGGGTAATGAGGCGGAGGTTGCAGCTCCACATTTATCATTCATCGCCACCTTATGACCCGTTTGTATTATAAAATATTCACCGCTAATATTTCATCTACTCTCGATCAATTTTTTTAGTAGCGTAAAGCTAAACTAAAAGGACATCCTTTTTATTGAAAAATAGATGTAAACTAGCTTTTGCCTGCGACTTTTTACGTAATCTTTATTTTTCTTTCTTTGTATCAAGAAGCAGAAGCCGATCTGCACACATAATATTCGACTTCTGCACGGCACTGAAATATGCATCTAAATTTAAGTTTAATCTTCAGCAATACACTGTGAAAACCGCATTAAACTTTAGTAGTAGTTGTAGTTTTCGCGTGATACGCGTACAAACATACAGGCAGACAGAAATTCTCACAGACATTTTTCTTGCATATCTCCTATGTACAGACATCGACCTGTTACAACTGTAAAATAATACAAAAAAACATAATATGGAAGCTACATATACACATATAATAATATCAGCCCTGTATTAAACTGTCCCACTGCTGGGCACGGGCCTCTTCTCACTGTGAGATGGGTTAGGCCATAGTCCACCACGCTGGCCTAGTGCGGGTTGGCAGACTTCACATATCTTCGAGAACATTATCGAGAACTCTCAGATATGCAGGTTTCCTCACGATGTTTTCCTTCACCGTTAAAGCAAGCGATAATCAAATATTTAATACGCATATAACTTCGAAAAGTCAGACATGCGCGCCTTGGGTTCGAACTCGAGACCTCTGCGTGGCAGTCCAACGGTTTCCCACTAGGCTATCGCTGCTATATGTATAGATTATTTAATTTCTATATGTTTTCGTCCACAGAACTCAAAAAGAAGTTAATGGATTGAGGTAATATTTTGGCACAACGTTGCATTTCTATATAAGAATGCTTTTATATACTTTTTATTCCAAAGTTTTATCGATAAGGGACAGTGAAAATATTAGAGTAAGCTACAGCTAAGTCTGGCCAGGTTTAGCAATTGTAAAATAAACTACTGGTTGTAATATTCTTAAGTCTTAATTGGCTTAACATGTTTGGAAATATGAGCCTAATATTTGTAGGTTCTTGTCTAACTAGACAGATAACTCGGTTGACACTTAAAGTGACTAACATAAAAGGTGTAAAGATATTTAGTTATATGATACTTAAAATATTTAATGATTTATTATAGTGAGATGTTTAGTTTTTTATCAATAATATTAATAACATTCTACCACATACACACAACACCATCTAGCCCAAACTAAGCAGAGCTTGTAATATGGGTACTAGACAATGGATAAACATACATATATAACATTTTTTTTTGTAATTACATACATATTATACATATATGTATGTATTTACAAAAAAAAATAATGGTCAATTAACTAGGGATTTACATACATACATACATAGATTCACGCCTGTTTCCCAGAGGGGTAGGCAGAGACTACGGATTTCCATTTGCTACGATCCTGACACACTTCTCTGGCTTCATTCACTTTCATCACATTCCTCATACACGCCCGTCGGTTCAAGGAGCTCTTAACCTGGCCTTTGTCCAGGACGCCTCCGATCTGGTCGAGAAACGTTCGCCTAGGTTTTCCTTTTGCGACTGTTCCATTCACACTAGCCTTATAAACTTTCTTAGTCAGTCTTTCCTCGTCCATTCTTTCTACATGTCCAAACCAGCTTAACATACCCTTTTCTATTCTTGTAACTACATATATCCAGTTTCATGCCGCATCTCTCTCTAATCACACTATTTCTTATTCTATCTTTCAGAGTCGCACCACATATGCTTTAAAGGATTTGCACTAGGGATTTAAAAGCAGCAAAGTAGCTTAACCCTACAGATGGTGCCGTCACGGTACATATAATAATTACGTACTGAGCCGAGACGCGCCCACCTTGCGCTGGGCTAGGCACGCTCACTTAGAACTGGTGCTATTGGTGACGCTTCGGTTTCCTTGCTGACGGCAAGCTTGGCGAGCTTACCGGGCAACAGTAGTAGTCTGACCGACGTATGCACCTATAAAGCACCTGACCACATTATCTAGGATATTTTAGTATGTGACAGGCGTCAGCCAGATGACTTTTAAAAGAATAA
Organism: Catocala sponsa; assembly: GCA_963564715.1. Classification (NCBI taxonomy): domain Eukaryota; kingdom Metazoa; phylum Arthropoda; class Insecta; order Lepidoptera; family Erebidae; genus Catocala; species Catocala sponsa. Next base: position 3,550,032 of record OY751337.1, read on the forward strand.
GAAGCTTTCAGACACGAAACAAGAATCCACACAAAGTATTACGAAGGAGAAGTGTACTACACCCTCTTTTCGTCAGCGATGGTTAGAGTCATACTTAATATATTGTGGGCCGAATGCCGTCACTCGGACTCGCCAGACTCTGTTACAAAGAATATCTTGACAGAAAAACGCAATAGCATTTTTGTCCGATACTTGCTTACCATTACGTTATCGATTCACAATTTTAATTCAACTACCTGTATCAATGTCACAAATTAATTTATAAAAAAACGAGATAAATAAATAACAGAAGCAATTACCTTTCTTCCTAAAGATGCATCGAAATGCTATAGTTTAACGTTAACAGGACAAAGAAAGCGTTTTATTGACGGAAGTAATATCCTCAAAGCTCTGTACACTGATTTAGATTTGATTTAAGACCAATGTACTTTAAAGAACTTAAATATGCTAAATTGAACTTATCTAAAATCAACCTTAACTTCTAAGTTATAGGGTACATATTTCGTAACACAAAAGACTGTTAAGATGCCCGGAAATAGACACAACAATAAAAGGGGACGATTTTATAATTAACTGCAATGAACACTGACGGATAGAATTTCGGGAATTTGTACAATCGTTGACACATGTTGTTTTGAGATTTTTATTTTTTTAATTAAAAATCCGTCTGACTAAATATTGACATTCTATTGTGACATAAAATTTGGTATTTGGTGCGGGAATATGACGAGAATGCAATAGAGTGTTCTGAAATTCAAAATGTAGTGACATTGATCGCAAAGTTCTTTTTTATATAATTTTACTCATTCCATTGTATTACATGATGTTGTTATTCTACATAAAATATTAGTAATAAGTTTCCTTGTAAATGTCCATTGTATTAGTATAGTATTAATATAATATTATGTATTATTATTAAGCTTTGGTCAGGCCACAAAATGCTGATGTTATTTTTATAATCCTTAATACTTCAATTTTTTTTGTAATAACATTCTTGCACTCGGTATAAAAGTACGCGACACAGGGATATTATACCGAGTCATATCATGAATAAAACGAGAGACTACTAAGACTATTAAGAGTAGTAGAGTCTCGCTGATTTCAGCATGAATGCCGGTTCAACCGGGGAAGGACTACCCTCTCACCGAATATCGACGTGAAATAGCAGTATTCCTACTGTTGTGTTTCGTTCGGCGAGTGAGAGTGCCGGAGGCCCAATTACTGATTATAAAATAGCATATAAAAAAATGATAATAAACAATTTTTAATTATTATTTTAAAGTTCGGTAGTAAAATAGATCTGCAAAATATCTATGATCTACATAATATTGTATTACGTTTACGCGAATGACCTAATTACGAAATTAAATAACTTAACACTAGGTATTATCATGACCATACTATTATTAAATAATTTTGAAACTTTTAATCTACTATGTTAAACGTTACTACTATTTAAATGATTAACTATTTAGATTTAGGTTTACACTTTCGGCGATTTGGGCAATATCGACGTGAAATAGCAGTATTCCTACTGTTGTGTTTTGTTCGGTGAGTGAGAGGTGTCGGAGGCCCAATCACCCTCTTTACCCCTTCCCACTCCTTCTCCTTCCCACTTCCTTTCCTAAAGGGTCGGCAACGCGCAAGTGATGCCTCTGGTGTTGTAGGCGTCGATACGCTACGGTGACCACTTACCATCAGATGGGCTGTATGCTTGTTGGCCAACTTAGTCGTATAAAAAAAAATATGTTTCGGTTGCTTTTCAGCAGCCATAGTCACGGGTAGACGCTCTGACCGGTCTGATCGGACAAATCTATGATCTGTTGATATAATTATTAGATATCTGTCTATAATAACAGCCCATGTGGGTAAGAGAAAGCGATAGTAGATGAGAAATCGAAATTAACAGTAAGGAAAATGTAGTATACATTTATTATTTATTATGTAGCCAGTTGCACTTACTAATCGGTAAACGATTAGCGAGGTTAAGCAACGTTGGGTGCGGTCAGTCTATAGATGGGTGACCGCTTAGTGGTATTTCATCTCAGCGTCTTCGTGCTTCGGAGGGCACGTTAAAAGTCGGTCCCGGTTGTTGTCAAATTGACAGCTGCAGTCGTTAAGCCATATTAGAGGTCTACGGGCGGCTATGAACAACTCTTGGCAACAGGTTGGCCACACAAAAAGAAGAAGATGTCAGGCAAATATATTTATGGCAGTAATATGAAGTGAGGCAAAAGGACTCACTATTGAGTAAATTGGAGGTTATAAATAACCTAAGACAGTTGATATTTCGAAAATGTATCCTAAATAGATCCTGACTTCGAATCTATTGTCTTTGTTTTAACTTTGATATAATTATGTTTACCAAAAACAAAAAGTCAGTCTTGATATTCAAAGACGAAGTCGATTTATTCCTCTCCTTTGTTAAAAAGAAACACTTATATTACGCAACTCTGTGGTTAGTAAGTTTTGTTTAGTTTATGTGGTAGATCCTGGTCAGCTGTAATTTATAACTCATATCAAATCTGCAGTCATTACACCCATATTAGTGACTCTACAAGTCTCATGAGCAATAAATATCTGATAAAATTCATGGAATTAAAAAATGTTATTTATTTATTTATTGACCATAAAACTTACGTCTATCTTTACAGGCAAGCCTAATGCGATAGAGTAGCTGAATTAGACTATCTTATATATATATCTATAGTATACATACACTTACTATACACTATACTATACGCTTAAATTAAGCTGCAGTGGAAATAAGCAGCATTTGTGAATACGTTCAGTGGACATCTGAACAAATCTATCTGGTCAGACAGTGTGTTGAGCACACGCAGCGCCCGCACGAGCGGCGCGCGCTACAACAGGTTGGTGCGCGCGCGAGGCACTGCTAGCAGTTGGTAATGATAGTAACTTATAATACAGACTGTAGCTCTTTGTGAGGAAGCATTCACGTTTAAACACACCTTGTGACAAATGGGAGGGCATAACATGACATAATATTTATCAAGTTTATAGTTTTAAAATAGTTTCAGCATTAAAAATCTCTACATGGGGGCAATCAAAAGAATATAGAGATTTCTTTGTACTAAATTAAATCTTGTTAGCTATTATTCAAGTAACAACAGAATGAATGAAATATACTCAGATTCAAAACAATTACATTATGTTTACTGCATACTTTTCATTCTAGACAAGCGAAGGATTATTATTAAAATACGTTTGAAATTAATTTCACTCAAAAGTTCAAAACACAGGTCATGGACAATTTTTATCTTAATCTAAAAATATAATCTCTGGCCTAGCAACCAATTACACAAAAAAGAATAGCGTGAATTGAAGTATTTAAAATGGGTCGGCCATACTTAAACGCGAAGCAACTAAAACTCTCGAAATGAGAAGCAATAATTCATCAAGTGTACGTTGCTCGTGCTTCCTCGACAGATGTTAACACACGTTGTTTGTTTTCTTAGTTCGAGAGATATGTTTGTTATTTCCCCTCTAGAATGCCCCTTCTCGTTTCCTTTTTATTTATGTCACGAAGAATTAACTGTCGTCTCAGTTTTGTACGTTAAATTTCTTTAATACGGTTATTAGTTTGCGAAGTCGGATTGTTTTTATTTTTGTTGTGTATTTGATTTTTGATTGTAGTAATAACTTGTGTTTTTATTCTGTTGTTTTAATATCTATATGACGACATGCTAATATAATGAGATTTTAACATATGTGCTAAGTTATAATTTACGCCAAATATTAACGTCTACACATCTAGTTAATTGATTGTATCGTTCTTAAATTATTTCTGGTCATCAAAAGAGGGATCTGTGCATTTTATGCTAATAATATTAATGCAAATTTAGTGTAATTATTATGTTTGTAAAATTTATATGTATGATGTTTTTTAAACTAATGTAGGATTCTATTTAATTTTCTGGTGCAATAATTATTTATATTTGTACGGCATCCTATATATTTTGCTAGCTGTAATAAAAAAAAAGAACAATAATCATCTTGTATATTTCATTTCGCAAGACAATACTTTAACCATCGTAATCTCTAAAGATCTGTCGTCTGTCAAATAATACGTCGCCAAATCGTCCAACTTCTCTTAAAATAACAAGGGTAGGATTCGTGATATATTTATAAAGAAAATAAACGGCATACATTGACAAATGCTTAACATCAAACATGACTAAAATCAGTACACGGAGGGGAGTTTTAAAAATGACTTCATTTCAATGCGACATGTATATTATGTATGTTATTTTGGTGCCCCCATTTGGTCCAAATTTAAGTAACAATTTGTCTTCGTGACTCAGGACTAATGCATTCAAAGGAAATTGGCAAATTATATACATAGACTCACGCTCGTTTTACGCAGGGGTGGGTACGGATTTGTCGGTGAATTCAGGTGTAAATATGGTTTAAAAAACAACTAATTTATAAGCTTACTATATCTAGTAATAATTAATTAATATTTGCATGAGTTATCATACGAACATTAATTAAACATTATTGGGGAAATTAACATAGGCTATTGATCTCGTAGGTCCCGTCGCAAAAGTTGACGCTTATGTTTTCGAAGGATCACTGATCATGTAAAGAGCAGCGAGAGCTCAGTGGGGAGACCAACAGACTACAATACAATGTTTCGGGTTCGGACCCACGTCGCGCACCTCTGACTTTCGGAAGTCATATGAGTTTTCGAAATTATGTGCGTATTGATTGAAAATTATCGCCTGCTCCGTGTCTCGAAGAGCACGTTAAGCCATTGGTCCCGGCTGCCATGAACATCTATGGCAGTCATTATTGGGAAATCAGTGCCCTCTAATATCCTGACACTGGTCTAGCCTTAGGGTATCGTTAGCCTTCGGGTTGCGGAGGTCAGGTGGCAGTCGCTCCATGTAAAAACTGATATCCAGTCAAATCCGGTTAGACGAAAGCCGCCCTAAGTGACTTGGGAATAATAAAGGCTAGGGAGAAGAGACTGATCATGTAAAAGATAAGCAGTATTTTATAAAATTACACGAGCCTACATTATCGTAACGGTCGTTTAGAGACTAAATATCCATTATATAATTATTCTCATTTCCCACAGAGAACAAACCACGAAATTAAGAGAAACAGGATAAATCAATGACGCGATGGACTTTAAAAACATTCGAACAGTGGACAAACGGAACACCCATACTCGGGGCAACCATTTGTGGATTACAATACTTTTGTCTTGTTTGAAGATCAAACTAACAGCGTTAGTAGTGACCACCTACATAACTGTGCTATCTTAACCCGTCAACTGTCGAGCGGACATACGTTTGTCCGCAAAAACGAGTCATCAAAAAAAAAAAAACGACAAACGTATGTCCGCTGCACACTTGACTCGTTAATGAGTCAAGTGTTTGTTTGCACAATAAATTTTTAATAATCTTTCCGTATTTCCCCTAGACGTTCAAGAAGTTAAAGTAGCAAATTATATTTATATAAGTAGGTACATTACACAAGTTGTCTGAAAGTATCTCTTTTGCCATGGTGCCTCAGGTGTACCTGACTTTATAGGTAATTACTATCTCTTTACGACTTTCCTCTTTTTATTCGTTTCCTGAGGGGTGACTTTTGTTTTGCCTTTTCTTTTTTTTTGTGTTTATTTGTATTATTTCCTGCTGATCTCGATGGAGATGTGCGTCAGCTGATTTCGGCTGATTGTTTTTATTTATTGTAACTTTCGGATAAATAGTTTGCTTTAACAGAATTGCTACTAGTTTCAGTACAATTATACGTTGGTTTTATTTACGAATTGGTCTTATAGTTTTAAGAATTCAAACAACATGGATTTAGATTATAAAATATGATTTGAATCTGATATTGTTTTGTCTCAAGTTGATAGTATTTTATTATTGATTGATATATCGTCATCAATTTAATGTTTAATGTCTTATGTTTACGTGAATGTTATTTTAAATTGTACTATTTTAAATATACTGCGTCGCGTCATGTGTTGTACGTGATCACTAAAGTCTTATTTAAGTAAATAATATGTATAATTATTACCTTCTCTTATACTTTCGGTTACGTTTCGGTAGCCATGTTTACGATAGTATTCATCTCGATGCCTTAAAGTGTAATTTTATTTCAAACAACTCAAATATTGCTCAATTATTGTAGTTATAATTTACGCAGACTCAGCTCAAAATGTCTTGAAGTCTTAACACAGTTTGCTTGTTTTCTTTGTTGTAACGTAGTTTAAGTAAATTAATTACAGGATCGTAACATCTTAAAGGAATTGTAAACAAAATAAACCGCAGTATAATCGGTTTAAAGTAGTTTAATTTTATTGATTGATATAATTATAAAAACTTGTTTCATTCATCCAAATTTCGAATAAGAAATCCTTACTTAATATTATAAATGCGAATGTGAGTTTGTTTATGCTTTCACGCCTTAACTATGAGACCGAACAACATGAAATTTTGCATTCATGTTGTCGAGGGTACAAAATGGGACATAAGGTACCTTTCCTTTAAAAAAGTACTGTTACAAACCTAACCTAAAATGTAGTAAAATATATCTTAAATGTGTGATTTGAAAGTTCTTAAAGGAAGGCAACTTATAAACATGTTATTTTGAAACTTATTTTGTATTAACTCATAATCTGACTTTTACTCTCTCTTATGTACTTCCCTAGCCGTGTTGCCAGAGTTCGAACGAAATCCCAGGTGTGAGGAAACATTTTGCTGTGCTCTCTCTTAAAATTAACATGCCAAAAATATTTTATATCTTTAGATAAAGTAGGGATAGATTGATTTAGAATATTAGAGTTACATTCATATTTTATATGTAACTCTAATATTCTTTAGACCGCCACCATATTGTACGGATAGGAATAGCTTCATTTATTTATCATATCATCCTGAATATTGAAGTATGAGATAAAGTATGCATTATTTTAATACACGAACTGCAGCATTCTATAGACCGGCCTGAATATTCCATTTTCATTCGAGTACCTGACGTTTGGTTCTACGATAGTAATGATTAATACAGTCGATGTACAACGTGTTACTGAAAAGTGTGGTCATGGAAATCTGAAATTTCAAGTTGGTCAAAAAGTAATGGTAAGAGATTACAGGAAGGATAACAAGTCATGGGTTTAGGGTTTAGTTATTGAGGAATCTATACCTGATGTTACCTATGTAATAGATGTAGAGGGATGTAAATATTATTAAAAAAAAAAAAAAAAGGAAACGCCATGTTAATCAAATGTTACCATGTTCAGAATTATTAAGTGAAAATTAAGAACATGTTTTTACATCATAATTGCAGTAGGATGTTACGTAAAAATGATTATGTTTAGTAAAAATGTTATGTCCACTTTAATTATTTAATGTTTGTTCAGGTAGCATGCTCTCCTTTAGGCGTGGGAAAGTGTGAGAACTAGAATACTTTATTATAATTGTTTATGGCACTCACTGTCAATATATACTCTTTGGTGTATATCTATGCTCTGGGATAGCGTGCGTTGCTGTTGTAATTAAAACTAGGTTAAGTTTTATTAATACAATATATAACGGTAACAATGTACATTTAATAAATAGACCAGGCCTGACCATTTTTTTTAAATGGTATTTCTTTCGCTAGTAATTTTTTCTGTATTGCGGGGGACTTAACAAACATTGAAACAACGAATACAAAAAACGCAACACCATTTTGAGATTGGACACATTTTTGTGCTGTTTGGGATTCGAAACTACAACACTAGAAAGATATATATATAAAGAAGAATATGGTTAATTTAATTTTTTTTACTGCGTATAGCTCGTTCTGGATACTTCGGCAGTTTTTAAGAACTTTGGATATACTGAATAATTTCCAAAATTACAAAACTATGTAGTATTCCGTGTATATCTTAGTATTCCGTCGACACGTGTACTGTTATTTTTAATATTAACCATGATATTATATTCACGGGACGCAGTTTCTTACCGAGGCAGTCAAAAAGTATTTAGATTTTTGTGTTCGTAAATTACCACCGGTAGCAGACGCATGGAATCTGCATTAGCACGCTTTATATCACACTATTTTAGGCACACATCCAATTATGTAGAATTTTGAAAATATCTGGGTAAATGATGGAGTACAATACCACTGTCAGGGACCGAGAGACATTAGTCCATGTACATAAATATGTTAGACAGCATACGAGTACCATATCCGTCAATACTAACAAATCACACCGAAAATACTCTTCAGAAAAGAACCAAAATCGTTCAGTTGTATTTAACATTACACTTAATGGTCTTAAAACATTTATTGAAGGAAACAAATCCTAAATAGAACATATAAAATGCACTTTTATTACCTTTTGATTTGTGTTTCATGTAAACAATGGAAAGATTTATCTAACCTTCAAGGTGAAATAGACTTTGAAGTTAAGAGATAAAGTTTATTTCAGTTTGCAGCTCGCATATTCAGGGTGATTTTTATAATTAGCTACGGTACAATTAGTTTGACTTATATACAGTTTTTAGAGTGAAAAGTATGTTGATGGAAATAAAATAGTTTGGACAGTAATTATGGGTGTTTAAAGAACGTTAAAGTAAATGGTTTAAATTTATTATGGGGTTTTAAAAACGAATCATTTTGCAGCAAGAAGTAACTGAACCTGTACGGTTTGGGTAGAAACTTTATGTTGCTTACGCCCGATATAAATTGTTTCATCGTTCATAAAATTAAATTTAATCTATTTTAATTTCTCTTCATTTTCTTATTTAATTTGATTTAAATGTCGTGGATGAACCAACTAAATTGTTTTGTAAGAGTGGTAGTGCGAAAACAAAAATATTATAAAATATTCGGGTTTCAGCAATTGTATTGAGCGAGCCGGGTTCAATATTAAAAACTTGCAATGTTTGTATTTTATTTAAAAAATGTTCTCCATTAAGAAGCTACTTTATCTAAAAGTAACATAGGTCATAAAACATCACGTTACAAGTCACAGAAGCGGAACAGTAATCAGAAAGAGGTTGAAGCTCCGAGTATAAGCTAGTCGATTTATATGAAGATAATGGCACTGCAAACGCCAAAACCTACATACTTCGCACATCCTAACTAATATTATAAAAGTGAAAATGCGTTGGTTTGTTTGTTACCTTTTCACGCCTAAACCACTTAACCGATCATCTTGAAATTTTGCATATCCGTTGTCAGGTGTACAGAAACGGAAATAGGCTACCTTTCATCCCGAAAAAAATTATTGTTCCCGAGGAAAACAACAATAACGTTCTTATGATAATAGATGGCACCACGTGTGTTTCGAATCATGATTGAATTATATTATTACAAGCAGAGTACAACCCGAATTTATTGTCAAATTCTAAATTAACGCGAGCGAAGCCGCGGGCAATAGCTAGTTATATATAATTTTATTGAGTAAATACTATTAACGTGGTCATTTCTACAATTGACAGTAGTTGTTTTAACTGAATAAGCTTCTCATCCCAAATAATACTGTATCCCAGTATCAAACCGAATTCCATACATTGAAATAAGCCTGCTAGTCTCATATTTATCAGTTTCCCCGTCGGCATTCAGCAACCAAAATGTCCTAAATACATACCTAAAAATATAAAAGCTCCAAGTAGGGCTTAGGTGTTATTTGCAAGGGTCCGGAAGACCTCACCGTAGCCTGTGGAGCTCAAAAGCGTCATTCGTTTGAATATACCACTATTTATATTATGTAAATGACGTGGTTTGAAACGTTTGGAGGGACGTCTGGGTTGTTATTTTTTGCTCAACTTTCAGACTTTGTAATTATATGCTTAGTGAAATTTTCGTGCTACTTATTGTTATTATAAATTAGAGGTTTGTTAGTGTGCTGGTTCTGTAGCTTATATTAAATGGTGTTAGAAGTTTACGAGAATTATAGGGGGTTATAAAAGACAAAAATTTGTTCCAAGCGGTATTACATCGCTGTGTAAGAAAAATCAGAAGTCTGTAGCGAAAATAAAGCATTGATATAGGTAGGGTAGGTCTTCTGGACGAATATTTTAGTGAGTTAAGATAACCAATCTTAATAGAAATTAGACATCTACGCAAAAGGTAATATAGTGCACCAGAGTGCACTTGTGTTTTTCGCTTGCCTCATTCTCATCAACCGATTGGACCGTCTAATACATCGGTATGATACAGACCCATCGGACGATGAGAACAATAACCAAGGAGAGATCACGTACAGGACCAAGTTTACGTGTTTTCATGGCATAATATCGTTATTGTATAATCTTACAAGCTATATCATTGCTAGCTTTATTAATAGTAAGGTGATTATCCGCGTGGATGGATTTAACGAGATTTTGACCAGTTTCATCATTTTTAAATTGCAACACGTCCTGCACCAGCGATGATCCGCGCGGTTATGCGGCGTCCCGTGTATGAGGCGGCGCTCCTCCGCGCGGAGGGCGGTGGCGGTAATGTGGATTTCGTAGCGGTACCTCGCGCGGTATGGCGGTTTACGCGCCTGTCCGCGCGGATGGATTTAACGCGGTTTTGACCAGTTTCATCTTTTTTAAATTGCAACACGTCCTGCACCAACAATGATGCGTGCGGTTATGCGGCATCCCGTGTGTGAGGCACCGCCCCTCCGCGCAGACGACAGCGCAGAGGGTCGGTGGCGGTGAAAGCACCGCTCGACCGCGCGGTCGGGCGGTGTATGTGTGTTAGGCATCAACGGATTTAGTAGAGGCCGATGCGACATGAGATCCTCTTCACCGCCTACCGCGGCGATGCGCGGTGCCGTGTGTTAATCGCCTTACAGATTATCATATATACCAATGCTTTGTAATAAGTGTATAAAACACTTAAATGCTAAGAGTTCATTATTAATATAGGATATGTATTAGAAAATTCAATAATATGCGATAGATGGCAAAAAGTGGTTACATTATGCTTTTGTCAACCTCAAAACGCATATAACGGGGTCCTGAATAATATGTACGCTACAAGTTTATAATATACACTAAGAATTAAAGTCACTGCCTAAGTAAATCTAATATTTTATTTAATAACAAATATTAGGTAGGTACATAGAATGTTATATAACTGGCAGATATTTAAGTACCCATTCGCTTTTATTACAGAGTTCCTAGAAACGTCTGATGTGTTGACTTGACCTATATAATTCAGAAACTGAATAAAACAGAAAGTTTTAATGTTAGCTAAGTATATTAAATAGCTTTTATCGTATATTGACTTACATTTCAATTTAATTTTGATTAAAGTCCTACTATGAATATGGACATCAAGCTGTTTGGGAAACTTTGGAATACATACATGACTCCCACACGTATAACCTTGAAGGAATAGGTAGATATGCATAGTAACGTTTTTTTTTTTAATATTCTATAACATACACACAACACCATCTAGCCCAAACTAAGCAAAGCTTGTACTATGGGTACTAGACAATGGATAAACATACATATATACTTTTTTTTTTTGTAAATACATACATACTATACATAGAAACACCCAGACCAAGACAAACATCCATGATCATGTACACAAATGTTTGACTTGTGCGGGAATCGAACCTCAGGCGTGGCAGTCGGTTACACCAACCACTACGCCATGGAGGCCGTCAAAATAGGCACTTATACTTAGTCAACCTAGTTTTAGGGACTAGATTGACCAGGGTAGTTACGTAACGGAGATAAATTAAAATATTTACTACGCAATTTAAAAGGTTCATATTATTAGATTTAAAACTTGTACAAAAAAAGGAACCCGAATTATACAAAATAATATATGACTAGACGGAAGCAGAATCTCAGGCGTGATTCTTGTAAGGCTCACTACGTGGTCCAAAACAATGGACCACTTATCTTGGTAGCTGCAGCAGACGAAGCAGGAGCACCCCAGGGGCGTCTTCAGTTTTTATACTGGCCGGCCACCGCTCGGAAAGAGGGATCAAAAGAGTGGAGCGCTACCGTCCGCATGACGCAGCCGCCAGCACGACGGATCCACGTGACAGTATGACACCCTTATACCGACTATACAGGGTGATTTTGAAATCGAGTCATTCTTTTTAACCACGCATTCTACTGGTGATATAGAAAAACCCTGACCATATTTTTTTATTAGAATTATGTTTTTGGAGAAATGAATGTACCGATTTTTATCGTGAAATGGTTTCAGAATGTTAACCACCAGTCACAATCTTAATATTATACTAATTTAAAAAAATAACATAACAATAACTGGTGTCGTAAATAATAAGGACCGCTCTTATTACTTACGACATTAATTATTGATGTTATATTTTTTTTAATAAGTAAAAAATTAAAATTTTCTCGGGTGATTAGCATATGACTAACTGAAATCATTTCACAAAAAAAAAACGGTACATTAATTTTTCCAAAAAAATAATTCTCATTAAAAAAAAATATGGTCAGGGTTATTCTATACCACCAGTAGAATGCGTGGTTAAAAGGAATTACACGACTTCATAATCAACCTCTTTATTATTTGTCTCATGAGATAGGGACTGAAGTTAGCCAAGTACATTCTGTGGACTAAATGCTGCTATTAAGGACTTTCTAACATGAAATTGCAGTAACTAACGAAGTATGGTACACATAAATATAAAATTATAATTTTCTTTTAAAGAATATTAGAAGAATAATTCCTGTGTCTCGGAGGACTTTTCCAACATTCAAATAACCGACACAAAGAACACACAGGGTCGGAAAAACTATTTGTGGATCACACAGTTTTTTATACCGAGTGGGGTTCGAACCTACAACTCTCGGCGTGATAACAATGGTTAGGCGACCACTTACACCTCTACGCCATAATTATAGAAAGAAAGAAAGAAAAAAGAAAGAAAAATGTTTTATTTGCATCTCCATATATACATAATTTTAAAAACAATATTAGATAATACAATTAACCCGAAAACGGTACATGGAGATCAAATTAGGCAACTACGTCAGCTATTGTTGCAGTATAGACTGCAACGCTGGTATTCTCGCAGGCCTACTAACAATAATTTATTAATATAGAACAATGCATAAAAAAGTAAAACATATAAAACATTAGATAAAAATAATAAATATAAACTTAAACAATATATTTATTTATACTATATTTATTCATACATAAAAGTGTATATAAATATATACATGTATATATAGTAGTCTATAAAAAATTAGTGTAATATAACCATATGATATACTACAAAACACTGCATGTGAAAATTACACAACAAAACACAAAACAGAAAAAAAAAAATACATTATACTTCTTCTTCTTCTTCTCCCTAGCCTTTATTATTTTCCCAAGTCACTTGGGGTCGGCTTTCTAGTCTAACCGGATTTGACTGGATATCAGTTTTAACACGGAGCGACTGTCATCTGACCTCCGCAACCCGAAGGTTAACGATACCCTAAGGCTAGACCAGTGTCAGGATATTAGAGGGCACTGACTTCCCAATAACGACTGCCATAGATGTTCATGGCAGCCGGGACCGACGGCTTAACGTGCTCTCCGAGGCACGGAACACGCCTTAATTCTCATAATAATGTATAATTATACATTTGCCTAAAAAAAGTAATGTCAATAAGTCTTAGGGCACCTACCGCTTACTATCAGGTAAATCGCTGACTTATCGTTAAATAAAAAGAAAACAAGGTAGGTAGGTTTGGTAGGTAGTAGGTCCCCGCTGGTTTCAGCATGAATAGGCCGGATCGACCGGGGTAGTACCACCCTCTCACAGAAAACCGGCGTGAAGTAACGGTACCCGTACTGTTGCGTTTCGTATCGGTGAGTGAGAGAGCCGGAGGCCCAGTTACGCCGATCCATTTCCTATCCTTTCCTTTGTCCTTTCCATCCTTCATTCCTTTTTAAAGGGCTGGCAACGCACTTGTAATTCCTTTGGGGTTGCGGGTGTCCATGGGCGGCGGTAATGGCTTACCATCAGGCGATCCGTCTGCTCGTTTGCCCCATATGCCATAAAAAAAATAACCATAGCACCTTACAAACCAAAAAGAGACAAATACAAAGCTTGACCAGAAAGGTTATTTTATAAGTGAATCGCAACCGTCAGTATTGAGGAAAACATCTTAAGACGAACGTTTGTCAGAGTTCATTGACCTCAATCCGGTCATTGGTCATGATCCTGTGTCACGTTAATTAAAGAACAAGCTCGTCATTAAAAACAAATGGAATTCCAAATTTCAAACAAAAAAGAGAACACCAGCTCGGCTCGCGGAGGGCACGCGCGGATATTTATACTTGGAAACTTACGTTTACTGTACTCGCCAGTACCGACAGATGTTAACATATGCCCGTGTTTTCTTTATTTAAGAGATCTGTTTGTTACTTTTTGTTACGTATCCGCGGCGCCTCCGGTCTCTCACTTATTATTTATGGCGGTGAATGTACTGAGATTGTGATGTATGTACGCTGGAAGTGTAGGCTATTAAAATGTTGGGAAATTAGAAACGTATTACACGGGTGCTTGACTAATAAAGACGGAATGCCTTGATCTGGGTGTTGTATTGTGACAAATATAACGATTTATATTTTCTTCTTTAAAATTAAATTGCAATTGCTCGCTTCAACGATAGAAGATTACTTCGTGAAATAGAGTCTGGAACTCAGTGGTTTAATTATAATTTTCTCAAACGCGCGCTAAGTAGATACGCTAGGTTTATCGTTAGTATTATCTATATATTAATACGTGAAGCAAAAACTTTGTACCCCTTTTTACGAAAATTGCGCGGACGGAGGAGTATGAAATTTGGCACAGTTAAAGTTTATATGGAGAAGGAGGAGCGAATCCTAATATTTTTATAAAATATGCATTAGAAATACGTTCAATTAATGAAGAAACACTACACGCACACAACCATGAATTTGACACACGCAGTCGAAGCGCGTAACTATGGTTACATATATCAATATATAATGACATATATCAGCAATATACAGGCAAACTTTGGTCGAATTTCGAGCACTAGGCGACCGCTAGTAATAATAATTATGTATGCATGCAATTTTAAATTCAACCGGTAACAGACTTGAGACAGTATTATCTCACCACTACCCTAATGTACTTTACTCACAAGGGAAAATGACAATTGTTCAGAATCTATATTCTTTGTTAAGGTATTTAAACAAGGAATACAAAAAAGCAGTGTTCCTTTGTTTCAATGCTTGTAAACTCGCGCCTAACATAAGGATTATCCATAGCCTAACAGAACAGTTCTCTATTTATAATAAAACATACATAAAACACCAGAATTCGGGAGAGAACTTGAAGAAGCTTACAGTGATTATAATATCTGTAACAGTCACTGCGAATAGCTAGTCATAAAAAGTAAAATAACTTGTGTGTTCTAAGAGTTCATGTAAAACATCGTAAATTTCCCTTCGCCCAAATCTAAGCTAAATTATATAATTTCATTTTGCCCTCAACTCACAAAAGGTGTTTGACTTAATAAAGTATGTTTCTCCGAATCTAAAGTCAGCGGCTTCCAACGTTTGTAGAGCAAGATCAAAATAATAAACCGTTGGTTAATTTTACAATTGCACGTATTATATCGTATTCATTACCAGTTATTCATTATGCTGTTTAGTATGAAAAATCAAAGAGATTTAGTATGAAAACTAAGACGTTTATTTTTGTAGGTAAGGCAGTTTTTACTGGCTTTAGTAGGTTTCAAATATTTATCATGGCCTTTAGTGGTTTTGCAGGATGATGTACTAAAAAAAAAGTACAGTTTTAACGTTAATTTAATTTAATATAATTTTATGCGATATGACTTGGACGTTGACAAAAGGAAGGCCTTTGTCCTGCAGTTACTTATGGTAGCAGTAGGATTTTGTACATATTTTGAATTATCTATTGTTTATGGGCTCATTCCAAGCATCGAAACAAAATATTATATAAAACTTGACAAGGTACAAATGTAAATAGAGGTTACCCCCTATCATTTCAAAATATATAAATATAAAAGTATTATCCTGCTCGTTATTGGCATTGTTTTAATTAATAAAAAATAAAACATGTCAATTGATAAACATGCATATAAAACTTGATCAATATTAACTAATATTTTTGCATCTGAAAATAATTTGCCAGATTCTAACAAGTAATTTGGCATAATTCTGATATTATTTTTTATTTATAAATATCCATCCTGTTCTCATAGCAAATAGAAACAATTGAATGATGGTATTGTGTGTGGGGGCTGTGATCATCAATACAGTAATACGTACACTACAATGTACCTTAGTGATTGTAATAGTTCTAAGTACAAAACAATAGACAGCGTAGCAAGCTCCCATAAGACGCTTATAAATGGAAGGATACACTTGTGGTAGGATTATGGATTAACTCAGTTGACAGAGCGACAAGACGTCGGGTTTACTTTACCGGGATGGTACGTTTAGATTCTGAATAGCTTTAATTTGTAACGTAACGTAAACGCAAACTCTTGCCATGGAAACAACGTCGCTATTCCGTTATATAATTTAAAGTAAGGCCAACGAGTCGAGATGAAGAATGTAAACAAACGGTCAGCGGTTTAGTTATAGCATAGTTATAAGAAAGTAGGTTTTCTTTGTGTATGTTGTTTCAAGTTTTGTAAAGATTTGCCGCAACACGGGCATTATACAAGGCGAAGGAGTTGATTTAAAAATATACAATAGAATAATATAGTTTTAAAAGCTCAACTCTGATTTAAACAAGGCCTGTAAAGTGAAGCTCTCAGCCAATCCTTAATAAATCATTAATTATGACTTAAGAGCGTGTGTAGGGAAAACATAACTTTATTACAACGCGACCATAAAGAAAAATAATAGACAGTGTATAGGAAACGGAAGTGCCTCCATAGACAATGACCATAAACAATGGGAAATGACCTCCATAACAATAATGACCACAGGCTTTGAGATGATGGATGATAAAATATATGTCAAATATTGAACAAAACATTACTAATAATATATTTAATCTAAGTAGTAAATAAAATTACACTAATTTCGTGCAAATTATACATCTCTAACTACGCATAACATTAAGCTATAAAGTCGCAGTGGCACACTGGTATCTAGACACAATATTTTTTTAACAATGATGGTATTTTAAGACTGGATTGATTAAAGTGCTTAGTTAATAGTAAAATTTAATTCACTTTTTGTTAAGAAATTCATGGTAGTAAAACCCGATCGATGGCAATAAGTTCGCACATTATTACTGCACATGAAAACTGTTGGCGAAACATGAGTGCTATGTAACACTGACTTCATACAAAAGACAGCCAATGCGGTGACGTGAGCGATGCTTGGTTCAACATTCGTATTTTGAATCTACCTTCAATATTTGAAAATCTAATATTACGCAGTGTATAAAATGTTTGTTCATTGGATTATAAGTTTGTAAGGTATTTTACTATGCATGAATAATTCATGCATAGTAAAATACCTTACAAACTTCAATTATTGACGTAGTTATGTCGCAGTCGATGATATTATTATGATTCACGGTAAAACTCGAACGAGTTTGTGTTTGCATCACAAAAAGAAAATTAATTGTAACTTTTATTACTTATGTTAAAAAAAAACAAAATACAGCATATAACTGTGTCTACCCCAGGCAGAGTTCGGGATATAAAGTCGTAAATATGTAGCCAGTAAAACGGTTATTTTCATAGAATCTCTTCCATTGTCCATAGCTGCATGTCCCGAATGTACGCTCGCAAGGGTCGGACAACTTTTCACATAACTCAAGCCACTCGATTTGGTAGCAGAGTTTATTATTTGTGCTCCCGATACCCGCTACGTTTCTACATATTTCGTGTTTTATCACGACCCACTATATCTTTGTTTCACTTCAGTCAATTCAGATTCTTGCATCTTTGTATTGTGTTGTTTTGTTCTTCGCATACTGCATTGACAACAGTTGTAACGAACGGCTTAACGTTAGAAAATGTATTGTTTGGTCATTCTTCATTTATTAGTACAACCTATGTTGTATTATGATTGCAATGGAATTAATATTTAATAGATTTTTGTAAAAGTTTTTTTGTAAATTACTAACCAGAGAAAGACATACATATCCTAATCCTAACTAATATTATAAAAGCGAAAATGAGTTTGTTTGTTTGTTACCTTTTCACGCCTAAACCATTGAACCGATCATCCTAAAATTTTGCATATACGTTGTCAGGTGTACAGAAACGGACATCGGCTACCTTTCATCCCGAAAAAATTACTGTTCCTGAGGAAAATAAAAATAACGTTCTTATGGTAATAGATGGCGTCACGTGTCTTTCGGATCATGTTAGAATTATATTATTACAAGCAGAGTACAACCCGAATTGATTGTCAAATTCTAAATTAACACGAGCGAAGCCGCGGGCAAAAGCTAGTTCTCTATAAAACTTGTTTACTATTTGACTGAGTACAGGTTTACATATAATGTTAAAGACTAACACCTCCATATACCCTAACATATCAACAGACGTACTTAATTATATCCACATTTCTCAAGTTGGTTCCACACATTTGGCTGACGGGGTCAGAAAATCCTTATAACACATGGTCCAAGAAAATAATCGAAGTCTTGACCTCAGGATAGAATGCAACCATAAGCTTAAACCACAAAGAAACAAAAAGGCAGCCTTTTAAAATGACATACAGTCGAAATAATAAACTCTAGTCGATTCACCAGAAATTCGACAATTTATATACTGGATGAAGGGCAATGGCAATAAAAAGACAGGGTTATGGTGACCGTTGAAAATAACTTCAGATTGTAAGGGCAAAATCAATATTGCATTCTCCAATCCCTTCTGTTACGTTGAGAAAATATAGATAAACATTATATTGGAGTTTGGGTTAACTGCCCAGAATATTCTTATGGTATTTTTCACACATATTATGTCCTGCGTCGAGCATGGCCTTGCCCTGATTGTTTTGATAACCGTTATTTTTTCGACCGCGAGAAATCGATTGATTTATTTCCTTTTTCTTTGGGTAAATAGCTTTGTCGTGAATCTCATATTTGCTTGATGTAATCAGTGCCGTTGAGTTTGCTAATAACATTTTGTTTTTCCTTTATGGAATGGCATGGATTACTTTTGGGCTTCATGATATAAAGACGATGCGAAAAGGAAAGTACCAAAATTAAAATTACTGCCACGTTGGCCCCGGAGCATAAACTGGCGCTTGTGTTTGATACGATCAGGCGCAATGTTATTGCGATTTGAGACTGAGAAATAAATAATGACAATTACAATTTTGTTACGAGGGACGTAGCTGACAAAAATGGATGTAGAGCAGCTCTGCCTACACCTTGGAGGATATTTCGGCATGAGTATATTTATATAAAACATAGATAATTATCACTCATAAAAATCTTGCCAATACTCAATAAATACATACAAAAATTTTATAATAACTTAAAATTAAGTAATTATATATTATAGTGAAATATTACACTTCGATAATGACTATGATATTTAAGTAAAGTAAACATGATGTCAAAATATTTAGGCTATACTCATTACATATTTGGTTCATTATACAAGGAGCCCTGTTAAACGCTGCCTGTTGAAGCATTATAATGTAACATTATATTTCTTCATTAAGCTAAAATATAATCCAAATATTGATGATTTTCAATGCATTTATTCAAATACAAAATTGCCTAATAAACATGTCCCGTTTTTTTACGAAACACTAAGGGCAAGCTTCCTTAAATTGACGAACGATAACGTCAAGATAAAAGCGTGACAGTCAAAGCCCGATGGCTCAAAGCTAACAAAACCATTAACCCTTATTACGACGCCTTGGAGCATTTTTGAAACAACATAGCATAACAAAACGCACTTGATCTTGATAAAGTCGTCGAACATGAAAATCTCAATTCTGATCCATAAGATAAAAAAATTCAACCTCTTCTGTTTATTAACATGCAAAACTGAAGAAATAATATTGTAAACATGGTAAAAGGGCATATTTTACGTGTCCAATAGAATAAGTCAGCGAGGACCTGGAGGGACATACCCTCTTCATTTCAATATCCATTTATTAGATTTATGGTCTCAGACTGTATTTGTGTTGGGCAGTCGATGACAGAAATTGAATATATATAAAATCGGGGAATGTTTTCTGTTTCTCTTTTTTTTTGGAACAGATGGCATTTAGGTTTAGCGGGAAGTTTTTACGTGACATGAATAAATCTAGCGATGTTTAGGAAATGAAGAAATATTTTTGGACAATTTAAGCGTGTTATATGTTGCTTTTTAAGTATGGTATTACCATTTATCTCATTGTCCTGTCGGTAGGAGGCCAATAAAGATAATTTATATTTGTTTTCGATGCGAAAAAAACGTGTAGCATCGCATTGATTTTGTTACGCCTACGTTCTGTTCGAATTTTCTGATACCATAATGTATTTCATACCGGTAGATAGGAGATATACATCATCACTGACAGGTTTTTATTTTTTATGCTTTTGTTTTAAATATTTGTCGTTACAAATTGAAATCAAAAGAAAAAAAGATATTATAAATCGTTTATTCATTATCGTTAATGAATATACGATTTACAGTATATTTATTTCTTTCTGCGTGCGCTAATTAGCTTCGGCCTTTACTACATGATATTATGTTGCTTATTAATATTTACCGAATAATTTCAAGATGTCTGTTTTACGACTAAAGATAGGTATTACTTTTGTAGTTGAAGTCGAGCCTTAGAATACATATTATATAAGTGTAAAAACGTAATTACGTCAAGCCCGTGTCTGAGACTTTTTCCTCAAGTGAAGGTCATGGCCTTAAGTTGTCAATTTATCACCGTCAAGGACACAAAGGTTAAGGTGGCGCCAGATTAATCAGAACAACGCCACTTTCCTTATATTTTTGAAAGGTTCAAAGGAAACTACGAATTCTAACGCAATTGATTTTGTTTCACTTTTCCTTGTTGGTACTAAGGCGGGAAGTTTAAATGCCATTTTGATTGTTTTCGGGAAGTATTTAATTCAAATCTGTGATTGAACAAGATTAGTATTATTTTATTTTACTGTACACTCTTATATTCAGCCAACAGTAGGCCATATTCTAAATATACATTCTCCTCAAATAAAAAATCATTATATAGAATTGTGGTTGGGCGAAGGTACAAGCGTTTTGATTGTTGTAATATCTTTCACGTTTTTATGCAGAATTTACTTGATGTTTGTAAAGGTAAAAGGTTTTGCTTTATTGATTTTGGTCATATATAATAAAGTCCGTTAATATTTAGATATTTTCCATCAATATCATTGCTCTTAAAGATGTACGTACATACAATGGTAACTAATAAATCTCTGTATGACGACCACTAAGGCTCGGTTTCTATTTTCTAGAAATGAGTAGTTTTACCGTAGACATATTTTTCAGAGATTATATGTATGTCATAAATTGTATGATGTTGCACTGTTACAATGGTAACAATTTTTAATATAGCCAATAAATTGCTATTGACCACTTAGCTTATATTTAAAATGCGCAAATAGTTACCATTTCGATTCCGATCACTTCACAAATAGTTTGAATATTGAATTGACTAAAATGTTCCATTAATAGCTTATTAGCTTTTGCCCGCGGCTTCGTTCGCGTTAATTTAGAATTTGACAATCAATTCGGGTTGTACTCTGCTTGTCATAATTAAATCATGATTCGAAAGACACGTGGCGATATCTATTATTATAAGAAAGTTATTGTTGTTTTGCTCGGGAACAGTAATTTTTTTCGGGATGAAAGGTAGCCTATGTCCGTTTCTATACACCTGACAACGTATATGCAAAATTTCAGGATGATCGGTTCAGTGGTTTAGGCGTGAAAAGGTAACAAACAAACAACCTCATTTTCGCTTTTATAATATTAGTTAGGATTAGGACTAGCTGTTACCTGCGACTTTGTCCGCGTAGATTTTAACTAAAAAGTTTTTGTCTCCGCGGAACCCTATTTTTTTTATCTAAAATCAAAGTAGCCTATGTTACTCCTTATAACATCAGCTATCTGCCAGTGAAAGTCCCGTCAAAATCGGTTCAGCCGTTTCGTAGATTAGCAGGAACAAACAGACAGACAGACAAAAATTTTAAAAATTGATGTTTTCGTATAGGTACCTTATATATGTACTTTCATATGCATTAGATAAAAAGCTGTTATTTTGACATTACAAACAGACACTTCAATTTTATTTATTTGTATAGATTATTTGGTTCGTTCTCTGCGGCTTACAGTTAAGTCTAAAATTAATTTCAGGACCGTAAAAGTGGTACTTTTCTATTAGAAATTTTTGTCGGCATAGTCAGTAATACACTCTCCTCGTATTTCGTGGAATCTAAACTCTCCATAGGTGAAATATGGGGTTGATACACAGCTTTTTTAGGTTTTGCTGGCGTGTGTTGTATCCAGGATATCACGTAAGCTGTAGGATTTCTGTTATATACTTTCATATGCATTAGATAAAAAGTTGTTATTTTGACATTACAAAGAGACACTTCAATTTTATTTATTTGTATAGATGTGCAAATAGTTACCATTTCGATTTCGATCATTTCACTAATAGTTTGAATATTGAATTGACTAAAATGTTCCATTAAAAGCTTATTAGTATATTGCATTTCGATTTTACCTTCATATATGTATATTTCGAATAGGCTAACATTTCCAGTAGTGTTTTTATTTATCTACTAGATTTTGCTCGCGGCTTCGCTCGCCTAAATGTAAGTTAGGTTAGATTAATAACAGTACTGCTTTCTGGATGGAATTCCCTATGTCCTTTTCTGTTCCTCTAATAACGTGTATGCGAAATTTCATGATGGGTCGAGTAGTAAGACGTGAAAGCGTAACAAACAAACTCACATTCGCATTTATAATATTAAGTTAGGATATGTTGTATAAGAACGCGGCTTTTTTATTTCTGATATAACATGATAAATAATGACATTATGTTTATTTTAGGTTTATTTCAGACGGATCTTGTTCCTCTACGTATTTTATGGGTTTTATTTGTTTACCCAGTCGGAAAGATTTCTACTAATTTAGGGTAATTTTCCTGTTGTTATGACAAAATAATTGATTAAATTTAAGTGATTAAGATATTAACTTATCCGGGCTTATCCAACATGGATTACAAAAAAGGTAATAATTTGGTTATTACGAAACGTTTATCTAGTTTCTTTTGATATTCTTAAACGTATGTCTAAATTCGGGGTTTACAAATCAAACAAAATTTACACAAATATAAAGTTTCAGATATACAATCTTGAAACTGAAACTTCTCCAGATTCATATTTATATTTTCTCTATGTTGTTATATTTTTGAAGTGAAAACTTCTTTAGACGCGTTGAGCACTCTTGGGTGAACAAAAATCATAGAACTCGCGTCATCGTCACGCTTCCACGCTTTCCATTTTTGATTTATTTTAGAATATTAACAATATCTCAGAAATGGTGCGTCCTACGCAAAAAGTAACGAAATTTTGACCTCTTTAATAACGCATGAGAGAGTATCAGGAATCCGACCAGCCCCTTTTTAATATTTTTTTTTGTTTATAAAGAAGTGTTTATGAAACCTTCTTTAGCGGCGTTGTGCACTTTTTGTGATGGGTAAAAAATGTTAAACTTGCGTCAGGACACGTGACGTGATCGAAATTTCGTAAGACGGAGGGAGAATTGTCAAACTCGCGGCAGGACACGTGACCTGATCGAAAATTCGTAAGACTGAGGGAGAATTGTCATGTTTGTGTACGATAGCGCAATAAATGAATATTGAATTTTACCACATAAATGATAGTACTTTTATAGTAATAATTAAAGCAATTCGAGCAAAATTATTCCCTAACCATTCCAAAATATCAAAAATGCACAACGTTAATATTCAAGTTTTCACTTCTGCCGGCACTCCCGGAGTGCAACCCGTTTTTTTTATATAACTTGTGTTCGGGTAATGTAACCGAACACCTCATACATTCATACATACCTACATGCTTGTGTGTGCATACACGCAATAAACAATATTATATATTGACCTAGAAATTAGACATAAGTCAGTAGGTACATCACTTACATTCGCGTCAACCGGGTTCCGATTGCAACATTTTTGTACTCATCAAACATTTCTTATAACATTAACATTCTATAGTTTAGTAGTTAACATTGTCTTATTTTAAGTGAAGTGAAATAAATTCTATTTCTGCACGTTAATCCAACTTATCATTTATAAACCCACTGTAAGCTAAACACCGCCACAACTTGTCTGCTGAAACCCACGCGTCTCTAAATATTTTTAAATCTTATACAGAATTTAAAAGGAAAATCGGTTATTTATTTCCTTTATTCTTAGTAATCAGAATAAGCCTCCGATAAAATGTATGTACATAGAAGCTTAATCGCAATGTGAAAATATATGAAAAGTAGGTAAGCGAAATTGAATTATTGTTATAGAATTATATACCCAAATATTGATAGCTATAATAGATTAACATAAAAGTGAAAAGAACTAATAAATCTTCAAATGATTCACATTTCTAACATGTTCAATGAGCGTTATGCTGGCACCTAAAATGCGGATAGCTACGCGTAAACCTAAAAGAAACATAATATTTATAACATCATCTATCTATTGTTTCTTTTTTTCTTTTAAAACGTCTACTCCCTCCCGTACTAGAAATAATTTCTGTATCGCGGTGGAATTTACAAACATTCAAACAACGCACACAATGTATATCCAGACTCGGAACAACCATTTGAGGACCACACAATGTTTAGTCCCATGTAGGCTTTGAACCCGCAACACTCGGCTCAGTGACAGTGCCGAAGCGATCACTTAAACCACGACGACATTCGTGTGACTACACAAGTCAGTCAAGTTTTGCAATAGTATCGTATTTTTGTTACCTTTTGCGTTCAATAGCGATATCAAATTGCGCGTTTTAGTAAGTGCTTCAATTCAGCTTCGCGTAGTATCGACTCCGGCCGACGCGACGTTTAAAAGTTCAAAGCGACGTTGAGTTTTATCGTTGCATTTCTACGGAACACCAACTGGATGGTCGTGGTGGACATTTGTATGGAATAAAGCATTTGGTCGCTTCACTCTGCTTTCGCAAAGCAAATAAATCAACGATAGGGTTGTCAGTAGTTTGTGTATCTACGGTTTAGGTCAAAATCTTGTCTTGTTACGTATGAACATCGTTCGATAATATAAGCGTATAATTCTGATTAAAGTAATTATTAAGGTGACTATCTAAAATGGTGATCGTAATTTGGCTAGAAATTACGATCACTTCAATCCTGGGTCCTTTAAGCGGGGCGTGAAAAAGCACCTTCTCAGGCCGTCAAAGTAGAGACCTCAACATCACCTCGGCTGCTATGAGGGCGGTGTGGAGGCCACTGCTCTTAGACCACACGACTGCTTACCATCAGGTGGAGTGTGGTCATCTTGACGAGCAAAATAAAAAAAATAAGGAATATCATAATTATAATGCCTTATGCTGTGTGACTTTAAAGCCTTATGCTGTGTGTCCCGAAAAGAAATATTATCTTTCCACTATGTAGACGAAACCAAATACTGGAGTAGCGAGAAGTAACTACTCATCTAGTATTTACTAAAAGTTATTAAGCCATGCCCAGCAGTGGGACAGTTTAATACAGGGCTGATATTATTATAATATTATTATATGAAAACTGTCCCATTCCTGGGCACGGGTCTCTTCTCAGTATGAGAAGGGTTAGGCCATAGTCCACCACGCTGCCTATTTGCGGGTAGGCAGACTTCACATATCTTTAAGAAAATTATGAGAACTTAGGACGTGCAGGTTTCCTCACGGTGTTTTCCATCACCGTAAAAGCGAGCGATAATTAACAATTTAAAACGCACATAATAGTAATCTATATCTATATTAATATAATAATATATATATATATTTTGTTTGTAAATTGTAAGAATTTAACTCAAAAACTAAGCAACCGATTTTGAAAATTATTTCACCATTAGAAAGCTATGTATATTATTACCGAGTCACGTAGGCTATATTTTATTTTAAAAAACTGTTACCAACATAACCTAATTTACTTTTGCGCGAGCGAGGCCGTGGGCTAAAGCTAGTAACTTATAAAAATCAGAGATGCGTGCCTTGGGATCGGACACAAGACCTTTGCGTTGCAGTCCAACAGGTTAGGCTTTCGCTGCACTATATTATGAGTTGAATACACAATATTAAAAGGGATTAAATATAATGATCAGCAAAAATACTAATTGGTCAGCAAATATTGCATAGCATAACGAGCATCTATACGCCACAAATCACTGCATTCCGTCTCGGAAGTGTTAGGTTATGTAAGGTTCCTTTTTTTAAACCCATCCAAAAATAGGAGCCCCTCGAAGCGGGGCTCCGTCGACTTAGTTTGATCTCTTTAAAGTTTGCTGGCCATGAGTTGCGGATCAATTAGCTATTTCGGCTTACAGATTATATTTTTCTGCTCACAAAAATACTAATACTATGCTAACCATTTAAATAACACCCATATTAAAATAATGTTTACTCCATCATTTGTAGATACAGGACGGACAACAAAAACACGAGCAACGTTATTTATTCCCCATACATATTTATCATCACTGTAGTTGTAACAATAAACACAGCGCAGTAAGAGATAGAGTAACAAAGGGTTAGCACTTGGCATGGATCGGTGGCGCTACAAGCTATCCACTGCGCTCTGTAAACATCGAATTGCAGTGATCAAGCCGCAGATGCGACAGTTCTTAAAAAGTCAGAAAATAAATAAAGGTTTTCGAGCCCACGATAAGGAGAAGACCGGATTTTGTAGAGTAAAATCACTAATGACAAAATCGGCCCATTGTATGATTGTATTACACAGGTCCAGCAGACTACAACGAGCTGATTGATGATGATAATAATAATAATATTCTACTGCATACACACAACATCATCTAGCCCAAACTAAGCAGAGCTTGTACTAGGGGTACTAGACAATGGATAAACATACATATATACTTTTTGTTGTAATTACATACTTATATATTATAGATAGAAACACCCAGACCAAGACAAACATTCATGTTCATGCACACAAATGTTTGACTTGTGCGGGAATCGAACCCGCGACCTCAGGCATGGCAGTCGGTTACACTAACCACTATGCCATCGAGGCCAATATAATAAGACCCACGATATAAACCTGTTTATGATATTTGGAAGTGGTGGTTTGACGTTTTTAATATATTGTCTAACAGTGGAATAATTACTTTGACTGAATAAGTAATGAATTGTCTTAGTATTTGTATAGAAATGTCTGATGGATACGATATCTCGAGGAACTACTATTTTTAGTAGTTATAACTACAACAAATAACGGTCGTATTGGTAATAAAGTAATAATGCCAATTAGTGAAAGTCCCAAATAATTTAAAAACTCCAGGCGTTAAACTATTGTATTTTTGTTTTTGTGCTAATGATAAGCAAAAATAAAATATAAATAGTTCTTGTTTATATTATTTTAGGCCATGGTGATAAGCAAGAAGACAATTAGATATTAAATAGTATCTGTGTGAACAGTGGTGTAGCTACGCCATTTCCTTCCACAAGTAGTGCTCTATTTAACCCTCACTTATAAATAGAACGTTTCATAGCACTGAACTGTCTTTCTACCACACAGAAATAATGGAATCTGTTATCTCTGCCTACTTTTACTATGACAATATTTGTCTCTATATCAGACTGCACAGTATGCCTATACATATCAAAAGTTTATTAGAAATAGAATCAAGCAATGCAGTCTATTGACAGTATAGGTATTAGCATTCTAAATAATAACAAATAATTTAATTTATTAATACAGATATTTTTTATTTATACAGATCCTGTCACGGTCGCCACTTTGTTTCGTACAGAAACAAGGAGATAAAATAAAATCGTAGATTCTTGAAAATACTTGTATTTTCTACAAAATTATAACATTCATTCGGCGTGTTCTGATGCAAATCATTAAGTGTGTGGTGTGTGTTGTGACGTATGCGCGTGGCCTGTGAGGAGTTATGTGATTGGTTAAATAAATATGTTGTGATGTGTAAGTGGTTTGATTGGTGGAATTTATACAAAGCAAATTAGATGTTAATGCAATGGTGTAAGGGTTATGGAATGTGTACTATTTAATTACTATTTTACGGAGCGGCGCGAACAATAAGTATCCTTACAATTTAATATGACCTAGTCACAACTAACTTTTATTCTCGTAATAGGCATAAAACTCTATAATCTCACACGTACCTTCTGTAGGCGTGTTAATCTATGTTCGTTTTATATTGGGTTTAACCGGGCGTCTCTACGCGCAATATATTTAGGCGAGTGTACCTTACAGGCCAACGCCCATCGCCTATCTGAACAGCTATAAAACTATTTTATGTATCTTTTGGAAATGTTCAAGATAGCAGCTAATCTTCTCGTGTTTACACCGTAGATACGACGTTTTCAGATAGAATCTGATAAAATATATGACGTAGAATTAAAAATTCAACCATCAGATTAATATAATGTGTCGAAAATATTTGAATGTCAGTTTTATTTTTTATACAGCCAAGATGGCAGTCCGTATGGTAAGAGATGGTTACTGTGGCAAAACATGCAAAACCAGGACTTCGTCGTTGTCGACAGTCGTCGACTTTTCAAAAAATGAATCGTTGTGATGCTTTTGGGAGCTTTAAAGGTTTATATTCTCGTGATAAAATTAAGTTTTTTAAGTCTTCTTCTCCACATTCAGTAGGCACAACACAGGGTTGGTTGCTCTGCCTAGGATTCTGGAATCAGCGATCGAACCGGTTAGTTAATATGAAAATAGTGTTATGGGTTCACCCTCCATTAAATTCGGTCTAGCAAGCCATATTAGGGCTCATAAAAGAAAACACCCATAATTTCTAAGATCACCGTCATCGTAATCGCCGAGGAAATATACAGGCGGTATTGTATGGACGCATAACGATTTTCTTTTATAGAAACAACGATAGCCTTCTGGGACACCGTTGGACTGCCACGCAGAGGTCTTGAGTTCGATACCGAGGCACGCTACTCTGACTTTTCGAAGTTATGTGCGTAATATATAGTTAATTATCGCTTGTTTTAAAGGCGAAGGAAAACATCGTGAGGAAACCTGCATGTCTGAGAGTTCTTCATAATATTTTCAAAGATATATGTGAAGTCTGCCAACCCGCACTGGGTGATTAGCATGGTGAACTATGGCCGAAACCTTCTCACACTAAGAAGAGGGCCGTACCCAGCAATTGGAAAGTTTAATACAGGACTCTATTATTATATTATAACTAGGTTTTGCCCGCGGCTTCGCTCGCATTAATTTAGAATTTGACAATCAATTCGAGTTGTACTCTGCTTGTAATAATATAATTCAATCATGGTTCGAAAGACACGTGGCGCCATCTATTATCATAAGAACGTTATTTTTATTTCCTCGGGAACAGTATTTTTTTCGGGATGAAAGGTAGCCTATGTCCTTTTCTGTACACCTATCAACGTATATGCAAAATTTCAGGATGATTGGTTCAGTGGCTTAGTCGTGAAAAGGTAACAAACAAACAAACTCATTTTCATTTTTATAATATTAGTTAGAATTATATAGAATCATCAATTCAAAGCAATCTTTACACAAATTATTAATTCATTTTGTAACATTTGGTTAGTGCAATATAACCGCATGACATTCATATTAAGTTTTGCGGTTAGTTTACAGCATTAACACGAGTGTTGTGGTAATTATGGGTTATAGTTCAATTTATTTGATCCACATTATTATGAACAGCAAACATACATTTCGTTATATCTATATATTAATACGTGAAGCGATAACTTTGAATCCCTTTTTACGAAAATTGGGCGGACGGAGGAGTATGAAATTTCGCACATTTATAGTTTATACAGAGAAGAAGTGACGAATGCCAATATCTATATAAAATATGCATTAGAAATACATTAAATTAATGAAAAACCACTACACGCACACAACCATGCATTTAACACACGCAGTTGAAGCGCGTAACTATGGTTACATATATGACATAATAATGTCAATATATATTATTATATCAGCAATATCTTACAGGCAAACTTCGGTCGAATTTCGAGCACTAGGTGACCCCTAGTAAGTACCCCTTGTTGTGTTTATAATACAGAGCAGCTAAAACCGCCGTGCCAGCATACAAACTATACTTTTCATAATATTTTGTTCGTTGGAGCCTTCCAGTATTCCAAATTATTTGTTTTGGAGTTTTATGTGGTTGGTGTGAAATGCGTTATTACCTGATCCTAAGCTCTTTGAATAGAGATCCGAATCCACGCGTATAGAAGTAGACTGCGTTCAGATCGCAGTCCACTTCTAATACGGACGAAAGAAACTATATAATAATGTCGTGACGGTTCAGAGCGAAGGCAGCATCTTCAGATGACGTAAGAAACAAAAGCAAGTTGAGGTATACGTATCGTGTCTTCCCGCGCAAATAGCCGGTAAGATTAATTTGTGCATGTGGCCCGCACGGGAAACATGAAAACGTAGCCTACGTCAGCATTTTGCGGCTTATAATCTACATAACACAAAGACTGACGCAGGTCACAAAGGTTTAATAATAAATTGCACGTTGTAAAGCTGCAATGGAAGTACAATACTGCCGTCCTTTGACTAGAACCCCGTTAACCCTCAAATGGTCGATTTTGAGTTTTTAATGCAAAGTATTACAGTTTTAAATTCTCTATCTTTCTGTCTAAGAACCATATCTCTATCACTTACAGTTTTAGAGATATTAAAACATGATTTACCGTTAAATGACAAAATATGCAACAAATGCTTGACTAAAAAGTGACTATACCACGCTTCTTAGCTTGATGCACGTTTAAGTACCTTAGTTTACAAATTCGCCTAATATTTTTTAAATGTTTTATTAGCTTAAACTACGTTAATTGAATATTCTTGACTACAAATACACTAAGAGCGTATAAAGTGTTTATAGTTAAGGATCAATTTTGATAAAACAGAAATAAAAACAATGCTATAAACTATTTATGATGAAAACCTTATCTTAATTCGGGTTAGACGACCATAACGGTATTTTTGTCAAGTAATCAATACTGCGATTTTCTCAAAACAATTCGTTAAAAAAGCGTTATTTACTTCTAACATGGAATTTGTTCAAAAAAATATTAGTCATTCTTAACTTAATAACCGCTAGCCCACGTTCCCTAACTAGAAACACGTTATCCGTTTCTCGCACTTCATTCATTCCGATCTTGAAGTACAAATAAAGAGAACAAGAGTAACTAATTAATAACATATATTATACCTAAAAGCCATTTATAATAAAATTATAAGACTGATTACACTTAATATGTTCTAGAGAATGCTATATAAAAATATAAACCTGTGGTTTTAATAATAAGTGATAAGCTAAACATAATTTATTTTATTCCATTGTTTTAGATTTTATTGATTTAAAGTTTTAAATTCTTTTTATTTATTTCATTGGTTTTATTTGGTAAAGGTTTCATTTAATTTTAGTTAGATAAAGATAATTATATTCAGAAGAGGTGCTTTTTAAAAGCTTTTATTTAACTTGACTTGTATGTATGTGAAGGTGGATTCTTGCAAGTTAAATTTGACCCACTTCCTGGTGTCCGATTGAGCTGAAATTTTACATACTGGTCCAATCTCAATGACAATGCATGTTTATGATAAGCATGACGTGATGCTGCTGCCAGAATTGGCTCTAGACGAGGGAACTCCTCAACGGTTAACAGTAGGGATATGAAATTTTGCACTCCCATTGGGATGACAGTTAGTGGGTCCACCATAAAATTGCTGCCACCTTCAGAGTTGGCTCCAAGCCAGAGAACTCCTCAACGGTCGGCAGTAGGGACTTGAAATTTTGCATACCGTTCGGATATGATAGACGGTTGGTGGTTTCACCATGAAATTGATGCTACATCCAGGGTTGGCTCCAAACTAGGGAACTCCTTAACGGTCAACAGTAGTAACAGGCATAAGAGGTATACCATGACTTGTGTAATTTGGTGAGATGGGCGTCAATAGCATTGGTTTGCAACCTGTCTATTAGAAGGAAAACTCCAAAATCAAACCCGGAACGGTGTTTCGCCAGGCACGAGTAAGCTTTAAGCTAAAACAAATGGCGCATATATTACCAAATTGCTACCCAAGTCAAGGTGAGACCGTGCCGAGGACTGAGTGGCATCAGGGTATAAAATGATGTCGTGAACGTACCGCCTCAGGGCACCTGGGCGAACCCTGTTGTATATTAGCTCTTACCTTTCTAAACGAAGCTCTGGAAGGGTTGACGGATATTTATTCGGTACTCGTGGGAACATTATGGGAAATAAAGAAACAACAACACAAAGAAAAAGAAGGTTAGAGAAAAAGAAGTTAAAACGGCAAGAAAACTTGCCAATGAGAGCGCTGACATGAAACGCCAACGACTTGACAAAAGGCGTGGTGAGGTGCGTAGTGAATCACCCACTCAGCGACAGTTGCGGCTTGACAAGGCTAAGCAGTGCATGCAACGATTAAGAACAGTCGAATCTGCTGAACAGCGGGGAGAACGTTTGACCGCTTTAAGAGAGCATACCTCCCAAGTTAGGGCAGGAGAAACTGCTAATCAGCGGGAGGCTCGCTTATGTGCGGTAAGAATATACAACTCTCAAGTATGGGCGGAAGAAAGGGCCCAGATTGAAATTTTTAACAACACCATTAATATATTCTGTGATCAGATATGCGAGATATGCACTAAAAGGTGTTACCCGAATCAAGTGGTAAAACAAAACGTAGATTCAAATCGCAGTTCATACCTGCCCACAGAATTATCAAGCAAAGATACTGGAGATATTCAGAGAGCGCGACAGGCAACTAGAGAATGCGTTTAACCAAATACATGCTTTTGAAGTATTGAATGAAGAAGCTGAGCAGGAAAACTTGGAGGACGAGTTGGAGATGCCGGAGCAGAACATGATCGATGACGAGTTTCTGAATGCTAGAAGAGCAATGAATGTTGGACAAAAGGAAGCGTTTATATTCATAATAAGAAGTATTTCAGAACAGCTACATAATGGTGGTGATGAGCGTCTTAGGTTGTTTATAACGGGAAACGCTGGCACCGGAAAAACATTATTTTTCAACTTTTTAAAAAATCAAGTAAATAGGTGTTATGACAAGCAAGTTGTTAAGGTGTGTGAACTAACAGGGGTAGCAGCGCTCTTAGTGGGGTGATCTACAATACATTCTACTCTAAAGTTGCCCGTGCAAAAAGATGGTAGACTAGTGCAACTGTCTATTCTTACTGGTAATTACCTGCGTCTAATGCGGCAAAAGTGGCAACACGTAGAATTTCTTTTTATAGATAAAATATCTATGGTTCCCTATGAGATGCTTTGTATGGTTGATTCTTGTGTTAAACAGCTCAAAAATAATGAATCTCTCTTCGATGGTATAAATATTTGTGTCTTCGGAGACTTAATACAGTTGCCCCCTGTGCGAGGTAATCAAGTGTTTGACTAACCCGCGAGATTTGTCCCAGCTACACACCTTTGGCGTTCTTTCTCGTTAATTGAATTGACCGAAAATATGAGATAGTCTAATAGATTGAACTCGAAAAAATGACAATATAGATTTAAATAATATTATACCATCTGATATAAACAAGACTGGGGGGTTGCCTAAAGAGTTAGAAATATTTTTGGGGGCTAATAATAAGTAAATAAGTAAGTCTTAATTTGATTCAACCGAAGTCTGTGCAATTTCCAGCGAAATACAGCCATGGCACCGCTGAACGCAGAATGTTGCCAATAGTACTATGCTGGACTTGCACAGTGCATAAAATGCAGGGTAGTACGGCTGACCACGCCGTTGTGTATTTGGACCCAAAGTTGTTCGCTGCTGGCCAAGCAAGTGGCCTTAAGTAGGGTCACATCTAGATCATACATCGCAATTAGACTGCTCGAAATTAACTGGCACCCGCCAATGTAACAATGATGCACTTAATGAAATGAATAGACTAAGAAATATATCTAGCGAAAACTATAAAATATAAAATAAATTAATATAAAATAAATTAATATAAAAAAAAAAACTTTTAAAACAAAGGTTTTATTTACGCCCTAAAAAGATAAAAATAAGATTTAAATTACATTAAACCTATTAATTTCCCAATTACTTTACAAAATTTTATTGTAAATAATAAGATTTAAAATTAATTAAATAATAAGATTTAGCCTCAGTGTTGCACGACGTAAATTTGAGTAATCTTTTCCTTTAAAATTTTTACTATCAACTTATAACGTCATTACACATTTTATATGATATAATAAAATTTTATTCAATTTTCATACTGCATTTCATTTAATTATCCAGTTTTTTTATATGAGATGATTAGCTATAAAGACGTTAGTAACAATTGAAGTAAGAAATACTTGTTTTTAGCTTATATTTTTTCATACATATATTTTTTCATACCTTTTTTATTTTTCGCTAACACTTAGCTTAAAAGAGTCTTAGGTGCTTTAGCCTCTTCTTACGAAAGGTAATCATGTATAAATATTAAGAAATGTCTTAGCTACAAAACAGTAAATGGACTTAGCGCGTTTATAGTTAAGCATTTCAGGGTAAAACTATCGAAAATTATAAACCTTATAAATTTAAAGAAAATGCTTAACTAAAAGGTCTCTAAGTGTAGGTTAACGACGCTTTAGTGCGGCAATCAACATAAAAAAATGTGTATTGCTTAACTAAACCAAAAATTCCTGTTTTTTTTATATAATTATAAGTATGTTTCTGAGCAGGCAATATCGTAAATGATGCTGGCAAATATTTGTTTAAATAATATTTAAGAATCACTGATTTATGTATAATAGTTTTCTAGAAACAACGATTCCCACGTTTGTTACGTTTTTCTCCAAAATCACTTTTTGGGGTTAACGTGGTTTTAGTTAAAGGACGGCAGAATAGCACTGTATACACTGTACAATTTTCTTTAAGTACATCGTATAACTTTTAAGGTATATCGTACGCAAGCAACTTGCAGGATATCCTGTCAACTGTCGAGCGGACATACGCTGTCCGCAAAACTGAGTCATCAAAAAAAGAAAAAAAAAAGCGACATATGTATGTCCGCTGCACACTTGACTCGTTAATGAGTCAAGTGTCGAGCGCACATAAATTTGTCCGTTTGTGTATTGTTTGCACAATGAACTTTTAATTATTTTTTCGTATTTCCCCTAGACGTTCAAGAAGATATAAATGTCTTTACGTGTCATATTTGTATCACCCATGTGACTGACTATTACGGACGTATTGGATTATATAGAATCAAGCGGGGCTTCTCTAACAGGAAGCTTGCACATTTTTTGTTTTGACTATAGAGTAAAAAAACGCGGATCTAATATAACGAATACGTCTTTGAAGTGAAAACTTCTTTAGGTGCGTTGAGCACTTATTGGGTGAACAAAAATCATAGAACTCGCGTCATCGTCACGCTTCGTCATCGTCATGCTTCGTCATCGTCACGCTTCGTCATCGTCACTTCCACGCGTTCCATTTTCAATTATTTTAGAATATTAACAATATCTCAGAAATGGTGCGTCCTACGCAAAAAATAACGATTTTGACTTTTTTCATGGGTTAATAAAGATTATGGGAAAATAATAAACTAAGAGAGTATCAGGAATCCGACCCACCCCTTTCTTTTCTACTACCTAACTCTTTAGAAATGTTTATAAATACGCTTTGCTCTGTGCTATATAAAATTATGACGAACCATTACTGATACGAAACCCTAAAACCGAATAGCTAAATCGTGTAATAGTATAACTAAATCGCTTGCTGAGTTAATGTGGCCCCTAAAAACGATAAGGATTATAAATGACGAAAATTCAATAAAGAAAAAGTATTGATTGATTCGTCCGAAGAATTATCATTAATCTTTGACATAATGGATGAGCATTATCAAGATTCATCGAGAGACATAAAATTTTCCGGCACTTGTAAAAACGGCCCGTTTGAATTTAGAAAATTCAAGATAAATTTGCTTAGACAGCTTTTGCTACTATGAAAATTAAATTATACAAACTTATCAAGCCTATATACGTACGTTATACGTTATCTAGATCGGAGGCATTCTGGACAAAGGCCAGGTTAAGAGCACCTTGAACTGACTTGAACGCACTTGACGTGTATGAGGAATGTGATAAAAGTGAATGAAGCCACAGAAGTGTGTCAGGTTCGTAGCAAATGGAAATCCGTAATCTCTGCCTACCGCTCTGGGAAACAGGCGTGAATCTATGTATGTATGTGTTATGCCTATATACCTAAATATATATGCTATATACCTATATATAATGAGTTAAGTATAGGTTTGGTACACCTACATTTTACCAGCTCAAATTTAAGTGTCATGTAATAAGGGGTGGGTATAAAATATTAGACTTTATTTAATTAACTATACTTACCACTTTTTATTTTGATTATCTTATCTTATCTTATGTGGGGGCCAGTTAGTGCAGACCGGCGACACTTCGACCCAGTGGGATCTTTTGTGTCGATACTCTTCCAATAACGACAGCCATAGATGTTCATAGTAGCCGGGACCAACGGCTTAACGTGCTCTCCGAGCCACGGAGCAGGCGATAATAATAATTGTCAATCAATACACACATAATTTCGAAAAGTCATATTATAACTTCCGAAAGTCAGAGGTGCGCGACGTGGGTTCGAACCCGAGACCCTCTGCATTGCAGTCTGTTGGTCTCCCCACTGAGCTATCGCTGCTCTTATTTTTTTATCTTATTTTTATTTTGATTAAATCTGGTAATGTATACTAGGTCTGATATTTCATATACTAGCAGTTATAGACTCGATATCCTCAAAACCAATAAACCGATTCATAAGACTTTTTCACTTATTATAGTAAGCGACGATATTTCTTAAAAACTAGCTTTCCACGCGAGATCTGTCGTGTGGATGTAAACATAAAATATAAAGAAATTTGTTGTGAAAATATTCTACAAAATAGGTACCAATTTACCTTAAAATCGGTCAAGTTACTTGTTACACAAGAATATACATCCAAGCAACTAACCTACAACATTTATAATACTGATACCATACGTCATATAAGGATATGACCGCACATTCCTGGCACGCTTTGTATAAAGAATATAATAAGGAAGTAGGGCTAGTTGTTTGACATACCCACAATAACCGGCACACACACACACACATTGATGAAACCCTCTTATTACTACAATGACTCGTAAGCCGCTATCATTGTGATTCCTGTAAGCCAAAATTGACGCTAACCATCAAATGCAATGATGCTCAAGATCCCAGATTTTTATCTTGTGGCAAATAAGGAATAAGAATACAAGGCCAATGTTCTATAAGAAAGTAGGCTCGTATATATATGTCGGCCTCGTTGGCGTAGTGGTTAGTGTAACCGACTGCTACGCCTGAGGTCGCGGGTTCGATTCACGCACAAGTAAAACATTTGTGTGCATGAACATGGATGTTTGTCTTGGTCTGGATATTTCTATGTATAATATATCTACATATATGTATTTACAAAAAAAAGGTATATTTATTTATTTATTTAGAAAGCTTACAGACTAATATACATATAAGACAAAATGTGCAGTAACAATTGCTATTTACAAGCTTCCACAAATATGACATCTGCTGTAAGTACCATAATAAAGACAATAATTATTTTAGTTTGGAACAAAAAATACATGTTCTTTAAACATTGTTAATCGTTATTATTTGTGCTTCTATTACTACCAAAGAACTCTCTGCTCAGTATGTGTCGTAGGGTCCTAGTTTGAGTATGAAACATATCAATCTCTAAATGTTAGGAGATACTATTAAAACTAGCTGCGCTTCGGGAAAATATGTTTATCCATGGTCTAGTACAAGCTCTGCTTAGTTTGGGCTAGATGGTGATGATAGAATATATTATTATTGTTATATACGTCAATGTATGACATATTGCAGATACTTATTGTGTTATGTTGATATCTCATGGTTTGATTTTCTCTTATGGCTTAAGATACTAAAAGGTGCTGAAGAATCTTACCAAGTGGGAGAATTAAGGCAGCCTTTTGACTTGTCAAAACAGCACAACATTAAGAAATTCAGGTGAATTTAAGACTGCTTCCCTTTCCTCATATTCATCGCAACGGTAGTGAATGCGACTGCTGTACATGAGGTCTCGGGTTCGAATCCCGGGACGGGCCAACAAAAAGTTATTGTGTTTATATATTAACAAATCTCAATAGCAGCTCCAAGTTAGGATGTTGGCGATGTTAGACACCCCCGTGCCTCGAAAAGCACGTAAAGCCGTTGGTACTGCGCCTGATCTGTCTCCGATCGTGTCGGATTACTGTCCCATCGGATCTTGAGGGTTAGAGAACAGAGAGTGCACTTGTGTTTGCGCACACGCTTGTGCACTATAATATCTCCTGCGCAGATGGCCAGTCTCCGTTAAGATTGGCCGCTGTGACCGAAATTCGTTCTGGAGGACATTATTAATATTATAAATCTGAAGAGTTTGTTTGTTTGAACGCACTAATCTCAGGAACTACTGCTTTGATTTGAAACATTATTTTAGTGATGGATAGCTTACTTATAGAGGAAGACTATATGCTATATAACATCACGTTACGACTCACGGGGGCGGCGTAGTAAAAATAAACGCGGGTGAAACCCCGGGAACATCTAGTCATGGATATACGTGAAACTCGAGACTTGAGATTTTGTGATTGAGAGTATCTTGCATAGAGGGCAAGTTGCGTTTCCTTTAAAATTTCGGCCGCTAGTATCTAAAATGATCATGAATGATCAATTTTCATTTATTGTTTACTTTTATGTTTGTGTAATTGTTTATTACAACGGTTGCAAACGTGATGTTTGATGGTAATCAGTTACTGTACGCAAATATCTAATCGTAAATTTAATCGTAACTGTAGCTTATTGACGCATATGAAACCTGAGGCAATCACCCGGTAGTAATCTATCTTTAAAACAGGTAGTAGGGTACTGCCAGTGCAAGCATCAGATCCTGGTCGCTACTACTAGCAATGAAGGGTTTCCTTGGCAGCATAAGTACCATTACGGCAGTCATACGTCAAAAGGTTATTCTTTTTTTTTGTTTTTATACAACTAAGGTGGCAAACAAGCATACGGCCCACCTGATGGTAAGTGGTCACCGTAGCCTATCGACGCCTGCAACACCAGAGGTATCACTTGCGCGTTGCCGACCCTTTAGGAAAGGACGTAGGAAGGAGAAGAAGCGGGATGGGGGAAAGGGGGTGATTGGGCCTCCGGCACTCTCACTCACCGAACGAAACACAACAGTAGGAATACTGGTATTGCACGTCGATATTCTGTGAGAGGATAGTCCTTCCCCGGTCGAGCCGCCCCATTCATGCTGAAATCAGCGAGGCTCTACTACTCAAGAATTCACTGAATTATAACTTAAAACTCATAGTTTGTCACGTACCTATATATTTATAAACATGTATGACATCCTAACTAATATTATAAATACGAATGTAAGCTTTTTTGTTACGCTTTCACGCCTTAACTACTCGACAGATCATCATAAAATTTAGCACACATGTTGTCAGAGGTACAGAAATGCAAAGGGTCTCGGGTTCGAAACCTCGTCGCGCACCTCTGACTTTCGGAAGTTATATGACTTTTCGAAATTATGTGCGTATTGATTGACAATTATCGCCTGCTCCGTGCCTCGTAGAGCACGTTAAACCGTCGGTCCCGGCTGTCATGAACATCTATGGCAGTCGTCATTGGGAAGTCAGCGCCCTCTAATATCCTGACACTGGTCTAGCCTTAGGGTATCGTTAGCCTTCGGGTTGCGGAGGTCAGGTGGCAGTCGCTTCGTGTAAAAAACTGATATCTAGTCAAATCCGGATAGACTAGAAAGCCGACCCCAAGTGACTTGGGAATAATAAAGGCTAAGGGAGAAGCTGTCAAGGGTACAGAAAAGGGTAGAATAAACTATTGAAAAGGACTTTCCGAAGGATAAAAATTATTGGAGAAAAATTTTACGTGAGCGAAGCTACAGACAAAATCTTGTATAAAATATATCAGAATCTGATAATATGTATAATGATATTACACAACACCATAAGCACAGAGCGAAACCATACATTTCCTAAACACACATTTCATTACAATAATAATTAAAGTAATAATAATAAATCTAAGTATAATAAGCAAAATCAAATGAGAGAAAACATCACACAATAATACTAAAATGGAAATAATTTGCTATTCATTCAAATTTAATCAGCTATCTCATTACCCAGTCGGTGGTTAACCGACCAAATGTAAAGTGTTGTTTATCTAAACATAGATCTGTACTAGCTGAGTGGTCTGCGGTCATCTCCGTGTTACAACCAGATTGCTTTTTGCTTTGGTCGCATATATGGTTTGGTAAGATCGCTTCGTGGTTGCAAATTGTACGATGTGTGAAAGCTTAATATTATTTGGATGTGGTAATTAACTAAAGCTAAATTTTGTAGTGTGTTTTGGCAAAATATTGGCAAGATGGCTACCCACATGTCAGTACCGGTGTTTAAAATACCTAAATATTTTATGACTACTGGAAATGTGTGCAATGAAACCAAAATACATTGAACATGTATTAGTAAAAATATCAGGGTGCTGTGAATTTATTTGTTTTTATATGTAAGTTTTGATTGCCACAAAATGTCAAAAAAATGAGTTATATAAAAATGTAACAACATACCCAAGTAACAAGTAATGTAAGACAATAATAGCAATTGCAGTTTATTGAGATTTCACGCAATAAAGTGATTTGGAAATCTAAGGGTATTAATATAGCGAGAAACATTTTGATATAAGAACGAAACTTTTAATTACCAGTATGTGAATGCATTTATGTACCTAAAGTACTTCATATTTTAATCATTTTGTTGTTCTGTAGCAGAAGAAAATTAACTTTCTGTTAAGCCGTATCCATTCAACTGTACATTTCTTTATTCCTAGTAATTCGTTCCCTTTGCCCACTATTTACATTTTAATCACCTGTTTACAAGCAACAAAATTAATTTTAAATTAACTATATGCCACAAAACCCTATTATGCTGATAGCTAATTAAAATTTTCATAATGTTTGCACCTTATACTGTTGTCTTTACTAAAAGACTATCTGATCACCTCAACCAAAGTAGTATAGATAATAGAATTTTATTCTATAATGGTATTTTCAACGTCGATGCAGTTTTACGTGTTGCTTGTTAAATGCGTAATAAAGAGAAAATGATGGTTAATCTAGATTTGTAAGCGTAAAAAGTTCCAAACTTTTTACATTTATCTTTATTTACATTCATGATTTCTTTTTTGTATTAATTTAACTTTTACTTTATTCTTTTGTTCATACCACTAATAAACTCAGCACGCTTTAGCTTGAAGTAAAATAATTACGAGGACAACAATATTTTTATTAATTACTAGCTTTTTTCCGCGACTTCGCTCGCGTTAATTTAGAATTTGACAATCAATTCGGGTTGTACTCTGCTTGTAATAATATATAATAATATAATTCAACCATGATTCGAAAGACACGTGGCGCCATCTATTATCATAAGAACGTTATTATTGTTTTCCTCGGGAACAGTGATTTTTTTCGGGATAAAAGGTAGCCTATGTCCGTTTCTCTACACCTGACAACGTATATGCAGAATTTCAGGATGATTGGTTCAGTGGTTTAGGCTTGAAAAGGTAACAAACAAACAAACAAACAAACTCATTTTTTCTTTTATAATAGTAGTTAAGATAAGGATTATTGTTGAAATTGAGCATAGCGAGAATATTCTATGTCTATGTTTATTAAGTTCTGTTTTTCAAAGGCAAAGAAATTGTTGTTACGTTGGATGATCTTTACATTCCAACTTATAGGTACTATTCAACAAACGCACATTAAAATTCTACTTACTGCTTATTGCACTTCATTCAAAATAGTTCCTCTAAAGAATTTCGTCTCGCACATAAAACGAAACGGTTTGGGCGGGTCCTTTTTCCTTTCGCCCTTCGCTGTAGGAAATTGCTGCCATACATCGATGTTTATCTCTGGATTCACCTCTTAGCTCCGTCGAGACGCTTTTCCTTCCGGCAGCACAAAAATATTATGAACTATTTTATGTTCGAGACTCGACTTGCTTGAAATATGCTAAAGTAAGCTGGATAAATTAATGTCTATAAAATTAAAGTTCATAAACAATATTAGAATAATTATATAAACACTAGCTTTTGCCCGCGGCTTCGCTCGCGTTAATTTAGAATTTGACAATCAATTCGGGTTGTACTCTGCTTATAATAATACAATTCAATCATGATTCGAAAGACACGTGGCGCCGTCTATTATCATAAGAACTTTATTATTGTTTTCCTCGGGAACAGTAATTTTTTTCGGGATGAAAGGTAGCCTATGTCCGTTTCTGTACACCTGTCAACGTATATGAAAATTTCAGAATGATCGGTTCTGTGGTTTAGGCGTGAAAAGGTAACAAACAAACAAACAAACAAACTCATTTTCGCTTTTATAATATTAGTTAGGATTAGGATTAGGATTTAATTTCAATTTTAAACTAGATTGCATCCCAAAATGTATATGTATATAGAAAAAATCGAAATAGGTTTGGTAATAATTATGGGCTCTGTCAAGCACAGCGACAGTAGGAAAGGGTAAAAGGCAGTGATATGTTATTAAAATTTGAAGCATTCTATTAGTGAAAAAATTGTTTAAATCAGCTTCATATTTCT
Source organism: Catocala sponsa (assembly GCA_963564715.1). Taxonomy (NCBI): domain Eukaryota; kingdom Metazoa; phylum Arthropoda; class Insecta; order Lepidoptera; family Erebidae; genus Catocala; species Catocala sponsa. Next base: position 3,592,973 of record OY751337.1, read on the forward strand.
AAAGATTATCCTCATTATATAACCGGCTAAATAGGACCTCTTAATTAAATTAGTAGGTATAGATAAATATTCACCCTCATTGCTATATCGTATTGTAATATCCGTTATCTAGATAGCTAATTGTAATTGCCAAACTGATATATAGACAAACCAGATTTATTTTTTATATTGCCTACCTATAACGCGAATTTTTATCACCTTTAAAGGTCAACATTTATTTCAAACATATTTTACTTTTCAAGGAACCGTGATTTTGGGCCTTTTTAATTTCTACATTATTTATTTTCGAAGAAGATTTCAAATTATAAATTTGTAATTATAATTTTCAAACAGATTTACCTACTGCCTAAGGATTTTCAGAAAGTCATTTGTATGTACAATTGATAGGGTCAGAACAACTAAACGTTAACCTATTGTCATCCAACAAACATAGCTCTTGGCTACGGTATTTACGAGAGTGCTACTGGTGTTTACAAAAGTAAATAAATTGTTCAGGCAATCTACAAACGTACAGAACAATATACTGTTAACAGATACTGCGTGCGTGTGTGCATGTGTGCGTGCGTGCGTGCGTACGTGCGTACGTGCGTATGTGTACACCGTGTTTTTCACGCAATCGTGACTCCACCTAGAAGAATAGGTATTTGAACAGAACACATTTTGTACTCCTTCCGTAGACCCCTAAAATATCTCAAAATAAGATAGTCGATTTGAACTAGGAATGCAGGAACTTCTTCCTTACCTGACCAGTCGGTAAATTGGCCATATAAAGTGCAAGATTTTTCCAACCAGTTCAATTTTTTTATGGCTGCCAAACACTGCAAACACGGTTTTAGAAAGGTACAAAATAAATGTTTAGTATTTAATCTTTCCTCCTGTACTCTCTCCCAACATCACAGTGAGGACAATACGCAATGTGAAAGGACTATATACACATGAAACAATTTATTGAACCACCAACAAGTTCATATGAATAACATCTGGCATTTAAAGACCACGACCCAACCTCGAACACTACCCTCAAACAAAAACACTGGCCACAAACACCAACCACAAAGGTTTATCATAGCTTAATGTCATTTAATCTCATTTATATTCGGTGTAAAAATAATTGTGGCGCATAAATAAAAGCGTGCGATGTGTGGGTGAGCAATTTGCAAAAAGCAATTGCCGCTATACATCAATGTCTTATCGGTGGATCTGTGCGTCGATTGTCACAGGCACAGGACAGGAAGGCTGCAGTAAATTGTCGATAGTGAGAGAGGGTTATATTTCTGCTCGAATACACACAGTCTTATATCTGTATGTCTGAAAGGGTAATGTGTACATATGTATATGTAATACATTCGCATTTAAGCAGCAATGGTTTCTAAGTCTCGCGTCAAAGGAGACGTTCCTATTTCCTAAGATACTTTTTAGCCGGTTAATAAGAGTTGAACTGAACTAACATAATTATATTTCATAAGACATAATTACATTTATAACATAAATTTATGACATTTTTGTAAATTTTATTTTACATTGTAATTGCTGCATTAACATCCTTAGTAATTGAATTTGATTTTAATTAGCTGTAAACATCTTATATAAACCTGTGTTTCACAATAAAGAATATTTGATTTAATTTAATTTGATTTGTCGTCTTCTGGGTAAAGTTCCAGATTTCATACTGAGAATTTCTAGACAGGAAATCCCAATAATACTTGCATTTACCTATTAGTCGAAAATCAAACCCGAGTCCTCATGCAAAGCTGTCGAATATACCACCACTATGCCACATGAGTATAATATTCTACATATTTATATGTTTCACATGAGCCCACATTGCTCGTAGGGGTAGGTAGGGCACCCACTTTCTATGTTCGTTAAATAGTTTATTTGCATCATGATACCTGGCTAAGCTACAAAAGATAAGAAAAGTGATTGTTACTTGAACTAAAAGCGCGTAATAGTGAACATATACTTAATATAATGCTAGGTAATGGGTCTTACTCCTTACGATACTTACCACTTACGATTAAGTATTTAAAACGTAATGAATACTTATTGAAAAGACGCAAGGGGAAGACCTAGGCGAACGTTTCTCGATCATCGGAGACGTTCTGGATAAAGGCCAGGTTAAGAGCAACTTACACCGGCGAGCGTATATGAGGAATGTTATGAGAGTGAACGAAGCCAGAGAAGTGTGTCAGGATCGTAGCAAATGGAAATCCGTAGTATCTGCCTACCCCTCTGGGATACAGGCGTAAATCTATTTATGTATGTATGTAAATACCTATTGATTGCCCGATGTTTCGACGATTTGCATCGATTTGCATCGATCGTGGTCACGGTAATACATAATATATTTTATTTTGCTTCATCTGAATAGTACATCAAATATAGTTTACAGAGTAGCCTTGCAATGATTTTTTTGCCTAGATTTTTTTTTTATTTATTTAGTTCTTATGTATTAGGTTATTAGTAATAGTATTAGGTTAATTATGTCGCCATTGGGAATAACAAGGGGAAATGAACATAATTTATTTACACTATAATAACGCGAACGAAGTTGCGCGGGTCAGCTAGTAATATATAATGATGCGACCTTTGCTCAAACCGATTAATCACTTATTTGCTATTAGTCTTTGGTGTGTCCTACTGCTAGGCAAATGCCTCTTTCTTGATCTGCCACATTACTTTTTTTACAGATATCCCCTGCCAACCCGTTTCAAAGGCGCCCAAGTTACATATCTATATATTAATACGTGAAGCGAAAACTTTGGATCCCTTTTTACGAAAATTGGGCGGACGGAGGAGTATGAAATTTCGCACACTTATAGTTTATACAGAGAAGAAGTGACGAATGCTAATATTTATATAAAATATGTATAATATATTATATATATTACATCATCATCAGGCTATAACAGTCCACTGCTGGACATAGCCCTCCCCCAAAGAGCGCCATAGCGCCCTGTCTTCAGCTTGCCGCATCTGCCTGATCGATCCGCAAACGGTACAAAAATTTGTGTGTTTCACAAATAGTTGTTCCGAACCTGGGTATTCTTTGTGTCCGTTGTTTTATTTATTATTTATTTATTTATTATTATTATATTGATATTTTTATTTTATTTTCCTTTTAACAAATTTTAATACAGAATAATATTTATGATAATAATCATATTAATCAATGTATGCTTACTTGCACACGGCAGAGCGGGACCTCCTAACACAGGCAACGTTATGCCTAAAAGGATCGCTCCAACAATATTGTAACTAGATTAAGCTCAGCTAATGAAAATAAATCATTTTTATTTATTTATTATTATGTTGTTTAAATGTTTGTGTAGCCCTATCGAAATGAATTATTCCTAGTGCGGAAGTTGTCTTTTATTTACTGAGTCAAACAGTGGCACTCTGATGGTTAGACACAGTACAGGTTAAAAATATAATATCGGTAAACAAATATCAATAACACACTTGGACTACTGCGAAATGATTACACTGTGACGAAAGCCATCCTGTTTGTTTTTCTAGCATTTTATTCAAGCGTTCGCAACGTTTTAACTAAACGTTCTCGCTTCTCAATAGAATTTGTACGCAGTATTTTTATGTAGTTAAAATGAATGAGCTCCCCGCCTGTTTCGGATGACAGGACTTTATTCGGAATAACATTTTTAAAGTGCTATGGCGTGCAGTTTGTGAAGTTGAGGCTGAGTTAGTCTTGTTGGTACTTTGTGTAATGGTTACAGCTTCTGAATTTTTCGTATAAGACTACAGATATTGTACGAACATAAAATAATTAATTTGAAACTGCAAAAATCTTGCATGGAATAAGACTAAGAATTACTTTTATTCTTCAAATCAAATCAAATCAAATCAAATCAATCTTTATTTGTATTAATGTGGTGTATACAGATGTTTGGTTTAGTTTAACTTCAAACTTCATGTAGTATAAGTACACTTTTGCTTTTGTTATAAACTTAAATTTAATATATATTATCAGACCTTTATTAGCTGTTCCATTGTTGGACATAGACCCCTCAGTATGAGAAGAGTTTACAAGTCTTCGAGAACATAGGATAATTTTATATAACCCTCATATTTATTTAAAAAAGGGTTAAAAAGAGCAATATCAATGGTCTGTTACACAAAATGTACGTCTGTTCAAATACTCTGATATTTATTTCGTATTATGTTTGTTTTTACCCTTGTTCACTCTGTCCTTCAGTGCTATTGTTTTTATTATATTAAAATACAAAAACACAATCTACACTCTAAGTCTAACCTCGATTACATTTAGTCTTTTGTGCTATCGTTGAAAACGTTATAGTATAAAAAGTACTTTAATAATTTAAAAGCACTTTAGTAAAGTAGTATCTTCTACACTCCAAGTTGACAAAAAAAAACTTATAATCTAAATCGTAACATAGCTGGTTCGCAATTTTTTTATAAAGACTGTTATTTTACCTTTAATTTTCTATCGGTACTCAAGCATTGAAGGAACTTTATCATTCAGAATAATTGTAACCTATGAATTTGTTTTTCTTTATACCAAACATCACCCGAAATAATTTAGCAATTGCGTCCTATAAAGTAAACAAACAATATTGCCAACTTGTTAAGAATATTAGTATGAAACATTTCTATCGTTCTTGGTGGCCGATGAGCAAGCACTGGTCACGTACATGCTGTATGCATATAACAAGAGTGAATAATTCGACGGTACTTAAATATTTTTTTTTGGCTTTCTCACCCCCTTACATTGTATAAACTTGAATTATGCCATCTCATATTCCACTTCGTGCGCGCAATATGCTTATTTTTATATAGGTATTAATATAAAGTATAAATTGTAAAGTGGGGAAAACATTTCCATTTCTTTATTAATATATCTGAAGCTCGTCAATAGTAGAGCCTCGCTGATTTCAGCATGAATGGGCTGGCTCGACCGGGAAAGGACTACCCTCTCACAGATTATCGACGTGGAATAGCAGTAGTTCTTCTGTTGTGTTTCGGTCGGTGCCCTTTACTTCCCACGTCCTTTCCTAAAGGGTCGGCAACGCGCAAGTGATACCTCTGGTGTTGCAGGCGTCCATAGGCTACGGTGACCACTTACCATCAGGCGGGCCGTAAGCTTGTTTGCCACCCTAGCTGTAAAAAAAGAAGACTAACATTCTTAATATAGAACCAGCCAGTAGTGAGAATAGTTCATTCAGATAAAGCTCTCATTTTTACGTATATCAACTTGTATTACTTAAGAGTTAAAGTTAACACCACAAAAACAAAACGCTAACAAGCAAAATATCAAATACGCTGCCATTTTTAAATATTATGACAGCACAACATTAAAAGGGGTTGTTAGGTTATTTGCTCCAACTCTCCGCTGGGGTGTATGACAAACATGATACGACAACCCTTTTTAAATAATTAACAAACAAATCAGGTAATTACGACAAGGGGTAAGATGAAAGAGGACAGACAATAAAAACAAACATAGTAATCGATTGGAAATATTACAATTAAATTTATATAACATTTGTAACAGAGTCACTTTGTATGAATTCGAATACCTATAATATAAACCGGCTCGAGAAATATGATCTAATTTGGTTCCTAATACAATCTTCTAAACTCAATTTGTAACTGGGAGTTACAATTATGTTTGAGTTTTGAGCGAAAGGCGATTTCTGAAACGGTTCCAGGCAGAAACCTAATCTTTGAATTTTCTATAGGATTATTCTATTAGGCAGAATAATTTACCTGTCTGCTTTCAAATATTGATAAAATAACTTTCGTTCTCTTGCAAATTGGTGAATAGATTGATTCTGATTATATTTTCATGAATACGTTTCAGTTCAATTTGGCTTTAGATACAAGTCTCGGTGGATCATTTCTATTACTAATGTAGCACAGGGATATTATAGTCTCTCTATAAATAAACGGTTACCGCAGCTTATGATGTTTGTGAGGTGTCACGTAGTGTCACGAGTGCGTCACCAATGCTAGGGAAAATATACCAAAGATGAGATGGTAAGGAAAGAAACGGAAGAGGTAAGTATGTCAACCTTCAGAATGATGTCTGAAAGCTCAGTAAACGGATAGCCTGCGATACCTCGTGCTTTGTCAATCCCCTTCTTATCTCATATCCAAATTCCCTGCAGTTCAAATAACTTTTTTAACCCGTTCATTGCCAATACACGTGATATCGCGTCTTTTAGCCCGTTTCAAAATGGCCGTTCACGCAATAACGCGTGGCCAATGCAAACAAGTTTCTAGGCGTTGCATTTAAGCGGCCACAATGAAACAGCGCTTGATGTTTACGCCGGCCACTGGGGAAGGTATACAACTTTTTTGAGTACTTATTTTAAATGATATGCTGAGCTATTTCGAGCAAAATAAATTTAATAATAAAAAATAATTTTGGCCATCTGAATGAAACTCAATTTTTCTTATAGCAATGGAAGTGTTAATCTATCGAACAGCAGCGGGTCTGTCCCCGGCGAGACACAATTGGTTTTCAATTATGTCTGCCATGCCTGCAAGAGGATTAAATGGGATGGTAGATTTAAACTTAATGTTAAGAATAATAACTCGTGTAGGTATCAATTACTGGAGTATTCATAAGGATATTAATGCTATTTATAAACTGCTAGGCTATTCGGTACGGGCCTCTTCTCTTACGAGAAGTTGTATGCCATACCTCTGTAATTTTAAAGTTATGTGCGTATAAAATGGTTAATTACCTATTGTTGTCTTTAACGATCAGGGGACATGTTATAAGGAAGTTCTTAGAATTCTTCAAAATAGTATCGAACATTATTATGTGCGTATAAAATGGTTAATTACCTATTGTTGTCTTTAACGATCAGGGGACATGTTATAAGGAAGTTCTTAGAATTCTTCAAAATAGTATCGAACATTATTATGTGCGTATAAAATGGTTAATTACCTATTGTTGTCTTTAACGATCAGGGGACATGTTATAAGGAAGTTCTTAGAATTCTTCAAAATAGTATCGAACATTATTATGTGATCACTGCCAACCGTTACTGAGCCAGCGTGGCGGACTATGTCCTTCCAATACTGGAAAATATGCCCGTACCTAGCAGAACAACTTAAAAGCAGGATGACTTTATTATTTATGACCTACGTAATCAGAGAAATCCGTAGTCTGTGCTTACCTATAAGTAATCCTATAAGTAATATTAATTATAATTGTTAATAGAAAATAAATTTTAAATATTCGTTTATTATAATAATATTGCAATGCTTGTAAAAGGCACTAAGTTCTAAGCACTATAATTTTACTAAACACCTTATGTATCTACACTTAGTTCGCAATAAACAATTTGACTTTGACTTTGACTTACCCCTCTGGGCAACAGGCGTGAATCTATGTATGTATGTATGTAATCAGAGAAGGGACTTTTGACGTATTAGCTGAAAATTATATCGGAAATTACTTTAGTAAATTATTTCAATAGCTTTTACAGGTAATTGTTTAATTACATCTTGCTGCCTCTTAGCTCAGCGATAGCTCAGTGGGGAGATCAACAGACTGCAATGCGGAGGGTCTCGGGTTCGAACCCGCGTCGCGCACCTCTGACTTTCGGAAGTTATAATGACTTTTCGGAATTATGTGCGTATTAATTGACAATTATCGCCTGCTCTGTGCCTTGGAGAGCACGTTAGGTCTTGGCTGCCATGAACATCTATAGCAGTCGTTATTGGGAAGTCAGTGCCCTCTAATATCCTGACACTGGTCTAGCCTTAGGGTATCGTTAGCCTTTGGGTTGCGGAGGTCAGATGGCAGTCGATCCGTGTAAAAACTGATATCCAGTCAAATCCGGCTAGTCTAGAAAGCCGACCTCAAGTGACTTGGGAATAATAAAGGCTAGGGAGAACAAGACATCTCGCTGCCTCTTATTACTTGACCTAATATCTTAAATAGGAGTAAAGCTCGATAGGATACTGTCGCTTCAGGAGCTGTGACCCTTATCAACAATGTCGACCGACTTGGATTCCTTGATACACATACTGTCATCGTGGACCACAATAGGCAACAATCAACTTTATTACAAAAAACTAAGGTGTGTTTTCGATCAACACAAAGTTGTTAGTTCCGTCATTTGTAGTTAAACGGTATAAAATTTACTGTCGCCTTCGTATTAACTCAATTCCTATGTATTGTTTGGTGTTACCTTATTTTCAATCAATGCGGTTGTCTATAAACCGTTTAGAACGGTATACCTGATGCAATTTGTTTAAATGTTTGCTTTATTTAGTAGCAGGTACTGTAGAGTATGGAAACTAACGTAACACTATAACTACTGTAAGTTATATTGTTACTGCGTTCCATCCAGTAACTAAGAGTGCCGTAGGATGACTTAGGTTACCAGCTCGCTTATACCTTCCTTTCATCCCATTGTTAATTATTTTTCCTAGGATGGACTATGGGAGTGCTTATAAAAATCAAGAGTATCCCTCGATACTGGAAATAGTATTGTTAGGAATCAGATATGACACAGCTTAAAAAAAATAACAGACCTTTAAATAATCATTGAATTACTCAAGAAATGCCTTAACAAGTAAAGTAAGAGATAATTGATATCACCTAACAGCGATCAAACAGCACGTGCGTTCTTTCCGCGGCTCGATGTCAAAGTGAGTCATTGCACGCCGAGCGCACTTTTATAGCCCGCTCGATCGGATGGTTCGTGACGTTACTTGTTTACGTCACATTACGCAACCAACAGTATACATATATATTTTTGTTATCTCGATTTGACATTCAAACCCAAGAACTCATATTGTCGTTGCATTAATACCGTCTAAATATATGCATAATCATAACTAGCTATTGGCCGCGGCGGCGCTCGCTCGGAAACAGTACCTTTTCTGTACCGCTGACAACGTGTATTTAAAATTTCATGCTGACCGAATCGTAAAGGTGTAAAAGCGTAACAAACTTACATTCGCATTTCTAATATTAGTTAGGATTGGGATACCATCCCTGTCTACAACTTGCGCACTGTTGGGCACGAAATCTTGTTAGTTTCGGAAGAGTCAGGCCATTGTTACGCCAGTGCTGGTTGGGAGACTCTTAACACAAAACAATCATCATAGAAAACTCTTACACATGTAAGTTCATAAACAATGCTTTCTTTCATCGTTAAAGTGAGTGGTAGTTAGCTACTCAATTCGCACATAACTTCAAAAAGTCAGAGGTCTGTGCTTTGGGTTTGAATTCGAAACCTCTGAAGTCTAATAATTAGTCTCCCAATTCAACAATAATAATTGTATCGCGGTTCACACAGGTGCACTTAATACAAACCGTTTTCACTTAGTATTGACAGTATGAACAAAGCATTCCGAAATTATATTAAGCTTAAACAACGGCATAGTTTGATTACGAATCGTTTTACCAAACTATGACAATTCCAATCAGTTTTAATAGGCGTAAAGCACTAGTTCCTGAAACGTGTATTATGAATACTCTGTTATACACAGAGTATGAAACTAAATTATGTTAGGATAGTATAATTCGCAGCAACAATAGCATACTAGCAGGCCATAATCACTGCGCCGAGTGTTGATGATTCGATCCCACACGGGAAAAATTGTGATCCGCAAATAATCGTTATATCATGGGTGTTCTTTTGTGACCGTTGTTCAAATGTTTGTAAAGTCACCGAAAAACAGATATTATGTTGTATTTAAAAAATGTGGGCGGTCGTTGGACTGCCACGAAGAGTAATTGAGTTGGAGGGATCCGACTCAATGCACTTTGAATTTTCAATGTTATATGTGCAAATTAAATCGTTAATAATTATCACTTGCTATAACTGTGAAGGAAAACATCTTGAGGAAATCCGCACGCACGGCTGAGTGTTATCCATAGGTAATATTTTTAAAGTTGTGTGAAGCCTGCGAAACCGCACTGGACTAGCTTGGTAGACTGTGGCTTAACCCTTCTCATATTGATAAGAGGTCCTATATTACCATCTATAGTCATCCTGCTTTCTACACAATTCGTGTCAACAGCAATTACAGGTATGACATTTTTTTAAAGGCTTCTCTCGCAGTTTGAATAACTCTCGTGTCACGAGGGACTTTACAAAGATTCAAAAAACGAACACAGGTAACACCCAGACTATAAACATACGAATCCTTACTCTTCTTCTTTCTTTTCGTGTGGTTAGTGGCCAACCTGTTGACAAGAGTTGTTCAAGCCGCCCCTAGGCCGCTGACATGGCTTAACGACTGCTGTCAATTTGACAGCAACCGCGACCGACTTTTTACGTGCCCTCCGAAGTACGGAGACGCTTAGATGAAATACCACTAAGCGGTCACCCATCTATAGACTGACCGCACCCAACGTTGCGTAACCTCGCTAATCGTTTACCGATCAGTGAGTGCAACTGTCTATGAGCAATCCTTACTAATATTATAAATGCGAATTTGAGTTTGTTTATTTGTTACGCCTTCACTACTCAACCGATCATCATGCAAATTCGCATACACGTTGTCAGGGGAACAGAAAAGGACATAGGTTACCTTTCGTCCAGGAAAAAGTACTGTCTCTGAGGGATAAATTTTTTTTTTTATATTACTAAGCTGCCAAACAACTTTTTTATTTTTCTGTTAGTACACATAACATAACCTAACCTACATTTATGTGAGCGAAGCCGTGGGCAAAATCTAGTGTGAACATAAATTGCATTTTAGTACTAGTATTATTATAACTTTCGTTTCGTAGAAGTACGATACATAGTATTCCGTGCTCTGAGGCCATCATTCGGATAGTAAATTAACGATAGCATTTAAACAAAGAAAAGCAATAATCACTGTTTTTATGATGCTATTAAATTGAATTGTAACGACTGTATATTCCTTCGGCCTTGTTTTTATTACTGCACCGCTCTCGTGGCTCGTGCCGTGATGTTATAGTAGTAGAGCGTCGCTGATTTCAGCATGAATGGGCCGGCTCGACTGGGGAAGGACCACCCTCTCACAGAATATCGACGTGAAATAGCAGTATTCCTACTGTTGTGTTTCGTTCGGTGAGTGCGAGTACCGGAGCCCTAATCATCCCCTTACCCCCTTCCCGCTCCCTATCCTTCCGACTTCCTTTCCTAAAGGGTCGGCAACGCGCTAGTGATGCCTCTGGTGTTGCAGGCGTCCATAGGCTACGGTGACCACTTACCATCAGGTGGGCCGTATGCTTGTTTGCCACATCAGTTGTATAAAAAAAAATATAGCTTATGTTGACTTCTTGATAAACAAGCTTTCTACTGCTAATAGATTTTTTTAAATTGCTCTTTTATTTTTTGGTAAGCACATTCCTTACAAGCATAAATACAATTCATACCCTGTACAATATTAGTGTAGACAGTTGTAACGTATACAGATTTAGTTAGGTATATCGAGATTCCAAGTATAAGGGACAAGATTATTACCATTCATCGGACACGGAAAACTTTTTGATAAAAAATAAAATAACACTTTCCTGACCCAAGAAAGTAAAATAGTTACTATCAAACTAGACTGAAGACCATAATAATATGTACCTTAACACACCATATGTTTTCAATTATGTCTTTATTGCAACAATTAATAATGTCCTCCAGACCAAATTTTGGTCATGGCGGCCAATTTTAACGGAGACTGGCCATCTGTGCAGGAGATATTATAGTGCACAAGTATGTGCGCAAGCACAAGTGCACTCTATGTTCCCTAACCCTTATGATCCGATGGGACAGATAACCCGACACGACCGGAAAGAGTTCAGGCGCACCAACAATTAACACGTTAACCACGTAAAACAAGACAATCGTAAGTCTCCGACAAAAAAGGAACATACGTAAATGGTACCGAATACGCCGGGAATTACCTAATTAATCTTTATATAAAGATTTGGGTAAAAATCTAAGTAGAATCCGAACATTTAACGACAAAAGAACGACGCATGAAATATAAAGTAAAATCGGATTTACTAAGGGAGGAACCGCGACGTCGACCCGCGTCAATGTCTGACTCGGGAACGAATGGTATTCCGACATTGGTTCGCTTGATATGTGGAGGCATGGTACATTTGAAGCCTTGCTGTCTTATTATAAAATGCGTGTTGGAGATAGTGTTGGGTTTAGAACAAGGTTTAACCGGTATAAAATCAATCTTGGTATTGTTTGAAACATAATTTTGGCTTTAGCTACATAATAAACATGACGCAAACACATAGGCCTCGATGGCGTAGTGGTTAGTGCAACCGACTGCCACGCCTGAGGTCGCGGGTTCGATTCCCGCACAAGTCAAACATCTGTGTGCATGAACATTGATGTTTGTTTTGGTCTGGGTGTTTCTATGTATAATATGTATGTAATTACAAAAAAAAAATATGTATGTTTATCCATTGTCTAGTACTCATAGTACAAGCTCTGCTTAGTTTGGGGTAGATGGTGTTGTATGTATGTGGTAGAATATTATTATTATTATAGACAAACACGCATTACTGCAGGCGATAATAATTGTCAATCAATACGCACATAATTTCGAAAAGTCATATAACTTCCGAAAGTCAGAGGTGCGCGACATGGTTTCGACCCCGAGACCCTCCGCATTGCAATCTGCTGGTCTCCCCACTGAGCTATCGCTGCTTATTAAAAAACAAATAAATTATGAAAAAGTGATAATTATGACTAATTACATTCAATAAACGTGCAAACAAATAATGGCGTTAAAATAACAAAACTAATGTCAAATAAATAATATTAAAAAATTGATTATAAATTATTATAAAATTGTAAATGTCGAAACAGTAAATTATTAAAAAAAATATGATAAAACAATAATTTTAATTGCAATGTCAAAGGTTTTATTATTTTCAGTTTACAATTTTTACACGCGTCTTACGTCTATATCCCCAAAAATGTAGTATAGAGTTGTATTATAACCACTTTTCGCCACTCTTTATTCTTAGGGTGCGACCTAGCCAGTGGGTGAGCCTATTACCGTGTACCGGACTTATTTCCAGACTTCATGATTACTACTAAGAATTCCTGGACAGAAAACGTTAACATCACTTTACCTGACTACATTTATCACCTGCATCGCCAAGGCGATCTTCTAGAGCCATATCGTCACTTTAATCACCACTTGTAGCGATCAAATCATAATAGGTTGATATTAATTCACATTTATCTATCCTTCATACGACCGCCATAATAATCACCATTTAACCGTCTCTTATGACGCCCATGGGATACGACTTATTCATAACGGCGACCGTAAGGTGTGCATAATAAACCATTGATGGTGTAATCCATCTCACTGGCTTGTCCTCAAAATGGATGGGGTGATGAATTTTGACATGGGTTATAAAATACGTAGTGTTTTGATGGCTCGTTGGTCGCATAGCATAAGTTTGCGTGATTGCTTGCGATCGTGATGGAAAAATTGTTTATTTGACATATAATACAAATACATAATAACAAATATAGAATAAAAAGAAATAGGTATATCTATACTAATATTATAAAGCTGAAGACTTTGTTTGTTTGTTTGGTTGAACGCGCTACTCTCAAGAACTAATGGTTCAAAAAAAACTTGAGAGGTGTCAATGGACACCCGGATGGAACGAAGTTCCTTTCGATTAACTAGTGAAGGAATTGTAATAATTTTTTTTTTTTAAAGTCTTAATAATATTTTTTTTATTATTAACAAATATAATGTAATATAAACTTAATCAATAGGCTCAATTTTAGTAATAATTGGCTTGTGGACATTAACAATACATACATATTAAGAAATAACCATAAACTTACAACTATAGCAAAAAGTGTCGTTACAACTTTTGGTCTTAATAGTGTCGTTACAACTTTTGGTCTTAATTTTTTCCGTCTAGCCCCCTTTCGCAACGCGCGATAACTTCGTTCGAATTAAAAAAATATTTTAGTGTTGGATAGCTCATTTATCGTGGAAGCCTATATAACATCACGCTACGACCATCAATGTGAAAAGTTGCAAAAACTGAGAAAATTCTTTTATGTGAAGCAGACGAATTTGCGCGGTTCAGCTAGTACAAAAATAAACTTAAGCGGAACGAAACCAATACCAAAAAATATACTAATAATGTGAGTGTTCAATAGTAGTGTCAAAACAGGGCTTAGATCAGCACGTATCAGATGAAAGCCTGACGCCGGTTTTCAACTGGGCCCTTTAGTGACTCACGGATAGAAACCAATCTATTACTATATTATCTATACTAATATTAGAAAGCTGAAGAGTTTGTTTGTTTGTTTGGTTGAACGCGCTCATCTCAGGAACTACTGGTTCGAATTAAAAAGATATTTTAATGTTGGATAGCCTATTTATCGAGGAAGGCTATATAACATCGTGCTACGACCAATAGGAGCGGAGCATCAATGTGAAATGTTGCAAAAACTGTGAAAATTCTCCTATATGAAGCAAACGAAGTTGCGCGGGATAGTTAGTACAAAAATAATTATTATCTATACTAATATTATAAAGCTGAAGAGTTGGTTTGTATTTGGTTGAATGCGCTAATCTCAGGAACTACAGGTTTGAATTTAAAAAATGTTATAGTGTTGGATAGCTTATTTATCAAGGAAGGCTATAAGCTATATAATATTACGCTACGACCTCGGGGCCGGCAAAGTAACCATAAGCGCGAGTGAAACCGCGGGCACATCTAGTCAAAGATAATAAAAAAATAGAATAGTATCAACACATTTACACACTTATCAGATTTGGACAAAGTGTTATTGGGTTTTACTGGAAGATAATTTTTAGTAGTAACACGGTGTCTCGGAATGTTTGCTAATGATACACATTTTTATTCCGCGTAATATCGAGCCCACACATGTAGATGTAATGGAAATTTAATTATATTACGAAAAGGAAAGATTTGATTTTTTGTTTGTTTGTAAGGATTTAACACAAAAACTACTCAACTGATTAAAAAAATCTTCTACCATTTGAAAACTATATTATCAGCGAGTAACATGGGCTATATTTTATTTAAAAAAGGCACTGTTACTAATATAATCTAACGTACTTTTACGCGAGTACTAGCTTTTAGCTAGTGAAAAACAAAGTATTTAATATTGTCTTCTGTTTACGCGAATGTTATTCATTGAAATTAACTACTATATACGGATTTTATCGCGTTATTTATTTGACACTTTATTACAAAATTATGAAACCTGTTACACTACTATTACTATTAAACATTACTAACTTTTAAGCTAATTAAATTATTGAAACTATTAGTAATAGTAGTGTAACAGTTTTCAAAATTGTAATAAAGTGTCAAATAAACAACGCGATAAAATCCGTATATAGTAATTTAATTACAATAAACAAAGTATTACTTAGTTCAATATCGCCTCGGCTACTATGAGGGCGGTGTGGAGGCCACTGCTCTTAGACCACACGACTGCTTACCATCAGGTGGAGTGTGGTCATTTTGACGAGCACGATAAAAAAAAATAAAAGTAAATTGACCACTGTGCCATCGGTGCAATGTCTTTAATTTTTTTTACGCAAATTCATTAAAAACGTATTCATGTAAAGCTTTTATAAAATCTCAATATTGTATATAACCAAAACGTTATACATTCAGTATATTAATAAATACAACATTCGTAGAAATTCGTTATTGAACGAAAATATTATTACTCAGGTTTCGTTATAATACGGATAAATGTTACTGAATGATAAACTGCTAGTTATTAAATTGGCATACTTGAGTAGTAGAGCCTCACTGATATCAGCATGAATGGACCGGCTCGACTGGGGTAGGACTACCCTCTCACAGAATATCGACGTGAAATAACAGTATTCCTACTATTGTATTTCGTTCGATGAGTGAGAGTTCCGGATGCCCAATCACCCCGTTTTACCCCATCCCGCTCCTTCTCCTTCCTACTTCCTTTCCTAAAGGGTCGGCAAAGCGCAAGTGATGCCTCTAATGTCGTAGGTGTCCATAGGCTACAGTAACCACTTACCATCAGGTGGGCCGTATGCTTGTTTGCCACCTTAGTTGTATAAAAAAACAAAAAAAATGTGTGTGTGTACCAGAGTACACAGGTAAGAAGTGAAACTTCTTTACGACATATCATTTTTCTACTATTTGCAACTTCACGAAAATGGGGTAGATAAGGCTTAAGAAAAACAATTTTTTTTAAATTATTATTTAATTTATATTTTTTATTGTTTTTAGAATTAATAATGTTCACTAGATTTACAGTCATATTTATTAATACTTGCTAATTTTAACAGATTTATATACATTCACTGATACTTAGAATCAAAAAGTGAGGTTAACCTCAAATAAATATTAAAATCATGCTCATACGTGTTGAATTTATAAAACGAAATATATAATCACTCTCACTTTTCTTGTAAATTCACTTAAATTTGAATAAGTCTTTTTATTTTATCACTTTCAAATTAATATATTGTTATTCTTATTTCAAACCAAACTTCAAAACTAATATATTGTTGTTATTATTATAATATATTACATTATATTCTTTACGTCACTATACTAAACTTTGATAAAAAAGCAACATGGCGCGTAACCGAAAAACGTGACGATTTTTTTTTTACACTGCTACAAAATTTCTCCCATACGGCGATAAAGAAGTTTCACTTCAAAAACTTCTGCTGTGAGATCTCGGATTCCTTTCCCAGGATGGGCAAAGTATTGTCGGTATTTCTGCCAATAAATTTTCAGGCGCTGCACGGAGTAACTGTGTAACTTTACCCTGGAGACGGCAATAAGCTCGTTCTTTATTATGTGGCTATTATATGGGACCTATACCATACCAGCTGATAAAATTTGGGTGTAGTAGACCTCTACCTATAATATAATAATAATATATATGCGTAAGATAATCTACATTATGTATATATAAATATCGTATCACGTTCGTCGTGTTTGTGAGCGCACTCCACTGAAACGGCCCGACCGATTTTCATTAAATTTTTATGTATGAGGTAGGTATGAGAATCGGTCGTAAAGTATATTTCATACCGCTATGTGATTATGGCCATACAAATTCATTCGATAGGGATACCCATTCCTATCGAATGAATTTATATGGCAGAACAACGTTTGCCGAGTCAGCTGGTATAATCTATATATTAATACGTGAAGTAAAAACTTTGTACCCCTTTCTACGAAAATTGCGCGGACAGAGGTGTATGAAATTTGGCACAATTAAAGTTTATATGGAGAAGGACGGGCAAATCCTAATATTTTTATAAAATATGCATTAGAAATACATTAAATTAATGAAAAAACACTACACGCACACAACCATGCATTTGGCACACGCAGTCGAATCGCGTATTTCGACATTGTTCGTCTGACGTCAATTCTTTGTAACTATGGTTACCTATACCTTATTTATATGTAATAGAGAAAAACAGAAAACAAAGTAGCAAGGTCACGAATTTTGGTCGAATTTTGACCACTAGGCGACCGCTAGTATGTATAAATGCTTCTTTACATCTCATCAACTTCGCCAATTAAAGTACTTTTAATCCTCAAATCACATATATAATTACTCGATCTAAGTTAGTAAGTCCTTTATATGCCCGTACTGAAACCACTTAATACTCTAAAATGCTTTCTACAACAGATCTCAATTAGCTGTTAAGAGCATTTATCGCAATTAATCGGATTGTACCCTAATATATTTTTGCTAATGCTTTTAACGAGGCTCAATGTGTGAACTCCCTAAGGGCTGGATAGAAACGGAATTCCGTATTCCGTAGACATAGTCCCTACGCTGCTGTGTTGAGACCTTTTAATGGGACATTAAATAATAGGCCCTTTTTGTAATGAACAGTTTTATTATAAAATTAATTTGGGAACATTAATTGTTTTTAAGGAATTTAACTTAATCAAATTTAATAATGCATAATCATTATAATGCGAACGTGTACCTACCTGATTTAGGATAAATTTTGGAATCACGTATATCCGAAGTCAAAGAAGTGCATCCTACATTGACTGCACGTATGGCGTAGTTATATAAGTAGTCGAATACGTATTACAATACCGAAATTTCATAATAACAATGACTGGAATACCGACGTCCAAAACAACGAAATTCAAAATACCGAAAGTTTTAAATGCCGATAGCCGTTATATCGAAACATAAAATACCGATGTCCAAATGCCCGAAAGGATGAAACCCCGAATGGACGAAATCTCGAATGGAATTCCTCAGTTCTATGGTAGAACTAATGGGAGTTTTGGACGGAGCCCAGCTTCGCGGGGCTCCTATTTCTGAGTAGGTTTACAAAAGAGAACCTAACACAACCTACCGCTTCCGAGTCGGAATCGTACGGATGACTTCGGGATATGGATCTTCAGGATTTTAACCTTTAGGGCAAATTAACTTTCGGGATTTAAAACTTTCGGCCAAGCAATCATTCGGCGTTTAATTTTTCGGGATTTCGTCCATAGGTATTTAAAAATACGGTCTTTTAAATTTCGGTATTGTAATACGTACCCAAGAAGTCGCCTCACTACTATGTAATCCAGAAATAGTTGTTTCAAATCAAGGTGTTCTTCGTGCCTGTTATTTAAATGTTGAGGCGCTTATAGCCAGTTGCACTCACTGATCGGTAAACGATGAGCGAGGTTAAGCAACGTTGGGTGCGGTCAGATTATAGATGGTTGACCGCTTAGTGGTATTTCATCTGAGCGTTTCCGTGCTTTGGAGGGCATGTAAAAAGTCGATCCCGGTTGTTGCCAAATTGACAGCAGTCGTTAAGCCATGTCAGAGGCCTACAGACGGCTTGAACAACTCTTGACAACAAGTTGGCTACTAACCACACGAAAAGAAAGAAGAGGGAGATTTAATTTTTTCTAAAGTTCCCCACGATAAACTATTTATTCCTAATCACAACTTCCCCAGCTGTTACTTATCCCAAAAAAATACAATATTACTAAGACCTTTACATTCAAGAATGAGACTCGTTCTAACAGATAAAGCAATAATTTGCTATACTTTCAATAAAATTGTATAACTATGAATTCTATTAAATCTTAATATAATTCTACAATACACACAGACTTACATGGACAAGTATCAATACTTTGAACACTTAATATCCTCGCTACAATATATAAAAAATCTCACGAAGCTTTCTTGTAGTGACGTAAGTGGCTACGAGTTGTAGCACATATATAGTTTCGTAGCAGCTACGATAGCTACGCTGGTAATATAATAATTGGAGACCTCGCAATAGTACTTTTATTGAACTCCTTTTCCTTACAAGTTATTGAGTGTTCTAGAGTGTTTACAATATTTTGTTTTATAACTGAAATTGTCTATATTGCCTTAAGGAAAAATAAATATGGGATGAAGGAGGTGATGTGAGCTTCGGAAACACTTTCTGCTTCGAAAAATATCTATTTATTTTTATTTATTTAAACACATTAATAACATCTTTACAGGATAGCCTAAAACGAGATTATAAGCTAAGTATGCATAATATAATATAACTAAGACAATAACAATAATTTTACAAATTAATAATAAAAATCAGGCAACATGGAGCTATCCTTGCATAGGCAAGGCAACTACACTCATAAGAGTTTAGTTGCATTATGCAGATAAGGTTCTTTCTAAGGCATACATTAGCGCTACTTATTGAAGTGAAAACTCCTTTAGGCGCGTTAAGCACTTCTTGGGTGAACAAAAATCATAGAACTCGCGTCATCGTCACGTTTCCACGCTTCCCATTTTTGAATTATTTTAGAATATTAACAATGTCTCAAATGGTGCGTCCTACGCAAAAAATAACTAAATTTTGACACCCTTAATGACGCCTAAGAGAGTATCAGAAATCCGACTCGCGCATTTTTTTTGTTTATGAAGATGTGTTTATGATCAAGGATTAAAGTTTTCACTTCTATCGGCAGTCCCCAAAGACTGCCCCAATTTTTTTTTATTGGCGTTTATCACATCTGCAATACTATGCTCTTTTGGATATCGGCTTACAATCTTGTCGTAAATAACACTACCAAGTATGCTATAATTTGAGCAAGTTAAGTCTCATAATCACTACATTATCATAACAATTCGTAATTTCTCATGGTTCATAAAAGTTCAACATCCTGTAATTTCGATAATGACTGCCAAGCTAATCCAAAAAAGTGAAGGAGCAGACACCTTATATTTTAATCTGTATTACTTTAATAATGGAATTAATTAGACGGAAAAGTGGATTAGCTGAGCTGTGTGTAGCGCACGATTGTCACCATCTGCCTTCTTAACAAGGGCGACATACGGCTTTCTTGTTTGGTCATTGTGTGAAAATTGTTTACGCTGTTGTTAGTAAATAAGCTTGGTAGTCATGAGGTCTTGGGTTTGACTCCTAGATTAGAAAATTGGTAGGTATTAGGTTTTTGAAGTGAAAACTTCTTTAAGCGCGTTGAGCACTTCTTGGGTGAACAAAAATCATAGAACTCGCGTCTTCGTCACGCTTCGTCATCGTCACGCTTCCACGCTTTCCATTTTTGAATTATTTTAGAATATAAACTAATTGCATACTTCTATAAATATACGCTAGATGACGCACAGCTGCACGTCTAGAAACGAAACACAAAGGAAACTTTCAATCCCAATAATCGTAGAATTAAATCTTTGACTTACTTGCACGTTGATCCATATATCCGTGTGTCACAACCCAAAGGCCATCGCAGCCGGCATTATCATAATACATTACCATAATTCGCGACATCCATTCCCGACTCAGCGCGGTTACAAAGCAATTTGCTGGCCTAACGGAACGGTAATGTGTGTTACTGTTATTACATTGATTAGTAAAACTGAATTAAAGAAAGACTGGTGTTTTTCTTACAATTTATAAGTTGTTTAAAGTGAATTTTCTATTATATTCTATCATATACACACAACACTATCTAGCCCAAACTAAACAGAGCTTGTACTATGGGTACTTGATAATGGATAAACATACATATATAAGTTTTCTTTTTTTTGTAAATATGTACATAATTATTATAAGTACATAGAAACACCCAGACCAAGATAAACATCCATGTTCATGCACACAAATGTTTGACTTGTGCGGGAATCGAGCCCGCGACCTCAGGCGTGGCAGTCGGTTACACTAACCACTACACCATAGAGGCCTTGTTCTTGTTCTTAATACAGCAGAAGATATTTACTAACATCGAAGCACGCTTGTTTCCTGCGGAGTAAGCAGATTGCCATCTACTACGATACCTAGATCTCCCTTGCTTCATTTTATGCTTCATGCACGCTCATCGGTTTAGAGTACTTTTAATCTAGCTTTTCTTTATAATGTATCCAATGTGATAAGAGAATGTTCGCCGTAATATCTTGTCTTTCCAGCTTGGAATATGGGAATACACATTTGTCTTGCATACTTTCTTGGACAGTCTTTTGTTTTATTACGGATTATTCTAAAAAAACACTACCATCTTTTATTTGGGACTTAATTTACGAATATTCCTTACTTACGAATCAGCAACGACTAATCAGCAAAAACTATGAGCTGTTCATCAAAAGTAATATTTTTTTCGAGGACTTGATAACTATTAACACACAGTGTTTACTAGCGTGGGTGATAGGGAATTCTATAACATAATTGTATCGATTTTATGTCAATAAAGAATATTATTATTATTATTAAGATGCAAGGTAACCAACTATTACTTACTCAGATTTTATAAGTAAGGCAGTTAGAGTTTACACATTAAGCAAATAAGTAATTTGTTTAATTATAAACATCGGTCACCATCCAAAAAGACTCCCAGTAGAGCAATTTTCTGTAATTTTTAAACATAATCATAACTTTCATTAATACAGAAATACAGAACACAGCCTTTATTAAGGATCATAAAATATCTCCAGTTAGTACACCAACTTTAGTACAATATATATTTGGAAGTGCTGCCTAGACATTATTATTATTGCCTTCATAATAACTATGAGGGACCCGAACTTCACACTTTAGGTGAAAGACCCTCGGAATTACCTAGAAAGCCCAGAAATTGTTTACAAGCCTAGAAGTTGTTCAATGGCTCGCAGTATTGTTTGAAATATGCACGGTGTATGTATAAAGATGTATAAAGAGAAATTATCACTTTAGAGTTATGAAATTGGACTGGCCTTTGTTTAAATAGGAGTTCATATAAATATTTCTGCGGCTCTCATTCAAATTTTTGAGGGTTTAGAAGTTAATTTGAATAAATCTACATTACTCAACATTTTCCTAATAAAATATAGCATTTTAAAAATATATCTTACGTACAATATAATGTCTATAATATAATGTCTCATGATCGATTGAAAGCATTAGTGTAAACTTACGGCATGGTTCAATATGTCTGTGCGTGCAGGAATGCCATATGAGATCGTTTGTTTATAAATAGAAACATCCTTAACAGTGTTTTCAATAATATAATAATTTCTTTATTTAACTATTGTTTTTCCCGCGGCTTTGCTCGCTCTGGAATATCCTATGCTCTTTTCTGTACCCACGATAACGTAGATATATCCAATATTTTATGATGATCGGTCGAGTAGACAAGACGTAAAAGCGTAATGCTTTCGCCTTATTTACAACAAACAAACAAACTCACCTTCGCATTTATATTATTAGTTAGAACTCTCATCTAAGCCTAACCTAATTTGTAAAGCTAAACACAAGTTTATATATATAGAGTCATGCCTCTTTATCTCCGAAGGCGTGAACAGATGTGTAGGTAACTACGACACCCAGCACATCAACATTCACGATCTAGCTTATTGGGCATATTTCTACAGGCATTCCATTTAGCGCACCGTGCTAAAGCTCACTAAAGCGTGTGCGAGAGTATCTCATTATTCTTCTTCTTCTTTTCGTGTGGTTAGTGGCCAACCTGTTGTCAAGAGTTGTTCAAGCCGCCCGTAGTCCTCTGACATGACTTAACGACTGCTGTCAATTTGACAATAACCGGGACCGACTTTTTACGTGCCCTCCGAAGCACGGAGACGCTCAAATGAAATACCACTAAGCGGTCACCCATGTATAGACTGACCGCACCCAACGTTGCTTATCCTCGCTAATCGTTTACCGATCAGTGCGATAAAGCGACACTATCACACATGTTTAACGAAACGGATTGTGTCACGAAAATTAGTCAGGCGTTTTTTTACACTGTTACAATTTTGTTCCTATGCAATAAAAGAGCCAAACTACCTTTTCTTAGAAAAAGTCATTGTAACGTGTTCTAAGAAAAATCAAAACAACTATTTCGTATGGCTATACACAGTATATTACTTCTTTTTAATACATTACGACAGAATGAGTTAAGATAGCTCTAGCTGTCGTAAATATGAGTCATAATAATTCTGCTCTAAGAGACTGAAAGCCAGTGGTACGGCTCCAATACTATTTTTATTTTAATTTCTATCAATATTTTTATCTGCTATTAGCTAATGCACCTCTCTACATACACGATGGCCATTGGTGTGTTAAGTGAAATAGAATATTAATCATTTTATTTTATGGTTTCGCACTACATGGATGTGCAACGTGAAATAGTATTGGTCGCTAAAATAAAATGTTTCCATTTTGAAAGAGGGTGATGCAACTAAGATATTTCTAACGAAAAATCTAATGAAATTTATGTAAGGCCTACCCCGAAGCCAAAGGTCTCATGATTGATTGCAAGCATTAGTGTTAACTTACGACATGGTTCACTATATCTGTGCGTGCAGGGATGCCGTATAAGATCGTTCGTTGAGAAATAGAAACATCCTTAACCTTAAATAAAATCCATTTAAAGAGTGTTTTCAATAATATAATAATTTCTTTATATAACTATTGTTTTTACCCGCGGTTTCGCTCTCTTGGGAATATCCTATGCTCTTTTCTGTACCCATGATAACGTAGATATATGCAAAATTTTATGATGATCGGTCGAGTAGGCAAAGCATAGGCACGGCAAGTTATGCGTTTACGCCTTATTTACTCGGCCGACAAACAAACAAACAAACTCACCTTCGCATTTATATTATTAGTTAGAACTCTCTCTCATACTCATGTAAGCCTAACCTAGTTTGTAAAAATAACTTTTAAACTTTCGCGTTGCATGATATCCTATCCTAATCCTAAATAACAATATAAAAGCGAAAATGAGTTTGTTTGTTTGTTTGTTACCTTTTCACACCTAAACCACTGAACCGATCATTCTGAAATTTTGCATATACGT
Organism: Catocala sponsa; assembly: GCA_963564715.1. Taxonomy (NCBI): domain Eukaryota; kingdom Metazoa; phylum Arthropoda; class Insecta; order Lepidoptera; family Erebidae; genus Catocala; species Catocala sponsa. Next base: position 3,617,247 of record OY751337.1, read on the forward strand.
TGTCAGGTGTACAAAAACGGACATAGGCTACTTTTCCGAAAAAAATACTGTTCCCGAGGAAAACAACAATAACATTCTTATGATAATAGATGGCGCCACGTGTCTTTCGAATCATGATTGACTTATATTATTACAAACAGAGTACAACCCGAATTGATTGTCAAATTCTAAATTAACGCGAGCGAAGCCGCGGGCAAAAGCTTGTAATATATAATATGTAACGGGTATTAACGCGATCATGCATAATGTTTACCTTTCTTAGGCTTGACGTTTCGACCAGGTTACACCGGCCCTGGTCACAAGCTGACTGAAAACATTATGTATGATCGCGTTAATACCCGTTACATATTATCTAATTTGTAAAGCTAAACACAAGTTTTCTCTTAGTTTCACTTACTTTTAATATCTACTACCCTAATACATTTTGAATAATACAATGCCAACCACCATAACTTTGGAAAACTTACAAACAGAAATATATTCCTTCTCAAACAATAAAAAACAGCGGACACATAAATATTTTAATCAATACGCTTGCTGCCCCCGTGGTACCTGAAATAAATTCCCATAAACATCACAACCGTTTACAACTACAATACGTCAGGAAAAAACCTTCCCCCTTTCTCGCAGGGGAAGGGGGAGAGACAAAATGGATACGACCCCGAACAATCCATCAAAGGTTTGAAACCTAGACAGCGAGCTTGCCGATATCAAAATGTAGTTACCATTGTCCCCAACTTGATAAAATATGAGCTGTGACATTGACAAATCGGTAGAGCACAGACGAAAGAAGCGGGCAAGTTATTTTGGCTTACTTATACATAGAGAATAACGATTCATTGAGGGATTGAGATGTTGGAGCGATTACACTATGTTTTGACATTGTCCTTTTTATTTTGACACTTTCGGTGATTGCTTTGTAGATTGTCATTAAATCAAATGCTGGCGTACTTCAGAGTACCCAAACGCGGCAGCCTTAACATGGTGGATGTTCATGCAAGCATCTACTTAATATCTGTATGACGTTAAGGATATGATACACCACAAAGGATTTGGCACTGAATAATGAGTTAATATGCATAATTAATTTAACATAACGTATGTACTCGTTTGTATAATACCTATAGGTAAATATAATTATAAAAATATGTATTTTATATAATTATACGTCCTCATACTATTAAATATTACTATGCTACATTAGTTATTTTGCTCCACAATATAATATATTTTATAATATTTTTTAAGATGTGTATAGTTAATTATAATCATTTATGACAGACATATTCTCCTCGTCCCTAACCTTTATTATTCCCAAGTCACTTGGGGTCGGCTTTGTAGTCTAACCGGATTTGACTGGATGTCAGTTTTTACACGGAGCGACTGCCATCTGTCCTCCGCAACCCAAAGGCTAACGATACCCTAAGGCTAGACTAGTATCAGGATATTAGAGGGCACTGACTTCCCAATAACGACTGCCTTAGATGTTCATGGCAGCTGGGACCGATGGCTTAACGTGCTCTCCGAGGCACGGAGCAGGCGATTATTGTCAATCAATACGCACATAATTTCGAAAATTCATATAACTTCCGAAAGTCAGAGGTGCACGACGTGGGTTCGCTGTCGCTGCTTATGACAGACTTATTAACTGATATAATTAATTGCCTTATTTTAGTTTAAAGTACTATGCCCGCTCTTGATCTAAAGTTATGTGACGCGGCCGTCATGCGCGACTTAAAAACTTTCAATTTACACAATCTTAATTTATTAGAAGTTCTAAAATATCATTATGTATTAGTAAAAAATCTCAATAAAATTGAAACTGACGAAGAAAGAAAGGTTAGAGATAGTACTCGCAGAAAAGATTTACCATCAACAATACAACCAAAACTTAATGTGGTGCAACATAATAATTATGTAGCTCAAGAGTTCATTATGTATCGTTTTAAAATAAACCGCAATGAAAATTGTATAGAACAGTTAAATTTCAATGTAAAAAATGTATGTTATATTACGTTATGTTATTTTATTTAATGTCATACTTACACTATAATCATAACAATAACTATAATCATCCCCCTCCCCATATCTCGAGACAAACTCAATAATCGCCATTACAGAACAAAGTGGCATTTCTAGAATCCCTTGTGGTGTACAAGATGTTCAAGTAATTTATATCACGGAACTGAGGTATTATCGCGAATATGCTCAGTATTAACATACGTTTTTGAAAGGCTTGACGTTTTGGCCTGTGCAACTGTTCTATGTTAATCATGCAACCCAAAAGAGTAATAGTGCACATAATCACTTTTAGCAATCTTCTACATTAAGGCCTAAAAGTAAATAATTTTTATTAGCAGTGGATCTTTCTTAGAACTAATATAACTTGTTGAAATCCAATATTCAGGGTTAAAGAGATATTATCGTTCTCCTAACCAATTGACTTCTTGTCTGTATACAAGACCCTATTTCCGAGAATTAATACAATACGAAATTCGGTTATTTTTCTATTATATTAAGGTACACTCTATGTTTGATCTGATAGATACGATATTAAGAGCTTTATTTCAGTACTAACCTGTTTCTCGCGATATCGTTCATCTTCAGTTATTGCTTAAGAGGAAACACTAAGGGCGAAAGATTTGAAAAAATAGGTACTTGTAAAATCTTTTGCTGTCGCGCACTGCCGTATCATGAGCGCGATAGAGACAATTGCAGCTTGGACCGAAAATACCTATTAAAAGTAAACAAAATGAACGTTTCGTAGTCCCCTGATTCCTACTCCAAAAGACCGATTTAACTACTTTTTTCATTAAAATTATTCCTATGTTTTCTTTTTTATATAATCTAGTCAAATTTGTTTTTTGGATGTTTAAACACAGCGGAAAATCTGGCCAATTTTTGAGGTGTTTGAAAGCTCATGTCTCTTGTAATAATTAATTTATAAAAAAAAGGAAAACATAGGGATACGCCAATAGAGGCCGTACATTTTTGGAAAATAAATTATTGCTCTACTGGCATTATCTAGGGAGGAAACAGGGGACTACGTTTTTATGGGAAAACAGCCCTTGTGTTTCCTTTTAAGGGCAGAGATGTGCTATTGCTTTGAATAATAGAAATTATTACTCCTCTGCCAATTATCCTAATCCTAATCCTAACTAATATTATAAAAGCGAAAATGAGTTTGTTTGTTTGTTTGTTTGTTACCTTTTCACGCCTAAACCACTGAACCGATCATTCTAAAATTTTGCATATACATTGTCAGGTGTACAGAAACGGACATGGGCTACCTTTCATCCCGAAAAAAAATACTGTTCCCGAGGAAAACAACAATAACGTTCTTATGATAATAGATGGTGCCACGTGTCTTTCGAATCATGATTGAATTATATTATTACAAGCAGAGTACAACCCGAATTGATTGTCAAATTCTAAATTAACGCGAGTGAATCCGCGGGCAAAAGCTAGTATTAATTATTAATTGTAACTAATATTTAATTTATAATTAATACTAGACTTTGGCCGCGGCTTCGCTCGCGTTAATGTAGATTATAACTTAAAAATCTATCCGTCGGGTACAGTGACAACGTGTAGGTATGCAAAATTTCATGATGATCGGTGAAGTAGTTAAGACGTGAAAGCGTAATAAACAGACTGACTGACATTCACATCTATACTAATATTACAACGCTGAAGAGTTTGTTTGGTTGAACACACTAATCTCAGAAACTACTGGTTCGAATTAAAAATTGTTTTAGTGTTGGGTAGCCCATTTATCGAGAAAAGCTATATCGCATCACGCTACGACCAATAGGAGCGGAAAATCAATGAAACATGTTGTGGAAACGGGAAAATGTGTCTTATGTATCGCAGACGAAGTTGCGCGGGTCAGCTAGTTTATAATATTAGTTGCATTTATTATACTAATTTATATTATAATTTGAAGTGTCACCAATCGCAGATAAAATCACCGAAAACCGCCTTCGTTGGTCCATACCAGGCCATGTCAGAATATGAGACGAAAATCATGTGGTTCAAACTGCATTAAACCTCCCAGAACAAAAGCGAGGGAGAGCCCGCCCGCCGTTGACATGGTGGAACTCCATTGAAAGAGACCTCAAGAAAGCCCAGTTGCACGAAATGACAACCCAAGATCGTTTGACCTGGCGCAGGAAAGTGAGGAGACCCGGCCCCAAATAATGGGATGAGGAGAGGAAAAAGAAGATGTTATAATTTGAAGAATTCCGCGTCTTCAGCCATCATGCTTAATACTTTGATGTTTTTTGTCCTAAAAAACATATTGATGTTTTTTTTACTGCCTATAGTCTGCACAGCTCGTGTGATTTGATACCATATTCTGTAGCTATATATTAATAAAAAACGCATAATTATAGTTCTACACAATAAGTGTAGAACTATAGTTATAACACACATAAATAGTACATAAAATAAAAAGATCTATTAGCATAACTGCACAGATGGTGTAGTGGTTTTCGTGGTCGCATTGCCACTTCTACTACGCCTGAGTGTTGTGGGTTCGAATCCCACAGGGGACAAAAATTTGTGTGATTCACAGATGGTTGTTCCGACTCTAGATGTTCTTTGTGTGCCGTTGTTTGAATGTTTGTAAAGCCACACAAGATTTATAACTAGCACTTGACTTGTCTTTTTAAAAAAAAAACTAAAACTAAACATAACATATCATATATACATCGCACGAGTTAATAAATAACCCGAATACAGTTAGCGAAATAGTCGAGGAGCTGTCGTGCAAAAAGTTAACTCCAATCTTGAGTTATTTAACAAAACACGGGTACGAACGATCTGTCAAAGTCTCGCAGCCTATTCATGCCAAGATAAATACTCGTGGTACGTGATAAGAGTGAGAGAATTGTAAACATTGTGCCACAAACGCCACTACGCCGGTACTACGACGTTTTTTGTCCCACTCTTTGATTAATGCTCTGATACGTCAAAAACATTTATGTAGTCTGTTTTATGGGATGACAAACGGGTGTTGGTTTGTGATGTAGTACCGGAATGGATTGATGGAGATACATAATATGTTTGGTGCCCGAAGTTTGATTGGAGTTATAATTGTTATGAGGTATCGCTATCGCTTTGGCTTCGAATACTTCCTATAAATCTCGTGTCCTTTGACAAACTTCTGTTGTTATTCCGAGCGAATGTTCATCAAGATAACGTAGTGGTTGAACTGGTCACATCGCTACTGCCATTGTGCTGACTGTTGTGGGTTCGGTTTCCATATGGGATAAAAAATTGTATATTTTACAAAAAGTTTTTTTTTATGGATTATGGGGCAAATGAGCAGACGGATCGCCTGATGGTAAGCCATTACCGCCACTCATGGACACCCACAATACCAGAGGAGTTACAAGTGCGTTGCCGGCCTTTTAAAAAGGAGTACGCTCTTTTCTTGAAGTGTTGAAGGTCGAATTAGTCCGGAAATACCGTAGGCGACAGCTTATTCCAGAGTTTTGTTGTGCAAGGCAGAAAATTCCTGGAGAAACGCACAGTTGTGGACTGCCAACCATCTAAATGATGGGAGTGAAAATGCTGTCGCGTAGGACGATGGCGAAAAGAGACGGCAGGGATCATTCTGAACAATTCCTCGGAACACTCCCCATAGTATAGGCGATAGAAGATGCATAGCGAGGCCACATCTCTACGCAGCGCCAAGGGGTCTAGCCGATTTGAAGTATCCTGGCAGTCGACGATTCGAGTCGCTCTCCGTTGAATGCGGTCTAGAGGGAGAAGCTGGTACTGGGATGCCCCTGCCCAAAGATGAGAACAGTACTCCATGTGAGGCCGAACCTGCGCCTTATAAAGTAGTAGGCGGTGGGCCGGCGTGAAATATTCTACAAATAGTTTATTTATTTAAAAGAATTACTAGCAATCTGGTTTCAAATTACTAGTATTCTTGTTAACCATTCCACCTAAGCTAGAATGCTTATATTAGGAGTGTGTTCACGTCAGTAGTGCAATGGCTGGGATTCGAACCCGCGACCTCTCAATTGCAAGTCCAATACCTTATCCATTGGGCTACCGCCGCTTCATTGTATCGAGCCTGGGTGTTGTTTGTGTCTGTTGTTTGAATGTAAGTAAAGTTGCCCGTGTCACAGGAACGATGCCAAGAATGCCTGTCAGTCTATCAACCCGAACTAGGCTTGCGTGATAGGCTATGGCCTAAACCTTCCCATATTGAGAATAGGCCCGCGCTCAGCACTGGCACAGCTTATATACAAAACTGATATAAAAATATTAGCTTTGTATATAAACAATGCCGTTGATGTCAATTCAACATTTTTTTTAATTAGTCTTACATGCCTAATCCTACATGGATATACAACCTAAAATAATTTCGAATAATTCAGCTGCAGACAATCTAAATTATGATCTATTTCGATACACATAAAACTGCAAATCGTATAAACGTTTATAAAAATATACATACAAATATAAATTACGCACAACGAAAGCTATAGTCGTATTTAAACATGGCAATGCATACATAAAATACTGTCGGCAGTTACAAATACGCTTTAATTTTCCCTCCAAATGTGGGTACACAAATCCAAAGTATCTCAAATTTCCGTGACAATTTTAATCATCCCTTTATTTATGACGAGCTGCCGCACACGGAGTCACGGCGCCATCTATATCATCATTTATTTATGTATTTTTGTGATGAAGTTGAAAATGGCTGCGTACGCCATGTCCTGGAAATGGGAATTCCCATATCAGACAAAGTGTTGTTAAGTTACTTTATTTTATTTTTATTTTATTTATTTGGTTCACCAACAACTGTATACACAATTACTTACACTTAATACAAACTTATAGTAAATAACATTGTGTAACAATTACTTATATGTAAACACCACATGAATTATTTAAATGTTAACAAAATAAACTTATAATCTAAACACGGTTGCTAATATAACACAAGAATAAGAATAAGAAAACTATGCATGGTAAAAACAAAATATACAAAAATAACAAAGATAGAGCCAGCTTGTTGTAATTTAAATTATTATGACAAGGATGATGACAAAAATTTCGACTAATTCGATAAAAATAAAAAGATAAAAATATTAAATATCCGCCAAACATTTGAGGATCTTAGATTTTTGATTTGCAGCAGAGTCATGGTGTAGGTCAATTTGATCGCTGCAGCCATTTATAACCTTACAAAGTCTGGCATATGGTGAATTAGTGCCTAGAACTGTTCGCCTATACGGAGGACATAGTGGAGTGATAGAGGTTCGCGGGAGTCTAGACGGCGCACGAATATTGCACAAAGCTAGCAGTTCGGGACACTGAATACAGTTTTTAAGAATTTTACTCCCAAATAAAGCATAGTTCAGGCGTCTTCGTTTGTCAAGAGAGCTTATGGAAAAGTGTTCTAACCTAGCTTTGTATGAAGGATTTTTTTTTGACACTCCCTTGGAAAACGCGAGGTGCCAAAGAAAGCGCTTCTGAACACGTTCGATGCGCCAACTATGTACGGCATAATGTGGCCGCCAGACTACGCTACAATATTCCAACATACTCCTAACCAAACTGTTATAAAGTATAATTTTTGTTTTAGACTGATGAAAATGCTTGCAATTTCTTATTACGAAGCCTAACATTTTAGATGACTTTTTTATTATATATCTATGTGTGAGACAAAAGTCAATTTTTTATCGTACACGACTCCAAGATCACGTATAGTGTCGACTTCATTTACTGAATTTGCATTTATTTCATATTTAGATTTAATTATATTATTTTTTCTAGTAAATTTGATATGATAAAATTTTTTAGTATTTAAAAATAATTTGTTATTATTGCACCATTGTATAAGTCTGTTTAGATCGCTCTGTAGAAACAATACGTCTTCCTCAGATGAAATTATTCTTACAAATTTAAGGTCATCAGCATACATAAAGATGTCAGAGTGCTGAAAACACGTACATTTTCTTAGTGAATTATATGTGCAAGGCCTAGAAATGTTTCGCTTTTGGCGGCAATAGAGTTACTGCCTATTTCTAAAGTCCTAAATCGCAATATGTTTGTATAATACAATTCTGCTCACAACTGTATATACTTTATAAGTCGACAACTGTACATCCACAGGTGCGAATGAATGTATAATATATTTTTATTTCGAAAAAAGCAACTGTCGCTTTAGCGCGACCCGCCTTCAGATCCTAGAACGAATATTTTTGTAACACACTAATAATTGCCTTGTGTGGGATTCGAACACACAATACTCGACGCGGCGGCATCTCAGAGTAACCGCTTGCCTGCTACGTCATCCGTGTTTAAATTTATTGAAGTGAAAACTTCTTTAGGCGCGTTGAGCACTTCTTGGGTGGACAAAAATCATAGAACTCACGTCATCGTCACGCTTCCACGCTTTCCATTTTTGAATTAGTTTAGAATAATAACAATATCTCAGAAACGGTGCGTCCTACGCAAAAGTAACAAAATTTTGACCTCCTTAATAACTCCTAAAGGAGTATCAGAAATCCGACCAGACCCTTTTTGTTTTTTTTTTTGTTTATAAGGAATTGTTTATGATCAAGGATTAAAGTTTTTACTTCTGTCGGTAGTAAGACTGCCGCAGTTTTTTTTATATACTAATATTAGTTGTGCTTCCTTGTAGCATTGTTGAAGTTCGGGCACGCCACGATCGTGGCGATAAGTCCCGTTTTTGAGAAGTGGCTGGAAAGGCAGCATGGCGCCCTCACCTTCCGGCTGACACAGGTAATGACTGGCCACGGTTGTTTCGGCCAGTTCCTGTGTCGCATAGGCCGGCAGGCGACGCCTGGATGTCATCACTGCGATGACTGCCGCGATGTTGTTGTGGACACGGCGCCGCACACTTTGGCTGATTGCCCCGCCTGGGCATCGCAGCGCCGTGAGTTGATCGCGGCAGTCGGATTGGTTGACCTCTCGCTCCCGGCCGTAGTTCAGTCTATGGTCCGAAGTGAAAGGTCGTGGAATGCCGTCGCCTCCTTTTGTGAGGAAGTGATTTCCTTCAAGGAGGCGGCGGAGCGAGAGAGGGAGCGTTTAAACCCTCTCCCCAACCGCAGAGCCGGGCACCGGAGGGCGCGAGACGACCTCCAGCCACCCTGAGTTTTGACCTGGGGGTGGTGGGCTTTGTGGGCCTGCCCGCCATCCGTTCAGCACTAGGTCCGAGAGGCGGCATGCGTGTTCCCACGTGCGCCTCTGTGTAGTGTCTTTGCCCCCCCAGGGGGCCGGTGGAGGAAGTATTTTGTGTAGTCGCCTGCCGTTTCACACGGCGGGCCGAAACCATGGCGGGGTCGCGATTGAATGTGAAAGTGATTCGCGCGGCCTCGCCGTCTATGGTCATGTCGAGGAACACCGTGGTAGGTTTAGTCGGTATTACCGGGGTATCTTTTCCCCGGTGAGCCCGACATAACCTCTTGGTCGCCCCGCGGAGAGGTATGCGTCAAAGCATTCCCCCAAGTAAAAAAAAAAAATTGTTGAAGTTACACATCTATACAGAATCATGCCTTTTATCTGTAGGGTAGGCAAAGATAACTGAGATGTCAATCAACTTACGATCGAGTTCTAGGTTATATCTCTTGATCTCATTGTTCCTATACCTATACGCTCGTTGGATTCGGGCAGATCTTGCCTACGGCTACAAGTTAACTACTTAATCAATAATTAAATAGAATATCTCCCTCAATTATTTAAATTATTAAGCAAGCATAAGTTTTTTACTAGACCCATGAACTACGTAACTTGATACTCAAATACGGGCCCATTTTTTGTTACATGTTTGACTATGGCGCTTGTAATATTATATTATTGTTCTTGACAAGAAAGAATTACTGAGCGGGATTTTTTTAAATGATTACGTTTTATCTACAGATTATATTGATATAAAAAAAAACCGGGGCAGTCTTTGGGGACTGCCGATAGAAGTGAAAACTTTAATCTTTGATCATAAACACTTCTTTATAAACAAAAAAAAAAATAATAAAAAAGGGGCGGGCCGGATTCCTGATACTCTCTTAAAGATCATTAAGGGGGTCAAAATTTCGTTATTTTTTGCGTAGGACGCACCATTTCTGAGATATTGTTAATATTCCAAAATAATTCAAAAATGGAAAGCGTGGAAACGTGACGATGACGCGAGTTCTATGATTTTTGTTCACCCAAGAAGTGCTCAACGCGCCTAAAGAAGTTTTCACTCATTGATTAGACTTCCTCAATGACGTAAATGCGATGGCTGTAAATGGGATTCAATTATACTTAAGTAACATGATCGTGTGGGACCCACAGAACATAAACAAATATTTATTCTGTGAAATTAATGCTGATACATAATACACCTCACGGGATTGGTATAAGCGCTTAATTAGGCTGGTAATCGGCAATAATGTAGATAATCTAATATGACTGCACAAACAGCTCAGTGGTTTAAGTGGTCGATTCACCATTGCTAATGCGCCTTACTTTGCTAAACGGAAAAAATGTTGGACAACAAATAAGTTATAATTTCAGATTTCCTTTATATTATATGAATTTTTATAAAGTCTACAGCATTAGTTCCCAAAGTGGTCCAGGTGGACCCCCAGGGGTCCACGAGATTCAACGCGGGTCTGCGTTGGCGTGACAAAAAAAATGGGGATGCACAATTCGTAAGCAGGAATCCACGAAAATGTATTTGCTTTCGATAGTGAAGAACTAGAATGTTGGCTTGACTTCACCGACTATTCGAAAACTCAGCGATTATTAGTTTTATATTCCATAAGCTTTTGATTTTTTGGTGATTACTAAAAAGAAAAACAATAAAGGTCAGCCCACCTACCGTGGTAGGTTCAGTTCCGAGAATTTATATTTCAAGTAATTTTTTATTTGCATGAACTTGTTTAGCTGCAGGGGGTCCACCGGAACCAGCTAAATCTTGTGTCTATGACAAAAAATGTCTGGGAATCTCTGGTCTACAGCAATATACAATACACCTTAGTTAACTTTAAAAATATTAAGATAGTTCAATAGGTTACGTTATTGAAGAAATAGGTATATTATATTTTAAAAAGTTTTTAAAGCCATCAAAATCATTTTAAAGACAATGAAAGTCCGTATTTTCAGCCAAAATTAATTAGAGACTATTTCATAGTAAAGTTATCCAAAGATTTGAGCAGTTATCTGATTACGAATAGTAGGTATAACTTTACGTCACTTACCCCCACCTCCATACGAGGCTTTCCCGTTCAATTGGGTTACAGTCGCAATATATCGGGCCTACCCCTGCAATATCACCTTAGGGGGTAAATAATTGCTAAGCACATTAATCATACGAAATCGAGGCCTTCAATGACGTACTAATGATTCATTGCAACTCTAAGGTATAGAGTTTGTGGTGCTATATTCAGCGCAGTGTTTTGCTTGCCTTTTAGAATAATATTTATATGTGAATAGTATTTTCTTTAAGGACTACAATCTGTCCGGCTTAGCCCAAAACTTGTGTTAGAAGTGAGTTCACGTCGGTAATATAATTTTTTGCTTCAGAAATATTTAGAATGGTATTAGATCGTAGATTCATTCTCGTAACTACATTCTTGAGAGGCTTGGCAGAACTGTAGCACCCGTAATTTGCCAAATATGTATTTAAGTCCCATGTAACAGAGTACGAGTGTGGTATGACTATTAAATTAAAAACAAATATCTAGTAGTACTTTTGCTCCGACTTAATGATCAATTCAAAACTTCATAATCACCAGTAATCATAATTTATGCCATTGATAAAATTCGTCACATAAATATCTATATGATGCAATCTGTATTGCAAATTATATCTTTCTTAAATAAAAGCGATGTTCTAACCTGTCACTCAACTGTCAAACACCATTATACTAATCTCTCTTCTATGTAACTATGTATAAATTTTATAAAAAAATACGATTATTATACATTACTATGCTAACCATTAAATTGCTACTGTACTAGCTTTTGCCCGCAAGTTTATACGCGTAGAATTTAGAAGTTCCTAAACATATATTTTTTTTTAGTTCCAGGCTGCATGCTGCATATCAAGATGAAACATGTACTACATCTTAAGTTAAACCTTTAGGAATACAACTGTAAAATCCTTATTCAATTTCGTTTTCGTTTGATGCGCGTACAAACATACAGACAGACAGAAATACTGAATATATTTTTGAACTTCTCTATAGCTTTTATTCGCACCTCGCAATTATTTTCTTACCGAAACCGGTCTTACCGGCGAGTTACAATTTTATTATAAGTATAGATATTCAAACAAACACGCATACTCATTCACACTATCCACACAGCGTAGTTAGCACTACGTATACGAAGGAACATTACACCGGATAGAAGCTATGATTTACTACCCAACTTATCGATTCTGTGTCGTGCAAAGCAAATGATTGAGAGATCTTACGTAAGGCACTTTTGCGATATCTCAGCTTCCAAATAATGTGTATATGTTATACTGTATGAGATATTGTAAATATTTATGATACAAAGTCATAATAATAAACAGCGTAGATCATAAGAGTGCTTCGGTGTTGAAGGTGACTACTGTGTATGAGTACTAGGATTTGATCCCTGGGTCAGTCAAAGTGATATTGGGATTTTCTAACAAAGACATTTTCAGTAGCAGGAAGGAGTTTGCCGTCGGTCCCGGCTGCCATGAACATCTATGGCAGTCGTTATTGGGAAGTCAGTGCCCTCTAATATCCTGACACTAGTCTAGCCTTCGGGTTGCGGAGATCAGAGGGCAATCGCTCTGTGTAAAAACTGATATCCAGTCAAATCCGGTTAGACTAGAAAGCCGACATCAAGTGAATTGGGAATAATAAAGGCTAGGGAGGAGAGAAGAGTATGTAAGTTTACAGAGTTTATAGCTTTGTCTGACGTGCATGCAAGTACAATGCTTTAATATAAGATAATGCACGGATAGCGTGGTGGTTTAAGTGATCGCCTCGCCACTACCACTGCGCAGTGTTGTAGGTTCGAATCCCACACGGGATAAAACTTTGTGTGATCCACAAATGGTTGTTCCGAGTCTGTGGCCTCTGTTTCCGTTGTTTGAATGTTTGTAAAGCCAGACACAGGGTTTATTACAAGAGCTGAAGGAGTCTTAAAAAGAGTTTAGGAACCTAGATCAGTTTAAGAAGCGTCCTGCTCATAATTATTGCGTAGCCATAAAAATGTACTCTTGATTATATTTTTAAACTCAACGACGCATATTTGTAAACAAAACACTCGATGAAATCATATTTCAAAACACAATATGCATTTGCTTACGTTGCAATAGTTTCCTCATTATTAAAAGTAGGTATTGAAATGCTGCGACTAAAACATTACATCAACAAGAATTCAAAGTGTATTATTGCTTTGCAAAGAATTGATCGGTCGAGTGCAAAAGTATTTGAACATTGAACAAAGTTCTGAAAGTTTTTATGACTTAAAGTTTTTGATTGTTTCTTTAGTTATAAATAATGTTTTAAGTATTTTCAACGACTATTGTTATAATAATAATAAGAACATCAGCCCTGTGCATCGATAAAATTACGAGTTTTGTTATCGTAAAGTAATTTACCGACCGAAAATTACAGTCGTTATTCATTAATTCGTCGGCTTCGATGGCGTAGTGGTTAGTGTAACCGACTGCCACGCCTGAGGTCGCGAGTTCGATTCCCGCACAAGTCAAACATTTGTGTGCATGAACATGGATGTTTGTCTTGGTCTGGGTGTTTCTATGTATAATATAAATAAATAAATAAATATGTATGTATTTACAAAAAAGAGAGTATATATGTATATTTATCCATTGTCTAATACCCATAGTACAAGCTCTGCTTAGTTTGGGCTAGATAGTGTTGTCTGTATGTGGTAGAATATTATTTATTTATTAAAAAAAATAACAAAAAGGAAAACCGACTGGTTCTTGTCAACAACTAGACAAGTAATAAAATGGTAACATAATCAATATAGTCGAACTCAACCAAATACGTATTATTAGGGATAACTCAAGAACTACTGATCAGATCTTGATCAAATTAAATGGGACCACATGGAAAGCACCAGTTTTCAAATAAAAAAGAATCATCACAATCGGTTCATCCAAATTCTATTTTCTATTCTCGTCACTATATCGACTTATATGCCGTATCTCTCTTTAATCATACTATTCCTTATTCTATATTTCAGAGACACTAAGAATTTGTTGACATGACAAAATACCCAATAACACTTTGCCCGAACACGGTATTAAACCCAAGAGATCATGCACAGACGTTGCAACGCCGATGAAATTTTCTAGTCAGACTTTACAGATAATACATTGTTAGTTTGATACACGATAACTTACTTCCTTCGCAGTAGGTAACTTGTTTATAGCTGCACTTAACTAGGTACGATAAATTTAATTTTAATTGATAAAGTGCCTTTATGAAACTTTGTAGTAATATATTTTCTTTTGTTCACGTTGCGTGCGATCGTGAAGTCGGGTAAAGTGTTAATAGGTTTCAGGTGAGTCCCCTACCTTGTGGAAACTGAAATCTACGACTATAGTAATAATAATATTCTAGTGAGTTGGCGAGTCACCATCTGCCCAATGCATTAATGCTATTAGTGTATTCAGGGCAGACGCAGTTTTTCATCCATAGTTATCAATATATCGGTCCACCAAACACCCATACCCATAGCCCATATATTAGAATCCAAACGTAGCAATAGTCCTACGCCTGCTGCAGCTAGTGCCGCTGTCGGTGTTCCACCTCACCTTTGATTAAAACTCTTGAAGGGCGTCTTCACGTTGGACCCATGTCTCCGTGTAAGCCTTCCAAAGAACCAGGTATTTTTCTAATATATGTTGAAAAATACCTATGATAAGAGAATCATAATATTCTATCACATACACTCAACACCATCTAACCCAAACTAAGCAGAGCTTGTACTACAGGTACTAGACAATGGATGTACGGTCCGCACACCCTGGGTAATAAGATAGAGGTCTATAGATCAGTAAAACTCGGTAATAAATTTAACTGACTATATTGATAGATAAAAAGATGATATAAATGGTAATGATATGCGTTAACAGATTATCGAACGCGGAATGATATGTGAGACGCGGTACGTCCTTTGATAGTCGAACGTAAACGCGAACTAATTTAAATTATATATATTTAATTAAAGTAATGAATGAAGTAAGTTGCTGACATGACACAAGAGTAATAAGTTCAATGTACGCTACGTGTAACGTGGCTCGTACAAAGGATAAACATACGTATTATATACTTTTTTTTTCTAAATATATACATGCTATATGCTGCGTATACGCCAATAAACCCCTGAACAGGGAGTATACTACCTGTCTATACCTCTATCTATTTCTTAGCAATGAAATCATCGTGTAGTATACATATAACAACTACATTTTCTTAGCTATATTTGAGTTCTACTTAACGTAGGGCAAGCTGACGACAATATCGAACGTACATATCTTCAGAAAAAGACAATAAAATGTTACCAAAGAGTGGACTGTAGACGCGATGTATTATCTCAATCTCTATTTCTGAGAATAAAAAACCTTATTAATAAGTTGTTTGTATAAAGGTAACTCTCAAAAGAGGGATCAAGTACTGTGTTGTGGTAGACTTTACAAACACGAGAACAACACGCAACAATAAACAGGCATAAAGTACACCGAGATTTAGATAATTCATTTTTGATTAACACAATTAATGTCGCATATGGGATTCGATCCTGCAACAGCGGCAAAGCGATAAATCACCGGCTTCACCCGAAAATATACGTCAAGTTAAAAAAAAATACTTTGTATTTTATTTGCGTTCGCATCACACAAATTATATTAAAACAAACGCAGCAATAAAATCAAAACACTAAGGTACACAAACATTCGAGCACGCAATCACAAAGAAAGAGTTTCGCAGTGCAGATCGGATTTCACAAAACAGCTGAAAACAAACGTTCGGTGAACGTTGAAGAAGTTAGTACTGTAGTGTTGTCCCCTGTCTCGGATTACGTTGTCCCGGGCCCGGGACGTCCCGGGGCTTATTGAATTCTTCTGCGAACCAGATGCTCTGTAATCGATCTTTATAAAATGTTATTTCTTTGTCGACTGCAGTTTTTCTGAGTATTATTGTTAAAACTGTTACGATGTCTGCACAAAGAAATGCTTTCTGTTGATTAAAAATATCGTTAAGTGAAAATTCTTGCCACGACAGATGTTATTTGTAATTATGATAAATGATGCTTGCAATTTCTTTTATTTTGATAATTACATTGCATAGAAACTCGACGTCTTTTTATCTCCAAAGGGTTGGAGAGAGTATTATATAAAAACATTTTACCAACTAATGATAAATGTGATATTAAATTGCACTTTGCAAAATGACATAAGCTAATCAAATTGTATTTGTTTTAAAACTGCTTTCTAGTATAGTGGCCTTAGTATAAAGCACACTTTGTCACTATTTAATCGATCAATGCTGGAGTCGATTCAAATAAAAGCATTATTGGGTTAATTTTTACAAAACTTTCAGTAACAGCAAGCTTGAGCTGGGTGTTTAATGCTCCTGTAGATGCTTAAAAAGTGAAACCATGTTTTTAATTTAATTTTGGAAGTTTTAAGAAGAAACGATTTAAAATTAAAATACTCAGTAACGTATAACGCCTCTGGAAGTACAAAGAAAATGTTTATATTAATTTTTAAACCAAGTTCGTTTGACTAATAAAGAACATTCCATATTAGTCAGCAACGGATTTGCTTATAATAACTTCGTACTATTTCAAAAGATTCACGTTTCAACACTACAAAATGCATATTGCCGTAAAGCGAATAAAAAATACGATTTCAACTGAAACAATAAACAAAGACCACTCCATATATTGCGATCCCGTTGCCGGGACTCACTCAAATGTTTCAGCACTACGCCAGTTTCAAAAACAAAGTACGTTTTGAAAAACAAAAGAAGTAGATCACAAACATCGCGCTAAGTTGAGAGCGTACTAGGAACAAATTTTTTTTATCGAGTTTAAGTCTGGGCTACATCATTATTGATCGTACTACATTTCCAAAATAATATACTTGTTATTAATCTTTTTCAGAAAAACGATAAAGAAGGTCACGTCGGTCTGTCTCTGTTTAAGAGTACATAAGCATATTTTAAGAGAGAGTAAGAGCCAGCTGTATATTTTTGAGAACAAATAAATTTATTATTTATTTATTAAATTTATTTGTTGAAGCACGCTCAAGTCTAAAATTAAAATGTTTATTTGAATTTGTACAGAGTCAAAATCAAAAATAATTTATTCTTTCAGGTCATAAAATAATACTTATGAACGTCAAAATATATAGGTTAGTGAGTTTGCTAAGTTACTGAAGCTACATTTAGGTTAGTAACTAAGTTTAGACAAAGGTTTTGGTCTATGAGAAAACCCGCGAGAAACTCACGGTGACTCTTTTAAACCGCCAATTTAATATAATTTCAGTAATTCACAACTCATATTATCAACAAGGTGTTGCAACCATTATACCATGTACTACTGACTATAAAAAACTAAAGATAATTTATACATATATTAATACGTTAAGCGAAAACTTTGGATCCCTTTTTACGAAAATTGGGCGGACGGAGGAGAATGAAATTTCGCACACTTATAGTTTATACAGAGAAGAAGTGAAGAATGCTAATATTTTTATAAAATATGCATTAGAAATACATTAAATTAATGAAAAAACACTACACGCACACATCTATGCATTTGACACACGCAGTCTAAGCGCGTAACTATGGTTACATATATCAATATATAATGACATATATATCAGCAATATCTTACAGGCAAACTGGTCGAATTTCGAGCACTAAGCGACCGCTAGTAACAATAATTACTTAATATTAGCAGCTGAAGTAATTAGGTTTGGTAGAATTATTTAATATTAATCTAAATAGACAGTAGGATGGGATGAGGACGCATACACTTACACTTTGTATGCAAAGACAGTCCGTGAGTAAATGCGGTTGTGCATTCATATTTTTAATTTTCTTCTGAATAATTATCGAAATGGGAAGCAAGATAGTAGAATCACGAGGTCGGTACCTTTTGCGACTGATTGCCTTTTTATATTGTCTTCAGTATGATAGACAAAACTCGCATTCACACCAATGTAAACGTGTGTAGCCAGGTTCCGCAGTGGTGACCATGAAAATGGGAACGTTTTAACACTCTCACGAGTTTAAAAAAATCCAAGTGCAAGCTAAACTGTTTTGGAAGCTGCAACGAATTTAATTAGAAGTATATAAGAGGAGTTGGGAAAACAATTTCATGCATTTCATTATAAGTTATTAAAGCGTATACCTAATATTGTTGTTTATATTTAAATGAGCTGCATAGTAAGTAATTCTATACGTCTATGTAAACATCAGAAGCATTTATTAAGTACTAGCTTTTGCGCGCGGCTCCGCCCGCGTGGTACGTACATCAATAGAAAGTAGCCTGTCCTTCCCCAGGTTTTAAACTATATCTGTACCAAATTTCATCTAAATCGGTTGAGTGGTTTAGCCGTGAAAAGGTAACAGACAGACCGACAGACAGATAGACAGACAGAGTTACTTTCGAATTTATAATATTAGTAAGGATATTAGTAAGGATTATAAAACATTGCACGTGTCCGTGATAAAGTCAGTTATAATATTGCAAAAACAGGGTACCATTTCTTAAACAACAACCTTTTTCTTTACAAGACAATAAGCTATATAAAAGTATTTTTTTAACTACACAATCCAATGTTATATACAATATAAAATAAATTAGGTATAATATAAATATATAGATTATAAATGCGATTGTGAGATTGATTGTTAAAGTTGCACGCCTTAATTACTCGACCGGTCATCCTGAAATTTCGCAGACACGTTTTCAGCGATATAAGAAAAGACATACAGTTTTTTAGCCACGAAAATTACTGACACGAGTGAGCGAAGTCGCATGAAAATGTTGTATAAGCATACAGTGGACTCACAGATACGAGCGAATTTTCGAATTGAAAAAACTGCATGCGTTCGGTGCCGTCCGTCACGTTATAAATAATAACACGTTATAAGTCATATTATAAATGCAAATGTGAGTTTGTTTGTTACGCTTTCAAGCCTAACTACTCAACCACAAAATTTTACATACACGAGCAAAGCCGCTGGCAAAATCTCGTAAATGTTATAATTACTTTTGTCACTAGTCGAAGTACATGCTGTATTGATATGTGGGTATAGCCGATAAGACCTTTCCTAGAGCTAAAAAGTCTCAAGTGTAGCACCAACTCAGTTTGGTTGAATGTCATATAAACAATGCTGGTTTATGTATGTTTAGTGTTAACTGCGATTGCCGTCTGGCCGAGCTATGATTTGGTTGATGGTGGTAAGTTTCATTGTTTTATTTTGAAGGACTATAGCTGTGTGGTTTCTGTCTGAAATCTTAACTAAACTCAATATCTTAACTTTACCCTCCATATATATCTTGGAAATGTGTAAATTTGTAAGAAAAAATCTAAACATGTTTACTAAGAGAGAAGACACCCAATGTAGGTACGCACTACGCCATAGGGAAAGGCTTAAACTGCCCACCTCACGTTTAAAACAACACACAGACAGCACATATGTGATGTCTATAAAAATTTATAATAAACTGTCGGATGAAATTAAAAACGAACCTAAATTTAACCCATTTATAAATAAATTAAAAACACTACTATTAAACAAATGTTATTACAATTTAAATGATTACTTGACTGACAAATTACAATAATATAAATAATAATAATACCTGCAAAAATAATAATAAAATCACTGACATAACTGACAAATTACATTAATATTAGCAATATAAATAAAGATAAACATATAATTATTGACATAACTCGCAAATTATATTAATATAATAAAAGTATCTTTAAAAATAGTATTAAAACTACAAACATAACCAATAAGTTGCAGACATATTATATACATCATCATCAAATTATGTAATATCAATATATAAAATTAATATTATATCCACTATACCTACAAATACACATAGAATAATTATATATAAAGGAATGTTCATTATAATAAAATGAAAAGATGTTAAAAATTAATTAAAATACAGTATATATGCATTGCTATAAGTAATACAACTGTCATGTTATATTAGAAATAATGCAAAATTAATATAATTATAATTAACATGAAACAGAATAAATCTAGAACAATGCAGCTAAAGCCCTCTTCCTCCCTTCTACATTTGCTGTGCCTGACAGGGTCCATGATGATACCATGTATTATTTTTATAACACCAAATTAACATTGTGGAATGCAAATAAAGTATTGAGTATTGAGTATTGAGTATTGAAATATGACGTCAGTTATGCTTCTACCAGACTACGTACTATAAAGTTTGTGTTAACAAATGGTCACAAATTTTTATGTGATGGCGTCATGGAAATTGTGTTTGAAAACCTATTTTACTACATCGTTAACTTTAAGTTTATGTTAACGGTGGAGTGTGCTGTGTGGTGTTAAATTTTCAGTTAGCGATAATGTTCGGTTATTCTATTAATGTAAAATTCATGTAGGTCGTAAGTTATTAAACTCTGTGTTTATTGAAATTACTGTATTTACATTTATCCTTATTGCAAGGTTCAGGCAAAGAGTTTAACTTATGAAAAGATACTGAGATAGAGTGTATAAATACAAAAAAGCCTTAAAATTTGAATAGCATGAAGCAATTTTTAAGTACTAGGAACTTATAGATATATGTATTTATTGATATCCATACCATGGTTTTAATAAGAATAATATGTTTTCGATAGCAGCATCAAGTATAAAATTGTACCCGATAGATGTCGTAGGTCTGCCCCCTATAACTTTTGCAAGAAATGGATCTGGCGAAATGTGTGTGGAAAACATTGATAACTCTAACAGGGGCGTGATTGTTACAGTAATACAACCGAGATGCAATAATACTAAATACGTACAATGATTAATGTAATTTTAGTTCTGTTATCATACATAATGTCACTACTATCAGAAACATTTGTGCTTGCGTATGTTTGAAAATGAAATACGATTATGTCATTCGAAATTTGGAAGTGTTATCGGAGCCTGTCAGACGTATGTGTAGAGGGTATTTATACCTATACAATTATGTTGCTATTAGTATTTCTCATGGTTTCATCCACGTGAACTTCATATACCTATGACATCATTTATGTGGGAACATGTCCATACCTGACTGGTATTTCGTATTTAAATTTAATATTATAAAATTAAATTATGTTAGTTTGTATTTAGGCATAATTCCTGTAAATATAGCAATAGGCTCTCTTACTATAACATTACCTAGTAATATTAATTGGCCTAAGAGCCCCTTCAGATTAGCGTTTTGCCAGTGTGAGTGGACGTCGCGACGATGCAACGCACACGTCGCAAATGGAGCCTAGTAGCTAAATTGTCGCTTGTTCACTGCGTTTTTACTGCACTAGCATTGCGCATTCACGACATTTATCGACATTATCAACATGTAAAATTATAACCGCATCCCACCTGTCCCTAGAATACCGTAGTTTTTTTTTTTTTATTTTTTTTTATTTTTGTTTTTGCTCGTCAAAATGACCACACTCCACCTGATGGTAAGCAGTCGTGTGGTCTAAGAGCAGTGGCCTCCGCATCGCCCCCACAGTAGCCGAGGCGATGTTGAGGTCTCTACTTTGACGGCCTGAGAAGATGCTTTTTCACGCCTAGTT
The DNA here is from genome assembly GCA_963564715.1 of Catocala sponsa. Classification (NCBI taxonomy): domain Eukaryota; kingdom Metazoa; phylum Arthropoda; class Insecta; order Lepidoptera; family Erebidae; genus Catocala; species Catocala sponsa. The sequence continues at coordinate 3,639,076 of OY751337.1, forward strand.
GAAATTCATTGTTAACAAAATGATATAGCGATCTAGCAATCACTGCACAACACAGATCAGAAGCGCTAAAGCGTTCAAATCGCGTTGTCGTGGCGGCTACGCTAAAGAAACGCTTGTGTGAATGGGCGCTTGAACTTTCGCGAAATGTGTGTGTTTCTACGCATTCGCTTGCCTTGTCAAGAATCAAGGCGTGATACTATGTATATATTTAACTAATACTTTTTTAATAAAATAAGTTTTATTTACAGCTTTACCAGAATATATCAAGAAAGCACTGAGAGAAAAGGATCAGTACCATCCGCCTCCACGACATAAGACAAAAAGTATTCGAAATCTTACGCTGCAAGAAGTCTTTACAAAAATAAAGGCGATTACTAAGAAACTGAGTCAGCACGCCAGAAGAAATGGATACAAAATCGACTATAACATCAGAATTATAAATAAAAAGACTAGAAGATAGAATAAATTAATCAGTAATTACATATAATGCTTTTTATTGTAATGGTTGAATATGCGTTCTCCGGTGTTATACTATGTTTTTAATGTCATATAGGAAGCCACTTATTGTCATCTATTTGGTAGATTGGCGGTCTTCGAGATGTTATTAAAATTGTCCTTATAGTAAATCTATATATATCACTTACAATACTTGGCAAACTTATATTTTTTATACTAGCCTGACATGATGTTTTCAATTTGCCTGATAGTAACTTGTTAGTGCAGTTCACCAGTGAAGAATCTTAATCACCTTCTTGCAAAAGAGTCATGACAGTCCTTACTTCTACAGCTTAGAACTTTTGCATTCGCTTCCCACTATCTCCCATGCATTACCGACGTGAACTTCCTTAGAACGCAGCACTTAGTTAATGAGAACACTAGTAATTTGTAACCAAAATTGCTAGTAATCTATTAAAAAAAGGCTTGTGTTTAACTTATCACCAGATATAGTAAAATATAACAATATTTTACTATATCTGGTGATAAGTTAAACATAAGCCTTTTTAAATATATTTTGCTGTGCAATTTGGTGATCATTCATTATTTTTGACTGTTGTCAAAAATAGTGAATGATCACCAAATTGCACAGCAAAATATATTTAAAGAGATCAAAATAAGTCGACGGTTCTTCGACGGTCGACTATTTTTGGGTGGGTTTAAGAAGGAATATAACATAACCTAACTCTTCCGAGACGGAATGCAGTGATTTGAGGCGTATAGGTGCTCCTTATGATATATTTTATTAAGTATATTTTGCTGCGCAATTACTATTTTTGGTGGTCATTACATTTAATCCCTTAAAAAAAGATAATTAATAAAGAAGCAGCGTTTTTGGTTTTATTTAAAAACCAATGTTACAAATTGCCTCTGTATAAACACATCCAATTTTCCCGACTCGGACTAATATAATACATTTCAACATTAAACATTTTCAGATGTTACGAGCTGAACAAATAACGTAGGTATTCTTATACGCTCCTAAAACTTTCATACAAGATTACCGGCTCACAGATATTGTTTTATCTCATATACGTATAAGACAAATATATGATTTAACTTCATATAAAATAATGTGAGATCCTACCATTGATTCATGTCTCAATAACATCGCGTAAACGACTTCAAGCTGTTTGTCGTTTTCATTATTGTACAAGATTCTAATATGCAAATTTTCACGAATTAGACTTTATTGTCTAATAAACTTATGTGAATGATCTTTACTATCAAACATTTTTTAACAGGAGTTTCTTCCAGGGGTCTGGCTTTGGAATCTTGATGATTTACGTCGAATTCAAACTGTTTATCGTTTTTATTAGTACAAGATCCTACAAGGCTCTTCATTCGCACGAAGTAGATATTATTTTCTAATAGACATATATCGAATTGAAATGGTGGATGTCAGGGATTTCTTCTACGGGAATCTGAAATCTTGATGTAGATCTACGTTCTTTTAACAAAGCTCAAATGGCTACTAATAGCTCAAATGGTTAATGTGTAATAATATGTTGGTAAATAACTTAACCATCCAAACTTGCTTTTAAGATTTCGTCATTTGTACACATACTAAATAGGTATAATACTAAACATAGGTATTAAATACGTTGATAATAATATTATTTGAAGGTAATTTGTTCTATATTTTGTTCTAATACTACACCCTAATTCTAATTATTATTATAAATGCGAATGTAGGTTTGTTTGATTGTTTGTTACGATTTAACACCTTTACTTCTCGACTAATCATCATGCAAATTTGTATACACGATGTCAGGGAAATAAAAAAAGACATAGGATACCTTTCATCCAGAAAAAGTAGCATTACTAACCTAACCTACATTTACGTGAGCGACCTCCCACAAGGTTTTCCACACAGACCGGTCTTGGGCCACCCGCATCCACCCGCTTCCCGCGACCTAGGAGGGAGGCGGAAGGAGGAGGCCTATGTCCAGCAGTGGACGTCTTTTGGCTGACATGATGATGATGATGATGAAATCTAGTCTACAATATAATCGAAGCAAAAACACTGCATATACATAAACAAGCTCAGAAATAGATAAATATCTAAATACCGAATAATCCCTGTATATCCATAAGAGGTTAGCAAATATATATTACTAGCTTTTGCCCGCGGCTTCGCTCGCGTTAATTTAGAATTTGACAATCAATTCGGGTTGTACTCTGCTTGTAATAATATAATTCAATCATGATTCGAAAGACACCTGGCGCCATCTATTATCATAAGAACGTTATTGTTGTTTTTCTCGGGAACAGTAAGTTTTTCGGGATGAAAGGTAGTCTATATCCGTTTCTGTATACCTGTCAACGTATATGCAAAATTTCAGGGTGATCGGTTCAGTGGTTTAGGCGTGAAAAGGTAACAAACAAACAAACTCATTTTCGCTTTTATATTAGTTAGGATTAGGATTACTACATTTCGCCATGTTTGTTATAGATTCCATAAATTTAAACCGAGGCTATCGTCATACAAGATGATTTCTAAACTTTGTGTTACAATTCAAATATTTCTTACAGGAAAATTGTATATTGGAAACTACACTACCGTGTGAGAGCCACGGTTCGTCGAGTGAGTGATGGTACCGGAGGCCCAACCCCCCACACCCCTCCGCCCTTCTTGGGCAAATTTAAAAAGGCCGACAATGCACTTGTGACATTTTTTTTTATAGTATAGGTGGCAAACGAGCCTACGGATCGCCTGATGGTAATCGATTACCGCTGCCCATGGACACTCGCAACGCCTGAGGTGACTCCGCTGGTGTTACGGGTGTGAAAAAAAATGTATATTATAATAATTATTGTTCGTCGATAACGATTCCCGTAATCGTAGATAACAACTTGTGCAATGGCACCTAATAACCATTATTGTTTTGCATATCATCCTTATTGTAAAAGGGATTGTATATAAACATAGATATTGCTCTGAAAGCCATGGAAATACATGCATTTCTGAATTAAATTCAACCATTTTCAATAGGTGTCAATTCTGATATCTAATTATTTCGTCGGTCGAATTAGACGTTACTCGGTGAAGATTGATTGCAAATATTAATTAAACTTAAATTAGTACAAAATGATACAGAACTTAGGTTATAACGTAAAGGTAATATATAAGGAGTGCCTGTACTAGGGTAAACCTGTACCACAGGCATTAAGGGCATATACTGTATAATCTTAATATATATAAATTACGTGACACGTTGTTTGTCCGCTATGGACTCCTAAACTACTGAACCGATTTTGATCAAACTTCGTAACCATCTGTAATTTGGTCCAACTTCAAAGATAGGATAGTTTTTTTTTAAACGGGCGAAAATTATCTTTTGTGAAGCAGACAAAGTTGCGCTGGTCAGCTAGTATAGATATAAATTCTAAAACAATACTTATAAAACATTATTACTTGTATATAAAATACTAAAATAGAAATTGTTAATAACACCAAATTCCTCTAAAAGCATTACCATTGACAATAGTGACATGAGCTGAGGGCGTACTGCACCTTACAGTAATCCATTTTAATCTACAATAATTATCGTGCGTCGGAAAGTCTCTTGACCGCAGTAGACATATTATTATAACCGTGCGTTTCTTCATATTCCCACCAGATCGATTACTACCAATTGGGCCTTATGATTGTCTGCCAACTTGGTAGTATTACTGACACCACAGTGCTGCAAAAAGTCTCGGTTTATTTAAGAGGATTATAAAAAAAAAAAATGTAAGCACCAATAGCCTGGTGGGAGATCGTTGGACTGCCAAGCATAGTCTCGAGTTCAATTTCACGCCACGTACCTCTGGTTTTAGAATTAAACTAGCTGTTACCTGCTACTTCGTCCGCGTAGATTTTAACTAAAATGTGTTTGTCTCCGCGGAACCCTATTTGTTTTCTAAAATAAAAGTAGCTTAAGTTACTCCTTATAACATCAGCTATCTGCCAGTGAAAGTCCCGTCAAAATCGGTTCAGCCGTTTCAGAGATTAGCCGGAACAAACAGACAGACAGACAAAAGTTTTAAATATAGATGTTTTCGGGTAGGTACCTTATATACTTTCATATATTATGCATTAAATAAAAAGCTGTTTTTTTGACATTACAAACAGACACTTCAATTTTATTTATTTGTATAGATGTATAGATAATTAATTCTCAAAAAGACAAAAAAGCCAATTACATTAAAATATAAAATAAAACATTCGATAAATTTATTTCAGTTAATGATCACCAATTATTATTAATACAAACAGAAAATAGTAACAGTCTATCGGTACATCGATACTCCATAATATTTCTCAACGATATGTGAAGTCTGCCAACCAGCATTAGGTCAGCGTGGTAGACGATAGCCTAACCCCTTTGACACTGAAAAGAGGCTCGTGCCTAGCAGTGATATAGATATAAAGGACTGATATTATTATTAAGCAATATGACTTATGCATGAAAAGTAAAAATGGCTTTCAAAAGTGCAATCCTCAATAAAATATATTTCACAACCGATATACGAAATAAAATGACCGCGCTTTGAGTCGCTCGCCATCATTTTATTTCGTTGTACCAAATACAGTCGTATTCTGAAGCACTTTAGGTTGAATTTAAATTGTTACTGAATTAGTCTCTTCGCCGCCACTCCATCGGTCGGCGCTGACCCTAAGCAGTCATCAGACTTCACAAACATTGACACAACGGACACAAAAAACACCTATGTAAGCTCATGATAATATTTGTGCAAGTCAGATTTTTTGTCCCATGTAGGAATCGATTCCACAACACTCGACACAGTGGCAGTCAAATCTAATTTAAATCGCAAGCCAGCTTGAATTAGGTTCCATTCTATTGTTATTTTTAGTTGCCCTTTACATTTAAGATCACAGACATTTTAATAAAATAAACGCTTTGTTTGGTCCAATTAATTAACCCATTCGTTGTTGGTAAGCTAAAATATAGAAGTTTTATAAAGATCTGTACTATTTACGTAACAACAGTAATTGAAAAATACCTTTATCGAAATAATAATTTTTACGTCTGCAAGAAGCAAAATTTTGAGCGTCAATTGAAAAAGAACCAAAGTAGGTATATTGTGATTTTCAATGAATCTATAGATATAATAAAACTGTAACTGGTCGATGTCTGTTTAAGCAACATTTAAAAATAATAATGCAGTCTTTAAGAGTCGAATTAATAGAAATATTAATAGAAGCCAAATCAATTGATTTTTTTAGCATTTTTGTCTGTATGTTTGTACGTGTATTACGAAAAAGTGACTGAAAACTTCTTTTGGTGTCGCAAGAGCCACCGGATTCCTATTAGGCAAGACGCTTGCTACCAAGGTTTAAATAAATATTGGATGTCAATGCGCTACTAAGGATGCACTACTATAGCTAGCACATATTTTAGATATTACTAGATGACTTCATCTACGAGGACTGCAGTTTGCCTGCAACCCTCATTTTCACCTATCTTACTAGGCAACATAGCTTCAATTCAAAAATGAAAAGTCACTACAGTTTAAGGTTGATCAACAAGCTGGAAAAACTGCACTAAAATCCGTGTTCTGGTATTTACGAGAAGCACAAATATACAAAGATATGTAAAGACATAGAAAACAGACTTAGAATCAGAAGACCTTAATTATAAACCGACTCTAAACACAAAAATTTTAGCTTAGCTAGAGGGGTTACAAATAAAATTAGTAATTTGTGACACAAATTGCTAGTAATGAACTTATTAAAAAAAAAAGTAAAAAAACAAATTGTTAAAAGGTTGTGTTTTAATCTTTTATAAATAGAATATATGAAGAGATAATTAATATTCCACATGTTTAAAACAACAGAATCGAGACCAATTTCAAACAAATTTGCAATTAAATTGCTTGGACACGGTAATACCTTTTTAGTGTACCGTGCTAATCTGATGATCTGCATCGCAGTGACGCTAAATCTAAATTGTAAATCCGGTTGTAAACCATGGGCGTAAACCTGGCCGCTTCAAATGTAGTGCTTAGATATTTTGCTGACCTATATACAGTTTGGGACACATGAAATTCGTGCCTAAACCAAAACGATACTTAATTTTGGATGCAACACTAATATTTTATATGTGAACATAACTTTATTTGTTTGGCGTTCTCTCGGTTAAACTGCTGCAGCTTCAATCTTTGGTTGAATAATTTTTAAAGGCGTAGTAGGTACTACCTAAATATAATTTCAATAGAAGAAAAAAGAAAGCGAACCTCCAAAGCGGATTCGATTCTGGGATTTGTAATAATCGCTTAGAAATTATAGTAAAGGTTTTTTTATATACATTACAAAATCTACCTTTCCTTTCGAGATATTGCTTTACTACCGCTTGCACCGTCTGACGAATATTATTTTTTAAATTTCTAGCTGTCCAAATATATTTCATAGTATTCTTGATTAATGCGAAACACTGTATTGATGAGCAAAGAATAAATCTCTCTCTATTTCATTCTCTGCTACATCACTCACCTTCTTATAAACTAGATTTAAAAACGAGACAAATATAAGATAGAATAACTTGCCTCAATATGTTTCAATCCGACATTACTCTTACAAAAATGAATGTAATTCAGGGAGCTTTTAGATAAATCCATCTTAGCTCCGGAAATCGTAAGTATGAATATAAAGACCAATATTTTCGAACGCGAAAAGTGCGCGATAACAAAGTCATCATCGAGAACACATAGTAAACCGGCGGAGGTGAGTTATGTTATTTCCAAATACCTAAGTAAACAGTCTACGTTGAGGCATGTTTAGGCCAAACCCTGGTTAAACAATAATTCTGTTATTAGATTTCTAGAGAGGGGGTCGAGCGCAAAAATTTGCATGCAAATGTTTGTACATGTGATATTAAATACAAATAGTACGAATGGGATTGATGTTTGTTGATGTTTTAATAGATATTTGGTATCAAATATTTATTGGAAGGCCATTGTTTTTGTTTATTAATAATTATTGAGTCTCCCACCTCTCTGAAGGATTCATGGTAAGTGTAATTTCAAATAATAATAATAATAATATCAGTCCTGTATTAAACTGTCCCACTGCTGGGCACGAGCCTCTTCTCACTATGAGAAGGATTAGGCCATAGTCCACCACGCTGGCCTAGTGCGGGTTGGCAGACTTAACATATCTTCGAGAACATTATGAAGAACTTTCAGACATGCAGGTTTCCTCACGATGTTTTCCTTCACCGTTAAAGCAAGCGATAATTAACTATATAATATGCATATAACTTCGAAAAGTCAGAGATGGCGCGCCTAGGGTTCGAACTCGAGACCTCTGTGTGGCAGTCCAACGGTTTCCCACTAGGCTATCGCTGCTTAACTAATTAATATTAACTAATTAATATTTACTTTCTTCTAATTTCGGTAGCTAAACCGCGGCAGTCTTGGATCCGATTCAAACGCCGGGCAAAATGTTATTGAGATACTTTATCAAAAATCTCTCGGTATCCGGCGTTTGAAAATGTGCCCAGTAAACGGTCAGTAGTAGTATTTTCTTTCATGTGCATGTGGTATGAGGGTTCTTTTTAAAAAGTTTCATCATATCTAACAAAAAACTGGGAGCATTTAATGAAAAATTGTAAAAATGTGTTAGTGCAATGACAAATTTGTTAAACCTGATATAAAAAAAAGTTATAGTCAATTAACTAGATCACTCATACTGCTAATCTGACAAAAATCCATAACGTATATCTTCACAAAGACCAATTTTGTATTAACAAATTTTCAATTCATATGCACAATTACTGACGGAAAATATATAAAGATTTATTTAAATCACTCAATTCGCACACTGAGTCCATACTACATGCACATTTTCTTTCGCCTATAATCCAACACCGGACATAGCCCTGCAATATACTCCAAATTTTCACAACACAATAAATTTGATTATTATTTGTTGTGATCTCTCACTTGGAATAGAACCTTTATCATGGGAGACTTTACAAACATTGAAACAATGGACACAAATAATACCCAGAATTGGAACAGCTATTTATGAATCACGCATTTTCTTGGTCTTATATAGAAACGTGGTATGATGTCCCTTCTACGCAAAAGGAGAAACCTCGGATCAGGCTGGATGATCATGCCTGGCGGACCGCGGCCCATCTGTAATTGATGTCGGGAACTTGTATAATTTGTATATATAGTAACCTGACATGTAAACTTCGCTTGCTTGATTGTACAGCTCCATCTATCATCGTATCTCGTAACTTCTATATCTGTGTGAGGTCGCTTCAGTCTTATGATGGGATCGAACCCACAACACTTGAATTTGTCAAGTTGATGGCCTAAAGAAGTCGAGTGACGAGAGAAATATGTAAAAGTGCAAATATTATAAATAGACTTATGCTTGTACCCTATAAAAATAAATAACTTAATTACTGCCAACCTAGTAAGCAGTGGTTAGTGACAGGATTTATATTAAACTAGCTGTCCCGACAGACGACGTCCTGAACAAAGGGGGAAAAAAAAGCATATCTAAACCATCCTCGAATCCACTTGAACACACAAAAAAAGTTTCATTCAAATCGGTCCAACCGTTTAGGAGGAGTTCACTGTCAACACACGTACAGAAGAATTATATATATAAAGATAAGATTCTGGCAAATCCCGATTGCTTCACTCTCACTTCCGTTACATTTTCCATGCGTATTTGTCCGTTGCAGTTATATGAAATTTAAGCTAAAATAAATAAAATCTTAAGAACTACATTAGTTCTGGCATTATAGTTTAAAGCACCAGTATTTTAAAAGGCTTTGCTAAAAGCCCCCGCAACCTGAGCTTCGACGCTTGATATGTTTCCAATTGATCCTTTCTGTCCATTGGATTGGTTTGCTAGAATAACTTGCTTTACAAACGGCTCGAAGTTGTTTTAAGAAAGCTGTCGTTTCACTGAAGGGCTTAGGTTTAAAAATTATTATGAAACTTTTTCCTGGAATCCGATTGTAAAATGGCCTGCCTTCTGTATTTGAGGCTGTTGATTTAATTATTATATGACGTGGTTCTATTTAGTCGGATATTAACTGGTTGTGCACCTGTTCCGTTCTAATCGTGAACACCTAAAACATTCAGTTAAAATTTGTTATAGCAAATTACATGCCAAATTATGTCACATTATTGCATTTGGAAACCCTATAAGGATAGAGAAAAGAAATTAAATATATTTATTAATTAATATTTCACTTCATTCGTTTAATTTGCAAGGTATAATATGCTTAAATAATGTTGCAGGCAATTACTGTATTACTGTAGTCGGGATTACTATCCAAGTGACCAAAGTGTCTTTTCATGAGTGCCATTTCATACGGCGCGGGCGGGCTGAAACCTCGGCGGGGTCTCGATTGCATGTGAAAGTGATTCGCGCGACCCCGCCGACTATGGTTATAATATAATAATAATAAACATTTATTTCAGATTTAAATCCATATTTTGTTAGTAACATTTACTTAAAAAACTATGTTAGTATATACAATTATTATTCAAATTAATTTATGTACCTTCCTGCTGCACCGGCCCCGCCGCTATGTCATGTCGTATATTATGTCGAGGAACACCGTGGTAGGTTTAGTCGGTATTCCGGAAGGTCCATTTTCATGGCTTTCCCATCTTTCTTTTACCCCGGTGAGTCCGAAATAACCCCTCCGCCCGCCACCGCGGAGGGGTATGAGTCAATGCATTCCCCCACGTAAAAAAAAAGAGACAAAAGTCGGGATAAATCCCGGAAATAATCAAGTGAAACCAGTGGTTCTGTATTTAACCACATGTATTACGTTCCATATACAAACAAATAAAATACATAAAGCATCACGCTTATACCCTACAGAGGGAGGCAAAGACACATTACAGTAACATTTTGCCTGCTATTGTTATGGCCTACAACGATTATTATATTATAGCCTATTGATGTAATTCCTGATTTTGTGCAGCTTCAGAATTACTTGACAGAATACTTTGCCAAACCTCAGCATGAACCCTGACACTTAACTGCACAGTCATCGCAATTACTACTGTTGTGTCACCAAAGGCAATGAATTAATTTTTTTTTTATTTATTTATTTTGCTCTTCAAAATGACCACACTCCACCTGATGGCAAGCAGTCGTGTGGTAAATAAATAAAAACATTTTATCTCGGATTTAGCGTTTCTATATTTAAAAATATATCTTGTTGACATCTCCTAAGATTTTACAACCCCTGTTATATAAATATTACGAAGCTTTACAGCAGGGATGACATGCGACTTAAAGCTCCGCAGTCAGATTATACGAGATAACGTATCAAAACGCGGCATCGCTGCCACCTCGACGAGGGGAAAAGGGATGCACTAAACCTTTTTGTACGGGAGTGTAAATGTAATTGGTGATGTTATGAATGTGACTTGCCTTTCTTTGTAATAGGGTCTAATATAACGAAGTCAGGATGAAATTGGGATCTACCTCCCTTGTATGCGACATCGTCTATTTTTTACAATCCCTTTACATATAATTATTTATGTAGGAGATAGAGTATTAGACGTTTGAGTGACAGCAGCACACCGGCGGTCAAATGTAAAAGGTTTTCAATTATTTCTGGCATTCTAACAATTGACACGTTAAGGTATCTTGAACTATCAATAACCCCGAATATACTCGAAGCTCTCAATGTACACTCGTGCAGATCTAAACAGATCCAGTAAAAATATCATGTTGATGGACATTTTTGAAGTGAAAACTTCTTTAGGCGCGTTGAGTACTTCTTGGGTGAACAAAAATCATGAAACTCACGTTATCGTCACGTCTCCACGCTTTATTATTTTTTTTAGAATTTTGACGATATCTCAGAAATGGTGCGTCCTACGCAAAAAATAACGAAATTTTGACCCCCTTAAACCTTCAACAGAGTATCAGGAACTAGCATCCGACCCACACCTTTTTTTTATTTATAAAGTAGTGTTTATGATCAAGGATTAAAGTTTTCACTTCTATCGGCAGCCCCCAAAGACCGCCCCAAATTTTTTTTAATGATCTTATTTTAAACTTATGTAACTTTTTTTATAGTATTTTAGATAATGTTACTTATTTATCCATGAAATTGCTATCTTATATAAAGAAAATTAATAACGTTATGTCTTTCATACACACTACCCTATAAATAAAATATGTTCAATGTTCAAAACGAATTACACGATGTATCTATAGCTGATTGACTTGACCGATTAACTATTTCACTTACTAAAATAACCAATAATTGTATGTCAAAAATTTTCAAAAAATACCTTCATCTCGAAATTGTAACAATTTGAACCCACAAATTCGGTAAGACATCAAGCGACCATTTTGCTATGTGTATTATTAAGTCAGTTTAGAAAATCATGTTATAATAATCTTCCAGGTCCATTAGACTATGATAAAATTAATATAATTATTTTATTGCAGACATTTTCCTATTAAATGTAGATTTTGTGGAAATAGTGTGCGTAGTTTTTTACTTTTATATTATATATTAGGTAGCAGCGATAGCTCAGTGGGGAGACCAACAGACTGCAATGCAGAGGGTCTCGGGTTCGACCCACGTCGCGCACCTCTGACTTTCGGAAGTTATATCATCATCATCATCATCAGGCTATATTAGTCCACTGCTGGACAGTTAAAGAAGTTATATGACTTTTCGAAATTATGTGCGTATTGATTGACAATTATCGGCTGCTCCGTGCCTCGGAGAGCACGTTAAGCCGTCGGTCCCGGCTGCCATGAACATCTGGCAGTCGTTATTGGGAAGTCAGTGCCCTCTAATATCCTGACACTGGTCTAGCTTTAGGGTATCGTTAGCTTTCGGGTTGCGGAGGTCAGATAGCAGTCGCTCTGTGTAAATACTGATATCCAGTCAAAACCGGTTAGGCTAGAAAGCCAACTCCAACTGACTTGGGAATAATAAGGGCTAAGGAGAAGGGTGTGCATAGTTTTTTTAAAGATTTGCTGCCCTCAGCGCTTTAATTTTCATGCACCACTAGGCTTTGCTGCTTGAAACCCCACATTTCACACAGCCATAAGTACAATTTGAGACACGTGGCACACCGACAAGGCGTTTTAGGCCTACTGTCCATAGAGGCGTAGCTTCATAGACAATCTAAATACGTCGTACAGCAATGCAGCCCGGTACTAAATTTTGTTCACGAAGCGTATTGCAAGCGTTCGTTTTTTTTTTTGCCTTGTGTGATAATATCGTTTATATATGAAGAGGTTCTCTTCATTTTTAGGGTTCCGTACCCAAAGGGTAAAACGGGACCCTATTACTAAGACTCCGCTGTCCGTCCATCTGTCCGTCTGTCACCAGGCTGTATCTCATGAACCGTGATAGTTAGATAGTTGAAATTTTCACAGATGATGTATATCTGTTGCCGCTATAACAACAAATACTAAAAAGCTGAATAAAATAAATATTTAAGGGGGCTCGCATACAACCAACGTGATTTTTTTGCCGTTTTTATAGATAATGGTACAGAACCCTTCGTCCACGAGTCCGACTCGCACTTAGCCGGTTTTTATAAAAACAACCAAGCTTATAAATGATAAATATAATTTGATAGCCACGACATAGGCTGTGTAGGTAATTATAAGTAATTTAACTAATATACACATTATTATTCCCTTTATTATTATCTGTATTAATATTAATTACATTTTTAAATATACATATAATTATAAAACAATCACATTTAAAATATGAAAATACACCGGTGGTTAGGACTCCAGAAAGAGAAACCTTCTCACGATGCATGCAGTGTCAAGAAATATCAAATTATAATTTTATATTATTACTAGATGTTCCCGCGGATTCACCCGCGTTTATCGTTGCTGCGCCACCTCCGTGAGTCGTAGCGTGATGTTATATAGCCTATAGCCTTCCTCGATAAATAGGCTATCCAACACTAAAATAATTTTCCAAATCGAACCAGTAGCTCCTGATATTAGCGCGTACAAACAAACAAACTCTTCAGCTTTATAATATTAGTACAGATACGCATCTATGAAGCTACGCCTCCGTGAAAAGCAGGCTTTAATATAACAAAATTTATTTTTACCTCAACATTCCGTTATAAAAATAATACACTATATACACTTGAATACAATAAAACGTGTCTGTCAAAAACACAATTCAAACAAGCCATATTCAATCGGAAATTGCTCACAAACCCATTCAGTACATAGAAGAACAATATACACAATAAAATAAAGAAAATGTCCTAACAACTAACCTCTGCGCTTGTTTTTGACACAAAAGGGAAAGCCGGGAGGTACGGATCGTAAAGTTGTCACTGACAGGGCGCAGTAAATATCGGACTCTGTTGGTTATGAACACACCCGTTATAGTTTGTGAATATAAGCTTTATTGGTTTAGAATGCGAGTGATATTATGTGGGATGTTAATGCTGGCGTTGTCTACCCAAACGTTTAATAAATAATTTTGGTAAAGGTAACTGTACGGATGGCCTAGTTGGTTAAATTATCGCCTCGTCACTGCTACTACGCTCAGGGCTGTAGGCTCGATCCGTATACGGGATAAAACAAATTTGAGATTCACAAATTATTGTTACGTGTCTGGATGTAATTTAATAATAATTTGTTTTATTTTCATTAAACAGATTTACATTTTTTGTGTAGTCATCGAAGTCAACTAGTAAGCAAACAATGCCTGTGATAGGTGACTACGCTCTTCCATAGCTAATAAAAACTAAAACATTAAAATAATAATTATAATTTGTACTTAATACGTGAACTTAATTCTTAAGTACTGCGAACATATTTAATTACAGAAATAATCCAGTATATATTCAGTATATGGAACTGTCGCAAGAGGAAAACCTAGGCGAACGTTTCTCGACCAGATTTTGATGATATTTTTTTTATTTGAAAGCTGGTGCTTCCCGTGTGGTCCCATTTAATTTTGTTCAAGATTTGACTATTCGTTTTCGAGTTATCCTTAATAATGCATATTTGGCTACATTGATGATGTTCTCATTTTTGGCAAGGTTCACTAAAAACCGAGAAATAAATGAAATTTTAACAAAAAAGTAAAAACCGACTTCAAAAAAGAATATTCTAAAACTTAAAATGCACTAAAAATTAATAAATAATTGCATATTCTTGTGAATAAATAAATTATTTTTATTTTTTGGAGTCGGTGTCTGCTGGGTGTAGGCCTCTTCTCAGTGTGAGAAAGTTTAGGACATAGACCGCTACGCTGGCCCAGTGCTAGTTAGCGGCTTCATACATCTTTGAACATATGAAAAACTCTCAAACATGCAGGTTTCCTCACGATGTTTTCATTTACACTATCATTAATTATTTAATACACTTATAACTTCTAAAATTCAGAGGTGTATGTCTTGGGATCAAACTCAACACCTCTTCGTGGCAGTCCACCGGTCTCCCACTATGCTGCTATTGCTGCTATCAACATGTATTAAAATGCCCGCTATTAAACGCTTAAATACTTTTATAAACTGAAGGAGTAATAGAACTCGACAATGCTCTACTCCCGACTATTTATTTAGCCCTTGTGTTGTATCGTTGTTGCAATTTTCCCGTGGAGTTAACCAGCGAAGTTGCCAGGTGATACCGGGGGAACACTTAGTGGAGCTATCAATCTTAAACTCCGGCACACTGGGCTAAGTAGTAACGCTACGGACAAAATGTTACATACATAAGATAAATTAAATGCGTCAATTACATAATTATATTAATCGAATGGAAATTAGACATGTAAAGATGAATGAAGGAAAGTAATGTACCTACTAAAATAATTATGATTTATTCCATATATGTTTACAGGAGATGTCAATAATAATAATAATAATATTCTACCACATACACACAACTCCATCTAGTCCAAACTAAGTAGAGCTTGTTATATGGGTACTAGACAATGGATAAACATACATATATACCTTTTTTTTTTTGTAAATGCATACATATTATACATAGAAACACCCAGACCAAGACAAACATCCATGTTCATGCGCACAAATGTTTGACTTGTGTGGGAATCGAACCCGCGACCTCAGGCGTGGCAGTCGGTTATACTCACCACTACGCCATCGAGGCCGTCAATGGTAAACAAAATAAATATGCTAGAACTGCAGCAAGTGGAAATTTGTAGGCCGTTAGCTTTTCGTAACTTGCCGAATAACAGCTACTTACGAGTATATAACACGTAAACTTACACAAAAATAAATAATAATGATGCTACGCTGAATAGAGCTCCATTTTAGTTTCTTTTAAAACATGTATCTTTGATATGCAAATGTTCTATCCGGTTTGTTTATATTTGTCTACACTGACCTTTTTATGGGCTCTTAAATTCTAGTACCTATTTCTATTTTTAGATTTTTGAATGCTGGAAGTTGTCTAACAAATAAATCCAAAAACTAACTATTCTTGGTGACACAATATCAAGACATTGCAATCGCAATCTCAAGTGCTCATTTGCTTTTAAATTGATTGTTAGTTAAAAAGAAAGGATGTCAAAGATCATATTATTATTCGTACAATATATATTTTTATAAACAATCTCAACGGGCGTGTATGAGGAATGTGATGAAAGTGAATGAAGACAGAGAAGTGTGTAAGGATCGTAGCAAATGGAAATCCGTAGTCTCTGGCTACCCCTCTGGGAAACAGACGTGAATCTATATATGTATGTATGTATAAACAATCCCACTACAGGGCACTCCTTTTTAGTAAAAGAAGGCAGCTTTGAATGCACATGGCAATGACAAACACAGGTTGGAGTGGATGGCCCTTAGGGGTCTGGAACACTCCAAGAAGTTCATTGCAAACGGAGCCACAGGCTTCACCCGGAAGTTCTGTGGATATAGCAAGAGCCAAATGCGCCTGCTCACAGGAGCGTTCACTGGCCATTTTGGCACCAACGACTTCCTGTGCAGATTGAGATTGGCACACAATTTGATCTGCAGGGCCTGTGGTGAACAGGACGAGTCCATATCGCACCTATTGTGTGAATGCGACGCGTTGGCTGGACTGAGGACGGGTCTGATGGGGGTGGCATATCCAAGCCCTGAAGACTACAGGCTTCTCCCTCTGAATTGTACACTGCGGCTTATGCAGTACATTCATAAGGAGATAGCTAAGGGTTAAATCTTGGGGCCGACACAAAAGCTCCCACTGGGTCGAAGTGTCGCCGGTCTGCACTGACTGGCCCCCACACATAAGATAAGATAAGATAAGATAGTAAAAGAACGGTCAGCCCTTAGTTATAATTACGCTGACTCAATGTGGATTTGCAGTCTTTACACACTTTCCAATGTGTTCAATACATATCGAACACATCAGCATCTTTGGCTCATCTAGGTCACACGCGGCCGTAATAGTGGACCGATTGACCTACACGAGTCAGTGCATAACCGACCGTCACATTAACCGCACTCATATCATCTTTGATCATTAGAGTAAATTAGCATAACGGCTCCGGCTCGAAGGACCAAAACCCGAGAATCCCGGGATCTAGCAGCAACGCTTCGTGCGATACCGTACTCGCACGAAGCGTTGCTGCTAGAGCCCGGGATTCTCGGGTGATAAATGATACGATAGAGTTGAGCGGTATAATAGTAGATTTATTCCGACACGTTATGCTAATTTACTCTAATGATCAAAGATGATATGAGTGCGGTTAATGTGACGGTCGGTTATGCACTGACTCGTGTAGGTCACTCGGTCCACTATTGCGGCCGCGTGTGACCTAGATGAGCCAAAGATGCTGATGTGTTCGATATGTATTGAACACAATGAATGGAATGCAATACTCTTAGTTTTTATAAAGTCTTGAAAATATGTGACGTGAATAAAAAATGTTTTCATACAAATTTCCTCGCGATGTTTTCCTTTACCTTTAAAGCGAGCGATAATGAACTTTTAAATACAACCCCTGCGTGGCAGTGCAAGGGATTCTCCAAAGGATATTTGCCTATCGCTGCTGTATTAAGTACACAAATACTTTGTCCACACTAACTAAAATCGACACACTATGCAGCGACACGAGGTGGATGCTAACTCCCAAAGAGCGACTCCCGTGTTATTGCACCTCACATGTTTGTATGTTCTTCACTAAAGTAATAACAATTAAATAGTTCCTTTGTACTCAAGTTTAAATTGAAACTGTCGATTACATTATTATAGTTAGCAGGAAATAGTAACGTGTTTACTTTGTATAAGTTGTTAAGCTTATAACAGCGCTATTTGATGGTGCTGTTTCGGTTGGTAGAATAGTTTCATTTAATTTTCATTTCATTTATTTCGGGCTGCATAGGCCCATATATAAATATCTTAACCTAAATTTACATAATTATAAAATTTTATAATACATACACACAACACGGCCACAACACAGCCCAAACTAAGCAGAGCTTGTACTATGGGTATACAATGGATAAACATACATATATACTTTCTTTTTTGTTTTGTAAATACATACATATTATACCTAGGTAGAAAAGTCCCTACTGTCTCCTCCTAGAGGGGAGACGGACACGACACAGAGGCGCGCGTGGGAACACGCACGCCGCCTCTCGGAACTAGTGCTGAATGGATGGCGTGCAGGCGCTCAAAGCCCACCACCCTCAGGTCATACACACAAAAGTCGACCTAGTTAACTGTCATTAACTACATTCGGACAACTAGACCCAAATCGCTTCTGTACTTGTGTTTTGTTTCGTGACTTAAATATCTTTTAAAATGAGGTACTCTATCCAATTTTCGAACGTCATCCTTTCGTTGAGACACAAGCGTAATATTTACGTAAAATACCACTTTAAATATCAGCCAGCAAACATGAACGTTCAGCACCCAATATCTAAGATACAAGAAAGTTCAAAGTAATTGGTTATATCATTCATCATGATCCATCTTCCACGCGGAGTGGTTCCGTGTTAGCGTTTAGCTAAATACGATACATCGTACCGCTTGCTCTGAGTATAATGTCACTGTTTTTAACGTAATAACATTTTTCTTTTGAGCGTTTAAGTGCATTGGACTTTGAGCTTAGAAGAAAATACAAAATGTTTAAGTATTAGATGTTGTTACTTTGTATCATAATAATTTTAGTTGCAGTATTTAGTTTTATGGGCTATGTAGTAGTAATTCATGGAGAAATGGTTGCAGCACCTAACAGTTATGATTTGTAAACAAAATTTTACTGTAAACTTGGCGATTAAAAAGAGTGGCCATGAGTTTCTTGCCCGTTCTTCTCATGAGCCCTACACCCTTGCTTTGCTGAACGTGGCAGTAAATGTAAATTCAATTGTGTAACTTTGACATTCATAAGTGTTACATTGTAACCTAACTTGAGTAAATTTATTTTTGATTTGATTTGATTTTGATTTATGTTGGACTATTCTCATGTAAGTGAGACATAATGTATGTATATAAACAAGTGACTAATATTCGAAATTGGATCATAATCTGTTTCGTCCTAGCTTATCTACTTATATTACAAGAACTAAAACTTCCGAAAAAAAAATCATGACACTAAAGCTCGTCAATAGCTATACAAAACAAATATCGGTTATCAAACTCAGGATAAAAAGGTATGTAACTATTTCGTCTTTGCCTATTTATAAAAGCCGGTACTCATAATTAAATTACTAGCTTTTGCCCGCGGCTTCGCTCGCGTTAATTTAGAATTTGACAATCAATTCGGGTTGTACTGTGCTTGTAATAATATGATTCAATCATGATTCGAAAGACACGTGGCGCCATCTATTATCATAAGAACGTTATTATTGCTTTTCTCGGGAACAGTAAGTTTTTCGGGATGAAAGGTAGTCTATATCCGTTTCTGTATACCTGTCAACGTATATGCAAAATTTCAGGGTGATCGGTTCAGTGGTTTAGGCGTGAAAAGGTAACAAACAAACTCATTTTCGTTTTTATAACATTAGTTAGGATAGTTAGGATTAATTAAATCCCCGCTCAGACCTACAGCAGCCAGACTGGGGAGTGCCTCTAAGTGTGTCTTATAGGAGGACCACAGCGAAAAACCTTTGTATTATCATCCAAACTATTTATGATAAGTACTGGCTACAGAACTTTTTATGTACATTATGGCCACATTTGGCAGCTAAATATGTTTAAGAAATCCTTAGAAGGGCTTTCTAAATTTAAGGTAATCTAATAAAAGGCATTTTAGTCCGTAGTTCACTTAAACTTATTGCCGTCACATCTTTCGTTTTCATATGGTGACAGCGGTATATTAAAATTAATTCTAGACTGATGTTAGGTTACTGAACATATTATTTTAAGTGCAATGTATAATACATCTTTGCCTTACCCTTCGGGAATATAAGAGACTATGTACGTAAAAAATAATACATTATCTTGTCAAGCATTATTTAGTGTTAATAAAAGTTTACTTCTTTCGTACTGACCTGCTTTTTTTGGATACTTTGATGTCACTATAGAAATTCAGTTTTATGTCCGATCACCTAGTACAGACGTCTCATCAATGTGCTATTTGCTGTCTTCATGTTCGTGCCTACTAGGCGTAGGCTCTCTTGGGACAAGTTTACGTCCAGTAGCATAATCTGACAAGCTGTTTACGATGTTATGACGATGTGTAACTATGAATATAGATACTAAACAAGGCCGTCAAGTCTCGACAAGATATAGACGTATAAAGTAAACGTATTTGTAGAAAATATAGAATAATAATAATAATAATAATAAACCCCTCTGGGACAGTCGTAATCTCCTCATGAGACTAACGCGATACCGAAGGGTATAGTATACTAGCTTTTAAACTAACACCTTCGCCTTGAGATATAAACAAAAAATGTATCACCAGGTTAAATAAAAGCGCACAAACCGCAGGGCAGCTTGTGGCGAGTTGAATGTGAGTGGCGACACTGCGGTCCTGAATGCCTCAGAGAGTTGGTGAGGCCCTCGTCCCCAGTTTGCCGTTACTGGTTGGCTGGGGTGGAACTTCAAGAGCGCCCGTAGGACTCTCAACTCTGGCTTGCCTTGATCGGCCGGTCAAAGGGAGGCCGCTAGAGCTATATGCTTGGGGTGGAAGTGTCATTTTCAAGGGTATAACTACGGGGAAACCCGCTCCGGGTCTCCGTTTTCACGAGACCCGTGATGGCGAAACCGGCGTCGCACCGCTCGACATCCCTAGACGCTCGCACCGGTGTTGCCCTCTGCTGCTGGCTTGTATGCCTATGGTGGCTATTTAGGGGGCCCATCTAGTGAGTTGGCGAGTCACCGTCTGTCCATTCGATTGATGCTATTAGAGTATTCAGGGCAGACGCCGTTTTATCATCCATAGTTACCAATATACCAGTCCATCAAACACCCATACCCATAGCCCATATATTAGAATCCATACGTAGCAATAGTCCTACGCCTGCTGCAGCTAGTGCCGCTGTAGGTGTTCCATCCCACCTTTGATTAAAACTCTCGAAGGGCCTCTTCACGTTGGACCCATGTCTCCGTGTAAGCCTCCCAAAGGGCCGGGTATTTTCCTAAAGTATTAGGAACATACCCGTGAAAGAGAAACAAATAATAATAATAATATTCTATCACATATCCATCTAGCCCAAACTAAGCAGAGCTTGTACTATGGGTACTAGACAATGGATAAACATACATATATACTGTTTTTTGTAAAAATACATACATATTATACATAGAAACACCCAGGCCAAGACAAACATCCATGTTCATGCACACAAATGTTTGACTTGTGTGGGAATCGAACCCGCGACCTCATGCGTGGCATTCGGTTACACTAACACTACTACGCCATCGAGGCCGAAGAATTTTCTACAAATATGTTTATTTATACGCTTATTCCAGCTTCTGCACATTGATAAGGTATAGAAAATCTGGCTATTTGCGAGTCGGATATATAATCTCAGAGTGTCGTACCATTACAATAAATGTCTTTTCGAGCGTAGCTCAAACTTGACTGTTTTTGTTATTGTTTAAACCTTCGGTAGTTTCTCCTGTTTTTAATTCCAGTGCCTTTCACTTATCCTGTCGTTTTTCCTTGAGAATAGGTATAAATATATCCATAAAATTCAATTTCAAATTGAAACATTTTAAATTTACCGGCAACTCCCGCCAATCTACCTATCCGTATGCATTATGTTTTGTTTTGTGTACCTTATTATATAAATAAATCTATTTTCCTGTTTCGCCGGGGTTGTTACAAGTATTGAAATAACAGACACAAAGAACATCGAGATTCGGAATAACCATTTGTGGATCACACAACTTTTTTATTTTTTATTTAAGTACAATACAGTGGTAATTCAGTAACATTATACAAAATACTCGCCAAACGTTAAGTTTAACGGCGAGACACGCTCTTAAATTCTAGTACAAATTATCACCATACATTAAAAAATAGCATAGCTCACAATAGTTTTTTAAAAAAAGGAAACAATTATTAAAGTTAAAAACAAAATAACATATGACAGACTTTACATACAATTTATATATTTTATATATACTGACTGAAAGTTGCACTGCTAGACGAACTGATTGTCCCTTGTGGAATTCGAATCCAGCCCGCCAATGACATTGGAGAGGCGACCACTTAAACCTCTTCACCATCCAAGTAGCCTTTGCCTGTAGCTGGATGGTAATTATATAGCACATAAGTTCTATATAGAAGTGGCATTAATAGTTTGGTTAAAAACTAAAAATTATGACGATACTGAAGCACTCATGAATAGTATCACTTAGTTGAATTTATGCGATCACACATCACATGCACGATTTCACACACACACACACACACACACACACACACACACATGCACGATCTCACACACACACACACACACACATTTATTATAATTTAAACTGTTACTTATGTTAAACCACGGCATTATTACTCTGTGTAACCTTTGTTATGGTAGAGGGGGGTATCCTAACACAGGTATCATTTAATACTTAAAAGGATACCTCCATCCCTAGATATAAATACTTACGTAAGTGATATCGAAATAAAACATTTTAATTTTTTAATATACATTCATAATGCATATATACCTATAAAGAGCTATATTTAGTATTTAGGTCACTTGTCAGATGTTATTTATATTTCTATATCAAAGCTTTTATTCCACTTACTATTCAATAGTATCCATATACGATATTCAATCTGAACAGGGACTCTTTATACTTATAAAGTCAATAAAGTAAAGTGAAAAAGTCTCAACGAGCAGACGCGAATCAACAAAACCTTTAGACGTCATAGTGCCCTCATAAAAATATAGGAACTGCCTAACCATTCTTCAATTACCCACCAAAAACAGATCGCCAAGCAAAAATGAGCTTTACGTTATTAAAATAAGACTTTTGATTAAAATATGAGGTGTTTTGATACTTTGGGGTCATGTCTAGTGATAAATAAGAGGTCTGACTTTGAGTGATAGTGGGTACATTTACAGAGCCCGAGGTCCCATTCAGATTCGTGTTTGTCTCGGGAAAATGTCTTGTGCTCTAATAAATTAAGATGGCGAATTATTGTGATGTTTTTGGGTAATTAATGTTAGGGACTTCGCTATATTTTGATTATGTATTGGCTGTTAAGGTTGTTGTTGGTGTTATTTTCGGGGAAACCAAGTTTGTTGTCGGATATTTTACTAACGAAATGTTGTGTATTGAACGGTTGTATATCTGTAAGATAATTAGTGAAACTTGTTTGCTTGGCTTGCTTAAATTTTGATAAGGTATATACCTAGTTCGAATAGGTAAAAGCTCTCTTCTGTGTATCTTGGCAAGGATAGGCAGAAGTGTAACAGACACATATATCATTTAGGTACCATGAAATATACCAAGCAACGCCTAGTGCGATTCGCGTTGCCGAGCACTGGGCTAAAACCATTTAAAAACTGTTGCCATCGACACGATAAGAAGAAGTAACATGGAAATGAGAATAGTAATCCATCTACCGGGCACGTTTTCAGACTCTATGTGAAATCACCATGGAACTCCTATATGAGGACCTACTTATCTATGACAGCAGGGGACCTTGCCGAAGGGCTTTTGTCACTTGCGCTGGCAACGCAGGTTAGATATCTCACTTCCAGGATTGGCAACACATGACTAATTCACCTGAAGTAAGGTTTCAGTAAATACTGCCTACACGGGTCACCTGTTTATTTGCTACCAGAAAAAGAGTTTCAAGGAAATTCTTAGTTCTTATTCCTAATTTAAATGTTTGTGTGAAAATGCAAGAGAACCACGAAATTCAGCTATAATATTATATTGAGCCTTTTCTTTTGAAGACATACGTTTACTTGTAAAAATAATATATTTGGCATTTTCTTGCTATTTATACAATTAGGAAAGACGTAGTGTTAAAGGGATATTGATATACATCGTATTAATGTTTAATTCAAATAACGCACTTTTGTCCCTCCTTAGGAACCTACGACCATCTTTAAACCAACTTAACTATCGACGTGAAATAGCAGTATTCCTATGTTTCGTTCGGTGAGTGAAAGTGCCGGAAGCCCAAGCACCCCCTTTCCCCCTTCCCGCTCCTTCTCCTTCCCACTTCCTTTCCTAAAGGGTCGACAACGCGCAGGTGATGTATCTGGTGTTACAGGCATCCATAGGCTACGGTGACCACTTACCATCAGGTGGGCCATATGCTAGTTTGCCACATTAGTCGTATAAAAAAAATCTTATAAACTAATTTGTTAAGCGGATTCCCCGAGAACACAGACATCATAAAATTTTAATTTTTTACTATTCTTTTCGCGCTGGATATCCCAATAACTATAGTTTCATGAGGACACATTGCATCTAATATATTATAATATTTAACATCACAACGTAAAACCATACAATTTATCACTAAATTCACACACCGTCGCATGTAAGCAGTGTGCCTCATGAATATTCCTCTAGGATAATGGCGACGTGTATAATATCGTCAAACTGCAAACTGTTACACTTTGCGTTAGATTTTGTGATTTGCCAACTTGATACTAGCGATGATACCTTTTTTAGAACGTGATAGCGAATCATGATTATCATTGAATAAAATGTTGGAAGATTCGAATATTCCTCGATCTCACATTCAAATATCGAGTTAACTTTTTAATATTTTTGTGTATATGAATCACAATTTACTTTTTCGTTGCATGTCATGACATACTTATTGATATTTTTGATTTTACCTTACAAATATATATTTATATATATTTTTTTAATATTTTTATGTATATTTGGTAGGTATGAGATTAGAAAGCCGACTCCAAGTGACTTGGGAATGATAAAGGCTCGGGAGAAGAAGAAGGTAGGTATGAGATTAGGTCGTAAAGTATATTAATTCATATCGCTAGGTGATTAGGGTCTTCCTATCCAGTTCATTTTTCAATCTTTGGCAAATTGTTTAATGCAGAACAACGTTTGCCGGGTCAGCTAATTGGATTTATAATATTAGGTATCGATCTTATAACCTTATTAAAAATCTCCAATGTTTGGGCTATAATGATACCATCCTTTATCATTTATGTTATGTTAAATTCCTTCTTAAACCCACCCAAAAATAAGAGCCCCGCGAACGTCGACTTATTTTGATATCTTTAAATATATTTTGCTGTGCAATTTGGTGATCATTTACTATTTTTGACTGTTATATTTTACTATATCTGGTGATAAGTTAAACATAAGCCGTTATTTATTTAGTAAGAACAAACGCCTGATAAAAATTTCATAGCACTTATCGAGTGTAAGTGCTATATAAATTACCACAGGCGTTAGTGAACTATGTATGTTTGAAGTTTAACTTTCATGCACACGCAAGCAGGCGTATGTTATTATATAACTTTTGTTATTAGGATGGAAGCTTCTAACCTTTAGCTTATCATCTAAAATAAATTACTCATCCAATAGATTATGAATGTCTGATTTTGTAACGACATTCTTTTTTATCAACTTATTTTTAATCAACTTATTTGTCGGCCTCGATGGCGTAGTGGTTAGTGTAACCGACTACCACGCCTGAGGTCGCGGGTTCGATTCCCGCACAAGTCAAACATTTGTGTGCATGAACATGGATGTTTGTCTTGGTCTAGGTGTTTCGACGTATGTATTTACAAAAAAAAAGTAGAGCAAATTGCAAGCTCACAGGGTAATTGAAAATCTCCTGCACAAACGAAAATCCCCATTCCAAAACTCCATCACATATAATCTCGGAACAATTGACGGCATTAATATTTGCACGTTGTGGAAGTTTAATGGTAGAAATGTGACGCAGCATTAGTGGCAAGGTTACTAACTAGTAAATTGGTTAGACGTTCTGACCAGTAAGGGAACATTCTAGAGAAAACCCAGCTTTAGAGTAGCCTAAAAAATGAGCGTGCATGAAGAATATAATGAGAGCAAATGAAGCAAGAGAGATATGCCAGGCTCGCCGCAAGTGGCAATCCGTAATCTCTATCTACTCTGTGAAGTAGGCCTGAGTCTATAGGTATATTCAGGAATGTACGTATAATTTTGTTACTGGATTATGCTTTTTTATTTATTTGGTTTACCAACATATGTTTCCAATAGTTATACACTATAAAAGTAGCACGAATATTAACATTGTCACAAACACTTATAGGTAAACACTACATCTGAAAATTTCTCTGAGATGGGCTCATAAACGAGAAGAGTCTATTTTGTGATTCAAGATTTTGATTGCAAACATAGGCATCTGTGCTTATCTAATGAATTAATTTTAAAACGTCTTATTATATTCGTATATGATTTATGTCGAGTATTAACTCAGAATAATTACTTGTCATTGTTAGAATCTGCTATCTGTGGGATTCAAATTGATGACTGAATGTAATGCAATTATTTAACGTGGGTGTAGTGTCGATCACATAATATTGTGCACTTATCTGGATAGTGGATACAGTCCATTCATCATCTTGTCTAACTAAATTTGTGTTCTTGTTTTGTAAGAGGTAATCCGTTGAAGGAGCCTACATAGACTCACGCTTACTATAATAATAATAATATTCTATCACATACACACAACACCATCTAGCCCAAACTAAGCAGAGCTTGTACTATGAATACTAGACAATGGATAAACATACATATATACTTTTTTTTGTAAATACATACATATTATACACTATGTTTCGTCATCCACATTTCGCTAGTTGTGTGTTTTCCTATGTAAAAAGAACAAAGCTATAACACTGCGATCTACCAGCCACGTTGCCTGACTTCTTCTCCGACTGCTGAGAATTTCTTAGGAGAAAACCCAATAATACTCTTATGACCAAAAAACCAAATCTGTTATAAAACGCAATAATAGGAGCGCAATTTATGCCACGGAAACAACGAAGCAAGCAGTGACAAGACCAAGAAGTAATACTACAAAAGTGAAAAGTGAAAAAGCATTTATACAGCAGTACAATAGATTACATCATATATCAAATGTGGAACGTAAATGTCATAAATTACGTTAGCGTATGCCAGATTTAGGTAAGACAAATTGTCCTCGGTATTCTCACAAATGATTATGGTGCAATGAAAATGGAGAAAACACTTAAATTGCAATCAAAGAGTTACTTTTTTTACTCGTCAGTAATTTAACACGACTCAACTTAAGTGAGCACTTAACGGGTGATTCTTCGGTTACGGAATGGTGTTGGATGAGGTCCGTTAATGTCTTTGGATTTGCTACTGACTAGTTTCTATATTTTCTTAGTACTTGAAATCTTTAAAAGACATTGAAAGCTCTGGGCAGTAGTCGTGTGATTTTATGGGTTTTGTATGCAATAGCAAAATGTTCTAAAGACTATCTTCGGAGAACAACACAAAGAGTTTCAGGATATTTAAGCAGACTATTGCGTTGGAGCCTCGGATGCAATATGTATAGACACCCTTATTGAATGATCTTTTGTTTGTACTAATTAAGACTTCAATATACTTTATCCTATACTCGTACTTCTTTGATTAGTTGTCGCCTTTGAGTGTCAATAGTTGAACAGCATAGCTACCATCCTTAAGCTGAATTTGCCAACTCTCAGAAATATTAAACCTAAATTACAAAATGTTTTTGGGTTTGCGAGTTTCTTATAGGATGAGTACACTAATTGTGAACTCTTCTTATAAGAAACTAGGGTAACTAAGGTAAGGTATAGGTTTTAATTTTTAGTTAAATCTTCTAAGAGAGTTTATACAGTCTAGATAGAATAATTGAAGTATGAAAACAATATCAATATTTCAATTTCTCTTCTTGAGTATAGTTTTATTAATGTATAGTACAATTCGTTGCACAATAGAGCTGAGTATGATTTACCCTAAGAGAAAACATACGTGTAATTCTCATATTGAGAAGAGACTCGTACCCAGTAGTGGGCAGTTTACGGACAGTTGATGATTACAGAATAGTTATTCTCTAATAGTACTTCCACTGGGTTACATGCCGATAAGTTCATCGGCGTGCAGTCTAGATGTAATAATTTATATCATATCTATACTATTTTTTTAAAGCTGAAGAGTTTGTTTGTTTGAACGCGCTAATCTCAGAAACTACTTGTCCGAATTGAAAAATTCTTTTAGTTTTGGATAGCCTATTTATCAAGGAAGATATATAACATAACGCTACGACCCACGGGGGCGGCGCAGTAACAAAAAACGCGGGTGAAATCCCGGGCACATCTAGTATATAACATAGATAGGTGCGAATGTAAGTTTGTTTGTTACGATTTCACGCCTTAACTACTAGACCGATCATCATGAAATTTCGCATACACGTTGTCAGGGGTACAGACAACGACATAGGGTACCGCTTATCCACAAAAAGTACTGTTCCCGAGAAAAAAGATAATTGACATAACAAACCATACTTACTTATAAAAAGCCAAAGGTCTCAGACATAGGATAATAGCGCCAATAAATGGATTTTGTAGGTTTCATAACTTAATATAATATTATAAAGCTGAAAAGATTGTTTGTTTGTTTGAACGCGCTAATCTCATGAACTACTGGTTCGATTTGAAAAATTATTTTAGTGTTGGATAGCCTATTTATCGAGGAAAGCTATAGGCTATATAAAATTACGCTACAATCCACGGGGGCGGCGCAGTAACGAAAAACGCAGATGAAACCGCGGGAACATCTAGTTAATATTATAAAGAGGAAATATTTGTTTCTTATTACTCAAATAAATGAATTTATTTAAAAAAATATTTTATAATTAGAAAGCTGCTCTATTTAAAAGAAACATATAATATCACGCTTAGAGCTACGGGAGCAGAACAGTAATCATAAAGACAGGTGAAACCGCGCGGGACAGCTAGTAATTATTAAGTTTGTCGGCTGTAGGTACTACAGTTAACGCTTTAATATTAAAAAATATATCAATATGAATGTTTACTAAATAGGTATATGCACTTAAGAAACAAACATATATTTTTACAGTGAGCGGTTTTTATAATGTAAATTAGAGTAGTAGAGCCTCGCTGATTTCAGCATGAATGGGCCGGTTCCACCGGGGAAGGACTACCCTCTCACAGAATATAGACGTGAAATAGCAGTATTCCTACTGTTGTGTTTCGTTCGGTGAATGAGAGTACCGGAGGCCCAATCACCCCTTTACCCCCTTGCCGCTCCTTCTTCTTCCCACTTCCTTTCCTAATGGTTCGGCAACGCGCTAGTGATGCCTCTGGTGTTGCAGGCGTCCATAGGCTACGGTGACCACTTACCATCAGGCCGTATGCTTGTTTGCCACATAAGTTTAATGAAAAAAAATTCGTCTGGTTTTCCTTAATAATTTTGTTTTTAATATATGAGAATATTGTAGCACGTACATTACCGAGATTGTAGGGAAGGAAAGTATCATATTTTATTATAAAACGGTTTTAAATTACGCGCTGGAAAAACCAAGTCGTGAGGCCATGAAATTTTATTTCAGGCAAGCTAATCGCAGTCGTAATATTAATTAAATTTTCCTCTATTTTAAATATATGAGACTGAAGCTATGCCTTTTAAAATAATATAAAGTAACAAATAAAGTTTGGTGAGTAATTGATGACATATAATTTAACTTATAACATTTTCCTTGTTAAAGTTCTGCTCGCATGCAATTAAGTTCAAAACAAAAATATTTTACTAACATGTGGATAATATTACATACTTACTACCATCTCTTTTGTATATTATTTATTTAAGAATAGTATGTATTTGTTTGCTTTCCCAAAATAAATAAATCGATAATTGTGGTGCATTCCCTATAATAATACAACGAAAACTTTTTTCGCATTTCACAACAAACCATACCAAGTAATTGTACAAAGTAATAAGTTCCTGACATCAAACTTTGGCTAACGGTTTGGCCACAATAATCCAGCAGGTGTAATGTTCCTTGAACACAAAATGAAAGTTACTTCATTTTGTGTTCAAGGAACATTACACCTCGTACGTTCATATAATAATCAAAAGAAAACATCTTAGAAGTAACTAATATAAAAATCTTAACAGACAATAATATTATTTCCGTCGTTAACACGAAGGCGCCGAATGGCTGGGTAAATAAGAAATTTTCCCACCCTTCTAATGGCAACCTATACCGGAGTTGTTCGCGTGGCAGGGCAAATATACCGTCTTCGCGATTATAGGGGTCCAACTGGCCCTCAACAAGGTTCCTTGAGAGATGTGGTTACCTTGAGTTATAAGATAGTGGACGTGGATATAATATAATCAACAGCTTTGTAAAAGAATTTGGTGTTCTATCACTATTATAATTTGTTTCTGCTTCTGTGAATCCAATGGACTGTATGCTAAGATAAAAAGTACTTACTGCCTTATTAATATTATAAATTCGAAAGTAACTCTGTCTGTCTATCTGTATGTCTGTCTGTTACCTTTCACGGCTAAGCCGCTCAACCGAGTTAGATGAAACTTGGTACAGATATGATTTAAAACCTGGGGAAGGACATAGACTACTTTTTATTGATGTAGATACCACGCGGGCGGAGCCGCGCACAAAAGATAGTATGCTATAATCTAGGGCACGGTCTATCTTTGCGCCAAGTATAATCTATAATTCGTCTGTCAGTTCATGTGTGATCAAGTAACAGACATTCAATTACTTATACAAACTTTCACATTTATAATACTACTAGCTTTTGCCCGCGGATTCGCTCGCGTTAATTTAGAAATTGACAATCAATTCGGGTTGTACTCTGCTTGTAATAATATAATTCAATCATGATTCGAAAGAAACGTGGCGCCATCTATTATCATAAGAACGTTTTTGTTGTTTTCCTTGGGAACAGTAATTTTTTTCGCGATAAAAGGTAGCCTATGTCCATTTATGTACACTTGACAACGTATATGTAAAATTTCAGGATGATCAGTGGTTTAGGCGTGAAAAAATAACAAACAAACTCATTTTCTCTTTTATAATATTAGTTAGGATAAGTAGAATATTCAAATCTATAATAAAAATAATATCAGCCCTGTATTAAGCTGTACCACTGCTAAGCACGAGCTTCTTCTCAGTGTAAAAAGGGGTAGACCATAGTCCATCAAGCTGTCCCACTGCGGGTTGGGAGACTTCACATATCTTTAAACACAATATGGAGAACTCTTAGACATGCAGGTTTCCTCACGATGTCTTCCTTCACCGTTAGAGCGTGCGATAATTATACAGGGTGTGTCGTAAATAGTGGTCCAGAGTAAAGGAGTCGATACACTGTATTCTTATGTATCGCATACCGAAATTTTAAGCATTTTCAGTTAAGTTTCAATTTTAAAAGTTCTTTTTTTAAATTTCTGCACCTTGCTTCACGAATTTGGCTGTCATTTCAACAAATATAAATATTTTTTAATTCTGTTTTTTTATTATTACTCTTGAATATGTGTACTATCATATCCAAACCCTTTTTTATGTTTTAAAATCAAAGGTACTTAAAGAAATTAATCTGTTTCCAATTTCAATACTCATCTTCAGCAAATCATATGACTTTAGGGGCATAAAAAAATGGATAAAATTTCGGTATGTGATACATAAGAATACAGTGTATCGACTCCTTTACTCTGGACCACTATTTACGACACACCCTGTATATTTATTACGCACATAACTTCGAAAAGTCGGGGATCGAACTTGAGAGCTCTGCTTGGCAGTCCAAGGATCTCCCCTTAGGCTATTGCAAATCTATACATCAAGATTGTCTTAACCCGGCCCAGTCTTTAAAAGATAAAGGTAAGTCTATGTAAATTACAATATTATGTAATAGCAGAGTTTACAATCGATTATGTAATATAATATACTAGCAATTTATAAATTATCTTGACCAACACAAACATACTCTAGCTTTTCTAAGAACGAACTTAAGACAATACGGGCTAATTGAGGTTGTACCTAAAAAGTAGGACTTTGTGGCGTTGGTGTGTGACGCTTTAGTTGACTGTTACATTTAAGAAGTACTGACGTCATGACGATTACTTACAATAGAGTCAGTTCTTGTAACACTGAAATTGATATATATTTTGATAATCTGACTAGTTTTAAAGCTAAAGTGAAGAGTATTGATGACCTATAATTACCAATATTATTTTTTCTTATTCAATGTCTGATACAATTTAATATTTCAAAATACCATATTTCAATTTTCCTATTTGACATTTAAATATTAAATTTTAATTTTATGTAAATCAATGAGAATATGGTTTATTTTATAAAAGTATTTATTTTATTTTTTGTTTTATTAACTTATGTGATGTTTTTTATTCAATCATACATCATTGCATGCATACATCGTTTGACGAAATTGGATAAAACAATCAGCATCTGTGTCATTCAAGCGTAATTAATATTAATATTATAAGAGTCTGCTTAGGTGTATGCTTACCTTATTGCATGCCTTATGAATACCTTATTTTACCTCGGGTTATATTTAAGCCTTCGGTCTACTTGATACTATGCACTAACCAATGCTCATACTTTTGCTTTACCAAGAAAGCACAGTCAGCCTAAGTTAAATGCTTATTGAAATTAAACTACTTTATTTATTTCGCATAATTTTGAAACTGTTATACTACTACTATAAAAGTTTACTACTTTTAAGCTATTTACATTTATAAAACTACTAGCTATTGCCCGCGGCTTCGCTCGTGTTAATTTAGAATTTGACAATAAATTCGGGTTGTACTCTTAATTCAATCATGATTCGAAAGGCACGTGGCGCCATCTATTATCATAAGAACGTTATTGTTATTTTCTCGGGAACAGTAATTTTTTTCGGGATGGTAGGTAGCCTATGTCCGTTTCTGTACACCTGAAAACGTATATGCAAAATTTCAGGATGATCGGTTAAGTGGTTTAGGCGTGAAAAAGCAACAAACAAACAAACAAACTCATTTTCGCTTTTATAATATTAAGTTAGGATTTATATTTAAATTTACACTTGCCCCTGTTTCGGTTACTTTTCAGCAGTCATGTTCATGGAGAGATTAAGATGTTGGTTGTCAATGTCTTGATGTGTAGTTATATAAAGACTTCCTCATAAAAATCTTGTTTCACTCAAAATGATAATGGATTTATCCCCAAGAGATTCTAAGTAGCAGTATGGAGACTGGTAATGTGCCCGGTAGACAGTAATCAATTTGCCCGTTACTACACTAAACTTACATACATAATATTGTCTTCTGTTTACGCGAATGTTATTCATTGAAATTAAACTATTATATACGGATTTTATCGCGTTGTTTATTTGACACTTTATTACAAACTATTACACTACTATAATTAATATTAAACTTTAAAAATGTTTAAACTAATTGAATTATTGAAACTATTAAAACTATTTATACTATTACTATACTATTATACTATTTATATTTATGTTTACACTTTCCCCGACGTTTCGGTTGCTTTTCCGCAGCCATGGTCACGGGGAGACTAAGATGGTAGTTGTCTCAATGTTCCAGTGTAGTTATTTCAGAGTACCCGAACATAATTTAATCATGGGTGTTTCTATTTACGCAGAATGAGCTCAAAGTATCATAAAGTCTAGCTGTGGTTTGCTTCTTCTTGGGTTTGACTATTTTAATTACTGGATCCCAAGCTGGTGGTACATTCCAACCATCTTCTCTATTGAAATTAGGATGTTTCTTACATACATAGCCGAAGAAATATGGTTCTATCACCCGTGCCTACCCCTCTAGAATATAGGCGTCACTCTACGTATGTATGTACAAATACACCATATAAATACTTAAATACTTCTATTTATACGGCATATTTGTATATACAAGCCACAATTTGTACAATATTATTACCTACTTCAGCGAAGTACTCTTTAAAAATGTTTAGTCAGAACACTAAAATGTTAAGTTCATTATAATCGCAACAGATGGCGATGTCCCTCTATCCTGAGAGCACGCGAGCATATTGTATTATTAACACTTTTCCCAAGGATGTTATCCTTAACCATGCGAAGCTGATTATAAATTTAAATTGCGTACATATGTTGTATGTAAGATCGACCAAGTTCAAACCCCACTTGTTTTGCAAGCGGGGTTCGAACTCAGTCGATCTTTGTTTTGTTGTATTAGCTTCTCAAGTTTTGCGTAAATAGGTAAAGATACGGACATACTCATCCCAGTTTATCTTAAAGGGGTAGTCAGTATTGTAAGAAAGCTACATTTAGTCAGCTATATCTGGGTATAATAATAATTATCATTTATTTGCCAAACCGCGCTTGCAATTATCACTGCGCTGCAGAGGCCTTTACAAGCAATGAAACAACGGACACAAAAATATCCAGTTTCGGAAATATATTTGTGATTTTTCGCCTGTGTTGTGACACTTGTGAGTGAAAACAAACTAATAATATAATAGGTATATTGTACAATAGTACTTAAAACTTAGTAGGCTTCTACAGCCGTTGTAAATTTAAGGACTGTCCACTACAGTATAAATATATTTACAGCTAGCACTTATGACAGGGAGGGTTGCTACGCAAAATATTTTTTAAAATCATCATCATCATCAGGCTATAATAGTCCACTGCTGGACATAGCCCTCCCCCAAAGAGTGCCATAGCGCCCTGTCTTCAGCTTGCCACATCCAGCATCTGCCTGCAGTCTTTCGCAGATCGTTTTCCCACCTGGTCGGAGGGCGTCCTACACTACGTTTGCCGAGTCGCAGTCTCCACTCAAGAACACGCTTACCCCAGCGGTTGTCGGTTCTTCGCGCGATATGGCCAGCCCACTGCCACTTCAGCTTGCTAATTCTCTGAGCTATGTCGATGACTTTGTTTCTCTGTCTGTACTTTTTTAAAATAGCTAGCTATTTTAAAATAATTTTAAATGTGGACTTGAACGACTGAGTTTGCCTAATGTTCGTCTGGCTGGATGGGCACGGCGTTTGCAAAATTTCCTCTTATTGACGGAAATATTGTTCTCGGTACACAGCACAAAAAAAAATACCAAGAAAATGTCAGCATCCATATTGGTTTATTCGAAGGTATTGTGTAAAATGGAGGCTTTGAACGCCTAGCAAGTGGCTTGTCTGAAATCTGTTTTGCTAACAAACTCTATTATTTTAAAGATGGAGGGAAAGACTGCTTTTCAAGTGGGTAAAAGCTTTTTAATTATTTTATATAACATTTCTTCCGACGTAATAATGTAAAATGGCAAGCCTGTTGCTGTATCTTGGAATTTTGTACGTTAATCAGGAATTTATCTGAAATATCTGAAAAGCCTACCGCAATGCAGTAGTTGTTCTCTAGGACATAAAATGGATATTAGAAAGCCTAGTGGCCGTTTATCCGTTTGACTGTAGACGTTTTACTGCTTATGTCAGAGATCTCGAGTTCTATACTACTGCTAGTAGAACGTATTAGATAATTTTATCAGACTGTAGTATTAGACTGCATGGATGGTGTAATGGCGTAAATGATAGCCTTGCTACCATCATTACGCTAATTGTAATGAGTTCAATGCCAACTCGCTACAATAATTAGTGTAATCCTTAAACGATTGTTTCGAGTCTGTGTGTTCTTTGAATAATTTGTTTAAATGTTTGTAGAGTCTTTATGTTTTATTATTCCTAGTTTGAATGATTATAAAAATAAAGAATTATAGCGAAATGTCGCGAGGAAACTAACATGTCTAATAGTTTATGTTTTCGAATGACTTTGAAATCCGTCAATTAACTATAATTGTTAAATAATTTCTTTACAATAATACTAATAATAGACTTCTTAGTGCCATTCTAAGGACAGACACCCGGTTTGTAAAAGGCTAATGAACGACATAACAGAATCATGTCTAGTGATCCAATTGATTGATGCTATTTCAGTAAGACAAACATAGGCGTTGACATGCGTTTTACCGTCTATTAACAAACGTTAGTGTTGATCTACCTTTCAGAAACCGAAGATAAAAATCATATACGTTTTTTATAACACAACACTCTCAGTAGGTCTCTTTTGACCCCAATAAAACTGGTAAAATATAGTGTTAAGCGCTTAGGTAAACCCTTTTACCCTTTGCCGACCGCTGTGACTCTGTTGATAGAGTATATGTTATGACTGCGTCGATATGGTTGACTTTCAGATCCCAGGTTCGACACCTAGGCAAAGCAAAGATTTTTTGTTTTTATACCACATAGCATGATTAATATTATTTTTAAGAGCCCGTCCACTTTAGGTATCCCTCTTTATTCACTATGTTGTGGACGACTTCACATACAATCAATAGACACAAAGTATATACACCAAGATTCAAAACAATAATTAGTTGTTCACACAAAAAGTTAATGTCCCGTGTCATCTTACGCGAACCGTATCCGTAGATTGGCGGACAAGAACTGTATAACTGATCTCTAAAGATGACTTAGGGCACTGGATGGTATCTCAGCCGTCTCATTCATGACCTGGTTTAGGAATGGGGAATGTCCCGTGTGTAGTTTTAAACTTAAATCACTGATAATGGTAATGCCTACTGGCTGCATCACAAGTTCAATCAACACATAACTGTCAAAGGGTGTAATTTACCACCACATACAATATGCCATTTAAGGGACACCAGCGTGAGTCAATCTATGAAGAGTATTAATATATTACCAAGCTAATACCTACCAATAAATAGCGGAAGGTAACCGACCTCCTAGAAATAGCCCACAGATGTAATCCACCGCTACTACATCAATTTATGTCTTCGGCACTCGTAAACACGGACCTCTGGCCACTAATAATATTGATTGATCACCGAGAGATCATAAATTACTTGTTTCAATACGACATTGTTCGCTATACAGGGCGAGCGGTCTGCCGTTGCGATGCCAGCCGGTCGGCACAAAGAAAATGGGACTACGACATGTGGAGCTTGTTCTAAATAAGCACTTCTCCAATATTCGAATTAATAAATGTAGTTTTATGTTATAAATAAGTTTATGGGGCACCTGATGTAACAATAGGGGTTATTGTGGCTTGTGGATGCGTACCGAAGGATTTCCCTAGCGACAGATTTAAATGCAAACGCTTGCGCGATAATCTGGACACATTTTTGAACGACTGGCAGACTGAAACTCTCGATAGGGGCCGTTGGAGAAATAAGTAGGGGAGATTTTGGTTCAATATTGGGACAGTATAGATAAAAAAATTGGCATATATGTAACCTTTGAGTGTTAATTCTTCATAATAAATTGTCATGTTAAAATAAATCAAATAAGTCCTCAATCACGTCATAATATACTCAACAAGCATCACAACATGATTAACAAAATAAAACATCAATATTTCTTGGCGCCAAGCAATACATCTTAGCATTTCAATTCAAGTACAACTGTCAAAAAAAGGTTTCGGCCCCCATAACGTTCAGAAAACACAATAACGAAATGGCACTTAGCGTCCTTTACCAACGAGCCTAAATAAATCTCTCACGGAGCACCTGAAAAAAGCCTTAACTGTACCTATTTTTTATCCCCGTATCAACATGGAAATATAGCATAATAATGTCGCAAAATACCCTAACATTAACGTACATTACGTTTTGGTTACACAATGGAAAAAGGGTGGTATTAACGCATAACCTAATGGTGTGAGACGTTGGGTATTAGAAAAATGTGTTCAACGCAAAAATCGCTGAACTGAATGAATATTCAGCCACAATACGACAATACCGCGCCTTATCCCTTTTCTACGTGAGAGCTTCACATCGGAGGGAACGAGATAAGCGATGGTCAGTTGAAGTTAATGTTCCGTTTCATTCAAAGTTGAGTTTTGAATACCAGGAGTCTATATAAAAGGTAGGACATTCGCGATTTAATACATTTTGCTTATGGAAAGGTGAGGTCCTATTGGATATCTATTATCATTGTCATGATATATTTTGTTCAAAGTTAGTACACGATATATAGTAAAAGGGTTTATATAAACGACCACACATATTGCTTTAAAACAACTTTTAGGAGTTGTTGTTTATTTGAGGGTACGTCCGAAGTACCGACTCTCATAAGAATATATTATAATATATACATTATGTTGTCAGTAGTAACACCTGCATTAAATTAAGTGTATGGTATTCTAGCCCAGTCTTATTTAGTATACCTTAGTATAACTTCGGCCTCGATGGCGTAGTGGTTAGTGTAACTGACTGCCACGCCTGAGGTCGCGGATTCGATTCCCGCACAAGTCAAACATTTGTATGCATGCATATGGATGTTTGTCTTGGTCTGGGTGTTTCTATGTATAATATGTATGTATTTACAAAAAAAAGTATACATATATGTATGTTTATCCATTGTCTAGTACCCATAGTATGTACAAGCTCTGCTTAGTTTGGGCTAGATGGTGTTGTGTGTATGTGGTAGAATATTAGTACATTAATATAATTATTATTATATTATTTTTCTCATACAAAACAATATATTTGACTGCACGGATGGCGTAGTGGTTTAAGTGGTCGCCTCGCCATTGCCTCTGCGCCGAGTGTCGTGGGTTCGATCCCCACACGGGACAAAAATTTGTGTGATCCAAGTTTGGGGGTTCTTTGTGTCCGTTGGTTAAATGTTGGTAAAGATTTTCGTGACACAAGATGCGTTACTAGTGCGGGTGTATGCTTTTTAAATAAATTAAATAAAATTTTAAAAAAATATGTAGGTACCCATATCATACAGTTCTTTGTCGCAGTGGTAGTTAATCCGGCTGCTGTGCGTGCGATCTCGGGTTTTATTCGCGTCCGGTATCTTATTATCTATCTTATGTGTGGGGGCCAGTCAGTGTAGACCGGCGACACTTCGACCCAGTGGGATCTTTTGTGTCGGCCCCAAGATTTAACCCTTAGCTATCTTCTTATGAATGTACTGCATAAGCCGCAGTGTACAATTCAGAGGGAGAAGCCTGAAGTCTTCAGGGCTTGGATATGCCACCCCCATCAGACCCGTCCTCAGTCCAGCCAAGGCGTCGCATTCACACAATAGGTGCGATATGGACTCGTCCTGTTCACCACAGGCCCTGCAGATCAAATTGTGTGCCAATCTCAATCTGCACAGGAAGTCGTTGGTGCCAAAATGGCCAGTGAACGCTCCTGTGAGCAGGCGCATTTGGCTCTTGCTATATCGACAGAACTTCCGGGTGAAGCCTGTGGCTCCCTTTGCAATGAACTTCTTGAAGTGTTCCAGACCCCTAAGTGCCATCCACTCCAACCTGTGTTTGTCATTGCCATGTGCATTCAAAGCTGCCTTGACGGTGCTCTCAGAGAGTCCCACGAATAGCTCAGGGCCCACAAACAGCTGCTCCGAGCCCTTACTGGCCAACTCATCAGCCTCCTCATTGCCCTGCACCCCTGCATGTCCCGGAACCCAGACCAGTCTGACTGTGTTCTTCCTTAATATTGTCTTCTGTTTACGCGAATGTTATTCATTGAAATTAAACTACTATATACGGATTTTATCGCGTTGTTTATTTGACACTGTTACAAAATTTTTTGAAAAACTGTTACACTGAGAATATACACAGTCTTGTCAGTGACACCACTGTTGATATTCTCCTGAGCACAGGCAATTATAGCGTAGGTTCGCGTCCGGTAAAGTCTTATTGGATTTTCCTGTAAAAAAATTCTCATAAGCTACACAAAGTCTGGTTCTGTGCCCGGAGGAAAACAATAGGCTCGTCCGTTATAACTTAGGACTTACAAGCATAGCAAAATGAGGGTCTAATACATTTCTGCTTATTATTTTATGCATATAATTTAGACTATGAAAATATATCTATATATAACGTTGCATATAAGCGATCAAACTGGAATGTTGGTCAACACTGGACGTTTGAAACACCATGTCTTCTGAACTCAAGCATTGCTAACCATAACAGTGCGGAATTATTACGTTGCCAGCGCAAAAGACAATGATCCTATTGTCTTATTATTTATATAGCTCTTACTTCTCTTTAACGAGCTACTGATAATTCTCGTCATAGGAAGGCACTACAGAGTTATTAATCTGAGATTTTTAGGCTGTAATTACTGAACGCTGTTTTAGTAACTTTACAAAAATCACAGGCTAATAATTGAAGCCTGTATTAGACTCACTAGAGCTTGGTGCAGAGTCAGGTCAATTGGATAACCTGCTATGGACGATTGCTTCTTTGAACCCTGATTAAGGGACTTCAGTAATTAAGTATACAAAACGCTCACTTTGAATATTTTATCCTGTATATTTTGGGTTTACGCCTTCATTATCTTTACTTTTTTGTTATAATCTGATACAAGCATACAAATATAATGCCATATTTTTATTGCTTAAGGTTTAAGCAGGTGGTGTTTCTTTCACATTTTACGAGCTATAGTTTAAGACACTATTTAAAACTATAGCTTGCCAATAATGAAAACTAGACAGTTTTAGACTCTGTGTATACTATTGAGAATCTATAAACAAAATAACTGAATAACACTCTATTCAACCCGCTAATGTAACCCAAGACCTTAATGGCAGCAGTCACATTCAAAACCACTGCGCTACCTAGGCCTCTGCTAAAATATAAAAGCATCCGTAAAGACATGTCTATTTTCCGATATAAAAGTTGGAATCTACAAATTTCCACTTCCTACAACCCTAGAATATTGCTCATTCTTTAAGAACTTGCATTATATTCTAAACTGAATAAATAATTCCAGAATTTCCTCAGCGTCTCACATTCATACCAAACGCTTCACAATTTTTACCGTATAGAGATAACATGCCCAGAGAACCTTTATAAAAAAAATACGGACTCGCCCCATGTGTTCGTATGATAAAAATATCACTTCTTGTTATACGTTAGAATATTCGCAATATGGTCCCGACTATATTGCTTTTTACTGGTCTCCTCCTTCCCATCCTATTGTATGAAACTGTCGGTGTGAGTCAGGAAATAATAATAATAATAATAATATTCTACCACATGCACACAACACCATCTAGCCCAAACTAAGCAGAGCTTGTACTATGGGTACTAGACAATGGATAAACATACATATATACTTTTTTTTTTGTAAATACATACATATTATACATAGAAACACCCAGACCAAGACAAACATCAATGTTCGTGCACACAAATGTTTGACTTGTGCGGGAATCGAACCCGCGACCTCAGGCGTGGCAGTCGGTTACACTAACCACTACGCCATCGAGGCCGAAATGTGCCGAATGAAACGACGCCGTCGATTCTATAAGTGTTTTTTTATTGTTTGTGGTTTTGTAGATTTTCTTGGTTTGTTCTGATGATTAGCATACAAATTGATACTTGATTGATTGGATTGATCTTTTATGTGTATATTACGAATGTGTGAATGTCTCGGTGGCGCAGAGGCGAGTAACTGTAGCGAATCCGACTGCTCTGCGGGGTTTGGAACTCTGGTGGGTTTAACACTCTTTGTATATGTTATGTATTATTTTTATAATTTTTAGTTATATTTTATGACAACACTGTCTTTAAAAATCATTTGCGCTCATCTCTGAATGCTGAAAATAATCTTCATATCAA
The DNA here is from genome assembly GCA_963564715.1 of Catocala sponsa. Taxonomy (NCBI): domain Eukaryota; kingdom Metazoa; phylum Arthropoda; class Insecta; order Lepidoptera; family Erebidae; genus Catocala; species Catocala sponsa. The sequence continues at coordinate 3,680,614 of OY751337.1, forward strand.
TGAAAAGCTTAGAACTCTCTCTCTAAAAATACACATTTAAATGCAAACCTTTATTTTGTAATCTATTATACATAAAAAAGGCTGGACCAAAAATTTTGTGTTTTCTTTATTTATTTAGAACTACAAGCACCATTTTATTGAATGAGTACAGTACATATTTCTCAAATTATTATACTTGTAGAAATAAAATACATACATTTTTTTGAACCAAATATTAATGTTATATGGGCTATGACTGCACATGTGGTCCAGCGGCGAAGTGGTCACCTTGCCTCTTCCACCGCTTGTTGTGGGTTCGAATTCCATACAAATACAGTCTCAGTCTTCAGACAAAGTGTATTTTATGCCCGTAATTTGTATGTTTGTAGTCCACCGCGATATGAAGCATTATGTGAAAGATTCTTTAAAAAAGGTTGTGAAATTGGACTGATAGTAAAGTTAAGATGAATTCACTTCGAAATGAGGTCTGCATCGAACCACTTATTCTCATTTAGAGAACAAAGTCTTATTCCATGTCCTATCGACAGAGTAGATAGTTTACATACAACCCGATATTAATTAGTTTATCTGCTTTATAAAGGGGATTAAATATAATGACCACCAAAAATAGTAATTGCACACCAAAATGTGCTTACTAAAATATATCATAACGAGCACCTCAAATCACTGCATTCCGTCTCGGAAGGGTTAGGTTATGTTAGGTTCCTTCTTAAACCCACCCAAAAATAGATCGATAGACTTATTTTGATCTCTTTGCCGTGCAATTAATATTTTTGGTATTAAAATGCGGTTTTAATTTTGGTGATAATTTACTATTTTTGGTGATCATTTACTATCTTTGATTGTTATATTTTACTATATCTGGTGATAAGTTAAACATAAGTCTTATAAAGTAGATCTGTACACGAATTTAAGATTCACGCTTAAGGAGTCTTAACATCAAAATACATTATTCTCCAAACTAGAACAACATTAATACTGCAGCAGAATTAATAACTAAGCCATCACAAACATAAAAAAAACAAAATTGAAATGCCAAACCAGTAAACAAAGGCTTTCAACAAAACCAAATTGTGTAGCCACAAAGGATTCTCGAGTTTATTTTTAAAAGTAGCTCAAACAATTCTTAGGTAAGCTAAACAGCATTGGCACAATGGCCGCATGAATCTAGCCTCGGGACTTCCACTTCAAATTCTTAGGTAAGCTAAACAGCATTGGCACAATGGCCGCATGAATCTAGCCTCGGGACTTCCACTTCAAATTCTTAGGTAAGCTAAACAGCATTGGCACAATGGCCGCATGAATCTAGCCTCGGGACTTCCACTTCAAATTCTTAGGTAAGCTAAACAGCATTGGCACAATGGCCGCATGAATCTAGCCTCGGGACTTCCACTTCAAATTCTTAGGTAAGCTAAACAGCATTGGCACAATGGCCGCATGAATCTAGCCTCGGGACTTCCACTTCAAATTCTTAGGTAAGCTAAACAGCATTGGCACAATGGCCGCATGAATCTAGCCTCGGGACTTCCACTTCAAATTCTTAGGTAAGCTAAACAGCATTGGCACAATGGCCGCATGAATCTAGCCTCGGGACTTCCACTTCAAATTCTTAGGTAAGCTAAACAGCATTGGCACAATGGCCGCATGAATCTAGCCTCGGGACTTCCACTTCAAATTCTTAGGTAAGCTAAACAGCATTGGCACAATGGCCGCATGAATCTAGCCTCGGGACTTCCACTTCAAATTCTTAGGTAAGCTAAACAGCATTGGCACAATGGCCGCATGAATCTAGCCTCGGGACTTCCACTTCAAATTCTTAGGTAAGCTAAACAGCATTGGCACAATGGCCGCATGAATCTAGCCTCGGGACTTCCACTTCAAATTCTTAGGTAAGCTAAACAGCATTGGCACAATGGCCGCATGAATCTAGCCTCGGGACTTCCACTTCAAATCGATTTGGCTACTGCTTGACCTGCCTTGTACTCGGATAGGGAGACGTTGGACTTGTGAGAGTTTCTGCTTGGACGGTATACATTACTGGCTAATTAAATACCTACTTAGGCACTCGTATATCTATTACAAATGGGTAGGCGAATGATTATTTATTTTATATTCATCTACTGCTAAAATATCTGCATTTTGGCCAAATCGGATATTTAAAATAGTTTGTGAACTATGAACATATTCATTTTTAACTTTGTTATTAAAACCTCTGTATTTCTTCTAATAACCTCTGTATTCATGTGGTACGGCAGTGCCACATGGATTTAAATGCAATCTAAAATCTGTGTATTTTATATTGTAGATACAACTATTTAACGGGCAAAAAAATATTAATTAATGCTAGTATACATTGTATGCATAAATTAAGTAATAAAAAAGTCATTGCTAGGCTAGCATTGAGAAAAATTCATATGTTCATTGTTTGGTAATAATTGTATTTTTGCCCAAATGTAAAGCGCTGCCATCTTAGCATATCACCAGCTAGCCATTACTGGTGTAGCAACAAAATTAATTTTTTTTAATAATACAGATAAAAGCTTAAGAACGAAGCTAGCGCCATTTATTATTCAATATCGGCAACTATACTATCACGAGAGCCTATTTATAGACCTACGTAATGCTTTTTTAACTATATTAAAAGCGGTAAATATCAAGTATGAACCATCAATGCATACCAACTATCTTAAGAAAGCCGTCTCGCTACAGACCCGTTAAGGTAGCTTCATCTAGAGTAGCGCAGCAGCAAAACTAGTGGAAGCATGCCAATGGCCCGCGACATATGCTCGGCCTTTTCTCAATTCCGAACCTATTTTCGGTAAGAGAGTGCTTGTAAAACGTTTTGTTAAAAACAAATTTTTGCTAAAGAATTGAAACAAGAAATGGCGCTACATTTTCGAGAGCTTAAGACTACATGAACGTAACTTCTAAAATGTGTATAACTTAGTGTGACGTGAACAAAATGTAGTTCTCAAGGCTTAGGCATTGGCGTTCTACAATATTATAATATTCTCTCGCTGTAATCTGTATCAGCAATTACGACAAGATAAGCTAGTCAAACTTACCAACCCAGCAAGGTTTTTTTTACACAACTAAGGTGGCAAATAAGCATACGGTCCACCTGATGGTAAGTGGTCACCGTAGCCTATGGACGCCTGCAATACCAGAGGCATTAAATGCGCGTTGCCGACCCTTTAGGAAAGGAAGTGGGAAAGAAAGGAGCAGGAAGGAGGTAAGGGGGTAATTGGGCCAGTAGGAATACTGGTATTTCACGTCGATATTCTGTGAGAGTGTAGTCCTTCCCCGGTCGAGCCGGCCCATGCATGCTGAAATTGGCGAGGCTCTACTACTCTAAGTCTGTTCTGTCTGGTCTGGTTATAAAATGAAGCATGTACGATAAATTAAACAAATATTATGTGATCAGTAAAGTTTGCGATTCCTGCGCCAAGTTATATTACTTTTTTAATAAAGATACCTTCCACACTAGGTATAAATCCTGTGTCTCGGGGGACTTTAGAAACATTCACCGGACACAGAGAATATCCAGACTCGGAACAAACAGTTGTAGATCATACAAATTTTTGTGGGATTCAAACCCACAATAGTACCAGTGGCGAGGAGACCATTTAAACCACTACACCAACCATACAGTCATGCAGGTGATAAAATGAAGCATGTGCGGTAAATTAAACAAATATAATTATACTAGAGGATGCCCGCAGCTTCGCCCGCACATGTTTTTTTATTTATCCATTTCTTTCCAATCCCGTGGGAATTTCGGGAAATCCCTTCTTAGTGCAACCCTACAGTACCCAAGGAACATACATGTCAAATTTCAGCTTCTTGCGCCCAATAGTTTCAACTGTGCGTTGTCTGTCAGTCACTCAGTAACGGAAGAGTTTTATTATATATAGATTACCAGATTTTGTCTTATAAATCTATCTAGCAGTGGAACGTTATCTTAAGGCTGCGGTAATGGCCGCAGAAATTCAGTCAAAGTTAGTTAGTGACCGTTTTAGACGGATTTATCTTCCTTTTTATATTAGATTGTGATCACTAAATATAGCGATTCCTACGGCGAGTTATTACGGATTATTTTTAAGTTTATAGGTACTCTATGTGACTAAGTGTGTAAGTATTTAAGCACTAAATGTTAATACTGTTTAAAGTTAGCCATAGCCTTATGGCAGATCGTTGAACTGCCAAGCTGCCAAGGTCTCGAGTTCGATCTCAAGGCACGCAACTCTGACTTTTCGAAGTTATGTGCGTATTGAAAAGGAAAGCACCGTGAGGAAACCTGCATGTCTGAGAGTCCTCCATAATTTTCTCGAAGATTTGTGAAGTCTGCCAACCCGCATTGGGCCAGCGTGGTGGACTATGGCCTAATCCTTCTCACTGAGAAGAGGTCCGCTCTACTACGTGTCATTTCAGCATGTGATATACACCTAATTATCTGCTTAAGTATGTACAGGCGTGACACTATCAAACTTTTGCCAAATAAACTTTCAAATTACGTTCAAACGATAGCGTTTGAACATAATTTGGAAGTTTATCTGGCAATCACGCAGGTATTATTGGGATTAGACTCAGTCATTCGCAATGGCTGCCAAATATCGTAGCAGTAAAAATATATTTTAGGCTCCAAATTCCATCCAACTTTTAGCAGCATAGCAACTTTGAATATCATTATTTCAGTATTATTTTAAGATTATATGTACCTCAGCCCTGTATTGTTAGCTACAATTTATTCAAACAATTGAACGGCTTCAGGGTTCATATAAGACCTAAATTGGTTATTCTGACTAACTTTATATAAAATTGCAGTGAGTTGTGTTTTGAAACGGAAAACTTGAGTTGATGGGAAATTCATTAGTAAAAACCAAAACTATAACGGCCCAGTTTGGTAATGTAAGGATCAGAATTTACATTCATCAACATGTGACAAAATCCATACAATTAGCTTAGCTGCTGAATCGTGCATCAGCATTATTTTTAAATTAATCAATTACAGACATAACACTAAACATTTATTTATTTATTTAATTAATTAATTAAAACGGTATAACACCAATTACATTAATTAACACAAAACCATAGTTGGTAACACACACATAAATACATGTAACAACTATCTCCAAATAACACATATTTTTGAAGTGAAAACTTCTTTAGGCGGGTTGAGCACTTCTTGGGTGAACAAAAATCATAGAACTCGCGTCATCGTCACGCTTCCACGCTTTCTATTTTTGAATTATTTTAGAATATTAACAATATCTCAGATATGGTGCGTCCTACGGAAAAAATTAAGAAATTTTGACCCCCTTAATAACCGCTAACAGAGTATCAGGAATCTGACCCGCACTCTTTTTTTTTGTTTTTTTTTATAAAGAAGTGTTTATGACCAAGTATTAAAGTTTTCACTTCAATCGGCTGTCTCCAAAGACTGCCCTAATTTTTTTGTTTCGTGTCGATTTCGAAATCATTACACTCGGCAGTGACAAGGCAACCACTTACACCATTTCGCTATACATTCAGTCAATAAACGGCATTAGTATAATACTCAAATATTCACAAAATACTTTAATAAATTAAGCTCATTATAAACACGTTTTCTATGCGCCGTGTCTTCTTGAGTTCATATTAAACACATATCATAAATGTTTAGTATTAAGTAGCATGTGTACCCCAAGCCTTATCATACGTTCTCAACGAGCTCGTGTGTGCACTCACCTCAACCAAGCACCTTTATAAGTACCCAATTACAATTTCTTACTCAAATGGCACAAAGCCTTTAGACTCCTTTTCGAATATTAACAAAGGCTAATCCCTGAATGAGGATAAATCTTCAGACCACAACAGACAGCATCGTCAACACATAAACCATGAGGTTTTATCGCCTATATTTACTTGTAAAACTTGAACATTATATATTCAGTTGTATTTGTGAAGGCCGCGCGTATTTCAAACGCATATTTCATGAGGGTATGCGGTTTTGCGTACGTCATAACGTTTGAAGTAAAGGCGGGGACTCATCGTATTTTGAATGAATGGTTTAAGAGTTTGCATAGATTGTTAAGTAGGCCAAGAGCAGCGATAGCTCAGTGGGGAGACCAACAGACTGCAATGCAGAGGGTCTCGGGTTCGAACCCACGTCGCGCACCTCTGACTTTCGGAAGTTATATGACTTTTCAAAATTATGTGCGTATTGTTTGACAATAATCGCATATTCAGTGCCTCGGAAAGCACGTTAAGCCGTTGGTCCCGGCTGCCATGAACATCTATGGCAGTCGTTATTGGGAGAGTGTCGACACAAAAGATCCTACTGGGTCGAAGTGTCGCCGGTCTGCACTGACTGGCCCCCACATAAGATAAGTAGGGCACGGCCTACCTAAAGAAAATCCATGGAGCTACACTAAATAAATCTTGCGGGTGGTTGCGGAGCATAACAGGAGAGGTTAACTGTATTAGTAGCTAGTAGCTCTGTTACCTGACCTCTTTCAAGCTTCAGCTAGCTAGCTTTATTGTGCTTATGGACGGAGCAATGATTTAAGCGATAACCTACACACCTTGTCATACCGGGTATTGTTCTACGATTCCCTTCTAGCACAAGCATTTGTGAACCATAAGTATTTGTGGATTACAAATATTCTGTCTGAGTATGTAATGTATTAGTTATTTTAATTTTTACGTGTCACTCGCATGGCAAATAATAAATTGATCCCAATTTTCCCCCATTGGGAGTTTGGTGATCTGTAGGTACAGGTTTTCCTACTATAGACACTAGTCTCGCCACAAAGGATTGAGAATTTGTTATAACTATTCTGTATTATCTTATGTATACTTACCTTTGTGAAAGAGGGAAATAAATACTTATTATTATTATTATTTCACGGTGAAATTAACGAGTCGAAATTGTGCTCAGTCCGACAACTCAAAGTAGTGATCAACTTCGTCTCATATTTCTAAATTATTTTACCTATATGTCGGAGAGTAGGATGACAACTCGCTTTTGACATGATGAAGCAGCAAAATATAGGCGTGGTATTATACTTCGTACATCCTAATCCTAATCCTAACTAATATTATAAAAGCGAAAATGAGTTTGTTTGTTTGTTACCTTTTCACGCCTAAACCACTGAACCGATCATTCTGAAATTTTGCATATATGTACGTTGTGTACAGAAACGGACATAGGCTACCTTTCATAACGAAAAAAAATACTGTTCTCGAGAAAAACAACAATAACGTTCTCATGATAATAGATGGCGCCACATGTCTTTGGAATCATGATTGAATTATATTATTACAAGCTAAATACAACTCGAATTGATTGTCAAATTCTAAATTAACGCGAGCGAAGCCGCGGGCAAAAGCTAGTATACTAATAATAGGCAAATACAAGAGAAATAAAACAATATAGGTTCACTGTGATTATCTCTGATTTGATCCGTAACGCAGCGAGTTCATCCACCGAATGTGTCCACGCACGAGTCTCCGGCACTTATATAACGTCAATATGACACTGAAAGTTATAACTGACACATTGGCTCTATGGCGACCTCACTCAAGCTTACGCTTGACGTACCAAAACAAACCAATAGATGGCGCTTTATTCAACTCCAATTACAGAAATAAATTGTAATCCAATGATTATTTTCTTGACGCTGCGACATATATTATCATTGAGCCCTTATATATTGCTTTCTCTATGCCTACAGCGCCTATATTTAATTGTGTATTTACCCATACAAATCATGAATCCTTTTGATTCTAATTACTTTTTACTCGCGGCGTCCGGAATAGTACCTTTTTTCGTGAAAGTTACATAATATGTTCTCTTCTGTACCCCTGATAACATAATTATGTACATACGAAGGTCGTTGGATTAGTTAAGGCGTCAAAGCGTAACAAACAAACCCACATTCGCATTTATAAAATTAGTTACGATTTTTTTGACGTTAATGTTTTTTTCATTAGTAACATATACTTGTATTATATTGGCGAAAATCGAATAAATACTATTCTGAGCTATAAGAATTACAACAACACCGGTAAACATCTCACAATAAACCTAAGCCTGAAAGAAATCCTTTGATAAACAGAGGAACAAAATATATACAGCTTGGAACAAAATGACAAGTAGCAGTGGAGACTCCGCTTAAAATCAAAAGGTACTTACGCACTGGCGTGGAATAAACGCGGCGTTTGTCCCGCGGTTTATGCCGTCGCAAAAATTCACAACTCCGGAAAATCCCTGTACATTAAACGGGTAATTTCACTTATACAAAGATTTAGATACTTCGTTGTTCTTCTCAATGATTTTTAATCGACTTCAAAAGGTTTGAGTAGTCGAATAAGGTGGCTTTCGTTTATGGCAAGTGTTTTATTTTTATGCAATACTTTGCTTATTTTTACGCGCGAATTCGCGATTTGATTCTAAAGATATATCCCACTGATATTGTTGATTGTTTTTGATCTCCATGCAAAAAATTATGATGCACGTCCAATCGAAGTGATTTTTGACACATTCTTTGTATTTATAATATTAAAAAAGCATTGACTACCTTAGTGGCACAACTACAGTGAATGCGGCTTCTGTGGATCAAGTCTTAGGGTGGTTCCTGGGTCGAAGGATGTTACTGGGTTATTCTATCAAGAAATTTATTGAGAATTTCTAGCAGCATGAAGTCTGGGTCTGTGCTCAGTAGATGGCAATAGGCTCACCCTTGTTACGTGGGACCTGACACCATCGATGGCGAAATTTATGTGTAATACTACTTTTGCATATTTCTTTGGGGCTATAACAGACGTGATACTATGTATGTATGTATGATTATAATCTTGGTTCTAAACTGTCTTGATAGTTCATTGTCCGATATGGTAAGCTCTACATACGTTACGATTAAAAGGTCTCTAGGATATATGCGCCAAGTTTAACTATGTTATTCTTTCTTTTTTTTATTCTCCTCTGTTGACAAACAAACATACGGCCCACCTGATGGTAAGTGGTCACTATAGCCTATGGACGCCTGCAACACCAGAGGCATCACTTGCGTGTTGCCGACCCTTTAGGAAAGGAAGTGGGAAGGATAAGGAGCGGGAGGGGGTAAAGAGGGTGATTGAGCCTGCGGTACTCTCACACACCGAACAAAACACAACAATAGGAATACTGCTATTTTACGTCGATATTCTATGAGAGGGTAGTCCTTCCCCGGTCGAGCCGGCCCATTCATGCTGAAATCAACAAGGCTCTACTACTCTTAAAATAATATTGTCTTATGTTTACGCGAATGTTATTCATTGAAATTAAACTACTATATACGGATCTTATTGCGTTGTTTATTAAACACTTTATTACAAAATTTAGAAAAACTGTTACACTACTATAATACTATTAAACTTTACTAATTTTTAAGCCAATTAAATTATTGAAACTATTAAAACTATTTATACTATTACTATACTATTATACTATTTATATTTATATTTACACTTTCCCCAACGTTTCGGTTGCTTTTCAGCAGCCATGGTCACGGGGAGACTAAGATGGTAGTTGTCTCAATGTTCCAGTGTAGTTATTTCAAAGTACCCGAACATAATTTAATCATGGGTGTTTCTATTTACGCAGAATGAGCTCAAAGTATCATGAAGTCTAGCTGTGCTTTGCTTCTTCTTGGGTTTGACTATTTGAATTACTGGATCCCAAGCTGGTGGTACATTCCAACCATCTTCTCTATTGAAATTAGGATGTTTCTTAATTTCAATAGCCTCGCGAAGCATCCTTGGTAGGAATCGGTGTTCTTTCTCTTAAAATGTTAACTAAATTTTAAAACTATTCTGTAGCATGTTAATAGTATCACGATGTTTACAGAAGAGTTAGGAAGAAAACATTTTGCGCATATAGGAGGCAATTCAACTCGTGAGGTAGGGCCATGAATAGTTTAGTTTATAAAGCAACAGCATGGTTTTCCAATGTTTTGGATTCGTGCCTTGTTTAATAGTTTGTCTTTTTCCTCGTTTACAATTTATTACTTAGCATGTTAAATACTTAGAATAAACATTAATATACTCTGACATTGGTATAAAATGTGGTAAAATTTTGATGTATAGGGTTTTACTTAACCGCATCGGAAAATACATGGATATTATGAATAATAATGTGAATTGTACATTTTAGACAATACCTTTATTATATACATTTTCTTACAAATGTAAACTTAAAGTAAATCATCTGCTTATCTTTGCATCTTGAAAAATCTTTCAAGATTTTGCAAGATGCAAATCAAAAAGATCATTTATTGATGATCTTCTTTTTGATTTTGTATTATCTGTCAAGTTTTAGAAAAACAGATATTATTAAAATTCATTATGTCTGGCCACCTCTGTGTCACTGCTATTCAATAGTTTAAGAAAAAAGAAGCAGTATTTTCAGGATTTCGTACTCTCAAGTCAACGGTAAAGTAGGTACCTAAAATGAGAAATTTGTTCTTAATTTTTTTGTATTATATTTGAAGGAACTGAATCGAACTAGTTAAACAATGTAAAATATTTATAAGAATAGGAAATCACAATGTATTATATTATTACTAGTACCAAAATGCATAAAACCAAATAAATATAATATAAACTCCTACAAAAGACCAAAACGAAATATAAAAGCATTTTTTTTTGCCATATACCTATTGCGTAACAGAAGAAAGACCATGATGTTCCTGTACGCAAAATGTAGAGAATCCTTAATTTTCAAACCTTTGCTTTTATATTTTCTAATATCTTATCAAATTATTTATATAAACATTACAAACATTCACAATGCTCAAGGTAGTTGAAATCTTAGTATACCTGAACACATTTAAAGCCAATAGCTATCCTCAGATTCCAATATCTCACTATGATAAACGCCGCCACAGTACTAGCGGTTTCTACCCCAAGTGTATAAGCTAATAGGTTTCGTAGTGAGAAATTACAGGTATCCTTTAGAGTACAAACGAGAACGTATGACCGACGCGGCGGGCCGTGAAGCCCTGACCGATATTTAGCCGCAACGTAGAGGTGCAATGTCGTAAATATACGGTTTATGCTAGCTACCAGACTGTAAATCGGACCGGCCGTTGTGAAATTGTGAGCTGTTATGAAGGCGTGCGGTCCGATGTTGAGTTGCGGTTATGATATTTTTTTATATTTAACGAATAACATTTCAGCTTGTGCTCTAGCAGTAGCTAAGGCTACATTTAATATTAGAAGAGGGTTAGTATTATTGCTTGCGTAAGCCTGCTGTATTGCAATCGTCCTACCACCTTTATTTGCACTATTTTAATAGAAATTTATTCTTTCTTGTTCTCCCAATCAGATATTTTCCCGCGTTTATTTTACATATTCTATCTAACTAATAGAAAAAAATAATAAATATATAGAAGCGACGAAAATAATCATACTTTTGGTTATTTAATATACCATTAACATTTCTTGTGATTTTTATTTTAAAAGGAAAATGATTTTCTTTTTCCTTTCAAAGTTGAAAGAACAACATACAAAAAAGTACTTACATTTCTACCAACACATACATCAAGCGAAGTTGAAAATTGGGCTTCAAAAACATCATCATAAAAAAAGTTTGAAGGAAAAATCGACAAATAAGAAAGACGGAAGTTACGTACAATATCCGTGTCAATTACTTGACTGAAATTCCTCAGTAACAAAGTGAGAAAACTTTCCTTATTATGATAATACGAGAAATACTAAGGCCTTGACGGATGACACATTATATTTCTAACGAGTCATCGACGTTTGTCGTTGGACTTGTCCACGTTAAGACTAGCATGGATGTGACGATATTTTTTTACTAATGTGGCAGTAGGAAAGCATACAGCTTGACTGAATTTAATTAAGTATAAGTACCAACCGTTTATGTGTAAAGGAGTCAATGCAATTACCATCGTATAAAAGAAATCCTAAAATAAAATGTATACGATTGCACCGAAATCTCTATGACAGTTTGCTTGGTACAGTCAGTGACATAAGTTAAGCGACTTTGTGGGATTTTGAATTGCTTCATCTACACAGTAATGGTAGATCGTCTTTTACTGCAGAAACAGTGGCAGGATAGTTATTTTAATAACAACTGATTAATTATTACTAAAGACCAATAATAAGTAAATGTTCATTCATAAAATACTGTTACACATTTCTTTAACGCTAGCTGCTTATGTCGATGACTGTAAAATTTATAATTTGATTTTTATCTGCTACCACATTCAGCTGACGAAAAAAAAACTTATCTTGAGGCACTCAGAGCCAGTTGCACTCAGTAGCGAGGTTAAAAGCAATGTTGGGTGCAATCAGTCTATCGATGGGTGACCGCTTAATGTTATTTCATCTGAGCGTCTTCGTGCTTCGGAGAGCACGTAAAAAGTCGGTCCCGGTTGTTGTCAAATTGACAGCAGTTGTTCAGAAATGTTAGAGGCCTACGGCCGGCTTGAACAACTCTTGACAAAAGGTTGGCCACTAACACCAAGAAAAAAAAAATATCTTAATACTTACGCATTTGCATATTAAAGAAAATGGTTCAATAAAGTGTCATTAATAAATGTTGAGTGGATGACGATTACGCTTCGAAAAATAGTTATTTTCTAAAAATTATATAAAAATTTAAGACCCCACACATGATTAACACAACATGATTTATATAGTGACAGGTAAAGACTGCCTAAGTAATTATTCTAATGCTCATATTTTATACTAAAATATTTATAATATTCTATCAAGGATAGCAATAAAACTTTATTGTGTTTATGTAAAAAAAATACGTTCTTTTTTTAGTAACTAGTGGTTATTCACAGTTTCGTTTGTGTTTATAAATAATGGAATACATATTTATTTTTCAATGCTATATTATCATCGCTCTGCGTGGAACGTAGGTGTAGGGTAGGGTAGACTTATACAGACTAAAACCACACTCGTGTTCCTTCTCTTGCCTTTTTCATTCCGAGGCCGCAGGATTCATGTCGGATTACTCCGCAATCCCAGCAGGCACTAGCTCGTCATAATTATGGAATGGCAGGTCACATTAGTGTGCTAATATCTGATCCTAAGTTTTTTTTTTTTTTTGCTCGTCAAAATTACCACACTCCACGTGGTGGTAAGCAGGCGTGTGGTCTAAGAGCAGTGGCCACCACACTTAAGTATTAAGCAATTTGTCTACAACATTTATTACAGGAAGTTTATGTACTCTACAGTATTAAATAGACAGAGCTTTAATTGAATTATAATATCAAAAATATGGATATGAACCGTCAACCCAGGTTTTTTCGAAAGGGATATTCTCGAGGTGGCAAAGAAGCGTATGGCCCGCTTGACAGAAATCGGTAACCATAACCTACGATCGCATACCATACCAGTTGTATCACTCGCGAGTAGTCGGCCCTGAAGGAAAGGACTAAAAATGTCGTAAAAGGAAGAGAATGAGGAAAGTAGGTTTCGCACGGTAAGTAGGAGTCTCACAGGCCCACTGAGCCTCTGAGACTCACCGTGCAAAATGCAGTCATAGTGTTGTTACTTTTGTATTTAATTCCTGATCGACGATAGTGCACTCCGAATAATCTAGCACATTTTTACTATCATTAAGTAATTAGAGAATACAATGGTCACAAGTCGTTACTTTGATTTAAATAAATATCAATTTTTATTTATGATATACGTATAGCATGACCTTCAAATTCTACCACGTTTCTCTGTATAATATGGTTCATCAGATTGCTTTCAAATTTCAAAGAGTTGTCATCAAGAATATAAGACTACAGCTTCGATTTCACTTCATTTTACAGAAGTTACTCAAGAATAATCAATCTTATTGCTTTGATGTTTATGCAAAAACAAACTTAAATACTAAAGGTTAGAGTTGAAATTAGTGTAAATTGTGTGCAATAAAATAAATTGCTAGTCGACAAATATATTAATGGGTATATTGATTGAGTTTTATGACGTCTGAATGGAGTCTTTGATGTTGCGTCACGATTCTAGAGAATACAGTGGTTTGACTTTGTACTTCTGAAGTAGGTAATACTGCTTTCGAGCGCGTTATAAACTAAAATTGTGTCTCGGTTGAGCATTACATTTTCTATACATAGATATTTATAATAATTATGTTATGTAATAATTAATGTATTCAAAGCTATGTGAAATGTAAAAACATCAAATAGTACATAAATTATTATTTTCTTATTTGTCCATAACATTTAAGATGTATATTATGCTAATTTCGTTTGATAAAAATAGAATAATGAGTATTTTAATTGTTTCGTACAATAACCAATTTAAAATAACTGTGTGAATTCTTTTTTATTATTTGTTTATTTCATAAACAATTATCTATCATTACAGGTTCTTAACCTAATGCGATAGTATAGTAACATAACTAAATATAACACTTAAAACGGTAATATAATAAAACATATTAAATCTATTATATTAACAATAACTTAATATCCAGTATGTAGCCTTTGTGAATTCGCTCAATGAATTATCATTAATTTATGCAAAACTTATTTCACTACTTTTAGATATTGTATTCTGTTTTGTTTAACAATATAAAGGAAACATCAAAATTTTATCTAATATTATAAATGCGACTGTGAGTTTGTTTGTTACGCTTTCACACCTTAACTACTCGAACGATCATCATGAAATGCCGCGAACTGGTTGTCACAGGGTATTAATCCAGAAAAATAGTACTGTTCACGAGTGATAGGAATTTATTAACAAAAATTAGATTAACGCAAGCGAAGCTAATGGCAAAATCTAGTACACACAGTGACACATCAACCTAGATTATTTGGACTTTGAACTATTAGAAGTTGAACGCTGCGAAACGTGCGAGAGGGTGCGTTATATTTTTGTTACGCTCTATCCTTACCATCACATCGACACCACAATATAGTGTCCCTTGTCGACAATTCTCTATTTTGTATGTAGCGTAGTTATGCGTATATAGGGTGTCTAACTTGATGTTTAGCTGTGTGTACCTAATAATTTTATTTGACCGGTGGTCGAGCCCGCTGTTGTCAATTTAGTGGACATCTAGTTTAGTGATGGTATGACTGAGTTTGCACGTTTAGGGAATTAACCACCCCCTTAAACGAAATGGCGGCCGCCATTTGAGTACTAACAATGTGACTACATTCTGATCAAAAAGAGTACCAAATCTATACCAATATTAAAAAGCTGAAGAGTTTGTTTGTTTGTTTGAACGCCCTATTCGCAGGAACTACTGGTTCAATTTGAAAAATTATTTTAGTGTTGGATAGCCTTTTTACCGAGGAAGATTATAGGCTACATAAAATCACGCTACGACTCACGGGGGCGGCGCAGTAATCATAAACGCAAGTGTAACCGCGGTCACATCTAGTATCTTAAATATTCTTTTTCTGTCACCGTTCATTTGACGGTCTCGAGCGAGGCGGGGATAAATTCAACTGCTGAGCATTGGGCTCCTTCCACACTTTTTATTTCACCATTAATTTGATTGTCTCAAACACGCAGTGATAA
Source organism: Catocala sponsa (assembly GCA_963564715.1). Lineage (NCBI taxonomy): Eukaryota > Metazoa > Arthropoda > Insecta > Lepidoptera > Erebidae > Catocala > Catocala sponsa. Next base: position 3,696,157 of record OY751337.1, read on the forward strand.
TAAACCTGGCTGTTCTGCACGAGGACTCATGTTTGATTCCCACGTAAGACAAATTGTTATACATTTTCAAGCAATTGTCTGTAGCAGTAAGGTCTTGAAAAGGACCGGCGTGCCGGCGACGTTGGACCGAAAGTCTTAGGCCTCATTTACGGAGACGCGGGGCGTTGCGCGGCGCGTTGGGCGGCGCGGTGCACGCCACTGCGCCCGCGGCGAATCGCCAAGCATGCGGCCACGGTAATGATATCTATACAGTATTGTAACTCGGCCCTGTACTTGAAATAATTACCTACAACAGCGCGGTTTGTAAACACGCGTTAGGGCTGCCCGCCTACAGTATTTTAATTTTATCTACCTATTTGAGTTTCTTTCTAATTTAGTGATTGTAAATATTATATTATATGTATTATAAAAAATTAAATTCCTAGTGAATGAAATAGAAAATGTTCAATAAAATCAAATCATCACAAATCGCACGCTCACTGCTTACAAAACAATCACACCGTCCGTTCGTCACTGCGGCGCATTCGCGACTGGTTGCGAACCAAGCGCATACCAACGCCGAAGCGCGTAGGTATGACTCGAGTTCCGTCCGTTTGTATGACGATAGAATACTGTTAACAACATTACCGTGGTGCGGCTATCGCTGCGTCGCACGCGGCGGGCATAGCTGCGGCGCACGCTCTATTTCAAGCAAACGCGCGTAAAATCTTCTTTTTCTCTTTCTCTTCTCCGTAAACGCACTCATAGAACGCCATATGTTTGAATGCAGTACGGGCGTGGGAGCCGCGACGCCTGCCATACTCTTCAAAGCTTACAGGCGTAATAATATGACACAGAAAATATTACCTATAATAAACTTGATATTCTGCCTCACTTACACAAGCCGGGAACGCTCTAAGATCGACATATCTATTCATTGCAATGAGCTGTATGAATTTGACCCACTTTTCATAACGTACGTTGTGCTATTTATTATAAAGATTCTCGATTAACTATAATACTTGTTTGTTGAGTATACATCATATTATGTACGAGTCTTACTTTGTTACTTTATATTTCGCAATCTTCTTAATCCGATACTAACGTGCCTGGAGTGTGCTGGATTAATGGTAAATTTGCATGTTTAGTGTAGAGGTAAAATGAGTGAAACCTTATTGTAAATATTAATGTATTTACAACAAAATACGATTTTACAACAAAAGACACAAACGCCACATTTTTTAAATTTAAATGCACCTATTGTCGAATTGATATCGCTACTTGCATTCGACGTTGCCTTCGCTTTACATGAATATTATTATTACTTTTGTCTCTAGTATAAGCGCGGCACGTGGTACTTCGTGTTCCATGTTGTCCTCTAAGGGATGGGGTCGTAAAACTTGACACATCGGTAGTCATACTGATACTGCCGATGTGTCACGTCCTACGTATATTACGTAACTGCAACTCTGCTCAAATTCAATCACAATCCTAATCCTATCCTAATCCTAATCCTAATTAATATTATAAAAGCGAAAATGAGTTAGTTTGTTTGTTTGTTTGTTTGTTACCTTTTCACGCCTAAACCACTGAACAGATCATCATGAAATTTTGTATATACGTTGTCAGCACAGAAACGGACATAGGCTACCTTTCACCCCGAAAAATAAACTGTTTCCGAGGAAAACAATAATAACGTTCTTATGATAATAGATGGCGCCACGTGTCTTTCGAATCATGATTGAATTATATTATTACAAGCATAGTACAACCCGAATTGGTTGTCAAATTCTAAATTAACGCGAGCAAAGCCACGGGCAAAAGCTAGCTTGTAATAAAGTGTGATCGAGTCCTACTCTTTGCTTTACAAGTATCTACCTATAGCTTTTTATTTACTGTTTGCCTTCAGACGAACTGTAATTTTGTCACTTTGGTTGTAAATATGCTTACCTTTTTAAATGTAACATTTTTAAATAGAAACTAGCTGTTACCTGCGACTTCGTACGCGTAGATATTAACTAAAAAGTGTTTGTCTCCGCGGTCTTTCCTAAAATAAAAGTAGCCTACGTTACTCCTTATAACATCAGCTAACTGCCAGTGAAAGTCCCGTCAAAATCGGTTCAACCGTTTTGGAGATTAGCCGGAACAAACAAACAGACAGACAGACAAAAAATTTTAAAATAGATATTTTCGTATATGTACCTTATATACTTTCATATGCATTAGATAAAAAGCTGTTATTTTGACATTACAAACAGACACTTAAATTTTATTTATTTGTATAGATTATTTGGTTCTTTTTCTGCGGCTTACAGTTAAGTCTAAAATTAATTTCTGGACCGTAAAAGTGATACTTTTCTATTAGAAATTTTTGTCGGTAATACACTCACCTCGTATTTCGTGGAATCTAAACTCTCCATAGGTGAAATATGGGCTTGATACACTGCTCTTTTAGGTTTTGCTGGCGTGTGTTGTATCCAGGATATCACGTAAGCTGTAGGATTTCTGTTAGCTGAAGTGTTATTTTTTTGCTAGACATGCCCACATAAATAGACTTGAGTGTATGTTACAATATGTAACATAATTAGGAGTATAGCTTGATATTAGGTCAATCAGGAGAAGGCATATAAATCTGCCTCATATATCATAACTAATAACTACAAGTAAATTGTAGTACACGACGAAATATCATGATTAGTGTACATAAATAAAAATACTAAGTCACGTATATAAGATTTATGACTTTGTTGTGTTGGAACCGTTGGTGGACTTATCCTTATAACATAATATAGACACACATCTGTATGTCCTCAAAGTTGCAGGCAGAGATGTATCACGCCCACCTTATTTTTGTTTATTCCACTTAATTGGTAAAGGTCCTATTGCAGTCTTTATATCCTGGTCTTTCAAAGTTGAAGAGTTCGTGATACTAAGAATATATTAATAGAAGAGCCCGACACAGAAATCGAACCCGAAATCGAGAAATAGCAAAATGCATTCGCTAAAACAGCCATGAGACAGTGTTATCTGTAGATCTTAGCATGAGCAGCGATAGCTCAGTGGGGAGTCCAACAGACTGCAATGCAAAGGGTCTCGGGTTTGAACCCACGTCGCGCACCTCTGACTTTCGGAAGCTATATGACTTTTCGAAATTATGTGCGTATTGATTGACAATTATCGCCTGCTCCGTGCCTCGGAAAGCACGTTAAGCCGTTGGTCCCGGCTGCCATGAACATCTATGGCAGTCGTTATTGGGAGAGTGTCGACACAAAAGATCCCACTGGGTCGAAGTGTCGCCGGTCTTCACTGACTAGCCCCCGCATAAAATAAGATAAGATAAGATAGATCTTAGCATAGAGCGCAAAACTAACTTTCGTACAATCCGATTTGTTCACGATTGCTTAGTGTTGGTCAAATTAAAATTGTTTAGTTTATTGGTATAACATAAAATATACATTGAAGATATTTTCGTCAACTTATTGTATCTGACTTTTTAAAGTAGTTAATACGAAACAAAGTATTTTAGAAGTTTTTGTCTGTTATTTCATTTGCCTGTATGTTTGTTCCAACGCCACATAAAACCACTGAAGGGAATTTAATGCGATTTTCATAATTTGATAGCACTTGAGCAACAGAGCCTTGCTTTGTATACTAGTTCAGTTTATAGACATTGCTAGCTCACATAAAATCTACATAAAGTACCTAAATAGGTAGTTTCGATAGGTAAATGAGAAGACTGACTAAGAAAGTTTATAAGGCTAGTGTGAATGGAACAGTCGCAAGAGGAAAACCTAGGCGAACGTTTCTCCATCAGATCGGAGGCGTACTGGACAAAGGGCAGGTTAAGAGCTCCTTGAACCGACGGGCGTGTATGAGGAATGTGATGAAAGTGAATGAAGCCAGAGAAGTGTGTCAGGATCGTAGCAAATGGAAATCCGTAGTCTCTGCCTACCCCTCTGGGAAACAGGCGTGAATCTATGTATGTATTTAAATGAGAAGACTAGAAGCTCAATCATCTCCTATAACTCTTCTGTCTTCTGTCCCACTATAGGTACCTCTTCTTCCTCTTATTTTTCTTTTTTTTAGAGTACCAACAAATAATACAAATGATTGACACGAAAAACAGCGACATAATGTACAGACTGTACCGTCACCTCTTGCATGACTGAATACTGTTTCCCAAGATACAGGCAATTTGTCTAGTTTGGGTTTTCAGTTTCAGTACCTATCCTCAAAAAACTTGTAAACGAATTGTATTTACCTGTAAGACCAATGTATGTAATTCTTGTGTCCAATAAATTATAAAAAAATAATTTATTGGACACAAGAATTACATACATTATTTATTTATTTCTTCTTCACATAGGCTACGGTAACTACTTATCATCAGGTAGCTGACCGTGTTCTTGTTTGCTTCCTATATAGATAGCGCTACGCGGTTATGTGTAGGCTGCGTATTAGTTGTATTCTATTCCTTTGGAATAACTTATATGATGCCAAGAAAACAGGGCCATGTTCATGAGCGGCAGTTACCACATACAATTAGGTAAATTCCTGGGCCCTCTGGTACAGCAATAAAAATCGAATATTCGGATTTTATTTTTATTTGATTTTCTGATTAGTACACTTTAATAACAAGAGTTATAATAAAACAACGTCTTCTAATGATTTATGCCTAAGTTTATGCACATATACCCTACTGCAGAATTTATATTTAAAGATAGCTGACAAAATGCACGTAAGCCTAATGCTTCAGCGATATGCAATGTATACAAATATAATCATAGATACCAAAGAACCCAACATTTGTAAAGAGAGTCTGGGCTTACCCCTGCACTGTTATTAGTTAATCCTCCAAGCGCTTCTATTTCACTCATACGTCAGGATTGGAATAAAAAGACTTCTTTCATTCCAAAAATAGTAAAACCCGCCATTTTGGTTGCTCCCAAAATTTATATCAGCGATTTACATAACCCGACTGAATAAAAAACGCATTCACCTTACACCTCGAGTCCAATTCCTTAGCATTCTCAATTTAGGCGTATAATCTCGGGTATAAAGAGCAAAATTGAACTGAAACGTGAATATTTACAAGTGAACATGGCAATATCTCGTCCAAATATACGTGCAACACTCTATGCGAAATTAAAATTGGCTTGGGGCCAATATAATCTTACTGTGAGGCTGTATTTATCGCTTTGGATAGGGCAGAACGAGGAGGCATTATGAAAATCAGGAATAGAAACTAAACTTATCTGAAAGGAATAATTTTGGCTTTTGATAGCTAGTTCTTTTTATTTTATCCTTCCTTCTCCCTAGCCTTTATTATTCCCAAGTCACTTGGGGTCGGCTTTCTAGTCTAACCGTATTTGATTAGATATCAGTAATTTTTACACGGAGCGACTGCCATCTGACCTCCGCAACCCAAAGGCTAACGATACCCTAAGGGCAGACCAGTGTCAGGATATTAGAGGGCACTGACTTCCCAATAACGACTGACATAGATTTTCATGGCAGTCGGGACCGACGGCTTAATGTGCTCTCCGAGGCATGGAGCAGGCGATAATAATTGTCAATAAATACGCACATCTTTTCGAAAAGTCATGTAAGTTCCGAAAGTTGGAGGTGCGCGACGTGGGTTCGAACCCGAGACCCTCTGCATTGCAGTCTGTTAGTCTGTAAAATACCGAAATTTTATTTATTTTCATACACCTAAAATGGCTAACAAGCATAAGGCCTTTCTGTTGGTGGATAGTGGATTTTCGGAAAGTATTTGCAGCTACCCTGCTGGGTAACTCCCGTGATTTGATGATCCCGTGGAAAGAGAAAAGAATATAACATTTCTTTATCTTCACCCTACCCCTCGACAGAATATACATTAAGCCTTTGAAACTTTTACTGACTGAGCCAAACGCAGTAACATTCTTACTATTTTTACGTCAGTTTCCAGTAAGAATCTTAAAGATCTCCGTCGTCGGTTCAACAAATATTGCCAATGCTGAGCCTCCCTCAAAATTTTAGTACTTGCAGCTTGAGTGGGAGCGCAGATACTGATCACCAGGTCCACTTATTACAAAGACGAGTAAAAAACTGTCACCAGTCTTTTACTCCTCTTTTTTACTTTGAGTATACTCTGACAAATTATCAGATTATAGATTTTTTTTGTTCTATTGAATGTAGTCCAACTTTTGAAAACAATCTTACTTCCTTGATGTTATATTTCTTCAAATCTCTAAATTTTGCTTTTAAACACCTATCTTTACGTAATTTCGTATTTGGTCATTAATTTTAACTTGGGCCTTAAAGCCGCTTCTGTGAATTTATTCGCTGCATATAGTTTTAATGAACGACGATGGAACACTTTTGGCTACAAGGTAACGTAATTATTATTATGATCATTCGTAACTTGAAAACACCTAAATTGTACTCACCAGGCAAACATACATGGAGTTCTGCTTCTAATAAACTACTAAATGGAAGTTAAACGCTTCTGGAAACATGCATAAGTTTTTAGAAAATATTTTAGTGCTATATGGCAGAAGGCGTAATTTTTACCAACCCTCTAGGAAAACGTTAACTAATGGTGAAATTACGCTTGTAAGTAAGAAGTAAGAAGGAGTAAGAAGTTAAGTATTACACTCACATTTCACCAGCTATGTTTCTAAGTGCCTCATAATACGGGGTAATCCTACTCTCATTTACCGGGATTATTGGTAATAATCCCAGTAAATGAGAGTAGGATTCTCGGAGAAATAAGAGTAGGAGGCTCTCGGTTGCTCCCTATAAAATCATTTAATAAAGCCTAATAACTCTTATTACTCCAGACTTCATGCTAAGCAGGCGTATTCAACACAGATTCGCTATCAAGGCAATCATATTTTTGTACTGCATTAACATACAATGCATACTAAAAATAATATAAATGCATTCCAATGCACTATTAAAGCTTGAACTGTCATATAAAATACTGTAACCAAAACAGTACACGCAGGGTTATTTTTTATGCTTTCTTTGATATAAGGGAACGCTATATATGTATTACATAGGATACTTCGAAGATATCATTACAAGCCGAGTCAAGCTAAAATCGTAACTTAGGTCCGAGCTCAAAATTGAATTGTCATTAAACTTTTGATTTCTTCAAAGTAATGTGTATTTAATTCTATTATAATATATCCGGCAGTGCAACTTCTGCCTAACTGATTAGTCTGTGGATGTCCTTCAGGCTACTATGTGTTTCACTACATGCGTAGCTGATTTTTGGCAGTGAAACCTCTGTCTAATTGATTAGCCTGTGGTTCTCCTTCAAACTAGAAACTATAAAATATTATGTTTCAGAACATCCGTAGCTGATTAACCAAGCTTTAGAATCTTGAGATTCAAACTACTTTCAAATATGGATGACACACATCATTGGATAAAACTCTGGCGAATAATATTATTTTAATGTATCCTGTAATAAAGCTAGGTAACTGCCTTAAAAGTCACTCGCGAGAATTACAACAGATGGCGGTGTAACAAAATTGCTGCTTGAAACAGTCACTCTCTAAATAGGTGCACTTCTTTCGAGGTAATGTACGGTGAGAAGGCGGCTCTATTTAGCCTAGTCCACTTACTGATATAATTGTATTGGCGCTAAGCCAGCATAGCACAGTTTCATCTCTAAATGGCTACGTATATAATTTTTATTGCAGCGCTTATGTCCAAGTGCTTGTTGTGGCAAGATACTGTGTAATATTCACGTTTGAGCCAACTTATGGGACTTCATGGCGATTTGAGTTACGATATAGTTAAGTGATATTTCTCTCGGTTCTTGAAAGCTTTATGCATTTTGAAATAATTTTAACGTGTTCGAAACATTTTTAAAGTTGTTGAAATATTTCAGTGTTTAAGGGTAGCAATTTTGGATGAATAAGACTCGACTGTCATAAGAGATTTGACATTTGTTTGTCTGTATAATTACTGATCAAGAAGTTTTGTAATGAAAGGAGATACAAAAAAATGGTAGTCGAAACTAAAACCAACCATTTATTTACGTATTAGTGACCCTTATCATTCCCAGACAGAAAATATCAAGATACCGTTAATTTTTTTTTATTAACATTCCTACAGGTTTCTTATAAGGATGTGGCCTGTCGTGAGGGCTAGAGTTCGGTTCTAAATTTGTGGATCCACATACATACCACGGGATACCACGTCGTGGATAATACAAAGCCATCCTATTGAAATGTCTATATTGTTTTTATTTCAATAGATTCTCGCACTACTCTTATTTGTAGAATAATTATAAATGTTAACTGGGGATTAAAAACAGAGGCCGTTCGTTTCTTGCCAGTTCCTTTTATAGTTTCTACCTCTTTTCATTGCTGAACATGAATACAAGTAAATATAAATTTAGATTACTATTAATACGTATATCTTTGAGGTTCATAAGTACTAATCCTAATCCTAACTAATATTATAAAAGCGAAAATGAGTTTGTTTGTTACCTTTTACCGACTCGATGGCGTAGTGGTTAATGTAACCGACTGCCACGCCTGAGGTCGCGGGTTCGATTCCCGCACAAGTCAAACATTTGTGTGCATGAACATGGGTGTTTGTCTTGGTCTGGGTGTTTCTATGTATAATATGTATGTATTTACAAAAAAATAAGTATATATGTATGTTTATCCATTGTCTAGTACCCATAGTACAAGCTTTGCTTAGTTTGGGCTAGATGGTGTTGTGTGTATGTGGTAGAATATTATTATTATTATTATTATTTTTCACGCCTAAACCACTGAAGCGATCATCCTGAAATGTTGCATATACGTTGACAGGTATACAGAAACGGACATAGGCTACCTTTCATCCCGAAAAAAGTTACTGCTCCCGAGGAAAACAATAATAACGTTCTTATGATATGCTATTATATATTATTACAAGCAGAGTACAACCCGAATTGATTGTCAAATTCTATATTAACGCGAGCGAAGCCACGGGCAAAAGCTAGTTACTCCAAAATAAAGTAACTAGTATTAACGAACGTCAAAGTTACATAATGTAACTATAATGAATAAACGTATTTTAATAATAATAATATAAAATAATAATAATTTATTTTCAGAATAACATTCCATAGTAGGTTAGTAACAGTTAACTTACATCTAGTGTTAGAAGTAGGTACATACATCTAATACCTGACCGGTTCAGACTGTCCGATCCAAAGAAGCCATCTACTTGACTGCGTGCAGTCGTATCCAGCGTTCCAGGATTGGAGAGTCCCACCGGTCAGTCAGCGTTTTCAGGATGATGTTGGGGCTGGCGCGTACGCGGCGCAGCAAAGAGGTACATCTCTTGCGCATGATTGCAGAAAAGCTATCGACGTTTGAATCCGCAAACATTCCAGACGCGCTGCAAAAACGCGGTAGCCCCACCAGCACCCGGAACGCGTTGTACTGGATGCGCAAGTCACTATACGCCTTCAACGTAAGATTCACCGACAGGCTGCATGTGTAGAAAGATTGACAGAAAGCTTTAAAAAGCGTGACCTTTACTTGAGTAGTACAACGTGCAAACAATTTTGCTTTGATTGTTTTTAAACCTAAAAGTAGTTAGCAAATTATGGTTATAATATACTTTGCCTTACTCGCTACGTTTTTATCTACAGACTACAGTTTATGTATAATGGCTTTTGACAAACAAATCTTAAGAAAAATATCCTGAAGTACTCTTTACACGTGGCTTGTATTACAAGGATTCGGTTGATGTGTATTTATAGACTGTCTCGCCAAATTCAATTTCCGAGACGGAAAACTGTTATGTGGTTTATTCGTCTGGAAGTAATCAGCATGAACCCATGTTCCTTCTACTCAGAACTTAGACATAATACGTACATCCACACTTCACGGATGGCGTATTGATTCAAGTGGTCATAATTTTTGTATAATAATAAGTAGAAAAAGCAGCGATAACTTAGAGGGGAGACCAATAGACTGCAATGCAGAGGGTCTCGGGTTCAAACCCACGTCGCGCACATCTGGCTTTCGGAAGTTATATGACTTTTCAAAATTATGTGCGTATTTGCTTGACAATTATCGCCTGCTCCGTGCCTCGGAAAGCACGTTAAGTCATTGGTCCCGACTGCCATGAACATCTATGGCAGTCGTTATTGGGAGAGTGTCGACACAAAAGATCCCACTGGGTCGAAGTGTCGCCGGTCAGCAACTTCCAAAAGTCAGAGGTGCGCGACGTGGGTTCGAATCCGAAACCCTCTGCATTGCAGTCTGTTGGTCTCCCCACTGAGCTATCGCTGCTATGCACGTAGGTATACTAAATTCTCAGTTTCGTCTGGAAATAATCCGGGTAGACAGCCTCTCCCTGCTATTTGGAACCTAAAATCATCGCTGGTGTAATGTGGTAACAATACATCAATGCCTAGCCTGCATATATATAGGTGCGAGTATACACGTGAATATTAAAACCAATTGTATTCATAATTCATAATTAGATTACTTCATTACCTTTGTATATTGAAATGTTAGGTACATGCAGTTGATTAAACGGTTGCTAGGCAACGCACTTATTGATTTCATATTATCTATAGCCTACCGGTATCAGTTGGCAGTTATCTATGTCCCGTATACAATATCCATGGCGTTTATTAAAATATATGAAAGTGACGCTCTGTTCTATTTTTAAAAAGCGTTGTTGTTTTGTTTTATATCTGTTTTTGTATTTGGAACGGGTTTTCGCGCCATTAAAATATTAAGTGATGTGAATCAATGAGTTTCAATTTGTGTAAAGAACTATTTATTATGCTGTTCTGACGTTCCGTTTAGTTTCATAATTTTGTTTGCAGGCATGTAGGTGCGTAATTCAGGTATGTTTAGAAAATAAATGTAGGTATTTATCATTTACCTAAAGTTAGAATTTTGAACTTGCTGATCTATGCCGGTGATTTGTATATTATTTACGGTATACTACAAAAAATACTACAAGCGTACTTGTAGTATTTTTTTAAAGTAGACTAATCAAGTCATAACGTAATTTCGCAATGGCTGGAATACCTAATATAATTATAAGTAAACAAATATTGTATGAATATATATTAATAATAATATTTTTTTGGATTGGCGGCGAGTCTATACAGTTCAAAAAATTTATGGCGATTGAAATATCAAAAATATTGAGTTATAAGTAGTACGTACTAGAGGTGACATCTTAACTAAATTAATTGTAGCACGCGCAAGATAGCATGCTCTGTAACTCACTACGTCTGAACCAGGTGATTACTAGAAGGACACGTTTAAGTGCAATATAAATTAAGCAGTAGCATTATACAAATGATGGAATATTTTACATATCAAACTGTTTGCACTCCAACGTGTCAATACAATAATCGGCTAAGTGAGCTACAAAGCATGCACTCAAAGTCATGCTAGAAAAAATACTTACGATGTCTGTTCTAGTATTATCGGGGAACGTAAAGGATGGAAGCAATACTTTCATACTAATGACAGTTTATTATGGACACAACAGCTTACTCGACTATACTACTCAAACTTGGACGTTACTCTTAATGTGAGAAGATAGCTATTAGCTGTGCTGTTTCACTGTTTATTCACTAGCTGTTTATTTACTTAAGACTGCGCCGAGCGAAATGTGCCAAAACAGGCGGTCACAGTTAAGTGAATAAAATCAACACTTTTTGTTTAATACAAATATAAAATATACATTTACCATAACAATGAATGTGTTTACAATTACTTCGTGTAAAAAACTTAGAATAATTAATATTTTCGCCTACAAAATTACGTAAATTTGCACGAAAAATGCAAAAACGTAAGCTCGTGTGATTTTTAGATTATAACAGTAGCAATCTATCCTATTTTACAGCTGAAACGAAACATAAATAGTTATATTACAATTTGTCCGTCACAAATATTTAAGTTATTGGTTAACAATAAAGATACATATTTATCAAAAAAGCACTTCAAATCTTCCATACAATTATACTATGGCGGCCGCGCGCCGATTTGAATATGCGCCGCACGAGCTCTGTCATTATCTGTCTTACGCTCGCCATAGTCATAATGTGGGAAGATATCTATTAGCTGAGCTGTTTCACATTTATTTACTAGCTGTTTATTTACTTAAGCCTATTGATATAATATTATACGTTATTATTAGTAACACGGCTTATATATTACTTTAGTGAAGATTCTGAGGTGTCATTTTTTGGCAATAAGAATACTCTATGCTTTTTACGTTCACATATTAGTTCAATGATCAAGAATAACTCGGTTTCTAACTAGGTCTTTTTTTTATAGGAGCTATTTTCTTAATAAGTAAATGTAACATCATTCAAACAATTAACGATATTTTTTTAACATTTACTTATTTTCATGTCTTTCAGATATTACCGACACTGTAATTAAATAATTATAATACTATTATCACTCATTGCTCCTTTACCAAAAATATTTCTGTTGTCTTTGATTATAGACAATGGACATAAGTACAGTAATTTTGTGTATTTTATCTCATATCTGAATATTTTGATATGCATTATATTCCTGACCTCATATCGAACTCAATACTATTATTGTGCTACCATACCGACTGACCATACCTAAAACCATATCTGACGAATAGTGTATGTAATTCACTCTGCCTCACCCTTCTGGGATATTACCGTCAGACTGTATAATATATTATATAGAAAATACTGTTTATGAAATACAGAACTAAATAAATCATAAATAACAACAGTTATTAATATTGCTATCATTATTATTATCTATTGTCATCTGATACACATTCATAATAAACATGACGTCTTTAGTTATAAATAGTTAACATTATTTATCTATACTATCTATGTAAATACAAGTAGCGATTGCCTAGTGCGAAACCGTTGGACTGCCACGCAGAGTTATCGAGGTCTCTGACTTTTCGAACTTACGTGCGAATTAATTATCGCTCGCTTTAACGGTGCAGGAAAAACATCGTGAGAAAACCTGCATGTCCGAGAGTTCTCCATAGCTCTCGAAGATATTTGAAGTCTGCCAATCAGCACTGCGCCAGCGTGGTGGACTGTGGCCTAACCCTTCCCTCACTGAAAAGAGGCCCGTGCCCAGCAGTGGAACAGTTTAATACAGGGCTGATTTTATAATTATATAATCTCGCTACGCGATGTAAATACTCTGCAAATTGAATCCGACTGCATTTTTTATTTGAATTCTGTCTCGGGCAAAGTTTTATTGGATTTTGTCTAGGAAGTCAAAAATTTGTAATCCTTTTCATATTGATAAAATCATCCCAGCAGTGAGATAGCTTATAAACAAGGCTGATATTTGAATTAAATTTCGGATTTTAATAATATAATATTCTATCACATAACACAACACCATCTAGCCCAAACTAAGCAGAGCTTCTACTATGGGTATTAGATAATGGATAAACATACATACTATAATATACTTTTTTACCGGCGATAGCTCAGTGGGGAGACCAACAACTGCAATGCAGAGAGTTTCGAGTTCGAACCCACGTCGCGCGCTGACTTTCGGCCTCGATGGCGTAGTGGTTAGTGTAACCGACTGCTACGCCTGAGGTCGCGGGTTCGAATCCCGCACAAGTCAAACATTTGTGTGCATGAACATTGATGTTTGTCTTGGTCTGGGTGTTTCTATATATAATATGTATGTATTTACAAAAAAAAAAGTATGTAAGTATGTTTATCCATTGTCTAGTACCCATAGTACAAGCTCTGCTTAGTTTGGGCTAGATGGTGTTGTGTGTATGTGGTAGAATATTATTATTATTATTATCCTGTTTTCTTTTTTTCTCAGCTCGTGGCTGGTTTTATCTACATTTACGGGCCGAAACCAAGTAAAATGTAGTGTGTAGTGTGTAAAGATTATGTTAGAGGTGTTTTTTGTGTTGTATCGTTTTCTTCAAGGGACATGAATTTCCTGACTATTCTGCATGTGTTCAAAATTGCGGCTTTCTGCAGGCTAATGTACAAGGTTTTATTATTATTATTATATAACTTTTCGAAATGATGTGCGTATTGATTGACAATAACTAATTATTAGCTATGATTATTGGAACATGATTATGTTAATGGTTTTAGATTTAACTTAATTAGGGGCGAGCGAGTATATTAATTGTTTCTTATCGAGCCTAGTTTTAGACTCCATGCTGCAACTGAAAGTTTCGTGATAGTAAAACTTAATAACACTTTTCCCGGTAATCGAACCTCATGTACTGCAATCGCTTTCGCAACCGCTTCGTCGTCGCGGAATAAATAAAGCTATTCTTTTGTACATTGAATTGTTTACTGAATCTTTTGCGTCTACAAATTCTCATTATAGAAAGACAAATCAGTCAAGTGACAGTACAACTGTTAATGTTGTTTTTAATGATCCATCTTCATAAACAATCAGGCTCATATACATTTAAATAGACGTTTTACATGAGTTATTACTAAACATGTACCTTGAAAGATATACTATATATAACTCGCTTTAAAATAATGACTAAAATACCACTAGTATGTCGATGATGACGTTAACAACCAACGACAGGCGATTTAGGAATAGTACAACGTACAATACATTTTAACATCTAGTTAGCGCGGTCTTGCACTTGAGTCCTGTGCCAATAATAAGTTTTTTTTTTTCTATTTTTTTAGAGACTTTGCCCGTGGGTATGTCAGTCTCCTTAAGACCGAATTTCTTTATATGTCAAGAATTTTAATAAGCATTCACGCCATTTCTGATGTCGGCCTACAAGTATGATAAAGATAAAGATAAAGATATTTATTTTGTAAAACATGAGTAACAATTTAGTAGGTACATGGTGGTCAGTTTTAAAATAAAGATCTGCATGTTTTGCCACTTGTGGCGTACAAAAATTATATTTGAATGCACGAGACATCAAAGAAACTAGAAATTAAACGTTATTAAACTTATTACTAGATTAATTATATATAAAATAATTGTTTTTATGCACGAGACAACCAACTTAAAAATAATTAATTAAATATATTTTAGTGCACGAGATAAAGGCAAGAAAAACTACACTACTAACAACATTTTAAATACTCAAACAAAACATAAAAACAAATAACCAAAATAAAACATCAGATAAACAAACATTGACACAAATATAAAAAATAACTATTTGCAATTGTTCAAAAATTCTGATAAGCTGTAGTAACACTTGGCTACAAGAATTTTTTTGAGGTGGAGCTTAAATTGTGAAGTAAGGTATTGTTTAATTGTTTTAGTGATTTTATTATATATTATGGGCGCTAAACAAAATATGCTCTTATGCATTAGAGCCGTATTAGATCGTATCACGCATAATCTATCATTGTCTCGACGACTGCGTATTGTAACGTCAGATAGTTTGTTGAATAGTTTAGGGTTACTGTGCACGAAACAAGCTACTTCGTATATAAACAGAGAAGGCAAACTTAATATTTTATGCTTAATGAAGTAGGGTTTACAGCTATCAATTGTTTTTATACCGCTGAGATATATATGCTGAGATATATCCCAACATCATACTTAGACATACATTTTGGAGTCTTCAGTGAATCTCCTTCTACGATCCTTGTACCAGGCACAATCCATCAACAGTTGTTGCACATCTTCAATGACACCACATATATCACAGTTTGCTGAGTCAGCTTTACTCATCAGATGTGCAAACTACCTTGATGGATAGTGCCCGGAACGAAGCCTATGAATATAAAGTTATTGGGATTTCTATCAAAAAAATTCATAAAGCCCGGAGTTAGGAAATGGGTGGTGTTGCGAACGTGCCTGCTTCGGAAAGCACGTGAAGCTGTTGGTCCTGCGCGTGATCTCTCGTAGGTCTTGTCGGTATATGAGAGTGAACGAATATAGAGTTGTGTCTGCATAGGTACACACTTGTGCACTATAATATTATTATCCTACTATCGTATCGTACTGTTGTGTTTTGTTCGGTGAGTGAGAGTGCCGGAGGCCCAATCACCCTCTTTCCCCCATCCCGCCCCTTCTCCTTCCCACTTCCTCCTTTCCTAAAGGGTCGGCAACGCGCAAGTGATGCCTCTGGTGTTGCAGGCGTCTATAGGCTACGGTGACCACTTTCCATCAGGTGGGCCATATGCTTGTGTGCCACCTTAGTTGTATATATATATATATATATATCGCTAAGATGGCTGTTGTAACTAAAATTCGGCGTAGAAAATGAGAATTCACAATCAAATCTGTTTATTTAGGCACCGAAAGTTAGGCAATGCTGTCTCATGAGTATCATACTATTATATGAGATGCCTCTTTTACCTATGTATATTTCTTGCCCGCAGATTCGTTGTCTTGGAAAGCAACTAGTTCAGCGATGAAAATATGAGCATCGTTTAAGAAACATCTCATTGCTGGGCATGGTTCTTTTCTAAGTATGAGAATGTGTCAGGCTATAGTCAACCATGCAGGCCTAGAGCAAGTAGGCAGATTAAAAAAATTCTTGATAACATTATGGAGAACTCTCAGATATACCGGTTTTCTTGCGATGATTTCCTTCACGCACACAACTTGGGAAAGTCAGAGGTGCGTGCCTTGGGATCGAACTCAAGACCTCTATGTGGCAGTCCAACGGTCCCCCACTAGGCCACCGCTGCTGTGGTAATCTTCTTTTAATAACTTGTTCTCAAATATATAAATATTTTCAATAAAGTATATTTGTAAATATGTTGGTTCTTCTCCAGGAGAATTTTAATAATGCTTTCCAAGTTTCAATAAAGTCAATAGGCGAAGACCAATAACCAATAATGATGAACTCTGCTTTGTATAAAAGATCATACTAAATAGAGGTCAAGCTGTCTGATTGAAGCTACTGATTCTCCTGAACCAATATTGATTAACTATACCTTAGATTAAAAGCTAAGCAGAAGCTATCGTGTGATACACATTTAAACAGACTATAATTTGTATCACGATTAGTGATGTAAGATAATTTCATGTCCTCGTACACTTAGTTACAAATGTATTATATCTTTATATATATAAATCTTCTGTGCGTGTTTGTAATTAAACTCCTCATACACGACTGGACCTTTGATTAAATTTTTTGTGTATATTCAGGTGCATTCGAGAATGGATTAGATTTGTTTTCTTTTTGGTGTGTACAGGGCAACGTCTGTTGGGACAGCTAGTTATGTATAAATATATTTTTGATATGTCATACATATATTTGGATACCTAGGGATTTTTACAGGCAATTGCCGCCGTTGTTAGTTTGGCATTTTAGGCAAAAGAGCTTAGCAAGGATCATGAAGAAACGATCTCTTTTATGCGTAATATTTTGAAAGCCAAGTACAATAGAAAACATGTTCCTTTAAACTATGAACTACCATTCTCTTATTAAAGACCAGCACATCAGTTCCTAATGTTAGGAACTGATATGCTGGTCTTTGATAACAAAATGGTAGTTCATAGATTTTACGGACCAGCATATTAGTTCCTAACAGATAACTGTTAGGAACTGAAATGCTGTTACTTTCCTTTCAAGGCGCTTATAGCCAGTTCCACTCACTGATCGGTAAACGATTAGTGAGGTTAAGCAACGTTGCGTGCGGTCAGTCTTTAGATGGGTGACCACTTAGTGGTACATATTTCATCTGAGCGTCTCCGTGCTTCGGAGGGCACGTAAAAAGTCGGTCCCGGTTGTGTCAGATGTCAGAGGCCTACGGGCGGCTTGAACAACTCTTGACAATAGGTTGTCCAATAAACACAGGAAAAGAAGTAGGAGAAAAGAATTTATTTTCATCCCATCTTTAGTACATTTCCCTAGAGTAGGCAACGCGTGAGGGAAATGTAATTACCACCAGTACTATTTATACCGATCATAAGCTGCTATAAATCTTTATTACCAGCCAAGTCGTATACTTGCTCGGCAATTTTGTGTAAAAACCGTCAAAATAAATTACTATAACATAGAAACTATAAAATTCACACCAAATTTACCCTTAGGAATTCACTGTTATAGTTGTAATCCACGGAAACGTAACAATTTATTTTACCTCAAGTGTAATCCAAATTCTAATCGGGCGTAACAGCTGAATATTATAATTTCTTGCATAACATATTCGACTTAGTTGTTGTTCCAACGAAGTTAAGCTTACACTAGACACGGCAACATTAAACTCATGCTAATGTATTCTGGTTTGCAACGTGATAAGTATAAGGATAACAATTTCACTGCATGTTCTTTGCAAAAATTTTAGAATATCTGCTGTAGAAGTGTTCAAATCCGCTATATTAAGATAGCACGCTACGGACTAGAAACTATATTTAGCGCGCTATTTTATACGCTACTGACTTTTGCCCGCGGCTTCGATCGCGTTAATTTAGAATTTGACAATCAATTCGGGTTGTACTCTGCTTGTAATAATATAATTCAATCATGATTCAAAAGACACGTGGCGCCATATATTATCATAAGAACGTTATTGTTGTTTTCCTCGGGAACAGTAATTTTTTTCGGGATGAAAGGTAGTCTATGTCCGTTTCTGTACACCTGACGACGTACATGCAACATTTCAGGATGATCGGTTCAGTGGTTTAGGCGTGAAAAAGTAACAAACAAACAAACTCATTTTCGCTTTTATAATATTAAGTTAGGATTAGGATTAGGATGTTATAACGCGCTGCGTGGGCACGCCAGTAGCTTCACAGAATATGGTAGCGCGGAGCATTGGAGAATATAACCTTGAAATGCGCTACTTAGACTGTGGGGCGTGTAAAAATATAGTAAGTAATAGGCAAAATAAATTCATTGAACTTTCCTTCATACTTTTGCGGCATAGAACTGTCTATACTAGATTCACTGTGACTACTGAATAATAATAATGATATGTTCTGTAATAATAAAGTAATTATAGTCGTATTTAAACGTTTATAATTACGTAACTCGCATGAGTCGGCCGGAATAGCATAGTAACGTAAACAGCGATAATACGTCATACAGCGAGCGGTAGCACGCGGCGACTGACTAGCATATCTAGCGCGCTAAACGTCGCTCACCGCTCGCGCTGGCAAGTCATCGCGCAGCGCGCTGGTCGTTATAATATCACGCTATGCATAACAGACTAGGCATATATACGTGACGCTATTTATAGCGCCGCGATTGAAACGATGTAGCACGCGCTATGCGTTGAGTAAATATAGCGTGCTATGTTATGACGCCATATGCTATATTAACCACCACTAATCTGCTGATATAGATGCCAGTCCTGGATCAACCCACTTGGCGTGTGATGAATTCCATCCCCGCACGGAACAAAAATGTTTGTGCTGCGCAAATAGTTTCGTGTGTAGGTGTTACTTGTGTCGTTTTGATATTTGTAGAGTCCCTCACGACACAGAAGTTATTCCAAGCACTAAAAGAAAATAATATGATATGTTTACGAATAACTTTCTACCATCAATTTTAATTATAATTAATTATTATATATTTTCATTATTTAATATAAATTAATGTGTTAGCATTTTAAGATTTTAAGTTTTATAATAATCAATTTCCTTTTTTAATATAATTTATATGTACCTACAGACTATGCATTCATTTCGTTATGATTATTACTGTTTTTTTTATCTTTATTTAAATGCCATTATTTGTTTGTATGATTGATGATTAATATTTAATTTCACTTTTGTAATTTAAAAAACGAGCATTGATAAATATATTATGTAATCATTTTTTTGTTAATGCATGCCGTGGCAGCCTGTAAGTAAGGCAGCACTATATTATGTATCCGCATTTTTTGTTTTATAACGATGTTTTAATTAGTGTATGCTTTGTTGGTTGTCCATAAATAAATAAATAAATCATACCACTGGGCATTGCAGCAATGTTCATGCTTTTCACCTGGTAATAATCTTGACCAGTGTGGTACACTTTTCGCAGCTATTTATTTTAATATGAACTACCTGCCATGCTACTTTTCTAGCACTGCAACGTCTACTTCTTAAACGAGGTTTGAAGAAAGTATTATTTTGACGGTAGGCTGTAGGCTTGACTGCATTCGTTCCTTTTCTATATCCATGCATAACTGTGGTGATTGCTTTGTTCTTCTTTCACGCAGTTATAAAGCAACTGATCGTTATCATATTAGACAAAGATATAGTTTATAGGCCGGAAAGTTACAATGGTTATATTTTATACTAGATACGTGTTACGTTTGGGTATAACTTACTAGTCTACTATTTAGGAAAAATAACGTGAGCTGTCTTTACAATGGCTAGAAGCCAAAACAATTATTTTAGCAACTTTTGTCTCTCTGTATGTTTCTACGCGCATTACATAAAACTCTTCTCCCTAGCCTTTATTATTCCCAAGTCACTTGGGATTGGCTGTCTAGTCTAACCAGATTTGACTGGATATCAGTTTTTACACGGAGCGACTGCCATCTAACCTCCGCAAATCGAAAACTAACGATACCCTAAGGCTAGACCAGTGCCAGTGGAGGGCACTGACTTCCCAATAACGACTGCCATAGATATTCTTTGCGGCCGGGACTGACGGCTTAACGTGCTCTCCGAGGCACGGAGCAGGCGATAATTGTCAATCAATACGCACATAATTTCGAAGTCATAACTTCCGAAAGTCAGAGGTGCGCGAAGTAGGTTCGAACCCGAAACCCTCTGCATTGCAGTCTGTTGGTCTCTCCACCGAGCTATCACTGCTACATAAAACAATTTACATAAAACAATTGCACGAAATTGAAAGAAATTTTCACGGTGGTATTGCTTGAGATCTAACTTCTAAAATCTGGTTCTTGTTTCATCTTGATACACCTCCTAAAAGTCGAGTATTATGTATTTAGATCAGCTTCTTATATGCAACAAAGAAAAACATACATAGGTATATACTTCCAAATTTACGCGTATGAGGTCGTAGGCAAAATCCTATGACATAAATGTGTAACTTGATGCGATAAACTTAAATTTAAACAACAATCTTTGTTCCGTAATCAAATACCTTCAACATGGTATAATTAAAAACAATTGTCTACCTTAATTTTAATAATAATGGTATTTTTGTTATAATAATCTAAGGATTAACACACGATTCACCTAAATTACCTGTTTTTTAAGAGGCGATTTTTAATTACACTTAGAGAAAAATAATTAAATAATAATCGGTGACGTATAACCATACTAGCTTTTGCCTGCGGCTTCGTTCGCGTTAATTTAGAATTTGACAACCAATTCGGGTTGTACTCTGCTTGTAATAATATAATTCAATCATAATTCGAAAGACACGTGGCCCTATCTATTATCATAAGAACGTTATTGTTGTTTTCCTCGAGAACAGTATTTTTTTTCGGGATGAACGATAGCCTATGTCCGTTTCTGTACACCTGACAACGTGTATGCACAATTTCATGTTGATCGGTTAAGTAGGTAAGGCGTGAAAGCGTAACAAACAAACAAACAAACTCATTTTCGCATTTATAATATTTGTTAGGATTTATGTGAAGGAAGAATAAACATTTAACTTACTTTTCTACTTTAAGCAATACATAGATATAGGTACATAACCATCTATTATTAAAGTTGATAAACGTGGATAACTCACAAAATGTAGCTATGTGTATATATATGCCTAGCTGAAATACGTTCAAACATACTAAGTTTTATATAATATACTAGCTATTGCGCGCGGCTCCGGCCGCGTGGTAACTACATCAATAAAAAGTAGCCTACGTAGTAGTAGTCCTTCCCCAGGTTTAAAACTATAATATGTTTACCAAATTTCATCTAAATCGGTTGAGTGGTTTAGCCGTGAAAAGGTGACAGACAGACAGAGTTACTTTCAAATCTATACACTATAAAGCTGAAGAGTTTGTTTGTTTGTTTGAACGCGCTAATCTCAGGAATTACTGGTTCGAATTGAAAAAATATTTTAGTGTGGGATAGCCCATTTATCAAAGAAGGCTATATGCTATATAACATCACGCTACAATCAATAGAAGCGGCGCAGCAATGAAAAATGTTGCAAAAACGTGGAAAATTCTCTTATATGAAGCAGATGAAGTTGCACGGGTCAGCTGGTTTATAATATTAGTAAGGATTATTAGTTTGTATTTTTATTAATTTTATACTATCTTATCTTATCTTATGTGGGGCCCAATCAGTGCAGACCGGCGACAATTCGACCCAGTGGGATCTTTTGTGTCGACACTCTCCCAATAACGACTGCCATAGATGTTCATGGCAGACGGGACCGACGGCTTAACGTGCTTTCCGAGGCACGGAGCGGGCGATAATTGTTAATCAATACGCACATAATTTCGAAAAGTCATATAACTTCCGAAAGTCAGTGGTGCGCGACGTGGGTTCGAACCCGAGACCCTCAGCATTGCAGTCTGTTGGTCTCCCCACTGAGCTATCGCTGCTCAATTTTATACTAACTTTATTTACATTCGTATTATTCTAAATTGTCTTGATTTCGCTTTATCAACTTTATAAAACTTGTGCATGCTGTGCTTGCTTGTAAAAGTCTACTATACTATACTATAATGTTCATTGAAATTAAACTACTATATACGGATTTTATCGCGTTGTTTATTTGACACTATATTACAAAATTTGGAGAAACTGTTACACTACTATAATACTATTAAGCTTTACTAATTTTTAAGCTAATTAAATTATTGAAACTATTAATTTAATTAGCTTTAAAATTAGTAAAGTTTAATAGTATTATAGTAGTGTAACAGTTTTTCAAAATTTTGTAATAAAGTGTCAAATAAACAACGCGATAAAATCCGTATATAGTAGTTTAATTTCAATGAATAACATTCGCGTAAACAGAAGACAATATTATACTATAATGTTGTTTTATTTTTATGTAAAAGAAAAGTGTATTTGTGTAAGTAGTTCTTGGTAAGCCTTAATAAATAAAAATAAAATACATACTAATTACTACTTAATAAATAATATATATTATGTCGAAAACGTTTGAGCAGCGATAGCTCAGTGGGGAGACCAACAGACTGCAATGCAGAGGGTCTCGGGTTCGAACCCACGTCGCGCACCTCTGACATTCGGAAGTTATATGACTTTTCGAAATTATGTGCGTATTGATTGACAATTTATCGCCTGCTCCGTGCCTCGGAAAGCAGGTTAAGCCGTCGGTCCCGGCTGCCATGAACACCTATGGCAGTCGTTATTGGGAGAGTGTTGACACAAAAGATCCCACTGGGTTGAAGTGTCGCCGGTCTGCACTGACTGGCCCCCACATAAGATAAGAGGTCAAAAACGTAGGCACAGAAGTATTAAAACCCACAATTTGGCAGCCACATTTTTTGTCCCACGTAAAAGGGACGAGCCTATTGCTGAATAACGAACATTATTTTCTGAGACTGACTGAAAATTTCTTGTATTCTACTGACTGGAATACCCAATAATATATTTATATTGCACAACCTGTAAAACAATCCTCAGACCTTATGCGCAATCCTAACTTACCATTATAAATGCGAAACAGACATTGTTTGTTTGTTCGTTACGCTTTCACGCCTAAACTACTCGACAGATCATCATGAAATTTTTCGTTGACGGTGTTAGAGGTACAAAATAGGATATGGAGTACCTTTCGTCCAGGAAAAAATACTGTCACTAACCTAACATACATAATTAAGTGGAGACAATTAAATATTATTCAAAACGATTAAAAGGTTTATATTTAAGATATAAACCTTTTAATCGTTTTGAATAAACTAGTACAAAAAAAAATCAACGGTTTGCACTCCGGGAGTGCCGGCAGAAGTGAAAACTTGAATATTAACGTTGTGCATTTTTAATATTTTGGAATGGTTAGGGAATAATTTTGCACGAATTGCTTTAACTATCAGTATAAAAGTACTATCATTTATGTGGTAAAATACAATATTCATTTATTGCGCTATCGTACACAAACATGACAATTCTCCCTCCGTCTTACGAATTTTCGATCAGGTCACGTGTCCTGACGCGAGTTTAACATTTTTTACCTATCACAAAAAAGGGCACAACGCCGCTAAAGAAGTTTTCACTTCAAAAATAACCCGAATTATAAATATCGAAATGACACAGAATCTCAGGCGTGGTTCGTGAAGGCTCACTACGTGGTCTGGATAGCTCGAAAGACCTCTTAACTTCGACAGCGTAGCGGAAAGAGGGCTGGAACCAAGGCGCCGTCCGCTTATATAGGGCCGCCGCTGGGGAGGAGAGACTGATGGCGGGGCGCCGCGAGTACGGCCTCATCATCCATGCATGGCTGTAATTGCCTACCATCAGATGGAAAGCTTGATCGTCCGCAACTTAAGTTATAAAAAACCATTCATGCAATTTCAATGCAATTATAAATGAGAGTGTCACGCGGACCAGGCGTATCTCGGCAGCCGCATTTGCAGTTGCAGGGGCGTGGGAGCGCCTCTCCCCCGCGCGGCCGCAAATAAAAACTACGGCCACGCCCTGGATCGGGCTCTTTTGCCTGCTGACACTCATCAGTTAAGTGTTTCATCTGTGCTCCAGCCGGACCTCGCACCGAAGCCTTTTCATAGAAACACGCTCTGATATACTTCTTATTGTGTAGAAATTGAGTTTCGCGTGCTTTTGCCTCTACCCTAGATATTGTATTGACTTTCGTCTTTTTGAATTAAAGATCGTGTAATTGCGAATTACCGTATTTAATTTATCTCCGCAACTTAGAATTCCCTAGAGAATATTGACTACGTTACAAGAGCTGCAGCCTTTTCACGTTTACTTGTTTTAATTTTTTTTTTATATCATTCACACAGCACCGTCTAGCCCAAACTAAGCAGAGCTTGTAGTAGACAATGGATAAACACATACATACATACATACATATTATACATAGAAACACCCAGACCAAGACAAACATCCATGTTCGTGCACACAAATGTTTGACTTGTGCGGGAATCGAACCCGCGACCTCAGGCGTGGCAGTCGGTTACACTACCCACTACGCCATCGAGGCCGACAAAGTATTCCCACTGTTGTGTTTAGAAATAGTAGTATTCCCATTGTTGTGTTTCATTGAGTGCTGGAGGCCCAATCACCCCCTTTTACCTTTGCCGCTCTTTCTCCTTCCCACATCCTTTTTCTCTTCTTCCTTTCCTAAAACGGCAACGCGCAAATTATGCCTCTGCGGTTGCAGGCGTCCATAGGCTACGATGACCACTTACCATCAGGTGGGCCGTATGCACGTTTGTCACTTTAGTAGTATAAAAAAAATTTTTAGCGTTAGACAATATTTACGTAGACAAGGTTCATAATTACTATTATTACTATCCGACACTAGTGGTTTAATAATTACTGATTTAATTATTAAGAACCCTGGCACTGCTAATATAATTATTATATATTTTATATTCTATTTACATATTTTTATTGTGTTTACAGTATTCCATGACTTGTGGAAAGACGCTGTAGCCTTCACGACCTTTTTTTGAGTTTTTTCTTAAAGACAATTCATTTGATAGATATTTTTTTTTTTTATACGGCGAAGGTGGCAAACAAGCACACCTGATGGTAAGTGGGCACACTAGCCTATAGATGCCTGCAACACCAGAGGCATCACTTGCGCGTTGTCGACCATTTAGGAAAGGAAGTGGGAAGGAGAAGGAGTGGGAAGAGGGAAAGGGGGTGATTGGGCCTCCGGCACTCTCACTCACCGAACGAAACACAACAGTAGGAATACTGCTATTTCACGTCGATATTCTGTGAGAGGATAGTCCTTCCCCGGTCGAGCCAGCCCATTCGTGCTGAAATCAGCGAGGCTCTACTACTAGCAAATTTATTAACTAACTTTTCTGTTCTTATTTTTAGCTCTTTTTTATGTCGTATTTCGTATGACAAAATGTTTATAGGTGTAGCGCTTCTATCGCGTACTACGAGGCGAGCGCTGGTAAAAATATAAAAGACGAAGTTTGATAGTAGCTATTAAATACAATTTTACCTGTGTATACTTAAATGAATGAATTGAATGCATTACTCAAAGCAGAGTCGCGCCTGCTAATAAATAACATAGAGTATCTGTTAGTTGGCAACGGAACAAAGTCGACCGCGTACGTGCGCGCGCGCTGATTCCACGTTCAAAGATCGCGACATTTAATTAAAACTGTTTTAGTTTACAATTGTTCGTTATACACCATTTCGTACAGAAGTGAAACGAGGTGCGTTTGATTTTTAAATTTCGAATTGATTTGTTATTTCGTTTGGATTTTTTGATGGCGGTGAGTTATTTTGTTTTTAATTGTGGTGAATTATTGTTTTGTTTATTTCTAATAAGCCAGTATCAATATATTATTTACTTTACTATTGATACATTATGTTTGTAATTAATACGTGTAATTTTATATAACAGTGGCAACTATAGTTTAATCGACTCAAAACGTAAATATAAAGAAAATTATCACAATTTGTAAAAATACACAATATTTAACGGTCATTATATTAATAAAATATTAATATACAAAAGAAAGGCATGACAAAAACCATTTCCATTTATCTTATTTGCATTCATAAAACTCACTCGAAGTAAAACAAATGAAGCAAATGAAATGCGAAGCGTAAAAATAATATGAAAATAAAATAGTGTATCGGGATAAACATAGTCTACTGACGAATCATTTTGTTTTGATACAGTATTTTGTTTCCATATTATTTTCGATTACTTTTTGAATACAAGCCTCTTAGTACGATTTACACGGCATTTAATCATAACTGTTTTTGTTTAACGGCTGGTAGGCGCCCATATTTATTTTTATATAAAATTAGTTTTTTAAATAAAAATACGTAATGCAATTTTAAAAAAAAATGTATTTCATGCATTTTTTTATCCTTTTTAATCTTATTCAAAACAAATTTTGCACTAGTAATATAATCTGTGTCGTGGGAGATTTTACAAACATTTAAAAGTGGACACAAAGAACTCCCAGACTCAGGACAAATAGTTGTGGCTCTCTCAAATTTTTGCCTCATGTGGGCATCGAACTCACAACACTCGGTGCAGTGGCAGTGACGAGGCGATCACTTAAACCAGTACGCCATACATGCAATAAATTCAAATACATACGAGCAAGTGGCCCACCTGATGGAAAGTGGTAACCACTGCTCATGGAGCATGAGCAGTGGTTACCACTTTCCATCAGGTGGGCCACTTGCTCGTCTGCCACCAATGGCAATAAAAACTAAGAGTAATTGTAGCAAGAGAGATATTTTTTTATATAAAGAGAGATATAAAAGCAAGAGAGATATTTTTTTATGTAATTGTAGCAAGAGAGATATTTTCGAGTAGTTGGGTGACTCTTTAAACTTGAGGATAAAATAGTTCTAGCCAGTATACTGCTTACTATTATATCTTATCTTATCTTATGCGGGGGCCAGTCTGCAGACCGGCGACACTTCGACCCAGTGGGATCTTTTGTGTTGACACTCTCCCAATAACGACTGCCATAGACGTTCATGGCAGCCGGGACCAACGGCTTAATGTGCTTTCCGAGGCACGTAGCAGGCGATAATTGTCAATCTATACGCACATAATTTCGAAAAGTCATATAACTTCCGAAAGTCAGAGGTGCGCGACGTGGGGTTCGAACCCGAGACCCTCTGCATTGCAGTATGTTGGTCCCCCCACTGAGCTATCGCTGCTCTTGCTTACTATTATAATTAAACTACATGTGCCCGCGGTTTCACCCGCGTTTATGGTTACTGCGCCTCCCCCGTGGGTCGTATCGTGATGTTATATAGCCTATTATAGCCTTCGTCGATAAATGAACTATCCAACACTAAAATATGTTTCTATTCGGACCAGTAGTTCCTTAGATTAGCGCGTTCAAACAAACAAACTCATCAGGTTTATAATATTAGTATAGACTAAACGAAAATCATAGTTACTGATCCATTAACTACTAATTCAATTATCCACATACAAAAGAAAATATTTAATAATATAATTTTCGTGTAAATTGGTAGGCGCGTTGGACACACGAGATATAAACGTTTCAAGCAAATTTCTTATTTATTTGTTACTAGTTTTCACCCGCGGCTTCGCTCGCGTAAATGTAGGTTAGGTTAGGTTAGATTTGTAACAGTTATTTTTTCTGAATGAAAGGTACCCTATACCCTATTCTGTAGCCCTGACAACGTGTATGCAAAATTTCATGTTGATCAGTTGAGTAGTTAAGGCGTGAAAGCGTAACAAACAAACAAACTCATTTTTGCATTTATAATATTATAGTTAGGAAGTTAGGATTAAGCCAAATGAAATATTTTTGTATTGTATAGTTGGATTTATTGTAAAAGCATCAGTAAATAGGATTTTGCTTTAGTTTAATCCTGGAACCAAAAACCGAAGACCGGGAGAGATTCACCCAGGTATCCTTAACTGGCATTTCTATTCATGTGCTATGATACCGATATTATTATGATGTAGCATAATTAATCTGAAGCCTGTTATAATGAAGTGTAATTATAATAAAATTAAGCGATGAATAGTGAAGCTTATTGATCAAAGGAATCATGTAAATCTTGATGGGATAGAAGGTAGTTTTCGTAAGTTAAGCGGAAGGTGTGGTGTTGCCAGTGAGCAGAAATGAAATAATTATAGTGTTAAGTGTATTTGTTTTATATTTCTAGTTTTATTACATATTATTCTGCTTTTTATTTCGTTTTTTTTTTCATCATGTTTTGGGTGTGCACTTATGTGTGCCAAAATAAAAAATATTTCTTACTTTCTTTTCTTTCTAAATTTAAGCTTTCAGTTATACGTTTAATATTTAGGTCTTATAGTCATATAATTATGGTATAAAATAATTTATTCTACAAATTAAGTAATATGTTTATGACATAAACGAGATAAAATGTTAAAAACATAACTATAATATTCTATCACATACACACAACACAATCCAGGCCAAATTAAGCAGAGCTTGTACTATGGGTACTAGATAATAGATTAACATACATATATACTTTTTGAAGTGAAAACTTCTTTAGGCGCGTTGAGCACTTCTTGGGTGAACAAAAATCATAGAACTCGCGTCATCGTCACGCTTCCACGCTTTCCATTTTTTAATTATTTTAGAATATTAACAATATCTCAGAAATGATACGTCCTGCGCAAAAAATAACGAACGCCGGGAATCTCTTTTTTTTATAAGTTTTTATGATCAAGGATTAAAGGTTTCACTTCTATCGGCAGTCCCCAAAGACTGCCCCAATTTTTTTTTTGTGAATACTTACATATTGTACATAGAAACACCCAGACCAATACAAACATTCATGTTCATGCACACAAATGCTTGACTTGTGCGGAATCGAACCCGCGACCTCAAGCATGGCAGTCGATTACACTAACCACTACGCCATCGAGTCGTCATATTAACTATTAATATGCTTTGTGTATATAAATAGTTATGTTCTTAACATTGTATCCTTAGCTAATAATATTATAAATGTGTTTGTTTGTTACGCTTTCACGCCTAAACTACTCGACGGATCATCATGAAATTTTGCATACACGTTATCAGGTGTACAGAAAATAACATAGGGTTTTTTTATCCAGAAAAAGATACTGTTCTCAAGGTATAAAAATGTATTGACAAGATCTAGGTTAACGCGAGCGAAACCTCGGTCAAAATCTAGTCATTTATAGGTTAAATATTTAAATCTTATAATATATCATCATCATTATCAGGCTACAACAGTCCACTGCTGGACATAGCCCTCCCCCAAAGAGCGCTATAGCGCCCTGTCTTCAGCTTGCAGCACCCAGCATCTGCCTGCAGTCTTTCGCAGATCGTCATCCCACCTGGTCGGAGGGCGTCCTACACTACGTTTGCCGAGTCGCGGTCTCCACTCAAGAACACGCTTACCCCAGCGGTTGTCGGTAATATATTATACACGCTATAAAATTATTTATTATACAAATTTGTATAATGGTAATATGCTTGTTCTAAAATGCATATTATTAGTTACTTATGTTCTGTACAATGTATATAATTTTAAGAAATCATAATTACTTAATATTTATATATATGAAGCTAAAACTTTGTACACAAACACTGCGCGCGCTCTGCCCTCTATCTCGAAAATGGTTTAAGATATAAAAAAATGTTTTAACAAAAGTTGTAGAGAATTTCATCCTCTACAATATTTATAGTAAATACAAATAGCATAAAACCCATAGAAAACGAGATATTTGCAATAAATCGATTTTTTGACCTTTGACCTTGGAATATCTGTAGACGCGAACACCCTACGATAAGTAGGTTTTGAGACAAGTTTCAGGGTGTCAAAATAAAGGTTTATACAAGTTTATAGCTGACTATCTCTCATTCCGAGGTGAAACCCCTAATATGCCTGGACTAGTTCGGCTGATGTAGTATATTCTTCGTAACTATGGTTACATTATATCAATATATATTTACATATATCAGCAATATTTTACAGGCAACCTTGGGGTGGATTGGAATGATATAATTATACAATTTATATTATAATATATTTATATTAAAAATAAAACATAGTAGCAAGCTTAGGAATATCGTCAATGAAAGAGTATAATCACTTGTTGGAAATATATAAGTAAATGAACCTGTACAGCCTTGACAAAATCTAAATAAAATGTTATTATAAGGGTATAGTTATATACATTAAAACCTTTATTACTTCTTCTTCTTATTCTCCTTAGCCTTTATTATTCCCAAGTTACTTGGGGAGGCTTTCTAGTCTAACCGGATTTGACTGGATATCAGTTTTTACACGGAGCGACTGCCATCTGACCTCCGCAACCCGAAGGCTAACGATACCCTAAGGCTAGACCAGTATCAGGATATTAGAGGGCACTGACTTCCCAATATCGACTGGCATAGATGTTCATGGCAGCCGGGACCGACGGCTTAACCTGCTCTCCAATGCACGGAGCAGGCGATAATTGTCAATCAATACGCACATAATTTCGAAAAGTCATATAACTTCCGAAAGTCAGAGGTGCGCGACGTGGGTTCGAACCTGAGATCCTCTGCATTGCAGTCTGTTGGCCTCCCAATGAGCTATCGCTGCTTAAAAACTTAATTACTATCATACTTAAAATTAAAATAACTTATGGTCGAATTTTAACTACTTGGCGACCGCTAGTATTATTATTATAATATCTTAAATTACTTGTTGGTCACTTGGCTTACGTCTAATAAATATGCGCTATTATTTGCTGCCGTTTCTAAAAGGTTCAACCATTGTTTTTCAGTACTTTGAATCGCGTTTTAATTTACATGATTTCAGTTATGCTCTACGTTATTAGTGTAATAATTGCTAATCAATATTTTTTTACGGCATATTACAATTTAAATATAAACGTATTACACGTGTATAATGTATTATAACACCATGACATAATTTATATAATCCTAACCAATATTATAAATGCGATTGTGAGTTTGTATGTTACGGTTTCAGGCCTTAACTACTCGACCGATCATCGTGAAATTTTTCATACATATATTCAGAAGTACAGAAAATGACATAGAGTACTTTCATCCAGAAAAAAAAAGATCTATCACATACACACAACACCATCTAGCCCAAACTAAGCAGAGCTTGTACTATGGGTACTAGACAATGAATAAACATACATATACTTTTATTTGTTAATACATACATACAAGGAACATACATAAGGAATAATAAGGAATATACATAGAAACACCCAGACCAAGACAAACATCCATGTTCATGCACACAAATGTTTGACTTGTGCGGGGATCAAACCCGCGACTTCAGGCGTGGCAGTCGTTTACACTAACCGCTACGCTATCGAGGCCATTCCTGTTAGATTTTGTCAAGAAATTTCTATACCTCATATAGAAATTTCTTGACAAAACCTAGATTAATGTGAGTGAAGCCGCGGGCAAAATCTAGTTATTATATAAGTAAATTATAAAACGTATATAGCCTAACAATAATTATGTTTATTACGAGGTTAGATCAAAAATCATATTCTAATAATACCGAAGTGGTAAACAAACTACCCATTTAATAGTATCAGAATGATTGATGGTTTATGTTAAACGGTCACGGAAACTTATGTACGCTGGCAATTATACCAGAGGTACTATTCTTAAAAATAATTGTTATGCTGCCAGTTAAAAGTAAAAGATTACTCATCCCTCGCGAACAACACAGCGCCTTAAGGAGACTGAACATATTATATGTTACAGGAACACAACACATAGTTGTTTATTGCGATGTCCATGATGATGATGATGTAAGCCAGTAGTACCAGACGAGATTAAGTTAAACTCCAGGTCTACCATGAACCATAAATGCCGAGGTTTTGGGCTGATCATTCATAAATCTAACCCTACCATGAATTGGCCCGAACATAGTTATAAAACTTAAAAAAAAATTCGGCAGCAACTTCGCCCGAACCTATGCCACTTTAAAACAAATAAATCCTATGGAACTACTCCTAAAGATCCGGTTAGAAATTTTCATGGTAGGTTGACCTGTTGTGCTCCCTATGTCTTACAATTATTAACCTGTCAATTGTTGGTATGCCAGATATAATTGAAAACATATTGTGTATGGCCGCCAGTGTGCCGCTGCAACATTAAGTTAAGAAACATAATTATCATATATACATTACCAAGACTTAGGCAGATGGAATGACTGGTAGAAAACTCAAATTTGGTTAGTAATTTTTAGAGCCTATTAGCACAGTCTAGCTATGTTTTACATGCAGTCAACTAGCGATCGTTGGTATGTGTCATGATGTAGGTAGCTGGTGCCCACCTCAACTGTCTTGCTTCACAACTCAAGTACAATAAACGGATCGAATGCTCATGTGCATATTAGACTGTACGACTGGCGTAGTGATATAAGTGGTACCCTCGCTAATGCCACTACGTCCGGGCTAAGTTATCGTTTTGTACAAATTTGATGCCACAAATTGTGTGAAACGATACCTTTTAAATATTTTTTAGCTGTCGATTCGAACGCCTTATTTTACAGACGGAGTCGTTCCGCACTCTAATTATACCGATAGTGCACAACAAAGATTTAAAAAAAAATTTGGTTGTTATGACTAAGCTCGAATTTCAATAGGACAAAAACTTGTGTGATCCATAAATTTATCATTATTATAAATGGTCGTTGTGTTTGTGCATTTGTTAGCAGACTACAAGGATAAACTTAGGTGAAACTTAAATTGATTGCATTTATTGGTGCATAAATATAGACTCTACAAATTTTTTTGAAGTAATTCTTATTGTCATCTTGCTTAAGCAGGATAGTTGATTATATTTTCTTTATGACGCTACGCTCCTCGAAACATGATTTAATATTTATTCCGACTGCAAATTTTGTTGCGTATGTAAGTTCATTCGTCAATACGTCGCTCATTGCAATAACGAATCCATTGAAATAGCAAAAACGGATAACGATGAATGAAGCTTTCTTGTACTACCGTGTGGAGCCTATAAGGAACTTCGGCAAGCTTGCATAGATTGTATGCTAATTCTGCCTTGTCAAGCGGTCAAGCGTGTGTATGTGTGTGCATGTCAATGTGTATGTATGTGTGAATAACCTTTACTTTACACGCTTAGTAATAAACCTTGAGTATGTTTATTATAGTGTCCGTCTTTTATGTATTTATTTATATCTTTGTTTTGAAGTAACCTTTCACATTAATAGAATTAATTAAAATATACATTAGAAGTACATAATCAGTTAATTTAATTTACTAATATGTTGTATTACTGATTTCACGGTTTAGTATTCGGCTACGTTCTGACATTATATTTTAACTTCTTGAATGTGTAGTGGAAATACATAAAAAATAATTAAAAATTCATTGTGCAAGCAATACACAAACGGACAAATGTATGTGCGCTCGACACTTCACTCATTAACGAGTCACATAAATAAATAAAAAAAAAAATTAAAAAAAAAAAAAATATTGTTATTATTTATCGTTTTTTTTTAAATTTTGATCGACACTTTACGGGTAATTAATTATATACTAGCTGTCCCACGCAACTTCGTCTACTTCACATTATAAAATTCTTGCCCGTTTAAAAAAACAAAAAAGGATACTATCCTATCTTTTAAGTTGGACCAAATTACAGATGGTTACGAAGTTTGATCAAAATCGGTTCTGTAGTTTAGAAGACCAACGTGACACGTAATTTATATAATATATTAAGATTTACATACTTCATGTGTATTATATAAATACAGTTTTTTTTATAGTCCCTTCTTCAAAATATTACATACATATAAATATACTTGCTTCTTTAAAAAAGGCAGCATTAGCCTAGCGGGAACACTTGACTACTATGCAAAGGGCTCGAGTTCAGTCTCAAGGTACGCATCTCTAACTTTTCGGAGTTAGGTGCGCGTTATACCTTTTTCGTTTAAGCGAGTGCGAAGTAACTATATTACTTATCACTCGCTTAAACGAAGAAGGTAAATATCGAAAGGAAACCTGCATGTTTTAGAGTTCTCCATAATGTTCTAGAAGATATGTGTAGCCTGCTCGCACTAGGTCAGCGTGGTGGACTATGGACCTTTCTTATACTTAGAAGAGACCCGTGCAGTGGGACACTTCATATATAGGCCTATCATTATTACTATTCTTGCGAGAACCACCAGCATGTTTTATCTAAACATTAAACGTAAATAAGGTAGGTACCATTTCTCTTTCTTCTGCATTTGTCATCAACTCTTATCTTATCTTATGTGGGGGCCAGTCAGTGCAGACCGGCGACACTTCAGCCCAGTGGGATCTTTGGTGTCGACACTCTCCCAATAACGACTGCCATAGATGTTCATGGCAACCGGTACCGACGGCTTAACGTGCTCTCCGATGCACGGAGCAGGCGATAATTGTCAATCAATACGCACATCATTTCGAAAAGTCATCTAGCTTCCGAAAGTCAGAGGTGCGCGACGTGGGTTCGAACCCGAGACCCTCTGCATTGCAGTCTGTTGGTCTCCCCACTGAACAATTGCTGCTCCATCAACTCTTAAAACATAATGACTCCTACTTAACTATCAACCAATTTACGAAGAGTTTCTCAATTCGTATATATGTATATATTTGTTTTATTTTTTTTAATGTTTGTCATAATTTCCTTGTTTCTAAACCGTTTTTGATCATTTGAATGATCCCTTTTTCTTTCATTTCTTATCTACGATCCAACTGCATCAAGTTCAGGCAATAAATGTAATCAATTATCTTTTCAGGATCAAAAATTGCGCAGTATGATGTGCTTTTCCTAGAGGGTCTTTTCCTGCCGCAAATAATTTATAGTATCGTATTACATGGCCTAGAAACCTAGCAACTGTAGGAAAAATAGTCAGCTCAGCTACGTACATTGGCAGGGTATATGATAGCCTTATAATTAGAAAACGGGAGAATCTTTCATTATTATTGTTATCTAACACCATATCTTAAGTTGTGATAGTATTGATTCGTCCGATCGCTAGTGTTTTGAGAATATCTCATGTTATGATTTCAGAGTATTAATATGAATAATGTTTAGTCTGCTGGCTATGCTGTAATGTCAACAATTAGAAGCTGATGTGTTTATGTGAGACGCCAATAACACCGTAGCATTTGATTATAGCTGGCAGTGTCATCCGTCTTTAAAAACATTATGTATTTGTTATTAATTCCATTACATACATAGGCTCACGTCTTTATCTCCGAAAGGGTACGATGTGTATTAAATCCATGTTTAGCCGAGAATGTTTTTAGGACTCACACAATAGGGATCATATGCAATTGTACTATTTGAATATTTTAGAATACCACATATTTCAATTTTCATATTTGACATTTAAATATTAAATTTTCATTTTATGTAAATTAATGGGTTTTTTTTATATTATGCAATGTAATGTAGTGTAATTAATAATTTGTAATTTTTAATTTATTTCACTTAATGTAATTTTCTTTTATTGTAGTTTTAAATTTTAATTTTTGCCCTAGTATCATGTATTGAAAACTGTGAATGGTGTGCACACCTATAAGTGATGTTTTTACTCTGCATCCCAGTTAATAAATGTGTAATATTAATTATTTTGTAAAAATGTCGTTGGTGTACCTTGATAAATAAATAAATAAAAATAAATAAATAAATAAATAGGGATCAAATCTATTGCCATTCATTATACTTATGTAGTTCTAGACACTAAGCCAGGAGTATAACTTCTTGACAGAAATATTCGATGTCTCTTTGCCGGAGACAGGATTCGAACCACTTACTTCTTCTACAGCAGTCGTATTTAATTGACTCTCCCTCCTCTGACTGCCTCCGCGGTGCAGCGGTAGTGAATTCAATTGCTGTGCATGAGGTCTCGAGTTCGAATCCTGGGTCGGGCCAACAAAAAATTAAATAGCCAATTATCACTGGCTTTATTAGTTAATGAAACTATCCCGAGGTAACTTTATCTTAAAAATACACCTTCCACACTAGTAGGTAATCATTCCAGTATCGTGGACGACTTTACGGACATTCAAACAACGGTTACAAATACATCCAGACTTGGAACAAATTTTAGTTGATAACATATAATTTTGGGTTTAAATATAATAACCACCAAAAATAGTAATTGCGCAGCAAAATATGCTTACTAAAATATATCATAACGAGCACCTACACGCCTCAAATCACTGCATTCCGTCTCGGAAGGGTTAGGTTATGTTAGGTTCCTTCTTAAACCCACCCAAAAATAGGAGCTCCGTCGACGTATTTTGATCTCTTTAAATATATTTTGCTATGCAATTTGGTGATCATTTACTATTTTTGACTGTTATATTTTACTATATCTGGTGATAAGTTAAACATAAGCCATAATTTTTTGTCCCGTGTAGGGATTGAACCCACCAGTACGGCGGCATTGACCATTTAAACCATTACGTCATTCGTGCCGTTATACTAATATTATAAAGCTGAAAAGTTTGTTTGTTTGAACGCGCTAATCTCAGGAACTACTGGTCCGAATTGAAAAATTATTTTAGTGTTGGATAGCTCATTTATCAAGGAAGGCTATAGGCTATATAACATCACGCTAGGACCCATGGGGGCGGCGCAGTAATCATAAATTTGGGTGAAACCGCGGGCACATCTAATCTAATACTAGCGGTCGCCTAGTGCTCGAAATTCGACCAAAGTTTGCCTGTAAGATATTGCTGATGTATATGTCATTATATATTGATATACGTAACCATAGTTACGCGCTTCGACTGCGTGTGTCAAATGCATGTTTGTGTGCGTGTAGTGTTTTTTCATTAATTTAATGTATTTCTAATGCATATTTTATATAAATATTAGGATTCGTCACTTCTTCTCTGTATAAACTATAAGTGTGCGAAATTTCATACTCCTCCGTCCGCCCAATTTTCGTAAAAAGGGAATTAAATTTTTCGCTTCACGTATTAATATATAGATAATTATCTTGAGAATATAGACGGATGTAAAGATGCTAAGAGCAACACAATGTACCTAATGAGATGGACTATAATAGCAATAGGTTTGCTGCATAATTACGTGACAACATAAATATACAGTTTATGACTCGAGTTTTTACACCGAATGACTTCATTTATCTGTCTCATCTATACTAATATTATAAAGCTGAAAAGTTTGTTTGTTTGTTTGAACGCGCTAATCTCAGGAACTACTGGTTCGATTTGAAAAATTATTTTAGTGTTGGATAGCCTATTTATCGAGGAAGGCTATATATAACATCTCGCTTTGACCTACGAGGGCGGTGCAGTAGCGATAAACGCGGGTGAATCCGCGGGAACATCTAGTTATTGCAATAAAAACAACAACTAATATCTCCATTGAGGCTTTGAAAGGCAAATACATCTTAACAACGCACTTAACATAACATTAACATATTTTAATTGTAATGTATCTTACTTATTTTTTTACAATATTTGTCAGCTTATCAATATTTTGTATGCACATAATTATGGTTTCCTCATAATTTGTTGGTAGTTTTTGTCTACTATGCCTATTATGTAACTAGCAGATCCGCGCAACTTCGTCTGCGTCACATTTCAGCATGAATGTGCCGGCTCGACTGGGGAAGAACTAACCTCTCACAGAATATCGACGTGAAATACCAGTATTCCTACTGTTGTGTTTCGTTCGGTGAGTGAGAGTGCCGGAGCCCCAATCACCCCCTTTCCCCATCGCGCTCCTTCTCCTTCCCATTTCCTTTCCTAAAGGGTCGGCTACGCGCAAGTGATGCCTCTGGTGCCACAGGCGTCCATAGGCTATGATGACTTACCATCAGGCCGTATGCTTGTTTGCCAAGATGGCTGTATAAAAAAAAAATTCGTTGTTCCCAGTCTGCGTGTTCTTTGTGTCCGTTGTTTGAATATTGGTAAACCGCGACACAAGATTTATTCCTAGTGCAAGAAATGTCTTTTTACAAAGAAAAATTATTGATATTAATTTATTATTCCTCTCTCCTAATATATTTAGTATGCTGTGCCCGACAGGGTCCACAATTGATTCCTAGCTATAAGTCTACCATCTATTATTAATTTGAATTTATTAATACATGCTACTAAATATATTATAGTCTATTCTCGAAATACAAATGATTTTTTAAAATAACATTGCATTTTGTAAAGAAACCACGAATTGTAATATTATATTTTTATTTTACTGAAACTCGTGTCAATGTAAACAAGCCTTTACATATAGCATGCTGCAATAGATAATGTTGCTAAACAGTTCGCTCCAGTTTAATCTCCTTGGTCTATATGTTCATACAATTTTAGTGTTAGTACTAACTCAAGCATAAGTGTGAGCAATATGAGAAGGTAGTCTATTCTCAATAAAACTATAACTCGTAGTAAAAGATTAGAATCAGAAACATTTATAACAAAGGTAAATACAATAAAAAAATCGAATTGTGATATAAAACAATTGAGAAACGCCAATGAATTGCCGTAAATCTTAGAGTTTTAAAAAATGGTAAGGTCAGAGGTCAAAGGTCATAGTAATTTCGGGCACAGCAACAGTGGCTAAATTTACTTATCTCATGGGCATATCTACAACACCTAATTGTGAAGTTTGCGGAATAGTAGAGGACGTACAACACATTCTAATGGAATGTGTCCGGGGCGAGCGATACACAATACATATATTTGATAATATGCGGCGTGATATTGGTAGATGCAATAGTGTATTATCTAAACCTGTTTCGGAGCTAGCTAGGTCCTTATATAATATGTATAACAAAATTATGAAAAGTCTGTAATAATACACCCGGAGACTATGATGGAGCCACATAGTCACATTGTGACAAAGCTCGTAAAATAAAGAAAAAAAAAATAAAATACAGTGGCGAGGAATCATTCCCTACGTGGTATAAAAAATTGTTTGATTCAGACATTTTTGTTCCGGGTTCGGATGCTTTTTATGTCCGTTGTTTGAATGTTTGTAAAGTCACCCAAGAGATAGGAATTATTTGTACTACGAGAGCTGCCTTAAAAAATAATAGACGTAAAGAATAAATAATTACTATGGTTAAATTCTATTTGTTTTAAATATATGGAATATCGATTTGACATCGAAAATAATAGGTTGTTTACTTCATGGATGGTGCATGGTTTTTGTGGTCCGCATCTAGCAGTGCGCCAAATATTGCAGTTAAGGTATATAGGGTAAGCATAGATGTGTTACATTCACATTTTAAACGGGATTAAATATAATAACCACCAAAAATAGTAATTGCGCAGCAAAATATGCTTACTAAAATATATCATAACGAGCACCTATACGCCTCAAATCATTGCATTCCGTCTCGGAAGAGTTAGGTTATGTTAGGTTCCTTCTTAAACCCACCCAAAAATAGGAGCCCCGCGGAGTCTCTTTAATTAATATATTTTGCTGTGCAATTTGATCATTGACTATTTTTGACTGTCATATTTTACTAAGATGATAAGTTAAACATAAGACATTTTAAATCCCACTTATATTATTACGTGGACAAATCAAGAGAGCGAGACGATTGACGTCTATACAGCGTCGTGTCAGACTCCTTGCGCCTAATGACTTAGTTACACTTTACCTAACCTAAGCATCGAATCCAAAACCTCGTTCACAGCAATCCCATTCAATCACGTCAGTAAAATAAAGATCAAGAAAATGATTCCTGCGGTTCTCAATGACGCGATGACGTTCAAACCGCAAGATGTGACGTCAGAATAATCGCTGTAATAACAAACAAAACACTTTTCCCTTGACCGTTTAGTGGGTATGAGTGTCATTGTGTATGAGTTCGTAAAACATTACCCTCAAACAAAATGTTTTGTAACTGTGACGTCACAAAAATCGTTTCAAACCGTGGCCTATTCGACCTCGACACATTGCCAAGCGATTCTCTACCTTATTAATACGAATATACAGTTCTTATTAGCACGTGTTTGTTGCTGTAATGCCCGGTTAATCTAAGGCTCAGTGGAAATTCGTATTAAGTCGGTCTAATGATGGACTTGTAGAGATAAGGGGATGCCAACAATGCGTGTTTGTACTGGAATAAAAGGAAATAAATTATATTACAGGTATTAGGGCTACATAGCCTGAGTTAAGAAAGGATCAATCGATTATTGCACAAAGGATACATCTTAGTCTAGATGTTTCTAATTATATGTAATCCTTCTGTACGTGTGTATTTCATTGAACTCCTAAACGGCTCGGCCGATTTTAATGATTTTCTTTTGCATTTTTAATCGGTTTTTGGATGTTTTAGATTCTCGGTAGATGGGGCTGCGACTTGGGTCTAGGATTATCTTATTATTTTATGCTAACGTTAGGGCAGGACTACATATGTTGAGTCCGCTGATATTGTATAAGATGTTATCGTTTCAGTTATAATTATGTGATGATACTAGTAAACACTTGATATAAGTACTATAAAGTGATATTTATAATTAATTAGTAGTGTAAACAGTAAGCAGCGATAGCTCAGTGGGGAGACCAACAGACTGCAATGCAGAGGGTCTCGGGTTCGAACCCACGTTGCGCACCTCTGACTTTCAGAAGTTATATGACTTTTCAAAATTATGTACGTATTGATTGATAATTGTTATCGCCTGCTCCGTGCCTCGGAGAGCACGTTGAGCCGTTGGTCACGGCTGCCATGAACATCTATGGCAGTCGTTATTGGGAAGTCAGTGCCCTCTAATATCCTGACACTGGTCTAGCTTTAGGGTATCGTTAGCTTTCGGGTTGCGGAAGTCAGATGGCAGTCGCTCCGTGTAAAAACTGATATCCAGTCAAATCCGGTTAGGCAAGAAAGCCAACCCCAATAAAGACTAGGGAGAAGAAGAGTGTAAAAAGTAAACAATATTTTTTTTCATTTGTAAAGACGAACTTCTGCGCGTACCTAGTATTATGTATCTATCCAGAATATGGTTTATCTGTGTGATAAGTTTGTCCAAATCCTTTAATGACTTAAACGTGATTCAGTTACAAACATGTAAACAAACAGTAGCAAGAATGACTTAATTCTACCAACAGTTTTGCTCTTTTATTCTTGGTTGCAGTACATGAGGACTGAATAATCCTTATGTACTGAAACCAAGAAAATCACTCAAGGAGTTCTCGTTATGATTTTTTCTCGTAAAAAATTTGCAATAGCGACACTGAATCTAGAAATGTGTTTATCAATTATATTTGACATTTGTATCAAACTAGGTATAGCTGGCGGGTTCGCTCGCGTTACTCTATTTTTGAAGTGAAAACTTCTTTAGCGGCGTTGTGCACTTTTTTTGTGATGGGTAAAAAATGTTAAACTCGCGTCAGGACACGTGACCTGATCGAAAATTCGTAAGACGGAGGGAGAATTGTCAAACTCGCGTCAGGACACGTGACCTGATCGAAAATTCATACGATGGAGGGAGAATTGTCATGTTTGTGTACGATAGCGCAATAAATGAATATTGTATTTTACCACATAAATGACAGTACTTTTAAAATTAAATTAATTAATTTAATTTAATTAATTAATAAAATTAGTTATGTTAATTTAATTTTTTTTTATAATTAAAGCAATTCGTGCAAAATTGTTCCCTTTTTTTTTTTTTTTACGTGTGGGAATGCTATGACGCATACCCCTCCGCGGGGGCGGGCGGAGGGGTTATGTCGGACTCGCCGGGGTAAAAGAAAGATGTTAAACGATAAAATGAACCTCCCGGAATACCGACTAAACCTACCACGGTGTTCCTCGACAAACCACTATCGGCGGGGCCGCGCGAATCACTTTCACATGCAGTGGCGACCCCGCCGAGGTTACGGCCCGCCGTATGAAACGTCAGGCCACT
This sequence comes from Catocala sponsa, assembly GCA_963564715.1. Taxonomy (NCBI): domain Eukaryota; kingdom Metazoa; phylum Arthropoda; class Insecta; order Lepidoptera; family Erebidae; genus Catocala; species Catocala sponsa. Next base: position 3,738,541 of record OY751337.1, read on the forward strand.
ACACGAAAGATCTACCCGCTGGTACCTTCTAAATATTCCCTACTGTCCCCCCTCTAGAGGGGAGACGGACTCGACACAGAGGCGCGCGTGGGAACACGCACGCCGCCTCTCGGACCTGGTGCTGAACGGATGGCGGGCAGGCCCACAAAGCCCGCCACCCCCAGGTCAAACCTCATGGTGGCTGGAGGTCGTCCCGCGCCCTCCGGCGCCCGGCTCTGCGGTTGGGGAGAGGGTTTAAACGCTCCCTCCTTGATGGAAATGACTTCCTCTCAAAAGTAGGCGACGGCATTCCACGACCTCTCACTCCGGACCATAGACAGAACTACGGCCGGGAGCGAGAGGGCAACCGATCCGACTGCCGCAACCAACTCACGGCGCTGCGATGCCCAGGCGGGGCAAACCGCCAATGTGTGCAGCGCCGTGTCCTCGACAACGTCGCGGCAGTCGCCGCAGTGGTGACAACCGGGCGTCTCTTGCCGGCCTATCCGACACAGGAACCGGCCAAAACAACCATGGCCGGTCAAAACCTGTGTCAGCCGGAAGGTGAGGGCGCCATGCCGCCTCTCCAGCCAATCCTCAAACACGGGACTTACCGCCACGATCGTGGCGTGCCCGGCACTGGGGTGCACAAGTCGTTCCTTCCAATTGGCCACTAGGACCTGGCGGAGCTCGGACCTCGCCGCCTCGACAGCGGAAAGAGTAGGTCCTTCGCCCCGAGCTAGCGCCTCCTGGCGCCAACGATAGAGCGACGCCAGGAGCGCCGCTTCCAGGTCCCATGGCATCGATCCGGTGAGGAGGCTCGCAGCCTCAAACGAGATCGTGCGGTATCCTCTTATCAACCTGACGGCCATGGCGCGCTGTGGCGCACGAAGCGTCGAGATGTTACGGGCCGTCAGGTTGTCCGCCCAAACTGGGGCCCCATATAGGGCCATGGACCGCACGACCCCCTCGTAGAGCCTCCGGCAGGAGGTATTTGGCCCCCCAAGGTTGGGCAGCAGGCGCGCGAGCGCGCCTGCAGCGCCCCAAAGAATGGGGGCCAAACATCGGAAATGGGCTGTAAAGTCCTACCGGCCGTCGAGCAAGAGACCTAAATACTTTAGGGTTGACTCGACGCCGATGCGGACCCCTCCTACCATGATATGGGCCTCTGGAGGTGGCCGGTTCCGAGGGCTGTGAAAACAAACGGCCTCGGACTTGGACAGGGCCACCTCGAGGCCCAACCGCCGGATACGATTGACGACTTGTGCGACCCCAGCGGTCGCCAGTATGGCCGCCGCCCGGTGCGACTTACCCCTCGCCGTGACAAGTGTGTCGTTGGCGTAACAAATGACGCCGACGCCACGGAGGAGCGCACCTCGCAGCACCCAGTCGTAACCGATGTTCCACAGGAGCGGACCCAGAACCGATCCCTGTGGAACACCGCACGACATCTCTCGCCGACTCCAACCGTCGTGACCCGGGTAGACTACTACCCTCTCCGATAAATATGCCCCGACTATGCGGCGGAGGTAGGTCGGCACTCGATGGAAAACGAGTGCCTCCCTGATACAACTCCAGGGCAAGGTATTGAAGGCATTCGCGATGTCTAGAGACACCGCGAAGACGACCTCGCCCCGGGCCACCGCATCCTCCGCCAGGCTCCTTACTTGCAGGACAGCATCGATAGTGGAGCGCCCGCGGCGGAAACCATATTGATTCTCCGCCAGATCCGGGCCCACTGAAGACAGACGCTGGACGAGGCGCTCCGCGATGATAAACTCAAACAGTTTAGCCACCTCGTCCAGCAACACAATGGGCCGGTAGGCGGACGGAGAGTCCGCCGGGCACCCTTCCTTCCTGATCAGGACCAGTTTCCCCACCTTCCACTGACGCGGAAACTGGTCCTGCTGCAAACACTCACTGAGGAGCCCCCAGAGTCGGGGCGCGAGCTCCTCCAGGACCAGGGCCAACGCAAGGCCTGGAATGCCGTCGGGCCCTGGGGCGGTGTTTTTCGAGCGAAGTCTCGACACCGCTGCTCGCAACTCTACTTGGGTCACTTCGGGAACCACGTCGTCGTCAAAGTCCGCGCTGGACGCCATGGAAGGCGGAACCATCGACGGAGGAGTGTGCTCCGCCTGTAATGGAAACAGAGCGGCCACCACCTCCTCCACCAACTGTGGCCGGAGACTCTGGGACAAGGGGGGCGCCCAGGGACGAAGCTTGCCCCTGACCATAAGGTATGGACGCCCCCAGGGATTACGGTCCAGAGTCCCCAGCAGCTCTTGGCGGGCCTGATCTTTGGCCCGCTTGATGGAGATCTTCAGGGTCTTCTTGGCCGCTCTGTAGACCTCATACAGTTCCGCCTCCCTGGCGTCAAAATCGGGAGGGCGGCGACGCCTCCTACGAAGCCGGATGTACTGGCGCCTGGCCACCACGCAGGAATGGCGCAGTTCGGCGATATGGTCCGACCACCAGTACACCCGACGCCTAGCTGGTAAATGGTGAGGAACTCTAGGCATCGCCGCATTACAAACTTGAGTTAGGGCCTCCCGGAACCACTCAGCCTTCACATCGACGTTGTCAGGCCTGGCCGGTGCTGGCACCCAGGCCTGAACGATGGAGGCTTCCAGGAGGACCTCCCGATTTAGCTTCCTTAAAGCACAACGCGGACCGCCCCCAATCGGGGTCCTCGGGGCTGGGGGGTCGGAGGTCTGGGCGGAGACGTCGAACCGTATATAACGATGGCCCGACAATGTCTCCACCCCCTCGACGACGCGCCAGCCTTGGACACGGCGTGCTAGTGCGGGGCTAGCAAAAGAAACATCGATGACAGAGCCGCCCCGCTGACGCACGCACGTGTGCACTGACCCACGATTGAGGACTAGCAGGCCGTTTTCTACGGCCCACTCCTCGAGCAATTCACCCCTCGCGTCCGTGGTCGCGGAACCCCAAGCCGAGGATTTGGCATTGAGGTCCCCGACGAAGAGCACGGGCCGAGGGTGGCTTCGAGCGACGACGACGTTCAGTTCGAGGAGATACTCCTCGAAGTCGGCGAGAGGTCGGTTGGGTGAGAAGTAGCCGCCCACCACAACCGCTTCTCCTACGAGTGCTGCGACGCAGCCCCGTCCTCGGACGATGTTCTCGAAGGACGGGGTGCCGGCGGCGGCCGGAGAAATTAACGCCACCGAGCCATCGAGGTCCCCTACCCAGTCAGCCCTGGGAGGGACAAAATAGGGCTCGGCTATGATGGCAACATCAATTGACCACTGCGCCATGCTCTGGAGGAGAAGATCCTGAGCTCTGGCGCAGTGGTTTAAATTCCCTTGGAGGAGACGGAGGCGCGGAGACATTACGTCTCCATGCTGACCTCCGCCCCTCCGACCGTGGGAGCGGCAACCTTAGCTGCTGCCGAAGACGAGGCAGGCGACCTTGGGGGTAGCTTTTTGTGGGTGGCGGCACACTGCTTGCCACCCGCCCGGTGCTCCGCAGATTTGCCCGCCACCGCACACAAGATGCAGTGCGGCGTGGCCTCACACGTAGCGGCCACGTGACCAGGCTGACCGCAACGAAAGCAGCGACCGGTGCAGTCAGCCTGTGAGGGGCACATGACGCCCACATGGCCGCTGGATAGGCAGCGGTAACACCGGGCAAGCCTGGGCTCCAGCACTTTCACTTGCGCCGACACCCACCCCACCAGAAGACGACGGCCGTCGGCCAGTTTCTTGGCGGCGGCGACGGGACAGCTAACAATGGCCGTCCCCATACCGGAGCGGCCCTGCCCAATTTCCCCACACTTTATTTGGTCCACAGGGCACCCTCCGGTCTTGGAGACGGCAGCGACGACCTCTTCTTTTGATACAGAGTCATCCAGGCCCGTGATGCGCATATCTACGCACTTTTGGGGCCTGGAGACGCGGACCTCTTCTGGCTCTAAAACCTGGCGGAGGCTTTCCGCCAGGCAGTCCGCCTGGTCGCCGCTTGCGACACCCGGCACTTCAATTAGGCGGGCACCGGTCTGGGTTGTCCGGCACCGCAAACCTGTCGTAATCCCCAGTTTGCCGGGGTCGATCGCCGTCCGCGCCTTTTTGAGGAGCTCCGCGTAAGTAGTCCCTCGCTCAATCGCAGCTGGCTGCAGTGTGAGGACCACTGCAGTGGAGCGAGGGGCCTGGAGCTTCCTCGCCGCCTTTTTGGCCGCCTGCCTGGCCTTCTTGGCCGCCTTCTTCTTCTTTTTGGCCTCCTGTTTCTTTTCGCCGACAACCTCCCAATTGTCGGCTACTCGTGCGGGCGCAGCTGATTGTGTTCTAGGAGCGGCGGGGCGCTCTTTGGGAGCTACTGGTGTGCGCTTTGTCTCCTGTTTCTTCCTGCCCCTTTGCCTGGCAGGAACACCCGCGATGGCCACTGGAGCAGTTGCTGGAGGCCGCGAGGCCCTTACTTTAGTCGCGTATGACGGTGGCGCAGGTGTCGGGGGAGAAGCACGAGGCAGCTCTCTGCCTCTGTCTGCGGCCAGAGGAGGGCGAAACAGCCGGCCCTCCATGACTGAGAGCTTGGCACGAAATTCTCCAAGCTCCTGTCGGACGAGGGCCACGAGCTCCGACTCCCTCTTGTTGGAGTCCTGGTTCTGCCGCTTCTCATACTCCTCTTGACGTCTCTTGAGCTCGGATATCTCTGCCGCTAAGCGAGCATTTTCCACCTGCAGCTTTTGCACTTCTTCATTAGCTGTGCGGCTAAAGACGGCCTCCGCAATATCTCTAATGGCCTCGATTGAGTCCTTAAGGGTCTTCTGGCACGTGCCTTTTAGACCCTTGGACTTTCTGGAAACCAAGCGAATCGCCTCTAAGGCGTCCTCAAGCTTGGCCTTGAGCTGAGTCGCCGGCAAGTCCTCGGCATCAGACTCTAACACCGGCCGCTTCTGCCCCGCAGCGACTCGTCGGCCTGCCGCAACAATGAGGCTGTCTTCCTCGGACGTGCGCTCCTCGGCTTCCGCCTTCCGCAATGCGGCAGCAAGATCGGCCTTCGCCTGGCCCAGACCCACGTACCTGCCGTGGGTGGGCGGACGGCCGCGTCCACGTCGCGCTGTCGCGACCTTCGGCGCCGGTATCGAGTCCTCGCTTGAGCTGTCTGACTCAAACTGCTGCGCAGACCGCGACCGTTTACGCGGAGCTCTCTCCGGACTAGGCTCCGAAGATAAAATTTCAACCTCGTGCTCTAAGGGCACGTACTCCTCATCGGAACGCGCAATACTGGGCGTGCGCGACCTACTTTTCCTTATTGACTCTTTTTTTTTTAAATAGATTTAATAGATGGTTCCATAATGAATCCCACGAGAATGGGAGAAATAAAAGTCGACCCGGGCAGAGATCCCGATACCCGGGCAAGCCTAATACTACAGGGGGACGGCAGGTACCCTGAGGGGCCGCACTAACGACTGAACTACCCATCAGCCATGCATCTCCTCGCCGTGCGGCAGCAACTTGAGATTCGGGGTGGTTTTTATAGAGGGCCACTCCCTCGCAGTCCGGGCGGTGAAGCCAAGACCCTCGCTCCCGTCAGCAGCCGCGAGACGTGATCCACGACACTGCACAATACGGGGTTACGATTTGCTCTAGACGGTGACAACGGGGACAAAAGACAAAAGAAAAGGGGGAACAACGAAAACAAAAGGGGACAAAAACAAAATGGACGCAGAACCAAAAGGAACAAAAAACAAAAAGGGGACAAGACCAAAAACAAGAGACAAAAACAAAAAACAAAAAGGGGGGGCAAAGAAAGGGGAGAGAGTCGTCAGAGTGACGAGAAGAGACCCCGTTGTCTGTTCAGCGGCAGGGTGAGTGCACGCCGAACCCGTCAAAGAGGCTCTCCCATGTCCACTCTAAAACAGAGCGGTACTGGGAGAGCCGGGCCCAAAGAAAGGGCCGCCGGCCTGGGGATGGGACAAGCGTCCATCCCCCCGCCACCGGTTCCAAACGCGACGGCACAAGGCACCGGTTGTCAGAATATTAGCCGCCAGCAATAATGAAGAGCATTATTGCCAACGTTGCCCAGGGTGTACCACGAGGAGGTTTTCTGACCCACACCCCAATTGTTCCCTAACCATTCCAAAACATCAAAAATGCACAAAGTTAATATTCAAGTTTGTTTTTTTTTGTCAATAAGTTGCTATTCCTCGAACAGTGATTTTTTATGGATAATAATATTAATAATATAATATTCTATCACATACACACAACACCATCTAGCCCAAACTAAGCAGAGCTTGTACTATGGGTACCTACTAGACAATGGATAAACATACGTACCTAATATACTTTTTTTTGCAAGTACATACATATTATACATAGAAACATCCAGACCAAGACAAGCATCCATGTTCATGCACACAAATGTTTGACTTGTGCGGGAATCAAATCCGCAACCTCAGACGTGGTAGTCGGTTACACTAACCACTACGCCATCGAGGCCAACTAAAAGGTATCCTATGTCCATTTCTGTTTCCTATGTCTATTGTTGGGCTTAAAAATAAAAATACCTGATATTGACGATTTATAAGAGTGTCAGTGAGTTTGTTGCCCGTTCTTCTCAGTTGTTCTACACCATTACTTTCCTAAACATTTAGTTAGGGTAACCTTGCAGCGATAGCTCAGTGGGGAGATCAACAGACTGCAATGCAGAGGGTTCGAACCCACGTCGCGCACCTCTGACTTTCGGAAGTTATATGACTTTTCGAAACTAGTGCGTATTGATTGACAATTATCGCCTGCTCCGTGCCTCGGAGGGCACGTTAAGCCGTCGGTCCCGGCTGCCATGAACATCTATGGCAGTCGTTATTGGGAGAGAGAGAGTCGATACAAAAGATCCCACTGGGTCGAAGAGTCGCCGGTCTGCACTGACTGGCCCCCACATAAGATAAGATAGGGTAACCTTGACATTTATAATTGCTACTTTTTTATGGGTTACGGGGCAAAGGAGCAGACGGATCGCCTGATCGTAAGCGATTACGGCTGTAATCGCTTACCATCAGGCGATCCGTCTGGTGTTGCGTGTGTCCATGGGTAGTGACGGATAATTGCAACACCAGAGGAGTCACAAGTGCATTGTTTTAAGTAATAAAGAAATTTTGGGTTTGATTTTGACAGTACAACAGTCCGCAGTAAGCTAACCTTGCACCTAAGCAGGTCTCTATTACTTGGTATTTAAGAACTTCGCAGGTGAAATATGGGTTTAGTATTCAGCCTACATTCAACCTTTTCCCAATGTACTTATTTTGGGATTATGTAGAATCCATGTTTCGATGTTGTTCTACTTCCTTCTATTCAATGTCTTAGAATAAGTCATAAGAAAAATTTTACGGCCTCGATGCCGTAGCGGTTAGTGTAACCGACTACCATGCCTGAGGTCGCGGGTTCGGTTCCCGCACAAGTCAAACATTTGTGTGCATGGACATGTATGTTTGTCTTGTTCTGTGTGTTTCTATATATTATAATATGTATGTATATATTTACAAAAAAAAACAAGTACCTATTACCCATACCCATAGTACAAGCTCTGCTTAGTTTGGGTTAGATGGTGTTGTGTGTATGTGATAGAATATATAAGTTTTTGAATACCAGACGTAATTACAAATCTATTGTGTCAGGCCACCGGTGTGCCTCTGCGACTCAATAGGTTAAAGTATGCATTGGCTCTTTATTGCAACAATATATGTGTTAAATGGCTAATGAATCGATCTATTGTTAGCTTTCGTAAGCAACTAATTGCTGCTGTTTCCTGTTAACCATCATTTTGACGAAATACCTGCTCCTTGTGGTTAGCGATAATCTTTGTTGATAAGCTATTTAAATGTCTGCACGGATGGCGTAGTGGTTTATGTGGTTGCCTCACCGCTGCCACCGCGCCGTGTGTTGTGGGTTCGAATCCCACACGAGACAAAAAAGGATGAGTCACCAAATGGTTTTTCTGAATCTGGATGTTCTTTACGTATGTGTTATTAGAATGTTTGTTAAGTCTCCGGTGATAAAATAATTATTTCCAGTGCGGGAATCGTCTATTTAAAAAAAAACAAAACATATATTATAAAGTGGTATAATTTATTTATATAACATACTATATATATGGCTTATATTTACGCGAATGTTATACTTTGAAATTAAACTAATTTTATTAGAAATAATACAGTTAGACAATTTTGAAAACTATTTAATAAGTTCTACTATGACTATGGCCATTGAAAAGTAACAGTAAATAGTTTGATAATACTAATAGTTTAAATGTAATTAGTAGTTTTAAATTAATTATGTAAATTGTGTGTTTTCAAATAAACCGCGATAAAATCCGTATAAAGTAATTTAATGTTTGTTTATATGTAGGAAGTAATCTCTAGAACTACTGAACCAATTTTGGTAACGTTTTCAATAAAATCGAATGTTTATCTTTTATTAACAAACATAGCCATAATTTAAATGAAAAACCATTCATCTGAAGTGGGCGGCAGTGAATTTGAAACACACATACTTATACTCGGCACTTGAGCAGCGATAGCTCAGTGGGTAGACCAACAGACTGCAATGCAGTGGGTTCGAACCCACATGGCGCACCTCTGACTTTCGGAAGTTATATGACTTTTCGAAATTATGTGCGTATTGATTGACAATTATCGCCTGCTCCGTGCCTCGGAAAGCACGTTAAGCCGTTGGTCACGGCTGCCATGAACATCTATGGCGGTCGTTATTGGGAGAGTGTTGACACAAAAGATCCCACTGGGTCGAAGTGTCGCCGGTCTGCACTGACTGGCCCCCACGTAAGATAAGATAAGTTATACTAGGTAGTTAAAAAGATAACTCCGGCCCTAGGAATTAGCAAGCAGGAATTGTGCAAAATTATACTTTTTAAAATAATATATTTTTAGTTGTTGATTCGCACACGATCTTTTTCATATCGGTTCGTTTCGCACTCAAATTGTAGCAAATGTGTGCCTGTTTCATACTTCTCCTAACACAATAAGATAGATATTATCAAGGGACTGGTTTGACTGCATTATGTAACAAAGTTTATACTTTTATATATATACTTACTTTACTTGCATAACGTTAATTATCCCTTTTTATATTGTTGTCAGCCTCCATGGCGTAGTGGTTAGTGTAACCGACTGCCACGCTTGAGGTTGCGGGTTCGATTCCTGCACAAGTCAAACATTTGTGTGCATGAACATGGATGTTTGTCTTGGTCTGGGTGTTTCTACGTATAATATGTATGCATTTACAAAAAAAAGTATATATGTATGTTTATCCATTGTCTAGTACCCATACATACAAGCTGCTTAGTTTGGGCTAGATGGTGTTGTGTGTATGTGATGGAATATTAGATATTATTATTATTTTTTGTATCGCGAAGGACTTAACAAAATATTCAAATACAATGAACACTCAGACTCGAAACAACTATAATATTTGTGAACCCAAGGATTGAAACATCGAGGTGACTACTTAAACCACTACGTCATCTGTGCAGTCTTCCATACAGAAACATAAAACACATACTAAAGGATGTTCTAGTTGTCGTTGGTAGCTCCTGTGTTGTTAGTAAATAGCGCGATGAAGGAACGTGGGGACACACCTTGAATTCCACAGTGAATTCCACCCACATACCGATGAAATTTAGAACACGAGGCGAGTCCAATGATTGAAGTAATAGAGACTGATTGATACGTAGGCGCAATATCATGATACTTTATATACCGACGGCAACAACAAATGCCGTTTTTTTATGTGAAAGCTTTATGCGCATTGAGCACTTCTTGGGTGAACAAAAACCATGGAACTCGCGTCATCATATTAAATATTTTTTTTTATATATTCATGAACAACTATATTTCTCATAAAGAATTGTATACATAATTCACTTACTGAGAAACAATGTTTAAAACTAAGATTAATATTTTTAGAGCGCACATGGGTACGTAAATAAAATAAAAACAAAGGGAGAAAAAATAATAACAACGATGTGGGTAAACAAATAACATTAACAGTATGACACTCGGTCCTAGCCAAGCACAACATGGATACATGAATTGATTTTTATATATGTGGCATTGATGGCATAGTCAGTCATCATTAACAATTTTTGTAATATTTGCGTTTTACAATTATAAGACTATTTTATTTTTATTCTATTATTCTATTGATATGTTTTAAGTATATATGTGGTTTATGAAACATTTTAAATATTGGATTTATTTGTTTGCGTTTAGTTTAGTTAGAAGTACATACTTAATCTATATATTCTATGTGTATTTTATATATATGTTATTATATAGATATAATATATAGATATAATATATAGATATATATATATATTTACTATTATTTGCCTGCTTATTTGCATGTATTAATTGTATGAATTTTGAGTAGCTTTTTGAATCGGGGATAACTCTTTTCTTCTTTTATTTCTGATGGTAATTTATTGTATATTTTAATGCCCTCAAACTCCAATATTGATCACAGTCGTTAACTATCATGTAAAAGTTATGTGTGAGTTGACTATACTTTTTCGTGTAATATAATTACGGTTAGACGACATCTTTATTTTAAATCTTTCATATAAATCAGCCACAGGTGACAAATAAACTGACCAAGATTATTGAAATTTGGGTTTTATTTTTCTACTAGCTGTACCCGCGACTTCGTCCGCGTGAAAATTTGTATAAAATGTTATATGTTTTAGGACAGAACTTCTGTGTAAACGATGTTAGATGTGGAACCATTGGGGACGTACACATACAGATTTTGGGGATTGCTAACGCGAGACAATGCGACATAGAGTTGGCCATGAGTCATGAGTAAAACAGCCCGTACTGAGATCTACACCTGCAACGTGTAATCTCTGACCTTGCGCTTTATTTATTGTCATTGCATTACATAAACTTACTGGGAATTGAACGCGCTTAAAGCTGAACAGATAATTATTTGGTATGATGGGGTTTCTCGGAATAAAAATTATTTCACCGGCGCCACATCCTGTTAAAATTTCGGCTTCAACTAAGTTACGTTGCAAGATTTTTACTTTAAGTCTGGTTGCGTTACAAAGCCTAGGTGGACTTAAATTTCTTAGCAAGATTATGTGAACGCCCACTTGTAAAGAAATTTTATGGGCTGGAAGACCAGATGCGCGTCAAGAATTAAGAAACTCTACTGGATAGTTAGTAATGTCGTCTTCTGCTGTGTCATTGTGAATAGACGTATATTCGACACTATCACCGTTAATTTGCCTTAGCATCTCAGAATTAATAGCTGTTGCTTGGTCGTTTCGAGGTGGCAAAGTTGTAAGTTGCAGCTTTTTTTTTTACTTGTGCTATATATTATGAAACGGCAGGCCACTATACGAAAAGACCTACCACTAAAAGAAATCCCTACTGTCCCCCTCCCCCTCCCCCTAGAGGGGAGACGGACACGACACAGAGGCGCGCGTGTGAACACGCACGCCGCTTCTCGGACCTGGTGCTGAACGAATGGCGGGCAGGCCCACAAAGTCCGCCACCCCCAGGTCAGACCTCAGGGTGGCTGGAGGTCGTCTTGGGCCCTCCGGCGCCTGGCTCTGCGGTCGGGGAAAGGGGTTTAAACGCACCCACTCCCACTCTGCCGCCTCCTTGATGGAAATCACTTCCTCGGCAAGGTGACGGCATTCCACGACCTCTCGCTCCGGACCATAAACTGGACTACGGCCGGGAGCGAGAGGGCAACAAATCCGACTGCCGCGACCAACTCACGGCGCTGCGATGCCCAGGTGGGGCAAACGGCCAAAGTGTGCAGCGCCGTGTTCTCAACAACGTCGCGGCAGTCGCCACAGTGGTGACAACCGGGCGTCTCTTGCCGGCCTATACGACACAGGAACTGGCCAAAACAACCGTGGCCAGTCATTACCTGTGTCAGCCGGAAGATGAGGGCGCCATGCCGCCTTTCCAGCCACTCCTCAAACACGGGACTTACCGTCACGATCGTGGCGTGCCCGATAGCCATGCAGCTGTCTGGTTTATTGTATCTGTAGGTGACCCATATACTGACGAAATTAAAATTTGCAACGATGGAACCATACAACATAAACTATCTGATAAAATTACCTTATTTTCTGCTCGCTGCTAAAAAGTACCGTCTCCTATTTTACAGTAAACCGATTTTAATGAAATAAAGACTAAATGTTACCCGAGGATATTCTCTATAGTGTTCTTACTGAGTCTATCGTATTAACTTTGTACTTTAGGCGTGATGAAGTAATAAACAAACAGACAGACAGATTTTTCTAAAATGATTTAAATGTGTTCAGTTAATTATTCTGAGTCCCCTTAATTCATTTATTTCGCAATATTCTAAAATGTACAGACACGTGCAATTTAGAGTTTTATATTCCTATTGCCCAAAAAATACCAAAATCGAAGCGATTATTATCTCCATATACCGATTCGGTTTTGTATTAATCTAATAAACAAATTTTAGGAAATCGGATTACAACTTTTATTTACATTATATCTCTAGAACAAAGAGTGATTGTTGAAAGCCAGCATGCCATACAAAGGCGTAAAACCTTAATATCACGATTTAAAAAATGACGTCGTTTGCACAGTGCCATCTATCGTGATATATTTGTCTGTATTTTGTGTACCTATATTTTGAAAAATAAAATTACTTACTTACTTACTATATGTATAAATCATTACGTCGGGTCTAGTACTAAACACATATTACTAACAAATTAGAGATGTCATTGTCAATTAGTAAACATTCAACATTGTCTTAGAATTAATTATTATTTATTATTATAACAAAAATTACGAAATTTATATTATATCCGTATAACTGGCTTTCTGTATACGATCCTGATCTGTAATCACAATCTATGAGCTAAAATTTAAGCAAATCTCAACCTTATTTGTAAAACATTACGGCGGATCTAGTACAGTACGATCACATTGCCTACATTAAAATTTAATTTAACTTCAAATGCTCATAACTTCTGATAGAGAAGACCGATTTTAATGAAATAAAGACTAAATGTTACTTGAGGATATTCTTTATAGTGTTCTTACTGAGTCTATTGTATTAACTTTGTGCTTCAGGCGTGATGCGAGAACAAACAGACAGACTTTTTTAAAAATGATTAAAATGTGTTTAGTTAATTATTCTGAGCCCCCCTAAATCATTTATTTTGCAAAATTCTAAAATGTACAGACACGTGATATTTACAGTTATATTATGCTAGATGTTCCCGTGGTTTCACCCGCGTTTATCGTTACTGCGCCGCCCCCGTGGCTCGTAGCGTGATATTATATAGCCTATAGCCTTCCTCGATAAATAGGCTATCCAACACTAAAAGAATTTTTCAAATCGAACCAGTAGTAATCACGCAGAATAAACCAGGAGAAACATCGTTTGTACTGTCTGTAATGGGTAATTATTTTGCTGCGATGTTATTTTAAAACTGCTATATCTCCTAAGATATTCATTGAAATCGAATGATGTAAAGGGCAATTTTGTTTTAAATTAAATACTTGTGATGAATAACGTATTTATTTGGATAAGGATTAATATCATGTTTATAAAAATACCTTCGCAAATAATGCATTATTTTAGAACAAATTTCGTTAGCATAAAAATGGTTATAGTGAGCCAACCTTAAAAGATAGACATATGCTGTCGCGGACTTTTTTTTAGAACTTTTAAAGGGGAACAATTCTGTCATACATGATTTTTGCGAAACTTTAACTGTTTACGCAGCGCACGCAGCGGAAGCTCTCAAAAGGAAAAAATACTCTCCGATTTTGAAACATTCTTCATTGGTGCTCCGCTCCTATTGATCTTAGCGTGATGATATATAGCCTATAGCCCTCCTCGATAAATGGGCTATCTAACACTGAAAGAATTTTTCAAATCGGGTCAGTAGTTCCTGAGATTAGCGCGTTCAAGTAAACAAACAAACAAACAAACAAACAAACTCTTCAGCTTTATAATATTAGTATAGATAAAAATAATAATTTTTTTACCTATGTTATCTTATCTTATGTGGGAGCCAGTCAGTGCAGACCGGCGAACTTCGACCCAGTGGGATCTTTTGTGTCGACACTCTCCCAATAACTACTGCCATAGATGTTCATGGCAACCGGGACCAACGGCTTAACGTGCTTTCCGAGGCACGGAGCAGGCGATAATTGTCAATCAATACGCACATAATTTCGAAAAGTCACATAACTTTCGAAAGTCAGAGGTGCGCGACGTGGGTTCGAACCCGAGACCCTAAGCATTGCATTCTGTTGGTCTCCCCACTGAGCTATCGCTGCTATTTTTCTACCTATGTTACTGTGCACTCAGTTAATTATTTTAATAAATATAACATGTTGAAAAAAGACTATAAAATGTAACCTCCACGTCATTACACCTAAATAGCACGACGACTCAAATGATCATAATTATTAAAATTATTAAACAACAAAATAAAACGCACAAAACAGTCGTAATCCCGTTATACGGCATATGAGACGCATATAAATTTGACAATAAAAGTAAATGAACTACGACGGTCAAACCAAAGACGAACATGTGAATGTCCTAATAAAACGCTTGGATATTTTAATCCTATTTTAAGACGTGTATTGTCCAGTTTTAAGGATAGAAAAAGAGATGAGCGTGATAAGAGAGCGCTGTGAAAAGTTGAAGAGTATGTATGTGATGTACATACGTAACTGCTACTTATGCTATATTTAGATGATTATTGTTCAATTTCAAGGATAGAATGAGAGATAGCGTAGCTTACTACGCTATCTCTCACAGCGCTCCTTTTCACAGCGCTCCCTTAGGAGCGCTGTGAAAAGGAATGCAAGGAAGGAAATGGGAGAATATGTATAGTACATACGTACGAGTACTCTCCAATTTACTTCCTTACATACGTAAATCTTACTTATTCTATTTTTAGATAGTTATTGTTCAATTTCAAGGATAAAATAAGAGATAGCGTGATAAGAGAGCACTGTGCGCAAATATAAATGCAAGGAAAATAATGGGAGAGAATGGATGTGAATCTTCGTAATTCTAACCTATCGAGGAAACGCGACACTATTATGGACGACACAGTATTTTGAATAGTCGCCTCGCCATTACTATTATGACGAGTATTGTCGTTTTGATATTGTGTCGTTTGTTTGAATGTTTTTAAAGTCCTCCGTGATATAGGAATTACGGGTAGTACGAGAGTAGTTTTAAAAATAATACTTATGAGAGCTCGTTTCATTTGTACGTAATACGGTGCGTTTAACGCATAGCGATTGCAGCGTACTATATTTTGATCTACATATATCTATACTAATATTATAAACAGGAAATACTTGATTTTTTTGTTTGATTGTTAGGATTTAACTCAAAAACTACTCAACAGATTTTAAATTTTAAAATAAAGGAATGAATTTCATATGTCAAATATTTCCAAATTTAAATATAGACACATTGTAATCATTACGTCTCGTCAGTCTTGTCTTGAAACAATCCGAGGAACTTACTTCAACGCAAACTGATAACAAAACCACCAAATTAGTCGGACAGTAAAATTTCTGATCGAAGTCTGTTCCTTCACCTTTCAAGGTTATTAAATCTATTGCAAATGAGTAGTACCTGCTAATATTGCACGATGCAAAAACTGGGTATTGTATCCTGTTGCAGTAAGCTGTACATGGTCAGCAATTCCATTTGCAAGAGTAATGTGTTATTACTCGAATGCCAATATGCTATTGCGTTAAAAGCAGGCGATTTCTCAGTGTTATTACTCGAATGCCAATATACTATTGCGTTAAAAATATGCGATGTCTCGGCGGTGCAGTGGTAGTGGATATGACCGCTGTGCAGATATTGAGTTTAATTCCCTGGTCGGTCAAAGTTTTATTTAATTTTTCTAATTGGTATTTTTAATTACTGCACGAAGTCTAGCAATTTTCTCGGTAAATGACAAAATTTATGAGTAGTAGAGCCTCCCTGATTTCAGCATGAATGGGCCGGCTCGACCGGGGAAGGACTACCCTCTCATAGAATATCGACGTGAAATTGCAGTATTTCGACTGTTGTGTTTCGTTCGGTGAGTGAGAGTGCCGGTGGCCTAATCACCATCTTCCCCCTTTCCGCTCCTTCTCCTTCACACTTCCTTTCCTAAAGGGTCGGCAACGCGCAAGTGATGCCTCTGATGTTGCAGGCGTCCATAGGCTACGGTGACCATTTACCATCAGGTTGGCCATAATTATGCTCGCTTGCCACCTTAGCTGTATAAAAAAAAATATTGGGGCAGTCTTTGGGAACTGCCGATAGAAGTGAAAACTTTAATCCTTGATCATAAACACTTCATTAAAAACCAAAAATAATTCAAAATGGAAAGCATTCGGTGACGATGACGCGAGTTTCATGATTTATACTCTTTTAGGGGTTATTTAGAGGGTCAAAATCAAGCGTGACGATGACGCGAGTTCTATGATTTTTGTTCACCCAAGAAGTGCTCAACATGCCTAAAGAAGTTTTCATTTCAAAAAACCCTTATTTCATAGGAGCTAAAATCCTAGCTGTCGGAACGAGAGTGTGATACATGTCTGCTCACCTCTTTCGGGATATAGACATGAGTCTATATACATATGTACTCATATGCATAAAAGTAGTTTTAGTAGGTCTAACGCTGTAAATGAGAATAAATACAAATGCGGCTGGTGATCGTTTTTCTCTGTCTTGTGTTGAGCCTTGTACAGGAGTAGCCTCGAACCCTGTTATGTTTAATGCTCCTTTATCAAAACCTAGGTATATCTAGATATAGGTCTATGGGAGCCAGTCTTTATAGGTATTTCCAAATTTTAGATCGGAATATAGTACACAACCAACACTAAATTATAATACACAACAAGCAAAAACCAAAAACAAGCTGCAAATTTCTAGAAATCGTTCATACTACCCAATCTGGATCAAAGCAATAACGTGAATTATATCTGGATAACTTCAAACAATAATAAAATCTGTTGTTTTCGAGAAGCACGATAAAATTGTTTACTAAAATAACTATAAATCTATTTTGCAGGTTCTATTTGTTTTTATACAACGAATGTGGAATCTTAGAAGTAATTATAAGAACTAAATAAATCTAATACAGGCCCTTGCCACACTCTGGGTAAAAATTGCAAGATGACAACTTTTCAAAAACCAGTATTATTTGTCTTTTTGATACAAGAAACGAATACTACTACTAGTAGGAGATCAGTATAGTCAAAGTCAAAGTCAAAAATCATTTATTCATTTAGGTCACAAAGTAACACTTATGAACGTCAAAGTATATAGGTTAGTGAGTTTACTAAGTTACTGAAGCTACATTTAGGTTAGTTGCTAGGTTCAGGCAAAGGGTAGAGCCTATGAGAAGAAACCTGCAAGAAACTCACGGCCACTCTTTTAAATCGCCAGTTAAATATAATTTCAGTATTTTACAACTCAGATTAACAAGGTGTTACAGCCATTATGCCATATACTACTGACTATAAAAAACTAAAGATAATAACAATAATAACTTAATAATATTATAGAGAGGAAATAATTTGAGCTAAGATATATTATTTAATATAAATCTAAAATAGACAGTAAGATGGCATGATGGCGCATACACTTACACTTTGTGACTATGCAAAGGCTTAAATTGACTTATAAGTAATACAGATCTTTGAATCCTGTATGCAACAAGCAACTAGCTCCATGAGTTTTTGTCATTTAAGTAGTCGTTGACTGAATAATAACCCTTCCGAATAAGTTGTTTTTTAACGGCGTTTTTAAATTTAAACAATGGTAAATTAATTATAGTAATAGGTAATTTATTAAAAAAACGTATACCGAGTCCCGCAAATGTATTGTGAACTTTATGTAAACGATGATATGGGCCTACTAACTTATGCTTATTTCTAGTGTTTACGTTATGGATATCACTATTCTTATTATATAAGTAAATGTTATGTTTAATAAACATAATGTTAGCAAATATATATTGCGACGCAACAGTAAGTATGCCAATTTCTTTAAATCGATCTTTCAGGGAAACTCGTGGTCCTAAATTATAAATGCTACGTACTGCACGCTTTTGAAGAATAAAAATTGTCTCAATATCAGCTGCCTTGCCCCACAATAATATACCGTAGGACATGACACTATGAAAGTAACTGAAATATACTAGTCTTGCAGTATCTATATCAGTAAGCTGTCTTACTTTCCGAATTGCGTATGCGGCTGAGCTAAGTTTCCCTACAAGACACGATATTTGAGCGCCCCACTGAACTTTATGATCTAAAGTTAATCCTAAAAAGACTGTTGATTGAACTAAAGTAATAATTTCATCATTTAAAATTATATTCACGTTAGGACTCTTTACGTTTGGCAATGTAAACTTGATACATTTAGTTTTTGTAGAGTTAAGTAGTAAATTATTCGCCGTAAACCAGTCCAGGACTTCCGCGAGTGAATCATTAACAGCACGTAAATTTGGTGCTTTTCGGTCTACCTTAAAAATAAGGGATGTGTCATCCGCGAATAAAACAATGTCACACAAATGCTGAACAAAGAACGGCAAATCATTTACGTACACTAAAAACAGAAAGGGTCCCAAAATCGAGCCCTGTGGCACGCCCATTGTGACTGGTAATCCAGAAGATCTACTTCCGTTGATATCAACGTGTTGTAGTCTATCGCTTAGGTAGGAATCAACTAGGTCAAGTGCAGTATCTCGGATGCCATAATGCCTGAGTTTTCGCAACAGCGTTTGATGGTCAACGCAGTCAAAGGCTTTAGAGAGATCACAGAATACGCCAATGACATCATGCGAATTCTCCCAGGCACTGAATATATGTTTTAAAAGCGTAACACCCGCATCTATCGTAGAACGGCCCTTCCTAAAACCATATTGATCTGCATGAAATAAATTGTTTACACTGAAGTGGCTCTCTAATTGCTGTAATATAATCTTCTCAAATATTTTACTAATAGCAGGTAATATTGAAATCGGCCTAAAATTACTGGGGTCACTTTTGCAACCATTTTTAAATAAAGGTATTATTTTACTACATTTCATTAAGTTTGGAAAAATGCCCACATCAATGCATCCGTTGAATATTGCGGCTAGGTGTGGCGCTATATTAACAATAATACTTTCAACTAATTTTACCGAAATACCCCAGAAGTCAGCTGATTTTTTTGAATTAAGCGACTTAAATACTTTAATTATATCATACGGATGTACACGCTCAAAACTAAATAGTATCTTGCACTCTTCCACGTTGCACCTAACTAAGTATTCTGCTCGAGCTGGGCAAGACCTAAGGGTACTAGTTATGTTTAAAGGTATTTTTGCGAAGTAGTTATTGAATGTATCGGCTACTTCCAAATTATTTGAAATTACGCTATTATTTATATTCAGTTCAAATTTATTATCACGCACCTTGCTGCGACCTGTTTCATTGTTAATAATGTTCCATGTAGTTTTAATTTTATTCTTAGATTTTTGAATTTTAGTTTTTAGGTAAAGAGACTTGGCAGTGGCACAAGTCTTTTTAAATAATTTTGAATAATTTTTAACATATTGAATAAAATTTGGATCGAAATTGTATTGTTTCATACCATATAATTCATATAGCTTTGCTCTACTTTTATATATCCCAGATGTAGATGTAGAAGTTGACAGTACCTATAAAGACCTCTGGTCTCAGATCAGATCAAACAAATCGTTATTGCTGAGACACTACCAGTATATAATATCAGCCTTGTATTAAGTTGTCCCAATTTGTGCGGGCAAATTCCTCTTCTCAGTGTGAGAAGAGCTAGGCCACAGTCAAAGTCAAAGTCAAAAATCATTTATTCATTTAGGTCACAAAGTAACACTTATGAACGTCAAAGTATATAGGTTAGTGAGTTTACTAAGTTACTGAAGCTACATTTAGGTTAGTTGCTAGGTTCAGGCAAAGGGTAGAGCCTATGAGAAGAAACCTGCAAGAAACTCACGGCCACTCTTTTAAATCGCCAGTTAAATATAATTTCAGTATTTTACAACTCAGATTAACAAGGTGTTACAGCCATTATGCCATATACTACTGACTATAAAAAACTAATGATAATAACAATAATAACTTAATAATATTATAGAGAGGAAATAATTTGAGCTAAGATATATTATTTAATATAAATCTAAAATAGACAGTAAGATGGCATGATGGCGCATACACTTACACTTTGTGACTATGCAAAGGCTTAAATTGACTTATAAGTAATACAGATCTTTGAATCCTGTATGCAACAAGCAACTAGCTCCATGAGTTTTTGTCATTTAAGTAGTCGTTGACTGAATAATAACCCTTCCGAATAAGTTGCTTTTTAACGGCGTTTTTAAATTTAAACAATGGTAAATTAATTATAGTAATAGGTAATTTATTAAAAAGACGTATACCGAGTCCCGCAAATGTATTGTGAACTTTATGTAAACGATGATATGGGCCTACTAACTTATGCTTATTTCTAGTGTTTACGTTATGGATATCACTATTCTTATTATATAAGTAAATGTTATGTTTAATAAACATAATGTTAGCAAATATATATTGCGACGCAACAGTAAAGTATGCCAATTTCTTTAAATCGATCTTTCAGGGAAACTCGTGGTCCTAAATTATAAATGCTACGTACTGCACGCTTTTGAAGAATAAAAATTGTCTCAATATCAGCTGCCTTGCCCCACAATAATATACCGTAGGACATGACACTATGAAAGTAACTGAAATATACTAGTCTTGCAGTATCTATATCAGTAAGCTGCCTTACTTTCCGAATTGCGTATGCGGCTGAGCTAAGTTTCCCTGCAAGACACGATATTTGAGCGCCCCACTGAACTTTATGATCTAAAGTTAATCCTAAAAAGACTGTTGATTGAACTAAAGTAATAATTTCATCATTTAAAATTATATTC
Organism: Catocala sponsa; assembly: GCA_963564715.1. Classification (NCBI taxonomy): domain Eukaryota; kingdom Metazoa; phylum Arthropoda; class Insecta; order Lepidoptera; family Erebidae; genus Catocala; species Catocala sponsa. The sequence continues at coordinate 3,759,508 of OY751337.1, forward strand.
ACGTTAGGACTCTTTACGTTTGGCAATGTAAACTTGATACATTTAGTTTTTGTAGAGTTAAGTAGTAAATTATTCGCCGTAAACCAGTCCAGGACTTCCGCGAGTGAATCATTAACAGCACGTATATTTGGTGCTTTTCGGTCTACCTTAAAAATAAGGGATGTGTCATCCGCGAATAAAACAATGTCACACAAATGCTGAACAAAGAACGGCAAATCATTTACGTACACTAAAAACAGAAAGGGTCCCAAAATCGAGCCCTGTGGCACGCCCATTGTGACTGGTAATCCAGAAGATCTACTTCCGTTGATATCAACGTGTTGTAGTCTATCGCTTAGGTAGGAATCAACTAGGTCAAGTGCAGTATCTCGGATGCCATAATGCCTGAGTTTTCGCAACAGCGTTTGATGGTCAACGCAGTCAAAGGCTTTAGAGAGATCACAGAATACGCCAATGACATCATGCGAATTCTCCCAGGCACTGAATATATGTTTTAAAAGCGTAACACCCGCATCTATCGTAGAACGGCCCTTCCTAAAACCATATTGATCTGCATGAAATAAATTGTTTACACTGAAGTGGCTCTCTAATTGCTGTAATATAATCTTCTCAAATATTTTACTAATAGCAGGTAATATTGAAATCGGCCTAAAATTACTGGGGTCACTTTTGCAACCATTTTTAAATAAAGGTAAATTTTTAAATAAAGGTATTATTTTACTACATTTCATTAAGTTTGGAAAAATGCCCACATCAATGCATCCGTTGAATATTGCGGCTAGGTGTGGCGCTATATTAACAATAATACTTTCAACTAATTTTACCGAAATACCCCAGAAGTCAGCTGATTTTTTTGAATTAAGCGACTTAAATACTTTAATTATATCATACGGATGTACACGCTCAAAACTAAATAGTATCTTGCACTCTTCCACGTTGCACCTAACTAAGTATTCTGCTCGAGCTGGGCAAGACCTAAGGGTACTAGTTATGTTTAAAGGTATTTTTGCGAAGTAGTTATTGAATGTATCGGCTACTTCCAAATTATTTGAAATTACGCTATTATTTATATTCAGTTCAAATTTATTATCACGCACCTTGCTGCGACCTGTTTCATTGTTAATAATGTTCCATGTAGTTTTAATTTTATTATTAGATTTTTGAATTTTAGTTTTTAGGTAAAGGGACTTGGCAGTGGCACAAGTCTTTTTAAATAATTTTGAATAATTTTTAACATATTGAATAAAATTTGGATAGAAATTGTATTGTTTCATACCATATAATTCATATAGCTTTGCTCTACTTTTATATATCCCAGATGTTGCCCAGTCACAAAACTTAATCCTATTATTCTGACTAAAGGTCTTACATTTAAAAATATTATTATATTCTAAAGTAATTATGTTAAGTAAAGACTCATATAGTTCGTCTGGATTATCCAGAGAAAGGTCCATATTGACAACTTTGAGACTTATGTTATCATTAAATTCCTTTAAGCGATTAGATGTCATCGGTCTACATGTGACCTTATTCTCTTTATGAATTGTACTCACAGGAAATACTACCTTTTGCCCACAGTGGTCAGATGTAAGTTCACTCAATATGGCCCTATTTAGAAATTGGCAGTCGCAAAATACATTATCTAAGCAGGTAGCAGAATGTGAAGTGATCCTAGTGGGTTCAGAAAATAAATGCTGTAAATTAAATGATCTAAATAAACTAATAAGTCTTAAAGAGACAGCTGACTGCTCAAGTAAATTAACATTAAAATCACCACACACTACTATATGCCTATTACTAGAACTCAAGCGTTTTAAAATATCCTCTATTACGGTTTCAAATACACTAAAATCACTTTGCGGTGGTCGGTATACACAAACTATGACATGTTGCTCTAATTCCACACAGGATAGTTCAACAGTGCGCTCGATAGAAAGATTTACTATATCTTTACGTTCTTTACATTTTAGATTGTTACATACATATATTAGAGAGCCACCATGTATAGAATTCTTTCTTACAAACGCACTTACAATTGAATAATATTCGTTATTAAATATTAATTGATTAGTTCTTAACCAATGTTCTGTTATGCAACATATTTGAATATTATGTTGTTTAAAAAATAAATCTAATTCTAACTCCTTGCCGGATAGACCCTGAATATTCTGATGAATTAGTCTAATACTGTGTGTATGCCTATCCTTTGTCTCATCTAACAGTTTGAACTACTAGAAGTGTCAATATTTGAATTTGTAGTAGAAATACTACTATGTCCTAAAACCTTAATTACCCTACTGGTACCTGAGTCGCTACATATTATATTAAATGCTAATAATTTAGCAAGTTGCTTTTTATAAAAAGAAGATAGATACATTGTATCTTTAGTCAATAAAAATTTACTAATAAACTTATTAGTGTCAAAAAATAAACTATAATTGTTGTAACATGTACTGTTATAAAAAAGTAAATTAAGTTTTTCAATATTCCTATTTTGTTCATTTGTTAGTACATAGGAATATGGTAATGCACAAAGAATAAAGTTACACCCTACTTTATAATGTAATGATTCTATTACCTCTGTCAAATGGATTGCCTCTTTTTTAGTGACAGATAAGCTGTCACCATAAAGAAATATTACTGTTGATTCTGCATTTAATTTTGTAGTTTTTAACTTATCAATTATAGAACCTAACCTAGCCCCAGGGGAACAAATATTTATGCAAGGCGACTCTGTATGAGAATTAATTAGTCCACTAAAACCTACTCCTATTTGGTCAGAAAACATGAATATATTTTTGTTAATGTTATTCATCAAAGAAGAAGAAGACACAGCCATATTTTCATGATCAGAAAAGGAGGTGGTACCACTGTTTACTGAATCCAAATCACAAACAGCTGACAGGTTATTATAAGGTGTAGCCTGTAAGCACTTACCGCAAAGATTGTTATTAGTTAGAGAGAGAACATGTTCCATGTTCTCCCTACCAACTCTGGCAATTTCCTCATACTTCAAAATATATTCGGATGTTTCTTTATGGTGATTAAGGCTCATTCTTGTAAGTTGTTCTTCTAAGTTGTTAACTTGATGATTTAATTCGGCTGTATGTGCTTCATACTGTAACCTACTGGCAACTACTTGATCATTGCTTTTTTCTAAATTTATTAATAAAGCATCATGCTCCTTCACCAATTCACTGTTATGCTGTGTCACCTTCCTAACCTTGTTTAACTTATTAAGATTAATATTTAACTTTTTAATTAATTTATTTAACTTAAAGTATTTTCTCAATTTCCTAGTACTTTTAATAAATACATTACTAAGTTTATTTTTATTACTATCCAATATACTAGTTTTGTCCCCCAGGAGTTCTGAGTAGAGGTTCTGAGTCGCAGTACTGTTGAGCATCTGAATAGTTTGTTCTAATGTAATAATTTTAGTATGAGCTTCATTCAGGTTTGCTTCAAGCTCAGTACTGCGGCTCAGTGACCTAGAAAAAATATCACTACAATTACTGAAGGATCTAACTTCATCTTCTAATCGATCCCGCTGGTCCAAGACATCCATATATTCTATATGGAGTTCTGTCAGTTGCCTTTTAAGCTCCAATACCTTATTATTAACTGCTTGCATTTCATCTTCACAGTCGCTACGTTCTTTCAACAACATATGGTTGTCATCCTTATATTTCTTCAATTCTTGTAGAGCTAACTTTAACTTATTTTCAGTATCCTTGGCTGTCGCTTTACGGGTCATCATTTGTGTGCTCATTGTTGGTCCAGTGGATGTATAAATCACCAAGCACCTGAAAATTAGAGAAAGAAACAACTGAGGGATAAAAAAAGAAATGTGGGATGGGATAGTTAGCTACATATATCTAAATTGTTGAAAATTTACTATAAACATACAGTATTGTAAAAAAGAGAAAAGCTTTAACTAGTATTAGTTAGGAAATTGATAAGAAATGTTAATTTATTATGTTGTAAAAGATAATTATTTGAAGAAGTTTTTTTTTTTATTTTAATATGGAGGGTCAGACTAAAAAATAAATTTAAGGGAAAAGGCGAAATTATAATGAAAATTTACATAAGAATGCACACTAAAGCACTAAAGTAGTATTAGTAGTTAGATGTGAAGTAGAAATGTGAGTGTATGCGTGCGTGAGGCGAGTGTTTAGTCGTCAATTTTGCTTCCACCTATTATCAAGCAAAAGGAGACAAAACTGTGCCAGTGTGTGGTGGACGGAGCTCATAGTACAATGAGCAGAGTAAACAAGTGTCGTGGAGTGTCTGTTAGGGCTTTAAAAAGTAGAATACTCCCCAGGTTTACACGATGAATGTTCAAATTTCGTCCGTTGTCACAGTGATGAACTCCTACGACCAGTAATTTATGTATGTAGATTCGTGGATCCGACTTAACACAGCATGAAACACTTCTTTGGTCACAAATATACTATTTTATTGTACTAAATATATTTATTATTGAATAAAACTAATTTAAAATTAAAATAGTCCATTACTCTGGCCCCATACGGATGAAAGACTTCGCATATATTACGTTCGAGAACGTTATGAAGAACTCTGAGACCGATTTCCTAACGATATTTTTCTTTGCCGTCATAGCGAGCGTACTGAATCTGGAAGGTTTCTAATCGCAGTACCTAAAGCTAGCAGAATGCGGGTGTACATCTCTGCCTATGGCTTTAGGAATTTGTGGGCATGAGTCTATGTATACATTGTTCTATCAAACATCGAAATCAGAATCTTACTACTATTACCGCCGTCATTGATTATCCTTCATCTATATATTAATACGTGAAGCGAACACTTTGAATCCCTTTTTACGAAAATTGGGCGGACGGAGGAGTATGAAATTTCGCACACTTATAGTTTATAGTGACGAATGCTAATATTTATATAAAATATGCATTAGAAATACATTATTATATATTACATTATTAATGAACAAACAGTACACGCACACAACAATGCATTTGACACACGCAGTGGAAGCGCGTAACTATGGTTACATATATCAATATATAATGACATATATCAGCAATATCTTACAGGCAAACTTTGGTCGAATTTCGAGCACTAGGCAACCGCTAGTCAATATAAAACAGTAATTTAATATACGAACCTCTGTTATAATTTCTATCAAAAATGTAAATTGAATTTCTAAAAGGCGACCCTTGTTTCAAATTAAGGGTGAAAATATATCTTATCTCAGTTTGATGTATGCAATTAACTAGGGAACACAATATGAACGCTCATAAAATGTATATAGCGGCGCGGCGTGCCATTAATCTAACTAATGGTTTTATAAAAATACTCAACCAAACTTAAATGGTCAGTCGCCGTCTCGTGTTTCTTTAATAACGCTCACTTAAAAATGTAGCATCATTTTGTTTATGCATTTTTACAACTAAGGTGGCTAGCCAAGGTCCATCACCTGATGGGCCTTATAAATACGTACTGCTTACAGCTGTCCAGAGGGATAACAACGACGCAGTATTTTATTATCACTTCGCTGGCCTAATATTACAAGGTTCCACGTACATTTTTGAAAAAAAATTGTTATGAATATTGCATGGTTCCATATGTCATTCCTTTTTGTTTAGACTAATATAGTAATAGATGGAAGCACTTACCACCTCACAATATTAAATCGCAAATAGTTCTAAGTTACTTTTTAAGTTATTTTTACTGATATGCAAATTTTAAACCTCATTTCCCCAAAGTTAAAAACAATAACATAGAACCTTGTAAAAGTGAGCCAGCGACTTGTTACTATCCTGGGTTAATTCTTTTACTTTCACGCTGTTTGATTTAAGTTACTCTGAACCTCCAGACGTACCTTGCCCGCTGCTCTTTTTCTACGGAAAAGTATCCGTAAATACATTCACCCTTATTAAAAGAAATACTTTATCTCCAAAATATAATAATAATAATATAATATTCGATCACATACACACAACACCATCTAAACCAAGCAGAACTATGTATTATGGGTACTAGACAATGGATAAACATACATATATACTTTTTTTTGTAAATACATACATATTATACATAGAAACACCTAGACCAAGACAAAAATCCATGTTCATGCACACAAATGTTTGACTTGTGCGGGAATCGAACCCGCGACCGCAGTCGTGGCAGTCGGTTCCACTTACCACTACGCCATCGAGGTAAGATAAACTGAGATTTAATGATTAACGGTAATAGGTACGTGCATTCCAAAAAGAACAATATATATGGCAGCAATCTTCTTCCTGATTTAGGTAGTTTCGCATATAAGCAAATCCTTCCTAACTAATATTATAAAAACGAAAATAAGTTTGTTTGTTTGTTACCATTTCACGCCTAAACCACTAAACCGATCATCCTGAAATTTTGCATGTACGTTGTCAGGTGTACAAAAACGGATATAGGCTACATTTCATCCCGAAAAAAACTACTGTTCTCGAGGAAAACAACAATAACGTTCTTATGATAATAGATGGCGCCACGTGTCATTCGAATCATGATTGAATAATATTATTATAACAAGCAGAGTACAACCCGAATTGATTGTCAAATTCTAAATTAACGCGAGTGAAGCCGCGGGCTAAAGCTAGTTGATAATAAAAGGTAAATGATCTGATAAAATAATCGTACCACACTGCTTAAATAAACCAACCATTGTATAAGCAGGCAGCTATGGTCATAAAACGGCAATCATTTCAATGGCATTTCAATAGTTATTTCCAGTAGAGTATTAAAATGATTACCAATTTTGTAATATTAAACTAAAGGCTTTGTTTACAGGTACTTGGAGCGGAGCGACAAGCGTAGCGATTTCAAATATCATATCAAGATAGGTGAGAGCGTTTATGCAGACATTTTAAACGATATCAAAGATAATGCAGGTGTGATTTTAGGAGCTCATAGAATTATTTGCTTCTGAGTATGGGAGGTTATGCACAGGATGTTTTTAAGCGTGTCATAAATACATCAAGTTTCGCGTATTCGAATTATAATCGGTTACAACGGTCAATATTCCGGTGCGAGATGTTACATTTTCCAATATTTGAATATTACTTTTTCATTTTGTATCAATTTCGCATCGCTGCACCACGTTGCCTAGGGATGAACGGTTGGTGTTGAATAGTTAGATCTAACATTCCAATTGCTGACGCCTACTGCAAATATAGTATTGCAGTTCTCAATTTGATGGCCTTAAAATATACTACACTGGAAATGTGCCATATATACATATATCGATATTTACATACACATACATTGTTCTATAGGAGGTAGGCAGTATTATACCCATATTTCGCCATGATTTAGCACCCATATAATAGCTGTTGCTGTCTACCGGGCACTGTTCCAAACTACGTGCTGCTACTGATAATTTGTTGGCAGAATAACCCAACAACACCTTGTAAGACCCAGCAATTGAACCCGAAGCCTCATGCATCGCAGTCACATTCACTGTTGTTGCGCCACCGAGACAATTAAAACCTTATTTTATTCGACTATTGGCGTATGTACACAAGCATATCCTTCTCCCTAGCCTTTATTATTCCCAAGTCACTTGGGGTCGGTTTTCTAGTTTACCCGGATTTGACTGGATATCAGTTTTTACACGGAGCGACTGCCATCTGATCTCCGCAACCCGAAGGTTAACGTTACCCTAAAGCTAGACCAGGATATTAGAGAGCACTGACTTCCCAATAACGCAGCCAGGACCAACGGCTTAACGTGCTCCTTGAGGCACGGAGCAGGCGATAATTGTCAATCAATACGCACATAATTTCGAAAAGTCATATAACTTCCGACAGTCAGAGGTGCGTGACATGGGTTCGAACCCGAGACCCTCTGCATTGCAGTATGTTGGTCTCCCCACTGAGCTATCGCTGCTTTGTACACAAGCATAATGACATAGTATGAGTCTATGCTATTATCATTACGTTTTTACCTGCCTCCGTGGCGTAGCGGTTGTGTAAGCGACTACTGTGCATGAGGTCTCGGGTTCAAATCCCGGGTCAGGCCAACAAAAAGTTATTGGGTTTTTCAGTTAAGAAATCTCAATAGCAGCCCAGAGTTAGGAAGTTGGCGATGTTATACACCCCCGTGCCTCGGAAAGCACATAAAGCCGTTGGTACTGCGCCTGATCTCTCTCTGGCCGTGTCGGATTATCCGTCCCATCGGATCATGAGAGTAAGGGAACAGAGTGTGCTCTTGTGTTTGCGCACTCAGTTGTGCACTATAATATCTACTGCGCAGATGGCCAGTCTCCGTTAAGACTGGCCGCCGTGGCCGGAATTCGGTCTGGAGGACATTATTATTATTATATCATTACGTCTCGATGTAGTTAAGCTGACAGTTTAATTGTGAATAGGGTAGTAGCAAAACTTATTAATGATTCCAATATCACTGTTATTAGTTACCAGCATAAGATCTAAGAAATTAATCCGGTAGAAGGCAATGAACTTACGTCTATTACAAGCGAGCTACAAATAACTTACGAAATTTAATATTGCTGTAATAACATCTACTTAATACATGTGTGACGTCATATTTTATCGTATCTCATTATAACATCAGATATCACGTCGGATATAAGCTTCCTGTTAAAAAAAATGTATGTAGTATCATGACGATATATTAATTAAAAATATTAATAACCTTTTACCCTTGTCTTATTTTTATATCTTAATTTCTTAATGAAAAACTATTGGTCAACTTTTCTTTTTTCAAAATTAATTATTTGGTTATTTTTATTTAAAATACAAATATTGGAATTGGATCAGCTGTTGCACGTCTAACACTTAAGACTTTACGCGATCGCAAAAGAAAACAGCAGCGTAACCAACCTCATACGATATGAAACAAATAGGTACCTACAATCCGCGCTAATTATGTGTCAATCAAAAATCAAACCACCATCACAGCGAGTTTAAAGTATCAACATCTCCTCAACTCTAACACTAGCTCGTATACCAACCAGACATAATACTTTTTCAGATATACCAGACGATGTTGTAATTACATAGTCTTCTCCCTAGCCTTTATTATTCTCAAGTCACTTGGGGTCGGCTTTCTAGTCTAACCGGACTTGACTGGATACCAGTTTTTACACGGCGCGACTGCCATCTGTCGTCCGCAACCCGAAGGCTAACGATACCCTAAGGCTAGACTAGTGTCAGAATATTAGAGGGCATTGACTTCCCAATAACGACTGCCATAGATGTTCATGGCAGCCGGGACCGATGGCTTAACGTGCTCCCTGTGACACGGAGCAGGCGATAATAATTGTCAATCAATACGCACATAATTTCGAAAAGTCATATAACTTCCGAAAGTCAGAGGTGCGCGGCGTGGGTTCGAACCCGAGACCCTCTGCATTGCAATCTGTTGGTCTCCCCTCTGAGCTACATAGTATAACATATTAATTCGATATACATAGTTGTAGTAGGTATGTACGTACAAGCTACATCGTCTATCCCTGAGGCGATACGCTGAAACATATAAAGCGTTACTATCGCATGCTGACATCCCATAAACAACACAATATCGTACATACCCGCAACATTTTATTTAATCCACCACTAAACCAGACCATGACGTATTCTGACATAGCAAACTGTTTGTTCATTACAATTTGCCATTTAGAAACAAAAGAAGGTTAAGCCACTTTTTGACTACTTTAGGCAGTCTGTACGTAGATGTGTTTACGAAAAGAAAACTATTGGTAAATAAACTATCTATATATTAATACGTGAAGCAAAAACTTTGTACCTCTTTTTACGAAAATTTCGCAGACGGAGGAGTATGAAATTTGGCACAGTTCAAGATTATATGGCGAAGAAGGGGTGAATCCTAATATTTATATAAAATATGCGTTAGAAATACATTAAATTAATGAAAAAACACTACACGCACGCAATCATGCGTTTGATACACGCTGTCGAATCGCGGTCGTAGTATTTCGGCATTGTTCGGCTGATTCTTAGTAACTATGGTTACATATATATCAATATGTAATGACATAATTATATTAGCAATATCTTACAGGCAAACTTTGTGGGCGGATTGGAATGACATTATATACTATTTATATTATAATATATTTACGTATTAATTATATGTAATAAAGAAAAAAAGAAAACAAAATAATAAGCTTAGCAATATCGTCAATTAAAGAGTATAAGTAGTAAGTAAATAATAATTCGTTTAAAAAATATAGGTAAATTAACCTGTATAGATCGAAATCTAAATGAAATGTGATTATAAGGGTATAGTTCTAGACAATGAAACCTTAATAACTATCAAATATAAAATTTAAATCAATTATGGCTGAATTTCGACCACTAGGCGACCGCTAGTTTCAATTATATCTCTTACGCCGATATGAAAACGTTAACAGAAGAGTATTATTTCACATTTCGCAAACTATGATTTTAGGTATACCATGTATAGGCGAGCCTATTGCTGCCTCAATGGTCCAGCGAGAGTAAATGCGACTGCTGTACATGACGTTTCGGATCCGACTTCCGCGTCATGGAAAGTGTTGTAGAATATTCCAGTCGAAAAATTCTCGGAGATCTGTACTCGATAGACGGTTATAGACTTGGCCTCTATCACATTGGACCTAAAACCATAGCCAACAAAATGTAGGTCAAACAAAACAAACACACATTTGCCAACTCCTCCATTCAACCTACTTCTTCTCAATGGTTAGTTCAGCATATTAGTAAAACTATCTCTTCGCCTAATGAGAACGTAACTTTATTTCACTTTACCGTTCTTGACCGCAAAGGTCTAAGGTTATGTTTCTTATAACGTGTGAAGGTCACAGATTTGATTCCCGATGGGGAGTTTTATGAAATTGTATCGTTCTTGTTATGACGCTGCATGATATTCAGTAAATATATTTCAAATTACGTGAGAAATATTTATGAGGGAGTCAGACATGTTTTATTTATAAAACGAAGTAGGCTGTGCTTGTAACTGGGACCCACTGGGGACTGGGGATTAGGTACTGAATGATTTCTCAAAACAGTAAACATGCTTAATTTAATCTATATTTTATTATGCTTTACTTTCATGATTTTCAACACTTTTTACACACACCGCATTTTGACAATAGCACCAATCGTATATTAATGTTTTACTATAAGCCCTCATAATTTAAACATCACATTTGTATTTTCTCGAATGCTTCAGTATAATTATGGCATGCTGACATTCATCTAATATTCTTATGCATTAATATGAGCGTGCCTGTTGCCACTATTGGTAGTCATTGGTATTGATGAATTCCAAAAAGAAAATCATAATAAAGATAACCACAATTCTGCAATAACGCCAAGAATATACTTCTCAGAATTTTAATAACAGTTGAACTTCTACATGAGTTACTAGATAGTGGACATATTTTTTTCTAAAGACAATTCGTGCATTTTGTATTTACTAACTTTAAAATGACGGGCACAACTAAAACTCAGATTTGGAACAATAACAAAAATATATTATAAAAAAATATATAATAAATTTGTATATGTTTACAACATATATTTTATAGATAGTAGAGCCTCGCTTTCAGCATGAATGGACACCACCGGGGAAGTACTACCCTCTCACAGAATATTGACGTGAAATAGCAGTGTTACTACTGTTGTGTTTCGTTTGGCGAGTGAGAATGCCGGAGGCCCAATCACCCTGCGGGAGGCCCAATCACTCTCTTTCCCCCTTCCCGCTCCTTCTCCTTCCTACTTCCTTTTTTCCTTAAAGGGTTGGCAACGTGCAAGTGATGCCTCTGGTGTTGCAGGCGTCCATAGGCTATGGTGACCACATACCATCAGGTGGGCCGTATGCTTGTTTGCCACCTTAATTGTATAAAAAATATATATATAAATTTTTGTACTGGGTCTCTCAGTATCATAAGTTCAATTTTCATGTGAATTGAGCCTATAACTTTCGCACAATGGCATTGGTGAGGTAACCACTTAAACTGTACCCATCCATGTAGTTAAATGAGTCTCTCTTTTTTGCAGATCTCTGAAGCTGATTATACCAATCAATCAAGATGGTGGTAGTAAGCAAACATCTCTTCGACACGGTATGCCGGGATCTACCATGCAATGTAATGGTGCATCCGTGGACAGACAGCTGTTTTAAAGCCGCCCTCTCTATATATACTGGGTCCCTGATCGGCAGTGCTAGGTTCTATTCAATTATTTATCTGGTAAGTATTCGGTAGTAATAGAATATCAGCCAAATTTATACTGTCCCGTTTTGGCATGAGCCAATTTTTATTTAGTTAACTAATACGATTTATGAATGAATTGAATGTATACCAAATTTTGCTAAAAGTTGCCATTATTGTAGATTTATGCTATGTAAATAATCACTTACGTGATTATAATAATAATCTACTTTATTTTTTGTTCCAGGCACAAATATTGATGAGAGGTAAACAGATGAGTAAAAAGGAACAATGGATAAGAATGGGGGAATACTACGTAAGGTCAACTATTTTGGGTTTGCTTGTATCTGCTTTAGGGAATCAGCTCAGTTGTTTGAATAGGTAAGGTAGGTGATATAATATATTTTATTAATTTTCTTTCAAGTATAATTATATTGAAAGTCAGAAAAAATCTCTATTTATCAGGGATCCTTAATAGTGCTTTTTACTTTAAATTATTTATAATAATTTTAAACCAAACAGATATGAATGGTTAATTTATCAGTATTGTTGTCATTCCGACTACGTTAGTTAGATTTAATAAAAGAAAATATTTTTGAAGTGAAAACATCTTTAGGCGCGTTGAGCACTTCTTGGGTGAACAAAAATCATGGAACTCGCGTCATTGTCATCGAACGCTTTTCATTTTTAATTATTTTTGGTTTTGAAAGAGGTGTTTATGATCAAGGATTAAAGTTTTCACTTCTATCGGCAGTCTCCAAAGACTGTCCCAAATTTTTGAAGTGAATCTTGTTTAGGCGCGTTAAGCACTTCTTGGGTGAACAAAAATCATGGAACTCGCGTCATCGTCATCGAACGCTTTTCATTTTTGAATTATTTTTGGTTTATATAGAGGTGTTTATGATCAAGGATTAAAGTTTTCACTTCTATCGGCAGTCCCCAAAAACTGCCCAAATTTTTTTTTGGACAGTTTGTTAGAGGTAACATCAATAATTACCGTAGATTTAGAAGCGTGACAGGTCTTCACGAAGTATGTCTTCCACTTGCTCAATTAAAAATTCTTTTATTTTAGGAGATTACTGGGAAAATTTACTTACCATTCGTACCTAATGATACCATTTTCTCTAAGTGGAATATTCATATATTTGGAACCACCTAGAAGAAGAGGACTAGTCATTAACCTTTTTTGTAACCTGGTAAGAGAAACATAATTTTATATTGAGACATCATTCTTATTACCAAGTTCCGCTCACGTACTGGACAACTGGTTGGTTAGATACGAAGGCAAATATAACAAACTCGTTGAGTCCATTGGCTGTTCTTAGAGAACTATGGTAAGGCGAAAGCAGTGGCTTTTGAGTGTGCGGTCACTAATTATAACTATTCATGTAAGAGGTATCAACTGCTTTAGTCCAATTAAGAATGGTTTAATCAACTTCACCACATTTCCAGATATTTTTCTTTTTAATTCTTACTAAAATTTCGAACCATCACTTCTTTAATTGTAATGCAGTCGCTTATCTAGTCTTACAAGATTATACTGTACGCTTTTCGAACTTATCGATAATTTTTTACTTACCTAGGGTCTGAGAGGACTTGATGTTTGTGATCTACAAACATGATGGTGGTTATAACTACATCATAGACTCCTTTCTAATAAATAAACATTATCAATAATTCACCTTTATTCTATATTGCCAACTGAATTTATTTTGATCAATAACACCAATGAACTCATAAACCGAGAATTCAAAATATTTTGTTGTCTAATTTTATTTTAATTTACTTTCAAGATGATCGAGTACTACCTGAGAATTATGCAGAGAGCTGGATACTTATCAATAACAAAGTCAAAACAAGTATTAATGTTTATGATCGGTAGTTCGTTACTCTTTTATTTGATGCGGTTAGAAGGAGAAAAAAAAGAAAGAACACCTTTATTCTGGTAAGTTAATTGCCTGATAATGCTTCGTCACAAATTCCATATACACACTGGGTTAACATTGTTTTCACGCTCGTCAAACATAAAATTATTAGATTTCCCTATTATATAATTCTTAGTATCCGTGTAGAGTGTAGAAATAAGCGCAGTAGATATTGTCTAATAATTGGTCTTTTGCTATCTTCGATCGAAATACCTTCATTTTGAGGAACCTTCATCATAAATGAAAAATGTTATGCTGCTCTTTCTCTTTTAGGAAGACTTCTCCCAAATTAAGGATCGAGTTCTGTATTGCGAGAGACTTCATAACTACAATTACAGTGACGCTTTCCGTCTGCGCGGGTGGTAAGCGCGGCCCGTACGCGCGCGGTTGACCAGCTCGAAACAATAAAATAAGTTTAGTGCCGCGCAGTTTGCCACCTCGAACAGTTGCGATGAGACTTGTCTTAATTGTTATATTATATTTTTTATGGAAAAAAGGCAACAACGACGGCTTATACAAGTAGATCCTTACAATGTCACTAGATTGCTGATGATGATTGAAACACGCAGCCGAGTTGCAGTCAGCGCGGGCCATCCACGCGGGTTGTTTTACTATGTAACGATCCAAGACACTCAAAGCTCGTGGCCCGTGACGCTTACTAACCGGGCTGGCGAAAGCGTCACTGAAACCAGCCTATGGGACACCAAGTATTAGTGTACTTGGTGTCAAACAATCATTTGTAGATCACGTAAATACTTGTGTGCAAATTGCGGGATATAAATTACAACACTCAGCACACTAGCAGTGCTGAGGCAATCATATAACTAGTGGTTGCTTAAATTATATACAGATTATTGAAATTAAACTACTTTAAGCGGATTTTAAAACTTTTAACTATTGTAAATTACTTATATTTACACTTTCCCCAACTTCCGATTGCGCAAATACTTAGTTAAACTTCTTTATACATACATACATACATAGATTCACGCCTGTTTCCCAGAGGGGTAGGCAGAGACTACGGATTTCCATTTGCTACGATCCTGACACACTTCTCTGGCTTCATTCACTTTCATCACATTCCTCATACACGCCCGTCGGTTCAAGGAGCTCTTAACCTGGCCTTTGTCCAGAACGCCTCCGATCTGGTCGAGAAACGTTCGCCTAGGTTTTCCTCTTGCGACTGTTCCATTCACACTAGCCTTATAAACTTTCTTAGTCAGTCTTTCCTCGTCCACTTTTTCTACATGTCCAAACCAGCTTAACATACCCTTTTCTATTCTTGTAACTATATCCACTTTCATGCCGCTTCTCTCTCTAATCACACTATTTCTTATTCTATCTTTCAGAGTCACACGACATATGCTTCTCAACGCTCTCATTTCTACAGCATTTATTCTGCTCTCATGCTTCTTTTGCCATACCCTTAAACTTCTTTATACTTTATAATTATAATAAGAAACATCAAAAATTAAATTATGTTTGGCTACTTTGAAATAACTACTCTTAAAAATAATGAGACGACCATCTTAGTGTCCCCGAGTCTATGGCTGCTGAAAAGCAACCGAAACGTCAGATTAAATATAAACAGTTTAAAATACCTAAAAGTTTTTAGAATCCATATAATGTGGTTTTAATTTCAATGTGTTACATTTGCATAAACGTAAGACAATATTATACATAGATTATCTATTAATCACACACTTAAATCTTCAATTTTATAACGTGTAAAGTAGAACGAGCAAGTACATCCGTACTCAAAACGTTACGTCACGAATAAAGTTCACTTTGTCAGCCTCAGTTCATTGGTCGACGTATCTTATCTGTTTGCTAAGTGTTTTCCAGTAATCGTCGTTTGTTGACACAGTGACTGGACACGGCTGTTTACATGGATGATTCGATGACAGATGGAGTTAAAATGTTTGAACATTGTTGCTATCGTGGGCTTATGGAGTTTTAGTTTCTGTTATCAGTTGATTGTAATGTTTGTGCTTACAACTATGTTAATGTCGGGAATAGATTAGGCTTAGATTAAGTCCAATTTAAAAGTATTTGTAGGTACTTAATACAATACTAGGTAACGGGTCTTACTTGCGGTGAAGTATTTAAAGGTAACAAATACCTATTGATTGCCCGACATTTCGACTGACTTTTAAAAGTACCTTTCTAGTGATGTGTAGCAAAAATATGTAATTTATTTATTAAGGGCCTCCTACCACAAAACGTAAAAATACACGATTTTTAACTCGTATCTAGTACTTTAAATGATGTCCCAAAATTTTAAAATAACATTTAAACAAAACTTCAATTTATAAATTTTAATTCCATACATTTATATTTTTTATTATGAGATATACAAGCAATATTAAAAATGACTGGTTTCACAAAGTTTATGCATAAACTTCCTCATCTGTAGAAGTATGAATATAAAACTTACATTTATATGTAGTTTATTGTAAATCGTGTGCAATTTTTTTTTAATCACTATGATTTTTCATTTAAAAATTTGCTGTTCTCGAGTTTTCGGTCTAATCATTCTTGCGGGTCTCTGCGCGGGCGACGGGCGGCATACGGCGCCAGCCTTTGTGACGGATGGACGTATGCAATTTATCCCTCAAAACGCTCTCGTATATTTACGTAATTTTATCAATCATTGAGTGCAGGTGATTGACCTAAGATAATAATATTTTAGTATTAGTCTAATAGTAGTATAGGACAATTTTATCATCACTACATCTCACTAGGTGTAGGTGGCAGTGAATTATCGTAAAATGTTTAGATGTGAGTCGCAAACGTTAAACGCTCAAGGTCATTGGCGCATAGGAGGCCCTTTAGTAAAATGTTATATATATTATAATTGGCTTGACATCAATTGCCATTGTCGGACTGGAAGTCACTAAATAGACTCTAAACTCAGGTCGGTCGGTGCAAAGAAAACATATTTAGGTGGAAACTCTCAGACGGCACCGATCTAGCTTGCGCGTGCGGTGCAAGACAAACGATGTCCCACCTAACATCGTGCCTTGCGTGCCCGACGACTTGCATGCAGGAGGATCTGATGGCTGCTTCTAATAAAGCAGCTAGCGTAACTGCTTTCTGGGCGGCAAATCTATATCTATACAAATAAATAAAATTGAAGTGTCTGTTGGTAATGTCAAAATAACAACTTTTTATCTAATGCAGATAAAAGTATATAAGGTACCTATACGAAAACATCTATTTTTGAAATTTTTGTCTGTCTGTCTGTCTGTTTGTTCCTGCTAATCTCCGAAACGGCTGAACTGATTTTGACGCGACTTTTACTGGCAGATAGCTGATGTTATAAGGAGTAACATAGGCAACTTAGATTTTAGAAAACAAAAATAGAGTTCCGCGGAGACCAACACTTTTTAGGTAAAATCTACGCGGACGAAGTCGCAGGTAACAGCTAGTATAATAATATTATTTAAAAGTGTTTGCCAACGATACGCTTAGAAATAGACTAAGAATATCTTAACATTTGACATGGACTCAAGCCCGAGACTCATGGACAGCAGTCGCATACACTGCCGCTACGCCACCGAAATAGGAGGCTAGATATTAAAGAAAGATCCAAATTTATTTTATCTCTATCTATAACCATTATTAGAAAGAGATAGCGCTATACAGAATACCAATGTCATAAACTAATCCGAGTCAAGGAATAATAACCACGATCCTCGAATACCAAATACATGAAATTGTTCTGTTTTATTCGAATTATTTCCCACTGGCTTAACAGTGGCCGTTTTATTTACGAATAAAATATTTTATAGTTTTATCAATAAGTAACAAACGGCATTAATATTCAACGATTTGACTACGCATAAAATGCTTTTATTCCAAATATTTTGTCGGAGGGCTTCATAAGAATTTATAAACGTGAGTATTTTTACGAAGTTACAATAATACAATTGTCATTACAACGGTATTTATTTTATGGCTGTAATTTTAATAGAAAAATGAAACGGCACGATTATGTTTCATCAAATTATCTGCACATGTCGGCTTTCACACGTTTCGGCTAAAACCAGTGCCGGATTAAGCAAGCGCGGGGCCCTTAGCAAATTCGTTCGGGTAAGAGTGCTTGCATACGTCAGACGTTTTGTAGAGCTGATTATTGGGCCGACTGAAATTCTACACATTTATACGAGCGACTTTTTGTAGAACTTGTGCGTTTACCGTATGAAATTCGGTGTTTTATTTACGCCAAGGAAATAGTCGGTTACCGATTGTCTGACCTGGATTGCCTTTGTAGGAAAAGTTGTAATATTTCAAGTTTTTGTGACATTAAGTAAATTCAATATACCACATCTTAAGTAATAAGTTTCAGGCAGAGATGTGTTGGGTTTAAATATGCGGGGCCCCCTTTCGTGCGGGGCCCGTAGCAATTGCTACTCTTGCTACGTGGTTAATCCGGCATTGGCTAAAACAGTAGCGCCTTTACTACAAACCGAGTCAGTTGAGATGCACATACGAGTACATACATGTTATGGGTACAATTTACACCGTAAAAAATGAAAGCAGTATCCGACTTAAAATCCGGTTTTAGTGAGTTAATTTTATATGTTTTATAAAACATAAGATAAGAAAATTGTGTATCCTCTAAGCATAATTTATTTATTTATTTGCTACAAACACGGTACAAATATGTTACATACAATTAATATGCAAATTTCTAATAAATAATTTTTGTCTTTTATATATCCCAAGAAAGAATATTTACTTAATATTTTATTTATCACTTCACTGACCACACATCACTGTTATACGCTCTGTCATTAACTAACAGTAAGAAACGTACGTGAATATCCTTTTATCTATGACTATTATAAATGCCGGGTAATGATTAATTTTACTATCTATAAGTTAAAAGTAAGGTCCAGTAATTCACCGAAAGAATACGTACTGGTAATGTTTAAAATAATATGGCTTGAATGGTTTTCTCTATAATACGAATCGTTTTATGGTACCGTATATTAAACGAGATTGAGGTACGTATGATGCCGCGGCATCATACGTTATATTAATATACATGTCGGAGAGTTTAGATGGCCAATTCGCTTTTGACAATCATGTATCAATAGCAACAAAATATAGGCGTGGTATTAAACTTCGTACGTATACTAATGATAGGCAAATACAAGAGAAATAAAACAATAAAGGTTTACTGTGATTATCTCTGATTTGATCCGTAACGCAGCGAGTTTGTCAACCGAATGTGCCCGCGCACGAGTATCCGGCGCTTATATAACGTCAATATGACACTGACAGTTATAACTGTCACTTCAACTGACACATTGGCTCTATGGCGACCTCACTCAAGCTTACGCTTGACGTTCCGAAACAAACCAATAGATGGCGCTTTATTCAACTCCAATTACAGAAATAAATTACATTCCAATGATTATTTTCTTGACGCGCCGACATACATTATGATTATTATATTTCGTACAGAATAGAGAGTGTCCAAGGCCGCTTTAAATAATTATTTTGATAATATTATTAGGATATTCACTCCAGAAAAAGTAAGAAGAAAAGCCGATATTTCGCAAAATGTTTGTCCACATGAAGGCCGATGTAAGAATCATATTTTTAAGGTAAGAATGTTTACAAGTAAAATAATATCGTTATAAGTTATTTAAATGCCTTTTACGATCAGTGATTTATGAAGCTTTTTGGCAGTTGGAAGAAGTGACAAAGTGGAGGGTGATCACACGCTCCACTCTGTTTAAATATCTAATTAAAATAAATGTCTATTGTGGTGATCAAGTCACCGTGTATAATGTATAACAGGGATAGATTGCTCTTATTTTCAAAGAACTTTCAGATGTATGGCGCAGTGGGCTTACCCACCCGCCGAGTGATATGTGTCCGAATCCCACAAGGAAAAAATAGTTGTGATCCACATAATTTATGATTTTTCTGGGTTCAGTTTGATTAGTTTATTCCTTTGGTCATAATATATTCGTAAAGTCCCTTGCGAAATAGGGTCATACAAAGAGTGGAAGTCGTGTTTAAATAAAAACGATACATTACCTGTATTTCAAAATTTCGTTCGCATTCACCATATTTATAAGAAAAAAGCTATATTGAGCAGTTCAGAGACTGTGGAAACACCGTTTAATTTGTTTTACATCCGTTGTGACCTTCAGGTGCAATAAGATATCAAGCAATATCATTTCATAATTTAGAGGCGAAGTATGTACGACTCTAATGTTTAGGGGGAACATTTAATTTCGTCATCAGACCTAACGTCTTCTGTTAAAAATTCTTACTTGCAACCTTGAGGAACCGTGTCGTCACTCTGCCAATTAAGCTATTGGTGGTCCATGGTCCTACGGCAGGGATATTTTTCTCTGTAATAATTTACATTCTACCTTAGCATAGGAAATACTTGTAAAATAAATCTAAAATGTCCTTAAATTCTGGCTGGTTATGATGTATCTGGTAATACGTTTCTTCTTCTTTCAGGGATTCATCGCATATTTCGGCGTTGGTCTCGGCATTTCCTTAGCTAGACTGATTCTACCTCAAATCGGAACTCCAGTCAAAGCTATATCTTCAATAAGAGGAAAACACTTCAAGCCGGCGTTGTTCTTTAGCAGTTATATCGGTATTTACAGAGTACGAATAATTTAGTATGCGTATATAATACTAATACATAACATAAAATATAGTGCAGTACACAGGATTCTTGTAATAAAATGTGTTCAAAATAGAGTTTCAATCTAGTCTAATTATAACATAACTAGCTTTTGCCTGCGCTTCGCTCGCGTTAATTTAGAATTTGACAATCAATTCGGGTTGTACTCTGCTTGTAATAATATAATTCAATCATGATTCGAAAGACACGTGGCGCCATCTATTATCATAAGAACGTAATTATTGTTTTCCTCGGGAACAGTATTTTTTTTTCGGGATAAAAGGTAGCCTATGTCCGTTTCTGTATACTTGACAATGTATATGCAAAATTTCAGAATGATCGGTTCTTTGGTTTAGGCGTGAAAAGGTAACAAACAAACAAATAAACAAACTCATTTTTGCTTTTATAATATTAGTTAGGATTAGGATTAGGATTAGGATGACGTTTATTTTAATTTAAGACAATATAATTTGTGATAATTATGACACTGAGACTAGATTGTATCTATATTTTGAATAGATTTTATTTCGAGAATTGGCTCTCTGGAATAATCTTGCCCTCCATTATGATTTATGTGCCACTTCTAACGAAATGTGGGTATCATTCACCTTCTCCTAACCCTTTGAGGAATTAAAGGCATGCAATGATATTATACTATTTGTTAAAAGTAAGACTTATAATGTGTATTCAACTGTACTAGGATAGTTTACAAACATAAACTATTTGATTTTATTTGATACATTGCAGGTTGTGATATGCTACTTGTGCCGTAAGAGAGGTTTTGACTCAGCATTGTATGCGCTACCAGCTGGATATATCGCTGGATTATCACTTCTCTTCAATCCAAGCTTAGGAATGTCTATAGCGTCGCTGACTGCAGCGTTCAAAGTAAGTATAACATGGTCTTTTTCAGAAAGGTTAACTTAGGTCTTATTAGGCATGCATTATTGTAAGTAGTCTAAACAAAAATAATGAATTACACTATAATATAATTTATTTATTTTATATCAACTGTCTCCGTGGTAAGGTACGCGGTAGTGAATGCGACTGCTGTGCATGAGGTCTCGGATTCGAATCCCGGGTCGGGCTAACAGAAAGTTATTGGGTTTTTCTGTTAAGAAATCTCAATACCAGCCCGGAGTTAGGAAGTTGGCGGTGTTAGACACCCCCGTGCCTCGGAAAGCACGTAAAGCCGTTGGTCTTGCGCCTGATCTCTCTCCGGTCGTGTCGGATTATTCGTCCCATCGGATCATGCGAGTTAAGGAACAGAGAGTGCACTCGTGTTTGCGCACACACTTGTGCACTATAATATCTCCTGCGCCGATGGCCAGTCTCCGTTAAGATTGGCCGCCGTGACCGAAATTCGGTCTGGAGGACATTATTATTATTAAATGAAAGATCTTGCGCCAATTATACTATTTAATCACACATAATATAGCATAAACTTAAAATATAGCATTCACGCGTTCTTCTCACAATACCTCCTACATTCTAAAAGAAAATAATAAAACTATCTAGGCGTGATGACATTTTCGTTTGCAACAATTTGGGTTATTATCTTTGTGAGCTGGTGAGGTTAACGCCAGTACCAGCTAATCCCTGCAACTAAGCTAAAATACTCTTGCTAACAGTTCGCAAGGTAGGTAGGTAGCCTCTTGATTGTAATACCATATATACCTATGCCAAAAAAGATAGTAAATATTTTTAAAGTGTTTTAAAATTATAATAAACCTTTGATTAATTTGTAAAAAAAAATCTATATAGGTATTTATTGTTTGTTTTGTTTATCAGTTAATTTTTGAACTGTATTTATATCAATTAACTATTTCTGAGAAAACTAACATTAATCGAATCAAATTTTTTTAAGTGTGCATCAAATTGTGTTGCTTACTGTATTAAGTAATTTAATTAAATTGCGTTTCGTTTGCGTAATATTAAATAAATTTTTTTAACTATAAATCTTAATCTTTAATCCACTTTACAGCTTTATTCAACAATTCTATACGAGAAGAAAATCCTGCCTTCAAGTATACCGTTGCCAGAGATACTGTACTGCTTATGTCAAGGCACGCTATTCAGCGCGAGAGTGATCGATTCTGATGTATGCCCTAGCTACGTGTTTAATCTCATGAAGACTGTTAGCCATGGAAAGTGAGTTCTACCAGTAGTTACTTTATTATTATTAACCCATTCAATGCTGCAACTAATTTTGCTTTCACGCCGATCGGCGTCAGCCGCAATGATGAAATAAAAAAAACCAAAATATCTAAAAACTACTCATATCAGGCATTTCATTAGTAAATTCCAAACACATTTGTTGTTTTATTAATATATCTTAAATTTGGGTAAAATATAAAACAACTATACATGACGCCGATCGGCGTCCTCCGAATCTGAGTATGAAAAAATAAGACGCCGATCGGCGTCCGCCGCATTGAATGGGTTAAAGGCAAAGCTGTACCTTCAATGTGATTATGATTCGACGCCTGCTGATCATGGTTTATGTTTGTTATTATAAAACAATAAATAAGCCCTCAAGATGAAATTTCGGGCACAACCAACGTCAAACGAGTGTAGCCATCATCGTGGGAGTTAATTACGGCGTTAAGAGCACGTTAAGCCGTAGGTCCCGGCTGCCATGCACATCTATGGCAGTCGTTATTGGGAGAGTGTCGACACAAAAGATCCCATTGAGTCGAAGTGTCGCCGGTCTGCATTGACTGGCCCTCACATAAGATAAGATAAAATAATATAGGGCGCAAGTGTGTCCGCAAAGAAAAGAAGTGGACTCTCTATTCTCTCGTTCTCATAGTCCAATGATACGACAATTCGATATGACCGAAGTGATATTAAGTGCATAAGCTATGGCTTTCCGTGCTGTCCGAGGCACAGGGATAAAACACTGCCCACTCCTCTTCTACATAAAGCAGTTACTGAGAATACTTTGATAGAAACCTAAATTGTGTCTGCCCGAGGTGAGATTCGTATTCTAGACCATCGTGCACTAGCTATTAGACCAATGAAATACTCATGAACTTAGATTTAACGATTGCTATAATTTATTGGGTAGTATTTAACTGCACAGCAAAACAATACTAATTGCGCAGCAAACTAAGTCGACGGAGCCCCGCTCAGCGGGGCTCCTATTTTTGAGTGGGTTTAAGAAGGAACCTAACATGACCTAACCCTTCCGAGACGGTTTGCAGTGGTTTGAGGCGTATAGGTGCTCGTTATGATATATTTTCGTAAGCATATTTTGCTGCGCAATTAGTATTTTTGCTGACCATTATATTTAATCCCCAATTTATTTGGATGATTTTGATTTAGATGCATACAATATTATTAAATATGAGCTGATTCTTTGCCAGAGCACGGGCAAAAACCACTCCTTATGGGGACTGAAAATCCTACTCATTGCATCAACTGCGTAGTTCTTTAGTGTTTGTGTTGCCTACCCAAAGGATGTGTACAGATACTATATACCATCACAGTATAAAAATAATTAATATGTGCAATTAATATAATATGGATACATAACTGCATAATTTATTTCAAACATTTTGCTATTCATGATTTTAAATGCTAATCGTGATTAATTACGACAGCCTAGCTAATAATGACTAACTATTACAGAATAATGGAAATCTTACTGAGTTGAAACGTTACTGTTTATATCTGCCGAATTTAGCTACAACAAATAAAGAAAATGTTATGTTAATTTTAATTAAATTACTGCCTCATCGATTCCGTAGACCAAGGTAAAGCTTATGCTGTTGCCCACTTTGAGCTCAAAGTGCTATTGGCTTTTGAATCCTAGTAGCAGCTCAGAATTCGAACACAACGAAAAAAGACTTGTCCTTTCCTACATTGACACTGAAACTTAGCTAACAAAATGTGGGCATGATATACCTCTGCTTAGTTCATCGAGGACATATGAACATGAGGGATATATAATACTAGCCTTTGCGTGCGGCTCCGCCCGCGTGGTACCTGCATCAATAAAAAGTAGCCTATGTCCTTCCCCAGGTTTTAAACTATATCTGTACTAAATTTCATCTAAATCGGTTAAAATCGGTTTAGCCGTGAAAAGGTAACAGACAGACAGACAGACAAAGTTACTTTCGAATCTATAATATTAGTAAGGAAGTAAGGATTACTAGATGTTCGCGGTTTCACCCGCGCTTATCGTTACTGCGCCGCCCCCGTAGGTCGTGGCGTGATGTTATATAGCCTTCCTCGGTTAATAGGCTATCCAACACTAAAATATTTTTTCAAATCAAACCCGTAGTTCCTGAGATTAGCGCGTTCAAACAAAAAACAAACTCTTCAGCTTTATAATCTTCTTAATATACATATTATATAAATTACGTATCACGTTGTTTGACCGCTATGGACTCCTAAACCACTGAACCAATTTTGATCAAACTTCGTCGTAACCATCTGTAATTTGGTCCAACTTAAAAGATAGAATAGTTTTTTTTTAAACGGGCAAAAATTGTCTAATGTGAAGCAGACGAAGTTGCGCGGGACAGCTAGTCTTAATACATATAAATTACGTGTCACGTTGTTTGTCCGCTATGGACTCCTAAACTACTGAACCAATTTTGATCAAACTTCGTAGCCATCTGTAATTTGGTCCAACTTAAAAGATAGGACAGTTTTTTTTAAACGGGCAAAAATATCTAATCTGGGGCAGACGAAGTTGCACGGGACAGCTAGTATTAGTATAGATGTATGTGTTTTTAATTGTATTTTTTGTTTCAGAATCGATTTGGTCTCGAAGAGTGTTAATGAAGTTATAAGCAATGCATTGTGATATAAATAATAAGGGGTAAATATAATAATTTAAAGCTATACCAAAAAAATAATAATGGTTATGTGGGTCTAGGTGGATACTGTAATATTTAATTACTTACTTAATTTTGTATAATAATTAATTTAAAGAAAGACAACTTGTGGTCAAATCTTAGAAAATTGTAATCTAATAATGTGTCACTCCGTGGATTAACTGATATCCACACATATTAGAATATAATAGACTAGATTTTCAACCTCACTACATTTTAGAGTACTTAAAAAATATATAAAAATATATAAAATAGAACATAACGGCATATAAAATAAAAACTCTTTAAAAAGTCTCGGTGAACACTGTAAGCAGTAGATAGAGCCTGTCACGATGTCAATAATTGTATGTGTCTTTAACGAAGCATGGAACAGATATAAATTCTCATGTGTATCAATGTAATATAAAAGGTTTTATTTTAAAAGACACTTGGTGATTGTATTTTTATTATTATTATATTATTTTAGTAAAATACAAAGGTTTTAATTATAACTTCTTGTTTTACTTTTGAAATGATTTTGGTGTTTTAGTTTTACATTTTGTTTTAAAGACATTTCCCGCACTAGTAGATAATAATTCCTGTATCTAGAGAGACTTTACAAACATTCAAACAACGGATACAAAGAACACACAGACTCGTAACAACAATTTGTAGATCAAATTATTGTCCCATGTGGGATTCGAACCCACAACACTCGGCGTGGCCACCACTTAAACCACGCCATCCGTGCAGTCATGTGTGATTTGTTTGACCACCTTTCAATGGCCTTTTTATTATTTTAAGACAATCCTAGATAGTAAAATAATACCTGTATTGATTAATACTTCACAATTTATTGAAATTAAACTACTATATATGGATTTTATCGCGTAGTTTATTTGACACCTTATTACAAAATTTTGAAAACTGTTACACTACTATTACTATTAAACTTTACAAATTTTTAAGCTAATTAAATTATTGAAACTATTAAACTATTTATACTATTACTATACTATTTATATTTGTGTTTACACTTTCCCTGACGTTTCAGTTACTTTTGAGCAGCCATGTCCGTGACCATGGCTTGGTATGGCTTGGCCATGGTAACAGTTTTCAAAATTTTGTAATAAAGTGTCAAATAAACAACGCGATAAAATCCGTATATAGTAGTTTAATTTCAATGAATAACATTCGCGTAAACAGAAGACAATATTATAATACTTTACAATTCAAATAACAAACACAAAATACAAGGCTCAAAACAACCAATTGTGGATCAAATAGTTTTTTATCCCGTGTCACGTAGAGACAGTGGCAAAGTTATTATTTAAACCTTCGATCAAATATACCATAATGCACATTCTCATACAAAAACCGCGTCAATATGTGGCACTGACCAGTATTACTTACTTATAAGTGTCTGCATTTATTATGCAATCCAGGAAATAAACCGGAATAACCATTGAACGCCTATTGAAAAATATTTTGTAATAGTTTATTTAAAACGCGTCAATGTAAAGCGTCCTAAGTGTGTTACTCGCGATACGCAAGCGTACTAAGTATATGGTACGGTCTCCACCATAGTAGTTCTAGTCGCTCTCGCTTACGGGCAGCGCACGCAAGAGTGAGTGGGCCAGGTGCATAATATAGCGCATACGACTGATTTATGCACAGTTTTGTTGGGGCCGTTTTTCGAGCGACGATCGTGCATCTATAGTATATTTGATCGATGATTTAAACCTCTACGTCATCTGCCTCAATCAGTTTAGTAATTAGCATTTACATACTCGTAGCTTTCTATATAGCGTTCTAATGTTATCGATCACTGACCGAAACATCTATTCCGTCGCCTATATAAAATACTAGCTTTTGCCCGCGGCGTCGCTCGCGTTAATTTAGAATTTGACAATCAATTCGGGTTGTACTCTGCTTGTAATAATAT
This sequence comes from Catocala sponsa, assembly GCA_963564715.1. Taxonomy (NCBI): domain Eukaryota; kingdom Metazoa; phylum Arthropoda; class Insecta; order Lepidoptera; family Erebidae; genus Catocala; species Catocala sponsa. The sequence continues at coordinate 3,787,073 of OY751337.1, forward strand.
AATTCAATCATGATTCGAAAAACACGTGGCGCCATCTATTATCATAAGAACGTTTTTGTTGTTTTCCTCGGGAACAGTAATTTTTTTCGGGATGATAGGTAGCCTATGTCCGTTTCTGTACACCTATCAATGTATATGCCAAATTTCAGGATGATCGGTTCAGTGGTTTAGGCGTGAAAAGGTAACAAACAAACAAACTCATTTTAGCTTTTATAATATTAGTTAGGAAGTTAGGATTAGGATTACGATAGTTAGGATTAGGATTAGGTTATTAGGATAGGATTAGGATTGTGATTGCATTTGAGCAGAGTTGCAGTTACGTAATATACGTAGGACGTGACACATCGGCAGTATCAGTATGATTACCGATGTGTAAAGTTTAACGACCCCATCCCTTAGAGGACAACATGGAGCACGAAGTACTACGTGCCGCGCTTATACTAGAGACAAAAGTAATAATAATATTCATGTTAAGCGAAAGCAACGTCGAATGCAAGTAGCGATATCAATTAGATAGCATTTAAATTTAAAAAAATGTGGCGTTTGTGTCTTTTGTTGTAAAATCTTGGATAAAACTTAGCACAGATAGACCATATATGTATATTGAATTAATGCATAGGTCAAATATATTGAATTAATAATATTGTGATCCAGTAGAATTCAGGCCGGCATAGTTGTGGGTAGAATTCGTAGTTTTTCAAAGTCTGAGAGTTCTTACTTTGTGTTATTTGTTTGTAAAAGAAATTTGCGGCGTTGATTGTTACAAAAAATCAATGTCGTGTCATGATTTCTTATTTTTGTTAATAATTCTGTTCGGGAGTTTTTATTTATTCAATTGGCAACACAGCCAACTATCATATTTAAATAGTGGGGTTATTGTAGAGGGGAAAAATAACTCGTTCTCTCGGCAAAGATCGCTCAGCAGTAAGGAACTAGCATTCAACTGAGTAAGACGTTCTCAATAGTCCGTGTAATTGCTGTGAGTTTGGTAATATAGTCACATAATATTTTAAACGATTGAGTTTTATTATATTTCAGAAGTGGGATGAGTAAGTACACGCAAACATTTTCGATAATTATCTTTTTGTAATGGCGTTATTTCTTTCTTATTTTTAAAAGTTTAATTAGTAGATACTTAATTCGATTGTTTAACTGTGAACAAAATGATAGGTCGACTTTTACAGTACACTTTACAATACACTACACAAATGTAATAAACTACCCACATAATTACACACAATTACATTATACGCGATTCCCATAGGAATCATCACAACTTGGTGTATTTTCGAGTGTTAAAACTGAACGGTTACCTTGAAATACACTTAGTAACTCTTTAACTGGAGTGCTGTTGGGGAATACCCTCAGTGTATCCTACATATTCAGCTAATGAGTAAGGTTTACTTTCTGAAGGCAACCATGCCGACAAACCAGAGGTTCGCCTGCCTATTGGTTGAAAACTCTACACGCACGAGTGTAAATAATTTATTTCATTGCATATTATTATGTACCTACATTATAATTCTTTAGTAAATAATTGAAATATGCATTATAAATTAGCAGCGCTTAGATGATATAACCTATGATTTTTTTTTTAAACATTAGCATTTACATTGTATCAGGAGAATACTTGGTCAGGGTACTCCCTGATAGTTTTTTTTAGTTCTAAGAGTGCATTGTGCTCTTGCGTGAAATACTTGGACGAGGCTACTCTTCGTCAGTGTTTTTGCTGGAGCATAGTGCCGTTGTTTGCTTAGGTATAACGCTTACGCTTACCTAGTCTGAGTGATTATACAGTGATATACTCTTCAGCAGTCTTTGGCTGGGATGCAGTGTTATTACGTAGATTGACGAGTAAAATACTTGCAATAGCTTTTGTAGTATTGAGGTAATTTCTTTGTTAAACAAGCGCTGCTGGTTTATAAAGCTACTTGACTTGAAGGCTGTTGCCACTTGACTTGCAGGCTGTTGCCACTTGACTTGGAGGCTATTGCCACTTGACTTGGAGGCTATTGACACTTGACTTGGAGGCTATTGCCACTTGACTTGGAGGCTATTGCCACTTGACTTGGAGGCTATTGCCACTTGACTTGGAGGCTATTGCCACTTGACTTGGAGGCTATGTGCGCTTCGTGCTACTAAGAGGTTATGTGTGCCTCGTGTGCTGCTAAGAGGTTATGTGTGCCTCGTATGCTACTAAGAGGTTATGTGTGCCACGTTTGCTACCAAGAGGTTATGGGTGCCTCATTTGCTACTAAGAGGTTATGTGTGCCTCGTTTGCTACTAAGAGAGGTTATGTGTGCCTCGTTTGCTACTAAGAGGTTATGTGTGCCTCGTGTGCTGCTAAGAGGTTATGTGTGCCACGTTTGCTACTACGAGGTTATGGGTGCCTCATTTGCTACTAAGAGGTTATGTGTGCCTCGTTTGCTACTAATAGAGGTTATGTGTGCCTCGTTTGCTACTAAGAGGTTATGTGTGCCTCGTTTGCTACTAAGAGGTTATGTGTGCCTCGTTTGCTACTAAGAGGTTATGTGTGCCTCGTTTGATACTAAGAGGTTATGTGTGCCTCGTTTGTTACTAAGAGGGTATGTGTGCCTCGTTTGCTACTAAGAGGTTATGTGTGCCTCATTTGCTACTAAGAGGTTATGTGTGCCTCGTTTGCTACTAAGAGGTTATGTGTGCCTCGTGCTACTAAGAGGTTATGTGTGCCTCGTGCTACTAAGAGGTTATGTGTGCCTCGTGCTAATAGGCATGAAAGTGGATATAGTGACAAGAATAGAAAATGGTATGTTAAACTGGTTTGGACATGTAGAAAGAATGGACGAGGAAGGATTAAGAAAGTTTATAAGGCTAGTGTGAATAGTCGCAAGAGGAAAACCTAGGTGAATGTTTCTCGATCAGATCGGAGGCGTTCTGGACAAAGGCCAGGTTAAGAGCTCCTTGAACCGACGGGCGTGTATGAGATATGTGATGAAAGTGAATGAAGCCAGAGAAGTTTGACAGGATCGTAGCAAATGGAAATCCGTAGTCTCTGCCTACCCCTCTAGGAAAACAGGCGTGAATCTATGTATCTATGTGCTAATAGGAGAGGTTGTGTGTCTCATACTAATAGGAGAGGTTATGTGTGCCTCATGCTTTAGCCAAGTATGCTTTGATTAATATGCCTTTTTATTTGTGTGCCTTTTGCTTTTTAGCAGAGGTTATGTGTGCCTCATGATTTAGCTAAATGTGCTTAAATTAAAATGAGGTTAGGTTCGCCTCATACATATGTCATGTATGTGTGTCGACTAGCAAAGATTAGTTGTCTCGTTAGTGAGCCAAGTACATTCAAGTTACATAGTGTACATCATTGAAATGATCAGTGTCATATGTGCGTAGCATAGATAATTTTTTGAAGTTGAAATATTAGAGGATAACCATACTTTATGTAATAGGCCGTGCTACTATGGTCCATTACTGACTTTTACAATGTTTAGTCGTCTAGGCATGAAAATATCGATTCAGTCCTAATGATATTATATTTTTATTTTTGAGACCATTAAATCGGACGACGCGATAACTCCAGGTCCTGATGGTGACATTTGTCTATAAATATGTTCGCGGACAATTACTATTGTTTTGTGCACATTAGATATACCTACTTTAGGTTTTTTGTAATTTTAACTGAAACATAATGATAATTATATAATATAACTATCATAGAAAAGATTTTGGACAATTATGCCTATTGACAATAAACAAATACGATTTAAAGAAATTATATTACAATAGGATATATAATAATTTGCCGATTCTTAAAGATCATACGTTTGAATTCCATTATACGTTTTTAGATGCATATAGGTATGTTGTTTGTCTTTGAACATGTTTATGTTCTAAGATAGCATGGAAATATATACAAATTCGGTTTGTTTTTCTAATTTGGTATATATCATAATAATTTTAAAGGCATATTAATTATCTTAATTAAAACATAAACCATTATCATTTTGAGTTATATTTCTGATAGTTTTTATAACTGTGCATTCCATTATTGTGTCGCAATAGGTGTCCGATGTACAGTCATGTTATCTGACCCGTTACGCATACTATAGATGCACGCGGTTTCACTCTTAATTTTATAGTACACATTATAATTATTCGGTTAATAGTAGATTAAAATTGTAATCTTTCCAATGAAATATCTCCCTAAATTATAGTATGATCAAAGAGACATGTTCATTGTTATTTGGATTATAAATTTAATAATTCTATTATAATTTGATAATCATTATGAAGCCATTTTATTTTGTATAAGAGCATTTATTGACTATAGCTGCATAATCAAGTCCACTTTTCTTACAAAGGTATCGTTTAAAATTTGACAACGTTATTAGAATGAATGCATGAGAACGTAATGCTATCGGAGGGAGGCATCAGGCATGACATCGGTAACTTATGTAAACAATAGAGGTAATGAAATTTTACACTAAATCATGTGATTGAATTTGTTTGAAGGAGTTCTCAGAATTTTGACATAATTTTTGAATGATATTAATAGTCAATGATTTAAAATAAGATTGTATATTGGTTTGGTTTTGGTATAGGTTTTCCAACGATATTAAAAATCTTTTTGTTATCTTTTGAATGCATTTAGGTATCGTTCATAAAATAAGATGGATGATATAGGACAGATATAGAGATGTGATACTAAAAGTGAGGTATAGGTATGAATATTTTATTATGATTGATATGAATGTTAGGAAATGTGAAATACAGATAGAAATATTTGGTTGATATGTTTTTGACAGCTATTTGACCCAATGACGATGTTGGATTCGTAAAGACCATATTTGGTATTTGGATTTGTTTAAATAATGTAGATGTATGTTTTGATTATTATGTATGAGGTTTCATTGTGAGGTTAGAAGTGAATTTATGTAGGTACACACAAGTGATAATAAAAGAATTCTGTTCCTTCAATTTGATCATGGTGCAAACGAAATTTCTGTGGAAATTGTTAGAGGTCAAAGTAGCCTTAAATAAAGACCCATGATTTGGTGAAATGATTTGGTGAAATTATTTTATGATGGCTTGATGAAATGGTTTGATGGAATGGTTGAATGGAACGGTTTGATGGAACGGTTTGATGGAACGGTTTGATGGAACGGTTTGATGGAACGGTTTGATGGAACGGTTTGATGGAACAGTTTGGTGGAACGGTTTGGTGGAACGGTTTGGTGGAACGGTTTGATGGAACGGTTTGATGGAACGGTTTGATGGAACGGTTTGATGGAACGGTTTGATGGAACGGTTTGATGGAACAATGGAATGGTTTGATGGAGTGGTTTGATGAAGTGCTTTGATGGAACGGTTTGATGAAACTGTTTGGTGAAATGGTTTGATAGAACAGTTTGATGAAATGATTTATTGAAATGATTTGTTAAAATGATTTGTTGAAATGATTTGTTTGATGAAATGATTTCATGAAATGATTTGATGAAATGATTTGATGAAATGATTTATTGAAATGATTTGTTGAAATAAATTGATGGAATGGTTAGATGACATTGGGATGGTTTGATGACATGGAGATGGTTTGATGACATGGAGATGTTTGATGACATGGAGATGGTTTGATGACATGGAGATGGTTTGATGACATGGAGATGGTTTGATGACATGGAGATGGTTTGATGACATGGAGATGGTTTGATGACATTGAGATGGTTTGATGACATTGAGATGGTTTGATGACATTGAGATGGTTTGATGACATTGAGATGGTTTGATGACATTGAGATGGTTTGATGACATTGAGATGGTTTGATGACATTGAGATGGTTTGATGACATTGAGATGGTTTGATGACATTGAGATGGTTTGATGACATTGAGATGGTTTGATGACATTGAGATGGTTTGATGACATTGAGATGGTTTGATGACATTGAGATGGTTTGATGACATTGAGATGGTTTGATGACATTGAGATGGTTTGATGACATTGAGATGGTTTGATGACATTGAGATGGTTTGATGACATTGAGATGGTTTGATGACATTGAGATGGTTTGATGACATTGAGATGGTTTGATGACATTGAGATGGTTTGATGACATTGAGATGGTTTGATGACATTGAGATGGTTTGATGACATTGAGATGGTTTGATGACATTGAGATGGTTTGATGACGTTGAAGTGATTTGATTGAAGTGATGTGATGACATTGAAGTAGAAGTTTATTCGTATGCATATGAGACATAATTACAGAGGATGTTACAAAGGTTAAGATACATCATACCTCGCCTTTAGTAGGCGTACGCAGCGATAACTCAGTGGGGAGACCAACAGACTGCAATGCAGAGGGTCTCGGGTTCGAAGCCACGTCGCGCACCTCTGACTTTCGGAATTTATATGACTTTTCGAAGTTATGTGCGTATTGATTGACAATTATCGCCTGCTCCGTGCCTCGGAGAGCACGTTAAGCCGTCGGTCCCGGCTGCCATGAACATCTATGGCAGTCGTTATTGGGAGAGTGTCGACACAAACGATCACACTGGGTCGAAGTGTCGCCGGTCTGCACTGACTGGCCCCCACATAAGATAGGATAAGATAGTAGGCGTACAGTCATGATTTGAACAAAAGAGTGGCCATGAGTTTCTTGCCCGTTCTTCTCATGAGCCCTACACCCTTGCCTTGCTGAACGTGGCAGTAAATGGAAATTCACAAAAAAAATTGTGTAACTTTGACATTCATAAGTGTTGCCCTGAACTTGTGTTATTAGATAGTACAAATAAAATAACAATAATTAATAGACATAATATTCATTATCAATAGGAACAATAATTATAAATATGCGAAGGAAATAAATAATATCGTAACTGTAAAAAAAAAAGAAAATAGTATAAACAATGTCAATTTCCATTTAATAATTACATAAGTCAAGATAAATTAAAAATAAATACATTGTATAATTTTATACAGTACTTAATATTATATTGCTAATAGACATTTAGTTTTAAAGTATGTGTGAAATAACAATATTCATTTAATGTATAAAAGCAATTCTTCAATAGTAATTTTTTTAATTTTGTTTAAAATTCGATGATCGGGATGTTTCTCTGTTATGCATAGGGAAATGGATATATACTTTTCATTCTTGCTAACACCATATCTTGATCGTATGATAATGAAAACTGAGTGATTTTAGTTGAGGTTGTGCTCCAGGAGTAGCATGGTATCGGATGGCCGAATGTCATGATTTCTTATTTTTGTTAATAATTCTGTTCGGGAGTTTTTATTTATTCAATTGGCAACACAGCCAACTATCATTTTTAAATAGTGGGGTTATTGTAGAGGGGAAAAATAACTCGTTCTCTCGGCAAAGATCGCTCAGCAGTAAGGAACTAGCATCCAACTGAGTAAGACGTTCTCAATAGTCCGTGTAATTGCTGTGAGTTTGGTAATATAGTCACATAATATTTTAAACGATTGAGTTTTATTATAGTCGGATACATTATATTTTATTACTGCCATAATAAACATTAACATAAATGTAATATTCTATAACATAATATAATAATATTCTATCACATACACACAACACATCTAGCCCAAACTAAGAAGAGCTTGTACTATGGGTACTAGACAATGGATAAACATACATATATACTTTTTTTTGTAAATACATACATATTATACATAAAAACACCCAGATTAAGTCAAACATCCATGTTCATGCACACAAATGTTTGACTTGTGCGGGAATCGAACCCGCGATCTCAGGCGTGGCAGTCGGTTACACTAACCACTACGCCAACGAGGCCGTTATCTCCTTTGAGGGTTCATAGGTTTGATATAATGTAAAAGTTTCTTAACATTTTTTGGGTCTACCCTCGGAACTTACTTATAACTCGTGCATAGCTCGGTGCATTTGTAGGACACAATCGAAGTACACCAATGTACATATAATGATGTTGTAAATAAAATAAATCCCAATAATTTTTCGTTTACTATCATAAAACAGGATTCGTAGTCAAGTATTTATAATTTAAAGTAGACTAGTTTCCTCTAACTTCATAATTATCTGACTTTTACCGAAGTAAATAATTTGGCACTCTATAAGTTAACGTTACTATGTAAAAGAATATTGAATTGATTTTTTGCCTAGTCATATCAAAATTAAGACGTGTCTCGGTATTAAAATGCGCTTCACTTAGTTGTGCCTTTTAATAAAACAATATTCCGTGTTGTGCTTGCTGTATTATTTAATTTAGTACTTTATACTACATTGCACGAGAACAATATAAACAACAAATAATTACATTACATGTTTAATTTTAAAACTGAAAAGAAATGATTGCTTGATTACGACACTTTGCCGTGATCATTACCGTCGTTGTTATTGTTTCATTGTGCGTCGTTGTTGTCATCGCCTTCAACATAATTGTTGGCGTCAACATTTTTATTGATGATGTATTTACCATTATCAATATCATTTTCTTTATCATCATTATTATCGTAGTCGCCGTCATTAACTTTGCGTTTGCGATCACCGGAACGTTGATCATTGCCTTTGCGACCTAATGGCAATAGCAATCCATTGCCACCATTGGCATTGCCACCATTTCCATTGCCGCCATTGCCCTTACCCTGGCTATGTCGAGGCCTGATATTAGATTTTCCTTGCCTAAGTGCGAGTGTAGGATTAATAATCAATACCTTGGTAGGCGCGGTTTCTGCTATCCCTGATTCAGTGATAGGACCGTTACCATATAGACAAACTGATTCACACTAAAACATATAATTATATTACTACTCATTTCACATAGATACACGTCTTTAATGTTCAGAACATTTTGTATACAACATTGTAATCAGACAGACCTCCTGATAATAAGCGGTTTACGTAGCCTATGATCATTTGTTGCACTCAAGCATCACTGACTATATGGAAACAGAAATAAAGAAGGATGATAGATATAGAACCTTCGAAGTTCTTAATTACGGGACGAAAAGCAGTAAAAGCGTTACACAACTCTTACGCCCGTTTATTGCAAGAGCGTATTTCTGATCTGGGTGAACGCTGGATGTCACCGTTAACTATCAGGCAGGCTACATGATAGTTTGCTACGTGTACGAGTAACACCAGCTATCAACACAAGAAGAACTTGCGCATGTATCCCGTTCACGTAATTCTTGCGTCGTGTATGCAACACATTATACATTTAATCAATTGTAATTACAACTTTTGGTTATTAATCCTTTTTCATACATGTGATAATTTTTATCAATGTACGTAATACAGCCTCGATTGCCGTGTTAGTCCCATGAGTTTGCTACGAAGCTGTTTGCTAGCAAAAGTGTTTGGATTTTCTGTCAGAAAATATTATGTGCATGGATTCTGGCAATGTGCCCAGTGCATGGCAATAGCACTGCATATCATTACCTACTTTCGGGGATAAACAAGCGTCAATCTTAGTATGTATGTATACACTACAAGCGTTTTAAATTTCAGTGATTCGATTATTTTTATTACGTTTATTATCAAACATGTTTACTCTATACACTTAGGAATAACTACCACACCACGTACTTGCACCTTGTGTCTGTGGCTGTTTAGTTAACTGATCCCGTTCTAAACTGGATTTGCGGGATGAGTTGACTAGTTCATTTATTTTATTATTTTCCTTTTGTCAACTGCTGCTTCGAAATTAGGCAAAAATCTATTGTATATTTTCAAATTATATTAATTAATGTTATAATGAATAATATAAAATATATGTTAACTGCCTCATTTGAAACTAATAAACAGATTAGATATTGGTATTTTTATCACCAAGGGTAACGAATGACTAATAAAACAATAAACCCCACGTGCACTCATCCCTTCCTGCGGGTACTGATAAGGTTCTTAAACTGTGATTGGCTGAATTGAAGTATTCGTATTTTCACAATGGGACTACTTGACCTTCAAATGTACCTACTTTACTTAGTAATGTTTTTGTGATATTATTGTCAAATACGTTTCTCGATATCTATACAAATTATAAAATTATGAAACGGGATCAGTTGACCAATTCAAAATATACATTAGGTCAACTGATCCCGCGGGTCCAGTACGAGTGGGATCAGTTAACTAAAGAGACATACCTGCTATGCACACTATGCACGTAACTGGCGCGGCTATTAACACAAGCTACATATATGATAAGTTAGCTGTTACCAGACTTAAAAAAAACGCTTTGCGCTTAAGCTTCGGCCGAGTGATCGCGTGGCCGAGTGATGACATTCGTTGGACGTTTACAGGCAAGTGAATTAACCTACGCATGCATAACTGTTCAAAATAAAATCACGTTGACGTCATCGAATACCATAAGAGGAGAGTCATACTAAGAGAATTAAACTGACCTGTGCATAGTTATAAAAGTTGTTGCTGTTACCACCACAGCCAGAATATATAGCTCTCTTACAAACTTTCCACAAGTTATCAAAGTAGTACCTTTTGATTGCACCAAAGCAAAAGCCATAGTCAAATGTCAAGGCACACCAATTTGGACGGTGTTCTAAAATAGAAAATGAGAAATCAATATAGATAAAATGAAAAGTCCTGATTCACTCACTGACTCATCAAAGCTTAGTCCAAACCCTTGGATATTAAAAGCTGATGTTTTGCATCCAGGTCTCTTTTGTGATATAGACATAAAATAAAGATATTTCGTAATTTTCACGAGATACGAAAATAAAGGATTTGCGCTAAGGTAGCTTTCTTATAACATTATGTTATACATAATTATATTGTTACTAGAGACTTCAATTTGGGCATGTACACGTCATTATGATATAACTATTTTCAGGATTGTTCGAACTCTTATATAAAAGGTTTGACTGATAATTATTGTACGAAGTAAAAATCTCTCCAATCCTTCCTTTTTAAATTGAATCTTCGTCTAGGTAAAAACCGTTGAAGCAAAAGCACAATAAAATTATTAACATCTATGCTATTATACATTATATACTCACTTGGTCCTCCTTGTTTACTTAAGCATTTATTTCGACATTCTTTCTGGCTATCGAACCTGTTACCGTTGCCTTGACAGCCACCCCATATGAATGTTGTACAGTTGGCAATTTCAGGTTCATAATAATACATATTAATGCCTGCACGACAAGGGCCTTGGTCTGGTTTGAGCAGACATGTCTTGGAGATTACTAGTATCATAGAGAATAAAAAAGTTATTTAAAAAATAAGCATTTTTTTTATAATTATCTAACCGTTTTTTCTGGTCCACTAAATGGACCAGCCATTTTGTTTTGACGTATGCTTACTTTAAAATAAAATGCTTATTTTGGGTCAAATTAGTCAAACGACAATAACTGCCCTTGATTTCATTGATAAAAAGTTGAACTCTACTTCTGCATAAAATTTTGCACTATTCAGGTTGAGGCAGCGCATATTACGTATTTGGACTCTACAGAAGGCCAGATCCAAATCCAAAGGAATAATTTCTACAGGCATAGTTGTCCCGTCTAGGATTCGAACCTACAATACGCGCCGCAACGGTATGGTACCATCCACTAGCACAAGCTTAGACATCTACATAATAAATATCATGAAAAAATGGTTTTAAAAATATACCGCTATTAATTTTCCACATACCAGCAATTTTACAGGTAAATACCTAGTGTTAAAAATATATTAGTCAGTGTGATATTTACCAGTTTGCTCGTATGCAGCGAATTTCGTAGGCATCGTTACAGGCAGTACATTTTGAAATATTCTCACACCAATCACATTGTGTATATTGAATATATACAAATAAAACAACCACGGCGTAACTGATATCATTTTTTAAACAAGAATAAAGCACATTTGTGATCGCCGAACGGCAATTGTAATAAATATCGAGCGTATAAAAAAACAATTTATTGTAGAATGTTATTGAAAAAATATTGCGGCCTTTAAAATTTATTTTAGCTGACGGTGTTTTATTATTTGGGGGATTTTTCGTGTACTTCCAATATTATTGTGGATTTTTAAAGTATTTTATACCGGTTTGAACATTTCAGCTTTCAACACCTTCCTCGGAGATCAACGACAGACATTTATTTTATTTTTTCGTCGTCTATCTATCTGTATTTGTTGTTATAAATCTGTGTCAAGACTAAGTTTGTACATTGGGGATATTTATGAAAACTAATTGCCATCGAATATTATTGGAGAATGAACTTAAGTTGTTAAAATTTTGATCCGTATATCTCCTTGTTCTGGTATAACGTACAACCATTAAACGGATTTGAATGCGGATTCTGCATCTAGGATAACAATTTGAATGCCATGGCAACGCTTACCAGAATAAAAATATCCCTTACGTTAATCCAGGATCAGATCTATATGCTTAATAATAATAATAATAAATCATTTATTTCTTCTCTCGCACAGATAATAGTTAACAGAAATCAATTTTAACCTAGATATACAATCCAAGATGTAATAATCTGTGTGAGAGACTGGTTTCCGTACTAGGTAGAAAACTGTATGACAGATGACCAGCCTCTCCTAACACTGCTTGCCAAGATTTATCAAAATCCGTACAATGTTTTACGCGTAATTGAGTAACCAACATCTTAATATCTTCATAAAGTTTTCTATTTATAATAATGTTAGAAGAAAGTGGAATATTATATAAGATTAGCACAGTTTCTATTTTTAGTGTCGACCAACGTCTAACTTTGTGGATCTTTTTCAACACAGAAGGGCTCTTAGTGTGTTGAAAATAAATAGCTAGCAAGTAGGACAAATGTATGATTAATTATTTTTATTTTGTTTTGTTAATAGACAACTCCAGAACATCTTTGTTTTCTTTTTCTTTTTTTTTCTTTTTTATAATATTCTATTACATACACACAACACCATCTAGCCCAAACTGAGCAGAGCTTGTACTATGGGTACTAGACAATGGCTAAACATACATATATACTTATTTTTTGTAAATACATACATATTATACATAGAAACACCCAGACCAAGACGAACATCCATGTTCATGCACACAAATGTTTGACTTGTGCGGGAATCGAACCCGCGACTTCGGGCGTGGCAGTCGGTTACACTAACGACTACGCCATCGAGGCCGACTAACATCTAATAGAAAATTTATTCAGAATTAAACCCTATATCGTCGTTTACATTTTTGTGAATCACACGAATGATCAAACCTATAACACTGGGTATGAAGCAAGTCGTAAGGCGACCACTTAAATATCATGCCCCTACAGTAATAAGTAAGAGAGCGTTTCTTAAATACACCTGTGTTCAGCCGATAACTGTAGCCGGCTTTTTAAAAGTTTTCATGAAAATTTTCAAGTGAAATATTAATATTGGATAATAAAATAATAAAGTTTAACACGAGCGGAAGTGACTGGCTTAATCGCATACGTTGAATTATAAACTATTATTAGCAGTTTTCATGCTCAATCTTTTAACTATTTTATCAACAGCCGCTTTCAATTCTTATAACCAATTTTTAATAAAATCTTTATCTCCACATCTACGACTAATGCAATGCATAATGCAATGAAAAATGTGTTCTGAAATATTTGTTGGTTATAAGAATATCATGATCGTACAATTTCGGGGACGTAAATCATAGAAAACAGGTAGAGTATGTGTGTAGATCTCATCTGTGTAGTTTTGTTAATTCTAGTAAAGACTGTGTTTTAAATGGTCGCCTCGCCGCTACCACGGCGCCGGTGCCGAGTGTTGTTGGTCAGATACCCACACAGGACAAAAGATGGTGTGATCCACAAATGGTTGTTCCAAATCTAGATGTTCTTTGAAAGCTTTGTTTTAATATTTATAAATGGACTCATGACACAGGAATACTTGTAATACATGAATTACTTCTTTTAATACAAAAAAATATTAGCAGTATCAGAATAAGGTGTAACATGCTCTTATTACAAATCATAATGAGTGAAGTATGTGCGTACACTTATATCTTGAGCATCCATTGTGGATTCTGAAATCGGGCTTAATATTACTGGGTAATTCTTTATTAAGAAATTGTAAAGACTATTACAGGCATAATTATGTCATATACATGATAGCCAGCAATTTATTTGCCCACTGTTTGTTGACCTGAAACATGGCGGACCAAACTTGCATGCAATACACATCCACGTCCTGTGAAAAATAAATCTTAGATTTATAAATTGCCACAAATTTAAATAAATAAATTAATGCTTGAAAATCTAAAAACAGCGCTGCAAGATTTTACCAGATAATCAAAAGTTTCGAGTACCTACAATCCGCTTACTGCAAACCAACAAGCTGAAGTTCAGTTTACACTCAAAATAAACCAGTCCAACTAACGAACTTAAAACTTAGCGCAAATGAGACAGACGCTGTCGACACATCTTGCGTTTGAGATCTTAACGAGCCTCAAATTCTATACTATAACGTTTTTCTTGCGCTCAAACTCGATTACCATATGTATTCTCGGTATGAAATTCAGAACAGCTTTCGCCCTTGGCAAATTTGCATTGTTAATTGTGGCTGCCAACGTTGCCGCGTTGCGCGAAGTTCCGGTCTGGTGTGAGTATGTTAATGTCACTATGTTGGTGCATCTTTAAATTTCGTGTAGCCTCCGTTTATCTTCCCTGTTTCACGTACTTTTATTTGTATGTTCTCGCTTTGTTGGACTTACCTAACAGATAAGCGGTGGCGTCGGTTAGATGCAAAAGCTTCATCAAGTAGGTGCTGAAGCGTAAAACCAAACTCGTTTGCTACTTCAACTAATGATTTCATTTGAGTTCAGTTTCACTATGTCATTATGTGTAGAGCACAGCATGGTTTCAAAGAAACAATTTAAAAATTGCTGCTAACTGGCGCAGCGTTAGTGAATGGGAATGCTGTGCATGAGGTTTCGTGTTCGATTTCGGGTTAGGCAAAGTATTACTGAGTTCTTCTGTCTAGAAATTTTCAGTAGCAGTATAGCGTCTAGGAACTGCCCAGTGGCCGACAATAGGCATGTCCATAGGGGTATGCCTATAGTCATCCTTTCATTTGCACCTCACCAAAGCTAGTGAAATGTATATGTAATATATTAATCAACTCACGCTCTAGCTCCTAATTGGCTAGGCAGAGGTCTGCCACTCTAGGAATAAAAAACTTGTGTCGCGAGGGCGTTAAAAATATTCAAACAACGGACACCCAGACTGGCAGACCGACACCGGAGAATATTCAGACCCGAACTTACTATTTAATTTTGTTGATCATACAAATTATTTTACCATTTGAGGATCGAACACAACACTTGATGCATTAGCAATGACCATGCGACCACTAAATGAGAGTTACTTTAGTATATTTACCATTAGTATAGATTCCCAAGAAAATAACGAAATAACAAATACGCTTTTTTCATTTGGCCACTTGTTTATTTTTCATTTGTTAATAACTTCATTCATTAAGAGGTCTCGTGTCAATAAAACACTTGTGACCGACTTACTTTAAATTCACAGTTCCAGTAACTCTAGTATCTGTCGAAATAGTTAATAAAAGTACATCTAAAATATACGTTATATTACCTTTTTACCTGTCGACGTTACTACGACTGATACTTCGAATAAAAAACGAAGGCTTACACTCTCTATATGTATGTAGGTACCCATATCCACAGTTACAAGTTTAGATAGCGATCGACTGAATAGACTTCTACTGTTATTCGAACATCAATTTGCTTTTGGCAACCAGGTACAAAACCTCGCAAAGCGGGCAAATACCGCAAATCCCTGAGGCTTAGATAAAAGTAACCTTTTGGTATTGCAGTTCAGGCAATATGAGATACTTATCTATTTGCTATTAGAAAATCCGAAGGTGAATCATTGTGTATTGGTGTCGGTACATATAGATTTGGCACAGGCTTTGGAAATATTAGGACTTTGCCTATGAAATCGCCGTATTTAGAAGTGAAATCTTCTTTAGGCGCGTTGAGCACTTCTTGGGTGAACAAAAATCATAGAACTCGCGTCATCATCGTGAACAATATCTCAGAAAAAAAAATCCTATGCAAAAAATAACGAAGTTTTGACCCCCTTAATAACCTCTAAGAAAGTATCAGGAATCCGACCCGCCGCTTTTTCTTTTTGTTTATATAGAAGTGTTTATGATCAAGAATTAAAGTTTTCACTTCTATCAGTAGTCCCCAAAGACTGCCCCAATTTTTTATTTTACTTACTTCAATATACAATGGTTATTTTGAAACTGAATTTCCAATTCGAGAAATGATTGTTGTTGTTTAATAACTTGTTTATAAAGATACACCCTAGTACTTTCAAGTATGTTCACCTTTCTGGACGTTAAGTTGTCTAACACAATGCCAACATGACATCTGAATTATAACTATTGCATTATCACGCTCACTTAGATCGAATATAGCACAGTTTCGTTCGCACTCACTTACTTACTAGCTTACATTTTTAGTGGCGACACTTTTTTTTGGGATCAAAGTACGCTAAGAACACACATTATATAAATCTTTAAATGTCTTTAATAATTAATTTGTGATCAAAATTAGGTCACTCAGAGTCTTTTCGATTTCTTAGTCTCAATACCGTAGATGGTCGTTCATATTTATATAATACGTAACGGGTATTAACGTGATCATGATCATAATGTTTACCTTTTTATGCTCGACGTTTCAATTACACCGGCGATGGTCACAAGCATCACAAGCAAGGTCGCAGTTTTTGTTAATATCCTTAGGCACGTCATATTGGCCTGAAGTCTAGCAATATCATACATACAAAATATCATGGAATACAGATTTAAAATATGATAAGTTTTATAAACACAACGTTGGCGATTATCTTCATACAGAAAGGCAATTTCACAGGTAAGATCTCATAGGTATTAGAATGGAGTCACAGTTAATATTCTGATAGAAGTTACATGAGCATTTTTACATGAACACTACAGTGGTTATCAACGTGACCTCATTAACATTGATTTACACTTGTTTATCCAGAAAAGGGTTAGCAGAGAGGGTAGTACTTTTCGAATTGGTAAGCAGAGTACTTTTCACTAGCTTCCTCTTTAGGTCCTACCTCATAGGAGTCGAAACTATTGCCATCTATGGGCCACATTACTGGACTCAGTGCTACTACTGAGGATTTCAAACATAATAATAATGTATAAATATTGTGGTGTAAATATAGGTCACACCCAAAAATGTAGGTACACAGGGACTCAAGGTTTCAAGAAAACATAAGAGCAAACTTTTGTCTCGGGATCAACAAGGTTGTCTTATACCTACTTAACTACATAGTAAGGTAAAATTAGCGTTAACTTTGTTTATGCTAATATTACATGTTGTCTCAGACTACACGGTTTTTACATGAATAGATGCTAATAACTACGACTGATAATTTTCAATTAGTTGTAGCAATTTATTCCATACAAAAAATTCTTCGAAACAGTTTAAAAAAACATTGATGATAAAAAGTCTATTTATAAAAACAACATTGCATGCAAAACGATTAACCAACACAAAGATCGGAGATGAAATACAAATAACATTCACAAAGCAAGCAATTGAATACGCTGCAGATAAATATTTCGCGCGAATCCCCCAACACTATAGCGCAAATCGTCTGCTTGTATACCTAAGAATCCCGTTTTTCCCGTGATTGAGGACTCCCGGATTGAGTCCGGATTGAGCGGGGATTTACCGCGGGAATCAACTCGGCAAGAAAATGCTTTCGTTCTGCATACTGCAAGTTTCCAGGTATTCGCTTCGTAGGATTTAGAATTGACAGCATTGGAATTGTTATTATTATCCTTTCGTAAGTCTCGTTGTTATTCATGGAAGGTTTTATGGTTCTCTTTAATATTGTAATGGTGTTTATGAAGTGAAAACTTCGTTAGGCGCGTTGAGCAATTCTTGGGTGAACAAAAATCATAGAATTCACGTCATCGTAACGCTTCCACCCTTTCCATTTTTAAATTATTTTAGAATATTAACAATATCTCAGAAATGGTGCGCACTACGCAAAAAATAACGAAATTTTGACCCCTTTAATAATGCCTAAGAGAGTATCAGGAATCGGATTTCTTTTTTGTTTGTAATATACTGTTTATGATCAAGGATTAAAGTTTTCACTTCTATCGGCAGTCCCCAAAGACTGCCCCAATTTTTTTTACAGATTTTTTATGCTTGTATTGTAACGTTTTTATATTATACTACATATTGAACAGTATTTCAAGGTGCGTACATATATTAAGATATTAAAGTGAAGCCTAAATTTTATGGCAAATCATTAGAACAAGTAACTATTTAAAAAAAGATAATCTGAACCTAAAAATGAGGATACGTGGGATTTATAATCAGATAGACGCGCTGATTTGCATAAATTGTACCGTAATGCTTCCAGAGGGTTTTGACGACATACACAAATGTATTTCAGCAATATTAAAGTATATTGTAAAACTAAATTACATAAGCCATATTATAAACATCTGGTACTTCATTAAATCATTGTTTTTTACAAAAATTTTTAGTGCGGCTTCGATGTCATAGTGGATATTGAACCGACTGCAACGCTTCAGGCACTCGAGGCGAGCGGGATCGATTCCCGCACAAGTCAAACATTTGTGAGCATGGACATGATGTTTGTTATGGTCTGGGTGTTTCTATATATAATAATAACGTATGTATTTATAAAAAAATGTATATATGTATGTTTATCCATTATCTAGTACCCATAGTACAAGCCCTGCTTAGTCTGGGCTAGATGGTGTTGTGTGTATGCGATAGAATATTATAAATATTACAATTTACGATCCTATAGTATCGTATAACATGAAAATGTTTATGTCGTCACCATGTGTGTTGTATTCTTGCTATGAGGCAGTTTCCAGACTCCTTGGCAGACGGAATGCAGAATGCGGAATGTGTCCTTCTTGCGCTGGCAGTACAAAATCTTTTTCTTTACAAGCGAACATATAGTACAGTCAGCAACATATATCCATAAACATTTTGTAGATAAACCTTACATACACAATAATGATAATTTCTTATTTTTTACAGCATCAATAGTTTAACATTTTAATCACGATTGATTACTTTAGAATTATGTTTAGACATTTTTCGTTTATAAAATAATGTATCAAATTTAAGAAATGTAAAGCTACTTATGTTGTTGACTGTACATTTACCGTGCATTAGGTGGGGCGTTTCTTTGACACAGTGATAGGACAAAAATAAATGTTCTCCAGTAGTATGTATGATTTCTAAAGCTTAAAGAATCGTTATACTATTCTGTACTAACAGTGTGGCAGTTGTCTCCTGAGATTCACATGCAATATTTTTTTCAAATATCACTCATGATCATCATCATTTTCATCATCATCATCAAGACGTTTCTCTCGCAGTAAGAAAGTATATCGCAGGTAACTTTACAAACATTGAATTTACTGACTCAAAGACAACACCGAGAATTAGAACAACTCTTTATGGAGATTCAGTAGCGTTGCTGTAGTGAATGGATCTTGTTAAATAATAATAATAATAACGATTTTATTTCACATGACATAGACGCACAGATAAATACCTTATAGACTAACATACATACATTGTGTAAGTATTTATGTAACTTATTAACTATGCTAGTAATGCTTCACTTGCACTCTGTTGTTGTGCGTTCATATGGCACTTGTCCGCGGAAGCGACGGAACACCACACCCTTCGGCCAAAAGTCCGCCTTCATAAATACATGTAGGAAGCAAGTTGGGACTTGCACCACGAACGCCTTGAAGTTCACGTTGCAACGCGACTCCAGCAGCTGCACTCTTGGCATGTACTTGGACTTCTGGCGTACATATGCCGCGATGTCCTCCGCCTTAGTGATGTTATGCAGGCGAGAGATGTACACCGGTGTGTTCGGTGCTGCAGCAGTTCTTATTGGTTTTTTGATGGCGCTTCCTCCTTTGCACTGTCACAAAACCACCCTGAGCGTCATCCTCCCGGTTCTTTGCCATTTCAGGTACCAACTTGGCGGCGGGAGCAATGGGCGTGCTCGCAGCTATCTGTTGAGCCTCTATTCGTTTAGGTCGCGCAGCGATGCGGGGAGGGACCGCGGGGACGGGGGCGGGGCTGAAAGGCACGCGTGTAGCACATTCCGCGGCGACAAAACTGCTGACGCGAAACTTGCGACCGATACATTGAAGCAGCCTGCGCCTCAACGCGTGATGACGTTGTTATTACGCGTCGGTGACCTACTTAAAAGACACAGAAATGCGCAACTCTTCAATTTCGTGCACAAAACCATGACGGTATCCTGGGATGCCTCCAGCTTCTTATGTACATCCGCTAAACTGGCCTTAAGGAAAACGATATCCTTCAAAAGGCTTGTAACATCGACATGGTTGCAAGTGACGGGAGGTAACTTATTTCCGCTCAAACCCCGGTGACGCTATATCGCGTCGTCACATTTGCACCCGTAAAACCCCGGTGACGCTATATGGGGTCGAAGCGATGGGACGTGTTTTGTTTGCCGTGTTTTTATTATAAGGCCTGTATTTAAAATATTGAGTTGCATATCAATGTTCTCAGAATGAACTGAGCTTTTCGAATGAATATTTATCAACTGAATAATATTTTTCTAAATATTTTTTTTGTCATGTCACGTGACTTTGCGCCACACGTTCATTCGTCTATGTTATTTGTTCCGCTGTTATCTGTAGTTTTTATAGGGCAAGTATGTAAGTATAATACATAATTGGAAAGCTTATTCTTTCTATTTTTAGACACAATAAAAACAATAGTGACTATTGTTATTGTTGTATAACAAATTGAAGCCCAAAATAACCTATTATCATTTCTCAGATTTCCCGCCTTTTTTGATATTTAACTTTTTTATTACTTTATTATATCGTATTTCAGGTTTTAATCACTATAATAGTGTTATTTATTAGTATTTCTATAAAATATGTAAAAACCACGCACAAGGCTACGTCAGAATTTTTTTTAGAAATTTTTCAATATTTACTTTCTCCGCGCTCTAAAATGTACTCGTCACGCACTTTCAAATGCTAATATCTTATTTTTTTCTTACAGACATTATAAATACTTTTTTTTTACTATAAAGAGTATTTAACTAGGAAATAGAAAAAGTAAAACATCTTATTAGACAAATCAATTAATCTATATAATAAAGATATAATAATATCATCTCATATTTCCAATTCGGTTACTTTAACCAGACGTATAAACTAAAATATACACGTAAATGCGATGATTCATAACACTTATCGTAGCTTACAATGTATACTTCTAAGAAACACAAGCTTTGTTATCATAACTTTGCATTCTAAATTATAAACATCTGCCGACCCACTCGAATAACGCTCGAGTGGCCTTGAGTGCCGGGCGGCGCGGGACGCGGGGATTTTTGTTGTTTACATTAGCGCGCGCGGTGTCTGATAGGTTAAGTCCTTCGCCACAAACGTCAGCACGTCATCAGGATCGGTCTCCTTCGGCAGCGTGATAATATCCTGCAGACTTTTCTTTGTCCCGTCACGCCTGCGAGACACCATCTGGTCACTTTTGTTGAGCGACGTGTACACCAGCAGCTTGGCAGCAGCTATGTCCTCCTCGCTGAAGTTCGTGGAACATATCTGGATGGCCGACACCTCGTCCATGACATCCAGCTTCTGTTGCAGGATCGCCAGCAGCTCATTGGCCACAAGTGAGTCCCTCATGGCAATTGCGCCATTCTTGCAATCATATTATAAACTTAAAAGTCCATAGTATATTGTTTTCAGTTACCAGCACCTAAGAAACAATTCTGTTAACAATTTTAGTAAAATAATCATACTACTAAATGTGTAAGCCAAAGGCGGTACGCCACTGTAGCAATAAGTCAATCAGTAAGTAACAGAAGAAAAAAGAAAACTAGAAAACTTCTCTTTCCTTCCAACTAAACAAAAACTAAAACGGAGTAAATAAGCTGCTTCATTAGCATAGCAAACAAAGAAGAATCAATTCGCATCAGCGCATAGTAAATAATTGAGGTGGAGTTAAGGCAGAATAAAATTCTTAGCTAAAGCTTTGTGGCGTGTGGCTCGGGGCGCCCTCTGGCGGAAGCCGCGGAGACAAACTATGCGAACGGGAAGACGGTCTGAATAAGTGACACAGGTTAGATTGGCACAGAGACTACGAATATTTCGTTTATTTTTATCAACCCTAAGATTACTTACATATTTTTAAACAACTGTATTATTTTTTAATATGGGTCTCCGTGCTCCTACTGCAATGCTTAATATTAATCACTTCACTCATAATGTAGCATCGCGATCGCTACTTGTTTCAAACAGCTATCATAACTTTGATGACTGTTGTTCAATAAGTGTTACGCAATAAAATAGCTCTTTAAGTAATCATAGTAATCACTTAGTTTATAATGTCATTCATAAGTTTTGTATACAAATACCTAATAATGTTGTATAAGTATTGTTTTATAAGTCATATCCATATTATACAGTATGTGCCCTTAATTAATGCATGTGGCACAGGTTTTCCCTAGTACAGGCACTCCTTATATATTACCTTTACGATGTAACCTAAGCTCTGTATAGATTTGTACCAATTTAAGTTGAATAAATGATTATTATTATTTTCCTGATTTCTTTTTTTTCTCAGCTCGTGGCTGGTTTTAGTTACATTTACGGGCTGAAACCAAGTAAAATGTAGTGTGTAGTGTGTAAAGATTATGTTAGAGGTGTTGTTTGTGTTGTATCGTTTTCTTCAAGGGACATGAATTTCCTGACTATTCTGCACGTGTTCAAAATTGCGGCTTTCTGCAGGCTAATGTAAGTACAAGGTTTCTTTGAGATCAATTAATTTTAGGCTATGGCGAAGATGCTTAGGAATGATACCGGTAGAAGAAAGTATTATCATTGGCTATGTGACTTAGACTATGACGCCACTGAAAATATAATTTGCACATTCAAATAGACGATAAATGTATATTGCTTATGTTAATGTTGTACTATATACACACACGTACGCACACATATACATACAATACAAAATTCTCACACACTACAATTACACATACATACACACAACTCTCACACGCAACACTCATACACACCCACAATCTCACACAGACCCACACAAACACACACACAACCACGGTTTATAAATTATCTCTCTTATTATTGTTTTTTATGACACTGTTTGACAGGTGTAGCTACTAAGCTAACTGTTGTAGTGTTCAGTGGCGAGGACTGGAGATCTGTCACACAGGTTTCGAACCTAGTTAAGACTCCAACTCTCAACATGGTTCTGTTTTTGCTGTATCTATAAATATAAGAATACCATTGTACCTTTTTGACAGAAATAAACAATATTTATTAGTAGCTTTTGCCCGCGGCTTCGCTCGCATTAATTTAGAATTTGACAATCAATTCGGGTTGTACTCTGCTTGTAATAATATAATTCAATCATGATGCGAAAGACACGTGGCTCCATCTATTGTCATAAGAACGTTTTTGTTGTTTTCCTCGGGAACAGTAATTTTTTTCGGGATGAAAGGTAGCTTATGTCCGTTTCTGTACACCTGACAACGTATATGCAACATTTTAGGATGATCGGTTCAGTGGTTTAGGCGTGAAAAGGTAACAAACAAACAAACTCATTTTCGCTTTTATAATATTAGTTAGGATTAGGATTAATATTATTATAACATTTTTCACGCGATTTTATTAATTAATTTGGGGACTTCATGATGTTATTCCAATATCTCACATTATTCACTTTGTCCCAAACGTAGCATACCAATCGTCACTTGTTTTATAAAGGTATGATATTTCCGCGGAAACATCTAACTCAATGCTTACTCTGTGCAAACAACAGCACCGCCTCGCGCACGATGTTTGTTCATTAGAGGTTTTAATTTGATTTTTCTAGCGCGTTCTAATTGCAGTGCGCTTATAATGCTCTACTCATTCATAGCCTCCATAGCGGACGCACAATTAGGTCCTGTTTATTTTATACACTATGAAATTGTATTTGTATTTTGTTTTTGTGTTGTCTTGTATTCTATGGATGCTCTGATTGCTTTTATTATTTCAGTCAGTTTTTAATTTTCTTGGCAGGACAGGGTTTATTGTACGTCATTATTCATAATATATTATTCTTCTTTTAGTTGGCTCTGTGATTCTCAAGCTCAGTGCGACCGACTTAAAAGTATAAGTTAGTACAATAGAATATTGTCATCGAAATGAACGTTGTAACTGAAAAAATGAGAACAAATTAAGGACATTATGAAGTTAGTCGGTAGTTAATAGTTGTAAGATAATTGGACGTTACTGGTACCGATAACACTGACATTAATTTCTTATGGTTTGCAACGCGTTGTATTTAGGCCTAGGACCAATCATGAGACTTCAGTTATAGCAGCGCACTGTTGTCGTTATTTGTTTTTTTAATAGTGTGATAAGGCCAGCTATATCTTGTTCCATTAAGAAACATTTAAAAAAAGAAAAGTAGCAAAGCATAGGCTTTTTTCAGGTAATCATATATCCAATCTCAGATTTTTTGTGTCACGTGAAAGACTTTGCGATCGTGTTTTAGGTTTTGTGTCGGAATTCCAGTCAGTCAACGAATAATTTATTCGAATAACTATTAGTATTAATAGTTATTCGAATAAATTATTCGTTTTATTTTAATTACTGGAACATTGGGATATCTAATCGTTATTTACATATCGTTAATCTCCAAATAATAAGTATTTCAGTATAGATATTTCATAGAAATTAAAAAAGATTATTAATTTAAAAAATATTTGTTATTAGCGGCTGTACGTAGAGAGCGATGAAGGGAGAATCAGAAATCGTTTAGTAGTAGAGTAGGAATTATGCTCCTAGTGGCACATTTATACTTACTTAGTCTGTTGGCTCGTCTGAGCCTATAATAGTATAGTGTCTCTACTCTATGTGCGTGTTAACCGCTGATACAAAAGACAGCCTCTTAGGCCTTTGATAATTTCTCGCTAGTCGTTGGCTTGACACTCAGCTCATCCGTATCCACATGACTACTTTAGTGGAATATTACGAACATATAATTGTAATAGTAATAATAACTCAAATATCTTATCTAGGCGCTACTCGTTTGTAACATACATCCATGCACACACGAAAAACTTTAAAGTTTGTGAAATAATCTCTCTGTCATAACTATGACCGCGCTTTGAGTTGCTCGCCGTCATTTTATTTCGTTGTACCAAATACAGTCGTATTCTGAAGCACTTTAGGTTGAATTTTAATTGTTTCTGAATTAGTCTCTTCGCCGCCACTCCGTCCGTCGGCGCTGACCCTTAAGAACGCTATGGCTTACCTAAGAACGTCGCGGCTTGCCTAAGGATACCATGGCATAGTTGCCGTCATTTGCATGAAAAGATGTAGATGGTTCCCTTACCGTAATACGCTGCTAGTAGGCGAATTTCTTATTGTTATAATTGAACCTAATAATATTTAATTGATATGCGACAAGGTTTCACGTGAACCTCACGAACCTCAAAATCCGTCGTTATCCTGCGATACATGGATTATAATAAATTGGATGTAGTCTTTTGAATGTAAATAAATAAAAAAAATTAAATGGCGTTATTTGACTGATTATTTTGGACCATTTCATTATCATCATCTATTTCCAGGACAAGCAAAGTGTAATGTAAATATTTTTGCATTGATACGATGATTCATTAGACTTGCTAATCCAATGACATAAGTTTGCTCTTGTTTTTTTCGATTTTTGGTCGGTGGTCAGGCTTCGAAATTAATGACCAGGTCAGGTAAAGTGTTACTGGGATATACACACTAAAAATCAGTAACAGTAGGTAGGTAGTCTATATAAGACAGCAATGCTCCTATTACGAGGAACTTAAGCATATTTGGCGAATTTTGGGTGAACTACACATATGTCTAATTATTATGCATCTACCATCATATATAAACAAAGGTTAAGCTTTTTTCATGTACTAGAATGTAATAGAAAGTGATAGGTTACCAAAAGCAGGCACTGCTTTGGATAAACATAATTTGATTAGAAATTATTAGACTATACTACCTTCGATATCTATATATTAATACGTGAAGCAAAAACTTTGTACCCCTTTTTACAAAAATTGCGCGAACGGAGGTGTATAAAATTTGACACAGTTAGTTTATATGGAGAAGGAGGGGCGAATCCTAATATTTTTATAAAATATGCATTAGAAATACATTAAATTAATGACAAAACACTACACGCATACAACCATGCATTTGACACACGCAGTCGAATCGCGTTTGTAGTATTTCGACATTGTTCGTCTGACGTGACGTCGTACAATTCTGTGTAACTATGGTTACCTATATCTTATTTATATGTATTAGAGAAAAACAGAAAACAAAGTAGCAAGCTTAGGAATTTTGGTGGAATTTTGACCACTGGGCGACCGCTAGTACACTGTAAAAGACATAAGTGTGCATCAAATGTATCACCAAAGTCTTAGCCTTCAACAAAGTTACAATTAGAATACGCTGTTAATTAGTTAATATAGTTAACAAAAAATCGAATAAATGTATATAAACAAAACTAACTTCTTATTATACTAAGCCACAAAAACGTTCACAATTTGTTAAAAGTTTGTATGATAGAGAGTTTTAACACAACGCCATCTATCCCGAGCACATCGAACTGAAACGGCTTCACACTCATGACGCGAGCTACGGTCAAGAAATTCAGTATTCTGAACTAGTGGTGGCAATTGATTCAGAAGGTACCGATTGAGACACCAAAGCTATCTGAAAGTATATTTGAATTTTTATTTATTCTTTATTCCTAAGATAAAAGATACCAAAATAATTCATATGCGATTGCGAATGAAGATATAATAATATATATAGGTTTTACTCTTAGAACAGTTCATGATTTTACAAACATGAAAACGATTATATTCTTGTATAACGCACTGGTTAGAAGCCAACTGGAAAGTAACGCAGTCATCTGGTCTCCACATGAGACTAAATATAGTCTCATGTTGGAGCGGGTACAGAATAAATTTGTAAGATATTTGTACATGCGGTACTATGGTGTATATCCGTTTTACCCATTCATGTATCCCACTCTATTCGTTTTGGGTATGGTAGGGTATAATGAGCTAAGGGTTAGGAGGGAACTAACATCGACCTCATATATATTTAAAATATTTAGAGGAAGGATACATAACGCAGATATGCTGAGACAGGTGAATATGTGTGTCCCTGACGGATATGTAGGGCGGTGACGCCGGCCCCGGCTGCTGGCAGTGCCGCCGGGCACAAACCTACTGGGTGAGGCACCGCTGACGCGCGCACTGCGCACTCTCAACCTTATAGCTGAAGAAGCTGACCTATTTTGTATTGCACTGAGTGAATTTACAAGAGTGGCATTATTTGTAATATGTTATAAACTTAAATGAACTTATTGTATAAGTATTAGACACTATCGCATTAGGTATAAACCTATAAAGATATGTGTAATTTTGGATAAATAAATAAATTAATATATTTACTATAAAAAACCTTAACTGATTGTCAGATATTAAATAACTTATTAGACATTTAAGTCGAAATTGGTTAGTATACCATAAATACCATACTAGTAGTGTGTAGTATTGGGGCATAGGAGATCCTCCTTTAGGATTATAGGCAATTATAATAATTATTATCTGATCAAATAAGAGACCTATAATATAAGCTACTCGAAACCGATAAGTATGCATAAAGTACCTATGTTACAAGATAGATGTAAAATGAAAAAGGTAGATACATATATCTGGATCGTTGCAACCCGAAATCCGTAGTGCCTTTGGAGTAACTAGCTTAAATATAATAAGTCTTAAGGCCACTTGCTCGACCACTTACAAAATACGTTTAGCACTAAATAGATTTAAAACATCGTGGCATCTCAGTCACCTTCACACGGATGACTGCGACAGCACGATGTTTTAAATCTATTTAGTGCTAAACGTATTTTGTGAGTTGTCGTGCAAGTGGCCTTAGTATGATTGTGATCGGAGGCCTAATTACGTAATAAACACAGAAAAGGGGAGAACCGATTGAGGAGGAATAGTAATTTATTGAATATAAAAAAAAACAACACACTATTTATTTCAAAGTTTATTTTTATTTACAAGTTGTCGTAAGTAATTAAAAAAATATTTGGATAAATTATTTAACAACATTAAAATATGAACCAAATGTGCTTAGCATAACATTAACATAATGGTAATTTCAAAATTCATAATTATAATTTTAGGACATGAAGTTACATGTGAATAACTTTATTATAGAAAGGCATTAATGGTAATGTGACTGAACACAAATACTCTTTCACTTCAAAAGCGTCTATTCCTAATAATTCCTTTAGAAGATCCTTTGATGGTATTACTAAGACATTCTTGTCCTTCACAATATTTAAAGACAGTACTGGCACTATTTCTCTAGCCGATCCAACATTATGTTTGAAAAGAATCGTCAAACCTTCTAGAACTTATATCGGGAAATAAATCATGTCAGTGATGCCTTGAGGACTTGAAGGACAAAAATGTATTACTAGTGTCTTAAAAGAAAATTTAAGGGACTAACGGTCAACAGGATACCACTAGAGCTTTTGCTTCGGCGGTACTCTGTTATACGACACGAATAAACTTAGTCTTAACATTTAAAATGAACCTTTGCAGCTAATATATTAACGTTACAGTCATGACTGTAATACATCATTTAAAAGCGAGTTAATTGCATCCGTGAATTGCTGTTATTCAGGCAAGCATGCATGAAAAATACGTTGTATGGATAGTTGTTTCGAGTTTGATAGTATATTATGTTCTAAATGTTTCTAATCAAGATTTATCCCAAGTGCAGCCTAACCAATGCATTTAATAGATTGTTTTATAGCTACAAATATATTCACTTGTCTGTTATCAAAGCGTTTATGGCTGACGACTTTCGATGTCTTATTATAGGATAAAATAAATTTGATAATTATTATTGTCGTATAAATTAAATCATGATTTTGACCGTGAGCTGACAATCTGTCAAAGATATTTGGTACCAAATGATCAATGCGATGCACTCGCTAGTCAGTTCTAATAATCCGACAGACTCAATAGTTATCGAATCGTCTTGATATTGTCTAGTGTAAAATTGCAACACGTGTCAAAGCAAATTCAGTGCTTTCTAAGCAAAATATTTCAAACTGTACCTCAGTTCGTAATATTTCGGATTCGGATATCCTTGATGCTTCTGAATTTTTTTATTGCAGAAAATGTAGTGGTCTGTCCGGTAGTAAGAGCAATGGATTCAGCAATGTAAAGAGTATACACAAGTTACACAACCAAACTGCTTCATACTGTACTCTCTTCAATACTGGTTTACAGAAGACCAAGTCATAAAAGTGAAACTAAGAAAGAATAGTTCGAGTAAAATCAAATAAGAATTGGTTTGAGGACGTCTGCTATAATCAGTATGGTTACGGTATATACTTAACTATATTCTAGCTAGTATAATGACATTTACATGAGAAACATATACTCTAATATATACCTAACGGAAATAACATGACAATGCCAAATATAATTAAGTTTGTAAATAACCAAAAACTGTTGTAACTCATCCAGATATTGATTTTATGATTCTAGAAAGTAATATTACAATGTTTGTATTTACATGGCACTATAATTCTTAATTTCGATGTTATAAATAGGTGTTTATAGATAGACCGAAAAGGCAAAATCATGAAGCATCAAACACAGAACAATAAAAAAATAGATAAGGCATTTTCGGATATTGAAGTCGTTCGTTTATTTAATTATCATGGTAGTGACACTTATTACAAAAGAAGTAGATGTATCTTAGTTCTCATACATCAGTATGAGAACTAAGATATTGTTGACTTTCTTTTTACACATCTTTCAATTAGATTTGTCGGTGGTTAACTCCTAGATCGATGTTGGGATGCCGACGCCCAGATGCATTAATTTTTCATTATGTGTCGACATTTATATTTTTTATGTTGTATAGACTTGACAATTAATTATTGACTTTTAGGTGATCCTCATTCTAAATTACTGAATATAAACAAATAATTGAACTAATTATAAAATGTCAGTACATAATAATTATATATGATGAAAATTTAATTTTCGCTGCTATTCTTACATTATTAGGCCTGGAAGCCTAAATGAGTTATCACAATATTTTATATAGTTATATTAAAAAGAATTATTATTTACATCCTTACTATAGTAATTGTGTAATAGTGTTTAAAAAATGGAATGTACAGAGGTGTTAGTATTTTAAATTAAAATACAGAAAACGCATGGTTTGTGAAAAAGCTAACAATTTGGTTTTTAAATACAAAACGTTTATTTAATCAAATAAATAGGTTTCACTTGCTGCAAAGCTTAGTAAAATAAAATTGAGATGATTTATCTAAGCATTCAGCAAATTTTAACCATCTGATATGGTCAAAAGTTGCTGAATACTGTTTAATGTACCGTTACCCACATTCGTTAGTTCATACTTATGTATTTAACATATTCAAATCAAATAATGTGAGTAGAGGCAATGTACGTAATACATATTTTAAAATTATATAGCAATCGATCTTTGATGGAACCAATTGACACCGAGAAAAGTTGTAGTTAAAGTTTAACAGTCGATTAAAGGGTCAACATTAGTTGTTAAAATATATTTTTTATAACAATAATGTTTGTATTCCTCTCAAGGATTAGAAAAAAATATATAGGCAATTTAACAGTATATATTTGGGACTTCGCAATCAACTATCCATCAAACAGGCGTTAATATTAAAATTGTATTTTATTAATTATTTATACAACATTCAGTCAATAATTATCATATTGCCAGAAGAAAAAGGTGTTATGAAGCGTAGAGTGGACAATCATCAACGACACAATATGGATCAATTATTATATTCGAACAAAAGTGTCTTTGGAAAAATCTTATGCAGCGTCTACTAAAAGGGATAACCAATGATTTTCATCGATGCAAACAAATTGTATTCGAATAAAATACCTATTATTTGAATGCATGGACAACACGGTATGAAAATGGGCGACAATAACCGTCATCAATGTCATTCGAATGCAGTGCACTTCGCTAAAAGTTGTATATTATGTCCATAGTATACCCTGCTCGCTTATATCTTATGAATGAATTAGTGATTGCATTAGCTATGTTTAAGTCCATCAAAACGAGGAGCAGCGTATGATAGCAGGCTACTGATACTAACCCTGTATGGTTAGCCTACTATCATTCTAGTATATATGCTGTTATTGATAATTTCCTGGGGAAGGGGATCAATATCAATTGAACTGGGAATATTCCGATCGGAAATTTAACTATTTTAATCATCGATCAAATATACCATAGATGCACGATCGTCGCTCGAAAAACGGCCCTAACAAAACTGCATAAATCAGTCGTATGCGCTATACTATGCACCTGTCCCACTCACTCTTGCGTGCGCTGCCCGTAAGCGAGAGCGAATCGACACCACTACTACGGTGGAGACCGTACCATAATTATACTTAGTACGCTTGCGTATCGCGAGTAACACACTTAGGACGCTTTACATTGACGCGTTTTAACTAAACTATTACAAAATGTTTCTCAGTGGGCGTTCAATGGTTATTCCGGTTTATTTCCTGGATTGCATAATAAATGCAGACACTTATAAGTAAGTAGTACTGGTCAGTGCCACATATTGACGCGGTTTTTGTATGAGAATGTGCATCTATGGTATATTTGATCGAAGGTTTTAATACAAATTAACTGCATGGATGACGTAGTGGTTTAACTGGCCGTATCGCCAAGTGTTGTGGGTTGATCCCCACACGGGGCAAACATTTGTGTGATCCATGAATAGTTGTTCCGAGTCCGGGTGTGCTTTGTGTGCATTGTTTGAATGTTTGTAAAAGTCCACCGCAATACAGGAATTAATCATAGAGCAGGCGTTGTCTTCTTTAAGAAAAACAATGGGATTAAATATAATGCTCACCAAAAATACTAATTGCGCAGCAAAATATGCTTACTAAAATATATCATAACGAGCACCTACACTCCTCAAATCACTGCATTCCGACTCGGAAAGGTTAGGTTATGTTAGGTTCCTTCTTAAATCCACCCAAAAATAGGAGCCATCGACTTATTTTGATCTCTTTAAATATATTTTGCTGTGCAATTTGGTTTATTTTTACTGTTATATTTTACTATATCTGGTGATAAGTTAAACATAAGCCAAAAACAATTACAGTATTTATATTAAAAATTAAAGATACACACACTGTGCAAAGTGTGATGTATAAATTATAAAAATGATAACATGATATTATTATTATTAGGGTTCCGTACCACAAAAGGAAAAAACGGAACCCTTATAGGATCACTTTGTTGTCCGTTCGTCTGTCTGTCAAGACCCTTTATCTCAAGAACGCGTGGAGGTATCGAAATTTAATTAAAACTATATATTCAGGTCTACAGTCTCTTGAATCTGTGAAAAAACAAACTTCTAAGTTAATGTAAACAAAAGATACGTCCGTTTATGTCGCAAAAAACGTATATTTCGACACTCTCAAGGTATTCAAAATTTATAGGGTATTTTCCGTTGACCTAGAGCTATGAAGTTTGGCAAGTAATACCGTCTTATACTAAAAGTATAGGGAAAAATCTGAAAACCATACATTTGTAAGTAAATCATAAAAAACAGGGTCTTTATACAAGGAACGGCGGTCCAAATTTTGAATTGAGTTAACCGTGTCATATTTGTACGGAACCCTCGGTGGGCGAGTCCGACTCGCACTTGTCCGGTTTTATTTTTATGAACTAACCCACTGCTGAGCACTCTTATCAGTATAAGAAGTAACACTACTCATACTGAGAAGAGCGGCCATAGCCCACCAAACTGACTCATGGCGGGTTAACCAACTTCACACATCTTTAAGAACATTTTGGTAAACTCTCGAAAATATGGGCTTCCTCACGATATTTCTGCCATTAAAGGAAGCGATAGTTAACTAATCTATACAATCTATACATCTATACATCAGAATCTATAGTCTATATAAATAAAATTGAAGTGTCTGTTTGTAATGTCAAAATAACAGCTTTTTATCTAATGCATATGAAAGTATATAAGGTACCAATACGAAAACATATATTTTAAAAAATGTTGTCTGTCTGTCTGTCTGTCTGTTTGTTCCAGCTAATCTCCGAAACGGCTAAACCGATTTTGACGCGACTTTTACTGGCAGATAGCTGATTGTATAAGGAGTAACTTAGGCTACTTTGATTTTAGAAAAAAATTGGGTTCCACGGAGACAAACACTTTTTAGTTAAAATATACGCGGACGAAGTCGCAGGTAACAGCTAGTTAATAAATAAAACTTCGAAAAGTCAGAAGTCTGCCTTAAGATGCCGAGACATCCGTAGGCAGTTCAACGGTCTCTCACTAGTATATCGCTGTTGATGATGGAATTGTGTTATATCCGCTATAAAAACGCATATTCTGTGTGTATTATAGAAAGAAATAATCTTGCAGAATCCTTATACTAATATAACTATGAATGAAGACATAAAATAATTATAATTATTAGTTATCCTATCCAATACACGCTGCATAAAAAACAAAATACCTTAACCTATAAAACCCAAAATAATATTTAAAATATTACAAATAAATGCAGTGCTTATTATATTGGTGGTTCTAATATCAGACTAAATTCGTAAACTTAACACTATTTCAAAAACTTTCTTTCAACCACCAACGAGTGACGCTTTCATGTTTACGGGTATATTTTCATCATACGCGTCATCATAATCAAGCAACTCATTAATATATTGTTGACCCATCACCATTGGAAGTAGAAATAGGAAGAGGAGAAGTATCCAGCTCTGGAAGCATTTTGCTGATGACGCGCCGTTGAGAGTAACTGGAATGAGGAAAATTATTTTTAAATATCAACAGTCGGCAACATAATTAGCTGAAAATTTAAATAAATGTTAACATAATATTGTCTTCTGTTTACGCGAATGTTATTCATTGAAATTAAACTACTATATACGGATTTTATCGCGTTGTTTATTTGACACTTTATTACAAACTATTACACTATTAAAACTATTTATACTATTACTATACTATTATACTATTTAGATTTATTTTTACACTTTCCCCGACGTTTCGGTAATAGTATAATAGTATAGTAATAGTATAAATAGTTTTAATAGTTTCAATAATTTAATTAGCTTAAAAATTTGTAAAGTTTAATAGTGATTATAGTAGTGTAACAGTTTTTCAAAATTTTGTAATAGTGTCAAATAAACAACGCGATAAAATCCGTATATAGTAGTTTAATTTCAATAAATGTTAACATATTTTATGAATAAAAAGTCCTAATAATAATTCTATATTTTAAAATTATAATTTTATAAAGCATCTTTTAAATATTACTGATATAAAAACTAACATTGGTTATAATTTTTAAAAGTAAATATTATCTAAATTTCACATGTGTGTATCTATTTATGTTAATGATTGTGTAATAAAATCGACGCTCGACCTTAAGACATTTGTCAGTTTAGGTAAATCTAGCTTTTAAAAGACCGCAGACAAATTATCTTGTACAAGCAGCGATAGCTCAGTGGGGAGACCAACAGACTGCAATGCAGAGTGTCTCCAGTTCGAACCCACGTCGCGCACCTCTGACTTTCGGAAGTTATATGACTTTTCGAAATTATGTGCGTATTGATTGACAATTATCGCCCGCTCCGTGCATTGGAGAGCAGGTTAAGCTGTCGTTCCCGGCTGCCATGAACATCTATAGCAGTCGTTATTGGGAAGTCAGTGCCCTCTAATATCCTGACACTGGTCTAGCCTTAGGGTATCGTTAGCCTTCGGGTTGCGGAGGTCAGATGGCAGTCGCTCCGTGTAAAAACTGATATCCAGTGAAATCCGGTTAGACTAGAAAGCCGACCCCAAGTGACTTGGGAATAATAAAGGCTAGGGAGAAGACGACAAATAATCTTGTGCTGTTTTATCTCCGTGCAGCAGTGGTAGTGAATGTGACTGCTGTGCAAGCATTATCAAGTGTAGGATCCTCGGAACGGGCGTAAAACTGTTATTAGGCATCGATCAAATATACCATACATGCACGATCGTCGCTCGAAAAACGGCCTCAACAAAACTGTGCATAAATCAGTCGTATGCGCTATATTATGCACCTGTCCCACTCACTCTTGCGTGCGCTGCCCGTAAGCAAGAGCGAATCGACACCATCACTACGGTGGAGACCGTACCATATACTTAGTATGCTTGCGTATCGCGAGTAACACACTTAGGATGCTTTACATTGACGCGTTTTAACTAAACTATTACAAAATGTTTCTCAGTGGGCGTTCAATGGTTATTCCCGTTTATTTCCTGGATTGCATAATAAATGCAGACACTTATAAGTAAGTAGTACTGGTCAATGCCACATATTGACGCGGTTTTTGTATGAGAATGTGCATCTATGGTATATTTGATCGAAGGTTATTAGGTATTTCTTTCAAGAAAATCTCAGCAGCAGTAAAGAGTCCGGATTTGTGACCGGTACGTGACAATAGCCTCGCCACCTATTACGTAGTAGGTACTAATCGGCTTGAGCGACGGTTGATCACTTCAGAAAAATTTTCGCTTGCACATGTTGACCAGTTGAGTTTGTATCGCCTTAGAATCAGTAAACAAATGTAAAGTGTAAAAAAACTCAAACAAA
This sequence comes from Catocala sponsa, assembly GCA_963564715.1. NCBI lineage: Eukaryota > Metazoa > Arthropoda > Insecta > Lepidoptera > Erebidae > Catocala > Catocala sponsa. The sequence continues at coordinate 3,822,923 of OY751337.1, forward strand.
GAAAGGGGTGTGTCATGGGTACGGGTACCAAGTGTTGACCTGCTATGCGATTTTAACCTTAGGAGTGGTCATCCGTCGCTGAAGTCGATAGTACCTTACCCATACCTGGCGTAATTTGGGTGTAGAGGTGTACTGAATTAGCGTTGGTATTGGCTCCTATAGAGTATCAAACGCACCAATGATGGATGCTCTATTAGAGAAAGCACAAATTAAATAGTTACAGATGTAAAATTTGTTAAAGATTTTTGTGGTTATGGCCGCCGCCAAATATTTGAGAACGATTTGAATCATAGATCGTTACAATCATCATCTCAGCCAAAAGACGACTGCTGGACATAGGCTTCCCCCAAGGTTTTTCACACAGTACGGTCTTGGCCCGTTTGCATTTACGTGACCCTTACTAGGTCTTCGGTACACCGTGTGAGGTTGCCTACTACAGCTACGTCTAATCGTTACAATAAAGGAACAGCACAGGCAGTTGCTTTGTTTATAATAGAAGATACCTACAAGTACTATAGAATATGCATCTAAATCTACCTATAAAAATCTCTAACTTACTCCTCTCCGGCCTGGGATCCGTCTCTGGTGTGAAGAAGTCAAGGTTAGCTGAGCTCCTGTATACGTCGTAGACAGACGCAACGCAAGCGACTCTCAGACGTCCACTCACGAATAGCTCTGGAGTCACTTTGACGTCAGCTTTTACGCTTGTCCAGAGAAGACCACTCTCTGAAGGATGAAGGCTCGTCTCCGAGGAACGAAGCTAAAAAGAGACGAAGATTAAAATTAATGGCTTTTTTATTTTTTGTTGAAAGCGTCCAGTCATCAGCCCTTTATTAAACTAACCTACTATTGAGCTCGGGCCTCTTCTCCGTGTGGATTAGCTAGGTTAGTCTACCACGCTGACCTAGTGCGGGTTGGCTGACTTCATATAAATCTTTGAGAACATTATGGAGAACTTCCAGATATGCAGGTTTCCTCACGATGTTTTCCTTCACCGTCATTCAAACATTGGCCAATGTCAATATGAATAAATATCACTAATGACTAGAATACAAAAATTTCCAGATTGCTAGATATACTTATAATATTGTCTTCTGTTTACGCGAATGTTATTCATTGAAATTAAACTACTATATGCGGAAAGTGTAAACATAAATATAAATAGTATAATAGTATAGTAATAGTAGATATAAATAGTTTTAATAGTTTCAATAATTTAATTAGCTTAAAAATTAGTAAAGTTTAATAGTGATTATAGTAGTGTAACAGTTTTTCAAAATTTTGTAATAAAGTGTAAAATAAACAACGTGATAAAATCCGTATATAGTAGTTTAATTTCAAAGATATACTTATGTAATTTAGTTTTTAAATCGTGTAAAATCTTAACACGTTCAGCACCACGTGTTTATGTCACTATGCACACTAGTGCAACTCTCATAGACCAGTGTATATCTGGTTATACACCTTGAGTAGCCAACTTCAGAGGCCAGTGTATCATTGAATTATATACACCGCGCGGAAAATTTTGTATTATTATAACTTTGTAGCCCTGGCCCTCACAAACCGTTTGGTGTATCTGGGGTACAAAATGTTCGACGCGGTGTATATTTAATGATACATTGGCCTCTGAAGTTAACTACTCAAGGTGTCCAGATATTCACTGGCCTGTAAGAGTTGCACTAGGACACATACACGTGGCGCTGAACGCGTTAATAATTTGTGTATGCATGGCGCGCGCTTTTTATAATTCGTAATTCGAATTTATCAAATTTTTGTGCGTAGCGACGGATAATTTTGTTAGAATATATAATATAGTTGCTCTGCGCACATAAAATACATATTATGTGTAAACCATATAAAATCTAATAGCCATTTAACTACATAAATAGAAATAAATTATATTTTTAGTAAACACATTACTTGAGAATGACTGGACCGATATAATATGTTTTTTTTTCAGTAATCCAAATATGGTTTCTAAGTAAAGTTTATTTGACAATTCTTGAAAATCTGAAAGTTATTTCTCATAATTATAATCGTACACAAATTCAATATATATTTTGTGAATTATTAAAATGCCAGACATAATTAAATAAAACCTATTTATTGTTTCTGGCCGCCGATGTGCCGCTGCGACTCAATAGGATAATGAGCTTTTGGTTCTTTAATGCGTCATTCGGTGCGTTGAACGCATTGCGATTGCCGCGTGCTATTTAAGTACGTATAGGGTCGTGCGTTGATACTGAGCCCACGTGGTTTTGAGCTCCATTTGTATTTGCTAAGCGCTTACTCTTGTTTCTTTTTTTCCATGAGACTAATACACATTTGAACATTTTTAACGTTCTAAAACAAATGTAACGCTCTGGTTTTCGCTTTAAACGCAGCGCCAATCGCGGCGAGTCATGTTGAGCGACGCAGACATGCCAAACGAAATGCGTTTGCCGCATGCAACTTACGCGCCGTATAATACATAACCAAACCTACTGTTATACAATAAGTGGTATAACATAATATGCTACTTTCACTATTGTAAAAATATTAGATAATTTAAATAAAATAAAATAATAAAATAATCTACACAAATAAATAAAATTGAAGTGTCTGTTTGTAATGTCAAAATAACAGCTTTTTATCTAATGCATATGAAAGTATATAAAGTACCTATACGAAAACATCTGTTTTTAAAGTTTTCATCTGTCTGTCTGCCTGTTTGTTCCGGGTAATCTCCGAAACGGCTGAACCGATTTTGACGGGACTTTCACTGGCAGATAGCTGATGTTATAAGGAGTAACATAGGCTACATTGGTTTTAGAAAAAATAGGGTTCCGCGGAGACAAACACTTTTTAGTTAAAATCTACGCGGACGAAGTCGCAGGTAACAGCTAGCGTATAATAAAAATAAAATAACCCATTAATAATAAGTAGAAATGTAAAAATATAGGAGACATTTCGATTCCAAATAGAAATATAAATACAGTCATTCCATTAAACAACTGTTTAAATTATACAACCCAGATATCATTTTAATGAAGATTGATGAGTAAAATAACGTTTTGTGATAAAAACTTTGAGGCCATCTGCTTGTAAAGGTGTTGCTAACATAAGTTACAAGTTTCTAAGGCCCAGGTGAGCAGTAAGAAGAACAATTTTAAAAGTTTTACATCTGCCAATTGGCCCTTTCACATAAAGCCACCGGGGCTTAAGGCTTTAGCGCTAATGTAAGAATAAAAGAAAATTTAGGTAATTATTACAGCCTGTCCAAGAAAGTCTGAACAAATTTCGTTAAAGTAGGTAGTACTTTTAAGATTTTTGTTCTCACGCGGTAGACACCTGTTGTTGAAATGTTTACCACTTTGAAAAAACAATAAAGTTATAATTTAAATAAAAATTATTTTCATTTTATCAGCGTTTGACAAATTTGTTTTAGAAAATGTTAATACTAACATTATTTTAACAGTGGTAGCGTATTGGATCAAACATTAGACATTGGACTTATGATGAAAGGTTGTAGGTTCGAATCCGAAAACAAGCATATTCGGTTAGCTGGAAGAGTTTAAGAAGAGTACTTGTAATTTGTTCCACTGATCAATTCTTTTTAAATATTCTGGCCGATTTTATGCTAATAGCGATGAATCAGCTGAAATAATTTGAAAAAATGCAGTTTAATTTACTTCTATTAATAAAAGTCAGTATCTACTAAAACAAGGACATTTACAAGAGAAATTCAATGGTTATTTGATTCTGTTAACCTTTATACTATCAGTATTCGTGATCGAACAACCTTAATACAAAATTCCCTTCTACGGAAGCCAAATTAAAACTTAAAACGTAATCTGACGCAAAATAAAACTCTAAGAAAACGAACCTAGTCATCTGTTTTATAATACTGAATCTTAAAGTTTAAGAGTCCTTTGAGGTAGCAGTTTTCATTGACTCAGCAATTTAGTCTAAAGCTGATTGCTGATCAAAAACTTACGGATCTCAATTTAAATCGATGTAAAAGAAATTGTAATTGAGTTCGGTGTCGGATATAAAATTCTACTAAACAGGTAATGATACTGAGCATCATGTAACAGCTTTTCGGATGTTCTTGTTGATCCCATAGCATCTTTTGGGTTCGAGCCACGGGTCGGGCCGATGGCTAATTTGTAGTAGTGGAATGAAGTTGTAAATTTTCCCAATAAACAGCGATGGGGTAGGTTCTTATAACGTGGAACCTAAAACTAGGGAAATTTTGGTGCAAAAGACCACGGCATACTCGTTCCGGGAATTTACAGTCATGCGATAATGAACGTTAACTTATAAAATAGACACTAATTATTATGACATTTTCGAACAAGGTCAAGCAATATTAGCTGCGAGTGTAATATTGTCTTTGAGATAATATTATTTCTTTGTTATATAACACCTAGAATATTTTAATACTAAATTAGGTACCGGTAACTTCGTATGACTTTAGCCCTGAGGGGTGACATTGGCCCTTAATTGGAAAAAGCTGTTTAATTGGAAGAAGCTGTTTTACTGACAGTTTATAGTGCTATCTATTGATTGCCACGTGTATTTTTTCGGCAAAAGTTATGATAATGGTCTGGTGGGAACTTCAAACTTTTTCCAATTAAGGGCCAATGTCACCACTCATGGCTAAAGTCATACGAAGTTACGGTACCTTAACTTACTGTTTATTTTGAGAATATATTGTACCTATATGCAGGGATCATCAATAAGAAAATAGCTGTCTGTTTATTATGTTTGCACGACTAAACCACGATTTATTTTTAGCTGAGAGCTAAGATGACATACCTTAGAGAAAGTCAAACTGCAACATTTAAATCAATCAAATTATAACTAGTATTACATTCTAATAAAATATCAATACGCAACGATCATATTATAATCAAACTCACTGGTTCCTCGTTGATGAAAATGGTGAGGTTAGCTGCTGGTCTTCCTGGAGATGAAGTGCAGTTAGCTTGGAGCACCTCACCCGGCTGATAGCGGTCCTTATCTGCTTTCAGCACTGGACCAACCGGTGGTAACGCTGGAACGGTATAAGTGTCCATTTAGGCTGGTTAACTAGGTCTGTAGGTGGTATGATATCAAGTCAACTTTGATTTCATGGACTTGTTTTACTGCTATTGGTAGATGGACTGCGTGGACTACGACTAATCATTAATATAAAAATTTATAATATGGGCCTCGCATATAAATTGTCCCATTGCATATTAGTATGAATAGTAACTTTACTATTCATACTAATACTCCTACCCGCACTGGGCCGGCGTTGTGGACTATGGCCTAACTCACCTCACACTGAGCAAAGGCTCATGCAGTGGGACAATTTATATGCAAGGCTCATATTATTTATTGTTTATTTATAGAAACATTGTTAATGTTATTAATAATGTGTACTGAGTTGATTCGGAAGAACTCGGCTAATAATGATTTAATGGCCGTTTTTGTAACATATTTTTAGCAACAAATATAATTTCTATCAAGTGGGACCTGAAAACATAGTTAGTAAAATGTGATTGTGTATAGCTTTGGTTTCCCCTTTAGAAAGTAAGCATAAATGAAATCTGATGACCAATGTCAGTTTATCTGTGTAATCTAATAGAGGTAGATACACATATAAACTAGGAGTTCAAATGATCATACCTACTTCAATTTTAATGCTTTCGCTGATATATAGGTACTTACATTATTATTGTTACCTAAAAGGCTTACATTTAGTTTAAAAATCACATAAATGTAAGTCCAAAGTCAGGAATATCAGTAATACATTATTGATTTGCCATTACATAATGGAATGTTGTTTAACTCACAACCTAGCAAAAAGAAGTCCAACTTATACGGGTCCTAATTCTTGAGGGACATTTGAACAAAAAAGTAGGCACCCAATTGAATGCCAACAAAATAAAATTCACATCATGGCGGGTATCCTACAGGGCATCATACTGGTACTACTTCTATGAATATTACGTACTTACAATCTCTCCGGGACGTATCTGATTTCAATGTCCGTTTCTTGACTAGAATATGAATTTTGCTTATTTTTCATAGAGTTGTTTTGTTTGAAATACATTTTGTCCCTTGAGATTTAGTTGTTGAAAAGAAACGCTAGTATCTATTCCACTTAGTTAAGTTATAGATTTCAGGTCGGCATTCTATTCAAATATAAAAATATGAATATTCTAGTGGTGAAACACAAATAAGGACTTTTCATTATGTTATGCCATTGACTCTGGTTCTTTGTACAAAATAATATTTTTCGATGGCAAAACTATTCTCGCTTAGTCTAAAAGCTTTGGCTTTTCGTTAGGTATTGAGTGTACTGAAACTTTATGATTTATGTTTTTAAATTACGTTCGTTGTATATGCTGGTGATGCAAAATTATTTTGACGACAATTTCGTTGGTCAGTATAATAAACACACGGTACAGTAATTTCTAGCGTTGATTATAAACTCGGTTCTCGCGATGGTTTAAATTTCTTTTTCTTTTATTCTCAAAAAACTACCAGTAGATTGATAGAAAGATAAATAAAAGAGGAAAGGGAGAAATAGCGGAATGTAGACCTGGGTTTATTCTAATAACTTTTAAACATTTGCGCCGCCGCACCAGTCAGCTTGTGACTATGGCGGTTGTATCCTGGTCGAAACGTCAAGCATTATAAGGTAAACACTATGCGTGGGTATATTCTTTTTCTAGGTTGCTCTAGCTATTATGAACTACTATGATAGCTATCGTAATAGTTCGTAATAGCATTTCATATAAGTATTCATATATGAAGATATATCATTTAAGAAGCTCCTTAAAATCTAAACTAAGATTTAATCAAAAATCCTGATATCCGAAAATACAATTCACATAGTTTTCAGAATATTTTAAAGCTCCGCTGTAGAGACAGCAGAGATGCTAGTAGTTTCCAACTCTTGCGTTGCCAGCACAACAACTACCTACCTGGGTTTGTCTGCATGGATAACATAGTGGTTTAATAGCCGCCTCGGCAATGGCACTAAGACTGAGTGACTGACTGAGTGTTGTAAGCTCAATCCCGATTATACGATGCAAAAATTTGTGAGTTCCACTTTTTTGTTCTGAGTCTGGTTGTCTTTTATGTCCATTGTTTTAATATTTATAACAGTGATAGCTCAGTGGGGATATCAACAGACTGCAATGCAGAGGGTCTTGGGTTCGAACCCACGTCGCACACCTCGGACTTTCGGAAGTTATATGACTTTTCTAAAATTATGTGCGTATTGATTGACAATTATCGCCTGCTCCGTGTCTCGGAGAGCACGGTAAGCCGTCGGTTCCGGCTGCCATGAACATCTATGGCATTCGTTATTGGGAAGTCAGTGCCCTCTAATATCCTGACACTAGTCTAGCCTTAAGGTATCGTTAGCCTTCGGGTTGCGGAGATCAGATGGCAGTCGCTCCGTGTAAAAACTGATATCCAGTCAAATCCGGTTAGACTAGAAAGCCGACCTCAAGTGACTTGGGAATAATAAAGGCTAGGGAGAAGAGTTTTAATATTTATAACGTCGCCCGGGACACGGGAGTTGTACCTGGCGTGATTTGTCCTTCTGTAATAAAAATGTTATCTTCGCTTTGTTGAACATAAATCTATATTTCATGGAATCGAGTAATAAACTCGTTTGATACGCATTCATAATAATGATCGCAAACTTTAATTAAAATCTAAGAAATATTCATCCATTAATAGTAACCAGTAGAAGCCTGTGGATAAGATAATATAATTGGATTTGGCGTTATGATCTCACTGTTTAACATATAATCCTACCATCTGTTGTACTTTGAATGCTGCTTCTAATGAACCCTCTCCGTTATGCATATTATATTACAAGAGATATACGCATTAAAAGAAAACTTTTGATGTACTTAATTCGTTTGATCACGTGAAACGTTATCATCTTTTAAGGCTCTGCTAATAGGGATAATCCCTGTACTGTAGATGGCTCAAATATTCAAACAAAGAACACCCAGGCATTAAAGAACTATTTGTCTATATTTGTGGCCAGTCAAACGATCAACTGAGTAAAGTAGAGGTTAATATGCGTTCTTTAGCTTACTTAAATCAAAGTTCTTTCTTAAAGCTTTTATAATTTGATGTTTTATCAATTCTTTGAGGTATATTTCCAGTAGGTACTAATAATTTAAAATCATAATTTTAATAAGTAATAAGGTCAGCCAGACTAAATTTCGGTCACGTGGTTAGTCTTAACCAAAATTAAGCTATTTGCGCAGGTGATATTATAGTGCATAAATGTGTGCGCAAACAGTGCTCTCTCCGGTTCCTAACTCATAATCCAAAGGATGACACTATAACATGATCGGAGAGAGATTAGATGCAGAACTAATACCTTTACGTGCTTCTCGAGGCGCGGGGGATATGGAACACCGCCCCCTAAATCCGGGCTGCTACTAAAAATATTTTGTCTGAAAACTTTATAATTGTATGTTGGCGCAACCCGAGATTCCAACCCGAGCTCGACCTCGTGCACAGCAGTTGCATACACTATCGCAGCACCACCGAGGTAGTTATATGGCATAACTACACACTACAGTTATAGCACAGTAAGCTTAGAAACAAGGTAGTATTAAATGTTCTATCGTGCAGCCTCTGACATTTACCAAAAATAAAAACCAACATCCAACTCGAATCTTGCTAGTGTCTCTCGATCGCTCGTTGCGGTTATGTATTTTTAATAAGTGTGTAATTTTTAATAAGTGTGTAATTTGAGTAAAATATACAATAAAAACAAAATCTGCATTTTCACTATCATGATTTCAGGGAAAAGTATGTTTGTGGAACCATTTTATTAAAGTACGCTATACCATTTAGTTTAATATGCCTTTTGAACATTGTCTCAACCTCAGAAAGAAATAATAAATGCAGACGGTATCGTCGTTTTATTCAAAGGTAACGATAATCTTTTATTTTTAATATTAACATGGGTACCAGTTATGTGCGCATAATAAAGGTATATTATACACTAGATGCTGCCCACAGTTTCACTCGCGTTTATTTAGTTAAGTTAGATTTCATCAATAAAGTTCTATCCCTCGGGAACACTACTTTTTTCTGGATGAAACCCGTGACAACGTTTATGCGATATTTTATGATGATCGGTCAAGCAGTTGAGGCGTGAGGAACGTAAGAAACAAAGTTACATTCGCATTTATAATACAAATTAGGACTAGGATAATTTAGTTAAATACTTTTGAATCAATGCATAAATTCTGACGTCACTGCTAATTGTGAGATCTCAGACTAAATTTATGTATTAAGCAGTATTACAGATAAATTCTCTATTCATGAATGTTGCCCAAATCTCAGTGGAATTTTATAGCATTTCGCTCACGTACGCATCAATAGTTATAACAATAGAAACCTATTTCTAAACTATTTCAATACAGGACACAAGTGCACTCTCATAATGAGTGTCGGGCGTAGTCGACCACTCTAAGCAATTGAAAATTAGCAGACTTTAGACATTACAAGACAGCTATTAAATGGAGAAGAAAACTAAAGACAATGAGGCACTATAAAATTCAATTTATTTGTATAATTTTTAGTTTAGATTAAAGTATTTTTATAATTGTTCTGAATATTTTTTATAACATCATTTTCATTAATTGATACTTACTTCGTTTAATTTGGTATTATATTCGCCAGTTCTAGATAATACCAGGCCACACAGAAAGTATTGCGAAAATAAGTTTATATGAATGAGAGACTAGCCAGTTATATAATCTATTTAAAAATATGATTATTTATAAGTAAAATAGGTACGTGCCAATTTCAAACTTTCCCTCCACATTTTTTGCGAGCTTATTTAAATTATCGTGTCTCATTGAAAAATGGATCTCCGCTGGGAACATTTTCGCGATATGATTTTTTACGATTTCAAGTGTCGCCTGGAACCGAACGAACCGTACGATAGACTTCAAATGGCCTTCATGGATGAAGGACCTTCCAAGGCAACCGAGTATCGTTGGTATAACAAATTCAAACGAGGTCGACTAACTTTGGGGGATGAAGAAAGAAGTGCTCGCCCTTTGACGGCTGTTACAGAAGAAAACGTGTTAGCAGTGAAAAATGATTTCCAAGATAATAGGCGAGATACATATCAAGAGATTCAGCACATACTACAGATTGCATCGGAAAGCCTTTACGAGATTCTACACGTGCATCTTCGCGTGAGAAGGATAGTTTCACGCTAGGTGCCGCACAACCTTAGCGATGCTCAGAAGCAGGCCCTAGTGGAATGGTGCCGTGATATGATAAACAAATAGCAATACTTTCTGAGTGTCCCGCGTACCTACATATAATGTTGGGTCAATGGTGGTGAAATATAGCTTATTATTACCGCCATCAGAAATCACGTTAGACTGACGTAACATCTGTGCTTGACGTCATAAAAATCGAATCCCGTATGACATTTTAGAAATTTTGGAATACTATTTGGAATTTAGTATTTTTACAGTTAATATTTCAGATCGATAAATCACTACATTTAAGTCTACTAAACTATTAACACGTAATATCAATCAATTAATCAATCAGCCCACCGCACGTAATATATTGCTGGTTAATTATCGCTTGCTTTAATGGTGAAGAAAAACACCGTGACAAAACCTGCATCGCACTCCTCCTGCGTATGAGAGTTCTCGAAGATGTGTAAAGTCTACCAACCCACAATGGGTCAACGAGGTGGACTAAGCAACTTCCGCACTAGGAATAGTTCCTTTATCGCGGAGGAATTTACAAACATTCAAACAACGAACACAAAGAAACTTCTGGAAGTTTCAAAAATGGCGTGATCTATAAATGGTAGTCATGATTCTGGACTCAGGACTACCATTTATAGATCACGCCATTTTTTGCCCCGTGTGGGATTCGAACACACAATGTTGGCAGTGGCCAACGCGTCGGATATTGTGATATTGGATATTGGATCGCCTATCCACTGGATAGGCGCTCACTTAAACCACAAGGCCATCTGTGCAGTCATCGTGTATATATGAAACTAGTGGCAGCCGGGGCTGACGCCAAAATTAGGACACCGTTTACTTGTGAAGTTATATCCAGCGAGTATTAGGCAGTTCTATCTGTTACACAATATGTTCAGGAAGTTGTGGGAGCTAGCACGGATTCTGTGATGCATATCGGTTGTGAACTATAGTTTAAAGTCATCAACTTCGTACTATTCTCGATAATAAATACTTTTTAATAATAATAATAATAATGTGTATTGCTTGACACGGCACATATCGTGAGGAGGTTCCTCTCGCTGGAGCCCTAACCACCGGTAGCTTGGACCCAGTTCCCGATGCCGGTGGGTCTTCATAGTTTTTATATTTCCAAATGTGTTTTTTTTATATTTAAAAATGTAATTATTATTGAAAAATGTAAAAATAAAGAGAATAATAATAATATTCTATCACATACACTTGTGTGTACCTATGTGATAGAATATTCTTATTATTATATCATATATTATTATTATTATATGATATCGTTGCTTTTACATAAAAAAGTATATATGTATGTTTATCCATTGTCTAGATGGTGACAACACCATCTAGCCCAAACTAAGCGGAGCTTGTACTATGGGTACTAGACAATGGATACACATACATAATATATACTTTTATGTAAATACATACATATTATACATAGAAAGACCCAGACCAAGACAAAAATCCATATTCATGCACACAAATGTTTGAATTGTGCGGGAATCGAACCCGCGACCTCAGGCGTGACAGACGGTTACACTAACCAATACGCCATTGAGTCCGAACTGCCGAATATGTAACTCGTATAATATTAGATTCCTAAAGAACATCCTATTGTCTATTTGGAAAAATATTAAAAATATTAAATGATTCTACCAAACCTAATTACCTATTTCATTTCCTTAATATTGTTAAGTAATTTTTGTTATTATTTGTAGATTTTTTAATAATCAGTAATATTATTATATGGTATAATGGCTGCAACACCTTGTTTATATGAGTTGTAAATTACTGAAATTATATTTAATTGAATTTAAAAATGGCCGTGAGTTTCTTGCAGGATTCTTCTCATAGGCTCTACCCTATGCCTAAACCTAGCAACTAAACTAAATGTAGCTTCAGTAACTTAGTAAACTCACTAACCTATATATTTTGACGTTCAAAAGTGTTACTTTGTGACCTAAATGAATAAATGATTTTTGACTTTGACTTTGACTAACAAATATTGTAATATTGTTCCTAGTCTCTTTATTTTTTTTTATTTGGGATGGCGTAAGTACTGGCCTCGTCACTGTGAAACCAAGCGAAGGAGAATCAACGAACACAAAGAACAGCTAGACTCAGATCAATAACATTGACGGCCTCGATGGCGTTGTGATTAGTGTAACCGACTGCCATAACTGAGGTCGCGGGTTCGATTCTCGCACAAATCAAACATTTATGTGCATGAACATGAATGTTTGTCTTGGTCTGGGTGTTTCTATGTATAATATGTATGTATTTACAAAAAAAAAGTATGTAATATGTATTCTTATCCATTGTCTAATACCTCGCCACCACGCCTCTCGATGTCGGAAGTGGGAAAAATAAAGGTCCCTCAATTGTATTGTGTGTGATGGTTGTGTGGGACCCGCCACGTCCATCGGCGGGTCGAATCTTTGGCGGGGTCGCGATTTGAATGCGAGAGCCATCCGCGCGGCCACGCTGTAAAGGTGTGAGGAACACCGCGTTGGTTTTAGTCGATTCAGCCCAAATTCCATTTTAGGGGCTGGACCCCGACATATCCCTATCGCCCGCCCCAAAACCGGCGATGGGGAATGTGATTTGCACATTTCACCGCGTAAAAAATAAAAAAAAATAAAAAAAATATGAATGGCAGTGGCGAGGCGACTCAAACCACTACGCCATCCGTGTTGTCAAAAATTTAAGTTATTACATGTTTTATTCAGAAGTCCGTTATCCCAGTTTCGTAAAACTTTTATATTACTCCTAACTGGAAATGGAAAATTCTGCTACATCATGTGATTTAAATCAGTAAATTTCTTATTTTATTTGTTAGTATACGCGACACTATATTGTAAAGTACTACAATGCAAGAAGTTTAAGAAGAAGTCATTGAACTCCTTAAGTTTATATCCATCTGTCAGTATTATTTCGACTACTAATAAAACAGGATCGAAGATAAATATTTCCTCGTATAATTTGAAAATAGAGATATGACACAAAGCCATAAAATAGGACGTAAAAATGCGCGCCAGAATGTTTGCCGCCAAAAAAATATTGCAGCAGACTTGTGCCGGGAAATATTGCTCACTGAAAATGGAGTTTTTGCTACCAATAAATACTAAAATTATGCTGATGCTATGTCGCGTATATAGTTCTTCCATTTTGTGAACGATAGCCGTCGTATGTTTATACTATCCGCATATTATATCTATACATATAATAAAATCGTAGGAAAGTCAAAACTGTACATTGAATATTTTTTGAAAAGAATACTTGGGGCGTGATCTACAATCGATATCGAAGCCAAAAATATAGTTTTTAGAATTTTTGTCTGTTTGTCTGTTTGTCAGTATGTATGTCCGAGCTAAACTCAAAAAGTACTGCATGGATTTACTTCAAATTTTGCATGAATATTACTAACAGGTCGGGTCAACATATAGGCTACATATTATCACGCTATCATCTACGGGGGAGGAGCTGTAAATCTTTATTTTTCTTACGCATTCTGTGACAGCGTGTAATCTAACGACGCATATTTAAATGTTGTTTTTGAGTAAGACATGCTATTATCTAGCTTTACACTATAAAAACTACGCCATTTAAGTAACTTGGGCAGAGAAATATAGTTGGGTTCCGCGGCGACAAACACTTTTTAGTTAAATTCTACGCGGACGAAGTCGCAGGTAACAGCTAGAATTTATATATATACAGGGTTGATTAAAAGTACTAAATACCTTTTACCCGTGTCTGCTTTACATCACACTTGTGAATGATGATAATACTATGTATGTTGGAGGAAGCTATTGAGTCGGGTTGATTGTTGTCTGCACGTATAAATCACAATATAATTTGTCTACATTTTAATTTAATTTTATTTGATTTGTTAAAGTATTCTATAGTTCAAAAACATTATTAATCTAATAAAAGTTATGAATATTGTAATTCACGGAACGACCAATCAGAGCAGAGCGCGTGCTTGAGTGGCGTCGAGGCACCATCTTTACTTTAGGAAGGCCGACAGTTATTGAGACACATTTGAGCGATAGCGACTGATCGAGTCGAAACGTTGAGTTGTGAGTTGTGTAAAAAAGTAAGATCGGTGCCCTGAACCCACTGCTAGGTATTAACTGTTATTTTTCATTCGACATTATTGTGAAGTGAAAATATTGTTTATTCTAAATAAAAATAGTGTAAAACCGGCATCGTTGTGTTTTGTGCTCGAATACCCAGATGACGCCCACTAAACCTATAATGACGTTGCCATAGAGAACAATACTTCTCCGACATGGATATCAAAATATTATTGCATCTAAAATTTTATCTGATGACTAGTTGCGAGCTCACACAGTAACTATATAATTTACATAAGAAATTTTAGAGTTTGAAGACGTTACCTAAAGTAAGCCTAAAATAATAAGCTAGTAAGATAATAGTTCATAATGTTATTTTGTTCCTATAAACACATATTTGGATTTTGCATAGAACTTGGCACTCATTTAGATCTCCATGCTTTTTGCGGCGAAGCCCACTGCCAAGCATAATTTTTTTATTGAACTTGGCTCTCCTTTTTTACATTTATGTTTTTGGTGGGATATCATTACTTTTTGTAAAGAAAACTAGGCAGGTATTAAGATTTAATGTTTTTTCTTGCGCTTACGCTGCATGGTTTTCTTTTTTATGCTATTGTCTACATTCTCTTGAATGTTAGAGATAATAGTGCGCATTGCCCATTCATTATCTGCTACCTTTTTAATACGCTTCCTGTTTATTCTTAAATTAGCCAAGTCCGGGCGATATAACGATCTCAGGCGGTTATATTCTACTATAGGACTATCTTGTGCCTTAATTAATCAAACAATAAATAACTAAATCGGTATTCGTAAGCGTTGTCTATGTTTATGTGTTGCTCGGGAGCGCTTTTATGTAGATTTACTTCTGCTCTGTGTATAATTATGTGGTGCCGCGCGCCGCCGACGACACACCGTTGGCCGGTTGTTTTTAGACTTGACTTTATTTTTATATTTCTGTTATATAGCAAATATAATAATACATATATTGGGATAGTTTCAAATATCTGATTGTAACGGTTCCAACGCTACAATTAATTTTTTTTTGTATGGCAACCCCGTTATTTTTAACATTTTTTTATTTTTAGATTTTTTCCTACGCTTACACACAATTACAGAGCTGGATTCCAAATATAATATGTCAGTCAGTCAGTCAGTGATAAAATTTACGACTTTTTGACCTTTATATCTTTATAACCGTTTGAGCTAGCTTCATGAAATTTGGGCTTCTAGATGTCCTTATGAATATAATTAAACACACGTAGTTTTATGTGTTTATCTTACAGAGGTTTTGAGTTATAGAAGGGTCAAAAGTGGCACCAAGTGGTTCGTGTAATATTACACTCGGCGCAGGCTAGCCAGTACTTTTGCTTGAACTTGGCTTGACACGCTGCCGCGTGTCTCGATGGAGCGGACTAAGGCTTATTGAATATTTCTTTTTATCGAGTTTTCCAAGTTTCTCACAGCAATAAATATATTAATATAAATTAGGAGAAAACTAGGCAAACGTTGTCTAATTTATATATAGACTTTTCAGAGAAAGAGTAGGCTTATATCAAATTGTACTAACTGCGTTCATGACGTATGTAATAGGAGTATGGCAGTATCAATGGTATGGAAAGGATCGAGCAAATGAAAAGTATTAGGGCTCTGTCCATTTCACCAGGCCATAGATGAAAGCCTAATTATGTATGCATAAAAATGGACTCGAATGTAACATTGCTGCGTCAATTTATTATATTGCGCCATAAAATTATTACGAGGGAATAAATCTTGTGTTAATTATGTAAAGTTGTGAGCATCTAAAATGACGACAGACATAAATAGGCTATCAAATTTTGTCCCTCGTAAGTAAATTGGCTATAAGGAAGACCATCAAATGTCCTTAATCCCTACTGAAAGGGATGAAGCTTTATGAACTCCAGAATCTACACAAAGCTCTTAATTTTAATATCGCATATAGTGATGAGCGATTATCGATTAAACATTTGGACTATTGATTAAACATGTGACAATTCGATAATTCATAACACAACAAAACCAACAAATCAAACCTCATTGTCATCTAATCATTATTTGAATATTCAATCGTTATTCAAATTATGATAATTGAAATGACAGCAGAAATTGTATACAAATAAATTCATGTAGATTATTTTACCAGAACATGTTTAACATTATACACATTTAGTAATTTCTCTAAAAAAGCAATAAAATTATGTCAAGAAATTTATTTATTTATTTAGACATATTTATGGGGTAAACACAGATATTCACTTAGTTATTATATTATATGTTATTAACAACAAAATGTATGTGCTACCCCAATTACAAATATATAAATACTGGATTGAAAGGGATGATTAAAATAAATGTAAAATATACTAAAAAATTAACAGATAAAGTCTCATAGTCTAAATATACTCGTATTTAACGGGACATTACCCAAAATAGTGGCAGAGCAGAGAATAGTTTTACATTGCAGTCCAATATTTTGTAGGTTTATGTTTGTGATATTCCGGCTTAAGTTAGGGTGGAAAATCTTTTCGGCAGACACAGGTAATGACTGACTACGGTTGCTTTGACCAGTTCCTGTGTCGCATAGTCGGGCAAGAGACGCCCGGTTGTTATCACTACTGCCGCGACGTTGTTGAGGACACGGCGTTGCACACTTTAGCGGTTTGCCCTGCCTGGGCATCGCAGCGCCGTGAGTTGATCGTGGCAGTCGATATGGTAGCCTTCTCGCTCCCGGCCGTGGTTCAGTCTATGGTCCAGAGTGAGAGGTCGTGGAACGCCGTCGCCACCTTCTGTGAGGAAGTAATTTCTATCAAGGAGGCAGCGGAGCGGGAGTGGGAGCGCTTGAACCCTCTCCCTAACCACAGAACCGGGCGCCGGAGGGTGCGAGATGACCTCCAGCCACCCTTAGGTTTGACCTGGGGGTGGTGGGCTTCGTGGATCTGCTCGCCACCCGATCAGCACCAGGTCCGAGAGGCGGCGTGCGTGTTCCCACACGCGCCTCTGTGTCGCGTGTCCGTCTCCCCTCATGGGGACAGTAGGGTTAAAATTTAGAAGTGACCATAGGGTAGGTTCGTGTAGTGGCCTGTCGTTTCATACGGCAGGCCGAAACCTCGGCGGGGTCGCATTGCTTGTGATTCGCGCGGCCCCGCCTATTGCGGTTATGCCGAGAAACACCGTGGTGGGTTTAGTCGGTATTACCGAAAAGGAGTATGCCGTATAAAGCAATGCATTCCCAGTGTAAAAAAAGGTTGGAAAAGTTTTTTTTTTTTCTATTAGGAAGTTCTTAGTAACAGTACGAATTCTAGTAACGAGTTCCATAGATGGCAATAGACATAAGCCTATACGATTAGTTACTATAGTTACTAGTTACAATTACTTAAACAAATTTTACTGAAATAGGTAGTATTATTAATCAGTGAGTGATCCACATTGTCCCGTAAATTCACACTCAAGTACCGGTTAAACCAAAACAAAGCACCGTTTTGCCTTCCCTGTTTAATTAAAAGTTTTATTTTATCATTCAAAGTAATATTCAAAGTGAGAATAAACTTTACGTTTCCAAATTGAGTTAAGATAACTAGCGGCTTGTTTTAAGACCCGTGAGCTATAAAATAACTGCTATAATAAAATTTTGTGAAAGGCAGATAGTAATTAAGTACTCAGAAGCTTCATTTTGTGGCAGCTACGTACTTTGTTTTAAGTGAAAATTATTCTCGATGAAATCACGAGATCTGTAAAGGAAAACGGCAATGACATAATCGCCCGAATCTTGTCCAAGTTGTTCAAGATTGATTGAAAAATTGTTTGAATTTTATCGAAATTGTAATCGATTGTCTGTGTGACGATATATAACGTTTAAGTCAGCCAAAAAAGCATATAAAATTGTTATTTTATATGCTTTTCTATTCGGCACCGTTGATTTAACCCTAGAAAGATAATCTACGTCCGCGAGACGTATGGCGAAATAAACTTTTATTATTTTTTTCTTTATTATTAGCCGCAGCATGCTAGCCACTTTAGTCAGCTAAGTCGGTGGCCGGAGCTCGCGGGGAGCGGCAATGGAGCCACGATAAGTACGCTCAATAAGTAGATATAGCTATGTCGTACGTCCGCGAGACGTATGATTATTTGGAGAACATAACAATTACGTGTGCCATGAAAAAGACTGATTATTGTAGTAGGTATTGTGTAAGTAATTTTAAGCGAAAAAGTGCCAAATATGTCAATATAAAGACCGAAAGTGATTTTAAATGTTCCTTTAGAAGATAAGTTAATTTTGTTGATTTGTAATAAAGTTTACGATTTTTGATTGTGATTATTCAATTATACTTTATTTTTGCTAAATGATCATTTTATATCCTTAAATATTATATAAACAATAATTTAAACCTATAACGCACGATAAAAATTACATAGGCTTAATAAAAAACCATAATAGCCTAACACACATCTGACAGACGTATGATTATCTTATACGTTAGGTTCTAGATGATTATCTTTCTAGGGTTAATATTACTAGCGGTCGCCTAGTGCTCAAAATTCGACCAAAATTTGCCTGTAAGATATTGCTGATATACTTATGTCATTATATATTGATATAATGTAACCATAGTTATGCGCTTTGACTGCGTGTGTCAAATGCATGGTTGTGTGCGTGTAGTGTTTTTTTTCATTAATTTAATATATTTATAATGCATATTTATATAAATATTAGGATTCGTCACTCCTTCTCCATATAAACTTTAACTATGCCAAATTTCATACATCTCCGTCCGCGCAAATTTCGTAAAAAGGGGTACAAAGTTTTTGCTTCACGTATTAATATATAGACTAGCGGTCGCCTAGTGCTCGAAATTCGACCAAAGATTGCCTGTAAGACATTGCTGATATATGTCATATTGATATATGTATCCATAGTTACGCGCTTCGACTGCGTTTATCAAATGCATGGTTGTGTGCGTGTAGTGTTTTTTCATTAATTTAATGTATTTTAGGCATAATTTAAAAAAAAGTATTAGCATTCGTCACTTCTTCTCTGTACAAACTATAAGTGTGCGAAATTTCATACTCCTCCGTCCGCCCAATTTTCGTAAAAAGGGATCTAAAGTTTTCGCTTCACGTATTAATATATAGATAAGAAAATTAACCCAATATGCATAGTATCTTGCAAATGTAATAGATAGTCTTTATTTTAATTTTAATAGTCTTGCGTTTGACCGCGATCTCAACTGTTGTTTAGTGACGATGTAGTCGACGATGGAGCACGCTTGCCTAGAAGATACCTATTCACTCGCGATTTAAAGACACCCAGATTGTACTCATCGGGAAACACAGACATGAGTAGTAGAGCCTCGCTGATTTCAGCATGAACGGGCCGGCTCGACCGGGGAAGTACTATCCTCTCACAGAATATCGACGTGAAATAGCAGTGTTCCTACTGTTGTGTTTCGTTCGGTGTGTGAGAGTACCGGCGTCGCAATCACCCTCTTTCCCCCTTCCCGCTCCTTCTCCTTCCCATTTCCTTTTTTCCTAAAGGGTAGGCAACGCGCAAGTGATGCCTCTGGTATTGCAGGCGTCCATAGGCTACGGCGACCACTTACCATCAGGTGGGCCGTATGCTTGTTTGCCAACTTAATTGTACAAAAAAAAAACAGACTTAGGTAATGAGTATTACACCTTTGCGGTATGCATTATAAAAGTGATCTGATTGATAAATTTATGTTTTTGAAGAGATAGGCACTATTGAATTGCCGGTCTGCTCTATTCGGAACATAATGAATAATAATTCAGTACACAATAGTAAAACCAAATCATGATTATTGTTAATTGAATATTGGGTTCTTATGAAACTTGTAGTATTCACACATAGTTCCACGTTTGTTGCCTCGACGATACCTCGTTATTACATTCACAATTCGCCAGCCATAATTTCAGGCTTCACGTAATCGGATCGAATATATTGCCTTCTAACGAACAGAGTTTCAGGCTTCGTGTTGCTAATGCTAGTTTCTTAGTAAAAAGAAATCGATAATATAATAATAATATAATATTCCATCGCATACACACAACACCATCTAGCCTAAACTAAGCAGAGCTTGTACTATGGGTACTAGACAATGGATAAACAAACATATAATATTATATACTTTTTTTTTGTAAATACATACATATTATACATAGAAACATCCAGACCAAGACAAACATCTATGTTCATGCACACAAATGTTTGACTTGTGCGGGAATCGAACCCGCAACCTCAGGCGTGGCAATCGGTTACACTAACCACTGCCACGACGCCATCGAGGCCGCCAAACGTGTATTCGATATTTTTTGTCAAAACTCTTAGTGCTCCGTTTCGATTCTAGAGAGTATTGATTCGCAAACGAGACACTCCAGTCACATTCACTACAGCCGGTAACTCCGTTATTATGTCAACGATTGTTATCAGGTTATGGTTTAGTATAATCAGAGAATATATCTTTTCAAATAAATCATCTGCGTGCTTAAAGCCTGTGTAGGGTTAGGCTAGATGATGATACGTATGTGATAGAATATATATATATTAATACGTGAAGCAAAAACTTTGGATCCCTTTTTACGAAAATTGGGCGGACGGAGGAGTATGAAATTTCGCACACTTATACACTCGCGTGCAAGTAAATCGACTCAAGGCTCAAGTGCGCATAAAAAGTGATATAACTTAAAAATGCCTTATTTTACCTCTATATCATGTTTTACATAATTATAGCCTAGTAATTAGTCTTTAAAATGGTAGCATAATTTCAGTAATTTAAATAAACACATGTCCTTAGAATGCAACTGAACGCAACCTCCCATAAACTGCTCTGCGCTCTATACACAACTTGCGCGACACAACCCGCTATAAAAACCCCCTGTAATCGTTTGTTCTTATCAGTCGCCGCTCCGTGCAAAGCTAGGCGTGTACAAGGCGTACATCCGCAGCCGACTCACCTACGCTGCCCCGGCCTGGTTAGCGCTCACCTCTGAGACGAACCGCCGCCGGTTACGTGCACAGCAGTCGCTCGCGCTTCGCACCATCGCCGACGCCCCTCGCTTCGTGCGGAACAGGACGATCTCCAGGGACCTGTGCATGGAGAGCTTGGACGACTTCGTGAGACGCCTGAGCACCAACCTGTTCGTGCGCGCCGACGGATCGCACGCCCGCCATCTGCGGGAGCTTGCGCCCTACCATCGGCGACCACCGGACAGGATGGCCCTGCCGCGAGACCTCGTCTCCGTGGCAACCCCCACCGGACCAACATCAACGCTTCCCCTGACGCTGGCTGACGGGCGCTCCCCGGGAAACTCTTCCCGAGGAGCTCGACCTCGCCAAGCGCAGGAGGAACCCATCGACCATGTCCCAAGCGCTGCTGGCACGCTGGTCGCCCGCGGGGAATCACCCGTGCGGGCTGGACCTCGCTAGCTGCGCTACCCACCGGCTCTGACGATCCGGACTGACCAACGGGCCCGCACGGGCCCACCCCAGTGACCCGCCTGTATTAGCAGGCGACGACGACCACCACCAAGACAGGCCCACGGCCTGGTCTGGTTACCCCGAGACCCCGTAGGGGTCTACGAGAAGAACCCCTGATTTGATGTTCTTATCAGTCGCTCACTAGACGTTGATCTGAACACATCTCTGCAAATTGAAGCCGTCATTTGAAGAAAATTATGGATACAACACCTGAAGAAGCCGCTCAAGTCGTTGCCCTGTTGCAAGAAGGGTTGAACCAGCGAGAAGTCGCTCGTCGGTTGAATATGAGTCAGTCTGCTGTCTCGAGAGTGTACAGGAGGTTTCAAGAGAGTGGTGCCTTCACTCGGCGGCCTAATACCAGCCGACGCCGGTGCACCTCGGAGCGTGACGACCGGTTTTTGGTCTCGACCTCTCTCCGAAATCGACACCTTACCGGCGTGGATGTGCAGCAGGAGCTACGTCAAGTTCGCGGAGTAACTGTCAGTCAGTGGACAGTTAGAAGAAGGTTGAAGGAAGCTAACCTTACTCCGAAAAGACCCGCTACAGGCTCGAAGTTGACCACAGCCCACCGTCAAGCACGCCTTCACTTTGCTCGAGAGCACTTGGATTGGAGCATAGAGCAATGGCAGTCGGTCCTGTTCACAGATGAGACGAGGATGTGTCTCCATGGCAGCGACAGGAGAGGTCGGGTGTAGCGGCGTCCTGGTGAACGGTTTTCACAGTGCTGCTTTGTTGAAACCGTTGCATATGGTGGCGGTTCTTGCATGATGTGGGCTGGAATTTCCTTAGAATCAAAAACGGACCTTGTTTTCGTTCCTGGGGGAGGCCGGAGAGGAGGTCTGACCAGTGATCGTTACATTGAAAATGTTCTACTGGATCAAGTTGTCCCTTATCAAGGCTTTATTGGGGATAATTTCATCTTGATGCATGACAATGCCCGATGTCACACTGCTCGGGCCACACGTGAGTTCCTGAGTGAAGTTGGAATTCACACTATGGATTGGCCAGCGCTCAGCCCCGATTTAAATCCCATTGAACACATATGGGACGAGCTCAAAAGTAAAGTTAGGGCGAGGAATCCAGCTCCGACAAACATCAATGAGCTCAAGACTGCGTTGGTAGAAGAGTGGGGCCGAATACCACAATCATCAATTAAAAAGTTGATAAGGTCGATGAAGAATCGCTTGAGAGCAGTGATCAGGGCTAGAGGAGGGAACACCAAATATTGACACGAATAAATTTTTTATCTTATGCACATTTTGTTTCATTTATACCCAATAACCCCTACTGTGAAATTGTATGAATTTTCAAAATTTTTTACAATATCTTTGACATTCACCTTTTTTACTAACCTACTGAATCGATTTTCATGCAACTTACATAATTTTAAAGCTCAATTACTAGGCTGTAATTATGTAAAACATTATATAGAGGTAAAATAAGGCATTTTTAAGTTATATCACTTTTTATGCGCACTTGAGGCTTGAGTCGATTTACTTGCACGCGAGTGTAGTTCATACAGAGAAGAAGTGACAAATGCTAATATTTTTTTAAAACATGCATTAGAAATACATTAAATTAATGAAAAAACACTACACGCACACAACCATACATTCGACACACGCAGTCGAAGCGCGTAACTATGGTTACATATAACAATATATAATGACATATATATCAGCAATATCTTACAGGAAAACTTTGGTCGAATTTCGAGCACTAGGCGACCGCTAGTTATTATTATTATATGTACATGCCTTAACAAAAATCCGATATTTGGCACACCATGTTATTTTGTGCGCCTTAAGTATCGCTGCGACCTTCTTTTCGGCGTGTATCACCGTAGGCGAAATACCTACCAATAATACCTTTAAATATAAGCAAATGCTCGGCAATGAGATCAATTCGGATAAGCCAAAGGAAAAGGTTACTTTATATTGTTTACAATCTTCTTTTACATGGCATAGCGAGCTAATAGGGTTATTATTGTAATTCCAGCGATAGCTCAGTGGGGAGACCAACAGACTGCAATGCAGAGGGTCTCGGGTTCGAACCCACGTCGCGCACCTCTGACTTTCGGAAGTTACATGACTTTTCGAAATGATGTGTGTATTGATTGACAATTATTATCGCCTGCGCTGTGCCTCGGAGAGTACGTTAAGCCGTCGATCCCGGCTGCCATGAACATCTATGGCAGTCGTTATTGGGAAGTCAGTGCCCTCTAATATCTTGACACTGATCTAGTCTTAGATTATCGTTAGCTTTTGGGTTGCGGAGGTCAGATGGCTGTCGCTCCGTGTAAAAACTGATATCCAGTCAAATCCGGTTAGACTAGAAAGCCGACCCCAAGTGACTTGGGAATAAAAGGCTAGGGAGAAGATTGTAATTCCATTACTTACCAAAAGCCTATTATATCGTTAAGCTGTTGTTTAGTGGAGCAAGAATGCAGAAATCAACTACAGACCTAATCAACTAAAAGTATTGGATTCGATTACAAAGCCAGATAAAAACTTATTGGATTGTTTTAACAAGTTAATTGCTGCAGAGAGCACGCAGCATGGCAGCTAGGGCAATGTCCAATTACTTTCTCATAAATGTTTTTATTAAATATTTGTGCTGCGGGCTTTTACAAGCATATTATTTACGAACACAATGAGTAACAAAACCTAAACAATACGCCACAAATAATTGTTCGAGTGGAATTTTATGTTATGAAGCCGCAAGTAATGGCTAGGTGACCGCTTACATGCTTCACCGGCCATGCAACTAGATTGACGATAATTCACTCATATTTCACAAAGCTCTTTGAGAAGGTTGTGCTGTTCGCAGGAACTTCTGTTCGTCCCTGATGTTGCCAGTATAGAAATATCTTTATAGACACAGTAATGAGTAAGTGGTATCACTAATGTTCCATAATCGCTTACGATCAGGAAAGTAACATGCGTGTTTGCCACTATAGATAATTATAAATTATCCTACACATAGATAGGTTATATCGTTTTAGAATGTTGATCAATGAATTGTCACAGATTATAATAATAATTTGTAACGTAATCGAATTTACTTGATGTAATAAAGATACGATGTTCTCTTACGCGGCGTACGACGAATGTTTTTGGCTTATTTCTAATATTTTTAGGATAGTATTTAATTGCACAGCAAAAAAATACTAATTGCACAGCAAAATATATTTAAAGAGATAAACTAAGTCGACGGCGCCCCGCTTCACGGGGCTCCTATTTTTGGGTGAGTTTAAGAAGGAACCTAACATAACCTAACTCTTCCGTGACAGAATGCAGTGATTTGAGGTGTATAGGTGCTCGTTATGCCGTGCAATATTTGCTGTGCAATTAGTATTTTTGGTGGTCATTATATTGAATCCCGCATTTTTATGCCTAATTACCTACATTGGGTATACATACACAGTCCTAATGAATCATGTGATCAATCACTCCGTCAATGATGAATGAATTCGAATAAATTATAAATATCTCGAATATATAATTATTTTAAAGATTCATCCGATTCGAATTTTAGTTTAGTATTAGTTGTACAGGCATGATGCTAGATTTAATTATTATATAGTGTCACAGCAGATTGCCAGCTAATAGAGCTGTCACTATTATCTAATACAGAGGTTGGACCCCCTGCAGCTACATTTCTACCATATTTCCTTGGCATTCGTATAAAAATTTCATCAAATATATACGGGCTGACCTTTTTCTTTTTTTTTAATTCTCGGGTCTGCACCAACCACGGTAGGCAGGCTGACCTTGAAGTTTTTACGAGTAACAGTCGCTGGGCTTCCTAAAGTATTACCACCATTTTAGTTCTTCACTATCGAAAGCAAAAAAATTTTCGTGAACCGCTTACGAATTGCGAACCCTAATTTTTTTGTCACGCCAACATAGACTCCCGTCGAGTCTCCCGTGGACCCCGAGGCGTCCACCTGGACCACTTTGGGAACTAAGGATCTAATACAACAGTGTCTCTGTTAATTTTTCTAGATTATAGTTCTATGTCATATCGATCGGTCACGATAGAGTAACAAACACAATAGTTCGACCTATCACAATTTACTGGTTGGACATAGGCCAACAAACATTAATCTATCATAGCTCTTGATTTTTTACGCAGGCTTCATAGGAATAACAGCATTAGCTTGTGTATTCTTTGGACATAACAAACGAATCACGTCAGAAGTTTTTCTTTTTCTGTGTTGCCCATGTTTTTTAAGTTATACATTTGACATGACAGAGTCTTCAAAGATCGGTACGTTAAGACTTGAGACTGTCTCTTTAATGTCGTGGAAATATTATGCTTATTATTGCATTCACGTCAAAAGTTTTTCTTTTTCTGTGTTGCCCATGTTTTTTAAGTTATCCATCTACATTTGACATGACAGAGTCTTCAAAGATCAGTACGTGAAGACTTCAGACCGTCTCTTTAATGTCGTGGAAATCTTATACTTATTATTGCATTCAATTGTGGGATTTCGAATTCAATTTCCAGGTCAATAAATTATTATCAAGTTTGTTAAAAAATGTGCAACACCAAAACGGAGACTAGAAATGTGTTTTTTTAAAAGCAATAGGCTTATATTATATAACGAGTGACGTTCATTGCAAACTACTGCGAGTCATTATTTGCAGGCACAAAACTCAATTACATTACTGGCAAAGTCTAATTCAAGTCAAACTGAATCGTGAAACTTGGGTACATGTCACTTGACTTAAGATTGCGCTAGCTCACACTCTAGGCAGCACTAAACATGATCAAGTATAGCAATATAACATATTACAATATGTATAGGTATATTCCAAAGTCAAATGTAGTTATTCTAAAACTATTATATTTTGCTAAAACAGCCCGTTTTAACGGTATTTGTGGTGGCACAGCACAACACTATTCCATGATTTATAAACCTAATAAAATACACACTTCTATAATGTGTAATACCAAAGAATTTAACAGCAACCCCGTATAAAACAGCTGCATAAAACATGTTCAACGTAAAATGGATACTGCTACTAAATAATAACCGTTACTGGTTTCAAATAGCGACAAATTTCACCACCTGTTACTTTGGTCATAAACTAGTGGTGTTACTGCGTTAAATCGACTGAATACGGCGAGGATATATACTGCAGCGAGTGTTTAGTTATCTGCAGGACATGTGGCACATGGTACGTACAACGTGACAGTAACAGGGAGTATGTAGTTGTATTATTTGTGCAAGTAAAATAGGTATAAACAGCCTATATATATTACAAAACAAATTTGACTGCACATCATGGAGCAGTGAGAAGTGTGATTTACAAATCATTGTTGTGAGTCTAGGTGTTCTTTGTATATTTTACAGTTATCTGCGACACAAGACTAGATTCAAGTGCGGTAATTATCTTCAAAAGAAAAAAAACGAAAGATAAAGAAATCTTTCGCAGCATAGGGGACTACTGTCATATTCTTGTAATATCTTAAGACACCGTACCGCTTAACACTTCTGAGACTAAAAAAACGAATTAAGTAAGACTAAAAAGAAATTGAAAGAGGATATCTGTGATGAAATTAGTATAACTAATAAGCCCATAATTACATTAATTAAGTTAATAGTTAATTAAAATCTACTATTCGCAGATATCTAGAGACCATGATTTTTATGCTACGAGATTTTTAATAGCACTACGGAGTCAGGAAATGTGCCTGGTAGAAAACAAAAGGCTCATTCCATATTACGTCGGCCAAAAATGTGGTCTACCACCCTACGGTTGAGGTTCATTTGAACACTGTGAAATAACAAGGTCGATTTCCCCTTGCAAATAATGACGGTGACTATAACTCTCTCTTTCATATATTATTACGTCATGCCATGTGTCAAGTTTGTATCATCGCAGCTAACAATAACACACCTCCTTGTCTTCTTAGTCAAGGAGGTATGTTGTTGTTAGCTGCACCGATCAGCACCAATGCCATGAGACTATGTATGTATAAATAAACCTAAAAGTAAAATTTAAATAAATAAAAACACTTACCGATGACATCGATGAACTTAGCAGCGATTTGGGTCGCGAAAGAAGGCGAATCGGCAGTGACCTCACAACTGAAGTTTCCAGCTAAGGTGAGGTCCAATCTCCTCAACAGTACCTGAGTACCATTCGATCTATTCATCTGAAAGTCACAGTGCAAAGTGCTTTAATATTTTACGAGCTACAAGTAGGATTTTGGTTTGCAAAGTCAAGGAACAAAAATCTTTGCAGCGAATGTTCAATTCCTTAAAAGCAAGTTTCTAGGATATTTTGATCTATTTTAAATACTTGAGATTCAATGCCATAATATGAGATTCAATTTATGTGTATTGAATTTCGTGTTGAATTGTTTCATTATTGCAATGGATGTATATCTAATGGTGACAATACAGTGACAGAAATATCAATCTACTCAGCAGTTCTCAAAACCAAGCAGAGAAAAGTCTGCAGTTCCTAATTTCATGATTGTTGAAAAACTTGTAAGCAGATTCGGGCTGAATAAATGTATTCCAGATAATTGAATACTTTCAATTTGATTTTGAAATCATGATTGATAAAAAGATGTGAGGCAGAAAATATTTATTGGAATAATATTCTACGTGTGATATTAGTATACTGTTTTCCACGAAATCCATTTAACAGAAAATTAAAAATGTATAAACTTTTAGTAGCCAATATTTAATCGGCAAGCTTTTTCGAGTTTTCAACCATTTATCTATATACTAGCTCATAAAGTCACCTGTTATATCATTGCCGTTTAACAAATCTCACATAAATATACACTAAGAAGGGTCTCGGCTATTGCATCCCGACGACTGATCCCTACAATTTTCAAAATATCATCCATCCATTTACCAACCCGTCCCATTTCCACGAAAACAGTTTATGATAAAAAACAAAACAAACGATTGTGAACATAATGCAACCGATGCAATAAATTTCTGGGACGAATTTAAAAGCATCAGCAGATAACCGTTTAAACACCTCGAGAATAATGCTAAAAGAGACCTGAAAAACCTCATTTCGTAGAAATGAAAGGAAGACATAGTTTTGTACACTCGATTCGGATCGCCTCTCGAAAATCGTTTTCAGTCGCGATCCAGTCTTTATCGATTCAATCTAGCAAAGTGAGACCATAGTGATGTTGGGAACAAAATTCAGAATGTTTTCCAACTGTACACTTTGTGTGTACTAGATTTTTGTCGCTTTTGCACATTTTTATGTTCTTGTTTTTCCGCTAACCATATTCGTATGTGGAAGTACTGGGTTTTGTTTAACATGCACATTGTTTAGTCCAAGTTGTATTAAATGGTTAATGAAAGTTTTCTGTTGCTGTTTCAATTTAACATTCTTGGAAGCTAAATGCTTTCTGTTGTGTACGGCTCTTGACACATGAATGATTTTAAAACATTTTAGCTTTGATAATAATATATTTTCTGAAATAAGAACAGATACATAGGTGTTATAAAAAACATTTTTACGAGGATCCTTAAAACTTTTATGTCATGTTATTGATAATAAGGATGACGGATTTATACTTAATTAGAAATAAATATATTGAATATTTAGCAGTGATAGCCTAGTGGGAGACCGTTGGACTGCCACGCAGAGGTCTCGAGTTCGAACACAAGGCGCGCATCTCTGACTTTTCGAAGTTATGTGCGTATTAAATAGTTAGTTATCGCTTGCTCTAACGGTGAAGGAAAACATCGTGAAGAAACCTGCATGTCTGAGAGTTCTCCGTAATGTTCTCGAAGATATGTGAAGTCTGCCAACCCGCACTAGGGCAGCGTGGTGGACTATGGCCTAATCCTTCTCACAGTGAGAAGAGGCCCGTGCCCAGCAGTGGGACAGTTTAATACAGAGCTATATTGAATTTAATGTATTATAAATTGATCGAGTCTACGAAGTATAAATATGATCGCACCTTCACCTTACACATCTACTTTGTCTACCACGTACGCCTACGTTAAATCCGAAAATCACATAGCCGTTATTGATTTGCACTGTGTCATAGTGCCCGCCGCTTCGCGCGAAACGGGGATTACAGCCTTCGAGAAATGCAGCTGTCGAACGTTATTACGACAATGTTTTATTGCTTTTTTGACAAAGTTTTCTCAAAGGCACGAAACAGACAAAGTGATATTTAAGATTTAGATCGCAATTAATTTGTTTTAAGGAACTAAGCATTGCCGGCAAAAAGTAGGTGTATCCACCTCTATCTAAGTCCTCTGAAATACACTAGCGTGATGTAATTTATATATTAAGTTCCTTCAAGTGCCCTTGTTTATATGCAAATGTAATGTTTGTGAATAAACAGAGATATACGATCAAACTCTACTCATCAAACAACATTACATATGCACTTCATTTGTAATCCAACTCAATAATTGAACAAGGATCGCTCCCTTTGTTTATTGGGGATAGCACCAAAGAATTAGTACGCGCCAATCGAGTGCTATCCATCCGTGTAATAGCATCTTTAATCTGCCAGTGAGGGGGCTGAGACAAATAACAGTTCATTGCCGGAGCAGGAAAACCATATTGGAAGGTAAAAACCCTAATTATCTTTATGTAACTCCTGGATGGAGCCGAATTCAGGGGATTATGTGGCGACATTTAACTTCCGCGATAAGCTTGAAATTTTACCTGTTATGTTAGTTCGAATGGTACGTATTCCAGTATTGGACTACTCGGAATAATTTATAAAGTTTAATGTTTCACAATGTTCAGCATTTGAATTTAGTTTTAGAGTTCGATGGAGAATTTAGTAGATTTGCACCCGTAGTTGCACTTTATAGTCTATTGGTACTGTCAGCGATTTGTTTTTCATTCGATTAGCTTAGTAATGTATTGTCACAAAACACATTTATACAATTACAGTATGCAAAATAAGTATAAAAACGATTGTAAATAAAAAAAATTATAGCAAAGAAATTAAACTTTCTTTTTACAAAAGCTGGCTCATTTTCGACAAATTTTGAAGAACTGCAGTATTCTAAATTAACGGGCGTGTCTAAAGAATGTAGGCGGTTGAATAAATCTGCAGAGATATGCTAGATTTGTACAATCCTTGCCGGTTCCAACTGGAAACGGGCGTAAATATATTTATATGATTATATGTTGTATGTACGTGTAGAAGGCCAGCGGTACCGGATTAAGTCGACTGAATGTCAAGAATTATTTACTGAATGCGTCCAACTTGATCCGGAATCGTGGTAAACTCACTTCTGTTTAAGAATATCTATTTTTGCACTGTATTGGACCGGACATCGGTACAATTAAATTTGTTGCATCACACGTGGGTGAAGAATATTGTTTATCTTTAAAATATATGGCTTACAGAACAAAAACGCTCATTTAGCAAAAAAAATACAACCCATATTGCGATGCATTTTCTTTAAAGCTTCCACGTCGTGAAATGTATGTTATGGTATTCATAAAAACGGCCATGACGCATTGTGGTGTTGGAAATACAAAAATATCAAAGTGAAATTCATTTCGTGGTTTTCATGATATTTGACCACAATAAAAAAGTCAGTTTAAAAGCATTTTCATTATTTACGCGTGATATATACACTGGCATACAAATGAAGGACAGGGGTTTCAATCCGTGGTAAAAATGTGATAGTTTTTTTCGTAGCAGTATTTAGTATGTAACAATACTTTTAGTAGACGGCAATAGATGCATCCCTTATTATGTGGAACTTAATAAAAAGTTGGCTGTTTATTTTACAACGATATGGGAGCCTATTATATTTGTATGTATATCAAGGTAACTCTATAAAATACCAGTAAAAGCAGATACTTACATCCACGTAAATCCCAGGCAGTCCAAATACTCTAGTATCGGGTTTCTCCATGGGCGTATACCTGTAGAACTCGTGGTTTCCTCGGTACCACTTAACGGAGTACAGTGGTGCTCCCTGCATATCTCTGGAGCAAATTAGAGCGGCTGTTCCACCCCTGATGACGACGGATGGTTCTACTAAGAGGACGACGTCTCGGAGACTTGTGACACCTGGAATAGAAAGAAATTGTGTAAATTAATGCAAATAGTCATTATAATATACTGACGCTCCTATTTTTGGGAATTTAACAGTATTGCCCCAATAAATATTTTTTAAAAAAACTTGCATACGTAAATTCTCATATCGCTACATAATTATACTTTACAAACATTCACTCAACGGAAACAAAGAAAACCCAGACTCGGAACTACAGTTTTTATTCCTCATAATTAGTTCTGAATCGTATATTGTATCGTTCCGTAGCTAAAAATCTACTGGTACTTAAAACAAACTTATATAATACCTCTAGTTCTGGACGTAACCTAGAATCGTATTCAGATAAACCGAATGAAATTGTAAGCCAGTATATTCAAGGTCAATGTGATACCTAATACAATACTACTAAGAATTTTAGATTACAATTCTAAAAATTACATTAATGTACGTAATTTAATCTATTAAACAGTTGAACTCCCTTTTGTTATTTGGGTTTGCCCGACTAGTTTCGAATCCAATCGAGGTTTTTAATCAACGCGACCTGAATAACATATGTGAGTTTAACCTTTCAATAGATTAAATTATAATTACTTACTAAAGTTTATATAGTAAATATAAATAAATAAATTTGTTTATTGCTATAAAATATTAACAATGTTAAAACTAATTCCTAAAGCCCATTTTAGACAAGTCTGCCCTGTGGGTACCTGACGCGACTAAATTCTTCTTACATACATTGTTATTCTTATTTTGTATACATAATTATTGGAATTACATTTATGTGTAAACCTACAAGAAGGTTTTAGTTATTAGTTATAGTAACTAAAATCTACTTGCATCATTTATCATCTGTACACGACGCAAGTACCTTAGAATGTTTACTAAATTAATGTTAAATGTTTACTATGAATGATAAAATAAATCTAAATATTACAAAATATTTTCGATTATTATCCAGTAGTAGCATAAAATTTAATAAAATATATATTATTGTATGTTTCTAACTCGTTCACTGAATGAAATCGAATAATTTTATTAGATAATGAATCGAATTACAGTTAGACATCACTAAAATGTCTATGATTATGTATATGAACCGTTTGTTTACATTTTCAATAAATTGGAGCGAAACGGACTATAAGAGCCAACATTTTAAAGATGAAAAATAATACAGATAATTCATAGGTACCATATTCATACGAATAAAAACATCATATGACATTTTCTTAAATTTGGTCTTAGGTGTCTGAAACATGATTTATTGAGTATAAAGCTCTAGCTGGCATCGGCGCTGGTCTTATCATAATCGATTCACTGATTCCTCGCATTAATGCAAACGTGAACATTTCGTTTGCCATGCATGAAAACATTTCCTTCCCCTGTCTGCAATGGCCTAATATGATATTCATAAATGATTTAAAAGTTTACATACATACGTACTCGATGGTTTATTAGTAAGACGACATTTGAAGTAGGAGACAAGTCAAAGACGCGGTAGAGTTCCTACTGCTTAACTTACTTATTCGGAGAAATCTATGAAAGGTTTTTTTAAGTGTGTATATCTGTCCCTGAGTGTGGTGGTAACCTTACGCACTGGTTCATTTATGTGCTTGTAACATGTTCATTTATTCCACTTTTGAGTAGTATGAGACTACCTCGTGTGCCCGAGGCTTTAGTTTGCGTTTATACTCACAGCTGATTATCAGACTTGAGCAATATTAAGTATTATTAGATTCTTTATCAGGCAATTCTCATAATATATCAGTTCGAGATTTACTGGCGTAAATCTGTATAAGTTAAGATATAGGCTGTAAAAACCAAAACAGACCAATTCTCTACATTGATACAAAAAAAAATTGTAAATTATGATCCCGAAGAAAAATCGTAGATAGGAAAAAACTAGAGCCTCATATCCAATTCAGTAGAAAAGATCAAAGTATCGTTCCACATTTGTATTCTTAAACAAAGCCACTTGAACTAGTTCAATAAATCGTCAAGAAAATACTCCCATCTGAAGTCATAAGATATCACGTTGTTCTTTCAACTTATGATGATACCAAAAAAAGGAATGACAAAGTATGATCGCATTTCTTGGATATCTAATGGAGGGCCTTTACCAAAACTTAGATCGATTGTCGCATAACTCTTATGAGGCACGCCACATATTGTTTGACCGCATCCATAGCAATAAAATATTATGAATTTACGTTGTCCTGAATTTTGAGTTCGAGAATACGTCAACATTGTATAGATGACTGTAATCCACGATTTTGCTCGCTCTTAGATAGGTTAGTAGGTTAGTTGGTAGGCGTCGGCTCGAATTCAGGTTACGGGTTCACATCCTGTTTCAGAGATTTTTGTTGCTTATTGGCCCAATAAACTATACATTTGTTACTCATAGCTAGACTCTAGGTTTAGTTTTCAAAGGGTTAAAGGCCTTAAAAATTATAGTGGCAGTACTGAAAAAAATTAATATGTACGTAGGAAATAAATAAGGTAAAATGTGGGTGCATAACACTTGAAGCAGTTATAAGAGTATTAACTTTAGATAGCTTATTAATTATTAGACTTCTCAAATTGTACAGGAAAAATGATGTTAGATCATCCACACTAAGAACGGTTTATTGGTTTCTAACAATATAATAATTAAATATCATATCATTGAAAAATTTTTTATTTTACCTGATCTGTAATAACTAAACAGTCTTGTATTACTGAACACTGTTTAAAATGCAACCGATTCGTATCAATTTTAGTAATTATGAGGCTGACCTTATGATTTAATATAAGCTATCTACATGAAGCTAGCCTCGCTGATTTCAGCATGAATGGGCCGGCTCGACCGGGGAAGGACTACGCTCTCACAGAATATCGACGTGAAATAGCAGTATTCCTACTGTTGTGTTTCGTTCGGTGAGTGAGAGTGCTGGAGGCCCAATCACCCTCTTTCCCCCATCCCGCTCCTTCACCTTCCCACGTCCTTTCCTAATGGGTCGGCAACGCGCAAGTGATGCCTCTGGTGTTGCAAGCGTCCATAGGCTACGGTGACCACTTAACATCAGTTGGACCGTATGCATAAGTTTGCCACCTTAGTTAAATAAAAAAAAAATTTGCATCGTGGGTCAATGATATGAAAATTAAAATATCTTCGTACAGAGCATCATTACAAATATCCTTCAAAATCAAACTTAATAGACCATAATCATAATTCCTAACAATAATTGCTGTAACAAATTGTTCGCCAATATCAAAGGCCTCTTTATGTGTCTGATATATCAAAGCTAAACTACTAACTGAAGTTAAGGACGTTACCGAACCTACCGCACTTTGAAGTACTCTAAATGTTTGTGGTGAAACAAAATGTTGAGTTCTTGAAATATAATCTGAAATTGGACGTAATACATACTTTAATAAATGTGGGGTAGTTTCTGCTATAGTTAGTCTTCGATATTAATATTGTGTCTAAATAGTTTAATCTCTTTGAAACAGTGTTCTATTAACTTCCGAGAGAGTCCAATGGAGTATCTTGAGTACGGACTTAAAAATATGTAATCGTGGAACAAATTTTGTACTAAGTAGGATACCCGATATCTCCGTTCCGTCAAATGAAACAAGGTTATCTGCTAGGAAGTGAACGCAGCATTGCCTTTTGATATTATTTAAATATTTGTTATTATTATTAAAGATACCCCTAAGGGCTCTTGTCTTGCTCTCTTGTACACAACGCTATACACTACATGCGCATATTTAGACAGCGAATTATATCGTATTTTATCGCGAAATTATATCGCGAATTATATGTTTATTTTTCTTGACTTGTTTGTTTTATTATTTAAATATTATCATTTATCCAAATTGGCAAATTGTAATTTAAAGCTTTCCTGCGTGACAGGCTTTGCGTAGTGCAGGACGCTTTGCAAAATCCGACATAACAGGTTCTTTTACATCAATATTTAATTTTTGATAAGCTGTCACTTATTCTAAAAAAAATAAAAAAGTATATCATAATATAAAAATATATATTCTCCATAATATAATATATGTACTTTGTATAACATACTGAAGAAAAAGTACGGGATTCTAGAGGCTAAATCAGCTACCGGCCTCTGGTCGATTGACAAACATGGATTATTCGCAGGAGTTACTTGAGGGACAAGCGCAATCATGACGTATTATCAAGATAGATGATGATAATTATTGAAAAAGAACCGGGCAATTTTAAGAGACGCAACTCGCAAGCTACTAACACCCAGCTTCTAAAACGTATTAACGTGTCAAAATTAAACTCATTTTAAGTTATTTGATTGGCTGATACTAATTCAGCCAGGCAATCAATAATTTTAATTTCATTCGGTATAAATTCCATTACTAATTAT
Organism: Catocala sponsa; assembly: GCA_963564715.1. Lineage (NCBI taxonomy): Eukaryota > Metazoa > Arthropoda > Insecta > Lepidoptera > Erebidae > Catocala > Catocala sponsa. Next base: position 3,859,183 of record OY751337.1, read on the forward strand.
TTTTTTAAGAAATCCTGGCAGTAGAATCAGTTTGACTGATTGCTAACAAAATGTTATGCTGATGCAGAAACCTGGTTACTCTATTGTTATAAGCAAGTAACTAATGGCGGGCAGGTTGCGCATGTGGTGAGTAGGGTAGAATTGGGGTTCTGGATCACATTCCGAGCGGAGCGAGGAACAAGTCAATTCTCCACACTTGCAATCTGATTTAGAAACCCCAATTTTCTACACATGCAATGTGATCCAGAAGTTCAATTCTACCCTACTGTGGCGTATTTACCCGCCGGTATCTTACACCTAGTACACGCACCTAATATACAAATCACATAGTTTTGAACACCATGGGAAAGGAATACCCCTTATCATCATGGGTTTTGACATATTTGATTAGTTCATGTTTAAGTTAATGAAAATACATGAGACCGGAGTAATTAATTCGTAAACTCAAACATAAATATAGCAAGAAACAATAGTATAGTATTAGATGCCGTGGTTTTCCTATTCTGTAATCGTATTTAAAACTAGAATATCTAATAATAATAATATCGTCCAGACCGAATTTCGGTCACGGCGGCCAGTCTTAACGGAGACTGGCCAACTACGCAGGAGATATTATAGTGCACAAACGTGTACGCAAACACAATTGCACTCTCTGTTCCCTAACTCTCATGACCCGATGAGACGGTAATCCGGCACGACCGGAGAGAGATCAGGCGCAGGAAAAACGACTTTACGTGCTTTCCGAAGCACGGGGGTGTGAACACCGCCAACTTCCTAACTCCGGGCTGCTATTGAGAATTTTTAACAGAAAAACCCAATTCGTTTTTGCTGGCCCGACCTAAGATTCGAACCCGAGACCTCATACACAGCAGTCGCATTCACTATCGCTGCGCCACGCCACGCCACTATACTATACACAAAACTATACTAATATTATAAAGAGTATATGTTTGTATTTATGATAATGAATAAATTCAAAAACTACTGCACTGATTTCGGCCAATCTGAACTAGCCATCAGTACAAGAGAAACTATGAAACACAAGTGTGCTCGAAATCAAGTGCACTACCTATCTCCCCCTGTGAAAGCCAGATGAGACAACAATCGGATACGACTAAAGGGAGATCAGGCGCAGCACCAACAGCTTAATAAGCTTCCTAAGGCACGGAGATGCAACATCGCTAAGTTTCTTACTCCAGACAGCTACAAAAGTTTACTTAATGTAAAATTGCTTAATGTTTTATGGGTAGTAGAGCCTCGCTGATTTCAGCATGAATGGGTGGACTCGACCGGGCAAGGACTACCCTCTCAGAGAATATCGACGTGAAATAGCAGTATTCCTACTGTTGTGTTTCGTTCGGTGAGTGAGAGTGCCGGCGGCCTAATCACTCTCTTACCCACTTCCCGCTCCTTCTCCTTCCCACTTCCTTTCCTAAAGGGTCGGCAACGTGCAAGTGATGCCTCTGATGTTGCAAGCGTCCATAGGCTACGGTGACCACTTACCATCAGGTGGGCCGTATGCTTGCTTCCCACCATAGTCGTATAAAAAATTAAAAAATACACTATAATATTTTATTGGTAAGATTCAATACCTTATGATCCGAGACAGATTATCTATAAAATATTTTGTTGGTCCGATTCGATGATCCGTAGCCATATAAAATAACCAATAGACTGCTATATGTACAAATATATATAAAATATTATATTACAACCTTCTTTTTAGGCTAAAAGTGAAAATCGTTGTTGCTAATAGGAAACATAAGGACCTTTTAACCGTAAGCCGTTAATAATTTGCCTTTCGGATAGAATTTAATTCAAACGATATTGACTTAGGCCTTTTACTGTTCGTAACTGAAATTAATTCAAAAAACTTTGTAATCAGAATATACGGATGGATAAACCTAATTTTAAATGTAAATTAAACCTATTACCACGTTCACTGTGGTTAAATAATTAGCATCTTTCATCTGGCATCTGACTGGCGTAGGTTTAAAATTTGCCTAATCAATGCCAATGCGACGGGTGTTGCGAGTTTGAACCCAACAGAGGAAGAAACTGTGATTCATGATTTTATAGGGGATTAATTAAATATAATGATCATCAAAAATACTAATTGGTCAGCAAATATTGCACAGCATAACGAGCATCTATACGCCTCAAATCACTGCATTCCGTCACGGAAGTGTTAGGTTACGTTAGGTTCCTTTTTTTAAACCCATCCAAAAATAGGAGCCCCGCGAAGCGGGGCTCCGTCGACTTAGTTTGATCTCTTTAAAGTTTGCTGGCCATGAGTTGATGATCAATTAGCTATTTCTGCTCACAGATTATATTTTTCTGCTCACAAAAATACCAATACTATGCTAACCATTTAAATAACACCCATTTTATAGTAGTTTCAAGTCTGCGTGTTCTTTACGTTTCTGGTTTAATTATTTACAAAGTCTTGATATCTGGAGTCATTTTAAGCACATTGATTATATAAGCAAATGTGTTACTAAAGCAGGCTATATAAATCTGATAATCCTATGTAATAAAAATGATGTTTTAAATTGTAAAGCATTAAAGTAATTTTTATTATTTGCATGCCTTCTATTATTCTCACATCTGTTTCGGTCTGCTACTTGATGTCACCATCTAATGTACAGTCAGCGACATAAGTATTCTATATATAAATATTTACCTACATATAAATTTTTTATAGTCATGAATTTTTATTAAAATAAGACTCCTTTACTACAGTAAAATATGAGGAATTGCCATTATTGTGTATGATAAAGCAATGCAAAATCTAGCGAAATTTTATCGACTTATGTCGTTGAATTTATTTTAAAACAGTAATGATATAGGTATATTCGCGATGAATATGTTACAGAGCATATTCAATAACTTAACCCTTCAGCATAAATCTACGTATCAATGGTACAGAGCATATTCAATAACTTAACTCTTCAGCATAAATCTTTATATTAAGTCACCGTTAAAACATGTTGCCAGTAATCTATCTAATGACAATAAAGTCTTCCCATGACCATGGCTGCTGGAAAGCAAACAAAACAGATGAATATAATTTTATTTATTTAAATAAATATGGGTGGCCCAAGAGCGGTCTGTGTAGAAAACCTTGGGGGAGGCCTATGTCCAGCAGTGGACGTCTTTTGGCTGACATGATGATGATGATGATGAAATAAATATATATATTATACTAAGGCCATTTTAATATTTTTTACCTATGTGAAAATCTGGTACTCAATAAGTTAATTGTAAGTAACCTTTTCTTAATCTATATATTAATAATACCTGAAGTTAAAACTTTGTACCCCTTTTTACGAAAATTGTGCGGACGGAGGAGTATGAAATTTGGCACAGTTAAAGTTTATATGGAGAAGGAAGGGTGAATCCTAATATTTTTATAAAATATGCTTTAGAAATACATTAAATTAATGAAAAAACACTACACGCACACATCCATGCATTAGACACACGCAGTCGAATCGCGTTCGTAGTATTTCGACATTGTTCATCTGACGTCGTACAATTCTTTGTAACGATGGTTACCTATACCTTATTTATATGTAATAGAGAAAAACAGAAAACAAAGTAGCAAGCTTAGGAATTTTGGTCGGATTTTTACCACTAGGCGACCGCTAGTAATGATAAATCAATCAGGGGTAAGTGCAAACCTAAATCGAAATAGATCAATAATATAAATAGTAGTAAAGCCTAACGCATTCAAAATTAACAATACTTATAAAGTCATTTCAATTCAATGTATATCATTCGCGTAAACGTAAGACAATCTATACTATCCTAATCCTAATCCTAACTAATATTATAAAAGCGAAAATGAGTTTGTTTGTTTGTTTGTTACCTTTTCACGCCTAAACCACTGAACCGATCATCCTGAAATGTTGCATATACGTTATCAGGTGTACAGAAACGGACATAATCTACCTTTCATCTCGAAAAAATTTACTGTTCTCGAGGAAAACAACAATAACTTTCTTATGATAATAGATGGCGCCACGTGTCTTTCGAATCATGATTGAATTATATTATTACAAGCAGAGTGCGACCCGAATTGATTGCAAAATTCTAAATTAACGCAAGCAAAGCCGCGGGCAAAAGCTAACAATATTATAAAGCTGAAGAGTTTGTTTTTTTAACGCGCTAATCTCAGGAACTACTGGTTCGATTTGAAAATTTCTTTTAGTGTGGAATAGCCTATTTATCGAGGAAGGCTATAGGCTATATAACATCACGGTATGACCCACGGGAGCGGCGCAGTAATGATAAACGCGGGTGAAACCGCGGTAACAACAAGTATTAAATAAAATAATTTTCCACAAGCGCCGGACATCGCGACGGGCAAACTTCGGTTAGAGTTCAGAGAACGTGTTAATATCTAGTTCCTTCCTACAGCCATGTAGTTATACAAGCAACCACGGCGGTTTGTTTACTTGGTATTAATAGCCTATAGTTTATTTGTATAGGAAATGTAAACACGGATATCAGGCTCTTCTCAAACAGTGTTGCGTCACTTACGTTTATCATGTGGTTTCAAACTCTAGTATGAGCTCTTTTCATGAATAAGGGTTTGCAAAATTTCTGGTTCGTATTTCGGAGAATTACCGCGAAAGAACGTTTTTATTTAGGATCTCTTTGAATATGCAATGTGATTCAGTATTTTTTATTTCGAACGCAAATCTTACTAGACGACTATAGTCGTAAAACTATTAGTTTATTTAAAATAAAAAATTGGAGCTCTTTGGGGACTGCCGATAGAAGTGAAAACTTTAATCCTTGATCATAAATACTTCCCTATAATAAAAAAAAAGGGGCGGGTCGGATTCCTGATACTCTCTTAGAGGTTATTAAAGGGGTCTAAATATCGTTATTTTTTGCATAGGACCATTTCTGAAATATTGTTAATATTCTAAAATAATTCAAAAATGGAAAGCATGGAAGCGTGACGATGACGCGTTCTATGATTTTTGTCCAAGAAGTGCTCAACGCGCCTTAAGAAGTTTTCACTTCAAAAATGCGTAATGTCCAGTTTTTCGACAAATGCTAACTTTATTAATGCGAATGTGTTTGTTTGTCTGATTGCTTGTTTGTTACGCTTTCACGATTTAGCTAACTACTCGCTATCACATATACAGAACGGACATAGAGTACCTTTCAACCAGATCGAGCAAAAGTACTGTTACTAATCTTACTTTAATTACATTTACGCTAGGGGAAGCCGCGAGCAAAATCTAGTTAAAAAATAAATTCAATAGTGTAGATCTTGCTGTATCGCTGATAAAAATGCAAATGACTAAAATTCTGGTCTTTTTACACTACGATATAAATAAAAACTATTATATACAGATTAAATTGCGGATAACGTTAGAAAATTACTTTTAAAACTATTTAAATTAACACCAGGCGTTTCGATTACTTTTCAGCAGCCATGGTCACGCTGTAGGTAACATTGAAATTAAACTAGTTAATATGAATTTAATCGCGATTTATTTTAATTACTATTTAAAATCTAGAGTTCAACCTTGAGCATGAAGTTATTTCAATGTACCCAAACACGAATTAACTTCAGACTTAAATATTAAAACAGAAACCACCAGACCAACTCTCCTGAAAAGGGCTGGCTGCTGAAAAGCAGTTTTATGGCCATTCCCACAACTAACAAGTAAAAGTTATCAAAACGATAAATCGCATGCTGTCTCACTCTTGTTAGGTTTAAGAAGGTAGATTGCGAGACTTTTATTTTACAGATAAATGTTATTTAATTTTGGAGGTGGTGGGACAAGCCCTTAACGTCGGGAAAGTTGTAAGTATAAATTAATTTAAAACAAGGGTTTGAAGTTGTAATTTAAACAAATCGGCAGAGAATCCATATAAAGTAGTTTAACTTTTTGACCAGCCAGCCGACAGCCAGACACTATTGTTTTTTAATTTATTTCTGGCATGCCAGTTATTGACATTTATAATGCTAAGTAACGGGTCTTATTCGCGAAAAAGTATTTAAGAGGTAATGAATACTTACTGATTGCCCGACGTTTCGACCGATTTGCATCGATCGTGGTCACGGTTTGACTGATTTGTGCTCAGGGGCGCCTTCGTTAATTGCGGGTTTCGGCAACTACCATCACTTGGTGACCCGCACTGGGAAACCCGTGCTTCACGAAGGCGCCACGATCGATGGCGTAGTGGTTAGTGTAACCGACTGCCACGCCTGAGGTCGCGGGTTCGATTCCCGCACAAGACAAACATTTGTGTGCATGAACATGGACGTTTGTCTTGGTCTGGGTGTTTCTATGTATAATATGTATGTATTTACAAAAGAAAAAGTATATATTATGTATGTTTATCCATTGTCTAGTACCCATAGTACAAGCTCTGGTTAGTTTGGCCTAGATCGTGTTTTGTGTATGTGATAGAACATGTGATAGAATATTATGTGATATGATGTATGTGGACAAATCGCGAAAGTCTAAAAACGTTAATTGACATTTAATTTCAATGTGTGACATTAGCATAAACGTAAAACAAAATTACGGTGTAACAGTCAAAGTACCGTAGTATAATTTAAACTGCATATAAATTGCACCGTCTCTATAAAGGTACATGTCTCATCTTATTGAAACCATTCAATCGAAAAGTGAAATCGAAAAGAGATGCTTACAGTAGCATAACACGCCATAGCATATATTATTATCCTAGAAACCCTCATTGGTTCATAAACTCAAACATGACAGTCAATGGAAATACTGATAGAATATTGAAGCTCTTTGCGGAAATAGAGGAAGCGTCGAAAACATTTGCACCAGTAATTCCCGCTTTGCGCGACAGGTGGCGATAGCTGTCGCCGCATCGTACGTTCCGATATTAATTAATATTGTGCGGTCCTACTCCCTCTTTATGTATCACATTGCGAGTATTGGTTACATAATATTAATAAAATATTTTCAGTTTCTCATACCCCTGTGTGTGTTTAATTACGAATACATTTATTAAAATGAAGTTTTGATTAAACTACAGTTTATATATCCTAACTTCCTAATGCTAATCCTAACTAATATTATAAAAGCGAAAATGAGTTTGTTTGTTTGTTTGTTACCTTTTCACGCCTAAACCACTGAACCGATCATCCTGAAATTTTGCATATACGTTGTCAGGTGTACAGAAAAGGACATAGGCTACCTTTCATCCCGAAAAAAATACTGTTCCCGAGGAAAACAACAATAACGTTCTTATGATAATAGATGGCGCCACGTGTCTTTCGAATCATGATTGAATTATATTATTACAAGCAGAGCACGACCCGAATTGATTGTCAGATTTTAAATTAACGCGAGCAAAGCCACGGGCAAAAGCTAGCTTTGTTATAAATACGTAACTTTAGTAAATGTCTATTGAAAATGTACTGAACGTTTTTATTATAAAAATGCTCATTTGAGCGTATTTTTATGACTATATTACTGACTAGTTTCTGACGCTTATTTAATCCAATTACAGAACATTTTACCTTAAATATTCATCGGATTTATTAGTAAGAAGAATTTAAGCCAAAAATGTCCTTTTGGAAGGATATAGGTATAACAAGATATAAAGCATTGATATACATAGATTTATACCAACATCTCCGAAAGGCTACTACATAGACAATTGGGAGAGGCTTTCAGTAATCTGTAGTAGCCTTTCGGGAAGCTCTCTGACAGTAGCTCCACGCGTCTACTGGCTGGCTTTCAATTTCAGCTATAATTTTAGACTCACGTTATAGCAGGCGAGCCTATTGCTGCCTACCGAGCATAGCTTCAGCCTCCATGATGTTATTATAAAAAATATTGATGGTTTGTATAAAAACAGTACGTCATCGATCTTTTTTACACTTATCGGCAATATAATAGGTTAAGATTGAATCAGTATTCAGTCTTAATATACTATATCGTTGATATAATCTAATAATTCATAATTCTGCATCACAGTAATAACCCAGTTTACTTTGATAACTTTATATCACCTAATCGAAGTTTTATTTATACTTTTATTCCACATTTTCAAAACGAAATTTCATTTTAAAATATGTTAGGTGTACTTAATAATGAAATCTACATATACGTGCTAGACTAATGAACTAAAGTGAAATAATTACTACAAAATATCAAAGAATATAAAATGTAAAAATTCTATAGTATTAAGTAACATTTTTACCTAGTACCAACTGTTATGATGTAATTTATTTTATTTTTATTTATTATGACTATTCTTTAAACTATTATTATTAATTTCTCCTGACATCCAATCTAATTATTTATATTTATATTGATTTAATATTGTTTGATTGACATAATTACTTATTTTAATTTTATATAATTAATATTTGCATGCCGCTATATTCTGGTCAAAATACTTGAATCTTGAATGCATTTCTTTGTAACACCATTTGTCACAGTATTTTTGCAAATAAATATTCTGATTTCTGATTTCTAAAACAGCTGTTATCAGTATAGGCGAATAGTAAGTACTAAGACAGAAACTGTCGCAGTGCCAAGGTTACAATCTTGTCTAGACCTGTATCTTTATCTGAGCCACAATGGCTTTTATATTAGATTCAAGGACGCTAAGTCAGTCCTTGTCGAACAATTTGTATTTGAACAGATTTCTGAGTTATAAGAAGCTAGGTGAATATAACGCTTTTATTTTGTACTAGTTCTTGCTTTGGTTTGTCTAGATATAAAGTAGGTACGCTATGTCCTTTTTTGTACCCCTGACATCGTGTATGAGAAATTTCATGATGATTTCCAAACAAACAAATTTTGTAGCACATCAGGCATATTTGCCAACGCAAGGGTTGACGACTTCTATGGCATAATCCGAAGGCGATGAGCCTCACTCCGACACAGAACATGCGCCAGCTCCCACAGCATGCTGAGAGCATTGACAAACCGGTGGGACTGTCAGATGCTCGGCCGATGGGTGAGACTGCACACTCAATTAGGAAGTAGATATAACTAATATTGTTTGTCATGTCTGTCTGAGTGTCCAGTGATATGTGTTTATCTGTGTTTTATTGTCATTTGTATTTATTGTATGTATGTTTACTAACAATCTATACATCTATACAAATAAATAAAATTGAAGTATCTGTTTGTAATGTCAGAATAACAGCTTTTTATCTAATACACTAGATGTTCCCGCGGTTTCACCCGCGTTTATCGTTACTGCGCCGCCCCCGTGGGTCGTAGCGTGATGTTATATAACCTATAGCCTTCTTCGATAAATAGGCTATCTAACACTAAAAGAATTTTTCAAATCGAACCAGTAGTAATCACGCAGAATAAACCAGGAGAAACATCGTTTGTACTATGTCTGTAATGGGTAATTATTTTGCTGCAATGTATTTTAAAACTGCGATATCTCCTAAGATATTCATTGAAATCGAATGATGTAAAGGACAATTTTGTTTTAAATTAAATACTTGTGATGAATAACGTATTTATTTGGATAAGGATTAATATCATGTTTATAATAATACCTTCGCAAATAATGCATTATTTTAGAACAAATTTGGTTAGCATAAAAATGGTTATAGTAAGCCAAACTTAAAAGATACACATATGCTGTCGCGGACTTTTTTTAGAACTTTTAAAGGTGAACAATTCTGTCATACATGATTTTTGCGAAACTTTAACTGTTTAAGCAGCGCACGCAGCGGAAGCTCTCAAAAGGAAAAAATACCCTCCGATTTTGAAACATTCTTCATTGGTGCTTAGCTCCTATTGATCTTAGCGTGATGATATATAGCCTATAGCCTTCCTCGATAAATGGACTATCTAACACTGAAAGAATTTTTCAAATCGGACCAGTAGTTCCTGAGATTAGCGCGTTCAAGCAAACAAACAAACAAACAAACTCTTCAGCTTTATAATATTAGTATAGATATGAAAGTATATAAGAGACCTATACGAAAACATCTATTTTTAAATTTTTGTCTGTCTGTCTGTCTGTTTGTTCCGGCTAATCTCCGAAACGGCTGAACTGATTTTGACGGGACTTTCACTGGCCGATAGCTGATGTTATAAGGAGTAACATAGGCTACTTTGATTTTAGAAAAAAAATAGGGTTCCGCGGAGACAAACACTTTTTAGTTAAAATCTACGCGGACGAAGTTGCAGGTAACAGCTAGTAGTTAATAAGTTGCTTTTGTAATACTAATCCTATGGACCTAACAGTCTGCAAATAAATGAATAATAATAATTATTCTTTCTTTTAAATAAGACAACTCCTGCACTAGAAATAAATAATTTATATGTAAATATTCAAACAATAGACACAAATGACACCAAGACTCGAAACAATCATTTATGGATTTTGATAATTTTTTGTCCCGTGTGGGATTCGAACCCACAATACTTGGCGTGGATGTAGTTGCAAGACGACCACCTTAATTAGTACGCCATAACTACGTCATTACGGTACGGTATGGTATAGTAAAATAATCTGATTTGTAGCTCAATTGCGTAAAATACCGACATTTATATACCTATTTACCCGAAGGGCAATTCAGAGATATCTTATCTTATGTGGGGGCCAGTCAGTGCAGACCGGCGACACTTCGACCCAGTGGGATCTTTTCTGTGGACACTCTCCCAATAACGACTGCCATAGATGTTCATGGAAGCCGGGACCGACGGCTTAACGTGCTATCTGAGGCACGAAGCAGGCGATAATTGTCAATCAATACGCACATACTTTCGAAAAGTCATATGATTTCCGAAAGTCAAAGATGCGCGACGTGGGTTCGAACCCGAGACTCTCTGCATTGCAGTCTGTTGGTCTCCCCACTGAGCTATCACTGCTATGCAGAGATATAATATTATATCCAGTTTTCAAAATAATGGTATTAGTTTTCACGTAAGCGAGATATTGCCGTTAATGAGACATAGTTCCAGACTCCAAACTGCTACCGAGAATCACAATAAGACTTTGACCGGGAATACAATCCAACTAATGAACAGTAGTTGTATTCACAACCATTTAATCATAAACTCTTGCATCTATTTGTAATTGCATTTGTTTTATTATCACAGCCAAGTTATCTATATCTTAATACATGAAGCAAAACTTTGTACCTTTTTACGAAAATTGCGCGGACGGACGAGTATGAAATTTAGCACAGTTAAAGTTTATATGGAGAAGGAGTGGCGAATCCTAATATTTTTGTAAAATATGCAGTAGAAATATATTAAATTTATGAAAAAACACTACACGCACACAACCCATGCATTTGACACAAGCAGTAGAATCGCGTTCGTGGTATTTCGGCATTGTTCGCCTGATGTCGTAGAATTCTTCGTTACCATGGTTACTTATGTATGTAGAGTAGGTGACTAAATGAAATGTGTTTATAAGGGTATAGTTATAGACAATGAAACCTTAATAACGATCAAACTTAATATTTATATCAATTATGGTCGAATTTCGACCACTTGGCGACCGCTAGTACATGTTATTATAATAAAATGTAACTGGTCGATGTCTGTACATACGAGATACCTATATGAAAAAAGTTCGTGAAAATGAGGGGTCTTTATAAGAGTCATAGCAAAGCCAAAACAATAGTTTTTAAATATTTTGTATATCTGTACTTTATATGCGCATCGCGCAAAAAAATCTCCATCAAATTAAAGGCGGTTTTCACAGTAACATTGTTGGAAGTCTAACTTACTTAAAAGCTGGTGCATATTTCATATTTATCCACCTAGAAGTCGAGTATTATGTGTGTACATCAGATTCTTCTTATATGTAAGGAAAGAAAGATACATACATATACAGGAATCTACTTAAAATTCAAGTCACGGGCAAAAGCTAGTTGAAAAATAAAATACATATCTTCCTTTTATTAAATCGTAATTATAAATAAGAAACTCAATTACCACGAGGAAATGGCAAGTGAAAAAGGAACGCATTTTTCTATTGTCCAGTAATTCTCTTTTGTCCACAAGCTGAAGATTAATTAAGATCTACTCAATCTGTCAGCGTCGGCAGCAATAGCTAGTAGGGCTTGTTATATTATTAATGTTACTGTAGGGGAGACCATTGAACTGCCCATATCGAGGACTCGGGTTCAAATCTATGACCTTTGTATGACATAACATAACAAAGACACAAAGCAGTATATCCACAACGGCGGAGCTAGATGTGTACCGCATCCAAATTTCACCAGCTATGTAGGTCTCAGAAAGATGCAAGCCTATTGCATTGGGAGTGGGATTTTACATTTTAACATAACTAGACTACATGATATTACTGAAAATAAAAGTTTAACCGATTTGGAAATCAAAGCCCGCACACAAACATAAGTGCATATACTGGTACCATGGTTCTAACAGAGCAGTCGATTTGACGTTTCTGTACGTATTAAAAAGTTTAGTATCACGTTCAACAGCGAAGATAAGGATAATAATAATAATAATAATAATGTTTTTATTGTTTCACAGATATTTACAACCATTAGGAACAATTTTTGTATACATGATGTTAGCTACAATTTGTGAACGCTGGTACTTAAAATAGGAAGACCTGAGCTATAAGTACCAGCAACCTTCCATGACACATTTTATATACAAAACCTACATAGAATAATAAGTTAAAACAATGTACATGTAAGAAAATAGTAAAACAAAAAAGAAAATTAAAGCAATTCGGAACATAATTAATTTAGTAAACGTTTGTGTGCTTGTGTGTGGGAGTGTGTGTGTGTTTGTATGCGGACACGTGACTTGGCGTAATATCTAAAACAAAAATAGAGGGTATACAATGTGCACTTGGCCAGCTTAGCGAACAATAATCTAAACCAGCCTCAGCCGGCACATTCTCCAAAGTCTGCCTAGCAAAGCGACGATGTATAAACAAGTTTAATATTATGTATCTGTTTGTTGATACGCAATGCAGAGTTGATATTCTGCAGAGTCTGATAGGGTTTCCATCTCACATCAAAAGAGTCCAATTTCACGCAGATTTTATTGACATTTTCCCACATACACACACAAATACAAATAGATCTAGCTTTGTAAATATAACCCATCTCGAATCATAACTCCAAAAGGGGTCATCATTCTCGGTGATGCCATACTAAAACTACGATTTTACCATGTTGTCACCAAGAAATATAAAACGAGCATGTTGTTTAACATTCACTGCGCTCTATTGCGTCATCAAAATGGCGGGAAATAAAACCGCGGGCAATGTTTGCAAGAGGTCCTGAGTTTCGTGTTTAGACTTCAGAGCGACGCACACAATTTGTTTTAAGATACGACTTCGTGAAACATCCGTCAGTTTGGCAGAACATTTTTTTAAGTCTTCCAATCAGTTGTACTATTTAATTTCTTTACATCGTTGCCTTATCGATGGTAGGTGTATGTATATGGATGAAAGATGGTACGTAAACATTATAATAAAATTGCAAACGAAAACATTCAATGATTCCAAAATGCGTATCTCTCTTTTTCTGAATGAATGCAAAAGTTTGATGATTTCTATGACTGTAATTATTATTTATTACGAGATTATGAAAGACAACTCACTGAAAAGTAAACATTGTTATGTAGAAAGCTTTAAAACATTCAAATATTATACACGACTGTCCGGAAACTAAAACTTGTTTAATATACAAATGTTACTATATTAGTTAGGAATCACATTACTAGCGTGGTTTTGATCCTTCACAAAGACCTGCTTGAGCTGTCCGCATAAAAGTTACTAAATCAAAATATTATACTCACCACAGAAACAACAAGTTTTATAGAAATGCCTTTTATAACGCTGAGTTCATTTTCTAAAGGCGTTTGGATACAATGTATGTATGCATAAAATTTACTTCTCGAAAGCTATACTATAATAAAACGAACCAAGTATCATGGCGGCACACCTTAAAGGAAAAGTAGTATAACATAAAATCTGCGTTAATCTGTCTGGTGCTTCAAAAGAGCCGTGGACTTAAAACGACACATTAATAGGTCGTTAAAGAAAGAAATATACTTCAATCTACATAATTTTAATGTAAGTTCTTCGTTTCTCAAGTAGAATTGCGTCGTTATTTAAATTTTCTCTTCGGAAAACAACCCGATCTCTATCTGTGAAGATGGGGCCCTAATCTATTTTGGCATCAAAAAGTGTTTCAGGGAACTAATAAAGGTTCGACATTCGTGTTTTCTTCCCATCTTTAGTAATACAACATTTATAATCCGAGAATTTGGAGTAAATTCCTACTTTTCTATGCCACGAAGCTTCCCAGCTTGCTTTTGGTATATGAAAATATTATCTTTAGAGAAGAGTTTTGGGAGCTTAATGTTTTTGACGATAAATGTTCAATGCTAGTTTAGACCAGGTATTTAATTTACGTTTTGCAATTCAGTAACATAATTAAGTCTTTGCACTGAATTAAAATCGTGAAACAAAGTTCAACAAAGAACGGGTTGCAAGTAATTTTGGAATGCGATGTTTCTAAAGTCATAATGTAAAACAAGGAGAAGTGGAAAGAAAACGGTAGGAAGGTGAAAACAGAAGTAATATTAAGTGGAACTAAATCTAAACCGGCAATTAGAAGACTACTACTAATTGCCGGCTTAGTTTTAGTTTTACACGACATATACATACATAGATTCACGCCTGTTTCCCAGAGGGGCAGGCAGAGACTACAGATTTCTATTTGCTACGATCCTGACACAATTCAGTTTTTACACGACACAGTTGGACAATAACGCCTAGATACTAATCAAGGCATTATTATCTAGCAGATTGCAGCAGATATTTTACTGTACAGACTTTCTATAGCAGATGACATATGGCATAATTAATGATTTAATGAAAGTGAATGAAGCAAGAATCATAGATAGACGTCGTTTCTGCGTGGTTAGGCGTGGTTTTATGTATGTATTATATTATTATATTAGACATAATACCAGATATCATACGTGGGTAAAGCTAGAAACGACAGCTAGCAAGTAAATACAGTTACAGAATTCGTTATTTTCCTTTCCATACCTAACTACATTTATGTCTTTCTTCCTCGAGGAATATGAATTCCAAATCAAATCTGGTTCCATTGACGTCATAATATTCATGGTAGCAGATAACACTGGAATATTTTGATTGACAGCAGACGTTGTTTGTTAGTAAATCAAACAAGAACAACGGTATCCTATTTCGCGTGGCTCGAGGCTCGCAGCATGACTAGATTAAGCGCAGCTGATGGAGTTATGGCTTGCCTTTGATTTGGCTAACTCGCTAGCTTGTAGCTTTATATAAAAGTAACATTATTATAAGTAAAAGATAAGTATCGATTAATCATATCATTCGCACATTCACATTCCTAATATATGCTCAGGTTTTGGATAATTTTATAATGGTTTTCTCTAAAATATTAATATAATTAGAAAATATTAAAGTATGAAGCCGTGGATTATAAATTTTATTTTCCTTCCATCATTTTGAGACACGAGGAGATTGCAAACGAATTGCGAAGCAAATATTTTACATTACAGCTTAAATATTATAAATTCTAAGCTTGATGGCATGTATAGAAATCATGCGAAATCATGTATATTTGTATACTAACTAATATTATAAATGCGAAAGTGAGTTCGTTTTTTTGTTACGCTTTCACGCCTTAACTACTCGACCGATCATCATGAACTTTTGCATACACGTTGTCAGGGGTACAGAATAGGACATGGGGCACCTAGAAAAATTCTGTTACAAACCTAACCTACATTTACGCGAGCGAAGCCGCGGGAAAAAGCTAGTATTACATAAAACTGAACTATTGATCGCATACGTTTTCGTTTGCTATAACTGTCTATCGGTAAAGCTAGGTTACAATTCATAAGTTCAATATAAGGATGGTAACGGAGTATATGAAGGTCTTCACATCTGTTTAATTATTTATATAATATATGAATATAGGCGAGAATAACATCACTTAGTCAAAAGACGTCCACTGCTGGACTTAGGCTGCCCCCAAAGGAATCCCATTTAGACCGATCTTTGGCCGCCCGCATCCTACCACTTCCTACGACGCTTATCAGGTCGTCGGTCCACCTTGTGGAAGCCTATCTCTCTAGCATCTTCCGGTGTGTGACCGCTGCTCCAGAACCTTTCTGTGAGGCAAGTTTATATGTTACGTTTATTTAAAACGCTTCATAACGAAATATTTTTAACAATACTTTTCACTTTAAATATAAAAAAAACAGCCTGAGTGCTTTTTAATATTCTAAAACTAATTTGATATTCGACCTGAATTTCGTTACTTTTACTAAAATATAAAAAATTGCTTCGAAATAAACGAATAAAGGATTTTAACTGGATAGAAAATCAAATTTAGATTATCATAAATCAAAATTCATAGCACCTGCCCCAGAAAATTGTCCATCCCGTGTATTAACCGAGCGCTTAGCAATTCTGAGAGAGATTTTAATAAATGGCTTTATAAGCGCCAAGAGTTTATTTAAAAGAGTCGTTTTTCTACTTTCCACTATATACTATAGCGTTTTTAAAACAAAAATTGCATTACTGGTATTCTTTTTTGGCTACGAAGTTAACAATCATGTATTTGGGTAATGATGCACTTCGGTTACGTTTATAACCTACTAGCTTTTGCCCGCGGCTTCGCTCACGTTAATTTAGAATTTGACAATCAATTCGGATCGTACTCTGCTTGTAATAATATAATTCAATCATAATTCGAAAGATACGTGGCGCCATCTATTATCATAAGAACGTTATTGTTGTTTTCCTTGGGAACAGTAATTTTTTTCGGGATGAAAGGTAGCCTATGTCCGTTTCTGTACACCTGATAATGTATATGCAAAATTTCAAGATGACGGGTTCAGCGGTTTAGGCGTGAAAAGGTAACAAACAAACAAACTCATTTTCGCTTTTATAATATTAGTTAGGATGAACGTAAGAAACACCAAATTCAAAATAATATAATAAAAAGACAGATGAGATGTGATAAGTGATGATGTGCCAGAATCATAGCAAGAGCTAATCCATACTCCACTGTGAAACAACAGTGGCTAAATGTATGTATAGAAAAAAGAAAAATACAAAGCAACAAATAATAAAAGTCTTGCAGACCTAACGAATAAAAGAGAAACAGTCCTATGAATAAATTAGTCTGAAATAAATATTTATTTGGTTTGGTATAAACCATAGCGGACAGTCAGTGATTTCCTTTACACAAGGGCAACTGCAATATTCAAACAAGATGCATGCAATAATTTGTTAAATCGTTGTGTTTTATATATAGTACTAGCTTTTGCGCGCACAGCTCCGCCCGCGTGATACCGACATCAATAAAAAGTAGCCTATGTCCTTCCCCAGGTTTTAAACTATATCTGTACCAAACTTCATCTAAATTGATTGAGTGGTTTAGCCGTGAAAAGGTAACAGACAGACAGACAAATAGACAGAGTTACTTTCGAATTTATAATATTAAGTAAGGAAGTAAGGATTACTAGCGACCCGCCCGGCTTCTTACGGGTAGTACAAAACCTAAAAAAATATACATTTAAACCGTCCTCATGAATCACTCTGTCTATTGG
Organism: Catocala sponsa; assembly: GCA_963564715.1. Taxonomy (NCBI): domain Eukaryota; kingdom Metazoa; phylum Arthropoda; class Insecta; order Lepidoptera; family Erebidae; genus Catocala; species Catocala sponsa. The sequence goes on from OY751337.1 coordinate 3,876,792, forward strand.
AAAAACAGCATGAAAATTTGTTCAGTAGTTTTTGAGTTTATCGTGGACAGATAGACAGACGCGGCGGAAGACTTTGTTTTATAATATGTAGTGATGCAGTGATATTTGGTTTTAGAATGGTATACAAGATACTGCTATATAGATATAATAATAATAGTGTCCTCCAGACCGCATTTCGGTCACGGCAGCCAATCTTAAAGGTGACTGGCCATCTGCGCAGGAGATATTATAGTGCACAAGTATGTGCGCAAACACAAGTGCACTCTCTGTTCCCTAACCTTCATGATCCAATGGGACGGATAATCCGACACGGCCAGAGAGAGATCAGGCGCAGGACCAACGGTTTTACGTGCTTTCCGAGGCATGGGGGTGTCTAACACCGCCAACTTCCTAACTCCGGGCTCGTATTGAGATTTCTTAACAGAAAAACTCAATAACTTTCTGTTGGCCCGACCCGGGATTCGAACCCGAGACCTCATGCACAACTTCCTAACTCCGAGCTCGTATTGAGATTTCTATTCCAACTAATAAAATAATTTTCTGAGTGTATTAATGCTTCAACGTTCATATTACCTATTACTCTTTTGAGTACAAGTACATCTGATTGTTTGTCAAGTTAGACCAGCTCAACGAAACTGGCTTACCTCGAGGCGACTGACCCTAATATTACTAAGTTATCTACGTGGAATATTTTTTTAAGTTAAAACAGATTTGGATGTGTTGGCTTTGAGTACATTCATTTGTAATATTATTATCTAGAGTTCGTTTAAAAAACTTTTTCGTATTTTTATGAACGGTGTGTTTTTCTTTTTAAACATCAGAAAAGATTAAAATATAAAATGTTACTTTGATATTGTTTTCGTTTTTCTTTGAACTTTATACGACGACTTTATTCGACGATCACTATGATCTTGCTATAGATTTAATTGAATCTAGACATTATATTTTCCATGCAACTAAGGGGTTGCTCAGATCGCGGCCAAGGAGCGAGGCAACGGCTTAATCGCTATACCACACGTGCAGTCAATCGTTACGACTAGATTTTACGTACTTATAAGTACTATTCTATAAATGCAATGCAACAATAAAGTCGAATCTGTTTACAATATTCAGGGAAACACATTAACAGAAGTAACAGTTATTCGTGACTTAGGAGTATACTTGGATAGTAAACTTAATTTTATAAATCATATAGACCAAATGCTTAATTCAGCTTACCAAGCTCTTGGCTTTATCTTGAGATCTTCAAAGGAATTTAAAAAACCAACTACTACATTACTTTTATTCAACAGTTACGTACGAAGCCAACTTGAATATTGCAGCACGGTGTGGAATCCTTCGTACCAAGTCCACATAAGTCACATTGAAAGGGTTCAAAAGAGACTTGTCCGTCATCTAGCGTTTAGGTTTAAAGTAAGAAATTGTAGATCTTACGAACACAGACTAAATCACTTCAAACTCAAAGATTTAAAATCTCGCCGCACTATCTCCGACATGTTGTTCCTGTATAAGTTATTCAATAATGGCATTGACTGTCCAGATCTTCTTAGCAAATTACGCATTAACGTCCCTTCTCGTATTCCTCTTTATCCCAGCCCTTTACTGAAAGCCCCTCAACACAGAACAAATCTAGGTAAACACTCGCCGATTGTTAGGATGACCAATCAATACAACTCACTGTCATGTTCTTCCGACGATATAGACATTTTCTCCAACAGCCTAAGTAAATTTAAGTTGCTGTTACACGCAAAACTTAATATTGAGTAAGTGTTGACCTACCTCCCCACTATTCAACTCAATATATATAGTTTTTTTTTTTTAAATTTTAATTCTTGTTATTTTTACTTTAAATTGTATACTTTATTTCCATATTAAAAATTGACTGTTTGATATCTTAATGCAAGCTGTGGTCTCCTATAATTGAAGATGCACAAGGATTTGTATCTATTTATGTTTTATTTTTAGCATGTAAGGTGTAATCTTTGTTGGAGATCCAAATAAATAAATAAATAAATAAATGCAATAATTGAACTTAAGTATATAATTATATTTTTAAGTGAAATCTTCTTTAGGCGCTTTGAGCACTTCTTGGGTGAACAAAAATCATGGAACTTGCGTCATCGTGACGATTCCAGGCTTTATTATTTTTTTTAGAATACACAATCAGGTACAGCGGCGCCAAATGGGTTAATAATATCTAAAAAAAGGTAAAGGTATTTAAAGGTAGCTGGGTCAGACTGGATGCGGAAGGCGGAAGACCGGATGTTGTGGCGTAAAATGGGGAAGCCAATGTCCAGCAATGGACGGCGGTGGGCTGATTGATTGATTGATTAACAATATCTTAGAAATGATGCGTCCTACGCAAAAAATAACGAAATTTTGACCTCCTTAATAACCCTAAAGAGAGTATCAGGAACTAGCATCCGACCCGCCCATTTTTATATAGAATATGGTTTATATAGAAGTGATCAAGGATTAAAGTTTTCACTTCTATCGGCAGTCCCCAAAGACAGCCCCAATTTTTTTATTGTTTTACTACTTAGTTGTCAAACAAGTATACCTGATGGTAAGTGGTCGCCGTAGCCTATGGACGCCTGCAACATCAGAGGCATCACTTGCGCGTTGCCGACCCTTTAGGAAAGGAAGTGGGAAGGATAAGGAGCGAGAAGGGGGAAAGAGGGTGATTGGGCCACCGGTACTCTCACTACCGAACGAAACACAACAGTAAGAATACTGCTATTTTACGTCGATATTCTGTGACAGGGTAGTCCTTCCCCGGTCGAGCCGGACCATTCAGCTGAAATCGGCAAGGCTCTACTCTTATAATATCAGCTCTGTATTAAACTGTCTCCCTGCTGGGCACGGGTCTCTTCTCAGTGTGAAAAAGGTTAGGCCATAGTCCACAACGCTGGCTCAGTGCGGGTTGGCAGACTTCACATATATTCGAGAATATTATGGAGAACTCTCAGACATGTAGATTTTCTCACGATGTTTTCCTTCACTGTCAAAGCAAACTTAAGTATTGTATCGTCATGTAGTTAACATACTTAATTCGAAAGTCTGCTAAGATAGTAATAGGTGCTAAGAAATAAATAAAAATTATATTATGATATAATATCTGATATATTATATTAAAATTTTTACACAATGTTGCATTTAAAACAAGAGTATTTTATATACTTTTTATAAAAAAGTACCCACGGCAACGGGCAATATTCGTAGAATTATATTCTAATCACTTCCCTAGTAATTAATACTAGCAGTCGCCTAGTGCTTGAAATTCTACCATATTGATTATGTAACCATTGTTACGCGCTTCGACTGCGTGTGTGTCAAATGCATGGTTGTGTGCGTGTAGTGGTTTTTCATTAATTTAATGTATTTTTAATGCATATTTTATATAAATATTAGGAATCGCCCCTCCTTCTTCATATAAACTTTAACTGTGCCAAATTGCATACTCGTCCGTCCGCGCAATTTTCGTAAAAAGGGGTACAAAATTTTGCTTCACGTATTAATTAATATATAGATCAGCGGAGCCATACCAAAGTGCGGCCGATCTCAGCGAGTGTTAAATAATAACACACGCTTTGTAAGTATAATGAATGTATTAAGTAGATATAAACTTTAGATGGCAGGCACTAAGAATGGATCTCAGAGCGCTGACATAAGCGATCTCAGGGGGAATGAAGCATTATGTAGTTTCGCGTCCCTATTATCTCCGCGGAAGAGGCTGACTAACTTTCTCTAAGAAGAACGCCTCCCTACGACATTCACGAGTTGATAGAAGCATCAGTTGATAAATCAAAATCGATTTCATAGTTTATGTGAACACATTTAGAGTGACACATCGAATGAGTTACATATTTCCCTCTCGGCAGCAAAAAGTCGGCACTATTTTACACGTTTGCCGGCAATATTGCACAATACCATAAGAAGTTACTATCAACAGCTAAGCGTATTGTAACATACAAGTCCAAAATAAGTAGATACAGAAGGCAAGAAATAGTATATAAACATAATAATGCCATCAAAAACATACTTATAAAAAAAACCAAGTCTCGCAACTCAATTCTTCTACCGTAAAAAGTTGTGAGATCCATGTAATACCAAGTCGGTTAATTTATTCAATCCCTACTTAAGGAACCTTCTGTCTTAAATTATTACGTAATTAGCTAACCTACCAAAATCTTATAGTGACCATATCAATATTAAAAACCTTTTATGTTTTAAATAAATTGATTGACTTAGCAGTTTTAAATAAATTGATTGACTTGGCAAGCCCAGCACGTATTATTCTGGATAGGAATGGAGAGGGTAGAATAAGTTTGATTTGTCTTGATATTGGTGTTGTGTATCTATATTATGTTGTGTATCGTGAGCATCTCTGCAGTCAAAGGCTTACTTTCTATCCGTGTAGATGACGGTTTGGTAGCTTGCCAATTCATAAACAAGTTTTCTCAATCTTCAACCCAAAACTAATTTGACATGATTTGCATTCGTTTGCCAGTATCAGTAAATTTGGCTGAGTATCAGACAATTTAAATGTAGCTTAAAATAGGTAGTTTAGAATTCGTGGCAATTGTTCTTGATAGAGGTTAATCAACATTATGCTATACTATACAACTATGGAAAGAGAGCAATATAAAGTAATTATATTAAATATATAATATAAATTATACTAAATGCAAAAAGAATACAGTTCCGGATGCTAGCTAGCTTCACAGATTAGCGTGTTCAAACAAAAAACGAATAAACTCTTCAACTTTTTATACTAATATAGATTCATATTACCGATACATAACAATAGCATCTTTTTTTTTACGTGGGGGAATGCATTGATCCATACCCGTCCGCGCAGGAGCGGGCGGAGGGGTTATGTCGGACTCGCCGGGGTAAAAGAAAGATGGAATGAGAAAAATGTACCTCCCGAAATACCGACTAAACCTACCACGGTGTTCCTCGATAAATCACTATCGGCGGGGCCGCGCGAATCACTTTCACATGCGGTCGCGACCCCGCCGAGGTTACGGCCCGCCGTATGAAACGGCAGGCCACTACTCGAAAAGACTTACCCACTGATCACCTCTAAAAATTCCCTACTGTCCCTCCTAGAGGGGAGACGGACACGACACAGAGACGCGCGTGGGAACACACACACCGCCTCTCGGACCTGGTGCTGAACGGATGGCGGGCAGGCCCACAAAGCCCGCCACCCCCAGGTCAAACCTCTCGGTGTCTGAAGGTCATTTCGCGCCCTCCGGCGCCCGGCTCTGCGGTTGGGGAGAGGGCTTAAACGCTCCCTCTCCCGCTCCGCCGCCTCCTTGATGAAAATCACTTCCTCATAGACGGAGGTGACGGCATTCCACGACCTCTCACTCCGGACCATAGACAGAACTACGGCCGGGAGCGAGAGGGCAACCGATCCGACTGCCGCGATCAACTCACGGCGCTGCGATGCCCAGGCGGGGCAAACCGCCAAAGTGTGCAACGCCGTGTCCTCAACAACGTCGCGGCAGTCGCCGCAGTGGTGACAGCCGGACGTCTCTTGTCGGCCTATACGACACAGGAACCGGCCAAAACAACAATTGCCGGTCAATACCTGTGTCAGCCGGAAGGTCCAGCCACTCCTCAAACACGGGACTTACCGCCACGATCGTGCCCGATAATAATAGCATCTGCTCCAACACATAAATTTAAGGAGATGCATAGATGTATGTGCCTACTCGGTCATATTCTCAGAAAACTTACTAGATAAATAAAGGAAGAGATTTCCAGTAGCTATAAAATAATATTATGTATCTGGATGTTGTTTGAACCCGAATACATCATCGTCTCAAGTAGTTCAAATGTTTCTGACATAGTTATTCATCTTGACATCTTACGAATTAAGACCCTTGTTAGTCTAGTGACGTGTGCATACTGAGTGGCTGCTTCAGCTCTTCTGTTTGATCTCCAGTTTTGGTAAAATATGATTTCTGGTTTGAAGGCACATATTTTATTGGTTCGATTTTACAAAGCGGTGTTTCTGTTGCATAAAAGAGATTTTCAAGACTGGATGTACATTAAAATTAAACTACTGTATATGGATTTTATCGCGTTGTTTATTTGACACATTATTACAAAATTTAAAAACTGTTACACTACTATTACTATTAATCTTTATAATTTTTAAGATAATTAAATTATTGAAACTATTAAAACTATTTATACTATTACTATACTATTATACTATTTATATTTATGTTTACACTTTCCCCGACGTTTCGGTTGCTTTTCAGCAGTCATGGTCACGGGGAGACTAAGATGGTAGTTGTCTCAATGTTCCAGTGTAGTTGTTTCAAGTACCCGAACATAATTTAATCATGGGTGTTTCTATTTACGCAGAATGAGCTCAAAGTATGTATCATGAAGTCTAGCTGTGGTTTGCTTCTTCTTGGGTTTGACTATTTGAATTACTGGATCCCAAGCTGGTGGTACATTCCAACCATCTTCTCTATCGAAATTAAGATGTTTTTTGATTTCAAAAGCCTCGCGAAGCATCCTTGGTAGGAATCGGTGTTCTTTAGCGAGCATCTGTGGTTTGTCAAATCTCAGATAGTGGTTGGTCCCCTGTTGCACATGTTCACACACAGACACTGGATGTATAATTTATCTATATAGGCGTCTGCAATATAGGGATATCTATATATTAATACGTGAAGCGAAAACTTTGGATCCCTTTTTACGAAAATTGGGCGGACGGAGGAGTATGAAATTTCGCACACTTATAGTTTATACAGAGAAGAAGTGACGAATGCTAATATTTTTTAAAATATGCGTTAGAAATACATTAAATTAATGAAAAAACACTACACGTACACAACCATGCATTTGACACATGCAGTCGAAGCGCGTAACTATGGTTACATATATCAATATATAATGACATAATATGTCAGCAATATCTTACAGGCAAACTTTGGTCGAATTTCGAGCACTAGGCGACCGCTAGTTCTAAGTAATATCCCTATACCTATTATTCTTAATTAAGATTAAGTATATTACTGCACGGATGGCAACTAATGGCAGTAGTGAATGTAGTGAATTCGATCCTTACATAGGACAAAAAAGTGTTATCCACAAATTCGATCCGTACATAGGACAAAAAGTGTTATCCACAAATTCGATCCTTACATAGGACAAAAAAGTGTTATCCACAAATTCGATCCTTACATAGGACAAAAAAGTGTTATCCACAAATTCCATCCTTACATAGGACAAAAAAGTGTTATCCACAAATTCGATCCTTACATAGGACAAAAAAGTGTTATCCACAAATTCGATCCTTACATAGGACAAAAAAGTGTTATCCACAACTTGTTGTTCCGCGTCTGATTATTCTTTGGGTCCATTGTCGTCGTTGTTTGAGTATTTGTAAAGTCCCCGAAATAGAAATTATTCTTAGTGCGGGGAGTAATCGTTTAAAATAAGATTGTTTGGTATAAAATAAACAGTAATCGTAACTAATATTATAAAAGCGTAAATGAGTTTGTTTGTTTGTTACCTTTTCACGCCTAAACCGCTGAACCGATTATCTGGAAATTTTGCATATACGTTGACAGGTGTACAGAAACGGACATAGGCTACCTTTCATCCCGAAAACAATTACTGTTCCCGAGGAAAACAATAATAACGTTCTTATGATAAATAGATGGCGCCACGTGTCTTTCGAATCATGATTGAGCGAGCGAAGCCGCGGACAAAAGCTAGTATCAGATAAATGGACTATTACGTTTTTTATAATAAAATAGTCTTCTCAGCTGACCAAGTCGGAGTTAGCAGTCTTCATACGTCTTCAAGAAAATTATATAAAATTTTAGGTACCGGTTCCTCTCTATGGTGTGGTGTAATTAAAAAAGATTTATTCATGTGTTGTATATCAATATGTAGGTACGTATGGCTGGTTTTTATGAAAAAAGCATAGAGCATGAAATATTGCTCGACGCACTTCTACTAGAGATGAAAATAATATTAGTGACAGACAGCACTGAGTGCAGGCAGTATCATCAATTCGACGATATATAAAGTGTCGTATTTGTTTCACCTCGCTATCATTGATAAACTTGTATTGTACAGAAAATGAAAAGCAAGTCTGATTAAGCTAATATAATTTAGTTATGTACCTACCCTGTGGCACCTACTACAAGTTTTTATAATAATAATAATCCTTTATGAAATTCACAAGAAATGTGATAAGGTAATTGTGGTCCTATCACATTCTACCATAACAATGGTGCGTAAATATGTCAAAGTTATAGAGTATTTATTTATTTAGTTAATTAATGTCAAATTTATGCCGTGAATAATTATTGTAATAAACAAGGTAATTGTACAGGAATGTCAAGTGAAAACAAATTTAGAAGTCAATTATTGTGTTGCAATGTCAGTGATATAAGGAATTTCAACATTAATTAATTACATGATTTTCTTTATATATTATAAAATCATTTAAAGTGTAGAAACATTATTCTGCAAGCCACACTGTAAGTTTTATCTTAAACATAGTATTGTATTTGTTGACCGATATCGGTTAACGTACGTTATAAAGCAGTAGTTAACTATTCTAGACAGAGAGACGAAGTTTTAAATAAGTACGAAAAGAGTAAGGGCCTTGCCTGGAGTACAATGACGTCACAAAATTCGACGTGACTCTTCAAACTTTGTCGTGACGTCATTTTACAAATAGGCCACCATGTTACTTCCCGCGGGTGTCGTTTGCTCCTTATATAATCCATTAGATCCAGATGCCACTTTTGCTTAATATGTGAAGTAAAGGCGGTGTACTTTAAAGAAATAGCCTCATAATGGATTGTGTTTTGTATTAAGTTAGCTATTAAAATTTTAAGGTGAACGTAATTATAGTGACGTAGATATCTAATTATTAACGGTTAGAAAGGAAACACTCATTTAAAACAAGTAATAATTAAATTAGAGAAGCAATTATATACTATTCGAAACAGATACTAATCATATCATATCATGGTTTGCTTCTAAAGTCCGAGATTTCAATATTTATAGAAAACTAGCTGTGCCCGCGGCCTCACCCGCGTCATAGGTATTTGTGGTTACTGCACCGCTCTCGTGAGTCGTAGCGTGATGTTATATAGCCTATGTCCTTCCCAGGGTCTCAGGCTATCTTCATTCCAAATTTTATCTAAATCGGTTCAGCGGATTGAGCGTGAAAAGGTAACAGACAGACAGACAGACTGACAGACAGAGTTATTTTAGCATTTATAATATTAGTAAGGAAGTAAGGATTAATGATATTAAGGATATATTAAGGATATTAAGGATAGTAAGGATAAGGATATTTATTATTACTTCATGCGAGCGTCAGTTTTTAAGAACTGTAAGGCTGATCTAACTCCCGTATGACTGTACTCTTGTTTTACGGTATATATATTAATTCAGAAGTATAAGAATTTTGGACCCGTATTACGATGAAATTGTAGCTGTGTAGCTGAAAGCCAGCGCTGTGCCTTTGAAGCCTAGCACATGCTGAGCTAGTAACCTTTTCAGCAATACATGCTGTGTTACCTTATAATGCTTACTTGAGATGGGATCCGATAACTCGCCTGAAAATCAGCCCAAGCCTTATTACTTTTAAAAATATTTGTGTAAATAAAAGTAGTCCACATTTAGGACATGCTGAATAAATGATTTTTCTTTCTTTTTCTTTCTTTCATTGTTAGATAGGTTTAGGCTTAAAGAATTTATTCTCAAAAAGACAATACAAGCCTCTTACATGAGAACAACTTATTTTAACATAAATAATGCTATTTAATACAATGGTCGTCTAGAACATTTAAATAAATATATAGTAGTTGTGTATAATATGTTTGTTAAAAAAAAGGTTTTTCTTCATTAACAAACATACAACATAGCCGTACATATTATGAATATTTTCACTTAATAAACACATAGCAATCACGAACTAATATAGCGTGAAGTTGCTCGTATATACATTTTATATAGTTTACTGTGAACTCGGGTCCCGCTGTTTGGGAGGGACTTTTATTAAATTTTATTAAGTTAAATGTTATAAATAATTTCAAAATATTTTGTAAAATATGTTTTATATACTAACATAGTTTAAAATACTAACAAATAAAATATGAGTATAATTGAAGTTATCAAAACTATAACATAATATGAATTAAATAGATTTTAAAATAAAAACTATTTGGCTAGGCGATGATAAAGTTAATACGATCTAAGACCATTGGTTGTACCAATGAAGAAACCAATGATGTGTGGAAAACCTTATTGGCTGTTGAAGATAAAATAGCTGTTATATAAACCTATTAATTTAAGGAGTAGCAGGGACCCAATCGACCTCTTAAATGTACCGTGTAATACATTTTTCTACTCGTATTCACGCTTCTGCTCTGATGCATAGATTTATTTCGAATTTATTATTAATCCTACTCGACTTGTATTTATTTATGAAATAATATTTGAACCATCAATAACGTGTATTGCTTATCTGAAAATTAATATTAAATGTAGGTAGGTATTATTTGTTTCATTGATTTAGTATTATTTATAAATGTCATGCATTTTAAAGGTTCCATAAAAAATCTAATTTATAATGATACCTAAACAATATTATTATCTACTATCAATATTAAAAATCTTTTATGTTTTAAATAAATAGATTGACTTTTCCATTGCATGAAAACACAATGTATCTCACAAGTGATATACATATTATATTAAATTAGATTGTTTAGTGCGATTGCCAAGTCAATCTATTTATTAAAAACATAAAAGATTTTTAATATTGATATGGTCACTATAAGATGTTGTTAGGTTAGCTAATTACGTAATAACTTAAGACAGAAGGTCCCTTAAGTAGGGACTGAATAAATTAACCGACTTGGTATTACATAGATCTCACAACTTTTTACGGTAGAAGAACTGAGTTGCCAGACTTGTTTTTTTTACAAGACTATGCTGATAGTATCTCATTTCTTTTTGTAGATAGTCCTACTTATTTTCCTTTCCGGTACCTTCTACTTCTTGAATACCCTACCTATCTACACCTATTATTCCATTATATTTTATTATACATAATAATACAGGTACACTGATTCATTCGATGCAAATATTACTTTGTAATCCTATATATTTATGTGGGATTACAAATTTATTTATGCAGTTGGTGTATCTAGAAAACTGGACCAAAATTGCGAAATGTTTTAGTTTTTCCTTGATTTATACACTAAACACTAATTGTATTCTAAATTTGAAGCTTCTATGTCTGCTAGAAGTGCCTTAGAGTTTTGATGATCGGTCAGTCAGTGAGTGAGTGACAAAATTAGTTATAATTCTTAAACTACTGGTTCAAATTGAATGAAATTTGAAATATACCGTGTTTATACAATGTCTGCTTGGTTACTGAAAATTCAGGCTTCTAGTTTTATCCACAACGAAGTTATAGGGGGGTCGAAAATGGCCTGAACTGTTTCGAGAAAAGGATGGTACGGCCGTGCCGCTTTTTTCCTCGACTTGGCGGGGGCACTACCAAGCCCCCAGATATTTAGTTCTAATTAAACTCTAACAGCTATCTAACATCTTCGTAAACGGAGATTATAATGAAAACATTATACTATTAAATAAGTTTAAACTACTTATCTTTTAAAACTACTTAACAAGTTATGAGAGTATCGTAACTTGTTCCAAGAATGAACTTAACCCCGCCTAAGTTCTGAGTAAACACTTCTTTGATAATACCCGTAAAAGAAAATAGGTGAGTATAGGAGAATATAAAGAGGAGTTTACTGTTAATCAAAAGTTGTTATATCAACATCGTAGCGAGTATTCTCACGCTGATATCGCTAAAAGGTTAGGCAGAGGTGAATTAAATTCAAATTTTATTCTGCTTTGGTTTTCGATTCCAAATCTATACTTCTTTATTAATATTATAAAATCTATATATTTTTTTAAAGATTGCTACCTTTTTGGGTTTCAAATTACTAGTATTCTTGTTAACCCCTCTAGCTAAGCTATAATGCTTGTGTTAGGCTGTTAGGAATGGGTCCACGTCAGTAGTGCAAAGGGTGGGATTCGAACCCGCGACCTCTCGATCGCAAGTCCAATGCCTTATCCATTGGGTTACCATCGTTTGTTTGTAAAGATTTAGCACAAAAACTATTTTTTCGATTTTTAAGATTCCTTCATCTTTAGGAAGCTTTTAATTTATTTTTTTACATGGGGGAATGCTTTGACGAATTCCTCTCCGCGGGGCGACGGAGAAGTTATATCGGGCTCACCGGGGAAAAGATACCCCGGTAATACCGACTTAATCTACCACGGTGTTCCTCGACATAACTATAGGCGAGACCGCGCGAATCGCTTTCACATGCAATCGCGACCCCGCCGTGGTTTCGGCCCGCCGAGTCAAACTGCAGGCCACTACACAAAAAATACTTCCTCCACCGTCCTTCTTGGGGGGGTGTCAAAGACGCACGCCGCTTCTCGGACCTGGTACTGATCGGGCGGCGAGCAGGCCCACGCAGCTCACCACCCCCCAGGTCAAATCTCAGGGTGCCTGGAGGCGTACAAGTAGGTTAAGTTATGTTAGTACGACTTTAACCCGGCGTCATGGGGGTTGGGTCTGTGAGACCCGTCACATTTTATTTCGCTTCTAGTACGGCTACTATGCGTGCGACGTTGACGTTCTTCTCAATAGCTGGAGCTGTTGACTTGTTCTATGCGTCCCAGGTAACACGTTAGTCGTGCGATAGCCGCAGTGGGAGTTACACGTGCACAAAATTGAATAAGGTATGTGAGACCCATCCCCGCAGTTAGTGTCACAATTTCACGCCATTTTGCATATATTTTATTTTAAGTATTTATCCTTTTATATACACATATAAAAGGATAAATACTTAAAATAATATCTATACATTATATATAAAAGTTGCTGATATATAGTTTAATGTATTTTATTTATGTTTTTGTAGGTACTTAGTAAAAAATGGATCGAGTTCTTCTCGACTTCTCAGTACGACAGCGTATTCTTTCGATTTTACAAGAGTCTGACTCTGATTCTGCGTTGTCAGACCAGGAGATGTGTGATGAAGAAGATCACTTGAGTGAGCGTAGTAATCCTAGTGACACAGAGCAAGATATCTCAAAGTCTGATGATGATGAAACTTCGCCAAAATGTATCAGTGCTTCCACGTGAGTTGCGACAAAAAAATGGAAATTTATTGGTGAATCTTCAAGGGAGCCTCCGGTAAAAAAGGCTAATGTTCGCAAAAGGTGCCAAGTGTGTCCAGCCAAGAAAGACCGTAAAACAAATTACACCTGCGAGAGTTGCAACAAACATATTTGTTTAGAACATATTGTACCTTTCAGTGCTGACTGTACCAAAGAAGAAATGATTCAGAGTGATTAATTGTTTTTTCTTCTAAAACAATTTAGTTTCCTATATAAAAGTGCACTTAAAACATTAAGACTGATTGTTAATTAATATTAAAATTACCTTTAAGTAGAAGAGAAAGATTTTGTTGATATTTGTCGTTCTTTTTTTTAAAGCTCTAATAAATATGATTAAAACATAATATAATATTATATTTGTGTTTCATTTATTTACATTAATACCTAAAATACTAAACACGAATAAATATTCACTTTATTATTTATAAAGTATTGGAATAATTTTGATTATAATGAACGGGTCTGTGAGATCCACCCCAACGTCCGTGTAACACTTTTCCACCCCCATGACCCCGGGTTAATTAAAATATAGCATATGTGACTTGGTGATAATATAGCTTTCTAATGGTGAAAGAATGTTTAAAATCGCTTGTGTCTTTTTTCAGTTAAACTTCTTACAAACAGACAAACAAATCTTTCCTCTTTATAATATTAGTAGAGATATAGATTTAGAAAAATAACAGGACAGTAAAATTAAATTTCGTACCCTATTATCATAATTTTTTAATGAACGAAAAATCTTTTTGAAATCGGATTATACCAGCTAATCGGGGTATTATGTAATAAACGCCTACATCTCCGTAAACTCGGAAAGGCTCGAACCGTCTAACCGCGGGGTGTCGTAGAAACGTGCCATGTTGACCGCGGGTGCTCAAGCAAATGTTTACACAAAATTAGTAAATTTGCTGCTATCTCGATAACAAGAGATATTTTGCAGAGTTGACTGATACTCTTAGTGATAGTCGAAGAGACGCATCAAGAAGTGGTCATAATACACACTTTATAGCATAAAAAGTGGCAGTTTTTGACTGTTATAAGAGGTTACTTCACCATTTCTATAAATAATCTATAATATACCGAATATAGCTAACAAATATGTTTTTTGTAGACCCTTACTTTATTAACAATAGAATAGATTAGATAAACACATACATAATACAATAGATAAACACAGGTCTCTGACCTAGTTCAGGTAATAAAATGTAAAAACAGACATTATAAACAAGACTTTTTGTGTCCAATTTTAAATTGTAAAATTTTTTTCTTTAGATCAAATATAGTTTTAATGTGAATTTAATACAATAAGTAGCCTGTAATGTGCTTTGTAAAGACTTTTATTTATTTATTGAATAAAAATTTATTATTATTATTATTATTTCTACCTAGTTGAAATATCACACTTGTGCGAAATTGTTAAATTATGTTTGGTGGAAAATAAACTTATTTTTATTATTATTTTATTATTGTTACTGTGCCAAATGCTGTTGGTTCGCTCCCCACACGGGACAAATAGTTTTGAAATTCACAAAATGTTGGTGTTCTATCCATACACAAACGTTCGTGTTGTATCCGTACATAAAGAAAACCCAAATAGGACGATTTCTTAGAGCGAGAGCTTTCTTTAAAAAATAAAGGAATAGAAAGAAATTACATTAATTAAAGAGCTCAAAAATAGAGAACATCATGTATATTATATTCTTAACTATATAGTTAAATTTCATATTTCTTAGCTCTATTTGATGAAAGTATATAGTTCTACCGAATATAGCTAACAAATATAAATATTCTTTACTGTATACCAATCAGCTTACGTTAATTTTGGCATGTTTAAAGGACCTTATCGCTCTCTCAGAAGCAAACTCTTGTTGTA
The DNA here is from genome assembly GCA_963564715.1 of Catocala sponsa. Lineage (NCBI taxonomy): Eukaryota > Metazoa > Arthropoda > Insecta > Lepidoptera > Erebidae > Catocala > Catocala sponsa. The sequence continues at coordinate 3,891,931 of OY751337.1, forward strand.
CAAAAATCTGAGTTTAGTTGTCATTATTAAAATAATTAAAGGTAAAGTAGAAGCCTTTTTGGAGCAATTTTTTTATCAATATAAATAAATACATATTTTTATCTATTAGTGACTTTTAAACTGCGATTTAGTATGCCTAACTGTGTTGCATGATATTATATTTATGATATAATTAAAAGGTATTAACGCGATCATGCATATTGTTATCCTTTAAGTACTTGACGTTTTGACCACGTCCTACTAGCCGTGGTCAATAAATATTATTTAGGCAGTACCTATTATAAAATATAATATTTTTCATTTATAAACAGCAAATCAATTTGCAAAGTAGCATTCAAATTGATTTGCTGTAATATATAACTTAGGCTTCTAGACTTTCTGGTTTGATTTGAAGGTTGAAGTTAGCTTCTGGAATAACAAAAGAATGTATATGCGTGAAGGATTAAGTAGAGAGCTAACCCTTCGGAGAAATACATGCGAAACGTTTTAATGATGTCCAAAATTTACATATTAAATGTTAAATTGTACAAATATTAAGGTTTGAGATGGTATTATTTTATCATTGCTCTTGATATGTTAAGAGTTTGTAACGGTCAAAGTATGAATCAAGCTTATACAACTTAATTAATCTAAATTTAAATGGTAAGTTACGCGTAACTTTGACAGACATAATCTTATAATAGTAGTTGCGATATTTGTTAAATAGAGATTAAAACTAATTCGAGATTATTTTGATAGCGTTATGTAAGGTTTATGGAATTATTACGTTTTAATTGAAAGGCAATTTATTAAGATAAGTTAATTGCGTATATAGTTAGCACATTTTAGTGTCAGATAGTTATAAAGAGGAATTACGTGTAGTGTTTCTTCTACCCAAAGATCCTATGATCAAGGTGGACCTTGATCATAGAATCTTGTCTAACGGTTAATATTGGAAATTTGCAATATGCTAACTTGCCACGCAAACTTCGTTAGCGCGATGCAGACTCTAGCTCAATGTACGGAGTAGTACGGATTTGAATACAGCGCCATCTTTTATTGATAGCTGAAAGTTTTATTGATTGTGCATAAAAAACATCGCGGTTGTAATATATTACAACTGTGATACATCTAAAAGAAAATTATGTACTAAGGTAACCAGCTAACATTACACTTGATATCAAACGGATTTCGTAGCTCATAATACGCGTAATACATCAGACGCATCTCAGGAAAAATAGCTGGTTTGATCTGGTACTGGAGCTAAAGATCTCAAAAGCACAAAGAATCTTCATCGCAGTGATTGGCATTAGAACCTCATAATTATGCGTGCTGTTATTACATGGGACCTAAAGATAGCTAATGAAATGTAATATGAAACCTCTGTCTAACCTTTTGGCACAAATATGTAATAAATCGATTACATAATTTAGGTTCATGTCTCAACTGCCTGAATGTGTAATTTATCACCGAACTATCTTCATATTAGTTTTAATTGACGCATTGATGCAGACCAAGCTGAAAGCTTCTTACGAAATTCTCAGTATTGTAGCGAATACCTTTCCAACCTTAGCATTAACAAAGAAAGATTGAATTCATTTAAACATTTTCTTTACTAAAGGGAAAATTTTGTTACAATCACGAAGGGTACCTAAATCAGGGGATCCAGATTGACCTGTGTAATGTACCAGAAAATGGAATTTGCGTGTGTTATCGATAAAATGGTAAAGAATTACGCACTCGCCGACTTCGATTCAATAATGCGAATATACCTTTAGCCGGCTTTCCACGCCATTTTCGAGCTTTTTCACCACGGTTAAAAGGTTTCAATTAGACTTACAGATGTTACCGTGTCGTAGGTAATCTTGTAATTTATTTTCTTTATTAAAACATGGCAGGATGAAAATGTTGTGTAATTTATTAACTAATAACCTTTGAAGATGAAGAAAGCCATGACTGTCAAAATGGTGAAGCCAAACTCATGAATTTGGGTATTCTGGCATCTAAATTATATTTATTATTTGTTATCGAGTCGTTATGTGGTAGCTTGGTCAGGCATATTATTATGTCGATATACACATATATATCATGTATAAAAATAATAGTTATAAAAAGAGCTACAATACGTACATAATATTCATGCATGTAATTCGTTTAGTTATTTCTTATAACTTATGAAGTATTACGCTAGTATATTTGCCGCAAGGCAAGGCAGAGGCTTATTACACCTACATTTCGTCAATTGTGTTCAGACCCCATTAGGAATTGCATTTACGGGTCGAGCCATCGAATAAAACATTTCCAAACACTGTTCTATTAATTATTGAGATTGCCATTGTATAACAGGAAATCACAGAAACTTGTCTCATCCAGGAACAAAAAGCAGGATACACGATCATAATTTTAATTTTATTTTATTAAGCACACCCACTATACAATTACAAATGCTTCGTAAATATATAAAGTGCGTATTATAACATTAAAACAGTAAACATACAAATTACAGGTATGCGTGACAAGAAACTTACAGTCTAATTAATTACCGGAGATAATATTTAATAGGCACTAACATATACCTCTGGGTATATGTTTGTTAATAAGCTTATACAAACATATACCCCGAAAAACGCAGTTCGAGTAAGATTGATGTGATTCTATTTGGATAGCTAGGAATAGCGATACAGTAGACGATAATATCCAACCGAAAGCCGAACTAAAAGCTGAAACTCATAATGCTTAAATGCTTAATACTAGAATTAATCGAACCAATTACTAACAATCCTGTGGATTATATAGCGGCCTTAATTTAACAGCGAAAAGGTTTCAATATCACCTAAAAGCTTTTATAAAGCCTTTCAAATATTCTCACATAATTTAGAGTATTAAGCATAAGCTGAAAATAACTTGAGCTTCAATCCAGGTAACTTGGCAATTTAAGTTTTCAAAACTATCCTGAAGTTGGTGCTAGTTAAACGGTAATTGCACGGCCCTAGAGGTTTCCTATCTTAACCCTGGCTTGAGGCATGAGATGTAGCGACAAGCAATATAATACAGCAGCTCTAATTTTTATTGTTAAATAAACAAATTAAATAAAGAATGTAAAAACGAGTGACAAAAAATCCGATAGTGATGTCTTGGCGCTTATTTCCAAAATTAAATAGTGCTGGGGTAGTATAGTTTCAAATACGGAATTTTGCTGCTATCAGCACCACACACATATAGGCATATGTCTGGTACAAGTACAGCACCAATGATGATCCTAATTACTGCAATCAAAATGTTGTTTCTCCAGATTTTATGAAATGACCTGCGACTTCGTCCGCGTACATTTTAACTAAAAAGTGTTTGTCTCTGCGGAACCGTATTTTTTTAAAATTAATGTAGCTTGTGTTACTCCTTATAACATCAGCTATCTGCCAGTGAAAGTTCCGTCAAAATCGGTTCAGCCGTTTCGGAGATTAGCCGGAACAAACAGACAGACAAAAATTTAAAAAATAGATGTTTTACGTATAGATACCTTATGTACTTTTATATGCATTAGATAAAAAGCTGTTATTTTGACATTAAAAACAGACACTTCAATTTTATTTATTTGTATAGATGTATAGATATGAGTACTTCGAAATAATAACAGAATATGTAGGTATAACTGCTCAGGCTCAATTAAACAAAGGTATTTTAACCTCTCAACCAATGTTAGGATACCGGCATCCGAGCTTAACCAGACTACTTAAAACGTACATGTTGTTATATGTTTGAATAGCTTTATTTGTATCTTCGTATTTTCGATAACTGGATTGATTGAGAGGGCAAATAGTTTTATTGACGCGTAGAATTAGCTTTTTTTTTAATTTTGCTCGTCAAAATGACCACACTCTACCTGATGGTAAGCAGTCGTGTGGTCTGAGAGCAGTGGCCTCCACACCGCCCTCATAGCAGCCGAGGCGATGTTGAGGTCTCTACTTTGACGGCCTAAGAAGATGCTTTTTAGCCCCGCTTAAAGGACCCAGGATTGAAGGAAGACTTAACAGAAAAATAGTTTAACTAACAACTTTCAAAAGGTAAAAATGATTAGTAATATGACCGAGCTGAAATTTGCATCCTGGTTTCATGTTCCAAACCTAAAAAGATTTTAACGAATTCAATCGTGCTTGGATTTTCGCTTCAAGGCAAGAACATTTCACGATACAAAACAAAAACATAATTTACACATTCAATATTTCAAATTAATACGATATAATACGATGTTTGATATTAAAATTAAACGAGGTGACATCATTAAACTTTGATGGAGGTAACATTTTGACATTTTAACTTAATTACTTTTGATTACATGATGCGTATCTTTACTTTAATGATAAAGTTGTACCCTAAAGTATATGAGGATGTCCCTTTCTCATTTTTCACTTTTAATAAATTAAAATTTAACATCCTAAATTTATCAAAAGTATGCATATCATTGCAAGCTAGTCTTATTGCATGTAGTATATATTTTGGAATCCTTTCAGTAAGCCTGAATTTTTGTACTAAGAATGGATTCAATTTCGACACAGAATTTCGATAATATTTCCTTTCGGAACCCAAAGGAAATATTGTTATGTCGTAAAATAATTTCCAAATTATATTTTTCGTCTTAATAATGTAAATCCTGGAAACATACAATGTATTCAATAATAATAATGTACTATCACATACACACAATACCATCTAGCCCAAACTAAGAAAAGCTTGTACTTGTACTTGTATTTCTACAATACAACTACACAAACAATATAGAGGATTAAAGGTATAACAATAACTAAACAAACTATTTTGGGCTTATATCTAGTGTACATATATCTCTCTGGTGGAAAATTCGATATGTCGACATTGTTTAGGTATCCCTACAGAATATCGACTTTTACGAGGGTATAAGTCGACATTGTGTAGGGTCATATAAAAAAATCTGTATTAGTATAAAACGATAATTTGCTGAACCGTTAAATGATATATACGCCGCAAAAACCTATCTAAATCTACTAACTAAGCTTTTATTCATATGCTGTATGAGAATGACTCAATCCTTTACTTTAACTCCGCTTGCAACATATAACTTGAACTCCCATATTAGGCGGTTGATGATGCTTTTAACTGTAATTTCAGCAATTTCGGCTTGGTTCAAGTCTGTTCCGCGTTGCGATGCGTGCACCCCAACTTACTCCGATCTTTCTTTGTTCATTACGTTGAAATTTCTAGCTGCTTAACTATAAGAAAATTAAGTTTCATGATGTGTTCGCTCCAAGTTAATGCCGTATGTTCCCGTTCAATTTCCTGTTGCGAATGTACATGGAAGTCTTTAGACTAGGTACACACGAATATAGCAGCGAGCTGGAAATAATAATGTCTCTGGAGCCTTAAGCATACTCTGAACGCATGTATCAAAGTTTTCCTACCTAATGAGTTTTAGTTGCTAGTTCAGTACTCTTAATATATTTATATTTTTATACTTTCTTGAGTTCTAAAATGTTAAAAGAGATTATTTATTTATTAAAGATCTCCAACAAAGAATATACACAAAATTGCACAGACAAATAAACATTAGTTTTGTATAGTGTACTCCCTTAGTTATAGGAGACCACAGCATGTACATACAAGACATATAACAACAAAGCATAAAATAGAAACTTTAAAATTAATTAATTAAAATAAGCTACACGTTAGGAATTAACTTAACAAAAGAAATAAATAATGTGAAACTTAATGAAAAACTTAAATAACCTGTTCTAAGTGTGTCTTATATTTTGGTAAGGGTTGACTTATATCAATATCATGAGACTTTTATAAATCATTGTATTGTCTACAAAGCCTTGGTACAGTAGCGCAATAACCCAGGTTGGTTTTTGAGAATGGAACATCCAATAGGTTATAATTACTTTTTCTTGGAATTCGGTTACATATTTTTCTGTGTAAGGCGCCTAACAGTTCACTACTGCTTTAAACTATCGGCAAATATAAATAAACGTAAGTGTTTGAAGCATTTAACTATAATAATAATAATAATAATATTCTACCACGTACACACAACACCATCTAGCCCAAACTAAGCAGAGCTTGTACTATGGGTTCTAGACAATGGATAAACATACATATATACATTTTTTTTTTTTGTAAATACATACATGTATGTTATTAATAAAAACGTTAAAAGTATTGGACCTAAATGAGATCTCTGGGATTCTCCAGGGATCTCATTTAGGTCCAATACTTTACCAGACCAGAGGCTTTGTAACTAGTTGAAGAATATCCATTTATGACTACTCTAGAAGTTCTGTCTTGTAAGTATGATTTAAACCACTTAATCAATGATCCATCGAAGTCAAACTGAGCAAGTTTTTCAATTAGAAGGCAATGGTACACTTTATCAAATGCTATACTGAAATCTGTGTAGATTGCGAATACTGGGGTACGTCTATCTAGACACTTAAATAAAAGAGCCGTGAAACATAATAAGTTAGTGTTAGTGGACCTAGATTTAATGAAGCTATGTTGATGTTCAGTTATATGTTGTTTTAGATACCACATCAGGTGTTCACTAACAAGTTTTTCAAATATCATATATCGCCAGATTCTGTTTAGTAATGCCATTTTAATATTTGGCATTATCACTAATCATATAGACTGGTGACCATCTGACCTCAGTATTCATCAATGCCTTATATTAGCTAAACAGTATTTTAATTGATCATCTCTACAGTTACAACTGACCACTTCATAGGTTTAGTATTTTAAGTTTTACTTATAAACATTTGCCATGCTTAGTGAAATTTAAACTATAACAGTAGAAAACGGTAAGCCACAAGCACACACATAAGAAATTCAACCTACGACCTTGATAAACGTCGTTTTTCCATCTAAGCTATCCATGGCCCTACGTCAAAGAATGAAACTTATCTCAGTGTTTTGCATCTAAAGCGAAGCTATGCGTCATATATCGTATAACTTTAAAACTGTCGATCTAGCTATCAGCAACTACATCATTATTTTTGTAGAATGTAACAATTGCTTTTGAAGATGAACGCAGCCCAATATCGAGTATAATTATTCAGATTTATTTTATAAGCATTTCATATGCTAAGGTAGAATATAAATTATTATAACAGAAAAAAATCCATTAATAAGCAGGATTTGTTTTTAAAGTCTTCTACCGCACTAGGCGTAATACCTGTGTCACGTCACGTGAGACTTTAAAACATTTAAACAACGGACATTCAGGCTCAAACAACCATTTGTGGATCACATAATTTTGTTCCCGTGTGGTATAATTTGAACACTTGACTTTCCACTGACAGTGGCGAGACGACCATTTAAACCACTATGCCATCGTGCAATCCTACTCTTAGTAAGATTTACTTGCAGATAAAAGTGCTTATCCAACTTATTCGTGCTCAAATTTCCAATCGTCACAATTTGCGCTTACACTTATGAATAACCTGGGGATAGGCTGATAACCTATACATAAACAGGAAAGTTTTAAAATTTATTCATTTGATTGAGAATGCGACTATAATAATAATATTCTTTATTGACATAAAATCGATACAATTATGTTATAGAATTCCCGAACACCCGCGCTAGTAAACACTGTGTTGCAGGTGTCAGTGTCTTCCCCTTATGTTGACAATAGTTTTATATCAAATAGAATACTAGGTAATTAATTTAAAAGAACAAAATAACATTTATAAATTAAAAATAAAAGAATATAAATAATTAAAATTAAAGAACAAAATAACATTTATAAATTAAAAATAATGTTATTGCCATTTGCGTTGATTTTTCAATTACTGACTCTTGAATTATTACGTCACACTGTCAAACTCTCAGCTAAATAAGCCTAAACGATTCACCGAAAGCCGTAAGATGCATGGGATAATATTAACAGACAATGAATCTAATCGCGTTACTTTACGTACAACAAATAATCCTAATCCTCTTACGTCTTGTTACTAAACCACATGCATGATAAAGACGGCACTGCAGTGGGATTTGCTAAAAACCAAATTAATTATCGTCGTGTTGGATATGAATAAAACGTTCCGGTTTTACGTAAATACAACGTGGTTACAGAGCAATTCGTGTTTGTATTTAAAGGGAAGTTTATCTTTCTGGAATGGAATTTATGCAAAAGTATCTGTTTTTGAAGTATATAATTATGTATGTTATTGTGTTCTCTGGATTAATTCCTCACGCCTATGTGGTTGCTGTGTTCACCACATAAGCATCAGGAATTAATCTGCATTGCATTCCCAAAATAAAAGCCACATTTCGTCAATTGTTTTAGATGTAAATTGATTTAGGAGTAGTAGAGCCTCGCTGATTTCAGCATGAATAGGCCGGCTCGACCGGGGAAGGACTACTCTCTCACAGAATATCGACGTGAAATAGCAGTATTCGTACTGTTGTTTCGGTCGGGGAGTGAGAGTGCCGGAGGCCCAATCACCCTCTTTCCCTCTTCCCGCTCCTTCTCCTTCGTACTTCTTTTCCTGTCAGCAACGTGCAAGTGATGCCCATAGGCTACGGTGGCCATTTATCACCAGTTGTATAAAAAAAAATGCTACGTAATAGTCCGTGAACCTACCGTCGTTAACTAGGCACATGTCTACGATTTCATCATTATTCAACTCAGTGCTGCTATTGGTTAAGAGTTTATCTAGATCTGCAGCTACTAAAATCATTTTATTGGTCTAAAATGCTGGTGATGAATGAACGATGCAGCTTTCTATGCATTTAGATTAGACTTCGTTAAATGCTGGTTGGTTTAATATAAACTAAACGAAGTTTCTGCCGTATTTCTCTTATCATTTCATCTAATTACCGTGCATCTGGCAGTAGGATATGTAAATACTTTTAAAGAATGTAAGTGGCTTTTAAGCACGGTGCAGGTAAAATGCGTAGGTTGAGATATCTGCGCGGGTTGTCATTTTTACGGAGTCTAATATTGCGTAAACGATCGATGCGAGCCAACCATGCAAGTAATCCGTCTGATTAACTTGCGTATGTAGTAGAGATGTTATGGATATGATATTTCGGATCTGGATATAGGAATAAAATTATATCGGTTTCGGATACGGTTACGGTAATGTATTTATTTTGGATTATCTGTTAGTTTCAGATAATTTCGGTTACGGATATTAGATTGAAGTAAAATTATAAAATATAAATTATAAACACAAATAGTATGTAATAATTTGGTTTTATTTATAGGTTTTATCTAGTCTAGGTTATCATTTGGTATTATAATCAGTCATATAGATAAGTAATTATTATATACCTACTCAATTTTAAGTTTTATCTATTAAAATAATTATTTAGACTCCGCCCTTATACAAATCTATCCGAAACTTGTGAAACGGATACGGTTACGGATATATTTTTATTTCGCATATCCGATACTTTTGGTTACGGTTACGGAGCTCCATAACATCCCTGTTATGTAGCTCGCGCGAGTAGCTCGTAGCGCATCCGCGCTTCGTAGCAAATATTTGTGTCTTATACGCACTTTTAATAATTTAGGATCTTGTGATATAAACGTATAGATAGTTCAATTTTGTATTTGGAATTAATTTACATTGTCGTTTAATTAATAAAATTTAATTATAACTTATTTTCAAGGTTTTCTTCGTTTTGCTTAATGTTTAATTAATTGAGTTAAATGTAACTTGACAGGAACCCATTGTAAGACCATGATTAATAACGGCACCCAAAACAGACCCTTGTCAACCCCTACGATTACCAAAAAAAGGTTGACAATGACTTAGTTCTATGTTGTTGGTAAGAAATATCTTCAGATCCTAAGCTTACATACTCCCTTACGTGAGATTAATATCTTTGTATTTCATATCTTCGGGAGCTATCTTTATAAAGGCTTTAGTAACAATTAATGTTTGGCTATTGTGAAGGTTTTGAGTCTGATTCCAGGGCAACGTAGGTTATTTTACAAAAGAACCTACGTTGCCCTGGAATCAGACTGTAATCACTACAGTGATATTCACGTGATATTCTAAATAGCAGCATGACATCTGGTAATATGCCTGACAGTTGTCGAATAGTGTCGTCTCCTATGACGTGGGACCTAAAATCATCTTCTTCTCCCTAGCCTTTATTATTCCCAAGTCACTTGGGTATTCTAGTCTAACAGGATTTGACAGGAAATCAGTTTTTACACGGAGCGACTGCCATCTGACCTCCGCACCGGAGGCTTACGATACCCTAAGGCTAGACCAGTGTCAGGATATTAGAGGGCACTGACCTCCCAATAACGACTGCCATAGATGTTCATGGCAGCCGGGACCGATGGCTTAACGTGCTCTCCGAGGCACTGAGCAGGCGATAATTGTCAATCAATACGCACATAATTTCGAAAACTCATATAATTTCCGAAAGTCAGAGGTGCGCGATGTGGGTTCGAACCCAAGACCCTCTGCATTGTAGTCTGTTGGTCTCCCTACTGAGCTATTGCTGCTTACTATAATCATAACGAGAAATTTCCGATGTAATATATATTATACAAAAAATTATATCAAATACTATTGATTGCCCCGAACATCTCCACAAAATCGGCTTCAATATTCCAGCAAAAGCTTTACGTCAATATACACCACTTCATTTACCTAATGCATCAACAAACTATCGGCAAAATAGTTTTATGTGGCGAGCAGGCAAGACCCTTAATGTAATGTATAAAGCGCATGACATTGATATTTTCAACGCAAAACAGGCGACAGTGAGGCGGTTGCTCAGCCAAGATTTTTTCCAAAATTAGTGTAAGTGTTATGTATAGATTAATTTTAAGTTATTTCTAATATTGTGTTCCACATTTTTTATATGTACTATATAGCTTATAAGTGAGGACCTGTTAATGGCTGTATGCTACGTAATATTTTGTATAAAAATAGTGATAATGCTTGTTGGTCTTCCATAAAAAATAAATAAATAAATAACTGGTAAAATATATCTGTAATAGATTTCTGCCTACCTCATCAGGGATATAAGCATGAGACTATGTATACATGTAATTAACTAATTAGCTTATTCTAGACTGCCAACAAAGGCGTATTGCTGTAAACAACAACAATAGCTTAAAATGCCTGACCGAGCCTCATCTCGCCTCCTTTAACACTAGCTCACAGCCAGTTGCACTCACTGATCGGTAAAGGATTAGCGAGGTTAAGCAACGTTGGGTGCGGTCAGTCTATAGATGGGTGGCCGCTTAGTGGTATTTCATCTGAGCGTCTCCGTGCTTCGGAGGGCATATAAAAAGTCGGTCCCGGTTGTTGTCAAATTGATAGCATTCGTTAAGCCATGTCAGAGGCCTACGGGCGGCTTGAACAACTCTTGATAACAGGTTGACCACTAACCACACGAAAAGAAAGAACACCAGCTAAGCACTGCGGGTTCACCTGCTCTAAGCATTTCGCTAACGTGTTATGTTAGACAGCATATTAAATAATATAGGCTATAAAATACAAATAGAATTTTCAAATCAGATAGATTCAACTAAAAAAAAGTAGACAATTTATTCTTGGTTACAATTTGATCATTGAAATTAAGCTACTATATACGGATTTTATCGCGTTGTTTATTTGACACTTTATTACAAAATTTTGAACACTGTTACACAACTGTTACTATTAAACTTTACTATTTTTTAAGCTAATTAAATTATTGAAACTATTAAAACTATTTATACTATTATACTATTTATATTTGTGTTTACATTTTCCCCGACGTTTGAGTTGCTTTTCAGCAGCCATGGTCACGGGGAGACTAAGATGGTAGTTGTCTCAATGTTCCAGTGTAGTTATTTCAAAGTACCCGAACATAATTCTGTGCCTCCTGTGACGAGTGATATAAGTTGAGTTTTACCCTTTTTGAGATTTTTACATAGAAATGATCAGAAAAAAATTAGGATTTTTTTGATCTAACTCACGTTCTTCTATCTACTATAGTTTCGGAGATAATTTTATGCAAAGTGATATAACTGGCTGGATTTTTGCAAAAATATCGTGAATATAGATATATTTCAAGTTGTAACCTTTATAGGTAAGTGCTCTACACATTATTTTTTGTGTTTCATGATATAAGTGCAATATAATTTAACTGTAGTTGTATCATTTATCACATTATAGAGGAGGATGTATTAGAAATAAAAAAGGTACACCTTATAGGTTTTTAAACAATTACTTTAAATCTATAATATTGACCACAAAAATGTAAATGAATAGTGAAAGCGAATGTTTTTATCTACAAAAATAAGTACTAAAGTTAATCCTAGCCCACTTAGAACACGAACTAGATTTTTTAAAATCTCTGTTTTGTTTTCCTGTGAAGTGTTGATTTTTGACATGTATCACTTGTCACAGGAGGCAAAGAAATTAATCATGGGTGTTTCCATTTACGCAGAATAAACAACGCGATAAAATCCGTATATAGTAGTTTAATTTCAATGAATAACATTCGCGTAAACAGAAGACAATATTATACAATCTGATCAATAATTGTTTAATATCTAGTTCCTACATACAAAGAAATTGAATTGGGATTTAAACGAACAGCAAAAGCTCACAAGAACTAACAAAACTAGTACCGCAACAGAATTGTTAATCGTAGATCAAACACGAAACAGTCTCGAAACCATCTCGAAACCGAGAAAATAAAACTTTGAGTAAAATCTAATTCCACAATTTGTCTGCAATACACTGCAATGTTTTTAATTGAAATTTATGCGAACAAACGCTCTTTTTTTCCCTCTTTCCCAGGTATGGTTGAGCATTTATTTTTATGAATAAGTTTTTTATATTTCTCTTCTATAGGGATTTTATGGAATTACCATGGGAGCTGTTTGGTATGTAAGTGGCTTTTGAGAGTTGTTCAGATAAAAAGGTACGCCTTATATTTACCGAGCTGTATTTGCTGGTTGATCGGAATGTATATTATTTCGCGGTATATTTCAGATTTTATTAAGAAAATGTGGGTAGAATGTGACGTCAAAGCGCCACTTGAGGTCGCTTTAGTATAAATATGCTAGTTTAAAAGGCGTAGGTAGTCTCACGTGGTTTTCAAACTAATAATAAAACCAATTTTCTTCTTGAGGTTTCTCTAAGATGGGAAAAATGTGTGTTTAATTTTGCGAAGAAAACTGCAATTTTAATAGCAATACCAATATGGTTTTATGTATAGATCGGAATGTACGAATTCGATTTATTTACATATATACATTTTTAAATATGGAGTTTTTAGTTTCTATACAAATAATTTTTCAGTACGTGTGTACGTCATTGAATTCATCATAAACTGCTGGATCGATTATGATGATGAGATTAGTTTTATTGTGTGTTTATGTCCTTGGTTGCTTTAGATTCAATAATCGGCTCCGGTAGTTGGCGCTGCAATCGGTTCGTTATAGCAGATCGTCAGTCTGGTCCGTCGGCAAAATTACATGAAAGTGTAAAACTTGAAATACTTATGCAAGCTGTTTACTTAATATGAGACTTTGTAACAAGTAAACTCATTGCGCCACCAGTGTGTGTAGTTTTAGTAAAGCTGTCCTTTCACCCACAGTACTCTACTGAGTAAAAACGTTCGTTGGCCTCGATGGCGTAGTGGTTAGTATAACCAACTGCCACGCTTGAGTTCGCGGATCCGATTCCCGCACAAGTCAAACATTTGTGTGCATGGACATGGATGTTTGTCTTGGTCTGGGGCTTTCTACGTATAATATGAAAGTATTTACAAAAAAAAATTGTATATGTATGTTTATCCATTTTCTAGTTCCCATAGTACAAGCTCTGCTTAGTTTGGGCTAGACGGTGTTGTATGTATGTGGTAGAATACTATTACTACTACTCCATACTCATGCTGCTGACCGTATATATGTATATAGCAATACATATAACGTAGAACATAAAAATAATTGGGCGAACGTGAGTATGATTCATTTCTACCTAGCCCTTCGGGATAATACATGACGTGCAATATTACGTGAGCTGAGAACTGATTCATAACACTCTAATATAATTATATATAAAGATTTAATAGTATTTTTGTCTCCATTCATATCTATTTAAATATATGTCGGAGAGTAAAGACGGCCGACTCGCTTTTGACATGATGTAGCAACAAAATATAGGCGTGGTATTATACTTCGTACGTATACTATTCATAGGCAAATACAATAGAAATAAAACGATAAAGGTTGACTGTGCGTTGCGCAGCGAGTTCGCCCACCGAATTTGTCCGCGCACGAGTCTCCGGCGCTTATATAACGTCAATATGACACTGACAGTTATAATTGTCACTTCAACTGACACATTGGCTCTATGGCGACCTCACTCAAGCTTACGCGTATCGTTCGAGAACAAACCAATAGATGACGCTTTATTTAACTCCAATTACAGAAATAAATTACATTCCAATGGTTATTTTCTTGACGCTCCGACATATATTATAAAGAGAAAATTTGTACTTCTTTTCCAGCATATTGTATGCTCCGAAGTATATATGTAGAATTTGACATAGTCAAAGTTATGTGTATATAACACAAAGAGATCAGAGGGCTAAAATTACTAAATACATTTTCGTTTTAATGAATTAACTGTCAAATTTCGAACACTACGCGATAACTGGTACTGATCCTGTTTCAAAAAACATTTGCCGCACTAAGCATAATACCTGTATCGAGGGTTTAAGCAAACATTGAAACAACTGATACAAAGAACAGTCAGATTTGGTGCAACATTCACGGATCACATACATTTTTATATGCTTTTCGAAACCACAACACTCAGCGGGTAGTGGGGAGGCAACGACTTAAAATGCTAAATTCTCAAAACCAAATAAAAAGGCCAATCAAAATCACACATCAAAGGCAAGGCAGCAAAATTATATTACGCCAGCTTCAATTGACCGCATCCAGCAAATTTGAACAGACTAGCGCAACCTAAGAACAAAGATAAGATCTTACTGAAGAACGTAAGCTCAAACTGTGCAAAGACAGCGCAGTTAGCCTAAATGAATAAAGATTTTCGGCCAAAGGAAAGTCTGTACCTATACTATGTTTGTATGTAAAGTCGATGGAGGAAATTGGGTCAGTAAATTGCCCAGAGGAAACCGACAGGCAATCTGTTACCTATACTACAGCTAACAGGGAACTTAACATCGTAGTGAGGCGATACAGTCAGATTGGAACGGCTATTCGCGTTTTGGAATCGATTTTGGTAGTATTATAACCGGGTATTTACAGCGAATGGATATTGGATGTTTTACAACGAAATTATATTTGTAATTTAGCCTGTAAAACCGATTTTTAAACGATTTGGGTGGAAAACGTTAGTCTCATGGAGTACGAGCGCTCGTATATTTTACATAAAGCTCGCAAAACGCCTGATCAACGCTTTGAGTGATCAGAAGGCTGGACTTGTTGCCATAAAGAATCAGCAATGCTTTGAAACGTAGCAATCCTACTAGTCTTTTGGGCACATTACCAGTTGACAGCGATAGTGAAGCTGACTAAACTAACAAATTCTATGACGCCTAAACCAGTATTATAAATATTACCTTTTTATATTATAATGTTCCAAAAGTCTTTCCAGATAATGTAGAGATAAGTCTGCCAAATATTAATAATTTATTTTGGTAAGAATATATCACATGATCATTCCGTTTTTAAATCCGCTTTATTACCTTACGTCCTAGATTTTTAGCACTATCGCAGAGTACTTTAGAAACGTATCAACAAATACAAATTACATAAAGACTCACATTTTCAGATCACACGAATAAATGTGTGAGATTCGAACTCATAACATTTAGTGTGGTCGCAGCGGCCGAGTCCAAATTAAACATTTAGAGCTAGTGATGGTCAGCACTGAACATGCTGTATACACTTATTTCAAAAGCAATTTGCTCTACTTTTTCGACAATCCGAACTTTGGAACTAATATTATAAATGCGAATGTGAGTTTGTTTGTTTGTTAAGCGTTTACGTCTTAACTACTTCACCGATCATTATGAAATGTCAGAGGTACAAAAAAGGACAGAGGGTACTTTTCATCGCAAAAAAAGATTGTTCCTTGGGAAGTATAAATATGACAAAAGTTAAATTAATGCGAGTGAAGCCACAGACAATATCTAGTTTTGTAATAAGACAAATATTGAAAAAACAAGTAGAAAATACAGCTTAAGCTTCGTATCATTAATTACTTCCTCATGCGTGAAATAAACCCGTGACACTATAAAAACATGAAACAATTGCAGCGTCCATTCAACATAGCGATCATTCACCTTAAACACAAAAATAACAAACAACAAGCAATACACTGTTAGCGCCTTTGATGTATCAAAACCTGACAGCTTCACCACTGTGAGTCGTGTTTGATATTTCAGGTGTGACAAAGAATTATGCAAACAGTTTGAGAAATATATTAGCTACGTAATGGCAATAGCCGAGTGAGAGCCCACTAGAGCACCACGCAGAGGTCTCGACTTTGATTCCAAGGCATCTCTGACCTTTTCAAGTTATTTGCGTTTCGTATTAAATATGTAGTCAATAATTACTTGAAAGAAAACGTGATATAAACCTGCATGTTTGAGAATTCTCCTTAAGAGGAAACACAAGGGCCGTTTTTCCATACAAACCTAGTCCCCTGTCTCTTCCCTGGATAATGCCAGTAGAGCAATAATTTATTTCCAAAAAATGTATGGGCTCGATTGGCATATCCCTATCTTTTCCTTTTTTCATAAATAAATTATTAAAACAGACACGAGCCTTCAAAAACCTCAAAAATGTAATAGATTTTCCGCTGTGTTTAAACTTCAGAAAACAAATTTAACTAAATTATATAAAAAAAGGAAAACATAGGAACACGGCCAGTCTTTTTTTAATTTTTAATGAAAAAAGTAGTTAAATCGGTCAAGTTTTGGAGAATGAATCAGGGGACTACGAAACGTTGATTTTGCGTACTTTTAATAGGTATTTTCGGTCCAAGCTCCAGTTGTCTCTATCGCGCTCATGATACTTATACATGGCACTGCGTGACAGCAATAGATTTTACAAATACCTATTTTGCAATTCTCTCGCCCTTAGTGTTTCCTCTTAATGCTCTCGAAGAAATGAGAAGTCGCCAGGCCGTACTTGGCATGGTGGACTATGGCCTAACCCTGCTAACACTGAAGAGTGGCGCGTTCCCATCAGTGGAACGCCTCATATACGGGGCTAATATTATTGTATTGACACAAAAATATAAGATTAGAAATTACATCTTTACTACCCAAGTGACTTGATGGTACTGTAATATATGTAAATTTGTCCTTATGTTTGTATATGGTCATGAGGTCTCAATTAATCCCTTCTAATAATGGGGCGGGCAAAGTACTTTTTATATTTATGTATTGTTCGAAAATTCTCAGTATGCCAAGTTTGAACACGCATAGTTTGCAAAAATGCTTGTAATACACCTCCGTGGACGCGATCAAATATATTATACACTAATAGGTATCTTATTTCGTTATACAAATCTAGCTTCTGTCCGGGGCTTCACTCGCGTGTTACGTTTTAATATTATTATATTTAAATTCGTGTCATTTATTTAAAAAAATATCAACGGGTTGCACTTCGGGAGTGCCGGCAGAAGTGAAAACTTGAATATTAACGTTGTGCATTTTTGATATTTTGGAATGGTTGGGGAATAATTTTGCATGAATTGCTTTAATAATCAGTATAAAAGTACTATCACTTATGTGGTAAAATACAATATTCATTTATTGCGCTATCGTACACAAACATGACAATTCTCCCTCCGTCTTACGAATTTTCGATCAGGTCACGTGTCCTGGCTCGAGTTTAACATTTTTTACCCATCACAAAAAAGTGCACAACGCCGCTAAAGAAGTTTTCCTTTCAAATATGTCTTGTTTTTATGATCCCGGCCCTAATGTTATCTACTAACTGTCACTAAACAATTTTGTCGATGTCATCTAAATATCGATGACATCGACAAAATTGCTGCTTTGACTTTCATTTCCCACCTCACGTGCTGGTAAATATAGAAATTTATACGGCATGTTTACGGATTTGTCTTACAAGCGGCAGCAGCCCATTGGATAAAGCTTCGATCACGTAAAAATCTTTTAAACGGATTTGGAAGAAACTTAGCATTAACTAGATCATATTCTAGATTAACACGTAATATACTTTTTATTACGTTCTGTGTGCAACGTTTATCCAAATACATTAAATGGTGTACGCGTGATTGTATCTGTAATAATAATATATATGTTTTTGTGTTTGTAATGTATAAACTCAAAAATTACATGACTGGTTTTCTATGGCATCCTCTCAGCAGTAAAAATCTTCCCAAAGTATATAACATCACGTACGAGCTACGGGGGCGGAACGGTAATCATAAGCGTGAGTGACATCAAGGATTACAAATATCTGAACACCTTAGAAACTTTAGTATTATACTAATATTATAAAGCTGAAGAGTGTGTTTGTTTGAACAATTCTTTATAATGTTGGACAGAATATTTATCGAGAAACGCTATATAACATCACGCTACGACCCACGGGGTCAGCGCAGTAACTATAAACGCGGGTGAAACCGCGGGCACATCTGGTTTATAATATTCATAGAATAAAAAGTGTGTTTGTTAGTTCGTGGCGCTTTCACGCAATAACGGATTAATAGATCGACGTCATTATTTTGCATTAAGTTCAAATATTTTATTTCAATAAAATAGTTCAAGTAGTTATTGGATGTGTCAATATTCGTATAGAATAAAAGTAGAAAATAATTTAATACTGAAAATATCCCGTACGAAAAGTTTTTCGGAAGGTGACATTTTTATCCTGGCATAATGGGTCTGCAGGAGAGTTATTTTCCGATAGATCCATATAAACGGAGGCATGGCTAATGGCTTAAGCTGTTGCTGTTGTTTCGTTGTTAATATATCGACTCGATATGTACAAAAATATTAGCTGACATGATTGCTTGAAAGAAAATTATTAAGACTACCTATAAATATGTATAATCAAACTAGCTGTCCCGACAGACGTTGTGCTGAAAACACGAAAAAAAAATTTTACACAAAAAATTTCATTAAAATTGGTCCAGCCAGATTGGAAGGAGTTTAATCATAAACACACGCACAGAAGATTTATAAATATAAAGATAACAACATTTTGTAAAGAAGCGAATTAAAACGTTCGTATCATATCAGCAAAAGACTAAATCGCATAAAGCATTTTTCTAGGTAGTAGAGCCAAGCTGGTTACAGTAGGAATGGGCCGGCTCGACCGGGGAAGTACTACCCTCTCACAGAAGATCGACGTGAAACAGCAGTGTTTTACTGCTGTGTTTCGTTCGGTGAATGAGAGCGCCGGAGGCCTAAGCATGAGGTGACGATTCTCGCAGCTTATGAGGGACCTGCAGAGTATCCGTAGAGTCATTGTGTGGGTGGCGCGAGTCGATCCGGCGCGGTTTTCGAACGCTGAGTTGGTGTTCTTGGGAGAATTCAATGCCCACCATGAGACCTGGTTGGGTTCTCCCAAAACAGACCACGCGGGACGAACTGCCCATGCGTTCGCTCTCACGCATGACCTGTCTCAACTGGTACTCCAGCCCACCCGGATACCAGACATTGCAGGTCAGGCACCCTCTCTGCTCGATCTGCTGCTGACGAGTAACCCGAACCGGTACAGTGTGTCGATTCGTGCTCCTCTGGGCACCTCAGACCACTGTCTGGTTTGTGCTACAGCTGTTGTTGTTACGCCCCCACGACCTAAGGAGGCAAGACGACGACTGTGGCACTACTCGTCAGCAGACTGGGATGGAATGCGGGAGTACTTCGCATCCATCCCTTGGGCTCAACGCTGCTTTGAGAACAGGGATCCATCAGAGAGCGCTACTGCTGTCGCTGGTGAAATTATCTTGGGTATGGAATATTATATTCCATACAGTGAGCGGCGGCAGGAAAAGGCCCTGGTTCGGTCGTGAATGCGCTGATGCTGTTGAACGTAAACAGACAGCGTACCGCGCTTGGATCAGGGCTCGCACTCTCCACGACCCTAACGTGGATCACCTGAAGGCAGCGTTCAACCAAGCCACAAAGGTCTGCCAGAGGGCATACTTAAGAGCGGATGCCCAGCGCGTCGCACGGTTCGGCCAGGAACTCATGGCGCATCCTACGGGCAGTCGTAGCTATTGGCGCCTGGCCAAAACCGTGCAGTCCAACTTCTGCCAGACCTTGCTGCCCCCTCTGAGGTATCCGAATGGATCACTGGCTCATCAGCCGCAGGAGAAAGCAGATCTGCTTGTAAATCTCTTTGCGGCCAACTCCCGATTCGATGACTGCGGTTCGCAGCCGCCTAACATTGCCAACTGCGGCTACACCATGCCTGATATGTGCATCAGGCAACGAACCGTTCGTGCGATACTGCAGTCTCTCGATGTTCGAAAAGCCAGTGGACCTGACGGCATCCCAGCTGTGGTCCTTAAAAAATGTGCAGTGTCTCCCACGCTTACGGGCCTATACCGGACGTCTTACGCCGCAGGTATTGTGCCTGAGGCTTGGAAGGAGGCGAACGTTCAACCGATTCCCAAAAAGGGGGACCGTTCCGAGCCAAGCAACTATCGACCCATAGCTATCACCTCGGTGCTCTCCAAGGTGTTCGAGCGGATTATAAACACCCAAATTGTCCGCTACCTGAAGGATCAATCGTTGATCAAATCGCCAATACGGTTTTCGGTCTAAACGATCAACGGGTGATCTTCTAGCGTTCGTCACGCACCTCTGTGGTGAGGCTATGGACAAGCACGGCGAGTCTTTGGCTATCAGCCTTGACATAGCCAAAGCTTTCGACAGAGTCTGGCACCGGTCGCTTCTTTCCAAGCTTCCGGCCTATGGCTTGCCCCCTCAACTGTGCACCTGGATTGCAAGTTTCTTGCAGAAGCGTCGTATTCGGGTCCTTTGCGACGGTCGCGCTTCCAAATTTATGCAGGTCAATGCAGGAGTGCCTCAGGGGTCTGTCTTATTCCCTACGCTCTTTCTTCTGCATATCAATGATATGTTGAATCTCTTTTATGAACAGTCGAAATGTATCCGAAAAGGCACGTTTGGCTGTTCATAGAGGACTATTAGTGCCCACACTTATGTATGGAAGTGAAAGTTGGGTATGGCAAAAGAAGCATGAGAGCAGAATAAATGCTGTAGAAATGAGAGCGTTGAGAAGCATATGTGGTGTGACTCTGAAAGATAGAATAAGAAATAGTGTGATTAGAGAGAGATGCGGCATGAAAGTGGATATAGTTACAAGAATAGAAAAGGGTATGTTAAGCTGGTTTGGACATGTAGAAAGAATGGACGAGGAAAGACTGACTAAGAAAGTTTATAAGGCTAGTGTGAATGGAACAGTCGCAAGAGGAAAACATAGGCGAACGTTTCTCAACCAGATCGGAGGCGTTCTGGACAAAGGCCAGGTTAAGAGCTCCTTGAACCGACGGGCGTGTATGAGGAATGTGATGAAAGTGAATGAAGCCAGAGAAGTGTGTCAGGATCGTAGCAAATGGAAATCCGTAGTCTCTGCCTACCCCTCTGGGAAACAGGCGTGAATCTATGTATGTATGTTGAATCTCGGCAACATACATTGTTATGCGGATGACAGTACCGTGCATGGGCGACATCTCGGACATCCTGGGGCCAAACAGGCTGAGGTTGAGGGGAAAAGGCAGAATCTTGTCGTTGAACTTGACCAGACCTTGGACCGCATCTATGAATGGGGTGCCAAGAACTTGGTCGAGTTCAACGCCAAGAAGACCCAGGCATGCGTGTTCTCAACAAAAAAGTCTCCGTTCCTTCCCCTCCCTTCTCTGAAGAACACTCCATTGGTGATACGTGACAGCCTCTCCATCTTAGGTATGGATCTTTGCCGTTCCCTTAATCAGAAAACCTATATCGAGAGCGTCATTAAGCAAGCTTCGCGAAAACTCGGAGTTCTGAACAGGGTGAGGCGGTTCTTCACGCCTGGGCAACTGTGCCTATTGTATAAGGCACAAGTGCGCCCTTGCGTGGAGTACTGTTCTCATCTTTGGGATGGCTCCGCGCAGTACTTGCTGGACGCTCTCGACCGGTTACAGCGGCCGGCTGTCCGTATCATCGGAGATCCAGAGGTCACGAGTTCACTGGAACCTCTGCAACTCCGTAGGGACATTGCCTCATTGGCATGTTTCTACAGAATATACCACGGGGAGTGCTCTGAAGAGTTATTCCACCTTATCCCGCCCTCCCCTTTCCTATCCAGAACAACACGTGCTGGGCTCAGATGCCATCCTTACGCGGTAGAGTCGATTAGAGTGCGTACCAAAAACTTTGGGTCCTCATACCTCTGCCGAACGACCAAGGCATGGAATTCTCTGCTAAGGCACGTGTTTCCTTCTTCCTTCAATCCTGGGTCCTTTAAGCGGGGCGTGAAAAAGCATCTTCTCAGGCCGTCAAAGTAGAGACCTCAACATCGCCTCGGCTACTGTGAGGGCGGTGTGGAGGCCACTGCTCTTAGACCACACGACTGCTTACCATCAGGTGGAGTGTGGTCATTTTGAAGAGCAAAAAAAAATTTAAAAAAAAAACAAAAGACATTTAATTAATTTACAAAATATTTCGGAAGTAGTTAAATATTAACAAGCGTTTGATTAAATAATTGGGAAGTGAGGAACTCGCCACGCACCTTCGCATTGCCCACCCCAAGCATTGCAATGGAAAGAGGTTGACAATACTGAACTCTTCCGATAAGGGTTAGCCAAGTCGTGGTTTCGGGCGTTTTACAACTGGCAGTATTTTGCTTCGAACACAAAATACCTATGCTTGGACAGATGTTTTGCCTCAGCGCAAGTCATACTCAAGACGGATTGGCAACGAATTAGCCAATCGTTTTTAAAGTCCTATGCAATTCAAATAAGAATATGCATGAACCCGCGCCGTATTGTGACGTCATAGCTGTCAAATCGAACAAAATAGGTAGGGTCAGTAAAACAAATAATTTTAAAATAATATTTATTTTGAATCTGAATCTCGTAGTTCTTCAATTCCGCTCATCCCACTGCTTGAGTAGTCATCATTGTCACCGCCATCATCACCCTCACTGCTGCTTTCCCCTTTTAAAAAAATATTTAGGTCATAAAAATATTCTACTGACTGTTATTTAAAAGAAAAATATTAATTTTGTTACCTGTGTTTATAACGAAACTGAAATTATCATCGTCTACTATAAACTCTCGTTGCCGTTATTCATTTTCGATACGAGTCACAGAGTTACTTTATTTAAACAAAAAATCATAGACAATATCAGTTATTCATAGTTATTTTACCTCTGACAGCACTCAAATTTTCAAGAAAATGATGTATGTAGGTGTTTATTGTTCCTTAAAAAAACGCATAATAATATCTATATATTAATACGTGAAGCGAAAACTTTGGATCCCTTTTTACGAAAATTGGGCGGACGGAGGAGTATGAAATTTCACACACTTATAGTTTATACAGAGAAGAAGTGACGAATACTAATATTTTTTTAAAATATGCATTAGAAATACATTAAATTAATGAAAAACACTACACGCACACAACCATGCATTTGACACACGCAGTCGAAGCGCGTAACTATGGTTACATATATCAATATATAATGACATAATTATGTCAGCAATATCTTACAGGCAAACTTTGGTCGAATTTCGAGCACTAGGCGACCGCTAGTATTTATAATTACGCAAATTATATTTTGTTCACTAATAAAACGAAAAATAATATAATAATATTTACGCAAATTATTTTTGTTGCTATCTGTAGTTTCCTAGTAACATTTGACAATTCGAGGTCATTGACGCGCCTATTCTTATTTAAAATGCATAGTAAGTAACTTATTTCTGAAACATTTTCTGAATGTTCTTTTTTTAAATAAAGAATCACATATAAACATAATGTTAATTCAATTGTTAGTTGAATAATAGTTAGGATAGGTAAAGCAGTGAGGCGTGGATCAAAATTAATCATTGATCAAGAACATGATAGCTAATCAATTGAAAGATAGCTAATCATTCATTTCTTAGTGATATTCTTATAAATAAGGCTGACTGTTTTTATATTATTATACAGTTAACTAACGTTATCAATACACCTAGCTAGTATGCAAGTACTCAGGCGCTAACGAAAATCGACTACATTAATCTTGTGTACAGTCTGCAGTTCGAGGGAAAATGCGGGAATGAACAATGAGCATTTTTCTACGGTGGCATACGAATTAAATACACTCCGAAAAATTTAAAAAGCATACGGCGATTCAGTTTGTTTCCAACTCGGATGAATAAAGTTCGTTGTAGGTGCCGTAGGACTAACGAAATCTGCCGCTTTGCGACTCAACGCAAATCTGAATAAGCAGAAACAAGTTCAGAACTGGCTCGGAAACTGCCACGTAGGGTTGTCAGAATTCTTTTTTGTTTTGTTTTTATTATTGTTTTGTTTTATTATGATAGTGTGTGTACGGTTTTGTATACATAATATATCATGCTAGCGTTTGCCTGCGGCTTCGTTTGTGTGAATGTTGGTTATGTTAATAAATTTCTGTCCCTAAAGAACACTACTTTTTCCAGGATGAAAGGATCTATGTCCTTTTCTGTATCCCTGACAACGTGTATCCGAAATTTCATGATAAGTAATTTGTAGGATCTTTAGAAACAGTTGTTTCGAGATTGGTTGGCCTCTGTGTCAGTTATTTGAACGTTTGTATAATTCTCCGCAACGTAGGACTTTTTCTTAGTAAGGAAATTATTGTATTTAACCCTAGAAAGATATTATATGTTCCCATATTGTGATGTACGTTAAAGATAGTCATGCAACAAATTAACGCATGAATTTGAATTAGCTGTAATGTCAAGTGTTATTTTTAATTTTAATAAACCGATCGTTATTTTATATTTAAATACCTATGAAATCATAAATAACACAATTTTATGTTTTTATATTTATTAATTTATATAGAAAACTAACAAAATCTTAGAACCTTTTCTATAATTAATAAAACTTAGGAATATTTTCTCTTTATCACAAATTATATTTCTTTTAAATATAGCTAGCTATTTTAACTTAAACACTAAATAATTAGGATAATATGTTGTATATAATAACATAATTATAGTCGTATAAAAATTTGTCAGATACAGCTTTGGCACATATCAATATTACGATATCGAAAAATAACTTTTGTGAAATTATTGCTTATAGCATTCGCTCGGCATCAGCTCTTCTTCTCTGTCCTCATCTATAAAAGCTTCTTCTATGTTGCTCTGCACGACATATTCACTTTCGTAGTCTTCTACTTCACTATCAGTTTTCGCAAAGACAAGCACGTAATTTTTTCATACAAGAGCGTCCAGGATACGGTCTTCGTCAAAGTTTTTACTTCCCATCATAACGGTTTTTATTCGCAATATCTACACAATGATAAGAACAATATAAAAATAAGGTGCAAACTACATATAATAAGGTGAAAAACAATAAAATGACGCATTTAAATTTAAGCTTAAATATCACTTAAAAGATAATCATGCGTCATTTTGACTCACGCGGTTGTTATATTTCAAAATCAGTAAGACATACTTCAGTAACACTTGCGCCTCACGTAAGTAACAATAGACGAGTGAAATTACCTGAACGCATAGCATCGGATTCGCACTATTTAGGACGAGAAAGCAATATTTCGAACATGCATGCATAAATTTTATGCAGATTATCTTTCTAGAATTAAAAAACCAAAGTATATATAACAAAAACCTATAGAACCTTTGGCCAGCTGTATATCATTTCATAATGCTAACACAAAGAAAAATCAAGTACATTTCCGTTTCTAAGCAACGCGGAAAAGAATCCGATTATAATACACAAAAGACTTTTCTTCGGCATCCATCATTCCATTCCATTGTCATGGAAACATAGTTACGGCCATGACCCAGAGTAAAGCCATTTCTATGCCACTAATATTGAAACAGATAGTAGGGTAACAAAAATTTCCAGAACCATTAAAACCTCCAGGCCTTCTGAAGTCATATTATAAACACCTGCTGTCGCAGACATTCATAACTTACGCTATCAGCGACTATTATCGCTGGGAGGTTAATTTCGCACCTTATAATCATATGTCTTAGTCTGGCCATATATCATATCCTAATCCTAACTAATATTCTAAATGCGAAAATGAGTTTGTTTGTTTCCTTTTCACGCCTAAACTACTGAACCGATCATCCTGAAAATTTGCATATATGTTGTCAGGTGTACAGAAACGCACATAGGCTACCTTTCATCCCGAAAAAAAATACTGTTCCCGAGGAAAACAACAATAACGTTCTTATGATAATTAATAGATGGCGCCACGTGTCTTTCGAATCATGATTGAATAAAATTATATTATTACAAGCAGAGTACCACCCGAATAGATTGTCAAATTCTAAATTAACGCGAGCGAAGCCGCGTGCAAAAGCTAGTATAAAATAAAATATATTAAACTTACAATTTTTATCACACCTCACCATGATTCACTATAAACCGCAACGAAATACGATAACCGGGTGGAGTTTCCACACAGAACAATAACTACAAAAGAAATTTATTACAGGATCGACAATTAATAGCGCTATAAACGCATTTCCTTTACTTTTATAGCCCTCACAGGCCGATAAACAGCTAATATACTAGCTATGTTACTATGTAAGAATATACCACTCGATTACGTCTTGTGGGAGTCGTTAAAGACGAATATGGCCTCAAACACACTTTAATCACGTTCTTGTTACGGCTTCTCATTGTCATTCTGACTACCTCGTCCCATCATTTTTGATTAAGGACAAATTAAGAGTACAGTAAGTATGAACAAGAATGAAGAATATGGTTCATATGTGTTCCCAAAGGGGCAAGTGTATTACATCCGCATTTGTCTGCTATGTTTAAGGCTACACATTTTAGGCTTAGTATCTAGTAAGTTTAAGTTATGTTTGATAAATACTAAAGTAAGATTTATAAAGCAATTGACCGTATGTCAGCGAAAGAGAAGGGAAGAAGGAGAAAGAGGGAAGAAGGAGAAAGAGGGAAGAAGAACTCAAGGCGCGTGTTGCCAATTAAAACATGATGCAAATGAATGTACAACATTTAAGTTTAAAAGTGCGTGCAACCGTGAAAACAACCAGACAAAGTTACGGAAACCAGATACGCTGTTAGTAAATCACCAAGGGAGTTTCTTCTGTCTGAATGTCAACATTGACATATCGATCGATAAGAGATTTTTGGTTTAAATTTAAAATAATATAACAGGCCTAAAAGACCGACTAGACTGACGACATAATTATGTAAATTTTCAACCACACATTAGTTTTAGAAAATCACTGCAGACATCCCGTTAATTTGAGGAATATGCATTAAATCTCTTCGATGGTAAACGGTTCCTGTCCACGGACGCTTACATCACAGGCGCAAAAGACGCGGGTTGCTGACTCTTCGAACAAATACGAGTGACTGGCAGCTGTGCTACGAACGTAAGATGCAAAAGCTACTGCTTTCTGATGACAGCAGAGCGCCTTGTCCTCTTACCAAAAAACTGTTTAATCCTACTGCATAATGTTGTTTGTTTCTTTTAGGCGAATTTGTGTGGATTGGTCCAGTTTGGACGGAATTCTAGGTTTTAGCGATGATTGCGCTGTGGACCTCTCAACACACCTATATAGTTTATACTGTACACTGATACGTTGCCTACATACCTATCACTGACTTATAAATCCAACTTTACAGAGATCAAGCGTATTTTTTTTTATCTTGTAGTTAACTAAACGCTATGCTGCTAATCAAAATTTCTTGCCAAAAACACTTCGCCTGGCAAGAGCAACCGATACCTCATGCACAAGCCTTATAAGTATAGGTATGGATATATATCTATAAGTCCAGCAATGTATAAGAAATGGTAAAATCAAATAAAAAACGCCTTAGTGCCAACCCTAACACTAGTGTCCTCCATGTTTGTGAGTGAATCCAGTCTGGTGACGTTACAAGCTGTTTAATTGGTGCACTATATTTTCTTTACACCGCACACTAAACTTATACTTATGTAAACTTGAGCGAGGAAACTTCGCGTGAAATTATGACTGGCGCTTATTTCGCTTGGTAGTTGCTAAAGACAAAAGTATTTAAATTAGAAACGCTTGTTAAAATTAAGCTTACTTCTAGGTAATGAACTTAAGTATTCGTCTTGTTTTATCTCATGGTATAAGATTGCACTTGTTTACCTGCGATCGTGGACTTGATTTTCGGATAGGGCAAAGTTTTAGTGGGCATTTCTATTGATATATTCTCAGTAGAAACAGGGCGTCGGGAAACGTGCCTAGCATTTCAAAATTGCAATAAGCGCTTTCCATATTTCGATGAACCTAAAATCTTAATATGCGAAATGTGGATGCAATATACATACAGTGGTATGTTATGCAGGAAATAGTATTTTCTGTAATATTACAGGTATGGTCATATCTTTAATGTAATTCTAATCTAAAATTTCCTAACTATCCATACTAATATTATAAATGCAAATGTGAGTTTGTTACGCTTCCACGCCTTGACTACAAGACCGACCATGATGAAATTTCGCCCACATATTGCCAGGGGTACAGAATAGGACATAAGGATTTCAACCAAAAAAAAATAACAGTTCCTAAGATATACTTAATTGGCATAATCTAGATAAACGCAAGCAAAGCCGCGAGCAAAATCTAGTGTTACATAAAAATATCAGCAGAGTGGATAATTTATTTTCCTGTAATAAAGTACTCAGAGCTTGCTTCACGTACTCGTATCAAGCGACACTGTAAATAATATTTCGCACAAGTTTACTGCAGCCATTTAACATGTTTGTAAATTATAATTCAAATGCGACGGACCAACTTTAACTAAATTAGCATAATGTGCCACTTTAGTGCTAACAAAGGAGATCTAAATGAAACATGTATCTTCATTTAGTTTTATTTATTTACATCTGATTCTGGTGCCTAGGTGACGTAGTTTGTACGACCAGATACCAGCCCTGCCATAAATTTTATAACAGTCACTTTCTCACATTTAATTGCTCAGCATAATAATTTTGCTCTGAGTTTAATTGTCAATACTATCCTAACTAATATTATAAAAGCGAAAATGAGTTTGTTTGTTTGTTTGTTTGGTACCTTTTCACGCCTAAGCCACTGAACCGATCATCCCGAAATTTTGCATATACGTTGACAGGTGTACAGAAACGGACATAGGCTACCTTTCATCCCGAAAAAAATTACTGTTCCCGAGGAAAACAACAATAACGTTCTTATGATAATAGATGGCGCCACGTGTCTTTCGAATCATGATTGAATTATATTATTACAAGCAGAATACAACCCGAATTGATTGTCAAATTCTAAATTAACGCGAGCGAAGCCGCGGACAAAAGCTAGTATTCTATACATTTCGATTAGTTCATCTGAAAGGCACTTTTTGAAAATGCGTAGCAAGATATTTTAATTTTAGAGAGTTTTATTAGTTTCAGCATGTATGGCTCAGGACGATGGACGATGACCGTAACATTGCCCTGTATTGAATATCGACCTAAAATCTATTCTGTTGCATATTGATCAGTGAGTGAACGTGAGGTACTCATTTAAACTAAAAGAACCTTGCTGGTTGCAGCAAAAATGGTATGGATTGATCAGAGAAGTACTATCATCTCACAGAATATCTACGTGAAGTCTGTACTATACTGAACTGCTGGGTTTGTATGAGAGCGCTGACGGACCAATCGGCTCCTTAGCCCTTTTTTCCTTTTCTTCCTCTATCCCTTTCACATAGACTACAGTAATAGCTTATTTTCAGACAAATCTTTAGCTCGTTTGTTGCCAATGTGGTTTGCGGTAAAGATCGGCAAACACATGCAGTTTCTATGTATGTAGTTGCTTCTGGGATGACAAGAAGACTCAGTTCACTGCAAAAGCGGCGGTTAGCGCTTACAATCAGGTGGACCAATAGTTAGAGTGACACCATCAGCAAATAAAAGATACAAACAAAACTAGTCGAAGTATTATCACTAGGATTATAAATTTTTTAATTTTGCCCTTTGTGGCAGACGAGCAGGTGGACCATTTGATGGAAAGTGGTAACCGCTGCTCATGGACTTTAGCAATGTCAGGACAGCAAAGCCGCTGCCTACCATGAAAGAAGAACTCTCTTTAAACCTCGTTTGAAGAAGCACATATCATAGCGCTCGGGACATCTGATGACAGGATGTCAGCTTTGCTCACTACCTAATAATACACCAAGCATTGCGGGCTAAATAGTGAACAAGTTAAAATGTTGTGTATTCCATTGATTAAATAGTTACCCTGTGGCTGAGTTTTGAATGTATCTATTGTGTTCAGAGCCATATGACCTAGCAGCTCAGCGTTTTCATTTGTATATTGTATACAAATTAAGTTCGCATCTATTTATAAAATTTTATCCGATTTCTCTATGTCTATTGTTTAAGTGTATTTTTATTGTAAAGAAGCACTTTAAACCGGCGAGCGTGTATAAGGAATGTGATGAAAGTGAATAAAGCCAGAGAAGTGTGTCGGGATCATAGCAAATGGAAATCCGTAGTCTCTACCTACCTCTCTGGGAAATTTACGTATGTAATTGTAAAGAAAAGCAGGTAAATAACCTGCGAAACGTTTTATATACACAAATAAAAATAAAATAACATATTTCGAGGAAGCCATAGTGAGCATTGAAGACCATAGCGAATTTTGAAGAGGCGTTGGACGCAATGGAATTTCCGTGAAGAAATTCTCAATAGTAGCACGAAGTCTGAAAATTGCCCGATAGGCGACATTACGGCCCACACTCGATTACGTGGAACTTTTAAATATAACTGACGAGAAATGGATGTAACATACCGCTGCTTCTCTTTTCGGGCATATACATATATTTGTACACAATATCTGTATATATGGATAATTTATAATACAATACATATGTTATAATATATAATGGTGTATCTTGTCAGCTTAACCATATTGGGACGTCAATTATTTAAATTTAAATTGGAATATACAAAAAAGTTCAGTGGTATCATTTTCTCCTTTGTTTAACAATTGTTTTTTTTTTAATTTTTTAGCTTTGTAGCTATTGATAAGCCTTAGTGTAATCAATAATAAAGTAATTAATCTATTTGTCTTTGAAAAGGCACTATACTGTTTTGTGTTTACCTATCTGTTCATTTTTGTTCTCTCACATCTATACTCTATACAAATAAATAAAATTGAAGTGTCTGTTTGTAATGTCAAAATAACAGCTTTTTATCTAATGAATATGAAAGTATATAAGGTACCTATATGAAATCATCTATTTTTAAAATTTCTGTCTCTCTGTTTGTTCCGGGTAATCTCCGAAACGGCCGAACCGATTTTGACGGGACTTGCACTGGCAGATAGCTGATGTTATAAGGAGTAACATAGACTACTTTGATTTTAGAAAAAAAATAGGGTTCCGCGGAGACAAACACTTTTTAGTCAAAATCTACGCGGATGACGTCGCAGGTAACAGCTAGTAGTACATAATATTTGACATCATATCAAACAGTCCATACAAGAAAGCAGCGAATGTATAGTATGTAATCACAAAACAGTATAGTGGATTTTTCTCATCTGTTTGTTAACCTTTCAATTGTTGGAATGACAGATATAATTGACAACATACTGTGCCTGATCGCCGGCGGTAGCGCTCAATACGTTGAGCATATTGCGTAGGTACATAATAATATGGAGGAGTGTGACATTTGACATAATTAAAGTGTAAATAGAAAAGGAATGCAGAATGCAAAAATTGATAAATAAATAATAAACATTGTGTCTGGGCGCTGGCGTCTGAGCGACTACTTTTGATTAGCAGCAGCACACCGGCGGCTAGATACAACAGCTTATCAGTTTTGTCTGGCATTTTAACAATTAAATGGTTAATCTATACTAATATTATAAAGCTGAAGAGTTTGTTTGTTTGTTTGTTGGTTTGAACGCGCTAATCTCAGGAACTACTGGTTCGATTTGAAAAATTATTTTAGTGTTGGATAGCCTATTTATCGAGGAAGGCTATAGGCTATACAACATCACGTTACGACCCACGGGGGCGGTGCAGTAACGTTAAACGTGGGTGAAACCGTGGGAACATCTAGTATAATAATAATAATAATATTCTACCACATACACACAACACCATCTAGCTCAAACTAAACAGCACGTACAGCTTGTACTATGGGTACTAGACAATGGATAAACATACTTATATATATTTTTTTGTAAATACATACATATTATACATAGACACACCCAGACCAAGACAAACATCTATGTTCATGCACACAAATGTTTGACTTGTGCGGGAATCGAACCCGCGACCTCAGGCGTGGCAGTCAGTTACACTAACCACTACGCCATTGAGGCCGATGGCTGATTACTGTTGATTAGCAGCGGCACACCGGCGGCTAGATACAACAGGTTATCAGTTTTGTATGGCATTTTAACAATTAACAGGTTAATGAATTAATAAAGTAGGTAGCTCATACAATTCATAATATAAAAGCTGTGCATTTAGTTTTCCAAATTGTTGGTTGTATACTTGTAACAATAAAGCTTGGCAGAAGACACGATATGAATACAAAATATAGTGTTAAATACAGCGAACGTTGTTCATAAAGATGAACAAAATCCACGACTAACAAAGACAAATAGGCTCTTACAATCTTTTTTCTTTTCAATTCCATAAAGTCTGGGGCTACGATGCTTCATCTGAAGGCTCTTAATTAAAAACCAGAAACAATAGAGTTGCCAACGTTAAAATGGCTGTTGGTACATCGCATGAATATTATGCACTCTATGGATTCCCGTTTCTTTTTATTTTATCCTATAGATGTTAAGTTTTTAATGGAAGTGTTAAATGAGATCTTGTGTAAACTTTTTTAAGATATTTGTTTAATGTTTACGGAGTTGATTGTGTTGTATGCTAGCAGCGCTAACGCAAGCGTGTCTAATGATCTAGCCGTCAAGCATTTAATTCTTGTATCGCAATTAACAATTTAGTCAATATACCTACAAGAGCCTATAATTGCTGTCTTCTAATATATTTCCAGACTCTGTACTACTACTGAGATGTTAAGAAGAAAACCTATAACAGAGAACAACAGAAAATCGAATATATAATAGATCTACAGTATTTGATCATATTAATTACATTTCTATATAAATGCAAAATTTAATAATTCCATTCAGTCTCAATCCTAAGTCAACAAAATCCGAATTCAATTTAAATAACAGGCGAAAGTAAGTGTAATGTTTTGAACTACTACCTATATTTATACACATTATTAAATGATGACCCCTGAAACCGAAGAGCTCAGAGCTCAAGAATCCAATCAAAAACCAATCTAGTTATAAAACACGAATGATAGCTACGTAGGTTTGTTCTAGACCTAAGATTATTACTGCGTAATCGGTTTAGGTATTAAATGCATGAATGGTTTTTATACTAACATGCTCAGGATTATGATTACTTACCATAACCGGTATTAAACGATTTGAGTAATGGATTGTTTATCCATTTAAAAACATTTTATCATTATTTTTAATAGACAAATACATAGAGTTTCATTCAAAAAAATGTACTGTTCTTGTGGGATTTAAATTTATTGACCAAATCTACATTAACGCTAACAAACTCGCGGACAATATCTAGTTAGGATGGACAATCGATATTCGAATATAATATATTGTGTTATATACAGGGTGTAAGGGACGGTGTACCGAAAACGTTGCACAATCGTTTGTTCATAAGTACACAACTGAATGGAAATGTCAATTCAAAAATTAAACGTACGATTAAAGTTTTATGCTAGTACATTGTAATTTACACTACGCAATGTATCGCTACCAATGCAATGTGTCCGTCCGCGCTATCGTATCGCACTTCCCGCGCACCAACGCTACGCGCGCTCACATTATCTGACGGAGCCCGGATCACCTATTTTAGTGATCTACTACAATAATAATTAAAACGTTGTGACTAATAATCGGATTGTACAATTTTATTATTGTACTTCCAAAAAATTTTTATAAATTGAATAACGTCTTATAAAATTAATCTTATACGCACATTTCGTTAATGTTTGTGTAGGTAAAAACAGAAAGCCAAATGTGTTTATAAAATAAAAAGGTAGGGTGATTTACGATAAATTCTTTGAATTAACAGTATATTGTAAAAGTAATTAAACCTTACCTTAAGATCTCGCGGGCCTTATAAGATATGGTTCAAAATGGCTGCCTCCAACTTGTTCACAAACTTGCGCACGATTGATTGTTTCGGCGTGAAGGCGAGGCATCATGGAGGGGTCTGCGATAATGTCAGCTTCTAACTTTACAAATGCTGCCGTTATACGATTTCGCATTTCGTCCGCAGTAGTGCACTGACGAACACTTTTTCCTTGATATAGCCCCACAAAAAAAAATCCAGCGGTGTTAAATCCGGTGAGCGGGCTGGCCACGAGTGAGGCCCGAATCGCCCAATCCATCTCCGAGGAAATGTGTCGTCAAGATATTGGCGCACTCTGAGCACGACATGCGGTGGCGCACCGTCGTGTTGAAACCAAATTTGAGGTAATTGAGCAAGCGGCAAATCTTCCATTTGATCCCATTCTGCGGCAAGGTCGGAACGTAACTCATCCAGGACAGTCAGGTCTTGCTGTAGAAAATCCAAGTATCGGGGTCCATTAAAGCGCTCCGGTAAAAAGTAAGGCCCTAAAATTTTGTTGTTATAGTTACCATACAATACGTTTACTGACCAACGCGTTTGGTGACCCGTTTGTTGGGATGCATGTGGATTACTTCGCACCCAAACGTGCGAGTTACGTCGATTCCACATGCCATTCCGAGTAAACGTGGATTCGTCAGTCCAGATTATGTGGGATACAAAATTTGGATGTTGCCGCTGCTGATTCATCAACCACCTGCAGTATACAATACGCCGAACTTGATCGCCAGGCACGAGAGCTTGCACTTTATGAATATGGTACGGCCGTTGTCGATCTCTGCGTAAAATTTTATGCACAGTCCAGTGCGATAGGCGAATTCCGTGGTTACGGCGCAGAAGTTTAGCGGTGGTTCGCGTACCAAGGTGTGGATTACGGTGAAAGGCATCGAGAATTCTCCGCTCAGTGGAAACTCTAATCGGCCTGCTGGAACCCTCCTGATGCGGTACTATGGGTAAATTATCCAGTACTCGTTGATACGTACGAGAAATCACACGACTGTCCATAGGGTGACGAGCGTCAGGATACCGCTGGATGTAAATGCGAAGCGCCAACGAAGCATTGCCTCGTGCCTCCCCGTATGCCATGAGCATTTGTCCATATTCACGTGCACTAAATGGCTGACTCATTATTTATTAGGTACAAACACAACTTTGTAGTTACACAAAAAAGTTATAAACAAAACAAAAACGTTAACAAAATGTTATGAACACAGTAAATAAACACAATTTAGTACACAAAATAGTTATAAACAAAATAAAAAACTTAACAAAATGCAACGAAAATAGTAAACACTCGCGAATACGAGAGATTACGTCAAGTACTTCCGATTCCTGACAGTAGCGCGACTGAACTAAAGAATTCAAAAATAAATTTCTTCTGCAGTTGTAGTCATATTAGATAGGGATGAGATATATCTATCTAATTAAATAAATTCATAGTCGATAACTCTCATAAAATATTTTTATGAGAGTTATCGGCTATCGATTAATTTTATACTTATACATAGTAATAAACTGTTTATGGCTAATTCTATTAACAAATTTTTGTTACAGTTTTGTATTTTAACAGTTAAGTAAAGATTTACTAGATCACATTACATTGTATGAATCGCTGTGTACAAAAAGCTTTGTTTTAAAACAATTAGATGGTCTTTTACATTAATTATTATTAAAAGTGATTAAATAAACTCATACATGTACATTTACGATACGAAATATCAAAACAATTAATATTTTTTTACATTTAAAATGCAAATGGATATTGTAAAGTGATAGTAGTATTACATTTAATTACAGGCTACTTTAATCATTACAATCTTTTCAATCTACGTGACTAATTTAATAATAAATAGTGCTAACACGTTCATGTAACCTTTACTTTTAAAAGGAAAACAACTATTTTATTTATTAACCTATCCCGCTTTGTTTAATACACTTTTTTCGATATCGATCATTGATCATAGATCTTCCCTAGTTCAGTGGTAGTAGGTACGATGCGGGCGGGTTTTTACACAGCACACTATTGCCGGTGCGTAAAAAAACTTTTTTGCGTTGGTCATTGCCTTCTCCGCGCAAGATCAGCTGATTGGTTCAACTGTGTTTATTTTGTATGTTTGGATTATATAGCTGTATTTCGGTATTATGTAGTTTTTATTGATATTATCTAGTATAATGGGTCGTTTACTCATTATGTAATCATAATCAGTTAGAAAAATGTGAAATTTTGAAAGAAAATTCGATAATTTTCCGGTGGAAAATTCCTACGTTTTCCAACTCAGAATGATGGTCCGAAGCTAGTATTTCAGTTTTCGGTGAACCGTCACTTACACCCTGTATAGTTACTCGAACTTAAGCAATGTATAGTTTGTCTAAAATCATCAACAACGCGAACCCCACACATTTTCAACACATAAAACAGTACACACTTTTTTATTTCCAAAATTGTTATGTTCATATCGTCACTTCGTTCGAACGTTATTAGAAATTTAATTTTTGTTAGTTTTTTATAATATTTTATTTGTTTTCAAACCGATGCCTGCATACTCTAGATGTTCAGCGACTAATGTATAACGTGTGGTTACCGCGATACAAGCCTCGAGCTTAGTGCGGAAATCGCTGCCAATTATAAAAATGTGTAATGTAGTAAATAGATAAATAAATAAAAATGACATGATCTTATCTTATGTGGGGGCCAGTCAGTAAAGACCGGCGACACTCCGTACCCAGTGGGACCTTTTGTGTCGACACTCTCCCAATAACGACTGCCATAGATGTTCATGGCAGCCGGGACCGACGGCTTAACGTGCTCTCCAAGGCACGGAGCAGGCGATAATTGTCAATCAATACGCACATAATTTCGAAAAGTCATATAACTTCCGAAAGTCACGGGTGCGCGACGTGTGTTCGAACCCGAGACTCTCCGCATTGCCGTCTGTTGGTCTCCCCACTGAGCTATCGCTGCTCTTTGACATGATCTGACTTTCGAGAGAAACTATAATAATATAAAAATTACACAACTAAGAATTTTTCTCGGCAATCGAAGCCGAGACCTCTTACAAAACAGTCACATTCTCTACCGATCTGCAGTCTCATCACGATTACCATAAATTAACGCCTTAATCTTTCATTGTTTATGTGACACATTAACACTGGCAATGCATTCAAATTAGGAGTGCGGACGTTATTTCGGAATGAGCACTAAACAGATTGTTTGCTGGAAAATAGATTGCAATTAATGTGTTTTGTCGAAATTAGGTACCCTATCTATTGTTCCGTTTTGATATTACTGTATTGAT
Source organism: Catocala sponsa (assembly GCA_963564715.1). Taxonomy (NCBI): domain Eukaryota; kingdom Metazoa; phylum Arthropoda; class Insecta; order Lepidoptera; family Erebidae; genus Catocala; species Catocala sponsa. Next base: position 3,929,619 of record OY751337.1, read on the forward strand.
AGAATCTAGTTATACGGTGTATGGCCTTATGAAGTTATGACAAAATGACAATGTATAATAGTATACTGTAATGAACTGTTTGTATGCGTTCTACATACGTCTGTTAATAGTCTTCTCGAACAAATATCGGTTATGGTGATCAATTTTAAATGTGACAAGTAATCTGCGCAGGCGATATTATAGTCTACAAGTGTGTGCGCAAACACAAATGCGCTCTTTATTTTCTCGCTCTCGTAATTTGACGGCAATTCGACACAACGGGAGAGAAATCAGGCGCTAGACTTAAGACTTTACGTGTTTTATGAGGTCCGGGATTGTTTTTCACCATCTTACTTCAGTCTGCTATTGAAAATTTTTTGACTAATTAATCTAATAGTTTTTTGGCCCGACCTGAAATTTGATCCCGTGGCCTCATGAGTAGCAGTCACAAGATAGTAATATAAATGTATGTAGTGGACAGAAGTTTGATACAACCATATTTCGGCTCATATAGTTTTAAATATTAAGTAATGGATTGAGTTTATTGCTGTCTGCATGTCACATTTCTAGGTTTCGTGTTATTACTGAGAATTGCCTAATAATACAAGTGTAATAATACAATACAAGTGTATAATGATTCAAATTCAATTTAGCTCACAAATTTCTGGTTGTAATGTAAATTTGAATTTTTAATGTACAAATGAAGTATATTTATTTTACACCTTTTTGTTTTATTATGACCTTAAAGTATAAACCACCAAAAATACGAATCATAGATCTTTTAACACCAAACCAATATACAACGTGTAAAATGGTTCATGTAATTTTAAATTAATTGATACATAAAACGACGTTAATATTCGTTGTATTAACTGATACAACTTAATTTATTTTTAAATAATTAAAAAACTATATAAATTAAAGCATTTTTCTTACATTGAAACATGTTTAAAGATAATATTTATTACTGAAATTAATCAGTTTCTATTTTAGTGAAGTAGAAAAAGAGTAAGAATTTTTTAAAACTTCAACGTTAAATATCTCAAAATCATGATTTTCAAGTTATATCACTTTTCACTGAAGTTAGAGAATTGTGCCCTGCCTATAGAGCACCTTTCAAACCGCAAATAGTAGACGAACATTTCTAACAGAAAAACCGATTAACATTTTTTCCGGTCAGGGAATATAACCGGTGAATTCAGGAGCAAACATAGCCGCAAACTTATTCCACTGTCCTATCGCAAATGAGACCAATCCGTGTCCATGATTGCGTATTACTAGCAAATTATCATTTGTATTACATAGGTATATACTTCATACAAGATAATGAAACGAAATATCACTATAAACGCATAAATTAGAAGAGGCATCTTAAAAAAATACCCGACATTCGGAACTTAAATCGAATATAAGCCAATGATCATTCAGAGAAAATATCTAATTCAAATTCTAAAAACAAAGAAATGGTACTGGTAAACTTCAAACGATTGAGTCTTAATTCTATGGAAATAAGGCATATAATCGAACGTTTTCAGTCACCGAAACAACAGAGCTACTGAGTCCTCCTTTTATCTCCATAACATAATTACTACCGCCGTTTCACTTAAGCATAAGGAATCTGTACATTTCCAATAATATAACGATATCTCCGAAGGATATTATACCGATACTGGTGAAATATCTGGTGTATTATGCGTTATCCTTCGATCCTCTTTATAGCCCCGAATGTATTCCTTTATTATTTTTGTATGGGGCCTTTGGTATTCATTCCCATTCCTTTAAAAGGGCAGTAGCTGTATTATCAATAAGGCATGATCCTCATGTACATAATATTAGGGTTACCGTTATGTGATGTGTGTTTGAACTATGAAAGCGTTCGCTCGGGGTATTGTATCTGTAAGTGTTATATTTAGGAATAGATATATCTTTTACCTGCCTATTCATGTCCGTATAGAAAAGAGATTTTTGTAAGGCTTTGTGGTGTAAGAATTTGTAATGACTTCTGTTATAGGTATTAAATATTCGAAAATAATAATTGCCGTATCTCGAGGTAATCTGAAACAAATGTATTTTATATAAAATATGTAATCTGTTGATTCAATAATGTAAGGCAAGTCATATCGGAACACGTCTACCCATATTAGGATAAACATATTATGCACATGTTAAGTGTAATTAATCAAAACTTATTGAAAGATGAACTAAAACTTAAAATATTACCTTCATATTATTTTACATTGCATATTGCCTATCATTATAGTCTCACTAGATCAGGAAGACTATAATAATAGATACCTCATATGATATAAGAAATGTACATAAGTAAACAGATAGTTTTACTCTCAGCTCTACATACTATAATATAATAATATAATTAAATCTAAATATGAAATAAATGCAAATTCAGTAAATGAAGTAGACACTATACGTGATCTTGGAGTCGTGTACGATAAAAAATTAACTTTTGTCTCACACATAGATAATATAATAAAAAAGTCATCTAAAATGTTAGGCTTCGTAATAAGAAATCGCAAGCATTTTCATCAGTCTAAAACAAAAATTATACTTTATAATAGTTTGGTTAGGAGTATGTTGGCATATTGTAGCGTAGTCTGGCGGCCACATTATGCCGTACATAGTTTGCGCATCGAACGTGTTCAGAAGCGCTTTCTTTGGCACCTCGCATTTACCAAGGGTGTGTCAAAAAAAAATTAAATTTATATATAATTTAAAGCTAGATTAGCACACTTTTCCATAAGCTCTCTTGACAAACGGAGACGCCTGAACGATGCTTTTTTTGGGAGTAAAATTCTTAAAACTGTATTCAGTATCCCGAACTGCTAGCTTTGTGCAATATTCGTGCGCCGTCTAGACTCCCGCGAACCTCTATCACTCCACTATGTCCTCCGCTTAGGCGAACAGTTCTAGGCACTAATTCACCATAATATGCCAGACTTTGTAAAGTTATAAATGGCTGCAGCGATCAAATTGACCTACACCATGACTCTGTTGCAAATCAAAAATCTAAGATCCTCAAATGTTTGCCGGATATTTAATATTTTTATCTTTTTATTTTTGTCGAATTAGTCGAAATTATTGTCATCATCCTTGTCATAATAATTTAAAATTTTAAAATTACAACAAGCTGGCTCTATCTTTGTATCTTTTTTGTTATTTTTGTATATTTTGCTTTTACCATGCATAGTTTTCTTATTCTTATTCTTGTGTTATATTAGCAACCATGTTTAGATTATAACTTTATTTTGTTAACATTTAAATAAGTCATGTGGTGTTTACCTATAAGTAATTGTTACACAATGTTATTTTCTATAAGTTTGTATTAAGTGTAAGTAATTGTGTATACAGTTGTTGGTGAACCAAATAAATAAAAAATAAATAAAAAAGAAATGCACTAGGTATAGGTAATAGGTATGTACGAAAGTAAGATGTATAGCAACCCGTAGTGGTGACAAGTGAAGCAAGATCGTAATCGAATAGCGATCAAGGATAGAGAAAAGAATATGTCCATCGTTATAATAGGCGAATCAACAAGCAGGCTATAACCAGCTGTAGATACAGATAAGCTATGGATGATAATAATAATTATGTACATATAGTACTTATACTAGATTTTGCCCTCGGCTTCGCTCGCGTAAAAGTAGGCTAGGTTATGTTAGTAACAGTACTTTAAAAAAGCTTTACTTACTTTTAATATATAGCCTACTACATAGTTATCACCCGCACCTTCGCGCGCGTTAATGTAGGTTAGTTTAGGTTAGGTTTGCAATAGTTCTTTTTTCTGGATGAAAGGTACCCTATGTCCTATTCTGTACCCCTGACAACGTGTATGCAAAATTTAATGTTGATCGGTTGAGTAGTTAAGGCGTGAAAGCGTAACAAACAAACAAACTCATTTTCGCATTTATAATATTAGTAAGGATGTTACTCAGGGATAATATAGCTTTTCTTTATACGACTAAGGGGGCAAACAAGCATACGGCCCCCCTGATGGTAAGTGGTCACCGTAGCCTATGGATGCCTGCAACACCAGAGGCATCACTAGCGCGTTGCCGAACCTTTAGGAAAGGAAGTGAGAAGTAGAAGGAGCGGGAAGGGGGAAAGAGGGTGAATGGGCCTCCGGCACTCTTACTCACCGAACGAAACACAACAGTAGGAATACTGCTATTTCACGTCAATATTCTGTGAGAGGGTAGTCCTTCCCCGGTCGAGCCGGCCCATTCGTGCTGAAATCAGCGAGGCTCTACTACTCTGAATTAGCTTTCTAATGGGAAAATATTTTTTTAATCGGCTGATTAGTTTTTGAATTAAATCCTTACAAACAAAAAATCTAATCTTTCCTCTTTATAATATTAGTATAGATTACATTTTTTAACGCCTCATGAACTTTAAGTAAATCTTGGATCGTGGAGGACTTTGCAAATATTCAAACAACGGACACAAAAGACTCGGCACAACCATTTGTGGATCACACAAAATATGTTTGTTCTGTGTGTGATTCGAACACACAGCACTCGGTCTAGTGTAGTGAGACAACCTTTTTTCTAGTCTTATTCGTTATCAATTTCAAATTTAGATTAGATTTACGAATGACATTGAATTAAATTACAATGCACAGGTGACATTTGAACCCTACGAATTCAAACAATGCTCAAATTGAAAAGCCTTAGAGCTGACACATAAAGATTGAATGGACGCAATTGAATAGCCAATTGATTCATCGACATTCGATTGACAATAGCGTCAAATACTTTCTGAAGCGATCATTTAAGCCATCAATCATGTTCATTTATTATCTCAATGGTGATCAATCTTTTGTGAAGCATGAATAGCAATAGTTCAGCTCAGTTAATAAGTTGATAAAGACGAGTGCGTATTATATTCGCGAACTAAAATATAAAACAGTGTCCTTAGTTTTTATGGGATTAAATATTATGACCACCAAAAATAATAATTGCACACCAAAATATGCTTACTAAAATATATCATAACGAGCACCTATACGCCTCAAATCACTGTATTTCGTCTCGGAAGGGTTAGGTTATGTTAGGTTCCTTCTTAAACCCACCCAAAAATAGGAGCCCCGCGAAGAAGGGCTCCGTCAACTTATTTTGATCTCTTTGCTGTGCACTTAATATATTTGGTATTAAAATGCGGTTTTAATTTTGGTGAACATTTACTATTTTGGTGATCACTTACTATTTTTGACTGTTATATTAATAAGCCGTTTTTTATACACGAGTCTAGTAGTAGTTACATTCATAATAACTGACGTTAAAATGTGGTCGCGCAGTCTGTACATACGATTAACTGCAAAGATGTTGACAAGTTGCAGTTTTGAGTGGTACAAAAAATAGGCTAAACACATAAGGGCAAGAGACAACTATGATTTGAACGACAGTGCGTCAAATGTTTTTTCGTTTTTATCAATCTACCGCCTTTTTATGGAATATTGTAAAAAGATATTTGATAATATAATATTCCTTGCGATTTTTTAACCTAAGAATACTATAATATGTATAATTTACTAATTACTAGTAGTAATAATTTACTAATTAATAGTAGTTATTACACTTTATAAATACGCACTGAGTAATTTTTATTGCTTGTAAATTTTTGTTATTTCCTATTTTCAAATTGTGCTAATTTCGAGTTTTTACAATGCGTGAGGCATTAACATATCTGTTTCTATAAATATTAAATCTATACTAATATTATAAAGCTGAAGAGTTTGTTTGTTCGAACGTGCTAACCTCAGGAACTACTGGTTCGAATTGAAAAATTCTTTTAGTGTTGGATAGCCTATTTATCGAGAAAGGCTATAGGCTATATAACATCACGCTACGGCCCACGTGGGCGGCACAGTAACGATAGACGCGGGTGAAACTGTGGGCACATCTAGTTTTATATATTATGAAACTCACCACCCGAGACGCAGCAGCCGTGATCATTAACTGTGGCTGGTACCTTCTGTTGGAGATACTTTCATTGACGCTTGGTTTTCGATTAAGATTACTTTACCATTGTGTCAGACTTCTATGTCTCAAACAAGTATTCTTTCACAATAATGGTCCTAGGGTAGAATATAACTATTGTGATATCACTTCTCAAATTTACAAATGCACATGACATTCTCAAATACAAACGAGTGGATTTTGTGTTTGTTGTTTAAACTCCCCGTGGCCCATATATACGAAATGATAATTTAACATAAAAAATATCAATAAAAATTCGTACCAAAATAAACTGAGGTACAATACGTTTAATTTTAATAAACATAAGATAAAGCCTGTGTATCTGTAAAGCCATCCACGATACAAATTTTATTCCTATTGCTTGACTCGCTTTTTGTAAAAAAAAGAATCAAAATGGAATTGTTTATTTTGATTAATCTTTTATTATTTCTCCTGCCGGAAAATGATCAGAGGTAAATCAAAACATTATCAACATTTATAATCAACATCGACCAAAGATTATTACGGTTGGTCTAAAATCAACTATGATTTGAATTTCATAACAAGGTTCAAGGAAAACGGAACAGCGTTTATTTAATTATTTACAATGTTTCTGCACTGCAGAAAATGACGGATAGGAATTTATTTCGGTCTCAACATTTCTTGAGACGAAATTATCAACCATTTCTAAGAAATTAATTTAGATTATTATATTAATATCGAATTAAATTTAGACTGCGCGGATGGCGCGATGACCTTAATAGTCACCTCACTGTTACACCCTGCTGTATCTATGGGTTCGGTCTCCACGCAAGAAAACTTCTAAGAATACTTAAAATATATATTTTAAGAAGAAATTGCGTTTTCAACAAGTAGACTACCAGAGTCTTTTATAATATTATTTTAAAAGACAATAGTAGTAAATGAAATCTGGATATTTTTTTTTTAATAATTCCTGTGTCGCGGGGGACTTTACAATCAAATAAAGGACATAAAGAACATCTAGACTCGGAACAACCATTTGTGGGTCACACAATTTTTTGCCCCGTGTGGGATTCAAACCCACAACACTCGCAGCATAGTAGCAGTGGCAAGGCGACCACTTAAACCACTACCTAATCCGTACACGACAATAGAGAGGAACTATTACGTGAATACTAAAACCAATATGCCTTTCGCAAAACATAGTCGTGAAACGAGCTGCGTCGCAGGAGACATTACATATATTCAAACACTTAAACCTAAGTATATCATAAATATGTATACTAATATTATAAAGCTGAAGAGTTTGTTTGTTTGTTTAAAAGAAAGAAAAAAACAACGGGTTGCACTCCGAGAGTGCCGGCAGAAGTGAAAACTTGAATATTAACGTTGTGCATTTTTGATATTTTGGAATGGTTAGGGAATAATTTTGCACGAATTGCTTCAATTATCAGTATAAAAGTACTATCATTTATGTGGTAAAATACAATATCCATTTATTGCGCTATCGTCCACAAACATGACAATTCTCCTTCCGTCTTACGAATTTTCGATCAGGTCACGTGTCCTGACGCGAGTTTGACAATTCTCCCTCCGTCTTATGAATTTTCGTTCATGTCACGTGTCCTGACGCGAGTTTAACATTTTTTACCCATCACAAAAAGTGCACAACGCCGCTAAAGAAGTTTTCACTTCAAAAAAGATACAGTGCCTTAAATATTTTGTGACACCATTTTCATAACATTATATACAATATAAAACCCTCTCCACAGTTATTTGTAACGCTACCATAACCATACTTTTCCAAGTGCACTTAAACTCGCTCTTTTCACATGCCTCGCGCAAGAGTTAATAAAACAAGTACGTTATAAAGTTGAAAATGGTAGCAACAACAAGCACTAGTTTCTATTCAGATTACTTCACGATTCATTTCGCTGTCCGCTCCGCCGGCCCTTTCGCTTCGAGGACAGACATAATAAGTGGTCGCCTGTACTATTTATTTTTATTATTTTCCTTTGCATCAACGTGTATTGTCCTTCCTAAGAGAAAATTGAATAGTTATTATGGAGCAATATGGGTTATTGTTTACGTTTCATTGGTTTAATGTTTCTCTGATGTTTATTCTTTGTTGTTTTAGCGTTTAATTGTTGTTTTTATTTGGTTTTGTATTTAGTAATAAGATACAAGATATAATAAAACAGAGCAGCGATAGTTCAGTGGGGCGATCAACAGACCGCAATGCCCTCTGCATTGTCATTTGTCAGTAGAGGCAAATCAAGCCTTTAAAAGACCGCAGACAAATAATCTTGTACAAGCAGCGATAGCTTAGTAGGGAGACCGACCTACTGCAATGCAGAGGGTCTCAGGTTCGAACCCACGTCGCGCACATCTGACTTTCGGAAGTTATATGACTTTTCGAAATTATGTGCGTATTGATTGACAATTATCGCCTGCTCCGTGCCTCGGAGAGCACGTTAAGCCGTCAGTCCCGGCTGCAATGAACATCTATGGCAGTCATTATTGGGAAGTCAGTGCCCTCTAATAAACTGATACTGGTCTAGCCTTAGGGTATCGTTAGCCTTCGGGTTGCGGACGTCAGATGGCAGTCGCTCCGTGTAAAAACTGATATCCAGTCATTTCCGGTTAGTCTAGAAACCCGATCCCGTGACTTGGGAATAATAAAAGCTAGGGAGAAGAAGATTTAGTAATAAGATAGGTGAGTGTAATACTATCTTTAAAAGTGTTGGTTTTAAAAACCGCAACTGTTTTTAAAAACAATTTAAATACACATACATACACAGTCAGACGCCTATATAGCCGACGGGGAACACACAGGTGTATAAGCCCACATTTTGCCAATTACGATTTTAGGTTCCACGTAACAGGAGTGAGCCTATTAGCGTCTACCGAGTAAAGCCCCAGACTCGATGCTGCTACTTAGAATTGCCCGGCAGAAAATACTAATAATATTTTGGAGTACCAAAAAAATAAATAAAAACTTCAAGCATAGCAAACACCGATGCACCGTGTCATCGAGATTGTATGACCACTTATTTCTATCAAACGAGTCCCAGCTTGCATATTATACCTACAGCTGTCTTGTATTGGTCATAACCAATACAAGGCAGCTGCAGGTAACTCGAGGCCTTAACGCAGCTGTCAAAAAGTAGATATATTATAACCTTTGTAGACGGGAGTCATGATGCTAACTTACAATAATAATAATAATAATCATTTATTTCAGATAATAATCCATAATTTGTTAGTAGTACTTATAACTATGTTAGTAAACTTATTAATCAAATTATTATTTTATATTAAAAATTACGGGGCGAGATGCATGAATGAAATTCCAGTGTTTAACCACCGGACAATCCACTCTATGCAAGATAGTGCTTAGGAGGCCGCTGGTACTGTCCCGCACGCGACGCATCAGGGAAGCCACCCTTTTCCTAACTATCGTTCTAAAACAATCTGTATTGGCCTCTGCAAACATACCTGATGCGCTGCAAAATCGAGGCAGCCCCAGCAGCATCCTAAAACCATTATTGTATAGGACCCGCAGGGCACTGATAGATTTTTGCGTATACCTAACCCACAGGCTACAGGTGTAAAATGTCTGACAATAGGCCTTAAATAGATCTATTTTGACATCCCTTGTACACCTTGCAAACCTGCGAGCCAGCATATTGCACCTCACTGCCAATGCCCTACGTTCCCTCTCAATATCCAGGTCATCTGAAAGGTCCTCGGTGACCCAGTGTCCCAGGTACTTAAATTTGGTGACTCTCTGTAATGAAACTTCTCCCAGTTTGATCGGTGGAATTTCTTTAGGTGACTTATTCCCAGCCTTAATAGAACATCAAATAGATTATAATAAAAATAAACTTTGTGTACACGCATGAATTCTTTGACCACATAAAATACTTTCAATACATTATCAATATGTTACAATTCGGCCACATCGCTAAAAGCAATTTCTTATAGGCAACCTTTTACTAAAATTCTTATCAATAGTAAATAAGCTCAATAACTAGATATACGTACTACTCTGGACTCACGTCAAACGAAAGTAATATAGAGTATTTCTTAGAAAATTCTCAGTTGCGACACGAAATGTGAAAATATGGCATATAATGTTCAGCAATAGGTTATTTGTCTAATATGTAATACTTAGGTATTAAATATAACACGCATACATACTCACACGACTTTATACCTTAAAGGATAGGCAAAGATATATTGCAGCCAAGCCAACTATTGTCTTATTATGATTTTGGATGGTAATAAGAGTGAGGCCGCGAGAGTGTTGCCGTCTACCGGGCACAGTTATAAAGTTCGTGCTGCTACTGATTTTAATTTGTTTACAGAATTTCCCCAATAATACTTTGCTTGACCCCGGAATGAAAAGCGTGACCTCACGCCCAACAGTCGCATTACGCTTCGCCACGGACGCCGACGCCATATTTAATAATCTCTATCGTTTACACGAACGCTAAAAATCTAATATTGATTATATTATGTAATTAAATTAATAAGTGACTATCTACGAACCCAAGAAATTCCCTTTCTTTTCCTATTGCAATTATTGCAATAGAAAAATAATGTTCCATCTACCGACTAATTTGATGCTTCTTTTTAATGAATTTTATTATAAATATTGTTTATTTTCAAAGCTCATGTTAAAGTGAAATCATTATAATAGGTGAGGCACAGTAAAATCTCTCAGACGAAGAGCCCAGGCCCTAGGATCTTGGACTATCTGGGACTATATAGCTGGGATTCTACACAAACTGCAGTAGCCTTATTAAAGAAGGCCTTGCAGAAAATCGAGGACAAGTCACCTTATGTTAATATATTAACTTTAATTATGACAACAATTTAACAAACACAACAATATTATAATTAAAATTATATATTGAAACTGAATTAAACAAATTAAACAGAAAAACATATTAGCAATTAAAGACAAATATAAAATTAATCTAAAATGTGTTGTGGCTCTGCGGTGAGAAAAGTTGCTCGACTGCTTAGCAGGAAGAGTAATCTTTGCTATTGTGCAAGCAATAGCACGGTTATATTGCCACACAGAGATCTTGAGTTTTATCCCAAGGCACGCACCTCTAAGTTTCCCAAGTTATGTGCGTTTTAAATATTGTTAATTATCGCTCGCTTTAACGGTGAAGACAAACAACGTGAGAAAACCCTGCATGTCTGAGAATTCTACATAATGTTGTCGAATATGTATGAAGTTTGCCGCGTCGCATTGGGCTAGCGTGAAAGACTATAGCCCAATCATTATCATATTGGAAAGGTGTCCGTGCCCAGTAGGAATAGTTTATATAGATACATACCCAGCAAAGATGATATTATATTATAAAAACCAGTATAATGATTACTTTCGTAACCTAGTCTTAAAAACTTTCATGAGCTCGACGACCATTTTTTTTATACAACTAAGGTAGCAAACAAGCTTGAGGCCCTCCTGATGGTAAGTGGTCACCGTAGCCTATGGACGCCTGCAACACCAGAGGCATCACTTGCACATTGCCAACCTTTTCGAAAAGGAAGTGGGAAGGAAAAGGAGCGGGAAGGGTGAAAGAGGGTGATTGGACCGCCGGCACTCTCACTCACCGAACGAAACACGACAGTAGGTATACTGCTATTTCACTTGCAACAAGGAAGGCCGTATACATATTTAAGATTCTGAAAATTTGCTGGAGGAATATAAGTATAGTGCATATTATCTACTTACTTCTGCAATCATATATATATTTGTGAATTTATGTAACGTATTCTGTATTTTATCGGTGTATTTAGCACGTACAAAGTCGCGAGCACAGCTGGTAGTCAATAAATTCGCAACTAAACGTTCAGGTTTCTTTTTATTATATTTAGTACTCTATTTTCTCGCTATGAACAAAAAACAAAACAAACCTTAGATTGTAATACAATGATACTACACATTTCTAAAACAGCACACGTACTCTGGAAATCATTTAGCGGAAATGACTACCTATTGGCATCCCAGCAGTCATTTCTGCGAAAATTTGCTTCCAAAAAGGATCCCCTAAACAAGGACAACTACTAGAAAAAAAATAAAAGGCCAACAAACAAATGAGCATCGGAATAATGGTGTCGTTCCCTCTCTTTTATTTACGGGTCCTAAGAAAGTAGAGACAATGAAGTACCGATAGCTGGCCTCTCATTTCTCATACGGTCGATTTCTGCAGATGACATGTTAAGAAATTCCTTATTCCTTGCGAGCCTACAGGGTAAATGTATTGATGTTATATTATAATATAAAATATAGGGGAGAGTAACCTATATTGAACCGACGCTTAAATTGTACCACTTCTATATTTCTACCAAATTTACGCTATTTCTTTACACTGGCAACAGAAAAAGAGGCGACTGTGGAAATGACAGAGTATTAGTGGCGCCACAGTCACCTCTTTTTCTATTGCCAGTGTAAAGAAATATGTAGCGTCAATTTGGTGAATTGTATGAAGTGGTACAATTTAAGCGCCAGTTCAATATAGGTTATTCTCCCCTATTGACGTACAAACATATGTATGTTTTTACAAATTAGATCTCTGTTCTTTATTTCTATAGCAGACATTGTCAGTACTGTCTAAGCAATTTCACTTTACTGAGAGCAATACTTTCTTGTGTACTTTTTCTGTTCCACGACCCAATTCAATTTGACTTTGTTCTTGCCCTCTTCAAGATAATACTGTCGGCGAATAAATTGTGAGAGAATGCAGGAACTAATAGGGTTATTTTTAACATACATTAACATAATTATGTCACGTGTTGTTGGATGAGCGAGTAAGCATCCTTGGGATAGTAAGAAAACTCAAGAACTAAATAACTACGTTTTAGTGAGCTGGTTTAACTTACTAAAAAGTAACTAGCCTATATCTTAATTTTTTCTACAGTGTGATCACTTGTTGCCATATTTTGTTCGATCTATCCAAAATTTAATTGCTTGGCACTTGTAGTTGTAGCAATTTCTATCTTTTCCAATTTATTTCATATCGCTGCTATGTGCATTTGAAAATGTATATTTGAAAAATAATCCGTAATAAATACCTACACTAATGTAAAAAATGCGAATATAACTCTGCTTGTTACTTGTTCAAAGTAACCGCTATACAAATTTTGTTGGAGTTTAGTATAGAGATAGATTCTCATTGAGGACATGAGATTTTTCTTTTTAGTACTCCAGAAAATTCACAGATAGCAAATTGTATATCAAAGTAAATGAATAATATTCTGTATAATTAAAATAGCTGTTTAACAAAATGCTGGATATTTTAATAAGCGCTACTGAATTAAAGCGCTACTTAATTACACATAATTATACCTACAATAACACTTAGTTAAGATTTATTATACCTGAGCTTTTCTGAAGTTATTGTGGTACACCAAAGCTTAATAAATTATAAGTTGTTGCTATATTTCGTGAAAGCATATAAACCGAAATACTGTAAAGTCTCACAATGTACCAAATGTTTAATGCTTTCATTGAATATTTTAATAAACTGCTACATGTGGCATGCATTTTTGAGAAAGATTTTAATTGTTTTGGAGATTGAAGTATTAAGTTTAAGTCATTTTAAATGAGAAGATTACTGATTACAGCAAGTTCAAGTTACCTTAGACAACATTTAATATTGTCTTACGTTTAGTCTCCCCATGAACATGCTAAAAGCAACTGAAACGTCGGAGAAAGTGTCAATTTAATTCTAAGTAGCTTTAATTTTGAATAGCGTAAATAGTAGTAAAAGAAGCGCGCAGATGTTTTTTTTTTTGCTAATTGTTGGCCTCATATGGCCTTTAGAACTTTACGCGGACTGTGGGTGAGCGCAGAAGCCTCCCAACCCGCGCGGCCGGAGACGCCGTCCTTATATAGGCTTGCGATCCGTGGCGTCAGGCGCCACGCTAGTGCCGCGAACGGTTCAAGCCAAATTCGACCTTCAGCCCTACATTTACAGCGCAACGTTAGTGAACTGCGGGTGACATAAAAGGCGACAAACTTATTATTTGCGGGTGGTACAGTAGCCGTGTCTAGGGATTGAACCGCAAAATTAAGTTTGTTTTTTATTGTATATACTTTTCCGGGATAAAAAGTACCCAGTGTGATGCCCAGGATATTAAAGTATACGAAGTTTCATCGTAATCGAACTGGTAGTTGTCTTCTGTTTACGCGAATGTTACCTATTCATTGAAATTAAACTACTATATACGGATTTTATCGCGTTGTTTATTTGACACTTTATTACAAAATTTTGAAAACTGTTACACTACTATTACTACTAAACTTTACAAATTTTTAAGCTAATTAAATTATTGAAGCCAGCCAAGGAGGTCACCCGTGACCACGGCTGCTGAAAAGCAACCGAAACGTAGGGGAAAGTGTAAACACAAATATAAATAGTATAATAGTATAGTAATAGTTTTAATAGCTTCAATAATTTAACTAGCTTAAAAATTAGTAAAGTTTAGTAGTAATAGTAGTGTAACAGTTTTCAAAATTTTGTAATAAAGTGTCAAATAAACAACGCGATAAAATCCGTATATAGTAGTTTAATTTCAACGAACTGGTAGTTTTTGCGTGATGCTTGAACAAACATACAGACAGACAACATTTTTTTTAATCACAATTTTGGTTTCGGTTTCGATCAAGTAACACCGCCTGCTATTTATTTTTTTAATATTTTCAATGTACAGAATGTACACTTCTACAGATTTATTATATGTATAAATAAGATAAAATTTTCAAAATATTTTTACCACAACACTGATTCGAGATCGCATAATATATAAGTCTCACCTTTATTAAGATCTACCAACGGTTTCAGATCAATTCGGTCAAATGTTAAGTCATCTTGTTCTAATACTGCTATAAGCACGCGTTTGTATGAGTATGCTTTTACTCTTTATATTTAGGCGGCCTTCTGTTCCTACTGGCTTCTGTATATAACATACACTAGTTACAGTACTTGCGCAAGTTGTATTCATCTTGTTAACTCGCACATTTAATCCGCACGAGGAGCGTGTAACGTGCTTCAGCTACTTGCATCGTATACCAGCACTATAAATGTTTCTGAGCGATAAAATGTCTGTCAACGTACTTACTGCGACGCGTTCTTAAATACATCTCTAAAAAATATAGTAATTAGGTTACCTGTGAACAAAGAAAGACAATATTAGATAAGCTTTGAAGTGACTTGTGTCCTGAAAAATCAACATAACATATGTATTTTGTGTTGTTACCAAGTACATAGCACTTACTGTACTTGGTTTGTAATAAAATACTGTAAGTGCTCTTAAAGCCTGTGGCACAGAGCCTTGTTGAGCGTAGAGCATATTTTATTATTATCTATAGTATTTAATCTATGTGCTCAATCACAACAACTCTCGCACCAAAAGTAAACCCTGTGTCGCGAGAGACTACAAATCGCTGGCTCACAATTACAAGGTTCTATGTTATTCTTTTTAACTTTAGAGAAATGAGGTTTAAAATTTGAATATCAGTAAAAATAACTTAAAAAGAAACTTAGAATTATTTGCGATTTAATATTATGAGGTAGTAAGTGCTTCCATCTCTTACTATATTAGTCTAAACAAAAAGGAACGACATATAGAACCATGCAATATTCATAACTCATTTTTTTCAAAAATGTATCATAGGACCTTGTAATATTGGACCAGCAAAATATTGCAACAATAGAAACAATGGACATCCAAAGCTGAAACAACTATTCATAGATAACACAAATCTTAGCGCCGTGGTATCGGCGAGGTGTCCATTACATTACCCGTGCAGTCAAAATACTACCTTTAAGCAGAGATTTTACTGAGCCTTACCTCTTATAACGTTTTTACTACAATAAGATCTTTGAAAAAGGCAGTGCCAAGATTACGTAAATAAACCACTACGCCATTCATGCACTCAATTTAATGTATTAACGTAAAGAAAAAACGATTATTATTATAGCCTGAAATACAGTCGCGGTTTTTAGAGCCGACAATAATAATATCAATATCGTGCTGAGCGATGGACGGTGTTAAGTGCAGGCAGCATCGGCTGTTCGACAATACACACGTGTAGTTTTTACTGACACACTTGGTCAGTACAGAATATTAGTTTGCGCCCGTGTCTTGCCCGCATGAATTTCACAGGATTGTATGCCGGGATAATGTACACTATGTGGCAATTCAGGACTTGGTCTATCTGTGTGCTAAGTTGCACCAAAATCCGTTCAAAGATTTACGCGTTTTTAAGTAATATACGTCCAAACCTCTCAGTATTTTTATAAACTGTCACTTTGAAAATAATAATTATGATTTGATAGCTTATAAAATATTGAGAGGTAGGCAGTTAGACTACAGTCTATTCTATTTGTTAAACGTAGTTTAAACCTTGTACATTCGATGTCATCCATGATTACATGTGGTGAATTTTGTGCTCTTCAATCTATTCTAATGTAATAAAAAGCAAAGATTTGTCTACTTCTTTGTAATCAATAAACTCTGAAACTTTTTTTTTATGGTGTCGGTGGCAAGCGAGCAGACGGATCGCCTGATGGTAAGCGATTACCGCCACCCATGGACACCCGCAACACGAGAAGAGTCACAAGTGCGTTGCCAACCTTTTAAATT
The DNA here is from genome assembly GCA_963564715.1 of Catocala sponsa. Classification (NCBI taxonomy): domain Eukaryota; kingdom Metazoa; phylum Arthropoda; class Insecta; order Lepidoptera; family Erebidae; genus Catocala; species Catocala sponsa. Next base: position 3,946,223 of record OY751337.1, read on the forward strand.
GTACCCCCTCCCCCTCACAAGAGGGGGGAGGGATGGCCTCCGGTACCCTCACGCACTCGAGGAACCACAACGCAAGCACTATTTCACGCCGGTTTTCTGTGAAGCCGTGGTATCACTCCGGTCGAGCCGGCCTATTCGTGTCGAAGCGTGGCTCTCCCACGGTCTTCTGTTTACGCGAATGTTATTCATGAAATTAAACTACTATATATATATATATGTCAAATAAATAGCGCGATAAAATCCGTATATAGTAGTTTAATTTCAATACTAAATTGCTTTTAATCAATTTTTCTCTCGTAGCTCGTAGAGTAATGTTATATAGCCTATAAGCTATAACTAATCTAATAGTCACTATTAGAAAGCTACTTCGTCCAGAAGTAATATGCTCCTTCTAGATGAAATAGCTTTCTAATAGTGAATATTAGAGTAGTTATAGCCTATAGGCTATATAACATTACTCTACGAGCTACGAGAGGGAAGCAGTAGAGATAACCGTACCTAAAACCGTGAGGGACAGCTAATCATAACTTAATATTAAAAATGCGAATGTGAGTTTGTTTGTTACGCATTCACACCTTAACTACATGATCATTCATCATGAAATTTAGCATACATATTATCGAGGGTACAGAGAAAGACATAAAAAGTGCTGTTCCATAGCAAAGCGCGGGCAAAAGCCAGTATTGCATTAAGCCCTCGTGATACAGGATATATTATCTCTATAACATGCATTATCTTGGAAAACAAGAGTGACAGACGAGCTTCTTGGATTTGTGTGATTGATTGACGAGGTACAGTCGCCGACATAAGTCGGTAAACATACGTGAAATGTTGAATCATGATAACTCCTAATATTTTGCAGAAGTACTAGAATTGGTATTACAATTTTTGAATATAGAACAATAATTATAATATATAATATAATATTCTATCACATACACACACCATCTAGCCCAACTAAGCAGAGCTTGTACTATGGGTACTAGACAATGGATATACATACATACATACTTTTTTTTTTGTAAATACGTACATATTATACATAGAAACACCCAGACCAAGACAAACATCCATGTTCATGCACACAAATGTTTGACTTGTGCGGGAATCGAACCCGCGACCTCGGGCGTGGCAGTCGGATACACTAACCACTACGCCATTGAGGCCGACAATTATAATAATATCAGCCCTGTATTAAACTGACGCTTTGTTGGGCACGAACTTCTTATCTATGTGAGAAGGTTTAGGCCATAGTCAAACACGCTGGTCCAGTGCGGGTTGGCAGACTTCACATACCTTTGAAAACTAAAAAGACAACCAGTGAGGAAAAAAAAAAGAAAAAGGAAATAAAACTTTTACGGAGAACTCTCAGATATGCAGGTTTCCTCACGATGTTTTCCTTCACCGTTCAAGCGAGCGATCATAAACAATTTAAAACGCATAATTTCGAAAAGCCACAGATGTGCGTCTTAGAATCGAACTCGAAACTTCTGCGTGACAGTCCAACTGTCTCCCACTAGGCTGTCGCTGCTACAAGAGAACAAAAATTAGACATTTTCATTCATAAAATGCTGTTACTAATTTATTAAACGTTTAGCCGCTTATGTTGTTGATGGTACGTCTCACTGACGACCTTGTATGTCAGGTCGGATCACATTTGTCATTAACGGGATCACATCCGACGTGGCCTTACTTCACAACACAACCTTATTAAAGTATGACCAAGCAGTTTTTGAAGGACAACGTCAGAAGTTTGTGGTCGAATATCGATCGCCATCTTGTACAATAGTGACAAAAACGGCTTATCCCAAATTCCTTTATCATTAGGCCTAGTTTCCACCAAAGCAAGAAGAAAAGAAGATGAACGTAAGCAATCAATAGCATGACTTTAACGTCATCTGTTTATAAACATACCAGTTTATGCCCGAGATTTTGTCAATAGATTTTTATCCCTCGAGTACTTTTATTCTGGATGAAAGTAGCCTATGTCCTTTTCTGTTGTTCTGACAACGTGTACGTAATTTTTTGATCAAAGCTCGAGTTGTTAAAGCTTAAAAGCATATTAAACAAACTCACATTCACATTTATAGTATTAGTTAGGAAATCTGTTGACCGTTAAGACACATATCCCTGCCACTCCGCTTTGGTGGATACTGGGTCTTTTACATATCAAAGAGCTGGGTTGTTGGCTGTCCGTTCTTGCATAAAATGATTTTATGAGTAATAGTCGATTACGAGGTATTTCTTTAGGTTTCCGAGTCGCGAGAAGTGTTAATAGAATTTTCAACTGCTATTGGTATCACAGCGTAAATTGGAGCGGCTTCATAAGATCGTGAGGACCAAAGTATAATTTAGTTCTTTCTATATGTTTTTTTTTATACTTCTAAGGTAAATATATTATGGTTCGCGTGATGATAAGCGATTATCGTAACTTTTGATACAAGAAGTATCACTCGCGCGTCACTATAAAATAATTAAAATTGAAATAAAAGGAAAAGAACGGAGGAGGTAGGTATGTAAACCTCCGAATCTCTTCCTCACTGGGTGGAACGCAGTAACGTTTATCGAACACACCTCGGAAATAAAAGCCTTATAACACTTTATCAGTTTATTAGCTTATTTTTATTAAATTAACCGTTCAACACACGTTTAGCAACTTGTTATAGTTTATATTGTAAATAATATTTCACACTTCACACTGTCTACAGTAATACCTTCACAATCCACTGTTCACGAACGAATGCCCGAGTTGCAATCCCGATCTACCACAATGGCTATTATCAATATAATCACTATATATTTATTGCCAACGGAAGTTGATAAACTTCCGTTCAATATTAAATAAAAATATTTGACTGATATTGGTCGATAGAAATACTTTTCACCGATTAAATATTCCTAGAGTTAATAAGTCTCCGTTCAGCAATATTTACTAAAATTAATTAATAGATATATTGCTAAACAAAAAAATATTCTATAACGAAAGTTGATAAACTTTCGTTTATAATATAATCTAAGTATTGTTTGATGTGCTGTGTAAATTAATATTCGTATATTATGGTTATGATTATTAGTATGTTGCTTACACGTTGTACTTTTATGCTGGTGTCGTGTAACAACTAGATAGTACTTTCCGGAAAAGCCAACTTATTCGTACTGTCATGACATAATTGACAACACCACCGATTTCAATTCGTGGCCTCGTCTACTCTTAAACAGTAGGACTGCATGTAAGAATCTTGACAAATATGCATGCTCGTATATTGCAGTCAATAACAAAGTAAATCTTGGCAATGATGTGAAGTATCCTCATAGAAAAACATTTTAATCAATAGGATATTTAAATTTAATTTATAAGCATTAATTCTTCTGCTTATGCACTCTCAAAACTCGCCCCTGTTTTAAATACTGACGCCCTTTTTAGAGCTTGTCACGGTATAGCAGCCTTTTGGTGTCATATTTTGGGAGAATTCTACCAATAAAGACAAAGTTTTTAAATCACAGAAGAGGTGCATTAGGGCCGCATGTTCGGCATGAAAACAATTGACTTCACACAACTTCCAGAAAGATGGAGATGCCTCTATAATGCTTTAGGATGTGTAATTTACTACTTAGTTCATACATAACTTCAAAAAGGCTGAGGTGCTTTGAGAGATCTGATCAATCACTTAAACTAACTCAATCACTTTACAGATGTAAATAACTAATAAAAAATATACATAACTAATATTTTTATACTTCTATAAAAACGGAAATTTTATTGGCAATTTTCGATTTTAATGAAAAATTCTCTGTAATGAAATGAAAATATTTCATTTTGCATGAAAAATACCGTTGTGTATTTCATACTAACAATTTCATCAATATTTTTTTAATACCTAATCAGAATTCGATGTTATTTTATTTAAAAGATACATATATTGTATAGTTGATTAAACCATTTTATGGCTATACCGAATTTAATCAACGAAGCCGGGTTAAACCACCTAGCTTTGATAAGGGATTGTGAAAAACTTTTTGTTAAAAATTGTGTGTGTGTGTAGGGCATGCATTTATTGCAGAATGAACGTTTTTGATTTATAGTATTATTTTATTCATAGATAAATATAAATCAAAGTTATCTCTACATTTGCTGAACTCAAAATGTTAGATAACCGAAAATATCCCATATTACAAACTTTATGAAACCTTCTTTGAAATTACTTGTAAAGTGTTGCTATGCATTAGTTTTATAATTTCGACATGGAACCCAACAAAAGCCTTTTTCGCTTCTGTTTGTCAAACGAATTTCTTTTTAGTTAAAAAACTAATAAGTTATTGACGAGCTTTAGTGTTATCAACAGAAAAATTGAAAACAGTTATGTTCTTATATAGATTGGTAATTATAAGACAGTTCGATGCCTTTTTCATCTGTTTTTATCAACCGATATTCTCAGATATACAATGAATGTAAAAGAGTAGAAAAATATTGCGAACATATTGTATATTCATACCTATGAATTTATATTTACCTAAAATTTTCAATATTGATTATGGTCGAATTACGACCACTGCGCGAACATCGGTATAGTTTTGATTAGGTAAAAGTAATAAAAAAGCAAAAAGATACCATGGACAGCCATGAGGATAGACTTATCGATTTTACAAGAGCTCCACAACAAAAAACGACTTACTTATGCCGAGAACGTCAACTAAGCTTCTTTGGACATACAATGCGGTCACATATGCATGAGTTGGAGAAGCAGTTTAGCGTGGGACAGATGCAGGAAAAGCGCTTCAGAGGCCGAATTCCGACACGATGGTGTAAAAGTATCGTAGAGACAATAGGAGAAACTCTACAACGATCTATCCAACTGGCGCAGGACAGAAGCAAATAGAGACAAATCGTATATGATCATGATCCTCATTACTGAAGGAATGACAAAGAACAAAAAAGAAAAGCAATTAGAAAATCTTGTTTGGAAAGTTATTGTAGATATTTTTAATATAATGAATAATTTAATGAATAATTTTACGTGTAATTATTAACCCGAAAGCTATTTTGTAAACCAAACGAATTAAATAGGGTGTTAGGCACACGGTTGTCCAAATAAAATAGAGATTTGGTTTGGGCTATTACCAACATGTTGGAAAGGCAAATCAAATATTATTATTATTATTTTTTAATCATGCAAAGTCGAACTTTGTTCTGTTTTTAGCTCTTTTCGAAACTTTGACAGCCTGTTATAATTTTTTTACAAGGTGTCTATAGGAAATAATAATTTTAATGAAATTTAGCAATAGTTAACAAAAATAAATATATAATTATGATAAGTAAACCCATATTCGTCTAAAATTTTTACAGTTTTAGTCCAAATTTTAAAATCAAAGATCTGACCTTCGATTTTAAAAATTTAAAAAAATCATATCGCCGAAACTGTGAGACAAAATTTAATTTTCCTGAGTCCAACGCGTTGGCAAAAGCCCAAACCAGATCTCTATTTCATTTGGACAACCGTGTGCCTAACACCCTGTATAAGTATCCGTAACTTTAAAAAAGTTTAATTAAAATTTATTGACTGCCTCGTGACGTAGCCGTAGGGAATGCGTCTTCTATGCTTGAGATTTTAGGTCCAAAATTCTCGTGCAGGCTGATTATTATTAGGTTTACATATCAAGAAATACTCATTAACAGCTTAAAGCGTGAAACTATAGCTGGTTGACGACAATATTCTCGCCGAAACATGCAGTGAAACGTGGATGCCTCTCGCCTCTGCTTACCACTTTGGATAGTACGTTTATCCAAAGTGGTAGAGCTATAGAGCGTATATGTAATTTATGTTGTACGAGTACGAAATTTGGCACAGTTAAAGTTTACTAGCGATCGCCTAGTGCTCGAAATTCGACCAAAGTTTGCCTGTAAGATATTTTCTGATATATGTCATTATAATTATATTGATATATGTAACCTGTAACCATAGTTACGCGCTGCGACTGCGTGTGTCAAATACATGGTTGTGTGCGTGTAGTGTTTTTTCATTAATTTAATGTATTTCTAATGCATATTTTATGTAAATATTAGGATTCGCCCCTCCTTCTCTATATAAACTTTAACTGTGCCAAATTTCATTCTCCTCCGTCCGTGCAATTTCCGTAAAAAGGGATACAAAGTTTTTGCTTCACGTATTAATATATAGATATGGAGAAGGAGGGGTGAATCCTAATATTTTTATGAAATATTTATTAGAAATACATTAAATTAATGAAAAACACGCACACATTCATGCATTTGACACACTGAGTCGAATTGCGTTCGTAGTATTTCGGCATTGTTCCTCTGACATCGTACAATTATTTGTAACTATGGTTACCTATATAAGTAATAAAGGAAAAAGAAAACAAAGTAGCAAGCTTAGGAATTTTGGTCTAATTTTGACCACTGGGCGACCGCTAGTACAAATAATTGCCCGTTTGGGATTTAAAGCCACATCACTTTGCACAGCGGCAGAGAGGAGGCGCTAGCCTACTATGCCATTTATGCAGTCAATATTTGCACACCCAAGCTTAATACTGAACCACACATTTTTATTACTGCCTCAATATTATAGCGGAGACGGTACTGGCCAAAAATATCTATCATGAGCTTTCTTCAAGTACTGCACGAGAGTCGTATTCAACCCAGAACACTCCTTTCGGGAATATATACACAACTATTATTTGCCATATATTTTAACGTTGGTGTACCAACACCGATGAGTCTTCAGGGAAAAGAATATTTTCTTGAAGAAAATACAGTTTGAAAACTTGGTTCTTAAGCAAAACTTTACTGACGGCGTACTTGAAGCGAAAACATCTAATGTTATAGTGCAATGAAGCAACGGAAAGAGTTTAAATGGTACTTGTGTGTGAAAGTGTATGTGTGTATAACATCAATGTGTAATGTGTATGCTAGTAACATTTTATTGGCGTCGATACTACACAGCAAAGAAAAGAAACACTGCTTTTAAATCAATGTAAACTATTAACATCCTAACTAATATTCTAAATGCGAATGTGAGTTTGTTTTCTTTGCTTTCACGACTTCACTACTTAATCAATTATCATGAAATTGCATACACGTTGTCAGAGTAGAAAGATGTACAGTACTTTTTTCTGGGTATGGGTGTACAGTGTTATTTTCTTTCAGAAAAATGAACTGTTACAGAGGGGCTACAATGTATTGACAAAATTTACATTAACGCGAGCGAAGGCGCCGTCAAAATCTAGTTTACGGTCACTGGGAGACAAAAATGCTGGTGTGACGACAATTTTAATTTCCCCGGTAACGATGCCTGCTTACAATCAACTGAAAAATCGGGAAAAGTCTAAATATAAATAACTGCTGTCCTGCGTGGTTTTATCCACATTTATGATGAACATGTGATGCTATATAACAGTGTGATGCTATATAGCTTATAAACTTCCTCAAGAATTGGTCTATCAAATGCATAATGAATTTTAAATTTCGACTGGTAGCTTAGGGCATTGTCGCGTTCAAACAAAAATGATAAACGAACTTTTCTTCAGCTTCATTTTAGTTAATTATAGAAAGATGAAGCTACGTATTATAGTGATTTCGTTTGGTATTGCTTAGATAAAGTGCCCGAAAAAATAAACTACAATTTACCTCTTTCGAACCAAGGGGGCTAAATCTAATCCTAATCCTAACTAATATCATAACAACGAAAATGAGTTTGTTTGTTTGTTACCTTTTCACGCCTAAACCACTGAACCGATCATCCTGAAATTTTGCATATACGTTGTCAGGTGTACAGAAACGGACATAGGCTACCTTTCATCCCGAAAAATTACTGTTCCCGAGGAAAACAACATTAACGTTCATATGATAATTGATGGCGCCACGTGTCTTTCGAATCATGATTGAATAATTATATTATTACAAGCAGAGTACGACCCGAATTGATTGTCAAATTCTAAATTAACGCGAGCGAAGCCGCGGGCAAAAGCTAGTATACTATAAGGTAGATCTATCGAATCAAACGGGCTAAATCGCTAGTAAAATTTAATGTAAAATAAAATCATCCAATAAATTAAGGTTTTCTTCTTACACTTGTAATGAAAATAGACAATTACACGACAGGCCCAATAAGAATAAGATTTTAAAACATTAAGCACAAATTAACTTTACACTTCAACGGTATTCACGTATAGATATCTTATCTTATCTTATGTGGGGTCCGTCAGTATATACCGGCGACACTTCGACCCAGTGGGATCTTTTATGTCGACACTCTCCCAATAACGACTGCCATAGAATATGTTCATGGCAGCCGGGACCAACGGCTTAACGTGCTTTCCGAGGCACAGAGCAGGCGATAATTGTCAATCAATACGCACATAATTTTTGAAAAGTCATATAACTTCCAAAAGTAAGAGGTGCGCGACGCGGGTTCGAACCCGAGACCCTTTGCATTGCAGTCTGTTGGTCTCCCCACTGAGCTATCGCTGCTCTCCACGTATAGATAACTAAGCGAAATGTTTGTGCTACAAATAGGCCTATATCAATAGTGTTGTATTATTAACAAGAAACATTCAGCTGAGTATGTGATTCAGACTCGTAACCTTTCGATCACCAGTGCTTGCCTTCACATTAAATGAATAATTAAGAACATAATGAGAGTTTGCTTGTTTAATAGAGTTAATTTTGGATTCTAATGGCTCGCTGTCTAAAAATATACCTGTGTTGCCAGAAAATATAAGCGTAAACTTTAAATTGGGTTTATTTAAACATAGATCGACTTAATATTGTTAAACAAGCTGTAAGTTCAGAACTTAAAAATAAAAATAAAATAAAATGAAAGTCTTAATGTAGACTTTAACTTTCTAGAAATACGTAATTAAAATCCTTCAGATCAATTCAAATGCGATCAATGTAATCACGATTATAATTAATGAAGAACTACCTTTTGCCCGCGACTTCGTATGCGTGGATTTTCGTAGTACCTATCTAAATTGTTCTTTCTTTACATGTAAGATAATAATAATATTCTACCACATACACACAACACCAACTAGTATAAACTAAGCAGAGCTTGTACTATGGGTATTAGACAATGGATAAACATACATATATACTTTTTAACCTGAAATCTTCTTTAGGCGCTTTGAGCACTTCTTGGGTGAACAAAAATCATGGAACTCGCGTCATCGTCACGCTTTCCATTTTTAAATATTTTTTTTGTTTTATAAAGAAGTGTTTATGATCAAGGATTAAAGTTCACTTCTATCGGCAGTCCCCAAAGACTGCTTATTTGTTTTTTTTATGTAAATACATACATATTATACATAAGATGAAACTGATCTACCCGCATAATCGAGATTCTAGACGGCGTATCAAGATAAAGCAAGCATCAGATTTTAATTTACGCCCCCATCAATACAATTGTGAAATCCGCGTTCAATTTTGTGCAGTTTTTTTTTACGTGATGCACGTACAAACTTACAGACAGACTGACAAAAATTCAAATATGATTGTTTGGCTTCTATAGCTCGTATGAAGACCCCATACATTATTTTTCCTTGCTTACCAGTTACAATGTTATTATATGTAAAGATTAAGCATTTTCTGTCAACTATGTTATAGTTCCACTTAATAATGAACACGTTTTTGGACTCTGTGCTGCTACTGACGATTTACCTATTAACCTAATAAGACCGTGACCCATATAACTGAATCTTATTTCGAAGATCCGAAGCTTATCTTTATCAATGAAATTAAATAAGTGTTAGAAATAATTTATCGGAGAAAATATAATAACATCGCCAACAAGAAAGTATGATATTTAAAAATAAATCGATGCTATCTATTATCTTCTGTACGATGCAAAAAAAGTATCAGAAGACTTGCGTGGATTGAGTCACCAAGGCCATACGCCAGTATACCGCATGATTGACTTGCGCATGTAAGCATGCAAGTAGCATTAGTATGTATTCCGCCGTATTTCACTACTTATTGCGTCATGTAATACACGCCAGAATTAGTTAGCACAGTATATACCCTAATAATTTGAAGTGCTACTAAAAGTTAGCGTGCCAATATTTCTTACTTAGACACTTTGTATATAACTTTGTAGAATATTTATATTACTTGGATTACAATAAAACACTGGAGTGGTTTCATAACTGACTAAGGAATGACTAAGGAATTTGCTCAAAACTATGCGCGGGAATCAAATAACTAAGAGTAATCTATTCACAGAAATAAACTAGGATAGGCATGTTAGAATCATTGTTTTACTGACGTTTGAGCACGCCTACCTACTTTATGACACTCAATCTGCCTATTAGGCTCGCACCTTATATTCCGTCAACTGTCGAGCGGACATACGTCTGTCCGCAAAATGAGTCACTAAAAAAAAAAATCAGACAACCGTATGTCCGCTCCACACTTGACTCGTTAATGAGTCAAGTGTCGAGCGGACATATGTTTGTCCGTTTGTGTATTGTTTGCACAATTATTTTTTTATAATTTTTCCGTATTTCCCCTGGACGCTCAAAGAAGATATTGAGAGAATTTCAAGAGTTTTATTTGCATTGCGCACTCAGTAAAGTGCATGAGTTAAGGTAATCCACAGTACAGTGCAATGGATATAGATCTTCCAAATATGCTAGTTTAGATATCACTCTCGTAGTGCTTAACATGCATCGTGCCGATGTCCCTTTTATGAATTCAAATACTGTGAAATTGTTCCAATATTAATAACAACCGAAGCTGTAATTTGCCAAAGCATAAGCCAGGGTATTAATAATGTGTAATCAATAAGATTTGCATATCTGGCCTCGGTGGTGTAGTGGTTAGTGTAACCGACTGCCACGCCTGAGGTCGCGGGTTCGATTCCCGCACAAGTCAAACATTTGTGTGCATGAACATGGATGTTTGTCTTGGTCTGGGTGTTTCTATGTACAATAAGTATGTATTTACAAAAAAAAAAGTATATATGTATGTATCCATTGTCTAGTACCCCTATGGGTACTAGACAATGGATACATACATATATACTTTTTTTTCATCAACAAGCTCTGCTTAGTTTAGGCTAGATGGTGTTGTGTGTATGTGATACAATATTATTATATTATATCTACGATACTTACTTTTAATGAATAATTCATACCTAGAGTTACGCTTGTATATCTTTGAAGGGGTAGGTACATTTTGCAAATTATGTGTCAGGTCATATAATAAGTAATTGAAAAGGCACATTATATACAGTGTGAGTCTTCATAATGTACACATTTACGGTAGGCAACGGCTTTGCTGTATCCTGACATTGCTGAAGTCCATGAACAGTGGTTACCACTTTCCATCAGGTGGGCCACTTGCTCGTCTGCCACCAAAGGCAATAACAAAAAAAAGATATTAAAATAAGGGAAACTATGCTTAATTTTATCGACAAAAACCATACCAGAAAATTTTTAATAAATAAATTAACCGTTTCCTGTCCAACAATCAATTAATCACATATGATACATAACAATAGATTTTCTATTGTGTCTATCACGGGACAAATGGTTAAAGTGATGATGATAATGAAGAATAACTTGAATTGATAAAAATGCAGGCAAACGGGCGCATTTTTGAGAAATTCTAAAAATATCTCTTCTCCCTAGCCTTTATTATTCCCAAGTCACTTGGTGTCGGCTTTCTAGTCTAGCCGGATTTGACTGGATATCAGTTTTTACACGGAGCGACTGCCATCTGACCTCCGCAACCCCAAAGGCTAACGATGCCCTAAGGCTAGACCAGTGTCAGGATATTAGAGGGCACTGACTTCCCAATAACGACTACCATAGATGTTCATGGCAGCCGGGACCGACGGCTTAACGTGCTCTCCGAAGCACGGAGCAGGCGATATTGTCAATCAATACGCTCATAATTTCGAAAAGTTATATAACTTCTGAAAGTCAGAGGTGCGTGACGTGGGTTCGAACCCGAGACCCTCTGCATTGCAGTCTGTTGGTCTCCCCACTGAGCTATCGCTGCTTATTATTAGAAATTCAACAAATACAATTGTTGAAAAATTCAGAATTTTGTTAAAAACGCCATCGTAAATTTCAATTGGGCACCGTTTATTTCCTAATTTAGATTTTATAAACATGCCTAATTATTGCAAATCACTATCAAGTTTGTTTTGTCGCGATACCTCATTTACTTAAAAAGTTACACTGTTTTGTTTACACGGGGGTCACAGCGGCGAACAATAAACATAAAAATGCCATATTCTTTTTATGTTATTTTTTTAATTTTTTATATGTAGTTTTTGTCGATAAAACCAAGCATAGTTTTCCTTATTTTAACACACACATACATTATGAAGACTCACACTATATATTATATTCAAAATTTCTGTACGACAAAACAGAATAGTTTTCTTTTTAAACAGATAAATTATAAATGTCGTATTGGTTTATGAGGTTACCTGGCTATTTTATAGTATTGTATTTTGTCATGGGTCACACATTATAAAAGGTACATTTATTACCACCTGATAAATTGAAGTCGTCTAATGTAAAGACGTCTGACTTCAGCTGTTACTGAAAATACACTAACAGAACAAGAAAATGTTTTATTCTACACTTACGAATGATGGTGCAATGGTTTTAGTGGTCTGTACCTAGCGAGGTGACCACTGAAACCAGCCATAAAATTCAGCGCCGCCTGGTACCGACTAGGTAGCGCTAAAATGTTATGGCTGGGATGATGGAAATGTTATGGGATATCAACACGGGACAAAAAAAGAATATGTGATCCACGAATCGTTATTTCGAGTTTTGGTGTATTTTATGTTTATTCTTACATCCGCGACACAGGACTGAATCATAGAGTAGGGGTGGCCTTTTTAATACAGAAAGACAAGTAATTCTTTTTTGAAGAGAAATCTTCTTTAGGCGTGTTGAGCACTTCTTGGGTGAACAAAAATCATGGAACTCGCGTCATCATCACGCTTCCACGCTTTATTATTTTTTTAGAATATTAACAATCATCTCAGAGATGGTGCGTTCTACGCAAAAAAATAACGAAATGTTGACCCCCTTAATGACCCCTAAGAGAGTAACTAGCATCCGACCTGCCCCAAATTTTTTTTTGGTTTATAAAGAAGTATTTATAATCAAGGATTAAAGTTTTCACTTCTATCGGCAGTCCCCAAAGACTGCCCCAATATTTTTTATCCGTAATGAGTGTTATGGGTTAACATCACTTGAATATCTTAGAACTTATAAAGTAAATGTAAAATGTACTTCACAATAGTAACAGAAAACTAGTAACTAGATTGGCGCCCTAAATGAAAGATGTCACCTCTTGGTCGAAATTACCAGCCAGCGAAGGCGATCATGGATGCGAGTCGATGAAGACAGATTATTCGGTCATCAATTTGTCACGATCCTAATCCTTAGTAAAAGGCTGACTGAAGGGAGGCAGATAAGGAATATTTACTATTAGCTTCTGCCCGTGGTTATATCTGCGTAGATCCTGCCGGAAAATACCAATGTGTTAATCCAGTATCTTGTCTATTTAAGCGCCAGGCGTTATCTAAATCCGTAGTGGGTTACGCATGATGGACAAACATCCAAAAATGTTTGCACGCTTTTACATTTATGATATTTGTTGCTATCGTGACTTTACTGTATACGATTCAAAGCAAAAGTCAGTTACTTCGTTCAGTGATCTATTCCCAACTAAGATATTAAATGTGAAACTATTTTGCTAACTAGTTTCAAAGATAAGTAACTTCTATTTTCGGCGTATTTGGTTCTCTGGTGTTAATGCCTTTTTAATGAAAGAAAGAAAGAAACGTTATTTATTACCACAAAGACATACTATATATTTTTGTTATAAAATAGAAAAATATAATTTCAGTTTTTGTATAATTATAAGCAAGACAAATATAGGTGAGGGTAATTATATTAAGTACCTATAAACAGGGTCAATCTTTTTTCTGAACGCTAATGACAATATTTTAAAATAAAACTAATATCTCCTTCTGTCAACATGAAATGGAAAGGAAATTAAAGTGAATCGTCATTACTTAAACAAATTGGAAATACAACTTAGACATTTTGTTGTAAAACTTATTTAACTTAGGGCTAATGCAGACATGTTGCTGGACGCAAGGAACGTAAACGTACGTATATATACAAATAAACGCAGCTAATTTCCATCAAGCGGTTACATGCAAGAAACGATCCGTCTTATCGCTTGATTAACCGGTATCTACTGTCACTTAATATTGTCTTCTGTTTACGCGAATGTTATTCATTGAAATTAAACTACTAATTACGCATTTTATCGCGTTGTTTATTTGACACTTTATTACATAATTTTGAAACTGTAACACTACTATTACTATTAAACTTTACTAATGTTTCAGCTAATTAAATTATTGCAACTATTAAAACTATTTATATTTTTATGTTTACACTTTCCCCGAAGTTTCGGTTGCTTTTCAGCAGCCATTATGTAGTAGTTTAATTTCTACTGTCACTTGGTAACGTTTGTTGCCAGTCGCTTGTCCTCCGAACCGAATTTCGGTCATGGTTGCCAATCTTACCGGAGACTTGCCATCTGCGCAGGAGATTATTATAGTGCACAAGTTTATGCGCAAACACAGATGCACTCTCTATTCCTTCACCTTCATAATAAGATGGATGGAGAAAGATTTCCAAAAGCACGCAAAGCCGTTGATCCTGCACAGACGCAGGTTTTGCGTGCTTTCACAGGGTGAGCTACCAACCAACTTCCTAACTCCGGGCTGCTATTGAGAATTTTTACCCCCATAAGCTTTTTATTGGCCCAATCTGTCATTCGAACCCGTACCTTATGTATCTACCAAACTTATTGAGGCACAATGGTACGCCGGCGGTCAGACACAAATTTATTTTAATATCATTCCAACAATTGGCATGTTAATAGACCGTATGGATTAACATCAAGTAGACTGTGATATTTAAGCGATTTTAGTTTGTCCAGTAAGCAGTTCAAAATGTATAATTATATAATGAGCTGTATGTATACTTTGCTCCTACTCTGTTTGTGTATTATACACGGTGGTCAAGCATTGTGTTGGTTACATTAAACGAGCAATGTTAACATTAGAGCCACCTGTTTACTGTGTAATACGTAATTACGTTACTGGTGCCGTTTATTTTATAATTAGTGATGTTTAACTAGGTGTAATTGTATATTAAGTTGTAGGTATAAATTATAACGATATAATAATGTACGTATGGCTGCCTAAGATTATAATTAAATAATTCAAAGATATTATTATTTTTTTAAATTAATATTTAATTTTGTCGTTATTGTGTATGGTTATTTTTTAGATTGTTTTGTTTTTTTTGTTTAGATTGTTCACTAACGTCATCTGGCCCAAGACCGGTCTCTGTGGAAAACCTTAGGGGCGGCCTATGTTTCGGCTAATGTGCTATGATGATGATGGTTACCTACGTCTATAATAAAATGGCTAAATATACAAAGCTTTAAACAGCTTTATTCTGTTATTTAGATAGTGTATAATTGCTATCAAAATCCAAGTAATATTAGGGTTAATACTGTATCACACTGGTTACCTAATCTATACTTCTATATAAATAAATAAAATTGAAGTGTCTGTTTGTAATGTCAAAATAACAGCTTTGTATCTAATGCATATGAAAGTATATAAGGTACCTATACGAAAACATCTATTTTAAAATTTTTGTCTCTCTGTCTGTTTGTTCCGGCTAATCTCCGAAACGGCTGAACTGATTTTGACGGGACTTTCACTGGCAGATAGCTGATGTTATAAGGAGTAACTTAGGCTACTTTGATTTTAGATAAAATGGGGTTCCGTGGAGACAAACACATTTTAGTTAAAATCTACGCGGACGAAGTCGCAGGTAACAGCTAGTAAAATATATGTATTAAAAAAGCTACGCTATATGTCTTCATAAAACAAATAATAAAATATCAGCACAGCATAAGCCCCGGGCTATAGTTAATTTGTAAAATAAAATCACATCAGATTAAATATACCTTTTCGAGACACATTTTGCTTGCTGCATTTAATTTTATTCATCCACGATAATAAAATTGATGAAGCACACATTATTATACACCAGAATAAAACTTTATATGAAAAGCAGTTTGTTATAAAATTCGATTTTTTTGTAATTAATGGCATGTCCAGTGTTCGATACAAGCCGTATTGAACACCGGGCACGTCATTAAAAGGAGCAAAATATAATTATTACGCCTTCATCATTACGAAGACTGTTATTGAGCAAAAAAAAATTTGGTAGTTATTGGGTTTTTAAATAGTAATATATAAAAATTTTCCACACACAGTGTATTGCTTGGCAATGATCTTGATGTCTATAAAAAGAGTTCGATGCGCACCATATAGCAGAGGTAGCCCAATAAACAAGTCACAAGACTCGCGATCGAGAGTTTGTTGATCCGAATCCCGACCATTGCATTACCGAGGTATTAACAAAAATACATACATACATAGATTCACGCCTGTTTCCCAGAGGGGAAGGCAGAGACTACGGATTTCCATTTGCTACGATCCTGACACACTTCCCTGGCTTCATTCACTTTCATCACATTCCTCATACATGCCCGTCGGTTCAAGGAGCTCTTAACTTGGCCTTTGTCCAGAACGCCTCCGATCTGATCGAGAAACGTTCGCCTAGGTTTTCCTCTTGCGACTGTTCCATTCACACTAGCCTTACAAACTTTCTTAGTCAGTCTTTCCTCGTCCATTCTTTCTACATGTCCAAACCAGCTTAACATACCCTTTTCTATTCCCTTATTAAAAAAAATACTAAGTTAAAAAAGGCGACGCATTGATAATAGTCACGCATTTCAATTAATGCGCAATAATATTTATGTCCTATATAAACTAAACATATAATTAATTCACAATCATACCAAAGTTTTACGCTAATGTTATAGTAAACCCATTTCTTTGAAACTTTTATTCCTTAACATAAAAGGTTTTCGGATTGAAATCTTCTGTATTTGATGAGTTATAGCGACCAGTTTGTCAACGATGTATCCTTAAGATAAATTATGAGCTATAAATTATCTCTTCTGACGAATCTTCCCGTCTCTATTACATCATAGAAAAAATATAGATCGGCTATAACAAAGGAACGTCCATAAAAAATGTTTGCCGGTTTCCAGTCGCTTTATTCCTAAGAATTATTAAGTTCACTAGTTATTTAGCCAGGCCGTTGTTGCTTTGTTATGGTATGTGGGTGTTTCCTCAGAATATCTTATACTGGATACTCATGAAACTCTAAGCGTAGCCTTTTCAGAGGCGGTTGAAAGAATTTCAGTTCATATTGTAAGAACGGTCCGTAAGGGACGGGAATTTCATACACCGTGCATACACGAGTATAACTGAGACCACGAATTCAGAGAGGCGGTGAGTGGCATATGTGTTCGGTTTATAGGACAGCAGAGATGAGCGAAAGCGAACCGAAGCTGTTTTAAACAATCAATTTCAATATTTATCTTTTTTTAACAATTATAACGAAGCTGAATAGACAATAGGCAAAATATAATATTTTTTTACACGTCGTTCTCCGTTCCCGCGTTTTAAAAGATAATTGATAGAAAATGCGAAAATCAGGAGGAAAATGTATCACATTCATTTTTACTACGTACGAGTACATACAAATAGGAATGTGTATTACTATTCAATCAGTACAAAAAAATATTAATATTGTATTTCAATTTTTCAGTCAACTATGACCCAATTTAAACATTTAATGTAGGAATTCGATTCAATTTTACTCTTTTAAAACAATAGTTGCGTTACTGCGATTTCATTGGAATATTTATGTTCATGCATGTTTATATATGTAAAGGTTCTGTTCATGTTTCATCATAAGTATAAATAGCAAAATATAAATGAATACACATCATGTATAGTTGAATAGCTTTTAGTTACAAATTGGCAATAGAAAAGAGTGGCCGTAGGTTTGTAGTCTTGTGTGAATGTGAACTCTGAAATTAGCTTTTATTTATACTGTAATATTTCATCTTATTTTTACATAAGAACGTAGTAATAGGCCATTTTCTCTCGGTAGAGATATTATGTCTATTTACAAACTACATTTGACCAATGATAAGTTTAGAGCCCAGGTGATAGGGGACGTGACCTGGTTGTCATCTACCGCGCATAGCTACAAACTCCTTGCGGTTACTTATGATATCCTTAAAACTAGGTAACGATTCCTGGGTTCAAAACTCAAGACCTCATTATTATTAGTAGTAAAAATAACCAGAAAATATCAAAACATTTTATGGAAACATATACAAAGTTTTACGTCGATTAACCCATTCAATGCGGCAACAAATTTTGCTTTCACTAGTCAGAATCGGCTCATATTTAGCGTAAACGCCGATCGGCGTCAGCCGCACTGATGAAATAAAAAAAAACCAA
This sequence comes from Catocala sponsa, assembly GCA_963564715.1. NCBI lineage: Eukaryota > Metazoa > Arthropoda > Insecta > Lepidoptera > Erebidae > Catocala > Catocala sponsa. The sequence goes on from OY751337.1 coordinate 3,964,693, forward strand.
AATATCTAAAAACTACTCATATCAGGCATTTTATTAGTAAATTCCTAACACATTTGTTGTTTTATTAATATAATATATTTAAATTTAGGTAAAATATAAAAAAAATATACATGAGGCCGATCGGCGTCCTCCGAATCTGAGTATGAAAAAATAAGACGCCGATCGGCGTCCGCCGCATTGAATGGGTTAATAGAAAACTCTCTCTATCTTAGCTTCAAATATTTCTTTTTATATTTTTTTTATTTTATAGCTAGGTCTTATAAGACCTATAGATATATTTTGAAGCGTCCTCGTAATTGCTATGCCTGTCAAAACCCCGCTAGATTTTAAATAACTATGACACAAAATTTAAGACGTAATGATCATCATGAAATTTCGCATACATGTGATGAAGGGTACAGAAAAGGACGTAGACCTTTCATCTAGAAAATAAATACTGTTCCCGAGGGATAGAAATTTATTGATTAATGCGGTCAAAGCTACGGCAAAGTACATGTGTATTATCAAAACATCAAAAATAAAAGTTCTGAATTCTAACACAAATGTTTCACAGTTGCTCTACTCACTTGCGAATGCAAACCTTACCTCCGTGGGGAGCGAGCGCAGGCCGGCTCCCTAGACGTAGCACGCTTCGTTCATCTAACTCGTAGCTCTAATATGTGCTCAGTATAAACATACACCGTATTAACTTTGTAAGATTTTCGTCTTTTATAGAGCAACAACAAAGTAGGTGCATAGTGAGTTGGTTTGTTGTTTATTTCAACATACATTTTAAATTAATTTATAGCACACTAGATGTTCCCGCGGTTTCATCCGCTTTTATCGTTACTGGGGCGCACGCGTGGGTCGTAGCGTGATGTTATATAGTCTATAGCCTTCCTCGATAAATAGGCTATCCAACACTACAAGAATTTTCAAATCGAACCAGTAGTTCCTGAGATTAGCGCGTTCAAACAAACAAACAAACTCTTCAGCTTTATAATATTAGTGTAGATAGTGAGGCTGTACGGTAAATTTTATTTGTTCTTTTTTCTGAGAGTGTGCGTCATGTCCTCACAGATTCTTTTTGTAGAGTCGGTAGCGCGTGAGAACAAAGCAAGTTGGTAGCGTAAGTCATGCTACAAAAAGCGAACTTTGCTTGCTTATTGTTTAAAAAGGAGACTAGGTAAAGCTTATTCACATAACATACGCCCGAGATATTTAGATTTTAGATACTTTTATCTTGGGTGATAACCCGAGATAAAGTATAAAATAAAACCTGATAAAGTCCCTGCTACTAGCGCTTCTTTAAAGTAATCTTAACGAGGTTCTAAGTTACTTAAAAGAATTTTATTACAATTTCAGTACAATACATGGGCACTTATTTTGCCCTTTATTTAATAACGTTGATGTCTTCATGCCTTTTTGGTAATTTTTTATATACCTTTTCCTTGATGTGTTTATTGACTGTGAGCCGTGCTTATAATGCATAATTAGGTATGTCATAGTATACGTCGATCAGTCGCGGTTTAGGCATAACTGTGTAAAAAGTAACCCTCAAATATATTTATCTTTATTAACGATAGCGATTAACGCGTGATTGTTGTACAAACATCAAGATAACAAATTTTCATTCACCTTCTGTTAAACGAAATCTATACTAATATTATAAAGCTGAAGAGTTTGTTTGTTTGTTTGGACGCGCTAATCTCAGGAACTACTGGTTCGATTTGAAAAATTGTTTGTATACACTGATTGCTTTATTGCACGATCAGTTAAGGCATGCTTATGGCTAGCCTGCAAAGCTAGCAAACCCCACTCATATCAAGAACAGAAAACAGGATTGTTTAGCTGTGGTTTTCTGTGGAGTAAGCTTACTTCCTCAGTTGAGTTAGTCCAGTTATAGCCAAAATTCAGTTTCAAGCGGGGATCCTCATCTTAAATTATGATCTAACTGAAAAGGTTCTCATAAACGTATCCCTCTTTATTTATTTTTTGTTCGTACATACGTTGAACTACCTTTCATGGGGTTTGTTACTGTTTGAAAGCTCGCGACCTAATTAGGAACTGTGGCGTACACCATTGTACTTTCAGTTGACATGGGTATAAGCAGTTAAAGCCGTTATGTCAGCAATTTAAATTTTATTCTTTTTTAAAATAACGAGTTATTTTTTGTTTTTCGTTTGCACTTATACATGAAAAAGAATCTGCCTCGTTGACGCAAAGGTTCTAAATGCGACTTTTGTACTCATTCATATGCTTGTCAATCTGTTTTGTGGTCTTTGGTCTGATTTTTGACGAAGTGTTATGAGATTTTCTGTCCAGAAATTCTCAGCTCTTGCTCCTGCATGGGGTTCTGGAAATGTGCCCGGTAGACAACAATAGATTTGCTCCCTTTTAGTTGTCATCTAAATCTTAGCTGATGAAATGTGGATGTAATTCACATCTGCCTTCGAGAATATCAAGACTTTGCATGATACTATAAAAGTTGTTCTCCAATAATATTTCCAAGCTATTTTCTATTGGCATAATTATAATTATTTTTCCTTTCCATAAATATGTATATACATCTTAATTAAGCTATTCTCGTACTAAGGGAACAATTTCTATATCCTAGTGATAGAAAATAGATTACAAGCGATTAGGTTCCACACTAATAGTATTCTTCTTAACTCTCGAGCTAAGTTACACTTTTGTGCTAAAAATGGGTCAAGATCGAATACACGACATCATGAAATACCAGCGCTTCAACCATTTGACTGCCATGATTGAACAATTATTCATTTTACAATAAAATGAACATTAATACAATCACAGTAGCTCTTTTCGAATATGTTAAAATAAGCTCCTAAAAGGATTTCATCCGAAAATAAAATCTTTATTTCCAGTTAAATCTTTTTACGATAAAATTATGAACGGTTTATCGAAAAGCCAAAGGTTACTACGGCTTCAAGGAAAATCTTTAAAATAAATGAACTGCACAAATGCTGTATGTTGTTTATTTTCAATCATTGTTACAAATGTATTGTAGAAATGGACAATAAAATATTGACTATGAAAGTTTATGAGACGTGAACAGGACGGAATGAAAGTGGAAGATCTAACTGAATTTTCTTCGCCACAGTGATTCTGAAAACCGGGTAAGACTACACTAATAGGAGAAGAAGGAGATATCTCAGTTGAAAGCTGCATTCTTTGACTTTTAATATTTTAACCTATTGAGTCGCAGGGCACTCCGGCGCCCAGACACAATTGATTTTTAATTATGGCTGGCATTCCAATAATTGACAGGTTAATTAAACGTTATTAAAAAATTGGAAAGTCTAGATCTAGATTTATTGCCACACATAATTATACATATTAGTTTTAGTTAGAGTGCACGGATGGCATATTAGTTGAAGTAGTTACCTCATCACTGCCAATGCGCTGAGTGTTGTGGGTTCAAATTCCACATGTGACAAACATTTGTGTGATCTTCAAACAATTGATTCAAGTCTGGATTTAATTTGTATTCGTTTTTTAAATGTTTCGAAAGTAAAAGCGACACGGGAGTCATTGCTAGTGCGGGACTTGACTTTAACAAAGTAATGAGACATAACTATAGTTGCCGAAATACGTATGTATTACATCTCTGGTTACAAATTGCCATTTAGAGTAGTAGAGCTTCGCAGTTTTTTTTTTATACAATTAAGATGGCAAACAAGCTTATGGCCCACCTGATGGTAGGTGGTCACCGTAGCCTATGGACGCCTGTAACACCAGAGGCATCACTAGCGCGTTGCCGACCCTTTTGGAAAGGAAGTGGGAAGGAGGAGAAGCGGGAAAGGGGTAAGGTGGTGATTGGGTCTCCGGTACTCTCACTCACCGAATGAAACACGACAGTAGGAATACTGCTATTTCACGTCGATATTCTGTGCATGAATGGGCCGACTGGAACGGAGAAGAACTACCCTCTAACAGAAAATCGACGTGAAATGGCAGTATTTCTACCCAATCACCCCTTTCCCCCTTCCCGCCCACTTCCTTTTTCTCTTCTTCCTTTCCTAAGCGGTCGGCAACGCGCAAGTGATGCCTCTGGTGTCGCAGGCGTCCATAGGCTACGATGTTCACTTACCATTAGCTGGAGGGGTTGCCAAGAATCCTAGTAATTTGATACCCAAATCGCCAGTAAACTTTATTACAACAAAAAAGAAATAAGAAAATAAATAAATAAAGATAGAGATGCGCGTGTATTCGAATGATATTAGAATACCAATGTGCACAACCATACCTATTTTGTTTGGTCAAAAATAATTATACCTACCTATAGAGTTATTGATACATTGAATGTATTAACATCACTATTGCGACTAGTGGACGTGAAATTATATTCGAAATAGTTTTTACCCGCGGCTTCGCCAACTCCCGAGTTAGTAAAAAAGTAAGTACTATTTCCAAACAGTACTTCTCTTTTCCTGGATACAAAATTTCATGATGAACGTATGAAGGCGTAACAAACATTTATTCGAATTATTCGAATGCAATTGCTTACATCTTTATTTTTGCTTACATCGTTAACCACAAGCGATTATAAGCTACGGCAACTTACCATCAGGCGGACCGTAAGCAAGCTTACACTTTGCTAGTATAAAAATAAAATAACTTCTAAACAGCCTTTTTCTTCTTCTTCTTTAGCCTTAATCGACCAAATATTTGGTGTAGGCCTTCTTCAATCCTCTCCACTTTTCTAAACAGCCAGTTCGACAAAAGTTGTTTTAGACAAATTTTGAAAAACGAACAACATCTGACAAATATCCTCTTTTAGCTTGTTTTAATGGTTCGTCGAGTCTACGAAATGGTAGTTTTAACATCTAGAATTTCCAACACTACGAAGCATACATTGCGTTGGCAAACGTATAGCAGGATGGCTTTAATTAACAGCAATTATTCGCCGGATAATTTATGTAATTGCCTCTCAGTCTTGCTTGGGGTGCACTTGACTTTAGTTTGTATAGTATATTTTTATATGTACGGCGGTATATAGCGATGCATAGTATCGTCATTATCCGCAGCTTTCAGCCGCATACTGTAGTTCTGCATGGCTTATTTAATGTATGTGGTTCATACCCAAATGCTGTAAAAGCAGTCAAAATATGATTAGGAAATTGATGTTAAAAAATATGATTGGGATATGAATTTCGACTATACTTGCGTAGCAAGCAAACCGTCACCTTGGCGCTAACGCCTTACAGAGTACTGTCGGTTCAAAACCCATATAGGATAATTAGCGCAAAGGCCGCGTATGATTGTTCTAAGTCTGACGTACATTTGTGTTTGTTAATTATATGCTTTGTAAATTTCCCACTGACACAGGGCTAGATGAATAGAGCGGCTGCCGTACTCTTCAAAAATCTATACAAATAAATAAAATTGAAGTGTCTGTTTGTAATGTCAAAATAACAGCTTTTTATCTAATGCATATCTGTATCTATACGAAAACATCTGTTTTTTAAATTTTTGTATGTCTGTCTGTCTGTTTGTTCCGGGTAATCTCCGAAACGGCTGAACCGATTTTGACGGGACTTTCACTGGCAGATAGCTGATGTTATAAAGAGTAACATAGGCTACTTTAATTTTAGAAAAAAAATAGGGTTCCACGGAGACAAACACTTTTTAGTTAAAATCTACGCGGACGAAGTCGCAGGTAACAGCTAGTATAGAATAAAATAGGCTCGCAATCTATCATTCCAGCATCTTACAGTCACTACTGAATAAAGACTTCTCTTTTTAAGATGTACGACTTGATGGAGATTTCGGTATATTTATAATCTTACTTTCATTCTTTATCTTATTAAGCCATGTTTTTCTTATAGCAGAAAAATTAACTATTGTAGAGTAGTTAGAGCTGTGTAGTTGTGTTACTGGTAGTATAACGTAAGGCATAGCAAGGATAAACATGCATAGCAGGGATAACCTAGTGGAAGATCGTTGTACACATCTCAATTTCACTCTCAAGGTACACAGCTCAGACATTTCGAAGTTGGAGTAAGGAAACCTGCATATTTAAGAGTTCTCCATAGCGTTTTTGAAGATATGAAGCATGCCAACTGGAACTGGATCAGCGAGGTGGGCTATGAATACGACAATTATAAAAAAGATATACAATATTAAATAGGGCGCTATGGTGCTCTTTGGGGGAGGGCTATGTCCAGCAGTAGACGATTATAGCCTGATGATGATGATGATGATCATGATGATGATGTACAATATTAAAAAAATGCTTTAGTCAGCAATAATTCTTTAGGTATAAGTTTTCAAGTCCGTGTTACAGTTCTCGCGGTTTATACCTTAATATATTAATTGTTGGTTTGATCTTATATTAATTGTTGCCAAATGTTTGGTAACAGACCAATCAATGCGTTACTGTTAAGAATTACTTAACAGCTGCAAATGGAAGCTTACCCAAAATACGATAATAGGCTCACTTATAATACGTTGATCTTATCTTATCTTATCTTATCTTATCTTATGTGTGGGGGCCAGTCAGTGCAGACCGGCGACACTTCGACCCAGTGGGATCTTTTGTGTCGGCCCCAAGATTTAACCCTTAGCTATCTCCTTATGAATGTACTGCATAAGCCGCAGTGTACAATTCAGAGGGAGAAGCCTGAAGTCTTCAGGGCTTGGATATGCCAATCCCATCAGACCAGTCCTCAGTCCAGCCAACGCGTCGCATTCACACAATAGGTGCGATATGGACTCGTCCTGTTCACCACAGGCCCTGCAGATCAAATTGTGTGCCAATCTCAATCTGCACAGGAAGTCGTTGGTGCCAAAATGGCTAGTGATACGTTGACCTTAAAACATTCCTGATGAAAAGTACGTGTGAAGAGTCTCTTTGCGAATATAATGTCCTCCAGACCGAATTTCGGCCACGGCGGCCAATCTTAACGAAGACTAGCCAACTACGCAGGAGATATTATAGTGCACAAGTATGTGCGCCACCACAAGTGCACTCTCTGTTCCCTAACTCTCATGATCCGATGGGACGGTAATCCGACACGACCGGAGAGAGATCAAGCGCAGGACCAACGGCTTTACGTGCTTTACGAGGCACGGCGGCGTCTAACACCGCAAATTTCCTAACTCCGGTCTGCTATTGAGATTTCTTAACAGAAAAACCCAATAACTTTTTGTTGGCCCGATCCGGGATTCGAACCCGAGACCTCATGCACAGCAGTCACATTCACTACCGCTGCGCCACGGAGGCAGTTAATTTGGGAATATAGGTGGGTATGTAACGATCATAAACCTGTGCTACGCAGAATTTCGAGAAATAAGAGACGGGTGTGTTTACCTCGAATCCTATATCACTTATCATTTCTTTTTTTTCATTCGATATTCGAACGAATCCAGTGGTCAATCACTGGTTAAACGCGAATTAACAAATAAGTCTACTTTTGAACACCACTCGTGGAATCCAACCGAATGGAAGTATTCCAAAGTCCGAATTAATGCGCTTAATTGCATTGGAATCATATTTGAATGCCATTGTGCACATCGTATTACCTCCTTTGAATACTCAAGAACGCAGCGCACGTATTAATGTGTTGTGTTTTTCACATGTCTATACATTATTACAATAAAATGGTTGTTTATTTTTTTTTACTTTAGGTTGACCTTGTTGTAAATATAATTTAAGTGTATTATATACCTAATGCTATAGCTCAGTGGGGAGACCAACAGACTGCAATACAGAGGGTCTCGGGTTCGAACCCACGTCGCGCACCTCTGACTTTCGAAAGTTAATGACTTTTCGAAATTATGTGCGTATTAATTGACAATTGTTGGCTGCTCCGTGCCTCGGTGAGCACGTTAAGCCGTCGGTCCCGGCTGCCATGAACACCTATGGCAGTCGTTATTGGGAAGTCAGTGCCCTCTAATACCCTGACACTGGTCTAGCCTTAGGGTATCGTTAGCCTTCGGGTTGCGGAGGTCAGATGGCAGTCGCTCCGTGTAAAATCTAATATCCAGTCAAATCCAGTTAGACTAGAAAGCCGACCCCAAGTGACTTGGGAATAATAAAAGCTAGGGAGAAGATAATGCTAATATAGTGATCTACTTGTTAATAAAAATATAATATGTATGTATAGGTATCTGATGTATGTTTATACATAGAGATATTAAAAAAATATATCTTGGTGTTGTTTGTAAGAGCTATAGAAGCCAAAACATTATTTTTGAGAATTTGTTTGTCTGTTTGTCTGTAGACGCATCGCGTAAAAACTATTGCACGAAATTGAATGCGGTATACTTTTGTGCATAGATGCGTGCATGCTTCACCTCGTCAATGGTATTACTGGCAACAGACGAGAAAGAGGTGATGAGACTGGTTGCGTCTTTGCGCAGTAATTGTGCTGTTGGGTGGGACAATATCTCTGCAAGTATTCTAAAGCAAAAACATATTATAGTTCCACCGCTGACACACATATGTAATTTATCGCTAACAACTGGTGTATTCCACAACCCTTTCAAAAAATCTATAATACACTCTATCTTTAAGGGTGGAGATAGAGACCAAATCACAAACTATAGACCCATTGCAGTATTGCCATCTATGTCTAAAGTACTTGAGCGCATATTGAATAATCGACTGACTACTTATCTTGAAAAAAAGGCATCTTGTCTGTATCACAGTATGGTTTCCGAGCAGGCAAGTCAACAGGTGATGCTGTCCATGACCTAACCGACTATATTGTAAAAAAACTGGACGACAGCCAGAAAGTTTTAGGTATCTTTCTCGATATAAAAAAAGCTTTTGATACGGTCTCTATCCCCATCCTTGAAGAGAAGATGGAACGCGTAGGAATAAGGGGTACTCAACTTAAATTGTTCGCAGACTACCTTAGAGGTCGTGCACAGAGCGTTAGAATAGAAAAGCATACAAGTAATGAACTTTTCACCACATACGGAGTTCCTCAAGGCAGCGTAATCTCGCCAACCCTGTTCCTGATCTACATTAACGATCTGTGTACCCTCGATCTACATAAAGGTAAAATTTTCACCTTCGCAGACGACACGGCGCTTTTGTTTCACTCCAGTACATGGGAAAGTGTATATGAGACCGCTCAGAGGGGACTAAACACAGTGTCAGAATGGCTGCGTACCAATATACTGTCATTAAACGCGGAAAAGACAAAATATATACCATTCTCTCTAAAAACTCCCCCTTCATCAGCAGCTTTAATTTCCATCACCGTCCACTCTTGCCATAACCCATACAATACAGGCTGTTCATGCCCGCTCCTAGAAAGAACCAATAATACCAAATACCTCGGCATTATTCTTGACACTTCCCTGAGCTTTCATCCACACATTGAAGCTCTTACTGGCAGAATAAGGAAACTTATATACATATTTAAAAACTTAAGACACGTGGCGGATGAAAGCCTAAGGACAATCGTCTACTATACTCTATGCCAATCCTTGCTCACTTATTGTGTCACTACTTGGGGCGGTGCACACAAAACCACGTTGCTACAGTTAGAGCGAGCACAACGGGCGATCCTCAAAGTCTCATCTTTCCTACCATTCCGTTACCCAACGGAAGATTTGTATAAGGAGAGCAAAGTTTTAACAGTGCGCCAACTGTATATTTTACACACAACACTCAGACAGCACTCGTTGTTGACATATGGTCCACCATCGCTCCAAGGAAAAAGACAGCGCAAACCCGTAGATCGCAGCCAGTCTCATTACCACACTCAGTTTTCTAATCGTTTCTTTTGCTTTATGGGAGGGTACATATATAATAAAATAAACAAAGTCATAAATATGTTTCCGCTAACAAAATTAGATTGTAAAAAAGCGGTGACTGAATTGCTTATGTCCTTAAACTATGTATATACACCGAAAACCTAATAAAAATTCTAGAATAAAACTGGCAAACACACAAACACATGTATGCAAGTAAACACACACGCAGGCACAGACACACACACACACACGAACACACCCACACACACACCCACACACATACACACACACACACACACACACACACACACACACACACACACACACACACGCACACACACACACACACACACATATAACAAACACAAAACCTTACTAATCAAAGACACCACTTGTAATAGATTAAACATCATACTTGGCTCATGGTACAGACTACGCTGAACTGTTTATATGCAAATTAAATAAATCCGGGGTGGAGGCCTGGTGGCCTGAAATACAGGCTAACGCCTAGTTTAGGCACCAGTCTTCCACAATAAACGAATAGTATGTAATAATTATAAGCAATTATGTAACATAATATTGTGGTGAGAGAAATAAAGATATGTTTATGATAATTTTTGATATTTGAATTAATAATTTCAATCAACACTTTTAAACCAAAATAAGCGACGGTCTGGGCTTGGGCTGGCAATCAAGAGGTTATGGTCTCGAATACCATTCATATAAGTATCAACATGAACCTCCTTATACAAATATATTAACTTAGCTGGAGTGATTAACGAGAATACTAGTAAATTATAAACCTAATTATTAATAACTAGATGTGCCCGCGGTTTCACTCGCGTTTATGGTTAATGCGCCGCCCCCGTGGGTCGTAGCGTCATCTTATGTAGTCTATAGCCTTCCTCTATAAATAGGCTATGCAACACTAAAATAATTTTTCTAATCGAACCAGTAGTTCCTAAGATTAGCGCGTTCAAACAAACAAGCAAACAAACTCTTCAGCTTTATAATATTAGTATAGATTAAAACTAAAAAAATAGAATGTCATTATAATGATATTATTCATAATACGAGAATTCCTGTTCCATCACAACTAATACTGTAAATGCGAATGTGAGTTTGTTACGCTTTCACACCTGAACTACTCAACTGATAATAATTATGAAATTTCGTGCGTACGTTCGTTGAACGTTAGTAAACCTTACCCTGAGAACGTTCTCAGGGGAACGTATAGAAAAGGACATAGGGTAGGTACTTTTTATCCAGTGATAAGTATTGAACGCGAGTGAAGCCGCGGGCATAATCTAGTATTCATACTTATTATAATACTAGGTAACGGGTCTTACTCGCCATAGAGTATTTAAAAGGTAATAAATACCTATTCATGGCGCAGCGGTAGTGAATGCGACTGCTGTGCATGAGGTCTCGGATTTGAATCCCGGGTCAGGCCAACAAAAAGTTATTGAGTTTTTCTGTTAAGAACTCTTAATACGGGCCCAGAGTTAGGAAGTTGGCGGTGTTAGACAGCCCCGTGCCTCGGAAAGCACGTAAACGGTCCTGCCCTTGATCTCTCTTCGGTCGTGTCGGATTATTCGTCCCATCGAATCACGAGGGTTAGGGAACAGAGAGTGCACTCGTGTTTGCGCAAACACTCGTGCACTATAATATCTCCTGCGCAGATGATCAGTCTTCGTTAAGACTGGCCGCCGTGGCCGAAATTTGGTCTGGAGGACATTATTATTATAATCTAGTATAACATAAATCAGGCAACGCAAAACTACATCATAGTTCAATTAAAATACAAAGCAGTAATTAATTAATTACATTAGCTTCTAGCTTTATTGATTCCAAGTATATTACAGCGATCAAATGAATTTCGCGTAATAGCCACGAGGAGATTGTTTCAAAGGATATAATAAACTTGCTCATATTTATAATTAAGCAATTAATTAAAACTATGGCTTGTGTATTCACAGACGGATGGATAAGATATTAATAGAGTTTTCTTGTAAAAACTGAATGAACGTATCATAATCTATTCTAATATTATAAACAGGCAAGATTTGTGTACTCAAAAATTATTAGATCAATTTTAATCATTCTTTTACCATAAGAAAGCTACTTTATCTAGTAGCAGCATGCTGCTACTAGATGAAATAGCTTTCTTATAGCCCGTTTTTGCTCGATATTAATAACGGCAACAGGTAGACGCTTGAAATATTCAATCACTTTAAAAATAAATAATTAAATTAAAATAAAACAAATATTTAAGGGGGGCTCCCATACAACAGACATGATTTATATTATGTATTTAAGTACTAGCGACCCGCTCCAGTTTCGCACGTGTAGTAGATAGTATAATTAACACAAAACCTTAACAAATTATACATTTCCTCACGAATCACTCTGTCTATTAGTGAAAACCGCATAAAAAGACGTTTAGTAGTTTTTGAGTTTATCGCGAATAGACAGACGCGGCGGCGGACTTTGTTTTATAATAATTAGTGATATCATGCAACGCGAAAGCTTCAAATTTATAAAAAAATCGGCCAAGTGCGAGTCGGACTCGCGCACGAAGGGTTCCGTACCATTATCTATAAAAACGGCAAAAAATCATGTCTGTTGTATGGGAGCCCCCCATAAATATTTGTTTTATTTTAATTTAATTATTTATTTTTAAGTGATTGAATATTTCAAGCGTCTACCTGTTGGCCGTTATCAATATCGAGCAAAAACGAGCAAAAAAGTCACGTTTGTTGTATGGGAGCCCCGTTAAATATTTATTTTATTCTCTTTTTTAGTTGTTATAGCGGCAACATTACAGACAACATCATCTGTGAAAATTTCAACTGTCTAACTATTACGGTTCATGAGATACAGCTTAGTGACAAATGAACAGAAGGACGGACAGCAGAGTCTTATTAATAAGGTCCCGTTTTACCCTTTGGGTACAGAACCCTAAAACAATGTTTCCATTGTACAATAACCACATCATAAACCAAGCAATGCAGATTTTCTACTGTAATATTTCAAAAACAATACTCAAACAATACTATGAACAAAACATGAGCATATCAAAAAGTTCGCTCAACAAAAAAAAATTGGGGCTGTCTTTGGGACTGCCGATAAAAGTGAACACTTTAATCCTTGACCATATTATACACTTCATTATTAACAAAAAAAATGAAGAAAAAGGGGCGGGTCGCATTCCTGATATTCTCTTGGGGTCATTAAGGGGATCAAAATTTCGTTATTGTTTGCGTAGGACGCACCATTTCTGAGATATTGTTAATATTCTTAATTAATTCAAAAATTGAAAGCGTGTAAACGTGACGATGACGCGAGTTCTATGAATTTTGTTCACCCAAGAAATGCTCAACGCGCCTAAAGAAGTTTTCACTTCAAAAATTTAACGTGATACATCAGTAATATCAGCCGCAAGTGTGGCGAGAAATAGGTAGGTGTCGTTGATTCATGTATCGAGTTACCACTATTGTAGTGAATGTGCACTGTGATCTACGCCAAAGCTCTGTTGTTGAAATCCACACAATGGGAGTACCTTAGCATTGTTTGCGTAGTTGAAATTTGATATCAACTGCAAGAATATATTGTACGCAACGTACTTTTTAGTAGTGATTCTTTTTGTTTGAAATAAAGTGTGTTTATCGAGCGTGTGATCTTTTTAAAGTAACTCGGTATGAAGCGAACTGGTTTTATAGTGATTACTAGCATTTCGGTTCACATCGCAGTGTATTTTTTTAAGCTATAGAGCAGTTATAGGTATCGTTTTCCATGATTTGTTAAGCCTTTTGGACTAAGATGACTTATTTTGTTAGGCTTAAATTTACGTGAGACTAGCTGTTTTGGATTATAATAATAATAATAATTTTCTTTATTGACAGAAGAAATAAAATACTTCCTTACACTATATCATACATATTACATCATTGTTAAATAATTTAAGCTTAAATTAAAATTAATTCTTAAATATTTTACTATTATTTAATTCTTAAATATTAACTACTCAACCGATCAACATGAAATTTTGCATACACGTTGTCAGGGGTACAGAATAGGACATAGGGTACCTTTTATCCAGAAAAAATAACTGTTGCAAACCTCTTTTTTTTTTACCTGTGGGAATGCTTTGACGCATACCCCTCCGCGGGGGTGGGCGGAGGGGTTATGTCGGACTCGCCGGGGTAACAGAAAGATGTTAAAACGATAAAATGGACCTCCCGGAATACCGACTAAACCTACCACGGTGTTCCTCGACAAACCACTATCGGCGAGGCCGCGCTAATTACTTTCACATGCGGTCGCGACCCCGCCGAGGTTACGGCCCGCCGTATGAAACGGTAGGCCACTACACGAAAAGGCCTACCCACTGGTCACAACTACAAAAAAGCCCTACTGTCCCCCCCCCCCCTCTAGAGGGGAGACGGATACGACACAGAGGCACGCGTGGGAACACGCACGCCGCCTCTTGGACCTGGTGCTGAACGGATGGCGGGCAAGCCCACAAAGCCCGCCACCCCCAGGTCAAACCTCAGGGTGGCTGGAGGTCATCCCGCGCCCTCCGGCGCCCGATTCTGCGGTTGGGAAGAGGGTTTAAATGCTCCCTCTCCCGCTCCGCTGCCTCCTTGATGGAAATCACTTCCTCACAGAAGGAGGCAACGGCGTTCCACGACCTCTCACTCCGGACCATAGACTAAACTACAGCCGGGAGCGAGAGGGCAACCAATCCGAATGCCGCGATCAACTCACGGCGCTGCGATGCCCAGGCGGGGCAAACCGCTAAAGTGTGCAGCGCCGTGTCCTCAACAACGTCGTGGCAGTCGCCGCATTGGTGACAACCGGGCGTCTCTTGCCGGCCTATACGACACAGGAACCGGCCAAAACAACCATGGCCAGTCATTACCTGTGTCAGCCGGAAGGTGAGAGCGCCATGCCGCCTCTCCAGCCACTCCTCAAACACGGGACTTACCGCCACGATCTTGGCGTGCCCGAACTATTGCAAACTTTTTTTTTTTTTTTTTTTTTTTTTTATAGTTAACCTAACCTACATTTACGCGAGCGAAGCCGCGGGTAAAAACTAGTACAAAAAAAATGAAGTTCAAAAGGTTATGTTTAAGCCTGCCTGAACTAGAATAAACCTGTGTTTCATGACATCACTTAAAGGTACTCTATGTTCTTTTCAGTGCCACTGACACCGTATATGCGAAATTTCATTATTATCGGTCAAGTAGTTTAGGCATGAAACTCAACAAAAAATCGAACTTACAATTGCATTTATATTAGTATTATTTGTATTATTACATTTAGTTAGTTAGAAAGTATAAGGCGTGGTTTACAATCCGTTTTTCTTACTGTTCTTATTCAGTAAACAGATATAGATATAAATCCTCGTAGGATTATGCACATTGCTGTTAATTCTGGTTTGTTGTTACCAAAAGTAGCCGATAAATTATTGTTATAGAAAGAATAAAACTGAAATGTCAATGATAACGTTTTAAGCAAAGATATGGTACAAGGTTTTAAGTTCTAACGAACGTTTACTGACAACATCAGAGTAAATATAGAGAATGGCCAGGTTAACCTGATTACTTAGTGAACATACGCGCGTCTGTTTAATAGCTGTACATAAATTCTGAAATAAAAGATCAAATGCGATACCTCAATGGATAATTCAAGGAACTGGTGATCAAATTACATAATATATTATAGTTTATCAAACAATTATAAAATCTTTCATTCAGATAACACAAAAAGAAAGACAATACAATATATTAGGAAAAAGTTTTACAACCATTGTTTTAGTTCAAGCGCCTCCAAATAGACAATTCTTTTATTTTCTTTTTATGCTGTAACAGGCTTGCGTTTGACCGCGATCTCACCTGATCTTAAGTGAAGATGCAGTCGACGATGGAGCACGTTTGCCTAGAAAATATCTATTCACTCGCGACTTGAAGACACCCAAAGACACATCTTCAGTCCTTTCTTTTCACTGTTTTATAATATTACCTAAAAATGCATTTTGAAATTCTGGCTCATAAGAGACTACCTTTATAGCGGACTGTCTATGTGGTGCAGGGGTAGTAAATGGGACTGCTGTGCATGTAGTCTTAGGTGGGATTCCAGTGCCGAGCAAAGTCTTAATAAGTTTTTCTCCCCCTACATTTTAAGTAACAGCAGAGGGCATTAGGTGCGAAGATGGATGCAGCTAAATACTGTGATTTAATCATGCATATTACTCATTGTCTACTAACATTAGTATTTTAAGGTTATTGTTATTAACACTCTATGGACTTCGTCCGAAATAAAAGTATTATTATTATTATTATTTGTTTCTCTTTCACGGGTATTTCCCTAATATGTTATGAAAATACCCGGCTCTTTGGAAGGCTTACACGGGGACATGGGTCCAACATGTAGAGGACTTTCCTGCCCTTTTACTTAACCTGGTGATATATTTTTTGTTTATATCACAACGCGAAGGTGATAGTTTAAAAGCTAGAGTACTGTGCTCATGTCGCATTAGTCTCATGATGAGATAACGACTGACCCAAAGGGGTTATTATTATTAGGATTGTGCTATAATTACGTGGAATCTAAAACCACTGTTGACACAATGTGGAGATATACACTTCTGCCTACCCTTTCGAGGATATAGCCGTTAATTTATGTAAGTGAGTATAAAGGTATGTTCATCAAAGGTATACTAAAGAAGTTGCGTACGTCACCGTATGTCGCATAAGCTTTGTTTGATGAATGAAGTGGGTATACTCGGAAATTAATGCGAGAAGACTTGCAGCGTTAACGAGCCAGGACGGAGATTAATGTTCCTTATATCCATACTAGCTAGCGCCTGTGGCTTTGCTTATATGTATGTTAACTTAAGAAATACTTATTTGGACTTTTTGTATGAAGTTGAAGTTTTATATGAAAACAGCCGTTCTCGTTGAGTTATTCATACGAACAATTTAATAAATGTTTATGATCGGTAATTAGGATTTGATGTTATTTAGACTGTGATAACTATCTCCTTCTCTTTCTCCCTGGCTATAAATTGCCATGAAGAGAGACCTACATGATGGTGAGGTCAACATCTCTGTGCGCAACACATCTGTCCACTTCGTCTTTCTCAAGCTGTGAGATTCTTACTTTAATCATGAAATTTCTCTTAAACGTAGTCAGCTTATAGAGAGGGACATGGGTAGTCATCAAGGGTTTTCGTCCAAAGAAAAGTACGATTCTCGAGCGAGCAAATTTCGGGCAAACCTTAGTATTATTGTAAAGAGAGCAAAGCTGAGTTTTATAACATTATTTTTATTAATATTCCGGTAGTATCCTTACTAATATTATAAATGCGAAAATGAGTTTGTTTGTTTGTTACGCTTTCACGCCTTAACTACTAAACCGATCAACATGAAATTTTGCATACACGTTGTCAGGGGTACAGAATAGGACATAGGGTACCTTTCATCCAGAAAAAAGAACTGTTGCAAACCTAACCTAATCTAACCTACATTTACGCGAGCGAAGCCGCGGGTGAAAACTAGTATTTTATAAAACTGTCTGTTGGTTTAACTACAAACTATTTAAATGGCACGTAGAAGCCTTGAATCTTTTTCGTATAAGTCTGTAATCTTTTGCAATGTAGTTTGGAAATTTCGCCTCACATTCAGAGATTCCACTTTTTTCAATAATTCAAGATCCTACTAATCGTCAAAGAGGTAGTTAATCGGTATTGTCATGCATGCGGCCTAGGGCTCAATTTCCTGGTCAGACAAATTTTCTTAAGACATTCTTACGAAATTTGTCTTTCCCTTCATGACATCTAGAATTGTGCGGTAAACGATATAGGCTTGCTTACTTGAGACTTTTAGCCTTACCTAGCGATTCGTGGGTGAAAAACCTCTGCGTACTCCTTCAAGAATATGTATAAGACTATGTATTATATAGACTAGGTTTAATTATTGTAACCTTATTATTTTGCTTACTAAAACGTAAAAGGCAAATATTATTAAATAAATTTGCTTCCGGACACCCATTTTACTTTATGACTTCCATTAAGAATGCAATCAAATAGGACACCTCCTCGGCCAAGTTTATAGAAACTGAGCGAGTCCAAGAACAAGCGCTTTAAACTTATACAAGTAAACTCTATATATAGTTCAACAGAAAGGACTTTTGGCTTTAACCAAATCAAACTTTCAATACATTTTCTTGTGTAAGTCACGAAATGGCACTTTGTATGTAATTTATGCAAAATTTCATGATAATCGATTGACTAGTTAAGGTATGAAAGCGTTGCAAACAAACAAAAAAACTCACATAATCCTATCCTAATCCTAACTAGTCCTAACTAATATTATAAAAGCGAAAATGAGTTTGTTTATTTGTTTGTTTGTTATCTTTTCACGCCTAAACCACTGAACCCATCATCCTGAAATTTTGCATATACGCTGTCAGGTGTACAAAAACAGACATAGGCTACCTTTCATCCCGAAAAAAATTACTGTTCCCGAGGAAAACAACAATAACGTTCTTATGATAATAGATGGCGCCACGTGACTTTCGAATCATGATTGAATTATATTATTACAAGCAGAGTACAACCCGAATTGATTGTAAAATTCTAAATTAACGCGAGCGAAGCCGCGGGCAAACGCTAGTTTATAATATTAGTTAGGATTAGTTCTAGGTCTAATTTTGTATTTCTTTAATGCATTATGTGTTAATCGTCCTGAGGATTATAACAAAAATTTTACATAGATTTAGCCAGAATGAGAGATTCAGTATTTATCGATAGCAAATTACATTAATAACTGTTTTGACTGATTTTGTGGTAATACATTACTTTGTAAATAACATTGAATAGTTCGTATTTATATTATTAACGAAACAAAGAATAATCATAGGTGTACAACAAAATTTTAGTATCTACTTATTTTTGTGTCGCTTTAAAGACCTGCTATTAATATCTTAGACTAAAAGTTGTACTTCTTGAAATTAAAGAAATTCATTATTTTAGTTTAAACTAAGATTCAAAAACGTCTTACGTCTTATCACTGGACCCACAACAACAAATAGCAGACCAAGAAAAATCGTCTGGAATTTTTCTGTAGGCAAAAACTTTCTGCTACATAGAAAGCACTTTAAGCTTTTATCTGAATACTAAAGCGCTGTTCCTAACAGACGTCTGTACATAAAGAATTCGGCTGAACTAAATCTATTTTTAGGATAACAAAACGCCTGAAGTCTTGCACTAATGACTCGACTGTTTATCGACGAAAATGTAGAGCTCCAAACTTGCTCGTTTTCGTTCGAAACTCAGTGAAAATTACATCTCCTAACAGCACCTTCATTCGTCTTGTATTCTTGTTACAGGATTGAGTATCAATCACTAAAATGTCGTAATTTTAACTATTTAATTGTATTTCGTTTGCAACTGGAATGTTGTCTCTGCTGTGGTTTTAGGGCATCGTATCTTTTACAGCCTTGTTGAGTTCTGTGTTGTGAATGTGATTATGTTTTGGTGTCTGATTTTAAGTTGACTGGCTTTAGTATACGTAAATAGACACACGCCTCTTTCCCGAAGGAATTGATGCTACGGATTTAAATTTGTTACGATCCTGGAAATTTTCTTTTTGCTTTATTTAGTCTCATCATATTACATGTTTTTCGCTCTGATCTAGTTTTCTGATGATTCTAGTCAAAAATCTTTTATTTTTTGTTCATCTTTCAAATGCCTCATTCAAATGTAATAAACAAAGCAAGCTGTAATAATAAAGTAAAAGTATCAAAGACTTATTCAGACATATTTTATAAATATCAATCTTATCGTATAACATATAAATACAATTCCTAAAATACAAACTGCTTGAATACCGCAATCAACCAAGCACGTATTTTCCCTTGTCACAATTTCTCGAGGTTTTGGCCCCAAAAGACCCATATTATAGACCGCCACAATCTCACGTTTACCTAAAAAGGAGACCCTTCGCTCGAAAATTAGGTTCAGATATAATCGTGATGATTATTTACTTCAAACGTGTCGTACATACGTACTTATATAAACGTTATATGAATGAGTGCCTAAACAACCGTAATTATAAGGATATGTCTCGAAATATACAAGATTTACATCTTGTTTTGTTTGCATTTAATTCGAAATGACTGCATGGATGAGTAAGTGGTTGTAGTGGTCGCCTCGCCACTGCCGCTGAGCCGAGTGCTGTGGGTTTAATCTCCAAACGAGACAAAAATTTGTGTGATCCACAAATTGTTATTTTGAGTCTGGATGTTCTTTGTGTGTTATCCCAATCCTAACTAATATTATAAATGCGAAAATGAGTTTGTTTGTTTGTTTATTTGTTACGCTTTCACGACTTAACTACTCAACCGATCCACATGAAATTTTGCATACACGTTGTCAAGGGTACAGAATAGGACATAGGGTACCTTTCATCCCGAAAAAATAACTGTTGCAAACCTAACCTAAATTTACGCGAGCGAAGCCGCGGGTGAAAACTGGTATTAAATAAGTTTTCATATTATAAGAACATTTTAACAATCTGAATTAATCGATAAATAGGAGGCATAAAAACATTTACGGATTTAAAAAATCTTATCCTTATGTTCAAGATACTATACTTCCAGATATATATCTTAAACAAACTAATAAAATACACAGTGAAAAAAAAACAATAATATGGCAACTTCATGAAGTTTATCAATTAAAATAAACACAACACATTATTTTTTTTTATATACATATATACATGTGAAGGCTTTTAATTGGCAAACTGAAAATATTATAATTGTTATATTTCATAGTTTTAATTAGTCCGTAAGCCTTCTGTAAAACTAAATAAATAAAAAAAACAAACCAACTTTCTATTCATGCATTTGAGTAAGGTGTCAAGATAAACGTGTTTAAGTTCTGATTCTGGCTTATGATAGTTAATTACTCTAACTAACTTAAAAATTAGGCTCCCTAAATTATTTAAGCAAAGACATTCGTGCGCGTCTACACAAACATGCCGGATGCATTGAAAAACGGTAGTGGTTTCAGCAGCATACTAAATCCATTATCATATTTTATTAATGTCTGCTGCTTTGACGTTCGCATTTTTGTCCGGAGTTTCCAAATTTCGAGATGGAAACCCTGTGCATGCGTAATAAGTACCTGTGGCAACTAGAGCTTCCAGACACGTACTTGGAACGTGTCGAAGCTAAAGATCGCGTACGAATACTAGTAGTATCCAAATATTCCAACATAAAATCTAAGAGATAATATTATTATATCTAGGTTTGATAAACTCGTGAGGTTTGCTTGATTCTGATATCTAATAAAAGTTATGTATGATCATGCCTGACGATCATAACGAAGTGAAGCTTGATTCAAATTTGAGTATAGCACGTTCATTTACTGTTAATTTAATTAAAATGTGAAATCGCAGGTTCAATTCTTAGATAGGTAATATTTTTATCGAGTGTTTTCTTATTTTTAGTAGAAGCACGTGAAAATTTTTAAACAGCTAGCAATCTGGTCTTTTTTGGAGCTGGGACAACCCAAATGGAAAAATATCCCCGCCATGCAGAAGACCGCAGACAAGAATTATTGTATATAATTATATGTATATGTATTGTATATCTAGGATATATTTTGCTTTGCCTTTTTTTAAAGGATATTTTTTCTTCTCGAACTTTAGGCTATCTTCTCACCTTATACCATGAAATTTAATGCAGAGATACCTGTGAAAACATAAGTAATAGACGAAGTCACTTTCATATTTTGAAATTAATATGGAGAAAGTTGCTTGTGTAAATTATATAAAACTAAATTTTATCTAGAATAAATAGAATATTAAATCAAATTGTCTGAAGCTAAAAATATTCAGAAACGATCAAAGTTATTTTAAGCGACATTGAAGGACAAGTTTAAACATAAGTTATTCTTGTAGAAATATAGCGAAGAAACTTAATAGATACATCCTGTTTAACCCACAAGTATACTAAAAAGAGATGGTTGGCAAAGGCAATGAAATCAGTATTTTAATATTTTATTAATAAAGAAAATAAAATGGTTTACTTGTTATAAAAGATAATGAAAATCTGAAAGGCTACGACCTTTAACGTCCTTGTCTACAAGGTTTATAAAAAATAAGTTTTCTTTTAAAACTAGCATCTTTCTTGATAATCGTCTATCGATCATCGTCTATTTGTTTGTTTAACATTGTAATCCAAGCAACAGAGCAACAGGAAAATAAATTGAACAACTATTCATTTCTTTTTTAAATAATTGTTTATGATTAAGGATTAAAGTTTTCCCTTCTATCGGCAGTCTCCAAAGACTGCCTTTTTATGAACGATTGCTTTCAGTGCAAATACATGTCGATATTTATTATAATTTTTTATTGCTGGAGTTGAGTAACATATTGACTAAATTGTTATGCTACTCAATGCCAGTAGTATGTATTACAAAGCAACTAGATTATTTGTAACATGAGTGAGAGTGCATGTTCTCTTACTCGTGTTAACGTTAATTAGTCTGAGTCAAGTGTTTACTGCACAACGATACATTTCGGTACAGTTTTTAGAGTTTAAAAAACTCTTATACTGTTGTATAAGGACGGACGAACGGACAAAGCTGTTGCTTTGTCCGTTCGTCCGTCCGTCCTTCTGTCTGTTTTACAACTTTCAACTCAAGAACCGTAAGAGCTAGAGACTCGTGGTCAACGCCATTCGACTCAGCATAGTCAATATACCCCGAAATGACTATGACCTTTGACCTCTGACCTCAAGGTCACGTGGTATCACGTGTCCTTTGCATATTAAACCATTTTTTTGAACTCTAAGATTCATTGCCGTTTCTCACTTGTTATATTCTTCTTCAAGAAAGATAGAAAGAGACTTGTTATATTCGAAATACGGCTTCATGTGTATTGAGAATACATTAATTAATTTGTCTAGTTAGCGAGATTGTTCATATTTTCATAAATATGAATCTTAGTCATTGTTTCTCAGTAAGTGAATTATGTATACAATTCTTTATGAGAAATAAAGTTGTTCTTAAACCTAAACCTAGTCAACCAAACCATTTTAACTTAGCTTTCTTAATACCTGATATAATTAATCTTTATGTACAACTTGCTTGTAGCATAAATATTCCTTGTCTCTTAGCCTAAGTTACTTCTTATAACATCAGCTATCTGCCAGTGAAAGTCCCGTCAAAATCTATTCAGCCGTTTCGGAGATTAGCCCGAACAAACAGACAGACAGACAGACAAAAATTTTAAAAATAGATTTTTTCGTATAGGTACCTTATATACTTTCATATGCATTAGATAAAAAGCTGTTATTTTGACATTACAAACAGACACTAAAATTTTATTTATTTGTATAGATAACAAGCCGTTACCGCAATCATCTCCTCAAGAACGTTCGTTTCATCTTGCTCACCTTCAATTTTAATCCTTTTCCCTTAATAAAATAGTACCTGCTACTAAATACAGTGTAATTTAAATGACATTAAATGTAATTTACAATGGTGGTGTAATTAATGGTGACGATTCCCGTCAAATGTAATTATTCTCAAAGACTAACGATGAAGAATAATATAAAAATAATTCATTCATTAATACCTAGTTATCAAGAGCGTTCTAAGAGCGACGAATAAATTACGTTTGATCTGACTTCAATTAATTTGCTCCTATCTAATAAAATAAGGTTTATAAGTCAGACTTCAAGCTAAATTAGTAAGTCTGACTTCGTTGGATATAATTTTATTAATCGAGCTTAAACCACACGAACACGAGTACAGTGTAGATTGTATAGAACCACATCCGTTCCAGTCTCGTTTTCATGCTCGTTCATTTCTGAGTTCAAAAGAAAATACGATTCTATGTTAACCGGTTATCGTTTAACGAAAAGTAAGCTGTCTTTTTGTCATAGTTTTAGGTTGATATTGATCACTGTTTGTGATATATACCTTTAACACTTAAATATCACCAAACTTATAATATTAGTGATTGAAGTTGAATTAATATGCGTTTGTTTTTTTTGCAAGTGATCTGAGTTTATTCACTATATCGATAATAATTACTCCAATTAATTTATATTTGATAACTGATTTTGTATAAGCATTAAATAAATTAATCTAAAACTCATATTGATAAAAATACCAACGCAATAACTGAAACAAAGAAAAATACATGAAGTTCCACCACACCACTTGAAAAGGTTCTCGGCGGAACTCCAAGAAGATATATGTTTTTAGTGACAACCAAAAGAAAAAGACTTAAACAATTAATTACGATCACTCTACAAATAGTATATCGTGTACATAAATTGCATATTCGATTATAGGTATTTCGAATAAAAATCAGTAGTACCTTAAAAGGCGAAAATCATTAAATTCTTGAATCATTCGAATACAACTGCATTTCTATGGAATTGCGTTCAAAAGAAAAACGCGTCTCATGTGCTATGTGTGCTTGGCGAGGAATGTAATTGGTTAACGCGCGAGTCAGCTAAGTTCTTGTGTCACGCACACATTAGCCGCTAAGTTTTCTTTGGCTCTTTAGAA
This sequence comes from Catocala sponsa, assembly GCA_963564715.1. Taxonomy (NCBI): domain Eukaryota; kingdom Metazoa; phylum Arthropoda; class Insecta; order Lepidoptera; family Erebidae; genus Catocala; species Catocala sponsa. The sequence goes on from OY751337.1 coordinate 3,989,006, forward strand.
GGAGTTTACCGTATAGTCATCATTTAATTACTCGCACAGATGATACGTTTCTTCACAACTTTAGTTTTCGGGTTCAAATAGGGTTTCATAGAGTGTCTTTTTCTCGATAATAATAGGTAATTTAAATTCTTGCTTTCCATGTGAAATGTTTAAATATTCTCACGCTGGCATTCGCAAAAGGGTAGGTTAATATACTTGTAGGCACATTACAACTATGTATGTATGTATACATAAAATTCAAATTCATATGTTCGTGTATCCAGTTTACCGTCTGCTCATTTCATGAAGCATGTCAAGCATGAATGTGTGTAGCTGAATAAGCTCTATTGAAGCTCGAAAGCGCCGGCAAGTTCAATACATGACGTCACAACCGAGACAGCGTTGTAATGTACTGGTTTAAAAGCATTATGTGCTCAAACTTAATGTTAATATGCATACGTGAGCATACTATTTATTTGGAAAACGAATCAATGAAAAACACTTACCCTAAGAAACTAGGTAGATAAGCTATTTTTAAATATTTTGGAAGTGAAAACTTCTTTAGCGGTGTTGTGCACTTTTTTGTGATGGGTAAAAAATATTAAACTCGCGTCAGGACACGTGACCTGATCGAAAATTCGTAAGACGGAGGGAGAATTGTCATGTTTGTGTATGATAGCGCAATAAATGAATATTAAATTTTACCACATAAATGATAGTACTTTTATGCTGATAATTAAAGCAATTCCTGCAAAATTATTCCCCAACCATTCCAAAATATCAAAAATGCACAATGTTAATATTCAAGTTTTCACTTCTGCCGGCACTCCCGCGGTGCTATTACCTATTTTGCAATAGCCTAAGCATAGCGAAATTTTAGCAATATTTGCTATATTTTCGCTACTTCGTATTATGTATTAGCCATAGCAAAGCCATAGCTTTAACGCGACAGTGCTGCCTCTATGTAACAATCTATGAATTAATAATGCATTTTTGTTCTATGGAGGCAATTGTTTTGGTATTACGTATCGTTTTTGACAGCACAACGAAAGCCATCGGCAAGCAAATAAATCTGTCAAATGGCGATAACCTTTTCTTGGATTGCTTTGTGATTGTTTCTTAGAAAGATTTTTTGGATATGGCTCGTGCTTAAACTTACGTCTATTTCGTAGTGATCCAAATACACACTGGCACTAGTCGCCGCAAAAACACCAAACACTTAAAAACGACGCCAAACATTTTAACGTTTGTTTCAAGTGCTTTTTCGTCAAAAATTCTGAATATAACAAAAGTTCCAAAACAAAGTTTTACACATCTGTTTGACAAATGACATTTCTTAGTGTCAAGTTATTGCCACGAAATCGTTTCTGGCGCTAGCGTCGCCACAAGAAGTGCATACTAGCACGTAGCAAACCATCAGCGAACGAACGCGTATGTAATACGATTTTTTTTTGCGATTAGCCCTCGATCGCACCATGACTGCGCCGTGACTATGCCATTATTGCTAAATGCTTATTTTTACGTAATTAGGCAGCCGTAGTGCAACCCGTTGTTTTCTTTTTTTTTTTGTTTTTTTTTCAAGACAATTCCCGTACTAGGTATAAATCCTGTGTCACGGGGAACTTTACAAACATTCAAATAACGAAAACAAAGAACACCCAGAGTTGACATTTGTGGATTACACAATTGATGATTTTAGAGTAATAGAGCCTCGCCGATTTCAGCATGAATGGGCCGGCTCGACCGGGGAAGGACCTCTCACAGAATATCGACGTGAAATAGCAGTATTCCTACTGTTGTGTTTCGTTCGGTGAGTGAAAGTATCGGGGGCCCAAGCACCCCCTTTCACCCTTCCCGCTCTTTCTCCTTCCCACTTCCTTTCCTAAAGGGTCGGCTACGCGCAGGTGATGCTTCTGGTGTTGCAGGCGTCCATAGGCTACGGTGACCACTTACCATCCAGGTGGGCCGTATGCTTGTTTGCCAACTTAGCAGCAGGTTTACGAAAAAAAGAAAATGTTTGTCCCGTGTGTGGATTGAACCAACAACAGTCAGCGCGGCGGAAATAAATAGTATAATAGTATAGTAATAGTATAAATAGTTTCAATAGTTTCAATAATTTAATTAGCTTAAAAATTAGTAAAGTTTAATAGTAATAGTAGTGTAACAGTTTTCAAAATTTTGTAATAATGTGTCAAATAAACAACGCGATAAAATCCGTGTATAGTAGTTTAATTTCAATGAACAACATTCGCGTAAACAGAAGACAAAATTAGGTAGTAGTGTACATAGTTTAAATATAATAAATAAATAAATGCGTGTCTATGTATAATAATATAAAAAATATGTTTAATATATTGTTTTATATATATGATTACTTACAGATAGTTTACAAGAAATTTATATAGGTAGGTATTTAAACATGTAGTTAGTTAGTAAGACTAAATAAGTGTGTGTGCGTGTGTTCCCGTACGTGGTTGCGTACGTATCGCCCGTATCATTACTAATTCCCTGATTGTTCGGTATTGCTGGTAGTTTGTACTTATGTCTATAGTTATTAAAAAATGCCCTGAAGTATTAAATAACGACTATTAAATGTCACCGGTACCTTTTATTAGTTAAAGTATAAAAGCTGTATGAGGCTTTTGGATTTTACTTTATTTATGGAGTCCATAAAAATACCCCGAATGAAACTGGTTTTATAGATAACAGAGGCGAAATCGCGCAATTATGAGAACGCAAACTACGTTAAGTTAATATTTAAAAACTGATTCGCTAGCTTGAAAAAACATTAGAATTGGCCAAATGTATTTGCATTTTTGAATTTGGAATATTTACACAAAGTTCATCGCAGACATTCCTAAAAAAATATTGGTATACCCTCTTATAATAAAATACCTACACATTTTCAAATTACGATTTTGATAATACTAGAAAGGTTTACATCGTATCTATTGAATCTAAATATTGTATCTACGAAAATAGAATGTTGAAAGGTTTAAATATATATTATATAAACTTCTAATACAAATGATTTCGTTGGTAACAACCAAATAACAATTTAATGCTTTTGCTCTGTTTTTATACTTCTAACAGGGCAAATAATCATATGGCTCGCCTGATGGGAATGTCTACCGTAGCTGATGTTAGCGTAAAGACCAGGGACAACTTTTAAAACCATAATTGCAAAACTTTCTATCATTATTTCATATATCCTTACACTCTCTGGAAAAATAGTGAAAATATCCCAGACTGGAAAATCGGAGTTTTACGTTCTACACAAATGACTTTGGCCGTTGTCAATTAAACATTTTAACATTTATAGTAAATTAAAATAAAAAATAATAGGTAGATACTAAACAAAATTAAAGTTTATAGCGAGCCTATTACTTGTTAACCCGGCACAATTCCAAGCTCCGTTCTGTTAATGAGAATTTCTTGATAGAAAAGCTGAATAATACTTTGTATGTAAAAAGTACCAGCCAGAAGCTGAACGTTCAGATAGCATATTATGCGAGCGTTTTAAAACAAAAACTACATCAAAATATCTCGTAAAGTTCGTACAAGAACATGAATTTTCTGTACATCTAGCGCATTCTTTCCGTTGCTCATAAAAATTCATTAAAATTTACTTAAAAAAACAAAGCTGGACTTTCTCTTTAACAAAATTTGTAACAGCCAATTTTCTTTCAGGAAGACTTATGGAAAATGGCCGCGGGGCCCAGTAATCCCTGCTCCAAATTCCGTTAGATTATACAGGTGTATTGGCATATAATTGGATATGCGACGAAACAGCTAAATGAGGTACCCGGACTTTTTAATGCCTTTGTTCTTTTTATTGCGATGAGTTTTAAAATTAAGCGTCTTACGTCATAAGCGTTTGTGTTTTTATAATTACCATTATTGTTTTGCTTGTTGAAAGTAATGAAAATAAAATTTGAAAATCAACGGGGGTTTTCATTGAAATTTTGATAGGTGCTACTTTGTGACCTAAATTACTAAATGTTTGTTGACTGATTTATGGAGGCAATGCGTATATTAATCTTAATCCTAACTTAATATTATAAATGCGAACTACTCGACCGATCATCATGAAATTTCACATACAGGTTGTCATAGATACAGAAAACCTTGTACCAAGGAATAAGTACTGTTTACGAGAAATGGTAATTTATTGATGAAGTCTACATTAACACAAGTGAAGTCGCGGGCAAATCTAGTATTTTATAACGAGAACAAAATGTCAGAAATTCTTCTGCCCTCTAATAGAACTAACGCTAAGGCATATTGGGTTACATTACAAGGCAGAGATTATTGCAATACTTTTTATTACAGAAAATATCTTAAACGTTAATGCACTCAATTGCAACTACCCCGACTTTATTTTATATTTTGTATTTATTTCTTACTTATTTTGCTTTAAATTTATTTATCTTTTTAAGTGGCAGAACTCGCTGTTGCTAATTACTCGGTGATATTAATAAAAAGCTAGCTTGCCGGGGGCAGTATCACTCACTGACCGGTAACCAGCTAAAAGTAGCTAACTATTGAAAAGCTTATTACTGTGTTTCGAGATAATCACATGATTTTCCTTTCCTTTCGTTCTATAATTTATTTACTCTTTTTTAAGTGTGTAAATGCATTTACGCATATCTCTCCGCGGGCGACGTCGGACTCACCGGGGGAAAGATTTCCCGGTAATACCGACTAAACCTTCTACGCGGTTCGTCGATATAAGATGATGTGATGTTCCTAGATCGTAAGTGACACTGGTATCGCAGTGCATATGATTGTTTGGCTACGTATTACAATACCGAAATTTCATAATAACTATGACTGAAATACCGACGTCCAAAACAACGAAATTCAAAATACCGAAAGTTTTAAATGCCGATAGCCGTTATATCGAAACATAAAATACCGATGTCCAAATGCCCGAAAGGATGAAACCCCGAATGGACGAAATGATAATATCATACGTATAATTAAGAAAAAAAACTAGCACGTTATTACAAAAAATATACCTAATTATTATTCCTCAGTTCTATGGTAGAACTAATGGGAGATTTGGACGGGACGGAGCTATTTCTGTGTGGGATTACAAAAAAGAACCTAACACAACCTACCTCTTCCGAGTCAGAATCTTCGGGATTTTAAACTTCGGGCAAATGAAGTTTCGGGAATTTAACCTTTCGGGCAAATAAACTTTCGGGATTTACAACTTTCGGCCAAACAATCATTCGGCGTTTAATTTTTCGGGATTTCTTCCATAGGTATTTTAAAATACGGTTTTTTAAATTTCGGTATTGTAATACGTACCCGATTGTTTGACACATCTGTTGTATTAAGTTCTAATACCCTGACTAAAACTTCCTATTATACTTTATTATCTTCTTCTTTGTAAATAATACTAATTATTTGAGTTACAAATGACTAGTATTTTTCTTATGCATTCTTGCTAACCCATTCTTGACCACTGTGCCACTGCCGTTGTATCCTCTGCAGTTTAGATAGTAAAATTAATTGATAGAAGTGGGTTTACCTCAGATTTGAACCTGCAGATGCGTCCTCTCAATCGCAATTCCGATTTTTATTTGAGCTATCGCCTATAAATAATATCGGCTATGGTAATATTTGCGTTCATAATGAGCCATTTAACCTCCTAATAGGCGTTTATGTGAAATAATTACCATACTGATAGAATCCGGCGTTGGAAGAGCGGCTATAATGATTACGATAACTGACACGTTGACCCTACGCGCGTCAATAAAGCTGATTATAATTAATTTTTGGAAGCAAAATAAGGAACACTTTTGTAATTAAGTTATAAAAGTACTAGATTTTGCAATTCCACCATGTTTTAATGTAGTATTTTCTATTCTGGTGTATAAACAATACAAAATAATAGTTTTATCAAAATCCGTTTAGTGGTGTTTGCGTGAAAGAGTCAGAAACATCCATCCATCCATCTTAACTACATCCATCACCCTACTTTCATGTTTATAATATTACTAGTTTTCACCCGCGGCTTCACTTGCGTAAATGTAGGTTAGGTTAGGTTAGGTTTGCAACAGTTATTTTTTCTGGATGAAAGGTACCCTATGTCCTATTCTGTACCCCTGACAACGTGTATGCAAAATTTCATGTTAATCAGTTGAGTAGTTAAGGCGTGAAAGCGTAACAAACAAACAAACAAACTCATTTTCGCATTTATAATATTAGTTAGGATTAGGATAAAGGCAGAGATAAAATTTTGATCATAAACAGGCTTGATTTTAGTATGTATCTTTTTAGAGTGTTCTGCTAATTTCTGGCACATTGGCTGCAACGTTATTTTAATAATATTTGCAATATAAACCCCTAAAATTTCACGCAACTCGGTTATTTCTCCCGCTCAAGCAAACAGCCACGGCAACAACGAAGTACAGACTCCTAACCAAGGATAAAACAAGAAATCTTTTAGCATTACTCGGAACGCCTGCCAGTTATAGTCTGGAATTCCTTTAGATCTGGAGTGCATCATCTGCATTTTAAATCACGTAGGTGACAATCTTACGACCTGCTAGATGCCAAGCAGTCGTATCGTTGCCTATATGCAACTGCAATAGTCGCATAATTCCGCTCGGGATTAAAGGGTACGTGGAAAGATCAAATAGATGACTAGAAAGTGGATCGAAGGACCAATTGGACCCGTAGAGTTCACCAAACGAAACGCAACAGTGTATATTGCTGCTTTACATCGATATATATTATAAGAATATGGTACTTCTTTGGTGGAGCCGGTAAATTTATGCTTGATTCAGGAAGGCACTTCTCATGTAGTTCTGTGTTTCTGCTGTGAGCAGAGTTTCCAGAACGTATCAAAAAGCTCAAGCACTGTCAACAGTCAGCTAGTGATTATTATTTTTGGTGCTGTCATCGCGATCATTCCACCACTACCTCTACAGTAGTAAACATCTTTGAGTATGGATATTGCTTACTAGGTAGCTAGCCCTACCTCTAGCCTACCATTTTTTTTTGTCGTGGGTTAATGCTCCTGATGCATAACCCTCTCTACAAGGGGAAGCGAGAAGGCTAGGTATGTTGAGCTCTCCCGGGCCTTCAGCCTGCCTAGATCATTACCATCATAGTTACTGTATCTACTATCAAAAAATAATATTACGTGATTTCTATGTGACTTTTATTAGCAGTACATGTTGGTTGAAGCTGAGCCGGAGGCGTAGTAAGGTCGAGGAAAACATTACCTCAAGTTATTAGAGTCAAGTCCCAAAAACTCTACGAAATATGATATGCTATTCAACATTTAAAGGTCAATTTCTAACCTTTATATTAATTAAATATAACCTTTTGCTATGAAAACACAAGAAATATTTAAATAAAGATTCCGTACAATTGCGAATATCTGTCTCTTATGTTTGCTTTAGTGATATACCTATACGCGTCAGGTAACGATAATTTTAAATTTATATAAAATCAATTCTGACGGCCTCGATGGCGTAGTCGTTAGTGTAACCGACTGCCACGCCTGAGATCGCGGGTTCGATTCCCGCACAAGTCAAACATTTGTGTGCATGAACATTGATGTTTGTCTTGCTCTGGGTGTTTCTATGTATAATATGTATGTATTTACAAAAAAAAAGGTATGTAGTTATGTATGTTTATCCATAGTCTAGTACCCATATTACAAGCTCTGCTTAGTTTGGGCTAGATGGTGTTGTGTGTATGTAGTAGAATATTATTATTATTATTATAATCAAATTGTCAGTATGGATAGCGTAGTGCTTTAAATAGACGCTTTGCCGCTGCCATTACGCCAAGTCTTATAAGTTCGCATCTTACATGAAGATTTTTGTGTTCGACAAATGGCTGGGTCTTTCTAACGTCGTTGTTTTAATGTTTTGTTCAGAGCCTCGCGATACAAGAATCTATAATAGTAATAATAATAAGTTTTATTTTTTTCCACCAAACATAATTTTACAATTTCGCACAAGTGTGATATTTCAACTAGGTAAGTAAGTTAGCAAAGTAAATATAACAAGTAGCGTATTATGAGGGGTGGACAGGAGCCTAAATTAGGGAAACCCTGTATTTCAGGTCTCCTGGACACTAACCCGTGGCTTTGTGAGTGTTTGTTCTACTTCAAGTTTTATGAAATCTGTGCGAGCGTGCGCGTGTGTGTGAGCGTGTGCGTGTGTTTGTGTGTGTGTGTGTGTGTGCGTGTGTATGTGTGTGTGTGTGTTTGTGTGTGTGTGTGCGTGTGTATGTGTGTGTGTGTGATTGTATGAGTTTATGTGTGTGTATGTATAACATTTTTACATTCGCGTGTAGTTTTAGGATATATATATATATATATATATATATATATATATATATATATATATATATATATATTTATCTATACTAGTTGTAGGTTGTAGTTCTGTTGATTAGCTTTTTTTGCCATAAATGATTACTACAACAAATATTGAGCGCGATATCGAACCCTGACCACTCAATCGCAAGTGCAAAGCCTTTTCAATTGGAAAAATTGTTGAAATGTAAATGGTCTGCATATACAAATTTGCTTACCAATGTTACATATTGGATTGTATGTATTTTAAAATAACATTAGTAACTGATAAACGATTTAAAAAAAACCTGCCAAATGCGAGTCGGACTCGCGCACGAAGAGTCCCGTACCATTATAAAAAAAAAAACTCGTTTATTGTATGGGAGCCTCCCTTAAATATTTGTTTTAGTTCAATTAAATTATTTATTTTTAAAGTAAATATATAACTAAATATTCTGTAATATTTCAAGCGTCTACCTGTTGCCGTTATCAATATCGAGCAAAAACCAGCAAAAATATCACGTTTGTTGTATGGGACCCCCCTTAAATATTTATTTTATTCTGTTTTTTTTATTATAGCGGCAACAAAAATACATCATCTGTGAAAATTTCAACTGTATAACTATCACGGTTCATGAGATACAACCTGGTGACAAATGGACAGCGGAGTCATAGTAATAGGGTCCTGTTTTACCCTTCGATCGTTATACATGATCGATTACATATAAATAATTTAGTACAAGATAACTTTCTTTTGTTATACCTAACAAAAAATTTGTTTTGTATACAAAAACAAGTCTCACACCAGCTTCCCTTCATGCCCTGTGTCGCAGAGGTACCTTACATACATGCTTTTTTGGACACAGTTTACCACATAAATAGTTGCCCCTTATAGGATTCGAATACAATGACCATTGTCGAAGCAACCGCTTGTCCACTGCGCCATCCATGCATCCTTGATATACAGATAAGATAATAGGTACCCTTAGCTTATGTCCTTTTTTATCTAAGCAAAATGCATGGTCCTGTGGGATAGATCTTTAAAACCAGGACAGGAAAGCGTCGGGTAACGGCTGATAATAAATAAAAATAAAATAACCGGCGTTATCGCTCGATCTAAAAGTGATTCCTACCAGCCATTTATTTTAGTATAAAGGAAAAATACCTTCTATATTGTAATGTAGACAAAAAGTAAAGAAATTATGTTCTTTGCTTTATTTAGTTTAACCTTTAATGTAAAATTACCTGTCAAATGCGACTTAGTAAAAGTATACATTTAATTTGATTCGTTTATATTATACTAATCCTAACTAACATTATAAAAGTGAAAATGAGTTTGTTTGTTTGTTACCTTTTCACGCCTAAACCACTGAACCGATCATCCTGCAATTTTGCATATACATTGACAGGTATACAGAAACGAACATATGCTACCTTTCATCCCGAAAAAAATTACTGTTCCCGAGGAAAACAATAATAACGTTCTTATGATAATAGATGGCGCCACGTGTCTTTCGAATCATGATTGAATTATATTATTACAAGCAGAGTACAACTCGAATTGATTGTCAAATTCTAAATTTACGCGAGCGAAGCTGCGGGCATTAGCTAGTATTATATAAAGAGGTTATAAAGGAAAGATTAGATTTTTGTTTGTTTGTAAGGATTTACCTCAAAAATTATTCAACCGATTTAAAAAATTCTTTCACCATTAGAAAGCTATATTATCACCAAGTAACATAGGCCATATTTTATTGTATAAAAGTACCGTTACTAACATAACCTAACCTAAACTACTTTTACGCGAGCGAAGACGCGGGCAAAAGTAAGAAAATAAAATGAAGATGTCATATGACATAAAAACCATAATAAATATACATGACAAAAATATATTAGGAATATTGTGTGCAAAATAATATAGGTTGTATACAGTTTTTGTATACAAAAGATAAAATCATCTTTATTGTACACTAATTGGCTTTAATTTACATAAATACAGCAGATAACAATGTGCAAAGGGCGACAGTATCGCTAAAAGCAATCTCTGACGGGCTAACAATGTCTACTTATTTATGAATATTCGGCTGTTGCCATATTATAATCATGTTAAAATTGACTGTTAATTAGATTAGATTCCATATAAATTCATAGCTCATAAGTATATTCTCGAAGGTAGTAAGTAGTAGAGCCTCGCTGATTTCAGCATGAATGGGCCGGCTCGACCGGGGAAGGACTACCCTCTCACAGAATATCGACGTGAAATAGCAGTATTCCTATTGTTGTGTTTCGTTCGGTGAGTGAGAGTACCTGAGGCCCAATCATCACTTTACCCCCTTCCCGCTCCTTATCCTTCCCACTTCCTTTCCTAAAGGGTCGACAGCGCGCAATTGATACCTCTGGTATTGCAGGCGTCCATAGGCTACGGTGACCACTTACCATCAGGTGGGCCGTATGCTTGTTTGCCACTTTAATTGAATAAAAAAAACATATGTTCTTGGCTATATTGTACAGTCTTCATATATATATATATGTGTATGTCATACATAGTATGCTATGACGGGCTTACAATGTCTACTTATTTATGAACACCCAAATAGGTGTTGCTACATTAAGATGAATCAGCGATAGCCTAGTGGGAAACCGTTCAACTGCCACGCTGACGTCTCGAGTTCGATCCCAAGGCGCGCATCTCTAACTTTTCGAAGTTATGTGCGTATTAAATCTTAATATGTATAAATTACGTGTCACGTTGTTTGTCCGCTATGGACTCCTAAGGTACTGATCCGATTTTGATCAAACATCGTAACCATCTTTAATTTGGTCCAACTTAAAAGATAGTCGATAGGAGAGTTTTATTTTAAAAGGGCAAGAATTATCTAATGTGAAGCAGACGAAGTTGCGCGGGATAGTTAGTAGTTAATAATTATCGCTCGCTTTAACGGTGAAGGAAAAACATCGAACCTGCTTGTCTGAGAGTTCTCCATAATGTTCTCGAAGATATGTGAAGTCTGCCAACCCGCATTGGGCCAGCGTGGTGAACTATGGCCTAAATCTTCTCACACTGAGAAAAGGCCCGTGCCCAGCAGTGGAACACCTTAATACAGGGCTGATATTATTATAATTATACATATGTATATGACGATGTTTAAATTAACATACATACATAGTTTCACGATACGCAGCGATAGCTCAGTGGGGAGACCAACAAACTGCAATGCAGAGAGTCTCGGGTTCGAACCCACGTCGCGCACCTCTGACTTTCGGAAGTTATATGACTTCGAAATGATGTGCGTATTGATTGACAATTATCGCCTGCTTCGTGCCTCGGAGAGCACGTTAAGCCGTCGGTCCCGGCTGCCATTTACATCTATGGCAGTCGTAATTGGGAAGCCGTCTAATATCCTGCCAATTGTCTAGCCTTAGGGTATCGTTAGCCTTCGGGTTGCGGAGGTCAGGTGGCAGCCGCTCCGTGTAAAAACTGATATCCATTCAAATCCGGTTATTGTACAAAGCCGACCCCAAATGACTTGGGAATAATAAAGGCTTGGCAGAAGAAGACATAGTCTCACGCCTATATTCCCGAAAGGGTAGGCAGAACTGTATTTCTAGGTCCGACGTATTAAAGGGCGAGCCTATCGCCATTTTAGCTGCTAGTTAGAATTTCTTAGTCAGATAAAACCCAATAACAATTTGCCCGACGACCCAGGGATCGAACCCAAGACCGCATGCTAAGCAATCGCATATACTTCTGCTACGATATCAAGGCAGGCAGTAGACTTAATTATGTGGCTATATTTTTGTCTCAAATTGTGTCATCGGCTTACAAGCCACATTAATATTCCAGTAATAAGTCCCGAAACGCCAAAACGAGTAGATATTAATTGTAGCTTTGTTACACGGCCCTTTATAATATTACGTTTATTATACCAAAGCCTACTCCCAGGGGATATCGACAGATCGTTCGTAATTAAAACAAGATGTTGAACATCGACAATCGTGAATTTACTAGCTCAGAGGAATATAATTGTCTTTTTAATATTTTAGGTACGGTGGCAATTCTGTATTAACTTGAAGTAGTTTGACTAGATAAGGTTTTGCCACCCTTAAGAAGATCGTAGAGCGTTTTATATAAAACTAATGTGGTGAGTAGTAGTTACCGTATATCATATTTTACTCCTATTTAAAAATGTATCTAGAACGTAAAACACCACGACACACACGACGTATTTACGTATTGTAATAAAGGAGTCAATTTTTGAGGGCCCTGACACCCATAACACAAATTCAATCTTAGCTTGGGTGTCAGATGGTTACAACACTGTAATAACCTACAATTTGTAAAAATAATGTTTGTTTTAGTACATTGTATGTACAAAATTGTAAAACTGGTAATAAAGATTATTATTATTATATTGGTGCGTATGTATATACGCACAGGCAACATATGAGTTTATGAGGAACTTGGAATCAAACCGAGACGTCTAGCCGCGCCGAAAACAACTTACGAACTGAGCGACGCGCTTTTTTTTTTTTTTTTTTTTTTTTTGTGTGTGCTAGTTGTTGGCCTCAGATGGCCTTTACAACTTTACGCGGACTGTGGGTGAGCGCAGAAGGCTCCCAACCCGTTATAAAATAAACTAGACAACGTTGGTCCCCAAGGGTGGACTACCACGGACCTCGGCTTGGGGCGTTGTCGGCAACGTGGATCTAAGGTGATCCACGGAATTAACATTAGCGCGACGCGTATTCCGGCCTCTGCGGCGAGGGCGGAACCGCGGACGACTTTGAATGGCTTCGCGAGCCGTGTATGCTTTGTCTTGTGCGAGTGTGATGCTATCATCTGGTTCGTCTAATATGAGCCTAGGTCTCCTAATTTTGGATATCCTAGATTGAGTGTAGTTTATCGCCGCAACCACTAGCGGGTTGGGGTGAGTCTGAGCAGAGTCAAAGTAGCTACGAGAACACTGCTTCATGAATTGCCTGATGGTCGGCAGCTCTAGATCTATGTGTAGATCTTCGTTGCGCACGAACCACGGTGCTCCCGTAGCTTTGCGCATGAATCTATTTTGTAGTGTTTGTAGCCTATGGATCCTGTGTGGCTTAACGTGTGCGAATACTACACTGGCGTAGGTCATTATGGGTCTAACACATGCTGTATACAGCCGAACTTTGTGTCTAAGTGATAGTTTCGAGCGACTGTTTATGAGAGGATGTAGTCGACCTAACACGAAGGCGGCCCGGTTGCGAACCTTCCTTAGGTGAGGTAGAAACGAGAGTCGATTGTCAAGGGTGACACCTAGATACTTGGCTTCACTAGCCCATGGGATAGCGGAGCCAAACATTCTTATTAGAGGGGTCGCACCCGGGGGGTACAGGCGAGGTTGTCTCCTGTGAAACAACACCGCTTGACTCTTCTCGGGATTGACCTCTATTCGCCATTTCCGAAACCAAGCGCCTAAGGCGTTGGCCGCGGATTGGAGCTTCCTACTAACTGTGACTGGGTTTTGGCCTGCATAATAAATGGCTGTGTCGTCTGCAAAAAGTGCTGTCTGCGCTAGCCTATGCTTCGGTATGTCGGCGACGTACAGAGAGTATAGCAGCGGGGAGAGCACTGAGCCCTGGGGCACACCGGCGCGTATAGCGTGAGGTGGTGACAAGGCCCCCTCGACGCGGTAGCGAAAGCTTCTATTTGACAGAAAGTCTCGTATGATGAGTACGAGCTTGGGAGGGACACCCTGAGCGACGCGCGAAGGTGCCACCTGTTTTATACTCCGCATTATTTATAAGCCGCCGCGCCGCAAACACACACGCTCAAGAATTTCCAAGAATTGCCTCGTAGATTTTAGAATTTTGTTTACTTGTCGCTGATTGGTGCAAATGAATATTGTGCGCATTAGTGCGAGCGCTACTCATAAGAACAATAAATTGAATATAAGAAGGTTTAAAATTGTAAATATATTCTCAGTTGAATCAGTCTACGTGTTTCACTATAACCCTAACGGTTATTAGCTACGGACCTGGTTTATGCCTGCCGGCTGATAATACATTAAAATATAAAAAGGAAAGTACTCGTAATATCAGTGGTAGCCACTTGGCTTAAAGAGCGAAATGTGTACGACCATGTCAAAGTAGTAGTATTCAAAGAAACCACCGTAAAAGTAGTAACAGTACCAATAAAAACATGGTACTTTATAGCACATTATTTACTATGGTATTTATTGGCCAACTGGCCTATTCATAACGTCACCAAATATTAGGCAATTGCAGGCTATTCCATTCAAAATGAATTTTAGAACTCTCTTATGACCGAGTCTTAAATAGTTTCATTCATTAATTACTTATAATGCAAATTAAATTTCTAGACGAGTTTGCTTTTATCGTCTGTATACAGTCCAGTGTAAAGAGCTATGCTATAACTTATGCAGCTCTCCCCTTTCATCTGTATCAATAGAAAAGCTGTTGAAATGACTGTAATAAAGTGTTTCGTCCATAAGCAAAATAACATTATTATTGTAATACGGTTCCAAAAGTTACCGTTAACATTATTCCTTTAGTTTACTGCTGAGGTCGAACTAAGCAAGCTTTAGCTAAAGCCACGGTACGTTTGCTTCAGAGTTCCAAAGCGAGCGAGATCTTTCCAAATCCATACATGATTACCTATATTACACAATACAATTACTGGGTTCTTATTGTCCGAATTCAATCTGGATCGGTAGGCAACTGCGTGTTCCCAGGCAAATAGTGGCCGAAGCAAACTTCAATCAAATGGAAATAAAGCCTAAATTTGGCATGGGTACACTTAGTCTCACCGAACATCGTTCAAATTCTTGCTATAGTGGTTTCTTCTTTGTCATTATTTACTGTGTAAACAAAGTCCAGTATTATAAAATCTGGATCTATTCGATTGTATGTATTAACAACACCTACTTTTTTGTAGCAAACTGCTGTATAATTTGATAGGCAGTCAAAGCGACAAAAAATATAGAATAATCGAAAAGAGTAGTAGCACGCTTCTGAGTGTTGGTATTTTTGGTGCTATTAATTATAATTGCAAAATTAAAAGCAGCAATAACCTAGCGTGGAAGACCGTTGGATTAAAACGGCAACGACCTTTTCTAGTTTAGGTTACTCTCCTAATATTTCCAAGGCCTTGCCCTACGCCACGTGAATAATTGAAAGGTGGTTTCGCTTTCGCGTTTGATCAAATAATTACATACAATATCAATATAATATGTTACTGTAGAAGGTTCGAGGTTAGCTAATAATAAGTCTGGTTTAAGATAAAAATAACGAATTTATTAATCGGAGCAAAGGTAAAATACAAAGGAGCGAGGGAACACGCGCGATGACCGCTAATCGAGTACTGAATTGGTTAATCAATCAATATAAAATTATAAAGTGAAGTAAAATACTTAGTTGACAATAGTATTTGGTTTCACAGTACATGCTCCCGGGCCAAAAAGATACAAAATTCACACATCTTCTAATTTAAATCGAAATTTTTTCACTATAGGTGAGGTAGCTCTGTCCCGTTTTAGAGTTATTTGCCGCACTAGGCAATTCATTATCATTCACTTCACTCGGCTGACGGTCAGCCGGACTCTGCTTTATACTCTGCTCTTAGAGTATTCGTCAATGTTTTATAAATGTTTTTAGATTTGATTTTTAATCGATAGTCGCCAAATATTGGCTTCCCAGATTTGTAAAATCTGAAATTCGTGATATTAAACATTGTAGAGAATGTTTCTTTGAATCTGGATGTTATTATAGAATCTAGAAATGAAAATCAAGAAAATGATTTACATAACCGTCATTTATTAAATAGATTATAATTTAATTCAAGATGCTTCGAAAATATCTTAGATTTTCAAGATAATTCCCGAGATGTTCCAAGGGTTAATTAATTATGCTTGAATTCTGTGCAAAGTTTCGAAAATTAAACCATCTTTTTGTTGCTTATTTAAATTTGTAGGTGTGGTTTAGACTTGTTGCTTGAGATGTCTGTTTAACCATTTCACTGCTGACAGGGCTCTATCTGAGCACAAAATCGACTAAAACATTGTTTAGAAGATGTTCGTAATATTTGAACTAGTGGTGGGCTATTATCGATTACAAATCGCAATTATTCGAATGTTCAGGGTCAAAATATTGGGGACTTTATAAAAACCGAATGCAAGTAATAGTTTGTGGTCATCACTATCTCGTATGGAAACATAGTCATGCAGTGTAATGGTCACGAATTCTATAGAAATATCATCACTTGGTCATACTTTTAATGAAAATTTCTTCGTGATATTGTAGATCGATTTAGAAAACGATTGCCTAGGTTAGGGTTCGGCTATGGTAAGGTAGATCTAGTCACTGAAGTTGTTTCAGTTCAAGGAACCCACGACAAATCGTGGGTTCCTTGAACTGAAACAACTGCAAATAACTTGCCTTACAAGGCAGAAGTAAGCGCACCATTGTAAGTTTATTCGGTAGGAAGTTTCCATCATTCCCCTGGTGAGCCCGACGTACCCTCCCGGCTCACTTTTTTCCGCAGATAGAGATGCGCAAATGGCATACACCTGCGTTAAAAAAAGCATAGGGTATCCCCTCCCCCTTCAGACAGTAAACGGCAAAAAGATTAAGTCACGTGGGACCTGAACTTTAACTGAAGAAAGCGTAGGTGTGGTACGTCTTTGTGTACATTTCATTTACAATTTTTCGTATCTTTTACGACGATACATACGTTATATTATAATATCCATTACTAGGTTTCACCAACGACTTCGCTGGCTTGGTTTTGAAGGTACATGCATTCCTAGTAAGTATTAAGGTAGTTGTAAATATAGTGGCCAATTACTTCAGAAATTTAGAACAAACAAATAAATTGTCTGTTTATTTGTTTGTTTTAAATTTTAAAGACAGGAAATCTTAAGCGCTCCTTACGTTAAAAAAATGTGTCAGATGATTATCAGGCGAATACCAAGATAATAGACGTACTGGAGAAGGCGAGGTTAAAACTATCATGAACATGATTAAAATATTATGAAAGTCAATCGAACAAGCAAGATATTCCAGGATTGTAGTAAATAAAACTTGCCTACCCAAACCGATCAAAAAGGCGTGAGTTTATCCTAATTAATATTATAAATGCGAATGTGAGTTTGTTTGTTTGTTACGCTTTCACGCCTTACTACTCGACCCATCATCATTAAATTTCGCATACACGTTCTCAGATGTACAAAAAGTTATATACTTTTCTTTGGTACCTATTCGGTTTATTAACCTCACAAGTTACCGCGTCAGCGACATACCGCACACTTGACCGCGTCAGCGCATTACAATACTTATACATTTATTTGTTTCAATTATTTACTTTACAATAAGTTTTTAGCAAGATAAACTCGTGTATCAAGAAAATAAATATATTCCAAATCATCAAGGATTTTTTATTTAGCAAGATATATCAAGTGTGTCGTTCGGCAGCATCAAGGCAACCGCACGACAGTACCATTCATTTAGAAAAAACAAACTGTTCCCGAGAGTTAGTTTATTGACAAAATCTACATAGTGAAGCCGTGGACAAAATCTGGTATATTATAATTATTATAGTCCATATTTTAACATACGTTTATATTAATTTTAATACAGAGTAATATCCTGATTAATTCAACCCTTTTATAATATATGTATTTTAATTTCCGTTTCAGCACGAGCTAGATTAATACAGAAACCTTTTATAAGAAAACAGGCTTTATAAACTTTGTTTAATAGACTTACAGAAATATTATCATTAGAGTGTAGGTAGTATATATCGTTGTTGTTTGTTATTTAGTTTTCGATTTTTTCAGCAGCGACGTGGCATATCCGTGTTGCTTCTGAAAAATCCGAGATCCGAGATCAGAGTCTTACCCTATTAAGTGGAGTTTAAAATCATAGCAGACAATACAGGTGTAAGTCTATATACTTTTTTATTGGGCATATAGATATTATAAAAAATGATGAACGTATGAATATACTGCATACAATCCAAAATATACAACAGCACCATACAATATTTTAGTATAAAAATTTCGAACAGAAATATAAAGAAATATGTAGTATATGAGAGAACAATTATCATACGTGGACATAGAAAATTTTAGCCCTTTCATATGAGAGAACCGTTAGTGTTGCATCCTCGAATCGCCTCAAATGGTGCAAATACCGCAGGGTTAATTGCCAATTAGGGTTTTTGGGGCGATTGCTATAGAAGCACTAGGTTTATGAGCTTCGCTCCCTCCTGTATAGAATTTTTCTTGTTACAAAGAGTTAGATTGCTATTCAGCGGAGCCCCAGTCTTAGTAGATTGCAATGATTGTGTATCGGTATTACTGCTGCTGGTGTTTCAAGTGTTATATAATAATAATAATGATTTATTTTCTCTTCCACAAAGGTAACGTAAAAATATCATTAAAATACTTAAATAAAAAACAAAATATATGGATACGATATGTAATAATCTTTGGTGATCTGTAAATAACTGTTTCAAGGCTATATCATTGTATCAATGCAAGTAATGACCTTCTTGATACAGGGATTATTCAATGTATGTGCGTGATTTATTGAAATATAGGAAAAATGTATAATCACAAATATAATACGATAAATACTTGCAAAATTTCAATTGTCTCTATTTTCCAAAATTATAATATATGTTTGTTTTTATGGCAGTTATTATTAAAAGATTGTTGATATAGTCACAGTAAAAAATAAATAAATAATTATAAAAATAATTTTACATATTTTATATTACATATTTGTTTATTGATCAGTTACTTATATTGCTGACTGTAGCTTTGTGACCTTAACGCCTTGCTTTGTTGGACCATGGCTGACATTAATTAAATTAAACTTAATTAAAATTACTAAATATTACATTTTACACACGTGTCATGTACAGGCCTAAATTAATTAATAATTTTGGAATTGTGGTATAGTTATTCACATATCGCGCCTGTATCACAGGTAATTGGATATCGTGTTATATCGTCAATCATAATATTTAGGATAAAGAGAGTAAATTCGGACGTAAAATACCTCTGTCTGTTTTTTTGTAGATATAATATTATGTATTATATTATAAAAGGCTCGACCGGGGAAGGACTACCCTCTCACAGAATATTGACGTGAAATAGCAGTATTTCTACTGTCGTGTTTCGTTCGGTAAGAGAGAGTGCCGGAGGCCCAATCACCCTCTTTCCCCCTTCCCGCTCCTTCTCCTTCCCACTTCCTTTCCGAAAAGGGTCGACAATGCGCAAGTGATGCCTCTGGTGTTGCAGGCGTCCAAAGGCTACGGTGACCACTTACCATCAGGTGGTATGGTTGTTGTCACCTTAGAGGTATAAAAAAAATATGTGTTGTCGTTACCTACCAGTACGCCATATAATGTTCTTCAAAAGCCAAGTATGAAAAATTGGCTATATACATTTAAAGATTTTATCCGATAATCCTAACTTCCTAACTAGTAATATTATAAAAGAGAAAATGAGTTTGTTTGTTTGTTTGTTTGTTCCCTTTTCACGCCTAAACCACTGAACCGATCATCCTGAAATTTTGCATATAAATTGTCTGGTGTACAGAAACGAACATAGGCTACCTTTCATCCCGAAAAAAATACTGTTTCCGAGGAAAACAACAAAAACGTTCTTATGATAATAGATGGCGCCACGCTTCTTTCGAATCATGATTGTATTATATTATTATACAAGCAGAATACAACCCGAATTGATTGTCAAATTCTAAATTAACACGAGCGAAGCCGCGGGCAAAAGCAAGTATAATACATAAATTAAACCACAGTAGTCTAGAGGAGAGACTGGTAGATTATCAAGACAAGAGTGTTCGAATATGTGGCACGTACTCCTGACTTTACAAAGTTGCTCGTGTTACTTACCTATCTTGTATAGCTTAGCGTTGAATGAAAACAACGTGCGGAAACCTGTACACCTAAAATCTCACTATAGGTTGCCAAAAAGGTATTTTAATTTTCGATAAAATATTTGAAATATTTATAATTATTCAGATGCTTTAATCGAATTACGTAAAAGTACAATCAAACATTAAATAAATTTGTGTTTATTTATTTATGGAAAATGTTTTATTATAATTTTTCTATAGTAATCAATTGTTGTAATCGATTAAAAATTATCATTATTGTGTATGATAAAGCAATTCAAAATCTCTAAAATGTTTTTCGACTTAATATGTCGCTGTAAGCAAATGTTTGTTCTCTAAGGAATGCATGAAAATGAAAAACTTGATTAAAGACATAAAGAAAAACAGTTTTCAAATTTTTTGCCAGCGTTTTTCTTATGGAATAAGAGGCAAACGAGCATTCGGATCGCCTGGTAAGCGATTCCGCCACCCATGGACACCCGGAACACTAGAGGAGTTATTTCTTCATAGAGACTAGCAACAAAATTGCCACGTCATTAAACTGTATTTTAAATCTAATTACCATTTTTATATTTAGTAGAAAAGCAGTCAAAAGTAAGAAAATTGTCTAGGGAAAGCTATATAATTATGTATATATTTTTATTTCATCAGTGGAATATGTATTTTTTTGGATGTTATCCAAATAACTAAACACTTCATGCAGGGACATTTTGGCTCTACTAAATCATAGTTATTCATTCAGAAAGCACCTCTCTACAAGACCTACTTTTCAGAAAGCATGTGTGGGTTTGTCTGTAAAATCCTATAAAATATAGCAACGATAATATACGAGATTTAAAAGAAGCTAAGTTTAATATAAGCGTTACAAATTACGAATGCTCAGTGACAAAATTATAGTCAAAAAGTTTGCCTCAGAAATTTTGTTCAGGCCAAAGTTATGGTCGTTCAAATATACGCTTAAACAGTTACGGAGTGGATATCACGAAGGCGTGCTTTTGGAGTTTATTTCCATGCTTACACAGTCTTAGTTATAGATTTTTCTATTTTTCACTCAGTAATATTAAATCAAACTGCTTTTTTCACATAATTTAAGTAATTTCCGTGATTATTATACTATGTATTTTAAAATTTAATAGGGGACTATGTTAGTTATTATCTAGCTATATTTTTGATGTTGTGTTCCACTTCCCTCGCGAAATCTCGCCAGCCTGCACTCACACACTTTTATTTCATTTAAAAAGTCAAAGGATTGGATTCTAACATGTCCTATCACTATGCGACCTCGGCTTTTCAAACCGCAGAACCGGTCTCAGTATTGGTAATTTACTTCTTTCCTTTACGTATAGGTGGTAAAAGGGACCTGTATTTATTGAAATTTCACGGGTTGATAATACCATCCCGTTTATTTGAACTGCCAATTAGATTTGTGTTTCGACTGAAAGGCAGAATTGCCAGTCGGCAGTGATTTGAATACGTTATCCTGGTATTGTTTCTACTCGGGAATATAGCACAGGTATGTCCATAATAGAAAACATAGTGACACCTGCATGTCTTAAAGTTCTCCATGATATTCTCGAAGATGTATAAAATCATCCAACACCTTTTTATTCAATAGAGCCCGCGTCCAGCAGTTGGGTACTTTATGTTTATACAGTGTTCCTAATATGGACAGCGTATTCATCTACAACCAAAATTAATAAAAAACAGACTAGTAAAAGTGTCGTCTACCATAATATAGTTTAAACATTTGGTAATTTTCTCATTATTGTTGACACAAAATTTCAATTCAGAATTACGAAATTGCCACGTTTTTCTTAGACAAAATGTATACAGAAAAAATAACTCAGTCAAACCGGGGAGTTGTATTACATTTGGTAAAGTACGAAACTTGAACTTTTAGACTTATTTTTCTTTGAAATATTCTCAACGATTATTCTTCTAAGTTTCTTTGTGACAATGCCCAACGGACTGTGAAATGAAACTCAAAAGTTCGGCTATCGTGTGTTCTTGTTTTTTTTCGAAGACGTCTTCTCACTTGTCTATATTCAGTTCGAAGCTATCTTTGATACGCATCACGATCATGTCACTAGGTTAACATGTCAATGGTGAGAATGCCAGACATAATTGAAAACCTATTGTGTCTGGACGCTGGCGTTCCGCAGCGACTCAATAGGGGTAAATAAAATAATCGAGTGCAACAAAAATGCTAAATAATAATTATATTATGTAAATAAGTAAAAAGGTACTATACTGTAGTAGTATATTTTAAATTGTGTACAATACAATATGTACATATACATGTGCTTCTGTAATGAAACTGTTGATTACAACGGCTCATATATTTTTTACTTGAATTAAGAAAACTATTTAGTCATAATTTTAGTTAATTACATATTATGTCAACACGATAATATTATAGCAGATACTATACTGAAACATGGTTTTCATCTACAAGCCGATGCAAATAGACGAGCAATTTCAAATTTTAATGTTTTAAGAGCATCCTAACACAATGAAAAAGCATTGTGTCTAGACCGCAGCATCCAAGCGATGGCCAAGAAATTAAAAATAAAACGCTTTTCATTCACATGCCAATGACTCAATCAATTTTTAAAAAAATATATTAAGAAAATATCCAAGAGGCTCCAAGGAAGCCATTATCCCGCTTACAGCCGTCTCCAATCCACTTGTTAAACATGGTGATTACGTCTACATTACAACCCTACAGGGTACCATACTGACGTCATTACTTTGTAGAGTATAGACGAGAATTGCTTCGAGTAAAAACAATGGTTATCTCTCGAATCTTCTGATTCGAAAAGCCTATTGTCTGACTGAAATGGTAAAGTTTTCATTATGACACCTGAATTCTGCCCGCTCTTGTCATATATTTTCAGCAACAATTACACAGACGATACAAATATGACATTTATATTGCCGAACTGACGGTGATGCCAGCATTCAGCACCGTCTCTCAGTTAGCAAAAATATTATTATTACTTTAACTTCTAGAAGAAGGACGGTGTACAGTATTCCGCGCAGCGTGCTTCATACAAGCACTCCATCTGCTTCTCCTAAAAATACAAAGCACAAAATACCGTGCTTTGTGTTTTCAACTACACAATTCGAATTTAGACTGGATACCATTGTATAATCTGTATTTTAACTGAATGATAATTGTATGTAAATTGTATTCATGACAACATAAATGGAGAATTGTTCATGAGAAAATAGGCTTTGCGTGAGAACCTGTTTTCCCATGTGTTCTTTATGGCCTCGATGGCGTATTGGTTAGTGTAACCGACTGCCACGCCTGAGGTCGCAGGTTCGATTCCCGCACAAGTTACCTAAACATTTGTGTGCATGAACATGGATGTTTAATATGTATGTATTAACAAAAAAAAGTATATATGTATCCATTGTCTAGTACCCATAGCACAAGCTCTGCTCAGTTTGGGCTAGCATAAAGCACATTACCTAGAAATGGTTACAGTGCTGATTAATTAAAAAGTTAATTAACGTGACCGCAAGAGTGTAATTATTATTTACCAATCAAATCAAAATTAAATTTTTGTCGTGCGATTTTAAACACAATATCTTAGGCTTGATTTCGGGGTGGGAGAAAGTTACAAGGGATTTCCAGAAATTCTCAATAGCACCATAGAGTCTCGAAGTGTGAATAGAAGCCTGAAGTTGTATGCTGTGTATGCATGTGAATTAAGTCACTTTGCCGCGACTGTGACGTATGATACGTCATTGATTATCCTTTCAGAAATCCACGACCGGTGTCTGAAAGGCTAGTCAACAATGTGTCAAAATCAAACTCTTGTCAAGTGATTGGATTGGCCGTTATTCAGTCAACTGTTGACATGTGGTTAAGCGTTGACAGCAAATTTTTGTGTTGATCTGCTTTTAGAAATTGGAGTCAGTGATAAAATAAGGTACGGAGAAAGTTTTTTTTACTTGATTAGGTACAGTCAGCAACATACATAGCTAACCATTAATAGTCATAATTTTGAAAGAGAGAAGCAATTGAAATCTCTTAAGTATGTTGGGACTCCACATTGTAGCTTATACAGTATCCTTGACTATATTTCTAGACGATTAACTATTGGCCATATCAGCACAAATATTTTTCTGATTGCTAGAAATCCGATATCAAGACCTAAGTTGAAATTATACGGCAGCACCGCGATTTAATCGTTTTATTTAGCAATAAAAATCTGATCGTAAAATATGAAACATAATTTTATTGTTGTACCAGATCAATAAGAATGGAATAGAAATATAAAGAAAATGTCTTCAAGTGTAGCATTCATTCATTTATTTATTTTTAAATACCTTTAATAACAGCCGAGGTTGCAGTTATCCTGGTAACTAGGAAACAGACGTTTTTGGACTTTGATTTTTCAAGGTATAAGTTGCCAAGCTGTTGCTTATAGCGATATTAAAGAAGAATAGACGCTCAGCAAATACCGCGGTATCTAATTTATTCCAAAGCCTGGGTGGAAGAAACTATGGAACTGGTGCTGGTTGGTCCAGAATGTTTTGAGATGGATAGGATAAACGTTGTTACTGAGTAAAATTATAAACTATCAATGTATTTGGACACTTACAATACTCGCTCGTGGCTTGCTTGCAAACAAAGGAATTACAGATAGCGCAAGGAATAACGACCAATAGTCCACCAAGCTGGTCTCAAAAGACTGACTGAAGATTACATAAGTTTATTACGCTATGAGCCTACAATCTATTGTATTACCCTTTTCTATTTTGGTCATGTTTTAATGTGTTAATATTGATGTTTCCTGAGGCAAAATATAGCGTAAGAACGCTACCTTAAACCCGCGATACACGCCCACGATTCTAAGAAAGTATTATTACATAGGATTTCTTGATATACCGCGTTAAAAAGCTTATGACAGTGCAGCGCATATAAGAATAATATATTCACATTAAAAACTTTACGATCATTTTGCTTAACGTTGGTCTCGATACTCAACTCAGGGCTTGAGATGCTGAGACATAAATATTAGCTGAACAGTACCATAGACTGTTACTATCGAAAAGTACAAACGATATACTATCCACAAGTAAGAATTACATAAAATTCCCAACAAACACAATTTCATATTTATTTTCTGACTAACTTTTGTTCGCGGCTTCACTCGGGAATCGTGCTTGTTTCCTAGATGAAAGGTATCCTATGTTCTTTACTGTACCACTGACAAGATGTATGCGAAATTTCATGATAATTAATCGTAGTTAATGCACGAAACCACAACAAACAAACTAACTCACATTTGCATTTATAATATTAGTTAGGATATAAAAATAGGTACATTAACAAAATTACTTCGTAGTTTTTCCATGTTAAGTAAGGAAGGCAATTACTAACAAACACTCTTTCGCATTTATATTACAACATAGTTAGGAAGGTACTTTTAGTATTCGAGACCAAACAATACCTAGTAATAAAAGTGCCGTTAACACAGCTTTTGTCTTAAAGTTTTGTATTCCAATTTCAGGTCCAGTAATGTGTACTTAATCCGAAGTTTAAAATTGAAAAAGTATGTTAAGGATTTTTTCAAACAATGGCTGTATTTCCTCTAATACGAGCGGTTGTATGCTGCGTTCTGTTTCCTTTTCTTTAATACTTAAGTGGAAAATAGCATTGATTCGCCTAGTGTTAAGCTGTCACTGTAGAAAAACATAGCATATAGTTTCAGCGTTGGTGATCCCATGCCTAATTGTTTTTAAAGACATCTCCCTCACAAGGAATAATGCCTGTTTTTTTTATACGTCTATGGTGGTAAACAAGCATACGGCCCACCTGATGGTAAGTGGTCACCGTAGCCTATGGATGCCTGCAACACCAGAGGCATCACTTGCGCGTTGCCGATCCTTTAGGAAAGGAAGTGTGAACGAGAAGGAGCGGGAAGGGGGAAAGAGGGCGATTAGGCCTCCGGCACTCTAACTCACCGAACGAAACACAACAGTAGGAATATTGCTATTTCACGTCGATATAAATATTATTTTTCACGGGAGACTACAATAATTGTAAAAACGGACACACAGTATTCAGACTTGGCGCAAGCGCAGTGGCGATGCGACCACTTAGACCACTACGCCATCAGTGCATTCATCAAAAGCGGAGTGCAAGTACATTGTGGAACTTTAGTCAATTAGATAATTGTACGTGTGTTATCCGCACTTAGCCCCACAATTGGGCTATTGTGCGTAAGTAACCGACGCGAGAATTTGTTCGGTTACTCATACCACCTCAGCTCCGTCCAGAAAGATAATAGGGGACCGGTGTTGCGCAGTACCGCCTGCATCGTTTCTGGACTGGTTAGAAGTTTCGTCCGTTGGTTGCTCACGCTTTTACAATGTAGGAGCACGTGAGCTGGTGTCTCCTCGGTCTCCATGCAGCCTCTACATAAAGGACTGTTAGTGATGCCGATTTTGAATAGGTGTTTGTTGAGTGAGCAGTGGCCTGTTATTATACCCACTATGTGCACAGTGAGCAGCGATAGCTCAGTGGGGAGAACAACAGACTGCAATGCAGAGGGTCTCGGGTTCGAACCCACGTCGCGCACCTCTGACCTTCAGAAGTTAAATTACTTTTCGAAATTATGTGCGTATTAATTGACAATTATCGCCTGCTCCGTGCCTCGGAGAGCACGTTAAGCCGTTGGTCCCGGCTGCCATATGGCAGTCGTTATTGGGAGAGTGTCGACACAAAAGATCCCACTAGGTCGAAGTGACGCCGGTCTGCACTGACTGGCCCCCACATAAGATAAGATAAGATACCCACTAGGTGACGTGGGTTTTTCCTTGTGGAACGTAGCAGTTTGCGTGACAACTGTTTGTCTAAGGATGGAACGGCTTCCTTTCCTTAGAGCTTTAGTCAATATGCCCGATTCTGTTCAAGAGAGTCCAACATAACCTCTTTGTCCCTCAGAAATGAAAATAGAATGAAAGAGAAGAATGACCTATGCATAAAAAGGAAGTACACTCGTGCGTTGTCTACCTATCAAAACATAGCCCTGCTAGATTGCAGACAAATAAAACTTCTACCTTTTTGGTTATTCTAGATTATATTAATTTTACCGTATCAAGGTAACAGTACAATAATTTATCTTTTACAAAGTGTTTGAATAACTTTGAGAAATTTATAATAATAATAATAATATTCTACCACATACACACAACACCATCTAGCCCAAACTAAGCAGAGCTTGTACTATGGGTACTAGACAATGGATAAACATACATATATACTTTTTTTTTGTTAATACATACATATTATACATAGAAACACCCAGACCAAGACAAACATCCATGTTCATGCACACAAATGTTTGACTTGTGCGGGAATCGAACCCGCGACCTCAGGCGTGGCAGTCGGTTACACTGACCACTACGCCACCGAGGCCGACGAACTTTAACTCTTATCTTGGAGGGAAATGGTTGCCTCGCCACTGCCAGTGCACCGAGTGTTGTGGGTTCGAATCCCACACGGGACAAAACTTTGTATGACCCACAAATGGTTGTTCCGAGTCCAGGTGTTCTTTGTGTCCGTTATTTGAATGTTAGTAAAGTCCCCTGCGACACAGGATTTATTCCTAATACGGGATGAGTCTTCATAATAAACAAAAAACGTCTTTGGTGAGTTAACTGTAGGCGCATTTATCCCAGTGGTCTTATTAAACGTTTCGGGTTCGATTCACGTGTCTTGCAAACTATTTCAAGAAATTCTCAGATTAACGTCTAAGTTCTAGTTTTAATGTTGCACACGTCACACCCATTCCGTGCCTCGTAGAGCGATGTAAAGCGTTCCGTTTGCGCTGTCAATAATACTCGTGTGGGGATTATGATGAGATAAGCCGTTGAGCTTAAACCAGAAATGTGATTTGAAAATCCATAACATTTAGATTAACAACTAACCCTGCGAAGACGGTGCAAAATAATTTCTTATATTATAAATTCTATATTACAAAATAATTTCTTATAAATTCTTACTAATCTATACTAATATAAAAAGAGTTAACATTTGATTTTTTGTAAAGATTAAACTCAAAAACTACTCGACCGCGGTTATATTAAATATAGAAGTAGGTATGTATACTACTCAAAACAAAATAAGGGCCACTAAGATTTTTTGCTGTACCATGAAAACAATAAAGACATTAAATTGTTTAACTTATGTAACTACAAAATAATGTTATTGGTTATAATATAGGCTAACAATTGTTTAAAATAATGATCATGAATCGTTTTTTTTAAGTTCATAATGAAATTGGCCATTTTGAATGAAAAACATGAACAAAAGAAATCACCGGAAAAAGACAAAATACTGTTCTTGTCACTTTTGTTTCTTCTTTTTAGTAACGAGTATGTCCTCCTCTCTTAGCAATACACTCCTGAAGCCTCGTATGCATACTCTGGATCAAATTCCTCACGTTTTCTTCTGGAATCTCCTCCCAGGCACGTTTTAAGATGTCAATCACCTGCTGTTGGTTGTAGACCCCTTGCTCATTCTCTCTAACCCTTCGTTTCAATTAGTCCCACAATTGCTCGATTGGATTTAAATCCGGATTGTTAGCTGGCCATGGTAATACCTCAATATGAGACCCTTCTAGGACAGTTTGGGTCGATCGAGCTGTGTGTGCACGGGCATTGTCTTGCACCAGGATAAATCCAGGCCCCACTCGCTATGCAAATGGGATCACTTGAGGCCTGAAGACGTCCTCGATGTAACGTTCTGCAGTTACGGTACCCGCATTTAAAATGATGAGCTCGGTTTTACTGTGTAACCTAAACCCACCCCAAACCATTACGTTAGGACCACCGAAACGGTCAACTTCGTGGATGCAGGACTCCGAAAACCGCTCGCCGCGTTGTCTCCATACCCTAACACGCCGATCATCATTAAAAAATTTTACTTTGCACTCGTCTGTAAAAAGCACTTTGCTCCACTGATTAATCACCCAGTTCAAATACTGACGGGAGAATCTTAAACGGTTTGCACGTTGAACCCTCGTCAGAGGAATTCGAACAACTCGTCGTCTTGACATTTGCTGGTCTTCGTGCAATCGATTACGTATAGTTTGATCACTGACACGGGTACCCGTTGTCAGCCGTAGGTGGTGTTGTAACTTACGGGCCGTTACTGTACGATCACGACGAGCACTTAGTTGGACGTACCGATCCTCGTGCGCCGTTATTACACGAACTCTACCTGAACCGGGTCTCCTGGCAACACTGCCGGTCTCTTGGAAGCGATTCCATACATTTTGGACAGCTCTTCGAGAAAAACCCAACTGCAAACCCACGTAACGCTGAGAACGTCCTTCGTGGATCATAGTTATGGCTCTGGTTGCTGTAATTGTATCCATGTGCCTTCGTACTGGTGGCATGATTAACGCGAGATGATAAATGAATCAATTAAAATTGAAAAAGTAAAACTTTTTCCCTAAAATAACCGAAACAAGTTAAGAAGACAATCGAAGAAAAACATAAGAATAACATCCAATTATTTTTTTTCTTAAAATTATGGCCAATACTTTTCAAATTAGGAACACGAACACCAGCATAAAAGAGATCAAACACCATAGAGTTCGTAATATCAATATAATGCTACTTATCAGTTACTTTCAGTTTACTAAAGTGCACTTAAATGTAAATAAACTAGTGGCCCTTATTTTGTTTTGAGTAGTATATATTGTGGCGCTGCTAGCTGAAGAGCGATATACACAGATTTAAATTATAGATACTACCCTACTACGTTTATATGGTCACGTTTTTGGACATTAAATTGTCATCTGACACAACGCCTCCATGATATCTTAATCCTAACTAATATTATAAATGCGCCTGAACTACTAAACTGATCATCATAAAATTACGCATACACGTTGTCAGGAATACAGAAGAGTAATACTTTTTCTGGATGATAGGTATATTATAAGGAAAAAAGTATGGTTACTAACTTAACCTAACATACATTTACACGAGCGAAGCTGCGAGCAAAATCAAGTTATAAATATTTAAGTATATTCACACGCACTCATATTGAAAATAATTGTACACTATCTTTTCCATCTAACCTGCTCATAGTGCTCACTCAATTCTGTATGTTTTTTATTTTGTTCTACTTAATAAATTTATGGTAAGAGAACATATGATTAACAGCTTTAGCTTCTTAAAAAAACCCATAGTTTCTGCAAGATAGATCTTTACAACCAAGCCGAACAAACCCGCGGATAGGCCTATTGCTACTTATTGAAATAAAATTACTATATACAGATTTTATCGCGTTGTTTATTTGACACTTATCCAAGTATTTCAAATAGTCAAAGCCAAGAAGAAGCAAACCACAGCTAGACTTCATGATACTTTGAGCTCATTCTGCGTAAATAGTAACACCCATGATTAAATTATGTTCGGGTACTTTGAAATAACTACACTAAAACATTTAGACACCTACCATCTTAGTCTCCCCGTGACCATGGCTTCTGAAAAGCAACCGAAACGTCGGGGAAAGAGTGTAAACATAAATATAAATAGTATAATAGTATAGTAATAGTATAAATAGTTTTAATAGTTTCAATAATTTAATTAGCTTTAAAAATTTGTAAAGTTTAATAGTAATAGTAGTGTATCAGTTTTGAAAATTTTGTTATAATGTGTCAAATAAACAACGCGATAAAATCCATATATAGTATGTTAATTTCAATGAATAACATTCGCCTAAACAGAAGCCAATATTACCTATTCCTTGTCTGCTCGTACCAATCTTTAGAATGTAAATAACTGTGGATTATTTTCTTCATTTACGCCTAAACCGTTGCCCTGATTTAGATCAAATTATAGATGCTGGATTAAGACATACGATACATTTTATCCTGCTATGCTATCCAGTAAGATTCAAACAAACAAAGCCACGGGCAAAAGCTAGTAATATATAAACTTTAGCTTTCAGTCTACTTTCTAGAAAATCTATAAAAGTAGTTGTTTCTACGTAAAGGACTAACAAACGAAGAGATTGTTTCCCATTTTATATTATAGAAGATAATATTAGACTTCAAGGCTTCAGCCTCGGTTTTATTTTAAACTAATTAATTTGCCGGCATCCTCGCTTTGTATTATCGAGTCAGAGTGTAAATAGAAGCCTTGTGCCTAGCCCGAGGCAATATTGCTAAAACATTCGCCACAGATTAATTATATTCACAAGCCAGTGGTTTGATTATCAGGCATATTTTATTTATATTAAACAGTCTATTTTGGAGGACTAAACCATTTCACTTAAAATGATGACAGCGACAGAATCTATACATATTAATAATAATTTATAGTATCAGACGTTTTGTTTGTTTGACTATGCGTTTATGCGCGCCAATTTCGACTATGATGAAATCAATTTGGACGTGGTTTTCAATGATGAATTGAAATGAACTTGGTCTAATATTCAGTAAGACATTAGACTATAGTTTTTCAGAAAGATGTAGAACTACATCCTACTTTGGTTAAGGGTACCGGCTAAGCTTTGGTGAATGCTTGCTTATAGACGCTCCAAACTCAGCATCTCACTCTGTCGTAAAAAAATCAGATACAAAAGACTGAGCAAGCGATGCAAGTAATACAGTCTAACCGGTTCTCCTGTGATAAAATCTCACTTACCATAGGCAGATTATTTGACTGCTTTCTTCTGTAGAGTAGCGATACTTGCCCGTTTGACATTGTCAGTATTCGAACGGAGGCTGTATACTTGGTTGTGTTCTATCTCTCTAAATACTTGAATTAATATTACCTGTAAAAGAAAGAGAAACATTATATATTTATTCTACTACCAAACAATGATGGAGAGCTGGGGCAGATTATGATGACATTACTTATCGTTCTTGTCTTATTATACACACTGATATTCAACAGAGCTCAACCTGCTAGTGTAAGCCTAGCAATTTTTTGTGTTCTTTAAAGTGATTGTTACCTATATTATTCACAAACATTATAACTTTTTAAGATTGGAGTAGATGGATGAACATAACGATTTTAAGGTTACATAGATTGGATGTCAGAGTATTAATAATTGAGTGTACTAAAGTTTCAAATCGACTGTCGTCATTATATGACAACTATTGACTATTACGTGGTACTTAAAACATAGCGGCGCGAAAAGTGTGTATATTCTTGAAGAGTTTGAAAGAACTGAACCTATCTAGGGATTAATTATACAGGTTTGAGTCTCTAAACGTATAAAAAAGCCTCCTAAATAGACGCTATAAGTATACAAACCATACAATAATTAAATTGACTAAAACTTTCATCGTAAATAAACACAGGCAAAAACCGTTACATACATGTTCTCGTGGTAACAATTAGAAGGCCTATAAACGCTAAAACTGAATCCCTACTTAACGCTCTTTGCAGGTGTTACTTTGGTACCTTTATTTGTTTAAGCCTTAGTACAACCACATCCTTTGTCCGAAATATTCACTTTAAAGGGGCTTTGTTGGTGCTGATATAATAATGTTTTTGGCTTAGTTTAGCTAAGAATATATGTATTATATATGTATAAAGTTTATTTACTGTTTAGAAATGGTTTTAGACAATGGGTAGTTTTGTTGTTGCTTGAAGTTGTTATAGTATATAAGAAATTAAAGGCTTGGCTTTGGTTAAATACTAATTTACACCGTGGTATAGTAGTTAGTTTTGCTAAGATGAAATGATGATGATGATAATTCAGTCGTAATTGCGATTCAATATTTGCGATGAGAGCTAAAGGACAGAAGATAGGTAAGTGTGGTAAGAGAAAGATGATGTTGAAATTAGATGTGTACATAATTAAGATGAATGCATATAATATCGTCTTTCTATGATGGTTTTGCATGTGAAAAGGAAGGATAGCAAAAAATTACCAAAATGGTGAATGTCTTCAAATAGGCGACCTAGATTCTCGGATCAAATCGCAAACATTTTGGAAAAAGCCAGATTAAGAGAGCTCTAAGCTGACGTGACGTGAGCATGCATAAATAACGTGATAAAATTAAATGAAGCATGACAAATATGCCAGGATTATGCTGGCAAAACAGGCGGCAGTATATATTTTTACATGTTCTCAGTTTGAAGACCGACAGACATCAACAGGCTCGCCTCATTAACATCAAAACAAAATATTACGTGCTGCGATTCCTTCTACAAGAGTAGACGAAATTAATAACAATGTTCAAAAGCAGCGACAGTCTACTGGGAGATCGTTGGAATGCTACACAGAGGTCTCTTTCGATCTTAAGGCAACCCCTAACTTTTGGAAGTTATGTGTGTAGTTAATAGTTAAATATCGCTGGCTTTGACAGTGAATGAAATCATCGACATGATATAGTGCCAATCCGCACTGGGTCAGCTTGGTGGACTATGGCCTAACCCTTCGTACTCTTAGAAGAGGCCCGTGCCAAATAGTGAGACAGTTTATATACAAGGTTGATATTATATATTTTATCAATGTTCGACACGCAACTGTCATACTTGTATCATCTCAGCACCTGTCAATGACAAGCTTGGAATTCTATAGAAAATGGAAGTAAGAGCTTTTTTATATGCCTTTGATTTCGCTTATTTAATCTTGCTTAGATCAGTTGTCAGAACATTTAAAAGGGTACTGACATCCCTTGTCACTGTCATGGTAACCAAAGACAGCTGAGATTGACCGTTTTGCTTGGGGAAGGTATCCTACCGAGAATTGCTGTCCAGAAAAGTTATGTAAAACTTTTATTAATCCAGGATTGGAACAAAACTATTGGCGGTTGACTTTGTCAAGAAACAAATCCTTACTTTAAAAGATATTGAACTAAAGAACAAGTAAAATCATTGAGTAAAGTTGAATTGGAAGAAATAATACGATAAAAATGGGCATGTGAGCCTTCACAATTTATATGAATAACTAGCTGTTACCTGCGACTTCGTCCGCGTAGATTTTAACTAAAAAGTGTTTGCCTCCGCGGAACCCTATTTTTTCTAAAATCAAATTAGCCTAAGTTACTCCTTAAAACATCAGCTATCTGCCAGTGAAATTCCCGTCAAAATCGGTTTAGCTATTTCGGAGATTAGCCTGAAAAAACAGACAGACAGACAGATAGACAGAAAAAAATTTTAAAAATAGATCCTTTCGTGTCCCTTATATAATTTCATATGCATTAGATAAAAAGCTGTTATTTTGACATTACAAACAGACACTTTAATTTTATTTATTTGTATAGATTATATGTACTACGGTATATCTATACTTATAATAAAACTGTAGAGAGGTCAATTCTGTACATTGAATATATATTAAAAATTAATATTGGAGGATGAATGGTGATCGATACTGATGACAAAAATGCAATCAGTAAATTTTTTGTCTGTCTGTCCGTCTGTCTGTCTGTATATGCACGCATGGGTCAAAAACTACTGAAGGGATTTTAACCAAATTTAGTACGATTGTAGTCCATACTCCTGGGCAGGTTATAGGCTATATAACATAACGCTAAGATACATAGGAGCTGAGCAGTGACGATAAATTTGAGGCAAGTCGGATGAAAATGCGCTTTCGAGCTCTTATCCTCGCATACGTTGATCATACACCAAAAGTATGTATTACAAAGATGATGGTCTTCAAAAGATCTACAAAAAAATCCTGAATAGTATATATCTATCTTTTATAAATTAGCCACAATAACGTGTTTAATCGTTAGGCATTTCTTCAAAGTGTATTAAATACATAAATATATTGTATTTCACGTAGATATATCTTTATCAAACTCCCATATTCAAAAAGTACACTTTAATATCTTATTATAAAAAAAATATATAGAAATCGGTTTATAATCACACAAGATATAGATGAAATAAATTTCCAAATCTTGCTGCGCCAGTATGGGTACGGTGATACGGTTGATTTTTGTTTTACGCGCGAAACGGCCATCCGCTACATTTATAAAAAGGCGGGGGCGCTCACGCGCCGACTTCACTTACATTTTGTTTGTTTGGTTGAACGCGCTAATCTAAGGAACTACGGGTAAAAATTAGAAAAATATTTTAGTGTTGGATAGCCCATTTATAGAGGAAGGCTATAGGCTATATAACATCACGCTACGACCAATAGGAGCGGAGCATAAATGAAAAATGTTGCAAAACCTAGGAAAATTCTCTTATGTGAAGCAGACGAAGTTGCGCGGGTCAGCTAGTATAGAATAATATCGGTGATTACAATATCACAACCTTTCGTTGATCTGCAGTCGGTTAAGTCTCAGGATACGGGCTCAGTTAGTGTAGTATGCGGGTAAGTCCACGTACATAGTGAAAACAATCTGTGAACTTGATTTTACGAACATCCACTTCACAAACTTCACACATCTTCAAGAACAGTTTGGAGATGCTCAAAAATATTGGTATCAATACTCGTAGGTTATACTTATTTAAATACTAGCTTTTGCCCGCGGCTTCGCTCGCGTAAATTTAGAATTTGACAATCAATTCTGGTTGTACTCTGCTTGTATAATAATATAATTCAATCATGATTCGAAAGAGACGTGGCGCCATCTATTATCATAAGAACGTTATTGTTGTTTTCCTCGGGAACAGTATTTTTTTATCGGGATAGAAGGTAGCCTATGCCCGTTTCTGTACATCTGACAATGTATATGCAAAATTTCAGAATGATCGGTTCAGTGGTTTAGGAGTGAAAAGGTAACAAACAAACAAACTCATTTTCGCTTTTATAATATCAGTTAGGATTAGGATAGGATTAGGATAGGATTAGGATAGGATTAGGATAGGATTAGGATAGGATTAGGATAGGATTAGGATAGGATTAGGATAGGATTAGGATAGGATTAGGATAGGATTAGGATAGGATTAGGATAGGATTAGGATAGGATTAGGATAGGATTAGGGTAGGATTAGGATAGGATTAGGGTAGGATTAGGATAGGATTAGGATAGGATTAGGATAGGATTAGGATAGGATTAGGATAGGATTAGGATAGGATTAGGATAGGATTAGGGTAGGATTAGGATAGGATTAGGATAGGATTAGGATAGGATTAGGATAGGATTAGGATAGGATTAGGATAGGATTAGGATAGGATTAGGATAGGATTAGGATAGGATTAGGATAGGATTAGGGTAGGATTAGGATAGGATTAGGATAGGATTAGGCTAGGATTAGGATAGGATTAGGATAGGATTAGGATAGGATTAGGATAGGATTAGGATAGGATTAGGTTAGGATTAGGATAGGATTAGGCTAGGATTAGGATAGGATTAGGATAGGATTAGGATAGGATTAGGATAGGATTAGGGTAGGATTAGGATAGGATTAGGATAGGATTAGGATAGGATTAGGATTAGGATTACATAAATTGTACAATGACAATCAGTAGTGGTAACCCAATTTAAGGAATAATTGAAGGCATGACACTTGCCATCGGGTAGTCGTGGGGTCATGCCCACGCATTGCTGTAACGACAAGAACCTAATACACACAGTAAACTTAGCTTGGGACTTTAGCAAGAACACTAATCAATCTAAAACAAAAGTCATGTTGTCGGCCTCGATGGCGTGGTGGTTAGTATAACCGACTGCCACGCCTGAGGTCGCGGGTTCGATTCCCGCACAAATCAAACATTTATGTGCATGAACATGAATGTTTGTCTTGGTCTGGGTGTTTCTATTTATAATATGTATGTATTTACAACAAAAAATACTTATATATGTATGTTTATCCATTGTCTAGTACCCATAGTACAAGTTCTGCTAAGTTTGGGCTAGATGGTGTTGTGTGTATGTGGTAGAATATATTAATCTTTAAAAGAAACAACTGTCAAACTATTTCAAAGAAAACTAATCTTTTTTTCACTGCAATACTTTGTTTATGTTAAAACTCCAATACAAACAACATAATGATCCATTAGCAACGTGGCACATAATCCCACACGAAACAAAAGACGGGCGCTATTGCGGAGTCATTTCAGTGACAATTAATAATAGAGTCACCGCAGTTGACAGTTGAAACGTTTTAGTGACGGTTTCACACACTTGTCAACGTTGTGTAACCTCAAAATGATTTTGACGTCATATTGATATATTTTAACACGTTATTGCGGTTTATTATGTTGCAGTTATTACGCGTATGATATTACATAATTGGTAAACAGTAGGCTATAAAGCCAAAACTAACGCGGTCAGACATGAATTCGTGTCAATGATTGTAATGAAAAACATAACAACGGTGTGCTTTTTTTTGCACGTATGGATTCAAATTACAAAGGGCCCTGCTAGGCAGACAAAATTTTCTTGCTGAATTTCTCCTGTTCTGTTAAAGATTCCTGGGAGTTAATACATGAATCGAGAGGTACATTGGCACAAGTTACGATCAGTATTATTTTTATGTATTCCAAGCGTAATACA
This sequence comes from Catocala sponsa, assembly GCA_963564715.1. NCBI lineage: Eukaryota > Metazoa > Arthropoda > Insecta > Lepidoptera > Erebidae > Catocala > Catocala sponsa. The sequence continues at coordinate 4,026,686 of OY751337.1, forward strand.
ACCGAGGGCCCTGCTGGATGGATGAGGCGATTTATCATAATTTCTACCATAATAATTGAGGTACATTGGATCTTGTTAATAAATTCGTGAGGTACATTGAACAAACAAAGCATTGCCATTAGTTTTTTCGGTCTAGCTCTAGGGGCCCCGCTAGATAGATACACATTCGCGGGTACTACCGACAATACGTGCACCGGTGTGCCAACTCGTTCCTTTGAATGGAGGTTGGATTGTTGGAACTGAAACTACTTATGCGAACCACCAAGCAGTGCCCAACGCAGGCAAGAAAACAACCATACGGCCTACCTCATAGCGGTTATTGTAGCTAGTTGCTATCGTAGGTTAATGGCACGCGGACATAACTGCATGCCATCGGCATTAATCTGTTTTCAATTGTGTCTGGAAATCCATCAATTGACACGTTTGGGATTATGCATCAAAATTATTACAGGGGTTAAAGAGATAACTCTGAATTTATCATATACATAATTATATTTATCTTGGCTACCTTAAATGCTGAGATACTTTTAACGCTGACTGTACATTCGTTGAATCACTAGAAATTTATGCCTATCTTCTACTGTATTATTTTTGGCCTGGAGATATGGAGATCATATATACCGAACCGACATCGACTGAATAGTACACGGCGTTGTGCAAAGTCCGTTAGGTAGTCGTACAATAAACCGGCTCCAATTTTCGGACAACATAACTCGAGCTCGATTTTAGGAAATTCCCATTTACGGGTAGATGTTTCGTGTATCATATTACTGAGCAAAATATTCCTGTTCTACTGAACAATAGAATAATGCTTAAATAGTACGTTGATGTGTACAAGACGTAAGCTGTATGCTACATGGGCAAGCTAGTCATGTGGGGTACATGCGCAAGTTCAATACAAGTTCAGCAAGCATCGGTTGGTTTGTCAAAGTATACAACTCATGCAAGTGCACTAGCTTAAGAGTAGTAGAGCCTCGCTGATTTCAACATGAATGGGCCGGCTCGACCGGGGAGGGACTACCCTCTCACAGAATATCAACGTGAAATAGCAGTATTCCTACTGTTGTGTTTCGTTCGGTATGTGAGAGTGCTGGAGCCCCAATCACCCTCTTTCCCCCATCCCACTCCTTCTCCTTCCCACTTCCTTTCCTAAAGGCTCGACAACGCGCAAGTGATGCCTCTGGTGCCGCAGGCATCCGTAGGCTACGGTGACCACTTACCATCAGGTGGACCGCATGCTTGTTTGCCACCTTGTATAAAAAAAGAAGTGCATGTTCACTGGTATTACTTAGACTAATTGTAAAGAGTTAGGGCATATCAAGGTCTTCGGTTGATCTTTAGATCTCGCTGATAACAGCTCAGCCCACACCAAGTATGACCCTTGCCCATTGTGCAGGCTACATACCGATATATTTTTTTAAATCGTCTATAACGCTACGGTGTTGTTACACCTGATGTTGCAAACGACCATAAGCTTCATTAAAGCCAACATCAAGCGAAACGACATTTAATAATTTACCACTTAAGCAAAATAAAAACAACATACAGAGTCACGTTGATACGGCAAATGCGTTAATTTGTATGAAAAATTAACTCTTAGCCGTTTTTGTGCGAATTATAAAGAGCTTAGAGCAATTTAGTTAACTGTTCGTAATTTGCCAGTTAAGTGGGCCTAACGAGGCCTTTCGTAGTTTTTACTGACTGACTAAGTGAAATAATGTTATAAAATTGCTTTTCCTTCATTAGTCTCATAGCATTCGTTTGCACGAGATTGAAGATCTCGAGTCAAGTCCGGGTTAGGCCAAGTAGTATAGAGTTTTCAGTTAAATAATTTTGATAGTAGCACCAAGTCCTATAGAAGGCAATCTCTCTCTTCCTATTGTGTAAACTAAAATATTGCTTGTGAGATGTAAGCGAAAGTTATAATGTTCTGTGGGGCGTAATGACATTTCTGGCTACCTATTTGAGTATATAGGCGTGAAGTTGTGTATGTGTGTAATTTTATTGAATATTTCTATGTTCTAATTATTCACCCTTAATAAAATTATACTTTATTTGGTATTGAGTAGGAAGGCAGCTGCAGCTATGGATACATTTTTTAGGCGTAAGTCTTTACCTATTTGTATTATACAGGCTGATTGGTAAAAGACTGGACATATTGAAGGAGGGTATTCAATACTCGATTCTGGACACGAATATCTAAAAAAACTAGGTACTTAAAATTTGACCTAGTTATCCAATAAAAACTTAATGTGCGGATACTCTTGCGCATATAGCAAAGCTAAATAAAACCTCCGCCCCCACCCCCAGCTACCACACCCCGCACTCTCCCCGCCCGTCCTTTTCTTATCAAAGGTCATTAGCCTCTACAGCTGTGTGCGCAGTGTCCACATTTTATGGATATTTCATACAAATTTTCATAAAGGTTTTATTTGCAGGTTAAACAGGTTTTTTATACGTTATTTCTGGCCATAAATTATCATGTATGTACAATGTTTAACCAGTCACATTGTATATATATACCTATACATATATTTGTAGACTACGGTACTCATAGACTACTTGTTTGCTACATTAATGGACTAAAAATAAAAGCCTTTGAGTAAAGAATGAAGAAACAATTATCTAATACGTTATTTACTTCTCGAGAACAAAGATATTTCCACAAAACTCATTACTGCAAAGACGCATCACAATGATTGACAGAAAACTATTACCATCCCATGTAGTTGGCACATGAATTATTTATGACGTAGAACAATGGCGACCCAAAACTGCCAACACAAAGGGAGAAACTCACCCACGAACATGCAAAAAAGTTTCAAATTTTGTTCTTTTGACCAATTTCACCCAAATTATATTGGCAAAGTTGTGCGTGCGTGGAAACTTGTGACAAGATTCATATGAGATATATGGAATATATTATATTAAAGCGTGAGGTATCATCCGTATTACGTTAAGAGGATTTTCACTTGCTAACCTACTTGACACATTTCCATAATACAGCTTTTTATTGCTTCTAGTGGCAGACGAGCGGCCCTCCTGAAGCTAAGTTTTAGCCGCTATTTATAGATTTTGGCAATTTCCAGGATACACACATTAAAAATACTGGCTACCTTGATGGCAGTACTCTCTTTAAACATCGTTTATGGAAGACTAGATGTGCCTGCGATTTCACTCGCGTTTATGGTTATTGCGCCGCTCCCGTGAGTCGTAGCCTTCCTCGATAAATAGGTTATACAACACCAAAAGAATTTTTCAATTCCAACCAGTAGTTCCCGAGATTAGCGCCTTCAAATAAACAAACAAACTCTTCAGCTTTATAATATTAGTATAGATATAAATAAAATAAGTATATTATATACATACATAGTCGCAAGCTTATATCTCGTAAGCTAGGTGTATGGGACCTTAATTTTAACAACGGTTTGAGATCCCATGCTATAGGATGAGCTTACTGCCGTCTACCGGCCACAGCCCCAGACTCTTTGCTGCTACTCAGAATTTATTGTCAAAAATACCGACTAACACTTGGACCGACTCGAGCTTCGAACACACAGAATGCACAGCAGTTGCAATTAAAAACACTGCACTAATATGCTGGTTGTTTTTTATATACAACTAAAGTGGCAAACAAGCATACGGCCCACCTGATGGTAAGTGGTCACCGTAGCCTATGGACGCCTGCAATACCAGAGACATCACTTGCGCGTTGTCGACTCTTTAGGAAAGGAAAAAGAAAGTGGAAAGGAGAAGGAGCGGAAAGGGCGAAATAGGGTGATTGGGCTTCCGGCACTCACTGATCGACACACAACTGTAGGAATACTGCTATTTCACGTCGATAGTCTGTGATAGGGTAGTCCTTCCCCGGTCGAGCCGGCCCATTCATGCTGAAATCAGCGAGGCTCTATTACCTACTAAAAATTATTTTAGGTGAAAATTCTTTAATAAAAAAACTACGTATCCAATATGCAGCAATGGTCTCTTGCCCTATCGGCCGTAAACATACGAGTTAAAATATGGATTTTTTACTCCGCTTAACTCATAACTATGGAGGGACGTGATACCTTGCATGCTATTTTCATAAGTACATCGCCCACACATCATGCTGAACCTAATGACGTCACATTATCCCAAACAGACCACACAAACACCGAACAAAGCTTTACACATCGGACACGGACTAAGTGACATTCCAAAACGTGATTTGGAATAAAGACAAAATATGTTATTCAAATGTTATATCCAACATTTCCATGACAAACATTAGCTATAGATGACAATAAAGAACAACGTCGTCAATGTCCTACTTTCCTAATGTTTGTCTTATTTGCCAAACATTGTACTCTGAGTTCAATACAAATGCATGTATGCATTTCTCTCGATTCCCATGTCGATGGAACTCTAAATAACAGAGCGTTAGTTGTTGTAGTTTTGCGGAAAGCTGGGATAACGAGAGCGAGAGAGTTGGCAAATGTTCAGTATATTATTTTACAATGGTTATTATTTAATAGCTGGTTTGTTATGAATCTCGTACTGAATTTGTTGTTTCTTTGTAATACTATCAGTCAAATGCGGGTGTACTAGCCCGCTTGCCAGAGGCGCCTGGCCGATTCACATTCAGTCGACTTTCATTACTTGTATAAAATCAGAAAGCTTTTTTGCAATAAATGTTTGTATTTTAAGATTACTTTGGGAAAAAGGACTAAAACGTCACTTCAGGAAACACGACTAAAACGTAGGATAAAAAAAATAATGAGAGATAATTATGTGAGGCTCCGGTACTCTCATTTGCCAGATAAAATGCAGTAATAGTAACTCTCTGTAAACAACCGAACATGACTACTGAAAAGCAATCGAAATGTCGATGAAATTTTAAATTTCAATAGCTAATATTACAAAATAGAGATGTTTAAATATAAGTCACGATAAAATTCGTAGAAAATAGTTTAATTTCAACATATAATACCTCCTACGCCCGGTCTTACGCCGGTTTTCTGTAAGAGGGTTGTATTTTCTCGGGCAAGGTATTCATGTCCCTAAGAAAACATTAGCGATAGTGGGCTCCTCCGCTCATCTAGCGAATCGTTTTTTTAATGTTGTGTCTTTACCTACGATATAAGCATTTGGTATAACGATACTTGATAACGTTGTGTTTTCATACAAACTTAATTTTTTTTTTTATACTACTATGGTGGCACACAACCATACGGCCCACTTGATGGTAAGTGGTCACCGTAGCCTATGGACGCCTGCGACACCAGAGGCATCACTTGCGCTTTGCCGACCCTTTAGGAAAGGAAGTGGGAAGGAGAAGGAGCGGGATGGGGGAAAAGGGGTGATTAGGCCTCCTGCATTCTCACTCACCGAACGAAACACAACAGTAGGAAAATTTCATATTAAAATCAAACTACTTTATACTGATTTTATCGCGGTCGCTTTAGTAAAACACTACTTTTAGAACATATTGAACGTACTAAATAGTAATTTAATTTCAGTGTTAATATTCGCGTGAACGAAAGGCAACTATTTCAAAATCTGCATGCGTTGATATTTTACATGTATAATTGCTTAACATTTTTTGGAGATAACAGTAACCATTAACTAATTATAGCTAATTGAACAACGAATCTGAGAATACACTTAATGACCTTAGTTTGAAAACATATTATTATAATTTAGAATAATATTATAAAATAACTCATGTAGATTATTAAAATACACATATTTTATAATAGTTATTTTAAGTATATATAGTAGTCAGTTCTTTAAAAAACATGTTTTATAAAAGCAAATATATTTAGTATAATGTTTTTTAAACTTGAATTGAAATTTTATTATTTTTACGTACTACTGCTTATCAATTCGCCTCTTAGTGCTAACAACTTCAAGAATTCCACGTAATTGTTTTTATATCACTAAAACATAACGACTACACTTAAAATAAAATATCTCGCAAGACGGAAATTACATTAACAGAAATAAAAAGTTGTTAGTTTTAATGATAGCAATTGTAGTCTAGGAGCTATCTGTAATTTTACTAATAATCCTATAAAAAACGATGGCGAGGTTGGACCCACAAAATGTAAAAATTAACGAATTACCGTTCAAGTTCAAATATACGTTAGTTGTAACTACAGCTTTATTAGATTTTTATATAAAAAATATTGTGTCATTATAAGAAGGGAATTAAAAGTTATGATTGATTTTAATTTATTAAAAAATGTGTCATTGTGCACTAACAAAACTAAACTTGTGTAGGATTACGTTCCAATCTAGAATAAATAATAAAAACATAAATATTACATAATAAAATTATGTAAGTACCTATGTATTCTACGAGTAAAACGTCTACAAAAATATTAAATTATAAACTATTACTGTAATCATGGTATAACGTAAAACGGAACGTTTAGCTGGCAATACTGTCTGTCAGTTGTCAATCATAATCTGTCTTATTTCATACTAGCTTTTGCGCGTGGTTCCGCCCGCATGATACCTACATCAATAAAAAGTAACCTATGTTCTTTCCCAGATTATAAACTATATCTGTACCAAATTTCATCTAAATCGGTTGAGTGGTGTAGCCGTAAAAGGTAACAGACAGACAGATAGACAGACAGAGTTACTTTCGAATTTATAATATTGGTAAGGTATCGGTATCATATTCCTATAATATTAGTAAGGATTATCATATTCCTATAATATTGTATCTTTTTTCTCCCAACTTAAATTACTATTTGATTTTTTGTTAGTCTTATTTTGTTCTACAGCTATCAATGAGTTATTTTAAGGCACGTTATTTATAAGATTGGGTCCCAAAAGACATGAAACTCTTACGAATATAAGTAGGCATTATGCAAGATATCTTTAGTTTTTAGGGGTCCGTAGACATAATGGCAAACAAATATCCCTTTGCCATAAAATGTTGTCTTGTCCGTCTAACTGTAAGATATAAAGACTATGTAATACTAAGCAAAGTAAAGCTCTGTTCAAACTTGCAATGAATTGAATGTGAAATATATGAGATCAGTTCGAAAATGTAACGAATTTAATATATAATACAATATAATCTATACTAATGTTATAAAGCTGAAGAGTTTGTTTGTTTGTTTGAACGCGCTAATCTCAGGAACTACTGATTCGATTTGAAAAAATCTTTTAGTGTTGGATAGCCTATATAGGCTATATAACATCGCGCTACGACCCACGGGGACGGCGCAGTTACGATAAACGCGGGTGAAACCGCGGGAACATCTAGTTAAGTATAATTACGAGTCCTTTCTAGTCATTACCAGTTGGTAATGTATAACATAACGTGTAAAGGAACAGCGATATTTTAGTGGAAGACTGTTAGACTGCCACGCAGAGGTGTCCGAATTTGATCACAAGGCGCGCATCGCCGACTTTTCAAAGTCGATGGCATAGTGGTTAGTGTAACCGACTGCCACGCCTGAGGTCGCGGGTTCGATTCCCGCACAAGTCAAACATTTATGTGCATGAACATGGATGTTTCTCTTGGTCTGGGTGTTTCTATGTATAATATGTATATATTTACACAAAAAAGTATATATGTATGTTTATCCATTGTCTGGTACCCATAGCACAAGCTCTGCTTAGTTTGGGCTAGATGGTGTTGTGTCTATGTGGTAGAATATTATATATTATATTATTAATTAAATAGTTAATAATCGCTCGCTTTAACGGTGAAGGAAAACATCGTAAGGAATGTGAGAGTTCTCCATAATATTCTCGAAGATATGTGAAGTCTGCCAACCCACACTTGGCCGCCGTAGTGGACTAGGTCTAAGCCTACTTACACTGAGGAGCGATCCATGCCAAGCAGTGGGAGAGTTTAATACAGCTGACATTGTCAATGTATAACGTTAAATTCATTTTACCATTTAGCAAAGCGGGTGAAAAGCGAATAATACTTATAAAGGCTTAAATATAAATAAAGGAAAGTTCGATAAAGTAATCTACTTAAATTTAATCATAACGTATTAAGGCCATATATTAAAATTAAAGTAAATATTCGGATACGCTGTGAGCTTAACCCGATACTATTTTATTTAACACACAGCTTTAGCAAATACAATTTAAAATTTTAAATACCCAATGCATTTTCTGTCAATGAACATTTAGTAGAGGCAGACATGTATAGTTCATTTTGCTCGTCTTATTTAGAAAACAAATAAAAAATCTTTTTGAAGTGAAAACTTCTTCAGGCGCGTTGAGCACCTCTTGGGTGAACAAAAATCATAGAACTCGCGTCAACGTCACGCTTCCACGCTTTCCATTTTTGAATTATTTTAGAATATTAACACAATCTCAGAAATTGTGAGTGCTACGCAAAAAATAACGAAATTTTGACAATACAGTTCTTTTTATTTTAAAATTATATTTTATGTTGTTCCTTGCAGGTTTCTTGTCATAGGCTCAACCCTTTTCCTGAATCTAGGAACTAACCTAAATGTAGCGTCAGTAACTTAGTAAAGTCATCAATTTATATATTATTTTTATGTTCATGTGTTACTTTGTGACCCAAATAAATATATCTTGTATTTATTTCTTGTAAATAATTTGTGAATAATTATATTATATTAATTATTTCTGTCTTAATTACTATGTCATGAATAAAGTCATTACCCTCTAATAAATATAGATTTATTAGACTATATTCCTTTGATATTCGCAGACTGGCTGCTTAAAAGAGATACATACAATATATATACACAAGATTTAATAACTACCTACAATCTATATTAATATTATAAAGCTGAAGAGTTTGTTTGTTTGTTTGTTTGAACGCGCTAATCTCAGGAACTAATTGATTGGATTCGAAAAAATCTCTTAGTGTTGGATAGCCTATTTATCGAGGAAGGCTATAGGCTATATAACATCACGCTACGACCTACGGGGGCGGCGCAGTGACGATAAAGGCGGGAACATAATTATAGTATATAATAAAATTATCCTTATACCGAGGATTATCGTAGATTAAAAAGTTGCCTAGTGAATAATATAATTCTAATAATATGTACATCTGAACATAATAATTTTCATGCGAACATTGGTTACAGTTTTGTGGTGTGTACATTATTAACACATTGTGCCTGGTATGTGACATTCAAACGTTCACGCTGCACACATTGACCATACGAATATGTTTTATGTAATTTGTATAAATACAAAAAAAAAATCTGATCCAATATTACAAGGTTCTATGTTACATTTTGAAAAAAATTAGTTATGAATATTGCATGGTTCTATATGTAATTCCTTTTTGTTTAGACTAATATACATAGTAATAGATGGAAGCAATTACCACCTCGCAATATTAAATCGCAAATAGTTCTAAGTTAGTTTTTATTCTATTGACGTGACAACGTCTAATAAATCGATGAACGCCGGCTGCACGCACGAAAAAGGATGACTCATTGTCCCGTTACGCTCATTGTCCCATTACGCTCATTGTAACGTTACGATCGGAGCGAGAGCGCTACACGAGCGAGCGAAAGGCAAGTTATGACGTTGTCACGTTAAACTATCGTCCGTAAACCGACTTTACAGACAACCATTTTTTTTTTACTGATATGCTAAGCCTCATTTCCCCAAAGTTAAAAAAAATAACATAGAACCTTGTAATAGTGAGTCAGCCAGCCAGTGTATTGACATATAATTTATATGTAAATACGCCATCGGCGTAGTGAGTTAAGTGGTCGACTCGTCACTGCCATTGCGCCGAGTGTTGTGGGTTCGAATCCCACACGGGACAAAGATTTGTGTGATCCATAAACGGTAGTCCCGTCTCTGGATGTTCTTTGTGTCTGCAATTTCAATTTATGTAACGTAATATAACAATAATAATATTCTACCACATACACACAACACCATCTAGCCCAAACTAAGCATAGCTCGTACTATGGGTACTAGACAATGGATAAACATACATAATATACTTCTTTTTTGTAAATACATACATATTATACATAGAAACACCCAGACCAAGACAAACATCCATGTTCACGCGCACAAATGTTTGACTTGTGCGGGAATCGAACCCAAGACCTCAGGCGTGACAGTCGGTTACACTAACCACTACGCCATCGAGGCCGACAATACATAAATTACTCCTAGAGCGAAAGTTGTATTTTTAAAAAAGACGATAATAAATTACCTCGGTGACGCAGTGGTTGTGTATACGAATGCAGTGCATGAAGTCTGGGGTTCGATTGCCGGGTCGGACAAACTAATATTGGGTTTGTCTGTAAAATCTAGTTAGCGGCGCAGAGTCTGGCAATTTGTTAGTTGCTATTACATGCGACCTACATATTAATATTTAAGTGTTAATGTTCAATATTTAGAAGAAAACAAAGTAAAATATTCACAATAGATTAGTTTTACGCCAATATTTTCAGATGTATTGGTTTTTGTTTGAGACTTGAGTTCCCCGACCTAGTTTCAACTTGGCAGGATTTTAATTATAATTTCTAACTTGTTTTCGTCAGTGTTAGTTTTGCTAAAATATTATACTTAGAGTTTCTACGCAGATGGTTATTTTAATACGTTGGTGCCTTATAAATATCTTAAGAAATTTAATTTTATATATGAATTATTTATAGGTAGGTAATCTAAAAAAGTTTTTTGATCGGTCTGTTTGCGTATAATTTCGTGGAAATTTAAGACAGTATCAACATCTAATTTTATTATAGTTATCAAAAAATACAGCACGCTTACAAACCAGCTGCGGTCTTGAATTTAATTCCCAGGTCGGTCGGTGGAAGTATTTTTCACTGGCACAAAATATATGCGAATTCTACATTGACACAATTCTAGAAAAAGACAATGGTGTTATCTACAAACAGTCTGAATATTTTAAAAAGATAATGTATCAGATATATTTTGAAGATTTGTGAGGACCTCATATTACTAGAAGATCTTCTAGGTTATCTTTTTAAGAGTAAAGCCTTACTCTTTATTTGTACCTCCATAATCTTAAAAAGGAGTTTCGCTGAAGGATAGGATTCATAACGAATATATCCGACAGAGAACCAAAGTCATCGACGTAGCTCAGAGAATTAGCAAGCTGAAGTGGCAGTGTGCTGGCCATATCGCGCGAAGAACCGACAACCGCTGGGGTAAGCGTGTTCTTGAGTTGAGACCGCGACACGGCAAACGTAGTGTAGGACGCCCTCCGACCAGGTTGGATGACGATCTGCGAAAGACTGCAAGCAGATGCTGGATGCGGCAAGCTGAAGACAGGGCGCTATGGCGATCTTTGGGGGAGGGCTATGTCCAGCAATGGACTATTATAGCCTGATGAGGAATCTTAAAATATATAATATCTATTGAAATTTAACTACTATATACGGATTTTATCGCGTTGTTTATTTGACACTTTATTACAACATTTTGAAAACTGTTACACTACTATTACTATTAAACTTTACTAATTTTTAAGCTAATAAAATTATTGAAAATATTTATACTATTACTATACTATTATACTATTTATATTTATGTTTACACTTTCCCCTACGTTTCGGTTGCTTTTCAGCAGCCATGGTGTGTCAAATAAACAACGCGATAAAATCCGTATATAGTAGTTTAATTTCAATTAATAAAATTCGCGTAAACAGAAGACAATATCTTTTAAGATTATAGAGAAACAAATAAAAATATTTCTTCTCTTTTACTCCAAAAAGATAATTAAATTATTATATCCAATTGAGAATTACTGAGTTAAGTTCTAAGCTTCAAGCTCTCGAAAGCCTTATACTATAATCGCTGCAAAGTCAGAATCATCAACCGTGTCTTGTCGACCATAATAAAAATAATTAAAGATAGATTAAAACAAAAGGTAATCTCACTCATTGGGCGAAACGCAGTAAAAGTGTTGATGCTCCTCTGCTAGTTTATTACACGGATGGCGTAATGGTATAAGTGGTCGCCTTGACACTTGCCACGTGTTAAGTGTTGTAGGTTCGAAACCGACACGCGTCAAAAATTCTTGCGATCCACAAATGGTTGTTCCAAGTCTGGGAGTGCGTTGTGTCCGTTGTTTGAATGTTCATAAAATCCCCGCAACACAGGAATTATTCATAGTGCAATCTTTAAAAGAAAGAAGTTTATCGGATTTAAAATATCCCAACGCTGCCTGCCTTTTTAGAAAATAATACATGTGAACTTATATACGAGTATGTATGTATTTTAAAAAAGTGGGAAGGATGGAAGAATTTTATCGAATTTTAAAAGCCCCAACTCTGACGACTCTCTTAGAAATAAATGTACTCTTTTAGAGTATGTATGGAATTCAATTGATAAACATAGAGATATTGAAGGCTCTAATGGAGTCACTCAAAGTAAATAAAAAACTTGCATAAATAAACTTTAAATGGTCTGCGCTCTCTGCATTCCTTTAGTGAACTTACTTTGCGAGGAATATATTAAATGGACGACGTCGTATTTTAAAAGAAAAATAAAGATACAGTGATTGTCGATTCGATGCATTTAAGAATTTAGGTCAGAGGTTATTTAGAAATAAATATGCAGCGTATATTAATAAGGTGTGGTCCAATTTTAGATGGCGTAATGTATTGGTAAATATCTAAAATAATTATAATTTATACCGCGGCTTCGCTAATATTTTTCCTGGATAAAATGTTCCTCGTGTCCTTCTCTATACCCCTGACAAAGTGTATGCGAAATTTCATGATGATCGTCAAGTAGTTAAGGCGTGACAGCATAACCAACAAATAAACTACCATTCGCATTTATAATATTAGTTAGGATCTTTACATGAAGCTACTAATACAAGTTTACTTCATAATGCAATTGCGTAGTAACAATCATGAATATATAGGTACAGTTCTTGCAACTCACGAAGGTGAGCGGGCTTTACTTGGAGTTGAACGTGTACATGCACAGTGCGGTAGTGTGCGTGTTTGACAGGGCGGTTAGTTGCGAGCGACACTTAGACACACACACATAAATATACGCGTTTACCACAAATAAAGCCCGCTCGCCTTCGTGAGTTGCAAGAACTATATTATTATTCATTATACATATCCTAACTAATATTATAAATCCGATTACGAGTTTGTTTTTTACGCTTTTATGCCCTACTCGACCGATCATCATGAAATTTCACATACATGTTGTCCGGGGAATGAAAAAGGACAATAGGATGCCTTTTATCCAGAAAAAAGTATTGTTACTAACCTAACCTATATTTACGTTAACAAAATAATAGTAGTTATATGACCTTTACTCACACCCATGCGCTTACGCACACACACACAGACACACACACATACACACCCTCATACACACACACATACTCTCACAGACACGTATTTTTATTTAAATTAGCAATTAAGTTTTTTCTTTTCTATTATTTTTGTGCTTCTATTTAGAACAGTTGTTTTTAATATTTTTGGATTGTATTGTCGTCAAGAATCTCATTAATGTCTCATACTACACGGAAGGCTCTGTTTCCTGTGATACAGTTTATATTAACTAGTACAGGAAACGGGTGATCCTTTCCACTAGAACTATTTACGTTTTATATTATACTAGCTTTTGCACGCGGCTCCACGCACGTCAACCTATGACCTAACCTACATCAATAAAAAGTAGCCTATGTCCTTCCCCAGGTTCTAAACTATATCTGTGCCAAATTTCATCTAAATCGGTTGCGTAGTTTAGCCGTGAAAAGGTAACAGACAGACAGACAGACAGATAGACAGACAAAGTTACTTTCGAATTTATAATATTAGTAAGGAAGTAAGGATTGCACAAGTTATGTTATAACTGGTGGGAAAACAATTGTAACACTGTCTTAAAAAAAAAACTAGTTACATATAACGTAATAAGCGGTCTTACTGAATTCATTCAGTGAACATGAGAATAAGTCGGTCTGTTTTGATAGCACGTTGAGCACCCGCAGCGCGTGCGAGACTGGCGCGTGTTGTAGTTTGTAGTAGGTTAATGCAGGTACTCGGTACCGCTTTATACAGCGGGCCGAAACCTCAGCGAACACCGTGGTAGGTTTAGTCGGTATTACCAGGATTATTATTCCCCCGGTGAGTCCGATATAACCTCTCCGTCGCCCCGCGGAGAGGAATGCGTCAATGCATTTCACCACGTAAAAAATGGGCTCTCCGTACCGAGGAAAATGGCGGCTGTCGTCGTCGCTCATACCTATCAGGAACATACAGTCGTACTGTTTCCAAATTTTAGATGTTCATCCGATTTTTATTCTAAATTTGATTTTTCATGAAGCTTTTATTCTATACTAGCTGAGCCGATAGATGTCCAAATTTCATCAGAAATTTTTTAGATTTTCACGATTTTTACTTGAAACATTTCTGTTTCTTATTCCGTGTAAACCAGCCGTTGTCAAGTTATACGCTTACCGGTTGGTAACATAACATCACTTAATTTATATTTATGTAAAGATAAAGATAAATATATATTTATTTGACAAACATGATTAATCTATACTAATATTATTAAGCTGAAGAGTTTGATTGTTTGTTTGTTTGTTTAAACGGGCTAATCTCAGAAAAATTATTTTAGTGTTGGATAGCCTATTTATCGAGGAAGGCTATAGGTTATATAACATCACGCTACGACCCACGGGGGCGGTGCAGTAACGATAATCGCGTGTGAAACCGCGGGAACATACTTACACACACACAGATATTTTTCTAATATATTAGAAAAATATGTGGATCTTTGGGAGGCTTACACGGAGACATAGGTCCAAAAATTGTAATTTAGAATCTCGAGAATTTTCATTTGGACATTACAGTTACATTACACAGTTACAGTACGGTAGTTCTAAAGATAGTTCTAAAGATTTAGTAAAAGTATTTTTTTATATTAACAACCGCTATACGTACGCTATATTTCTATTTTATTCCACGTAGATGCATTATTTAAAAGGTTAAGATTCTTAAGACAATATTTAGCATCTAATTCTGCAGAAAAGGTAACTTGTATGCATAAACACTAGCGCGTACCATTCACCTCTATTCCACATAGGAAACACACTACGTATAAAAAAGGTATTAAGATTCCTATTCCCTAGAAAGGTTTCTTTTTACTTTAGCGGCAAACTTATCTAGGTTGCCATGTGATTGTCAGATAAAATAAACACAAGATACCTGTCGTTGCAATATATTGTTTTGATTTTAATAACATGAACCTGATATTTATTGTCTAATTGGTTATGGAGGATTTCAATTAGTGTAGGAGTAATCAGATGTGATGTTCTTGTGGGCGGTCAAATAAAATAAGTCTTGATAGTGTATATAGATATAATATTCACTGGTACGAGTTATAAATAATACATATTGAGCTACGACTTAACTCAGTTGTTGCGGGGAGACGACTGCCGCGCGGCGCTACTGTATACCTGCGCCTGACTACACAAAACTAACGCGTCAGCAATGTCGCTACAATATAATATATTTACTGATACCAGATATAAATACTATAAATACATATAATTTATCAAAGTACATAAAACAACAAGTCTTTACGTAATTAGCCCTTCGTATGACGCTTTTCGTACGAAGATGCACACGTTTAACCAATTTTTTTTTAGTAGGTGTAAACTAAAGTCACTTCTTCGAGCAAATCTAAACAATCACATAATTTTAACATAATGCTACAATTAGCACTCCTCGTTTATTACGAAAAATAATATCGAATGATTTGAACATTTTCCATGACTGCATAATAATATTAGTTTTGACTGCACGGATGGTGTAGTGGTCGCCTCGCCACTGCCGCTGCGCTGAGTGTTGTGGGTTCGGAGCCCACACGGGACAAATATTTATAAAGCCTCCCGCGACACAGGTATAACTAGTACGGGTGTTCTCTTTAAGAAAGGAAAAGTTAATTAAATCAAGTGATTTGAAAATTTTAGATAAATCAGAAGATAATCATAATCATGATTTGAATGTTCAATGTGTTGTTGTTGTTGTCCTTTTTGTTGTTCTATTAGCTTAGTTAGCAATAAAGAATTTTGAATTTTGAATTTTGAATTTGAATTTCCCGCTAGTATACGATATCGAATTGTATAATACTAGCGGTCGCCTAGTGCTCGAAATTCGACCAAAGTTTGCCTGTAAGATATTGCTGATATATGTCATTATATATTGATATATGTAACCATAGTTACGAGATTCGTCTGCGTGTGTAAAATGTATGGTTGTGTGCGTGTAGCGTTTTTTCATTAATTTAATGTATTTCTAATGCATATTTTATAAAAATATTAGGATTCGCCACTCCTTCTCTATATAAACTTTAACTGTGCTATATTTCATACTCGTCCGTCCGCGCAATTTTCGTAAAACGGGGTACAAAGTTTTTGCTTCACGTATTAATATATAGATAAGGGTTTTATTTAAATGGTTAGCATAGTATTGGTATTTTTGTGAGCAGAAAAATATAGTCTGTGAGCAGAAATAGCTAATTGATCAGCAACTCATGGCCAGCAAACTTTAAAGAGATCTAACTAAGTCGACGGAGCCCCGCTTGGCTCCTATTTTTGGGTGGGTTTAAAAAAAGGAACCTAACATAACCTAACACTTCCGAGACGGAATGCAGTGATTTGAGGCGTATAGATGCTCGTTATGCTGTGCAATATTTGCTGACCAATTAGTATTTTTGATGATCATTGTATTTAATCTCATATTATAATAGCTTAGATACTGCTAATGTATGTATAAACGATTAATAAATTCAATATTCGAGTTTTAACGATATTTGCACACCGCTTCTTTAAACCTGAACTTACAAAAACAGGAGTGACCGCGTTGCCTGAACTGTATACAGAACACCGGTGCTCTTACTGACAACTTTGAGATTTGCTAAAAATTTCTGCAAATCCGTGCGGATAACAAAGTTATTTGTCGCGTGATGATTTTGTAAGGTATACGTGAAGAAGTGTATTTGCTACCAAACATAATGATAACGATTCAAATGTTGAATATTGATCAACTCATTGTTCTTATTTTAGTTCAATTATTATCGATTATTCAAAACACTATTTGATTATGACTTATTGATAAGTTGTGGACAATCGTCCTGATTCATGTGTCTGATATCCAGTCTAAAATATTTATTCTTTAAAGGGGCTTATCTTCAAATTCTTCGATATTTCTATATCCTCGATCTTCAAGATTAAATTCCTTGGAATAAGTATCAATATATTGAAATATTTAAATCACTTGAAAATTTGCAACATTTTTGAACGTGTACGCGAAGTGTTACACATAATTATAATACGCATATAGGCAAATAATTTGTACTATCCGAGGTCGAAAATAATATGATGGAATACACGCTTAAACATGAACTAACAGACAAGATATGGATATAGCTAGCATATGTGAAGTTTTATAATTAAAATATTGCAAAATTTCAAGTGAATTTAATATTTACTTATTTACTTAGCGTAGACGTTCAGGAAGCAGGCTCATTTTACATTTCAAGAGCCTCGTTATATTAGTCTGGTGGCTTTGCAAAAACTCGTAAAGCCTACGAGCAATAGATGCAAATTCGGACCTTGAGGGATCCGTAGTTTATTTAAATTTACGATCCCCACAAATCTACGAGAAGGTAACAAATGTTGGTAACTATGCCGCCCATTCGAGGCTAAGTGGGAGTATTGTTGTTGCGTTTTGAATATCCGACCGAGGATTTGTTTATCCGTTTTAGGAAAACAAACAGCTAAAAACAGCTCCGGTTTATTATTAGTTCCCTGTCCAACAACGTCATTATTCTCTTGACTATATATACTGTATGTAAAAGAAAGACGTAGCCGTATTTCAATAAAAGCTATAATAATATCAGCCCTGTATAAACTGTCCCACTGCTGAGCACGGGCCTCTTCTCAGTGTGAGAAGGGTTAAGCCATAGTCCACTAAGCTGGCTAAGTGCGAGGTGGCAGGCTTCACATATCTTTGAGAATATTATGGAGAACTCTCAGACATGCAGGGTTCCTCACAGTGTTTTTCCTTCACCGTTAAAGCGAGCGACAATAAAAATTTAATACGCACATAATTTTAAAAGTAAGAGAAGCGCGCTCTGGGATCAAACTCGAGACTTCTGTGGGGCAGTCCAACCGTGTCCCACTAGACTATCGCTGCTTTTAGGTTATCTCTGCTTTTAAGTTATCGCTGCATTTAGGTTATCGCTGCTTTTAGGTTATCGCTGCTTTTAAGGAAAGTTACATGATAATAAATTATGGTATATCAATTTTTAGGCTGACATGATATAAGCCTAAAAAGGGTTTTGTAGTCTTTTTAGATATAAATGAATTGTAATCCAATACTGTAATTTATTATGTAAATTGCTGGTTGGATTATTTTCCAGAGTAATTTTTTGGTGAATATAAACATTTCAGCAGTACTTTCGAGGAATGTTATATAAAAAGGGCTAATTCATATCTGTGGCATTTTTTATGTTTTATATGAATATACCTTACTACATTTTCTGAATAAACGTTAAAAGACATCCTACAGAAAAGCCAGTTAAATTACCTAAAGTGTATTAGTGTAAGTAGTTGTTGGTAAGCATTAATAAATAAATAAAATAATAAAGAATTGGCGCAGTCTTTGGAGACTGCCGATAGAAGTGAAAACTTTAATCCTTGATCATAAACACTACTTAAAAAACAAAAAAAAATGGGCGGATCGGATGCTAGTTCCTGATACTCTCTTAGAGGTCAAAATTTTATTATTTTTTGCGTAGGACGCACAATTTCTGAGATATTGTTAATATTCTAAAAAAAAATTAAGCGTGGAAGCATGAAGATGACGCGAGTTCCATGATTTTTGTTCACCCAAGAAGTGCTCAAGGCGCCTAATTAAGTTTTCACTTCAAAAAGTCCTAGTCACTGCACAGCCTTTAACAAATTGGCGTGAAGTAATCCTAACTAATATAATTATGTAATGCAAATATTTTTTGATTGTTTATTATGTTTTTACGCCTTAACTACTCGGCTGACCATCATGCAATTGCGCATAAACGTTGTCACTGATACAGAAAAGAACATAGGGTACCTTTTCTTCGAAATTACTATTTCCGAGCAAAGACGCAGGCAAAAGCTAGTGTAGTAATCCTTACTAATATTATAAATTCGAAAGTAACTCTGTCTGTCTGTCTGTCTGTTACCTTTTCACGGCTAAACCACTTAACCGATTTAGATTAAATTTGGTACAGATATAGTTTAAAACCTGGGGAAGGACATAGGCTACTTTTTATTGATGTAGGTACCACGCGGGCGGAGCCGCACGCAAAAGCTAGTGTACCAATAAATGCAACGCATACAAAGATAGATTTACATATATACGTCGATTTTAACACTATTAAAATATGTGTTACTTTTTTAAACTTGCCTCGAACAAATCTATAGAAAATGGCTGATATTTTGGCTTTCGTATTCCTAAACCATAACTTTATTGCCTCCAAAAAACATTCTTAAAAGAACACAATAGCCCAGTCTCTAGTGGCAAATTATGTCAAACTACAACCTTCATATATATGGACGTTGAGCCATCTTTTGTACAAGATTTGGAGTCAAACGTGACTTAAATTCTACCGGGTCTAACTTGGGTCCGCACAAAAGCCTAAAAGAACGTCTAGTGAGCCCCCATTACGAAGTAAAAGGCTGTACAAATAAAACATGTTTATTTATAGTAAGAAAGAACCTTGGATCGAACAATAACCCTCCACTAAAGGCGAAAAATCTAAAGTAACCATATAAGTGGCTACCTTTTTTTCCCATTTGCTATCCTTACTAATATTAGAAATAGGAAAGTGGGTTTGTTTGTCGTTTCTTGAAATGGAGGAGCAAACACAGATATGGTTCGCCTGTCGGTGAGTGTTTACCGTAACATTAAATCTATACTAACACTAGCTGTCCCGCGCAACTTCGTCTGCTACAAATTAGATAATATTCGCCATTTAAAAAAAAACTATCCTATCTTTTAAGTTGAACCAAATTACAGATGGTTACGAAGTTTGATCAAAATCAGTTCAGTAGTTTAGGAGTCCATAGCGGACAAACATCGTGACACGTAAATTATATGCTAGTAGTTGTAAAATAATTTATTTTTGTTTAAGCAATTTTTATATAGAATTGTTATTGTTTATAAATATTTTAATTGTAGTTATACTTAGCTACCTATATATGTTTGCAGTAGATGTATAAATGTTAAATGGTTTTTGTAGACCCTTACTTTATTAACAATAGAATAACAATGTAATATTAGAAACAGCCTGAAACATAGGTCTCTGACCTAGTTCAGGTAATAAAATGTAAAAACAGACTATAAACAAGACTTTTTGTGTCCAATTTTTTAATTGTAAAATGTTTTCCTTTAGATTAAATATAGTTTTAATGTCAATTTAATACAATAAGTAGCCTGTAATGTGTTTTGTAAAGACTTTTATTTATTTATTGAATAAAAATTTATTATTATTATAGTCTCTCCTTTGAAATACTAGATCCAAATGACTTTAGGCCAACTTAATAATAAAACACATAATAATAATAAAACAATATACATAATAATATATTAAGATAGTAAAGCTGAAGAGTTTGTGTTTGTTTCAACGCGCTAATCTCAGGAACTACTAGTTCGAATTGAAAAATTATTTTAGTGTTGGATAGCCTATTTATCGAGGAAGGCTATAGGTTATATAATATCACGCCATGACTCAAGGGGGCCGCGCAGTAACCGCGAGCACATCTAGTATTATATATGCCCATCGACGATTTTAACTTCTTGAGTGACAAGGGGAAATACGAAAAAAATAATAAAAGATTCATTGTGCAAAGAATACACAAACGGACAAACGTATGTCCGCTCGACGCTTGACTACTAAAGAGTGTTTTTAACTACTTAACTAACTTTTACTAGATTCGTAAATGGTCGCTAGATCCCGTAGTCGATTTCCTGGTCGGATAAAGTGGTATTGGGAATTTCTATAAGGAAATTCTTAGCAACAGTTTTTTTTAAATGCGCTTATGGATATCAACAGGCCGGTCATCGGCCACCTCTATCACGTGGTGCAGTCAGCGACATAAGTAGCCTAAGCATAAGAATGTATCTATTAAAGTTTTAAATAATAGTGATTAAAATAACTATCTTTTAACTGTTACCACAGTAAAAAAATAAGGAAATACCATTATCGTATATGATAAAGTAATCCAAAATCTTAGAAATGTTTACTTCTGTTGCTAACTGTATCTAAAACGCTGTCCAACCGTCTACGGTTTGACAGCGTTTTAGATACAGTTTTAAAGAAATTTCAGGTAAAGATCTATCTTTACCTGAAATTTCAGGGATAATACAAGCATCAGTCCTTGTTAAAAAGATTTTTCACTAATATTACAAAAGTGAAAGTTTGTTACTATACCAATGTTTGAATATGTGTGAGCATACCCATATTTGAAAGCTTGTGACCATACCGATGTTTGAAAGTTTATGTCAATACCGATGTTTGAAAGTTTATGTCAATACCGATGTTTGAAGTTTGTGACCATACCGATTTTTGAAAGTTTGTGACTTAATCGTCGCGTTAATAATTGAACAGATTTAGATATGACTTGAAACAAAGATAGCCGAAATATTCTATATCATATCATCCAGGATATATCCTGGATTATTTAATAGGTATATGGAATACTTCTAATCTCAATATACATATATGCTCGTGGGCAAACCCGAGGCCAGAAGTTAGTCATTGTTAAATAACAATTTGTTCAACCGATAAAACTATTCAAGTATAAACTACAGCATATCTCATAGAATATTTCTTTTCGGTAAAAAATATGCATATTGGTTCGAGAGCTTCCGGCTACAAATAGAACGGATTCACGTCCCAGGAGTATCGTAACATAGGATTGAGGGTTTCTATCAGCCATATGAACAAATATTCACATTCATGTTTACTCATCCAATGTGTAGTGGGGTATTGGGAGACGGCCGACTTATGTATATTTAAAACTAGTTGTCCCCTCGTTTTTGGCTACTGCTCGGCTTCTTTGGCTCGTAGCGTGATGGTAGAGATATAGGTTATGGTATCTATGTTATTTATGGATAAAGTAGCTTTGTAATGGTGAAATAATTATTAAAATCGGTTCAGTAGTTTAAGAGTTTATTGATTAGAAACAAACAAATCGTTCCTCTATCTAATATTAGTATAGATTGATTCATATATACAGGTCGCTGATGTAATCACCTGTAGTATATTATGGCGTGTTATGGGTCACAAACATAAAATTAATAATAATAATATTCTATCACATACACAACACCATCCAGCCCAAACTAAGCACAGCTTGTACTATGGGTACTAGACAATGGATAAACATACATATATACTATTCTTTTGTAAATACATACATATTATACATAGAAACACCCAGACCAAGACAAACATCCATGTTCATGCACACAAATGTTTGGCTTGTGCGGGAATCGAACCCGCGAGCTCAGGCGTGACAGTCGGTTACTGCGCCATAGAAGCCGACATTTAAAATTACAATAAAATAAAATAAAATTATTAATAAAATTATATACTTTTAAAATTGTATTACTAGTCAAGTCAAGTCAAGTCAAAAATCATTTATTCATTTAGGTCACAAAGTAACGCTTATGAACGTCAAAGTATATAGGTTAGTGAGTTTACTAAGTTACTGAAGCTACATTTAGGTTAGTTGCTAGGTTCAGGCAAAGGGTAGAGCCTATGAGAAGAAACCTGCAAGAAACTCACGGCCACTCTTTTAAATCGTCAGTTAAATATAATTTCAGTATTTTACAACTCAGATTAACAAGGTGTTACAGGCATTATGCCATATACTACTGACTATAAAAACTAAAGATAATAAAAATAATAACTTAATAATATTATAGGGAGGAAATAATTTGAGCTTTTTTTTTTTTTTTTTTTTTATTTTGCTCGTCAAAATGACCACACTCCACCTGATGGTAAGCAGTCGTGTGGTCTAAGAGCAGTGGCCTCCACATCGCCCCCACAGTAGCCGAGGCGATGTTGAGGTCTCTACTTTGACGGCCTGAGAAGATGCTTTTTCACGCCCCGCTTAAAGAACCCAGGATTGAAGGAAGAAGGAAACACGTGCCTTAGCAGAGAATTCCATGCCTTGGTCGTTCGGCAGAGATATGAGGACCCAAACTTTTTGGTACGCGCTCTAATCGACTCTACCGTGTAAGGATGGCATCTGAGCCCAGCACGCGTTGTTCTGGATAAGAAAGGAGAGGGCGGGATAAGGTGGAATAACTCTTCAGAGCACTCCCCGTTGTATATTCTGTAGAAACATGCCAATGAGGCAATGTCCCTACGGAGTTGCAGAGGTTCCAGTGAACTCGTGACCTCTGGATCTCCGATGATACGGACAGCCCGCCGCTGTAACCGGTCGAGAGCGTCCAGCAAGTACTGCGCGGAGCCATCGCAAAGATGAGAACAGTACTCCACGCAAGGGCGCACTTGTGCCTTATACAATAGGCACAGTTGCCCAGGCGTAAAGAACCGCCTCACCCTGTTCAGAACTATAAGATATATTATTTAATATAAATCTAAAATAGACAGTAGGATTGCATGATGGCGCATACACTTACACTTTGTGACTATGCAAAGGCTTAAATTGACTTATAAGTAATACAGATCTTTGAATCCTGTATGCAACAAGCAACTAGCTCCATGAGTTTTTGTCATTTAAGTAGTACTAAAACACGAGACAAGCAATATCCACCCCAAATGGACGCAGAAAATACGCACACCTAATTTTACAACGTTGTTCACAGTGCCTAAATAGGTCACATTTCAAACTAAAATGACAATACATATTTTATTTTACGAAGTTCACAAAATTACAAAATACACGAAACAAATGTTAACATCACGTAGATTGATCGGATGCAGTAATTTAGGATGACACGACGACAGTCACTTCTATTAGTTCAATCACGTTTTTGCGCGGAATAGAAAATACGGACTATTTTCTATTCCACGCAAAAACGTGATTTAATAAAGGCACAAATGTTTACATATTTCCACTCATCTCGTTAGCCTTACTTTTAAGTTATGTTTACAATAAACATTAACTGGCTACCCCTCTGGGAAACAGGCGTGAATCTATATGTAAACATTAACTATGAGAAACAATGACTAAAAATGTTTAATCTACCCTAGATTACACATTTTTAGTCATTGTTATACGATACGCATTCCTTTCCGTGGAAAAAAGGGAGCGAATAGGGTATGTCAGGCCCACCTGGGAGATGAAAAGTCCTGTGTCTCACCGACTAATCCTATTACAGTGTGCCAACTCGCTACCTTGAATGGTCGGAGGGTCACTGGAACTGAGACTACATCAGCTATAAAGGTAAGCTGTATCTAATCCATCGCTATTGTTAGGTACTGTTAAAATTAGCTTCAGCAGAAATATTACCAATAACCACAGCGTATCATTACTACATAAATATTATAAAACAAAGTCCATTGCCGCGAATATCTGACAAAAAAAGAGTGCAATAGCTAGTCAAATTTTTTTCTGTCTATCTATTAGCACTAGCGGTTGCCTAGTGCTCGAAATTCGACCAAAGTTTGCCTTTAAGATATTGCTGACATATTATGTAATCATATATTGATATATGTAACCATAGTTACGCACTTCGACTGCGTGTGTCAAATGCATGGTTGTGTGCGTGTAGTTTTTTTTCATTAATTTAATGTATTTCTAATGCATTATTTAAAAAAATATTAGCATTCGTCACTTCTTCTCTGTATAAACTATAAGTGTGCGAAATTTCATACTCCTCCGTCCACCCAATTTTCGTAAAAAGGGATCCAAAGTTTTCGCTTCACGTATATATAGATAATTATTAGTGTTTAATATTAAAACAACAAAAAACCGATGGAATTAATTCGTTTATGGTCGTAGTGTACAAGAAAGTTAAATATGGTAATTAAAAAAAAAATCATATCTTAGGTAGTAGATAGGATAGATTTTTTTTTAATTTTTCTGAACGGCTTTCAGTTCTGCTATAAGACATTTCAAGGTTATGCATTAATTACCGGACAACCTGTATAGTAAGCTGGCATTGTTTGTACAGCACACCGCATGCAATCGTGTTTATCTACGAACGTAATCATTATTATGTAACAACGGATAATTAGCGGTTCATATCCTGTGTAAATTGTCTGCTATTGGCTATCCAAGCCTACGGACCAATAATAAATCGATATATCGAGTCATATTTATTCGTTGAAATTCGAAATTTCGATTTGAAATTCCATATCAATGAGGATAATATAGTGACTTCACGGATGGCGTAGTGGTTTAAGTGGTCGCGTCACCTCTGCCATTGCGCCGAGTGTTGTGGGTTCTAATCCCACACCGGACAAAACTTTGTGAGAGCCACAAATTATTGTTCTGAGTCTGGGTGTTCTTTGTGTCCGTTGTTTGAATGTTTGTAAAGTTCCCCGCGACATAGTATTTATGCTTAGTGCAGATGTCTTAAAAAAAATAATGATGTGAGAGCAGCGCTCAACCGCGATAGCTTAATGGGATACTATTGAATTGCCATGAAGATGTCTTGAGTTCGATCCTAAGGCGCGCAACTCTGACTTTTCTAAATTATGTGTGTATTTTTTTTTTATTGTTTAAGAAGCAAACGAGCAGACGGATCGCCTGATGGTAAGCGATTACCGCCGCCCATGGACACCCGCAACACCTGAGAAGCCACAAGCGCGTTGCCAGCCTTTTAAATTTGTCTCCTCCCCCAGGAGGGAGCGGAGGTTGGGCCTCCGGTTCCCTCACTCACTCGACGAAACACAACGCAAGCGCTATTTCACGCCGGTTTTCTGTGAGGCCGTGGTATCACTCCGATCAAGCATTATCGGTTACTCTAGGGGGTTGGAAAACATTTGTTTAAATGTTTGCCAAGTCTCACAAGACACAAGAATGATTTCCGCACTAGGAATAATTCATGTAACATGGGATCCTGTGGGCCATGTATTTTCAGAAAAACAAAGCCGTGAGCCGTGCATGAAGAATAGAATTAGATTAAATAAACCTAAAGAGACGTACTAGCATTGTAGCAAGTAGAAATCCGAGAGATGTACTACTATCTGCTTTTCGGGCATCATGTGTAATTAATAATATGAATATTGTTTGTCTTTTCCTTTTCATCGTGAGAGTAATACGTCTATACATACAATATGTTGCATGTATTATTTTGCCTATCTACAACACCTGATTGAAAATCCCAACAAGAAATTCCACGACCCAAGGATTGAAGTTCATCCACCATTCCATATAAAATCTCACAATTGCGTAATTTGAAAATGACTCGACCCATCCAAAAAGTCAATGACGACATTATTTTCGTACAGACAATATTTTGCTTCGTAAAATTTTGCAATAATAAAAACAGTGAAAGCCTTGCGCTTGATGGCATTGCGTTAAACTCGTTTTTTTATATTCTCTGTCTGGCTATAAAACTGTCATATGCAAGGGTTATATACCATAATATTGCCGACAACTATAACTTAAAATGACAACTGATATAAGAGGAAAATAGCTGTCATCCCGAAGCCACCCTCGGTGCAATCAATTACTATATGGGAGCAATCCGACTGGAAAGCAGAAAAAAGTAACGTGTATTCTTTTGTGCAGTATGGTGTTTATCTGTTCACTGCCTTTCAAGCCATCCTGTCTTTTATGCAATCCATTTATATTTTCTTCATCTTACATAATATGTAGGTACAGTCACCCGAATAGTGCATGGATACCTTAAGGTTCAAAATCCTGTAAACACTCGAATTAGAATGAATATAAATGAACTAGATGGCGTTGTTTTATAAATATTGCAACGCGTACTCATTTTAGCAAACAGGTGAAATTTATAAGAAATTATAATCTCAACCGAAAATGCACTCGAACATAAGGACAGAATAATGTTTGCGTACGAACAGAATAGCAAGTCATCGACAAAATCTATAAAATAAACTACCCACTACAAATTTATAAATTTATTTTCCTTTGCTTCTTGTTTTACCCTGAAATGTTTTTTTTTTAAATAAACTATTGTGAATACCGAATAAGAAATTGTTTAAGCTAAATTTATCAAAATTGAATTATTTTTATTTTATAGTAGTGCATCGCCATCTATTATGATATAACTAAACTACTTAACAGTTCTTGTATCGATTTCCGTTAGATGGCGTCAATTACCGGCTTATACCATTTTAATTTTGAAATGGGTATGCATTTTTGCAGCTCACTGTACATAATATCACGCCTTTATTTCCGAAAGGGTAGGCTGATGTAAATTATATCCACATTCCGCCTGCTATTACCCTACAATACCCGTAATAGGGGCGAGCCCATTGCTGTTTATTGAGTACAGTTCCAGGTTCCGTGCACCTACTGAAACTTTTTTGCCTGACGTAGGAATCGAACGCATGAACTCATGCACAACATTCGCTTTCATCGTCGCTGCGCCACCGGTTCCCTTACTTCTTATTATCATTAGCCACATTTTTATCTATTCTTAACACTCTATTTGAAGCAATTTCTTTACCATACATACACAACACACAAATGTTTTAAAATAATGGAAACAATATTTCATTATTGCAGAATTTTTTTAATGTTTTGTCAAATTTTGTATGTTGTCAAGAACAGCTAGAAATATGAAGGAAAAGTCTTAAGAGTGATGACCCTCTTTTAATTGCAAAAACATGTCTGTCGGGTGTTTTAGTAGCCATAAGCATCTATGACTGTTAAAAATGTTAATATAGGATTTCCAAAAACCTAGCTAATATGATAAATGTGAAAGTGGGTTTGTTTGTTTCTTTATTTGTTACGCTCTACTCGACCGATCATCATCAAATTTCGTATACATGTTGTCAGTGGTACAAAATATGACATAGGATAACTTTCATCACGAACAAAGCACTGTTACTAACCTACATTAACGCGAGTGAAGCCGCGGGCAAAATCTAGTATAAGATATTTTTGTACTATTCAGTCTTTAATCTGTAACTAGTAACATATATAATTAGAATTTAATAAATAGCCAAATTTATGAAAAATATTGTTTCCTGTAATACATTTATTTTTAAGAACAGTAGTTTCCGTTAGTGTTTTATGATGAATGTAAATAAAGTAAAGTGCTATTTAAGATCAGTAGCAATTCGTAGCGGACCAAGAATTGAATGAATGCCATCAAGACTTACGAGCGGTTCAAAACCTCTGAAAATACTTTACAAGAGTCATAAATTTCGGCACGAGAGATCCACACTCACTAGATCATCACGTAAGCAAATACACCTATATAATCTTCCCGGAACAATATACACGGATACAACCTATTGCAAGACGGAACATAAAACGTCTGAGAGTTCTAGCACTCCTCATAAACACCAAAGATTTTTGACACTCAAATGTTCGCCGAGACGTATTTACTTCCAAGAAGTATTTGGAACTAATCTGGAATAAACAGTTTATGTATAGAGAGGCTCGTAAAGTACGAAGGGTCACTGTGCTTGTAACACAGACTTAATTACAGGCTGTCGTAAATCCAGAAATCCATATTTTGTTACGTAAATGGCGGTTAAGTGTGACCCGAAGGGTACTGTACAAAGGGAAAATATAAATAACCTGCTCGAAGATCGAAGGTTCCCTTGTTATATAATCTTCCTTTTTTGTCGTTAGTTGCTTCAGGTTTCAAAGTTTCAAGTCAATGAGTAGGCTTAATGATAAAGGTCCTATACATACAGTTATAGTTAGCAGTGATATCCTAAGAACTTTTGCCGAATTGAAGATAAAATAAAGGGAGAAAAAAGATATATATTATACTAGCTTTTGCCCGCGGCATCGCTCACGTTAATTTAGAATTTGACAATCAATTCTGGTTGTACTCTGCTTGTATAATAATATAATTCAATCATGATTCGAAAGACACGTGGCGCCATCTATTATCATAAGAACGTTATTGTTGTTTTCCTCGGGAACAGTAATTTTTTCGGGATGAAACGCCTATGACCGTTTCTGTACACCTGACAACGTATATGCAAAATTTCAGGATGATCGGTTTAGTGGTTTAGGCGTGAAAAGGTAACAAACAAACAAACAAACTCATTTTCGCTTTTATAATATTAGTTAGAATTAGGATTAGGATTCCTTCGAAATCGGCTTATTATGGTTACCAGATGTACATGTACTATTACTTATACATTGAGGGAGCCATTTAAAAAGTTAAAAGACTAATCTTCCCAGTTTTAATTTGTATGTATGTATATCATATTAGCAAAGATACGCCAATTTAACTAAGGATTCTTAACTCAGGGATAATAATAATATCAGCCATGCGTTATAAACTACCTCATTCCTGGCTATCTTGGCATTTTTATTCAGTATGGAAAGGGTTGTTGCATCCTCCATCATGTGACGTAACAGATCTTCGAAAACATTGTAGAAAACTCCCACACGATATAATTTTGTCTTGGTTTCATCACAATATCTTATTAAACTGTTTAATACGCACATAGCTTCGTAAAGACAAAAACGTGTGCCATTGAGTCAAATTCATGAACCCTGCTTCACAATCCAACGGGTAAATCAGGACCAGCACATTAAAATCCATACATATCTGACTAATCACTTCAATTGACTTTCTATAATATTATGTACGTAAGTACATTCACAATGATGAAAATATACATTATACTCTCCAAAATGTTTCCTGAGACGAGTAAAGTATCCACCAATCCGCTTTTATTCTTCGACATAGATTAACCTTTTGAGTAGTCTTTACTTAGCTATAAGACTGCCTGTAAAGAGACCTCATATTATTACATTTTCATAAAAAGGGTTGTAGTAGTAAATCTGGCAATTCATAGTAATATGACACAAACAAAATACACATTCTTCATAGGGCTTTCAAAATGAGAATTCCTTTACGTTCATGTGAGATGTAATATGGAGGCCAAGATATATTGTTTGTTGGTTAAACGGTTTAGGTTGGGACGAAACAGGCTTACTAGGCAGCTAGTCCAGTTGATGTTTGTACATATAATGTGGCGCTTACATACTATATTGGAGATGTTCATTTTGACTGAAGGTTGAAGAAACAGTTAATAAACAAGGCTTAGGCTATATGTCCCACGATGATATATGTTCCATGTTGTGCGATATAAGGTATCTAACACGATGAGATGAAGGCTTTGACGAGCTTAAGTGAAATGCTAAAAACGTTGTAGCATATTGACTGCCGCTTTGGCGAAGTGAGTTATCGAGTATATCTGAGAAAAGTTTTCACTATCATGGCGCTGGATCACTGAGATTAGGCAAATTTATGACCTGGACCTGGAAGCGGCGCTCCTATCGTCGCTTTATCGTTGGCACCAGGGGGCGCTAGCTCGGGGCGAAGGACCTGCTCTTTCCGCTGTCCAGGCGGCAAGGTCCGAACTCCGCCAGGTCCTAGTGGCCAATTGGAAGGAGCGACTTGTGCACCCCAGTGCCGGGCACGCCACGATCGTGGCGGTAAGTCCCGTGTTTGAGGAGTGGCTGGAGAGGCGGCATGGCGCCCTCACCTTCCGGCTGACACAGGTAATGACTGACCATGGTTGTTTTGGCCGGTTCCTGTGTCGTATAGGCCGGCAAGAGACGCCCGGTTGTCACCACTGCGGCGACTGCCGCGACGTTGTTGAGGACACGGCGCTGCACACTTTGGCGGTTTGCCCCGCCTGGGCATCGCAGCGCCGTGAGTTGATCGTGGCAGTCGGATTGGTTGCCCTCTCGCTCCCGGCTGTAGTTCAGTCTATGGTCCGGAGTGAGAGGTCGTGGAACGCCGTCGCCTCCTTCTGTGAGGAATTGATTTCCATCAAGGAGGCGGCGGAGTGGAAGAGGGAGCGTTTAAACCCTCTCCCCAACCGCAGAACCGGGCGCCGGAGGGCGCGAGACGACCTCCAGCCACCCTGAGGTTTGACCTGGGGGTGGCGGGCTTTGTGGGCCTGCCCGCCATCCGTTCAGCACCAGGTCCGAGAGGCGGCGTGCGTGTTCCCACGCGTGCCTCTGTCTCGTGTCCGTCTCCCCTCTAGGGGGGGGACAGTAGGGCATTTTTGTAGTGGTGACCAGTGGGTAGGTCTTTTCGTGTAGTGTCCTGCCGTTTCATACGGCGGGCCGTAACCTAGGCGGGGTCGCGACCGCATGTGAAAGTGATTCGCGCGGCCCCGCCGATAGTGGTTTGTCGAGGAACACCGTGGTAGATTTAGTCGGTATTCCGGGAGGTCCATTTTATCGTTTTAATATCTTTCTGTTACCCCGGCGAGTCCGACATAACCCCTCCGCCCGCCCCCGCGGAGGGGTATGCATAACCTGTTGACATCTTCCATTAAATTAATTAATTATATTAAAATGTATATTGCGAATTGTTATCGAAATTTGAATTATTATTGAAATTGTGGTTTATTATTGAATTTTGTGTAGTTTATAATCATTATTAATTTTATTATTATTTCTTGTATCAAATATTATCAACACAATCTATATTGTTAAGAAATAAATAACTTATGACTTATGAATCATGTCAATATAATTATATCTCAATTTATCATATCAATCTGTACTAATATTATAAAGCTGTTATAAAGTTTATAAAGTTTGTTTTTTTGTTTGTTTGTTTGCTTGAACGCGCTAATCTCAGGAACTACTGATCCGATTTGAAAAATTATTTCAGTGTTAGATAACCCATTTATCGAGAAAGGCTATAGGCTATATATCATTACGCTAAGATCAATAGGAGCGGAGCACCAATGAAGAATGTTTCAAAATCGGAGGGTATTTTTCCTTTAGAGAGCTTCCGCTGCGTGCGCTGCGTAAACAGTTAAAGTTTCGCAAAAATCATGTATGACAGAATTGTTCCTCTTTAAAAGTTCTAAATAAAGTCCGCGACAGCATATGTCTATCTTTTAAGGTTGGCTCACTATAACCTTTTTTATGCTAACCAAATTTGTTCTAAAATAATTCATTATTTGCGAAGGTGTTTTTATAAACATTATATTAATTCTTATCCAAATAAATACGTTATTCATCACAAGTATTTAATTTAAAACAAAATTGAATATCTTAGGAGATATCGTAGTTTTAATATAACGTACGCAGCAAAATAATGATTAAGTACTGCGCGCGCATTTATGATGTGCAAGGCTGGCCGAAAACTCTGCGAGATAACATGCCGCGTGGCTCAGACGCGTAGTCATGGCCGACTCCTTACGGAACAGTACACGGAACATCACGTTACTATCCACGAGGGCGGCGCAGTAACGATAAATGCGGGTGAAACCGCGGGAACATCTAGTATAATAATATATACTTACTTCTTCTTTTTTTCTTTTCGTGTGGTTAGTGGTCAACCTGTTATCAAGAATTGTTCAAGCCGCCCGTAGGCCTCTGACATGGCTTAACGACTGCTATCAATTTGACAACAACCGGGACCGACTTTTTACGTGCCCTCCGAAGCACGGAGACGCTCAAATGAAATACCACTAAGCGGTCACCCATCTATAGACTGACCGCACCCAACGTTGCTTAACCTCGCTAATCGTTTACCGATCAGTGAGTGCAACTGGCTATGAGCGCATCTGTACTTACTGAAAAATTGAGTTTGTTTAAATTCAAAACGAACATCGAATCTCACTCTACGCTATATAGACTTTGTCAAGAGTATAATACAATATCTAAATTTGTACCTTACATTGACATTTACCATGACTCTAAAAACAAACTAAAATACAAAATCTTTGAATCCCTTCAAGTCTCCAACAATAGCAATATCGTTGTCACATAAAATCATTATAATGTAAATTGCATTATGATCTCCTACATTCTTATTTTTATTTCTTACTTTGTTATAGTAATTTAAGTTCTTTATATAAATATTGTCACAACTATTGATGAATGCTGGTTAATCTGTAATTGGCAAATGTTTCAGCCACCATACTTTCCTTGTTATCGTTGATGTGAATTTGTAAACATTTGCTGTTGATAAACCATAATAAATAAATAAATTAATAAATCCTAAACAGTAGTAATAAAACTGCCTACTCCACCCGCTATACATATAAGCGTGTGACTATATACGTATATACAACATAATATCTATGTTTCACAATTTTGTTACAAGATAGACAATAAGAGCTGGGTCGGGAGTAGTTTTGGCAACGCTTCAATATCGGCAGACAATACCATTAATGTACCAAACTCTTACTTTGAATTGTGACTTATTGTGCTTCCAAAATTATTTACTGAGAGACTTGATTTATTTTCTTATTTTTATTGAAAATAACGACAATCGCGCTGAGTAATGTCTGTACTACAGCAATCTTAACAGACAAATAAATCAGGGACATTCAGAATCGCCACAACTAGTTACGTACCTAGAACAATTATCCTAATCCTAATCCTAACTTCCTAACTAATATTATAAAAGCAAAAATGAGTTTGTTTGTTATCCTTTCACGCCTAAACCACTGAACCGATCATCCTGAAATTTTGCATATACGTTGACAGGTGTACAGAAACGGACATAGGCTACCTTTCATCCCGAAAAAAATACTGTTCCCGAGGAAAACAACAATAACGTTCTTATAATAATAGATGTCGCCACGTATCTTTCGAATCATGATTGAATTATATTATTACAAGCAGAGTACGACCCGAATTGATTGTCAAATTCTAAATTAACGCGAGCGAAGCCGCGGGCAAAAGCTAGTTTAAAAATAAATTATAACCATGACTACGTTCGCAAAGGCTGTTTGCCTGCTACGTTATTCATACATAACTCCAGTTTTGATAAATCTATACTAATATTATAAAGCTGAAGAGTTTGTTTGTTTGTTTGAACGCGCTAATCTCAGGAACTACTGGTCCGAATTGAAAAATTATTTTAGTGTTGGATAGCTCATTTATCGAGGAAGGCTATAGGCTATATAACATCACGCTACGACCCACGGGACCGGCGCTGTAATCGTAAACGCGGGTGAAAACGCGGGCACATCTAGTAAACAAATAAACTGAATTGACTGCACTGATGCATTAGGTATAAGTGGTACTTACTTATCTTACTTATCTTATGTGGAGGCCAGTCAGTGTAGACCGGCGACACTTCGACTCAGTGGCATCTTTTGTGTCGACATTCTCCCAATAACGACTGCCATAGATGTTCATGGCAGCCGGGACCGACGGCTTAACGTGCTCTCCGAGGCACGGAGCAGGCGATAATTGTCAATCAATACGCACATAATTTCGAAAAGTCATATAACTTCCGAAATTCAGAGGTGCGCGACGTGGGTTCGAACACGAGACCCTCTGCATTGCAGTCTGTTGGTCTCCCCACTGAGCTATCGCTGCTCTCTGCTGGTATAAGTGGTAACTACGCCACTAGAACTGTGACGAGTGGTTATCGAAAGGTTCAATCTCCGCACGTGGAAGATATTTGATTCACAGATGGTTTGTTTTAAGTCTAGGTATTCTTTGTATCCATTGTCTGTATAATTTAAAAGTTTATTTTTTAAATGTATTCATTTAAGAATTACTACCGTTATTAGGTTGAATCATCCAGCGTACTAGCTTGTCGTTTGCCAGCGGCTCGTATACAAGGCGCTACATTGTGTACCTCTGTTTACCAGCGGTTTGAATACGAGCCACCGAATGCTACACCACTTTAAACCTTATCTTTCTAACCTTAACGACTATAACTGCTTGTTTTTCGGCTATGAATAGATTTTTTTGGTTATAGGACATAATTATTGTAAAGAATTACGAAAATATAAACATACGATAGGCTGTGCGACCGACTCAAGAAAGAACCAAACTCAGGAAAGTGTATCTCTAGTTCATTCACATTATGTTACAAGCAAGGATTTAAGCTCACAATTTTCATTAGATGGTAGTATCTTATCTTATCTTATCTTATGTGGGGGCCAGTCAGTGCAGACCGGCGAAACTTCGACCCAGTAGGATCTTTTGTGTCGACACTCTCCCAATAACGACTACCATAGATGTTCATGGCAGCCGGGACGAACGGCTTAACGTGCTTTCCGAGGCACGGAGCAGGCGATAATTGTCAATCAATTCGCACATCATTTTGAAAAGTTATATAACTTCCGAAAGTCAGAGGTGCGCGACGTGGGTTTGAACCCAAGACCCTCTGCATTGCAGTCTGTTGGTCTTCCCACTGAGCTATCGCTGCTCTCTAGATGGTAGTAACAAAAATATTAAACTGTAACTTTTTATGACTCCAAATATGATAATGTACGGCTTCGACTGGTACGAGACCGTTTCGCGTCATAAATTTAAATACTACTCGTGAAAACGATTTAAATTATTGGAAAATACTTACACAAACGACATTACATTGTAATTACCATGTAACAACGATTTGTTTTGTGGCATTTATGTAAACTGTAAAGACTAACTGTCTAGTTAGTCCAGTAAAATAAGTGAAAACTTATTACTAGAAGCGATAGCCTGGTGGGAGACTATTGGACTACCACGTAGAGGTCACGAGTTCGTCGATTCGTTCCAAAGCACCCCAGACTTTTTGAAGTTATGTGCATATTCAATAGATATAAATCGTTCGCTTTCACGGTGAAGACAAAACATCGGGAGGAAACCTGTAACCCGAAGATAATTATGTGAAGCCAGCGTGATGATCTGTAATCTAACCCTTCTTACACTGAGAAGAGGCTCGTGCCCAGCAGTGGAAGAGTTTAATACAGGGCTGATCTTTATATATATATTTCTATTGTACGTATGTATGTCGGAGGCGTTCTGGACAAAGGCCAGGTTATTAAGAGCTCTTTGAACCGACGGGCGTGTATGAGGAATGTGATGAAAGTGAATGAAGCCAGAGAAGTGTGTCAGGATCGTAGCAAATGGAAATCCGTAGTCTCTGCCTACTCCTCTGAGAAACAGGCGTGAATCTATGTGTGTATGTCACTAAACTCCTCCTAAACGGCTGGACCGATTTTGGTGAAACTTTTTGTGTGTGTTCAAGTGGATTCGAGAATGGTTTAGATATGTTTTTTTTTTCGTGTGTACAGGACAACGTCTGTCGGGACAGCTAGTATTATTATATAATTATTAATAAAATTTGCTGATCGTACTGTCCCATCTCTATTTGCATAATTGCAATAAACATTGAATTTGGAATATAAATTGGGTTTAAATTCTAAGCTCGATATTCTATAGCGTAATTGCACAGGTAAATACTGACCTGGTTCATGCCTGCTGGTAGACTTCCGGTCTATAGAAAGTATAAATAAATAGAAGCCGTGTTATAAAGTAATTATAGAGATTGCTTGTCACGTTGTTTATGAAAAGTATTTTACAGTAATAAACACTCGTGAAGAGACACAATATTTTTTTTTATGTGCTGCAAAATTATACCTGAAAGTGACGTAAGCGAGAGCATGCCATAACTAGTTAAGGCATGTTCTAACTTACGTCAATTGTTTTTTTATTAATCAGCCCTGTTTATAAGCTTTCCGATTATTGGCCTGTTCTCAGTATTACAAGAATTAAGCTTTATTCCATAACGTTAATAATGTGTGACAGACTTTTAACATGTTTGAGAAAATTAAATTTATGAAAAATTCTTCAATATAGTTTGGTATGGCTTCTTTATGAAATGTTCTTACGCCGTTAAAGCATAATATGATAACTGTCAATTTAATAAGGGATTAAATATAATGACTGAATGCTTACTAAAATATATCATAACGAGCACCTATACTCCTCAAATCACTGCATTCCGTCTCGGAAGGGTTAGGTTATGTTAAATTCCTTTTTAAACCCACCCAAAAATAGGAGCCCCGTGAAGCGGGGCTCCGTCGACTTGTTTTGATCTCTTTAAATATATTTTGCTGTGCAATTTGGTGATCATTTACTATTTTTGACTGTTATATTTTATTATAGTAAAATATAATAGTTAATAAGTTAAACATAAGCCATTTAATAAGCAATTAACCTTGAAAATTCAGTGGTGTAAACTCGAAAGCTCATTATACGTCAGCTAATTCCTAAAAATTAACTAACTCTTCTCGTAAATACAATTTGCACAGTTCACAGAAAGTTGTCAATGGTCAGGGTGATATTTGTCTTCGTTCCAACGTCCATCCATTTTCATTTTCCTAAATAAGTAAGTTTATCTTCCTAAGAGAAGTAACAGTAACCTAAATTAAAAATGTATGGCATACAACACTGAGACATCTTATAATAATAATTGCCGACGGCTGATATGACATCATAACTCTGCTCTATCCAAGGTGTAGCACTAAAACATTCACCTGCTATTCAACGTACTACACTCTACCATTCCTCGTCTCATAAATCCGACCCCTCATACATACACCATGTTCAAATTAAATAAAACCCTTAATACACTTTCGGCAGAATAAATAGCTCATAATCAACAAAATGAAGGAACAAAAATAAAAGTACAGAAATGACTGCACACGAAACAAGGTGACATAATTTATTATGTTTGTTTCTTATGCCCGTATCAGATATGATACGGCAATGTATGTACCATTATCCCACGGGAGCGTAACGCAAAATTAATGAATACGTACATCAAAAGTCCCTTTAATGCTTAAAACCCTCTGTAACCTAAGCAAATTGAATTGGACCTCCTACTTTGCGAGAGCGCGTTTCCATTTCATTACCAGAAAATGTCGACGAAGGTTTCCTTCGTGATTTATTTTTGGTAGATTTTTATGACAATGTGTATGTTGCAGTGATGTAATGGGTTTTGCATGATATGTGTGTGTGATTTATGTTGTTGACAGCTACTAGCTTTGTGAATAATGAAAGGCTTTTTATATTATTCGTGTGTGTAATTCATTTTATATTCACCTTATGATAGTTTGCAACTTTTAAAAAGAAAATATTATTATCACTAAGCTGATATACAGTAGCATAAAGTTATGTTCTTTTAGTATATATGCTAATTATGTAAGAAATTGTTTATATAAGTTTTTTTTTTTAATCTCTGGGCAGCCCTATGCTCCCAACTATCGTTTGTATTTTGCTTTCCGTGGCAACGTGTAATTAAGGCAGCACCAATACTTGTAAACCACTAACTTTGAAACTTAGCTTTTAAGGTGTATGTTTTTGTTGGTTGTCCAAATAAATAAATAGTTGGCGACATAAAATTCGATGACTTCCATTTTTGTATTGGAAGAGAATCCTATCAAAGTCAGGTAACTCTTATCATTATTAATAGTTTTATGTTTTTAATTTTAGATTAGATTTTTGTTTATACTGTTTTTCTTTCATATGTAATTGTAACACAACAATGAACAAAGTCTGTAATAAATATATTTTATTATTATTTGTTTCTTTTTTATTATTATGTTTTTCTTATTCTTAACTACACTTATATTAAAAAGCTGAAGAGTTTGTTTGTATGTTTGTTTGAACGCGCTAATTTCAAGAACTACTTGTTCGAATTGAAATATAATTTTAGTGTTGGATAGCCTATTTATCGAGGAGGGCTATAGGCTATATAGCATCACGCTATGACCCACGGGGGCGCGCAGTAACTATAAACGCGGGTGAAACCGCGGGCACATCTAGTCACAGATATTTTGCTAATTGTCTATCAATATTTGACTGGTCAATTTGATCACTTTATAAGTATATTGTGAATTCCATCCCTACCCGAAATCATAGTTAATTTTATGCAAAATCATGTAGTTGAAATAACTCTGAATTAGCTATGTGTTCAGTTCAAATAATATTAAAATATATTCGTGGTATTATTGATACATTCGGTATATCATTAACACTACGAATTATTTTTATTGCGTGCGTTGCCTCTCACCTTGAATACAATTATGCGCTTTACTAGCTTATTATTATTGTTAATTGTATTACAACTACATACATCGTGCTTTTATATATATTTTAGCCTCCTTCATTCACATTCTCCTCTATTGACGCCTAAAGAATATGTTTCCATGACCTTTAGAAAATTGAAATTTTCGAAAAGACAGACACAGTAACATGTTATCCGAGTCGGGAAACCCAGGATCTTATAATTAGCCCAAAACGAAAGCACGAACTTATGCCATAGGACTAACAAAACAATCAATACTCTAAATTTATATAATCTCTCATGACACAGACATATTATTCCTTAGGTTTAATAAAAAAGGCGCTCATAGCCAGTTGCACTCACTGATCTGTAAACGATTAGCGAGGTTAAGCAACGTTGGCTGCGGTCAGTCTATAGATGGGTGACCGCTTAGTGGTATTTCATCTGAGCGTCTCCGTGCTTCGGAGGGCACGACAAAGACGTCCCGGTTGTTGTCAAATTGACAACAGTCGTTAAGCCATGTCAAAGGCCTACGGGCGGCTTGAACAACTCTTGACAACAAGTTGGCCACTAA
Source organism: Catocala sponsa (assembly GCA_963564715.1). Taxonomy (NCBI): domain Eukaryota; kingdom Metazoa; phylum Arthropoda; class Insecta; order Lepidoptera; family Erebidae; genus Catocala; species Catocala sponsa. The sequence goes on from OY751337.1 coordinate 4,066,199, forward strand.
CCACACGAAAAGAAGAAGAAGAAAAGAAGAATAAAAGAATATTAATGCTATATAAACTAAAGGTTAAGAAAGGCGTTATGTTATCCGCAAGGGAACAAGTGTGATCTTTGCCCCTTGTGCTAGCGCAGAGCGACTACATTTTTAAAGTTAGAACGCGATTTATTACCTCGGTGTTGCATACGTCCCTAGGCTACGATGTCATCCAATAAGTCGTACTTGTTTACCGCTTGAATAGTTGAAAGTAGCACATTAGCTGTGAAATATATAATACTAGCTTTTGCCCGCGGCTTCGCTCGTGTTAATTTATTATTTGACAATCAATTCGGGTTGTGCTCTGCTTGTAATAATATAACTCAATGATGATTCGAAAGACATGTGGCGCCATCTATTATCATAAGAACGTTATTATTGTTTTCCTCGGGCACATTATTTTTTTCGGGATGAAAGGTAGCCTATGTCCGTTTCTGTACACCTGACAACGTATATGCTAAATTTCAGGATGATCGATTCAGTGGTTTAGGCGTGAAAAGGTAACAAACAAACAAACTCATTTTCGCTTTTATAATATTAGTTAGGATATAGTCACTAGAATACTGTAAAAATCGTCAGATTGCAATAGAACTAGTGAAAGAGTAAACTGACAGAATATAATGTTTGGACCACAAATTCCAACTAAATTATGGAAAAGAACTACTAGACTACTTTGGTAGGGTAGCACTAGTAACTGCGAATACTGTTCATGAGCTTTCGACTTTGATGACCAGGTCAGCCAAAGAATTAATGGAAATTTTTGTCAATAAATTCTCAGTAGCATCACGGAGTCTGGAACTGAACCTGGTAGACGGCAATAGGCTTGCCCATTATAACGTGGGGTAAAAGACCAGTGCTGGTGAAATTTGGAAGTATTACACCTCAGCTTATGCTTTGAGGGTTATAGGTAAAAGACTGTTTGATATAATTGCAAACGGAGCCACAGGCTCCACCTAGAAGTTCTGCGGGTATAGCAAGAGCCAAATGCGCCTGCTCACAGTAGCGTTCACTGGCCATTTTGGCACCAACGACTTCCTGTGCAGATTGAGATTGGCACACAATTCGATCTGCAGAGCCTCTGGTGAACAGGACGAGTCCGTATCGCACCTACTGTATGAATGCTACGCGTTGGCTGGACTGAGTATGGGTCTGATGGGATTGGCATATCCAAACCCTGAAGACTTCAGGCTTCTCCCTCTGAATTGTACATTGCGGCTAATGCAGTACATTCATAAGGAGATAGCTAAGGGATAAATCTTGAGGCTGACACAAAAGATCCCACTGGGTCGAAGTGTCGCCGGTCTGTACTGGCTGGCCCCCACACACAAGATAAGATAAGATAATAGAAGTTAGTATAAAAGTTTTAGAAAATGTTAACATGTTTGTTACTCAATCACGCGTAAACTTTTGAACCGATTTTGATCGAAAATTGACGTCATCTTACGTATAATCTTTTTTTTTTATAAAAGGCGACTTGTTTATCTATACCTTCATATATATCATATGTACTGGTGGCACATTTGAAACGTGGCATTTGTGGCGCAGGGCTGTCACTTTAATTTATGTTTATTAATTATTTATTAATGTGTATATGTGTGTTCTATTACAATTATTTACATGATATTGTGAAAGATTTCGTGATTTTAGAAATAAAGTATGTTTTCTTTCTTTCTTTCTTTCACAGAATGAATAATTCCTGTACCGCGGGGGACTTTACAAACGTTCAAACAATGGACACAAAGAACACTTATTCTCGGAACAACCATTTATGGATCACACAAAGTTTTGTCCCGTGTGGGATTCGAACCCACAACACTCGGCGCAGTGGCAGCGGCGAGGCGACCACTTAAACCACTACGCTACGTGCAGTTAAGTCAAGTCAGTCTAAGTCTGAGTTTTTATATTGTATAATACTCAGCGAGTGCCTGGCGGTTTTGGATTCTTACTACTTACTCTATATGGTATGACAATTTCAAAATTAAAAGTATTTACAATCGGTCACAGAACAAGCAGTAATTAAAAGTTTCACTTCTTTACCTTTCTTGAAGATGCCGAACTTTCTTGCCTAATGGAAACAAACCACAAAATTTATTAAGTTTTTACATAAACAGGTAAATTCATATTTCGTTGTTTTTGTTTTATATTACCTCTTGTCTTTACTTCAGTATACAGGATATGAAACTAAACATTATTGCTTAATTGAATCCATGAGTGGCATGCTTATCTTTGCAAGCAATTGTGACATTCCGTGCAAAGAAAAGTGTTACCTAAAAGGCTTTTTTCAGAAAAATCAAAGTAATAGTCGGGCAAAGTTTCCTATGGATAGTTATTGCTCACCTTCTATTATTTGAGATATTAAAACATTATTTAATATTTAAATTTCCATTAAAAAGGCATCTCTGCGGGTGATCACCACATTAAAGACCACAAAAAATGTATTTAATAAGAGTTATTACAAATAATATGAGTCATTACTAGGGATCCTTATAATTACTCGTTTGTTATGGATGACCTTAAGAACCAATGTTCTTAAGGTCATCCATAACAAACGAGTAATTATAAGGATCCCTAGTAAATGTATTTTTATACCAGTTGTCTCAATAGACAACTGGTATAAAAATACATTTACTTGCCACGACTATTGATTTAACAAGCAGCGATAGCGATAGCTCAGTGGGGAGGCCAACAGACTGCAATGCAGAGGGTCTCGGGTTCGAACCTACGTCGCGCACCTCTAACTTACGGAAATTATGTGCGTATTGATTGACAATTATCGCCTGCTCCGTGCCTCGGAGAGCACGTTAAGCCGTCGGTCCCGGCTGCCATGAACATCTATGGCAGTCGTTATTGGGAAGTCAGTGCCCTCTAATATCTTGACACTGGTCTAGCCTTAGAGTATCGTTAGCCTTCGGGTTGCGGAGGTCAGATAGCAGTCGTTCCGTGTAAAAACTGATATCAAATCCGGTTAGACTAAAAAGCCGACCCCAAGTGACTTGGGAATAATAAAGGCTAGGGAGAAGAAGACTATTGATTTAACAAATTACATTATTTTTCTGTGTAAGAAAATAAAATCTAATCCACAAAATTTGACGTAGTGGCATTGGCTTGAGATCACAACGCCACCCATCCTAATCCTAATACTAACTAATATTATAAAAACGAAAATGAGTTTGTTTGTTTGTTTGTCACCTTTTCACGCCTAAACCACTGAACCGATCATTCTGAAATTTTGCATATACGTTGTCAGGTGTACAGAAACGGACATAGGGTACCTTTCATACCGGAAAAAATTACTGTTCCCGAGGAAAACAACAATAACGTTCTTATGATAATAGATGGCGCCACGTGTCTTTCGAATCATGATTGTATTATATTATTACAAGCAGAGTACAACGCCAAATTGATTGTCAAATTCTAAATTAAAGCTAGTACAATATAAAATCATACTACTAATAACAAATTATTTTTAAAACAACTTTTGCAGTAGGTCTCATTCCTGTGGGACGGGGGACCTTACAAACATTCAAACAATGGACACAAAGAACACCCCGACTCGGAACAACCTTTTGTGGGTCACACAAATTTTTATCCCGTTTTGGGTTCGAACCCACAACGCGGCGCATTGACAGTGGCGAAACGACCACTTGAACCACTACGCCATCTGTGCGGTGTATTGGCATCTAAACTAAAATATCATGCAAAGCATCTCATATCAACAAAAACACAGCAACAGATTTAGTAATAAATTTAACAAGTTACAAAACTTTCATCCATTAGGAATGTTTACCCTTTTCCTGATTTCCTAGAATACACAAATTCTTTCTCATTTTTTGCACAAATATCTACTTAATTAGAAAAGGCTAAATATTTTTTCAACGATTTATAACGGGAAACTTACTTATTATTTATTAGAAAAGTTTATTGTTACCCTATTCAAAGAATTTTGGTTTCTCTTTAAAGATATAATTACGTCAGATTTCGTTATATACTGTTGTTGTACGGGCCTTAGTTTATGAATAAAGGTTTTATAAATAATGACTATTTAATAAACATGATTATGATTCGCCTAAATATAGTGCGCATTAAAACATTATATTATATTCAAAGATTATCGAGCAAATTCAGTACATTTCGTCGTTAATCTTTAAGAGAAACCAAAATATCGGTACCAAAATGTAGATAATTTATATGTATTGTAAACAAGTTATATGTATTGTATTATTATGTTTTCCGCCTAATTCGCTACCATAAAGAATAATACTAAGCATGCTTTGTATAGGTCTGTCTACCTAAATAAAATATAAATAATATTATAGTATATAATATTCTATAATATAATATTCTATCACATACACACACCATCTAGCCCAAACTAAGCAGAGCTTGTACTATGGGTACTAGACAATGGATAAACATACATATATACTTTTTTTTTGTAAATACATACATATTATACATAGAAACACCCAGACCAAGAAAAACATCCATGTTCATGCACACAAATGTTTGACTTGTGCGGGAATCGAACCCGTGCCCTCGGGCGTGGCAGTCGGATACACTAACCACTACGCCATCGAGGCCGACTTATAGACTTATAGCATATATTAGATGTAAGTAAAAGTTTCCACAAGAAGATTAACAATTTGTTGGTTGAATATTTTCGTAAAAGTTATTAGTTAATCCCCGGCACGTGTAGTGATGCCACTGTTATTTTTTTATTTTTTGTATTTTCTTTTCCGGCCTAGGATTATTTTTTACTATACTTACATATATTCAAACAACAGACACAAGTAAAAGTAAAAATATATTGTGGAATAAACAATTTTTTGGCTCACGTATAGATCAAAACCACGATACTTGGAGCGTTTATTATTATTATTATTTGTTTCTCTTTCACGGGTATATTCCTAATACGTTAGGAAAATACCCGGCCCTTTGGGAGGCTTACACGGAGACATAGGTCCAATGTGAACAGGCCCTTCGAGAGTTTTAATCAAATGTGGGATGGAACACCTACAGCGGCACTAGCCGCAGTAGGCGTAGGACTATTGCTACGTATGGATTCTAATATATGGGCTATGGGTCTGGGTGTTTGATGGACTGGTATATTGGTAACTATGGATGATAAAACGGCGTCTGCCCTGAATACTCTAATAGCATCAATCGAATGGACAGACGGTGACTCGCCAACTCACTAGATGGGCCCCCTGAATAGCCACTATAGGCATACAAGCCAGCAGCAGAAGGCAACACCGGTGCGAGCGGCTAGGGGTGTCAAGCGGTCCGGCGCCGGTTTCACCATCACGGGTCTCGTGAAAACGGAGACCCGGAGCGGGGTTCTCCGTAGTTATGCCCTTGAAAATGACACTTCAACCCCCAAGCATGTAGCTCTAGCGGCCTCCCTCTGACCGGCTGATCAAGGCAAGCCAGAGTTGAGAGTCCTAGTCTTGAAGTTCCACCCCAGCCAACCAGTAACGGCAAGCTGGGGATGAGGCCCTCACCGATTCTCTGAGGCACTCAGGACCGCAGTGCCACCACTCACATTCAGCTCGCCACAAGCTGCCCTGTGGTTTGTGTGCTTTTATTTAACCTGGTGATACATTTTTTGTTCATATCACAAGGCGAAGGTGGTAATTTAAAAGCTAGTATACTATGCCCTCCGGTATCGCGTTAGTCTCATGAGGAGATAACGACTGTCCCAGAGGGGTTTTAGAGTTTTTATTATTATTATTACGTAAGCATACCAACAAAGAGCTTGCCGTATACCTAGTACTAGTCGCCATTTTGTCTGTCGCCTACAAATTCAAATTGCATATTCAATAGTTACGTAACACCTATTTGTGAAGAGTGATTACTATATTTGCAGCGGTATTGAATGCGTCTGCTGTGTATTAAGTCTTGAGTTTCATTCCCGGGTCGAATAATGTTACTGAGTTTCTCTGACAAGAAATTCTTTATAGCAGCATTTAGGCTGGAACTGTGATCGGTAGACGGGAACTGACCAAGCTCTTATTACGTGGGACCTAATAATAATAATCCTCCAGACCAAATTTCGGCCTCGCTGGCCAGTCTTAACGGAGACTGGCCATCTGCGCAGGAGATAATCATTTTTATAGTGCACAATTAGTGGTGTGCGCAAACACAAAGTGCACTCTCTGTTCTCTAACTCTCATGATCCGATGGGACGGTAATCCGACACGACTGGAGAGATCGGACTCAGGACCAACGGCTTTTACGTACTTTCCGAGGCACGGGGGTGTCTAACACTGCCAACAAACACTGTCTAATAAATCCAAAAACTTTTTGTTGGCCCGACCCGGGATTCGAACCCGAGACCTCATGCACAGCAGTCGCTTTCACTACCGCTGCACCAAGGAGGCAGACCTGAGACTTAATACACAGTTGGCGAATTGTAGGTGTATAACACCCCTACTTAATCTTTCGTGAATACAGGTGTGAAACTATGTAATAATTTAGATAAATAAAAAAAGTATATTGGAACAAAAAAAGAGTTACCAACAGAAAAATTACAAAATGTTGTTTTAAGATGTTAAAAGAGTTCATCGACGAATTATTACGTACAAAATATCAAAATCACTATTAAATTTATAGCTATCATAATAATATATATATTTGTCAGCCTCGATGGCATAGTGGTTAGTATAACCGACTGCCACGCCCGAGGGCACGGGTTCGATTTCCGCACAAGTCAAACATTTGTGTGCATGAACATGAACATTTGTCTTGGTCTGGGTGTTTCTATGTATAATATGTAAGTATTTACCAAAACAAAAGTATATATGTATGTTTATCCATTGTCTAATACCCATAGTACATGCTCTGCTTAGTTTGGGCTAGATGGTGTTGTGTGTATGTGGTAGAGTATTATATTATATTATACTACATGGGCCAGTAAAAGAGAGGAAAATAGCTATACCCTATAATATAGTCACGTATTATTGTAATTAATACGTAAGCATTTACATCAAACACACATCGTAATCTCGGTCGTAATACCGACTAATTATACTGGCAGCGATATGCTCTGGTTTATATAATGAGGCTTCGTCGGATATCAGAGCTATGTTATATATAAAATATTGTACATTTCAATGTATTAATGAACCCCAGTAACAACCAGTATATCAATGCTTCTTATATGGAGTAATCTTAAGAGCTTATGCTATGTACATAATATGTACATAGTCTCATGTCTTAATCATGAAATAAGTTGGCATGGTATTGAATATAATTATATCTAGCTATTAGGGGAATGTAGATGTATGTAGTTTTAAGTCTACCAGGCACAATAACAAACCCCGTGCAGCTACTGAGAAGTCTTTAATGGGAAAGCCAATAATCTTTGCCCGGCCATGGCATTAAACCTGTAATCTTATGCAGACCAGCCGCATTCACTATGATTGCATCACTGAGGCAGTAATTTTAAAAGCATTTTCATCCATTTCTTTGTCTTTCTTAATTTTATTCTTAACAGGTACAAACACTACCTTGTAAATGTAACATTACATAACATTAGGTAACATGTAATCTGAGAAGAAGCTGTCTCCTGAGCTACAAGTAGTTCAGAAGACAATGAGACAAAGAGTAATCTGATAGTTTCAATAATGTCTAGCTGACCCGACAGTCCTTTTTTTCGTATAAATATAACACTTAAACTTTTGACATTTCCCGAGCCTTTTTGAAAATTTTCGTTCATTCAAACCTTGTCCTGACAATTCCAAACACAAGAAAAAAAAACAAGTCAAATCGGTGGAGCCGTTCTTAAGTGATGCTCCGTCATACATGCGACAATTGATTTTTATTTCTGTAGATAGGAGATAGATAAAAAGATGATAAATTCACATATACATCCCATCAAGGGCGGTAAAATAAATATTTAAAGGGTAACACGATACTAATGACATAGATCTTATCTTATCTTATGTGGGGGCCAGTCAGTGCAGACCGGCGACACTTCGACCCAGTGGGATCTTTTGTGTCGACACTCTCCCAACAACGACTGCCATAGATGTTCATGGCAGCCGGGACCGACAGCTTAACGTGCTCTCCGAGGCACGGAGCAGGCGATAATTGTCAATCAATACGCACATAATTTCGAAAAATCATTATAACTTCCGAGAGTCAGAGGTGCGCGACATGGGTTCGAACCCGAGACCCTCTGCATTGCAGTCTGTTGGTCTCCCCACTGAGCTATCGCTGCTCTAATGACATATATGGTGAAAGCCATAGTATATCATAGTATAGTATAGTACATGCAAACGTGATATATATAACTTGTTATTAGCAAAGCAAAATACTACGTGCCGTAATACATAATAGTTAATATTGTTAATTATGCAAATAAAGTAAACATCATAATTTCCCTTTCCTATATAGGTCCGTACTACGTATGTATAATAACTTAGTATATAAGCCTTAATTAAGTAACAATAAACCAGTCAATATTCAATCACCACATCGTCGTTTTAATTGGTTCATAAAGCAACACGCAATAATTGGTGACCCCGACGTGATCTATTGGTCTCTAGTGCTGATATAATACCGGGACGACCGGAACCCAATTTGGTTTTCAGCGGTGAATCTAGAGAACAATAGTATTACGATATTATCACATCCTCATAACGTCAGAAGAAAAATGGCTCCACCAATAACTCCTTCAAAAGGCGACTCAGGCTGCGAAACTGTTGCTGCAATCACGGTCACGGAAAAACTACCGCAATTTTGGACAGACTCACCACGATTATGGTTCGCTCAGTTTGAAGCCATCTTGGCATCACAAAAACAGGGCGAAGACTACAAATACAATATGGTAATATCTAAATTACCAAAAGAGGTAGTCCATCAGGTTAGTGACATTTTGACTAATCCTCCCAGCGATAATAAGTACTCCACCATCAAGGAACGTCTAATAAACTGCTACGAAGAAAGCGAACACCGACGTTTTCACAGACTACTATCAGAAATGGACCTCGGAGACCAAAAGCCTTCCCCGCTCTTGAGAAAAATGAAGGAAGCGGGATGTGGAAATATAAACGACGACACTATTCGTCTTCTGTGGCTAAGACAACTTCCCGCTTCGCTAACAGCGATTATATCGGTTACAAACAATTTATCATTAGACAACTTGAGCGAGTTAGCCGATAAAATATATGAAAACTTGACCTACAACAAGAATACCACTCAAGAGACATCGGTTGACATTAATTTAATAACAAACATATCGTCACAACTTGCAGCTATGCGAATAGAAATAAATGCATTACGTAGCGCACGCGAGCATCAACCTATGCAACGCAGCAAATTCCATTCACGCCATACGTCACACTCACGGTCAAGGTCGCGCCACAGAAGCTCGCATAATGGAATTTGTTATTATCATAATCGTTTCAAGCAAGATTCGTATAAATGCAAGAAGCCATGTTCGTGGAATATGAACAAAAATATCAGGCCGTCGGAAAACTAGAAGTAGCACAGAAAACGACGGGTCTCTGTGCTATTCACCCAGCAAACCGTCTAACTATAACTGACTCAAACAGTGGTTATAGATTTTTAGTCGACACGGGTGCTAACATTTCGGTTATCAATCGCACAAATAACGAGAGCAAAGCATGCGAATACAAATTATTCGCCGCCAACGGCAGCCCTATAAATACATACGGGGAACGCACTTTAATGCTTAACCTAGGACTTCGCCGAAGCTTTAAATGAACATTTACCATTGCCGACGTCAAGATGCCAATTCTGGGAGCTGATTTTCTGGATCATTATCAATTATTAGTAGATATACACGGAAAAAAACTGATCGATAAAAAGACAGGTTTGAAAACGCCTGCCAAAATAGTGAGAGCAAACATTGCATCAGTCCGATCGTTAAACGCTTCTCTACAGGAACCAATAAAGCGATTGTTAGAGAAATATGAAGACATTACAAAGCCTAGATCGATGAACCTACCTACCAAGCACCAAGTACAGCATCAAATAATAACAAAAGGTTTCCCAGTATTTACTCGAGCGCGTCCATTACCTCCTGATAAATACAGAATAGCAAAACAGGAATTCCAAGACATGATGGATATGGGAATTTGCCGACCGTCAAGCAGTCAATGGGCATCGCCACTTCATTTAGTCAAGAAGAAGAATGGCGAATGGAGAGCATGTGGAGATTACCGCGCACTAAATAAAATAACAGTACCAGACAGGTACCCACTTCCAAGGCTACTTGATTTTACGTACGTGGCAAGCGGAAAAGGAATTTTCAGCAAAATAGACATAAAGAAAGCTTTTCACATTCTGCCCGTAGCTGAACCAGAGAAAACAGCGATTATAACCCCTTTTGGACTTTTTGAATTCATCAGAATGCCATTCGGGTTACGAAACGCAGCACAGTCCTTCCAAAAATTTATGGACTCCATATTCAGAGACTTGGACTACGTATTCGTGTATGTAGACGACATATTTATCGCTGATAAGAAAAATAATATTAAGGAACATTATGAACACTTAGAAGAGGTGTTTAAGCGCTTGCATGATCACGGCATAACAATAAATACAAACAAATGCGAATTTGCCAAGTCGGAAATTGATTTCCTCGGTTATCATATAACGAGCCAAGGGTTGACTCCTACTATGGAAAAAATTCAAGCCATAAACAATTACCCTAAACCACAAACGATAAATGAATTACGACGTTTTTTGGGTATGATTAACTTCTACCGAAGCAGTATTCCACATGCAGCAAAACATCAAGCACCATTAAATAAACATTTAATTAATTGTAAGGAAAATGATAAGACAGTTATACAGTGGAATACCGAAGCAAACCACGCGTTTGAATGTTGCAAGCAGGACATTCGACAATTAACTACATTAGCATGTCCGGACAGCAACGCGCAAATAGCTTTAATGACGGATGCTAGTCTCAAATGCGTAGGCGCTGTACTACAGCAGCGAAGAAACAAAAAATGGGAGCCGATAGCTTTTTTCTCCAAATCACTAAGTGAAGCCCAAACAAAATACTCTACTTACGATAGAGAGCTACTAGGAATTTATATGGCTATAAAACATTTCAGAAGACTCATCGAAGGACGAGAATTTACGGTCTACACGGATCACAAACCACTAATGCATGCTTTCGATAAGAAGCCGTCATTGGATGATACCCCTAGACGAATCAGATATCTGGATTATATATCACAATTCAGTACGGATATCCAGCACATCAGCGGCCACAAGAATTTGGTAGCCGATGCTTTATCTCGAGTTATCGAAACGATATCCTTACCCTCTGCAATCGATTGGTACGAGGTAGAAAAATATCAAAAGAATGACAGCGAGTTAAAACGATTAAAAGCCAATAAATCGTTAAAAATAGAATTAATACATTTTCCAGATAAAAATATTAAGATTTATTGTGATATATCAACAGGAAAACAACGCCCTTTTATGCCCCTCAAATTCAGGAAAACTATCTTCGAAAGTTTTCAGAACATTAGCCATCCTGGTAAGAATACTACGAGAAAACTGATTTCAACTAACTATATATGGGAAAATATGAATAAAGACGTAAATAAGATGACTGAGACATGTTTACAATGTCAACGAGCAAAAATACATCGTCATACAAAATCACAATTCGGAAAATTCATGCCAACAGGAAGATTTTCCCATCTTCATATTGATTTAGTTGGGCCTCTACCCACTTCTAAAAACAAACGATACATAATTACAATGATAGATCGTTGTACTTCATGGCCAGAGGCATTTCCCATAGCTGATATAACTGCAGAAACCGTAGCCAGAACGGTATATGAAGGCTGGATAGCCCGATTCGGATGCCCTGAATACATTACCACAGACCAGGGACGCCAATTTGAATCTGAAATATTCAAAAATTTAGCAAACTTAATGGGAATTCATAAAATTCGAACCTCCCCATATCATCCACAGTCAAACTCTAAAGTAGAACGACTGCACAGAACATTGAAAACGGCATTGATAGCAAGAGGTAACACAATCAATTGGACAAAAGAGTTAGCTACCGTTTTACTTGGCATACGTACGAGTTTACGGCAAGACACAGGATACTCGGCAGCTGAATTAGTATACGGTTCAACAATTAGATTGCCTGGAGCATTTTTCGAGACACATAATAACTCAACATACGCAGATTTTATCAGAGAAATTAAGGACAACTTAGAACACATGATTTCTGTTCCACAAAGACAAAGTAAGAACGACAAGATATTCGTGCACCCACAGTTATCGGAATGTAAGCACGTTTTCTTACGTTGTGACCGATTACGGCCAAGTCTTACACCGCCGTACGATGGTCCTTATCTTGTCATCAGTCGAAATGATAAGATCTTCACGATCTTGATAAACGGACGACAAAAAGTGTAGCTATCGATAGAGTTAAACCTGCATTCATGTTAAACGATAGCAAGATAAGCAAAAGGACAATAGACGACCAGATAACGAAAACTTCACAAGCAGATAAGAAAACAGAAACAAGAACACGTTCTGGTAGAATCTCCCGCCCGACGGTTAGATTCCAATTATAATATATAAGCTAGATTAACACTACTTTATGCATTCACTTAGCACAGCGTCGAAACAACACATAGCATGGGATCAAACTCGAGCCACGAGAAGGAACAAATCAACATGGTGCAGAACAATGCAGTAAAACCAGAAGATTTATTAAACCTGCACTCCCAAGTGGTCGAGGAAGTACAAGGGATCCGGAGCTGGATAATATTCATGACGATAGCAGGGGTTGTCATATGCACAATCGCAACCATAGTCATAGTATTCAAATTCGTAAGCAATAAGATCGAGAAGAGGCTTACGAAAATAATTAGAGACGCAAACGTTGTTTAGAAACGTAGGCATAAAATTAATCTGTATTATTATTTTTTTCTAATCTAATTATTACTATGTGTAATTTAGTTTTTTTTCTTCAAGGGGGGAATATCTATGGCGAAAGCCATAGTATATCATAGTATAGTATAGTACATGCAAACGTGATATATATAACTTGTTATTAGCAAAGCAAAATACTACGTGCCGTAATACATAATAGTTAATATTGTTAATTATGCAAATAAAGTAAACATCAAATTTCCCTTTCCTATATAGGTCCGTACTACGTATGTATAATAACTTAGTATATAAGCCTTAATTAAGTAACAATAAACCAGTCAATATTCAATCACCACATCGTCGTTTTAATTGGTTCATAAAGCAACACGCAATAACATAGATGACATTCCTTCTAACTTGAGCCCTTCTAACTCACTTCGAGGGTAATCTGTTGACCCTTTATCAGTGACTAGCTGACCCGTGCAACTTCGTTTGTTTCACATAAGTGAATTTTCCCCGTATTTATAAACTTTTTTCATTTATGCTCTACTCCTATTAGTTGTAGCGTGATGTTATATAGCCTATAGTCTTCCTCGATAAATGGGCTATGCAACAATGAAAGAATTTTTCAATTCGAACCAGTAGTTTCTGAGATTAGCGCATTCAACCAACCAAACAAACAATCTCTTCAGCTTTATAATATTAGTACAGATTGTTCATTAGAGCATAACGCCAGTCTCATACCGGTCTAGTTTGAAGTACCTATGTGTGACATAAAAGAGCAGCCATATTAAGTAATCGTGTAGTGGCGTTTGAAATAGGAAGCCCTGTAAACACTAAAAAAATGTATTACCCTTACAATTTTTTAATAAAAAAGCAACATTTTTGAATAATTATCTTTATTGAAACTATCCGATGACACTTTTACATAGAAGCACAGCTGTCTTCTGAACTAAATTGTTAACCTTTATCTTAGACGACAGTTTCTTCCCACATTGTAATGTGAGAAGAAACTGTTACCTTTTTATGTTATACTAGTTTTCACCCGCGGCTTCGCTCGCGTAAATGTAGGTTAGGTTTGGTTAGGTTTGCAACAGTTATTTTTTCTGGATGAAAGGTACCCTATGTCCTATTCTGTACACCTGACAACGTGTATGCAAAATTTAATGTTGATCGGTTGATTAGTTAAGGCGTGAAAGCGTAACAAACAAACAAACTCATTTTCGCATTTATAATATTAGTTAGGATTTACAGGTAACGTCTGTGCCTGTTACAAATAAAATTTAAAAAGAAAAGAAAAGATGAAAATGCAATTAAAATAACTGCCTCGACGCAGCGGTAGTGAATGCAACTACTGTGGAGGTTTAAGGTCTGATGCTAGTGTCGGGCAATACGCCTCTGTCCTCAAAACAGTACGCTGAGCTATAATCCACTTACTTCGGGCAACTATAATTTTAGTCCCACGGTATGGGACGAGTCTTTTGGCGTCTACTGGGCATAGTTCCAAACTTTGTGGTGCTACTGAGAATATATTAACAGAAAAATCCAATAACATTCTGCCCGATTGGGACATTGAGGCATTGCATTGCGCCACAGAGGTAGTACAGGCACTGTATTACCTATCAAGTCATAATAACCAGACATAATTAAAAGACTATTGTGTCTAGCTGCTGCTTTGCCGCTGCAACTGCGAAATGGTGATTGTTTTATGAATATGACAGAGACTATGTTGCTTAACCTCGCAAATTCTAAATTAACATATACACACACCCACACACACACCTACCCACCAAACACACACGCGCGCACACACACACACATACATACCCACCCAATACACAAGCATATTATTATGCTCAAAATATGGGCTCAGGCGAAAAATACCGGAATATAAAAACCGAATTAAAAAATTTTCCTTGACAACTTTAGTTAGATGGATGAGTGACTTGTGCACTTTACATAAAATCGTAAATGGTTCAATGGATGGTAACCTTCTTCAAAATTTAAACATTAAAATACCAACGCGGTCTGTGCGTATTCCACAATTGTTTAGTGTTCCTACAAGCAACAACAATGTATTTCAGAATAACCCACTGTACAGAATGTGCAAAAACTATAATTCGATCTGCTCTCAAACAGATATTTTTCACGTGAAATTCAGTACATTTAAATATTTTCTGATGAACTATAACAAACTGTGACATTTAGTGTAGGTGCCCAATCTTGTATATCTTTTGTTTTTATTTTTAAATTTATCATGTATCCTTTGTTTTTTTTTACTTTTTTGTTAGTTATTTAATAGTTTAAGCTTATGCAAACTTACACGTGTGTACTGTACATTGCAAATGTTGTGTACAAATGTAACTGGATGTCAGATTTACTCATTGTGTACTATTAAGACTATTATTTGTATATGCTAATCTGTTATCTGTTTTTGTACCTACTGAATAAAATAAAATAAAATAAATTACTGACCATTTCTACAGCTATCTCCGTTCAAAGAACAACATATTACAATTTAATTGCTTCTATCCTCAGTAAGTAAAGGACAAACATACTTTCGAATTAACATTAATTAACTGTAGTTTGTATAAGGATTAAGAGTGCTAACACAGCGGTATTAGGATCTACCCACACAGAAGTAGAGCAGAACTCAAAGCTCGGGGTTATTAAATGAGTGTATAGTTATGTGTGACAACGTTGCAATTTCGCGAGTGACGTCAGAGATTCTGGTTGGTAAAACCATTTAAGTCAGTGTGTTTCCAGAATAATGGTATTATCCCACCAAACAAATTTTCATGCAAAATGTTGCCAAAACGAGACCATATGACTCGCACTATCAAAAAGTTATCAGATCTCATGTAGAGCCAAGCTTCTAACTCTACACGCCGTAACTCTACAAGGCCTAACTTCAGAAACTCTACACCTTAGTCAAAATATGTGGCTTGGCCATTTCGCTGCATTCACATGGGCGTAAAGTGAAAAATGTATCCACTGTTTATTACTTTTCTGTTATACAACAGTTCTTTTAGTAACGAAACAGCCACATATATTGACTAAGGTGTAGAGTTTTTTAGATATCAATAAAATCTAAAGTATACGAGCTATGCAATTAAAACTTTATATCCTAATCCTAATTCTATCCTAATCCTAACTAATATTATAAAAGCGAAAATGAGTTTGTTTGTTTGTTTGTTACCTTTTCACGCTTAAACCACTGAACCGATCATTCTGAAATTTTGCATATACGTTGTACTTTTCATCCCGAAAAAAATTACTGTTCCCGAGGAAAACAAGAATAACGTTCTTATGATAATAGATGGCGCCACGTGTCTTTCGAATCATGATTGAATTATATTATTACAAGCAGAGTACAACCCGAATTGATTGTCAAATTCTAAATTAACACGAGCGAAGCCGCGGGCAAAAGCTAGTATAATTATAAACATCAAACCGAAATCTATATAAAATTTCTCTATTATACTCTTATAAATAATTCATTTAATATCAGAATAATAATAATTAATGCAAAAACAACTACATATTCCAATTATAGCTGTACAATATATTGTTGTGCTTTGAAAATACTTAAATGTAAACTGAAAACAATAATAACATGATTTTAATGAAATGCTTGTTGAATAATATAATTTGCTTTAAACATGAATGCTTACATGAATCAAGTATATTCGGAAAATTTGCAAAAATGGCATCTATAATATCTGCCTTGTATTAAACTCTCCCATTACTGGGCACGGATCTCTTCTCAGTGTGAGAAGGGTTAGGTTACAGTCCACCACGCCGCGCTGGCCTAGCGCTGGTTGGCAGACTTCACATATCTTCGAGAACATTATAGAGTACTCTCAGACATGCAGGTTTCCTCACGATGTTTTCCTTCACCGTTAAATCGAGCGATAATCAACTATTTAATATGCATTTAACTTCGAAAAGTGATAGATGCGCGCCTTGGGTTTGAACTCGAGGCTTCTGGATGGCAATCCAATGGTTTCCCACTAAGCTGTCGCTGCTGTAAATATATTATGGCATCTATTCGTAAGGCACGGGGCCACCTTCTTAGAGTAAACTTGTGGTATAGTAATCACTCTGGTACTGAGTTTCGCTGGGGCTAAGAGTTTCGGGAGCTTATACCTACCTCACCCATGCTTTTAATTTTATACCATCCATAATAATTAACTGCCTCCGTGGCGCCGTGGTAGTGAATGCGACTGGAGTGCATGAGGTCTCGGGTTCGAATCCCGGGTCGGTCCAACAAAAAGTTATCGGGTTTTCTGTTAAGAAATCTCAATAGCAGCCCGGAGTTAGGAAGTTAGCGGTGTTAGACACCCCCGTGCCTCGGAAATCACGTAAAGCCGTTGGTCCTGCGCCTGATTACCGTCCCATCGGATCATGAGAGTTAGGTAACAGAGAGTGCTATTGTGTTTGCGTATACGCTTGTGCACTATAATATCTCCTGCGCAGATGGCTAGTCTCCGTTATGATTGGTCGCCGTGACCGAAATTCGGTCTGGAGGACATTATTATTATTAATAATATTACGAAGAGAAAACACTTTAGCGTAGTGGACTTTGAACTAGCCGTTCTGGCAGTGAGGAGATGCCCATACCCAGCAGTGGAACAATTCATAAACAGAACTAACTTATTCGTCGTTAAACATTACAAAGTTTATTTAAAATTAGAAAAAAAAAAAAAGCATATCAATTTTAGAAAGAATATAAAGAGTGTATTATTATAATGTTAAGCAAAAAAGTAAAAAAATTCATAAGTTAATAGAATTGAAGCTTCTATAGCACAGGAACGTGAGGTATACATAAATTTGCGCTTTAAAATTGCAAGAGCACGTTTTCTCACTATACCAAACTTGTTCCGAAACTAGAGCTCTAAAGAATTTGTTGTTTGCAAAGACCAATTTTAGCTTTGAATAATCTTCTAAATTTAAGTTATTTTGTGAATAAGCTAGACCACCTCACGTAATTGAATATGTAGCTTAATATAATTTTCAGATCATAATAAATGCGGTAAAATATTTTAACGTCTTATATTAAAAACGAATTTGTATAAAAAATTATGACCATTTTTATTACATTCATACCTATTTTATGATCTCGAGGATATGCGAAGTCTGCCAACCCGCACTGGGTCATCGTGGCGGACTATGACCTAATCCTTCTCACACTGAGAAGAGGCCCGTGCCCAGCAGTGGGACAGTTTAATACAGAGCTGATATTATTATAATATAATATCACGTTTAATATAATATTGTCTTCTATTTACGCGAATGTTATTCATTGAAATTAAACTACTATATACGGATTTTATCGCGTTGTTTATTTGACACTTTATTACAAAATTTTGAAAAACTGTTACACTACTATAATACTATTAAACTTTACTAATTTTTAAGCTAATTAAATTATTGAAACCATTTTACGTTTAATAGTTAATACTGAATAACATATATATGTACATATATAGTATCCCAGTATTACACCCATATTTTGGCAGCAACGATTTTGATCTCATAATAATAATAGAAGGCCTATTTAAGAAGCCTTCTACCGGGTATAGAACCAGGCGTTGTGATTTAAAAACAAAATTTAATTAGCAATCACAGTAGTGCTGTGCCCGTCCCGATACACGAACTCGAGACCTCGGCACGGCAGTCGCATTTAATACCGATGCGTCAAAGTGGTTGTTAGGACATCTATACAAATAAATAAAATTGAAGTGTCTGTTGTAATGTCAAAATAACAGATTTTTATCTAATGCATATGAAAGTATATAAGGTAACTAAACGAAAATATATACTTTAAAATTTTTGTCTGTCTGTCTCTTTGTTCCAGCTAATCTCCGAAACGGCTGAACCGATTTTGACTTAGGCTACATTGATTTTAAAAAAAGATAGGAGGCCGCGGAGACAAACACTTTTTAGTTAAAATCTACGCGGACGAAGTCGCAGGTAACAGCTATGTAGTTACAAATAATTATAAAAAGTTGTGAACAAAATACACCGCAATAAATGATAGACTATTTATCGAAGAAGGCTATAGGCTAAATAACATCACGCTACGACCCACGGGGGCGGCGCAGTAACGATAAACGCGGGTGAAACCGCGGGAACATCTAGTCTGTAATAATCACACAACCGAAGTAAGTGAACTAATAAGTGAAGGTAGGGTTAAGAAAACTTCTACAAAAAATAAGAAAAATCCTCATCCAAATGGCACCATGAAGTACCAGATTTAAAAAGACACACCTGTACCAAGAACGTTCATTAAAAAGTACGTATATACGCATTTTATTCTAATTAGTACGGTTAGCAAAAAAAGGCGAAAGCAAAAGTTTCCCGTTATTTTTCTGTTTTTTTTGGCGAGCTTTCCGACCCCTTTCCGTCTGGGTTTGAACTTTCGTACGCGGGTCGCCAGGGTAGATGGTTTGTAACAGTTGATTAAACGAAAAGTTTTATTAACTATGGAGAATAGAATATTTGTGCCGATAAAAGGTTTCTTCAAGTTTTTGTGCGTGGTAATGGCAAATGTTGGACAGTTTGAGTAGAGGCTAAATCTTAGAGGGATTGTATATGGATGTCCCAGCGGGTATATGCTGCTTAGTTATGTGTAATATACATACATAGATAGACTTACGCCTATTTCCTGGAGGGGCAGGCAGATACTATGGTTTTGGACTTCCTATGTCGGCATACATATAATATCTCTTGCTTTATTTAAGTTATCCGAAAGATAAATTGCATGCCGTCTCACTCTTGTTAGACTAAAGAAGAGAGATGGGGAGACTTTCATCTTATAGATAAATGTTATTTGGAGGTGCTGGGACAAGCCCTTACTCTCATTTAATTTTGTTTTTTTTTTTATACTACTAAGGTAGCATACAAGCATACGGCCTACCTGATGGTAAGTGGTCACCATAGCCTATGGACGCCTGCGACACCAGAGGCATCACTTACGCGTTGCCGACCCTATAGGAAAGGAAGTGGGAAGGAGAAGGAGCGGGATGGAAGAAAGGGGGTGATTGGGCCTCCGGCACTCTCACTCCCCGAACAAAACAACAGTAGGAATACTGCTATTTCACGTCGATATTCTGTGAGAGGGTGGTCCTTCCCCGGTCGAGCCGGCCCATTCATGCTGAAATCAGCGAGGCTCTACTACTAATTTATAATATAAGCCATTTGTAAGATTCCTTGAACTACCTCACTGGTGGTGCAGCGTAGTGAACACGACACTGCTGTGCATAATATCTTGGAATCAATTTCCAGGTCGGGCAATGTCATATAATTTTCTTTTTAATAGGAGCACATAATTTTGATCTAAGCTCGATCGACGGCATTAGGCTTGCTCTCTTAAGGTTGCATTAAAAACCATACGAAATGTCAGTATAATACAAAGTCACTATATTTCATCTGCTACGATATTCCTACAGAAAATAGGCATTTATTTGTAGACTGTGTATGCATGTATAAAAGCTCACGAATATTCTCATTAAAGCAATAGGTCCTCATACCAAACGTAGTCAGAACTTTACTACCTCCTTTTAAATAAGAATAAAGTTAATTATTACGTAGAAACAGACAGTTTTATAGCAGCGAAGCATTTGAAGTTTAGACAAGCGTGTAAAAATAACGACTGTGCCACGTTATTTTCATAAATATTCATTTCGAGCCCAGTAAGCTTTTTTTAACCGCTTTTTAAATATCCACGATAATGCATACACAGCGTGTAACAATAATGTGAGGTTAGGTTTGTAATGTTCATCTAAAAACAGCGATAGGCTAGAAGGAGACCGTTTGACTGGTTTCAGGGGTTTCTAGGCCGATCCCAATGATTTCCGTAGTTATGGGCTTGATTATCGCTCACTTCAACGGTAAAGAAACCATCGTGAGGAAAACTGAATGTCTGAGAGTTCTTCATAATGTTCTCGAAGATATTTTAAGTCAACATGCACTGAGCCAGCGTGGTTAACTATGGCCAAACCCTGCTCATTCTGAGAAGAGGCTCAGCAAAGAGGCAGTTTACATCTGTATCTAAACTATACAGATGTAAACTTTACTGATATTATTATAAGTTCTTGTGATATTTAGTTATAACGTAACATCGAGCCACGCATGTGTATCCTCAAAGGGTTACGGAGTGTATACATTTTGCCATTCGCCATTTTGTTTAAAAATTAGTCAAACAATAATCAGTATCGTGCGTTCGCGGAGCGATGTCGCGATCTCCGCAGCGAGATGTATGTGGCGATACGAACGTAATGTGCAATTCTTGTAATGTTGTGATTAATAAACTGTTTGCTTTTGTTGTCAGTAAAATAGATACATTCGCTGAGACTGCTATTTTGCAAATATGTATAAGTGATTTTGCCCAGTCTAAAATTGAAATTGCTAGGCAAATTATATTTAAACTGTTGGCCCCTTCCCGGAAGATTATCAGAAGAAAATAAGATAATCAACAGAAGAGCGTGCAGGATATTGTGAAGCTCATCAGGGAAACGGAACCTGAATGCTTGCCGATGTTTGTAGCAAAAGATTTAAATAAGTTGCCGCCGGTCACTTTGATCACATAGATGTGACAACGTTCTTGAAGGAAATGTCGGTACTTAAGAAAGAAGTCGCTAGTATACGGAAAGGCACATCTGTAACGACAACTGAGATAGAACATGCTAAAATAGCATCATTAAAGTGTGAAACACAACAATTAAAGGAGTTAGTTCGGGACATATTATTGAGAAAATTAACGGCGATATTGCTCAAGGAATGTCGAATCAAATAACATGAGACATATCTATTGCATCTTGCACAAATATAAATATAAGACAATTAGTCAATTATATTATTATTTGGTACAACAATGTAAAACAAATAAAACTATGTGAAATCAAAGAAACGACATTTTACGTTTATTTGTCTCTCTTTTAAAATTAAACAACAAATGAAATTATTTTTACTATATTACAGTGACATTGACTCAAATATCAGCTACATAGAATCAAAAACCATAAGTTGTTTTGCCAATCTTCGGTAGCTGGCCATCTGTAGAGTGAGTTAAAACTTTTTCAAATATCAATAGTATTTGAAAAGCGCATCATAATAAAAAATAAAGGGATCCTAGGCCTACAATTAGCAAGCGATTCGATAGTCATGGTATATCTGCTATTGATACGGAGCAAGGAATGGTGCGTGGAAGACGTACGGTCTTCCACGCACCATTCGTGGCGTGGCTCGTGGGACATCAGCATTTTTTCAAGAACGGAGATTGTGCAGTGCAACAACGATCGCATGGTTGCGGTTAAACTTGTGCGCGATGATCGGAGTATATTAGTGTTTAGCGTTTATATGCCTACCGATTGTGAAGATAATTTTCCAGAAATGTAGCAGGGTCTCGCTAATATAAGTGCGGTAATTAAAAGTACGGATGTGGAAAGTATTTTTGTACTAGGAGATTTTAATGCGCACCCCGGGACGAGGTTTTATAATGAGCTACAGCTCTGAAGAACTATTATCATGTATAGACCATAAGCGACTAGGTTTGAACACGTACACGTATATAAGTGATGTAACAGGGTCGCAGCGGTGGCTCGACCACTGCCTTGTGTCGGCGGCCGCTGAGTAAGTGACGTGCAGATTTTATACGATGCGTATTTGTCGGATCACCTCCCATTAGTAATACAGGTAAGCTTTGATAGCATAGTGTTAATTATAAAAGGCTGATAATAGATAACGAGCCTGATAGCAATTTTAAGTATAGATGGGGCAATAGGAATAAGGAAATATGTGATAAATACTGTAGCGTCTGTACAGAGAATTTTTATTTAATTTTAAATAGTAAATATTTGAATCTGTCGTGCAATAATAATATAATATGTAATCATAAAGACCATACAAAAATAAATTATTTATTTTATTGCAATATAATTAAAACACTACAAGCAGCTGCTGAGCGCACATATATTTGTAAAGATGCCAATCAATAACCGCTACGTAGTTGGTTGGAATTACCATGTAAGACATTATCACGTCCTGACGAGGCAAATCTTTTTACATTAGAACATGTATGGTAGGCCTTGTTCGGGATATTATTATAAACAACTGAGTGCCGCGCGCAGACTTTAAATCTGCCCTTAAGTATGTACAGAATAATCATGAAAAGATCCGGATGGATATATTAGCAAATCACGCTCCGTCAAAAAATTTCCGTAGTTTCTGGACTAAAGTTAAAAAGCTTAACCCCAAGAATAGCACCCCAGTTAGTGTAGACGGGGAGAATGATAGTATGGCTATTGCAAATAAGTTTAGAATGCACTTTGACGTGCCACAGATTACTATTAGGCGGGTGGAACCTAACGCATCATTAAGATAGTGCAAAACTGAAGAGGAGGTTCTACATGTCACATCTGACGATGTTATTGACGTACTTCGAGGGATGAGGCGTGGGAATTCTCCCGGGCATGACGGATTGAGTATTGAACATCTACTCTACGCGGGTTGGAATATAACTGAAGTTTTAGCTCAATTTTTTAACCTTTGTTCGCGACATCAATATCTTCCTCCGGATCTTATCCAAACACTAGTTATACCTATACCTAAGAATAAAACAGGTGATGTCTCCAGTTTGTCGAATTATAGGCCTATTTCTTTGGCAACGGTTGTGGCCAAGGTACTTAAACATCTTATATACAAAAAATTGAGTCCTGCTTTAAAGATAGATGATGGGCAATTTGGTTTTCGTGCTGAAGTGTCAACTGATATGGCTATTTTTCCCTAAAACAAGTCGTGTCGCAGTATGTCAGTCAGGATACAAGTGTTTACGCTTGTTTCTTGGACCTAAGTTGCGCTTTTGATTCAATTAATCACGATTTGTTATGGAAAAAACTGGACAATAGTATAGCCTGACGTTGCTGGGCTGATTCGTTATTGGTATTCTAATCAGTCTAGCAATGTCAGGTGGAGAACAGCTGTGTCAGAAAGCTATAAGCTGTCTTGTGGAGTTAGGCAGGGAGGCTTAACATTTCCTGACCTCTTTAACCTTTATATGAATGACTTGACCGAGGAGTTGAGCAGGGTACTGGTGGGACTTGCACTTGGTGACAGATATGACAACAATCTAAGTTATGCTGATGAAATGAGCCCTCGATCAAGGGATTAAGACGACTAATATATATTTGCGATAGGTATGCAAGAGACCATAATTTATTATATAATGCTAAAAAGACTGAAATGATGGTGTTCAGGTCAGGAAGAGGTGCACACAACGTTCCACCTGTGTGGGTAGGAGGTCTAGTAGTTAAGGTGGTGGGGAGGTTCAAGTACCTTGGTCACATATTGACATCTGACATGAAAGATGATGCGGATATAGATCGCCAACGCAGAGCTCTGTCAGTGGTAGTTAACATGTTAGCGAGGTGCTTCTACAGGATAAATGCGGAAACAAAAGGACACTTGTTTAAAACATACTGTCAGAGTTTTTACACGTGCCAACTCTGGACTAGATATACGAAGAGGTCTTTGGATGGCATTCGTGTTCAGTACAATAACATCTACAGACACCTCATGGGTTTAGCACCATATTGTAGTGCCTCGGTGATGTTTACAGAGGCAAGACTGGACACGTTTAAGGCCATCCAAAGAAGCCGAATCGCTGGGTTCATGGCTCGGGTTGGTACGTGTAGTAATACAATAATAATTAAGGATCTTTCTGACAGATTGTGTAGTAGTTCCATGTATGAAAAATGGCTACAAATAGTTGCTTAAGTTATTTAAGTTTTAATTTAAGTCTATGTAATTAAAAAGTTTGTTCTCTTTAAAAAACACAAATATGGAAACCAAAATTTCTGAAATAAAGATTTATTATTATTATTTTGAGTACTTTTATTTTTTCTCAGCTCAGGGCAGGTTTTGGCTACATTTACATTTACGGGGCGAAACCAAGTGAATGTAGCATGTGGTGTGTTTAAAGTCATGTAGATGACGTGTTTCTTGCATACCTATTGCAAATATATATTATTATTATTATTATATGTAATTTTATTACTTTCTCAACCAATGGTCGGTTTTTAGAAACAGGTACGGGTTTATATCAAGTATCCTGGTCCTTGTGAACTAGTTTATAGTGTTATGCTGTGTCTGTGACTGTGTTGTGTGGTGTACAAGATCTGTGTGTGTTGATGTGCCCTGTGCTGTAGAATCTGTGTGTTCGTTATTTTGAAGGTTTTCTTTTATTATTAATAATATTCTGATACTTGTTTAATTTTTAACGACATATCCTGCTAATACAGCAAACGTGAAAATTTGTTAAAATTAGTTTTATATTATTTTATTCATAATGTAAATATAATATTCATAATATGAATATTATATTTACATTATGAATTATTGACTACACTATGAAAAGTTTCATAATTATGTTTGTAACTCAATTATGCATAAACCATACAATATTTAAAGATGAAATTTATACAGTAAACTTTATCCTAGTGTAACACCTAAAATATGTTAACTGCCATAGGATTCACTCCAGCGAAGCTGCGAGCATAGACTAGTTAAGAATAAATGTGAAAAATTGTGAAGATGTTTGCATGTTTGTCATTCAATCTCACATTTGACCGAAATTTGGCACACCGGTAACCAATATTCTGGCACACCGATAACCAATATTTGACACACCGATAACCAATATTCTTGATAACTAAATAAGATACTTTTTATCCGTATAATACTCCTTAGTAATATTCGCACAGTCATATTTACTACCGGAAACTTGTGCTCTTTAAATCCACAAAGCTACCTAAAGCTTGCATTCAAGCCAAATCGAACAGGCAAACGTTAAAAGAAAAGAAGAATGCCTTTATTGAACAAAATTCCACACCAACAAAAAGTAGAAGCCAATACTAGTGTGAGACGAACCTATTGTTCCCGTCTTTAGAAACACCGCTTTCAGTTCTGAACTGGTTTGTTTCAACGGCTTGAATGACAGTTCAAATGACAACTGGGATTGACGGAACGTCGCCGTCGTGTTCTCTGGAGCATGGGGATACAGGTATGCTGCTTAGATTCTTTCTCTATTTTACTAAAAAGTTCTAAAGCGACCTCTGAACTGATTTATTAGTTAGTCATACATTAGCATCTTCGATAGCGTAGTGGTTAGTGTAACCGACTGCCACGCCTGAGATCGCGGATTGGATTCTCGCACAAGTCAAACATTTGTGTGCATGAACATGGATGTTTGTCTTGGTTTGGGTGTTTCTATGTATAATGTTTATCCATTGTCTAGTA
Organism: Catocala sponsa; assembly: GCA_963564715.1. Lineage (NCBI taxonomy): Eukaryota > Metazoa > Arthropoda > Insecta > Lepidoptera > Erebidae > Catocala > Catocala sponsa. The sequence goes on from OY751337.1 coordinate 4,092,410, forward strand.
CCCATAGTACAAGCTCTGCTTAGTTTGGGCCAAATGGTGTTGTGTGTATTTGGTAGAATGGTCTCATGAACACATGGTCTCACGCCTATATCTTGAAAGCGGTAGACAGGGATAGTATTACACTTACATTTAGCTAGCTATGGTTTTATTGCAGAGGGTGGACTTATTGCAGTACACCAGGCACAGATCCCAATTCCATCTTTCCGCTGAGCATATCTTTACAGGAAACCTGAACGTAGCAATAGACTCAGGCCCTATTATGCTGGTCTTCAAATCATAGTTGCCGAAATTTTGGATTGATCTATGAGACTTTATGTATATATTCCAAACGTCTAACTTACCTCTAATCATAGAATGTACACAGGGATACGTCAGACAAAGATTGATGACTGTTTTAAACAACATAGATCGATTGAACTCTCGCAGGACTTGCTTAAAGAAATCTTTAAATGATAGATAATAGATTCCTTGGGCGCCAGTGTAGGCAAGATTTTTTCAGAGAGATAGCACTTACTACGCTGCCATCATAAGGAAAAAAGACGACAAACAGATTTTTTCGAAATTAAGATCTTTACATATTTGGAATCAGTAAAACAAGACGAATCTGCCAGTATATTTATAAAGAATAATATTTTTTTTTGGCAGATACGTCTTTTTCCATATGACAGCAGTATGGTAGATCCATAGTATGTGCTATCTCTCTGAAAAAATCTAATGAACTTCATAGAGTGACTTTTACCAATAAATAAAAAGTATACAGGCTTAAATAAAAATACTAGTAACCTTTTACCAGTGTTTTCTTTTACCAAAAACCAATACTTTTCCGAAAATATATTTGAACAAGATTCAAATTGCATGCGTCCGGGCGATGTGTTGTTTGTTTATGCCGTTGCTTTCTTGTATTATTTCTTTAATTTCAATACTTATTTGTTTTTTGTACGAAAATATCAAATGATGAGTTATAAAAGGCGTAGATAAGTCACGGATAAAAGGTCTGTGGTGTATTGGGTCTTTGTGGCCAAATTACCACCCATTGTCTGTCTACACTGACTATATATTCAGAAGGATTAAGTGGAAATAAATACGACACACGTCTGATTGAATAGGCTGTCTATTCGCAACTAAAACGAAAAAAGTTATTGCGGGCACAGCCGCACACTTTGTTATGCTTATTACATACTGGTTAATAGTGTTTTTTTAATCAACCCTGCTGCTTAAAATAACAAACAATCGAAAAATTAAATAATATAGTCAGTAAATACAAATTAATGTTACCAAGGACTTCTTGTTTTATACATAAATAAGATAAGTTTATATTAAGTTAGACCTATAGCAATACAACTGCGAAAGCTGCATCCGAAATCATGCAGTAGTTTCAAAGTGACGCGCGTCCAAACATACATACAGGCAAAAATTCTAAAAAGAACTATAGAAGCCAAAATATTTGATTGACATTTTACAGCTTTTATAAAAAACTCTACATTAAGTTTTATTAAATGTCTTCTATGTATAGACATCCACTAGTTACAATTTATAGAAATAGATTTTGATGTTGTAACTCTCTAAACAGATTTGGATGAAACGATACACAATGATAGACCAATTCTTGGATTAATACGTAGGCTATTGTCTTTGCCTTCGTTATGCCAATGTGTTCCCCTGGGAAACACACAGGCGAAGCTTTGGACAGAAACTAGTAACTTAATTAAATTAAGTAGGTCGCCGTATACCAGGCACATATCCAGGCTATATGCTGCTACTGTGAATTTCTAAAAGGGAAAATCAAATAACACTTGTCTGACTGCGTCACGAGACCAATTACGCAGTCACCTAAAATGTTTGAGATAGATTACAGACGCTCTATACGATTAAAATTGGGACTGTTTAAGTGGCGCAGCGGTAAGGAATGCGACTGCTATGCTGTCTCGAGTACGATTCCTGGTTCATGCAAAGTGCTATTAGGATATTTGCACAGCTGGTGAAATGTGGGTGTTAATACAATTCTGCCTCGCTTTTTAAATATATACAGGCCTTACCCATACGTATGTACTTGATCATTTAATCTAGCGGTCGCCTAGTGCTCGAAATTCGACCAAAGTTTGCCTGTAAGATATTGCTGATATAATAATATATATTGAAATTATTATGTCATATATGTAACCATAGTTACGCGCTTCGACTGCGTGTGTCAAATGCATGGTTGTGTGCGTGTAGTGGTTTTTCATTAATTTAATGTATTTCTAATGCATATTTTATATAAATATTAGCTCTGTATAAACTATAAGTGTGCGAAATTTCATACTCCTCCGTCCGCCCAATTTTCGTAAAAAGTAATCCAAAGTTTTCGCTTCACGTATTAATATATAGATTTACAGAATCATACACACTTCTTTTTTCGTTTTGTCTAGGTAATATGGACTTCAAATTCAGACATCAAAACTCTTGCATGTTACTATAAGATCTGTTTAAAAAAAGATTTAAAAAAAACATATAAATATAGCGCAGTGTCTCAAGACTAAAGTCTTTGACTAGTTTTTGTTGCCAGTGATGACAGACGGTTCGGAGACGTGGTCGCTCATCATGGGCCTTATAATAAGGTTCAAGGTCACTCAGAGGGCGATGCTAGATGCAGAGAGCTATGCTCTGCGTTTCCCTGCGGGATCGAATCAGAAATGAGATCATCTGCAGGAAAACTAAAGTTGCCGACATAGCTCTTAGGCTATCCAAACTAAAATGGCAATGGACAGGGCACATAGCGCAGCGCTGGGAGAGAAAGGTGGCGGCCACGCACTGGAATACGCAGCAGCGGTAAGCTCCACAAGGTAGATCGATGACCAGGTAAGGCAGACGTCCAGCAATAACAATAATAATTTATTTTAGTATAAATTCTTAGTTTTACAATTGCATCTTAACAATAACATAAAGTGCACTTATAGATATTTGTCCGAACTCGGTTAAACCTGTGTTTCGAGCAATGGACGTCTTTTGGCTGAGATTATGATGGAAAAATATATGAAACCACTTAAAGTCCATATTTTCAACAGATATATTGCTGGACACATTGTCACATCAGGAGCATACAAAATATAAATGTGCAAAAAAGTAAGTAAGTAGTTTGGGCTCAAACTATGCAAAATTGTCAAAACCGCTACAGTTAGGTGATGCAAGCAGTCTCTTGCCTCCTTATCTAAAATAAAACCAATCAACCAGCGATACGTAAGGAATTTTAGCTACGTCTGTATGTATTTATTTTATTACTTTCGTTCAATTTGGATGTCTGGCAAACAAAATTATAATCAATAAAATTTTTAACGATATCTTGTCTATCACGCACGGACAGCGTAGGGTTCGAATCCCACACAGAACAAAACGTTGTGAAATCTACAAATAGTTGTTCCAAGTCTAAGTGTTCTTTGTTTGAATGTTTATAAAGTCCCCCGTGACACAGGCATTAAACCTAGTGCAGGAGTTGTCACAAAAAAGAATAAATAATACGTTAAAAACTAAAAAAAACGCTTTATTTAAAAAAAAAACAAGCTAAAAAGTAGAAAATAAATTAATAATTTTAATGTAAAAAAGCGTGGGGTGGAGGTTATCAAAATATCTTAGAAAGCACCCCACGCTTTTTTACATTAAAATTATTAATTTATTTTCTACTTTTTAGTTTGTTTTTTTAAATAAAGCGTGTTTTTTTTTTGTTTTCATACTATTATTCATTTTTAATTCTTTTTTTTTATGATTGTATTGTCGTCGGTCCTCGATAAGTCTACAACGTTTAAATGAAATCTGACCGTTTGAAGTGGGTCAAAATCGAGCTCAAACGAGTCGGTTATATACAGACAAACATACAAGTGAAACTAATAAAATCGTTGAAATTAAACTACTATACACGAAGTATTGTCTTCTGTTTACGCGAATGTTATTCATTGAAATTAAACTACTATATACGGATTTTATCGCGTTGTTTAATTTCAATGAATAATATTCGCGTAAACAGAAGACAATACTATGTAAATCAGTACGGACTGGAAACAGCAACAAAAATACGCCGGTTAGAAGATCTACAAACTAAGCGCGCAAGATATGTAACATCGTTAAATTTCTTAAAAAGATGTCGTGATCACAGTCTCATTCCTACGTGTGTCAAGATATCAGCCAAGAAAGACATACGAGGAAGCGCTAAGATCTTTTAATTTAATTTCAATACTATATACGGATTTTATCGCGTTGTTAATTTGACACTTTATTACAAAATTTTGAAAAACTGTTACACTACTATCTTATCTTATCTTATCTTGTGTGTGGGGGCCAGTCTGTACTGACCGGCGACACTTCGACCCAGTGGGATCTTTTGTGTCAGCCCCAAGATTCATCCCTTAGCTATCTCCTTATGAATGTACTGCATTAGCTGCAGTGTACAATTCAGAGGGAGAAGCCTGAAGTCTTCAGGGTTTGGATATGCCAATCCCATCAGACCCATCCTAAGTCCAGCCAACGCGTCGCATTCACATAGTAGGTGCGATATGGACTCGTCCTGTTCACCACAGGCTCTGCAGATCGAATCGTGTGTCAATCTCAATCTGCACAGGAAGTCTTTGGTGCCAAAATGGCCAGTGAATGCTCCTGTGAGCAGGCGCATTTGGCTCTTGATATACCCGCAGAACCTCCTGGTGAAGCCTGTGGCTCCGTTTGCAATGAATTTCTTGGAGTGTTCCAGGCCCCTAAGGGCCATCCACTCTAGCCTATGTTTTTCATTGCCGTGTGCATTCAAAGCTGCCTTTACGGTGCTCTCAGAGAGTCCCACGAATGGCTCGGGGCCCACAAACAGTTGCTCCGAGCCCTTTCGGGCTAATTCATCAGCTTCCTCATTGCCCTGCACTCCTGCATGCCCCGGAACCCACACCAGTCTGACTGTGTTCTTCCTGCCTAGTTTGTTAAGGAGCTTAACATAGTTCAGGACCAGTCTGGAGTCCACCCTACACGAGTCCAGAGCCTTGAGAGCAGCTTGACTGTCACTGAGAATATACACAGTCCTGTCAGTGACACCACTGTTGATATTCTCCTGAGCACAGGCAATTATAGCATAGGTTTCCGCTTGGAAGACCGTTGCATATTTGCCCATGCTTTGGCTCACCTTACAGTCGTTGGCATAGATTCCAGCGCCCGATCCTGTTTCCATTTTGGAACCATCAGTGAACCAGTTGAGACAACCCTTGTCAGGGGATTGTAAACCTTGTCTCCATTCGTCCCTTGTGGGGACCTTTATCTTAAAATTCTTTTTGAATATGTGCAATGGTTGCATTTTGTCGCATCCCATGCTCATAATCCTTTTGAGATCCTTTGAGATCTCCAATTTTGTGCGTCGAGTTACCGGCATATTGACGCTCCACAGCCCATGCACAGATAGCCTATGTAGCGCCTTTATCGCCTCTGACTCGACAACAATGTGTAGGGGCATTAGATCCAGCAGGACCTCTAACGCTGCCGTTGACGTGGTCGGAAACGCCCCTGTTATAGCCATGCAGGCCAATCGCTGCACCTTAGTAAAGTTTAATAGTGATTATAGTAGTGTAACAGTTTTTCAAAATTTTATAATAAAGTGTCAAATAAACAACGGGATAAAATCCGTATATAGTAGTTTAATTTCAATGAATAATATTCGCGTAAACAGAAGACAATATTAATAAAAGCGTGTTAAAAAGAAATATATAACAACACAATTACTCAAAAAGTACATAGAAACAAAATTCTTTTGCTTCAGTGCCATTATCCAGGAAAGACAACAGAGATAAAACGTTTGTATCGACTAAATGCTCACTGCATTTTTCTTTAAAGTCCTCTGATGTCATCCCTCACAAAGATTGATCCGAGTATAACACTTTTTCCGACTAGGAATTGAACTCAAGGTCATATTTTAAAGTTTCATTCCCTTACCTAAGCTACTGGGCCAGCAAATCAATCATCAATCTTAATGAAGATTGAAGATGCCAGCCCGTTCCGGCTCATCCTAATTCATTACCAAATGTTTTGCTTTGATGATTGTTATTTACCCTTATCGCTAGAATATATTCAGACAATTAAGATTCATGAAGGACCATGATATTCATTAGTTATTCACTACCGGGGTTGATAGATAAGTAATAATGTAAATACTTGACGCCTTCAATTATATAACAGTCACACTAAAGGCATTTATATTAGTCCCGGCCGCGACTTTGATTGCTTGAATCCCAGCGAAAATATACTAGAATAAAACATCTATTGTAGTGCTCGAAATTCGACCAAAGTTTCCCTGTAAGATATTGCTGATATATGTCATTATAATATTATATTGATATATGTAACCATGGTTACGCGCTTCGACTGCGTGTGTCAAATGCATGGTTGTGTGCGTGTAGTGTTTTTACATTAATTTAATGTATTTTACGCATAATTTAAGAAAATATTAGCATACTTCACTTCTTCTCTGTATAAACTATAAGTGTGCGAAATTTCATACTCCTCCGTCCGCTCAATTTTCGTAAAAAGGGATTCAAAGTTTTCACTTCGCGTATTAATATATAGATACTTGTCGCCTTCAATTATACTAGCGGTCGCCAAGTGGTCGAAATTCGCCCATAATTTATTTAAATTTTAAATTTGATCGTTATTAAAGTTTTATTGTCTACTAGCTGTTACCTGCGACTTCGTCCGCGTAGATTTTAACTAAATAAAAAGTGTTTGTCTCTACGGAATGCTATTTTTTTTCTAAAATCATAGTAGCATATATTACTCCTTATAACATCGGCTATCTGCCAGTGAAAGTCCCGTCAAAATCGGTTCAGCCGTTTCGGAGATTGCCCGGAACAAACAGACTGACAAACAAACATTTTAAAAATAGATGTTTTTGTATAGGTACCTTATCTATATATTAATACGTGAAGCGAAAACTTTGGATCCTTTTTTACGAAAATTGGGCGGACGGAGGAGTATGAAATTTCGCAAACTTATAGTTTATACAGAGAAGAACTGACGAATGCTAATTTTTTTTTAAAATATGCATAAGAAATACATTAAATTAATGAAAAAACACTACACACACACAACCATGCATTTGACACACGCAGTCGAAGCCAGTAACTATGGTTACATATATCAATATATAATGACATATATCAGCAACATCTTACAGGCAAACTTTGGTCGAATTTCGAGCACTAGGCGACTGCTAGTATACTTTCATATGCATCAGATAAAAAGCTGTTATTTTGACATTACAAACAGACACTTCAATTTTATTTATTTCTAATAGATAACTTAATGCCCTTATAATCACATTTCATTTAGTCACCTACTCCACATACATATGTATGTAACCATAGTTACGAAGCATTCTACGAAGTCAACCGAACGATGCTGAATTACTACGAACGCGATTCGACTGCTTGTGTCAAATGCATGGATGTGTGCGTGTAGTGTTTTTCATTAATTTAATGTATTTCTAATGCATATTTTATAAAAATATAAGGATTCGCCCCTCCTGCTCAATGTAAACTTTACTGTGCCAAATTTCATACTCCTCTATCCGCGCAATTTTCGTAAAAAGGGGCACAAAGTTTTTGGTTCCCGTATTAATATATAGATAACAGTCACACTAAAGGCAAAATTTATATTAGTCCCGGCCGCGACTTTGATTGCTTGAATCCCAGGGAAAATATACCAAGATAAAACATATTTTATATGCCAATCCAAGGCAAGGACAATTTGTGTTCTTAATTTTATCGAAATCTCTAAAACGGTTTACGTGTAATTGAGTATCAAAAAATTAAATAAATGAAATGAAAGATTTTTATTTTTGTACCATCATGACATGCATCATCAATTGTTATAGAATGCGGGTATAACAAAAAGTAAATGAAAATATGGAAGTATAAATAAATTTTAAAAATAATTAAAATATTTATGTGCAGATGCACGTCCCATCTGACGGCACAAAAACAACGGTGATGCGCTCAGCATAATGCTGTGGCACTTGCATTGCTGCAAGCACTACACAGCGCTGATTTTCAGCGAACACCACAATTATTGACGACAAAACAATCTTTCTACATTTGTAATATCTACTAACTGATTCGCGCAATTTCGTCTGCTTCATATTAGAGAATTTCCCCCGTTTTTGGAACATTTTTCATTGATGCTCCGCTCCCATTGGTCGTAGCGTGATGGATGTTATATAGCTTATAGCCTTCCCCGATAAATGGGCTATCCATCACTAAAATAATTATTCAATCCGGACCTGTAATTCCTGAGATTAGCTCGTTCAACCAAATAAACAAACAAACTCGCTTTAATACAGTATACAGGATACAGTAATTCTACTAATCTTTACTAATATTATAGTATAGATTAGTAGAATTACTGCGTGTCTATGAAACGTTACTAGGCCATCACTGTTCCATAGTTGAAAATAGTAGTAATTTTGTGCCCCAAAAAAGCAAAGGTTAAGGTTAACAAATAATGATTTTAATGTAATTTAATACAATGAGTATTTAAGAAAATGTATTTCAAAAAAAGAGTCGTAAGGAAATTACGTTTGTGAAAACCTTGAGCTAAATTAGAATTTTAGAACGATAAACGTAGATCTAAATTAAGTATTTCAGTACTAAAGTTTCTACATAATAAGACTTAATTTCACAGTAAATAAGTAAGAGGTGGGTTCTTGTTTGCTTTTATTTTCTATAAATACTGGTTGTTACTTGTAACATAGATCGCGTTTCTTGGCTGATTATCATGTCAAGCTTTATACTTACAATGACATCAAATTCTGTTCAGCAGTTTAGCCTATGGATATTTAAATATATAAATATATCACTTTTACATAATTATGTATGATAACTTTTATTCGCAATTTCGAATTTTAATGTGTAAAGACATCATGACAATAAAACAGCGCTTACCGAACTCATAAAATATCAAAATTAAAATTTCCTCTAGAACTTAACGTTAGGCTGCCTAGGTACTAGGTAACCTTTAGAACTTTCTAGGACTAGAAATCTGATGACAGAATATTTGTATTAGCAAAGTCCCTATATTGATTCACATTCATATACACTTAGAAACATCTTTCTATGAACAAGCTTAATATAATAATATTCTATCACATACACACAACACCATCTAGCCCAAACTAAGCAGAGCTTGTACTATGGATACTAGACAATGGATAACTATAGCATTACGCTTCTTATACGAGAAGAGGCTCGTGCCCAGCAAAGCGACAGTTTAATACGGTATTAAATATAATGCCCACCAAAAATAGTAATTGCGCAGCAAAATATGCTTACTAAAATATATCATAACAAGCACCTATTCGCCTCAAATCACTGCCTTCCATCTCGGAAGGTTAGGTTTTGTTAGGTTCCTTCTTAAACCCACACAAAAATAGGGCTCCGTCAACTTATTTTGATCTCTTTAAATATATTTTGCTGTGCAATTTGGTGATCATTTACTATTTTTGACTGTTATATTTTACTATATCTGGTGATAAGTTAAACATAAGTCCTTTAATACATTGCTGATATAATTCTTTAAAAAATATGATGTCCATAGGAATAAGGAGGACAACGTTGATTCACCTCTTGGATCTATCGATTTACGCGGTCGCCATTACGTCAGGGACCCGTATAGCATAATAATGTTATGAATAATGTATTTTAATTCATAAACTAAATGCTCCATTTAGGATAGGCTTTTTGTTTTATTTGTACACAAACAGTATTAAAATTAAATGAATACTTAGAATTTGTTTCCATTTTGTTTTTTATATAAATATAACATAATTAACAACAGACAGATGCTTAAGAACAGACTGTGTTCGCCCGAGGCCGAAGCTTGACGACTATTTACAATCTATTTTTCAATTTACATTTGAAAAACAAATCATCATATTTTTTAAATATGAGCTACTAAACAAAACAAAAAATAGAAAATCAGTTGAAAACAAAGGAGAAAAAGCTACTCAAATATTCTGTATTTGCTTAATAATATCAGCCCTGTATTAAACTGTCCCACGGCTGGGCACGGGCCTCTTCTGAGTGTGAGAAGGGTTAGGCCATAGTGCATCACGCTGGCCCAGTGCAGGTTCGCAGACTTCACATGTCTTCGAGAAACTCTCAGTCATGCAGGTTTCCTCACGATGTTTTCCTTCACCGTTAAAGTAAGCGATAATTAACTATTTAATACGCACATAACTTCGAATAGTCAGAGATGCGCGCCTTGGGTTCGAACTCGAGACCTCTGCGTGATAGTCCAACGGTTTCCCACTAGGCTATCGCTGCTGAGTATTTACTTATTTAAACATTTATCTATACTATCTATACTAATATTATAAAGCTGAAGAGTTTGTTTGTTTGTTTGCTTGAACGCGCTAATCTCAGGAACTACCGGTCCGATTTGAAAAATTCTTTCAGTGTTAGATAGCCCATTTATCGAGGAAGGCTATAGGCTATATATCATCACGCTAAGATCAATAGGAGCTGAGCACCAATGAAGAATGTTTCAAAATCGGAGGGTATTTTTTCCTTTTGAGAGCTTCCGCTGCGTGCGCTGCGTAAACAGTTAAAGTTTCGCAAAAATCATGTATGACAGAATTGTTCCCCTTTAAAAGTTCTAAAAAAATGTCCGCGACAGCATATGTCTATCTTTTAAGGTTGGCTCACTATAACCATTTTTATGCTAACGAAATTTGTTCTAAAATAATGCATTATTTGCGAAGGTATTATTATAAACATGATATTAATCCTTATCCAAATAAATACGTTATTCATCACAAGTATTTAATTTAAAACAAAATTGCCCTTTACATCATTCGATTTCAATGAATATCTTAGGAGATATCGCAGTTTTAAAATAACATTACAGCAAAATAATTACCCATTACAGACATAGTACAAACGATGTTTCTCCTGGTTTATTCTGCGTGATTACTACTGGTTCGATTTGAAAAATTATTTTAGTTTTAGATAGCCTATTTATCTAGGAAGGCTATATAACATCAGGCTACGACCCACGGGTGCGGCGCAGTAACGATAAACGCGGGTGAAACCGCGGGAACATCTAGTAATATTATAAAGCTGAAGATTTTTTTTGTTTGTTTGTTTGAACGCGCTAATCTTAGGAACTACGTGTTTGATTTGAAAAATTCTTTTAGTTTTGGGTAGCCTATTTATCGAGGAAGGCTATAGGCTATATAACATCACGCTACGACCCACGGGGACAGTGCAGTAACGATAAACGCGGGTGAAACCGCGGGAACATCTAGTAATATTATAAAGCTGAAGATTTTTTTTGTTTGTTTGTTTGAACGCGCTAATCTTAGGAACTACGTGTTCGATTTGAAAAATTATTTTAGTTTTGGATAGCCTATTTATCGAGGAAGGTTATGGGCTATAAAACACACTACGACCCACGGGGGCGGCGCACGATAAACGCGGGTGAAACCGCGGATACATCTATTATATATAAGTACTAGCTTTTGCCCGCGGCTTTGCTCGCGTTAATATAGAATTTGGCAATCACTTCGGGTTGTACTCTGCTTGTAATAATATAATTCAATCATGATTCGAAAGACACGTGGCGCCATCTATTATCATAAGAACAATATTATTGTTTTCCTCGGTCACAGTATTTTTTTTCGGGATGAAGGGTAGCTTATGTCCGTTTCTGTACACCTGACAACGTATATTCCAAATTTTAGGATGATCGGTTCAGTGGATTACGCGTGAAAAGATAACAAACAAACAAACTCATTTTCACTTTTATAATATTATAGTTAGGATAGGATATACACTCACACCTGTATATCATCGAAGGGAAAACATAGGCGCATTATTAGGCTAGCATGTTTTAATTTCCACTTACTATTATCAAGCTTATCATCGTCTACCTAGAATGTAAATTTCCTTATAGAAAAAGTTAAATAGCACGGGCAGTGTTATTTGGCCTTGTTTTTTGGCTTTTTCTATAAGAACATTTGAAAATCAAACCTAGAAGCTTACTCTCTGCGGTAAACACAAGTGCAAATCTATATCAAGGGTCCAACGAGACAGTAATATAATATATACATTCATAGCTTCATGCTTCTATGACCGAAGGAGTAGAAGTATATTTAATCCACATATCAATAATGATGGCGATCGATCGACGGCGTAGTGGTTAGTGTAACCGACTGCCACGCCTAAGGTCGCGGGTTCGATTCCCACGCAAGTCAAACATTTGTGTGCATGAACATAGATGTTTGTCTTAGTCTGGGTGTTTCTATGTATAATATGCATGTAATTACAAAAAAAAAGTATATTTGTATGTTTATCCATTGTCTAGTACCCATAGTACAAGCTCTGCTTAGTTTGGGCTAGATGGTGTTGTGTGTATGTGATAGAATGTTATTATGTTATTATTATTATAGTTCTCACGTAATGGAGGCGAAATTATGGCATTTACCAATAGTTTTATCTATACAAATAAATAAAATTGAAATGTCTGTTTGTAATGTCAAAATAACAGGTTTTTATCTAATGCATATGAAAGTATATAAGGTCTATACGAAAACATCTATTTTTAAATTTTTTGTCTGTCTGTCTGTTTATAACCGATTTTGACGGGACTTTCACTGGCAGATAGCTGATGTTATAAGGAGTAACTTAGGCTACTTTGATTTTAGAAAAAAATAAATAGTGTTCCGCGGTGTCACACATTTTTAGTTAAAATCTACGCGGACGAAGTCGCAGGTAACAGCTAGTTTTTAATAAAATGCAACTACTGCACTAGGAATAAATCCTGTGTCGTCCACTTTACAAACATTCAAATAACGGACACAAGGAACCCCTAGACTCGGAACAACCATTTGTGGATCACACAGTTTTGTCCTGTGTGGGGTTTGAACCCACAACACTCGGCGCAGTGGCAGTGGCCGGGCAACCACTTAAACCACTACGCCATCTGTGAAGTCACAATTAGGTTCACACTCTATTGATGTGCTGTGTAGCGGTGCGGAATCTAGACTCCGCACCGCTACACTCCGAATTTATTGTCAGAAACTCCCAATAACACATTGTCCTAACCGGAAATATGTAGTACCTGAGAGGTCACATAAAACAGTCGGATTTACTACCGCTGCGCCAATGAAGCAGTCACACTAATAGGTGGAGGTCCTTCCCTAACAAGCCTGATCAGGTTTAAGAAATGCTCCGTAGTTTTCACACCGATTGATGTTCAAATATGAACTTTATTTTCAATAGTACTTAGGTTCATTATGTAATAGTCCATGATTTGTAGATCTTTTTCTCTGTATTAGGTAATCTTTGTTGGCTGTTTGTACAAATTGGCGAGATTCGATTGTGAGCAAATTTAACACAAGAAAGGTAATACTTATTTAGTTATTTAGTTTTTTTTTTTTTTTTAAGTAATCCTAACTAATATTGTGAATTTGAGCTTGTTTAGTTGTTTGCTACGCTTTAACGCCTTAACTACTGGAGCTATCATCGTGAAATTTCGTATACACGTTGCCAAGGGTACATTAAAATAAATGGTCATAAGATACCTTTCATTACATATATTGATATATAAATATTGTATACATATGAATAATATTAAAATATATACTGTTACTCTGGCACTACATACGAGTAGGTATATTACCCTAAACAGGGTTACTAAAGTTTTTAATCTTACTATGATTTTATATTACAATACTACTAATTAGCCACTTAACTAAAAATCTCTGGGATTACCGATTTTTTATTCATTTTTGATTCATTAATTGATTCAGGCCAAAGAAAAAAACACTCGTACAATATTACATTAATCCTTCTATCTACCAATTCAGGATAAAAATATAAATAAAAAGAATTTAATAACTTAATATCTAAGTGATTGGTGTTATGATTTCATCTGTTATAAATGCATATACTACTTGTTTACACTAAATCACAGCATTAAAACTCGTTGATTTTTACTAATTACTCTATCCGAAAAAGTGTCTTAATGACAATGAGTTAAAGTTTGTATTTTCGAAGCGAGAATCTTACATTGCTGTAACACAGTCTCGACTAGCACGGGAGGTAAAGAATATTTGTTTCTGTATACCGCCATTGTCATTTATAATATCATAAATGTTTAAATGTGCATAGCTACGATGTATGTACGCATTAGATCCTAATTGCTTTATTGTTAAGCTGCTATTTGTATACTTATTTGCTTTTATAATTTTGTTAAGTTACATTGATTGTCGTAACTGTAGTTTAAGTACATACCTACGTTATTGTAAACTAATGTTACTTTAAGTTGTGTACTGTATCCTAATTTTATGAAATAAACATTCATTCATTTATTCATCCAGAAAAAGTACTATTCCCGAAGTGAAGCCCTGGACAAAAGCTAGTGGAGTTATTTTATAATTTTCAATTTTAGTGATGTTTATTGAGGTCTAAATTTAGATTCGTTACATGGTCCCTATAAACTAAGAAAAAAGTAGGTAATGCTACTAAAATTAAATAATATGTTATTAAGATAATTAGATAGGGGCAGCGATAGCTCAGTGGGGAGACCAACAGACTGCAATGCAGAGGGTCTCGGGTTCGAACCCACGTCGCACACCTCTGACTTTCGGAAGTTATATGACTTTTCGAAATTATGTGCGTATTGATTGAAAATTATCGCCTGCTCCGTGCCTCGGAAAGCACGTTAAGCCGTTGGTCCCGGCTGCCATGAACATCTGTGGCAGTCGTTATTGGGAGAGTGTCGACACAAAAGATCCCACTGGGTCGAAGTGTCGCCGGTCTGTACTGACTGACCCCCACATAAGATAAGATAAGATAAGATAATTAGATATCTGTAGTCTGTATGACTACATATATCTAATTATCTTAATAACAACAGTTAATTATCCGCGAACACACATAAAAAAGTATATACGGTCGAATTGATAAACCTCCTCCTTTTTTGAAGTCGGTTAAAAATAGAGTTTCGATCTATTCTCAGTCTCTTGCCCTTTAGCCTTTGAAGAATATATTAGTAGGTACTATAAAAATACGAAACATATTAGATATCATGCTGCTAAATCCACTTATAGTATACCTAATATTAAGCCGAATATTGCATGTACAGTCAACTAGATAAGTAGCGAAACATAAAAATCTATAGCTATTTACTATCCTAAGTAATATTATAAATGCGAATGTGAGTTTGTTTATTTTGTTTGTAACGCTTTCACGCTTAACTGCTCGGGCGATCATCAGGAGATTTGTGGTAACCCATACAAGGTACGAGGACACTGTCAGCCTCGTACTAGATTTTGATATAGTGAAAATAATAACATGATTAGATGAAGATTATACAACAAATCTCTAAGGGTATGAGGTTTATGCTTGCTTCTGTACGAGAAATAAAGTTCTACAGTTGGCAGCACTGCAACGTAGACATAATTCGCCATTTCGGGATTTGTAATTTTGTATTGTATAGGTAGGTAGCGATAGCTCAGTGGGGAGACCAACAGACTGCAATGCAGAGGAGTTCGAACCCACGCCGCGCATCGCTGACTTTCGGCAATTATATGACTTTTCGAAATTATGTTTGTATTGACTGACAATTATTATTGCCTGCTCCGTGCCTCGGAGTGCACGTTAAGCCGTTGGTCCCGGCTGCCATGAACATTTATGGCAGTCGTTATTGGGAGAGTGTCGACACAAAAGATCCCACTGGGTCGAACTGTCGCCGGTCTGGACTGACTGACCCCCACATAAGATAAGATAAGATTGCCCAAGCTTTTAATTTGCCTAACACAATATCACACACTTTCCCATTTAGGTCATGCGTGCGGATACGTAAATAGTAAACGCTTATTAACTTATCACCAAATATTAAATGATCACCAAATTGCACAGCAAAATTTATTTAAAGAGATCAAAATAAGTTGACGGAGCCCTATTTTTGGGTGGGTTTAAGAAGGAACCTAACATAACCTAACACTTCCGAGAAGGAATGCAGTGATTTGAGGCATATAGGTGCTCGTTATGAAATATTTTAGTAAGCATATTTTGCTGCGCAATTACTATTTTTGGTGGTCATTATATTTAATCCCAATAATAAATGTTGGCGTATAAGTCACCTTCGGCACATTATAATTTTAAAATCTTAAAACTACTTGGCCTGATCAAAGGAGCTAACCTAAATGTAGCTTCAGTAACTTAGTAAACTCACAAACCAACAAATGTCAACGTTCATAAGTGTTACTTTGTAACCTAAATGAATAAATGATTTATGACTTTGACATCACAGTACTACTTTGACGTTTGAGTTCTTTCCTAACAGTTTCATTGCGTCAAACACTGGTAGTTTAATTTCAGAACGTGAAAAACATATATGTTGAGATTAATTGATAGCTATTGTGTGTCCTACTGTATTTATTATCGTAATGAATCTTTGATAGACAGCCCTGACACTCGGTATCTTCACCGTTAAGAAGTATTTGCAGTAAGATAAATGAACATAGTATACATATTTATTTTTTATTAGCCGTTCGCCGCGATTTATGATAACTGTTTCGCTGCCGTGGCTTGCAGCGTGATGTTATGTAGCCTTCTTATGTTACTTCTAGATAAAGTAGCTTTCTAAACGCAAATGAATATTTCAAAAGATGCATTACTTTTTGAGATTGGTCATTTCAAACAAAATAACAAATATAGTAAAATACAAATCTTTCCTCTTTGTAATATTAGTAGAAATATAGATTTCATTAATTTGACTTATAATATTATATAATCAAAGCAATTTAAATTAGATTGCTTATTAATGCATTTTTGGTAAGAACACCCCCGCTCTGGGGAAAATTTTCTATGTATCCTCCCCATCGTATACCGTAGAGCGTAGAGCATCGAACACAAAGAACTGTTAAACGGAACACACACATGTTTTTCCTATGCAGATAACGAACCGACCACACTCACCGAATTGCCAGGACCACTTAAAGCCTTGCTCCACCAGTATACTAGAAATTAGGTTTAAAGGCATTTATCTATACAAATAAATAAAATTGAAGTGTCTGTTTGTAATGTCAAAATAACAGCTTTTTATCTAATGCATATGAAAGTTTAAAAGATACCTATACGAAAACATCTATTTTTTAAATTTTTGTTGTCTGTCTGTCTGTTTGTTCCGGCTAATCTCCGAAACGGCTGAACCGATTTTGACGGGACTTTCACTGGCAGATAGCTGATGTTATAAGGAGTAACATAGGCTACTTTGATTTTAGAAAAAAAATAGGCTTCCGCGGAGACAAACACTTTTTAGTTAAAATCTACGCGGACGAAGTCGCAGGTAACAGCTAGTTCTCATATAAGATTTTACCACTTCCATGAAAACATGGGTTATAAAATATGATAACGTCCATCTTCACAAATTAAAAAAGATTAAACAAACATTAAGTTTATAACATAATACATGTGCCCGTCCAACTCATTTACTCACATCTATACTAATATTATAAAGCTGAAGAGTTTGTTTGTTTATTTGAACGCGCTAATCTCAGGAATTACTGGTTCGAATTGAAAAAATATGTTTGTGTTGGTTAGCCTATTTATCGAGGAAGGTTACAGGCTATATAACATCACGCTAAGACCCACGGGAGCGGTGCAGTAACCATAAACGCAGGTAAAACCGCGGGCACAGCTAGTTCTCCTATAAAGTGAAAGAAAAAGTATTTTCGGCTACTAATATGAACGCCTCTATATACCGATACATAATTTAAAAACTAATAACGAATACCAATGTCAAAACTTTTGTATTAAACGACACTAAATAATAGATCTCAAAATGGACGCACTTGAATTATACACAATATTTCATCATATTTTCTACAGTCCTATGAAATAGTATTCCTATGAATAATATGAAAAGTATTGCTTTCTAAGTATTTTCTCATTAAATTGAGACCAGATAATCTTGGCGCTCTTTGGGAGAGGGCTATGTCCAGCAGTGGACAATTATAGCCTGATGATGATGATGATGATGAATCTGATTTATATTTAAATTATCGAAGCTCTCGTAGGAAATATTTTCTGTGAATGTAATAATATTTATCTACATTCCTGCCTCTTTAATGGAAATATGAACCATATATTTACCTAAAATTACTTAACTCGTGTTACCCAAATATAATTTAGATGTCTCCTCTAGTATGTATCTAGTACATAATTATTGACTCAACGATATATTGATCCAAACTGAATTAAAATATTATTATCTTAAATTAAAGAAACCAAGAATATGTTGTTCTCTCCTTATGTCTTCGTGGTATATTTTAAGATTATTATGTTTTCATTTTAATCTATAAATTATAAACAGTTATTAAGTTAATAATTCAAAATAGAGAGAACACTCAATAATTATCAAATATTCTAAGTCATAATAATATTATAATTACATATTATCAATCTATATCACCAGTAGAATAATATTATAACTGACGGATGTACAAAAGGTTATCGCTTTAAGCAATTTCTGAATATTTAAAGTTCTCTAAATTAAGATTAAATTATATCCATACGAATCTTATTAATTAAAAAAAAAATGCTGGCATTAAAAACTCAGTTACAACTAAAAACCTTTTTCTTTAAAATAAACCAAACTCTACAGTTTAAAAATCGAATAGAGAATCTAGAATCTATCATTATCATAAAATGTCACCGATGACTGGCATTCATAAAAAACAAAAGCCGTCAAATTAATGATAAAAAATATTCCAACGTATTTTGTTGTAGCTGTCAATTTGTTATCGAAAACAGAAATGTGCTAAAATTGATCGCCATTTCATTTCATTAGCTTTGACGAGAGGTTCATTAATAAAGGGAACAACGGCGACGTAATTCGATATTTCGTGGTTCACAACAATAATGAAAGGTACACACCAAATTCGTTACAGAATTTTTTAAAAGCACGCAATTAAATTAAAAACTCACCTCCAAATAACGTCACTAACAAACATAGAAACTTCATAACTCCTTGGCGTAACATTTTAACACTTATTAATATTAATACACTTCACTATTTCAATGAAAAATATTCAAATTTTTATAACTTGAAAATCGAACATTAACATCATTCAAACATTTTTATCGTAGCGTTCCAAATTTGAAATACGGCGGCAAAAACGCGCGAACGGCGTCTACTCTCCCCGGTGGCTATATGGGCACTGAAAGTTGGTGCCGCTACCTGACTGGGACGTCAGATTTCAGCAGGCCACATGCTAGATAAAAGCGAACAAAGTCATTGTTATACTGCATATGTATTTCTTATTTGTAGTTAAGTATTATTGACTCTGTGGATTTATGTCACCTCCGGAGAGAATAGTACCCAAAACGATTCATTGGGTGGATTTAAATGACAATTGTCTATCCAAACGCCAGTTATGCTTTACGTATCACGAATTCTCATTTCGCATTGTTTGTTCGTATATCGCCTGTTTCGGTTTGATTCAACATTTTGTAGGTTAATAGTAACAAAATATTGCCTTGATTTTAGTACTTTTTCGTCCAATAATTTTGTTACAGCTAATTAAGGATGTACTTTATAGCTGACGATTAAAAACAAATGACTGAGTTGCAAAATAAACCTCTTTATTTATGGTGCTGTTCATGTCGTGATAATAAATTTTATAAATGTACTTTTTTCAAAGTGACAATGATTTTCAGCCAGCCATAAATATGCCGGACGCTTCATTAAACCGGTGATATAAATGTAATCACATGTAATTACTTGCTTATGTTGATTGTGACAGTGGATTACTGTTTACTTTTACTTTTTTTTTTAATAATTCCCGCACTATGAATTGTTGAATTATATACATTTATATACGCAAAAATTTTTTAATTATTATATTTAACTATTATTGTCTTCTGTTTACGCGAATGTTATTCATTGAAATTAAACTACTATATACGGATTTTATCGCGTTGTGTGCCAAATAAACAACGCGATAAAATCCGTATATAGTAGTTTAATTTCAATAAATATATTTAACTATTTAGAATAATTACACCTTAATAATTGTATAATTTAACATCATACAATATAAATAGTAGTCAAATACTTGACAGTTTGATTAGCTATAAAAGGCGTAGCAACACTGTTATCTGTCACTTCTTGTTGTGAGCTTTAAGTGAACGGACGTATAAAACTTCCTTTTTTATTTTTATACAACTAAGGTGGCAAATAAGCATACGGCCCGCCTGATGGTAAGTGGTCACCGTAGCCTATAGACGCCTGCAACACCAGAAGCATCACTTGCGCGTTGCCGACCCTTTAGGAAAGGACGTGGGAAGGAAAGGAAGCGGGAGGGGGAAAAGGGGGTGATTGGGCCTCCGGTACTCTCACTCACCGAACGAAACACAACAGTAGGACTACTGCTATTCCACGTCGATATTCTGTGAGAGGGTAGTACTTCCCCGGTCGAGCCGGCCCTTTCATGCTGAAATCAGCGGGGCTCTACTACTCAAAAACTTGTGTCAAAGTTTAAAATAAATATTAAAAGTGTTTGTACGGTGTGTTATTTAATCCATAACTTCTAATAAGAATAATTCCTGTATCGCTGGGGACTTTATAAACAGTCTAACAACGGTAACGGAGAACACCCTGACTTGAAACAACTATTTATGGATCACACACATTTTTGTCCCATGTACTATTAAAATCCTACACGGTTTGAGAGTAGAGCCTCATTGATTTCAGCATGAATGGGCCGGCTGGACCAGAGAAGGACTACCCTCTCACAGAATATCGACGTAAAATAGCAGTATTCCTACTGTTGTGTTTCTTTCGGTGAGTGAGAGTACCGCAGGCCCAATCACCCTCTTTCCCCCTTCCCGCTCTTTATCCTTCCCACTTCCATTCCTAAAGGGTCAGCAATGCGCAAGTGATGCCTCTAGTGTTGCAGGCGTCCATAGGCTACGGTGACCATTTACCATCAGGTGGGTGTATGCTTGTTTACCACCTAAGTAGTATTAAAAAAAATCAACGGGGTGCACTCCGGGAGTGCCGGCAGAAGTGAAATCTTGAATATTAACGTTGTGCATTTTTGATATTTTGTAATGGTTAGGGAATAATTTTGCACGAATTGCTTTAATTATTATCAGTATTAAAGTACTATCATTTATGTGGTAAAATACAATATTCATTTATTGCGCTATCATACACAAACATGACAATTCTCCCTCCGTCTTACAAATTTTCGATCAGGTCACGTGTCCTGACGCGAGTTTAATATTTTTTACCCATCACAAAAAAGTGCAGAACGCCGCTAAAGAAGTTTTTACTTCAAAAACCTCGGGTCAAAACATGTGGGTTCAAACCCACAACACTCGGCGCGGCGGTAGTGGCGAGGCGATCACTTCAACCACTGCGCCATTCGTGACGCTATATTATTGAGATTTTTTGTCAAGCAATACAAATTTTTCCTTAAAGTATATGGAAGAATGGAATCTTCGGCAGACTTGGAGAACTAGCTCTGTTCTACAGAAAATCGCAGCTAAACAACCTCATGATATATTCCCGCATCAAGTAGAGCTTCGTAGCTTCTAGCGCTGCGCTCGCAGTAGAACCATTAATATTTTCCACTTGTGCAGGCACCAATGCATCCTTTTTGGAAGAATGGGCAACGTATGTGTGATGCTTTGATGTTGCAACAATGACAGAATGACCATCATTAATGACGTAATTGTCACTGTGGTTTAGATACTCGCCCCGGTACTGCCAGTTTATTGCGGTTTGTGGGTGATTGATCCCAATAGGCTATCCCTGGTAGACATATAATTGTACTAGGTAAATACTAGTGTAGTATCTGGCTGCCTATTTTTTTAATGAATATCTTTTCCCTGCGGCTTTGCTCGCGTAATAGTAGATTATGTTATGCCTATGTTACTCGGTGATAATGTAGCTTTCTAATAGAGAAAGAATTTTTTTAAATTCGGTTCAGTAGATTTTGAGGTAAATACTTACAAATAAAAAAACAAATCTTGGCTTTTTATAACAATATAGATAATTATAGTTAAACAAGCTTTGTTTTATACTAAATCATGTAAAATTCATTGTTGTTTTATCGAAACGTAGTTCAGCTATAAATTCAAACAATTTGTATCCAAAGTGTCCAAGTAAGAAATATTGGAGCGAAAACATGTAGTGTAAGTTCAAAATATTAGAGTGTATCGGTTTATTATTATTACATATGTTATGTTAGTTTGAACTACATACGTCTTCTAGAAAATACTACTTTCAAAAACTGGACTCAAGCCTTTATAACTCCAAAGTGGCAATCTGATGCATGATAGTGGCCAGCGTAATATAATATATCGTTTCACTAGCAATGGGTCTAATGAATGCGATTGTTGTGGATCCCGGGTTGGGCCATAATTAAAATATTGAGTTTTCCTGGCAAGCAATAATTGTCAATAACATCCCGGCGTTAGTAAATCAGTGGTATTGTACACATTGTGCTTGGAAAGCACGTAAATCTGTTAGTCCTCTGATTAGTCTCTCTCTGGTCGAGTCAGATTGGCGTCCCATCGGACTGAGGGAATAGCCCGTGCACATGTATTTTCGCAGTCACTTGTGCACTATATGTTATGCACAGATGGCTACGCTACATTAATATTGGCTGCAGTGACCAAAATTCGGCCTGGAGAACTTAAAATGTTCTACGTAATACAAAACCAAAAATGGAAACTAAACATTTCTTGAAGTGAAAACTTCTTTAGGCGCATTGAGCTCTTCTTGGGTGAACAAAAATCATGGAACTCGCGACATTGTCACCGTACGCTTTCCATTTTTGAATTATTTTTGGTTTATAAAGAAGTGTTTATGATCGGTAATCGGCAAAAGACTGCCCTAATTTTTTTAATACAAATAATGTGGCAAAGAAGCATAGCATCCACCTGATGGTAAACGAGCCTATTGGCACTTACTTGGAGATGTTGCTCACATATTCTCGACCCTTCATAAAATAGCTTATGTACTGACAATAAAGTACAAAGATTGTAGGTATATTTGCTGGCAGCAAAGTACCTCCATAAGAAGTCGAAACCCTAAGAAATGAGCATCCAAAGAATACAAAATAACAAATAAACAATAACCTAATTATGCCTGCAATATTCAATTTTATTTTATGAATTAACTTTAGTTATTAAGTATTTATATTGTGACGTTAGAACATAATGAACAAGTCAAAGTCAAAGTCAAAAATCATTTATTCATTTAGGTTACAAAGTAACGCTTATGAACGTCAAAGTATATAGGTTAGTGAGTTTACTAAGTTACTAAAGCTAAATTTAGGTTAGTTGCTAGGTTCAGGCAAAGGGTAGAGCCTATGAGAAGAAACCTGCAAGAAACTCACGGCCACTCTTTTAAATCGTCAGTTAAATATAATTTCAGTATTTTACAACTCAGATTAACAAGGTGTTACAGCCATTATGCCATATACTACTGACTATAAAAACTAAAGATAATAAAAATAATAACTTAATAATATTATAGGGAGGAAATAATTTGAGCTAAGATATATTATTTAATATAAATCTAAAATAGACAGTAGGATGGCATGATGGCGCATACACTTACACTTTGTGACTATATATCTACTATTACTATACTATTATTGTACGGTCCGCACACCCTGGGTAATAAGATAGAGGTCTATAGATCAGTAAAACTCGGTAATAAATTTAACTGACTATATTGATAGATAAAAAGATGATATAAATGGTAATGATATGCGTTAACAGATTATCGAACGCGGAATGATATTTGAGACGCGGTACGTCCTTTGATAGTCGAACGTGAACGCGAACTAATTTAAATTATATATGTTTAACTAAAGTAATGAATGAAGTAAGTTGCTGACATGGCACAAGAGTAATAAGTTCAATGTACGCTACGTGTAACGTGGCTCGTACAATTATACTATTTATATTTATGTTTACACTTTACCCGACTTTTCGGTTGCTTTTCAGCAGCCATGGTAATATAGTAATAGTATAAAATATATTTATAGTTATAATAATTTAATTAGCTTAAAAATTAGTAAAGTTTAATAGTAATAGTAGTGTAACAGTTTCTAAATTTTGTAATAAAGTGTCAAATAAACAACGCGATAAAATCCGTATATAGTAGTTTAATTTCAATTTTAATAACATTCGCGTAAGCAGAAGACAATATTATAATGAACTGATTTATGATATTTATATATTATGACATGCAAATACAATTTTTATTTCAATGTTACTTTAAATATTTTCTTTCTAATTATTTCTTAGTTATTTTGTTGTTTTGATTAATATTTTGATACATGTACATATGTGTATGTGATAAAATGTTATTCTAATGCTGACTCTCTTGACATTACTTATTTATTATGTATGGATTTAAAGTCAGAAATAAACAAAATAAAAAGAAAAAAAGTATAAAAAGAAACAATCGTGCCTTATCGACCCCGAAAATCTTATAACGCCTGATTTTTCAAATTTCTTACTGCCTTTAGGACATAAGACATATTACGCGGTAAATGCAATAGCCAAACAAAGAAAAAGTAAAAACTCTTTGTTAATCGTTTAATACCGAGTTTCCGATTCAGAAACAAATAAAATTGTGCTTCTGAATGTGAATGATTCTGTTACCTGGGTATCGAATCGATTTTGGCGAAGAGGTGCCTAAAAGGCTCTCAATCTCAATACAGCTCATCAAAATGGATGGCAATTAATCGATTATCGCGCAATTTACTTCTCGTTACATCGCTTTATTGCTCTGAATACTAAAATGTTACGTTAGATTTTGCCTAATCCCCGATAAGTTAGGCGGAGATACATATACAGAAATATTGATGTTAGATTATATCGTAATCAGGTAGTCGTCTTGTTTGTAGCCCATCCGGTTGATAACAACCGGATGGGACATATAAACGTGACTCAGGTATACGACCCAGGTATGCGAACTTATGACGCTGGTTAAACTACACAACATATTAAAAATACTATAGCAACATGTTTCCCCTATCAAATATCACTGGCACGAAAAATGTCTCGGAAAATTTTTTGCTCGACCCAAAACAGGGAACATATTAAAGCCATTACAGCGACCTCCACAAATATCAATTACCTTTGAAAATATTCGATACTTCCGCATACAAGACTGTCCCGCCCTATTCTTGTCTACGCAGATGTTTGGGTACGCAAAACCATAACATTATTATTGATAGTATAATGACGGTAATAACCATATTATGATAACCTTTACAAAGGCAGGCTTCATAACCTATTTGCCTACCAGATTCATATATTTGGCACTTCTCTTTCTGGATTCAAGCACCATGCCATAACTTCTCTGGAATCTGTTACAAATAGTATGACACAGAGCCCTTGTCACATTGTCACTGGCGACATCAATATAAATATTAATGATCCTGAATTATTTTCTGAATATCTTACTTTAATGGCACAACTAGGATTCCAAGCAACAGTTGACAAACCAACTAGAGGTAACGCGTGCCTTGATCATGTTTTTACAACAACAAACACATGGTTGAATCCTTTGTATGCTCATCATCAGTCACAGATCACGACCTTGTCATAACTGGAATAAATCTTAAACCACCAAAAAATCCACGAATGGCAAGAACTCTAACTAAATATAATATTGAATTAATAGAAGCTGAGATTAAAGGCACTAGTTGGCATAACGTTTACGAATCATCGTGCCCTAACAAGGCAACTGAAGTTTTTATGAGCAGTCTCAGTTTTATAATAAATAAACACTCCCGTACAATACTAGTTAGTCGGTCTAAGCTTACGTTTAAACCTTGGATGACTCCTGGACTGATTAGATGTTCTGCGCATAAGGACAAATTACACACAGAGATCCGGAAAAACCCAGATGACGTTACAAAATTAGTTATATATAAGAGATATAGGAACTTTTATCAAGACCTTATTAGAAAATTAAAAAATATCTATCACCAGGAGGATATTGAGCGAAACTTAAAGAACTCGCGTAAGTTGTGGAGCACGATAAAACATATAACTCACTCTGTTCCAAGCAAATCAAACGCAGAAAAGCTCTGTGATTTGAAGGATAATGCCATTGAATCTTTGGACCACTGCAATAATTACTTCGCCACTGTAGGGCACCGATTAGCTGAACAAATACTAACGCGTGTTCAGGAAACACAAGACTCACTGGCTTCTAAAGTCTCAATTCCAACCTCTCCTTTAAATTCTTTGTTCCTTCACCCCACTTCTATAACTGAGATGGATAGTATTATACTGCAGTTAAAGAATGGCATTACCCCGGGGCAAGACGGAATTACTAATTACCTTGTAAAGTTTTTAAAGAATTATTTACTTGAACCGTTAACCTATATCTTTAATTTAAGCATGTCCACAGGTAAATTTCCAGACGTATGGAAAGTAGCGACGGTAATTCCTATCCACAAGGGAGGAGCTACGGACAGTCCTAATAATTATAGATCCATCTCTCTCCTGAATGCCTTTTCAAAAATCTTGGAAAAATTATCAATAGGCAATTGATAGGCTTTCTAGAATCAAACATGTTGCTCTCCGCTCAGCAATTCGGCTTCCGACAAGGAAGGTCGACTGAACAGGCTGTGTCTCGTTTGACCGATATTATTAGATTTAGCAAAAGCCTTCGACACCGTGTCTATCCCGATCCTGCTTAGAAAACTAGAACGAATTGGAATCAGAGGAGTTAGCTTATATCTTTTTCATAGTTATCTGACGGGTTGGAGGCAGTGTCTGAGGGCCGGTTCATTTGTCAGCACCTACCAGAAAACAGACTTCGGACTACCGCAAGGCAGTATTCTGGGTCCCACGCTCTTCCTTGTTTATATGAATGACCTGTCAGCATTACCTTACATAGCCAATTCAGAAATAATCCATTATGCTGATGACACATTAATAATGGAAAGTCATGGGAACAACTGTTTGGGACTACCCAAGTCGGATTTAATCATGTGATCAATTGGCTGGATAGTAATTTGCTGTCACTTAACGCATCTAAGACCAGATTACTGTGCTTTCATAAAACTGCCACTACCACTCCACCAGCAAACCTAAGAATAATAGTGCACTCTTGCATAAAATCAGGAATGGGATCTGTTTCACCTCCAGGTTGTAAATGCATACAGATATGTAAAACAAAAACTGTAAAATATCTGGGGGTCATTATAGACGGAAAACTCACGTTTAGGGAGCACATCGTCGCGACGTCAGCGAGAGTTAGGAAACTAATATACGTCATGAAAGCACTACGGGATGTCGCTCCGATGAGCTTGCTAAAGACGGTATATGTTTCTCTGTGCCAGTCAATCTTAATGTACTGCGTTACAGCCTGGGGAGGCACAGCAATTACTCACCTTATTGGTCTAGAGGGAGCACAGCGCGAGGTTCTTAAGACTATGCTAAGAAAATCTTACCGTATATTGTCTTCTGTTTACGCGAATGTTATTCATTGAAATTAAACTACTATATACGGATTTTATCGCGTTGTTTATTTGACACTGTTACAAAATTTTTTGAAAAACTGTTACACTACTATAATCACTATTAAACTTTACAAATTTTTAAGCTATTTAATTTATTGAAACTATTAAAACTATTTATACTATTACTATACTATTATACGTTATTACATGTTTTTCAAAAAATTTTGTAACAGTGTCAAATAAACAACGCGATAAAATCCGTATATAGTAGTTTAATTTCAATAAAATCTTACCGTTTTCCCACCACCCTACTCTTTAACGAAATGAAAGTACTGAGTGTTAGAAGGCTATACATCTTAAGAATTACTCTTTTAACACATAAAGAAGTATCAACCACTAGTTACTTTGAAAACATGGTCAAGAAACGCGTTTACAAACTTCCTCTACCCACTGTAAACTCAACGTTCGCACAACGTTTTTGTGCATACATGAAACCTTTCGTATATAACAGAATAAATAAAATCTTCAATCTGTCGAAAGTAACGATCCGTGAAGCAAAGACAAAGTTACAGCAAATTTTATTACATGGACTTATGATGATACAGAAAACTTTAAAAAAAGGCAACAATAAAACGTTAAGTATAAAATATTATGATAGATGTATTATATTCAGTGTGGGTCAAATTAATTGAATAATGTTATTAAAAATATCGCATAAATAAATTATTATGTATTTTAGGATATTAGACTTAATTATTGGTATAATTTAAAAAAGCATGCTAATTATGAAGATTGTTTTAATTATATATCGTGACTATTACAGATACTGGTAATTTGTATTTAAAAACTTCCCACAGGACAGGCTTAGCCTAGTGTGGGAGGTTTTTGGAAACATAAAAGCAAGTTCTAGTATTGTATAGTATTATTTAATCCAAATTATGTTATTGTGTTATGAACTGTAATCTGTTATTGATAAATAAATAAATAAATAAATTAAATGTCCATCAAATAACTAACTGAATTTCTATAATTACAATTATAATAATTAAGTAGCTGTTAATGTTAATGGCTTGTAAGTGAGTACATAATTATAACATGCAATATTGTACGTACTTACTTACAAGACATTGTTTCTTACCTATCCGTTTTTAGTTTGTGTATGTTGTGTTTACCGCTTGATTTTGTACGCTCAGATAATATATAGCATATTGAACATGTATAAGTGTAACAAATGTTGGTAAACCAATAAATAAATAAAATAAAACAACATATAGTTATATTGTTGAATATTTTTATGGTATAGTGATTTCAAAATTATTTACATTCATGAATGTCTTGGTGGCCGAAGCGATGAATGCGTCCGTTGTGCTTGTAATCTTGAGTTTGATTTCGGGGTCGGTCAACACGTTATTAGATTTTGACGTGACAACATCTAATAAATCGATGAACGCAGGCTGCACGCACGAAAAAGGATGACGCATTGTCCCGTTACGCTAATTGTCCCGATACGCTCACTGTCCCGTTACGCTCATTGTCCCGTTACGCTCATTGTAACGTTACGGGAAAGAAATTTTGTTATGATGTTGTCACATTAAACTAACGTCCGTATACCGACTTTACAGACAACCAATTTTTTTTTTTCTGGCAAGAAATGCTCCTGCAGCACAAAGTCTCGAACTGTCAAGGTAGTTGGTAATAAGCTCACACTCTAAAACGACGTTTAGTTTAACAATATTCACCTATTAACATTCCTTCCATCTGATGAACCGCGTCAAATGCCTTAAAACGATATATATATACATCGTTTTAAGGTATTGACGCGGTAACATAATCTCACGTCTATATCGCCGAAGAGTTAGACAAAGGTGTTTACACCTACACTTCACAAGCTATGGTTTAAAGTTCACATAACATTCTTGTATTATTACAGTCTACTGGGAACAGTTCGAGATTCCATAATAATAATGTCCTCCAGACCCAATTTCGGTCACGGCGAACAAACTTAACGGAGATAGACATCTACGTTGGAGATATTATAGTGCTCAAGTGTGTGCGCAAACACAAGTTCACTCTCTATTCCCTTACTCTCATGATCAACAGCTTAACGTGCTTTCCGAGGCTCCATTCTACTACTAAGAAATTTTAAAATTGTATTGTGTTGTATATTACTTCCTGAACACCTTTAATCGTAGATGTACTTTCGACTGTAAATATTTGTATTAATTATACGCTAGTGTAAAATAAAATTGTCAAGTGATGTCCTGAAACACAGGTTTATCCTAGTTCAGGCAGGCTTAAACATAACCTTTTGAACTTCATTTATTTTGTATACGCTATACATTAACATAGTTTAAGAATTAATTTTAATTTAAGCTTAACTTATTTAACAATGTTGATGTAATATGTATGATATAGTGTAAAGATGTATTCTATTTTTTCTGTTAATAAATAAATATTATTATTAAAAAAAAGAAAAAAAAATGTAAATATTGTATCTTAACAGAGCAATCCAATAACACATATTATCCTGAACTACAACAATCGCATATACTACGTCTACGTCACAAAATCAGTAACCAAAGCCATTGATTCCCTCGCATCTATGCATATAAAAGATTTACCCGCGCA
Organism: Catocala sponsa; assembly: GCA_963564715.1. Classification (NCBI taxonomy): domain Eukaryota; kingdom Metazoa; phylum Arthropoda; class Insecta; order Lepidoptera; family Erebidae; genus Catocala; species Catocala sponsa. Next base: position 4,122,549 of record OY751337.1, read on the forward strand.
GCAAATCACTTACTCACCAGAAGGTGGAGATATAAACATAAATCACAACTATTAATTCCTCTTTCGACACATGTTTTTTCCTGTGTCATCCTTCACAGTTATTTGCACAAACATACTGTGGTTACTGAAGCTGTTATGAAAGACAAACATTGTAGACGCTTATTATCTTAAAGGCTGAACTTCTGAAGGAGACTGACCTACTTTGACACTTGAGGGTATGTGGGATATTTAACACATACTGCAGTCAGTAAAAGGAATGTGATGAAAGTAAAACTTTGTTGCTTATGCTATATATTTGTGTAAACACGATACAACAGGATATTAATAAGTACTTATTGTTCTAAAACATTAAATTTAAGTAGAATAAGCATAGTGTTATGTTTTGTTTATTTTTTCTGTTTTTCTTTTATGTTATTGTATTCATATTTAAATTTTAAAAACCCTACCTTAAGTTAATTTATATTTTAGGTTTACATTTTATGAACATTGTAAACTCTTAACATAATTTTGTTGTCTCAACTATGAATGCTGTGTTAGCTCTTAAGTGGCATGTATATTAGAACTCTGTCATCTAAATTTTTCACTAAATTGTATCATATATACGCTGTGAGTTAACCAAATAAATAAATAAATAATCTTATTACACACTAAAAGGTGTAAGAGATCTAATAGAAACATTAATTGAAATTGGTAATCCTTTACTATAAACTTTGACGAAATATATAATCGAAAATAAAAATCTAGTTTCCTTTTAAAAACTTTCAATATAACTTTGCTCAATTCAATACTAATCCTTATTTTATTTGGGAAACACAGAGATTAAATTTTATGCTTAAATATAATTTGAAATTGTATGTTTACTGTTTTAATACCAAATTGTATGCGTTTCCTTTCTTGTAAATTTGTATAATTGTTTTCATAAATCCAGAACAATTATTTCAATCAAGAACAATTATTTGCTGAAAGAACACAATTTAGACGGAAGCTCGTCTTCATACATGCAAAATGTATACAATTGTGATTTTTCTTTATTTGTACCGTTAATACGTTTCGTTTATACCGTTTTTTGTCGGCCTCGATGTCGTAGCTGTTAGTATAACCGACTGCCACGCCTGAGGTCGCGGGTTCGATTCCCGCACAAGTCAAACATTTGTGTGCATGAACATGGATGTTTGTCTTGGTCTGGGTGTTTCTATGTATAATATGTACGTATTTACACAAAAAAGTATATATGTATGTTTATCCATTGTCTAGTATCCATAGTACAAGCTCTGCTTAGTTTGGGCTAGATGGTGTTGTGTGTATGTGATAGAATAGAATATAGAATACATAGGTTTTATTAAGTAAATACACTCGTAAACAACTTACACGAGTCTAATCAAATATATAGAGGACTTACCTTGAAGACAAAGAGAAAGTATTGAAAATGGTTTTTATTTTTTAACAATCGGTTACGTAGCAGGAAAATATCGAGTTAGATACATACATATCGTTTAATATATTCGTCATCAATATGTGAATAGGTTTCCAAGAATAAAAAAGGAAAACTTAATATATCTATATTATTTCATTTTTATTTAATACTAGCTTTTGCGCGCGGCTCCGCCCGCGTGGTACCTACATCAATAAAAGTAGCCTATTTATCGAGGAAGGTTATAGGCTATATAACATCACGCTACGATCCACGAGGGCGGCGCAGTAATCAATAAAGCGGGTGAAACCGCAGGCACAGTTAGTTTTGTATATTTCTCATAAATTGTGAATGTAGAGCTTAATATTGTATATATTTTTAGAGAGTTCATTCCTGTATATGAAAGATAATAATTATCAAATTCGAAAAAAATTTATCACAATGAAACAATAATAAAGCGTTACCTACTGGGTCTCTTTTTATGAAATAGCTCATATTTTTCTTAAATTTAAAGATGCAATTCTTATACTTAGATCAAGGAATATTTTCTTAATATTTTTTTATTTTGCAAAAATGTAGTCTTCCTTTTCTTTTCTTTCTCTTCAGTTCTATCGGGTGAAATAATAAACGATATGCACTTCACATTAAACACAATAAAATAAAATATTTGGCAATTTAGCCACAAATTATTGAATTCGCCATCATTTAAATTATGGGGACAGATTTTGACAATTCAAATTGTTATGATGTTCTGTGACTTCAACCGTCTCATGTATCATCATAAGCATCACAAGTAGCTTAAAGTCAAGCAAACTATACACGACATATAAATTTATATATTTTTTGGTTTGTACACAAATAGTATGGTATGGTATAATAATGGTTGCATCTCCCTGCAAATTTAGTTTGTAAAACGAGCAGCATTGTAAAATTGGCGATTAAAAAGAGTGGCCGTGAGTTTCTTGCACATTTTGTCTCATTGGTTCTACGCCCTTGCTTTGCTGAACGTGGCAACAGATAATGTAAATTCATGTTATTGTTAGTTAGTGTAACCTTGACGTTCATAAGTGTTACTTTGTGACCCAAATGAATTAAGATATTTTGATTTTGATTTGAATGCCTAGCCTTAGGGTATTGTTAGCCTTCGGGTTACGGAGGTCAGATGGCAGTCGCTACGTGTAAAAACTGATATCCAGTCAAATATCCGGTTAGACTAGAAAGCCTACCCCGAGTGACTCGGGAATAATAAAGGCTAGGGAGAAGAAAAGAATATTGATTTGAATGCATTGTTGTTGATTTCCTTCACAAAACTGCAATTTAGCTAAAGACCGCCTAATAATTCACATTGACGGCAGATATTGAATGGACTGGATTACACAAAACATATTTCACCATCACCTTAATTTGGTCTTCTTATACCAAGTTCTCAATGTGGAGTTTGCATACCCACGGCACGTCCTGTAAATCAACATCTTATTCTCATACTCAGCCGCTGAGTAACGGTATAGAATTTTAAACGTAATAAAATGTATCTTGCCTCTATATTATTTATGTTATTTATATTAAGGGTTGCTATTGTGGTTGTTTATTATCCAAATAAGGGGACGTAATAATAATTTTACATAAAGTAGGTATTAAGGTAATTTATTTTATATGAATTGTCATGATATGCCAAGAGAATTTATCTGTATCTTATAATTTACTAGCTGTCCCGACAGACGCGCGTTGTCCTGTACACACGAAAAAAATAAAACAAATCTAAACCATTCCCGATTCCACTTGGACACACACAAACAATTTCATCAAAATCGGTCCAGCCGTTTAGGAGGAGTTTAATTACAAACACACACACGGAAGATTTATGTACATATATAAAGATAGGATTTTGCATGCGTTAATGTAGATTTTGTTAATAAATTTCTACGTGAACACAATATTTTCCTGGATAAAAGGTATCTTATGTCTTTTTCTACATCCAGAGGTACAAAACGTGTATGTGAAATTTAATGATGATCGGTCGAGTACTTAAGGAGTTAAAGGGTAACAAACAAACAAACTCAATTTTGCATTTATAATATTAGTTAGTATTTGAAACTTCTTTTTATTTATTAACTATAGTTGAAATTAAACTACTATATACGGATTTTATCGCGTTGTTTATTTGACAGTTTATTACAAAATTTTGAAAATCCATCAATCAATCCATGTCCGCTGAAAAGCAACCAAAACGTCGGGGAAAGTGTAAACATAAATATAATAGTATAATAGTATAGTAATAGTATAAATAGTTTTAATAGTTTCAATAATTTAATTAGCTTAAAAATTAGTAAAGTTTAATAGTAATAGTAGTGTAACAGTTTTCAAAATTAAGACAATATTATCTTAACTATAGATTTAATAAATACTATTTGTAGGTAAATAATAAAACTACAGTAGTGTAAATGTGCCGAATTACCTACCTATTAATGTTTGCAGAACGTGGCATCCTATCTATTATGATAAGAACTATGTAAAAACCACCCAAGGCAAGGAATAAAATATGATAATTACGATTCCGTACACTCTACTTTTGAGGATGTTTTTTGTAAAATTGAATGTAAAACCAGACACATTAGCAACAATTTATAATTCATCAAACATTTAGCACAATATTGCTATGCCTTATCTAAATTTAGCAAATTGTTCCATCCATCCAAAGTTTAAGTGCTATGCACATGTCGGTGTAGCAATTTCTATATTTTTCGATTCATTGCCAAACCCTTCAATTCTCTATATGTCTTTAAATTTACCAGCAAATGTAGAGACAAATGTAGCAAATTGTTATCTATAACAATATTCTAAAGAGGAATGATTTTATATTTTGTTTGTACGGATTTAACTCTAAAACTATTTGACCGATTTAAAAAATTCTGTCTCCATTTGAATGCTTTATTATCACCGAGTAACATAGGCAATATTTTATTTAAAAAGAACGCTCTGTTACTTACATAACCTAATCTACTTTTACGCGAGCGAAGACGCGGGCAAAAGGTAGTTTTTGATAATTATGAATTGTTGCTACTGACTTATTTGGGTCATGCCACATATTGACACTAATTACCAGAGTGCAAGTACAATACTAAAATAACTCTTAAAATATTATTACTTATTTTATAAGTCACTAGCTAAACCCGACCACGCTTCGCCGTGGCTCAGACTGATATTTCTAATTTCCCGTTTCCGTAGAAACTTCGCAATAAAAAGTACATATATAAAGGGACTTTTATATTTTTTATATTCAGCGTTGTGTAATAATTTCAAGTCAATTTTACTACTACTTTTCAAGTTTTGCGGTCATAAATATATTTGTGTATATATGAAAGCCGTTAGGGCAGAAAGGTTCTGCAGTGACGGCAACGCACCGGAAGACCCAGCAGGGGTAGGCTCCCCACAAGGTGGACCGACAAGTAGTAGTTTGCGGCGGGTGGCCCAGACCCAACTATGTGGAAAACCTTGGGGGAGGTCTATGTCTAGCAGTGGACGTCCTCAGCTGAGATGATGATGATATATGAAAGCTGTATTTTCATTCATATTTTATGTGTTGTCAATTATATTGTGTTGTCGTGATAAAGATATGCATATACGCTTGTAACCGCTTCGCTGATCTTAGGATAAGTTTGTGCTTGTTTGTCGCCGATCATGATGTATTAGATTCCGTTCCAACTAAGTTATTAGGACAGACGAATAGCAGTAGGATATATAGATACTGAAGGTCATCCATCAAAATAGCAGTAGGATATATAGATACTGAAGGTCATCCAGCATCCAAGCATATTATTTAATGATATCCTTAAATTACCATTATTATAATTTCCCAATGGAAAATCTATTACAATTTGCCCAACACAAATCTGGGACCAGATTTCAGTTTTCAGCACAACTCCTCCTAGCAGGCGGTCACTTTCTGGTACAAGCTGGCTTATTTATATTTCACCAATAAATTGTGAAACATGTTATTCCACCTGTAAAAATCACGCCACTACCTTAGAGTGCTGCGTCAAGCACTACATATTAACATAAAAATTTCAATTAACATTTAAGTATACTCTTCAATTTAGTAGCCAAGCTCTTTTCTGTGGAGTCTCTTCCATAATGTCCTATCTTCAGCCAGCGCTTTGACTTCTTGATACAACGTAACTTTTACCTTTTCTTTCAATTGATCTATGAACGTCCTCTTTGGCCTTCCTCGTCCCCTTCTACCTTCTATTTTTCCTTCCAAGATGTTTCTTATAAAAGTGTAATTTCGTATCAAGTGGCCCAACATTTTTCCTTTTCTGTTCTCTATTGTTTTTAGAATATGTCTTTTTTGCTTTACCATATTTAGAACTTCCTTATTTGTTTTTCTTTCAGTCCAACTTCTTCTTCTTTCTATCCTACGCCAACACTACATTTTAAACGCTTCTAATCTCTCTCTGTCTCTTTGTGTCAATATCCATGTCTCTGAGTCATACAGTGCTATACTCCAGATATAGGTTTTAATGAATGTTTTCATTAACATTTATACAAGCACTCAAAAATGTTGTACGCATTAAAACCATGACGTTCATAATAATTCGTCGAGTCCCAAGTGACGTACTCAGATTCCTACATAGTGCTGCAATTTTGTCGGAATAAAATTAAAAGAAGTACGCTGTCACGCTTTTAGTGAAACTCCGAATTTCATCTCGCACTGAGAATTAGGACAGTAAATAACGTGATAGAAATGTCCCGCTTTGCATGTATAATCTAGGACATAGCACCATTCGAGTACTCAAAATGTTGACCTAAATGGATGCAAGCAGTTCCCTCAAGGTCCGAACTAAGCCACAGTATTGAAATCATTTCCATGTTTCACGGATACACACTCGGTTATTTTGCATAGTATTAGGGCGTGTGGTTTATATCTAATGTATGTAGTTTAAGTATACAACATCTTATTCAATATAAACATTTTAATTATGCCTTGTTTTGTAAGTGAATATTTTGGAAGAGAAATATTTTTATTTAATTATTGAGAATTTATCTCAACTAGGTATCTGGTTATTTATCGTAAGTAAGTTTTATAGATTACGCAGTGGTTTTGAGTTCGATCTCAAGACATGTATTACTTTTTTAAGGTGCGTATGTGCGTATGACATATGTAGTTATTTATTGCTTAAATTATAAAAAATATCGCTGTGAATCCTGGAAAAGTTTTAGAGTTCTACATAATATTCATGAAAATAATATGTAAAGTTTCTTGGCCATCTCTTGGCTAGCGTGATGGATTAGGGCTTAAATCTTTTTATGCTGAGAAAAGATACATGTCCAGAATTGGGACAGTTGGGAAAAGATACATGACCAGGACTAATTTTGTTATTTATATTTACCAATATTCTGGCGGTTTATATTGATAAATATTATGATGTTGTATATTTATATTCTCCCAGTTTATTTTAATTTTAAGCAGCCATTAACGGACTGATTGTATATCTGATCCTCCCTGGGAGTAAGATAAGGGCTAGAAACCATATAACAAAGCTTCATGTTAAATTAATGCGCATAAACATTATAATAATTTATTTATTTCTCTCTTCACAAAGGTTCACAACCATATATGTACATAAAACACAGTTGATACACAACAAATATTTAAAGAATTACTAGCTTTTGCCCGCGGCCTCGCTCGCGTTAATTTAGAATTTGACAATCAATTCGGGTCGTACTCTGTTGTAATAATATAATTCAATCATGATTCCAAAGACACGTGGCGCCATCTATTATCATAAGAACGTTATTATTGTTTTCCTCGGGAACAGTAATTTTTTTCGGGATGAAAGGTAGCCTATGTCCGTTTCTGTACACCTTACAACGTATATGCAAAATTTCAGGATGATCGGTTCAGTGATTTAGGCGTGAAACGGTAACAAACAAACAAACAAATTCATTTTCGCTTTTATAATATTTATAGTTAGGATTAGGATTACGATTAGGATAGGATTAGTTAGGAATTAGGATTGAATGAAGTTCATCTCATCATCATATACCGTTTTCTCTGATATTCTATTCCTATAGGGGAATACGTTTTAAATGCGTATCATTTAGTATTTGTACTCTATTTCAATTAACATACAGTATTATATAATTATGTAAAATGCTTTACGGGATTGACTTTTTTATTAATACACATGTGAAAACGTAGAGCTTAAATTAAATTAACTTCATACATGAAAACTATTCAGTTTTCATGTGACCAGATTTTTTATTTACATAGTATTTTTTCAAACTATGTATAATTATGGATTGCGGGCCTTTACAAACATTAAAAATACACCCTGACTCAAAACAAGTATTTTCGAAAAACACCATTTTTGTATCGTGTGGAGATAGAAACTCGTCACGCAGTGGCCGCAAATTAAACCATTACATCCTTAATATTGTCTTCTGTTTACGCAAATGTTATTCAGTGAATTTAAACTACTATATACGGATCCAGTAATTCAAATAGTCAAACCCAAGAAGAAGCAAACCACAGCTAGACTTCATGATACTTTGAGCTCATTGTGCATTAATAGAAACACCCATGATTAAATTATGTTCGGATACTTGGAAATAACTACACTGGAACATTGAGACAACTGCCATCTTAGGCTCCCCGTGACCATGGCTGCTGCAAAGCAACCAAAACGTCGGGGAAAGTGTAAACATAAATATAAATAGTATAATAGTATAGTAATAGTGTAAATAGTTTTAATAGTTTCAATAATTTAATTAGCTTAAAAATTAGTAAAGTAAGTAGTAATAGTAGTGGAACAGTTTTCAAAATTTTGTAATAAAGTGTCAAATAAACAACGCGATAAAATCCCTATATAGTACTTTAATTTAAAAAAAATCATTACATCCTTGCCATCAAAAATAGTACTTATTTTAAATCTTAGTATAACCTTTGTATATCTGTAAGAATTAAGGCAGAAGTAGATCACACACAATTCACTAGACATGTATAGGTTGCTCGTATTAGAGGAGCGTATTGTAGTTTATTGGACGCATCCCAAAACTCCGATCCATTATTGAGAATTACCTGACAAAGGAGCTTAATTACTTTTTGCCCGTGAATTGAACCATAGACACGAACGGCAGTTGAACAAGCACTCCCACTGACGTCATTGGATCACAAATTAGGCAGATACAAATGCACTCACGATTTAGAATCCAGTAGGACCAATACAGTAATTGACTTTTCGTCGAACCGTAATTCACACGCATCTCGTACACGTGGTGTACGTGTACGAGATGCGTGTGAATTACGGTTGCGTGTATTAGTTTTGAACGTTCTATTGAAATAGACATCTGTATCCAACTAATTTGTGGTAACAAAGTTTCTTCTTTTTTAACTATTTGGATTGCAAATCACTAGTTTTCTTGTTACCCCCTACAGCTAAGCTAAATTGCTTGTGTAGGTTTACATTGGTAGTGCAATGTGTGGGTTTCAATGCAGGTGCAAGTCCAATGTTTTATGCTGTTTTTTACAACAAGGGTACCGACCAAGCGGCCAGCCTAGTGTTAAGTAGTAGTGCATTATGAGGGTTAGGTAACAAACTCGTTGTCAGCCATAGGGGAAAGGAAAAAAAAGATGGAATGACATATACGGAATAGATCAGTTATGCAAGCTTTCGAATCTCTTACTAACTAGACAAACTGTTTAACTATTTTACCCTCGTTTGCTGTAAGAAAAAGGTTATAGACATTTCGTCAGTCATAGACATTTTTATTGAAGTGAAAACTTCGTTAGCGGTTTTGTGCACTTTTTTTGTGATGGGTAAAAAATGTTAAACTCGCGTCAGGACACGTGACCTGATCGAAAATTCGTAAGACGGAGGGAGAATTGTCAAACTCGCGTCAGGACACGTGACCTGATCGCAATCGTAAACAGACATTTGTGTACGATAGCGCAATAAATGAATATTGTATTTTACCACATAAATGATAGTACTTTTATACTGATAATTATAATTAAAGCAATTCGTGCAAAATTATTCTCTAATCATTCCAAAATATCAAAAATGCACAACGTTAATATTCAAGTTTTCACTTCTGCCGGCACTCTCGGAGTGCAAACCGTTGATTTTTTTTTCTTTAAGAGACTACTCTTACCTTAAATATCAAGCCCAGTAATGCGGAGAACGTTTCAAAAATACAATTATTATTGTATAGTGCAAATAAGTTCTGAGCTCGTACTGAGAATAATGACTAATTTGTTTGATCATCGATATCGTTTTTTTTAAATAATCGACAATATACAATCAATGGGCGTGTAGGATAGTGATGTGATGTGTAGGATTCAAACTCGCAATACGGCGCCAGCGGTGAGGCTACCACTTACCTCGTGCCACGTTTTTTCAAATCGAACTACCCAGCTGGTAACTAGATTCATTGAAATGGAAAATAACGATATTTAGTTATAAAATTACATATTATATAACCCTTTCCCTTTTATTATGGAACCATGTTACAAACTACATACAAGTACCAGGATGTTATGAATACATAGGAGGAACAAGAAACAATTTGATACAGAAAACGTATCACGTGGCCTTGCCTTTAATGTGGTTTGTCTATAGCCCGAAGCCGCAGGGGTTCTAACCTTTTACAGAGTTCAACAGATAGTGGGGTACCTCCACCCATAAAATTGAAATATGACGCATTAATATAAAATATTTGTACCGTTTACGGGGCATTTGTCTTATGAGAAAAAAATACATGTACCTTCTTGGGAATATATTGGAAACTAGTTTCTGCCACGTTTTTGCCTGCGTAAATTCCACGTCTTAACATCCCATATATCATCTCCAGAATATTATCTATCTTCTTGCCAGATAAAAATTCATTAAACCATTATGTCGTGAGAATATTATACATACTGAGTTACTTTCGCATATATATTTAACGGATTTATTTTTATTTATCCTTGCACTATAATTATTAGTGTTACGCGAATTTTAGCTCTTTTTTGAAGTGGCACTCGGGAATAACTAATTGGGAACCACTGCAGTAACGCAATACTGGGTCATAACCTGAAAATAAAAAGCGTACACTAGGATATAGTACAGAATTTACTGAGAAAAAGATATGCTATTTCGATCTGCAGTCTGAGTGGCGCAGCAGTGAGTCCGACGTTTGTACATAGCGTCTCGAATTCGATTCCCGAATCAAACAATGTTATAATTAGATTTATTGTTATGATATTTTTTTAACTGCTTGTATTTGAGATCTCATGCTCACCAGTCCAATTCCCTACTGCAGCGAATTATAAAGAAAACGCAAAAATAAAAATAAAAGTTTTAATACGTAATATATAATTTTACTTTAAAAGTATAAGAGGATTTTCGTCAAAAAACTCCTTATTAAATTAATGATCGATTTATAATACCTAAAGTTTTATTATTATTATTATTTCGATACTCAAACAAAAATGTTTATCTTTTCACGGCAAAGATGCACAATTTTAAACTTATATTTTTAGGAATATGAATATCAATAACTTTATCTTCTTAAAAACTTTGGACACATCAGACGATGCTATCAGCACCTTTGCATTACCTGTTATACTCAATAGCTTATCTATTTAATAAAAATTTCGCTGTATCAGCTTATTTCAAGTCCATATGCTGTATTGAAACTGTTAAACTAGTCACAGAGTCAATGACCTTGAAATATTACCACACCTAACTGTTAGACCTTGTATTTTAACTAATATTGTAAATATGAATGTGAGTTTCTTTATTGGTTTGTTTGTTATGCTTACATACCTTATAAGTACTCGACCGATTGAGAGGCAACATGCATGCGATTTCAGACAGACTTCTGGTTAAATTAACAAGAAGGCATTACAGACGGATTTCCCGAGCGCTATGATATGTCCTTTTTTTTAAACGAGGTTTAAACAGTTCTTTTTTCACTTTTGTAGGCAGCGGCTTTACTGTGTCCTGACATTGCCGAGGTCCATGAGCAGCGGTTACCACTTTCCATCAGGTGGGCCACTTGCTCGACTGCCACCAATGGCAAATAAAAAAACATAGAATTATATTATCATCCTGAATAAAAGAAATGTTTCCGATGGACAGCTTGTATCATAACATAGTCATCTCATACCTTAAAACTTATTTATATAACAAGCAAGATGCCAATTAATTACTTCGATGGCAAAGCGTCGGCGACGTAAGACATAAGTCGTTTCCAATTTTGGAATATTGTTCAAGAGTTTTATCGGAAGCCTTTACAAAATGTTTGCTTCCGCGTTTCTTAGAAGGTTTCTACTTTGTAGCCAGCCCCCACACACGTAAGCGTCATAAGTACCATTGCTACTGAGAATTATTGATCTTCTTTTCTTCTTCGTGTCAATGGGTCTTCTTGTGCGATTTATATATTATTTGCATAATATTCGGCCATTCTAATTGCGTTAGGAGTGGCCGCACAAAGCTCAAATATTGTGCAAGTGCTCGGGCAAGAAGAGTATACGAACAAATGTGCCATTGTCTGCGACAGTTCACCACAGTCACACTGAGCAAAGGGCCCTGAACCGACCTTCACAGAATTTTAATAAAAATGTACTAATAAATTTTAGACTTTTCTAATTTTAGGACACCTAGGTACATTACGATTGTAAAAAGTACTAGGTATATCTATCTGTTAAATATGTTATTGTTAGATATTTCTAGCATTAGTTTATAAATTAATAAATTTTAATTATTATAACTTTCCTTCAACTATTACTGCTGTAAAAATATTAGAACGATGGTTACTTTGAATGATAAAAGAATTCTAAATTTTGCAAATTTTCAGTGACTTATGCCGCTGACAATGTATTATTGCATCCGATGTTATCCTTAAGAGTAACTCACAATTACAAGAATACCTCGTATCAGTGCCGGATTAACCACGTAGTAAGAGTAGCAATTGCTACGGGCCCCGCGCGAAAGGGGGCTCCGCATATATTTTAAGAGCACTCACAGGCGCGCGCCTGAGCGTAATTTTTTGAGTGAAACTTATTACTTAAGATGTGGTATATTAAATTTACTTGATGTCACAAAAACGTAAAATGTTACAACTTTTGCTACTAAGACAATCCACGTCAGACAATCGGTAACCGATTATTTCCTTGGCATAAATAAAACACCGAATTTCATACGGTAAACGCACAAGTTCTACTAAAAGTCGCTCGTATAAATGTGTAGAATTTCAGTCGGCCTAATAAACAGCTCTACAAAATGTCTGACGTATGCAAGCACTCTTACCCAAAAGAATTTGCTACGGGCCCCGCGCTTGATAATCCGGCACTGCCTAGTATATTATTTATACCCATGGTATAACTTGCGGTAAATAATATTTGTAACAGCGCGGCGATAACGATATCTATGTTATGTAAGAGTCATATCATTTGTATCTTGGACGGCTATGTAGTTGTCACTGTCACTAAAGTGGAGTCATTTTAATAGGTAACATTTGACAATTCATCAAAATTCAACAACGTAACCTTAACATTTTTTTTTTTTAGTAATTATCGCTGTCACTTGGATTGCATAGAATGTGACATACGGAATGTCTCTAGAGCGGCGTTTCTACTAACAAGAATAGGTACTCGTAGTAGTCTAGCATTGGTTTCTTGCAATACCGTTTATACATCGTATAAATTCCTTCAATAAATTACAGAGATATGTGTGATATGCTATGCGTTAGTGACAGGTAATATAAATATGACACTTATATCAGCGAACAGACTGTGCTGCCAATTATATTATATTATATTGTATTATATTATATTGAGTGATGTGATACTCAATCGCATATAAACCGTTAAATGGATTTGGATGAATCTTGGTAACAAATAGACCATGTATAACAAATTAACACATATGTATATAGTATGATTGTATTATTACTTTCGTATCTAGTACTGGCATCATAAAGAAAAGAAACGTATCTTAAATTTATCGAAATTAAGATTTTACATATTTGGAATCAGTAAAAGAAGATACATCTACTAATACTTTTATATTAAATATAAAAATATTGTTATCTCTGACATCAGAGAGCCGCGCGGAGTAGCGCAACGCAGTATTACTCTATAACTGTGAACTTATTTTTGACTAAATTAAATTCCTTTATTTAATCAAAATCTTGATTTATCAAGGTAACTTATATTCCCTTCTAATTCTCATTATCATTGGAAGGACCGAACGTTAAATTACATTTTTAAATGGAACGTTCGATCAAAATTAAAATCTTTCTAATTTACTTTTGCTCAATATATTTTATAAAATTGCTTCCAATCAATCAAAAATATTAGAACAGAAATGTTTTATTCGTTGAACGTAATTTAAAAAATACCGACGAACGTGTATCCGTAGGCTTTCCGTTGTTTAAGGTCCTAAATAAACATTGTCATTTTCTTTAGTTTACTTTGTCATCTCTCGTTGATTGAATTATAACTTGTAACAGTAAACTATATTCTTTATCAAATATACAACAGTATTTCTTTACTTTATGAAATGTAATAATATTATCTTTAATCCTTGATCATAAACACTTCCGTATAAACCAAAAAAAAGAACGGGCGGGTCGGATGCTAGTTCCTGATACTCTCTTAAGTGTATTAAGGGAGTCAAAATTTTCGTTATTTTTTGCGTAGGACGCAACATTTCTGAGATATTGTTAATATTCTAAAAGGTAATAAAGCGTGAAAGCGTGATGATGATTTTTGTTCACCCATGAAGTGCTCAAAGCGCCTAAAGATGTTTTCACTTCAAAAAATAACACAAATTTTAAATAATTTTGAAAATATAAAGTAGGTAGTTTAATTTCAATATAGGTATAAAATTTGCGTAAACTTAAGAATGTAACTTGGCATACAAATATACCGTCTATATTATATAGTATACTTTTTATCACTAGAATAAAAAGAATGCGTTACTTTGGGATAGAAGATACCGCTATAGTATCTTCTTGATATATTATTCTAGCAGAAGCTTACAGTTTTAATCTCGTCTATCCCAAAGTAAAAGTAATAAAAAGTATACTATATAATATAGACCTTGGTATATTTGTATGCCAACTTACATTTACATCATATTCACCCGTATAACAATATCAGCCCTGTATTAAACTATGCCACTGTTGAGTACGGGCCTCTTCTCAGTATGAGAAGAGTAAGGACAGTCCATCACTCTGGCCCAGTTCGGGTTGTCCGATTTTTTCGATACAGTTAAAGCGAGCGATAATGAATTATTTAACACGCATATAACTTCTAAAGTCAAAGTTATATGTGTATTAAATAGTCGATCAAACTCGAGACCTCTGCGGAGCTGTCCAACGGTCATCCACTAGACTATCACTGCTCGTTATATCCACCCGTACACCACATAATTTAACTCAACAACGCAAACCCTTCAAGATTACATCAAACTCAATTGAGCCCCTTAAACTACGAAAGGAATGATAATAACAATTAATTACTTGTTAAGTAAGAGCCTTAGCTGGGAAATAATTAAGGTAGCAAAGGTTTCGTGATGTCCACATAACTTGGACTCAATTAGCGGACGAGATTGGACTCACAAGGCCCTGTGTCGTAATAGAGGCTGCCCGTCTTACTTATAATCGTTGGTCAACAGTTAATGGCGTTCTATACGATATTATTCTAGGACTTTAGTTAAGCCTTAGAATAATGATGTATAGAATGCCTCAATTCAAAGAAGTCAAACTTAAATAATTGAATATTATTGTTTGTATGTTTGGTTTGTATGCTCACTGACAATACTAGCCTTGACTTGATGGGATGAGAGGCAGTTTCCGTAAGTTAAGCGGAAGGTGTGGTGTTGCCAGTGAGCAGAAATTAAATGAAATAATTATAGTGTTAGTATTAGTATCTGTTTTTTTTTAGTTACATATTGTTCTGCTTTTTGTTTTGTATTTTTTTTTATTTTAATTTTATTTCTTTATGTTTTGGGTGTGCCCTTTTGTGTGCCAAAATAAAAAATATTTCTTTCTTTCTATTTCTTTCATTAACTTTATTATGCTGACAAAATGTCATAAAAAAGAATCTATTATTTACTTTATAAGAGACTAGATTATGTCCGCGGCTTCGCTTGCGCAAAGGTAAGTAAGGTTAGGTTAGCTGAGACTAACCTAAGTTAGTATCAGTCTCGGCGAGGTCGCGATTCGCATGTGAGAATGATTTGCGCGACTCCGCCGACTCTGGTAACGTTGAGAAACACCGTGGTAGGTTTAGTCGGTAGGACCGAGACGTCGTCATCTTTCCCCGGGTGAGTCCGGCATAACTGCTCCGTGCCCAGCGGAGAGGTTCAAAGCATAACTGAACGTAAAAAAAACAAAGTAGGTTAGCAACAATACTTTTCCTGCCTGCCAAAAGCTTATGTATAATATTGGTAAGTCAAAAATATAAAAAATGTATTATTATCCAAATATAACCGCCAAAACTGATGCCTACTTATGCCTAAAGAATGGAAAAGCCACAATATTTTGGTAATGGTCACCCAGCTATAAAAAGGATATTCTGCGCGGTCGCTATTACATCACGGGCCTTTCTTATGTATTTTAGCCTAATACATTTAAATAATCAGCCATTAAACGAATGTGGCGAAGATTTCGTAACTCACTTATCAGTAAAGCCCCGATAATAGTGCAAACTCAAACCAAATAAAAGCCTTATTAAATACTAGGTTTTGCCGGCCGCTTCACTTGAGCAAAGATTTTATGAATAAATTTTAACCTTCGGAATCAATACTTCTTTTCTGTATCCATGACAACGTGTATGCAAAATTTCATGATGATTATAATAATAATAATAATAATAATATTCTACCACATACACACAACACCATCTAGCCCAAACTAAGCAGAGCTTGTACTATGGGTACTAGACAATGGATAAACATACATATTATATACTTTTTTTTTTTTTTGTAAATACATACTTATTATACATAGAAACACCCAGACCAAGACAAACATCCATGTTCATGCACACAAATGTTTGACTTGTGCGGGAATCGAACCCGCGACCTCATGCGTGGCAGTCGGTTACACTAACCACTACGCCATTGATTTAGTTGTTCAGGCGTGAAAGTGTAACACACTAACATACTCAAATTCACATTTTTAATAAGTTAAGATACACATAATAATATTATTATTTAACTTAATGTAATACTTTTCAATCATACAAAATATATAGTCCTGTACATCCCGGAATGGCTAGATGAAAGTGTCTCACATGTAAATTTCCCAATTATGTACTTGTATTACAAATAATCTATACAAATAAATAAAATTGAAGTGTCCGTTTGTAATGTCAAAATAACAGCTTTTTATCTAATGAATATGAAAGTATATAAGGTACCTATACGAAAACATCTACTTTTAAATTTTTGTCTGTCTGTCTGTCTGTTTGTTCCGGCTAATCTCCGAAACGGCTGAACCGGTTTTGAGGGGTTTTTCACTGGCAGATAGCTGATGTTATAAGGAGCAACATAGGCTACTTTGATTTTAGAAAAGAAATAGGACTCCGCGGAGACAAACACTTTTTAGTTAAAATCTACGCGGACGAAGTCGCAGGTAACAGCTAGTTCATTATATAATCATTTAGTTACTACATTCATAATATATTTATGCTGTAATAAACCGAAACGACAAAAAGAAAAACAATACATAGAAATAGGTCTCTATGTATTGTCTCTAGCTATATGTACGCCATATTTGTTTACTAGACGAGACAAGTAAGAAAATAATCCCTATAGTGAGAGACGAGTTTATTATCGACTTGGCGACATTTCATAAGACTATGCTAAAAATCAAAAAATTTTAAAAGCAAAGCTAAATAATGCTGCTGAACTCGGTAATAGAATCTCATGATCTCATGACCTCATGATCAACAGTATGCATAAGTCTAATATAACGCAGGATTAAGGAAGTACTATTTGTTTCTATACTCCTACCCTATTACTCCTTGAAACCATTTCCTCAAATAAACATGACAGAGTTTTGATATGCTATGAAAAGTCAGCTGTAATTGTGACAAGAGTAAGAGTAGTAGAACCTCGCTGATTTCAGCATGAATGGGCCGGCTCGACCGGGGAAGGACTACCCTCTCACAGAATATCGACGTGAAATAGCAGTATTCCTACTGTTGTGTTTCGTTCGGTGAGTGAGAGTACCGGAGGCCCTATCACACCTTTTCCCTCATCCCGCTCCTTCTCCTTCCCACTTCCTTTCCTAAAGGGTCGGCAACGCGCAAGTGATGCCACTGGTGTCGCAGGCGTCCATAGGCTACGGTGACCACTTACCATCAGGTGGCTCGTATGCTTGTTTGCCACCTTACTAGCATAAAAAATAAAATTGCTTTCAAGGTTTCTCTATGATAAGCAACATAGACGCCTTTGATCTAGAGATATAATTTGACGCTCAAATTTACTGCTAGTAGGTTAAGCAGAGTGACATTGTTCGCTCTAGACATAAATCCTATGTTGCGAGGACTTTACATATGGTCAAACAACGGACATAAAGACCATCACGACGCTGAGAAACTATTTGTTAATCACAATTTTTTTTTTCCTGTGTGGGATTCGAACCTACAACACTCGGTGTAAGTAGTGGTATTGGCGAGGTGACTACTTTCTGTATATTGTATGGCCAGCAGTCGACGTCTTTTGGCTGACATGATAATGATGTATATTGTATAGTGACTCTGTATTATTATTCCAACTGACAACTTTCGTAACAAAATAATCTCAGTGTTACTTTGCACGACCAAAAGGGAATCAAATCCAGGAACTAACTTTACGTTAATATAAGCATAAACTTATGCAGTAGAACTGTCGTATTTGTCGTGCGATATTTGGTTGTAAGATACTTGAAAGTACGTAATAATTCTGCGTCTGTATCTGATACTAGATTCAAACTTACATTAAGAGGACTTGGAACATAATCAGCGAATTCCAATCGGTATCTGGACAGGACAAGGCTAGCAAAATATGAATATAATACACGTTTCCCAGCATATCAGAGATAAACATAGTCACCCCATAGTGACTATCTTATCTTATGTGGGGGCCAGTCAGTGCAGACCGGCGACACTTCGACCCAGTGGGATCTTTTGTGTCGACACTCTCCCAATAACGACTGCCATAGATGTTCATGGCAGCCGGGACCAACGGCTTAACGTGCTCTCCGAGGCACGGAGCAGGCGATAATTGTCAATCAATACGCACATAAATTCGAAAAGTCATATAACTTCCGAAAGTCAGAGGTGCGCAACGTGGGTTCGAACCCGAGACCCTCTGCCAATGCAGAGGGTCTCGGGCTCGACTGCAATCAGTCTGTTGGTCTCCCCACTGAGCTATCGCTGCTACCCCATAGTGACTAAATCTCCAAATTGTAAAACAAATCTCCATAGAAACAGCATTTATTTTAAAGAAGGTCAAATAGTTAGCTTTCGCTACCTTTACTTATCGTATCGCCGATTTTCTTTAACAGCGCTATAGTTCTTTGAGCGACTCAAATTATTCATACTACTATACCATCACCAAATAATTTGCAAAGACGGCCTCTTCTGCTCAAAAACATATTAGTTCTACGCAATAAAATACAGCGAGCAAGTAATCATTAACCAAATTTTATTCAAAGTCAAAAAATAATTTATTCATATAGGTATCAAAGTAACACTTATGAAGGCTTATGAGTTAATGACTTAACTGCAGTTACTGAATTCACATTTATGTTATTTACCAAAACCGAAATATTTTTCAGGCAAAACTTTGTGTCTAGTTGATCCTGTATGAAACTCACGACCACTCTTTTAAACCACCAATACAATAATTTCAGCATCTTACAAGTTATATGTACCTATACGTATTTTCAGCCATTATAATGGTATAATGGCTGAAAATACGTTTATGTAACTAGTCAGTAGTATATGGATACCACTGACTGGATAAATCTGAAATTTAAAAAATGTTTTTATTTATTTATTTATTCATTTTTAAACTTACAACTATCATTACAGGTAACCCCAATTCGATAGTGCGCTACATCTTAATTATATACATGAAAAAATAAACATAAAACTCAACTAAGTAACTAAAAGTAACGTTTTTGTTGTAATTTTCACAAAAACGATCCATTACTATCGCTTGTGTTTAGCAGCGATAGCTCAGTGGTGAGACCAACAGACTGCAATGCAGAGGGTCTCGGATTCAAACCCACGTCGCGCACCTCTGACTTTCGGAAGTTATATGACTTTTCGAAATTATGTGCGTATTGATTGACAATTATCGCCTGCTCCGTGCCTCGGAGAGCACGTTAAGTCGTCGGTCCCGGCTGCTATAAACATCTATGGCAGTCGTTATTGGGAGAGTGTCGACACAAAAGATCCCACTGGGTCGAAGTGTCGCCGGTCTGCACTGACTGGCCCCCACATAAGATAAGATCGCATGTGTGTAAGAATAATTTTATTACAGAAATACGTATTGCACCCGAAAATCAGAACAGATTTTAGGCGAGCAGTTCGTTTTTATTTAAAGACGACTATCTCATTATTCTCGTTGAGGTAAGGAACAAAAGAGGGAGGAGAGGAATTAAAAAGACCGTACCGTGCACTCACTAATGACTGCAAAGCATTTGTGATAAAATCTAAGCGACACATCATTGTCATAGCGAGCAAACAGAATTGTTGTAGGACGATCCATTTTAATGGCACCGCACAAAGAAATTCAAACCTTATACAGTTAAATTAAGACCGATTATAAACCAGCAATCCAGGTACAATTTGTAAAAATCTTTTTTCTCCTTTCGGCGATGAAATCTAGTATTCTCGTTGCGCTTGTAGGGTAGCGTTGTTTGACGTCGTTTGTACGTGTATTACTGCAAAAATATAACACGAATGTATTGGGATGAATACAAATTGTATCGAATACTACCATAACGACCAATTACCCGAAGATAATTTTATTTTATAGCTGTTAACTGAACTAGTTTCTTTTATGACGATAAATTGTGTTTTAAGTATTAATAAATTACAATTATGGCTGGTTTTCACAGTTGTTTTAGTTGGTTGTTCATTTATTATTTAAAAGTTAACTGTTACCAGATTTTTAGTGGTGTTTTTTAAGGTTTCATACCAGGCGGTAGGAACGTAAATACTATGGTGTAAATTTGAATATTCATCTGTCTTTCTAACACAATTTTTCTGGCTTGGTAATTCAAATGCGGAGGATATTAAGCGGTTGCAGTTACGATTTTTGGACGCAAACAGATATTACTGACCTTTTCTCTTTTGATATTTTCGATAGTAATGGGTTCTTATTGCTACCATGTAGACCGACATAAACTCTCCTCCTATTACCTATATTATAGCTAGTGAATGTGACCTGAACGTATGGCACATACCCTTACATATACACCCTCTATTATCTGATGTGGATGGCAGACTATGCGAATTTGACGATGGGTCAGTATTACATCAATGATAAGAAAGTTCCCAAAGGGTTAGATAGACTATCGGTTTTGGGCATAACAGTTTTGGGCATAACATAATATTTGACTATACTTTAATCAATCAGGCTATTGTAATGCATAATTGGACATATGTATCATACATTTCAAACAACAAAATCTGATCTTTTATTATGCTTCCAGTTTAATCCAGTCATCTTCTCAGGTCTACAAGTCCGTCTAGGCAGGGACCGCCCTACCTTACGTTTCAAACAGTAATAGCCTAATCGTTATTGTAAGTCAACCGAGGCCTCAGTTATTCGTATGCCATCAAATTTATTTTTACTTAGTGTGGAGATTGTTATCTTCACCAGGCCCTAGACATGTTGCCAAAAGGCTATCCTAACTAATATTATAACTACGAATCTGAAATCTTTTGTTTGTTTTTTACGCTATGACGCCTTAACTACTCGACGGATCATCAAGAAATTTCTCATATAGAAAAAGTCATAAGTATCTGTCATCTAGAAAGATAGTACTGTAAAAGCTAGTTAAAAGATAAAGCAAGCTTTTTCATTTAATTACTATTGGCAATCATTAAAGTAGTATATTTTTTAAGTATATAATGTGTTAAACTTTATGCATGATATATAAAATTAAAACATAATATTTGCATGCCGAAATTGGCTAAATGTGGCAAGGACAATATTTAATGTAACTAAGAACTTTATGTACCCATGTTCTGCAAATAAATAATTCATTCATTCATTCATTTTCGCGACTCTAGACGTTCTTACTCGGTAACTAAATGATGTGTATCCACAAAACGCTAGCTTTTAGATCAAAGTACTTTGAAAACTAGTAGTATATCAAAAGCTCCATAACTCAAATTTTAATCTCTAAAGGCTGTGAGCATGAAAAACATGTACCGCAATATATTCGGATTATCAGTTCAGATAAAGTATTTTTTACTCTCAAAAGTTGATATTTATAAGGGATTGAATAGCCTTGATACATATTGGGCATTATTTATATAATTAATTTGTATAATTTCGAAGTCCTTTCGATATGAAAAGTTTGTACAACTGGGAAATAAATATTGTCTTTGTTGGTGTAGATAAATTTAATGTTAAACGTTAGTGTATACACCGTCGAGTCGCAGTTTGGATTAACTTTGTGAACTTCTTAAGACTTCGAACCTAGAACTTTTCTTTGTGTGCGTGTATTTGTGTATTTACGTGTGTGATTGTATGCGTGTTCCTGCAGTCAACTAACCGTTTTTATGCGTTTATTGCAGTGCAGGTTGAAAATAGTAGTAAAGTAATATCTGAAGATTGTTATTGGGTTTTCTTTTTATGTAAATTCACGATAGCAACGCGAAATTTGGAACTGTGGCATGTAAAGGATAACACAGACGACCTCTTTTACGAGTACGTAGGTTGTAAACATCACTGGCAAAATGTAAATTTGATGCACCTTTGTGTCTTTGTGTCCGCAAAACTCTAAAAGTACTCGATTGATTTGTAATTTTTACATAACATTATATAGGATTTCTATTGAAGAGTTATTTCGTACCCTTTGTATGGAAATTTTCATTTTCATTTCAAATTAAAAATAACAGACTGAGTCACAGCGAAGCGTTTAAATAGACTAGGTTAAGTTAGTCATTACTCACGAGTTGGGAGTCTTCTGCGCTCACCAATAGTCCGCGTAAAGTTGTAAAGGTCATCGGAGACCAACTACTAAAAAACATAACAAGAAATAGTCACTACTCTACGTTTGATGTTTTGTAACACTTTGGAAATACATGGTAAACACAAACAAAGCTAAAATGGTATTTGGAGATGGTCAGTATTGACGGGCCGCTCATCCAGGTACTTCAGTAGGATGGCAATATTTATTTACCACACTACGACGTAAACGCAAATCTGCAGAAGTAGGTTATTTTAAATAGCAACATGGATGTCCGATTTAATTAGTGCTCAAACATAGCTGGTGAAATGTGGTTGTTATATTTTTGCTCTCAGATAACTCTTCAGCCATGAGGCTGGAATTTTTTTTTATACAACTAGAGTGGCAAATAAGCATACGGTCCACCTGATGGTAACTGGTCACTGTAGTCTATAGACGCCTGCAACATCAGAGGCATCACTTGCACGTTGCCGACCCTTTAGGAAAGGGAGTGGGATGGAGAAGGAGCGGGAAAGGGGAAAGGGGTGATCGGGCCTCCGGCACTCTCATTCTCCGAACGAAACACAACAGTAGGAATACTGCCATTTCATGTGGATATTCTGTGAGAGGGTAGTCCTTCCCCGGTCGAGCCGGCCCATTCATGCTGAAATCAGCGAGGCTCTACTACTCTGACTTTTTTAAATAGCAATCACATGCGCCATTATTATTTCCTTATTACGGTGGACTTTCAACTAAGTCGATTAGATCGCGTACCAACAAGTTTGGGTCCTCATACCTCTGCTGAACGACCAAGGCATGGAATTCTCTGCCAAGGCACGTGATTCCTTCTTCCTTCAATCCTGGGTCCTTTAAGCGGGGCGTGAAAAAGCACCTTCTCAGGCCGTCAAAGTAGAGACCTCAACATCGCCTCGGCTACTATGAGGGCGGTGTGGAGGCCACTGCTCTTAGACCACACGACTGCTTACCATCAGGTGATAGTGCTGATGTGACTACTCGATCTTCTGCGCCGTCCGTCAAGATGCGTTTATTGTAGCTGTCATAGTAAACAACTTTTCAAAGTTATTTTTGTTTTTGTAGTCTCGTTCAATATTCCTAAGGCGGCGAATACGCGAAGCGATCAGCGCACTTTGGCGCGATGACAAAAATCGGATATCTTATTATAATAGTCGTATCGTATGATCGCGCTAGCGCATGCGCGCGAAAATATGTAAGGCGGACGGCGATTTATGTGAGAATGTCGCTTATGGCACCTTTTGTATATCAGTATATTTGATCACGTATTTCTATGGTATAAATTTAGGCGAAATTAGCAATTATCGAGTAAATATACGATACTATGTTTGAATTTTTTAAATCCTAACTAGTACTATTAATGAGAATGTGAGTTTGTTTGTTACGCATTCACGCCTTAAGTATTAGACCGATCATTATGAAATTTTGCATACACGTTGTAAGGTGTACAGAAAAGGACAAAGGGCCTTTTATCCAGCAAAAAGTACCATTCCCGTAGGATAGAAAATAGACATAACCTTCACCTTTACGCAAGCGAATACGGTGGCAAATCTAGTCCTTACTATATATTTATATATCCTTACTAATATTATAAATTCGAAAGTAACTCTGTCTATGTATCTGTCTGTCTGTCTATCTGTCTGTCTGTCTATCTGTCTGTCTGTCTATCTGTCTGTCTGTCTGTCTGTATATCTGTCTGTCTGTCTGTCTGTCTATCTGTCTGTCTGTCTATCTGTCTGTCTGTCTATCTGTCTGTCTGTCTGTCTGTCTGTCTGTTACCTTTTCACAGCTAAACCACTCAACCGATTTAATGAAATTTATTACAGATGTAGTTTAAAACCTGGGGAAGGACATAGGCTACTATTTATTGATGTAGGTACCACGCGGGCGGAGCCGTGCGCAAAAGCTAGTGTTTAATAAAAATAATAAATAATATTGATTGCATTCATTTTTATAGATTATTGTTTTGTATTAGGATGAAAGAGCTGGAAAAATATAATCGTCACTGTCGTTGTCTTCACAAGTACATCGTCATCACAACACGATCAATCAATCTGCCTCGACCCACCAACAATCGTGTCATTACGAAATCAAGTTTCTTATAACCGAATATGATTCGAATTAGTATAAGCTAAAACAAATTGATCAATATTCAGATGCAAAATCATACAAAATTTAAAAATCTTTTTTCTTTTCGAACCAATTGTACATCAATACTAACAGCAATCATTTTCAACCCGCTAAAATGTTGCATTACATAATATTGTCTTCTGTTTACGCGAATGTTATTCATTGAAATTAAACTACTATATACGGATTTTATCGCGTTGTTTATTTGACACTTTATTACAAAATTTTGAAAACTGTTGCAATACTATTACTATTAAACTTTACTAATTTTTCTGCAAATTAAATTATTGAAACTATTAAAACTATTTATACTATTACTATACTATTTATATTTATGTTTACACTTGCCCCGACGTTTCGGTTGCTTTTCAGCAGCCATGGTCACGGGGAGACTAAGATGGTAGCTGTCTCAATGTTCCAGTGTAGTTATTTCAAAGTACCCGAACATAATTTAATCATGGGTGTTTCTATTTACGCAGAATGAGCTCAAATTATCATGAAGTCTAGCTGTGGTTTGCTTCTTCTTGGGTTTGACTATTTGAATTACTGGATCCCAAGCTGGTGGTACATTTCAACCATCTTCTCTATTGAAATTAGGATGTTTTTTGATTTCAATAGCCTCGCGAAGCATCCTTGGTAGGAATCGGTGTTCTTTCTATTGGATTATTCAAATATACCTACAACTGCTTAACGTTCTAATTACTATCAACATATCAAGTGCTTTAAAGCGAGTCTTGGACAGTTAGATAGTACCATTTGACTGCTGGATATAATAATAATCATTTATTTATTACAGAAATGAGATTGTAGTTTAACATTGATTCAGGTTATTATGTATTACATGTATATATAACCAGCTAACGTTCGAGTTGACATCTGATCGCAGCTTTGTACAAACAAGATTCGCGTGTCGCGAATGTTCGCATAATTGAACTCTATTAGAAGACGCCTAAGTACCGCCAGTAAAGGCTACAAATACCTTAACGATCGAGTAGTTCAAGCGTAGCACACTTCCAGTCAACTGAACAAGTTTGGTACAAGCTACTGGTATTACTCTCGGGTAAACTAAGCCACCTTAGTTGTACAGCTATCATAGTTAAGTAACTAGATTTCAGTATTCTGAACTTAGGGGCTTCAAATATAATTCAATCATTGAAGTAATGCTAACATAATCAAACATTTCTTTTAAGTTTAAGTTATGTTAAAAGAATGAACATAAATTCATACGAACAAAATGTTAGAGAAAAGCAAATTAAGAAATAGCCTAGTGAGTTACCGTTGGACTGTACGAGCAGCGATAGCTCAGTGGGGAGACCAACAGACTGCAATGCAGAGGGTCTCGGGTTCGAACCCACGTCGCGCATCTCTGACTTTCGGAAGTTATATGACTTTTCGAAATTATGTGCTTATTGACTGACAATGATCGCCTGCTTCGAGCCTCAGAAAGCACGTTAAGCCGTTGGTCCCGGCTGCCATGAACATCTATGGCAGTCGTTATTGGGAGAGTGTCGACACAAAAGATCCCAGTGGGTTGAAGTGTCGCCGGTCTGCACTGATTGGCCCCCACATAAGATAAGATAAGTTACTGTTGGACTGCCACGCAGTGGTCTCAAGTTCAATCCCAAGGCATGTATCTCTAACTTTTCAAAGTTATGTGCGTATTAATGAAAACATCGTGAAGAAACCTGATAGTTCTACATAATGTTCCAAACCGCACTGAGACAGCACGGTGGACTATGGCCTAACCCCTCTCATACTGAGAAGAGGCCTGTGCCCAGCAGTGGGACAGCTTATAAACAGGACTGATATTATTATTATCAAAGGAGGAAAAGTAGACTGAGTGTGTGTGGAGGCACTTGGATGAAAAAGCAGTCAATGATGAAATGATGGAAGAAGACATTATAGCACCGACCCCGAGTAAGTAAAGATCGGAGTTAGAGAATTATAGGTCTTAGTTTCATGCCCTAGTTAACTAATAATAATGACCGGTGGACCGCATCATTGGCCTCTAGTTAAGAGATTACGTTCATATTTGTCAGATTCGTCAGATTTCTGTATTGATTTCAGAGTCTTGTAAATGGTTATAAGGCTTTTCTGTTACGCAATTATCAGTAGCAGTACGGAATTAAAAAAAGTGGTTTGTAGTAGGCTTCTATTGTAACGTAGGATCAAAAAACAATGCTGTGTCGACAAATGGTAATGGTATAATGGGAGGGTTTCATGTCAAGTATCTTAGGTGAAAATTATTATACCACTGACTATCATCAGGCATATGCATCAGGAATATACGCGAGTCCTTGAATGGAATATTCCCGAAGTTTTACTATGTTATTTGGAAACGGTTCTCCGAATACCCACTAGGATATACCTGTACGCAATCAATCATAAAGTAGGTACTGTACCGCCAGACATTCTGATCGAAATGCACATGCAATGTGAAGATTTATGCCTTTCAAACGTTTGCTTGAAATGCCATATCATAGAAAGGATGTTTAATGTATTTACTTTAGTAACATTTCATCTTGAAGCGAATAATATTTTATAGTTTACATCAAATTTTAAGATTTATTTAGGTAACAATTCAACGTGGTAAAATTTGATTGCTGATAAAAGAAATGTATTTTGATTTAATAACTATGAGATTTCTTAACGTACGTACGTACGAAGATATATAACAATTAACTGCAGAATACGCTTAGATTATTTAAATCCCATTGAAACGAGATAAAAAGTAAATTATATCAAAAATTTTGGTCACGGCGGCCAGCCTTACAACAGACTAGCCATCTACGCAGGGGATATTATAGTGCACACGTACTCGTATATGCACTCTGTGTCCCCGCGTCTAATGATCCGATGTTTTTTTTTTTATATTTTGCTCGTCAAAATGACCACACTCCACCTGATGGTAAGCAGTCGTGTGGTCTAAGAGCAGTGGCCTCCACATCGCCCCCACAGTAGCCGAGGCGATGTTGAGGTCTCTACTTTGACGGCCTGAGAAGATGCTTTTTCACGCCCCGCTTAAAGAACCCAGGATTGAAGGAAGAAGGAAACACGTGCCTTGGCAGAGAATTCCATGCCTTGGTCGTTCGGCAGAGATATGAGGACCCAAACTTTTTGGTACGCGCTCTAATCGACTCTACCGATGGGATGGCAATCCGACACGACAGGAGGGAGATCAGTCACAGAACCAACGGCTTAACGTGCTTTTCGAGGCAAGGGATGTCTAACACCGCCAACTTCCTAACAACGGGTTGGTATTAAAATTTCTTCAGAAAAACGCAATAACTTTTTGTTGACCCGACTCGGGACTCAAACCCGAGACCTCATGCACAGCAGTCACATTCACTGCCGCAGCCCCACAGAGCCAGTACAAATATATAAAAAGTATCCTATAGGACATGACCTGTCTGCCAAGTTCCAGCCAGATTCGTTTAACGGTTTACGCATCGATAAGTAAATAACATGTTTATAAGCTTTCAAAATAATAAGAGTAGGATTACATACTAAACGTTTTAGTTTAGTACACTAAATTTACTAATGGTGGTTCAGTAGTTAAAATTCGACTGTAATTATATTTTTAATGAGCTTTTTATTCATACAGATAAACATTTAACTATACCACACTTAAAAAATATGCCAATATTCTTAAATTGGCTACACAGTTATTTATTGATGTGATCAAAGAATAAAGATTACTGTAATCGTGAAAGAAAATATTGATAGGAAACTTGCATATCTGCGGGTACACCATTAGGTGCTCGAAGATTTGTGAAGTCTGCCAACCCGCACTGGGCCAGCGTGGTGGACTGTTTTTTTTTTTATTCCTCTTATGTGACAAACAAGCATATGGCCCACCTGATGGTAAGTGGATACCGTAGCCTATGGACGCCTGCAACGCCAGAGGCTTCACTTGCGCGTTGTAGACCCTTTAGGAAAGGAAGTGGGAAGGATAAGGAGCGGGAAGGGGGAAAGAGGGTGATTGGGCCTCCGGCACTCTCACTCACGGAACGAAACTCATCAGTAGGAACACAGCTATTTCACGTCGATATTCTGTGAGAGGGTAGGCCTTCCCCGGTCGAGCCGGCCCATTCATGCTGAAATCAGCAACGCTCTACTATTCAACAACCTTTCTTACGTGAAGAAGAATCCCGTGCCCAGCAGTGGTTCAGTTTGTAAACAGAATTGATAAGATATAGATTTTACGACATTTAATCGAATCGACACACTGCATATTATAACTATAAAAGAAAAGCTAAGTTTAGTGTGACGTTTCACCGAGAGGACTAGCCTAGTTAAGCCGACGAGCGCGCATGAAATTTTCACATCGTCGCGAGGGATATAGCGTCAACGTGATTGAATGTAAAACGGGTTGGGAGTAAAGTTCACGATATTATACATGTATCGGTAATCGAAGTTAGGGCACAGAAGCCGTCTAGCGCTCACACAACCTGACTAAGTACTGCTACTAACAATTTCCGAACAGAGAAACCCTGTAATACACCGACTCAGGAAAATTGGACCTATGATAGACAGCAAAAGTAAGCGTAAGTTTATGACACTTCGTTTTTTATTACGTGCTTTGACGCACACCTCTCGCGCGGGCGGGCGGAGGGGTTATGTCGGACTCACCGGGGTCAAAGAAAGATGTTGAAACGATGAAAATGGACCTCCCGGAATACCGACTAAACCTACCACGGTGTTCCTCGACATAACCAGAGTCGGCGGGGTTACGCGAATCACTGTCACATGCAATCGCGACCCCGTCGAGAAGTTTATGACATTGGATCAACAAGCCAAAGTAAAGAATACTCCTTTCGTTCAGCCTCGCTTGGTCTGTGATTTATATTTGCGAGTGCAGTCATGAGGCCCGAGTTCGATTAACGAGACAGCAAAAGTAATTTTCTGTTTGTAAATTCCAAAAAGCCGCACGGAGTTGGGTTAATTTGGGTGGCCTTCTATTAAGTGAGACTCTGTCATACTGGTTCATATAATGATTATTTGATGAATATAATATATTGTATAACCGGGTTTGTTGCAGTAGATAAATTTATGTGCACCTGACGAATATGACCAGTAAATAATAAGATCGAGCTTGTTCGCGCTGTAGCGTGGAAGAACTAAATTGCTAGATAAGACTTTACTCACGCAAGAAATGCACAGTAATCCTCTATTTCTGAAAAGGTAATCAATCATGACTAAATTAATCTGATGTTAAGTGATTTTTTGTGTGTTTTGTGATTGAATTTAGTTAGCAAATCACAGCAGTTGACATGCGTTAAACCGTCTGTTAACTCACTTTGTGTTGATCTGGTTTTCAGAAACTGGTATCAGAAATACTACATCTCTACTTTAGCGAGAGATGTATAACGTTACCTTTAAAAAAAAATTGCCGCGCTTTGAACAATTCCTGTATCGCGTTGCATTTGACAAACATGCAAAAGAAAAGACATCCAGTCTTAAAACAACTATGTTTTAATCATACCAATTTTTGGGGGGATCGAATCCAAAACACTCGGTTCAGTCGAAATAGCGAGGTGCTCAATTATACCGTTAGGGTAACATTGTATTTATTATACTATCCATAGTAGTGGTATGAAGGTCGTTTTAATTATTATTACGTTGATGTTATTATCTCTATTATTGTAACTAGAATATGGAATTGGATGTTTCCTGTAATTTAATTACCTGAATGATAGCTATATGTATGCAAATATCTATACCTATCTCCAATGATATCATATACTTGATACGTCACTTTCATAGTGTTGGCTGTCGGCGAACTGATTCAGATGCACTTGTGTTGACAATTTGCAGTAATAAGTAAGTAGTGCATGGAAAGAGCTTATGTGAAAGAGAGCTATAACTCAAGCAATTGCGTTTAAGATATTTTGCAAGGGTTTTTGTTAAACCAATTTTGATTTGAGACCAATAGAAAAACGTCGCAAATAATACATTTTTGAGTCCTCACTTCTTGTGCGCTAGTAAAATATCTGCTTCTTTTCTGTATATAAAATCATTGTTTATCTTGCTTCATTATACTTTTGTTATTACCCAGTGGCAAACCGGTGGACTGCCTCACAGAGTTCTCTAGTTCAATCCCAAGGCGCGCATCACTGTTTTTTCGAAGTTATGTGTGTTATAAATCGATACTAATATTATAAAACTGAAGAGTTTGTTTGTTTGTTTGAACGCGCTAATCTCAGGAATTACTGGTTCGAATTGAAAAAATGTTTTAGTGTTGGATAGCCTATTTATCGAGGAAGGCTATAGGCTATATAACATCTTGCTACGACCCACGGGGGTGGCGCAGTAACTACAAACGCGGGTGATACCGCGGGAACATCTAGTACTCACATAGGTATGTGAAAAAGTTCTAGAACATAATTTTATTATCATAACTAAGAACCTTAAAAAATAACAACATTTTATTGGTTTAATGCTGTTTTATTCATTCTGTTATCATGTAAAAAATTAAGACAGCCAAAATCCACGTTTTTTTTTATTTTTTTATTATTTATTGATTTTAGGAATTTTTATCCAAACGGATATGCCAATTCCATCGTAACTTATTATATAAATTAACACAAATACATATTAATCATAACGATTTTAGGGAGTTATTCATGAGCGGCTGCCACCATTTTATATATGGCCAATGCTAGTTCCGAACCAGGTTTAAACAAAGCACATTGCATGATACCCACATCTGAAACATTTATATTGTACTGTCTCATGAGTAACTCCCTTTGGAAATGGTTCTTTTTACACTCCATTAACAAGTGTTGCATATCGTCACAATTCGGTGAGTCAGTGACTTTCATTAAATATGTAAATTTTCTGGATGGATAGTGACCTGAACGAATCCTAAATGCTAATTTTAGATACATTCTATTAAGTTTACAATTTACAAACCACGGGATTTGCATAGGTTCACTTTGTATAATCTTGTACCAAATGCCTTTGGTTTTAGACCGCTCATCAAAGTGTTCTTTCCAATGTGAGAAGCACATTTTTTTAAATTTACACATATGCTCAAGATAAAAAGCTTTTACATGAGTTTCGCTGCCTATGTGTATTGCAGATTTTGCCAATCGATCAGCATTTTCATTACCCCATAAACCAATATGTGCTGGAACCCATTGAAATCGTATGACCTTACCGCATTGATCGAAATCATACATTTCTTGCAACACCTTATAGGCTATCGGTACACCTCTGTGACCAGAGGCGCATCGAGCCAGATGTTGAAGTGCGCTCTTACTGTCGGTCAAAATGACAACGTTTCTTGCATCACAAGATGCAGCATACGTTAGGGCCTTATAAATAGCAATGAGCTCCAGCGACATAATCGACAAAGTATCTTTAATTTTAAATAACTCAGAATATGTGTTAAATGAATCAAAAAAAGCTGCACCTCGATTATCTTTAATTTTAGACCCGTCAGTGAACATTTGAAGCCATGTACAATATTTACCATTTAGCTCCTCTAAAACATCCGTTTTTATGCAATTTATATCGAGGCTGGCCTTAGCGCTCTTGACAGCTTCTAAAGTAGTATATATAGTATTTTTAACATCTATTTTCGAAAGCCATATAGGCAAATTAAACATATCGAGAATAATATTTGAATAGACATCCATACCTTTCACACCATCAAATGCTACAATTAAGAGTGGTTTTTTCTTATTTGTCCAATATCTAGTCTGACATAGCCCACTAAGTTCAGTGAATAGGTCAATTGTTACATTATTGGATAGAGAAAAGGCCTTCAGACAATATTTATAGGCAAGATACAGCCACCTGGAAAGTAGAGGAGATACACTTAATTCACTTTCCATTACATGAATTGGGGAGCTTTTTATAAAACCACCAATTGTGTAAAATAATTAAAATTGGTTTATTTTTATATGACGAAACAGGGGAAAAAGAAGATGTTGATTTCATAAATAAATACGAGTATATACCACTGATTGACTGCACGAAAGGCGTAAAGCGTGAGCAGCCTTGCCACTGTCACTACATCGAGTATTATGCGTTTAATCTCAACACGGAACAAAATCAGTTGGTACAAACTGTAGTTATCTCTTTTGCACATCGATATTTCGTTCGGGCCCAGCGCGACGACAATACATCTGTTACATTTTATATAAATATTTTGATGACCGTATTTGCTATTAATAACTGAACACCTTTCGACCCGACGGGGTTGCGGGTAGAAGCTAATTACAAATATTATCATATATTTTACAGTTCGTGGTAATCCTGTAATAAATAAACTAAACTGGGAGAGGCGCGCTCTGATAACACGAAGTGAACATTAACGTGACTTTTTGGAGCCATTTTATACATAAACTAGCGTGTTTAAATTATGTAACGTATGTTTTTCAGGTGTTAAAATAAATACTCTGCCGAGTCATGTCGAGTAATATTTAAATAAAATACCGTCTATATGGTTCGAAAAATGCGTAAGCATATTTTTTTTAAATAATGGGTTATGTTAGTGTATCTTATGAAAGTAACAAAATACAAAATAAAATCTTAAATAATATATTCATTAAAACGCCAGGTCCAGTAAATAAATGAAATACATACCTATCAATATGTCTAATAATAAAAATAATGGTAATTCAATTATTTAATCGTATTCGAATAGTTTTCGTGACAACGCATAAATAGTCGTATAGTTTTTGAATCATGTCACTTATTTTTGGTAAAGATTGCGTATCGATAATTTTAATTACACACTCTTCACAACTAACTCGTTTCTCCCCGATGTTCACTTCGTCGGTATTCAGAGAAAAATAAATGCACAGGGACCGAACGAATCGTATTATACCCGCACCTGAAGAAATTTCTGTCGCTTGATCTGGTTCGGAATAATCCTATTTACTACGAATGTAAACAAGACATTGTAAACAAGTTATAACGTCAAGGAAATCTTGACCTAACGCCATTGCTGTGGTAGGATTCATTTTAGGTTGATTAACGCTATTTTATTACAATAATCCGGTTCGGTTCTAGAGCAAGCGTAACACTGTTAATTTCAGGCATACGTTGTAACACTTTTGTACTACAAAAAATCCATTCCAACGATATACATAATACTCATATAACTTCTTTTTTATTTTTAGTAATGGCTATCCAGTGACGGTTAAAATGCTCGTAGTTATTTATACTTTTATATGTCAATGCCAATATGTTCTTTACAGTCTATTAATTATGTGCGTTATTAGTTTAAAGGAAGCACCTTTTGTATTAACTAATATAGTTCGATTATTGATCCGCTCGTTAAGATTTATTGGATTTCGAAATTCAAAAAATTTTCAGTAAAATCTTATTAAGTGCTGCCATCCTTAGTAAGTAATATGGCAACACTTGTTCATAAAAAATCATTTTATTAAGTTCTTACCGAGCTAATTAATCATGAAGATTTTTCGTTTTATAACTTTATTGAAGATGAAGAGATGAAGAAGGTTTTAATAAGCGACTCGGGATCATAGGATGACAGGAGTGCCTGTCATCCTATGATTTGAATAAATGAATCGATGATATGATTAGAAAATAGTATTAAATATTTAAGTAGTGTGTGAAAAATATCTCGTTGGTTCCGTGGCATAAGTTTGCGTT
The DNA here is from genome assembly GCA_963564715.1 of Catocala sponsa. Taxonomy (NCBI): domain Eukaryota; kingdom Metazoa; phylum Arthropoda; class Insecta; order Lepidoptera; family Erebidae; genus Catocala; species Catocala sponsa. Next base: position 4,156,924 of record OY751337.1, read on the forward strand.
TATGTTTAAGGCTTATTGTGAGGTTCAAATCCCTGGAGGTGTAAAACAAGACAAGGATTATTTTGGCAATTTTTTGTTGTTCTACCTATGTAGTTTTATAATGTGCCCGGTAGATGCAATTGGCTCGTTCCATCCTACATATGACTTAAGCCTTAGCTGGTGAAATCTAGCTATAATATGTATGTGCTTACTCTTTTAAAGATATACAGGCATGAATCTAAGTATGTCTCTCACACAAAAGATCCCACTGGGTCGAAGTGTCGCCGGTCTGCACTGACTGGCCCCCACACGTAAGATAAGTATGTCTCTATTAATCTGTTTTCTTTTATTTGGTAATTAAACTGTGATCACATATACATCTGCGTCATTTGTACAATCCAGATTTATACTAACTGTTCGCGCAGTGATCGTAATTCAACGATAATCATGATTGATTTTGAACATAATTATTTGTATTTTGATTTATTCAACAATAAAGACATCTAACTATTTTAATTTTATTTATTAATAACAATTAAGCTAGTAAATAGCCATAACAAAAAACAATAAGAAAACAAAATCGGTGAGAAACAGAATATGACAAAATTGTTCTGAGCTTTTTTGTCTTTGCCTATTTATATAGACATTATTATACTACACCACTTATGGTAAAATTTTATTTAGAGATAGCTCTGCTTACGAGTGGGAGATATTGGATACTTTAAAGAAAATGTATGAGCGAATAGTGGATCCGAACTAGTCGAACATAATTAGTGATGAAATGTATTTGACATAGACAATATAATATAAACAGCCATTCGAATACTTGATACCTATTTGAGATATTACATTTCCATCGCTTTTAGATTAGATTTTGGTATAATTAATTTACTGCAAGACCTCTAAATTAATTAACAGCTTTGATTGACGTTTGAAAATTTAGACTTTAGATTTGATTTTAATATCAAATACCGTTAATGACATTTATAATAATATCAGTTCTTTTTTATTACTAACGTCTCATCGCGGCTTTCCCTGGGTTGAACATAATTTAAGTATAGCCTTTGTCCAACTGAAATTTTGTCGGCGATTTGTTCTAAATATATATATATATATATATATATATATATATATATATATATATATATATATATATATATATATATATATGTACTATCCGTGCCAAGCCTGGGCGGCTCGCTAGTATAGTATAAATTATAATAAAACACTTACCTGCCATGATGAGAGCTGTCTGGTTAGTTCACGAGTTGGAGCGGCAATGTCGATAAACGTTGTTTAATGAATAAATTAAACGATGAGCGTAGGTAATTGGCTATCGTGTATTCCCTATGTCCCAGTACGTACTCACCCCAATTTGATACGAATATCGGACAAACATATACATTTTATTTGAAACTAGCTGGTATCAATTCATGTGCTCGTCAGAAGTATACATACAACGTTTTACATAGTTTAAACTTTACATTGAATTCTATTAAAATCTTTTCAGAGATTCAAACTTTCCGGTGAAAGTTTATATACTCTTGTATAAACATAATGTTTTTCTATACATCAGAGATAAACAAGTGTAAGGTCTTTCTAATGGTAAGCGGATCCGTCCCCTATAATCGTTTTAAGTTACGCGTTATAACGCGCGTTGCCAACGCGATAAAAGAGGGATAAAAAATGAAAAAGGAATTAAGTGCTAGGTATGCCAAACCTCTGGTACTATCATAAGGCTAAACGTCGTTTTACTATTCGTAGGTTGACGTAAACTTACGTTCGTATTTAAAACAATAAAAAGAGGTAAAGTTTATTAACATAATACCTACAGCTAGACGCTCTTAAACGTTCCACGGGATAATAAGGCAAGGTAGTAAATTTTAAGCATCCATTATCACGCATAATAGTAAATTAGTAGCATAAACAATGAGCTTCAATTGTTAGTCTCCGCGGGAAGACAAGAGCTATAAAAAATATTAATTACAGACAGAATACATTTCTCTGGCGAGCGGGTGATACTTTAAACGAACAAGCGAGAAAGTTCAACATTGACGTTTTTAATACTCAACCGGATGCAGTGAAGCGCATGCTCAGTCTTGATTTTGTTACAAGGTGTAATGCTGATTAATTTTACTTTATTTTTTATATTTTAGATGTTTAAGAGATAAAATAATTGCTGTGCACGCATTGTTATTTAATAATTAGTCGTGGGGACCTATCATTGGCTCTCTGTTGCATATTTTTTCACTACTATGTATTTTAAAGCTGTTGGTCTTCCTAATACATAAATAAATAAATAAGTAAAAAGCACCAGAAACAACTCAAAACATTGATTTACCATCACGATAAAAATACTAAAAATACCATGTTACATTTAGAAGCAACTGTTCTTGTAAATATAAAATTACTATCAGAGACAGCAAAATTTAACTCACAACTCGTCGAACATTTTAGTACAAAGCTAAATCAGCGTGTCGTCAATATTTACCTGGAAAATTATCGTAATGGCAATAAAACATAATCACCAAATTAGTTTGTCTACAGCACGATAACATCCAAAAATCTACGTATTAATCTATTAGCGCAAGCAGAATAAGCTGCATATAGACCTCTTCCATTTAACGACACAACATCTGGTCATCCGTCTTTCTCATCTAGTCTAACCCTGCGACCTTGTTCAGGTTGTCTCCACTCTAAGACTCGTGTACCCTTAGGGTCAGCGCCGACGGACGGAGTGGCGACGAAGAGACTACTAATTCAGTAACAATTTAAATTCAACCTAAACTGCTTCAGTATACGACTGTATTTGGTACAACGAAATAAAATGACAGCGAGTGACTCAAAGCGCGGTAATTTTATTTCGTTGTACCAAAAACAGTCGTATTCTGAAGCACTTTAGGTTGAATTTAAATTGTTACTGATTTAGTCTCTTCGTCGCCACTCCGTCCGTCGGCGCTGAGCCTTATAGTCTCCTTTGACATATGTATATGTCCGGCCGATTGCTTTAAATATAATAAATAGTCGTAACACATCAAAGCTTGCTGTAACCCATTATAAAAATTCTGATCTTTACGTAAAGAAATATTGTTAAAGGTCCTTATTATTTATTAAAGATATATCTTCTCGTATGTTGGTGCCAACGTTACAAAAATGTTCCTTTTTTGTTGTAAATATGGCCACTAGTAATGAGAATGTTGATAAAATATTACTAATATTAAACTGTGTGGTCTAAGTGAAAAGAATTCAATGAATTGAATTCAACAAAAGGTTAAAACTTGTAATGGACAGCGATAGTTTTCAGGATAATATTGATTCATCCAACAATGTAAAAATTTTAAATGAAGCCCATATAGTTTTAGATGATCTGAGTCATATAAATATGTGATTACATATGGAAAATAACAATAAATATACGCAAAATGAAGACGCTGAAGAATGCTGGACAGAAGTCTGAAGTATGTCCTTCTTCAAACGAGGTTTAAAGAGAGTTCTTCTTTCACGGTAGGCAGCGGCTTTGCTGTGTCCTGACATTGCTGGAGTCCATGAGCGGCGGTTACCACTTTCCATCAGGTGGGCCACTTGCTCATCTGCCACCAATGACAATTAAAAAAAAAAAATATTAACAGAAAACATTTTTTTCGTTAATTCTTATATTTTTGGCCGAATCGTTCAATGTTCGCGTCAGAATTATTTAAATTTTGTAAGAAATGTCTCAGTATCAGCACATAATCTGGAATGTGACTTGAAGATGCCAATAAGCTCGTTTTTTATTACGTGGAACTAATACGTTGCGGGCAAAATTTAGGTGTAGTGCATACATTATGTCTCAATATAGACTTGAGTTTTTAAGGATATTGAACATTTTTGCTTTTCGTTTTCAAATATGAGATTTAATAAGTTTCAAAGTGTAGGTGAGCTTATAGTATGTAAGAATCTTGATGACAGTATGTATGTGCTTATATAATTCATTGGTGAAAATTATCAAAAAGTTGCATTAAAATAACGTCTTATTTATTCGATGAAAAGTCAATTTATTTGGTTGTCATAATCATAATCATATGCTGTTGATCATAATCATAAAAGTATTAAATAGAATTTGGATACCTAGTCCATTAAAATAAAATGATTTCTAATAGAAGAATCTACGACGCAAGATCAAATTACCTAAACCAGCTATTGCAATAGAAAATGGTTAAAAGTTCCAATCTCATCTAATGGTGAACTGCCGCGTCATGGGATCCGGTTGTACTCTAACTTATAGTACCTATACGTCTAGTGGTAGAGCCTCGCTGATTTGAACATGAATGGGCCGGCTCGACTGGGGAAATACTACCCTCTCACAGAATATCGACGTGAAATAGCAGTATTCCTACTGTTGTTTCGTTTGGTGAGTGAGAGTGCCGGAGGCCCAATCGCCCTCTTTCCCCCTTCCCGCTCCTTCTCCTTCCTACTTCCTTTTTTTCCTAAAGGGTCGGTAACGCGCAAGTGATGCCTCTGGTATTGCAGGCGTCCATAGACTACGGTGACCACTTACCATCAGGTGGGCCGTATGCTTGTTAGCCACCTTAATTGTGTAAAAAAAAACTAGTTCGTAACTAAAAAGATTATTTATAAATATTACTTTTACTTTAATATACATGAATATTAAGCTCTGACAACCATCGCTCATAGTTCATGACTCGCACCAAAAACTATATTAACACGCGAATGGGGTGTGGAAAACATTTCTAAAACTATTTCCATTAGCTAAATTCAGTATGTGTGTATTAACGAATATTCTAGAATATTATTAAAACGTGTATCTAATCTTTTCATAGAATTTCGTGCACGTGAATCCATATTCTATACTATTCAAGAATTTGAACTATTGATATATGTGATATACTGATACCAAGAATTTGTGTATATCGAACTATATTCTCGACTTTCAAACAGTCCCTTTAGTTCGGTAAATCGAATTGGAACTCCTTTGTTATTCTGCTCTCCTGGTAGCATAAGAGAGGACTTATAATTTATTTAACTCAAGGTTTGTTTCAACCAAACAATAGACTCTTGGCCAAGGCTCTTCATCGCTATTTCTGCCTTGAAAATACATAAATGTGAGTGCAATAAGGGGGTTAGTACCCTTTTAAAATACAATGGTCTGAGTCTTTGTATGCATCTAAATATGTTACTTTGTAATCATCATTATATTTTCTTTTCAGGTCTGTTGTACATTTGTAATTATCGATCTGAGAGGCTAAACATACTAAAAATTTTTGAAAGTACTTAATAAATATTTTCCTCCATACTGAATTTTGGTCACGGCAGCTAATCTAAATATCATATGCAGGCGATATTAAAGCACATAAGTGTGTGCAGAAACAGAAAGAAAGTGCACTGCCTCACTCTCATAGTCTGACGGGAAACCCTTCAAGATCGGAGACAGGTTAGATGCAGGACCAACAACTTTACGTACTTTCTAAGGTATAGAAAGAAAGAAAAATGTTTTATTTGAATCTCCATACATACATACATACATAATTTTAGAAAACAATAATAAAGACAATTAAGCAAAAAACGGTACATGGAGATCAAATTAGGCAACCGCGTCAGCTATTGTTGCAGTATAGACTGCAACGCTGGTATGCTCGCTGGCCTACTAACAATAATTTATTAATACACATCAATGCATAAGAAAATAAAACATACAAAAAATGGGATAAAAATAATAAAATAATAAAATACTATCATATAGCGTGGCGACGTGTCGCAACGGCATGCGTCGCCACGCCAGCAATCGGTTTTACGTGCGGCTATAGATGTTTCGCAAAGCAAAGGAACAATGTAATGTGTTACCGAACGCCACTTATAGTTGAGAGGGTGACGTCATGATCATAAGCAACTCAACTAACTGTTACTCCGGGCTGCTATTGAAAAATTTTGACAGTAAACTCCAATAACATATTTTTGTATCAAGGTCTCTAAACCTCCCAGCACAGCAAATGCATACACTAACGCTACACAACTAAGGCACTAGTCTACTACAACATGAGTAGAGCACAATGGCGAGTCCTTTGTTAGATTTTAATCTGTGTATTGTGTATCGAGCGCAAGTAATGCTTTTCTTATAAGAATAGCAGCGTAGGATTTACTAGATGTTCCCGCGGTTTCACCCGCGTTTATCGTTACTGCGCCGCCCCCGTGGGGCATAGCGTGATGTTATATAACCTATAGCCTTCCTCGATAAATATGCTATCCAACACTAAAATAATTTTTCAATTTGAACCAGTGGTTCCTGAGATTAGCGCGTTCAAACAAACAAACTCTTCAGCTTTATAATATTAGTATCGATACTACGTAGGACAGCAACATGTACTACGTGCTTAGTGTATCCCAATGCTAATATTATAAATGAGAATATGAGTTTGTTTGTTTGTTACGCTTTCACGCCTCACCTACTGGACCGATAATCATGAAATTTCGCATACACGTTGTCAGCTGTACAAAAAAGGACATAAGTACCTTTTATCCAGAAAAATGGTCGCGGGAATAATCTTAACTAATCTTATAAATGCAAAAATGAGATTGTTTGTTTGTTTGTTACGCTTTCACGCCTTAACTACTGAACCGATCAACATGAAATTTTGCATTCACGTTGTCAAGGGTACAGAATAGGACGTAGGGTACCTTTCATCCAGAAAAAATAACTGTTGCAAACCTAACCAAACCTAACCTACATTTACGCGAGCGAAGCCGCGGGTGAAAATAGTCTAGTTACAAAATAAAAATGTATGCTACTGTCTTTGGTGATTTATCAATGTTCAGACCTGATGAAAATCGATTCAACAGTTAAGTTGTGAAAACGTTGCAAACAGAACATTACTTTTTATATGATACTAGAGACTACCCGCGGCTTTGCTCGCGATAATCTATATTTTTTCAATATATGTACGTTTATACCTCGAGAACAGTACTTTTTTCCTCGATAAAAGGCACTTAAACCCGACTGGATCCATCTGACTTGATTACTAAATTTGATGAAAATTTTTAAAGCATTTCAAACAGAGCTACTGTTATATCATATCCACATTTAGACATCTGATTACTTGAGTATTGACTATTTTAATAAAAAAACTTATCGTTAAAAACTGGTAACGACTTCAGAGCTTAGAATACACCAGACATAGATAGTTTTAGGCACCGTAATAAAATTCTGATAATATATCTTAATAACGTTTCTCTCCATGTATCAAAATCAGGCTCACACAAGCCACACTCGAACTTGCGTTGCTGTACTGATAGAGCATTCAGTTATCTTTACCATTACTGTAATCACGAAATCCTCCTTTGAATGCATACACTTAGCGACTATCGAGCCAAGTTTAATGGATTTTCTTCTGTTGCGATTTTGTACGTCGATAACGCTTCCTACGCTTCTACCAGACTTTTTCCTTTGAGATAAGCATTGTGCCTCGAAAAGCGCAACTACAGTAAGAGAATTGTGTAAGCCAATAAAATATATTCGGCTGAAAGTATTCGAAGTGAATTGTTCTGCTTCACTCACTTGATATCGATGTGTATTGGAATCAGTTTTCTAGGAAACGAGGTTTGGCTAAATATCATATTTTGTACCACGAAGTAACTATCATTTGACCTCTGCAACCTGAATACTATATGCTTTATTTAGCCTAGTGATATGTAAATATGTATGTATATTATATAGCTTTCTGGGAAACTATAGGCTATTCAATTATCTTAGCTTAAGTATTAACCGCAACATTAAATATAAATTAAAACAACTATCTCAAAATTGGTGAGTACATATTTGAGCCGTTTGGTGTCGAAACGCTGGAGCCATGGGGTCCAAGTGCTAGGTCTGTTTGTAGAGACCTAGTTAAGCGGCTGATCGACGCTTCACGTGACCAGAGGGCTGGTATTTTCTTTGCACAAACAATAAGTATTGCCATTCAACGTGGCAATACTGCCAGTCTTCTGGACACGTTGCCAATTGACGACGATGCGGAGGAATATTATGTCGCTTTTTAATTTTGTTGTTTTATTTTTCTCTTTAATTAATGTCTTATAAATAATTTGTGTATACATATATATATATATATATATATATATATATATATATATATATATATATATATATATATATATATATATATATATATATGTATTATGTTAATTATTTGTTTAGTTATTAAATAAATAGGCCCTTTTTAATTAGCTTAAAAAGTATTAAACCTCAAAATTTATGTTAAACAATCTGTTTATGACTAGATACTGTTTGAAGGTGTTGATAGTTATTTTTTTATTTTGTTTTTATTTATAGACGAGCCTACATCACTGAAGGCATAGACAGAAGTATATTACACACCCGCTTTACCCCAACTATGGTTTTCAATCCCACTTAATAGAGCGTGAACCTATTGTTGCTTTTCGGGCACAGTACTGGACTCATAATGTATTAGAAAAACCTAGTAATACTTTACCCGACATGGAAATCAAAGTTGAGATCTAAGCAAGGCAATCACAGTCACTACCGCTACGTTATCAAAGCAGTGAAAACAGTTGAATAAGTATGTGTATGCATGTTTTGCATACACACATGCACAGCATGTTTTGCCATATGCACAGCATGTTTTGCCATAGACGGCGTACAAAAATAATTGATTGGTAATTACATATTAACGATATGTAAAAAACAGTAAATATTTCGAGTAATAAAATTAGTGATGCATAATTATATTCCAATGATGTTTGTATATTAATGAACAAACAAAAATAAACACAATGCGATACCTACTCGACATGGTCAAGGGTGCAACGCACGTTCTTATAATATTATTGAAAATACATTCGATTAAAATTCGACATTTCACAACCCAAGATTAATAATGGTGGATATTTGGATGGCTCCAGGCTTCGATCAAATATACCATAGATGCACATTCTCATACAAAAACCGCGTCAATATGTGGCACTGACCAGTACTACTTACTTATAAGTGTCTGCATTTATTATGCAATCCAGGAAGTAAGCTGGAATAACCATTGAACGCCCACTGAGAAACATTTTGTAATAGTTTAGTTAAAACGCGTCAATGTAAAGCGTCCTAAGTGTGTTACTCGCGATACGCAAGCGTACTAAGTATATGGTATGGTCTCCACCGTAGTAGTGGTGTCGATTCGCTCTCGCTTACGGTTAGCGCACGCAAGAGTGAGTGGGACAGGTGCATAATATAGCGCATACGACTGATTTATGCACAGTTTTGTTGGGGCCGTTTTTCGAGCGACGATCGTGCATCTATGGTATATTTGATCGATGGCTCCAGGTATCATTTATGCTCAGTTTTACAACTATCAAGTAAAAGTTATCCAAAAGATAAATCGTATGCTATCTCACTTTTGTTAGGTTAAAGAAGAGAGATGGCGAGACTCTTATCTTATATATAAATACTATTTGGAGGTAGTGTATTAGACCCTCAGCTTTATTGAACCTTAGAGATATAAATATTTTGCACTAGATTTTTCCTGCGGATGCACTCGTGTTAATTTAGGTTTGTCAATAAATTTCAAACTTAACCTAACCTTCCGTATATCCTTTTCTATAGACCTGACAATGTGTATGTGAAATTTCACAATGATCGGACGAGTAGTTAAGGTGTGAAAGCGAAACAAACAAACAAACTCACATTCGCAAATAAGGATATCTACACTTCTATATGGGTAAATAGCGTATTTTAGCTCGCAGTAAAAAATACCATGACAATTTTCGAGTACTGAACTGGTCGATAGTAATATAAAGGAATTCCAGGATACCTATTAGAGGTTCATTTTTTATTTATGTTCTCAGTTCTTTACGTGCTTATGTCTTAACATTAAAGGATTCTTTCGTTTGAGCCAAATGTTTAATCTATAAGGATTATTTTAGATTGACGTGTGATTTTTTGAGTAAAACGACGTGTAGTTATTACGAAGGTTGAGCAGCGATAGCTCAGTGGGGAGAACAACAGACTGCAATGCAGAGGGTCTCGGGTTCAAACCCACGTCGCGCACCTATGACTTTCGGAAGTTATATGACTTTTCGAAATTATGTGCGTATTGATTGACAATTATCGCCTGCTCCGTGCCTCGGAAAGCACGTTAAGCCGTTGGTCCCGGCTGCCATGAAAATCTATGGCAGTCATTATTGGGAGAGTGTCGACACAAAAGATCCCACTGGGTCAAAGTGTCGCCGGTCTGCACTGACTGGCCCCCACATAAGATAAGATATTACGAAGGTTTATTTGCAACTGCTAAATCATTCGACATCATTCGACATAGTGGACTGTAAATAGATATATGCATATTTAGTATGTACGTGGCTCACACACAAAACTCCAATCCATTTAGACACATTAGAGCTGGCAGGAAATTTATTTCACAAATCATGTGTTTTATTTTTATTTTGCTCTGACATGAAAATTAGAAGACTTACTTGTTTTAAATTTGGAGGGATTATATTGGGAGATGTAGCACAAAATGGTAAAAGCGCGCTTCAGACCCACCTTACCCCTGGCCATACCGCTGGTGCTACGGTGGGTCTCTTAAAGTTAAAAGTTTCCAGGGAGAGCGCTGTTGTCTGAAATACAGATAATAATTTATCTAGTTAGACATTTGATTTATTTTCTTAATTTCAATTTTTATTTCTTACATAATTATATTTACCATTTTATTATAATATTATTATGAATCGTAATTTTGTAATTCCAAACATTTCATGAATTCATTTGTTGTCTGATTTTTAATTGTATTAATTTGGTTAATGATTGTTTAAATCCTGATGAATATTAATCTCTTACCTAAATGTTTGTATGCCTATTCAAGGTACATTGTATAAGAATCATAAAAACTGTTACCATCTATATTTAATGTACCTACAACCAATGCAAATAAAATTTATTCTATTCTATTCTAGTTCAGACACAGATGCCATAAAGATATTAAAAAAAAAAACGATACCACTGACTAATAGTGATGTAATGTAATAATTCCTCGTGATTCACCCACTGTACAGATTAAATAAGTTATCGATACCAACGAACAAATGTTTACTCGACATTCCCAAAGGTGCGATTAAGTAATTATTTAAAGCCTATGTCTAGCAGTCGACTGCAACGTGCTTATTGATGATGATGATGATTGTGAAAATACTTCAGCTTATTGTAAATTAGCCTCGGCTTTTATATAGTACTATGTAACTCTGGCTGAGCATTTCACTATTACTCGGTCAGTTTTTTAAATTATGTATATAATGTTGTATGCCGTGTTAAAGTAAGTCATATACATGTAATAATATTGTACACCATACCACAACAAGATACGAATATTCATAAATATGTAATGTAAGCGTACTTGTAAGCTGACTCCTATGTTATTTTACTTAAGTAGAAGCCAATTTTTCACGACACAATAAAATAAATTCATAAAAGGAACGTATAACACTTCCTGTTCTAATATTCTCGTGAGAGTATGTTTGTATAATAAAGGCGAAGGCGAAGCTCACAAATAAGATGGATACAGAACATTGAACTATATATTAATAAAGCTCGGGGTACCTATCATTTAACTTAAAAACATATGAAAAAGTCATATCGCTAGTATAAAAACGTCATATAATTTATTTAATAATATTATTATAATATTAATAAATAAATTACCGTAACTTCGCATGACTTTAGCCCTGTGGGGTGACATTGGCCCTTAACTAGAAAAAGTTTAAAGCCACCAGACCACTATCATACTTTTTGCCGATAAAATACACGTGGAAATCAATTGACTATAAACTGTCAGTAAAACAGCTTCTTCGGCCAATGTCACCCCTCAGGGCTAAAGTCATACGAAGTTACCGGTATATAAATTGAAAAGTATTTAATTTCATCATCACCATCACCTCACATCCAGAATGTAGAAATTATTGCGGCATAAGAAAGGCGCATCTGATTTTCATTTTATGATGGCAGAACAAAAGACTCGCGTCCCACCCTGTCCGCAGTGTCCGCGTATGGAAGACGTTCTATGTTTGAAATTACTATTGTAGTTGTATCATAATATAGTTAAATGATATCGAATATGGTTGCCATTGTACAAACGACCCACGCACAAGTAACACGTAGATATAATGAGCTCGTATGTAATCATCGCGAATGACTTGCACATGCAGCTTGCTCAAGCCAATTTCATAGTGTACCTACTGATGTGGCAAATAGAGATACTGGAAATAACCGACATCTAAGTAAAAGTCAAAAATCGTTAGTTCTGGTCACAAAGTAATACTTATAACCTTCTTCAATGAACTCATACATACACATATGGGCTCACGAATATATCCGTGAACAGATGGGATATAGGTGTATCATACCCAAAGGGTATGAAGGATCACCAGCTATATTTTAAGATCCCACGTAATAGTGAGTGACGCAGTTGCCGTCTACCGGACCTAGTTCTAATCTCCATGCTGCTACTCATAATGCTCGAACACATTGCTCGACTAGGAAATCAAAACTAAGATCTCATGCACATCAGTCACATTCACTAAAGCACCGCGCAAACATTATTGATAAGCAAGTTACCTACTGTATTAACATTTACGTTAGTTTCTGTTTCAGTCAAAGGCCTACGAGTCTAGCTAACAAAGTACGCATGACAGTAAAGCATTCACAGATAATCAAATTTAATCCTCGCTATCTGTCGTATCAAAGTCAGTCCCTCTGTTACATACCACAACAGTTCCTATCGCGTTGTTGATGTCTGACATTTCACTCGATGTTCGAAAATAATTCGTTCCGAAATAGAAGCGCATAGTTTCGCGCCAATTGCCAAAACAATAGGAATTCTCTTTGTCGAATTCAAATGATGGAAGGAATTTCCATGGGTTTTGTGGTTAACCTTTATTATCAGATAAAGTTTAACGTATAGTTTGGCGGGATATTTGTTTAGTTTGGTGGGATAGGAATATAATTATAATCTCTATAATAATCACTAAATCTCTTTCGAGCCTACTGCCAAAACTTCTACACTTGCAGTCTGTGGGTCAAATATACACAGAGGGCATACAACGCTCTGCGCATACAGTATAACAATGCTTTCAGGATGCTTGTGGGGCTGCCGCGATTTTGTAGCGCATCAGGCATGTTTGCTAACGCGAGGGTTGACGACTTCTATGCCATAATCCGAAAGCGATGCGCCTCGCTCCGACACAGAACATGCGCCAGCTCCCACAGCATGCTGAGAGCATTGACAAACCGGTGGGACTGTCAGATGCTCGGCCGATGGGTGAGACTGCACACTCAATTAGGAAGTAGATATAACTAATATTGTTTGTCATGTCTATCTGAGTGTCCAGTGATTTGTGTTTATCTGTGTTTTATTGTATGTATGTTCACTAACAATAGTTAATAAGTTGCTTTGTAATACTAATCCTATGGACCTAACAGTCTGCAAATAAATAATAATAATGATTATTATTATTATAAACAATGCAACCTTGTTGGTCCAGTGGTATAAGTGCACAGCAAAGATATTGTATAATAGAACTAGTGCACCGTAAAAGCTGACGGCGCGGATGGCGTAGTAGGTAGTTCAAGTTGTCACGTCACGACATTACACCAAGTGTTAAGTAAGCGAGATGACCTCCAGCCACCTTGAGATTTGACCTGGGGGTGGTGGGCTGCGTGGGCCTGCTCGCCACCCGATCAGCGCCAGGTCCGAGAGGCGGCGTGCGTGTTCCCACGTGCGCCTCTGTGTCAAGTCTTTGTCCTCCCACAGGGGGACGGTGGAGGAAGTATTTTTTGTGTAGTGGCCTGCCGTTTCACACGGCGGATCGAAACCACGGCGGGGTCGCGATTGCATGTGAAAGCGATTCGCGCGGCCTCGCCGTCTATGGTTATGTCGAGGAACACCGTGGTAGGTTTAGTCGGTATTACCGGGTTATCTTTTCCCTGGTGAGCCCGACATAACCTCTCCGTCGCCCCGCGGAGAGGTATGCGTCAAAGCAGGGGATGCTTTGACGCATACCTGTACCAATACGTGAAGCGAAATCTTTATACCCCTTTTTATGAAAATTGCGCAGACGGAGGAATATCAAATTTGGCACAGTTAAAGTTTATATAAAGAAGGAGGGGCGAATCCTAATATGTTTATAAAATATACATTAGAAATATATTAAGTTAATGAAAAAGCAGTACACGCACACAACCATGCGTTTGACACAAGCAGTCGAATCGCGTTCGTAGTATTTCGACATTGTGCGGCTGATGTCGTAGAATTCTTCAAATTTCGTCCACTTGGCGACCACTAGTATAATTAAACACGTATTGTGTTTGGCCGCCGGTGTGCCGTTGCGACACAATAGGTTAATGAAATTAATTTATGAGAGGTATGTCAAAATGAGTAGAATTTTTATCAGTTGCATTCTAAAGAATGTTTTTACTATAAACGCTATTTGATTTATCTGCTCTTACAGAAATTGATTAATTACTTTGAAGGATAAAAATCGAATATAAGTGAGTTTTTCGCAACGTCAAAGTTCTTTTGTTGTGGTATTGAGACCGCTGTGAACAAGGATAATGTTACAAGGAAAGTATAACGTATTACTTTGTATGTCAGGATAAGGATAGAGTAAGCATTCAAATGACGCGCATCAATATTATTTAAAATACCAGTCTTTATATTAGCAGAATTTGCGGATTTTTGTACGACTATATTGGCAAACAAGCCCACGGACCACCTGATGGTATGTGGTCACCGTAGCCTATGGACGCCTGCAACACCAGAGGCATCACTTGCGCGTTCCTCCGACCCTTTAGGAAAGGAACTGGGAAGGAGACGGAGCGGGAAAAGGGAAAGAGGGTGATTGGCCCTCCGGCACTCTCACTCACTGACCGAAACACAACAGTAGGAATACTGCTATTTCACGTCGATATTCTATGAGAGGGTAGTCCTTCCCCGGTTGAGCCGGCCCATTCATGCTGATATCAGCGAGGCTCTACTATTCATGATATTTTTTATTTATTTATACAACTAAAGTGACAAACTAGCTTAAGGCCCACCTAATGGTAAGTGGTCACCGTTGCCTATGAACGCCTGCAATACTATACGCCGGCATCACCTGCGCGTTTACGACCCTGTAAAAATCTTCCACCCTTTAAGATTAGTTGTAGGTAGACTGTAACTCCTTCTTCCTCTAAATATACATTAATCTAAAAACTTATAATTTTTAAAGATAGAGTGAAATAAGTTTGTGAATGTGAATAGACAATTCTGGATCTAGAAATAACTAGCGGTCGCCTAGTGCTCGAAATTCGACCAACTGCTATATATTATGTCATGTCATTATACTCGTATGTATATTGATATATGTAACCATAGTTACGCGCTTCGACTGCGTGTGTCAAATGCATGGTTGTGTGCGTGTAGTGTTTTTTCATTAATTTAATGTATTTATTATACATATTTTATATAAATATTAGCATTCATCACTTCTTCTCTGTATAAACTATAAGTGTGCGAAATTTCATACTCCCCCGTCCGCCCAATTTTCGTAAAAAAGGATCTAAAGTTTTCGCTTCACGTATTAATATATAGATTCCTGCATCGCAGGGGATAACAAATATTCAAACAACGGATACAAAGACTGGAAACGGAACGGATACATATACCCCAACTCGGGTCATCATTTGTCTCGTGTGGGATTCGAACCCACTACATTCGACGTAGTGGCAAGGCGACCACTACTGACCCGCGCAGTGAAAACTAAGTGATCCTGTCAACTTAAGCTTACAATTATTATTTTTCTAGTAACGTTATCATTTTTGTTGTAATAAAATTTTCTATATTTTCGCAATATACATGATTTTACTTTCAATGCATCTAAAATGTGTTAAATCCTATAATACAATTTAAACTTTTTACGATCTAAAAACCTTTGAATAAAACTATGGCTCGCCTTTAAAAGGTTTAACTATATAATAGCTTCAACAAGTTTTAAGCATGATTAATCTTTGTAGTGATAATGCCTTTGTAAAAGGACTTTGAGGTTAACGCGAAGCTAAGATGAAAAGAAATCTTCTTGGTTATTTGATTATCCAGACAGTAAAATGGTTGGCAACATTTATCCAATAAGGGCACTGTGTGGGTAAACATTTTAGTTTAATTTAGATCAATTTGTTAAATATTTTATTCTTATGTTATTAAGTCAGATGTTTTCAGAGCTTCTTAAGAATGCGGTTTGTTTTCAGTCGAGGGACAAAACGTCCAAAACAATTGTTGCCTTTGAGCAAACACGGTGCATTTTTCTTTCATGCAAATTTAGGATGATTTTATTGAGCCTATAAACGAATGTATCCAGTGCAAGTAAACACTCCTTTGTATAGTTGGGTAAACTTAAGTTAGATATACATTCAACGTAGGGTCACCTGTAAAAATTCATCTGTAATGTCAAGAAGAGATCGTTCTTCCAAAAATATAAAATATTATGTAGAAGTGGTCGAGTCCACTACCCGACGATTGGACATAAACATTAGCGAAAACTAATGCAAACAGACCACCGAGACATTTTATTAGATGAAAACAGGACCGAACAGTAAATGACCTTGAATAACCACATTAAAATGTCTGGCACCGTGCCTCATAGACAGCAATCAGTTTACCTCAATAGTTAGACCAAAACGGCATAGAAAACTTTTATGTACTTAACATAAAACTGATGAAAGTGCCTTTTAGTCCGCCTGCAGACCACATTAAATGCTAAATAACTGCTAAAACGATTCGAACAACCTTTGTGAACGCAGCGTCAAGGTGACAATATCTAGGTAACAAAACATTTTATTCCTAAACTTGCTAGTCTTCATTTGTTTGACCTAAACCTTCGCGCGCTTCGTATATTTTAAAACCGAGCATTTGGCTAAGACTAGGGCAGGCAGACTGGTAGTACCACTCTACAGAAGATTGTAGGCAAACAGACATAAACACACACACACACCCTCACACACATCACACACACACACACCCTCACACACATCACACACACACACACATACCCTCACACGCACCCTCTCACACACACACACACACACACACACACATACACTCATACGCACATACAAAATTAACTTCAGTATGTTCTAAATTTAAACTATGTGTGTTTCAAATGTTTTTGTAACAATTTTGAATCATTTGCTTTTGAGAAGGAACTGATTGCCATTATACAGCTCACGCTAGTTTGGGAATCAGGGCTAACACTTTAATTGTATATACCTTTTTGTTACAATAAAGAATTTATTATTATTTATAATATGTCATATGCCTATTGTAATTAAGTGTTTCAGCATGATGTAAGCATTGATTGCTGTAATGACTCATGTCAGTAATAACATTCTGTTCATTACTTTTTCTTTAAACTCTTGCACTAAGAATAATTCCTGTACTTTACAAACATTCAAACAACAGACACAAAGATCACCCAGACTCGAAACAACCTTTTATGGATCATACAAATTTTTATACCGCGTGGAATTCGATTGTAATATCAGCAAGGTGACTAATGTTATCATTTTTTACCTTTCACTGGTACCACAGCGATTACATTTTAAAAGGCCTTTCTGGGAAAAATATCCGAGTAATACTCCTAAGGTTGTAATCGTCCATCTACCGATCCGTATGTTATTTGCCATCCTAGTAGTATAAAAAAGAGGTAACAAAATATTTTATCCCTAAATTTGCTGAAGGACATTTATTTGACCTCACCCTGCGCGCACTGAGGGTACAAATGGGCACAGTCATGTATTTTATATAGGTCTGTTTTGCGATATATCGTGCCATATGTTTCAATGATCGTTACACTTATCTGAACGTGTCTGGTTTACAAGTGAACGCTATGCGATGTTAGTTATGCGAAATAGTTGTAAAGGACGAAAGTTTGCTTGTAGAGTCCATGTGCGTGTCGTTATTTTTGTTTAAAATTACTAAAATGAGTCTCTAAATCAGTGCACATAATTTTCAAATTATGTGCACTGATTTAAAAATCAACATTTAAAAATCATCATCATCAAATTATGTTTATTATTATTTTCAAATTATGTGCACTGACTTAAAAATCAACATTTAAAAATCATCAATCAAAATCATTTAAAAATCAACATTCAAATCAACTCCTGCACTAGGGTTTATATAGTAGCTACTAGCTGGCAAACAATCAGAAATTTATTAAATAAAAATATAACACTTATTAGTAAGGATTACCTTACTTTAATATTATAAATGCGAATGTGAGTTAATTACCAGTAATGTTATTAGTAGTTTATCAACTTGTCAATGCTTAACCAATATTGTCACACGAATCTGTAAGAGGAAGGCGCCAGTGTCTGTAACACAGTTAATACTAGCACAGGCACTGACGTTCACTCTATCTCTAAAATACATAGCGTTGTACATAATGGTACTTTTGTATATTATGTGATTGAGATGGACAAACTTTATTTGGCTTTTGATAATAAATTATTATTATTATTATTAGTTTGTTTGTTACGCTTTCCCGCCTTAACTACCCGACCGAACATCTTGAATCTTCGCGTACAAGTTCTTAGGGAAACAGAAAAGGACATAGGAGGTACCTTTTGTCTTAAAAAGTATGTACTATTACTAACATAAACTAACCTACATTTACGCGAGCGTAACCTCGGGCAAAATCTAGTGAATTATAAATGAATTATCAAATCTTAGGAAACAGAGTATGGCTTTCGGTCACAACACTTCGCTGGTGTCCTGTAAGAGAGCGTTACTTCCTCACATACGACTGCTATCACAGAATATTTGCGAAAGGTGAGCTTCTCCAGAGTTACAGCAGCTCCATTAGGTGGACAAACGCCACATAACAAAGTTTGCAGCCTAATTATTTCGTGTCGATAAACAGATATTTTTTAAGTCTTCTCCCGTACCAGGAGTAAATCCTTTGTCGCAGGGGACTTAACAACATTTAAACAACGGACACAAAGAACACCTAGACTTGGAAGAACCATTTGTGGATCACGCAAAATTTTGTCTCGTGTGGGATTCGAACCAACAACACTCGGTACAGTGTCAGTGGTGAGGCAACCAGTTAAACCTAGTGGTACCCTACCCTTTCATTACTCACTGCACGAATGATGTAGTTGTCATTCGTGCAGTGAGTAATGAAAGGGTAGGAAACAGAGTATGGAAGCTGGTGTTCTGTAAGAGAGCGGTACTTCCTCGAGCAGTCGGACTCATTTGTACAATCACAAAATATTTAGCAAAGATGAGCTTCTGCAGAGTTACAGCAGCTCCATTAGGGAGGTACAAATACAAAATGAAGTTTGCAGCCTTATTACTTCATGTCGATAAACAGTATTTTTTTAAAGTCGTCTCTTGGACTAGGAATAAATCCTTTGTCGCGGGGGACTTTACAACATTCAAACAACGGACACAAAGGACATCCTGACCTGGAACAACTATTTGTGGATCACACAAAGTTTTGTCCCGTGTGGGATTCAAACCAATAACACCCGGCATAGTGTAAGTGCAAACATTTTTTTTGTAAATAATAGCACCATTGAACTTTCACTCACACTCTCAGAGTAAGGGACCTTATTCTAAGGGTGTAGCGCTTTTATTTGCATGGGATAGCCAAATGCTGCAAACCCTAATCTTTGATAAAGTATTACTACAGCAGTAAACAATGCTTACTTGCAAGCAACTCAGCAGAAATGAGTCATAAATAATTATTTATTCTGTACTTAATTCATAGAAGTACTTATTAAAGCCACGGAACTAGCTCTACAGTTTTACTCTCCTGCAATACAAACATGCTATGAATATATATTTTCAGTAAATACCCACAAAGAAATAAAATTGGAAAATCTGGTTATGACGTTATCACTTATGCAAATAGGAAAAATAAAATGCTACTTTTAGTAATAATTTGCTAATAGTTGTTTCTGTGAAACCTTACCAATAGTCTATCGAAAGTATACTCAGAAAATATAGCTATTAATGAAATTTATAGGTAGAATCAATAGTCGTTTTATTGTAAATCAATTCATCAATGGTTACTGTATATTTTTTGTTTATTTCACTTATAATCAAAAATAAATCTGCATACATTTATTGCAAGTAACCAAATAACGATATCGACCGTAATAATTTCATTGTAAAGAAGAATGGACGTCTACCTTATCACAATTTACGGTTCGAGCCGTCCACGTAGTCCACCGTCCAATCAAAACAAAGAATCGTTTATTAACATACAAAAAATATTATCCTAGGGTACCAAAATGACAAGCGTTGATATTGTTTGAGCCCGTTTTTTTATATATTCAATGTAAAGCATCCTTTGTACAGAAACTATCAACAGTACGTACATGCTATTGTAATATAACAAGGTACCTATTAATAAAACATGTACAGAGTACCAAAACACAAAATCAAAAATAAAAAGGGAATACAATAAAATTCCGATGCATAAAAATTGCGGCATATGGTAACCAACTATAAATATTTTCACTACAAACCAGTCAACGTTACCCACTGCAAGATAAAAGTCCAGAACGCGGCATAATTAAGACAGCAGTTGAAAAGTACCCGGCGGCTTTTATAGGGTTATCAATGTTGACGTCATATCTGTAAATGACGTTGAGAACCGTCTTATTCATTGGAAAAATCGAAGAGAATTGCCTTGTACTGGGGCCAGAGTGGCTTGGGAAATGCGAAAATTTATAGCACAATGAACAAGAATGTGAATGTAAAATCACTTTCGCGTGAATTACTTTACTGTGTACTGTATTAGGATTGCCTCAATGATGCTGGCAGCGTTGACCCAATATTTTCTAGATTTTTTTTGAAAACGCTTATTACATCAGAAATCAAAATATGTATATTCATTTAAAGAAAGATAAAAGATAAAATTTAATCCCAAATAGTTTGTGTGTGTGTGTGTGTGTGTGTGTGTGTGTGTGTGTGTGTGTGTGTGATCGTGTGATGTAGTTCATAGCAGATGGCTTTAATCACGCACACTATAGATGTGCACAGAACTTAACAGGCTGTTAACCTATTGTCATTTGAATAACCTCGTGAAATAAGTTTAAGTTATATTTTATGTTAAATGAAAGACTTCCATATTAGGAAGCCAAGCCCATGATGCGGGGTACCTTATAAACCTGGAATTAACGGACACAAAGTTTGCCCATCAAGCAAGTGTTCAAAGATCACACATACATATAATCTTATGTGGGATTCGAATCCACAACAGGCAGCATGGCGGCAGCTACGTAACGGCACATGCCCACTGCACCACCCATGCATTTTCCATCTGTATAATCGTTTCGGTTGGTTTTAAGGAACAGTTGTCAAATCGGGCATGTTATTGAGCGTAATAAAAAAACTAAAAGCTCTTGGTTACTGCCGGTAATTGGACACGACACCTCACGATCGATTACAAGTACAGGCGGAAATTTGTACCTCGGAGCCAGTGAGAGCAAAACTTGAATAATGTTCATTTTCAAAATATGTAGTAATTTTCCACTGCAAGAGAAAAATGTTTTCATTCGTGTAAGAATTTTACCTGTACCGGCATTCACCATCTCATTCTCCCTAGCCTTTATTATTCCCAAGACACTTGGGGTCGGCTTTTCTGGTCTAACCGGATTTGTCTGGATATCAGTTTTTACACGGAGCAGCTGCCACCTGACCTCCCCAAACCGAAGGCTAACGATACCCTAAGGCTAGACCAGTGACAGGATATTATAGGGCACTGACTTCCCAATAACGCCTGCCATAGATGTTCATGGCAGCCGGGACTGACGGCTTAACGTACTCTCCGAGGCACGGAGCAGGCAGCAGATAATTGTTATTCAATACGCACATAATTTCGAAAAGTCATATAACTTCCGAAAGTCAGAGGTGCGCAACGTGGGTTCGAACCCGAGACTCTGTGCATTGCAATCAATTGGTCTCCCCACTGAGCTATCTCCGGCATTCACCATGATGGTACTATAATATTAGGTATGTGTATAAGCTGTCCCACTACTAAGCACGGGCTTCTTTTCTGGGTGAGAAGAGTAAGGCCATAGTCTACCACGCTGGCATAGTGCGGCTTGCAAACTTTACTCTTCTTCTTCTTTTATATCTTCGAGAACTCTCAGACATGCAGGTTTTCTCACGATGTTTTCCTTCACCGCTAAAGCACTATAACCATTACTATTATGAATCTATAACCAGGCTGTATTTTTACACTATAGATTTTTAATACGCACACGGTTTGTCTAAAAAAATAATATTTCCCTTTGATATTTTTTATTGCCATTGGTGGCAGACACCAAGTGGCCTACCTTATGGAAAGTGGTAACCGCTGCTCATGGACTTCAGCAATGTCAGGACATAGCAAAGCCATTACCTACAGTGAAAGAAGAACTCTTTTTAAACCTTTTTTGAAGAAGGACATATCATAGCGCTCGGGAAACACCAAAGAAGGCAGTTCATTCCAGAGCTTGCTCGTACGTGGCAGAAATGATCGCTGAAAGCGTACCGTCTTGGATTTGAACGCTTCCAGGTGATTTGGATGAACCCTGCTTCGTTGTCGAGTGGTACGGTGATAAAAAGTGGCCACTGGTACCATCCATCATCATGGTCATCGGTCGATGACCTGAAAAAGGTGGCTGGAGGTGACTGGATGGCGAAAACGGGAGATCGGGCCTTGTGGCGCACCCTGGTGGAGGCTTATGTCCAGCAGTGGACTGCAATAGGCTGAAATGATGATGATGATGACTGGTACCAAATCAAACAGTTCTTCAGAAGTCTAAACGCAAGATAATATGAGTAGGACATAAAATGTTTATCCTGGACTTTACATATTTACTGGGCGAATTACATATATTATTATGTAGAATATACCAACTGTGAAGATTCTTCGAATATCTTTCATTTAAACTGACATTACTCTGACTACATAATGGAAGGGTTTAAGGCGATCTAAATGTTACTTCATCTATTTATCTATACGAATAACTCGAACAATCAGCCTGAAACTTCAGGATTTACTTTTCATGGCCTACTGTTTTCATATTTTTGTCGGTTTGTTTCAGTATTATGTACTAACTTATGTATGCTGAATAAACTCATTTTATTATGAGTTTCACAATTCAGTACCTTGCATGTTTAACTTAAAATCTAGGCAATATTTCATTTAATTACATTCAGTAAATCCAGACACACTAACGGTGAATAAAATGAACCGCGTAGACCACGAAAAAGATCTGGTTACCTTCATACATATAATTTCACCATTTACTTGTAGATGATGAAGTAGTAAGGCTGGTGCATAGAATGAACCGCGTAGACGAAGTCACGAAAAAGCCAAGCTAGTTTCATACATTTCACCATTTATTTGCAAAAGATAAAGCTGTAAGAATGAAATAACAAACAGTGTCCAACTACTATTCAAGTATTATCCATTTAAATGTGCCATGACAATTAAAACTCCCTAAATAGTCCTTACCTTAATTTCAAAGCTCATTTGCACCCATAAATATATTTCACTAGCCCAACCCCTTACACAAACGACTAAAAGCCGGCCTACAAATCTGGGTTGATTGTCAAAAATTAATTTAATGCATGACATGCTCGCCACCATTAAAGCTGTGTGTGACGTGACGCACGAACGCAACGCATTTGGTTACTAAGCGTGTTATGACGTTTTATTTTTAGAATACTCTGTTGACTGTTGCTGGGCTTTTCATTCTATACTAGATTTTGCCAACGGTTTCGCTCACGTTTATCTAAATTTTTCAATATATTTCTATCCATATAGAAATAGGGAACAATACTTTTTTCGTTCCCGTTCCCAAAAGATGGAAATATCAGAAAAGGACATACGGTACCCCCATGTCCTTTTATGTACCCCTGGTAACATATATTGCGAAATTGCATGTTGATAGGCCAAATAGTTAAGGCGTGAAAGCGTAATAAACAAACAATTAATTCACATTCGCAATTTACAATATTAGGTAGGAATTTATATATCGGTAGATTTAAACCTATTTTCCGCAAATTTTGGTAATGTTATCGATATCATTGTATCCAAAAGTATACTTTGACCTATAACTTGTCCTTGCTCCGAAATATCAGTTTCACTCGAAAATTTTTACAAGGACTTCAATCTAACTAATTATACTAAATAGTACGTAGATACGTAACAGATAGCAACAGCCTTTTACCAGGCAGATTTCTAGACTTTGAGCTAGTACTAGGATTTCTTGATAGAGAAACCCAACAAGATTTTACCAGATCCGTTATCAAATCAACATCATAATATTTAAAGGCTTATGTTTAACTTATCACCAGATATAGTAAAATTTAACAGTCAAAAATAGTAAATGATCACCAAAAAATAGTAAATGATCACAAATATTATAACCGCATTTTAATACCAAAAATATTAATTGCACAGCAAAGAGATTAAAATAAGTCGACTTCGACTATTTTTGGGTGGATTTAAGAAGGAACCTAACATAACCTAACCCTTCCGAGACGGAATGCAGTAATTTGAGGCGTATAGGTGTTCGTTATGATATATTTTAGTAAGCATATTTTGGTGTGCAACTACTATTTTTGGTGGTCATTATATTTAATCCCATATTTAAATACACATTATGCCAAAGACTAATGAGGCAATTCAAATAGTAATAGACTTGTCCTCCTTATTAACTTAGTCAGTGACATTTCACACTGAGGGCTGAGCTTTCACACATCGAATTCAAACTAATAAAATAAATATGAATGTGAGTTTGTTTGTTTGTTACGTTTTCACGCCTCTACTACTTGACCGATCATCATCAAATTTTGCATGCACGTTGTCATAGGAACAGTCCCCTCTCTACGACTAGTCCAGTTTATGATATAGTCTTCCCCTACACCAACCTTTAAAGGTTATATTAGGTGGAGTCGCTGTACCTTCCAGTGCCCGAGAGCACCTTTCGGGACCAGTTATAGACGGGTTTTGACCCCAAATCTCGACTCTCGTAAGCGAGCTAGGTAGCTGATTGTCATAGGAACAGAAAAGGATATGGAGTACCTTTCATCCAGAATGATGTATTGTTACTTACATAACTTAACCTAGCGTACATTCATGCGAGCGAATGGCGGACAAAATGTAGAAAAGTTATACATCAATTTACTGATAACCTAACTGAATACAAAAGTGAAGCAATTGAACTATTTTATCAATACAACTGACATTTTTAATTTGTTTTTGTTATACTGTATGCCATAAGTAACTTGTATAAGGCCGTAATAGCTTAGGTAGGACCTTCCTGTGTCTGCTTCATTGCGTTATTAATTCAGGTTTATAATAAGCAGCAAAGTTAACCAATGTTGGCTCCAATACGTATATACCAACATATTGGAGCCAACATTGGTTAACTTTGCTGATTTCCTTTAAGTGTACTGCATTGTACTCTCCTTGTAATATTAAAATCGGTTAACGTAAAGCTTCTTCAATAGCTCTATATTTTAAAAGACAAAAACAAACATCTAAAACTCCACCCGCTGCTTCGAAGCACGTAAGTTGTTTGAACTGTCTGCTTCTGCGTCACATTTCAGGACACGTATTTCATATCCAAACTAACGTCAAACACCAAACACGTATTTCATAAAACTAACGAAGCTTAAATCCTCTAAAATATTTAAACGCTAAGCAAACTCGACAAGGCTTGTTCACATTGTAGAAAAGTTTTGCATACACTTCTTTTATTGGAGACTAGATGTGCCCACGGTTTCACCCGCGTTTATGATTACTGCGCCGCCCCCGTAGGTCGTAGCGTGATGTTATATAGCCTATAGCCTACCTCGATAAATAAGCTATCTAACACTTAAATACTTTTTCAATTCGATCCAGTAGTTCCTGAGATTAACGCGTTCAAACAAACAAACACAAAGTCTTCAGAATAAAAAATTAGTATAGATATCATCATGCAAACAATCTCTCCCGTATATCCTTAGCCAAGATTTATTATAATAAACCGTGACCCACTAGATTATACCTTAGTGGGACTAGCCGGACCTGGAAGGTCCTACAACTTCTGGTATCGCGTAGCCATCCAAAAGCAAGCCCACTGCCCTGGAATGCAAAGGGCAAGAGAAGAAACACAGTTGTGGTAATCAACACAAGTGCCATAACCCCTCGCTCCACTGGGCGTGGAAGTAATCAGTTGATGAAAACCAACCTAATGAAACTAAAAAATATGTTATACTCATATTTCTAGGTTTTCTAGGTTCCACTTAAAACAGATGAGCTTATTGTTGTCTACTGGTCGCATATCCAGACTCCATACTGTTAAAAGAGTAAAAATTAAAAAGCTGTTCAGTCCACTTACAATAAGAAAAAATATCATTAGAAGGATTTAAAAAGCAGTGTAGACGTAGGATTAGATTTCGTGTGCAAATAGCGTGACGTCACATAACCCCGAGAACGACAATTTCCCGCGCAGTACTTTGACAGCGGACTGATGTGTTGCCACTTCTCACAACTTCCCGCCAAAGTTGCCCACCATATTTTAATTTGCGGAATATGTCAGGGATCCGACCTTTTTATTTTATGTTCCTATGTTAAATTATTCTCTTTTGTACTCAATGACATTGACTTCGGCGCTTTAAAAGTGTTTGTAGTGAGTTTTAAAGGCTAGAAAGACGCGTGGCAAGAGAGCATTATGGCGCTCGATATAACAAGTCGTTTAGGTACGTAAATAAAATGGATAATAATATTATTATATGATTAACTAACAAGTAATACCAGAAAAGCGACGTCAGAAAACGAACAAGAACAGCTGCGGTACGGCTCCTGTAGAGCCTGGTGCAAACCTGCGTGCTGCAGCACCGAACACACCGGTGTACATCTCTCGCTTGCACTTCACCACTAAGGCGGAAGACATCGCGGAATATGTACGCCAGAAGTCCAAGTACATGCCAAGAGTGCAGCTGCTGGAATCGCGTCGCAACGTCAATTTCAAGGCGTTCGTGGTGCGAGTCCCGACTTGCTTTCTGAACGTATTCATAAAAGAGGACTTTAGGCCGAAGGGTGTGGTGTTCCGTCGCGCACAAGTGCCACATGAACGCACAACGACAAAGTGCAAGTGAAGCAGTACTAACATAGTTAACAAGTTATATAAATACTAACAGAAATTGTATGTCTATGTAGGTATAATATGTATATATTTACAAAAGGTATGTTTATCCATTGTCTAGTACCCATAGTACAAGCTCTGCTTAGTTTGGGCTAGATGGTGTTGTGTGTATGTATTATAAAATGTTATAATTATGTAAATTCAGGTTAAGGTATTTATCTATGGGCCTATGCAGCCCGAAATAAATGATTAAATTTGTGTTTCTAAAAAATATAATGAAAATCATAAAGTGAATATACATAGAATAGACAAAGAGGAGAGCTAGATAATTAATATCCTGAAATACGTATGAAGGTGACTAGAGTGAATCATGCGATATTCTCACTGTATGCATTACTTAGACAAAATATCACTTAGACTACTAATTGATATATTTTTACAGTCTGTAGTTCAAAGCTTACCTAAGTTCTTACGAAACAGAAATTCTTGTTAATAGATAGAAGACATTGGAAAAATCCTGTTCGGTCATACAATTTTACAAACTTGCAGTAACTATACCGATAGCGAGTGTTAGTGACATAATATAGACACCTCGAAAAGGTACGTAGGGCGAGGGATATTCTGCCAATAATGATTTTAAATCCATAAAAAATACCACATTTTCGTTTTATATCAATGAATACGTACCTACTTGAAATCCCAAATAGGTATAATATAACCAGTCTGAACAATTTCAGAGAAGCATAGTTACCAAATGTTCAAACGAAATCAATTTGAATTTGAAATCTTCATCTAAAGTTTAATTTAGTGGAGCAGACATTATTTAATTTATGTGTCTATCTGGAAAAAACGGTTTGATAAAGCATGACAGACTGCAGTGAAATCAATAGAATTGATAAAGTTCTCTATCATTTGAATACCATTGTTGCACTGTCAAAATTGTCATTTTTTATGAATCCACAATGACAATGCGCTTATGTTACCTTTTACCAATTTATGATTTACGGACGCTTGCAAAATCCCAGTATGCGTACGTAAGCGTTTAGTATAGTAATCGCTTACTATCAGACTAACAGAATACCTGTTTCCATACTATAATGTCCGCCAGACCGAATTACGGTCACGGCATGGCGGCCAATTTAACACGTTCACTGTGCAGCTATGATGAGAGAGACTACCCCATAAGTGCAAACGCAAATTGTAGATAATATGTTGCGTTAGGTATAAAAATGATATTATTATAGCATTGTTTTTCATTTTTTATATCCCTTTTATATAAAAAATATAGTTTTTATACACGTATGATCTCGTAACTTCATGCCCCACCCGTGGGTCATGCACGAACGATGAGCAAATCGATATGCCCCACCGGTGGGGCATACACAGTGAACGTGTTAAAGGGAAACTGCACATAAGTGTGCTCTTTATTTCCTCATTCTCATAGTAGCGTGGTTGGCGAGTCATCAGGTGCAAGACCAACGAATTTATGTGCTTTTCGAGGCACGGAGTCTATTAAGACTTTCTTGATGGAAAAATCCAGTAACATTTTGTTGGCCCTACCCAGTTATCGTACCCAACACTATTCACATTTACTACCACTAATCCACCGAAGCAGTCAACGAACTTTGCACAAAAAGATTCTGCTGGAGGAATATAATATCTGCGAGATAAAAAATAGGATAATATGAGATAAGTATCTACAAACAATAACTAATAGATAAAGTTGACATCCCAGACAGTATTGCTGTGCATGACATATTTAATTGAGGGGTGCGACCTATGTTTGTGCTAGATGTAAATCTACTAACATACCATAGATTGTTTATATCTAATTTCGTGATTGGTACTTTGATAATGCATTATGATTATGAGAATAGAATTTATACAACTGAAATTGGTAACCTGTCAATCGCTGGATCACCAGACACAATTGAAAGACATTATCATGCAAAATTTGTATTCAATCGCCGCCGATGGGTTGCTGCAGCTCAAAATATATTAAAATTAATACCAATATAATTAAAATTATACAATGTTTTCCAAAGGACAATGCCCATTAAAATATAGACCACGGTACTATGTTGCGTCAATTCCAAAGTTGATTTAAATAGTGTATGAAACAACAATTTATTATTATATTTAGCATTAGATGAATTTTTCGAGAAAACATAACATAACCTTAAACTTTAAAATATTTGATTGTTCAGTTTCTTGTCGGTTTCTTTGCTTTAATTGGCAATAATACATGATGATTGTTTTATTATAATTGATGTATTTAATTATTTAAGGAACCATGCTTGGCCTAAACTCGAGCAACTATACATGATAAATATCATGGAATCTTATCCATTATAAAAATATAGAGACAGTTTGTATGAAAAACACAACTTTATCAATTTTATTCATACACAACTGCAGTTCCATGAGTAAAGATCCAGTATATAGCCTTTACCGGCAGGATACGGTGAAACCAAGATTATCAATATTTATATATAATTATATCTTTCTGGAAACATAAAACGATTCATACGTGACGTAAGACTGGTGGGATTATATGGCTTAGCATCTGGAACACAGCAGTGCGATTTGATATGCCGACAATCGTTTAACGGTCTTAACATCTCATAGAATTATTCTACAGAATATAAAATATGTTGCAACATATTTTAGGCGTTGTTTTGTTTGACTGCTTGTTTACTGCAGTTATGGTTACTAGTTACCGTGGTGTATGATTTCAGGCAATATCAGGCAATCAGCTTTGCCAGTATAAGCGAAATTATGAGATGAAAGAAAGAAATGGGAAAGGTATGTGCGCCTCGGACATGTTGGCTTACGGCAGCGTCAACGCAGTTATTTCTTAGATCGTTTTTGAAGTGAAAACTTCTTTAGCGGCGTTGTGCACTTTTTTTGTGATGGGTAAAAAATGTTAAACTCGCATTAGGACAAGTGACCTGATCGAAAATTCGTAAGACGGAGGGAGAATTGTCATGTTTGTGTACGATAGCGCAATAAATGAATATTGTATTTTACCACATAAATGATAGTACTTTTCTACTGATAATTAAAGCAATTAGTGCAAAATTATTCCCTAACCATTCCAAAATATCAAAAATGCACAACGTTAATATTCAAGTTTTCACTTCTGCCAGCACTCCCGGAGTGCAACCCTTTATTTTTTTTGTATGGTTCATTATCTATACAGTTAATAAAATAGTAGCTAGTTTGATATCTGAAGAGATAATATTTGAGAAAATTAATGACATTGTCCACTTTTGGCCATCCGTGGACACGATGTTATGAAAAAAAAAATTCATGAATATTTTTTAATTATTTTTCGTTTATGTTATTTTAAAAATCTTTGTGTAATCTCAGAAAAACATAGTTGATAAAACATACAAACAAAACATAGTGGGCCGTAGAACGGTGGGTTGCTGCGCTCACATAGTGACCATAATATGGTTTTTAGGCTGGGCAAGGTATCAAGAGCACATTAATCTACCTGCCCAGTTTCTTGATCATAATTATACTACTTACATATGAGTCTGATTAATAAAATATTCATGAAAAATATGTTGTTTTATTTGATTAATTACCCTTTTCAATAATATATAGAAACCTATCTAAATATAAAGTCTGATACAAAACTAGGTTTATATTCTCCTTTTTACTGATGTGACGTATTTAATTGATATCATATTATTAGCTAAATTACCTGTCCACGATTGGCCAAAGTGTATTTTTTTTTATTTTATTTTTTTTATTTTGCTCGTCGAAATGACCACACTCCACCTGATGGTAAGCAGTCGTGTGGTCTAAGAGCAGTGGCCTCCACATCGCCCCCACAGTAGCCGAGGCGATGTTGAGGTCTCTACTTTGACGGCCTGAGAAGATGCTTTTTCACGCCCCGCTTAAAGAACCCAGGATTGAAGGAAGAAGGAAACACGTGCCTTGGCAGAGAATTCCATGCCTTGGTCGTTCGGCAGAGATATGACGACCCAAACTTTTTGGTACGCGCTCTAATCGACTCTAGCGTGTAAGGATGGCATCTGAGCCCAGCACGCGTTGTTCTGGATAGGAAAGGGGAGGGCGGGATAAGGTGGAATAACTCTTCAGAGCACTCCCCGTGGTATATTCTGTAGAAACATGCCAATGAGGCAATGTCCCTATGGAGTTGCAGAGGTTCCAGTGAAGTCGTGACCTCTGGATCTCCGATGATACGGACAGCCTGCGCGAAGTACTGCGCGAAGCCATCCCAAAGATGAGAACAGTACTCCACGCAAGGGCGCACTTGTGCCTTATACAATAGGCACAGTTGCCCAGGCGTGAAGAACCACCTCACCCTGTTCAGAACTCCGAGTTTTCGCGAAGCTTGCTTAATGACGCTCTCGATATTGGTTTTCTGATTAAGGGAGCGGCAAAGATCCATGCCTAAGATGGAGAGACTGTCACGTATCACCAGTGGAGTGTTCTTCAGAGAAGGGAGGGGAAGGAACGGAGACTTTTTTGTTGAGAACGCGCATGCCTGGGTCTTCTTGGCGTTGAACTCGACCAAGTTCTTGGCACCCCATTCATAGATGCGGTCCAAGGTCCGGTCAAGTTCAACGACAAGATTCTGCCTTTTCCCCTCAACCTCAGCCTGTTTGGCCCCAGGATGTCCGAGATATCGCCCATGCACGGTACTGTCGTCCGCATAACAATGTATGTTGCCGAGATTCAACATATCATTGATATGCAGAAGAAAGAGCGTAGGGGATAAGACAGAACCCTGAGGTACTCCTGCATTGACCTGCATAAATTTGAAAGCGCGACCGTCGCAAAGGACCCGAATACGACGCTTCTGCAGGAAACTTGCAATCCAGGTGCACAGTTGAGGGGGCAAGCCATAGGCCGGAAGCTTGGAAAGAAGAGACCGGTGCCAGACTCTGTCGAAAGCTTTGGCTATGTCAAGGCTGATAGCCAAAGACTCGCCGTGCTTGTACATAGCTTCACCCCAGAGGTGCGTGACGAACGCTAGAAGATCACCCGTTGATCGTTTAGCCCGGAAGCCGTATTGGCGATCATTGATCAACGATTGATCCTCCAGGTAGCGGACAATTTGGGTGTTTATAATCCGCTCGAACACCTTGGAGAGCACCGAGGTGATAGCTATGGGACGATAGTTGCTTGGCTCGGAACGGACCCCTTTTTGGGAATCGGTTGAACGTTCGCCTCCTTCCAAGCCTCAGGCACAATGCCTGCGGCGTAAGACGTCCGGTATAGGCGCGTAAGCGTGGGAGACAACTCCGCTGCACATTTTTTAAGGACCACAGCTGGGATGCCGTCAGGTCCACTGGCTTTCCGAACATCGAGAGACTGCAGTATCGCACGAACGGTTCGTTGCCTGATACATATATCAGGCATGGTGTAGCCGCAGTTGGCAATGTTAGGCGGCTGCGAACCGCAGTCATCGATTCGGGAGTTGGCCGCAAAGAGATTTGCAAGCAGATCTGCTTTCTCCTGCGGCCGATGAGCCAGTGATCCATTCGGATACCTCAGAGGGGGCAGCAAGGTCTGGCAGAAGTTGAACTGCACGGCTTTGGCCAGGCGCCTATAGCTACGACTGCCCGTAGGATGCGCCATGAGTTCCTGGCCGAACCGTGCGACGCGCTGGGCATAGAAAGTGTCTATAGAAAGTGGACAATCCCCTTTAAAATATTAATTACAGACCTATTTTCAACCAATTTTGATACTTATTGCACAAAAAGATTTATTTTGATTGTTATTTTACACTCTTTTGTACACATCTCTACTAACAACATTACAAAGTAATATACACTACACACTGATGAGTGATGGTACACTACACATGTCAAGGCAAGTATACCCAAGTTACATCTAAGTTGAATCGCAAACTTCCCGATAATAATAAACTTATACACTCAACAAACTCGGCCATTGAGAAATATCGCGTGGAAAACCCAACGGAGTGTAAGCTCATTTCAAATTTTACGTACCTACACATAATAAATACATTATGCAACACGAATTATATTCAAGAATAGAATACAGCGGAACTAGTTGTATGTAAGTTCTATCAGGATATTGTTCCCACTGTAGTTGGCTCCAAAATAGTTGACTTTTATTCTATGGGACTGGGTCCTAATGTTTTGTTTATCGGCTCGAGGTTTGGCACGAGACGGTTTGCAATTAGTTTTGTGGTATGTCGACTACTGTGCTTTAAGCGGCAATTTAAATAGAAAACAATAAAAAAATATATTTATGTGTCTCCTGGCGTGTTAGTGGTAACTTAGCTTCTGTATAGACTGACTAGTTATTTCCTACAGAAGTAAAATATATGCTGGATCTCCGCATGTCTCATATTTTAGTGATCTCGGGTTCATACATACATTACATACATATATAGATTCACGCCTGTTTCCCAGAAGGGTAGGCAGAGACTACGGATTTCCATTTGTTACGATTCTGACACACTTCTCTGCCTTCATTCACTTTCATCACATTCCTCATATATCCCGTCATTCCAAGGAGCTCTTAACCTGACCTTTGTCCAGAACGCCTCCAATCTGGTCGAGAAAGGTTCGCCTAGGTTTTCCTCTTGCGACTGTTCCATTCACATTAGCCTTATCAACTTTCTTAGTCAATCTTTTCTCGGGCTTAAACAGAACTAAAATAGTACAGAATGCCTAATAGCTTAAATTAAAATAGCGTAGTTGAGTTTGATTTTTGGGTCTGCGTTTTTATCTCTACAGAAAAGTTTAATAACAATTGTTCCATATTTCATACTCAGAATATTTGGTAAGAGCACTTTTTCTGGAAATAGTCGTTATGTGAGATTATACATTGCTGGTGAAATAATAATAATAATATCCTCCAGACAGATTTCGGCCACGGCGGCCAGTCTTAATAGAGACTGGCCAACTACGCAGGACATATTATAGTGCACAAGTGTGTGCGCAAACACAAGTGCACTATCTGTTCCCTAACTCTAATGATCCGATGGGACGGTAATCCGACACAACCGGAGAGAGATTAGGCGCAGAACCAACGGCTTTACGTGCTTTCCGAGGCATGGGGGTGTCTTACACCGCCAACTTCCTAATGCCGGGCTGCTATTGAGATTTCTTAACTGAAAAACCCAATAACTGTTTGTTGGCCCGACCCGGGATTCGTTCCCGAGACCTCATGCACAGCAGTCGCATTCACTACCGCTGCGCCACGCCACTGGTGAAATATAGAGTAATTATTCCTCTACCATCTCTTTCTAGACTGTTAAGTCGATGTATAAGCAAAAATTCAAGCGACAGTTGCCCAAAGCCTTACGATTGAGGGTTCATAGATTCGAAACCCATCCATTACACTACCGTCCTGACCGCATTCTTAAAAAGCATTTTCGCTTAGCTGCACCGATTAACAAGAGTACTACTAGTAATTTGCAACTCAAATAGCTAATAATCTAAAAAAAGAAACTTGAATTCATTCAGAAAAATTCTTAAGTGAGTTGACTGGAATATTCTTGCACATTATATCGCAGTAGTTTATTTGAATCGAAAGATATTGCAACGACACGTCGCCAGTCCACTGTAAAATTCAATATTCGACAAAATATCGCCACTTCTGTTTATATTTTATCTTCAATATTCGCGTCAAACTTTTAAAATAGAATTGCAGTACTTGGAATATACAATATTATTTAGAACGCGAGTAGTGTCCTGGAAGGATATTATTGTGTTTACGATGAGAAACAACTTTTACAGATTTTATAGATTTTCAAAATATAAAAAGCATTTTAACTTATTAAACTAATTCTGTATCGCTGTCGTTGGTGTTTTCTTTCAAGAGATTGAGACTCCATTATTTTCATTAGTTTATTGGTACGTCCCACTGCTGCGCAAAAGACTGTTCTTTGGACTCACTCACTCTTTTGGTAGATATCCTCTGCCAGTCTCTTTCAAAAGCGTCCAAGTCGTCCCGCCATTTTCGTTTTCGTCTACTCCGTCACCGAAAACCATACCTATTAAAAAGCCCAAAATTCACTATTTCTTCTAAAGAATATTTCAGTAAAGACTTCGATAGCTCCCACGTATGAAATCAAAAATATCACATATTCAGATTGACCATATACAAACTCCCTGTAATTATGTACCATATCTAAAAAAATTAACGTATAAAGTAACTAAAACGTGCTACATTTAAACTTTTAAAGGAGTACAATACACTTTTACGTCACAACACAAAAATGTACGATGCTCAAAATGATGGGATGTTGTTTCACTGTATGTTATTTAATGATGCGTATGCATTTGAACGGTTCTAGATAAGTCTTAATACAGAGAGAACATATCCTTTTTTTTTGAAATTATCACACTTTTTATCCCGATTTGCGTTCACGCAGGCGATGCCAGCAACAGAAACTACTATTGTAATAAAATAGGGGAAAAGGATTATGCTATTCGACGCAATAAAATTAATAGCACAAACTACATTGATAAAGTAAATTTAGTAACTTTGTCTGTATAAACAAGGGCTTAGCAGAAGGCCGGTCCAATCAAATTTGATCTATGTAATTTACCACTTTTGACCTGGAAACATAACTATTTATTTAAGGGTTTTAAGAGAAGTAGAATACAGTCGTTCAGCCTGATTACTCATGCTATTCGGACCATAATTACTCCAAAAATCGTCCCGAATTTTGGCGCAATACATTCTGGTCTGCCTATAAACTACCATGACGTAAATTAACCATTCAAAGAAAGCAGTTTGAAGAAACTTTTGGATAGCTATATTCTCAATAATAGCTCAGCGATAGCTCAGTGGGGAGACCAACAGACTGCAATTCAGATAGTCTCGGGTTCGAACCCACGTCGCGCACCTCTGACTTTCGGAAGTTATATGACTTTTCGAAATTATGTGCGTATTGATTGACAATTATCGTCTGCTCCGTGCCTCGGAGAGCACGTTAAGCCGTCGGTCCCGGCTACCATGAACATCTATGGCAATCGTTATTAGAAAGTCTGTGCCCTCTAATATCCTGACACTAGTCTAGCCTTAGGGTATCGTTAGCCTTCGGGTTGCGAAGGTCAGATGGCAGTCGCTCCGTGTAAAAACTGATATCCAGTCAAATCCGGTTAGACTAGAAAGTCGACCCCAAGTGACTTAGGAAGAATAAAGGCTAGGGAGAAGACATATTCTCAATAATACATTATATTTTTACAATGAAAATCTCCGCTCTATGATTAATTCCTGAGTCTTGGGAGACTTTACAAACATTTAAACAACGGACTCTTATAACACCCACACTCATAATAACTATTTGTGGATCACACAAATCTTTCTACCGTGTGGGGAACCCACAACACTCGGCGTGGTGGCAGCATGTGGCGAGACGATCACTTAAGCCACTACTCTAATTGTTCTTGTTTTGGATTGTTTAATAGACCAGGGGGAATTGAAACAACTGTTATAATATTCACTCACAATTACTTTATTGCTGTGCTCACAGATAATACACTGTAACTTCACTTCTTCACACTTCGACGGTTAGAACTCAACTGCCGTAAAAGCATTCGTGCTACTTCCCACCACGCGGTATTAATAATAATAATTTATTTATTAAACAAGTTACAAAGACTACATATTCAATCAAAAATTAAAAATGATACTTATTCTAAAAATTATTATTAAATTACTTACTATTGTTGTAGACGACATGCAAGTTATCTTATCATATCTTATGTGGAGGCCAGTCAGTGCAGACCGGCGACACTTCGACCCAGTGGGATCTTTTGTGTCGACACTCTCATGGCATCCGGGACCAACGGCTTAACGTGCTCTCCGAGGCACGGAGCAGGCGATAATTGTCAATCAATACGCACATAATTTCGAAAAGTCATATAACTTCCGAAAGTCAGAGGTGCACGACGTGGGGTCAAACCCGAGACCCTCTGCATTGCAGTCTGTTGGTCTCCCCACTGAGCTATCGCTGCTCGACATGCAAGTTACTACAACGTGTAATAAACTGACAGTCCAGTCTGTCCGCTATCATAGCCATAGTGCTGTTTATGCTGCTACGTACCCGGAAGGGGCGTATTTTATATTTTGAAGTCATAACTGGAAGTAATGTGAACGCCGTAAAATGTTAACAACGATTACAATTATTATAAACCCTTAGCATATTTTATATAAATAATAACTATTTATTAACTTCAGGCATTTTATGTTAAAACTATAAATTAAATAACACCGGAAGTGGAATATAACTTATACAATTATACAGTATAGCAATATATATTTGTATAATTATAATACTAGTTATTGATACAGTTTCTAATAATTGTGTCATTAAAATCTTACAAGGAAAATAAAACGTAGTGCCTTACTTCAGCTAAAAACTTGTGTTGTGTTATAGCAGTGGATAGAATTTCTTAAATGTATTAAGGAGCCGATGTGTTCTTGCTAACAAAGCTACAAGAAGTACGCGATTGATATGCCGATACTACTGCAGTCCTTTTAAAGTGATTTTAGTCGTCCTTTTTTTTTAGTCGACCGTGATGCGGAGGAATTCTATGACGCCTATTAGAGGGTTTTAGTTTTTTTTCTTTTTTATTTCTGTTTTATAATATATAAGTTAATTTTAAAGAATTGTGTTTATATGTACATGTTAATAATTTAAAATAAACCATATTCCTTTTGACGTACGTGTTTTAAAAGTTTTCCTTCAACAGATTCTAAAGCGAAAACTTTTGCTTGATTCTCAATATGGACCATCACTATCCAAATTACCACATCAGGGTTAAAAGATATAAAAACAATCCATGCTATTACCGAAACAACTGGCACTGAACTTAACCTTCAAACAACCACATAAACCTGAAAACACCACTAAAACAGCTACCATTAATGGACTTTTTGCTTCGCCTACTTAGAATACAGCGATGGAAACAGGATGTAAAAGTGGGGACGTCTTTGGCATACTAAAGCGGCTCTCTGAAGTTGTACAAAGAGTATGTATTCGCATTTGGCTCACAATAAAGTTTGATTGGATGCTTCGATCGCGGCCATGTTCTCGTTACGAACGCGTGCTGTAAGTAGCGCATTAATTAGCTTTTTTATAATGGCCATTTATTTACTGCAGACATTTTTTCGGCTGCTTGAAATAATTTTTTTTTACTTACCTACTCTGAAAGTGATACTGCATTGATGGGGCATTTTATTATCTTTCTGTAACTTTATAAATCACGTTTCTAGCTAGAATTACGCAAAGTAGATTTAAAAAAATAAAATTGTTACATGTATAATATTTTCTAGATGTCAAAAATAGAGATTTAAGGAATATACTCTAGATAGTAATTAGTAGAATGGATCCTCAGAGAAGATGATGCAATCTTCTCGTCTATTTATATACTATGTATGTATATAAACAAATATATTATTATGATCAGTCGTTATGTGC
This sequence comes from Catocala sponsa, assembly GCA_963564715.1. Classification (NCBI taxonomy): domain Eukaryota; kingdom Metazoa; phylum Arthropoda; class Insecta; order Lepidoptera; family Erebidae; genus Catocala; species Catocala sponsa. The sequence goes on from OY751337.1 coordinate 4,195,512, forward strand.
CTAAAATTAAAGGAAAAGACATTTTGTAATATATGTGTCTTCTAACTCCTTTTCCAGTTTTGGAAACATGAATGATATTTTCTTATACAGCACAGCTGTGCATTTTCGTGGTTTTTGCTTTTTATTACATAATTTCATTTTATTCTTGTTTTTTTTTTATCTTTTACGCACAGCGTAAGTCATGATTTTGCCTTTTATTACTTCATGGTTTTGCTTGACCTTACGATTAAGTCGCATCTCTTAAAATCCAGCTTGTTCACGTCTACTGATAAAGTCACGGCCACCTGTTTCAATTGCCATTGATTTACAATTTCGATATTGGTATATGGATAGCGAGCGACTGCTACACTTTGTAGATCAGTTGTAAAATACCACTATATACACACAACCTTGCTTGGTTCTTATTTTTATATCATATTTATTTATTGGTTAACTCTATCATATTTTTATTGGCTTTGCTTTGAACCTACCAACTAATATAAAGCTAAATTCAGTAACTGTAGTAGAGTCATTAATCAGTATCACCAAATTTAGAATTCATAAATGTTACATTGTGACCTAAATTATTTTTTATTTTGGAAAATCTGCACGATATCTGTAGTAGTATGGTTCACCTATATTATTCTGCTTGCATTCAATGATTTCAGAGTGAGTAATGATTCGGGGCAACTGCGACCAAAACAATCTTCTTTACCTTCCTTATCCTCTGTACTATCAGCCATATCTCTTTCTAACTCAAAAACCAGAAAGACAAATAATGCTTCAATAATTACGTCACATCGAATGATGTAAGATCGGGAACGCCTTTTAATGGAAAACAAACTTCAAAGGCAGTTGAAGTTAATTAATTAATTACACTCGACCAAGATTATATGACGTAAATGAATTGCTATTTATATTTTTAGATATAATTGATGTGACGTAATCAAGGTTTATTTATGCAAAGTGTAAGTTTAAGATGTGGCCGTAAGTCTTATCGTTTGTGGATTAAGTAAATTCTGGTATTCATATGGCAGTATTGGGTTGTCTTACAGAAAAATCTTATATTTATCGATAACATGGTTAATTTTACCAGCACTGTGTATATCTATTCAGACGCGGGCAAGTACATGCAATATTCAGATTTAATATAAAATGTCAAAATAGTCGCTTGATAAAAATTTGTTATAGTCACGCCTGTATATCGCGAAATAATTAGTATAAGCTAGCTTAGATGGTCATATATGTCTGTGATACACAACAAAAACTCAATTAGCCAGCGAAGCCAACAAAGATTGAGTTTAATGCCGTCTAGCTGGTATGGCTAATAGGGACAGTTTCTCCTGGCTTATTACCTATCTGTGGATCAATTTCCTTGAACATTTGTACGAATAATATTACTGACTGCCTCGGTGGCAGTGGTAGTGAATGTGACTATGATACATGGGATTTCGGGTTCTTGTCTTATTCGGACAGTATTATTAGGTTTTCCTCACAAGAAATACTCAGTCACAACGCAAAGACTGGATAGTGGTAATATAGTATAATAATTATTTCAAATGAAAAAATTAAATTATTATCCTATGTATTGCAGTTTTGTTCACAAATTGGGTAAATTGAAGTGTCCACTCATTTAAATTCGTTAGTCGGTTTGAATACGTTAGGAGTAGGTTCACCTCAGAAATGCAATGCATAGAGATTGAAACTTTGATTTCGTTATGACGCTACCAATATACTACCAACGCAATAAACTTGAAATTTCAAAAGAGCCATTTCGTTTCTTCTCAATATAAAATATATAACAAAGCTAAACTACTATAATAGAGTTAAGCAAAAAAAGTTAAGTAGGTATCTCATCCCTCACGAAGAAATAAAATTGTCGCTCAGTTTATTGGTGTGTGGTGACATAAGACAAATACAAAATACTGCGTATCAAATCGTTGCGTCACTAAGTGTTACAAGTTGGCAGGAATCTATTATATAATACATATTACATAGTGAGGACTATGTAATATGTATTATATAATAGATTTACCGATGCAGTCTAATGTTTTGTGAATATTCACTCACAGCCACTCTTTTCAATCGCCATCAATTATAATTTTTGTGTTTGAAAATAATGTACCATATATTAGTACTATTATATATTATATAAGTCTAAATAATAATAATAAGCCCCTCTGGGACAGTCGTTATCTCATCATGAGCCTAACGCGATATCGGAGGGCACAGTACACTGGCTTTTAAACTATCACCTTCGCCTTGTGATATAAACAAAAAATGTATCACCAGGTTAAATAAAAGCGCACAAACCGCAGGGCAGCTTGTGGCAAACTGAATGTGAGTGGCGACACTGCGGTCCTGAATGCCTCAAAGCGTCGGTTAGGGCCTCGTCCCAGGCTTGCCGTTACTGGTTGGCTGGGATGGAACTTCAAGAGCGCCCGTAGGACTCTCAACTCTGGCTTGCCTTGGTCGGCCGGTCAGAGGGGACCGCTAGAGCTATATGCTTGGGGGTGGAAGTATCATTGTCAAGGGCATAACTACGGGGAAACCCGCTCCGGGTCTCCGTTGTCACGATACCCGTGATGGTGAAACCAGCGCCGCACCGCTCAACACCCCTAGCCACTCGCACCGGTGTTGCCGTCTGCTGCTGGCTTGTAAGCCTATGGTGGCTATTCAGGGGGCCCATCTAGTGAGTTGGCGAGTCACCGTCTGCACATTGCATTGATGCTATTAGAGTATTCAGTATTTAATATGCCGGTCCACCAAACACCCATACCTATAGCCCATATAATTATTAGAATCCATACGTAGCAATAGTCCTACGCCTGCTGCGGCTAGTGCCACTGTAGGTGTTACACCTTTGATTAAAACTCTCGAAGCGCCTCTTCACGTTGGACCCATGTCTCCGTGTAAGCCTCCCAAAGGGCCAGGTATTTTCTAATATAATATGTTAGAAAATACCTGTGACAAAAGAAACATTATAATAATAATAATGATGACATCTGCAGAAATTTGAGACAATATTACATATATTAAGTATTTTACTTGAAACCGTATTCAATGTATGTTTTTGACATGGGCATTTTATTTGATCAAAGAAACAACATGGAAATTGGAATGGAAGTCGATGATGCATTAAGTTATCTTTGATCAAAGGTAACTGTTACGTTGACTCCTTAGTTGGTTTTGTACGTACGAGTATGTTTGCATTTATTTATGTCATTTTTCTATCAGGATAGCTGTTGTTGTCTTTTTCGGTTAGTAAATTATCGGTGCCTTGGTAGCACAGCGGAAATGAATGCGATTGCATTAAGTGCCTGCGACTTCTGGATCCCACAAAGTGCAAGTTAGTTTTTGTCAATACATTTTGCAGCACGGAGTCTGGAATTGCACCTGATGGATAGCAACAGGTTCGATGAGATCCGTACCTGGCTTTCGCCAGGTAGGTAGACAAAGATATATAACATCAGGAATAATTAAGTAGACTTAATTATTCCTGATGTTATATATCTCTGTCATATGCATGTATGTAAAAGTGTCAACATCATCGTGATAGCCAACATCTATTCGTACCTGATAGAACCCCGAGCAAAAGCTAAGTTAATGAAAATGTCAAAAATCGTCGCACATATCAATAAAAGAACCAACTTGACAATAAATCGCATACAAGACATAAATTCGCGAACTATGCTTTTTGCTTTGCCTATTCGTATGTAAATCTGAAGTGATATACGCCTACCAAAAATCCTGGAGCCCAGCTAACCAAATCTCGCAGTACATTAAACTCATAACTTGTCCGAAATTTCTAACTTTTGCCCGTAAAAGAGACTAGATAAATAATAACTGAATACATAACATATATCCAAAAAGAAGGCTAGAATAATAGTTTGTTGATTAGTTATTTATCTTATTTAATGTTTAATGTTTATTCATCCTTTCAAAACCAAAATGTTGAATTAATACAAGTCTATAAATGAGGAGTATCGTTTCAAAACCCGCCAAAACGATATCAGAACAAACATAATGTTCCGACAGGCAAGCAAAAAAATTATCTTCGGTCTGAAAGGGGTATATGAAGCTCCTTCGTTGCTTCTATCGCATAGCACTGATAGTTTTCAACAAAACCCACTCAAATTCTATTAAATCGGCTCAGCGGGGCTCCTATTTTTGGGTGGGTTTAAGAAGGAACCTAACATAACCTAACCCTTCCGAGAAGGAATGCAGTGATTTGAGGGGTATAGCAGCTCGTTATGATATATTTTAGTAAGCATATTTTGGTGTGCAATTACTATTTTTGGTGGTCATTATATTTAATCCCATTTATATTATGTCATGGTTTTTGAGATTTACCATTATTTTGTGAAAAGTATTTTAGAGAATTTTGAAACTAAACTACTCAAATAATCAAAATAGTTTTATAGTTATTAGAACTAAAACTCCCACATAAAATCATATATGAAAACTAGTTTCTTATAATCGGGAACAGTACCCTTTTTCTGGATACAAATGTATCTATGTCCTTTTCTGTACCCCTTACAACATGTATGCGAAATTTGATGATTGGCCAAGTAGGCGGGAAAACGCAACAAACAAAATTCCATTGACATTCATAATATTAGTTAGGCTTTTTAGAAATGTTTCTTTTGTATTTTATCAATCTAAAGCCTCAGCATCAACAATATTTGATTCGAGGATTATTCGAAATTTGAGGCCTAGCTCGGTCACCTTCTAGTTTACAAGATGACATTTTTATCATCAAACAATTTGTCATTCACCATTACATTAGAGGAAAGGGAGTGCTTTTGCATTTTGTTGCAGCGACTTGGATCGAATGGCCGATTCTTCGAGACAAAAGCATATAAAATAGAAAAAGTATTTTGCAATCAAATAAGTTCTTATACTAGAAAGATATTGTGCTTTTTGCATTTACTCTCATATTATAACAAATAAAAATGTCTAAAGTGTGGTTTTCTTGATATCAGCGTACGCGTCTCCACCATGTGAGACTCAAGCGACAACTCAAATGCGGACAAAGCCTTTGATAAGGCATCAAGGCCGGAGAAGGGTACGATACGTTTTTCCTCCATACTTAAATCAATTAACGTAATTTATTGAATAATTAACTTAATTAGATTCCTACTTGTAATATATATTTGGAACGATAATCAACTACTCTATTCCCTTTTCTTTTTTCTTTTTTTATCGTGGGGGAATGCTTTGACGCCTACCTCTCCGCTGTAAAGGGGAGCGGAGAGGTTATGTCGGGCTCACCCGGGCAAAGATGGAAAGTCCCAGGTACTACCGACTAAAGCCACCACGATGTGCCAACTCGCTGCCTTGAATGGTGGGTGAGTCGCTGGAACTGAAACTACATCAGCGACCCAACTCAATTCCCTCCTTCAATATCTCCTTCGCAGTAATACTAACCCTTACTACAATATTAATAATGTGAATGTGAGCTTGTTTGCTTGCTTATTTGTTTTTAACGCCTCCACGCTTTCAATAATCGACCGATCATCAATATCGCATACACGTCGTCAGAGGAACAAAAATTGACAAAGAATTGACAAAAAATTGACAAAAAATTTCATTCAGAAAAAGAAATATTTGCAGATGCATATGCGTTCACGTTTACGTCACTAAACAAGGCAACCAAAAACTATCTCGTAAATATGCCAGTTATAACTGTGGTTTGTAATATAGCGTGGTCAAAGCAGAGCAGAATCCAATAAAACTGAGTGGCCACAAACATTCTGGTAACGGAAACCGAAACAGTTCTGTTAACAACGTGTTGTTTTACAACTGTTGAAAATATTTGCGCTTGTTACACTGCTCGTTTGGTTAGTGTTTTGGTTTTGACATTGCAAACATCCTACGCAATAATGTGGTTTTAAATTGAAAAACCAGATGTTGATTTCATTTTCATATATAGGAATATTAAACCGAGCGCTGTTAGACCGTGTGTTCATAAACTAATAATATGACTTTAATATAATTATTATAATAGTCGGCCTCGGTGGCGTAGTGGTTAGTGTAACCGATTGCCACACCTGAGGTCGCGGGTTCGATTCCCACACAAGTCAAACATTTGTGTGCATGAATATGGATGTTTGTCTTGGTCTGGGTGTTTCTATGTATAATATGTATGTATTTACAAAAAAAAAAGTATATATCGACTGCCGCTACGAACAGTATCGAATCTGAAAATCACATACTTTACAAGAGAGCAGTTCAAAGTTATATTTTGACCTCTAATCACAAATTATAATAATGTTATAAAACTTATATTCTTAAAAGATAGCTAATTTCATGTGTTTCCGTTTGCCTAGACTTGGTTTAAATAATAAACGTAAATTGTATATAAAATTCACATTCGATGATATACCTTGTCAAAAAAAACTGCAATATCATCGAAAGTGGCATATTCAATAGTATTCACGGTTCATAAAATTATAGAAAATATCGAATCTGCCTGTTTCGATGATATTCTTCGACAATTCATGTAAGAAACAAAAATAGTGCTACACTTTCGATAGGTAGCTTATTTGCAATTTATGATAATAGTGGACTTTTGACGAAGAAAGAGGCGTATCAAAATTAAACGCTAGTTTGGTAATTTAAAATACACATATTTATTAATATAAAACATAAAAACTAGTCATCTTACCATGAGATCAATCACGAGTAACATTATTTATTTAAAGAAAACTAAATAAAATTATTCATCACAGAATTAAATCACACACATCTTAAATCTTAATAAATGAAATCTTTTAAAGACATTTTAGTAGGTACCTACTGTATAATGAGATTATTAAGTCTTACGTAATTAATTAATTAATCTTACCGTGTAACACAACTGTGTCTGTCTATATGAATCAGTCACTATATTCAGTCTCGTTAATACAAACATCTTTAATGGTAGATATATAAAAATTAAATAAAAACCCCTTAATTTGGTATTTTAACAAAAAATAAATTCTAATAAACACTTAATATCTACTAAAAAAAATAAACTGTAAAAAAATAAAGTTTCAAAATTATTCAAAACAATAAAAATCATCCTACAATTATCCATCCAAATCTAATCATCTTCATCACTCCCCGAAACATTTTCACTTTGACTCTTTTTAAGATTTTTAAAAAAGGCATGATATTGTCTAGGGATATGTCCCGCTTCACAAAGATGTATTAGATCTTTATATTTAGCTTCCGGAATTGGTAAAGTATCGGAATATAGTGGTTTCAGTGCGTCGTTGCAGGTATCAACAACTGTTTTTTTGTTGCGACGTGTCTGAACTAAGGTATTTAATCTAAAGTAATCACCTTCCAAATCATACTTGTATAAAATAATGTCTGGTTCAGATCTCTTCACACAAACTTCCTTGATATTATTCCATTTGACGTCATGATTCGAAGTGTTTTTCTTGAAATTTCTGTTTTGCAAGAGTTCTTTCAAATCGTACAGCATGTCTTGAGACACTTCAATGACGTTATATCGCTCATTATTTGTTTTGGCCCAGCGAACCAAAGCATACCATTGATCAGGTGTATATATTATTTTACCCTTCGCAGTTCTTTCTATTAAAGCATGTACACTGTCTGCTTCTTGTTGAGTATGACCAGACTCCAGAAATCTGTGAGTGATATCAATATTATATTTGTTACTGGCGTACATGTAGAGACTGTATATCACTCTATTGCGATTTTGACCATTACAATTATCCGACCAAAACCGTATGTCTACTGCACCACGAGCCACCTTTTTTTCTATAAAATCTAACAAGCAACTTCCTACCTCATTTGCTCCTCATTTACCAACATTTTGTGGCCATAAATAACAAGAAGCTTCCTTAATCCCAGTGTCGAAAACTGTAAAATGCATCAATGATAACTTTCTTTTATAATAAAAAAGAGACACTTCGCCAGAAGGGCAGTTAAGTAATTTCTGAAAATCGAATGTTGCACAAACTGTTTTTGATGTACTCTGAATGGCTTCTTCTTTATCTTTTGCTTTATATTTTCTTGCAGTTTCCTTGTTTAAAATATGTTTATTATGAGCCAGTACTTGTTCTTCAGTAGGGCTCACCTCATTGGAAAATGCGTGGCACTTGTCACACAAATCTTTTTTCGGAATAAAGAATGCAATATTCATATGGTCGTTTACAATGGTTCGGTATTGCCTTTCGGTCTCTGCTGTATTATTATATTTAGATAGTTCTGGCCAATCTTTGTAAATTGAAAACATCTTATTAAAACTTAAAGAGTTATCCAAATATAATTTACTTGTATTTTTCCTATTGTAATGGGATTCAACGGGTTGGAAAGAATTGACGTGATCACAAACACTGCGTATCATTTCATCATCTATCTTTTTCGGGTGATTTACATGTTTTCCTCTATTGTCACTGCTAGTAATTCCACAAGAGTCTAATTTGCTGTGTGCTGTTCGGATTATTTGATCGGTGATAGCGAGAGTGCCACAGAACATCTTTAAACAAACTTGCTGAGTCCCGAAGGTGGAATCATCCGTAGGCAAAGGTAAATAATATTTTGTGGTAAATTTTCATCTAGACGGATTTTCAGTTGTCATCCTTTTTTTATCAAATCTTTTAGTAAATTTATTTATAAACTCCCACTGCTTAGTGTGGTCGGAGAGCTGCCAAAACTGATCAAAAATGTTTTTTCGAATAGAATCTGTAAAATCCTTAGTGCATTTCAACTTACAGGTTAGAGGACATGGTGGCTTCATGGATTTAGCGGGCACAATTTTACCTTTCTTGGAAATATATTGTAGCCCGCAGTTTGTCAATATTTTCCTACGAACATCGACCCAATCTTTGATGTGCCGTTTTCGTTTACGACCAGGGTTAGTTTTGTACGTCGGCTTGCGCTTGCGTGAAGAAGATGGATTAGGAGAGTCACATAATTCATTGTCGGATATTGAAATTAGTGAACTTAAACTTGGTATGTTTACAGGGTCATCAGTTACGTTTGGCGTTGTGTCAATAGGAAGGTCTGGTCCAGAAGGAAGCAACTGCATCGGCGATCTTTCTTCATTTGGGGCGTCTACGGGGTCTTCAGACAGGGGTATACCGAAACTAAGGTCTTGTCCAGAGAGAGGTGATGGCATTGGTGTACCTTCTTCACTGCCGAGTATAACATTGTGGGAATCATTTGCCAGACTTTCATTAGACTTGTCTTCTTCTGGTTGTGAAGTAGGAAACACATCATCATAAATATTGTCCAAAAGTCTCCATTCTTCTTCGGTGTAGTCTTTATAATGAACAGTGGATTCTAAAATAAAAGAAAACACATATAAAACAAAAGAATAACTAAAAAAAAATATCTTACATCTATCGAAACTGCCAATACAATAAGCATTCAGCGTAGAACAGTATAGTAACTGGTAGATTCGATAAATGTCGCCCGTAGAATACAATCGAAACTACCACATTCGATAATTCACTGGCTTAAATGTCCGATGTAAACTATCGAAAGTGCCACTTTCAATATTTGTCAATATTATTTTTACGTGGAACAGTATCGAATCTACCACATTCGATAGTTTTGTTTGTTAACCTCCATTATGATGCAACAAAATTATGATTATCTATTATTTAAATAAATTCAAACAAATAGACATATAGCAAAACTTATTTTTAATGTAGGTAAGCAATTTAAATATAAAATATTCACTTACCGGGATGTTCGACATTTTTTTCGTTGATATCGGTTTCACAACGCTGTTGTTGTTCAACTTTTTTAACTAAATCAACCATACATCTACCTCGCCTATTCATTTTCAAACTTAAAATGATAAATAACAAAACACAAAGTAAAGAAACAAAGAAATGAAAACTACTTAAAATTAAACAATATCAACACGTGCTTCCTTCCTCACATCGCGGCGAACACTAACGACTCGAGCAGTTACGATCGATGCGCGCGTATCGACACGTACGAACACGATCGAACGTGTCACATTCGATGATGTTAGTCGCTCAGAGTATGGAGTATCGATTTTATTCGACTCAAACTTGTTTAAATATACATTTTTTCAAAAATGTTTTTATTGTTTCTGATAGAACATTATATGCACTTTCAAATAAAGCAATAATTTTTTTTTTGAAAATTTTCAATTTCGATACTGTTCGTTGCGGCAGTCGATATGTATGTTTATCCATTGTCTAGTACCCATAGTATAAGCTCTACTTAGTTTGGGCTAGATGGTGTTGTGTGTATGTGGTAGAATATTATTATTATACTATAGTGAATCAAAGCCTAGTCAAAATTTATATACTTACGTAGATATGTACCTATAGTTCTTTCAAATCTAAACATTATTTGTATCCATGGTCACCATCACCAGGCGATGAGTTATTACTTAGATGTTGTATTTTTAATTAGGTACTACTTTCTCACCAAGACTTCACCTGGGTGCTTCATATAAGAGTGCATATCTGAATAAAATGACGAGAACATAATCATCCAATATGCGCCAAGGGCTATCCAAATACATGCAAGAGTTGGCGTCTGATTGAGCTAAAAACATCCAAATAACTACACAAACTTTCACATTTATAAGATCAGTAAGATTCTTTACCATTTTGGAAACTTTTTCATTTGTCACATTTTAGTTTAATTAAAAATCTATTGTGTCTAGCAACCGGTGTTCCATCGCAGTTTGAAATGTTAATGAGGGACACGACTCTTACGTAATATACCGAAAAGATTTTCACCAAGCTCGTGCTAGCTATAACGCTCCAGTCAATTGTAACGTATATGTAACAATTTACTTGTCTCAATCGGTTTGTTATCTCAGTCCTATTCCTATATTTGTATCAAAGAACACTGAAAATACATTATTCATTACGCAGAATACGCAGAAACCGATAAATTCTTCGACTATTTTATTATCCCCAATCTCATTTCTTTACGTATGTGTTCCCCAAGTAAAAGTGACTGTAAAGAACTTGAGACTTTTTACATAATCTGGGTTAGTATTGTCTAATTACATATGCACAAGCTGCATAGTATAGGCAGAAGATATGACAAACAAAATATACCAAAAGCCATGAATACAATTAGCCTTACAAAAATATATATTTTTTTAATCTTGAGGGTAGAGCCACACTAATTTAATCTCTTTCTTAGTAAGTCTCTCTAGAATTGATTACTACTGATTTAGACCAATGACAGGTCTCTTGGGCTGTAGGCGATTAACATACGTCACTGCTTTAAGATCTTGAATTTAATATTACATAGGGACAATGGCGTACGCTATACAGGTTGTCCCAGAAGTCGACGTTAAGCCGGAATCAGGTAATAGGTTAAGTTATAATAGTTATCGAGCTGCGATAGCTCAGTGGGGAAACCAACAGACTGCAATGCAGAGGGTCTCGGGTTCGAACCCACGTCGCGCATCTCTGACTTTCGGAAGTTATATGACTTTTCGAAATTATGTGCGTATTGATTGATAATTATCGCCTGCTCCGTGACTCGGAAAGCACGTTAAGCCGTTGGTCCCGGCTGCCATAAACATCTATGGCAGTCGTTATTGGGAGAGTGTCGACACAAAAGATCCCACTGGGTCGAAGTGTCGCCGGTCTGCACTGGCTGGCCTCCACATAAGATAAGATAAGATATAATAGCTATCAGAAAAATATAAAAAAAATCTACAGCCTGTGACGGTATTTTCACTCCTGTTACTACAGATATTTACTTTGTGTATTATATTTTTTATATTTATCTGATAGCTATTATAACTTAGCCTTTTACCTCCTTCCGGCTTGACGTCGACTTGTGGGACAGCCTGTATATGACGATTCGCTAGTTAGGGTTTTAGGTGCTACGTGATAAAGGGCGAACCTATTACCTTCCATCAAGTACAGTAGCATACTGACCATGTCGTGTATTATCATATAATATATACATATATTATAAGATAACATTTTATTCAAATATGTGTTATCCTAAGCAGCGATAGCTTAATGGAAGACTGTTGGTCTGTGACTAATTTCCAATCTCGGTATTGCGGGATCCCGCATCATTTTCCGATACCGCGTGTTGCAGGATTACGGGCGCGGGATTTTCGGGACTGGAAAGAAGCATGCACATGATCTCTCGCGAGCGCGATTCGTCTTTTAAATTCATCTAAGACTAATGATGACGAAGAGGCTGATCAAGTAAGAAACATCGATAAAGAGGATTTGCCATCCGGTTCCGATCTTAATTTGCAAACATGAGTTGGAGTTAACTATATCGTTAGCATGTGATGTACTTTGCCCGTCACCATCTCGAGCTAATACACTTGAACCCATCATAAAAAAGAAACGACTCTATGAATCTGGGAGGACAATGGGAAAATATCTTACATTTACGTAAAGCTTTAAAAGGAATATCGCCGACTAGTATGAAAATATTATAATATTATATTATAATATAAATATGATATTATAATATTTATATATAAATATTATAATATTTTCGATATGCGGGATCTCGCAAATACCGGAATGCCGCGGGATTGAAAATTTCTAGTCCCGGAAATACCGATATTGAACACAGGCTGCAGGATTGGAAGCCCTATCTGCGACACAAGTTTTTTTTTTTCGTTTATTTATACAACTAAGGTGGCAAACAAGCATACGGCCCGGCCCACCTGATGGTAAGTGGTCATCGTAGCCTATGGACTCCTGCACCACCAGAGGCATCATTTGCACGTTGCCGACCCTTTAGGAAAGGAAGTGGGAAGGAGAAGGAGTAGGCAGGGGGAAAGGAGGTGATTGGGCCTCCGGCACTCTCACTCACCAAAACGAAACACAACAGTGGGATACTGCTATTTCACGTTGATATTCTGTGAGAGGGTAGTCCTTCCCCGGTAGAGCCGGCCCATTCATGCTAAAATCAGCGAGGCTCTACTACTCCAGTTCTCGAGTTCGATCCTAAGGCCTTTAGCATTTCGCAATTAGGTGCATATTTAATAATTAAATATTATCGCACGCTTTAACGATGAAGAAAATATCGCTAAGAAACCTGAGAGTTCTCCATAATGTTCTCGTGTAAAGTCTGCTGACCCGCACTAATCATGGCCTAATGTTCACACTGAGAAGATACCCGTGCCCAATAGTGGGGTAGTTTAAATGTACATACATATATACATAGATTTACGCCTGTTTCCCTGAGGGGTAAGCAGAGACTACGGATTTCCATTTGCTACGATCTTGACACACTTCTCTGGCTTCATTCACTTTCATCACATTCCTCATACACGCCCGTCGGTTCAAAGTGCTCTTAACCTGGCCTTTGTCCAGAACGCCTCCGATCTGATCGAGAAACGTTAGCCTAGGTTTTCCTCTTGCGACTGTTCCATTCACACTAGTCTTATAAACTTTCTTAGTCAGTCTTTCCTCGTCCATTCTTTCTACATGTCCAAACCAGCTTAACATAGGTAACCATTACTTAGTAAATGTATTACCAATAGATTGGTGCGGACGAAACGGCGTGCAAAACCTAGTAAAGAATTATAAAATTTAATTTAGAGTCAACTAAATGTAGAATATTCATTCGAGCTCGTTGAAGAAGGTATCTTTATTGACTGTATTTCCGAAGATTTCAATAAATACAAACCCTCTTCTAAACTTAATTAAAATCAGAATATTTGTTACCAATGTTTGAGCCAATAATCATGCTATTTTACCGTCTCCGGTAATAATTTCATGGCACTTCGATTTCCATTTTCTTGTAAAATATAATACTATTTATTTATCCTGTTCCGGCAATCAAGAAATAGAAATAGCAACTGTGTGTTGGAAATATTCCTGAGGGATAATATTAAAGGAAAATGTTTTATGAATGTCTTGATGGCACAGTGGTTTTCGTAGTTACTTCGTGCGCATTTGTGTCAAGGTTTATGGATTTGTTCGCTACACAGGACCAATAATGTATGGTCCACACATTGTAGTTCCAGGTCTTGGTTCTTTGCGTCGGTTATCAGCATTACGATTCGGAACGCGTAGCTATTTTTAACCGACTGATCTTTAAGGAAAACAAAGATATTTTCTGTATTTGACACTCAAGGTGACTCAATGCTTTACTCGCGTTGTATTTGTTATCTCATCGATAAATTGCACATGAAATAACACAAGCTGGTATTTCACCTGTACTTACGAGACCCTATCGTAATACTATGTTATATCATAGAGATAATAATATATGAAAGTTAATGAATGCAATAAAATAACTTCCTTTAATACTGAAAAAGGTCTTACTAGGTTTATGTGTTGCAATGCGAGGGATGCGAAGACACTCAGACACATAAATTGCTCATAGCCACAGCAGCAAATTGACTACTTGAACAAATGCGCCATTCATGCAGCTAACTTTCATCTTAATCGAAATAATAAGGGACTGAAATTTTTACTTAATTATTACAACAATAATTTTTAAACAATTACTATCAACACCGTTTCAGGCGAAAGCTAATAGGTGCTTTAAATGATCATTATTATGTTCCGCTCCATAACTCGTCCAAATTTGAACTGTTACGCAGCCTTTTAGAAACTTCACAGCATCAAAGCACAAACTTTTAATATTTCTTCGCAACTGCAAAGTGGAGCTTGCTGTAGATTTAAAGTTTAATGTACATAAAATCGTATTTAATGCCTGCGTGAACAACAATCCTTATGACGTAGAACACGTGTATGGAAATTTAAAAACATTTGTCTTTATAATATAAACGCAGAGAATAGCGGTTTCCTCGCTTCGCACGCTAGCTCGCTGGGAAATACCTTCACTCTACATATATCGCTGCCAAAATACCTTGTCTAGTTTTCTGCGATGATTGGTGTTTCCAGAACTGCTTTGGTGACGTAGCAGTATTGAACCTGACGTGAGATCTCGTGTCCGATTGGATTGAATCAGCAAAGGCTATTGGGCTCTTGAGTCAATATACTCCTAATACCAGCCCAAGGTTAGGTAGTTGTCGCTAACACACTTCCGTGCTCCGAGTTTCCAGAACTACCTCAGTGGCGTAGTAATTGTGAACACGACTGCTGTCTGTGCGGATTATCGAAAAGTGATTAGAACATGGATGTAGTCCAAAGTTAGGCAGCTGACGATGTTGCACATTTTCGCAAATGCTCGTAACTTCTTTAATCCAGCACCTAATCTCTCTCCGGTTGTGTCAGAATGTTGTACCATTGGACTAAGAGAATGAAGAATAGTTTACTTGTGTTTGTGGACATCCTTGTGCACTATAATATTATGTCTAGTACAGATGGCAAGTCTTCGTTTAGAATGATCGCCGGGACTGGATTTCGGTCTGGAGTAATTATTGAGCTTTTGCTTAGCTCCTGAAGTGGATTCTTTACTGACACTTCTATTCCTTTCTACTGAAAAGTGACGAAGTCGTAGACGAACGTTACTACGTTCGTCTACGACTCCGTTTTCGCAAAGACTGGCAACGCAAAAAGGGAACATTTTATTTTTAAAACAGGTAGATACAATATAACATTATTTTTATCTTACTTAATTTGCTTGTCAGTTAAGAATTCTGACACAGAGCACTTTTCTAAAAGAGGTGGTGTGATGCTTTTTTAATTTACAAAGGTTGCTGTTTGATGTTGTTTATATTTTGTGAATGACAGGTGCCATGACTGACTGAATTTTCCTATCCTATTTTAAGAACAAGCGCCTTTTGTTTTATATAAAAAGAATATTACCATTTTTGACCTACTCCTTCCCGTGGCAAAATGTTCCGTAAATTGTACAACAGTTTTAAAACAGTTCAGGTAAAACAAATGATTCATAAATGCCCCCACGGTTAGGCTGCCGTCATCCCATTAATTTTGTTTGTTACCTGACGCCCCACTCGACTAAATTATTATTTAATTGGTACGTATTGTATTAAGCATGTACGCGTATTTAGATAAAGCACATATTTTGCGAGATTTATACTAAAGATAATGGCAGTAATAATAGTGGTGCTGCGAAGTTAAAACTTGACTCGTAATATGGGAAAGTGTGTTGGTTTGTCTGTGCTGCGTGTCAAAAATACACATATATACATACACATAGTATCAAGAGCAGCGATAGCTCAGTGGGGAGACCAACAGACTGCAATGCAGAGGGTCTCGGGTTCGAGCCCACGTCGCGCACCTCTGACTTTTCGAAATTATGTGCGTATTGATTGACAATTATCGCCTGCTCCGTGCCTCGGAAAGCACGTTAATAATAATAATAATAAACGTTTAATGCAAGTTCACAAAACTCATAGTTGTTAGTAAAACTTAGCCTAAGTGTTAGTTTTTAATTATTTAACTTTTGTCGCTGCGACATGTATGTCGCAACACCTTCGCATATATGGACAGTCTAACCTGTCCGCAATCATTGCCAGCACTGTGTTGGAACTAGCCCGCACCCTGCGAACTAAAGAAGTGCAACGCTTGCGCATTGTCGTGTAAAAGCAAGAAGTTCGTGCTTCGGCGAACATTGCTGAGGCACTGCAGTAGCGAGGTAGTCCCAACACAGACCTGAACGCATTGTTGGACTGTACGCGGAGAGCACTGTATGATTTCAAAGTGAACTTAGTCCATAGGCTGCAAGTATAGAGCGAAGTACAATAAGCTTTGGATAACGCAATTTAGCTTCAACAGAGCAGCGCGTAAATCTATGTGCTATCATGTTTGCTCGTACTGACAGTGCCCTCCGCTCCCGTTCAATGTCAGTATTGTCTTTAAGGTCGGCTGTAACTGTGTCCCAAATATTTAAGCCGTCGGTCCCAGCTGCCATGAACATCTATGGCAGTCGTTACTGGGAGAGTGTCGACACAAAAGATCCCACTGGGTCGAAGTGTCGCCGGTCTGCATTGACTGGCCCCCACATAAGATTAGATAAGATACACATAGTATCACGCCTATATTACTTTTTATTAGCCTCTTCTTTAGAGGTTAATGAAAACACTATGAGGGTCTGTGTGTCTGTCTATTAGTGATAGGCATAACTCCGGAACCACTGTACCGATTGACTTGTAACTTGGTGTGCAAACACCTTGGGGTCATACCTCGGTCGAGTTTGAATATGGGCCCTGTGGGTCAAAAGACCCCTGAGATATAGGGGTCACAAGGTCACATGAAGACGAAGAGGTTGAATCCTAGGTTTTTACACCCATCTCGTTTGATTTTAAGCCATGTGCAACGGAGGCATTGCAAACATACAATTAACAAAATGCGCACCTAAGTGCGTTTCTTGTCAGAAAAAATGTTGATGATCACACAAATACCTACTTGATCTGAGCGAGATTCGAGCACACAACACTCCACGTAGTGGCAATGGCACCATCAAAACCACTACGCCATTCGTCCAGACGACACAAACTACAACTAAACTCAGAGCAATCGTTTCTGGATTACACAAATCATTCAAATCTTTGTCCTTTTTAATTTATAATGCCATTGATTAACACACAGACATAACCGACTGCAATAGCCAGTTATAGTGTTAATTTAATAGGCCACGCGAAAACGCCCTACAATAAACTATGCTAAAAATTTACTCATTCATAATTATAAAGTACTAGTATAAGTGGTGTCTTTATTTATCATAAAGTACAAAATGGCTAATTTATAGCACGGGAAAATCAAGGTATTGCAAACAATAGCCTATTGTTTTTTAAGCAGCAAATTCTGGGGTATAAAGACATTCATGATTTTTCTTAATTTTCATCAAACCTTCTGCGTGTACCCATTCTCAAATTTGAATTTTCGTATGTCAGAATAGCCCCCTTTGCATTATTCCATAATCATAACTGTCGAAATGTGGGTATAATATATTTTTTTATTATTATTGCCCTGATTTGAGGCCACAATTAGACTAGTTCAGTTTTGCTGATTTCAGTAAGCAGGGCCAGCTCGATCAGGGCAGGACTCCCCTTTTACAGAATATCGTAGCATTATATGTACTGTTTTGTTTCGTTTGGTGAGAGCCCTGGACGCCCAATCACGCCTACATATATACACATCATATAGTCTACAGTAACTATTTACCATCAGACAGCAGACCACAATATGTGAGTAACCGTGAGCTACTCTAAAATTATAAGAGACGCAGAGACATCAATTATAAAATTTCAATACTTACAAAAACGATTCACTAACATAAAATCTTATTGAAACATCTAAATATTAAGTCTACGTCCTAGGTTCTAGATACTAAACCCCTCATTAATCGCTTCACTTAATAGTATATTTTAGTACGCAACAATAAATATACGTTATATCACTATGATATTCAAAGAATCCAATCCCCAGAGACCCGTGAAAGCCGATATTTTGGAGCTCATAAATAATTTAATCAGAAACAAAATGGATGAAGATGGAAATATTGATACCATTTTTGTAGCTAATAGTGTTTGCTGTGTGGAATTGGTAAAAATATTGCGTAATGTGAATCTATGCATATAATAGTTTATATTATTATGCATAGATTCACGCCTGTGAATTCCTTGTAAGGGAAATAAAGTTACAATTAGACGCCAGCTATCCTTTAGGTACGCATGTTTTTAGGGGTGAGTCTACTGCCGTTTACGGAGCCCATGCCTGGGTAATTAGGTATTTATATGTTACATATATAAACTCAGTAATTCTTTGCACAATTCGAATCGAAACCAATACCTGATAACAGGCTGCAAACATAAGCGTAAATCTATAGGACTTGTATATAGAATCAACTTCATTGTTAGTCTGATCTACTTTTTCTTCTTCTTTTCGTGTGGTTAGTGGCCAAGCTGTCGTCAAGACTTGTTCAAGCCGCCCGTAGGCCTCTGACAAGGCTTAACGACTGCTGTCAATTTGGCAACAACTGGGACCGACTTTTTACGTGCCCTCCGAAGCACGGAGACGCTCAGATGAAATACCACTAAGCGGTCACTCATCTATAGACCGTACCCAACGTTGCACCTCGCTAATCGTTTACCGATCAGTGAGTGCAACTGGCTATGAGTGCCTTGCCTGTTAGTCTGATAGTATGAACTTATAAGTACTGTTTATTTTGAAGGTTCTTTTGCCTTATCGAACGGTTCAGTAGTAGGTAAAAACTTAAATGAATACTAGATAAGCAATCCTCAGCCTTGCAAATCATATTAGTATTAGGTTAGACAAAAGGTTTATTCCATTTTGCCCTTACCAAGAATATTGTAATTTCTTGTACAGTCAGTGACGTAAGGCAATACACATTTGCGAGATGTTAATTGTCTCTTTCAAAATTGTTTAATGCTATATTTTGATTAAATTATAGCTCAAAAATACAGAATAATGATTAGAATTCTTTATCCATAAAATACTGGTACAAATTTGTAAAATTTTAGCTAGTCATGTCGGTGACTGTACCATCAAAAGAGCAAACGTCATTGTATGTCCGCCTTATGTTAGGTGATCACATTTAAAATAAGGCGGGCAATCAATGTTGTTTTATAAATGTATTATTAGTTGCCCAACATTAATTTTTCTGTAAGGTAGAGTAAATCCAATTATAAAATACTGTAATGTTGGGGATTTTTGGCTATTAATAAAGAGACAACCACTTCTATAGAAAGCCGTATATTGCATTTAATGAATTATAAAATACAGTGCGCATTAGCGTAAACTACAAACTAAGCATATTATTTGATACTTACAAACTAAAAGAGCATACCTATTTCATATTCTAAAGTAAAGAAGCTTACACTCTTATACACACACTTCACCTCCCGGGGCATAAGAAAAAAAATATTTAAGATGTAAATATATTTTTTTTTTGTTATGTATTACCAAAAACACAAACAAAAGTATTTAAACTAACTACGGTTTTCTAAAACAGTAAATTCTATAACACCTTATACAATACTATTATAGTACTATTTCTATTTATGTACCTAATCACTTTTCTAACTGCAGTTAAAGAATGATATTAATTATATAAAAGTAAAAAGTTAATATTAAAAGGTAATTAGAATTACATTGCATGTATTCTTAATGTTATTGGTAGTAAGGTCTAGTCCTATTCTTATGAACTAGTTCTAGTTTATTATTCTTACATATTTTAACATTACAACCTAAATCTTCTATAATTTTATAGGGACCTTCATATATGGCATCTAATTTTCGACCTGTTTCATTTTTCAAGAGCACCAAATCATCTTTATCGTATTTCATAGAGTTAATAGATTTATCATACAAACATTTACGTTTTTGTTTATTACTTAGTAATTTTTCCTTTGCATCGGTATGTGCTAACTGTAACCTATATTTTAGTTGTAAAGGATAGTCATCACTATTGTATAATGGTTCTACTTTTTCACTGATTCTATTAGGTATTCTACAGAGTTTACCAAATACAAGTTCATATGGCGTATAATTTGTTTCAGAATGGACTGTGTTGTTAAAACTAAAACACCAAAACGGTAACCAATAGCTCCAAGTGTCTGTGTGATCTTCACACTGGATCCTTAAAAATGCACCCAAGGTCTTGTGCGCATTTTCAAGAGCTCCTATGGACTGGTGATGATACGCTGTAGAGGATAATTTATCAATATGAAGAATTTTACAAACCTGTTCCATAGTTGAAGAGATGAATTCAGTGCCTCGATCTGTTGCTATTGTCCCAGGAATACCGAACCTTAATATGAACTGTCTAACAAATGCATCTGCAATGGACACAGTTTCTTTATTTTTAAGAGGAATTGCTTGGACAAATTTTGTTAGTTCACATTGTATAGTCAGTATATAGCAATTACTATCGATGTCCCTATCCAAAGGTCCTACTACGTCTAAATAAATCTTATCGAATGCCGAGGATGCCGTTGTTGTAATTTCCATCGGCTCTTTTATGTATCGAAAATATTTAAATTTTTGACATTGTCTACATTTTTTAACAAATTCTTGGACGTCCTTCTCAATACTTGGCCAATAGTATCGTTTCTTTATAGTATTAACCATCCTGCGCACCCCAGCATGGCCACTAGATGGCAATAAATGAAAGTCATTTATAATAATAGTTTTTTCATTATCGTCACTAATTCTTTTTATTCCCCGTAATATACAAATTCTTGGTCCGGACCACTGCGTGAGAGATGCTACTTCCTCACACAAATTCTTTATAAAATCTAAATTATCTTCATATTTTATTATACAAACTTCATTAATACCTATCTTCTCACAAAATAATCTTAATTTATGCACAAATTCGGCTCGCGAAAATTGCGCCTTAAAATCAAGATTTATAAATAACATTTTTCTACTTGAAACAAAAGCAAAACATTCTGATTCTTCAGTTATCATATTTTCACCTCTAAGTCTTTTTAAGTCTCTACTTTCAATAAAACACATTTCTACTGCTTCACACGGTTTTCTTAATATATCCACAACCCTTGGTTGATCAGGCCTTGTGTTGGTGGATTTACTAAGTTCCGTTTTCTCATCATTCTTCATACCTTCCTCCATATCATTCATCCTTTTCTTCTGAGCCCTAGTCAATACAGCTACAACTTGCTCATGCATACTCTTAAGGTCATCTGATGTTAAAGAAATTCTCGATAAAGCATCCGCAACAACATTTTCTTTCCCTTTCACGTATACAATCTTAAAGTCATATTCTTCCATAGTTAATCGAAATTTAAGGAGTCTGCTAGAAGGATCTTTTATTCCAAAGAGATAAACTAAAGGTTTGTGATCTGTCATGATAGTAAATTTTCGTCCATACAAGTAAGGCCTAAAATATTTAACAGACCAAACGATTGCTAGAAGTTCTTTTTGTATCGTAGGGTAATTCTTTTCTGCTTTATTTAATGGTCTACTTGCGTATGCTACTGGTCTAAGATCTTTATTACACAATACTGCACCAATGGCAATTCCTGAAGCGTCTGTTTGTAATATGAATTCGTTACTTTCCCTAAAATCAGGATATTGTAGAATTGGTGAAGAAATTAAAGCGTGTTTTAGAAAATTGAATGCATTTTTACATTCTTCTGACCAAATAAAACTTTCATTTTTTCTACATAACTTATTAAGAGGCATTGCTATTTCTGAAAATGATTTTATAAATCTACGGTAATAATTACAGAAAGCTACAAAACGTTTAACTTCTTCAACATTTCTAGGAGTAGGGTAATTTTTTAATACTTTTGTTTTTTCTGGATCCGGTAAAACTCCTTTGTCTAAAACGACATGCCCTAGATAAAGTAGTTCTTTTCTTAAAAAATCACATTTTTGTGGATTTAATTTAAGATTTACTTTCCTTAATCGTTCCATAACGCTCATCAAATTTTGGTTATGGGATACTAGATTTCTTCCTATAATAACAATATCATCTTGATATAATAGACATTTGTCGTATGTCAACCCAGACATAGCCACTGACATCATACGACTAAAGGCATTAGGACTCGTTTTAAGTCCCATTGGTAACCGTTTCATTTGATATTGGCCTGTATTTGTAGTAAAAGTAGTTAATCTACGACTAGCAGGTTCCAAGGTCACTTGATAGTAACCTTTGAAGTGCTGAGGTTAGCAATTAAAAAAACAAGCAAGGCTTAATACTGCTATATTAAATACTTTCATATAGTACAACAATAAGGTATAGTGAGATGAGCGGTGCGAAATATAATAATTTTAATACAGAGACAACATCGGTATTTATACTCATTAATGACTAGGTGTTGACGCCCCTAGGTTAATGTCGACAATGGACCCGCCTGCAGACATCTTCCCTCGGCAGCGCTCGAACGAATGCGCGGGCGCCACGCTACGAAGGGCGGGGTCAATTCTGACTAGATTTGCACACGGCACTCTGCAGTAGGCGGGCCCTTACAGACGTGTTTTGCACGCGGCCCTCTCTGACGCAGAATGGTGTGATCCAGTGCTACGTTGAGTCGTGCGAGTATACTGGCCTACTCGCTACACCACTCCCCCGGTGAGACCGTGACTACGGGCGATAGTAATCAGGAAATCTGACTGTCCTGCCACTTCTTGTCTTTCTGACTGAGTTATCAGTTGGAGCTGTATCCGGAGGCTGGGTTTGACTTTGACGTGGATCCAGATCTTCTCTCGCCATGTATGCTGGTTTGACACGGTCAATCGTCACCTTCTGTCTCTTCCCATGCACTTCGATGTCCACTGTCTTCAGGTCACGAGCGAGGACTTTGTGTGGACCTGTATATGGAGGCTGCAGAGATCTTCGACATGGACCTTCGCGAAGAAAGACGTGTGTTGCCGTGCTCAGGTCCTTAGGGATGTAGAAGGGACGGCTGGAGCTTGTATGCCAGGATGTTGGTTGTGGCGTTAGTTTGGTCATGTGTGCGCGCAACCTTTTGATCAGATCACTCATGTCCACGACGTCTTTTGGGGTTTCTGTGAGGAACTGTCCAGGCAAGCGGAGTGACTCGCCATAGACTAGTTCAGCGGTTGTTGCGCCTACGTCTTCCTTCCATGCGCTTCGGATGCCCAGTAGCACCCAAGGGAGGGCCTCTGTCCAGCTTGCGTTCGCATGGCACATGATTGCGGCCTTTAACTGGCGATGTAGCCTCTCGACAAGGCCGTTAGCTGCGGGATGGTAAGAAGTGGTCAAGTGGTGAGTGGCGCCTATGAGGGCAGCTAGGTTCTTGAAGGTGCGGGATTCAAATTGCCTCCCGCGGTCTGTGGTGATATGCTCGGGACAGCCGAACCGGGCAATCCACCCAGTGGTGAGGGCAGCGGCGCATGTCTCTGCGGTGATATTTTGTAGTGGGTATGCCTCAGGCCAACGTGTTGCGCGGTCGACAATCGTGAGGCAGTACCGGTAGTTGGAGGATAATGGTAAGGGGCCAATCAAATCAAGGTGTATATGGCGAAAACGTACCGATGGTGGTTTGAATGCCTGTAATGGGGCTGAGGTATGACGTGCCACCTTACTCTTCTGACACGCTTCACATTCCTTTGCCATCTGTCTACAGTCCTTTCTAACTCCTGGCCAAACAAACCTTTCTGTAACCAACCGAACGCTCGCTTTTCGCCCGGGATGGCTGAGGTTATGCAGGGAAGTGAAAACCTGCTTGCGGAACGATCTTGTAATGAATGGGCGTGGAGTACCCGTCACGTCGCAATAGACCTCGACATTAGATTCGAGTAGTTTTATCTTCCTCAGCTTTAGAGATGATCCATCTCTCAGCAAGTTTTGCAGTTCGGGGTCGGTTTGCTGTTCCTTGGCCAGTGATTGGTAATCTAAGGGCAGTTCAAGCTCAGTTATCCGCGAAAGAGTATCTGCGACCACATTGTCCTTACCGGCTATGTACCTGACATCCGTCGTAAATTGGCCTATGTAATCAAGGTACCTAAATTGACGGGGAGTACAGTTTGTGCGTGGGCTTGCGAATGCATACGTCAACGGCTTGTGGTCAGTTGTGACGTGGAATACGCGTGCTTCGACCATGAAGCGAAAATATCTGATGGCCTCATATATTGCCAACAGCTCTCGGTCGTACGGGCTGTATTTCTTCTGCGAAGGGCTGAGCTTTTTCGAAAAGAATGCCAGGGGTTGCCATTCCTCTTCGCTCCGCTGCTGTAGTACAGCTCCGATTGCCATATCAGAAGCATCAGTCACGATGTTTAACTCTGCGCAAGGGTCTGGATGCACTAAGAGTGTCGCTTCTGAAAGGCTCTGTTTGCAGCTGTTGAAGGCTTCTAGCAGCTCGGGTGTCATGGTGACTGGATGCGATCCTTTGACTTTAGGCCCTGCGAGCAAACTGTTAAGTGGTGCCTGTTTGGAAGCTGCCTCTGGTATAAATCGGCGATAAAAGTTGAGCATTCCAAGAAATCGTCTCAGTTCCTTAACCGTCTTGGGCACCGGGAAGTCTTGAATGGTCTGGACTTTGCTGTCAAGAGGCTGAATACCAGAAGCAGAGACTTTGTACCCTAAAAACTTCACATCCGCTTGGCCAAAAATACACTTGCTTGTATTTAGTAGTACGCCGTATTTGACCAATCGTTGAAATAGTTCTCCGAGGTGCTGCTGGTGCTGATGGATATCCTTACTGAAGACCAGGATGTCATCGAGATACACATAGCAGAAGGTTAGATCCCGCAGAACTTCATCCATGAACCTTTGGAAAGTCTGTGCAGCATTTCTAAGTCCAAAGGTCATAAAGGGAAACTCGTACAGACCGAAGGGTGTTGTTATCGCCGTCTTGGGTATATCTTCTTTAAAGACCGGGATCTGGTTGTACGCCTTTACCAGATCTATTGTCGAGAAGATGGTACTGCCAGCTAGCTCGTGAGTGAAGTCCTGCAGATGTCTTATGGGATAAACATCGGGGATTGTTCGAGCATTCAAAGATCGATAGTCCCCGCAAGGACGCCATCCCTCGTTCTTCTTGGGCGCTAAGTGCAACGGTGAGGACCAGGCGCTTTCAGATGGGCGCGCCGTACCATTTTGTAGCATCTCCTCAAACTCCTGTTTCGCTATCTTGAGGCGTTGTGGGTCTAAACGACGAGGGCGGCTAGAGACTGGAGGGCCAGGTGTGGTGCGTATATGGTGCACCGTATTGTGCTTTGGTACACCTGGCTTACCGGCGGGGCGAGTGAGGTCAGGATATTCCTTCAAGATGCGATGGTAGCTGCTATCTTCGGCTATGGTGCGGACAGACGATATTATTTCGGCAGATTTAAACTGTGGTACCTGAACTGTAAGCGACGTCAGGTTATCTATGAGACACTGATTTCGGCAGTCGACAATTAGATTGTAGTAAGCTAAAAAGTCGACTCCGATTATAGGCTTGGAGACGTCAGCAATGATGAATCGCCAAGTATATGCGCGGCGAAGTCCCAAGTTCAGTGTTAGGGGAAGAAAACCGTATGTGCTGATGACTGACCCGTTGGCCGCAAACAATTCGTACTTTGTCTTCATGCGTGGCTCCCGAACAGCGGATCGTGGAAAGACACACAGGTCCGAACCCGTATCGATAAGATATTGTATCTTCGTGTAGCGATCCGTGATGAACAGGCGGCTCGATATTGCGTGGCAGTCGTAAGCCGCCCTTACTGGCTGCCTTGGTAGTTTAACGGCTTCTTTGTATAGGCACACGGTTGTGTGCATTTGCGGGCGTTATCACCAAATCGGTTATGGTAGTAACAGTACCGGTTGTCACTGTAGCGAGATTGCGATCGGGAATGGTTCGGTCTGTATCTGCCTCTAGAACGGGAACGTGACGACCTACGTTGTAACTGTGCGCTCATAACCTCCAGCTTCCGCGCCAGCTCAGCCACCGTCTGGGTTAATGATTCAATAGCGCTGCCTTGTTGATCCGTTGCAGACTGTGAACTAGCTACTTGCCCAGACCCTGGTATGCTAGTAGCGGCGACTTGCGTTGTTACTGGAACTATATCATTTATGCGGTCCACGAGTTCTGCTACCTCCTCTAGACTGGAACTTGCTTGCATCGCGACTATAGTTTGGAGGTTCGCCGGCAGCCTACTAGACCAGATGGACCTGATGAAATCGTTCGGGACAGTAGGACCAGCTAACTGCTGCAGGTGACGGAGGAACTGCGTGGGCTTTCTGTCTCCCAACTCCTCATGCATGAGCAACTGTTTAATCTTGCGTTCCTGTGAGGCGGACAACCGCTTGATAAGCTCGGCCTTCAGCTTCTCGTATTTGCCGGAGGTGGGGGGGTTCACAATGAGGTCGCGTACTTCTGCCGAATGCTGGGGTTCTAGTTGCGCCAACACGTGGTAAAACTTCGTTTGGTCCGTGGTAATGTTTGCCAGAACGAACTGACCCTCTATCTGCGCGAACCATAATAGTGGGTCATCGGCATTGAAAGCTGGAGTCTTGACCCCCACTCTGCATGACATGAAGAAATCTTTTTCTTCTGCTGTTTGGCGCTCCATAACTGATGGTTAACGGCTTAAGTTTCTTGACTCCGATCCAGAACGAACGTCGGAGGTCACCAGTCACCTTGGTAAAGGTCAAGATGACTAAAATAAATAGCCCCCGAAAGAGAATCTAATATTTCATTTATGTTGGGAAGTGGAAATTTATCATTACAAATCATTTCATTTACTTTTCTATAATCCACAACTAATCGCCATTTCTTTTCAGTGCTTTCTTTATTTCTCTTCGGTACTAATAAAACTGGACTTGACCATTCACTATTTGCCTTTTCTATAATATCATTATCTATCATTTTATTTATTTGCTTATCTATTTCTGGTTTTAACGCCTGTGGCAACCTATATGGTTTAGTATAAACCGGAGTACAATTTGCCTTTACGACTATTGACTGTTCATAAATGTTAGTAGTTGTCAGTTTGTCCCCTTTTACATAAAAAACATCTGCATATTTAGCACATATCGTTTCTATAGATTCCCTCTCTTCTTCATTAAGGTATTTTAACTGTAGTTCAGATAATACATTATTTACTCTAGGTACGTCTACATTGTTATCATTGAATTGACAAATATCATAATCATGCAAAGATTGCAAGTTAGGAATAAAAGTTGGTACAGTTATGTCTTTTTCACTGACATTAAGAATTCTTACAGGAATCCTATTATTTCTTACTTTTGCTATCGCGTTTGCCACAAACACATCCGTCGTCAGCTCTTTCCCACAAATAATAACTTCATCATCCATAGATTGGTTAACATAAATAAAATGTATCGACTCAGATCGTGCTGGAATAGTTAATGTATTTTTAAATCTTTCTTGTTCATCAATAAAATTTAAGTTATATGTTTTTCCTAAATTTGTAAGCGTTAAAACATCTGTACTTAAATTAATATTGGCTTGAAACTTATTTAAGAAATCTAAACCTATTATTCCATCAGCTTTAAGTGGTAAGGAATCAAAAATAAGAAATTCATGTTGAAATATTTGATTATCGTATTTAAGATTTAAATTTACAGAACCTTGAGAATATTGTTGACCACCTATTCCATTAATCAATGTACAATTTTTTCTAACAATAAGGTTTTTTGGTAATATTTCCTTTTTAATTATTGATAATGATGCACCTGTATCAATAAGCCAATAATATTTACTATGGTTGATATAGAATGTGACATATTTAGCATTACCTTGGCATGATAATATAAAATGTCTAAACTCGAAAAAACTGATTCTTACTGTTTGTATCAGCGTTAGTTTTATTGTCATTATCAATTTGTTCTACTGGAAACACATTTTGACCTCGCCTATTATTCCTAAAATATCTCGTACCTCTATGTCCTCTTTCATTCATTGATGATGGCCGGTAATTACCTCTAACATAATTACCACGCCACGATTGTCCACGATTATGCGTATTACTATACTGCTGACCACGATTGTAATTGTTACTATAGTACTGACCACGAAAACTACCTCTTTGACGCGGATAACCTTGCAAGTGTGTCGTTTTGGGTGAACTGTGCCCATTTCTAGATATATGTAATATGTTACCTGATGATGGCTGGAAGGAGGTGCTGTCTTCATCTTTTGCTGCTTGGATGGCATCTTTCAAGTTGGAGTAATTTCGAGCTGCAATAATAGTACTTAGCTTCGAGCTGCGTAAACCATCTGAAAAACGTTTTATTGCAAGCGTTTCATTGATTTGTTTGAATGCCTTGAAAGTATCCGGGTTACCATCGGTTTGAGAGATAGTTAAATCTGTTAATAATTTCTCAATCTCAGTGCCATATACTTCAATTGACCTTGACCCCTGTTGAATATTTTGTAACCTTGTCTGTACTGCTATAAAGGATTTTTTCGGTAAAAGATGCTGTCTCAAATCTGTTATTAGCTGTGGTATAGTTTTGTATGTGTTAGACAAACGTAATTTTGCACTTTCTGATAGTCTATTTTTGAGAACAAATGTGATTAACAAGGCCTCACCTTTTGAATCGAGCATATCTGCGTACATCTCAACAGAGTCTATTAGCCGTTTGGTTGTATCCTCAGCACCGTCCAATACTGGAATCAAACTACACGCCACTTTGAGATCAAACTCCATTTTTGCTAAGTTTTCATTAACTGGATATACACACAAACTACCAATTTCCTTATATACCTTACTAATGTTTTGAAAAATATCTAATGCCGATGTCAAATTGGTGTCTTTTTTATTTTCTAATACTAATAATAATTGATTACATTTATCAAAAATATACTGGCATTCATTTAACTTTGTCTCTATAACTTTGCCTTTATATCTGCTACGTCCCTTTTTTACTAAATATTTTCTAATGTCTACCAAAGTATTATAATATTCAATTAAACTATTAATCATAGTCTAAAAATAACAAGTCTAAAATTGACACATAAATTTTCATACTAAACTATAACATAAATTCAATAAAATTATTGCGACACGACATATAACAATGCGCTGCGTTGCATTTTTAGCACGCGGTATCAAGTTCGGCGAGTGTCCGTGCACAATTTTAACGCGTTTAAGTTATAACGTTATGAAATATGATATCATAATCACTAATTCTTGCACACATTATTAATCACGTAATTTATTCTGGATGTCTAATTATTATCAGGAATACCTTCAACTCGTCCTCGCATGGATGCCCGTATACGTTGAATTGCGTTGAGCCCAATTTCATCTTGTATCCAGCGGCGATGGCAGCCTCTATATATCCGTAGAGCAAAGTAGATTACCAGAGCAGACAATATGGCGAGGATGATCAGGGTAATGATGCTTAGGCGCTCCACATGGCCTCCGATGTTCTTAAGCACGGCGTCATTATTACCACCAGCTGCGTTCTGAGTCAGAAAAACCTCTTCCTTCTCGACCTTTGATTGACACATATTCCTTATATATTGGTAAACGGAATTATACTAGTATGAGCCCCTTGGCAGACCAGACTGCAGAGGCAGGGTCGCCATGTAATGTTGGGGATTTTTGGCTATTAATAAAGAGACAACCACTTCTATAGAAAGCCGTATATTGCATTTAATGAATTATAAAATACAGTGCGCATTAGCGTAAACTACAAACTAAGCATATTATTTGATACTTACAAACTAAAAGAGCATACCTATTTCATATTCTAAAGTAAAGAAGCTTACACTCTTATACACACACTTCAATACATTTATTCCCTGTCTAGCACCAACATGAACTGTAACAGAAAAAAAGGTAAAATAAAAATCCATAAATAAATAAAAATGTTAAATAGTGCGTCCCGGCGGCGGCCGTGGACAGAGTAATGGTTGGCGCAATTAATGCTCAGCTCGTTGCAGTGGAGTTACGTAAATGGACGCAGTAACCTTTTCAAAGCTTAATAAATTATTTATTTTTAAGAGTAGTAGAGCCTTGCTGGTTTTAGCATGAATGGGCCGGCTCGACCGGGGAAGGACTACCCTCTCACAGAATATCGACGTAAAATAGCATTATTCCTACTGTGTGTTTCGTTTGGTGAATGAGAGTGCCGGAGGCCCCATCACCCCCTTCACCCCATCCCACTCCTTCTCCTTCCCACTTCCTTCCCTAAAGGGTCGGCAACGCACAAGTGATGCCTTTGGTATCGCAAGCGTCCAGAGGCTACGGTGAGCACTTAGCGTCAATGTATGCTTGTTTGCCACCTTAGTTGTATAAAAAAAAAAATAATATTTATAGCATATACTTCCGTTTACGCGAATTAAAACATTGTAAAATAAAGTTTAATTTCATTGTCTAATTACAATATTAGTACCTACTATTTATATTTACACTTGCGACGTTTCAATTACTTTTCAGCAGAGATTTTGGATGAACAGCTGTTCTTCTCTTGACTGTACTTACCTATTAAAGAGACTAAAAGGATCAGACCGGAATGACAAAGTTTAGAGTGGATCAGACCGGAATTAAAAAATAATAATTACCAGTAGGCGATCAGATCCGACCGGAATAACTCGGTTTTCCCTCTGACCATGACTGCTAAATGCGTAATAAATAGGTTAAGTATGACGATTTGACAAACAAAAACTGCCACGCCTGAGGTCGCGGATTCGATTCCCGCACAAGCACAAGATTCTTGGTCTGGGTGTTTATATGTATAATATGTATGTATTTACAAAAAAAAAGTATATAAATGAATGTTTATCCACTGTCTAGTACCCATAGTACAAGCTCTGCTTAGTTTGGGCTTGATAGTGTTGTGTATAAGTGGTAGAATATTATTATTATATTATATAACTTATCATATTTTACTATTATTTTGAACAAGATTTTGTGTGCCGCTTTGCTCGCGCAAATGTAGATCATGTTATGTTAGGTTAGAAACAGTACTTTCTGGATGAAAGGTACCCAATATGCTTTTCTGTACCCTTGGCAAAGTGTTGACCAAATTTTAAGATGATCGGTCGATTAGTTAAGGTGTGAAAGCGTAAAAAACAAACAAACTCCCATTCGCATTTATAACATTAGTTAGGATTAGGATAGCTTATCCTGCTCAATGAATTCTGTATCACCTAGCTCAGTTGATGATGACGATATCGCCCAGCCATCTTTGAGCCGCAATACCTGTCATTTTACACACAGCCTCAGTAACTCATTACCCAACCCTGCAATCGAACCTGAAACCTGACCTAACTTAAATTATTTTAATTTACATTTTGTGTAAATGTGCTGGTACATTACCACCATTTCCAGATTGGAGCCCAATCTAAGCAAGATTAAGGCATGAAATCGTAACAAACAAACAACCAAACTAACATTCCCATTTATAATATTAGTAAGAAAATAAGGATTACGTCGATTACAATTTTGATCGAGACCTCCTTCTTATAAGAAAAATACAAGCTCCCAAAGTAACTGTTTAAACCACAGTCTAAAGCTGTTTCTACATAAATCGATCTAACCAAAGAGCAGGTGTAGTCTATACCTGTCTCTTTGCGCGGACTAGATCTAGATTCATTGAGTGCAATGCGACTGAGACTTGATTAAGTATTCTGTGGAGTACGTAGAATGTAAACCGGGTGGAAATACTTTCTTGTTAGTACTTGGGTAGATGCAAGAACTTTTCGCTGATTTAGTGACTTTTGAACTGGTGACTGATATTTCAATGTCGGTTTGTCACAAAATTTTTAGTTAGTGATTGTTTTTGTCTTACGTTTAAGTGAATTTTGTACTTTTATACTTTTTATACACAGAAATTTTCATTTTTCCGTTTTTGTCGTCGAAAGTGCTGGCATCTCTTGCAGATGCATTAATAAACTATGGATTAGTTGTGTATGGGAGAACTTTTGCTACATATTTAAATGACATTGAAAATTTACAAATAAGGCTATTAAAATACTTAATTAGCAAAAAAGAGAAAAATGAATGTAATAAAGAATATGATAAATTGTTTCCTATGTGTAAAATTTTGCCAGTAAAGAAAAAAATATTATATTTAATAGGATTACAATACTACTACGAAGATGATTACAAATATGCTATAGATAATATATACAACACTAGAAGGGTTAGAGAACAAAAGCTAATTCAACCAAAAGTAAAGAACTACTACGGTCAAAGAACAAATAGGTATGTAGTTCCCAAGATTTTTAATGATATAGATGAATTAAGAAAAACACCTAAAATAAGTATTAATACTCTCAAGAAAAGACTGATGGATGTATTGCTGGATGGTGTATGTGTCGTCTAGCAGTGCAACTTTCAGTCAGTATATATAAAAATATATAAATTGTATGTAAAGTATGTCATATGTTATTTTGTTTTTAACTTTAAATATTGTTTCCTTTTTTTTAAAACTATTGTGAGCTGAGCTATTTTTTAATGTATGGTGATAATTTGTACTAGAATTTAAGAGCGTGTCTCGCCGTTAAACTTAACGTTTGGCGAGTATTATGTATAATGTTACTAAATTACCACTATATTGTACCTAAGTAAAAAAAAAAAAAATCCTGTATTCAGTTTTTTTTTGGTATGTATAGTAGGCAAACGAGCAGATGGATCGCCTGATGGTAAGCAATTACCGCCGCCTGTGGATACCCGCTACACCAGAAGAGTCACAAGTGCGCTGCCAGCCTTTTAAATTTGCCTCCCCTCCAGGAGAGGGAATGGGTGGTTGGACCTCCGGTACCCGCACTTAATTACTCGACGAAACACAACGCAAACGCTATTTCACGCCGGTTTTCTGTGAGGCCGTGGTATCACTCCGGTCGAGCCAGCCGATTTGTGCCGAAGCGTGGACAGGCCGAATTTTTTGGGATAAGACAGCAATCTGGCACGACCAGACAGAGATCAGACGCAGGGCCAAAAGGTTTTACATACTTCCTGAAGCTAAAGGATTCATATGTAACACGCCACCTTTCTAAAGCCAGGCTGCTACTAACATTTTTTGTCAGAAAATCTAAATAACTGTTTATTAGTCCGACCCGGTCGAGTCAAATGCGGACACAGCAGTCACAACCGTCTTGTATTTGTATCATCGCTAAATAAGTAATTAGCAAAAGCGGATAATTCCACTCAAAACTAAATAAAATTACCATTGTATACTTTTTACATTCCCAAGAAGCAAGCGTGAATCTTTGTATAATTCTAGCATAAAACAATCCACTTACACCCACCTACGAATCTTGCATACTCCACACAAAAATAGATCAATTCTCTCAAAACTCCATACAAAAAAAGTATTCGTTGAAACGAAATTAGCCAATACGTACGCTCATAACATATTGTACATTTTATTTACCTTCTGGGATTTGTACTTCAGAATACTTTATATAAATATAATTCATATACAAGCAATTGTTTACTGCTCCGCCGAGAATACAGGTAATTTTAGAAGAGTAACTAGTTTCATATGCTGATAAGATGAAAGGAAAAAGGTATCGTAAAGGAAAACAATATATTACACTGAGAAATAGTTTGTTTTCCTTATTAATCGTTAGATTATGCGTAGTCGTTTATATACCTAAAGAGTAGGCAGAGCTTTATTACAGTTACTTATCGCTGGCTATATTTATTTATCGTTGGAAGACCAACAGCAAATACACCTTTCGAAATAAACACAATAAGACACAAAAAGTCAATTACAGGTCTTCACGAATAAGTAATAAAATACTTAATCAGACATGTGAACATAAAGGTTACATATTAACATTACATAATATTAAAACTAAACATCAATTAAAAGTTATGCTTTGAGAAAAATATGATTAAGCACCCGTCTCAGTGGTTCCAGTTTACAGTTGAATATACCTATCGACGTTACATTCTTTACATTTTTTATTAAGTGAACTGCTTGCTCGCCACATAAACGCATTTTGCCGGTAATTGGTTGACATTAGAGGTTATATTTAAGATATCACGAAATAAGGTATAATACCGAGTACCAAGTTACGCAGAATTTATTTTATTTTCTTACCTGACTGGATTGCCATCAAATCGGAGATCTTATTCAGATCAGTCGCATCCGCTATCAGCGCCGAGGCTAGTTAGAAATACATATATTTTTGTTATATTAAACAAATATAGAAACAAAATATTATGTCTTCATTTGATAGCATGCGATTTTGCAGGCGGCGTCTTTATTTTAATTTTAAGATAATTCTTGCAAGATTTTATCATCTCATCCGAAAGACGTTCACTGCTAGACATAGGTCTCCCCAAAGGTTTTCCATACAGACCGACCCGTGACACTTACTAGGTCGACGGTCTACCTTGCGACTGCTTATCCCTGCTGCATGGCTGCCACTCCAGAAATGTATTAGGTATCCTAGTGCAGGAGTAGACAACTTCTTCGGTTCTTATTTGGGAAATTCAAACACGTACTTCTGCTGTATACTTGATTATTACACAGCAGACGCATTCACTACTTTTCACTAGCAAGGTAGTCGATTTAAGTAAAACTACTTCTTTTATTCTTAAAGTGAAACTGTACTAAAAATAGGAGTAATTCTGTGTAGCGGGAGGCTTTACAAATATTCAAACAACGGACACAAAGAACACCTAAACTCGGCACAACTATGGTCGATCACAAAAAAATATATTGGGCAGTCTTTGGGGACTGCCAATAGAAGTGAAAACTTTAATCCACGATAATAAAAACTTCTTTACAAAAAAAAAGAAGGTCGGTTTGGATTCCTGATACTCTCTTTGGGGTTATTAAGGGGGTCAAAATTTCGTTATTTTTTGCGTGGGACGCACCATTTCTGAGATATTGTTAATATTCTAAAATAATTTAAAAATGTAAAGCGTGGAAGCGTGACGATAACGCGAGTTCTATGATTTTTGCTCACCCAAGAAGTGCTCAAAGCGCCTAAAGAAGTTTCACTTCAAAAAATTGTTTGTCCCTTGTGTAGATCGGACGCACAAACTTGACGCAGTGGCAACGACGAAGCGTTCGTCGTTGACGTTGCGACGAGTCTTTATATTCATACAACAAATCTCATACATAACACACACATACAAACAACAGATACAAATTTACTCCGTGTATTAACAGACCTTTGATATGCTCTACATACTGTAAAGATAAAACATTGACGGAGCAATAAAGCTCGGTTCCTGCACAGCCCTTACGAGTAATAGGCTTTTACAATGAATACGATGACACTTTAGATATATGAAGGATAAAGACGCGTCGCATTGATAGCGAGATCATATCCTTTTTATGTATTTATGTCAAATGAAAATTGTAATTCGCTGTCAATGTCACAGATTAAGTAGATACAGAACGAGATTTAGGAAAACTGCTTTTCTGATCCAGTCACATTCATTTGTCGTCCCTTTGGGCATGTTTATTCGTTTGTTTAAAAGAAAGAGCTCTCTCACTAGGAATAAATCCTGTGTCACGGAGGGCTTTACAAACATTGAAACAATGGACACAAAAAACATCCAGACTCGGAATAACCATTTGTGGATCACACAAATTTTTGTCCCGTATGGGGATCGAACCCACAACACTCGGCACAGTAGCAGAAGCGGGGTAAATACTTAAACGTCTATGCCATCTTTGCAATCTAATAAACTGTATTTTTTACAAGTTCCTTATAATAAAAATGTTTGGTGAAAAAAAAATTGGGGCAGTCT
Source organism: Catocala sponsa (assembly GCA_963564715.1). Classification (NCBI taxonomy): domain Eukaryota; kingdom Metazoa; phylum Arthropoda; class Insecta; order Lepidoptera; family Erebidae; genus Catocala; species Catocala sponsa. The sequence goes on from OY751337.1 coordinate 4,231,514, forward strand.
TTGGGGACTGCCGATAGAAGTGAAAACTTTAAAACTTGATCATAAACATTTCATTAAAAAAAACAAAAGGTTGCGGTTCGGATTCCTGATATTAAGGGGGTAAAAATTTCGTTATTTTTTGCGTAGGACGCACCATTTCTGATATATTGTTAATATTCTAAAATAATTCAGAAATGGAAAGCGTGGAAGCGTGACGATGACACGAGTTCTATGATTTTTGTTCACCCAAGAGGTGCTCAACGCGCCTAAAGAAGTTTTCACTTCAAAAACAATTTCCTGTAGATTTATTACATTTAGTTTATTTATTTATGTAAGCCTTGTTGATCCGGAGGCGTAACCCAACCATACTGTTTACGTTAGCGGTTGAGCATAAGATCACTGGTATGATTCCCAACTCCTTCCGAGTAAAGACTCTGGCAATAACGCCTGGAAGTCGGCAATAGGACATTTCTTGGAACTTAAATATACCTGGTGAAATCTGACTGTTTTACAACTCTGCCTAATATTTTGAAATTTGAGAAATATTGGCCTGAGTTTATATAAGCAAGTTGTTTATTTTTGTAATCTGCTATTTCTAAATAGTTATGTTAAGATATTATTATGTATAACCTAACTAGATTTTGCTTGCGGCTTCGCTATTTGCCACATTGTCGTCATTACAACAGTAATATGCTACATATAAAGGTACAAATACACTTAAGTTGCAATTGAAATTTGTAGCCAACTAGTTTCTAGTCGCCACAATGCATCTAAACTTTAATATCAATAGATAGGCATTTCTCCTCTTTTGCTTCACAAAACTTTATAATTATGTACATCAATTAAGACTTATTTGAACATGAATTTACAGGCATCTTAATGTCTTTAAAATTGCTTCATCTCTGGCTTAAAACAATAAGAAAACATAATCCTACCCTCCTTTCTATAGGAACCTTTGATGTGACGTTGGCTACCAACTGCTGTCTTACTCCTTAGATTTTACGTCTTGTCTGTGCACCTATTTAATGTAGACGGTCGCCACTAAAACTTGTAAATAGATAGAAATATTCTCTAGTGGTTAATTCTAAGAATTTGACTGTCAAATTCAACTTATTGACTACATACAGTGATTAAAGTATTCACAATATAAAAACATAATTATATACAAATTTATCTTTCACTAGATGTTGCTCGCGGCTCCGCTTGCATTTATGTAGGTTATATCAATTTATCTACGAGAAATACCAGTATTCCTACTGTTGTGTTTCGTTCGGTGAGTGAGAGTGCCGTAGGCCCAATCACCCTCTTACCCCCTTTCCGCTCCTTCTCCTTCCCACTTCCTTTCCTAAAGGGTCGGCAACCCGCAAGTGATGCTTCTGGTATTGCAGGCGTCCATAAGGTACGGTGACCACTGACCATCAGGTGGACCGTATGCTTGTTTGCCACTTTAGCTATAAAAAAAAACTCAATTCTTCTTTTTTCTGAATGAAACCCTATGTTCTTTTCTGTTCCCCTAACAACGTATATGCGCAATTTCGTAATGATTGATCGAGTAGTTAAGGCATGAAAGCGTAACATGCCATCTTCCTGTCTATTTTAGATTTATATTAAATAATATATCTTAGCTCAAATTATTTCCTCTCTATAATATTATTAAGTTATTATGGTTATTATCTTTAGTTTTTTATAGTCAGTAGTATATGGCATAATGGCTGTAACACCTTGTTAATCTGAGTTGTAAAATACTGAAATTATATTTAACTGGCGATTTAAAAGAGTGGCCGTGAGTTTCTTGCAGGTTTCTTCTCATAGGCTCTACCCTTTGCCTGAACCTAGCAACTAACCTAAATGTAGCTTCAGTAACTTAGTAAACTCACTAAACTATATACTTTGACGTTCATAAGTGTTACTTTGTGACCTAAATGAATAAATGATTTTTGACTTTGACTTTGACTTTAACAAATAATGAAACTCATTTGCGAATCCTTTTAATATTTTATATGTGAATACGAGTTTGTCTGTTTCTTTGTTTGTTGCGCTTTCACGCCTTAACTACTCAACCGATCATCATAAAATTTTGTACACACATTGTGTATGCGAAGTTTCATGATGATCGAGTAGTTATGGCGTAAAAGCGTAACAAATAAACAAACAAACAAACTTACATTCACATTTATAATAGGATAGTTGATTTATTTTATTAAGATTGGACAAATTAATCTTTGTATTGACTAGCATCCGTAATTTGACAAAGCAATCAAGCCGCCATCTTGTTGTTTTCTTCGCCCTACCTCTAACTCGATTCATTCGCTTTCGTATTGAGCTAGGAGCCAGACGTATCACTTCCAAGTAAAATAAAAGATAATATAGTTTTCGTAATTAACTGATACTCTGCGTATTTAAATATTGCCCCTACCTAAAAATTTTATAAGGATTTATTGAAAAGTGACAAACGAGCATACTGACTATCTTCCTTGCAATACCAGGAGTATAAAAGGCATTAAAGATGGGATAAAGACAATAATTGGAGATATTTCAGCCTCCTCATCTCTTACTCACTAGACAAACGGAGTAACAACATACCAAATATTACGCCGGTTTTCTTTAAGAAGGTGGTACTAATCGAGCCAGTTCATTCATCGTCACCCAATAATTACTAATGCGGACATTTCCACTTTTCCTGACGGTATCGCAACTTGTTGACTATATAAATCAGTCATTGTAAAATACAGAAATACGACTTTACCTGTCCGCGTCACACATAAGATAACCCAAGGTTGTTTGACAGTTAAAGTAGATATAAATTTCCGCTTCAGACACTGCGACATCCTTGTAAGTGATATTCTTATTTTCATTTTTATATCAGCCGCAGTAATATTTTTATAGCTAACGACGGCTCCGGATTTTCGACTTTCAAAGTCTCATTATTTGTTGTCAACATTTTTAGTAATAGGGCAGACAACGATAAAAAATGAATCTTTACAAGTGATGTCTAGAATTACGTTTTAATGAAACGATTCCATCAAAGTATGGCTTTCTTTTCATCCCTCACTTCCATTGTAAAATATCACAATTGATTGTATAAATTTATCATAATGCTTTGAGCATTTTGTTTGTGATATTTAGTTGGTTGAATTGTAATTGTAACATGTTTTAAAAAGAAATTAATACATAATATTTATAAGTATATCGTAAGAAAAGAGATTTTAAAACATTCTACGAGCGATGTAAATTGTAAAATTAGACATTATTTTTAACCGACTTCAAAAAAGGAGGACTTCGATCTGATCAGTAGGTACCACATAAAAATGGCATTTTATTTAAATTATTAATAAGTAATAGTTTTTTAAAAGAATTGTCATATTTGAATTGTATAAAAAATATACAATATGAAGATAGGTTGTTTAATTGGTAATTAGATATTTTTCTTACCTTTCGTGTTTTTGTTTTTGAAGTCGTTTATATTTTTATAGTATTCCATAAACTTGTGATACATACTTACATATTGGATTTTTATTTTTGCCACCGTGATATGTGATTATGATAGACCCTTTTATAAAACTTATTGTTCTACACTTTTGTAGAATGCTCACGAATAGATTGTAGCACCCCGTAAAAACTAAACTGTTTATAGGCAAATATGACTGTGGGTAACTGCAAGTCACCACCATTCCTAAGCATGGCCCTTTAACTTGCGGTGGTACCCACGAAAACAGAGAAAATATAACTAGCGAGAAAACATACTATAGCAACACTATGCCGACGTTATGACAAATCCTGTAAGTCTACCATGAAAGTATCTCCGAAATTTCGGGCCGAACAAAAAAAAAGTCACCGAATTTGCTACGTTATAAATGACATTAAATAAGTTTTTCGGACTACTTGATGAAAGGGTTTAAGACAATCAAGATGTAGCGTACCGAAATTTGGTATGAAATTGGGAATAAATGTGTTTCGCAGTACGAACAGTCGCTAGTCGGTCTCAAACTCTGCCATTTACATTTCATGGTAGGCCTTCTGATTCGCGCTGTAGAAGCTTGCACTGCGACTTTATTTATTCATTAATCATCCAGCATCCAGCGACATCCAGCAGTTGTTAGATTAATTCTTATTTTAGCAGATCTTTCTTTCTTTTCGTGTGGTTAGTGGCCAACCTGTTGTCAAGAGTTGTTCAAGCCACCCGTAGTTTTCTGACATGGCTTAACGACTGCAGTCAATTTGACAACAACCGGGACCGACTTTTTACGTGCCCTCCGAAGCACGGAAACGCTCAGACGGAATACCACTAAGCGGTCACCTATCTATAGACTGACCGCACCCAACGTTGCTTAACCTCGCTAATCTTAGCATATAAATAATGTTTAATGTAATAAAATAGTTCATGCACAAGAAAAAGGACCGTACCACTTATTCAACTGAGACTAATTTAAACAATAATAATTTGCTGGAAATATATTTTATACCAATTATAATAAAATTAAATGCGAAGCGGAAGCCTGCTTTTTTATTTGTACTCTCACACAGCAAAGGGAGCAACAGATTGTTGAGATGTTTGTAGAGTACGTTTATGAACATATGCGTCAAAAAGTATAATAGCCACGTTTACTCGTGAAAGTAATGTATGGTTATGCCTATGGTTTATACTTTTAGAAGTCAAAACCTTGTTACTTTGTCTAAATCAAGACCCCTCAGGCAAAATTACTTAGTCTTATCGGAACATCCGCCCTAGTGTCGAAGACACACCATACCTCATTAATCCAAAAACGATTAAAATAAATATTAAATATAAGATCGCCATCGATAGAACAAACACCTCAACTCGCTGAAAGGGCGCGCAGTTTCCAAAATCGATGGTAACTTTCAATGGGCCAAGTTTCATTTACGAGAGGCGTATCTTAATGACTTAACTATACACATAACGGGAAGAAACTCCGGTAATCAGTGTATCCCGACTCATCGGCTATGAAATATCCGTGTTTTAGTACGCTATGCATGTTGTAAAATTTATTGTTTAGTAATTGCTATTAGCAGTTTAATTTCCAATGGAGGATTTATTGACGTCATAATCCGATTTTAGGTAAAGCTTATTTTTATGGTAGATTTTACTTAGTAAATTTAGGTTTTTTTTTTATACGACTTTGGTGGCAAACAAGCATACGGCCCACCTGATGGTAAGTGGTCACCGTAGCCTATGGACGCCTGCAACACCAGAGGCATCACTTGCGCGTTGCCGACCCTTTAGGAAAAGAAGTGGGAAGGAGAAGGAGCGGGAAGGGGGAAAGAGGGTGATTGAGCCTCCGGCACTCTCACTCACCAAACGAAACACAACAGTAGGAATACTGCTATTTCACGTCGATATTCTGTGAGAGGGTAGTCCTTCCCCGGTCAAGCCGGCCCATTCCAACTGTACACACTTATAAGCACATTAGGTTTTGCCTGCGGCTTTGCTCGCTCGGGACCAGTACTTTTTTCTGGACGTGGTGGTATCCCATGTCCTTTTCTGTAACCCTGACAACGTGCTTGCGAAATTTCATGATGATTGGTCAAGTACCTAGTAAAGGCGTAAAAGCGAACAAATAAACAAACAAAGTCACATTTGCATTTATAATATTAGTTAGGACTAGCTTTTGCCCGCAGCTTCGCTCGCGATCTGTAACTTTTTATAGTTGATTCTAGTTTGGTAAGTAGCATAACGGTCGAATAATATTTTAAATAACTTTCTTTCGTAATAGTACCTAGTTTATTTCTATAGCATATGCCCCCGCGGCTTTGCTCGCGATTAGTTTATGACTGACCTCATAGCTAGGACGAGCAATATAACAACATTTTTGGGTTCGGTTTCGATCTAGTAACACCCCCTGCTATTTATTTTTTTAATATTTTCAATGTACAGAAATTACATTTCTACAGATTTATTATAATATACAGGGTGTGTCGTAAATAGTGGTCCAGAGTAAAGGAGTCGATACACTGTATTTTTATGTATCACATACCGAAATTTTAACCATTTTTTTTATGCCCCTAAAGTCATATGATTTGCTGAAGATGAGTATTGAAATTGGAAACAGATTAATTTCTTTAAGTACCTTTGACTTTAAAACATAAAAAAGGGTTTGGATATGATAGTACACATATTCAAGAGTAATAATAAAAAAACAGAATTAAAAAATATTGATATTTGTTGAAATGACAGCCAAATTCGTGAAGCAAGGTGCAGAAATTTGAAAAAAGAACTTTTATTTTTTGTTAGTACACCTTTAACTGAAAATGCTTGAAATTTCGGTATGTGATACATAAGAATACAGTGTATCGACTCCTTTACTCTGGACCACTATTTACGACACATCCTGTATGTAGAGATTAACGCTAGCTTTAATGGGGAAGGAAAACATCGTGAAGAAACCTGCACATCTGAGAGTTCTCCATTATATTAGTGTGAAGTCTGCCAACCCGCACTGGGTCAGCATTGTTGACTATAACCTAATCCTTCTCTTACTGAGAAGAGGCCCTTGCCCAGTAGTAGAACTGTTTATTGTAATTGCTATTTTCATTTTAACCTTCAATAGAGAATTCGGTAAACCAGATTTTAGGTATAACTGATTATGATGGTAAAAGATTTATTTTGTTACTATATAAAAAGACTTTTCTTCTTTCCAAGTCTAAAATTAACATTTAATATTGACACAATATCACGCTTAGACGACTCGATGGCGCAGTGGTTAGTGTAACCGACTGCCAAGCCTGAGGTCGCAGGTTTGATTCCCGCACAAGTCAAACATTTGTGTGCATGCACATGCATGTTTGTCTGGTCTGGGTGTTCCTATCTATACAAATAAATAAAATTGAAGTGTCTGTTTGTAATGTCAAAATAACAGCGTTTTATCTAATGCATATGAAAGTAGGTATATAAGGTACCTATAAGAAAACATCTATTTTTAAAATTGTTGTCTGTCTGTCTGTCTGTTTGTTCCGGCTAATCTCCGAAACGGCTGAACCGATTTTGGCGGGACTTTCACTGGCAGATAGCTGATGTTATAAGGAGTAACATAGGCTACTTTGATTTTAGAAAAAAGATAGGGTTCCGCGGAGACAAAGACTTTTTAGTTAAAATCTACGCGGATGAAGTCGCAGGTAACAGCTAGTGTATAATATATGTATTTACAAAAAATAAAGTATGTATGTATGTTTATTCATTGTCTAGTACCCATAGTACAAGCTCTGCTTAGTTTGGGCTATGGTGTACGTGAGAGAAAAAAAAATACTATGTATGTACTCTTTGCGTATATATTCTCACACCTATATATCAGAAGGGGTATTCAGCGGTGTACCCCCCCAACATTTCCCCAGCCATGGTTTATGGTCACACATATAATAAGGAAATACAGGCTCGCTTATTGTTAATTGCGTATCCGTTATCTGTATTACCATAAAATTTTGTTAGCACTTCTTGGAAACGACAATTAACTTATATCATCACTAGCTTTTGCGCGCGGCTCCGCCCGCGTGGCACTTACATCAATAAAAAGTAATCTATGTCCTTCCCCAGGTTTTGAACTATATCTGTACCAAATTTCATCTAAATCAGTTGAGTGGTTTAGCCGTGAAAAGGTAACAGACAGACAGAGTTACTTTCGAATTTATAATATTAGTAAGGATTATTATCATCATCTCAGCCGAAAGACCTCCACTGCTGGACAATAGAATACAATAATAAATTATTATAATAAAAAAGGTAACAATAGATTTATTAAAAAAAAAACTATTTTTAGTAGATTTCTCAAGAGAAAAAGCATAAGCAAGATAGTCATGTCCATTCTCTTCAATCGCCAATTGCTTACAATAATATCCTTAATAAAAATAATTCAATAATTTTAATGTAAATAAGCGTGGGGTGTTTTCTAAAATATTTTGATAGCCCCCACCCCACGTTAAATTATTTTCTACCTTCTAAAGCGTGTTTATTAGATTTTTTAAACTATTTTTTTTCTAATTTATTGTATTATTATCGGTTCTTGATAAGTGTGCAAAGTTTCAAATCAATCCGTCGCTTTGAAAGGGGTGAAAATCACGTTCAAAGATTCCGTTACATAGATACCTACAAACCAAGCTAATAAAAGCGTGTTAAAAATAAATATATTAATTTATTTCTTTTTTAAGTTGGTGTAGCAGCAATGATTCTCAAACTGCACCCGGTTTAAGGGAATAGCTAGTCTGTCAAACCGGGCAAAGTACAATACTTAGTGCTGCAACTGAAAATGTCCTGACAGAAAACTCACTACTGACACGTCACTCCACCGAGATATCGAAGCCACAGAAACGTTAAAAGTTATTAAATGGCAGCCGCTTTATAAAAAACTGTTTTTAGCCAAATCCGGAGAGACTTGCAAGCCGGCCTATACACTTAGGACGAATTAATCTATGTACAACGAAAGAGTACCTGAATTTTTCACAAGGTCCGGGTGTTAAGTGTTACGGAAAATCAATTAGCTGTCATTAATTCATTTTCCGTACTACGAAGTACGCACTTAAAGCGTATTAATTAAATTAATGGCGTAATGTAAAGGCTCCTTGAATTAGCCTGTAACTGTGCTACCTTCTATGTACCCAAAAATGGACATAACTTCACGCCATCGTTCCCTATATAGGTAAACTTTTGTTTTGTAAGAATAAGATATTATATTTTTAAAGGCTACTCCCATTCTAGGGTTAATTCCTGTGACGCGAAGGAATTTACTTATATTTAAAAAACATACGGACATAGAACAATAATTTTTGGATGGCTCAATTAATAATATGTATTTAGCCAGTCAAATTAAGCATATATGAAGATTCACCCTTTCATTTCAAAATACAGATTAGGTACAATTTAACTGCAATACGAAAAAAGCATATACCTACGAAGATTCATCCTTCCATTGCAAAATACAGAGTAGGTACAATTTAACTGCAAATATATCTTTAACAAACTTTATCACGTATATCTGTAACCGAAATATATAATGTCTGACTATACCTATTAATATATAATATGTAAAACTTTATGCATGTTGTTTGAAATCGGAACTTAAAAGAAAAAAATGTTTCACAAAAGGAAAATAATATTTGCATGCTATAATTGGCTAAATGTTGCAAGAACAATATTTAATCTAACGACTTAATGTACCCATATTCTGCAAATAAATAAATCATTTAGTCGTTCATTAAAATCATTCATTCATGCATTCATCCATTCGTTCATTCATTCAGAGATATTAGCGTGGCACTATATATGTATGTATAAAAATAAATTACTATTAAACTTCGTATTGGTATTGAATAATCCCTGATACGTCGAATATTTTTCAATATCGACTACAATAGGGTTAGGTATGTTTCATCGGAATCATTGTGTAGAGACTTAGCTTTTCTCAGAATAAACATTATATACTAGAAAATCTTTAACTAAAGATCGTCTAAAATGAGAACTGATTATTATTTCTATGAACCAATAAATAGCTACATTATTGTTAAGTATTTCAACTTCCCGTTTTGTACGTAGAAAATCAATAAGGTTGCATCGTTCATACAAACCATTTCAGTATTATATTTTTGAAGTGAAAACTTCTTTAGCGGCGTAGTGCACTTTTTTTATTATGGGTAAAAAATGTTAAACTCTCGTCAGGACACGTGACCTGATCGAAAATTCGTAAGACGGAGGGAGAATTGTCATATTTGTGTACGATAGCGCAATAAATTAATATTGTATTTTACCATATAAATGATAGTACTTTTATACTGATAATTAAAGCAATTCGTGCAAAATTATTCTCTAACCATTCCAAAATATCAAAAATGTACAACGTTAATTTCACTTCTGCCGCCACTCCCGGAGTGCAACCCGTTAATTTTTTTAAAGAAAATTCGTTTTTCGTTTATACTTGCCATGTATAGTGTTTGACCTATAAACAAAGCATGTTTAAGCTTAAATTAACAAAAGAGCAGCAACCAACTTGTAATTATGGCCAATTGGAGCAACGAAACATGGAGAACATACGACCTAACATTGAATACTAATTATGAAAATGTTTTGATATAATATTTAGGTTATAAATATTACATGTTATTAATAATAATTGACTGCCCTGTTGGCACATTGGGACTGCTGTACATAAGTTCTTCGGCTCGATTCCCGGGTCGAGAAAATACATATCTATACTAATGGTCTATTTAGAAATTTTGAATCACAGCACGGTGTCTGAAACGATGCCTGCAACCCCAACATAACTCAATTTTCTTTTATCTACTCCTCCTCTTTTGATGCAAGGTATTTATATCCTTTTAATTTTGGTAAAATAATATATAATAATAATAATAATAATGTTTTTTTTTCTCTCCACAATATTTACAATGTTGACAAAAGATACAAATTCCATAGAATTAAAATAAAACACAAGGAACATTGTGAGAGACTGGAGCCTAAGCTAGGCCGGAGCCTGTGTTATAGGACACCAGGACTCCACCCCGAGACACAAAGTCTAGATTTTGTACATAGGTGTATTAGCATTAAGATAGTGATAATATATTCAATGTTAATATTATATGGACTGTGGAAGGATACTTCTTGTTTGCGTGCGTGCATGCGTGTGTATGTTAGTGTATATCATTAATTGACGTGTCCAAAAATTGTTCAATATATTACAGGATTTTGACTTTGCCCTTTATATTTGCGTGAACTTAAAAGAAGAAGGAAATCTTAAACTCAACGTCTAAATATACTAACATGTGAAATGTTTCCAACTAATAACTACAAGATACACTCCAGTTCTGAAACACGTGCTCGTACTAAACACGTGATCCTGTGATCCAGTTCGGGATCCCGTGACGTAAATGTATGCGTGTCTATTGTTTACCAGGTTAATGACCGAATCCGGTTAAATGTAACTACATTTAACCCTATCCAGTCATTGACCTCAGAATCTTAGGAACTTTTCCGACTACATAGATAGCGATGGCCGAATAGGCCTAAATGTAATATTCAGGCCTATCGGTCAATTACTTTAGAACCTCAGTAAGTTTTTTGACTGCATAGATTGCGCAGTAATTTAGGCGGTCAACTACCAGTGCCACCATTTGTTGTGGGTTCATACTCACACGGTACAAAAATAGTGTATTCCGTTTATTTCAGATCTGACTGTTGTTACCATCTGCACGGATGGCGAAGTGGTTTGTCTGTGGCAAGTTACATATAGTGTCGCACGTAAGATACTACTGTAATTAATTGATTATATGAATGATTTTTTATCTTATTTGTATGTATGCTGATGTTGTATTTATTTTTGTGTATGATGTAAGATATAATATGGGTTATGTACCTGAAATAAATGAATTTAAATAATTAAGTTGGCCTCAATGGCGTAGTGGTTAGTATAACCGACTGCCACGCCTGAGGTCGCGGGTTCGATTCCCGCACAAGTCAAACATTTGTGTGCATGAACATGGATGTTTGTCTTGGTCTGGGTGTTTCTATGTATAATATGTATGTATTTACAAAAAAAAAGTATATATGTATGTTTATCCATTGTCTAGTACCCATAGTACAAGCTCTGCTTAGTTTGGGCTAGATGGTGTTGTGTGTATGTGGTAGAATATTATTATATTATTATTATTATTAAATGGTCGCCTAGCCACTGCCACTGCACCAAGTGTTGTGGGTTCGAATCCCGCACGAGACAAAACTTTGTGTGATCCACAAATGGTTGTTCTAAGTCTTGGGGTTCTTTTTGTCCATTGTTTGAATGTTTGTAAAATTCCCCACGACATAGGAATTATTCCTAGTAGGGAGATCTCTCTTTGCCTAGCCTTATCCCATTTCAATTGAGGTCGGCTCTCCTCGTCATTCTTCGCCAGATGATCGATTGTGGGTCGTCAAGTCATTCACTTGAGCTTGCTTCAGGTCATTGTTGACTACAGACATCCAAGTAAGAAGGGGTCTGCCTCGCTTCCTTGTACCTGGACCCATGTAGAGGACTTGTTTAGTCATATGATGCCTATACCACCTCAGACACGTTTCGGACAGTTTTTCTTCGATTGGGCGGCTCTTAAAACATCTTTCATCACCTTTTTTTTAAACATCTCCCTACTATTCCTAGTAGGGAGACGTTTAAAAAAAATTAATCTATTGTTTCAATGGCAGTGATTCTAATCGAAAATTTAACTGCAAGAATGAAGCAGTAGGTAAGTGGTCATCTAGCTGCTATCGCAGCGTCGAGTGTTGTGAATTCGTATATCATAGGGCACAATTTTTTTTGACACGTCTTGGTGTGTTTTGTGTTCGTTTTTGAATATTTGTATAGTTCCCTGACTCTACAAACATTCACACAAACAACGAACAAGAAAATGTATCCTAGCGCGGGAATTAAAACAAACCAAACACTAAATATTTGTTTAGAGTACATATTATTATATGTATTAGTTACATATAGAGGGTGATTTTAAAGTCGTGTAATTCCTTTTAACCACGCATTGTACTGGTGATTTAGAATAACCCTGACCATATTTCTTTTTATTAGAATTATGTTTTTGGAGGAATGAATGTACTGATATTTTTCGTGAATGGTTTCAGATAGTCATATGTTAACCAACCGAAACAATCTTAATTGTTTACTAATTTAAAAAAAATAACACATCAATAAAATTAATGTCGTAAATAATAACGGGCGGTCCTTTTTATTGCCCCTTATTATTTACGACATCAGTTATTACACGATTTCAAAATCATCCTGAATACATAGCTTAATTACAGTACCAGCGATAGAAAATATATACTATTTGCTGTCTATATATCTTTAAACTACACGAAACCTGAAAGTAAAAGCTCTCCCTACCTTGAAGGCCAGACTACGTGTAAAATGTTTAGTTAAGTGTTATAAACGTCGCAGATAATAGATATCTTCAAGAAGTAAGTACTCTCAAATATTCTGAAAATTGACTTAAGCATTAGGCCGATAAAGTACTTTTATTATATCTATTCTAAGGCTTTAAGTAGCTTAGATGCTCTGAATACTAAAACGGATACTACTTACCCGAAATATGAATTATCTGTTTATTATAATTGTAACACACAACATTATTTTTATGTGTACTGGTTTACATGTAAATTGAAAAGATGGTTTCGTAGAATTTTGCCAATAGAGTAAGTTCAATTTAAAGGACTCATTATGGCATCTTTGGTTTAAGGCGAAGTAGAAGGCAACTGTTTGTCCTCGCGCCATCTATGCTGTGCCATGATGACAAATATTGGATAATATTAAGTATAATTGTATACAAATTAATTTGAATAAAAAAAGCAACGGTTGCACTCCGGGAGTGCCGGCAGAAGTGAAAACTTGAATATTAACGTTGTGCATTTTTGATATTTTGGAATGGTTAGGGAATAATTTTGCACGAATTGCTTTAATTGTCAGTATAAAAGTACTATCATTTATATGGTGAAATACAATATTCATCTATTGCGCTATCGTACACAAACATGACAATTCTCCCTCCGTCTTACGAATTTTCGATCAGGTCACGTGTCCTGACGCGGGTTTAACATTTTTTACCCATCACAAAAAAGTGCACAACGCCGCTAAAGAAGTTCTCACTTCAAAAATTGGGGCAGTCTTTGGGGGCTGCCGATAGAAGTGAAAACTTTAATCCTTGATCATACACTTCTTTATAAACCAAATTATAAACCAAAAATAATTCAAAAATGGAAAACGTTCGGTGACGATGACGCGAGTTCCATGATTTTTGTTCACCCAAAAAGTGCTCAACGCGCCTAAATAAGTTTTCACTTCAAAAAGTGATTACTTATCTATAATTCCTGTGCCGCGGGAGATTTTATAAACATTCAAACAACGGACACTAAGAACGCCTAGATTCGGAATATTTGTGGATCACACAAAGTGTTATCCCGTGTCCCCATACGGGATAATACTTTGTGTGAAAAAAAAAACACACTGGATGTAGTGGCACACTGTCAGTGACGAGGCAAATACTTAAACTAATACACCATCCGTGCAGTACATAGTACAAAGTTTATATAATAATACTAGCTGTCCCGAAAAAAAAATACATATCTAAACCATTCTCGAATCCACTTCCACAAAAAGTTTCATCAAAATCGGTCTAGCCGTTTAGGAGGAGTTCAGTGACATACACACGTACAGTAGAATCTATACATACATACATACATACAAATAAATAAAATTGAAGTGTCTGTTTGTAATGTCAAAATAACAGTTTTTTATCTTTTTTTTTTATCATGCTCGTCAAAATGACCACACTCCACCTGATGGTAAGCAGTCGTGTGGTCTAAGAGCAGTGGCCTCCACACCGCCCTCATAGTAGCCGAGGCGATGTTGAGGTCTCTACTTTGACAGCCTGAGAAGGTGCTTTTTCACGCGTCGCTTAAAGGACCCAGGATTATCTAATGCATATGAAAGTATATAAGGTAACAATAAGAAATCATCTATTTTTAAAATTTTTGTCTGTCTGTCTGTCTGTCCGTTTGTTCCAGCTAATCTCCGAAACGGCTGAACCGATTTTGACGGGACTTTCACTGGCAGATAGCTGATGTTATAAGGAGTAACTTAATCTACTTTGATTTTAGAAAAAAATAGGGTTCCGCGGAGACAGACACTTTTTAGTTAAAATTTACGCGGACGAAGTCGCAGGTAACAGCTAGTTATATATATAAAGATGTATTTATGAAATGCTTATGTTTACTACAGGTAATTAATCTTAAATAACCTTCAGACACACACTAAACTCGTAAAATTACCTTCTCATGTTTTCAACCGCAATTTATTCTAAGCTCAAACGAGGCTTATATGGCCTGGTTACATAATAATCCATGCCGCCGCTCACAGGAAATTTCAAAATGTACTTGTAGACTGAAATTACTCAGGTTTACTTAGGTTGCCTATTATACTAGTTAGCATATTAAATCACAGACAGGCTTTGAATGTCAACGTCTCATGTATTTGATACTGACAAACAAAGACTTAAATCGTTGTCTTTACTGACAAACGCTAACAACTATACGAAATTTTATGATAAGTACGTTTTATATACATGTTTGTATCCGGGTATGTATTACAATACTGAAATTTAAAAGACCGTATTTTAAAATACCTATGGAAGAAATCCCGAAAAATTAAACGCCGATTGATTGTTTGGCCGAAAGTTTTAAATCCCAAAATTTAATTTGCCCGAAAGGTTAAAATCCCGAATATCCATATCGGTAGAACTAACTGGAGTTTTGACCGGAGCTCCGCTAAGCGGGGCTCCTATTTCTGGGTGGGTTTACAAAAGAGAACCTTTTTTTTTATGTGGGGGAATGCTTTGACGCATACCCCTCCGCGGGGGCGGGTGGAGGGGTTATGTCGGACTCGCCGGGGTAACAGAAAGATGTTACAACGATAAAATGGACCTCCCGGAATACCGACTAAACCTACCACGGTGTTCCTCGACAAACCACTATCGGCGGGGCCGCGCGAATCACTTTCACATGCAGTCGCGACCCCGCCGAGGTTACGGCCCGCCGTATGAAACGGCAGGCCACTACTCGAAAAGACCTACCCACTGGTCACCACTACAAAAAAGCCCTACTAACACAACCTACCGCTTCCTAGCCGACTAGGCCATCCGTATTAAATTCGGGATTTGGACATCGGTATTTTATCTTTCGATATAACGGCTATCGGCATTTAAAACTTTCGGTATTTTGAATTTCGTTGTTTTGGACGTCGGTATTTCAGTCATAGTTATTATGAAATTTCGATATTGTAATACGTACCCTTGTATCCACATAAAATTAATATCGATGTATAAAGTGATTCTGTAAAATCTCACATACAATACATTTCGCAGAAGCAATTTTGAAAACGCCGTAATCGTTAGATTTTCGATAATAATCATAGTAATAATTAATTATTACTTTATTAGTATCGAGGTCACATTTAAGTTCCATTTGAAAACTTTTACTGAATAGTACGGGTGGTTTTAACCTCATGTATTTCTATACTGACATTATAAGAGTAATGATTTGCATTTTAGTATGTTTGTAATTAAAAAAGTTGTAAAAAAAAGTATGTTTGTTTGTAATTAATTAACTCAAAACTACTGAAACAATTTAAAATTCTTCCACCATAAGAAAGCTACTTTATCCGAGAGTAACATAGGGTATACGTATACAGCATCACGCTACGAGCAACGGCAGCGACACAGTGACCATAAACGTGGGTTAAACCGCGAGAAACAGCTAGTTCCAAATCCATACTAATACTATAAATCCAAAAGTAGCTCTACTTGTCTATCTATTTGTTATACTATCACGGCTAAACCGCTGGACCAAATTTGATGAAATTTACCAAGGACATAGATTACATCCTGGCAAAAGGACATATTCTACCTTTTATCCCGGTATTTGATCTCGTGGAATTCACGCGGGCAAAGCTGCAGGCAGAAAAGTATAAAATAAAAAAGGTACTGTTGATAAAGCGAAAGTGATACCGAAACTCATTTTATGTATAAAATTGAATAGGTTTTTGCAGGCTTGGCAACGCGAGAGTTATTATCTATAGAGTGTGATGTTCCAAACGTCCAGAAGGTACAATAACTGCTTAACACCAGACGAGCAATAAACTTGTCTACAACCTTAGTACTGTAAAAAAAACTTAAATGAAAAACCGGCCAAGTGCGAGTCGGACTGGCGCACGAAGTGTTCCGTACAATTATCTATAAAAGCGGCAAAAAATCATGTTTGTTGTATGGGAGCCCCCTTAAATATTTGTTTTATTTTAATTTAATTATTTATTTTTAAAGTGAATATATAACTATATAGTATGTGAATATTTCAAGCGTCTACCTGTTGCCGTTATCAATGTCGAGTAAAAACAAGCAAAAAAAAAACACTTTTGTTGTATGGGAGCCCCATTAAATATTTATTTTATTCTGTTTTTTAGTATTTGTTGATATAGCGGCAACAGAAATACATCATCTGTGAAAATTTCAACTGTCTAACTATGACGGTTCATGAGATACAGCCTGGTGACAGACGGACAAGAACGGAACCCTAAAAAGCATGTAACCATTAGGAGCGTTGCATAATATGTCATACAATAAACTTTATATTTTCTGGCGAATTTACATGAGTAAAACTTCTGGTAGGCAAGTTTGCGTGACTCTCTATTACGTTATGTTAAATTACAATATACAACGCGAAAGTAAATGGGTTTATTATCGCGTAGACACGGCACAATATATCGACGTGGAATAGCAGTAGTCCTACTGTTGTGTTTCGTTCGGTGAGTGAGAGTACCGGAGGCCTAATCACCCCCTTTCCCCCATGCCGCTCCCTTTCCTTCCAACGTCTTTTCCTAAAGGGTCGGCAACGCGCAAGTAATGCCTCTGGTGTCGCAGACATCCATAGGCTACGGTGACCACTTACCATCAGGTGGGCCGTATGCTTGTTTGCCACCTTAGTTGTATAAAAAAAACAACGTTACGTATGCGTGGAAATCTGTATAGCATACTGTTTTAGAAGTTTATTCCAAAATCCCTTCCGATATATGAGGAGTATAGTTTCAAAACCCGCCAAAACGATATCAGAACAAAAATTATGTTCCGATTGAATATGAAGCTCCTTCGTTGCTTCTATCGCATAGCACTGATAGTTTTCAACAAATCCCACTCAAATTCTATTAAATTAGCTCACAAAAGTAACGGTTTGTTGCAAAAAACCGCTAAAATAGTCCATTTATATAATGTCTTAAATGTTTTTTTGAGATTTATCATTATTTAATGAAAAGTATTTTAGAGGATTTTGAAACTAAACTACTCATATATTCACTATTGGCGGTTGTCAATGTTTTGTCCAGATTTCTTAGTTGTTAAATAGACACCATCTAGCAGGGTTTTTATTTTAATTTATTTAATGACTCTCTCCATCAATCTATATCATATAATTGCTTCATTAGTACGTATGGTGAGCAGTTGGTTAGGTCAGAACTGCGAACTAAAACTAAATTATTTTTAAATGGTATCGAATTCCGTTTTTTTAGGCAGAAAATTTAATCTCTATACAGGTAGCATATAAATCTTTACGCCATCCGTACATAAAATCACTTAATCTTATTACTAAACATCTCCCTTACTAAGTATAGTTTAGATATCATAGTTTATATAGCCACCAATCAACATACACAAAAAATACAGAAATTACAGACACAGAAATTTGTGCACTAAACAATTTTTTTGCCTCGTCTGGAAATCGAACCCACAACCAGTGACGAAGTGACTCCATAAACCTCTACGCCATCTATGTAAAACAAAGCTACAATGGCAGAAGAAATCCTTAAGCCAACTGACAAAATAGCGTTAAATTTTAATTCGATATTTCACGGACAATTGGCAATTTTCAACCACCGGTTCGTATCTAGGCCGGCTTTCATAACGCTCTGTTAATTATCCAAATAATATAGAGCCTCGAAGCTACCTCATCGTCCCCTTCATAGTCTGTAGTCGATAATCTTCATTTTAACTGGAACTAGTGACTAAGCTTGAAATGTTAGACAGCTTTCGTGTTGGCGAGTATTTTAATTGATCTGTAGTTATAACTTGCAAAGGCTTCTTGATTTTCACATTGGTCCAGTTAGTAATTTTAAGTGTTTTATCAGGAACTACAAAGTAGTGTAAGCAGCAAAACTTTGATTTTTATAGACTGACGCACGGATGTTAGTGGTTTTTGTGATCACCTTGCCACAGCCACGGCACCGACAACTTGTATGATCTACACAAAGTTGATCCGAGTCTGATTGTTTTTTGTGTCTATTGTTTCAATGTATGTAAAGTCTCACGCGATTTGTAGTTTAGGTGGGAGTAGCCATTTCAAAAAGAGATAAAATGAAGTGAAGTATATGAAGCAAGTTTTTTTTTTATAGTGACACGACAAAGTGATTGTAACGGACCTGATGGAAAACCCAATTAGTCCAGAGACAGTGACGATGAGGAGAAGATAGATGTCTTCTAGCCGTCGTCAGTGTCAAGCTGGTCTGATCAGATGTTTCTTCACACTACGTTTCAAGGACCCAAAGTCATAGAACTCATGTGCCGGAAGCCCATTCCAAAGTTGTATGGTAAGGCATAAGAAGGATGTAGATGAAGTATGGGGTGCAACCTAAATTCTGAACCATTTAATATAATAATTATGCTCGGTAATACGGGAGAAATATTTTATAGTGTGACCCACGTAATGTAAGTTCTCTTTCCGGTCATATTATGGTCACGATGTTACATCTCAAAGAAGACTTGCCCTTTGAGCAGAATATAATAGACTAGATGTGCCCGCGGTTTCACCCGCGTTTATGATTACTGTGCCGTCCCCGTAGGCCGTAGCGTGATGTTATATAGCCTATAGCCTTTCTCGATAAATGAGCTATCCAACACTAAAAGATTTTTTCAATTCGGATCAGTAGTTCCTGAGATTAGCGCGTTCAAACACACAAACTCTTCAGCTTTATAATATCTATATATTAATACGTGAAGCGAAAACTTTGGATACCTTTTTACGAAAATTGGGCGGACGGAAGAGTATGAAATTTCGCACACTTATAGTTTATCAGAGAAGAAGTGACGAATGCTAATATTTTTTTAAAATATGCATTAGAAATACATTAAATTAATGAAAAAACACTACACGCACACAACCATGCATTTGACACACGCAGTCGAAGCGCGTAACTATGGTTACATATATCAATATATAATGACATAATATGTCAGCAATATCTTACAGGCAAACTTTGGTTGAATTTCGAGCTTCAGGCGACCACTAGTTAGTATAGATTACCAAGTGTACGTACGCAAATACAGTGTATTACCCAGTTACCTAACTCTTATAATCCGATGGGATAGTAATCCGATACGACTGGCGAAAGATCACGCACAAGGTCATCGGCTTTAGTACATAAGGAAGTCCTAGCATAGACATAGCTAGCTTTGAATCACAAAGAAGATACGATAAACGCTTCAAAGCATAAAATCAACACCAAATTTAACTTTAACATGTAGATATTAATATAACTTTATTTACAACCACTATTTACTTAGCAGAAACCGCGCTACTTTCCAGGAAAGGCAAACTAGAGGTACTCTCATTAATTTGCCCTTTAATCCAATGATTTAACATTTAAAAAAAGGTCTCGCTTTATTAAAACCTCCTAAATGATGTTTACAGAAAAAAAACCGAGAGAACAAATATGAGAAGGCAGACGAGGAAACACCGAGGTTTGTTTACATGTCATTATTCATATTGTCTGCTCGGGAGGATAATTAATTTTACTTTTTTTACTCTCGATGTAATAGGGTTGTTACACATTTAAGGCTTGAGTTGGTTGTCTGTATGAAGTTTTTCCTGTTTTCTTGTTTGATATTTAACTAGTCCTCTACGATACTCACGTTTATAAGTACTGCTTCGCGCCCGTGGCTGATTATAATAGGCTTATGTTTAACTTATCTCCAGATATAGTAAAATATAACAGTCAAAAATATTAAATGATCACCAAAATTAAAACCACATTTTAATACCAAAAATATTAATTGTACAGCAAAGAGATCAAAATAAGTCAGCGGAGCCCCGCAGCGTGGGGCTCCTATTTTTGGGTGGGTTTAAGAGGGAACCTAACATAACCTAACCCTTCCGAGACGGAGTGCAGTGATTTGAGACGTATGGGTGCTCGTTATGATATATTTTAGTAAGCATATTTTGGTATGCAATTACTATTTTTGGTGGTCATTATATTGAATCCCATTATAATATAGCCTATATTAACCTCTGAGTCTTCTTCAGAGGTTAATGACAACACTATTAATATTATCTTCTGTTTACGCGAATGTTATTCATTGAAATTATACTACTATATACGGATTTTATCGCGTTGTTTATTTGACACTTTATTTTAAAATTTAGAAACTGTTACACTACTAGGTATTACTATTAAACTTTACTAATTTAATAAAACACTATGTGTGTCTGTGTGTTTGTTTTGTTAGTGAGTGACCGGCATAACTCCAAAACCACTGGACTGATGGTTTTTTAAATGGCAAAATATTGACTTGTAACTTGGTGTGCAGACACCTTGGGGTCATATCTCGGTCGAGTTTGAATATGGGCCTTGTGAGTCAAATGGCCCCCGAGATATAGGGGTAATTTCTTTTCATTACTTTTACATTTAAGACGAAGAGATTGAATCCTAGGTTTTTACACCCATCTCGTTTTCTTTAATTTTGATTAAAAAGAGACATATCTCTTACTAGCTCAGACCTGTGTCACGGCAAACTTTACTACCATTCAAACAATCGAAACAAATAACATTCAAACTTGGTACAACTACTTGTAGGTCACACCATTATTATTCCAAGAGCTTTAGGGATCGAACCTCCATCACTCAGCGCATAGCAAACGGTGAGGTGACCACTGAAACTACTGCCCTGTACTGTTGTTATAGCGGCAACAGAAATAGATTATCTGTGAAAATTTCAACTGTCTAACTATAACGGTTCATGTGATACAGCCTGGTGACAGACGGACAGACAGACGGACGGACAGCGGAGTCTTAGTAATAGGATCCCGTTTTATCCATTGGGTACGGAACCCTAAAAAGGATATTGAAATGACAATTATTAATTACTAGCTTTTGCCCGCAGCTTCGCTCGCGTTAATTTAGAATTTGCCAATCAGTTCGGGTCATACTCTGCTTGTAATAATATAATTCAATCACGATTTGAAAGACACGTGGTGCCATCTATTATCATAAGAACGTTATTGTTGTTTTCCTCGGGAACAGTAATTTTTTTCGGGATGAAAGGTAGCCTATGTCCGTTTCTGTACACCTGACAACGTATATGCAAAATTCCATGATGATCGATTCAGTGGTTTAGGCGTGAAAAGGTAACAAACAAACAAACTCATTTTCGCTTTTATAATACATATTAGTATAGATTGTAAAACTTAAAAATGATTAATAATTGTCATTTCAATTTCCTAACAATAATCGCCAATTTTATCTAAACTAATATAGCTGGCAAAATATACCTGCTATAATCTGAAAGGAGTTAATACCATTGTGTTATTCTTGTAAATAAACTTTTTAATTAGTTTTATAAGAAAAAAGACGAGCGCTGTGATTTCACCAGAATTTAAAAAAGAATTGATTGTCACTACGCTGATCGCAGGGAGCACTGACAGTTAAAAAATGTCAATGTTGAGGTCAATTTGTATCGCCTTTGTAGTTGTCACTCTCACTTTTGAGTCGCACAGACATAATTATGTGTGACAAGAGGAATGCGTCTAGTACAGAGCTAGCGTGTTCCATTATCTATGGATTGTATAGATTAAAATCCAACGATACCGACATACATGTAGCAGGTATAGCTCAGTGGGGAGACCAACAGACTGCAATGCAGAGGGTCTCGGGTTCGAACCCACGTCGCAACTGACTATCGAAAGTTATATGACTTTTCGAAATTATGTGCGTATTGATTGACAATTATCGCCTGCTCCGTGCCTCGGAGAGCACGTTAAGCCGACGGTCCCGGCTGCCATGAACATCTATGGCAGTCGTTATTGGAAAGTCAGTGCCCTGTAATATCCTGACACTCGTCTAGCCTTAGGGTATCGTTAGCCTTCGGGTTGCGGAGATCAGATGGCAGTCGCTCCGTGTAAAAACTGATATCCAGTCAAATCCAGTTAGACTAGAAAGCCGACCCCAAGTGACTTGGGAATAATAAAGGCTAGGGAGAAGAAGAAAATACCGACATACATCGATCTTAGTAAGGAGAATGGAGAAAAGGAACTGCACGGATGGCGTAGTGGTTTAAGCGGTCGCCTCGCCACTGCGCCGAGTGTTGTGGGTTCGAATCCGACATTTGTGTGATACACAAATGGTTGTTGTTTGTATCCGTTGATTGAATTTTTGTAAAGTCCGCCTCGACACAGGACTTATTGCTAGTATAAGAGTTGTTAAGTGTTTTTAATATAATAAAAATTAGGGCAGTCTTTGGGGACTTTGACTTTTAAGTGAAAACTTTAGTCCTTGATCGTAAACACTTATTTACAAAACAAACAAAAAAAGGGGGGGGGGGGCAGGTTGGATGCTAGTTCTTAGGGATTATTAAGGGGGTCTTAATTTCGTTATTTTTCGCGTAGGACGCACCATTTCTGAGATATTGTTAATACTCTAAAAAAAAATAATGAAGCGTGGAAGCGTGACGATGACGCGAGTTCCATGATTTTTGTTCACCCAAGTGCTCAACGCACCTAAAGTTTTCACTTCAATAAACAAAATAGCTAATATAATGCCGTTCTAAATACAGTTTACCACGAAATATTAGTAAATACCACCCGCAGCTGACAACAGTGGATTTCTCCGAATCCATTTATCGTCGAACTGATGAATTCTAGATAAAGGATCTTTATTATAATCAAAATTAAACGAACAAAGAGATTTAGTTGACGGCTTAGGTCGTCTAATCAAAGTTTCAACGAATCTTTCAATGACTTGAGGCGCTTCTTAATACGTGCAAACAAAACCTTACGAATGTCTCTCTTGTTTGTTTTGATGTAATTTTCAACTAAATAAATATATAAATTGATAGTGCAAGGGTGGATTAAACAAAAATACCTAAAGCTGTCTAAAAAAGTCCAATCACCCCCTTTCCTCCATCCCGCTCCTTCTGCTTCCCACTTCCTTTCCTAAAGGTCGCGATTGCATATTAAAGTAATTTGCGCGGCCCCGCCGACTCTGGTTATGTTGAGGAAGACCGTGGTAGTTTTAGTTGATATTACCGGAATATCTATTTCCTGGTGAGACTTCGACATAATCTCTCCGTCGCTCCGCGGATAGGTATGCGTCAACTCATTAACCAACGTAAAAAAAGCGGGTTGCACTCCGGGAGTGCCGGCAGAAGTGAAAACTTGAATATTAAAGTTGTGCATTTTTGATATTTTGGAATGGTTAGGGAATAATTTTGCATGAATTGCTTTATTATCAGTATAAAAGTACTATCATTTATGTGGTAAAATACAATATTAATTTATTGCGCTATCGCACACAAACATGACAATTCTCCCTCCGTCTTACGAATTTTCGACCAGGTCACGTGTCCTGACGCGAGTTTGACAATTCTCCCTCCGTCTTACAAATTTTCGACCAGGTCACGTGTCCTGACGCGAGTTTAACATTTTTAATCCATCACAAAAAAGTGCACAACGCCGCTAAAGAAGTTTTCACTTCAAAAAAATAAAGAAGAGAGGTGTATTACCCACATTTGGTTAACTATAATTTAGTAAAATTTTATTTAAATTTCTGTTAAGAAATTCTCAACCTGTGCCTATCGATAGAATCATGCTGTTAATTCCATACACTATCACTGCGCTAACGAGTCAATCTTTCTTACAATATTTCCTCGTCAGGTATTTAACCATAATTTCGCACCTATAGCATAGCTTATCTGTTAAAGGACCTCGTAGTCTATCAATACAAACAATTTTCGATAGATCATAGACAAAGCAGCACTTCTATCACCGCAGGTATGTAACACAACGCTATTTTAATGCGACTGTCTTCTGGATTTTATTATTTATCAAAATCGCAGTCCGCCGTCAGTAATTAAAGAATCTAGGTAAAGTATGACTTCATAAAATATCGACATAAGCAGGCGTAAGGTTATGTATGTCATTTTTCAAGTAACCCAAGGTAAAATTTTCTTTACATTTAAAAAAATCTACATAATATATACTCAAGAGGCTACTAGGGCTCTTCGGCGAAATAGCTTTGAAGCAGGCAAAGAGACATCGATTCAAATATATTAATCCCAACTAAACATTTACCTGCCAGGTATTTGATCAGGACCCCTTTATCAGAAAGGGGGTACGCCTTTATACCCCGTTTACAAAGAGGGTGTGCAGGTAGCACGAGGGATAGTGGTGGGTGGTGTACAGAGAATTAATGCAGACATGGCAGCCTATCTTCCTTCCATATAAAGTTACCTCTTGCTTCAGTTTATACTAAGCGTGGAGCTTTGAAATACGCGGGTATTGTACGTCGTTGTGTAAAGTCGAATATATCTTATCATCAAAAAAGCAGCAATAGCCTGGGAGACCGTTGAACTGCCACACAGAGGTCGAGGTTGAGGTTAAATTCGAACCTAAAGGTCCTGATAGACTCGAGCATTCACGTGTAATGAGCATTCAAGCGAATTACATTACAGAAAAATAAACAGACGCGTTTAAGCGAGCAGTTTAGCGAACATTCTAGCGAGCACTCTAGGGAGAGGACAGTAAATTTGTTCGAAATTCGTTTGCTAGAATTATCGTGAAAATATTCGAGCGATGTTTGGCTCTATGCTTGGCGCTGTTCGTTATTCAGTTCGACAATTTAAAAACGACGAAGGCTCTATGTTCTGTTACAAGTGGATGCTCAAGTTTATCAGTACCATAAAGCACGCTCCCCTGATTTTTCGAAAAAATACGCACAAAGCGCAGTAGTTAGTTATTTATCGCTTGCTTTAACGGTAAAGGAAAATATCGTGAGACAACCCTGAAAATATGTGTAGTCTGTCAACCCGTATTGAGCCAGCGTGGTGGACTATGGCCTAAATAATATCACACTGAGAATAGGCCCAGATTGCCCAGCACTGGGACAATTTATATAAGGGGTGATATTATACATCATACTGATTTCAGTAAGATGTATAATATCACCTTTGTATAGTATGTATGTATGTAATGCAGGTGGTTAAATTTGTAACCTTTATATTACGAAATAATGACAACATGTATCGTACCATCAGATGCCTAAATAATCTCGAAAGATGACAACTATTTTCAGCCCCGCGTGTTCTCGTTAAGCTTACTACCGTTAGTAGTCACAGAGTACTATGACTACTAAACAGACCATAGTACTGCATAGATACCACCACAAATATAACTATACATACCAATGTATATATATATGTGATGGTATCTATGCAGTAAGACATATAGACATTTTACTAGCACTGATATTTCGGAACAGACAACCTTGGCAATAATTGTACTTGAAATTTGAGTCTGGAACCGCTAACGTTCGCACTTGCGCCAGTAGAATAAAATATTTAATTATGATTTAAAAACTAACACCGATAGTATCTTTGAAGAACACATACATGATAATATGATAAAATATATGGCTTTCTGAAGATAAAGTCAAGAGTTTTTTGTAGTCTCACTATGCTGTAATTTTATATACGTTTCATCCAGGAAAAAGTACTGGTTCTGAACGATTGAAGTTTAAAATACTTTCCAACGATGTAACTATTACAATAGTTTGCAAGTTGTGTGATATGTTAAGATTTGCTTTACCCAAACTGGTTCAATAAAGTACATAATTATAAGTTTGTACCACATCTTAAACATTGTAGAATTGCAATAAAGAATACAGAATGCAAATCGGTGATTTTATGGCTACTCATCGCACGAGAAAACTGATATTTTATCTTAAAGTCATTTCTGAAGATATTTTTTTATACATTATGTAGACATTTTATACCGATATTAGAATTTCAATTTCTTACATACCGTTCGGTATGACGTAATAATAGCCCTCATCCATACCTAGTCGTAGGGTAGCCAGAGGTGCATTACACGTACATTACGCTAACTATGATTTTAGATACCAACTACCATCCACAGTGCCAAGTGTTAGTTTTATTATTCTATTTTTATTTTGTTTTTTATTTTGTAATTCGTATACTTTTGTTTTTTGTTTTTTATATTTCTTCGTATTTTGCGTGTGCCAAAATAAATATTTTTCTTCCTTTCTTTTTTTTTCTAATGAGAATTTCTTGCCAAAAAACTCAATAATTACCTTAGCTGATCCAAGAATCGAACTCGAAACCATGCAAAATCAACTTTTCCTTATCGCTGCACTACCGAAGCGATGTATACACAAATCCCTACATGCAATTTTTCAACCGCTCTAGGCGAAAAGTTATTACACTATTTCAGCCAAAAAGCTTGCAAGCAGAAACTGTTACCAATAAATTATTGTCCAAACGAAAATAACATAAAAACTAAGTAGGCAAATGAAAAAAGTTGTAAAAGCAAACCAATTACTAACCGCCCAGATTGAGTTGGTAACAGCATTCCCCTATTTCCCTATCGCACTTGCTCCTAATTAAATTCGTTGGCGCTCCGACACAATATAACTTTTCCAAACAAGATGGCTGACTCAAGTTTGTTATCCCACAATAGTAGCCACACTATGAATAAATAACTATTTGTTTATTTCGGTTAGATTTGATTTATTTTTGCTGATTAGGCAGGGAAAGAAAAACAGATTGGTTTGTATGAGTTGGTATAAGTTAGTCGGGTATACCTACCGACTTATGTAAATAGTGAGTTATGCCTTCCAGTACTAAAATTGGCCTTGGCTTCGTCCTCATAAAAGGATGTTTCTTAGAAAAAAGGAATAAAGAAAATTTGTAGAAGAAAATAACCAATTTTACCTTGTATTTAGTAAGTTGAAGTGGCAGTCGTAAGACGAAATACTCGGCAATCCGACAGTTAAAGGCGACAGACATAATCGTCAAGGACGGCGTACCGAAGAGGAACTAGCATATTGACTTTATTTTCACGACAAGAATATTTTTTACTTTCAATGTTCCATTACAGTTCTTAAGTTTATCAACACTTTACATTCGTAATTTATTTTATTAAATTCGGGTTGTAGGTCCTCTGCTTGTAATAATATAATTCAATCATGATTCGAAAGACACGTGGCGCCATCTATTACCATAAAACCGTTATTATTATTTTCCTCGCAAGCAGTATTTTTTTTCGGGATGAAAGGTAAGCTATGTCCTTTTCTGTACACCTGTCAACGTATATGCAAAATTTCAGGATGATCCGTTCAGTGATTTAGGCGTGAAAAAGTAACAAACAAAGTCATTTTCGATTTTATGATATTAGTTAGGATTAGGATTTTGCATTTGATATCAAATTTAACAATTGACGAAGATTTAATAGACGATTTTATAATGATTCTTATGTTATTTCATTTATTAACCCATTTACAGCGACCGATCGCTTTAACGATCACAAAAATGTATTTACAATACCCTCAATTTAAAAATATGTATGACTGGCATATTTTTGTTTATTATCTATTAATCGTCGCAGTGATCATTTAGCTATGTTCCGGCGCGTGTTTTATTATCTTATGATACTAATCTTGAATTGTACTTGCATTTTAATTTTTATAAGTGGAATTAACTTTCATTATGTCTGCAAAACGGTAAGTTTTCACAAAGTTTCTTTGGATTTAAATTCATTTTATATTTGTATTTAATAAATTTGTAACCAGTCTATCTTGACTATTTACGTCCTATTTCTAAAAAAAAATGAAGTGATATATGTTATGGTCGTTATAACGATCAGTAGTAATTTGGGGATGCGTTTTTATTTTCATATCAATGCGTACAATTCATTGTCTATCAATGAAATCATTGACGAATTGGACAAATTAACTTAAACTTTTCGAAATGCTGAACGGAATTTTACGGAATATGGCTCTTTAAAAGAAATGTACAGAATTGACGAGGCCATGGTACCGTTCTATGGAGGACACAGCTGTAAACAATTTATACGTGGAAACCCCATTCGATGGCGATATATGTTCTGGTTTGGTAAGACTAGATTGGGGTATGTATGTATGTATGGTTTGATCCATATCAAGACCCTACAACAATTATTCCACCGCTTTATAGGCAGTTAGGTCTGGGAGCTAGTGTTATTTTGTGTTATGCTGATCATTTACAAATTCGTTTCCCAGGTGCTCTTTGTCACCTGTTCTTTAACAATTTATTTTCTTCTATTACTCTTTTTAACGAAATAAGTAACAGGGGCCTCAAAGACACTGGCACAATTCGTGTAAACCATACGAAAAAAATGGCATTTGTCGTCTAATAAAGATATCAAGAAGACAGAAACAGGCAATTTGAAGTACCAGTCTAGTCAGCCAGAGCATAGTTTGCAAGTGGAATGATAATAGCGTGGTGACAGTAGCATCTAATTCAGAAACCACTGAATCCTTACATAAAGCTTAACGGTTCTCGCAGCAGTAGAAAAAATATGTACTCATTGATCAGCCTGCAATTATACAAACCAATGAAAACATGAGAGGAGTCGATAGGTCCGACCAAAACATTGGTATTTATCGTACATCTATTCGCGGCAAGAAATTGTATATCTTATTGTTTTCTCATTGCATGGATATGGCTACTCACAATGCGTGGCAACTTTACAAAAATAATGGACGAGACTACGATCATCTTACATGCTGGACAACTATTCCCAGAAGTATTTTGGAAACATATAAATGAAATGAGCAACGTAGACCTAGTCCCACTTCCAGAAACTATAAGGAAATTTCTCGCTACAACAGAATTGATCATCTAGTCATCTAGTGGAATACAATAATTCACAGCTTCGGTGACCGCTTTGCAAAAAAATCACAAACTTCACTTCTCAATAGTGTAAAGTCCATTTGTATCCTAAAACATGTTTTGTAAACTCTTACATAAACAGACTAAGTACCTAGTTA
The DNA here is from genome assembly GCA_963564715.1 of Catocala sponsa. Classification (NCBI taxonomy): domain Eukaryota; kingdom Metazoa; phylum Arthropoda; class Insecta; order Lepidoptera; family Erebidae; genus Catocala; species Catocala sponsa. The sequence goes on from OY751337.1 coordinate 4,261,159, forward strand.
ATTATATGTTTTTTACAATATTAAAACCATTTCGTAATACAGAGTGTTTTTTTATTGAAAATAGGGATGCAATCTATAAATTGCTACTTGTATTACCTTTAACCTACCTGCTTATTACTACTGATCGTTAAAACGATCCTCATTTTCCGAGCTTTCCAGAAAACCCAGATTTTTTTTGTTATTTTTCCGTGTTTACTATATGCACCAAGGTAACAATACCAAAAAATTTGAATGATAACATACAAAAAATAGTTTCAGTAATAACTGGGTTAATAGGGTACTTGACTAACATTTAAAACAAATAAGCAAATTTAGTTATAAAATTATATATATAAAATTATTTTCTATCTTCCTTTTTTCAAAACATACCCGATTTGAAACGCATGCAACTTATTTAGTTATAAAATTATTTTCTTTCTTTCTTTTGACGTGACAACGTCTAATAAATCGATGAACGCCGGCTGCACGCACGAAAAAGGATGACTCGTTGTCCCGTTACGCTCATTGTCCCGTTGCGCTAATTGTACCGTTACGCTCATTGTAACGTAATAGAAAAGAAATGTTGTTATGACGTTGTCACGTTAAACTATCGTCCGTAAACCGACATTACAGACAACCAATTTAAAAAAAAAAGATTTTAGTCAAGTACCCTATTAATAAATGGAATAACATAAGAATCATTATTAAATCGCCTCGTGTTCGTGTTCGAAGGTAAGAAAAACAAAATATGGTAATTAGTTATATTAAAAATGTGAAAGTATGTACTTGTTTGGTTGTTTATTACTCAATCACGCGTTTACTGCTGGACGAATTTGGACGTATTATGGCGGTAATGGGTTCAAGGGGATTCACGTGACGCCACGAGGAGAAACTAAATAATGATTCACTCAATAACGCGTCAAAAAGAAATATAAGTTTCAAGTTGTGCTCTTTTTTACATTCATGTAACTGCTTTATTGATTAAAAGGCATAAGCAGCTATGTAATTGTCGATCCTCAAGTCCTAAATTCAATACCTAAATATATCAAGGTGAATGCCTCCATGACGCAGCGGTAGTGAATAGAAAGAAAGAAAGAAAGAAACAAAAATGTTTTATTTGAATCTCTATACATAAATAATTTAAAGAAGCAATTATTATAAATACAATTAAGCAGAAAACGGTACATGGAAATCAAATTAGGCAACTGCGTCAGCTATTGTTGCAGTATATACTGCAACGCTGGTATTCTCGCAGGCCTACTAACAATAATTTATTAATACAGATCAATGCATAAGAAAACAAAACGAAAGTTATTGAAATTGAAAAATGATTGTACTGCTTGAGTTCCCGTCGTGCCAACAGTTATTGGGTACATTTGGAACAAAGTTATTGGGATTTGTGTTAAAATGCTCAGTATCAGCCTAGAGTTACATACACGTCGAGAGACACGGGCTATTTAAGACCGCCAACTTTCGGCGGTCTTGAATACCCTGTGTCTCGGAAAGCACGTAAAATGTTGGCCCAGCACCTGATCCTTCTCCGGTCGTGTCGGCTTGCCGTCCTTTCGGACTTTGGAGTGAGAGAGTAGTGTGTCCGTAAACATAAATGGAAAATGCACTTGTGTTTGCGCATACATTTGTGCACTTTAATATCGCCGGCGCAGATAGCTAATCTCTGCAAATATTGGCAGCAGTAATATTATAACCCAAATTCTGATTATAAGACAGTATTATACCCAAATGTATTTTGATTACCTCTGCTATTGTTATTCTGCCAATATAATCTTCATAGCAGAAGTCTGTAACTAAATCCGTGTCTGCCTGGAAGGCTCTACCTTTAAATTTCAGTAATCTAAGCGTTGAACATAACCTTGTGTAATACAATACACTTGTACCTAACCCTTCAGGAGTACAAAGGACTGAAGTTTACATAACATATTATACAGTTTATATTCACTATTCCTTATTAGTCTGAGGAATTCAAAACATTGAGTTCGGCGGCGAACCACTTCGCCCGATCCTCGTGTAGGGATTAACGATGAAATTTAACGAGTTGTTGTGTTTGATAAGTCTGTTAGTATAGAGCAGAATTTACGAAGAAAACCTGACTGCGTGAATAGCGCTGTAGTTTAAGTTATCGCCTCACCACTACGCCGAGTGTTGTAGGTTCGATTTCCATACGTGATAAAAAAAATGTGTGATTTATAAATGGTTGTCTCGAGTCAGAGGTTGTTTGTGTCCGTTCTTTGAATGTCTATAAAGTACCCCGCGAGATAGGAATTATTCCTAGAGTAGTCTCGTGTAAAATAAACCTCAAATGTACTTATTTTGACCGCTTTGGTGGAGCAACGATAGTGAATGGGACCGGGTAACGTGTTTTCTGGTTTTTCTGTCAAGATTTTTTGAAATGAAAGCTTCTTTAGGCGCGTTGAGCACTTCTTGGGTGTACAAAATCATAGAACTCGCGTCATCGTCACGCTGCCACGCTTTCCATTTTTGAATTATTTTAGAATATTAACAATATCTCAGAAATGGTGCGTCCTACGCAAAAAATAATGAAATTTTGACCCACTTAATAACCCCGAAATTTTGACCACATTAATATTTTTTTTATTTTTTATAAAGTAGTGTTTATGATTAAGGATTAAAGTTTTCACTTCTATCGACAGTCCCCAAAGATTGCCCCGGTTTTCTTTTTTGTTGACTTTGCAAACATTCAAGCAACGAACACAAAGAACATCCAGATTCGGAAGATCCATTTGTGGATCACACAAATTTTTGTCCCGTGTAGGATTCGAACCCACAACACTCGGCGCAGTGGCAGTGACGAGGCGACCATTTACACCACTACGCCATCCGTGCAGTCAGTTCTCGGTAACATAAAGTCTGGACATATGCCCGATAGACACATCCCCTAATACGTTGAACTTTTTTAAGCTAGCAAAATAAGGATGGATAACCCCTCACATTTTACTTTTCTTCAAGGATACGCGTTAGACTTTGTACCTACGTATATAGTAGATTAAATTCACACAATATTTCGTGGATACAATTCGAAATCCCACGCAAAAACAAAATTCAGAGAACAACAGAAACATTTTAGGCGTTAAAGTATCGCTTAAAATACTAAGTACGGTTCCTTTTATACTCCTAATTTATTCTGTACAACTTAAAAGGGATAAATAATATATGAACGGTGACATTACTTACAAGAACTCTGATTACTCGTAATGCATGAGTTTTGTTCGCCGAATGTTTTTTATCGACGTAACTTTTTGATAAATGGTTATACATGTAAGTTTCGGTAAGTTACCAAAGATATCGTGAGATTCAATGTGATGTGAAATGTGTGTGTAGTGCTCAGTACGGTCACTCGTTTTGAAACTGTGTAAGGCATAAAGATGTAGAAGTGCGTAATATTCTATGCATATTTATGTATCTATAGTAGTAGTAGAGCCTCGCTGATTTCAGCATGGGCCGGCTAGACCGGGGAAGGACTACCCTCTCACAGAATATTGACGTGAAATAGCAGTATTCCTACTGTTTTGTTTCGTTCGGTGAGTGAGAGTGCCGGAGGCCCAATCACCCTCTTTCCCCCTTCTCCTTCCTCCTTCGTTTTTTCCTAAAGGGTCGGCAACGCGCAAGTGATGCCTCTGGTGTTGCAGGCGTCCATAAGCTACGGTGACTACTTACCACCAGGTGGGCCGTATGCTTGTTTACCATCTTAATTGTATATAAAAAAAACTTTGTATACCTACTATAATATAAACCTATATTACTGTCACATTGTATATGGTGCTAGGTTGGATTCACGTATTAGGAAAGTATTATTGGTTTTTCTGTAATTAGGACAGATGACGACATGAATACTAATCTTGATCCAAATATTTTCAAACCTGAAAATGATGACACCGGGCAAGACAAAATGGATCAAAATCTTGACACTATTGGTACATAATTATTTAGTATACCGATTAGCAACAATAATGTATCACAGAACAATCCAATTTCGCGAATGTGCAAACAATATAATGCTAGATGTTCCCGGGTTGACATACTTTATAACAAGCTAAATATATTTAAAAGACTTTTACTGGAAGAGTGTAAGCTACAGTAAGATAGCAGAAACCTTAAGGAAATAATAAAATAATCAACTAGTACCTATGTAAAACTTTTGTAATATTTATTTTATATTTATATAATAAGTGCATGAACATTACCGATTGTTTATATCGAATCTTCACTCGCGAGAGAGAACATCTCTCTCTCTAACTAAATGATGTGTATAGTTATAATGGGACTCCCGATTTGAGTATTGTATACTGTTTAAGATTATGTGTGTATGTATTAGTCTGTAGTCTGTTACTGTACCTATTCAATAAAAATAAAAAATAAATTTAGAAACAGAAGTGTTTCATAGACCGATGACATAAATTTTAGATTATGGTAGTGAGATTTGAGGACTCTGATTAGATTACCGTGAGAAGCAATTTTTTACTATTTTGTTTTATATTTTTTTGATAGGAGATTCTGAGTAGCAGTACTTAAAATAAAAATACGTCCGGTAGATGGCAATAGATTCGTTTCTGTAGGCGACAGCTTAAAATACAACTGGCAAAATGTGGCTAGACCACTGGCTACCCTTATGAGAATAAACAGGCATAAGACATTATGGCCTGTGTATAAAAAAGTCGTATCAAACTTATCAAGTAATTTAAGGCGCAAAATACACAGAAAAGATGTAAGACGAGGATGCGTCGCAGACGCGGCGTCCCTTCAATCAATTTTCATACAAAATGTATAGAAGCTTCGCGACACAAAACACTCAGAAAAGACAGGGCGCGGACGAGACGCGGACACGACGCTTCAATCAATTTTCATAAAAAATGTATAGACATTTAGTATGAAAATTGATTGAAGGGGCGCCGCGTCTGCGACGCGTCCTCGTCTTACGTCTTTTCTGTGTGTCTTGCGCCTAACGTAACTAAACTTTAAGCATTTTATCAAGATTTAGAATATTAAAATTTATGTTTATAAAACTAGGTATCCAAAATATTCTCTGACATTTTCAAACATCATGTTTCACACTCTTGTCAGCGATAGATGTCGGTGACGTCACTGCAGTAGCCATTTTCCACGACGCGACGAGTTAAACTTCGCGTGTTTAACCAACTTTGACGAATTTGTACTAGCTCTTTGCACAGTACAATGACTGAGATAGTGACTGACGGTTTCCAAGTAAAATAAAAGTTTTCAAGATAAATCTAAATGTTTGCGATTTACGTATTATTCTGAAGTTTGTGTTATTCAAATATTTTTGTTCTATTGTTAGATCGAATCGTGAATAAATATTCTTGCAATGCAATATATTGAATACAAATATAACTCTACTGCACTCATAAGTTGTACCCCTTAGCTTTATTTAAGCCGATAGGCGTAATTTCATTTTACAATACGCGATTTTGACATCATTTTTTTTGTGATATAATAGGCAAACTAGCAGACGGATCGCCTGATGGTAAGCGATTACCGCCGCCCATGGACACCCGCAACACCACAGGAGTTACAAATGCGTTGCCGGCCTTTTAAAAAGGAGTACGCTCTTTTCTTGAAGGTTTGTAGGTCGTATTGGTCCGGCAATACCGCAAGCGACAGATACTTTGTGATTTTAATGAACAAATGATTTTATGTTTCAGAACTGTTGACGTGGGAAGAAATTAAGAACTTTTACCGAGAAATATGTCCAGAGAAATCACGGCAATAACTTTTGAGTAATCTTTACTAATAGGTACTATAAAGAGGAAAGATTTATTTTATTTGTATTTAATCATCTCTGTAACTACTTAACTGATTTAAATAATTATTTCTTTATTTACTCGTCGGCCTCGATGGTGTAGTGGTAAATGTAACCGACTGCCACGTCTGAGGTCGCGGGTTCGATTCCTGCACAAGTTAAACATTCGTGTGTACGAACATGGATGTTTGTCTTGATCTGGGTGTTTCTATGTGTAATATGTATGTATTTACGAACAAAAAAGTATTTAAGTATGTTTATCCATTGTCTACTACCCATAGTACAAGCTCTGCTTAGTTTGGGCTAGATGGTGTTGTGTGTATGTGGTAGAATATTATATTATATTATTATTATACTTATCTTTTTATTATTTACTAAACTGATTTAAATGATAATTTTTTTATTAGAAAAGTAATTTATCTAAAAGGAACAAATGTAGAACATTACGCTACAAGGCACGGGCGCGTAGTGATAAAAATGTAAGTGAAACCGCTGTGGACGGAGGAGGGAGGGAAACTAATAATACATTAAATGAAATCACAGATTTTGATAGAACTAACATAATACACTTTTCACGTGGGAGAGCCACGCTTCGGCACGAACGGCCGGTTCGACTGGAGTGATACCACGGTCTCACAGAAAACCGGCGTGAAATAGCGCTTGTGTTGTGTTTTGTCGAGTGAGTGAAGGTACCGGAGGCCCAACCCTCCCTCCTGGAAGAGGGAGGGAGGGGTAATTTAAAAGGCCGGCATCGCACTTGTAACTCCTCTGGTGTTGCAGGTGTCCATGGGCGGCGGTAATCGCTTACCATCAGGCGATCCGTCTGCTCGTTTGCCGCTAATAACATAAAAAAAAAAATATTTGGTGTCGTTTAAGGTCTTTTACTTTACTTAACTAAAGTTTCAATATGACAACAATTAATAGTGTAACCAAAAAGGAGTATTGTTTGATGGAAACCGTGTCTATTGCAAATACAAAAATCTTGAATTAGATTAGTGCTTCTTAATTTTAATTTTTAAATATTTATGTTAGATTTTATTTTTGCACTTTAGAGTTGTTCAAGCTACCCGCTTGAACAAATCTTGACAACAGGTTGGCCACTAACCACACGAAAAGTAGAAGAAGACAGGTGGCAACTGACGGTTTATAGGGTGAGATGACGTCACAATATAGTTGACTTTTGCCCCAAAAGCAGCTATATTGCTACGTCACAGAGCGCTTTAATAATAACTAGCGATCGCCTAGTGCTCGAAATTCGACCAAAGTTTGCCTGTAGGATATTGCTGATATGTCATTATATATTGATATATTATGTAACCATAGTTACGCGCTTCGACTGCGTGTGTCAAATGCATGGTTGTGTGCGTGTAGTGTTTTTTCATTAATATAATGTATTTCTAATGCATATTTTATAAAAATATTAGCATTCGTCACTTCTTCTCTGTATAAACTATAAGTGTGTGAAATTTCATACTCCTCCGTCCGCCCAATTTTCGTAAAAAGGGATCCAAACTTTTCGCTTCACGTATTAATATATAGATAAGAAATTACAAAAAGAAACAAAACTTAAGTAAATGTTTTATTCTGTTCATACTTGTTATTTTTTTCCGTAGGCGTAGCCTTAGAATATACAATAAGTTCACCACTTCATTACTCCCTTACATTGTAATGTAAAAAAAACAGTTGAACATTTTGTATGGTCTCGTTGTCCCTGACAATGCGTACAAAAACATATTTTACTTTACTGAAGTATTCCATTGTTTGGAATATCCACAAGCTTATTTTTTGAAACCACGACAAACAACGTTGTAAACAGGCATCGATATTAAACACCGACTCGATACTTCTCGATTATTCATCGTTGAGCGAACAATCGATTATGGGGATGATGGATTTATTCCCAAGACTTTATTTTAACTCCTACCCGAAGTTTCAAGAAAATGTTTTAAAAATTCATTGAAGATCATCTTATGCTGGCTTTTGGAGTTAATATTGGGGTCAGGTGATATTTTTATGAAGGAGGGAAATGTTTTTGTGGTAATTTAGTATTACAAATGAGTAGGAAAATTGGGATAAAACGTTTGCGGATTAAATTGTTTTCGCTCGCAGGCTGTCCTACTAATCTTAATCCACACTAATTTTACAAATGCCAAAATAACTCTGTCTCTTACACTGTCACAATAAAACCAAAAAAACAATTTCATAAAATATGGCAAAAAAAGAAGATTGTATCCTGAGGAAAAACATAGACTACTTTTTATTCCAATATGTGATGCCATCTAATTCACGCTGGCGAAGCTGACGGCAGAAAATAGTACTAATTACAAAAATCCTTCATTAAATGTTTATTAAATACTCTATCCCAGGATCACAAAAATATTTTAACTTATATATATATATTTTTTTTTTCTCGTCAAAATGACCACACTCCACCTGATGGTAAGTAGTCGTGTGGTCTAAGAGCAGTGGCCTCCACACCGCCCTCATAGCAGCCGAGGCGATGTTGAGGTCTCTACTTTGACGGCCTGAGAAGGTGCTTTTTCACGCCCCGCTTGAAGGACCCAGGATTGAAGGAAGAAGGAAACACGTGCTTTGGCAGAGAATTCCATATAATAATTTCATAGGTTTATTCTGTTTATTTATTATTTAGCCATCGACATAAACGCTTTACATCACTATAAAAATTGCGTCTGGTTATTTTCGGGTTCAATGTAGTTACCGTGTCACCTGTTGGTATTGTTTAAATATCGAATGGAATGTGCTAATATTATTATTAGATAAAAATAAAATGCTTTATCTTAGTGAAAATCATGAAATAATAAATAATACGGGTAGGTCGACAGGTATTACATCTGGGGGCTTATTATTTCGCCACCTATGAACTAAGTACTTTCCGGTATGAAATTTTTAACTGAATATCCCAATGACACATCGGCTGCTACGAGAATCTAATAGGTAATCTCATCACCCAGGAAGTCATTTCTTTTTTATTTCAATAATACCCCGAAGTTAGTTCCATATCAATTTTAAAAAAAACTTTCCAAATGTCAAGGATCAGATAATTGAGATGGAACGCTGTCTAGGGAAGTTATTATTTGCAAACTCGAAATTGAAAATATTCTGATCGTAACTGTTCTGGAGGCCTGCCCACATTCGGTCTAAAATGTTGTGGATTATTATAAGTATTTAAATTATATACAGTTAATACTTAAAGTAAGTTAGAAAAGTTAATAATATAAAAATAATAAAAAATGGTTAAGTAAGTAGTTATAAGTAGATTTAAGCCTCAAAAATATAAAAATGAAAAACTCTTAACAAAAAATTAAAGCAAACTTGAAAGAAACTAGAGGTATTTTAACACGCTTTTATTAGCTTGGTATGTATGTATTTATGTGTCTATGAATCTATGTAACGGGTTTGAAAGGGGTAACGTGCTTTTTAGTTAAGTAAGACTTTTCCAAATCATTTGCGTATAACTGTCGGTTGCTTTTACGGTGAAGAAAAAGTAGTGAAGAAACCTTCATGTTTGAGAAATCTACATAATATAATCGAATATCTGTGAAGTCTGCCAATCCGCACTGAACCAGCGTGGTGGTCTATCGCCTTCTCATACTAAGAAAAAGCCCGTGCCCTGCCACCAGTTATCTAAATAAATGAATACTGGATACACAACCATTACACAAATACTCTACTGCACGTTTGTAAGCCTCATCTAGTCCACCTGTTTGAACTCATCAAAGCTCCCTGTAGACCTAGGTTGTGACACGTCCAGTGCGTGTCCTACTAAGAGTTACTATAGTTTGTTTGCAAGCTATTGTAGGAAACGAGTAGTTGAAGCTTAATTTACACCAGGTTTCAAGCTAATCAATGACGTGTCAAAATCAAGGTCATGTCAAGTAGTTTGAACGGCTGTTACTAACTCAGTCAACCAATTAAAATATACGACAAGCAGAGCAACAATAGATCAACACAAAAAAAATTATCATTAAATTTAAAAAAGATTCTCAATGCAAGACTATGTTTAAAAAGAGTGAAGAAAGAAAGGGCTTATCATATAGACAATATCATCCTTAATTATAATTGGGACTCGGCTCATATTGTAACAGCCTGATTGAGTAAGTAAGTCCTACAGACGTTGCAGTCAGAAAATATCTTATTTTGTTCTCGCGGTACGATTTTTTTATCTTTTTCTCCTTGAGGTAACGCTGCTTCTTTTTAAAATAATTTTAGCAATTGGTGTAAGCAGTAACTAATCGCTAGAAATCTTTTTAAAAAATTGGTTGTCTGTAAAGTCGGTTTACGGACGATAATTTAACGTGACAACGTCACGATCATGCCTTTCGCTCGCTCGTGTAGCGCTCTCGCTCCGATCGTAACGTTACAATGAGCGTAACGGGACAATGAGTCATACTTTTCCGTGCGTACAGCCGGCGTTCATCGATTTATTAGACGTTGTCACGTCAAAAGAAAATAATAGGTTACTGCAAGCATAACTAGTTCCCAAATTTCACTAAACAATTTCAGTACGATAGTATTTGTTGCTGTAAAACACAAATATCAGACTCACTTCAAGTTAATCTTTTATTAAAATGTATCTTTATAAAGAAAAGTCTGCGACTTAGCCCTATTCGCCATAATATTCTATTGTTTATTAGATCACCTATGTATAACTTTATGGAATGCAATAAAATATTGAGTATTGAAACAAAAAACAATAAGACCCAGACTTGGTAGAACTATTTGTAGGTCACAAAAGTTTTGGTCCCGTGTAAGGATCCTAGAAACCTACCCCAGTCGACGCACTGTTATGGGTGAAGCACTACTCCAAGCACATGTGTGCAGTCATAATATCTTTTATATGAGCGTTCGACACAAAATATCCCACTGGGTAGAAGTATCACCGGTCTGCACTGATAGGCCCCCACATAAGATAAGATTATATGAACGTTAACTATTATAGTAAGCTCGTAGTAAAACTAGGTCTCAATTGTTGCTCCTGACGTCTTAGCGTAGTCTCAGAGGACAGTTAATAGGCAATTTGTATTGTAAAGCTACGATTTAGCTTTGAAGCTAAGACGTTGACGTGAGAAGGAAAGAGAATAAGATTGCCTTGAAGAATTAATATCGTACTAACGCGTGAATATAGCTTAGGTAAATACTTTTGTTTCTTTTTGTGATGTTAAAATATTATCTATCTATAGCTATCTATTAGAAATGCGTCGGTGGTCCCGTACCATGGTTTTGTATTTGCTTACGGTCGATAGTGAGGGATTGAGTTCACCCGCCCGGTACGCGATTATCAGCAGCAGTATAAAGTCTCCGAGTAGTAGAGCCTCGCTGATTTCAGCATGAATGGGCCGGCTCGACCGGGGAAGGACTACCCTCTCACAGAATATGGACGTGAAAAAGCAGTAGTCCTACTGTTGTATTTCGTTCGGTGAGTGAGAGTGCCGGAGGCCCAATCACCCCCTTTCCCCCATCCCGCTCCTTCTTCTTTCCACTTCCTTTCCTAAAGGGTCGGCAACGCGCAAGTGATGCCTCTGGTATCGCAGGCAGTCCATAGGCTACGGTGACCACTTATCACCAGGTGGGCCGTATGGCCGGCAGATGACAATAAGCTCGCCACATTTTACCTACGTAGGACTTAAAACGTGGATAACAAAATTGGGTTGTTATATATCAACCTATACATTAATGGGCATTGTAATAATACTTAGATCGTAAAGCAACAAAATTACTCAGCTTACTTCGTCATCCGCATCATTTAAACATGATAAAATATACCAAAACGATGTAAACTACCAGCTCTAACTACTAATGAATAAGTAAGAACCACATTCATCAGCCGATTAGAAACGCTTATTCACAGTTCACCGCCCTCAAATATTCGTTCATTCATTCGTTCAGTAACAACCAAACCTACGACACTCAACAGAAACAAATGAAACGAATTCCGAGCATTCCAAACGTAAATGAATTCTTTTTAAATCGACACTGTTCTAAATACAAAAGGCTGAGAGCTAAAGTAGCCAGTCGTAATGATGGCCAAAGTGTAAGTTTAATGGTTGAACTTCTTAGCTGTCGTAGTAATCTTAGTTAGTTTTAATAGAAATACAAAACAATCGTTTTATTTGCTTATAACAAATATAATATAGAGTGTGTCAAGTTCAAGTGAATTCTAATAAAAATAGTATATATGTAGGTATCTTTCAAGGAGAATTCATTCAAAATGACTTTTGTTTTTTATATAGTTGTCACAATTATTGGACGGGGTCCAATGGTAAAAGTCATCGTGGGATCACTGACATATAGAAAATACGATTTCTAAACCCGCTTAAAGAAGGCACTGCGCAGTGTATCGCTTTTCAAAGTATTTGTCGCTCATAAAATACTATTGTTGCCATAAAACCGATATTACGATCCTTCGATAGCAAGAGGGCTACTGAATAAAAAAGAGCTTAAAAGAGAGAGAAGTATAAATGGTGACGTCACAATAACAGTGGGACAAACATTTAAATTCATAGCTTTGGTACAAAAGGTGTCTCCATCTATTGTTGTTCACAGCTGAACGTTCCCGGGGATTAGCATAACGCTTGCATATGCATGTGTACCGCGTTTGGTGAGCTCACACCTCGTGAAATAGGTAGATAATTGTTCGTATATTGTGAAATAGGCCGGCTATGGGCTTGTATATCATTTTACCATAGTCTGCTTGTTATTCCAACTAGCAACGTGCTATTAACAGAACAAAACATCGAATATTTCAAAAGAATAGCACGGTCACACGTTCGAATGCACCTCTATTCGTGTCACTGATATTACTCGATTTATGATCGAATAATTGTATCACTGTTTGAAGATGCATTGTTAAAACCGCTGTACTATTAATGCCTTTTTGCCAATTAGTGTCAATATTCGTATAGCGACTTTAGTTATGGCTAGTAATATTTAATCGAATATTAATACAATCGAACACCTATAAAAATATCGAATACTATCTTAGAGCTAGTTATTGAATATTTAATCAACTAAAATATATAATACAAAGCTCATATCTGTATTTTAGTAAAGAGACAAGTTTTTTAATCCTTGTTGTTACTAGGACGCAGAATGTTAAGGCAATTCATAACATTGAAATATTTATTTTTATTAGACTATAACCAGATGTGTATCAGAATAAAAATTAATCAACAAACTTTTAAAGTAGATCATGCTCGCGTATTTTAAAAACCTATTAGTACCAAATATATGAAATAAAAATATATTCATTTCGGTCACAAAGAAAGACTTGTTAACGTAAATATTTTAAACTCTTTAAATAAAATCATAGCACTGTATGATATTTGAACTCTTTATTACAAGTATGTTCATAATAATCGAATACAATAAATTAGCGTATATTAGAATATGAGTTTAAATATAAAGTTACCGTTTTGTATGAAGAAAATCAGTAACGTTGTGGTTTTCATAGTAACTAATACATCGATAGTTTTTGAATGGCCAACTCAAATGTATAACTCTATGTATTCTTTATGTACTTATAATTGCTTGTATTTAAAGCACTATGGTTTGGCTTTAATTAACGAAAACTTCAACTGACATGTAATTATGATAAATTGAAACAAGGAATACGGACAAAGACTAAGCGATGTAACTTTAAATTCAAATTGTATATAAGGTTATTGATATTTATTATTAATAATCGTAATCGTAACTAGTCGTAATCGTAATCGTAATAGTATAGTAATAGTAACTATAGTAACTAATATTATAAAAGCGAAAATGAGTTTGTTTGTTTGTTTATTTGTTACCTTTTCACGCCTAAACCACTGAACCGATCATCCTGAAATTTTGCATATACGTTGACAGGTGTACAGAAACGGATATAGGCTACCTTTCATCCCGAAAAAAAATACTGTTCCCTATAAAACAATAATGACGTTCTTATGATAATAGATGGCGCCACGTGTCTTTCGAATCATGGTTGAATTATATTATTACAAGCAGAGTACAACCCGAATTGATTGTCAAATTCTAAATTAACGCGAACGAAGCCGCGGGCAAAAGCTAGTAATTATATAATCTATTCTCGAAATTTTAGTTTATTTCTCTATTTTGTAAATAAACCACGAAATTAGATACGTAGATATAGATATAGAGTACATAAACTGTAATTTCATAGATAAAGAAATCATAGATAAATAAAAATAAGTATATGTTTCTAAATATGCGTTTAATTTTTCCGGTGTTCTTGTTTGTATCAGTTTACTGGCAAGTCAGTTCAACATTCCTATTACATAATTATTATTACTAGCGGTCGCCTAGTGCTCGAAATTCGACCAAAGTTTGTAAGATATTGCTGATATATGTCATTATATATTGATATATGTAACCATAGTTACGCGCTTCGATTGCGTGTGTCAAATGCATGCTTGTGTGCGTGTAGTGTTTTTTCATTAATTTAATGTATTTCTAATGCATATTTTATATAAATATTAGGATTCGTCACTTCTTCTCTGTATAAACTTTAACTGTGCCAAATTTCATACTCCTACGTCCGCGCAATTTTCGTAAAAAATTTTGCATATATAGATAATATCCATACAGAAATACAGATACATTACCTTTTAAGTGACATTATAAGTCTGTAGACATTCACTTAGTCCACGACTCCACACTCCTTTACAAAACCTGATGTAGGTCTGACAGTACCTATACAGACTCTTTTCCTTTTCTTTGTCAAATAATTTAGCATCGTAGACGTAACAATTTTACCGGCTATGGTGTAAAGATACGATGTTGACTGACAATTAGATTGTTCAATGTTGAGAGATTCAAATCTAACGCTTTGTATAGAAGCCGGTCTGGTACAGTCACCATCAGTAATAATACTAATGTCCTCCAGACCGAATTTCGGTCATGGCGGCCAATCTTAACGAAAACTGGCCATCTGCGCAGGAGATATTATAGTGCACAAGTGTGTGCGCAAACACAAGTGCACTCTCTGTTCCCTAACTCTCATGATCCGATGGGACGGTAATCCGACACGACCGGAGAGAGATCAGGCGCAGGACAAATGGCATTACGTGCTTTCCGAGGTACGGAGTTGTCTTACACCGCCAACTTCCTAACTCCGGGCTCGTATTGAGATTTCTTAACAGAAAAACTCAATACCTTTTTGCTGGCCCGACCCGAGATTCGAACCCGAGACCTCATGCACAGCAGTCGCATTCACTACCGCTGCGCCACGGAGGCAGCACCATCAGTAAGATGTATACTGAACAAAGTTTGATTTATGACGTCTGCCAACTTCCACTAAGTCTGCGTGGCGGGTCCATGCTATATGCTCTTCTCAGTAATAATATTATAATATTCTACCACGTACACACAACACCATCTAGCCCAAACTAAGCAGAGCTTGTACTATGGGTTCTAGACAATGGATAAACATACATATGTACATTTTTTTTTTTGTAAATACATACATATTATACATAGAAACACCCAGACCAAGACAAAGGGTTAGGCCATAGTCATGGCCTAACCCTTCTCACACTGAGAAGAGGCCCGTGCTCAGCAGTGGGACAGTACATGGATGATATTATTATATTATTTTTGGTTGATCTTATTAATAGACTGTATGACGTGGTGGTTCAAGTGGTCTTCTTGCCACTGACATCGCGCCGAGAGTCGTGGGTTCGATCCCCATACGGGATAATAATTTGTGTGATCCACAAATGGTTGTTCCGATTCATGTCGTTCTTTGTGTCCGTTTGAAAGTCCCCGTGACACAGGAATTACTCCAAATGCGAGAGCTGTAATTGAATTTCTAATAATGGATATATTTAGCTATGTGCCGTATACATATTGTTGAGGGTGACTGTACTTGCGCATTTATTTCCCTTTGAGTAGTTAACACGGCTCTGTTAGGAAAAGCGATATACCGTTTATTTATTTGAATTCAGTGGGAAGTAAGGACACTACACTGCACAAATGGTTGCCTGAACCTGCATGAATGACGAAGTGGCAGCTGGCTAATGATATAGTTATATAAGGACGAATGAATGTGATCCAAGTCTATCTATTTTTTGTATGCGCTTTTTCATTCTCGATGGCGTAGTGGTTAGTGTAAGCGACTGCCACGCCTGAGGTCGCGGGTTCGATGCCCGCACAAGTCAAACATTTGTGTGCATGAACATGGATGTTTGTCTTAATCTGAGTGTTTCTATGTATAATATTATTATTTGTGGGCCCCGAGCCATTCGTGGGACTCTCTGAGAGCACCGTCAAGGCAGCTTTGAATGCACATGGGAATGACAAACACAGGTTGGAGTGGATGGCCCTTAGGGATCTGGAACACTCCAAGAAGTTCATTGCAAACGGAGCCACAGGCTTCACCCGGAAGTTCTGTGGATATAGCAAGAGCCAAATGCGCCTGCTCACAGGAGCGTTCACTGGCCATTTTGGCACCAACGACTTCCTGTGCAGATTGAGATTGGCACACAATTTGATCTGCAGAGCCTGTGGTGAACAGGACGAGTCCATATCGCACCTATTGTGTGAATGCGACGCGTTGGCTGGACTGAGGACGGGTCTGATGGGGGTGGCATATCCAAGCCCTGAATACTTCAGATTTCTCCCTCTGAATTGTACACTGCGGCTTATGCAGTACATTCATAAGGAGATATTTAAGGGTTAAATCTTGGGGCCGACACAAAAGATCTCACTGGGTCGAAGTGTCGCCGGTCTGCACTGACTGGCCCCCACACATAAGATAAGATAAGATAAGATAATATTACACGTATTTACAAAAAACATATATATATATATGTATGTTTATCCATTGTCTAGTACCCATAATACAAGCTCTGCTTAGTTTGGGCTAGATGGTGTTGTGTGTATGTGGTAGAATATTATTATATTATAAAGAAGAAGGCAGAAGTGTATTACAAGCACATTTTGTGAGTTATTATTTTAGGTTTCACAATACAGACGACAAGCATATTCTTATCTTCTTCTACTCCCTAGCCTTTATTATTCCCAAGTCACTTAGGGTCGGCTTTCTAGTCTAGCCGAATTTGACTGGATATCAGTTTTTACACGGAGCGACTGCCATCTGACCTCCGTAACCCGAAGGCTAACGATACTCTAAGGCTAGACCAGTGTCAGGATATCACAGGGCACTGACTTCCCAATAACGACTGCCATAGATATTTATGGCAGCCGGGACCGACAGCTTAACGTGCTCTCCGAGGCACGGAGCAGGCGATAATTGTCAATCAATTCTTATGTACAGTACCTAATTCCAAACTTCATACTGCTACTGATAATTTCCATTTCGATAAATTTCAAACTCAAACTCATACTCATTTATTGCGAAAATGTGTTATTCAGATAACATAATATATATAAATTGGTCTCTCTATGGAGAGACCATTAGATTATGATCCGCCTGAAGGCATGCAATTTTACAAATATCTTTACTGATTGTGCATTACTAGTAATCATATAATCATATAAAATTAATAAATTAATTACAATAACAACTCCATTAAAAATAATAAATGTCAGGCAAGGTTATTGTGGTACAAGTCAATTAAGAATATATATGTCAACGAATAATAAAAAATTAAAAATGTCATGTCAGTAAATTAATTAATACAATAGGTTATTTCTCATTATTAGATTGCATGTCATTTATAAATTCGTTAACACTGTAATAGGCTTTTTCTACGAGTAATTGTTTAACTTTATGTTTAAATACATTGATGCTCATACTTTTTAATATCAGTTTAGGTAGGTGATTATAAACTCGTGGCGCCATGCAGAATACACTGTTTGTTATCAATGCACTTTTGTGTTGAGGACAGTGAACTTTCAAATTGTGGCGTTTGCTTTTATAATGTCCGTACATCGTTAAGTTACATCTGACAAATAATACCAACTCATACATGTACAGATACGGTACTGTTAATATTTTAAGTTTTCTGAAGCACGGTCTACAGCTATCTATTTGATCGAGCTTGCATATTGCCCTTATGCATTTTTTTGTGCTATACATATTTGCTCCTTTTCTGTACAGTTTCCCCAGAATATGATTCCGTATCTTAACATACTTTCAACGTTGCCATAGTATGCTGTCATTTCATATCGCCTTGTCCAATCCAGCAATTGAAATTGAGTCATATTGCACTGCAGTCGCATTTACTTCCGCGGCGTCCTTTGCCAGAAATTATACATAGCTTTGATAGGCGAATATAATAATAAAAAAGAATAACCATAAACAACTTCAAAATTATTCTTGACATAAAAATTATAAGAAAGGTTGTATATACTTCTACCGTATTTCTTCTATTAAATATACATACACATCTATGTTTACCTTGAAGATATACAGGCATGATTTATAACCAAGCGCCTGTATAAAACTAGAAGAATTTCCAGATTTTTTGGAATTAACTAGCTGTGAGGAATTTTATGTATTCAAAAGAAAATAAAATCGCTCATGTCATGATAAGAAGGTCAAGAATATATAGAAAATACCTAGTTAAAAGAATTCCTTGTTGTAGAACAGACAACATTATTATTATTCATAAATTTTCTTTATTTCTATAATCAAAATAAATAAACGTAAACTTACGACTATAAATTACGAAAAAATAAGCATTACAAAAACAATTTCTTTTTCTTTTTTACAACTAAGGTGGCAAACAAGCATACTGCCCCACCTGATGGTAAGTGGTCACCGTAGCCTATAGACGCCTGCAACACCAGAGGCATCACTTGCGCGTTGCCGACCCTTTAGGAAAGGAAGTGGGAAGGAGAAGGAGCGGGCAGAGGGTAAGGGGATGATTGGGCCTCCGGTACTCTCACTCACCGAACGAAACACATCAGTAGGAATACTGCTATTTCACGTCGATATTCTGTGAAAGGGTATTCTGAAATCAGCGAGGCTCTACTACTCTTATTCGGTAGTTAGGATTGATCTGGCGTTATAATCAAGCAAGCAAGCCTATTGCCTGCCATCTAATAGGCTATGCTGCTACTTAAAAATTTTACAGCCGACCTAACAACATTTTATCCAAACCAAGAATCGAATTTCTCGATAAAAAAATACAAAGTTAGGGTTAAACGAATACGTAAGCACAAACTTATAAAAAGAGATAACCACATATTATTATTCTAAAATCTACTTTGGCATTGGTAATATCCACTAAAACTGTTTTACATCTATGAAAAATTATAAGAGAAACTCTTTCATTTTTATGAAACAAACAAACATTAAAAAAAAACTTTAATAAAACTAAAGGCTGAATACAAAAAATAGAAATTCGAAAATGGAATACTTTTCCAGTTACAGATTAAAAATGATTCACGAGTAAAGAACCGGCTAATGGCCTGCATGCACTCTAACAATACAAGCAAATATTCAGGTCCGGAACAAGCTGCAGTAACAAAATAATAAAAGTACCCTAGTAGCAATTAAACATTTAGACTGGGTGCATTCTGAAATGGTTTTAATGCTCATCTCGCAATGCGCCGAGCATGTCAGGGCCATTTGCAAAGCTTTCACAATCATATTTTTATAGTCATCTCTAATAAAAAATGTGAAAGCAATTAGTTCTTTTTAATACAATATATACCCTTTACTGTGATATAGTCTAAACCGACCTAACCATTGATTGAACGAAGTGGCTACTCTAGGCGCTAAGTCTCAAAGGATGCATTCCACGTCTTGTTGATACGAAAAAGTAATAAAAGGTTTTTAATCTTTGTGGCTGCCATAGCTGCAATCGTGCTGTGGCTGAAACAGCTAAAACTATAGCTAAAATCTTTCATTATTAGATAAAATATAATTTGGTTTGTGTATTTTTAACCCCCGACGCAAAAACGATGGGGTGTTATAAGTTTGACGTGTATGTGTGTGTGTGTGTGTGTGTGTCTGTCTCTGGCATCGTAACTCCCGAACGGATGAACCGATTTTGATTTAGTTTTTTTTGTTTAAAATGGGAATTAGTCGGGAGTGTTCTTAGCTATGTTTGATAAAAATCGGTCCAAGATGGCCGCCATCGCAAAATGGCGGATTACTATTTTTATTATTTTGTGTCGGGGGTTTTTAAAATTTTTAGTTAGGTTAGGCTCATCTTAATAACCAGCACACCGAACTTGAAAGTTTTCGAATACAATTACGCACATTGCTAATAAAAGTCATTTTACCAACAAGACATCACGCAGAAGCTGTATTATTCTTCCTTCACCCGGCTTTTTTGTGCAAGCACTCGTTTAACAAAGCCTTGGCTTCTACAGATGCAAATGTTTGCATAAATAGGTTCATATCAGCATCACAAACAGAAAGCACTAACAAGTTGAAAAGTTTCCAACTCTCTACCACTAAAGCAAGAACAAACTGCGTTGTCTACTTTGAATTAACTGTCTCTTTAAATTGTGTTATTTTACTGCCTTTTTGTGTTTGAATGGCTCTGTAATTTTCTAGTATATGTTTATGTCAAAAGTATCTGTATAGTATCTGGGTGGTATGATGCACAGATCTGGGAACTTGGAATGCAACATTTAACATAGAATAGCCGCAGCGTGGCTAAAATGGCGAGAAGTAACTGGTGTCACCTGCGACAAAAAGATGCCTGTCAAACTGAAGGGTTTGATTTATAAGACCATAATCAGGCCAGTCTTTATGTATGGCAGCGAAACATGGGCTGCAACCCAAAAGAACGTGCATACCATCCAAGCTGCTGAAATGAAGATGCTGAGGTGGATGTGCGGCGTAACTAGGCTCGATAAAATCCGCAACGAGTACGTGCGAGGAAGCCTCGGTGTACGCGACATCGCCGACAAGATGCAGGAGAGTAGGCTCAGATGGTATGGTCACGTGAAAAGAAGGCCACCAGACTACGTCGGAAATTTGGCACTACAGCTTGACCTCCCCGGTCGCAGACCTAGAGGCAGACCCAAGACAAGGTGGAAAGATGTAGTGCTAAAGGACAAGAGGGAATGTAATGTTACTGACGATGATGTCGAAGACAGAGCGAAGTGGAGTAGAAAAATAAGGAAAACTGACCCCACCACCATGTGGGATATACAGCTAGGAAGAGAGAGATGTTTATGTCAAAAGTAATGCAAAGGCTAATACTACAGATGCTATGACTGTACAAAGCCTAGTCAGTAGTCAGTCTCTCGGCATATGTTAGCGCGCATGTTGCCTGACTATTTTGAGTCCCCATCGATGCCCGCGTCACAAATTATTGTATAATAAAATATAATATAACGAAACCGTCTGAATTATCACGCTTGACCTATTATTTTTAAACGTGTCTAATATTCTTAAACGTGGACGATCGATCAATTGCCAGGTTGCCACAGTGCAGGCTCATCGTCGACAAGCTCTTGCAAACTCAAAAATTTTTTATCATTCTTGAAGTGTCTTCAACGTAGCATGCACAAGGACAATATAAGTATGCCACTTAACGCTCAGCTTAATCAACAAGACATTGGCTTAGTAAAGATAGATTTGATTTTCCGTTAGTTATTTCTAAGTGCAGATTTTGGAATGTAATAGCTTTACACCCTATTATGTGGGATTTAAAATATAATAATATTTATGTTCACAGCAGCATTATTCCTAGGGAATAGATCTAGGTATACTGCAGCTACATTTCGGCAGCCATATTTTCAGATCTCATGTACATTTTTTACCAAAAAATCCATATAATCTGATCTGAAGATCTAACCTTGTATCATACAATTGTACGTAAACACAAGTATTTATTTATTTTAAGGTACATCAACAATATACATATACAAAATCGGTTTACATAAGAAGCTGAAAATAAAAACTTATATGTACATCTATAAAGATGTACACAACATTTTCTGTACAGAATTATAAAGAATAAAAATTAAACATAAATTAAGAACTTAATACAAATTTAACAAGACATAATATTTACAAAATAGAAAGAAAAGAAATAAAAACAACAACAGTCAACGAGATCTAGCACAGCATTTTCTGCAATACATACAAACATAACTGCCGAAATTGGTGCAGAACACGGTGTTTTTAATCTCTATCCGCTTAGTTTTTATCGTAATCGCGGCCTAAAAGGTGATACTAAGCGGCAACTAGAAATTATTGCTACACTATATATTAAGCGTTTAATAAATTTTGGAGCACTCTCATGCCTGTTTGCGCGCTCCAATGTTTGGCATTTGCCATAAATGTAGCCATGTGCGGCCACAAATCGCTGGCGGTTTTGGCATCGTTCACGGACTCATAATAGCGTACTTACAAAATTGATGTTTGCCGCCTAATAGTTTATTGGTTCTAGTTTTGAGTTGTTATTGTTCCTTTAAGTTTGGACTAATATTCTGCATTTTTATGTTTTGCGTTTATTGCTAAGTGCAACTGAATGTTACATGCAACTCAATGCCTCAACTATCTGCTAAAAAGAGAAAAATTTTAAGAGAACTCATAACACGACAGTTATAAAATAACGTCTATCTATCAAAATAAATGTTTGATTAGTTTAAGAATGGACAGAGGTAGTGACGCAGATATCTATACTAAACAATGGGTAAAACTTGGCTTACAAAAGAGCCTGAAATGCTTTTACTCTGTCAAGGTTTTAGGCTGTTTTGGGTATTTCGCTTATATATCCACTTGATAATTATAACGCGCACGAATTTTTATAGAGAAGACAATTGAAAAAGTGTATATATGATTAGGATTGATTGAGCCGTATTGAAAACCGCAGTGGTCCAAGTTGACTCGAAATATAAGTGCATAGCTGACAGCTAAATAGCTCGTAGGATATTTTGTTTTATGTTATTCTTCAATAAAGATAGATAATCATATTTCCAAGGAGGTCGCAAAACAAAAAATTGTGACTTTACCGAAACTTAAACGAAACAAGTACGTATGATGAGAATGAAATTAAAATTCAAAGACATTAGTCTTTCAATGTTATGTACTAACGTTGAAAGACATATTGTGTGTGCAATATAAGCGAACTCAATAGCTTTGACAAGTTAATCTACAGTCCAACAAAGTCCCTCTACAGTTACGACAATTTCTTGAAAATAGACAGAAGAACTACAATATTAACAAATAAGGTTTCATTAAAAGCGACTAAACAAAATGTCAAATCACCACACTTTTGTAACCGCAATAGAAATTGTATTTTGTGTATGGGCAGTATGATTCATAATAGCAAATTTCATTTTTCTTTTGTTAGTAGGGCGAAATGCGTTGAATAGCGCCAAACATTTAAGCTGTTTCTATTCGGAGTTAGCGACGAATGCAACGAGCTACAGGGTAAGGTTGTTAGAGGAACATAAGGACATTCATCAGTGCCAATCACCCGTCAATAGAGCATAACGATCACAAAAGTTTGTTGCTTTTGCAAAAGCTTTTCAGCCTAAATGAAAAATGTATCTGTGTGATATATAGAGCTAAATGCCTATAAAGAACACTACAATTTGAGATTTACATTACAATGTTAGTTTAATATAGTTACTTATTCAGCAAGCTTAGAGCAGCAATAGCTCAGTGGGGAGACCAACAGACTGCAGTGCACTGTATGTGGGGGCCAGTCAGTGCAGACCGGCGACACTTCGACCCAGTGGGATATTTTGTGTCGACACTTTCCCAATAACGACTGCCATAGATGTCACTGGCAGCCGGGACCGACGGCTTAACGTGCTCTCCGAGGCACGGAGCAGGCGATAATTGTCAATCAATACGCACATAATTTCGAAAAGTCATATAACTTCCGAAAATTAGAGGTGCGCGACATGGGTTCGAACCCGAGACCCTCTGCATTGCAGTCTGTTGGTCTCTCCACTGAGCTATCGCTGCTCTTCAGGCTTTGTAGTTACAAATTATTACGTTTCATAACTAATTAAGAATACATTTCTTAAGCACAAGATACCTAAACCATATCTGGGGATTTAATTCATTATTTTGTTCACAGTTTTGTAGAGAAAAGCCGTCAACTTGTTATGCTGTCTGACAATTTGCGTATTGGCAGTGTTAGGTGTTAGTTAGTAAAATAGGAGATTAACGACTATGATCGGTAGGAAACAAACACACAGTGACTTTTCATACATTGTATGATAACATAATAATAATAAATAAATAACGTTTATTTGCATAAAATGATTACACAGAATATTTGAAGTCTCTGACTTCTGAGCTAGGTATGAACTACCTGTGTTACAGAAGTCAGTGCCTTCTCACAGTTTATCTATACATATATTATAATAAATCTGTAGAAGTGTAAATTCTGTACATTGAAAATATTAAAAAAATAAATAGCAGGGGGTGTTACTACATCGAAAACAAACTCAAAAATGTGATTTAAAAAATTTTTGTCTGTCTGTTTGTTCAAGCATCACGCAAAAACTACCAATTCGATTACAATGAAAATTCGTATTATTATACCTACTTTAATATCCTGGGCACTACACTGGGTACTTTTTATCCCGGAAAAGTATATACAATAAAAAAAAAACTTAATTTTGCGGTTCAATCCCCAGACACGGTTACTGTACCAACCGCAAATAATAAGTTTGTCGCCCTTTATGTCACCCGCAGTTCACTAACGTTGCACTGGAAATAAACTAGGTACTATTACGAACGAAAGTTATTTAAACTATTATTTGACCGTTATGCTACTTACTAAACTAGGTATCAACTATAAAAATTTACAGATCGCGAACGAAGCCGCGGGCAAAAGCTAGTGCTGAAATAAATATTTTAGGCTAGCGGTACATTAGATATATACTACTCAAAACAA
The DNA here is from genome assembly GCA_963564715.1 of Catocala sponsa. Taxonomy (NCBI): domain Eukaryota; kingdom Metazoa; phylum Arthropoda; class Insecta; order Lepidoptera; family Erebidae; genus Catocala; species Catocala sponsa. Next base: position 4,285,744 of record OY751337.1, read on the forward strand.
AATAAGGGCTACTAAGATTTTTTGCTGTACCATGAAAACAATAAAGACATTAAATTGTTTAACTTATGTTACTACAAAATAATGTTATTGGTTATAATATAGGCTAACAATTGTTTAAAATAATGATCATGAATTGTTTTTTTTAAGTTTATAAATGAAATTGGCCATTTTGAATGTAAAACATGAACAAAAGAAATCATCGGCAAAAGACAAAATACTGTTCTTGTCACTTTTGTTTCTTCTTTTTAGTAACGAGTATGTCCTCCTCTCTTAGCAATACACTCCTGAAGCGTCGTATGCATACTCTGGATCAAATTCCTCACGTTTTCATCTGGAATCTCCTCCCAGGCACGTTTTAAAGCGTCAATCAGCTGCTGTTGGTTGTAGATCCCTTGCTCATTCTCTCTAACCCTTCGTTTCAATTGGTCCCACAATTGTTCGATTGGATTTAAATCCGGACTGTTAGCTGGCCATGGTAATACCTCAATATGAGACCCTTCTAGGACAGTTTGGGTCGATCGAGCTGTGTGTGCACGGGCATTGTCTTGCATCAGGATGAATCCAGGCCCCACTTGCTGTGCAAATGGGATCACTTGAGGCCTGATGAACGTTCTGCAGTTACGGTACCCGCATTTAAAATGGTGAGCTCGGTTTTACCGTGTAAACTAATCCCACCCCAAACCATTACGTTGGGACCACCGAAATGGTCAACTTCGTGGATGCAGGACTCCGAAAACCGCTCGCCGCGTTGTCTCCACACCCTAACACGCCGTTCATCATTAAAAAATTTTACTTTGCACTCGTCTGTCTGTAAAAAGCACCTTGCCCCACTGATTAATCCCCCAGTTCAAATACTGACGGGAGAATCTTAAACGGTTTGCACGTTGAACCCTGGTCAGAGTAATTCGAATAACTCGTCGTCTTGACATTTGCTGGTCTTCGTGCAATCGATTACCTATAGTTTGATCACTGACACGGGTACCCGTTGTCAGCCGTAGGTGGTGTTGTAACTTACGGGCCGTTACTGTACGATCACGACGAGCACTTAGTTGGACGTACCGATCCTCGTGCGCCGTTGTTACACGAACTCTACCTGAACCGGATCTCCTAGCAACACTGCCGGTCTCTTGGAAGCGATTCCATACATTTTGGACAGCTCTTCGAGAAAAACCCAACTGCAAAACCATATAACGCTGAGAACGTCCTTCTTGAATCATAGTTATGGCTCTGGTTGCTGTAATTGTATCCATGTGCCTTCGTACTGGTGGCATGATTAACGCGAGATGATAAATGAATCAATTAAAATTGAAAAGGTAAAACTTTTTTCCTAAAATAACCGAAGCAAGTTAAGAAGACAATCGAAGAAAAACAAGAATAACATCCAATTATTTTTTTCTTACAATGATGGCCAATACTTTTCAAATTAGGAACACGAACACCAGCATAAAAGAGATTAAACACCAAAGAGTTCGTAATATCAATATAATGCTACTTATCAGTTACTTTCAGCTTACTAAAATGCACTTAAATGTAAATAAACTAGTGGCCCTTATTTTGTTTTGAGTAGTATACGTATGTACATTAGATTAGTACATAATTATGATTTTCTATTGTGTATTTTACTTCGTAATATAATTTAAGTACACATTACACACACACTTTTTATTGTTAGTAAAATTATACACAACATACGGCCTCGATGGCGTAGTGGTTAGTGTAACCGACTGCCACGTCTGAGGTCGCGGGTTCGTTTCCCGCACAAGTCAAACATTTGTGTGCATGAACATGGATGTTTGTCTTGGTCTGGGTGTTTCTATGTATAATATGTATGTATTTACAAAAAAAGTATATATGTTTGTTTATCCATTGTCTAGTACCCATATGTCAAGCTCTGCTTAGTTTGGGCTAGATGGTGTTGCGTGTATGTGATAAAATATTATTATTATTATTCATTTATAAAAGTCAAAGTATTTACCTATGTAGATACAGATAAAAGTTATATATAACAGAGTAAGCTACAACATCATACATAAAGTTCTACATATCATATTGCAGTATACGTTCTGTGTCATTATAATCAAAACCTAAAAGCCAGTGTTTGGTAGTACTTTTCATATCTTGACATGTGAGTGGATAAAGATTAATGATAACACTGCGAGAACCGCATCTTTTATCCCGTACAATCCATTATATCTCGTATAATCAATTATCTACAATTAAATAAATGTATAGTAACCTCTTTGAACAGCAATAGTTTCTGTAAATTAAAAAGCTATATGTGAGGTTTATTTGTGTATTTTAAAAAACCAATGGCCAGTTTGAACAATAACAAAGTAAATGTTATTCGAAATAAGAATCACATGCTGTTTTTCTTTTGTTAGGTAAAGGAGAATCTTAGGGATAAATTCTACTAAAATACTATAGAACAGAGCTTTAAGGTTGCTTTTACAATAATCAGTTTGTAAACAAAGGGATTTTGATGTATCGTCTTTAATTAATTGCAAAATTGACTCATACTGCCTCCTAAAGATATTCAATGGTTACTTATGTGGCTTCTTATTAAAGATTTTACCATAATAAACCTTTAATAATAATTCAGTAAGTAATAATTAAATCTATAAATAAATGCAGTTATCAGTATACATAATCCAATTAGCAATTTATTGTATCAAATGCGATTATGATTAGGTACTATTTTAAGCGAGATAATTTTAATCAAGCTTAATTAGATCCGATTTAAACTAGTAACATAACTTACTCGACTAAAACATTAACTAATTAATGTAAACATTGCTTACAGATAATTTATATAATAATATATATATATATAATATTCTATCATATACACACAACACCATCTAGCCCAAACTAAGCAGAGCTTGTATTATGGGTCCTAGACAATGGATAAACATACATATATGCTTCTTTTTTGTTTTGTAAATACATACATATTGTACATAGAAACACCCAGACCGAGACAAACATCCATGTTCATGCACATAAATGTTTGACTTGTGCGGGAATCGAACCCGCGACCTCAGGCGTGGCAGTCGGTTACACTAACCACTACGCCGTCAAGGCCGTCATATATGTATAACATGACTAGCTGTGCCCGCGGTTTCACCCGCATTTATAGTTACTGCGCCGCTCCAGTGGGTCGTAGCGTGATGTTATATAGCCTATAACCTTTCTCTATAAATAGGCTATCCAACATTAACAGAATTTTTCAATTCGAGTCAGTAGTTCCTGAGATTAGCGCGTTCGACCAAATAAATAAACAAACTCTTCAGCTTTATAATATTAGTATAGATATGTGATAATGTTGTATTGGAACAGAATATTTATTAAAATATATCTTTACTAGCTTTTGCCCGCGGCTTCGCTCGCGTTAATTTAGAATTTGACAATCAATTCGGGTTGTACTCTGCTTGTAATAATATAATTCAATCATGATTCGAAAGGCACGTGGCGCCATCTATTATCATAAGAACGTTATTGTTATTTTCCTCGGAAACAGTACTTTTTTCTGGATGAAAGGTAGCTTATGTCCGTTTCTGTACACCTGTTAACGTATATGCAAAATTGCAGGATGATCGGTTCAGTGGTTTAGGCGTGAAAAGGTAACAAACAAACAAACTCATTTTCGCTTTTATAATATTAGTTAGGATTAGGATTAGCAAGGATTTATAGTCTCGCATATAAGTAGTGTTATATTGATAAACAATGAGAGCCTCGTGATAGACCGTTAAACTGCCACGCAGAGATCTCGAGTTCGTCTCAAGTGAGCGTCTTCGCGATCTTCTTCTCCCTAGCCTTTATTATTCCCAAGTCACTTGGGGTCGGGGTGTGTGGCCAGAGAGAACCTCCTAGTGTGCCTGACGGTTGCTAGTCCTTTCCACATTTTTCGTGGATGGGAACGGCAGACGTTGGGCCGGTACACCCCGGGCAACACGGGTAATCATGTCCTTTGGGGTGCATTATTACTCGTGGCTAATACTCTGGCACGTGCATAGGGAACCCGAGGCATAAAAAAGTTAGGGTTAGGTTAGGTTAGGGTTAGGTTTTAGATTAGGGTTAGGTCTTAGGTTAGGGTTAGGTTAGGTTAGGTTTTTGTCTCGGGGTTATCAGCCCGCGAGGGTCGCGTTTTGGGGGTCTCTCCACGTGTTCCTCTGATTAACAGAGGACACGTGGATTTGAGACGGGGGGGACAGAGGAAGAAAACCTCTTTAAAAAATCACCAGTGGGGGCCGTAAGGCTGGGGCGGGTTGCGTAGGCATCCTGCCCAGTCGGGCGGTTTTGGGGCGGGTGGATCGGTCCAGCATGGACCCCATCCGGCCCAATACGGGGGGATAGAGGAAGAAAACCTCTTTAAAAAATCACCAGTGGGGGCCGTAAGGCTAAGGCGGGTTGCCTCGGCGTCCTGCCCAGTCGGGCGGTTTTGGGGCGGGTGGATCGGTCCAGTATAGACCCCATCCAGCCCAACACTGGGATAGAGGAAGACAACCTCTCTAAAAAATTACTAGCGGGGGCCGTTAGGGCGAGGTAGGAGGCATGGCTTTCCTGCCCAGGCGGGCGCTCTTGGGGCGGGTGGATCGGTCCAGCATGGACCCCCATCCGGCCCAACCCGTAATCCTGAACTGACAGGACCGGGGGCCTTCGGGCTGCGAGGAAGAAAACCTCTATAAAAAATAACCCAAAGCTTAAGCTTTGTGGCCCGGCGAGGGGCTGTATGGCTGGGGGGGCCAACCCAGCCATTAGGGCCACCCAAATGCCACCCAATGATGAAATGTCGGATAAAAGTCAAAGACTACCCCAGGAGGGTACCGGGCGCACCGCGCCCGGAGAATCCCTCACGGAGCCATCTGGCTCCGTCAGCCCCTCGTACTCTGGGGGGGGCAACCGCCATTCCAGCGCAGTGCCGCGCGAAATATCTGGCACCGAAACCCCTGCAAAGGGGAGAAAGGAGAAGGTTGGGGAGTACGATCCCGCCGACAGTCGGGAGTAGTGTCCCGGGCGTGAGGACACGGTCGAGGTGTCGGGTTGCGGCGCTGGCACGCAGCGACTCCGTGTCGAGCGTGTTCAGCGCCGGCACCGGCACTGATATGGACGTCGAGTCGCGGGCGGGCTCGGGCTCGGATGCCAGTCTGCCTCTGAGCCGATGCTCGTCGGCGGCTCGACGGGAGAGGGAGGAGGGGAGGGATAGCCCAGCTTCACTCTCCCTTAAGCTCCATGTGGCGCCCGGCGCTTCCGCGAAGCGCCGGAAGACGTCACACCACGCGAAGTTCGATTCTGGCTTGGACAGGGAGGTGGAGGTAGTGGAGGGGACGCCCTGTGGAGGCAGGGCTGGTTCCCCGATGCCGCCTCCCTCCGCGAGGAAGCTCCTCGGGCAGCCTTTGCCTGCCCGTCGAGACTTCCTCAAGAGGGCTGGGGTCCCGGATGCGTCCCCCTCCGAAGGGGACTCGGTTGCCGACCTCAGGCAACGGTTCGAGGCTGGTGCCGAGACCGTCCTGAGGGTGGCGGCCCGGTCCGTAAATCTAAAGGGGGGGTTCGTACGGGACCTTAAAATCGCAACGGAGGATATGAAGGAGGCCTTCTTCCACATGTGGGGGCAGACCTCTTCTGACCTCCAGAGGCGCTGGAGGTCGGAGAATGAGGGGCTGCATAGGCAGCTGGCGGAGCTCCGGGCGGAGATGACGGCCATGAAGGTGGCCGCTGCCACTACTGCTCGGGCCGTTGCGGCAAAAGCACCCTCGGCCGCTGCTGGGACGCCTGCCAGGAGGCCACGGGAGGAGTTCCCGCCCCTCTCGCGGCGCACAGCGCAGCCTCTAACTCCCGTGGAGGACCGGCGTCCCGCCTGGGCGGAAAAGCTGATGCGGGCCACGGAGGCTCAGGCACGCAATGTCGTGGAGGCGTGCCTGGCCAACTATGGCCTCGCGCCTGTGCCAACCCTGGGCCCTCCGCTTGGGGGCCGCCCCCGAATGGTCGGGGGCGCGCCGGCTGGCCCCGCGCCCTCCGGCCAACCTTTGGCACGGCAAATATCTGCCCCCACACCGTCGGCTTCCTCTTCCAAGGGGAAAGGGCAAAGGAAGGGCAAGGGGAAGGCGGTGGCCACTGTGGTGCCACCGCGCCCTGCCCCACAGTTCCAACCCGCCCCGGTGGCCTCTACCTCGGCTGAACAGCCGTGGACGGAGGTCACCATGAGGAAGAGGAAGAAAAAGAAGAAGAAGGCCTCCCGGGCGCCCCCGGTCACTAACAAAAAGAAGGGCCTCGCCCGGCCGACCTGCGGCCCCCGTGGTCCACCGCCGTCGTGGTGGAGCTGACGGAGGAGGGGCTCCGGCAGGGCGTCAGTTATGCGAGCGTCCTCCGGCGGGCCACTCAGGCCATGAAAGGCAATCTCGCCGAGATGGGCCTTGCTGGAGGCATTCTCTTCAAGGTTGCCACCACTGGGGCCAGAATACTTGAGGTCCCAGGTGCCACCTCCGGTGACAAGGCGGACAGGGTAGCCGCTACGATTCGGTCCCTGTACACGCCTGAGGAGGTCAGGGTCTCTCGCCCGGTAAAGTCCGCAGAAATGCAAGTAACTGGGCTGGACGACTCGGCCTCCTCCGAGGATGTCGCCGCTGCGGTGGCGCAAGCCGGAGCCTGCCCTCAGGCGCAGGTTAGGGTGGGGGAGATGCGCCGCGTCGAAAGTGGTCTGTGCACAGTGATGGTGCGCTGCCCCATCGCCGCGGCGAAGAAGGTGGCGGCCGGCAGTTTGCTGGTCGGGATGGTCTCGGCCCAGGTGAATCTCCTGGAGCCGAGGCCCAGGCGGTGCTACCGCTGCCTCGAACCGGGGCACGTGAGGCAGCAATGCACCGCCGAAACTGATCGCGGCGATCTGTGCTATCGCTGCGGCCAGCCCGGCCACAAGGCCGCCGCCTACTCCGCCGTAAAAGCTTCCTGCAGCATATGTTCGGCTGCAGGAAAGCCGGCGGAGCACCGGTTAGGGAGCAAATCTTGCTCCCCACCAAAAAGACGCAGGGCCAAAGGGGCGGTCGCAGGGACTCCGGCCGCCCAGGCCCCTTCCCAAGCAGGGAGCAGTAGGGGGGCGATGGACATTAATTAACTATGGCCCATCGCCTCCTACAGGCGAACGTTAACCACTCCGCCAGGGCGCAGGATATCTTGCTGCAGCACATGGCAGAGTGGTCAATAGACATCGCCGTGGTCGCCGAGCCTTACTGCGTCCTCAGCCGACACAACTGGTTTGGGGACCTCGGGGGCTCGGCGGCCATTGTTTCGTCCGGACCCTCGCTCCTGGTGATGACAGACAGGGGCGAGGGTTATGTATGTGTAGATTGGGAGGGAACCGTCCTGATCGGGGTGTACTTTTCTCCGAACCGGCGCCTCGCCGAGTTTGAGCAATTTTTGGGCGCGGTGGGGGCCGTGATTAATCGGTACCCATCGCGTCCGGTCGTGGTGGCGGGGGACTTCAATGCCAAATCAACGGCTTGGGGATCCCCTGTCACCGACGCTCGCGGCGACGCGCAGGAGGAGTGGGTGATTGCGACCGGCCTCGTGGTTCTTAACCGGGGGTCAGTCGCCACATGCGTGCGCTGGCAGGGCGAGTCCACTGTGGATATTTCGTTCGCAAGCCCTGCCGTAGCGCGCCGCGTCCGGGACTGGCAAGTGCTTGTCGAGGCGGAGTCCCTGTTGGACCACCGTTACGTGCGGTTCGACATCTCCGCCTCGTCGGCGACCCCGGACGATCGCCCGAGGAGAGCGCACACCCCGTCATCCCCACGATGGGCGTTGAAACGTCTCGATGCAGACGTGCTGGTGGAAGCCTCCATCGTCCAGGCCTGGACCCCGATGGGCGAAGGGCCTGTGGAGGTTGAGATAGAGGCGGAGTGGTTCCGGGGCGCGATGACGCTGATTTGCGACGCGTCGATGCCCCGGGCCAGTACTCAACCTCCGAGGCGTCAGGTGTACTGGTGGTCTGACGACATCAGTCAGAAACGCGCCGCGTGCATTGCGGCGCGTCGCCAGTACACTAGGTACCGCCGACGCAGGCGGTACCGTGACCCGACCGTGGAGGCACGGCTGCGGGATGCGTACAAACAGCGGAAGTACGCCCTGCAGTCCGCCATCAGCGAGGCCAAAACCCAAAGATGGGCAGAGTTCCTGGGGACTCTCGAGGCAGATCCGTGGGGCCGTCCGTATAAGGCGGTCAGGGGCAAGTTGCGCCCCTGGGCCCCGCCGGTCACCGAGAGTCTTCAGCCCCGGCATTTAGAGGAGGTGGTCTCCGCTTTCTTTCCTTCGAGAGCGGAGCACACGCCTCCCGAAATGGCGCCGCCCGAAATTGAGGAGGACGGTACCGATGCCGGGGCGCCAGAACTTACAATGGCGGAGCTCGGCGCGGCAATGTTGCGGCTTCGGGGCCAAAACACCGCCCCGGGTCCGGACAGAATTCCTGCCCGCGCCTGGGTTTTGCCCTCGACGCCCTAGGGGACCGGCTCCTCAGGCTGTTCAGCGCCTGTTTGGAGTCGGGACGGTTCCTTTCCATGTGGAAGACGGGTAACCTGGTCCTCCTGAGAAAGGAGGGCCGCCCCACGGATTCTCCCTCCGCGTACCGCCTCATAGTGGTGTTGGATGAGGTGGGCAAGCTCTTTGAGCGCGTAGTGGTTGCCCGCCTCTCCAAGCACCTGGTGCGGGTGGGCCCCGACTTATTCGAACACCAGTTCGGTTTCCGGGAGGGGCGATCGACGATTGTCGCGATCAGTCGCGTCAAGGCCCTCTCGGAAGAGACGGTCGCCTCGCGCGGGGTGGTATTGGTGGTGTCCTTGGACATCGCTAAAGCTTTCAATACCCTGCCGTCGGCGACTATTAGGGAGGCGCTCCGATTTCATGGGGTGCCTCCCTATCTGCACCGAATAGTCAGGGACTACCTGCACCAGAGGAGTGTGTTCTGTGTGGAGCGGAACGGAGAGACGTTCCGGAGGGAGATTTCGTGCGGTGTTCCGCAGGATTCGGTTCTCGGACCTATCCTGTGTGTTCCACAGGACTATTATCGGCTACGACTGGGTTCTGCGGGGCGCCCTGCCCCCGGGTGTCGGCGTTACTTGTTACGCTGACGACACGCTGGTTACGGCCCGGGGAGAGGATTACGGGGCAGCTGCCCGTCTTGCCACGGCCGGAGTGGTCCTGGTTGTCGGCAGGATTAGGATGTTGGGACTGGAGGTGGCGCTGGAAAAGTCCGAGGCCCTGTTATTTCACGGGCCTCGGCGGGCGCCGCCTCCCGATGCCCACATCATCGTTAGAGGGGTCCGCATCGGGGTGGAGCCGAGCATGAAACACTTGGGGCTCCACCTCGACGGCCGCTAGAACTTTCGCGTCCATTTTAGTCGCTTGGCCCCCCGGCTGATGTCGGCGGCGGGAGCGCTTAGCTCTCTGCTGCCGAATATCGGGGGGCCCAGTGTTGTCTGCCACCGCCTCTATTTGGGGGTGGTGCGGTCGATGGCCCTTTATGGGGCGCCCATTTGGGCCGACGCCCTTGATCGCCGAAACGTCGCCCTCCTCAGGAGACCTCAGAGGGCGATGGCGATCAGGGTGTCACGGGCGTACCGCACCGTCTCATTTGAGGCGGCGTGCGTTTTGGCGGCATCGCCGCCCTGGGATTTGGAGGCGGAGGTCCAAGCGTCGGTGTATTACTGGCGCGCTGACCTCCGGCTCCAGGGTGAAGAACCCACGCACAGGGAGGTGGAAACGCGAAGGTCCCAGGCTCGACTGGTCCTCAAGGCGAAGTGGGAAGTTAGACTGGCCCAGCCCCGCTACGGTGTGAGAACCGTCGAGGCTGTCCATCCGGCTGTTTCGGAGAGTACCTCTGCAAGATAGCCGGTAGGAAGACTACAACCAGGTGTCACCATTGTGAGGAGTGTGACCGGGACACGGCGCAGCACACGCTGGAGGAGTGCCCGGCTTGGGCCGCGGAGCGCTGTGCCCTGGTCGCTACGATTGGCCCCGACCTCTCGTTGCCGACCGTCGTATCCAAGATGGTCGGCGACGACAGGTGCTGGGGCGCAATGAGGTCCTTCTGCGAATCTGTCATCTCGCAGAAGGATGCGGCGGAGCGGGGGCGTGAGGAAGATCCTTACGCCCCGGAAGTCCGCCGCCGGAGAAGGGGGCGCAGGAGACGCGCTTATGTCGCTCTCCTGCCCTCTACGTAAGGGTTCCGGGTGGCAAGGCTCAGGGGGGCCTGCCACCCCAAATTAAGAACCCCGACATTGGAAGGCGCGCGGTGTTCCCGCGCGCCTTCCAATGTCGAAAGGGGAGAGTGGTGAGGCTCTCCCCTGGGGACGAGAGGTGGTCGGGTCCGTTTGACCCGGCCCACACCCACACGGGGGGGCCTGTTATGGATGACACAATTCTTTTAAGAGCTCCCAACAGGCCCCTCCATTGGGTGAGAGAGGGAACACCCCAGGTTTTTAGTGGGTATACCAAGAATGGGGAGTCCCACACGCCCCGCCGGTGTAGTCCCCTAGCCGGCGGATAGTGCATCAAGCATTTTTCCTGGGTACCAAAAAAAAAAGGTCACTTGGGGTCGGCTTTCTAGTCTAACCGGATTTGACTGGATATCAGTTTTTACACGGAGTGACTGCCACCTGACCTCCGCAACCCGAAGGCTAACGATGCCCTAAGGCTAGACCAGTCTCAAGATATTAGAGGGCACTGTCTTCCTAATAACGACTGCCATAGATGTTCATGGCAGCCGGGACCGATGGCTTAACGTACTCTCCGAGGCATGGAGCAGGCGATAATTGTCAATCAATACGCACATAATTTCGAAAAGTCATATAATTTCCGAAAGTCAGAGGTGCGCGATGTGGGTTCGAACCTAAGACCCTCTGCATTGCAGTCTGTTGGTCTCCCCACTTAGCTATCGCTTAAGTGAGCGTGATAATACTACATTTATAATTCAGATTGCCTGCAAGGACAAACGTGGTGGTTTAAGTGGTGTCCTCGCCAGTGCCACCGCGCTGAGTGTGGTGGGTTTAATGGGATTGATCCCACACGGGACAAATTAATATTTGTGTAATACACAAATACTTGTTTCGAGTCTATGTGTTTTTTTGTCCATTGTTTCAATGTAAAGTCCCCCGCGACACAGGAATTATTCCTAGAGCGAGGAAGGCTTTTTAGTATAAAAATTGGTAAAAGCTCTTGCAACTCACGAAGGCGAGCGTGCTTTACATGTACATGCACAGTGCGGTAGTGTGCGTGTTTGACAGAGTGAGCAGTCAGTTGCGAGCGACACTTACACACACACATACATAGCCCGCTCGTCTTCGAGAGTTGCAAGAACTATATGATGTTGACATTGTGTGTCAGATGACAGCTTAAGTCCAAAAAGGTGACTATTTTTAAGCATACTGCATCTAAGATTGAAATCATTGGCCAGTTGTACTTTTATTAGTAGGTACTCTTTAGATTTTCTCGTCTGTCCAGCGCGAGTGCTTGAGCACTTATCAATTGTCTAGCGTCAGACGACCGCGATTATCTGTAGATTGAATGTAGTTCTCCTAGTTGAGCTGCTCTAAGCTTAAAAGCAAATTTTGCTGTATAGTGTATACAGAGTGATTTTTCGAAGTGTACGTGGATAGAATTCTAATGCGAAGCTTAACATATCGAACTGAGAAAATATCGATTCGGGCCTGATCTTGAGCTCCTTGGTTGGATTCCCGGGCCAAGAAAAGTATTATTAGAAAGCTTGTCACGATATTCTCAGTTGCAGCGTATAGTCTGCTAACGTACCGGGTAGACAGTTCCAGTTTTGCCCTTACAGGATACCTAAAACACATCTGAAGAAATAAGGCTGTGATATACCTCTACTTACAAGTTGACCTAATGCAATGTACGAGTGTCTCTCAGTATTAAAATAAAAAGGCATTTTCGAAATTTTTATGCCCTTCCGACATGCACGCTTTCTAAGGATATCTTATCTGGCTTTACTTTTTTACTAAGTTTACAAAAGGCTAGAGCCTGCTGTTGAGCTGAACGAATGAGTGAACTCAAAAGTATTGCACCCCGTTGAGCCAAATATCTAAATGAATATATATGAAATATCTTAACCTGGAGTATACAAAGCCTGCATAACAGTACCAACACGGTACGCCCGGAGTTTAAGAACTCCAGTGACATACATGTCTAATTCACCTATTATTTGCCTTTTCCCTAAGATCGATAACGTGCAAGTATTTCAAATGATAAGATACAATAATCCCTTACCATTAGGCCATCATTTGACATCGTAGTATAAGTCAACTATTTAATCCTGATTATACTAACTCTTCTTCCTAGCCTTTATTATTGCCAAGTCACTTGGGGTCGGCTTTCTAGTCTAACCGAATTTGACTGGATATCAGTTTTTACACGAAGCAACTGCCATCTGACCTCCGCAACCCGAAGGCTAACAATAACGATAACGGAGGCTAGACCAGTGTCAGGATATTAGAGGGCACTGACTTCCCAATAACGACTGCCATAGATGTTCATGGCAGCCGGGACCGATGACTTAACGTACTCTTCGAGGCACAGAGCAGGCGATAATTGTCAATCAATACGCACATAATTTCGAAAAGTCATATAATTCCGAAAATCAGAGGTACACGACGTGGGTTCGAACCCGAGACCCTCTGCATTGCAGTCTGTTGGTGTCCCTACTGAGCTATCGCTGACTATCGTAACTATCCTTACAAATATTATAAATGCGAAAGTCACTTTGCTTATTTGTTACGCTCTCACGCCTTAACTAATCAACCGATCATCATAAAATTTCCTCGACAATCTTTCATACGGAAAAAGTACTGTTACGAACGTAACCTAATCTACATTTATGCGAGCAAAGCTGTGAGCACAATCTAGTATTACATACATTTGTCAAAAGTCAGTAAACGGATTAAATTCGACTTAGCTTTTCATAGTAAACTCCATTAGACTATTGCTTTCTCTAGTTTAGTATTAACATACAATTTATACAGGCATTAAATTTCTAGTTCGAAGAGTATTCTCCACTTGAATCTAATTGCTTCATAATTAAGACTAATATTTTGCTAGACATCTGAAACATAAGTTATGACACCTAAATACTGAAAAGCCCCTTTCTTAGCCCCTTTCAGCCGAAAAGGTTTTCTGTTACGCATTTGATATATATTTTATAATTACGTTTGTAATATTTAATCTAAATTAGGTTTCGGCCTGGCTGGGCCTGATGAATGTCGGTTATTGCGACATAAAATACCTATCATGCGCCAACTTGTAACATTTTCATGACATCACATAATATATTATTATGTATATAGTGTTCAATTAATTAAAGCTTTCCTGAAATACTCACAAAGTCTGTCATACAGGTATTTTTTATGTCAATAATTCTAATTGCCGAGACCTTTTTTACAGACACATTCATTAAGACTGCGCCGAGCGAAATGTGCCAAAACAGGCGGTCACAGTTAAGTGAATAAAATCAACACTTTTTGTTTAATACAAATATAAAATATACATTTACCATAACAAGGAATGTGTTTACAATTATTTCGTGTAAAAACTTAAAACAATTAATATTTTCGCCTACATAACTACGTAAAATGCAAAAACGTCAGCTCATGTTACGTGATATTTAGATTATAAGAGTAGAAAGCTATCCTATTTTACAGCTTAAACGAAACATAAATAGTTATATTACAATTTGTCCGTCCCAAATATTTAAGTTTTTGGTTGACAATAAAGATACATATTTATCAAAAAAGCACTTCAAATCCTCCATACAATAATTTTACTATGGCGGCAGCGCCGATTTGAATATGCGCCGCACGAACTCTGTCATTATCTGTCTTACGTTCGGCGCAGTCTTAACACTGCGCCTGTGAGGCAGTTAAAATAAAATCATATCCCAGATAAATCTCATTAGCAAGATTCCATTGTTCCCCATCCCTTTTAATATATCGATCGACGCTTATGTGCAAAGAAAACTTACTGCTCCCTATAAAAATAATTTAGTCGTAAGCTGAGTCCAAATTAAAACCAATTAATAAAATAATATAAAAAGTTAATTAGAAAAGATAATAGGGAAAGTCACGCTCCAGAATCCCCTATCATATCACAAAGAATAATGACTGGAGGCATAATACGCATAATGATGTTAAAAGAAATATTTTTTCCCTTAAAAGATAATTAATAATATCTCGTGACAAGTATCTTTGGTCAAAATGTCACGGAAGATATCTATTCATCATCGTATTATGATTCATTATGTTCCAGATAATTCTCGTAACGATATCGTTCCCTTTACTCGTGGGTAAATTATTTTGTCGACAGATACTAATAACTTAAGCATTTAGTTGCCCCCGGATTATTTATTAAGTATGATGTTTACTGGATTTGATGTTGATGCCGGGATAATAATTATTAGATATTTGGTTCGACTACGAAAATAAATGATATCGTACGGAATAGCTGAGTCTATTTATGGATATTTCTAGATATCTACAGGTTTTATGGTAGACTAGGGAATTGTCTGGAATGGTACTATAAATGTGAGTAATATTGAAGGAGATATCGATAACAATGAATGTATTTGGAACATTCATACTAATATAGAACTATTGTGTTCGCTGTAGGTAAATCTATAAAGTATATATAACTAGTAAACCCAACAGACGTTGCCTGTACAAACGTTGGCTTGCAACCTGTTTGCAGCGCCACCTGCCGGATCTCATTGTGACTTAAAATCAAAGAGTTACCAAATTAAACAGTAAATGTTTTTTATCAAATTCTGCCGAGCCATTTAGAAGAAATTCAGTGACATACGATGTTAAGACCATTGTGTGCTGTTCTGTGTCGAATCATGGAGTCGAAGCTCTAGATCTGTTTATAGAGATCTAGAAAGCAGCACCTTGCGTGACCAGATGGTTGCCATTATCTTTGCGCAAAAAATTAGCATTGCTATTCAACGTAGGATACCAGTCTTCTGGGCAGGTTGCCAATTAAGAGGGATTCTATGACGCTTTTGTAGTTAATATCTCTGCGTATTTTTTTATACTACTTATTTAGCAAACAAACATACGACCCACATGATGGTAAGTGGTCACCGTAGCCTATGGACGCCTGCAACACGAGAAGCATTACTTGCGCGTTACCGACCCTTTGAAAAAGGAAGTGGAAAGGAGAAGGAGCGGGAAGGGGGAAAGAGGGTAATTGGGCCTCCGGCACTCTCACTCACCGAACGAAACACAACAGTAGGAATACTGCTATTTCACGTCGATATTCTGTGAGAGGGTAGTCCTTCCCCGGTCGAGCCGGTCCATTCATGCTAAAATCAGCGAGGCTCTACTACTCTAAATATATAGTGTGTATTTTGAAATAGCTTTTGTATAAATATATTATTGTAATCTATATATTAGGATAATATGAATAGTTTAATTTATGTTGTATATTTAATTAATAAAATAATAATAGTAATATTTAATTTACGTTGTAAATTGGGAAACAGGCATGATTCTATGTATGTATGTATATTATATGTAAATAAAGTAACGATTTATTCAATAAAAAGAAATGTGAAGATCAAAACCGTGTTATTGATTATTCAAATATTATATGATAAACATTTATGTACTAAAGCTACACCGTATGAATAGTCTGTCTATAGAGACTTGGCAAAGCAAAAGTCGAAATTAATATAAAGTTTCGAATGGTTTGAGAGTTGATATTCATTGAGCATAAAGACTTAGGCACCGAATACATTGCCTCGGCGGTCTGCGTTCTGTGGTCGAGTTCTGCGTTCAGCGTTCACAGTTCCCCACACTGCAAGCAGTCTAGAAATCTTGCGTTTAGTACGTTTGTCTCGCACTAATTCAATAAACTTTTCAATATCGTCGGACAACGCGACCGATTTTGAAAAAAAATAGATCTCCGACAGAACGTACGTTCTCTTTGACCGCTGTGGTCTGACTGCTTTTATGTGTGTACGATTCTAAGACACCGCATACATCACAGTGAACGCGGAACGCAGAACTCGGAACTCTAACCGCTGACTGCCCGCAGTGTGGCCGGCACCATAGACTTCATTAATTAAGACGGAATGTGGCAAGCTGGTGTGCTTTAGTGGTAAGCTGGTGTTATAATAATTATTATTAGTATAGCATATACATAGTCAAGTAAAATGAAAATATAATACTGTTTTATTTCAGACTAGATATTACCCGCGATTTGTGTCCAGAAGCTGTGATAAGTTTATGAAAAATAGGTTTAGCTATTCCGAAAATGAATGAATGACATAAAATTAAAAACGGTTATTTGTTCTGGTATTAATTTTAGATTTGAATCTCGATGTTATTTATATGTAGATATATAAATAATAGAGCTGGTATTTTGACATTAGATAGACACTTTAATGTTACTTATTTGTATGGATGGATTGGGTATTGTTTACTATTACATCGGGTTTAATTTTTACCTGCGGAATCCATTTTTGTTTTCTAATATAAAAGAAGCCTTAGTTACGTCTTATACCATCAGCTATTTGCTTATGCATGCATATTCGAGATGTTGTAGTTTACATATACAAAGATGTAAATCTAATTGTGTTCTTTCTAGTACGTATCCATTTATCAGATATAACTTTAACCAGTTGCCAAGCTATTTATTTTTCATAGAATCTTGAGTTTCTATTTTAAATATATTCTACGGTTAACCCACAAACGTAGAACAAATCAGCTTAAAATGGAAAATTTACGTAAGTTTTACTGAGAACCAAGATCAAAGTAGCTCCATGCATTACCATTCCATCAGGGGAACAGTCATAAATCCCAAGATTAGGTCTGGAACGTAGTTGAAGCTCAATCAAGCTAAAAACATTTTACAAGTAACGCTGCGAAATTTTGTGAGTATGTTGAACCTTGAAGAAAAGCAACGAAAATATTTGCTTGACCTTATTCTTTGGTATTGGACGCTACAAAACAAATTAGCTGATAAATGTGGTGACTTGTAAGAGAGTTTTACAAACATAGCTTTGATTGACGGCTTATAAAAACAATGAAAACATAATATTAAAAAAAGTATTCATGTAACTGCCGGAATACAATGATTCACTACGTCCAATAAACAATTATTTTCTTTTATTAAAGTCTAAAGAAAATTTTAGTGTCTTAAGCCATTACTTTGTTTGTGCAGTCAAAAATAGAACGGTAAGAGTGTGTAGAAAGTCAAGTATCAGGAGCGCAGTCTATCTAATACAGAAGCAAGAAGCCAATGGTAGTCTACGTCCACTTGAAGTTTCAACTCCATTAATAACAACTCAAAGCAAGAACATAGCCGTAGTCGGTACACAGGGAACACTTAAAGCTATCATTAATCGAGAGTCTGCTCTCTCGGCAATTTCTATTTCCTACTTGAAAAATTGTTTCTAAAATATTGTATTACGTACCGATGGGACTAATTTCATTTCTTACGATTTATCAAAGGCATACCTTTGCGTCTCTGTTCTTAATTAAATTATTAAAATTAGTTCCCTGATTTAAGAGCCATCGGGGCGAATTTAATTAGTAATTTTTCTAGCTGCCGTATTCCCTTGTCTTTATCATTTAGGTTTTAAAAATGTACCGATAATTTTATTACTGCCCACCTTTTTTCTTCCATGGGGTACATGTTAAAGGAAATACCTTCGACCCTTGTTTTAATTATGTTGGCATCTGTTAGAAAATTGTCTGTAATAGCATTGCATGTGCCATAGTTGTAGGTACTCGGATAGACTTTTCTTGTATATTTAAATCAACTCCCACGCCATTATTATATCCTGTATCACGGGGTACTTAACAAACATTCATACATCGGAAACGAATAACTCCTAGACTTAATAATATAATATAATAATATTCTATCACATACACACAACACCATCCAGCCCAAACTAAGCAGAGCTTGTACTATGGGTACTAGACAATGGATAAACATACATAATATACTTTTTGTTTGTAAATACATACATATTATACATAGAAACACCCAGACCAAGACAAACATCCATGTTCATGCACACAAATGTTTGACTTGTGCGGGAATCGAACCCGTGACCTCAGGCATGGCAGTCGGTTACACTGACCACTACGCCATCGAGGAACAACTAAATGTGAACCACAATATTTTGTATCCCGTGTGGGTACCAAACGTGCCAAACTTAGCTCGTGGTATAGCAAGGTACCTCCACTCTGCCTTGAAATGGGTAGATAAGTCGGCCTCGATGGCGTAGTGGTTAGTGTAACTGACTGCCACGCCTGAGGTCGCGGGTTCGATTCCCGCAGAAGTCAAACATTTGTGTGCATGAACTTGGATGTTAGTCTTGGTCTGGGTGTTTCTATGTATAATATAATAATAATAATATTCTACCTCATACACACAACACCATCTAGCCCAAACTAAGCAGAGCTTGTACTATGGGTACTAGACAATGGATAAACATACTTATATACTAATATGTATGAATATACAAAAAAGAAAGTATATATGTATGTTTAACCATTGTCTAGTACCCATAGTACAAGCTCTGCTTAGTTTGGGCTAGATGGTGTTGTATGTGGTAGAATATTATTATTATTATAATCTCTTACATAACTAAATTACGTACCAGACGTTACTCTATCTATCAAACAGTAATGTTACGCCGAACAATTGTGCTTGTTTCTTCTTTGATCTTACATACCTATAATGCGTAGCATTAAATAGCCTATTTCTTGTTCTAAGGATTTCCTTCAATTCTAAGGAATAAAAGCATTATGAGTTCATTGTTCAAGCCAAAAACAGTACAGTCAAACGAAAAAAGTTCAAAGTAATAATTGAAGAAAAAACTCCTTGATTAAAACATATCATTTTATAAGCACACCAAGGTTTAATATTAATAGTAGGTAGTTGCATCAGAATTAAATTTTTCGTTCATTTAAATAGATCTGGCAAGAATATTTGAAGAAAGTGTAGTTTTCACTTCACTACACTTTGGCTGTCCAATACATAAAAAGCGTTTCATCGTATTGCTTGTGACGTAATTAATAAAAGGACGTAACAAAGGAGCACTATTTTCACGGTTTACTTGGAACTTGCTTGTTTGCTTGGAAAGTGCCTTGGGTACATAAAATAAACTTCATGTTATTGTTATAATATAAACGGTATAATACTATGTAATCTATACTAATACTAGCTGTCCCGACAGACGTTGTTCTGTACGAAGGAAAAAAAAAAAGCTTATCTAAACCATCCTCGAATCCACTCGAATACACACAAAAAGTTTCATTCAAATCGGTCCAGCCGTTTAGGAGGAGTTCACTGTCAACACCCGTACAGAAGAATTATATATATAAAGATTATAAAGCTGAAGAGTTTGTTCTTTTGAACGCGCTAATCTCAGGAACTACTGGTTCGATTTGAAAAATTATTTTAGTGTTGGATAGCCTATTTATCGAGGAAGGCTATAAGCTATATAACATCACGTTACGACCTACGGGGGCTGCGCAGTAACGATAAACGCGGGTGAAACCGCGGGACCATCTAGTTATAGATAAACAAAGTTAGCTGCGAAAACATCGTACAGAGGATACAGAAATTTTACGAAATACTGCACGGATGGCGTAATGGTTTAAGTGGTCACCTCATCATTGCCACTACGCCGAGTGTTGTGGGTTCGAATCCCACACGTGACATAAACAACCATTTGTGTGATCCATAAATGGTTGTTTTGAGTCTGCATGTTTTTTGTATCCGTTGTTTGAATGTTAGTAAAATTCCCCGCGATACAAGAGCTATACCTATTGCGGCAGTTGTCCACTACGCCATCCATGTTCTCTTTACGCATGTATAGTTATATTCTCGTACATTATATTTATACTAAAGCACACAAGGAACAGGATATCTGCAAAGCTTTTAACTTTTGCTCACAGAAACGTTTGCTGAAATCCAAATATGTCCCTTAACAGTACTGAACGAGGTCAACGATTATGTTCTAAGTGTAGGCTGCTTTACTAATAAGCTTAAGTAATGAGTGGCCCCACAGCTTATGACATTAACAACTAACTGTCTAAAGGCAAGTACAGGGTGAAACTGGAAAATTAACTCCACTGATGACGTCTCGTACTTGTGTTAAATTGTAACCTTGGGTTGTGGATGTCATCACAGAAGGAACTCTTCGTAATACTATAAGGCAATAAGTCCAGAATTTGCATAGATATGTGATGATGATTATATATTTAAAATGTTCTTAGTATAATATGCTCTCTGCATAGGTACACAGGTAGAATGCTTCCAGCATATGCAAGGAGCATTTTCCTACATTGCATCGAATTGCACGCTTCTACAAAAATTCAACTGATTTAAATAATAATACTGTCAGCACTGTATATAAATTGTCCAACTTCTGAGCATGGACCTCTTATCAGGTTTTGAGAAGGGTTAGGCCATGTCCATGTAGTAGTACTCCACCACGCTGGCTCAGTGCGGATAGGCAGACTTCACAAAAACTTCATGGAAAGCACTCAAACATATAGGTTTCCTTACGATATTTTCCTCCACCGGTAAAGCGATTATAATATGATTCTTTTTCAATTTGCTCATGACCCTGATATCACAACACAAGACACTAAACTAACCGAAATTAAAGTAATTCTAAAGCCAAAAGACTTCGTACAAGGTACGCAAATTGTAGATATGATTACGAAAAGCTTACATAGTTCGTAGGTAGCCAGTGAAGGGGGAAATTCAAACAAGTTACGCACGAGTGGCGTTGAACAAACTTCTGGTTTACAGCTTGTCTGGATTGAATAGATTTTATTAGATCTTTTTTATACATACTTTGTATTTTATGTTCTTTTCACACACTTGACAGATATGCAAAAAGATATTTCTTAAAGAATTCAGTAGCACCAAGCACTCTACAATATTTTTTATATGCAAATATATTGGCAAAAAATGTAAGGCCTTCGCGTGTACCAAATTTCATACAAATCCGTTTAGTAGTTTTGACATGATTGAATAGCAAACGTCAAAATCAAATCAATCAGTCAAATCTTAAAATCCTTTCTTCACTTCAACATTCAAAGCTCACACTCCTTCTCCGTACGCATAATATGCTTAAAAAGGGTTAAAAAAGTTCTTAGCTTACATAGTACCTGAATAGTATGAATTACAATAATAGTTATAACTATGGGGCTCTCAGTGGTGCAGGTTTGCACATAATTATATAATTTATATAGTCCTCATTAAAAAAGTAACAATGTAATGCGAAGTTTGTCACCTTGCACTTGCTTGATATGTAGGATTTATAGTCCTATATATCAAGCAATTCTAGACCTCTCAACTGAAAGCAGTCTGTGCTCAGAAACGGGGCAGTTTATAGACCAAGGCTGACATAAACGGTATAACCCCTCTTTGGCCATGTGGTATTAGTTTCCGCTTAAAGAAGCGACCGATCCTGACTTGTCAGTTTTGATTTTCATGTCGGTCATAGTACTTATTGATTTTTCTAATACAGAATTCTCAATACCTGTTTCTTCTCATGGGATGTATACTTCTTGAACTGGCTTTTTATTTCAATATTTAATGAATTCCTATTTAGTTCATATATGTAATTTATTTAAAATTTGAATTTTACTAAAAAAACAAACATGGATTTATTAGCTTTCTGTCCAAGTCCTAATACACGGCGAACCAATTCCGCAATCATAAGTTAGACGCACTTAACTCTAATTAAACGTATAGTATAGCCGTCCCTTCTAATGGCGTTATGTTATTTGGGTCAACTTTGGCTACAACTTTGAGGCCATTCTCTTATGAAGAAATCTATAAAATATTGTTTTCAGTACCCTGTGTGTGACGCTAGCATGCTCATTAATCTAGTATTCATATCACTTCATCTATTTGTTTTATCAATAATTGTAGTCTTACTTATAAAAATATCGCAATCTATACTTAGCTACTTCTCAACTGAATAGCTCTCAAGTCTATTATTATCTATCGCTTGCCGCTGTTACTTAATTTTTATTTAACTAACACTCAACGTTGAGTAATAGTATTTCCTGAATTGTCGCTAATTAACACTTAGCTACCTCTTACATAATTATAGTTTATAAGTAATATTGAATGAGATAAGATTGGACATGCTATGAGCTAGCACCTTGTTCATATAGACGTCAACTCTATTTTAGATTTCTTCAGTATTATGTTAAGCCACTAAACAAAATTAATCAAAATGAAACAACGACTGCAGAAGTATCTTTATCTGCGCGCGCGTAACAGCTCCATTAGTGCAAGCAATCTAAGGCTACGCTAACAGCTTAACTGTCCGATATAATATGTACCTATTATTTGTAAAAATAACAACAATATAATAATATGTTTACCTCAGAAATAAAAAAGCTTTAGGTAAGCGGCGGAAGCACATAAAATATCATGATCGATACAACAAAGCCTACTCAGGCAGAAAAACTACACAAAGTCATTGAACATTGAATATTATCATATTCAGTAGTGTGGAATAAGGTGCTCTTTTCTTAAACATACATTCATAGGTTCACGCTTGTATTTCCGAAGTGAGACGTATGACACCTGTATTCTGACAATACACATACACAGTTTTACGTAACAGAGAGCGAGCCGATTAATAGAAACGGTTCAGTTTTAGACACGGTGTCTAAAAATGAACCTGCCAGTGAGTTCAGCAGCTTGCTATTTGATATCAGCCAATACGATAGACGATATTTCTATGTAACAACCGTTTTTAAAATACAGCAAGCATCAAAGCCGCTTAACGTATTCAATGCACGCTTAACAAAAAACACGTTCAAGTACAACAGTATACATTTTAAGACTTATCAAACACAATGAAACCTTTCCATCACACATCATTTAATAATACAAAATACAAGATCTAAACTAAAACAGGTATACCGCCGTATTTCTAAAGAATGGAGCTGAATGACACATTTTAAAGAATTATTTATGACCTACTTTTTACAAAGCCAGTTGCTACAATAGACTTCATACGACGGAATTCTCTCGGCATAATAGCACAGACTTTTATACCAAAATGTTGTTACTCCCACCTCATGATATAGTAAGCTGGTGTAAGTTAATACACCACTCCACCTATGAATTGGGGACATTAAAACTGCGAGAGGACAGACGGAGAATATTGAATAACAATATTTTTCGTACTGAGTTGCATATGAAGATGAATAAACGAGGGTAGGTATAAACTCCAACACTGTTAATTTACCTTGAGCACAAAGTCTTCTCCTACTAATATAATAAATATGCAAGTTTATGAATTTGATTAAATGTTTGTTACTCTTCTTCTTCTCCTTGGCCTTTATTATTCCCAAGTCACTTGGGGATCGGCTTTCTAGAATAACCGGATTTGACTGGATATCAGTTTTTACACGGAGCAACTGCCATCTGACCTCCACAACCCGAAGGCTAACGATACCATAAGGCTAGACTAGTGTCAGGATATTAGAGGGCACTGACTTCCCAATAACGACTGCCATAGATGTTCATGGCAGCCGAGACCGATGGCTTAACGTGCTCTCCGAGGCACGGAGCAGCCGAAAATTGTCAATCAATACGCACATAATTTCGAAAAGTCATATAACTTCCGAAAGTCAGAGGTGCGCGACGAGGGTTTGAACCCGAGACCCTCTGCATTGCAGTCTGTTGGTCTCCCCACTGAGCTATCGCTGCTGATTATGATATTGAATGTTTGTTACTCAATCACACGTAAACCGTAAAACGGATTTAATGAATGATGAAACTTTGCATAAAAACATGATCTGGATTAAGATTTAGCATACTTTGTATCCCCGTATGCATTTTCATGGGATTCACGTGGACACATTCACAAAGCTTTGGTAAAAAGTAAATGTCAAACAAATAAAGAGGTTGATACGACCTCCGGCTCGGTAATTGGTGATCGTTTTAAGTATTGTTTATTTTATTTACATAAATATATACCTGCATCAATGACTTGTAAAAGATAATTGAGTTAGACTGGACGCGCCAGGCGAAAGACTGGACATGTAGCATTAGATAGAAGAGGCCTATGTTCTGCAGAAGACTGTAATATACTAATTGATTGAGAGCATGCTTGTAAATATATGCTAAGAAGAAAGTTAGAGAGAATTAGATAGAGGCTACGAAACTTAGATTGTCTCAACTAAGATTCTATAAGCATCTAGAATTTCTAGGCTACAAACTGGTGGTTAAAATTTCCTTACAGTTACACTTGATAACACTTTACTAATGTCCGCGGTCTAGCATTCATCAAAGCCCTTATCTTTATTAGTCATACACATATTACGAAAATATCAAAAGAAAATATCATTAAGTTTTTAATTAATTATCTAAGTTTAGCCTCATTATAATACAACGAAAAGGATTATAACTAAACGAAAACTTAGTAATACCTAAAACCTCTTTATGGTGATTAGTTCCCTACAAATCATTTACTCGCAAACCTCGCCAAATGTCAGTGTATCCCAATCTAATTAATTCAATTAATACTACTAGTTTCCTGGTATCAATATTTACTTTCCCTTTCCTTAAATTCAATCACGCGAAAAGAACAAAAGTTGGTATACTTACACCAAAGGTTACTTAAGCTGGTCTTCCAATTCCCGCTCATCTTAAACCCACAACAGAGGGAGCAATGCCACGCATGACCGACGCGACTGGACGGCCAGATAAAGGGATTTACGCTTAATGCCTTGTTGTCCGTGAGTGAACCTAGTGAATGGCCCGGACTACATTGTGACCCGATAGACCTGATGCCTTTTCAGTTTTTTTAATAAACATTTAGACGATGACACGTTAAGCATTTGCTTTGTGTTTCATTGGGCTCGGAAGTTTTGTTATTTTCATTTGTGATTCTGATTGGAATTATTCTGCCGTAGCGTTGTTCTGTGAATACATTTTAAATTTATTCCAACTGTCGCAGATACCAATGATTACTTGAGTCCTTAGTAAAGGTTTACTATGTAAAATCTTTACGGGATTCAATATAATGATCATCAAAAATACTAATTAGTCAGCAAATATTGCACAGCATAACGCGCATCTATACGCTTCAAATCACTGCATTCCGTCTCGGAAGTGTTAGGTTAGGTTAGGTTCCTCTTTTTAAACCCACCCAAAAATAATCCGTCGACTTAGTTTGATCTCTTTAAAGTTTGCTGGCCATGAGTTGCTGATCAATTAGCTATTTCTGCTCACAGATTATATTTTTCTGCTCACAAAAATACCAATACTATGCTAACCATTTAAATAACACCCAATCTTTACTAAAGAGACCTTAAGCAATCATTAAACGTCTCTCAGTCAGTAGCAAGAGTATTTGTTTGAACGATTCGCCAACTAGGAACTGTTCAATATTCTAGCTTAGCGGCGATCATAACAGTTACGAACTAACAAATCTACTGGGTTAATAACTGCTGGGCAAAGATCATACAAATATTAGCTCTCTACGGAAAT
This sequence comes from Catocala sponsa, assembly GCA_963564715.1. Classification (NCBI taxonomy): domain Eukaryota; kingdom Metazoa; phylum Arthropoda; class Insecta; order Lepidoptera; family Erebidae; genus Catocala; species Catocala sponsa. The sequence goes on from OY751337.1 coordinate 4,311,283, forward strand.
TGGACCTACTACCAAGCAAACGCCATCCATACAGTTTGTTTGGGTAACATATGCAATAAATAGATGGCCGGCAAAAAGTTTTACAAAATTTCTTTGGTAGTCATGTAATTTGTACAGGTTGACATTACATTTGTATATCCTGCAAAGGTTCTTAAACACAAGGACATTTATGTTTATTTATTTAAAGCCTTGTGGCAGATGTCGGAACTATGAGACATTATCTAGTAGGCGTGGATCGTCGGGTAGGAAGACGATATTTCAATAAAATCACCGTTGTAATAATTAGTCCACTTATTATTCTTGTTAACACAATCAAAAGTTTTATCGAACAATCACAGATCACTGAGATTAATTCGGATTGAAATGTATCGTCCACCGAGCACATGGCCGCGTGCGCACTTCATGACCGTCAAACGATAAGTGTTTGTTTATTTATTTAATCAAACTTATACTATCCTTACAGGAAAAAACCTAATGCGACAGTACAACCAACAACAACAATATTACATATAACTTAGTAATTATACAGTACCTACACTTATGTAATTTAATTATAATAGCAAATAATCACTAGTGCTACTTTGGTAAATTCACTCAAAGTACAAACTTGTAAATATTTACAAGGCGCTCATAGCCAGTTGCACTCACTGATCGGTAAACGATTAGCGAGGTTAAGCAACGTTGGGTACGGTCTATAGATGAGTGACCGCTTAGTGGTATTTCATCTGAGCGTCTCCGTGCTTCGGAGGACACGTAAAAAGTCGGTCCCGGTTGCTGTCAAAGTGACAGCAGTCGTTAAGCCATTTCAGAGACCTACGGGCGGCTTGAACACCTCTTGACAACAGGTTGGCCACTAACCACATAAAAAGAAGAAGAAGAAGAAGACAAGGTGTAAGTCTACAACAAAAAGTGAATATATTTGACAACTTACCTAATATAATATCATACCTGTTTCACTAAGTCATAATTTGTAAGACCAACCAATCTTACTTTTTTGGGTTCATAACCCTTTACATGTAGGTATTCAATATACTTCTGAAGTATACTACAGAACAGATTCAGAGGGACTTTCTTTTGTTTTTTTTATTAAAAACAAATAAGTCCTGTGTTACGGGGACAACACAAACATTGTAACAATGGGTACAGAGAACACCCAGCTCGGAGCTTGAAACAACTATGGCACTCACAAAATTTTGTTCCATGTAGAGATCAAACCAGCAAATGGCGCCGTGGCAGTGTTAATGCCATCCGCGCAGTCAAAATCCTTCGCTAGATCTGTATTTTTGTGACCGTTATTTCTTAAGTCAAGTTGTTTTTTTTTTTTTTTTTTATCGTGCTCGTCAAAATGACCACACTCCACCTGATGGTAAGCAGTCGTGTGGTCTAAGAGCAGTGGCCTCCACACCGCCCTCATAGTAGCCGAGGCGATGTTGAGGTCTCTACTTTGACGGCCTGAGAAGGTGCTTTTTCACGCCCCGCTTAAAGGACCCAGGATTGAAGGAAGAAGGAAACACGTGCCTTGGCAGAGAATTCCATGCCTTGGTCGTTCGGCAGAGGTATGAGGACCCAAACTTTTTGGTACGCGCTCTAATCGACTCTACCGTGTAAGGATGGCATCTGAGCCCAGCACGCGTTGTTCTGGATAGGAAAGGGGAGGGCGGGATAAGGTGGAATAACTCTTCAGAGCACTCCCCGTGGTATATTCTGTAGAAACATGCCAATGAGGCAATGTCCCTACGGAGTTGCAGAGGTTCCAGTGAGCTCGTGACCTCTGGATCTCCGATAATACGGACAGCCCGCCGCTGTAACCGGTCGAGAGCGTCCAGCAAGTACTGCGTGGAGCCATCCCAAAGATGAGAACAGTACTCCACGCAAGGGCGCACTTGTGCCTTATACAATAGGCACAGTTGCCCAGGTGCGAAGAACCGCCTCACCCTGTTCAGAACTCCGAGTTTTCGCGAAGCTTGCTTAATGACGCTCTCGATGTAGGTTTTGGGATTAAGGGAGCGGCAAAGATCCATACCTAAGATGGAGAGGCTGTCACGTATTACCAGTGGAGTGTTCTTCAGAGAAGGGAGGGGAAGGAACGGAGACTTTTTTGTTGAGAACGCGCATGCCTGGGTCTTCTTGGCGTTGAACTCCACCAAGTTCTTGGCACCCCATTCATAGATGCGGTCCAAGGTCTGGTTAAGTTCAACGACAAGATTCTGCCTTTTCCCCTCAACCTCAGCCTGTTTGGCCCCAGGATGTCCGAGATATCGCCCATGCACGGTACTGTCGTCCGCATAACAATGTATGTTGCCGAGATTCAACATATCATTGATATGCAGAAGAAAGAGCGTAGGGGATAAGACAGACCCCTGAGGCACTCCTGCATTGACCTGCATAAATTTGGAAGCGCGACCGTCGCAAAGGACCTGAATACGACGCTTCTGCAGGAAACTTGCAATCCAGGTGCACAGTTGAGGGAGCAAGCCATAGGCTGGAAGCTTGGAAAGAAGAGACCGTTGCCAGACTCTGTCGAAAACTTTGGCTATGTCAAGGCTGATAGCCAAAGACTCGCCGTGCTTGTCCATAGCCTCACCCCAGAGGTGCGTGACGAACGCTAGAAGATCACCCATTGATCGTTTAGACCGAAAGCCGTATTGGCGATCATTGATCAACGATTGATCCTCCAGGTAGCGGACAATTTGAGTGTTTATAATCCGCTCGAACACCTTGGAAAGCACCGAGGTGATAGCTATGGGTCGATAGTTGCTTGGCTCGGAACGGTCCCCCTTTTTGGGAATCGGTTTAACGTTCGCTTCCTTCCAAGCCTCAGGCACAATGCATGTGACGTAAGACGTCCGGTATAGGCGCGTAAGTGTGGGAGACAACTCCGCTGCACATTTTTTAAGAACCACAGCCGGGATGCCGTCAGGTCCACTGGCTTTCCGAACATCGAGAGACTGCAGTATCGCACGAACGGTTCGTTGCCTGATACATACATCAGGCATGGTGTAACCGCAGTTGGCAATGTTAGGCGGCTGCGAACCGCAGTCATCGATTCGGGAGTTGGCCGCAAAGAGATTTGCAAGCAGATCTGCTTTCTCCTGCGGCCGATGAGCCAGTGATCCATTCAGATACCTCAGAGGGGGCAGCAAGGTCTGGCAGAACTTGGACTGCACGGCTTTGGCCAGGCGCCAATAGCTACGACTGCCCGTAGGATGCGCCATTAGTTCCTGGCCGAACCGTGCGACGCGCTGGGCATCCGCTCTTAAGTATGCCCTCTTGCAGACCTTTGTGGCTTGGTTGAACGCTGCCTTCAGGTGATCCACGTTAGGGTCGTGGAGAGTGCGAGCCCTGGTCCAAGCGCGATACGCTGTCTGTTTGCGTTCAACAGCATCGGCGCATTCACGCCCGAACCAGGGCCTTTTCCTGCCGCCGCTCGTGACATCACTGTATGGAATATAATATTCCATACCCAGGATGATTTCACCAGCGACAGCAGTAGCGCTCTCTGATGGATCCCTGTTCTCAAAGCAGCGTTGAGCCCAAGGGATGGATGCGAAGTATTCCCGCATTCCATCCCAGTCTGCTGACGATTAGTGCCACAGTCGTTGTCTTGCCTCCTCGGGTCGTGGGGGCGTAACAACAACAGCTGTGGCACAAACCAGACAGTGGTCTGAGGTGCCCAAAGGAGCACGAATCGACACACTGTACCGGTTCGGGTTACTCGTCAGCAGCAGATTGAGCAGAGAGGGCGCCTGACCTGCAATGTCTGGTATCCGAGTGGGCTGGAGTACCAGTTGAGACAGGTCATGCGTGAGAGCGAATGCATGGGCAGTTCGTCCCGCGTGGTCTGTTTTGGGAGAACCCAACCAGGTCTCATGGTGGGCATTGAAATCTCCCAAGAACACCAACTCAGCGTTCGGAAACCGCTCCTGCGCGTCGTCAGCCACCTGACTCAGGTAATTGAAGAGTCGAGTTGTCTCAGCGTCTCCTGAATAGGATCGGTAGAGGCACACGTAGATTTGGCTGAAAGAGCCATGATCTACGTGTACCTAAAGGACAGAGAAGGAAGGGTCCTCTAGGCATTGTAGACGGCGACAGCAAATATCCGCCCTAACAAACAAGCATACCCCGGCTTTCGCGAGGAAACACTCCTTTAGCACGTAGCCGGGATATTGCAGGTAGTTCGTGTCTGCAGGACGGCGTATTTGTGTCTCCGTTAGAAAAAGCATTGCCGGCCGAGCCGTCTCCAGGTGGTGATGGACGGCATTAAGGTTAGCGTGGAGTCCTCTGATGTTAATAAACTCAACGACACAGGAAGCAGCAGTGGGGTTACGGCGATTGGCTGCTGTTGAACGACAATGCTTTGTTCGTACTGCCATAGAGTGAAAAGAAAGGGGAAACGTGAAAAAAAAAAGTTCTCGCAGCAAAGTGGGGCAAGGCGCAGAGCAAGTTTTATCATATAACTGTATGGTATGGCGATAGCCGATCCGACGGACGGAAGGACCCCCGTACCCTCCCGAAAGTGGTCGCCGGGACCCACCCTCCGGTCACCATCCGGCACGACGAGCCACCTCGAGATTATGCGCGGCATGATAAGGCAGCCAACCTAGTTGATTAGACTCGGTTGGGCCTCTGGACTATATGGCGGCCAGCAGAGCACCGTTTCTACGGCTCTCCCTGGCCGCCGGGTCGACTCGCGCCACCCACACAATGACTCTACGGATACTCTGCAGGTCCCTCATAAGCTGCGAGAATCGTCACCTCATGCTTAGGCCTCCGGCGCTCTCATTCACCGAACGAAACACAGCAGTGAAACACTGTTGTTTCACGTCGATTTTCTGTGAGAGGGTAGTACTTCCGCGGTCGAGCCGGCCCATTCTTGCTGTAACCAGCTTGGCTCTACTACTACTTTTTCACGCCTGTTTCCCAGAGGGGTAGGCAGAGACTACGGATTTACATTTGCTATGATTCTGACACACTTCTCTGGCTTCATTCACTTTCATCACATTCCTCATACACGTCCGTCGGTTCAAGACAACATGTAATTATGTAATATTAAGGTTGTATTTTTGTTACTAAGCAAGTTATTTTACTCTGGTAATAACGACTCATCCAGTCTTTCGAATATTTTTTAAAAGCAACTCAGGCTTCAAGGAACTGTTTTTATTCAGTCTTGTTAGGTATATAAAACCTCAAAAGACTAGAATATCTTGAGTTTGATTAAAATACTTTCAGTCTTTTATTAAAAATGTACCACAATGGCTCTTCAAACTCATGCAATTTCCGTTGCAATGAAGTTTCTTTTTCATCGCGGCTAACCCCCGGTTCGTTAATTATTCTATCTTCAAGAACTATACTTACAATTGCTTCAAAGTTGCATTCTCCGACAAAATAAAAACTGCTCGGTGTTGATGAAAGAAAATGTATAATTAACCTTTTTCTAATTATACACTAGAGTTTTTTCCCATTGTACTGCTTTTTTAATTTGCAATATTTATTTGTTGAAAGTACACAGTTCATAGTCTTAATTCAAGGTTCTCATGCAACTTCAAAAAATAAGATTTTATTGATGCTGTGTTCATTTTTTTAGTGTATTTACTGATTAATCGGTGACAAATTAACCGATTTGTATGATTTTATTTTGTTCAAAAGGACATAGGAACCTACAGACCCATTTAATCTGGAAAATGCTGAATTTTAGATATAATTACCTATCTCCTCAAGAGTAAACAGTAAAATTTTACTACTGAAGAAACTTAGACTACTGTTGATATACATAATATATATCCCTATAACTATACTCAGACTTATTATCTATATATTAATACGTGAAGCAAAAACTTTGTACCCCTTTTTACGAAAATTGCGCGATGTATGAAATTTGGCACTGTTAAAGAATATGGAGAAGGAGGGGTGAATCCTAATATTTATACAAAATATGCATCACAAATACATTAAATTACATTAAATTATGAAAAAAACACTACACGCACACAACCATGCATTTCACACACGCAGTCGAAGCGCGTTACTATGGTTACATATATCAATATATAATGACATATATCAGCAATATCTTACAGGCAAACTTTGGTCGAATTTCGAGCACTTGGCGACCGTTAGTTTTTATTAATCGCCATTTACCTAAATTGTGTTAAAAATGTACGATGTACCTGAAAGTAAGCGTTATTATAATATAGCCTAGGAATACTTGGAGTACGTTAGTAACGGGTTGGGAGCCTTCTGCGCTCACCCATAGACCACATAAAGTTATAAAGGTCATCTGAGGCCAACAACTAACACACAAACAAAAAAAGAAAAAGGATACTCAAAGTACGTGTCTTAAATTGGAACTATGAATTAAATGAATTAAATCTATGAATTAAACTTTGCGTTCCATGTGGCTATCGAATACGCAGTACTCGAAACCACTAAATTGCAAGGGGCAACGAGAGACGACCTATCAAAAGCTGCGCCATTCATGAAGCTAAATCAGCGGTTAGGAATATTATCTACCACATTTTCGGTTTTTAGCACGAATGGTTTTGGTTAAGGAGGGCCTCAACTTTGCGTCGAGGTTGTCGGTCCAAACCCCGCAAGGTACAAAAAAATTGTGTGCCACACATTGTTTTGCTTGTCTGGGTGCTCGTTATGTCTTATACGACATTGGATTTATTGCGAAATCGTTAATAGTTGTATTTTAAAAACAAACTCTGCTTTTTTCTTCGTGCCGGATAATTGCTCATGCCCATAAAATAATTCTGTTACAACTTTATATTTTATACCTGAGCAAATGAAAGTTTATTTATTTAATAACTAGCTGACCCGCGCATCTTCGTCTGCTTCACATGAGAGAATTTTCCTAGTTTTTGCAACATTTTTCATTTATGCTCCGCTCCTATTGGTCGTAGCCTTCCTCTATAAATGAGCTATCCAACACTGAAATATTTTTCTAATTTTTACCCGTAGTTCCTTAGATTAGCGCGTTCAACCAAACAAACAAAATGTGAGCGAAGTCGGCGCGTGAGCGCCCCCGCCTTTTTATAAATGCAGCCGATGGCCGTTTCGCGCGTTAAACAAAAATCAACCGTATAGCCGTACCCATACTGGCGCGGCGAGATTTGGAAGTTTTATTTCATCTATATCTTGTGTGTTTATAAACCGATTACTATATATTTTTTTTTTATAAAATAGTTATTTAAATATACTTTTTGAATATGGGAGTTTGATATAGATATATCTATGTGAAATACAATATATTTATGTATTTAATACACTTTGAAGAAATGCCTAACGATTAAACACGTTATTGTGGCTAATTTATAAAAGATAGATATATACTATTGAAGACTTTTTTGTAGATCTTTTGAAGACCATTATCTTTGTAATACATACTTTTGATGTATGATCAACGTATGCAACGATAAGAGCTAGAAAGCGCATTTTCATTCGACTTGCTTCAAATTTATCATCACTGCTCAGCTCCTATGTGTCTTAGCGTTATGTTATATAGCCTATAACCTGCCCAGGAGTATGGACTACAATCGTACCAAGCTTGGTTAAAATCCCTTCAGTAGTTCTTGACTCATGCGTGCATATACAGACAGACAGACAGATAGACAGACAGACAGACAGACAAAAAATTTACTGATTGCATTTTTGTCATCAGTATCGATCACCATTCATCCTCCAATATTAATTTTGAATATACAGGGTGTAATTGACGGTTCACCGAAAACTGAAATACTAGCTTTGGACCATCATTCTTAGTTGGAAAACGTAGGAATTTTCCACCGGAAAATTATCGAATTTTCTTTCAAAATTTCACATTTTTCTAACTGATTATGATTACATAATGAGTAAACGACCCATTATACTAGATAATATCAATAAAAACTACATAATACCGAAAAACAGCTATGTAATCCAAACATACAAAATAAACACAGTTGAACCAATCAGCTGATCTTGCGCGGACAACGCAAAAAAGTTTTTTTACGCACCGGCAATAGTGTGCTGTGTAAAAACCCGCCCGCATCGTACCTACTACCACTGAACTAGGGAAGATCTATGATCAATGATCGATATCGAAAAAAGTGTATTAAACAAAGCGGGATAGATTAATAAATAAAATAGTTGTTTTCCTTTTAAAAGTAAAGGTTACATGAACTTGTTAGCACTATTTATTATTAAATTAGTCACGTAGATTGAAAAGATTGTAATGATTAAAGTAGCCTGTAATTAAATGTTATACTACTATCACTTTACAATACCCATTTGCATTTTAAATATAAAAAAATATTAATTGTTTTGATATTTCGTATCGTAAATGTACATGTATGAGTTTATTTAATCACTTTTAATAATAATTAATGTAAAAGACCATCTAATTGTTTTAAAACAAAGCTTTTTGTACACAGCGATTCATACAATGTAATGTAATCTAGTAAATCTTTACTTAACTGTTAAAATACAAAACTGTAACAAAAATTTGTTAATAGAATTAGCCATAAACAGTTTATTACTATGTATAAGTATAAAATTAATCGATAGCCGATAACTCTCATAAAAATATTTTATGAGAGTTATCGACTATGGATTTATTTAATTAGATAGATGTATCTCATCCCTATCTAATATGACTACAACTGCAAAAGAAATTTATTTTTGAATTCTTTAGTTCGGTCGCGCTACTGTCAGGAATCGGAAGTACTTGACGTAATCTCTCGTATTCGCGAGTGTTTACTATTTTCGTTGCATTTTGTTAAGTTTTTTATTTTGTTTATAACTATTTTGTGTACTAAATTGGGTTTATTTACTGTGTTCATAACATTTTGTTAACGTTTTTGTTTTGTTTATAACTTTTTTGTGTAACTACAAAGTTGTGTTTGTACCTAATAAATAATGAGTCAGCCATTTAGTGCACGTGAATATGGACAAATGCTCATGGCATACGGGGAGGCACGAGGCAATGCTTCGTTGGCGCTTCGCATTTACATCCAGCGGTATCCTGACGCCCGTCACCCTATGGACAGTCGTGTGATTTCTCGTACGTATCAACGAGTACTGGATAATTTACCCATTGTACCGCATCAGGAGGGTTCCAGCAGGCCGATTAGAGTTTCCACTAAGCGGAGAATTCTCGATGCCGTTCACCGTAATCCACACTTTGGTACGCGAACCACCGCTAAACTTCTGCGCCGTAACCACGGAACTCGCCTATCGCACTGGACTGTGCATAAAATTTTACGCAGAGATCGACAACGGCCGTACCGTATTCATAAAGTGCAAGCTCTCGTGCCTGGCGATCAAGTTCGGCGTATTGCATACTGCAGGTGGTTGATGAATCAGCAGCGGCAACATCCAAATTTTGTATCCCACATAATCTGGACTGACGAATCCACGTTTACTCGGAATGGCATGTGGAATCGACGTAACTCGCACGTTTGGGCGCGAAGTAATCCACATGCATCCCAACAAACGGGTCACCAAACGCGTTGGTCAGTAAACGTATTGTATGGTAACTATAACAACAAAATTTTAGGGCCTTACTTTTTACCGGAGCGCTTGAATGGACCCCGATACTTGGATTTTCTACAGCAAGACCTGACTGTCCTGGATGAGTTACGTTCCGACCTTGCCGCAGAATGGGATCAAATGGAAGATTTGCCGCTTGCTCAATTACCTCAAATTTGGTTTCAACACGACGGTGCGCCACCGCATGTCGTGCTCAGAGTGCGCCAATATCTTGACGACACATTTCCTCGGAGATGGATTGGGCGATTCGGGCCTCACTCGTGGCCAGCCCGCTCACCGGATTTAACACCGCTGGTTTTTTTTTGTGGGGCTATATCAAGGAAAAAGTGTTCGTCAGTGCACTACTGCGGACGAAATGCGGAATCGTATAACGGCAGCATTTGTAAAGTTAGAAGCTGACATTATCGCAGACCCCTCCATGATGCCTCGCCTTCACGCCGAAACAATCAATCGTGCGCAAGTTTGTGAACAAGTTGGAGGCAGCCATTTTAACCATATCTTATAAGGCCCGCGAGATCTTAAGGTAAGGTTTAATTACTTTTACAATTTACTGTTAATTCAAAGAATTTATCGTAAATCACTCTATCTTTTTATTTTATAAACACATTTGGCTTTCTGTTTTTACCTACACAAACATTAACGAAATGTGCGTATAAGATTAATTTTATAAGACGTTATCAATTTATTCAAATTTTTTGTAAGTACAATAATAAAATTGTACAATACGATTATTAGTCACAACGTTTAAATTATTATTGTAGTAGATCACTAAAATAGGTGATCCGGGCTCCGTCAGATAATGTGAGCGCGCGTAGCGTTGGTGCGCGGGAAGCGCGATACGATAGTGCGGACGGACACATTGCATTGGTAGCGATACATTGCGTAGTGTAAATTACAATGTACTAGCATAAAACTTTAATCGTACGTTTCATTTTTGAATTGACATTTCCATTCAGTTGTGTACTTATGGACAAACGATTGTGCAACGTTTTCGGTACACCGTCCCTTACACCCTGTATATTCAATGTACAGAATTGATCTCTATATAGTTTTATTATAAGTATAGATTAATTGTTCCAAAAATCTTGGGCTATCTTTAGTCTTTTAAGCCAGATCAATAACTACTTATTTACCCATTTTACCATCATAAAACACAAAATACTTTAATCTCTACACATTTGTTCATGTAAAATTCTAGTAACTTCAAAAGAAGCGAAAGAAGTTTCGCAAAAATATCCCAAACAAAATTGATCCTAAATAAATTTCCCGGTCGTTTTATAAACAAAGGCGGTTTTCTTTCAGTCACACTTCTCCCCTACACTATACAGTGTGTAAACAGTACATTAACTCAGACAATAGACGACCAGACCTATTTTATTTTGTTACCCGCCTGTAGTTCATTTAAAACCGGATTAGGGTGACCATGATGTATGAAATGTGCAACTATACTTGAAAATTAATGTGTTCTGGGATTTAGTGTAGGGTACATCATAAAGCTTAGTCCTCTAGCGGTTTTGATAAGAATTGTGTATACTATGTTTTGGCGGCTTAGGATCGGGTTATTAGGGTACGACGGGTCAACGTTTGTCGACTAGCAACGAGATTTATTCTAGTACTTATTTTATTATGAGGTAATTTGTATTCTTAGATGTATTTTTAAAGGAAAATGTCTATTATATGTCTTTGTGGCAAAATGTACGACAAAGTAACAAAAAAATTTGCATAACTTTTACCCAGATGTCATTAATTAACGAAATTTCTACTATAATGTAATTGTAAATGTAATTGGACTCCCTTTTCCGCATTCGAACTCTAATTTAGTCCATTATGCGTGATTAATTTCTATTATATTATTTCATCAAATTACGTTAATTCACTATTATCCTACAGGAAGAAGTAAATATGTATGCCAAATTTATTCCAAATCAATTTAACGGTTCATATGTATGCAACGAGCAGCCAAAGATCTTAACAAAGTTTCATATTAAAACATTAGTAGGATAATTATGAATCGATATTTCTTTTTTGAAGTAGCCTTTACTTAAATGTCTACTTTTATATAATACCCTTTTCTTTTAGATCTTCAGTAATTGAGGGTGAACCTTTTGTCTCTTAATACGTAAAACCTAAGCTCGGTGCTGCTTCAGAGAATTTCTAAACAGAAAAACCTATTAATACGTTACATTACCGCAAGTTTATACCAACAACCAAGCATTTAAATCATATATTAATATGCACCCAACTATGTATAAATATCGTCACCGTTCTGGTCATTACGTTGACATCTGACACACAATGCCAAAATGACATCTGAATCTATACTAATATAGAGCTAAGGAGTTTGTTTATTTGTTTATCTCAGGAACTACTGGTCCGAATTGAAAAATAAGAAAAACAAAGATACTAAATCCACCACGCACGGAATGGATAAATAAAAACCTTATTACATTAATTGAAGAAAGAAACCAGCTATGGCAAAGCATGAGACAACAACCACAAGATGACCAGTTGCGGAACGAGTTTACTAAAAAAAGCAACACTACGCAGATGTCAATACAAAATGCTAAAAATCAGTACTACAAAACTGCTTTCAAAAACTGTAAGAAAAATCCTTTGAAAATGTGGCAACTTATTAATAAACTATCAAATAATAAAGCTGCAAAAAGTTGTAAAGTACTAGTAATTGAAACTAGCGCGGGTCGAGTCACAGACATTAAAACGATTTGTGAATGTTTTAACTCATTCTTTTCTACAATAGGTAGCGAACTAGCTAGACAAATACCACAGAACCTGAATAGTCATAATCATCTATGCGAACCTAGTAAAAACAATTGCAAGCAATTATCTAAACTAAGCTCTACCACTCCATCTGAGATAATCAAGATACTGATTAGTCTTAAAACAAATACTAGCTCAGGTTTAGACGGAATTACTACTAAAGCTATAAAATGTACTAAAGATCTGATAGCAGAAGCACTTGCGAACTGCATAAATAGATGCTTAGAAGAGGGATACTTTCCTGATTCCCTAAAAGCCGCGAAAGTTAGCCCTGTATTTAAATCCGGGAACAAAATGGAGATCAATAATTACAGACCTATATCTGTATTACCGGTATTATCGAAGGTCTTTGAAAGGATACTACATAATCGATTAAATCAGTTCTTAACGACCAATAAATTTCTCTTTAAGAAGCAATATGGTTTTAGACCTAAGTCTAATACTATATCTGCGACTGTAGACCTAGTTACAAATATAAAACTAAATATCGATCAAGGCAAAATATCTCTCGGTGTATTTATTGATCTAAAAAAGGCCTTTGATACTGTGAGTCACGACATACTCTTAACGAAACTTAGAAACGTAGGTATAACGGATACAGCTTATAATGTTTTCAGTTCATATCTTTCTGGTAGACATCAGGTTGTGAAAATTGATAACTATCAAAGTGAACCACAACCAATTACCTTCGGTGTTCCTCAAGGATCGATACTGGGTCCATTATTATTCCTAATATACATTAACAACATACACGAGATAGGATTAAAAGGCGATATCACCTTATATGCCGACGATACAAGTTTATTTTATTTTGGTGAATCGGCAGACATAGTGGTAAATCAAGCACAGCATGATCTGAATGTGTTACATACCTGGCTACAACAAAATTTATTAACTATCAATGCCTCAAAAACTCATTACATATTTTTTTCGGCTAAAAACAAAAATATTGGTAACTACTGCCCTTTAGCAATTAATGGCGAAACAATTAGTGAGGTCAGCGAAGAAAAATACTTGGGCCTCATATTGGACCATGGACTCACATGGAAGCCACACATCGATAGAATACGTCATAAATTAACTTCATTGTCAGGTGCTCTACGGCCAATCGTTAGATGTTTGCCAAAGAACGTAAGATATACGATATATAATTCCCTGGTAAAATCACACATTGATTGCTTGATTGAAGTTTGGGGAACGGCAGTTAAAAGCAACCTAAAACCATTACAAATAACACAAAATAAACTCATCAAAACTTTATTTAATTTCGATTATCTAACACCAACATTAAAAATTTACAAAGAAACGGGTATAATGAACCTTTCTCAAACATATAAATATAATACTAGCATACTGATTAGGAAAATTTTAACAAAAGATATTCATTCACAACTTATATTTACAAAAAAGATAGATTGCACCAAACGTCTGACTAGACAAGCCAACAACATATGTCTGAGACCGCCTAGAACAAACTACGGAAAGAAAAGCATAGTATTTGAGGGAGTACAAACCTACAATAGGTTGCCTAGAGATATTAAGGAGGCTAAAACATTATTAACGTTTAAAAAGTTACTAAAAAGCCACATTTTAAAGGATTTATCATAAAAATCGCATTATGATATTATTATAACAAACTTATACTTCTACAACGCCAAATACATATGTACTATATAATTTATATATAACACATATATAAAATGTCAATATATATAAATAAATATATACTGTATATTGATAATAAAAAGACCAAAAAAAAAAAAAAAAAAAGTAATAATAAAATAATAAAAAAGAGGGATACTCCATATTTAATGTACATCTAAAGTAACAATATTAATTCATGTTTTTAAGTATATACACACATACTAATATTTAGGTATATAAATATATACATATATTTAAGCTACATACATACATAATTGTATACTCATACTAGAAAATATATTAACAATGTTACAATTAAAACCATATAACGCTATCTCCAATTCATAAATATCACTAAGTCATAGGCCTTAATAAACATTCACTATTTGTAAGCAAGCACCTCTAACGACAAATTTTTCTTAACTACCCGATGCAACTAAACATTTCTACACTTACCCTACCTTACTATAAACGTTGTCTGGTTATGTTATGTTATTAATTAAATTGTTAACTATTGTATTTTCTCTGTAAGTGATTTATGTAATCTTTTGAGAAAATAAATGTCTTAAACCGTAATTGAAAAATTATGTTAGTGTTCGATAGCTCATTCATCGAGGAAGGCTATATACATTTCGGTTGCTTTTCAGCAGCCATGGTCACGGGGAAAGTGTAAAAATAAATCTAAATAGTATAATAGTATAGTAATAGTATAAATAGTTTTAATAGTTTCAATAATTTAATTAGCTTAAAAATTTGTAAAGTTTAATAGTGATTATAGTAGTGTAACAGTTTTTCAAAAAATTTTGTAACAGTGTCAAATAAACAACGCGATAAAATCCGTATATAGTAGTTTAATTTCAATGAATAACATTCGCGTAAACAGAAGACAATATTACATAATACACTTAGAAATATTTTATTGTATAGACAGGAGAGGAAGTGTGTTTGTGTGTGTGTGTAAATATTTCATTCCTCTTAGCGTGGCGACAGCAATTTACATTGTGTCAACCTAGAATTCAGCTACGAGTATTGCATTCTCAGTTCCATCCTAAAGTTCTTACAACGTGTAGGTATCTAGGATTCACGATGTGTACTTGTTACGAAAAAGGAAGCTGTCTAATCCTACATTCGAATGTTGATTAATTCCATGTCTCTAATTATAATTCAAATAATAATCGCATCGTTATGATCGATCGTGCTAATGATGTTTTCCTGACCCAGACGAAAGGGTGGTGGATGAAAGGTTTTTTATCTTGCTCTTAATATATTTATACGTTTATACATAATTTAACAGGACTTTTTCAAAGAGTTAATGGTGCCCCTACTCGCGATACACAGTACAATATAGTACGCGCGTTATTCTGTGAAATATTTTAAAATTAATTATGAACTTGCTCCGAGCGAAACAGATTGTTAACACTTTACTATAATGTCCTTTCTACTCTTTGCTGTTGCATAACTTGTGCTTTACGAGAAGCTAAATGCGTTGCTTTATATAACATTTTTGAAAATATACACACAACATACGCAGTACCAATTCTTATTTTGATCACGCAGAATAAGTGCTTTTTTTATGCTACTAAGGTGACGAATATTTGAGGGAGGTGAACTGTGAATAAGCGTTTCTAATCGGCTGATGAGTGTGGTTCTTATTTATTCATTAGTAGTGTGAGCTGGTAGTTTACATCGTTTTGGTATATTTTATCATGTTTAAATGATGCGGATGACGAAGTAAGCTGAGTAATTTTATTGCTTTACGATCTAAGTATTATTACAATGCCCATTAATGTGTAGGTTGGTATATAACAACCCAATTTTGTTGTCCACGTTTTAAGTCTTACGTAGATAAAATATGGCGAGCTTATTGTCGTCCGCCGGGCTGATATTTTTTTTTATCCAATTAAGGTGGCAAACAAGCATACCTGATGGTAAGTGGTCACCGTAGCCTATGGACACCTGTGACACGAGAGGCATCACTTGCGCGTTGCCGACCCTTTAGGAAAGGAAGTGGGAAGGAGAAGAAGCGGGATGGGGGAAAGGGTGTAATTGGGCCTCCGGCATTCTCACTCACCGAACGAAACATAACAGTAGGAATACTGCTATTTCACGTCGATATTCTTTGAGAGGATAGTCCTTCCCCGGTCGAACCGGCCCATTCATGCTAATTCTAAAGTACTGCGTTGTAAGTTTATCAGTAAGTATATTGTCAGTAGCAATATGGACACGGGCAATAGTGCGGTAAACTCAATTTGCACGCAATCAATCAGTATCAAAAAGTAAAATTTCACGGCATAAGCTCAGTGTACACTAATAAAACGTGGATTGGATAAGCCTAAGTATTCTAAAAAAACTTTCGTATCGATGTATATTTCTATTCCTCGGAAACAGTACTTTTTATCTTGATGAAAGGTATACGACATCCTATTCTGTACTCCAACGTGTATGCAAAATTTCGTGATGATCCATCCAATAGATAAAGCGTGAAAGCGTAACAAACAAACATATTCACATTCTTATTTATAATATTAGTTAGGATCAACTAAATTATTATATTCTATACTAACTTTTACCCGCGGCTTCGCTCGCGTTAATTTAGAATTTGACAATCAATTCGGGTTGTACTCTGCTTGTAATAAATTATAATTCAATCATGATTCAAAAGACACGTGGCGCCATCTACTATCATAAGAAAGTTATTGTTATTTTCCTCGGGAACAGTAATTTTTTTCGGGATAAAAGGTAGCCTATGTCCGTTTCTGTACACCTGACAACGTATATGCACAATTTCAGGATAATCGGTTCAGTGGTTTAGGCGTGAAAAGGTAATATATAAACAAACTCATTTTCGCTTTTATAATACTAGTTAGGATTTTTCAAACAAACAGTTATTTAGGATTTTATATTCAGCAACAAAATATGCAAAAAATATTAGAATTACAAAACAATAGCATAAAGAGATAATAGGGCTGTCATGCACAGATTGGAATATTATTTACAAATCTAAACAAAAGTGAGTTGGTGTTATAATAACTAATTATAACAAATAAAGACGTCCAATATCTATTTGTTGCATATCATAACAAAATATTTTTACCGTGGGAGAGCCATGCTTTGACACGAATGGGCCGGCTCGACCAGAGTGCTACCACGGCCTCACAGAAAATCGGCGTGAAATAGCGCTTGCGTTGTGTTTCGTCGAGTGAGTGAGGGTACCGGAGGCCCTCCCTCCTGGAAGAGGGAGGGAGGAGAATTTAAAAGGCTGGCAATGCACTTGTGACTCCTCTGGTGCTGCGGGTGTCTATGGGCACCGGTAGTCGCTTACCATTAGATGATCCGTCAGCTCGTTTGACTCCAATACCTTAAAAAAAAACTCTTTACTTTATTATATTCCCTAACTGGTATGCAGAGGTGTATAAAATCCAGATTTCGCTAGCTGATTTTGAAGCAACGTAAAGGACAAGCTTATAATTGGCTGCCTGGCACACTTTTCCACCATAGCAAATACATATTTTAATGATTATAATTTCATAAAGAACTTCTAATCAATGTATAATTTCATATACGCAACTTTGTAGAAATATAAAATTTTGACGCGTATATATAATTACGTATATAGTATATCGCAACAGAAACAACAAGAAAAACAACAGCCAGTCAGACTGCTTGTGACAAAAGCCAGAGCAATATAGTCGAAACGACAACCGTTCCAAAAGGGAACTTTCCTTTTATCTACTACTAGATGTGCCCGCGGTTTCACTTGCGTTTATGGTTACTGCGCTGCCCCCGTGGGTCATAGCGTGATGTTGGGTCATAGCCTATAGCCTTCCTCGATAAATAGGCTATCCAACACTAAAATCATTTTTCGATTCGAACCAGTAGTTCCTGAGATTAGCGCGTTCAAACAAACAAACTCTTCAGCTTTATAATATTAGTATAGATTACTCGCATGCGTTTTATTTCTTTCTACAATGTGACGACGCCAGAGGACGAAGGACTCCCTTTGAAATTTTCTATCAATGCCACCTTAAAACTTTTAAAAATAAAACATAGTCAAAACAAAATCAGCTCACAAAGTAGCGACGTGCAATAAAATTTCTACTCAAAAACAAAAAACGGAATCGATTGTACGAAAAATTATAGAATTATGTATTCGAATATTGTCCGTTATCACTGATTATAAATCGAATCATAATTGAATATTTTAAACTTGGTTTAATGATGCTACGATTGATATATAGGTCGTAGTTGAATATAACATGATACATACGTACATACATACATACATAGATTCACGCCTGTTTCCCAGAGGGGTGGCAGAGACTACGGATTTCTATTTGCTACGATCCTGAGACACTTCTCTGGCTCCATTCACTTTCATCACATTCCTCATACACGCCCGTCGGTTCAAGGAGCTATTAACCTGGCCTTTGTCCAGAACGCCTCCGATCTGGTCGAGAAACGTTCGCCTAGGTTTTCCTCTTGCGACTGTTCCATTCACACTAACCTTATAAACTTCCTTAGTTAGTCTTTCCTCGTCTATTCTTTCTACATGTCCAAACCAGCTTAACATACCCTTTTCCATTCTTGTCACTATATCCACTTTCATACTTTCAGAGTCATACCATATATGCTTCTCAGCGGTCTCATTTCTACAGCATTTATTCTGCTCTCATGCTTCTTTTGCCATACCCAACTTTCACTTCCATACATAAGTGTGGGCACTAATAGTCCTCTATGAACAGCTAAACATGATAAATAACAAGTACTATTTGTATTCGTAGTTGTGTAACCAAATCCTAACTAATATTATAAAAGCGAAAATGAGTTTGTTTGTTTGTTACATTTTCACGTCTAAACCACTGAACCGATCATCCTGAAATTTTGCATATACATTGTCAGGTGTACAGAAACGGACATAGGCTACCTTTCATCGCGTAAAAAATACTGTTCCCGAGGAAAACAATAATAACGTTCTTACGATAATAGATGGCGCCACGTGTCTTTCGAATCATGATTGAATTATATTATTACAAGCAGAGTACAACCCGAATTGATTGTCAAATTCTAAATTAATGCGAGCGAAGCCGCGGGCAAAACCTTGTAATCAATAAATTACAAAGTTTAACGATCATATATCGTGTGTTACGAATATTTCAGTTTGCTTAAAGATTCAGATAATTAGTATTTCATTCGCTATTACAAAATAACATTATCACCTTTAATAAGTAACATTTACTAGCACAAACGAAAGCAGAAAGTTTGAACTATGAGCAGTTTTTCCCCTTTATCAAAGACAAATCTTTCTCTGATTCTAGTTCCACAGTGACCTGACAAACATTAAATTAATAAAGGCAAATACGACTTGAAATATGATTTGTATATAACTAGTATTTTATAAATTATTACATTATTACTATTCTTAATGTAATAAATAACAGTAAGCCGTCTGCTTCTGAACAAGGCCAATACAACATGGCCGAAACATCACACTTTGTAGTTATTGCATATACTGGCCATTTATAAAATAACTAGATGTTCCCGCGGTTTCACCCGCGTTTATCGTTACTGCGCCACCCCCGTGGGTCGTAGTGTGATGTTATATAGCCTATAGCCTTCCTCGATAAATAGGCTATCCAACACTAAAAGAATTTTTCAAATCGAACCAGTAGTAATCACGCAGAATAAACCAGGAGAAACATCATTTGTACTATGTCTGTAATGGGTAATTATTTTGCTGCAATGTTATTTTAAAACTGCGATATCTCCTAAGATATTCATTGCAATCGAATGATGTAAAGGGCAATTTTGTTTTAAATTAAATACTTGTGATGAATAACGTATTTATTTGGATAAGGATTAATATCATGTTTATAATAATACCTTTGCAAATAATGCCTTATTTTAGAACAAATTTGGTTAGCATAAAAATGGTTATAGTGAGCTAACCTTAAAAGATAGACATATGCTGCCCGGACTTTTTTTTAGAACTTTTAAAGGGAAACAATTCTGTCATACATGATTTTTGCGAAACTTTAACTGTTTACGCAGCGCACGCAACGTAAGCTCTCAAAAGGAAAAAATACCCTCCGATTTTGAAACATTCTTCATTGGTGCTCAGCTCCTATTGACCTTAGCTTAATGATATATAGCCTATAGCCTTCCTCGATAATTGGGCTATCTAACATAAAAAGAATTTTTCAATTCGGACTAGTAGTTCCTGAGATTAGCGCGTTCACGCAAACAAACAAACAAACTCTTCAGCTTTATAATATTAGTATAGATGAATATGAATGAAGCCAGAGAAGCGTGTCAAGATCGTAGCAAATGGAAATCCGTAGATTTTGCCTACCCATCTCAGAAACAGGCGTGAATTTATGTATGTATGTATTATAAAATAAAAAGGGAAAACAAATTTTCACTCGAATACGTTTTTCCAGGTGACTTTAAACCATAGAGTAACAATACTTACAATTACCAATAGCACTTATATCAAACTCATCATCTAATGGAAAAAGAGCATAAGTCACTTAATTAACTTTTTTAACTTGGTCGGCAACAGGAACTATTGGGCCGTTTGCATCCACATCACGTAACAACTATCGGACCGAATTAGATTGAGTTTTATAGGTTACACTGAAAAAAAAGGAAGAAGAATGTCCGTTACGTTCCATAGTAACATTGAACGATCCAACCAGAATATTGAGGAACTTAGGCCAAAACTCTACTCTGTATTTATAAATATTATAAGAGATTCGTCTGTACATCTACGAAAAAAGTAGGAATAGAGGTATATCGCACTTACATTTCATCAACAACGTTTTCAAACTCTTGTAATACTGGTAATCGTGGCCTACGAATGCTTGGACTGGAATATCAAACATGCGTTGTCAATCCAATAAAAGTCGTTCTTCCAACAGAAGGGACAAAGCTCACATTGACCACTTGCTGACAGCACTTCTTCTCCTTAAGGAGCCTGAAGAATCTACACACAACGCTCTTTGGCTGCGATTCTCTGTATGGTGAAACCATCCCAGTAGTAGTACCTCATTTTCAGCAAAATTCTAGGTTTAATTGAAGATTTGCTGAGCCATAGCTCTCAAAAATACGGCCGATAAAACTGTCTTTCGCAAAGCCTACATTCATTGTATGGTCAAAGACAAAAGTCGAGTAGCATCGCAAGGTATACATTCGCTTATTGATCCGAGCGAATATCTTTGTGTGTGTGATGTTTTAACGCAAATAATGAAACATTATTTAATGTAATGATAGGAGGTGAAGTTCGTCATGCGCATGTGTGCAAGGTGATACAAAAACGAGTTCTTGTATATATAACTAAAATAACTACTATCCCTTATATTCAACAACAGTGTCTCTGTTAGTCCGCATTTACAATGAATGCTTAAATTTGCCTATTTATCGCAAGTTGCTATAGCGGAGTCAGTTAACGAGTCTCCTCACTTTATCACTAAAATATAATGACGGTGGTTCAAATTCTGGGATCCTCTACTTCCACTTTTTGTTTTTTTATTACTGAAAGATATTCTGATGTTAATTCAGTGGAGTCGCATTTTTAACTTAACTTAATTTTCTATCAAAAATTAGTTTCTGGCGCTTCGCCGGCCGCTACCGCGGCGCGCTCGGTTCTTTCGCTCGGCTCGCGCGTTGTTGGGGTCACAGTTCTTTTTTTTTTTTTTTTTTAACGTGGGGTAATGCTATGACGCATACCCCTCCGCGGGGGCGGGCGGAGGGGTTATGTCGGACTCGCCGGGGTAAAAGAAAGATGTTAAACAATACAATGGACCTCCCGGAATACCGACTAAACCTACCACGGTGTTCCTCGACAAACCACTGTCGGCGGGGCCGCGCGAATCACTTTCACATGCAGTCGCGACCCCGCCGTATGAAACGGCAGGCCACTACACAAAAGATCTACCCGCTGGTACCTTCTACATATTCCCTACTGTCCCCCCTCTAGAGGGGAGACGGACTCGACACAGAGGCGCGCGTGGGAACACGCACGCCGCCTCTCGGACCTGGTGCTGAACGGATGGCGGGCAGGCCCACAAAGCCCGCCACCCCCAGGTCAAACCTCAGGGTGGCTGGAGGTCATCTCGCGCCCTCCGGCGCCCGGCTCTGCGGTTGGGGAGAGGGTTTAAACGCTCCCTCTCCCGCTCCGCCACTGGGGTCACAGTTCTAACCTAACCTAACCTAACCTACTTGTCTGGTAGCATCTCGTTTCTGGTAGCAATTTTATTTTCAGTGGAGTCACATTTTTAACTTAACCTTTTATTTTATATTTGCTACTACCTTTTATTTATAGTTTCATTCATATAGAACCTCACTTACTTTTATTTATCCACTTTAGAGTATAAATCTTCTTGAATTTCTATAAATTATGCTGATTGTGTTTCACGTATTTTGCCAGCATTAATTACTCTTCACTATTTTAAAAGAATGACTGTTACCTATCCCGTTTCATTTACACTTGTCTTATGATTAAAAACTATATGAAAATGAATATATTAGTATAAAACGAATGTATGAATATAGACATTATGATTTTCAATAATATAGATAAAAACACTTATGATTAAGAAATTTATAAAAACAAATATTAGAATAAAACACATTTATGAATATTATACTTATTTATTCGAATGATTATGAGTTTCGATCATTAGTATAAACAAATATTAGTAAAAACTAAGTGTATAATTAGTGATATTATGAATTTCAATTATTATAGTTTTTAATATTTAGTTTTTGAATTTTTTATGAAGTATGACCATTATGAATTTAAATAATATGAGAAATATTTTCGGACCTCCGATGATAGGAGTTGAAAAGTTATGTAAGACAATGCGCACCCTTTTAAAGGACGGCTACGGCCAGAGCTATTTGTAATTTCACTCGCAATACAGGACCACAATCTAATTACAAGATACGATTAAACAATTCGACGCACATCCACCTACCCAAAGGATTAACAAACTTATCTATTCAACCAATTACAACACATGACCTTGTATCTAAACAGAATCTTAAAATTACCAAAACACACGACCGTTTCAAAGCAAGATCCAAAATCCGATCTTACTTCAGTATCTGGGGATCGGGACAATAATTGGCCATTACTTAACCCGCTGATACAAAGTTGTGGTCGGTTAGCGCTCAGATTAGCAATAACAGGTACAGTCTCGAAGGAGAACAACGATCGAACTGTTACGATAGCAGCTGCAGGGTTGGGTACTGCGGTTTTGTTCACCATATTATTATGGGGTATTGAAATGGTTTTTGTATCGGTTTGAGGTAGGGTATTAACCTAATTTCAACCAATGCCTGTTATGATTATATCGCATTTAGGGGTTGAGCCTTTTAGTTCATATACTAACTTCCACCTGCGGCTTTGCTTGTAATAAAACTGCAGCTTTCAGTAGCTTTCAGCTATATTTTTGCAAAAGATTTAACCTTCCATAAATTTTTAACATCACCTATATATGTCTTGCAATTTTTTACATTTGCCCGTTGTGGTCGCTGTTGTCGCTGTTTTTGTTTTTTCGATATTTAAATAACCAATAATGATTGGTCACAGTATTTTACTTATTAGGAACTCTAATAAGTAAAATACATGCTTGGACTGCATTTTTTTACGAGTTTACAGGATATTGCCTGCCTTCGTGGCGGAGCGGTAATGAATGCGACTGCTGTGCGCGAGGTCTCGGGTTCCAATCCCGGGTCAAAGTCGGTTTAACAAAAAGTTAGTGGGTTTTCTGTATCTCAATACGAGCCCGGAGTTAGGAAGTTGGCGGTGTTTGACACCCACGTGCCTCGGAAAGCACGGGTCCTGCGCCTGATCTCTCTCCGGTCGTGTCGGATTATCCGTCCCATCGGATCATGAGGGTTAGAGAACAGAGCGTGCACTTGTGTTTGCGCACACACTTGTGCACTATAATATCTCCTGCGCAGATGGCCAGTCTGCGTTAAGATTGGCCGCCGTGACCGAAATTCGGTCTGGAGGACATTATTATTAATATATCAACATTTCGCTAGCTATGATTTTCATCGAACGTAATAAAGCGAGAGCCTTGCATGCTTATATGTCGCCATACTGGCAGAAAAGCTATTTAGTACAGCAGAAAATCAAACAGCCCCATTTAAATGACTTTGACAAAGGCTTAGTTTAGAGCAGAGGTTCCCAGACTTTTGTCTCATAAACCACATTCATAATTTTGCTGGTTACGGTGGACCCCCTGCAGCTAAACAAGTTCATGCAATTAAAAATTTTGATGAAATCTCTACAGGTTGACCTTTTTTTTTGTTTTGAAATCCTCGGGATACCGCGGTAGGCGGGCTGATCTTTTTTTTTAGTAATTCTCTACCGAAAAACCGAAACACCACTGATACTGAATATGGAATATGCAAGATTTTACAAGTAACAGTCGCTGAGCTTATCGAACAGTCGTGGACCCCCGCTTACGAATTGTGAACTCCCATTTTTTTGTCACGCCAACGTAGACCCCCGTGGAGTCTCTCGTGGACCCCTGGGGTCCACCTGGACCACTTTGGCAACTAATGGTTTAGAGGGTCAATTCTACATATTTATAAAAATGTCAAAAAAGTTGTACCGATCGAGTCTCAGTTGCAAATATCACAAATGACCCTTAAATTAATATAAACATCAAATACAAGATTTAATTATTTTCAGTTCATATTTGACATCGGTAATGTATTTTGAACATTTTTATTACTAGAAATTACCTTCTGTCTCTAGACTAGCAAAATAAACTACTTCGTAATGTTATTCAAATAAAAAAATATTATCAAAAGTATTTCAAGATCAGCCTTGTTAATGAAAAACCACGTGAGTTATTTCTACATTAGTTCCATTCCATAACTTCTAGGTATAGTACTTACTATCATTATGAAAATGTAATGGTTACTCTGTTATAGTTTTATAATATATCTATATATAAATGTTATATATGAAAAGGATTTACTATTTAAAAAGAAGTGAACACAAAACAAAAGTTTTGGGACTATAGTCTGTCTCTTTAGACATATACGTCACGTACAAAGTAATGAATTGCTCACAATTCTATTGCTCTGGTCGGGTAAACAGTTATGGAGGTTTTCTGTCGAGAAAATCCTAAACTGTGACCGGTAGAGGACAATAAACTTGCTCCCTACGTAGGACCTAAAAATATATCTGGCGATTTGTGGATATAATACACGTCTTGATATTTAGAAGATTGGGTGATTATAACTACCGTCACACTAACGGCGTTTGTTCGTACGGAAACTGGAAAATTGCTTTTCTACTGTCGGCGCGTCGATGGACTTTACAATGCGTGGCGCCCGGAACGAAATTTATATAAGGAATAAACACAAAAGGCCATTTCTATGTTTGTTGCTTAGTCCTTCCTCTCTTTTCTTGTATAAACAACAGTGAACAAGCATACAATCCATCTCATAGTCAACTTTTACTGTTGCTTAAAGATTTCGAGACAATCTGCACGGTGAAAAGTCATTAAATAAAGATTACTTCGTTCTTTTGCTAGCAGCACATAGATAGTGTATCCTTAGAGTCATAATGTTGTCCATCAAGTTTATGACTATCCTTACTTCCTTACTAATATTATAAATGCGAAAATGAGTTTGTTTGTTTCTTTGTTTGTTACGCTTTCACGCCTTAACTACTCAACCGATCAACATGAAACTTTGCATACACGTTGTCAGGGGTACAGAATAGGACATAGGGTACCTTTCATCCAGAAAAAAGAACTGTTGCAAACCCAACCTAACCTACATTTACGCGAGCGAAGCCGCGGGCGAAAACTAGTGTATATATATATATATATATATATATATATATATATATATATATATATATATATATATATATATATATATATATATGTCGGAGATGTATTGTTCTCTATGGCAACGACAGTAGTGGTTGCGGGTTTAGTGGGCGTTATCTGGGTAATATGCGAGCACAAAACACAACGATGCCGGTTTTACACTATTTGTATTTAGAATAAACAGTATTTTCACTTCACAATAATGTCGAATGAAAAATAACAGTTAAGACCGAGCAGTGGGTTCAGGGCACTGATCTTACTTCTTTTTACACAACTCACAACTCAACGTTCCGACTCGATCAGTCGTTATCGCTCAAATGTGTCTCAACAACTGTCGGCCCTCCTAAAGTAAAGATGGCGCCTCGACCCCACTCAAGCACGCGCTCTGCTCTGATTGGTCGTTACGTGAATTACAATATTCATAACTTTTATTAGATTAATAATATTTTTAGTAGCTATAGAATAATTTTACAAATCAAATTAAATTAAATTAAGAATTTTAAAAGTAATTAAGACGTAGACAATTTATATTGTGAATTATACGTGTAAATAACAATCAACCCGACTCATAGCTTCCTGCGACATATATATATATATATATATATATATATATATATATATACTAGAACTTTGTAGGTTGGTCCCACATGGAACAA
The DNA here is from genome assembly GCA_963564715.1 of Catocala sponsa. Lineage (NCBI taxonomy): Eukaryota > Metazoa > Arthropoda > Insecta > Lepidoptera > Erebidae > Catocala > Catocala sponsa. The sequence goes on from OY751337.1 coordinate 4,337,753, forward strand.
GAATTTGTGCAATCTTCAAATTGCTCTACCGATTCTGGGTAATCTTTGTGTCCGTTGTTTAAATTGTACAGTCTCCAGGAATACAGGATTTAATCTTAGTGTATAGTTGGGTGTCTAAAAACGGTAAAAGCGGTAGATGGCTTATTTGCCGTCTCGGTGATATAAAAGAGAATATATGCACTTGAAACATAAATAGTATTGGACTTACGATAGAGAGAGCGTGGGTTCAGTACTCTTCCATTGCTCTACCGACGAAAACCGCGAACGTGAACTCCTAACACAAGCATTCTACCTTAACTGAAGGGGTTAACAAGATCAGTAGTAACTATATTACTAAAAATTAGATTTCAAATTTACGCATAGTGGTCACTTTCATGAATAGCCAATTTTAGTTTAATAAAAGACAATTGCTTCAAAGTAGCTAAATATACATACACTAAGATTCCGTTCAACCCTAAGCCCAGGTCAAATGCTAGTAGTTGAAGTTAAATTGATCAATTAAAACTTGAACGAAACGTTTCAAAGATAGCTTTGAGTCGCTTCAAGTCGTCTCACTAGCTATCTTAGTTTTTTTTAAGTTAGTTTGCCGGTAAACAAATCTCTATAATCTCCTTAATAGTTTCAGCTTTGTTAACAATCAGTTAACTTAATCAAAGAAGACAACAAGTAATCCTACGTAAAATTTTAAATGCGAATATATATATTATATATATAGATTATATACTATTTTACACTATATTTAGGAAAACGAAGTAGTTTTTAATATATCCTGATGAAATTAATATAATAATATAGACAATAATACAAATTCTTCAGAAATATATTTTATAAAAATATGATTCTTTAATTATAGATTTCGACCATAAGAAACAACCCACATTATACATTTACAGTTATCGCAAACAAAGCAAATATAACCACAAATAATTTTAGTTCAAGTTTCATTTTGCAAGCGATATCTGCGCGTGTCGTCGTGACATCCATTACACAACATACTACGTTTAATCTCATGTTAACATATTATCTACGAACGGCTCACACCAAAAAATTCTTAATCTCAAATATTTTTAACATGCGCTCAAGTTGCACAAATTGAGTGTCTCTCGTGCCACAAGTCTGTTGAACTTTAAACTTAAGATAATGTCAAGCGAAAAATGTGCACAAAATATATTAAATTTTAAACTGAAACTGTGTCAATATACGATAAAGACCCAATAAATCTTGAAATAAAAAGGGAACACTTTGTGGCTGATCGATCGTTGACTCGGAGTTAACTGGAGAGTTTTATTTTAGCGCATAAAATCTACTAGATGAAGAACTTTTGTGCAATAAGTAAGTAAATTGTTGACAGCACTTAGGAGTGCAGCTTTTATGCAAGCAAAATTCATGGATAATATCAGCTCTGTATTAAGCTGGCCATAAGCTTCTTTTCAGTGTGAGAAAGGTTATTTTGGCAGACTTCACATGTCTCCGAGAACATTATGTGTAATAAAAAAGTGTAAAGTGTGTAAGTGATAATTAAGTATTTAATACGCACATCATTTCGACAAGTCAGAGATGCGCGACTTGGGATCGGACTCGAGACTTTTTCGTGACAGTCCAAGAATGTCCCAATAAGCTATTGCTGTTATTTACAATTCCTCGATTTGTACCTAAATTAGATTCTTATTGCTTCATTTATCACGCATTTTAATCACTATGCAACTAGGTTTAGGTTAGGTACTAAAACTATGATTTGCACTGCATGATATTATTGCTAAGACATTGTATGCCTGAATGGCAGGATATAAGGGGTCATAAATATAACATCCTTTGTCGCTGTTTTGTTGTGAACAATAGGTATTATTCACGATAAAATGATCATGACTGTGTATGATAGCTTTGTATGTGATTTGATACCTTACTAGTAAAATATTTACACTCAAGCAAAAACACATAAATCTAGCCCCAGATATCCTAGACTACACGAGGGATGCAGAGAATTAAGTGTGTCATCTCACCACTGTGGTAAATGTAGTGTGTCTTTCATCCCTACATGAGACAAAAAAATGTACGATCCACAAATAATAATTATCCTAAATCTAAAAGTTATTGTCGTTCGTTATTTTAAAGTTAATAAAAGCCTCGGCTACGTAGATACTATTTCTATTGCTAAAAAAATCATGTTTTGTGTTTTAACATGGTTCAATATATCCCACATACGTGTACTAAACTTTGTCTAAAACATTGTTGCTTACAACTGTTCTTGAACTAAAGAACTTCAATCCAGTTCCAATCGACCTAGAACTGGTTTATCCTTTTGTTATTGGTATAATTATTATGCCTGACAGTGCAATTCTTGGCAGGTGAAGTAATCCTTACAAATATTGTAATAATAATTATCATGATATTGTACTGAAAGGTCAGGCATAACAACATAAACATAACTAAACAAAACCCGTGATATCGTTCAAACTTGGCGAGCCCAAATAGCAAAGTATATTCACCTTACTCAAGACCAACCTTTTCCGATTTGGAGTATGGCGTAGACATTTACTACTTTCCTTGTTGACCTTGTATTATATCCCTGCGATAGAAAGCATTGGCAGGCTTTTTAAGAGGAGGAGGAAGTTTAGCTGCAGCAGTGTCTTTGTTCTCTTGCGGTGTCAATAGAGCGTCTCCTTTTTTAAAGGGTTGGCAACGCGGGAGTGATGCCTGTCTTGTTGTAAGCGCCCGCATGGCTTTTGCTTAACATGAGATGGGCCGCATGCATGTATTCCATATGGCCGTATGTGTACTAAAAAGAGAACTGTTATATTATCTATAGGTATATCATAATCAGTCGCATGGCTTATACCGGAAAACTAAATATTAACTGCATTTTTAATGTCGTTTTAACATACATATTTTTGTGACGAATTTATTTTGCAATTGTTAAATTGTGGTGGCATTTACATTATAAAACGTAGCTTAGCATCTGCATATATCTCTTCGGTAGGCAACGGTATATTACAAAATATACGAGTAGTTATTGTGGACTGGCCCGTTGGTATAGTAGCTTTGCATTTATTGCTGTTAGTTGTTTTAGGGACGTACAGACTAGCCGAGAATTATTGACGGTGTGTATACATCGATCCGATGTGTACCTTAGAAGGAAAACATACGGTCGATCATTGTGGACTGCCCTGTTGCTACAGTAGCTGTGCTATTGCGTTTACGTTTACGTTCGTTGTAGCAGAGACTTACAGAGTCATCATCATCATCATCAGGCTATAATAGTCCACTGCTGGACATAGCCCTCCCCCAAAGAGCGCCATAGCGCCCTTTCTTCAGCTTGCCGCATCCAGCATCTGCCTGCAGTCTTTTATTGACTTACAGAGTAACCGAGAGTTATTAACAGTGTGTACAGTATACACGTCGATCTGACGTGTACCTTAGAAGCTAAACATACGAGCCGTTATTGTAGACTGTCTGTCAGTGACTTTACAATTATGATTGCAGCTGTTGAATTGTTGTTATCTAATTGTTATAAGGTTCTGTGCCTACACTGCTAAGTAAACTTGTTTAGTTGCCAGCGACGGATTTGTGTTCACTGCCCGTTAAGTATTGCATATGTACTACGCGTATTGCCAGCAATGGTTTAAGATCTCACGTGAGCCTATTACTGACTATGCAATATATATGCCAAATAATGTAACTTACTGAGTCGTAGCGGCACACCGGCGGCCAGACTTTAGGTTTTCAATTATATCTAGCATTCCAAAAATTTACAGGTTCAAAGCGTGATTATCCCTTTGAACCTGTCAATTGTTAGATCTCCTAATATATTTAGTATGCTGTGCCCGGCAGGGTCCACAATTGATTCTTAGCTATAAGTCTACCATCTATTATTAGATATATACTACATTATGGCAAAGCAATAAAGATTTGAATTTAAATTTGAATCCCACAGACGTCTAATAAGAAAATTTTCCTAACAAACAAATAATTATTACTGCCAACTTCGCACGCACTTGAATATGCAAAAAATACTTTATTGTAAACCATAGGTATCTACCAAGAATGTTGACAGCAACATAAAATGTTTTTAGCTATATCTTACTATTTAATACTCAAACATACACTGAAAAGGTGATAAAAACATTAAAACATTGCATAGCATGGATGCCTTCGAAAGAATATGCATTTAAAACGAACGTTTCAAAGAAGCGAAATGCATTTTTGCTGTAAAACTTGAAAAATGTTGAGCATTCTAATATGTTTGTTAGTGTTAAAACAGTGTTATGGTCATGTTATATTGGCGAATGAGTCTTTGGACAATAGTTTGACTAAGTTTGAAGTTAAGCCGGTGAGGAAAGGAGATCCTCCAGATCATTTTGACTGGAGAGAGAAAAAAATGGTATCGCCGGTAAAGGACCAGCTGAATTGTAACGCGTGTTGGGCTTTCGCAGCTGTAGGTAATGAAAATATACCTTAATCGTTTTGTATACAGAGATGTACGCCCGTATATATTAAAAGGGGAAACAGGGGTGTATTATTAGGTCTCACGTTATTATAAGGGACCTAAAATTTGTTGGCGAAAAGACAGTCGAGCCCTGACTTTTCGCCAACTAAGGTTTAGTAAAACCTGTTGTAGTTGTCCTTTATCGGATACATTTTTTGAGAGAGTGCTTGCACTTAAAATTCCTCTATTATAAAAATGCAATCACGTATTTGTTGACATAGAAATCGTATAAATCTATACTAATATTATAAAGCTGCAGAGTTTGTTTGTTTGAACGCGCTAATCTCAGGCACAACTGGTTCGAATTGAAAAATTATTTTTGTATTAGATAGCCCATTTATCGAGGAAGGCTGTAGGCTATATAACATCACGCTAAGACCAACAGGAGCGGAGCAGCAATGAAAAATGTTGCAAGAACGGGGAAAATTCTCTTATATGAAGCTGACGAAGTTGCGTGGGTCAGCTTATATAAAGAACTAATATAAATATATTAAACATATCGAGAAATCTGACTATCAACTTAAAAAACGATACGAAATCGGTTTATCTATTTGGCAAATCCCAAGATACAGACACTAATGTATACAGAAGCTACTGAGGCGTTAAAATTACAAAAAAACCAATTGTCTTTCGTGAAGGTGAAAAATAATAGAATCAATGTTAAACGTACCGAGCCAAGACGCAGTTAGTGGAAAACTTAAAATTGCACAGCCTCCATCTGCTGCAAGTTGCTTAACATTTACAATTAACATAATTGCATAATTATCGTTCAATTTGCGACGATTGGATAATTGCTGCATAAGTTGAGCGGCATTATTCTCATACTTTAGCTTGGAATTAAATTTTATTAAGATTTCTGTAATTGTATATTCTTTTATCTTATTACATGGTACATGGTAGATAAAAGCAAAGCTAGAAAAAAGTGGTTGTACTCTTGTGTGCCCCTACTTACATTTTGGAAAATATGAGCAAGTTGACATGTCTACTGTTGCCAATATAATTTTTTTTACTAATTGTCTATCTATCTTATCTCATAAGTTATATATTCAATCCATATTGACTGCATTGATAGAGTTGTGGTTGAAGTAGTCCAACTGACTTTGTCCATTTTTTGTCGGTAAAGTGTCCTGCTCTTTTTCTATGGGAATTAAAAGATCTTTAAAATCATCAAAATCAAAACGTTAGAATGTCTATTCTAACGTCTTATTTTTAGTGTTCTTTACCAATTCATTTTTGGATCCTTTTTCGTCTGCTAGTTCCTGATTTCGACCCAGGAAGGATCCTCTCGTGACTTTTTTGTGTGGTGCTTGAACTCACTGCAATTGGTGTATGTGCAGTAGCGAGGCTGACCACCTACACAGTTGCACCTACCTTCCATTGAAATCGACCTTTATAAGTAATTATTTTTTTATATTTCCAACAGCATGCATCGAAAGTCACCTAAAAATATACACTGGCGATGAGGAGATCCTGTCGGAACAGTTCCTTATTGACTGCGATGAATACAAGAAAGGTTGCGGGCCTGGCTCAATACTTAAGACATTCGGGTAAGAGTATTATTTCTTCTTTCTATATTTTAACGGCAAAGAGGTACTACCACTCTGCAAAAGATTGCAATTAATTAAACTAACCTGTTTCTGCAATGAATAGACTTACTTGGTCCCTTGTTGTACTGTGTTGTCTGCAAGAGACTAGCCATCTGCTTATCTTGTCCGCTACGTCATAATAGAATATCAATTTTGTATATAAACTATCTTATAGCTGAGAAAAAAACAATTAAAAAGAAAAGATCAGTCCAGTACGGGTTGGAAGACTTCTTCTTTATCTTTAAAAACATTATGGAGATCTCTCAAACATGTAGGTTTCCTCATGATGTTTTTCTTCTAATACTCGTAACTTAGAAAAGTCAGAGATGCGCGCCTTGGTTTGAACTTTAGTCAACGGTGCTTCGACTAGGTTATCGCTACTCATACATACTGTAAAATATTATAAACTAGCTGTGCCCTCGGTTACAGCCACGGTTACACCCGCGTTTATCATTACTGCGCCGTCCCCGTGGGTTGTAGCGTAATGTTATATAGTTTATAGCCTTCCTCGATAAATAGGCTATCCAACACTAAAATAATTTTTCAAATCGAACCAGTAGTTCCTGAGATTAGCGCGTTCAAACAACCAAACTAACTCTTCAGCTTTATAATATTAGTATAGACTGGATGTTCCCGCGGTTTTACCCGCGTTTATCGTTACTGCGCCGTCCCCGTGGGTTGTAGCGTGATATTATATAGCCTATAGCCTTCCTTCCTCAATAAATAGACTAGCTATCCAACACTAAAAGAATTTTTCAATTCCAAACAGTAGTTCCTGAGATTTTAGCGCCTTCAAACAAACAAAGAAAGGCATATCACAGATTGCATGTTTTCTAAATAGTCTTTTTCATTGTTTATTCCTTTTTCCTAATGAGTTTTTTTTATCGTGACTAGTCTTATTATTTGTTTGGAGTAAGCTATTTAGTGTAACCAAATTAATTGTTTATCAGTTTTTATACCAAGTGATTACCATCACACTTTAACATAATATTACTCTAAAAATAAACCATTGATATATGTATACTAGCTGTCCCGACAGACGTCGTCCTGTACAAAAGAGAGAAAAAAAAAGCATATCTAAACCATCGTCGAATCCACTTGAACACACACATTCAAATCGGTCCAGCCGTTTAGGAGGAGTTCACTGTCAACACACGTACAGAAGAATTATATATATAAAGATATTTATTAAACCTGTATTTGATATCATGACCGAAATAAAAATAAACATACATGTCAGCATCATCAAACAAATTTTATTAATATGTTTTGTTTGGAGAGCGGTATGTTCATTTTAAAATAAAAGCTTTATTTATACAACATTTTAACCAAAATATAATGTTTATCATGATCGTAGGCTTATGCGATAACGTACAAGCGAACAACATACATTGATAAATGTTTATGAGACTTTCAACTGCTTTATCATAGACTGGGATTACGTAAGTAGCTTGGCGTCAGCAACTGCTGTGCATGAGGTCTGCGGCTCGATTCCCAGGTTGACCAAAATTATATAGTGTTCTTCTGTCAATAATTAATCAGTAACAGCTCGAATTTTCTAACTATGCCCAGTAGGCGGCAATAAACTTGCCAACTTTTTATATAAGTATATGTATTTCTTTTATACGACTAAGGTGGCAAACAGGCATACGGCCTACCTATTGGTAAGTGGTCACCGTAGCCTATGGACGCCTGCAACACCAGAGGCATCACTTGCGCGTTTTCGCCCCTTTAGGAAAGGAAGTGGGAAGGAGAAGGAGCGGGAAGGGAGAAAGAGGGTGAATGGGCCGCAGGCACTCTTTACATTCATTCAATTCCGGGTAAAGCATTATAAGTAACAATACAAAAAAGTAGATTGTATTGAAATAAATAAGCTTTGATTTTAAAAGTTTGAAGGTATAGAAACTACTTTATTTCTCATAAAGAATTGCATACATAATTCACTTACTGGGAAACATTGTTTCAAACTAAGATTGCATGTTTACCACCTTAGTCGTGAAAAAAAGAATTACATTTATAAGTAATATGCGCGTTATATTCAGTCGATTTTCTGTACCTTTGTCTTTTGTGATACCACAGTCAATACTTGCAGGCAAATCGTTTCAAAATTCGGCGGTGTGCTTCGTAACGACTACTATTACCCGTACGAGGGCGCTATAAACGTTTGTCGATGGCACCATCCACCCCCACACCCCGTCCCAGTCATTGGATTCAAAAGAGTTCCATCAGACGAGAACGCCATGGTTGAGTATCTCTGGAAACATGGACCGCTGGCGGCGGGTAAGTGAATTTATAATAATAATATTCTACCACATACACACAATACCATCTAGTCCAAACTAAGCAGAGCTTGTGCTATGGGTACTAGACAATGGATAAACATAAAGATAAAGATAAAGATACGTTTATTTGTCAAAACATGTGTGCATATAATAATACATAGTAAATGCATATTATTGATGTTAAATATTCGTTAGAATCAACATGTTCTACCAAAACTGGTGTACAAATATGATTATAATAAATTATTAATTGTTGTACAAAATGTTCTCAGTCCAATAGAAGTACTTTAATTTCATATTAACAAATCAAAAAATAAAAAATTAATTAATTAACCAACATAAATTAATACAAATTATAATAATACAGATGACCAGAATTAAATAAATTAAAATAATACAAATTAGAATTAGTCAAGAGATTAGAATAGTATAAATTAAATTAATATTAATTAGAATGATACAGCAGATTAAGGTAACAATTATAGCAAATTATTATATATAATATGTCAAAATTCTCATACATTTTTATCATTAAGATAATCATCTACATTATAATAACATTTATCACAAAGAAATTTTTTGTATGCTTTTTTAAATAATACTATGTTAAGTAGTTTAATATTTTCGGGAATCGTATTATAGATTATTGGAGCTTTGCACACAACACTTTTATGTAACACTTTTATGTTTTGGCGGGATGTACACAAAGTCTACTTTTGTCCCGTCGATTATTCCTTCTATTATCAGCTAATCGTGGGAATAAGTGTTGGTTGTTTTTGACTAATAAGGCTGTCTCCATTATGTACAGTGATGGAAGCGTGAGAATATTGTGCTTCATGAAGATTGGCCTACAGCTCTCTGTAATTTGGATGCCGAACATAGCACGTATGCATCGCTTTTGCATTTTGAATGCCATTTCTTTATTAGTAGAGTTAGCCCAGAAAATGATGCCATACCTAAAAACGGATTCTACGAGACCATAGTATGCCGATAGCAATGCATCGGTATTTAAAGTTGGTGCAAGTTTATATAACGCATATGCTAGACTACTTATTTTTTTGCATAGTAAGTCAATGTGTCATACATATATTATACTGTTTTCTTTTTGTAAATACATACATATACATAAAAACACCCAGACCAAGACAAACATCCACGTTCATGCACACAAATGTTTGACTTGTGCGGGAATCGAACCCGCGACCTCAGGCGTGGCAATCAGTTACACTAACCACTACGCCACTACGCCATTTTTGTCCTGTGTGGGATTCGAACCTACTCAGCGTAGTAGCAGTGGTGAGCAGGTGTGTGCGCTTCATACAAGCAAATAAGCACTACATACCCTAGTCCGCTGGCCAATGGTGCCATGTCGAAAAGTCGCTGAATTGAATTTGGTAAGATATTTCATTTATTTATTGTACACAGATATACACACAAAAACATTTATAAATAAAATGTAGTGCCCTCGCAGAGGTTTCGGGTAGGGCGTGCATACCCTACAAGAAATCTTTGTGCACGCCCCTGGTGGTGCGATCATTTAAACCACTACGTCATCCGTAGAGTTAGTATTATCAAACCAACAAAGTTCTTGTAATTAAGAAATAAAGATTAATAGCCAATTAAGACTGTTTATTGGATAAGATTAATTAAAACTTTGTTTACAATGCCGCAAGTTTCAATGATAATTGGCTGTTACATTACCTACTTAATTTTACTGGGTATCAAAACTGGAGTAAATGCTTGACTGCGCCGAGCGTAAGACAGATAATGACGGAGCTCGTGCGGCGCATATTCAAATCGGTGCGCGGCCGCCATAGTAAAATTGTATGGAGGATTTGAAGTGTTTTTTCATAAATATGTATCTTTATTGTCAACCAATAACTTAAATATTCGGGACGGACAAATTGTGATATAACTTTCGTTTAAGCTGTAAAATAGGTTAGATTTCTACTGTTATAATCTAAAAATCACGTAACACGAGCTTACGTTTTTGCAAATTTACGTAAATTTGTAGGCGAAAATATTAATTATTTTAAGTTTTTTACACGAAGTAATCGTAAACACTTTCATTGTTATGGTAAATGAATATTTTATATTTGTATTAAACAAAAAGTGTTGATTTTATTTACTTAACTGTGACCGCCTGTTTTGGCATATTTCGCTCGGCGCAGCCTTAAAATAAATAAGAAATCGTGGCTCACGGTTACCAACTATAAAGTCGCCCAGCTGTTGCTAGAAAGCAAGAGCCACACAAACACAGAAACACAGAGTTTAGAGAACTAAGCTCTGTGTTCGTGTGTTTGTTTGGTCACATGTGCTTAACCCCAACTAAATCTGAAGCTTCTGAACTGAGAAAGTATCTCCATCCTATACTGCCGTCCGCTAACTAAAAAGCCGCAATGATACGAGTGTACATGTCACGTCTTAGAATAATGTCTAGTTAGCTGATATCATTATAAAAGACCACAGCCATAAAGCCTTATTTTTCTCCGACAAGTAGGGTTTTCTTACCAACAGATTGCAATGCAGAGGGCTCGGGTTCTAACCCACGTCGCACACCTCTGACTTTCGGAAGCTATATGACTTTTCGAAATTATGTGCGTATTGATTGACAATTATCGCCTGCTCCGTGCCTCGGAAAGCACGTTAAGCCGTCGGTCCCGGCTGCCATGAACATCTATGGCAGTCGTTATTGGGAGAGTGTCGACACAAAAGATCAGCACTGTATAATGAGCATGTGTGCCAGTGGTCGAGTCCGTTGTGTTAACAGTCCATTATCCTAGTCATCAAACAATAGTTTCAAACTGTTGCATACTAAAGTACTGCTATCCTATTTCTTTTAATTCATCTGTCGCATTTGGAATATTTGCTATGTTACAAACATTCAAATAACAGACACAAAACACACAAACTTGGAACAACTATAAACCAGTACGCCATCTGTTCAGTTGGCAAATTGTATCGTTGAGTTATTCTTGTGGTATAGACACACTATCAAGTATAAGTGATTTAGGATTTGGTAACTAATTGGCCATGTATATATTCATAAGCACATTCGTACCAAGTCGTTTTGATACTTAATAACAATAATTATAAACAATAGAGTAGTAGCTCTGTGGCTATAGCGTGGCTCTTTCTTTAAATAAAACTTTGAAATTAAACTACTATATACGGATTTTATTGCGTTGTTTATTTGACACTTTATTACAAAATGTTGAAAACTGTTACACTACTATTACTATTAAACTTTACTAATTTTTAAGCTAATTAAATTATTAAAACAATTACGACTATTTATACTATTACTATACTATTCTAATATTATATTTATGTTTACACTTTCCCCGACGTTTCGGTTGCTTTTCAGCAGCCATGGTCACGGGGAGACTAAGATGATAGTTGTCTCAATGTTCCAGTGTAGTTATTTCAAAGTACCCGAACATAATTTAATCATGGGTGTTTCTATTTACGCAGAATGAGCTCAAAGTATCATGAAGTCTAGCTGTGATTTGCTTTCAATTCAATTTCAATGAATAACATTCGCGTAAATAGAAGACAATATTAAGTTAAATAAAACTTGTTTAGGTAAATATTGAAATATTATTATGTTTTACTTTAATTCATAAACAGTTTCATAACATTTAGAGTATCAGAAAAATGTAGAACGAAGCCCAATCTAGTCGAGTGCTAATAATTAACAGACTTCAATTATCTTCAATAAAAAAACATTCATAGAAAAGTGAGCGGTGCTTTCCGTGAGTTCTAATTCCTTACCACTGTCTTGCTGTCCATCGTCTAGCCCACTAAGATATCTATGCTAACTTCATTTCTTAACAAAAAACATTTTTAGTAACCCGAGACTGAGTCGAGACTCTCGACCGCATACTCTGAACTAAATTGTGGACCTGGCCTATAAATAGGAATTGATTACGTCTCATACCGGTAAACAAAAAGCCTGTTTCCCAAAACGGTGTTATCTTGAAGTATGACAATCAAACGGTTAGATAAACAACACATTAATCAAGTGTAACAAATAGGCCAGATATTTGTTTACGTACGAGCAACTGTTTATCATCTCGGAGGAATAGCAAAAGTAAATTGAAGGAAATGTTTTATGTATATAAATAGACGTTAGATAAGATTATTTCTTGTCTTCCTTTTTTATGTAGGTATTGTCAGAGGTATTCAAGTCACCTAATCGCCTAGCTGCTACCGCTTAGTTGCCTATGCGCCTAGCTACCTAATGCATGAAGTCCTTAGAGTAAATATTTGTGTCAAAGTATTATTGGATTTTCTATCCAGAAATTCTGTGTAGCAGCAGATCTAACAAGAAAGACAGAAGCACCTGAATGTACTTATTATGGTAGAGATTTAATGGAAAATAGATAAAAATAGTATTATATAGATAGACTAGCTGTCCCGAAAAAGTCGTCCGGTACAGATGAAAAAAAATAAAAAAAATAAACTAATCTAAACCATTATCGAATCCACTTGAACAAACACAAAAAATTTCATCAAAATCGGTCTAGCCGTTTAGGAGGCGTTTAATTACGAACACACGCCCAGAAGATTTATATATAATTATAAAGATTTACTGCCTACGTGGCGTAGTGGTGTATGCAACTAAAAGTATTATCGGATTGCCTTTTAAGAGACTGTCAGTACTAACATGCAAACTGGAACTGTGCCCGATAGACGGCTGTCCGTCCCTTATTACATTGGATCTAAAATCTTAGTTAGTGAAATGGAGGTATAAGGCATATCTGCCTACCCCTCTAGGGATAAATCCATAAAACTATATAAGTGAAATCAATTCAAACTTATATTCGTAGACTTCATTCCTAACCTGCGAGGAGCCTTACTACGTCTACTAAGACTGGTGAATATATGATTAATTTGGTTTGCTCACCTAATTCTAGACCTGATCGAGTTGGTATCACCAGTCTTACGTTAACGCGATTGTTATTCATTGAAATTAAACTCCTATATATGGCTATAATATCGTTGTTTACTTTTAAAATCATTGTGAATTGCTCTGTCATATTATAGAGTGGTTTAATTTAATTGGTATCACCATATTTTGTTCTTAAAAGCTTACTTCCACACTGAGGTTCAGATTCTAAGTCGTAGGGAGCATTACGAACATACAACTAACAGACACAAAGTACACCTAGACTTGTCATTCTGAGTGTGATGCCATTCCACAAATGATTTTATGAAACTCACAAAAATAAATAATTTTCCCTTGTGAAACAAACCCACACCACTAAGCGCGGCAGCATCTGCAAGGCGCTTGCTCGCTGCACCACCCAACATTATATATTCTACTAGATGTTCCCGCGGTTTCACCTCGATAAATAGGCTATCTAACACTAAAATAATTTTCAAATCGAATCAGTAGTTCCCGAGATTAGCGCGTTCAAACAAACAAACTCTTCAGCTTTATAATATTACTAGATGTTCCCGCGGTTTCACCCGCGTTTATCGTTACTGCGCCGCCCCCGTGGGTCGTAGCGTGATGTTATATAGCCTATAGCCTTTCTCGATAAATAGGCTATCCAACACTAAAAGAATTTTTCAAATCGAACCAGTAGTAATCACGCAGAATAAACCAGGAGAAACAACGTTTGTACTATGTCTGTAATGAGTAATTATTTTGCTGCGATGTTATTTTAAAACTGCTATATCTCCTAAGATATTCATTGAAATCAAATGATGTACAGGGCAATTTTGTTTTAAATTAAATACTTGTGATGAATAACGTATTTATTTGGATAAGGATTAATATCATGTTTATAAAAATACCTTCGCAAATAATGCATTATTTTAGAACAAATTTCGTTAGCATAAAAATAGTTATAGTGAGCCAACCTTAAAAGATAGACATATGCTGTCGCGGACTTTTTCTTAGAACTTTTAAAGGGGAATAATTCTGTCATACATAATTTTTGCGAAACTTTAACTGTTTACGCAGCGCACGCAGCGGAAGCTCTCAAAAGGAAAAAATACTCTCCGATTTTGAAACATTCTTCATTGGTGCTCCGCTCCTATTGATCTTAGCGTGATGATACATATATAGCCTTTCTCGATAAATAGGCTATCTAACACTGAAAGAATTTTTCAAATCGGACCAGTAGTTCCTAAGATTAGCGGGTTCAAGTAAACAAACAAACAAACAAACTCTTCAGCTTTATAATATTAGTATAGATTAGTATAGATTTAGATGTCATGTTAGCATTGTGTGTCACCTAAATGTCCAAGAGAGTGACCATAAATTAAATGAAGTGTAATAGAGGGTATCTTTGATTTGAATCGTTGATATTAGATTTTCAGCTGCGAATATGGCATAGGCCGGGTTCCAGAACGAGTTGTTTTAGCTACGGACAATTTTTTTTCTTGTTATAGTAACCGGGCCTAAAGCGATTCGTTTTTTGATTTAGAACCAGACCATAGACAACTAAGTGGCCATTTACTAATACATCTAACATATAATGATGTATATTCGATTTCGCCGCAAGCCAAAAATCGTGTTATCCACAAATATTTGTACCGAGTCTCAGTGTGCGTTCTGTCAAAGTTTGTTACGTTTCTTGGAACACGAAAAATATAGAAAACTAGCTTTTGCCCACGCTTTTGTCGCGTAAAAGTAAATTGTGGTATTTTAATAACAGTACTATTGTTTAAATAAAATATAGCCTATGTTACTCGGTGATAATATAGGTTTCTAATAGTGAAAAAATTTTTAAAGTCGGTTAAGTGGATTTGAGTTTTATCCTTACAAACAAAAAATATCAAATCTTTCCTCTTTATAATATTAGTATAGATAATTTGATTATGTAAAAGCTGTTCCCCGTGGTTTCACCTGCTTTGCTCCTATGAGCTGTAGTGTGATTTTACAAAGGCTATACCTTCCTCAATAAATGGTTTATAAACGCAATAACAATAAGCAAATGTGTCTAGTAGTTCCAGAGACTTTTACGTTAAACAAACAATTGTCGGCCTCGATGGCGTAGTGGTTAGTGTAACCGACTGCCACGCCTGAGGTCGCGGGTTCCATTCCCGCACAAGTCAAGCATTTGTGTGCATGTACATGGATGTCTGTCTTGGTCTGGGTGTTTCTATGTATAATATGTATGCATTTACAAAACAAAAAGCATTTATGTATGTTTATCCATTGTCTAGTACCCATAGTACAAGCGCTGCTTAGTTTGGGCTAGATGGTGTTGTGTGTATGTGATAGAATATTATATTATATTATTATTAATTTCTTTAACTTTCTAATAAAGATATTTCATAATGGTTACAGCTATAAATTCCGCGACCATGGGCAAGTACGAAGCACCAGCGATAGATGAGCCATCAGACGAGGAATGCAATCCAAAGAACTTAACTCACGCCGTACTGATTGTCGGATACAGTTATCATAGTGCGTATTGTTTTTATACTTATAATATTATACCTCATTTTAAACTGTTAAACAGTTTGAAGCTGCCAGGCATGGACCTTCTTATAGACTAACAGAGGTTTGGAATATGCACTTCTTCTGTCTCCACGATAAACACGAGTAAGTGAAACAAGCGAACTTACAAGAAACACCTTGTGGTAATCCTTTGCTTCACAACGTTTCCGTTCAGCATTGAAGCGGTTTACAGACTCGGTTTCTTTACAATATTATAATCCTAATCCTAACTTCCTAACTAATATTACAAAAGCGAAAATGAGTTTGTTTGTTTGTTTATTTGTTTGTTTGTTACCTTTTCACGCCTAAACCACTGAACCGATCATTTTGCATATACGTTGTCAGGTGTACAGAAACGGACATAGGCTACTTTTCATCCCGAAAAAAATTACTGTTCCCGAGGAAAACAACAATAACGTTCTTATGATAATAGATGGCGCCACGTGTCTTTTGAATCATGTTTGAATTATATTATTGCAAGCAGAGTACAACCTGAATTGATTGTCAAATTCTAAATTAACGCGAGCGAAGCCGCGGGCAAAAGCTAGTAGTTTATATAGACTAAAACTCATTTATATTCTCTAAGTAATACACTATCAAAATACTAATATCAACGATATGCCTTTGTCACACTGCAATTTGTAACTCAAATAGCTTTGATTATTTAATAAAAGCTTCAAGTGCAACATTTAATGATCCAGTGCAGTTCTGTCGATAGTGTAATATTTAATGTCTTGCTACTGAGATTACGTAAGCTCATAGCAGAGGTACTGTAACACAAAGCAGTTTCTAGGCTAAGGTGTCAACTCTTGCAGGACCGAACTTTAACTAGTTCTACTATCGATTGACCTCTCCCACCTAGACTTTGCTCAAGATCAACAACAAGTACAGCTTCTGTTCCTTCAATTAATATATAGATAGCGCTATACAGCGTTCGTACCGACCAAATGACGATTCTACATACCTACTATTACATATGTATTCTGTTGCTTGTAAAACGGGCTGGGTTAAAAGGAATTCTTTGAAACAACATCCAGGCCAAATTTTAATGTTACATCACTCGCCATCGGATATGGGTATACTTGGACCTACCTCCAAACTGATCACTTACCAAGGGGTCGCTAACACTTTTTCCCGAAGAACACTTATATTACAAAAAATAATCATATTATAGTGAAAACTATGAAAGGAATGTCAGATATAACAATTGAAAACCTATTGTGTATGCAGCTACGACTTAATAGGTTAAAAATAACAACTTCCTGACTAATAATAAGTTCTGTGTCTTTAAGGACTTTACAACCATACTAACAACGGACACAAATAACTCCCAGAGTCAGAGCAACCAAAGAGGCACTTATAGCTAGTTGCACTCACTGATCGGTAAACGATTAGCGAGGTTCAGCAGCGTTGGGTGCGGTCAGTCTATAGATGGGTGACCGCTTAGTGGTATTTCATCTGAGCGTCTCCGTGCTTCGGAGGGCACGTAAAAAGTCGGTCCCGGTTGTTTTCAAATTGACAGCAGTCGTTAAGCCATGTCAGAGGCTTACGGGCGGCTTGAACAACTCTTGAGAACAGTTTGGACACTAACCACACGAAAAGATAAAAAAAAAGAAAGAGCAACCAATTGTAAAACACACAAATTTTTGTCCCGTGTAGATCGAACCAGCCGCACTCGGTATAATGGCAATGGTAATGCAACAACAGTTACTAATCTAGCCAGTGCAGTTTAGTCAATGATTCAACTATAAGTCTACAGAATCACGTTCTCGAAGATAGACATAATATCATTTATACAGGATTGGCAACTACTTGTAATACTGCTGGTATTGCAAACGTTTTTGGACTACAGTAATCGCTTACTGCCAAGCGAGTCATATATACTTATTTGCGACTTTTGTGCGAGTTCGCTAAAGTCACCTCAGAATAAAATATATATTCTCGATATTATAACAATTATCAATCGACCAAATAACTTAATTAGTCTTAGTTTATTTAAAAAAGCTGTTGGTAGTGTTATTAAACCTTCTTATCCTAAATGATCAGGTTGGATTCTAAAGGAATTCTTATTAAAATTACTAACACATTCATAGTGTAAGAGATGCCAGCCTGAAAATGTATGCAGTAAATTTGTTCATTATTTTGTGCTTAAAATTGGCGTGAATTTTCCTTGTCGAGAGGAAACATGGCAGTTTACGTTAACTTAAGCGGCTTTAAATGTTACGCTAACAGGAGTATAAAAATGTCACCTCAAGTGATAACCTTTAAAATGAATTTGAATTGACAACCGAATCAATTATTGAACGTAACCCTGTAATGTCGCAAATAAGGTACGACACTTTGCCGACAAACATTTCACGATGAGGGTTAGGCGCTGTTAAAGCGAAGATGAATATAAAAGCAGAAGTGGTCATGTTTTAGTAAGATCATTTTAAATTTATAACGGTGTTTAAATTAGAATATAATCTATGTGTCCAAATATTAGATAGACTTGGTAGCTTACATAAAGAATCCTTACACGCGCACATACAATCAGCTATACGGCACACACGCACACATTCAATACAGTCCACTTGTTTGTCTAGTTTTAACTTAATATATTTTTAGTACAAATAAAATCATCACAGAGTCAGGACGTATTACAGTGTTTTCATTTCACCCAACTATAGTTGAAGACCTTATTACATTAAACACTATGAATGGAACGATCTTGAGAAAACTTTAATATAAATTAAGTTTTCATGAAAGGCACAACTGACGTTTCAACTAATTATAGCATTTTCGTTTTCTAACTGTGGTGATCATGACTTTAAAAGTAATATTTCATATTTTTAGGACCACTTACGGTTCACACCAGAAACGTTTAGTATTACCTTAGCTCTGTTTATACTATCTATATCTATACAAATAAATAAAATTGAAGTGTCTGTTTGTAATGTCAAAATAATAGCTTTTTATCTAATGCATATGAAAGTATATAAGGTACCTATACGAAAACATCTGTTTTTTTAATTTTTGTCTGGCTGTCTGTTTGTTCCGGGTAATCTCCGAAACGGCTGAACCGATTTTGACGGGACTTTCACTGGCAGATAGCTGATGTTATAAGGAGTAATATAGGCTACTTTGATTTTAGAAAAAAAATAGGGTTGCGCGGAGACAAACACGTTTTAGTTAAAATCTACGCGGACGAAGTCGCAGGTAACAGCAGCTAGTATTGAAATAAAATATGTATCTTTATTAAACTTTGACATTCATAAGCGTTGCTTTGTGAACTATGACAATGATTCGTAGCTTTACAAGAATTGTGTGGGTAGTCAGATCAAGTGTCAATCGTGGATTTATTATTTCATATACCATAACAACAAATCTTTGTTCAAAATATGGAATAAATTATAATGTTTCAATCAGCCGCGAACTCTAAAAAGAAACGAGTTACCTCACAATAAAATATGTAAATAAAATTCTCAAATATCCCCGCTTTGCTCATTTTTGCCTAAATCCAACATCACCTTTAAGGAAAATATAACGTTAAAATTATCCATTATTCGGCAAAAGTTGTCGTTCATTTAAATACATAAGATAGAAATATGGCAGCGAAATGAGCCATTGATGACTGTAACGGTTTCCATTTCCGAAATGAAATCGTAATAGGCTCTACCTTTAACCTACTTAGTGAGAAAATGTCTGTATTGCCGTTCTTATGTGTGATCCGGCAATGCAAAGCGTGGTAGCGAAGAAAATTTATACACGAACTATTTAGTTTTTAATTTAAGCTGCCTCGGTGAAAGAGCGATAGTGTATTTGACTGCTGTGCATGACGTTTCGGTGGCCAGATGGCGTGTTTATATATTGGGTTCGAGAGTAAATGATACAACGAATAACGAATAAATACTGCGTTTATTGAATGACTAGATATTCCCGCGGTTTCACCCGCGTTTACCGTTACTGCGCTGCCCCCGTGGGTCGTAGCGTGATTATATAGCCTATAGCCTTCCTCGATAAATACCTAAGCTATCCAACACTAAAATAATTTTTCAAATCGAATCAGTAGTTCCTGAGATAAGCGCGTTCAAACAAACAAACAAAGAAACTGTTCAGCTTTATAATATTAGTATAGATTACATGATTTATATAGCTTCTCCCTCACATGCATTTCATTCCCGAATCGAGCTATGGGAATTTTCTGTCTATATACACACAGCTCATACTAGTTTGGGAATCAGTGCTCACACATTAATTGTTACCAACTTTTTGTTACAATAAAGAATTATTATTATATGTATGATTTTTGGAATTGTAATTAGTCATAATAATAAAAAGAATAATATTCTAAGATGTATTAAATCTGCTCATGCACGTATTTATCAAAAAATTGCGACCGTATTTTTGGCTACTTAAACCAGTATGAAAGTTAAATTGGACTATACGTTACATATTGTTAATCATAACCAATTAATAATTAATTTACGCATTAGAAGAGCATTCAATATTATTCAGATACATTGCAACTATTTGAAAATTCGATAATAACCTATAGTAGATAATTATGAAAATTTCAACGGCGAGTAGAACACTAGTTTCTACGCGGCGATTCTATTTTTATTTCATGGGCATGAGAAATTTCCGATAAAAAGTAGACTGTATTATTCTCCGTTCTTTGAGCTAGCCTCGTTATGAAAATCATGCTATTTTATTGCCCCTTTTTGATATCAAGAAACAATGTACAAAAGAATTCATGGCATCAATTTTATTATGATACATTTATCATAATGAAATTGATGCCATCAATTCTTTACCAGGTCAAACTTATCATTATAAGTTTGACCTGGTAAGGGCCGCAGGAAACGATTGGATGCAGGTGGCCTAAGATCCGTCTGTATGATCAACCTTGGGGGAGGCCTATGTCCAGCAGTGGATATCTTTTGGCTGAGATGATGATGATGATGAAGTTTGGATTTAAGATCGTAACGACATTTAGTTAATAATTAGCTGTTACCTGCGACTTCGTCCGCGTAGATTTTAACTAAAAAGTGTAAACGTCTCCGCGGAACTCCATTTTTTTTCTAAAATCAAAGTAGGCAAGTTACTCCTTATAACATCAGCTATCTGCCAGTGAAAGTCCCGGAACAAACAGACAGACAGACAGACAGACAAAAATGTTACAAACATATTCTTTTGTATAGGTACCTTATATATTTTCATATACATTAGATAAAAAGCTGTTATTTTGACATTACAAATAGACACTACAATTTTATTTATTTGTATAGATTTATAGATATGAAAATTTTCAGCATGTTCATATTAAAAACCTTTTTGAAATTAAGTCAATAAATTACCAAACTTCTAATTCGATAGAGATTTACAGAGTCTGTTTCTTGCAGGTAAATGTAGCAATTAACATAAATATAACTTTACTAAACTCACTAACCACTAAACTTTAACGTTCATAAAAGTTACTTAGTGACCTGCGTTGCAAAAATAGGTACCTACCTATAATAAATAATAACTTTTAAAATATGTAAGAGCTGACATGATCATCGTCAAAAACAACTTATACAAACGTATTATAAACTTTGCTGTCTTCTTTTGAATTTTTGACGTGCCTTTAAATTTCTCCATATCGCGCTTGATCTTTTAAAATTATTAACATAATATGTAAGTCTACCTCTGCAGCTTGCATCTTCTTTTTTGTTTCCTATATTTTATTGTATGTGCTCTATTTAACGGCATCATACTTAAATTATTAGTTTGATGTCGAAACGACCTCAAGGCCATGAGGTCCCAGGGCTCGTGCTCTATATAGTGAAATAAGTTTTGTTAAGTTAATTCCTTTCGTTTCGTTATTTTAATTACAATTAAATTTTCTATAATAAAGGTTAGGTATGTTTTGTTGTTATATGTATGTGCATGCTGTGGTCTCCTATAACTGAAGGAGTACACTATACAAAACTAATGTCCATTTGTCTGTGCAATTTTGTGTATATTCTTTGTTACTTACTTACTTATCGTGTCGATGGCAATACATTTTATATAATTTTCGACCAGTTTTCGGCAACGCGGATTGCATTTGGTTTAGCCTGGTACAGGTCATCCATTGTGCACGATTCTGGGCTCATGGGGCACGACAACAGATGCCTCATTGTCTGTGGTGATACGCCGCAGTCACATGCATTCGTACTTGTGTCTATATATCCCCACCTTGACAGATTGTCTTTACATCGGCCAACCTGAGATTCTTTGTTGGAGATCCTTAATAAATAAATAGCAAAAAGGTTGATCGATGTTTGCCGTGACCAGAGCGCTGGTCTTTATTTTGCGGAAATACTAAGCATTTCCATTCAATATGACGATGCTGCCAGTCTTCTGGGCACACTATCAGTAGTCTATGTCACCTATTAGAGGGTTTTATTTTTTCCTTTCCTTTCTTTATTTCTGTTATATAATATGTTGGGTATAAGTTAATAGAATTGTGTATATTGATAATATTCATAAATAATAAACTACACTATTTATTAGTTTTAAATAAACAAAGCAAGATGTCGTAACTTTAGTGGAGTGCACAATAGCATTTGAACGATACTTAATACTGATAACACAAATCATAGGTGTACACTGTATCCTTGTCTGCGTAAGTATCGCGTTAGGCATAATCGCATGCAATTATTATTCGAATGCAATTTGGCGCATCGCTAGTCAAAGTGGATCCGATAGAGATTGCGGGATCTGTTGGCAAACAGACTACATTGGATACATTTGAGCCGCAGTGAACATCAATGAGATAGAATAGATAATATAGTAGTATGGTGACATGGGTTTTAGATGACGCAGAATCTTTTTCAGTTTACATATACATAATAATAACATTAGACGTGTATATAAACTGTCGCAGTGTTGTGCACGAGTCCCTTCTCAGTGTAAGAAGGCTTCGGTGATAGTCGACCACGCAGGCCCAGTGTGAGTTGGCAGGCTTCACGCATCTTCAAGAACGTTATAAAGAACTATCAGACATGTAAGCGTCCTAACGATGTTTTCCTTCATCATTTCGTCGGCTTCGATGACGTAGTGGTTAGTTTAACCGACTGCCACGCCTGAGGGCGCGGGTTCGATTCCCGCACAAGTCAAACATTTGTGTTTGAACATGGATGTTTGTCTTAGTGTGGGTGTTTCTATGTATAATATGTATGTATTTACAAAAAAATAAGTATATGTGTATGTTTATCTATTGTCTAGTACCCATAGTACAAGCTCTACTTAGGTTGGGCTAGATGGTGTTGTGTGTATGTGATAGAATATTATTATCATTAGACCTAACGATAATTAACTGTTTAATATGCACATAACTTCGAAAGCAGAGATGCGTGTCTTGCGATCAAACTCGAGATCTCTGCGTAGCAGTCCAACGATCCCACTAGGCTTTAACTGCTGCATCGTTTACTTACATTGTACCATTTATTTCAGAGGCTCAAAATGGGAAGGAGACTCCGTATTGGATAATAAAGAACTCTTGGGGTTCGAAGTGGGGTGACAGTGGATTCTACTACTTAGTACGCGGTCGTAACGCGTGCGGCATCGCCTCTGATGTTTCCTTTGCTATGGTTGCATAACCTATACTTACGTACTTATAATGAGACCGAGAAAACGTCTACCGAAAACATTTTCAATAGATTTTTTAACTGATGAAAAAGGTAAAGGTTTCTGTTTTATAGTGACATAAAATTGTATTCTGGTATCACAATAAACTATTTTCTTTTGCTTCTTTTATGCTTTGTTTGTTTCTGATTTGATCTTTCTTCTTTTTTTTCGTATGATTAGTGGCCAACCTGTTGTCAAGAGTTATTCAAGCCTCTGACATGGCTTAACGACTGCTGTCAATTTGACAACAACCGGGACCGACTTTTTACGTGCCCTCTGAAGCGCGGAGACGCTCAGATGAAATATCACTAAGCGGTCACCTATAGGCTGACCGCACCCAACGTTGCTTAACCTTGCTAATCGTTTACCGATCAATGAGTGCAACTGGCTATGAGCGCCTTATCACATGTAAGCATTCAACTATATTTAACGTCGTGTCAAATTCATAAAATATATCAGCTAAATATCGTCTCCAAATAAATTTGTGTTATATTCCTGCGGAAAATAAGATCTCTCCTTTTTAGGAGGCATTATGATGATAATGAAAGAATAATGGTTTGTATATCTGGCGTTGGAAGTAGTGCCATAGCTCAGTGGGGAGACCAACAGACTACAATAAAGAGGGTCTCGGGTTCGAACCCACGTCGCGTACCTCTGACTTTCGGAAGTTATGACTTTTCGAAATTATATGCGTATTGATTGACAATTATCGCCTGCTCTGTGCCTCCGAGAGCACGTTAAGCCGTCGATCCCGGCTGCCATGAACATCTATGGCAGTCGTTATTGGGAAGTCATTGCCCTCTAATATCCTGACACTGGTCTAGCCTTAAGATATCGTTAGCCTTCCAGTTACGGAGGTCAGGTGTCAGCCGCTCCGTGTAAAAACTGATATCCAGTCAAAACCGGTTAGACTAGAAAGCCGACCCCAAGTGACTTGGGAATAATAAAAGCTAGGGAGAAAATATCTGGCGTTGAAAGTAAAGTAACTCTTCTTCACAGCATCGACAAGGCATGACTGACCAATGATATCCGCACCATTCATAATATCAATCATACATTAACTCAAACGGGGTATACTTTACTGTTCTCGCTTATAATTATAAACAATACGTCAATATTAACTTACAATTTTAACTCTTTCGTGGTTTAAACTATAATCTGTATTACGGGCCTAATTATAAAAATAGCAAGACAACATATCTAAAGCAATAAACCCAACCAGCTCGCCGCTTCAATTGAAACTGAAATATGCTGTGATAAAGGTTTATTAAAATTGTTTATCAAGATCGTCAGTCAATAAGTCTTAACAGATAACCATTTGCAGACGAATATTTGGTTGAACTCAATAGTTGAACATGGCCACTGTCTCGCCGGTATCATTAATATTCAATTGTGTCTAGACATTGGCTCTTCGATTATTAATAACTAAACGTCACCAGTTGATTTTTAATGTGGCTAGAGAACTTAAGTTATAATATTTAATTATGAATATCATAAAGTGGTTCTAAATATCGTGGTTGGTAAACATCTGGTTTTCTCCAGCAAGGTATACGCCACTTTAGCCCAGAATAGCTTGACACAGAGGTATCCCCAAGCAACAGAGCTTGACCTCAGGTTTTTCTTGACTATTAGCGGCAGACGAGCCCGCGACCTATCTAATGGAAGCCATTCCAAGAAAACAATCAAGCCGCTGCTTATCGTAAATCATACATGTAAAAAACAGGCCTTAATCAACAACCTACATCGAGAGCGTCATTAAGCAAGCTTCGCGAAAACTCGGATTTCTGAACAGGGTGAGGTGGCTCTTCGCTCCTGGGCAGCTGTGCCTATTGCATAAGGCGCAAGTGCGCCCTTGCGTGAAGTACTGTTCTCATCTTTGGGATGGCTCCACGCAGTACTTGCTGGACGCTCTCGACAGGTTACAGCGGCAGGCAGTCCGTATCTTCGGAGATCCAGAAGTCACGAGGTCACTGGAACCTCTGCAACTCCGTAGGGACATTGCCTCATTAGCATGTTTCTACAGAATATACCACGAGGAGTGCTCTGAAGAGTTATCCCACCTTATCCCGCCCTCCCCTTTCCTATACAGAACAACGCGTGCTGGGCTCAGATGCCATCCTTATACGGTAGAGTCGATTAGAGCGCGTACCAACAAGTTTGGGTCCTCATACTTCTGCTGAACGATCAAGGTATAGAATTCTCTGCCAAGGCACGTTTCCTTCTTCCTTCAATCTTGGGTTATTTAAGCGGTGCGTGAAAAAGCACCTTCTCAGGCCGTCAAAGTAAATACCTCAATATCGCCTCAGCTGCTATGAGGACGGTGTGAAGGCCACTGCTCTTAGACCACATGACTGCTTACCATCAGGCGGAGTGTGGTCATTTTGACGAGCAACATAAAAAAGCACACTGTATGCTGCCTATTGTAAGCGGTTACCATAACAAAGGAGACAGGAGTAGGAGAAATAAGAGATAGAAGAAACTGAGGAGTGATTAAGTCGCTGGCGCTCGCACTCAACGCATGACATACAACTGCTACTTTTGTAGATGTTCAATAGAAAGATAGTACTTCGCGACAAATACGGTGTATCATAGTGCAATAAGCGAGTTGAAAATCTCACCTGACCTGTTGTAGGACTTTCAGAGATGTAATAGAGTCAGCAATGTGCATAATATATGTAAAATATCCTTGGTATTCGTAGACTCCAACTATCTAATGGCTATAGTAAAGGCTTGCAACCAAGTGGATCGATTGGCACCTGTTCTCGTTTGTTTATACCTTTGTATATTGAAGTGAAAACTTCTTTAGGCGCGTTTAGCACTTCTTGGGTGAAAAAAATCATAGAACTCGTGTCATCGTCACGCTTCCACACTTTCCATTTTTGAATTATTGTAAAACATTAACAATATCTCAGAAATGGTGCGTCCTACGCAAAAAATAACGAAATTTAGACCCTCTTAATAACCTCGAAGAGAGTTTTAGGAACTAGCATCCGACCCGCCCCTTTTTTTATTATTTTTTTGTAGTGAAAACTGCTTTAGGCGCGTTGAGCACTTCTTGGGTGAACAAAAATAATGGAACTCGCGTCATCGTCACCGAACGCTTTCCATTTTTGAATTATTTTTGGTTTATAATTTGGTTTATAAAGAAGCGTTTATGATCAAGGATTAAAGTTTTCACTTCTATCGGCAGTCCCCAAAGACTGCCCCAATATTTCTTTTTTTTAGCAGTTTTATAAGATAAATCAAATATATCGAAAATAATCGAAAGTTTAACAAAGTCTAAAGTAGTAAACCGTCAGCGCATACCATCATTTTATATACGTCCATATTAAACTTGTATCGTATTGGTCGAACGACTAAGCCACATTGTATCTCAGGTTACAAACTGGTTAGTTCTTGAAACTTGTATCCTATACGATAAGTTCAGCAAACCTATTTATTGTCCCTGCTGTATCCGTCCATTGTTTTAACGTGCGACAGTAGTTTGCTCGGTGATTCACTTTCTATAGAACTGCTATACAAATCATTCAGGCATGTCGAAGTACTTTGTATAGGAGACGTACGTTCCCAGTATTCGCAAAGGAACAAGTTGTTGCGTATGAATACTTTGTTCTTCTACATATAACAATATGTTATTGTGGATCTACTATAAAGACATATAAATTTCTTTTTGCGTAAATTAATTTAATGTCTTATGATCTACAAAAAAACATAATGTATTAACCTGAGTCGCAGCGGCACACTGGCGGCCAGACTCAATAGATTTTTAATTATGTCTGGTTTGACAGACTACATATAATTTCGAATGCTGTTCTATCAATAATTGAAGACTGTAAATAAATAAAAAATACAGACGTATCACACCGCATATTTCTTACATTAAAATTTGTTTTAAAATTTCCGAAATAAGAAAATGCGTTTTTTGCTCACATAACTACAGAGGGTAAAGCTCTTAATTTGATAAATGATGATTGATTTGATTGATCTGGGCTAAAGTGAGAATTACCTGAGATTGCATTTCTTGATATTCCTTCAATGTTACCATTCAAATTGACGTCCAGTAATAGGTTCACCTAAATTTATAATTTAGGTACCATGCTATCTTCGTAACGTTACTTTTAGCAAAGGAGTTCAAGCTATTTACACAACTTACATACTCGCAAGCAAAACCATGATTGTCAGCAAAAATTCATATCCATCCCTCAGTCTCTCAATAATAACGAAAACAACAAAGTTTAATAAGACAACTTAACTTGTAAAATCTTTATTCTTACGTTTTGAACTTTAAGTTTGTATGAAATGGTAGAATAGGTGTAATATAAAGATATTGACGTCATGAAACGTGTAATGTCTTATTGTAAGCACTTGTTTTATTAAACAAGATATTACAATGTACAACTTTGATGCTGATTTGAATGTTAAATTAAAAACGTTCACTCGTAAATTCTTGATGTGAGAAAGGTAAGTTTAATCATTAGTATAGTTACTAAAAGCTAAATATATTATATCCCGTACTTATATAATCTTTTCTAAAGACGGCTCTGACGCTTGAAATAATTTATGTGTCAAATCTATACAAACATTGAAATAACAACTATAAATTTTCTACACTTAGACTCTCTCTCTCTGTAGTCGGTTCCTCATGTTTGAGGATCGTGATCATCGTTGGATAATCCACACTTGGATCGAACGATTTGCCTCCATCGGTTCCTGTTCATGGCACTTCTGACCACCGAGCTGAGTTTGGGTGAAGATGAGTGCTTTACTTGATCGGTCCATCTGGTTGGGAACCGTCCTTGAGCTCTCTTCCCCTCCGTGTTCCCAACTACGATCAGCTTTTCGAGATTCTCATCTCCTCTCTGTACTATGTGGCTGAAGTATGTCATAATGCGCTGCTGACAAATTGTGGATAGGCGGATTTTTATTCCAAGCTGCGCAAGAATCGATGCATTGGTGCGTTTGGCAGTCCACGGTATCCGCAGCATACGCCTCCAGCACCACATCTCGAATGCATCAATTCTCTGCCTTTCTCGAGCCAGTATCGTCCACGTTTCCACTCCGTACAGGAATATTGGGAATATTAAAGAGCGTACACTTAGACACGGAACTACTATTTCTGGA
This sequence comes from Catocala sponsa, assembly GCA_963564715.1. NCBI lineage: Eukaryota > Metazoa > Arthropoda > Insecta > Lepidoptera > Erebidae > Catocala > Catocala sponsa. The sequence continues at coordinate 4,366,319 of OY751337.1, forward strand.
TCATACAATTCTTGTCAACATCCCACCATCAAACCCACAACCCAGAGCGTAATGGCAGTGGCGAAGCGGCCACTTAAATCACTAAGCTATCTGTCATTGAATTAAAGTTGTTATTAAATTGCCAACCTATATTAAGTACTGATTTTTATTATTAGTTTTCTTAATCTGTCAATTGCTAGAATGTCAGACACAATTGTTTATCAATAATGTCTGCAACTCGTTATTAATGAGGAAGTTTGACAGATTATTTATACAAACCCTGTTAAAAAGTGTTAACATCGGTAATAAAAATATTTTTGATTAAAAAATCTATCTTTAATTGATTTCAAAATCACTTTAACATTTAGGTTACTAAGTACCACTTATGACAGTCAAACGTCAGTGAAGTCACTGAAATTACATTTACAAGAAACTCACCACATTTTGTTAATTATCTTGCAATCGCTCTTATTGTTAAATTACCACGTTCGTAATTTCGACCTTGACGTGGAATCTATGAATAAGATATTCCAAAAGCCCTACAAATTCAGTAACATTTTCATAGAAAATCCTTTTGCTAATTTATTTATTTTATGGAATTGAAATATTACCAATACCGTGAATTTCTAAACAAAAGTGACAAATAACATGTTTTAGCCATTAGTGATATATCTGGTCAACATACCTGAAATATCTAAAGCTGTCAAAATTTCTGGAACATCTAAAGCTGTCAAAAGTCCGTGTAATATAACAAAGACAGAAACTAATAGAAATTGACAAAATAAATTACACTATAACTATAAATTCTACTCATCGCCATACATATAATTACGTATAATAGGAATGTATTTACAAAAAAAAAGTATATATATGTATGTTTATCCATTGCTTAGTACCCATAGTACAAACTCTGCTTAGTTTGGGCTAGATGGTGTTGTGTGTATGTGGTAGAATATTATTATATTATATTATTATTATTATTATACATTGTCCACGGCTCTTTACCGGAAGGTCTAAGCAGAAATTTATTATGCCAATTATACATTTTAACAGTATACTGTTGCCGTGCCCGACAGACTTCAATAACTGTTACCAAAAACCTGATCAGATAAGACTTTTTATATAGTTATGGATTGCAATGTTTGAAATCCTATATTATATTATAAAAGCGAATGTGAGTTTGTTTGTTCACGCCTTAACTACTCGACCGATCATAATGAAATTTCGCATATACGTTGTTAGGGTACAAAATAGGACGTAAGGTACCTTTGATTCAGAAAAGAGTACTGTTGCCGAGGGATAGAAATTTGTTAACAAAATCTAAAAAAACGCGAGCGAAACCGCGGGGTAAGTCTAGTTGATATATAATTGGAGCTTATTACCGACTAACGATAACAGTTCCAGACTTCAGATAGCTACTGAGATTTCTTAATAGAAAAGCCCAATAACACTTTGCCTAATCAGGAAATCGAGGATGAGTACTCGTGTAACGAGATCCGCGGTTCTCTTTTTCTTTTAAAACTCATAAACAAGGAATTATTACTGTATCACAAAGGAACTTTACAAAGATTCAAACAACGGACATAAAGAACATCCAGGTGCGGAACAACGGTGTAGGATTCGAATCCACAACTCTCTGGCGATGGCGTAGTGGTTAGTGTAACCGACTGCCACGCCTGAGGTCGCGGGTTCGATTCCCGCACAAGTCAAACATTTGTGTGCATGAACATGGATGTTTGTCTTGGTCTGGATGTTTCTATGTGTAATATGTAAACGACGCCCCCAAGGAATAAACCTGTATTATACTATTACTGACTTTTTACTGTTATGTCATTTTCGGTATCTATGGGTCGGGATACACATATACAATTTTTTTAAATTTTTGCTGCGGTAATTTCCAACGGTTTTCCTAATAACATTTTTGTTCTTTGGAAATTTTCCATTTTTTATTTACCTGAAAAATAACGAAATACACTGTTACAAAAAAATTATGTGGTTACATTTCGGTAAAGTAATATTACTTTAAAATATTTCAGGTAAAATTCTGGTCAATGCGATTACAGGTTTACTATCGTAAATTTTGTGGTAGACATTTTCGGTAATGCACTGTTACAGTTTTCATCCGGGACGACATAAAATATTTTCAATGATTACGATAATATGACTACCAAAAATGTTCTATAAAATACCGGTTACGCTACTTTACACTTTTATGGTTATTTAAAATTTTACCATAACAAGTCAGTAACTGAACATTACAATCTCTCACTGTAATGAAAAAAAACGTTTAATAATCCAGTAAAGCAATATTATGCCTATGATTTTTAATAAATTTACAAGAATAATTCGGTAAGTAAACATTACTGGACTTAATATTGATAAGTCAGGATCGTAAGATATCAATACCCTAAAAATTTTATGAAACCATTTTTGGTAATATGTATTTTGGTGAATAACTAATTCTGTGTATATTTAATAGTTACACTTAATACTATAAACTTTTCGGGTAAAAATTAGCTTTTCCGTCATATAACAATGTTGTCATGATTATTACCTTTTGTTGAAGAGATATACCCGAAAAATACTAAATCATTTTTCCTGTAAAATTAGATTTTTGCGATTACCGATTACAAAAAAAAATAAAAAAAGTATATATGTATGTTTATTCATTGTCTAGTACTCATAGTACAAGCTCTGCTTAGTTTGGGCTAGATGGTGTTGTGTGTATGTGGTAGAATATTATTATTATATAAAGGTAAAGGTTAACTTATTAGATAAAAAATCTACACAGACATTTAGACATTACGTCCACTAACTTAATTTTTAAAACTCTACACTCTATTAACATCAATCACAAAAGCACTCAGTCATAGAACAAAATTTTTCTCCGAGCCATCGTCGGTCAGTTAGTCAATTTATAAATCAATTGGTATTCTAGACGTCGATAGCCCTCGGGTGCTATCTAGGCCGATGATGAGGGTTGAGGATCAGCCCACTTGGCACCAACGGCCTATTACTATAACCAAATTGAATGGTCACGCAATCGAATAAAACCTCATTTTTGCTTGAAGCTGTGTATTTTTTGGTTGATGTTACTTAGCAGAGATGCTTTATGTTCTTTGACAGTATTATTATATCTGTTCGTGTTACTATGTCATAAAATACAATTTATTCTTTGCTTAATTGAGTATTATAGCCTAGTGGGAAACCATTGGAACCAACTACTACGCAGAGGTCTGGAGGTCTTTATATACAGGCCTGGTATTATTATTATTACTAGCGGTCGCCAAGTGGTCGAAATTCGACCACAATTGATTTAAATTTCAGCGCCGAAAGCTACTAATAAAACGTTTAAATTTTGATACAAGGCACTGTTAAACAACATTAGAATACAAATACCGCCAATTATACAGAACAACAAATTATAATTAAACAACAGAAAATTCCGAAAATTAAGTCCATCACAAAAGAAACACGAAAGACATGGCAACTTTCCTCGGAGCCTGTTTTCTGAGAACATAAATTAATATTGTCTTATGTTTACGCGAATGTTATACATTGAAATTAATCAAACTTTATACGGATTTCATCAAATAAATAAAAATAATTTCACACAAAATATAAAAGCCGCTATATAATTTTAATGAGATCATGACTCAAAGGTCATCAAATCTTATTTGATATTCGTCATAATTTTTGTTTAAAGAACATCGGTGCTAATTAAATTTTGACCTACGCCATTGAGCGTAAACTTTGACTCTTACGACTGAGTTGTGTTTAATAATTCACAAAGCTTCTGTTAATGTAAGATATTTGTTTTGTGTACATTCAACAGGAGAGTTGGTTAGAGTTATTATATCACTGACTGTTATAATCTTCCAAGGAAAATGTGGGTAAGGATTTTAACTTGAGAAAGTTATCAAACAATTTGATCTTGTATGAATCTTGCATTGTTTAATACAACCGAAGGCATACAAATATGCGTCCTTTTTATAGTTACTAATTATAGTATCTTATGGACGCTTGCAACACCTGACCTATGCATACCAACGCTTAGGAAACGACTCCCTGTGCTTTTAGCGTAAAGAACAAAGTTAGTGGAGCCTCTTCAATTTGAACGAAATCCCTTTGAAATCCTCTAAATTATGATGAAGTTATGTTTTTATTTGATAATTAATCGCCGTTGCCCTCTTAAATAGGCTTTATTTGGATCGGCTTTCTGGTATAAATGATTTCGATTGAATATTAGCAATTTCTAAGGAACTTATTGTTCATACATTATTAAATTAACTTTTTAGTCACATCTTGTTTTTCACTCTGTAGTCATATTATTTCCATTTTGTTAGCTACCTGTTTTATTTTTCACGTAATAAAAACGAGTTTATTACTAGCAACCAGCTATATTAAGGTCTCATTTTCTACTGGAAAATTACCAAGTGTGGAACTCAATCCGAACATCAAATCTGTGACCATGAAGTCAGGCGTTTCCAAACCACCATCAATAGAATATAATTTCTAACTTTGTTCTACTTAAAACATACGCAGCATAAAAAATAAAATGTAAATATTTATTAGACTCGTTTGCCTACCAGACCGGACATGAGCTGCCGGTCCGGTATTCACCGTGCATCGAGCGAATCGATGTGATGTACACGCTACAATGCCTAACTCACAAAGGATTGAACTAATGATATTATTTTTAGCCGATTTTTTTGTATATAATGCTACTGCCTTTTACTATGAATTGCCATGGTACGGGAATGTATTGAAATACAGCTGATGCTGTATAGTAGATCAAACATTTTATGTACCTCTTTGTCTTCAGCTCAGGCAAAAGAAAAATAAGTAGGTATATGTCAAAAGCCACTCCCTTGGACTTCCAGATCACTCTATTGGTGGATATCACTAGTCCCTTACAAAAGCGTCTCAGTTCCGTTATCTCCGTTGAGGTCTGCTCCAAACTTTTTACTAAAGTAGACAAAGGAGCTTAAGGTTGCCAATTAATTGGTGACGTCACGAATAAGCTGGTTCTCTCGTGAAACAGGTACCTACACTGTTATTGCATTTCGCCCGTAATCCGAAGGACCACATAATATATAACTCTGTCACACATAATAATTTATCTGTAGGTCTGACAGGTTAAGTAATACACATACACGTAACCCTGAAGCGGCACATGTTAATACAGGACAAACATTATTAATCCTAACTAATATTATAAAAGCGAAAATGAGTTTGTTTGTTTGTTACCTTTTCACGCCTAAACTACTGAACTGATCATCCTGAAATTTTGCATATACGTTGTCAGGTGTACAGAAACGGACATAGGCTACCTTTCATCCCGAAAAAAATTACTGTTCCCGAGGAAAACAATAATAACGTTCTTATGATAATAGATGGCGCCACGTGTCTTTCGAATCATGATTGAATTATATTATTACAAGCAGAGTACAACCCGAATTTATTGTCAAATTCTAAATTAACGCAAGCGAAGCCGCGGAAAAAACTAATTATTTTATATTTAGTTGGACGTGTGTTATCCGCACTTAGCCTCATAATTGGGCCATTGTGCATGAGTGACCGACGCAAAGGGTCTTGGTTATCTTTAATGATATATTTTGATAGTCTCATTGAAATCAATACCTAGTCTAGTAGGCGATCATTGAACATGCAGAGGTCTCGAGTTCGATCCCAAGGCACGCACTTCTGAATTTAGTTACTTGCATATTAAACAGTTATTCCTCGTTGATTTTAACGATAAAAGAAAACATTGTGAGGACACCTGCATGTCTAAGAGTTGTCCATCACGTTTTCGAAGATATGTGAAGTTTGCTAACCCGCACTGGGCCAGCGTCATAGACTATGGCCTAACCCTGCTCACGCTAAGAAAAGGCCAGTGCCCAGCAGTGGGACAGTTAATGTACGGGGCTGATATTATTAAAGTAGACAGATTCGGTGGCGTAGCGGTAGTAAATACGACAGCTGTGCATGGAGTCTTGCACTCGATTCTCGGGCAAAGTGTTATCGAAATTTTCTGACTACAAATTTTGAGTAACAGCACAGCTTTGTATAAGTACAAGGTAGGCAGGAAGGTTCCTAAGGCAGTAGGCATGTCCCTATTATGTGGAGGAAATATGGTATAGCCTTTGCCTCCAACAATTGTCTTCAGAAATATAGGTCTGAGACTATAATTGAAGTTTACTATGAAACCAAATGTGAATATCAAAAAGATTTCATAGTCTAAACTAATAATAATAATGTTCTATCACATACACACAACACCATCTAGCCCAAACTAAGCAGAGCTTGTACTATGGATACTAGACAATGGATAAACATACATATATATAATATTGTCTTCTGTTTACGCGAATGTTATTCATTGAAATTAAACTACTATATACGGATTTTATAGCGTTGTTTATTTGACACTGTTACAAAATTTTTTGAAAAACTGTTACACTACTATAATCACTATTAAACTTTACAAATTTTTAAGCTATTTAAATTATTGAAATTATTAAAACTATTTATACTATTACTATACTATTATACTATTTAGATTTATTTTTACACTTTCCCCGACGTTTCGGTTGCTTTTCAGCAGCCATGGTCACGGGGAGACTAAGATGGTAGTTGTCTCAATGTTCCAGTGTAGTTATTTCAAAGTACCCGAACATAATTTAATCCTGGGTGTTTCTATTTACGCAGAATGAGCTCAAAGTATCATGAAGTCTAGCTGTGGTTTGCTTCTTCTTGGGTTTGACTATTTGGATTACTGGATCCCAAGCTGGTGGTACACTCCAACCATCTTCTCTATTGAAATTAGGATGTTTCTTGATTTCAATAGCCTCGCGAAGCATCCTTGGTAGGAATCGGTGTTCTTTAGCAAGCATCTGTGGTTTGTCAAATCTCAGGTAGTGGTTGGTCCCCTGTTGCACATGTTCACACACAGCAGACTTCAACGAGCGTTGGTGTTTTACATCAGCTATGTGTTCTTTTATGCGGGTGCCTATGCTTCTCTTGGTTTGACCAATGTATGAGAGTCCGCAGTCACAATCTATTTTATAGACCCCTGCATCTTGTAAAGGTAGTTGGCACTTGACAGATGGTAAAAATTGACTTATCTTCGTTGGCGGCTTGAAGTATGTATTGATTGAAGCTCGCTTCAAGATGTAGCCAATCTTGTCAGTGACACCCTTCACATAAGGTAGTATAGCAGGCTGGCGCTCGACTGTCAATCCGTATATAGTAGTTTAATTTCAACATACATATATACTTTTTTTTTGTAAATACATGCATATTATACATAGAAACACCCAGACCAAGACAAACATCCATGTTCATGCACACAAATGTTTGACTTGTGCGAGAATCGAACCCGCGACCTCAGGCGTGGCAGTCGGTTACACTAACCACTACGCCATCAAGGCCGACAACAATATAAGAAGAGAAACAAATTGTAAACAATAATTGGACTTAATATTGTGTTCTGTTTACGCGAATGTTATTCCCTTTACATGAGGCAGTATAGCAGGCTGGCGCTCGACTGTCTCCCCGTGACCATGGCTGCTGAAAAGCAACCGAAACGTCGCGTAGGGGAAAGTGTAAACATAGCATTTGACGGCCTCGATGGCGTAGTGGTTAGTGTAACTGACTGCCACGCCTGAGGTCGCGGGTTCGATTCCCGCACAAGTCAAACATTTGTGTACATGAACATGGATGTTAGTCTTGGTCTGGGTGTTTCTATGTATAATATGTATGTATTTACAAAATAAAATGTATATGTATGTTTATCCATTGCCTAGTACCCATAGTACAAGCTCTGCTTAGTTTGGGCTAGATGGTGTTGTGTGTATGTGATACAATATTATATTATATATATTATATTATATAAATAGTATAATTGTATAGTAATAGTATTAATAGTTTTAATAGTTTCAATAATATAATTAGCTTAAAAATTAGCAAAGTTTAATAGTCATAGTAGTATAATAGCAGTTTCTAAATTTTGTAATAAAGTGTCAAATAACGCGATAAAATCCGTATATAGTAGTTTAATTTCAAACAATTGGACTTCATTTAAATAAATAAACAAATCATTATTTTATTACTGGTTCACCGCTTCTTTCGATGAGACATTAATAATAGAAATACCAAATTATAACGACAGGACTATTTGCATGTTGCTGATCGTTTAAAATCATATTACGCTTCCAACCAGCGCAAGACACTGATATTTCAGGTACATAGCTGATGGCACAACTCGGGCTAAAGGAATCTGAACCTAATCCACTCCAATCACAATACAAGTTTCTAAAGTTACTTCCCTCCCTGAATAAATACAAGCAGAATATTGCAGTTTGAGCAAATACCCAGGCTTAAACGATTGTCAGATCTAAATATTGGCAATCGCATTTATCCAAACGCTACAACTAACTATATATAAATAATATAATAATATCAGCCCTGTATTAAACTGTCCCACTGCTGGACACGGGTCTCTTCTCACTATGAGAAGGGTTAGGCCATAGTCCACCACGCTGGCCTAGTACGGGTTGGCAGACTTCACATATCTTCGAGAACATTATGGAGAACTCTCAGATATGCAGGTTTTTCCTTCACCGTTAAAGCAAGCGATAATTAACTATTTAATATGCATATAACTACGAAAAGTCAGAGATGCGCGCCTTGGTTTCGAACTCGAGACCTCTGCGTGGCAGTCTAACAGTTCCCCACTAGGCTATCGCTGCTTATATACAAACTAACAACTAACTATGCCACAATTAATCAATACGCTTAAAACATTCAAACGCCGTCCTACTTTGCTGAGACCATAAACTTTTGAAGCGCAAGCTTTACAATATTATGCGGCGCAATAGAGAAGTGGCGTTTTCAATCCATCTGTTCCCCAGGGCACTGCTTTAGCTCGGAACTTTTCAATTACTACACTATAATGCGGTTTAATGTTACTTTTACAACTGGCCTTTCAACTCCATGGACTTGACGTATAATAATTATTTAATGAATGTACAGTAGGCTAAATTCATGTAATTTCTTGACGCACCGATCAAGTTGCGGTGCAATTGCAATTAAGTTTACGTCTTAGTGCAAAATGGTATTCTTGTAATTGTTTAGCTGCGCGTGTGCTGCACGTAAGCTGTACGTAAACTGCGCGTGTGCTGCGCGTCAACTGTACGTCAGTCGTATGTAATACTTTTGACAAATGAATAGGTGAATACCGATCAAGTTGCGATCTGAATCACGCACATAAAACGCGCAGCAGTAGAATACTCTAAAGCGCTCGCGTGACGCGAACTTGACGCGAGCGTATCTGACAGTGGTTGTCAAAATTACGAAAATACGAAAGGGGCTGTTTTGATCGAAACTTAACTGCAACTGCACTGCAACTGAACTTATTTAATTACGTGAATTAGCCCACAGTTCTTGCAACTCACGAAGGCGAGCGGGCTTTATTTGTAGTTGAATGTAAACATGCACAGTGTGGTAGTGTGCGTGTTTGACAGAGCGGTCAGTTGCGAGCGACACTTAAACACACACATACGCGTTTACCACAAATATAGCCCGCTCGCCCTCAGGAGTTGCAAAAACTTATACCTATAGTATATCAGACAAGGTTTCACGCCTGTCATCCTAAAGATGTAGCCAGAAGTGTCATACATTCCCATTTCGCCGGATGTGGTATAATATTCCACGTAATATATCGTCCCTATAGGCCGCTATTGCCATACTCCGTGCTGCTTATGATAATTTCTTGACAGAAAAACCAAATAGCATTGCTCGATCCAGGACTCAAATCCGAGACCTCACGCTCAGCGCTCGCATTCCCTACCCCTGCGTAACCAAAACAGCATAAATTAATATCATCCTAATTAAATACAAATGTGATTGTTACGTATTCACGCCTTAACTGCTTGACCGATCATCATGAAATTACGCAAACACGTTGTCAGGGATACAGAAAAGGATGTCCTTAGATTACAGTACTTTTTCTAGATAAAAGGTACATAATTATGTATTATGTACCTGTACTTTTTCTGGATAAAAGGTACATAATTATGTATTATGTACCTTTTATCCAGAAAAAGTACTGTTATCTTATCTTATCTTACGTGGGGGCCAGTCAGTGCAGACCGGCAACACTTAGATCCAGTGGATATTTTGTGTCGACTCTCTCCCAATAACGACTGACATAGATGTTCATGGCAGCCGAGACTAGCGGCTTAACGTGCTTTCCGATGCACGGAGCAGGCAATAATTGTCAATCAATACACACATAATTCCGAAAAGTCATATAACTTCCGAAAGTCAGAGGTGCGCGACGTGGGTTCGAACCCGAGACCCTCTGCATTGCAGTCTGTTAGTGTCCCCACTGAAATATCGCTGCTCGATAAAAAAAAGTACTGTTACTAACCGAACCTAACCTAAATTTACACGAGTGACGCCGCCGGCATAATCTAATATTGGTGCCAATTCTGTTGTCACAAAATTCTCTAAACTTAACTAAAAATCACTAAATTTTTTTTTAGTCCTGTCACTTATAACGATTTCAGAATACGAAATGTAATTTGAGAGGACTAAACTAAATTTTAGTGATTTTTAGTTAAGCTTAGAGAATTTTGTGACAACAGAATTGGCACCATTGTATAACTGATATACATAGTTTGATACCTTTGTCCCTGTGGAGGTGGCAAAAGTGTTCACATCCACATTTCACCGACCATCGTTTTAGGTCTCAAGTCTATTGCTGTCTGCCGGGCATTGACAAATTCTGTGCAAGTAGCAACTGAGAATTTCTAAATAGAAAAACCTAATAACACAGTTCGACCTAGAAATCGAATTCGAGCTTTCATCGACAGCATTCACTACCGCTGCGCAACCAAGGCACAGAGTGTATAATTTAATATCAAGTATTTACTTCTACTCCTTAAACGTAGGTAATACATATATCCAGACCAAGGACATTGCTGAACGACTATAAATAATTTGCCTAAAACCAACAGCGAAGGAAACTTACCTAGTTTCTGTATTCAAAATTATAACTTCTTCGACGTAAATTCTTAGAAAAGCAGATCAGTAATATCATAACTCTTAACATATTATAGTTGTAAACACTTCTTGGAAATATACAATATTGAAAATACGAATTTCAGTTTATGAGATTATACGTTTAATATTTTCCAGTCAACTTAATTTTTACCTGCTCATCTATACTTATAATAAAACTGTAGAGAGGTCAATTCTGTACATTGAATATATATTCAAAATTAATATTGGAGGATGAATGGTGATCGATACTGATGACAAAAATGCAATCAGTAAATTTTTTGTCTGTCTGTCTGTCTGTATGTGCACGCATGGGTCAAAAACTACTGAAGGTATTTTAACCAAACTTGGTACGATTGTAGTCCATACTCCTGGGCAGGTTATAGGCTATATAACATAACGCTAAGACACATAGGAGCTGAGCAGTGACGATAAATTTGAAGCAAGTCAGACGAAAATGCGCTTTCGAGCTGTTACACGGCACCGTGGCGAAGTGTTTTTAAAAAAAGAAATTTTAACTGGCTAAATGAAGTTTATTAAACACTTGGAATATAAAATAGAAATAGCAAAATAAAGATATGGTACAATGATATAGAAATGTATCTGGCACACTTAGGAATAGTAAGTTGCGTTCGCGACGGGAGATGTGCACAGACTAATGTTCGTTAGTACTGCGCTTATGATGAAGGCAAAAGTGCTGACACGGGACTTTTAGGCATTGGCAGGGGTTTCTGTCGAGTACAGGGGATTTTGGACTAGGTAAGGGAATTAGGGTACAATACGGATTCGTAACAGCCCCCCGATTAAGAGTAAACTACATGTTTTAGAATGAAGTTTACGGGAAAGGAATATTTAACAAGGATTTAACCAATGCGGAGAGAAGGAGCTGTTAAATTAGGAAGTTCGACTTCTTCGTTTTCGGGTTCAGTATTTGGATTCCTAGGAGTGTTGGAATAAATTATTTTCTTAAGTATGCCAAATTTCTTACATATTTTGAACATAATGTAACTTAAGACTAAAAATAGGATTACAATAGTAATAGTAGTATAATATGTTTCATATAAGACAATATGAGGCTTTTCTATTATTTTATTTAGTTATTTTAACAATTTAGGGTTTTCAAATGCAATAGAGTCTAAATTAACGTTTTTCAAGTTAACAGGAGGTAAATTTGATACAATGCTAGTATATTTTGACAAATTACAGCAAGAGTCATTGAGTATGCTTAACTTACTTTTTAAAGGTTTTAGAAGTATATTTACATTATTCTTAGAAACTAATCGTGTGTCTTTACAATAAGCGACACAACTTTGGGGTAAGTACAATATTCCACTACCGCTTATGTCTATTTCGACAGTTGATGCGTTACATTCTATGCTTAATTTAGTTTTTTCAGACATAACAAACAACCACTTGTTGTTTTGTAGTTGTTGCCAAATATTTACATTGCCAGTGAAGAATTTAGTATTACACAATTCAGGTATTTCAGTAAGTACTTTACTGATAATTTCGGTTTCACAAGAAGGGGTTGCAACTGAAGAATAAGATATTGGTGTATTACAAAGGTAATGGTTATCACTAATTATTTTACAATCGTTCAAGTTATCCAGTTTACAATACGTGGATTTGTCTTTGCTTATGCCTAAATATTTAGAAGAAGGGATGATAGTGGTATAAGACACGGGGTTGTGAGGTTCATAGGGCGCTGGACAAGGTAAGTTATGGTATAAGTAAAAGCTAACTGGGTTTGCTAATGGTATGTTTAGGACAAATACTATTCTGTTATCATTTTGATAACATGACAAAGAGGACATGTTTATTATTGTTTGTATGTTATTTAAGCTTAAGAGAACTGGAAGCCGTTTGGAGTTCGGTATGAATCGGTAGTTATTAATTAATTCGGTATAGAGTTCTTTAGGAGTCAAAATGGAAGGATAAAGTATATTAGATTTGCTAAACATTATTGAGTTTATAATGTCTTCGACCTTGAAGGATAAAGTTAAAAGGCTATTTTCTATCATTGAAGTTAGTTCAAGGATGCGTGATCTTATTCCTAATTCTTTGGAAATATAGGTTAAATTTTTAACATCTATATATAGGGCGTCGATAGCAACGTTTAGTTCGTGTTCATTTTGTTTTATAGAATAGATGGTGTCATTAAAGGATTTAAGCGTTGATGTGGTAATAAGGATGTTTTGTTCTACTAGTGAGGCTAGTTTCTTTTGATCTGATTCGACTTCCTGGATAGCATTGTTATATCGGATAGCGTCATCTTCGTCCATAGTACCGAATAGTTTTTTGGATATGGTTCCTACAAAACCTAAAATTGCGTTTCTCTTTGATTGGTGAGGGATGTGGTAAAGAATAGTTTCGCTATTACGATATAAATCGTCATAACGAGTGATTAGGGGTTGAAAGAGATCGAAACATTCTATGTTATCTAGTGCGTTATTATTTTCACAAAGAGATTTTGAATTATTAAGAATATGGTATAAATTGCTAATATGCGGGAGTATATAGGATATGTCTACAGGTATAATTACATTAAGGTAACTATCAACTAAGTTTAAGGATCCTAGAGGATCAAAATATATTCCTGAACTGTTTGTTAGGGGTTTGACGAATTCTTGGCCCGTTGAAGGGTTGCTGTAAAGGAATAGAGTATGCATATTAGTTTTACTCTTTGGCATTTGATCTGGGCGCTAGCTTTACTTCATCATAGTGATGAGTAATGTGTCTCCTATTTATGAGAAGAGTCAAAGTATTCCTGCCGTTTACTTTTATAACTTTGTATGGCCCTTTCCATATCGGCGATAGGGCTTTACGTAATCTCACATGATTTTTCAGGTAAACGTAGTCACCTACTTTATACTGCACAGGACGCGAATGATTATCATAGTATTCTTTAGATCTTTCTTTGGACTTTTGAACATTTTCGAGAGCTTTTTCCCTCGAAAGTTTGAGACGATGATGTAAGAATTTTATGTATTCTGGATATGTTTGTTCTGGACGTAGTTCATAGATAGAGTCGGGAATAAAGGCTTTATGACCGAATAGAAGTTCGTAGGGGGTGAAGTTGGTTGATGCATGGACTGAAGTGTTGTAGGCTAACATTGCTGTAAACACGAATTTATGCCAGTCTGTGTGATTGTCATTCACGTAGGACTTTAAGTATCCTTTAAGAGTGGAATGACTACGTTCTAACGCCCCTTGCGTTTGAGGATGGTATGGTGACGACCATATTTGTTTAATTTTAAGGAACTCACAGGTTCTTTTGAACATATCTGCGGTGAAATTTGTGCCTTGGTCCGTAAGGATTGTTTTGGGAATACCGAAAAGTGAAATGAAATGTACTAGACACTCGCAGGTGTCTTCTGACGTAGCATTGGCAATAGGGTAGGCAAATGAAAATTTGGTGAGGTCATCTTGCATTGTAAGAATGAACTTTAGTTGTCTTAGTCCTGCTTCAGGCAGGGGGCCTACTAAGTCCATGCTAAGGCGTTCAAAAGGTTTAGTAGAAGTAGTTGTTATTTGCATGGGCGCTCTATTTGTTTGTCTGAGCGCCTTATTGCTTTGGCATTGTGAGCAATTTTTTACGTAGGTTTCGATATCTGAGCGCATGTTTTTCCAGTAATACCTTTCTCTTATTCTATTTAACATTCTGGCTGTACCAAGATGACCCGCGATAGGAATATCATGGTTTTCGCGAAGGATTTTCGGTATTTCTGAGAGGGTTGGAAATATGAGTGTATTATGATATACGTTTATATTGATGTTAGTATTATTAAATATAAAGGATAACATATTGTATATCCTTGACCAAATGTGTTTGTCGAAGGGGTCGCGGAAATCAGTGATGGCTATTTCGAAACCCTCTTGGGGTGCAGTTAAGAGTGTTGATAGTTGATTTCTAAGATATATTAAGCTTTTATAAATAGCCTCATAAGGACAGTTATCGAAATGGTATACTTTAGTAAATAGGAAGTATATGGTTGATCCTTTGTGTTCGAAAGATATGTATGTATATAGGGTTCTTTCCCTATTTAGGAGTTCAGTAGGATCTTGGATTTCGCTTAGAATTTCTTCAATATACGGGTTTGAGGTATCGAGGTCAATTGAAGTAGGTATAACAACATGCTTACAAGTTGTTTTAGAAATGCTCTCATTGTATTCTATAATCTTGGTATTGCTTGTGAACTGTTTTTCAGATATAGTTTTCAGGAATTTGCTATAATTTTCATCGGAAAGAGGCGGGGAGTTTACGGGTGAAACAGCAGGAACAGAGTTAGATGAAGGATTTAGTATAGGTTGAGTCGATTCAGTGGATTCAGCGGATACGGCGGGGGCGACCGGAGGATTGGCAATAACAGGTGATTGATTTCTGGTTTCGGGGCTCAGGATATCGGATATTGGGTCATCATTTTCTAGTAGGTCTATTGATGGAAATTCGTCGGAGTCTAAAGGAATGGAAGGTATCTGGATATCGAGGTCTTCGAGAGTTAAAGGGCTGAAAGCAGGTGATGGATGTTGAGTGTCTTGTCGGGAAGTAGAGGGAATAGGGTTATCGTATGTGTCATTTTGTCTTGAGGTAGAAGGAATAGAATTGTCGATTGTGTCTGGGGTTGGTTGTACAGGATGTACGGGAAACCTAGATAGAGCGTCAGCATTACTGTTGATAGCTCCCTTTTTATATTCGATTCTGTAATCGAACTCTTCTAGTTTTAGACGCCATCTAACTAAACGTGAACCCGGGTCTTTGCAATTGAAAAGCCATTTTAAGGGCCTGTGGTCTGTGACAATGGTAAATTTGTAACCATATAGGTAGGGTCTAAAAGTTTTAGTACCGAATACAATAGCTAGACATTCCTTTTCTGTAGTGGAGTAGTTTGTTTCGGCTCTATTCAAGGTTCTGGACGCAAATGCTATTGGGCGATCTCTGCCGATTTCGCCTTGAGAGAGAATAGCAGATATAGCATAGTTTGAGGCGTCGCAAGTAAGTACGAAAGGTTCAGCAAAGTTAGGGTATATGAGGACAGGGGCAGTTACGAGCTTTCCTTTCAGATCGTCGAAAGATAGCTGGTGTTCATTAGACCAGTTGAAAATAACGTCTTTCTTTAATAAAGAGGTTAAGGGTTTGGCTATTTTTGAAAACTCGGGTATGAAACGTCTATAATAGGATACGAGCCCTAGAAATGATTTTACGTCTTTCGGACACTTAGGGGTTGGAAAATGAGTAACTGCTTTGATTTTTTCGGGGTTTGGACTTACTCCCTCATCACTTATAATATGCCCGAGATAGGCGACTTCCTTGCGGAGAAATTCGCATTTGTCGGGTTGAAGCTTTAGGTTATGTTTGCGTAACCTGTCAAAGATCTTTGATAATTTATCACAATGTGATATTAAGCTGTGACTATAAATAACAATGTCGTCTAAATAAACATAGCAGTGAATGCCTTGAAGACCGGCTAGGGCCGTGTTCATAAGGCGTTGAAATGTAGCAGGGGCGTTTTTTAGCCTGAATGGCATACGTTTAAATTCAAAATGGCCCTGGGGCACAGTGAAAGCAGTTTTTGAAGTGTCTTTATCTGAAATGGTAATTTGATGAAAGCCCGAAAATAGATCAAGTGTAGAAAAGTGTACTTTGGCCTAGTTGGTCTAGTATCTCGTTTATTTGAGGAATGGGGTAACTTTCTCCAATAGTAATGTCGTTAAGTTTTCTATAGTCAATGACTATACGCCACTTCTTTTGACCAGAAGAATCGTATTTCTTTGGGACTATCCATATAGGAAACGACCAGGGTGAAACAGAGGGTTTTATAATGTCTTGGGAAAGCATTTTAGAGATCTGTGTTTCTACTTCTTTTTTGTGGATCTCTGGAAATCTATAGGATTTGACATTTATAGGTTCTGAGGAGGATGTATTTATCTCGTGTTTCAGCAAATCAGTGGTAGTTAGTTTTTCGTCAGGCAATTGGAATATATCGGAATATTGGGAACATATTTCTAGGAGTTGAGACTTTTCTTCATTATTTAAATGTTCTATCCTTAACATTTTAAGAACTTGGTCTCTGCGAGTGCTAAAGGATTTGGAAGTGTGTGGGACAGAGTCATAGATATAGGAGGAATTGATATTAAAGGGTTGGATATTTATTTTGATATCAGAGTTTATAGTTACCGTGTCTTCGGATGTATTTAGTATGGAGACGTTTACTCTGTTGTTATCTTTTACAGTAACAATGCTATTTGCAACTAGAAGGGAGTCGGATATATGTTGGTCTAGTATGAGTCCTTCACGGTACTCGGGGTTGGTAACGGTGCATTCTATTATTGTTTCAGTACGGGGTGGTATTTTATAAACTATTTCGTAGTATTTCAGTCTAACTGTAAAGTGTCTAATTTGTAATATACCGGAATTGTAATCGACGATACCGTCTAGGTCGTTAAGAAGATCGGTACCAATAATACCATCATAGTTTAAATCGATTTCCTCGATTACATGAAACTGGTAAGTGAGGTGTGACTTGATATTTGCGAATAATTGTAATTGAAAATGACCTATTGTTTCTACAGTTTCGTCACTTGTATTAATGCCTTTGAGTTTGATGGTTTGGTTTTGTAAGGCGGGCATTGTGTTCATTGATGTTCGTTTTATAAGACTGACACAGGAACCGGTGTCAACTAAAAAGGAAAGGTCACGGCTGTTGACTTGAGTTCTAATATTTAAGTGAGGTAGATATCGTTTTGAAGGGTTAGCACTAATTTCGTATATTTTGTTTCTTGTTTCAGGACAGGTACTAGTAGATTTAGGAGTCAGGTTGAGTTTAGAGGATTTGGCAGAATTGGTTTCTGTAGGTACAGATGGTCTAGAAGGCACAAAGGGCTCTGGGAATGTAGAGGATTTGGTAGAGGCAGTGGATTTGGGAGGCACAGTGGTAATAGAGGGTTTGAACTGAGTGGAGTTAGTGGGAGCAGAGGCTTTATGGGATGCAGAAGATACAGCGGATGCAGAGATTGGGTTTCCCTTTTGGGGCTGGTTACCCTGTGGTGTAACTCTTGATTTAATAGGTTTAGTAGATACAGTGGGTTTATAAGATATAGTGGATTCAGTGGATACAGTGGATACAGAGATTGAGTTTCCCTTTTGGGGCTGGTTACCCTGTGGTGTAACTCTTGATTTAATAGATTTAGTAGATACAGTGGGTTTATAAGATATAGTGGATTCAGTGGATACAGTGGATACAGAGATTGAGTTTCCCTTTTGGGGCTGGTTACCCTGTGGTGTAACTCTTGATTTAGTAGGTTTAGTAGATACAGTGGGTTTATAAGACGTTGCGGATGCATACGTCTTATTTGGTGTAGTAAACGAGGTTGCTTTTTGGGGCTGGTTACCCTGGCGCGTAACTCGGGATATAGTGGACGCAGTGGATTTGAGATGGGTGTCTTTGGAAATGTTGTTGGTAGGATTATAGTATTGGGGTCTCACGAGACACCGTCGTGAGCCCTCTATTCGTTTAAATGCTGGTCCACTGTATCATGGCCAACGAATGTGTCTTCGTGAGTTGTGTAATTAACTCTGCCTTGGAAATTCGGGCGTTGAGGAGGGCGGATATTGTTTGGATTAGGACGTTGAGAAAAGGTGTTGGTTTTGGCCCTATTATTGTTGAATTCACGTTTCCTACACACTTCGATAGTGTGCCCTATGTTCTTGCAATAGCGGCACGTGGGCACAGAGTTTAGCGTCTGCCCAAGGTTATGAACCATTGGTCTTGGGCGATCCTGAGAGGTACTGGGTTTTGGACTAGATCGATTTTGATAAGGATACCTCTTAGAGAGCAATGTTTGTATTTTCTCCTCTGAAATAGCATAGTTAATGGCCTCGTTTAAGGAAATTGGGTTTTTCATGCGAACAAGGTTGCTTAGTTTGGGTAAAAGACCCATAAGGAATGAATGTAAGGCGAGGTCTTCCATTGCGGAAGTTTTCCCAGATAACTCTGTTTTCTTTTTGTTGGACAATGTGATTTCTGTTAATATTTGAGCTAAGCAAGTTTCGATTTTGATTGAATATTGACTGACGGACTCTCCCACTAGCTGGTGGGTTTCCTGTAATTCGCTAAGCAAATGGGCATAGTGTTTCTTTTCGCCAAACTGGGATTGTAAGAATGTATTTAACTGTTCCCAGTTGTCGAATTCTTTTATGGAAGCAGCGGATTCAGCCTTGCCTTCGAGTCGGCATAATATAAAATTTAATAGAATGGGTTTCTGTGTTGGAGAAGCTAATTTGTATGCGTTTTCGCAATTGTGTATGAACGAATTTAATTTATCTCTAGACCCATCAAAGGGTTTTATGAATTTGAATAAAACGTTGATGTCGACTGATATGACAGTTTCCTCCTTCTTGGTAGTCATTATAATATATGTCTGTAGTTAGCACAAAATAAATGCAACCTAAACACACAAGCAAGACAAGAAAAATGTAAAAATTAAAAAAATAAAATTCACTTATAGTATGGCGCAAATAGAGTTCTGTAAAGTCTCTCGCAGATTGCGGTCGTGAAGATATAGTATGTTCTCGGTTGACTACTTGTTAGACGCCGGACGTTGATAGGAAATTCAGAGAATTGTTTTAACTACACGCAGCACTGTAGCGCTTAAACACTGCGACACTTTGTAACTTTGGAATTGAATGACGTCTTTGTATTATCGCACTTCACTTAATATTGGAATGATGTCACTTACAGGATGCTGGCGATGGTGACGAGAAGTATGATCATGGTCACCTCGTGAAGAACCGGTGGATTCCTTATAAGGAACCAGGGTCTCTGGAACTCAGGAGCTCAGGAACTCGGGAACTCGGGAACTCGGGAAACGATGTCGCGAGTTTCTTAGCCGTTAATGTCTTTGACTGCACTTCGATGCCGCGTGATATAGTAGAAAGTTCTAGATTCGGTAACGAGTATGACGGAACAGAGGCGAAACCGGGGATTTCAACTTTTTAATCCCTTAACGCTGCCACCAAATGTTACACGGCACCGTGGCAAAGTGTTTTTAAAAAAAGAAATTTTAACTGGCTAAATGAAGTTTATTAAACACTTGGAATATAAAATAGAAATAGCAAAATAAAGATATGGTACAATGATATAGAAATGTATCTGGCACACTTAGGAATAGTAAGTTGCGTTCGCGACGGGAGATGTGCACAGACTAATGTTCGTTAGTACTGCGCTTATGATGAAGGCAAAAGTGCTGACACGGGACTTTTAGGCATTGGCAGGGGTTTCTGTCGAGTATAGGGGATTTTGGACTAGGTAAGGGAATTAGGGTACAATACGGATTCGTAACAGAGCTCTTATCCTCGCATACGTTGATCATACACCAAGAGTATGTATTACAAAGATGATGGTCTTCAAAAGATCTACAAAAAAGTCCTCAATAGTATATATCTATCTTTTATAAATTAGCCACAATAACGTGTTTAATCGTTAGGCATTTCTTCAAAGTGTATTAAAATACATAAATATATTGTATTTCACATAGATATATATATCTTAAACTCCCATATTCAAAAAGTACACTTTAATATTTATATTATAAAAAATATATAGGAATCGGTTTATAAACACACAAGATATAGATGAAATAAAACTTCCAAATCTCGCCGCGCCAGTATGGGTACGGCTATACGGTTAATTGTTGTTTAACGCGCGAAACGGCCATCCGCTGCATTTATAAAAAGGCGGGGGCGCTCACGCGCCGACTTCACTCACATTTTATTTGTTTGGTTGAACGCGGTAATCTAAGGAACTACGGGTAAAAATTAGAAAAATATTTCATTGTTGGATAGCCCATTTATAGAGGAAGGCTATAGGCTATATAACATCAGGCTACGACCAATAGGAGCGGAGCATAAATGAAAAATATTGCAAAAAGTAGGAAAATTATTTTATGTGAAGCAGACGAAGTTGCGCGGGTCAGCTAGTAATTAATATGCCTATGTGTCGTCTATCATTAAGTTATCAAAATTCCCCGAAATAGATAATTTTTGCAACTGAGGGTCAGAGTCAGCAAGCTCATGTTAATGCTGGATAAAATTATTGAAGTATATAATATAATAGAGGATGCCCGGAGCTACGCACGCACATGTTTTTTTATTTATCCATTTCTTCCCAATCCCGTGGGAATTTCGGGAAATGCCTTCTTAGTGCACACCTACAGTACCCAAGGAACATACATGCCAAATTTCAGCTTCTTGCGTTTAGTAGTTTCGGCTGTGCGTTGTCTGTCAGTCACTCAGTAACGGAAGAGTTTTATATATATAGATTTTACGCACTTAAGCTGATACTAAGGGCACATGGAATAAAGAAATATATATAGTATCCTACAGGATATTACAACTCCAACAAGATTCGATCAGAGCCAAGAGTAAACTTAAGCTTATATTTATATTGAACTAGATTTAGCCCTATCTAGATATTGTCATTAAATTGTTATCCCTCGGGAAGAGTATTCTTTTTCTGAATACAAGGTAACCTATATCTTTTTCTGTATCCCTGACACCGTGTTTGCGAAATTTCATGATGATCAGTCGAGAAGTTAAAGTATAAAGCGAAACAAACAAAAACCAACCAAATAAATTAACATTCGCATTTATAATATTAACTAGCTTTTGCCCGCGGCTTCACTCGCGTTAATTTAGAATTTGACAATCAATTCGGGTTGTACTCTGCTTGTAATAATATAATTCAATCATGATTCGAAAGACACGTGGCGCCATCTATTATATTATCATAAGAACGTTATTGTTGTTTTCCTCGGGAACAGTATTTTTTTTCGGGATGGAAGGTAGCCTAGGTTTCTGTACACTTGACAACGTATATGCAAAATTTCACAATGTTCGGTCCAGTGGTTTAGGCGTGAAAAGGTAACAAACAAACAAACAAACCAACTCATTTTCGTTTTTATAATATTAATTAGGATTAGGATATCTCATTATTTGCGTATTATATCCATACGCAGATTTAAACGAAACGCACAAAGGACATTTCTTATCCATGATTCTGCAGAAGTCGTAGGGCGGATACCCAAGCCAGTTCCTATTTAGAAATTCTGCTCCATTCGATTCTCAGGAAGACGACATACTTTGAAATATTTTTTCATCGAAATAAAGCTCAGCTGTTGTTCGGATATTCGAGAACATTGGAATACATGTATTTTGTTAGGTGTTAGTATCAACTACGAGTCAAACGAATCTATTGAAATTAAATAACTATATACGGATTTTATCGCGTTGTTTATTTGGCACCTTATTACAAAATTTTGAAAACTGTTATACTACTATTACTATTAAACTTTACTATTTTTAAGCTAATTAAATTATTGAAACTATTAAAACTATTTATACTATTACTATACTATTATACTATTTATATTCGTGTTTACACTTTCCCCAACGTTTCGGTTGCTTTTCAGCAGCCATGGTCACGGAGAGGCTAAGATGGTAGTTATCTCAATGTTCCAGTGTAGTTATTTCAAAGTACCCGAACATAATTTAATCATGAGTGTTTCTATTTAAGCAGACTGAGCTCAAAGTATCATGAAGTCTAGCTGTGGTTTGCTTCTTCTTGGGTTTGACTATTTGAATTACTGGATCCCAAGCTGGTGGTACATTCCAACCATTGATTGGATTGACAACCAAGATTGGCTACATCTCGAAGCGAGCATCAATCAACACATACTTCAAGCCGAGTCTATTGTCGTCTTACAGACAAAATACCAGAGTCCATTCTGCTTCTGAAAATTTTATGACAGACAATCCTGAAAACACCGTCCGGGGTCTGAACCCAAAGACTGACTCTGAGACTTCATGCAAAGCATCGGATTCACTACCCAGGCAATCTATAATACGTTACCTTAAAACTACAACTCTAGCAATAAAATATAAATACCGACTTGACCGTAACTACAACTGAACTACTACTTTATTGGAATTTGGAATAAGCTTCGGAAATCCTTACCTGAAATCTGAGCCAGTCTCAGATTTTCTCATGAATTTAAGTTCCATTCGCTGTTTTGCGGAAGAGTACAGTTTTACCTGAACAAGTTTTAAAGGTCGGGAGCTAAGTCCGGCGTACCAAGCGGACCGGTATATGTTCAATCAGTGAGTGTAAACGATTGTCGAGGCACCGAATGGCTTTTCAACTCAGTTAATAATAATTCTACTCAGTAACTTTGTAATTACAAAGGAGTTATAATTTTAAGCACTCATCGTATGGCCGAATAGATTTAATGAACCAAAAGTTGATTTCTCGGTTGGTTAATTACTTAGTTTCCCACCACAGTGAAACAGCTTGGCCTAACAACATTACGATTAAGATTATATTTTTTTTTATTTTTTTTATTAATAATAGCTTTTAAGCTAGTATTAGAATAATTAAAATTAACCGCGCTTTTACCAACGGGTGCCCCACGAAAATGCATACCAAAATAAAAAGTACTCTATATTTTAATCCAAGACGTAATCTATCTGTCATCATTATTATCATTTTAGCTGAAAGACGTCAACGGCTGAATATAGGCTTCCCCCTTAGTTTTCTATACAGACTGATCTTCGGAATCCCATCACTTCTCTAAGTCTATCTGTATGCCGAATTTAATTTATAAATAACTAGTTTTCACCCGCGGCTTCGCTAGCGTAAATGTAGGTTAGGTTAGGTTTGCAACAGTTATTTTTTCTGGATAAAAGGTACCCTATGCGTGTATGCAAAATGTCATGTTAATCGTCTAAGTAGTTAAGGCATGAAAGCGTAACAAACAAACAAACTTATTTTCGTATTTATAATATTAGTTAGGATTAATTTATTCGGTCGGACAGATAGACAGTACAAAATTGCAATTGTTCTATGTTTGCTATTTTGTCTAAGAACGTGAGATAAAATATCGAAAAGAAGAAGACAACGACCATTACAGGATTATATCAAATTATAAGTGCAATTTAGTTTTATTTTTACATAAAGTAGAACATACATATGTTGATTAATAATAATAATATATAATATAATATTCTATCACATACATTCAACACCATCTAGCCCAAACTAAGCAGAGCTTGTACTATGGATACTAGGCAATGGATAAACATACATATACATATTTAATATTTTTGTAAAAAAATTTTAACATAGAAACACCCAGATCAAGACAAACATCATGTTCATGCACACAAATGTTTGACTTGTGCGGGAATCGAACCCGCGACCTCAGGCGTGGCAGTTGGCTACACTAACTACTACGCTATCGAGGCCTCTACTCATACATCAATTTACTCATTTTATGTTTTGTAAGCCAAGATAGTTTACCATCTGTTTTAAAACCATAAGCTTGTACGGTTTACGTACAATTAGGTATAATGTTTACTTTAGCTGATTTCGCAAATCGCTCGATTATTTTCCGTCGCCATAATTAATTCGATTCAGTGTGCACTTTAACTACCTAACGAACGTACCTATGTGAGAATCACTCTATATCATATTATATTGTATTTACGTAACTGGTGAATAATAAACTTTGTTATACTACGAGTAGAGGTTTCTCTTACCAGCACACTCGAAACTACATAACTTAAAAACTATCAGTAGTGTACAGTTTACTACACTGTACAAAGCTCTTGTGTATAACCCTTAATCTCAAGATATAGAGCGAGCAAACTGGAAAGTGTGACACTAAATTCAGTCAAGGTACGATAGATCTCAGTTAAATAACAAGACGTTTTGAGTGCAAGAGTTCGTTGCTGCCAAATATTAGACCTTGGTATGAGTCAACGGGGATAGTATCACTTTCTTACAGAAAACCGGCGTAAGACTAGCAACTGCTTACTGTTATGGCTTTTCGTCTAGTAAGCAAAACCCCTGGATACTAAAATACCTACCTCTCCCATTCCTTTGTTTTCATCCCATCTTTAATTCCTATTCTCTAAAGTGGGCAAAACTAATACTATATATTTTTTTTTAAGTCGTTTATCCACTTGTAATAATAATAGTACAACATATAAATTTCCTCGCCAAGCTATACAGCTTGTTGGCGAGATGCGCTCGTTAACAATTATTTATTAAACCTTAAAACTAATTATTATTAGATTGATATCTACAATACAATACAATACAATTTTTTTGTATCGACTGCATCGCGGGTGTGGACCTCACTAATAGTAATGTCAACAACTCTAAGCAGTAGACTCTTTAGCTTTGCTTTTAACAATGTTTTACTTATTTTAGGTTGTGTTCTTAATAATTCTATCTCGTTATATATTTTTGGGACTAGATATTCAGTCATTCTCGCTCCATAATATTTTTAATTTTTGGTTTAAGCAGCTTTCCTTTCCTTACATTTCTTGTGTTATATGGGTTATCAATCCTAACTTTATAATCATCAGTATAATAATGTTCCATGGCTATTAAGAAATTTACTTTTAAATCTACCGGTAATATTTTACATATAGGATACAGTTTTTCATAGTCTTTATTGCACATTGATTTTATTTTTTCACTAACTAAATATTTAATAAGTCTCGTTTGAATACATTTTATCTCTCTAGTGTATGTTGTAAATGTACGTCCATATACACTAAGACCGTAGCTGAGTATTGAGTCTGCAAGAACATAATAAACCATTAACTTTGTATGTTTGTTAATAATGTTCTTCAGATGGTAAAATTTACCTAGTACTGATCTAAGCCTCTCGCAGACGTCATTAACATGTGGTTTCCAATTGAAATTTCTATCTACAGTCAGTCCTAAATATGTATATGTATTAACTGATTCTTCGGCTTCTTATCGACTATAGGGACCGTTTAGCATCAGACTAGAACAATACCTGTTTGCTAACTTTGTTGATAACAAACGCATCTCACGACTGGTTCAGGATATTTTGAGGGTATTGACTGACTATAACGATTTTTATAAGGCACTTTGATAGCTGACAGCGACGGTGTAATAGTTAACCGTGCTATACAAATTGTCTTAGGAAACACACATCAACACTTCGTTCCATCGTTTTAAATTGCGATCTACGAACAAGCCAGTGTGGTAGTAAACCTACTTCCCTAGTAACCGACATAATAAACAAAGACTAAATGAAATTCTATACTCGCTTCTCTTACCATAGTACGTAGTCACTGAAGGAAAATACAGTGTCGTTAGCATCTTACAATCTCAAGTGATCCTTTTTGAATATTTCAGAACATACTTGAATATCTAACGACCCGTATAACTGCATATGTATGTGATTTTGCGATGAACAAGAGTGCCAAACGAAAAATATCCTTTTTCGTTTAACGTAGTAGATACTTATAGTAAACTTGCTGTAGGTTGTAACGTAGCTACCCGAAAATAGGAGATTACTTAAAAAATGGATATGTTTATATATATAAATATAAGATATCTTATTTAAGGTAACTGACATTCGTCAATAAACTCAATTGCGTTTCTGTAAATAAAGTTTTTTATTGTATTACAAAAAGGTTGTTTTATAAAGTAAGTAGGTACCTACATGTTTTACAAAATATCACTTAACCTGTAAATAAAGAAATAACATTCGAAGCTTATAATTTCACGAATATCGTCTCCTTTTAACTATTACATTTTTTGTAACAATCTCAGGGTGGAAGGCGCTGGCGACTGTAGCACAGTTTATACTAGTACGGTCGTCATCGAATTCTCTTTTCATATTTCAAACGCTTTATAAAATATATGTATTAGATTAAGAGAAACAAATTGTTAAAATCAAATGATGAAAATAAATTATTATTATTATTATTATTTTAATCTTCAAGTATTTTATCTAACACAATTATCACAATGACATGCACAACATGACACTGTCACCTCTCTGAGTGATGGTCTCTCAGTCGTAAAATAAGGTCAAACAATGAAATGACAGATACTCATGTCATGATTTCTTATTTTTGTTAATAATTCTGTTCGGGAGTTTTTATTTATTCAACTGGCAACACAGCCAACCGTCATTTTAAAATAGTGGTGTTATTGTGAAGGGGAAAAATAACTCGTTCTCTCGGCGAAAGATCGCTCAGCAGTAAGGAACTAGCATTCTACTGAGTAAGACGTTCTCAATAGTCCGTGTAATTGCTGTAAGTTTGGTAAGTCACATAATATTCTAGACGATTGAGTTTCATTATACTCATTTCATTACATAAATACCAGGGATAATCCTTGTGTCGCGAAAGGCTACAAAAATTGTAACAATGGACCTTAAAAACACACAAAACTGAAACAACTATTTGTGGACAACAAACATTTTTTTTTTTATACCCAACACCAACAGCAACCACGCACTGCACTGTGTGCAGTTAAAATTCATGGAAAGTTTAATCTATTGAGTCGCAGAGGCACACTAGCGGCCAGACAAAATAGGCTTTTAATTACGTCTGAAATGCCAACAATTGACAGTTTAATGAATACTATACTCAATCCAAGGAATACCCAGCACATCATTGTCTTTAAAAAAGCAGTTAATATTATTATATTGACTGTTTTACTAAGCTCGCAGCTAAAATAATTGTTAGCGATTATAGGTAAAATATTAAATATTTCTATAAAATAATTGTAAAGTGTAGCGATGTATAAGCATTATTTGAAAATGTTTAATTGTACCCGTTATTTTCTGTTGGCAACACTGATTTTGCTCGACTGCCCCACTATGCTTAATAATAAAAACTAAAGCGCGGAACGATAACGGGCAGTCGTGGATCGCCGTCGCCGATCGCCACTCAATGGAGTGGCGATCGGATAAGGTTGTGAAGTAAAATGTATTAATAGCGGATATTGCATTGACTTAGATAAGGTATGCATATTGCATAACTATGTAAAGTGTAAACTATTAATATAAATTCTAATTATGTTACAAATTATTAAAGGAAAATAAATGCCTGAGAACTGATTCTGGAGTTTCCCTAGATAATGATGTCCGCAAAATTTACAAAGATATCTCACCTCCGTCCATCTTCATAACTTCACCGATGCGCGTTGTTATAAACGCCAGTGACGCTTTTTACAAAATATTTTTTACAATACTCGTGCAACAACTTTAACAATATCCATTATACTTTTCCACTATTGCTAGAGCGAGCACCAAACGGTGCATGAAGACAGAAAGTTCAACTGAAATTGAAATGGGAGTTTCTTGCTTTAACCTGTAAATGCCAATAAGAAGTAAACTCATTAGCAAAGTTCTTGCGTCGAACCATGTCGGTCTCAATGTCGGCGTGATAAATTATTTTATTAGGCAAGTGATTTATTCACTATTGATGTTCTGAAGTGATTTGCTTTTAATCAACTTCAGACTTAGAAGAAAATTTAAAGTTAACGTATTAATTTTATTGCCACCGATAATTAAAGAGTTTTTTTCCGGTGTTGTAAGCGATTAAGTAATAAGGCGCTTATTTGAAGCTAAAGATACATATTTGTATGCATACCTATTTGTTACCGCAATGGAAATAAAATATATCTTATGAGTTTTGGTCTGCTTGACTTGTCTGATTGACTATTATCGCCTGCTCCGTCCCTCGGAGAGCACGTTAAGCCGTCGGTCCCGGCTGCCATGAACATCTATGGCAGTCGTTATTGGGAAGTCAGTGCCCTCTAATATCCTGCCACTAGTCTAGCCTTAGGGTATCGTTAGCCTTCGGGTTGCGGAGGTCAGATGGCAGTCGCTCCGTGTAAAAACTGATATCCAGTCAAATCCGGTTAGACTGGAAAGCCGACCCCAAGTGAGTTGGGAATAATAAAGGCTAGGGAGAAGAAGATATCAGTTTTCGCCTGCAGCCACATTCACGTATATGACACTGGAATGTACACCAAGATAAAAAGTACATAATAATATGATTGTATCAATCTAGACCTTGCTCAATGATGTGCCAAATTTCAACCATATCCATCCAGAAAAAACTACTGTTTCCTGTGAGGGATAGAAAATTGAAATTACGCATATTTACGCAAGCAAAGTCGCGGAATATATGTAGGTTTCGAGCTATAGGTTAGGTAAATCTTCATGTCATTTATTAATAAATATATTTATCTATACTAATATTATAAAGCTGAAGAGTTTCTTTGTTTGGTTGAATGCGCTAATCTCAGAAACTACTGGGTCGAATTGAAAAATTATTTTAGTGTTGGGTAGCCTATTTACCGAGGAAGGCTATAGGCTATATAACATGACGCTACGATGCACGGAGGCGGCACAGTAACCATAAACGCGAGTGAAACCGCGGGCACATCTAGTATTCTTGTTCGAGTAAAAATCGAACACTCAGCTAATGCGCATAAATGCATCGATAGCAATTATGCTCAATAGCATTTTAGTTGAATCTTTTAACCAGTTCGCAATCGATTCTCGTTGAGACACCGCGTGCTCAAACCAGAACCATTAACCATTTATACCATTTACCATTTATTTTACCAATTTATAGAATTAGTCAAGTATATAAATACTAATAAAGTTAATTATATTACATAATTACTCGCAACCTACATTTTTCATTTAACTACATTTACCATACCGTAAAACTCTAAACAGAAAGTAGTGTCTTAGGACTCTTAGGTCACCATAGCGCCGCGGACAAATAAATACTACTTTCTTCAATTCTAATAAAATTACTGTCAGTACTGCCGTGTAAAACCGAGTGTACTTGTAAGATCGCAATTTATAGAGCCGATCTTGACCTTGGCTTGTGGAATATCGCCTTGGCTTGGCTTGATCTTCAAGGATAACTTAGTTGTTGAATTAGTCGCCTCGGTACAGCTATCGAACCAAGTTTGTGGAAAATCCGGGCGAAACATTTCACGAATAGTTGACCCAAGTCTTGATTTTCTTTGTGTCCATTTTTTTAATATTTGTTAAGTCCCTCGCACCGCACCCCACAGGAATCATCAATCCCTTGACCGGGCACTTTAAAAAAAGGAAGTTTTAAACTTACGCATTGCATGACATGTATATACATAATTTGTAAAGAGAATTAACGCGACCATGCATATTGTTTACTTTTAAGTGCTATACGTTTCAACCAGATTAAGGTATATATTTTTAATTATACTTAAAATGATCACACACCTCCCTAGCCTTTATTATTCCCAAGTCACTTGGGGTCGGCTTTGTAGTCTAACCGGATTTGACTGGATATCAGTTTTTACACGGAGCGACTGCCATCTGATCTCCGCAACCCGAAGGCTAACGATACCCTAAGGCTAGACCAGTGTCAGGATATTAGAGGGTACTGACTTCCCAATAACGACTACCATAGATGTTCATGGCAGCCGGCACCGACGGCTTAACATGCTCTCCGAGGCACGGAGCATGCGATAATTGTCAATCAATACGCACATAATTTTAAAAATTCATATAAATTCCGAAAGTCCGAGGTGCGCGACGTGGGTTCGAACCTGAGACCCTCTGCATTGCAGTCTGTTGGTCTCCCCACTGAGCTATCGCTACACACCATTGTCTGTTTATGTCTATGTATGAGTGGCAAAGATTTGTTGCATCCTATTGAGCCAACCTTGATCTTAACCTATATATTTCGTAGCAGTGACGTAAGAACCAAGTAGCATCCCAGTAATTGATAGAGTCTCTCCTTCTCTTGTACTAATCGATTTTTCATTTAATCATTGACTATAAAAACTTTTTGTTAATTTTTAAATGAAAATTGTTAGACTTCTGATAATTATGTACAAAATACGCTCACATTCATAGCCGATGATGGTCTTGATTTTGATGCTCTAATCGATAATTTTTTTTAACATTTCTGTCACAATTTTCTGAGGCTATGGCAATTGGATGGCAATACCCTCACCTCTTACGACGTAAACATAAACATAGCCAGCAAAGTGAGTATAACACACTTTTGTCTATTTTACAGGCGTAATCTTTTATATAATTGTGTATGAAAATTAAAGTTAAAATAAAATTGAATTATAATAATTGAAGTCACTTTCAACTACTTAATACTTTATCAAAGTCAAATTTTCTCACTAAATGAACCCTTTGATGTGAAACCAATTCTCACTGGGGTATATATTTTTCTTTCAATGTTGTAACTATGAAACTACCGATGCGTTTAATTACATTTGTATTCATAAAGTGTACTTTGAAACGCTATTGTGCGTTATAAAAGCGCTTATTTAAACTAAAATCAACTTTATTTTGAAAGTTTTATTAAAATAATTTATTTAAATGTTATTCTAGAATTCAAAAAGTACAAGTATTTGGATGTCACAAGTTTAATATGAAATAAGTATGAAAGCAAATTAGTGGGTTTAAACTTGTGTTTAAATTAAAATAAGTATACAATTGAAATTTGTCTAAAGAACAAATCGGCAAAGATTTAATAAAATATAATTCAACAAGCTTAAGCAACAAAATCACAGGAGCAACAAAACATTTCTAGAACTTTCTTAAGAGTACATAGAACGTTCTAGAAAACAATAAACGAACACACACAACACATAGTAAACTACTACGTTCAAGAATTTGTTCAAGAGTAAAAGACCGTTCTAAATATAAAAATTGAATGTGACGTTCTGTAAAAATTTTCTCAAGTGTATCGTTCAACATCGTAAAGCCGGCGTTTCAGAACGAATAACATCAGAAAACGTTCGAACGTTCCGGATTAGGGAGTCGATTATGTAGGTGTAGAAACCGATAGTTTTGAGTCCATATCGATAATTTTACAATAGTTGTTATAAATTAATAAAAAATGAGATGAAAAGAAAGAAATAGGAAAGGGTAACATAACAATGCAATTACTTTTAGGTCGTTTTCCTGTAACAAATCCTCTGCCGGCAATAAATTGGAAATGGCTCTTTGCTCTGCCGCTTCGTTCAAATATACCATAGATTCACATTCTCATACAAAAACCGCGTCAAAATGTGGCACTGACCAGTACTACTTACTTATAAGTGTCTGCATTTATTATTAAGAATTGTTTATCGATATCAAAAGCTGTATATACATAGAACTTCTTCTTAGTAGCCTTATTGTTGTCAATTATTTGTACTGAAATGAAACTGACCTTTCTAGTCTTTCCGAAGACCTAAGAGCATTAGTGTTAGTTTTCATACCTCTCGATGCACCTAACATACCCCACAACCATATGTAGCTGAATGTGGCCATAATACAGGTCGGCCTACCCCTTCAAAGATACAGGCGTAGTACTATGAAGGAGGTAAACCTGATTACCAGGCAAAGACAGAGAATTCCTAGACAAAAAATCTCAATCCGTCCCGTAGTAGCCTCGCTGATTTCAGCACGAATGGCCCCGGCTCGACCGGGGAAGGACTACCCTCTCACAGAATATCGACGTGCAATAGCAGTATTCCTACTGTTGTGTTTGGTTCGGTGAGTGAGAGCGCCGGAGGCCCAATCACCCCCTATCCCACTTCTTGCTCCTTTTCCTTCCCACTTCCTTTCCTAAAGGGTCGGCAACGCGCAAAAGAAGCCTCTGGTATTGCAGGCGTCCATAGTGTAGGGCAACTCCAGAATCAGTTCTCAGGCATTTATTTTCCTTTAATAATTTGTAACATAATTAGAATTTATATTAATAGTTTACACTTTCCATGGTTATGCAATATGCATACCTTATCTAATTCAATGCAATATCCGCTTAATATATTTTACTTCACAACCTTATCCGATCGCCACTCAATGCACGACTGCCCGTTATCGTTCCGCGCGTTAGTTTTTTAGCAAAATCAGTGTTGCCAACAGAAAATAACGGGTACAATTAAACATTTTCAAATAATGCTTATACATCACTACACTTTACAATTATTTTATAGAAATATTTAATATTCTACCTATAATCGCTAACAATAGGCTACAGTGACCACTTACCATCAGGTGGGCCGTATGCTTGTTTGCCATCTTAGTTATATAAGGGAAAAAAAACAATCGAACCCGAGACCTCATGCACAGCAGTGGTAATCACTACAGCTGTTCCACTAAGACAGTAGTTTCCTATTTTATTAAACATTGAATAAAATACGTACGTCCTATCAGATTCTAACATATTATACATTGTTAGATTAAGATAAAGTAAGATATTAGTTCGTTGTCGCAGGAAAACGCGTCAGCAAAATTTGACAATCATTCAATTGGGCATCAAAACACATACGTTACAACTTATTACAGATAGCGGCTCGCCACATTGTGACTTAAAACAGGTCTTATATATCGCACGCTTATAAAAGAGAGATTTATCTGAGTATGTTGTATTGAACAAATTTAAACTCTGTTGCAATTACGTAACACAAATAGAATATTAGAATTATAGTCACACAATTAGAGTTCAAATTGCCTAACTTCCAAATTTCAAGTTAAGTCGTTATTTTATTAGGAGTGCGTTATGATCGTCTTATTTATTACTAAGCAGCGCAGCGGTAGGCCAATAGTTAAGGTTTTGGACTTGCGATAGAGAGGGTTCAAATGGTTTAAATCCCCACATACTACAGATGTGAACCCACTCCTACACACAAACATATTTTTTTAAATAATATTCTATCACATACAACACCGTCTAGCCCAAACTAAGCAGAGCTTGTATAGTATGGGTACTAGACAATGGATAAACATACATAATTATATACTTTCTTTTTTTGTAATTACATACATATTATACATAGAAACACCCAGACCAAGACAAACATCGATGTTCATGCACACGAATGTTTGACTTGTGCGGGAATCGAACCCGCGACCTCAGGCGTGGCAGTCGGTTATACTAACCACTACGCCATCGAGGCAAGCTTTACTGAAAGAATTAACAAGAATACTAGGCCCCACAAATACTTAACTGTTTAACTTAACTGTTGTTTGAATATCGATAAAGTCCCACACTACACAGAATATAATCGTAGAGCAGGAGGTATATTTAAAAAAGTAATAACAATACAAATTATTTATAACCGAAATAGCTAATACCCTATACTGTCGCAGCGGCACACCAGTGGCCAGACACTGTAGGTTTTCAGTTGAATCTGTGAGTTGTTCGACAATCGACAAATTAAAAAATATTGCTAATTACTAGCAGTTTTCATTTTGCTTCGTCCGATGTGAAGTTCAAGCTAGCCGAAAAGGCCTACTTCGTTTTAACGAGCTAATAGTTGGGCGATATCATAGCTACGTGCTAATGACAGCTTTACTTAATGTTTAAATTCGATAAAGAGACCTTACTTTGCTATTAACAAAAACCCAATAATATATACTTACGCCTAGGCAATAGGGTAGTAATTAATGGATATCTTGTGTTCGTACTTCGTGCGAAGTCATTTTAGAATACATCTTACACTTGCCTCGCTGGCAAAACCTAAGTATTTAGGTTTTCTCGACCCGAAAAATTTAAAACAAGATCTCATAATGGGAATGATGACTAAAAAAACAAATTGGGGCAGTCTTTGGGGACTGCCGATGGAGGTGAAAACTTTAATCCTTGACCATAAACACTTCTTCATAAACAACACAAAAAAAAAACAAAAAGGGAGCGGGTCGGTTTCCTGATACTGTCTTAAATGTTATTAACCTTCCGTGTACAAGGTGGGGTATAACATACCCCAACGGTTGTAAATTCTTAATAATTCTTGAATGGTAAAGGTGCGCTGGTTCGTTTTCTCAGTAGCTGCAAATGCGACGTTGCCGCTCCGATCTACGCAATTCATTTAGTCCGGCGCCGGCCACAGAACGCGTGACACGTGCGTAAAGTGTGCTTGGGTAACACATACCCCACCTCGTACGGCGCGTTGTTTAAAAGGTATGTTTGACTATTTTGTTTTTTTTATTTATTTTAATGTTTATTTATATATTAACGTAAAAATATTATTTGCAGGAGTTAAAAAACATGTCTCAGTTAACGGAATCTGACATATTACATGCACTATTTGATGAGCATGATGATTTTGATACAGAGTTGATGAATATAGAAGTACCGTCTGATAATGATTCTGACCATGTAAGCAATCAAAGCGATACAAATAGTGTAGTTGATGCTGATATGTCTTCGGATTCAGACAGCGACGACATACCTCTCTCCGAGCTGCAACAAACTGCGGAAGGAAATTGCTATACAGGTAAAGATAACATTACTAAATGGCATAAAATCCCACTCAGGACTGCGACTCGCACCAGAGCTGAAAATATTATTACTCATCTACCCGGAGTGAAAACTATTGCCAGGCATAAAAAGTCACCTCTCGAATCTTTTTCTTTATTTTTTCCTGATGATATGATTAATGAAATCGTGAGTAGCACCAATGAGAAAATTTGTTATCTGGCAAATAATGATCCCCAAAAAACTATTACAACGCAGGAAGAAGTGAAGGCATTGTTTGGGTTGCTTTTTTTATCTGGTTTAGCGCGTTCTGGTCGTCAAAACACTATCGACTTGTGGGCCACGGATGGTACTGGAATAGATATATTTCGGGATACCATGAGTAGAAATAGATTTACTTTCTTACTGAATAATTTACGGTTTGATAGCGCTGCAACACGAACTGATAGAATAAAGACAGATCGGTTAGCTCCAATCAGAGTTATATTTGAAAAATTTGTAAAAAATTGTCAAGATGCTTACATTCCGTATGAAAACCTTACATTAGATGAAGAACTGGTTGCCTTCAGAGGACGGTGTGGCTTTCGTCAGTATATACCTTCTAAACCAGCGAAGTATGGTATAAAAATTTATGCTCTGGTCGACAATAAGACCTATTACACCCTAAATATGGAAATACATTGCGGCAAACAACCCGAAAATAGCCCTTACGCTATTAGTAACAAACCTTATGATGTCGTAGAGCGACTGGTACAATGTGTTTCGCAAACTTCCAGAAATATTACGATGGACAATTTTTTCACAAGTTATGAAAGCACTAATAATTTACTGAAAAACCATAAACTTACTGTAGTGGGAACTTTACGCGCTAATAAAACCTGTATTCCACCCATTTTCAAAAAAAATCGAGAAGTGAACACTACAATATTTGGGTTCCAAAAAGATGTCACCATTTTATCCTACGTGCCTAAGCCACGCAAAATGGTGTACATGATGTCATCATTGCATCACGATAAAGAAATTGATCTTGAAACCGGAAGTCAACAAAAACCAGCTATTATTACATTTTATAATCAAACTAAAAGTGGCGTTGACGTTGTTGACAAATTATCAAGAACTTATGATGTGTCGCGTAATTCAAAGCGATGGCCTCTTACAATATTTTTCGCTTTACTCAATCATGCTGGAATAAATAGTATGATTATACACATGTTCGACAATGGCATCGAAAAAAACAAGACCAATTTGAGAGGAAAGTTCATTCGGGAACTAGGTTTATCTTTAGTAAAACACCACCTGGACACAAGAAGACGTAATCAGAGGCTTCCTAGAGAACTGCGCCTTAGGATTGAAAAATATTTTCAAAAACCTCTTGAAAATCCACAGGAACCAGCGGCAAAACGACCTAATGTAATGCAGAGATGTTCAATGTGCCCTAGAAAAAAAGATAGAAAAACAAGGTATATCTGTAAAAAATGTAACACGTCGATATGCCTGGAACATGCAAATTTTTATTGTCAAGATTGCGGTGATTTTGACAATGCTGATCTCAACTAATTTTTTATGTTTTTGATATTGTTTATTAATAAGTTTTTTTAAAATATAGTATAATTTTATAAATTGAGAAGACTGTGATTGTAACATGTGCCATTTAAATTTAGTACTTAAGAAAAGACTTATTAGTTTGTAAGTGAAAGGAAAATTTAAGTTTTTGTATTTTTTCAATAAAAGTTTATTAAAATGTATAAATAATCATGTTTCTCACTTAAACCCATTCATTTTTAGTTATTACATCCAATTTCTATGAATAACTATTATAAAATATTCATTTCGCGATTTTATTTCATTTTATTATTGGTGGTACGTCAAACCCCACCTAGTACGGCATGTTAGGTTTAGTCACCTGGTATACGGAGGGTTAAGGGGGTCAAAATTTCGTTAGTTTTTGCGTAGGATGCACCATTTCTGAGATATTGTTAATATTCTAAACTAATTAAAAAATGGAAGGCGTGGAAGCGTGACGTTGACGCGAGTTCTACGATTTTTGTTCACCCAAGAAGTGCTCAACGCGCCTAAAGCAGTTTTCTCTTCAAAAAGCTTTTAGTCTGTCTCTTCGATTAGCAAAAAGTATTGGACATGTATTTTATTTTTGTATATTTGTTTATATATATATATATATATACATCATAGGTATCTAAACATGGAAACAATAAATCGATAAAGTCTTTCTACACTCGACTATTTTTGAAAATTAGATTGTCTCCTAAGATTTAGCCTTTTGGCCTAGTTTAGGAGACAAGGTTTAACAATTATACTGCCAAAACACTCTTTTGTCATTGTATCTACCTTTTATCTGTTAATGTACAAAACTGTTAAATTATTTTTTGTGTTTTGTTTTATTTATATATATTTGTGTAATTTAATAAATTTATTATTATAATTATTATTACCTCCGAACTTCAATGCATTATATCTTAGTAAATTTGTATTGTTTAGTCAAAGCAAAATATTGTTTATTGGAATTATTTATTTTTGACCCTATTGACAAAAAAGCTCCAATTTAAGACAGAAGACAAACACAGAACAACAAGGCAGTCAAAATTTAAACTCAAACAATAATTAATATTCGTTTGATGTTTCGACAGCCCTGCATAACAAACCAATTTCACATCTTTATTTTTCCAAGTCTAGATTCGATACAAGTTATCAGTGACATCTCTAGAAAAAGCGCTCAAAGTCCTGGGAATCCAATAAGCGGGGAAACGGACATTAAAATATTGAAAGGCGACGAAAACTTTTCTAATAAAAAACGCTCCATTTGTTAAAATGAAAAACGATTTCCACTTTACGTTCCTGTCTAACTTCTAGCGAAACTTACGTCGAGTAAGTTTGCGTATGCTCATCAATAATGATCCTTAATACATTGAAATAACAGCGGGTTCAGAACTTAAAGTGTTAACAACTTAATCATTATCATCTCCGCCTTAGTGTAAAAGAATAATATTGTGTTAGTTGCTATCTTGACTGGTACAAGTTAACCAAGTCAAATATTAGCTAGAAGACATTTGAGCCGGCTTAATCGAGTTTGAGTTTCTGCGTTTGATATCTGACATTTGTCAGCTGTATCGCAACCATTTTGAATCGTAATTGTAGTGTATTACGCAGTCGTGGTTCTTGCTCAATGAAACGCCGAGTAATTTTTTACACAACCAGTATATATTTCAACAGAGTAACGCTCTAACGAACATATGTAACGAGAATGAATATTTGTTAATCTCCTACCTTATTTATATATTTTTATCAATGTATCAAATGGAGAGTTAAATATCGATTAATTACATTTTAAGGTGTAAAATTATTACAGTAACAAATAAGAATGGTAATTATTAATTATAGAAATAATCAAATGTAAATATGCAATTATAACATAACAATTAAAACAATATAATACGTCACAACCGTGTGCGACTATTGAGTACTTGATAACACAATGTATCAAATGGAGAATTAAATATCGAATAATTAAATTTTATGGTGTAAAATTAGTACAGTAACAAATAACAATGATTTGAATGATAAATAACAACAAATGAATGATTTGTCGGCCTCGATGGCGTAGTGGTTAGTGTAACCGACTGCCACGCCTGGGGTCGCGGGTTCGATTCCCGCACAAGTCAAACATTTGTGTGCATGAACATTGATGTTTGTCTTGGTCTGGGTGTTTCTATGTATAATATGTATGTATTTACAAAAAAAAAGTAATATATGTATGTTTATCCATTGTCTAGTACCCATAGTACAAGCTCTGCTTAGTTTGGGCTAGATGGTGTTGTGTGAATGTGGTAGAATATTATTATTAATGATAATTATTAATTATAGAAATAATCAAACGTAAATATGCAATTATAACATAATTAAAACAATATAATACGTCACAACCGTGTGCGACTATTGAGTACTTGATAACAAGTGCTTTACTCCAGCTGTATAACATTAATTAATATTTCCTTTGTAGATGTGTTACATATTCTGATGTAAAGGTATTTGGAGCAACCTTTAGAGGACTAGTAAGGCGTAGTTCAGAGATATTGGTACTAGTAACAACGTTTTGGCCTGATTTTACATCGGATTCTATATAAGTTATTGGTAACTATGGATTTCTGGTATATATATTTTTACTATGTTAAATAGACATCATTTTTCTCAAGTGCTGGACTAAGTTTTAAGTTTCATGCCTCTTATTTATAAGGCGGTTAGGATAAATTCAATCACAAAATGTGAATCAACCCGTCAACTGTCGAGCGGATACGCTATCCGCAAAAATGAGTCATCAAAAATAATTTAAAAAAAACGACAAATGTATGTCCGCTTGACTCGTTAATGAGTCAAGTGTCGAGCGCACATACATTTATCCGTTTGTGTATTGTTTGCACAATAAATTTTTAATTATTTTACTTATTTCCCCTAGACGTTCAAGAAGTCAAACAGACAGACAAATAGGCAAAAAGTATACAAAAACATAATAAATGCAGAATAAAACCTAAATTCTCGAGTATTTAAGTTGTTGTCTGGAACGTTCAATCTTGTAATAACATAATAGAACAACTTATGTAAATAGAGACGATGATATATCATATACCTACTTAACATATTTGCTAAAAAATTTATATTTTGAGAACAATTTTTCTCAGCATAATTTAGTTGAGTCTAGACAGAGCTTATTTGGGAACACTTGCGTGGAGTTAAGGGATGAATTGTCACTGATTATAGAGAGCAAACCGCTATCAAATTATATTTTTATTTCAAGATTTCTTGTAATCTTGTTAAGCAAATTATTCTTGTTTACACAGCTGATTCTTGTGTTAAGAAAGGATTTACGTAGACAGCATGTACTATATACCCGATGTATATAGCACCTGCTGTCTGTAAGTCGAACATACAACATATAATATAATATTCTACCACATACCCACAACACCATCTAGCCCAAACTAAGCAGAGCTTGTACTATGGGTACTAGACAATGGATAAACATACATCTTTATATATATAATTCTTCCGTACGTGTGTTGACAGTGAACTCCTCCTAAACGGCTGGACCGATTTGAATGAAACTTTTTGTGTGTGTTCAAGTGGATTCGAGGATGGTTTAGATATGTCTTTTTTTTCTCTTTTGTACAGAACAACGTTTGTCGGGACAGCTAGTAATTATATACTTTATTTTTTTTGTAAATGCATACATATTATACATAGAAACACCCAGACCAAGACAAACATCCATATCCATATATTTATATCACGCGAGCTTTTAAGAGTAGTCAATTTATTAGGTTATTTTAACAATCAAAACACTTTCCTTACATCGTAACTATCTATACTAATATTATAAAGTTGAAGAGTTTGTTTGTTTGTTTGAACGCGCTAATCTCAGAGTGCGGTGAGAAGAGAAAAGACACAAGAAAGAAAGAAGAAAGAAAGAATGATATTTATTCGCCAACAATATGGTACATTAGATATTGACATCAAGTAACAGCCTGACATATTCGCCTATAACAGGCATGCGAATATTTGCTAAAGACTAGTTAGTATACATAGGTACATTAATTATTATGTTATATTTTAATTTCAATAAAATTATTTTTTTAAAACTATTATACAATAATAATAATAATATAATAATATTCTACTACATACACACAACACCATCTAGCCCAAACTAAGCAGAGCTTGTAATATGGGTACTAGACAATGGATAAACATACATATATACTTTTTCTTTTTTTTTTGTAAATACGTACATATTATACATAGAAACACCCAGACCAAGACAAACATCCATGTTCATGCACACAAATGTTTGACTTGTGCGGGAATCGAACCCACGACCTCAGGCGTGGCAGTCGGTTACACTAACCACTACGCCATTGAGGCCGTCAAATAATTCGTTTAGAGTGTAAAAGCACTTTTCAAGTAAACAAAATTTTAATTTTGATTTGAATTCCTGCATAGCTGCACTAAAGAGCCACTGTATAACTTGTATTATCAGGTTACTATAATACAAGCTAGGCTTTGACAATTATTCGTCTCTCTAATGTCTGTACGTCGCGACAGTTTAGTAAGCTTTTATGTATACTAATATTATAAAGCTCAAGAGTTTATTTGTTTGTTTGAACGCGCTAAACTCAGAAACTACTGGTTCGATTTTAAAAATTCTTTTAATTTTGGACAGCCTATTTATTGAGGAAGGCTATAGGCTATATAACATCACGCTACAACCGACGGGGGCGGCGCAGTAACGATAAACGCGGGTGAAACCGCGGGTACATCTAGTTTAATAATATAAATGCTAATGTGAGTTTGTTTGTTACTCTTTCACGCCATAACTAATCAACCAATTATCATGAAGTTTCACATACACGTTGTCAGGGGTACGGAAAAGGAGAGTTCCTTTCTTTTTATTTTATTTTATTTATTAGAGACAAAAACCAATTCTAACATGTATACATTAAATTATCTAACATAACATTAATCAACACCATTGTCCACGGATTAACAATGGAAAATGAAAGTGGTGGTAAACACAATTGAATGAATTTGACAATTTTTAACAAAAAAAATCTAAAATGAAATGAATGAAACGAATTATTGAGAATAGGTTCCCGAGAGGTTTGGGTCCTCATACCTCTGCCGAACGATCAAGGCATGGAATTCTCTGCCAAGGCACGTGTTTCCTTCTTTCTTCAAACCTGTGTCCTTTAAGCGGGGCGTGGAAAAGAACCTTCTTAGGCCGTCACGGTAGGGACCTCAACATCGCCTCAGCTGCTATGAGGATCGTGTGTAGGCTATTGCTCTTAGACCACATGATCGCTTACCATCAGGCGAAGTGTGGTCATTTTAACGAGCAAAATAATAAAAAACAAGATAAAAATTAATTGACGATTGAAATCATATTAACACAAGCGTAGCCGTGGGCAAAATATTAGTGCCTGGATGGTGTAGTGGTTTAGGTGGTCGTCCCACCACTGTCGCCGCGCCAAATTTTGCGGGTTTGATCTTCACACAGCATAACAAATTCACTATACTCTGTCCATCCGTTTATTTTCTTTTTGACAGTTCGAGACAGTACGAAATTTGTGACGCCTTCACACGTTATCGATTCGATTTGAAATAATAATCGATTTTATTTAAGAAGAACTTCCAATCGATTTAATGCATCGACATATTTTTAGAATAAATAATAAGTATTCGTTTATTAGTTTTTTAAAATTACATATGAAACAAACAAATATATTATAATGAATTAATCATTAAAATTAAAATATTATTGTTATTGATCTTTATCCTTGGTTCGAACTTAAATTCCAAGATTTCGACTTAATTCCTTGCAAATAATTAATCATGGTTACTACTTTTATTTTCTTTTTTTTTATTTACAGAAACTACTTACATAAAGTCAAATTATTTTTTTCATATAATCGATTTATCTTATTTGAAGGCCTGTTTAATAGTCTGTGGTTGTTTGTTATGCACAGGTCACTTCGCTAAGTGGGCGTTACCCGTCAATAAAGCACGACATTAGTGTAGTACATTATTCCGAAAAATAAAACGGTAATTCATAGACGTGAGCTGTCAAAAAGAAAATAAACGAATGGACAAAGTATAAGCCATTGATGATTTAGTTTAAATGGGAATTGGGAAATATACCTACTTACATCTAAACCTCGAAATATAAGTACATACTTCTGGATTTATCATATTAGTAGTACTGATTATAAAGATTGAGATATTTTTATTCAAAACATAAGTAAAGCTTTACACTAATAATTTTCGTAGTGTATCTGTATTATAATGGACAATATTAGCTACAGATCATTTATGAAAAGAATAACGCTAGGAGACATAAATATGACTGAAATTTGCGGTCTACTTAAAAATAGCCACGATACGACCTTCAAACCTTCAAGGAAAGAGCGTACTTCTTTTTAAAAGGCCGGCAACGCATTTGTAACTCCTCTGTTGTTGCGGGTGTCCATGGGCGGCGGTAATCGCTTACCATCAGGCGATACGACTGCTCGTTTGCCTCCTATCTCATAAAAAAAATATGTTTTTTGTTTGTCAAAAATAAAGACCTCCCTTACAAATGAAATCAAACGAAATATTATCAGTTCTCTGCCATGGCACGTGTTTCCTTCTTCCTTCAATCCTGGGTCCTTTAAGCGGGGCGTGAAAAAGCACCTTCTCAGGCCGTCAAAATAGAGACCTCAACATCGCCTCGGCTGCTATGAGGGAAGTGTGGAGGCCACTGCTCTTAGACCACACGACTGCTTACCATCAGGTGGAGTGTGGTCATTTTGACGAGAGAAATAAAAAAAAATATATATATATATATCTGAAATAGCTACGGTGGAGATTTTGTCAAACGTCTATCTTCAGTACGTCAAACAGTCCAAAAATAGATTATCAACTTTGTCTATAATCCTTACTTACTAATATTATAAATGCAAAAATGAGTTTGTTTGTTTGTTTGTTTGTTACGCTTTCACGCCTTAACTACTCAACCGATCAACATTAAATTTTGCATACACGTTGTCATGGATAC
The DNA here is from genome assembly GCA_963564715.1 of Catocala sponsa. Taxonomy (NCBI): domain Eukaryota; kingdom Metazoa; phylum Arthropoda; class Insecta; order Lepidoptera; family Erebidae; genus Catocala; species Catocala sponsa. Next base: position 4,410,067 of record OY751337.1, read on the forward strand.
AGAGTAGGATATAAGGTAACTTTCATCCCGAAAAAAATTACTGTTCCCGAGGAAAACAATAATAACGTTCTTAGATGGCGCCACGTGTCTTTCGAATCATGATTGAATTATATTATTACAAGCAGAGTACAACCCGACTCGATTGGCAAATTCTAAATTAACGTGAGCGAAACCGCGGGCAAAAGCTAGTAATATTATAAAGAGAAAAGATTTTTTTGGAATTATTTCTTTTGCCATTAGTAAGCTATATTATCACCGAGTATCTATATTAATCCTAACTAATATTATAAATCCAAATATGAGTTTGTTTGTTTGTTACGCTTTCACGTAACTACTCGACCGATCATCGTGAAATTTCGCATACACATTGCCAGGAAAACAGAAAAGGACATAGGGTACCTTTCATCCTAATAATAGTACTGTTACTAACAACCTAACCTAACCTACTTTTACGCGAACGAGGCCGCGGGCAAAAGCTACTCCTTTAATAAAGTACTCCGCATCAAAATATTATTCTTAGTATGCAAGATGACTTTTTGACCAAAATAACTGTTACGCAACATGAAGGGCAGCATTTGTTGTTCTTCAACGAATGTTTCCCAATAGAACCCAAGTTTCACAATAGCACCAATTTCGATCCGCCGGCGTCGCGTCAATACGATGACATCTCGCCGAATTTCCTGCTTTTTAAGGGAAAAAATGTTTTACCACGTAAGCGAAGTAAAAGAAAACACACAGTAATAGTCCCTATTCCCTCTTACAAATAAAGGGAAGTGGAAATTGTGATAAATTTGACTCCCCTTACGTACCAAATAGTATAATAACTCTTGATGGGTTCTTTGGCGAGCCAATTTTACTTTTTGCTGGAGAAGCTAGTTTCTTCATTGAGGTGCATTAATAATACCGCAGATGTCCTGTATTGGTTTCGCTCTAGTACTTAGTTTAAATGTCATGTTCTACAGAATCGGTTTGTATTAGGTCAAGTACATGTTGTGTTACATAAAATTTTATGATATAAAGTAGAACTTTAGTGTCAAATACAGTTTGTCATAAAGCAACCCCTGGTTGCAATTGATATCCTAATTGTAAGAATAACCTAATTATTTCGTTGATCCCATGGCACATATTTTCGTGTCTAATGATGTTCCATATTTGGATTCTTTTGGAATTTAAAATAAACTTAGTAACGTAATTTAATAGTCATATCACTACGAAACTCTTCTATGAATACATAATTCTGCGGTATTCTTATAGGCTGACTGCCGGCATGCTAAATTAGAAGTGACGCGCAAATTATAAAACAATAATTATAGATTTCTAATTCACATACATTTTTAAATGATATCAAAACCTGTCATATATTTTATATTCTTTATTCAGGCCACTCTAATACAAAGTTCATCTACAGTAGTAGTATAAACAGGACTGAGATTTAGCAGCGGTTCTGTGATGTAAGCATACTGCCATGCTTACGTTACTCGACCGGCGAAGTAGTCTTATAATAGATAGAAATAACCAGAAGCCTGGCACACAAAAGAAACCTCAATATCCTCAAGTACTTTTGCTAGCACGCGGTAAATTCACCGGCTGTCGAAATAACGTAAAATGCATGTAGAACAAGTCGTAAAACGGAAGTTACCGAAGAAGACGGTTGTTACTGTGAGACCAATCACTATCAAATTCGTTTTGGCTCTCTGAGCACATCTATATTTTCATATTACAAGTTGGAAAGTAAATGGCTTCAATTTTCTAACCGAAAAAGATAAAAATGTTGGCTCATTGCCTATATACTAGAATGTATAAAATTTAACGAATATGTTTTACATTGAACTTTTTTAATAAGCCCCAAGCTACGCAAATAAGAGATTGACAACAAATTTAATATTATAATTACTTCGCAAGTTTTTTAAATTACTACTCGTAAGTAATAAACATATCGATCGATTTGTTTTAATTATATCTCTATATAGATATTCAAATTGACATCACATTATCTGAAATGAGCAAGTCAGTAAAATCAAGTAGCAAAGACCGCAGTTACAATTTCTGATGATGCGCAGATAGAATGGCAGTCCTGACTATGACAGCCAAATGAGACACTTGCACGAACCACTTGAAGAACTAAAGATTAAAGAGAAACGTAAGAGAAGCGCTGGTATTAATCCTAGCTAATATTTATAAATGTAAATGTGAGTCTGTTTAGTTGTTATGCTTCCACGTCTTAACAGATGGGCCGATCATCATGAAATTTCAGGGGTCAGGAGTAGAGAAAAGGATACAGTACCTTTCATCCAGAAAAGAGTAGTATTACCGAGTGACTTTGCAGGCAGAAACTAGTATTACATAATAAAAATACAGTAGTGGCTTATTAAACTCTGATTGCATATGTGTTTGTGAATAAGACAGAAAAAGATACATAATTTTATAGTACGGCAAACATAGATCGCTCAGAATTATTTATGTATTTGAATTATTATAACAATGTGAAATAATATTGTCTTCTGTTTACGCGAATGTTATTCATTGAAATTAAACTACTATATACGGATTTTATCGCGTTGAAATCCGTATATAGTAGTTTACTTTCAATGAATGTGAAATATTTACTTATCTCCAAAATATATGACACGGGCCCCAAATCCTATGACATCATAAAGCCGAAAAAAACCATTTTAAACAATTATTCACGGCATTTCTCATGCAAATATTGTTGTGAAAACCCATTTTATCAAAAAATATATATTTGTTTTTCTCCGTGAGCTGTTAATCATAGAAGATTTAAATTCATATATCAAACGCTTTGACAAGCCTCGTTGAAACAAATAACGGACAAATGGCCGCGTTCGCAAAAAATAATACATTAGTTTATTATCAAATTCGCTCAGAATACTTACATTTTAAAGCTCGTTACACAGTTATAATATAAATTATAGCAAGATATCAGCCTACGAATTATATTGATATATCTTCCTACGACAGTTTTTGAAAGGCTGTAAAATAAGTTTAAGTGCATGGCACATGCCCATATACTAAGGTACAATGCTGTGATTCATAATAAACCTTACTGTTACTCAATCGCTTCTTGAAGAAGGCAACAGGAAGTAGATAGCACATGCATAAATACCAGGTGCGTTACACTTGCCCAATCACTTCCTGAAAACGGTAAGCCTAAAGTATGGTGAATGCACAATGTCTGTAATTACTTTTACTCTTTTCCAATGTTCATACAACTATTGTTTTGGATCTTGGATGCTAATAGTTCTATTAGGACTTGGTCGCTGAATGATTTATGTCAACTATACGTTTTCTAAGACGTATGTATGTGTAATAATATGGTATGTAAGTTTGGTTTGGAACACTTTGTTTTATAGTTGATTGATCCAAAGTTAGATCTCTTTGGCCATAATCGAGATTGTATGTTGTGGTAAATCGAGTAAGAGATACTTGATAATACTCTCAAGATTCGTAACGGACAGCAAATTGATCACCCGGTGCCTCGCCCGTCAATGTTCGTTAGCATATTGTATTGGATAAGACATCTTTTTATATTTTTTGCAATTTGCTTTACAAATTACCGGTATTTTTGTTAATCTCTTTAGGTAAATAAGTGTTAGGCCTAGGTTAATATTCCTAGTTAAATGACTGGAATTCAAACCCAGGCCGTCAAAGTAGAGACCTCAACATCGCCTCGGCTACTGTGGGGGCGTTGTGGAGGCCACTGCTCTTAGACCACACGACTGCTTACCATCAGGTGGAGTGTGGTCATTTTGACGAGCAAAATAAAAACTAAAAAAAAAATATACCACTAAACCTGTCGATTGCAATTCCAAAACTATTGCCATTGGGCTACTTACCTATTCAAATTTTATACAAATTACTAGTATTTTTGTTAATGTCTTTAGGTAAATAAGTGTTAGGCCTAGGTTAATATTCCTAGATAAATGACTAGAAAATGCCATTGGGCTACTGTCAATTCAAATTTCATAACTTTACCTCTATCAACTATAGAGAGTAAATCATGGGACTCCCTTTTCTGGAATAAAGGGAAAAGAACTTTAATGAAAGCCTTTTTATTGACTTGTCGTTGAGCGTTTTCATCTATAGCTTTATATATTTAATGTATACAATCCCTGTGTGGACTATAGACTTAAGTTTTTATTACGCAAATATTATTTGAACATGACAAATAAATTAAAGTAATCTAAGATTAGTGTGACAACCTTTTGTTTCTTGAAATGTTATTTTGAGGTAAATAAAACATTTATGTTGTTTGTATTAAAACGATTGTTTAGACTACACTAAGTGATGATTACGATTATTGATAAAGAATACTACATCGGTCCCATGTCCCATAAATTTCATTTTTATTTTGTTTTTTTCTAAGAAAAGAGAACTCTCGCACTAGGAATAATTACTCTATGGCGGAGGAATTTACAAACATTGAAACAATGGACACAAAGGACACCCAGACTCGAAACAACCAAATGGTTGTTCACAACCAAATGATCCACAAATGTGAATCACACTTTTTGTCCTGTGTCCCCACACAGGACAAAAATTCGATCGAACCCACTTCATTCGGCATGGAGGCAAGGTCGAGGTGGTCACTTAAACCACTACGCCATCCGTGCAGCTGTTGCAAGTTTAGATGAAATCGTAGGGACCCAGATTTGATTCCAGGGTAAGGCAAATTAACCTATAGAGTCGCAGCGGCACACAAACGACCAGACAAAATAGGTCTTTAATTATGTGATTACATGCATTTTAAGTCTTGACAGGTTAATATTTTTTCCTGTTACAAATTTTTCGAGTTTCATAATGTGTTTAGTAGCGTTGCCCTCTATTATCTAATACCCTTCTTTCTACCTATCCCTCGAGAATATAGGCGATGTAAGAAAGCATATGACGTCATGTATGATGTAGATACATCTACTACAACGCACTTACTGCAGTTGTGACACTCGATTACAAGTGGAAAGCCGGAAATTTAAGTTTCAAGACAGTTATAAGGAGCGATGGTATAAAATCGCTTTCAAAGGTAGAAACCGTCTAGTTTTCCAACTATCCACCTGTCCGGTAGCTTCAGACTAAGTTTCTCTTAAAGTTAGCAATTTATATACATAAGTGTTATGATTTTAATAGATGGTTTACTTATTATTTTACTACATTTTGCTCACAGCTTCTCCTGATTTTGTCGTTTTTCCTGGATAAAATGAACCGTATATCCTTTTATGTACCCGATAACGTGTATCCGAAATTTCACAATCATCGGTCAAGTAGTTAAGGCGTGAAAGCGTAACAAACAAACTTACATTCGCATTTATAATAATACTAGCTTTTGCCCGCGGCTTCGCTCGCGTTAATTTAGAATTTGACAATCAATTCGGGTTGTACTCTGCTTGTAATAATATAATTCAATCATGATTCGAAAGACACGTGGCGCCATTTATTATCATAAGAATGTTATTATTGTTTTCCTCGGGAAAAGTAATTTTTTTCGGGATGATAAGTAGCCTATGTTCGTTTCTGTACACCTGTCAACGTATATGCAAAATTTCAGGATGATCGGTTCAATTGTTTAGGCGTGCAAAGGTAACAAACAAACAAACTCATTTTCGCTTTTATAATATTAGTTAGGATTTAGGCTTTTATTTGTATAGGTACTAGCTTTTGCTCGCGACTTCACTGTCGTAAAAGTTGGTTAGGTTATATTAGTAACAGCACGTTCTTTTTTAAAGTTACCTATTACATACATAAAAAATCTTAATATAATATTCTAATAATCATGAAAACAACACGAAATAAAATTTGTGTTTATCTCCTTATTTATCAAACAAAAAATTAAAAATCTACAAAACGAATTATAGAAAATTGACTTAACTGAATTCATTGTTAACTCATCTTAATTATTTTAGCGATTAACTTTTATTTTCACTTTCATAGATCTATCTAATGAAAAGTCTTTTGCATTTTTTATACATTTTCTCAATATAATCGATCCATTGAACTATAAAACGGACTATTGACCACATCAAGCCTTTATTTGGATTAATTTGTCGCAAATGTTGCACAGTCATTGCTTGTGACGCAAAATTGCCATCTCTCGTAGAATTTATCTTTAGTGCTCCAATTTCAACAGACTACTCATTCACCTTTACTGAACGTAGTGGCTGTCATTTGGCTCGCTGCCTAAGCTACTTTTAAAACCAAAATGTAGTACTTTTTATTGGTACTTTGTGTTAACTATTGGCACATTGCCTAAAATACAAACACTAGACTAGAGTCAACATTTCACCTTTCATATCCGATCCGATAGTTTTTACTTACGAGTAGCTTTTATAAGTGGTGAGATCGTTGGATTGCCAAGTCTTTAAATCTAGCAATCACCTCTGACTTTGCAAAGTAATGTATTTGTTACATAATTGTATGTATCACACTTATCACGAATATCTTAAGGAAAATAGAATATCGATAAGATTCCCATAATTCCTAAAGATGAGTAAATTCTGTCATCTTAAACTTGACTGTGGCATTTTTGCCAGTAGTGTGATAAACAAGCTCGATTATTAATAAAAAGCTCGTAAGCGATAATTAATAAAAAGCTTGATGGCGTAGTGGTTAGTGTAACCGACTGCCACGCCTGAGGTCGCGGGTCCGATTCCCGCACAAGTCAAACATTTGTGTGCCTGAACATGGATGTTTGTCTTATTCTGGGTGTTTCTATGTATAATATGTATGTATTTACAAAAAAGAAAGTATATTATGTATGTTTATCCATTGTCTAGTACCCATAGTGCAAGCTCTGCTTAGTTTGGGCTAGATGGTGTTGTGTGTATATTGTGATAGAATTAATATTAATAAGTATGCCAGTCCAGGAAGCAAACATCATATTAACCACTCTGCTGTCAAGACACCGTCTCCTTAAAGAGTCTTCTTCATCAGAAGCTATCTAGCCCACTTTCTGACAATTGTGCCTAATCATAAGACAGTCCTATTTATCAGGTAAATATGACAATTTGTGTATAATTTGTTTAATCAATTTAAATTTTTCTACTCAATCACACGTAAACTGTTTAACAGATTTAGATGAAACTTCGCCATATGACATAGATAGACTATTTCCTGGATTAACACATAGGATACTTTTATCCCGGTATGCGTTCTTGTGGCATTCACGCGGATGATGCTGGTAACAGAAATATTGATATTATTTCATCCTGTATGTCGCACAGCATCACTTGCTATATATATGTATGAATAAGATATATTAACCACTGAACGGTGGGATAATGATGACGATTTTATGCATGAATGATTGAATAAATGAAACATTTAATTGGAAGCCGCACAAAGGGAAATACACGATAAAAATTAAAGGAAACGAAGCTCAGAACTACGATAATTATCCACTCATTGCGTTATACATGTGGTGTATCTGTAATTGTGTTTTTGAGTAATGTGCAGCGGTATTTGTCTCTTCAATTATTCACCTGTAATATTGTTAAAACGTTTTACTGGTATAAATATTGCGTATGTTACATACTTCGCCAGTTTCAGCTATTTAATAATAACTAGCGGTCGCCTAGTGCTCGAAATTCGAACAAAGTTTGCCCGTAAGATATTGCTGACATATTATGTAATTACATATTGATATATGTAACCATAGTTACGCGCTTCGACTGCGTGTGTCAAATGCATGGTTGTGTGCGTGTAGTGTTTTTTCATTAATTTAATGTATTTCTAAAGCAATTTAAATAAAAATATTAGCATTCGTCACTTCTTCTCTGTATAAACTATAAGTGTGCGAAATTTCATACTCCTCCGTCCGCCCAATTTTCGTAAAAAGGGATCCAAAGTTTCCGCTTCACGTATTAATATATAGATAATATCAGCGCTGTTTATAAACTGTTTTACGGATGAGACCGGCGTGAGAAGGGTTAGGTCACCATCCACCACGCTGGCACATTATGAGTTGGCGGCTTCAAACATCTTCGAGAGCATTGTAAAGAACGCAGACATGCATATTTCCTGCACCGTTGAAGCAAACGAGTCATTAATTAACAATTTAATACACACACATATATATTATCTTCAATAAGGTAGAGGTGCGTGTCATGGGATCAATCTTAAGACCTATGCGTGGAAGTCTAACGGTCTTTCACTAGATTAACGCAGCTATTGCTTATAAGCGATTTTCAATAAACTAAAATTAGTGTTGTAGTAATCCCTCTTTCGTAGCGATCTGGCAGGATTTTTTATATTTTAATACATAGACTCAGTATGGCCGGCAAATGCGAAATAACTATTAGTAAAACTATTTATTGTATACTTTTATACAAGGTAGTTTTATACGTTCACTTACAGCTCACAACAAGAAGTGAAAAACAGCAGTGTGGCCAAGCCTTTTATAGCAAAGCAAACTGTAAAATATTGAACTCCTATTCATATTGTATGTTACATTGTACAATTACTAAGGGGTAATTATTATATAAATGTATATAATTAAACAATAACATCAAGTGGAGATTCTTGGATGGTACCAATCTATAACCCAAATTATGTCACGTCCTTTTTTCATCGCGCTCTGCGTATCCCAACACCAGCACTAGACGACTAGATGATTGCCTCCGACAAAACAATTAATGTGGCGGTCTTCTAGGCTACAAAATTATTATTTGTAGTATGATGGCAATCAAAACTTAAAGAAATGAAGGACTTGACAAACAAAGAACGGACACATTGGACATTGACTGCCAAATATTTTTGGTTTACTCTGATTGTCCTATATGTGGATCAAACCCACAACATTCAGTTCATTGGTAACGACTAGGCGACCACCTAAAGCCCCGCACTGTCTGCATTAATGACGTTATGAAATTATCAATACTTATCACTTTGTTAGAAATTCTAAGGCTGATGATTAGAGAGGGACAAGAGACGAAAGCAGCAGGTTTTAAATCACTTGGTCACTATATCAAAATACTTGTCAGTAAAAAAGAGAGGCAAATATTTTCGCTTTGCTTACATTTGTCGTAGGATAATTATAAATATTGGCTATTTGAGAAAATCCTAGATCTATTGCAATGGACAGGTTTTTGAGAATCTAAACTGATTTTTCGAAATTTTACAACGTACTAATGCCAGAATATTTCAAGAATCGCATTTTGATTAAAACTTTTGGCTTACATGCTTTATATCTTTGAGTAGATACTAAACAAGCAGGTACAGGACAAAGGAAAATGGCCAGTCAGCCCGATAATGAAGAAATAGTGATGTAGATAGGCCAGCAGCGGTTTCGTCTGTGTGTAACACTCATGTCATCAAAACAACGCTCATCGCAAGCGATAATTTGCCATATACTTAATTCAGATGCTTGCAATGACCCTAAATTCGTATGGTTATGAAAATCTGTCGAAATTCTAAAAAACAGCTCATTTGCGACCATCCTAGGGGTTTAGCAAAAAATCGGCCGTCCTATTATCCTACAACGTATACATAAGTCTTATGAACATAATATTCGTAAGTACAATTATTCATCCCAATATTATATATTGTCCATTTATTTCGCGCGACATAAGAAGCTTCCCACAAACATATTGCCTATAAATCTTTTTTTATTTTTGTATTATACTTTTAGATATCTGTGCGTAATAGAAAATGTGTTCCTTGAGACAACTATTTATGGTCGTCTGTCTTTGTGGTCGTCTTGATACTGCTGCTGCTATTGTTGTGGGTTCAAATCCCAGACGGAACAAATATTTTGAGATGCACAAAAATTGTTTCAAGTCTATACACATACACTTGAATGTTTGTAGAGCCTCCTCGACACAGGATTTATTAAATCGAGAGTTGTCTTGTCTTTCGGGAATGAGGCGGTAGGTGTAATGTAATGTAAAAAAAATCAATCAATCAATCAAACTTTATTTGTGAACATAGGTATTACAATAAAGGTCTTATGGGTACAATTTAATCGAGCTCTATGTCCTACCAATGAAATTGGTGTACAAACTTATTTGAATTTATACAATAAAAAGTCAAGTTTGAGTAAATAATGTCAATTAAATTAAAATGCGAACAATATTCCACTTTATCATATGGTAAATAATTTCAATTAATGGTACTTGTTATAATGAATAATACCTGTAAAATACAGGTATTATTCATAGACCTACACCATTTTACCTAGTTAAAATAGAAAGTTCTTCAGAGTGTTTACTAAACTAATATCGAATCTCTTAATCTTACGTGATATCATAACCGTTTAAACACGCGATTAAACAAAAAACTAAACACACAAACTCTCAAACTATGTACCTAGAAATAACAAACAAGACGTGAAACGGAATCTATTTAACTTAGACATTCCTCGAATTAATTAAAGCATTATCTACCATATTACTGAAAATACTCAGCGCAGTAATAATCACATGGAAATCAACAACTAACTCCAAGCTCCACAGCAGTAATTGTTAAAGTTACAACTTTATTTAAACTAAAACTATTTGCGACTAAACTAAAGCACTTATGCATTTACAGCTTAATCGGAGCATTATAGCTTTACAACTGAAATTAGCTATTCTATGCACTTTGCAAAGTGTACTCGTAGAAAGATTTGTTCATATTCTAAAGTCTTATATGAACACGTATTTTAGCGATAGCCTCGTGAGCAACCGTTAGACTGCCACGCAGAGGTCTTGAGTTCGAACCCAAGGCACGCATCTGTGACTTTTCGAAGTTACGTGTATTAAATAGTTAATTATCTCTTGCTTTAATCGTGAAGGAAAACATTGTGAGGAAACCTGCATGTCTAGGTATTCTCCATAATGTTCTAGAAGATATGTGAAATCTAATCCTGCACTGGGCCAGCATGGTCAACTATGGCCTAACTCTTCTCACACTAAGAAGAGGTCCGTGCCCAGCTGTGGGACAGTTTAATACAAGGCTGATTATAGTCAACATTTATTCGTATGCTAAAATTATTGATAATGGTTTTTTTTTAAATAAACACCTCGCTTTATGTGTCATTCCTGTTTCGCGGGAGACTTTACAAATAATATAATAAACAACAGGTGCAAAGAAGATTCAATCTCAGAACAAGTATTTGTAGACTGCATAATATTTTTGGGCCACATATATTTTTTTAAATAAACACCTCGCATTATGTGTCATTCCTGTTTCGCGGGAGACTTTACAAATAATATAATAAACAACAGGTGCAAAGAAGATTCAATCTCAGAACAAGTATTTGTAGACGGCATAATATTTTTGGGCCACATATTAGGTAGGTTTGATGTCGCAGATAATCTCTGGAACGGATTCGGATATCGAAAATTCTTTTTGCATTTGGTAATCCGTTTATTTTAGAGGATATAGCATATAGTATATAACATATATAGTACATATATAATATATAATATAGCCCTGTGAGCCACAGATGGGGTGTAGTATTCATAGACGTAGGTGAAACCACAAAGTACAGCTAATCTATACTAATATTATAAAGAGGAAAGATTTGATTTTTGTAAGGGCTTAACTCAAAAACTACTCTATTGATTTCAAAAATTCTTTCAATTTTAGAAAGCTATATTATCACCGAGTAACACAGGCAATATTTTATTTTAAAAAAGTACTGGTACTAACACATACCGTGGGCGAAAGCTCTAGTTTTATATGTGAGTAAATAATTATTTTTGAGAAATAGAAATTTGGCATAGGTTTATACAACAAGGATGCCTAACAAGACACATACGGCCCTTCAGGCGTTAAACGGTTATCGTAATCTATGACCGCTTGAATGACTGAGGGATTTTGGGAATTCGCATGTTGCCAACTCTAGAAAAAGGGAATTAAGAATGATTTTAAAGAGGCAGAATTATGTGTCTTGGAACTCTTTCACAGTTCATAATCAAAATAATCTATACTTATAATAAAACTATATAGAGATCAATTCTGTACATTGAATATATATTCAAAATTAATATTGGAGGATGCAATCAGTAAATTTTTTGTCTGTCTGTCTATCTGTCTGTCTGTCTGTATATGCACGCATGGGTCAAAAACTACTGAAGGTATTTTAACCAAACTTGGTACGATTGTAGTCCATACTCCTGGGCAGGTTATAGGCTATATAACATAACGCTAAGACACATAGGAGCTGAGCAGTGGTGATAAATTTGAAGCAAGTCGAATGAAAATGCGCTTTCGAGCTCTTATCCTCGCATACGTTGATCATAAACCAAAAGTATGTATTACAAAGATAATGGTCTTTAAAAGATCTACAAAAAAGTCTTGAATAGTATATATCTATCTTTTATAAATTAGCCACAATAACGTGTTTAATCGTTAGGCATTTCTTCAAATTGTATTAAATACATAAATATATTGTATTTCACATAGATATATCTTTATCAAACTCCCATATTCAAAAAGTACATTTAAATATCTATTCTATAAAAAAAAAATTATAGTAATCGGTTTATAAACACACAAGATATAGCTGAAATAAGACTTCCAAATCTCGCCGCGCCAGTATGGGTAAGGCTATACGGTTGATTTTTGTTTAACGCGCAAAACGGCCATCGGCTGCATTTATAAAAAGGCGGGGGCGCTAACGCGCCGACTTCACTCACATTTTGTTTGTTTGGTTGAACGCGCTAATCTAAGGAACTACGGGTAAAAATTAGAAAAATATTTCAGTGTTGAATAGCTCATTTATAGAGGAAGGCTATAGGCTATATAACATCACGCTACGACCAATAGGAGCGGAGCATAAATGAAAAATGTTGCAAAAACTAGGAAAATTCTCTTATGTGAAGCAGACGAAGTTGCGCGGGTCAGCTAGTATAAAAATAAACCCAAAGGCCTTTGTTAATATACTACACATACAGATTCAACGAAATCATATATTGCTTTAGTATTATTTCAACATAAAATATACGCTTCCAAACACAAAATTGTTGGAAATAAAACTGGAGTTTTAGTACATTTTGAAATGTCGTCACTTCAAAGAATATATCTCCGTGCAGTTCTGAATATTTCATATTTTTAGTGCGCTACATAAAATCACTGTTATTTGCCTTCCTCGCTGATGTTGCTATAAAGAACTGTCATGAATCTTTTTAAATATTTTCTACGATAATATGAGTCACAGGAAAAGTGGCATTCAACCCCTTTAGTATTTGGCAGAGTATATCATTATAATGTATATGTAACCATAACCCAATGAATTCTTTTAATCGGTTTATAACCGATTAAAATAGTTTATCGGGTTACAGGTGGCTGAAAGCGTACGTTCCTGTCGGTATGAGGATCCTATCGTAGGAACGGCTTATGGTCACTCGATGTCATGCCAAATGTACGTTTGTAACAGATGAGCTACTCTGAGTGGGGCTGTCAGGCATAGTGAGTTAACGAAAATCAGGAGATTTCTCACTTTCACACTGCGTAATAATCTATAACAATCTAATTTAACCAAAACTCCTGGAGGATAGTATAAAGATTTCGCCTCCTTAAAAAGGGTATTTGACATTGTGATAACTTTAGAGATGTAGGTATCTTTGTGTTTTATCCACTTAAACCTGAAATTTGCTCAATTCGGATCTACCAAAGTTGCAAAGTACCTAGGCTATACGAAAAATAAGCAAACGCAGCAGAAAAACCTTATTTTAAATTTGCAAACTCTTTAAATAGGCGCGGTGTTGCCAACAAGGGATCCAGATCTTTTTCCTTTGCGCTGTCAGGATGGCTTCTTCTTTTTATTTTAATAAACAGCTCTCGCACTAGGAACTAGTCCTGTGTCGCGGGAGACTTTACAAACATCTGAAAAACGGACACAACGAACACCCAGACTCGGAACAGCTATTTGTGTATCACACAATTTTTTTTCTTTTATGGATATCGAACCCACAACACTCAGTGGCAGGAGCGAGGCGTCCACCTAAACGCCACCCGTTCAGACGAGCTACTTCTCTGTCAATTCATACTCCCGTCGTTGAAAGATCTATAAGTTACCATAACGTAGGCTTGGTGATCACTTTACAAAGAATGAAACAAATACAAGAGACTAGCTGTCCCGACAGACGTTGTCGGGACATTATCTAAACCATTCTCGAATCCACTTGAACATACACAAAAAAATTCATCAAAATCGATCCAGCCGTTTAGGAGGAGTTTAATTACAAACACACGTACAGAAGATTTATATACATATATAAAGATATGGCGTACTGAAAGCCGCTTATAGCTGGTATTCCCTCAAATTCGTGTAGATTGAATGTATCTTTACCATACAAAATGAATAGCTTCACTAGAGCTGTCTTTACTAGTTTGGTTGCGATAAAATCTTATTTTCTGGCTTCTTAAGGAGGTGATTTGCTGTCAACTGGGTTAACAGTAAAAAAACCATACAAGATGGAAAAAGTGGTTACCGTAGCCCACTACGATAACTACTTACCATCAATCGATTCGTAAGCTTGTTTACCATCTTCCTAAAATAAAAAAAGCTAACTTTTTCTCCAATAAAAATCACATAAACCATCAAATGAACTGGTATCTAGTACATAATAAAACATAGGACAATAAAATAACTACGTCAAATATAATATACCTTGGGGCGCTGTTACTTTTGTTATGGTTCCTATAAATTTTATGGTTTTAGTCTGGACCACCAATTCTTGTTTTATGCTGGGGACGATATTTCCGATGATAGTCGATATACAATAAATCTGATAACTAACTATCGATATTTCTAGTTGTGCCGTCAGCGGTGCGAGGAACCCCTGTTTGTGAACATTTACAACCGTTTTTCTTAGATTTTATTGCTCGCAAGATGTAGATTGTCGATGTAAATTTTCGATGGTTAGTGTTTTATTATTGGAACGTGTCCCTAAAGGTGAGAAAGATCGGAAAATGTCATATGTAATTTGCATACACACACTGTCACAGCTATATCCTAAGGGGAAGGCATAGATTAATTTACATACACCTTTTCTCATAACAAATTGTTAGTATCAGCACAGACTCCTCTCCATGCTGATTTTTTGTCTATAACTGTCCACCAGTTTTAATCTAACGAGATGGGTGTAAAAACCCAGGATTCAACCTCTTCGTCTTAAATGTAAAAGTAATGAAAAGAAATGACCCCTATATCTCGGGGGTCTTTTGACCCACAGGGCCCATATTCAAACTCGACTGAAGTATGACCCCAAGGTGTCTGCACACCAAGTTACAAGATCTTAAATGTAAAAGCATTTTAACTTTATTAACCTTTTCGAAGAAGACTCAGAGGTTCATAAAGATTAGAAAACGGTAATATTAGAAACGGTTCTATTGTACTTAAAACATAGTTGTAAACATGATAAAAACGTGTGGGTTTATATAATTATACGTATACATAATGTATGTACTTACCGGAATTTTGCCAGCTATCTACAGAACCTACTTAATACGAGTGAACCTAGTCGGCGTGCTATTTGCGAAGCCAGCCGTCCTATAGTGACCTGCAACAGGCTGATTAGTCAATAATGCTGGAGTGTTGACAATACGCGGATCATAGTGTTACAAACGTTCCCAAGCCACGGTAACCACTACCATAAGGAGGCCATCAGCCATCCTGGTAGTGTGAAATATTGTTTGCATGTTACTTGAAGCTCCAGCTGCTTCATAAAAGTAACTGACAGAAAAATTAAATAAAACTATCTGAACCCTAAGAGCAGCGATAGCTCAGTTGGGAGACCAACAGACTGCAATGCAGAGGGTCTCGGGTTCGAACCCACGTCGCGCACCTCTGACTTTCGGAAGTTATATGACTTTTAGAAATTATGTTCGTATTGATTGACTATTATCGACTGCTCCGTGCCTCGGAGAGCACGTTAAGCCGTTGGTCCCGGCTGGCATGAACATCTATGGCAGTCGTTATTAGGAGAGTGTCGACACAAAGGATCCCATTGGGTTGAAGTGTCGCCGGTCTGCACTGATTGGCTCCCACATAAGATAAGATAAGATCTGAACCCTGAGCGGCGATCAGAATTAATTAATGTTTTCCAAGTACTTTTCTACAGCATAAAGTATCTTTGAATCGAAAACTTTTTGCGACGTATCCTTTTACTACTTCGCTATTTTCCTTCACTCAACTGCCTCCGTGGCGCAGCGGTAGTGAATGCGACTGCTGTGCATGAGGGCTCGGGTTCGATTCCCGGGTCGGGCCAAAAAGAGGTTATTGGGGTTTCTATTAAGAAATCTCAATAGCAGCCCGGAGTTAGGAAGTTAGCGGTGTTAGACACCCCCATGCCTCGAAAAGCACGTAAAGCCGTTGGTCCCGCGCCTGATCTCTCTCCGGTCGTGTTGGATTGCCGTCCCATCGGATCATGAGAGTTAGGGAACAGAGAGTGCAATTGTTTTTGCGCACACACTTGTGCACTGTAATATCATCTCCTGCGCAGATGGTCAGTCTCCGTTAAGACTGGCCACCGTGGCCGAAATTCGATATGGAGGATATTATTATTGTCCTTCAACACCATATTTCCTCTGTGTAAGAGGTCTTGGGTTCGATTACTAGGCAAAGTGTTATTGGATTTTTCTGTCGATAAAATTACAGTAGAAGTATGGAATCTATACCTAGTAGGAAGCAATAGATTCCCCTCTATTACGTAAGACCTGGAACATAGTTAGCAAAATCGCTGGCTCACTATTACGAGGTTCTATGTAATTTTTTTTAACTTTGGGGAAATGAGGCCTAAAATTTGCATATCAGTAAAATTAAAAAGTAATTTAGAACTATTTATGATTTAATATTGTAAGGTGGTAAGTGCTTCCATCTATTACTATATTGGTCTAAATAAAAAGGAATGACATATAGAACCATGCAATATTCGTACCTATATTTTTTCAAAAATGTGACATAGGACCTTGTAATATTGGACCAGCGAAATGTGGGAGCAATGTACCCCTGCCTGCCTCTTCGGGGATAGAGATGTGAGACAATATATATACGTAAGATTTGAACTACTCGGTTACCTAGAATAAGGAAACAACATTTGAATTAGGCGACCGTAACGAATGTCTTAGAGTATGTTGCATTGGTCAGTGTTCACCCGTCTAGTGCCGTTTCTCGGCTATTTATTCACGTTGTCCGCTTTAGTAGGAGAGCTGAGCTTTAAGGCCTCGGTCTCAAAGTCAGCGTCTGCAGGGTGGCGGCGGCGGTGCGGTGAGCGGCGCGGCAACGCAGACCCGTTCTCGAAGCCAGCGGGTAGATCACGTGGAGATAGAGCGCCGGAGTGTTTTGTTATGAGAAATTAGTTACAGTAAAAGAAATACTTAAGGTTTTTGTTCGTAAACGAAATATCTAAACAGCGACAACAACATCTTTTTGATACAAACATGGGTAGTTATAAAGCAAAAAATAAAATGCACAATACTACATCAATGCATCGCACCGCTCGTACTCACTCTCCGCCACTCGCCGCGCCGCTGTCTTCGAGACCAGTTCCTTATAAATCTATGCATTGAAACGCGCTGCTCCCGCGTCGTCGCCGCCGCCGTTACGCGCCCGCTGACTTCGTGTCCGTAGCCTAAGAAACATAGTACAAATCTAAATGTAATTTAGATATATACTGAACCAGTTTAACGGGGCAGCTTAGTATAAGTGGTATACGGAATTGGTGATAGCTTGCACCCAGCAAACGATACGGACATATCTCCACACACTGTGAAGTTCGAAGTTCAACACCTGTATTATTTACTAAGATAACATTAAACAAATGGCCTGCTGGATGGTAAACCGCTTCAAATGCAAAGTAGAAAGAACTATATACGTTCCTCCTATTTACGCAGCCATACAACATTATCCTTACTTCCTTACTAATATTATAAATGCGAAAATAAGTTTGTTTGTTTGTTACGCTTTTTTTTTTTTGGTACCCAGGAAAAAACTGTTGCAAACCTAACTGTTTGTCAAATTTGTATCGGATAAAGTTGCTACTCATCTAAGCAGAGTTATAAATTTATCTATTAGCTCAGGCATATTTCCGGAAAAATTGAAGACGGTTATAATAAAACCACTTTTCAAACAAAACAATAGGGAAAATATAACCAATTATAGGCCGATTGCATTACTTCCAGTATTTTCCAAAGTTGTAGAAAAGGTTATCTATGAATCAATTAATCATTTTTTGTCTAAATATAGTATTCTATGTAACGAACAGAAGGGTTTTAGAAAAAACAAAGGTATTAATTTGGCGATTTTTGATTTATTGACAAATTTGTTGAAATGTGTGGATAAAAAGACACCAGTCTGTGCTTTGCTAACTGATATGTCAAAAGCTTTTGACTGTGTCCGACATAATACATTACTACACAAACTAAACGTTTATGGTATCAGGGGAAATGTGCTGAAACTAATAGAATCATACCTTAGTAATCGTGTACAGTATACTGAGATCTCTAGCATATGTCAGAAAACTAAACGTGAGGTGACATACGTATCCGATGGTAGAATAATTAAGTATGGTGTACCACAAGGTAGTGTGCTCGGCCCACTTTTATTTCTACTATACATTAACGACCTGCCCAAACATGTTAAGCACCCAATGGTTCTGTTTGCCGACGATAGCACGGCTATAATAAAATGTTCTAATATTACTAACTATGAAAATGACATAAATAATACAATTTCTGACATCGTACAATGGCTTATGAATAATAATTTAGTTATTAATTTGGGGAAAACAAACATAATCCAATTTTACCAACGTTTGACACCACAGAACCTGACAATACAATATAACGGTACCACTATAGGACAGACACAAATGGCAAAATTCTTGGGCATAATAGTGGATAGTCAGTTAACTTGGAAAGCTCATGCAGAACATGTGTGCAAAAAATTAAGTTCATCAGCGTATGTTTTACATAGTCTTCATAACAAAGTAAACATTAATACTGCATTGGTAGCCTATCATGGTCTGGTGGCATCCGTGTTGCGATACGGTGTTATATTTTGGGGCAATTGTAGCCTTCGAGGGGACGTGTTCAGAGCTCAGAAACGATGTGTGCGAGCAATATGTGGCATTAAGTCTACAGATAGTTGTGTTCCTAAATTTAAGTCACTAAAAGTACTAACTTTCCCATGCTTGTACATTTATGAAATGGCTGTTTTTGTAAAATGCAACAAACACTTATTTACTCATGTTTCACAACTAAGAAAAGGTCCTTTAAGAAGCCAGTATAAGAATAAATTATATAATGTACCTTATAACACAACTTTGTTAAAGAAAAATGTTTTAGGTATGGCTACAGTAATTTATAATAAAATACCCGATACTCTAAAGGATGAGAGAATACATATTTTTAAAAAGAAACTGTCAGAACTTTTAATTACAAAATGTTATTATACACTTACAGACTTTCTAGGGGACGATCAAATATAATAATTACCTTTTGTCATTGTTTAAATAATTAATAATTTATTATTGTAATCATTATTATTATATATTACATTGATATTAATTTCATTTTCTTCTTTGTTCTCTCCTGACACTTTTATATTATGACATTATTTTAAATCATTAATTATGACATGAACTATTTGTACCATTTAATTCATTTGCAATCTAATAAAATCTATTAATGTATAAAATTTGCATGCTTACTGAAGGCAGAATGTAGCAGATCACTAATGTATGTAACATCTAATGTATGTACCTATATTCAATGCAAATAAATGGATTATTATTATTATTATTATTATTAACCTAACCTAACCTACATTTACGCGAACGAAGCCGCGGGTGAAAACTAGTAGATTATAAAACTGAAATCTTTTCGTACTCTTTATAAGCTTCTTGATCTTTTTCTTTAGCACCGGTAGTTTTTTTTTTTTGTTATTTATTTTTATACTACAGTGTTTAACATTTTAAATATAATAACATTAAAGATATTGTTTGACGAAAAACGGTTACAGGCTAAGATCACTTACAATACCCTGACTTGAATATAATAATATAATTCAAGATGGAATGATAGAAAGGTAATGGACATGTTTCGTATTTGAGCCTCTTTAGATCTTATTCAGTGGGCAGTAATAACAGTATCAGTATCTACTCTTACGTTGGTTTTCCGTAAGGAGTTGGACTTCTCCAAATGTTACCATGGTTTATTTTAAAACTGCACTTTTCAATACATTAATTACAAGCAACTTCGTCTGCGTCATTTAAGAGAATTTGCCTCATTTTTGTAATATTTTTCATTGATGCACCGCTCCTATTGGTCGTAGCGTGATGTTATATAGTTTTTAGCCTTTCACGATAAATAGGCTATCCAACACTACAATAATTTTTCAAGTCGAACCAGTAGTTCCTGAGATTAGGGCGTTCAACGAAACAAACTCTTCAGCTTTATAATATTACCTGTAGTATAGATTTTAATTCACATTTTCCCTGCCGTGTCGGTTGCTTTTCAGCAGCCATATTTATCAGGAGATTAGACAATATTACTAATATACGTAATTACTTGTATAGAAAATACTGAAGTAATTAATTTTTATTTAGTTTGTTTGTTTTCCTGCCCGTTCCTACTTTAACTTGCAGCATTTGATCAATCGAACCAAAATATTTTAAAACGGTATCTAGTTTAACTACTTTGCTTTTTACTGGAGATTCGCAAAAGACAAACCAAAGTGAAATTCCCGTGAGATAACTTTTTAAAGTGAGTATAAAATGAAAGAAGTCGCGGTTAATATTCCTGGGTTAATAAAAAAGTTTCTATTACCCCTCCGAAAGTTTTAATATTTACAGAGAATTCTCCCTTAAGCTGACGCGACGCAGAACAAAGTTGACTCTTTGGTTAAAATCAAGGCTGTTAAATTTTATATCAATACGCACCCTGTTTATATGCTGTCCCACTGCTGTACCTCGTGCCCAGCGTTGAGACAGTTTTCACCTCCTCTTAGAATTACAAGAGTTCAAGTTGCAGAATATTATTAGTGACTATATTTTTCCCGCGACAATATAGATTTTATCGACTACTAAATACCGCTTTTTTTTTTATACAACTAGATTGGCAAACATGCATACGGCCCACCTGATAGTAAGTGGTTATCGTAGCCTATAGACGCCTGCTACACGAGAGGCATCACTTGCACGTTGCTGACCCTTTAGGAAAGGAAGTGGGAAGGAGAAGGAGCGGGATACGGGAAAGGCATGATTGGGCCGCCAGCACTCTCACTCACCGAACGAAACACAGCAGTAAGAATACTGCAATTTCACGTCTATAATCTGTGAGAGGGCAGTCCTTCCCCGGTCTAGCCGGCCCATTCATGCTGAAATCAGCGAGGCGCTACTACTCTATATTAGAAGCTAGTTTTGACGTTGCGTAGACTGTCAGCTATTTGAAGTGAGCTATATTATGTTAAAAGTGTATAAGCAGTACAATGATGAATGTTTGACAGCGCGGATGACGTAATGGTTTAGGTGTTCACCACAGCCACTACGCTAAGTGTTGTTCGAATCCCACACGGGACAAAAACTTGTGTTCGTTTAGTCCCCCGCGTCACATGAATATACCTAGAGCTGGAGGTGTCTTTTAAACAAGTGAGAAACGGCAATGAATTGCCATAAATCTTAGATTCCGAAAAAAGGTTCAAGTAATATGCAAAGGTCACGTGATACCACGTGACCTTGAGGTCAGCGGTCAAAGGTCATAGTCATTTCGGGGTATATCGACTATGCTGAGTCGAATGGCGTTGACCGCGAGCCTCTAGCTCCTCTTATCATTCTTGAATTGAAAGTTGTATAACAGACAGACGGACGCACGGACGGACAAAGCTGTTGTATGAGTTTTTTCGAACTCTAAAAAAGAAAATAATGAGACTACACATAATTATATTTGAGAAGATTGTAGACAATACCTACTCAGGACTGCATAATTATATTCGTGCGATGTTTTCTTATAACCAGCCATATTGAACTAATCAATACGTTTTATCGCAACTACTTAATTTTCTAAGTTTCATTAATATCTCAGCAGCTGCTGAGACCAAACTACGAGATAAATAGCTCATCTGGCGAGCTATTTATCGCGTAGTGTAGGTAAGCCTAACCTATTACATAACATCAACATGCCTACCAAACTGTAGGTGTGTAATCCCTCTGCCTAACCACTGAAGTACGAACAGGCGTAATGTTTTGTACTTGTAATAAACGATCTCATTATACTTCAAAGGAACAAAGCTGACTTACGTTTCAAGATGTCCGTTTGAAATTTTACACCAATTGTATATAACCAAGTTAACTCAAGGAAACGGGCCATTTGTTCTTACATATTAAATTTTTAGAACACGTTGCTGTCTGAAGTATTAACAGAATTTTCTCTAAGGAAATTTTCAGTCTGAAAATCTGTATGATAGACAATGAAAGACAATGAAAACCTAATAATTCGTAAGATCTAAAGCATAGCTAGCAAAATGTGACTGGCATATACATTTTAACTGGACTACACGAATGACGTAATGAGTTAAGTAATAAGTAATGTTTATTTGCAAGAAACTTCTTCTTCCAGCCTTTATTATTCCCAAGTCACTTGGGGTTGGCTTTCTAGTCTAACCGGATTTGACTGGATATCAGTTTTTACACGGAGCGGCTGCCACCTGACCTCCGCAATCCGAAGGCTAACGATACCCTAAGGCTAGACCAGTGTCAGGATATTAGAGGGCACTGACGTCCCAATAACGACCGCCATAGATGTTCATGGCAGCCGGGACCGACGGCTTAACGTGCTTTCCGGGGCATGGAGCAGGCGATAATTGTCAATTAATACGCACATAATTTCGAAAAGTCATGTAACCTCCGAAAGTCAGAGGTGCGTGACGTGGGTTCGAATCCGAGACCCTCTGCATTGCAGTCTGTTGGTCTCCCCACTAAGCTATCGCTGCTTTTACTTCTATACTTGTGTAATCATAGATAGAGTTTTATATGTATAGTGTAGAGTATAATTATGTTAACACTAAGTACAAGCCGATTATAGTCAAAGAAGTGAGATTAATTCAACTGTGGATAGCTTAAGACCTGACGTGCAAAGTGGGGTATAAATTATCTCAGTACAAAGGGAACTCAAGTGATAAATTCATCCCTTGATGCTCCTACAGAACACATACTGTCTTTACGAGCAGACGGTCTAAACAAAAACCAAGCAAAGGTTTCAGTGAAGGTTCAATAACCTCACTTTATCACTAATTTTCTTTTGGCTCATCAGTCCAATGACGTAGGTACTCGTACATGTTACTTAATATACAGGCCTTGTTAAGATTTTATGCTTAAGAGTTATTACTCCCAAACGTAAAATCTCTACAAGGCTTGTATGTGACACCTATAGACAGCTGAAGAAAAGTAGAGAGGGACGAAAAGTATTACAAGCAGTAACGATACTTACATATTAGCTTAAAAGCCTGGCTTGCTGCATTAAAATATGTTTTTAAATAATTGTCATAATAAATAATCAATCCTAAACTAATACTATACATGCGAATGTGAGCTTGTTTGCTACACCTTTACATCTTAACAACTCGACCGATCATTATAAAATTTTGCATACACGTTTTCAGGGGTACAGAAAAGGACATAGAGCACCTTTCATCCAGAAAAAAAAGTACTGTTCCTGAAGGATATAAATGTATTGACAAAATCTACATTAACGCAAGCGAAGCCGCGGACAAAATCTTGTATTACATATTATTATCTAATCTAACATTGTGCCTTTAGCGTTCTTTGATGAGATTATCCACGACCTGAGAGTAGAGTTGATGAGCTAGAAAATGAAGATGATGTTTACTTCATTTTTTATCTCTTTTTCAGCAACAAGAAGCACTAATAAAACTGTTGATCTTGGGTCTGGGTATGAGCTATTATCATGACGATGTCACTGACCACGATTATATTATGCTCACTTAAAAGCCAAATAGTTAAGAAAAAAAATTGACATGGACTACTGTAAGGGGAAGGAAGGTTTAGGGACAGTAGCTTTATATTACCCGCCATCTGCTTAAATCCTGCACAGTAAGGCCGGATAGGCTTTATTGGCTTCCATTGGACAGTTTCCCCGCTTTATGCTTTTAAGAATTTCTTAACAAAAATTACACAAAAAAATTGGTCGTCCTGGAATCCTTACACGCCTCAAACATAAGCGTAAACTTATGTCACGAGATTAAAAGAGCAGTTAATACGTCACCTACTTATACTTCAACGTTAAAGTGAGTTTCAGATTTCATTGTAAAAGCATTTTCGCTACCAAAACACATCACAAGGAAGGAGTGTTTGCACTTCTGACTAATGTTTGTGTAGAACGGTGCGCCGAGGTCCGTCCGTCCGAAATCTTGAACTATTTGTTAGCTCTGAGCTTGGCGCGGCGTAGCTTTGAAATGATGCATTGCAACTATCCTCGTAAGTGTAATGTTTCATACAATATATGTTTCTGTGTTTGAGGTAAACATGTATTGGGAGAATGGATGGTACGTAATCCAGGAATATGCGTTGTATTTATCTTCGTATACACTATCGGGATTGGTGTTTGTTTTGAAAGTAAAACAAATATCACTTTATTCGAAACAATAACATATATACTATGTTTTACTTTTAAAGTTGCATTCATTTCTCTACTGGATTTCTCAGTCTACCTAAAATTGCATCAATACCGTTACAGATCTTTAAAAATGTGCTAACAGAAAAAGCTATTTTGGCATTGATATAGGGGTTTCAAATGAATATAACAATAATTATTGATGTAACAAAAAATTGCAATAGCTTTTTTTGGTATAGTGATAGAGGTGAGTCTTGTCTCGTCTTAAGCGAGCTCGAGCCTAAAATGTGCGTGCTGAAAATTTTGCTAACAGACAAATCTAATAACACTTTGCCTTAACCGAGAAATCGAAGCCATGGCTTCATCATCCAACGCACATCTCAATATAGAAACTAAATATTTTTTTTGTTCCGTGGGGGCATCAAACCCGAAACAGTCACATTAGGCGTCCGCAAAAGCGACAAGGGCCCAAAGAGAAGGTCGTAAATTCGAACCCCACTTATTGCACGAAGTGAAGCCACTTTTAACACAAACTTATTAATTTAGCAGGAGGATAGAAGAATACTATAAAACACGAACAAAAAGTTTATTTAAAAAAGTTCCGAGCGGTATCTCTCCGTATCTACAGATAGACATAACCACAAGTGAAATACCCAAAAATTCACCTATCCCCAACTCATATCCCACCTCAACCTCAAAACTTTTCAAAACACTATTAAATTTAATTCCCAAACCGGTTCACACGATCGGTACTCACGCGAGGCGATTACACGAACATTTTCAATCTGGTACAAAGTTGTAGGCCTGTAATTCCACCTGTCTTGCTCTAAGCACAGTTTAATGGTACCTGGCTTGTTCGCGACAAATTCCGATGGATCACCGAACTTTGAAAAGTACTGGGGGTAAAATACGAGGTTATATTGTATTAAGGATACTCTTGATATAGCATATCCAATGTGCAATTTAATATTCTATTCTATCACATACACATAACACCATCTAGCCCAAACTAAGCAGACAATGGGTAAACATACATATATACTTGTTTTTTGTAAATACATACATATTATACATAGAAACACCCAGACCAAGACAAACATCCATGCCCATGCACACAAATGTTTGACTTGTGCGGGAATCGAACCTGCGACCTCAGGCGTGGCAGTCGGTTACACTAACCACTACACCATCGAGGCCGACAAATTTATATCAAGGACAACGGTATTTATTTCTTTTTATCATGATTGCCTTTTTGTAAGCGATAGTAAGTGCTACTGCTGTGCATACATACATACATACATAGATTTACGCCTGTTTCCCAGAGGGGTAGGCAGAAACTACGGATTTCCATTTGCTACGATCCTGATACACTTCTCTGGCTTCATTCACTTTCATCGCATTACTCATACACGCCCGTCGGTTCAAGGTTGCTCTTAACCTGGTCTTTATCCAGAACGCCTCCGATCTGATCGAGAAACGTGCGCCTAAGTTTTCCTCTTGGGATTGTTCCATGAAATTAGTATAGTACATAATCATATCATCATCATCATATAGTATATCATCATATAGTACATCATAATGAAACTAATTATTCGATAACAGTTGAAAATAAAGTTTATTTAGCTTTGCATACGTTCGAAATTGGAATAACAAGAATATGAACATTAGAATCTTTATGAAAGCCAAACAGTAGCCTTTTTTTATTACTGCTGTGCATGAAGATCTGAATTTGGTTTCCAGATGAGCATATTGTGTAATTCTGTTACGAAAGTGTTTTGAAACTTTGACTGGTGGATACTGTGCTCAGTAGACAGCAATCTACTCGCCTCTTATTACGTATGATTTAAAACCATAGCTCGCAAAATTAGGGTATAATGCTTCTATTTTATGAGTAGTAGAGCCTCACAGATTTCAGCATGAATGGGCCGGCTCGACCGGGGAAGGACTACCCTCTCACAGAATATCGACCTGAAATAGCAGTACTTATTCCTACTGTTGTGTTTCGTTCGGTGAATGTGAGTGCCGGAGGCCCAATCACCCTCTTTCCCTCTTCCCGCTCCTTGTCCTTCCCACTTCCTTTCCTAAAGGGTCGGCAACGCGCAAGTGATGCCTCTGGTATTGCAGGCGTCCATAGGCTACGGTGCCCACTTACCATCAGGTGGGCTGTATGCTTGCTTGCCACCTTAGTCAAATAAAAAAAATAGGCTTGAGTCTTTATGTGTATGTATAGAAGGTTCACCCATTACCATATAAAGGACATAGTTCTAGACTTATTTTAGCTTCTAGTAATTTCTTGACCAAAAACCCTATAACGATTTGCCCGACCCAGTAATCGAACCCTAGACGTCATGTACAGCAGTCGTATTCACCATTGCGACGTCAACAAGTACGTAAGTCGAATTTTAATACAATTTGTAAAAAACATCCTCTTTTCTTTCCAACTGACAAATTACTTTTATATAAGACAAGTTTGTACAGTTCTTTGTTCCAGATGTGAAATTAAAGGCGTTTTGATAAATCTTTTAAATTAAAATCTCTACGTTATATTACATTTCTGTTGGCAAATTCTAACAAAGTAGACCGTTCTGTTAAATAGACGCGGTATGTAGCTATCCCAATGAATAGAATAATTATAATTAATAATGTCGAAATAAAATGGTGGAACTATTTTAGGCCAGTCTGTTGGAAGATTTCCTATTTGTAATTACCACTTGAATTAGAATTAGAATGTTTATTTGTAAGAATATGGTACAAAGGTTGATAGATACTATTAATGGAACTAAATCTCCTTTTAACAATATTATAATATATTATGCGTACTATCTTTTTGGTAGTGACAAGTTTTAGTTAGTTAGTTCATAGACTTAGAATATTTTCGCTAAGTTAGTTAGTCACTGCTCGCTTGAACGCATCGTGAGAGAACCTGCATGTCTCAGAGTTCTGTATAATGTTCTCAAAGATATGTGAAGTCTGCCAATCCGCATCAGACCAGCATAATGGACTGTGGCTTAACCCTTCTCACAATGAGAAGAGGTCCGTGTTCAACTGCTGGACGCTGAACTGTGGAGTCAGTTTATATGTAGGGATGATTTATCTTTTTACGTATCGCTGTGACCCCAAAACGGCCACAACCTTGTTACATACTTGGCGAAGGGTAAGTGATATACATTTCTAGCAACCTTTAGGAGAAACACAGCCATGATGTTTTGTTTATAAGCATAAAGGCAGAAATACTTTATTCGAAATTTTGCTGTAATCGTCCTAAATTCGATTTGAACACGAATGATTGATGGTCCCCAAATATTTTGTTCCAAATCAAATTGTTTGTTTGGTGACAAAAACACAAGCCGCGGTTCATAAACCGACCAATAATTAAATTACTCTCGTTTTTATAAATATACTTATATACCTACTTGGTTCTACTCACTGTATATTCAGGTCGGGGTGAGCAGATGTCTATTGCAGCCACATTTCATAATTTTTTATTACACATGATAGTGTACGAGTTTAATATTTTAGCTGATGACTACCGGCTATCGCCACATTGCCAAACTCTGTGTTATTACTTCGTCAAGCGAAGTGACGTTATAGACTAACAAAACTAATGTTAAGGACTGATTCTCGTCCTGATTGAAAGACTAAACTAAATATTTTTCTAGAAATAATATATAATATACACTATAATATACAATATACAACAATAATACTATAATATAATATTCTATCGCATACACACACCATCTAGCCCAAACTAAGCAGAGCTTGTACTATGGGTACTAGACGATGGATAAACATATATATATACTGTTTTTTTTTGTAAATACATACATATTATACATAGAAACACCCAGACCAAGATAAACATCCATATTCATGTACACAAATATTCGACTTGTGCGGGAATCGAACCCGCGGCCTCAGGCGTGGCAGTCAGTTCCACTAACCACTACGCCACCGTGGCCGCCTTAAAAATGGTTATTAAGAAAGATTAAAAATTGCAAACTGCTTTTGTCTACCCAGTTCTACTTATATATGCAGCCAATCGTGGTGTTCAATTACCATCAATTATCAATTTCAGAAAAATTAGCTTGTAAACATATTTTTAGTAGCAGTACAAAGTCTGGAATTAAGCAGGCTTAAGGTTGCGAGCATTACTTTTGTTCGGTATCACGTTGAACATCAAACACAACTGCCATAGTGTGGTTGTATCAGTGCCGGATTAAACACGTAGCAAGAGTAGCAATTGCTACGGGCCCCGCGCGAAAGGAGGCCCCGCATATTTAGGCCCACTCATCTCTGCCTGAGCGTAATTTTTTGAGTGAAACTTATTATTTAAGATATTGAATTTACTTGATGTCACAAAAACGTGAAATCTTACAACTTTTACTACTAAGACAATCCAAGTCAGACAATCGGTAACCGACTATTTCCTTGGTGTAAATAAAACACAGAATGTCATACGGTAAACGCACAAGTTCTAAAAAAAGTCGCTCGTATAAATGTGTAGAATTTCAGTCGGGCCTATAATCAGCTCTACAAAAAGTCTGACGTATGCAAGCACTCTTACCCGAAAGAATTTTCTACGGGCCCCGCGCTTGCTTAATCCGGCACTGGGTTGTACCGGTACGCCTCTGTCTAACACGCGGCGATATTTAGGAGTATGTAAAGACATATTCCTTATTATCGTTGATTAAATAATTGTATTTTAAATAGGCATGACAAAATGGACGGACAATTTTTATCTTCTGATCTTTTGGACGTTCGTGGACGCTCAACCGCGCTTCTTGATTACACTACTTGGCTCTCATAAAGATTCTAATGTTCATATTCTTGTTATTCCAGTTTCGAACGTATGCAAAGCTAAATAAACTTTATTTTCAATTGTTATCGAATTATTTGTTTCATTCGTACGCGGAATATGTACGTCAGAAGTCCAAGTACATGCCAAGAGTGCAGCTGCACGAATCAAGGCGCAACGTCAACTTTAAGGCGTTCGTGGTGCGAGTCCCTACTTGCTTTCTGCACATATTGATGAAGGAGGACTTTTGGCCGAAAGGTTGTGGTGTTCCGTCGCTTCCGCGGACAAGTACCACATGAACGCACAACAACAGAGTGCAAGTGAAGCAGTACTAACATAGTTAATAAGTTATATAAATACTAACACTAATTGTATGTATGGTAGTCTATAAGGTATTTATCTATGCGTCTATGTTTCTATCTAGGTATAATATATATGTATTTACAAAACAAAAAAATTATATATATATGTATGTTTATCCATTGTCTAGTACCCATAGCACACGCTCTGCTTAGTTTGGGCTAGATGGTGTTGTGTGTATGTATTATAAAATTTTATAATATGTAAATTTAGGTTAAGGTATTTATCTACGGGCCTATGCAGCCCGAAATAAATGAAATGAAAATTATGATGCCCCGACTAATTTCATCGTTTATGTTACCAAGATCGCCTAGGTACTGTAGCTCTAATTTATATTATGACCGCTTATTCAATGATTAACATAGCTGAAGTTGCTGGTCGTTGACCCTGAAGAACGAATAACCGTTATATAACAGTTTTTGTGAATTGATAAACGTAGCGTAGAATACCCTTTGAACAAAAAGCTTTCACTAGTAATACGTAATGTCATTCACGCAGTTATGGCATACGTCAAGTTTTTGGTAGAAGTTGGAATAGAAAAGCTGAAAACAGGCTTAATGACGCGATTTAGAGGGTCTACGTATAGCCTACTAAGACTAAATTGGCTAATGAGGATGATATAAACTAGTTCCTGGTCGTATTATTCTGCTGCACGATAATATAAGGACAAAAGAACTTACACTGTATTGAGCAAATATTATCGTCATTTATGAAAAGATGTTTGTGAAAAGGAACAATGAAATATTTTGCTGTTCACTATTATGAACCACTTCTTATAAACATTCTTCATAAATCTTTAAAGTTCTGTAATAAAACAGAAAGTGGCAAAAAATTAAATATATTATTTAGAAATTAGATAATTAAATAAACAATATGATAAAACTGTAATATCTTTACACTAAATATTTGCAAAAAGTATTTCCGATACCGGGAATCGAACCCGAGCCTCCTGGGTGAGAGCCAGGTATCCTAGCCACTAGACCATATCGGATCATGTTTCGTTGGTTTAAATTTTACTTATGTTTCTATATAAAGTTATATACCAAATATGACTTATACCTACTACTTTTTTAGCTTAGATGTTTCTGGCTTACTCATTATCCTTACTAATATTATAAATGCGAAAGTAGCTCTGTCTGTCTGACTGTCTGTCGGTCTGTCTGTCTGTTACCTTTTCACGCTCAATCCGCTGAACCGATTTTGATGAAATTTGGAATGGATATAGCTTGAGACCCTGGGAAGGACATAGGCTATATAACATCATGCTACGGCTCACGGGAACGGCGCAGTAACCACTAATACGATTGACGCGGGTGAGACCGCGAGCACAGCTAGTATTATATGTTCATAAAATAATATCATCGATTGGTTACTCTGTTGCTATGTGAAAGGAGGTAAAACTAAAATAGTATGTACTCCACAAATAACTCTTTCGCATGTAAAAATAACAGATTTTTATTCAATCATCTATTTGTCATTGGCTTTTAAACATCGTTAGTTTGCCGGTGTATTTTTCTAGCTACCTGTTTAAGACTGCGCCGAGCGAAATGTGCCAAAACAGGCGGTCACAGTTAAGTTGATAAAATCAACACTTTTTGTTTAATACAAATATAAAATATACATTAACGATAACAATGAATGTGTTTACAATTACTCCGTGTAAAAAACTTAAAATAATTAATATTTTCGCCTACAAAATTACGTAAATTTGCACGAAAAATGTAAAAACGTATGCACGTGTTACGTGATTTTTGGAATATAGCAGTAGAAATCTATCCTATTTTACAGCTTAAACGAAACATAAATAGTTATATTACAATTTGTCCGTCCCAGGTATTTAAGTTATTGGTTGACAATAAAGATACATATTTATCAAAAAAGGATTTCAAATCTTCCATACAATTTTACTATGACGGGTGCGCGCCGATTTGAATATAGAGCTCTGTCATTCAGTACAACCGCGTCTTACGCTCGGCGCAGTCTTAAGCTTGGACTTTTAGATAATAAGCCTCAACGCCCCTAGAGACAATGTTATGGCAACAAGTTCAAAGATTAAATTATTCAAATGGTTCTAAAATAATATTATTAAACTATATTTTGCCCACGGCAATAATATATTTTGTCAATCAATTTCTATCCCTCGGGACTAGATTTTTTCTGAATTAAAGGTGTATGTCCTTTTACGTACTCCTAACAACCTGTATGCAAAATTGCATGATGATCGGTTGACTAGTTAAGGCGTGAAAGCGTAACAAACAAACTCACATTCGCATTTATAATATTAGTTAGGATACTCATGTTCTACCTACGTGTATTTTTACTATATTCTTTACGTTCATACAAAATTTCGGCAGTTGCCTCGAAATTATACAGCCAAATCTAGTTTGACTAGATATTCGACCCTAGAGATAAAGAGAATATGGCGATTTAGATAAAGCCGGGTTATAAACAGATTCGCCGTAATATTCCTTAATCCTCTGTTAATTTGAATATAATGGGCTTTACAAATTAAACATGCGTACATTTTACATTAGTTAATTCAGCACTTGTGTAAAATTAATGAACTAGTGATATGTAATTACAATATTTTCGACATAATGCGATGCGACTGAATATTTGGATATCGTTTTGTTTGGATTATGTGTAATGTGCTTTATTAGGTAATAAATAAATATATACGTAGTACATACACATACATAGATTAGAATAAACATGCCTTTTCTACATCCAAGATGGCAAACAGAGCCCTTCAGATGATCAGTTCTTAAATAAGGTAAATTTTAAAATTTACATTTTAAAAGTGCTCGATCATTTGCCGCTTTATCTGAGTTGGCTCTTATTGTGCATGTTCTGAAAACATTTTACAATTTAATGTGTCTATAACTTTATACCAGTATTATAATGCTAAACAATTTTGATGTTTGCCTTTTTAAACGTGCTAATCTCTGAAAGTAAGAGTTAGATCAGAAAATTCTTCATTTCAATAGTTACAGCCTATTTCTTTAGGAACGTTAGGCTCTCTAATATCACGCTACAACCCTTCGAAGGGAGCTGGTGAAGGTAGATGTAGGGCGTATTTGGATAGACATTGCTACACTTACCTTAACATGGGAAACAGATACTGTTTTTTTAATGTTACAAATCTTGGCCTGTAAAATACGTATGTTGTAAAATAAAATACTGCCAATATCAGCGACTATAACTTTTATCAGTTTCCAAAATAAACCAACAATCTAAGCACGAACTTTTCTTTTAGTTCAATTAACCTAACTAAGACTTGTTGAGATACAATGGTGCCAATTCTGTTGTCACAAAATTCTCTACACTTAACTAAAAATCACTAAAAATTTTTTTAGTCCTGTCACATTTAACGATTTCAGAATACGAAATGTCATTTGAGAGGACTAAACTGAATTTTAGTGATTTTTAGTTAAGCTTAGAGAATTTTGTGACAACAGAATTGGCACCATTATCATGTAACATCTAAAAAAATTAAGAGCCTGTTTCACAACTTCCAAATAGCATTTATCTATAAGATAAAAGTCTCGCCATCTCTCTTATTTAATCTAATTAGAGTGAGACAGCATGCGATTTATATGTCGAATAACTTTTACTTGATAGTTGTGAAACTGGCCACAAGGATTAAGTGTATGGCACTATGACTGCGCTGGCAACTATGACACAAACGAATCAGTGACATTTAAGAGAAAATACCAGCACCTACATTGCTGTCGCGCTAGGCCCGAATAAAATACTAATGTGGGAAAGAGATAACTACAGCTCAGACTGATTGTACCTCTGAGATTATCCCCTAGGATTTCCTTGTTAGAGAACATGGTAATCCTAGGTGACCGGATAAATCGATTTCAATATCTCTTCTAAAACAATATGAGAAGGATTTTGTTTATATCTGAATGTTATTAGTTTTTATTATGTTTATTATTTCAGCTAAATTTGTTTGCTGGATCTTTAATAACAACAATATCCAAGCGATTTTTATAATAATGTTTGATTTTAGTAGGTACGTATAATAATTAAATTATGAAAAGAAGGGCAACATAGCTGTGTTAGAAATAGATTATTCCTTAATGCTCCAGTGTCATACAGAGCGAATACAGGGGAATACGTTTGTATAGACTAGACACTAGCCGTGTTTCCTCTTAACTAAAGTTCAGATACAATATATTATATAGAGTCTTGATACATTGAGTGGGATACCTAGAAACATTATGGTTTAATTCCATACCGCTACTTCTATGAAGCTTTGACCCAAACAAATCAGTTTGCCTGGCCTTTTCTCCGAATTTCTATTCGATTATTTTCCACGATGAAATGTTTTGATGTTAGTGTATAAATGGGCTTCCAGTCTCAATATAGTGATATTATAGGCATGTTTCTGGCAATATAGTGTGATTGCCAGAAACGTGACTGTTGGCATATCCCGAAAGCGGTTTTTATTGCCGTCTACCAAAAACAGTGTCGTTCGTGCTGTTATTAATGATTCCCTTATAGAAAACCCTACAAAGCTTTACCTATCTTATCTTATCTTATCTTATGTGGGGGCCAGTCAGTGCAGACCGGCGCGCGACACTTCGACCCAGTGGGATCTTTTGTATCGACACTCTCCCAATAACGACTGCCATAGATGTTCATGGCAGCCGGGACCAACGGCTTAACGTGCTTTCCGAGGCCCGGAGCAGGCGATAATTGTCAATGAATACGCACATAATTTCGAAAAGTCATATAACTGCCGAAAGTCAGAGGTGCGCGACGTGGGTTCGAACCCGAGACCCTCTGCATTGCAGTCTGTTGGTCTCCCTACTGAACTATCACTGTTCTTAAGCTTTACCTAACTCAAAAACAAACATGAGACGTTCTATATAATATATAATAAGTTTTTATTTTAATTTATTTTATTTATTTGGTTCACTAACATTTGTGTACACTAATTATACACAATAAAAGGAATACGAACAATAACAAAAGTTTTTCGCATTTTTAGGTACATTTCTTTATAATAATATAAACAAAATAACTGCGATTTATGACAAAAAATATGCTAACACTAAACAATTACTTCAGCAATATTTACAGACCTTGAACTACGATCAAACTGAAAATTTTATGACTGTTGTTCAATAAGTGTTACGCAATAAAATAGCTCTTTAATTAGTCATAGCAATCACTTAGTTTATAATGTAATTCATACGTTTTGTATACAAATAATAAAGTTTTATAAGTATTGTTTTAGAATTTATATATTTACTAGCTTTTGCGCGCGGCTCCGCCCGCATGGTACCTACATCAATAAATAGTAGCCTATGTCCTTCCCCAGATTTTAAACTATATCTGTACCAAATTTCATCTAAATCGGTTCAGTGGTTTAGCCATGAAAAGGTAACAGACAGACAGACAGACAGAGTTACTTTCGAATTTATAATATTAGTAAGGATTATACAGTGTGTGCCCTTAATGCCTATGGCACAGGTTTACCCTAGTACAGGCACATCTTATATATTATCTTTACGATGTAACCTAAGCTCTTTATCCATTTGTACCAATTTAAGTTAAATAAATTATTATTACTCGCATTGAACACTTTCTGTATGAAATATTAAAACACTTTTCAATGTGACGGAAACTATCGCAAGTCGTACGTAGTCCACTTTTTTTTTTATTTTAATAAAATATTGCGATGTTTTTATTTATCTAGTTTTCAGTATTTGACTTGTAATGATACGATTGAATTTCATTTTAACTTAATTATAAGTATCATTATTAGTAGTACGACCATGGGATACGATTTGGGTACTAATACCTGGTTCGATAGCGGTAGTATAAGCGCGCACTGTGCATGAGGCCCCAGGTTCGATTACCGGATCGGTCAGTATTATTGGGGTTTCCTGTTAGGAAATAATCCGTAGTAACACGGACGCTAGGACTGCGCCCAGTAAATATCAATAGGCACGTCTCCTATTACGTAGGCTTTTAAACCATATCGCGTGAAATGCGGGCCCCAAACTTCTTCCGACTCTTAAAACTATGTGGGTATATTTACCTATATAGAAACAGCAAAAAGTCGTAAGTATGTCGTCGTAAATAAATGTATATCGTTTTTAAAATAATAATTATTATCTTAATACTTATAAGTTGCAATTAATCCAATATAATAATTAATGTAACATTTGCGGCAGCCTAAGGATAATTATTAATTAATATTTTTCTTTAATTTGCTATTTTGTTTCCACATTTTTGTTGCTTCTAGCAATATCTAACAAAAATATATTATCAAGGAATAGAATAGAATAGAATAGTTTATTTCATCAAATCAATATTTAAAATTTTTCTCTTAATCTACATTTACATTATACACATAACAATGATGTTTATAAGCTTAGAGAAATGCGTTGACGACTGTACTAGTGTAAACTGTGTCACAATCGCCAGCGTCTTCCACCCTGGATGGATACAAATTGATTTTATTTTAATGAAGATCGCAGTTTGAATTCCATGTGTGACAATGGTTTTAGAAAATTTAGTTAAATCCCTTTGAAGTTCATAAGTGTTACGTTTTGACCTAAATGAATAAATTATTTTTGACTTTGACTTCTTGACCAACATTAACATGTTGTTACATTCTAAATTTAGAACGCAATATATTGAAAGGTTTAACCTTTCTTTTGTTTAGTTTGGGTCAGACGTATCGGGATTGATACGTCTGACCCAAACTACTCACTACCGTGATCTAAAATTTAATATAATATAAGGCCCCAATTGTTCCCGAAAACAGTACCGTTCGTTTTACACTAGCGTAAACGTCACAAATACAGTAAGACATTTCCCAGTTTCATTACAGCCGCTCCAGATGTTGATAAAGTCGAATTCATCAACATCCTTCAAGTTTGTATGAACAAGCTTGTCACAAACTGCCGACTTTGTTTGAACGTGGCGTGTCAAACAAAAAACTTTGATTATCTGAACTTGTGAGTTTATAACACCTTTATTTCGAAATTGTTCAGAATCAGAATTGTCGTTATTTCTATACTATTAGGTATACAGGTTGTTAGGCACACGGTTATCCAAATGAAATAGAGATCTGGTTTGGGCTATTGCCAACGCGTTGGACTCAGGCAAATTTTGTCTCACAGTTTCGGCGATATGATTTTTTTAATTTTTAGAATAAAAGGTCGGAAATTTGGACTAAAACTGTAAAAATTTTAAACGAATATGGGTTTAGTTGTCATAGTGATATTTTTTATTTTAGATAACTATTGCTACATTTCATTGTCATACATGTTACATACATTGTCAAAGTTTCGGAAAGAGCTAAAATCAGAACTAAATTCAAATTTGCATGATTAAAAAATAATGATAATAATATTTAATTTGCCTGAGTCCAACACGTTGGCAATAGCGCAAACCAGATCTCTATTTCATTAGGACAACCGTGTGCCTAACACCCTGTATATTGTTCTAGATTTTGTCCGCGGCTTCGCTCGCATAAATGTACGTTAGATTAAATTAGTATCAGTAGTTTTTTCTGGATGAAAGGTATAGGGTACCTTTCATCCAGAAAAAACTATTATAAGCGAATATGTCGGGCTGATACTTGATGTTACCATCTAATGTATCATATTCTTGGCGAATAAATATCTTTATTTGCCAAGAACATGGTACGATATGGTACGAAATTGGGTTATATTATAAAATCGTATCATAAATCCCATGAGAATGTATATAGCAATAAAATGTATATGTGTTTCTCCAGGACGAAACTTGGTACCCAAATAGACCATCTGGGAGCCAATTGTTAGCCATATCCGTTCCACGTGTTCCACGCGATTGAGTAACGAAGATCCACTGAGAGGCTGGTTATCTGTAATACAGGACCTAGTACAAAGACCAGTCTCCCACACAGACTATACATTCGCAGCTTTCTTGTATGGACTGTTTGATTATGATGTCAAATATTCTGTACTGTGTGAGAGAACAAAAAAAAAATTATTATTATTATCCAAACCTTGTAACACCTATACAAAATTCCACATTTATTAAAGCACTAGTTTTCACCCGCGGCTTCGCTCGCGTAAATGTAGGTTAGATTAGATTTGCAACAGTTATTTTTTCTGGATGAAAGGTACCCTATGTCCTATTCTGTACCCCTGACAACGTGTATGCAAAGTTTCATGTTGATCGGCTGTGTAGTTAAGCGCATTTATAATATTAGTTAGGATTATGCACAAATAGTCCACTACTGGACATAGACTCCCCCAAAGAGTGCCATAGCGCCCTGTCTTCAGCAGTGGACTATTATAGCCTGATGATGATGATGATGATGATGATGATGCACAAATACACTAGAAACATATTCAAATGTGTAACGTATTTTTATATGTATATATATATATACTATACATAAGTACGCTCCGTCTTTGACCATGCAAGATAGGCGTGGTATAGCGGTGTGCGCAACTTGAAAATTCATTGAAATAATATTCGAATATTATTTAAATGAATTGTGCGCTTTACTAATACACTACATATTATAAAACAAAGTCCCCCACTGCATCTGTCTGTCTGTTCGCAATAAACTCATAACTACTGAACAAATTTTCATGCGGATTTCACCTATAGACAGATTCATGTAGAAGGTTTAGGTTTATAATTTGTTAAGGTTTTGTACTATCCGTGCGAAGCCGGTGCCGATCACTAGTTAGTTATAAGTACAATTATATAAATGATAAATACTAAACTTGAGATATTATTCGAAACTGCCTTAGATTTTCAAATCTATACTGAGGTTATAAAGCTGAAGAATTTGTTTGTTTGTTTGTTTGAACGCGCTAATCTCAGGAAGTACTGGACCGATTTGAAAAATTATTTTAGTGTTGGATACTTCATTTATCGAGGAAGGCTATAGGCTATATAACATCACGCTATAACCCACGAGGGCGGCGCAGTAATCATAAACGCGGGTGAAACCGCAGGCACATCTAGTAAAATATAAACAGTAATAATAATAATAAATATCTAGATTTAGCTCGCGAGGTTGTCGACATGTGGGATGTGGATTCGGCAATCATTGTGCTGATAGTCATATCTGTCAATGGTCTAATAGCCAAGAGCCTCGATCACAATCTAAAGAGGCTCACGTTAGGTGCTTGGATCAAGGGTTTGATGCAGAAGGCAGTGCTAACCTCCTCACAATGCGTGCCGTATCTAATAAGATACGGCACGCATTGTGAGGAGGTTCCTATCTCTGGAATCCTAACCACCGGCAGCTTGGACCCTGTTCCCGATGCCGGTGGGGTACCATATATTTTATATTTTTAAATGTATTTTTTATATTATGTATATTTAAAAATAAAAAATGTATTGACAAGTTTTAAATAAAGAGTATAATAATAATAATTTATTTATTGATTACAGTGGTAAAACGTGAATACAGTTCATAAAGTACTTAATACAGGTAATATAATATGGGTGCCTGTACAGTACAGGTTTTTACAGTAATCAATAGTTACGATCGGAATGAGATTGGACTTCGAGATAAAATGAAATACTTTATAGAATACGCCTTGAACGTTGAAAGTAAACTTCTCATCCTGATTGAATAAAGAATATTTTTATTTTTCCTTTCGCCTATAAAGTTTTCTACGGTAGAACGAAAAGTAAGGAAATGAAATGAAATTCAAAAATGTAGTAAACTACGCTTGATGCTCATACATTCTGAGCATCAACAAATGGTTGTCTGAGTTTGGGTGTTCTATGTGTCCGCTGTTTAAATGTTCGTAAAGTCCACCGGGACACAGGAATTACACTAAGTAAGGAAGTGGATTTAAAAAATAAATTATAGCTTTACTGGTATACTGTATTATAATACGACTTTATAATATAATCTAGTTTCGTATTATATCGTACTCAATAAGAGATATAAAAAACAATGGTTTACAATTATCTACTACATTGTGCCTGTATAATACACATCGATGGATTTATTATCATAGACATTGTTTGAAAATTGACAATTTACTTTGACATTATTGTATGGCATTTTGATTTAATTTAATTTACTTTGACACTTTTATTATTATATCTATTCAATATTTGCACGCCTAGTGTGGCAAAATGTAGAGGTGTTTCATTTTGTATAATAAGAACATTTTATACCTATATTATTGCAAATAAACTGATTTGATTTGACGTTCCGGCGGTTTCACCCGCGTTTATCGTTACTGCGCCGCCCCCGTGGGTCGTAGCGTGATATTATATAACCTATAGCATTCTTCGATAAATAGGCTATCGAACACTAAAATAATTTTTCAAATCGAACCAGTAGTTCCTGAGATCAGCGCGTTCAAACAAACAAACAAACTCTTCAGCTTTATAATATTAGTATAGATAATGCTATAGCGTTTCTACCAAAAATTAAATACCTCTCAAGTAATTATTGTGGCAATTATTTAAAATATTCACACTAATAAAACGATAATTACATTTAGGATTTGTTGAACAATAAAACTGTAAGAAGTTATGATCAAATTGCTTACTCCATTTACAATGTTAACCAACGCATGGAGAAGTTCAATGTTAACATTCTAGACCCATGATTGCAATTTATCTTATCTTATCTTATGTGTGGGGGCCAATCAGTGCAGACCGGCGACACTTCGACCCAGTGGGATCTTTTGTGTCGGCCCCAAGATTTAACCCTTAGCTATCTCCTTATGAATGTACTGCATAAGCCGCAGTGTACAATTCAGAGGGAGAAGCCTGAAGTCTTCAGGGCTTGGATATGCCACCCCCATCAGACCCGTCCTCAGTCCAGCCAACGCGTCGCATTCACACAATAGGTGCGATATGGACTCGTCCTGTTCACCACAGGCCCTGCAGATCAAATTGTGTGCCAATCTCGATCTGCACGGGAAGTCGTTGGTGCCAAAATGGCCAGTGAACGCTCCTGTGAGCAGGCGCATTTGGCTCTTGCTATATCCACAGAACTTCCGGGTGAAGCCTGTGGCTCCCTTTGCAATGAACTTCTTGGAGTGTTCCAGACCCCTAAGGGCCATCCACTCCAACCTGTGTTTGTCATTGACATGTGCATTCAAAGCTGCCTTGACGGTGCTCTCAGAGAGTCCCACGAATGGCTCGGGGCCCACAAACAGCTGCTCCGAGTCCTATGATTGCAATTTAATAAATAATTTGATTTGATGAGTTCCAGATTTCTGTCATAACGCAAATATCATGAAAACGTTATGATACGTTTTTCGCAGTTTTACAAGTAGATGGATGATTGTCTTATAAACTAAACGACTTTACAATCCATTTCATTGATATTACAAGAGACACGGTGAAGACTAAGACACCCTTAATTAAAATCGCTAACCAAACATGGTTTATGCGAACGAAATCATGACAAATGCCTGTTCTCGACAAATCACGAATAACTAACAAATTATTTAAAGTTTTCCATAATTGTCACTACGAGCTTTACCGAATGCTAGCCACTTATCAGTTGTTAGCTAATTAGGTCACCGGACATTTGAGTTTGAATTTCGATCGAACTGAAATTGCGAGCACTTGAGTTTATGACGACAAAGCTTAGTGAAGTGGACATTTGATTTTAATAGTGCATCTACAGTCTCTTCAACATTTAAACCTTGTATTATGCCTGCATTCTATATAACTTTAAATCATTTAAATTCACTATGTTTTCTTGGTCTATTTCACTACCTATCACGTTCCGTCCTAATGCAAAGAATAATATAATAATAATAATATTCTATCACATACACACAACACCATCTAGCCCAAACTAAGCAGCGCTTGTACTATGGGTACTAGACAATAGATAACCATACATATATACATTTTTTTTTGTAAATACATACATATTTTATTTAGAAACACCCAGACCAAGACAAACATCCATGTTCATGCACACAAATGTTTGACTTATGCGGGAATCGAACCCGCGACAACAGACGTGGCAGTCGGTAACACTAACCACTACGCTATCGCTATTATTGACATGTCATATTTTTTTATACTACTTAATTTATTACGCATTTACGCAGCGATAGCCTAGTGGGAAATCGTTGGACTGCCACGCAGAGGTCTCGAGTTCGAACCCAAGGCGCGCATCTCAGACTTTTCGAAGTTATATGCGTATTAAATAGTTAATTATCGCTTGCTTTAACGGTGAAGAAAAACATC
The DNA here is from genome assembly GCA_963564715.1 of Catocala sponsa. Taxonomy (NCBI): domain Eukaryota; kingdom Metazoa; phylum Arthropoda; class Insecta; order Lepidoptera; family Erebidae; genus Catocala; species Catocala sponsa. Next base: position 4,452,005 of record OY751337.1, read on the forward strand.
GTGAGGAAACCTGCATGTCTGAGAGTTCTCCATAATCTTCTCGAAGATATGTGAAGTCTGCCAAACCGCACTAGGCGAGCATGGTAGACTATGGCCTAACCCTTCTCAGTGAGAAGAGGCCCGTGCCCAGCAGTGGGACAGTTTAATACAGGGCTGATATTATTATTATTATTACTAAATTGGCAAACAAGCATACGGCCCACCTAATGATAAGTGGTCACCGTAGCCTGTAGACGCCTGCAACACCAGAGGCATCACTTGCGCGTTGCTGATCCTTTAGCAAAGGAAGTGGGAAGGAGAACGAGCAGGAAGGGGGAAAAGTGGTGATTGGGCCTCCGGCAATCTCACTCACCGAACGAAACACAACAGTAGGAATACTGCTATTTCACGTCTATATTAGTCTATAGTAGTCCTTCCCCGGTCGAGTCGGCCCAGTCATGCTGAAATCAGTGAGGCTCTACTACTTAAAACTACTACGTAATCAATTTCATTCCTCCAAAGAATATTTTTAAGTGTATTAAATAATTGCAAAGAGAGAAATCACCACGGATTCTCGCATTGTCCACCTCAACAAATAGAAAAATTTGGTACGGACAAATTGTAATATAAATATTTCTTTTAATTAAGCTGTAAAATAGGATAGATTTCTACTGTTAAAATCTAAAAATCACGTAACACGAGCTTACCTTTTTGCATTTTTCGTGTAAATTTACGTAATTTTGTTGGCTAAAATATTAATTATTTTAAGTTTTTTACACGGAGTAATTGTAAATACATTCATTGTTATGGTAAATGTATATTTTATATTTGTATTAAACAAAAAGTGTTGATTTTATTCACTTAACTGTGACCGCCTGTTTTTGCACATTTCGCTCGGCGCAGTTTTAACAAAATCCATATAAAATAGTATAATTTCGTAATAAGATTGACTTTAAACAAGTGGTTACATCAAGTACAATATGTAAATTTTACAGTACATAATTATTCCACCGTATAGTTTCATTATGTTTCACAGTTCGTTCCCTGTGGCTTTGATCGCATATTGGCCTGGCAGGGCTTCAATTTCAGCCCTTCGAGAGTGTCATTAGTATATAATGTCAATTCAATCAGCGTAAAGTTTCCACCTTGGGAAACAGACATATGATTATGCAATGAGTACGACATTGTAAAGTAGTCTGGAGTAAATGGCTGTGTTTTCACCGATATACTAGTCTATGCCATAAGTCATAGACAGTGATGTATTACGCCTATAGAACATAATATTACACCCATATTTCACCACCTATGTTTAAGGTCTGACGCGATAAAGACTGAGCCCATTTCCATCTACCGGGAACGTTTCCCAGCGCCATATGTACTGCTTTTAATAATAATTTTCTTACACAATCACCTAATAGCACATTTCTCAAACTGGGGATCAAACCTGGGACAGGATGGAATGCACATTTAGAGCATAATTATTTATACCGCAGTACCACCAAAAATGGTTTGGACATGTAGAAAGAATGGACGAGGAAAGACTGACTAAGAAAGTTTATAAGGCCTAGTGTGAATAGAACAGTCGCAAGAGGAAAACCTAGGCGAACGTTTCTCGATCAGATCGGAGGCGTTCTGGACAAAGGCCAGGTTAAGAGCTCCTTGAACCGACGGGCGTGTATGAGGAATGTGATGAAAGTGAATGAAGCCAGAGAAGTGTGTCAGGATCGTAGCAAATGGAAATCCGTAGTCTCTGTATGTATGTACCATCGAAAATAGCAATAATTAATTTTAGAGAGCAAGGTGGTATTTTGGTTGAACTTGGAATAGGCCGACTGGAGAAGTCGCTCCACCAATATACAGCACTAGATGGCGACTTCTGTGAATCTTATTTATAGGCCTTGAGATTACTTTTTCCAAAAGGATAAAATAATAATAAACGATAAAAGATGCCTTTTGAGAGGACTTTTATGGAGCAGTGAAGTATTTCTAGACTTTTATTAAAAAACTTCTAATCAATTACCCACAATTGAATAAGAAACATACCCAAAATGGATTCTAAAAACAAGCAAAGTCTAATTGAGTTAGTAAAACAAATAGTGTACTCAAGACATATTCGAGACGTTTATAGATTAAAACTGAAATCCAAAACTGATGATCCAATTAATAGTCATCTAGAATTCAACAATGAAAAAGTACCTAATTACAGCAAGCAAGATCTATAAAGAGTTTGAAAATCGTCAAATTTCTGCAAGTTGGAAAATAGATGGTCAGATAAAATCTATTTATGTAATGCAATAAACGCAACATATTTGTTTTAAAAGCTGGTCCCGAACTACATATGTATGGTTTCTGTGACATGGGGACAAATATACAAACAACGGACACAAGCAACATCCAGACTGGGGACTATAGTATTTTTATCCCGTGTTGGGATTGGATCCACAGTACTTGGCGTGGCACGAGTGAGGTTACCACTTTAAACGCTACGCTATCTCTGCAGTCATTATTTGGCAACGATCTACTAGATAGAACCACATATAAAAATCGACAATATACTAATAGAAGAATCGATTAATATTTTACAAGTTTAAAGACTCGTCATCATCATGTGGCACAGGTTTACCCTAGTACAGGCACCCCTTATAATTTACCTTTACGATGTATCATAAGCTCTGTATCCATTTGTACCAATTTAAGTTAAATAAATGATTATTATTATTATTATTTTCGAAATTTTCTTTAACTCTCTTTTTTGAACGGGTAAATGCGTGTCATGCGGGCCAAGACCAAGCATGGCACGTTAAATGAAGTAAGTTGATGATATGGATGATGATTATTATTATTATTATTATCATCTCAGCCGAAAGACGTCCACCGCTGGACGTGAAGCGTTAAAAAAGCTTGTAAATCGGTATTGATAGTATTTTTTTTTATGTACATAAAACAGAACAAAGTACAAGTAGGTTTGAAAATAAATACATATTACATTTATGTTCTAAACTAAGTTCCTAACTATGTGTACACTACATGATCACAATGGACTGTGTTGATAACGACAAAATGACGTTATGAACGTGAATCACTTTACTAAAAAAAAAATTGTAACACAAATTGCGAAAAAAACCTAAAAAAAAGAAAATAAAAATGTTATTTGAATTTCATTGACATGTTACTACGGTTGCTACCGTCCGTCATTTGACACAAATAGTATTTAGATACTTTCGTCTATAACTGAAGCGGAGTGCTATGTCATTATGTAATATTTGCTCCAAATCGGCCTGTCGATTTTATATTGCTTAAAGAGATCATCAACATAAATAGTCAAACGCTGCCTTATTAGGTATAAAATAAACTTAGTTCCTAACAGGTTCTTCGCAATCGCCTTTGTCTCAGACGCTAATATGTTCCGAAATTTATTTTTTACTTTCCCTTCGATACTAAATGAGCATCGTTTTCTGTCTTCCTACTCACAGAGTATATTATGTCGTAGTATTTTCTACTGATTACGGGTCTTGTTAGTTCCGAGATAATACATTTTATTAGATTCGTTAGCGATATTCTGAGAAACTTCCGAAATGTCCACACTAAGCTTAGTTCGATGAACGTATCAAGCAAGTTGTTAATGAAGAGTTCAATTTGGAATTACATGTAAGGTCCTTCAGGCCGAATTTCTTTTCAATTTTAGGGAGAATGTCCACCTGCTTGCCAACAAGACCGGAGAGTGATCAGGCGCAGGACCTCAGGCTTTACGTATTTTCCAAGGCGCTCCACCACCTTCTGCAACCACAGCAACTTCCTAATTTTATGCTGTTTCTAAGAATTTTATTGTCAGAAAAATAATGTCTAACTGAGCTGCCAAAAGTGTTTTTATGTAAAACTAGTTTTCATCCGCGGCTTCGCTCGCGTAAATGTAGGTTAGGTTAGGTTTGCAACAGTTATTTTTTCTGGATGAAAGGTACCCTATGTCCTATTCTGTACCCCTGACAAAGTGTATGCAAAATTTCATGTTGATCGGTTGAGTAGTTAAGGCGTGAAAGCGTAACAAACAAACAAACAAACTCATTTTCGCATTTATAATATTAGTTAGGATAGGATTATGCAATATAATGTCAGAGAATAGAGGTATTGCAAAGACAAGATGATTTAGTATGACAGCTTTGAAATACTGTGTAAACCACGATCACTTCAGAAGATCGCAAAGAAATATCCTCATGCTGTGCACCTGTTGAAAGATTCTGGTACAAGAGCTTTTGGTGTCCAAAGTCATTATTGAAATCCTTTGCTGCATGTAGTCCAATAACATTTGCCCCGCGTGATGGCATGGCAGTTACAATTTCTTTGCATAGACGAGTATATCAAGCAGCGTTTAGACAAAAATGTCTTACATTAATTAATGATAGCATGAGAGCATGTGCTCTCACACTCAATCTGAGCCATGAGTTTACTACAAGAACACATTTTTGTTGTTTTTTTCCACTAGTACATCGTATACATCAATAGGAACAAAGCTCACAAAAAAACCACACTAGGATATTTGTAGATGACACAAATTTAATTGTCCCGTGCGACGACCGAACACAACACTAGGCGAAGCATAGGCTATGTGACAGACAGACATTTAAAGAAAATGCAATATACGAGTTTCATTGTTCATCGCTCTGAGAAGATAAGAATCTTCTCAATCCGAATTTCCTCCAGAAAAGATAAATAAATACAAGCTCTCTAAAAATTACGACGCAAACTATACACAATAGTGTAAATTGAACTGTATTGCAGTTGATGTTAACAATAAAACGGTCGACAGTATACACGTCGGGACATTGGCGCGTTATAGCGCGCGTCGGCGAGTACGAACTCACGTTCCCGTATAATTAATGTAAACGTTATATATTGCCAATGATTGTAATACTATTGCTACAAACCTGACTAACTGTATCGTTTTTACGAAAATATATTTATAAACAAAGTTTTAACAAAAAAGAAAACCGACTTCAGAAAAGAATATTCTAAAACTTAAAATGCACTAAAAAGTTAATAAATAATTGCATACTCTTGTGAATAATTAAATTATTGTTATTTTTGGAGTCGGTGTCAGCCGCCCGCGCGGCGTGCTGCGTCTATGTGTGTAATTGTGCATGCCAATGTTATGTTATGATTATAGTAAGACATCTCATGTTTAATTAGTTACAAACATACTTTGGCTGACACCGACTCCAATAATAACAATAATTTAATTATTCACAAGAATATGCAATTATTTATTAACTTTTTAGTGCATTTTAAGTTTTAGAATATTCTTTTCTGAAGTCGGTTTTCTTTTTTGTTAAAACTTTGTTTATTTCTTGGTGTTTAGTGAACCTTGCCAAATATGAGAACATCATCAATGTAGCTAAATATGCATTATTAAGGATAACTCGAAAACGAATGGTCAAATCTTGATCAAAATTAAATGGAACCACACGGGAAGCACCAGCTTTCAAATAAAAAAAGAATCATCAAAATCGGTTCACCCAGTCGAAAGTAACGAGGTAACAAACATAAAAAAGAATATATACAGACAAATTGAGTACTTCCTCCTTTTTTTGAAGTCGGTTAAAAAATACATACATAATACCTTGTGCTTTCTGATTTAATTTGACAATTCATTTAAAATTTTATTGATCTTATACACTTACCAAGCCATATCGCGATTTAGCGATAGGGGTCAACGCCATCTGTCGAGCCTTGCAACTACTTTTGCATAATATTTGTTAATTGCCATTGAAAACTTAGACTCCTAATTATGTATAACGTAACGCGTGTTGGCTTCGGATTTCTACTTGCTACAATCCTGGTAAATTTATTTTATCTTAACCATTCGTGTAACACATTTTTCATGTAGGTTTGGGATATTTTTAGTAGGTAAGGCTTTTCTCCAAAGTGTTTTACGAAACCCATATCTGTTTCTCGGAAGAGTAGGCTGAGACTACGGATTTCTACTTGCTGACGGATCTCGCTTGGATTTGGTATATATTTACTCTATCATGTATTTTTGCTCATTCTTCAATCACTTGCATTACAATATTAATGCAGCCTCATCGGCTAAGAGATTTCTGGACAGATCACTGACATTCTGAAGAATGTCTGCGATCGATAAACTACGTGAAATACTTACTCTTAGTCTAATGTGGCAGTTCACAAGCAGTTTTATAAATTTTCGTCTTACAACTAACATTTCAATCGAACCTACATCCTGACTGCCAACAATATCTATAATAATAAACAACAATTTTGTGATTTTTATATATTATGAATCTCAGTAATTTATTTATGCGCAATAAAGTTTCCTCTAATAAAGCATAGTTTATTTGTTTCAACAACATAAAACAAAATGCTTTTAGTACATTTGTGGAGATGATCTAATCTAGTACGAGAGAACGTTTCAAAGATTTCAAATTACATTGTTTTGTACGCAGCTGGAGAGCTTTTCTGCCGTACGTTATTTGATGCAAGCTAAGTACAGTAATCTATTTATAGTACCTACCTAGAGTTTTAACTAAAAATGTGTATTTTTTGTGAAATCCCTTACTTTTACATTTATTTCCGAAAAGGTAGGCAGACGTTTAAAAAGATATGATTAATGTAAATAAATGAATACGAGAGGTGTAATGTCTGTATTCTCAGGACACAGACATTTCGCTGGCTCACTATTACAAGGTTCTGTTCTTTTTTTTTAACTTTGGGGAAATGAGGTTTAAAATTTGAATATCAGTAAAAATAACTTATAAAATAACTTAGAACTATTTGCGATTTAATATTGTGAGGTGGTAAGTGCTTTTATCTATTACTATATTAGTCTAAACAAAAAAGAACGACATACAGAACCATGCAATATTCATAACTCATTTTATTCAAAAATGTGACATAGAACCATGTAATATTGGACCAGCGATTTATCATACACCTCTCTTTTCCTCTTATTTCACCAACTATGATTCTAGGATCCATGTAATAAGGGACAAATAAGAATAGCTTCAGACTCCACGCTACTACTAATATGAAAGTGAAAACAAACAAACATCGTATACTATAACGGCCCCACCTCACCGAGAAGCTATAGCGACATCGCCGGCTACGTAGGCATGGTTACCCTTGGCTACCTTTGGTAGCCAGGAGTAGCCAGTTGCTACCATCAGCCAGTCAGTTTTCTCAATTTTCCACAAAAACACGGAGTCTGTCTTAACGGCCAGCTGGATACTGAGTGAGTGAAACGCAACTGGCTCGTATACATTTCATTGGTGTCGTCGCCAGCACGCGAGAATATCCAGACTCCAAACAGTGAGCCGTTGGTCGTGGCTACGTTTTCAAAATGGCGACGTTGCCAAACCGACGCCAAGTGAGTTAACTGCCGTACGCTTCAATATGAATTGAAAGATACGTAGGCGGCGTCGACGCCATGGCTTCTCGGTAATGTAGGGCCCTTATACATTGGCTTATAAAAAATAAACTTATAATAAACTAGCTGTCCCGACAAACGTTGTCATTACACACGAAAAAAATACCAAATCTAAACCATTATCGAATCCTATTGAACACACACAAAAAATTTCTTCAAAATCGGTCCAGCCGTTTAGGAGGAGATCAGTGACATACACACGTACAGTAGAATTATATATATAAAGATATAAAATAAGCGAAAATTAAAGCACTCTTACCAAAGAAAATAAGTAAATATATTAATACTTACTTATTTTCTTTAGTAAGAGTGATGCGTATATAATTATTCGTAATTAATATTAATTAATTACGAAGACATAATCATATTGGCAGCAACCAAAATAAAGCAAAAATACTACTAAATACACAAACGACGATCGACTCGTCATGGAAATCACATGCTGCGAATGTACTCGTATGTGCAAGACTTAGTACATCTCATATAATGTGCTCTTTATAAACTTACAAAATAGTTAATATAATATAATAATAATATGATATTCTACCACATAGACACAACACCATCAAGCCCAAACTAAGCAGAGCTTGTACTATGGGTATTAGACAATAGATAAACATACATATGTACTTTTTTTTTGTAAATACATTTATACATAGAAACACCCAGACCAAGACAAACATCCATGTTCATCCACACAAATGTTTGACTTGTGCGGAAATCGAACCCGCGACCTCAGGCAGTCGGTTACACTAACCACTACGCCATCGAGGCCGACTGAAGTGGTCGTTACCGGTAGCCATGGCATTGTCGCAACTGTATTGAAATACGAAATAATTTTGAGGCCACCCTGTCCTTAAAGAAAGAAGAAGAATCTCTTAGTTAAAGCAAAAAAAGATGCATAAGAGCAATTTAAAATATTAACAATACGACTAACTACCAAGTTTATTTTAAATAATTAAACCTTCTCACATTCAAATCTCTTTATATTTATGAAATAAATGTTTTTATAAAATCTAATCCAAATCTCTCATAGACTTAGAATATTTTCGTTAATCTCTACAATCTAGCTTTCAAAAGTTATCACACACAGTTGCGAGACAAAAATAAACTAGCGATAGAAGTACCGTATAGAGCCAATACGCTTGTGAATAAAAGATGTTTTGTCATGACGTCGCCGCTTATAAAAAATTGCCAGATCAAATAAAAATACTACAGATCGCGCAATATACGATGACCGGACTGAACATTGCGCGAGTGGCGTCGCAGTTACAAGTTTTAGGTCTCTTTGGTGACAGGGGGCGGGGGCGTTACGCGTCTTAGCGACTGTACATGCGCAACAATTCGGAGACGCTATGTTCAGTCCGGCCATCGTAGATTGCGCGATCTGTACCTGTATCTTGTGAGATCAATTAATTATTTATTGACAAGTGTTACCATGATGTTCGTGACTATTTACTTGACAATGTTAAAACTTAATAATAATTTTTTCAATGTCTACTTATTTGTCAATTTCTTCCAAATATATATTATAATTGTTTTATTTTATATAATTATGACACTATTGATAAGTCTATTGACAATAAGTATTTAAACCATGACATCAGCATTTTTATATTTATATTGCGATTGTGATATTTATATTTGTCGGCCTCGATGGCGTAGTGGTTAGTGTAACCGACTGCCACATCTGAGGTCGCAGGTTCGATTTCCGCACAAGTCAAATATTTGTGTGCATGAACATGGATGTTTGCCTTGGTCTGGGTGTTTCTATGTATAATATGTATGTATTTACAAATAAAAAAGTATATAATATGTATGTTTATCCATTGTCTAGTACCCATAATACAAGCTCTGATTAGTTAGGGCTAGATGGTGTTGTGTGTATGTGGTAGAATATTATTATTATTATTATTCCTAATCTCAAGGATGGTCAAAAACTATTTTAAAACATTTATTTACTTTGTTATAATTTATAAGTACATAGACAAAATTATTATTTTTAAATTTATTTGTATATCTAAATTAAAGTATACCTGCCCAAACATTTGCACGCCAAATGGTAATAATACAGGGAAACTAAAAATCTTGTAACATCTATAAAATGACCTGTGTTATGCGAATTGAACAAATTCTTTTACATTCTATTATAAAGTTTATTTTTTATTTTTAATCAATTGTTTACAGCCGTAAACATAATGCAAACTTATTTACGAAAAATATTCGTTAACCGGGATAAACTGATACTATTTCATGTATGTATATTTAGACAACCTTTTGTTTAGCGAGAAATATACGATATTCTTTTTAAAGGACGGCTGAAATATTCAGCTTATATATGCATACATATAGCCATAAAGACACCCGGTTCGGCTTCATTCTGACCGTAGCGTGGAATGAAATACCGCAAAAAAGACCAAACATATTGAACGGCGGCTGACATTTTTCAAATTTTGCTGTCGGCTTTTCAAATTGTTCTCTTTTCGTTCGATCTCTGGTTTGAAACAAAAAAGAATTATAACCTAAACAGATGGCGTTTTTATAAAAGAATGTAATCTTGTGTATAGATATTAGCGTGTTAGCTAATGAAAAAAACGCTGTATGCAGACCTTTATACGCCTTTTGCAGCAAAAAATGCATTTATGATAAAAAATATTAAAATTTCTACATAGAGGGATTCGCACAATTATAGATAAAAAGATACCTATCTTTTCGTCTATAAATGGCATGCTCGCTTTCCAGAATACCTAATCTGGAGAGAGAACACGCCCTTTTATTGCTACTTATGATGGTAGATAATAAATGAAATTGAAAAATAAATCAAAATCTTAAAAATAATTAATTTGTAATTGTTTTCAAATTACTAGTATTCATGTGTTAAATCTTCTGTGTTTTGAAATATTCAAACAAATCGTTATGCTTCACAATAACTTTTATTCCATGCCACAATCACTTCACAACTTATTAATTTTCAAATGCGCAATCTATACATCTATACAAATAAATAAAATTGAAGTGTATGTTTGTAATGTCAAAATAACAGCTTTTTATCTAATGCAAATGAAAGTAAATAAGGTACCTATACGGAAACATCTATTTTTTTAATTTTTGTTTGTCTGTCTGTCTGTCTGTTTGTTCCGGCTAATCTCCGAAACGGCTGAACCGATGTTGACGGGACTTTCACTGGCAGATAGCTGATGTTATAAGGAGTAACTTAGGCTACTTCGATTTTAGAAAAAGAATAGGGTTCCGTGGAGACAAACACTTTTTAGTTAAAATCTACGCGGACGAAGTCACAGGTAACAGCTAGTATTAATATAAAATTAAAACATTAATTTCAATAAGCAAACACATGCAATCTTAATTGCTATTAGAATATAAGCACCTGCGTCATCATTGTCAATTTAGATAATTATTTACATACTAGTTTTCACCCGCGGCTTCGCTCGCGTAAATGTAGGTTGGGTTAGTTTTGCAACAGTTATTTTTTCTGGATGAAAGGTACCCTATGTCCTATGCTGTACCCCTGACAACGTGTATGCAATATTTCATGTTGATCGGTTGAGTCGTTAAGGCGTGAAAGCGTAACAAACAAACAAATAAATAAACTCATTTTCGCATTTATAATATTAGTTAGGATTTTCGGCATTCTCTCAGTAGCTCTCTTTCAGCTGTCTTTAACAATACCTCATTACTCCTTATTTAATTACTCCTTATTTTTAAAAAATGACACACAAAATCTTTATACTAGTAATAATATTTCTTCAGGAGAGTCTATAAATCAATTTTTTTTTTCTAATTTTATTACATACTAGCTGTACCCGCGGCCTCACCCGCGTCATTGGTATTTGTGCTTACTGCGCCGCTGCCGTGAGCCGTAGCGTGATGTTATGTAGCCTATGTCCTTCCCAGGATCTCAGGCTATTTCCATTCCAAATTTCATCTAAATCGGTTCAGCGGATTGAGCATGAAAAGGTAACAGACAGACAGACAGACAGACAGACCGCAGACAGAGTTACTTTGGCATTTATAATATTTGTAAGGAAGTAAGGATTGTTCTGCTTTTTATTTTGTATTTTTTTTTATTTTCATTTTACTTCTTCATGTTTTGGATGTGCCCTTTTGTGTGTCAAAATAAAAAATATTTCTTTCATGTATCCATCCCAATAAAAATATTACAATTTCTGCATATCATATTTAATCTTTGTTCTGACATAACGGCTTTATATGTCACAAGTCAGTAAACAAAGACACACACACAACTACACTCAGTAACACGTAGGTACCTTACAAATCACACAGATGTAAGCCGCTATGTTTACCCATTAGATTCCATTACACAGGTACATGCATTTCTAAAGGTATTAACAGTAATTAGTACAACTCTCTGCGAACTAGTACACTGAGGTGCAGAAGTGATTTGTAGTTTAGTGAGGAAGTTCTACTAAAACTTTTTATTGCGATTAGAGACGTAAGTTATTAGCTGTCGTATGTCAATCACAGCTGATAGCTGATAGTAAAGGCATTTTAAGGCCCCTCTACACAATGGCCCATGATAGGCGAGTACAGGCACGCACGATTGTGTAAAAAGCATAACCGTCTGTGAGTGGCCATCAACGCCTATAATCGTGACTAATCGGTGAATTATCGGTACATCAAAGGAATGCGTGCCGATGATCGTGCGCACAATCGTCCATCAATCAGTCGCACGACAGAGGTCAAATAAGAAGACAGTGGTTTTTTGGCGGGAACGAAAACTGAACGTATGATGCCAATAAAAAAATAAGAGAAGGTAGTGCGTGGTGCCGGTGGATTTATATTTACGCAACAAAAATGGTTGAATTGTTGACCTTTTTTGATGCACATTCCGATAGTGATTATATTATGTACTGAGCAAATAGATAGCAGCAGCTGCTATCACTTCAACGTCCATCTTCAACAAACGACAGAATGTAACAGTCACGATTGTGTTGAGAGCAACCCAAGATCGCGGCGATGATGGCCACTTTTTTAATCGCCCTTCATGGGCCATTGTGTAGAGGAGGCTTTAAATAGCCGCGTTCTTTTTTAAAATTTGTACTAAATGTACAGCCATATTGGATTACGTCATGTGGAATAGCTACTTCATATTATCTCTGCACCAGCCCTGAGTTGTCCGGTCCAGAATGCTTTTGGCATTAAGTCTGCTGTACGTGAGTTAAATAAATTAATTTTAATTACTGCTTTCGACTGACTTCATCCAATATCGTATTACACTTGCGTCACTGCCTGAGTACCTACGTTTGTTTTCGCGTATTGTTCGTGGTTGATGTTTTGAAGTCATTCGTCGTCTATTTATCTAAAGTTAGGATAAACTGTCATTTTGGTCGATTTTTCAATCTTCAGCTAGCTAAGGAACTTCTCCTATTTTGATTATTTTTCAATGTTTTTTAAAACGCGGTTTGTTTAGAAGTGTAATACATAAAGTAACAGATAATAAGAGTTTTATTACTCGTGCGTGTCCACTATTGGTAATCACGCAAAATTTGAGGTGTATGATTACCGAAAATAGATTCGCATTTGATAAGATGACTTGATGACACTAAAAATAAATTGCATAAAATTCTATAGTTATACTTTCACAACATATATTTAATTTCTAATACACAATTTCTATTTAATTAAGACCGTTACTCATGTCTGATAAATAAATAATACAGTTCAGTTCACTTCTGTGCAATTCTCTAAAATCTTATTACAAAATTGACTTCCGACAAGAATTTTTTACAGTAACCATTGCAACAATGAACAATTACTATTGCGGCTGTCAAAGTGACATAAGGATGTGAGATGTTCTCATTCTTCCAAAATTGCGTGACTGATTTTATTTAGGAAAAGCTATATAAAATTGGCAAAAAGGACTTGATTGTAAGTACTATTTATAATATACTTACGTATGGTAAAAAGAGCTGGAAGCTTCTAGCCATCATCGGTACCAGTAAAGTATTACTGGTTTTTCGGTCATTTAACTAAAAGTACAATTACGAAGCCTGCGAAGAGACAGCTAACTTTCAGCCATTGTTTTTCTAGGGTAGAAGTAACAAAATTACACACTACATTTTGTTACTTTATTGTGAATATAAATACGTAACTCGCATATTTTTTCTTTTTTTTTAACCAATTCAATTATCTAGAATCCAATACTTTTACTACGCATAAATCTCATAGAAAATAGTTGTGAATAAATATGTATATTTTTACAGTTAACAGTAAAATATTGATCTTTTTATAAGAATAATCCAATCAGCCGATTGAAAAAAAATTGGTACGTTCTATGTAATTGTGAATCTGCAGGTTTTTGAAGTGAAAACTTCTTTAGGCGCGTTTAGTACATCTTGGGTGAACAAAAATCATAGAACTCGCGTCATCGTCACCGAACGCTTTCCATTTTTGAATTATTTTTGGTTTATAATTTGGTTTATAAAGAAGTGTTTATGATCAAGGATTAAGGTTTTCACGTCTATCGGCAATCCAATCCAATGTAGGACTTGTCTTTTAAAGGATAAATATTTTTCTTTCTTTTCGTAGTAACTATTTAACGTGTCGGACTTTTTATTTTGAAACTAGGTCTAGAAATCAAACATAAGTACATTTTATTTTCTGGTAATAGGGCTGGTTATAACTACATATATAAATAGACCTTTATCTCTGAAAGGGTGTCACGTCCACATTTTGGCAGCTATGTTATAAGTTCCTATGTATATATTATATGTACTCGTATATCCTCCAGACCGATTTCGGCCACGACGGCCAGTCTTAACGAAGACTGGCCAACTACGCAAGAGATATTATAGTGCACAAGTGTGTGCGCAAACACAAGTGCACTCTCTGTTCCCTAACTCTCATGATACGATGGGACGGTATTCCGACACGACCGGAGAGAGATCAGGCGCAGGACCAACGGCATTACGTGCTTTCCGAGGCACGGGGGTGTCTTACACCGCCAACTGCCTAACTCCGGGCTGCTATTCCTAGTTTTAGTAGTTCCTACGTAATAGCAGGCGAGCCTATTAATATCTAGTAGGCATAGTCCCAGACTCCGTGGTACTACTAAAATTTTTTTGACAATAAAAACTAGTTTAACTAAAATTCAATTATAATCCAATTTTTATAAATTAACCTGTCTTTCTTCTGATTTTGAAGAAACATCAGATAGGTCGTTTAAAAAGCAAGTTACGACAGAGTAGGGTACATGACAAATATTTAAATAGAAGCCGCAAGAAACACCCAGTCTCCGAACAACTCTATCTATACATTTTTGTGTTTTTTTAATCAGGGTCTCCCAATTACACGTAGCAGATTGGCGAGATGACCACTTGAAGCAACCAAGCAGTCAAAACGTTTAATGGTTATTGGATTATGCTGTGATATACTGCCTTCGATCAATAGCCGTTTATCATAAGAACTCTATAGGCTAGGCAATAAACCGTTTTATTAAGGTTTTATATAACGCCTACTTGCTGAACATTTTATACATAGCATCATGATAATATATCTTCGAAAGGTAAGCAAAGATGTTTTTATAGTTTGCTAGCTTTTGCCCGCGACTTCGCTCACATAAATGTAGGTTAGGTTAGGTTAGTAACAGAACTTTCGGGCACGCCACGATCGTGGCGGTAAGTCCCGTTTTTGAGAAGTGGCTGGAGAGGCGGCATGGCGCCCTTACCTTCCGACTGACACAGGTAATGACTGGCCACGGTTGCATTGGCCAGTTTCTGTGTCGCATAGGCCGGCAGGAGGCGCCCGGATGTCTTCACTGCGGTGACTGCCACGATGATGTTGCGGACACGGCGCTGCATACTTTGGTAGATTGCGCCGCCTGGACATCGCAGCGCCGTGAGTTGCTTGCGACAGTCGGATTGGTTGCTCTCTCGCTACCGGCCGTGGTTCAGTCTATGGTCCGGAGCGAGAGATCGTGGAACGCCGTCGAATCCTTCTGTTGGGAAGTAATTTCCACCAAGGAGGCGGCGGAGCGGGAGAGGGATCGCTCAAACCCTCTCCCCAACCGCAGAACCGGGCGCGGGAAGGCGCGAGATGACCTCCAGCCACCTTGAGGTTTGACCTGAGGGTGGTGGGCTTCGTGGGCGTGCTCGCCACCCGATCACCACCAGGTCCGAGAGGCGGCGTGCGTGTTCCCACGCGCGCCTCTGTGTCGTGTCTTCGTCCCATCATAAGTGGACAGTAGAGGGAGCCTTTTCTGTGTAGTGGCCTACCGTTTCACTTGGCGGGCCGAAACCTCGGCGGGGTCGCGATTGCATGTGAAAGCGATTCGCGCAGCCCCGTTGTCTATGGCTATGTCTAGGAACACCGTGTTAGGTTTAGTCGGTATTACCGGGGTATCTTTACCCCGGTGAGCCCGACATAACCACGGAATTCCCCCAAGTATAAAAAACTAAAAGTATCACAACTTTATAAAAAATAGCCAATGTTATTCGGTGATAATAAAGCTTTCCAAGAGAGATTTTTTTTAGAATCGGTTGTTTGGTTTTTAATGTAAATCCTTACCAACTATATACGTTTTTAATGTAAATCCTTACAAATATTAGTTAGTAATAATATAGATGAAAATAACCAATTGAATACCACACAGCAGAATTAACAGTTTGTTTTTACTTCCAGCTACTTATTAAGAAGAGGCTTCTCAAGGGTTAACCATGGTACAAGCAATTCTTATTATGTATGCTGTTTAACAATGAAGACAAACTAGTACATTTCGTTCGGTACTAAGCTTAGTTAGTTGGTCAGACGCTTGTTTGGCGCATATAACCTCGCAATTTGGCTTTGGCACGCTAATTATAAGCCTTTAAATCCCTCAAATTTTCAGATATCTTCTAATTTCAGTACAATAACGTATTGTAACAAATCTATGCCATTTTATACTCTTACTAGCTATGCCCGTGGTTTAACCCGCGTTTATGGTCACTGCGCTGTCCCTGTGGGTCGTAGTGTGATGTTATATAGCCTATAGCCTTCCTCCTTAAATAGGCTATCCAACACTAAAATAATTATTCAATTCGAACTAGCAGTTCCTGAGATTATCCTGTTCAAACAAACGAAATCTTCAGCTTTATAATATTACTATAGATTGATTCTAACAGACAATTTACGGTCTTATGATATACTTACGTGTTATATATAATTGTATAGATATTTTTGTTACCAATGTTGAGGATGTCCTTCAGCGATCGTTACGACTGCGCATGGAGGTGGCGTGTTCTGAAGTGCCACTAAAGTTCAGCGATGGTCAAGCGTAGCGAATACTATCTTGTTTATTTATTAACTATATTTTCATATACACAATGTATTTAGGTGGACTTAATGTCATAGGCATTCTCTGCCAGTCTACCAAGGTATAAAGTAGGTGCATGATATGAGGTACTTTTAATAAAATTTAGGGATGAAATCCTAACTTATATAATAAATGCATATGTGAGTTTGTTTGTATGTTAAGCCTTCACGCCTTAACAACGCGACCAACCATCATAAAATTTCGCATACACCATGTCAGGGGTATAGAAAAGGACAGGATAACTTGCGGGATAGCTAGAAAAACATTAATACTAGCCTATTTATTAACTGTTACATAGTTGAGAATGGTTAAGTTATAGTCTACGTCATTGGCTGAGTTCGGGCGGCGAGACTTCGCATATCTTGTAGAACATTATGGAGAACTCTCAGACAGGTTTCCTAAAGATGTTTCTTTCACTTTTAAAGTGAACAATAAATTAATAATTATTGTGAACTAGACGATTTCTGTTCAATATATTCAAGGTTGACTGCGCGGATGTCCTTATCTTATCTTATCTTATGTGGGTGCCAGTCAGTGCAGACCGGCGACACTTCGACCCGTGGGATCTTTTGTGTCGACACTCTCCCAATAACGACTGCCATAGATGTTCATGGCAGCCGGGACCGACGGCTTAACGTGCTTTCCGAGGCACGGAGCAGGCGATAATTGTCAATCAATACGCACATAATTTCGAAAAGTCATATAACTTCTGAAAGTCAGAGGTGCGCGACGTGGGTTCGAACCCGAGACCCTCTGCATTGCAGTCTGTTGGTCCCCCCACTGAGCTATCACTGCTCGCGGATGTCCTTGAGTCTTAAGTGGTCGCCTCGTCACTTTACACTGTGCTGATATGATTGTAAGTTCAATCCACATACGGGACAATTTTTGAAGTGAAAACTTCTTTAGGCGCGTTGAGCACTTCTTGGGTGAACAAAAATCAAAGAACTCGCGTCATCGTCACGCTTCCATGCTTTCCATTTTTGAATTATTTTGGAATATTAACAATATCTCAGAAATGGTGCGTCACCGAACGTTTTCCATTTTTGAATTATTTTTGGTTTATAAAGCAGTGTTTATGATCAAGGATTAAAGTTTTCACTTCTATCGGCAGTCCGCAAAGACTGCCCCAATATTTTTTTATATACTACTAAAGTGGCAAAGAGCATACCAGCCTGATAGTAAATGGTCACCGTAGCATATGGACGCCTCCAACACCAGAGGCATATCACTTGCGCGTTGCCGACCCTGTAAAAACCTTTTAACACCTTTTTGAAGAACCCCATACTGCAGTCTTTTGGGAAAACCTCATATTGTTTGATCCACAAACAGTTGTTTCGTTCTTTGTGTTAGTCGTTTGAATGTCTCATACACACTTAGATGCTTATACGTTATCATACACATGCACACACCACACATACATACAACACATACCACAGATACACAACATATACACATACACTTACACAGCATGCACTAACATATTATTTTATTTTATTCATAGTTACGTAATTATGATTTTCCTGGGGAAGACACTGTCTCCTGTAACACAGGCCTCGGCCTAGCTCAGGAGTCAGGGCTCCAAAATTTGTACTGTACTTTTATTATCAATAAAAAATCATTATTATTATTTATTATATTATTATTTATGTCTGTAGAGTCCCTCGCGAAATAGCAATTATTCTTAGTGCGGGAATTGTATTTATATCAAAACAATAAAATAATCCTACAATTCTTAGCTTACTACCCGTAGTGAGGTAATAATACCTTTCACCATTATGACCATCCTTAAAAATAATTGTTCAGTGTAGTTTCTGCTAGTCACTGTACCTACTTTACGTTGAGTTCACGCCGCTTGCATTAATACAATGTCCTGATGAATGCAGCTATGGAGCTGGCACCACGAAAGCATCTTAACATCCACCTCCATTTACAAAGCCTGAATATTATTATATTCAGAGTAACAATTGTTGCAGCAGCGATAGCTTAGTCGGGAGACCAACAGACTGCAATGCAGAGGGGCTCGGGTTCGAACCCACGTCGCGCACCTCTGACTTTCGGAAGTTATAATTATAACATTTCGAAATTATGTGCGTATTGATTAACAATTATCGCCTGCTCCGTGCCTCGGAGAGCACGTCAAGCCTTCGGTCCCAGCTGCCATGAACAGGCCCCTAATGCCCCTAATTTTATTTTATTTTATTCATAGAAAACTAATTTAACATTAGAGCCATCATTCTAGTATCCAGACAGCCAATTACAAGTTTTCACTTCTAGCTAACATACTAAATAAATATATAAAATTTAGTAGGCTATATAACGTTACAGGCCACGGGAGCGGAGTAGTAATCATAAACATGGGTGAAACCGCGGGAAACAGCTACTGATAACATATAACATTTTACGCGACCAGGGCAATGAATCTGAATCATCACGATCGGCAGTGAGCGTAACTGCAACCTTACAAGAATAATTTGTCTGAAAACAACAGCTCTCCTTTACCAGTTACCAGTTGCCACAGTTTTAATGTCAATGTTGAGCTTTGGCAAGATAATATTGTTATATTTTGTTAGTTTACTTATCAGTTAGAAACTGTTATGATAACACGAAAGCAGCTTAAAAGATATTAATTTAGTAAACACTCTGAAGAACTTTGTATTTTCATTATGTAGATTAAAATTACAAGTTTTATTCATAGACTCACCCTGAAGGACTAGACGAAGTTAATCATACACCGATGGTATGGCGATTTTACTTTTTCATCACTTTACGATTTTCGTTTTGTTGTGGCCAATTGATTTGAATACCTTTTTATACCCGATCTTTTTACTTACAATTTTAGAGACATTAAAATGTTAACCTCCTTTCTTTAGAGATATCTAAACACTTTAAATTAATATAAGACAGCCTGCCCTATATGCCCTTGTTGAAAAAGTCAGCTACCAAGACAAAATATTTCTTAGAACCACTAAGAAAAACCGATGAAACGTTTCATAAAACATAAAACTAAACAGCTTTTTCATAGAAACATAAAAGCTAGATAAGAAATATAATATGAAGGATAAAATAAAAAATCGTAATATTTTACGTTCTATAGGTACCTACTCATGACAATCAAGTGTATACGAACAGTTCTTAAAATCACTGAACCCATAAAAGTAAAGGACATCTGAGTTTCAAGTATTCGTTACATAATTTAATTAATGTTCCAACTTTGAAACTTTTAAGACAAGGCCACTTAGAGACCATATTGAAAATGAGAGGATGGGTTATATTTATCGAATGTTAGACGAAGTTATGATGTCATTTTTCATCCTTAACCCGTCAACTATCTAGCGGTCATACGTATGTCAGCAAAAAATTAGTCACTAAAAAAAACTGACAAACGTATGTCCGTTTGTGTATTGTTTTCACATTTTTTTTTTTTTTTTTTTTCGTATTTCCCCTTGACGCTCAAGAAGTTAACTACGATTTACATATTATTATTTAATAATAAGGCACTGGCGTTATGGCGCTATGGCATAGACAAAATGAGCCAGGTCATCCTTGGCAATTAACACAAACTGCCACTTGTGAGTAGCTGGCAACTATTAAATTCGCTGTCGACAACAAATTCTTGTAAATTTTTTAGAGGGGTAGGCAGAGACTACCGATTTCCATTTGCTACGATCCTGACACACTTCTCTAGCTTCATTCACTTTCATCACATTCCTTATACACGCCCGTCGGTTCAAGGAGCTCTTAACCTGGCCTTTGTCCAGAACGCCTCCGATCTGATCGAGAAACGTTCGCCTAGGTTTTCCTCTTGCGACTGTTCCATTCACACTAGCCTTATAAACTTTCTTAGTCAGTCTTTCCTCGTCCATTCTTTCAACATGTACAAACCAGCTTAACATACCCTTTCCTATTCTTGTCACTATATCCACTTTCATGCCGCATCTCTCTCTAATCACACTTTCCTTATTCTATCTTTCAGAGTCACACCACATATGCTTCTCAGCGCTCTCATTTCTACAGCATTCTGCTCTCATGCTTCTTTTACCATACCCAACTTTCACTTCCATACATACTCGTAAGTGTGGAAAATATAAAATAATAGTAATATATAACAATAAGCTAAACCTAGGAAGAAACAAAACAATACTGTAATTTACATACAGAGTAAAATACCTATCTCTAGGGATATGCCGAGTATTCGTTTCATATTCTGCAAGTTTACAATAAATTACCGAATGTTCGGAAAAATGATACTCAAAGTTTTTCTTTATTGATGAGCTAAACGTGTATGATGTAGCAATTTATGTATGTATAATTGATTCATGCAATGTCTTTAACATAGTTAAACAAATTGTTATTTTTATCTGTTATCTTTTATTTCCAATACTAGCAGATGAAAACATGGTTATGAAATATACATATCTAACAGTTCTGTTAAATAAAGTAACAGTGGATAATAATAATAATAATGATAATAATGATTTATTTCTGTAAGTAGGTTTGTAGAAACACTTTTACATGTCAATCATATTTTGAAAACTAGATGAGGCCGGCGTTTCGTATCTGACTACTCTGAGAAGAAAGGCCGAAACAAACTCAAGAGGTCACAGTCTCTTTTAAAGTCCAGACATAATCTTGGTCAGATCATGTGAAGACCAAGCAGATTTGTGTCTGAAATGGTCTTTTGAGAAAAGAACCACACAGATTGAGTGGACCTGTTTTTTATATTAGAAAATAAATAATGATAAAAGCTTTATATGCGCATAAACATAGCACAGTTAATCCATCTTAAACAAATACAATAATGTAGGTATATATTTAATTTACGACAAACATGGCCTGCCCAATTCCACTTTAATTTGGCAGCTGAGTGGCCTACATCAGCAATTTGAGTTTTGGAACGTAGTATTGAATTTCTGATGCGGTCTGTAAGTCTGACTCCTAAAATAATACGTTCCATTGCTCTTTGACAGACACCGAGAGCGGACTTTTGATTTTTTGTCAATGACCAAGTCTGTGCTCCATAGGTAAGAGTGGGAAGAATGCACATGTCCATGAGAGTCATGGGCGGGAACAATCACACAGTGGATGCCAAGTAACGGGAAGCGACAACGAGGCCGGCCCAGGAGGAGATGGCCAGACGAGCTCGATGCATTTAAAAGGGATTGGCAACTCAGAACAAGCGATCGAGACAGATGGAAGTCAGAAGGGGAGGCCTTTGCCCAGCAGTGGGACGCCAATTAGGCTTATAATAATAATAATAATAAATCTTTAATTTACAACTTAAAGATAGAGATATCATATGGTCTTTGATCTTAAAAAAATTATATTTCATTAAAAAATAACTGTAATAAACAGTTACATTACATCGTTTAAACCTATTGTAACCTTGCCTCTAGTTTCTACTTACCTAGCGTTAGAAGATCATAATAATTTATCGAAACATAATTGTCTAAAACTTTACACGTTCATTAAACCAGTCCGACGACAACCGCTTTGCTTCAATTAATCAATTATGCCAATTATTCGGATCTGTTAACGATTTTCCGAACATTCGGCCGAATATTAGTATTCGATAAAACCCATATTCGTCTGATCTGTATTCAGCTCTACTCTAGATTTAACCATTTTTTACTTTCAACACGTACCTAGCTTTCCACACGACATTTTACTTTCCATTTATTAAATGCGCTCCTCTTTTCACTTCGTAACAATTTGTCGCCCCATCCGAACATGTACGAAAAATTCTATTAAATTAATCGCACAATTTCCTTATTCGCTCGCCGTTTATAAAACAATTTATTTTTTATAATAAAACACGCGATGAAACAAGAAGGTACGCTTTTGCCGTTCATTTCGCCGAGGCACGGTCAATTGATCTCTTTGTCTCTTTGCAGTACGTCGTCGGTGAATTTTCCGAGCGATCCAAAGTTTTTCGTTATGCTTTGATACAGAGTAATGTGGGAAACGAGCCTTTATTTTCTGGCTTTGGTATTCTGTAGGAGTCCAAACCAATACATTCGTTAGAGCTTCTAGTTTTCATTTAAAAATATTTATTTATTTCGATGGTATTTTACTTTATTATATTTACTTTACTACGGTAGTTTGTTAATATATCTGGATGATTTTTTACTCAAACACAATGTAAGCATTAGAATGGGTGTAGCGAAAACTAAAATATACTTTTTATGCCGAAACGGCGAACAGAAACCGGATCCATATATATTTCCTCAGACATTGGAATGTCTCTTCTCAATAATGTTTTAAGAGGTTTGCCAAGTTTGTTGTATATAAAGGAGACAAGTGATTGCGTTGCGTTACAAGTCCCCATATTTACTGAGGGATCCCTCCCTATTTGCTAGGATCCTCGTACCTAAATATTTATTACACACACGACGTGTCTCATTAAAGGCGTCGTAATACACGAACTCTCGCGCCAGATGCTTATTACAATAAGTACTAAAAATTAATTGACAAAAAGTTATTATCATGGCAGCAGTTAGGAGCCATTAAGCGATCTACGTCATGTATGTGAAGTATACGTAGGTATATTATACGTAGGTGTATTCAAGAGGAGCTTTGAAGACTTGAATGATAAAAGGTTTAAAGTGTAATCTGTCAGACAAAGATGTTATATTCTGGATTGAATTTAATAGTCTTTAAAGGCTGTGGAGCAGTCTAAGCATCGCGATGGACGCCATTTATTAAAATATGAGACATGGAATAAAGAGACAAACACATGCAGAGATAACAGTTTTTTTTAATTTCTTTTGATGGTAAATGAAATATGTATGATTGTGTGTGATTTTATTTAAATTTATATATATTTTATTCTGTCCATAGATAGAAGACTACCTCTTTCTGTTCCCTTAATATAAATTTGAGCTTATGTTTGAGATAAATGTAGGGTCTGAGCTAGAATTACCGTATTGAAATTCTCAGTAACCCTATGGTGCTGTAAATGATGGGTGGCTATAAGTTCGTCTCCTGCTACGTGAAACCCAAAACAGATCTAATAAAATGTAGAGTAACGTAGAAGCGTAATAAATAATAGGCCTTTGGGATATACCAGCGTATGAATTTTGAATTTCTATTTGAATGTATTAAACCTTTTAGTAGCCCAAAACACCTGTATGGCTCATATACACGACGCAAGTTACATGCGCAAGTTAAATAAACAACTGACGCAAGCAACTCTACAAGTAATACACATTATAATGAACTAGCTTGCGCATGTAGCTAGCGTAAGTAACATTTCCATGTAACCCACGCGGGTAGCTTGCGCATGAAACCCGTATACATAGCTTGTGTATGAAATCCGTGTAAGTATCTTGCCCAACGATCTCGTGCGAGCAGCTGACGCAAGAAGCCCATGGGAGTAGCTTGCGTATGAAGACCACGTGAGTAGTCTGCATCAGGTACTTGCGTTATCTACCTGTAAGTACTTCAACTTAATATGTATACTCAAGCACTACACTAGCCCTATTTTGTACTATGTATTTTCTCGCTATTTATGAAAATATCAATGATTGTAACCATTTGTGAGGCTTATGTTAAAGTAACTATCAGAAGGTAGCACTGGCTTCTAAGATACAGGTCCATACCTAGTTTAGAAGTCAGGGTCTCCAGTTTGTTATGTATTCCTTAAGCCCTAGTTTTGTACTTAGATTAAGTGTTTTTCTTATGAAGTAATAATAAACTTTATCGTTTTTATTTCCGTATACATTGTACACAGTACACAGTTCACGTACTAAAGAGTTATAAAGGCAGTTATTAAATAACGTTACCCTACCATAACCCAAGATAAGGGCGCATTTTGTGGAGATAGTTAATATCAAAACATATTGAAACATTCTCTAACAAATAAACATTATGCAAATTAAATTCTCAACAACCTACTGCTTTGTATACTAATTAATAGATTCGAAAAAATTAAACTATTTGTGTGAATCTTATATTGGCTAACAATTCAGTGCTGTAAAAAAAAATCTTTAACTATCATATGGCTACCTCTATGGTCTAATAGTCACAAGTGCCACAGCTCGGTTTATAAATTGTCCTTCTACTAAGCCTTGACCTTTTCTTAAGGGATTAAATATAATGATCATCAAAAATACTAATTGGTCAGCAAATATTGCACAGCATAACAACGAGCATCTATACGCCTCAAATCACTGCATTCCGTCTCGGAAGTGTTAGGTTATGTTAGGTTCCTGTTTTTAAACCCACCCTAAAATAGGAGCCCCGCTTTGCGGGGCTCCGTCGACTTAGTTTGATCTCTTTAAGGTTTGCTGGCCATGAGCTGCTGATCAATTAGCTATTTCTGCTCACAGATTATATTTTTGTGCTCACAAAAATACCAATACTATGCTAACCATTTAAATAACACCCTTTTCTTAATACTAGCGGTCGCCTATAGCGCTCGAAATTCGACCAAAGTATACCTGTAAGATATTGCTGATATAATTATGTCATTATATATTGATATATGTAACCATAAATTACGCACTTCGACTGCGTGTGTCAAATGCATAGTTGTGTGCGTGTAGTGTTTTTTCATTTATTTAATGTATTTCTAATGCATATTTTATATAAATATTAGGATTCGCCCCTCCTTCTCCATATAAACTTTAACTGTGCCAAATTTCATACTCCTCCATCCGCGCAATTTTCGTAAAAAGGATACAAAGATTTTGCTTCACGTATTAATATATAGATAAAAAGAAAACGCCTTGTTTCCACACTAAGAGAGCAGGTTAAAAGACAAATGAGATCTATGAATACATTAATACGGATATCGTCGCTTCGATGTTATCCTTGAACGTGAAATCGAGCGATAGCTAAAGTTTTTTTTAAGAAGCTCTTTGTGTATATATTCATATTGTAGAACAATATTTTGCACGACAGATAGGTTCACAATATTGATGTATCAATTTCCAGAAACGTAAGCTTTTTGACAGTATAATATGTCTCATTCCAACAGCATTTCCCTATATTTACAAAGCGAAATTTTGTACGGCCGGCAGGAAATAACGCTTTGCCAATTAGCCAAAACACGACGGGAAGGATTCTCAATACCCACTTAATTTCTTAATTACGTCAAGGTGAGACGTCTTGGCAAGATTGTGACCTTAATTAGCTGGAGCTTACATAGAAAACCCGGAGGTTTAAGAACGGTAATAGAAAATAAAATCTCAGGTAGCAACACAAGATATGAAGATATAATCGCGTTAAAATTATATTTAAAAAATATAGGCAACGAAATGTTGGGTAGTACAAGTACATCTCCTTATCCCTTCAGGCATGTGTGGGTATAAGTTATATTCTGTAATTTTACTTTTATCAGAATTGAATGTTGCTTCAAACACGTCCTCTACGTGAGCCAAATTTTAATTTGATTGCATGTATGGCAGACGATGATTTGAGTAGTTGTTACGCCAATGCCTAAGCACCGAATGTTGTGGGTGTGGTTTCCACACGGAACAAGGAGCCCAATCACCCTCTTTCCCCCTTCACGCTCCTTCTCCTTCCCACTTCCTTTTTTTTCCTAAAGGTTCGGCAACGCGCAAGTGATGCCTCTGGTGTTGCAGGCGTCCATAGGATACGGTGACCACTTACCATCAGGTGGGCCGTATGCTTGTTTGCCACCTAAGGCGTATAAAAAAAATATAATGTAGCTCCAATTCTGTTTGATCTTATTTATTTGAATGTTGGTAATGTCCTACATGAAACAGAAGAATTGCGGGCCACATTAGTAACATTGAACGATAGAACAACGATTATTTTGTTCTTGACATTTCTATGAATTATTGTCCTGGTTCCTAGTCTTTTTAACGCCTACTTTCTAATGGTGAAGGTGAGGTGCGTTATGTGGACTATAGAATAGCGTTTGTCACACCAACGAAAGTAGTACTAACAAAATTAGCATAGACTGTCTCGCTGGTCTTGAGGCATAAGTTGTCACTTATATTACCAACCGATGAGGTAAGGGGATTTTATCCAGAATCAGAAAAAGTGTGCTTTGGTTTTTCTTGATAATACGTAGCGGCAGCACGGAGTCAATAAATGTGTTCAGTGTACGACAGTAGGCTTGCCATAATGGTAAGCTAAGCCATAGTCCACTATATTGACCCAGTGCCCGTTGGCGGATGACAGAATTACACAGGTGAGCAGCTACATAATAATGTACTCCAAACGGAATTTCGGCAATTTAATCATTTGTTCATAAAATATTCAGTAAATCAATAATTTATTTACTCGTCCATAAAACAGCTTAAAACGGGAAATGTATATAACAATCGTTTAGTTATTTATTTCAACCAACATACGTTGTATATAGGATGAATATTAAATATATGACATTTATTGATGTTTTGAAATCTTACAGATGGCTTACCATGAGTAGAAAGTCATCATTGGGAGCGCAGTTACATCTGTAGCGGTGCGTCGCATCCGCCACGAGTTGATAATTTCTTTTAACACACATGGCGGTTAGTGGTCATCGCTGTTTCCTCCTATGCGCGTTTCTACGGATATCTAGCACGTGCGTAATAATCCGTAAAATCACGCACCAGGGCATTAACTTATCAGAGAATGCTCCGGTGCGTGATTTTACGGATTGAAATGTAAGCATTGCAACTAATGCGCAGTTATAACATTTCGTATATTCTCTTCTGAAAGCAATTTAATACAAAACTGTCATAAGGTCATAACTGTGTTTTATTAAACTTTGCAATGAAATATATTAAAATGCAACCTTTTATAAAGCACTCGGGCTTTATATACAAAGATAAATATTGTATGAATATCGTACAAATATTTTGCACTACCGGATATTCTGTATTAAGTACATATCATACGAGTGTTCAACGTTTTACGAACGTTTTAATAATAGTGCTTGTATGAGCGCAAGTCTTATTCGCGAGTTAACCGACTGCCACGCCAGAGGTCGCGGGTTCGATTCCCGCACAAGTCAAACATTTGTGTGCATGAACATAGGTGTTTGTCTTGGTCTGGGTGTTTCTATGTATAAATGTATTTACAAAAAAAATGTTAGATATGTATGTTTATCCATTGTCTAGTATCCATAGCACAAGCTCTGCTTAGTTTGGGCTAGATGGTGTTGTGTGTATGTGGTAGAATATTATTATTATTATATTATTATCTCCACACCATGCATATAAACCGCGCAAGTACCTCAACTAAAAGGGTACCTAACAAGCAATTCTATTTTACTGCGATATGAAGCTACAAAATTTTACATTATAGCCTGGCTATCCTAACAATATTGAAATGTGTGCCATGCCAAACATCGTGCTATGACAATCGTTTCGCCTAAATTTGTTCATTTAAATATAATTTCCTTCTGAATTCAAATAAAAAAATCAAGGCATTTCACATACAGTACTTATAGAACAGCCAAGTAGTAAAGCCTCGCTGATTTCAGCATGAATGGGCCGGCTCGACCGGGGAAAGACAACCCTCTCACAGAATATCAACGTGAAATAGAAGTATTCCTACTGTTGTGTTTCGTTCGGTGAGTGAGAGTGCCGGAGGCCCAAGCACCTCCTTTCCCCCTTTCCGCTCCTTCTCCTTCCCACCTCCTTTCCTAAAACGTCGGCAACGGGCAGGTAATGCCTCTGGTGTTGCAGGCGTCCATAGGCTACGGTGACCATTTACCATCAGGTGGGCCTATGCTTGTTTGCCACCTTATTAGTATAAAAAAAGCCAAACCAAATTATAATACATTCATATTCTCTTGCAAAATTAAGTAAGAAAAATTTGCCAGGTTTGTATTAATGGCAATTTGTAGTCTCTACCTTACTATAAAATCAGTGTAAATCTACGTATACACGTACTTTGCTAAATCGTTATATATCTCCAAAAGCAGTACGTATACAAGTTTCAGAAGAATACAAATTACATGCACATCTAAGCTAACATAAACGAGATATCAAAACAACATTGTCCCACAAAAGCTACCGAAATAACGCACTACTTCATTCAGTATGCATCCAAACATGTTCACATAAACGTCAAATAATATAAAATAGATTGAATCACAAACTACACCAAAGTCGCATCGAAACGCCTCGAGTCGAGTTTACAAATAGTTAGCTGAGTGCATCCAAAGACTACCTTTGATTTCTTTAAGGACTTCCCTTAACTCCGTTACAGAAGTTCGTCGGCTCTCGACGCTTCTCACCAACACGGACCAAGAAAACAACATGCATGGAAGTGGCGTTAAATTTCTTTAAGGCGGAGAATAGAGAGTCAGTGATACTTATTATACTTTACGTAGTGACAAACAGGCTTAAGGCCCGCCTCTTTATAAGCAAATATTATAAGATCGCTTATAATACAATGAGTGTGGCGGTTACCTCGTTAATTCCACAGCTTCAAATGGGGTTCCAAAAAAAGTGTGATCAATAAATAGTTGTTTCAAGTCTGGATGTTCTTTATATCCGTTGTTTAAATGTTTATAACGTCCCTTGTGACATAGGAACTACTTCCAATGCGAGAGGTATAGTTTTAAAAGAGCTAATTAAGATGTGAGTTTCCAAAAGTGGGTGGCACTACCTTAAATTTGCCTGCTTGACGTCATATTTGACATTTATCAATTGGCGGTCTCCACACTAGCACTTATGCGCCGAATTAACTATTAGTTCTTCAGCAGACACGGTTAGCCTAAGATCAGTCGCGCTTGCTTATTCTAAGTACGGCTCAGATATATTCATTTCGTAGTTTGTCTTTCAAAAACGATCCAAGCATATCTTACTCTTTAGAGTTTTCTATTTAGCTTTCCGTATGTGTTCAATGTTGATATCTTGTTATAACAGCAGGTATTTAATCTTCTCCCTAGCCTTTATTATTCCCAAGTCACTTTGGTGTGGGCTTTCTAGTCTAACCGGATTTGACTGGATATCAGTTTTTACACGGAGCGGCTGCCACCTGACCTCCGCAACCCGAAGGCTAACGATACCCTAAGGCTAGACCAGTATCAGGATATTAGAGGGTACTGACTTCCCAATAGCGACTGCCATAGATGTTCATGGCAGCCGCGACCGACTGCTTAACTTGCTCTCCGAGGCACGGAGTAGCCGATAATCGTCAATCAATACGCACATCATTTTGAAAAGTCATATAACTTCCGAAAATCAGAGGTGCGCGACGTGGGTTCGAACCCGAAACCTTCTGCATTGCAGTCTGTTGGTCTCCCCACTGAGCTATCGCAGGTATATAATACTATATTTAATTTAAGCAATATGCTACTTTTGTTATTCACCGATGTCGCTATATATGTATACAGCCACTCAAAATTATGCTCTATGTATTGTCAGATAGATATGCAATTTGCTTGTTGATTGCGTCAGTATCGACATTTTATGTTTCTTGGCCATACTCATGGCTCGTGCACAACAACTGAATGCCACATTGTTCATCTTCATTATTCCGTGGCACTGACGAGTTTTGCAAACGGTTTACGCCGCAACTTTGCAGCGAACCTATTGTAGCAATTGTTGGGAGATGCTCATTTATGCTAATTCAGTAGGGGTTAAGAAATTGTTGTATATAATCTACATTCATACTTTCGCTTTGCGAATGCAAGTATTTTTTTTGTTTTTTTTTTCTCGTCAAAATGACCACACTCCACCTGATGGTAAGCAGTCGTGTGGTCTAAGAACAGTGGCCTCCACACCGCCCTCATAGCAGCCGAGGCGATGTTGAGGTAGAGACTTTGACGAGATACTGCTTAATAACATTATTTTTGATGGTGAAATTAAGTCGAAGCATAGCACTAAATTAATAATTAACATTGTCGTTGATGCGCCGAGTACTATGGGATTAATTCCGTGACGGACTTCAATTTATTAGCTCCACAGACGGTTGTGCCGAATTTGGATTTTCTATACATTGTTTTAATGTACATATTGTGTATTATTCTCCATTATAATTTGATAAAGCAATACATACGTTATGCAAGTAGTTCTCCCGCCACAAACTCATCGACTCGCTGTCGCCTGACGCTTCGTTCTCGAGTATTTTGTCTAGGACCTTACGAAACAATTACAAAAATAAAGTTTTAGAAGTAAAGTTACTAAAAGTTATTGGAATGGTAATACTATTTTACTGTATTACTAACTTTACAACGATAGCCTGAGGGAGACCGCAGGACTGCCACACAGTGGTCTCAACTTCGTTCCCAAGACGCACATCTATGACTTTTCGAAGTTATATAAGCATTAAATAGGTAATTATCGCTCGGTTTAACGGCGACGGGAAACATCGTAAGGAAATCTACATGTCTGAGAGTTCACTTTAATGCTCTCGAAGATGTGTGAAGTCTCCTGTCATTGGGTTAGAATGGTGGACTATGGCCTAACCCTTCTCAAACTGAGAAAAGGCCCGTCCGTGCTCAGCAAAGAGACAGTTTAAAATAAAGGGCTAATAATTGACAATTATCGCCTGCTCCGTGCCTCGCAGAGCACGTTAAGCCGTCGGTCCCGGCTGCCATGAACATCTATGGCAGTCGTTATTGGGAAGTCAGTGCCCTCTAATATCCTGATGCTGGTCTAGCTTTAGGGTATCGTTAGCCTTCGGGTTGCGGAGGTAAGATGGCAGTCGCTCCGTGTAAAAACTGATATCCAATCAGATCCGATTAGACTAGAAAGCAGACCCCAAGTAACTTGGGAATAATAAAGGCTAGGGAGATTGAGAAGGATACTAACCTTGAATCGCCATGCCATCGCTAAAGTTGATTATTTATTTATAGGCGTATTTTTAGGGAAGTTGTTTTTAATAGGAATATCGCATATTTTTATGACACAAACTTTACACCCCAAATCCTTAGAGACTAATATTGAGAAAACCTTCCTTTGGTAGATGCTTTCGTTATCTTAAGAATAGGCAGATATATAGTTTCAAGCCTATATTCCTTAAAAGAATAGGTAGGAATATATTACAGCTACATTTATAGTTCTTTTTTTTAATTGGACGTACTTTCTGAAAAACGTTCCAACCCACACTCGGGTCAAAATCGAGTTATTATTACCAAATTAGTCACGGGGCTACTATTTACTAGCTAGAAAAATTTGGTAGCTCTACTATCGCTCTAAATATGAAATCATGACTTAGTAGCCCAACCCACATGTATGAAGAAGCAATACGGGATTAAAACTTCAATCACGATTATCTCAAAATGTTAACTTTGTGGGTTGGAACGTTTTTCAGAAAGTACGGCCAATTGAAAAATACACGCCCTAGGAATAATTCCTGTGTCGCGGGGGACTTTACAAACATTCAAACAACGGACACAAACATCCAGACTCGGAACAACCATTTGTGGGTCACACAAAGTTTTGTCCCGTGTGGGATTCGAACCCACAACACTCGGCGCAGTGGCAGTGGCAAGTCAACCACTTAAACCACTACGCCATCCGTGCGGTCAAGTTCTAGGGTCAACTTTATAGTATGGGTGCCTATTGCAATTTACTGACCTCAGATAGAGACGCCGTACTGCTACTGTAAATTTCCTATCTAAATAGCCTATTAACACTTTGCCTGACCCAGACATTGGACACAAGACTTCATACACAGCTATCGCATTCTCGTCACTGCTTTAACTAGCTTTGTAACCTTATGGGTTTAGTTAGGAATACGATAGGCGACGCTGTAGGGGCGTGGTGTCTTGAGGTTATTTTAAGCAGAAATGATTCAAAGATAGTACAACAATTAGCACTTTTAATAACAACAAGTAATTATATATAAATTACACTTTAAAAATGCTAAGCGAATAATACTCAGGGCGTAGTTCTATAAGGCTTCCTATGTGGTTCTTGGAGAAGGAACCACTTAGCTTAGTAGTGCAGCGCCGCTCGCCGCGCACGCAGCCGTGCGCCGCGAGTCGATTACGTGACAGCTTTATAATTAAAACTATTAAACTAGTAGAGCCTCGCTGATTACAGCACGAATGGGCCGACTCGACCGGATAAGGACTACCCTCTCACAGAATATTGACGTGAAATAGCAGTATTCCTACTGTAGTGTTTCATTCCGTGAGTGAGAGTGCTGGAGGCCCAATCACCCTCTTTCCCCTTTCCCGCTCCTTCTCCTTCCTACTTTTTCTCTTCTTCCTTTCCTAATAAGTTGGCAACGCGCAAGTGATGCCTCTGGTGTTGCAGGCGTCTATAGGCTACGGTGACCACTTACCATCAGGTGCGCCATATTCTTGTTTGTCAAGTTTATTAAATTTAAAAAAATTTGCCTATCGAACCCGAGACCTCACACATAACAGTTGCACTGTCATTGCACCACCGATGACATAAACTCGTGATTGAACATCTACATATAAGTTGCACTATACAAATCTGTTACATCTCTTTCATGCATTGCAGTAGCTTAAGCGAGTAATTTTCCCGTATTCCAACTTCTATTCCCAAAAGACAGGGTAACATATAAACAAAATTCGGTCACTAATTATTAAACTTATTAATACATTTAGTATCGTAATATCAATCTGAAATTACCCTGGCTTAATTTCGTAGAAAATTAAGCATTACATCAAGCGTGGCAATGCATTGCCACGCTTAATGTAATGCTTAAGTATACATAGCAATTTTGGTAAATAGAAACAGGTAGTAAATAATTAAATATTGAATATTAAGTGTCCAGAAGACTAGTATTACTGAACACTGCCAGTCTCCTGTGACGTAAAAAATGATTTACACATATTAGACGGTTGTTTTATACATATTTTATTTTTATATTTCTTGATTATTTTGCATGTGTGAAATAACCGTACCTCACAATCTAAATATCTTTATTCAATTAGGACACAAAGCAACACTTATGAACTTAAGGTTACTGTATTAAAAATTTACATTTACCTGTTGCCACGTTAAGAAAAGTAGGCGCGTTGAACGAATGAGAAAAACCTCCACATATGTATTTCAAACATTTAAAACGTTCGTACACTTTGAGCAAATTAAGACTTTCAAGAGCTTTTAGCATATTAATTAGTCCAGGCATAAGACAACATTTCCATAGAAACATATTATTACCATATCAGTATTAAAAATCTTTTATGTTTTAAATAAATAGATTGACTTAGCAATCGCACTAAACAATTTAATTTAATATAATATGTATTACTTGTGAGATATATTGTGTTTTCAAACGATTGCCAAGTCAATCTATTTAATTAAAACATAAAATATTTTTAATATTGATATGGTCACTATAAGATGTTGTTAGGTTAGCTAATTACGTAATAACTTAAGACAGAAGGTCCCTTAAGTAGGGACTGAATAAATTAACCGACTTGGTATTACTATAGATCTCACAACTTTTTACGGTAGAAGAACTGAGTTGCGAGACTTTTTTTTTTACAAGTATGGTTTTGATGGCATATTGTTCTTCCTAAAGAATCTCTTACATCACAAAACAATTTCAGTTCAGATAGTATCTTCCTCTTTTTATGATTCGCTATAGTATCGTTAAAAGCCCCAACGAGAACATTAAGTGTATCTTTATACATCTTTTGCTATAACATTTGGCAACATTTCATAAGATAAAACGGTATAGGCACTAACTACAGCTTTAAATAACACGACAAAGGCTATGTGCAATGTCTACGTAATAGCATGAAAGAAATGTCCTTCTAAGAGGCTGTTTGTAGAGCGGTTACGCATGCAGACATTTCGCAATGAAGCAATCGCGATGCAGTAGCGAGAAAATTAGATTACATTTCAGAATGAATGTTGTACGAATAGCACGAATAATCGGCCAACAACTTCGACATTTATAAGTTACTATAATTTGTCAATTGTTGGAATGCCATAGGTAATAAGCTGTTGTATCTAGCCGCCAGTGTACCGCTCGCACTCAAAAGGTTGTTATTAATAATACATTAAACGAGAATAAATAACAATAACACTGAGATAAATTCACGAGCGACATCTGATAGCTTATCAACGAACTTTAAACTGTTAATTATTGATCACCTAATTTATTTCTAAACAAGCATACAGGAGAAACCGTTAATTCAATTTGGATTGACTGTTTCTAAAATATATGGACACCACCTTGACACAAACCATTCCAGTGTTAACCGAAATCGATTCGGTCCTCGTTAACTTGTCTGTTTTCAAATTTATCTGAACTCCTTTTTTCCCGCAAAGTTCTAACTAAGCCTTAGACAAAGGGATAAAAGGGGAAACGTTCGTGGACGATAAAGTACAGGGACTTGACCTTACACGACTTGAACTTGGTGGATATTTATGTTAAAATAGGCAATTGCACAGATAACGCTGTTGTTCAAGTTGAGGTCATCCCGTTGCAACTGATATGGTGACATGCAAATTCGAATCCGAAATCAAAATTAACTTCCACGTTGGGCAAAGTGTCTAGGTTTGTTTAACAAAGACTCAGTAACATCATGGAGATTAATTCAACTATATAGATAGCAATTACGCTTTCACGAAGGTCTTAATACTACCGAAATCTGAATATGTTACGAAAGAGAGAAAAATATGTATGACGCAGTATGACGCACACAAAAACTTAAAAAAGAGCAAGGTATCCACTTATCCCATCAATGATATACTTATATATAGAGGTAATCGTATGGGTGTAAAAACCCAGGATTCAACCTATTCGTCATCATGTGACGTTGTGACCCCAATATCTCGTGAGTCTTTTGACCCACAGGGCCCATATTCAAACTTGACCGAGATATGACAGGTCTGCACACCAAGTTACAAGTCAATCGGTCCAGTGGTTCCGGGGTTATGCCTGTCACTAACAGACAGACACACAGACCCACATAGTGTTTTCATTAACCTCTGAAGAAGACTCAGATGTTAATAAGTCGTATAGCCTGGGCATAATTAAATTACGTCACGCCATATCCATTTCCAAGACCACCATTATTTATTAATAGATTAAGTTTAGCAATTATTGTTCTAATAATACAAAGGAAATATTCAAGCAACAGAACTTAAACTAATTGCACACTTAAAAATACACGTGCTATACAATACTGTAGAATATTGTATGAAAATAAAAGAGACTTAATATAACAGTGTTTTTGAAGTGAAAACTTCTTTAGCGGCGTTGTGCACTTTTTGTCAGGACACGTGATCTGATCGAAAATTCCTAAGACGGAGGGAGAATTGTCAAACTCGCGTCAGGACACGTGACCTGATCGAAAATTCGTAAGACGGAGGGAGAATTGTCAAACTCACGTCAGGACAGGTGACCTGATCGAAAATTCGTAAGACGGAGACAGAATTGTCATGTTTGTGTACGATAGCGCAATAAATGAATATTGTATTTTACCTCATAAATTATAGTACTTTTATACTGATAATTAAAGCAATTCGTGCAAAATGATTACCTAACCATTCCAAAATATCAAAAATACACAACGTTAATATTCAAGTTTTCACTTCTGCCGGCACTCCCGGAGTGCAACCCGTTGATATTTATTTGGCTCACATATTGTTTTATTAATAACTAGTTTCTACACGCGACTTCGTCTGCTTATATCCCACGAAAACACATTACTGAAATGAAAAGTATCCTGGAATGTTAATTTAGGACATGGTCGATCTCCTCTGTCGTGCCGGGGCATCGCCCAGGAGTCGTCGCCCGTAGACATCACTTCTTAGCATTGGGCACTGCTGGGTAACCCAAGCTGATGTAGTTTCAGTTCCAGCGACCAACCCACCATTCAAGGCAGCGAGTTGGCACACTGTGGTGGGTTTAGTCGGTAGGCCCGAAGTCTCAAGAGACCTCGACATAACCATATGTCGAGGTCTCGTGAGACTTCGGGCCAACAAAAACATCCAAACAATTATACTCCTGATGCACTCGCGAGAACCATCTCGCGAGTGCATCAGGAGTATAATTGCCCCACTTAAAAAAAAAGGACATGTCTATAATTATGTCTCATCCAAACTCATTCGTCTCTTTATGCGTGATTGATTACAAAATCAGTCAATTCACAATCTTTAACACATGTAATTTTTTTATCTCTCGAGTTTTCATCCATCCAAAAACAAATTATGCCGTTTGGAACATATTGCCAGAGTATTTGGATACGAATTAAATACCCTTTTCACGTTTCGAAGGTTTCACGACATTAATTAGTTACTTCTAAAACTTGTAACAACTTCAAGCCAAAATTTTGTTTATAAATATCATTTTGTTGAATAATTCTTCAATTATATATCAAATATATTAAACTAGCAAAACGTGTTTGGCTGTTTCATTTGATACATAAATACATAATCTGAAGAAATTTGTAAAAGGGTGTTATTTAAATGGTTAGCATAGTATTGGTATTTTTGTGAGCAGAAAAATGTAATCTGTGAGCAGAAATAGCTATTTGATCAGCAACTCATGGTCAGCAAACTTTAAAGAGATCAAACTAAGTCGAGGGAGCCCTGCTTCGCGGGGCTCCTGTTTTTGGGTGGGTTTAAAAAAAGGAACCTAACATAAACTAACACTTCCGAGACGGAATGCAGTGATTTGAGGCGTATAGATGCTCGTTATGCTGTGCAATATTTGCTGACCAATTAGTATTTTTGATGATCATTATATTTAATCCCTTTGTAAAACATAGTCAAGTGTTTGATATACAAAATTACAAGTTTTAAACGAAGCTGTGTATGAAGTCATTGCTTTAATTTCCTTTGTTGGGCGAAGCGTTATTGAGATTTTCTGCTAAGATATTCTCTGTAGAAACTATAAGCCTGTAAATGTCATATTCTTTTTAAGTCAACTGCCGCACCAGGAATAATTCAAGTACCGCGGGGGACTTTATAAACATTCAAACAACGGACAAAAAGAACATCCAGACTCAAAACAACCATTTGTGGTTCACACAAATTTTTGTCCCGTGTCGGATTCGAACCCAGAACACTTGACGCAGTGGTAGTGGGGAGGCGACCACTTAAACCACTACGCCAGCCCAATAGACAACTATAATCCCCGTATTGCATAGGACCTAAAAAACGTAGCAGGTGAAATTTTGGTATGATAATCTTCTGCCTAGCCCTTTATGCATATAGACGTGAAACGACAATACTGCTTAGACAAATACCAAACTGTAAGAAACCACATGTACATGCAGAAACAGTAATTTAGCTAATTTTAATTTAGCAAGTCATTCTCGTAGACAATAATTTTCGTAGCAATAGTCTACGATGTACGTCGTAGACTTTCAAACTGCTACGACGTAGATTTACGTTATCTTTATTGCTAGTTTAGCTCTACATAGGCACAAAGTAAAACGGGAGTAGCCGCTTAGTTTAAAGAGTTAACAAGAGTACCAGTCATTTGTAACCGAAATAGCTACCAACCTCTAAAAAACCACAAAATTAAATGGACATCTTGCTTTCAAATTCCAGAAAATAGACTGTAACACCTTTCCATGAAATCGTGATACCTTACCATGTGACATTCACGGAGTCATTTCTGAGGATACAAAAAATACACATGTAGAGCCATAACTATTTAATAACCACAAAACTTCTTGCCGTGGGATCGAACTCATGACCTCTGCGTAGTAATTCAATGAGCTCCCACTAGGTTATAGCAGCTCTTCTTCTTATTTTCTCGTAAAAAGGACTAAAAATATTAACTAACTGCGTTTGACAGTAAAATCTTTAATGTAACTGCGGTGTGTATAACACACTTGTTTCCTAAACCGCAATCTCTAGATCCCTTGAAGCCCAGTTACCAGCAAAGTAAAGCTTGAAAAATCTCCATCTAAGCTAAGAAATAAAGATAATAAGCACGACATCGTTACACACAGCCAACTAGCTTACTTTAAAGTTAGTGCGTCGTTAACAGCAGTCTTTGTGGACCTTGTGTCGAGTGAGCGCGTAATCCTTATATCTGGTCAGGTTAATCTTGTGTAATTGTACAAGATGGGGGTGAGGAACGATATTGAAACGTTATTCGAACGGTATGGTAAGTTGAACTGGTATGACGTGAATATGATCAGCTGTGTAAGGACCGGTTCTTATATTCAAGAAACGAATCGTTTTACCTGCGGACGGAGTTTTGACACATGTTTTATGAAAAATATGTCGAAATTTTATGGTCCTAAAACGACTCACTTCTTGATATATGAGTAGTTTTAGCTACGAAACCGAGCTGTAAAAAAGGAAGTGAAACTCAGAAAAAAATTATTCGTGAATAATAATAATTATTAACAAAATAAAGCGGGATATTATTCGTTTAAAGTAGATTAATATATGTATGTTTTTTGCACTAAAACATTTCACTGCTTTATTACAGAAAGTCACGTGTAATCAGTCAACAAGGAAGTGCAATCAGTCACGCTTGGCCAATTATGAGGTGCTAAGTTGGAATCCCAGGTCAGTTAGTGTTGAGCTATGCACTCGTTGAGAAATTCTTAGTAACAGCTAAAAGCGTGGTTATTTCATTATTTAAATTAAAATTGGTTATATTATTCAAATTGGATCTATTAGAACAATTGTGATATCCTCAAAGTAGCTAATCATAAAGATACTGTAGTACTGAGGCTACCGCTTTCTTTTGTAATATGAAACATCATATGGAATTACAAATGAAATATTAAAACAATAAAATACTTATATTGGAAATATTTAAAGTCATAAAGCTAAACTAAATTAAGTTGGGAGAGCTTTATATAAGGAATATAAAAAATAAAAAGATGTTAATTTGCTTTTGATTTATCCTTTTTTATCTTATCTTATGTTGAGGCCAGTCAGTGCAGACCGGCGACGCTTCGACCCAGTGGGATCTTTTGTGTCGACACTCTCCCAGTAACGACTGCCATAGATGTTCATGGCAGCCGGGACCGACGGCTTAACGTGCTCTCCGAGGCACGGAGCAGGTGATAACTGTCAATCAATACGCACATAATTTCGAAATGTCATATAACTTCTGCATTGCAGTCTGTTGGTCTCCTCACTGAGCTATCGCTGCTCTTTGATTTATCCTTACACCTGTAAAATAATTAAGCAACAAAATAAAAAGGTTATCCAAAATCAAGTTCCAAAAATATACAAAATTAAACATTTTATCGTTTCAGCATCGTTCCGTGAAGTAGGCCTCTCTCCATAAGAATGTTTACGGTGAAGCGACTTGTCTAAATTTAGCATATTTTCCTGGTGCAATTAAGACGGAGGCAGTCGGACTAATTGCAAGCAATTTGTGCACAATTTTGTTTTACGTAACTGCGGGCAGCGGGTCACGACAGTAATAAACGGCCAAAAAAACCAGTTACATTTGTTTACGCAAAGTCCTCGGAAGAAAACAACATGTTAACAGTACACATTTCTATATTAATACGTGTAGAGGAAACTTTTACCCCTTTTCTGAGCATATTGAGAGTACCACAAAACAAAGAAATGACGTATGTTCTGTGACGTGCACGAAGAAGTGTGAGATTTAGTTGAAGTTTATAATATGGACAAGGAGTATAGAAAGCTAAAATGTATATAAAGAAATTTAATTAATTATGGTTTATTTTCAACCACTAGTCGACCAGTAGTTAAAATAATTCTGTGAATAAGTAATACTTATTAATGTATTCCATGGCTAAATAATTCAAGCAGAAAATTAAAGCAATTTGTCTAATCAACGGAATGAACATTCATTCCGTTATAGTTCATTTGACAATAACTGAACTATAAACTGTTAAATGTTGATAGAAATGCGTTTCTTATTCACACACGTGTGTTAGCTCTCTGTCAACGCCTGTGATTTTTAAGAACATTGCCGTGTTCAAAATGCGGCAGTTCCGCAATTGCGGATGTGGATTTTGATGGAAAATGGGCATTTAATAAAAATATTAATAAATATTTAATAAAGAAGTATCTAATATCACCTCTGCACGTTCAAGTCTGTTTTGCAAACGTTCATAAATGTAGCTATACCATTTTCTAGTGTTTCTTGATTCTCATCTTCACTTGAAGAATCGTCGCGCCATTCATCGGCCTACACATTTTCTTTCTTGTCGGAAACTGCGCTATATCTGGATCCGCCTTAACGGCCGCGTTGATTATTGCGGATGCGCATGCGGATGCGGATGCGGATGCAGATGTCCAAATCGATGCCGAAGTTCCGCAACTACGGATGCGGATGCTTCGCAACATCCCTGTTATGGAGATACAAATAAAAATAATTTCTTTCTATCTTTCTTTCTATGTTGATCCCATGACATACGTTTGCGTATTGCTAACAATCGTGAAGTGCCGGGTTTAAACCCAACCAGGAAAACGTCTGCGCCAATTGCAGACGCCATGAATGACTTAGCGTAAGCGTCACACCACCGCCGAACCAAGTGTCGTGGGTTCGAATCCCACTCGAGACAATTTGTATGATCCACAAATTATCGTTCCGAGTCTGGGTACATTCTATCGGTTAATTATTGTATGTTTGTGAACTCCCTAGCGACGGAGGGCTAAAACTTTAGTACGGCATAAAACTTAAAAATATATCTAGGGAGCTAATATTAAACTTAATTAATTGTTAAATAAACATATCGAACTTGCCTTGTTTAAATATTCTAAACACTATTGGGAGTTTCCATGACTTTATAAATATCTAGTATACGTGAAAAGTTGAGAACTCGTTAGCAGAATTTCATTGTATAAATTTGAGATCGTAGGATCGAACTTTTTTGTTTTTCCTATTTTGTTAGCAATGGCATAAGTAAATTAATGGACGTCGATTTTGGGATCCCGTATTCGATTGCTGGTTTTTAAAGTGAGTGAGTGGCGGCCAGTCTTAACGCAGACTGGCCATCTGCGCAGGAGATATTACAGTGCACAAGTGTGTGCGCAAACACAAGTGCACTCTCTGTTCTCTAAGTCTCATGATCCGATGAGACGGCAATCCAACACGACCGGAGAGAGATCAGGCGCAGGACAACGGTTTTACGTGCTTTCCGAGGCACGGGGGTGTATAACACCGCCAACTTCCTAACTCCGGGCTGCTATTGAGATTTCTTAACAGAAAAACCTAATAACTTTTTGATGGTCCGATCCGGGATTCGAACCCGAGACCTCATGCACAGCAGTCGCATTAACTACCGCTGCGCCACGGAGGCAGTTAGTTGTTATAAATATAGTTTTGCTTTTATTAATACTTCTCCTCTCCGGCGCTCGTAGCGCGATATTATGTAGTGTATAACCTTCCTCAAAAGTTGGGCTACCAAATATTATGTAGTGTATAACCTTCCTCAAAAGTTGGGCTACCAAATATTATGTAGTGTATAACCTTCCTCAAAAGTTGGGCTACCAAATATTATGTAGTGTATAACCTTCCTCAAAAGTTGGGCTACCAAATATTATGTAGTGTATAACCTTCCTCAAAAGTTGGGCTACCAAATATTATGTAGTGTATAACCTTCCTCAAAAGTTGGGCTACCAAATATTATGTAGTGTATAACCTTCCTCAAAAGTTGGGCTACCAAATATTATGTAGTGTATAACCTTCCTCAAAAGTTGGGCTACCAAATATTATGTAGTGTATAACCTTCCTCAAAAGTTGGGCTACCAAATATTATGTAGTGTATAACCTTCCTCAAAAGTTGGGCTACCAAATATTATGTAGTGTATAACCTTCCTCAAAAGTTGGGCTACCAAATATTATGTAGTGTATAACCTTCCTCAAAAGTTGGGCTACCAAATATTATGTAGTGTATAACCTTCCTCAAAAGTTGGGCTACCAAATATTATGTAGTGTATAACCTTCCTCAAAAGTTGGGCTACCAAATATTATGTAGTGTATAACCTTCCTCAAAAGTTGGGCTACCAAATATTATGTAGTGTATAACCTTCCTCAAAAGTTGGGCTACCAAATATTATGTAGTGTATAACCTTCCTCAAAAGTTGGGCTACCAAATATTATGTAGTGTATAACCTTCCTCAAAAGTTGGGCTACCAAATATTATGTAGTGTATAACCTTCCTCAAAAGTTGGGCTACCAAATATTATGTAGTGTATAACCTTCCTCAAAAGTTGGGCTACCAAATATTATGTAGTGTATAACCTTCCTCAAAAGTTGGGCTACCAAATATTATGTAGTGTATAACCTTCCTCAAAAGTTGGGCTACCAAATATTATGTAGTGTATAACCTTCCTCAAAAGTTGGGCTACCAAATATTATGTAGTGTATAACCTTCCTCAAAAGTTGGGCTACCAAATATTATGTAGTGTATAACCTTCCTCAAAAGTTGGGCTACCAAATACGAATAGAATATTTCAATCAGACAGGTAGTTTTTGAGGATAGCACGTTCAGGTAAAAACAAACTCTTCAGTTTCATTATATTAGTATAGATATAATTAATATTTGAATACTATATTTATCGCTTCGATTGCTTAGAAAGTAAACGATGAACGTTAAGCATAAGCGTGGTAAAAGACAATCAACGAAGGAGGACTTGAACCCGTGACCTCGACATCGCTTTACCAATGGAGCTATTAAGGCCGCGACTCCACAAAAGCGGAGATGTGTGCGGTGTGCTGTGTGCTGTGCGAGAAGAGATGTTTTCCAGCTCGGGGGACTCCACCAAAGCGGAGTTGTGTGCGGTGTGCTGTGTGCAGTGCGAGAAGAGATGATCTTCAGCTCGGGTGCGAGGCTTTGAGTGACATCGCTCACTGCACGCCGCTCACATCTCCGCTTCCATCGTGCCATACAAATATTACACATCTCCGCACAGCGAACTCCACTGAAGCTGAGCGGAGCGGAGATGTGTCAATAACACAATTCTATTGGTTGTTTAAAAAACATCTCCTCTCTGCTCGTCTCGTCTCCGCTTTGGTGGAGTCCCGGCCTCATTAGGCCAAGGACCATTAGTCCTTAATCACGAGATGGAATTCCTTTTATGTTATCATCTAAGGCGATAATATAGTATTGCGTTTACGTGAATGTTATTCATTAAGCTCGAGTTACTTTAAAATATTAAATATTTACTGTAGCCAAATATAAATAATGTATCCAATTGCATTTAAAAAACGGCTATGAAATCCGTGACAAGTAGTTTGATTTTAAAATCTCTAAACAAGCTAATTAAGCAAACACAACAAGAACTCAAATATTTAAAAACCAAGCAAACATTTATACATTTCTCAAAGTAATGGGCGACCATCTTCGGTATTGAGAAGAGGGATAGCAATAAGTATACGTTTAGTAGTATACTTGCTGATTGCTTATAAGTTGAAACATTGTTAAGCCCCGTCACACAGTAACCGGGCTTACTGGTCATTTCCCACGAATCTGTTTGCAATTGTGCAAATCGACACTTTATAGAAATAATATTTTTTTAGTTGTCGATTCGCGTACATCGAAATAATTTGAATGCAAAGTCCACTACGCCAGTAGGCGTAGCGTGTTGTGGACGCGTTCAACCAGTTTTGATGCGTAGGACTTGATTGCATGTGGTTGTTGCATTCCATAACGTTATAAAGTTCTTGTAGTTATGTTTGGTAACAATTTTAGGCCCTGTCAAGCACGGCATTAGTAGGAGAGAGGAAGAGCAGTTAGTTTATAATAAAATCCTTACTAATATTATAAATTCGAAAGTAACTCTGTCTGTCTGTCTGTCTGTTACCTTTTCACGGCTAAACCACTCAACCGATTTAGATGAAATTTGGCACAGATATAGTTTAA
Source organism: Catocala sponsa (assembly GCA_963564715.1). Lineage (NCBI taxonomy): Eukaryota > Metazoa > Arthropoda > Insecta > Lepidoptera > Erebidae > Catocala > Catocala sponsa. The sequence goes on from OY751337.1 coordinate 4,496,417, forward strand.
AACCTGGGGAAGGACATAGGCTACTTTTTATTGATGTAGGTACCACGTGGGCAGAGCCGCACGCAAAAGCTTATATTTAATATGTTGTAATGAACATAAATCTGTAAGTAATACTCTGCCAACAATGCGTTAACGGTACGCCTGACGACCGCGTGGCGTAGCGGTCGCGCTAACGACATGTCGTCTTCCATACAGTTCAGCAGTGTGCTTGTATAAAAATATTTGATACTCTATTGTCAGTAGTAACTACCTACTAATGCCACGTTTACTGTAGAATATCTCTTATACTCACTACCGAGTCCGTCGTCAGTTTAGTACCTACTGATATGTATATTTTTTTTGTATCTTTATTTTATATAAGGGGTTTTATATCCACAAGGATACGCCAACCCCATCGTACCTTATCGTATACAACACAACATAATCTTAATATTTACCAAAGGAATTATTGATGATTAATGCGGCAGACTTCAACCAAAGCACAAAACCGCATTGCAATTTCTGACTTTGGATTCGCCAAAATACTTTGGCTAAGCCCAACATCCAAAATATTTAATTTGAATTTTTTGATCAACAATTCCCTTTCATTCCTGTTCCTGACACAATCCATCAGCAAATGTCAACGTCTTCAATTTTGCCACATATGTCACAGTTAGGTGATACTTTAAATCAGTACTTTACTATACGCTGATGGCCGCCTATTCCACGCTGGTATCCCGCTACGCCTGCCGTGTGATGTCAGCTTTATAAAACACAGCGTACTGAGGCATTATTTCGACATTAACGAGAAACTTGGTGTTTTCGTCGTAACACTGGTTACACGGCACTACTTGTAATGAATCTGTCATTTCAGATGTTTTTAGCGACGCCGACGGCAGAGATTTGAAACTTCATCACGCAACTTGACGAGGGACAAAACATTAAGCTCTTAATCCTGAATAGATGGAGGTACCGGTTGAGTGAAAGGGAGTGAAAGGATTTGCCGTGGGGTTACGTAACGCTTCAAGTGTGATGGTACTCTTATAGATGTAGTGGTGAACAGTTTTTAATTAAGAGTAGTCCTTGGTGGTCTTTCTTTCTGTTTTATTCTACTAGGGTAGCAGAAGTAATCGTCCTCCTCGCGTCGTATTCCTCATTACTGAGGGTCGTGACTCCCCCGCTGAATCACTTTCTCATGGACTAATTCCCGCCATCTGTTCCGGTATTTTGCTTCGTGGAGGGCTTTGTGGAGATTGGTGTTAAGCGACGATCGGATTTGGTCCGACCATCTCGTTGGACTGCGGCCTCTTGGTCTTTTGCCGTCAACCTTGCCTGTCACCATCAGCTGTTCGATGCTGTGACCGTCTTTGCGGGCAATGTGTCCGAAAAATTCCAGTATTTTGCGTAGACAGATGGTGGATAATCTGGTATTTATGTTCAGATCTCGCAGAATAGACGCATTGAAGCAGAAGTAATAAAAGTTACTTATTAGATTGAGTTTCTAACGACGCCAGATCTACGTAATTTTAGGTAACCTATTTTTGTACCCGTCTGGGTGGAAAACCTTGGTGGAGGCCTGAGTCCAGCAGTGGACGTCTTTCGGCTGAAATGATGATCATAATGATGATAATTTTTTAATTTAGTTGTGTAATGTATGGGCTAACTACGTATGCATACCTTGTTTGAAAGTGAGGTCATTTTTTATCTTATCTTATCAGGGTTGGATCTACCTGACCGCCCATAAATAGGCTTGAAATAAGTCACCTTGACAATAATTATGTATAAAACGCCGGATTGTTATTATAATGTAGCCTAAACAAGTCTGCAAAGATGCTGCGTGGCAATAATTTAAACAAAACCTGACCTGTGGATGATCAGACTTTAAAATAAATAACTTAGCTAGTTGTAACACTATATTTTATGCAAATTATTTAAGTGACTATTTTAAACGTATTAACATCCGCATTGATTATTGCGTGAAAACGTTTAATAAATCGATGAACGCCGGCTACACGCATGAAAAAGGATGACTCATTGTCCCGTTACGCTCATTGTAACGTTACGGGAAAGAAATTTTGTTATGACGTTGTCACGTTAAACTATCGTCCGTAAACCGACTTTACAGACAACCAATTTTTTTTTAAATAAGTTAAACTATTTTCATCAACATCCGCATCCGCAATTGCGGAACTTCCGCATCGATTTGGACAGCCGCATCTGCATCTGCATTTGAGCTCCGGATGTGAGCCTGTAAATATACGTCTCAGCATCCGCATCCGCGGATGTCAAAAAATTTGCATCTGCAACATCCCTGCTCCATAACACAATTATATTAATGGAGACCAAATTTAGGTACATGTGTTAACTATTGTTGCAGTTAACATTGCAACGCTGGTATTCTCACAGGACCTAATATAAGTATGTATACTTCATATTCCAAATATCTTTGTCGAAACACATATCAAACATAAGATCTCACTCATTTATACTTCAGAAAAGTGACAATGCATTAGGATTCCTTTACATTCAATCACGTTTAAACATACATACATACATACATAGATTCACGCCTGTTTCCCAGAGGGGTAGGCAGAGACTACGGATTTCCATTTGCTACGATCCTGACACACTTCTCTGGCTTCATTCACTTTCATCACATTCCTCATACACGCCCGTCGGTTCAAGGAGCTCTTAACCTGGCCTTTGTCCAGGACGCCTCCGATCTGGTCGAGAAACGTTCGCCTAGGTTTTCCTCTTGCGACTGTTCCATTCACACTAGCCTTATAAACTTTCTTAGTCAGTCTTTCCTCGTCCATTCTTTCTACATGTCCAAACCAGCTTAACATACCCTTTTCTATTCTTGTAACTATATCAACTTTCATGCCGCATCTCTCTCTAATCACACTATTTCTTATTCTATCTTTCAGAGTCACACCACATATGCTTCTCAACGCTCTCATTTCTACAGCATTTATTCTGCTCTCATGCTTCTTTTGCCATACCCAACTTTCACTTCCATACATAAGTGTGGGCACTAATAGTCCTCTATGAACAGCCAAACGTGCCTTTTCGGATACATTTCGACTGTTCATAAAAGCGCGTAGGGCTCCATTCACTTTGTTGCCAGCAATCGTTCTCCTTTCAATATCTCCGTCATGTTTACCATCCCTTGTAAACAAAGTACCCAAATATACAAACTCTTTCACTTGCTCCACTTTTTCTCCATCAATCATAATATTACACATCGTCACGCACTCTTCCTTTTCAAATACCATTACTTTCGTCTTGCTTACATTTATTTTCATTCCTTTACTCTCAAAAGCACCATGCATAATAGTTACCATCGCCTGCAACTCTTCCGCCGATGACGCAAGTATTACTTGGTCATCGGCATAAAGAAGACATTTGACAAGTAACTCATTCATTCTTAATCCCCATTCACAATCTTTTAAATCTTTCAAACAATAGTCCATGTATAGGTTAAACAGCCAAGGTGACGCTACACATCCTTGTCTAACACCTTTATCGATGCTAAACCACTCTGTGTAGGTATGTTTAAACATACATGTTAAATATCTATAAATAAATAAGTAACTAAACTTAAGTAAGTATGTATATTTTTTCTTATTGCCATTGGTGGCAGACGAGCAAGTAGCCCACCTGAAGGAAAGTGGTAACCACTGCTCATGGACTTCAGCAATGTCAGGACACAACAAAGCCGCTGCCTACCGCGAAAGAAGAACTCTCTTTAAACCTCGTTTGAAGAAGGACATATCATAGCGCTCGGGAAACACCGAAGCTGGCAGTTCATTCCAGAGGTTGCACGTACGTGGGAGAAATGATCGCTGAAATCTGCCCTTTTTGTCGAAATAATTTGCCAAACAATATTTACGATGGATTTGCATGAATGAAAATGAAACGGCATTTCCACACAGCGGATGACAAACAAAACGTACACATGTAACCGACAACAGCCTATTTGCATCACACGACACGATGCCGCCACGCTACCGGTTTTAAAAGGCAAAACGATAAAATTAAGAAGCCCAGTAATCGAAAGGCCTGACTGCACAGAAACTGAACGGAAACGGAAAATGCTAATCAAAAAATAAATTACCACTACACCGAGATTTTGTATAAACTATGTAACAAAAAATTGCTTGATTCACATAATGATCTCACATAATTCCTCATCTCATTATAGGGCTTGAACATTAATAAATAGATATTTCATATTATTATATACTAGCTTTTGCCCGCGGCTTCGCTCGCGTTAATTTAGAATTTGACAATCATTTCGGGTTGTACTCTGCTTGTAATAATATAAATTTTCAATCATGATTCGAAAGACACGTAACGCCATCTATTATCATAAGAACGTCATTGTTGTTTTCCTCGGGAACAGTAATGTTTTCGGGATGAAAGGTAGCCTATGTCCGTTTCTGTACACCTGACAACGTATATGCAAAATGTTCAGTGGTTTAGGCGTGAAAAGGTAACAAACAAACAAATTCATTTTCGCTTTTATAATATTAGTTAGGATTTTTATCTATAGATAAAAATATTTAATTAATAAAATTTTCGTTTAAGTAGATAAATAAGCTAGGCGACTATTTAAACCACTACTCTAAGCGTACAACTAAAGAGCTGAAATTAGGCTTCAGCAAAAAAAATTTTCTGCTGATATACCAATCATCGTGCATTATTTTTTTATGCAATATTCAGTATCGTATCATGTAAAAACTGGCTCATCCACAAAAGATGACTCGTAAAGTGATAACTTGGCAGTATGCGATAAAAAACAGTGACGAGCCAAACCTTATACATCTGGAGGCTGTCAACACACTGTAGATGGTTTTAGCTACTGAGTTATTGGCGGAGGGGTGTCAGACAATGTTCGGAGAGTCAGAATGACTGTCATATTTTTGTACCAACACTCTAAGCTCACGAATTTAATAAACGCAAAGATGCATAAGAACGAAGGTTTAGGCAGAAATGTTTTGTACCTGAATTTCGCCAGATATAGTTTTAGATTTTACGCAATAGGGTGCGAGCCTACTGCGATTTACTGCGTACAGCTCCAGAACGGAGCAGCACGGATGCTGCTACAAAAAAAATTATCTACAGAAAAATTCATTAACACTTTGCCCCATCCGGTAATCGAATCTGAGACGTCATGCACACCAGGCGCATACACAACCGTTACATTACTGAGGTAGTCTATTTATATACATATAATAGTATCTATCATTGAAAGTATATATAAAAGCGCAATCTTAAGCCATTGGACCAAGGGGGCAACGCAATTAGTTCCTGAAAACTATTTTCTAATAAATTATTAGTGTTTGCATTAACACATGTTAAATCTATTTATATAAAAGCAGCCAACAAAGCAGAATACCGTATTTATATATCGAAACTATTACATCGTTCATATTAATCCTAATATTCTTTAGAGATCAGCACGTCATGAAAAATTATAAAACATATAAATATAACTATGTATTCTGTTTAGATTACTTAGATAAAATGCCAATGAATCCCTCAAGGTCTCAATATTCAATATTTCTGGATCAAGATCAATATGAAGTGTAATTAAGACTTACGCCAAAGCGAAAAAACCATTTAAGTGCTGACCCTTGCAATGCCGATATCCAAATATATAAAAGTCCTAACAAATAAAAACTTTCCGTCTTTTCATTATCGGTTCTCACTGAAAAGTTTTGAGAAAAAGTTTGTATAGATTTTTAATGGTATTTTTTTCATAAAAGTTGAAGAGTCTCAATCGAGGGGTTCTTGGCACTCGCTGCGCGGTATTAACTCTGACTCGATCCGTATTCGGATGGAATAAACCCGTCGTGACCTTTCGAAGCGTCTACGAGATGTATTAGACCCCGTATCCGCGTTATCGATATCCGCGCGCGGATATCTTGAGTAAATTTAAATCTATAGATGTCTATTTCGTTTATATATTCATCAGATTCAAATTCAAATGTCTCAATTGTGAATCATAGCTATTATCGCTGGTACTTATCGCATTTAATATCTTAACTAGATTTACCTAATAATAAATTTAACTGTAAAATTTAAATAACAATAGCAAAATCATATGGTAAATTAATTATGTACTAGCTTTTGCGCGCGGCTCCGCCCGCGTGGTACCTACATGAATAAAAAGTAGCCTATGTCCTTCCCCAGGTTTTAAACTATATCTGTACCAAATTTCATATAAATCGGTTGAGTGGTTTAGCCGTGAAAAGGTAACAGACAGACAGACAGATAGACAGACAGAGTTACTTTCAAATTTATAATATTAGTAAGGATTTGCATATGGTTTCATTTGCCCAAAATACAAAGATTCTTCAAAAAATATATAAAGTCTACCGTAGTCACCTGATATACTGCGGGTCTTACAAAAACGATGAACACAAAAAAAGGGTATTTAAAAATAAATTACAAATGAAAATAAATGTAATAACATCACAATTTAATAATACATCCCTCGAATCAACCAGGAGCTTCATATATTCACCTAAATATTAATTTCATGCTATTAAACAAAACTGTGAACAATATTGCAAATTTCATAACAACCTCGAAATTATGATACATCGATATTGCAACAATTTCAACAGATTATGCGAGGGTTTAATAACCATACTGCCGGTAATTACTATAAATCACAAGGGAAGCTCTCAAAACTGACCGCAGAACGCCAAACGAACGTGCACTCCAATCACTTATAATATCAAACACGTAACTTAAACTGAAACTATTAGAAACCGTGTATCACTATCCGTGGTTTCGGATATCCGCGCAGGCGTATCCGCACTGGCGCGGATACGGGATGCCGCATTATTATTTGAAACTCCGGCCGACCGAATTGCGCTGAGAGTTGCAAAATTTCAGCTATTAATGTGTAAATTTCGCGCTTCGTCTCAAAACTTGCTTAACCTCAGATTAGATGAAAAGCCCCTTTATAATAACAGTCATATTTCAGTGTATTGTGTTGTTTTATATCTGTTGTAGACGTAGAGGAGCTGAGATTAGTTTATAGTTCGCGCTTTGCAACGACTTATAGTTTGTTCAATGTGACATACGAACTATAAATTATGCTGCGTCTATGAATTAACTTTGAAATCTAGAATTAAATCTATAACCTTATTTACTGAGTAAGGGTACAGATTGCACAGAGGGCACAGTTAAGTCAATAAATTTCTATCCCTCGAAAACAGTACATTTTCTGAGTTAAAGGTATTCTATGTCCTTTTCTGTACCTAACCCTGACAAAGTATATGCGAAATTCTGTAATAATTGGTCGAGTAGTTACGGTGTGAAAGTGTAACAAACAAACTCACATTCCCATTTACAAAGTTAAGATAGTAAGTAAAAATTTTAAAACTTTCAATTATGATAAATATCATCGTCTCATCGCAGTATTTTTATAATACTAAGGTTTACCACCTAACTTGCATAAAGATACCCTGATGAGACATGTGACGATATGCAAGTAAGCGGTTATAGTAAGATATGGACGCTTGAAAATTGGTATCGCTATGCATAGGTACCCACGAGCTTCCGACTTCACAAAAGCAGTTGCTGTCTTTTCAAAGAACAAAGTTTACTAAACTCTGTTAAGGCGCAACGACTGACAGGGCTCCTTAAATAGACAGGCAAACTTTCACAAACACAGGCGCCACAAAATTAAAAAGTCCTATAAACCGAATTTCGGTCACGGCAGCCAGTATTAATAGAGTTTAGCCGTCTGCGTAGCATATATATTCTGGACGTGTCTGCGTAAATTTAAACGCACTTTCTATTCCCTAACTCTCATAGTCAGATAGGGCGTCAATCCGATACAACCAGAGAAATATCAGAAACAGGACTAACGGTTTTATGTGTTTTCTAAGGTACGAAGATGTGCTATACTGCCAAATCCTTATTGCCGGCTTAATTTTAGAGGCAAGGGCAGAATTTCTTAACAACAGCATCATATGGCTTTTGGTTGGGCCCACCCGGGATTTGAACCCGCGACCTCATGTGCAGTAGCCGCATTCACTACCACTGCGTCACCGAGGTAGACAACCACATTATCAACATAGCCACTTATCATGAACTAGAACAACGGGACGAAAGTGACAAGCCTCTTTGTGCCGCTAAATATAAACTTGTCAAGTCCATCTGAGGCCAAAAACTAAAACACACAACAAAAAATTGGGGTAGTCTCTGGGGACAGCCAAAAAAAAATCCTGTCGAATGCTAGTTCCTGATACTCTCGTATGGTTTATTAAGGGGGTCAAAGTTTCGTTATTTTTGCGTAGAACGCACCATTTCTGAGATATACATAGTTAATATTCTAAAAAATAATAATAAAGCATGGAAGCGTGACGATGACCCGAGTTCCATGATTTTACTTCACCCAAGAAGTGCTCAACGCGCCTAAAGAAGTTTTCACTTTAAAAAAATGCTTGACAGAGTATGAATAAATAAGATGCAGTCAGACATTGTGCATTTCTTACTATTAACATTCTGAAAGATGTGTTCCAATTTACTCTAAAGCTTCAGCCACACTTACGCGGGCCGCGAAGCGATTACGTCAAGCGTAAACAAAAAAATTATTATCAGGTTTGCTTTAGTCTAAAAACCTACTTTCCAGAATAAACTAAGCCCGATATATGCTTTCCTAACAGAAAATGTAATGAAATGAATAATGTTCCGCCTTTACCTTTCAATTTCACGTGCAATTATTGACGGGCTCGTCGAAGTACACTCAAAGTAGGCTAGTACTAATTTATTTTTAGATTGAATATGGATGGTTCTGCTACTGTCGATATTATATTATGCACAGATGCGACTACAATATTGGCCAACCGCATCGACAAAACAAGATGCATGCGACTTCGCGGTTCCCGTCGCAATCGCACTGGTGTTTTATTTATTTATTTATTCATAGGTGCACCTACATTTCTTACAACTAATACATTCAACAAATAAGGTATGGGTTCACAACATCAATCGGCAAACACAGCATTTACGGAAAACATTCGGATTTAACTATTAACACCGATCAGATTATAAGAAAATAATGTTACAATATTTCAGTGAAAATTGGTAATTTAAAATAAAATAAAATTAATCACTCAGCTAACAAACAAAAATATAATAATAATAATAATATTCTACTACATACACACAACACCATCTAGCCCAAACTAAGTAGAGCTTGTACTATGGATACTAGACAATGGATAATTATACATATATACTTTTTTTTTTGTAAATACATACATATTATACATAGAAACACCCAGACCAAGATAAACATTCATGTTCATCCACACAAATGTTTGACTTGTGCGGGAATCGAACCCGCGACCTCAGGCGTGGCAGTCGGTTAGACTAACCACTACGCCATAGAGGCTGAGGGAATTGTTTCAAAATCCTCTAAAATACTTTTCACAAAATAATGGTAAATCTATAAAACCATTTAAGACATAATATAAATGGACTATTTTAGCGGTGTTTGCAACAAACTGCTACTTTTGTGAGCTGATTTAATAGAATTTCAAATCAAATCATTTATTTCGGGCTGCATAGGCCCGTAGATAAATACGTTAACCTAAATTTACATATTATAAAATTTTATAATACATACACACAACACCATTTAGCCCAAACTAAGCAGAGCTTGTACTATGGGTACTAGACAATGGATAAACATATATATATATACTTTTTTTGTTTTGTAAATACATATATATTATACCTACATAGAAACATAGACGCATAGATAAATACCTACCTTATAGACTAACATACATACAATTAGTGTTAGTATTTATATAACTTATTAACTATGTTAGTACTGCTTCACTTGCACTCTGTTGTTGTGCGTTCATGTGGCACTTGTCCGCGGAAGCGACGGAACACCACACCCTTCGGCCAAAAGTCCTCCTTCATGAATATGTGCAGAAAGCATGTAGGGACTCGCACCACGAACGCCTTGAAGTTGACGTTGCGACGCGATTCGAGCAGCTGCAGTAGGTTTGAGTAGGTTTTGTTGAAAACTATCAGTGCTATGCGATAGAAGCAACGAAAGAGCTTCATATTCAATCGGAACATTATTTTAGTTTTGATATCGTTTTGGCGGATTTTGAAACTATACCCCTCATATAGCCTACAGTTTATAAAACTTAATAATTTAAAAAAGACAACTCTCGCTCGAGGTTTAATTCCTATGTCGCGGAGGACTTAACAAACATTCAGAAAACGGACACAAAGAACACATAGACTCGAAACAACAATTTGTGGAATGCACACATTTTTAACCTGTGTCCAAATATTTTGGGATACCAAAACACTCGGTGCGGTAGCTGTGGCGACTACTGAAACCGCTACGTCATCCGTGCAGTCGGCACGTGTCTACGTCTAGTTTCACGTTGAAAACATTTCAGTTTTACTGTTGCGTCCCACGCTGCTTATGCGCTAATATGACCGTAGCTTACTGCGACGGGAACATCGAGCCTCAGAGAGGCAATGCAAGTACGCCGCGTGACACCTTTGACGCCTTTGATTAAATCCTTTAACGTAGCTATGGCGACAAGTCATAAAGTATCGACGTCGAAGAGCTGCAAGCTAAATAGGACTTATTGATCGGAAAGTTCATTCAAAGGTTGTCTTTATAAATTATATTATTGATTTTCAATAAAGACAGACTGCATCTATGGCATATTTATTTAAGCTTATTGATGCGGCCATCGGTGATATAGTGCCATCGGTTTTTCTCTTATAAAGTTGTTAGGAGTAAGAAAAGACAAATATACAATAATATACATATATATGTATGTATATATTACGATTTAAAAGTCAAAGATTTTAATCATATATGCATCTAACCAGTTTAAATATGGTCACTTTTCTGATTTGTTAAGTTATCATCCAAAACATGTGAACATGCCATATAAATTATAAACAAAGTATATTACGCTTACACATGTGGAAAATTGTGCACTATCGTTCTCCATCTAACATGTGAGCTCACTTCTTAGTGTAGATATCTTTTGGTATTAAGTAAATATGGTGAGTGTACTTCTACCATAAATGGAAACTCTATCTTTTTTAAAAGAATACGTGGCGAAAGGTACTTGTATTACATGGAATACAAGCGTGATATTATGAAATAAAATCTTTGCTGGACAGTAAAAATTAAAATGTAATTACTTGGAAAATATAAAGTAACAACAGTTTTAATATAGATAATTAGACAAAGGCTGCTGCTGACTTGTGACGTAACCTGTTACTTCTACGTAATAGTTGATAATAGTGCACAGTTTACTTCCAGTGAAGAGGAACAGAAAATGTCCGTCTAAAACTCTTACCACTTAAAACTTCTTTTGTAATCGAAACCTATACTTTATCTGACATGATTTCTTTTATATTAAAATATATTTTCTGGAATATAAATAGTTAAACATTCTTGTGATTTATTAGTGTGAAGTTGTCTTTTATATGTAAATAAATATATTTTATATATGTTTTTCACAAGCAGCGATAGCCTCGAGTGCAATATTAGGGCGTTCATCTCTGACTTTCCGAAGTTATGTGCGTATTAAATAGTTAATTATTACTTGCTATAACGGTGAAGGAAAACATATAGAGGAAACCTGCATGTCTGAGAATTCTCCATAATGTTCTCGAGGATATGTGAAGTCTGCCAAGTGGGCCAGCGTGGTGGATTATACCCTAACCTTTCTCGCACTGAGAAGAGGCCCGTGCCCAGCTGTGGAACAGTTATTGAGCTGTCTAAATGAATAAAATATATATAATATTATCAGCCCTGTATCGACAGGACTGATATTAGGTATTATATGTTTTTTTATTATATATTTATTACTAGCTGTTACCTGCGACTTGGTCCGCGCAGATTTTAACTAAAAAGTGTTTGTCTCCGCGGAACCCTATTTTTTTTCTAAAATCAAAGTAGCCTATGTTACTCCTTATAACATCAGCTAACTGCCAGTGAAAGTGCCGTCAAAATCGGTTCAGCCGTTTTGGAGGTTAGCCGGAACAAACAGACAGACAGACAGACAAAAATTTTAAAAATAGATGTGTTCGTATAGGTACCTTATATACTTTCATATGCATTAGATAAAAAGCTGTTATTTTGACGTTACAAACAGACACTTCAATTTTATTTATTTGTATAGATAGTGCCTCTACTTCGCTTGGCTTGAACACAGTATATAGCCTATATCCATCTGGAATAATGCACCCTTCGAATAGTAAAATAATTTTTTAATTAGGCACTGTGTTTCTGGGAGTTACCACTCACATACACACAAACTTACAAAATTCGCAATGTCTCTTTATAATAATAGTATACTATATTTTTTGTAAGAACTCGACTCAAAAACTACTAAACGGATGTTCACACACGGCCACTGTTTAATAGCTTGAGGTTCAATTTCCAATCCACTTTTCAAAAACATTTATTCATTTAATTTAGGTCAGTTACTAGGTTCAAGCAACATGATGAGTCTATAAGAAGATACCTGTAAGCTTCGACCACTCACAATAAGAGACCTGATCTAAGACAAAATGTACGTAAAAAGCGTCCGCACTACAAACGTGAATATTATTAAAGACATTCACAATTCAATTTAAACCCTACCCATTAGAAAATAATGCACAATATTGCTTGCATTATAATAAGATCAAACTTGTGGCATGAGTAACCCGACGCCGTCAGATTAGATCTTATTGTCAGGCCGATTCGGAAGCGTTGACACAATATCTAGTAATTTATATGATCGAAGCCTACAAGACACTGAATCCACGTTAATGGTATTGCGAGAGAACTATAGACCATGCGTACCAAACATGATTATAATCTATCGATATAATAATGTTATAGAGACAGTGTTAATTTATTTATTTGGGAAAACAAACAGATACATACTATTCTTAAATCAAATAACTTACAAAAAAAGATGGTGGTAAGTATGTACCTCACAACGTTATCCACGTGTTAGTGTAGTTAAGGATCTACTGTGATGTAAGAAATATAAATATAGCAGAGTACGCGATAAGTAAGCGGCACAGCCAACTTCAGTAGGGTTCATAGTATAAATTTTAAACCGCAACTATACACTTTTTACAATCACTTTAATTTACAGCTATTACAGTACAAGACAAATATAATATAGCGGTCTAACTAATATAAACTAAAATACTTATAAACTGTCTTACTTCCATGAACCATCTTTGGTCCACTACGCTTAATGTGGATTAACAGACTCTTAGAAACCTACACTGCTTCTGCAAACTCTCAACACATAAACCTCATAGCACTACCCAACCACCGGGTAATAAAAAATACTCTATTCTCATAAAAATGTGTAACCACTTCTTGGACACGTTTTTACGACACAATTAATGTATTAATAAAAAATTGGTTGTCTGTAAAGTCGGTTTACGGACGATAGTTTAATGTGACAACGTCATAACAAAATTTCTTTCACGTAACGTTACAATGAGCATAACGGGACAATGAGCATAACGGGACAATGAGCGTAATGGGACAATGAGTCATCCTTTTTCGTGCGTGCAGCCGGCGTTCATCGATTTATTAGACGTTGTCACGTCAAAAGAGCTCTCATAAGAAGAAGCGGCCAAGGAACTTATGGCCACTCTTTTCAATCGCCAAATGTTTACAACAAGTTTTTTAACAATAATAATCAACTTATTTCCTTTCTCTTATATGAGTTCGAATACCAATTCCATCCGGTTAACCTTAGAAAACGTCCGCGTTAAGATTTTTATAATAAACATTTTTAAACTATCCTAAACTCAAAGAACTCTTAGATCCGGAACAACTATTTTTTATTTTTTTATTTTGTTTATGAAGAAGTGTTTATGATCAAGGATTAGTTTTCACTTCTATCGGCAGTCCACAAAGACTGCCCCAATTTTTTTTTTGACGTGACATCTTCTAATAAGTCGATGAACGCCGGCTGCACGCACGAAAAAGGATGACTCATTGTCCCGTTACGCTCATTGTCCCATTACGCTCAATGTAGCATTACGATCGGAGCGAAAGGCACGTTATGACGTTGTCACATTAAACTATCGTCCGTAAACCGACTTTACAGTCAACCATTTTTTTTTATTACACCAATTAGAGTAACTCTCTAAACCACTTAGGCCCGGTGCCGAATTCAGAAACGAGTCTGTCTGTCTATCAGTTGAAATATGACATATTTTTCACGAAATATGTGTCAAAAATTTACTGATTCGTTTTTTGATACAGGTACTGGACCTTAACCAGTTATTGCATCGTTACATTTAAGAGCAAATCTTTGATATTCAAAACATGCCATCGCGTATTATGCTACTGCTTAATTCATATTGTAATCAAACCTGTCGTTCCAGGTATAAATTGGTTCAGACTGAGTGAGATAGATAGCACGCACTAAAACTGCACGGATGGTGTAGTGGTTCAATTGGTCGCCTCGCCACTGCCACTGCGCTGAGTATTCTAGGTTCGAATCCCACACGGGACAAAAATTTGTGTAATCAACAAATAGTTGTGCCTAGTCTGTAAGTAAGTAATCTATTATTCTTTGAAATATGGGTATACATTGATCTTAATATTTAGCATAGTTTCGAACCATATTCTACTATTATCTGGCATACAAATATTGATATATGGTTAATTTAAAAAAAATATTCATTTAATTATATCAAAGCATATCACAAACTATTGTCTTCTAAGAATTCTTTAACACTATAAAAACATTTATTCAATAAAAATACATATAATTTTCTCTTAAAAATATGAAAACTGTCAATTTCTTTGAAACTACTTGGCAGCTTATTATAGGATGTTCTTATTGTCCGTTGTTTGAATAAATAAATAAATAAATATAAATATTCTATCACATACACACAACACCATCTAGCCCAAACTAAGCAGAGCTTGTACTATGGGTGCTAGACAATGGATAAACATACATATATATTTTTTTGTAAATATGTACATATTATATATAAAAACACCCAGACCAAGACAAACGTCCATGTTCATGCACACAAATGTTTGACTTGTGCGGGAATCGAACCCGTGACCTCAGGCGTAGCAGTCGGTTACACTAACCACTACGCCATCGAGGCTTCAAAAATGTTTGTAAAGTCACCCGCGATAGAGGAATTATTCGGGAAATGTCTATCGAAAAAGGAAAATAATGTTACACAAAAAAAATTACCTATAATATCTCCTCTAGTAGGAGTTACTCAATGGCAAAACCCTTCATACCCTACTTGAAAAATATTAAGTTCTCACATTCAAATTCGTACAGCAATCTGGAGTGAACATTTCCATATATAAGTCTTGGCCGGACGGAACTGAGACCCTTATGTTGGGACCTCTTTACGAGGTTTTTCTCCCCGAGTGTCCCTCACTAAAGTTCCAAGGTACGCATTACCATAAAGCCTTACGGAATCCCGCCATTTTTTATTATTACGCCTCCATTTATAGTTTAATTTTGGTGCTGACTTCTGAATTTTTTTGATCGATAGATTTGTTTCAGTTTTGAAGTGAAAACTTCTTTAGCGGCGTTGTGCACTTTCTTGAGATGGGTAAAAATGTTAAACTCGCGTCAAGACACGTGACCTGATCGAAAATTCGTAAGACGGAGGGAGAATTTGTCATGTTTGTAAACGATAGCGCAATAAATGAATATTGTATTTTACCACATAAATGGTAGTACTTGTATACTGATAATTAAAGCAATTCGTGCAAAATTATTCCCTGACCATTCCAAAATATCAAAAATGCACAACGTTAATATTCAAGTTTTCTCTTCTGCCGGCACTCCCGGAGTGCAACCCGTTGATTTTTATGCATACATACAGTCATGCAGACATGCTTATATCTTCGAAAGGGTAGACACAGATATTACAATCACATTTCGCCACCTATGGCTGTAAGTATCATATAAAAAGAGGCGAAACTATTGCCTATCGGGCTCTACACAAGCTAAGAATTCCTAGCTCGCCACAAAGAATTGTAGCTAGCTAGTAATTCTTACTTACTACTATAATAATAACAATTTTAAGGCCTGTATGTCTATGGCGACTGTTCAGGGGGCCCATCTAGTGAGTCGGCGAGTTACTGTCTGCCATTACGACTTTGTAGAGGGACAGTATATCAGGCAGACGCCGTTTTTAACTATAGTTTGCATTTTACCAAACCATCAAACACCCATCCTTATAGACCAGAATAATTAGATTCCATATGTAGCAATAGTCTCTTACGCCTGCCGCGGCTAGTGTCTCGGTAAGTGTCTCATCTCACTTTAAACTAAAACTCTTGAAGGGCCTCTGCATGTTGGACCCATGTCCCCGTGTAAGCCTCACAAAGGGCCGGGTATTTTCCTAACATATTAGGGAAATACCCGTGAAAGAGAAACAAATAATAATAATGCTTGGATCAAAGGTTTGATGCAGAAGGCAGTGCTATTAGATACAGCACGCATTGTGAAGAAATTCTTATCTCTGGAGTTCTAACCACCAGCAGCTTGGATCCTGTTCCCGATGCCGGTGGGGTGGGTACCATATATTTTATATTTTTAAATGTATTTTATATATGTATATTTAAAATGAAAAATGTATTGTAAAGATTTAAATAAAGAGTATAATCATAATAATTTATTCAACAAATAGTTTTACAAATTTCTCTTAAACTGATTCTAAATAAAACCGAATGATGGTACATTAGTTAGAAGTTGCCGTTGACGACCGTGCTAATATTAAATTAACTTTTACATACTATTGGGATCCTCTTAATAGAAAATCTCAATAGTAGTTGTCGGGCCCGGGGATCCAACCCGATGCTTTATGCACACGAATCGCATTCACTATGACTACGCCATTGACGCAGTCATTACTTAAGGTTTAAGAAAAAAAAAAACAAATATGGAAACCAAAATTTCTGAAATAAAGATTTATTATTATTATTATTCTCTTTATTTGTACATTTTGCAATAATTATTACATTTTTAAATATATAAAAAAAACACATTTAAAAATATAAAAACTATGAAGACCCACCGGCATCGGGAACTGGGTCCAAGCTACCGGTGGTTAGGGCTCCAGCGAGAGAAACCTCCTCACGATGCGTGCCGTATCGAGGAGGACTGCCTTTTGCATCTGACCCTTGACCCAAGCACCAACGCGAGCCTCTTAAGATGTTGGTCGAGGCTCTTGGCTATTAGACCGTTCACTGTAACGACTATCGGTACAATGATTGCCGAGTCCACATCCCACATATCGACAACCTCGTGTGCTAAGTCCAAATATTTTAACTGTTTTTCTTTCTCAGCTTTCACGAGGTTGCCATCATGAGGGATGGTAATATCGACAATCATTGCACGGCGCTCTGATCGATCTATTACCACAATATCAGGCTTGTTGGCAACAACAGTCCTGTCCGTGATAATAGATCGATCCCAGTACAGTGTGATATGGCCCTTTTCGAGAACTGGTTCTGCTACATACCTATAGTAAGGCACCTCGACCTCTACAAGTTTGTATTTCAGAGCAAGTTGCTGATGGATAATTCTGGCTACTTGGTTATGTCTGTGCAAGTACTCGCCGTTAGCAAGACGAGAACAACCGGAGACTATATGCCTGAGGGATTCACCGGGTTGGTGGCACGCCCGACATAAGTCAATCGTACCATCCCTCACGATATATCTCCGGTAGTTATTCGTCTTGATAACTTCGTCCATAATTGCACAGACAAACCCTTCGGTTTCCCCAAAGAGGTCACCAAAGCGTAGCCAGTTCACGGAAGCGAGAAGGTCTACATCGGCTCCATATAGGGCCTGGTAGAACCTACCGTGAAGCTCCTATTATTATTATTAATATATATTACTAGTATTCTTACTTAAACCTCCAGCTTCGCTTAACACTTGAGTTAACAGTGTGTTTATTTCCAGTATTGTAACAGGTAAAGATCGAACCTGAGACCTCTCTATCGTGAGCACATAGCTACTGTGCATTTGGTTCTATTTTTGGGAGAATAAGAAACATATTCATAATCAAAGGGAATAGAATGTTTGTATGCAACTGTTATTGGACAAGATTGATAATGTGAAATCAGATGTAAAATAAACTTTAAAGAACTCAACAATTTGGAACTCATTCATAATTTCAAAACGTCGGCACTTTTTAAAGCAAATTAATGTATTCAAGATTTTTAAAAATCATGTTAATACTATACTAACTTTTTAAATTTCTTGGGCAAAGGTCTCGAAACTAAGTTTAAAAACTTTAGATTGTCTGATAGACAACTTCATTTCAGCATTTTAGGAAAGTCTAAAGAAGACATTATTATGTTTGATGCACTCACAGTGAATAACCGCTTCTTATAGTATTTTTAAACCTATGACTGGAAGTCGTCTATTAAATTCTTCAATTTCCTCCTAAACCGAATTATTTGAATGACTAATAGTGTATATATTTTAGAATATCGTATTAAAATAGATACACTATCAGTCATTCAAATAATTCGGTTTACCTTCACAAACCTCTTTATAGAATATAGTTGTAAATTCATGTATGTATTTCATTTGTAGAGACAATACCCATAAACATTTTTCTCTACAAATAAAAAAACTCCATCAAAATTCGAGCTGCAAAAACCTAAAACGATTGGCGTTAAACAAATAGAAATATATTACGGACAAAAATCTATTCTCTGACATCCTATTGTAGCCGTACATCGGATTAATATCGTATGCAAATCGCACATGTAGGTACGTGTTACATTCATCCTCGGGCTACTGTCTATGTAATCGATGCCATTTAGCGATTAAAGATTATCGATAGAAAATAATCGAATTATTCGAAATAATCGAAACTTTAGTTAAAAATTTGAATGCGATACCATATTTTAGGGATTGACGATTATCGATAGATAATCGAATTATTCGATTATTCATACTAATCGATATAATCGAAACTTGTTGAAATTCGAATGCAATACCATTCAGCGATTTGTGATTATTGATAAATAATCGAATTATTCGAATTTATAAAACACTAGATTTTTCCGCGTTTTGTAGCAGTACTTTTTTCTGGATGAAAGGTACCCTATGTCCTTTTCTGTACCCTCGACAACGTGTATGCAAAATTTCATGTAGATCGGTCGAGTAGTTAAGGCGTGAAAGCGTAATATAACAACTCACATTTGCATTTATAATATTTATATAAGTAGGTTCAAATCCCGGGTCGGGCCAACAAAAAGATATTGGGTTATTCTGTTAAGAAATCTCAATAGCAGCCTGGAGTTAGGCAGTTGGCGGTGTTATACACCCCCGTGCCTCGGAAAGCACATAAAGCCGTTGGTCCTGCGCCTGATCTCTCTCCGGTCGTGTCGGATTATCCGTGCCATCGGATCATGAGGGTTACGAAACAGAGAGTGCACTTATGTTTGCGCACATACTTGTGCACTATAATATCTCCTGCGCAGATGGCCAGTCGCTGTTAAGATTGGCCGCCATGGCCGAAAATCGGTCTGGAGGTCATTATTTTTATATCAGCAATATTTTTATATTTTTATATACACCATACTGTTTAAAATACATATATCTTAGAAATTTGTTTTGTATACGTTCCATCATTAATTTGTACTTAATTTCATGAGGTGCCCGGACTATTGCATTACATTCTAAATGACTTTTCACAAGAGCTTCGTATAAAGCCCTCAGAGCACCGATGTTGGTGAACTGGTTAGAAAGACATAACATCATTCCTAAGTTGCGGTATGCTTTCCTACAAACTTTGGTGATATGCTTTCTAAAATGTAAGTCTGCAGTGAAGTGCACGCCTAAGTCCCTAACTTTAGTGACACGTTGCAGTGGTGTTCCGTCTAAATAATATTGACAGTGACTCGAACTACGCGCGCGCGTGAACGATAACACTGAACATTTGCCCACGTTGAAATACAATTTATTTTCAGAACTCCATTCAACAATCTTATTTATATCTTGCTGCAGCACCTCATGGTCCGCATTCTGTCCTATTTCAAGAACTAATTTTAAATCGTCAGCAAATAACAAAGGTTTACGTTATTGATTACGTTCGGCAAGTCGTTGATCATTAAAATGAATAGAAGCGGCCCTAAATTACTACCTTGACTTACCCCGGATCTTGTAAAGTAAGGTTCAGAATACTGTCCACTACAGTCAACGTACTGACATCGGTCTCTTAAATAATTGGCGAAAAAGGTCAACGTGTGCGGTGTGCAGCCGACGCTGGCCAACTTAGCCAGGAGGATGTCATTGTCCACGGTGTCAAAAGCCTTCCTAAAATCAAAATAGGCAACATCTACTTGATGACCAGCATTCACCGTTGGTACTATGCGTGTCATAAGATCCAGTAAATTCCCTGTTGTCCCCCGCCCAGGACGAAAGCCGTGCTGAGCGTCTGACAACAGAGAGCTTATTTGTGGATACAGGCTGTTGTGGATTGCCGACTCAAAAACTTTAGCTGGCGTACATAAAACCGCCACTGGTCTGTAATCAATGGGTGCAGAACCACCTCTTCCTTTCGGCACCGGTACAACCCTAGTGAGTTTCCAGCAATCAGGAAACTTACCGGTACCTATACAGACATTGAATAAGTGAATTACATACCTACATAAATAAATTGTCCTAATGCAGTGGTCCGACCGCCGGCGAGAAAACGACTAACTATCGGCGATTTTCTCTCTCAAGAAACGCACAATTAATATACACTAGCGGTCGCCTAGTGCTCGAAATTCGACCAAAGTTTGTCTGTAAGATATTGCTGATATATGTCATTATATATTGACATAATTATGTAACCATAGTTACGCGCTTCGACTGCGTGTGTCAAATGCATGGTTGTGTGCGTGTAGTGTTTTTTCATTAATTTAATGTATTTCTAACGCATATTTGAAAAAAATATTAGCATTCGTTACTTCTTCTCTGTATAAACAATAAGTGTGCGAAATTTCATACTCCTCCGTCCGCCCAATTTTCGTAAAAAGGGATCCTAAGTTTTCGCTTCACGTATTAATATATAGATTCCATACATTCCGTGTAAACGAAAGAGATGCATATATTAAAAGTTGTTCTCTGACTGTTCACACTGCCGCCGGCGACGACTCGCTTTACTAGTTTTGTCGCTGAGCGACAAGAGCTTTCAAAAATAAACTCGCTCAGCGATACTCGTTCAGCGATGCGCGCTCGTCGCGCGCGCAGATTTGCACAGGACTGAGCGACCGCGGGCGAGTGGCACGAGTAATCGCTCGTCGCACTTGCACACTCGCTTATAGTCCGGCGACAAAACTATCGAAACTACACACTCGCTTCCCGCTGATCGTCAACTCGTTTATAGTTTCTAGTTCTACTCATTTCTCATTCATCGTCGGCGGTTGGACCACTGCCTAAGAATAGTACTCCACTCTGTCGTCTTGATCGAACATCGCTTACTCACGCATCTTTATGTGACTCAGATTTCATGCATTATATTGACCCAGCCCTCTGTATTACTTAACTATAAAAAACGACTACTCGTACTATATGTAAGACAAAACCAATCAGTACCAAACGCATAGTAATAAACGAGAATAAAATACCGCCCAACAAATCCCAGATTTCATACATTGGCCGTCGAAATCCAATCAACCCAACTATTCTCCGTGGCGAAGCGGAGGATCAGTACTCAGCAAAAAATTGCTCCCCGAACCATCCTAAACAAACGTTCGAGCGTTACTTGGCAAAATGTGGCCTCATTAAAATTCATACGTAAACACTCAGCGTGTCTTCTATCCATTGAATATTTGAACAGGACTTATAATGTGGTAATAATATTGAGGCTAAGTAACAGATACATACGTCGTGTTTAACAAAAATGTTCCTCTAGAGTAAGATGTGTTGTTGTTTCTCAGGTAAAGAAAATCTAAATTGAAATTTAAAATATGAACTATAGTCAATTTCAATACAATAAAATCAAAAGGTATACAAACGGTTCATTGTCATGACCATAGACATTTTAGTGATGTCCAATTGTAGCGTCAATTGTAAATCAATTAATTACTTAATCGAATCATTAGATTTGATGTAGCGAAAGACTTAGAAAGTACATAAACACTGCTACAATTATATCTTACCGCTTATCTAAAATTGTAAGACATAAACGATTTTTTTTATCGTACAACCTTATGCAATCATAAATTATATTATAGATATTTTTTCATCTGACAAATAACCTCACTTTTCGTCTAAGATTTTTCAAATCAAATAATTATATTTTATTAATTAAACGCCAATTGCTTTAAATACACTAAGATATCATATGAAGACGTTGAAAATATGGATAAATGTGTTACTTATTCCATTTAGTAAGTAATTATGTGATTTTAACAAATTTAACATCAATTTCGTTTTTATACATTTTCATCTTAGCCCATTGAAATGTTACATGAGCTTTACATTTTTTAGAGGACGCAATTTTATTTTTGGGACATGTGTGGGGGGGTCAATAGAAGCTTAACCCTTAAATAAAATTGCGTCCTCTAAAAAATACAATATTAGGTCCTTAAATTGTATCATTTCAATGGACTATCTTAATAAATTGAAATCGACTATACGCATATTTAATTGCAATACTTGTTAAGTTATAGTTATAAAAACGATCATCTACAAATGTATGCCACGGGAAACGAGTGAAAATGTAATTGTTTCGTACCGTAGACGATCGTTTTATGCCCGATATTTCGATTAAGGAAAGTGTTATTGGCATACGTCATAATACATAGTCTCACGCCTCTATTCCTGAAAGGGTGGCTAGAGATGTTACAACCACATGATTTTAGGTTAAACATCATAGAAGGAAAAGTGGAAGGAAAAAAGGAAGGGGTAGACCCAGAAGGACATTCACTGATCAAATAAAAGAAAAGGCGAAGGTCATGTTTTATAAGGAGGTCAAAAAATTGGCCGTAAATCGAGAAAGATGGCGTGGGTGAATCTTTTGCCGTATGTTTAGCACATTCTGTTCTGCGCCGCTACTGAAATTTGCTCAGGGAATCGCACTCCTAGCCTTGGGTACAGCAGACGCTGACAAACTCGCTGCGCCACTAGGACATTCTCTTAAATAAGTCTGTTGTAAGCAACATTGAATTTGGTAAAGTCCCCGTATAAGGTATTGCTTGCCTGTGTTACGTAGAACGTCGATCTATAGTTGGCAAAGTGTGAATGTAATAAAACACCTATGATGATATATTAGCGTAATTCTATGTATATAAGTTTAATTTCTATTCTTCTTTTTTGTTATTCCACTTTGTTTCACACTGTGCTTTTATATGATCTTTGGTAGAGAGAAACTAATAACTTAATTTGGTTATTAACTTCTTGAATGTATAGGGGAAATACGGAAAAATTATTAAGAATTCTTTGTGCAAACAATACACAAACGAACAAATGTATGTCCGCTCGACACTTGACTCATTAACGAGTCAAATTTGGAGCGGACCTACGTTCGTCTGTTTTTTTTTGTGACTCATTTTATGCGGACAGACGTATGTCCGCTCGAAAGTTGACGGGTTAACTGTCATATCTATCTCTTTCTCTATAAATATTCTTTAATCACCTTGTATGATGTTAAGTTGTATGATGTAAGTAATGTTCTGTCAAAAATAAATAGTAGCTATTCATAAACAAAATTATAACTTAAAACTTAGTTTTTAATTAAGTTTACAATGTTCCATATCAAAACCAAATACTTATCGCCGAAAAAGTAACACACGTCTAAATAAATTACTTTTAAAGTAAAATAAATATATTTAATTATTGCGAAATAAAAAAATATAATATATCTATTGACTGCCCGACGTTTCGACCGACTTGCGTCGATCGTGAAATTACGTGAATCGACCTTTACAAAGATTCAAACAACGAACACCCAGACTCACAACAACTATTTGTGAATGACACAATTTTTTATCTCGTGTGTGAATCGAACCCGCTACATTAAGCGCGGAGGTAGTAGCGAGGCAACCACTTAAACCACTATGCCATCGGTGCAGTCAAATTATTGTTGAAATTTCTAACCGTCGTCTCGACAATTTAGTATTTATGAGATAGTACATTTACTCGCGAAGCGTCAATATGTTTTCTTCAAGCATCATACATAATTATACCTAGCAATTCTCAAAAATGTATATATAACTTATTCATACACCACAAAAATCGTCTCAACCATTTCTGAAAGCACTCACTTCTAGTACCTAAAGCAATAAATTAACAACAAAAAGTTTGAAACATTGAAATAAAACATACGTAGACTTCATGTATGTTTTTAGAAATTATAAACAGAGACTATTATTTTTCTTGTTGGGTCCGTAACATAAAGTTGTGCTTAGGATTAGAGCGATCGTGACTTCGGTTTGGTGCTCGTGCGGAGCAATATGTTATTCGGTTTCTCTGTTAGGAAATTCTCAGTGGCAACTCGTAGTCCTGCAATACGCCTGAAAGACGGCAATAGCCTCGTCTAGCCACGTAATAACGTGGAACGTGGAACCAAAAACAGCTCACAAAAAGTAAGTTGAACAAATTCCTGCCCATCCTATGTATGTATAATGTGATTTTATATATTTCCTACTGCACCACACTTGTTCCACATACACTCAAATTTAGAGAATTCTCGTTACTCTACAACTAGCCATAACATTTTTCTGTTTTTGATCAATAGGCATCAATAGGCTCCGGCGTTATTTTGCTCTCAACACAAAACAAGCTCATATATCTAGGACGTACGGATGCATACTCCTTGGAAATAAATACTTTTTGAGTACCCGGATAGCATAATAACATATTGGTCGAGTTGTCACTGCCACTACGGAACGTATTGTAGGTTCGACCCCCCCCCCCCCCCCTCCCCTCCGGCCAACCAAAAGTTTATGTGATCCACAAATAATGGCTTCGTGTTCTTTGTGACTGTTGTTGAAATGCTTGGAAAGTCCATGCGATACCAAAGTTATTTATAGTGCGTCAGTTTTCTTTAAGACAAAAAATATATACAGGGACGGACGAGTTTATACTTTTATTTTAAACTTTTAAGACACTTCTCAGGCACTAAAACAAAAGCTGAGAACATTTCGACATTGGTAATAAAAAGTTTGTTGTGCTATTGATTTTACAAAGGCAAACTGCGAATCGGGGTAGTGGGATGGAAGAATTCCGATCTTATTGGCCGCCCTCAAGGTCCAAGGCACGCTTGAAACGTTTCTAGTGCCTATTATACGAGTTTCGAATGATCAATTTAACTTCATCCGCTGAAAAGTTTGTGTCGAAGCATAAAAATTGATGTGGTAATGTTGAAAATAAATATTATTCTGCATTTAGGGTCTAGGTGGCGCAGCGGTAGTAATTGTGACTGCTATGATGAGAACTTTGATTTGAATCCCGGGTCAGGCAAATTTTGCTGCAATTTTCTATCAAACGCCACGAAATGTACTTGGATGATTACTAATATTATAAATTCGAAAGTAACTCTGTCTGTCTATCTGTCTGTCTATCTGTCTGTCTGTCTGTCTGTTACCTTTTCACGGCTAAACCACTCAACCGATTTAGATGAAATTTGGCACAGATATAGTTTAAAACCTGGGAAAGGACATAGGCTACTTTTTATTGATGTAGGTACCACGCGGGCGGAGCCTCGCGCAAAAGCTAGTAATATTATAAACAGGAAAGATTTGATTTTTAGTTTCTTTGTTTTTAAGAGTTTTACTTAAAAACTACACAACCGATTTTTTAAATTCCTTAACCATTTGAAAGCGAATAACATAGGCTATATTTTATTTAATAAAGTACTGCTACTAACATAACCCTACTATTATATGCGAGCAAGCCACGAGCAAAAGCTAGTATGAAATAATATACAAGTTATAATTAAAATGATCCTCAATGGAACACTTACTAATAAAATAATTTTCATATCACCAGATTTTTTTTAAGTGAAGCTTCTTTAGCTGCGTTGTGCAATTTTTAAAAAAAGTATCACAAAAAGCAAGTTGACTTGTTATGACATATTCCTCAAATAATAACACAATCACACCATTCATGTAACTCGTATATATGTTTCTCGCCATAAACTCGCACAATAACCTAACTTTGACCCACGTACAGATGTCATATATTCGATATAGAAAATACTATTACTATCGGATATATTTTCCCCTTGTATATTGACCTATATAAAAGAATTCTCCTTAGAGAATCGACAAGAAGGCGTGCTTTGATTGGCGCGTCAGTCTGCTCATTATGAGTTATTCATAATAATATTGTTTATCTTGTTTCGTAATACTTGAATTCTTTCTATTGCTCACTATAATAGCAGCGATAGCTCAGTAGAGAGACCAACAGACTGCAATGCAGAGGGTCTTGGGTTTGAACCCACGCACATCTGACTTTCGGAAGTTATATGACTTCGAAATTATGTGCGTATTGATTGACAATAAAATTATCGCCTGCTCAGTCCCTGGGAGAGCACGTTAAGCCGTTGGTCCCGGCTGCCATGAACATCTATGGCAGTCGTTATTGGAAAGTCAGTGCCCTCTAATATCCTGACACTGGTCTAGCCTTAGGGTATCGTTAGCCTTCGGGTTGCGTAGGTTAGATGGCAGCCGCTCCGTGTAAAAACTGATATCCAGTCAAATCCGGTTAGACTAGAAAGCCGACGCCAAGTGACTTGGGAATAATAAAGGCTAGGGAGAAGAGACTATTGTCGTGATAGAAAACACCGATTGCTGGCGGTTTCAGCGTGCCGTGGCACGCTTTAACCCAGCCATACCTCGGTCACTAAAGCTGCCGCTCTCTTGGGGATTAACCCAGAAGTTGATATTTTTGCGGATGAATGAAAAGTATTATTATTAGAATGTCTGAGGTACTATGAGCAGAACGCGTGATACGTAATTAAATAGTGTATTTGGCGCGAGTCGTTGTCTTTGATGTACTTAAAATAAATAAATAAATGATACTTACATTTTTTTTAATATAACCAAGGTGGTAAACTAGTGGACGGCCCACCTGATGGTAAGTGGTCACCGTAGCCTATGGACGCCTGGAACACCAGAGGCATCACTTGCGCGTTGCCGACCCTTTAGGTAAGGACGTGGAAGGAAAGGGAGCAGGATGGGTGAAAGGGGGTGATTGTGCCTCCGGTACTCTCACTCACCGAACGAAACACAACCGTAGGACTATTGCTATTTCACGTCGATATTCTGTGAGAGGGTAGTCCTTCCCCAGTCGAGCCGGCCCATTCATGCTGAAATCAGCGAGGCTCTACTACTCAAGAGGCAGGCTAGGTAAGTCATTGAACCTAAATACAGCTCGATAAATGTTGGTGTAACAACACCAACATTTATCGAGCTGTATTTAGGTTCAATGTAAGAGGAGGCTAGCTTATTTTAGGCACATTTTCAAGTATAATTTACTAATAAAAATTGCCTTACAGCTGAAGCCAATAACTGCATTTTTTTTAGACGGTCAACTCGCGCTCTAGGAATAAGGCCAAGGCACGGATCTAGTGCATTACACAAGGAAAAATATCAAAATTAAAACCCAATCCTCACACGATCGCACATAAGTTAATAATGAGAAATTCAAAATTGACGTCACTACTAACATGCACTTAAAACAACAACAGGTTTCTGTAAGGAAGATCAACACAAAATTTGTTAAAAAGTGATCAAATACTTGTCAACTGCTGTGATTGATATGTTTAACTCAGTAAAAGAACAGAAATAGCGTGACATTGCATTAAGAAACATGCCTCATGTAAATTAGTCCTTAATATTTCAAGTACTTACAGTCTACAGAAACCGCCTACGTGTTCTTGTAAAACACTCGTATTAATATACGTAGATTTTGTCATAAAATGTATATCATTCAGAAACAACATGGCGGCCTCGATGGCGTAATGATTAGTGTAACTGACTGCCACGCCTGAGGTCGCGGGTTCGATTCCCGCACAAGTAAAACATTTGTGCGCATGAACATGGATGTTTGTCTTGGTCTGGGTGTTTCTATGTATAATATGTATGCATTTACAAAAAAAAAGGTATATATGTATGTTTATCCATTGTCTAGTACCCATAGTACAAGCTCTGCTTAGTTTGGGCTAGATGGTGTTGTGTCTATGTGATAGAATATTATTATTATTATTATAACATTTTTCTGGGTGAAAGATACCCTATGTCCTTTTCCGAACTCCTGACAACGTGTAAGCGAAAATTTCATGATCATCGGTCGAGTAGTTAAGATGTAAAAGCATAAAATACAAATAAACTCACATTCACATTTATACAATTAAGTTAGGATATGCCGCATCCATTGAGAACACTTATCTTCGCAGCTCGTACTCTCGACGCCGTCCTTAGCAACGTCAGAGTTGGTCTAACGAACTCATTCATGCTCCCGCCGCCCCTATTGTGCCATAAGATATGCTCTCTTAAATTCAATCAAACTTTCCAATTAAAAAGTTACACACAGGTCACCGGAATTGACAATTTTGTTTTGATTCCTTGATCTTTGCGGAAGTGTTTTGATTTTTATTATGTTACTTATTATGCATATACACAGCGTGTTACAGTAATGTGTAGACATTATACAGAACGTGTAAAAAGGTTATGTAAGCACTTTTTTTTATAATATTACTAGATTTTAAGGCGAGTCTATAACTGTCTACTGGACGGACTGTGATGCTTTTTTTATGGATTAGGGGACAAACGAGCAGACGGATCGCTTGATGGTAAGCGATTACCGCCACTCATGGACACGTGCAACACCAGAGGAGTTACAAGTGCTTTACCGGCCTTTTAAAAGGGAGTACGCTCTTTTCTTGAAGTGTTGCTGCTCAGAATCCGCTAATACCTGGCTCATAGTACAGACTACGCTGAATTGTTTATATTCAAATTAAATAAATCCGGGGTGGAGGCCTGGTGGCCTGAAATACAGGCTAACGCCTAGTTTAGGCACCAGTCTCCCACAATAAACAAATGCTATGTAATAATTATAAGCAATTATGTAACATAATATTGTGGTGAGAGAAATAAAGATATGTTTATGTTTAATAAAAAAGCCCATTCATATTTTGTCCGATCTTTAAGTAGCACAAGGAACATATTGAATTATGGCCCACCTGATAAGCGGTTACTATAGATACTAGTTTTTGTCTATCGCTTCGGTCGTATATTTATATGTATGTATGTCCCGAGGCATAGAAAATTGGCGTGATCTACATTTGTAGATCACGCCTATTTTCTATGACTCGGGGACAGTACTTATTCTGTAGGAAAGGTACCGTACGTCGTTTTCAGTAGCCAAGAAAGACAATGTGTATCAGATTTCATGATGACCGGTAGTAGAAGTTAAGGCGCGAAAGCGTAAAAAACACACAAAGAAACAAATTTACATTGCATTTATAATACATGTTAGTTAGGATACCAGGAATAATTCTTTTTGGGGAGATGACTACTTAAACCATTGCGCCATTTGCACTCAACTTTTGCCGCTCCGTTCGTCGGAGCTGACCCGTATATTTCCACTTTATGCTACTCCACAATATATTCATTTACAAAATACGCCCTAAACATCCAACTGTCATCATTTCAAACACAGCCACCTAACTCCTGCCGCAGACAATTTTGGTAAATGAAGAGCACTTTTAATATACAGTCTGTGTGTTACGAATACAAAAGAGTATACTTAAACCGAAGCACTTTGCAGTTTACAGCCTATTATAATAAACTTGGGAGTAAAAGAAGTTATTGGTGTACTTCTCGTAAAACTCGATGAAAAGGGTTGCTAATTTTTTCGACAGGTAATTCAGGTGCAACCAGCTAATTATGTAATACTATAAAAGTTTGCGTTACACAATCATTGTGGTTGGTAGAACGGCTACGTAATACGGATTTTCTCTTATTTTCTCTTAAAAAGTTTACACTAGGAATTAATTCTGTATTGCGGGGGACTTGCGAACATTCAAAAAACGAACACAAATAACACCCAGACTGAATAACCATATTTTGTTGATCTCACAACTTTTTGTCCCGTGTGGGATTCGAGCCCACAACACTTGGTGTAGTATGTATTAGTGGCGAGGCTACGCCATCCTTGCGTGATTTAATATTAGTTTTTGCCAAGTACTTGAGTGAGTCCTACGGGAATATGTCATGATATAAAACAATCCTGTATATTAAGAGGAAACACAAAGGCCGTTTTCCCATACAAACGTAGTCCCCTGTTTCCTCCCTGGATAATGCCAGTAGAGCAATAATTTTTTCTAAAAAATGTATGGTATGACTGCAAGCCTCAGTGACGCAATTGCACACTGTGCTATTACAACAGCAGAGGATGCGACTGCTGTACATGATGCCTCGGATTCGATTCCAAAATTAAATATTATTAGTCTTCTCTGTCATGAAAGTCCCAGTAGCAGCGCGCAGACTGGAGCTGTGCCAGGTAGGCGGCATTACCTCGCCTCTGATTACCTGGTGGACCACTAACCATACTTGGCAAAATGTTGGTGTAATACACCTTAGCTTATCCTTTTGAGGACATAGGCTTTGATATACGTCTGTTTTGCCACAGCTACGCAGAGGCTGTTCTGGATGGCCATGGATGACAGTTTGCTAACGTCGATAAACTACGGGAACCCCTTACAATCAGGCGAACTGTATCCTTGTCAGCACCTTAGACACTACATATTGTGAAACAAAGTCCCCTGGCATGTCTGTCTGTCTGTTTGCAATAAACTCAAAAACGACAACGGATTTGCATGCATTTTTCACTAATAGACAGAGTGATACCCGTTTTGTAATACCCGTACGAAGCCGGGGCAAATCGCTAGTGGTTTTTGTGATATTTTATGTTTGATTTTAATATTAAGTACTAACTTAATATTAAAATCAAACTAATATCACGAACACTACTCTAAACTATTTGCTTTGTACAAAATGAAACAGTTTTCAATTTCTCCAACAGTAAATAAATACAATTGTACTCTACTCCCAATAGCAATTGACGGAGTACTCTTATGCGTGTAGAATTCACTTAAGTGAACTCCTTTGAACCAAGCTAATGTGGCTTACAAAATATCGCAATAATAGAAAACTGATCAAATGGAACATAATTCGTTCTTAAAATATCAACGCATTTTCCAAACGAATTGATTTGATTAAAGAAATTTATTGAACTAAATAGAATAAATAAAGAAAAGCATGACGCGTGGTTATCGCGTCATGCTTGGGAACGCGTTTCATTTGACTGGACGAACTTCAAATAGTTTCTCAAAGTCGTATTTTTGCAAAACTACGTCGCTGCCATCATTTTCATTATAGTACAGCGTGTTAGTTTTCGTTTAACCTATTGAGTCGCCGTGGCACACCGACGGCCAGACACAATAGGTTTTCAGTTATCTTTGGCATTCTAACAATTGACAGGTTAATGTCGATAGATGTGAATAATAAGAATAATAATAATAATCTGGTTGGCTGGGGTGGAACTTCAAGAGCGCCCGTAGGACTCAGCTCTGGCTTGCCTTGGTCGGCCAGAATGTGGCCGCTAGAGCTATATGCTTGAGGGTAGAAGTGTCATTTTCAAGGGCATAAATAACTACGGGAAATCCCGCTCTGGATCTCCGTTGTAGCGAGACCCGCGATGGTGAAACCGACGCCGCACCGCTCGACACCCCTAACCAACCGCTCACGCCGGTGTTGCCTTCTGCCGCCTTTAAGGTTTGTATGCCTATGGTGGCTATTCAGGGCGCCCATCTAGTGAGTCGGCGAGTCACCGTCTGCCATTCCGACTTTGTACCGAAACAGTATATCAGGCAGACGCCGTTTTTGTATCCATAGTTTTCATTATACCAGCCCATCCCTATAGCCCATATTTATTAGGTTCCATATGTAGCAATAGTCTTCTACACTTACCCATCTACACTCCTACACGTCTCGCCAAGTGTCCCATCTCACTCTAAATTAAAATTCTCGAAGAGCCTCTGCATGTTAGAACCATGTCCCCGTATAAGCCTCCCAAAGGGCCGGGTTTTCCCTAACGCATTAGGAAAATACCTGTGAAAGAAAAACACATAATAATGATATTGTATATTTCTCTCAAAAAGGTAAGTACATTGATATGTTACAATAATAATAATAATGTCCTCCAGACCGAATTTCGGTCACGGCCCATCTGCGCAGGAGATATTATATTGCACATGTGTGTGCGCAAACACAAGTGCAATCTCTCTTCCCTAACTCTCATGATCCGATGGGACGGCAATCTGACACGAACGGAGAGAGATCAGGCGCAGGACCAACGGCTTTACGTGCTTTCCGAGACACCGGGCTGCTATTGAGCTTTCTTAACAGAAA
Source organism: Catocala sponsa (assembly GCA_963564715.1). NCBI lineage: Eukaryota > Metazoa > Arthropoda > Insecta > Lepidoptera > Erebidae > Catocala > Catocala sponsa. The sequence continues at coordinate 4,528,857 of OY751337.1, forward strand.
AACCCAATAACGACCTAGGATTCGAACCCGAGACCTCATGCATAGCAGTCGTATTCACTACCGCTGCGCCACGGAAGCAGTTAAGTTACAATAATAGGTACACAATGAACTAAAACCTTTTTGAGAGCTGGAGTTTGTACTAGGTACGAAACCAGTGTGACAAATCTCCAAGTTCTCTCCTTGAATGTTACCAATATACCATTCACATGAAATACTAATTACTAGAAGCAAAAAGTAAAATTTTACATTATACTTCTAACTAAGATACTAATCAGATATAACCTATTTGTCGGTTTAAATCGGTCCTATGCGATTTGTTTATTTCACCCGACTTAAATGTTCCAACTAAGCAGCTTATGTTTAGTTGATTGAATTATTATTTGTTTACTATTGTAGAATCCCTAAAATTGCTTAATTCATTCACAAAAATTAAACCATCGAGATGCAGAAATGTTAATTTTTATAACTCAGTCTAGACAAAATAGCATAAATCGCAATAAAATCTTAAAAGTACAATTTCAAATGTTTTTTGTAAGTATCTATTGCAATTTCAGACTTTCCGTGAAGAGCGAAAATACAATAATAACAATTTCCTTTTCAATAAAGAGCACTACATGAGCACACAACAGCCAAGTTGTATTTTTCACAAAAACATCCACTTCATTCTGTCTCTACTACATTTTATTAACAAGACGCATTTTTTCTGTCGCTCATCGAAAATTGGTTGAAAGCAATCGAGTTGTTTCACAAAGTGCAATTCTCGCGTTTTAGTATTCAGCTCCGGTTCATTCGCAGATGTTCCCCTATTTTAAGATGTGCAAGACATGAATTTCAATAAAAGTTTTTATTCCGACAAAACACGTCGGGACTCGACAGAGAGGAGAAACAAAAACTGTGACCATTTTGTTTGTTTGCAAACAATAGCTGCAAATCTGTTTTAAATTGTTTGTTTATGTATTTTATGCAGCTCTGTGATGAGTTTGTTGGCTATACAACCAGACAAATTATAAAAGTCTCAGCTCGATGAGAGCTCGCTGTCTAGTGAATGTCGCAATGAATGAACTTGCCAGGCATTTTTACTATATTCATTTAATCAAACACTTTAATAAACATCAACAACATAAAAAATCGGTATTTTTTCCAGAAACGAATTGGAATAACCTATTTAGGGGCTAGGAACCCAATAAAAAGATTTTTTTTGTATGAGTCTTTGTTCCGGTTTCAAACATCGAACGTTAAGACCATTGACCGGATTTTGATGCAGCTTACCTACTGATGAGGAATTCAAAATTGGAAGAGATTAGTTATTGCTCTGTGCGATTGCCATCAGGGGCCCTACTACTTAAAGCATTCTCATTGCATGCATTAAAACAAGACAATGCTATACACTCTATTCTACGCTCTGTCCTATTTTCCCGTATATAATGACCATGCTTTAAGACATGATAAGGTTGCTGAGCTTAGCAATCTAAAGACATAACGATAATAATCCTATTACCTTTAAATAATTATCTGTGCAAGTCATTCGTATTAATTTAATAGTAAGTACGCATGTCGAATAATTTTAGGATACTGATTCCCTGCATCGAATGTCCAAACAGCCCTCTTTGAGACAAAAGTTACGTGACTCAGCGTAACTTTTTGTAAGTCACCCATCTAAAGGCATGATGGCACCATCAGCTACCCTTGCGAATCAATCAATCAACAACGTCGTTCGTCATCGAACTTGGTATACCAATAAATAAATGTCAAATATATTAAGGCCTCGTTAAAAAGGATTAAGCCCTTTTACGGAAAATTTAATTGTGCACAGGTCTGTGTTGAAACGAGACAATACATTATATAATATGGAACACGACACATCAACTAATAGGATCGCAAATACGCCGGGCAGTGACCCGCTCCATCATGTGTGTGTGCGTCGTGTCGTACCCAACAATGTGTAACCATTGAAATTGAACTACTTTTTCCATTTTATCTAGGACACATGTTTACGCCATTTTAACTATCTTTATTTCTATCTATAATAAATATTTGAGTTTGCTAGGATGTCGTAAGTGGTCGCCTCGTCACAGCCGGTTGACCCAATGTTGTTGCTTGTAGTAACACGGGACAAAAAACTTGGTTGACTTCCTATGTTAGACACGTTATATGTATAACGTGTCTAACATAGGAAGATTATATGCATGTGCATATGAGCTCAGTTCACGATTGAATTGACGCGGATCAGCGTCCTAATTAACCGCATACTGCGATTTAATATCTAGAAACGTAATAAACTTCTTTTAGAATACGTGGTTTTTATCAACTTACGAAGAACTCTAAACAATCCTCGACGCTCTAGACCACAGGTCCAGGACATTTTTCTCATAGACCACTTTCAATATTTAGCTGGTTCCGGTGGACCCCGCAGCTAAACAAGTTCATGCAAGTAAAATTTGAATTTAGTAATTCTCTACCGAAAAATGGAAAACCACTGGTTTTTACAAGTAACACAGTCGGTGAAGTCAAGCCAACATTCATTTTAGTTCTCCACTATCGAATGCAAATAAATTTCACGCCAACGTAGACCCCCGTCGAGTCTCCTGTGGACCCCTGGGGGTCCACCTGAACCACTTTGGGAACTAATGCTCTAGGTCTAGACCATGCAATTATATTGACTCAATAAATAACACATCTTCACTCTTCTTCGAAAAAAACTATTCAAACACAATACGAACTGTACAAACACACTTTCGCATTAATAATATTTTATGGAATGGTATACTTATCGTAAAAATAATATTGCTGGTATATTTTCCTCCATTTTTTTTTGGTAAGAACTCATTTAGAGTAGCGAGGCTTGGTATAGCGTGAATCACGGCATGTATTGTGCCAATTAATATGATAATTAGCGAACGACACGCAAACGATACGGGAACGTGCAGTGACAGTACATGACACCCCGTGTGTTATGAACAAGATTATTATTTAATCGCTGATATAATCCTAATGTTTTGATTACCTTGGTAGTCTAGTGCCATAATAATATGTTTGCGATCACATTTATCATTTCTTTTTATAATAGATAGCTTTTGCTGGCGGCTTCGCTCGCGTAAAAGTATGTACGTTAGATTACCTTAGTAACAGTATTTTATGTTAAATAAAATATAGACTATATTACTGATAATATAGCTTTCTAATGGTGAAAGAATGTTTCAAATCGGTTTAGTAGTTTTTGAGTTAATCTATATATATTAAACTCTTCCGTTACTGAGTGACTGACAGCCAACGCACAGCCGAAACTATTGGGCGCAAGAAGCTGCAATTTGACATGTATGTTCCTTGGGTACTGTAGGGGTGCACTAAGAACGGATTTCCCGAAATTCCCACGGGATTGGGAAGAAATGGATAAATAAAAAAACATGTGCGGGCGAAGCTGCGGGCATCCTCTAGTCTCTTATAAACAAAAAAATTATAATATTAGTATACACTAGCCGCCCCACGCGGTTTCCCCGCGTTTATGACCTACTGCTGTAATTAAAGCAGCTTTTTAATTATGAAATAATTTTGAAAAACCAGTCTTGTAGTTTTTGAGTTTACTTATTACGAACTAAAATACAAACCTTTCCTCTTTATAATTTAAGTATATGTAGATATAGATTACTAATGTGTCTACCCTTGACCATGGCTGCTAAAATGCAATAGAAACGTCGGAGTGAGACGTTTAATCGTTTCAAAATAGTCTATAAGTCTTTATTTTTAATTAATCGTGATGTAATCTGTACCTATACATTACTTTAATTAAATTGAAAATCCGTATACATTACATTAATTTGGCGCTTATAGCTAGTTGCACTCACTGATCAGTAAACGACTAGCGAGGTTAAGCAACGTTATCATATTGATTTCATTTGTTTCTTACTCAATTAGCGATAAGATATGAGTACGTTTGCGTATGTAATATACCATTCTGTAATAAATTATTAGCTTTAACGGTGCAGGAAAATATCGTGAGGAAACCTGCATGTCTGAGAGTTCTCCATAATGTTATCGAAGATATGTGAAGTCTGCCAACCCGCACTAGGCCAGCGTGATGGACTATGGCTAACCCTTCTCACAGTGAGAAAAGGCCCTTGCCCAGTGGGACAGTTTAATACAGGGCTGATATTATTATTATTATAATAAATTATTGATAATTATGTCTGCTTGATTACTGGACGACTAGTTTCACATTAAAAAGAGTAAATATAATAAATGAATATTATCAATATTTTATTAATGTAAAATCATTAATTTTATCAATACGACATTCAGTTTGCAATATCAACTTTCCTTTTATTACTCTGAACACATTATTACGTTGCTTAAATTTGCGGCAAAATACACCCTTTTTATCAAGACTGACCTCACAAAGTTTTACTTGTGCAAATTCAAAACGAATTAAACACAGTCAAATAAAAAATATCCCGTTATTTTAATGTAGAATAGCGACAAAACGTAACCTAAATTATGCAGTGTAATAAATAATTTCCGCACAACATAACTTTGTGGCGTCGTCTAATCAGGATGATTTAATATTCGCGACGTTCTTACAAAGTTATCTTATTAACTGGGAGATGACACTCAAGTGGCGCTTCACAGTGTCAGACCTCGTCAACTAATAAATTTAAATTTCCGATCATTTTTAAAGATTAATTAATGATTAGCTGTTTATGATAATTAAGTCTTACTCGTAAACAGGATGTTGGCAGGTAATAAAGCAATTAACCGCTCTAGAACAAACCTTTACATAACTTAGTTAAGTTAAAATCAAAATACGTATACGAACTCGGTAGAGAAAATAAACAAAAATACCTAGATCACATGTACTTTTTACCTCATTTAATTAAGACATATTTAGTGAAATAAAAATGCGAATTTCATTTGACTTAATAAAACCTTTAACAATTTCAACGATCATCTACAATATCAAAGGTCAAAGTCACCACAAGCACGTTCACGAGTATGACGATTTGATGAGTCAACGTCTTCTTCGCCATATTTGAGGGAAGGGGATGGCCCGGTTCAAAATGTTGTCACAAGCATATGGTGAGCATGACTAACTTTAATACAAAATGAAAATAGCAGGTGCTACAATTTATATCAATTATAATCTGGTGGTATTTACAGAAGCTATAATTCACCTCATGTTCACCCATTTTTCATGAGTAAGTGTAATTAAATAAAACATTTCATTCATTCAAGAGTTCATTTTCATTTATCCTGTCATATGTTTTAATTTGTCATTCATATAATTATCAACCATCTACAGTCATTCTTTTCCCTAGCCTTTATTATTCCCAAGTCACTTCTAGGTCGGCTTTCTAGTCTAACCGGATTTGACTGGATATCAGTTTTTACACGGAGCGACTGCCATCTGACCTCCACAACCCGAAGGCTAACGATACCCTAAGGCTAGACCAATGTCAGGATATTATAGAGCTCTGACTTCCCAATAACGATTGTCATAGATTTTTTTGGCAGGCGGGACCGACGGCTTAACGTACTCTCCGAGGCACGGAGCAGGCGATAATTATTATCAATCAATACGCACATAATTTCGAAAAGTCATATAACTCCCGAAAGTCAGAGGTGCGCGACGTGGGTTCGAATCCGAAACCCTCTGCATTGCAGTCTGTTGGTTATAATATAATATTTTAATAAATAAAATAAGTCTGTCTTTAATGTTTGCTTTAATACGGTAGTTCTATAATCACTTCATCACTATCATTACATATTATAAAACAAATTCCTCTGCCGCGTCTGTCTGTCTGTTCCCAATAATCTCAAAAACTACTGCACGGATTTTTATGCGATTTTCACCAATAGACAGAGTAATTCATGAGGAAGGTTTAAGTATATAATTTGTTCAGGTTAGGTACTACCCGTGCGAAGCCGGGGCGGGTCGCTAGTATATATTATAATTATGATAGCTCTAAAAGATTAACAGAAATGAAAACGTATACTAAAACTATGAACCTTCTGTTGACAGAAATATGCACAACATAATAAATGTTTTTTTGTTTTAAATGATATTGATCTCATTATTCATACATACATACATAGATTCACGCCTGTTTCCCAGAGGGGTAGGCAGAGACTACGGATTTCCATTAATTGCTACGATCCTGACACACTTCTCTGGCTTCATTCACTTTCATCACATTCCTCATACACGCCCGTCGGTTCAAGGAGCTCTTAACCTGGCCTTTGTCCAGAACGTCTCATTATTCATTTTATTATAATCCTTACTATACATATTATCCTAATCCTAATCCTAACTTCCTAACTTAATATTATAAAAGCGAAAATGAGTTTGTTTGTTTGTTTGTTATTACCTTTTCACGCCTAAACCATTGAACCGATCATAATGAAATTTTGCATATACGTTGACAGGTGTACAAAAACGGACATAGGCTACCTTTTATCCCGAAAAAAATTCTGTTCCCGAGGAAAACAATAATAACGTTCTTATGATAATAGATGGCGCCACGTGTCTTTCGAATCATGATTGAATTATATTATTACACGCAGAGTACAATCCGAATTTATTGTCAAATTCTAAATTAACGCGAGTGAAACCGCGTGCAAAAGCTAGTAATATTATCAATTTGAATGTAACTCTGTCTGTCTGTTACCTTTCCGCAGCTAAACCACTCAACCGATATCGATGAAATTTGGTGCAAAGATACTTTAAAACCTGGAGAAGGACATAGGCACTTTTTATTGATATATGTACCACGCGGGCGGAGCAGCGCGCAAAAGCTAATAATGTATACTTTTTATTTTCTATTTTCTGACAATAATTATTGTCTTATGAAAATAATATTAGCGTACTTAAATATATTGCGACGCGACAGTTAGAAAACTAATATCCTTATACCTTTATCTGAGAAACACTGACTCCAAGCAGATAGATAGAGCTAACAGGATTTTTGCAATATCAGCTATTCCGTAATTCTAACCGTGCTTCGAATTGGCTTATGTTTAACTTATCACCAGATATAGTAAAATAAGTCAAAAATAGTAAATGATCACCAAATTGCACAGCAAAATATATTTAAAGAAATCAAAATAATTCGACGGAGCCCCGCTTCGCAGGGCTCCTCTTTTTAGGTGGATTTAAAAAGGAACCTAACATAACCTAACCCTTCCGAGAAGGAATGCAGCGATTTGAGGCGTATAGGTGCTCGTTATGATATATTTTAGTAAACATATTTTGCTGCGCAATGACTATTTTTGGTGGTCATTATATTTAATACCCTTCGAATTTATGGAAACTAGCGGTCGCCTAGTGCTCGAAATTCGACCAACTGATATATATTATGTCATGTCATTATACTCGTATATTGATATAATTGTAACCATAGTTATGCGCTTCGACTGCGTGTGTCAAATGCATGGTTGTGTGCGTGTAGTGCTTTTTCATTAATTTAATGTATTTATTATACATATTTTATATAAATATTAGCATTCGTCACTTCTTCTCTGTATAAACTATAAGTGTGCGAAATTTCATACTCCTCCGTCCGCCCAATTTTCGTAAAAAGGGATCCAAAGTTTTCGCTTCACGTATTAATATATAGATAATAACATTCCTGAGTTTTAACATTGTTAAAATAGCTATCATAAACTAGTCTAGCAGTATTAACATCAGTCGACCCACAAACTTTCTTAATGTGCTAAGCAGCTGAACTAAGCTTCGCTACGAGATAATTGATATGCACACCGCACTCTAGCTTTGAATCAAGGGTAATACTAAGAAACAATGTGGATTGTGTTGCTTCCCGCACCTGGTCGTTCACATCTACATCATCTACATTAAGATAAAGCTGTTGTCGTATATGAAGCAGAATGCATAAAACAAAATAATATTTTATCTCTAAATTCTTTTATGATAAAAAAATGGGCTACATTATAATCTATAGGTACTAATCTTATAAAGCTGAAAAGTTGGTTTGTTTGTTTGAACGCGCTAATCTCAGGTACTACTGGTTCGAATTGAAAATTATTTTAGTGTTGCATAGCCTATTAATCGAGGAAGGCTATATGACATCACGCTATGACCTACGGGAGCGGCACAGTAACGATAAACGCGGGTGAAACAACTAGTAATAAAATAAAATAAAATAAAAACAAAACTACTTACACAATTCTAATTTTAAAAAAAAATTAATATGTATACCTATTCTTATCTGAAAACTTAAATTTTACTATTTTCTGCTAATATTAATAATTGTCAGTAATAACCGTCGAGTATGCTGGTAGCATCCGAATTTGTGCAGAAATGGCCGAATAAAAAGGCAACGAGCTAAATAACCGGTTCCTTTATAATTATATATCTATTATATTTTAATCGCACTTCGAATTGATGGCAATAATACAATTTTGGAAGAAGGCTAGTGTGGAGAAACAAGAACCACCGCGCAATGCCATTGACGACTTACCAATATACTACGGACCACACTTTGCTCTGATACTCGTCATTACTTGAGCTGTTAGTAGTAACACGGGCAAAAAATACCTGTGTTACTACTGGTAGTAAGACTAGTAGTAACACGGGTAACGAGATTGTACCGTGTTACTACTTGAGCAGTTAATGGAAACACGGGCAAAAAAAATACCTGTGTTACTACTGGTAGTAAGACTGGTAGTAACACGGGTAACGAGATTGTACCGTGTTACTACTTGAGCAGTGTGGAATCACGGGCAAAAAAATACCTGTGTTACTACTTGTAGTAAGACTGGTAGTAACACGGGTAACGAGATTTTCCTGTGTTACTACTAGAGCAGTTAGTGGAAACACAGGTAAAAAAAATACTCGTGTTACTACTGGTAGTAAGACTGGTAGTAACACCGGTAATGAAATTGTCCCGTGTTACTACTGGTAGTAAGACTGGTAGTAACACGGGTAACGAGATTGTACCATGTTACTACTTGAGCAGTTAATGGAAACATGGACAAAAGAAATACCTGTGTTACTACTGGTAGTAAGACTGGTAGTAACACGGGTAACGAGATTTTCCTGTGTTACTACTAGAGCAGTTAGTGGAAACACAGATAAAAAAAAATACTCGTGTTACTACTGGTAGTAAGACTGGTAGTAACACCGGTAACGAAATTGTCCCGTGTTACTACTTGAGCAGTTTGTGGTAACACGGGGAAAAACTACCCGTGTTACTACTGGTAGTAAGACTGGTAGTAAGACTGGTAGTAAGACTGGTAGTAAGACTGGTAGTAAGACTGGTAGTGAGACTGGTAGTAAGACTGGTAGTAAGACTGATAGTAAGACTGGTAGTAAGACTGGTAGCAAGACTGGTAGTAAGACTGGTAGTAACACGGGTAACGAATCGCATAAACACATGCAGATATTACACAAACACTTTCATACTAATTAATCAATGAGGGCTATCGCGCTTGGATTCACCGCTAGAGGTAAAGTTTGACGTCTAGACCTTACCATCAACTAGCAAGTTGATGGTAAGGTCTAGACGTCAAACTTTATAGTCACTTCAACAGTAACTATAGAAACCGTCAATTATTATACGAAATATTGCGTAATATGGCTTTTGACAGCAGCTGTGACAGTGTTGACAGGACCTTACTCGCTAGTGGCGCCGCCTGGTGAGCACAAAAACGATAGCCCCCATTATGACAACTAATAAAATAAACAGAAAGAATTTATTTATAGTTGAACCAGACGACAAAGTGCTTATTAACTTTAAAATAGTAATATTTTGAATCCGCTTAATCTACTACCATGAAAAGTTTATTGTATTTTCGTCAGTTTCATAGCCTCCTAAAATTATTTACTGCTTTAGCATCGTAAAATATATAGGCCATTCCTCTTAAATATAAATATCAAGCAAAGATTTTTATGGTCTATTACAAATACTTTGAAAATAAAAGCTCAATAATGTATTTTATTTCATTTTAATCACAGAGTTGTTCGATTAAGATGTTTATTTGTAACCCGAGACTTTGCGCAGCTTTTAAAAGTAGCATACCTATGTCCTTTATGAATTCAGCTTTCTTTATACGAAATCCCGGCCAAATCAGTTTAAAGATTTAGACGTGACAATGAAATAAAAAGTCGTGTCGTGACAATGTTCGATATTCGCATACTTACCCAAGTTATAAAAATGTTTAAAATTTAATGCATCCTAATCTGAAATACGAGTAGAACCGTGTCTATTACTTAAGGGAAAACATCAGAACCACTTTTGAAAATGTAATGTGGAAATAAAATTAACGTAGATGTGGAGTCGGTGTCAGCCAAGGTAGGTTTGTATTGTAACTACTTAAACATGAGATGTCTTAGGCAGTGGTCCGACCGCCGGCGAGAAAACGACTAACTATCGGCGATTTTCTCTCTCAAGAAATATACATTCCGTGTAAACGAAAGAGATGCATATATTAAAAGTTGCTCTCTGACTGTTTACACTGCCGGCGACGACTCGCTTTACTAGTTTTGTCGCTGAGCGACAAGAGCTTTCAAAAATAAACTCGCTCAGCGACACTTGTTCAGCGATGCTCGCTCGCTTGATCATTTCTTTTCATGATCATTTCTAAACAGTGCGGCTTTGAAAGTAGACGTATGGATATCAACAAATCATTGCAACTCTCATTGTTATCTAGTTCAGACGACGACGACGATGTATTTTACGATAGTGTTTGTATAGTGGCAGCGGCAACTCTGAAAAAACGGAAGAAAATTAGAGGGAAAAAAAGACGATTTTGGATGCAAAATTTGTGGTTGCGCGCGCAGGTTTGCACAGGACTGAGCGACCGTGGGCGAGTGCCGCGAGTAATCGCTCGTCGCACTTGCACACTCGCTTATAGCCCGGCGACAAAACTATCGAAACTACATACTCGCTTCCCGCTGATCGTCAACTCGTTTATAGTTTCTAATTCTACTCGTTTCTCGTTCATCGTTGGCTGTCGGACCACTGCCTTATACTATAATCATAACATAACATTGGCATGCACATATATAGACGCAGCACGCGGCGCGGGCGGCTGACACCGACTCCAAAAATAACAATAATTTTTATTCATAAGAATACGCAATTATTTTTTAACTGTTTAGTGCATTTTTTGTGTTAGAATATTCTTTTTTGAAGTCGGTTTTCTTTTAGGTAATTTTTTTTATTTATTTCTCGGTTTTTAGTGAATCTGAAGTTCGATAACTGATTTTATTTGTCTAAATATGGGTAGACCTACTAAACGCGCTGCTCATATGAATGAGCAGCGCGTTTAGTAGGTCTACCCATATTTAGACTTATAAACGCTGTCTTGCGACAGCGCCGTTTAAATGAGACAAACGAGGAAAGGGAGGAACGCCTATCTCAAAATAGGAAATCTACCTCCAGGGCTATTTCAAAAGAGGCTTGTGAAGAGCGCAAAAATAGGCTTTCGAAAATGCGGGCTTACATGAAAAATGTTTTGGACAGGAAAAATCGGGTTATACCATTTAAATAATTTTTGGCCATTATGCATCTCATGATAATTCCAAATACGGTTAGGATGATAATATGTTTTATTCCGGAGTTCCAGTGCCTAATGGCTTCAGCGTCATAATATTAAAAGGTTTAGTATAGAAATAATTGTGTTATTAGCTTTTTTGTATATACCTTGTTGAGTTTAACATACCTACCCCTATACTATTAAATGCTATCAAAATTTTCAATTTACAGAATTTACACTTCTACAAATTTATTATATGTATAGATATAGAGCATAGAGGAACATGTTTGTAACACGCATTAGAGTGCTAAAATAGCGATTTTGCAATGACATGTTGTCGTCTGGCGAGTTACAGACCATGCACTCTAAATCTTGGTAACAAGATATAGAGTGCATGTTTGTTGTGTGTAAACACAATTTACTTGAGATGTCACGTCTAGTAGTCTCAGTACTTATAACTCAATGAATTAAACAATATTTTTTAGGAATTGAATTATTAATGCCATCTATCTAGATGTATTTGACATACCTTGGAAATTTGGTTTTCATTATAACGTCATAATTTTATAGTAATCAATCATAATGGCAAATAACAAATGGTTGGAAAGTGTTACTATAAAAATCAAACAAAAATAAAGCCAATATGACAAGCTTTAAAAATGGTTAAAATAGCTTAGACTTACATTGTAATGAGAAAATAACAATATATTGTTTTATTTTTGCTCTCCTGGAAATGAAAATGATATTTTAATTTAGTCACTAATCTGCTTGGGTTGTCTTTAAAGTTGTGATATGCATTATGCGGTTTAACAGTTTAGTAGTTCGGTGTTTACGTTAAAATCTAAGCAACGCGAGCATAATCTAAACCAAACATCCTCGCTGGTTTTGTAGTAATTTTACACACGATGGAAACACTTTAACCATACACAACTGAATAATATTATGTAAAATGGCTTCCATAAATTGAATTTCTAAGGAGTGGCACATGACTGTCGCGAAAAATGTATGTTTTAGTAATTAAATTGCCACGCACAAGCCTATCATTGCCGTTGTCCTCATTTCGGGGATGATCGGGCTTTCGTGTGTCACGCGACGATACTATTAATAATATTATAACTAATACGCATATTGTGTAATTATAGCGACACAAAAAGCGTATGTGGTCACAAGCTTTTGTTCCGCGTGCTTTCGTCTTCGTCGTCTGCTTTCGTCTTCGTTCTTCTTCCTCATTTGATGAAAATAAAACATACGTGGAGTTTGTCATGCTTGGATGGTTGTTATTAATTTACGCATAAACTGTTTCAAGGATTTGTTTTAAACTTGGCATACAGATAATAATAATAATATTCTACCACATACACACAACACCATCTAGCCCAAACTAAGCAGAGCTTGTACCATGGGTACTAGACAATGGATAAACATACATATACATATGTATACTTTTTTAAAGTGAAAACTTCTTTAGCGGCGTTGTGCATTGTCATGTTTGTGTACGATAGCGCAATAAATGAATATTGTATTTTACCACATAAATGATAGTACTTTTATACTGATAATTAATGCAATTCGTGCAAAATTATTCCCTAACCATTTCAAAATATCAAAAATGCACAACGTTAATATTCAAGTTTTCACTTCTGCCGGCACTCCCGGAGTGCAACCCGTTGTTTTTTTTTTAAATACATACATATTATACATAGAAACATAAAAACACACACACATAGAAGGACATGTCCTGGATCAATACGTAGACTACATTTCATACATTATCATCGGTATGCGTTCTCGTGGTGTTTACGCCACGCAACGCAAAAACTAGTATAGCATATGAAGTCCTTGCAATAATAGTGTTTGTTGGTTTGTTTATTTCTGAAGTAGCAACAAAACAGCGAATTGATTTTTGCATGGAGATGGTTTATCAGCCAGAAGGTTTATTTGAGTTACAATCCGTACCGAAACACGCACCATTACTAATGTTACTACATATATGATAATTATTTAACCTTACAAAAACAGGAGCGAAGGTGCGGCTAAAAGATTTTTTTTGATTTTCATTTATTTCGGGCTGATAGCTGATAGCCCATAGATAAATACCTTAACCTAAATATACGTATTATAAAATTTTATAATACATACACACAACACCATCTAGCCCAAACTAAGCAGAGCTTGTATTATGGGTAGTAGACAATGGATAAACATACATATATTCTTTCTTTTTGTTTTATAAATACATACATATTATACCTACCTACATAAAAACACCCAGACCAAGACTCATGCACACAAATGTTTGAATTGTGCGGGAATCGAACCCGCGACCTCAGGAGTGGCAGTCGTTTACATTAACCACTACGCCATCGAGGCCATGATCCATTATAGAAATATAATTTTAGAAAATCCCATTACACACCCGTAGATTGCCTTTTTCTTATACGTGGTGATATGCAGCTTACGAATATCTCGGAGACGAAAAAGTTACTTCGAGCTGTTCTAGCTATATGCAGGCATATCGATATTGTCGCCTAAAACCCCAAAGTGTGACTACTATTGGCGTTTGGGAGTGGGTGGATCATCGAAACAGTACCAATTCGACAATCCACCTATCGGATAGATGTGTGGACAACTCAACAGTACCGACGCGAAGTGCTAGCATATCAAAGTGTATTGCCACAATTCGATGACCCTAACTGACAGAAGATTCCGATATCAGCACCATACGGTCTGCCAGCGGCGTATCAGATTCGCAAAGTCATTCTTATTGTACATTCGGTCGACCAGATCGTTCCGTGAGATGACGCCCTCGTCCCTCAGGACCAGGCCCAAATATTTCATCCGAGCTTCGTCTCCGTCGGAGATGGACTCCGACCGATAACATCACGGAAAGTGTACTAGAACTTATGGAATTCTCCTTACAACACAAAATAAACAAAAACGGACTGTTGTCGGCAAACAAGCATACGGCCCACCTGATGGTAAGTGGTCACCGTAGCCTATAGACGCCTGCAACACAAGAGGCATCACTTGCGCGTTGCCGACCCTTTAGGAAAGGAAGTGGGAACGAGAAGGAGCGGGAAGGGGGAAAGAGGGTGATTGACTCTCACTCACTGAACGAAACACAACTGTAGCAATACTGCTATTTCATGTCGTTATTCTGTGAGAGGGTAGTCCTTCCTCGGTCGAGCCGGCCCGGTCAAGCTGAATATTTTGACTAGTAGGTATAAATAAAATCATATCTAATAATTGGGTATAAAACCCGTATTTATGATCCAATAATTGTTATTTTAACACCCTACTTAGATTATTAAGTCTAGAACTTTCCGGATTTGATGACCCGTTCGGTGTGGCTACAGCGGTCTTAAGTACAATGACGATCAAAATGAAAGCTTTGTTGAACGGTTTCCATTGTAACATTATGACATCAGCTTCAAAAATATTGTTTTTAGTTCAGGTAGAGCAGCGATAGCTCAGTGGGGAGACCAACAGACTGCAATGCAGAGGGTCTCGGGTTCGAACCCACGTCGCGCACCTCTGACTTTCGGAAGTTATATGACTTTTCGAAAGTATGTGCGTATTGATTGACAGTTATTATCGCCTGCTCCTTGCCTCGGAGAGCACGTTAAGCCGTCGGTCCCGGCTGCCATGAACATCTATGGCAGTCGTTATTGGGAGAGTGTCGACACAAAAGATCCCACTGGGTCGAAGTGTCGCCGGTCTGCACTGACTGGCCCCCAGATAAGATAAGATAGTTCAGGCATACCGCTTAAATATTTAACCGTACCGGTACCTAATAATTTTATCTACAACTAACTTTCAACGAACTTATAGTTGTAAGTTGTATATACCACATTTACGCACGAAGCGCTTTGCTTCCACTTTTATAATGCGTACCGCAAAAGAGTGGAACTCACTACCTAAGGCTGTGTTACCCGATGCGTACAATCTGGGTGTCTTCTAGTCGCGAGTGAATAGGTATCTTCTAGGCAAGCGTGCTCCATAGTCGTCTTCATCTTCACTTAACATCAAGTGAGATCGCGGTCAAACGCAAGCCTATTACAGTATAAAAAAGTACTACGTATTAAAGGAGTGCATGCTCTCTAACTTACTTAGTCGATTATTGCAATGACACGTTTGAATGCAAAGTTTTAATAGGTAGGTACTTTAAATATATCGTCATAATTATGTATTACGCTACTCAAATATGTCGTTCCAGTAATCGCCTGGCCCGGTCTGGCTCAAATTTTAAACGATACACAACGTGTCACAAAAATATTCTTGCGATGTCTTCTTTACCTAGTACTTACCTAAGTACTGTACTGCTTAATAGGTAACTCAATGGGCGGGCAATACTCAATAGTGCCTAACATTTTATTACGCCTAATCTTAATGTAAAAGACTGTCTGACTTTAAGACGTTATCACATGCAAAAGGCTTAGGTATATTAGGTACCTATTTCACTGAAATTAAACTACTATATACGGATTTTATCGCGTTGTTTATTTGACACTGTTACAAAATTTTTTGAAAAACTGTTACACTACTATAATCACTATTAAACTTTACAAATTTTTAAGCTATTTAAATTATTGAAACTATTAAAACTATTTATACTATTACTATACTATTATACTATTTAGATTTATTATTACACTTTCCCCGACGTTTCGGTTGCTTTTCAGCAGCCATGGTCACGGGGAGACTAAGATGGTAGTTGTCTCAATGTTCCAGTGTAGTTATTTCAAAGTACCCGAACATAATTTAATCATGGGTGTTTCTATTTACGCAGAATGAGCTCAAAGTATCATGAAGTCTAGCTGTGGTTTGCTTCTTCTTGGGTTTGACTATTTGAATTACTGGATCCCAAGCTGGTGGTACACTCCAACCATCTTCTCTATTGAAATTAGGATGTTTCTTGATTTCAATAGCCTCGCGAAGCATCCTTGGTAGGAATCGGTGTTCTTTAGCGAGCATCTGTGGTTTGTCAAATCTCAGGTAGTGGTTGGTCCCCTGTTGCACATGTTCACACACAGCAGACTTCAACGAGCGTTGGTGTTTTACATCAGCTATGTGTTCTTTTATGCGGGTGCCTATGCTTCTCTTGGTTTGACCAATGTATGAGAGTCCGCAGTCACAATCTATTTTGTAGACCCCTGCATCTTGTAAAGGTAGTTGTAACAGTGTCAAATAAACAACGCGATAAAATCCGTATAATAGTAGTTTAATTTCAATGAATAACATTCGCGTAAACAGAAGACAATACCTATTTCACCTTATAATTATAGTACTCTAATTAACCAGAAATAAATTTACCTGATAGCAATCGTCGGCTTATTAAGGTGATAAATAAAGTACAAAATATAGAGCATAATGGGCGTTTGTTACGTCTACCAGAATGCATTGTATGAAAATATATTAGGGATACGGAGACTGGTCAAAAATATATTTCAAAAAACCCCAATCAGAACTAGGTATCTAAATTTCCGAGTGAAATTTCCGAAATCATATTTGTTGATAGAATTTAATTGTCTGCATTTCTTTAGGTAGCCTAAAGACAAGCTCTTTACGACTCTATTAGATATTGATGCCATCTATAAGATAAACTCAGAACTACAGACTAAAAGCCTTTGATAGAAACGTTATATTCATGTTTAAGAAATTTTATTTTAATGCCATCTATTGTTAACAAGAGACACTATAACCGACGCTTTATGTTCATTTTACGGTTGGTGGGTGTGACTAGCATTTAAAATTATGTCAATACAATGGTATATTTGACCGTTATACATTTTGCTAATGTTATTTTGCCTAATAAGTCACTAAAATCAATCCGATTTATTGAGAACACAATACACAAACTAAAAATCAAAAATGTAGGTATTTTAGTTTATATATTTATCAAGGTTATTAATACATATTAACTATTGCAAGATTCAACAAAATAATTATTTTCATAATTATTATTTTTGTAGATTGATATTTTAAATTACACATACAGCGCTGATAATAACAGTTAACAGTTGTTGAAAGAATTAAACTGAATTAATGAAATAATTTGATGCATCCTTTCAATTAACTTTCATTGCGCTGTAAATGCATGCATCCCAAATGAATTTTCAGTCTTTGTGTTGATTCTTACAAAAGCAGTCGGTGCTTCTATTGATTTTATTAACCAGCTATATTATTACTATAACTAACATAGGTAAATAAAAAACAGCGTGAATTGATAAAGATTAAACTGGTCATAGAGCTATTTAGTGTTAAATAATATTAATTAATTTATGGCAATACCGACACAGTTTTCAAGTACTATTCTTATCTATGGACACAGTGAGCCATCGCCCTGCTAACGGTGTCATGGCGTTGACTTGTTAAGGGTTTTTTTTTGCAATAACTTACTAGTTAATGTGCTTTTTAGCAATTTGATCTTTGATTTCTGTTGATAATATCACGTGATACAAAATAGTTAATAATGCGCGAATACAAAATAGTCGTGTTAGGTAGCGGAGGCGTGGGAAAGTCCGCCCTGACAGTACAGTTCGTACAAGGCATCTTTGTCGAGAAATACGACCCCACCATCGAGGACAGCTATCGGAAACAGGTGGAAGTTGACGGACAACAATGCATGCTAGAAATTCTGGACACGGCTGGCACGGAGCAATTTACAGCGATGAGAGATTTGTATATGAAGAATGGCCAGGGATTCGTCTTAGTATACTCCATCACCGCACAATCGACGTTTAACGATCTACAGGACCTGCGGGAGCAAATCCTGCGAGTGAAGGACAAGGACGACGTACCTATGGTACTGGTCGGCAACAAGACGGACTTGGAAGCGGAACGCGTGGTTGGGAAGGAGCAGGGGAGCAACCTCGCGCGCCACTTCAACTGTTCCTTCATGGAAACCTCGGCGAAGGCTAAAATCCACGTGAATGATGTGTTCTATGACCTAGTGCGACAGATCAACAAGAAATCACCTAAGAAAGATGAGCCCAAAAGAAAACCGATAAAATGTGTAATTCTGTAAGAGTGCAGCCTCAGCCGCGTCTAGGTATAAAATATTTAATAATTTGAAAGACTTCTTGTACCCGGATTTGGCTCTCGACTGTTCCCAAAGTTAACTAGGTCGGGTGTTGAGCATTGTTGCTTGGTAATTATACCTGTAGCATTTCAAGAATGTGCATTTGTTGAGTTATTGTGATGAGGAGCTGTAGCACGAGTGGAAAATCCACAGAGCGTATTGGATTATATCCAGATCCACCAACCCCTGCCAATGTGTAATCTCTCATACTTTGTGCTCTATATTTTGATAGTTGTAATATTCAAGGATAGATTCAACGATTCTGTGTGTGTTTCACTCTAGAAATTCCAATTGTAATGTGTGGATGCTGGTAGGTTCAGAAGTTGTAAATGGTTATAAATTTAAATACTACTTGATGTAAGTATAAACCGTATTCATTTATTTAGAGGCTATGAGGAGTATGTTCTAGAACATTGTGTGACAATACCGACTATCCGTTTTATTCATTCCAGTTATTATCTCTTTAAACATGGCACTATGCTCTTAATGTATTTCTAAGCATGTACTTCTCATTGTCTCCTAGTTAATTATGATTTTCAAATATATGAAAAGCAACTAAAAATATTTTTGTTTTAATAATAATTTTATTAACAATGTTAGGTACAGACAGTCCTCTGAAATGTAATTGAACAGGAAAATTGAGTGTGTGCTCCAATTTACCATGAAATTATCTTTCAAGGTTCCCTGTAGTGTCACCAGTATATATTATATTGTTCATGAAATAGTTAACATGTTAAAGTGACTGCATTTATAGTTATATATTTATATATCACTGTCTGCACCTAATATATGTAGATATAGTTTACCATTTAGTAGTTATTATCTAATCATACTGATAAGGGAGCGGCTGAAACTTCTGAACAGCTGTGTGAAAGTTGAAGCAGGTTCCGAAGAGTCCTGGGTATAGTGCCAGCAGGCCTGAACCAGTATGTAATGTTTAAATATGTGAATTAAGGATACATTAAATTTTTTCAGATATATTATTGTCTTGTTATATAATTCAAATGTATCGAGTGAAAAGTTGATTATGCGTCACCATTTAGGACTCGGTAACTTTTGAACAAATATTAGAGAGCCTTAGGTGATTGCACCCTGTGACCGTAGTCTCCAGTGTCTACCCGTGGTGCCCTGCCTTGTGTTATAAATGTACACCACTGGCTGCCACAACATACTATGAACCCCTAACCTATGAAAATTAAAAAAAAATAAGAAATTTATCGTTATTGTAAATGGATTAAAGTTTTATGATTACTGGCTCATTTAAATATAAATTATCAACCTATGTTTTGCTGCTAGAACTTTGTTAACGTAATAATTATATAGGTGTTCAAATATTGTTACGGAATTAGATGTTTCCTCAATTCTTTTCTGTTAACATGTAAGGTTTACTGCACAAGGATATTGGATATGACTTTGATCTGAGTTGGAATTATATTTTTTATATATATTGTGGAAATTAAGAACTTGTATATTTTTATCTTTTCAATCAATTATGGACATGTACAATAATCTATTAATTTCATTTTTTTGCATCAATAAAACAAATTTTAAATATTATTGCATTGGGGTATATTTTGTCCCCCCTGCGCGCTCGCCCGCTCCCGTGGTGTCAATCGAGGTCGGTGTGATGAGTCACAGGCCCGGACCGCGGGCCGCGCGCTCGCACGCCGCGCCGGTACCCCCGCCGCCTATCAAATAAACGTCAATTGGTTCGGAATTTTAATGGAATTTAATTAATTGAAACAACCATATACCATCTACAACTATTTTATTGACTTGACGGGGTGTAAAAAAGTTACATAAATGTGTCTACTTTTATAACAATACTGTCTAAACCGTAGTTACAAACACGATAAAAAATAACGTATGGCAGTGTGACGTGGCGGGCGTATGTCGATATTCTAGTAACATAAGAATTGACACAGTCCAGTGGAAATGAACACAATACACCTAACTTAATATCTATGTACGAACTCAATAACTAAGCAATCTAATCTATGATGCAAAACAAGTGTTGGGTTACGTTGCGTTTTAGATGTGTCTCTACACACCCCATGATGTGTAACAAGGTCTAAGACATAGATCGAGCTCACTACAGGGCGCGCGTCACAG
Source organism: Catocala sponsa (assembly GCA_963564715.1). Taxonomy (NCBI): domain Eukaryota; kingdom Metazoa; phylum Arthropoda; class Insecta; order Lepidoptera; family Erebidae; genus Catocala; species Catocala sponsa. Next base: position 4,549,537 of record OY751337.1, read on the forward strand.
AAAATAACTTCTTAATTGTAAATATTGAAAGTTGAAGCGAGTGGGTGTGAATCTACATACAATAGGGTTGCCTACATTATCACGCCGATAGTCGGCGAAATAGATAGTGTACATGAAATGGTGTTGAACCATTTTTATCTTAGCGCCCCGAGTCTGTCTGTTGCGCTTATCTAATGAGTCTGCAGCTGGGTCAAATGTTACACAGGATCATAATTGTTGCCGTCCTTACACAAAGCAATGTAATAATAGCCCAGTACTAGGTGCCACATAGTTATAAATTTATCAGCAACAATTTGCTTTTTGGTAAATACTCATGAAATTACTTTGATAAGCGGTATCCGCGCTATTTACTCATGTTTAATAAAAAATAGTGATAGCTGCACTGCCTCGCCCCTTTTACGATAAAGCGTGAAGTGAATCTTGGACGTATTTATAAATCTTGTTTTTAATTATAAAACATGTTATTACAATGTATCATTGTTGTGTATTGGAACAATTAACAAGGATATTTCGGGAAATCCACTGTGTTCTATATTATTTCCATTTGTGATAAATACAATTAAATAATGGTACTATGACGTGGCTTAGACTATATAAAAACAATGTTCATAAGTCGTTGAGGCGGAAAATGTGATTATTAAGTACCTAAGTGCTTGTTATTCCACAAATATTATTAAAACAGAGTCTCGGACGGATTCGTTTGCATTTAATTCTTAATTAATATAATACTATCATGACTAGTACAGGTGACTACGATACTTATATTTAGTATAAAAATTTGCATAACCACACAATAGACATATCAAACTGAGAAATCTTCACAATATAATTATTTTTTTATAAACACTTGGAACACATGGTTATAAATTTTATGCTGAGTATGAATGACGTAATGTAATTAAATAAAACTATGATGTAAATAGTACTGAGTTAGAATATTGTGTAGTACAAAGAAACATTGTATAATTATAAAGTAAGTTTACGTATTGATAGGTACTTAAAAACTAAATGACAAGGTGGAAATGTCGATACGAAAAAATACCACCAAATTTCCGTTTTAAAGCAAGATTCAGCTAATCATTATCCGGTATAAAACCTTGATCAAAATTTAGCAGAAGAATGCTATGTATATACTGGTTTATATAAATATTCATAAAACAATATTACACATAAAAAAAAAATACGAATGAATGAATCACAATCATGCGAAACAGTTCACACAAAATTCCATCATTATTTTTATCGTTTAAAGTAAATCAGTGGCTGAAAGTTCAGAACCATCAATACAAGTAGAAAAACATACTGGACACACAATTTACGCACAATCTCACTACTAGACTAGATTATAATTGAGTCATTGGCATTAAAAAAAATTCGCTTCCTCCATATTTCCGGTCTTTGAACTGACCTCAACGTGTGACTCATCGTTCAAGACGCATTGACTCACAGCTGTTATCAAACAAATCATTGTTAATGACAAATTATTTCTTCTAACTATTCGTGAATCGTGCATTATCATTCTTACCTAGAAGAATCTCAAAAATTCGACCGTTTTAATTCCAATAATTTAATTATCATTCCAAATAGATCATCTCACGGGCGGGAGGCCCAATGTTTATTTTAAGACTAATACACATGTCTAGTTGTACAATTAGTTTGACTTTTCAAGTAAACACGCGTCTGTTATTACACAGCGATGACGTCACACACATGTACCGATAACCACAATGGTATTCAGTAATACATTTTAAAGATAAACGGTTTCGTAATAACTTTCAACGTTTTGGTCCATCGCGGGCTGAAGCTCGTTTTTATGACTGAAGGCTACAAGTCATAAATAGTCGCCTTTGCAGAGACCGTGCCATATTTGTACTGGCTGTTGCCTTATTAACATTTTGGAATAATTTTCGAACGACGCTATAAATAGATAGCATTGTGCGCCGGAAAGTCGATGATAAACAAATCGAGTAGGAAATAACATTGGTCTTTATCTATTGTGTTAACTAATTTAGCACACAATTTACCTTTAAAGGAAACATGGAACCACATGCTCGATTATAAATTACACCATTTGTAATCTCATTGTGTGAGTTTTTCTCGATTGTGGACCGCTGGCAGCTGGTTATTAGTAAATATCGCCGATTGTTGGAATGTTTGGTTTATTTGGACGAGTCGTAGCTGTCGTTGAGTGGAGGTAGGCTATGTGTGAGCGTGCTGTCCAACTTCCTGGCCTCGCTCTCTAATGTGTAGCAGTCCAGCGCTGGATCCTATGAACAAAACGTAAAAATTTAAAAATGGAACTCTGCATTAGCCTGTATGACAATTGAGGTACATCTATAAAAAATAAGTTACGTGGTCACTAGCTGACTGACTACGGCCGCAAGCGGATGCAACCTGGTCGAAACCTAGCATCTAAAGGTAAACAATATGCATATGATCGCGTTAATTAATTATCAAGAATTCTGACACGGTGCAATGGTTAGGTAAACTGTCCACCTTGCCGCTGTCAATGCGTTGAGTTTTGAGTTCCGATGGCTGCTCATTTATTTTTGCCAATGTTTGAACTGCCTAACCTTTCATAGGTTCTAAGTCCAAGTTAGAGGTGCACTTAGTTTGAAGGATACCAATACCTTAAAATCAAATAAAAATTCTGCACAATGTTTAAAATGTTAGTTGAATATGCGTCTGCCACATTCGTCTTGTGTCTTTATCTTTTAGTCTCTACGGGAATTATTAGTAGCAATACGGACCCTAGAAATATACCTGTTACGTGCCAATTGCCGCTTCCAATTTCGTGGGAGCAAAAACTTGGTTAGTGAGTTGTGGGTGCAATTACATGTGGGGAGTACGCCACCCTGTCGAATATATCCACGAGTACCTATGCAATAATAATATATGCCCTATATAAAAACTGTTCCACTGTTCAGCACGGGTCTCTTATCAATGTGAGAAGGGTTAGGCCATAGTCTGCAATGCAAGTTTAATGCCAAATAAGGCATGTTTAAGGCAATACTTAAGTAAGGACCACATACAGTTTACTGTGCTTAGTCTGCGACTTTATTGGTCGTAATCATGTAGCAAAACATAATACTTGCATTGTTTTACTCTCATATTATGTAATCTCTTGGCAGTAATTATGGCTAATCATATATTGATTAGCCAGTATCATAATGACTGCAATGAAATCGCTACCGCTTCTATGAAATCCGTTATAAAAAAACTGGTGTATGTATCAATGTGTAAGCTATTGTGATTGTATCGAACATTGTATTGTATTGTTGACATTTGTATGTTGAATATGCTCACTGTGACTTGATTTTGTCTCGATAGTCCCTACTTATTTACGGCTTTGAATATAGGTACACGGTTAAAGTTTATTTGTCTTATATAATAATTGTACGATTGATAGGTAATATTATTACCTTAAAATTATATACATTTGCACGATCAAAGGGACCGAATATAAACGACCTACATAACGATAGAGGAGATATGAATATGACCTACGAAACCGGACTTTTGTGTATTAGGTACCAAACGGACGGCAATTATTTAAAATTTCGCCTCTTCGGCAGTTACGTTGGCACGGCTACAATTGGGATCTACCGGGCACAAGATGCTACTATACAACATATAGGTAAAGAATATCGGATCTTACGTCCAACACAATAGGGATTCATTGGATAAATTTTCACCAAAGACTATCGGTCAATTTGATCCGAAATCTCGATTCGTAGATATGGCTCAATTGCTCCGAAATCACTGTAAACTTGCTTCTATGTCACTAAATAACAATGTTAAACATATTCTTTTACAATAGTACAAATTATATAGGTAGGTACTTTAGTTAGAAACAGATGGTTGGTTTAACATACCTAACTCGCGAAACTTGACGCATTGGCACGCAACTACCTACATACGTGCGTAGAGCGACAACACAGCCAGTCTGCCTACATTTGGCCTAATAAAACCCGACTTGATCAGAAATCGATGTATGTGTGTAAGTACAAATATATCTTCGCAGGTTGTACTGAGCTAGCCATCTGTTTTCCTTTCGTTTGTGGCCATAGTAAACTAACATGCTTCCGCGTTGTCGTTGTCTACCTAATAGGCTAGTCCTACGGTATAGAAAAGGTATTTTACAAAGCGTCATAACGCCACTTTTATTACCTTTTGACTAAATATGACTTGGTATATTTATGACAACTTATGGGCGCCTTCAAATTTGCCGCGCGGCTGCAACGCTGCCGCCATGCAGCCGTCACTAGTCTATCGATGAACTAATGCGCGGCAGTAGCGCGTTTTTCTTTATATGTATTTACAAAGCAGCGTGGCCGCCGCACTGCAGCCGCGCGGCAAATTTAAAGGCGTCCTAAAGTATGCCACAAAACTGTGCGTCACTATACGCAAAGGGCAAGCTAGAAGTCTAAAAGGATAGTAAGTTTACAAGCTCTCTACTTGCCAAGAGATTATATCCTTAAACGGAATAAAAATATATTACATAACGTATATATCGTACACTAGATGTTCCCGCGGTTTCACCCGCGTTTATCGTTACTACGCCGCCCTCGTTGGTTGTAGCGTGCTGTAATATTATAGCCTATAGCCTTCCAAGATAAATAGGCTATCCAACACTAAAATAATTTTTCAAATCGAACCAGTAGTTCCTGAGATTAGCGCGTTCAAACAAACAAACAAACTCTTCAGCTTTATAACATTAGTATAGATAGGCTTATGCCTGCACGCCTAGACCCAAAGAGGCAGGCAGAGCTATGTTACACGCCGACATTGCGTTAACTATGTTGTTAGGTACCATTTAATGGGATACTGAACGTATCGCATCAATAATATAATACTGTCAAAGCTGGGCCTCGATCCCAGGACGTAGTACCTTACTCAGGCGCAAACTTCAGCCACTTTCGAGGTCGTTGCACATAAAAAAATTACCGAATTGATACCCATCAGTGGTGTTCACTTGTGTTGCAAATTCAATGCACAGAATGCTACCTGAGACGCATCTCAAGTCAAAAAAAAGTTTGATATTTAATTGGAATCTTTTTTTGTAGTCAATGTGACTAAGCGGGATGCGGTCCGCCTGATTGTAAGAAGTTACCTCAGCATATGGACGCTTTCAGCACCAAAGGTAACACTCGCGTTACTAACCCTTAAAAAATCGAATCACTTTGCTGCTACCTCAAGTCACAAATTACGGCTTTCCTGCTGACAACACAGAGCTTTCTTATCCAGGTTGCTGTCCCATGACTATGACAGACACATAAAAAACATTATCATATGTGATACATTAAACAGAAAACATTTTAAGAAGACTACAAAATACAAACCCTGCTCTCTATATTAACACAACATAACATTGTTTGCCAGCGATCTGCTGTAGGGTGAATGTACTTCCGAGCTTGTAGCTACCAACGCCAAGTACTTATATCTTTTTAATGGTGTTTGTTTGAGTCATCAGTACATTGCTACAGATTAAATAAACATAGACAGAGAAACGGAAACTAGAAGTCGAATACATAATGTGCGGTGTTGCATAATGCATCCACGTCACATGTCTTGCATTGATTGTATCGTACAATGACTTTTATCTATAACGAATACAGATAAGGTCATTCACAGAGTAGTTGCTAATTCAATTACTTATATATAGATGAAAATAATCAGCTATACCTAGTAACTTACAGCAATCAATTCTAATCCTAACTTATATTATAAATGTGATTGTGAGTTTGTTTATTTGTTAAGCTTTCACGCCTTAGCGACTCAACCGATCATCATGTAATTTTGCATACACGTCATGGGGAAAAGTACCTACTGTTCTCGAGGTATATAAATTTATTGAAATATCTGCATTAACTTGAGCAGACGCGGGCAAATTCTAGTGCAATATATCGACTAACACAAAAATTACTTAAGAAACGGTCAAGTGCATGCCAACTGCTATTGATGGCTGATTGTATTATCAACAGCCAATCAAATCACTTGACATGAGTTTCATAATGACATTTCGTTGATTAGCTTTTCAAAAACTGGGTATGAATTTCGTATTCCCAAACTGCATAAGTACCTACTTAAAATACTCAAGGGATCCAAATTGCTTAGTCAGCACTAAAACTAATGTAGTTACCTATGTTATTACAGCCACGGCGACCTTATTTGATTTTAAGCTTGAGAACAATGGATTGCATGTCTGTTCGTTGGCCCAGTGACATTCATCGCAAGACCTAGAATTCTATTCCCGATTTCTATGATTTATAAGCATTTTCTCCTTAGAAAATTTCAGGTACACTACCGCTCAAAAGTATTTGGCCACCTGCATTTTTTTTTATATTAGCTACAAAGAAATACATTTTAAAACCATTTTATTGACTTTCATCGTTTGTATCTAAAATATGATTGTTATTGTGTCTATATAATTGCTATTAAATAATTAAAATGATGATTTAAACTTTTACAATAAGCCTAATTAAGGGTGGCTAAATACTTTTGAGCGATAGTGTATCTGTGAGAACTTCTCACGCAATACCAAGAATATCCACTCACGATCATATTGGATTTTGAATAGTTATCGTGCAAGCAATTTTGAGCAGTTTAGTCACCGCTGCGATCAGCATTGTGGGTTCGGATTTTACACGGATCAATTATTTGTGTAATACACAAGAAAATGTTCTAAATCTAGGTGTACTTCATGTATAACACACGTAGGTATATTACACTCTCATTTCATCAGCTATTGTAATAAGTGTCATATGAAAGGAAGCGTTCCTAAAGTAGTAACGGGCACAGTTAAAGACTTGGTATTGCAACAAAAAAAAAACTCTTGACAGAAAAACCAGATGACACTGTCTGACCCGGAAAACGAATCTAATAACTTATTTTGAAGAACCTAGTTTCTAGTCAAGCTGTTTGGTTTAAATAAGTTAGATATTAGACCTCAATTTTGCGTAAGTCACCGTTATTTATCTAGTACCTAAAATCGCAAACCGACCCGGAAATCGAATCCTCATACATAGTAAGCAGTCCTAATCTCAACACTTAAAAAGTCCCTATAGACTCGCATAATACATTGGCAACAGCTGATTCTATAACATTCTCTGAACCACCTGTTGCTTATCTACGTGTGAGGGTGAAGGTCATAGGCTTAAAGTCCAACACATCTCATGTAGTTCAAGGAAATGATATAGCTGATTCATACACATGTATCTGCTGGTAAATGAGTACTAAAACGTGCTCTTAAACTACGTAATAGGTAATTAATTATTCTATGGATGACTCAGTACCTACCTATGGTTTATAATGTCACAATTATATCACGGTACTAAGGTATGGCACCTTTGTATAAGGCCTAAACGCGGCTTTTCTTGTTAAAATACTTGATACAGCATATATAATAGTTTGTTATACAGGTTGTCCCAGAAGTCGACGTCAAGCGGGAATCAGGTAACAAGCTAATTATAATAGCTATAAGAAAAAAAATCCAAGTCAAGTACTTTAAAAATTAAAAGCTTTAAAAAAACCATGTTATCTCGAATAATGGCTTCTTTTTTCGATTTTTCCGATTATTCGAGATAAGATAACAAAAAAAAAACAAAAAGTAAATATCTATAGTAACAGAAGTGAAAAGACCATCACAGGTTTTAGAATTTTTTGTATTTTTAAAAGGCCTATAATTTGTAAAATACTTATCTTAGTTTTTTTATATTTGTCTGATAGCATAGCTATTATAACTTAGTTTGTTACCTGATTCCGGCTTGACGTCGACTTTTGGGACAGCCTGTATACCGCCTCGGTGATAGTGAATGCGTGCTTGGTAAGTTTTAGAATTACATTCCCGGTTCAGGCAAAGTGTTATAGGGTTTTTCAGTCGAGAATAGCAATATCCCAATAGCAGCGTGGAATCTGGAACTGTGGCTGATAGGCGGCAATAGACTTGGATCTCAAACTATAGCTAACGAAATCTGGCTTTCAAACGAGGTTATCATCGAAATATATAAGTATACTTATACTACTTCCGCGAGTGCTTAGCGAGCAGCGATAGCCTAGTGAGAGATCGTTGGACTGCTACGCAAAGGTCTCGAGTTCGAACCAGGCCGCGCATCTCTGACTTTTCGAAGTTATATGCGTATTAAATAGTTAATTATCGCTCGTTTTAACGGCGATGGAAAAAATCGTGAGGAAACCTGCATATCTTAGAGTTATACATAATGTTCTATAAGATATGTAGTTTGCCAACCCGCACTGGGCCAGCGTGGTGGACTATGGCCTAGCCCTTCTCACATTGAGTAGAAGCCCGTGCCCAGCAGTGGGACAGATTAATTCAGGGCTGATATTATATATACTTGTTTTATTTTTTATTATCAGGCTCACAAACCGAAAGCATACTTAAAAAAAACTTAATAAATAGCTATAAACCAAAATCAATACTTTGTATGCCCTCTAAAATAGTGAGCACAGCATTCACATAATTATACTCTGCAGGCTTAAATACACATTTTAAAAATAATATACATTAAAATCACAAAAATAAAAATATACATAGATCAGAAAATGAGAAGCTTTTAAGAAGCTTCATCAAAAATAAAATAATTACAAATTTAAAATTTAAGTACAGTGTCAGTTATAATCGCTTTATGTATTTCCCTCCTTGCTGAGGCTAACAAACTTGTGAAGATATCGAAATTAGCACGAATGTCATTATAGAATTTTCCCATTCTATATAGAGGACTGTGACTATCCACAGCTTTGAGCTCTTGGAAGCGAAATAGTTTTTCGGTTGCAATGGCGGCTCCCCGGACGCGCGACGACAAAGTGTAGGTTTGCCAAGAACTCCTCACAGTCAATGTATCCATTAATAATTTTATAAAGGAACATAACGTCAGATGCCTTTCGCCGCGAATACAAAGATTAAATTTTAAAATATTCGAGTCTAGATTGATAGGAGATTAATATTCTACACAGGTTATTTGTGAACGTAAGATGATACAAGAACTTCTTTTGGACTTGTTCGACTCTATTTGCATGAACAACATATATTATGTTGGGTTCCAAACAGAGCTCGCATATTCAAGGATGCTTCGCACAATACAATTATATACGGGTATTATAACTTAAAAGATCTGAGTTGTCTTGATATGAATCCCGTCATTCCCCAAAACAACTGGAAACTAGCACCAAATCCACTTCAGATTGATAATTTCTAGGTCTAAGGCCAAAATACAGCTTATACGTTTCTCCGTAATCGTTCATTAACGTATGCGTGTAGGTACCTATTTATTATTCGCATTAGGCAGGTCAAGTCAATCTCCTGACCTGCATTACGTTCCTACTTGTGTCTGAGCTTCTCATTTACGTCCAAGGTCTTAAACGTAAATATAACCAAAGACGTAATCTTTATTTTTTCATGCGACTAATCTATACTAATATTATAAAGCTGAAGAGTTTGTTTGTTTGTTTAAACACGCTAATCTCAGGGACTACTGGTTCGAATTGAAAAATTATTTTAGTGCTGGATAGCCTATTTATCGAGGAGGGCTATAGGCTATATAACATCACGCTATGACCCACGGAGGCGGCGCAGTAACGATAAACGTGGGTGAAACCGCGGGAACATCTAGTCTATACTAATATTTTAAAGCTGAAGAGTTTGTTTGTTTGTTCGAACGCGGTAATCTCAGGCACTACCAGTTCGATTTGAAAGATTATTTTAGTATTGGATAGCCTATTTATCGAGGAAGGCTATAGTCTATATAACATCACGTTGCGATCAATAGGAGCAGAGCAGCAATGAAAAATGTTGCAAAAACGGGGAAAATTCTCTTATATGAAGCAGGCGAAGTTGCGCGGGTCAGCGAGTATAGGATATATGCCTTCGGCACGCATTGTGTTAAGCAGTTATTGTAATCTGTGGGAATCCACACAACAAGGATTTGCTACGCTAATGATAGCGCGTTGTGATCCTGAGGAAAGTATTCAAAATCTGAGTGTCTTCAAGTCGCGAGTGAATAGATATCTTCTAGGCGAGCGTGCTCCATCGTCGGCTGCATTTTCACTTAACATCAGGTGAGATTGCGGTCAAATACAAGACTATAAAAAATTAAAAAAGATAACAACTACGTTCAAAAAAAAGTATATATGTATGTTTATCCATTGTCTAGTACCCATAGTACAAGCTCTGCTTAGTTTGGGCTAGATGGTGTTGTGTGTATGTGGTAGAATATTATTATATTATTATTATTTTGGTAATAAAAAAGCGTAACAATATTTAGTACAACCCTAAGGTAATAATTAAGGCTCACCTGGTAAGCGGTTACTATAGCCTACAATATTTTGCCAGCGGCTTGTTTCACTTTAATATGTAGATTTAGTCAATAAATGATCTCTTGAGAACAGCACCTTTTATAGATATAAGGTACTATAAGTTCTTTTCTGTACCCCTAGAAATATGTAAGCGTAATGGGAGCTATCGTTTTTGTGCTCACCAGTGGGCGGCACTAGCAAGAAAGGTCCTGTCAATACTGTCAAAAGCCGTATTTGGCGCTAATAATTGTCCGTTTCTATGGTTACTCTCGAAGTGTCTATGGAGTTTGACGTCTGAGATCTTACTATCCACTAACACCTCTGTCGGTGAATTCAAGCGCGATAGCCCTCATTGCATGATAGTTGGGCGAGTAGTTAAGGCGTGAAAGCGTTACACACAAACTACCATTCGCATTTATGTTATGTAGTTAGAAAGGATACTTAAGACACCAGAATGTCGTACCTAAGCATCCAGCTAACGCATTAGCCCAAAAAGGGCCGTTATGTTGTTAGCGCAATAGACAATAATCTGCTGCCACTGCTGTCAATTTTGTCCTTTAGAAGGTCCGGCGACTTTGCTTAAAGCAGCAAGGTCTATAGACTATAGGGTGTGAACGTAGTTGTTATCTTTTTTAATTTTTTATAGTCTTGTATTTGACCGCAATCTCACCTGATGTTAAGTGAAAATGCAGCCGACGATGGAGCACGCTCGCCTAGAAGATATCTATTCACTCGCGACTTGAAGACACTCAGATTTTACTCATCAGGAAACATAGACTTAGGTAGTGAAACATAGGTGAAAAAAGGTTGGTTACATTGAAACAACCAATATCATATCGGTTTAGCTATGAAATCGTAAGGAACAGGCAGAACTACTTCAGCATTTGTAATAACATAGAAGTATGATTAGCAGGATTAGTATAGATTTCTTGCATTAAAAATCCTGCACTGTGACAATTTTTGTTTTCTATTTCCACCGTAAAAACTGCTGCCACAAAGAACATCCACACTTGGGACAACCGTTAGTGACTCACTCAAATTTTCGTCGAATTTGGGTAAACAATTGAGCCTACAAATCATGACGCCCTGGTAGTAGCCAGCTGACCAGCCTCTCAACCATCCGTAGAGAGTAATTCAACCGAAATATCAATCACCTTACACACTTATTACTTATGTTATAAATGTGAATGCGAGTTTGTTTGTTTGTTGCCATGTGTGTGTGTGTATTCACGCCTTACCTGTTCAACCGATCATCATGAAATTTCGCATAGGTACACGTAGTCAGGGGTACATAAAAGGATATACGATACCTTTTATACTGAAAAAGAAAACTGTTTCCGAGGGATAGAAAATTGCCATAACTTACATTTAAGCGAGCGAAGCCGCGGGCAAAATCGACTTCTCCATAATTATAATAACCACCCATACCCATAGCCCATATATTAGAATCCATACGTAGCGATAGTCCTACGCCTGCTGCGGCTAGTGCCGCTGTAAGTGTTCCATCCCACCTTTGATTAAAACTCTCGAAGGGCCTCTTCACGTTGGACCCATGTCTCCGTGTAAGCCTCCCAAAGGGCCGGGTATTTTCCTAACGTATTAGGAATATACCCGTGAAAGAGAAACAAATAATAATTTTACATAAAAATAATAATGGTACATACATCTAATACCTGACCGGTTCGGACTGTCCGACCCACAGAAGCAATCTACTTGACTGCGTGCAGTCGTATCCAGCGTTCCAGGATCGGAGAGTCCCACCGATCAGTCAGTGTTTTCAGGAAGATGTTGGGGCTGGCGCGTACGCGGCGCAGCAAAGCGGTACATCGCTTGCGCATTATGGCAGAAAAGCTATCGACGTTTGAATCCGCAAACATTCTAGGCGCGCTGCAAAAACGCGGCAGCCCCACCAGCACCCGGAACGAATTGTTGTACTGGATGCTCAAGTCACTATATAAGGCATACAGTAAGTTGAGTATCCAGTACAACGACGCTTTTGTTACATCTATTTCTTCATAATTATAAGTTTTCTTTTGTGTGGATGGCACAATGGATTAAGACTTCAACTTGAAGTGAGACCTCAACCATCGGGATGAGTAAACATGTATTTCTAACCGCAATATGCGTATTACATACGTACGTCATTACATTATTCAAAGTTATTTTCCCTGAAACATATCAAAGCTTCTAAATAAACATATATGTATATTGTTAAATAATAATGTATTGTTACAATTTATGTTAAAATGAAACGATGACTGCAACTTGAGCAGAGAATATAGATTAGTACATGTTTATTGAATGTTTTCCGTGCTCAAGAAAGGTGAGTCGTGCACAGCCTTTAGACAGTTGTGTCCCTTTCTTTAAAAATATAAAAATACTACTACTTCCAGCATTGTATGTGTATGAAATTTGTGTCTTTGTTCATAAACATACATATTTATTCGAGATTCATAATAATGTTGTAATAAGGAAAAGTAGGAAGATTCATAAATTGTATGTACCCCAACAAAGAATTCAACTAATCTCAAATAATTTATTCTGTATGGCAATACGTATTTATAATAAACTAGCTTTTGCCCGCGGCATCGCTCGCGTTAATTTAGAATTTAACAATCAATTCGGGTTGTACTCTGCTTGTAATAATATAATTCAATCATGATTCGAAAGACACGTGGCGCCATCTATTATCATAAGAACGTTATTGTTGTTTTCCTTGGGAACAGTATTTTTTTTCGGGATGAAAGGTAGGCTATGTCCGTTACTGTAAACCTGACAACGTATATATATGCAAAAGTTCAGTGGTTTAGGCGTGAAAGGTAACAAACAAACAAACTCATTTTCGCTTTTATAATATTAGTTAGGATTACCAGACAATTTTAAAACATTGGATTTTATGACATTTAAAAATAAATTAATCTATTTCCTTTTAGAAAAATGTAACTATTCATTATTCAACGTATGACTTCCTAAATAAAACTTTGACTTCCTATAATTAAATTATTTTATACATTTGACATTTTCTTAATTATCTTAGCTTTCTTTTTTATATTTTTCTGACATATAGTTTTTTTTTTATTATTCCCAATGATTTTATTATTGTACCTATCTGAATATTTGTACGCTGGAAACGGCAGGATATTATGGACATATAAATTTTTGTAACACCATTGTAACTATAATATTCTGACAAATAAATTTTATTATTATACTCTTTATTTAAATCTTTACAATATATTTTTCATTTTCAAATATACATATATAAAAATACATTTAAAAATATAAAATATATGGTACTCCACCGGCATCGGGAACAGGGTAGGAACCTCCTCACAATGCGTGCCGTGTCTAATAGCATTGCCTTCTGCATCAAACCCTTGACCCAAGCACCTAACGCGAGCCTCTTTAGATGATGATCGAGGCTCTTGGCTATTAGACCATTGACAGATATTTATTATTATTATTTGTTTCTCTTTCACGGGTATATTCCTAATACGTTAGGAAAATACCCGGCCCTTTGGGAGGCTTACACGGCGGCATGGGTCCAACGTGAAGAGGCCCTTCAAGAGTTTTAATCAAAGGTGGGATGGAACACCTACAGCGGCACTAGCCGGTGCAGGCGTAGGACTATTGCTAATCATGGATTCTAATATATGGGCTATAGATATGGGTGTTTGATGGACTGGTATATTGGTAACTATGGATGATAAAACGGCGTCTGCCCTGAATACTATAATAGCATCAATCGAATGGACAAACGGTGACTCGCCAACTCACTAGATGGGCCCTCTGAATAGCCACCATACAAGCCAGCAGCAGAGGGCAAATCCGGTGCGGGCGGCTAGAGTGCGGCGCCAGTTTCACCATCACGGGTCCCATGAAAACGGAGACCCGGAGCGGGTTTCCCCTTGAAAATGACACTTCCTCCCCCAAGCATGCTCTAGTTCTAGCTCTAGCGGCCCATTTCTATTATTATTACCTAAGGCTTGAGTGACTGCACAAATGGCGTACTTATTGGTTTAGGAACGGGTTCGGTCGTCACACAGAATAAAAAAATAGTGTGTTCGACAAATAAGTCTTTTAAGTCTAGGTTTTCTTTGTGTCTATTGTTTGAACATTTATACTTATACATAGTTCTCCGCGTCACAGTATTTAGTGCGAGAGTTACCATTAATTATTTCAAAGATTTTATTTTTTGAATAAAATTCGCCTTGAAAACATAAATAAATAATTATTTTTCCTGCACTGTACGTAAAGCATTTGTTAGGGGTGGTTTCGTACGTGTAGCTACTTATATGATAACAAGCTTAACAAAACAGGAAGAAAATAAGAATCAAGGCTAATTCCCACGCAGAAAACCCAAAACCACACAATTAACAATAGACTGACGCGCCAATACATTTTGCACATACACAATCATGAGTATTTTACCTACGACTGACATACCATAGACATAGGTATTTAAGGCCCTACGTCATGGAAGCATGGCCTGATTTAAAGGCTGAAGGGTAAGGACAAAGCCATATTATATTATATTACCTATGTTAAGTACTTTATGGACTGTATTCATGTTTTACCACTGTAATCAATAAATAAATTATAATAAAAAAAATTACTTATTATTATTAAATGTAGAGGCACCGAATAATTTTTGAACTAGTTTAGATATAATTTCAGTTCTCGTAGTAATTTCAGTGATATCTTTTTTGGGAGGATTCTAGTCTGAAGCACCTTTTAAGAGGCAAAGTATCAGCCGTCTACCATAGACTTAATGTTGTGTTGCAACTGAGAATTTTAAAACAAAAATACTCAATAACTAATAAATAATGTGGATATACTACCTCAGTGGCGCAGCATTAATGAATGCATGAGGTCTTCGGGTTCCATTAACAATTTAAGTGACATTTTATATTAATTGTATATCTATTATTATCTTTTGCTGACCTATTTTATTTAATTTTATTGTTTTGCTTTAATTTAGTATTACTATTATTTTAACATTGTATGACATTAATTTTATTGTCGTTATACCTACTAATGACATTGCCGCCATATAATTTTTTTTTATACAACAATTGTGGCAAACAAGCATATAGCCCACCTGATGGTAAGTGGTCACCGTAGCCTATGGACGCCTGCAACACCAGAGGCATCACTTGCGCGTTGCCGACCCTTTAGGAAAGGAAGTGGGAAGGAGAAGGAGCGAGATGGGGGAAAGGAGGTGAATGGATCGTATTATAATCAAAATAATTGTATAATCATAGTAATTTTTCTAAAATGTATTTAATTTAGTTGTGATACTTATTATGTAAATTTTCGCATGCCTGACAAGTGCGAGATGTGCAAATAGACTTAATATTACCTATTATTTACCACCTAATTAATGGAATCCATATTTCTTGCGAAATAAATTTTGCATTTTCGGGTCGGACCAAATGTTATTGAGGTTATCAAGAAATCTAGACACGCGGCAGCGTGTCAAGCCAAGTTCAAGCAAAGGAACTAGCTAGCCAGCGCCGAGTGTAATATTACACGAACCACTTGGTGCCACTTTTGACCCTTCTATAACTCAAAACCTCTTTAACGTAAACACATAAAACTACGTGTGTTTAATTATATCCATAAGGACATCTAGAAGCCCAAATATCATGAAGCTAGCTCAAACACTTATAAAGATATGAAGGTCAAAAAGTCGTAAATTTTAGCACTGACTGACTGACTGACATATAGTACCTAAATCTAACCTACTTCCAGATGACCTAGAAAGATGAAATTTGAAATCCAGCTCGGTAATTGTGTGTAAGCGAAGGAAAAATCTAAAAATAAAAAAGTTAAAAACTAGGGGGGTCCTCATACAAAAAAAAATATTGTAGCGTTGGAACCGTTACATTCAGATATTTGAAACTATCCCAATATATGTATTATTATATTTGCTATATAACAGAAATATAAAAATAAAGTTAAGTCAAAAGTAAGTGGTGTCCCCATACAAAAAACTTGTAATACGCGCTAAACAACCGGCCAACGGTGTGTCGTCGGCGGCGCGCGGCACCACATAATTATACACAGAACAGAAGTAAATCTACATAAAAGCGCTCCCAAGCAACACATAAACATAGGCACCGCTTACGAATACCGATTTAGTTATTTATTGTTTTATTACATTTATGTTCATCCTGCTTCTTTCTCAACGATGAATTAAATTATTGTCATACTATAACCACAAACTTTCTTCGCGCCTAAACCAGTAACAGTATAAAAGTGAAGTAAATACATGAGATTCAATGAATAAATAAATACTTTATACAACCCGTTCGCTATAAGATTGCCGCTGTCAACTGTCACGCGTTTAGCGTTGTTTCACTCACTCAGTTCTAGTTATATGGATACCTATAACAATTGCTGTCATTTAAAAATGTGAGATATTAAAGTAGGTTAGATTTGACTTGGCCAGTTTTTATCAGAATTATATATGTTGAATAACTTTATAAAATGACTGATGTGCTCTCCTTTTTTACATTTATGGTTTTGGTGGGATTGTTAATAACAACTGTGCCAATTAGACGGCAAAAACTCATCCTACGCACCTATGTGCGACCTTAACCTATTGTTGAACAAAGGGTGTAATACACGAATGTTGATCTGTCTAATTTTTCTGTCTTGGTCTGACTTCTATACTGCACCGATCGGAATATAATAATATTCTATAACATACACACAACACCATCTAGCCCAAACTAAGCAGAGCTTGTATTATGGGTACTAGACAATGGATAAACATACATACATATATACTTTTTTTGTTTTGTAAATACATACATATTATACATACCCAGGCCAAGACAAACATCCATGTTCATGCACACAAATGTTTGACATGTGCGGGAACCGAACCCGCGACCTCAGGCGTGGCAGTCGGTTACACTAACTACTACGCCATCGAGTTGTCAAAATAATATAATAAGCACTGTTTTAGGTGTGGTCTTGAAAAGGATTAAAACAGTCACAAAATGGTGTATTTTGTGAATGCTCAGCACGGGTCAAATATGCGTTATTTGTAAATACATCAAGCATTTGTATATAACACATTTTGACCCGTGCACGTGGCTTGGACATTCGAGTTAAATCGTATAGCCTTTTAAACCAGTTAATTAAAGATAAATATTGTGGTTTCGCAACAAAAATAATTATATGATAATTAAACAAGTCCGAATTAAAACTGGTTAACTTAGCGGTACCTGATGAGTGATGACACACAACTCAAGATGAAACATTAAAAGAGAGAAAATAATTATTACAATAATTATGTAGTATTAGCGGTCGCCTAGTGGTCGAAATTCGACCATAATTGATTTAAATTTTAAGTATGATGATGGTAGGTACTTAAGGTATGTAACCATAGTTACGAAGAATTGAACGACATCAGCCGAATAATGCCGAAATACTACGAACGCGATTCGACTGCGTGTGTCAAATGCATGGTTGTGTGGGTGTAGTGTTTTTTCATTAATTTAATGTATTTCTAATGCATATTTTATAAAAGTATTAGGATTCGCCCCTCCTTCTCCATATAAACTTTAACTGTGCCAAATTCCATACTCCTCCGCTCCGTCCGCGCAAGTTTCGTAAAAAGGGGTACCTACTAAGTTTTCGCTTCACGTATACATACATAGATTAACGGATTTTTTGACACATGCGTGTAACAGAATACAGTGATCATGTGAGTCAACTAAGTACATAACTTAAGTATTTATCATGTACTTAATGCATTAATGATATATTAGAGTAGTACAGCCTCACTCACTGAAATTTTGCATATACGTTGTCAAGTGTACGGAAACGGGCATGGGCTACCTTTCATCCCGTAAAAATTACTGTTCCCGAGGAAAACAACAATAACGTTCTTATGATAATAGATGGCGCCACGTGTCTTTCGAATCATGATTGAATTATATTATTACAAGCAGAGTACAACCCGAATTGATTGTCAAATTCTAAATTAACGCGAGCGAAGCTGCGGGCAAAAGCTAGTATTAAAATAAATATTACGCGGACGATGTCGCGGGTATAAGGAATATATTATTATTACATAGAAACTGTTTTCTTTTTGCAATCGACACAAATATTATAAAAAAATGTTTTAACTTTATTTGTAATAAATAAACTCACAAATAAATGGGCCGTTTTTTAAAGATTAATTTACCATCACAAAGTTCTTTATCCAAAAGGATAAGCTGTATATAATCACGCTACGTCGCTATGGCGGCGCTGTAATCATAAACGTAGGTCCCGGTTGTCCCTCTAGCTAGTTGTCCCTCGCAGGAAACCAGGGATAACTAGCACCAGTGAAACAGTTAATAAACAGAGCTGATGTAACAAAGAACTACATATTACTTTTCAAGGCTATTATCAGTATAACATTGCATATAACAAAAGTGTTATATTAATAATAAGTACATTGTTTCGCTTATTAAAGCGAACCAACTTTCCTTCCCTCTATGATAAACTAGATTTTGCCCGCGGTGTGGAATACCGAATAGAAAAGCCATCCTCGGCAGTAGTACCTCCATATAATAATAATAATCATTTATTCAACTTAAATTGGTACAAATGGATACAGAGCTTAGGTTACATCGTAAAGGTAATATATAAGGGGTGCCTGTACTAGGGTAAACCTGTGCCACAGGCGTTAAGGGCACATACTGTATAATATAGATATAGGGAAATTCTAAAACAATACTTATAAAACTTTATTATTTGTATACCAAACTTATGAATTACATTATAAACTAAGTGATTGCTATGACTAATTAAAGAGCTATTTTATTGCGTAACACTTATTGAACAACAGTCATCAAATTTTCAGTTTGTAGTTCAAGGTTTGTAAATATTGTTGAACTAATTGCTTAGTGTTAGTATAATTTTTGTCATAAATCGCAGTTATTTTGTTAACCCATTCGCTGTCCCGTGATAGATACAAGAGAAAATATATTGTTATGTATCATATGTAATTCATCGGACAGGGAACCTGTTAATATTGCTATATAAAGAAATGGACCTAAAAATGCGAAAAACCTATTGGTGAAAATATACTTAGATTGAGACTGAGTAGTACAAACGATATTATCTTTCCGTCGCTTAGTGTTAGTAAGTTCCTGGTTATAATCAAGAGTAGTATGTTGTTTTAGTACGGTGTGCATTATAAAAAGCTGCCGGACTGTTAGTACTTTAGAATATTGGTACAAAAGGCATGTGGGATAGCGCTTCTTTTAGGAGTGTAGCTACTTTTAGGAGTGCTCTTTGTGCTCTTTCAATTGCAAGAATAACAGATTTTGCGATGCCTCCCCATGAGATAATACAGTATTGATTAATAGATTGTCATAGTGCCTTATAGATCTGTATATATACATACATACACGCCTTACACCTATATCCCTTAATTATATATATATTATTTTATATCAGCCCTGTATTAAACTTCCCAATGCTGGGCACGGGCCTCTTTTCACTATGAGAAGGGCTAGGCCATAGTCCACCACGCTGGACTAGTGCGGGTTGGCAGACTTCACATATCTTCGAGAACATTATGGAGAACTCTCAGATATGCAGGTTTCCTCACGATGTTTTCCTAGCAAGCGATAATCAACTATTTAATTCGCATATAACTTTGAAAAGTCAGAGATGCGCGCCTTGGGTTCGAATTCGAGACCTCTGCGTGGCAGTCCAATGGTTTCCCATTAGGCTATCGCTGCTTCCCCTAAGAGTAAAAATAATTTTAGGTTTCACGTAAAAGGGGCAAGCCTAATTGCAGTCTACCGGACACACTTTCAAACTCAGTCCTGCTACTGAGAATTTATGTATACAAAACCCAATAATACTTTTTCCGATTCAGGAATCGAACCCGAGAACTCATGTAAAGGAATCGCATTCACTATCGCTGCGCCACAGAGCCTGTCTCCTACACAAAAATATATATCAAGTTTAAAACTACTGCATGCAAGACAGGCTTGCCTTATTAAAATACTCGAGTCAGAATAAAAATATGAAAGTATATCTATTATACTCAATTTTATACTATCATGTCTTCAGTGCTATTATTGAGCTATTTTTCGCAATGGAAACTGAAGAATAATCAAGAACAAGATGGATTTCACCTTAAATCCTTACTAATATTATAAATGCGAAAATTAGTTTTGTTTGTTACGCTTTCACGCCTTAACTACTCAACCGATCAACATGAAATTTCGTATACACATGTCAGGGGTACAGAATAGGACATAGGGTACCTTTCATCCAGGAAAAAGAACTGTTGCAAACCTAACCTTTTTTTTTTTTGGTACCCAGGAAAAATGCTTGGTGCACTATCCGCCGGCTAGGGGACGGCACCGGCGGGGCGTGTGGGACTCCCCAACCTAACCTTTTTTTTTTTATCGTGGGGGAATGCATTGACGCATACCTCTCCGCTGATCCCCAACCTAACCTAACCTAACCTACATTTACGCAAGCGAAGCCGCGGGTGAAAACTAGTACTATTATAAAGCCACAAAACGCGCTTGCCCCATTCTGAAAACTTAAGCATGCTACTGACTGTAACAAATAATCCCCTTTGACCAACGAAACAAACCTACCGGACCAACGGTTCAACCCCACTGCAGCATCGAGACCAAAAAACAAAAACGTCTTACAGAAACTTTTTCGAAAGTATGAGCATCCCGCGCCCAATGTCCAATGTCGACGTAAAACATTCTGTTTATGCATGGTATCATAACGAAGAAGCACGTCATAACTAAACAACAAATACTGTAATATTTTCTAAGAAAATATGCATTAAGGGGAATACCGTTTTTAGAAGTAAGGGTTTACGCATTCAGTGCAAAAGTTACAAGTAAATAATGATTCATTTGTAGGACGTTTTACCTTCAATGAACAACGAACCTACAACGAACGAATCTACATTGGCTTTAAGTCAAAAGCGTTTCCCTAATTAATGCTATCAATTGTTAAAGTGCAAGTTATAATTAAAGAACAATTGTGTTAGCTACCGGCGGGCTGTTGCAGTTCCAAAAGTTTATAAGAATAAGAAGTCTTTATTTACTACTAGCTGTTACCTGCGACTTCGTCCGCGTAGATTTTAACTAAAAAGTGTTTGTCGCCGCGGAACTCAACTATATTTCTCTGCCCAAATTACTTAAATGGCGTAGTTTTTATAGTGTAAAGCTAGATAATAGCATGGCTTACTCAAAAACAACATTTAAATATGCGTTTTAGATTACACGCTGTCACAGAATGCGTAAGAAAAATAAAGATTCACAGCTCCTCCCCCGTAGGTGATAGCGTGATAATATGTAGCCTATATGTTGACCCGACCTGTTAGTAATATTCATGCGAAATTTGAAGTAAATCCATGCAGTACTTTTCGAGTTTATCCCGGACATACATACAGACAAACAGACAAAAATTCTAAAAACTATATTTTGGCTTCGATATCGATTGTAGATCACGCCCCAAGTATTCTTTTAAAAAAATATTCAATGTACAGTTTTGACTTTCCTACGATTTTATTATATGTCTATATAAACAGGGTACATTAATAGATGTTATGAATTATTTACAAAAGTACAGGCCCATTTAGCCATTTCAAATGGCATGCAAATGTAATATATTATATTATAGGTCATATCATTAACACGAACATATTTAATTTCACGTTTACAATATCAATTATGAATAAAATTATATAAGGTCAATTACGAATCAATTATATTGGGTATTTTCAAAAAAATCTTTAAGGCAGTAGAAGTTATTATGCATGAGCCACCAACGTAATTTTGTAGTGAATTTATTTAGTGTTAATATTTTTATATGATTAGAGATTTTATTATATATTTTTATACACATGGTGTATAAGTTATTTTGCAGCCGACTGCTTCTCGGTATCATGTTTAGCACAAACCTGTCTGGCGATTTTTATAATCTGAAAAGATACCGCTATCTTTCACAAGTTACAATGATGCACAATAGTCCCAGTTCCCAGAGTATGATAACAGAATGCAATTTTCAGGATACGGTCTGACGACCTATTTGAAGTGCGTCAGTTAATAAACAGACCTAAAAATAATATAATTATGGGCCATTATATCATAGGGTAAGCAGCATACTGCTGTACATTGCCAGAATCTACAATTTTCCGCTTACTACGATTTTGTCATATTTCTCTTATTTAATTTACTCGTTTTACAATCTTAGAGACATCGTCGTATATAAGCCGGCCAAGTGAACTGTGCTCAGAACTGTCTGGTGCCTACGCCAGGATGTAATTTTTAACTTAAAAATCTAGAGCTGTATATCTCTGCATTGCAGGCCGGAGTTCCCTGGAAAATAACCCTAGATAAGCCAAAGTTCAGGCACGCTCCTCAGTTTAGGGTACTTAACCTTTCGCCAGAATGTCTCTGATCTAGTCTGAAGAGGTTCCAACTCACTCACTTTATACAATATCTTCTTTAAATAAGCATACATATGCATACCAGAAAACAAGATATTGTGAAATATAAAAAATAAAAAGGTTTATTTGACACAAAAGAGAATACATTTACAGTGATGTGGGTACACGGTTATTAAACACTAACTATACAGTATGTATCTTATTAAAAGGTACTGAGACTGTTTCCAAACTAGGCAAGAGCCTGTGTTATCAAAGCAATGCAAGCAATGTCCCACACGTGTTTTATCTATACTGTATAGGCATGAAAACATTTAATTTTGATACTTACATATTACAGACAATGAATTACAGAATTCCTAAAAAGAATAATCACACAGGTTTTTAAATAAAATTGGCAACACCAGCCGTTCCTCAGGCTAAACATAACATCTTTATTTTAAAAACATAGGGCCAGGCAAAAAATTTCGCTGGCGCTGGTGATGTTAAAATTGGCCCTGATCTAGGGAGAGGGCTCCTTCTCTATATTGTCAATTTTCGTTATGTTGTCAAATTTATATGTAAATAAACTGGTATATTATGTATATCTATTTATCTGGTCTGATAAAAAGAGATGGCAGTGGGGAGAAGGAAGCAGCTTCCACCCGCTTGCCCTTCCTCGCCCATAGGCCTAAACGCATGTGCATGCGATTTCGGTTCAAACAAACTCTAGCAATTGGCATACGGTCGATCACAGGATCTTTGCATGCGAATGAAATTGTGCATTACAGAGTGTATGTTTGTCTTTTTCTATCTCGTATGCTCGTACCTACTAACATATATTGTGATTTTGTCTCGTTATAATGCAGCTATTTTAGTAGTCATTATGTCTTAATATATATAATATTATCCTCAATTGAAACAGCAACAAAACCCAATGTTATTTCCTCAAGGATAATCTTATCATTCACTATCCAGTCGGATAAAATAAGCATACTTATTATATTACTAAAATATGTTTTGAATATTTACCGTATGACCAAAACTTTGAATGGTATTAAAATGTTTACATTTATTATCATAAAATATTTAGGCTGAGCTATTCATGGCGATATGGTCTCATTTAATATGACTAATAATTTAATAATAATATTCTACCACGTACACAACACCATTTAATCCAAACTAAGCAGAGCTTGTATTATGGGTAGGTATGGTATTGATTATTTGACTCCCTAATATGGTTCCCATGCACGCGTTTTGGAATTTTTGGTTTGAGCTTACTGTCTTAGGGTATTCAATCATCAGATATGTAAGCTAAGGAGTTGTACTTAAAGGATTTCATATACAAAAAAAATATTTTACTTGATGCAAATCTTATTTTTATATCTTACTAGCTTATTGCCCGCGGCTTCGCTCGCGTTAATTTAGAATTTGACAATCAATTCGGGTTGTACTCTGCTTGCAATAATATAATTCAATCATGATTCGAAAGACACGTGGCGCCATCTATTATCATAAGAACGTTATTATTGTTTTCCTCGGGAACAATAATTTTTTTCGGGATGAAAGGTAGCCTATGTCCGTTTCTGTACACCTGACAACCTATATGGAAAATATCAGGATGATCGGTTCAGTGGTTTAGACGTGAAAAGGTAACAAACAAACAAACTCATTTTCGCTTTTATAATATTAGTTAGGATTAGGATTATCTTGTATGTCTAAACACAGATCATGCTGGACCTGTGTTTATATATATGTACACCTTCCTTAACTTATGCCCTCAAGAAACTTGATTTGACAATACACTGTATGACATGATTTAAAAATTCTTATAGTTTTTACGTTGATCTCATAGTCAAACGAATATTATCTTATTTCAAAAATTAAGAATGCATTTACTTATATTGCAACGCTCTAATATTGTACAAAAAGAACTACTCTACCACTTTATCACGCTCTTTCTCTCTGTTTGTTACTTTTTCAGAGTAAAAGCACGTTAACTAATTTTAAAAGAATTTGGATAGATAGTTTGAACCTTGAGGATGGTAATAGACTTCATTAAAATGTGGCCATGAAAGCCGCGGGTAACATCTATTTAGATATATATTTTAAATTGTAAGGAAGCTATGGATCTGAATATGGATGTTCTAGAGCGCTCGGCCTCGAAGTCTAAATGAGGATGATGGCCAAATATCGCTCAAAAAATAACCTTCCGTTTGACACTGATCCAGATTTAGTTCAATACATACGAGTTCAAACGCAGGTCTAGACATCAAAGGAAAATTATATTGTTCGGTATTTGGCTGATTGCTTGCTAAATATACTTTCCTTTTAAGATCTCAAGTAGTAGGTGGTGAGCCTATTGTCGTGTACTCTTCTAGTCTCTATGCTGCTACTAAGAATTTCCAAAGAAAATCCATAACACTTTGGTGGACTCAATAATCAAACCCGGAAACTCACATTAATTATTCTCAAGTTATGGCGCGATACCGGCAAGACCAATAAGTTATTTAAGGAGTATTTCTAATACTGCCCCGGTGGTGCAGCAGTACTGACTCCAAATAAGGTCACTGTGGTGGAGCATATGAATTGGAACCAAGACTATATAGTCAATTCCCGGGTCTTGAGTTTTTGTCAAGAATTTCTCAGCACGGACGAACGAACAGCATAGAGTCTGAAAATTTGCCCAGTTTACGGCAGTAGCCTTGCCTAGAGGGTACGCCTATCGTCGAAAACCATATACTAAATATAGGTAACTAGCTTTTGCCCGCGGCTTCGCTCGCGTTAATTAAGAATTTGACAATCAATTCGGGTTGTACTCTTCTTGTAATAATATAATTCAATCATGACTTGAAAGACACGTGGCGCCATCTATTATCATATGAACGTTATTATTGTTTTCCTCGGGAATAGTATTTTTTTCGGGATGAAAGGTTGCCTATGTCCGTTTCTGTACACCTGTCAACGTATATGCAAAATTTCAGGATGATTGGTTCAGTGGTTTAGGCGTGAAAAGGTAACAAACAAACAAACTCATTTTCGCTTTTATAATATTAGTTAGGATTAGGATATACACCTCTGCTTAACGCTTTAAGAATATAGGCTTGAGACTGTAATAAAAATAATACCAGTTCTTTATTGAACTGTCCTACTACCGAGCATGGGCCCCTACTCAGTGTGAGAAGGGTTAGGCCATAGTCCACTCTGGTCCAATGAGACTATGTATATATAATAAATCGTACATACTTTCTATTTGGTAATCATTGCTTGTAAACAATGAAAAGCAGGACATAAAGAAATTAAGTCTTTTATGAGCCCTTTACAAAAGAAACATGAGTAATCAGTAGCTGTGTCATTATGGTCTATTGTCTAATATTATGCTTTGTATGCTACATAGTATCACATACGGTAGGTCAAGTCGGTCAGTAGTATCATTAGTCATTCGTGGATCTATTACATTTTTGTAACGCATGTTTCTTAAGACTGCATACTGTCTCTGGTGGTGTAGTTGTTTCGGATTTGATTCCAGGGGCGAGGAACTGTTATCTGTCAAAAAACTCTCAGTTGCAGCACAGAGTTTGGAATGGGATTAAATATAATGACCACCAAAAATAGTAATTGCACACCAAAATATGCCTACTAAAATATATCATAACGAGCATCTATACGCCTCAAATCACTGCATTCCGTCTCGTATGCCTACTAAAATATATCATAACGAGCATCTATACGCCTCAAATCACTGCATTCCGTCTCGGAAGGGTTAGCTTATTTTAGGTTCCTTCTAAAACCCATCCAAAAATAGATCTCTTTGCTGTGCAATTAATATTAAAATGCGGTTTTAGTTTTGATGATCATTTACTATATTTTTGGTGATCATTTACTATTTTTGACTGTTATATTTTACTATATCTGGTGATAAGTTAAACATAAGCCGTTTAGCACTGTGTACAAAAAACGGCAATAGAGTGGCGTTTTAATATAAACTCATCCTTTTTTTTATGAGATAGGATGCAAACGAGCAGATGGATCGCCTGATGGTAAGCGATTACCGCCGTCCATGGACACCCGCAACACCAGAGGAGTCACAAATGCGTTGCCGGCCTTTTAAAAAGGAGTACGCTCTTTTCTTTAAGGTTTTTAGGTCGTATTGAAATCCTAAAAACAGTTTCAATGAAATTTTTGTGAAATTTCTAGCTCTTCAGGTTCAAATTCCTGGCATTCCTGTTAACCCCCTCCAGCTACCATAGCAAAATGTGGGTATAATAAATACACTTCTGCCTGCTGTATATAACATGGGATATAGCCATGACACTATATAGTTATAAAATAACATTTATCGAAATCGATCATTGAATAGCATCGTATTCGATGATCGGTTTCGATGAATCGTGTCGTGAGCATATATCTATACTAATATTATAAAGCTGAAGAGTTTGTTTGTTTGTTTATTTGAACGAGCGAATCTCAGAAACTACTGGTTCGATTTGAAAAATTATTTTAGTGTTGGACAGCCTATTTATCGAGGAAGGCTATAGGCTATATAACATCACGCTACGACCCACGGGGGCGGCGCAGTAACGATAAACGCGGGTGAAACCGCGGGAACATCTAGTATATTTAATAATAATAACAGTCTTTATGCATAACGAGATGTTCAGGAACATCTAGTGTATGCATACATAGACACACACTTGTACTTATACAATACCGCCCTACCTACATTTCTGTGACTGGGAAAGTACTCATGGATAAGCCATGCCCCATTAAATCTGGTAAAATAAAAATTACAAAATTAATAACTTATCGTATCTGGCCGCCAGTGTGCCGCTGCGCCTCAAAGGGATATATTTAAATATACTTACAAGGACAGTATAGTCAAAGAACAAACATATTCCGAGCATATTACCGTAGTTCGTGCTTCGTTAATTTCCTAAGACAAAAACACTATGCCTCTTTTAGCAGGCAATATCAGTAATAATATGTAAACAGATAAAAAAATCACAAAATCTAACTTTGTTTTATAAAGTGGTATTAAATCAAGACGTTTACTATCTTATCTCTATCAGTGTGACAGACATCTGGACTTCGCTACGTCACTCTTTATATTTGCATGTAGATCAGATTTGGTACCTATCTCTTATGTCAACTGTATAAAGTAAATTAGAGGTAGAACTGAGTCCTAGCTAATACTATAAATGCGAATGCAAGTTTGTTTGTTTGTTACGCCTTAACTTCTTGACCGATTATTATGAAATTTTCTACATACGTTGTCAGGGGTACACAAAAGGACATAGGTTACCTTTCATCTAGAAAAAGTACTGTTACCCAGAGATAAAGAAATTATATAACCTACATTTACGCGTGTGAAGCGAGAAAAATTTAGTGTATTTTTTTTAATAATAATATTCTACACATACACACAACAACATCTAGCCCAAACTAAGCAGAACTTGTACTAAAGGTACTAGACAATGGATAAACATACATATATACTATTTTTTTGTAAATACATACATATTATACATAGAAACACCTAGACCAAGACAAACATGCATGTTCATGCACACAAACTTTTGACTTGTGCGGGAATCGAACCCGCGACCTCAGGCGTGGCAGTCGCTTACACTAACCACTACGCTATCAAGGCAGACAAATTCATACATACAAATTCATATTTTAATACCGACAAAAAATAAGGTTTTTATTGCGACGTTTTTTCAAACTATGGTACGAACCTGCTCATATTAAGCGGTTATTTCTAGCCTATGATCACTTGTCATACCTGGGTATCTCTCGTGCATTACCGACGAAACTCTGAGATAAGCTACAAGCGAAAGAGAGAAAGATTACCAGTCTCTGCTGCACCAATACACCTCTTTAAGAAGTAATTAATTTTTCTTTTTTTTATTTATTTATATGTTATGTAATTGCTAATTGTGTATTAAAAACCTTCATGGCAATCTCGTAGCGTAAGTGTGTACAATTGAAACGAGGCATTTGTGGCACAGGTCTTCGCTGTCACTTGTTATTAAATATGTATGTATCTTCTTAAAAAATTTACATAATATTTGCATGATATTGTGAAAGATTTCGTCTTTTTTAAAAATAAAAGTATGTTTTCTTTTTTTCTTTTTTACTTTTTTACGGCAAGAATGCAAGACTGCGTTGTTTAATTGGTATCTTTTATAGAATAATAATAATAATAATATTCTATCACATACACACAACACCATCTAGCCTAAACTAAGCAGAGCTTGTACTATGGGTACTAGACAGTGGATAAACATACATATATACTTTTTTTTGTAAATACATACATATTATACATAGAAACACCCAGACCAAGACAAACATCCATGTTCATGCACACAAATGTTTGACTTGTGCGGGAATCGAACCCGCGATCTCAGGCGTGGCAGTCGGTTACACTAACCACTACGCCATCGAGGCCGAATATAGGTAGTTTTCCAGCAGAGGTTTTCCAATTGAAGAGAAGTAGCTAGGATCCATACGCGACAAAAATATATCATTTAATAGCCTTAGAGAATACATTCACTCAATTTTCTAGCTTGATATTCTCCTTCCTGTTTTTATCATGGGTAGCACATGCCATCAGTATCTTTTGCTCGACTATTTTTGCCATTTCTCATATAAATACTTTGGTAAATATGTTCAAATGGTTCTGGTAATTAATTATACATAGCGCTATTTAATGTAATTTAAATCCAACCTTAATATTTATCATATTAAGTTTGGATTTAAATAAAACGTTTGTATAACATTTTGCTTTTATTTTACGTAGCATTGAATTGACGTGATTGTTTATACACATATGTACCTATTACGGGAGCGAAACCGCGTGTCAAAATTGGTATAATATATTAATATAAATGTTGATAATTATGAATTGAAAACACAAAATTATTGTGGTTTAATAGCTATTTATGTCACAAAGAGATTCTTGCGGCCGCTAATTATAAATCAATGCATACATTGTAACGCGCGTGCCTTTTATGAAAATATTTTTATTTTAGTTCCTAAATAAATACAATATATTTTAATTACCGTAAAGGTCGTATGACTTTAGCCCTGACGGGTGACATTGGCCCTTTTGGAAAAGTTCCCACCAGATCACTATCATACTTTTTGCCGAAAAAATATACGTGGAAATCAATAGATAGCACTATTAAATGTCAGTAAAACAGCTGCTTAGCGCTGCCAAGCTTTGTGCTCATTGGTTATTATAGAAAAGTTGATTTATTTAATGTAAAATTGTTTTAATAATAATAATACTTTATTTCGGACTCTGGGATCCATATCATCATCATCATCATCATATCAGCCAAAAGACGTCCACTGCTGGACATAGGCCTCCTCCAAGGTTTTCCACACAGACCGGTCTTGGGCCACCCGCATCCAACCGCTTCCCGCGACTTTTACAAGGTCGCGGGATCCATATACAAGGTTTTAAATATGAGCTGCTCTGTCTGTCAGTATTTAGATGTACTTACAAACTATATTAAATGTATAGTTTTTTTTGTTTTATTCATACATATATACATATTAGCTCATAATAAATAAAAAATAAATGGCCTATAGGTACCTTTAAAAATGTTGTATTCAATTGGGTGTTGAAAATCGAAACCATGAATGCCTTGCCTTCGACTTTCTCGAGATACCTAATTCTTGAGTTAACTATTTATTTTTGAAATTTACTTGTTGCCTGTGTAGTCTCTTTTTATTTCTTGTCGAGTCTATAAATAATAATAGGTAATTGCCATGAAACAATTACCAAGTATTATTTAGTTAATAAAATATTGTAATTTCTAATATGTATTTATGAAAAGCTTATGTTTAACTTATCACCAGAGATAGTAAAATATAACAGTCAAAAATAGTAAATGATCACCAAATTGCACAGCAAAATATATTTAAAGAAATCAAAATAAGTCGACGGCGCCTCGCTTCGCGGGGCTCCTATTTTTGGGTGGGCTTAAGAAGGAACCTAACATAACCTAACCCTTCCGAGGAATGCAGTGATTTGAGGCGTATAGGTGCTCGTTATGATATATTTTAGTTAGCATATTTTGCTGCGCAATTACTATTTTTGGTGGTCATTATATTTAATCCCATTATGAAATCGCCTTTATGTCTCCGATGGGGTTGTCAGAGATATTGTTCGCTTTAACAGCGAAAGAAAGCATAATGAGAAAGCCTACATGTTATTCGCCATAATATACTCGAATATTTATGAAATGTACAAATCATCTCGTTATGCATAAGGACTGATATTATTATTAAATATACTAAATGTTCCCGCGGTTTCACCCACGTTTATCATTACTGCGTCGCCTCTGTGGGTCGTAGCGTGATGTTATATAGCCTATAGCCTTCCTCGATAAATAGGCTATCCAACATTAAAAGAATTTTTTAAATCGAACCAGTCGTGTCTGAGATTAGCGCGATCAAACAAACAAACTCTTCAGCTTTATAATATTACTAGATGTTCCCGCGGTTTCACCCCCGTTTATCGGTAATGCGCCGCCCCCGTGGGTCCTAGCGTGATGTTATATAGCCTATAGCCTTCCTCGATAAATAGGCTATCTAACACGTAAAGAATTTTTCAAATCGAATCAGTAGTAATCACGCAGAATAAACCAGGAGAAACATCGTTTGTACTATGTCTGTAATGGGTAATTATTTTGCTGCGATGTTATTTTAAAACTGCGATATCTCCTAAGATATTCATTGAAATCGAATGATGTAAAGGGCAATTTTGTTTTAAAGTAAATAGTTGTGATGAATAACGTATTTATTTGGATAAGGATTAATATCATGTTTATAATAATACCTTCGCAAATAATGCATTATTTTAGAACAAATTTGGTTAGCATAAAAATGGTTATAGTGAGCCAACCTTAAAAGATAGACATATGCTGTTGCGGACTTTTTTTAGAACTATTAAAGGGGAGCAATTCTGTCATACATGATTTTTGCGAAACTTTAACTGTTTACGCAGCGCACGCAGCGGAAGCTCTCTAAAGGATAAAAATACCCTCCGATTTTAAACATTCGTCATTGGTGCTCCGCTCCTATTGATCTTAGCGTGATGATATATAGCCTATAGCCT
This sequence comes from Catocala sponsa, assembly GCA_963564715.1. Taxonomy (NCBI): domain Eukaryota; kingdom Metazoa; phylum Arthropoda; class Insecta; order Lepidoptera; family Erebidae; genus Catocala; species Catocala sponsa. The sequence continues at coordinate 4,581,402 of OY751337.1, forward strand.
TCCTCGATAAATGGGCTATCTAACACTGAAAGAATTTTTCAAATCGGACCAGTAGTTCCTGAGATTAGCGCGTTCAAGCAAACAAACAAACAAACAAACTCTTCAGCTTTATAATATTAGTATAGATAGTATAGATTAGCACTGAACGTTGTTCAAAAGTTGTTCTGCCATATCAATTATTTCTTATCGGTATGAAGGTATATTTCGTACGACATATTCTCATACCTACTAAATAAACATAAACAATCATAAAAATCGGTCTAGCCGTTTCGGATTTTTATATATAGATATATTACCGTTAGTCCTGCATAAATATCTCTCCAGTCGTATCAGATTACCATCTCATCGAACATTTTATAGTGACGGCATATATATAAAGTATACTGTTGTTTGTAAACATACTAGACCCTGTTCAGATTGTCTTGACCGAAATGCAGTCTCGAGGAGATTATTATATTACTATGCGTATAAAGTAACTTTTGTTTGCGATGCTAGTCCCTGGTAATATTTGCCTTGTGGCAGTAATACAGTCTTGAGGAGATTTTTATATGACCATGCATGTATGACTGTATGTATATAAAGTTACCTGTGACACAGTTCTCAGCGAGTCTCCGAGCGCTGATCGTAATCTTTGCACGTCTCTGGCGGCGCGCCCGCTCCGCGCCACGTACGCCTGACGTCGGCGAATCTCGGCGGACAGTTGACTGCGAAGCTGACTCGCCTGTTAGCATACAAATACCGCCATTTTGTTACGACGATCGATGTTGATGACCAGTGATTTGCATCCCTGGCGTATTGGTTATCGGTTCTAGTTGTAAAATATGACATAGGGAGGCCGATGCTAGTCAACATTTATTTAAGAACAGGGCCACAATCGATAGACGACATAGTAAAGGACATTGTTCAGCTGCCATACATTATTAGCCTAAGAACCAACAACCACAAAAAAATTATAAAAATGTGGTTAAGGATGACCACATTCAATTAAAAATGAATATAAGTCACGGTCACTACTGAATATTGCTTCTTAATAATCTGGGAGGTCTATTATAATCATCCGTATTCCATCATTCTTTTTTATCCCGGTGAGTGCGACATAACCCCTCCGCGGATGGGTACGCGTCAAAGAATTCCGTAAGTAAAAAAAAAAGTGTTGCCATGCTTGCACTATAGAAAAACGTATAATACCGAGAAAGTGGTATTCATTATGGTCTTTTACATTAAAACTTGTGACTTTTTAAGAAATTGGTCATATGTATGATGAAGTTTAATATTGGTATTTATAGGATAGCATTCGTATTAACTACGTAAGAAAATTACAGACAAGCTATGAAATAATTTATTTGATAAAACCGTACACATATTGTAAAAACTGTAGGCATGGCAACACTGCGTGTCTCAGATGTAAACAATGGATGCCGATGTATTGGAAATCGCGAAAATACTTTTTAACACAAAAATAAGATTCGAAAGTGTCCGTGAGATTGTAATGATTGATTATTAAGTCATCAAATAAAATACAAATTATTGTTTAGGTGAAATGTGTGTTGATTCATAGGCCAAATTGTTCATTGTCCTTTGTTAGGTTAACAACAGGGGCACAGTCGACCAATAACAATATGAATTTGATTAAATCTAAGGCCGACTGCTGACAAAAAGAAATAGTGGTGTAGAGAGTGAGAGTGGGTAGGAAAAAGAGACAGAGTTTTGTCATGTAAGTTTTCGTGACGTCATCAAGGTGCGCTTCACAATAGAAAATGGCACAAAACTGTTTATGTTAACACTGTGTCATCCTTGCGGTACATTTGGTCGGATTTTATGTACAGGTCAGGTATAGTGTAATTGAATTATTCTGTTGCGAAATTCGATGTAGTCCGTATCTCTTCCAATGGGCGCAATCTTCATGTTTTTATACAAAATTGTATGTATTGTTAGGGTGACTAAACGCGCCGTGACTTATATTATAACACAGTCGATACATACCTGGTTCTCTACACGCATGATCTGCTGTCGGTAGCTAGCGTCTCTCGCCTCCAGCAGCCGCTCGGCGTGCAGCGCCGCCTGGCGGTAGCGCTCCACGTCATCGCGTCGAGACGGTGACCCACACGATACTTCTGATAGGAAGCGTGTACGCGCTAGCGCCAACTCCGCCTCCTGCCAGACAGCCATACAGTGTTAATGTATAGACTAAATATGTCGCGTCGGCAATCTTCGTTCATTACACAAACCAACACGAAGAGTCAATTCAATAATATTCGAAAGGGTAATGTTTTTTTTTTTATTTTAAGGACGCTTAATAAATATATATAAAGGTCCGAATGAGTACGAGTTCTAGCCGTCACTCCTGAATTGCAACTTCTAGTCATTAATATTACAAATACGAGCACTTTTATCACATACTAGATGTTCCCGCGGTTTCACCCGCGTTTATCGTTACTGCGCCGCCCCCGTGGGTCGTAGCATGATGTTATATAGCCTATAGCCTTCCTCGATAAATATGCTATCCAACACTAAGAGAATTTTCAAATCGAACCAGTAGTTCCTGAGATTAGCGCGTTCAAACAAACAAACAAACTCTTCAGCTTTATAACATTAGTATAGATAGGCTTATGCCTGCACGCCTAGACCCAAAGAGGCAGGCAGAGCTATGTTACACGCCGACATTGCGTTAACTATGTTGTTAGGTATCATTCAATGGGATACTGAACGTATCGCATCAAAAACTCTTCAGTTTTATAATATTATTATAGATTACAGATTACTTTATAAAATTCTAGAACTCAATAGAACGGAAACTAAGGATATTTACTTTTATATTAACAATGTTAATATGCACTATCGTTGAAGGAAAGAACTATTCTAATACACAATCAAAACCGAAACGCTATCTGTTCTATTAGGTACTACATTCTAGTCAAGCTAGTTAAATTATTAAACAAATTTCAATAAATCTAACCTTATCAGCTAGTTCCTTCTCCAGGCGTCTGATCTTCATCCTAAGCTCCCTGTTCTCCAGCTCTAAGAAGCTGAGGTCGGTGGCGAAACCTCTGTCTTTCGAAGGGATGGTACTGCACTTGCATTCCGTCGGGCGGGTGGCAGGCTCTTTGTATCCTCGAATTGACGAGTCTTTTGTGGAGTCGGGACCTAAAAACAATTTAATATTTGGAAGTAAGTTACTATGTACCTTAAACATTAATTATCATACCATACTAGGCTAAGTTTGATTTTTCATTTTTAGTATACCTTGTCTATTCCTTCTTTCTTTTTAATTTTAATATTATGTTAATGTATTTAGAGCTTTTTACTTAGTTTTTGTGGCGAAAGTTTTATTTTTGTTAGATGTGGTTGCCTGTAAGGGAATGAGCACAAGGCATGTCTGTAAATTATGATTTAGAAGTAAGAATTGTGTATCATTTGTTGGCGAACCAAATAAATAAATAAAAACATATTCAATGAGATGTCGTTACTGTCGTAAGATAAGTCCTAATAGAGGCAGTGACATAATGCTTATTATTTTTAAGAAGTATAATTAATAAGGGATTAGCAATTAAAAATATTAATACTCATACGCGGCCTATGTCGGTAAAGTTTTTAGACCTTGAATCTTTCTCGAATGGAAAGCGAGAGAACCGATAATTCATGTTTATTTCGTGAGCTGTTTACATTTGTTGTGGATTGGCGTTTTGAGGATTCAGAGATGTCTTGTTCCAGGGATATTAAAAAGATTCCTCGCGCTCCCGTTACATTTAGTTTCTAGGAATACGAATAAAGAAATCATTAAGGCTATCGTGAGAGATGCTAATGATAATGAAGAGTGAAGAATATCACTGTGAAGAATCTTTACTCTGTTTGTGGTACAGTTGTTAAGCAGTAATTGCGGCGTAATACGGCGTTCGGCCTCCAGCTTGCGCACGGTGTCGGTCAGCGCGTCGCACTTACCAGAGTCGAGGTCGGAATAGTAGACGCTCTTGTCGGTGCGGTCGTGGCTCTTGCTGCGCAGCGCGGGGTGCGGCGGGCGCGCGGCGGTCATGCGACGGTCGGCCTCCAGCTTGCGCACAGTTTCGACCAGCGCGTCGCACTTGGCCTTCAGCTCCGAGCGCTCACGCTGTAACTGGTGGAGCTCTCTTTCCAGCTCGCTGTCGGCGCTGCTCTCCTTGCCGTCCCACGTCGTCATGCGCAGTTGCGATTCCAGACCCGATCTGTACGATGGTTGAAACGATGCATTATTATAAGCTAAAATAAAAAATATATAATACGGAACGGCATTTCTTTTACTTCCTCAGAAAAGATACATACCTCTCCGCAGAAAAGCGGAGTAGAGAAGTTAAGCCGTGCTCACCCGGGAAAAGATGGAATGACCCGGTAAGGTACTACTGACTTAACCTACCACGATGTGCTTAAATGGTGGGTGGAACGTTGGACGCTGGAACTGACACTATATCACCGATGAAATGCCTGCGGACTACGACTCCTGGGCGACGCCCCGGCACGATGAGAGGGCGTCGCTCCAACTCAATGGCTGGCGGACGGGAATTCTCCGTTCTACCGCCCGCAGCCTTTACTATGGCGGCATCAGATAACGTCCTCGCATGCGGATGCGACCGCTATCCACTTCCTCTCGCTGTCGACCATGGCTTTGATCAAGGCCGGCAGCGAGAGGTCGACACCCACAACGTTGTTCACGGCGCTGCACCGGCCAGGCAGGACATGCCTCGAGCGTGTGTTGTGTCAGTCCTCAATAGGTGGCAGATGGGACTCGGTATCCTCTTAGCGACTGTGTGACCATTTTGGGAATGAGGATCCAACTAATATAATAATAATAATATTCTACTACATACACACAACACCATCTAGCCCAAACTAAGCAGAGCTTGTACTATACGTACTAGACAATGGATAAACATACATGTATATACTTTTTGTGCTTCGTAAATACATACATATTATACATAGAAACACCCAGACCAAGACAAACATCCATGTTCATGCACACAAATATTTGACTTGTGCGGGATTCGAACCCTCGACCTCAGGCGTGACAGTCGGTTGCACTAACCACTACATCGAACTAGACATAATAGAATGATTAATAACTAAGGCCTGAGTTCTGTTGTTAATGTATGATGTGAAGCAGCAGAAGAATCCTACAGCTCTTCTGATAATCGTAAACAAGCCATATCCAGCTCCTTTTTGTACATGACAATAGATTTGAAAAATTGCTTAATAAAGAACTAAGTCTTAATGTGCTCCACACCCATGTTGTTTATAACTATCTACAAAGAAATAACCATCTCCTTATCTCACCTTTGAACTTCTACATTGGCTAACTGGTTGGTGAGCCTGTGTACTTGATCTTCAAGAGTGGAGTTCAATCTCTTGAGCTCGCCAAGAGCTGACTTGGCACTATCTAACTTCTCGGCTAATACACGTTTTTCGTTCTCACAATTACCTGTAAATAATCCAAATTTAACACAATTAGCAAGCGCAATTTCTCACCCTGAGAAATGGCCCCTGCTCAGTAGTTGTTTGTAAATGTCATCAAATTTCTGTAAGGAGATTTTTAGTAGAAACATAGACTCATAAAATGGCTATAAGATTGGTGTCTGTTACGTCAAATCTATACTAATATAATAAAAGCTGAAGTTTGTTTGTTTGTTTGGTTGATCGCGCTAATCTCAGGAACTACTGGTTCGAATTGAAAAATTCTTTTAGAGTTGAATAGCCTATTTATCTATTATCTTATGTGGGGGCCAGTCTGTGCAGACCGGCGACACTTCAACCCAGTGGGATCTTTTGTGTCAACACTCTCCCAATAACGACTGCCATAAATGATCATGGCAGCCGGGACCGACGGCTTAACGTGCTCTCCGAGGCACGGAGCAGGCGATAATTGTCGATCAATACGCACATAATTTCGAAAAGTCATATAACTTTCAAAAGTCAGAGGTGCATGACGTGGGTTCGAACCCGAGGCCCTCTGCATTGCAGTCTGTTGATCTCCCCACTGAGCTATTGCTGCTCTTTATTTATCTATTAAGGCTACATAACATTACGCTACGACCCACGAGGGCGGCGCAGTAACCATAAACGCGAGTGAAACCGCGGGCACATCTAGTCTAAAATATAGCTAACGAAATTAACATGTAATTGGTTACTACTGTTACGTCACTGCTTACGCATTAGTTTGTATGGACTCATGCCTAAGTATGCGAAAGCGCCGCGCTGCAGACTACATCCACTTATTCAGGTCGTTTAACATGTATTACAATTTCTTGCAGTTATTTTCTTATAAGCTCAACCCTCTATCCGATTTAGCTGACATTGTCTAGTCTCCTAAAATGGCCAATATACTAAAGAGTCCAGTGTCCTATTACGTGCAATCCCATAATGTCTCGTGTCTCATAATGACAAGTGTTCAAACATGTCCAGTGTCTTATTACGTCCAGTCCCATAATATCTAGTATATCAGAATGACTTATGTCCAGCGTATAACAATATCACACAATGTAAAATTAAAAAAACTCGGTAGCCTCGATTCTCTGTCTAACCCAGCAACTAAACTAAAGGTAGCTTCAGTAACTTAGTAAACTCATTAAGCTTTTAGTCCAGTCACTTAAACAAAAAAGGGGTCAACTTCGGAATGAGAGATAATAAGCTGTAAACTCGTATACACCTTCATTTTGGTGTTCTAAAAGTTGTCTCAAAAGTCTCATAAAATCGCGTGTCTGCGCCGTAAGTTATTCAAGATCAAAGGTCACAAGAATCATTTTCCCGCGATTATCTCGGTTTCTATAGCTCCAATGATGTTAACATTCATCATAAAATTGTAGAGCATAAAATTTGCAACATGATTCGTTTCAAAAAATGTTTCATACGTCCAACCGTTTTTGAGATAAGAGGGCGGAGTCCGCAGCGCTCAGCCATACTCACTGTACTACAAGGCCAACCGTGAATCTCAGTGAATAATATCTTGTATAAAGTTATTAAATTATTTGAATATCTTTTTTTAATAATTATTTTTAATGATATTTCAATAATTTAATAACTTTCGAGAAACTGATTTTTGTGACCCTTGACCTTGAATAACTTACGGCACAGATACGAGATTTTATGAGACTTTTGAGACAACTTTTAGAACACCAAAATGAATGTGTATACGAGTTTACAACTTATTATCTCTCATTCCGAGTTTCACCCCTTTTTTCTGCTTAAGTGACTGAACTAATAGCTTAGTGAGTTTACTCAGTTACTAAAGCTACCTTTAGTTAACAGGAAGTAGTTTAAGATTTTAAAATTATGTAATAACAGGGTTTTAAAAATTACGGACATGTGAGCACACCATTCTCATAGTTGTAACTGATCGCCACAGGTGGTCAAGCTTTCAGTTCATCGTATCTAGAGTCAAGCTCAGACAGACGTCTCTCCTTAAAGTCAAAACAAAGGATTCCCCCATACACTCCCTTGGAGACGACTATACGTACCGACACTCTTCTGCAACTGCCGTAACTTATCGACAGCGTTATGTTCATTGTTCTTGGCCTCGTTCAGCTGTCTCGTGACCTTGCCAAGCTCAGCCCGAAGTTCACTCTCGGCGGCAGCTGCCTTTTGAAGTGACGTCGACAGCTGTTCGACTGTGCCCTTCAGTGATGTGCATCTGTCTTCTAGCTGAGCGATGGTACGGGTGTAGCCTTCACAACGTTCTTGGAGTTTCTAGAATCAAGTTATGAGTCATGATGTCAAGTAGCTTGGTACTTTTTGTATAGTATAAGGATAAGTTTGAAAGTGGGAATTTTTGTGACGATTTAATTGTCTTTTACGTTAAGAATACCTATACTCTATACATACGTAAAGCCTTCAATAAAACTAGTGCTTAGTAATAGTCTTTGGGTGTGATCTTGGTGAGGTGAGGTGAGAAGAGGGAGGGGATTGGTTACCTTCAGTGCCTGGTCGCGGTCCCTGGCGGCGACAGCAGCGCGCTGCACGTCGCCCTCCAGCTGCGCGCGCCGCACGTCCAGCCGCGCCGCGCGACCTGCGCACACGCACACACGTAACAATGGGACAATTTATAAGCAGGGCTGATATTATTATTAAACACGTAAGCCCAAATTATTATTTAATTAACAAAGATTCAGATAAATAATCGATAAAGAAGAAATTATTTCTGATGTAACTGCACGGACTGCGTAGCAATTTTAAGTGTTGAGTTTTTATCCCACATGGAATAAATTTTGTGTGATTCACATTTGTGAATCACACAAAATTCATTTGGTTATTCCGAATCTGGGCAATCTTTATGACCGTTATATAGATTATGGTAAATTCCTTTTTCGCAATATAATAATGATACGTAGGTCATAAATCATTTTTTTAAACAATTATTAATTTAGAGTATCACAGATTGTAATAAAGAAAATAAGTGTAATAATGCACGACGGTAGTAAATTTAGTTGCTGTGCATTCGCTAACGGGTTGGTTTCCCAGATTAAGCTAAGTGTTTTATATTTTTCTGTAGAGACTGCGGTACACCCAATGAATCTGGACGTATAACCGATATACAACCAATGGTTCGCTCCTATTATATGAGACCTAGTCATAACTCAGGAAATGTAGATATAAAACACCTCTGCCTACCCGACCAGAGATATATATGCATATAAACATTACCTTCAGCAGCCGCCAACGCCTCACGCAACTGTCCGACTTCTTGCACTCTCTCTGCTAACTGCGCACGTAGATGTTCTCCTTTGTTCTGTAAACATCACATTTTATAATACTTATAAAATGAATAACTACAAATTGTATCTACAACTTAACTCAACAAAATACCACAAGTGAACATGAGTCATGTTATACCTTAATCAGGAATTCTGATGAAAATGTGAAATTTGAATAGCCAACTTATTTCGAATTAAATTTATTGAAAAGTTTTAACAAATAAAAGGAAATACTGAATTCTTTTTTTAAAGCCAGTTAACACCCTATGATTAATTTTTCATTGAACAACGGACAAACGGACAAACGTGTTACTACTGGTAGTAACACGGGTATTTTTTTTTGCCCGACGAATTTTAACGAATCCATTTTACATAGATAAATAAATTGCTTGCAACATTACATGTAAAATAAATTTCTTATTTATTGCATAATATTATTGCGCTGAATGCTACTGCGCATCTTGTAAAGTTCTTTTTACACACTTTACATAAAACTTTTAAGCCGCACAAAGCCTAACATTAAGCAGTAATAAGTACGGTCGTCGATTGAGTCTTGCACGAACTTGTTAATAGCACAAAAAGTATTATTTACCTCAGTTTGTATTTTCTCTTCGCTGACGGAACTTAGCAATGCCTCTAGACTGGTGATCTTGTCCCTCAAGTTGCTGATTTCTACCGTTTTAGTTTGCACTGACTCGTTCTGAAAAAATTTATTTTTTAATTTTAAAATTTGACTTTAAATTTCTTAATTACAGTAATTGCTAAGTAATCAACTACTTTTTATATGAATCATCACATTTACAAACTATATTGTCGGAGACCGTTGTGGCTAATTACTATTTGACGGTATGAAGAGCCGCCTCACCAGGAGATAAATACCACCCTTTTACAGAAAACCGGCGTATGAGTTGTAATTGCAATAACTGGCAATTGACTAATACAGTTCGTTCTGTTTTCTTAGTGTACTCTATCTTCGTTTCTTATCTTATCTTATCTTATGTGTGGGGGCCAGTCAGTGCAGACCGGCGACACTTCGACCCAGTGGGATCTTTTGTGTCGGCCCCAAGATTTAACCCTTAGCTATCTCCTTATGAATGTACTGCATAAGCCGCAGTGTACAATTCAGAGGGAGAAGCCTGGTCTTCAGGGCTTGGATATGCCACCCCCATAAGACCCGTCCTCAGTCCAGCCAACGCGTCGCATTCACACAATAGGTGCGATATGGACCCGTCCTGTTCACCACAGGCCCTGCAGATCAAATTGTGTGCCAATCTCAATCTGCACAGGAAGTCGTTGGTGCCAAAATGGCCAGTGAACGCTCCTGTGAGCAGGCGCATTTGGCTCTTGCTATATCCACAGAACTTCCGGGTGAAGCCTGTGCCTCCGTTTGCAATGAACTTCTTGGAGTGTTCCAGACCCCTAAGGGCCATCCACTCCAACCTGTGTTTGTCATTGCCATGTGCATTCAAAGCTGCCTTGACGGTGCTCTCAGAGAGTCCCACGAATGGCTCGGGGCCCACAAACAGCTGCTCCGAGCCCTTTCTGGCCAACTCATCAGCCTCCTCATTGCCCTGCACCCCTGCATGTCCCGGAACCCAGACCAGTCTGACTGTGTTCTTCCTGCCTAGTTTGTTGAGGATCTTAACACAGTTCAGGACCAGTCTGGAGTCCACCCTACACGAGTCCAGAGCCTTGAGAGCAGCTTGACTGTCACTGAGAATATACACAGTCTTGTCAGTGACACCACTGTTAATATTCTCCTGAGCACAGGCAATTATAGCGTAGGGTTCCGCTTGGAAGACCGTTGCATATTTGCCCATGCTTTGGCTCACCTTACAGTCACTGGCATAGATACCAGCGCCTGATCCTGTTTCCATTTTGGAACCATCGGTGTACCAGATGAGATACCTCTATCTTCGTTACTAATAAACGAAGAAATACTTATACGTAGGATAAACTCAAGTCAGTTTACCAATATTATGCCTTAGTGTTGCCGACGTAAGGCATGATATTGCTAAACAATATTTTTGTTTATACTAAGCAAAAATTTATTAGTCGTCTTTATTGGTAACAGGCCTATTCGACGATTTGTCCATGAAACCTTACAGGTGTACTGTAGCTGCTGTCATTTTTCATTTAACATACAAACATCGTCTAACGCCTTTATGAAAGAATGGGCAAGAAATGTATACAAACACATTTCGCCAGCTCTGATTTTAGGTGCAACATAATAGGCGGCGAATATTATATACCGGCACATCACATTTCAAGACTTCGTTTATTAAGAAATGTTAGACAGTGTTCGGGGTTGGGGTGAGATAAAGATAAACTAAGAAAAAGATAATAAAATTCGCTATATTTAAAGTCCACAATAAACTAATAACGATCAAATTAATTAAAGAATGAGGATGAGTGTAAATAATGAAAGGTAAGAGATTTGAGTCACGCGCGCGGTATGACGACTAACTTTTATTTTATTTTATTTTATTTTATTAGGAAAACAAACAGTATTATCGACTAAAATATAGAAACAGATTACTTAACTATTTACCAATTACATGTTTTCACATATAAATATATACAGAGCTTGTTTAGCAGTAACATAACAGAAAATTTCTTACTTATAATGGTAGTAATAATTACTTACTTTAATTTGTACAGTTATTGAACCAATGTGAGTTCATTACTTTCTTAAAGACAGCTGGTGTAGTTGTAAACAAATCAAATCCCGAGTTGTCGATCAACCCATTATAGTAGCTAGCGGCTCTTATGAAAAATGAGTGTTGTCTATAATTTGTGCTACAACGCGCCACATTGAGTTTAAGATGAGGATTCCTAACAGATCTAGTGGGAACTCGCAGTTGCACTTTAGAGAGGAGATGCGGAGAATCAATGGATGACTGAGCCACCTTGACAAGAAAACAAATATCGGCTATATTCCTTCTCTCTTTGAGTGTCAATAGATGGAAACGACTAACGATGAACTAGTTCATTATTGCTGCGTAAAGTGCAATAAAATAAATGATTTTAAAAAATATACACGTGTTGTAGGGTTATTGACCCGTACAGACAGAAAAACCCAATATCACTTCACCCTCGTACACAGCAGTCGCATTCAATACTAACTGTCTCCGTAACGCAGCGGTAGTGAATGCGATAACTGTGCATGAGGTCTCGGGTTCGAATCCCGGATCAGGCGAAAAAAAAGTCATTAAGTTATTCTGTAAAGAAATGTCAATAACGGCTCGGAGTTAGGAAGTTGGCGGTGTAAGACACCCTTATGCTTCGAAAAGCACGTAAAGCTGTTGGTCCTGCGCCTGATCTTTAGCCGTTCGTGTCGGATTAGCGTCCCATCGGCTCATGAGAGTTTGCAAACAGGGAGTGCACTTGTGTTTGCACACTGTACGAGTTACATTGTCCAGCAATGGTGCCGCGTCAGCAATTTACGCCATGCACGATTTTGTGCGATGTAGTTCGATCAGTGTTCATTTAATCCGCGTCGCGTTCACTCATATCATTTAGCAATAATTAATTCATATCATTGTATCCTTCGATCAATAATAAACTAGATACACAATCCCATACAAAAGTCCTCTTTAAAACTGTCGCCAATTGTGAGTGTAGGTAATTTTAAGAATTCTACACTCGCGTGCAAGTAAATCGACTCAAGCCTCAAGTGCGCATAAAAAGTGATATAACTTAAAAATGCCTTATTTTACCTCTATATAATGTTTTACATAATTAAAGCCTAGTAATTGAGCTTTAAAATTATGGTAGTTGCATGAAAATCGATTCAGTAGGTTAGTAAAAAAGGTGAATGTCAAAGATATTGTAAAAAAATTTGAAAATTCATACAATTTCACAGTATGGGGGTTATTGGGAATAAATGAAACAAAATGTGCATAAGATAAAAATTTATTCGTGTCAATATTTGGTGTTCCCTCCTCTAGCCCTGATCACTGCTCTCAAGCGATTCTTCATCGACCTTATCAACTTTTTAATTGATGATTGTGGTATTCGGCCCCACTCTTCTACCAACGCAGTCTTGAGCTCATTGATGTTTGTCGGAGCTGGATTCCTCGCCCTAACTTTACTTTTGAGCTCGTCCCATATGTGCTCAATGGGATTTAAATCGGGGCTGAGCGCTGGCCAATCCATAGTGTGAATTCCAACTTCACTCAGGAACTCACGTGTGGCCCGAGCAGTGTGACATCGGGCACTGTCATGCATCAAGATGAAATTATCCCCAATAAAGCCTTGATAAGGGACAACTTGATCCAGTAGAACATTTTCAATGTAACGATCACTGGTCAGACCTCCTCTCCAGCCTCCCCCAGGAACGAAAACAAGGTCCGTTTTTGCTTCTAAGGAAATTCCAGCCCACATCATGCAAGAACCGCCACCATATGCAACGGTTTCAACAATGCAGCACTGTGAAAACCGTTCACCAGGACGCCGGTACACCCGACCTCTACTGTCGCTGCCATGGAGACACATCCTCGTCTCATCTGTGAACAGGACCGACTGCCATTGCTCTATGCTCCAATCCAAGTGCTCTCGAGCAAAGTGAAGGCGTGCTTGACGGTGGGCTGTGGTCAACTTCGGGCCTGTAGCGGGTCTTTTCGGAGTAAGGTTAGCTTCCTTCAACCTTCTTCTAACTGTCCACTGACTGACAGTTACTCCGCGAACTTGACGTAGCTCCTGCTGCACATCCACGCCGGTAAGGTGTCGATTTCGGAGAGAGGTCGAGACCAAAAACCGGTCGTCACGCTCCGAGGTGCACCGGCGTCGGCTGGTATTAGGCCGCCGAGTGAAGGCACCACTCTCTTGAAACCTCCTGTACACTCTCGAGACAGCAGACTGACTCATATTCAACCGACGAGCGACTTCTCGCTGGTTCAACCCTTCTTGCAACAGGGCAACGACTTGAGCGGCTTCTTCAGGTGTTGTATCCATAATTTTCTTCAAATGACGGCTTCAATTTGCAGAGATGTGTTCAGGTCAACGTCTAGTGAGCGACTGATAAGAAAAAACGATTACAGGGGGTTTTTATAGCGGGTTGTGTCGCGCAAGTTGTGTATAGAGCGCAGAGCAGTTTATGGGAGGTTGCGTTCAGTTGCATTCTAAGGACATGTGTTTATTTAAATTACTGAAATTATGCTACCATTTTAAAGCCTAATTACTAGGCTATAATTATGTAAAACATTATATAGAGGTAAAATAAGGCATTTTTAAGTTATATCACTTTTTATGCGCACTTGAGCCTTGAGTCGATTTACTCGCACGCGAGTGTAGTTGAAATAAATATACATTAATGCAAATTCAACCTTAAATCCAATACTTAAAGTTGCATTCACAAAGCTATGTACATAAAGCAATTAATTTTTACGACCCTTGTTCGCTGCTCAAATCACATCATACCAATTTTAATCTTATACGTATGTTTTAAAGTCTAAATTACAAAGTGCCAAAAATAGTAATAACAATTTACAATAGTTGGCGCGTTGTTGCAAACGTTGGACAAACAATCATAATATTTGGTAATTGATTCATATTTACTATTTAATTAGGTTTTTACTTAATGAAAAATACTTAATGATATAAACTTACTGAAAAAAAGATATTCCTTCCAAAATCTCGGTATTACGGTGGTTATTTGCACAATTTTTGAACGCACACTGCGGCTTTTTGACGTCTTAATGTTGGCTATGATTGGATCATACTAATTTGAAATAAGAGCACAACCGTATTTGTGCACTTATTCGGCACGTTTTTGAAGCGCTTACCGGACATATAGTGTATTATTGATCGAAGATTGTATCAATTACTTTGAATTCAATACATCCGTTTTCTATCATAACTCACGGTATTATTTATCATAACCCTTATGTTCTGAGTGAACACACACACTCCTGCGCAGATGGTCAGTTTCCGTTAATATTGCCCGACGAGACCGAAATTAGGTCTGCAAGTCATTATTATTATTTAATACCGGAGCGCCGCCTAAAAAGTCAAGTAAACGCAGATGATGTTACCAAAGCATTAAGCTGTGCTTCCTTCTGCGAGCAGGCGCTCTGCAGCCTGGCCTTCTCCTCCTGCACGGTGCGCAGGTTGCTGCTCACGGACTGCAGCTTGTTATCACCCTTGCCTTGCTGCTCGCTCGCATCCTTCAGCTGCTTCTTCATTAGGTTCACTTGGGATTTGTAGTCGTCCTGGAATATGTTTGCAGTCGTATAATATATGTTGACAGGCGCCTCGTTCAAAAAAAGTAAGTAGGGTCTTTAAAGACTTATTAGCCTTGTAGATATTGTCGGTATAGGATACCTATCCGACCGATATACGGGCGACGGACGAAAGGACGAGGGGGTGCGGGGCGACGGCTTCGACGGCAGGTCACTCAGCGCAGCGAAACCACCGACGGCACTTGCTTGACTGATATTGTGGTTTAGAATAAATAATTTTATACAGTCCACCAGATTTTATTAAATACTAGCTTTTGCCCGTGGCTTCGTTCGCGTTAATTTAGAATTTGACAATAAATTTGGATTGTACTCTGCTTGTAATAATATAATTCAATCATGATTCGAAAGACACGTAGCGCCATCTATTATCATAGGAATGTTATTATTGTTTTCCTCGGGAACAGTAATTTTTTTCGGGAAGAAAGGTAGCCGATGTCCGTTTCTGTACACCTGACAACGTATATGCAATATTTCAGGATGATCGGTTCAATGGTTTAGGCGTGAAAAGGTAACAAACAAAAAAACATACAAACTCATTTTCGCTTTTATAATATTAGTTAGGATAATGTCTTTCATCACAGTAAAATATAAACAGATATTAAACTTACTTGTACAGACATGCTATGTAAGCGACGTAAGTAACTGAACATTGAATAGATTTATAACACTATTTTATGAAATAAAGATTTCTTATTAATGAGAAACTATTCTAAAATAAAAAGGTTATTATAAAAAAAAAGTATTTGTCAAAAATATATACCTATGACACTTTTTGCCAGCACCTCAAGGCGGCAGACATAAGTATGTAGTTATTTACGTATATAAGAGGGATTTGGACGAACATAAAGCTGCAATATAATTTACCTTTTCACGTTCAATCTGACAGACTTCGTGCATTAAGTTACGCACGCCCTTTTTGATCAGTTCGGGATCTACATCTATGATTTCATTGCGATCCTCGGAGTGGTCACGACCTGGAAATTCAAACAGTACCGATCAGATACACCTTTATCTATAAAACTGTAATCTATTATCTATACATTTATACAAATAAATAAAATTGAAGTGTCTGTTCGTAATGTCAAAATAACAGCTTTTTATCTAATGCATATGAAAGTATATAAAGTACCAATACGAAAACATCTGTTTTTAAAATTTTTGTCTGTCTGTCTGTTTGTTCCGGGTAATCTCCGAAACGGCTGAACCGATTTTGACGGGACTTTCACTGGCAGATACCTGATGTTATAAGATAAAATAGCTTTCAATGCGCCTGGTAAAGTTACAAGACATTACAATCCGTTTCATCTACCTCTAGTGTCAACCAATTACCGGCAAAATGCGTTTATGTGGCGAGCGAGCAGTTCACTTAACAAAAACTGTAAAGAATGTAACATTGATATATTCAACTGTAAACTGGAACCACTGAAATGGGTGCTTAGTCTTAATTTTTTCTCTAATCATAGCTTTTAATTGATGTTTTGTTTTAATATTATGTAATGTTGATATGTAACCTTTATGTTCACATGTCTGATTAAGTATTTTATTACTTATTCGTGAAGACCTGTAATTGGCCTTTTGTGTCTTATTGTGTTTGTTTCGAAAGTTGTATGTGCTGTTGGTCTTCCAAAAATAAATAAATAAGGAGTAACATAGGCTACTTTGATTTTAGAAAAAAAATGGGGTTCCGCGGAGACAAACACTTTTTAGTTAAAATCTACGCGGACGAAGTCGCAGGTAACAGCTAGTTAAATAATAATATGCACCTTGTTTTCATCTAAGAAGTGGAAGATAATGGCGTAATGTCGCGCAGATCAATTGATCCGCGACGTCATCCAACGTGAGCACAGTGTCGCAGATGCCTTAGTATGTCGATGGCGTAGTGATCAGTGTAACCGACTGCCACGCCTGAGGTCGCGGGTTCGATTCCCGCACAAGTCAAACATTTGTGTGCATGAACATGAATGTTTGTCTTGGTCTGGGTGTTTCTATAGATGGTTTAATGTAACGGATATAAGTAAAAATATATAAAAAGCAAATTTCTAATAAATTGAACTGAAAATATTCAACATAACGATTTATCTAATGATGATCATGACTTAAAGTAATGATTCACTTTACTTGAGGTTTATACGCTATGTTACGGTGACATTTGCTAGATGTAATTAAGACTACGCCGAGCGTAAGACAGATAATGACAGAGCTCGTGCGGCGCATATTCAAATCGGCGCGCGGCCGCCATAGTAAAATTGTATGGAGGATTTGAAGTACTTTTATGATAAATATGTATCTTTATTGTCAACCAATAACTTAAATATTTGGGACGGACAAATTGTAATATAAATATTTGTTTCGTTTAAGCTGTAAAATAGGATAGATTTCTACTGTTATAATCTAAAAATCACATAACACGAGCTTACGTTTTTGCAAATTTACGTAATTTTGTAGGCGAAAATAATTATTATTTTAAGTTTTTTACACGGATTAATTGTAAACACATTCATTGTTATGGTAAATGTATATTTCATATTCGTTTTAAACAAAAAGTGTTGATTTTATTCACATAACTGTGACCGCCTGTTTTGGCACATTTCGCTCGGCGCAGTCTTAAAGGAAGTACAAGATAATGAGTGTATGAGTGCGGCACGATACTACGTACTTTTACCTCTGTGCGGGCTGTATCTGCGCGCGGGGCTGGCGAGGCGGCGGCGCGCGGCCGCGTGCACAGTGCCGTCGGGCTGCACGCCGCACACGCGCCGCAGCGCGTGCGCTATCGACGACAGCTTGGCCTCCGCCTCGCGCTTGCCAGTCTCGCATTGCGACAGTGACGCCTCCAGCGCACGGCAGCGGCCTTCACTGCCACCCAGCCGGGCCTGCACACATACGTACATATATCTTAGCTTCTCATCCTTTAACTGTTTGGATTCCTGAATACGTCGATAATAGGGATGTTGCGAATATTCACATCCACATCCGCAATTACGGAGCTGCCGCATCGATTTGGACATCTGCATCTGCATCCGCAATAATCAACGCGGATGTTAATGCGGATCCAGATATAGCGCAGATTGTGACAAGAAAGAAAATGCGTGGGCCAATGAATGGCGCGATGATTCTTCAATTGAAGATGAGAATCAAGAAACACCAGAAAATGGTATAACTAACGCTATATCTCACAAAAAATTTGGTATTTTACCAAAATCAATGTAAATGAAAATTTAGATAAATGGTAAAGTATTCTTCGAGAAGAATTTAAAATATTATCAACAATAGCACGCAGATTTGTATTGCCATCACCCGCCAGTGTTCCTAGTAAGCAGTTGTTTAGTAGTGCGTGTTTAATTAATAAACCTTTGCAAAACAAGCTTGAACCTGCAAAGGCGGTGATATTATATACTTTTTATTAAACAAGATGCACAATTTTTAACAACCGCATTCGCAATTGCGGAGCTTCCGCATCGATTTCGACATCCGCATCCGCGGATGTGTGGCCTCAAATATCCGCAGCCGTATCCGCGGATGTAAAAAATTTACATACGTAACATCCCTGAACCAGGTACTTTACTGAGAGAGAAAGATAGAGAGAGAGAGAGAGAACGAGAGAGAGAGAGAGAGAGAGAGAGAGAGAGAGAGAGCAAGAAAGAGAGACACGAACTTGACCATCGATATAACTACAACTGACTTACCTTAAGTTCTTGTATTTGTTGTGTAGCGTCAGCGAGGCATACTTCAAGATTGTGTTTGAGCTCCTCCAAACGACGCTCTTTCGATCGGCAGTCTTCCAAGCGAAGTACCAATTCCTGAAAAATGTTAGGTACTATATTAGATACCTTTATACTATTTGATGGCGAAGCGGTATTTCATGCAACCGTTGTGCCTTACTTTTCAGGTCCTAGGTGGGATTTTGGCTAAGCTACAATAAAAAATGCAAAAGCACCCAGTATTACTTCGATTGCCCAATATTCGATTTCGAAAACAAAACCAAGGCTTCAAGCACATCAGTCGCAATTACTCATTAATTATTATAATTAATCGATTTTAATTATTTATTAATTATTATAATTAATCGATGATCCTCTGATGATTGATTGCCATAGTTATTATATTATTGATTTATTTAAAATTGTCTACAACACATACGCTAATATAACCAGTAATCATATAAATACATTTCTATTTCTGTAACTTTTACAAACGACCAAATTAAGATTTTAAGACTGCGCCGAGCGAAATGTGTCAAAACAGGCGGTCACAGTTAAGTGAATAAAATCAACACTTTTTGTTTAGTACAAATATAAAATATACATTTACCATAACAATGAATGTGTTTGCAATTACTCCGTGTTAAAAACTTAAAATAATTAATATTTTCGCCTACAAAATTACGTAAATTTGCAAAAACGTAAGCTCGTGTTACGTGATTTTTAGATTATAACAGTAGAAATCTATCCTATTTTACAGCTTAAACGAAACATAAATATTTATATTACAATTTGTCCGTCCCAAATATTTAAGTTATTCATTGACAATAAAGATACATATTTATCAAAAAAGCACTTCAAATCCTCCATACAATTTTACTATAGCGGCCGCGCGCCGATTTAGATATGCGCCGCACGAGCTCTGTCATTATCTGTCTTACGCTCGGCGCAGTCTTAACAAGTCAGAGTTTAACTTTGAAAATCTTGCTGCTCTAGCTGTTTTTCAAATGCCATGTTTTAGATATAATTATATAATAATAGGGTCGTATAACCTGGTCCCTGGCCCGGCATGCTTCTTCCAGTTCTGCGGCGCGTTGCCTGGTGGCGTTGAGGTCTGTACGCGCCTGCGCCAGCATGGCCTCGAGCTCGGCGCCGTGTCGCCGCGCCGCCGCCGCCTCGCCGCCGCAACGCTCTCGCTCCTCGCTCTCGTTCTGCAGTCTGTTCATCAACAATAGTAATACGCAGTTGTATAAGCATATTAGAGACGTGTAATGGAATTATATTTGAATGTATTGACAACTATATACTTGTCTTAGAGAACAAACATGGCGTAGTGATAGCTAGAAACAATACCTTCCTATGTATAATCTCCAGCTAAATGCTAGTAAGCAGTTACCTGGATACGTTCTTATATACATATCTCTATTCATTAGCGAACGAATATAGTCTTAATGCAGTATTATTGTCCTTTATAACCTTTTTTTTTTAATAGTTTATTTACTTATATTACATAAATTACAAAATTCAAATTTCCTCGCCAAGCTACACAGCTAGTTGGCGAGAAACTAAATAAAGTATAATACGTAAGAAAACCGGCCAAGTGCAAGTCGGACTCGCGCACGAAGGGTTGCGTACCATTATCTATAAAAACGGCAAAAAAATCACGTTTGTCGTATGTATCCCATACAAAAAACGTGATTTTTAGCCGTTTTTAAATATTTATTTTATACTGTTTTTTAGTATTTGTTGTTATAGCGGTAACAGAAATACATCATCTGTGAAAATTTCAACTGTCTAACTATCACGGTTCATGAGATACAGCCTGGTGACAGACGGACAGACAGACAGACGGACAGCGGAGTCTTAGTAATAGGATCCCGTTTTAGCCTTTGGGTACGGAACCCTAAAAACTACGAATTAAACCAAGACAAGTAAACGCATTGCGCACATACATCATTCAAATGTGAGAGCACGCATCGCTAGTACGAATACTTGCAAAGCTTATAAAACATTGTTTTCCAAGTGTAAGCCTGCCAAACGATTGCCTGATGGTAACTATTTACCACCATATAATAGGCGATTACCAACTGGTGGTACACAATTTCGATCCTATGGTCGAAATTGTATACCATCAGTTGGTAATCAATTCATCATCATCATCATCATCATGTCAGCCAAAAGACGTCCACTGCTGGACATAGGCCTCCCCCAAGGTTTCCCACACAGACCGGTCTTGGGCCACCCGCATCCAACCGCTTCCCGCGACCTATACAATCAATCACTATAGAGTAAATGATTATCGCAGGATGCAAAGCGATTACCAGCTGATGGTAAGTAGTAACTGCAACTCCGTAGGGACATTGCCTCATTGGCATGTTTCTACAGAATATACCACGGGGAGTGCTCTGAAGAGTTATTCCACCTTATCCCGCCCTCCCCTTTCCTATCCAGAACAACGCGTGCTGGGCTCAGATGCCATCCTTACACGGTAGAGTCGATTAGAGCGCGTACCAAAAAGTTTGGGTCCTCATATCTCTGCCGAACGACCAAGGCATGGAATTCTCTGCCAAGGCACGTGTTTCCTTCTTCCTTCAATCCTGGGTTCTTTAAGCGGGGCGTGAAAAAGCATCTCCTCAGGCCGTCAAAGTAGAGACCTCAACATCGCCTCGGCTACTGTGGGGGCGATGTGGAGGCCACTGCTCTTACGACTGCTTACCATCAGGTAGAGTGTGGTCATTTTGACGAGCAAAAAAAAAAAAAAGCATGAAAAAGTAGTTACCGCTCGAAGGTACGCAGTTACTAGAAAGTGAGCCCGCTTGACGTTAGCAAGAACAACTGATAGTAACAGGTTACCACTTGATGGTAAACTATTACCGCCCAACACTAAGCGTTTATTGCATGTTAGTAATCGGTTACTCGGTGCATTATTTATCGATATCCGCACATCACTGCAATACATACTAAAATGCCTTGACACCAGCGCTATCGCGTATTGGCGACCATGAACATCCAAATACCCAAGACTTTGACTTTTTAAGACTAACCTGGACTGCAACTCTTTAATATCATGGTGAGCTTGTTCAAGCGCGGCTCGTTCTCTCTTCAGCTGTCCTTCAGCCGCTTTAAGTTCACGGGTCACGTGTTCCCCGCCCGTCTCACTTTCTTTCAACAATGTTTGAATGCGAGACAACTCCAATTCCAATGATGTTCGGTTTTCTTCCAGACCTGATAAGCAAATAATTAATATGAGACAAAAGGGGTATCACAATTTTAAAGCCGACTTGATTCTCGATGATGTGTCTATCGCAACGAAGCTATCCAATGCTGACCCTATAAAACAAGAGGGAGATTATTGGGTAGGCATTAGATAGCTTCGTAATTTAAGATCTCAATACTATACGATCAATATAGTAGATTTAACGATATATGCAATATTTAATTAGTAAATACAGAGTGTAATCCTTGGCGTCATCTATGTAAAATTTCTGAGAAAACTACACGATCAGTATGTTACATTTATCTCTATAACCCAATAATAAATGATGCCATCATTAGACATACACCACTTTGTTTAGTAGTTATCAGTAGTTAGAGGATTAGCCTAAGGCTATCCAATTGGTATACATGACGCGAATACACAAATACGCCTCCTTCAGCCATCGATATCGACTACAGATAGCGCGCGAGTTGAATGCAGTCGGGGCCTGAGGTGAAGGCCGGGAGCGTCACCACCCGCCGCCCGCAAGCCGCGTGTCGTGCGCCTGCCGCGTAGTGCTGTGCTGTGCTTGAAAGATATCGTACGCTTACCGCGTTAACGCGTGAATACTCAAGTTGCATCCCCGAGTTGTTCTTTTTGTAATTAATAATGACTGATCCAGGCCCATCTAATTCCGTTACAAAAAAACGAGTTTTTATTCATGGCCAAAAAATTTAAAATGATTTCGATGTATGATTTAATTATAAAAATATGTATGGTTATTTCGTTTTAAATTTTTTTTATTTCATTTCGTGTTAAATAATTATTAAAAAGATGTGTGAAAATTATTATCGTGTTTTTTTTATAATATAAACATAAAACAATGTTGAAATTTATTGACATACGTATCATCAATCAATAATCATAATTAGGTCACAGCACTACCGCATTCCTGAACTCTGCATTCAACTCGCGCGCTATCTGTACGTGTCCTACAACTTTGGCCTTATACAAGGTTTATATTTTATATATTAACGATCTGCATCCTCGCAATATTTACAGAAGTTACTATATGGTTTATCCTAAATACGAATAATTAAAATTTTTATTTTTATTTATAAAGGCATATTTTGTTTTTACGAGCTCAGTGAGGAGACCAACAGACTGCAATGCAGAGGGTCTCGGGTTCGAACCCACGTCGCGCACCTCAGACTTTCGGAAGTTATATGAGTTTTCGAAATTATGTGCGTATTGATTGACAATTCAATAATTGGCAAGAAGGCGTGCTTTGATTGGCGCGTCAGTCTGCTCATTATGAGTTATTCATAATAATATTGTTTATCTTGTTTCGTAATACTTGAATTATTTCTATTGCTCACTATAATAGCAGCGATAGCTCAGTAGAGAGACCAGCAGACTGCAATGCAGAGGGTCTTGGGTTTGAACCCACGCACATCTGACTTTCGGAAGTTATATGACTTCGAAATTATGTGCGTATTGATTGACAATAAAATTATCGCCTGCTCCGTGCCTCGGAGAGCACGTTAAGCGGTCGGTTCCGGCTGCCTTGAACATCTATGGCAGTCGTTTTTGGGAAGTCCGTGCCCTCTAATATCCTGACACTGGTCTAGCCTTAGGGTATCGTTAGCCTTCGGGTTGCGAAGGTCAGATGGCAGTCGCTCCGTGTAAAAACTGATATCCAGTCAAATCCGGTTAGACTAAAAAGCCGACCCCAAGTGACTTGGGAGTAATAAAGGCTAGGGAGAAGAAAAATTTGTTTTTACCAGTCACCTAGTCGGCCAGTACCGTACACAAAATCAATTTGTATGCAAAAAGTCTTTGACTCCGACAAGCGTCGCCGAGCTACGACAGAGAGTACATTGTACTGCGCATACGCAGCATCTTTTGTAACTAGATATATAAAAGAACATTAAAAAAATATGGAGAATACAGATCAAAATGTTGTATACTTATATATAATTATTGTTATATTCTTACCAGCAATCTTATGATAGGCTTCATCTCTAGCCCTTGCGGCCTCTCTCCTCTCCTGTTCCACTCGCTTGACGTGGTCACGTAGTTCGCGGCAGCTGCTGTTGTACTTGTCACGCTCCGCTGTGCAGTTGGTCAATTGACGACGCACATCTGTTAGTTCTTTGCGAAGACTATCCGATTCATTCTCCACTGGTAATAAAAATATTGTTATATGAAAAAGTTGTGATATTAATGTTTTGTCATAGCGGCTTGCGGATGGTCAAACATAATTGGGAAACAATTGCGTCTCGCCTAAGGTTTGACGTGCCAGGAATTGGTAGATTTACAACTATGCAGTGAGGAATTTAAAACTAAATGTAGTAGGTAAGTAATAGTACTACTATAAGAAACGTAGTTACCTGATCTGGCAAATGAGTATAATGAAATCTAGTCTAATAATAAAATAAAATGTTGATAATTGTGTGTGTGAAACCAAAAATTTTAAGACTTCACTAGCCTTAAGACATTATGGTGTACTTAGCAGTCATTTATATAACAAAATAAACAGATACTGCAACATTTATGCACTACTTAGATCTGAATGCAAGAAAAAAGTAGCCGATTGGCTCATGAATAAAACTTATGAGGAAACTGAAGACCTTAAAATATCCATTCTCTAATTACTGACAGTCACATAAGCACACGCATACACACACATGTATATACATAAACGCACACGCACTCACATGCATACGCACATACATGCATTCGCACATACACATATACACTCACCGTCATACACACACACACACACACATACATACACAAAGAAATGCACGTAGCTTATTATTATACGACTTATATAGGTATGTGTATTTTATGTATTTTAATCGTTCAAACATCATACAAATTGTATGAACATAATAATTGTAAACAATTTACTTGCTGTGGCCTGATACCCATAACTCAAGTTAGATCTTACCATGGGTATCAGAGTTCCTAAATGATTTGTGTCCTAAGTTTATTTACTTTCCTTTGTATGTAATAGCTGTATGGTTTTTGGAAATAAATACTTATTATTATTAAGTTAGGTATACTCTTTCATAACCTCACCAACTGGACTATGGCTCACACTACGAAGAGGCCCGTGCCTAATAGTGGGACATTTTAATGCAGGGCTGATATTATTATTATTGGATTTAACGTGTATACGTAGTTACATATGTGGCCTAGAGATTGGACTTATGAGGTTACTACGTCTCAAAAAGAAGTATTTGATAGATGAAATACTCACATTCTTTAAGCTTCCGTATAGTTTCCTGCAGTTGCGCGTACGCATTGTCGTACTTGTCTTCGACGAGCGAGAGTTGCGCGCGTATCTCTGTGCACTCGCGGATGACGGCCTCTTTCTCGAGGTGCAGCTCCTTGATGCGGTTCTCGAAGCGAGCGCACTCGTCTTCCGCTGTGGCTCTGCACAAGTAAATGCAATGATTACTAGCTCCGCCTGTGATTCTGCACAGATGACGTAGTGGTTGAAGTGGTCGCCTCGTCACTGCCACTGCGCTGAGTGTTGTGGGTTCGATCCCCACGCGGGACAAAAATTTGTGTGATTCACAAATGGTTATTCCGAGTCGGCATGTTCTTTGTGTCCGTTGTTTGAATATTTGTAAAGTTCACGATGCAGGAATGATTCCTAGTTCAGGAATTGCCTTTTTTTAAACTATTAAACCTAACGTATGTACGACATATTTTACATACTTAGTTATGTAGCCAAGCTTATCTGGGTAACAACAAAAATACACTCGGGCCGAAATTAGGTCACAGCATTCAATCTTAAGTAAGACTTTCAACGCAGGAGATATAAATTGCAAAAACAAATGCACTCTCTTAATTATTCTATAGTCCGATGACGTAATCCGACACGACCAAAGAAACCAGACTACAGCCTAACAGGTTTACATGCTTGACGAGGTACAGTAGTATGAAACACTACCAACTTCATGCTGATATTGACACAGAAAATCCAATAGTTTTTGTTAACACGACACGAGATTCGAACTCAAAGCGTCATGATCCGCAACCACTACAAACGAGCCAGTCACAACCCAATACATAACTTAAAACACAATGAACTTGATGTAGTCTTGCAGATTAACAGTCACAAAACGTACAAAATATATATTGTTATTATTAACAAAGATGAAAATAAGTTAACACTTTATAATCGCTATAAAACAGCTATTTTTGTCTATCAAACATATCATAGAACTTTTGGTCCTACCCCCATATGTAAAAATAAACATACTTCGGAACATATTTCACCTTTAGATAAAGACTTCCAGAACGTTCTAGAAGTCATTATCTAAAGTTAAAGCCGGGTAGCCACTATGTTTGCGAACTAACTGTGCTCCGCGCATCTGCAACCGCTCTGATGAAGACGGTACGCGCATCTCCATAAGAAACACGCATGGTCTACAATCCCCTTGCGAACATTGAGCGAACATGTCGTCTTAAAGAGTTAAACATTTTTCATCCGACCACCCCATTTATCCGAGCGTGGAGCGTGATACACGATACGTACGCACTAAACCTGGTATTTTGCTTGCGTCCACGAATAGACTGAGCTCCCCTTTGTGTTCGCCCAAAAACCGCCACCGATTGGAGCGCTGAGCACAGAGCGCGCACCGTGCACGCTCCAGGAGCGCGAACGTATCCACTATGTGGAGCAGTTACAGGAGCGCGGAGCGCAAGAGGTTCGCGAACATAGTGGATACCCGGCTTAAGAATGACAGAATCGTTACTTACTTAGCTTCGTCTAGCCTGGTCTTAAGCGCAGCGATCTCATCCTTGAGTTGGTTGACATACGTCCGGTCCTGTTCTGCGCGCGCATGTCCGTCGCGGCGACATCTCTCGAGTTTGTTCTGTTCGCAGTCGAGCGCGCGTTTCGCTTCTTCTAACCGTTCCAGTAGAGCTTGCTGTTCTTGGTGAGCTAGTGAAATAAAAGAGGCAGTTATGAATTAACTCATTTTGTACAAGAAAGTGGCTTACTCATTATTACACATTCGTTTTTAGTATAAATGCCTAGTACTAATAATCGTTAAGTGAGACGTATAGTTTAAAAACCCACCAAAACCATATCAGAACAAAAATAATGTTCCGATTGCATATGAAGCTCCTTCGTTGCTTCTGTCGCATAGCACTGACAGTTTTCAACAAAACCCACTAAAATTCTATTAAATCAGCTCACAAAAGTAGCAGTTTGTTGCAAACACCGCTAAAATATCCATTTATATTATGTCTTAAATGGTTTTTTGAGATTTACCATTATTTTGTTAAAAGTATTTTAGAGGATTTCGAAACTAAACTACTCAAGTATAAAATGTTTCATATACCTTTTACCGATGTATAATAATTTTGCTATTTATGAGATGTAAACATGCTCATATTCCTTTATTACTGCCTACTTACCTGTTTTTCTTAGAGTAATTTTTTTTTTGTTGTTTTATTTATAAGGTTCACCAACAATTCTACACTATGATATTTCGAGTTTAATCGATTTATGTCACTGTACGTTCTATTCGGTTAAGTCTAGAATTAGTTAGCAAGCATTTTTCGAGTCAATTTTTAAATATTCCTATACTTTACATTACCGCAATCGAATTGAAATACTTCATTTAATGAATTTAGCTCTGTTTTATAAAAGTAGTGAACATTACCCATAAGTAACGCCTGTTGTTTGTCGTTCTCAGCTCTAAGCATGGCCTCGTCGTGTTGCAGTATGAGCTGATCACGCGCAGCCAATAGTTTCTTCTCCCGTTCGCGCGCGGCCGCCTCGCAGCATTCCTTCTCACTTGTCAAAGCCGCGATAGTCTGACTTAACTTGTGCTCTAAGGCTTGGCGGAGTTGTTCCTAAAATATAAAGGATAGTCATGGTCGAAATGTATCGGAAAAGGCACGTTTGGCTATTCATAGAGGACTATTAGTGCCCACACTTATGTATGGAAGTAAAAGTTGGGTATGGCAAAAAAAGCATGAGAGCAGAATAAATGCTGTAGAAATGAGAGCATTGAGAAGCATATGTGGTGTGAGTCTGAAAGATAGAATAAAGTATAGTGTGATTAGAGAGAGAAGCGGCATGAAAGTGGATATAGTGACAAGAATAGAAAAGAGTATGTTAGGTGGTTGGGACATGCAGAAAGAATGGACGAGGAAAGACTGACTAAGAATGTTTATAAGGCTAGTGTGAATGGAACAGTCGCAAGAGGAAAACCTAGGCGAACGTTTCTCGATCAGATGTTCTGGACAAAGGCCAGGTTAAGACCTCCTTGAACCGACGGGCGTGTATGAGAAATGTGATGAAAGTGAATGAAGCCAGAGAAGTGTGTCAGGATCGTAACAAATGGAAATCCGTAGTCTCTGCCTACCCCTCTGGGAAACAGGCGTGAATCTATGAATGTATGTATGTGTGTTATAGAGGTCAATATATTTGCAATTTACTTTAATACCCATAATAATTATCTTGAACAAATACATTGAATTGAATTGAAAAATAATATTTTTTTAAATACTCTCCCCACTGATACTACTTATACTTGTAACAACTTCATACAACACCCAGATTTGGAACAAATATACATACATACATAGATTCACGCCTGTTTCCCAGAGGGGTAGGCAGAGACTACGGATTTCCATTTGCTACGATCCTGACACACTTCTGTGGCTTCATTCACAAATAAAATAAAAACAAATAAAATAATATATTAATAATAATATATTTCTGGAACAAATATTTGTGGATCATACAAATTTCTGTCTCTTACAGGGATGTAACCTACAAACAACCTCATTCAGCGCACTGCGAACAGCGAGGCCATCACTTAAAATATTAATCTTTGGGAAAAAAGCGTGAATGTACTATCGGCTCCAGCGACGGATGACCATTTCAGAAAAATTTTCGCTTGCACATGTTGACCAGTTGAGTTTGTATCGCCTTAGAATCAGTAAACAAATGTAAAGTGTAAAAAAACTCAAACAAAGAAAGGGGCGTGTCACGGGTACGGGTACCAAGTGTTGGCCTGCTATGCGATTTTAACCTTAGGAGTGGTCATCCGTCGCTGGAGTCGATAGTACAAAACTAAATCAACATAGTTTTTTTAGATTCCTAGCAATTTGTGTTTCAAATTACTAGTATTCTTAACCCCTCCAGCTAAGGTAGAATGCTTGTATTAGGAGTGCGTTCACGTCGGTAGTCCAAACGACCTCTCGATCGCAAGTCCAATATCTTATCTATACTAATATTATAAAGCTGAAGAGTTTGTGTTTGTTTGTTTATTTGTTTGTTTGTTTGCTTGAACGCGCTAATCTCAGGAACTACTGGTCCGAATTGAAAAATTCTTTCAGTGTTAGATAGCCCATTTATCGAGCAAGGCTATAGGCTATATATATTCATACTAAGATCAATAGGAGCTGAGCACTAATGAAGAATGTTTCAAAATCGGAGGGTATTTTTTCCTTTTGAGAGCTTCCGCTGCGTGCGCAGGCGTAAACAGTTAAAGTTTCGCAAAAAACATGTATGACAGAATTGTTACCCTTTAAAAGTTCTAAAAAAAAGTCCGCGACAGCATATGTCTATCTTTTAAGGTTGGCTCACTATAACCATTTTTATGCTAACCAAATTTGTTCTAAAATAATGCATTATTTGCGAAGGTATTATTATAAACATGATATTAATCCTTATTCAAATAAATACGTTATTCATCACAAGTATTTAATTTAAAACAAAATTGCCCTTTACATCATTCGATTTCAATGAATATCTTAGGAGATATCGCAGTTTTAAAATAACATTGCAGCAAAATAATTACCCATTACAGACATAGTACAAACGATGTTTCTCCTGGTTTATTCTGCGTGATAACTACTGGTTCGATTTGATAAATTCTTTTAGTGTTGGATAGCCTATTTATCGCTATATTATAACATCACGCTACGACCTACGGGGGCGGCGCAGTAACGATAAAAGCGGGTGAAACCGCGGAAACATCTAGTTTATTATAACATCCATCCTCCAAGAGGACTCCATACCTTTTCTTCCTTAAGTTTGGTGATGTTCTGCGTAGTAGTACGGTTGATATTCGTAATAATCTGTTGGTATTCAGCCTCCTTCTTGCCGGACTGTTGTGACATGGAGTTGCGTGTGTCACGTAACTTCTTTTCACTGTTCTCCAAGTCTTTAGTGAGGCGCGCGACTTGGCCTGAATATTGGTAAAATAAATAGATGTAAGTTAACATTATTTCTCTCGTTCAGTTTTGGTACTAAAAAGAAACTTCACAAATAAATAATCCTAGACTTTATAGACCGACGTCAGTTGAGCAAAGCTTAATAATGTTTTTAAATACTCTTCTCCCTCTAGAATTATTTATATCTACATATCTTCTATAAATAATACCTGTGTCGCGGGCGACTTTATAAGCATTTAAATAATATTTACAAAAAACATCGAGACTAGGAACATTTATCTATTTGTGAATAACACAATTTTTTGCCTATGAGGTGATCGCCGCAGTGGAAGTGACGATGCGACCAACTAACCTACACCTACTACGTCATCTGTTCGTTTCGTCACCGAATTGATGATTCTGGACATTAACTACTGACCCCGGCCTGCCGCTACAGAACTTGTAACTTTAAGTAGTATAACGTAAAACTTGCTTGCGAGATCCAGGATTTTATAGAGTAGTGTATAATTGAGTACGACGCCATCTGTTGACAGGTTTCGTAACTTCTTCGCCTGTGTGACGTCGCTAAGAGATACTTAGTGGTCTGCATAGAGAAGGTACAGTATGTAGTTACCTTTGTAGTTTTCCTGCTGCACCAGAGTGTCCTGCAGTTCGTGCTCGAGCTTAGCGCGCTTGTTGTCGGCATCCTCCAGCATGTTGGCCGTGTCGAACAGCACCGCCTCCAAGGCATCCTTTTCTGATCGCACTCCAGCCAGCTGCTCTTGCAAGTGCTGCTTGTCTTTGTCCAGGCTGTCGATCACTATCTGTAAATATATTGACAAAACATAAGCATTTAATTTTTTTGCAAACAATTAGCTTTATTTGCATACCTGGCTTTAGAGACACAAAATTATGAGGTGATTATTTTCTTAGTGTGACATGTCAGCACTTTATAGCATAGTTGCTATACAGTGTACAACAACTACAAATATGAAGTAACTAAGATTTTTGAAGTGAAAACTTCTTTAGTCGCGTTGAGCACTTTTTGGGTGAACAAAAATCATGGAACTCGCGTCATCGTCACGCTTCCACGCTTTCCATTTTTGAATATTTTTTTTTTAGAATATTTACATAGTCTCAGAAATGGTGCGTCCTACGCAGAAGGTAACGAAATTTTGACCCCCTTAAGAATACCCAATAGGGTATCAGGAACTAGCACCTGACCCGCCCCTTTTTTTTAGAATATTAACAATATCTCAGAAATGGTGCGTCCTACGCAAAAAATAACGAAATTTTCACCCCCTTAAAAACTCCTAATAGGGTATCAGGAACTAGTATCCGACATTTTTTTGTAAGTGTAAACTTATTTAGGCGCGTTGAGCACTTCTTGGGTGAACAAAAATGGAACTCGCATCATCATCACCGAACGCTTTCCATTTTTGAATTATTTTTATAATTTGGTTTATAAAAAAGTGTTTATAATCAAGGATTAAAGTTTTTACTTCTATCGGCAGTCCGGAAATACTGTTTTAATGCAGTTCGGCCGCCGGCGCTCCTCGCCTACCGATCTAAGCGCAACAATACATATACTGTTTCTATACGCTGATACTATTATTTTGTGAAAGGATAGTATACTGTCATGATCGAGCCAGCTCAATTTTGCTGAAAGCATCCTTGCACCCTTGACATTGCCGAATCCATGAGCAACGACACTTGCCAAATATCAACTTATCTTTTACTTTCTTAAAACGTAAGTCTTACTTGTTTCTCTTCACCGTCCTTCACATGATCTTCAAGAGCTCGGTTGATCCTCCCAATAGTCTCGTTGGCCTGTTCCAGCCGCTGCTGCAGACGTATTATCTCCTCGTTCAAAGTGTCCTTCTTGCGGACCATCGCTGTGAGCTGAGAGCTTAGTTCGCCTCGCTCCCTGGCAGAACACAAAACGATAGTGATATTTTTTTTTGTAGGCATATATATTATACACGAAATAATTTCTGTATTGCTTTCATTAACTTAGCCGAAAGACGTCTACTGCTGGACATAGGCCTTCCCCAAGGATTATTACACAGACCTATCACGGACCGCCCGCATCCAACCGCTTCCCGTAACCCTTACCAGATCGTCAGTCCATCTTGTGGAAAGCTTAGCCCTACTGCATCTTCTATCGTATTACAAACATTGATTTAATCATATTGGAGAAAAAGTGGCGATCACACAAAAATCGATCGCTTGAGTTATGCCTAGATGCATACTTGTTAAAAAATTACGAGACCGGTGGGCTGTCATAAGTTTGATTCCCAACCATAAACACTACCGGCGTCTAATATAAACATTTCGGTTAGCTGGCTGGATTAACACATACCCAAATTCCCAGAAATTTCAAATCATTTAAAACTTACCTGACAACTTGTCGTAACTCAAGTTCCACCTTCTCCCTGTCTCCTTCAAGGAACTTGATCTTCTCACAGAGAGACGCCTTGTCCGCTTCCAACTCCATTCGCGTTTGTTCAGCCGCTAATAACTCCTTACGCAAAGAGTTCAAGTCGCCAAGCTGTTCAGACGACTGATTCGACAGACTTGATTTCTCGTCTTCCAACTAAAGAATATAAGCATTTTTATTCTAGATGGCTTAAAAGCAAGCTTAATATCGACATGAAATAGCAGTATTCCTACTGTTGTGTTTCGTTCGGTGAGTGAAAGTGCCGGAGGCCCAACCACCCTCTTCCCCCCTTCCCGCTCCATCTCCCTCCCACTTCCTTTTTCTCCTAAAGGGTAGGCAACGCGCAAGTGATGCCTCTGGTGTTGCGGGCGTCCTTAGGCCACGGTGACCACTTACCATCAGGTGGGCCGTATGCTTGTTTGCCACCATAGTGGTATAAAAAAATTAAAAGAAAGTTGGGACACTAACGGTATTCATCATCACTAGCTCGTTGCCAACTCGGCGAATTGGAACTCGCTGCGCTATCAGTGCAAGGCAAAAGGACCTGTTTACCTACTGACAGCAGTCTATTGCTATCTTATGAAGCTTTAGATACCTACCGTACTTACTATAGGGACCACTATGCTACTAATTTCAATATTTTATATACCAGTATCTATGTGCTACAAAATATCGAAATGAGTAGCTTTGCAAATTGGTAGATGTTTCAAAATTTCTATCTCATTATTAACATCAAGTTTTAAATTTTCTAGTTGCTAATAATTAAATATACTTTTGGGAGTTATTTTGAATAGAATACTGTTGCGCATTTTGCATTCTCTAAAACAGAGGTTGCTAGACTTTTTTTCTCATAAACCACTTTCAAAATGTTGCTGGTTACGGTAGAACTACACCTAGCAGCTACATTTGTACCATATTCTAAAAAAATTGATCACATCTCTACGGGTGACCATTTTCTTTGTTTTATTTTTTTAGTCATTCTCTACCGAAAAATGGAAATTCGGGACCACTGTTTCTGAATATGGAATATGCCAGATTTTACAAGTAACAGTCGCTCAGTCGCTGAGCTTCTTTAAATATTATTTGCCTACATTGATAGGTGAAGTCAAGCCAACATTTTAGTTCTTCACTATCGAAAGCAAATAAATTTTCTCGCGGATCCCCGCTTACGAATTCATCATCATCATCATCAGGCTATAATAGTCCACTGCTGGACATAGCCCTCCCCCAAAGAGAATTAATAATTGCTTACGAATTGTGGACCCCCATTATTTTTGTCACGCCAGCGTAGAACCTTGTTGACTCTTCCGTGGACCTCTGGGGGTCCACCTGGACCACTTTGGGAACTAATGCTCTAGAAAAACAAAATAGTATCAGCAATAAAAGATTTTCTCACATGTTTGACATCGTCGTGTAGTTTCTTCTTATCACATTCGAGGTTCCTGACGGCTGCCTCTAGTTTCTCGACTAGATCTTGCAAGTCACCTCGTTCAAGAAGAGTTCTCTCCAGTTCTATCTCGAGATCACCTGATGAATACAAATAAGTATGTCATCCTTTCGACTAACTAATGGTTACGAAGAATATCAATACTAGAAACAACTATCATGGACATGCCCTGCGTCGCTGGAGACTTTACAAACATACTATTAAAGGACGTAAACTACATCAACATTTAGAACAATTATTGTGGATCCCAAAAATAATTGTGTCGAATTTAAATTAAGAATTGGTCTGGATGGCCGGCTCTGAATGCTGCAATACGAATGGCCCAGCTTGTAATCGCCATCCGTACAGTCAATATGCAAAAATACAAAGTCTCTGCCAACATCACCAGAAATGTCTGACTTTAGGTACCTATATAAAAATATCTATAGTAACGGACGCAAACTACATCTCAAAAAAGTCATTTGTGGATATCACAAATAATTGTTCCGTGAAGGATTTTAATCCAGAACAGTCAGCATTGGGGCAAAATCGAGGAGACCGCTTAGCCACTGTGTCATCCCTGCAGCCAACATGCACATGCTAAGTCTCTGTCAATATCACTGGGCACGTCTGAGGTTATGTACCTATGTATATATAAATATATACGGGGTGTGGCGTAAATAATGGATAACTCTGAAACTGTCGACTGGCCAGATTATCATCTATCATTTACCCCACTTATATCACCATATGCCCATGGATGACCAAATTATTGATATTTTTGATATTATAAATAAAAATCGTACTTACTCATACAAAATCAGCTGCCATTTCTGCAATTGGCGGCATTTTCTCTTTCTGTTTTTTTTTTATGTGACTCCTGAATACTTGTCTCATCAGACCAGTTTCAAGCTTTTTTGTTACAATCTAAGACAACTTCGCAAAAAATACTTATTCTCAAATTTTAACATGTTTTCTAAGGAATTATGCACATTTGGGCCTCTGTATCGAAAAAAAATGTACTACACTGTATGGTGATATAAGTGGGGTAAATGATAGATGATAATTTGGCCAGTCGACAGTTTCAGGGTTATCCATTATTTACGCCACAACCTGTATATTTAAATAATACTGACTTCTATGCTTTTCCATCTGCGACAGTATAGCGTCAGCTTCCAACTTCTGCTGGTCCAACAGGTCTCTGGCTAAGAGAGTCTTGTTGAGCTCTTCCCTCGTCGACACCAGTTCCGAGCGTAGGCGCGAAGAACGTTCTTCTTCGGCCCTGTGTCACAATATAACTGTGTAATACTCTGTAGCTATCTATATTATCAAAGTGGCTAACAAGCTTTCAGCCATATTATAAACGGTAACTACAGCCTGTGTGAGCCTGTAACGCTAGTGATTATAGCAAATTGAGATTCACAAGGATGTAAAAAACAATGCACCTTGTTTACACCAGACGATTTTCCACCTGAGGCTTGGGGCTGTTTATCTAAGTTAATATGATAAAAGCATATACATATCTCCATTTTATTTTCATTATGTAAGCAAACTATTCTTATTTAAGATAGGTAATTTACAAATAAAAGTAATATGTAACGGGTATTAACGCGATCATGCATAATGTTTACCTTTTATAGGCTTGACGTTTCGACCAGGTTACACCGGCCGTGGTCACAGGCTGACTGGTGCTGCGATGTCATGTCTCCGTTTTGAGGCAGAAGAATTTTGATTCACCCTCACTTTTGGCATATTTTTGTTTGTCCATGTACCGTCACATATTAATACCCGTTACATATTATATATATATCATGCAACGCGAAAGTTTAAAAGTTATTAAATAAAAGTAAGCTCTAAGATTTAAGCACTAAGGTTCACAATAAACAAGTACCTCAACACTGCCTCTCTACTAGAAGCCTCGCGGTGCAATTGATCCACTTCAGAGTTCAAGTTCCTCTTCTCAGTTTCCAAAGCTTCTATAGTTTTCTCGAGACGAGAATTTACCTTTTGAAGCTTCTCGTAATCCGATGTTAAAGATTCCACCTGGAAATTACGGCAATATTACTATTTTTGGAGATATGACATGTTAGTATTATAGCCAAAGTAGCTCCGAGTCTTTGTCTGTTTTAGAATTTAAACGCCTAAACAACTTAAGCACTTTTCCCGAAATTGGGAATGAAGGTAGCTCGAATGCTGCTTTTTAGGAAGGTGCAAACGATTGATTGGGTTACAGGTTACTTGTTAATAATATATGGACAGCGCAGAAGTAAGCTTTATCCCAATGTACCAAGGGAATTGTATCAATATTCCCCCACGACGGGCAAGAGAGCAAATGTGGGCAGCGAAACATCCTGTCCCGGCAAGTTTCATTACACCTTCAGAAAACCTGCCACCTGGACACTAACTGCAATGGCAACCTGGAAATCACTGAATCGCTTGCGTAACCAGGTTGGTCGTTGCAAGAACAATATGGCAAATTGGGGCCACACGGACCAGTCGCAAACGCGCTGTGACTGTGGAGCTCCACTGCAAACTATGCCACATTTGCTCTCTTGTCCAATGTGCCCCTCCAGCTGCACTGTGGAGGATCTGTGGAGAGCAACGGACAATGCCGTGGCTGTGGCGGGATTTTGGGCAGACAAAATTTAAGAGTGATCATACATTGACACGAAGAAGGGAATTGTCAAATATTGGAGCAGATTGGCATCACCAAAAATAACTCCTAATTCAGTACAGAAAGTCAAACTAATCAAACCATATTTTACAAAGTATAGCTGAGTTATCTTGTGAATACAATTGGCTAAGTCCCAAATAATATTATACAAACGCCATTTCGATGACTCAGCAATCAGTCTACACCCAACATCAAATCTACGAAAACATAATTTGTTAAGCGGAATTCTTACCATAGCATTAATTTCCACTCTGTTTCTTTCTAGATTGTTCTTATCGATTCTGAGCGCCTCCAATGTCTTCTGCATTGACTCTTTCTCTTGCAAGAGTTGGTGAAGATCAGCGTTGGCTGAATCCAGTTTAGCTGTTTGTAGATAGGATAGTTTATTTATTATATATTTTGAGAGTAACTGATATAGTTTATGAAACGAGATTCGTTTTTGGAATCTTAGTATTACTGGCCAGTTCCTATAATCTAAAATGTCATTGTGATGTTACGAAGGTCTTGTTATTTATAAAAGCTTAAAGAATATCTACTGAAAATACTGAGAATCACCGATTTGCTTAAATCGCTGTCTATCTATGTTATCAATATGAAATAATTTCTAATTACATAAGATTATTTTAATAAGGTTGTTTTCGGATAGGCATACTAGAGAAGAAGTAACGTTTAAACCCTAATTGAAAAAAATATTCAGCAAGAAAGGTATATCAGGAATATACCTTTCTTGCTGAATATTTTTTTCAATTAGGTATCGTAGACAACTGCTTATTTAACATAGGGAGTTTCAGTCTACTCTTAGGGCAAATTGGTGTGAGTATTTGTATATGTGTATGCCATATGTATTTGCATTTACCTTGTAGATCTTGAACCTTGCTCTCCAGCGACGCGACGGTCAAATCGGCCGCTTCACCGTGCTTCCTACACGTTATCAACTGCTCTCTAGAGTTCTGCAGTTTCACCTAAAACAATCACCATTTATAATAACACCAGCCCTGTATATAAACTGCCCCACTGCGACACGGGGCTAATCTCAGTGTGAGAAGGGTTAGACAATAGTCCACCACGCTGGCCCACAGCGGGTTGGCAGACTTCACATATTTTTGCGAACATTATGAAGAACTATATAAATATACTTCAGCCCCATTAGCTAAAGTTTATTTTATTGGTGGAAAAAGACCAAAGCCTTACAACAACCAATAGACGCATAGTGATAATATTTTGGGTCCAAAGAAGTTTAGTTGATAAGCTAAAACACGTTGTGGCTTCTGAAAGGCTTGGTCATATTACCTCGGCCTAGCGTTAACCATAAAGCGAAAGTGTGGCGCAGATTCAGGACGTTGTACGCTGCCGTGTCGTATAAATAAAAGCCACGGGGAATCATTAACGTCGTAATACAAATATCGTGACATCAGCTTCTAATTTTATATATTTAATCGAAGTAGACGTTACTTGGCGGAAGTCCATACGTACATATTGAAAAATATTAG
The DNA here is from genome assembly GCA_963564715.1 of Catocala sponsa. Classification (NCBI taxonomy): domain Eukaryota; kingdom Metazoa; phylum Arthropoda; class Insecta; order Lepidoptera; family Erebidae; genus Catocala; species Catocala sponsa. The sequence continues at coordinate 4,619,478 of OY751337.1, forward strand.
AAAGTATTGCTTAGCCATCGTAGAATCTTACCTGTAGTTCGTGTATTTGTATTTGATACTTATGCAGGGCTGCTTGCACCGCCGATATGGTGCTCTCGGCGAATGCCGTCGCGTTGGCGGATGACGACACGCGTTTTGGTGACCTGTCGTAAACAGATCATAGATATAATTCTTAACGGATATTAACGCTTTCATGCATAGTTTTTACCTTTTTAATGTTAAATGTTTAGACCATGTTTTATCGGCAATGGTCACAAGCTAAAATCAGTCAGCTTGTGACCACAGCCGGTTAATACCTACCCGTTACGAATGATATCTATATTATGCAACGCGAAAGTTTAAGTTATTATATCAGATGATAATATACAGTGATGTTCAAAATGAAATGTAAACAAAAGAAAATCTTTATATTTGAATACCTTTTGGTAAATTTTTACAGTAACTTAGAACCTTGCAAGACAAAATTTCAGATAACTCATTGACCAGTGCATGAGAACTCCCTTAGAGGAAACCTGCTGGTTAATATTTGCAGCTCCTTACAGAAACCTCGTGTCATATTACCTGTCGTGCAGGTGTATGTGCGGCGTGTGCGGCGCATGCGCAGGCGCGTCGGTGTCGGAGTCGTGTATGAGCGCGCGCGCCACTTCCTCCAGCGCACCGCGCATAACGTTCGCCTCGCTACACGCAACTTCTGCCATCTCGCAACGTTCTTCCTGTAACCAATACGTAAGTCACACTATATATCAAAATTTGGGGAGTAAGTGCAACTAGTTCACAAAATTGATAATTTTAATATTTATTTGATTATTAATATAATCAAAGAAATATTAAAATTATCTATACTAATGTACAGAATCTATTTCTTTTGTTTGCCATATTACTAGAATCCAACATCACAGGGTGCACAGCAATCATAGCAACGCAGCATGAAATACTAACGCTTTTTAATCTCGTGATGCCACTACCAGCTGAAGAAATTAACGCGGTACCTCTCCCAACGGATGCAATAACAATAAATCTAACATAGTTTGAAATTAAACATGTAATAAAAGTGTTTAAACTAAAATAAACATACATACATAGATTTACGCCTGTTTCCCAGAGGGGTAGGCAGAGACTACGGATTACCAATTGCTACGATCCTGACACACTTAAAAAAATAAACAACGCGTCAATATCCGTATAGTGTTTAATTTCAATATATAACATTCGTGTAAGCATAAGACAATATTATCTAACATAATTATGTTCTATGTTGTGTTCCCTCACGTAATAGATTAATTGCATCCGTTGGGAGAGGTACCGCTTTAATTTCTTCAGGTGGTTCCTGTTACATTTATGCCGAGGGCTGGGACGATGTTGATCATATTCTATTATAAAACACGATTAATGTTATAATTCTTATTGATATTTGTTTTAGGAATGTTATCTAAAATATTTCAATAAACCAAACAAGAGGAATAGAATCAATAGAATGCATTTTTTTTATTTATATTAGTATAGTAGATACTTTCATACACGTTATTTAAAATAATTCGAACTTAAAATTGTTTTTCGATTTATTTCACAAGTCTGTTCGGTTCTTTGTAACAGGGATGTTGCAGATGCAGATTTTTTGACATCCGCGGATGCGGAAGCGTATACGGATCTTTAAAGACTCACATCCGCAAATCCGGATGCAGATGCGGATGTCCAAATCGATGCGCTATTTTATTTTATATTATTATCATCACGAAAACTTATATCTGGATCCGCATTAACATCCGCGTTGATTATGCGGATGCGGATGCAGATGTTCAAATCGATACGGAAGCTCCGCAATTACGGATGCGGATGCAAATTTTCGCAACATCCCTGCTTTGCAATTCGATTATGAGGACGGTAAAAACATTATCATTGGTGGACTTTTATCAGTAACTAGCGACTCGTCCTAGCTTCGCACAGCTAGTACAAAATCTTAACAAATTATAAACCTAAACCTTCCTTATGGATCTTTCTGTTTATTGGTGAAAATCGCATGAAAATCCGTTCAGTAGATTTGGGTCTATCGCGAACGGACAGACAGATGCGGCGGAGTTTGTTTTATAATATGCAGTGAAAGTGATATTGTTTTTTGTCATTTTATACCGTTATGAAATACGGAATTTTTATGAGCGTAATACAGATGATATTTGCCACAGGATCCATTCTATATTTTACGAAGTATAGCTACGAAATTCTACAGCTGAACTGGAGTCTTGAAAAATATATAAGTTACTTACGAGCCCTTGCAGTTCTCCCAGCAGTCGTTGTATGCGAGCATCTCGTTCACGCAGCTCAGTAATCGCCGCATCTCTCTGCGCAGTCATATCACGCAGATCCACGCGCATACTCTCCACATTGATGTTGCCAGATGCCGTTGTCGAAAGCCCAGTCGATGCCGATTGTCCCATGTTGCAAGGTTGCTGGTTGCCAGGTTGGTAGTGTTGTGGACCAGATTGATAATTCTGGGGCCCAGCCTGGTAATGCTGAGCTCCAGATTGGTATTGCTGGCCTCCGTTCTGGTAGTCAGGTTGTTGTTGCTGATGAAGGATTTAGATTTGAATGAATTAGTTTACAGCAATCGACTTACTAACAAATTTATATCGGGTTTAGTTTAAAATATACAATGTGTACACGGTTCTGCTCGGTATGATTAAAAATAATACTTTTAATAGGCTTATGTTTAACTTATCACCAGATATAGCAAAATATAACAGTCAAAAATAGTAAATAATCACCAAATTGCACAGCAAAATATATTTAAATAGATCAAAATAGGTCGACGGAGCCTATTTTTGGGTGGATTTAAGAAGGAACCTAACATAACCTAACTCTTCCGAGACGGAATGCAGTGATTTGAGGCGTATAGGTGCTAGTTATGATATATTTTAGTAAGCATATTTTGCTGCGAAGTTACTATTTTTGGTGGTCAATATATTTAATGCCCTTTTAATATAAGGATTCTGACTAATATAATAATGTTAAGCCCTAACTACTTAACCGATCACAATGAAATTTCGCACACACGTTGTCAGGGGTACAGAAAAGGACATAATTTCTCTAATAAACTGACGAGTCACAGAATTTAGTTAAGAAACATTTCTCTAAGATTTTACTTTTTTACATGATAGGGTTTACGAAAGGTCTGCTACGGTATTGGACTAGGACATACATACATGCGCTACAGAAACAAACAAAAGAAGAACAAACATGTTATTTCTAAATAAAAGAAAAATTTAGACAAAGTAGTAAAATGTCATATGTGAGTACATAATCTCCCAATAATTTTTATTGCTAGAGATTTTTATTGAGAGATGCCGGTAAATATAAAACTCCGCCTTATATAAATGTTGTAGCGTAATCGGTTTGCTAGGATTAATATTTTTCGAGGTGTATCATAGACTAACGAACAATAAAAACGGATGTTTATTAAACGAAAAATCAACACAAAGACTTTGTGGTCACTTAAAATCACCCACGACACGAATTTCGTGTTATGGCACTTGAAAACACAACTGAGGCCTGTTGTGGCTAATTACTTAAACCACAGAGCGAAAGAACTGCCAAGGTTTTTGCCATTGTGAAATCTGCACACTTACCTACCGCACTTTTTGAAGTAAACTAAGTTAAGGAATTCACATACCCATTTGTGGTATTTGGAGCACTGAGAAAATAATATTTTGGCAATGAATGCGTTCAAATAGCCAAAATATATATAATTTTTGAGTATTGGTAATAGACAGTAAGTACTAATGATAGACAAAGCAAACAAGATAGTGAGCCAATACTCGTTACCTAGTACGGTAACTAGCCGTTCAGTCTAATTGCTGCACGACTATCGATTGATTATTGTACAGCGTTTCTTGAATTGTATTCAAGTATTCCGTGCCTGCAGCGTCCACGAAATCCTTTTATTGAGCATCGTCATGTCAGGAAAATCCTTACTAATACAAATGCGAATGTGAGTTTGTTTGTTGCGCTTTCATGCCCTAACTGCTCGACCAATCATCATGACAATTCGCAAGAACATGAGGTACTTTTCATCCAGAAACAAGTACTGTTACTAATATAACCTTAATTTTTTAACGTGGGGAAATGCTACTGATGCATTCTCCCTCGCCACAAGGGACACTTCGGGCCTGCCGACTAAAACCACCATGGTGTGCCACCTTACTGCTTTGTAAGGTGGGTGGGTCGCTGGAATTAGTAAGTAGAACTTACTAATCTGACCTAGCCTAACCTGCACCACCCTTAAGCGAGCGCAGCCGCGGGCAAAATCTAGTAGTCTATATTCCGATCCGATACCAAAATTGCATTAGCTAAGTTATTTTTCCTATATTTTAATGAACAGATTGCAATTAAACGTGTTAGTTTACTTTTAGAAAATATTAAAATTAAAATTATATTTTATTTTATTAAAATAACTAGCGACCTGCCTCGGCTTCGCACGGGAAGTACAAAACCTTATATAATATGAGCCCTGTATTAAACTGTCTCACTGCTGGGCACGAGCCTTTTCTCATTGGGCAAATGGTTAGGCCATGGTCCACCAAGCTGACCCAATGCAAAGCATATTAACAGGCTTCACATATCCTCGAGAACATTATAAATACTCTCAGACACGCGGGTTACCTTAAGACATATTTTTCTTCACCGTTTAAGGAAGCGATAAATAATTAGTTAATTATTTATGGCTATACACAGCACATAACTTCGAAAATTCAGAAGGGCATGCCTCAAAACCTCCGCGTGGTAATCCAACGGTCTTTCACTGACCTATAGTTTTTGAAATATTGATATCATACCTTGCAAACACCGCTCTGAGCAGCAAACGCGTTGATGGAGTAACCACTGAGCGTGCCGACCAGTTCCCTCACGTTGGAGTCGAACTCGTTCTTAACCCGGTACAGATCACGCTCGGTGTTCGTCTGCAGCTCCGAGAAGTGGCGCTTGACTGACACCACCTCGCGCCACAAGCTGAGTAGACGGTTGTGCTCGCTGGAGTAATAGTCGTTGAAGGCCTGGGAATGTGATAGTGCTTAAATGTGACATATACTCAAGCCTCAATATTATGTAGATAGTACATAATATAATAACCAGCTATGTATATAAGTTTTGTCTTCTGTTTACGCGAATGTTATTCATTGAAATTAAACTACTATATACGGATTTTATCACGTTGTTTATTTGACACTGTTACAAAATTTTTTGAAAAACTGTTACACTACTATAATCACTATTAAACTTTACAAATTTTTAAGCTAATTAAATTATTGAAACTATTAAAACTATTTATACTATTACTATACTATTATACTATTTAGATTTATTTTTACACTTTCCCCGACGTTTCAGTTGCTTTTCAGCAGCCATGGTATAATAGTATAGTAATAGTATAAATAGTTTTAATAGTTTCAATAATTTAATTAGCTTAAAAATTTGTAAAGTTTAATAGTGATTATAGTAGTGTAACAGTTTTTCAAAAAATTTTGTAACAGTGTCAAATAAACAACGTGATAAAATCCGTATATAGTAGTTTAATTTCAATGTATATAAGTCTTAAAAAATAGAGAGTGTGCATGTTGTCATCTGAAACTTATCAAGATTTCGTGGTGCTGCTAAAAATTTCCTGATGGATAAACTTAAAACATTTTGCTCAACCTGGTAATTGAACGCAGGACATTACAATTGTTCTAAACGACAACGTCACACCATAACCCAATGTGGCTGTTTTTAAATAACTATAATAGACAAGTTCTTTTACTGGCAGTATTATGAATAGTATTTTATATTTTGTGGTTGAAAGGTGTCTAAAACAAGTTTTTTTTTAAGAATTAAGAATTTTATTGAAATAAAAACATATTGTTACAATTATTTTAAACCCACCAAACTGCATAACAGTTTGTCGGCGGGATTAGCGCTCGATTATAACATATGTGCTACATGATATATATGTAACCAGTTTTACGCTCTCGGTTTACAGTGGTTTAATAATTAGTATATAATGTTTATTTTAAACTTGCTTCTGCCCATGCCTTGGCCCACATGGATTGTACTATCCCACTTCATAAACAATATCCTACGTTTAATCTAGAACAAGTTGTATCTATGTCCCGAGTTTCAGGTAATAGTAATGGTTTAGACATGACTGAACAAAAACATCCACACATCCTCACTAACTTGTACATTTATAATACTGGCAGTATTGAATTATTATTTTATTGTATTCAAATACAATAATCACTTAATAGTTACACGAGTATACAAGAGCAGCGATAGCTCAGTGGGGAGACCAACAGACTGCAATGCAGAGGGTCTCGGGTTTGAACCCACGTCGCGCACCTCTGACTTTCGGAAATTATATGACTTTTCGAAATTATGTGCGTATTGATTGACAATTATCGCCTGCTCCGTTCCTCGGAGAGCACGTTAAGCCGTCGGTCCCAGCTGCCATGAACATCTATGGCAGTCGTTATTGGGAGAGTGTCGACACAAAAGATCCCACTGGGTCGAAGTGTCGCCGGTCTGCACTGACTGGCCCCCACATAAGATAAGATACACGAGTATACAAATGAATATCCATCCAATACTTACCTGTTCTTCATCCTTCCACTCATCCTCCTTGACAGACATCTCATCTCGCAGAGCCTCCCAGTCATTTGTGAGCTTCTGCAAATCAACAGTAAGAGCCTCATTCAGGTGGTGAGACTCCTCCAGCTGATCGCGCAGCAGGGTGTTTTGCTGTGCCAGTTTCTCACACCTGCGATAAAGAGACAAATTGTAAGCACTGTGCAATATAATATTCAGTATCATCCTTATATCTATGTGATGTATGTTATATTGGTCAACATGGAGGAATTGAGAAAATAGAGGTGGTAAATATCTACTCAATATTTAATTAGATGTTCATGAAACCTTAGGAAGGAAAGGTTAGCAGCTATTTATTTATTGTGAGTTTGTGATTAACTGTCCATTTAAAGGTTCAATTAGAAATGTTATATACTTTTTATAGCTAGAAATATAGATGCAAATATTAATACATGGAACTAGTTATTGAATTTAATTATCATGATCAAAGAACATCCAGACTCAAACTAAAATAGACATCAGCTTAGCTATTTATATGTATTCATAATATACACTGACTTGCAAGTATATACATTCTTGCTATGTGTAATTTAATAATAGTTATTGGTATTTGGTATAGATATAGACAACATTCATATTATATATAGGTATGTACTTATATGGACTGCACGGATGGCGTGGACAAACATTTGTGTGATTCCAAAATGCCTATCGAGTCCCAATGGCACACCTGTGGCCATAGGTTTCCAATTATGTCTCGTATTCCAACGATGGACAATACTTAGACTTACTTGCGCTTCTCCTCGTCCAGCCTCCTGAGCGCGGTTTCCAGATCGTTAATTCTGGCATCGGCGGCGGCTACGGCGGACGATGAAGCCGACGAGATGGGCGGCGGGAGCGCGATGCTAGTTTTAGCGGCCGGCGACCGGTAAGATGACGGTTCGCTGCGAGGCGTCGTCTCGAGCATATGGGTCTCCAGCTCCGAGCATCGCTGCTTATATTGAAGCACCTGGCATAGGTAATATACGAACAGTTTAGTACAAACCTTGTATGATAATAAACGGAGTTACTCCGTTGACATCGCATTTGTTTGGTTCTTTATTGTTAGCTCTTATTGATAATTGATTTAAATTAATTTGCATGATATGTAATTACCTGCTTTTCAACATTTTAAATAATTATTTATGCTTCAATACTGTAGATAATATTTTGATTAAGTATTTGACAGTAAAGTGACATTTGTTTGTTTTGATTGATAATTTATTGACCTGAGCTGAAGCAAATAATTACGTTCGGAAACGTTTACCTTATTTTAAAATATTGAAATAATTTAGCACGGTTACTTGGGCCATTTTACCTTTGCCTGTAGCCTGGACACCAACTGGGCTTGACCTTGCTGCGCTCTCCGATAAGCGTCAAGCCTCCGTCTATGGTCAGCAGCCTCACCCGCAAGACGAGCGCGGAGTTCTTCATTCTGCCGCCGGAGGTCACTGCTGACGCTCCCCACCGGAGAGTCCATCTCCGGTGGACTGTCTAAAGACTTCTTCAAGTAGAAAAGCGTATTTTTATATCAAGTCATGAATTAGACATTCACAAGGAATTTTATATTTTTTTAGCGCGTTATGTATGTTGCGTGTCACTTTAATAAATATATGTATTTTGTTGATTCAAATCATCTCATGTTATAAAACTTAGAACATGTATACGATAGATATTATTTAAATTTATCTATGTATATGCCTATCGAACAATAAGAAACATAGATTAATGAAATATTTAGGAATTTATTAGGTGAATCCGTTCGAGAATATTATGGAATTTGATTCTTTTTAAAGGATTTTTATTTTACCTCCTTCTTCAAACGTTGATGTGGCAAGGTACTCGGTCGCCTACCAATCGGAGCCCGAGCGCTCCGTGGTGTAGTCAGACCTTCCCTGGTCGGCAACTAGGACAACAAAAACAAGTTATAAAACTAGAATAAAACTATGCTAACGCACACCAACCGCATATTTTATTCATCAAAATCTATATGATTTATTTTGGTATAATTTATTTACAATATCGACCTGAAAAGTAACTTTCTTCTTAACCTTCTTGTGCTTCATTTCCAAATAAAAATGACGAGCGGATTTAAACTCAAAAGACATTTTGCACGAGCGCTTAACTCATTCACAATCTAAATTTTCACAAAAATAAAATAAAACCACTATGGAAAAGCGAGGAAATGGAAAGGAGGTCGAAATAAAAAAATAAAAAGACTAAATTCTGAGGTGTGGCTACAGTGAAAATGCGGTTTGCACTGCAGAAATAAGTCGGGTGAGCCTTCGTTAGGGCGGGAAGAATGCTGGCTATCGGACTAGGCATCTAATTACCACCGCCTACAATGCAGTTACTCACCAAGACCCCTTGTTAAGGTGAATAAACCTGTCCCCCGTTAGCACTAAATATATTATTATTTAGTACAATGTAGAATGGTTGCGTATACCCTAATGATTCGGCAAGTCATTAAGCGAATGTCGTCAATTCAACGCTGAATCAATAAAATGTGTTATTTGTAGGTACCTACGTAACGACAGCGTATTCAGCCTTGTTCTCCTTATATTGTTGCCTTTTGCAAGTGTATCTATATTTAGTTAAATATTAAGTTGGGTAAGTATGTACTTACTATATATTTGAAAATTCTGAGTTTACTGTTTCCGAAGTTCTATTTCCATGTGAAATTGTATTAGGTACCTATTTGAGCAAATAGGTGCCTACTTAATTAAATACTAGATTAGCTTGATGCTTTATCATCTGAACCTATGTAATGTTCAACTACATAATAAAGATAGAAACCATTGCTCCTTTTGACCTAATCTAAACGAGAACGCCAATGCTATAGAGAAGGGGCAAATTATTATAGATTTATTTCTTTCTTCTTACTACGATAGACCCCTGTCTGCATTCATTTATGATGACCAAGCGCTGTATGTAAATCACTATAATATTAATATCGACACCAAACAAAATGTCGACCATAAGGGTCAGATTTGGCATGAGGAAATCCATCAAAGAACTAAAGAACAATTACGTTACCCATACCCTCGAGTACGTAAGCCATTTAAAATATGCACTGATATGTCTAGTTGTCATATAGTTAAATCCTAATCCTAACTTCCTAACTCCTAACTAATATTATAAAAGCGAAAATGAGTTTGTTTGTTACCTTTTCATGCCTAAACCACTAAACCGATCATCCTGAAATTTTGCATATACGTTGTCAGGTGTACAGAAACGGACATAGGCTACCTTTCATCCCGAAAAAAATTACTGTGCCCGCGGAAAACAACAATAACGTTCTTATGATAATAGATGGCGCCACGTGTCTTTCGAATCATGATTGAATTATATTATTACAAGCAGAGTACAACCCGAATTGATTGTCAAATTCTAAATTAACGCGAGCGAAGCCGCGGGCAAAAGTTAGTAAATAATAAATCGTAGTTCAGCACACGCCCAAAACATAGATAAACATAATATGTATTATATGAGCTGAGAAACAAGGCAGGCATTTAATCCTTAGGTAAGTACATGTGGAAACAATTTGCAAAGTATTTATTAAGCCTGCTGATCAGCTGGCTTTTGGTTTTACAGTCATGATATGGATATAATTTATACCATTTCAGCTTTAGTATACTTCTTTGAATCAAATGTAACTAACATAATATTATCATATTAAAAACGTTCGCCTCAGTGTAGTCCCAGCTTGAATGTGAATGCAGACATAGGTAAGTATATGGAAAACTCGTAAACAACCTGGCAGTGAAACTTCCAGGCACTATCAACATAAACCTACTTTCGTGTACTCTTTCATACCGCATATTCGAATCCTATAAATCACGACAGAAATGAACGAAAAGTACTTAGACCTACCTACTAAAAGCTTTTATCAACAGATAAAAATATTTTTATGTTCATTTGAACGATGGTGCACAACATGCAAGAAATAACAAAGTTCGTAGTTTGTAACTAGGTACTATTTTAAGCTACTATGTAGGTCAGGTAATAGGTCAATTACCTTACGACTATCGTATGGCATTCACGAGTACTATTAACCTTGTAGAACAATGCATGTAAACAAACCGCAGTACACGATAAACAGTACCATGTTTTTACAACATCATAAGATAAAATGTTCAAGCCTTACCTATTTGTAAGGAAATGTGACGGTGTCCATGTTTCACCTGTGGTTTTACATCAAAATTCGTAAAATGAATTGATAATACGCACGTATCCTAGCAACCCAATCAACGCCTATGCTGTATCAATTTATTAATGCGACGTATTTAATTATATATTTTACACTTACTGACTTACATTATTATACATAATTAATAAACACTATAAAATACGAATAAGGTAAACGGAATTTATTGTTTCAATTTTGTTTTATATAATTTGGAAGATGTGCATTTATTTTTGGTTTCATTTCAGAACGCCTGTCGTTTTATTTATAGCAAACATTGGTAATTTATCACACCATCTAATTTACGAAAATTTCATTTTTAATTAGAATATATGGTATATTTTTAATCCTGTTTAACACGTGCGTTCAACAATAAGTAATGGGGTGGACTGCTCAAAAATTTACGAATATTATTATACGAGGGGTGAGCGATTCGCTTCACTGATCACCCCCATAAGTTCAGGTGTACCTACCTACTTCAATGTTATGATAATGATAACACATTTTTTATTTGGGTTCCACATTATTTGAACAAAACTGATAATAATGTAATAGTAGAACATTAAAAAATGTAAACATAATTATTATTATAATGGCTTTAATCAGTGTTTATGAATGCGTTCTAACTTCAAACCGTTATGTAAGTAGTCGATGACTTTATTTAAAAAGTATTCACGTATTTTTTATTACGGTATTAAATACGCTTAGGTAGATACTTCCTAAGAAGGCTTTGGACGCTTAGGACAGCAGAGATATCAGTCAAAATTGCAAAAAGGCGTCAGTTGCATAAGGGGAAAGACCATTGTCGCCCTGACACAACAGCACCGTTTTAAAGAGCTCTGAAACCCTTCGGTAGATACTTACCGGAGGAACACGACATATACCTAGTAGATATTATAATTTGGATGCAATCTTTTGGGGGTATCTTTTATAATTTTCTTTTCTTTATTACTTTGTAATTTGTATATTTTTTTTAATTTCATAGTTACTGCTTTTATATTATAAGATTTTACATTTATTTTAATTGCATTTATGTATATACCTACTATTTTTGTCGCATGCTATGATCTCTTATTAGGAAGAAAACATAAGACCTACAATATTTGTGCTTAGCTTTTATTTGCAATATATGTGTATTTCTTGTTAGAGATCCTTTTAAATAAATAAATAAATAATACCTTTGTAGTTGTTGCCCAAAATCCAGATTGAGTCGAGATATCATTATGTGTAGCAGTTTATTTATGTATACGGAATATTCAGTTTGGTATAATGCTCGCAATTGACGAAGAGTACATATCGATTCCCAAATTTTCCAAAAAAAACTGCATCTCATTTATAAGGGAGTGATTGAGGGTGTGTAATACCTGCATAAATAGGTATACGTAGGTATTCATTTAAACTCCTTAGAATGAATTTACTGTTACTCTGCACCAATATATTCTGTAGTAGCTTTTAGCCGTTATTTTGTACAGTATTGCTTTAAAAATGTATATCCATATTCCTCAAGGGTCAAACAATATCCTTCCAAATAGCTTCTAAATCGTTTCAAGAGATTTAACGTAAGCAAAATAACAATTGGATTACCAAAAATGCGTCTTCTTCAACGTACATGCACAAACATATTACAATTGTAGATATAAAGGTAGGTACTAGCTGTACACCGCAGTTTCACCAGCTCCATTAGGTCGTAGCGGAATGTTAGATAGCCTCCTCCTTCCTCAATAAATAGGCAGCAAATAGCATAGAGATTTTTCTATATCTGACTGATAGTTTCGGAGATTGGCGTGTTCAAACAAACTATTTCTTAAGCTTGATAATATAAGTATAGATATACAAATAGGATGAATTACTACTGATCAAAGGTCAACCCGTATATATTATATAGCTTTAGTGAAACATAGATTACTACAATTATTTATATTGCATTCAAAATATTTTTCATAGTATCCTGTATGATTAAAACTCAATGTCTACGTACAGTTCTTGCAACTCACGAAGGCGAGCGGGCTTTACGTGTACATGCACAGTGCAGTAGTATGCGTGTTTGACAGAGCGGTCAGTTGCGAGCGACACTTACACACATACATACATAGCCCGCTCGCCATCGTGAGTTGCATGAATTATACATAATATTTGTTGCACAATCATCACATACAAAATAATTATGTGTAATCACGGTAACTAACAGTTCAATGTACCTACTACGTAGTCTACGAATTTGATGTAATAAATTAATGTAAAATCCTACACGAAAAAAATAAGATAGCTTTGATAGTGATTACGAAATTCTTAAGAATAAAGGCGTGTTCTAGAAGTGTTTATATTCATAGTATTTAAACAAGACACAATGGAATAAGCTTGTGTCTGGGACTAGAAATCCGAGCGCCGACCAAGGGATATCAATTTACGATATCATAGGACTAATCCATTTCGAAATAACCCTTGTCCCGCCCCCCACGACTAAGTCGCGATGAAGTATCATTGAAATAGCATATTATACCTATCACTTAGACTCTGACCAAAAGATAGTAAGTACATCTTATAATTGTATATATTGAGGTGTTAAAAATGAATACTAAAGTATGTTAACAAAAAGGCGAACTTATTTTTATTATAGGAACTATATGCTGGAAACAAACAATTTATACTTACTTACAAAGTACACTTGTTTAAATAGTATATAAGAAAACGCTGTGGTAAAAAGAAGAAATAGTGACAAGAGTTCTATAATTAATTAATTACATCAGTGATCTTCCAAAAAAAGCCAGTTTTGAAGTACCCTGAACTACGCTTAACCGACGAGCGGCCGTGAATCAAAATAGCAAAAGAAGTCAGCCTGTGACCACGGCCGGTGTAACCTGGTCGACACGTCAAGCCTAGAAAAGGTAAACATTATGCATGATCGCGTTAATACCCGTTACATATTATATAAGTACTAGCTGTCCCGCGCAACTTCGTCTGCTACATATTAGATAATTTTTGGCCGTTTAAAAAAAACTATCCTATCTTTTAAGTTGGACCAAATTACAGATGATTACGAAATTTGATAAAAATCGGTTCAGTAGTTTAGGAGTCCATAGCGGACAAACAACGTGACACGTAATTTATATTAATTAAGATATCAGGCAACGCGAAAGTTTAAAAGTTATTAATGAAAATGAATAAAGCAAGAGAGGTATACCAGGATTGTAACTAGTGGAAAATTGCCAACAATATCTTCGGTTAACCAAAGAGATTGTTGGCAATGCTTATCTACAGACTTACCTATGTGCAATTAAAATGTTGGATATAGTCAAAATTATCCAATTACAAACGACATCTGCTGCGACGAGCGACGAGCTGACAGCACAACTTCAAAATCCCTGTTATTTCTGCGATGACTAGGGTTCCCAGGAAAGCCTAGTCATTGCAGGAACAACGTAAGATTGTCTGACTTTGGTCTTTATAAAACGCTTTGGCCTACAGCGTTCCGCCGACGGCTATACACAAATGGTTTCCAATTATATCTGGCATCGAGCAGTTAACGGAGTAATGAGAAAAAAAATATACAATATAAAACAGCCTAAATAAATCATTACTCATTCGTAGTGAAATTTTGATAAATTAATTTCTTGATAATCTTTATTTAGGCATCAAGTTTTGTACGTGCGCGGCATCAAGTCTTGTCGCCGTGTGGGGTTCGACGACCGATATCACTATCCAAGATAAGTATTCACATACTTATTCCTTAAGATATGCACATGCCTATTTTTCTAAAAGGCCTTCACATAATTTTATGTCATAGTACCTAATTGCCTTATTAGATTGCCCTCGGGTCTGTCGGGTGTCTCGGGTCCAACAAGTTTGGGTCCTCATACCTCTGCCGAACGACCAAGGCATGGAATTCTCTGCCAAGGCACGTGTTTCCTTCTTCCTTCAATCCTGGGTCCTTTAAGCGGGGCGTGAAAAAGCACTTTCTCAGGCCGTCAAAGTAGAGACCTCAACATCGCCTCTGCTACTATGAGGGCGGTGTGGAGGCCACTGCTCTTAGATCACACGACTGCTTACCATCAGGTGGAGTGTGGTCATTTTGACGAGCACAATAAAAAACAAAAAAAAACAAAAAACATAACTTCACTTTAGTCATCATTTTGTACGTATATATTATTAGTATTTGGCCTCGGCGACTAATCTCAACGTAGACCAGCCATCTCCGGAGTAGATATTATAAAGCACAAGTATGTGCACAAATACAAGTGCGTTCTCAAATAGTCCCGTGGAACGGAAGATCAGGCATAGTTACACACAAAAATGACTGATTTACATGTAGACGATAATACCATTTATTACTTAAAACTAGCTGTGCCCGCGACTTCGTCCGCGTGAAAATTTGTATAAAATGTTGTATGTTTTAGGACAGAACTCCTGTGTAAACGATGTTAAATGTAGAACCATTGGGGACGTACACATACAGATTTTGGGGATTGCTAACGCGAGACAAAGCGACATAGAGTTGGCCATGAGTAAAGCAGTCCGTACTGAGATCTATACCTGCAACGTGTAATGTTTGACCTTGCGCTTTATTTATTGTCATTGCATAACATAAACTTACTGGGAATTGAACGCGCTTAAAACTGAACGGATAATTATTTGGTATGATGGGGATTCTCGGAATAAAAACTATTTTAATAATTACATCGTTCACTTTTATGAGATTGAAACGGCAATAATACTACCTATTGCAGTTTGAAACTCATAAGAGTGCCGTTTCAATCTCAGTTGCACATATCAGAAAAACTAAGGGCTTGTAGGTATGTACCTACTACCACCTCTAGATAGCATTTATCTATATGATAAAAGTCTCGCCATCTCTCTTCTTTAACCTAACATGAGTGAGACAGCATGCAATTTATCTTTAGGATAACTTTTACTTGTTAATTGTAGGAGTGGCCAATGTTCTGTGGGTATAATGATTAAAGATCTTACGAAAAGAAAGGAATGGGAATAGTAAACCTGTGTAAAACTTACTCACTAGTCAAAACGCAGAACAATTTTAATCCTCTTACGTCGATTTCCCTGCGTAAGCTGGCTTAGGGTCAGCGCCGACGGACGGAGCGGCGGCGAAGAGACTAATTCAGTAACAATTTAAATTCAACCTAAAGTGCTTCATAATACGACTGTATTTGGTACAACGAAATAAAATGACCGCGCTTTGAGTCGCTCGCCGTCATTTTATTTCGTTGTACCAAATACAGTCGTATTCTGAAGCACTTTAGGTTGAATTTAAATTGTTACTGAATTAGTCTCTTCGCCGCCAGTCCGTCTGTCAGCGCTGACCCTTATTCGTACCATTTCCAAATGATTGACATCGGCGCGTTCTTCCAATTATGTCTAAAATAACTGACTTTATAAAAAAGTTTCCATAAATCCTATACGATTCAAATAGATGAAAATAAAACACAACCGACACTAAGTACATAACGTTCTCTTATCCGAATGTTTTTTATACATTTCACTTCAATAACAATGCCTCGTATTATACACTCATGAGTTTACGATTTCATTTTTCTTTATGATAACCGTTAACCTCGAAATGAAAATGCACTTTATTGATAAAGTTATCTTTGTTTACGTAACGTAGTCGTATAAAAACTAAAAACCTCTTAATATGTGCATTGCTTGTATGAATTTAATAAACGAAACTTAATAACATAGTTTATAATAAACGTAGTATTTTATAAGATATGACTTTTGATTTATAGGACGTATACTCCATACGTCCAATAAATCAAAAGTCATATCTTTTCCATAATAACAATAAAGTTTAAATGTTTTCAATTTGAAATCAATTGCAATACTCATTACTTTTTTTTATGACATAGGGGGCAAACGAGCAGACGGATCGCCTGATGGTAAGCGATTACCGCCGCCCATGGACACCCGCAACACCAGAGGAGTTACAATTCTTTTCTTGAAGATTTGTAGGTCGTAATGGTCCGGAAATGCCGCAGGCGACGGTTCATTCCACAGTTTAGTTTAGTTTATTTAAATTAATAATAATTTTATCACCCCTCTTATTCTTACCTGTAAAAAATTCTTTTAAGTTTATTATTGTTCTTCTTTCTGTATTATAAGTGTTAAAAAGCACTTCCACTTTACAAAAACTCGCGCGTTTCTATAATGAATAGGGTCACTTGGTATCTTTGCACTATTATCTGTGCCATCTACGTCATTAGATAATAAAGCTCGGTATTTAAACTATCCCATTGCTGGAGATGGACCTCTTCTCGATATGAGAACAGTACGGTCAAAGTCCGCCAAGCTGATCTGATGCAGGTGGGCAGCCTTCATGCTTATACGAGAACTTTATGTAAAACAACACCTCTACATAATAATAAATAAAAAATAAATATTCTATCACATAAGCACAACACCATCTAGCCCAAACTAAGCAGAGCTTGTACTATGCGTACTAGACAATGGATAAATATACATATATAAACATATGTATATATTTTTTTGTAAATACATACATAAAATATTATACATAGAAACACCCAAACCAAGACAAACATCCATGCACACAAATGTTTGACTTGTGCGAGAATCGAACCCGCGACCGCAGGCGTAGCAGTCGGTTATACTAACCACTACACCATCGAGGCCGACAAGATTGTCATGTCTTGCCAGATGTTTCCGAAGATGTCTTAACTCTCTACAAAAACATCGCGAGGCACCTAAATATCTGACAAGACATGCTTTCCTCACGATATCTTCTTTTGCCGTAAAAAACCCTAAACTTGTAACCTCTACGTGTCATGTTCCTAATCGTGGTATTACGAAAAATAAATTTGTTTACTATACCTACCTCAAAATTTCACGGGCGCTGGGCGTCGATATCTTCAATCCTTTCATTCGCAAGTCTTACAAATACAAAAGATAAAAAGAAAATTACCCAAGCCTATCATTGAAATTATGAGATTAAAGGCTTTGTTATCTTGTTTTTCTGTCTGTTGTCAAGAGTGTACTAGTTACGTCACGCTAACTTTTGTCATGTGGGGTCGGTGTTCAAAACAATCTACTGATAGAATACCGTAAGTAGGATATTAGCTAATCATTCTATCAGAACCTGTTATAGCGTAAAATTCTTTAGGCCATATTCAAAATATGAATGAAAACTAAAGGTTGACAGAAATCATTTATTTATTTACGTAACATGGTTAGAATATAATAGTTAGCATGTTTACTTGAGAGACATTAAGGCTAGTTGCTAGATTGAGGCAAAATGCATGAAACTCACAGCTACTCTTATTCAATCGCCTCTGAATATAATAAAATATTTTATTTGATTAAATATCAGTAATAGGCGATAGCTATTCAATTAATCATCCAGTTGCGGTGTATTTAACACTAGTGTGCCCGCGGTTTCACCCGCGTTTATCGTTACTGCGCCGCCCCCGTGGGTCATAGCGTGATGTTATATAGCCTATAGCCTTCCTCAACAAATAGGCTATCCAACATTAAAAGAATTTTTCAATTCGGACCAGTAGTTCCTGAGATTAGTGCGTTCAAACAAACAAACTCTTCAGCTTTATAATATTAGTAAGTATAGATTTGCATACGTGACGTATTGTTAGCCATCAGATCTATTATGGTAATGGTCTTACATAATATGGTGGAGCCTATTGCCTTCTATCAGGGCCAACCTTCCTCTCGCTATTGATATCAGAAGAACCCAATAACACTACCCAACCAGAGTCCTGACTCCTGACAACTCGCGGCAATCATTAGTGTAGTTATAAATGCCCCCATTTAACGAGGCGGTGTGCTGTAGTAGTATTATCCTTACTTCCTTACTAATATTATAAATTCGAAAGTAACTCTGTCTGTCTGTCTATCTGTCTGTCTGTTACCTATTCACGGCTAAACCACTTAACCGATTTAGATAAAATTTGGAAGTACCATTATAGTTTAAAACCTGGAGAAGGACATAAGATTATACTTTTTATTGATGTAGATACCACGCGGGCGGAGCCGCGCTCAAAAGCTAGTTTGAAATAACTCTTATTGGTCAAGTAGAACTGAAACAGTTTTGATAGAAGTGATCTGCCGCTCCCGTTAACAAAACATAAAAATATCAAATCTCCATTGCCTTTATTGTCTTCACATATCAAACATACAACGTTTCTCATTCTGTGCATTTTTACACTACTCGCTAACCACTAGTCTGAATACCTATATTCCTTTTTTAGTTAGAGGCGCTCATAGCCAGTTGCACTCACTGATCGGTAAACAATTAGCGAGGATACGCAACGTTGGGTGCGGTCAGTCTATAGATGAGTGACCGCTTAGTGGTATTTCATCTGATCGTCTCCGTGCTTCGGAGGGCACGTAAAAAGTCGGTCCCGGTTGTTGTCAAATTGACAGCAGTCGTTAAGCCATGTCAGAGGCCTACGGGCGGCTTGAACAACTCTTGACAACAGGTTGGCCACTAACCACACGAAAAGAAAAGAAGAAGAGTTTGATCATATGCTATCTAACCAGATTCTGGTATACATTTGGTATACCTAGGTAACTCATGGTATAAGCGGCGACAGTTTTAGCGCAGCATATGGGCAGAGAACGCGTTGCGGTAATAAGCAGTGTGCATAGTCCACGTGAGCAAAACCGCAAGCACAAAATATACCAGCGCACTTATGCATCCCAAACCATTGTAATACGTAGAAAATTATAATTTAGGCATAACAGATGATTAAAAAATAATTGTTGAAACAGTTTACAATATCTTTATCGCTCTTATCAAGTGCAGTCAGTCAGTTAAAAAGAATATGACGCATGTCCAGTGCGTGGTCCAACGACGGAGAGCAATCATTCGGACGTTGACTCGCGTATCTTATCAAACCCTCTTTTGTTATTAATTTCTAACTCAAAATATTATGACTCCAAGTAGCTGACGGGTATACTAATAAAAAATGTCTGATCACTTATGGTGCTTGTATATGACGCATGTTGCTGGCGCATGCTGCAAACCGAGCCAAAACTCTATGACCTGTTATGAAATAACAGTTGGCACTGAAATTAAAGTAATTCGGAGAATCTAGAGCAATGGGATTTTTATGGCAGTAAGAATAGGTCGCCACTCTATATTGAAAAGGTTTCATTATTTGTATTGGCATTCTGATCTTGAATATATGCCGAGCGGAATGTGCCAAAACAGCCGGTTACAGTTAAGTGATTAAAATCAACACTTTTTGTTTAATACAAATATAAAATATACATTTACCATAACAATGAATGTGTTTAGAATTACTCCGTGTAAATAACTTAAAATAATTAATATTTTCGCCTACAAAATTACGTAAATTTGCACGAAAAATGCATGATTTTTAGATTGTAGCAGTAGAAATCTATCCTATTTTACAGCTTAAACGAAACATAAATAGTTATATTACAATTTGTCCGTCCCAAATATTTAAGTTATTGGTTGACAATAAAGATACATATTTATCAAAAAAGCATTTCAAAATTGTATGAAACAATTTTACTATGGCGGCCGGGCGCCGATTTGAATATGCGCCACACGAGCTCTGTCATTATCTGTCTTACGCTCGACGCAGTCTTCATGTGTTTAGTCACTACTGCTACACTTCACAGAGCACACAGGCGTTCGCATTTCTTGAATTAAGTTAAGAGTTCTCTTTGGAGAAATATTAGTATCAGCACCTGTATCAGTCTTCAAGACTTAGGTATAAATACTTTTAATATCTTTGATGACCGCATCCAATGGATTTTGTATTGTGTCTACTGCGTGGCAATTAACGTACCTATATAAAATGTTTCATGTAAATGTGTAATATTTTGTCGAAATCAGTGCTAATTTTCGATAAAATATAGGCTTACTAGTTTTCACCTGCGGCTTCGCTCGCGTAAATGTAGGTTATGTTTGCAACAGTCCTTTTTTCTGGATGAAAGGTACCCTATGTCCTAGTCTGTACCCCTGACAACGTGTATGCAAAATTTCATGTCGATCGGATGAGTAGTTAAGGCGTGAAAGCGTAACAAACAAACAAACAAACTCATTTTCGCATTTATAATATTAGTAAGGATTAGTCTGTGTTGTTTTAATTATTGTATTTTCAGCCTAATAGTATTTTATGTAAAATCAGTATTTATTTGTGTTTCGGAAAGATATCTAGTTTTGCTTTATCATTTTGAACTATTTGGACCTCGAGCTTTGATAGCTTAGCTACAACGAATAAGTATTTACACATATTTTGAATACTTACTACCTAATGATATTATGTTTATATCAGTTTATCTACTATTATATAATATTTAAAAAAAGTTCAGTGTCCTTTGGTATAAGTTTACGCGAACTAGGATCGCAGGTCTCGGGGCGAAAAAGGCGACCACGGCAATCGGAAATGTGCCCTACAGACCAATTATTATATGCCATAATCTTGCCTCCAATTAATTAACACTAGGCTTAAGCTCGTGGATTCGTCTATAAATACTTATTCAAAAAATATATAATAGCATAAAATATTTATTTTTATATCTACTTATTGCGACGTATGATACCTACACAATCTCAAATTTGTTGTTTTATATTATGATCGACAATATTAAATAGCAAACACAAGAGATTTTTATTAGATTGTTTATTCGTCTTGGTTGATAGTGCGTTGTTGACTTATGAATGCCTAAATATTTTTATTCTATAGAGGTTTAACTCAAAACAATAACATTCAACAAATTACAAATAACATAAAAACAACCATCAATTTGAGTGTAATGTTTACAAAAAGTATATTTTTAAACAGACAATCTAATGAAATGAATAATAAAGTTACATAAACACTTCCGGAAATAACATATTTGTTATGATCTTTAAATAAAGTTTTATCAATCGAACTCTAAAATAAATAATAAAATAAAAAACGCTTGTAGGTATAGAATATATTATTGAAATAATATAAACTGAGCCGTATTCCTCATTTACGCAGGACAAATCGAAATTGCAATTGAAAAACTTAGGCAATATAACAATAACCATTCAATAAAAATATAGCATCGCGTATTCATAAAAGTGGGACACGGCAGAATTGCGACACGATTACAAAAAAAACACCTAGTTGTTTTCCCATAAATTATGTAATAATTACTTTACTGTGTAAATCACGAAGCCCTATAATGAAGCCAGAAAAGTGTGTCAGGATCGTAGCAAATGGAAATAGGCGTGAATCTATATATGTATGTATGTATAAATCACATTCTATATAGCCTCAAATATTCCTACGCACGTAACGACGAATAAATTAATAAACTGAATGGAAGAGATAAAAGACAATAAATAGAAACAAGTCAAAGAACAACGGAACGATTGTCGACGACGCCAAGCGATCAAACATCTGATACGAACATGCAAACTTGAAGACTGAATTAGTCAAAGTTATATTGTGGTCGGTGTACCGGGAACAGACTGTTTATTTGTGTGTCCTATGCGTGTCTGTTCGCCAACTAACTGGGTCACAATAAACGTTTACGACCAAAATGATAATCTTGGTAAATAATCAGCCCGCGATGGGACCGGCTTTCGAAGGATATCGCACACATTGCGATGACTGTTGCCAACCTAACCAGTTCCACGTTGCGTGGAATAGACATGGTGGAATTAAAGGAAAGTATACAATGTAAATAGGTTAGTAATGTATTTTGTTAGGCAATAAGCTCCAATTTTACAAAGAAAATATCAGAATTTGATCCATCTTATATATATCTTATCTTGAGTGTGGGCCAGTCAGTACGGACCGGCGACACTTCGACCCAGTGGGATCTTTTGTGTCAGCCCCAAGATCTATCCCTTAGCTATCTCCTTATGAATGTACTGCATTAGCCGCAGTGTGCAATTCAGAGGGAGAAGCCTGAAGTCTTCAGGGTTTGGATATGCCAATCGCATCAGACCCATCCTCAGTCCAGCCAACGCGTCGCATTCACACACAAATATTTAACACAGATCTGTTATTTATGCCGTATTGTTTAATACATGTGAAGATTGATATATGCGAGAACTGCACGACATATAGATTCCTTCAAATAAAATAGGCAGACATTTTTCTTTTTATTTGCGCCAACAAGTAAAATTTCGTGCCAATTTGCCAAATTCTAGGTCGACGGGTAACATAAACCTATAAGTTGATGCCATATAGGTAAGTTTTAGTTAGGCATTATCGAAGTGGTGGGGTTCTATTGCCAAATACTTGGACAATATACTCATAAATATCAGTAAGCAATAAAACATTTCAATTACAGTTTTATTTGATTTATTAAGATATTGCTGATTGGATATTTTCTGTCAAGATATTCCCAATAGCAATACGAAATTTGGGAACATGTCTGGCAGATATAAACCAACTCGCCTTCTTTCTCACGGGTCCTAAAAACGTAGCTCACGATATGTGGTTCTACTATTACGTCACTGACCATCCAATTGGGAATATCTGTATCGCAAGAGATAAGGATATTAAGACAGTAGAGAGACTTTCAAGAAAACGAGAAGGTAATACTAGTTTGTTAAAATTCATAATGCTATTTCTTTTTTATATTGTACACATATCCTATCCGCCCCTGAATTTCGATTAGGTACAAGTAAAGGGTGAATCCTATTAGAATTGTTACAATTAAAATCCTCGTTTATTGACATCCCTCACCCTTTCGAACAGTCAATCATAGATTGACGCTACATGTTATTAATGTAATAACCCATAGCTATTGACGTGACGGTTTAAAGTTAATGGCTGGGCTTTTGATCAGGTTCATCGATTGTTTAAAGGTGCTCCCTCAATCAAGTTGTGATGTCTACTGTAACATTACAAATTACTAGGTGTCTCGAGGTTTCTATCACGTTAAATTACATTAAAATCCGTTCAGCCGTTTGACTTAATGGTGACACAAACAGACAGACAAAAGACCAAAAACCGTTAATGGGGGTTCTTCTTTGAAAAATTATATCCTATCTCACACACACGTTTTCATAACAAATCCTATGTACACATCCTCATTATAATATAGCTATATGATCCGTTATATAAATTGTTGAGAAAATACATCTTTCGTTTTAACAATTTGTTTTGAGTTCACACAAATTACAGTGAATTTACGACGATACAATGCAAAAATCCGCAGTTTTCTTGCTCCCCTTTTTTCGCGTGGCCAAAAGTTACCTCATTAGCGTCAAACTTTTCGATAACGAACAGCTAACTGGTTATTAACAATAGTATCAACTATTATTATATAGTAGTCTAGCTCTTTAAATTTAAATTTATCCTCCATAATGTTTACTTCGACGCTTCAACTGTGAATAAAACCATAGATTGTATTAACAGCTGTCTAGCTCGTTTTAGCCATTTCAAGTACAACCTAGACAGCTGTTTAGTTAACTTGAACGCTATTATATTTTAGTGCTAGGTCGATTGGAGTATTGGATAGCTTTATTCATGGACTAATTTTCGATCGTAATAGGTATTGAAATAAATTAGTATGATTCAGGTATACAGCAGCGATAGCTCAGTGGGGAGACCAACAGACTGCAATGCAGAGGGTCTCGGGTTCGAAACCACGTCGCGCACCTCTGACTTTCGGAAGTTATATGACGTTCCAAGTTATGTGCGTATTGATTAACAATTATCGCCTGCTCCGTGCCTCGGAGAGCACGTTAAGCCGTCGGTCCTGGCTGCCATGAACATCTATGGCAGTCGTTATTGGGAAGCCAGTGCCCTTTAATATCCTGACACTGGTCTAGCTTTAGGGTATCGTTAGCCTTCGGGTTGCGGAGGTCAGATGGCAGTCGCTCCGTGTAAAAACTGATATCCAGTCAAATTCAATTAGACTAGAAAGCCGACCTCAAGTGACTTGGGAATAATAAAAGACTAAGGAGAAGAAGTTCAGGTATACAGGTAAACATCTAAACTAAGTATATTAAAATGAACCCACGAGGCGTGAAAGTAACATACAAACATAAACACATGTCGCGCGTATGGAATCGTAGTTCAACCTATAACGTACATTTATATGCAGATGTATGTAAAGAGAAGAATTTAAAGCACATTGCCCACACAGGTGAATGTGAGATTGGCCACATTAATATTTTACATGGAGAAGGAGTACTTTTCGTTAGTATACAAGTTATTTTTGAAGTGAAAACTTCTTTAGGCGCGTTAAGCACTTCTTGGGTGAACAAAAATCATGGAACTCGCGTCATCGTCACGCTTCCACGGTTTTTTTTTTTAGAATATTGACAATATCTCAGAAATGGTGCGTCCTACGCAAAAAATAACAAAATTTTGACCCCCTTTATAACCCACGAAGCTAGCATCCGACCCGTCCCTTATTTTTTTTTTTGGTTTGTAAAGAAATGTTTATGATCAAGGATTAAAGTTTTCACTTCTATCGGCAGTCCCCAAAGACTGCCCCAAATTTTGATTTTATTTACGTACGAATTTCGACTACTAGACAACCACCAGTTTCTATAAATTGTATTATCTGCGTTCGAGTGTGATTTGATCGCTTGTTATTGCTCTACAGCTTTAGCTACAGGTATAAGAATAGGTACTAACAACTTATTACCTAAATTGCTGGCAAGCTATAAAAGAAAATCTCGAATAAAATGTATGCGAAAAATATATAAAAACAGGAAAAGGCTAATCATCTATACTAATATTTTAAAGCTGAAGAGTTTGTTTGTTTGAACGAGCTAATCTCAGGAACTACTGGTTCGATTTTAAAAAAATATTTTAGTGTTGGATAGAATATTTATCGAGGAAGGCTATAGGCTACATAACATCACGCTACGACTCACTCACGGGGGCAGCGCAGTAACGATAAACGCGGATGAAACCGCGGGAACATTTAGTAGAATCATATGTGTGTTATAGGTTTAAATGCACAATTCCTAGAAAAGGTCATTCATGAACGCGAGGAAAGTTTATTAAGTTTTAATTTTTATTACTGTGTTGTTGCAGTTCTTTTAAGTATTGCAGCAACACAACGTAATCAGAGGTCAGATGATTGTAGTGTTTTTAACTTTTATCTTAATAATAACTTCTTACTTCAGGCTGTTATTCAAAATCAATCTTCGATTGCCTTGTCAGATTGCGACATTACAAAATAATTTAACGTTGCTGAAAATATTACATAGTCAAGTATATCAGTACTTCTATACTAATATTATAAAGAGGAAAGATTTGATTTTTTGTTTGTAACGGTTTAACCTTTTGACCGCCACGGACGTCCATTCTCGTCAAATTAAACCGTGCTTACGACGCCACCGACGGCATGGCACGTCGAAAATACGACTATTTTACAGTTCAAAATAAACATAAAAAAATATGTTTGTCGTGTTCCTTTTACCTATTATTTAAAACTACATTAATCATTGCCTGGCGTAGGGGGCACGACGCTACTTTTATGCTGTGGCGGTCAAAAGGCTTAACTCAAAACTACATAACCGATTTAAAAAATTCTTTCACCATTAGAAAGCCGTATTATCAGCGAGTAACAAAGGATATATTTTATTTTAAAAAAGTACTGTTACTAATATAACCTAACCTACTTTTACGTGAGCAAAGCCGCGAGCAAAAGCTAGTTACACATAAACACGTAGTCTCCCGCCTACATACATACATACATAGATTCACGCCCGTTTCCCAGAAGGGTAGGCAGAGACTACGGATTTCCATTTGTTACGATCCTGACACACTTCTCTGGCTTCATTCACTTTCATCACATTCCTCATACACGCCCGTCGGTTCAAGGAGCTCTTAACCTGGCCTTTGTCCAGAACGCCTCCGATCTGATCGAGAAACGTTCGCCTAGGTTTTCCTCTTGCGACTGTTCTATATCTCCAAAAGATTATGGAGAAGGTGTATTACATCCACATTTCGCCAACTATATTTTTAGATCCCACGTTGTACGGGCAGAAGCCTATTGGAGTCTACCAGGTACAAATCCAGACACTGTGCTGCTACTGAGATTTTTAACAGAAATACCCAATAACACTGTCCGAATCGAATACACATAGAAACATACACAGCACTTCACTATACATAGGTACCACTGATCTAAGCTGGCTTAAGAGAAATGGACCTGCAGCATGAAGGCAATAGAAAATATTATATTTTTTAAGAACATAGGTTATTGAATTCGATATTTTAATTAGTTGATATAGCTGAGTTAACACAAGGTAGTCTGTGACGTGTCATTTTTATTTAATTTTTTATTCCGTAGTCTCTATTTAAACAATACAAAGTAGGTAGGTTCAAATAGTATAGTACTGAGTCCTGTTTAACATTTTAATTACCCTCTAATTTTCCTGAAAACGTTCGTTGAAACCACTGAATCTATGAAAGCAGTAAACTTTAATACCATTTCCAGGTTTTAATGCCGGGTTATGGTAACTCCATGCAAATTATAATAACAGTTTCGAAACAGACTTTGACGTGAACTCGAGGTTGAACGAGTACTCAGGACATTTGCATTACAATCGATACAGCACCGTATAAGGAACATTCCTCAGGTTTCGACATGTCGCCTGTCAACCTTCCTGCTTCCCATAAAACCGTCATGAATAGAAATCGTTCATTAAATCCGTATATCCGCGGTTCGTGACGTTCTCGCATGTCGCATCCCGACTTGCGAACTTCCCGCTCATAAATATCGTTTTATGTCATGTGTCAAAGCCGCCATCTTGGTTAACCGGTAAAATTCAACAAACATAAGTTTGCCGTTAACACACTCCTATTTCTAAATTAAAGTGCGCTACGCCCTTGACATAGAGTCCAAAATTTGGAGAGGCATATTTTTTTAGCTAACATTTTTTTACTGTTGTTTATAAAAATGGGAGTGCTCGTCTTCCTATCGATTGTGCCAACTGGTGCTTACCGCCGATCTCGATTCGTCGGCAATCGGCGGGCAATCGAGTAGATTACTCGAATTGTAGCCTCTAGTGATGTTACGAGAGGTGTAACTTCAGGCGCTTAGTAGTTTTGTTGTTTAGCTCGAACAGGCGAGGGTAATATTTTTGCAATTTTGCAGGTAATTACGGGCGTCATTTGCGACTTGCAAATGCTTGCGCTTGCTACGAACTATTGTTGGATGTCATGTCACGGATCATGAAGTGAAATACATAATTATATACTAACATTTACAACTTAGGAACATTTTATGATCATAACAATTTACTTTTGGCATGCTTGTTAGGAAACCTACTGTTGAATTTATATCTTCTCTTCGGTTAGTCAGGACTTTTGATGTTAGATTTAACGTTTTATAAAAAGATTCTAGCAGTTTTAGAGAGTCACTTCATTTTATTTATTTTTGACTATTTCGAATATTTTCTTGCTATTTAACAAGAGAAAAATAATAATTTAATAATAATATTTTTTAATTTTATAAGAATAATTTTAATTTAATAATAATAATAATTTAATAAGTTAATTACAAATTAGCAAATGTATATTGTTTTCGTGTGAAAAGACAAGCTCGTTTTTATCGAATTGTAATTTTTACTCTTATACTTAATATCTCTTTAGTTTTGAGTTTCAGAATAAAGTCAACGTTCTGTCAGTTAACTTTGAATGGTTCTATTTATGTAGAACGTTATAAATAATTATCTATTATTTAGATGGCGTCATGTTGTATAATACAACACACAGTCATACTAGTTCAATTAAGTATGAGATAATGTAGAATTGAAGGTGACATACATAGTACCAATTATATGTGGAACAGATGTAAAAACATAAACGCATTTTAGTGCACTCTTAACTTGTAATATGTAATACGGTTTCAATACATATTTAGGTACGTACTTCGAAAAAAGCGTGTATAGAATGAGCAAAACAAAATGATTATCTCGTGGCAATTTCCCGAAATTACCAAAACGATCCTTTCAGTTTCAGATACAAAACGCTTATGTAAATTTATTTGTGTTAGGAACATTTCGTCTAAATTTGATTTTCGTCTGCACGCACGATATTCCTCCAATAGCTTAGCAACAGTCCTAAAATTGTTTTTCTTTTAATAAGACCACAGGTTAATAAGTAATCATATTTTATCAAATTTATTGCCAATTTTAAGTAAATAAACGTCAAATGAAAGTTCTGAAAGTTTCTAGATATTTGTTATCACGGTAGCACTTATAGCGACATTAATATTTTACCTAGATACTATAATTAATATTTCTTATTGTTATAAAATGTCTCGACATCCACGTAATGTAACATAAGATAATAATGGGCAATTTATTGCGAATGTCTACATTTTATTACATATAATATAGATATAACTAATGTTATGTGTGCAAAGTTCATATAATAATTGAATTATGGAATAATAAAGTACAATTTTAAGAGTAATAATTGTTTAATCAAATCTAAGGGTCGGTTTTTTTATTGTAACTGTGTATATATACATATATAAACTTAAGCAATGAATATGTTGCCTATACGAAATCTGTGAAAATGACTAATTATAACTTGAGGTCTCTCTGATATTTGAAAAATCGATTCAAACATGAAATAGCTTAACCAATCTAACGAAATATTTAAACAGGGTAAAAGTAAACAGTCGAAAGGGAAAATCTCTATCTTTTAAAACATTACAGTCGGTCACAGAACTTTAGGTTATGTAGGTATCCGTGAAACGTTAAGACGTTGTTCTATTTTAAGGCCGTGTAGTAGACACCGGACTAAGGTACTTAACAAATCTCTCAAAAGATTTATGTACGATATATTTGTCATAGGTAATCTTTTTTGAATCACCTATAAGCAATGATTTCCCAGTGTGGTTATGGCACGTCCGAAATTGCAAGCGTTCATAGGTTCCTTGATAACAGATATATTTGCTTTGATTTTGTATTATTTGTTCGTTTACTACCACGGATATTTGCTATATTAGATGGTTATAATTTATAGTAAATCATTTTATGCCCGTGGCTTTGCCCTCGTGAATGCCACGGGATCACATACCGGGATAAATGATAGCCTATATCCTTGCTCAGGATACAATGTATCTCTTTGCCAAATTTTATCAACATGGGTTCAGTGGTTTATCCGTGAAAGTGTAACAGGCAGACAGAGCTACTTTCGGATTTATATTATTGGTATGAAAGTATGGTTAATAAGTAACTCGTAATTTCTACCGTCCTTTCAAGACACAAGCAGGCGTCTCTACATCTATGTGTGTACATAATATGTGTGTATACTGTATAATTATACAGTGTAGATAATATTCCCTTAAGGAAGTGTACCTTGAAGCTTGAACCCATAACTTGTTATCATTCGTCGTAAACTCACTTGAAAATGTTAAATTTAATATTATAATTGATCATGTTGCAAGGGCTATCAGTTTGTTTATAACGACCAATTTATGGCATGCTGCGATCATTAATTATCAACAATTTATGACAATGCCGTGCGGTTTTTGGCCACTTCATAAAATACATGAAATATGTTGTATTAAAAGTTGTGTAGGCAATGCCAAATTCAAATTTAGTGCAAAATATGTCGTCAAGGCCGTAGTATAAATCAAAGTTTAAACTATGAACAGAGCTTTTAAACTATCTATAGGTTAAGATACAGGTATTTTATGTGATAATTAATAATAATATAATAATATTCTATCACATACACACAACACCATCTAGCCCAAACTAAGCAGAGCTTGTACTATGGGTACTAGACAATGGATAAACAAACATAATATATACCAATTTTTATAAATACATACATATTATACATAGAAAAACCTAGACCGAGACAAACATCCATGTTAATGCACACAAATGTTTGACTTGTGTGGGAATCGAACACTCGACCTTAGGCGTGGCAGTCATTTCGGCGATGTCTGAGAACAAAAGCTGTTTATAATAACAAGTACAATCACCCCCTGAGAGGTTTTCACTTTACTAAGAATAACCTTGTACATATATGTATGTATATCCATTGTCTAGTACCCATAGGACAAGCTCTGCTTAGTTTGGTCTAGATGGAGTTGTGTGTATGTGATAGAATATTAAAATATTTGTAATAATTTTATAAAAATTGGTATAATTTGTTGTGTTTTGTTTGTTTATTATCAGTTTCCTTGAAAATAAGACTTTAATATCAGACAGCGATATAGCCGGTACAGCCCGGCTGCAAATATGCCTAATTATCTTATTACCGCATATTTTATCTATGTTATTGTGTATAAAAATGTTGTAATGACAATTTTGTATATTTTTACCAAACAGAAGGACAACTTACTAATCAAATAAATAACCAATCTAATCAAAAATCTTTAAATTATATTATACGTTTGGCTGTTCATAGAGGACTATTAGTGCCCACACTTATGTATGGAAGTGAAAGTTGGATATGGCAAAAGAAGCATGAGAGCAGAATAAATGAGAGCGTTGAGAAGCATATGTGGTGTGACTCTGAAAGATAGAATAAGAAATAGTGTGATTAGAGAGAGAGATGCGGCATGAAAGTGGATATAGTTACAATAATAGAAAAGGGTATGTTAAGCTGGTTTGGACATGTAGAAAGAATGGACGAGGAAAGACTGACTAAGAAAGTTTATAAGGCTAGTGTGAATGGAACAGTCGCAAGAGGAAGACCTAGGCGAACGTTTCTCGATCAGATCGGAGGCGTTCTCGACAAAGGCCAGGTTAAGACCTCCTTGAACCGACGGGCGTGTATGAGGAATGTGATGAAAGTGAATGAAGCCAGAGAAGTGTGTCAGGATCGTAGCAAATGGAAATCCGTAGTCTCTGCCTACCCCTCTGGGAAACAGGCGTGAATCTATGTATGTATGTATGTATATTAATACTGGCTGAATTTGATTTTGAATTCAAGCGTTAGTCATTATTCCGTTCGAAACTAAGCATTTATAAAACATAAAATATATTAATAACTAAAATTCAGAAATACCCTGTTAGTAAAAAGTAAAATACCTAATTTTTAATGAAATAACCAGCACATACGACAAGCACAGGCTATCCAAGTAAAATGTGTTTTGCACTTTGTTCTGCTTATTCATATAGCATACCTGCCTAATACGTTTCAATTAAGCGCGCCTTAAAGCGTCATACATTTAATCTATTAAATCGCAGCAGCACACCGGCGGCCAGCCACAATAAATTTTCAATTATGTTTCGTATTCCAACAATTGACAGGTTAAATAACTTTTAGAGATTAAGCTTCAAACAAATAAAAGCCAGCAAAAATAATTGGCTACTCAAGCATTTTTTTCCTTTGTAAACTACGCTAATTTACTAAGGGTAGATGCCTAGGTAGCTAATTGATACTACAAAAAATACCTGAATACATAGATTTAAGAAGAGACTCAACAAGGTATATCTTATCTTATGCCCCCGGTCGCCGGTTCGCCGGTCTGCACTGACTGGCCCCCACAGTCAGTGCAGACCGGCGACACTTCGACCCAATGGGATCTTTTGTGTCGACACTCTCCCAATAACGACTGCCATAGATATTCATGGCAGCCGGGCCCGACGGCTTAACGTGCTCTCCGAAGCACGGAGCAGGATATAATTGTCAATCAATACGCACATAATTGCGAAAAGTCATATAACTTCTGAAAGTCAGAGGTGCGCGACGTAGGTTCGAACCCGAGACCCTCTGCAATGCAGTCTGTTGGTCTCCCCACTGAGCTATCGCTGCTCTTCAACAAGGTATAATAAGTACAATTTACGATTTTTACATGGTGATTGTAGGTCCACAAATGGGCTGCTTAAAGAAAGTCACCGTATTGCGATCCTACAAACAAGTGTCCACACTCAGAAGAGTGAGTTCACATATTAGACGGCGAATGCTAAATGTACAATTTTCAATATAATGAGCATGATAATACTTAATTTATAATTCAGATCTCATGTTGGCATTGTGAGTCAGATGACAAATTAACGTCCAGAAAGGTGACCATCATATCATTAAACGTAGAAGAGCATCTATAATTTAAATCTTGGCTTCATTACTAAGATCCGCTGTACTCACTTATGCCTCTGCATACCTGTCATGATGCATGCATCAGACAAGAAATCTAATAGAGTAGTTGACTCACACTTTTTTTTGTTATTTAAGTCAAATATTAAAATTACTCAAATTCTAATATAGAAAGAGCTTCTGAAATCTATTCAAAAATAAATAAAATACTCGCGTTTAAAATAGAGGTTTTTTTTTATACAACAGGATTGGCAAACAAGCATACGGCCCACCTGATGGTAAGTGGTCACCGTAGCCTATGGACGCCTGCAACACCAGAGGCATCACTTGCGCGTTCCGACCCTTTAGAAAAGGAAGTGGGAAGGAGAAGGAGTGGGAAAGAGGAAAGGGGTGATTGGGCCTCTGCCACTCTCACTCACCGAACGGTATGCATGTAATGCACGGTACAAACTATGACGTAACCGCTATTTCAATGCAGGTCTATGAGGGAGATAGCGAGATATTCCAATTATACCCTACTATGTATTATATGCAAATTCAAAATATTATTTACTTTGCAAATAATTTTGATACTGTGTACACAAAACGATTTCTTTTGATTGCTATTTGCTCTTGTGTGTTAATTAACGCACAAAATCAAATATTAGCAACTACCCTATTACATCGGAATACCCGACGTTGCACCGTTTTACCAACAGCTCCCGGGGAAACACGCATATTTGTCACTCCTGCATTATCTCTCATGACCTTTAGCACACTGTAATTCGTGAAATCCGGGTAGCCAGTTCTTAACAAGCAGTATGCTGTAGCTAATCATCTTATCATAGGTCAGTGCGAGGAGTGGCGGAGGTCGACTGATAGCTCAACACATGATTTTTACGCGTGAGGTACATACACTTGACAGCGCGTGGTCTGTACGTGGGGAATATAGCAGATGAGTTTATGTAATATGGTTACAAACTTTATATAGCGGGGCGTGTGTGATCATTTCGTTTTGATGATACATAAGATAATTGTATTAATTGAGGTCGGCTCATATATGACTAAGCGCGGTGCAGCTAGAGGGCGACGCAATTCATAAATTTCGATATGACAGCGTTTTAATGAGGTCTAATGTAATAAATAATATATAAACAAATCTATAGTACTTAAATGAATTAGCACGAACAGCTAGCGTATAGTAACACGTTATCAGACGATATTCAAAGATTCCTCGATGATTTGTTAAATACCATAACGTATACGTCGAAATACAAATTAAAAAGAAAGACCCTGAGTTTCTATCCGTGCTTTTCTCATAGAACTAGCAAATATAAATCATAAGTATAAAATATTTTTCAATCAATATGTTTATAAGAAATATATAGAACTACTTTGTTTTCTATATTAATAAAATATATTATATTACTTTGAGCACGTTTTGCGGATCGCTTCATCAGATATGAGCCGACCTTTATGCAGTTTCACAGCGTATTTAAGATCTTCGTAATCCATATTGGTTTTAATTTCTATCGAACGTTACACGAAGTGAGGTTTGTTTATTTATTGGTTCATTTCTTTTTACTACATCATTGATAAATATTATAAGCCACGCGTCAATAAAAATAAATAAAGCTATTATTTTAGTAGCATTCGTCCGCAACTTGTTCGCATGAATAACGGTTGGCTTGTGTGCGTTTACCACACTATATCATATCTCCGGTTTTACTAAACAAAATTAGACGTACTTTGAGTTTTCAAGTTACCAAAGTATGACAACCATATCCCTGTCACCTGTTCAGTCAGTGACCTTAAGTGCTGTCGAAATAAAGCTACAAAATCTACAAGAAAACGTTGTTTTCATTTAAGATCCCTCTACATCGATCGAAATCTCTGACCTCCGCAACCAGTCCCACCACCTTTTTACCTTTTTACCTTGAGTTTATTTATTCGTCTTCTCACGCTAAGACTTGTGTCCTCCAACGGCCATCGGACCTTGGGCAGATATAGTCAGACCTTTGCCACTTGAGCTTATTTAATCTGCAAGCTATGTCTGTAACTTAACTTTTTTGGCAGACAACAACGTTTTCCAATTGATCCCTCGTAGAATCACCAAAACTAAATCGATGCACCACTTCTAATTTGTAAACTAACAATAAAAGGCCCTTTACGTCACTATACCTAAATTATTTTATATTCTCGTTTTCACGACATTTAATTACTTCAACACAGCCATCAATAAACATTGATTTTGAAATATTACATCAGTTTTTTTTATCGACTACATCTATTTTGACACGTGTTTTAATATTCTAGTTACAAATTAATCTATTCTCTATTTGTATTGACTAATGACAAAATTGCCATGATAGTCCAGGAATATTAGGGGTTTCACCTCGGAATGAGAGATAGTCAGCTATAAACTTGTATAAACCTTTATTTTGGCACCCTAAAACTTGTCTCAAAACCTACTTATCGTAGGGCGTCCCCGTCTACAGATATTCCAAGGTCAAAGGTAAAAAAATCGATGCTTTACACATTTATTGCAAATATCTCGTTTCATATGGGTTTTATGCTAATTGTATTTTTATAAATATTGTAGAGGATTAAATTCTCTACAACTTTTGTTTAAACATTTTTTTTACATCTTGAACCATTTTCGAGATAGAGGGCAGAGCGCGCGCAGTGTTTTACTATTTAGAGTATCATTCGAGGTAAAACTGTAGTCCCGATTAAAAATACGCCGTATAAAGTTTATAAATTATTAATAAATATATAATTCTAAATAATTTGTAGTTTTTATTAACTATTACATACATAGATTCACCCCTATTTCCTAGAGGGGTAGGCAGAGACTACGGATTTCCATAACTATTACGTTATAATTAATATTTTTTCAAGAATTCAGTATCTATTCTTTCTTTCTATCGAACCTTGTTGGCAATCTATAATGCTACAAAATCTGAGGACTGTATCGATCGTCTTCGCTATGCACAGTTCATCAAGTTAACAAAACTGAATAAACCTGTGCAGTTATCAAATCTTCCACCAATGAGTGCAGCAGCTTACCAACATTTCAACCGTGTTTATTATCAAGTTCAGACTTGGTTAGGGCATGATTTAGAACCCCAGAATTGGGGTTGGATAATGCGTGATGAACTCCTGAAACCTGTTATGACAATGAATCCACCAGCACCGGAGGAATTGCTTAACACAATATTCTGCAACTGCAAGAATGGTTGTGGTTCGCGATGTGGATGCAGGAAAGCAGGGTTGCATTGCTCTTTAGCTTGCGGCCAGTGTAATGGGCAAGCTTGTCTTAATGCTTCACCATATCAGAGAGATATTAATGAAGACGGTACTTTTGACTCCGAAATCCTGGAAGAACTGGAGACAAATGTCGTTGATGACGAGAACACAAAGGAATTTGAAATTTTACAGCGACTGGAAGACGATGATGAAGAAGAAGAAGAAAATCGAAATTAGAACTTGTAGTCCTTAAATTTTTTAAATTTCAGGATTCATAAATGTATGAAATGGTTTTTTCAATAAAAAAATTAATTAAAAATGTAATTATTTTCTTTTTATTTAGTTAGGAAGTAATTAGTATAAATAAGATTAGAATTAAAAAATAATTAAAGTATTAAACTTAATAACTTTATAATTACACGAGTAGGTAAGTGTTAAAAGAATAGATACTGAATTATTGAAAAATATTAATTATAACGTAATAGTTATGGAAATCCGTAGTCTCTGCCTACCCTTCTAGGAAACAGGCGTGAATCTATGTATGTAATAGTTAATAAAAAATACAAATTATTTAGAATTATATATTTATCAATAATTTATACACTTTATAGGCGTATTTTTAATCGGAACTACAGTTTTACCTCGAATGATTCTCTAAATAGTAAAACACTGCGCGCGCTCTGCCCTCTATCTCGAAAATGGTTCAAGATATAAAAAAAATGTTTAAACAAAAGTTGTAAAGAATTTAATCTTCTACAATACTTATAAAAATACAATTAGCATAAAACCCATAGGAAACGAGATATTTGCAATAAATGTGTAAAACATCGATTTTTTTACCTTTGACCTTGGAATATCTGTAGACGCGGACGTCCTACGATAAGTAGGTTTTGAGACAAGTTTTAGGGTGCCAAAATAAAGGTTTATACAAGTTTATAGCTGACTATCTCTCATTCCGAGATACTTGCCCTAATTTGACTAATATTCTTGGACTATGATGCCATTAACTGAATGAAAACTTCGAGATTTTTACTCTACATGTCTAACTTAACTATTCTACTACTGTGACCGTGTTTTTACTGACAACCATCTGGTACATATAATAAACTTGTAAACCTAGTTGATATCTTCAGAAGAACGATTAAATGAATGGATATAACTTATAATTAATAACGAATGTCTCAGATAGCTCTTAGACACAATAAAAATATTGTAACATATTATGTAGAAGAAGCTAGCATAATGTTCTGTTGAATTTATTTATGTGCATATACCTGAATAGTTCAACAGAATATTAAATACATATGTACGTCTTAATCTTAAAACATACATAGCTCGACGCCTGAGTTACACCAACATTTCGCAACATCTATCTATACAAATAAATAAGATTGAAGTGTCTGTTTGTAATGTCAAAATAACAGCTTTTTATCTAATGCATATGAAAGTATATACGGTACCTATACGAAAATATTATTATAATATTTTTTTAATTTTTGTCTGTCCGTCTGTTTGTTTCGGGTAATCTCCGAAACTTTCACTGGCAGATAGCTGATGTTATAAGGAGTAACATAGGCTGCTTTGATTTTAGAAAAAGAATAGTGTTCCGCGGAGACAAACACTTTTTAGTTAAAATCTACGCGGACGAAGTCGCAGGTAACAGCTAGTCATAATATAAGAACCATTTTAATAAGGCTGACTTCCATAGCGTATACCGATCTTTAGGTGAAATAGACTGGAGTGATGTATATAATTTAAATGACCTGGATGCTATATTAAATGCATTTTATAGTAGAATATATCGAGTTTTTAACATGTATGTGCCGATAAAAAAGGCAAAGTTAGAAAATAGTAGGTACATATACCCAGTGTGGTATACGAGCGAAATTATTAGAGACATAAAACTTAAACACGTGTTACATAAAAGATATAAATTTAGCAAATCTAGAGAGGACTACGAGGCATTCTCACAGTGTAGAGCGAGAGTTAAGGCCGAAACGGCGCGCGTGCTCACAAAAAGTACCGGGACCGCGTTCAAAATCACCTAGTGAGCGAACCGCGAGCGTTCTGGAATTTTATCAGAGCTAAGACAGGAAACTCGTCCAGCCGCAAGATCATAAAAGACGGTCGGGTATTATCTGAGTGCGAGAGCGCCGGAGAGTTCGCCCGCTACTTCGAGTCAGTATATACGCCAGAACCGGCCACGTTGAGCGTGGCGGCGGTCAGCGAGGGCGCGGCTGAGGCGCCGGGAGCGCACGTGGCGCTGACGCCGCTCGCGCCGAGTGATGTGCGCCGCGCGCTTGCGCGCTTGCCGCCGAAGCGCTCAGTGGGGCCGGACGGCATCCCACCATACATTTTTAGGGATTGTGGAGCAGTATTGATGGAGCCTTTACAACATTTATTTAACGTGTGTATTAACACTGCAAAGTATCCCGACCGATGGAAGCTCACCCGAGTAGTACCGGTGCCGAAGGGAAGGGGAGGGCCTGCGCCGAATGATTATAGACCCGTGTCGGTTCTGTGTACTCCGGCCAAGGTGTTCGAGGCGTCCATTTATGGCTGTCTTTATCCGCAGATTAGTTCTCAGTTGTCCGACGCGCAGCACGGATTCCGTCCTGGGCGGGGGACAACGGGTAACCTGCTGAATCTGATGACGCATCTGGTGCCGGCAGTGGACGCAGGGCTACAGGTGGATGTCGCGTACTTTGATTGCCGAAAGGCGTTCGACACAGTTGACAATGACGTACTTCTATCCAAGCTGGCCGGTGTGGGGTGCACCCCGCACACGCTCTCATTCTTAGCCTCTTACCTGCGTGACAGATGTCAGTATGTCGACTGTGGTGGACACCTTTCGGACCCCTACCCTACAAGGTCTGGTGTGAGTCAAGGCAGCAATTTAGGTCCCCTGCTGTTCATTCTGACGGTCAATGACCTCCCGAGGGTAGTATGTAAGTCTATACCTTTATTATTTGCAGATGACTTAAAACTAGTTTTAGAAATAAAACACAGCACAGATCATAGCATACTACAACAGGATATCAATAGAATCTTCGCGTGGAGCCAAGACAATAAGCTGTACTTCAATGTGGATAAGTGCTCCGTACTATCGTTTAGCCGAGCACAAGCTCCGAGCCAGTACCAATATGTCATGGATGGGTTGCCGTTAAAGCGCCTCACAGAGGTAAGAGACCTGGGCGTGCGCTTTGAGCGCGTGCTACAATTTCGGCAGCACATCACAGACGTATGCAAGAAAGCGTACCGAAATTTGGGGGTGGTTTTACGCCAGGGTAATAATTTTACCAACATTGGGGCCTTGAAAGCTCTGTACGAAGCACTCGTAAAGAGCCACTTGGAGTGCAATGCGGTCATTTGGTCTCCACACGAAGAAAAGTACAAATTAATGTTAGAACGCATACAAAACAAATTTCTTAGGTATTTATATATGGAGCAGTATGGCGTGTTCCCAGGGTACCCACTGCTGTATCCTACTTTATTTGTTTTAGGAATGGTGGGATATTACAGACTCGAAGTAAGAAGGGAAGTAGCTCTTGCTACCTACGTGTTTAGTGTAATGCGCGGTAAGATCCACAATCCGGGTATCTTAGAGACGGTGCAGCTGTGCGTTCCGAACGAGTACCTCGGTCGTCGCCGGCGGCCGTCGCTGCTAGCAGTGCCTCGCGCACGCACCAACCTGCTGCAGCGCGCGCCGCTCGTGCGGGCGCTGCGTGTGCTCAACACACTGTCTGACCAGATAGATTTGTTCAGATGTCCACTGAACGTATTCACAAATGCTGCTTATTTCCACTACAGTAACTAGCTTAATTTAAGCGTATAGTATAGTGTATAGTAAGTGTATGTATACTATAGATATAGATATAAGATAGTCTAATTCAGCTACTCTATCGCATTAGGCGTGCCTGTAAAGATAGACGTAAGTTTTATGGTCAATAAATAAATAAATAAATAAGATTTTAGAGTAGTAGAGCCATGCTGATTTCCGCATGAATAGGCCGGCTCGACCGGGGAAGGACTACCCTCTCACAGAATATCGACGTGAAATAGCAGTATTCCTACTGCTGTGTTTCGTTCGGTGAGTAAGAGTGCTGGAGGCCCAAGCACCCTTTTTCCCCCTTCTCGCTCCTTCTCCTTCCCACTTCCTTTCCTAAAGGGTCGGCAACGCGCAGGTGATGCCTCTGGTGTTGCAGGCGTCCATAGGCTACGGTGACCACTTACCATCAGGTGGGCCGTAAGCTTGTTTGCCACATTAGTAGTATAAAAAAAACAGTTTACTTTTAATTAGAATTCAGGGAACCATTTAATACTCTCTCTCTTCTCCACGCAACTCCGATCCCACAGCAGTGTATTACAGGATAAAGAGTAGCAAAAGTGTTTATTCAGAATATGGTCTGTGTGAGTGCTAAGATTCAAGCAAATCCATTTAATGGCATACGTATGATTGTGTAACAAACATCTTTTCCATTTTTCTCATTTATAATTTACCTAAGACTTTACCATTATTTATCAAACACAGAACTCGTTGAACAGGAACAGAGAGGACTTATATCAGAGACATAAGCGATAATACTACGTTTATTATCCAAGTTATCCGAGCAAGGTGTCACATTAACTTGGCCCGAGCACGCATGATCCGCGTGCCGCACTCTCGTGATCGACGAAATGCACTTAATTAGAGCCATTTAATTAAGCCATTACTGCCGTTTACCTACCAAGTCTACTGCTTATCGGTTACTTATTTACTTCTACGCTATTTTTATACTTATTATTCGTTGTTACGCAAAAATGCGTCTGGGAGTCGAAGATTTCAATTTTCTTTTCTGCGTCGTTCCGTCTGGTACCTACCTTATCAGCCGAATAAGGTCCTCATTTGGATTCTCAAGTAATACCAAACTGGACCTAAGCGAACTACTACCCCTATTAGGTATAACTCATAGCGAAAAGTGATTATGCTGTTTACCAAAGATTAAAGGGATTAAATATAATGACCACCAAAAATACTAATTGCACACCAAAATATGCTTACTAAAATATATCATAACGATCACCTATACGCCTCAAATCACTGCATTCCGTCTTGGATGGGT
Organism: Catocala sponsa; assembly: GCA_963564715.1. Classification (NCBI taxonomy): domain Eukaryota; kingdom Metazoa; phylum Arthropoda; class Insecta; order Lepidoptera; family Erebidae; genus Catocala; species Catocala sponsa. The sequence goes on from OY751337.1 coordinate 4,660,625, forward strand.
TAGGTTATGTTAGGTTCCTTCTTAAACCCACCCAAAAATAGGAGCCCGGGGCTCCGTCGACTTAGTTTGATCTCTTTAAAATATTTTAGTAAGCATATTTTGCTGTGCAATTAGTATTTTTGGTGCAACAAAGGCAAACAATTGAGGAACAGTTAAATACTACCCAAGATTAAATAGTTAAAGTGAAATGACAGTCGGCGCCAAAACTACAGAATAGAGGAATTTTTACCCGACTACGGCGAAGCCAAAAGGAAGGGTAATGATTTTGGCAGTCTGGGTATGTATGTTTGTATATTCCACCGTAGCGCCTAAACTACTGAACCGATTTTAATGAATGAGGTGTCAATAGATTCGTAATAATAGCCCTGGTGACATAGGCTATATAAATTTTAAACTCATCTATTTAGACCCTTTTTTACGTAGTCGGGTTATAATTTTTAAACTTTTACCCTGTTATTACGTTAATTACTTTTAAATTTTCGCATTTCGCTTCGTTGCATGATATCCATGTATCTATATAATACTAAACGCGATAATGCATATTTTTTACCTTTTAATGCTTGCTTGACATTTCGACCAGATTATACCAGCCGTGGTCACAAGCTGACTGGTCCCGCTTTCTTACTTTATTCACCGCGCTTGCCCTGCCCTCGAGGCCTTGTGGACGCAGGCGCGCCACGCATGTAAACTCAGAACAGATAACTTTTATTCTGTTCTGTGGCCAAAACAGTCGAACACGTGCGACTTTTATATTTCGAATCAAATCTGTCGGCATTCGGCCGAATATAGTCCGAATTGCCTATGCTTTTGTATGTGCGTTTTGGCACGTTGTATTAAGCCGACCATATGTTTCCATTAAATTTGCACAGGTTTAAATAGGCTTACGTGTCAACATCGCAGCGTTTTATAAATATTTAGTATTAATGAGTCAATATATAGGTATCTAGACATGATGAAAAAAAACAGTGAGCTCCCGCGGCGAAACGTTAGACATTGAACTTGAAGTTCTGTAAATCTCATTTTATAAAGGATAGCTAACTGTTATCCGCAGCTGCTTCTCCCATGCAATATACCGAAAAAGGTTGGTCACAATACTCAACATAGCATAATGTCGACGCCATAGCTAATATTAAAATTTACAATCGTATTCGCGATACGATAGATGAATATTCGTATTCTCTGCAATTCTAAGCTAGCAATGTAACATTCGTTACATCACAAATTTATACATTTTAATAGATTTTCGCGCGTTTATTCTTCATTCTGTTTTTAATGTTAACTTGCTGAAACACTACGACTAATATTTAGGACTCATTTACACATATCGGTTAAAAATATATCCGCCAAGTAAATTGTTACTTCAATAAACATAAAACTAAAACAAGTGAATTGTTCTATTCATATCGCGCTTATTTTTAACTAGTTTTCACCCGCGGCTTCGCTCGCGTAAATGTAGGTTAGGTTTGCAACAGTTCTTTTTTCTGGATGAAAGGTACCCTATGTCCTATTCTATACCCCTGACAACGTGTATGCAAAATTTCATGTTGATCGGTTTAGTAGTTAAGGCGTGAAAGCGTAACAAACAAACAAACTCATTTTCGCATTTATAATATTAGTAAGGATTTGTTTCTGCTGTACTTTATCCTGTGAATTATTAATCTGACGGTTGAAAAATCAGGCCTTAAGTTAAATAAACCTCTTTGCGTCCGTCTAACAAAAAAAAACGACTACACTTCCCTCGTGAAACATTATACAGTGCTGTATACACTTTTATGGCAACAACAAAAGTCATCTAAAAATAATAATGGGCTGCATCCTCTGATAGTGGATATAAAGGAAATTCAGTTCATTGCATGCGTTTGAGCGCACTGCCAAATGCAATCCATATGAACTTTATTTTATGAACATTAAAATTAAATTTTCTTTGTTTTTCGTCGTTAATAGGTTTGTGATTCATTTGGGTTGTTAAAGAATATTCCATTTACCGGTGCAATGAACCGTTCTTTATGTGATATAGAAAATGTACGCACAATAGTCTCTTTGGTGAATATAGCTTACAGGTTTAAAGTTAGGACCAGAGTTCTTACAGAATGCAATACAACGCATGTTATGAGAAACGAGATGGGTGTAAAAACCCAAGATTCAACCTCTTCGTCTTCATGTGACCTTGTGACCCCTATATCTCGGGGGACTTTTGATCCACAGGACCCATATTTAAACACGACCGAGGAATAACCCCAAGGTATCTACACACCAAGTTACAAGTCAATCGGTCCAGTGGTCGCGGAGTTATGCCTGTCACTAACAGACAGACACACAATCCCACATAGTGTTTTCATTAACCTCTGAAGAAGACTCATAGGTTAATAAAGCGGAGCAGTATTTGCGTTTAAACGGGACTAAAGATCGCGAGAAGATTGAATTAGGTAGGTACTAAAAATCGCAATCCTATAAGCTTATACTGAAATCAACAATCAACTCTTTAAAGTACTGTCATTGCATGCGCAGAATGAGACACATCTATACAGTCTGTAACGCGCTGTCTTATTCTCGCGTATACAAAGACAATGTTATACAAATGATGTTCCGGTCTCAGATTTTTGACTTTTAATAGGGTTTTCAGAGATCCTTAAATTGTCATCACAGAGAATCAGTGTTGTCTCTTACCTTGACATAGACTCCGTGCTACTCCCTAGCTTATACTGACTCAAAACCCTTTACCTGAACTGAGCATCAAGGCCATGCGGCCCGGCAGGTACTTAGCCTATGACTCTTATCGCTATCTTCTAGGTATAGCAATAAAAACAAATAATTAACAATCTCATTAACGTGTATAAAGTTAATGATGTACTTAATTATCGAATAAATTTATCTTTAATAGATAACCATACCAAATAAACTGTATTTCAATGTATATTTTGATATCAAATTATCATGAAATCACCACGGGCGGCCAAAGTCCATTAGTTATCTTCATGAATTAAAAAAGTGACCTGTGATATGGCATCTTAATAAGTTTTTACCAACTCAAATTTAAACGAAATAGTCCAACAGTATATGTATATTTTATACATTAACGAAATGGATATGTTCAACTGATTTTCTTTTGAACAACGTGCGACGACCGACCGACGAACTGAGGACGTGTACCATCTTAGCCTCCCCTACCAAGACTACTAAAAAGCATCCAAAACTTCGGGAGAATATCAAAATCGTTTTCAATACCTAAATGTTAATAAACCTATGATACAATCTGTATACAGTACTTTAATTTAAAATGAAGCCTGTGGTTAAAAACGATGTTTGACTTATTTAGCATATTCTATTATTATTACCTTTTGAGTTCTTAATAAGTTTGCTGTTACAGCATGCCGCAAGCGGCTATTCAAACTTAGCTGCTTACTATCTCTATGTAACAGAATTGGGCCAATTTCATTTCAAGACTTTCTAAATTACATTGCTTTAACTGAAATATGTGGCTGCATTATATTAACCAGTGATAAAAGCCATAGTATAAAAGAAACTACAATATTTTGCGTATCTAAAGAATTATGTTTCGAATGGCCAATGCATTCAATTGTTTTGGGACGGTCGAGTCTATAGTTGAAAACATGGCATGCATGTTCTTTGTGTCCGTTGTTTCAATATTTATAAACCCAGCAACACAGGACACATATGAATTTAAAAAAAATGTTGTGAAAATATTGCTCATTATGGACACTTGAACATAAATGTGGCACGAATGGTTAGTTGCCGCTACATTCGTCTTCATTATTCGTCGGCTATTTTCATGTGCTTAACTTTCAGCGCACATGTAATTAATCGGGCATATCGCAAGTACGCATTAATAGTTTTTATTCTTTGTCGTAAGGAATTAAAGGGCACTAGTTTATGACATCTAATAGTTTACGTAATATGTTTGTATTTTTATCTTTGTCTAGTTTTATGCGTAGTTTACTATTAAAACATATTGTACTTTAGAGGAAAATTATTGAAGGTTGAACTATTTAGATTCGAGACTCAAGGTTTATAATGCTAGTGATGAAATTAAAGGCTAGTAAAACTATCCTGGTGGCACAGCGATGCCGAGCATGACTTACAAGACTGCTCTACTTGAGGTCACAGGTTCGATTCCCCTGTCGGTTAAAGTTCTGTCAAGATACTCTTAACATGGAGTCCGCCAACAATCGTCCGCGACCTAAAATCATATTTGGCGAAATATGGGTGTACCGTGAAATACATTTCTAAATATTCCTTCTTGTGACTATGAAATTATTAAATTACGTACTTCACAAAATCTTGTTTTCTTTCTTTTAATTTTATAAGGATTTTTGTACTTGCTAATGTCACCAACAGAGTGATTTGGAAGTCCAAGAGAGAGGCTTTTGCTCAGCAGTGGAACATTACAAAAAGCTGACGAGAAAAAATGTCAATCGTATTAGAGCGCTTCAAAGTTGAAACAATAGGCAAAAAGAACTTCCAGACTAAAATATTTTAAGCATAAAAGGCAAAAACACTGTTAGTAAACCGCACTAGAAACGTGGTACGTTATGGCAGTTACTTATTTTATTTTCTTGGTACAATGAGATTTATTGTTATCAGTATATTTACATAATAAATGTTTACGTTCGTTGTTAACGAAACGAGTTTTGATATAATTATTAACAGTACGCTTAGTAACCGTATTCTCGAATACTTGACTGATTGACTTAGTAACACATATCTTATCTCATGTGGGGGCCAGTCAGTGCAGACCGGCGACACTTCGACCCAGTGGGATCTTTTGTGTCGACACTCTCCCAATAACGACTGCCATAGATGTTCATGGCAGCCGGGACCAACGGCTTAACGTGCTTTCCGAGGCACGGAGCAGGCGATAATTGTCAATCAATACGCACATAATTTCGAAAAGTCATGTAACTTCCGAAAATCAGAGGAGCGCGACGTGGGTTCGAACCCGAGACCCTCTGCATTGCAGTCTGTTGGTCTCCCCACTGAGCTATCGCTGCTTTACTAGTAACACATAACTTTTGAATTGATAATTTGTTTCCAAGCTGAACTAGAAATATGCATGTGTAAAAAATAGGAGCTTATCTTACATATGTGTTATCTAATTCTAACGTGGTAAGCAAACTTATTATATTTATTAATGCTTATAAGTAATGGTTTACACACCAGCTTGTTTATTTTTATTCCATTGAAGTAGGCTTTTATGTTTTGCATAGTCAATCTATACATCTATACAAATAAATAAAATTGAAGTGTATGTTTGTAATGTCAAAATAACAGCTTTTTATCTAATGCATATGAAAATATATAAGGTACCTATACGAAAAATCTATTTTTTTAATTTTTGTCTGTCTGTCTGTCTGTTTGTTCCGGGTAATCTCCGAAACGGCTAAATCAATTTTAACGGGACTTTCACTGGCAAATAGCTGATATTATAAGGAGTAACTTAGGCTACTTTGATTTTAGAAAAAAATAGGGTCTCGCGGAGACAAACACTTTTTAGTTAAAATCTACGCGGACGAAGTCGCAGGTAACAGCTAGTCTATACTAATATTATAAAGCTGAAGAGTTTGTTTGTTTGTTTGAACGCGCTAATCTAAGGAACTACTGGTTCGAATTGACAAATTCTTTTAGTGTTGGATAGCCCATTTATCGAGGAAGGCTATAGCCTATATAACATCACGCTACGACCAATAAGAGCGGAGTATCAATGAAAAATGTTGCAAAAACGGGGAAATTATCTTATGTGAAGGAGACGAAGTTGCGCGGGTCAGCTCTATAGTATATCAGTATTTCTATACAATCCTTCCTTAGTAGTTATTTTGAACACTGTTATGTTGACTGCCTCCGTGACGCAGTGGTAATATATACAGTTGGTGTACCTACATAAGAATTGGGTTGTCTTAGATGTCCGTTTAATTAGGTTATTTTGTAAAGGGATCGGAAGTTAGCGGTGTTCCACGGAAAATCCGTAAAGCCGTTGGTTCTACGCCTTTTCTCTCTCCGATCGTGTTAGATAGCCGTCTAGGACTATGAAAATATATGTTAGAGTACACAGAGATTGCACTTGTGTAAGCGCACACACTTGTGCACTATAATATCCAAAATATGGACAGGCCGCCATGACCGAAATTTGGTATGGAGGACATTAATAATTTGAGCAATATTTTATCTAAATCATTAGTTTCCAAAGTGGCTCAGGTGGACCCCCAGGGGTCCACAGGAGACTCGACGGGGGTCTACGTAAGCGTGACAAAAAAATGAAGATGCACAATTTGTAAGCGAGGGTCCTCGAAAATTTATATGCTTTCGATCGACTGTTGTAAAAACTTATATTGCATATCCCATGTTCAGTACCAGTGGTTTTTCGATTTTTCGGTAGAGAATTACTAAAAAAGAAAGGTCAGCCCGTAGAGATATGAAAAAATTTTTACTTGCATGAACTTCTTTAGCAGCAGGGAGTCCACCGGTACCAGTTAAATTTGGAAAGTGGTCTATGAGAAAAAAAAGTCTGGGAACCTCTGGTCTAAATAAATATCCACGTGTATCCCCACTTTACAATAGATAGTACGCTTTAACAATCACGTAGTCAACGTTCATGGCCGCGCGTCTATCTATACTAATATTATAAAGCTGAAGAGTTTGTTTGTTTGTTTGCTTGAACGCGCTAATCTCAGGAACTACTGGTCCGATTTGAAAAATTCTTTCAGTGTTAGATAGCCCATTTATCGAGGAAGGCTATAGGCTATATATCATCACGCTAAGATCAATAGGAGCTGAGCACCAATGAAGAATATTTCAAAATCGGAGGATATTTTTTCCTTTTGAGAGCTTCCGCTGCGTGCGCTGCGTAAACAGTTAAAGTTTCGCAAAAATCATGTATCACAGAATTGTTCCCCTTTAAAAATTCTAAAAAAAGTCCGCGACAGCATATGTCTATCTTTTAAGGTTGGCTCAATATAACCATTTTTATGCTAACCAAATTTGTTCTAAAATAATGCATTATTTGCGAAGGTATTATGATATTAATCCTTATCCAAATAAATACGTTATTCATCACAAGTATTTAATTTAAAACAAAGTTGCCCTTTACATCATTCGATTTCAATGAATATCTTAGTTATATATCGCAGTTTTAAAATAACATTGCAGCAAAATAATTACTCTATACAGACATAGTACAAACGATGTTTCTCCTGGTTTATTCTGCGTGATTACTACTGGTTCGATTTGAAAAATTCTTTTAGTGTTGGGTAGCCTATTTATCGCGGAAGGCTATAGGCTATATAACATCACGCTACGACCCGAGGGGGCGGCGTAGTAACGATAAACGCGGGTGAAACCGCGGGAACATCTAGTAATATTATAAAAGCTAAAATGAGTTTGTTTGTTTGTTACCTTTTCACGCCTAAACCACTGAACTGATGATCCTGAAATTTTGCATATACGTTGTCAGGTGTACAGAAACAGACATAGGCTACCTTTCATCGCGAAAAAAATACTGTTCCCGAGGAAAACAACAATAACGTTCTTATGATAATAGATGGCGCAACGTGTCTTTCGAATCATGATTGAATTATATTATTACAAGCAGAATACAACACGAATTGATTGTCAAATTCTAAATTAACGCGAGCGAAGCCGCGGGCAAAAGCTAGTATATCATAATTAATAAACATAAGGCAATATTTCAAAAAAGCCTTTTAAACATTTCAAATTATTTTTAGATTTCTGATTCTACTCATAAACATTTGAACTGCACGAATGGCGTAGTGGTTTAAACGGTCGCCTCGCCACTGCCGCCGCTCCCACTGTTGTGGTTTCGATTCCCAGACGGGACAAAATTTTGTGTGATTCACAAATAGCTGTACCGAGTCTTCTTTGTGTCCATTATTTGAATGTTTGTATCATTCCCCGCGACACATGAACTATTCCAAAATCCAATGTTACAAACACCTGATCTTGTTTATTTAAAATTCGAAAATTTTTACTTGATTAATGTAATACTACAAAATGTCACTGCAGTACGAAGTGGCATTCCTAACTTTTGATTAATTAAAAGTAAATATTTGCCCAACCCGCCTCTTCATTCAGTAGTCACATAAACTAACCCTGTGCGTAGAGTAAGTGAGTAGTAAAACGTAAGGCTGAACAAAAGTTGCGCGTTTCGCAGGTGGTTACGTGTTTGTTGAACATTAAATCGTTGCGAAACGTTGATATAAAGTCATTTCGCCTTACCACCTGCCCCATCAAGTCCCTAGAGGGAATAATCGCTATGTTTTTATTTAAGGAAATTGGCTACATCGATTTTCTTTTCAACTTAAACCGGTTTTTTCTGCGTATCTAATTAATTGCTCTAAAACTTTGGAACTGGTTTAAGTATATTCAAACTTAACTGTGCATAAAGGATGTTATGACGGCAACCAAACAAAGCAGATGCGACACAAACACAGTTAATTGCAAAATTACCCACTATCAAAAATAGCACACATTAATCAGGTGAGTATCAAAATTATCACAAACATTATCAACAAGGTTTTTCAATTCAATATGTCTCTGGTATTGTCTGCTCACGTTTCGAGTAACACGAATAATAGATAAAAGTACGACGATCATCTAACTGACGATAATTACTGATAGGATATTGAGGCCAGCGGATAATACTGTATGTTTTATAAACATTTGGCATCCGGGCGGGCATGCATTGTTGATAGTGCATGTCCCAGAAATACATTGCGTCTGTAAATCAAGAGTCAGATAGAGGTGTATTATATCCCTAACTGACCAGCTATGTTTAAGTGCCTTGATAAAAGATGAACTTGTTGCCGTCTACCTATGTTCAGATGCAGACGAATGTTTTGCACGGGAAATCTATTCGGCAATTGAATTCAAGACTAACTAAGAATATAACTGTACCAACAAACAATTTGATAAACAAGTCGAAAAAGTGGAAACTCAATGGATAAGACATTGGACTTGTAATTGAGAGATCATGGGTCTGATTCCCTATATTTGCCCTATTGAGCTACAGACGCGAACCCACTCGTAACAAAAGCATTTTAGCTCACCTGTAGGATTAGTTCCTAAAGCTGAGCAAGAGTATTTGTGAATAATTTGTAAGCTTTGTTAATGGTATAAGTCATGCATGCTCACTGCACATAAATTGTATACTCATTTAATTTATAAGTTATTGTTGTTGACAATAAAGAATCTTCAAACCAATCTTCAAGCAATTTAGGTTAACGATTATGGAACCTAAATATGGAATATAAAAAAACTTATCTTTCTATCATTGCTCGATGTTTGAAAATAAAATAAGCTGTAGAATGTCTGTAAAGATGGCATGCATGGTCCTGTTTGTATGCAGTTCCCATAACCTATGGTTGCCAGCAAAAGAATAGTGATCAGCCAAAAAGGAGTCATCAAAATGAATACACCTTTGGGTCTCATCTTCGGTAATGAGGGGGCAGCGGACAAGCAGTCGCCTAGTGATTCCTGCCACTGTGTATTGTGGCTTCGTATCGAAGACGCGACAATTATTTGTGTATTTTACAAATTATTGAGTCTGTCTAGCCCACTTTGTGTCCGTTAAACTCTGTTAATAAAATTCTCGCAACACAGGGCTATACAAGGCGAGAGAGGTTTTAAAAAATAAATCTGGCAACTATAACATAGATTTCTTTTTTAAAACCTCTGATAAACCGAAGATAAACGACAAATAAAAATTCAACTACGACCTTCTGCAAGGTGGAAATACTCTACATGACAAAAATACATTATTGAAAGAGCATAAATATTGAATTGTTCTTTTAAATTCCATTTTATTTTTATGATAAGGTATTTTTTTGCATAAATTTTAGATGCAATCACGAATGCAATCATCTTTAAAAATACAACATCTGCAGTATAATACCTATGTTACTAGTAGGTTATTAAGAAATATAAAAAAACGAACAGAACTAGACACCTAGACTCGAAAGAAATACGTGTATCAAACAATATTTTTGTTCTTTCTAAACTTACAACAGTGCGTACTGGTAAGGCAACAATACCATACCTATACAGCCAAAATTATAAATTATGCTTTTAGAATTTTAACTGTATCACTGATCACAGTGATCACATAGGTACTTAATTTGCTTCCCTTATTATCTAATATTAAGAATGTGATAGTTATCTGTCCGTTACCTTCCCACGGTTTAGGCGTTGAACGGATTTGTATGAAATTTGGTTTGGAGACAGCTTGATGTTATGGTCCTTCCATAGCATGCAAGCTATTTCGATACCAAATACAACATTTGAGAGAAATGTGAAGTCACGTTTTATATTTAGTGTAAGACAAAAGTATTCTTATTAACCAAGACCACAACTCACGAAATTTTATAATGAGTAATAGCGAAACGGCGCGAGTTCAATGAAGAAAATAAGACTGATATTATGAAGAACTTGAATAGCTTGTAACTTATGAACTATAAAACGATTGTGTTATGTAGTTTATGCATGAAGGGTTCACGTCGTCGATTATACGATTGATGTGCAATAGTACCACAACATTTGAAGCAGTTTTGTACGCTTACAGTTTTACGATTGATGTATGTCGACGTACTACGATGCCGTATTCATTTTTAGTAGTTTGTATGTTGTTACTTATAGACTACTAGTTTTCACCCGCGGCTTCGCTTGCGTAAATGTAGGTTAGGTTAGGTTAGTTTTGCATCAGTTATTTTTTCTGGATGAAAGGTATCCTATGTCCTATTCTGTACCCCTGACAACGTGTATGCAAAATTTCATGTTGATCAGTTGAGTAGTTAAGGCGTGAAAGCGTAACAAACAAACAAACAAACAAACTCATTTTCGCATTTATAATATTAGTTAGGATTAGGATAGTTTTTGATCCAAATATGGCATTGCTTTATATCTAAGCTGACAGCTATTTAATATATGTAAGTATGTACCCTGATGAATTAATGAAACGGAATATAAACAGAACTAACTCATTTCGTTAGTTCGTTAAATATTACTCGTATTTTATAATGAGTAAAAGTTATTGGCAGGCAAGTAAAACTGAGCAGTTGTTAATTTGTAAGGATGTTTTAAATATATACAGTTTGTTTTGTTCATAAATTACAAGTTTTTGAAATTATAAGAAGCATCATTTCTGTAAAGAGGTATAATTGTATTGAATAGTGATAGTATACATTTTTAGTTACGAGTTATACGGGATGACACACCGGGACAAAAATATCATAATATATTTAAATCCAGAACATGCTTTATCTATATGTCAAGTTACAACCACATTCGTTTATGGGTTTACGCGTAATTGATTAATTAAACATCGTCTAGCTGTTTGGTACTCCAGTCATCTTCAGAAACTTTCACATATAAAATATTAGCAGAATTCAAAATATTGACGAGATAATCCATAAGACCAAATTATAATCACAAAACTATATTCGGTTATTTTAAACATATTTAAGGTTGTTTAAATCTTGAGAAAATAGATTTTCTTTCATATACTTTGATAAAATAAACACAATTCCAAATAAATCCAAGTCACGTTACTTAAATCTATAAAACGTTTATTTGAACACCTATCGCAATAAATCTATGGAATCCATATTTATAAAAAGCCAGGGTAGATCCCTGTTCCCGATTAGTCCGTGATGGCATGACTATCGGATATTCCCTACATCGCGCACAAACTCTGTAAACGGTTACTGCCTTCAATTGCGAGCCGATAATGTCCTTACACGTTTCATTGAATGATTTGAAAATAGTAAATGTCTATTTTAGCTCTGTTACTAAAATAAATATAAAGTGTTAACAGATTAGATAATAATTTTAAGTTTCTTTAATACATATCTCTTGAAGACACGTGCTAGTCTGATCGGTATTTCGAGATACTAAAGCGTACCAGCTGACAAGTGCAGTCTAGGTATAATAAGAATGTATTAGTACAGCTAAGTAAATAGTTTTGAGAAAGTATAGTTACATACCGGCATGTCGATCCTCGTAAGCCCGCGTAGTCCGCCCTCCGCGCCCGCCGCCCTACTGCCACGAGGAGCAAGCCTCCACTGTGCCAGCTCACCACCTTGCCCCATCTGAAGCCTACTCGCGTGACTGACATCCTCAACACTAGCCACGCCAACTTCCACCTTACTACCCTTTAATTTAGAATCAACTTCCCCTTTTCCATCGTCGTCACGATTTACATTCGAATTTGATGTTTCTTCGACATTGTCTCCAGTTATTATAATCGTTGGTATTGCTTCAGTAATATCGGCCTTATCGGTATTAACTACAAAAGGTATATTGCTATACTGTTGTATAACACCAAATTTTTCTTTCAGTGAATTAATAACAGCTTTCCTGGCATGCTCGTACCTCGCTTTCGCTTGGTCTTCCCTCCATTTTTTGAGTACTTTACCTTTAGGATCAACATTTTTCATAGTTTTACCAATAAAGTTTCCATACAGTTTTGAAGTTAATGTTCTTTGTACTTTTAAAGTATTAATGTTAGTTGATTTGTCATCAACTGCTGTTTGAGTACTATTTTCTAGTGGTATTTCTTTAACGTCGTTTTGTGCATCTGTACTGCCGTAAGTTTCCCACCATCTCACGGCGTCTTCGTTGATAGGAGCCCGCGATCTGGCCGAATGTGGTGATTTTGATTTATCACTCATTATAACAACATCCGAATCATTTAAACATATTTTCTTTATAGAACACAGTATAGAGATTCGTATTTCTTCTACCAAGGGCTACAGAGTACTGGTGCTAATAGTTCAACACGTAAAAATTGCAAGTCAGTTAATCTCTATTACCCTGTACTACATAATTTTAGTAGTCAAATTGCCGAAATTGCATCTCTATCTAGACAGAAGATTCTGAAAAGGATAGGGTAAGAATAGTGCGTTTTCATGTGGTGTGTAGTTTATCATGGTACACGTTTGTAAGGCATCGACAATAGCTATTGTTACCCCTATTATTGAAAGTCTATTTTCGTGTTTGTAGGTCAGTGTGTGAGGCATTGATTGCAAATCACTGTTGGGGTTCCGTACCAGCGTATCGCTACCTTTGAATCTGCGAATAAATTGTGAACATGTTGTGCGGTTGCCGAAGTGTGTTTTTAGGGGTACAGATGTTCTAAAGGATATTATATCGGCAATAAAAAGATAAGTATCTTGCGCCGTCACACGCGATGTATTTACGGATGCTTAATCGAATTTCCGCATTGACAGGTACTTAGATACGAAGCTTATGTTGCTGATATTTATATCGATCCTTGAGATATTTATTGCCATTAACTCGCACAAACATAATTGCTTGTAATTGCGATAAGTGCGTTTATAGATATTCAAAAATCAGGATATTAAATGTTATGCTGATTATTTGTTTGAATATAATTCCTGTGTAGCATATTGATAACAACCACATGACATAATCCTAACTAATATTATGAAAGCGAAAATGAGTTTGTTTGTTTGTTTGTTACTTTTTCACGCCTAAACCACTGAACCGATCATCTTGAAATTTTGCATATACGTTGTCAGGTGTACAGAAACGGACATTGGGTACCTTTCATCCCGAAAAAAATTACTGTTCCCGAGGAAAACAACAATAACGTTCTTATGATAATAGATGGCGCTACGTGTCTTTCGAATCATGATTGAATTATATTATTACAAGCAGAGTACGACCCGAATTGATTGTCAAATTCTAAATTAACGCGAGCGAAGCTAGTTATAATATAACTTAGACCCAGTTACACACGAAAGGGTAAGCAATGGTGTGTTATACCCACATATTTATAACAATGTTTCTTGGTCCTACTTAATAAGGGACGAGCCCTTTTCCGTCTACCTAGCACATTTCTTCCCCGTGCTTCGTACTTCCTTACTACTACAGTGAATTTTCAAATAGAAGTACCCAGCTACATTTTGCTTAATCTGAAATTCAAACGCGTAAGGTCACAGACCTTATCCTCGCACGCAGACATAAACGCATACTTATGCCACAGAATTATCAAAACAGTCAATCTTCGTTTCTTTAGCTTAACTTCCTTATTTTCGTCTTGCCAAGACTAGACTGGCAATTTAGCAACTATGGCTATCTATACATCTATACAAGTAAATAAAATTGAAGTGTCTGTAATGTCAAAATAACAGCTTTTTATCTAATGCATATGAAAGTATATAAGGTACCTATACGAAAACATCTATTTTTTAAATTTTTGTCTGTCTGTCTGTCTGTTTGTTCCGAGTAATCTCCGAAACGGCTGCACCGATTTTGACGGGAGTTTCACTGGCAGATAGCTGATGTTATAAGGAGTAACATAGGCTACTTTGATTTTAGAAAAACATAGGATTCCGCGGAGACAAACACTTTTTAGTTAAAATCTACGCGGACGAAGTCGCAGGTAACAGCTAGTCTATTAATATTTTTACGTGACATGCCATTTAATCTCTGCAAAGCTAAGTAGGAAATATTCTAACATCTTTCGTTCTATATGGAAGTGCTACACCATACCTGCCATCAATCGAGTTAAATGTTCATGACAGTTACCATTGATCGCTCAAATACACTTCGAAGCACGAAGGAGAAGCCTTTTTGTATACGGTCATCCATCTATGAATATGACGGTGGCAATTTGGTTACTTTCATGAATTATGAGCACCAACATTTTACGTCACTTTACTTGGTACCTATTCAAAATACAAAACATGTATCTATTATTATTTAAATCTTCTTCTTATCGTGTCGATGGCAACAGTTTTTAAATGATTTTAGCCCAGTGCTCGGCAACACGAATCGCATTAGGCATTGGTATATCTCATCATGCGCGCACAATTCTGGGCTCGTGGGGCACGTCAGCAAATGACCCATGGTCTGACAAGATTATTATAATTATTTAGATCACTAATAACACTTACTATAATGAATTATTGCATCAGCTACTTCTCTAACCTACTAGAACCTATTCTAGAACACTGCAACTGACAATTCTTTTTACGCCAACGTAAGCAAACCAAATCAAATCAGATCTTATAATTTATTCATTTAGGTCAAACTGACTTAAACTGATTGGCTCGGTAGCGCTGCGATAGCGAATACGAATGCTGTACAAGGTCTCGGGTTCAATTACCAGGTCGAGCACAGTCCTTTTGCTCTTGTAATAAATTCTAAGCAGTAAATACGGGTTTGGTACTGTGCCCAGTAGATAGCAATAGACTTAACCCCTATTTCATTGCACCTAAAACTATACCTGGCGGAATTTAGATGTAATATACTATTGACAATCCCTTCGGGTCGGCTTCGATGGCGTAGTGGTCAGAGTAACCAACTGTCACTCCTGAAGTTGCGGGTTCTATTAGCACACAAGTCAAACATTTGTGTGCATGAACATGGATGTTTGTCTTAGTCTGGGTGTTTCTAATATGTATGTATTTACAAAAACAAAGTATATATCTATGTTTATCCATTGTCTAGTACCCATAGTACAAGCTCTGCTTAGTTTGGGCTAGATGGTGTTGTGTGTATGTGATAGAATATTATTATTATTATATAAGCATGAGAAAATATAAATCAGTTTAGGTTACAAAATAACACTTATAGACGTCTAAGTTAAATTGTCAATCTACAACTCGGACTGTAATTATCAACAAACAAACAAGTAAACAACCCATGATCCGGCATCAGACAGATCAAAGTCCATCACTCTCTACCATTAAGCATCCCGGATGCAAAGAATCGGGCAGACGTTATCATAATTCAATACTTATTGACTCCTGAACTTGTCCGCAATAATTAGCGGGTTATTTATTGCGTGATGCCAGTGTTTGTGTTAATTAGCGTTACTTACCTATTTCTATCGTTTCGTTATCTAATTATATAACCATGCGTACAAAATTGTAACGGTAGGCATGTGTAGACATTAGGCGCAAGACACACTGAAATGGCATATGGCGTGGACCTGGAGCGTCCAATTTCCTATCCCTTTTTCAGCTCGTACAAAATACATGGAAACGACGTGAAAAAACAGGGTTCCGACCGCTCGCGCCCGGGCTATAAGTTCCTCCAGATCGAATTTCGAACGGCGGCAAAACTTAACGGAAACTGGCCATCTGCGCTGAAGATAGTAGTGTGTGCGCAAAAACAAGACACTCTTGATTCCCTAACTTCTGTGATCCGATAGCAATTTAATACCATTGGAGAGAGATTAAGCACAGGACAAACAGCTTTACGTGTATTCTGAGAAACAGAAGTCATTGGATGTTACTTAGCATGACGATCTTATACTCACTTTTCTCTATCGTCAACTATAGTATTTTCACCACCGAGATGAAAATTGGGTCTAACCAGAATTGCTGAACCGAACAGCGATAGACAGCACGATTACTATGCGTGAAATCTCGGGTTCAATGGTCGTGGAACGAGTAACTGCTAATGTGTTAATCATTCAAAATATTCTCATTAGCAGTACACAGTTTTGAATATTCAACACAAGACGGTCGACAAAAATAGCTTCACTCCGTATTACATGAGACCTACAACCAAATGACTGGTGAAGTGCGGATGTATTACATCTCTGCCTAACCATTCAAGGATATAGTCGACTATTCATGTATATATTATATTATATACATATCTTACGATCCCAGTCTCTCCCAAAAAGTTTATTGTCCACTTGGAAATCGGATCTGAGAAAGACGCATGGAATTTTGGTTCTAGCTTTTACAACTGACACCTAAATCTCTCGTACTAGTTGTTCTGATAATATCGTGGTTATTATTTTGTAACAAGACCAGATTGGATGGCTAGATCTACTAATACCCATAATATAACATTTGGATAGTTTGAATAGGGACCTCAGCTTAAAATGTTCGCTTCGGTGTTTCCCGAGCGCTATGATATATCCTTCTTCAAACTAGGTTTAAAGAGAGTTCTTCTTTCACGGTAGGCAGCGGCTTTGCTGTGTCCTTACATTGCTGAAGTCCATGAGCAGCGGTTACTACTTTCCATCAGGTGGGCCACTTGCTCGTCTGCAACTAAAGGCAATAAAAAAAATAAAAATAAAAAATATTCTTAAAAATAATAAATTTTAAAAAACTCGTTGTTATAACCGTAACTAATTGCTATTTTTGTGTGTAAGTGTGAATGTTTTCTCTGGATACGCATACGACCTACCATAATTTTGTAAGAAAAACAAAAGCTCGAGATCAAGATGTTACTGGTAAGGAGTTAAGTTTCCTCATAAGCAAATTTTCGTGATATTTGCCTTTGATCTTCGTGTTCGAATTCATGTTAGCAGTAAAATAAAGCAATATTGTATACTAGCTTTTGCCCGCGGCTTCGCTCGTGTTATTTTAGAATTCGAAAATCAATTCGGGTTGTACTCTGCTTGTAATAATATAATTCAATCATGATTTGAAAGACACGTGGCGCCATATATTATCATAAGAATGTTATTATTGTTTTCCTCGGGAACAGTAATTTTTTTCGGAATGAAATGTAGCCTATTTCCGTTTTTGTACACCTGACAACGTATACGCAACATTTCAGGATGATCGGTTCAGTGGTTTAGGCGTGAAAATGTTTATATTTATATAACTTTTTTCTGTCTTGTTGAAAGTCGAAGGCACACATCCTCTTTTGCTTTTTTTGTGCTGTTTGCTTTGCAGTTATTTATTCCTTTATTACTTACACATAATTCACCATGTTAACTTCTTTTAAATAAAATTACAATTTTATTTAATAATATGACATTAACTAAGGTCGTCGTGATTCAGTTCCTGCTCGAGATTATCTTAATCACAAATTGAATAACGTCGACCTTTTTAACATTCGCTATCACAATTAAAGTATTACGTTTAAACTGTATATCGATGGGTATTAAGACTGCGCCGAGCGAAATGTGCCAAATCAGGCGGTATAATAAAAATCAACACTTTTTGTTTAATACAAATATAAAATATACATTTACCATAACAATGAATGTGTTTACAATTACTCCGTATGAAAAACTTAAAGTTATTAATGTTTTCGCTTACAAAATTACGTAAATTTGCAAATATAACATAAATTATAACAGTAGAAATCTATCCTATTTTACAGCTTAAATGAAACATAAATAGTTATATTACAATTGGTCCGTCCCAAATATTTAAGTTATTGGTTGACAATAAAGATACATATTTATCAAAAAAGCACTTCAAATCTTCCATACAATTTTACTATAGCGGCCGCGCGCCGATTTGAATATGCGCCGCACGAGCTCTGTCATTATCTGTCTTACGGTCGGCGCAGTCTTATAGAGATTTAAACGTGATTCCTTAATAAAACAACTCAGCTTTGACATTTTTATGACTACACTGACACCCAAGATTATATCAACGTGTCGCGGCGAATTTTACAAAAATTAAAACAACAGATACAAAGAATAGGTACACTGACTCAGAATAAATATTTCTAGATCACACAAATTTTTTCCTGTGCTCACACAGAATCAAACTCACAACACTCGCAGTAAAAATGATGAGACAATATTTTAAACCAATGCCCACTGCGTGCAGTTTGGTATAAGACTTTGTAATTTATGTATTTGCCTAAATTAGAGGTTCCAAGATTTTTTTTCTAATAGACCACTTTCAAAAAATTTTATGAAATCTCTACAGGCGACCTATTTTTTTTTAGAAATTATCAGGGCTTATACTACTACGGTAGGCGGGCTAACCTTTTTTTTAGTAATTCACTACTGAAAAATCGAAAAGACACTGGTACTGAATATGGAATATGCAAGTTTTTATAAGTAACAGTCGCTGAGCTTGTCGAACAGTCGTAGACCCCCGCTTACGAATTGTGAACCTTCATTTTTTGTCACGCTAACGTAGACCCCCGTCAAATCTCCCGTAGAACCCTAGGGGTCCACCTGGACCACTTTGGGAACTAATGGCCTAAACTATACATAGACTACTTGTTTATATCAATTTCGTTATCGGCAATGACTATAAAAGGAAAGAATAAGATTTGTGATTATTAAACGTGTATCTATAAGCCTATAGATTTCGAAAAGCTACGCAGACTACGGCGTAGCTGCTACATAAGTTTTATTACAGAATAGATGTGCCCGCGGTTTCACCCGCGTTTATGATTACTGCGCTGACCCCGTCGGCAGCAGTGTGATATTATATAGCCTATAACCTTCCTCGATAAATAAGAAATCCAACAAACAAATTATATTTCAATTTGAACCAGTAGTTCCTGAGATTAGCGCGTTCAAACAAACAAACAAACTCTTCAGCTTTATAATATTAGTATAGATTGCATGGTACACTAGAATTGCACGAACTAGAACTTTTTAGAGGAATTATTTTTAGTATTTAGTGTCAGAGTGTCAAATACACGTCAATAACAAATATTAGTGAATGAATTAACTAAAACTGCAAAACTTATCAATTGACGTAGGTTTGATTTTGAGACGTCGTGGATAAGACTTTCAGGAACTGGATGAATACTCTTCTTTTCTTTCTTCTTTTTCTTTTCGTGTGGTTAGTGGCCAACCTGTTATCAAGAGTTGTTCAAGCCGCCCGTAGGCCTCTGACATGGCTTAACGACTGCTGTCAAGTTGACAACAACCGGAACCGACTTTTAACGTGCCCTCCGAAGGACGGAGACGCTCAGATGAAATACCACTAAGCGGTCACCCATCTATAGACTGACCGCACCCAACGTTGCTTAATCTCGCTAATCGTTTATCGATCAGTGAGTGCAACTGGCTATATGCAACTGACTACTATTAGTTAGACTATGATATACTATAAGTTATTAGTCTCCTGTCTGCTTAAGAAACGCAACACTCATATTTGATAAAAAATATCTCAGCCAAAGTCTAGAATATTTTTCATTCAAAATCCTTTTACGTAAGCTTAACTTGTACGCTTGTTTACGTTAAATAAACAACCTTGAAGTTAACAGTGTAATTGCAGACAAAATACAAACATTACATGTACAGAAAAGCTAATAAATAATTTGCAACAGCACCCCTTCTTTATATCCGACTGGCTGCCGCCCGCGGATTCGTTTGCCTGTCAGTAGAACATTAGGGTATGTTTTACGTACACATTAGGCAAAAGAATTTTAATTTTATTTATGCTGTTTTAATAGAACGGCCACAAGCCAATGATACTAACTTAACAATATAAAGTACCTAATATTTACAACAATGAAAAGAAACAAAAATATAACCGATCGTACATCTTTCTCACAAAACTTCAAACATGCTATGTACTCGGGGACAGTACAACTTTCTATTAGAATTATTCCAGAGATGGTTTCCTTCTTCTTCTTCTTTTTCGTGTGGTTAGTGGCCAACCTGTTGTCAAGAGTTGTTCAAGCCGCCCGTAGGCCTCTGACATGGCTTAACGACTGCTGTCAATTTGACAACAACCGAATTCCTACAAATAAACAAATTCAATATATAGAATTTGTTTATTTACTTATACTAGCGGTCGCCTAGTGTTCGAAATTCGACCAAAGTTTGCCTGTAAGATATTTCTGATATAATATATACTACTCAAAACAAAATAAGGGCCACTAGTTTATTTACATTTAAGTGCACTTTAGTAAACTGAAAGTAACTGATAAGTAGCATTATATTGATATTACGAACTCTTTGGTGTTTGATCTCTTTTATGCTGGTGTTCGTATTCCTAATTTGAAAAGTATTGGCAACCGTTTTAAGAAAATAAAATTGGATGTTATTCTTATGCTTTTCTTCGATTGTCTTCTTAACTTGTTTCGGTTATTTTAGGAAAAAAGTTTTACTTTTTCAATTTTAATTGATTCATTTATCATCTCGCGTTAATCATGCCACCAGTACGAAGGCACATGGATACAATTACAGCAACCAGAGCCATAACTTTGATTCAAGAAGGACGTTCTCAGCGTTACGTGGGTTTGCAGTTGGGTTTTTCTCGAAGAGCTGTCCAAAATGTATGGAATCGCTTCCAAGAGACCGGCAGTGTTGCCAGGAGACCCGGTTCAGGTAGAGTTCGTGTAATAACGGCGCAAGAGGATCGGTACGTCCAACTAAGTGCTCGTCGTGATCGTACAGTAACGGCCCGTAAGTTACAACACCACCTACGGCTGACAACGGGTACCCGTGTCAGTGATCAAACTATACGTAATCGATTGCACGAAGACCAGTAAATGTCAAGACGACGAGTTGTTCGAATTCCTCTGACCAGGGTTCAACGTGCAAACCGTTTAAGATTCTCCCGTCAGTATTTGAACTGGGGGATTAATCAGTGGAGCAAAGTGCTTTTTACAGACGAGTGCAAAGTAAAATTTTTTAATGATGATCGTCGTGTTAGGTTATGGAGACAACGCGGCGAGCGGTTTTCGGAGACCTGCATCCACGAAGTTGACCGTTTCGGTGGTCCCAACGTAATGGTTTGGGGTGGGATTAGGTTACACGGTAAAACCGAGCTCACCATTTTAAATGCGGGCACCGTAACTGCAGAACGTTACATCGAGGACGTCATCAGGCCTCAAGTGATCCCATTTGCACAGCGAGTGGGGCCTGGATTCATCCTGATGCAAGACAATGCCCGTGCACACACAGCTCGATCGACCCAAACTGTTCTAGAAGGGTCTCATATTGAGGTATTACCATGGCCAGCTAACAATCCGGATTTAAATCCAATCGAGCAATTGTGGGACTAATTGAAACGAAGGGTTAGAGAGAATGAGCAAGGGATCTACAACCAACAGCAGCTGATTGACGCCTTAAAACGTGCCTAGGAGGAGATTCCAGATGAAAACGTGAGGAATTTGATCCAGAGAATGCATACGAGGCTTCAGGAGCGTATTGCTAAGAGAGGAGGACATACTCGTTACTAAAAAGAAGAAACAAAAGTGACAAGAACAGTATTTTGTCTTTTTCCGGTGATTTCTTTTGTTCATGTTTTTCATTCAAAATGGCCAATTTCATTATGAACTTAAAAAAACAATTCGTGATCATTATTTTAAACAATTATTAGCCTATATTATAACCAATAACATTATTTTGTAGTTACATAAGTTAAACAATTTAATGTCTTTATTGTTTTCATGTTACAGCAAAAAATCTTAGTGGCCCTTATTTTGTTTTGAGTAGTATATTATGTCATTATAATTATATTGATATATGTAACCATAGTTACGCGCTTCGACTGCGTGTGTCAAATGCATGGTTGTGTGCGTGTAGTGCTTTTGTCATTAATTTAATGTATTTCCAATGCATATTTTATATAAATATTAGGATTCGCCCCTCCTTCTCCATATAAACTTTAACTGTGCCAAATTTCATACTCCTCGGTTCGCGCAATTTTCGTAAAAAGGGGTACAAAGTTTTTGCTTCACGAATAATTTTAGTATCTACCTGTAAACATCTGTGCAGTGAAGAGTGATCTCACCAATAATACAATGATTTAAATGACCGCCTTACTAAGTACTGGCAAAAAGCTGAGTGTTACAGATTCGAGAGCTGCATGGAACAAAATATTAATGTAAAATACGTATCTGAAATCACGAAAGTCAAATATAGTTTATTCAGAAATCCACCTTTATCCAATTAGTTAAAATTTGTAAAACTTGTGACAAGCAAATAAAATAAATCATTCAACGGATATAAAAATGGTTTGTGTGGATCCTCTTCTCTGTTCACTTTAATACCCATAGCACAAAGCTTTTTTTTTACTTCGGTCACTGGCTCTATAGGCCAATTTAAAAAATAGCCCATATATTTTGTTCATATATCTATCTAACACAAAGACTCAGAGCGAAAGTATTTAAAGTTTTTTCATAGCATTTGCTCGCGTCTTTTTGCCCGCGTGAATCCAATGTATGCATACCAGGATAAAACATATCCAGGAGATGGTCTTGCTACATGCTAAGTTTCATCGAACTGTAGTAGATAAACAAACATCTAAACATACTTACAAACTTTTATAAATATTAGTACGATAGTTTCACATCAAATATATTTTGGTGGTTCTTCTTTGTAAGTTTTGCCAAAACAATGAATCAATATCCTTATTTAGAATTCAATAGAACAACACAAATAATGATCCTTGAATTTGTTTATAATTTTACATGTTTACGTAATAGGCAAGTAGGTCGCGTCGTCTGGGCGGTCCGAACTTTGCACGTCTGGGTGGCAATGCACTCGTACGCAGGAAAATTACCGACGCGTCGGCGACCTGCGCCCGCGCCGACGGATAACCCGACGATACACGAGACAGGTCCTTTTTTTTAGAAAGTAGGTATACTCGTATATATTTATTACATCTTGCTTATATGACCTAATAAGGATTGACAGTGAAGTGTTGTTCACATTTCGACAGTTATTTTGGTGACGAGCTTTTTGAAGTGAAAATTTCTTTAGCGGCGTTGTACACTTTTTTATGATGGGTAAATTCGTAAGACGGAGGGAGAATTGTCATGTAGCGCAATAAATAAAAATTATATTTTACCACATAAATGATAGTACTTTTATACTGATAATTAAAGCAATTCGTGCAAAATTATGTATTCCCTAACCATTCCAAAATATCAAAAATGCACAATGCTAATATTCAAGTTTTCACTTCTGCCGGCACTCCCGGAGTGCAACCCGTTAATTTTTTTTCTACCAGGCGCAGTTACAAGGTACTAATGAGGAAGACTTGAAGCCCGAGCTTTTTAAAAAAATAGCATTATGGCTTATAATAGATTACCAATTGGAATTGTGGTAACCCTTAAAACTTAAGCTTTGTCTGTCGAATATAATGTGTGCATTCATGTGTTCAATTACAATTTAATTAGAGATGAATTAATTACGTCCATTTATTGAATTTAATACATGTTTACAAATCATTCTAGGTAAGCATCTCTTTTGTCATATTGTCATATATTATGTATTAAATTCAATAAATGGATTTAATTAATTCATCTCTAATTAAATTTATATGTATGTATTATATAATTATATTTTGCATGGCCCTATGTTTAACTAATCACCAGATATAGTAAAATATAATAGACAAAAAAAATTTTAACAAAAAAGAAAACCGACTTCAAATAAGAATATTCTAAAACTTAAAATGCACTAAAAAATTAATAAATAATTGCATATTCTTGTGAATAATTAAATTATTGTTATTTTTGGAGTCGGTGTCAGCCGCCCGCGCCGCGTGCTGCGTCTATGTATGTAATTGTGCATGCCAATGTTATGTCATGATTATAGTAAGACGTCTCATGTTTAATTAGTTACAAACCTACCTTGGCTGACACCGACTCCAATAATAACAATAATTTAATTATTCACAAGAATATGCAATTATTTATTAACTTTTTAGTGCATTTTAAGTTTTAGAATATTCTTACTTGAAGTCGGTTTTCTTTTTTGTTAAAATTTTGTTCATTTCTCAGTTTTTAGTGAACCTTGCCAAATATGAGAACATCATCAATGTAGCCAAATACGCATTATTAAGTATAACTCGAAAACGAATGGTCAAATCTTGATCAAAATTAAATGGGACCACACGGGAAGCACCAGCTTTCAAATAAAAAAAGAATCATCAAAATCGGTTCACCCAGTCGAAAGTAACGAGGTAACAAACATAAAAAAAAATACAGACGAATTGAATACCTCCTCCTTTTTTTGAAGTCGGTAAAAATAGTAAATGATCACCAAATTGCACAGCAAAATATATTTAAAGAGATCAAAATAAGTCGACGGAGCCCCGCGAGGCGGGGATCCTATTTTTGGGTGGGTTTAAGAAGGAAACTAACATAACCTAACCCTTCCGAGACGGAATGCAGTGATTTGAGGCGTCTAGGTGTTCGTTATGATATATTTTAGCATATTTTGCTGTGCAATTGTGTATTTTTGGTGGTCATTATATTTAATTCCTTTTGCATGCTATTATAATGTACCCATTTCATTCGCTAAGTTTAGGGCAACGTCAGGCAAACCTTTTCCTTAGGACCTACATGATTGCTGCTTCCAGTAGCATCACTGGTTACGTAATCTATACAATAAATAAAATTGAAGTGTATGTTTGTAATGTCAAAATAACAGCTTTTTATCTAATGCATATGAAAGTATATAAGGTATCTATACGAAAACATCTATTTTTAAAATTTTTGTCTGTCTGTCTGTTTGTTCCGGGTAATCTCCGAAACGGCTGAACCGATTTTGACGGGACTTTCACTGGCAGATAGCTAATGTTATAAAGAGTAACACAGGCTACTTTGATTTTAGAATAAAAAAGGGTCCGCGGAGACAAACACTTTTTAGTTAAAATCTACGCGGACGAAATCGCAGGTAACAGCTAGTTATAAATAATAATTAAATTAATAATTGATGACAGCACAATACAAAATTTCTTTATTACTTGTAATGGAGTCAATTACTAACAGAATATATACTTTCAAGAAGTAGTAATTTAAGATTGATTTTAAATAAATTTTCCTTAACTTCGTGTCCACGTCTACGCAAATATTTTAATTATAGGTTTTAGACCCCACCAAAAAGTGACCAGACTAAAAAGGCTGAGCGATCACATTTCATTAACCAGATAGAGAACGATACATCATCATCATCATCATCATGTCAGCCAAAAGACGTCCACAAACAACGATACATACATATACAAAATAAATGAGCGTGATATGATGTTGGCATTGTGTGTTCTGACACAAATATGACCTTAGTTTAAACATAGTAGTATTCAATCTATGATTTAAATCGTTATTTACGTATATACAAAATACGTAAATAACGTATATTTGCATATAACATGCAGGTTGTGTTTGCCAGCACTTCGATAAGTACGACAAATACTCAATTGCTAATCCAGCTATCTAATCGAGCTGTCGCGACAGTAAGTTGTGGCTAGATGTATTTATATCACATCAAAACAATGATGCAATATAATACTTAGTGTTTTCTGATTTCAAGTCGACCTTGCATTTTGCAAGTTCTTAAAGGGTAGTATTTAACTGCACAGCAAAAAAATACTAATTGCGCAGCAAAAAAGCTAATTGATCAGCAACTCATGGCCAGCAAACTTTAAAGAGATCAAACTAAATCGACGGAGCCCCGCTTCGCGGGGCTTCTGTTTTTGGATGGGTTTAAACAAAGGAACCTAACATAACCTAACACTTCCGAGACGGAATGCAGTGATTTGAGGCGTATAGATGCTCGTTATGCTGACCAATTAGTATTTTTGCTGATCATTATATTTAATCCCGTTCTTAAATTCAGTATAAAATAAAATAATAATAATAAGTATTTATTTAAATTAAGGTTACACAATAGTTACATTTACTGTGATAGCCACACTAGGCGGCTGCGCCTAGTATCCTGTATCGTGGCATCAAAGGGTACGATTGACTTACGCCTAGAACTTAACTATTACCAGCGCCGTTACGCAGTCATCGTTGAGTCAGTCTAAAAATATTTATTCGTTTAGGGACTAAGTAACACTTATAAAAGCCAAAGTTCAGTTGTTGAATTAACGTTTATGCTAGTTGGTAGGTAGATACACGATTATTTTTGAAGTGAAAACTTCTTTAGCGGCGTTGTGCACTTTTTTGTGATGGGTAAAAAATGATAAACTCGCGTCAGGACACGTGACCTGATCGAAAATTCGTAAGACGGAGGGAGAATTGTCAAACTCGCGTCAGGACACGTGACCTGATCGAAAATTCGTAAGACGGAGGGAGAATTGTCATGTTTGTGTACGATAGCGCAATAAATGAATATTATATTTTACCACATAAATGATAGTACTTTTATACTGATCATTAAAGCAATTCGTGCAAAATTATTTCCTAACCATTCCAAAATATCAAAAATGCACTACGTTGATATTCAATTTTTCACTTCTGCCGGCACTCCCGGAGTGCAACCCGTTGATTTTTTTTTAAATTTCGTACTGCGCAAAAAAGAAATGCTCTACATTTTTTACTACCTACCCAGCTTACTTTGCCTGTATCACATCAAAACAATGATGCAATGTAATACTTAGTGCTTTCTGATTTCAACGCGACTTTGTATTTTGTTAATAAACGTGTATTCAGTATAGGATAAGACAGAAGCACCCTTAAACCTAATTACTTTTAGGGTCAAAGTCTAAATTAATGGATTCTTTAGGACACAAAGTTACACTTGTGCACGTCAAAGTTTAATGGTTACTGAGATTACTGAATTAATGTTTCCTTTAGTTTTTTGAGTATCACGCGATGAAGCAATACTCTACTTAATACCACAAACCTTGCTGATCCTGTGGTAAAAGTTTGTGTCAAAAATGAGGTGTAAGATTCCACCCCGGTCAAGCAAAGTGACTAGTAGTTTTCTGCTAGGTGTCAATAGGACAAAGTCTGGACATGTGCCCAGTAGACGATAATAGACGTGCCCCCTATGACGTGTGACCTATGTACATAATTATATCGGGCGTAATTTGACTGCCATACTTCCCTACCCCTTTGTAGACAAAGTATAGAACAATAAACAGATATACGATAGACGATCTCGATGGCGTAGTGGTTAGTGCAACCGACTGCCACGCCCGAGGTCGAGGGTTCGATTCCCGCACAAGTCAAACATTTGTGTGCATGAACATGGGTGTTTGTCTTAGTCTGCGTGTGTCTATGTATAATATGTATGTATTTACGAAAAAAAAGGATAATAATATATGTATGTTTATCCATTGTCTAGTACCCATAGTACAAGCTCTGCTTAGTTTAGGCTAGATGGTGTTGTGTGTACCTATGTGATAGAATATTACTAGCTATTGCCCGCGGCTTCGCTCGCGTTAATTTAGAATTTGACAATCAATTCGGGTTATACTCTGCTTGTAATAATATAATTCAATCATGATTCGAAAGACACGTGGCGCCATCTATTATCATAAGAACGTTATTGTTGTTTTCCTCGGGAACAGTAATTTTTTTCGGAATGAAAGGTAGCCTATGTCCGTTTCTGTACACCTGACAACGTATATGCAAAATTTCAGGATGTACGGTTCAATGGTTTAGGCGTGAAAAGGTAACAAATAAACAAACAAACTCATTTTCGCTTTTATAATATTAAGTTAGGAAGTTAGGATAGGATTAGATATAAGTGCATGAATGTAATATTAAAGTGGATATATTAAAGGGCGGTTGTATTGTCATCTTTCAGTCGTACTTTGGAATTGGGCAACAAACCCGGTATTTCGTGACCAACATAAACTTTATGGCACTTCGGCAACCTAAATAAAAATTTACATTATACTAATGATCAATAATATGTCAAACAAACATTTTCGAACTCACGTGTCTCTATTTCATAACAGTAACAAAATTAGACGCAATTATACTTATCTTATTATAACGCTATCGGAACTAATAAGGGCCTCTTGAAGATAGTTCCAAAATATAGACAACTTGGTCACAGAAGTTCTGATAAGCTCATTATTAATGGAATACTAACTTAATATTATAAATGCGAATGTGAGTTTGTTTATTTGTTACGCTTTCACGCCTTAACTACTCGACCGACCATCATGACATTTCGCATGACGCAGACACGTTGTCGGGGGAACAGAAAAGGACATAGGGTACCATTGCCTGCAGAATAAAAAAATCGATCACCATAAAGCTAGTTATAATAATAAACAATAAACAATAAGGCTCTTTAGTAGAATATAAAGTAATACAAAGACACTTACCTCCATAATATCTGAGAGACGTGTTTTATTGTATTTTTATGGGTTCATTTACTCGCATAAACAAATATTGTCTTACTTTCTTCAAGACAAAGGGAACGAGCACTGGTTTGCATAAACATTCACTGCTGTCTCGACGTCACTCAATCAATCATCCAGCTATGATGTTTAACAGAACAGGAGTATTCGGGACCGCTATTTGTGAATCACATTTGCCGCCTTTATTTACCTTCGCTGCTAAAGATGCAAGTGTTGAACATTCAATATCTTTAGCAGCTTATTGGCAACACGTTACTAGTGTTCAGCTTTGTGTAATTCCCGCGCATGCAATGACAATGCTTTAACCCTTTCAGTGCCCAGCCTATAGTAATAATATCAGCCTTATATTAAGCTGTCCGAATGCTGGACACTGGCCTCTTCTCAGTGTGAGGGGGTTAGGCCATAGTCCACCACGCTGGCCCTGTATGGGTTAGCAGACTTCACATATCTTCGAGAACATTATGGAGAACTCTCGGACATGCAGGTTTCCTCACGATGTTGTTCCTTCACCGTTAAAGCGTGCTATAATTTACTATTTAATATGCACATAATTTCGGTAAGAATAAACGCCTTAGGGTCAGCGCTGACGAACGGAGTGGCGGCGAAGAGACTAATTCAGTAACAATTTAAATTCAACCTAAAGTGCTTCAGAATACGACTGTATTTGGTACAACAAAATAAAATGACGGCGAGCTATTCAAAGCGCGGTCATTTTTTCGTATTAGTCTCTTCGCCGCCACTCCGTCCGCCGGCGCTGACCCTTACAATCGGCCGTGCCTCTGTGTGGCAGTCCAACGGTCTCCCAATAGGCTATCGCTGCCCCAGCCCTGAACAAAAACGTTCGTGTGCCTAGAACTCGCATCCAAGTCGTATATAAGTAGCTATTGTTGACTCGTCGCCATGCCCAGTACCCGAATACCCGCATCCGTGTTAAAATCACTCATCACACGAATCGGATGCGTTCTGAGCAAACGAACGATTTTTTGTTCCAATCATAGTGCGAGATCTGGCACTGACCGGTTCAGAAATGGTGGTAAGGCCCAAGATCCTTAGATCAGTAATCATTTATGCGAAAACACTATAGAGAGCTTGACTTAGTGTGTTTCAAATCAAATCAAATGTGTTTACTGCTCTCAATACATTTTGGCACGTCATTTCCTTTTTGACTTAGTATATTTTGGTCCTCATACCTCTGCCGACCGACCAAGGCATGGAATTCTCTGCCAAGGCACGTGTTTCCTTCTTTCTTCAATCCGGGGTTCTTTAAGCGGGGCGTGAAAAAGCATCTTCTCAGGCCGTCAAAGTAGAGACCTCAACATCGCCTCGGCTACTGTGGGGGCGATGTGGAGGTCACTGCTTTTAGACCACACGACTGCTTACCATCAGGTGGAGTGTGGTCATTTTGACGAGCAAAATAAAAAAAATATATATACCTTTATAAACTGTATACACATACTTAGTCTTGCTTTATAAAGGTATATAAAGGCTTCAGTTGTTGCTTATTTTCGCGGCCATCGTGTACTCTTGGATTCAATACCCAGTGGGCAGTATTTTTAAGATTTTCTTTCAGAAAAGTCAGAGTCTGGAAATCGCGAAAATATGAAAGAAATCTTAACACTTATCCTTGGATCCAGGAACCAAACCTTATTTCCAGCTATCGTTTTAACTACTTCCATATATTAATGAGAAATTGAATTAGACTCTTATAGACAACAGGTCTTAATCGCCTTAGGAAGTATTTAAAGATATAAATATAAATACATTTTGTTTCTCGACGTTACGTTATACTTTTAAACTTACCAACACAATTAGATTTTAGATAGAATTACCGTTGTCTCTCTCGAACAATATGAGGTAAAAAGTCAATAATTGTTATGTTCGTTGAAAATCAGCGCTGTGTAGTGCTTGCAGCAATGCAAGTGCCACAGCATTATGCTGAGCGCATCACCGTTGTTTTTGTGCCATCAGGTGGGACGTGCATCTGCACATAAACATTTTATTTGTTTTTAAAGTTTATAAGTACTTACATATTTTTATTTTACTTAATTACTTTTTGTTATACATACATTTTAATAATTAATTGACGATGCATGCCATGATGGTACAAAAATAATTTTTTTTCATTTCATTTATTTCATTTAAAATTGTATTTTTCAGTAGCATTCGGTGACCAGTATTACTCGTGAATTTCCTCCAACAATTACATAGTAAAGATAACAATATAACACACTTACAAGTATTGATAACGTCTAATCGGTGTCTGCCATGCGTCTGCGCAATGTGCGTTGCAGCCTTGGACACTGGACACTACGCCTTTTTATTTTTATCTCTGTTTGTCTTATGTGCTAAACGTTTTGTGAAAGCAGGAAAATTGCATTCTTAATTGACCTTTACGTTTTATTATAGAAGTATATCTCCACAAAACGTTACGGGGAAAGACCCGGCGCCGCGGCGGAGCCGGCGCGGGCGCTTAATGACTGTTTTTAAACATTCTGTCTCATTTTTCTTTAAAACGCTGTAGTGAATACTACTGTCTCGGGTTCGATTTCCAGCTCGGACAAAATTTGTTATTCGTTAACTGCGCAGAGTCTAGTACCGTGCCTGATAGACATGAATAAGCTCGCTTTATTCGCCTAAGTTCTAGTAGACATGGTACTTAAAACCATAGCTAATTAAATAAGGCTGACACCTCTGCCCACCCATTTGTGGATATAGGCGTGGGATTATGTATATTTCTTTAAACATTTTTTTGTAATATACGTAACACTCGGTAAGGGACTTTAACTTGTGCTGGAACGGTGTTTTTTATTTATACTTCTGTAGTAAAGATGCATGTGGACCGCCTGATGGCAGTGTCAGTATAGATCCTTAGTTCCCAATGTGGTCCAGGTGAACCTCCAGGGGTCCACGGGAGATTCGACGGGGGTCTACGTTGGCGTGACAAAAAAATGGGGGTTCACAATTCGTAGAATCCACGAAAATTTATTTGCTTTCGATAGTGAAGAACTCAATGTAGGCAGATAATATTTTAAGAAGCTCAGCGACTGTTACTAGTAAAAACTTGCATATTCCATATTCAGTACCAGTGGTCTCGAACCTACCGATTTTTCGGTAGAGAATTGCTAAAAAAAAGGTCAGCCCGTAGAGATTTAATAAAATTTTTTAATTGCATCAAATTGTTTGATTCTTCACCAATATAAATACGAATGCCAAGGAATATGGTAAAAATGTAGCTGCAGGGGGTCCACCCAAACCAGCTAAATTTTGAAAGTGGTCTATGAGAAAAAAGTGTGGGTGCCTCTGGTATAGACCAATAATAATTATGTTTGTCCCTTTCGCTAGTAAAACAGCGACTCCTTATATTTGAAACTTAGCGTGTCTGTATTTAGGTGTCATAAGCCTTTATAGCCGTAGACAGAGTGATGACTACTCCATCTACAACGTAGACAGTGTGTTTATTTGATACCTAAGCTATAGTAATATTATAAAGCTAAAGAGTTTGTTTGTTTGTTTGAACGCGCTAATCTCAGGAACTACTGGTTCGATTTGAAAAGGAAAAGGAACATCTAGTACGTATATATATAATATATTATAACTAGATGTGCCCGCGTTTATCGTTACTGCGCCGCCCCCGAGGGTCGTAGCGTGATATTATATAGCCTAATAGCCTTCCTCGATAAATAAGCTATCCAACACTAAAATAATTTTTCAATTCGAACCAGAAGTTCCTGAGATTAGCGCGTTCAAACAAACAAACAAGCAAACTCTTCAGCTTTATAACATTAGTATAGATAAAGTTTAGGTAGATCAGGTTTCTTTATGGTGGAAAAGGACTTAACATTACTATTCCCTGAGTACTTGGTCGTCGCATGCAATTCTACCTTACCTCACCTCACCTTGTTCCAATATGCAGCCACTGTTATAGAAAAATAGTTGACAAAACAATAATTGTTTATGACAATATCGATTACACGACCTCTTTAGTCTTATTTTTGTAATGCGATTAATATTTAAATATCGAATACTTTATTAGTCTGTCGCTCTATAAGATTCATGGAAAAATATATTTTTATCTATGCAAACCAATTTTGCACAATAACTGTCGAGTGGAATGAACGTTGAAGGTCTACGGTGGAACTGATAAATTGGCAACGACCCTGGTGGAAAATTTTAAAGTAATGATAATATATGTATATGTTACTAGCTGTCCCGCGCAACTTCGTCTGCTTCAAATTAGATAATTTTTGCCCGTTTAAAAAAAAAACTGTACTATCTTTTAAGTTGGACCAAATTACAGATGGTTACGAAGTTTGATCAAAATCGGTTCAGTAGTTTAGGAGTCCATAGAGGACTAACAACGTGACACGTAATTTATGTATGTTAAGACTAGTTTTCACCCGCAGCTTCGCTCGCGTAAATGTTGGTTAGTTTAGGTTAGGTTTGCAACAGTTCTTTTTTCTGGATGAAAGGTACCCTATGTCCTATTCTGTACCCCTGACAACGTGTATGCAAAATTTCATGTTCATCGGTTGAGTAGTTAAGGCGTGAAAGCATAACAAACAAACAAACAAACTCATTTTCGCATTTATAATATTAGTAAGGATTATAATGTATATAATTGAATGCTACTGTATTGGCAATAGCTTGTGCCTACGTTTGCAGTGTCCGGGTTCTACGCCCGGGTCGGAGAAATATGTATTTGGTATTTCTGTCAAAAAGTTGACAGTAGCAGCATAGCCTGTAAAAATTTGTTTGATAGACGGATAGAGCCTTACCTACAGCATTAGCAGGGAAAATATCGATTTAAACCTTAAGGTATACACAGGAATCTTCACTAATCTATACTAATATTATAAAGCTGAAGAGTTTGTTTGTTTCTGTATTTGTTTGTTTGAACACGCTAATCTCAGGAACTACTGGTTCGATTTAAAAGAATATTAATAGTGTTGGATAGCCTATTTATCGAGGAAGGCTATAGGCTATATAACATCACGCTACGACCCACGAGGGCGGCGCAGTAACGATAAACGCGGGTGAAACCGCGGGAACATCTAGTATAATAATATACCCACACAATGTGAATATGGTAAATGAATGTCCTTGTAAATAAAAAGGATGATCCTTATAAGCACAGTGCCTTCCCTCGGCACGGAACTGGACAGATATATATTTATAATCCTTTATCAAATACATTAAAACATATCTACATTAAAAACAATCGAAAATAGAACTTCTGTCTACTTTCACATCGGCTTAACCTGTCAATTGTTGGAATGCTATACTTAATTGAAAACATATTGCGTCTAGCCGCCGGCGTGCCGCTGCCACTCAATATTTTCTTTTTATATATAGTTTTAATTTTAAAGTTTAGTCGAAGCCATGCCTTTAGCAGGTGATCGCAGTTGCACTGTGTATTCGTACATTAGTGATAAAACACATTCGTTATCATTATGTGAGCGAATGATGCTCTAAATAGATATCTTATTTGGTCCATCTCGTGTGTATTGTTTGGTGTTGTACTACTAATTAATTATTATATGACAAACCATGGCTCTTAACTTTAAAACCAGTATTCTAGTGAAATAAAGCTAAGATGTAAAACGATCGACGAACGACAAGAATCTGGTTCCGTATTCTGTGGAGTTCTAACAATAGTTCTCATAATTTTACATTATTTCACCAAACATCTTAAGTTCATGACATCGGCAGTAAAAATTGGCATCCCAGAGTGTGATCAACGAGAAATATCTACCATTTTGAATACACTGTTCACACTGGCAAGCGTAATAATTGTCCGGCAAAGCGCATAAGCAGTGAATGCTTACACTAACCATCTGTCCAGCAAGCTTGATGCATGTATGGTAATGGCATGTCTTATACGTGCACTGAAAGGTTTGCCTTCCAAGGCATATGCGTTATGCGCAAGTAACCTATATGATTGACCTTTTGAGTCACAGCGGCACACCGGCGCCTAAACACAATAGATTTGTAATTTTGTCTGGCGCAAGACTTGACAGTTTAACTTGCATAAACAGTGCTGATTGCGTATCTAGCTCCTTCTAGCTACTTATGTCATGTAGAAGCACGACACCGTTGAGTGTCTGGCAAAAAAAAGTGAAAGGAAAGTCCTTGGCGCTTATGAACACCAGGTGTGCAAAAATCACCCGCGAGGTCATAGTGCTTACTGCAAACAGTAACCTTATACATCTTATCTTATCTTATGTGGGGGCCAGTCAGTGCAGACCGGCGACACTTCGATCCAGTGGGATCTTTTGTGTCGACACTCTCCCAATAACGACTGCCATAGATGTTCATGGCAGCCGGAACCGAAGACTTAACGTGCTCTCTGAGGCACAGAGCAGGCGATAATTGTCAATCCATACGCACATAATTTCGAAAAGTCATATAACTTCCGAAAGTCAGAAGTGCGCGACGTGGGTTCGAAACCGAGACCCTCTGCATTGCAGTCTGTTAGTCTCCCCACTGAGCTATCGCTGCTGCTTATACATAGTGCTAACTGTCAACTCGCGGTAGGAACGGAAGGTGACAGAGGCTTTAGTTTACTACCATTACTAACAGAGCTAAAGTTCAAGCTAGTTGAAATTATTTGGGGTTTCCAATTCTTCGTTGCTCACGGTCTGCAACCACTTATCTCCGGGTATATATTATGTATATAATAATAATAATGTCCTCCAGACCGAATTTCGGCCACGGCGGCCAATCTTAACGGAGACTGGCCGACTACATAGGAGATATTATAGTGCACGAGTGTGTGCGCAAACACAAGAGCACTCTCTGTTCCCTAACTCTAATGATCCGATGGGACGGTAATCTGACACAACCGGAGAGAGATCAGGCGTAGGACCAACGGCTTTACGTGTGTTATGTATATAAATAGTTATTAGTTGAATATTATTTAAAATATCAGGTAGAAAAAGAAATACAAAAGAAACTTTGACAAATATCTGAAATAAAAATAAAATTAATAAATATTAAACTCTTCAAAGATCTGCAAAATTATATATTATATTATATCCTCTCAAAAATATGTCACCATATAAATTAAATTTTGTATCAGTTTTTAAGGAGAGGTATCTTACGCTGTTTTCGTATTAAGTAAATTGATTAGGTACCAACGTGTTAAAAAGTTAAGGATTTGCCAATGGTTACAAAGATTATCAATATGAATTTAGTCTATGATGCATTTATTAGCGCCTAGCACGATGCGATTACAACAAATAAATGTATCCAGTTTTCCTTAAAACTCGAAAACTGTTCTCAAAATATTCGAATGAACAATTTAATTAGTGTACAATTAATCAAATACCAATAATTTCACACGGATATTTCCTCGTCGATACGTATCTAGATTACGTGGAATTTTTGATGTAAACAATTCGACATTTACAGGCGAATACATTGAGGACATACACAAACACCGGACGTATCTGGATCGAGAGGGAACTTCGTCGTTTATGTCAAATGGTTCTCAAACTTTCTTAAAAGCAGTCCACATTTTTAAGGAGTTTCTCAGCAGCTGTGTATTGATGGAATTGTCCTCGGCCTGGCTGATATACGACCTTGAAAGGACGCCGGAGTAGGACAAAATGCGAAAGGCACCGGCAGAATAGGCCGTTTGTTGAAATGCAAATTAGTTAGATTCAATTAAGAGCTTAGTTAGAGCAGCGAGAGCTCAGTGGCGAGACCAACAGACTGCAATGCAGAGGGTCTTGGGTTCGAACCCACGTCACGCACCTCTGACTTTCGGAAGTTATATGACTTTTCGAAATTATGTGCGTATTGATTGACAATTATCACCTGCTCCGTGCCTCGGAAAGCACGTTAAGCCGTCGGTCCTGGCTGCCATGAACATCTATGGCAGTCGTTATTGGGAGAGTGTCGACACAAAAGATCCCACTGGGTCGAAGTGTCGCCGGTCTGCACTGACTGGCCCCCACATAAGATAAGATAAGATAATAGCTTAGTTAAGACTAGAAAGGTGTCTGTTTATTTTCACTGAATTGCAGGCAGTTTGTTAGTCGTTTAAATGTCAAATACAAAAATCTTTCATTCAGTTCGGTCAAAAGGTCACACTTATATACATCTAAGTTTTATGATTAGTATGCTTCTTGAAGCTACTAATGTCTCATCTAGATTAGTACTATTAGACTTAAGTTTTCAATTAGACTTAGTTAAACATATACATATGTATATAGGTACGTTGGGATGCGAGTGGCACAAGACCGGTCCGTGTGGAAACCTTGAGGGAGGCCTGTGTCCAGCAATGGACGTCTTTCGGCTGAGATGATGATACGAGTACATATGCAATATGACTACATTTTTCTGTTATACTGTGTAATCTCAATATATTTCAAAGAAATAATGACTGAGTAATATCTTGATAGACATGCTGGCAATAACATAATATGCTTTAATGATATCGTACAGAAATCTATTATCGAATTAGCACATTTTAATCATTCGTGATTAGTGAATTTAATCACACCTGATATGTATCACGTGCTAACAACCTGAAATGTTTCAAAGCAGAAGTGTTTCAGGTTTATATTATCCTAATCCTAACTAATATTATAAAAGCGAAAATGAGTTTGTTTGTTTGTTACCTTTTCACGCCTAAACCACTGAACCGATCATTCTGAAATTTTGCCTATGCATTTTCAGGTGTACAGAAACGGACATAGGCTGCCTTTCATCCCGAAAAAAATTACTGTTCCCGAGGAAAACAATATTAACGTTCATATGATAATAGATGGCGCCACGTGTCTTTCGAATCATGATTGAATTATATTATTACAAGCAGAGTACAACCCGAATTGATTGTCAAATTCTAAATTAACGCGAGCGAAGCCGTGGGCAAAAGCTAGTACTTATATATAAGACAGTAATATTGAAAAGCAGTTTAATCTTATGTAATACTTTTTCTTATTTATTAAACAACAAACTTGTCATAAAAATCATTCAGTTTCCGCATTCAGGCTATATTTGTTTTGTAATATTAAGAGATGATAAAACAAAAAAGGCAATACATAAAGATAGATCTCTATGAGTGTTGTCTCTGGCAATGTTCTATACTTGTTTACTAAAAAAGACAAATAAGAACAAGTAAGTCTATATTTAAATTAAATGTTTATACTAGTATTTTAATTTAGATATCTGTACCAATATTCGGTTTTCGGAAGGCCTAGTAGCTTAATCATACATCATCATCAGTTTAAGTTGTCTCCTTGCTACTGCCATGGCGCCAAGTGCTGTGAGTTCAAACCAAGTTCAAACCAACAGGGGACAAAAATTTCAATGACCCACAACATAAATAGTTATTTCGAGTCTGGGTATTTTTGTGTACGTTGTTTGAATGTTCGTAAAGCTCCCCGCGACTAAAAAAATACTCGTGGAACAGGCGTTGTCTATAAAAAAAATAAAACAATTACAACTGTTGTAAACAGTTAATTACTCATTTACCTGGTAAATAAACCCATAATCTTTCCACCAACAAACGATTGAGAAACATCACTCACGTTATCAGCGTCTAGACAGAAAATAAATAAATATACATAATTAGTGGAACCGTTATACGTTCATTGTAAACTTTGTACTGAACACGTTGTCGCCTGATGGTCTGTGTGTGATAACTGGTTACGTGACCACGGGAACGTACAGCAACCTTGGGACCAGGGAACACCGAGGCTATGCGTAACGACGCATTACAACGGTGTAATAAAATGTTCATATACTTACTAGGAATACCTATATTTTTTATAAAGGCCGCTATTAGAACACTATTTACTTAACCCCGTTTCCGAATTAAAAAATTACATTTTGAGAACAAACTCTAGGTACTTAAGTATTACATAAACATTTCTTTTGCTTCTATTTCAAGGGCTTATTCCCGTGCGCTCCAAATCTATTGTTGTCTAAAATTCATTTTTCCATACATTAATTAATTACCAGGAGCTCCAAAGATTTTATATAAAAATAATAAATAAAGCCACATTTACCAATTTCATTCCCTACAGTTCCAAAACATTCTCTAGGTACTTTGAGATTTTATTTCTAATAAAAAGCTAATGTTATATTATTACATGTTTTAATTCTGCTAACCATACAGTTTGTTTTGGAGCTGTCGGGAACACACTAGTAAGTAGGTCTAATAAATGTTTAAAGAGCTTGGGAACGATTTTACAAAATAATAATAATATTTTATTTTAGTCTTGGAGCGCTTGGGAGCAAAATAGCGGAGCGGGCGGGAATAAGCCATTTCGAGTTTCCTTAAACTGTACCTAATAAAATTTGAGTAGGTATTTAAACATCATAATATACTTAAGTAAATACTCAGTTGTCAGTGGTTTGATGAAATTTGATTCTTTAAAAAACATTTCAGAATACTAAGTTGAGATATTTTCTATCTATTTTTCTCAATTCAGAAACCAGGGGTAGGTTCATAGTAAAGGTAGTTAACCTGTCACTTTAACCATATATAAACAATTATAAAAGAATTGTGTCTCAATGCCGGTGTCCGAAAGCTATTTAATGAGTTCAGATGATTAACTTAAACTTACCTGTTGGTCTGATAACATATGTTAAAGCTTGTTTGCATCCGACCGTAAGGGACTGGGTCCGATGCCTTTGCCCTTCGTTTGGAAATAAAGGTACCTGGTAGACAGCAATGCATTCTGTCTCTATTACCTAAGATATACTTAATTAGCGAAATGTGGGTGTAATATAGGTACGTACGATTAACCTTGCGGGAATATTAATAATAATTTATAATATTATTTAATATTATTATTCATATATTAAAAATTATTCGGGACTAAAGATTCTTATAAATTATACTAGATGTTCCCGCGGTTTCACCCGCGTTTATCGTTACTGCGCCGCCTCCGTGGGTCGTAGCGCTATAGCCTTCCTCGATAAATAGGCTATCCAACACTAAAATAATTTTTCAATTTGAACCAGTAGTTTCTGAGATTAGCGCGTTCAAACAAAGAAACTCTTCAGCTTTATACTATTAGTATAGATTAACGTTAGTCTCCATCTTAAAAGCTCTTAGTATTGTCTTCTGTTTACGCGAATGTTATTCATTGAAATTAAACTACTATATACGGATTTTATCGCGTTGTTTATTTGACACTTTATTATATTTTTTTTTTTTTTACATAATTTTGAAAACTGTTACACTTTTTACTATTAAACTTTACAAATTTTTAAGCTAATTAAATTATTGAAACTATTAAAACTATTTATATCTACTATTACTATACTATTATACTATTTATAGTTGTGTTTACACTTTCCCCGACGTTTCGGTTGCTTTTCAGCAGCCATTGTCACGGGGAGTTTTCAAAATTTTGTAATAAAGTGTCAAATAAACAACGCGATAAAATCCGTATATAGTAGTTTAATTTCAATTAAAAGCTCTTGTTAGTCATAACCACCAAATCTTAACAACACCTATGGTACGTACATACGTAAAGAGAAGACTGAACTCTTTTCAAGCATATTGCGCGCATGGAGAATAGAGAAGTGTGACATTTCGTAACATTAAAGTTTATATGATAAAAGAGCGTAATAACATTTATTAAAAGTAATATGAGTTTCGACCACTGCTTTTCACTATACATATTATCAGTGGCGAAGCGTAGACTAATATAGTCGTGGGCAAAGTCGCATCAGCGAGGCCCCTTTTCTTTCGTTCCCAAGATCTACCCAATAAATCTATCTTACTAAACATGCTTTGACACGACATACCTACTTATGATAGTGAAAAATATAAATGCGCGATGGGAGAATATTGAAAAGCATATAGATTTGAAAAAGTTTTATTTTGTAACTTAAGTGATTAAATTTTTTACAAAAGTAATGTTCTCCGGTTTTGCTTTACAGAAGTCCTCTAGTAAGGATTTTATTTTAAGTCTGGTGCCTTCGCATTTAAAGAGGCCTCGCAAGGCCCCTTTAAGTGCGAGGCCGTGGGCGAGGGCCCAC
This sequence comes from Catocala sponsa, assembly GCA_963564715.1. Classification (NCBI taxonomy): domain Eukaryota; kingdom Metazoa; phylum Arthropoda; class Insecta; order Lepidoptera; family Erebidae; genus Catocala; species Catocala sponsa. Next base: position 4,701,415 of record OY751337.1, read on the forward strand.
TTCGCCCACGCCTAGCTACGCCACTGCATATTATTATACCTTTATCATGCTCCCGAGCGGTACTAAGTATACGAGATAGGAAAATAAACAAAGCTAAGATAGCCATAGAATACACTCACAAATGAGTGAGTAAACTATCAAATTCCCAAGTACACAAGTACACGCCAGTTTGAGATGGGTAAAGTGTAATGTTCTTATGATTAACCGTTATTTACTAACATTTTGACCGCCACAGCATAAAACTAGCGTCGTGCCCCCTACGCCAGGCGATGATTAATGTACATACATACATACATAGATTCACGCCTGTTTCCCAGAGGGGTAGGCAGAGACTACGGATTTCCATTTGCTACGATCCTGACACACTTCTCTGGCTTCATTCACTTTTATCACATTCTGAGGAATGTATGACGGGCGTGTATGAGTACACGCCCGTCGGTTCAAGGAGCTCTTAACCTGACCTTTGTCCAGAACGCCTCCGATCTGATCGAGAAACGTTCGCCTAGGTTTTCCTCTTGCGACTGTTCCATTCACACTAGCCTTATAAACTTTCTTAGTCAGTCTTTCCTCGTCCATTCTTTCTACATGTCCAAACCAGCTTAACATACCCTTTTCTATTCTTGTAACTATATCCACTTTCATGCCGTATCTCTCTTTAATCACACTATTTCTTATTCTATCTTTCAGAGTCACACCACATATGCTTCTCAACACTCTCATTTCTATAGCATTTATTTTGCTCTCATGCTTCTTTTGCCATACCCAACTTTCACTTCCATACATAAGTGTGGGCACTAATAGTCCTCTATGAACAGCCAAGCGTGCCTTTTCGGATACATTACGACTGTTCATAAAAGCGCGTAGAGCTCCATTCACTTTGTTGCCAGCAATCGTTCTCCTTTCAATATCTCCGTCATGTTTACCATCCCTTGTAAACAAAGTACCCAAATATACAAACTCTTTCACTTGCTCCACCTTTTCTCCATCAATCATAATATTACACATCGTCACGCACTCTTCCTTTTCAAATACCATTACTTTCGTCTTGCTTACATTTATTTTCATTCCTTTACTCTCAAAAGCACCATGCATAATAGTTACCATCGCCTGCAACTCTTCCGCTGATGACTCAAGTATTACTTGGTCATCGGCATAAAGAAGACATTTGACAAGTAACTCATTCATTCTTAATCCCCATTCACAATCTTTTAAATCTTTCAGACAATTGTCCATATATAGGTTAAACAGCCAAGGTGATGCTACACATCCTTGTCTAAAACCTTTATCGATGCTAAACCACTCTGTGTAGGTCCCATTTATCCTAACACAAGCTCTGGAATCATCATAAAGAGATTTCAGAGCTCGCGTGAGGTTGCTATTCACTCCATACATGGAAATACCGACCAAAGTTCATTCCTCACCACTTTATCATAAGCCTTTTCCAGATCCACGAATGCGCAATAGACCTTTTGACCTTTGACCAAAACTTTTTCGGCTATGCTCCGTAAGGAAAAGACCTGATCCGTACATCCCATACCCTTTCGAAATCCCGTTCGTGCATCCCATATTTTTTTGTCGGTTACGTTAACAATCCTTTCAATTAACACTTTTGCATACAATTTACCGACGACGCTGAGCAAGCTAATGCCTCTATAGCTTATGCACTCTTGCTGTGAGCCTTTTCCCTTGTATAAAGGTACTATGACGACCTTGCACCAATCACTTGGTACACGGCCGGTATTCCAGCACAAGTTAAAAAGGCGGCACAACTAAGTTGCTATAAGACCCTGTCCAGCTGTCAGCATTTCGACTGTAATCCTATCATACCCACCAGCCTTTCCTGATTTCATGCTTTTCAATGCTTTCATTATTTCATCCATACTAATAGGGCTTTCATCACTACTATCATTATCATTCATTTCGAAACTTTGCCCTTGCCATTCCTCTCTTTCAAATAAACTTTTAAAATATTCCTTCCATCTCTTCAGTACGCTCTTTTCTTCATTCAGTAAACTTCCATTCTTATCTCTGATTAGTTTTAAATAATAGGTAAAAGGAACATGACAAACATATTTCTGTATGTTTATTTTGAACTGTAAAATAGTCGTATTTTCGACGTGCCATGCATGCCGTCGGGGGCGTCGTGAGCAAGGTTTAATTTGACGTGAAAGGACGTCCGTGGCGGTCAAAAGGTTAATCTATGTCCTTCCTGCCTATAGGCTTCCTCGATAAATAGGCTATCCAACACTAAAAGAATTTTTCAAATCGAACCTGTAGTTTCCGAGATTAGCGCGTTCAAACAAACAAACAAACTGTTCAGCTTTATAATATTAATATAGATATTATGTTCCCAGAGGGTGTAATTTCAAAACCCACTAAACGATTCTAAAGAAGTTTTACACAACGCGATATTATTGAATGTGTTATGGTTAATTAAATGCCAAAGGTAACATTTGACAATAGTTTGTTCATTGAAATTAAACTACTATATTATACGGATTTTATAGCGTTGTTTATTTGACACTTTGTTACAAAATTGTGAAAACTAAAATATTGAAAAATAAAACACTACTATTACTATTAAACTTTACTAATTTTTAAGCTAATTAAATTATTGAAACTATTAAAACTATTTATACTATTACTATACTATTATACTATTTATATTTGTTTGTTGCCTCATCGTAGTCCAAAAAAATGTGAAATCTTTAAATATTTACGAGCATTTTCAAGAAAATTTAATTTTTTTAATCTATCATAGGTACAGGTAGGCATTTGCATCCAAACCTGTTATTTTAATGAATTTTGAAAATTATCTGTCATTCTATAGCAGGTTTTGGAACTAGCCTATATTGGTCAGTAGACATCGCCATTGACATTCGCTGCACGTATTTTCAGTGTGACACTGTCATTGGTCGATTACATTTTGGGGGATTTTGATTGTAGCATTTCATATTTTAGCGGCATTTGTAATTAACATTACTTTTTAGACTGAATTGACTGTGTATTCTACGAGGTTATGAAAGTTAACACATGATAAATTGTAAAGAAAATTTTATAAACTTTCTTTTTGTGCAAAAATGTAAAAATGTATATTAAATTATTTTAGATGGTTTTGAAATTACACCCTTCCACACTTCATTACTACTTATAGTAAAGCGGATTTCTTGTTTTTATCTGTGGTTTTTATGAATAAGCACATAGCCCCATTACTTTAATTAACTTTACAGTTTTGTTGTAGCACATTTTTTGTTGAAATCTCCGTGTTTGTAAAATCCTATAATATTTAAGCATGTCACCATTGCACAATATAGGTAGATACTTACCGCATTATGGAGATTAAAAAACAATGACTTGTTTAGGGAATAATCCAAATATAGATTCTTGGCAAAACAAGCGGCGATAGCGTTAGACTGCCACGCAGGCAGTGGTCTCGAGTTCGAACCCCAAAGCGCAGGCCCAATGCTCTTCCGAATCTCGGACTTTTCGAAGTTACGTGCGGATTAAATATTTAATTATCGCTCGCTTTAACGGTGAAGGAAAACGTCGTGAGGAAACCTGCATATCTGAGAGTTCTCCATAATGTTCTCGAAGTTATGAATCCTTCTCACACTGAGAACAGGCCCGTGCCAAGCAGTGGGATAATTTAATACAAGGCTGATATTATAATTATTACATTCTTGGTATAATATAACTAATTATTTTTAGTTTTATTATAGTTTTTTTTTCACTGCATGTAAATATAGTTAAATTGTTAGTTATCTGTAAGTATAGTTATATTATATCAGGTTAAGTATCTTTATTTTTATTTTTATTTTTTGTGTGTTTAAATAATAATATATGTGCGGAGGCTTGTTATAAGCAACCTTATTATGTCTGTAAGCGTTCTTTAAAAAAAAAGAAAAGAAAAACGAATGGGTTATAAATGACAATAATTAGCTACAAAAGAAATAGACAGCTCTCATTAGAATTACTACGAATTTGCACACCATTGTGCCTAATTATTATTTGTTTCACATTACTTACTTAAATAATTTGTTTAGGAGCTTTGACAATAAGCACTTAGTGACTTGTACAAAACATAGATTGATACCTGATCCTAGTCACGTAGACATACGTATTAAGACGAAAGAAAAGTATAGTTTAACAATTTAGGTCCTATTCTCTATGGTTCAAAACAGAAAAAAGGACAGAGTAAATGTCTTTGTTATGGTAACAGAATAGATAACGCGTGCTAGGTGATAACATTCACCTGTACAAATACTGTCTTGCAAACTCTACTATGAATGTATAGGAATAACAAGATACAAACGCATGCAATACTTAAAATGAAATCAAGTATTGATCATGCGAAAGGCGTAGTCCATAAGATAACGAACATCGATATGTGATACGGAACTCATGAACTTTGAAAATAACGTTCAGCGTTCAACATATGATGTTCACGTGATTGTTTGACATCACGCGAGGGACGTACCACGTAGTATTTAATATTTGTTGTAGTGACAATATTGACAGCTAGGGATGCCAATTTTTGTAAATGACAGTCTTAACGATAATTTGATTTTTAAAATAGGAACTATTTTTAAACATTATTTTGTTAACTTTTTAATATATATAGTCGGCAGCCACCGCCTGTTTTTTTTAGTAAGTATCTAATAACAGGCTGAATCTTCGTGAGCAGGTTCGGTTCGACGAGACGCCCAAGTTTTTCCTTTGAAAATTCTCGATAGAGGTAGCTAATGTAGAGAGCAAGTATAAAACATGTCGATTCGGTGGGGTGTCGAAATTGTCTGAATAACTTACTGTTATTCAAACAATTTTGTTTCCAATATTGAGGTAATTGGACGTTAAGCTCGAAAAAACAATTGTCCTACAGAATGGATGGTTTGACTAGAGCGTCCTACACTCCGAATATGTCCAAATAACGAGATCATCAAAACTACGATATGATAACAAGCAGATTTTTTGTATGCAGCTTAATAAATATTTGTACAATCAAATGGCCACATAGTCCTACAAATTTAGTGATACGGTTTACGAGTCCTACGTTTAGCTACGGCTACGGTGAACGCCATCCAGACAGATCTTATCATACCCACTTTACCAATTTTGTGGTTTCAAAAAATAGAGTCACTACTTCCTAAGTACACGCGTTCACCATGGAAGATTGAATGATACCACATAACATTATAAGATTTGTTGACGATTCTTACGGTGGACTTAAACTTGAAGCTAGGAATGCGTCATTTATATAGTATCTGTAGTAAACTTGGTTGCTTGTTCTCACATCTCTCATTCGAATCGGCAATGTGCTGGCTAAATGTTACTATAGTTTTCGTAGCGATACCTAGCCCAGTCGGAGACCTTTGGACTGCTACACAGAGGTCCTAAGTTTCATGGCACGCTCCTCTGACTTTTCGAAGTCTTCTTTTTTTGAAGTGAAACTTCTTTATCGACGTATGGGAGAAATTTTGTAGCAGTGTAAAAAAAAATCGTCACGTTTTTCGTTTACGCGCCATGTTGCTTTTTTATCAAAGTTTAGTATAGTGACGTAAAGAATATAATGTAATATATTTATAATAATAACAACAATATATTAGTTTTGAAGTTTGGTTTGAAATAAGAATAACAATATATTAATTTGAAAGTGATAAAATAAAAAGACTTATTCAAATTTAAGTGAATTTACAAGAAAAGTGAGAGTGATTATATATTTCGTTTTATAAATTCAACACGTATGAGCATGATTTTAATATTTATTTGAGGTTAACCTCACTTTTTGATTGTAAGTATCAGTGAATGTATATAAATCTGTTAAAATTAGCAAGTATTAATAAATATGACTGTAAATCTAGTGAACATTATTAATTCTAAAAACAATAAAAAATATAAAATAAATAATAATTTAAAAATAAAACATAACACGATTACAAAATAAAAATATGTATACGTACATCTTTTTTAATTATTCGTTTTTAATTATTTATTTATTCATTTTTAATTTTATAAAATTGTTGCATTTCTACAAGATTAACTGTCATCATATAATTGTATTACTTTGAAAAGGTAATTCCAATTATTTATTCATAACTTGTGTAATTGATTAAGTCATTAAATATCTGCTTTGAATTATTTTTATTAAGTTATGAAATAAATATTAATATTAAAGTTAGTTAAATAATTTTTGTTAACTAATTAACTAATTAATGTCGTAAAGAAGTTTCACTTCTTACCTGTGTACTCTGGTACACACACACATTTTTTTTCGTGTGGTTAGTGGCCAACCTGTTGTCAAGAGTTGTTCAAGCCGCCCGTAGGCCTCTGACATGGCTTAACGACTGCTGTCAATTTGACAACAACCGGGACCGACTTTATACCACTAAGCGGTCACCCATCTATACACTAACCGCACCCAAAGTTGCTTAACCTCGCTAATCGTTTACCGATCAGTGAATGCAACTGGCTATGAGCTCTCAAAGTCATGTGCGTATTAAATAGTTCTCAGTAATTATCGCTCGCTTTAACGGTGTTGGAAAACATCGTGAGGCAACCTACACATCTGACAGTTCTCCATAATGTTATCCAAGATAATGGTGCCAATTCTGTTGTCACAAAATTCTCTAAACTTAACTAAAAATCACTAAAATTTAGTTTAGTCCTGTCACTTTTAACGATTTCAGAATACGAAATGTCGTTTGACAGGACTAAACTAAATTTTAGTGATTTTTAGTTCAGTTTAGAGAATTTTGTGACAACAGAATTGGCACCAATATGTGAATCTGCCAATCCACATTGAGCCAGCATGGTGGACTATAGCCTAACCCTAACACTGAGATGAGGCCCGTGTCCAGCAGTGGGACAGTTTAATTAACGGCTGATATTATTATTACTAGATGTGCCCACGGTTTCACCCCTGGGGATCGTACCCAGACTCCGAGTAATACTAAGCTGTCTGACAACCCTATAACAACAAAATGCACTTGTATGTGTTTGTTAAATATTGCCTACTTACACAAATCATGCTAGAATAATGAATAAATAATTAAAACGCGGATCTAGAATCACGTTTATAGACCAAAATGTGTTTCGTGGAACCAGTGATAACGGGTATACATTGATAATAATAATTATGTCTATTATGAACTTTTGTATTTTCCACTGTGTTGCGATTACATGTTGGGTTTAAAGTTCTGTCTGATATAATACGTACATGTAGCATGCGTTGACAGATGTATCTATTCTAACTAATATCATAAATGCGAATATGTTTGTTTGTTACGCTTTCACTTCTAAACTATTCAAATTACGGATTTTATCGCGTTGTTTATTTGACACTTTATTACATAATTTAGAAACTGTTACACTACTATTACTATTAAACTTTATTTATTTTTAAGCTAATTAAATTATTGAAACTATTAAAACTATTTATATTTATGTTTACACTTTCCCCGACGTTTCGGTTGCTTTTCAGCAGCCATGGTCACGGGAGACTACTATATAATAATAATAATAATTTTATTAATATATAATATCAGCCGTTAATTAAACTGTCCCACTACTGGATACGAGCCTCTTCTCAGTGTTAGGGTTAGGCTATTGTCCACCACGCTGGTCCAATGCGGGTTGGCAGACTCACATATTATCTTGGATAACATTATGGAGAACTGTCAGACGTGTAGGTTTCCTCACGATGTTTCCAACACCGTTAAAGCGAGCGATAATTACTGAGAACTATTTAATACGCACATGACTTCGAGAGCTCATAGCCAGTTGCATTCACTGATCGGTAAACGATTAGCGAGGTTAAGCAACTTTGGGTGCGGTTAGTGTACAGATGGGTGACCGCTTAGTGGTATAAAGTCGGTCCCGGTTGTTGTCAAATTGACAGCAGTCGTTAAGCCATGTCAGGGGCTTGAACAAACAACTCTTGACAACAGGTTAGCCACTAACCAAACGAAAAAAAAAAGAAGACTTCGAAAAGTCAGAAGAGCGTGCCTTAAAACTCAAGACTTCTGTGAGTCGCTCCGTGTAAAAACTAATATCCAGTCAAATCCGGTTAGACCAGAAAGCCGACCCCAAGTGACTTGGGAATAATAAAGGTTAGGGAGAAGAAGAAATATATCAATGTAATAGGTAAAGTGTAAAGGTGCGTACAGATGATGTAACATGTTGTGTAACTTGTGTTTTATAACACGTCCACATTATGTAACATTGTTTTTCAACATTGCAACATATAACAATACTGTACACATTAGTATAACAACGGACGTTGTCGTTTGTCGTTCTGCAGTGTTCGTTTAAATAACTTGTTATTATAACACGTTTTATAACATTCAGTCTCCACATTACTGAAACATATTATATAACAATGTTTTATAATAATGTTATGTTTATATGTACGCACATTTACAGGCACAATTACCTGCCATATTAAAAATTGTAAAACCATACCACCACATAAAAATGTTTTATAAGGTGGTTCTTATAAAACATTTTTAATGCGTAGAAGTGAACGAGACAGTGTGTTGCAGAGTATATTTTAATCCTAACTAATATTATAAAAGAGAAAATGGGTTTGTTTGTTTGTTACCTTTTCACGCCTAAACCACTGAACCGATCATCCTAAAATTTTGCATATACGTTGTCAGGTGTACAAAAACGGACATAGGCTACCTTTCATCCCGAAATAAATTACTGTTCCCGAGGAAAACAACAATAACGTTCTTATGATAATAGATGGCACCACGTGTCTTTCGAATCATGATTGAATAATTATATTATTACAAGCAGAGTACAACCCGAATTGATATTCAAATTCTAGATTAACGCGAGCGAAGCCACGGGCAAAAGCTAGTATAATATAAATTACGTGTCACGTTGTTTTTCCGCTATGGACTCTTAAACTACTGAACCGATTTTGATCAAACATCGTAACCATCTGTAATTTGGTCCAACTTAAAAGATAGGATAGCTTTTTTTTAAACGGGCAAAATTTATCTAATGTGAAGCAGACGAAGTTGCGCGGGACAGCTAGTTATTATATAGATTTGTCTAGCCCTCGCACACGCAATAATAATGATAGTACAACACAACGCACGATTTAAACGCTAATAAGCTAATCAAGTCATTATTTTTAAAAGTAAATCCCGCTTTTTGATATTTTTGATCATATTTTTTTGATTTGATTGACTGAAGGTTTTTTCTGCGAAGCGACAATAGCATATAGGTAAGGCATTGGACTTGCAATCGAGAGGTCGCGGGTTCGAATCCCAACCATTGCACTACCGACGTGAACCCACTTCTAACACGAGCATTCTAGCTTAACTGGGTTATCAACAATATCAGTTTCTGCAACACAAATCTTTAAAAACAGAAACAAAGTTTACGGACTACATATTATTTGTGGTTCACACAAATTATATTATTCCGAATAGGATTTAAACTAGTGATGTGCCGGATAATTAAAAATATAGATCCGCGGTTACGGATACGGATCATTGGCGTCAAGATCCGCGGATACGGATACGGATCTTAACTTTCTTTCTCAATCGTGTCGGTGCGCGTGACCTCAAGATTTAAGTTTTGTTATAAAAGTGCTCTTATAACTTTCTATAATAAATGTTACAAAGATTTAAACTTTGATCTCATTATAAAGATATTTTAATTAAATGTTTAAGCGTATATTAGATAGTTGATTCAGTTCCTTTAAGTTACGTGCAGTATTGTATCGTATGTTAACTCACTACGATAAATGTTGATTTCTAGATATAAAAAATAGTTTGATTAAAATGTAATAATATTTTATTGCTACCTAATCACCTACATATAGAATTGAATCTATGTATTAAAAATTAATAAACTAAAAGATCCGTAAAAGATCCGTCAAAAAATGTAACGGATACGGATCTTTTTTCTCCCGCGGATATCCGCAGATACGGAAACGGATATCCGGAACATCCACTAATTTAAACCCACAGCACTCAGAGCATCGGAAGCAGCGAGGCGACAGCTTGCTCACTATACTATCCGTGCAGTTCAATGTAATGCAACAAAAACATCGCAAATTTAAAAATACCACAAGCTTATTTATAGCAACTGAAAGTAGGACATTCGCTTAGTCATTATTTGCGATGGAACATGTTAATTTTGTTTTTCTTCGAACCGTTGCATTATGATATGATGCATGATCGAAAACATTGTTTTTAGATATCTCCGCTCTCTTTTTGTGTATTATTTAGGTCGTCTGCAATCTACATTCATTTTGTAGATAAACGACAAATAACCGAATTTATGACAATAAACCGATCGTAGTATCTAAGACTTTGCATACGGATAAATACCTAGGTATGTCAGGGCTTCCGTTTTTTTAATAACTCAATAAATATTTCATTATATATTATAAAATGCAGATTATACCCGCGGTTGAACAGCGATAGCTCAGTGGGGAGACCAACAGACTGCAATGCAGAGGGTCTCGGGTTCGAACCCACGTCGCGCACCTCTGACTTTCGGAAGTTATATGACTTTACGAAATTATGTGCGTATTGATTGACAATTATCGCCTGCTCCGTGCCTCGGAGAGCAAGTTGAGCCGGTGGTCCCGGCTGCCACGAACATCTATGGCAGTCGTTATTGGGAGAGTGTCGACACAAAAGATCCCACTCGGTCAAAGTGTCGGCGGTCTGCACTGACTGGCCTCCACATAAGATAAGATAAGATGCCCGCGGCTTCAACACCGAGGGCATAGTCTAGTTATCAATATCATCAAGCCGCTTATGAAACAAAACAATTCCGCACAGATACCTACAGATTAAACACAATCCACCTTTCACTTACTTGCCAAGTAATTATTTAAACAATATCTATAATTTAATAACATAATATTACCTACCCACTGGTATCAACATTTCTTTTTAGTGATAAAAACGTTATAAATATTGTAGAAATTCTTATCAACAACAATGTTCTTTATAATTAAAGATTACTGGACTGTAAACAACTTACGTTTAATGTTTTTTTTCCTTCATGTCACGTACACACGGCTACACATCAAGTTAGACACCCTATATACGCATAACTACGCTACACAAAACATAGAGAATTGTCGGAAAGGAACAGTGCATAGTGGTGCCAATTCTGTTGTCACAAAATTCTCTAAGCCCAACTAAAATCACAAAAATTTAGTTTAGTCCTCTCAAATGACATTTCGTATTCTGAAATCGTTAAAAGTGACAGGACTAAAAAACAATTTAGTGATTTTTAGCTAAGTTTAGAGAATTTTGTGACAACAGAATTAGCACCAGTGTCGATGTAATAGTAAGGATAGAGCGTCGCGTCCTGTTCAGTGTGAATGAGACAAAATAACAAAAATATAACGCACTCTCTCGCACGATTCGCAGCAGTCCTAACAGTCTAGGTTGATGTGTCGCTGTGTTGATGTACGCACTTAAGTGCCATACAAGGAAAAAATACCGGTCAAGTGTAAATTGAAACCTCAGAAGCCTGCATTGTCAAATAAGTAGGCAGAGGCAACACTACTTTCTTTACCCATAGTTTCAAGGTCCAAGAGTGAGCCTATTCCTGTCTACCGGATATAGGCAAGTGTTGCTATTGAGAAATATCCAATACCTATCCTTTTGCCCGATCCGAAATTCTGTAGTGCGTACCAGGTTAACCGTTTATGTAATTCTTACTAATATTATAAATGCGAATGTGAGTTTGTTTGTTAAGCTTTCATGACTTAACTACTCGACCGATCATCATTAAATTTTGCATACACGTTGTAAAGGTACATTTTATCCAGAAAAAAAGTTACATAAGTCACTGTGCCCGAGAACGCAAAGCCGTGGGCAAAAGGGGGTTTAATTATATTTGAGGCCAAATTTATCGATAACGCAAACAATTTAGTACATAAATATGTAAATATATTTCTGCAGAAGCTTTTATACGACAAGGCGAACCAGGGCTGCGTGTCAGCGAAACAAGATCTGAAGGAAACGTCGCGTCGTCCTTTGCTAAAAATACACAGCGGCCGATCGTTGACTGCTCATTACCTCAAGATGTTAAAAAAACAAGTCGAACTCGCTAATAAAAACAACAAGGGAAGAATTTCTTACATGCTTTTTATTTTACATATAGTTTATGCTATGACTTTATCAGCGTAAACTACAAATTCACTCTGTTATTGATGTGGATCACTTTACACAATATATCTTCGGTTCCATTGTATGGAATGAGATCAAACGTAACTTTGATTTAAGGGGACACCGCGAAACGCGACGCCCGTACTCATTGACACTCATTGTGTATCAATCGTTAAAGAGCCTAAATAATAATAAGGTCTAAAATTGCGATGCGCCCGCAATGATCGAGAGCGCTTAGACATTGTTTGTTAAAATCTTAAAATATTATTTAAAAATGATTGGTTTTAGTTATGGAAATAATGAGCTAGCAAATTACTAATATTGATGTTACGAATATATTTTAGTAATTCCTAAGCATAATGATAGTGTAACTTCCTTGTAATTTCAAAAATAATAATGTTTCAGAGGTGTTTTGAAAATAATTATGATCGAGCCAAAATCACAATATCGTGTTTTTGAGCTAGGAAATTCTAGTTAAAGACATCAATTTACCTATATCAAAATTCTAGATTAATTGGTCTTCTCATAGACCTACACTATTCGATGAAAGTTAGTGCATTTTTCAGTGTATACTCTTAAATTTAATATCAAGTTACCAACGCGTGTCAACCACAGCATCATTCCATTCCATTCAGTAGTTGCTTCGAGCAAATAGTATAAAGAACTAGATGTTCCCGCGGTTTCACCCGCGTTTATCATTACTGCGCCGCCCCTGTGGGCCTATAGCCTTCCTCGATAAATAGGCTGTCCAACACTAAAATAATTTTTCAAATCGAACCAGTAGTTTTTTTCTTTTTTATTCAACTGAGGTGGCATACAAGCATACGGCCTACCTGATGGTAAGTGGTCACCGTAGCCTATGGACGCCTGCAACACCAAAGGCATCACTTGCGCGTTGCCGACCCTTTAGGAAAGGAAGTGGGAAGGAGCGGGAAGGGGGAAAGAGGGTGATTGGGATTCCTGAGATTAGCGCGTTCAAACAAACAAACAAACTCTTCAGCTTTATAATATTAGTATAGATGTATCATGAGAAAACACATGTCAACAACAAGTTCTTGAAGCTATCAGATGTAAGCAAAACATTGTAGTTCTTTTCTACGCTTATAAGGCAGCAGGGGTGTAACGTAGTTCTTAGTCGGCCATATTTTTAGCGCGTGGTTGACCAAGGAAGTCTAAGTTGCGGAGATAAAACAAACACTGCACTTCGCAATTACAAAAAATCATCACCAGCAGCGCTGCGATAGCCTAGTGGGAAATCGTTGGACTGCAATGCCCTCTGCGTTGCAGTCCAACGATGAAGGAAAATATCGTGCAGAAACCTGCATGTCTAAGAGTTCTATATAATGTTCTCAAAGATATGTGAAGTCTGCTAACCCGCACTGGGCCAGCGAGGTGGACTATGGCTCAACCCTTCTCACACTAAGAAGAGGCCCGTGCCCAGCAGTGGGACAGTTTAATACAGGGCCTGATATTATTATTATATTATTTTTAAAATCATAGCCGGTGAAATGTAGGCGCTTTACGTTACCTCTTCAAGGAACCAAGCGTGAGACTATGTATGGTATTCTGTAGACTAGATTGTACCAATCACCAAGCTGCAAATAATGCATAAGCCAACCGATCAATAAAGATTTGGAGATATTTGAAGACACCACATCCTCAAAAGGATAAGCAGAACTGTGCCACACCCACATAAAATCTATTCCTAAAAAGATAATTCCGAGAATTCATCATTCCTGTGTCCCGGGGGACTTTACAAACATTTAAACAACGGACACAAAGAACACCTAGACTCAGGACATCCATTTGTGGATCACACAAATTTTTGTCCCGTGTGGGGATCAGACCTACAACAGTCGGGGCGGCGAAAGTGGGTCTAAGGGCGCCTTCAAATTTACCGCGTGGCAGCAGCGCGGCTGCAACGCTGCCGCCACGCAGCCGTCACTAGTCTATCGATGAACTAATGCGCGGCAGTAGCGCGGGTGCAGCGCTCCAGTCGCGCGTTTTTATTTTTATTGATATGGATTTACAAAACAGCGTGGCCGCAGCACTGCAGCCGCGCTGTACATTGCGGCAAATTTGAAGGCGCCCTTAGGGCGAGTTTAGACTTAGACTAATGACGGCTGCGCGGCGGCGCGGCAGCGTCGCAGCCGCGCTGCCGACGCGCGGCAAATTTGAAGGCGCCCTAAGGCGAACACATAATCCACTACGCCATCCATGCAGTCATATGTATACTTATATGGTGATAGGTTCCACGAAGCATAGTTGCACGTTGCAATAGGTACGTATAATAATAATGTCTTCCAGACCGAATGTCGGCCACGGCGGCCAATCTTAACGGAGACTAGCCATCTTCGCAGGAGATATTATAGTGCACAAGCGTGTGCGCAAACACAAGTGCACTCTCTGTTCCCTAACTCTCATGATCCGATGGGACGATAATCCGACACGACCGGAGAGAGATCAAGCTCAGGACCAACTGCTTTACGTGCTTTCTGAGGCACGGGGGTGTCTAACACCGCCAACTTCCTAACTCCGGGCTGCTATTGAGAATTCTTAATAGAAAACCTGATAACTTTTTGTTGGCCCGACCCGGGATTCGAACCTGAGACCTCATGCACAGCAGTCGCATTCACTACCGCCACCTACTCGTGCAAACTGCAAACTATTACCACAGCCTATGAACTTATACTATGCATGATTATCAACTATCCTACTTATATATTAATTCTTAATGTTGTTTGCTAATACGGAACTACTCGTGTTATTATTGTGAACTATTGACACTCATGTTAATTTAACAAACATCTAATCTGTGCAGTGATTTCTCGTCGCAATATGTGTTTGATTTTGTGAATAACAAAAGACAAAGTAATAATAATGATGTTAATTGATGATATATCAGCTAAAATATCTTTAGAAAAATGTAAGTATATTATATTTATATTACCATAAAACTAAATAGTAGCAACCAAGCCTAAATTGTTTGGCGACATAGGGTAGGTTATAAGTGATAGCGTCGCTTACACTAATAAAAACCAGCCAAGTGCGAGTCGGACTCGCGCACGACGGGTTCCGTACCATTATCTATAAAAACGGCAAAAAAATCACGTTTGTTGTATGGGAGCCTCTTAAATGTTTATTTTATTCTGTTGTTTAGTATTTGTTGTTATAGCGGCAACAGAAATACATCATCTGTGAAAATTTCAACTGTCTAACTATCACGATTCATGAAATACAGCCTGGTGACAGACGGACGGACAGCGGAGTCTTAGTAATAGGGTCCCGTTTTACCCTTTGGGTACGGAACCCTAAAAGCAATTAATAATAGGTACCTACATCATTTATTTCCTTTAAAGAAACTAGGGATATCTAATATCTGCTGAGGGACTTTACAACCCTTGGAACAACGGACACAAAAGCATCTAAACCAGGCACAACTAGGTAGGTTATGTGGAAAATATTTTTCTGTCCCATGTTGGCATCAAAACAACAACACTACAGCCAGAGGGCCACTTAAATCTGCAAGCTGTAGGTACTCCCATGCTAGCAAACTTTGTTAGTGTCGCTCTACATTAATATGTAGGTACGAGTTCAAACGTGTGGTCCCACCGGCTTATTCCCGCCCGCTCCGCTATTTTGCTCTCAAACGCTCCGAGACTAAAATAAAATATTATTATTATTTTGTAAAATCGTTCCCAAGGGCTCATTTCTTTCTTTAAAACCTCTGATTTTCATACATTATTCCCAGAAGCTCCAAGTTTTATTACACCTTAATAAAGACCTACTTATAGTGTGTTCCCGACAGCTCCAAAACAAACTGTATGGTTAGCAGAATTAAAACATGTAATAATATAATATTAGTTTTTGATAAGAAATAAAATCTCAAAGTACCTAGAGAATGTTTTGGAGCTGTAGGGAATGAAATTGGTAAATGTGGCTTTATTTATTACTAGCTATGCCCGCGGTCTCACCCGCATCAGTGGTATTTATAGTTACTGCGCCGCTTCCGTGAGCCGTAGCGTGATGTTATATCGCTTATGTCCTCTCCAGGGTCTCAGGCTATCTCCATTCCAAATTTCATCTAAATCGGTTCAGCGGATTGAGCGTGAAAAGGTAACAGACAGACAGACAGACCGACTGACAGACAGACCGACAGACAGACAGACAGACCGACAGACAGACGGACAGACCGACAGACAGCCAGACCGACAGACAGACAGACAGAGTTACTTTCGCATTTATAATATTAGTAAGGATTTGCATATAAAAATCTTTGGAGCTCCTGGTAAATAATGTATGGAAAAATGAATTTTAGACAACAATAGATTTGGAGCGCACGGAAATAAGCCGTCCCACCGAAGTTCCCTAATGGAGCAATTTTATTACACTAATCTCTCTAATGAGAATGACATATTTTAGACACATAATAGTAGCACGGCGGTATCTAAAACTGTGCCTAGAATTATAATTTAATAGAGAATAATAAGCCCGCCACTTTTGTGGGCAACAAATATAACTAACGAAAGGTATATGATACGGAGACAAACAGAGACGTAATCTTGTATGTTGAATTTCTTACTGGTAGGTAGATAATAATGTTTCTTTCTTTCTGATAATAACATTTAACGTCACTATCGGGTACCTATGTGGCAATTATAACTATCATCCTTAGTTGATATAAATACGAGTATAAGTACATTTAAACTTGAAAAGATCGTCGCTCCAGCTTCGACACAAACAGTAATGAATGTAATGATCCACACATCAAATGCCTTATATACCTAAATAGGCCATGACTTAAATTCAAGTACCTATTTACCTAAAAAGGCGGGTACAGACTGGTGTAACGTAACATGCAATGTAACATGAAAGAAGCATTTCATAAGTGTGGACGCAGCGCGCGCACGTACCGAGCATGTACCTACTCGCATCTGTTTCCGGCATGCGCGCGGCGAACATAGCTCAGTCTGCCGAAAACACACGTTCCGCAATACAGACCAGGGATGTTGCGAATATTCACATCCGCATCCGTAATTGCGGTGCTTTCGCATCGATTTAGACATCTGCATCCGCATCCGCAATAATCAACGCGGATGTTAATGCGGATCCAGATATAGCGCAGGTTGTGACTAGTAAGAAAATGTGTGGGCGATGAAAGTGCGCGATGATTCTTCAAGTGAAGATGAGAATCAAGAAACACTAGAAAATGGTATAGAGACATTTATGAACCTTTGCAAAACAGGCTTCAACCTGCAGACGATATTAGATACTTTTTATTTAACAAGCTGTACAATTTTCAACAACATCCGCATCCACAAATGCGGAGCTTCCGCATCGATTTGGACATCCGCATCTGCATCCGCATTTGCGGATGTGAGTCTTTAAATATCCGTATCCGCATCCGCGGATGTCAAAAAATCTGCATCCGCAACATCCCTGGTACAGACACACACAACCCGCCCACACTGGCGCTTCGTGCATACTGCGCGCCCTATTGTGTTCGGCGAAAAAACCGACAAATGACGAATCGCGGCGCGCACGTATTGAAATAATCTGTTCGTGCGCGTAGTGTGCACGGTTCTTGTGCGCAAGGGGTCCACACTATGGGAATTCTGTTACATTGCATGATACATTGCGACAATGTGGACGGTAAATTCTTTCATTGCGTGTTACATTGCATGTTATGTTACAGCAGTCTGTACCTAGGGTTGCCAACCATACTTTATAATAACGTATCCTACTTTATTTTTGGTAATTTAATTATAGGTAGTTTATACTTTGGCATACAAGTAAAGTATATGAAAATACTTTATTTCCAACCTTTACTGTGATGCTTTTACTTACTTTTTTCAGTGATGAATCTAAAGTGGCGAGAAGAAAGAAATAGAGCATCAATAAATTTAATCAAAAACGTATTATTTATTTATTTAAATATAAATTTTGATTGTCAAACAAGCTTTGAAAGAAAGCAAAAAATGTTTAGCTTGTGCTAAAAGCACACAAAAATACGTTTTTAAAGAAATAAAAACATAAAATTTAAAAAATTCTTTCCCTTCCAAATTCTTTATTTTTTTCCTATTCAAACCATTTTATACGTTTTTTTGGCAAAAAAATGTTGGCAACCCTATCTGTACCCGCCTTAATGTTTCATAGAGTAGGTACATCAAATCAATGAGATGCGAAAGATATACCTACCTACTTTCTTAAAGAAAACATGTTTCAGCAAAGGGTCAAGTTGAAAACATGTAGGTATCTTCATATTACCAAGGTCTTCGCACCGCACCAAAATACTTACTAAGAGTAAATCACCTGCTTCATTTTTAAGAGTTCTGCCCATCATTTCGCACGCTTGGTGTTTGTTCATACTTATTGTGACAGTACCTACGGTGTATATTATTATAAATTGTAGTGCACTTGAAGTGATAGCGGTTATCTCGTCCGGGTCACCAGGGGCGACCAGCCACAGATCATGCTTTTCTCCACCGTTCTTGTGGAAAAATAACACATCAACATGTCTGCTTGCCAACTTGATAAAAAATGTTTACAATTGCGGTATCCGTTATAATATAACTATGTCGTAAAGAATTCCTCTGTGAAGGGTTTATTTGTCACAACAGAAACGATAAGCTTGAGCTATTTATTTTATATCGGCTGCTTCTGATAAAGCTTCCCTAATTTTACGAGCCGAGTTCAAAAGACCTCGGCGAGTTTGAAATGTAAACACATCTTGTTTGTTTGCATGAGTACCTACATGAAACAAGGGTACCTACGTGAATTTAGGAAATAAAAAGGTTAAATATAATCGACCTCGTTTTATTTCTTAACCTAACAATATGTAGGCATATTTAACAATAACATTTTGTACATACAAAAGAACTTATAATAGGTATCTACTTAGTAGTTACAATATATCGTATCGTCCCTCGAGCACACGCTTGCTTTACAAGCGAGACGAGCAAACAACACACAGAGAGCGTGACTTAACTATGGCATACGCTGCACAGAGAGCTCCCACTCACGCACTCTTCAGGTACTTGACTGTCTTTAATAAATAATTCCTACTTCGTCACTACTACACGTCAAAGAGGAACATTCGGTGGCGTCTTGCACGGCTCCGGGGGCGGCGGCCTCCTGTCGTCAGGCGCACGAGACTGATAGTAAGCGCAATAAGGGAGAGGATCCCAGAATGTGAATAACGCCTCGCGAGTGTCCAGCACTGTGTCCAGCAGCTTCCCCACTGCTGCTGCATGACCGCAACGTGTTGATCCTTGACACAAGTATGGCAGAGATACGCCTACTCGGGCTCCAATAGCCACTAATTTATTATTATGTCCATTCGTCGTATGTTCCTCACGAACGAGTCTGAATGAAACATGGCCAGTCATAGGTCTCGCTGGTGCCAAGAATGACACAAATCGCTGCACCCAAGCGTCTGCTTCTTCATCCCTCTGTGGCACCAATCCTTTCCTTGCAGAGTCGACACGACATGAAACATTATTGACCGCCCGAGATTCCTTCAGTGTAGTGCATGTCACAATCCGCTCTCCTTTGGGCTCTCTAACGATCACCCACGGTTTCTCTGCGCTGATTTCTCTTGGGAATCTAAATTGGTTTCTGTCTTCAGGCATGATGAAACGCAATCGATCCCTTGCTCCACGAGCGCCAGCGCTCGCAATGAAATGACGCCCTTCCTTGGAAGCTCCACTGTCGTACCATGTACGAACATCATCGTCATTAGCAACAACCCAAAACGGTGGTGTTGCTAAGCCTGCAGCACGACATACCCTCATCAATTCTAGAGGGTCATCAAGCGTAACAACGTCGCGAGCGCACGGCACAAAGCACTGACATCCGATTACCTCTAAATGAGACTTCGCCAGAGCGTCGTAATATGCCGGGGTTGTGGAACTGACCGGCACGAAGAACACTACCGACTCCCTTTCTACAATTTCTCTCAATGCTCGTGCATAAGCCAGGGGGTCAGCCGGATTAGGTCGCGGTACTGTGTAGAATCTGTGCACCGCTGCAGAATACTTCAGTAATGCGAATTGCCCCTCTATTTCAAACGCTACGACTCTTGCACCTGCCGAGTGGAAGTTTCTTGCCAAATGTAAAGCTTGTACTGAACTACCTCCACTTATAAGTACGGTGCGAGGTTTCTTCTGATTTTTGGAATTTATGGCACGCCCGATCATCTTGATAACTCCAACAGGGCACTGTACACACTTCCAGAATATGAATAGTGAGGCGGCGATCCATAGCGTAGGAAGCACGACGAGAATTTGCTTCCAGGCTGGGTGGGCGATTAGACTCAGCAGAGCAAACAGCGGCCGAAGCATAAGCCGGGGCACCCACGTAATGATTCTTATAAACCGGGGCAGCGGTGGCGGGCGTTCCGGCGAGACGGCTCGCTCCTCAGGTATCAGTGAAAACGTCGAGGAGAAGGAACGGCGTAGAGCCGTGAAAGGCGGCGCCTGATGCGCGCATCGTTTGACTCGAGGAGAGAATACAAGTTCTGTATTAGAGCGCGCGAGGCGGCTGTACTCGGGCGCACAGGCCGGCATGTTGCGGCGGAGTGTCGGCGGCGGCGTGACTGGCGCGCGCGCGCTCGCTCACCGCATATAAACAGCCTCGTTATCAGAACTGCGCCGGCGCCCCGCTACACATTACCCATCATCTTAGTACCCAAATAACGCTTACCTAGTTAAAAAGTAAACAATCAGGGATTAGATTATTATATTTCTGGGAACGCTATTAGTCATGTTTAAAAGGTCGGAATTAAATAATACTTAGATATGAAATAGGATAGTGTTTTAATGAATTTTCAACAATTCACTACTTCAATAAATAACAATATTAGTTATCTACAAACAATTTAAAATGCTAAGTAAACAGGAATATTTAAGTTAATATATAAGAATAAATGGTTAAGGACTAGCAATATCAAGACAGTAGAAGCAAACTTAAATACACTCTGGTTTGAAGGAACTACGAAAATATATTTTAAATATATGTTGAGTTGTCTACCTTACTGTGCAAAATATATTTAATCAATGAGTTTTTTAGAAATACCAACAATAAATGCATGAATTAAATGTATGCTAAACACTCAAAAATGTATTGATTGAATTTACAAACATTACTTTGGCAGTTGCAGTGTTTCCTAAGTCTAAATACAGATACAATTACGATCAACATGATTAGGAGTTAATGATGCTTCTAATTAGTAATTTATTTATGGTTCATGGAAGACACAATAATCATAATGTGCTAAAATAAACATTGCATATGATATACAAACACATCTTGAATTAGTTCAAATAAATTATTATTATCAATTGCAACAACCTTTACAGAAGTATTCCTTATGGAAAAATGCAAGTAAATATACAAATTAATTACTTAGATGCATAAGAAAAATAATCAAACATCACAATGTAAAAAAATACATTTAATAAAACAAATAATGTTTTCTTTATAAAAAATGTAATAACATTTAAATTGCAAAATAGGTACTAACTCAACTATCGCCTAACGTACATATTTAAAATGAGAGATGAGTTGATTACACCATAAACGGTAATTCTGTCTCTTTCAACTCAATTGAGCCATTCTTACAAACTATGTGTAACTCGTGCTGCGGTTCTTTCTCGAATCTAAACCTTTTTGGATGTGCATCGTCCATAAATCTTCCTAGTTTAAGTATTTTACTATCAACAGTTATTTTGTCTGCTATCAAATTGGTCTGAGGCAAATTTTTCACAATATCTGGCATTAATAATTCCACTTTGCCTTTTTCATGAATAAAGATACTGGTTTTGTCCGTAAGCTTTGATGCGTGCATGTATACATCGCCGCTTTTTAATGAAGCCTGTAAGTTGCCATCAAAGCCCGTTATGTGAAGATTGCCTTTCTGGATGACATCAATTAACACAGACCTGTGAAGATGGTCAAGGTTTATGTTTCCCATTAGTGTAGTAAAATGTGATTTGTCAGAGTAACAAGATTTAACAATAATAGGACCCGCATGTGTAGTAACGTTGAAAATATTCGCCATAATATTATGACAGTAAATTCCAGCCTCATAACCCGTTTTAAGTTCAATACTACTAGCTTGCAGACGGCCCTCGGTTTTTAGTTCTCCTTGCACACTCTCCAACTTAATATTTTGCGCTTTCAAATCAGCAACGTTCACTGGTCCCTTCTGTGTTTTAATTACAAATTCCTGAGCTTCCAACTTAGATACACTCACTGAGGCACTGTCAGTGGTTGTAACTTGAACATTCAGCTGATACGGCACCTGTATCACGCATACGTCGTTTCTGTCCGACCCAGTGTTCTTGTTAAACAGCTCCAGTAACTTAGATGTCTGCTTTACTTGGAAATCGATAGTTTGGGTGCCTTGACTATACAATGTCATAGTCAGCTTGTTGTGAGCATTTATATCGTTCACGTCGATTGGTATCACTTTTACATGAATAGGGCTTTCGATAAATATGCTCGTGTTGTTTTCTATTGTCTTTTCGACGGTCCTAACTGGATTCAACGTTTTTATATCAGGATAACTGCTAAAATCTGCAACAGTTAACCTCAAAATCTTGAGGCACTTATGTAAGACCCGCTGTCCCGGTAAGCTGAACATTTTGAAATATTTTTACACTCATACAATCATGAAAACATTATTAAATCTAAGTTATTTTAATTATTTAATCGCATTCTCGTTTCCATTCGATTTGACACTTTGACAGAAAGTAATTAACACCTGACTTTGACAATTCTTCTTTTAAAGTTACAACGTTTAGATACATCATCAGCATCACAATACGAGGCAAATTCTTCTCGTCTAATAATAATTAACATTATGCTTTGCTTTGGCCCAAAATAATATACCTATTAGAAAAATGCTTCCTAGATCCTTTAATTCATAATAGATTTTAAATAAAGGGGAAGGTTCGCTATGGTTCGATACATATGCTTTTGATTTTTTTTGTTATATTAGGAATTTTATATCTTTGTCTAATCTGTTCTAAGAATGCTGAAAGTAGGAGCTCCGTGACTACTAATCACTTTATAAAGCAGTACTTACTTAAAAAGGATCATTAAAATTAAATGATTTGCCTTCAAAACCAATGCTTAATTGAAAATGCACACTTTTTCTAAT
The DNA here is from genome assembly GCA_963564715.1 of Catocala sponsa. Taxonomy (NCBI): domain Eukaryota; kingdom Metazoa; phylum Arthropoda; class Insecta; order Lepidoptera; family Erebidae; genus Catocala; species Catocala sponsa. Next base: position 4,724,728 of record OY751337.1, read on the forward strand.
AACATAAAATTGTACTTATGCTACGTAATATATTATCCAGCATTCCAGTTTGCATTTCAGCCTTACCATAGAGCCCATAGACTGATCTCAGCCGTCATAAGTTCAGAAATGTTTGAACGTGATTTATTTAACTCACATGGTCGTTGATTTGTTACCCAATAAATTAAATTTAATAATAATTGTTATTACACATATATATTTATATAACATTAATTAAATAATTATCTATATAACCTTACAATTTGTTAACCTATGTCTTGTTGATTAAAATCAAAGAGGCGAGTCATGTCAAATTGTCAAATAGAACTTTTATGTGAAAACCGTGCAACTTGATCTAACGCATAGAACAATAACAATAAGACATGATAAATGAAATAACTCGCAATTTTTGAATGTAATGTTTATAAACATTTAGGTTACAGTGTAAATAAGTGGTATATAAAAATGTTAAACTAATAATGCGAAAAAATGAATGCCGATCTAAAAGAAGCTTTTTCTCGAATTAAACCGATCTGTGATGTTCTTATGGTATGTCCGTCGCCAGAAAGTATTGGCGCATTTGTCTGTCGTGTAACAGATCTGAAGAAAGAAGTGGTGCAAGAACTTCAGCAATACTTATTATTCCCGCTCATCACACATTTGAAGTCGACTGAAACCGAGTAAGATTTAGTTGATAGCAACGTATTACTTGAAGCCAATGTAGTCTTTATATTCAGAATCATCACAACATTAGATTACGTTAGAGAATTATTATATGAAACATTATTGGTCAATTATGTTACAATGTATATTTATTTGTATTGTGCACATAAGCTAAACAATGTCTGTATATCTTTGATTTCATTGTAACTACTGACCTTAAGAATAATTGAATACCTAATGAAAACAGCAAGCAGCTGCCATAGCCCAGTAAAAAACCATTGGACCTCTCTGTCCTTTTCATATTATATGCATATTATATAGTTATTTTCGCTCACTTCAATGGTAAAAACATAATGTGGAAACAAAAACTGAGGATTGTACATAGTATTCTTGAAAGTATGTATACCCTGCCAACCTACACTTTGTCCGAGTGGTGGACTAACCCAACTCAGACTCAGAAGAGGCTAATGCCCACCAGTGAGACAGTTTAGCTCTGTTCAAGGGCTGATATTATAACTAATGAAACTATGAAATTTTACTAGTACTGCATATTCTGCCATCATCGTCATAAGGAAAAAAGATGTAGCTGCATAAAAAAATCATTCTTAATAAATATAGTGGCAGATTCATCTTGTTTTACTGATTCCAAATATGTAAAGATCTTATTTCGAAAAATCTGTTAGATATGTCTTTTCTCCTTATGACGGCAGTATTGTCAAGGCAGTATAGAATTGATGTTTATGTTTGATATTTGCAATAGGTGCTTTGATAAAAATTATATTTTAGCCAGAAAAATGAGCTTCAACGAAGACTGGTGGATGCAATGGGGCTAGTGTTAGAGAAAGTCACGGTGAACAGTTTTGAGATGTGCATGAAAATGGAGATTGGCTTGCTACAGCTGGTGTTTGATCACACAAGACCGGGGATGAGTAAGTTTGTATTACTACAATATTTTAATTTTCTTTTTTTTCTTTTTGAAAATGGTGGCTCACACACTAGAAATTATTTCTATGTTGCAGAGGCTTTATAAATAATACAATAGACACAAAGAACACCAGACTTGGTATGACTATTTGTGGATCACACAAATTTTTGCCCACAACACTTAGAATAGGCTGCTCAGTTAATTGTGGCTCTCTTTTTGTTTTTACTGCTACTGTATTCAACAGCCAATTTGCTACTGGCCTATATTGAAAATTTTTTTTTAAACTGATATCCTGTTAAATCCGGTTAGACTAAAAAGCTGAACCCAAGTAACTTGGGAATAATAAAGACTAAAGAGAAGAAATGATATAAAAAACTATTAAGGCCACTGGCTGGTTGCTTATTACATTTTAGGGTATAAAAAGGTTATTAATTGGCCTTTTCTCTTATCTGGATAACATAATTACCTGAGCTTATAATATAGTTATGTGAAGGTTGTACACTGTACCTTAAGATATAATTGAGTTACATAAAGGTGGCATTATGGTAAAATATATCATTAACAAGAGTGCATGAGCGCTCCGGTGACTACCAGATTGGTGAAAGTGTTATGTATGAATCCACATTAGGTTTACTGTCAAAAAAGCCCCACATGTGACACTAGGTTAGGTATTTGGGATCAAAATCATAGTTGTTGAAATGTAGGTGTTTGGACCTCTCCGGACTTCCCCTTCATGAATAGGAAACTACAAATATGAATGTGTGATTTTACTAAGTTTAATAATAGGCTTACAATTCAATAGATGTAGGTAAGCTTATTATTAAACTCAAATGCTTGGCTACATCCAAAAAAACTTAAGTTAGGTTAATAACTTAAGTTTCTATAATACATACAGGGTGTGTCGTAAATAGTGGTCCAGAGTAAAGGAGTCGATACACTGTATTCTTATGTATCACATACCGAAATTTTAACCATATTTTTTATGGCCCTAAATTCATATGATTTGCTGAAATGAGTATTGAAATTGGAAACAGATTAATTTCTTTAAGTACCTTTGACTTTAAAACATAAAAAAGGGTTTGGATATGATAGTACACATATTCAAGAGTAATAATAAAAAAACAGAATTAAAAAATATTGATATTTGTTGAAATGACAGCCAAATTCGTGAAGCAAGGTGCAGAAATTTTAAAAAAGAACTTTTATTTTTTGTTAGGAGACCCTTAACTGAAAATGCTTAAAATTTCGGTATGTGATACATAAGAATACAGTGTATCGACTCCTTTACTCTGGACCACTATTTACGACACACCCTGTATATGGAGTTTATGAGCAAATTATTAAAATTGTTAATTTGATTGTAAATGTCACACACATGTTAAGGACTATTTCAGAACTTATCAAGTCTTTCTTTTTCAAAATTCACCTGGATATTTAGATACTCAAGCGAATCAATGTATTTGAAATCTTGATAGAATGCGTAAATCAACACAGAATTAACCCTTTCGCTGTCCTGTGATAGAGACAATTGAAAATCAATTGTTATGTATCATACGTGATTCATTGGACAGGGAACCTGTTAATGATGGGACTGCCTCGGTACTGTAGCGCATCGGCGATGTTTGCAGAGGCTAACATAGATGGCTTTGCAGCTATATTGCGCAAAAGAACCGCGTCTATGATGCGCAGAGTGCAGGACAGTCCCAACAGATACCTAAAAGTCATTGCTTCAAAATTAGAAAGCTCTATCTGGAGACATTGGAATAGGCTACATGTTGGCAATGTCAAATGATATTATCTTTCTTTCTCTCTTATTTACTAACTTTAAGAATTTTACTAACCCTATATGGATCTCTGGTCTGAAATAAATTATTATTGTTATTAATACAGATAATGAATTATTTTGAGAAATCCAATATTGTTGGTTGCAATTGCATGTTGTACTGGTCTTAATACCCTTTTTGAATTCATCCAGAGTATCTAAACAAATTATACAATGTAGTGCATACATTGTATAATTTCCTTTAGATTATTTATCTATCCAGGCAATGTCTAAAAGTCAGCTAAGGTCAATAGATTTATTTAGTTATTGATAGCAACTTGTGCTTAAGTATTATTATACTAACAATTATATTTTCATTCAATTAATAATAATGGTTTATATTAATTAATCTATGTATCAGTTGCCAGAATGCCAGACATAATAGAAAAACAATTGGACATACTTTCTGAAAAACGTTCCAACCCACAAAGTTAACATTTTGAGATAATCGTGATTGAAGTTCAATCCCGTATTGCTTCTTCATACATGTGGGTTTGGGCTACTAAGTCATGATTTCATATTTAGAGTGATAGTAGAGCTACCAAAATTTTCCAGCTAGTAAATAGTAACCCCGTGACTAATTTGTTAGTAATAACTCGATTTTGACCCGAGTGTGGGTTGGAACGTTTTTCAGAAAGTACGTCCAATTGTGTCTGGTCACCATTCAAGGCATTAAGATATACCTATACATATAGTAGATAGACTGCATGGATGGCGTAGTGGTTTAAGTGGTCGCTTCGCCGCTGCCACTGCGCCGAGTGTTGTGGGTTCGAATCCCACATGGAACAAAAATTTGTGTGATCCACAAATGGTTGTTGCAAGTCTAGATGTTCTTTGTGTCCATTGCTTGAATGTTTGTAAAGGACCCCCGCGACACAGGAAATAACCCTAGAGCGGTTTTCTTATTAAAAAAATTAAAAATACTCTTATTTATATACACGATTGCTACAAGTTTAACATATAGAGTTGCAGCAGCACACCGGCGGCTAGTCACAATAGGTTTCTAATTAAGTCTCGCATTTGAAGTCTTGACAGATTAATTTAGAGGGTTCCACATTTGTATACTTATTTTATTATGTTTTTGTTTCATTAGAAATATCAACCTAGGAATAAATATTATGCTGCAGAAACATTTAGGCAACATAAGTACATATAAACAGCATCCAGATTCAGAACCATTATCATTGATCACCAGTGATCGCAATAGGTAGAGCTATTTAGGTTCATTGACCGCAAACATTGATGTTAATATGGATATTCCACGGGATTCCGACTGATACTACGGGATTTTATTGAATTTCATTCTTTTTGTCAATATCTATAAAAATGGTTTATGTAAGCCAATAAGCGCATGAGCAACGTTGTAAATTTTACGAAAATTATCGAAAAATGATGTGAATGAAGAAATTTTGTCATATAAATTCGCTTCACTAATATCAACAGCTGTCGAATGCTCGTTTTCCACATATAAATAGGTGTTAGATGTAAAAAGAAATAGATTAAAATTAGATAATTTAGAAAAAAATATTGTTGAAGTGTATTGATTATTTTAATTAAGATTTTATTGTAAATACATATTCTTCTATTTGATAATGTTTTGATTTTCTGAGGAACAAATAATGTGTATGGTAATATGTTTTTGTACAACTTCAGAATAAAAATGTTTAAATGATTGTTGATTCTTGAATAAGAAATTATTACGTAAAAAAATATATGTGGTTTCATTATTTAGATTATTTAGATTTTATTATACTATCCTTAATCCCGTCCTTCTTATATTTACCCGTTAGAAAGGAAGTGTAATCTTTCATTAGTCCCGAAGTCGAGAATAGTTTTTTTATGATTTTACTACTTAAAAACCAAATCCCGGGACTCGGGGAATATCCATATTATTCTAATCTATGGCAAGTACATAAAACAGCTCTACCTATTCCGATCTCTGTTGATCACACAACTAGTATATTTTCTATAACATTTTGAGCATAACATCATTATATTAAATACTAGCTTTTGCTGGCGGCTTAGCTCGTGTAAAAGTAGGTTAGATTATGTTAGTCATATAAAATATAGCCTATCTTACTTGGTGATAATATAGCTGTTTAATCATGAAAGAATTTTTAAAATCGGTTGAGTAGTATTTAAATTAAATCTTTATAAGCAAAAACAAACAAAAAAATAATCCTCTTTATAGCATTAGTATAGAAAAGAAGTTTATTGTACCATCTTGTTCAGGGCAGTTCCCCATCAGCATATTTTCTTCCTTGGTGGGTAATCTTATGGTACTATAAATTAAAATTAACAAACTTTTGCTGCAAAGCCAATTAAAGAAAATATAACCAACTAGAATTTGCTTTAATCTAGATTCTATTAATAAATATATATCCCTAACGGATTCTTCCATGATGAAATGTAGGCTATGTCCTATTCTATACAGCTGACAATGTGTATACGAAATTTCATGATGATTGGTTGAATAGTAAAAGCGTAACAAACAAACTTACATACGCATTTATAATATTAGTTATGAATTATCAGTTATTATATCAATCATTTACTTGCTTGCAGTTGCAGATATTTCAGAGGAGCTAAAACTGAGTGTGATGAAGTGTCTAACCGTCCTGTTGTTGAACGTGGACCCGAAATATAGAGAAGCGATGCTAAAGGCGCACGTGCCGCTGTTGGGCAAGGCTGTCTACGTGTCTGTACATATTGCTAAGTTTGAGAAACTCCGCTCTTTGAGGTAAGAATGTGATTTGGTTGACACATCGATCAAATATACCATAGATGCACGATCGTCGCTCGAAAAACGGCCCCAACAAAACTGTGCATAAATCAGTCGTATGCGCTATATTATGCACCTGTTCCACTCACTCTTCGTGCGCTGCCCGTAAGCGAGAGCGAATCGACACGACTACTACGGTGGAGACCGTACCATATACTTAGTATGCTTGCATATCGCGAGTAACACACTTAGGACGCTTTACATTGACGCGTTTTAACTAAACTATTACAAAATGTTTCTCAGAGGGCGTTCAATGGTTATTCCGGTTTATTTCCTGGATTGCATAATAAATGCAGACACTTATAAGTAAGTAGTACTGGTCAGTGCCACATATTGACGCGGTTTTTGTATGAGAATGTGCATCTATGGTATATTTGATCGAAGGGTTGACATAATTTTATGGTTGTAATCGCGGCAACTTGTTCTGCTTAATTAGATACATAAAGACCTTAAAATGAATACCACTCACGGAAGCAATTATTATAATTGTTAATAATGTTATAGGTCGGGCACATCAATCAGCTTATTTAAGCTGCATGCCGGCCTCGAAAAAAAGCAGCCTCTATAATTGGTTGTACAGTATGTGTTTACAGTCTTGTCTTGCTAATAGTCTATTCAGAACTATAGGTACCCATAACCTCATTTATCTGTAAGCTAAATTTGAAATTAATACCTTTGTAAAGAATTAGTCTGTAGTACCCAACAGCCAAAATATTTTATTAAATTTTTACTTTTATGTCAATTTGTAAAATTTAAATATTTGTTATAAATTTTTAAAATATTTACTTGAAAGAGCGCCAATAATTTTGAAATAATTCATCATAAATCTAATTAACCTCTCAACCAATCCAGCAAGTTATCAAAATACAAAAAAGCTATTCAAACAAAAGAAGACTATCATAACAAAATTTACGCTTTAAATAAGTAGTCTGGTTACCCTCGCATGCCGGCGACCTAGCGTTGGTTGAGAAGTTAAAGCAACATTGGTCTATATTTTATATGTAAGTTGGTTTTCAGATTAGCGGCTATAAACTGCGTAACAGCGCACACAGCAACTCACCCGCAACTGACCACCGACTACCATATAACTAGCCCGACACTGGAGAAGTCAGTCGTGGAAATGTTGTCGCTGATTCTGCCTGGCGTGCTTGGTGCGTTGCAAGACGTCGCAACATGCTGCGATAACCCTGGACATATACTCGTTGTAGTAAGTCGAACGCCAGCTTAATTTTTATTATAATATCAGCTCTGTATTGAACTGTACTGCTGGGCATGGACCTCTTCTCAGTCTGAGAAGGGTTGGGCCATAGTGTACCTACCATGTTGGCCCAGTACCTGTTGGCAGACTTCACATAATAATATCTTCCCCTGACCCCAAACTAGGCAAGCATGTAACTTGGTAGCCAATATAGAAATTTGATTATTCTAAAATTAAAAGTATATCAAACTAAATTTAAAAATCTATAACGTAAAATAGCAACAAAGCTTAACTAAGAAATCTAGAGATCAAATAAAACAGAAATAAATCCAGATAATAAATTTTAAAGACATGGTACCAGCTAAAGGACAAGAGGGAACGTAATGTTACTAACGATGATGTCGAAGACAAAGCGAAATGGAGGAGAAAATAAGGAAAGCTGACTCCACCACCATATGGGATACATAGCTAGAAAGAGAGAAAGAGACATGGTACCACAAGTAGTTAATCCGGTCTGGTTGGCTATGTATGTGATTATTATTATGTAGATTATCTGCTTGCTTGTCCAAATTACACCTTTTTGGTACAAAACAATCACTTTTAGAAGAAAAATTCTCAATCAGCGATCAAATACGGTACATATCATCAATCAAATACAAACCAGAGATTCCATTTATCATTCCAAGTTAGAGTTAAGATTATTAATGCCACTCAATTGAGTTAAATGCTGAATGATCACAGTCAACATGAGTTATAACCTATTTACTTTTATTTTAGTCAGCCATAGACGCAATGCATAGAATATTGTGTCTGGCAATGAACAATAAATTCATGACCACAAACAGTGAGCTGACCGTTGAAGACTTTGCCAAAATGGTCAAAGAGAAGGAAAACAAAGAAGTAAGCAGTAAGGGTAATTAGTAATTTTAGAGAATATAATTAGTAAAATCGACTTAACACTATTTTAAGTTTTCATGAGTTGTTTAAGATAAACTATGAAAATAAATTCAAACTAAAACTTAATATTCTCTATTTCTCTTTTTATATTTATTTTACATGTTTTACATGCTATATTTATTTTAGTGAATATTTTATTAATGATGGTCTATGTTTTCAGAACCTGTTGACCCTAAAACATTGCCGGTTAGAAGTCCAGAATGGTTCTCAGTGGCCGGTGTAAAACTATTGCTGATTACCAAAAGTTTGGTTTCGCTGAGGACACATGAACACTTTAAAGTGAGGAAAGAATTAGCAGTGTACTGTTCAAGGCTACTGTTCGAGTGCAATATGTAAGTATGTGAGTGTAAATGTAATTAACATTTTTAGTTCGATATGTGCAAAATACCTCTTAATATAAAGGCAATTGTGTGGATTGATATAACCAGGAATTTACTCAATAATTTGAAAAATCAAAAACATTGAGTCAGCATGCGCTCCGTTACACGTATAGCTGACAGTTCGAACGCAAATATTTTGATATTCATTCTAGGACTAAAATATTGTTATACCTTTAGGTTACGCAGTTCAGATGACTTAGAACGGCTTAATACTTAAAATGGTAATTATTATCCTAACATGAAACAAAAACAGTACTAGACACTTCAAATAGCTAATTTAAACTGCTTCTCTTAAGAAGCAAAATAAAAATATATTTATTTTAAAATACTTAAAAGAGGAAGACAAACTAGAAGAAAACATCACAGATATTTGAGATGACCTGTCCGCATCTATATTCAATAAAGAAATAAAAATAAAAGAAAGTATTAATATTAAAGTTATATCTATAAACGAATAAACTTTTCTTTTGTAGAGCTATGCAAACGTCAGTACCCTTAGCACTAGATGCATTAATATCTCTCGCCAAAGATGAGTACCCTGAGGTGTCTGAGTACTGCACAAATGCCATCAACACATTCTTCGCGAACGCCTCCGATGATAACAGAACGAAAACCTTAGACGCGCTATGTGAGAACTTCTTTGCGACACTCACTAGTTTACCGAGAGTCATGAATAATATTGGTAAGTTAATGTATGACTACATTTCCTCTATGTTTAAGCATTAACTCTTATCGCATATGATCGCCCCACTATAGCTAGAAAAAATTTAAAATAATCAGAAAATACTATTTTTGTGATCTATGTAAAGCATTTGACTGCATTGAAGACAAGTTGCTTGTGCAAAAATTTAGTCGCTATGATGTCAGGGTTACTACAATCAATATAAATTGCTTACTTTCTCAGCGATAGACTATAACAACTAAGGTAAATAAGCTTTCTTCATTACAATACGCATTAGGCATACCGCAGGGTTTTATTCTGGGCCCCATTTTTTTTATATTTTTATTAATTTTCCTATATCAGCAACTTTGCAAAACGTAATTCTTATTCTAAATTAATGCTTCACTGGTCGGAGTCTCGAATTGTTTAACAGAGTAAAAAATTCTGGTCTAGTAAAATCTACTGTGGTCATAAAAGTAGGGTTAAATCGTTGGCAACGGTCTTCGTGATATATTTAGTCAATTTATGCCGCCACGTATAACCAAGAACATTTTTGTAGATTCGGGGCGCAAGCTATCTACTCTGAATTTAGTGCACGGCTACATTGTCGTGCTGACTGGTACGCGGCGGCCGCAACGCTTGACGCTGGCGCTGAGCGCACTGGAACACGTGCAGTGTGCGTGCACGGCGCTGGCGCACGCCGCCGCCGCGCAGCCGCACCTCGCCGTGCTCACGCAGCATGCCGCCAGAGGTACGGTCAAGTGAAATCTATCTATAGTATACTATACATTAACTAACGCTGGCGCTGAGCGCGCTGGAGCACGTGCATAAGGCGGAACGGTAGCGGAGGAGGATTTTTTGTATTGTTTGAATTAGTATAAAGCATTACACACGATCCGGAGCGAAGGTGAGACGGCGCGTTAGCGACGCGGTACATACCGACACTACAAACAGACAGCAATGGCGGCGCGATGCGTTTGTATTTCTTTCTAACTTATAACAGCTTCACACAGAGCGACGACGGCGCGGTCCGATGCGGAGACGTGTTAGCAGAAGTTTGCAAGTTGTCATTTTTACAAAACTTCAACTTTTTAATTGATTTTACCAAACAATTTTTAATTGATTTTACCAAACAATTTTTAATGGATTTTACCAAATAATTTTAATCCTTGGTTCGACTCCATCGTTGTTTATATGACTGCCGTAAAAAAGATTAAAAGAAAGTGCTGCAGTAGCAAATTGCTAAGCGTTTGAATTAAACCGTTCACACTGTTCCCTAAAACATCGCGAGGCGTATGCGCAGACAGATCTATATTGCCTCCACGCTGCCGCTGTCTCTGTGTGGTGGACTTTAAGATACACATATTTTTAAAACATCTCATTTGAAGGTCTTAAAAGTACTATTGTACGAGCATCGCCTCATAATTCCACGAGAACTTGGTACATCTATATTTATAAAAATCACAATTTTTATGACAGATATAACCTCATCGCCTCCTACAAACTCGCCGTGGTGCAAGCTTCTTCACTTAGACAACGAGGCGTGCGAGCGTCGCTTCCAGGACATCTGCCGACTATTAGGTGACGCGGAGTGCGCCGACCTGGTGCTGGACAGGCTACTGGAACTGTTCCACCAATCCAGGGACGCGGAGCTCGTATATATTATGAACTGGATGTGTACAGGTTGGTATTTTATAAAAGTATAAATCTTTAGATAAGACCTAAAAAAAATTTGAGGCAGTCTTTGGGGACTGCCGATAGAAGTGAAAACTTTAATCCTTGATCATAAACACTTCTTTATAAACCAAAAATACTTAATTCAAACATGGAAATATTTTATTTGAATTAGTAAAAATTAAAATTGCCTCGGGTGGTTAATATATGACTATCTGAAACCATTTCACGACAAAAAACGGTACATTCATTTTTCCAAAAAAATAATTCTAATAAAAATAAAATATGGTCAGGGTTATTCTATACCACCAGTAGAATGCGTGGTTAAAAGGAATTACACGATTTCAAATTCAGCCTGTATATTACAGCACCGAACTCATCTGAGAGCCTAATAAGGCGTATTCTGAACGCATACATCGAGGAGGACGTGTGGTACGCGCCGTTAGAAGTACGCAGTGTGGAGCCGCCGCCCGCGCGAGACACGACGCTTGACGTCAGCGTGTACAACCCGCGGCAGTGGTACAAGGATAGCGTGCCAGGTATGATCTGCTTTCAGTTACTGTTAACTAGAATATTTATTTAAGTACTAGATGTGCCCGCGGTTTCACCCGCATTTATGACTACTGCGCCGCCCCCGTGGGTCGTAGCGTGATGTTATATAGCCTATAGCCTTCCTCGATAAATAGGCTATCCAACACCAAAAGAATTTTTCTATTCGAACCAGTAGTTCCTGAGATTAGCGCGTTCAAACAAACAAACAAACTCTTCAGCTTTATAATATTAGTATAGACTAGCTGTTACCTGCGACTTCGTCCGCGTAGATTTTAACTAAAAAGTGTTTGTCTCCGCGGAAACCTATTTTTTTTCTAAAATCAAAGTAGCATAAGTTACTTTAGTTATAACATCAGGTATCTGCCAGTGAAAGTCCCATCAAAATCGGTTCAGCCGTTTCGGAGATTAGACGGAACAAACAGACAGACAGACAAAAATTTTAAAAATAGATGTTCTCGTATAGTTACTTTATATACTTTCACATGCATTAGATAAAAAGCTGTTATTTTGACATTACAAACAGACACTTCAATTTTATTTATTTGTATAGATTTAGAATTGGTGAAATTGTAAAAATATGACATTCCTACAATTTCACTAGTTTTATCTCATTAGCACGCTACTGTCTCACCCTACTAGTAATAATTATAATCTGCTACAATGTTTATGTAAAATTTATATTATAATTATATTTTCCAGACTTATACGAGGGAGCCGTAGAGACCCGCTACACGGACATTAGCTACGCCTTGCCCCGCAGCCGCGCGTCGCCCGCCGCCGGCTCGTGCGCGTCGCTGGGCGCGGCGCAACGGAACATGCTGCTGTGCTGCCTACTCACCGAGGGACTCGGCGTCATGGCCACCAGGCTTAAGGATAAATATCAACCGTATCTACTGAAGACTCTGTGTTTAGTGCTGGAAAGAGTCGGTAAGTTCATATCTATACTAATATTAAAAAGCTGAAAAGTTTGTTTGGTTAGAGTTTAAAAAATCTTTTAGTGTTGGATAGCCCATTTATCGCGGAAGGCTATGAGCTACATAACATTACGCTACGACCAATAGAAGCGAGCATCAATGAAAAATGTAACAACAAGTGAGAAACGGCCATGAATTGCCGTAAATCTTAGAGTTCGAAAAAATGATATCACGTGACCTTGAGGTCAGAGGTTAAAGGTCATAGTAATTTCGGGGTATACCGACTATACTGAGTCAAATGGCGTTAACCGCGAGTCTCTAGCTCTTACGGTGCTTGAGTTGAAAGATGATATCACGTGACCTTGAGTTTAGAGGTCAAAGGTCATAGTAATTTCAGGTGTATATCGACTATGCTGAGTCGAATGGCGTTGACCGCGAGTATCTAGCTTTTACGGTTCTTGAGTTGAAAGTTGTATTACAGACAGACGGACGGACATACGGACAAAGCTGTTGTATAAGAGTTTTTTCGAACTCTAAAAACGTTGATAATTATCTTATGTGACGCAGACGAAGTTGCGCGGGTCAGCTAGTACACATATATACACAATAGATAAGGTTTAAGTGATCGCCTCGCCGCTGCCATCGCACCGAGTGTTGTGGGCTCGAATCCCACACGGGACTAACATTTATGTGATCCATTATTGTTCTTTATATTCGTAGGGGTTTTTTTTTATATAAATTAAAATTTAATCGGCTAAAAAAAGAGTACAATTATAGTGGACTTAAATCAACTTCAAATTAAATCTTAATATTTAACAATATGTTTGTAAAGTCTACCACAATATAATTAATATACCTAGTGCAGGAGTATTCTTAAAAAAAAATTGCTTTTGAATAGCACTTGTTAGTTTGTTGCTGATAATGGAGACTTTTAATGGCTTAATTAGTGCTATTTTCAAAGTCAAAGTCAAAAATCTTTATTTCCATAAAAATGTGCAAACAATTCTTGGACATGTCAATTCATTATTATATTAATAAAAAAAATAATAAAAGAAATAGAAATAAATATAAATTGATTGCTATCTACTTATTTAAATACTTAGTTAATAAATAGGTAAAATAAAAAAGTACTTTTTCTGAATGAAAAGTAATTGTCCTGTACGCAGTACGGTGCAACCGTACATTCTAAAATTACTTTATGTAATGTCAGCATTTTCGCCACCACGCATTCGTAATTCATTATTTACCTATATATAAAAATCAGTTCACTACGGGTCATCAACCGCGTCGCGTGTGACTCACTATTATTATATCATTTTCTATCAATTTGTACTTAGCATTAGAACTTAATCTATACTAATAGTATAAAGCTGAAGAGTTTGTTTGTTTGAACGCGCTAATCTCAGGAGCTACTGGTTCGATTTGGAAAATTCTTTTAGTGTTGGATAGCGTATTTATCGAGGAAGGCTATAGATTATATAACATCACGCTACAATCCACGGGGGCGGCGCAGTAACGATAAACGCGGGTGAAACTGCGGGAGTCAGTAATAAACATATATTATTCTCTATTCTATCTCCTCGTATCATTCAATAGCATCGTATTAATCAAAAGGTGTGTGGTACCGTACCATACATGTCCTTTTCGGTATCCTCGTTAACATGTATGCGAAATTTCATTATTAGATTATCGGTCCAGTAGTTAAGGCGTGAAAGCGTAACAAACAAACTCACATTCGCATTTATAATATTAGTTAGGATCATGAGTCCTGTTCATAAAATGCCCCAATGCAGGGCACGGGCCTCTTGTCAGTATAAAAAGGATTAAGATCATAGCGGATTAAAAAACTAATAACACGTTATACTACAGAAAGTATTTAACAAATTTCCGAAGCAACTGGGCAAATTAAAGCAATAAATTTATTTTCAAGATAGTCTGCACCACATAAATATAAATTTTTATTGCGTATTGCGAAAAATCAAAGAAATAAACATCACTTTCACCTGACCTAGATTGAATTTCGGTCTCTAATTTAATACGATCAAAGAGTTACTCTTCAAATCGAGCAATATTTTACAACGTTATTATTTTTTTGTTATATTTACATTATTTCTGAAAGGAACATGTATTTTGTTACATCTTTCGAAGCATCGGTGGTTCAGTGGTAGAATGCTCGCCTGCCACGCGGGCGGCCCGGGTTCGATTCCCGGCCGATGCAAGTTCTTTTAGTTATTATTTACGACCTTTCGTAAGATTTTGTAAATTATGTTGGTAAATAAACCTAGATATATGTTATTTAACACAATATTTTATAATTTATATATTATTTTTCAACAACATTTTCTTAAAGGGAAAAACAGGTTCGGAAATTAAATTACTGTGGTGGTATATTTTTTATAATTTATTGAATGAGAGTATGTTGTACCAGTAGAATATATGTATTTGAAAAACGAGAGTGAGTAGTCCACTACTCTCTCTCTCTCTCTCAACCGACCAAAAATTTAAAACTGCATTATGTTTTACACAAACTGCTGGGAGAAGAATGGCAAATCATAACCAACAAATAAGTCGATTTACGTATGTCACTTAACGCCTCCTAAACAGTTGGACTGATTTTAAAGAATTTTTGTGAAAATTTGTGTTGGTACCCGGATTTGATTTACAATTTGCTCCGGTAGGTGGCGCTGCGATCAGGTTGCAGGCCAAACTTTTGGTCATGAAAACGTCTGTCGAGTCCGCTATATAAATAATTTCAAATCTATTTAAAATTATTTGTCTAGTTCGTAGTTACATGGTGTAATAGAAATTAAATTACTTTATAGGGATTTTAACACATTGTTTATTTCAAAACACTACATAATTTAAATCCGTATAAAGTAGTTTAATTTTAATGTACGTTAGATCTTATATTAGGTACCAGAGTTCAACCAAAACGTTTAAGTATGTACTTTGTTTGTTGTTTATAAAAAAATATTGCATCACCAATATTATTTGTAAGTGTAATGTAGAATATCTCACAGAATCGATATTCTGTGAGATATTCTACATTACACTTACACAACAGTAGGAACAGTCTATTTCACATCGATACGTGAAATAGTAGTGTTCCTACTGTTGTGTTTCGTTCAGTGAGTGAGAGTGCTGGAGGCCTAATCACCCCTTTTCCCGCTCCTTCTCCTTCCCATTTCCTTTCCTAAAGTGTCGGCAACGCGCAGGTGATGCCTCTGGTGTTGCAGGCGTCCATAGGCTACGATGACCACTTACCATCAAGTGGGCCGTATGCATGTTTACCACGTTAGCAATATAAAAAAAAAAGTTTAATTTTATATTTTGTAGGTAGTAAATACGAAATGCTCCACCTGTCCGGACTGAAGGCGATCCATGCTATCGCGCATGCGTGCGGGCACACGTCGGTCGCTGAACTGATAAGGTGTAATGCCGACTACTTCACTAACCAAGTCACTGTTAGACTTAAAAAGGTAATATATTTAATCATTCTGATATTTACTGGTACCTATATACAGCTTTATTGAACGTGTGGTGTAAGTTTGTGCTTAACAGCCAATTGTGAGCTTGGGTATGAACCCAGATGGCGCAAATTGCTGTTGGATTTTCACGTAGAAACCTATTTGTGGCAGCACAGAAACCACATATCAACAGTAACAAATCGCTGGGCAAATATTACAAGGTTCTATGTAACATTTTTGAAAAAAATGAGTTTTGAATATTGCATGGTTCTATATGTAATTCCTTTTTGTTTAGACTAATATAGTAATAGATGGAAGCACTTACCACCTCACAATATTAAATCGCAAATAGATCTAAGTTACTTTTTAAGTTATTATTACTGATATGCAAATTTTAAACCACATTTCCTTTAAGTTAAAAAAAATAACAGAACCTTATAATAGTGAGCCAGCGAAATGTACGAACACCAATAAACAGCAATTGGCTCGCTGCCTGTTATAATTTCTAAAAAAGTATCTGGTGAAAAGTGGTTGTAATAAACACACACACGCTTTGTTTTTACATTTGCGTATATCTGCTTACCTCTTCGGCAATATTCAGACTATCTATACTAATCCTAACTAATATTACAAAAGCGAAAATGAGTTTGTTTGTTTGTTACCTTTTCACGCCTAAACCACTGAACCGATCATCCTGAAATTTTGCATATACGTTTTCAGGTGTACAGAAACGGACATAGGCTACCTTTCATCCCGAAAAAAAAAATTTTCCCGAGGAAAACAACAAAAACGTCCTTATGATAATAGATGGCGCCACGTGTCTTTCGAATCATGATTGAATTATATTATTACAAGCAGAGTACAACCCCAATTGATTATCAAATTCTAAATTAACGCGAGAAAAGAAGAAGAAAGAAAGAAAACATATTTATTTCTAAAATCACGAAATCTTTCACAATATCTAGAACACACATATACACAATAATAAATAAACATAAATTAAAGTGACAGCTCTGCGCCACAAATGCCACGTTTCAAATCAAAATCCGCTTACGCTACGAGACTTTCATGAAGGTATAGATAATCATTGTTTATCTATACCTCCATGAAGAATGCACGTCACTCGCGATCGACTTTTAAGTTTTTCTAAAGCAAAGCCGCGGGCAAAAGCTAGTAATATTATAAAGCTGAAGAGTTTGTTTGTTTGAATGCGCTAATCTCAGGAACTACTGGTTCGATTTGAAAAATTCTTTTAGTGTTGGATAGTCTATTTATCGAGGAAGGCTATAGGCTATATAACATCACGCTACGAACCACGGGGGCGGCGCAGTAACGATAACCGCGGATGAAACCGCGGTTACATCTAGTATATTATATAAAATGTGCAAATTATAATCATTTCAAGTTCATTGACTTCTAAAATACTCTTAAATAAATGCTTAACTTTAATTACAAAATGAAATGAAAATATTTATTTGCATATGATTTTAAGTTCTTATCTATACGAGAAGTAAAAACTTTGTACCCCTTTTTACGAAAATTGCGCAGATGGTGGAGTATGAAATTTGGTACAGTTAAAGTTTATATGGAGAAGGAGTGGCGAATACTAATATTTTTATACAATATGCATTAGAAATACATTAAATTAATGAAAAAACACTACACGCACACAACCATGCATTTGACACACGCAGTCGAATCGGGTTCGTAGTATTTCGGCATTGTTCGACTGATGTCGTAGAATTCTTCGTAACTATGGTTACATATCTTACCGTGTAGATAAGTCTAAGTACCGTGAAATGTAATTATAAGGGTATAGTTATAGACAATAAAACCTTAACGATCAAACTACAAAGTTCAAATCAATTGTGATTGAATTTCGTCCACTTGGCGACCGCTAGTATGTTTAAATAGTTCAAATCAAAGACTTAAAACTAAGGTACCCTAAATTGACGAGCGTGCTTCGGAAACAAGATAATATATATATATCTGCCTATCTCCCAAAACAATAAACGGGCTCGAATCTGTATGTATATTTAAGTAATAGCTTAAAGTATTCCATTCTAAATATTATCAGTGGGCCTCGATGGCGTGGTGGTTAGTGTAACCGACTGCCACGCCTGAGGTCGCGGGTTCGATTCCCACACAAGTCAAACATTTGTGTGCATGAACATGGATGTTTGTCTTGGTCTGGGTGTTTCTATGTATAATATGTATGTATTTACAAAAAAAAGGTCCTTACTAATATTATAAATTCGAAAGTAACTCTGTCTGTCTGTCTGTCTGTTACCTTTTCACGGCTAAACCACTCAACCGATTTAGATGAAATCTGGTACAGATATAGTTTAAAACCTGGGGAAGGACATAGGCTACTTTTTATTCATGTAGGTACCACGCGGGCGGAGCCGCGTGCAAAAGCTAGTACTTATATAAGTATGTTTATCCATTGCCTAGTACCCATAGTACAAGCTCTGCTTAGTTTGGGCTAGATGGTGTTGTGTGTATGTGGTAGAATATTATTATTATTATATTTTTCTTATTGCAGGCTTGGAACTGTCAGTCGGCGTTACAAATCTTGTCAGTAGTGATGGAGTACAGTGATTCTAATATATTGAATTATCTTTATGGAATTGTACAAGATGTAAGTATGATATACAATCTATGCAATTGATATGTATTCATATATGAGAGAAAGAAAAGTATGGTCCCAGTGTAGCATTGCAGGGAATACTTCGCAGATCGATTGATCCACTAGGTTATCTTATCTTATCTTATGTGGGGGCCAGTCAGTGCAGACCGGCAACATTTCGACCCAGTGGGATCTTTTGTGTCGACACTCTCCCAATAACGACTGCTATAGATGTCACTGGCAGCCGGGACCGACGGCTTAACGTGCTCTCCGAGGCACGGAGCAGGCGATAATTGTCAATCAATACGCACATAATTTCGAAAATTCATATAACTTCCGAAAATCAGAGGTGCGCGACGTGAGTTCGAACCCGAGACCCTCTGCATTGCAGTCTGTTGGTCTCCCCACTGAGCTATCGCTGCTCTTTTTTGATCCGCTAGGTTAATCTACATTGACGCTATCTGGCTGAGATGAGAGGTCATGTATTATATAAAGTTACACCCCACCGTGCTTCGAAGAATTGTCCAGCTGTTATGAACAGTTGTGAGAGTTGATAGGTCAAATTAGTAGAACTTCACGTTTTCGTAACAACGCTGGAGAGAAAGCATAAGATTATTTTTTGTCTATCCAGCAAATGGTATCCTGGATGACTTTGTAAGTATGCATCCATACTAAAGTTACTCCAGGCTCCATTGGGATTGCATTACACTTATACTATTTATTTTCTTTAGATTTGGTACTTACTTTATAGGTCCTATGCCTAGTCACTACATAGCAAAAAAAAATTTTTAAAGTGGATGACATTAAAATAAAGAATAACAATACATACCTACTAGTTTCAAATACATAACGTATAATGATTACATTTTCGAATTGTTATTCGAAATATTGCACATATATATCTTTATATATATAATTCTTCTGTACGTGTGTTGACAGTGAACTGCTAAACGGCTGGACCGATTTGAATTAAATTTGTTGTGTGTGTTCAAGTGGATTCGAGGATGGTTTCAAATTGATTTTTTTTTCGTGTGTTCAGTACGTCTGTTGGGACAGCTAGTACTGTATATAATATAGTTCCACAATTCTGGATTTTTTCTATTACCAATAATTTATCTTCCAGGTTCTAGTCCAGAGTTGTGATAAATACTACGAGAAGGATTTGTACGCGTACTTACAAGTGTTCCTTACGTTCGTCGAGTGTATACGAAAATGGTACATGATCGCACAGCGTGTACCCAACATGTCTCAAGAAGATGACGTCATAGACGTGCTGAAAGATACCAGAGAGTATGTAAATAATGAAGAAGTGGCAGAACGACTGCTGAGTGGTGAGGAGTTTGAGAAAGAGACTGGTAAGAGTGTTGAAGAGATGTACAGAGAAGATGTTAAGAGGAGAGAGGAGGATGAGTTAGAGTATGATGACGCAGTTACAGGTTAGTAGTCTATTTTGTTAGTATTTATATATTTTGCGTACTACTTAAAAAAGAAACATCTCATTAAGCATGTCTACATCAAAATGTGGACATGTTTAATGAGATGTTTCTTTTTTAAGTTTTACATGTGACATAACTAGGTATAGAAGTAAATAATAAAATGCAAAGAAAAAATTCGTTTAAAAGAATTTAATACTTTTAATTTTTTTTATTTTACTCATGGAATTTTATTACTGTCTTTTTAGTTTTACTTGTTAACAAAATGTTTAATCGTTAGTACCTTGTCGTGTGTACCGTGATTAAGAGGTCAAGGGTTCGACGCCACCCATTGCAATCCCTATGAATGTGGACCTATTAACACTTGCATATCGAGTTCAGCTGGATTACTCTAGTATCCTTCTTTGATAGTCTGGTATGCATTGAAAATCATTCGCTAACCAGTAATATTACTTAAAAATAAATCCACTTTTCGTATATATTTATAAGAATTTCTATAACAGCAGTTAAAATGTCAATTTACAGAAGAAAAGCCCCCACCACCACAATACGTGACAGTCACAGCGACGATACTAAAGCGATGTCTGAACTACGTGGTATCATCCCAGCGGGACAACTGCATACTGTCTCTTCAAGTGCTGAACACGGGGCTCCCCATACTGCGGGAGTACGAGGATGTGTTACTGCCGCTCGTACATCTGACGTGGGCTCCGCTGGTCAACAAGTTCGATGCCGAGCCAGCTATCTCGAGGCGAGCGTTTGATCTGTTAGTGACCATGGCGGATCTCTCCAGGGATTTTATTAGGAGTCGGGCGGTCAAGTAAGTATTTTTGGTCTGTTTGGTTATCTATAGGTATTCAGTACCTATATTATTATGTTAAAATAGATAAACGTAGATAGCATAATGGCTAATACTGTTTGCTTGCCATTATTATGTCTAGAGGTTAGCGACAATATTTTATAGGCTGATTTGAAAATTTAGAAAATAGCATATGATAAACTGACATCAGTATAAAAAGCCATTGATTCAATATCACATTTATATATATGAGAAAAAATACAAATAAGCAAGCACCTATGGGCTGCTGTGCTGTACTGTGTCGTGTTCAGTTTCATAAGTGTTTCTGTCTTATGATCCTCATAGCCAGTTGCACTCACTGATCGGTAAAAGGTTAGAGAGGTTCAGCAACGTTGGGTGCGGTCAGTCTATGGATGGGTAACCGCTTAGTGGTATTTCATCTGAGCGTCTCCGTGCGTCGGAGGGCACGAAAAGGTCGGTCCTGGTTGTTGTCAAATTGACAGCAATCATTAAGCCATGTCAGAGGCCTACGGGCGGCTTGAACAACTCTTGACAACTGCTTGGCCACTAAACACACGAAAAAGAAAGAAAGAGTCCCTTGTTACTGATCCTTTAAGTATGTAGTTGCTGTTCTTCTAACGTTATTTATAAAGATTACACTTTTCCTAATGTCCACCACTTTGAGGTTTAAAAGCCGCTCAAAAACAACAAAAGGTTGTTTGGGATCTTTAGTAAGTAGGAGGTATGTTTGCAGTCAATTTGTGGCGCCCACAAATTGTTGCTCCGAGGTTGAACTTTGTGTCCATTGTTGAATGTCACAGGCAATATGCATAGGTGAATATTGTAAGAAAAATAAAAGTTAAATCGTATGATCTTGTTCCCCAGGGAAGTGTTACCCCACATATACAAGTTCCTCCACAAGTCGTCTAAGGAGAGTTACCTGAAGGACGTGGGCTCGCACTACCGCACGTCGGGCGCCTACAGCCTGCAGGTGACGGCGCTGGCCGGGCTCGCGCGACTCGCCGTCACACTTGCTCTAGAGGATGAAGCTCTCGAAGACGCCATGAGAAGTGTGGATGCTTACCTGTCGAATAGACAGCCTAGACCTTTACAGGTTTGTTAGACAAATATAATGAAGTATACAATACCTTATTTATATGTGAAGTTCTTCATAATGTTCTCGAAGATATATGAAGTCTGCCAATCCACACTGGACTGATGACAGTTACTTAACAGGGCAGATATTATTATGTTGTTATGCATACTTCTTATTGTCCACGGACAAAAACTTGTACGCATTATCTATATATGTATATAAAACTCTTCCGTTACTGAGTGACTGACAGACAACGCACAGCCAAAACTATTGGGCGCAAAAAGCTGGAATTTGACATGTATGTTCCTTTGGTACTGTAGGGGTGCACTAAGAAGGGATTTCCCGAAATTCCCGCGGGATTGGGCAGAAATGGATAAATAAAAGAACATTCTAAAAAATTTCATAAATTCAAGAAAAGAGCGTACTCCTTTTTAAAAGGCCGGCAACGCACTTGTAACTCCTCTGGTGTTGCAGGTGTCCATGGGTGTCGGTAATAGCTTACCATCAGGCGATCCGTCTGCTCGTTTGCCCCCTAATCCATAAAAAAAAAAAACATGTGCGGGCGAAGCTGCGGGCATCCTCTAGTACTATATAAAGCGATAGGCCTTAACAGCGTTCGTTACTACTTAAAGATATAAAAACTATTTAAGACCTGCTGTCTAATATTGTAATATGTATAAAATTTGTGTGGTACATAAATGGTTATTCCACGTCTGGGGGGGTATTCTTTATTTCGTATAGTATTTCAACGTTTGCAAAGTCCCTCATGGCATTATGTTTTAAAGTAATGCGAGAGTAGTTTTGCTTCTTTATAGATGTCTATAAAAAGCAAATAAATTGGTGTCAGATTGCCAAAGGAGACCGTCCATATTCGGCTTGCACATGGACAATCGTTTTAGAAACAAAGTAAAATATTAAAAGCTTTGTTTAAATATGTAATAAATATTGGTTACCATCCAGTAGTATGAAATTGACGTATTTTATTTCTATATTACCTATATCAAAATAGTACACACAGCCTGGAAGCAATAAGGCAGTATTACTGCAACTGCATAGTCGGCCGAAGGACTGTTGGTTGCTGTGCTCACATAATGTCTGTAATACGGTACCTAAGTTGGGCAAGATATGAAAATGTCACTTCACCAGCCCAGTTTTTGTAAAATATTTTAATAACGTATGAAGGTGATGGTGAAACTAAATATTTTTAAACAATGTGTTTTATTTTATTATTTAATGAACTTGATACTAAACTTCAAAGAATAATATTATCTACTTAGTTTAGGCTACTCAACATTAATATTGTTATTACAATATAAAATTGTTCACGCCCAGGCCAGGGTCCCATACAAGGTGGTCAGTCTCCTTTTATTAAGATTTGTTCGTGTCCTAATCGAACACAGAAAGTTTCACATTAAATGTTATCTAGCTTAGTCATTTACATCATCATCCTTTATATTTTACAGTCATCAGCAGTGGAATTCTTTAAAAGGATCTTGGACTATGACTACGGGGCGGCGTGGTACCATCTCCGTGAGCTGTGCCACAACGACCAGGTGTTGGCGCCGCCCGACACACAGTTCGTGCATTTAGAACATATCGTAGGCACACCCTACGTACCCACTGACGCAGAGTACGAGAATAATGTCAAATCAATATTTAATTATATGGTATCGTAATAAAGATCTCTTTTATAATATGTTTCTTTGTTTTATTGGTTATTTCGCTTGCTCACTATTACAAGGTTCTATGTTATTTTTTTTTACTTTGGAGAAATGAGGTTTAAAATTAGCATATCAGTAAAAATAACTTAAAAGGTAACTTAGAACTATTTACGATTTAATATTGTGAGGTGGTAAGTGCTTCCATCTATTACTATATTAGTCTAAACAAAAAGGAATGACATATAGAACCAAGCAATATTCAAAACTATTTTTTTTCAAATATGTGACCTTCTAATGTTGGAGCAGGGATTTGTACAACAATGTATTCGTGTATCGTGTTAACATTTATTTATTTTAGTTAATACTAGCTATCCCTCAAGAATAGTACTTTTTCTGAATAAAATAAATTTCTATACATAATTACTTTACCCCTAATTCCTTTTTTGTAAAATTTCGAATTTGTATGCAAAATTTTGTGAAAGTCAAGATGGCGGGTGTACCTTGATCAATCGAGTAATAACATTTACCGAAAAAATTATAGAACACCCGACATATTGACGTCAATACGGCTGGTGTACCTAAATTTAGCTGTGGTTTCCTTCTAAAGGAGTTACAGTTTTTTTAACCAAGGTACTAAATAGTACAATTTAGGTACATTTTTTTGGTAAATGTTATTACTCGATTGATTAAGGTACACCCGCCATTTTGACTCTCACAGAATTTTATGATGATCGATTGATTAATTAGGCGTGGAAACGTAGAGAGAGAGAGATACCGTTGGACTGCCTCGCAGAGGTTTCGAGTACGATTCCAAGGCGCGCATCTCTAACTTTTGGTATTTATTAAATAGTTTAATTAATTCTCTTTAATGGTGAAGGAAATATCGCGAGAAAAACTGTATGTCTGGGAGCTCTCCATTATGGTCTCAAAAATATGTGAAGTCTGCTAAACCGCAACAGGCCAGCGTGGTGAACTATTGAATGTATAAAAAATTAAATAGGTATATGTGCCTTACAGTGCGACATAAAAGAGTAGACATTAATTATTAGAGAACTAAAAATTTCAACATCTTGCAACACTATACATGAGTACACGAACTGTCAGTATTTGGCGTCTTATGCTTGTTGTTGAAGTATTTTCGTAAAACACCAAAAGAGTTTTCAAATCGAACCAGTAGTTCCTGAGATTAAAGCGTTCAAACAAACAAACTAAATCTGCAGCATTATAATATTAGTAGGTATAGATATATAATGTAAAAGCATTATATGCAAATGTGTGGCTTTACGTTGCGCTTCACAAAATGTATACTTACGATAAACATTATGCTAACGAAATCTTTAGTAAAAATTGAAAATTAATTTTCTCTTAAATTATGGTATTTAGAATAAAGGACGCTATGTTATTCATATTTAAGTTAATCTATGAGGTTGAGGCTATATTGGACTCTCAGTTCAAATATTTTAGTAAAATTCGACCTTCATTACTTCACTTTTTAACAATTAACTTTTGTGTCATTATTTCTTTTTAACTAATTCACAGAGGTATCTAAGTAAAATTTATTACAGTCGTATTAATGTATTTTTTTATATAAATTCATGTTTGCAGATACCTCAGTGAGGACATTAATGAATTGAGGGAGCTATGTAAATATACCGACATAAATCTGTAATGTCGTATTTTACAGACGTGGGAATTTCTTCAAATATTTAAAAAAATCTTAGAGGTAGTACCTACTCTCTGAGATTTAGGCTATGCCACTTTATGCACGCGTCTGCATTAAGGGGCCCAAGTTATTTAATCATAACAGTTTTAATTCACGTTTTAGAAATTCATGGCGCTTTGCTTTAAGTTTTTACTATTTTTTACTAATTTCCCTATAACTTTTATTTTGTTTCGCAGTCTTCAAAAATGGGCCTTTGTTCCAGATGCACACTCCTTACCCTTCTCACACAAGGCGTAAACGCTTTTAATCAGTCAAGTCTTAGAATACAAGACTTTTATTAATATTATGTCCTCCAGACCAAATTTCGGTCACGGCGGCCAATCTTAACGAAGACTGGCCATCTGCGCAGGAGATATTATAGTGCACAAGTGTGTGCGCAAACACAAGTGCACTCTCTGTTCCCTAACCCTCATGATCCGATGGGACGGTAATCCGACACGACCGGAGAGAGATCAGGCGCAGGACCAACGGCTTTACGTGCTTTCCGAGGCACGGGAGTGTCTAACACCGCCAACTTCCTAACTCCGAGCTCGTATTGAGATTTCTTAACAGGAAAACCCAATTCGTTTTTGTTGGCCCGACCCGGGATTCGAACCCGAGACCTCATGCACAGCAGTCACATTCTCTACCGCTGCGCCACGGAGGCAGTTTTTAATATATATTGTGTCTGGCCGCCGGTGTGCCGCGACTCAATAGGTTAAGGCGTAGTTAAGTGAAACCAGCACAAGAGAAACTTGCCCACTATTAGCTAGAATCAATCAACTTTGTAAGGCGGACAATATAATGGAGGAAATACAGCATTATGGTACGATTGTAAAATTATCAATAGGTATTGTAAAATAATTACTGATAAAAAATTCAATTACTTAGTTAGTGTTATAATTATTTATACTCGTTATATCCTGCGACCTCAGTCGGATTTATTTAAAAATATTTTTTTTAATAAAATAGAATAAAATTATATAAATCTTCTGTGCGTGTGTTTGTAATTAAACGGCTGGACCGATTTTGATGAAATTCTTTGTGTGTGTTCAAGTGGATTCGAGAATGGTTTAGATTTGGTTTTTTATTTATTGATTTGGTTTTTTTTATTTTTTTTTCGTGTGTACAGGACAACGTCTGCCGGCACAGCTAGTACCTATCTTTATATAATATTTCAGCGAATTCGATCAAAACAAACAAAACTACGTTCTTCATTATTCTGTATCCGTTGGTTTACCTAATATTTGTGAAGACCCACAATACAGAAAATACTTATCTCGAAAACAAAAATGCCTTTAAAAATATTAAATATAAAGATTGTTTAAATTAATTAGGATTTATATATAATATGTAACGGGTACCTATTAACGCGATCATGCATATGCATAATGTTTACCTTATATATAAGTCAGCCTGTGACCACGGCCGGTGTAACCTGGTCGAAACGTCAAGCATAAAAAATAGTGACAAGAATTCTATAATCTATACTAATATTATAAAGCTGAAGAGTTTGTTTGTTTGTTTGTTTGTTTGTTTGTTTACTTGAACGCGCTAATCTCAGGAACTACTGACCCGATTTGAAAAATTCTTTCAGTGTTAGATAGCCCATTTATCGAGGAGGGCTATAGGCTATATATCATCACGCTAAGATCAATAGGAGCGGAGCACCAATGAAGAATGTTTCAAAATCGGAGAGTATTTTTTCCTTTTGAGAGCTTCCGCTGCGTGCGCTGCGTAAACAGTTAAAGTTTCGCAAAAACCATGTATGACAGAATTGTTCCCCTTTAAAAGTTCTAAAAAAAAGTCCGCGACAGCATATGTCTATCTTTTAAGGTTGGCTCACTATAACCATTTTTATGCTAACGAAATTTGTTCTAAAATAATGCATTATTTGCGAAGGTATTTTTATAAACATGATATTAATCCTTATCTAAATAAATACGTTATTCATCACAAGTATTTAATTTAAAACAAAATTGCCCTTTACATCATTCGATTTCAATGAATATCTTAGGAGATATAGCGGTTTTAAAATAACATCGCAGCAAAATAATTACCCATTACAGACATAGTACAAACGATGTTTCTCCTGGTTTATTCTGCGTGATTACTACTGGTTCGATTTGATAAATTATTTTAGTGTTGGATAGCCTATTTATCGAGGAAGGCTATAGGCTATATAATATCACGCTACGAGCCACGGGGGCGGCGCAGTAACGATAAACGCGGGTGAAACCACGGGAACATCGAGCATAATATAACTGTAAATATCACGTGTCTGTACATTTTAGAATTTTGCAAAATAAATGATTTAGGGGGGCTCAGAATAATTAACTAAACACATTTTAATCATTTTTAAAAAAGTCTGTCTGTCTGTTTGTTCTCGCATCATGCCTGAAGCACAAAGTTAATACAATAGACTCAGTAAGAACACTATAAAGAATATCCTCAAGTAACATTTAGTCTTTATTTCATTAAAATCGGTCTTCTCTATCAAAAGTTATGAGCATTTGAAGTTAAATTAAATTTTAATGTAGGCAATGTGATCGTACTGTACTAGATCCGCCGTAATGTTTTACAAATAAGGTTGAGATTTGCTTAAATTTTAGCTCATAGATTGTGATTACAGATCAGGATCGTATACAGAAAGCCAGTTATACGGATATAATATAAATTTCGTAATTTTTGTTATAATAATAAATAATAATTAATTCTAAGACAATGTTGAATGTTTACTAATTGACAATGACATCTCTAATTTGTTAGTAATATGTGTTTAGTACTAGACCCGACGTAATGATTTATACATATAGTAAGTAAGTAAGTAATTTTATTTTTCAAAATATATGTACACAAAATACAGACAAATATATCACGATAGATGGCACTGTGCAAATGACGTCATTTTTTAAATCGTGATATTAAGGTTTTACGCCTTTGTATGGCATGCTGGCTTTCAACAATCACTCTTTGTTCTAGAGATATAATGTAAATAAAAGTTGTAATCCGATTTCCTAAAATTTGTTTATTAGATTAATACAAAACCGAATCGGTATATGGAGATAATAATCGCTTCGATTTTGGTATTTTTTGGGCAATAGGAACATAAAACTCTAAATTGCACGTGTCTGTACATTTTAGAATATTCCGAAATAAATGAATTAAGGGGACTCAGAATAATTAACTGAACACATTTCAATCATTTTAGAAAAATCTGTCTGTCTGTTTGTTTATTACTTCATCACGCCTAAAGTACAAAGTTAATACGATAGACTCAGTAAGAACACTATAGAGAATATCCTCGGGTAACATTTAGTCTTTATTTCATTAAAATCGGTTTACTGTAAAATAGGAGACGGTACTTTTTAGCAGCGAGCAGAAAATAAGGTAATTTTATCAGATAGTTTATGTTGTATGGTTCCATCGTTGCAAATTTTAATTTCGTCAGTATATGGGTCACCTACAGATACAATAAACCAGACAGCTGCATGGCTATCGGGCACGCCACGATCGTGGCGGTAAGTCCCGTGTTTGAGGAGTGGCTGGAAAGGCGGCATGGCGCCCTCATCTTCCGGCTGACACAGGTAATGACTGGCCACGGTTGTTTTGGCCAGTTCCTGTGTCGTATAGGCCGGCAAGAGACGCCCTGTTGTCACCACTGCGGCGACTGCCGCGACGTTGTTGAGAACACGGCGCTGCACACTTTGGCGGTTTGCCCCACCTGGGCATCGCAGCGCCGTGAGTTGGTCGCGGCAGTCGGATTTGTTGCCCTCTCGCTCCCGGCCGTAGTCCAGTCTATGGTCCGGAGCGAGAGGTCGTGGAATGCCGTCACCTTGCCGAGGAAGTGATTTCCATCAAGGAGGCGGCAGAGTGGGAGAGGGTGCGTTTAAACCCCTGTCCCCAACCGCAGAGCCAGGCGCCGGAGGGCCCAAGACGACCTCCAGCCACCCTGAGGTCTGACCTGGGGGTGGCGGACTTTGTGGGCCTACCCGCCATTCGTTCAGCACCAGGTCCGAGAAGCGGCGTGCGTGTTCACACGCGCGCCTCTGTGTCGTGTCCGTCTCCCCTCTGGGGGGAGGGGGAGGGGGACAGTAGGGATTTCTTTTAGTGGTGACCTTAGGGTAGGTCTTTTCGTATAGTGGCCTGCCGTTTCATAATATATAGCACAAGTAAAAAAAAAAGCTGCAACTTACAACTTTGCCACCTCGAAACGACCAAGCAACAGCTATTAATTCTGAGATGCTAAGGCAAATTAACGGTGATAGTGTCGAATATACGTCTATTCACAATGACACAGCAGAAGACGACATTACTAACTATCCAGTAGAGTTTCTTAATTCTTGACGCGCATCTGGTCTTCCAGCCCATAAAATTTCTTTACAAGTGGGCGTTCCCATAATCTTGCTAAGAAATTTAAGTCCACCTAGCCTTTGTAACGCAACCAGACTTAAAGTAAAAATCTTGCAACGTAACTTAGTTGAAGCCGAAATTTTAACAGGATGTGGTGCCGGTGAAATCATTTTTATTCCGAGAAACCCCATCATACCAAATAATTATCTGTTCAGCTTTAAGCGCGTTCAATTCCCAGTAAGTTTATGTAATGCAATGACAATAAATAAAGCGCAAGGTCAGAGATTACACGTTGCAGGTGTAGATCTCAGTACGGGCTGTTTTACTCATGACTCATGGCCAACTCTATGTCGCATTGTCTCGCGTTAGCAATCCCCAAAATCTGTATGTGTACGTCCCCAATGGTTCCACATCTAACATCGT
The DNA here is from genome assembly GCA_963564715.1 of Catocala sponsa. NCBI lineage: Eukaryota > Metazoa > Arthropoda > Insecta > Lepidoptera > Erebidae > Catocala > Catocala sponsa. Next base: position 4,754,798 of record OY751337.1, read on the forward strand.
TTACACAGAAGTTCTGTCCTAAAACATATAACATTTTATACAAATTTTCACGCGGACGAAGTCGCGGGTACAGCTAGTGTAATATAATGTAATATAATCAGAGATCTTCCAAAAAAAGCCAGTTTTGAAGTACCCTGAACTACGCTTAACCGACGAGCGGCCGTGAATCACAATAGCAAGAGAAGTCAGCCTGTGACCACGGCCGGTGTAACCTGGTCGAAACGTCAAGCCTATAAAAGGTAAACATTATGCATGATCGCGTTAATACCCGTTACATATTATATATATATCATGCAACGCGAAAGCTTAAAATTTAGGATTGCTTATATTAGTAAGGTTTTCTCATTAGTATCTTACTAATGATTTGATGATGACTTTTAATTTAGAATTAGTAATTCTTAAATTAGTCAATATATCTACAGCCGCGATACATGAATTGTTACTGCATAGGGTGAAAAATATCCTTTCAAATAAACAAAAAACTCTAAAGATATTCCTTGTCTATACTAATATTATAAAGCTGAAGAGTTTGTTTGTTTACTTGAACGCGCTAATCTCAGGAACTACTAGTCCGATTTGAAAAATTCTTTCAGTGTTTGATAGCCCATTTATCGAGGAAGGCTATAGGCTATATATCATCACGCTAAGTTCAATAGGAGCGGAGCATCAATAAAGAATGTTTCAAAATCGGAGGTCTTTTTTTCCTTTTGAGAGCTTCCGCTGCGTGCGCTGCGTAAACAGTTAAAGTTTCGCAAAAATCATGTATGACAGAATTATTCCCCTTTAAAAGTTCTAAAACAAAGTCCGCGTCAGCTTATGTCTATCTTTTAAGGTTGGCTCACTATAACCTTTTTTATGCTAACCAAATTTGTTCTAAAATAATGCATTATTTGCGAAGGTGTTTTTATAAACATGATATTAAGCCTTATCCAAATAAATATGTTATTTATCACAAGTATTTAATTTAAAACAAAATTGCCCTTTACATCATTCGATTTCAATGAATATTTTAGGAGATATCGCAGTTTTAAAATGACATTACAGCCAAATAATTACCCATTACAGACATAAAAACCATGTTTCTCCTGGTTTTTTCCGCGTGATTTTAAATTAGCACTGTAGGTATATTTATAAAATTTTGTTCAATGGTTCTTATGTGGTTCGTGGATTTCAGCTCCTTTAAAATTGTATTATAGGTGCCTACGACCTCTCTTATGTGACGCAGACGAAGTTGCGCGGGTCAGCTATCTATACTAATATTATAAAGTTGAAGAGTTTGTTTGTTTGTTTGAACGCGCTAATCTCAGGAACTACTAGTTCGATTTGAAAAATTGTTTTAGTGTTGGATAGCCTATTTATCGAGGAAAGCTATAGGCTATAATAACATCACGCTACGACCCACGGGAGCGGCGCAGTAACGATAAACGCGGGTGAAACCGCGGGAACATCTAGTATAATATAAAGAGGCCATAGATATTATTTTTTTTTAATTCGATCTACCAATCAGATGATATTCGATTTTATAAGTGACACACAGACTGACATTTATTTTATAAAGAACCTATACATAGACATCAGAAAACGTTAATTGACTACTGCCAATACCAATTATTATAAATTAATTTGCAACAATCGTATAACTCGGTTTCATCGGTTGTTGGGTTTTGCATAAACATACTTTTGCCCGTAGCTTTGCTCAGGAGCAAAGTTATTTGCCCGATGAAAGGTACCCTATATTCTTTTCTGTACTTCTGTCAAAGTGTGTGCGATATTTCATGATTGGTCGAGTAGTTAAGGCGTGTAAGCGTAACAAACAAGTGCACATTCGCATTTATAATATTACTAGCTGTGCCCGTGGTTTCACCCGCGTTTATGATAACTGCCCCGCCCCCGTGAGTCCTCGATAAATAGGCTATCGAATACTAAAATAATTTTTCAGTTCGAACCAGTAGGTAGTTCCTGAGATTAGCGCGTTCAACCAAACAAACTCTCCCACGTACGTGCAAGCTCTGGAATGAACTGCCTGCTTTGGTGTTTCCCGACCGCTATATGTCCTTCTTCAAACGAGATTTAAATGGATTAAAGAGAGTTCTTTTTTCACGGTAGGCAGCGGCTTTGCTGTGTCCTGACATTGCTGAAGTCCACGAGCAGCGGCTACCACTTTCCATCAGGTGGGCCACTTGCTCGTCCGCCACATTTTTTATTGCCATTGGGCAATAAAAAAAATAAAAAGAACTCTTCAGCTTTATAATATTAGTAGGTATAGATTATGGAGTGGATAATAGGTGCATATACTAAGGAGACAATAGGTAATCAGCTCGCTATTACAAATGACTAAGAAAGTTTATAAGGCTAGTGTGAATGGAACAGTCGCAAGAGGAAAACCTAGGCGAACGTTTCTCGATCAGATCGGAGGCGTTCTGGACAAAGGCCAGGTTAAGAGCTCCTTGAACCGACGGGCGTGTATGAGGAATGTGATGAAAGTGAATGAAGCCAGAGAAGTGCCTACCCCTCTGGGAAACAGGCGTGAATCTATGTATGTATGTATGTATTACAAATGTGAGTATATCACTGACTAATCATTTGTAAAATAATACTTTGACTGCTAAAAGTAGGTACTTACCGCCCTGTGTATCACTGTGTTCGAATATAATTCGAGAGCTATTTTTGCACATCACTATTTTGCATTATTTAACAATACACGGTATAAAGTAAAACCACAGATAATATAATACTATAGTTAGTAGTAAAGCCTTCTCTATCTGTCCGCATAACTAGTAATTCCATATGTAGGTATTTATATATTCAACGAATTATTATAAAGTTAAGTAGGTAGTGCAGTGCCGGATTAACCACGTAGCAAGAGTAGCAATTGCTACGGGCCCCGCACGAAAGGGGGCCCCGCATATTTAGGGTCCGTTCACACAGACCGGCTCGGAGAGGAGAGCAGATTTTTATCACGTTGGAAACAGAGTTCTGAGTAATTGTAGTAAGGTTTATTTTTGCATGTGCACTTCTTTTGTAATTAAGAATGCTTGAACGCGCTTCGTGTGAAATAATAAGAGGAGCCGACCGGCTCCGATTACGTGCTCTTTCTCGCTCGCGCAGCCGATCGGCTCCGATTGCGTGCTCTTTCTCGCTATATCGGTCTATGTGAAATAGTTTGCGGCTCCGCTCCGGCCAATTCCAAGCGTATACGATCCGGTCTGTGTGAAAAGAAAAAACCGGGCCGATGCTCTCCGAGCCGGTTTGTGTGAACGGACCCTTAAGCCCACTCATCTCTGCCTGAGCGTAATTTTTTGAGTGAAACTTATTACTTAAGATATGGTAAGTATATTGAATTTCCTTGATGTCACATAAACATGAAATGTTACGACTTTTCCTACTAAGAGAATCCACGTCAGACAATGGGTAACCGACTATTTCCTTGGCGTAAATAAAACACCGAATTTCATACGGTAAACGCACAAGTTCTACAAAAAGTCGCTCGTATAAATGTGTAGAATTTCAGTCGGCCCAATAATCAGCTCTACAAAAAGTCTGACGTATGCAAGCACTCTTACCCGAAAGAATTTGCTACAGGCCTCGCGCTTGCTTAATCCGGCACTGAGGTAGTGTGTGTAATGCTTTGGTTAATTTGCTTTACTTAGGGCTTATACTAATACCTCCAGATATAATTTATATACAAGACTAGATGTTCCCGCGTTTTCACCCTCGTTTATCGTTTAAATATATCGTTGTGATTGAAGATAAGTTCATTAGGCGCGCACTCATAGATTTTTGGCAAGGTAACATTAAAAGATACAGTCATTTGAACACAAAAAGTATACAAATAATTTGGTGTGTGTATAGGTAAGTTAGCAACAAGGCGACGAGTGAGCCGCGTGCCAGTCGGCTCGCTCGGCTCGCCAGTCGGTCAGGGGGCGGAAAGAGACCATGTTCCAATATGAGGTCTGCAAAGTACCTCTCTGTGTCCATCCCTGTTTTAAAAAATACCATACCCAACGCGATTATACACTATAATTTGTATTTTTCTGAATATGTGTATATGTTTTTTTTTTTTTTTGTATAGCAGAGATTTTTGGTAATTTTTTAAATAAAAAGAAATACTGAATTGCTTTGTTTTATTTCAAGTATCACAAAAAGAGACATCCAAATTACAAATAAAAAATAGATAAATAAATTATGACATATAGGTTAGCAGTTATGAACCTCAAAAATAGTGCAAAATTCGCCGGCGTACGGGGTCATACCGCAAATAAAACGCTGCGGCCCTAAACGTGTTAATAATTTGTGTAAACACGTATATTACATAACAGCAAATTATTATGTCTCAATCCGCTAATTGATCAACAAGGAATATTACGAGTAGGGGGTCGTATGAACAACGCAGCCTTAAGTGCAGACGTGAAGCATCCAATGATTATTCCCTACAAAAGTCGTTTGACCTATTTACTTATCGATCAAGCTCATCGTATGACATGTCATGGCGGCCCACGATTAACTTTGTCAAACTTACTCAAAAACATATTAGATTATTGGTGCCAACCGAATCACGAAGATTCAAGTCAGAAAATATGTTACGTGTCGAAAAAATAATCCTTTAAAACAAAAACAACTGATGAGCGAATTACCGCACTCAAGAACAAATCCCGCCCCACTGTTCTATCATACAGGGGTGGATCACACAGGATTCGTGGACATTAAGATGAACAAAGGAGCCAGAACTACTAAAGGATATATAGCAGTCATCATTTGTATGTTTACAAAGGCGGTGCATCTGGAATTAGTCTCCGATCTCACCACTTCTGCATTTTTAGCTGCCCTGAACAGGATGGCAGCAAGAAGAGGCGCTCCACACCATATATATATATATAGTGACAATGGCACCAACTTTGTTGGGGCCAATCGACTTCTGATGGAACAATATAAGGAAATTGAAAACACCTACAGAAACGAACAGCTACAAAAGGAAGTTACGGAGATGAACATATTATGGCATTTTAACGCGCCTGCCTGGCCATCAGCTGGGGGGTTGTGGGAACGTGCTGTAAGAAGCTTGAAACACCATTTAAAACGGCTAGTGGGTGAACAAAAGCTCACATTTGAAGAATTTACAACAATACCGACAAAGCTAGAAGCCTGTTTAAACTGCAGACCTCTCTACCCGTTGAGTGAAAATGTTGAAGACCTAGTCTGTTTGATACCAACTCACTTCTTAACTGGGAGGTCGGGATTGACTGTCATTGAAACACCAGAAGACGCCAGAACAAGATGGTAGCTAATGAGAAAGATTTTTATTGAAATCTGGAAGAGATGAAAAAATTTGTAGATACTTATGCCAACAACAAGTACGAACAAAGTGGCGTGAGCTTTGAAAAAATATAGAAATCGGTGACTTGGTGATGGTTCATGACGACCATTTACCGCCAGGAAAATGGTTACTGGGCAGAGTAACAGAACTTCACCCCGGGGATGACGGATATGTTCGTGTAGTCAGCCTTAAAACAAAAACCAGCTATCTGAAGAGACCGGTCGTCAAACTATCCGTGTTGCCTATGAATAGCGAGTCCGAACAAGAGGGTAATTCAATTACGACGTCAAGCCGTACTGGGAAGGAATAGTCACATTTGCCAAATTCAACGATCATCTAGACAACATCTGTACGAAATAAAACAGAGAACACAATGTGACGTCATATCATTACAGCTACGTCACGCATTAGCGGACCTGTTACACTACAACCGCATTTTGCTGAATCCACAAGGCCAAGCGAACATGAGAAGCAAAAGCGGGCTTATCATCGCCCGTTCTCTGTTCGGTGTATTAGATGACCAATTCGCAGAACAAAATGAGCGGGACATTCTATTCTATTCTATTGTATCACATACACACAACACCATCTAGCCCAAACTAAGCAGAGCTTGTACTATGGGTACTAGACAATGGATAAACATACATATATACTTTTTCTTTTGTTGTAAGTACGTACATATCATATCATACATAGAAACACCCAGACCAAGACAAACATTCATGTTCATGCACACAAATGTTTGACTTGTGCGGGAATCGAACCCGCCACCTCAGGCGTGGCAGTCGGTTACACTAACCACTACGCCATCGAGGCCGAAGAACGACGATATTGAACTATTGATGGCAGCCGTAACATTAGCCGCTGGAGTATATGTATACCAACTACTTCGTCAACGTCCTACTAGCCAGCCGACGCCAGAATCTCTGCCGATTCCAATACCGCGGAGAAGATCGACAACGAGTATTGTGGACAACGCTGCATTCAACATTAATGACGTCGGACGGATATCAAGTGCACGTGCACTCGATAACAGCACATCGTCTATGTCGCGCAGCGAAATATTATTAAACGTAGGTATAGCATAAATAATTCCTTACAATATATTTACTTAGATTATAACATTGCATAATTTTTTACATTACTTTTATTGTTTAACAGTTTTATTTACATTGTTATCTTTTGTGAGTGGGCAATATGTACGAGCTTCGCTGTAGGTACGGCACATTTAGTCGCATCAGCAGTATTAGGTATATGGAATGTTTATGTAGCAATCACATAGTATTGAATATGTACATTAATTAATAATTTAGTAGCAATAAAACGTTCTACAGAACAACGTCGTCTACTCATTTGTAACAAACATACAAATCGTAAACAATTTAACATAATTATCTCTTAACATTTACAACTAACAAACACTGTTGGGATTTACAACCCCAACAGCTGCTATCTATAGTCTACAATTTCATGACAAAAGACAAAGTCCAACTCGGGAATCGAATCCGAGACCTCACGCACAGCTCATATTTACCACCACTGTGCTGCCGAGGCTCTCTTGTTCTTGTGGAAGGTGTAAGTGGATGTTTAATGTTAGTTTTCTACTTACCTGCAATAAAGTAAAAAGCTTAAAAATTAGCTTTATTCATATATTCCTTACGATACCACACATAAATATTTGTTCACAATAATTTACTTATACGAATTACTTTATGATATTACGCATACGCATGACAATATTGACATAACTTCCAATTTTACGGTGAGCATTCTACAGGATATAATTACAAATAAGGTAAATAGAATGTTAATTATATTTCAAAGGGACAGCGTTTTATTCAAGCCGAACGTCACAAATAAAAATTATTCTTAAGAAATTTCTGCGAGAAACAAATACCTACGTAGCTTAGATAAGCTTGAAAAATAAACATAGCCAAAACCAGGAACAGGACTTGTATGAGAATAAACAGATAAGCAACGTACAAATACTAATTCTTATTTCACCCACCAATTCAAAGTCCAAAAGTAGTTACAAAAATTAAAATGGTGGACCAATTAAATGTACTTATATCTAAAATAAAATTAACATTTTGTATCCACCACACTCACGCTGACTGAAAACGACACGTTGTTCCTATTGGCTACATTTCTATTGTAAATATTATTTATAGCATGTGCACTTCACTAGTGTAAGTAGGTAGTTTACACGCCCCGTAAATTTTTATGGCTTATGTTTAACTTATCACCAGATATAGTAAAATATAACAGTCAAAAATAGTTAATGATCACCAAATTGCACAGCAAAATATATTTAAAGAGATCAAAATAAGTCAAGAGAGCCCCGCTTCGCGGGGCTCCTCTTTTTGGGTGGGTTTAAGAAGGAACCTAACATAACCTAACCTTTTCGAGACGGAATGCAGTGATTTGAGGCGTATAGGTGCTCGTTATGATATATTTTAGTAAGCATATTTTGCTGCGCAATTACTATTTTAGAAGGTCATTATATTTAATCCCAATTTTTATTAGTTAATCTATTATTTTTATTGACTATAAATTATAGTAAAATCAAATAAATTATTCTGAAACATTTTATTTCTGCGTTTTATTATACTCTACGCTATCGCCGAATTCCAATGATTGATCATGTCCAAATAGCTTTTAGAATAGTTGCTATGATGGTAAGGAGTAATTCGGTTTACATCAGCTATACACTGCGCAATCCGATTACGCGTTTCTTCTACATCCTGCGCCCTGAGGACGGCTAACGTTGCACGAATACGCCTTCCTAAATCTTTGTCTATCAGTGTCAAAATTCGTATAGATTTCATTTCCACGTCCAAGGGAACAGGAACAAGTGATGTGGCTAAAACAACTGCGATTCTCTGCCTGTGGGCGTCACTGTCAACGATTTCGTTATAAAATTCTGCCATTGGTTGCAAATCAACTGCATTCCTATGGTAAATTTCTATATTTTCACTTGGTCGAGCCTCATCCACAAAAGGCATTGGTCCGTTAAATGAGTTTGGGAAGTAATTAGGCGCGTCTTTCATATTGTCTAACACGGGTGCTCTACCATCACGATCATATACTTTCCTGTACAGAGGAGCGTTTACATTTATGTAATCATGATTGACTCCCAAGCGATAGTTTTGTGCATCCGGGTAGAAAACCTTACGACCTCTAAATACAGCATCATGCGGTCCCTTGATACCGGGAACCAAATTATCTGCACTGAATGCGCTTAGCTCAGCGTCTTTAAAGTGATTATCGACACGACGGTTAAATACTAGTCTGCCAACAGTTACCGTGCGGTACGTCCCTCGTTTCCACAATCGTACCACGTCGAACGGATCGTAGTCAACTTTCATTAAATCTTCCTTTGTTAAAATATCCATTTCTAGTCTCCAAGACGGATAATTTTTCTCAGCAATAGCATTGTATAAATCCCTGTTGAAATAATCAGTATCTTGAGTCCCTATCGCCTGAGCTTGAGCATCCGTCAAGTTAACCAACCCAATTTCTGTCCTGAAGTTAAATTTCACATAAAACCGTTCACCGTGTTTGTTGTATACTTCATATACATGTTCAGCAAACGCGTCCATTTTTCTATATCCGTCGGGTAGTCCAAAATCAGAAGCGAGCCATAATAAAGTAAACAGAGCGTCTGTATGTAAATTTATAAAGTCCCATCTAGCAGTTTGATCTATCAAATTAGTACGTGGATTTCTCTTAAAACTATGTAGGAAGTTTTGAAATATAATTGGGTCTTTGTACAAAAATATAGGTAAATGTAAACATATTAAGTCTAGATTGCCTTCTTTGGTATACATTTTAAGAGCCATTGCTTTAGTTTCCCTCGAAAGGTCTGTCCCGCCGAGGTTTTGGATCGCTGTAGAAAACCGCGCAAGGACGGGTGTTCTCTTCCCAATTCCATTGAATACATCAGATTTGATGTATTTGGACACGTCGTGCGTCACCTTGAAGTATCCATAAGCGGCGACACCTTTCGCGTGCACGACTCGCTCCGGTATTCTCTCTCTGACATTATGAGCTGTGAGCCTGAAATGGTTTCTACTCATAAACACGTCCGAGTTTAGCGTGATGGTGTCTCTTATATCTAAAGGTTCTCCGCTTAGTCTTGTCAGCACTCCAATCGGCCTCTGTAAATGTTTATTTTCAATTAATAATTATTAATGGGTAGGTACCTACGTTTATTTTTGAACTTAAAAAAGGGCCCAAAAATATCGAATTCTCAAATGAACTCTCGAACTTCTAAAAATATATATTGATGTTTAAAATGTTTACAAACAACGGATACCAAGTATATTTACTGTCCCGGGTTGAAAACGACAAAACTCGGCCCGACGACAGTGGAGAGGCGACCACTTAAACCACTATGGCATCCGTGCAGTCAACTTCATATCAATAATGCATTTACAATTATCAGATTCTGGCAAAGAACGCTTAAAATTAATTATATGGAGAAACCAAACAACAGACTCACAAGTAGGGGAACTGAAGGCAGAATGGTATTTTTAAGGGTAAACTAGTCATCAACAAAATATAACATTATTTTGGAAACTTTTTATAGAATATACTTAGTATTCAACAATAATTATTAATCACATCGCATCGTAACCAAATCACAGAATTCGACTACAAAAAAATGACTTACCGCGATAAAAATTCACTGTCACAGATGGCAGGTTTAGCGACACTGGCCCAAAGCGGGGAGGGCGGGAGTAATGAGTTACGCTACTCATCAGTATATAGCCCTTGTAGTTTTTAAGTACCTAATAAGAGCAGCGATAGCTCAGTGGGGAGACCAACAGACTGCAATGCAGAGGGTCTCGGGTTCGAACCCACGTCGCCCACCTCTGACTTTCGGAAGTTATATGACTTTTCGAAATTAATCGTCGGTCCCGGCTGCCATGAACACCTATGGCAGTCGTTATTGGGAGAGTGTTGATACAAAAGATCCCACTGGGTCGAAGTGTCGCCGGTCTGCACTGACTGGCCCCACATAAGATAAGATAAGTACCTAATATAATAGTTCAGTTTTGCCTGCATGGTCCCTTTTTGCATTCAGTTCCCTTACTCATGCTCGTATTTCAGATTAGTTAAATACTGTCTACGACTATAATAATTACACCGTCACGCGCTCAACTTCGTTTCAAAGTACAGCCTAGGAAGATATAGGTAATTCAAACTTACAGGGTGAAGGTATCTGAATTCGGCTAGTTGAAGGGCCGCTGGGTCCGGTACCGTCTCATTATAGTGTTTATAACTCGTCACTTGATTCAAAACGGCACACAGAACGATGTAGATCACAGCGCTCCTCATCTTTTACGACTTACAATGATTATATCTTGAGAAATCAACACTTTATATGTGAAGGAACATGAAAGGAAACGCGCAGTTAAATATCTAATAATACCGACAGCTGCAATAAACACCCAGCTAGGTAAGTAGAAACTAATTCATTACATTAAATATGTACATATATCAATTATTTATTATCAGTAGCATAAATAGTCAGTATTTGAGTGAACACTGTAATAGGTACTGTAACAGTACTTCTTTTTAGCGCCGTAGCAAAATGCTGAAAACTTTACCCTTATGGTATTGTGGCGACTGCACAGACGAAGAAGTTCCGCCTACGTCTAACAGATGGCGCTATATACAATAAGCAGTCAAATGACGTCATACACAATCCTGAATCGCACAAGTAACATTTACACAGCGACTAAGTATATATGCAAGCTCCCGACAACTAACGTCGGGCCGTGGCCCGCGATCACCCAGCCTGGTCGGAGGATTCTCCCTTTGTGTTGGAGGGACATCACACCACGTTCCTCCACAGTATGGTGCTTGTCCGTCCATCCATCCGTCGAAAATATCGAAATGCTGCAATACTATCGATACTATCGATAGTGAAAGTTAGGCGATACTATTGAAATTTGTTGATACTATCGATTCTATCGAAACTATCGAGATACGATATTATCGATAGTCTCGATACTATCGATAGTATCGCGTCAAAAAGTCGATAATATCGATACTATCTATGATCTACCGACGCGTTTCGATATAGTATAAATAGTTTTGTTTTAGTAATAGTTACTATCGATACTATTGATCTTTAGCAATAGTAATTCTTATTTTTATCAATCGATACTAACGATAGTATCGTTAAGGGTCGATAGTTTCGATAGGACTATCGATAGTATGACTGATTTTCAAGGCAAAGATAGTATCACTATCGCAACAACACTATTCTGCAGTATCACTATCGCAACAACACTATTCTGCAGTATCGTGCGTGATTTTGACACAAGTACACGTATTACAGTAAAATCTCACTAATCCGGCACTTCAATAGACCGATATGTCCAATAATCCGGCACCTTCCGCCCGCACCTCCTTCGTCCCTTCTACGCCACGTACAGCGTATGTGCTCTATCGTCGACGAGCAGCCTAACCTCAAAACTTATCACGTGCATGTGCGTACATATTTATCGGTTGTTTTCAAGTGAGAATAATCTAGTTAAAAATGTCAAGTAAACGGAAACACAAGACTAGCTTTGAAACATAAAAGGTAAAAGTTTAGAAACGTGCCTATTCGATAGGGGGTAACGGTGGCGGTGGGAGGGTGGGGAGGGGGAAGGGTAACTAATCCCCGCCCCCCTCTCCCGCCGGAGCCCTATAATTACCGAGAAAAATGGACTTTTATTTTTAAAATTTTATTAAGTCATATATTGATAAATAACTCAAAAATCTATGATAAGTCTATATTAAACAATATCTTGAGAATGCATCTTCTCCGGCACTGCAGGATGTGCAGCCTCTTCGTCCTAGCGTAACAAAGCACTGGCCCATGCGCTCACCTCGGCTTGCTGGTCGCCTGCGGCGACCAGCCTCGGCCGCTTAGGCTCGCTTGTGCCTATGCTTTGTTACTGCGGGCGGAGGCTGCACCCCTTCCGTGCCTCCGGGCTCTAAAAACACTCTAGGGGTAGGGCAAAAAGTACCACGTGAAGTCGGGGTAAACTAATTCGGGTCTGTCACAGATTTTAATATTTACCTTTATTGTATTTCCTTTTTCCGAATTTAGAGGCTCATTTTTATTTTACAAAAATGTCAATTATTTTTTATTATTTATCTTAATCACTTTCACCGAAATATTAAATAAAAATATGACTTTGGAATGAATATCTAGAATAATAACTTTAATTTATAATAATTTTGACACTGAATTGCTTCCTTCTACTGCCCTAAGTAGAAAGGAACGTAATTCTGTATAAATTACTTATTCATAACCTCAAAAAACGCAATATGAATTTCTTATTTTTTTTTAAATGAGTGGTCTCCGGCAAGAAAAATTACTGCTTGTGGCTCAGAAAACTCTCTAGTATCACGTACTACCCTTAGATTCTGCCAAAGGAACGTAATTATGTGTAAATTACTTATTCATAACCTCAAAAAACGCAATATGAATTTCTTATTTTTTTATAAATGAGTGGTCTCCGGCAAGAAAAAATTACTGCTTGTGGCTCAGAAAACTCTCTAGTATCACGTACTACCCTTAGATTCTGCCGAACGAATAGGCACGTTTCTAAACCCAACCCCAGACCTTAATCAAGGACTATTTTAAAACTATGTACTTAATTGTGAGATATGTTACAGTTATACCAAAAAAAAAAAACGTTTAGAACATTAATACAAATACAGTGGAATCTCTTTATAACTCGAATATCTTTAAGTCGTAATCCTTAAATCGAAAATAAATGCAATTCCCTTCCTCTGAATCCCTAATTACGCAGTATCTCAAATTATTTAAGCTTAGTAACAAAATGTTATTTCCCTGCGAGGTAAAATAGTAAATTTTATTACTTTATAACTCGAATTGCAAAAAAGCTAACTCGGTAAGTCGTAGTTCATAAAATACATATAATTACTTCTTACTTGGAATTCCCCGAACTCATAGCAATAAAATCTAAAAGGAATATTCTGGGCCTCTAATCTATTGTTTATGACTTGCACACGTGCAATGAATGACTACATTCATTAAACTTTCTAAGAAACACAGATGTTAGGTTTTCATTGTTGGTCACTTGGGTTTGTTCATTATTGGTTACTTGGGTCAGTATTCATTTGGCTGTTAACTAGCAACAACATGAGTGCTAAAAGAAAATTAAACACTTTAACTCTACGTGAAAAGTTCGACGTTATCAATGCGGTAAAAAGTGGCATGAAGAAAAAAAACGTGGCAGCTCAATACGGATTACCAGCAAGCACTTTATCGACAATAATTAAGAATGAAGCCGAAATATTGCTAAGATACGAATCAAGTAGCAATTTATCTTCCAAAAGACGACATCCAGCCGAGTTTCCTGATTTAGAGGAATGCTTAATCACCTGGTTCAAACAGTGTCGTGACAAAAAGATAAATGTATCTGGGCCTATGTTACGCGAAAAGGCCGAAGAATTTTCAAAATCATTGGGATTTTCTTTTCGTGCCAGCAATGGTTGGTTGGTGAATTTTAAAAAGCGTCATGAACTTGTGTTTAAAGAAGTTTGCGGCGAAAGTGTCAATAATGAGATATGTGATGAGTGGAAAATTGAGTTGCAGAGTTTATTGAAGGATTATGAACGAAAAGACGTATTTAATGCCGATGAGACTGGCCTTTTTTTCAAGTGTTTACCTGACAACAAGTTAATTTTAAAAAATGAAAAATGTCGTGATGTTGAGCACAGTAAAGAGCGATTAACAATATTGCTAGCAACAAATATGACAGGCACTGAAAAACTTAAACCATTAGTTATAGGAAAGGCTAAAAAGCCTCGTTATTTTTCTGGTCTTCAATCTCTTCCACTAGACTATGATGTTAACAAGAAAGCTTGGATGACGGCCGAAATATTTAAAGGATGGCTCATTACAGTTGATAAGAAAATGATTAAGGAGAAACGAAAAATATTGCTTTTCATCGACAACTCTACTGCTCACAACATAATCCCGCCTTTGAAAGCAATAAAAGTTAAATTTTTTCCACCCAACACAACATCTAAGCTACAGCCTTTAGATCAAGGGATAATAAGAAACTTTAAATCTTTTTACAGAAAAGAAGTTGTTAGAAAACTGATAACTGATATGGAACATCAGTCTGCTTCACCTATTAACGTATTACATGCAATTAGGATGACAGACAAGGCGTGGAGAAGTGTATCTGTGACTACAATATCGAACTGCTTCAAAAGCTGTGGATTTTTGATGGCACAAGAAGAACCTTTGGAAGAACCTCTTGAGGCAGACTCGAGTTTTGAAGCTGACTGGAATAAACTTCAGAACATAGAAGTTCAATTTAAAGATTATTTGACATGTGATGAAGGGCTAGCTACTACTGGTACATTGACTGACGCTGAAATCATTGATTTAGTTAATCAGAATGGAGATGACGATGATTACACTGATCCAGCAGATTTTAAACCATCGGTGTCAAATAAAGAAGCGAGAGTAGCAATTGATACATTACGAACTTACATTGAAAGATGTAATGATATCGAGGATCATATATTCGGTTCATTATATGAACTAGAAAAAATAATTGATAAAAAATCTGCAAATAGCTTGAATCAAAAGAAGATAACAGATTTTTTATCAATTAATTATTAACATCGATATCATTACATCTTTCAATGTATGTTCGTGATAAATACTTGACTCATATGTATGTAATTTGTTTTAATGAATGTTCTTAGAAATTGCGCCTTTTTATGTTGAAATTTGATTAGTTAAAATCTTTATGCCTCGAAATTCGTGTTAAGTCGAAATCTCATTATCTCGATTTTTTTGTATTTCCCTTGACATTCGAGCTATCGAGATTCGACTGTTATATTCTCTTTATGAAATGCTTTATTTTATTTATTATGAATTTTCTATATAATCCAGTAATCCGAACATTCCAATAATCCGGCACCCTCTGATTTTTAATAGTGCCGGATTAGTGAGATTCAACTGTACTTAAAAATGGATCTCGATATCGATCGATTCATTTACGAAATCGAAAGTCGTGAGAAAATTGATCTTCATATTTTCTTAAATCTATGAAATTCTGAACATATGACCCATTTATCGATCTTGTTTGTAAAAAGGGATGTACCCAATATCTTCTACGGGCACGATTTCTTCTTATTTGATTATAAAAAACCAAACACATGATATAACTGCAGCATCCTGAATGAGATCCAAAATAATGGCCATCTTTAATATAAAAATTAATACTTTGCAATGTACTATCATCATCGCAAGCTGCTATGAAACAGCTACGCGCGTTTGTGCGGAGAAATCTGCCTTATGATGCAGCTGCTGCACTCGCGCACCTGCGCGCGTGACTCTGTCACCACGCATCCCGCAGCGTGGCGCGGGGCAGTGTGTGAATCGCCTAACATACGCGGGTAAAATCTAGTTAAATAATTGTGGGGTCACAGTTTTGCTTTGTCAGTAAACATACGTGTGTGCTACAATGTAATGAGCGGCTGCGACCGCAGTATTATATTTTATATTTAGTCGCAAATAAACCATCTTTGTGTTCGCAAGTGTAACTTTTATTTTATTCCATATAAAATACCTTCTGATATATACACACAGTACACGGTACAGTCATAGTGCAGTTTAATAGTCAGTCACAAATCATTTATTCGCTTAGGTCACAAAGTAACACTTATGAACCTCAAAGGGGTTAGTGAGTTTGTTAAGTACATTTACTGAATTTACATTTATGTTAGTTGCAAGGTTCAGGCAAAAGGTTGAGCTTATGAGAAGATGTACCGGCAAGAAACTCAAAGCCACTCTTTTAAAATCCATCAAATTATAATTTCAGTATTTTACAACTCATTTATGTACCAGGTGTTGCAGTCATTATGCCATATGTCACTGTCCATACAAAACTAAATTCTAAAATAAAGGTATAGATAACTAATATAAAAAAAAACAGAAGCAGTAGGTAAGATAAAATAATTTGCGGGTAGGTACTTGTAACTATCTTGTCATATTATTGATATTAGACATTTTCCTAATAAGGTGACTGACACTGACTGTGTGAAATACATACATACATTTAACTGTCACAAATAACCAAATAAGTAGCAGTAGTACATCAGATAGATACCTACTTATTTGATTAGGTACATAATACAATCGCTACCCAACATATTAAAAACTATTCCATTCTTTAAAAATGATTATTTACTCTCAAATAGAATAATATATCCACTAATTCGAGTTAGAAAATAATAATGATAAAGAAAACTAAAGGATGTTCGTGTAGCTAATAATGTAAAATTAAAAGGGCATTACCGCCAAATACATACCTACGTATAATTATCATTGCTAAGAAAATGCCTATCAATCATAGCAGCAATTTATTTTGTTGGCGTACATTTTTACAATGAAGGAAATTTATTACTGCGAAGTTAAACGAAGTAGGTAATGCTGCCGTCATCGCGCCATAAGGAAAAAGACGTATTTCACGGTATTTTTATATTTATTACAAAAATACTGGCTGATGAGTTTTTTTTTAAGTGAAAACTTCTTTAGCGGCGTTGTGCACTTTTTTGTAATGGGTAAAAAATGTTAAACTCGCGTCAGGACACGTGACCTAATCGAAAATTTGTAAGACGCAGGGTGAACTGTCAAACTCGCGTCAGGACACATGACCTGATCGAAAATTCGTAAGACGGAGGGAGAATTGTCATGTTTGTGTACGATAGCGCAATAAATGAATCTTGTATTTTAGCACATAAATGATAGTACTTTTATACTGATAATTAAAGCAATTCGTGCAAAATTATTCCCTAACCATTCCAAAATATCAAAAATGCACAACGTTAATATTCAAGTTTTCACTTCTGCCGGCACTCCCGGAGTGCAACCCATTGATTTTTTTTTACTGATTCCAAATAGGTAAAAACTCGATTTCGAAAAAAAAATGTAGATACCTACCTCTTTCCCGAGAGGGACTTGAACCCACAACACTCAGCGCGGTCGCAGTGGCGAGGCGATCTCTTAAACCACTAGGCCATCCGTGCTGTCCAAATGATAACCGGTGGAGTAGTTAAGTCATGAAAGCGTAACAAACAAATTCACATTCGAATTAATAAATTTTAACGAGGATTGATATAATAAACAAAGGGATTAGGTAAATATAAAGACCACCAAAAATAATAATTGCACAATAAAATATGCTTGCTAAAATATATCATAACGAGCATCTATACGCCTCAAATCACTGCATTCCGTCTCGGAAGGGTTAGGTTATTATCTTAGTCTTAAACCCACCCAAAAATAGGAGCCCCGTGAAGCGGGGCTCCGTAGACTTATTTTGATCTCTTTGCTATGTAATTAATATTTTTGGTATTAAAATGCGGGTTTAATTTGGTGATCATTTACTATTTTTGACTGTTATATTTTATTATATCTGGTGATAAGTTAAACATAAGCCATAAACAAATACCTACTAGTAAGAAATCTAATATCTATGTGTTTTGCATCTCAAGTTATTTAATTTTATCAGTGGCGGATATAAATAGTTACAAGTGATTTCCATTAGTTTATGCGGCACGCTACCGCGCTTCCTCACGAATAGGATTACCAATTGGTATTGACGTATGTAGGTAACTGTTGAAAAAGTAACGAACTGTCGAACATATCTATAATATCTCTAATATTATAAAGCTGAAGAGTTTGTTTGTTTGAACGCGCTAGTCTCAGGAACTACTGGTTCGATTTGAAAATTCTTTTAGTGTTGAATGGTCTATTTATCAAGGACGGCTATAGTCTATATAACATCACGGTACGACCCACGGGGGCGGCGCAGTTACGATAAACGCGGGTGAAACCGCGGGAACATCTAGTACCTACATAATTACATATGAACTATGTATCCTAACGTACTTAATTATAGCCATTATTGTTTAATTATGATTAGGGGCCATCCATAAATTACGTCACACGAATTTCATCCCTCGCGTAAAGCGGAGTATCACTGTACTTAGATATATTCGATTTTGAAATGTGACGTCACGAAATTTAGGATCATTCCCACCCCTTGTCACACTTCGTCGACCCTGTCCCTCCCCCTTAACGTGTGACGTAATTTATGGTTGGCCCCTTAGGTCTGTAAACAGATTATAGTAAGCTTATGAACTAAAATAAATACAATCCAATATACAATGCAAATTGAATAATAAGCAAACTCAACATGCAATACCTACTAACAAATCAGTTACTTACCGCTGACAATTAGAAAAATAAATGCATGAGAGTTTAACACACCGCAGTGGCACACCGGTGGCTAGACACAATAGATAGGTATATTATTTATATATTCTAAGACTTAACAGACTACGCTAATAAATTTGATGTTATTATTTTTAATTAACTATTTTTGTTTTACAATGCCCTCTTGAAACGTTCGCCTAGGTTTTCCTCTTGCGATTGTTCCATTCACACTACTCTTATAAACTTTCTTAGTCAGTCTTTCCTCGTCCATTCTTTCTGCATGTCCAAACCAGCTAACATACTCTTTTCTATTCTTGTCACTATATCCACTTTCATGCCGCATCTCTCTCTAATCACACTATTCCTTATTCTATCTTTCAGAGTCACACCACATATGCTTCTCAGCGCTCTCATTTCTACAGCATTTATTCTGCTCTCATGTGCCATACCCAACTTTCACTTCCATACATAAGTGTGGGCTCTAAACTTTCTTTAGAGTAGTGAATTGACGGCTTGGCTCAAAGATTAACTTATTGCAGCAATGCAAGGCTGTTTCGTTACAATAAGGTGAAGGTAAATGTACTTAGCCTAGCCAGGCTGTTCATAGCAGATAACTAGATTAAAGCGAGCATCCCAATGTTCTCGAACTTTAGAAAGTATTGACATGGATACGTGGAACTTATAAATAAAACAAACTCGTGGCAATAATTACTTCAACTTTATTTTTTACAAAACACATTGGTCACAGAAAACAAATACCCATATTTTATTACAGTTCATATATATAATTATACAAATGTATTGCAACCACTCTCGTCTCTTAAACTCAGTCGTAAATAAGTCACTGTTTAGTAAAATGATTTTATAAAGCACTGAATTATTTAATTCATAAGATATTTTTAATGATTAGACTGGCAGATGAGTAGTAGGCGATAAGAAGCCTATGGATGCCTGGAACAAACCGAGTATTTAATAAAATCCGTTTCTCTGAAGAATGTGGAACAAAGATTACTGTCTCCTTACCAAAAACAGCCAGTGAATACCATGAGACATAAATGCCGAAGCTTCGGCACGATTATTCGTGCCACGGAACGCATGAAATAAAGTACTTTTTGATTGTCATAAACTCTACCATGATGTAGTCCTGATAAATGATACAACGTCACTTTCAAGGAAAGAAATTGAAAATAATTCTTAATATTTCGTTCCGTTCGAAGTTTCAGGTAGACATTTTCATAGCAGACATACATTGACAAAGCCTATCTCAAGATTTCAATATACCGTAAATTATCTCGTGTCTATCTTGCTATTGTATTACCAAGCGGTAATAGAAACTAATCATGATGATGCTTACATTTCTTATACTATAGAGCAAAAAGTTTGGTCACGCACGCATACAAGTTTCGAGTCTTAGTAAGACTAAGGGTCAGCGCTGACGGACGACGACGAATACCACTGTATTTGGTACAACGAAATAAAATGACCGCGCTTTGAGTCGCTCGCCGTCATTTTATTTCGTTGTATCAAATACAGTCGTATTCTGAAGCACTTTAGGTTGAATTTAAATTGTTACTGAATTAGTCTCTTCGCCGCCACTCCGTATGTCGGCGGTGACCCTTACTAACATACAAATGGCATTTCTAATCATCATCTTATTTTATCCGGCACATTGTATAATCAAAGTTCCTTCAGTTGTATAAATAATACAATGATCGGCTAAGCTGCAATTTGGATTAAAGACATTCTACAATGCTTTGTAGTTTATAAGCTATCATCAAAAATGTGCAAAACAAACGGCGCCTTTCCATCTTTCTCTTTCCTTATTTATAAAAGCTAGAAAAATAAACTAACTCGTGCTTAGTAGGCGTTTGCCATGTTTATATGGTGTGCTCTCACACTTCGTCCACGCGGGTAATCCTTCAGACATGTTGGTATGCCTGGCTATCATTGCAAACGAGACTGAACAGTGCTGGAATATATAGTGATGAGATATGAATAATTTGCCAAATCCTTACATTACACCACAACGCTATAATTAAATATTGAACTGGTAACATTCCGATTAAAATAGGAAATAATAGGAATAAATAAAACCTAATTAAATGATTAAGGATTTCAAATCAATGTAAAACATTACAATTCATCACACTTATAAACCTTAAAGGGGTGCATTACACCCATATTTTGCAAGCTATGTTTAGGTCCCATGATATAGAGGATCAGCTTTTTATTGTCAACATTTAACATAATATTTTAACTATTTTCTTTATGGCAGAAACAATCCATATTTTTTTCTAAGCCGGTGACTAAATCCTAGTACGTAACAACCGGCAGCTGTGTATGAGAGTATTTTTAATAACGACAATAATTTGAAATTTTTATGTAGTTTATGGTTTTGAAACGGAATTACAATCAGGTCTGAAGCTAATTAGCCTTTACATACATTTGTAGTGGAGAAAACATAATAAAACCTTATTTGTTACATGTTGTACATATACATATCGACAAGTAGGCAAAATGTATTAACAGCCAATTTGGTCGAATATGAGTTCGTTGGAATCGCCAAAATCAGGCGATTCCAACGATGTATATAACTCATATTCGACCAAATTGGTTGTTAATACATTTTGCCTTTTCAGCGTCGATATGTACTATCGGCTCCAGCGACGGATGACCATTTCAGAAAAAATTTCGCTTGTTCATGTTGACCAGTTGAGTTTGTATCGCCTTAGAATCAGTAAACAAATGTAAAGTGTAAAAAAACTCAAACAAAGAAAGGGGCGTGTCACGGGTACGGTTACCAAGTGTTGGCCTGCTATGCGATTTTAACCTTAGGAGTGGTCATCCGTCGCTGGAGTCGACAGTACATGCATTCGATCAGATATATGTATTACTATATGATTCTTGTGTATTTACGGAGTGTGGTTGCAATATTTGAACCTCTTGTCACTGTATATAAACCAACATTGCAACATTATAACAAAGTAAACAAATAAATGATACGGTAAAACATTAACCTTAACTGCTAATTAACAACTCTTTGTGTGAGCAAATACTTTAAAAACAAAAAATCCTCGCTTAAATTAAAATATTATAGGTATTTCTGGCAACACTTTCACCAAATATGAAATATTTTATGTATTTCAGTCTAGCAATATACCAATCAAGTGTTGTCAGAATTAATTAATTTTATATATTTTGGTCTGGCAACAAACAAATAGTGTTGCCAGAATATTGGTTTGCGAAAATTATATATTATAAATAAATAACTTTAGTTATTTGTGTATAGGAATATTACATTTAAATAGTACATATCTAAGTTAAATTTTGCGTCTGAAGATTTTAATACAAGAGTTTAGATAGTAAAAAAACGAATCAAAATAATTTTCTAACAAATATTTGGCAAGGGTCTTAACCTCCCTTAACAGTTTAGGTGACAATTGTAGAAAACTATAAGAACAAATGCATAAATTGTGTTTTAGAACAAATATATTAAATGCTATGTAAATAATAATTGATTTTAGTCACTTCTTCCGTCAAATAGATACAATTTATTAGAAAACAATGACATTTTAAATTTACAATAATGCCTTGATAAATAAGGTGAAGTTGTGGAATGGTTGTCATATAATTAAAATTAATTGTATAATACAAACCACCCTTAAATAAATAATACACCTAAATTGCACTAGCTAAATTTTACAATAAAATTGTCTGTGCTGTTTAATGTGAGACTTTCTTTCTTTCATTGTTACTGTTAATTCTGCTTGTCTAATGAGGATACTTGATTTTTAAATGTAATACGACCCGAGATCTATAGTTTGTCTTTAAACATTTACTTATGCCACAGAGCCAAATTCATTGGTCATCATAAGCCTAGTAATATTAAAAATGTATCATGTCAACTATGGTCGCTTAAAAACTTTTTTTTTTATTTTGCTCGTCAAAATGACCACACTCCACCTGATGGCAAGCAGTCGTGTGGTCTAAGAGCAGTGGCCTCCACACCGCCCTCGTAGCAGCCGAGGCGATGTTGAGGTCTCTACTTTGACGGCCTGAGAAGATGCTTTTTCATGCCCCGCTTAAAGGACCATTGACCATTGACAATTGTACGCACTGACTATTCCATACATAAGAGACTTCAAAGAAGAAACGTCAATATATTACATATGGCTCTTCAAAGACTTCTTTGAAGAGCCATATGCAATATATTGACGTTTCTTCTATAAAACGGCTGTTACTGCTGCAGTAAAAATAAATGAAACTTGCCACAGACACATATTCTTTTAGTCTCTTCATTTTCAAAAGAAACGTTTTCCGCACAAAGTATAATACCAGTGCCGAATACAAACATTCAAACAATGGACACAGAACACCTTAAAACTCGGGACAACCAACACCCCACAAGACTTGGCTAACTGCCAGTGATGACGCGACCATAAGCGGTCCACTCTCAACCACTATGCCATCAATTTAGCAGTGATTAAATTCAAGCATCCTTTTAAAATTGTAAAATGTCGATACATTTTTAATAAATATATACACGATCACGTGTGTTACATATTTCGGACATTGTTCTAAGGCTCACATTAAACTGCACAGTCTACATATCTCTTTGAACAAATTTGATCACTGAATTGATCCAGAGACGCCAGATATACTATATATGTTGTTGTACGTTCAGTTGTGAAATTACGCACCTATATAATTTTATTAGTTAATTTTTCCTATCCGTATGCTTAGGGAAATGTAGAAGAGGTAACTGAAGTGCAACTAAGTCACCAAAAATCTTTTTTATTATAAGCTTTTTAGCAATTCTTATGCAGGGTAATTCATTATGCAGGGTCAGAATACTAGTAATTTGCAACTGCTACTAGTAATTTGCAAGTTAAGCTAGAATGCCTGTGTTCGGAATGGGTTCATGCCGGTAGTGCAATAGGTGGGAATCGAACCCGCAACCTCTCGATGGTATGTCTTCTGCCTTACCTATTGTGCTACCGTCGCTTAAAATACCAATTACAGAAGTCTGCTCATAATGCAGGGTACATATCAAGTGAACGCCAGTGAATTTCATCATTATCCTCTCGCCTTTGCTGTTGTGTCCTTACTGTGCTATTAATTCAGATGTCATGTTGGGATTGTGTCAGAAGACAATGTAACGTCCAGAAAATAATAATAATAATCCATAAAAAAGGAAACCATATTTAACTTCTTGAACGTTAAGGAGAAAACAGAAAAATAATTAAAAAATCATTATGCAAACAATACACAAACGGACAAACGTATGTCCGCTCGACACTTGACTCATTAACGAATCAAGTGTGGGAGCGGACATACGTTTGTCTGTTTTGTTTTTTAGTGACTCTTTTTGCGGACAAACGTATGACCGCTCGGCAGTTGACGGGTTAAACGTAGAAGACCGCACCTATGATATAAATCTTTATACCACTTATAAAGTTTATTATGATTAAATTTAGGCCAGTGTGATACTGTTTGGGTTTTCTTTCACAACTGAATATATACAACTTTACGTATATTAACTGTGTAGGTATGTATGTAGTCATTTATTTATTGTGAACACTCACTATGCACGATCACGAAACTATTTATATTTTTATTTATTTAAAAGTCCATTAAAATTAGAGAGTTTACACTGTGTCGGTGAATATGGCAGTGGTATTATTATCTTATTCGAATATAGAGATGTAATACTTCAAAAAGTTTGAAAATAAAATCTTTGTAGAAATTAAACTACTATATACTTACGGATTTTATCGCGTTGTTTATTTGACACTTTATTACATAATTTAGAAACTGTTACAACTACTACTATTAAACTTTACTAATATTTAAGCTAATTAAATTATTGAAACTATTTATATTTAAATCCGTATATACTTAGTAGTTTAATTTCAAAGAATAACATTCGCGTAAACAGAAGACAATATTGTGTAAATATTTGTAGGTTATGTATATACAGATTTGACATCATGGCACGTATTTAGAAAATTGCAGACAGTTTGATATGAATTGCGGTGAAATATACCAGTCAACCAGACTTTAAAATTAACAACATTCGTAATAATTGTCATAATAATTACATAGATACCTACATAGTCTCATCCCCGTAGAAATAAACAGGGAATTACGCCCACTTTCACTAGCTATTTTCTTTATATATATCGAGTGATACATGCAAGTCTATTACCGTTAACCGGACACTTCCAGACTCTGTGCTGCAATTAAGAATTTTTGGAAATAAAATCCTAATAATACTGACCGATCCAGAAATCGAACCCAAGACCTCAATCGTAGCAGTCGCATACTCTACCGCTTCGCCCCCGAGGCAGTATATACTACTACTTCCACTACCCCTACGGTCCCCAAACTAATAAGTTAGCAAAGAATCTCAAAATGACACTTGTGCATGATGCGAAGCTTATTTTGGCGGGTCAAGTATCGCATTATGTAATCAATACATTCCAATGTCATTATGCGAATCGTAAACAAAAATACCTTCGATATTTATCATGATAATTACTAACAAATCTTGATAATTATAAAACCTGGTTTTACGTCTGAGTACATACTGTAATAGAAAACTTAATAACTGATTATTCTATACACATACCGAAAACAGAATAATTACTTTAAATCACATCAGCTATCATATAACCCTCTCTACTGATAAAACTTTCAATCGCATCTAATGTGTGTCGGCATTAATTCGCACGTCGTATTGAACCGGCAATCTATATCTAAGTAATCTGTGTATATGTTGTCTCTATAATTATCAGTAGAGGGTAAAACTGCACCTTATTACTAAGCCGACACAGTCTAAACTCCCTTGCAACTACTTTGCTTACTAGCATCACTTCCACGCGAGCTTGAGCATCTTCCTCGACGCGAAGTATTTGGTGCTGTATGTAGCGAGCACTAAGGCGGCTAGTACTATCGTGATCAGGTAGTAATCGAAGTCGTCCTTCAGGAGATCGAACGTCTTCGATGGCGCTACTCGCGTGTAGAATAGATCTGTGAATAGAAATTGCGGTTAAAACTTTGTATTGTAGGTTAGGGAATATAATTAAAATAAAAAAAAATAAAAAATAAAAAAAATAAAAAATAAAAAAAAATTAAATGAAAATTAAAATTGTTTATCATTTTCTTATATGCTATTTTATAATCAGTAGTTGAGGTAATCCTTTTAAGTAAACATTACCTGTGTTAGGAAACCCCGCTCTTTTTTACCCCGGTGAGTCCGACATAACCCCTCCGCGGAGGGGTATGCGTCAATACATTCCACCAAGTAAAAAAAAAAGAAAGGGACCCCGCTCTTCACATATAATTAAATTTGTTGAGTAAATAAGTGTATATATATGTAAGTATGTTTGTGGGTGTGTGAATGTGTGTCGCGTGTGTCCGGTTGTGTGTGTGCGTGTGCGTGTTCGTGTTCGTGTGCGTGTGTGTGTGGTTACAATATAAAATATCATCTTTGTATAGTTAACTGTTAGGCAAACAAGTATTATTTGATTTTTTGTTTTTTAGTTCATTTTAGATTTAACGTAGTAGCAGGCGATGTTTTTATCTCTTGGACATAGTTTTAATATCCTGGTATCCATTCTTGGTATATTTATTTTATCTACAGCAAATACGTTCAATGAATTCATAACAATGCTATACTTCTCCCTAGCCTTTATTATTCCCAAGTCCCTCGGGGTCGGCTTTTTTTAGTCTAACCGGATTTGACTGACTACTCGGAGAGCACGTTAAGCCGTCGGTCCCGGCTGCCATGAATATCTATGGCAGTCGTTATTGGGAAAGTCAGTACCCTCTAAAATCCTGACACTGGTCTAGCCTTAGGGTATCGTTAGCCTTCGGGTTGCGGATCCAGTCAAATCCGGTTAGACTAGAAAGCCGACCCCAAGTGACTTGAGAATAATAAAGGCTAGGGAGAAGAAGACACAATACTAGCCGATCTATCCACACTTTATTTGTTATTTACCATTAGTCAAGTGACAAGGTCTAAAGCGGTAAATGCTTTTCAGAGTTGTAAGATAAAATATTTCACCTGTTTCATAATAATTTAGCAGACTTGATGTTTTTCATTGTCCGATAAATTTAATACCTGTTTTTAATACCTATATTTAGAAATGTAAAAATTGTAATACTCTGAATATATAGTATTAGTATTAGCGATAATGCAGGTTCGTACTCAGAATAAGAAAGTACACACAGCGACGCATCAACCAAGACTGTTTGGACTTTGAATTATTAGAAGTTGAACGCTGCTAATCGTGCGAGAGAGTGGGTTATATTTTAGTTACGCTCTATCCTTACCATTACATCGACACCACTATGCACTGTCCCTTTCCGACAATTCTCTATTTTGTATGTAGCGTAATTATGGGTATATAGAGTGGGTATATAGAGTGTCTAACTTGATGTGTAGCCGTGCGTACATATAGCCAAATTCTACTACGTTGATCTAATGTCGGTTGCTACATTCTTGTTAAGAACGTAAAAATAATAATACACTAAATGTAACAAGTGAGAAAAGGCAATGAATTGCCGTAAATCTTAGAGTTCGAAAAAATGGTTCAAGTAATATGCAAAGGTTACATGATACCACGTGACCTAGAGGTCAGAGGTCATAGTCATTTCGAGGGTATATCGACTATGCTGAGTCGAATGACGTTGACCGCGAGTTTCTAGCTCTTACGGTTCTTGAGTTGAAAGTTGTATAACAGAGACGACGGACGGACAAAGCTGTTGTACAAGAGTTTTTTAACTCTAAAAAGTACTACCGATAATACAAGTTCGCTCTCAGAATAAGAAAGTATAGCCATATTCTACTACACTAAACTAATATGGGTTGGTCAGACCATAAAGGACATAGTTTATAGGGGAAAATCCTCACCTAATCCAGTAACAAGCACGAGGCTAGTAGACTCTAAGCCGGCGGGCGCCGTGTGTATGTGCGCGGGGCGCGCCACCGTACGGTTGTAGTTGAGGCGCGCCTCCGAGGGGAGCGGCACGTCGGGCGCGGCGGGGGGCACCATCATGCCCTCCTCGCCGCCGCCGCCCCCGCGCCGCCCCTCCAGGTAGATCCACGGGACCTCGACTATAGCGCCTGATGTTAACGCCACTGTGGACAACAAGTAAGTTGTTTAAGGAATGTATCACCTTTAAGCTAACACACATACAATTGCCATGCGCGTTTTTCAGACGTGATGTTGCAGTCGGGATAAGATGCTTCGCAAGTTCCGAGCGTACGTTCCGTGTCGTCGGATACAATCGTGTTCGCAACGGCGCAGCTCTGACTTCGATTGATCATCGGAGGCGACGTAAACGAAGTGCACGCCATGTTGTAGCGTACACGTAACGTTACGCCCGTAAAATGCAACACGTGTACGCCATACGCGTTGAATTCGGGTTTAATGATACGCATGCGCGGCAAATGCCAAACGTAGAAGCAGGCTAAGAATGTACTCAATCACTTACTATAAGAACTAATCAGTCCACAGGGCACGCTCAGGTGTAGGAACAATAGTCATGAAGGGTACTGTAAATTTTCATATACTTTATTTCCTCACGTTATAGTCAGTTATACTCACATAGCACGTGTTTATCGGTGAGCGAGCGCTCAGTGGTGGTAGTAGCGGCGGCTGTAGGCGAGGCGGCCAGCACGTACGCGTGGCGCGACACGCCCGGGGCGCGGGACGACTCAAGCGAACTGAACGCGGCGCCGGCTGCCAACCAACGCTGTTTGCCTTCATACAGTTCCATTGTCGCTGTAAGAAATAAAAAGAGTTGTCAAATTAATTAATCTATCAAGTCTTAGGTATGATAATATCAGCCCTGTATTAAACTTTCCCACTGCTGAGCACGGGCCTCTTCTCAGTGTGAGAAGGGTTAGGCTATAGTCCACCACGCTGGCCCACTGCGAGTTGGCAGACTTCACATATCCTCGAGAACATTATGGAGAACTCTCAGATATCACTCACACTCATTTCGAAAAGTTAAAGTTGCGCGCCTAGAAATCGAACTCGAGATATTAAATGGACTGCAACGCCCTGTGCAAAATCTCATAGTTGTAACGATCTCTGCACAGGCCAAAAGTTACAACATGACAAGAGATGGCGCTGTACACAATAATACCCTTAGCCGTACATTACTAAATCGCACAAGTGAAGTTTACACAGAGAGCTACTGTATATACTAGTTCTCGACATTAACCGTTGAGCCGGTCCGCTCCCCGGCAGACATGGTCACCCAGTCTGGTCGGAGG
The DNA here is from genome assembly GCA_963564715.1 of Catocala sponsa. Lineage (NCBI taxonomy): Eukaryota > Metazoa > Arthropoda > Insecta > Lepidoptera > Erebidae > Catocala > Catocala sponsa. Next base: position 4,783,676 of record OY751337.1, read on the forward strand.
ATCTTCCATTTGTGTTCGAGAAACATCACACTGCGTTCCTCCACAATATAGTTTGGATTCTAGGTTACTTTTTCAATGGCGATACTTTTTGCATGACTCTTATGGTATATGTAGGGTATTGTAGGGGTAATCAAAAGTGTTGTTGTGGATGGTCAAATTAAATTTTTCTTAATAGATATCGACGTTGCGGAGAACGACTGCCGCGCGGTGCTACTGCATACTTGTGCCTAACTATACAAAATGAGTTGATCTGCTACTTACCGATCTCAGTGCGGCGATGCTTGTCGTTGTAGTAGAGATAGGCGACGTAGTGGTCTGTGTGCACGGCGAGCGGCAGCGCGCGCGCGCGGCGGTGCGCCTGCGCCGCCAGCACGTTGCCCGACGCGCCGTCCAGGCACGTCGCCACTACCACCTCTGCGGGACAACGCTTGTATTTAGAGCCAGTTGTGTGTACAGACAACGTACGTGCCAGACACGTAGCAAAAAATATATATCTACTTTAGGCACTTCACACATATGAAGAAGTTACGACATATGACAAGAGATGGCGCTGTAAGTAATTACACACTTCGCCATACAATGCTGAATCGCGCAAACGAAGTCACACTGCGAGTTGCTCAATATACAATAGGCGCGCTAGCCTGGCGCCTTGCGCAGGCGCTTGAGTATGTATGTACAATAGTACAGTGTATCGTAGTATTGTATATACCTTTGTGCAGCGCGTCGGGCCCCTCGGTGAGGAACAGCACGAGGTTGGGGTTGATGTACTTGTAGAGCACGCTGCGGTCGGGCAGCACGCGGCCGGGCGAGTGCACGCGCTCGCCCGGCGCCTTGCGCACGGCCGCCACGATGCGGTGCCCCGCGTCCCGCCCGCCGCCCAGGTGCGTCAGCCACGTCCTTTGCGCTATTACTGACTGCAAAATAAAAACAACTTATCATTACAAATGGCTTTTAGGTCGCGTTTAATTGACACGAATTTGTTCGCGCGCATCCAACGCGGTCAGTGCGAGGCGCCAGCCAAGCGTCCGCGTACAAACAGATGCATTCTGATGAAAGACCACGTTGTTATAGTATCTATACGATAAAAACACGTCTAAACTAAGGCCTGACGCGGAGCAGCGATAGCTCAGTGGGGAGACCAACAGACTGCAATGCAGAGGGTCTCGGGTTCGAACCCACGTCGCGCACCTCTGACTTTCGGAAGTTATATAACTTTTCGAAATTATGTGCGTATTGATTGGCAATTGTCGCCTACTCCGTGCCTCGGAAAGCACGTTAAGCCGTTGGTCCCGGCTGCCATGAACATCTATGGCAGTCGTTATTGGGAGAGTGTCGACACAAATGATCCCACTGGGTCGAAGTGTCGCCGGTCTGCACTGACTGGCCCCCACATAAGATAAGATAAGATAAGGCCTAACGCGCATGTCAGTGCAATACATTTATAAATCTATCGCGTACTGCAGTACAATTTCTGCGAGTTTTAACCATCCGTACCTACCGCAACTATCGTAGAATAAGCAGATCCATGGACTACGAAACCGAACTCCACATTTACGTTCATTTATTATTGAAATGTTTCAAAAATTAGTGTCCAACTTATAAAATAAGATAGTCCAGCCGTTAAATTGATTTTTCGGACATTATTTTTGCAACTTTTGAATACACACTGCGGCATTATGAAACGTGTTTACATTGGCTGAGTATCAAGCGAACTAAACAAAATAAGAGCTCACGTCTCAAGTGCGCTGTTATTTATCGAGACGTATTTTTTGCGCCAACCCGATATCGAAATGCTATTGTTGATCGAAGGTATTTGAAACAGACTATAGTCCTATTTCATTTTTCAATAAAATATGACAAACAATTATATTTTCTACTCTTAAACAAAATTGTATTGAACGATCAGTATTCTTTCTTGCCTAAATAATATATTTCTCAAATAATTATTATGATTTAAAACTTACCTTGCCATCATATAGTATGGCATATCCCTGCACTGTAGCAGTGCTCCTTTCAGCTACATATATGAACATGTTCTCAACTAGCGGCGCCGCCGAAAGAGGTAAGATCTAAAAGAAAACAATACACAAAATTAAAATATATATATATATTCTTTTATACACAATAAAATCTTATGAATGTCAAGGTTAGAGAATTTTTATACCTAGTATTCGCCCAGTGGCCGAAATTCAACCATAGTCATTTCTTTTTTGGTTGATAAACAGAGGACTACTGAAAGGTTTTATCTTTACCTATAGATGGATAACAGACTGTTTTCAAAAATGCGTAACATAGTATGTGGGGTTTATTTGTCTTCGTTGTTTTAATATTCGTAATTCAAAATTGTCTTAAAAATAAAAAAAGACAACAACACTAGTGTTACCTGCACATTCTCTTCCTTGTCTAACAATATAAGCGCGTGCAACTTCTCGTTGTCAGGTTTATGTAACAGGGCCACCTGTAGTAGCGGCCCGTCTAACTGCATCAGTCGCTCTCCTATCAAAGTCCCAGTTATCGGGTTCAAACTGATAATTAATCCGTTGCCTGTTTCCTGAAAAGTAAATATAAGTAATTATATCAATGAACTGTTGTAGGTATATACCTACTTCAATACTCCATAATACATGGTGGTAATACAAGGTTAAGTATATGCATGTATTAGGAAACGTACCCAATACTACAAGACCCGTTCTGGGAAAGAGATCTTCAATATACCAGCCTTGGTCGCTGGTGCGGGAGAAGAGGAGAATAAAACTTTGTTCAAAATGTGTCACATGGTCACCCTTGTTTCACGTACCCAGAAGCTATATAAACCCATGTAATTATTCAATAAACGCAGTAGTTATTCATCATTCGTTGTATTATTTACTCTCGACCCCAATAAATAAACTCGCCATACGTACACCCTAATGAAAAGAGTCGGCATTAACATAGGACAAACGGAGCGGCCACTCCAGGCACCAAGTCCCATGGGGCACTTGCGCTGCTTTATTGGTAACAAAAATGAATTAACCTGTCAATATTTATAACTAGCTTTTGCCCGCGGCTTCGCTCTCGTTAATTTAGAATTTGACAATCAATTCGGGTTGTACTCTGCTTGTAATAATATAATTTAATCATGATTCGAAAGACACGTGGCGCCATCTATTATCATAAGAACGTTATTGTTGTTTTCCTCGAGAACAGTACATTTTTCAGGATGAAAGGTAGCATTTTTTCGGGATGAAAGGTAGCCTATATCCGTTTCTGTCCACCTGACTATGTATATGCAAAATTTCAGAATGATCGGTTCAGTGGTTTAGGTGTGAAATGGTAACAAACAACCTCATTTTCGCTTTTATAATATTAGTTAGGATAGTTAGGATTAAGAACCTATTGCGTCTGGCCACCAGTGTGCCACTCAATAGGTTAAAAAGCAAGCCAGTGGGAGGGGGCGCCATAATTGTATCTCGCTCCATTCTAAAACGTGCTTTGACCTGCCACTGATTGTGGGGTCCGACACATAAAACGCTGTTATATTAATATCATCACAGATATCCCCGAAGAGTTTATAAGAGTTACACAACACACCCGTTTAACCCATTCAATGCGGCGGACGACGATCGGCGTCTTATTTTTTCATACTCAGATTCAGAGGACGCCGATCGGCGTAATGTATAGTTGTTTTATATTTTACCCAAATTTAAAGATATTATATTAATAAATTCAAATTCATAACAAAATGCTGAAAACGCCGATTGGCGTGTTTCTCTTCTCTTCTTCTTCTTCTGATGCCGATCGGTGTTTACGTTAAATATGAGCCGATTCTGGCTAGTGAAATCAAAATTTGTTGCCGCATTGAATGGGTTAACAAACTACGTTTATGTCTAATGAAATGGGTATCCAACGTAATGCAACCTATATTGAGTACATTTTCTGAATCTGTTCTGCGACAGAGAATTTGGTAAAACAAAAACGCAATTACAACAGTCAGACTAGAGAATACTTATAGAGACTGGTATCTTACGAAGTCTACAAGTAGTTTTTACTGCAAAGTGAAATATTACCGCCGCTAAACCTGACCTGTATAACCTGACCTGTGTTTCAGTAACGACAGTACTGTTGTAGTAACTATATGAGCTAAATAAACACATTTTCATCTTACCTCATGTTTGCCCACAATAGTAAGATAGGCGTCGTGTGGCGGGTGTCTCGCTGTCCGACGGGTGAACACGACTACGCCCTCAGTGTCTAAATTAGACTCGTAGTACTTCCATAATATGGCGCCCGACAAGTTGTCCATACCGAATATCTGTCAAATAAAAGAGAGATTGAGATATGAGGATGTTCGTGTATGTATTTTGTGTAAGACTGAAAACATCCTCATGTCTGTTATATTTTTCTTCCTCAAAGTATTTTTAGGAGCCAAACTTTTCATAAATAATTACCGTAATTCTAAGCGATTTCAATATAGAATGAAGATTCATAAGCCCAGATAATAAATTCCCACGGCCCACAAACTTATTCCTAATGCATGTGTACTTCTCTGTTTTTTTATTTATTTATTAAATGGTTATCTTATTATATCACGTAGGTCACTTTCACACAATGCACAACTGACCCAACTAAATTTAACGACATATTTACGTGATTCTCTCATTCAATAAATCTCGTATTCAAACTATAAATACTACTTTCGCCCGGTTTCCGAAAAACAGCAATCAACACAAAAATTTGTTAACAGACCATCAAATGCATGTCAACTGTTTGATTGACTAACTGAATTAACTAATCCAATCACTTGATACGAGTTTAATTTGGCACCTAGATCATCAGCCTCTCAGAAACCGAGCGCTTATTTTTATTATCTTCTATATCAAATAACTAATTTCAAATACCTTGCCAACATCAGTAACGAGGACGATAATCTTATGCAGGCCGAAGTAGTCCCGCACTAGAGGTGACGTGGAATCCTCTTCTGAACCCTCCCCTCTCTGTATAGTCTGTATCAGAGTCTGCAGCTGTTGGAACTGGGTTTGTAGGCGGCGGGAGAACGCTGCCCAGATTGAACCTGGACGTAATATGGTGTTATAGATTGTGTGTGAAGGAGCTTTGTTGGCATGCAAGGAAATAATACTATCGGCTGATTACACACGTTTTTGTATTATAGTAATGATAGAAAACGAATGTCATTTAGATTAGATTGTAAGGTGAAATACTTTGGTTTTAGTATTACTTTTAGGCTCGTGATTTCTGGGTGTTTCGTCTGGGTGTTTCTATGTATAATATGGTTGTATTTACAAAAAAAAAACTGTATATAGGTGTGTATGTTTATCCATTTTCTAGTACCCATAGTACAAGCTCTGCTTAGTTTAGGCTAGGTGGTGCTTTGTGTACGTGGTAGAATATTATTATTATTATTTAAAATACTACTTTTATAAAAATAAATATTTAATAACAGAGACCACACGCTTAAATCATTGATATTGCTGGCAATACCACAAGTCTTAAATTTTAATGTAAGAATCAATGTATTTCTGTATACGTATATGTATGCCATAATATATACGTAAAACTTACAAGAGGGTTATAACGTCGTTATACGTGCAAATTCTAAAAAGTATTGTTCATAATGTTACACCCAGTGCCATCTCTCGGCGTTGTGGGGAAGACTCGGCAGTTCCGTCTAATAATTTATTACAGCACCATCTATTGACATCTTACGGAACTTCGTACGAGAAGAGTAGAGAGAACGCTGGCACATTCTCGAATCTTGGTACTGTTTACATACCGGGTATGACGTTTCTAGAAAACTCCGGAAAAGCTTTAACCACGTATAAATAGAGCACGCGCACCGCCAAGTCAGTTTAGAATCGTAAGCGGTCAAGTATTCATCGAAGCGAACGGAAGCGAAAATACTAGGGAGTTTGAAACAGTTACAGTGGAAAAGTGTAGTAGGTATAGTGTTTGTTGTGTTTTAAATTGAATTGTGTGCTAGAATAAAACGTGTTCTAGTCGGTAATATTGTTTATATTCTTATCCGTCGAACCCAGCACGTAACAATAATAATGCAACAGAATGCTGGCTTGCCTAATAAATATGCTGTAAGCTTTAGAGAAAATGTTAAATAAAATTTTTGTACAATACATTCATCAGACATATTAAGTATTTTAAGTACCTATATCGTATGAAGCCTAGAAAGATATTTTTATGAATAAGGCCGTTCGTATGCAGAGATAGGGTATATATTTTTATAATCACCGGTATTTCACCTTACATTTTATTTCAATGAAGATCCACAATGAGTATATATAAATGAAATACTGGGTGTAAGGGACGGCGTACCGAAAACTTCAGCAAGACGTCTTTCTATAAGTACTTATCACGACGCAAACTTCTATTAATAAAAAAACGCAAGATTAAAATGTTATGTAGATTAACATTATTACGCGGTACGCAATGGATTGCTACCAATACATCGCACTCGACGAATGAACTCTGCGTTCCGCGCGCATAAAACCAGCTGATCTATTTAAATCACGACCATTTATTCACATTGCTGTGTTGTAGAAAAATGTGGCATTTTATTATGTTATGATTCACAGTCAGAAAAATGAAAAATTGCAGAAAAGCAATTGTGATTGTTGACAAAAATTCTAACGATTTTTAACTCAGAATAATAGTCTGAATCTACTATTTCAGTTTTCGGTACACCGTCCCTTACACCCAGTATATGCACAACTCGTAAACATTCAAAATAGGTAGAAAGTTTTAGAAAGTAGGAACTAACACACAGATAATAAATATATACAAGTGAAATACTTTTCTGAAGACATGAAATGATTCAAGTAGACTTGTTGCATGATATAGACAGTTTAGCTAAACTAAACGATACAGTCAGGTACAATCGCACTAATACAATCATGCAAGAGGCTGCGGGGTCAATCGATTGATTAGCCGATATACATAAGTCACTGACTTGATAGCGCTGTGGCTACCTTACCATTGCCAGTGCTCCGAGTGTTGTCGGTTCGAGCCCCACTCGCGTGGGCACCTGTGACAAGCATTTATGTGATCTATTTGTTGTCTGTCCGATGTTTGTTAAATCGCGGTACACGTACTATGCCCCGTGCACACTGCACCGTGACGCAGCGGTAGTGAATGCTGTCCATGAGGTCTCGGGTTCGAATCCCGGGTCAACAAAAAAGGTATTGAGTTTTTCTGTAAAGAAATCTTATTGGCAGCCCGGAGATAGGAAGTTGGCGATGTTAGACAACTGCGTGCCTCGGAAACCACGTAAAGACGTTGGTCCTGCGCCTGATATCTCTCCGGTCGTGGCGGATTACCGTCGAGAGTTAGGAAACAGAGAGTGCATTTGTGTTTGCGCACACACTTGTGCACTATAATATCACATGGGCAGTCTTCTTTAAGCTTGGGCGGCGTGACCGCAATTCGCTCAGGAAGACATTATTATTCCCAGTGCAATAGAGGACCTTTAAAATACCTATCTATGATTGTTGCTAACAGTCGGACCATTTGGTAACAAACTATACAGTTTGTTACCAAATGTCCCGACTCAAAAGTCATACGACTTAGAGTCGGCGCCGACGGACGGAGTGGCAGCGAAGAGACTAATTCATTAACAATTTAAATTCAACCTAAAGTGCTTCACAATGCGACTGTATTTGGTACAACGAAATAAAATGACGGCGAGCAACTCAAAGCGCGGTCATTTTATTTCGTTGTACCAAATACAGTCGTATTCTGAAGCAATTTAGTTTGAATTTAAATTGTTACTGAATTAGTCTCTTCGCCGCCACTCCGTCCGTCAGCGCTGACCCTTAGTATTACTTAGGTTCAGATGTAAGTGGTTGATTGGTTTTAGTCACATGATGTAAATATGTGTTGCAATGAAATGTATAATACATTAAATATAAAATCTGTTATTTACATAAGATCAGAAATAAAAAAGAAAAATAAAATAGAACCTTTACCATAATCGTCACTACACTTTTATGTATATATAGTTTAGTTGATTAAATAAGAGTATAGTGCTCACAGATCAAAATTTGTTTACTTTTTTGAAAAGGTTCTAGCATTTTGTGTTCAATATTTCTAGTATTATTATTAACCCTTTCAGCTAAGCTAAATGCCTGTGTTAGGAGTGGGTTCACGTCGGCAATGTATTATCATTACATTATATATATATAATATACATATGTACATAGAAAACAGAAAAATATAGTAAGAATAATTAGTCAAGAATTTAACGTAATTTTAAGCGACCGACCGTGGCCAAATAGGATAATAATGGACGAGGCATTGAACTTGCGAAGGGTTGTAAGTGTTTTCGATTGCCACTGATAATCAGTGATCGGATATTTGGGCGTATATACCTAAACTTCACTTTTATTCCCACGAAAGAATAATACAGACATGCCTTTCAATTAATATTTTTTAGTCTTCTGTTCGTATATAATACAATAAATTAGTCGATTCAATCGTTAATCTGTTAGATAGATAAATCAATTTCCACTACATGACCACATTGTGCACATTATCACTTTTTATTGATATTCCATTTGTTTTGAATAAAATAAAGATACTATATCAAAATAACCACTGCTATAATTTCATTAAGTTTGTTATATGTAGTTGTTTTTACAAAATTGTCCAATATTGGGAACCCGGCATTACTTATTTATTCAGAAAGGAATGTCCATATTATTCTTTCGTGGGAAGAAGTTTAGGTATATAAGCGCCCGATTATCCGATCACTGATTATCAGTGGCAATCGAAAACACTCACAATTCTTCGCAAATTCTCTCATCCATTTCTTTTTGGCCAAGGTCGCTTAAAGTTACGTTAAATTCTTGACTAATTATTCTTACTATATTTTTCCTGTTTTCTATGTACTATCGACTTGAGCGTCGGCTGACCACTCCTAAGGTTAAAATCGCATAGCAGGCCCACACTTGGTACCCGTATCCATGACACGCCCCTTTTTTTTGTTTGAGTTTTTTTACACTTTACATTTGTTTACTGATTCTAAGGCGATACAAACTCAACTGGTCACCTACGACCTATTTGCAACATGTGCAACCAACATGTGCAAGCGAAAATTTTTCTGAAATGGTCAACCATCGCTAAGGTCGATAGTACATATATGTATTGTCAATAACGATTTATATGATTATGGTTCTATTATATTCCTGTGATTCGCTATGATCTTGACAAATAAAATGCAGAGCTTAATTTATATTCTAGAATATAAATATAATGTTAATATTAGTCATTACTATTCTATTTACGTAGCGGACTAACGTGAAGTAATTCATTTAGTATTTTTAAACTGTTTAAATACATTTGACTGCGTCTTAATGTTTCATACACACGTACACCGACAGTCTAGTAATGTGCACACATGAATTCGAATAATATATATATATAATATCAGCCTTGTATTAAACTGTCCCACTGCTGGCCATGGGCCTCTTCTCAGTGTGAGAAGGGTTAGGCCCTAATCCACCACACTGGCCTAGTGCGGGTTGGCAGACTTCACATATCTTCGAGAACATTATGGCGAACTCTCAGATGTGCAGGTTTCCTCACGATGTTTTCCTTCACCGTTAAAGCAAGCGATAATTAACTATTTAATACGCATATAACTTCGAAAAGTCAGAGCTGCGCGCCTTGGGTTCGAACTTGAGAACTCTGCGTGGCAGTCCAACGGTTTCCCACTAGGCTATCGCTGCTATATTACTAATTAATTGATTAATTCGAATAATATTCGAATGTATTAACGACGCTATACATAAGTACACCCATTATTTCATACTTGTCTTATTTGGTAAACACAGATCTCATTATAAAATCATTGAGTTTTTGCTTTCAAACTATATTTGTTGTCTAATTAGAGAACAAAGCCATATCTAGAAAAGGACATTTTAAGAAGTTGACATAGACTGCCTAATCGTAAACAGAGATCTCTAAAAAAGAAATACAATACATAGGGATGGGTTTCTATGCATTGTCTTTATCTACCAGTAGAAAGAAAATTTACTAAACGTGCGCTGTGTCCTTGAGCATGCAAAGTAAGTATTGTATTCGAATAATATTTGAATACAATTATGCACATCACTATGACTGTTTGATAATTAGTTCGACATTTCCAGTATATTTATAGCAGCATAGCGAATCACAATAATTGTTTTAGCACTTCACCAAATTCAAAAAGGCTTTATGGACACTCCATTCGATTGGGGCATAAAAAAGAGGGCACATTCATGTAGCACAGCACACAACCAAACCTATCCGATACTTACTATACATCTTGGCAGCTAGAAAACAAGAAATAATCCAATAAATAAATATATAAATTTTGTTCAAATTAAGATCATAATTTATGACTAATTGTATGTTATGTATTTAACAGAAATGTACTATATTGATAGATAAAATATAAATTGAGCTGCTCGCGATATTTGATTTGAGTAAGGGCGCGTTCCCACTATGTCGTGACGATAGATTATCGTGTCGTTTAAAGCGTCGTGGCTTGTGTATTTAAATAGAGGTATTCACATACAGGACGACACGATTACCTATCGTCCACGACTTTTTTTCGCAGTGACGACAGATTGTCAAGTCAATGGGAACTGCTAGCACGACAGTCGTAAAACGATAAAATAAAGTCACTACTAATCATGACGGCAAATCGTGTGTCATTGTTGCAACTATCCATCGTAGCCACGATAAAAATATCGTCTCGTCGTTTATACGTTCAACGATAAAATATTGCGACGATACAGTGACGATAAACAGTCGATATAATGAGAACAGTTAGAGACGACAGTCGTCCAACGATAAATTAACCGTCACGACATAGTGGGAACGCGCCCTAAAGGAAACGCTGATTTTAAATATGCATATTCATTCTTCTTTCTTTTCATGTGGTTAGTGGCCAACCTATTGTCAAGAGTTGTTCAAGCCACCCGTAGGCCTCTCACATGGCTTAACGACTGCTGTCAATTTGACAACAACCTGGACCGACTTTTTACGTGCCCTCCGAAGCACGGAGACGCTCAGATTAAATAAGTCTAAGCAGTCACCCATCTATAGACTGACCGCACCCAACGTTGCTTAACCTCGCTAATCGTTTACCGATCAGTGAGTGCAACTGGCTATGAGCGCCTCAAATATGCATATTCATTCATATGCATAAGCAGTATTTGAAACATACAATGCTTTTTCAATGATAATATTTTATACACTTGATTAAAATCAGCGTTTTCTTTTCATGTGCCGTATCTTTTTTATTCAATAGATTTAAAACGTTAACTCAGTCATTCAAATTTTTACAATTTAATGTAGTTGCTGTCTTTAATTAGCTCTTAGGTATTGGCTAGGATGCTGTCGAATACTTAGCAGAATACTATCCATTCTGAATTTTATGCAGTTTCGAGTGAAGTAAACAAAGAATTGTATTTATTTTAATAAATATAATATTATCATGTTGTATGAAGTTTTTTATTTCTTTTTATCATATTAAACTTAGTAAAATCGTATTTGATTTAGTTTGAATTAGAACCAAAAGTATTTAAACTCTAAAAACTGTTTACAATAATGCCAAAATAATATTATTTTAAGAATAAAAATTAATTTATTTTACTTCATTTATTTTCCATACCCCGTCGATAATAATAAAACTCATAATAATTAGTGTTTGAACCAAATTTTCTAATTAGCTAATAATAACTTACCTTCTTTCTGGTCGAACTCTGATTCGATGGCGGCGTCTAAGTCGGATACTGGCAGCTCCACAAACTCGACGGCCACCACGTTAGCGAGGGCCTCCTCACGGGACCATAGCACACGTCCTGAACAACATAATTCAATATACAACATGACTATACTGTGAATTCCCAGAGAACCCATACCAAGATAAAAAGTTCCTATATCCAGGACATGATCAAGTTTTATCAAAATCCATCTGACCGTCTACGCAAAGCACAACATGCTCGTTTTTACATTTATAAGTGGAAAATAGAATAAAACCAATCGCGTGGCTAGGGTTTCCAAACAAGGCAAGCCAGAAAATAAATTAAGTCATCTTGTTGCTCCTTATTCTTTACTATAATTTACATATTGCGGTTCAACTAACCATGATTTGGTTAGCTTAACGACAATATATATCCACATTCTTCTTCTTTTCTTTTCGTGTGGTTAATGGCCAACCTGCTGTCAACAGTTGTTCAAGCCGCCCGTAGGCCTCTGACATGGCTTAACGACTGCTGTCAATTTGGCAACAACCGGGACCGACTTTTTACTGCCCTCCGAAGCACGGAGAGGCTCAGATGAAATACCACTAAGCGGTCACCCATGTATAGACTGACCGACACCCAGCGTTGCTTAACCTCGCTAATCGTTTACCGATCAGTGAGTGCAACTGGCTATGAGCGCCTCATTGAATTCCACATAGAAGACATGTTAGTGTAATAATTTATTAAGGCAAGCCAGACTACCGGGCTTACAATTACATTAAGTACAGTCAATGTCAACGAAAAGTAAAACAAATATGGTTGAAACGCTCCTGCCTCAGAGATAACTGTCTAGTTGAAGCCATACAAACATATTAAGAATAATAATTTATTCATTGACATAGTGGTTTACTTGCTTTGGAGAGCACGTTAAACCATTGGTCCCGGCTGCCATAAACATCTATGGCAGTCGTTATTGGGAAGTCAATACCCTATAATATCCTGACACTGGTCTAGCCTTAGGGTATCGTTAGCCTTTGGGTTGTGGAGGTCAGGTGGCAGCCACTCCATGTAAAAACTGATATCCAGTCAAATCCGGTTAGACCAGAAAACCTGACCCTAAGTGACTTGGGAATAATAAAGGCTAAGGAGAAGGAGAAGGAGTGGTTTAAATGCTCGCCTCGCAGCTGCCACTGCGCCGAGTATTATGAGTGTGAATTTCACACGGGACAAAAATTTGTGTGATCCACAAACATCGATCAAATATACCATAGATGCACGATCGTCGCTTGAAAAACGGCCCCAACAAAACTGTGCATAAATCAGTCGTATGCGCTATATTATGCACCTGTCCCACTCACTCTTGCGTGCGCTGCCCGTAAGCGAGAGCGAATCGACACCACTACTACAGTGGAAACCGTACCATATGCTTAGTACGCTTGCGTATCGCGAGTAACACACTTAGGACGCTTTACATTGACTCGTTTTAACTAAACTATTACAAAATGTTTCTCAGTGGGCGTCCAATGGTTATTCCGGTTTATTTCCTGGATTGCATAATAAATGCAGACACTTATAAGTAAGTAGTACTGGTCAATGCCACATATTGACGCGGTTTTTGTATGAGAATGTGCATCTATGGTATATTTGATCGAAGTCCACAAATGGTTGTTCCGAGTCTGGATGTTCTTTGTGTCCGTTGTTTGAATGTTTGTAAAGTCCCCCGTCCCACAGGAATTATTCCTAGTTGTCCTATTAAACCAGAAAAAAGTATTTGTTACCTTCTTGCTGCAGCAGATGTGAGGAGTCATCAGCAGCAGTGACAAGTATCCTGCAGACTAACTGTTCCCTCGCAGACTTGGAGCAGACGGCCGCGGATAGCTCCGGCTCCGGCAGTCTGAGCTCGGTGTCCGTCCACCGCAACTCCTTAACCTCTTCGCCCGTGGCTACGTTGTGAGCTACTACTGACAAACCCTGGAATACAAACAGAAGTGGAGATATTAAAACTATTGTCTAAATATACATATTAGATTTGATTTGAAGATATTTTATCCTAACTAATATTATAAAGTGAGTTTGTTTATTTGTAACGTTTTCACGCCTTAACTACTTGACCGATCATCAGGAAATTTCGTATACACGTTTTCAGTGGTACAGAAAAGGATACCTTTCATCTAGAAAATAAGTAGTTTTCCCTAGGGATAGCAAGTAAAATTACAAAAGCAGGATAATTATTAAACTGTTCTTTCTACTAATAAAACCACTAGACTCCATAACAAATTGAATCCGCATTGATTTATTATGGCAGTTTCCTATAATCAACCAATCTGTGGTTCTATGGTATCATTCATTTATACATAATATGTATACTGTCAAATCGCTATGGATAGTAATGATACCATCAACCATGGTTATTTAGAACAACTGTAAATCAATCAATGTGTAATTTGTTAGTTGTAGGTCAAATGTCAAACATGGGTGATTCTTTAAGCGTTTGGTTTTTAAGCTTAAAAAAAAAATTTGGGCCAGTCTTTGGGGACTACCGATAGAAGTGAAAACTTTAATCCTTGATCATAAACATTGCTTTAAAAATTTAAAAAAAAAAGGGGACGGGTCGGATGCTAGTTCCTGATATTCTCTTGGGAATTATTATGGGGATCAATATTTCATTATTTTTTGCGTAGGACGCACCATTTCTGAGATATTGTTAATATTCTAAAAAAAATTAACGTGTGGAAGCGTGACGATGACGCGAGTTCCATGGTTTTTGTTCATCCAAGAAGTACTCTACGCGCTTAAAGAAGCTTTCACTTCAAAAACACAGGGAAATTGGAAATAATATATTATTTATATTGGTGATAAAAAATCAATTCTTGCCATTTATTATTTAAAGATTATTTCATGTAAATGTTAGCCACGACTAAGTTTTAGGTGATCCATACGAGAAGTAAATATATAACGCAATAAAACCTGTATAAAGTAGTTTAATTTGAATCTACCTATAACATTCCCGTATACGTAAGACAATACCCTGTACTGTATTCATCAATAGTAAATATAAAGGCGGCTATACTCACATTATCATTCCAAGCCTGCAGCACCAGTGGTCCGCTCACACTCTCTATCACAGTAACACTGGCGGACGGCTCAGCTACATTGAACTTCATCAGCTCAAACTGATTGTTCCTTAATAACAGAATCTTCTTGTCATCTATAACAAAACCCGGTATAATACTGTTGCCGTCGAGAGGTGTTATACTGCCAATGCTTGTTGACAAAGTAACGTATTCTGATAACGGTCGGCTTATAAGCTGTACGGCGTCCGATGTGACGTCGAGCGATAGGAGGAGTTGGCTGCTTTTCTCTCCAGAGACGCACGTGTAGTATGGAGCGGTTAGAATACATCTTCTGGAATAAGGAGAATAGTTGTGTCATATAATTGTAGGAAACTTATCAAAACATAGACAAAATGAATAATATACATACTGTTAATGATTATTCCTTAATTACACCCTAAGCATTCAACATAATATATTAAAAGCATAGTTCTCCAGCCATGTTTTCAGGTGACATATATGTACGTCTACTAAGCTTAATTCAAGAGTGAGGTCTGCTGCTGTAAATTGATTTTGATAAGACTGTCCTTATAACATTTGCCTCGACCCAGAAACTCACAATCGCAGACAATCTTAGCATAATGAATGGCATATAGCAGTAGTAGAGTTTTAGAGTAGTAGAGCCCCGCTGAGTTCCGC
Organism: Catocala sponsa; assembly: GCA_963564715.1. Taxonomy (NCBI): domain Eukaryota; kingdom Metazoa; phylum Arthropoda; class Insecta; order Lepidoptera; family Erebidae; genus Catocala; species Catocala sponsa. The sequence continues at coordinate 4,799,166 of OY751337.1, forward strand.
ATGAATGGCCCGGCTCGACCGGGGAAGGACTACCCCTCACAGAATATTGACGTGAAATAGCAGTATTTCTACTGTTGTGTTTCGTTCGGTAAGTGAGAGTACCGGAGGCCCAAACACCCTCTTTCCCCCTTCCCGCTCCTTTTCCTTCCCACTTCCTTTCCTAAAGAGTCGTAAGTGATGCCTCTGGTGTTACCACTGTGACTGTGACCACTTACCATCAGGTGGGCCCTATGCTTATTTGTATAAAAAAAAAATTGTTCGCGTTAATTTATTATCACCATGGCATTCAATGTGTTAATCACTTCATATGCCAGGGAAGCAAATACAGTTAATGGTTAACATTAAATGGGTATTCCTTTTTAACCGACCTCAAAAAAGGAGGAGGTTTCTTACTCATTGGTTTAAAATGCTACGAGCGTAAACAACAGTACAAGTGTTTAATCTTGTTACCGGTAAACGAGTTAAAACAAAATGCATTGTTATTGAACTAAAGAGAAAAACTTTTTAAACAGAAACATGGTTTATCATCGACATTCACGCCCCAACATATGAGCGTATCGTATTCTATTTCTTTATGTAATAATGATTCTATGAAACACAATACAAGAGAACTATGATTCAAAGCATTCATGCTTCTGCCAGGGGAACACGACGCCAACACAGCATTAAAAATGATATAACGAGGCCGTGTGCAATGATCTAAAAGCTCTGAAGATTTATAAATAAAAATATTATAATCCTAACTAATATTATAAATGCGAATGTGAGTTTGTTTGTTACGCTTTCACGCCTTAACTACTCGACCGATCATCATGAAATTTCGCATACACGTTGTCAGGGATACAGAATAGGACATAGGGTACCTTTCATCCAGAAAAAGTTGTTACTAATCTAATCTACATTTACGCAAGTGAAGCCGCGGGCAAAATCTAGTTATAAATAAATATACGAAGACTTGCGAGTTACAGTGCAATATCATTATTTCACTACATTACATCTAGAAACCTGATTTCACAGTCTGGTGGAAATAAATGAGGTAGTAGGTACTGCCTCGTTGTGAAGGCCTGAGAATATATGGCGACTGCACAAATTGATCGAGCAAGGTTAAGTAATATTGACATAGTCAAATAACAGGTGTTACATATAGAGTAATTTTTCCTTGTCTGACTGCCTTCGTAGTACTGTGGCATCAGTTTTCGCTCGTGATTAATGTCGATCGTGATGCCTGAGATTTGATTTCCGGGTCTGGAAATTAGTTACAATGCACAGCACACACCATTGACACAGAATACAGATTGGTATTATGTACTTACTATACTTATGACAGCCAAAATATTTTATTAATGCAATATTTAAATAGAATATTTTATCTGAGCTCTCTGAAATTGACATTTGATGATATTGTAAGATGATATTGATCTCTCACCCATCATGTGTCCATGGAGCAGGCAACTTAGCCGAAGCACCTTTGTTCTGTCCAGTGACTAGGTTGTAAACAGTGACTTCGATGTGGGAAGCGAAGACCGGTACCATATGTACGAGCATGTTGTTCTGAACCCACCACTCCGAGAAGTCTACATGGTCTTCGTTCTGTAGGGTTAGTGACCATTCCCATATAAGGACACCTACAAACAAATTAAGTGATAGAATCTTTTTCTTCCTTACTTATTATCCAAGTGGACTGCCTTGCTTGTCCTGCTTCTTCATTCCTCATATTATCGTGTTTATTTTGAAAATTAGGATAAAAGACTGAAATTTATATCTATCATTGAAATTAAACTACTTTATATGGATTTTATCGCGTTGTTAATTTGACACTTTATTACAAAATTTGGAAACTGTTACACTACTATTACTATTACTCTTTACAAATTTTTAAGCTAATTAAATTATTGAAACTATTAAAACTATTTGTACTATTACTATATATACTATTATACTATTTATATTTGTGTTTACACTTTCCCCGACGTTTCGGTTGCTTTTCAGCAGCCATGGTCACGGAGAGACTAAGATGGTAGCTGTCTCAATGTTCCAGTGTAGTTATTTCAAAGTACCCGAACATAATTTAATCATGGGTGTTTCTATTTACGCAGTTAAAAATATTATTCATGTTAAAAATATTGAAATTTACATAAAAGTGTAATAATACAAACCTTTAACAATTATATCATATTATGAAGGTCAAGGCACAGTTATGCCAGTTTCAATTAGACAAAAATAGTACAACATTAATTTTACTTTATGCATATACAGTCAAAACCGGATATAACGACATTGAAGGGACCATATAACTTCGGACATTATGTCCGATAGTTGTTATAAGCAATATACACAAGTATGTAGTCATATTAATTGTCATATGTATATTTGGAATTTTTAAATATGTACTATTATGTAGTATGGGTATAGGTTATGCTTAAGAACTTGTTTTCAAATAAAATGCCGAAAAAAAATAAAATTTATTCTAAAAAAACTTATATATAATATACTAAGTGTAGCCTATAAGCTGTACTCAGCTTAAAATATTACTTCATAGATTGAAATATGTAACATTTTTTTAAATAAAATTGTTCGTTTTGTTTTGTTTTGCTGGAACAAGTAAATCGGTTGGTCGCTAAAGCCGATGAATATCGATAAAGTTTCGTCGTTTTAAGCGATATCCGATGTTGTTATAGATGGTATGATTACCTAATTGTTTATATAGGGATTCGGCCGGGACATTGCCATTTGGTCGTAATAACCGATCCGTCGTTATATTCGGTTTCGACTTTAATTATATTAAACTATTGCATTTCAAACCATTAGTATTGTATATTGATACGCATATAAGATAGACAATTTTATGCACTTAAACTCAATGTTAATATATATACCTGTGTATACCTTTTCAGTAGTTAAATTTACTATAAATTGGTGTAAATAATTTTGTATGGCTTTTCCTGACCTAACTTTCGTCACACTTAGTATGCATACGAAAATCAAAGAGTTCAAAAGATATCTAATATTTATGCTTGGGTTTTAGAGTGTTCTTTTTTTAAGAGGCAGCAGCATACATTATTACAAAACATTACCTGTGGCGGAGTCCCATCCTCGCACTAGGTAAGGGTTTGATCCAGACACTGTAACAACTTTCTCTGTGACATGTAGTAGCTGAATGTTTCCCGTTGATGCACTCTCGAATACGTGACGCCATACTACTTGACCTGGTAAACATTACAATGTATTTAAATCAGAGGTTCCCAGACTCATATTTATTTATTATTTATTTTCAGCCTGTATTGTCCCACTGCAGGGCAAAGGCCTCCCTCTCGCTTTTCCACATATCCCTATTATGCGCTAGTTTGCACCAGTCCCTCCTGTAGTTAATTAATTCGTCTTGCCATCGACGTTTTGGTCTACCACGTTGGCGTTTAGCACCGTCTGGGATCCAATCTGTGCTGATTTTAGCCCAAAGCTCCTGCGGCATACGGCAAACGTGTCCAGCCCAATCCCATTTCAGTTTGGCGGCTTTCTGGGTGACGTCTGTGATTTGTGTTTTGGAGCGTAGTGTACTCATATACTCATATACCACTTTCAAATTTTGCTGGTTCCGGTGGACCCAGCTACATTTCTACCATATTCAAAATAAAATATAAAAATTAGATCAATTCTCTACGGGCTGACCTTTTTTTTTAGTTATTCTCTACCGACAAATCGGTAGATTCGAGACCACTGGTACTGAATATGGAATATGCAAGTTTTTACTAGTAACCTGTCTCTGAGCTTCTTAAAATATTATCTGCCTACATTATAGGTGAAGTCAGGCCAATATTTTAGGTCTTCACTATCGAAAGCAAATAAATTTTCTCGTGGACCCCCGCTTACGAATTGTGGACCCCCATTTTTTTGTCACGCCAACGTAGACCTCCGAGCCTTGGACGTCCACCTGGACCACTTTGGAAACTAATGATTTAAATCAATTTTCAAACTAACAGTTGACATGATTGCATTTATCTTATATGTTTAATACATCAAAATCAGTCCTATTTATAAATGAGCAGTGACAATATTTCTTTTTCTATATTTAATGTCCTTCAGACCAAATTTCTGTCACCGTGACCAATCATAACAAATCTGACCATCATCACAGGAGATATTGTATGCGCAAACACAAGTGCACTCTCTGTTTCCTAACTCTCATGATCTGATGAGATGGCAATCCGACACGACTGAACACAATACACAAGAGATCAGGAGCAGGAACAATGGTTTTATGTGCTTTCTGAGGTCCAGGGGTGTTCAACACCGCTAACTACTACTGAGATTTATTAAGAGGAAAACCCAATAACTTTTTGCTGTCCCAGCTCATGATTCCAACCCGAGACCTCATGCACAGCAGTTGCAATCACTACTGTATCTATATATAAATAATGATATGCACCAGCATTAGCCTAGTTTCTACTAGGCTAATGTTGTCTAGTCATCATATCTATACTAATATTATAAAGCTGAAGAGTTTTTTTGTTTGGTTGAACACGCTAATCTCAGGAACTAAAAGTTCGAATTGAAAAATTATTTTATTGTTTTATAGCTTATTTATCGAGGAAGGTTATAGGCTATATAACATCACTCTACGACACACGGGGGCGGAGCAGTAATCATAAATGCGGGTGAAACCGCGGGCACATCTAGTATTTTATACTATTCAAACAATGTAAAGTAATAGGCTGCGATCGAAAACTCAAACTAGTGTGAATGGAACAGTCGCACGAGGAAAACCTAGGCGAACGTTTCTCGATCAGATCGGAGGCGTTCTGGACAAAGGCCAGGTTAAGAGCACCTTGAACCCACGGGCGTGTAGAAGGAATGTTATGAAAAGATATACTCAGATATTGATCCCACAATGTGCAGATCTGACTTAGAGATGCAAAGGTCTTCAGATACATCTCACAATGTGCAGATCTGAATTATCACAACTAACATTTACCTAAGAGTTCTCTAAGATCTATTTACCTACACAGCCTCCCAATATGTGGTACTGATATAATACTTTGGTCAATCTGGAATGTAGGTCTCAGACTATATACAAATAATAAGTAAATCACACCAGTAGAAGCTATTATCTAACAGTAAGCATGTATAAGGAAAATGTGTAATTATACCCACTGCAGATAGTTGATAAGTCCCTACTACTAATACATATAGGCTGATGCTTGTATATATGTACTAGAGGAGGTTGGCATATACTTGGATGAATATATTATCATCTATGAGGGTCAATTTTAGTAGCAGTAGCAGCGATAGCTCAGTGGGAAGTCCAACAGACTGCAATGCAGAGGGTCTCGGGTTCGAACCCACGTCGTGCACCTATGACTTTCGGAAGTTATATGACTTTTCGAAATTGTGTGCACATTGACAATTATCGCCTGCTCCGTGCCTCGGAGAGCACATTAAGTCGTCGGTCCATGAACATCTATGGCAGTCGTTATTGAGAATTCAGTGGCCTCTAATATCCTGACACTGGTCTGGCCTTAGGGTATTGTTAGCTTTCGGGTTTCGGAAGTCAGATGGCAGTCGCTCCGTGTAAAAACTGATATCCAGTCAAATCCGGTTTGACTAAAAAGCCAACCCCAAGTGACTTGGGAATAATAAAGGCTAGGGAGAAGAAAAAGAGGGTCAATCTTAAATTTCAAACACAGTTACCTTTTTAATATTTTCATATAGCCATGTAAGGGCACAATTTTTGGCGTAGATGTAATTTATAAACTGTAGAGTGATATAAGTTTAGTTTTACCCCAGAAAAACACATAGTTACTGTGAAATAGACCTGGCTTTAAATTATTCCTATTTTCTTTAGAACTATGGAGACTGAACAATATCTTTGCTTATAAAATAGAGATACTGTATCACATAGCCAGTTCAATCGTCTCAATGTGTTGTCAAAGTATTTACATTCAGTCAGGACTTGTGCTAACAGATGATATGTAGTTCATCTTATGTTTCACATATCAATGAATCAACATCACAATGACAAACAATAATAATGACACTATTGTTCACTCTCAAGTATGTGTGTTTGCTTGTGTTAGAAGTCTTGTAACCTTAGTTACACTTGCATATTACAGAACTTATAATCTTGGTTATAATTTTATGACTGGTTTAGATATTATATACTTAATTCTTGATAATGTGTAATAATTTTACATATTACTGTTGTAACTTTCGCCTAGATCGTATTCTTATATTAATATTTACAGTTACGTTTATCTATTTCTATTCAATTCAATATTTGATCATGAGTTGCTTCATTAAAATTTTGTTGTAAGTAGCAAGTTGGCATTATGTGACATTGAATTCAAAGAGGTAATTAGCTTATTCAATTATACCCAAACGTGTGAAAATATATAAGTAACGCCGGTTACCTCAATTAAAAACGGATATAGACAATAAAATCAATTTACCAGTCTTCAAGTTTAGTGCAGCTAAAACATTCTCCTCTGTGGCGACTATTATCTTCTTAGCGGTAGACACAGTGTCAAACTGGGAAAATTTGATCCTGCCCACATATGTTTGACGCCTGAAAATTATAATTTCATTAAAAATTCAGTCAACTCAGTGCCTACAATGACATACAAGCAATATAACCTATAATATAAACTTACCAGTCAAATTTGCCTATCTGGTCCTCGTAAATACATACTGATAAATTGATTAAACTAAAGAACACAATGAACCAATTTATACTGTTTAAACATTTTAATAAACCCAAAAAATTGGGTTTTATTCTATTTGACAGCACCCCCATTTCTGAGTGACTGAAAAACTTAGTGTTGCTATATGTACTGTAATAAACAAGTGAGTCAATATCTAGTGCTACCATAATACAAATGTGAGATCTAATCTTTATTTAAATAAATCTTCTGTGCGTTTGTTTATAATTAAACTCCTCATAAATGGCTGGACCGATTTTGATGAGATTTTTTGTGTGTGTTCAAGTGGATTCGAGAATGGTTTAGATTTGGATTTTTTTTATTTTTTTTCGTGTGTACAGGACAACGTCTGTCGGGACAGCTAGTTATTCTTTATATAAATTATAATAAGTATGTACCAACTGAAATTAATTTACGAGTGAAATTCATCTAATGAGACTTAAATGCAATAAATTAGGTAATCGTCGTATATAAGTGCCGTTCTGCGTGACATCAGCCATAACAAAGAACTTGGAACTTATTAGAACGTATTTTTTATAATGACTTGCTTTCGTAAGAATATTAAGTAAAGAATTATCAAAAAGCAACGATTGCGACGATTTAAAGACTATGTATAAAGAATATTGAGAAAGATAATTATTATAAATAATTTTACCGTAATTGCCAGGTACATAAAGTAGTAGGAATACTTATGTTTTTTAAGGCTAGCAACATTATTATGATATTACATTCCTTTATATGCAGAATAGTACGTTTATGGTTTATCATTATTCAATAATAAAGAGTATATTTTTATAATAATATAATTTATTATAAAAATATACTCTTTATTAATATAATTAAAAATACTTAAGTTTTTATTGCTGTCACACTTGACTTAACAAATTAATCGTTTCGTCGTCATTAATTTTTCATAGAACTTACAACTTAAGTATTGAATCGTACCTACTACATTCTAGAATGTACCTATTTAGTGTATTTACTAAGCTTAAAACTCAAATAGGTGCAGCAATGAGCAAACTCTATAATTTTAAGTAATAATATGATAATGCATCTAACTTATAATAACATACTTAAGATAAAATCATAAAATATTCTCTAAATAAATAGGTAGAAAGTAATGAAATATTAAATTGCGATAATATGGTTAGCTAGCATGAATAGTTATACAAAGTCGCTTAATGAGGCAAGTCATAATCAAAGCATCAAGGGTTGCCTCGCTAGACGCTAGACTGGGCAGCTTTCACCGTTGCTTGCGTGCATAAGTATTCCAGGTGCACTTGCCGCAGGGCTACGACGAGTGCATCTATAGAATTATGAACTCGATAATTATAAGAAATATAAGATGATTTTTTGCTAGCGCTTGGGTTTATTTTTGTATTTGCGCTATGCACATAATACTGCTTTCATTTTAGTAGATACCTGTAGGCTCGTGATTAGTTAAGTAAAACTTAGGCAGATTAACCCGTAAAAATGACATAGCAGTTTTTGTAATAGGATAACTATTAAAGATGGATAAAGGCATGGAAAATATAGGGCTTTATAAATATTTGTTGGCGTTACGTCCGTCAATGAATGACTTTTGCTTGCAACCGCAAGCGTTGCGTTGCGTAGATAGATATTTGGTATTGTAATGTCACTAACTTAATACATAGGTATAAGTATCTTTATCAGTTTTAATACCTAAATAGACATTGGTCCCCTTCGTTTGTAGGCAGATAAGCAATCAAACAATCAATGAACATTAATTTTACCTGCGATTATTATTGGTACTTAATGATATCAGAACGCTATCTAGGCATACACAGGCTGCTAACAAAGATCCAACGCTACAAGTTTAGGTTTCTGGTTTCGATTTTACAGTGTCATGGGGTTTTTCCGCTAATTAGGTTAAGTTACACTAGCCGTGAAACATTAGTCACAAATACTCATGATGATAGTAAGCCTGTGTCATACTTAATTTTACTTTCATTTGTTTAGTACCTACCTATTAGTATCGTAACAGTAGTGTAGGCATAATATGTACTTACTCAATATATATATATATACAGGGTGTGTCGTAAATAGTGGTCCAGAGTAAAGGAGTCGATACACTGTATTCTTATGTATCGCATACCGAAATTTTAAGCATTTTCAGTTAAGGGTCTCCTAACAAAAAATAAAAATTCTTTTTTAAAATTTCTGCACCTTGCTTCACGAATTTGGCTGTCATTTCAACAAATATCAATATTTTTTAATTCTGTTTTTTTATTATTACTCTTGAATATGTGTACTATCATATCCAAACCCTTTTTTATGTTTTAAAATCAAAGGTACTTAAAGAAATTAATCTGTTTCCAATTTCAATACTCATCTTCAGCAAATTATATGACTTTAGGGGCATAAAAAAATGGTTAAAATTTCGGTATGTGATACATAAGAATACAGTGTATCGACTCCTTTACTCTGGACCACTATTTACGACACACCCTGTATACTAGATGTTCCCGCGGTTTCACCCGCGTTTATCGTTACTGCGCCGCCCCCGTGGGTCGTAGCGTGATGTTATATAGCCTATAGCCTTCCTCGATAAATAGGCTATCCAACACTAAAATAAATTTTCAAATCGAACCAGTAGTAATCACGCAGAATAAACCAGGAGAAACATCGTTTGTGCTATGTCTGTAATGGGTAATTATTTTGCTGCAATGTTATTTTAAAACTGCGATATCCCCTAAGATATTCACTGAAATCGAATGATGTAAAGGGCAATTTTGTTTTAAATTAGATACTTGTGATGAATAACGTATTTATTTGGATAAGGATTAATATCATGTTTATAATAATACCTTCGAAAATAATGCATTATTTTAGAACAAATTTGGTTAGCATAAAAATGGTTATAGTGTGCCAACCTTAAAAGATAGACATATGCTGCCGCGGACTTTTTTTTTGAACTTTTATAGGGGCACAATTCTGTCATACATGATTTTTGCGAAACTTTAACTGTTTACGCAGCGCACGCAGCGGAAGCTCTCAAAAAGAAAAAATACCGTCCGATTTTGAAACATTCTTCATTGGTGCTCAGCTCCTATTGATCTTAGCGTGATGATATATAGCCTATAGCCTTCCTCGATAAATGGGCTATCTATCTACCACTGAAAGAATTTTTCAAATCGGACCAGTAGTTCCTGAGATTAGCGCGTTCAAGCAAACAAACAAACTCTTCAGCTTTATAATATTAGTATAGAAGTATAGATATATATATATATATATATATATATATATATATATATATATATATATATATATATATATATATATAGGTATATATTTTTTACACGACTAATGTGGCAAACAAGCATACCGCCCACCTGATGGTAAGTGGTCACCGTAGCCTATGGACGCCTGCAACACTAGAGGCATCACTTGCGCGTTGCCGAAACTTTGGGAAAGGAAATGGGAAGGAGAAGGAGCGGGAAGGGGGAAAGAGGGTGTATGGCCCCCGGCACTCTCACTCTCACTCACCGTACGAAACACAACCGTAGGAATACTGCTATTTCACGTCGATATTCTGTGAGAGGGTAGTCCTTCCCCGGTCGAGCCGGCCCATGCATGCTGAAATCAGCGAGGCTCTACTACTCTTTAAATTACCTTTTACATTTGTACCAACAACAATTTGTACAACTTATTGATGAACTAACTGTAGTGACCATTTAGTTCTGCGTCAGTAACTACGGTTGGGAATATCTACTCAGAACATTTATTTTATATTACGTATAAGTAACAGGCAATTCTGATCGTATTTATTAAATACTATATAAGGGCCATGGATTTCATGAATAAGGATAATAAGGCATCCTTGAAAATTTGGGTTTATCCCTTGACGGCCTTAAGGCCTATGAAGGGCTTTTTTTTCGTAAGATATAACGGTCTACGTTCGTATTCAAATAGTTCGCCATCACCGGAGAAACGCCAGGTAACGACATATCTGTGTCGCGTCCCAACAGCAACTGACTGAGTGTCTCAGTGCGTTTTCTTCACCGCAGTGCGCGGCACTTCTTGAGATCTCTATGCGATACAAAAATATGTGCGGTAGATTCACCGCAAATTTGCAGCGGGAGGCCAACGACGACTTTACCCATTGCGTTAATTTCACCGCAACGCGCGGACTTCTATGACACTACATCCTTCACAGATTATGCGTTAAAAAAACGCAAGGCAGTGCGCGCTAGGCCTTAGGATGAGGATTCTTAATACCTACTTATTTTGTTCTCTCCCTCTCTCTCTCTATCTAATGCAATAATAGACGCATGTAAGTACTTTATCACGGATGCCACACGGGTCGCTTGACCAACGATATATTTAGTGAACTACACCTAAACTGCGCTTAACGGAAACAACTAATAAAACACTTCAATGTCTGCCTGTCTTTATTAGAACCGATTTCTCTGCGTTTATTTGCGTCCAGATACAATGTATGAAACACAGCTTTAATCTCTTGTGCCTAAAGGTCTATCCTGCAGGAATTAGGTATCATTCTGATTTCCTAGTACTACTTTCTCCTATATAGTGCAATCAACAACATATGTAAGTCGATACACACATGTGAAGTTTTGATTAGCTCTATCTTCAAAATTATAACAATGAATGTTAGTTTTTTTTAAATAGAGAAATGCTTAAACTTTACTTGATTTAACACATTGAATGCCAGCATAATAGAAAATGTATTGTTCGCGGTCGTTATATTTTAATCACAGTTCAACGTTGTTGACTGTACCTATTTTAAACCATGCTACTCTTCTAGTATCAAAAGGGTCGTCTGCTCGGCAGTACTTTTGACGTTGCAATATTGGTCTTCCAAAAAGAACTATCATTCTAGTTAAATATATATAATATATTATTTCATACAGATAAGGATTACCGCCTAGGTACATACAGCGACACATCAACCTAGACTGTTTGGATTTTGAATAATATTATTAAATATTAAAAGTTGAACGCTGCGAATCGTGCGAGAGAGTGCGTTATATTTTTTTATTTTGTCTTACTCACGCTGAACGGGACGCGACGCTCTATCCTTACCATTACATCGACACCACTATGCACTGTCCCTTTCCGACAATTCTCTATTTTGTTTGTAGCGTAGTTATGCGTATATAGGGGGTCTAACTTGATGCGTAGCCGTGTGTACATCTAAACTTAAAAACTTTACCTCTCTATAATATTAGTATAGACTAGACTAGATTTTGCCACCTGAATCCATGAAAACGCACACCTGGGTAAAAAAATTATTATGTTAATCAAGGTCTACCTATATTATGTGTACTAAATTCACTTAAATCCTTTAAGAGGTTTGCGCGTGATTAAGTAACAAACATTTTCACAAACTTTCACATGTATTAGGTAATTAATAATAATAAAATTATCGGTTTCAACTCCGTGAATAACTATCACAATATAAATTCTGCTTATAACCTTTGAGTAAGGCGTGATGTTGTACAGCTTAAATTTCCCCAATAGACATGCAATGAAACAAAAAAAAATTAATTGGTTTCCCTTAGTTTCAATAATTTTATTAGCTTAAAACTTAGTAATTATATTATATAGTTTAATAGTAATAGTAGTGTAACAGTTTCTAAATTATGTAATAAAGTGTCAAATAAACAACGCGATAAAATCCGTATATACCTAGTAGTTTAAATTTCAATTAATAACATTCGCGTAAACAAAAGACAATATTATGTAGTAGTACCTATATATTATAGATAATAATTATTAGATTTTATTTATTTATTTACACCTTTACAGGATATCCGAAAACTAAATACCCTAAATATAATTTATAATATGTAACTCTAACTACTTATATCTGATACAATGATATTATATTATATACATAAATAATACTCGAATGTCCCAACTAGGACGTTTTTCTATTGACCTTATAACAAAATCATTGCAAAACACACAATTATTCGAATAACAGCCTATCTCTTTCACTTAAGCTCTTTTCATATCTATTGCATATTTATTTGTTCTTATTATTAAAAACATAATTTAAAATTATTAATATCCATTAATATGAAAGTAACAATCTTAGTTAAAAATATCATTAATCTAATGTGTAATATTGTAGGTACAATAATTGGATCTCAAAGTAATTTTTCATGTGAGTTCAAGTAATAGTATGCGGTGCTTTGGCATATTCGAGGTGACCACTTAAAATATCCCGCTATCTATGCAATCAGTAGGTTGGGCATTTGCTTATATAGATCCCACATATATTATGCATACAGCCATAATTAGGTATTTCGTTTTCTCAAGAATGTCGTGAGAAGTAATCATTTATAATGCACATCTATTAACATTTCTTGATGCTGATGACATTCCTATTTACGGTGGTACCAAGTTTATATTGCACACGCCTGTACCTGTAAATATATCGTCTAAGCGCAGCGAAATATTGATAAATAGAGATTGGCTGTTGTCTTGACACTTCCTGTTTTTTAGAGTTCGAAAATACTCTTATACAACAGCTTTGTCCGTCCGTCTGTCTGTTATACAACTTTCAACTCAAAAACCGTAAGAGCTAGAGACTCGCGGTCAACGCTATTCGACTCAGCATAGTCGATATACCCCCGATATGACTATGACCTTTGATCTCTGATCTCAAGGCCACGTGGTATCACGTGACCTTTGCATATTACTTGAACCATTTTTTGGAACACTAAGATTTACGGCAATTCATTGCCGTTTCTCACTTGTCTTAGGAATATTTGTTACTGCTGTTGCCCAGAGCTGAGAATTAGCTGAGTATTATTACATCCACATTTATATTTTAGGAACCCTATAATGTCGGCGGACCTATTTCTGTCTAATTTTCGCATTTTCGATAGCTCAGTAGCACCATGGTGTCAGCTATACTGCTAAAGAGGTACCTAAAAATGTTCTAACAGAAAACCACTTTGCTCGGATCTGGCAGCCATGCCTGAGACTATATGAACGCCTGGACACATAAGCGCAACCTTATGGACTCATTAGAGTATTCTTAATAAATAAACTTTCAAGAATTATCGATGCTGATGGTTCATTATAAACAACCGAAGGCGTATAGACGTGGTCAATTTAAAATTCAATATGTATTTCATGTACCAATACGTCAACGCAAAGGTTTAAATAGTGACCACACTGCTAGTAATGTGCTAAATATTGCGGATTCCATTATCACATTAAACCAAAGAATGTGTGATGAGCGTAGCAAAGATATTGTATAATCATTTTTAATGACAGTTATGTATTTATTTAAAAGGAGCGATTATCCTAACTAATATTATAAATACGAAAATGAGTTTATTTGTTTGTTTGTTACGCTTTAACGCCTTAACTACTCAACCGATCAAGATGCAATTTTGCATACACGTTGTCAGGGGTACAGAATAGGACATAGGGTACCTTTCATCGAGAAAAAAGAACTGTTGCAAACCTAACCTAACCTAACCTACATTTACGCGAGCGAAGCCGCGGGTGAAAACTAGTCATATAATAAATCTTTACTAATTTTATAAATGTGAATGTGAGTTTGTTTATTTGTTACGCTTTCACGCCTTAACTACTCGACCGATCATCATGCATCAGTATACGTTGGGAACTAACAAGAACATAGGGTACCTTTCCTCCAGAAAAAGTACTGTTTCTAACCTAAACTAACGCGGGCAAAATCTTGTAATAATATAATACCAGTCCTCTACATACTGAACTACTGAGCACTCTTCTTAATGTGAGAAAGGTTAAGTCATCGTCCACCACGCTGCCCAGTGCGGGTTGGCTTACTTTTATATCTTCGAGAACATTATGCAGAGCTCTCAGACACGCAGGCTTCCTTACGATGTTGTCCTTCACCGGTAAAGCGAGCGATAATTATCGTGTTATCATAACTTGTAATCTTATTAAGCCCTTCAGTAAAGCAAAATAAAGCTAAATATATGTTTATAATAACTGGGTGCGAATCAGCACCGCAACCATTTGATTATAGGTTCGGTATTTTGGGCCATTTACATCCGGCGTAAATGCCCAAAATCGTGAAGTTTTTCGATTATGAAGAATTGATAATAATATCAGCCCTGTATTTAACTGTCCCACCGCTGGGCGCGGGTCTCTTCATCACATATCTTCGAGAAAATTATGGAGAACTCTCAGACATGTAGGTTTCCTCACGATATTTTTCTTCACCGTTAAAGCAAGCGATAATTAACTATTTAAGCGTTCCTGCACACGATGCCGTCACCGCGCCGTCGCCGCGCCGACGCCGCGCAATTACACTGTAGATTCGAGTCGCGCGAAGCCCGCCACCGCGCCGTCGCCGCGCCGCCGCCGCGCCGCCGCCGCGCCGCCACCGCGCGCGTTCCCTCTGTTTGATTCATTTCATTACCGGTCGCGTACGAACGTGCACGTGCGTCACGGCCGGTAATGGAATGAATCAAACAGACGGAAGGGAACGCGCGCGGTGGCGGCGCGGTGACGGCATCGTGTGCAGGAACGCTAATGTGCACATAACTTCGAAAAGTCAGAGATGCGCGCCTTGGGATCGATCTCAAGACCTTTGCGTGACAGTCCAATGGTCTCCCACTAGGCATCGCTGCTGATTAATGAAGAACTGAATGTATAATTATTAATTTTGTTTAATTGACAATTTGCAGTATTGAGTGTTGTCACAATGTACTGTGGTGTTGCGGTTTCGATTACCCACAATGGACAAAATAATAATAATAATAATATTCTATCACATACACACAACACCATCTAGCCCAAACTAAGCAGAGCTTGTACTATGGGTACTAGACAGTGGACAAAAATACATATACACTTTTTTTTGTAAATACATACATATTATACATAGAAACACTCAGGACAAGACAAACATCCATGTTCGTGGACACAAATGTTTGACTTGTGCGGGAATCGAACCCGCGACTTCAGGCGTGGCAGTCGTTTACACTAACCAGTACACCATCGAGTAATGTTTGAACCACAAATAGTAGTTCTGAGTCCGTGTGTTCTTTTATCCGGTGTTGTTTGTAAAGGTCCCCGCGACACACGGAGTAATTCTAGTGCGAGAGATGTCTTTAAAAAAAATTGTAAATAAATCAATGAACTGCTCTCACCGTACCTACATATAATAATAATATCAGCCCTGAATGTGAACTGTCCCGTAGCTGGGCACAGTCTTCTTCTTAGTGTGAGAAGGATCAGGCCATCGTTTACTACGCCTGGCCCACTGTGGGTTGGCCGACTTTACACGTCATCGAGAACATTATAAAGATCTCTTAGACATGTAGGTTTTCTCACGATGTTTTCCATCCCCGTTAAAGAGAAAGATATTTAATTATTTAATAGTGCTCATAACTTAGAAAACTTATATACAGAATGTGGCGTCAATAATGGATAACCCATACAATCTAAGACAACTTCGCAAAAAATAGTTATTCTCAAATAACAAGTTTTCTAAGGAATTATGCATTTTTGGGCCCCTGTATCGATAAAAAATGTACTACACTGTGTGGTGATATAAGTAGGGTAAATGATAGATGATAATCTGGCCAGTCGACAGTTTCAGGGATATCCATTATTTACGCCACACCCTGTAGATATGCTTGTCTTGCAATCAAGCTCGCGACCTCTGCGTGACAGTCTAGCAATCTCCTGCCTAGGTCGCACGAAATAGTATCCATATTAAGAAGAGCTTACACATTGGATAGAAAACTATAGGGTACAATAAAATTGTCAATATGAATAACGCTATTTTTTTTTTTTTTTCTTTTTATTTATTTAGGGGCATATGTCCATCAAGGATAAGTGAGCCCCAGCGTTTCCTAAACAGTACATATACTACATACTAAAATAATTTTTATTAATTTATAAAGGTTTAGGGTTAAAGAATCATTTGTTATAAATAATCTTTTCTATAACAAATTTTGCAGCTTCGGAAATCGGTTCGGATAATATACTTAAAAATGCTCCTTGATCATACTTATTAATATTAAAATTCTGCACAAATGATAATGCACATGTCATGTCGGCATTGTGTCTCGGACGTCAACTTAACGTTAAAAAAGGGAATATTTTTAAACGTAGTAGAGCGCATCTATCATTTAAATCTTAAGAGGAAACACAAGGGTCGTTTTTTCATACAAACGTAGTCCTCTGTTTCTTCCCTGGATAATGCCAGTAGAACAATATTTTTTTCCAAAAAATGTATGGGCTCTATTGGCATGTCCCTATGTATTCCATTTTTTATAAATTAATTATTAGAAGAGTCATGAGCCTTCAAAACCTCAAAAATTCACCAGATTTTCCGCTGTGTTCAAACATCCAGAAAACAAATTTGACTATATTATATAAAAAAAGGAAAACATAGGAACACGGCCAAAGTCTTTCTTTAATTTTGAATGAAATAAGTAGTTAAATCGGTCAAGTTTTGGAGAAGGCACTACGAAACGTTGATTTTGTGTACTTTTAATAGGTATTTTCGGTCCAAGCTGCAGTTGTCTCTATCGCGCTCATGATACTGTACATCTCTCGCCCTTAGTGTTTCCTCTAATCCTCTTAATGGCCTAGGTCTCGAGGTAAATTACCCCTAAAGCGAACTGCATAGTAAGTATTCTTATTGTCAGACACCGGTAATACAATGATAACAATAAGTCAAGGGGTTATCCTGACTGTAGCCGAGTGTAGCCTGTCTGGTTGCTATGTCGAGCACTTTGATACCACCTTTCTGTTTATTTCAATCGCCAAGATGAATTGATTTAGACTAAGGGACGGAATAGCTTGAGCTTTTCCAAATACAAATCTTAAGTAATCCTAATGGATTTGTATTTGGAAAATATTTGGATTACCTAATCCTAACTAATATTATAAAAGCGAAAATGAGTTTGTTTGTTTGTTACCTTTTCACGCCTAAACCACTGAAGTCTGAACCGTTCATTCTGAAATTTTGCATATACATTGTCAGGTGTACAGTAACGGACATAGGCTACCTTTCATCCCGAAAAAAATTACTGTTCCCGAGGATAACAACAATAACGTTCTTATGATAATAGATGGCGCCACGTGTCGTTCGAATCATGATTGAATTATATTACAAGCAGAGTACAACCCGAATTGATTGTCAAATTCTAAATTAACGCGAGCGAAGCCGCGAGCAAAAGCTAGTAATATTATAAATGCGAATGTGAGTTTGTTTATTTGTTTGTTACGACATGACGCTTTAACTACTCGACCGATCATTATGCAATTTCGCATACACGTTGTCAGGGGAACAGAAAAGGATATAGGGTATATTTTATCCCAAAAAAGTACTATTACTAACCTAACATAACATACGTTTAAGCGAGCAAAGCCGCGGTCTAAATCCAATAGTTTATATGCTAAAATGTGGTTTAAACTTTATACAGAAGGTGTGATACAAGATTAGATCCGGCGCATTTGCCATCAGTGTTATTGCATGCAAATATAGTTTTTAATGACTTCACTTTCTTACATTACCTATATTGAACATCTACCTGTTTGTTTATATTTCAGCTATATGCCAAATATTGACGTGTCTAATTATAAAGCTGTTATTACCGGCCAGTATCTTACAAACAATAAACTTTAAGAAGCCCATTGCCTAAGTCGCTGTGTTGCCAACGCAAAAATTAAATATTGTACTAAACTCTATTGACAACACGTTAGATTAAGAATCTTGGAAATCTCACTCACCATAGAACACAATACAAAGTTGTTTGTCTACGGTCTTATGTAAACTAAAGCCAGTTGAAGGTACTTCCCCATTTGAACTGTTAGGCGCTGAACACATTGCTCCGGCGGTCTGCGTTCTGCGTTCAGCGTTCATAGTTGTCCACACTGCGGGCGGTCTAGAAATCTGGAGTTCAGTACGTTTGTCTCGCACTAATTCAATAAACTTTTCAATTTAGTCGGATATCGTGACCGCTTTTGAAAAAATGGAACTCCGACAGAAAGTGCGTCTGACTGCTTTTATGTGTGTACGATTCTAAGACTCCGCACATACATAAAACTGAAATAAAGCATTAGTATTAAAAAAAATCTAGTTCGAGGAGTAGAGCTCTTATGAAAAGAAGCTGGCAAGAAACTCATGGCCACTCTTTTCAATCGCCAATTATCATTACAATATTTCACTTCAATAATATGTTTAGAAACAGCCTGTGGATGAGAGCAGTTCAATCCCAAGCATTTTATCTTGTATATAGTTTGTGACCGAATAATATCCTTAAAAACATAATTATTGGTTAATTGCCGTAATTATTAAAACTTTGGTTAAAAGTATCGCTTAGAGCTTTATTCTAGAAGCGTACACACAGCGACACATCAACCTAGACTGTTTGGACTTTGAAATATTAGAAGTTGAACGCTGCGAATCGTGCGAGAGAGTGCGTTATATTTTGTTACACTCTATCCTTACCATTACATCGACACCACTATGCACTGTACCTTAGGCGTTCATAGCCAGTTGCACTCACTGATCGGTAGAAGATTAGCGAGGTTAAGCAACGTTGGGTGCGGTCAGTCTATAGATGGGTGACCGCTTAGTGGTATTTTACCTGAGCGTCTCCGTGCTTCGGAGAGCACATACTTTTTTATATTTCTATGGGAGAGCACGTAAAAAGTCGGTCCCGGTTGTTGCCAAATTTACAGCAGTCGTTAAGCCATGTCAGAGGCTCAGACTAAGGTTCAGATACAATGTATTACGTAGAGTCTTAATACATCGACTGCGATACCTAGAAACATTATGGATTAATTCTATACCGCTACTTCCTGCAAGCTTTGACACAAACGAATCAGTTTGCCTGGCCTTTTCTCCGAATTTCTATTCGATTATTTTCCACGATGAAATGTTTTGATGTTAGTGTATAAATGGGCTTCCAGTCTCAATATAGTGATATTACAGGCTCATAGCCAGTTGCACTCACTAATCGGTAATCGATTAGTGAGGTTAAGCAACGTTAGGTGCGGTCAGTCTATAGATGGGTGACCGCTTAGTGGTATTTCATCTGAGCGTCTCCGTGCTTCGGAGGGCATGTAAAAAGTCGGTCCCGGTTGTTGTCAAATTGAAAGCAGTCGTTAAGCCATGTCAGAGGCCTACGGGCGTCTTGAACAACTCTTGACCATAGGTTAGCCACTTACTACACGAGAAGAAGAAGAAGAAAAGAAGAAAGAAGACTGTCTCTTTCCGACAATTCTCTATTTTGTATGTAGCGTAGTTATGCGTATATAGGTTGTCTAACTTGATGTGTAGCCGTATGTACCGGCTGCCTGGCTTTCAAAAAATAGTACCTAAATCATTTAAAGGTGAATGATTTACGATTTTTTTAAAGCCGGGCAGCCGGTACTCCTATTTTGATTTTATTTATTGTGTTGACATTATGTGTATCATTGATCTTGTAATATAAATCATCTTGATTTTGTCTGCGGCTTCGCTTGCGTAAATGAAGGTTAGGTTAGGAAAGTAGCACATTTTTTTTGGATAAACAATAATAATATAATAATATTCTACCACATACAACACCAACTAGCCCAAACTAAGCAGAGCTTGTACTATGGGTACTAGACAATGGATAAACATACAAATATACTTCTTTTTTTGTAAATACTTACATATTATACATAGAAACACCCAGACCAAGACAAACATCAATGTTCATGCACACAAATGTTTGACTTGTGCGGGAATCGAACCCGCGACCTCAGGCGTGGCAGTCGGTTACACTAACCATTATGCCATCGAGGCCGTTACCCTATGTCCTTTTCTGTTCCCCAGAGAACGTATATCCAAAATTTCATGATGAACCGTCGAGTAGTTAAAGCGTGAAAGCGTAACAAACAAACAAACAAACTCAGATTCGCATTTATAATATTAGTTAGAATGTCCTTAAATGAGTAAATTAGATTTTCATATCGATGTTTAGTATTTATTTGAAGCTATTTAACTTGTCCTATAATTATTGTTGTGGACGGTCCCCTTCAGTGGGCTGTGCACTTGGTATGAGCACCCAGGGGTGCTGAAGCCTGTCTATGCGGCATAAACGCCTACCCGTGCGACGAGGTATATGATTTGAATAAAATATCTATGCACGCGATTTTCGTGTCGTGAAATTTGGTTTGTCAGACACAGGGTATGTTATTGCTGGGTGCATAGTTTATTAACAACTAGCTTTTAACCGCGACTTCGTCCGAGTAGAATTTAACAAAAACGTATTTTTTTAGCTGTAGCCTAGTTTTTGCTAAAATAAACGTAGTAAGTTAGTAATTCTTTATAATATCAGCTATTTGACAGTGAAAGTCCCGTTAAAATCGGTCTAGCCGTTTCAGAGATTAGCCGGAACAAACAGACAGACAGATAAAAAATTTAAATAGATTTTTTGATATACCTAAGTACCGTTTATAACGTTTCATATGCATTTAGTTTTGTACGGGTCACGAGTTCATTACCGTACATACCAACGGTGCCGACGCAAGATTGGGAAAGCTGTTATTTCGACATTACAGACACTTCAATTTTATTTATTTGTATAGGACGGAAAAGCTTGGTATTATATCTATTTGTAAACGTTTTTAAACTTTCACGATTACACGTACTCAATATAAGTTTAGATTGAGGCAACTCATGACTACGATCGATACAAGTCACTCGAATCGTCAGGCAATCAATAGGTAGGCGATTAAGTATTTAAAGGTAATTTGTTACCTTTTAATACTTAATCACGATTAAGACCCGTTTTTTAATATAATAATATTATATAATAAGTATATATTTATTTATGTTACATGGCAAACAATACTATGAAATATAAGAGAAATGGAATGGAACGATGCAACTACATCTTGGATTAATAAGATTTCTCATAGTAAATGTGTCTAAACAAAGTTACCTTTTTAAGTAAAAAAAATCACCACCATAATTTTACGTGTCTAAAAAAAACTAGGTCTTAATAATTGATGATCGCGGCAGTCGGATTGGTTGCCCTCTCGCTCCCGGCCGTAGTTCAATCTATGGTCCGGAGTGAGAGATCATGGAACGCCGTCTCCTCCTTCTGTGAGGAAGTGATTTCCATCAAGAAGGCGGTGGAGCGGGAGAGGGAGCGCTTAAACCCTCTCTCCAGCTTGGTACAACAAACATTACAAAGAACAGATTATCAATCGATTATCAAACCATTTTTATGCTAACCAAATTTGTTCTAAAATAATGCATTTGCGAAGGTGTTTTTATAAACATGATATTAATCCTTATCCAAATAAATACGTTATTCATTACAAGTATCTAATTTAAAACAAAATTGCCCTTTACATCATTCGATTTCAATTAATATCTTAGGAGATATCGCAGTTTTAAAATAACATCGCAGCAAAATAATTACCCATTACAGATATACAAACGATGTTTCTCCTGGTTTATTCCGCGTGATTTTAAATTAGCACTGTAGGTATATTTATAAAATTTTGTTCAATGGTTCTTATGTGGTTCGTGGATTTAACAAAGAAAGTTTCAGCTCCTTTAAAATTGTATTATAGGTGGCCTACGACCCACGCTCTCTCTTATGTGACGCAGACGAAGTTGCGCGGATCAGCTAGTAATATTATAAATGTGAAGAGCTTGTTTGTTTGGTTGACCGCGCTAATCTCAGAAACTACTTATTATTTCAAATCGAATAATTCTTTTAGTGTTGGATATTGGCCCATTTATCGAGGCAGGCTATAAGCTATATATAACATCACACTACGATCAATAGGAACAGATCATCTAAAATTATAAAAGCGAATGTGAGTTTGTTTGTTACGCTTTCACGCCTTAACTGCTCAACCGATCATCATGAAATTTCGCATACACGTTGTCAGGGATACAGAAATGGTCATAGGGTACTTAAATTCCGAAAAAAGGACTGTATCACCAAGGTATAGAAATTTATAGACAACATCTAGATTAAGGTGAGCGAAGAAAATCTAGTTTTAAAATAAATAAGAGTTTATTGTAATACGTCGTTCTACTTTTAGAACGACGTGATATATACGATCCTTTGGATCGTATGTTAATAACATTATTTGATGTTGCATGTCGCCATTTAATATAGTTGTAGAAATCTGGACACAGTGGGGTGCCTAGGGTCTCAGAATAAAGCTATTCTTTCTAAATGAATCTAGGGGGTACCTATAATTTATTCTTGTAACGGTCGACCGTGTGAACAATCTGGTGGGTTCTACATTCGTATTTGCTTGCTTATAGCTAAAATGTTAACAAATAATCAATCAACGCATTCGAATAATTATTTATCAATGTTACTCATTCGAATAATTATCAATGTTACCAACGTTTCGATCTGTTTATCGATTCGAATAATTTCGATTTTTATCGATAGTTTTGATCGAAGATAGTTATTCATTGTTTCTATTCGAATAATTATGATTTTTATCGACGTCTTTTCGATGTACGATTTACATACATATAAGGAAATGAAGCGAAATCAATCTTAATAACTTGTGCGTTGTGGATGAGTTGACCATGATAAAGCACACTGAAAGCATATTAATACTAGATTAAATAAACCAAACATTTTATACAGTGACGTAGACTCTGCAATGACTAAGTCTCGGTTCCTATTTCAAGAAACGAGTTGTTTTAACTATGAACATATGACGTATTTTTCATAGAATATATCCTAATGCTATCCTAATCCTAATCCTAACTTCCTAACTAATATATCTAGGTATTATAATAAATGCGAAAATGAGTTTGTTTGTTTGTTTGTTACCTTTTCACGCCTAAACCAGTGAACCGATCATCCTGAAATTTTGCATATACGTTGTCAGGTGTACAGAAACGGACATAGGCTACCTTTCATCCCGAAACAAATGACTGTTCCCGAGGAAAACAACAATAACGTTCTTATGATAATAGATGGCGCCACGTGTCTTTCGAATCATGATTGAATTAATATTATTACAAGCAGAGTACAACCCGGATTGATAGTCAAATTCTAAATTAACGCGAGCGAAGCCGCGGGCAAAAGCTAGTATATAATAAATAATATCAGCCCTGTATTAAACTGTCCCACTACTGGGCACGGGCCTCTTCTCACTGTGAGAAGGGTTAGGCCATAGTCCACCTCGCTGGCCCAGTGCGGGTTGGCAGACTTCACATATCTTCGAGAACATTATATAGAACTCTCAGACGTGCAGGTTTCCTCACGATATTTTTCTTCGCAGTTAGAGCAAGCATAATTAACTATTTAATACGCATATAACTACGAAAAGTCAGAGATGCACGCCTTGGGTTCGATCTCGAGACCTCTGCGTGGCAGTCCAACGGTTTCCAACTAGGCTATCGCTGCTTCATAGAATATGTATAAAAAATTATCTGTCCTTAGGAAAACGACTCTTTTCTTGGTATAGGAACCGGGCTTAATATTACTTTATTGTAAAATTTGCGAATATTAGTTGATTCGCGACGGTAATAACTTGCTGGCTGTTGCATGTGTTGACTCACACATACATACGAAGGGATAGGCAGATGTGCAATATTTAAGCACATTTCACCAGCTATGTTTTTGGGTCACATATTTGCCGACTAGCGGCCATATTACCAGACCTGCTATTAAGAATTGCTAACAGTAAACCCTTTAACAGTACCTCGAACCGGGAATTCAAGCTATGATTGAACATGAGCGTAAAATTATAGCGCGGGAAACGAGGTAGTCTAGACAGATATTATTCCTAACTCTGTCTGTTTGTTAAATTTTATGACTAAAATGTAGCACCGATTTTGATGAATTTTGGCAAGGGGATAACTTAAAAGTAGACGATGGATAAAGGCTAGCTTTTTTATTATTATTTCAAACGGCTAATACCGAATAATACAAAAAAAAACAATAAAATGTGCGGTGAATGTGTGTAGTGACGAGACGTGACAAAATACGCAATATTATACTTATTTGTTATTTAAATTAGCTAATATTGTTATTTACAAAAAATAAAACCAACTGTACATTATACAGATTTAAAACCGATGGACAACAAAACGCGGAGTTCAATTACAGAGTAAGTTCACAAGACAGCGTATAATGCAAACTTGTTTCAAAAAGAAATTATTTAAAAAGTGAACGCGAGTCTGAGGGGTTACTATGGAACAAATGAATGATACAATTCAATACGCGAAATTTTTATTAACTATCTTTCATCAAACTATATTATAAAGTATATTTTCGCCCGCGAATTCGTATGCGTAGAGTTTGGAAGATGGTACTAGCTATCGTTTTTGAAGTGAAAACTTGAACACTTCTTGAGTGAACAAAAATCATAGAACTCACGTCATCGTCACGCTTCCACGCTTTCCATTTTTGAATAATTTTAGAATATTAACAATATCTCAGAAATGATGCGTCCTACGCAAAAAATAAAGAAATTTTGACTCCTTTAATAACTGCTTACTAAAGAGAGTATCAGGACGCCGACCCGCGATTTCTATCTGAATTATTTTCTTGTTTCGTCCTTTTTAGACCCCTTTTTTACGTAATCGGGTTATAGCTTTTTAAACTTTATTTGACATTTTATAAGATTACTAAGATTGGTTGTGTGATATAAGTTTGTCCTAAAGATGGAAAACTGATTTAAGCATTCAATAGTATAAAGCGTTCAGGTCGGTCAAGTTTAGTACTTTCGCGTCGGCCGATCGATAGTTTTAACGCTGGGAAATTTAAAGGCTTCTTTAAAAACGCGAGCGTAGGTAACACCTATAGTAGTTGCCTGTTTGATTTTGCACGTTATTTTATAAGTAACAACAAATAAGATTAAATCGGAACCCTTTGGTAAAAATATAATTAAAATCGGTTGCAAAATGAGGTGGCAATTAAGTAATATTTTAAACATAGGTACTTATGCCCCATAAGTACCTATGTTCTTGTGTTAAATTAGTTTAGTTCTGTGGTTTATACTTCATCATCGTCTCAGCCGAAAGACGTCCACTGCTGTTAATACTTAAACAAAAAATATAAATATACCCAAACCCGGAACATTTATTTAATATTTATTTCAAAGAAAAAATTAACTTTTAACACTGCTTTAGCGATTTCAGCGACCACACAAAGAACTGCCCACCCCTCTGGGAAACAGGCGTGAATCTATGTATGTACAAAGATCTACGCCATCCAAACAGTTAACTACCCTATTAAATAAATTAATCGACTCGTTAGAATTTGATTGGAATGCTGAATCTGAATTCAAAAATTCGTTTCATTTGTCGTATTGCATGCCCAAATATATAGACCCACAGAACATAGAATAAATTAGTTCTGTGTATATAACTATTCAAATTTGGAATTCATTCATATCTATGGTTATATCGTTGTAACTTGATCGATGGTTATAACGTACAGGAATGGCCGCTCAACTCATACAGACCACAGACATATGGCATCGTCCCACATGCATTATCGCATCGCATGTGTTGCACCGACGCACGACGACGGTACATACTTTTAAGGCTTCTATTTTGTAGACAACTGTCCGCCTGCAGGAATGAGGAAGTCTACTATTGATATAATCAATTTGTGCTGTAGTAATATCGCTTACGTACTCGGACTGTATTAGATGGTTACTGTTAAATTGTAGGAAATATACCTATTTGGAGTTACTAACACCTAATTTCGACATATACTTACATTTATTGTTTATTATAAAGTTAGGGTTGGAAATCTTCAGTTTATTAGTTTTATATAACATACATATACTATACAGAGTCGGAAAAAGAACGGACTATGTCTTAAAAAGTAAAAAGCGCTATTTTATGCTAACATTCCCCTAACTGTTTTAATTTGCACGTAATAGAGTGCGAGTCTATAATAGTACTCTATAGTCGTATATTTGAAACTATCCTAGCAGTAAAACCCTAGAATCTAATTTAATATAATATGTATTACTTAATATTGTCTTCTGTTTACGCGAATGTTATTCATTGAAATTAAACTACTATATACGGATTTTATCGCGTTGTATGTATTACTTGTGAGATACATTGTGTTTTCATGCGATGGCAAAGTCAATCTATTTATTTAAAACGTAAAAGATTTTTAATATTGATATGGTCACTATTAGATGTTGTTAGGTTAGCTAATTACGTAATAACTTAAGACAGAAGGTCCCTTAAGTAGGGACTGAATAAATTAACCGACTTGGTATTACATGGATCTCACAACTTTTTACGGTAGAACTGAGTTGCGAGACTTGTTTTTTTTACCAAGAGTATGTTTTTGATGGCATCAGGATATTATACCATTATGAATATATGAGTGGTATTTGAGTGTGTTTTTTAATTATTAATGGAATAGTGAAACCGCAGCAGTCGTCCAATTTTAAAAGGACGATTCTTCTTCACTTCCAAAGTCATCCAAGGTAGTCTGACCAATTTCTTTTTACCTAATATTAGGACAACTGATATCAAAATTGGATTGACTGCTTGTATATAGATGATAGTCTTATCGTAAATGACGGTGTTGAATGACAGTCACCCGTATTGGATTCCACTTTCAAATATTTAGAATAAACGCCCAGAAATACAAAGTATTCCACGTTGTATTTCTGGGCGTTTATTCTGAATAAACAAAAACTAAAAAGCATAACTTAGTTACTGTAAATATACCAACCAACATACAATAAAATAATAATATGAAATCGTATCCGAAAAGTCCTTGTAAGCTCTTATTGTTAAGATATTATTCAATCAGTATGTTGAAATGTGATTGAATAGATTAACGTTACCAATGACAATGGATACCTATAAGCTGTATCTATGACTCATTCTCGATGTATTGCCGATACTCAAGGTATTAATTAATTATTAGGTCAAATACCTAACTGTCTAATCAGTACTAATTATACCAGTGGAAGAAAAGAAACTAAACTTTAATTAAGGTTTGATACAATAATATTGGTATGTGGCAACTGCTTAATTTAATAGACGTACTCTCACATAAGCGCCGCATACGGTGATCCCAGCTATGTTTCAGGTCCTATGCAATAGAGGGTGTTTTTATCGTCGTCGCTGGGTACATATTCATGTGTACCGGGCACATTCCACACAGAAATAGTCATTAATGCTTTGCTCGACTCGGTACTCGAACCGAAAAATCTAATATAATAAATACGAGAATAACTCTGTGTCTCTGTAACGCCTTCACGGCTAAAACACCGAACTCAAGAAAGACATAGGCTACCTTTTAACTCAATATGTATTCCCGTAGGATTATACAGGCGAAGCTGCTGGCAGAAACTCGTGTTTTAAAAAACAAATTATTATATGGGATTAATTATAATGACCACCAAAAATACGAATTGTGCAGCAAAATATGCTTACTAAAACATATCATAACTACGAGCACCTATACGCCTCAAATCACTGCATTTTGTCTCGGAAGGGTTAGGTTATGTTAAGTTCCCTCTTAAGCCCAACCAAAAATAGGAGCCCCGCGGGGCGGGGCTCCTATTTTTGGTTTTGGTTATTATTTTTGGTTGGGCTTGACTTATTTTGATCTCTTTAAATATATTTTGCTGTGCAATTTGGTGACCATTTACTATTTTTGACTGTTATATTTTACTATATTATTAAATGTTGATAAGTTAAACATAAGCCTTATAATATATGCACTTTTGTAAACCTGTGCGTAATAAACTATTATTTTAACGGAATCCCATACAATGGCACTCATCGTATATCATAAAAAGGATAAGTAGTTACTATGCAATTTGTTTTATGTATTGACTCTGTATCGTACATGCAAGCAATCAACACATGGAAATTTTAACGTTAAAAGCAGTCTATTAGTCGCAAACAAAGCTTCATAAAACGCTTTGAAAACGTTGTCAGCAACTAAAATAAGCTTCAAATTAAGAAAGGAAATGGAAACCATTTTATTAGTCGTGTGCGTGTTTAAAGCGGTGTATAATTGGACAACTTTAATAATATGGTTTGTGGATATCACTCACTGCCTGCCAGCAGTGGGCGAAAGAAAATGTAACTACCTACAAAGTGATTAACTAGAAAGATATCCCAGCAGTAACAATTTATGGAGGAAGTATTTATTTTAAGGCAATACTTATGGTATATTATTCAGGGAGAGAGGGGAGATTTTAATGCAGAGGTTGGCAGAGTTGCCAAAAAGTTTTTGCGTAAAAAGCTTTGTAGGTGTCATTCGCAGAAGGAAAGTAAACAATATTTTGGATAAATGTACAATATCTATCTTCTCTTCCTACCCTGTTTGGGATATACTGAAACTATACCTATTTTCTGTCTATAATTTATTTTATGTAGGTATGTTTTTTTTATAGCTCTGTATACTCTAGTGATTATGAAAACTGTATTTTGCATTTTTATGAAGCAGTAATCGAGCTAATTAAAGTACAACCACACTGTATTTTACAGTATGGTTGACAATCTTACTTGGAGTCAGTCTTATAGTAACATAGCCAATTGCAATATTTAGTAATGCAAACCTGGCTTATTTAGCCATCCACATAAATTTTATGCGAAGTTTTGCTTTTTTTTTAACAGTCGTTTTTTCTAACACTCGTTTTTTCTTAACACTCATGTCCTATATTAAAAAGGATTTCTCAAAAGCTGCTTTTGAACGTGCTTTACCAACACTCCTTGGATAACGTTCGTAAAGAGTGACCCAGATTAATGAAATAATTACTGAATCAGATGAAAAACACTTTTTGTAGTGGTCTATAAGCCTCTGTAGGTCTAAATCAGGGTCTGCTCGACTAACAGATTTAAGTTCCCACTGAATAAGTAATAGCAGGGTAGCCGTGTTTGTTGTCCCTCTTTCTATAAGCAAACCATACCAAAAAAACGCAACCCAGTCGTAGGTTGCATTTCCTTGGTATTGCTTCAGCACTACCAAGGAAATATAGCCATTCCCATAGCCGGTAGTTACTGCTTACTATTAGTTGAGCAAGTGGATAGTCTGCCACTAAAAAAATGACTACCTCGAGGGGATTTTACTCTTATGGAATATAACTATAGCTACTTTTTTATAGAGGTCACTGACTCCACATGTCAATTGTCATGAATGTTTAGAAGGTCTATCGTATGTTTTTTTTTTTAGTTGTTGACTCATTTCAATACGTTAGTTAGCCGGAAAGTTTCTGCATAGTTATATTATGACAAGCTCGTCGATGTTTCTGCATTAAATACAAAATAAAAAAAAAGTATTATATCGCCTCTATCATGGCGAATGCTCCGAAGAGTTATTGAGAACCACACGTGCCGGTCTTCGTAACCACGGATGGACGATTAGTACAATCTCGTCTCGCACCAAAAGGTTCAGGAATTCCTTCTTATGCTGTAGGAATGGTCTGCCGGCACATGTGTTCCCTCCCTTCTATGACATTGAGTCCTTCAAACATAGTGTGAAGAAGCATCTGGTGAGACCGGCTTGACACTGGCGACGGCTAGAAGACATCTATCTTCTCCTCGTCGTCACTGTCTCTAGACTGTAATTGGACTTTCCATCGTGTCCGTTACAATCACTTTGCCGTGTCACTATAAAAATAAGAAAAAGCTATGATTGTTTAAAAAAAAAATACATTATGTATAATGTCTGTGTAGACCTTACAAACAACGGACACTGGAAACTACGACGGCGATGAGACGGCCACTTAAATCACTACAAAATCTGCGCCCTACTTTTGAAAATATTAATGATATTTATACTCGAAATCCTGTTGGCATTGGCATATACCTATAAGGCGGCGACAGATGGATCTTGCCTACCCCAGTATGATAAAATTCTAGAGTTTTATGTGGGAAATCGCTGTTCCAGCCCGTCCTACTATCGTTACTTGGAATAAAACACTAGATATATGGCTTGTTAGTAGCAGACAAGTTAGCGGCCAATCTGAAGATGGACGGAAACCGCCGTGGACATTGCTCTCTCTGAACAAAGTACTTATACTGCTTCTATTCGTGGATATTCTGTAGGTTTTTTTGACCGGAGTAATCCTGTCCCCGGTCTGAGGGCAGGATTACTCCAGGCAAGCAAGGCTACTACTCATAGACAAACATAATTTATTAATTTAGGTCACAAAGTAACACTTATGGACGTCAGTCTTCTAATTACTGAGTTTAACTACTTGGGTTGAGCTTTTGAAAAGCAAGAAGATAACTCCTTCTTATCCTTAGTAGACCCTCAGATTCGATAGAGTATACAAGCGTACCAAACATCTATGACTGTTGTAAAGTATAGCATAGTGTGTCCGACTCGAGACCCGAACCCGGAACCACAGGATCGCTAGTTACACACACGTTACTAGGAATTTAACTTAATAAAAAACCAGTAAAACTGCTCTAGCCGGAACCGGACCTCACGGCTGGCAGTTATATAACCATTCATTCTTATACCAGTGGATCAGTGAAGCAGTCTCTTTTACGACAACCGTTAATCAAAACAATCGTAAATAATGTTATAAATGCGAATGTGAGTTTGTTTGTTATGCTTTCACGCCTAAACTACTTGACTGATCATCATGAAATTTCGTATAGGTAGGTACTCGTTATCACAGTTATAGAAAGGTACATAGAGTACTTTTCATCCAAATAATTAATCTGTTCCCGAACGATCAAAGTGCGGTCAAAAGCTAGCCTTACATATTTATAAAGAGAACTAGTTATTCCCGCGGCTTCGCTTGCGTTTTTCTGGATGAAAGGTATTATATGTCCTTTCCTGTACCCCTGACAACGTTTACGTGAAATTAGAGGATGATCGGTCGAGTAGCGATGGCGCGGTGAGACAAAACAAACGGATAAACAAATAAAGTCACATTAGCATTTATAATATTAAGTTAGGATTGACTGCCTTTGTAGTGCACGAGGTCGAACATGAGTTATTGGTTTGAAGCATGGAGTCTCAATTGTGCCCAGTAATGGGCAAAATGACTTACATGATGCCTAAAACTGTAGCTGACGTAATGGACCAGCAACCCTGCCAACAACTTTAGAGATATTCTACCCTCCATGATACTACTTAAGTATGTTCTTTGTTTATTTTTCATTAAATACAAAACACACACTACTACATATAGACTCTATATATATAACTGCCTCCGTGGCCCAGCGGTAGTGAGTGCCACTGCTGTGCGTGGGGTCTCGGGTTCGAATCCCGGGTCGGGCCAACATAAAATGCATTGGGTTTTTCTGTTAAGAAAGCTCAATAGCAGCCCGGAGTTAGGAAGTTGGCGGTGTTAAACACCCCCGTGCCTCGGAAAGCACGTAAAGCCGTTGGTCCTGCGCCTGATCTCTCTCCGGTCGTGTCGGATTACCGTCCCATCGCATCATGAGAGTTAGGGAACAGAGAGTGCTCTTGTGTTTGCGCACACACTTGTGCACTGTAATATCTCCTGCGCATATAGCCAGTCTCCGTTAAGACTGTACGCCGTGATCGAAATTCGGCCTGGAGGACATTATTATGTTCTTTTATCAATGTTTTTAGCATGAGCTATCCCATTGCCAGTCAAAGCTTCTCCCACGCTTCTCCACAGGTTTCTGTCTTAAGATTTCATCTACCAGTCAATCAGAAAAATTTCATCAATCACATGTACAGTTTATCTTTAACTCTTTGATTATTTTTCGTATCTATCATAACTAATATAATGTGAATGTGTTTGTTTGTTTCGCTTTCACAGGCAACCGATCATCGTAAAATTTACCATAAACTTTGCCAGCGGTATAGAAAACGACAAAGGGTACCTTTCATCCACAAAAAAGTACAGTTCCAAGGGGATAGAAATTTCTTGACTAATTCCACATTGACGCGAGCGAAGCCGTGGTCAAAATCTAGTTAACATATCACAAATAAATCATCTTCGCGGCAATTTTACTAGACTATTATTTATTTCCGTAGCGAGTAGCGTAGAGTTTATAAGTTATTAACACCATCCGATTAAATCGTATGTCAACATTTAAAACACAATTCTCGCACAATGATTTTTTGTTTTCCTCTTTAACTACGAATAATTTAATTAACTGCGTCGCGGACGACTGTTGGTGTGTCAAGTTATTTTTTAAGGTAAGCCTTGGAGAAACAGGTATCAAAGAATTAAAATAAGATTACAGTAGATACTTTTAAATTGAGATACCATAGCCAGGCATCATTTTAAGATATTACAACTCTAGTTGAGTTGTAATATGGACGTAAATCTATACACAGTAGGTATCACGCCTTCATCCTCGAACAGGTAGGCAAAGGTGGATTTCCATAATTTATTGACAGTATAACCTGCAACAACTCTCCATCCGACCTTGGAATTGAACCCGACACCTCGTGGATAACGATCGTTTTTAATACTGCTGCGTCATCAACGAAATTACGATTAAAGAAGAAATGTAATAACTCTGTAATTGAATTGAATGGAATTGAACCCGAGACCTCGGGCGCAGCAATCTCATTTAATACTACTGCGCCATCAACGGAAGAAATGTTTTTATTCTTAATACTATTACAGTTTATTATGACTAAAACATTTGTTCTTTCATCCAATGCCTTACTGTAAAGTTGTAATATATAATAATATGTTCGAGCACATGAACAACGTATATCTGCATACTCGCTACATAGTTAACAATATTTAAGTTCTTGGTTGACAAAATTGATCAAAAAAGCACTTCAAATCCTCCATACAATTTTACTGTGGCGGCCGCGCGCCGCACGCCGATTTGAATATGCGCCGCACGAGCTCTGTCATAATTATCTGTCTTACGTTTGGCGCAGTCTTAAGTTTCTAATTGACTGTCTTTTGCCTATTTCGATCTTGGCTTAGGACAAAACGCTATTGAATAAGTATTTCTTTCAGAAAACTCTCATTAGCAGCACAGATTTTAAAATCGTGTACGGTAGGCGGCAATGTTCCTTACGCCTTTACGCAAATAAAAAAAAATCAACGGGTTGCACTCCGGGAGTGCCAGCAGAAGTGAAAACTTGAATATTAACGTTGTGCATTTTTGATATTTTGAAATGGTTAAGGAATAATTTTGCACGAATTGCTTTAATTATCAGTATAAAAGTACTATCATTTATGTGGTAAAATACAATATTCATTTATTGCGCTACCGTACACAAACATGACAATTCTCTCTCCGTCTTACGAATTTTCGATCAGATCACGTGTCCTGACGCGAGTTTGACAATTCTCCCTCCGTCTTACGAATTTTCGATCAGGTGACGTGTCCTGACGCGAGTTTAACGTTTTTTACCCATCACAAAAAAAGTGCACAACGCCGCTAAAGAATTTTTCACTTCAAAAACATAGTGGGCAAAACATAAGTTTGGATATTTAGGCGTAAACCTATATAAGCATGTATGTATTTTTCATAGTCCTCACTTAACGTAGTGAATATCAGTGTCAGATAAATAATTATATTCGTACGTACATATGTAGTTCTAGTTGCTAACATTACGAAGGAATGCATAGCATGCGCGATCGATTTTCGACCTAGTTGGGATTGCAAATTACTGGGCCGGTTTACTACACGATACGTATATGTTTTTACGTTTAGTTAGAAACATGGTTGCGTAATTATGTATTGAATAATAATATCATGCCTTTCTATCATTTTAGATATAGGCTGAGAAGTGTGATACGCTTAAATGAAGATGCATACCTATAAATCCAAAAAAGGATCTATATCACAGGCATATGCTTAAGCATATGCCTGACTATAATATTATCGTCAGCTGTTTGAAGTGCTACGTAATAGACAGCGAGTCTCTAGCCAACTACGGACTCATCCAACCGAACGGACTATACATTTGCAAGCCGTATTGCTGCCGATTTTGTCCTTTTTTTGTAATTTCCATTTCCTAGTCACAATAACAACTCACCGGTGACCAAGACCTATACTCCTATTCTTTTTGTTTTTAAGGCAATCCGCTTTAGGGATAATACCTGTGCAACACAAGTATTATTGGACTTTATAAATACTGGAGATGGACTTTACAATTAATACTCACTTAACAGACACAAAGAAGAAACAAACTTAAAACTTACCGCTAACATAAGCGTAAACTAATGTTACTTTTTATAGTCTTTCGTGGCTCACTATCCACCTAAGTTACAGCCGATCGTAATGGTGGCTGTACGCGATGCAAGTAACTGGTGTGAGTTACATGCGCAAGCTAGTCGCACGGGCTACAACGCAAGATACTGATGCGAGTAACATGCGCAAGGTACACACAGCGACACATCAACCTAAACTGTTTGGACTTTGAACTATTAGAAGTTGAACGCTGCGAATCGTGCGAGAGAGTACGTTATATTTTTGTTACTTTATCTCATTCACGCTGAACGGGACGGACGTGACACTCTATCCTTACCATTACATCGACACCACTATGCACTATCCCTTTCTGACAATTCTCTATTTTGTAAGTAGCGTAGTTATGCGTATATAGGGTGTCTAACTTGATGTGTAGCCGTGTGTACTCGTTCAGACTACATGAACCTGTATTTCTGATGGGATACGCCGTGGTGTATTACGTTCTCATTTCGCTCGCTTTAGTTCCACGTTTTACGTAATACCGAGCGTATTGCCGTCTACCAGGCATAGTCCCAAACCACGAGCTACCACTGAGAATTTCTTGACAGAAAAACGTGTCAGCCAAAAACAATCAGTTATAACCGTTAAAGTTAGTTAAGTAAGGTTTAAAGTGGCGTGGCATTCGGTGGCTCGTATCCGGTAGTAGAGCCAATCTGGTTACAGCAAGAATGGGCCGGCTCGACCGGGGAAGAAAATCGACGTGAAACAGCAGTGTTTCACTGCTGTGTTTCGTTCGGTGAATGAGAGCGCCGGAGACCTAAGCATGAGGTGACGATTCTCGCAGGTTATGAGGGACCTGCAGAGTATCCGTAGAGTCATTGTGTGGGTGGCGCAAGTCGACCCGGCGGCCAGGGAGAGCCGTAGAAACGGTGCTCTGCTGGCCGCCCGCGGTATAGTCCAGAGGCCCAACCGAGTCTAACCAACTAGGTTGGCTGCCTCATCATGCCGCGCATAATATCGAGGTGGCTCGTCGTGCCGGATGGTGACCGGAGCGTAGGTCCCGGCGACCACTTTCGGGAGGGTACGGGGGTCCTTCCGTCAGTCGGATCGGCTATCGCCATACCATACAGTAATATGACGAAACTTGCTCTGCGCCTTGCCCCACTTTGCTGCGAGAATAGCCGCCTCTTTTTTTTCACGTTTCCCCTTCCTTTAACTCTATGGCAGTACGAACAAAGCATTGTCGTTTAACAGCAGCCAATCGCCGCAACCCCACCGCTGCTTCCTCTTCCTGTGTCGTGGAGTTTATTAACATCAGAGGACTCCACGCTAACCTTAATGCCGTCCATCACCACCTGGAGACGGCTCGACCGGCAATGCTTTTTCTAACGGAGACATAAATACGCCGTCCTGCAGACACGAACTACCTGCAATATCCCGGCTACGTGCTAGAGGAGTATTTCCTCGCGAAAGCCGGGGTATGCTTGTTTGTTAGGGCGGATATTTGCTGTCGCCGTCTACAATGCCTAGAGGACCCTTCCTTCTCTGTCCTTTGGGTACACGTAGATCATGGCTCTTTCAGCCAAATCTACATGTGCCTCTATCGATCCCATTCAGGAGACGCTGAGACAACTCGACTCTTCGATTACCTGAGTCAGGCGGCAGACGACGCGCAGGAGCGGTTTCCGAACGCTGAGTTGGTGTTCTTGGGAGATTTCAATGCCCACCAAGAGACCTGGTTGGGCTCTCCCAAAACAGACCACGTGGGACGAACTGCCCATGCGTTCGCTCTCACGCATGACCTGTCTCAACTGGTACTCCAGCCCACCCGGATACCAGACATTGCAGGTAAGGCGCCCTCTCTGCTCGATCTGCTGCTAACGAGTAACCCGAATCGGTACAGTGTGTCGAT
The DNA here is from genome assembly GCA_963564715.1 of Catocala sponsa. Taxonomy (NCBI): domain Eukaryota; kingdom Metazoa; phylum Arthropoda; class Insecta; order Lepidoptera; family Erebidae; genus Catocala; species Catocala sponsa. Next base: position 4,835,842 of record OY751337.1, read on the forward strand.
TCGTGCTCCTCTGGGCACCTCAGACCACTGTCTGGTTTGTGCCACAGCTGTTGTTGTTACGCCCCCACGACCCGAGGAGGCAAGACGATGACTGTGGCACTACTCGTCAGCAGACTGGGATGGAATGCGGGAGTACTTCGCATCCATCCCTTGGGCTCAACGCTGCTTTGAGAACAGGGATCCATCAGAGAGCGCTACTGCTGTCGCTGGTGAAATCATCCTGGGTATAGAATATTATATTCCATACAGTGTTGTCACGAGTGGCGGCAGGAAAAGGCCCTGGTTCGGTCGTGAATGCGCTGATGCTGTCGAACGCAAACAGATAGCGTACCGCGCTTGGACCAGGGCTCGCGCTCTCCACGACCCTAACGTGGATCACCTGAAGGCAGCGTTCAACCAAGCCACAAAGGTCTGCAAGAGGGCATACTTAAGAGCGGATGTCCAGCGCGTCGCACGGTTCGGCCAGGAACTCATGGCGCATCCTACGGGCAGTCGTGGCTATTGGCGTCTGGCCAAAGCCGTGCAGTCCAACTTCTGCCAGACCTTGCTGCCCCCTCTGAGATATCCGAATGGATCACTGGCTCATCGGCCGCAGGAGAAAGCAGATCTGCTTGCAAATCTCTTTGCGGCCAACTCCCGAATCGATAACTGCGGTTCGCAGCCGCCTAATATTGCCAACTGCGGCTACACCATGCCTGATATATATATTAGGCAACAAACCGTTCGTGCAATACTGCAGTCTCTCGATGTTCGGAAAGCCAGTGAACCTGACGGCATCCCAGCTGTGGTCCTCAAAAAATGTGCAGCGGAGTTGTCTCCTATAGTTACGCGCCTATACCAGACGTCTTACGCTGCAGGCATTGTGCCTGAGGCTTGGAAAGAGGCGAACGTTCAACCGATTCCCAAAAAGGGGGATCGTTCCGAGCCAAACAACTATCGACCCATAGCTATCACCTCGGTGCTTTCCAAGGTGTTCGAGCGGAATATAAACAACCAAATTGTCCGCTACCTGGAGGATTCCTGGAGGATCAATTATCGCCAATACGGCTTTCGGGCTAAACGATCAACGGGTGATCTTCTAGCGTTCGTCACGCACCTCTGGGGTGAGGCTATGGACAAGCACGGCGAGTCTTTGGCTATCAGCCAAAGCTTCCGGCCTATGGCTTGCCTTTTCAACTGTGCACCTGGATTGCAAGTTTCCTGCAGAAGCGTCGTATTCGGGTCCTTTGCGACGGTCGCGCTTCCAAATTTATGCAGGTCAATGCAGGAGTGCCTCAGGGTTCTGTCTTATCCCCTACGCTATTTCTTCTGCATATCAATGATATGTTGAATCTCGGCAACATACATTGTTATGCGGACGACAGTACCGTGCATGGGCGATATCTCGGACGTCCTGGGGCCAAACAGGCTGAGGTTGAGGGGAAAAGGCAGAATCTTGTCGTTGAACTTAACCAGACCTTGGACCGCATCTATGAATGGGGTGCCAAGAACTTGGTCGAGTTCAACGCCAAGAAGACCCAGGCATGCGCGTTCTCAACAAAAAATCTCCGTTCCTTCCCCTCCCTTCTCTAAAGAACACTCCACTGGTGATACGTGACAGCCTCTCCATCTTAGGTATGGATCTTTGCCACTCCCTTAATCCAAAAACCTACATCGAGAGCGTCATTAAGCAAGCTTCGCGAAAACTTGGAGTTCTGAACAGGGTGAGGCGGTTCTTCGCACCTGGGCTACTGTGCCTATTGTATAAGGCACAAGTGCGCCCTTGCGTGGAGTACTGTTCTCATCTTTGGGATGGCTCCACGCAGTACTTGCTGGACGCTCTCGATAGATTACAGCGGCGGGCTGTCCGTATCATCGGAGATCAAGAGGTCACGAGTTCACTGGAACCTCTGCAACTCCGTAGGGACATTGCCTCATTGGCATGTTTCTACAGAATATACCACGGGGAGTGCTCTGAAGAGTTATTCCACCTTATCCCGCCCTATATCCAGAACAACGCGTGCTGGGCTCAGATGCCATCCTTACACAGTAGAGTCGACTAGAGCGCGTACCAACAAGTTTGGGTCCTCATACCTATGCCGAATGACCAAGGCATGGAATTCTCTACCAAGGCACGTGTTTACTTCTTCCTTCGATTCTGGGTCCTTCAAGCGGGGCATGAAAAAGCACATTCTCAGGCTGTCAAAGTAGAGACCTCAACATCGCCTCGGCTGCTATGAGGGCGGTGTGGAGGCCACTGCTCTTAGACCACACGACTGCTTACCATCAGGTGGAGTGTGGTCATTTAGACGAGCAAAATAAAATAAAAAAATATAAACCGAGCTGCTTGTAAACAGAGGTACACAATGTAGCGACTCGGATACGATCCATCGAGTGTCACGCCAGTTTCAACCTTATTTCACTAACCTTAACGGTTATAACTGATTGTTTTTCGGCTCTAAATGGATTTTTTTGGGTAAACGGCATTGTAAAGAGTTACGAAAATATGAACAATCAATAAGTTAACAATTTGCTCAAGGCGAGACTAACCTGTGATCTCATACGTAGTAGTTGCATTCACCGCTGCGTCATTTAATAGTACTAGTCAAGAACCAGTCAAAACCAGACTTATGTCAAGTTATTTGATTGGTAGTTGTTCAATCCAATCAGTCAATCATAGCTTTTGATATGCGTTTGATCATCTCATAATCCAGCGATTCTTAAAGTGGGTTCCGCGAAACCTAAGGGTTCCGAAATCACCAGAGCATCGCGAATTTTTTTATTTCTGGCTGCTAAATAAATATTATTTTGAATTAGCGAAAAATATGTGATGAGAAGTAATGTTGTTATTATTATTTAAATTACAGTATCTTTGATTAGAAACCATTTGGGGGTTCCATTACAAAAAAGTATAAGGTGAGTGTTCCGTTATCTTAAAAGCTTAGAAACTTCTGTTATTTTAAATCTTGATAGATTAAGACTATCTATCAAGGTTTAGAATATCAAACATAACTAAAAGTCTATTGTGTCTGGCCACCGCCGCCGGTGTGCCGATGCCGCTGCAACTCAAAAGGCCAATTGTTTTCTCATTATCTCCCTTTTGAAACTGGCGCTTTGTCTAACCGCCAGTTTCAAGTCTAATAAAAGAAGAAGGGTAGTATTTAACTGCACAGCAAAAAAATACTAATTGCGCAGCAAAAAAATCTAAGTAATTGATCAGCAACTCATGGCCAGCGAACTTTAAAGAGATCAAACTAAGTCGACGGAGCCCCGCTTCGCGGGGCTCCTTTTTTTGGGTGGGTTTAAAAAAAGGAACCTAACATAACCTAACACTTCCGAGACGGAATGCAATGATTTAAGGCGTATAGATGCTCGTTATACTGTGCAATATTTGCTGACCAATTAGTATTTTTGCTGTTCATTATATTTAATCCCAAAGAAGAATACATTTAAGTCAGAAATGAGCCCTAACTCGATTCGCAAACCTCAAAGATGTTAACATTCAAGCATTCACCTAAAACGTGTAGATTCAGAGCACGAACGATGCAAAGCCATTACATAATAACTGCATTGCACCTCGCCGTAACAGTACCGATATTTACCGCGTGCAGTTCACCCAGCACGTAAAAACAGCACGACTTTTCATACACACAGACCGTTTTAATTAGCTGAACATCGCTACATCTCAACGGTAGACAGGCCAGATGATATCAGCGTCCGTATCTCGGTGACACACTGTAGGTTGGCCGCGTCGGAATGATTTCTATGAAACCGTTTATAGTAAGTTGGTATTTAAAATGGTAATTATAGTACCTATACAATGTGTATAATAAACCCTGTCCGATCCTTAAAGCGGTTACACAGTAGCTTATTATGAGTACGTAAGTGACATCCTTTTATAAAAATCGATTAAAACATTTACCCCAGTAAATTCAATTTATTTAAAACTAGCTGTGTCATCCGCGTAGATTTTAACTAAAAAGTGTTTGTCTCCGCGGAACCCTATTTTTTTTCTAAAATCAAAGTAGCCGAAGTTACTCCTTATAACATCAGCTATCTGCCAGTGAAAGTCCCGTCAAAATCGGTTCAGCCGTTTCGGAGATTACCCGGAACAAACAGTCAGTCAGACAAAAATTTTAAAAATAGATGTTTTCGTATAGGTACCTTATATACTTTCATATGCATTAGATAAAAAGCTGTTATTTTGACATTACAATAGACACTTCAATTTTATTTATTTGTATAGATATAGATAAGACATTAATAGATTAGCCATGGCAACACCGACAACTTATTAATTATAATACCTAGGTATCACTAAAGTTCATAAAGGTTCACTGATGCCGCGACGCGCTAAGCCGCCGCGCCTCCTACGCCTTATAAAATGGCGCCAAAATCTCCGCGTCCTTGTCAAGTTTAGCGGAGTATTACTTGACTGAGCGAAATTTCAGTAATTTAAGGGTAAAAATGCTGATCAATACTGTACCTACATAAAATATTATGAAGACATTTTACGATGGTATAAATTTATTTTGTTATTTTTCTTAGCATGTTTTTTAAGAGAGAAACATGGATCGGACAGGGTTTTTTATACATTGTATAGCATAGTTTGTGATAGTGGGACTTTCTTAAAACGAAGCAGGTAAAAGAAAACAAAATTTGATGAATGTGTATCTTTTTCCTTCCACATCTATATAGAATAGACCATGCCCCGGTCGAGCCGGCGGCCATTCATGCTGATATCAGCGACGGTCTACTACTCAATTATACTTCTCTGTATTCTGTGAAACTTTACTTAATAAAACCACCTGTATGTATTATCGGCTCCAGCGACGGATGACCATTTCAGAAAAATTTTCGCTTGCACATGTTGACCAGTTGAGTTTGTATCGCCTTAGAATCAGTAAACAAATGTAAAGTGTAAAAAAACTCAAACAAAGAAAGGGGCGTGTCACGGGTACGGGTACCAAGTGTTGGCCTGCTATGCGATTTTAACCTTAGGAGTGGTCATCCGTCGCTGGAGTCGATAGTACCTTGTTAGAGAAATCCTTACTATCCTTACTTCCATAAGGAAGTAAGACAGAGAGTTACTTTCGAATTTATAAAATTAGTAAGGAAGTAAGGATAACCTTACTTCCTTACTAATTTTATAAATTCGAAAGTAACTCTGTCTGTCTATCTGTCTGTCTGTCAGACTCTGTTACCTTTTCACGGCTAAACCACTCAACCGATTTGGATTAAATTTTGTATAGATATAGTTTAAGACCTGGGAAAGGACATAGGCTACTTTTTATTGATGTAGGTACCACGCGGGCGGAGCCGCGCGCAAAAGCTAGTAAATAAATAAATTGAAATTGAATGCGACATACTTACTTGTAATAAAATATATACTTATGCATAAACCCCTGGCTTAGAGGATGTATTCTCAATGTACAGGTGAGATACTATGTCATATTTAGTTTATTTATAAGTAGCACACTATGGTCTAGTTGTTAATTGTTAGATATCTGCTAAACGCGTGTTGCTAGCCGCTCTATAGAGTTATTAACCGCTTACAAAGTATGCGCACATAAACATTTGTCATACCTATACTAATATTATAAAGCTGAAGAGTTTGTTTGTTTGGTTATTTGAACGCGCTAATCTCAAGAACTATTGAAAAATGCTTTTAGTACCTATTGGATAACCTATTTAACATCACGCTACGACCCACGGGGGTGGCGCAGTAACGATAAATGCGGGTGAAACCGCGGGAGCATCTAGTGCCTTGATATTAGTTTTTAGCCAGAGGCCAGAGCCAGTAACATTTACATAATATAGTATATTGGCTTTTGCCAGCGGCTTCGCTTGGGCACTTTTTCTGTACCGCTGACGACGTGTATGAGAAATTTCATGACCATCGGACGAATAGTTAAGACGTGAAAGTGTAACAAATAAACAAACAAAAATCTCACATCTATACTAATATTATAAAGCTGAAGAGTTTGTTTGTTCGTTTGAACGCGCTAATCTTAGGAACTACTGGTCCGATTTGAAAAAATATTTTAGTGTTGGATAGCCTATTTATCGAGGAAGGCTATAGGCTATATAACATCACGTTACGACCCACGTGGGCGGCGCAGTAACGATAAATTTAATTAAACCGCGGGAACATCTACTTTAAAATATTAAGTTAGGACTAGCTAAATATGGGCACAGTACTTTTTTTCTAGATGAATGGATCCTATGTATGTCTTTTTCTGTACCCGTGACCGTGACAACGAGTATGCGAAATGTCTGAATGATCTGTCAAATAATTTAGGCGGGAAAGCGTAATAAAAAAAAAACTCAAATTCACATTTACAATAGCTATTAGATATATAGCCACGCTTGTATATCCCTGGAGATAGGTATAGCAGCATTACTTTACATTTCGGTAGATGAGCTTAGTAATACGTGACAAGAGGCGAGCTTATTGCCGTCCACTGAACACAGGGCTAGCATAAGGAAGCGGGAAGGAGAAGGAACGGGAAAGGGGAAGGTGTGATTGGGCCTCCGGCACTCTCACTCAGCGAACGAAACACAACAATACTGCTATTTCACGTCGATATTCTGTAAGAGGGTAGTACTTCCCCGCTCGAGCCGGCCCATTCATGCTGAAATCGGCGAGGCTCTACTACTACTATCACTAATAAAAACATAATTAGTGTAATGAAACTTTATTATATAAATTATATGTTCTTATTGGAAATCGGATGCCAATCAGAATTTTTTGAGGAAAAATCCAATAACACATTTCGGTTTAAAGAGACATCTCAAAAAAGAACATTACATAGTTCACTTAAAATATGGGAAACTTAAATTAATTATAACATAACAAGTACATACTAACATTTTATATTCGATCACTCGAGTTTAAGTTTGTTAACATGGATATTTTCCGAAGGCATTGAATCACAAAACACACACATTCTTACGACGCAGGTCCTAACCTTAAACTATTGTTACAAGATCAATAAAGCAGTCAACAAAATTATTTTTTAGGATACAAAAACCGGCTTCCAGACTACACCTACATATACAAACTTCAACTAAAAAGTAGAAAATACAAAACTTTTGCTAGAGGGAACCGCAAAAAACCAAAACGACATCAATAAATTATATATAGGTGTTTTTGTACCTGATGATTTTCCCTAAAAGTGCTAAATCAATTTCGATAAAATTTATAGGTCCTCTGAAGACCTACCAAAACTAAAAAATCATCAAAGTCAATTCATAATTGGTGGAGTAATCGCGTAACAAACATACAAAATAAACATACAGTGAAATTCAGAACCTCCTCCGTATTTTAAGTCGGTTAAATAAATAACAAAAATTTTTGATCATCATTAGTTATGTAAATGGCGCTTAAAGCAGTAGGCACTAATATGCGCCCAATGCAAATTCGGATGCGTCTGTCGTTAGTATAAATTGCTTATTATGGTCTAGATATTGAAGTATGGGAGAATTTAATGAATTAATGAATACGGCGAGCTCTGGCCTGACCTTTTATACGCGGTTAAAGCGTTTCGGGAGATTTCTAGAAACGCCATACCCGGTATATAGCAGTACGAAGATTCGAGAAAGTTCCAGCGCTGTCTTTACTCTTCGAGAACCGATAAGCTACGTAGTTCCGAAAGACGTCAATAGATGGCGCTGTAATAAATTTTTAGAAGGAACTGCTGAGCTTTCCCCACTGTGCCGATAGGTGGCACTGGCTGTAATAATATAAATAAAAGAAGCAGTAAAGACAAAGCTCGTTATGTAGAAGCTAAGATAACAGACCAAATATCTAGAAACATAGTTCCTATAAAAATAAAAATCGTGATACTAAAACGCCATTAAAAATATAAAACGTCCTCCGCAGATACGCCCTAATCGCCCTGGCAGTAGCCACGATGACGCAACTCGAGGCCCTTCAACTTCAGGCATTACCTGACTATCCAGGAATCCTGCCCATGAAAAACGGCGTAGCTGTAATTAGCAATGATAAGTGGATCATAGTTAAGATATTAGACTTTAAGCTTATTGTAGAAGATTTAGAAGAAATATTTCGAGATTATGTCAACTAGATAGATTAGTAAACCATTTTGATAAGCATTTTACTTCTAATTTTATTAACAAATAGATTATTTACAAAATTTAATCATAGAAAAGTAAGAATAAGTTACACCTTCTATTAGGATTAAGCGTGGTTTATTCAATCCCTTGGGATCTTTAATTAAACTTATAACAGGAAATCTAGATAACAAAGATGACATTTTACATGTAATAAACTTAATGTGTTCAGGCTAAGCCCGGTAACCAGAGTAGACACCTCGTAACTGTCGACCAACTGAGGTAGTCGCGTCATGCCTGTTACCAGGCACACCCACCAAAAGCTTACTGTATAAAAGCTTATGTATTTTAGACATAGAGTTAGTTTAAAATTAGTTTACGAACTGAACAGTTGTATACTTGAAATAAATGTATCAAACATTTTAATCGCGTAATATTGTCTACGCGAATGTTATTTATTGAAATTAAACTACTATATACGGATTTTATCGCGTTGTTTATTTGACACTTTATTACAAAATTTTGACAGACTTCATGATACTTTGAGCTCATTCTGCGTAAATAGAAACACCCATGATTAAATTATGTTCGGGTACTTTGAAATAACTACACTGGAACATTGAGACAACTACCATCTTGACTAAGATGGTAGTTGTCTCAATGTTCCAGTCCCCGTGACCATAACTGCTGAAAAGCAACCGAAACGTCGGGGAAAGTGTAAACATAAATATAAACAGTATAATAGTATAGTAATAGTATAAATAGTTTTAATACTTTCAATAATTTAATTAGCTTAAAAATTAGTAAAGTTTAATAGTATTATAGTAGTGTAACAGTTTTTCAAAATTTTGTAATAAAGTATCAAATAAACAACGCGATAAAATCCGTATATAGTAGTTTAATTTAAATTTTAATCGCGTATTTTAAAAACTCGCCTCAGCGCCCGTAAAGTTTGACTAGCTAGCATTCTTACATGCATTATTGTAAACAATACTTTCAGATTTTACTTATAACGACGTTACAACCCACTTGTAACGTTTTATGAATATGGCCGTTTTTCTTTTAGTATTATATACCTATGTTGTTATGTATGTACATGTTATTGGTAATAAATGTCTCTACATTGTTTTAATGTATTCTTACCTACCTACAGCATATACATAAGACAAGTTAAAATGAAATGAGGAATATGAATGAGTTGGCACAACTCACATGCATGCAGATTTCTTTACGATGTTGTCCTTCGCCGTTGAAGCGATCGATAAAATTAATTATTTAATATGCCGATAACTTTGGAAAGTTAGTGCGTGCCTAAGGATTGAATTCAAGACTTGTGCAAGACAGTGCAGCGATCTTCTAGCTAGATTATCATTGTGTATTCAAATATCAATCAGTTAACACTTCCTTTTTTTTTACGTAGTCAAATGTGCCTGATGCATACCTACCCCCTCGCTACAAGGGGAGGCGAGAGGATTACCTATGTCCGGCTCTCCTGTACATCGGTTAACTAATCAATTAGCTAGCATCTAAACACAATGAAAAAGCGTTGTATCTCGATCTCAAGAGTTGGCCAAAAAACAAAATATTTTGTTGAGTATCAGGAAGTTAGTAACAGGTAAATGTAAAATATATATATAAATTACAGTTTTAGTAGACTTGACGTTCATAATTTGTTACTTTGTAATACTCAGTCTACTTAACCACAAAATGCTGTGATAAGGTGTACTTCAAAAGAAAACATAATATAGAAGGACTCGCTAGACCCACTTTATACACATGCAGACATTAAAATATCTAGGAATGAATCGACGGAGCTGAACAACGTGACGGGAAACAACAGCTGCGTTATAGGGGGCTAGTGTTCAAACAGATTGTTGGACTAGTCCGGTTATGCGGCGCTCATATCCGCCTGGCAGCTCGTAGAAATATCGAGGCATCTTTAGAACGTACACAATGTGTTTTGTAAGACAGTGAGAGTGGAAAGGGTTGAGACGTATTCGAGTCTCGATAAAATGTCGATTGATACGGTATTCTGTACGTTAGTACAGTTGATAATAATAATAATAATAATTGATGCTATTAGAGTATTCAGGGCAGACGCCGTTTTAAATCATCCATAGTTACCAATACACCAATCCATCAAACACCCATACCCATAGCCCATATATTAGAATCCATAGATAGCAATAGTCCTACGCCTGCTGCGGCTAGTGCTGCTGTAGGTGTTGCATCCCACCTTTGATTAAAACTCTCGAAGGGCCTCTTCACGTTGGACCCACGTCTCCGTGTAAGCCTCCCGAAGTGCCGGGTATTTTCCTAACGTATTAGGAATATACCCGTGAAAGAGAAACAAATAATAATAATATTCTACCACATACACACAACACCATCTAGCCCATACTAAGCAGAGCTTGTACTATGGAGTAGACAATGGATAAACATACTTTTTTTTTGTAAATACATACATATTATACATAGAAACACCGAGATCAAGACAAACATCCATGTTCATGCACACAAATGTTTGACTTGTGCGGGAATCGAACCCGCGACCTCAGGCGTGGCAGTTGGTTACACCAACCATTACGTCATCGAGGTTGTTGAAAGATTCGGATTTAAATGGTTCTGTTTATTTCGCAACATTTTTGTCGATACGCAACCTTGTTGTAGGGAGTTTAAATTACAGTACACATAAAATTTGCAAGTAAATTATGCTCATGCAAAGACGTCCTGTTCCATTACACTTATACAAAGTTTGGGTTTTAAGTTGCCTATCCAAAATTGTACATCGATGCATCTGTTTTAAGAACTTTTTGAAGGAAAGGCGCAATGATTTAAATAATCGCCTGGCTACGACTTTGTTGTACGTTTAATTCTCCATTCACAATAAAAACATTTTCTATGAAATCCAGAAATTATATGGCCGGGTCTAGTTCTCCATGTCTGTTTTTCAATGTTTGTAAAGTAGTGCTCCGCGACACAAGTAAACTAATTAACACTTAGTGCTGGATTTGTATAAAAATAAAATATACAGAAGTATTTTGTTAGTAAATTTGGTATCGATTCAATTCCGTATCGGTAATCAATATAAAATCAGTCAATAATCAAATTGAATATACAGAATGTTTTAAAACGAAATTAGAACAATGTTTATCATATCTCGGTCACCCGATATAGAATCGGATCGATATTTGCAACAGTGATATAGGCGACACAATGAAACTGACGATTAGAAGTCCATTATAGAAAGTTTTAGTCCATTATAGAGAGGAGACTGCGTGAACTAACTGTTCAGATGTTCTAGATTAAATAATAATAATATTCCACCACATACACACAACACCATCTAGCCCAAACTAAGCAGAGCTTGTACTATGGGTACTAGACAATGGATAAACATACATATATACCTTTTTTTGTAAATACATACATATTATACATAGAGACACCTAGACCAAGACAAACATCAATGTTCATGCACACAAATGTTTAACTTGTGTACATGATAGAACCCGCGACTTCAGGCGTGGCAGTCAGTTACACTAACCACTACGCCATCGAGGCCGTCATATAAATAATTTGCTTATAAATCTCGAGGCATGCGTGTTGGTCTTCTTTTTTATTTGGTTCACTTTGGTACTTTGGTAAACAACCATGCCTTGTAGACATATAGGTTGATAGAGAAAGCCTTCTCAGTAGCCTGTATCAAGTCTCTTCTATCCACAGAACAGAGAAACCTCGGTTGTAACATCTTAGCTAATGGATAACTTAGTACAGCAGAGTTCACACTTACCACCAGAAAACGTTCCCGTCCCGTCCACAACATGATTCTGAAATACGTATTCAACTATTCTGCGGTGTTATCGGAGCGCTATGACTTCTCCTTTTTTAAACGATGTGTATAGAGATCATCGTTATTACGGTAAGTAGCGATGGTTAGTGAAACCGACCGCCATACCTGAGGTCGTGGGTTCGATTCCCGCACAAGTCAAACATTTGTGTTCATGAACATGGATGTTTGTCTTGGTCTGGGTGTTTCTATGTATAATATGTATGTATTTATAAAAAAAAAGTATATACATGTATGTTTATCCATTGTCTAATACCTACCCATAGTACAAGCTCTGCTTAGTTTGGGCTAGATGGTGTTGTGTAAGTGATAGAATATTATTATTATTATTATTATATAACCTTGGCTTTGCCAAAGTTCATGAACAGTAGCGGGTAAAACTTACTATCAGGTCGCATGTCCTTCTGCCACTAACAGCAATAAAAAAAGACGTGATCTTAAGCCCACACTCAACATACCAAAGTCAGCGTGAAGTACTCTGCTCTACATGTTTTTCAAAAGTTGATAGTCAATTAGTATCAAGCTTCTTGTTTCTCCACACGACAGATGACGTTGTAAAGGTGAACACGTAGTTAAATATCAATCGCTGTTCGATTTCCATGACGAATTTAGTACTCTAGGTATTTTTTGCAAAGTGTCTAGTCGTCCACTAAACGGGCAAATAACATAAATTAGTCGTCCACTATAGGTACGGATGAATGAAATATATTAATCGTCCACTAAACGGACGTATTATATGTCCGTTTAGTGGACGACTAGCAACAGCCTATTTTTTGATAAATTTTCGAGAATCAGTTTGTCTAACTATAGGTACATATTCGCTAACATCGCATATGTAGAACACCTTGGACTGATGAAATGACCTTTGCTTTATATAATTACTAGCTTTTGCCCGCGGCTTGCTCGCGTTAATTTAGAATTTGACAATCAATTCGGGTTGTACTGTGCTTGTAATATAATTCAATCATGATTCGAACGACACGTGGCGCCATCTATTATCATAAGAACGTTATTATTGTTTTCCTCGGAAACAGTAATTTTTTGCGGGATGAAAGGTAGCCTATATCCGTTTCTGTACACCTGTTAACGTATATGCAAAATTTCAGGATGATCGGTTCAGTGGTTTAGGCGTGAAAAGGTAACAAACAAACAAACTCATTTTCGCTTTTATAATATTAGTTAGGATTAGGATTAGGATAAGTCAACATAGGGGTCAGTCGCCTCGAGGTAAGCCAGTTTCGTTGAGCTGGTCTAAATTGATGAACAATCAGATGTACTTGTACTCGAAAGAGTAATAGGTAATATGAACGTTAAAGCATTGATTAATAACGATTAATATCAGTTGATGACTGCACGAATGGCGATGTTGTTTAAGTAGGCGCCATGCCACTGCTACTTCAACAAGTACTGTGGGTTCGATCTTCACAGGAGACATATATTTATATCATTCAAAAATAGTTGGTCCGAGTATCAGTGCCGGATTAAGCAAGCGCGGGGCCCGTAGCAAATTCTTTCGAGTGCTTGCATACGTCAGACCGACTGAAATTCTACACATTTATACGAGCGACTTTTTGTAGAACTTGTGCGTTTACCGTATGAAATTTGGTGTAGGTATTATTTACGCCAAGGAAATAATCGGTTACCGATTGTCTGACGTGGATTGTCTTAGTAGGAAAAGTTGTAACATTTCACGTTTTTGTGACATCAAGTAAATTCAATATCACACATCTTAAGTAATAAGTTACACTCAAAAAATTACGCTCAGGCAGAGATGAGTGGGTTTAAATATGCGGGGCCCGTAGCAAAATTTGCTATTCTTGCTACGTGGTTAATCCGGCACTGCTGAGTATGGGTGTCATTTTGTGTCCGTTGTTTAAATGTTTGTAAAGTCCCTCTGGACACAGGACTCATAACTAGTAGGAGCTTTACTTTTTAAAATAGATAACATTGTAAAATAATTTATGCCATCAGTGCAGCTTTACATGGTTTGCCTTATTTTTCCACATTGTTCTTGTAGAAATCTACCTACCCACAACAAACTGTACTGTCGTATTTAATTTTATCTTACACTATTCAGGCGCGGATCCAAACATAAGATTAGGCCGACATCTTGCTCGGTATCTCACTAATCCGAGCTCGCAGACATACTGGCGACTGATGAGACGAATGTTCGTTTGATGTTTAGCAAAGGATTATTTGGAAGATACAGATAGCTCAATAGAATCCTATCTAATCACACCTGTGATTTAGTTTAAGCTTAGAAAATATGTTACATTCTTTTAAGATTTCAATGTTTTTGGTTTACTGATATATAATTTTAAACGAATTTTAGAAGGTTTCAGCCAATACTGCATGTATTGACTAACGCTATAAAATTATAATTTTTAAGAGATACCTGTAGAGGTTTGTATTTGATGGCTATATTAACGACACGCATGGCGCAGTGGCTCAGTGGTCAACGTAACGTCAGTGCATTTTATAATATTCTGACACAAAAAAACACAATGATACTACGATTAGTCTGGATTTAAAAAAAACCACCATCACAAATCGCATTGTTTTATTTTAGCTTAACATACTTTACATTACACCTAGCTTCCAGAGGATATCTTATCTCATGTGGGGGCCAGTCAGTGCAGACCGGCGACACTTCGACCCAATGGGACCTTTTGTGTCGACACTCTCCCAATAACGACTGCCATAGATGTTCATGGCAGCCGGGACCCACGGCTTAACGTGCTTTCCGAGGCACGGAACAGGCGATAATAATTATATTGTCAATCAATACGGACATAACTTCTAAAACTCATATAGCTTCCGAAAGTCAGAGGTGCGCGACGTGGGTTCGAACCCGAGACCCTCTATATTGCAGTCTATTGGTCTCCCCACTGAGCTATCGCTGCTCTTCCAGAGGATAAGCAGAAACTTATCTTCAAATTTCACCACCTAGTATTTTATTCTTATGAATTATAAAATGAGTGTATAAGGTGCCATCTAAAGGCACATTTCTAGCCTCCGTTTTGCGATTAAGAATTTCTATTTATGTCTATTAGAAAATGTTAAGAATTGAACTCGGGATCTCACAAGAGTACATCGAGATCGTGTCTTTGAAGTATAAATAGGTCGTAAAGATGGAGCATGGCCCGGCTGGAAAAGACCCTTGAACACGAACCTTGTTCACGACGTTAGCCGCTTAACATTTGCGAGATTTTTAATAATTCTATTATTCGTAGTAATAAGTAGATATAAGCCCGGTTGCTATATTATGGGACGAGTCGTTTTAGTTACGGACAGTTTAATTTTGACATATTTTTCATAGAATATGTGTCGAAAATTAACTATCCGTAGGTAAAACAGCCTCCTTTCTTGATATAGAACCCAGATCATATCTAATTTTACAGCAATTATATAAAGAGGATGGTTAATTTTATGTCAATGTATGAATACAGAATAGTTTTCGGAATATTTTAATTCAATAAATGGTGTTGTATATTGATTCATAGTTCGGCTATTTATGTCGCTAACTTTCAACACAAGGTAAAACCCTACTCACCGCAAGCATACAAATCCTTGCGGTGAGTAAGATTTTCAGGGTCTTTAAAAGAAACCGCTGTTCTGTAAGCTGGGGACTCGTAGTTTTTGACTTATCCGCAGTGATGTTTTCTATGAAGAATCAGCTACGCATGATTGTTATTCCTGGTGTTACTTGTAACCGCTTTCATTAGGCAGAACATATGCCTGTTTATCGTTTTGATCGTATAATTAAGGCCTAGAGGCCAATGAATAGATAAATAGCGGCTTTTTAAAGTGAAACTTACGTATAGGCTCTGGAATGAGTTACCTGCGGCTGCGTTTCCTGACCCGAGCGCTATAACATATCCTTATTTAAAGCGAGATCTGCAGAGAGCATTACTATTATAGTAAGCGGCTTGGTCTATGCCCTTGACATTGCCGAAGTCCAAGAGCGGCAGTTTACACTTACCGTCGAGTGAGCTGCTAGCTAGTTTATCACTAGGGACAATAAAAATAAACTTCTTATATACACTTCTACATGCTTGTACTGCCGCAAAAGGGTAGGCAGAGATTTATTCGCAGAAAAGACTATTTAAACCAGAGGTGCCCAGACTTTTTTCTCGTAGACTACTTTTAAAATTTTGCTGGTTCCGGTGGACCCTCTGCAGCTACATTTCTACAATATTCCTGGGCATATTCGTATTTATATTCGTGAAGAATCAAAACAGTTCATGCAATTCAAAACTTTGATCAAATCTCTACGGGCTGACTTCTTATTTTTGAATTTCTCGGGACTGAACCTACCGCGGTAGGCGGGCTTTTTTTTTAGTATTTCTCTACCGAAAAATTGGTAGGTTCGAGACCACTGGTACTGAATATGGAATGTGCAAGTTTTTACAAGTAACAGTCGCTGAGCTTCTTAAATATTATCTGCCTACATTGATAAGTGAACTCAAGCCAACATTTTAGTTCTTCACTATCGAAAGCAAATAAATTTTCGTGGAATCCGCTTACGAATTGTGAGCCCCCATTTTTTGTCATGCCATCGTAGACCCCGTCAAATCTCCCGTGGACCCCTGGGGGCCCACCTGGACCACTTTGGGAACTACTGATTTAAACTATATACATTATCGCTAGAAGTCCCCCCACGGTTTGATCCACGTTGATGGTTAATGCTCCGCTCCCGTGGCTTGTAGCGTGATGTTATATAGGATCATGCATTGTCGAGAATTGGCCTATCAAATGCAAAATACTTTTTAATACTGACTGTTACTTACAAAGCTTGGCGCGTTCAAATAAATAACGGCTTATGTTTAACTTATCACCAGATATAGTAAAATATAACAGTTAAAAACAGTAAATGTTCACCAAAAATAGTAAATGATTACCAAAATTAAAACCGGATTTTAATACCAAAAATATTAATTGCACAGCAAAGAGATCAAAATAAGTCGACGGAGCCCCGCTACGCGGGGCTCCTATTTTTGGGTGGGTTTAAGAAGGAACCTAACATAACCTAACCCTTCCGAGACGGAATGCAGTGATTTGAGGCGTATAGGTGCTCGTTATGATGTATTTTAGTAAGCATATTTTGGTGTGCAATTACTATTTTTGGTGGTTAGATATTATATTTAAGTATATATACCATAAATAACAAACTAACTACAGTTTTATGATATTATACTGGTATAGACTATTGGGAGAAAACGATACGAAATAGTATTAACTAATAGCTAATTAACGGGTTTTGTTGAGCAGTTTGTCTTTTCTCAAAATTCAAGCTAACTTCAAACCAAAATTCATCAAAATCGATTCAGTGAACCATGATAATCGTTTTACTGTCATCTTTATTATATAGTATAGATTATAATATCTTAAATTTAATATCTGTATACTTCGGTATCTTTCAAGTTATACCATTATATACATACATTTCCAATGCAATGTATTACTCTGCAAAAGATGCTGATTAAGTCAAAGTCAAAGTCAAAAATCATTTATTCATTTAGGTCACAAAGTAACACTTATGAACGTCAAAGTATATAGGTTAGTGAGTTTACTAAGTTACTGAAGATACATTTAGGTTAGTTGCTAGGTTCAGGCAAAGGGTAGAGCCTATGAGAAGAAACCTGCAAGAAACTCACGGCCACTCTTTTAAATCGCCAGTTAAATATAATTTCAGTATTTTACAACTCAGATTAACAAGGTGTTACAGCCATTATGCCATATACTACTGACTATAAAAAACTAAAGATAATAACAATAATAACTTAATAATATTATAGAAAGGAAATAATTTGAGCTAAGATATATTATTTAATATAAATCTAAAATAGACAGTAAGATGGCATGATGGCGCATACACTTACACTTTGTGACTATGCAAAGGCTTAAATTGACTTATAAGTAATAAAGATCTTTGAATCCTGTATGCAACAAGCAACTAGCTCCATGAGTTTTTGTCATTTAAGTAGTCGTTGACTGAATAATTAATTAATTAATTAGCCTGTTAGTCATTGTTCTGATATTATTGCCGACAAATATAACTAATTTAGTCTAAACAGAAACTAAATTATCAAATACATTTTATGGATACAATAATGTATGGTAGAATATATTCATATTATTAACATCGAATAATCACATCAAACACTGGTAGCAAACTTGAACAGACGAAATCAAGCCATAAATAATATTATCGACAAAAAATATTATAAAAAAGAAGCATCACACGTATTTTATAGCCCGATACAAAGAAATAATTCTCATATCAACATTGCAGAAACTAGACTATAACAAAACGAGCGAGTTCAATCATGCGCGGCGCTCCCGTTATTTGTTCTCACAGTTCTAGGCATTGAAGGAGACCTAGGCTGCCTATTGCGACATTATTGAAGTCTAGACTAGACTGGTGTGAAATTCGCACCGGCCGTAGCTTTCGCGATTTCAATGGTTGAGATTGATCGAGGGAAACCGGTCGCGCCGAGGTCTGTTGCACGTTCGGCCACATATTATTTGGGAATCATTTTATTTCAACCAACAGATGATCTTGAAATATATTTCTCTTAATAAAAAACATCTTACTGTTTTACGTTATCGGTCCTTACTCCCACTCTATCTCAGTAACCTAGATTTATGTTTAAGCGAAATACTTTGCATAGTATTATTTTGTGTTAAAATATAATTTAGCGCAGGAACTGATAATGCGAGATGCATTAAAATTGCTTGACAACAGAAACATCTTCACCTTGAACATGTTACTAATCTTGTTCAACGCTAAACAACTGTGCTGTTCTTAAAATAAAATATTCGTCAGACATTTATTACATTGCAAAATATTGAACAAGATGTCTCATGCGGGACGCAGACGGTGTATCAAACGGAGGCAGAGCCGCGACGGCCGACACCGTCAGCCGGCCGCAAGGCGGCGAGGGGGCGCTCAGACCGGATCTCAGACCCTAAAATAAAAACATCTATCGAAATAATAATACGCACTGCTTACCCAGGACAAGTACGCGAAACGAATGGCGTTGACCCCCTGAGCATTCCCATGCTAAGTTGCGGACCAACTGGATTTTTCTTAATGGTAGGGTGGTACTACGCTTATAGAACTGAATAGGCCTTTCAAACGTGTGTTTGGACTTATTAGCTTTTATTTCTAAGACTAGCTTTCATGGGAGCTTCGTTGCGGTCGCTATCGGGCATCGCGCAAATTAATGAATGGCGTACGAACACAAGTGGTGACACTTGAGTTTTAAGATAAAACATTAATTGGAAGCGATCTGTTGATAGGTACAACTACCTCACCTCTTTGTCTAACGAGATTTTATATTACAATTAACTCGCGTTTGTGAGAGACTCGTCTTAAAAACAAGTATTGAGAAAAGGGGGAACATAATTTCTTTAAGAATAGATTGTAGTACTTCTTTTATTTAATGTAAAGCTGAACTTTAGTACAATCGAGAAAGGGGACCTAGTCACATAATAGACAAATAGGTGAGGTCAAATGTCACAATGATTTTAGACCTTTCGTCCCTTTCGCCGTGCAGTCAGAGTCTGGCTAGGTTCCTTTCGAACTTTCAATACATCCGTCCAGACCCGTCTTGTGAATTGTATAATTTAACCGTGCCGTCTTTTCTTCCATTCTACTTTTGTTCAAAGCAGACAAACCCGTTGCCACGGCATAAAGAAATAAAAATTAATGGATGTCCGAACAATGGGGGAGAAATTGTGATAGGTGAGAGTAATCTTTTGGGACCAGCGTCAATTCTTGTTCTTTTATTTTTCGCTAAGAATCCCCAATTGTTGAGGTTAAATAGGGTTAGCCGTGGTACGATCTTTGCTCGATTTTGAATTGTAAATTATGTTTCGAGTAATCACTTGCTCATATTCACACCTAAGTCTCTGTTAAAGATTGTATCGTCCAGTAAAATTGACAAATTAGGAAGGGTGTAAATTAGATCCAAGTTATTCACGAAGAGAATAAAAATATTTGTTTTACATTGGACTATAACAACCTATTAAAGGTAGGTAAGTCTTCTAAGAATATTATTTTTATTTTATTACAATAAAAAAGCGGCGCGTTGGATGATAGCAATCGTTTTTAGTTGAGAAAATGCTTTGTTACACATGGATAAAGTAATTAACTAGTGTAAATTTAATTTAATCGTTTTGGGACTTGAAATACTTTAAAAGATTAATTAGAAAGACAAATGTATATTTCTGTTATTTGGGGACAGAATTATGCGCGTTTTAAATTAACTATAACATGAAGCTCACAAAAATCTATGAGTAATCAAGAATTACCTTTAGAATTACCTCTATCAGCCCCAGTAATATGAATAAAATTAGCAGTTAGGCATAGTAACTGTAGATAATGGGCTCTATAAGAAATTACTGATTAGTTCATCCAACAAACGGAACAACGAATTACCTATACCATTATCTATGTTTGCGCGGGAAAATCATTCTGATTCTGCACGCATGCTTATACTTTTCGTGATCGAAACAAAGATATAGCGAACATAAATCCTGGTCATGTCACAAGAGAATGCTCGTGTAATTTCGCCAAAGAATTCTCAAATTGCACCGACAATGCTGCACCTGTTCTTGTGAAGTTTTACCAAATTGCTCTGTCCGCTTTGATGAGTGACAGAGATGATATTTAAAAAAATTTCATTAATAGTATATAAACGATTTCAACACGATATCATATTATTGTCCAGTTAATTGACATAATTAGATTAATTATGAAGGCTGGTTTATACGGCAAAGTTAATAAAAATATGCAGCAAGTTTATCGCGATGATAATAATTGATAATAATACACCCACCTATTAACCAACTTCAAAAAAGAGGTCGTCTTTATTCGTTCCTTTTTAAAAGGAGACCTTGTGAATCATTTTATAAATCCCTAATCTAATCAATTTTGTCCATTAGGTAATTCTGTATTATTTTAGGTGAACTGTGTATATTATCGACAATAAATAGTGTAAGGAGGTATATAATAATTATAATAGATAAATTAATATACCTACACTTTGAATCTATAGAAACATCAAAGTTTGAGAAAATGCCAAATAACTCTAATATTATTATATTATAGTTTCCTTCAATACTTACCGGATTAACGTGATATAAAAGAGTGTGATTAACATCTGCGTATTCAGCGTTTATTCGGTACACTAATACTATCAATAATATGTGAAAGCGTTTCTATAATTAATTATCATAAAACTAGATAGGTACTTATTACCAGGAAATATCCTTGGATAAATGTCGTAAAAACAAAATTTTGAGTAATGTGTGTGTAAACATTACCAAGCTAATAGGTGTAAGGAATTTCGTACGCTACTATCTAAGCATAGTGGGCTCGCTATATACGTCATCATTACGTCTAATTGCCATACTACTGACTAACGCCTCTCTGTATGATATACAGTTTTCAAGACAACGATGCAACAGTGTAAACGTAGAATTAGAAATGAGGAACTTTGTATTGATTCACGATAATGTGTGCGTGGTACCGCTTTATTGGAATTACCTAAGTACATAGTATAGCTATTATGAAATCTGTGGTAGTAATGTGAACTTGGCAGCATGTTGCTGGTGCACTGAACTATATTACATATTTTATATTTATAGATTTTATACTGCATGTGCGCGAATTATAATCAACAACATTCAATATGACAATCCTAATTCACTAATAATCAAAGTGTCTATCATAAACATCAATGTATTAACAACGTTCATATCAGTAATACGCAAACACACGCAAATTTGTTAACTAAAACATGTACCTATACAAAAATAGTAGGACGTATTGGTCTCATGACCAATAGCGAATGTATGTATTGCAAATTTGAAATGCGCGCTATACGTTGCCATACACACGATTTTATAATAGGCACATCTGTGACACCAGGGCCAGACGTGTCTATAGTAAAAAAAAAAAAACAATTTGTGGTCTATTGAATATGCGACGCGCCGCGCACTTTGCAAAGGTCGAAAACCTCCGCGACAATGGACAAGATTCTTCCACGATTTAATTGCGCTTTACAGCTCTTAATATGTGTGCTCATTATAAATATATAAACATTATAACCAATTTGAGAGATTAGTTAAACGAGGTAGGTGCAGCGTATTGCTATAAAAACATAATAAATATTATTTGCGACGCGACGCGTCGATGATTACTCGTGCCGCGAAGACGCCCTTGAAATAACAAAAAAATAAACAAATAGCAATGACCTCGGCACACATGATAGACACGAATACTTACACTATTATTCAAACTGAGTCAGGTCAGATTAGGGCGGGCATTATAATTCATAGTACACGTTTGGTGAACACGTTATTATAAAATAGAACTAGAATCACCGGCTAGTTTAATTTGATAAGGTGACGTCATCGTCGTCTGGGCCCCCAATTTGACGTCAGCTAGTACAGTGACCCACAAATCTACAGACACAATAAATTCAGCAACGTACGATGCGAAACCGCGCGGGGGTCAATGAACTGTTGACGTATTTAAAATACGCACAAGTAGGTACCTTATCGCGAAATGTAGTACGCGGCGCGGCAAGCGGAGCGAGCTTGCTGTGCTATGTGTTTGCAAAATGGTTATTTATAGATGTGAGTGTCCGTGACGGATGGTTCGTGCTATTTCTAAGGTCCAGAGAATTGGTGAGTAATAACATTTTATGATGTAAGTATTAAATGTTCTCCAAAAACTAATATTAAACATATCAAACCTTTATTTTGAGTTTCCAATTAAGTTCGTGTCTAAATAGTTTTGTTTACTTTACGTCACTGGTTGATATTGTATTTGAAAAACAAAATTATTCTAAAGAAAAGAAAACATGACAAAGTCGTATTTGTTGTAATTGTCAAAATTTTAAAATAGTGATGTCCTGTATTTAACCGTAATATTAACTCTAACCTAATCTTATTCTATAATCGGTTTTTAATTTGTTTCTAATAACACGTAAATAATTTTCTATGAGACATCAATTAGAGTTATCGCAAGTGCGAAATCTTTTTCTCAAGACTTAAACAACGCCGGAAACTCGGTGAGAATTCGTTTTGCTGCTATAATTTTAACGCTATTGATATTAAGAAAATGTGAGAAAGGAAGTGTGTCTGTCGTGCTGCTACAAGACACTACACCAGAGTTCTTTCTTTGTAAAGAAAGGAAGAGTCTGTGTTAACGGGTCGAACGATTTTCGACTTGATACGCGCTATCATTAAGATTCATATTGGCAGTGAAAGAACCACATTGGAACCTTGTTCGTACAAAACGAGGCACCCGCAGTAGCCGCCCTACCTACCCACATAATGCGACGGATACAGATCCGAGTTTCTTACTTACACATACACGTGAAGTACGAAGGCCAGTTTTAAATAATGTGTATGTGTCGCGAATACATACGGCTTCGATGATCAGCAGGTGTAAGCGAGCTAAAAGCAAGGGGTTATTGCGATTAACTCTTTTATCCCTTCGTTTCCATATGAAAGAGTAATGAACCTTGTTCTACTATTGGACAACGTCGATTAGTAACCGTGTGATTTTTATTTCGCATAATAGCAGCATTGCATTACACGCAATAGATCTACTACTTACTTACTGCCTTGATATTTATATTTATATGTTGATATATTTTAATAATTATTTCGCTACATACTGATTGAAATCCTATAAGTTTTATCTTTTTATTTGTTCCAATAATTAAGACCGTACTGATTGGTATTAAGTCATTACACTAATGAAGTAAGATTCCAATTAGATGATAATATAATATATATTATGACAGCAGTAAGTTATATATTTCAATGTATGGCCAGTTCACTTTTCAGAAAATCATTTATTATTTTGATAATATAAAAAGATAAAACTAAAGTAACTAATTGTAACAACAAAGGCGAAACTGGCAGTGAATCGATTGCGAGTAACGAAGGTCAGAGGGTTTGCAAGTGTGCGTATGTATGCAAGTATGCAGGCGAGCTCGGTGCGGCGTCGCTGCTGCACGCCTGCACCGGCGGTTGCAACACCCTCCCCCCTTCATTCTCGACTTCTCGCTCGTCGCCGTCTTGCCGCTAGCCTGTCTCACCTCGCGGCCGGCAGCCTTGCGCGACGCGCCGCGCTCTTTCACATTCAAAATTATTCGCAAATCGCAACCATTGCAAAAACTCTCTGTGCAATAAAAATATTTTATATTTCGATGCGTTCACAATTAGTTTTAAAACAGAGAGGTTGATAAAAGTTAACAAAGAAATTAAGTGCCTTTAAAACTTTGAATGCACTCCTCGTTGCATGTCCCGCGCGCGTCGTTATGTTATGAGAACCCCGTACCCGTACTGGCGGTCACGTTGACGTCGCGCGGTGCCGCCATATCTGTCTCGGCCACCAACTAGCAAAATTAATAGGTAATTATTTTCGTGTACAGTGTTTCTGATTGATTTTGTTGTTCAGTGATTGTGTGTTGAAGTGTTTTCTCTCTTTTGCCATCCTTTGTGCTGATTCCAATCGGATTCTTTCTGGAAATTGAGGCGCGCGCCGGCCGGTTCTTATCGGGTGCAATGCAGTTGCAGTCTCAACTTATTGCAGTTTTGCATTCGCCAAAGTTTCATGCGCGGAAAGTTTCTAGTGTTTATTTATTACTTCAAGAGGACTGTAAATGTGTTTTAAAGTGAATATTCGTTAAAAGTGATATGTGTAGCAGTTTCTAAAGAGCCGTCACAGTTTACTCTGCTGTGTTATTTCGGTCATTGACCGCCGGAATTCGCATCTCCTTTATATTAGTGCTGTTGTTAGATTTTTTGACATCATTCAGATTTTCGTTTTTTAGGCTCAAAATTGTGTCACCTCACTAGAAGAATGCAATGACCCGCGCATTCGCTTTTTGAAATTTCACCTTCACCCGGATGGAATGAGGAGTGCACAATCCCATTGTTTCACAGTTTCATATGTTTGAACATCATTTGTTTTTTTGTTTTTCGGACGATTAGAGCGTTATCATTTTCTTCCAAAATTACAAAAATTACAAAATAAAGGTAAATATTATTTCTTTAACCAATAATATAAATAAACATACATATGTAAATTAGCCAAAAAATATTTGTAACCATTGCTCACACGCGTGGCTTCCTTGAATCGCTGCTAAATGACATCATCTGTAGGCAAGCCAAGTTAGGTCCTAATTTCTAGTGTCCTAAGTTTAATAAAGTTTACCCTAAACTGTTGTATTGTACCCAAAAGTTGCAGTCATTAAGTGTAGTGTGTGTAAAATGATGCAGAATGGCGGAGGGCAATGGAGAGATACCTATTGAAGAAGTATCTGGGAAGGACTCCGATGTTGGCCGAACACCAGATTATCGCAAACTCATTGACTATGGCTTGGATCCTAAGGTAAGCATTTTAAATATTAAGTTACTTGTATATGTGTCTTTCCCTGTAAGATACTTAACCTTATTCTAAATATTTATTGCAAAAAAAAAGTTCTAGGAGCCAAAAAGTTCTTGCCGCTACAAAACTTTATTTTACCTACATACTTTATTTTCATAGTTCTAATGCTATAGATACCTGAGTCTGCTTGTCATGTTTTAAGCTTAGTTTTTCTGTAAAGACTTCAAATATATTATTGGTTTATGAACAAATGACCTTCCTTTACTATAGATTGACTGTCCATCTCGGTGTCCATCTCGGTGTCCCGGGGTCACTTCAGATATAATGTATGAAATATGCTTGTAACTGAAAGACAAAGGCCTATTATGTTGTATCTGGGATGTCATAGAGGCCAATTGCAGTTAACCTCAGTATTATCAGTGTTTGATATAGTAGAAAGTCTTATAAGAATGCACCCACAGGGCTGTAACAAATATTTATTTCTTATTGGAATCTGGTGGGCTTGTCTATGGTCATATTACCCTGTCCTCTTGATGATCTTATTAGAACCTATATCTACATATGCAAGCCTAGCAGAAAAGTACAGCTCCCATAAATCTATTATAGCATAGGCAGTGCCTAAGCAGTGTGAATCTATTTGAATCACCACCATTATGTCATAAAAGGGCTTCCTCAGCCTACCCAATCAGTGTTTTAATGTCTATCTTAAATAAATATCTATTTAAATTATTTTTGCAATGTAAATTATGGTGTTATATAGTATATTCAAAATTATGCAATTCTCATAATAATTATCTTTACTACATATTCCTACAATAATTTTTTTCATAATACTTGGTCTTTATAGATTAATAATATCTAAGTAATAGAACTAATAGAATACTTCTTGTTAGTATGATTCACTAATCTTATAGAATACCAATTTTCTAAGAAGTCCATGTAGAAACTCATATTTTTTTTATGTTGCTACACCTGAAAACTTGAGGAAATGTTATTATGTTGGTAGCAGCATTTGCACTTTCTCTCTGGTAGTGTTGACCTTTGCCATTTATTATCAGCCCACCTACAATGCATGGATGGAGACTTGCATGTTTAAAAAATGTTTTGATGGCCATAAAGTACCTAGATCTCTATGGACTGTTGTTGCAAAAAAATATTAACAACAATATATAGAAATAGTTTGTGTAGAGAAATATACCTAGCCAATATTGAATGCTATTTTCAAATATATGAGTTAATACAATTTTATCGCCTATAACTATTCTGTAATCTTAGATAAAACATAGTCGATTGAATAATACTCCACGCATTGGCGGAATTTAAACGAAAATGCATAGTTTTGTAAGTGCATTGAATCAAATTGGTATTCTGCATATGTTATAGGAATCCAATAAGGTTGCCAATTGTGGCTGCCTCTATGTATGTACCTATATATCGGCTGTATATATGTATGTTGACAAATTTATCATTCGGAAATCCTTATACGCATGAGGTCAGTGCGTGGTATGCGTCGCGAGGGGCGGGGAAAGCGCGGCGAGAGGGTGAGCACTGAGTAATTTTCCTCGTCACTGTCCTTACAAGTTTCTGTAGGTACAAAATATATTATTCTTGAAGAAACAACTTGATATATAGATAGTGCACGCATATAGCTACCTATACCTACCACAACGCCGACCCACCCCTTATCTTACCTATAGCTAAATAATTATTGGTTTATTGTCGTGAGTTGCGATGGTCAGTGCATCGACTATATTATCGGGAATATAGTCATGTGATAAGATATCTAGCAATATATAAGCATATATTTTGTAGTTCTCAGCAGCAATAATAATAATAATATATTGCAATGTATATGATATACATAAGCCGTATTGCTAAAACGGCGTATGCGCCGTGCAAAGAAAATCCGTAGTATATTGTATGTAAAATTTCTTCGAATATTGTTTGATTTCTAATGTTGCTAATGTGACAAAAACGGCTCTAATGATAATGACGTCACTACTTATTGTCACTATGGTTGGCAGTTGACCGTAGAAACATGTCTCACATTTGCGGTTTGTTGCAATATGAAGTAATTTTCAGGCGCTAAAAACACATACTAAATATTTTTATTTATCAGTTATGTATTTTAAATTTTGAGGCCACAATTCAAATATTAGCATGTACCCTGTACCTTATACTGGTATTGTATGCACAATTGCGAGATAGGGCTCACGATATTCGCTCATAAATTTTATAAGGATCCAATAAACGATAGTCATTAATAAATTGCTGCGTTTTACGTTCAATTGCAGTCATTAACCAAGCTCGTTTGGACATGTGGTTGACTACTAGGTGTCGAAATTTCCATGATGCGAACAATCCATAAAAACCATACTGTGTACTGTACCAAAAGGTTCTAATCTTGTCATGGTAAAGGCATTGTTTAATCTAGTATGGTTACGTATATCCTAAACAGAATCGCGCATAATGTTGCCAGATATAATCTCGATAAGGAAGTCAGTCCGTATTTAACGATTTCTTGAGAGAAGATTATATTTAATGTTAACTTTTGTGTCGTTTCCAGGTAGCAGCTAAGCTCGACGACATTTATAAGACTGGAAAGCTAGCGCACGCTGAACTGGATGAACGTGCGTTAGATGCCTTAAAAGAATTTCCATCCGACGGTGCTTTAAGTGTTCTTGGACAATTTTTAGATTCAAATCTCGAGCATGTATCTAATAAAAGTGCTTATTTATGTGGAGTCATGAAGACCTATAGGTGAGTATCCCATCTTGCATTATTACACTTGGCAACCCGATCAAAATATTGGATGATTGCCAAACTGCCCGGTATATCTAGGTCACAATCTTGAAAAATTGATTTGACATATTATCGGCCGCGTTGCGGACGACCGTTGAATTTAAATCGCTCGGCCCTCTCTTTGAGTTACACTAGGAAATGATGCTGTTTTATGTACTGCACGACCTTGTCGCTGAATCGACGCAGAATTTAAAAATAATCTTTGTTGCACTGCGGCGAGCCTTCGCAAAACCGATCACCGGTAAGGCAGTTGTCGACCAATCAAAAAATCGTTTATACAATCTGCCAAATGAAATATCTTGAATCGACCTTTTGCAAAAGAGGTCATTCGATCATTACATTGCAATAAAAATTATTGCCGCGTCTGAAATGCCTCCATATTGACCCTAGCTAGACAGATGTCATCTCCCGCAATTGTTATCCGTTTACCAGAGGCAAGTCGGTCTAATATCTACAAAGCTGTTGCCGAGCCAATAAGGTGACGACACGGCTTAAACGAAGAGTTCTGATTGGTAGAAACGCCCTTGCAACTGCGCTTTCCAGCTGTTTTGTTAATAGGCATAATTATTGTTTAACGTCTTAACGTCCAAGCGAAAGGGGTTTTACCTTTTGCAACCTTGAAAGTTACTCATACAAAATGTCATTTAAGAGTAAATCTTTGCCGACTGTGAATATGTGGGAAGCTAATCTTTACATTATGTATACCTGTTAGATATAGTTTACAAAGATAAGATATGTCAATGGTATTATACGAGAGTCGGTAGTCAATTGATACGTACCACAAAGCCTATACTGGAATGTCGTATGCGACAAACTGACTGACGGATCATTTCGCTTGTCCCCGTGTTTATTTGCGCCGGCACATGATTAGATTACGGATGGTCATTACCCCTGTGCATTCGTGATGCAGAACCTGTTTGTGGGATTTAATCAAATGCTAATTGGAATTACCTTTTGTAGTACACTCGGCTACACATCAAGTTAGACACCCTATATACGCATAACTACGCTACATACAAAATAGAGAATTATTGTCGGAAAGGGACAGTGCATAGTGGTGTCGATGTAATGGTAAGGATAGAGCGTAACAAAAGTATAACGCACTCTCTCGCACGATTCGCAGCGTTCAACTTCTAATAGTTCAAAGTCCAAACAGTCTAGGTTGATGTGTCGCTGTGTGTACATGGCTTTTGTAATTCTTTTTGTTTATCCAGTTTCGTACATCCATAATTATTTTAAATTGGATTTATAATAATGTCCTGACGACTAGAACGACATTGCGTATCCAGTTTGTGAGTGCGTTGCCATCTAATAGTTTAGTTGCCGTGGATGTTATTTAGATGTGGGCGAGCAGGTCAGCCCAGTGTTTTGTTACAGTACGCATTCAGGCATATTATACTTAATGTTAAAGACACATGTAACCGCAGTTATTACGACCAGCTTTAACTACAGAACCTTAGTAGGGTTTAATATCGTGCATTCCTTATTCTGGTTTTGTAAAGTCGTTGAACGGTGGTTGCTATTTCTGGAAGAGGTAAATACCGTAAAAGCTATCATAGTAACGATTATCCTGTTGTATTTCAGACAGAAAAGCAGAGCGGGCGTGCAGGGCGCGCCTGCGCTGACTGCCACTGTCCAGGTGAAGGGCCCTGATGAAGAGAAGATCAAACAGATTTTGGCCCGGACCGGGTACACATTAGATGTTACCACAGGTCAGTATAGATATAAGCTTTGATGAAGAAAGAATATTATAGATGGTTATAAACTTCTTTATTTTTCGCCATCAGAAATCCGCTATGTTAATAAATAGGTTCATATCCCCCTCTCAAGATACATGTTCTTCATATACCTACATATATAACTAGTAGATACTGAAACGCGATCAATGAACGCAGCGGCCATTTTTATGCCGAAGCTATTCGCGCCATTAGCCGGTGGTTTAGCTCGTCGTCGCTAGATGGCGATACTAGGGTCACATCAGTGCTGCCACAACAAAATAATATTTGAAAGTTGAAGTAAATACTCATAATATTTTACAGTTTAAAATATGTAAATACCTTATCTTGTTCATAATTTCTGTGTGTGCTTAACCGTGGAGACATTAATTCATTAAATGTTAGTACATGGGCGCGAGAAATAACGGTGGTGGTATTTCATATCAGACACGGGAGAAATAATATAACGGCGAAACATTCTTACTGGCATCTGATAACACGTTCAGTACACACTTTGGAAATTCTTATTGGTTGTATAATTTTCCTAGCCTGTGGCCGCAAAATTTTTGGCGGGAATGTAATTATTCTTAAAAGATTCTTGTAGGCTTGTTCAGAAATAATGTTGTACCTATGAGTTAACATACAATTGATTGAATTATTCTGCACGCTTGCTATACTATTTAATGGCGAGTAACATTAGTGGAACTTTTATCCCAATGTATAGGGATAAAAACTGTTATGTAGGTTAACACTGCGCCGAGCAAAATGTGCCAAAACAGGTGGTCACAGTTAAGATGATAGAATCAAATCTTTTTGTTTAATACAAATATAAAATATACATTTACCATAACAATGAATGTGTTTACAATTACTCCGTGTTAAAAACTTTAAATAGTTAATATTTTCGCCTACAAAATTACGCAAATTTGCACGAAAAATGCAAAGACGTAGCTCGTATTAAGCGATTTTTTAGATTATAACAGTAGAAATCTATCCTATTTTACAACTTAAACGAAACATAAATAGTTATATTACAATTTGTCCGTCCTAAATATATAAGTTACTGGTTGACAATAAAGATACTTATTTATCAAAAAAGCACTTCAAATCCTCCATACAATTTTACTATGGCGGCCGCGCGCCGATTTGAATATCGAGCTCTGTCATTCAGTCCAACCGCGTCTTACGCTCGGCGCAGTCTTAAGTAATAACAACTATGTTTTTCAATAATGCAATAGTTTTATTACTATTATTTATGGCTGTTAGGTGTCAGAAATAACCATCTAGACCTAATTGTCGGTGCTTAAAATCGGGTAACTAATGCGCATTTGACACACAGAACAATTTATGTTTATAGGTTTTTGTCATTGTTGTCGAATCAGTTGTTACGAACTCAATTTCAGCTAAGCTTCTACAACCTATAGGCACAGTATGACAATCTATAATAGTATGAAATTTAATACACGCAACCGCAGAGCATATAGCAGTCTTACTAGACGCCCCGTTTGTCATAATCATATCCAGTGTCAAGTTATAGTTGGTCTAACCCGCTTTAGAGGCGTGGTTGACCCAGGAATGAACTAAGTGGAGACAAATATTATTCAACACGATTAAAAGGTTATATTTTAGATATAAATTGTACAAAAAAATAACCCGAATTATACAATATAATAAATATCGAAATGGAACAGAATCTCAGGCGTGGTTCGTGTAAGGCTTACTACGTGGTCTGGATAGCTCCAAAGACCACTTAACTTAGCGCAGCGCAGCAGAAGGAGACAACTGAGGGTTACTAAATATTACTCCTACATAGTCAAACCTACTCGACGTTATTATTAGGGTACTTATGTTTTTAAGTAGAGGCGCGCAGTATTATATGCATAAAATTTATAGGTCTAGCGGGCTACCCAAAAAAAAAAAACGCTTATTACAAGAAAATAGGAGCGTACAGAGATTTTGAATGAAGTCTCATCACCGAGTTGGGTATCTAAAACTATATAGATTGTCTTTGATATTGATTAACTTGCGTATTGTTGTAATATTTTATTCTTAATTTCTTGTCGAGTCATTTTAATTTTATGTATAGCATCAAGAAATGCTCGCTTGCATTTTCTTCTTTTCTATGGTAGGTAATGTCACAATATGATTATAGAGTTAAGAATATTTAACTTTTTGGCACATCTTTGAAACTATCTTATTTTTATTTATTGTCTTTACGTGGTTCATCTACCGTGCCTTTTCACGCGTTTTGATTTTTGAGTAATATGCATGGCGTGTAATTGGTTACTTGAAACCTCAAAGTAAGCCCTTTTCTGTTATATGAACGCCAATTACTGAATTCGGCTGACTGACTCTTCATTCGACACGCTGTATAAGCGAATAGTAAAATTACTAAAATCGAACAATCGATTCGAATCGTGTTCACTCTAATTGTACGTATGCGTAAAAATGTGTATGTGTCGGTCGCACGATGTTTTATGCTGACCCTCTGGATCTATCTAATTTGTGACCCTACTGGCAGATTAACCTAGCAATATGCATAGTAAGAAGATAGTACTAGGGAGCCATATAACTGAGTTCATGTTAAGACTGCGCCGAGCGAAATGTGCCAAAAACAGGCGGTCACAGCTAAGTGAATAAAATGAACACTTTTTGTTTAATACAAATATAAAATATACATTTACCATAACAATGAATGTGGTTATAATTACTCCATGTAAAAAACTTTAAATAATATTTTCACCTACAAAATTACGTAAATTTGCACGAAAAATGCAAAAACGTAAGCTCGTGTTACGTGATTTTTAGATTATAACAGTAGAAATCTATCCTATTTTACAGCTTAAACGAAACATAAATAGTTATATTACAATTTGTCCGTCCCAAATATTTAAGCTATTGGTTGACAATAAAGATACATATTTATCAAAAAAGGATTTCAAGTCTTCAATACAATTTTACAATGGCGGCCGCGCGCCGATTTGAATATCGAGCTCTGTCATTCAGTCGATGAAACACTCGTGCCACTACATCAGATGATGATAATGCGAAATTAAATAAAACAAGTGAAATTCACTAATGTGACGATTCTTTGTCTTTGAGTATATAGTGCGTCTAAAATGAACGCTGGTGAATCGACATCGTTGTGTGAATATACACAATGATGTTGATTCACCAATATTAATTGTAAAACTCGCATCGCTAGATTGTTTATTGCGACAAAATGTCAATATTTTTTGGACAGGCCAGTAAATATAATGAAATATTGAATTTTAAATTATTGATTAACCTCTCATCTAATCGGCTCATTTAATTATATTATGGTCGTGTTAAGTTTGTGTACTAGATGTACATATGTATATAGAGGCTGCACGGCCAGGTTAAGAGCACCTTGAACCGACGGGCGTGTATGAGGAATGTGATGAAAGTGAATGAAGCCAGAGAAGTTTGTCAGGATCGTAGCAAATGGAAATCCGTAGTCTCTGTCTACCCCTCTGGGAAACAGGCGTGAATCTATGTATGTATGTTTGTATAGCGGCTGCACGCCAGCCATTCTACTAATAATGGGTAAGAATATGTTGAATGCCTTCTCGCAGTTTAGCTTTAAGTCCACATAACAATAATATGGTGCAGGTCAACGTAAGTACGGCGGGCCGCCGCCCGGGTGGGAGGGCGGCACGCCGGGCGCCGGCTGCGAGGTGTTCTGCGGCAAAATCCCTAAGGATATGTACGAGGACGAGCTTATCCCGCTGTTCGAGCGCTGTGGAACTATTTGGGACCTGCGCCTGATGATGGATCCAATGACGGGCACCAACCGCGGCTACGCCTTCGTGACGTTCACTACCCGCGAGGCCACGCAGCGTGCCGTCCAGGAGGTGAGACCACAACCGACAGCTGAGCCGCCACACTGGATGTTCTTTCTTGTCTCGCTCGGGTCGGACATCATCGGAGACTAAGTGTGTCGTTAGAGGGAGCGGCCATTATATGTGTTTTCTGTTGCTTCGATCTCTGCTTTGTTTTTATTTTAGCTGTACTTGTGTAATAGAAAATTCTCATATCTTTACTCCTGCATCAAACCAATGAATGAAAATGTTCACTCCCTCGAACATTAGTGTACAATAAGCCGTAGAGTTGTTGAACAAACATTTGCTACAAAGATTGGTGCCAAGCGTACGAGAGTGGCGGCGGTCACCTGCAGCCTTGAGGAGTTTGCAAATATTTAGATAAAGCGGCGAGCACCGACGGCGGCACCTATCTTTGTGCGATACATGGATGTTATCGAGCGCATCTGTGCCAATAGCCAACATTACAGCACACTGTGTTATCGCAAGACTAAAACAATGGTGCAATTGTTCATTATCAGCATATCACGATTGGTAACACAAAATTGTGTCAAAACTCTAAAGCTTTACTTACTGAAGATGTTTTTTATATTGATTAAAATTGGTGTTATTAATTTGATACAAAATTTATTCTAATTTGACGTCTACTTTCCAGGTGACTCGCCGAATGTTTAAGTATATTCCCTTGAAAGATTAACAGTATCACAGCACTTAGCTGCCGCGCGTTTGGGGACTAGATCCTGCGTGTCGCTACCCTCCAGGCGAAACCATCACGTCCCCTTCGGCGTCTCGCTCACTCGTGCCACTTGCACCATTAGTCTAACTGAGATAAACTCGCAAGCTCATGATGGTTTCTCCTTGCGCAGTGCCAGTCTCCAAACCGCGGCCTCACTTGCAAGACTACTAGTAATCATCAGCCAGTATTTTTGCAAGGTCCCAATCATTTGCCTGTCGAATATATTCACAGTCACACTTGGGAGATTTTAGATTTAAGCTTCTTCTATCATTTAAAAAGCATGTCATTAATATCCCGCTGGCGGCGGCCATTTGCACCCGTTCACATAAACGTAACTTGTGCCCACAATAATACTCTTACTAATAGTGACGTGCTGAGTAAAGTATATAATGTTCGTAGACGATGTGAAGTGGTCGTGGCAAGCAGCCGCCGTCCCATTAATATGTAATCACTGAATTTGTGTAAATGTGCAATATAACACCTATAAACTGATCTAGCCTCGCTTGTCCTGAGATATCATCCCGTTCTCTACTGTTGCACCTCGTTCAATTTTAAGTTGCTTTAATTTTATTTTTTGTTACCATCACACTCGTACTCGCTTCTTTTTATTTTCACTTCATCAAACGGTCCACTTACAGGGTTAACTTTGAATTGGCTTCGAACAGTTCTCCAACTGAGAATTTAATATATCTCAGGCTCTCCTCTTTGCTCCGTACAACACTGTCGGCTTATCATCCAAATTCAGTTAACTCATCACGATTGGCTCTAACCGTCATCATGTCACGCGTCGAGAGGCCGCCCGCCGCCGGCGGCCGAGGCCCGGCCGTACGGATCCGTATCGACGCCCTTTTTCAAAATTTTTCCCTTGTTATTTTTCCCACAGCTCGATAACCATGAAATTAAAGCAGGGAAGACTCTGAGAATTAAGATTAGCGTACCGAATCTGCGACTTTTCGTCGGCAACATTCCCAAGTCTAAAGGCAAAGAGGAGATACTGGAAGAGTTTGGTAAATTAACAGGTAAAGTGTCACTCTCGAATGAATTAAGGAGTTTATAGAGTTGTCGGGTTGAGTGCGTGGGGCTTGGTGTGGACCGCTGAGGGTGCCCCGCTTGCTCCCGCTTGCTCCCTGCGTCCCTTCCCGCCGCGTCTCTCCAGTCATTGGGCCCGGACGCGGCCGCCGCCAAGCGACCCGGCCCCGGCCGTTGGCTATTCTCCCTCGAATTGTTCTTGCAGCTGAATGATTATGAAATTCGAAAGGGGAAAAAGATTGGCGTAACAGTTTCCTTTAACAATCACCGGTTATTCGTGGGGAATATCCCTAAGAATCGAGATCGGGACGATTTGTTTGAGGAGTTTACTAGGCACGCACGTAAGTCCTTGTCGAATTCATAATAAGTGCTACTCGGTTGTTTAGCGGCGCGGCGCCGGCACGGCACCGGGCGCGCGCCGGGCGCCCCGCGGCGCCGGCGCGGGCGCGGGCGCGGGCGGCCGGGCCCTGCGCCGCGGCCCGTGCCAGCGCCGCGCCGGACCGACTTTACCTATTGGCCTCCGCCTCGAGAATGCTCACTGGTCATGACTGGAGAACCTTGCTGTTGTTCTCTAGAATAGACTTCTTCAGTACCGTATATGTTCTCCTGGAATATCGTTTGATTTGCTTCATATTCTGTAGCGTTGATTGACTGAACTTGCGCGTCGGGCTCGAGGGAAGCTTTGTTCATACCGTTAGCGAGTCTGCGCCCCGCTGCACGTTCCTTATCCGTGTTCTATGATTGCAGCTGGGCTCGTCGAAGTTATAATATATAGTTCGCCCGATGATAAGAAGAAAAATAGAGGATTTTGTTTTTTGGAATACGAGTCTCACAAAGCGGCGTCACTAGCTAAACGTAGACTGGGCACTGGTAGAATAAAGGTGAGCACTGTACTGCGGTAACTGTATTATATTGAGTATATGACTTATACCCGTGATGAGGTGACGGACTATATGAATGCATTATTTGTTTAGGTATGGGGCTGTGATATAATAGTGGACTGGGCAGATCCTCAAGAGGAACCTGACGAGCAAACAATGAGCAAAGTAAGTACTTACTACATTTTTTATATTATCAATTTGGCGAGCGTACAGTCCGCATATTGATAACCGGTTACTCAACTCGCCCTAGCAACTGCAGAAGTTTTACTAGCTCGTTGCCAACCAAACTCATCCATTAATAAGGTCACTCATATTAAATACCTAGATGTCTTGATTGATCAGAGACTATCATGGTACCCTCAAATTGTTCAAATTGCAAATAGTCTGGAAATTAAGCTGGATGTTCAGGACTCTTAGATATGTAGTTTCCAAAAATTTTGTCAGCAATTCAGGCCAACCCAAACATATCTTAAATGAGATATGCACTGATGCAATCAGTACTATTATATTGCACACCTACTTGGGGTGGAGCAGCGAAAACAAACTTTTTGGAATTAGAACGATCTCAATGTGCTCTAATTAACTGTATGTATTTTAAAAAGCTTCGATTTCCAACCAATGATCTATACCAAATCACAAATATATTACACAAACTGTACTAAAAACACATAGGACATAGGGACAAGCATTACACTGCACAGCTGACAGTAGTTTCCTTAAATATTGACCTTAAATGAAGTAACAACTAACCCATCTCTTTTTCCAGTTAACACATTCATTTCATCCACGACAATAGTCCCACTATTGTCGTGGATGAAATGAATGTGTTAAAAATTCTAGAATATTATTGAAATAGTACGTTGTACTTTAAAATGGGACTGATTCGATGTGTGGTGTGTAGGTGAAGGTGTTGTACGCGCGTAACCTGACACAGGAGATAACGGAAGATGCACTTAAAGAAGAGTTCGAGCGCTACGGCACCGTGGAGCGAGTCAAGAAGATTAAGGACTACGCTTTCGTGCACTTCGAGGACCGGGATTGTGCAGTAAAAGTAAGTGATGCTTGCATTTTATTATCCTTCTTACAGTCGGGACAGTATATTTGGCCAATTTTAAACGCCAATAAGTTAGACCAACTCATAGTGCCATCCAGTTGTTTGATGATTCAGGTCAATAAATTGAGGTTCTGCTCTGACGAAATGAGATTGACCAAGCTAATTGGAATAACATGTTGGCCCAACGAGAATGGTCAGATCCTGCCATTGTATTTATTGTCTAGTTCTTTAGATTGCACCGCGAATCACATATATGATAAAGCGAGGCTGCAGTAACCAACAAGCAACCGACTGCCACGCCTAAGGTCGCGGGTTCGATTCCCGCAAAAGTCAAACATTTGTGGGCATGAACATGGATGTTTGTCTTGGTCTGGGTATTTCTATGTATAAAATGTATGTATTTACAAAAAAAGAAGTGTATATGTATGTTTATCCATTGTCTAGTACCCATAGTACAAGCTCTGCTTAGTTTGGGCTAGATGGAGTCGCGTAAAAAAAAAACAAAAAAATTCATATAAGTCTATTATTGAACATAAATCGGTTTGTCATCCTTTTTAATTAAATGTATATTAATGTACCAATTTTATTAATGCGAAAGCCATAGTCGATTTTTTACGTATTCACCACGGCTTAGCGGCTGAACCGAAAGGAAATAGCTTAAAATCTGGAGAAAGATAAAAACAGCTGGTTTATTATGATAGGCATATTAACAACAGGTAGTTCGTTTAAAAGGTCAATGGCTAATCAAATCCGTTGTGGTAGGCAATGCAAGAGTTAGATGGTAAGGAGATGGGCGGCGCGCGACTGGAGGTGTCCCTGGCCAAGCCGCCGTCTGACAAAAAGAAGAAGGAAGAAATACTGCGCGCGCGCGAACGTCGTATGATGCAGATGATTCACGGACGCGGC
Organism: Catocala sponsa; assembly: GCA_963564715.1. NCBI lineage: Eukaryota > Metazoa > Arthropoda > Insecta > Lepidoptera > Erebidae > Catocala > Catocala sponsa. The sequence goes on from OY751337.1 coordinate 4,874,132, forward strand.
GGGTAAGCACTCGTTCTGTTTGACCCTGGGACCAAGCTTGCCTCGTATTGTTGTATCAGTCGAACGTGTGACATAAATTTTGGTTAAGATGAAATAGTCTTAAAGAATATATAAGTGAGTTATAAAGCGCGCGTATTCAAGTATATGTACCGTTGGCAGATTAGCGTTTGGTATGCAGCGGTGGACACAAGCAGTCTAGTGTATAAAAAACGATGTTTAGAAGGAACTGACACAGAAAAGTGTTAGTTTTGTGCCAAAAGTACTAAACGCCGGTTGTGCTTTGAGCAATAGACCGCAAGGGATATGCGCGCTTTATGCCTATATAGTATAGTCCTAAGGTATGATGATGATCGTGATAATCCGTTACGTATCGAAATTTTACGAATCGTAAAATTTTCCATGTCTTTAATGCTCTAATTTCGCCTAGAAACATTTGAGTAGCGCAAACATGTAGGTGACGTGGAACATGTCGCTGACCATGTTGGCATCTAGATATCTAACATGAGAAATGCTAGTCGATCCTTAAGATATCAATGTGCTGCGAAAGACATGTTTCACGAATTTGTAATCTGATGAAAATTACCTAAAGGCTATACTCTTTTACCCGAAGGTCAAAAAATAAATGCTAGAAACGAATATGCTCAGAGCGGCCAAGGTGAGCGTCAAGCAGATACCAAACATGATGCAATGCAACATCGTGAACATATTCGCTTGGAGCGTCTATTTCGTGGCCCTCGATTTAGAGTAGTATGTACTTGACCATCCACGCAATGATACCAAGGTGATATTGTATAGATTGTTGGGTTATGCAGCCTGATCTACATATAACAATTATTGTCTATTTGAAAAAAAAATCGTATGTATATGTATAGATGTTCCCGCGGTTTTACCAGCGTTTATCGTTACTGTGCCGCCCCCGTGGGTCGTAGCGTGATGTTATATAGCCTATAGCCTTCCTCGATAAATAGGCTACCCAACTCTAAAATAATTGTTCAAATCGAACCAGTAGTTCCTGTGTGTTCAAACAAACAAACTCTTCAGCTTTATAATATTAGTATAGATTATTATTGCGTTGATTGACATGTAATCCAAAAATCAACTTTACTCTGCAAACACATCAACTTAAATCAAACTATTTAGGAATGGAATTAAAAAAAATGACGATTGGTCTAATCATTGAAATTAACCTTTAGTAATTACTGGTAGTAATTTTGGTGACTTGTGGGATTTAGGATGGTTTATCATAGGTTTATCATAGTTGCAACAGTCTTTCCACTGGAGCCGAAGAAGGTAAATGGGTATTATGTTTTATAAATACTTTTTCACTTTTGGATATCTATGAAAAGTATTTAGTAGGTATTTAGGTAATGCTCTAACTTACGCGAACTTGACTCGCGCGCGTGTTTGCTGTTTTTTAATAAGCAACATTTTATTAAGTGTGTAGTTATAAAAAGTAATCTCGTAATCGTGATTGCAATTACAATTAGTAGTTAGTAATCAAAATGTTTACTACTTTTTATTATTCTTATTGTTATTTAATGTAATTTGTAGTTATGATTACTAAGTATTATATTATGTAGTCTAAGTTAGTAATCAGTAGTTAGATTACATATTGCCCAACACTGGCTATTAGGATATAAGTTGATAGATACGACAATGATGCAAGTACGGTCCCAGCTTTACATTTTTAGAATTTTCATAATATTATATTTTTATACGTGGTTTGAACGACAATGGGCAAAATATCATTTCGAAATTATGAAATCATATTTTCTTTCATATTAAAGAATATGAAATTAATTTATTTTTAAAGTGGATATTGGTGAATTTAATTTATAAAAAATGAAATTCACCCATATCCATATTGATAAATAGTTCCTTGACATAATCAAAATATTAGCGATTGAAACATAATATAACGCTGTAATTTTATGTCACGTAGAATGTGTACAAATTGTGTAAATCCATGTCATGGAATTTAGTGTATGTAGATGGCTGAACAAGAGCATTAATTCTTGTTCAGCGTTATGTTTCAATCGCTAATATTTTGATTACTGTCAATGAAACTGTTCCATATTAGTGCCTATTGTCCTCCGAAAATATTGTTATAATGTAGTTATGATAGCCAATTTGAAAAATTTTCTACACTCTAAATTTATTTATTAGGTTAAGATTTGGTTAAGAAACGATACTAAATTGTTTACGTGTTCCTATTTCAATATTCAATTCAAATTGTTGCAAATAATTTTGGCAATGTTTAAGAGTCTTGTTTTACCCTAGTAAGCTTTCAAACGAGATTGTTGATTTGGAATGTTGAGTGCTCTCGCTCTCAAAAGTGGAAGTTATGCGTGCAGGGTTGGAAGAGATTATATTTTTTTTATCCTATTAGTACGAAATTGATGGCGATATTTACATTCAACTAGAAAATAAATTTGATAATTGTTGAATTTGGAAGTTATGTCTAAGTCTAAACTCGACAGTGACCAGTCGGCACAATTTGGTACTAATCCGTTTGTTTGGTTACCTTGTGTGTGAGAAGTTTGTGAGTTTACTCGGGGCTAGCTAGGCACGTTCACAATATCTGTAACGTGGTGTTAACTGTCAGATTCGATTGGTGCAGCTGCTCACCGGTCCTGCGCGGCCGCACGCCGCAGCCGCAGCCGCGCCCGCCGCAGGCGCGCGGCGACTACGGTCAGTATCGCGCCCGCACGCACTCACGCACACACCCCACACACCCCGCCCCACACTGATACCGACACTCGACACGCCGACGCGCCGACACGGCGACGCGGCGACACGGCGGGCTCTGTGGACGCTCGGTGGTGGACATGCGCGCGATTCATTCATTATCATTTTATATCAATCTGCCTTATCATCAAAATTTTTAGTGTTTTATATATTCGGTCTATAATCGGTCATTTTAACTACATAATTATGAGAAAATATTGAAGCTGGTTTTTATTCATAACTGCATGGAGCCCGATTTCTACAAAAGTGTTGAGTGGAGACTTTCTTCCTTATATGGCGTTACATTTGCAGTAAATGGGCTCCCAACGACATCTGCCGAGCGTTTACCGTACCTCTGAAACAGTAACTTGACAGCACAGAGATAGGTGAAGGGAACTCGTTGTTGGCCGGACGGTTGATACATTAATCATTCTACATATTCCTTGCATATAAAGCATACTCGTATTACTACAATGTTCTTGACGACTCTCTCCCTCCGCCTCTCTCCTGTCCCCCTCACACACATACAGATGATGTGAACACGGTGTGGTCTCCACGCGCACACTCGCACATTCCGCTACTGTTCCTTACTAACAAGATGGCCGCTACTATACACTCCCCCACACGGGACTTCCCCGCCAGTGTTGCCCAACGTTTTCTAGTATTGCCAATGTAAAATAATCGTAGATGTTTGGGAGATTTTTGTAGTGTATCGTTAAGGCCTCAGTACATGTTTCATTAACGCTACTATCTAGGCTAGATATTAATGACAGCTAGGATTAGGTTCGATGCATGGTTTCGGAACAGTTTTTGATCTGTCGAAGAATAGTCGAGGGCTACTACACATCGTCCATTGAAATTGTAATAACAATATTAACAGACAATGCATGCTACAAATGTGAAGTCATTAAGACTGTTCGGACGTCGCACCGACCTCTGGACCAGTTGAAGCGCTTAGGTAGGCTCCGGTGATGGGTCGTTAGCAAATAAAATTATCAAAATTTTAATCAAAATTTCATGTATGATTCATCAGAGTTAGTACTGGACATGAACAATTAGACATAATATGAGGATGCATGTTGTTTCCGTGTGTCGATACTGCGAAGAGGCTTCCATCGGTCCGTACCGAGGTGTGATCGCTGGAGGAGCAGAGGTGTTGGACTTAACCCGTGTGCTGTACCATACCATACCTGTACTGTACCCCGTGTAAAGTGACAACAGCATGTGTTCACTTGTAATCTTTTCCCGGTACGAGTGTCGTGGAGGCTCGCAATCCGCCAGCCGACATCGGTAGCTTGTAAGTTAGAGTTAGTTTAGCTTAGCCTCTAAAAGGCCTGTGTTGTGTGTTTATAGATTATGATTACGACTATTACGGGTACGGTGATTACCGAGGTGGCTACAATGAGCCATTTTACCGGTACGATGAGTTCTATTTTGATTACGCGGGGCCACCGCAACCGTCCGCCGTCCGCCAGCCTACCAACAGACCGCAACCGGTGGGTCCCCACACACACTCACTAATGTATCACTCTTATTTACTAGTCACTAGTCGCTGTACTCATTATTGTTCTCTCGATTTTGATTTGCCAAATTTTTATCATCTACTGTTTTTATTTTTTTTATTTTGTTGTTTAATCCCATCCTCGAACGGAGTTAGTGACTCGGTAAAGACGGTAGTGTGTAGGCCTGACGGTGGTGATCGCACTGCGGCGGGCGTGCCTCGGACTTGTCACTGATTGCCGGGAAAAGTGTTAGTGGGCGCGCGGGGTGGCTGGTCGGCCGATCTCACCATCAGGTCTATATGACTGACGCCACTCCGACTAACATGCCCGTCTATCATCTGTACCTGTTGTTTTCATTTGCCATTAGCCACTTGCACCGCTTGTCGTCATTCCGCCACGCTTGTCATCCCATGTAGTGCTTCGCTTCGCTTGTTCACTAACAGATAACACGCTCTCGCTTTGTCACCCGCACACATCCCCGTAGGCGAGGAACGTAGCGACCCCCCGATGCTTGGAACGCCCGAGTAATGTTGTATAATTTGTCGTTGTTGTAACGAGGTAGAGAATATGTTGAGAAGACTTACTGACCCGCTTGGTAAATGCCTCACTCAGGACGACGAGCTCGGTCTCGGGCCCAACTCGCTTTACTACGATCTAACCGGAGGCATTCAGGTACCGCCGATGGGCGAACACACTTTATTCCAAATTATTGTATTGATGTTTAGTTGATGTCGTCTCGGTGTTAGATTTGATTAGACCTACATACATACATTCGACTGTAGCACTTGTTCTATTTTATGAGTTATTTTATTTACAAGTACCTATTAAATGTCGTGTAGGATATTTATGTTTAGTTAATAGCGACATTCGTATCCCCCATCCTAGAATGCGTTATCACATTGGTGAATGAGACACTTAGAGCTTCAGTAGGTACCTGACTGTTTCACTGTTTTACTCTTGTAACGAACATTACTTATTGGACATTGATTAGTTGGTATTGTGTGGCGTTCCACGGTAAAAGTGTTATTTTTCGTAACAATGCTTGTGACGTTGGCACTAACCATGTTTTTATGTGAGCTCATCACATACTTTTATCTCGAAAGCCACAAATATTGTCGATATATCATGCGCTCGAGGACGTTGTTCAAATGTTTGATCAAATGTTTGCAGATGGTAAAAAGTAAGTTTAGACAGCGTCACCGAGCGCATATCATAGTGTAATTTTATTATTTTGGTATGTTGACAAAGTATAGCGATAGCGAATTTTTTTGCAGCATGATAGTTAATTTATTTCAACAATGACACAACTTTTTGGGAACCTACCGATGCAATCATTTTCATCTAACTTTAATTCTTTACGGGTGTGTTATTGTTGAAATGTAAATACTTGTACAGTACATACCGTTTTTGACCGAGTTCTGAATTAATTAAGAATATTGTTGTCACTGGCGCATTTTTGATAACAATTCGTGATCCTCGAAAATAAGTCTGTAATGATATGTACGTCATAGCGTATAGGTAGCTTAGTAGCTGAGGATGTCCAGAATCACATCTATGATGCGCTCAGTGTACATTTTTGCTAATATTTAACACAAACGCAATAAACAATACATAAACAGAAGTCGGTCAGTACCTTTGAATCTATCTATAACACTGTTTCCTTCGAAAGAATCTCTTTAACGGCGGCCTCGTATATAGCAAAGCCATATAATACAGAGTGAACGAGACAGTGTTAGGGTGTATATTTTGTCCTACTCTGTTGCACCGCTGCGGTGCAACGGGGCGGGGCTTACTCTCGTTTAACCAATATGTCGGCCGAAGGATTATTTCTCCGTGTACCTGTGGCTTTCATTTTATGAATGCAGATTTGTTCCAAACATCATTAGAACTTGCTATATAGGTATTCACTAAGCCAAAATCATTTCTATTTTGTAATCGATTCGAGATAAATAATTTTAAGCAGTTTCATTCCAAGTTCTAGTAATGATTGGATATGCTAGTCTCTTTTGGCTGCAACCGTCAACATTGTAGATTGGCTTCATTTTTACTGACGGCTGTGGTCAATGAAGGCTTGAGATAGCTAAATGGAGAAATGGAGAATAATCCTTGGGGCGTGAATGGGCTGTAATGACGTATGTGCGTGGTGGTTCGGTTAGGCTGGGTCATGTGGGACGGGCGGTCGATGGGCGCGGCGCGCGGCGGCGGCGCCGGCGTCCGCGGCTGGGGCCCGTGGTGGTGCGCGCCGCGTCGCGCGTGGCCGCCGCACGCCCAGCGCCATGCGTGGCAATCCCCGCGCCAAGCCAAGTTTACCAGGTCAGTGGAATAACATACACACGCACACGCATGCTGACACACACATGTACAAACATACATGCTATTGATACTCGGCGGCATTGTCAGTGCTTGGGAAACATTTTATCATACGCAATTTCCTAAAATCCCTTTTTAACGGTCTTCTGCTAGAGCGAATATATAAGAGACAATCACATACCTACGCTGGCTGTCAAGAAATTAACTGTCGAAATTTGCCTAAATTTTGTTTTACTAAATTCAGGCTCGCTGGAATAATGTGATTTGTCGTACCAGAAAATAAATTGAATTTGAGATAAACCCAAACTTATTCGTTGCCAGCAGCGGTCAGAAAAATAATTGGAAAATTGTGTCGCTGGCTGTACCTGCTTAAGAGAGTTTGCAAGTCATGAGCGTATTATTAACTTCCCTAAGGTCTTCTAAAAGATAACTTATATTTTTCTGCTCATTCCGTCGAGTATGTACATGTCGGTAGTTCACTGCACTATGTTGAATAAGCTGACTTAGTGTCATCTCGCTGTCTACATTCAATTGTAGAGCTACTTGTTAATAAATAGTATGTAATAATAAAGTTGCATCCTATTGTGACGAAGCGAATAACGGCTTACAGTAACACAATCCAGCAGCTGGCTGAGACCTTAGTTTTGACTTGGAGACTCACACATACACAAAATGTAATTTTATATCTTCTCCTACCTATCACACCTTACCTTACCTCATTTATTGTCTTAGTGCAAAATTCTAAATTACCATGTAAAACGTTGGACTCTCTCTCTCGGTCGACCTCGTTGTTCCACAGATAACCTCCTGAAACATTTTCCTTTTATTTCAGCGTGTTTGATGGTTTGCGTGTAATCTGGATTAATGCATTGTATATCGGTAACTACTCCTTCCTACTCCTATGTCCTTAGTCATAGGGCTACCACAAACTTGCCAAATTGTAGAGCTCGATCGAGTGACGAGTCCATTGTTTCCTATCGAAGTTTGTGGGAGACCCTTAGGTTCCAGCTACCCTAGTAGCCTTGCGCCATGATGAAGCCTTTTGTTTATCGAAAGGTGAATCGTCGGCTGTACTCCCTTATGAACTTCTAGTCGGTCGTATTTGTGTTGAATGTCGCGTAGTTAGCTGAGCGTGTGAGTTGCGCGATGAGGTGAATAAAGGTGTGGGTTGTTGCGCAGGTAAACGTAAACACGACGGGGGCCACCAGAACGTCGGGGGGGAGTGCAAGCGGCGGGTGGGCGCGGGCGGGGCGGGCGCGGCGGGCTGGGGCGGCGGCGCGCTGGCGCAGCAGCCGCTGGCCAGCTAGCGCGGCGCCGCCGCCGGGTCTGCGCGGCGCGCGGCCGGCCCCCGCGCCGGAGACACTACAAGCTGCGCGGGGGGGCGACCGGCCGCGAGCGCGCGCGCCCTGAGGGAACCTTCACGTCCGGTCCTCGCTGCGTGCCGAGAGGATCGCTCTACTTTTTTCTATATATGTGTTTTTTTATTTGATTTTCGAGTTTTCGATTTTGTATCGCATCGATCCGTAAAAATCTTAAAGTAGGACGTTATGAAATGTTTCGATTGTAAGTTTCCCGTTATGCTTATGTTTTTCACTGTCGTATTAGCCGTATATATTTAATATATACTTTATTTGAGGGGAGCGCGCGGCCGCGGTTGCCTGTTTGCGACCGCGCGCTCGGGTCGCGGACCCGTCGACTGTCTGTTTTTTTTTAATACATGTTATTCGATATATTTTATTCCTGTGAACGCATTTTGCGATGTGATGTGTATTTTAGCAGTAATTATTATATTGTAAGGAGTTTGACTGTTGTTTTTTGACATACTTACAACTTAGGATACTTGAATGAATTTAATCGGATGAATTGAACTCACGACTAGCGATTACGGCTAAAATAAAACCACCCCCTGTACTCGAACATTTCCCGACTGTGTTCCTGCTTTAGTTTTTTGCTTTATTTTTATTACATATTTCCCTTAAAATACATTAGTGTGAGGCAGTAGTATTGTAAAGTTCTGGATTTCTGTAATGTTTATTATTGCTGTACTAAACTTTTTTTTTGTATTCGACCACATAGCATGTCCATACTGTTAGAACTCTGACTTGTATCAATCTTGTATCAGTTTAATGTGGAATAAATTTGCAAAACTGTGTTTGCCTTATTATATATTTTGTTTCCTTTCTACCACTTCCTACTATTATACTTGCCTCTACACTCAAAATCACAATGTAAATTTCAATACACGAGACAAACGAGATAATCACCATCTTCTCTTTTGTAATTGCAACGACGTTGGAAGTGGCGGACAATAAAAAAAATAAGTCTTGCTAAATTGACCATATTATGTCAAAAATGGCAATTTTTTACTTTCTGCTTTCCAGGTCTGACCGCTTTCCCAAATTACTTATTTTAATTAGGTACCTATCACTTAGGCGTCCATAACAATACTTATATACAGGCGAGAAATAATGCCCATATGGATTGAGGACTCACTTAAAAATTTAAGTAGTTCACTCATTTAGTAGGAACACTGTTTATTTCACATTGATATAACTTTGATACATACATATATCATATTTTACTACAAAGAATTGTTCCTGCTATCCTAACTAATATTATAAAAGCGAAAATGAGTTGTTACCTTTTCACGCCTAAACCACTGAACCGATCATCCTGAAATTTTGCATATACGTTGGCAGGTGTACAGAAACGGACATAAGGCTACCTTTCATCCCGAAAAAAATGTTCCCCAGGAGCAATAATAACGTTCTTATGATAATTGATGGCGCCACGTGTCTTTAGAGTCATAATTGAATTATTACAAGCATAGTAAAACCCGAATTGATTGTCAAGTTCTAAATTAACGCGAGCGAAGCCGCGGGCAGAAGCTAGTAATATATAATAATAAGAGCTTCTTAATCCAAATGGACTTGATGAAATTATATATATTCTAAACGACAGGAGCTATTCAGGAGCCACATAGTGTTTACTTAACTCATTTTTACTGCTGTGTTGATATGCTACAATTCGAACACACCAAAATAACTAGGTAGATATCTATTAAGTGGAAATATAAATGGACTGATTACTTTTATGGAAATTCGCACTTTTGTGTAGGTACCTATAGATTGAGGAGCCACACTAAAAGTATTGTATCTTATTGAATGTCAGCAATACCTACATAACGCATTTAAGTAGGCCCTCTACACAATGACTACTATATGATAGAACATTTTCATAAATATTCATCAACAATTTTATTTAAGCGGCTCCTCTTTCCTGACGTTTAGATTGAAGACCCACTTTCACATTGATATAAATTTAGATATATCTAAAGTTATATCAATATGAAAGAAGGAAGCTCTCTTGGTCACTCTCTCTTTAATTTTTTAAATTTTGGAATTTGTAGTAAAACATATGTTTTACTACAAATTCCAAAATTTGGCCTACAAAATAAAAGGTAATAAGCGAGTGAGCTTCCTTTTAAAATTTGAAGGGGCTCCTCAATCCATACGGACATTAGGTACCTACTTATGCAACAAATAGTACCTATACATGACTAAGCACTAGCTATCTGAACCTTTTGAATAACAGGTCTCATACAACCGCCTCTTGAAATCAAGTGTGGCGGCCGATGTCTGTTTATATTGTAGCCAAAATATTCTTAGTCTACGGATTAGATATATCATAAATTATTTATAGCTATTAGCCTACTATTACCTATTATTCTTAAACCTAACTTAAAAATAGTTGTGTTTTACCTAGTTCCCATTCTATTCGTCGACTTGGAAATTGCAACTGAACCTGTAGAAAGAAAAATCTCAGTATTCCCTTGACGGTACAAAGTAATCCAGACCCTACTCTGGATTACTTTGTACAACAAAAAGTTATTGGGTTTGTTGCTAAAGAAATTCTCAATAGTAGCCCGGAGTTAGGAAATTGGTGGTGTTGCACACTCCTGTGCTTTGGCTAGCACGCAAGGTTGGTCTTGTGCCTGATCCCTCTTCGAATGTGGCGGATTGCCGTACCATCAAATAGGCAATGGAAACTACACTTGTGCACTATACACATTACGATATGGTGAGTCTTCGTTAATATTGGCCACTGTGACTGAAATTCAGTCTTGATGAGCTTATTTATACGATCCACAGATGTGTTTGTGGTTCAATCAATGTACGATTTCTTTGCACATTAGAATAAAAAAATTTAAATTGTGACTCTACAACGACAAAAAGTTTTATTGCCTATGTTAGTTATCTATTAGGTACAACCATTCATGATTAAATTAAAAAAGTATCTACGTAAAAACAGGTAAGATTTTAAAAAGAGACGAGTGATGATATGCTCTTGTCATATGATTATTAATACTAAGTATATTTTAAAGATATAACGGATATTTCTTAATACTGCCATTCCACATTTATTGTACTTTCGTGTTTTTTACCGTATCCAACTTTCACCACCATACCTAGACATAAGTTTAACTCGTCCTATATAAATAGCGAATTGTCTCTTTATCATTACTTTATACACATTTGTTATCGTTTATAGCCCCTGCATAGTATAGTAAGGCTGCTTGCTGGTATGGCTGCGTATGGATTCTATAGACTTCAGAAATGTGGCGGCCTGACAAAATCAAAAATCTCCTAATGAAAACTGAGGGTCAAAACTCTCTTTGTATGTGGTCATTATCTGCATAAATTGGCGACATATAACACTCAAATAATATCGATATTCAAAAATGTTGTCAAGTTTGGTCATTTACCCAATGTCAACTCTCAACTACACCTATTTCCTGGGTATGAGCATCAATTAGGTATACTTACATTTCTTCTGGTCTTTTCATATTCTGTGTCGAATATAATAATACTAGCTATTGCGTGGTACCTACATCAATAAAAAGTAACCTATGTCCTTCCCCAGATTTTAAACTATATCTGTACCGAATTTCATCTAAATCGGTTGAGTGGTTTAGCCGTGAAAAGGTAACAGACAGACAGAGTTACTTTCGAATTTATAATATTAGTAAGGATAAGATGTGCAGCAAGTCTTATAGATTTAAGAAAATTACTATGTATGTATGTGTTAGGTACGTATTTGTTAAGATAGACTAGGATATTTGAATTTAATAAGTTCACGGCCTTCGGGGTGTAAGCGTCTGACGGCATGATCCAAATCAACCATTTCTCGGTCTCCATACCGAAAGCATTGTCATCATTGTCATCTAGAAATTGCGAAATATCTATTGCTGAGTATGGCACTATTTACTTGGTTTGACTGGACTTGGCTTTCCGGGATGCCGAGTGATTAAAAAAAAGAAGGATTGTTATTTAAATAAAACACGATAAATACGTTAAAGTGGTGTAATCAAGTATGTGGTGGTGCTGGCTGGCCGGTGCTGCGACGGCGCGGGGCGCGTCGTCATACGGTGTCGGGAGGCGGGGGTGGCGGCGCGGCCAGGCGCGCAGCGGGCGCGCGGCCGGCACGCGGCGGCGGGCGCGGGGGCGGCGGCGGGCGGCGCGCGCGCCTCGCCGCGCGGGCCCTGCGCGCGCGCCGCGCCCACCACGCGCCTAGCGCCGCCGCGCCGCTGCCCCCGCCGCACACCGCCCACCACCACGCCGCGCTCCCGGACCCACCGCCCACGGCCACCGACCCGCCTATGGATACGTCACGCCTATAACCTGCTCGCCCTCCAAGGAACCTGGGAGGATCGACTCCAACGAGACAACTAGGCTTTGAATTAGGGCTGCCATCCGTACAATAGGTATCCTAATTTATTCACCGCTTCCGAGTAAGGCAATACATAAATTATTTCCATAAAATATTTTAAGACATTTTGGAGTTTCATCTGTTTTCTATAAACATTAGGATTGGTACAGTCCTTCGACGCGACAATTTGATTTTCTTAAGATGTTAGCCCTGTTTCAAAATCTTCTTGATTGGCGTTATTAAACCAAGATGGATTAGGTAACAATAGAGCAGGGTCGGACCTCCCGGTCCTGTTATTGTGTTTAGACAGCATTACAATTTTCAAAGACAACAGCAAACTGTTGCGAATAAAATTAATAATTCTGGAAATTTTAACATTACTAATATGTAAGTATTGTCTTTAAAATGGATAAAGTCTTGTTAGCTAAATACTTCTGAATAAATATATTATCTATGAATATTGTAAAGCTTGATAATTTATTATATTTCATTTTAATGCAAATGGTTTAAATTTTATGTTTAGGTAGACGGTTTACAACATGCAACATATACGATTTTATAGAGAGTATTTAGATAGAGGAAGCAGAGATTGATGTGTGGTGAAGCGAAGATATATATTACCTAATTGCCTTAAAACAACTACGTCACACATTGCAAGTCTTAATATATTAAGGCAACTAACTAATACATAATTCTTAGCACAGCACATGACAAAGCGTTGCAAGACAGAAGAAACCGTACCTACTCTACGTACTTAGAAAATTATCCTTTTTTAAATTAAACACGTGTTAATACAGAACGCAACAAAAAACAATCTGTCTACAAGCTGGATCGTTTACCTACTTGTTCATAAAAATAACTACTAATACCTAACTGAAGTCCCATTACGTTCCCTTGAGCTCCTATAACTTTGCTTGCTGTAGGTATATCAAAAGTAGCTTAGCAGTCTGAAACAGACACTTGGTTCTTATATGTTACCACAATAGAAGCACTCTTTGTTGCAAGTAAATAGAGTTCAGGTGGATGCTAATTCCAAGTATCTGTTTCTTCATATGACCAAAGCGATGACGATGGTAAGAACAGGAGACAGGATGAGAAGGAACCGTGCGAGGAAGCTGAGGGGTCGAGGGTGGAAGGTCTGGCTGGTGGTATATATAGACTCACGTGCGCAGCGCCCGGTCAGTGCGGGGCGGCGAGCACAAGCGAGAGGGCGACCAGAGCGGCGCGCGCCGCGGCCCGCGTCGACGCCGCGCCGCCTGCGCACACCGCCGCGTCAGACCCACGGGCCCGCCCGACCCACGCACTAACTGATGGAACACTACCAATACTCCACTCGCCTACATTCTATCGCCTCCGTTACAATTCAGACATAACACCAATGTCCAATAAACCTGTTCCTAATTACTGGATAATTCCATCAGATAGTGTTTATCAAAATCAGTTAATAAGGTCCCCCGGGCCCCATAGTGCGATGACTCAATGCAAGCTTTGTCCCATTGGAGTGACTACGACATACAATTGTAAATGTTACAGTTACCAAGCGCAAACGATTCAAAATACATAACAAAAATTTCGACTTAGGACAGATCAGAGATGCAACTCTCCTGAGTCATCACAGTATTTGAAACAAAGAAAAAAATAATAAAAAGTATTTAAATGGAGTAAAATTTATGGATGCAAGAATGATTTAACATGAAAAACATTTAGAATCAAATTATACTAGGGGGAGACTTGGTATGTAAATGAAAAAGTCTGTAATCTTTGCAACATATTCAATATATTCTGCTAATTCACCAACAATAATATGATTTATGTTTTGAAACGTTTGTCTAAATACCTACAGTCCTAGAGTACAAGTTACAACATCCTCAGAGACAAAGATTGCATTGAACCATCAGTGGTATACTGAGAAAGTAGTGTACATAACATTATTCGTAATTGTTTAGAGTTATTAGTTAACAGTGCTACAGTGTTTAGAATACAATATTTTACAACGATTTAGAAGATAAAAGCAGGAGTAAGCAGCTAATGTATGTCAAGCTCACGTTGCGGAACACTCGCCTCTTCGTTCTTGACGGTACAGGTGTGAAGACTGCGCCAGTGTAGATATGGATAGAGTACCTACCTCGCGTGTCATATACGTTTTAAGTGTCGCTGGACCCCGCCTCAGATATAGGCGAATTCGCTGCCGCTGTGGGCAGCGAATGTCTATTGTGGTAATCCATCCATCGATCAAATATACCATAGATGCACGATCGTCGCTCATAAAACGGCTCCAAAAAAGCTGTGCATAAATCAGTCGTATGCGCTATATTATGCACCTGTCCCACTCACTCTTGCGTGCGCTGCCCGTAAGCGAGAGCGAATCGACACCATTACTACGGTGGAGACCGTACCATATACTTAGTAGGTACGCTTGCGTATCGCGAGTAACACACTTAGGACGCTTTACATTGACGCGTTTTAACTAAACTATTACAAAATGTTTCTCAATAGGCGTTCAATGGTTATTCCGGTTTATTTCCTGGATTGCATAATAAATGCAGACACTTATAAGTAAGTAGTACTGGTCAGTGCCACATATTGACGCGGTTTTTGTATGAGAATGTGCATCTATGGTATATTTGATCGAAGAATCCATCGTTTAGTTTAAAGCGAATTTTGCTACCGCTTAATGTTGCAAGAGCGTGTGTGTGTGGGTACCTATAATGTGATTATTATTGCGAAACCGGGTTGCCAACCATACGAGGTTCCTCGTACAAATACGAGATTTGCCGTATCCCGTACGAGGTACGAGGACACTGTCAGCCTCGTACAGTTATGTACGAGATTTTGATATAGTGAAAATATTAACATAATTTCACATTTCAGGCAACATTTTGTAGCATAAATGGAAGGCAATAATACGCAGACAATTAAAAAATTTGATCAGATCTCTACGGAATGACCTTTTTATTTTTAGAAATTCTCGGAACTGAACCTGGCACGGTATACGGGCTGACCTTTCTTTTTTTAATAATTTTCTACCGAAATATAGAATGTACGAGGTTTGAGATCCAAATTACGAGGTTTTTGCCTGCTTCTGTACGAGAAATAAAGTTCTAAGGTTGGCAACCCTGTTGCGAAACAAGTGATATGGCATTCCATTAACGCGATGTATGCAAACCCAGTAATTGTGTGTTTTCACTCTAGCATTAAAATTTGTTCAACTGTTTCATATTTTTCACAGCTATTTTCTCAGCGGTGGCGAATATCACCTATATCTGGATACGTTACCGAGATATTAAACCTTTTGCAAGCGAATCTATGACAAACAACTAGTTGAAAGTATAAATTAAATAGATTGTATTTGTGTTATTATTACTGTAATAAAATATCTGGTCGATTTTTTTACTGATTTTACCTAGTTTAGAGCTGTTAGGCTGCTCAGATTTTAAGAAACTGAATTTGCGTACTTTGCAAGTCAAATTAACATTTCTTACCTTTTGTAAGTAAAACTGTTTACATTCAATTTCCTGGTAAGGTACTGCCATTTTGAAAAGCATGTGATTATATTATTATTTGTTCTTTTGATTTGGTCGTGTAGTTTTACGCGTAGGAGTATCTAATGGTCTAATAGTATTCTATCAATATCTTTGGCTACAACCTGTATGCGTGTTATGCAACATTAAATGTATAAGCAAATTGTTAAGGTTACATAGCCAGTAGTCCACGTACTGCTTACTCCGTGAATATTCTCAACAAGCTACATTATTATAGTTATAATTTATATAGACTTTATTAACTATAACCCCTAGTATGCAACGACAAAATGCAACGGTGTAGATACATTTAATATCCAAGTGGAAATGCAAAGTGCGGTAAAGTGCCAATCGTAATATACAGTGTCTTCAAAATCAATTAAAATTTGGAAAAAATTTAGCTTATCGTTTAATTTAGACTTAGTCGTAATCTAAATTTAAACAGGAAGATAAACGAATCGTCGCTCTATGTTAGACACCTATAAGAGAAAGTTATTAACTTCGATATGCAGATAGAACAACTACTATGAAAACTTGAATTCAATAACATTTTCACTCGTCCAATCTCGAAGAAAACCATTCCGGTGTAGTCGGGTAACGTCGGTCGGCGAGCGTAGAGTCGACAGGATAGTCTCGAGCTAGTACGGCCCTTCGCTCATGATACAAAATGCAATCGTATCGTATGTGGTGCGTTCTTTGTCTTTGACAAGAAAATTGTATGGTTTGAAGTACGCTTGTCATGCAATACGATCGTGTTATGTACTATGGGCTCGCAGTCGATGTGCAGTACGAGTGCATACTAACAGTGGTCGGGCTTGCGCGCGGGCATGAGCGCGCAGTGCTGCAGGCCGGAGCAGGCGGCGGCGGGCGGCAGGCATGCGCCGGCGCACTCGGCGCTGTCGGCGCACGCGCCGCCCTCGCCCGCCGTCACCTCCGTCCACACGGCGCGCCACCCACCCGCGCCCACTGACTTGTCCGCTATTATAAACCTGATCACATCATCGTTATTAAACCCTGCCACTCTACTATACTCATAATCGATTTCTCTCAACCACACTACTTAAGCAAACCCACATACTCATCTAATGGTCGACATTAATATTAAGGAATAATAAATTTATTAGATCTGGATCTAACATAAGGCTTTTACCGGTACTATAAGTTGTTATGTGATAGAAATAATCAAGTTATAGGTAATCAGAGGCCAGACATATTATTATTTAGATTAAAAATAAAACACACAAATGCATTAATTAAGTAAGGCTATGTTGAAAATATTAATTTTCATGAATTTTATTTTACCTTGATGATGTTTCATTATAAGTTAAACTCGTATAGGTAAGCATAAAGATCTAAAGTAAAAACTAGAAGAGGTATAAATAAGGCAATGGGTTATGGTCTCACAAGTGTATGTGTGTGGTCTAAGAAGAAACCGCAGCCAAAAGTGGGTCATGTTGTAAACATGGCTAATATTAAATAAGGCTTGTCGGAAGACATAAATGATATCCTCCACCATCGATCAAATATACCATAGATGCACGATCGTCGCTCGAAAAACGGCCCCAACAAAACTGTGCATAAATCAGTCGTATGCGCTATATTATGCACCTGTCCCACTCACTCTTGCGTGCGCTGCCCGTAAGCGAGTGCGAATCGACACCACTACTACGGTGGAGACCGTACCATATGCTTAGTACGCTTGCGTATTGCGAGTAACACACTTAGGACGCTTTACACTGACGAGTTTTAACTAAACTATTACAAAATGTTTCTCAGTGGGCGTTCAATGGTTATTCCGGTTTATTTACCCTTATAAGTAAGTAGTACTGGTCAGTGCCACACATTGACGCGGTCTTTGTATGAGAATGTGCATCTATGGTATATTTGATCGAAGCCCTCCACTGAAAACGAATAAGCCATAGTAGAAATTATCCAATACCTGACTATCTTTTAGTCTGGCAGATGATTAACAAGGTAGGATGAGTTTACTCACGATAGTCTTATCGAGTTGGATGAGGAGAGGTACTGCCAGCGATCAGTGGGCGCCTTCTCGCCGCACAGTTCGAGCGGCGGACCCGGACTCTCATACCACAAACGTAGCACTGCCGCAGGACATCCACGCTCTACAAAATAAAACATAAGGGTTAGTCAGTAACGCGATCATTAACTGTATAAGTAGCTTTAACTAAATACGGAACTGCTGCACCCTCAAGGCCGTATATAAAGGCTTGGACGCTCTGAATATAGAAAAAAATTAAACATGATTAATTTGGCCAACAAAGGTAAAAATAATGCAGTCCTACCAGATATTGTAATAACATCCCCTTTTTGTGTAGACCCGGGACTAAAGTCATTCTATCCTAGAACAGGCTCTAACGTCATAATCAAAATGCCTGGTGAAGGTGAACAATGGCATTCTGTGTTAACTAAGAAAATTGGAGGCTTATGTCCAGCAGCAGATGCTGATAATATTGACAAATTTGTCTAAATAGCAGCAACGAGATATGATTTACTCACTCTCACAACTGTTTAATTTTTAAGTAAGTAGCAGCAAAATCGTTGCTTACCAGTAAGATGTCCCTCGACAGCGAAATATTCGAAATTGAGCAAGATTCTCTTCCCTGGTCGCGCAGTAACGAACCAGTTACAGACCCTGGAGGCAGCGCCACGCAATGGCGCCTCGTACGTGAGCGGGTAGCGTGGTGATGTGATCACGCCCCACTCCGCACCCGACATGTTGCCGCCGCAGTCGCCGAATATCGACTTTGCCGGCTGGAATAGCATCAACAAAGCAGTATAAGGTCCAAATAAACCGACACTAAACAACAAATACACACTCACACACACACACACACACAAACACAAACACACACTTGATACTAACCTATATTAAAATTTCCTTCTTTTCTTATTATATTTTTGTATTGTCTTTCCCTTTGATTCATAAAATGATAAAGGCTTACAGTGGATACATAAATACGGGGGGCGCTGACCTTTGAAATACACCTAGCCTAACATATACCTAGTTCAGGGGTCAGAGTTTCTGTTCAAGTACATATTCTTAAGCCTTATTTATTGATTGTATTGTGTTATATAATTTTGAATAATAAATATTATTATTATTAATAAAATCGGTACCTAACTGGTTCATAGCTTAAGCGTGTGCTCGCGCTATATGTAAGTACAATATCTATTTTGATATTTGCAACATGAACCTGGACATGACATTTATTGGCCGTGTGGTATAAGTATACCAAACATTTAGCATACGGCCTGCTTGATGATTAACCTTTTGACCGCCACAGCATAAAAGTAGCGTCGTGCCCCCTACGCCAGGTGATGATTAATGTAGTTTTAAATAATAGGTAAAAGGAACACAACAAACATATTTTTTTATGTTTGTTTTGAACTGTAAAATAGTCGAATTTTCGACGTGCCATGCCGTCGGGAGCGTCGTGAGCACGGTTTAATTTGACGTGGATGGACGTCCGTGGCGGTCAAAAGGTTAAGCGTTTATCGTAGCCTACGAACGCTCGTTAAGCTTCTAAAGGTTTCTAAAGGCACGAGTTAGCTAGCCTTCCAAAAGCGCTGCTATACTATCAGCACAATGGTCAAAAGCTAGATACACTGCCTTAACTGCACACTTGAACCCAATGGATCATGGAAACCCAATTCACTATAGGAGCACACAAGATAAAGTTAAATAAAACCCTAGGCACTTCTTATGATAGCATCTCCACCTAGATTGATCAAGGATTGTACTAAACACCATGATGTATATTGAATGATAAGTATTCTCGTTACCTCAAATATGTATCTAGCTTTGAAGCCGGAGGCGACGGCCTCGGGGTCGGTGTGCAGCGCCAGCACGAGGCCGCTGGCGCCGCGAGGCGAGTGCAGCGGGCCGGGCGTGGCCAGCCCGCACCAGCGCCCCAGCGGCACGCGCGCGCCCTCGCGCCCCACCCACCACGCCTCCACCCAGTCCTCGCTGCACGTCGCGCCGCTGGGAAGCACGATGGATTTATGTCAGATAGATCAATATATGGTGTAAGTTCCTCGGCTTCGATGGCGTAGTGGTTAGTGTAACCGACTGCCACGCCTGAGGTCGCGGGTTCAATTCTCGCACAAGTCAAACATTTGTGTGCATGAACATGGATGTTTGTCTTGGTCTGGGTGTTTCTATGTATAATATGTATGTATTTATAAACAAAAAGTATATATGTATGTTTATCCATTGTCTAGTAGCCATAGTACAAGCTCTGCTTAGTTTGGGCTAGATGGTGTTGTGTGTATGTGATAGAATATATAATATATATCTCATGACACACGTGGCATTCTGATTAACTTAATCGTCATTAGTCAGTTGCATACGACTTCGTTCAATGTTGGCTTTTGTGGTAAATACTTGAGAGATGATACTGCTTCGGCATCTGAAGGACTCGAATAATTAAGCCCTTTTGAAATTGTTATGGTGTCTTTCCAATGTTGTTAAAGTTTTGTGCGATACACGTATTCTTTCTGGGACGGTAGTTGTAAGTCGACAATGGCAAGCTCTACTGGCTTGTGCATAACACGCTAGTAATTGGCAGAGATTCGATACAATTTCTTTTTCTCAAACAAAATATTCCCATAATCATCGTAAAGATTTAGCTTTTTTTATTAAATCCATAACATTGCATTGGATTTTATAAATAACTTTTCTGTACGAGCAAACCCGTACATATTAATAGTTTCAGTTTTATGCTGACATCGACGCGCAGCGAAACACATAATATTACATATAAATTAGTACATCAACAATATATCAGTAGTAGTTGCAAACAGCTTTCCGGGCGATCTATCGCACAATTTACTCTTTCGCCGCGTATCGATCACTATCAAATCCATTGTAAATCTGTGATTCATTCAATATAATTATTTTTATTCTATCAAATCCTTTATCTTTCATTTATCATACAAAACCGTACATTTTGGTCCTTCGAGCCGGATTTGAACCAACGACCTATGGATTTATCATACGAAACCGTACATTTTCAATAAAAGACACACTAAATTGGTCAACTTCTTATAAGACACAGCCTGAAGTTTTGCTTACCCGTAGAGCCCAGCAGTGGCATTCCACGCATCAGCTCGGACCTTGAAGTGGTCGAACACGACGGTGACTTGCTCGTTGGGCGTGGCCGCCAGCGTGTACGTGCAGTTGGTGTGCGAGGGGTAGTTGGAGGGGTAGCGCGGGGAGTTGAACTCGCCGCGCTTCTTCGCCTCCGAGCGGTACGTGAACGCGCACTCGCCACCCGGCGCCGCCGTCCCTGGCACGCGGTATTCTGGAAGATACATTTACATATAACTATTTTGATTATACTGATAAACTGACCTGATGCTCATAACATTGTTAAGAAAATTATAAAACACAGTAGTGTAGTAGTCAATATATAGACAGGGACAAATCACAGCACAGCTTACGATAATTCCCGACATTCGGCTCACCCAGAGACATATTAATCCAATCGTCTAATACAAAATCAGTGTGCGTAACAACTTCAATTTTTTACACAGTAGTGTTATACTTTTCATTCAAACTCTCATTGCGATTTCACAAAGTAAAGTTTTTTTTTACTAACACTAGCTATATGATCTGTTTAAAGAAACGGTGTATTTTTTTTGGATACAATATTTATTACTGGTCTTATACAAGAAAATATTAAAAGGAGTTTTCGACTACCATAGAAAAGAGACAGATTATTGAAATAAATAGTCAATTTGGATTCAACAATACATAATTATTAGAATATATAAATAATACGTACCAGTCTCGAAAGTATATTTTGCTTTAAAGCCCCTGCCTTGCAACTCTCCGGAGCTGAACACCATGACAAGCCTCGGTCCATCAGATAACAGCGGCGGTGGGAACGGAGCGAGCCCACTGACGCCTTCGCCGCACAGCTCCGCGTCGTGTTTGTCGTACGAGTCTGTCGCCTCCTGACCGCGGAGGTACACCTTCAGGTACCCATCTGGACATGAACTGGGAAAACAATAATATGCTTGAAGTCGTTTAATAAGGTTTTAGAAGGTTTTGGTGATAGAATATTGCTTTATTATTAATTTAATTTTTTTGTTATAGAAAAGTGAACTCTCTAGCTACGAATAATTCCCGTGCACGGGGAACTTTACAAACATCCATACAACAGACACAAAGTACACTCAGACTCGGAACAAATATGTGGACAATAATTTGTGTGTTCCATAAATATGGAACACAAATTTTTGTCCACACTCGGCGCAACGGCTGTGACGAGTCGACCACTTAAACCGCAATGCCATTCGTGCAGTCCAATGCTTTAATGTAAAGGTAACGTAGCCGTCTGTGGTGGAGGTATTATAGTCCACTGTTTTCCCCTCACTCTCTCCCTTGCTGCCTCCGAGGCGCAGCGCTAGTGAATGTAACTGCTGTGCATTCACTACCACTCTACTACCAGGTCGGGCCAACAAAAAGTTATTAATCTCTGAGTCTTCTTTCCCAAAATACAGGCATTAGCCTAGTTTGGAACACAGTTTCAGCATCTTTGGTGTAATACATTTTGTACAGTGTTAAACATATTGTATCCGCTGAATGTATTTTGTGTCAATAAACATTTTTATTTTATTTATTTATTTCTTCAGAGGTTAATGAAAACACTATGTGGGTCTGTGTGTCTGTCTGTTAGTGACTGGCATAACTCCGGAACCATTAGACCGATTGACTTGTGACTTGGTGTGCAGACATCTTGGGGTCATACCTCGGTCGAGTTTAAATATGGGTCTTGTGGACTAAAAGACCCCCGTGATATACACACACAAAGTCACTTGTATTTTAAATGGCAAAATACTTTTACATTTAAGACGAAGAAGTTGGGTTTAATACCAGACCAGTGTTACTAAGTTGGCGGTGTTAGACACCTCCGTGCCTCGGAAAGCACGTGAAGCCGTTGTTCCTGCAGCTGATCTTTCCTGGGCATGATTCGGTCGGATTGTCATCTTATCGGATCATGAGAGTTCGAGAATAAGGAGTTCACTTGTATTTGTGCACATACTTACTCACTCTCCGATAAGATTGGCCGCCGTGACCGAAATTCTATCGGGAGGATATTATTATTCTCTTACTCTCATAGTAAAATAATAATAATAATAATATTCCATCATATACACACAACATCATCTAGCCCAAACTAAGCAGAGCTTGTACTATGGATACTAGACAATGGATAAACATACATACATATATACTTTTTTTTTGTAAATACATATGTACATATTATACATAGAAACACCCAGACCAAGACAAAAATCCATGTTCATGCACACATATGTTTGACTTGTGCGGGAATCGAACCCGCGACCTCAGGCGTGGCAGTCTGTTACACTAATCACTACGCCATCGAGGCCGTCTAAGTAAGAACTAAGGCATTAGAGCAACGGCTTTACGTGATATCCGAGTAAAAAATGTTGAAACACCCCCAACTGCGACTACTACTTTTATTTTACAGATCATATTATGCACAAAAGCAAATAGCATTCAACCGCAACCTTTCTTGTAAAATGGTATCAAAATCGGTTATAAAATAAGAGGGTAATTAATTAATTATAAATATGGATATGAAAAAAAATACCTCGCTACGTCTCTCGTACGGCTGCACTTAAAAAACGGTTACATTACAAAGTATGTCTTCTTTTTATTTATTTTAGAAATTATTCTTACTTTCAAGTTTGAAAGATTGCTTTCTTGATGTTGTTGGGAGAAATTCGATAATGTTATGTGGATTAAATAAATAGGTTATATAGATTTTGGGTAATATAACCTTTTAATTCAAGTAGTAAAACAAATTGAGTCAGGCACCTCCATATAGATAATGCTTTAGCATTCCCAATGCGCTCTAATAATGAGCTCTAATAAGTAGTTGAATTTAGGATTCGTATAAATCCAATAAACGGACGAAGATACTTAAGTAAGTACGGTTTTATTAATTAAAATTGTTGGTATACTTACTCTGGTTTTGGATTATCTCCTTTCGGTATAGAAAAGTTCTGAAATTCCAGTCGAACCCTTTCCAAATTTTGTGAATCTTGCATACCATATATAAAATATCTGAAACAAATGTGCGTAATTTATTTTCTAAATATTCATATTATAGACAATTTGTGTATATTTTATAATATTTGTTTTTATAAAGAGATACGACAATTTCCGTCCTCGGGGCAGTAAAACTCACGGATTGTGCTTGATCAACATTTAATCAAAGGACACAAAATCTCCAAACGTGAGGACGGCGATCTAGGTATCCAACCTATATGGGTTGGATACCTAGATCGCCATTGCAGCGATCAGCGATCATTTCGACATTATTAATGCTCCTAGTAATATTACTAGGAGCATTAATAATGTCGAAATGATCGCTAAAACTACTGCACGATCTGTACAGTAATATCGTATAGTAAATAAAGTATAACACTCACCTACAAACAACTTTTTGTATATAGGGGAATGGATAATTTGGATGGTACACGAAACCCGTCGATTCCTTTTTACTAAGAATCTTCTGGTCGCACTCTGAGCCCCTAATGTGCTCGGCGTCGTGTTTACTTATAAAATCTGAGGACAATCATATTACATGAAACATTATAAATGAAAATCTATCATGAATGGATGCGATGGGTGGTTTTAAAATCGCGTTATCTAGCCCCGCAAAGGTAGCCAGATGTATGTATATACATCCAAATTTTGCCACCTATGTGTTACTCTTCACGAGGAGTCGTTTACCAAAATTCAAACATTCCCAGACACCGCATTATTGCTGAGAATTTTAAAACAGGAAGTTCCAGTAATAATTCACCCTATCCGGGAATCGATCTTTCTTGGCCATCGCTCAGATTCTTTTGCCCGGACACCCATGCTTTTTTCATCATGCCTAGTACCCGGCTAATTGATAAGTTAAACAGTTAAGTATTAAGTATATTTAGGAAAGAAAACTTACCTAACTTAACAAAACTCTCGGAGAACTCGAAGATACCCTTAAACCCTCGGTTTTGCGTGCTGGCGGCGCGCGGCAGCGTGTAGAACGTGACGAGGAGGCGCTCGTCGCTGGAGTACAGCACGAGGTTGCGCTGCTGGCCGCAGTACGTGCCGATCACCGCCGACGTGTTGTCCGGGCCGTCGTACACGCGCACCCAGTCGAAAGGACAACTGGGAACCAACGAGATTGGTTTAGAACTGGTGATCTTTAAGTTCAGTTATGAGAGTGAGAGTACAAAAAGCATCAGACTAAGTGGAAAACAATAACTTCAATGCTGTTTAGAGGAAATTTGATGTTGCTTCCGAGCAATAATAAAACATCTGGAAGAAGATTTTGTTTTTAAGTCTTTTAATTAAGTACATCTGGTGTTAATACTACGTTTCTACTTAAACTGCCATTACTTGTTGCATCTTAGTTTGTTTCTCCAGTATTTTATTCTAATAGCAATTTACTGACAAGCAATTTATAGACTGCTTATTTTATTAATAACATGTATAGTTCCGTTTCTGTTATCACATGTATAGTTATTATTAACTTACGTAAACTGTATTACTTTAATTTGCTATAATTATGTGACATTTCAAATGATTTTAAATATAATTATCATAATATAATATAATTACGCCAAATATCATTGAATAATAATTCGGATTTGTCATTAAAAGTAATTGATGAAGTAGTTTTATGATCGTTGGTAGTTAATTATAGAGGTAAAGTTCTAATATTAGTAAAACGAAGTGATGGCTTGTGGAAGATTATTGAACAGCCAAGTTCACAGTATTTTCAACTCTATTAAAAACTGAAAGGAATGGTAGGAACTGAGAATAAAATCACGTATTTACTCACTGAGGACCGCCGAAAAACAGATCGAAATCGCGAAACTCCAGCCTTATCCTTTGCCCCGGCTGGCCGCTGAACAGGTAATTGCAGGTCATGTCCTTTGGATAGATGCCCGGGTACGTTGGCGACAGCAGGAACCCCGTCTTGCGTTTGCTCGCCTCTATCATGAACGAGCACAATGTGTTCGGTACTGGGGTGCCCACTTCGTACTCCGCTGGAAAAAAGGAATAGTGGATTGAGTATGTTATTTTTTAAATCTGACATCATGTTTAATTGCTCTGACTGAGAATGCACTAAATGTCGCTATGGTTAGAATTTATTTCTATACTACATAGTCACATAGTCTCACGCTTTTATTCCTAAAGGGGGAGACAAAATAAGACTGCTACATTTATCTAAGACACTCCACGTTATAAGGGGTAATCCTATTGATGTTTACTAAACACAATGCAAGATGGCGTCTACTACTACTGATAATTTTGCCATTTTTTTTATAGAAATGCCAAATAGCTCTTTTGCCGACCCGAGAATCAAAACAAGACATTGTGCATTCACTTCCGCCACGCAACCAAAGCAGACTTCATTTATCTTTTTTGAAATGTATAATAAATCTATAGTTCAACCGAAAACAACGGTTATTTTCAAATTTAATCAAACATTATGCATGAGAGTCAAACTTTTGGCAGATCCGCTCGATTAGGCACTAGTTACGTGGACTTGAACAGTCCAAAGTTTGACGGCCACTCCTGACCGCTATTGTTCAAACAATATACGAGTATGTTCGTGTAGATACTTTGCTAACATGTTTTACCGAACAATAACCAAGGCCCAAACTTAAGTTGGTGTAATAACATTACGCAAACTTTTTGGTGATCCTCAATCCTTACTAATATTATAAGGCTGTTATTTAAATGGTTAGCATACTATTGGTATTTTTCTGAGCAGAAAAATATAATCTGTAAGCAGAAATTGCTAATTGATCAGCAACATTTCAAAGGAGCCACGCTTCGCGGGGCTCATATTTTTGGGTGGGTTTAAGAAGGAACCTAACATAATCTAACCCTTCCGAGACGGAATGCAGTGATTTGAGGCGTATAGGTGCTCGTTATGATATATTTTAGTAAGCATATTTTGTTGCGCAAATACCTAGTATTTTTGCTGGTCATTATATTTAATCCCATATTATACGAGTAAATGCGAATGTGAGTTTGTTTGTTTGGTACGCTTTCACGACTTAACTACTCGAACTTTCATCATGATATTGGGGAATAGGGGAACGGAAAAATACATAGAGTACCTTTCATCCAAAAAAGTACTGTTAATAACCTAACCTAAATTTACGCGAGCAAAGCCGCAGGCAAAATCTAATGTTTTTATATACATAGGTCAGTTATATTTAATACATTCTTTATCAGTAGGATATTAAACAATGATCGTATATACATATATACCTTGGCATATGTAAAAACGACTTTTCATTTGCTACGATCCAATCTAAAACTTCTCTTGTTTCATTCTTTCACTTTATATGTCGCACACCGCGGACACAGATTAAATAGAAATAGATACTCGGATCAATAGAAAGGGTCAAAGCAAACACATATGCACAAACATATACCTACCTATATCGGTATCAAATATAGTCGACTTGTATTCGGCAGAATGTATCTCGATTTCAATCGAAATCGTTTTACGCGCATATATTGTCCACATTAAAAAAATATATCGGCTTATTCACAGGTTTAATTTAGTTCAGGCAGATTGTTAGTAACAAGTGAAAATTGCTTTTCTTGCCATAACTAATATGATAAATAGTTTATTTAAGCATTAAGTCAATGTTGTCTAACATTTAATTTAAACTTGTATGAGTGAATCCCTTTTGGTGCTTTGTATTGAGCGATCTATTTCAATATAATTTGTGCCACGAAACAAAAAAATCGAGTGCTCCAGCTGCACACAATCGCTGATTTAATTTAATCGAGCTTTTCTCCAGATTTCTGATTTAGTCAGTAAATATTTGCCGAGGTCTTTACTTATCGACTTATACTTCTAGAGAGAATGGTCTTTAGGAACAACCTACTGATGCATGAATGTTTAATTTTAACGATTTTGTCCTGGCTATGGAGCATACGATCTGTTTGATGATAAGCGCTTAACATGGCCTATGATCGCTTACAATAGAGAGGAACATCAAACGTGCGTTAGCAACCCTAAAGAAAAATATTTATAAATGGGATAAAACGAAAGGAAGCAATCAGCCAGTCAGGTACTTATGTGAGCCTTTTAAAACCATACTTGACAGACAAAACGCAGTAACGGTGATATTACTCTTGCCTGATTTCCTGTAGAGTACGATTTAGTAGGCTTACACGATAGAAATCGTAGGGGTTTGTTAAATAAATAATAATTTTAAAATTTGCAACTTTGCACTCCAAATTTACGCTGGTCATTGCTTTTCGCATTTGGGACCAGATGGCAAGGGGCGCCAAACCCCTTGCCATCTGGTGACTAGAGCGACCGCTCCTCTCGTTCTACCCCAGTCCTGCCACTGCATTTGTACGGTCACTAAATAACTGGGCTTTGTCAGTGGAAAATCGGACACAATGTTGTCTATTCTCCTGAACGGCTTCTTTCAGGAGGATAGTCAACATTGTGTTCGATGTTATGTTGTGATACTTATAATGAACTCACATGCATTGATGAAGCGGTAGGTTCCTGTGAAGAGCGTGGGTGGCGTGTACATCTTGTCTGTGTAGAAGGAGAGTGCGACCGCACGGTGTAGCGAGACGCGGCGGCGCGGCGGGATGGGCCCGCAGTAGCGCCCGCCAAACGCAGAGTTGACCAGCTCGCCAGCCTCCAGCGACGCCATCTCCGAGTATATGTCCATGTACTCGTGCATGCATCTGCGGGATGTATGGCGGATTCATGAAGTTCACTTAACAGTCCGTAAAATAAGGTCTTCTTTAGAGCCTCTTTAGACATGTCTAAGGAAGAACAAGATTCTATAGTATCAAGGTGATGACGAAGACACTGTTTCTTGGATATCGTGTTTAATATTAATATTTTAGATTAACGACACGGAAATAGTCCAAATTTGGGTTTAGAAAAACATTACCGCCTGTAAGTAAACTTAGTCTAATTATTATTGTTTTCTATGTTTAAGGTCCCATTATTAACCTCTGAGTCTTCTTCGAAGAGGTTAATGAAAACACTTTGTGACGGTCTGTCTGTTAGTGACAGATTGATGTCAGTGACAGGCATAACTCCGGAACCATTGGACCGATTGACTTGTAACTTGGTGTGCAGACACATTAGAGTCATACCTCAGTCGAATTTGAATATGGGCCCTGTGGGTCAAAAGATCCCCGAGATATAGGGGTCATTTCTTTCATTACTTTTACATTTAAGACGAAGAGATTGAATCTTGGGTTTTTACACCCATCTCGTTATTAGTGGCCAAGGATATTGCCGTATCCTGCTCAGTGCCAGACTCAGTGCTGTTACTGAGGCTTTGTTAATGGTAAAGACCTATTTTAACAGATTACGTAAATTGGAAATTGAATCCAGGAAATTATGATCAACGAAGCAGATAAGAAAAAATATTGGCAATCTAGGCTTTATAATCTGTTTATGTATTTTGAAAAACATACATGCCATATAAATTGGGAATCGAACCCATTGTTTTCCGTAAGCGCTAACTTATACTACGGAACTAACAAGACAGTCAAACAAAGGAAAATCTCCACACGTGTTCATTCCCGATCCTAACGTTTATTCCTGTGTTTATTCCCCTCGCTACGTCACCTTAAGTTCCCAACATGGTAGGCCCAACTAACTTCGTCCATATCTCAATTCCACAAACACAATTACTCAAAGCCTATATCGTATTCCATCACATCTAATCACAAACAATCGTACTGCCCTTTATATTAGATCAGAAAGCCATCAACAAAACGATTTTTCCGACTCGAGCTTGGCAGAATACATCAAGGAAACTTACAAGTCAAGGTTTTCCGGGAAAGTTTGACCTAATTCCTAAGTAATAAATAATAGCATCGGTGGCAAACATGTTTGTGTCTCATGTTGTAAACGAGGGGTGAAAGGGATAAAAGTACTTACGCTGGAAGCTCTCCCACTGCGGCTCCACTGTGAAAAAAACAAATAAACAATAAGCTCAGGGTTGTATATCCTTGAATGAACACGTAAAGATGTATTTCAACTGCGTTTCACCAGTAATTTAAGTCACACGTTATATAAGGCGAGTCTTCTACCGTCTACTGTGCTGCTATTGAGAATGATCTAACAGAAAAAGATCATATATTTGGCACTTCTCTTTCTGGATTCAAGCACCAAGTCCATCAAATAACTAACTGAATTTCTCGTCAACTGTCGAGCGGACATACGCTGTCCGCAAAAATGAGTCACCAAAAATTAAAAAAAAAGACGACAAATGTATGTCCGCTGCACACTTGACTAGTTAATGAGTCAAGTGTCGAGCGCACATACATTTGTCCGTTTGTGTATTGTTTGCACAATAAATTTTTAATTAATTTTTACGTATTTCCCCTAGACGTTCAAGAAGTTAATAATTAAGTAGCTGTTAATGTTAATGGCTTGTAAGTGAGTACATGTAATATGCAATATTGTATGTACTTACTTACAAGACATTGTTTCCTTACCTATCCGTTTTTAGTTTGTGTATGTCGTGTTCACCGTTTGATTTTGTACGCTCAGATAGTATATAGCATATAGTTTTGAACATGTATAAGTGTAACAAATGTTGGTAAACCAATAAATAAATAAAAAGCAATAGCATTATAGCCGACTCAGCCATCGTACTCAGGACCTTAAGAGGATACACTGAAAAAATGCACTAACTTTCATCGAATAGTGTAGGACTATGAGAAGACCAATTAATCTAGAATTTTGATATAGGTAAATTGATGTCTTTAACTAGAATTTCCTAGCTCAAAAACACGATATTGTAATTTTGGCTCGATCATAATTATTTTCGAAAACACCTCTGAAAAATTACTATTTTTGAAATTACAAGGAAGTTACACTATCATTATGCTTAGGAATTACTCAAATATATTCGTAGCATCAATATTAGTAATTTGCTAGCTCATTATTTCCATAACTAAAACCAATTATTTTTAAATAATATTTTAAGATTTTTACAAACAATTTCTAAGCGCTCTCGATCATTGCGGGCGCATCGCAATTTTAGACCTTATGACCGCTCTTTAACGATTGATACACAATGAGTGTCAATGAGTACGGGCGTCGCGTTTCGCGGTGCCCCTTAAGATCGTCGTCGATTCTTTTCTACTTTTTTTTGAGTCAACTACCGCACTAGGAAATACACCCTGTGTCGCGGGGGCTTTACAAACATTTAAACAACGGACAAAAAGAACATCTAGACTCGCAACAACCATTTGTCGATCACGCAAAGTTTTGTCCCATGTGGGATTCGAACCCACAACACTCGGCACAATGGCAGTGGCGAGGCGACCAGTTAAACCACTACGTCATCCGTGCAGTTGGCTTCGCAAACATATATATACTAATATTATACAGCTGAAGAGTTTGTTTGAACGCGCTAATCTCAGGAACTACAGGTTCGAATTGAAAAATTATATTTTGTTGGATAGCTTATTTATCGAGGAAGGTTATAGGCTACATAACATCACGCTACAAACCACGGGGGCGGCGTAGTAATCATAAACGCGGGTGAAACCGCGGGCATATCTAGTGTGGTATACATACATACGTGATATTCTCGGTTTTAGCATTATTATGTTTTATTATGTTACTTAGTGTTTTGTGTTTTCATGTATATTTCCATAATTAAATATGACTATATCAGTGACCATGTTTTAAACACATTACGTACCCCTGATACACGTACCCTACAAATGTTATTAAGAGACCTATAAAATGTAAAGAATAGTCTTACTCTGGTGGTTTTCCCCGTAGATCGAATGTGCGCAACTCGACGAGGACCCGCTGGCCGGGCGCGGCGAGGAACGTGTAGAGGCACTGCCGGCTGCGGTTGTTGGGGTTCACCAGCTCGGGCGCGTGGAACGTGCCGTTGCTCGCGCCGTTGCGGCTCACGAACGTGCGGTCGCACTCTGCACATAACACATCACATGTTACACTTACCGTTGATCTAGAACTACACATACTTTTATACAGACGTCATAGGGGGAAAAAAGGAACTTCCAAAAAAACATATTTTTTAAATATCCTGGCAGATGCGTCGTTTATTACTGATTCCAAATAGGTAAAAATCTTAAAGTTGAAAAAGAATACGGTACATGGACAAACAAAAATATACCAAAAGTGAGGGTGAATCAAAATTCTTCTGCCTCAAAACGGAGACATAACATCACAGCACCAGTCAGCTTGTGACCACGGCCGGTGTAACCTGGTCGAAACGTCAAGCCTATGAAAGGTAAACATTATGCATGATCGCGTTAATACCCGTTATCTATTATATATATATCATGCAATGCGAAAGTTTAAAAATTATTAGAATATTTAGAGACATATTTTTCCTTATGACGGCAGTAAACGTATGCGACAGACTCAACTGACTCCATTGCGTTCGTGATTAAAACCCCGGTTGGGTTCAAAAATAATTGGGCAAACTCGAATAATACATGTGAGTTTAAGAATTTTATATATTACATTATGATTAACAATCAAAAAAGTTGCCATAATAATACACAAGCTTAGTCACAGGCCTTGATATGCAGTAGTGTAATACATACATACACATTTTATAACTGTTTCTGAGTTTTATATATAAGGCAAGTATAGTCACGGTCTTTAGAATTAGCAGAGTTTACATTTTAAACTATAATTATTATAGTCTACTCCTGCATTATGTTAAATATCTTTCTTTTTTTTTACGTGGCGGAATGCTTTGACCCATACCTCTCCGCAGGGCGACGGAGAGGTTATGTCGGGCTCACCGGGGAAAAGATACCCCGGTAATACCGACTAAACCTACCACGGTGTTCCTCGACATATCCAGAGTCGGCGGGGTCGTGCGAATAACTTTCACATGCAATCGCGACCCCGCCGTGATTTAGGCCCGCCGCGCCGTGCGAAACGGCAGGCCACTACACAAAAATACTTTCTCCATCATCTCCCTGGGGGGAGAAAGACACAACACAGAGGCGCACATGGGAACACGCACGTCGCCTCTTGGCCCTGGTGCTGATCAGGTGGCGAGCAGGCCCATGCAGTCCACCACCCCAGGATTACGTTAAATATCTGCATCAACATTGTGCAGCTTAAGATATATAAACGTTGCAAATTTGGAACTTAAACAAATCCTCACAACCTCGCAACGTTTTGTATTAACATTTTACACGCGTTCCTATTTGAATTTTGGTTAACTGGCCAAAATATTCAAATTCGGATGTAGCTATACCTGTAATACAAGTGTTAAGTTCTTATATTATTCAGCCTAGCAGATATTTTCTGAATTAATAAGTCTTATTACTAATCCTAATCCTAACTTCTTAATCCTAATCCAAATCCTAACCAATATTATAAAAGCGAAAATGAGTTTGTTTGTTTGTTACCTTTTCACGCCTAAACGACTGAACCGATCATCCTGAAATTTTGCATATACGTTGACAGGTGTACAGAAACGGACATAGGCTACCTTTCATCCCGAAGAAAATTACTGTTCCCGAGGAAAACAATTACAAATTTTTATGATAATAGATGGCGGCACTTGTCTTCCGAATCATGAGTGAATTAGATTATTACAAGCAGAGTACAACCCGAATTGATTATCAAATTCTAAATTAACGCGAGCGAAGCCGCGGGCAAAAGCTAGTAGCTAATAAATTTACGTTTATTTTAAGTGTCATCTCAATGTAAGCTCACACTTCACGGTAAAACATATCAGTAGAAATATCTTACTAA
Organism: Catocala sponsa; assembly: GCA_963564715.1. Taxonomy (NCBI): domain Eukaryota; kingdom Metazoa; phylum Arthropoda; class Insecta; order Lepidoptera; family Erebidae; genus Catocala; species Catocala sponsa. The sequence goes on from OY751337.1 coordinate 4,907,735, forward strand.
TTGTGTTACTACCGGGTATATCATCCATTAAAAAAAGGTATTTGTCATACACAAGATGCAATTGTTGTAATTTACTTAGTAAGATTTAGTCAATTGTTATTATTTGTGTATTATTTTTTAATTAGAGCTTTGAAGCGTCATCTTGTACTGATCTATATCTAATAATCATGATGTGTACACATAGTTAGAACCATATTTTAAACCAAAACTGTTAGTTTATAAGTTTTATACTGTATGCACTATGTTTTGTTTGAAAACTATACCGTTCTCGTACCTCATAAACTAAAATTGTGGATAGAATCTTCAGATACTTTTGAATAAATCATAGCAAACAATATCAGATTGTTATAAAAAGTATTTCACTTCATACATATTTTTAAAATAACGAGCTGGGAGAACGAAACTTTAGTATTTTTTGTAATGACTGCGCTTGTAAAAATCACAGCGAATATTTTTGTACCCACTCGTTCAAGACTCGCTCCATTGTAGTTGAACCCCGCAAGATGCAATCGTACTCGCTCCAACCGCCGCATTTATTCACTGATTGCACACCAGTTTGAAATCTGGCTTTGCGTATGAAGAAATATTTTGTGAACTGAAAATTCCGTTTTTCTACAGGCAATTTTAAAGGAGTGCATTTCTAAAGGAATAACAACAACAGATCGGTTTAGCCAAATCTTTAAGTCGTTTGTTTGTTAACCAGAATCTTCACATTTAACAATTTAAACAACAATAATTCAGTGTATAAGAAACCTTTTCAATTCAAACAATTAAATTTCGTTTTTATTTAACTGGGTAATTTCTTAAGACTTTATGAAATAATGAGCACATCATACGATTTTTATAATCTACAGTCGATGCGTTATTATATATCTATAGTTTTTAGCAAGAACACATGATTATCTTGTTTTGTAACAATGTTGAAAACAGCTTTAAAAATGGACATCTATGTAGAAATATATACTCGTACAAATCCAGAAAATAATAACAAATGATAGATACAACCTTTATGAAACATAAAAACTCAAATCAGAATCACAGGTAGCATAGTACAGCTGTGTACCGAAACTTCACAAAGGCTTATACATAATTTCCCAAAAGCGTCATCATTCTGAAGGCCCGTAGCATACTCCTACAAAAAATACTCAGCGTACCCTTACTTCTGGCAATAAACACGTCAGAAACAGAATAACATAATTGTGTTTAGTATTTGAAACCGAACGACCCTGTCCCCAAAATGTCTCCTTTGTTTAATTCCCGCCATTTCTGAAAAAACGCGATGACGTCACAAGGTTTATTCTACAAATGAGTTTAAAATAACATTGATAAAACCAGGCAGTAATTAACGATTCCGCCATATTAATTTTTTGTTGAAAATTCCGTTGTTACGAATGTAATTTCCAGGTAAAAGATGAAAAAGAACGTTACGATTGTTTAGATAATTATGAATTAGGATTAGTTCTGTGTAAATTTTGGGTAAAAATATATTCCGAACGAAATTAAAAATATGCGGATTGTCGTTTCCAAACTATTGTACGCGAAGAAGTTATTTAGAAGTTAAATTGTTAAAGTAAAGAACGTATATTTTATTAAGTATTTCAAATAATGGACGCAAGTATTGCGTGTGACAGACAAGCTTTCATTATTTATCTATGTCCCAGATAGACATGTAAATATCTTTAAGATCTAACTATATTCAATTTTGAAACAAGTATAGGTATTTCCTCTCGCATATCAAAGAATACCTTGACACTTTAAAGACAGAAAGCTTTCGCATCAAGTCTAAAAGAATAGCTAGACCTTCAGAGGTATATATAGGCACCGAAATAGCCGTCTTTAGCGCAGCTGCTCCGGGCACTCCGTGGAACTAGTTTCACTTCAGAAATGGGAGGAAATTCAAAAGAGTGTTCACGACTTGGTTCATAAAGCGCCAAGCGATGTTGCGACGCAATCGCGACGTAATAGACAATACTAATGTATGAGAAGATTCTTCTTAAGTTGGTTTATGGCGTATCGAATACCAGTAATAATATATGGATGTGATTTTTATATAGTCACGGAACAAAAAATAAATGGTATTTCCTGATTCTGTCCATCTAATACTTTATGATAATGACTATACTGAATAGGTACTCCGGGATGAAATTCCCACATGCAACAATATTGGTTTTTTTTAAATGAATCTATTTTACGAATAAATTGAAGATTAGCTTATGTTGTATTTAATAACTGATACTTTATATCCAATGTCATAATTTGCGTAAAAATCTTCATAATAATATTTTCTGAGTTAATTTTGTTTTGGATTAATTAAGGCAACTAATTTGGAATTTGCGATATCTATGAACACGTTTCAGAAACTCCGCTGCGCAACTTTGTTGGCTATAAACAATTACTTTACTATTTATATATAGGTACTTATTTTTGCTATCGATAACTTATTTCTGATTACTTTCACCAATATTGTAGATAACTTCGTTTAGACTGAAGGCCATATCGGGCCGACATAACCTTAATATACCAATTTTTCCACCAACCTTACTTTGCTATAATTGACAATTAGCCATAAGCCGAAAACAATGTCAGAAATGGAATAAGTCAATAACAACTAAATACTGTAGTTAGTTATTATGGGTAAACCGTATTTATGAACAAATTAAGCGATACGGTTTTCATATAATACCTAAGAGTACTTCAATAGATTAAATACCGGTAATAAACGAAAAAGAAGGTTCTTTAGTTATGAACCGTTTGCCGTTTTGCCGAGTAATGAATTGTATCATTAGTTAACGCATGGTCACCACCCAGTGACTTACAATAAATTACACTTCGCATCTTAATCCTTATCTGTTAGCGAGCCTATTAAAAGTTTCCCACCGCCAAACCCCCAGCCTAGTTGCGGGGGCGGTTAAGAACTTAATTACAGAGGATTTTTTTTCATATTTTTTAAATAGAACGTAGTCATTATTGTGAAGAGAAATAAACAATTTTTCATGTCTATTCATCGAAATTTATTCTATTATAATTTTCGTGAAATTAAGACAATACGAGTTTCCTCCCAGCACAATGTGTAACAGACTAATGATAATGTATTTTGAAGAAATTACACAAAAAGAAAACAAAAGGTTCGTTTTTAATTGCTGATTAATATTGTGTATTTTATTTTCTAACACATAGGTATTCACACCAAAAAATCTATTTAACATTTTAATCACATAAAATAAACATAAACTGATTATATAGCGCACATGCTGGTATCACTTACAAACAAAAAACATCTAAAACAATGGAATCACATTCCATTTTCAAATCTCGGTTCGATTGGTGTTGACAACACAATAAATAAATGTGAAATGTTCTTTATCGAAAATGGGATGGCTGCGATAGGATCTACATTGTGCCAGGGTGTTGCACCTATTGGAAATACGCCAGTTATAATGTATTTTCATTTATTGAGCGTCCACGTTTAAAATGCGGGGTTATTTTGTAAACGGTTTGCTTGCTCGGTCATTTTGTGCGACGGTTTCGTGTAGGGGTTAGTGCTGGACATCAATTTACGTGCAACGTGTATTACCAACTGTGAAATAACTATTTGCCGCTAGAATAAGATCTCTTTTCATTCGTTGAATTTTTCAATAGTGCCAGGTTTTTGTTAATAATTGTATTTGGTAGGTTATTATTTCAATAACGTTGGTGAATTGTTCAGAATGGACTTTACACTCTGAGTTCTTTTACGGTATTGGGTTACATCTTATGATGGTTTTTGTTATGTTTGAGATCTTATTGTAGCGATTTTGTTTATTTATTATTAGAAGACGTACTTGGAAGTTTAGTAGGCGTGGGTTCAGCGAGCGTTGCGCGGCTCGAGAGCTCCGTGGTCTCTCCCGCGAGCACTGCACAGAAATAACATCTAGTTATTTGTAAGGACCTACTTATTGCTTAAGAACTGCCTCGTTGGGTTTGCGGCAGATCGTGTGGTATCAGTTTCGATTCCAGAGTCGAGCAAATTTATTGGTTTTTCTGTTAGGATATATCAGTGTTAGCATGGCGTCAGCTACTGTGTCTTTGGTAGACGCGATTAGGCTCGCCTTCAACTACGTTAGGACTTAAATCATAATTGGTTAAATGTGAATGCAATACCCCTTTTTCTACCCTTTTCTGTATACTATACAGGCATGTAACTACTTATTCAATAAAACAGAGAGTGTTTTTGGAACATTGGGATAATATTTTTCCCTCGTATTCAGACAAGTCGCTTGTTTCAGAACATAACTGATATCATGTGTCGTTTAAAAACTTCCCAGGCAGACAAACTTCATAGAAAATGAAATAAACGTTTCAAATATGTACGTTCAATTAAGGAAGTACGTGTGAATAGAGATTAAAAGTTAAAAACTATTCTCACGGCACTCTTGGCGCGCGTATAATTAATTCACACCGTCGCTGTATCTCCCTTCCTCTCCACGTAACTTGATGAAGTATTCTCAGTAAGTTATGAAGAATTCACAAATAAGTAAGCATATAAACTTGCGCCCTCTCAAGGCTCTTCGCGACGAAATTTCGCTAATATATTCGTTGTAAGTGTAATTGCGTATACGCGAGTGATTTAATGTGGCATACATCAGTGAAGTTGGTAAATTTGCAATAATCTCGTTTATTTAATGTCGTATTGATAAAGTATAATTATAGAATTTCCAATCTTTATATATATAAATCTTCTGTGCGTGTGTATGTAATTAAACTCCTCCTAAACGGCTGGACCGATTTTGATGAAATTTTTTGGATGTTTTCAAGTGGATTCGAGAATGGTTTAGACTGGATGTTTTTTTGATGTTTTTTCCCTTTGTACAGGACAACGTCTGTCGGGACAGCTAGTGGTAGGTATATGTATTTTGTATATTGTGTCTTCTAAGCAACAAACTCGTACTAATATTTTTGATTGTCGAATATGGAGTGTTTAGTATACGAATTTTCAGACGATCGTGAGGTCTCAGTTCAAAGGTCAGACATAGTGTGACAAGTACTTTTCGTGAGGCAATTTCCAATAACAGCAAGGAGTCTAGAAATATGCCTGGTAGACGACTATAAACTGATCCTTTATAACGTGGGTCATAAAATATGTTTGTTGATTCAATGGGAACTCACACACTAGTAATAAATCATGAGTCGCAGCAGACTTTACAAACATTTAAATAACAGACACAAATATCACCGAGACTCGGAACAACCTTTTATAAAACATTAATTTTTCCTGTGATCAAACTCACAACCCACGGCGCAGTGTGAATAGCAAGGCAACCATTTATCTTATCTTATCTTATGTGGGGGCCAGTCAGTGCAGACCGGCGACACTTCGACCCAGTGGGATCTTTTGTGTCGACGCTTTTCCAATAACGAGTGCCATAGATGTTCATGGCAGTCGGGACCAACGGCTTAAAGTGCTTTCCGAGGCACGGAGCAGGCGATAAATTGTCAATCAATACGCACATAATTTCGAAAAGTCATATAACTTCCGAAAGTCAGAGGTGCCCGACGTGGGTTCGAACCCGAGACCCTCTGCATTGCAGTCTGTTGGTCTCCCCACTGAGCTATCGCTGCTCAAGGCAACCATTTAACCCACTACGTCACCCTCACAGTCATACATACAAGTATGCAAAAGCTATAATCAATGTAAATACAAGCAGGCGCTTAAATGAACCACCACCACCAGTATAGTTCAATACAACTGCAACAGTATCACAAATAACTGCAATGTTTTCACAAAGGCAGTTCGTTTCGAAACTGTCAAAGTTAAACGAGATGGGTGTAAAAACCAGGATTCAACCTCTTCGTCTTAAATGTAAAAGTAATGAAAAGAAATGACCCCTATATCTCGGGGGTCTTTTAACCCACAGGGCTCATATTCAAACTCGTCCGAGGTATGACCCCAAGGTGTCTGCACACCAAGTTACAAGTCAATCGGTCCAGTGGTTCCGGAGTTATGGCTGTCACTAACAAACAAACACACAGATCCACATAGTGTTTTCATTAAGCTCTTCGAAGAAGACTTAAAGGTTAATAAAGACGACAGGCGGTTTCGTTGCTCAGAAGGCAGTATAGATCTTGCAAGTGTCAAACTAAAGCCATTCTGTCCGTTTAAAGGGGTTACAACTTTGCTAATTACTCGCACGGACTACCATCCAAATGTACTGACTGACCACAAATCGTAAACTTTGTAAAAAAGTAGATTGTATCATTGGAAATGTTGCTAAATTGAAAATGCTTAGAGCTTTGGCTTATTCTATGAATTCTAGTAAATTTTCTTTTTCTTATAAATGCCTGTTAATTAATACAAACAGAATCTCTCAGAAAACGAGCTGGGTATATATACGTTGACGTAGTAGACCATAATAATCCTTCTAATGCTGAGAGAAGGCCCAACCTCAGCAGGTTTAGGTAGTATTATACCTATTATCATTTATTTCCTTTCATTAATAAAAATGTTCTTTATTCTATATGGCATTGTAAAAATAGTATACTTAAAAGCAATTATTTATATTTCAAAAGTACTTATGGTTTGTACGGGTTGCTTGCTTTAATAAATGATAGTCGGAGTATAAAAGAATATACTTGTATATGAGACACTGAACTCATTACTAGTGTACCTACTTTTTTGAACTTACACAGAATTTTTGTAATTTATTCCTCTTTTCTTTGCAATTTTATATATTTTTGTATGTTTTTTATTTACTAGCTTTTGCCCGCGGCTTCGCTCGTGTTAATTTAGAATTTGACAATCAATTCTATATTCAATAGCATAGTTTTTATAGTGTAAAGCTAGATAATAGCATGGCTTACTCAAACACAACATTTAAATATGCGTCGTTAGATTACACGCTGTCACAGAATGCGTAAGAAAAATAAAGATTCACAGCTCCTCCCCCGTAGGTGATAGCGTGATACGTGTAGCCTATATGTTGACCCGACCTGTTAGTAATATTCATGCAAAATTTGAAGTAAATCCATGCAGTACTTTTTGAGTTTAGCCCGGACATACATACAGACAAACAGACAAAAATTCTAAAACCTATATTTTTGGCTTCGATATCGATTGAAGATCACGCCCCAAGATTTGTTTTAAAAAATATTCAATGTACAGTTTTGACTTTCTTACGATATTATTATATGTATAGATTCTCTATGTTCGTATTTCTTTTTTTAACTGTCTTACATGCTCGCTTTTCTAGCGTCTTATATTTGTAATCGAATGGTAACCTGTAAACATCGCCGTGGGTTACATTACTACCCAGTATTAAGTTGACTGTTGTTTTTATTATGTCGTATGGCTGTTTGATGTTCCTTTGTTAATAAAATAAAATAAATATAATTTAAAATCGTGGCTCACATTATTCATGTAATATACTTGGCTTGCTTTCTTCTATCTATACTAATATTATAAAGCTGAAAAGTTTGTTCCTTTGTTTGTTTGTTTGAACGCTCTAATCTCGAAAACTATTGGTTCGATTTGAAAGATTCCTTTAGTGTTGAATAGCCTTTTTATCGAGGAAGGCTATAGGCTATATAACATTACGCTACGACCCACGAGAGCGGCGCAGTAATGATAAACGTGGGTGAAACCGCGGGAACATCTAGTATGAAATATAATGCTTGCAATGGGCTCAATCTCTTTCTTCCTATAGTTAACACACTTGAAATAAATAATATTAGAATTGCCAGACCGCACGTAATATTCTACTTAGTATTTTTAAAATTGTAACAGAAATTTAAACACTGACTAAAACAGGAACTGAATCTTGGTCTATATCAACAGTGATCCACATATACCCACGGTTGCATAAGTAGACTAAAAAATGTGTGTGTGTACCAGAGTACACAGGTAAGAAGTGAAACTTCTTTACGACATATCATTTTTCTACTATTTGCAACTTCACGAAAATGGGGTAGATAAGGCTTAAGCCTTAAGAAAAACAATTTTTTCCGTATTAAATTAAAGCTATTTTATTATTATAGACATGCATACAATTAATGAGTAATTTATTTTATCATTGTTCTTATTATAATATCATTGCTATTGTTGTATTTCATCAATAATGATAGCATCATTATTACTATTGTTGTCATTATTAAATATTTTTGTAATTAATGGCTTGTGGTAGCTAAAATACACTCTCACTTTTCTTGTAAATTCACTTAAATTTGAATAAGTCTTTTTATTTTATCACTTTCAAATTAATATATTGTTATTCTTATTTCAAACCAAACTTCAAAACTAATATATTGTTGTTATTATTATAAGTATATTACATTATATTCTTTACGTCACTATACTAAACTTTGATAAAAAAAAACAATATGGCGCGTAACCGAAAAACGTGACGATTTTTTTTTCACTGCTACAAAATTTCTCCCATACGTCGATAAAGAAGTTTCACTTCAACAAAGCATAATGATTAAATTCATATTTTCATTAAAATTATGAAAATAATTTCGTTGCCTTTATTAATCATTATTTAATGAATATAAATAATATAATTGTGCTCAAGATTAATAATATACTGTGTTAATAAATTAAATTCTTGTTTCAGATATACAAACAATTAATGAATATTCACTGAATTCAATTAAACCCGTCGCGTAGCATTTGGAACGGAGTTGAATATAATTTATAGACAATTCAATATGGCTGCTGACTATTTAGGTCTTGCTACTTGTGTTTGTTGAACTAAGACTTTAGTATTATTCAAGATACGACACAGGGCTCGAGATTTAATGATAAATATATACTACATCAATGTAATCCCAGGTATTATAGTCTAAGTGTTCGCTTCGACAAACTTCGCGTTCAATCCATACACGAATATAAATTACATAAATAAATAGAAACGAATTACTTGGCGGCAATTCTCTGTAATAAAATAATTAGGAAGTGCGATTGCCCATCCCAACTATAGCAATGCAAAAAGATTCTAATATATATATATTCTAATTCTAATATTCTACCACATACACACAACACCATCTAGCCCAAACTAAGTAGAGCTTGTACTATGGGTACTAGATAATGGATAAACATACATATATACATTTTTTTTTGTAAATTCATACATATTATACATAGAAACACTCAGACCAAGACAAACATCCATGTTCATGCACACAAATGTTTGACTTGTGCGGGAAACGAACCCCCGACCTCAGGCGTGGCAGTCGGTTACACTAACCACATTATAGATTGACATTACCGAACTGCTCTGAAAAAGGACAGCCGTGTTGTAGGATCTGTACATTCACTAACTTGCAGTATTCCGCTTCGGAAACAAAATGTGCGTGGACACGTATTTCGCCTTACCGCGATGCATCTTCAGGACAGTTCGGCAACCAATGGTGCCAATTCTGTTGTCATAAAATTATCTAAATTTAACTAAAAATCACTAAAATTTAGTTTAGTCCTGTCACTTTTAACGATTTCAGAATAAGAAAAGTCGTTTGACAGGACTAAACAAAATTTTAGTGATTTTTAGTTAAGTTTAGAGAATTTTGTGACAACAGAATTGGCACTATTTTTTTTTTTTACAAATAAAGGAAATTCTGAACCAGCCTATCTATTGGAGATTGCAACTAAGTAGCTTTGTTTGCAAAGCTTTTTCCAATTGACAGTGGGCTTTTGATAGCGCCTTAAGAAGGTGCTATAAGCTCTAAGTCTTTATTTCCTTCGGCCTTGACGGCGTAGTGGTTAGTGTAATCGACTGCTACGCCTGAGGTCGCGGGTTCGATTCCCGCACAAGTCAAACATTTGTGTGCATGAACATGGATGTTTGTCTTGGTCTGGGTGTTTCTATGTATAATATTTACAAAAAAAGAAGTATATATGTATGTTTATCCATTGCCTAGTACCCATAGTACAAGCTCTGCTTAGTTTGGGCTAGATGGTGTTGTGTGTATGTGGTAGAATATTATATTATACTATTAGAATATTATTATTTATTATGCTGGTAGCGTAATAACATTTTCCAGTTTGGATTCCAAGCATCCATTGGCAACGCCTTGCTATCGATCAATACGTTTGCTTACTTGTCTCCACATTGGCATAACAACTAAATACATGTTATGGTTAAGGATACCTCAAATGACTTACTTTAATAAAATTTTCTTTACATTTGTATCTTATTATTTTTGTTTTTGTCTTTGTTATATTTGTCCGCACAACTGCTTTAATCAAACACAATATTGTCTTCTGTGTACGCGAATGTTATTCATTGAAATTAAACTACTACATATTAATAGTAATAGTAGTGTAACAGTTTTCAAAATTTTGTAATAAAGTGTCAAATAAACAACGCGATAAAATCCGTATATAGTAGTTTAATTTCAATTAATCAAACACTTAAAAGTCAAAGTCTTAGTCAAAAATCTTTATTTCCATAAAAATGTGTAAACAATTCTTGGACACGTCAATTCACTACTATATTAATAAAAAGAAATATAACATAAATAGAAGGAAATAAAAATTTAATATTGAACAAATGCCTGTTCGAGGAGTAGAGCTTTCATGAGAAGATTAACTAGACTTAATTTGGAACTCTATGTGGAAGCCGGTTATTAGCAATATTTTCTTTTATTCTGTTTTATATTTTAATATTAGTCTGTAAGCTTACCTAATATAAATATAATAAATGTACATAGATAGGCTCATGTCTGCATATTTCTGAAAGGCCAGCACATACACAGATTACGCAAGTTATATTTTTAAATCGCACATTTTAGGGACGAGTCCTTTGCCGTTCAAGGAGTACATTGCCACACTCCGTTCTGCAGCTTTTGAAATAGGTCATGTTTCTCTGACTATGTATTTAACCCGAGTATCTCCTCATCGATCACTTTAGGGGTAAACTTATGTCACTACACCTACGATAGTCTCCCACTACCATATGCTTCTCGAAATAGAACACAAATCACATACAACTCAAAGTCCTTATTGACCCGTACATTGGAGAAGTTCAGAAGTGTCAACACGATGCTGACACACATTACCAACAGTTAATACTTGTTCTATGCAGTTACAGAACTTGAAACTTCGTTAGAACATTGCAATGTGTATAATTATGCCATTAGAGGAAAGCTAGGTATTCATGGCCAGTCGAATTGACCTCACCGGTCAAGTGGCTAGTACTTTAGTTCCCAAAGTGGTCCAGGTGGACCCCTGGGGACTAGACTGGTCTACGTTAGCGTGACAAAAAAATGGGGTTTTACAATTCGTAAGCGGCGGTCCACGAAAATTGATTTGCTTTCGATAGTGAAGAACTGAAATGTTGGCTTGACTTCACCTATCAATGTAGGCAAATAATATTTTAAGAAGCTCAGCGACTGTTACTTGTAAAAACTTGCATATTCTATAATCAGTACCAGTGGTCTCCTACCGATTTTTCAGTAGAGAATTACAAAAAATAAAAAGGTCAGCTCGCCTACCGTGTTAGGTTCAGTTCTAATTGCATGAACTTGTTTGATTCTTCACCAATATAAATATGAATGCCAAGGAATATGGTAGAAATGTAGCTGCAGGGGGTCCACCAGAACCAGCAAAATTTTGAAAGTGGTCTATGATAAAAAAGTCTGAGAACCTCTGGGCTAGTATATAGCTGTGGATCATATATTATAATCCTGTGTTCTGATCCAGGGACAAGGAATTAGTTATTTAGATTTTCTGTTAAAAAGGTCTCAGTAACAGTCCGCAGTTAGGTAGTTGGCGATTTATCACCGTGTTGCCTCGGAAAGCGTGTAAAGCCGTTAGTTCTGTGCTTAATCTCTCCAGTCGTGTTGAATTGCCATCCAGTTCGTCTGTCCATCTGACTATAGATAAGATACTAAATAGTGATTTTTGATTCTGATTATGTCCACTTGTTTACTGTAATATTGCCTGCACATGACGTAATACTACTACTTTCTATTATAAATTGCCACTAATCAATATTACTACAGAAACTAAATTATGTTACTATTTGCTACTTTTTATTTCTGAGTTCTATGAAGTTATATAACATACTAGCTGTACCGACAGACGTTATACTGTACACAAGAGAACAAAAAAAACACATCTAAACCGTTCTCGAATCCACTTGAACACACACAAAAATTTTCATCAAAATCGGTCCAGCCGTTTAGGAGGAGTTCAGTGACATACACACATACAGTAGAATTATATATATAAAGACTAAAGTTATAATTTAGCGGTGATTTAAAAGAGTGGTAGTAAGTTTCTTGCGGGTGTCTTCTCGTAGGCTCAACCCTTCGTCTAAACCTAGCAAGTAACATACACTCTTACTCAACTTTGATCTTCATAAGTTTTAGTTTGTGACCTAAACGGTAAACGACTTTTGACTTTAACTCAACTTTGACACAGATGGCTAGAATCTGCGTACCTATTGGTCGAAATAGTAATAGTAATAGTTTTTCTCTCATATAGCTACAAAATACAAAAAATCACAATAGGAACTTAATCTAGACATGTAGGTATTTGCATACTATGCGAGAGACTGGTATCTGTATTAGGAGACCTGTATGACAGATTACCGGCCTCTTAAAATACCAAAATCACCGAAATACAAATAATATAAAGAAATACAGGGCAGTATTATTATATTACTATAGAAGTGTTGTATTCTATTTGACGGAAGTATAGTCTATTGTACGTGTCCCTAGTTTCGTCCCTCTCTCACTGGCTTAGTTTCAGCTGTCAGCGCGACGAGTCGGATATAACAAACAACGTGCTCCAGATTTTCACCCGAGGCTCTTATTAATTGCTACAGACTTTTTTGTGACACATATTTGAAAGCGAGACAGAGGATATTGTTTTTAATTTAATTAAATTAATTAATTTATTTATTTATTTATAAACACATCCCACACAATCCTTACAGGACAACTCAATGCGATTGTGGGGTAAAAATTACACAACTAAAATAAAAGTTAAAAAGAAATGCATGCATACATTTAAAATATAAAATAAAACTAAAAATTAAACTAGGCTTCGAGATCATATAACTTACTCAATTACAAATACATTACGCATTATACACACACTAGATGTTCCCGCGATTTCACTCGCGTTTATCGTTACTGCGCCGCCCCCGTGGGTCGTAGCCTTTCTCGATAAATAGGTAAAAGTTTAATAGTAATAGTAGTGTGCAGTTTTCAAAAATTTTGTAATAAATTGTCAAATAAACAACGCGATAAAATCCGTATAAAGTTTTAATTTCAACAGAATATTTAGTCTAAAATAATATGTATATACAAGAACACAGGGCTATACATTAACTACGCTACATACAAAATAGAGAATTGACGGCAAGGGACAGTGCATAGTGTAAATTTTCGGTAAGGATAGAGCGTCGCGTTCCGTTCAGCGTGAATGAGACAAAATAACAAAAATATAACGCACTCTCTCGCACGATTCGTTCAACTTCTAATAGTTCAAAGTCCAAACAGTTTAGGTTGATGTGTCGCTGTGTGTACATGTTAACAAATAAATGCAGGCTTATAAACAAAAACAGTGTGATTAATGATTGCATAACTATTACAGGTGATTACTGATTTAGTTAACGATTATGAGTGCGCGTTCAACAATTAACAATGCATAAATTAATAACCGTTTGATAACTAATTGTCAACTAGTTAATAGATAGCTGTTTAGCTACATTAAATAATAGGTCATGCTCGCGGCACTGGCGTTATCTTAATATATATAAATTACGTGTCACGTTGTTTGTCCGCTATGGACTGCTAAACTACTGAACCGTTTTGATCAAACTTCGTAACCATCTGTAATTTGGTCCAACTTAAAAGATAGCATAGCTTCTTTTTTTTAATTTAAACGGGCAAAATTTTGTCTAATATGAAGCGGACGAAGTTGCGCGGGATAGCTAGTTTACTATCGATCTTTATGGGTGCCATGGGCTAAACGAAGGGCGTCTTAAGAAAATATAATTAAAATAATTGAAAGGAAAGGAACCCGCCATGTACCCCCGAATTGTCAACCCTAATTGCAATAGAAAAAGTTGACGATACCGAACTCTTTTGATAACGGACAGCCTTCTAAAAGATGTTGGAAAATTAAGTAAAGTGAGACAGAGGTGAGTTTGTTATAGATAGGAAATAGCGGCGGGAGAGCGCGCAGACTTCGGCGTCGACGAATTCGTAACCACTACAACTCAAAACGATAGAGAGCTCTAAAATGTCGTGATTAGCAATGACTCAAGATTTCCGGCAAATCCGATCTTCCTTCATATCGATCTATGCAATATTATATCAAGTAAAAATCTTCCAGAACATTTTAACAGGCATACGTATAAGTAAACGTAGCCGTGAGTTTCTTGCAGGCACCTATCTCATCATTGGCTCAATTTATTTTTATTTTTTTATACTATTAAGGTGGCGAACAAGCATACGGCCCACCTGATGGTAAGTGGTCACCGTAGCCTATGGACGCCTGCAACACCAGAGGTATCACTTGCGCGTTGCCTACCCTTTAGGAAAGGAAGTGGGAAGGAGAAGGAGCGGGAAGGGGAAAACAGGGTGATTGAGCCTCCGACACTCTCATTCACCGAACGAAACACAACAGTAGGAATACTGCTGTTTCACGTCGATATTCTGTGAGAGGGTAGTCCTTCCCCGGTCGAGCCGGCCCATTGATGCTGAAATCACCGAAGCTCTACTACTCATTAATCAATCCTATCCTATCTCAATCCTTTACCTGAACCTAGTATCTAACCTGAATGTCACTTAAGTGATTTAGGTAAATTTTCTAACCACTTTACCATTTCGTTCATCAGTGTTTATGTAAGCTAAATCGATAAAAGATAACATAGAAAACCAACATACATTAAAGTCTAAAACAATATTTCTACACTCACAAACAGTAGAATATATAGTTGTGACTCAGTAAGATCTCATACAATACGAACACATATTGTATCCTATACAGTATTATTCTAACAAGTCATAAAGTTTCCGAGTCGACATCGCATCGGTGGACAGTTCGATCAGCAGAAGTGCCGAATGTTAGTTAGTGACATAAATAGAACAGCGGCGATAAGACATCGGGAGATGTAGCGCGACGCCCTACATCCAACAACTTGTTATTACTTGCTCTTGTGGCTCCGATATTGTTTATCGGAGCTTGTTTTATATATAGAATGTGAATGTAGGGTGTGGTCACGTTTAAGGAGTATCTCTTTTAGTAGGGTGTTACGCAGTTAGTATCGGATTGTCTTATCTTATCTTATGTGGGGGCCAGTCAGTGCAGACCGGCGACACTTCGACCCAGTGGGATCTTTTGTGTCGACACTCTCCCAATAACGTCTGCCATAGATGTTCATGGCAGCCGGGACCGACGGCTTAACGTGCTCTCCGAGGCACGGAGCAGGCGATAATTGTCAATCAATACGCACATAATTTCGAAAAGTCATATAACTTCCGAGAGTCAGAGGTGCGCGACGTGGGTTCGAACCCGAGACCCTCTGCATTGCAGTCTGTTGGTCTCCCCACTGAGCTAACGCTGCTCTAGTCTCGGATTAACTATTGTGTTTAAGTGACGGTCAGTTATTCATACAACCTGAGGCTGTATAATAAGGCAGTAATCTATACTTCTATACCAATATTATAAAGCTGAAGAGTTCGTTTGTTTGTTTGAACGCGCTAATCTCAGGATCTACTGGTCCGAATTGAAAAATTATTTTAGTGTCGGATAGCTCATTTATCGAGGAAGACTATAGGTTATATAACATCACGCTATGACCCACGGGGGCGGCGCTGTAATCATAAACACGGGTGAAACCGCGGGCTCATCTAATCTTTATATATAGTCGTGACTGTTAGATTAAGTGACACTTATACATCAATTTGTCTGTATAGGTTATATTTGACAGTGGCAACATACGTACATAGCTTGAGCAATTTTTTAAATTATAAATTAGGCTAGATATATGGCAATTAGATATATAAAGAGTTGATTCATATATTTAATAAGTTATATTTATTTATATTCTTATTCACTATATGATATTAGAAAACAGAAATATCTATTTTAATATAGGCAAATTCGTATAATGATATAAGCAGAATCATTTTCTATACTGTTAATACGACAGCAAAATTGTATTGAAATTACTTTATACAGAGAAAGATTTTCTTGTGGTTAGTGACTTGCATCACGTTCAATAGCATTTTACGTAATTGTCATTTTCTATTACGTATTGTTCTCTATAGTATTATATAGTACTAGCTTTTGCCCGCGGCTTCGCTCGCGTTAATTTAGAATTTGACAATCAATTCGGGTTGTACTCCGCTTGTAATAATATAATTCAATCATGATTCGACATTCATTTCAAAAACACGTGGCGCCATCTATTATCATAAGAACGTTATTGTTGGTTTCCTCGGGAACAGTAATTTTTTCGGGATGAAAGGTAGCCTATGTCTGTTTCTGTACACATGACAACGTATATGCAAAATTTCAGGATGATTGGTTCAGTGGTTTAGGCGTGAAAAGGTAACAAACAAAAAAACTCATTTTCGCTTTTATAATATTATAGTTAGGAAGTTAGGATTAGGATTAAGAAGTTAGGATTCATTTAAAGTAGTTTTGTTTTAATTATAACTTTCCCGTAAAGGTAAGACAAATACGTTAACAAAAAACAAAATTATAAATTACTACATTTGCAGTTTCTATTCCTTGCTATTTATAATAGTGCTTGTTCACATTAATGCGACCTCACGGAACGTGTTGTTAGTAAACAATATACATACATAGCCTACATTTAAAATGGGTCGATAAGATACACACATTTTGTATTTGTATTGTCTTTGCCTGCAGACGAACTAGCGGTCCACCTTGTCAGGTGGGTAACAATTCACCCTCATTTAGTAGGTATCCTAAATGAGGGTGAATTGTTTCCATAGAAATTTTTGATTTTAGCATAAATGGATCTGACCGAGGAATACCCTCTAATTTCTATTAGAAAATTACTTATTGATGTAAGGCGTAAATCAATATGTTTTAGCGCTGTTAAGAGGAAACACTAAGGACGAGAGAATTAAAAAATAGGTATTTGTAAAATCTATTGCTGTCGCGCAGTGCCATATAGTATATATAGTATCAGAAGCGCGATAGAGACAACTGCAGCTTGGACCGAAAATACCAATTAAAAGTACACAAAATCAACGTTTCGTAGTCTCCTGATTCCTTCTCCAAAACTTGGCCGATTTAACTACTTTTTCCATTAAAAATTAAAGAGAGACTTTGGCCCTGTTACTATGTTTTCTTTTTTTATACAATCTAGTCAAATTTGTTTTCTGGTTGTTTGAACACAGCGGAAAATCTGGTCAGTTTTTGAGGTTTTTGAAGGCTCATGTCTCTTTTAATAATTAATTTATGAAGAAAAGGACAACAAACGGACATGCCATACATTTAAAAAAAAAATTGCTGTAATGGCATTATCCAGGGAAGAAACAGGGGACTACGTTTTATGGGAAAATTGGAAATTTGTGTTTCCTCTTAAACTCGGTGAAAGTGATTTTAAAATCTATTTGTAATAAATATACTGGTTACTATTAAATACTCTCGTAGGAACCAATTGGTTTCAGCCGTCTGCCCGCAGAAGTGGCAGTATTCGTAGGCACCTACTATTGTTATATTCTCATTGCATAGGCTAAGGTAAATGCTTATTTTAAGCCAGGAGACTGTCTCCTTGCTATACCGTAAACCAGGTAGGTCTTTATACACCTATCTGGTTTACGGTAGGCAGCAGCTAGGTATTTCCCCACAGTTACTTACGTGATGGCAATAAAACACAGCCATGACATACCATAAAGCCACATAAAACCAACAAAACGAACCAACCATTCTATACATTTTCTCATGTCCGCAACAAACTTTTAAAATATAAAAGGGCTCTAATAGTGTACATGGTACGTGTATTCCAGCGGTACGACGTCGCTTCCTGCTTGGGACACGGGTAACTTTGTTGTCCGACGTGCATCGACATTTCCGCGGTAAAGTATACCTGGAGAAAATGTATTGTACCGTATTATTATAGCTTTTGTCTACGTATGTGTGTCCTTGTTTCGAAGTACATTTAGTGCAATATAAACGATTTACGATTGAAAAACGGTTATCAAAATAAGGAAAACGTTTCTATTGGCAAATTTTCAAGTTGTAATCTAGTTTAACAATTTTATGAAAGTAAAGTGGTACGTTTTTAAACGGTTATATTAGCATCACTTGTAACTAACTTAAACGTAAACAAATCGTGGAAGTCGATTGTAACCTAGTTCTAATTGTCGTATGAATTTGTATATATGTATTTTTTATTTAAAGTATATTACGTAATATAGATGACAATACAATCATTTGGTAACACTGAGCTGATTTGATGATAGTAGGAAGTGGAACTCGTTAAGGGCTACTAATTAATCCTTTGAGTTTGGGCTGATTTGTTTTGTTTTGACAGGATCAGGAAAATAACAGAGGAAATGAAATGTTAAAGATTGTACTGGTAAAAATATACAATAGTGTTAAAACTAAAAAATATACGAATATTCAATTCAATGACGATGCTAAAAAGCGTGGGGCAGCTAAGTTTCTTTGGGCAACATATTCTTCAATTAATTTCGAAAAAAGCGCTTCAAGCAACATCTCATACACTCGTTGTGTTATTGAGTTTTCCTATTACAAGTGTTATTACATTTTTCTATCACAAAATGCGCAGTAGAAGCACGAAATGGTGAAACTATATTGATACCGACTGCCAGAAAACGTAACTAAGAGACAGAGAGACTCAACGGTAAATTATTAGTATAGTATAGCATATATTATTAATAGTAACTATAGCGCTCATAGCCAGTTGCACTCACTGATCGGTAAACAATTAGCGAGTTTAAGCAACGTTGGGTGCGATCAGTCTATAGATGGGAGACCGCTTAGTGGTATTTCATCTGAAGGTCTTCGGAGGGCACGTAAAAAGTCGGTCCTGGTTGTTGTCAAATTGACAGCAGTCGTTAAGCCATGTAAAAGGCCTACGGGCGGCTTGAACAACTCTTGACAACAGGTTGGTCACTAAACACACGCAAAAAAGGAGAAGAAGAAATTAATAGTATGCATCTGTTATTTCTGAAGAGTACCAATCAATAAGTATGTAAAAAATTATCATTCTATTCTCATTTATATCTTACTAGTTTTCACCCGCGACTTCGCTCGCGTAAATGTAGGTTAGACTAGGTTAGATTTGGAGCTACAAGCGGAGGTCCTCGCCGAGGTTTACCACTTCGTGTCGGCGAGGAGGTCCCGCGGGGAGCCCCCGGGGTGGGAGGAGGTCGCACGCATGCGGCGACAGGCGCGGGCCGCCCTGTTGAGGCGGTGGACGGAGGACCTGGCTCCACCGGTCCCGGGCCAGTGGACGGTGGAGGCCATTCGCCCGGTCCTCCAGGGGTGGATAGAGCGGTGATTCGGGTCGCTGACCTTCCGACTGGTGCAGGTGCTTTCCGGGCACGGATGCTTCGGAAAGTATTTGCACCAGATCGCGAAACGGGAGGCGACCCCGGCCTGCCACGAGTGTGGAGCGCCGGAAGACACAGCATCCCACACGCTGGAGGCGTGTGCCGCATGGGGGCCGCAGCGGCACACGCTTTCGGCCATAATAGGCGGGGATCTCTCCCTGCCGGGCGTGATCAACGCCATGCTCGGCGGCGAGAGGTCGTGGCAGGCGGTGGTCTCCTTCTGCGAGGCTGTCATGGCGCAGAAGGAGGCCGCGGAGAGGGTCAGGGAGAACAATCCCCTCGCTGACCCTCTCCGGCGCAGACGGACGGGAGCGAGGAGGAGGCGATTTGCCCGCCTTCTCGCTCCTGTATAGTGGAGTCACTGGTACAGAGTCCCCCGACTCTGTACCGGCTTGCACGGCCCCACACGTCTGGGGGTGGCCTTGGTGAGCAAGGCCACCACTCCACAGGTGCTGAGGCCCGTTTACCATCAGCCGGGCCAACCGCCGGGGTAGGATGGTGATTGCTAACGCGACCCCATCCCGCCCCACCCCGTCGATGGAGGGACTGCTCACCCTAGGTTTTTAGTGTGTATACCGACCCCCTTCAGGGGCGGACAGTTTCACATAACCACCCGCCCCCCCCGGGGGAGGGGGTATCCATAAAGGATTTTCCTGGGTAAAAAAAAAGGTTAGATTTGCAACAGTTCTTTTTTCTGGATGAAAGGTACCCTATGTCCTATTCTGTACCCCTGACAACGTGTATGCAAAATTTCATGTTGATCGGTTAAGTAGTTAAGGCGTGAAAGCGTAACAAACAAACAAACTCATTTTCGCATTTATAATATTAGTAAGGATTCAAAAACAATGGCGACTTAAATCCTACTATAATATTTTCTTATAGCCTCTTTTAATTTCATCCAGTACGAAAACAGCGGACTCTAATTCCGAAAATGAAGGGAACTGGTAATAAATCACCCGGGGCTTGTGAGTCGCGAGACCCTCGACAGATGACATACGGTCGGCTACCCACACTCCTTATATAAATTATTTTCGAATCCAATCTTACTTTTTATAATTCGATTACGTTTTAATTGTCTGGTGAATACTTCGGCAGGTAGGGGTGGCGTTTGTAATAAATAACGTCACGATGTAGTAAATGCTTAAAGCATTGAAAACTACCAATTACGCGTATATATTAAGATCAATATACATACATAGATTCACGCCTGTTTCCCAGAGGGGTGGGCAGAGACTACGGATTTCCATTTGCTACGATCCTGACACACTTCTCTGGCTTTATTCACTTTCATCACATTCCTCATACACGCCCGTCGGTTCAAGGAGCTCAAGAATAAGATCAATATATACACCTAATTATTGATATAATACGTTGCGAATCTTTAACTGCACGGATGGCGTAGTGGTTTACGTGGTCGCCTCGCCACTGCCACTGCACCGAGTGTTGTGGGTTCGAATCCCACAAGGAACAAAAATTTATGTGATCCACAAAGATTGTGACGAGTTTAGATGTTCTTTGTGTTCATTGTTTGTATGTCCCCCGCGGCACAGGAATTATTTCTGTACCTTAAAACATAGTATTTCACTCGCATATCTCCCAAGAGTTGTTTTGTTTTGTATTGCTTTTCTTTCTTTCTTTCAAATACTTATTTGTATTTTTTAAATTTATTTTTATGCTTGTATTCAAACTAACCATCTTAATATGTTCACAACTCTGTAACTACATACGCATTATAATATCATCTTAGTTGCAAGTACAATGCAAAATTCAATTGTATGTTGTCATATATATGTGAGAGCTTGTTAGTAGCAATAGAAGTTAATTATTGTATTTATATATAAGAATATTAGTCTGTAAGCTTTCTGCAAAAATAAATAAATAAAATAAATAAATAAATAAGAGGTACGCAGAGGTCCATACACCCACATTCCGTCAACCTATGCCGCTAATTATGGTATTATGTGCCTCGTCTTAATAAGCGAGCCTATGAGCATCTATCAGGCATTTTCCAACTCTGCGCTGCTCCTAAAAATTCGTTACAGAAAAACTCAACAACTTTGCTCGACCAGAATCGAATCCTAGATCATGCACAGCAGTCGCATTTACAACCACCGCGATGTAGAGAAATATATAAATACTCTAATTGACGAAACAAGATATTAACGCCGCGCCAAAATTATTACTAGTGCCTAGTTCCATTTCGCGGAATAGCAAAAATAAGGTACCACTCAGGATCTTTTGTTTGTACAATCTGTTCCTTTTTCGACATCAAATCGAATCTGAACTTGGATTTTGCTGAACAGCATCGATATGTTATCCACGATACAATAACGATGACCTGTAATTTCCAGTTGTTTTCTGAAAGTTCTGTTTCAACCTGTATGACAATTGTTATCCTTTGGATCGCTAAATCCAGATGGAAGTAGCTCCGTAGAAAAACTGATATTCAATAGAATCTAGGTAGACTAGAAAACCGAATCCATTACACTCGAGCATAATAAGAGTCGGAGGACGACAATGATAATTATAGTCCATTTACACAAGAAAGACACTTATAAAAGGAAGGCCCTTTGTTGTAGTCTCTGTACTGAATAAAATATAACGTTGTGGAAAGTGTTCTAATTTAAAACAACCGTAGAGCACTTTATTTGTGCTGCTTGAACATATTGCTGTCCAGGTCGATAAGATAATAATCCATCGTGTATTGTCTATTATGGTATTTCAATCACCGTTTATACGTCTATTAATAATAACGAGCGGTCGCCTAGTGCTCGAAATTCGACCAAAGTTTGCCTGTAAGATATTGCTGACATATGTCATTATAATATATTGATATGTGTACCTAACCATAGTTACGCGCTTCGACTGCGTGTGTCAAATGCATGGTTGTGTGCGTGTAGTGTTTTTTCAATAATTTTATGTATTTCTAATGCATATTTTATATAAATATTAGGATTCGTCACTCCTTCTCCATATAAACTTTAACTGTGCCAAATTTCATACTCCTCCGTCCGCCCAATTTTCGTAAAAAGGGGTACAAAGTTTTTGCTTCACGTATTAATATATAGATAATATTTTATCACATACACACAACACCATCTAGCCCAAACTAAGCAGAGCTTGTACTATGGGTACTAGACAATGGATAAACATACATAAATTTTATTTTTGTAAATTCTTACATATTATACATAGAACCAGCCAGACTAAGACAAACATCCATGTTCATGCACACAAATGTTTGACTTGTGCGGGAATCGAACCCGCGACCTCAGGCGTGGCAGTCGGTTACACTAACCACTACGCCATCGAGGCCGACTTGACTTAGCAGTGGTTAAAAGACCATAATAGTCGCTGCAACATCCACGCAGTCAAATTATTTATAATGTTCCTACAATGCAAGAATTAGGTACCAACTGATTTGAAATACTCGTTTTTATATGATATAGGAGGCAAACGAGCACACAGATCGCCTGATGGTAAGCGATTACCGCCGCCCATGGACACCCGCAGCACCAGAGGAGTCACGAGTACGTTTCCGGCCTTTTAAATTTGCCCCCGCCCCCAAAAGGGGGAGAGGGCCTCCGGTACTCACTCGACGAAACACAGCACAACCGCTATTTCACGCCGTTTTTTTGTGAGGCCGGTCTGGTTGAGCCGGATCCTTCCTTTCCTCTCTGCCAGGAATAAATCCTGCGTCGTGCGGGTCTTTACAGTCTAACAACAAAAAACACCCTGATTCTGTACAAACATTTCTTCATCACCCAATTTTTTTTGTAAGTTCGTATCCCGTGTGGTTTACGAACTCGTAAATTTTACCCAGCACGTTTCTTAAAGCTTACCTATGTAACGATTTTCCGAATTGACAACATTCTGCTCCAAAATTTGTATAAAAAATGCTGAGTGAAATAAAAATGCTAGATGTCTGTGAGCGGGCAGCTGCTTGTACGAGCCGGCTTCCAAGATTAGATAGCCGATGATAACTCAGGAGAACATGACAGTTGAGTGACTGAAAGATTAATGTTTCAACCGCTGGTTTTAATAAGGAAATGTTCTCAGAAAAATTTCCAAGAGGCGCCAAATAATTACAAATGTTGAATTGAAATTTGAAATGTAATTGGATTATTTTAGGGAATGTACTGTTCAACTAAATTATTTTTATTCGTTACTGTCTCATTTGAAGACATATGTTTGAGCTTATGTTTGCCTGTGATCATGATCACAGTCCCGAGTTCAAATCCCATGTCGCCAAAATTATTATTGAATTTTGGTATTAGATAATTCTCGGTAGCAGAGAGTCTATTAAACTCAGAAAAACTCGCTTCCATTAAGTGGGACCTAAAACCCTGGACCTGTAGATGGCGAATTTTTGGTGTAAATACACCAACATTTTGAAAGGTATTTCTAAAATAATTTTTTTTGTTTAGAAAGTCTTCTTTCTGGCTTTTGGGTCGCAGGATTTCACAAACATATCATTAACGTACACGAAGTACACCCAGCTCATGGCAATCACTTGTGGATTACATTTGTAATTGAACCGTGTGGAAATCATACAACTCAGGGTGGTGGCATCGGCTAGACAACAATTAGCCAGCTGCAGCATCTTTGCAGTCAATACAGCTATCCCTTTGGCAAAATGCAGGTGTGACCTGTGTAATTAATAAATTAAAATTTATATGTAGCTGTAAGCAGAGCCAGGGCTTCAGCATAACTACGTAATTTACACTAAAACCTCATAGCAGAAAAGCATGTAGCCTTTTTTACTAGCAAAAAAGAAAAAATATAAGTATCATACAGTTCGCAGCTGCGCTGTACTAAAGTCATTAAGTGAAGTGACGCAATTTAAAACTTTTTTGAAAATAGAACTCCGCATTAATGTACTGCATATTTTAATAGTTGTAAAGCTGCCAGTGCTATTTCGTGTTGTGACGATTAAAAGAGTCCTTGGCGCTGCATAAGATTGAAGTTTGAGTTCTGACTGCATTTTTAATGTACTAAGTTCGTATTGTGTTTCAAAATAGGTATATTATAATATAGAAATGTTCATTATGCTACAATTAATTGTTTAAGTTATTCATGCTTTAAAGATCTTTGAAGTCTGAATATGGACTTATAGTGTATATGTCGCAGGCAATTTGTATGATTCCGCGTTTTACAAACGGCGTCATCCGTTTAAAAACGCTCGTGGATTGTTATAGTAGGGTGACCGTCGACGGAGTCCCGCTTCGCAAGGCTCCTATTTTTGGGTGGTTTTAAGAAGGAACCTAACATAACCTAACCCTTCCGAGACGGAATGCAGTGATTTGAGGCGTATAGGTGCTCGTTATGCTGTTGAATTGTCTATCAAATGTTGAGGCATATTATAAAGTGACAAGGCAATTTACATTTTGTCTTCGGAATATTTTAAAACAGCGAGCGTTTTTAAACGGACGATGCCGTTTGTAAAACGCGGAATCATATAAATTGCTTGCGACATATTATATAAGGATTAAAACTTCATGGTAAAAAGAAAATATAAAACCATTAATACTTTTTTTCTGAAGATTTCAAGTAATTTGGATTTTTATTTCTAGTATTATTGTTAACCAATCCAGCTAAGCTAGAATGTGTTACGTTGTTCACGTCGATAGTGCAATAGCTGGCTTTCGAATGCACGGAATCGAAACTCCAGTGTTTTATCAATTGGTTACGGCCACTTATATATGTTAACATAATAACTAAATCGACTGTAACAAGATTTCTTTTCTTTCCTTCTTTTTTCTTTTACACTAGTAAATAGTATAAAAATATTGAAACTTATTTGAGCGTATGCTGTGCTAAGTAAACTAAAAATCCTAATCCTAGTCTTATAATAAAATATATATATAATATAAAACTAATATTATAAAAGCGAAAATGAGTTTGTTTGTTTGTTACCTTTTCACGCCTAAACCACTGAACCGATCATCCTGAAATTTTGCATATACGTTGTCAGGTGTACAGAAACGGAAATAGGCTACCTTTCATCCCGAAAAAATTACTGTTCCCGAGGAAAACAACAATAACGTTCTTATGATAATAGATGGCGCCACGTGTCTTTCGAATCATGACTGAATTATATTATTACAAGCAGAGTAAAACCCGAATTGATAGTCAAATTCTAAATTAACGCGAGCGAAGCCGCGGGCAAAAGCTAGTTACTTCAATAAATATTCGTTAACAAATATTTATGTTGTCATTACACTAGGGATGATCGTCTACAGGGGTCCTTATCTGGTCCGTTTATATGACGCTTCGGATCCGGACACAAATTGACGTCATATCCTGTGAAGCGTGCGCCTTAGTATAATAACTAATAAAATAAGATACGCTCCTCCAAAGATCTCAATCGATTTTCCGACGTTCAGCATATTTTCTTGCCCATTCAGAAATGGTCGTAAATTTTATACACGCTCAGAGTTTAACAAAAGGTTTACTTATCTTATCAATGATAAACTAAGTATATAGCGTAGTTAGAGCCTCCTTTGCCGAAAGGGTGTGCATAGGTTAAAGAGTTAGAGGTTGTCTAATATCTACATTGGTTGTATTTTGTAGCTGTTCTTTCTCAGAAGTTTTGTTCAGAAAACGTTTACCAGCGAAATATTCTATAGACATTAGACTCACTTGCATTTGTACGCTACTTCGCTGCATCAGCTAAGAATTCGCTACGATTTCATTAAATCGGCTCACGCCATGTTCTAGACTTCTTTTTCTTCTACACATTATAAGCGGTAGCTTAAATGTTAAGTTGCACTGCAACTTAAAAAGCTATGGAAACCACATCACAATTCGTTCAGTGGTTTATGCGTGAGTACAAAACAACCGAGAATAAAATTTTACAAACAATCGTTTTGTCAGATATTAGGCTTCATAAGCTAACTATATAACGTGCCGCGGCGCGAACCGATCATTGTCGGTTTTTGAGACCTCATCAAAGGAGCTTCAGTCGCCTGCTCGCGCGCAGTTGGGATGGTTGTTGATTTTAAAATTTGCTCAAGCGGCAATACGCAGAATGGAAAAGTATCGTTTACTCATACGATTGTATGGCGCCAATTATTTGTTGTGGAACTAACTGGTCTGGCTATCTGCCGCGGATATTCGAGACAGATCGCTTGCCGCGCGCGGCAGCCGCGATCTACTTCAATTCATATCTTTATTTTGGCTCGCGAGGCAAATGTATGTCTGCTATAGTCGAACATAGGCTCGCGCGGCTGCCGCGATTAATTTATACGCAGCTTAATTCTAATCGTAACTAATATTATAAATGCAAATGTGAGTTTGATACTCTACGGATCATCATGAAATTTCGCACCAGAATAGGACATAGGGTACATGTCATCCAAAAAAAGTATTGTTACTAACAAAACCTAATCTACATTTACGCGAGCGAAGCCACGGGCAAAATCTAGTATAAAATATGATGGTATAGATAAAAATATATTTACCATAGTACATGGACTTGTTTACATTAAATACTGGTAAAGATAGAAACATGAAACTAAAATGTGTAAGTTTTACTAATGTAAAAAGCTTATTCTCACGAAAGCGTGTCTTTATACCAACAAGTTCTTATTAAGTATATTTACGGCTAATGGAAGTTTGAAACTTTCGGCCCGTGAATATGTAAACATGAGCCTTAAGCCTCTTAATATGGGACATCAAAAAGCTTAGTGAAATAACTCTCTTCAAAGCAAACGACATTACATTTATATGAATGAATTTCCATTCAAGTTATTAACTTGAAGAACGTATTTTAGCATTATGAGTGTGTGAGTATACCATTCATAGTTTGCTATACTTTTATTACATTTATTTTGAATGAAATGCTTTTTAACATTAAATGTTATAAAATTCATTTTGTTTCTTCTGTGTTGCAATTTTATTTGTATGTGGTGAATGAGCTCAATAAGGCACACTCTCCTGTATGCTTCAATGTAGCATGATAGTGCTACATTGCATTCAATAAACAAGTTTATTATATACCATAGACAATTAATAAATACTCACACTGCGCCATAGATATGTTTTGTGATATGTACAGTGTATCTCATGGATTCGATAGCTTCTACACAGTGACAGCAACAGATTCGTACCAGTTCTTCATATTGGTTCTACGCCCTTGCTTTGCTTAACATAACAACAGGTATATTGTAAATTCACATTAATAAGTGACATTAATAACTTTGACGTACATAAGTGTTACTTTATGACCTACATAAATAAACATATTTTTGATTTTGATTTTGGAACTATGTGGAGAAACATACATACGAAACACCTAAACGCAAGTGGCGAGGCGGGTTCTGATATCGTTCAACATAGTACCTATCTATACTAATATTATAAAGTTGAAGAGTTTGTTTGTTTGTTTGAACGCGCTAATCTCAGGAACTACTGGTTCAATTTGAAATTTGTATTTTTTTTAGTGTTGGATAGCCTATTTGTCGAGGAAGTCTAGAAGCTATATAACATCACGCTACGACCCACGGGAGCGGCGCCGTAACGATAAACGCGGGTGAAACCGCGGGAACATCTAGTTACCTATATTGGACGAGCGAAGTGCCTGAATCCAGAGACGAAATTCACATTCTTCCACAGTCAGCTAACTATTATTATAATTAAAAGAATTCCATAGCCGGCTTCATCATTTACACAATAAGAAGTGAAGTGTCAGTGTGTGGTAAAAGTTTTTTATTGTATTCAAGTTCTTTTTATATTGGACAGGTAACTTTCTTTTCGATAACAATTAAAGATATGTCCAACATATCTTTAATATAATCTGAGCGAGTTATTAATAACTGCATCCAATCAGTTTTTCCTTTAAATGATAAATTTGTTTTGACTAATCCACCATTATAACAGTTCGCTCTAATGTCTCGTCGAAGGGACACAGTGTACTCCTCGTGTATTCTTTTCCCTAAACACTATTATCAACATGGACTATTTACTACAATCAGTACAATGATCTACCCCAAACAATTGTTTCCTTCACATATTTCTCATACTTTTCTACCGTAATTTTTGCACGACTCCGTTATTTCCTCTCCCTTTGTTCAATCTACCATCAGAAATGTGCTCTCTGTTGTAATCAAGATCTCGACCAACCTGCTTACTTAAATCATACCTATATTAAGGTTTAACTCCGTAAGCTCATGGTAAATTTTATTTCAGAATCAAGTTTATGTCATCTTTGTTAGTTTTCTATGCGTAATATGAAACAAGGATTAAGAGCGTTTGGCCTTGTGGCCTGTTCTAAGTGATATTTATTTTTAAAATGTTTTCAATAGATGAAGGTAAAATGATATCATAGGCGGAATATAATAATATTTGAAATCGTTTCACTATGCACGTTACGCATCGAAAACTGTCGATCCAATATTTACATACTAAAAGCATGTACGTTGGTCAAGCGCAAGTCTAACAGTAATAAAAAGAACTAGAGTAAAAGAGAGTGGATTGCCTAAAAATACAAAAATATATTCCAGAAATACAGTAACAACAATTATTTTTAAATATCAAACAAGTATAGTAAAAATGTTTGCAATAGTTGACTAGAATACTACGTTTACGAATCAGATACTTTCTCAAATGGCATAATATTTCACACCTAAAGTTAGAAAAAAGAATAATCACGTTGTAAATCTTTTCCCGCCAAGAGAACTGTCATACAAATAATTTATGGTAAAGAAAATTACACACTGTATTCTTGGTGACGGATTCCGTCGCAAAGTTAGATAAATTTGTTTGTGTATGAGCTTGTACAAAGAAAGGAAATCTTTGGATAAAAAAAACAAGAATCGTTTGCAGAAGTACACGACTACTCTCCGCAGATAATAAGAGTTCCTTGTTAAACTGTAATGATGTAGCTCGATGTTTGAACTTTTCTTGTAGTGTATTTTTCTCGTTGTAAGTTTATTTTTTTATTTTCTTATCTCTTTATTTATTTGAGCTTGTTTTGATCCAGAATTTCTTGCAGATGTATTATGATGATATACCTTACCATAGAAAAATAATATATTTTTTATAAATCAAGATGGAAGTAACCAAGCATGCTGCCCAACAGGTTATGGTAAGCGATATATATTCTTTAATGAGGCAAAGAAAGAGAAAGAGAGAGAAAGAAGTTGTATATCTATCACAGATACAATTTCTTCTTTTCTCAGTGGATGCGTGCTATCACCATAAAAAGAGTTAGCATAATATAAACATAATCACTCTATGATAATATGTTATGTGTTCAGTTGTTTAAAGTCAGCATATTATGTTTATTAAGCTCCGAATTACAACGAATATATCCTGCATCACCATTATAATATCATACCACATCTAAAATTATGAAATTAAAAGCCAACCAACCAAATATTTCTAAAATATTCTTTATGAAAACTCAAGTTTCACAATTAAATGAGCGTTTAATTAAAAACGTACGCTACAAAGGATTCCTCAATTATTTCGCGGTAATATTATACTTTAATATTGTAACATGCCTTTATATATATTAGTATGAAGGTTCCTATATGAGTTGGGCTTGAGCAATCGTCCCGAGATTAGTTCTCGACTACAATGGGCCACAATAATGATGTCTGTATGAAACGACTGCCACTGTAGTTATTTTTATGTCTGAATATCCAACATGGATTTATTACAACTTTCTATATTATAAGCAGGTAAATATTTGGCAGGATATTGCTTCTATATTAACGATTAGGACGTATTTGCGAGATATATGATAAACGTTTTCGTTTAAGTTCGTGGATGTTTTTTGTTGCCTTTTGTGAGTTCTTTTAATCGTTCGTTATAATCTATACTAATATTATAAAGCTGAAGAGTTTGTTTGTTTGATTGAACACGCTAATCTCAGGAACTACTGGTTCGATTTGAAAAATTATTTTAGTGTTGGATAGCCTATTTATCGAGGAAGGTTATATATATATATATATAACATCACGCTACGACATAGGGGCCATAGGGGCGACGCAGTAACGATAAACGCGGGTGAAACCGCGGGCACATCTAGTAATATGATAAGCGGTTATTGCTATTTGTTGACGGTTGCAAGTGTTGCAAGTGACATAAGTTGTAGTTGTCAGAATTACTGTGTTAGTTAACTATGTGAATAAGCTTGATCTTTACGACACATTGCAGAAAATTGCATTGTATTTTTATTCGTTTATATTGTGAAAATAACGACGTGGGAAAAAGACGGCAAATTTTTTGTTGTTAAGACTAGCAGCTCGCTGTTTTATAAATTGTGGACTGTAAGTGGCTATAGGCTCATTCCCTTTTGCGTGTGATCTAAAAGCATAACTGGCGAATCTTGGGTGTAATACAGCTTTGCCATCGGATATAGGCGTGAACTATCGTTTTATGCCCCCGCCGTATTGCGAAAATCAACACTGCTCTGCTCGGGATTCTATCCTAAGCCTGCAATATCAGCTGCATTCACTATCGCTTTATCACCAAAGTAATTACGCAAAAAAATACCTTAAACGTGACAGCATTCATTGGCGTAATGTATTCAATTCCTCGATACAACAAACATGTAGCTAATTAATTCAGCCCAAGCTGTACCTTATTGTCTCATTCTGTCATTATTAAAACTTGTCCAAGGAAAAGCGGGATAGCAACAGTTATTCAAAAACAAAGTTCGTAACTTGCTGCCTCTGCGTTCATGTAGTTACGTTGAATGAAAATAGAGGGAAGTTTGACAGTTGGTGCCAGTATAGAAACTAAATACGGAGACGTTAAGCCGTAAAGCGTAGAGCGGCTTACAATGTTTTATAGGATTTCGACGTCGTACATTGCCGTGCTCGCTTAAATTGATCGAGGATGTTGTTATGTGGATAAAGTAGTATATTAAGTGGCATTCTTCATCTACTTATTAATAAAAAAATAAGAGTTCGGTTTTTGAAATATTGTCTTGAATAAATAGGCATGAGAGCACTTTATAAAATCTTGATTTTAAGAATGTCGAAAGATAAAAATGAAATACGCATGGACAAGTAATTTTCTCCCTTTAAGTAATTGTAATAAAATTAAAGTCTGCCTGGTTGAAACATTTGCGTAACTATACAATTCCCCTAACTTTGATAACTTGCGTCGTAAGCGATAAAACAATGAATTCAAAGATTCAACGCATATCGGATTATAATAACTAATAGCTATACTTGTAAGCTTGTCGATTTAAAGTATTTTTATCCTGGTTTTCCTGTGGTTTTTAAATGGTCAGTTCCATTCACACAAAATAGGTATTTGTAAAATCTATTGCTGTCGCGCAGTGCCCGTAGAGCGCGATAGAGACAACTGCAGCTCGGACCGAAAATATCTATTAAAAGTACACAAAATCAATGTTTCGTAGTCCCCTGATTTCTTCTCCAAAACTCGATCGATTTACATATTTTTTTCATTAAAAATTAAAGAAAGTCTTTGGCCGTGTTCCTATGTTTTCCTTTCTTTATATAATCAAGTCAAATTTGTTTTCTGCATGTTTGAACACAGCGGAAAATCTGGCCAATTTTTGAGGTTTTTAAAGGCTCATGTCTCTTCTAATAATTAATTTATGGAAAAAAAACATAGGGACATGCCAATAGACGTCATACATTTTTTGGAAAAATATTGCTTTACTGGCATTATCCAGGCAGGAAACAGGGGACTACGTTTGTATGGAAAAACGGCCTTAGTAACGGCCCTCTTAACAGTTGTTTTAGATACGCTTTCATGTGACTTTTTTAACCTACGTTAAACGAAAAGGTTCTATAGTGTTTGGTTAACCGGTATATTGCTAACTATGGATGAAAAACGGCGTCTGCCCTGGATACTCTAATAGCATCAATGCAATGGCCAGAAGGTCACTCGCCAACTCACTAGATGGGCCCCGTGAATAGCCACCATAGGCATACATGCCAGCAGCAGAGGGCCACAGCGGTGCGAGTGGCTAGGGCTTTTGAGCGGTGCGGCGCTGGTTTCACCATCACGGGTCTCGTGATAACGGAGACCCAGAGCAGGTTTCCCCGTAGTTATGCCCTTGAAAATTACACTTCCACCCCCAAGCATAGCTGCGACTCTAGCGGCCTCCCTCTGACCGGCCGACCAAGGCAAGCCAAAATTTAGAGTCTACGGGCGCTCTTGAAGTGCCACCCCAGCCAACCAGTAACAGCAAGCCGGGGACGAGGCCCTAACCGACTCTGAGGCATTCAGGACCGCAGTTTCGCCACTCACATTCAGGTCGCCACAAGCTGCCCTGCGGTTTGTGCGCTTTTATTTAACCTGGTAATACATTTTTTGTTTATACCACAAGACGAAGGTGATAGTTTAAGAGCTAGTGTACTGTGCCCTCCGATATCGCGTTAGTCTCATGATGACTGTCCTAGAGGGATTTTATTATTATTATTATAGTATTTATGAAATCAGTTTTATATTTCTTATTAAAACGTTATTATTATTTTAATAAACAAATCAAAGCAATCTTAATAAGCCAATCTCAATTCTTGTTAATACATCCTCATGATAATGTTGATATTGGATAAATGATTATTGACCGAAGTCTGAGCATGATCCTCATTATCATACTCATATTATCAAAATAGTAATCAAGCTGATGAGAATTGACATTAACATGTGTAACATCGCAGATAAACAAGTGGATGCAATATCTGGGCAATTACAGGCGGGCGCCGATCTCCAATATCCGGCAAGCACAATCAAGATGGCCGCGCTTCCGGCCGCCATGTTGCCCACGTCCTACAGATACACCCACGGGATACACCAAATTGTTTACATCCAACTAATTAACTGTTAGATTACATAGATTTGTATGGGGTTTCTTTTTAATAAAATTGAGGATCAATGTTTAAGGAATTTATTTTGATTATATTTAAAATGTTGTTTTCTTCTTCATAATAATAATATTGTATCACATACACACAACACCATCTAGCCCAAACTAAGCAGAGCTTGTACTATGAGTACTAGACAATGGATAAACATACATATATATATATTTTTTGTAAATACATACATATTATACATAGAAATATCCAGACCAAGACAAACATCCATGTTCATGCACACAAATATTTGACTTGTGCGGGAATCGAACCCGCGACCTCAGCCGTGGCAGTCGGTTACACTAACCACTACGCCATTGAGGACGTTCGAGGTGTAATGTTTTACAACTTTACGGGACTTGGGTGCATTTAACAAAGGTGGCCTGAAGTACCCCGATTAGGTAAAGTGCCATCGTACACACGACCGCAGGCAAATAAGTTTAGCATTTCAACCGTGAGTAGGATTTTGGAACCCATTATGAAACTGTTGTTTAAAACCTTCTTGCAATCAATCGCCTTAAATTTAAAATTATCTCCTTTTTTAAATTTTACTATGAATTAAAATATAATTTTAATTATTTTTAATGTTATGTGTCAATTTAACTTTTTAATGCTTTAAAATAATTATAAAAATGTGTCAGAAGGTGTAGGAAAACATAATAAGGCATAAAAATCTGCAACTGTAAACATGATCGTTTGAAATATAATATCACTCACCCGTAATGATGATAGGAAGGGAATGGGAGGAACTTGTATCTGGGTATAACGCAGCAGTAATAGTGTTGCTACTAGTAATCGGTCATCGGTTGGCTCTAGGAGGCTGGTCGTCACATTAGTAACAAGACTGCCATAAAAGCAATTAAAAAATTTTGGTACACAAATATCTTAATTTATACATATGTTACACACAGTGCCATCTCTCGGCATTGTGGGGAAGACTCAGCAGTTCCGTCCGATTTATTACAGCGCCATCTATTGACATCTTACGGAACTACGTAGTAGGTACGCAAATAGTAGAGATAACACTGGAACATTCTCGAATCTTCGTACTTCTTCGTAATAAAACAGGTTTTAGACGGTAATATTATTTACATTCTTATCCGTCGAGCCCAGCACGTAACAATATATTAATTACATAAATCTTTGTAAATAGGGGTTTACCTAAATAACCTAAAATAATTTGTACCTCTATTTACCTAAATAAAGATACAAAGATCTCTTGCAACTTACCTAAGTTACACAGATGGAGAAGCATGAGATATTAAAATAAAGTTTATAAGGAAATGGAAAACAGAATAATAATAAAAAAACTGCTAAATTACTATAACACTACTGTGCAACCACAAGTTTTAATTAAAATCGCTACAGTCATATTACTATAATATATTCGCTCATAAAGATTCATGTCAGTCTAGAAACCTTGTATAATATAAAACACACAAGTTTATTTTGTTCGTTCGTTTAGAAACACTCTAGGCTATTTAAAACTTACTTGTTTAGTACTCAACTGGCTTTCTGCCAAGGGTAAACTTTCACTATTGTGCCTCTCGCCGTACTCATATATTTTTAATAGATAAGTCCGAGATTATTCAACAAACTTGTGATAAAGTTCTATTATAACAGCCTAGATTTTACCTCGGACTACAATATGCTTGTGCGTTGATTTTATTTTGTCTACATGTAAGTTGATGCGTCTATTTTACCACTAGTATTAATTAAAGACTAGCTTTTAAATTTTACTTCTTGTTTGTTTATTTTGTGAGTAGTAAGTATAATAGAGTGACTTATATATTTAACTTTTAAATCGATTATATACCAAACAAAAAAAAGTGGTCGTGAATTCCTTGCCAGTTCGTCTTATAGGTTTAATGACCTTACATTGCAACATATAAATTTACAATAAATTTGTAAGTGTAAATATATACCTACACATACCTATATTTATTTGCTACACAAAATGTAGGGACAGATTTTTTCCTTTTAGGTTTAGACGATCTTACGTCTCCAGACATATAGGTGTGCCCCATGGATTTACCTCCTCAAATGCCTTTATTTCTTTTTATTTGAATTTTATGTACAATTTCCATAATAAATTGAATATTTAATGCAAAAATAACCTATAAATCGATTACCCTGCGACTTGTCTTTAAACATTATGTAATTGTATAACCTCTACAAATAATATAACATCTTAACTTAATATATATATATATTGTTTTCTATACAACTAAGCTAGCAAACAAGCATACGGCTCACCTGATGGTAAGTGGTCACCGTAGCCTAAGGACGCCTTCGATCACTTACGCGTTGCCAACCCTTTAGGAAAGGAAATGGGAAGTAGAAGGAGCGGGAATGTGGAAAGAGGGCGATTGGGCCTCTGGCACTCTCACTCACCGAACAAAACACAACAGTAAAATACTGTTATTTCACGTCGATATTCTGTGAGAAGGTAGTCCTTCCCCGGTCGAGCCGGCCCATTAAGCTGAAATCAGCGGGGCTCTACTATTCTAAAAATGCAAATGTATGTTTGTTTGTTACAATTACACGCCTTATCTACTCAACCTATCATCATGAAATTTCGTATACACGTTGTCAGGGAACTCAGGAGTAAAGAATACGACATACCTTTCATCCTGAAAAAAGTACAGTTCTCGAGCGAAACTGTAGACTTAAATCTTACGAAGCCATAATGTTACGCCCTATATATAATTATTCTCAAATAGCTATCAATACGATATTTATGTCAAAAGTTTCACAACCCAAGCCGACTTTTGTTATATTGTTCAAAGGCAAAGTTTCGTACCAAACACCTGCAAGTCAACTTATTTAAGAGCGATATATTACTCTAAAGTATCAAATTAAATGAAGCGGCCCTTACTTGAGAGTTTTCCTTCGCAAAATTTTGCGAGAGATAAATTTCCTAACACATTCATTTTCCCTTTTGGTTTTTCTTTAAGGTAGATATTGATGGATTTATGGAATATTGCCTCAAAGTTTTCCTAAATATTTTTTTAGGTAAAAAGCGTTTCTTTGTATATTTTTGTAAATATGTAAGACTTTTATTAATCTCTTAAAATGCTTTGTTTTTTTAATTAAGAGGGATGTTGTAGCTATTATTATGAGTAAGTATTTACCCGCCTTGTTCAGTAATTAGCAATAAATATTGCATGTCTTGCTGCTGCGCTTTATTTATTTTGTCGTTTATGGATATATAACTTTCTAGTTAGATAGATTTACCTATTTGATATACATACATACATGGATTCACGCCTGTTTCCCAGAA
Source organism: Catocala sponsa (assembly GCA_963564715.1). Classification (NCBI taxonomy): domain Eukaryota; kingdom Metazoa; phylum Arthropoda; class Insecta; order Lepidoptera; family Erebidae; genus Catocala; species Catocala sponsa. Next base: position 4,944,410 of record OY751337.1, read on the forward strand.
GGGTAGGCAGAGACTACGGATTTCCATTTGCTACGATCCTGACACACTTCTCTGGTTTCATTCACTTTCATCACATTCCTCATACACGCCCGTCAGTTCAAGGAGCTCTTAACCTGGCCTTTGTCCAGAACGCCTCCGATCTGATCGAGAAACGTTCGCCTAGGTTTTCCTCTTGCGACTGTTCCATTCACACTAGCCTTATAAACTTTCTTAGTCAGTCTTTCCTCGTCCATTCTTTCTACATATTTGATATAAAAGTATTCATACGATTAGGTTCAAAGAGAAGAGCAGTCAGACAGTCTTATCTCTTAACACGATCTCCTCAGGGGCTTTATGGTATCTTTTAGGACCCTCTCTGCTTAATCTTATTAGATGTGTGGTTAAGTTTAGTTTATTAACAATATTACCAATATTGGTACTGTATTCATTCTTATTTCCGTTTCCATGCACCCCCATCTCTTAACACAGTATTTGTCTGGTTACTTTTAAATTTAGTTATCTAACAGCATTAGGTTAAGATATAATAACTAAAGAAACTACATTTATTTATTTACATACAGACACAATTAAAATTAAAACAGAGAAACGTATTTTTACTTTCCTTTAATGTTTTTCTGTCTACTATATATGAAAAGTTTCTTAGCTAGTTAAGCCCTTACATAGTATGTTTGCTGTCATACACTATAGACAAAGTTATAAAATCCTAATTAATATTATCATTGTAAATGTGCGTATGTTTGTTTCGCCTTAAGAGGAAACACTAAGGGCGAGAGAATTGAAAAATAGGTATTTGTAAAATCTGTTGCTGTCGCGCAGTGCCATGTACAGTATCATGAGCGCGATAGAGACAACTGCAGCTTGAACCGAAAATACCTATTAAAGTACACAAAATCAACGTTTCGTAGTCCCCTGATTCTTTCTCCAAAACTTGACCGATTTAACTACTTTTTTCATTAAAAATTAAAGAAAGACTTTGGCCGTGTTCCTATGTTTTCCTTTTTTATATAATCTAGTCAATTTTATTTCTGGATGTTTGAACACAGCAGATAATCTCATCAAGTTTTGAGGTTTTTAAAGGCTCATGTCTCTTTTAATAATTAATTTATGGAAAAAAGGAAAATACATGTTTTGGAAAAAAAATATTGCACTACTGGCATTATCCAGGGAAGAAACAGCGGACTACGTTTGTATGGGAAAACGGCCTTTATCTTTCCTTTTAACTACACGACTGGATCATCATGAAATTTCACATACACGTTTTCAGAGGAATGAAAAGAACAAACTTTTCATCCAGAAAAAAAGTACTGTAGTAACAGGTAGTAACCTGACCTACATTTTCGCAAGCGAAGCTAAGGAAAGGAAGCACAATATTCAATAATGCGGAAACGATGCGCCTCGCTTCGACACAGAACATGCGCCAGCTCCCACAGCATGCTGAGAGCATTGACAAACCGGTGGGACTGTCAGATGCTCGGCCGATGGGTGAGACTGCACACTCAATTAGGAAAGAAATAACTAATATTGTTTTGTCATGTCAGTCTGAGTGTCCAGTGATTTCTGTTTATCTGTTTTATTATTATTTGTATTTATTGTATGTATGTTCACTAACAATAGTTAATAAGTCGCTTTGTAATACTAATCCTATGGACCTAACAGTCTGCAAATAAATAATAATTATTATTATATATTATGTAATCGTAATCTACACTAAGGGCAAAATCTAGGAACCTATAAATAAACAAATACCTGAAGACATCAGGAAGCCACCGTGCACCTATTTAAATTGAATTGTACGAGAGTATACCACCGCTCGCTAGTTAATGTAATAAATTAAAAGCAACTCCTAGGAACCTGAGGCAGGATTTATGTTGACAACTTCATCCTTTACGGGACGCATCAGCTCCGTAATGATATCAAGCCTCGAGCAACCGCACGATGCCTTGTGTCCTTAACAAGGAAGGACGTACCTCGTTTATATACGGTGTACTGGGAATTATAATATAATACCAACATGTTTTATGGCTGTATGAATGACGTTGTGGTTTTAATGGCCGCCTCGCCACTGCGCTGTGTGGGTTCGATCTCTATACGAGAAAATTTATGTGATCCACTAATTGTTGTTCTGACATCAGAGCCGGAACAAAAATGTTCTGATAACACAAGAATACCCCGGTGTTCTTTGATTTCATCGTTTGAATGTTTGTAAAGCCCCGCGACTCAAGATTTTTGCCTAGTGTTAGTTAGTTGTCTTTTAAGAAGGGGTAAAAGAATATATCTACGTTTCTAGGGTTGTTGGCAAAGCTTTAGCCGTTACCAGATTCCCGATATTATCTACCTACTATCTTATCTTATCTTATGTGGGGCCAGTCAGTGCAGACCGGCGACACTTCGACCCAGTGGGATCTTTTGTGTCGACACTCTCCCAATAACGACTGCCATAGATGTTCATGGCAGCCGGGACCGACGGTTTAACGTGCTCTCCGAGGCACGGAGCAGGCGATAATTGTCAATCAATACGCACATAATTTCGAAAAGTCATATAACTTCCGAAAATCAGAGGTGCGCGACGTGGGTTCGAACCCGAGACCCTCTGCATTGCAGTCTATTGGTCTCCCCACTGAGCTATCGCTGCTCGTTAACTACCTACTAAAGGAGAACATACATCTCATCTAGATTCTTTGTAATAGCCGTAAAAGTGCATGCTCTCTTACTCACTGTAGCGGCACTGCTGACGCGTTAGTTTTGTGTAGTCAGGCGCAAGTATGCTGTAGCGCCGCGCGGCAGTCGTCTCCCCGCAACCACTCTGTTAGGTCGCAGTCCAATATGTATTTATAGTATTTATATCTGGTACCAGTATAACTATATCTATCAAGGCTCATTTTATTTGGACACCCACAACAACACATCTGATTACCCTTACACTCACGCAAGCAATTATTGAAACGACATGTTTGAGTGCAACATTTTAATATACAAAACATACCATAATGTGTATAACGCTACTGCTTAATTAATATTGCACTTAAACGTCTCGTTCCAGATGTCACCTGGCTCAGACGAAGTGAGTTAGAGAGCATGCACTCTAACGCGTGTTACAAGCAATTTAGTTGAGACGTCACCTCTAGTACGTAGTTCTTCTGACTCAACGAATGCTACTGTACGTTACACCTTTCCTACCTACTATATAACATAAGGATTGCTTGTAAGAGTATGCATTACACAATAGTTTACTGCCGAAGTAACATGTTTTATTTTGAACACCCAACACCCAACATTGCAAAATCCAGGGTACAATCCTAAATTTGAAAGCTCCAAATCGAGCTTTTTTATTGGCAGGACTGCTAACACAAGCATATACTTATCCCACAGCACAGTCAGACAGAGAAGTATTACAGCAATTTTACACAGCCTTCTTCGTTTCAAATAGCTGTAATACATCTCTGACTGACATGCCTGATTGAAATCCAGACAAATCATCTCTTTGTATTTTTTCTGCTTTGCAATTTATAAAAGATTTCCTAAAAAGTATTTGATTGTATTTCTTGTCATTACAATATGTTGACAATAATACCATCTTATAACTGAAGTAAATACTTCAGTCATAAGATGGTATTATTGTCAACAAAATTATCATACTTTATTAATAGATATGTTGAAACATCTTGAAGATAATAATTATGACTTGCAAGACAGAATAATTGTAACTTAATGGCAAATGACAATTAAGGAAGAAAGGCCGTCACTGTCTTGTTTGTATTGCTTTAATAGTGACTATTTCATCCTTGGTTAGAATCAATGTGGCTTGGTCGATTTTACCTTTGCAGTTTCAGGTAAAGTATTAGTAAGCTTAACATTAAAAATATCATAGTTTGAATCTTTAAATTTAAAGTGCATCAGTATATTATTAACCTCATCGTAAAACATAATAAATAACGTCAAATACAACACGTCTATTTACATCACCTGGGTAAGTCATCGATTATTATTTTAGCTCTGGTAACAAAAACTGTCAAGCACAGATAAAAAAAACGAAGTTTAAAAGTTTGAATTGAATTGAAAAAAGAACACCGGATTTGTGGACGTAAAAGTTATAAAATACTAAGGACAGGTTTCCGAGGGTTCTTTTAATAGTTTAATCTTTATCTAAAACCGTTGAAGCGAGATAATTTAAGGTTGGGAGCAGAGATCGCGACCCATCACACCCCTCGATTACCCCAACAAAAGGATCGCTCCCTACGTTGTAGGAAAGTTTAATTTGGGATTTCTTTTGTTTTATTTTTGTAATGTTGAAGAGGACGGCCGACACCGCGGAACTGCGATAACAATGGCTCTTCACCATTTGAGAGTTACTTTTACTCCTTTTATAAGTTAGGAAAATCTTTGACTGATTTAACTGTATTTTATAAGAAGAAATTGCTCCCAATAGTTATTCAAGTACACTTTGAAACATTGAAGCACCGTCATTTTTCTTTAAAAATACAACTCCTGTACTATAAAAATAATATCTGTATCGCGGGGATCTTTAGAAACGTTGAAACAACGGAACGCCTAGATTTGAAACTAATATTTTAATAGTAAAAATTGTGTGACCCACACAATGTTCCGTGGATCACACAATATTTTGTCTCGTGTCAAATCCAAAACGCCAATCCATGCATTAACATTGGCTAGGCGAACACTTTAAACATCATGCCATCCGTCAGTTACGTGTTCTTCAATAAGTACTTTCTTGCTTCAACTTCAAACTAAGACCTATTCATAAATAGTAGTAGTCTAGTTTAAGCTTTGTCAATGTTCAATTCTAAGTGCTTAGTGTGAGTTTGTTTCACGTTAAGGCGACCGTTAAGGCGTTTATGAAGTTTTGTTAAATTAAAGAAAGTCTTTGGCCGTGTTCCTATGTTTTTCTTTTTTTATATAATCAAGTCAAATTTGTTTTCTGCATGTTTGAACACAGCGGCAAATCTGGTTAGTTTTTGAGGTTTTTGAAGGCTCATGTCTCTTTTAATAATTAATTTATGAAAAAAAGGAAAACGTAGGGACATGCCAATAGACGTCATAAATTTTTTGAAAAAAAATATTGTGCTACTGGCCTTATCCAGGGAGGAAACGGGGGACTACGTTTGTATGGAAAAACGGCCCATGTGTTTCCTCTTAACCAATCAGAGATACAAACGCGGTAAACGTTTCGATCGCGTTAATGTTAAAACATCTCGCACTAGGCACCTTGTCTGATACCATACATGCATTAGCAAATCGTATTCAAAAGTAACTTTTCGAAAGTAGAATTAAAATGAAAAATGAAGGTATAATAATTCATATTTTAAAATTCGGTATGCAAAAAAGTGGAGGCGTAGTTATCTCGGTATTTCGAAGGCCTGCATTTAAATGGCGGTCACGTAATAGTATCGTACGTCCTCTTTTTTGATTTACCACGTCATTTGATCTTCTGCCAGATTCAAAAGGATTATGTCTATTAGAAACTGGATTTAAAATTTCTTTGTTTTTTATGTTTTGTTTAACATAACTTATTGACTAAAATAATTTAAAAAATGTGTAAAACATATTTGAACTCCTATTTTTACGTACCTATATTATTTACTAAATACGCATGTAAGAAAATGAAGCATAACTTATTTTGTTATGCTTCTGATATATTTAACAAATGAATTAAGTCAAATGAGAAAATAATTATTATAAGTTGTGTACAGAAGTATTCTGCGGATCATCTCGTGTGTTGCAACAAATAGTTCTCAAAATGAGTGCCAGGCATCGGCACTCATTTTGAGAACACAAGTGATCAACTTGTGATTTCTTCACTACCGATGAGTACAACTCAAATGAATCCACAATATTATAAAAACGAGTTCGCTGCGTCCTGTACCATGCAAATTAGATATCGCGTTGTATTCGAATGATATTCAAATACAATCATGGGCAAATCTAATCGTCCTAAGACTGGCTTTTCGTTGGGTAATCGACAATGCTGTTACTTTTTTGACAGGCGATGCAATATCTTACGGTGAACTTTATATACACTGAGGCCAAACGTGGCAATCGAATCGTTATTTGCAAGCTCGAAACACTAAATTAACTTTAAAAACCGAGTAAAGAGACGCCACAAAACGAAGCAGTATCGATGCAATCACAGATGAAGTTGACGTCGCGATCGGTTGATAGATTTGATTTGATTTGATGTCTATCAGAATTTTATATAATATTTAGTATCAATTATATTATACAGAGAAAAGCAGATATGTTAAGACTAGGGTTTTGCTATTGCTATTGGTCTTAAAATTAAATAGGTTTCAAAAATCCTTTTCAAAACATTTGAAGTGCAGCTTTTTTAAATTATAGCTCTCCTTTTACGTAAGCTTTTCTATATATATATCACACCTTATTAGGTTATATCCATGTTTATAATTATAAAGGACTTAATAGTCAGGGCATCACATTTCCATGTTCTATGAAGGTGACATACCTATACAAATAAATAAAATTGAAGTGTCTGTTTGTAATATCAAAATAACAGCTTTTTATCTAATGCATATGAAAGTATATAAGATACTTATACTAGAACATCTATACAAATAAATAAAATTGAAGTGTCTGTTTGTAATATCAAAATAACAACTTTTTATCTTATACATATGAAAGTATATAAGATACCTATACGAAAACATCTATTTTTCAAATTTTTGTCTGTCTATCTGTCTGTCTGTTTGTTCCGGCTAATCTTCGAAACGGCTGAACCGATTTTAACGGGACTTTCACTGGCAGATAGCTGATGTTATAAGGAGTAACTTAGGCTTCGCAGGTAACAGCTAGTGTAGTCTATAAAGTCATTGTTTAGTATACAAGGTTAGTATACAAGGTTAGTATACAAGGTTAGTATACAAGGTTAGTATACAAGGTTAGTATACAAGGTTAGTATACAAGGTTAGTATCAATAGTTTTAAAGCGAAATGACTAAATTTGCATAAGAAAAGGCAAGCGTCTACACCGTTTCTATCAGCCGTGTGTAAAGAAACGATAAAACAAGTCCTTGGGCATGGTAAAAGCCATTAATATGGGCAGGTAAGTAAGGTAAACTTATCTCCGCACAACACCTGAGCCCTGCTCAGGATCGAGCCAAATAATTTGTGTGTTAAATAATTCTTTACCTGTTATAACGTAGCGCGTATGACATCTTTGATAGTTAAAAAGGTGACATAACAGATGGGTTATATACATTATACACAGAATATGTCATATTCTTCTTATTTTGAAACATGGAAGAAAGTTGGAGAAGTTATAAACAAACAAATAATATTTTTGTTAAATGTAAAAAATAACCTAAGCTGCTTGTTAACCATCTCATCTTGTTTTTAGTCTACGCTTAACCTAGTTTACCAAAGAGCAAAGCATTAGACGATTCCTTTTTTAAGTTGATTTTAAAATTACACTAAGTTCTTGTTGGTTTGCCACGTGGTAAAACTTAATGACAGAATACAGATCAATTCCTAATCCAAATTGTGACTCTACAGACTTGTTATAAACTTAATTTGGATCAGCTTAAAAACAAATGGAGATATATAGTTTTTCGTTTCAATTATTCATTAACTACACATTTTTGCTGCACTGTTAAACTGTATTAGCAACTATAGTACGAGTACGAATACGAGAGAAATACCAATTAAAAATCGACTCGAGAATTCTAGTTCCTTACTTCACAAGGAAGCCAATACAATAATTAAAGTTTCGCGTTTAATCGCACTCAATAAAGAAATCCCACTTGCCGAGGAATTTAAAAGCTAATTAAATCGAGTTTACTGCAGAATCTGCAATTAATTCTATTAAGTCAATCGCTTCAGACTATTGCGTTGAACGGGCAAGCTGACTGCTAAGGCTTAGCTCTGGGGAGCAAGGCAAATGGGTTTCATTCCCTCATGAATATTCATGTGATCGAGGGCAAAGTGCCGTCATATTTTCTCAAAATTCGCGAGCGGATGTATAATGATGGTGTGCGAGAGGCCGCCATTTTGTAATACGAGGTGCGAATTAAGATGGCGCCAAGGTTCTCATTAGCGCGGCCGTTGCACTAATTGCAACGCTACTCAACAAAACTTGAGGCGTAAAAATATTTTTTTCTCACTTCATTCATACCATCATTCATATATTTTTTGCTTAGCCACTTGTAAAAACGAAAAGGATCTAGAGGCCTAATTTAAAAAAAAACAACGAATAAAGATTACTAGTGAGTCGAGTGAGTTGCTTATTTTGATAACCGAGTTACAAAAATTTAAATATTATGAACGCAATAGTAAATAAAATCTTTTTAAGATCGAGCTTTTGAAAGCAAGATCGTCGCGCGTGTATGGAAATACTTTCTTTAGCACGGAGTAGGTACTTACTTACTTTATTACTAATAACTGAACACTATCGTATGAAGTTAATTGGTATCTACATAATTATGTACGGTTACGAATACTTCGCTACTATTTTATTTGCCGAATAATAATTTATTACCTACGTTTTCCGATCGTGCTATTAGCGGATTGCCCTCGTTAAAACATAATTCTGACATAATCATCAGCTAGTAGGTAATAATGATTAGGTATAACTATCAAAATAAACGTATATGAAAACTTTAATGTTTAAGCTAAGAACTGTGATAAAATCTTTCTATCTCTAGTAAGGAACCTAGCTTCTTAGCTGCAACAACAGGTCATCATACTTAAAGGAGCGTTCAAAAGATCAGCTCTCTCGGTTGGAATAAAATTGTTTAAAATGCAATCGTTCGAAAATGTAGACACAACTGGAAAAACTAAGTAAACACATGCTTGTAAAAAGCCATGTTGCGTTTTCGGAAACCATATTAATATTCTCATTAATAAGTTGAACCATTGCATAGATAATTGTAAACCGATTGGTCCCTTACATTATTCATATCGTTAATCGTTTTCGATCGAGATGAGCTCGAAATTCGGTAGACATCGTAATTAAAATTCTACGTACTGTCATTCCGGAGTCGATTGCGTGCTTACCTGGAAAAGAGGAATTACATTTAATATTATTATCAGAATTAATATCAGTAATCATATTACAGCATGTCGGTTGGCAGGAAAGAAATATGATAATATTATTGCGATCGATTTGTCACGAGAGTCGATTAATACATGTTAAAATAACGATCAGCTTAATGAAGTGACGATCAAATAACGTAAAATTAAAAACATGTATACATAGTTTCATGTTTTCATAGGTATCACTGAAGGGGCAAGTAGGTACACAAGTGTAGCATTTGACAATGTAGTTTGCTCATATCTCTCCGAGATCACGAGACCTCAAGCTCGATTGCCAGGTCAAAATGGATTTTTGTAAAAAGTCTTAGCAGCTCATAGTTAATAGCCTCGCTCCCTATTGCATGGGACTCAAAATATAGCTGGCTATATTTGGAGGTACACCTCAGGCGTTCCTACCTTTGAAATATAACATGAATGGGTTCATTCATTCACAAAAAACTGCGCTCTGAATGAAACAACCCCGTAGTACGAACCCTCGATCCGCTGAAGAGACTTTACTATTTATTACTTCACTTTCAATTTCCACGTCGACGCACATGAATAAGAAACTTTTTTATTATACTAAAATCTTCTTCATTCGTCTCTAAGAAGTATTTGGTATTGAAGCGTCGGAATGTTGAAATTGGGGGAATAAGTTATTGAAATAGACGCTTTATACCGCCATTCATGTGCCTTCGGCGCGGATTTTCATATTTTATGCCCTCTTTTCTTAATATATAGACCAGTGACGTAGTAAATCCTTGTGATGTATTCAGCTTAAATTCTATATTTGAACTATGCTTAAACCATTCACTGTCCCGTGATAGACACAATAGAAAATCTATTGTTATGTATCATATGTGATTCATCGGACAGGGAACCTGGTAATACGTATGTAGCCTATAAAATCCTATTTATATCTATTAAAATATCAGAGTTTGTGAAGTTATTCGGCTGCTTATTACTCAATCAGACGTGAACCGCTGTACGATTGGGATAAAACTTGGCAAACTTGGTAAGCGTTCTGTAGAATTTCATGAATCTAACAAAAATCTTTAGTAAGATCATGGAATATCTTGCTATTTTTTATACGTGTCAACTAGAAGCGAGTACAAAATCTGTCATTTTTCTGCTACAAAAAGGCAAAAAAGGGTATGTTTTTATAGCCACAGGATGCGACGTTCGCGTTCTCATATATCTGCAGTGACCCAGCTTCGGGTTCCATAACCGTAACTAATATTATAAAAACAACAGCGCTTGTGTTTTTTATATTTACGAAAAAACGCGACCTTAACAGCGGTTATTCACGACAACAATATAAAAAAATGAAACGTAGATAATTGTTTTTTTCATACAGGGTTAATAATTGAATAATACTAAATAATAACCTTTTACCCGTAAATTATTTATACTTTACTTAACTAGTAGAACATTAGTGATTGGAACATTGAGACATCTTTAATTACTTGTTACAAATTTTAATATTATATTCCTTAATTCATGACCTCAATGTATACTATTTCAGTGTAATTTTATTTTATATTTCTTATCATGTTTTGTTAATAATTATGTGTTAGTTGTTATGTAAAATCTTTATTAGACTTAAGTATATTTAATTGTATGTTGTTTTTATGTAAATGTTATGCATATTTGTAATTGGCGTAAGCACACAACCTTGTCTTAGTTAGTGATTATGTAAATGTATGTATTTACTCTGTTAATATGCCTTATAAATAAATAAACTACCATCTTAGTCTCCCCGTGACCATGGCTGCTGAAAAGTAACTAAAACGTCGGGGAAAGGGTAAACATAAATATAAATAGTTTTAATAGCTTTAATTATTTTATTAGCTTATAAATTAGTAAAGTTCAATAGTAGTTGTAGTGTAACAGTTTCTAAATTATGTAATACAGTGTTATATAAACAACGCGATAAAATCCGTATAAAAGAGTTTCAAAGAATAACATTCGATTAAACAGAAGACAATATTAGTAGAATTATTTATACTTTATTTAGTTCTACTACTTTTCATAATTCATTATTTGATGTTTTCATACAAAAATATAAATATTGTACTGGGTTGTTCTAGTCGCACTACTAAGAGTAAAGACTATACGTTGGCCGTCGAGCAGCGATAGCTCAGTGGGGAGACCAACAGACTGCAATGCAGAGGGTCTCGGGTTCGAACCCACGTCGCGCACCTCTGACTTTCGGAAGTTATAAGACTTTTCGAAATTATATGCGTATTGATTGACAATTATCGCCTGCTCTGTGCCTCGGAAAGCACGTTAAGCTGTTGGTCCCGGCTGCCATGAACATCTATGGCAGTCGTTATTGGGAGAGTGTCGACACAAAAGATCCCACTGGGTCGAAGTGTCGCCGGTCTGCACTGACTGGCACCCACATAAGATAAGATAAGATACGTTGGCCGTCGCAAAAGAAAGCAGCGGCGTATTCATGCAAAATACAATTTAATCATTTCAGACTTTATTCGACGGATAGACTATTAAAATACTGATGTATTGGTAAGAAGATGGTAGTTAAACAGAGTATAGCGGTTTTTAAAAATGTAATTTAAAACACCTTCATCTTAAATGCATCTTGTATTCACGGTTCATCACAAAATCGTAGTCACGAGTGCCAGCGGCAGGCATTTTCGAATTAAAGTACAAATATTTCACTGCATCGTTAGAAAGCTCAAGCTTACGAAGTTTGAAATAACTTACACGGTTAGGTACATGAAACTTACCGTCTTCTCAGCTAACTTACATATATACTTATACCCGTCTATAATCCAGTAATTGTCGAGACCAAGTCATAAAAGCAAACTTTTTTACGATTGATGCAGCTGCTACTAAAACCCGAGCATATATGCGAGGTTTTATATGGCAGTTTCTTTTATTTCAGTAATCGAGTGATTCTCTCGATCCGAGTATTGGCGAGTATTCGAGAGCGGAGCGGCAGCGAGTGGCATACGTTGAGTGAACGGTAATCACTCGCCGGTTGAAGGGCTACTCTCGAAACGTTAAGTGTCGCCGTTCCGACATTTTCTACGTTCGAAATTTGTAATCAATCTGAGTTCTTTTTTATAGTTCTGGAAAGAAGAATTAAAAAAAAATAATGATGATAGGTTTTTATCCTTTACTTTAATCCTTAAAGAACTGTTTTGTTTCATTTTCCTTAATCTTAATATGATCTTAATGGATACTTTCTCCATAACTCCTCTTATTTTATCAAAGAACGTTCGATGATCCCCTTTTAACTTCCTTTTACACTAACCTTATATTTACTTCGTGGATATCTTTTATCCTTTCTTATCGGATGGCCCGCGTATGCGATAAAAAGGGCAAATCAGGGTATGTATAATTTATAGACGAGGATTGGCCGTAGCTATACCTCGTCAAACGTCATAGCAAAAATTTTCCTCTCGCATCTTGGCAATGTTGAGCGAACTATCGTACAATTAATAAAACTATGGGATCAGCAACATAAAGAATGTGACACGTTTCTGTAATAGATTTACATTTTCGCATATCTTACTTAATTCTTGTCACCTCTTATCAGCATACAACTCTTGGTAAAAATTTTAATAATAATAATAGTAGTTTATTTAGCTCCTTTCAACATTAGCATATTATGGATGTGATCCAGAGACTATAAACTGGTTTAATAGTTACCTCAGTCATCGCTATCAATTTGTTCAGTTGGCAAATGACAGTGGTGGTAATATTATGGCCTCTACTCCACAGCAGGTGAATAGAGGAGTACCCCAGGGTTCTATCCTCGGACCTCTGCTCTTCATCATGTATAGTGCTGACATCACCACTTGTCTAGTAAACTCGAAATTCCATCTACATATATGCTGACGATCTCCAAATGTACCTCTCTTTTCACCCTCATAATGTTGAAGAAGCTGTAAAAAGATTAAATGAGGTCTTGGAAAGGATTACAGATTGGTCAAAGAGAAACTCACTTATATTAAACCCAACAAAATCAAAATTTTTGGTTATGGGTAGTCGAGACATCATAAGTAAGACCTTGTCCTACCCCTTGGACATAAGAGTAGATGGTAAGTCAATTGAAAGGGTAGAAAAGGCTCGTAACCTCGGAGTAATGCTCGATGGGCAGCTCACATTTGAAGACCATGTTATAGAGGCCGTGCGCAACTGCTTTTATCGTCTTAAACTTCTGTACAGAGTACGTCTTTACATTAGTGTTGACACGCGGATCATGCTGTGCGAATCTCTTGTTCTGTCTAAGCTAAACTACGCTGATACAGTGTATGGGACGTGCATTTTTGGCAAAACGCAGAGGCTGATCCAAAGGGTACAAAATGCTTGCGCGCGCTTCTGTTTTCATGTACCACCCCGGGCACACGTCACCCCCTATCTGAATAGTGGCAATTTGATGAAGATGTAGTCGCGTAGAAAACTACACCTTGCCACAATGCCACAATCACATCATCATAACAAAGAAGCCAATCTACCTATATGATAAATTAAGCTGGTCTCGTGACTATAATAAAATTAAGACCAGAGCGTCAGCATATCTTCTAGTTACCCCAAGACATCGAACTATGGCATTCCGTGGCAGTTTTAGATTCGCTGCTAGTCGCTGCTGGAATGATCTGCCGCCTCCAATACGCTGTGTTAAAACGCTGAGCACTTTTAAGGCAAAATGTAAGCAATATTTGCTTAAACAGCAGAAAGCAGCAAAATAATAGCTTACCAGCGTCATGCAAATTACCAGCAGTAATTCAATCTGAGCAGCGAATCCTGTCATATATATCTCTAGAATAAAACGAATTGGACATACAATATGCGGAGTTTTTCTCGTAGGTGCTTGGTCGAAACACAGCACACAATACAATAATTATTTAACTATTATATACATCTCGAAAGTTTCACAAGATATGTATATATAACATGCGTAGTACACCCAAAACACATTTAATTGGTATTATATACACCTTTTTTCACAATCTAGAATTATTTACATTTATCTATTTACAGATTCACAATGTTTATTTATATTAAGGCGCATCCGCCATATTGTTATATCGACGGCTGGCGTGACTGCGCGAGTGAGGCGTCCCTTCGCTTGTCGCCATAGACAAATGATGTGGAATGCTGGAGCGTTCGGAAACTGCCAATTATTATTAGACAAAAGACACCTTATTTATTACACATATTTTTTTATTTCTATCATTAAAATATATTTTAGTATTTTCACATAATTATATAGTATACATTCATATATTTACTTTTCTTTTACATTAAATGTATTATGTTATTTGGTAAGCTTAGCTGTCCGTGGCCTCACTGGACTTATCTGAAAATCAGCGCTGCACTACCTACCACGGTGCTGCAGCATTATGCTGAGATAAGTGCCATTTTTGGTCTCGCACTGGCGGTATAAGGGCTTGTACACAAAACTGCGATGCGACATCGCATCGTAAAAATCTACGAGCTCCCACGACGCATCGCAAGAACTTGCGAATTGATTCGCATCGGGCATTTGATTTTTTTCGAATCGTGCAATGAGACGCCTTGCCGCACGAAATCGCATCGCAGCAATTCGTGTCCCAGTTTTCTGCGTTACGAGTCGCATCGCGCCGATTCGCAGTTTTGTGTACAAGCCCTAAGTAACTATATAAAATTGCTCATTCTTGTTTTATATTTTTATTTTTTGTTTATGAATATCTAAAGTTTTTGTTTTTTTTTGTTTTTTTTGTTGCTTTTTTTAATTGTTTTATGCCAGTGCAGAGGACAAAATAAACTGTTTTCTTTCTTTCTTCTTTCTTTCTATAAAAACAAGCAATACATGGATTGAGGCCCTAGACCGACACTAGGATTCTCTGTGTTGTGGGATCTAGTCTCTTTCGTTCAATAACAATAATTCGGCAATAGAATAAAATGAGATGAATGAACAAAAAGTATGTTATGTAATTTGTGTAGTATGGTTAGTGAGAATTGGTGTCAAGGGGTGAGATGTGGAGTCGTGTGGTCTGGTGTAATGAGTTGTGATGTGGGGTGTTTTGGTGTCATGTGGTGTGAAGTGATGTGAGATGATGTGGTGTGATGTGTTGTGAGTGTGGTAAGTGTGATATGGTGCCATGAGGTGTGGAATGCTATGCATGTATCCACCAGAACACTATCATACAGATAGTGTTCTGGTTTATAATTGCTTTTGTATTTTTTTTAATGTGGTCTTTTGTTATTCTAATATCTTTAAATATTCTTCTGTTTTATTGGAGGCTAGATTAAATAGCCAATTTGTTTGAATTATGATATAAATACACGCTTTCACGATCACACCAGCGATTGTGAAAGTCATCTACTGAGCAGAATTCCAGACGATATGCTGCTATTAAAAATTTCTGGTCAGGATAACCCAATAACTCTTTGCCTGGTAAGTAAACCCAGTACCTTATGCATAAGAATCACATTTACTCATTCACTAACACTGCGCTACCGAGGCAGTCAGTAAATAGTACATACGTAGCATACTTTTATCCAGAGTGCCTAGTGCGAGTCTGTTTTACATTAACGCGATCGACACGTTTATGACGTTCGCCGCTCCGATTGGCCCGCTCCAAGTTCTTAACCAATCAGAGAGCCAAACATGGAAAACTTTCGATCGCTTTAATATAAAACAGCTCGAACTAGGCACCCAGTTCAATATACACGTGTAGCCGCAGTTCATCATAAGCGCTCGCCCTTAGTAAGTATCATATAACATTTCAAAGGTAAAGGAAGTCATCTTGAAGAGCCGACGGCTCACACATATGTATATAGATAGCGCCGCGGTTTGACCTATAAACACTGTGTATAATCGCACGTGTGCTAAACAAAAGGCGAGCAACAATGGCTGGCCTTGGGTCAGCAGGGTCGAGAGGTGTCGAGCGACGCCCGGAAACTCAGCTTGTATGTACTCTCATTGTAATGGATGGACTTTACTCTAGTTTTATACTATTAGATCATACAATTTAATAATTTAAATTCTGATTTGGTTTTGTATGTAATCATATATTTTTCCTTGTGATAGCGGCCCATCGTGAGGTCTTGGATTCGTTTACACGGGTCAGGTAAAAATAAAACACCTATTTTGCGGATGAAACCCATGGATTAATCAGAGAGACCGTGCGCGGCCCGACAATGTCAAATAATTGTATTTTTGCAAAACAAACTAAATGCAAACTTTGTTATTGCGATTCAGACCCACAATTTGTATGGAGTAAAGTAGAATTGAGTACAGCGTCATCTCTTGTCACTTGGTGTAACCTCATCTACGTGCATATGTGCGATTCGCTTTAATCTAATACGCATATAGAACTGACTTTGAAACTTTTGCGAGGCAAGGCAATGGTCTCTCAATAAGATTATCGCCGCTATAATATACTAGCACTGAACTGAAAGGTACAGCGCAGACGACGGACTATCCGTGAGGCACTTTTTCTTTTTTTAGTCTGTAAATATAGAACCTATGCAATTATAAGCAGTAACGCATATGACGTGCAAAAAGTCCGCCGCACTAAAAATCCGTGTAATTCTGGCAGACCGCGCCGCACAAAAAGTGCGCGAAAAAAATAGAACGTTTACTTCAACACGCAAACGGCGCACACTTTAGTCTGCAATCTCTGCATTTCCATAGTGTGTACGTGTAATGATCGAATATGTGTGTCGTATGCGTTGAATGCGTGAAAAATCCGCAACGGACATTTTGCGCGCCATGCAGACTTTTTGTGCGCTGCAAACTGGATCGCACAAAAAGTGTGTCGTCTGCGCTGCACCAAAAGGTTGCAGGCAATATCATTTTGCATACTTTCGAAGTGTTTCCGTTATTACACGAAAGTACCGCGAGGCAAGTTGTCGTTTAAGTTTTAACTGGCGGTAAGATGAAACGTGATTTAAATATAAAGTACTTTTTAACAACAAAAAACTCATACTGAAGCTTAACGAAACCGACACCAAAAGTTATGGGCATGTATACAAGCTTATAAATTTCAACAGACCACTAAGCTGTCGTGTGTAATAATAATATTCTACTACATACACACAACACCATCTAGCCCAAACTAAGCAGAGCTTGTACTATGGGTACTAGACAATGGATACACATACATATATAGGTACTTTTTTTTTGTAAATACTTACATATTAATATATAACATAGAAACACCCAGACCAAGACAAACATCCATGTTCATGCACATAAATGTTGGACTTGTGCGGAAATCGAACCCGCGACCTCAGGCGTGGCAATCGGTTACATTAACCACTACGCCATCGAGGCTGATAGTATTTAATACTAGCTTTTGCCCGCGGTTTTGCCCGCGTAAAAGAAGATTAGGTTAGGTTATGTTACTTAGCCAACGTTACTCGGTGATAATATAGCTTTCTAATGGTGAAAGAATTTTTGAAATCGGTTGTGTAGTTTTTGAGTTAAATCCTTACAAACAAACAAGAAATCAAATTTTTCCTCTCATAGTATTTCGTTTTATCTTATAATATTAGTATAGATACGACCTACGTTACTCGGTGACAATATAGCTTTCTAATGGTGAAAGAATTTTTTAAATCGGTTGAGTAGTTTTTGAGTTAAATCTAAAAAGATCTTTTTTTATAGTTTCAATTTAAAATGATCACATTCTGCCTGATGGTAGGCAGTCAAATTGTCCTCGAACAGAGCCCTCCACACCACGTCCTCATTACTATATATAATAATAATATCCTCCAGACCAAATTTTCGGCCACGGCGGCCAGTCTTAACGGAGACTGACCAACTACGCAGGAGATATTATAGTGCACAAGTGTGTGCGCAAACACAAGTGCACTCTCTGTTCCCTAACTCTCATGACCCGATGGGACGGTAATCCGACACGACCGGAGACAGCAGGCGCAGAACCAACGGCTTTACGCGCTTTCCGAGGCACGGGAGTGTCTTATACCGCCAACTTCCTAACTCCGGGCTGCTATTGAGATTTCTTAACTGAAAAACCCAATAACTGTTTGTTGGCCCGACCCGGGATTCGAACCCGAGAGCTCATGCACAGCAGTCGCATTCACTACCGCGGCGCCATGGAGGCAGTTATAATATATACATAGAAATGATATCAATAGCATATCTTTTATACTGTCTAGAAGTCCACATGTCCCCAACTATGTTTTGAGGTCCACGTAGATTAAGCCTGCGTGCTGCTTTAGAGTTTTCTAACTGTACAATCCAATGTGACTGTGCCTGATCGAACTTGGAAGATCACGATCACAAACCAATATTAGCACAAATTTATGCCGATGAACTAACGAGGCAATTAGACCTTAGTAGAAAAAGGGCAACACCTACACATACACATACACTTAAAACTACACATTGATTAAAATCAATGTAGTTAATTAGTTCTATGCATAACACTAAAGAGACTGACTCCCGGTTTCGGAAAGGCAAATAATAATAATAATAAATCCCTCAGGGACTTTCGTTATCTCCTCATGAGACTAACGCGATAGCGGAGGGCATAGTATATTAGCTTTTAAATTACCACTTTCGCCTTGTGATATAAACAAAAAATGTAGCACCAGGTTAAATAAAAGCGTTACTGGTTGGCTGGGGTGAAACTTCAAGAGCACATCTTCGAGCACATTACAAGGAGCTCCACGTCATCTATTTACATGGCTGTTCTCAATTTCATTGCAATGTGTCCTGCTCTTCGACGTTAGAATAAGCGATTATTATTAAAAAGCATTAAAATTTTAAAATTTGCCGTAGACCTTTACAACATTAACAAAACAGTAAATGCTTTTAATTAATATTAATCCTAAAACCAAACTCTTAGAAAGATAATCCGAAACATTTTAGCGGTATCTGAAAAAACGGTGGGAAACTGGGTCAGTGTAAAAATATAGCGGTCACAGCAACTTAAGCGAAGCGCCGGGTATCGAAGACGCGGCGTTGTACACGATCTCCCTCGTTTTGTTTAGCACTTCAGCATCGAGAGCTCTCGCCAACTGTCAAAGGAACGACCTGCCTTCTTGCGAGGGAAAATTAGGGATTATTAACTAAGGTATATAGGGTTTTCTATTAGTTTTATAGCCTTCACTAACACACTACATATTATAAAACAAAGTCTTTCACCGCGTCTAACTGCCTGTTCACAATAAACTCAAAAAATACTGAACTGGTTTTTCATGCGATTTTCATTAGGTATATAATTTGTTAAGTTTTTACTCGTGCGAAGTCGGGGCGAGTCGTTAGTATAATAGAATATCAGCCCTGTATTAGAATATCTTCGATAACTTTATAGCGAACTCTCAGACATGCAGATTTCCTAACGATGTTTTCTTTCACTGTTAAAACCATAATTATCCATTTAACGCACGTAAATTCGAAAAGTCAAAGATGCGTGCCTTAGGATCGAACTCGAGAACTCTGCGGCTAAAGGCTACCACCAGGCTACTCCACTATACTCTCTATTTTTAACTGTCAAAGATTTCAATGACTTTATACTCATGCTAATATCGAAACAGTCCAATATTCTGTCACGAGTTTATGATCGCTATAAGGTACATAGACTTTTCTGTTAGTTGTATAGCCTAAATGTAATTTCAATTAACACATCACTAATAACTTAAATATAACATCAGTACACTAATTTTATACGCTCAGAAGTGTTACTTGGTGACATTAACGATAAACGTTGACTTGAGCCTAATTTTCAATTATTATAAAATTTAATCAGACGTAGGCTCATAAAGGCCTACTCAAGTGAAATATGCTGACGCCATCTTCGCTGAGTCAAAATTGGCGTAGAAGGTAGACAGTGAATTTTCACTTGTACTTGTTAAGATTCTAATATACTTTTACCTACCTGTTTACCTTTCCTTTAGGTATGTCTATATTGTTCTTAGATTAATATTCTTTCATAAATTAAACTTAACCAATTATATTTTTGGTTTGCTAAGAGTTAAATCTGTTAACAAATCGAATTCTTATTGAACAAATAAGCATTTCAAAATTATATTTTGGAATTGTATATTAATATTTTTTTAAGTGTTCGTTTTAATGTTTATTATCATTGTGAGTTGAAATAGCAATACATATCCTAAGTACTTTTTTACGGGTTTTAAAGAATATAAGTCAGTTCCCAAAGATGTTTAATGATTAACTAAGCGACGACTTAGTGAAGATTTTTAATTATGTCACTTTAGTAATTACCAAACGCGTCTGAGTGTGACAGTATATATTCCAACTAATATTATAAATGAGAATATAAGTTTATTTCACGACTAATCATCATGAAATTTCGCATACACTTTGTCAGGGAAATAGAAAAGGACATAGACAAGATAACTTTCATCCAGAAAAGTACTGTTACTAATCTAATTTAACCTAACCTACATTTACGCGAACGAAATCGCGGGGCAAATCTAGTTTTAACATAAATGATACTGTAATAATTTGCACCGTACATTATCAGCTACACACACATACACTCACGATCGTGTTTGTGATTGTATTTTTGTGTTTGTGTGTAGCTGATCATTTTATCTTTTTTGTCTCGGCTACAAAATTTTACGACGATCCCTTTAAATTAAATGGTTACTTGTTTGGTACTAAAACGTTTCATGAAATGATAAAAAACAAATTGAATACCACGTTATTTGTAATGACATTCGAAAATGAGCTTTGGCATTTGTGGCATTTGGTAAGATTGGTAATACCCAAAAGGATTGCAGTATTAAATACATAGAGCTGGTTTGAGATTCGAAGGTTACAGGGATAGAAGAAAATAGACACAAAAAGTAGGTATAGGAATTACGTTTACCAACCAGATTAACATTAATTTTCGCTGAAAATGTAATCACTTATTTTAGAGACTTTTCCATAAGACAACCCGTACTAAAGTACAGGCCGTGTGCGACGGCGGTTTTTACAAACATACAATCGCACATACGAAAAGACATCTAAGAAATATTGCCATCTACACAATTCATTGATTATAATAAACTATTAGAAAAATCAAGACTTCTAAGACAAAGGCAAAGTGATAAATGATAATAGATTAATTTAAGTAACTTAAGTACATATGTACAAAGTCACGCTAATTTTGTGCCACTAATGTCTACTATGAGCTCTGTGTTTAAATTTTTAGAATAAGTATCATTTTATTTTTTTATTTAATATGTGAGTTTTCGTATCTTGTTTAATAAATAAATTATTATTATTAAATACTGAATCAGGCGATGTTTTGTAGTTTTCTTGTTTGAATATTATATAAGTATATAGTAACACAGGCTGACAATGCGCCGTTAAGACGGTAAAAGCCTCTCGCCCACTAATAAATGAGACTTAAAAATGGAAAGCACCAGCTTTCAAATAAAAAAGAATCATCAAAATCGGCTCATAATAGACGAAGTTATCCGCGAACACACATAAAAAAAAATATATATATACATATATATATACGGTCGAATAGAGAAACCTCCTTATTTTTTGAAGTCGGTTAAAAAGAATGTAATACACTTCTATTTACTACTTTAATTATAATACGCATATACATATACCGCTATTATGTATTCCTGATTCGTAAACATTGTACGTGCGTTAATGTCCACAGTGATAGATGTCTTTTCCAACGAGTACGCTCATTATGTTCGATTTTACTGCAGCCCGCTGACTTCCATCAATCGGTGATTTATTTCACTCTTAAAGCTATTTGGTATTATACGATTTAAAATGTTCGTTGTGTACTACGTATTCAATTCTTCTTTGGTGACACAACGTATGCGATTTCTATGCATGAGGCCTGAGATCGAGACGGGTCAGGTCAACAAAAAGTTATTGCGTTTTTCTGACAAGAAATTCTCTGTAGAAGCCTGGAATAAGGATATTGACAGTATAACACATCCCCTTGCCTCGGTAAGCGCGTAAAGCTGTTGGTTATGCGCCTGGTTTCTCTGCGATCGCGTCGAATTGCCATCTCATCGGATTATGAGAGTTAGGGAACAGAGAGTGCACTTGTGTTTGCGGACACTAACAGTTACCATTCAGCTACTGAACCAACAACACTAGAATAAAATACTGCGAACAAAATAACAATAAAACAAAATGTGTTCAACAGATAATAAATAGCCTCAAACGTTCCAGAAACACATTAAATTTAAATCTGAAAATATCAAACGGAATATTGTCCTTTACAAATAAAAATGGGTAGGTACTTTTTTATCTTAATCGGTAAATAAGGACGGTATAAACAAAAATGGGGAAACGAGAGGATTTATTTATATTTGTTGTTGAATGCTGTGTAAATAAATATTTGCAGGAAGCTAAAGAGTAAAGTCATGTTCTTTAACTGACGTGTGGCAGCCATCTTGTTCTATATGAGTACGTTTATGGCATAGAGGAAAGTTATAGTCTTTATGGTTCTTTCGACAGCCATGTCATAGACAAATGTATGAATGTCTCAAAAGCATATCTTTTGCATTTTGTTTTATAAACTGTGCAATATTTTAGTTGTAGAAAGTCTGTCGGTCGATTGCTACACTTACTTAAAATATTTCAAATAATAGTACTACTAAACTAACTCCACAGATTATGGGTAGGTAGGCAAAGCAAAACGAAGATAACTAAACGTAGATTGTGACTAGGAAGATTTCGGCGTTGTAAGAACCAGCTCATAAGGTCGGCTTATGAGCTGGTACTTACCACGCCGAAATCTTTAGCAGGCTATATCATGATGTAACTGATAAACCGCGAACCATTTTGTATTTATAATGTAGACTTTCTCTGCGACTTTGGTTTCTCCGAAATTCAGTTCAGTTCAGCTTTAATTCTGATACCGTATCCATCTATTAGCTAACTTCAGCAAACATTATTTGACCTTGTAAATCTTTTGCTGTCGAATTAATGAGTGGTAACATATCAATTAAAATCCAATCCAGCCTGATCAATATTAGATTACAAATGAATAAATACATAACGTTCAAAGCTGCCGCATTAACCAAATAAGTTCAAAGTTCAAAAATACAATTAAGCAAATTCCCTTTATTGCCATTGAGAACATCTAAAGTAATTGAAAACGAACAAACATTCGCTTAATATCACAGAAATCAAATGAAAGGCAGATGCTCTGTTGCGTGGGAGGTCCAATTAAAATCTATGCTTCAAAATTTGTACAAATAAAGGTTACGTCACACGATCCACTATAGGGCTTCAACACGTGTCTTTTTAGTTAGTTGGACGTATCTGCACTTAGCCTCACAATTGTGTCATTGTGCGTCGATCGACGCAAAGCGTTGTCGGTTACTCATATTACCTCAGCGCTGTTCAGAAAGATAGTAGAGGACAGATGTTGCACAATACTTCCTTCATCATTTCTGGTTGGTAAAGAAGCCTCGCCCGTTGATCGTCCAGTCTATCGGTAATAATGTATAATATAATAAGAATGTCATATTTTAACTCTGTAAATGGTATATATTTGTTTTTAGTGTAATAATTTAATTTGCTATGTATTTATCATGTAATTTTGAATTTGTTTCTGATTCTGATTCGGTGATGTCAATTTTGTAAAAGAGTTTGTTAATTGAGTAGCGACCTGTTTTAATGCCTACTAAGTGGGGTAGATACACATGCCTCTTATTTGCCCTATTGGCAGTTGATCTAATATCCAAGAATTCATGAAGTGTACCAATACAAACTAGGATAGCAAAGCGTACTATGGTCTTATAATTATTGTCAGTGATAGAAGGACCGTGCCACCAGTGGAAACGTTTACAAATAAAATAATATTTTAAAAGTCACAAGTTGCTCAACAATTCCGTCTAGTGCATATTCCACCTTAACAATTATGAGCCAGCCAACAATATTTGCTGTTTCGAAATGAAATTGTTTTGTAAACAAGCGCATAACGAATGATTTCCAGTAATGTGGCGCACCGCTACGAGAGTGCTACGGTTTGCCTACGAGCACACTACGAAGAACATCGTTGATTTGATTATAAAATTCGTTAACACGATGTTTCATAATGAATATTATTTATGTTTTACTGGTAGTTCAAAAAGTAAGAGTAAGGTATCTTCCAAATATATACGTAAATATTTGGCAGATACCTACTCTTACTTTTTATCTATATGAGTATAATAAAGCTAAAAGGCTTGGTATTTGGGAGGAGATAATTTCAGGAACTGCCAGTCCGATTTAAACATAATTTTTGTATTAGATAACCTGTTTATTGCAAAAGATCATAAAAGTTGTAACTTCCCACTGTGACCCAATGTAGCAGTGACCATATACTATAAGGCAGCGAGGGATAGCTAATTTATAACAAAATATCTTAGAGTGCAAATAAAGCCTTTATTTAGTCTTATGACTTATCACAACTAAAGTTCTCCCCCTGTGATGTAGTTATAGCGATATCTTGGTCGAACAAAATGTTACTATGTTTTCAAGACTTACCTTTTATAAGGAATTTACAGCATAGCTGTTAAAATATCTCTCTTTTGGAGATATTCAGGCGTGAGTCTATTGACAAACATACAAAACTACTCGTTGTAAGGTATAGTATTGGCAACATTTCGGCCCGTTTTCTATTTGAATTCGTGCGAAACCTACTTTAAAAGGCGGTTGTGTGCCTACGCGAATAACTGGTATTGCGTCATTCTGATATTTATTACTTTGTATATAGATATATTTCGATGTATATATTATAAAGATAAATAAGTAATATATAGTTAAAATATGCACTCAGCATAATTGGCGCGGTTAACAAGAGTACTAATGATTTCTTAATTCAACCTTCAAGTTACAAAAGAGATTTATACGCAAGGAGTTCAGTGTCGGTATAATAAAACAAACTATGTTTGTTTTCTTCTTATTCAGGTTTCCAAGTACACTCGTATACATTGTAATTAAAAATTTGCAGCGTGTTTATTTAACACAACAGATATTTTCAACTTATAATATTTATATTTCCACTGGACTTTTCCGAAAATCAGCGCTGCACTACCTACCACGGTGCTGCAGCATTATGCTGAGATAAGTGCCATTTTTGGTCTCGCACTGGCGGTGTGATTAATTATATAAATTGCTTATTCTTGTTTTATATATTTTTTATTTTTGTATATCTAAAATTTTTTTTTTTTTATTTGTTTTATGCCAGTGTATAGGACAAAATAAACTGTTTTCTTTCTTTCTTTCTATATGGATTACATACATCTATATTAATATTACATTATAAAGAGGACAGATTTTTTGTTTGTTTGTTTGTAAGGCTTAAATTCTTTCACCATTGGGAAGCTATATTATCACCGAGTAACATAAACTATATTTTACTCGGAATATTTAAAAAAAAAGTATTGTTACTAACATAACTTAACGTAACTTACTATTACGCAAACGAAACCGCAGACAAAAGCTAGTTTTAAATATAATTATTACTTTAGGTAATAAGATGACTCGTAACATATGTATGTCCATATCTAATAAGGATTAAAACTTGAGTCGATGTTACGACGCCAGCGTCCTGACACAATGATTTTTAATGTCTCGAGATATGGTTATATTGACTCTACGAGGTTTTAGGTATATAAGTAAGGCCTTGGGTATCGATTACTAAACGGTGAGTAGGTTCATGCACAATTTGTAGGGTATATTTACATGGGATCCATCCCCATGCAAATATACAGATGACAAGATTCCAATTTCGAATCCAATTCCGATTTGCTCATATTGTAGATATAGGTATCATTGAGTCGTAGTCTATGTTGCTTAGGTATAGCGCAGGTTAGTTAGAGTATTTGCATTTTTAAATATATTTATTAGTGTTTGAGATTATCATTACTTACAAAGAAACATAAATAAAAAATTTTTAGCGCTTTATCATATTGGGTGTACCTCTGTGTAAACTGTATACTTTAAAGGTATGCCGGCATGATGCTATGCATATTTTTAAATGGAAACTATTTTTATAAGATACCAAATACATGTGATAGATATGTACATAATATAATTGCTAGGCGAAAAATAACCGCATTACAGACTTTAAATATGACCACACTTTTAGGATAAACATTATACGAATATCAAACCACTATCAAAATATAATAATACCAGTCCTGTATTAAACTATCCCTCTACTGGCACGGTCGTCTTCTCAGTGTGAAAAGGGTTAGGCCGTAGTCCGCTACGCTGGCCCAGTGCGGGTTGGCAGACTTCACATATCTTCAAGAACATTATGGAGAACTCTCAGACATGTAGGTTACCTAACGATGTTTTTCTTTCACCGTTAAAGCGAGCGATAATTAGCTATTTAATACCCACATAACTTTTGAAAAGTCAGAGATGGCCGCCTTGGGATCAAACTCGAGACCTCTGTATGGCAAGCCAACGGTCGCACGCTATTGCTGCTTATATGAAAATATGAATTCTCTAAATTCTGTTCTTCAATGATCATACGTCCGTGCCATACATCACGATTCGACACACAGCGCAGTGATTGCATCGTACTGTTGTTTTCCTACCAATTTGTTACCCCCTCCCCTCACCTCTGTTATTAGCATTCCGCTGGTACCAGCCAATGTGCACTCAGCGACGCGTGACAATTACCGTTGAGCAAATGTTGCTACAATTCACTTTGTTTGTCGATCATGTTAGTCTTATTTCAAATGCCAAATGGCATGTTTATAAATAGGCTATTTCATTTTGGTATTCACGGCTACAGCTATTATGACTATTTAAGGCTTTATTAATAGCGATAGGTCACTTTTATGCAGTACGTATATGTAGAAGGGCCTCTTCCTGCCTAGCATTTATACAACCGTCTTTTTATTGTATTGATGTTCCTTTAGTAGTGCAGTTGAGTAGCTGTGTGAGGGTTATAGACCATTAGTTCCGAAAGTGGTCCAGGTGGACCTCCAGGGATCCACGGGAGACTCGACAGGGGCCTACGTTGGCGTGACAAAAAAATGGGGGTTCACAATTCGTAAGCGGGGGTCCAAAATTTATTTGCTTTCGGTAGTGAAGAACAAGCTTATCGACAAGTGACTGTTATTTGTAAAAACTTGCTTATTCCATATTCAGTTTTACGATTTTTCGGTAGAGAAATTCTAAAAATAAAAAAATATGGTCAGCCCGTAGAGAATTGATCAATTTTTTTAATTGCATGAACTTGTTTAGCTGCAGGGGGTCCACCGGCACCAGCTAAATTTTGAAAGTGGTCATGTCTATGAAAAAAATGTCTGGGAATCTCTGGTATAGACCATAAGGTCCAGGTTACAATTCCGGAGTTAAAAAGTTGACGACATTTAATCGCTGTAATCAGAAAACATATAACGTCGAGGACTTGCACCTACAGTCTTGTACACTTGTACTGGTACTTGTCTCTATCATCATCATCATCATCATCATCAGGCTATGATAGTCCACTGCTGGACATAGCCCTCCCCCAAAGAGCGCCATAGCGCCCTGTCTTCAGCTTGCCGCATCCAGCATCTGCCTGCAGTCTTTCGCAAATCGTCATCCCACCTGGTCGGAGGGCGTCCTACACTACGTTTGCCGAGTCGGACAGACAACCGCTGGGGTAAGCGTGTTCTTGAGTGGAGACTTGTCTCTATAGTCGTGGCAAATTGCCGTCTCATCAGATTATTATTAGAATTAGAATGAGGGAGTAGAAAGGGTACTTGTGTTTGCACCCGCACTTGTATAATAAGTATATATAATATCGCTTATGGGTATGTCTAGTTTTCGTTAAGATTGACCTGGGGTGGCGGGCTTTGTGGGCCTGCCCGCCATCCGTTCAGCACCACGCCCGAGAGGCGGCGTGCGTGTACCTACGCGCGCCTCTGTGTCGTGTCCGTCTCCCCTCTAGGGGGAGGACAGTAGGGACTTTTTTAAGAGGATACCATATTGGGTAGGTCTTTTCGTGTAGTGGCCTGCCGTTTCATACGGCGGGCCGAAACCTCGGCGGGGTCGCGACCGCATGTGAAAGTGATTCGCGCGGCCCCGCCGATAGTGGTTTGTCGAGGAACACCGTGGTAGGTTTAGTCGGTATTCCGGGAGGTCCATTTTATTGTTTTAACATCTTTCTTTTACCCCGGCGAGTCCGACATAACCCCTCCGCCCGCACCCGTGGAGGGGCATGCGTCAATGCATTTCCCCACGTAAAAAAATAAAAAAGTTTTCGTTAAGATTGGCCGCTGTCCGCGATCTGAAGGACCTTATAGGTTATGCGGCGTTCCTTAAATTATCCTTATGTTACAGCTAACAACTAAACAAACACTAGAATACACAACTTATTCCCCGATCAGCATGACGTTATTAATATATAATATGATAGTACAAGAAATAGTATGTACAATAGACTAAGATCAACAGCCTCTTTTTAATCAAAGTTAAAAGCAAAGTCGATTTAATTTTATTTCTTTGAGCAAAGATAATATTTAAGCCGATGCAAAATGGCCGTTAATATTTTCGTATCTCCATACTCCCACAAACCACATTAATCTTCTATCTACTGAAACCTTTTATACCTTCCATGGTAAATATTTTATTAAAAATATTCTATCCGCTTTATGAAATACTATACAACGAGTGGAATTTATGGACCTTATAACGGATTTTTTTTCATAGTAATAGGTAACTTTTTGTATTAGTACGTTCTAGCAGAGTTTTTTTGGCTGTACTTCCCAGAACGTGGTAATTTTTAACCTTTAATATAAGAGGTATGTAAAAGAATCTTGAACATTATTTCGGCACGTTGTTCTACTGAAAATTGATGTCAATTTCTTTAGGAACTTGCTACAAACTTCACAAGATCTTGAGATTCTACTTGTGTAGTCTCAGAGGGTTTGACATTTTTGTTGTTGGCGCCAAATCATGCGACCTTAGGTCCCCTTTGCGCTTTACTAGGCACAGTCTCAGACTATATGTTACTGTTAAGAATTCACCGAAACAAAATCTCCGCAACATTTTCCCTAGCCCGAATAGAAAGGAAGTAAGTTGCCGGTTGCTATATCAGGAAACGAGTGGTTCTAGGTACAGGCAGTTAAATTTTGTCATATTTTCCATGAAAATCTCACGCTTTAAACTTGTTATTGTCCATAAAAATAATGTTTTGTTTTTATTTGCAATAATGTTTCTAAAGTAAAAAATAAAAAAACGGCTAGCCTGAGTAAGCGAATATCGAAACATGAACTATTCGATATGTGACCTGAACTGAATATACATTCCTTAATTTATACAATTTGCCAGGAGTACAGAAAAAGGACAACCAGAAAATAAAAAGCTAGTATTCTTACACAGCGGAGAATCTTGCTTAAAATGGACCAGCCCGGATAAGAAAGCAGCAGACGTTGGTGCTGTTATACTGCAGTAAATACGATTTTAAGTAGAACGAGGCTCTGATCAAACCACTCTCGGCCTCTATGGCGTAGTGGTTAGTGTAACCGACTGCCACGCCTGAGGTCGCGGGTTCGATTCCCGCACAAGTCAAACATTTGTGTGCATGAACATGGACGTTTGACTTGGTCTGGGTGTTTCTATGTATAATATGTATGTATTTACAAAAAAAAAGTATATAAGTATGTTTATTCATCGTCTAGTACCCATAGTACAAGCTCTGCTTAGTTTGGGCTAGATGGTATTGTGTGTATGTGGTAGAATATTATTATTATTATTATTATTACTACCATGGCTACTCCTTTATGAAGGGTTACGGACAAGTATATAAGGATATACTTGTGTGTTGGGCCTATCGTAGCCTAAGAATGCATATAAGTCAAAGTTGTAGTGAGGAGACCAGTGGGGAGACCAACAGACTGCAATGCAAAGGGTCTCGGGTTCGAACCCACGTCGCACACCTCTGACTTTCGGAAGTTATATGACTTTTCGAAATTATGTGCGTATTGATTGACAATTATCGCCTGCTCCGTGCCTCGGAGAGCACGTTAAGCCGTCGGTCCTGGCTGCCATGAACATTTATGGCAGTCGTTATTGGGAAGTCAGTGCCCTCTAACGCTGGTCTAGCCTTAGGATATCGTTAGCCTTCGGGTTGCGGAGGTCAGGTGCCAGCCGCTCCATGTAAAAACTGATATCCAGTCAAATCCGGGTAGACTAGAAAGCCGACCCCAAGTGCCTTGGGAATAATTAAAGGCTAGGGAGAAGAAGTAACATATTTGTAGCGATATATGCAATATTTTTTTTTTTAACCTAAACACGTTCCAAAATATTAATAATCTCGTAAATTAAACAAGCAATCCGAAACAAACGGACACAAACTCGCAGAAATAAATGCAAAAGCAAACCATACACGTGTACAAATACACATACCTAAACACATTGTCGGTTATCTAACGATGTGGCATTACACATCCATTTTAAAGCCGTAAAATCACTCTTATTGAGCTCCCTAGCGGCTTATGCCGCACAAGCTTTGCACATCAAGCGGCTTATATGAGTTACCTTATGAATATATTACATACCCACCCCTTGACGTATAACAAAACCACTGTTTTCTCAACATGATGTCAAAGAGATGTTTTGATTTTCGATCATGGACGTAAACCAAATGGGATCTACTATGGTGTGGTTATGTCAGATATGTATGTATATTATACCGATAAAGACCATAATGTCATCGCCAAATGTCCAATTTATTATGCTTTATTGCCATTCGGGAGAAATGGTTCGGTCATTTATATCCTTAAGAGTTTCTTTGGTAATTATGCCTTACTTATTCTAAAATTGCGTGATTGCATTAGAGAAGTATGCTATTTTCTAACAATTAACTAAGTATAAGCAATTGAAACGTGTGATGCCTGTTTGTCTGTAAACGTGTTCGCTATGACCAGACTATCTGCACCAATACTGTGATAATAGACGCTATTATAATCTCCTTCTCCCTAGCTTTTATTATTCCCAAGTCACTTGGGGTCGGCTTTCTAGTCTAACCGGATTTGACTGGATATCAGTTTTTACACGGAGCGGCTGCCACCTGACCTCCGCAACCCGAAGGCTAACGATACCCTAAGGCTAGACTAATGTTAGGATATTAGAGGGCACTGACTTCCCAATAACGACTGCACTAGACGTTCATGGCAGCCAGGACCGACGGCTTAACGTGCTCTCCGAGGCACGGAGCAGGCGATAATTATCAATCAATACGCACATAATTTCGAAAAGTCATATAACTTCCGAAAGTCAGAGGTGCGCGACGTGGGTTCGAACCCGAGACCCTCTGCATTGCAGTCTGTTGGTCTCCCCACTGAGCTATCGTTGCTTATAATATCCTTACTAAATATAGGAATTAAAATGTCATAATACATGTTAAAGCACATAAACTCCTGCACAAACCATCAAATCATTTGGGCTTTCCCTTTCTTATGTGGTAGTCAATGATATTATATACCATAGAAAAATTATGTCTACATAGAGTGGATTGCGTGCAAAATTTGGTCTCGCTGCATGTACTAGGTCATCGTTAAATAGCCAAAATAAATAAATAAATCTGTACTATAGTTACATATTCCACAGCTATGTTATAATAAAAAAGATACAAAAAATACGAGAGTAAAAGAAGCTAGTTTGATTCCAGCAGCAACGAAATGGCTTTTTAAAAACTAAAAATAAAAGTAACTAAAATGGGAATCGAATTAAGAGTTTATTAAGACGACCCGAACTTTACAGATCCTATGTAAGACTGACTTATTCTAATGCATCAACACCGGATGACATCGTAGGCGGTGGTCGTTCCAGAACATTCGAACATCACGCCACGTCTAGCCAATAAGGAAGTGTAGCGTACGGGATACTGCACCTGCACTGACTTATTGCAGCATAATGTCATAGGGAATATAACGAGCTATCTACAAAGTACAATATCGTTGGTAGTACACCAAAAATTGTCGCTGGAGACAAAAAATCCGCTGCTCCTGCTGACCGTGTGCCGATAGCACAGTGCTTCCTTTAATCTGCCATGTCTTGAAATGCCAGACGTAATTAAAAACTTATTGTGTCTGACCGTCGGTGTGCCGATGCAATTCAATAGGTTAACAGCAAAAACCTCAGTCACAAGAACAATAACTCAATAATACTGCGATACGGATATTATTATACTCTAATCGTGTCTTCTTGTGCAATGACTGTGAAAAACCAATCTCGTAGCGACGCTTAAACTCCCTATAAAACTTACTCGATCGAGTTTTCTAACGTCTACATGCAATAAAGATAATATTTTATTTGAATCCCGTGGCGAGTGAACGCTTCTCTGCGGAAGAACTAAACGAAGTCCGTTAACAGTCTGATTCGATTTTATACTGATATTTACGCAGTTCTATGGCAAGCCTCGAAAGCTTTTAGTGAAAGAATACTAGGTATTTCCTTATTGTATAGCATTACACCTAATAACGAAGCTACTGTTTCATAAAAGGTACATCTTGAAAACAATGAATGAATGAATTTATTAACATAAGATACAATACATAAGGTACAATTTTAGATGTAAGCATATCAGTCATGTTAGGTACAAATTGTTTGCCCTGTACTTAAGATTGGTAAAACCTGTGCCACAATCACAAAACAATGCTTTAATAGTTCTTACTCTGTTTAGTAGAGCATGTTCTAGGTATCATTCTAACACACTAACACAATAGCTTGTTATATGTAAAAACATAGCTTCCTACTAACACAGCAAACTCTCTTACTTAGAACATTCTGTGCACACAAATTTATGTGCTGCAATCTGGCTTTTTACTGCATACTCTACTCTACTTCTCTGTGACTACATGTTTTGTGAGGATCAACCAAGGCACAACCATTTTCAGACACTACGGATTTCCACTTGCTACGATCCTAATATAACTGTCTCGTTTCTTTCACATGTACCGCCAGAGTGTAGAAACAGATCGAGAGAGATCGTTTGTCTGAAACTGCAGCGTTTGAATCAAAAGGTATGTAGCTATAAGCAGTTTTTATCAAAATCATAATATTTTAAGGGTAGGTAACATGCGGCTGCGTTAAGAAAGGCATGACGAGTCCTTCCGGGTCACCGAAGCGGGCTGATTTAATTTTACACCGATATTTGCGCGACCAGTCATCGGAGAAAACTGGGATCACTGAGTTGCGATGGAAATATGAAAAATCGCCGGACCAGTTCACCCGAGTTTTAATATCTTAATTTACATATTATAAAGATTTTTTGTAAGCATATGGTACGCCTGTTTGTAATCGGACATCGTGACTTATACTACCTCTACAGGATAATAGTTCAGCTTAAAATAAGTCTAAAACATTACACACACAATCGCTCCATACCAATTTACCAATTTCATACATTGGGAGGTCATTACTACTCCACACACTTTTTATCATTATTTTATTTTATTTTTTAGTTTTTATATTTCACTTTTACTTTTTTTATGTTTTAGTTTATCTGCATTATGTAAAGTTCATGATCTATTTTACCAAAGGGTTACTAAAATGTCTTTAAATTTAGGAACAGCACTGAGGTCTGAAATACAGATAATTTAATACTATAATATTCTATCACATACACACAACACCATCTAGCTCAAACTAAGCAGAGCTTGTACTATGGGTACAAGACAATGGATAAACATACATATTGACTTTTTTTTGTAAATACCTACATATTATACATAGAAACACCCAGACCAAGACAAACATCCATGTCCATGCACACAAATGTTTGAATTGTGCGGGAATCAAACTCGCGATCTCAGGCGTGGCAGTCGGTTACACTTACCACTACGCCATCGAGGCCATTAATTAATTTTATCTAGTTCGGACACAGATGTCTCACTCAATCGAAATTAAGCCAAATAATGTAACCAAAATGTAATTGTTCTATGCACATGTTTCTTAGAAATAAACAATTATTATTATAACTGTAACTTATTATACCAATACGAACAATACAATAAAAACGCCACCGGTACCGCACCATCTCCGTTATCTCTGTGTGTAGTGAACTAAAATATTTTTAACAATATTTTAGTTCGGAACTTATTAATATCTTAGAGAGGAGTACTCATGCAATCCTTGAATATATCGCGGTTAGATGTATGAATTTGTATGATGTTTTAGGTAATCCTATGTCAAAATCAGCAAAAATATTGTTTACCTTTATAATAGACTAATAGTTATTAGTGAAATTCTCATTTCTTCCTATGAAATCGTTTAACATAAGTATCAAAACACAGACAGTAAAATAAAGTTCATAATTCCTAAAGTGTGAGAGTGTGCGCAACTGTACCATTTCTGTCTTTTTGAGAATCTGTCCTTATGAGAATCTGTCCTTATGAGAATCTGTCCTTATGAGAATAAACCAATTTGTGTAAGTGGTTATGTAGAAGAACAGTAGGATAGTTATAATCTATTAAAATAAAATTAAAAAAAAAGAAAAGATAGGACTGCAAGAATATTCCTACTATCACGCGGGCGAGGCTGCGGGCAACTGCAAGTACAATATATTTTAATAAACTCTCTTCAGTCATCTGACATAATACTACTTCATCTTGAACACTAATTTCATCTCGTTGGAAGTACCTATCGTAAAAACTGACGGTTTTGTGGCCAATGATGATAAGGCACAGATCTGTATACAGCTGAGCCAAGCAAATAGGCGCAAAGTCTCCTAGATCTATGATAAGCCTACCAAATTTAGGAGCCAACTAATCTACGTTGCTTTCACGGGGTTATTGTAATATTTCATTAATTAGAAACGCTTTTCACCTTGGTGGTGTTATGTTGTAATGAAATTGCACGAAATATTGTACAGGCATAACTTTATCTTTATGATACCGTGTTTTCATTATTATATCTAGCTTTCCTTGAGTTAGTCCATACATAATTACGCTTCTTACTATAAATCGTTACATGAATGGAGTAAAATATAATGTTTGAGTGTATATTTTCATTGCCCTGTGGTAAATATAATGCGATTGAACGATATCAGGTTTGACCAATTATATTACAATATTAGCACAATAAATAAAGCATTAATATTCGCTATAACCGTGACGTATAAGCCCAAATATGAATGGTTATGGTGGGCAATGAAGTCTTGCAACACGGCAGAGGCATCAATTGTGTATTGCAAGCCCTATACGTATGGAATTATTACGCTGAGATTCTCTGAAGGATGTAGTTTCATAGTCGCGTACCTATAGAAGCAGATTATAAAAATCATAAGTATAAAATTACAACCAATAGTAACGTAAACAAAATGTCTATACTAAGAAAAATCTTTTCAACCGCACAAAGATACCATGAAAATTAAAAAAATGAAATCGTCATAAAAATACAATAATTATGATACAACACAAAGCTTAAATAAAGAACTCTCATAAAAAGAAATGATAGACATGTTCTTCTAAATTTAGACAGCTTAAGTCTTTCAAAATTACTTTTATGTTCATAAAAAGTTTCTACATCTTGTAGCAAAGACAAGAGGACAGTCGGTTAGAGGAAGCTGTGCGATGTAGCAATCCGGGACGACGTTTCGCTCCATTTCCGGAACACAAATGAGGGTACCTCGCCGTATGCGGGGAGAACGAGGTGGGGAGGAAAAAGGGGGAGGCTCATGAACCGATTTTATTGCACCATCAACGTTTCTGACAGGCGAATAGGTAAAAGTTTAATCATTTGAAAGCGGTATCGGGGACTTATATGTCAAGAAAAATATGCTGAGTAAGAAAATATGTGGTTTAATATATTAAAATATTTTTTCGTCTCATATTATCGAGTATGTTTTTTTTTTTGATAAAATATAGTAGCATGACTAGCGGATATATCCAAGGGGTGAGACAAAGTTTCCTCAAATCTTTGTTTTGCCGAAAATGCTTGTGTCTCGTTTAATGGCTGGTTTTGCCATTTAATGCTCTATATTAACAATACATAATCTAAACATGTAGCCGTTTTTGATATTTCATTTTCTGAAAGATGATCCCAAGAAATTTTTTAAAGCCGCCGTGCATGCTATCCTCGTGCTTCGTAAAAGCGCATACGCTAATATTAACAATACTGAATCAACAAATTACGCTTTTATTCTTCAGGGTAAAGATTGAGCAAAGCTTTGCTAGCTGCTTTTAAGTGCCATGTACCACTTATTGACATCTAACAAACACATTTAGGCGCCGAGTTACTATTGAGAACTTTTACTTATCAGAAATACCCAATTATATTGCTCGACATGACAAACTCAACAAACAAAATCTTTTGTGTCGACACTCTCCCAATAACGACTGCCATAGATGTTCATGGCAGCCGGGACCGACGGCTTAACGTGCTCTCCGAGGCACGGAGCAGGCGATAATTGTCAATCAATACGCACATAATTCCGAAAAGTCGTATAACTTCCGAAAGTCAGAGGTGCGCGACGTGGGTTCGAACCCGAGACACTCTGCATTGCAGTCTGTTGGTCTCCCCGCTGACCTATCGCTGCTCATGCCTTGTAATAAGTTGGCAATTCATCAAATCGATTATTTGTTTTTTCAATCTACATAGACAACATATACAAGACTACATAGTCTCATTTTAAGGCAAAGGTCTCCCCTACGTATATTCCATCGACCCCTGTCTCTTGCTTTACTCTGCCTGTCCTTCGTAAACGCGTCCAACTGATCACGTTTTCTATCAAGTTTGTTTATTTAGGAACGAGTATTTTGTTTGTACTGAATATGCTAACGTTTCCAGGAAAATGTGATGAATTATCGCTGAAATATTCATTAAAACGTTATACAACAGCTGCATGATAACTTATCGTGAAGCGAAAAATAATATAGCGAGTTGTAAGTACTATCCAAACTATTATATTATACTAGCTTTTACCTGTGGCTTTACGTCTGTGTCCGTTCTCGCAAGTGCACATTTTTCAGGGATACAAGTATCATAATTTGTCTTCGATATATAAACTCAGTACCTATTTAAAAATCCAATGTTCAATTATTTAGATTGATGATTAAATATTATCTTAAAGCTAAAGATTTAAATTGATTATTAACATATTGAGTCGCACTGGCACACCGGCACCAGCCAGACACAATAGATTTTTAATTATATCTGATATTTCAAGAATGAACAGGTTAATTTTAACCATTCATCTCCTCAATGAAAAATATCATCTAAATCCTTATTTATACTTGTATAGAAATGTTATTTTTAAAGTAAAGCCTTTTAGCTTAAAGGTGTCTACCCACTTTACCTTATAAAACAAACCTAACTGAACTGGCAAACACAAAAATATATGTTCATATAGAATATGAATTAACCTCCATCAAACAATTTTGTTACTAACCAGCATCTTAACATGCATGATGTAATAGGCACCTTACATGATAATATGGTTATTTTATTTTATTCAAATGAGCGTTTCCTTTATACCCAATACTTTTATAGAACGATGACATTATAATACGACTAGCTTTTGCCCGCTGGTTCGCTCGTTCGATAACAGTACTTTTTTCTGTATGACATAGGTTGTCTCCTCATCTGTACTCCTGACAACGTGCATACGAAATTTTATGATAATCGGTCGATAAACATACAACCTCATATTAGCATTTATAATATTAGTACCGAAGTAATGATATGAGGATTAATCCTATCCGCATATTGAACACTATAATACCTCTTTAAGAGCAGCGATAGCTCAGTGGGGAGACCAATAGACTGCAATGCAGAGGGTCTCGGGTTCGAATCAACGTCGCGCACCTCTGACTTTCGGAAGTTATATGACTTTTCGAAATTATGTGCGTATTGATTGACAATTATCGCCTGCTCCGTGCCTCGGAGAGCACGTTAAGCTGTAGGTCCCGGCTGCCATGAACATCTATGGCAGTCGTTATTGGGAGAGTGTCGACACAAAAGATCCCACTGGGTCGAAGTGTCGCCGGTCTGCACTGACTGGCCCCCACATAAGATAAGATAAGATAGATAATACCTCTTTAGTCAGGGTAAATTTGACCATGGATAACGAGTTTAGTGCAATGCAGTCCATGCAATCCCCAATTGTTCCAAGCGGAATTTAAAAAGGTATCCTTCTTCATAATACGATAGAGTGGACAGATACCTTGAAATCAGGCATTACAAAAATACTCACAGAAAATAACACAAAACCTAAAGCAGTAGACAGGTTTATGACGGATAATCTAAATTACATAGTTAGTACGAACTTAGAGCTTATATCTAAGCTACTTCTAGTCTATCTAGGCGTGGACAAGGTTCACGTCCATTACTTAGAACGGAAGCTATATGTAACCTTGACGCCAAGCGATAATCCTATGAGCACGTTTTTGTTGGCGCCGGAACAAATGTTGGCAGATCCTTAATTGCATACCGTTTCGAACTCCGTTTTTATAATTAAAATCCTTCTGTATAGTTCAATGGCCTCGATGGCGTAGTGGTGAGTGTAACCGACTGCCACGCCTGAGGTCGCGGGTTCGATTGCCGCACAAGTCAAACATTTGTGCGCATGAACATGGATGTTTGTCTTGGTCTGGATGTTTCTATGTATAATATGTATGCATTTACAAAAAAAAAAGGTATATATGTATGTTTATCCATTGTCTAGTACCCATATTACAAGCTCTGCTTAGTTTGGACTAGATGGTGTTGTGTGTATGTGGTAGAATATTATTATTATTATTATAATACAATAGTGTGGTGGGAAACCATTATTTACGAAATACTTTGTTGAATGAGTTTTCTTGTTGAATAAGCACAGTGGTGGAGTCGAATTGTTGTGAATTATATTTTAATCATATTATTGTTCAATTAAAATTAAAAAAACAAACCTTTTGTATGTTCTTTGTGTCCGTTGTTTGAATGTTTGTAAAGTCCATTATATCTAGTTCGGAAATTGTCTAATTTTAAACAAAAAATAAAAAAAAATGTTTATAAGCCGTTACAATATATTAATATTGATATTAATCAAGCCTATAATATAATAATCTCGAAGTAATCTAACCTAATATTCCTCATACTGAGGTATGAGGAAAATTAGGTTAGATTACTTCGAGAACACTCAACATTTAAGGTCTCTAGATTTGCCAAGTAAACTGTAATGAATACACTCACAACTTGGAAAACATAGATGCGTGCCGTGGAAAGTTAGAGACTTCTACTTGTCAGTTCAATGATATCGCTGATTGAATCAAAATAAAGATACAATATTAACATGTTAAATATACACTAAATAATATGAACTGAAGGCTTATCGAGAAGATCGTTTTTGTGCTCACCAGGCGGCGTCACTAGCAAGTAAGTCCTGTCAACACTGTCACAGCTGCTGTCAAAAGCTGTATTTCGCGGTAATGTTTGTCGGTTTCTATGGTTACTGTTTGAAGTGACTGTAAAGTTTGGCGTCTACACCCGTCTACACCTTACTGTCCACTAGCACCTCTAGCACCGAATTCAAGCGCGGCAGCCCTCATTGCATGTGCAGTAGTTTTCTTTTAATTGTGATACCGATACCAATAAAAGAAATAACGATCAACCGCCAAACATTAAACTCCATTTAAATGTGTGTAGTACTAATAACGCTCTCTCGTACATTTGTAATGTGAATTTCACACACGTTAGCTCGCTGCATTGGACCGACTAATTACTCGCAGTGACGTCGGCAGCACCAACTTCATGCCTGAGGGACGAGTAACTTCTGATTACTTATACACAAGTAGGTTTAAAGAGACGCAATGATTAATACTTCTGTATTTATATTTAGGTACTTGTGGGTATGGTGAATTATTACAACTGTATAGATTTTTGACTTACTTACTTGACTTTAACACTGTCCTTACTGGTTTTTATACATTTTTTTTGCCATGAAATGAATGAAATTGTGTTTTAATTATTTAATTATTGTTGACCTTATTATATTATATTTCAATTGTATTTAACTTTTTCATAATATTAATGTGCTTGTTTTTGTTTTTATTTTACTTAACGCAAAATTATTTTCAACACAAATGTAATTTGTTCTGAAATAAATGACCTATGACTTGAATGCAAAAATAAAGTGCTCTGCCAATCTTTAAATAAATTGTAGGTTCTAAAGTATACCGTATAAATCAAAATCATTCATTTAAAAATAATGTTATCTTTTTTTTTTTTTTTTTTTTTAATCTTTATTTATCTTTAAATTAGCAAACATATTATGCTTATTATGGCGTATTATTTAGCAGTATTTCTAACAGCCATTTTTAACGGATGCTGATGAATTCTATGACGCCTAAAGCATTTTTCTAAATATTTCGTATTATAATAATTATAATATAATATATATATAATATATTATATATCATTATTTATTAGTGTTTATGTAATTATGTTATCTTTTTATTACGTATGTAAATATATATTATTTTAAAATTAATAATGTAAATATGTTGTAACTGTTATATTACTAATGAAAAATTTAAAGGTTCTACTAACATGTATAAAATAAAATATGAGAAATGTCGTCAATTTCTAGTTAAAAGATGAGTATGACCAAAGAGTACATATTTCTCATATTTCTAATTTAAGCAAATGATACGCAACTGCTAATATGAAATTCGTATATTAAAATTATAGGATCTTGATTCGTTATCACTGATTTGAATCGTAATTGCATATTCGAAACTTATTTCGATGATAACACTATCGATATGAGAAGTTATCGATTTTTTATGTTTTTGTATGTCGTCCACTTCATATTTACATGTCATGTTCTCATACGTGTGACCAAATGGCGGTACTGATATTTGTATTTGCGTTATTATTGTTATGTAATTAAAATTATAATAATTCGAACTTTTCATGGATAATCGTGGATCGCAAATTCGAACGTTGTTTAGCCACGCTGACTATTTAACCAAGTTTAGATTTAAAACAATAAAACAAATAGTACAACAACTGGGCAAGAAAGTTTATACAAATTACACTTTTTATTCTTTTTCCATTTCCATTTCCATGGAAAGCCGCAGAAGCGTCTCTGGAACTTGGATAACTTTCCAAATAAACTAAACTTGCTCCTAATAATTCCAACATTATTCCATTCCGGTACACTCCCTCGCTCCGATAACTCGTAATCAATAAAAGTTCGCAAGAAACTTGGGAACAACCATCACCATCTATTTAAATCTAGTCGCTCATAATTTATGTTTATTGAGACAGTTAGTTTGTGACTTAAGAGAGTAATGAGCTAACTTGTTATATCATTAACGTTTTATTCAATTTTCGGAAACGCTTCTTTTATAATGTTTGTTTAGTTTACCTCGAGACGACTGCCATCTTAATTCCTTTTAGGGTTCCGTAGCCAAAGAGTTCCAAGGAAACTCAATTACTAAGCCCACACCGGCTGTCTGTTCTTTCACTAAAAGGTCTTATGTTTTGAATTCTATAATGGATAACCGACTGAAATCATCGAAGATTTAATTTTTCCTGAACATATTTTAAGGAAATTTTAAGAATATGTACGTTCATAATACAAATTGTTTCCTTTATTAGAAAGTATACAAATAGTATTAACAACTTATAGTGAAAGCAACTTATGAGACTATTTACCTATTATATGTTTTCGCATATATATATATATATATATATATATATATATATATATATATATATATATATATATATATATATATATATATATATATATATATATATATATATATATATATATATATATATAGAAAAGCGTATTGCTTTTTATATGCTACAAAAGTTATCTATATTCAAACTTATCACAAAAATAGGCGAGTTGTGTTATAAACTCATGCTTAACTGTTTAGCTTACTAAAAGTATTATGTTTGTGTCACTGTTTACAAACAACGTTTACGAAAGCTTCCAGCTCTGAACTGAAAGTACCTAGATATAACTCTCATAAAAGGTTAGACTGTGCAACGATTAAACGCACTACTAGCGGTAAAATAACTGCTTAAACCATTGCCGTATATATTAAATCACTACCTCCTAGTGTTTAAAAATATATTTTCCTTTTAGTGATATTAAATATGAAACAGCTTTAGTAGTTCCACTAATTCTATGTAGCATCACAATATGCACTATTCTTAACTATTCAAACCCAGCTATTCTTGAAGCCGTGGTATTGATTCTGTTCTCACAGATTCAGTCTTACTGCATAAACTTTTTCTTTTATAGATGCAAGAACGAAACAGAATACGCTAGGTATTACTAAAAATATTTGCTTTGTTGCTCATCTTATGAGAACTAGCGCCAATTATTTAGAAAGCAGAGATGGTGCAGGGGTTGAAGTGGTCGCTTCGCCACTGCCAAAGTGCCGACGGTTAGTGGTTCAATTCAAACACAGCGATCCGCTAATAGTTATTCTGAATGTTTCTGGCTGTCGATACGATGTTTGTTAATAATAATAATAATAAAAATAGCTGGGTCAAGTCCTCGATTCAGAAGGCAGTATTGCTCGACGCGGCGTGCATAGTGCGGAGGTTCCTTTCTCTGGAGTCCTAACCACCGATAGCTTGGTCCCTGCACCCGATATCGGTGGGTCATTTCAGTTTTTATATTTTTAAATTAGTATAATTTTATATTTATATTTAAAAACGTAATTATTAGAAAAAAAAAGTAATAAAGAGAATAATAATAAAACATTTATTTCGGACATAATCCATATGAGTTAGTAACAATTTTCTTACAAACTATGTTAGTAAAAAGAAATAAATTAAGTACCTATACATTACAGTTTTCCCGTAACGATGCCCACCTAGTGTGCGTGTGTAGGACAATCATTACGGGAAGCGATCATTTGCAGAATTACCACAGTTCAGTGACACAGGTATTATCTGTCTCCTTGGAATATTTAGTTCTTAAATAAAAATAGATATTATAGCCTAATGAGTGTATTAGTTTTTAACATAATATATTATGTTAAAAACTACTTCCTATACTTTTTACTTTTCTGTTCATATAATAGCTTGTGTCTATAGAAATTGGTAAAAGGTTCTAATAATAGTCAACTTTTAACTTTTTGTGATAAATGACTAGACAAATACACCTAATAAAAACAACTTCAAAAATGATAATATCAGTAATTTCTAACTTAATTGCCAAGTTATTGACGTAATTGTGTCACCTGTCACCTTAAAAACGCCTTCAAATAATATACTAACTGCCGAACTCAAAGACGTTTCACGACAACTTAGTCGACTCCTCATAATAATTTTTCATAAGAAACATTTACTATGGAGCCATTTAAGTAATCATTTAATATCTTTGAGTGCAGAAGTAAGATTGTGACGTCACAATGTACAACAACGTCACAACGTGTTATATAGTTAACCTTTGTTTTTAAAATACTGCTGGTGTCAGCCTCCTTCATATTCGATATACGTACCTATATGTATGTGTGTGACCTACAAAAGCATTCAATATTGAAGGATTTACTCAACCCCCACTCGCATACCTGTGCGCTCGCTGGAATCTTTTAAAGAGGTAACCAAGAAATCCGGGAAGTATGTTTGTGTTACATCTCCTTATAAAATGAATAAACAACTACGTTTTCTTTAAATTTATTTTGTTTATGCCCAACATATGTATATCTAGAAAGTCTGATGCCATTTTATTTTATAATTTTGTAGCATTTGTTCCGGCTCTAGTGGGTTATAGCGACAAAAAGAATACAAGCGTCATACAGGGTCATTTTAGGGCAAAATATATGTAATTCTATATATGTCTAAACCCAAATCAATTGTATGCTGTCAAGTTATACATTACTAACA
This sequence comes from Catocala sponsa, assembly GCA_963564715.1. NCBI lineage: Eukaryota > Metazoa > Arthropoda > Insecta > Lepidoptera > Erebidae > Catocala > Catocala sponsa. Next base: position 4,988,204 of record OY751337.1, read on the forward strand.
CATTACCTATATCTAATCATTGAATACATAAAAGTTATAAAATCTTATCTTATCTTATACTTTAAGTCAAATTTAATCGGTAAAATCATTTAAAAAGGATATATTTTCGAGATAGCAGTGCTGGGCAGTATAAAATAAACCAGTGAGATTTTCAATATTTTCGGCGGGGCCACAAGATCGTGGTGTAGACCGCAGCCGCAGGCTGGGTTCGACCCTACTTTCAAAGAGGTTTCAGCGGCATGCCGATGCTGGTCTCCCACAATTGCGGGCCTTTGCAAATTTTTGCGCGTCACTCTGCACTATGCTTAATTAAGAACGATTCTGCGCCCTATCACAATTCACAATGCGCCATGCGCAACTTTGACGGCTGTCAGAAATCAAGCTATCAATTTATTATTTTCAATTTTCTTTTGTGTAATTATTTTCATTATTTTGTAAGAACGTGTTTTTATCTAATGCAAAACGGCTGTGAAGGCGATAGCGATGGGGAAATAAGTGCTAGTCAACCTACCACATCGCTTAACGGTTTGCTGCGTTACCCCACTGTATCCAGGCTCGATATTTCAAAGGTAAGCGAGGTTTGAAAGTACATTTTGGCAAAGTGCATAAATCCCAAGATGTACTTTGGGTGGTGGATGACTGTTCTGACGTAGAGGGGTTACCTCTACGTCAGAACAGTCATCCACCACCCAAATTCCTCTTTGGCAAGAATTAGCAAACTTAAAAAATTCTATTCCAGTTTTAAAAAGAGTTCCCCGGGGTGCGAGACCTGCAGTGGCGAAAAAACTAGCTGATTATATACGTCTCGTCGTACGGGAGAACACTAAAGTAGCTTGGGAACAGTTACTGACCTTACCTTATAGGACTTTACATTTTAAAAAAGACCAAGCGACGACAAAATCTCGAACAGAACAAATTAAACAAAATTGTTATGTTTTGCCTCACACTTCTGGCATAACATTTACTTCAATAACAGGAAAACTGTTTTTCAATGTGTGTGGTTTGTTAATATTAGTTAAGTTGTAAATTATGATTGTTGCTTTGTTTATGTAAATAATGAAATTACCTAAGTTAAATAAAAGATATAGAATGTATCTGGTATGATAAGTTTTATATATAATCCAGATTATATACTATCCGCATTCCTAATTTTATCAAAATTGGGCAATCTGAGAGTGTGTGGTGGACTTCTCTCTCGTCGCAATTGTTTTGTCGTAGTTAAAGTGCTGTTATTGAAACTCCGCTAAAAGACAATAGACTTGTCCCCGAAGGGACCTGAACATAACTGGAAAAATACACATCTACATTCCCTTTGGGAATATACTATCCTAGGACCTTTACTCTTAAAATTAATTTCAAGTTAAATCAAAAACCATAACGATTCTCACGTTAAATCTGCAGACACATGATTTAGTAATCTTAAAAGAAATATTATCAACATTGCATTAAGATTGGGATTTTGGTGGTAATGACGAATGATAAAGTATGACATGTCAAAATAATTATTAATGACAATCGATTTGAACTGGAATCAAGAGTAAGCTTGCTGACGCTATTTTGTGGTCTTACAGCTTTTATTTATAATAATATAATAATATCAGCCCTGTATTAAACTGTCCCACTGCTGGGCAAGGGCCTCTTCTCAGTGTGAGAAGGATTAGGCTATAGTCCACCACGCTAGCCCAGTGCGGATTGGCAGACTTCACATATCTACGAAAACATTATGGAGAACTCTGAGACATGCAGGTTTCCTCACGATGTTTTCCTTCACCGTTAAATCGAACGATAATTAACTATTTAATACGCACATAACTTCGAAAAGTCAGAGATGCGCGCCTCAGGATCGAAGTCGAGACCTTTGCGTGGCAGTCTAACGGATTCCCACTAAATAATTACTCAGTCTAAATAAAATCATTTGTCTTAACAAAATCGTAAGTAGTAAGTTGGCGACTCAGTCAGTATAAGTATAGAGAGGCTTTGATGAAAAGTGCCCTTTATAGAGGCTGAGACGATCACAGACCGGCGCCGAATCCTCTTTATGCAGTGCTTGTTATTTTCACTTCAGTGACGACTGCGGCCGACTGGTGAATTGGAGTGGCACCAACGTCCAAATGATAGCACTGAATTGCAAAGGATGTAGGTACTTTAATGTAGTGTTATATGAAGGGAATATTCTTTTACTCTATTCAAATAGGCTTGAGACAAAATGTAAATAAAAAAAGCAATGTTTCTCAATGTTTCTCTTGTTTACGAACAATAAAACACAAACAAATACTTAAAAACTAAACACAACAAATAATTTAACAATTAACAGCAAATTTAACAACGAAATAATAGGATAATAACAATAATATTAGAAAATGTGCACTCTCGTATCAACAATTTGACAGGGAATGAAAATGACGGCTATAACCTGACTTATAACAAAATGATACATTCACTACAGAACATTTGTACTAGCCGTACTTTTTTATTTAGCGGTACTATAATTCGTTCTAAGTTTGAGAATCATTACTTTTTAGGTTCTTTTTTATGTAATTGTTTTAAACTAGGGTATTTAAAATTCTCGTAAAATAATAATTAAAAGAATTTAATACATTAAAATGTTATGTATTTTAATAATACATTGAATTTTAGTATATATGCGATACAATATATTTATAAATATTATATTTTAGCTAGTTTATTGATTTTTGTCTAACTTTATAATATTCACAGTCAAACGTGATGTATTTAAATAACCTTTTTTATTGTTTGTTTACATTTTGTCTCAAGACGAAATGAATAGAGTATAGGTCTTAAGTTACCAAAACAAGCAAACATAATTTGGTAATCTTCTATCCCGTGTTGTTAATTTTTCTACACTGAGTTTGTCTTGACAATGCCAAATAGATGATCATTTCTGATTAAATAGATATATGCAGCTACATATATTGTCTAAATTTGAAATGTGAGGGAATATAACCAATCCATAGCTTTTGGGAATAAAATGATTATGTAATACATATATTTCTATGTGATAATTAAATATTGTACAATAGGATTCCAACGCGGCATCTCTTATGTGGTGATTAAAACAGTCTATTTCACTCAGAGATCACACATTAATTTAATAATTACCTCTTTATAATATTAGTATCGAAGAGTTATACTTAAAAAGCAATCTCTTGGACAAGGGACTTCAAGTATACTAAGTAAACAAAGCTATTTAGTTTGTGTATATACAAACAACACTAAATATATATTTGAGAATGTCTGTGCAATTAAATTTATTTCTACATCTTAACAGCTAGTAGTGCCAATTCTGTTGTCACAAAATTCTCTAAACTTAACTAAAAATCACTAAAATTTATTTTAGTCCTGTCACTTTTAAAGATTTCAGAATACGAAATGTCATTTGAGAGGACTAAACTAAATTTTAGTGATTATTAGTTAAGCTTATAGAATTTTGTGACAACAGAATTGGCACCAGTGTCAGTCTCAAAATAGAATGGCTCGCAGACACTTGGTTTGCTTCAGACAGAGTGCTTGTCAGAGTTCAACATGTTTCTTGAAATAGATATAAAATAACATTCTATGACGCATGGATTAATATTTATATATTGGCCTTATCTTACTCGGCAATTAAGCCATTATACTTAGATATCATTCTTCTTTGTCTTAAAAAAGACAAGTCAAGTTAAAATTACTATTCCCCGCGGCACAGGAATAGTTCTTGTATCCCGAGGGACTTCACAAACATTAAAACAATGGATACACAGAAAATCCAGACTCCAGACCAATATTTTTGGATCACATCAATTCTTGTCACGTGTAGGGATCGAACCCACAACACCCGGCACAGTATCAGTGGCGAGGCGGCTACTTAAACCACTAAGCTATTCATACAGTCAAAATTGCTTTTACTTTAGATACCGGTGGCTAAGATCATTCAGATGTACTCAGCCCGCAACGGTGATAATTCTCAGTTCAATAATAAAGTCATTGACCTACCTTATCGGGTACTAAAAGGTTTCCTGGCAAAAAAAAAGAGTACCACTTTTTTCCACGCAAAATGGAAACTACGTCCAATTGCTCGATGGTAGGGCAAAATTGGGTAAAGACAATAGAATTTAAATTTAAAACCTACAAAGACGTGTACCAAATAAAGTGCTAAGTATTTTGTTGTGCCCATTGAGTACAGAACTTAATTACACCGAGCACGTCTACAACTATAATGTCTATTTCAAAGCCAATTGTCTGCTGTAAATAACTGTGAAGTACGTATCTCATTCTACACACCCAGACGGAACTTCCATTCCAACTACGAAATAGTACATTGTTTTTTTATTTCAAGACATCATACACGGCAAAATTCTATTTCTATTAGACTTCACCCATTGGAAGCATAATACTGAGTGAGCGGATTAAAGCGTTTTGATGAATCCTGGAAGAACAGATGGAATTTTATAAGAATTTGCCACAAAAATAAACAAAGTACGCGCCGATTGCTTTTGCGTTAAAGTCTTAGATGCGTTCACATAAAGAGAAATATGATAACTGATACTTTTATACAACTAAGGTGGCGAACAAACACGGACCACCTGATGGTAAGTGGTCACCGTAGCCTATGGACGCCTGCAACACCAAAGGCATCACTTGCGCGTTGCCGACCCTTTAGGAAAGGAAAAAGAGGAAAAGGAAGTGGGAAGGAGAAGTAGCGGGAAGGGGGAAAGAGGGTAATTGGGCCTCTGGCTCTCACTCACCGAACGAAACACAACAGTAGGAATACTACTATTTCACGTCGATATACTGTGAGTGGGCCACCAGCATTCGTAACCAACGTGACTTGTCATTCGGACCAGCCAGTTTTCAGAGTACGGGCAAAATAAGCAATAGTAAACGTTGGAATGTTCTAATCAGTGCCATTCTTATAAATACACTTGGAAAGAAACATGCAGGTCAGAATGTTGCGCAATACTCAGTTCGTTTTACAAGATAACTGTTGCTCCAGAAATAGTCTATGTATCGTAGAAGGCTTTGCAAACATTGGAACAAATAAAATGGATACACGAGACAACTATTTGTGGATTTTAGAAATCTTTTAGCGAGTAGCTTACAGGGATGAAGCCGAAATACCCGGCAGGTAGAAACTGTCTTGGTAACAATGCGCCAGCCGTGCGAGGTACACCTGCATTTTGATATAAAGTACTATAATTATTGGTATCTAACAGGGTACTAGAGGCCAGTCTTTCTAACAGGTGCACCACTCATCCTTGATTAGGTATTACGTTATGTAAATCCTAATCCTTACAAATATTATAAATGCAAATGTGACATTTTTTGTTTGGTTGGTTGTTTGTTTGTTTGTTACGCTTTTTTTTTTTAAATTTCGCATACACGTTGTTGGGGAACCAGAAAAGGATACCTTTCATCTACAAAAAAGTACTGTCACTAATCTAACCTAACCAATTACGCGAGCAAAACCGCGGGCATAATCTAGTTTTATATAATTAGACTAAATTACCTCTCTTCCGCTAGGAGCCGCCCTTCACCTCCATGTTCTGGCCGACCACAATGATGAGTATGATGAAGACCAGCAACAGGACCAGTATACAGCAGATGGCGACCGCGAGCATGGCCGCGTGTTCGCCCAGCTTGGCGGCGCCCTGCGCGGCGCAGGCCCGCGCCGCGGTTAGCGTCGCCGCGACCACCCGCGCGCTTATCCTGAACGCTTACCACGCCCCACCACAAAATGGCCGACGTGACGTCACACACGACCAACGCTCACTTCTATTTTCAAATTTCTTTTTTTTATTGTCTGTTTTTGGCACTTAGAACCAAGCGAATATTTCCAAAACACCAGAAATGCAATTTGGTTTTTTTGTATACCGTATACCACAGTCCACTAATAAGTTTGAGCACGTGTATTCATTGTATATATCTTCATAAATATATAAGTATAACGTAAATCAAAATTATTGTCAAACCTAATAAAAAACAATTTTAAGTTCGGAGGTACGCCACCGCCTAACTTCCCGTGAAATATGAAGTTGTTTATAAGTTTATCGTTGATGCGGTATAAATTAAAATACGTGGAGCACCTTCCAATTTCGTCTGCCATTACCCTCGGGCGACGGTGTTTTGTATACACTACTCCAATTAGAGCAAAAGCTGAAAAAATATGCCACATCCACGTTACCCCCTACAGGGTTGCGACCCACCGGTAGGAAGAAGCAACGAAAAATTTGGGATGTAAATAGCTTACGTAATCCAAAAAATATTAATAGGAAACGGTTCTATCCAGCTATACGACATAGTAACAACATACATATAAAACTTTATACTATTATGAAAGTGTGATGACTGTATCGTCCAATTATTAAAAAAAAAACTAATGCGCTCGTCTACAAAAGACAGATATTTTTGTCCATCTGTCTGTCTCTCAAACTTATTATGGCATCACGTTGCCTTAACCTTAACATTTTTGTTAAGGTTTTTAGAGTTTGGTTTAACTCAAATTCTAAGCCACATTTCATCTATTTATGTCGTAAGATGTTATAGTGTAATCTACGCAAATTAATTTATGGGCGCATCGGGGTTTATGTGTAAGAAGTCATAGATGAAAGCTAATCCTAACCATAATACATGCGAATATAAGTTTGTTTATTTTCTGTGAGTTTCGCTTTCACGCCTCAATTACTTGACTGATAAATATGATGTTTTGCATGTTTAACGTTGTCTGAGGTACAGTACACATAGGGTACTTAAATACATCCAGAAGTAGTAGATATACAAATAAACAATGTTCCAATTTGTATTCATCCAGGGTGGAAGACGCTGGCGACTGTGACACAGTTTACACTAGTACAGTCGTCAAAGCATTTCTCTAAGCTTATAAACATCATTGTTATGTGTATAATGTAAATGTAGATTAAGAGAAAAATTGTAAATATTGATTTGGTGAAATAAACTATTCTATTCTATACTGTTCCCAAGCGAGCGCGCCGAGCCACGGGCAAAAACTAGTTAGTAAATAAGATTGTATAATATATACAGCCTAGTTAGATTAGACATATAAGTCAGTGGGTACTTATTCCATTTATGTACTTCAAATGTTAACTATTTACGAAGGCATCGCTCATTCCCATACCAAACTTCAGAATGAATAATATGGAAGTCTTAAAATACGTTACTGCTTCCAAGGCCGGATCCAGGGGGAGGGTCATGCGAGTCATGACCCCTCCCTGGACTGGGTCCAGGACCTGCATCGTGGCTAAGAGCTTCATTGGTTGAAGAACATCTAACCGGACTGGCATTTCTCCACATCCATAAAAACGTACCCATTGAAGTAGATGAAGTGATAACGCGTTGCGGGAGAAGACGTAAAAGAAAAATTGATTTTGTTATTTGGTCTTTTAAGTACAGTACTTATATTTATTAATAAAATACCTACTTTTACATCTATCTATTATTATCAAATTAAATTATAAATTCATTTATAAAAACTTCATATTATTTCAAAAATAAATATTCAAAGGTGTTACAAAACAAATCTGCGTAACAGGGTACCTATCTAATCAAAATGTAATAATATAACTTGTTTGAACCAAACAGCTAGGTTTTAAAATAAAGTATAGTTTGATAATAAGGTTTTGTTCATGCTGTATCTATTAATGTAACACATCTATGTACTTACCTTTTTGAGAGAAAATAAACAATATTATTATTATTTGTTTCTCTTTCACGGGTATGTTCCTAATACGTTAGGAAAATACCCGGCCCTTTGGGAGGCTTACACGGAGACGTGGGTCCAACGTAAAGAGGCCCTTCGAGAGTTTTAATCAAAGGTGGGATGGAACACCTACAGCGGCACTAGCCGCAGCAGGCGCAGGACTATTGCTACGTATGGATTCTAATATATGGGCCATAGGTATGGGTGTTTGATGGAATAATATACTTAATAATTTAATAATAATATAATATAATAATTTTTATAATAATAATCATATAATCATTTTTCATTTGTAATTTAAATACTTTTGCTGATGACATGTTGCTGGTTAATTCAGTAGATATATGATTGCCTTATTTAATAACCTGCACATGTGAATCTAAGACTAAGAGCTTAGTTTCGATATATGTATTTTTATCTATTATTATGCCTTTGATTCCATATCACAGGAACGAGGCAATAGTATCTATGTAGTGTAATATCTTTTATATTGTACCTACCTGCAGTCTTACATAATATATATCCATTTTAACGCAGTTTAGCTTTATCAAAAGTTTTTCGTTTATGACTGAATTGGTTTTAAGGATACCGTATTGATATCCAAATACTCATATCCAAACACGACCCGGGTCAAAGTAACCAGCCCTACAAACTCGCAACAGAACTCGAACATTTTTTCCGGCGAGATTACTTTTCAATCAGGAACCTGACAATAACAATTGTTCAAACCTTTTTTCTCAAGAAGGTCGCGACTCACATCCTTATATTTATTGTGGAGGCTTTGTGTGTCGGCCTGTGTGCCAGTAATGATTTGTGAAATGAAAAACAGAGTACCGTGAGGCATCATCAGTGGCCGCCATCTTGCGGCTCACGGTTGGCGGGGTTCAATCACGAATGGCGGACAATTGCCATTTTTACGTTATCTTTTTTTATTTGTGTTGTTGTATAAGTAATTATTAGGCTGCACATTTATATAAATATAACTGCCCCTAACCGCTAGATTTGGGGACAAGACCTGTCTATAACTGGTCCCGGTAGGTGCTCTCGGGCACTGGAAGGTAGAGCGGCTCCTACTATTATAACCTAACGGTTGGTGTAGGGGAACGCTATATCATAAACTGGACTAGTCGTAGAGAGGGGGTGCCCCTAACCGCAGTCTAATTTGTTTAATTGTAATGGTCGGTCATAAATTCGAATTCGATTCTTGGATCGGCTAAAGTATTAATACGGGATCTAGAACTGTGCCTAGCTCTTGTTCCTTCTACGTGGTACTTAAACATGGTCAGCAAAATGTGATTACAACAGCCTTTGAGAATATAATTATAGACAATTCGTAAAATTTTTATTGGGTGTCCAAAATAGAATATAAAAAATGATACCTAAGATATTTCATTACACAATAATTTACTTTTCTGTAAATTATAACCACAAATAAAAAAATACAAAAAATTGTATAATCCATTATTTATTTATGTAAATACGAGATATGGTTATCATTAAGCAGAATAAGTTTTCATACTCATAAATTCCCGGAAAAACAATTTCTGGGAATCATTTATTTATATTTTATTTTGGGCTAGTAGATTTAATATGTAAGGGCTACTACTGTCAATTATTTACGGGCAACCCTGCATACGTGACGCTTTTTAAGTAATGTCAAAAACTTGAAGTAGGTTCAAAATAACGTCATATTTCGCTAAGTCAGAATAGAAGCTACGTATTCATTGAACTTAAACTACTATATACGGATTTTATCGCGTCGTTTATTTGACATTTTATTACAAAATTTTCAATAATTTTTCAAGTGTCAAATAAACAACGCGATAAAATCCGTATATAGTGGTTTAATTTCAATGAATAACATTCGCGTAAACAGAAGACAATATTAAGAAGCTATGTAGCTAAGTCACATAATATACCTGCATTTATAACTTGCTTCTTAGAATTTGGTATGCTTAGATGAGAACTTGTCCCAAGTTCTCATCTAAGCATACCAAATTCGTAATTACACGAATCTTCAAAGCCCGTATCGTGAGTGTCCACAAACGACCGATGAGGTTTATATCCTTGATCGAACTGCCGATTGTACGATTACAATCGCCGAACGATTTATCGATATAAATCGCCGGCTGCGTTAGACAAATGCTAGCAGACATTCGGCCTGCCTAAATCACGGCCCGTGAGCCGTAATCTTGTAGGCTAAAGCTAAATTAGGTAAATCCGGCAGTGAAATGAGCTTCGAAAATGTACTCCTTCATTTGTTTAAGTCGAAACTTAACGAGTATCAACTCGACATGACAAAGATCCGTACTAATGATTTGTTTGTTACTCAAAATGTTCTGGTACATTATGTTCGCTTGTTTTACTATTTATTTTTGAGATGAAGCTCATCAATTTATATTTATTTATTAGCTGTCGCCTAGAAGTCAAAATTCGACCAAAATTTTTAACCTTGCTACTTTGTTTTCTTTTTGTCTTGATTACTTATAAATAAGGTACTATTTATTGTAATAAAGAAAACTTGTAACTATAGGTAACCATAGTTACAAAAAATTGTACGACGTCAGACGATAATGCCGAAATACTACGAACGCGATCCGACTGCGTGTGTCAAATGCATGGTTGTGTGCGTGTAGTGTTTTTCATTAATTTAATGTATTTTTAATGCATATTTTATAAAAATATTAGGATTCTTCTCCATATAAACTGTAACTGTGCCAAATTTCATACTCCTCCGTCCGCGCAATTTTCATAAAAAGGGGTACAAAGATTTTGCTCCACATATTAATATATAGAAAAGGGGTACAAAGTTTTTGCTTCACATATTAATATTATAAGAGTAGACTAGGCCATATAGCCCGAGAACGTTTGCTGAAGTTTTCCCGTTCCGGCTAATCGGTGTGGACAACGTAACCCTGAAGTCATCATGCCATTGCGCTATCCGTATGTGGTTGAAGCAACAGCCATACAAGTTTTGGCAATATATTTAGTTTTACACAAAATAATACTGACCAACGTGTCACTCCAGTACATCGACACTTTTTTATTAGAAAAAAATAAACATGTTTAGGCCTAGCATACTTTTAAATTCCTTTTCCGATGGGTTTTTAATCAGAAATGATCTAAAAACACTGGTATCCCTTTTTAACAATAACGTAAAAAGATCTGTTGTTCTGTTTTGTTAGTACATATCTGATGGAAAAGCCATTAGATAGAAACTATTTCAATTGCAACATTTTAATGTAAGTTTTAAAATTCCGTATGTTTATTTTATTCAATTTAAAATTTAATCATAACTAATCACGCCAACAGAACATACGTACGATTTTTAAAACAAAATATTCATTTTATATTAATATGCAGGTATTCCAAATTTAAAAACAACATTCGTTATTTTAAAAACAAATTACAGCTATAAAATAGTACAATGATATTCTTCGTCACATGACACTGATTCAAAAACAATATTCGTTTTTCAAAAGTCAGACGACAAAGACAGCTATTTCATCATGTTCGCTAAAAAACTAACAAGATAAGGTGAACGCGAGAGAATGGATGAGGTGGTTATCAACAGCGGGTGAATAGTGGATGATTTACGAGTTGTGCACAAAAACGTGCTCCTTCGACAATACCGTGTTTTTGTACGGTGCCTGTGACGTCATCACGTGAGCTGTGCCAGTGTGAGTAGTTGATGTGTACGCGTGAAACGTGAACGTACCAATTTGTGGTTTACGTTTATGCTTTTGATGGTTCGTGACTTTGGTTTGTGGGTAGTATTTTTTAATATGCGGTTGGTGAATGAGGGACGTTAGCCACAGAGGAACGAATGGACACTGAAATGCTTTATTACCTATTTTATAACAATGCTTTATTATATTTGTCACTGTGAAAATTCTAATGCTTATACGAATTTTGACGCAAAATTTTTAATTTTTATTTTTGTACCCCTAAGGTGGCGAACAAGCATACGGCCCACCTGATGGTAAGTGGTCACCGTAGCCTATGGATGCCTGCGACACCAGAGGCATCACTTGCGCGTTGCCGACCCTTTAGGAAAAGACGTGGGAAGGAAAGGGAGCGGGATGATGGAAAGGGGGTGATTGGGCCTCCGGCACTCTCACTCACCGAACGAAACACAACAGTAGGACTATTGCTATTCCACGTCGATATTCTGTGAGAGGGTAGTCCTTCCCCGGTCGAGCCGGCCCATTCATGCTGAAATCAGCGAGGCTCTACTACTCGTGATTTTAATTTATAAAACTAAGATCCACATGAGGTTAAAGAGTTTATCCCTAGCCTATGCATACTTGAAGCTCCGGCGATCAAAAACACGCGCTATAAACGCATGTTGTTGGTTCTGATTAAAATGGGTATACCAGTGTATGGAAAATCAATTAACAGCAAAACGCCTTTGTATAGATCTCTGTCAACTCTTCCGAACACAGTTCTAGACTCTGTTAGATAATAAGAATTTCTTAAAGAAAAACCCGATATCAAATATAGTAAATAAATCTTGTTTAAGAGCAGGTAGTACTAATGGGAAACCGTTGAACTGCCACGCAGAGGTCTCGGGTTCGAACCCAAGACGCGCATCTCTGACTTTTCGAAGTTATATGCGTATTAAATAATTAATTATCGCTTGCTTTAACGGTGAAGGAAAACATCGTGAGGAAACCTGCATGTCTGAGAGTTCTCCATAATGTTCTCGAAGACATGTGAAGTCTGCCAACCCGCAGTGGGCCAGCGTGGTGGACTATGGCCTAATCCTTCTCACACTGAAAAGAGGCCCGTGCCCAACAGTGGGGCAGTTTAATACAAGGTTGATATTATTATATTATTATTGCTACCGATCACATATTACAACTGTAATATCATGTTTAGGCAGCATAACTTTAAGTGTGTATAAATAAAATGGTTAATATCAGAAAACCAAATCATTAAACTATAACCTCTCTTTTCGAACATCCGCTCAAAGAATATTTATTAAATACTGAGACGTTATATAGCCTGTGTTATTTTTGGATAAAGTCTTTTTTGTAATAGTGGCAAAGTCCCGTCAGAATTATAAAAATCGGTCCATAAGTTTTTGACTTTAATCATTAAATACAAACATACCCAAAAACAAATCTTTCCTATTTATAATATTAGTAAAGTTTGACATTCAAATGAACTCACCTAGCCTTATTATTGAGCGCACGCATCTTAAGAACTCGTATAATAATCCTAAAATATTTATTTCCTAACGACAATCGCTGAGAAAATCTTTGAAGAATGTCTATGTTTTGAAGGTAACTTATTTTAATGAGAAGTTTTTTTATTCACTCTGCATCGTTGGTCTTGTAGCAAATGCTTGAAATAAAATGTGCTTGTGTTAGCGATCGACCGTGTGGTCTCAAGTGCGATTTCTGAGAAAGGTGCTATTGAGATTTTCTGTCAAGAAATTCGAAAAATGTAAATTCAACTTCAAGATGTCTATAATATTGTCTTCTGTTTACGCGAATGTTATTCATTGAAATTAAACTACTATATATGGATTTTATCGCATTGCTTATTTGACACTTTATTACAAAGTTTTGAAAACTGTTACACTACTATTACTATTAAACTTTACTAATTTTTAAGATAATTAAATTATTACAACTATTGAAAATATTTATACTATTACTATATTATTATATAAATAGTAGTAGTAGTAGTAACATCAGTTACAGTTATTTTGCCGCGAAGTTGCCATATAAAAGAAATACTGTTTATATTGACCGAAATACGAGGATTTTTCCGACTGGTCCCTCACTAAAGAGCTTTAAACCTATTCCAATTTCAAAAGTGATATACGTTTTTTATGACAAAGCACTAACTTTTTAAATATCTTTACAGAGTAGGTGATACATACACGCGTAATGGCAATCATTTAATACGTAGCAATCTTATTATGAAGTAAACGGCATTTAAAATTTGCTTGAATCATCTTGCTGGTCATAAAGAAATTCATCATAAGTATGGCGAACACGATAGGCAATAATACAGTATGAATCAGCCATTTTCCTACGAAGCCTTCATCTTCATTCGCAGTAATGTGACGTCATATACTTACTCGAATATTTATGCAAAAGTATTATAACGTACAATCAGATATAGGTACCTATATCTTAACATATTTATATAAAGTAATAGACCCGACCTACTTTTGACCACAGCCTTTGCAACCTGACCGAAACGTTGTCTTTTAAAAAGCAATGTTAATACTGAGCATGGTCGCGTTTTCAGTTATTTAAATAAAGTAACAAAGTATTTAAAACTCGAGCGCTGTGTTATGTTTTGCCAAACCGTCACCACTTTCTGTGCCATACATACAAAAGTTTCAGTTCAAACACAAATTATTACAAAACGCTCTGCCCACCTACACTAAACCGTCCTAGTGGACAGTGGCTTAACCCTTGTCAGGAACCCCATACCCAGTAGTGGGAAAGGTTTTAAACAGTACTAATAATATATTTTTACTATATTAACTTCGATCCTGATAAATTTAGATCTTTGTATCATTTCTATTAACATCCTAATCCTAATCCTAACTAATATTATAAAAGCGAAAATGAGTTTGTTTGTTACCTTTTCACGCCTAAACCACTGAACCGATCATCCTGAAATTTTGCATATACGTTGACAGGTATACAGAAACGGACATAGGCTACCTTTCATTACGGAAAAAATTACTGTTCGAGGAAAACAACAATAACGTTCTTATGATAATAGATGGCGCCACGTGTCTTTCGAATCATGATTGAATTATTATTACAAGTAGAGTACAACCCGAATTGATTGGCGCGGGCAAAAGCTAGTAAGTTATATAAATACTAACACAAATTGTATGCATGTTAGTCAATTATATGTTTGCAATTATAATATTAGTTAGGATATGTCCAAAATAATCCCAGTCGTGGTCGGATGCTATACTCGTTCGTGTACCTATCACATCAATTTCACCTAAATGCTTATGCTAATAAACTACTTAATTAAAAACAACAAATAATATTTGCCCGAAAGTTAGCCTATTTGATGTTTTTCTTCCTCGAATACACATCAATAACATGACCATGTACGAGCCAAATACGATGACGTATGTTTGTAAACAAAGCGCCATACATAACTACGTAAACATACATGAAAGTGTTTGTTTAAAGTGATCGAGCACATGACCGGATAGAAGTTTATGTGTATAAACATCTGTGCGACTAGATTGATAGTCTGTGTTGCCGCATTCAGAATGTATAAGATGTTATTCTGAAATTTAAATTATACTACTTTAAGGAGTCTTTACGCCCTCCGACCAGGTGGGATGACGATCTGCGAAAGACTGCAGGCAGATGCTGGATGCGGCAAGCTGAAGACAGGGCGCTATGGCGCTCTTTGGGGGAGGGCTATGTCCAGCAGTGGACTATTATAGCCTGATGATGATGATGATGATGAAGGAGTCTTTGGTACATTGAAAACATTTACAAAAAATATAATCAAGATTGATTATTCAGAAGGCTCTGTATCCAAAACATTGGATTTTAGAATTTTGGTCCGTCTGTTTGATCCGGCATCACGAAAAACCTTCTTCTTTTTTGAGATTATTGGCTTGAAGTTCAACTTAATATCTAAGCTATATTTTATCTGATTTGGCTCAGTAGAACCTATAGACTTAAAGTTATGGTGCCTGGTGTATTCCACGTACTTTAACCCGCGGGTAGCTTATAGTTTAAATGCAAAAATTACCTATTACTATGTTCCAAGATCAGTTTGTTGCCATATAACTCCAAAAAATATATTGAAGGTAATCCAATAATACTTTCCCTAACGCGAGCACAATGTAAGCATTTTGTGCACCTTTTAATTCTGCGAAGTCAGCCGATGTTACATCAAATACTATAATAAAACAAATATTCCCAAACGTGAGTTAAGCAAAGAAACGTTACTAGAATAACCAAACATAAGGAAAGACCTTTAAAAGGAAAAGTGATAGAAAAATAGCCTTTGTTATTCGTCGCACGTAAGTCTAATATTGTTTGAAAGAATTCACGGCGAACAATGCATTACCTTATTCTTTTATTTCTTACCTAAACTTTACTAGGAGATATCTGCAGATTTACATCTATGAGATGACAGTGCGTGTGATGCTATACCGGCCATCAGAATATAACCCGGATCGAGAGTAAAGGCCCAAGTTGCGTCTGAATTCGATGAATCTCTAGGCGGGTCTTCAAATGGGGTGAAAAGAACTATGTTCGGTTCAACCATTGGACGTTACTGCGAAGAAGCGCAAATAGTAATGCACCGCATTGCCGAGAACATGGGAACATTTGACTTGGAAATGACCAGCAAAGTCCAAATCGGAGACATTTGGAAGAAAAAGCAAACCGATGCCTGTTCTAAGCAGCCAAACAGTACTTCACGTCCAGTCATCATCTTGTGCTTTAAAACCCACAGATCCGATCACACGTGGACTAATGCACACGTCTCTGTTCAGGGACTCCCAAAAATCAACATTGCACTCGATATCGGCCACAAATAAATTTGCAAACTTATACACATATGTAACACGCATATAAAATCTACATCTATATCACTGAAAGGATAAGCAGACGTGTATTACATTCACATTTCGCCATCTCTTGTTTTAGATTCCACGTAATAGATCATGAGTGTATTGCCGTCTATGTAGACAGGTACAGACTTGCTGCTAATGAGAATAGCTTAACAAATAAGTCAATAACACTTTACTTAATCCGAGAATCGACCATCGCATTTACGCCTGATACGCCAACGAGATAGTCAATATAAACTTATAATAACTCATATTAAAAATGCGAATGCGTTTGTTTGTTCGTACGTTCGCACCTTAACTGCTCGACCAATAATCATGAAATTTCGGTGTAAAAGGACATAATATGGTACTATCCATCCAGAAAAAGGTACTGTGCTCAAGAGATAAAAAATTGAGATAACCTACATTTATGCGAGTGAAGCCGCGGACAAAATCTAGTAGCGTATAAAATAATCACTACCACCAATACGAGCCATTACAGATACATCTTAGAACACAGTAGCACAGATCTTGTTTGATGTGAGGGTACTTCGCAACATCAACTGTTCCGAATTCAAAATTACGAGCTCTATTACAACCGTTAGTTAGTTTTGTTGATCTTTCATCTCAATATCGACTCTCTAACTAACAATATGGACTCATGTTTTATTACTAACAAAAACGAATCTTTAAACTTAACAGTTATAGAAATTTCTTTTCTGTAAGTTTAAACATTTTCAGCCTTTTATAATGCTAAGAAATTTAAGCGTCTGTCGGTTATGATACCCGCGTAGAACAAAATGTTTTGTGTTTTTCTGTTAGGTTATATTCCGTAACAACCATAGACTTAGAATTTTTTCGCTACGTCTATGTCTATGGTAGCAACACGGTGTCGGGCAATGTTTTCTGTATACGTGAGTTGAATCAAATCAATCTCCTAAATTTCAAATCGTACTATTTTACTTAAGCACATATATTATCTTAAATAACTGGGATTAAGTATATTGGAATAATATACCATATGACAGCATGGATGGCGTATTGGCTTAAGTGGTCGCCGCGCTACTACCACTGCGCCAAGTGGTGTAGGTTCGAATCCCACACGGGACAAAAAATTGTGTGATCCACATCCACACATTCAGATCCAAATCTGGATGTTTTTTGTGTCCGTTGTATAAATATTTGTAAAGTCCCGCGCGATACAGGAATTATTCTTAGTGCGGCAGATGTAATTTAAGAAGAATAATGATTACCTTGCCTGCCAAACCATGGCGGCAATCCAAGCGTGAAGGTAACGTAAGCGTATATCCTGTATATACAAAACATATTGCCCTCCAGGATTTGCAAAGAATCCCTTCCTGCCATGCAAACATGACCTGTACGTCCAAAAGTAATTGATCATCCTTTCAGCATGTAAAACCCGAGACATCAATAAGAGCGATAATAGTTTGTATCAAAGGGACATACAATAAAAGGCTCGATATATCATGGTGGCTTCTTGGACAGTGTAAATGTGAATGGGGACATACTTGCTGACGTTTCGAATTCACGATAGAAGTTCGTAGCGTGTTACGTAGTCAACACGTGACAGGTCATCTTACCGAAGTATATATTATGTATCTACTTTTGAAGAAAGCAACCGTTAAAGGTGGCGTACTGATGTTTTAATTGAACATTTGCATACATGAATTAAACGATATGTACTCATTGAATCAATTGATCTGCACCTACTTACCTACTTCTTTTGAATGAAATAGATAGAAACGTTTCAGCACTATTATCTGGTTGACTTATGTGCAAGAAATAATTTGAATATGTAGAAGAAAACATGATATACAAAATGCAAACAAAATACTAAATCATTCCCGACTAACAAGTTACCAGACCAATATTTTAATACATATCTACAGTCTAATTTATTCTTGACTAGCTTTTGCCCGCGGCTTCGCTCACGTTAATTTAGAATTTGACAATCAATTCGGGTTGGACTCTGCTTGTAATAATATAATTCAATCATGATTCGAAAGACACGCGGCGCCATCTATTATCATAAGAACGTTATTATTGTTTTCATCGGGTACAGTAATTTTTTTCAGGATGAAAGGTAGCCTATGTCTGTTTCTGTACACCTGATAACGTATATGCAAAATTTCAGGATGATCGGTTCAGTGGTTTGGCGTGAAAAGGTAACAAACAAACAAACAAATTCATTTTCGCTTTTATAATATTAGTTAGGATAGGATTAGGATTAAAACAGACAACTCCTACAGAAGGCATCATACCTATGTCGCTGTGGACACAAGGCACACTCAGGCCTGGCACCACAATTTAGTGAAACACACAAAAGTTTTTGTTGCTTATCTGGGTCTGTGCAGTAGCCAGACGACTGCCTAAGCTACTACGCCATCGATACAATCAAAAACATTGACACACCTGTATATAATAAAAAATAACGACTCGGGACGTCATTTATACTAACAAAACAGTAAAGTCGAAACAAAACAATATTTATAAGTAAACTAATCTTAAACCATAACCTTTTGCCATAAAGACACACCTACATAATAAAGAAGAAGCACACCTTCCGAAATAAAAACAATATTGATCTATTAATTATTTAGGTCGTTCTAGAGTCAGGCCGCAACTAAACGAGATTATCCCGAGCCGATAATTGCCCTAATTTTCACACTTGAAACTATGTAGGTACATAATAATTACATTATCATGTACATATTCGCAAACTGTGGTGTCGTATTGGAAATTAATTTGCAACTCGAATGTGCAGTTTAGAGTGACATTTCAACAGTTCATCGTTAATTGATCATAACATACTCGTACTAGAAATTTACCAATTGATGCACCGAATAACACTGTTTAAATTCAAATTCAATTTTTTATTGCTTTGCCACAATGTAGTATGTAATAATATGGTAGACTTATAGCTCAGTATCAATTGTGGACCCTGTCGGGCACAGCATACTAAATATATTAGGAGAGAGGAAGAGGGCTTGTCCCTTAATATTTTTATTATATTAATAAACCATTCCAAAAAATTTTTGTGGTGTATATAGTACCTATGTTCTTAATTAATTTAATTATTGCATTATCTGTTTATTATATTTAATATGATTCTCTAAACTAATTTTATTTATTGTTCCATCCAGGAATCAATTTGAACGCAAGATGTCTGCTGTAAGTGGGTTAGGCATGATATGCTTTGTCATGAGATCGTATGCCTAGAATAGCTAATATCGTAATAAACGTGTGTAATGACTAGTACTTTGAATATCATGTAGGTAAGTAAAGAAGTTAAAAAGAAAAGGTATATCTTTCGATTTTTTAATCATAGTTCGAAAACTAATATATGCTATTAATGTATGTCATTTGATCTTATACCTACTTAAACTTTTGTATACTTAGTTCTGAGCGCAAAAAAAATTAAAATAAAACTATCCTATCTTTTATGTTGGACCAAATTAAAGATAGTTACAAATATGATTAAAGTCGGTTCAGTAGTTTCAGAGTTTTTCCCGAACATACATCGTGACACGAGATTTTTATATATTAAGAAGAATTTTTATATATTAAGATTAGCTACATAATTTTATTACAATATTACATACATTATTTATGACTACTCTTAATTTTATGTCGATAGAATTAGTATTCACTGAGATAAACTGCTTTGCAAGATAGACAGACAGACAGACTACGTCCCCCATAAGCTTCAATTTTTACCATTTTAGTTTGAAACTCTAAAAATGGCACGGCAAGTCTAGTTCTAAAACCATCGCATTTCGCATTCAAGTTAGCCTTCAACTGCAATACAAAAGCATCTATTTTTATTGATGTCTGCACTCGGGTTGACAGCTGACTAAAGCACAATCCGTATTACAACACCTAAGAATATTGTCCTACAACTTTATCCCAATTCTTCTTCTCCCTTGCCTTTATTATTCCCAAGTCACTTGGGGTCGGCTTTCTAGTCTAACCGGATTTGACTGGATATCAGTTTTTACACGGAGCGGTTGCCACCTGACCTCCGCAACCCTAAGGCTAGACCAGTGTCAGGATATATAGGGCACTGACTTCCGAATAACGACTGCTATAGATGTTCATGACAGCCAGGACCGACGGCTTAACGTGCTCTCCGAGGCACGGAGCAGGCGATAATTATCAATCAATACACACATAATTTCGAAAAGTCATATAACTTACAAAAGTCAGAGGTGCGCGATGTGGGTTCGAACCCGAGACCCTTTGCATTGCAGTCTCTACAACTTTATCCCAATAATGAACAAAAATGAATCTTTTAGTGGAACTTCAAAGACATGCAGCATGCTCATATATAATTCAATGACGTAATTGAATTGTCGAGTTACTAGAGAACTAATATGGCGCGCTAGGCCGCTCTTATCACATTAGGACCTAACAACATAGCAATTTCGATGTAGCGTGGGGTGGTCTACTTTCGTAGTTAACGTTTAATATTACTATGTATTTATGCCTGCTAAGGGTAGGGGTGGGAAAAACCCTCGTTGCCAATTATTTTATGACAATACTAGCTTGTGCTCGCGGCTTCGCTCGCGTTAATTTAGAATTTGACAATCACTTCGGATCGTACTGGTCCAGAAGTGAGAAAATTTTCATACAAACTTTATCCCCCCTTCCGCCCCTTTAGGGGAGAGTTTTATTCATTTCACCTACACAGATATTTTTCAATTGTAATCGAAAACTTATGTACCAATTTTCATACTGCTAAGTCCAGAAATGAGAAAATTTCGTTACAAACTTTACCCCCCATTTTACCCCTCTGGGGGGGAGTTTTGTCCATTCCACTTACATAGATCATTTTTGTTTGTAATCAGGACCCAATATACCAATTTTCATACTTCTAAATCCAGAAATGAGAAATTTTCCATACAAACTTTACCCCCCATTTTACCTTTTTAGGGGGAGTTTTTTCCATTTTACCTACACAGGTCATTTTCAATTATAATCAATAACTTGTATACCTGTTTTTATACTTATAAGTCCAGAAATAAGCAAATTCCATATAAACTTCACCCCCCTATTTCACCCCCCAATTTCAAAAAATCCTTTCTTAGTTTCTTACCCCTACAAATTAAAACACACATGCTCTCCAAATTTTAAGTTCCCACGACCAGCGGTTTAGGCTGTGCGTTGTCTCTAAGTCAGTCAGTCAGGACATCTTCCTTTATATATATAGATAGATAAATATACCGGCTTGCTCGGTAATTACCAGTCAGTTACAAAAAATCAGCGCAAAAGATGCAAACTACAAACATTGCTACTGCATTTCAACAAGTAAGATAGAGTTTCGGATGTTCATAATACATACATGCCTAATGAAAAAATTAAAATGAAAAATATTTATTTGTCTCAAAACAGTTACATTAAATTATAAATGAGACATCCCCAGTAAGTAATTGATTATACTTGTGTTGGGGGAAATACCTAATACATACATTCCATCTCATATTTAATGACTTCAAAATCTCAGAGGAAGAGAAAGACCTGTTTGTTGAACTGAAAACCTTTGTGCGAAAAACCGAGATTATACATACCTATTTAGGTATAGTCTCGGTTTTTCGCACAAAGGTAAAAAAACGTTTAATAGAACCTTCAGCCTGTCCAGGACTGTTATGTAACTACATTTCACCAACTTTTTAAATACATATACAAGAAGATAAACCTATTAATGACTAACAAGACATTGTGCTGCTACTGAAGTTTGTCGAATAAATAAACCCATAACACTACAGTTCTCACGATCAATCGATCTTACGCATTCAAAAAACAGCAAACGTATACTAATATTATGATACACTACATATGTATATAGATATCTAGTGCATAACAATATTAGTTCACGTGTGTATATGTCGCAGGCAATTTGTATGATTCCGCGTTTTACAAACGGTGTCGTGATGAATCCGCGTTTTACAAACAGCGTAGTCCGTTTAAAAACGCTCGTTGATTGTTATAGTAGGGTGACCGTCGACAGAGCCCCGCTAAGCGGGGCTCCTATTCTTGGGTGGGTTTAAGAAGGAACCTAACATAACCTAACCCTTCAGAGACGGAATGCAGTGATTTGAGGCGTATAGGAGCTCGTTATGCTGTTGAATTATCTATCAGATGTTGTGGCATATTATAAGGTGACAAGGCAATTTACATTTTGCCTTCGGCATATTTTAAAACAGCGAGCGTTTTTAAACGGACGACGGCGTTTGTAAAACGCGGAATCATACAAAATGCTTGCGACATATATACTGTCAACAGACCATGATACATACGGAAATTCGCATGGAAATTAAACAATATAACTTGCCACGTTCCACGAGCTAACTTTAGTATAAACAATGATATATGTACTGGATATGGGACTCCAACCTAGGTTGTACGTGATATGATTTATATATGCTATATACTGGACATCGGGGCAGATCATGAACTTGTCAAAATGGATTGTGGAAATGTGTGGCTGTAATGGGCATGTATATTGTTACGTAGCAAGTGTAGCCCCCGTTGGGCGCCAACTGTAACCTTTCATTTTACTGCAATACAAAGTTACAATATGAGAAATATATATAACTGAGATCTGCCCACGTGAAACCGGGCAGGTACGTATACCGAGATAAAAAGTATGATGAAAAGAATTCCTATGTGTTATTTAGTAACAAACATCTTCTTAAACTTTTACACTTTAAAACGGCTTATGTTTCATTTATCACCAGATATAGTAAAATATAACAGTCAAAAATAGTAAATGATCACCAAAATTGCACAGCAAAATATATTTAAAGAGATCAAAATATATGGATGAAGCCGCGCTTGGCGGGGCTCCTATTTTTGGGTGGGTTTAAGAAGGAACCTAACATAACCTAACCCTTCCGAGACGGAATGCAGTGATTTGAGGCGTGTAGGTGCTCGTTATGGTATATTTTAGTAAGCATATTTTGCTGCACAATTACTATTTTTGGTGGTCATTATATTTAATTCCCTTTAAAACCCACAACCACTCAATCGCATGTCTAATGCTTTATCTATTAGGCGGCTGCCGCTTTTATACTTACTACATACTTTCCTTATGTTAAAAGCCAGCAGAATATATAGCATCTTTTGTGGAACCTAGTACCTTCAATACTTGCCAAATCTGATTAGGTACTCCTGCTTTAGATGAGGATTCACCTGTAGTCTACTTCTCATTATCGATAACTGCAAATGACGAATATTCAATACAGCTTGCTACAAGCTATTCATTCTACTGCTGCTATTCAAATCGAAATATAGATTCAAAAGGCGTTTCCTTCAAAACTGGAACCATTGACGCAAACGCGGTTAAGCCTTCCAATTTGATTCGGAGGTTCGGCACGCGCCACAATTTGAGGTCACGATAATTTGCGCCACGCTTAATGCACTTATGTGCTTGACGTGGTGCAAATGTTTAGGTAAACTCTCACCAAGCTTGGTGGCTAGAGGTCCTTTAAACAAACTATGCGAGGTTTGATGCCCGCTCCGAATTTACTGCTAAATTATGTCGCCCGATCTACTGGCTTAAACGAAGATACAAATGCAATCACACAAGTAAATGATTTTATTACCCAATCAATCAATCGTTTGGATCTTCTATCAGGCAAATTTCAATTGCAGGTCTAATGGGGGTACTAATAATAATTGGCGATGACAACTTAACAAATAATACTGATCGAAAATTCGTAAGACGGAGGGAGAATTATCAAACTCGCGTCAGGACACGTGACCTGATCGAAAATTATAATATTAATATAGACGGAGGGAGAATTGTCATGTTTATGTACGATAGCGCAATAAATGTATATTTTATTTTACCACATAAATGATAGTGCTTTTATACTGATAATTAAAGCAATTCTTGCAAAATTATTCCCTAATCATTCCATAATATTAAAAATGCACAACGTTGACATTGAAGTTGTCACTTCTGCGGGCACTCCCGGAGTGCAACCGGTTGTTTTTTTTATTGATAATATCTCTACTAATAAACTAAGTTCTACAATAGAAAGTTGTCTAATAAAACATCCAATATACTTTTTTCAATACCTGGAATCGCTTTCAAGGATTCACGATTGATAACCGCACTATCGAGAGAGCTTTTGCTTTTATGATTAGTGAGTCAAAGAGCGTTCTAAAACGTGACAAACATTCGATAAAGCCGAATCTTTTTACAAGAATCGGCCAAAACAAAAAACGCACTACTGTTATGATAATCACAGCATCAACATAAAGGCCAATTTAATTACCGCTAGTAAGTCTTAAGAGCTTTCTGAAAGCTTATTATTATGCTAAGCAAGAGCCGGTAACAGTTGAGAAAATCCATCTTTTGTGAGCGGACCTTATACATGTAGCGCTTTCTGATAAAGCTCGTTTCCACTGCTAATGGAGCAGACTTTGTCCGAATGCTTATCGTTTTTTAATCACGTGTAATGAGTGAACAAGATATAATGTTATTACCTACTTTGCCATCTATAATATAGAATCCTAGCATAGTAATGAACCGTGGCCACGACAAAAAGAAGAGTGTGAAGATAACTTTGATTTACAAGCTACACGCTCATAAACATTAGATTTTCGAACAGTTATAATTAATCACAGGTAATAATATGTACATACTCGTACAAAGATTATTTCCAAAATGACATTAATAATGTAATCTGTGTAGTTTTCTGAAGACCTTCAGATTGTATTAAAATATCAAATCTATGTCAAATAATGCAATTTGAGTTGGTACCTTTAACCACACACAACATCAATTAGTTACAAGGTTAGTTAATATGACAGAAATATTAAATAATATATTTACAGAGAACTTAAATTATTGTATGTTTTGTGCCAACACTTAAATGCGACATGAATTGTATTGTATTGTTGAAACAACTATTTGTGGACGGAAAACGGATCCGACGAAAAACGGATCAGGATCCGTTTTAGGATCACATCTACCAGCAATTCCTAGGCGATTATCGCCCTGCGTCCGTGCAGTTAAAATTCAAAGAAATAAAAACTATTTTTATTTAAAAACCATTTTTACTCTTCGAATTTCAAAGGAAGAAATTTTAAGCGCGAAAGTGGTCTTCAAACCCTATAATGACATAACTTTCTTTAAAAGAAATACGAGAAGATACCGCACTGGGTAACATGATATGGACTATGAACAAATAGGAATAAATAATTACGTCATAGATAAACGCTTTGAAATGCGTTTATATCTGTGGTTATATAAAACAAGATGGCGCCAACTTAGACGTTAGTTTTAAGGTCAGTACATGAATATTAATTGCATCACCCTAGCTTTATTATTCCTAAGCGTATTTGATCGTGTTCTGAACTAGGAAGTCTCAGAGTTGCATTATTTTGCTTTATTTAAAAAGCACATGTTGGTTTAAAATGAATGATGTGTAAATGCTACACAAAAATGACAAGAAAGCAAAGAAGACACATGTGAAAGAGCCAGTCGGATGGGCAAGACCTAGGTGATCTCTAACTAGATCAGAACCATTCTCGAGGAAGGCTAAGTAAAAATTTAAAAGTATGTAACAAACCGTAGAGACTACTCTCTACATATAAAAAATAACACACCATAACTAAGCATCATCCTTGTTCCATAGATGTGATACGATATGATGTGTCAGGAATTTACAATCCTTGAAATAAGAGAAACAAAGCACACTCAGACCCTGAACAACTGTGTGGATCACATTTTTTTGCTTCGTGTGGGAATCAAACTAAAACGTGGAATCCTAACTAATATTATAAAAGCAAAAATGAGTTTGTTTGTTTGTTACCTTTTCACGCCTAAACCACTGAGCCGATCATCCTGAAATTTTGCATATACGTTGTCAGGTGTACAGAAACGGACATAGGCTACCTTTCATCCCGAAAAAAATTACTGTTCCCGAGGAAAACAACAATAACGTTCTAATGATAATAGATGGCGCCACGTGTTTTGCGAATCATGATTGAATTATACTATTACGAGCAGAGTACAACCCGAATTTATTCTCAAATTCTAAATTAACGCGAGCGAAGCCGCGGGCAAAAGCTAGTAACTACATAATTACAGCAACATCTGTGTCATTATTTGACTCCTTTCCACTTTTTTCTGTACACAGTTGAGCAATTAATAAATCTTTACTTTAAGCCATCTATCTAAAGAGTGTGCTAAAAAGAGAAATGTCTCTTACCTCATCTCTCTGTTACTCTACTGAATACGACTTCCACAAACACACATTTAATATTAATATAATGCTATCAGGTTCCCTTTACTTGGTAAACCAGAGTAAAGGTAGAGAGTTCAAAGAGATTTGAATATAGCCGTTTACTTTCAACGTTAATTAAACTTAACTTCGCAGGGTAAATAACGTAATATTTATATTGAACTACCTTTTAGCCGGGGTTTCGATTCTGTGGTTCTAAGAAAAATAATTGTCTTTAGAGATTCTTGCTTTTCTTGATTTATGGATAGCATCTTGTCATTATTTTATATTGTAACATTGGCTACCATAGCCAATAGGTATGCATTGAAATTACAATCAAGAAGTAGGTAGTGTGTTTGAATCTCATTGCACTATCGACGTGAACCCATTCCTAACACGTCTAGTTTGCCTGGGATTAATAAGAATATTAATGATTTATAAAAAGAAACAATCCTAATCCTAATCCTAATCGTATCATAATCCTAATCCTATCCTATCCTAATCCTAACTAATATTATAAA
Organism: Catocala sponsa; assembly: GCA_963564715.1. Classification (NCBI taxonomy): domain Eukaryota; kingdom Metazoa; phylum Arthropoda; class Insecta; order Lepidoptera; family Erebidae; genus Catocala; species Catocala sponsa. Next base: position 5,015,261 of record OY751337.1, read on the forward strand.
AGCGAAAATGAGTTTGTTTGTTTGTTACCTTTTACGCCTAAACCACTGAACCGATCATTCTGAAATTTTGCATATACGTTGTCAGGTATACAGAAACGGACATAGGCTACTTTTCATCGCGAAAAAAATTACTGTTCCCGAGGTAAACAACGATAACGTTCTTATGATAATAGATGGCGCCACGTGTCTTTCGAATCATGATTGAATTATATTATTACAAGCAGAGTACAACCCGCATTGATTGTCAGATTCTAAATTAATGCGAGCGAAGCCGCGGGCAAAAGCTAGTCATAAATAAAAATACATAAGCATAAATTGTACCAACAGACACATTCGTATTTTTAGACGCTTTATTTATCATGTGTTTCATTACTTTAATACCTGATGGCCTGATAATACACAAAATAAATATCCATCGGAATTTTATATCGATACCTACTTTCGTCGTAATTGAATGTCTTTTACGACAGGCGTGGTTCAGGCACCCCGTAGATTATGACTTATAGTCTAGGTTTTATGACCCTAATAAAAAACAATATGATATTGGTAATATCATAATTGTTGCCAGCTAAAAATTTTATGTGTTTCATAATCTTGATCTGAGATGTTGAAATTTAAAGTAAAGGCATTCAAAAATTAAACATGAATTTATAGCAGAGCTGCGTATGTTACCTGGGAGGACCAGACAAGAAATATCTAGTAGGACCTCACAAGACTTGCTGAAACCTGAAATTTTGCTCAAACTTGACCAGCCCGCCAAGGAAAGTTAAAGATGTCAAAGATTCAAATCATATACACGTATAAATGCTGTGGAACCTTGTTTCAGATGAAAATTTAACAACTAGAAAGTTGGCATTGTTGCCAACGTGACATCTGAATTGGAAATATAGTATTATCACACTTACTCATATTGACAATTGTCCACTATCATCTGTAGTATGATTATCATGTAATTGTAATGTAAACTAACTCTTTTTATTATGGACACGTTTTCGTATATGACTGTGAGGGCACAGGTATGATGTAAATGTTTGGGGTACATAGTATGCTACCAATGCACAGAACAGCAGTAGCCTAGTGGAAGAATGTTGAACTGCCACACATAAGCCTCGAGTTCACTCCCAAGGCACGCACCTATGACTTTTCGATGTTAAGTTCATATTAAATACTTAAGTTTTAACGGTAATGGTAAACATCGTGAGGAAACCCGCATAGAGAGTTCTCGAGAATGTTCTCGAAGATAGATGAAGACTGCTAACCCACACTAGGCTATCGTGATATACTATATATGGCCTAACCCTCCCAGCAGTGGGACAGTTCATAAAGAGGACTGATATATTATTATTTACTAGCTGACCTGCGCAACTTCGTCTGGTTCATATAAGATAATTTTTCCCGTTTTCACAAAATTTTTCATTGCTGCTTCGCTCCTATTAGTTGTAGCTTGATGTTATATAGCCTATAGCATTCCTCGATAAATGGACTATTCTGTTCCTGAGATTAGCGCGTTTAAACAAACAAACAAACAAACTCTTCAGCTTTATAATATTAGTATGGATAATACATAGAACAAAGATTACTAATCTCTTGTTGAAAGTGTAGTACACCTTTAAATAGTCTGGAACCAATGAGCTAGCATCTCAACACAAGATTATTTATCTGCCATATTTTGAAGATGCTACCCCAGCAACAAAAAATCCCAGCTAGGATCCTGGGTAGGTTAATAGGTCTGCACATTACGAACCCAGAACATGGCAAAATAATTACGTAAACTTATAATGTTACATTAAACAATACAGCGAGTTGCATAATATATTATGAATTCTTACTTAATAGCGAATCAGTATTAGTCGACGTCGCGTCGAAGCCTTACCCGCCTCGAACAGGCGCTCTGGAAATTACTTGCATAATATTAATATTAATCAATCCATTGGATTGTCAAACTAAATTACCTGAGGCATAATTTATAACCTCTCTTTTCATTGTTGGACCAACTGGAGTTTGAAATTAGACAGACACTCTATAGTAGTCATAAAGCCCTAGTTATATAGTCGAATGTATAGCCCTGGAAATCTAAACAATCGAAGAAACAAAGAATGATCGTTAACAGGCCACAAGACAACGTTTTTCTACACTATTTTCAGAAAGAGTACATATGATGCGTTTTGTATTTTTATCAATCTATCAATTTAAGAGTCTTGCTCTTGTTGGTGGAACCTTGCTCTTCCATGTCTCTCTATTCTCCGCCATTACTTTGATTCACATAACATATACAATAACAATAGTACATAACTTCTACTTTTCTTTCACCTGAACTATGTAAATTCTTCTTGGTTTACCACTCTCTCTTGTTCTTTTTATTTACATTTCTAAATGGCCTTTATAAAGTGTATCAAGTATCCCAACGTTTTTCCTTTTTTCCTTTTCGATTTGCCATGTGAAAATACATATTTTTGCTTTTACTATATTATTTATGTTTTTTTATATATGTTTCATGTTAATGTTCTTATTGCTTATTCGATTTAGACTGTTAAGACCACATGACATGTTACACTATTCTTCAATTAATATATCATTATCCCAACTAAAACAATCAATGCGAATGTGAGTTTGTTTATTTATTACGCTTTCACGCCATAACTTCTCGGCCGATCATCATGAAATTTTGCATACACTTTGTCAAGATTACAGAAAAGGACATACCTTGCATTCAGTAAAAGGTACTGTTCCCGACAGACAGTAATTTATTGAGAAAATCGACAGCGAGCGAAGTCACGGGCAAAATCTGTTCCTACATCATCTTAAAACTCTATTTTTATAATCACTTCTTAACTAAGGTCGTATTCTGTTGAAAACGAGAGTGCGTCGCCACCCGAATGTTTACTAACGTCACTAACACGCCGAAACTGCCATAAAACGTTCTGACCTCTTGATTAAATAGAGAAAAGGCTTAAGTGTTATCATACATATACATTACAGATAAGTAGCCTGAGTCTTCTTCAGCCTTTATATTGGAATATACCACGGGGAGTGCTCTAACGAGTTATTCCACCTTATCCCGCCCTCCCCTTTCCTATCCAGAACAACGCGTGCTGGGCTCAGATGCCATCCTTACACGGTAGAGTCGATTAGAGCGCGTACCAACAAGTTTGGGTCCTCATACCTCTGCCGAACGACCAAGGCATGGAATTATCTGCCAAGGCACGTGTTTCCTTCTTCCTTCAATCCTGGGTCCTTTAAACGGGGCGTGAAAAAGCACCTTCTCAGGCCGTCAAAGTAGAGACCTCAACATCGCCTCGGCTGCTATGAGGGCGGTGTGGAGGCCACTGCTCTTAGACCACACGACTGCTTACCATCACGTGGAGTGTGGTCACTTTGACGAGAAAAAATAGTTATAAGTATGCGCTTACAGTTGCTGCCGATTGTGTGAGTTAATCTCAACAGGTTTCGATCCGGGTCAGATAATGGGAATTTATGTTTGAATGATAGGCAGTAGCAGCACGGGCCCTTAAAAAAGGTTCATGAGCATTTCTTAAGCTGTATCTAGATCATAGCTCGTCGATACATACAGGCGTGAGGTTATGTACGTATTAAAACAGGTTGTGGTGTATTACACGCTTTCTTTACTAGGTATTTATTTAGAAACCACATAATAGAAGGCAAGCCTATTGTCGTCTACAAGGCACATTTCCAGACCCCGTGTTGCAAATAAGAATATGCTAACAAAAACACCAATAGCGTGGTTATATCATTGTTTAAATATAATAACACTAACTAGATCTCCATTGTCTATCTATTCGAGGCAGACCAAAACACCTCTGTCTAAAACATCCCTTCACAAATATTGAAACAATAGACCCGACATAGCAAAACACCCAGCCTTGAGACAATCTATGAATCGCACGAACTTTTGTTCTGCTTGCATTCAAATCTATAACATGTTACGCATTTGAAGCGGCGATATACACCACATTTCGAGTAGTCAAATAACGCAGTTTTGGAAACCTTTTATTTTCTCGCATAGTCGTCAGTATTTTAAGGTCACCTATAAACCTCTAACGCAGAACAGAGACAGAATAAATAAATCAACGGGTTGCACTCCGGGAATGCCAGCAGAAGTGAAAACTTGAATATTAGCGTTGTGCATTTTTGATATTTTGGAATGGTTAGGGAATAATTTTGCACGAATTGCTTTAATTATCAGTACTATCATTTATGTGGTAAAATACAATATTCATTTATTGCGCTATCGTACACAAACATGACAATTCTCCCTCCGTCTTACGAATTTTCGATCAGGTCACGTGTCCTGACGCAAGTTTGACAATTCTCCCTCCGTCTTACGAGTTTTCGATCAGGTCACGTGTCCTGGCGAGAGTTTAACATTTTTTACCCATCACAAAAAAGTGCACAACGCCGCTAAAAAAGGTTTCACTCCAAAAACTGATAGTTAAACAGCCAACAAGATACCTACTTCGACTCCCAATATTAATTGTCATGAATGTTTAAATCAGGCGGTAGCAATTTCATTACCGCCAAATTAAACCAAAGATTCGTTACCATTTCATTTAAAAAGGAGAAGAAAATAAAATTACATTGACGTAATTAAACTTCCACAACTCTTTCATCTTAAAGTAAAAGAGGTTTTTTGTTACTTTTCTCAGCGCGTTCATTACTCGGCAAGGAATGAGATTGTGGAGTAAAAATGTATCTTTATTGTTTATGGTACTGTAGTACAAACGTATAAATATATTCTTATTGCATTTTTCCTGTATTTCGTAATTTTCTGTGAAGATTACGTAATAGCTAATTTCATTTCTTTTTGTGCTACTAATTGGCAAACAAGTATCTCATCCGCGATCTGGTAAGTAATAAGTAATAACGGATATTGCTCATGCATTATACATTCCTTAAAAAAAGAATTAGTCTCAGGAGCAAAGGTCAGTGCTCTGTGGTTTCAAATACACATAGGTATGTAGCAGAAATAAAAGTGAAAAGGTAACAAACAAACAAACAAACTCATTTTCGCTTTTATAATATTATACTTAGGAAGTTAGGATTAGGATTAGGATTAGGATAACCAGCGTAAACAAATTAATTTTGATAAACTAAATAAATAATAAAATAATAATAAGCTTATTATTCGTATAATAATCAAATATTGTAATAAATATTTGAAAAGTTAGTTTCTGGGCTTTCGTTTTTTTATTATCTTAACACTTAAGGTACATTACGTAAGTTTTGCTGATAAAATCAATCAACAATAATTAACGCATTCGAATAATGAACAATATTATTCGAATATATTCGAATAATAAATCTATAATCGCACAGCGCTTAATACTGAATATGCTTATAAGTTTGTACAGTTAAACTTGCGTAACATGGGTTCAAACACGAGACTTATCTTTGCAGTCCTAGGCGATGTTATGGTACAATATTTAAATGAACTTATTACGATTATTATTGCAACTTATTTCTTATTTCCATGTTTCATTCATGACGACTCAGCCATAGCATCAGAGATTGGAATATTACTATCGAGCTCGCTTCTCGACAACTCATTGAAAAATGAGTTGAATAATAAATCCTTCGCTATTATACATTGTTCGTTTATTCCTTTTATGTAAAAGTATTTTCTTGTTATTCATTATGATCGGCCTCGATGGCGTATTGGTTAGTGTAACTGACTGCCACGCCTGAGTTCGCGGGTTCGATTCCCGCACAAGTCAAACATTTGTGTGCATGAACATGGATGTTTGTCTTAATCTGGGTGTTTCAATGAATAATATGTACGTATTTACAAAAAAAAGTATATATGTATGTTTATCCATTGTCTAGTACCCATAATACAAGCTCTGCTTTGTTTGGGCTACATGGTGTTGTGTGTATGTGATAGAATATTAAATATTATTATATTATTATGAGAGCTGTACCTTTGTTTGTCACCTTGCTGATATCGAAATACTAACTAAACTATGCGTCCTACTATAAATATTTTCTATTACATAGTCAAATACTTAACAGTTCGTATATAGGTAATATTATTAACTGGATTTTGCCCACAGCTTTGCTCGCGTACCTAAATAAAGGTTAGTTTTAGTTAAGTTACAAACAGTACTTTTTCCTGGATGAAAGTTACCCTATGTCCTTTTTTTTCCAGGTTAAGAGCTCCTTGAACCGACGGGCGTGTATGGGTAATGTGATGAAAGTGAATGGAGCCAGAGAAGTGTGTCAGGATCGTAGCAAATGGAAATCCGTAGTCTCTGCCTACCCCTCTGGGAAACAGGTGTCAATCTATGTATGTATGTCCTTTTCTGTACCCCTGACAACGTGTACGCGAAATTGTATTTCAATCGGTAGAGTAGTTAAGGCGTAAAAGCGTAACTAACAAACTTACATTCGCATTTATAATATAAATAAGGATGTATCCTTTGGACAGGTTTTTTGTCTGTTTGCTTGTGAGAACCACACACAAGATTTTAAAAATTATTTTATCTATTAGTGGTTTCTTCATTTAAATCATTAGTTCCCAAAGTGGTCCCGGTGGAGCACCAGGGGTCCACGGGAGACAACGGGGATCTACGTTGGCGTAACAAAAAAAAGGGAGTCCACAATTTGTAAGCGGGGGTCCACGAGAAAATTTATTTGCTTTCGATAGTGACGAACTAAAATGTTGGCTTGACTTCACCTATCAATGTAGGCAGATAATATTTCAAGAAGCTTAGCGACTGTTACTTGTAAAACCTTGCATATTCCATATTCAGTACCAGTGGTCTCGAATCTACCGATTAATCGGTAGACAATTACTAAAACAATACAGCCCCAGAAATTTGATTAATTTTTTTTGAATATGGTAGAAATGTAGCTGCGTGGGGTGGGTCCATCCGGAACCAGATACATTTTTTAATGTGGTCTATGAGAAAAAAGTATGGAAGCCTCTGATTTAAATTGATATACAAATGACAAAATATTATCATTTTAAATAATAATTTTAAAGTAAATTCTGTGTACTCATATAACAATAATATAATTCACGAACACCAAACTTTAAGTATTATGAGAAAAGGCAGCTGTTTCGATGTAATTAAATATTAAATCCGTCATACGAAACCGTACTGTAGTACTGTCGTAGTAAATACTTGGAAATCAGCTATAATCACATCATATTTTGTGAGTAAATTAATGTAGTATTGTCTTCTGTTTACGCGAATGTTATTCATTGAAATTAAACTATTATATACGGATTTTTGTCAAATAAACAACGCGATAAAATCCGTATATAGTAGTTTAATTTCAGTAAATTAATGGTTTTGGTTTAACATCATCTGGTAAAAATTACCGATTGAGTTGCTTTACTCAATCAGTAGACTTACGGCTAATTCGTCAAGTGTTGCGGGTTTGATTTGAAAAAATTATGTGAGCTGAATTCGAGTCGAGTCTATGAGTTCTTTCTCTGTTTGAATGTTTGTAGCGTGCCTTTACTTTATTGGTATAATAGAGTACAGGGAAATCTCCGCTATAATTGGTGCTGTTCGCCCTAGGCAGGAGATATTATAACTAAATAAGATCGTTTTGGATTTCTTAGAAATCGATCCCTATATCAGTAATTTGTAGTTAACTATTCCGAGACTAACGAGGCAGGTAAATACACTAAAAGAAAGCCTGACCTATATTCCTTAATAGGAAAATAATAAAGGAACTAAAAACTCCTTTGTAAAATTCTTATTGAAGCGAACAAATGCAGTTAATACAGCTATCAAATTAGAATTTTATTGTGAAAGATCGTACCTCTAATGATGTCGGAAAGCTCGAGACTCTGCGAACATCGATACAGTGGACCGTCAACAGTATTATTTGCTATATTTCTGTAAAAACGGTAAGAGGACCTGCAATTATCGTCCTCCAACTAAAATATATTGTAGGCCGACAGCATTAAACAGGTATATTTTTATGAATATGCTCAGCAATTGAGTGCAAAATACATGAAATTATGACATTAACTATCCGACATATCGATGCAGATTTTTTTTCCTTTCTAAATACCTTCTCCCGCGCTTTGCGTTCTTCCAATGTTGCAAGGGACTTTACAAAGCACTCCTAAACAAATATTTTTTAAACTCTAACTTTGTCCTTTGTCCCGTGTGGAGATCAAAACCACAACACGCGGCAAAATAGCAGTAGCAAGACGACCACTTAAACCACGCCATCATAGCAATCGATGTCGATGTTCCACTCAAAATGGACACCACTAATAGGTTGGGGTTCGAATTTCGGGTTTACTAAATAGGGTTATATTTAGGAACCTCGAAATTCGATCCTACCTAATCGAATAAGTACCGTATTGAAATAAACGGGACCATTATTGGTTGTTCTGGTTACTTACACTCTAACAAGATATAAACCCTTCCAAGTTGATTGTTCTTTCGGCCACAGAAAGATAATTTCAGTCAATATTTAGTCCGAAATTTCGGCCACGGCGGCCAGTCTTAACGGAAACTAGCCATCTGCGCAGGAGATATTATAGTGTGTGCGCAAACACAAGTGCACTCTCTATTCCCTAACTCTCATGATCCGATGGGACGGTAATCCAACACGACCGGAGAGAGACCCGGCGCAGGACCAACGGCTTTACGTGCTTTCCGAGGCACGGGGATGTCTAACACCGCCAACTTCCTAACTCCGGGCTGCTATTGAGATTTCTTAACTGGAAAACCCAATAACTTTTTGTTGGTCCGACCCGGGATTCGAACCCGAGACCTCATGCACAGCAGTCGCATTAACTACCGCTGCGCCACGGAGACAGTCAATATAACATCACTGTGTAAGGTTGTATATACTGTAAATGGACCAAAAGCCTAAGTGGCAATATATAAGATACTTGATTGAAGGTAATGATACTCGACTAAAGGTAGTGATGCGCAAACCTGCATTCGAATTATATCGAATGCTGTTGTGTACAACGCGATATCGTCGTTGCATGATCGCATCTCACGCACTTGTTAATTTTGTTCTCGAAAGATTCGAATTTGCAACGCTTGCAGACCTTTGACACAATCTTAATAAATAAAATCATGTCCGAAGTTTTGTTTAGTATAGACAGCAATACATGTAAGATCACAAAAGTAGCACAAAATAGGATAACTTATACTTAAAGTGGTTTTTACATAACAGCCTGATCTCGCTATGAAAAAAAAAACTTTAGAGCTTAAAGATCGCCTCTAAGACTAAGCTCTCTTAACTATTCGTGTCTAGATTTTTTGACACAGAGATTGAAACAACTTTACTAGAATTGATGGCAGCCGTTACTTAAAACCACGGCGCTATAAAGGCAGTTATTAGATAGATAAAATGTGTGATTAAAGATAAGTCGCGACCGCATGTGCAAGTGATTCGCGCGGCCCCGTCGATAGTGGTTTTGTCGAGGAACACCGTGGTAGATTTAGTCAGTATTCCGGGAGGTCCATTATAATCATTTCAACATCTTTCTTTTACCCCGGTGAGTTTGACATAACCCCTCCGCCCATCCCCGCGGAGGGGTACGCGTCAATGCATAAAAAAAGTGATTAAAGATCTGTGTCGAAGTCCGTCGATGCAGAAAATTAAAATCTAGGCCTCTTGGAAACGGGTTCTGCGAAAATTAAAATCTACGCAGAAAGCTAGAACTTACTTAATTACCGAACAACTTTTGATACTATTAGTTAGCGAATTGTTCGTACGATGGCAAAAAATAAGAACTGCCATTCCTAACATTGTTATATAGAAATTCCCGACATCTTTTCAATTGCTACGTTATTTCCTCCTCCCGGTAAACGGTTGGCAGTACTTGAGCTCCTGTGTGAATTCTTGCACATGTACTATTTTGTAGTTGATACATATTTTATTTATAGAAAAACTCTCTTTAACTTTATAAATAAATTATGCACCAACCGTTTTCCCGTAAGTTGTGGCTGAAAGAGTTTCCCTCTATAGCCCGCTGGTTATAGAATTTTCCAGCGAGAATGGAGTGTAGTCAAGCTAAGAAACTGGTCGTTCTTATGTAGAAACTCAACTCAGTTTCCATTTCTTTTATAAATTTGTATTTGTTTTAGTAGCTTTATAACTTTAGAGTATTGTATTACATAGACTCAAAGAATCAGGATCGTTTGTCGGAGCATTAAAAGAGACTATATATTACCACTTAGTATAATCCTGAGATAGCTCTTCTAATTCATCCGCCCACATCATATTCTTAAGTATTTCTCTTAATCTAACAATTTTGTAAGACTGATTTTATTTATCCAGAATTAAATAATTTAGAATATAAGCCGCGGACTTACTTTTTATTTATCCAAGAATATTGTGCCAAAATATGCTTCTAAAATAAGCGCTGTGACAAAATGAAAATATATATTCGCCATTTTAAAACGGTGTTTGTCGAAAATGGAATTAAAAAAACACCAACTGCAACTGTACTGTAATAAATATCCATAGTTTCGAAGTTCATAATTAATTGAAACTCTTTAAGTGGAGAACAAATCGAACCGGTATTCGTTATATTTTTAATTTGTGTTATTGTTTCGTTTCACGTTTCAGTTTCGACTTGTTCTCTTGATTCCGTTGAATTTTACATGTCAATGGACACAATCAAGTTTTCGTGGCAACATTAATAAAGAATCTTTTATTCGTTTGTTTCTCTTTATTTCTCAATTGAGGTAGATTATAGACTTACCTCTTTTTTAAGATGAAAGAAGGAAGCTTTAAATCAAAATCTTAAAAATATAATGTCCTAAAAATCGAACTATACCAAAGTGGTATCAAAATGTTTTCTAAATAAATATATATCTTCTCAACTACGTAGCTTTGAATTATTTTAATTGTTTTTATTTAGAGGCCCAACGAAATCAATAATTTTATTAAATACAATTAAAAAATATATTTTGGGTACAACCGTCACCCAAAGAATATTGGCAGTAACTGCGAGTTGCTATATTTAAAAAAATCGTATCAACTTAATAATAGGCGATGGTTTACCTTCAAAAACCTTAACACCACACTAAAATATCCGAATAAAATTTTCAAACTTTAATTACATGAATACTACAAAACATCTAGATAAACACTATATACAATACTACAACTTTTTAAAATGTCTAAAAATCTCCTCTAACAATAAAATAACAGCACTATGATCACTGGTGGTTGAAATTATGTAAATTATATATAATATATTTTTATATTGGTAAATATATATTTTTTTAATCACGGGTTGGTATATTTGCGCGGTTTTGGCGGCGCGTGTTGCGTCGGGAAAGTATGAACGCGCACTGACGCGTGTTCTCGGCAGCCGGAGGGCGGGAGGCGCGGACGGATTCAATCACACGAGGACCACGGACATCTGTGCCTCCGATCACCCCTCAGATTAGGAAAACACCTTCCTCAACAGACTTTTAATGGAGCCGAGATTAACGCTCACGTGGCCTCAGGGGTTTCATCGTAATGAGAAAGTTTTAATAGCTGCTTTTAAGGCCTAAGCTGAATATGATTTTGCAATAGGCGATTTATTTTTACAACCTTTAATTGATTGACTCTTTCAATTTTGTTTGGTCATTACGCCAAGAAAGACCAATGGAATAACGTGATTTCGATTATAATAACCGTAGTCATTTTTTACTTTTCTTATGCTGAAGAAAATGTTCGAATTTCTTTTTGGAGAACTCAATTGCTACTAATTTTAGAAAATACCTGAATCAAATTGTCTCGCTCTTACGTCCAACGTTTGCGCTTATGTTTGCGTGCGATTGTAACGTCCCAGGTATAGTTCGAGGGTCAGACAAAGTATTATTCTGTTTTTCTTTTATGAAATTCTCAATACCAGCAAGGCATTGAAAAAGTACCCGATAGACGGCAATAACCTACATAATTGGGGCAATCTTTATATAGAATTCAAATATAATCAAATTTGCCTTTGTTTTATAGCAAAATATTCCCTCAAAGCTAGCAAAAGCTAGGAAAAAGTGGTACTGAAATTTTATTCCAGGAAGTTCTCTGTGACAACATTAAATAAAAGCTTCCACGAAATAGATGTAGGTTTATACTTTACTATATTTTAGTAAACAAATGTGACGTACTGGTAGCAAATTACTATACATAGAGACCCATACATACATAGATTCACGCCTGTTACCCAGAGGTGTACGCAGGGACTACGGATTTTTATTTGCTACGATCCTGACACACTTATCTGGCTTCATTCACTTTCATCACATTCCTCATACCAGCGAGCGTGTATGAGGAATGTGATGAGGATGAGATGAGGAATAGAGACCCATCTCTATGTAATGTGTTTTTTGTCATCTTTATTTATTAGAAAACTAATATAGTCTGGAAGCAAATTATGTTTGTAATGAGTTGTAATTAAAAAATAAAACAAGTTAAAAAAATGTTCTTTAAAAAGATTTTGCCAAAGAACATAGGATTACCGTCGCGGATCCCTGCGCGGTAGTGAGCATGACTTCATTTCTCATTCTTTCAATCCGTCTAATATTTCAAATTCCATAGCTATAAAATACTTGAAACAAGAGCCGACGTGCTTGAAGTATTCTACGCTTTTAAATCTATAAATTGCAATATTGTGCAGTTCCATTTAAAACTCATAACTAAAGAACTGCTATGGCACTCGTACTTTTCTCTCTTTTTTTCATCTCACACAAGTGCAATACGGTATTAATCATAACTACAAGTATATTCTTTGATTTCTCTCCCTTTTAGGAGGGAAGTGGAAACCTTCTATTTTGAACTATTCCAATATACTTCTGATTCAATTCATTGCGAGTTCTAAGGCAGTTTAACTTTTCTCGGTACTTCACGTATGTCAAAAGTTGGATGTTTCCACTGAACTTGACTGCATAGGTGTTACAATGAAGTGTTTATCCAGAAAAACACGACATTACATTATCCGTTTTAAGTCATTCACATACAGACAAGCATAGGTCTATTATGCCTAAATTTCTTCAGCCATTTTTAGATCCTAAGTAATAAGGAGCGAGCCTATTACGGTCAATTGCCAGACTGCTCAGGTGGCAGAGTGGTTAAAGTGATAGCCTCAGCACTACCACAGCGCCAAGTGCTGTAGGTTCGATCCACACATTTCACAAAAATTTACGTGATCCACAAATGGTTGATCCGAGTATAGGTGCTGTTTTGAGAGGTAAGAGAGGTATTATCTGTTTCTTTTTGATAATTTATAATATATTTTTTGTATAACAAAGCCAAATGTTAAACATACGATAGACTATTGGAAACCCGTTCCTCTGAGTTTTCGGAATTAAATTGAATAGCTAATAATTATCGCTAGCTTTAACAGAGCTAGAGAGCTCTGAGAGTTTTCAATAATGTTCTCGACTATGTGAAAACTGCCAACCCGCACTGGCCTTTCTCACACTGAGAAGACACCCATGCTCAGAAGTGGGACCGTTTATATGCAGGATTGATATTATCAAAAGTCCTACTCGCTATACATCGAGTTACATGTCGAGTAATCGATCCTCGTTCCGATATGTATTCGGAACGAGGATCGATTACTCGAGACCCTCCTCCAATGTCCCTCGTTTTACCAGTCATGCTGTATGTGTCATATTTGTGTCGCCTGTGTTTGTCACGGATACGCTTCAGTTGTATAGAATATGACAAGCTTATACTACTAGAGGGTTTCATACATAAGGTTATTTTTATTATGATGTGATATTCATACATATGATAAATTGTCTCGTTGGTCTGTTCAAGTCAGGAATATCTTAGTAGCAACACGTCTTTTTTAATTTAACGAAGACTCCTGCGTTGTTTACATTATTTTACACATTACACATTATTACATTAATATAATAATTATTTAAGGTATATAAATTAATTAATATTTGAAAAGGCAGGCTATTCAATACGATTTTGGCCTCGATGGCGTAGTGGTTAGTGTAACCGACTGCCACGCCTGAGGTCGCGGGTTCGATTCCCGCACAAGTCAAACATTTGTGTGCATGAACATGGATGTTTGTCTTGGTCTGGGTGTTTCTATGTATAATATGTATGTATTTACAAAAATATAGTATATATGTATGATTATCCATTGTAGACAATGGATAAACATACATAATATATTATATACTTTATTTTTTATCCATAGTACAAGCTCTGCTTAGTTTGGGCTAGATGGCGTTGTGTGTATGTGATAGTATATTATTATTATTATTTTTGTAAATTTAAAAGATATCTTTTAATATGTACATTAAAATTGGCAATAGTTTAGAACACTTTGTCCACCACCAGGGATATAATAATATCAGCCCTGTATTAAACGGTTCCAGTATTGGGCATGGGCCTCTGTTCTGTGTGTGAAGGGGTTAGGCCATAATCCACCACACCTTTGAGAATATTATGGAGTACTCGCAGACATGCAGGATTCCTCACTATGTTTTACTTCGTAAAGCGAACGATAAAATTAACTATTTAATATGGACATAACATCGGAAAGTCACAGTAACGCTCCAACGGTCTTTCAGTAGACTATCGCTGTTGCTGGAATATACAGGCCTATATAAACGTATTTACGTCAATTTCACAAAGATAATTTTGTCGGCCTCGATGGCGTAGTGGTCAGTGTAACCGACTGCCACGACTGAGGTCGCGGGTTCTATTCCCGCACAAGTCAAACATTTGTGTGCATGAACATGGATTTTGGTCTTGGTCTGGGTGTTTCTATGTATAATATATAAGTATTTACAAAAAAAAGTATATATGTATGTTTATCCATTGTCTAGTACCCATAGTACAAGCTCTGCTTAGTTTGGGCTAGATGTTGTTGTGTGTATGTGGAAGAATATTATTATTATTATTCAAGACGTGATTCAAGTAGAATAAAAAGTTCAAAGTTGTGAAAATTTAAATAAATATACCACGATAATATCCATAAAATACAGTTACATTTCAATGTTTAACATTCGCGTAAAAATAGTACAAGACTAGGTAAATACAAATATCATTACCTATATTTTGGTAAGACTGTTATTTAAATTACACATACATATACAAAAGGGAATAATATCTGGTCAACCTGGTACACATGCTTATGAAGTTCCACAAGCAAGGCTATTATAATCGCATGATCGCGTCGTGATTATCGGCTGCACCTGTGGGTGAAAGCCTTAACCCTCGGGTGAACGGAAAGGATACGGGCGCTTACGGAACCACCGGGGAATTAACATCCCTAAATCGAATTTGCGCCTGATTTTTTTATGGAATGCATTACGACATATCCCCTTCGAAAAAGTCAAGATGGAAGAAATGGAATAAGAATATTAAATGTGACATTATTATTCAAATTTCTTTGAAATTGGGAGATTATAGGTATGTGTGAAATACATAATAGTGCGCCCATATTTGATATTTGTTTCTATTCCTCAGACAATGTTCTTATCTGAATAACCATCCATTATTTCTTTAATTTTACTCCAAGTATCCTTAATTTTTACGATAAAGTACGCCATAGAGTAATGCTACAGAATTTTCAATTTCACCAATTTTTTCGCTAGACTCTTTTAAGCCTATCTCAAAAACCAGCCAGCCTGCCCTACTGCTACTAACATAACGAAGAGAACCATGTTAAGTATACATTTTTTTCACCCAATAAACCCATCCACTTCACTGTTACACTGTATGTCTCGGTACACCATACTAGTAACCCCCAAAACTTGATCAGCATATTATAAAAAAAGAGTATTACAATTGATCTGTTATTTCGCCCTTCATATGGAGGTGTGTAGAGAAACTGGGTCAATACGTTGCTATCTACGTCCCATATCAGCTCTCGTGTCCAATTCGTTGTCACAACACGTGGAGGATGATAGCAAACACCTCTTCACAACTTATAATAGGTACACTGTTTGGAAACAAACCGATGAACGAATTTTGATAAAAATTGTGGACGCGATTGTTATATAGCAAAAACTCGTTTAGTCTTACTACATAGAAAGGAAATGAAGGCTTATGTGTTTTCAAGTTAAAAATAGTCTGCTTTGTAATAAATGTAAAATAGCAGACTATTTAAGTGCTCCAAAGTGCCATTAGCGCAGCAGATATTGTAGTGCACAATTAATGAGCAAATACAAGTGGACTCTCTATTCCCTCAGTCTAATAGTCCGGTAGAATGGCAATCCGACACGCCTGGAGAGAAATCAGGTGCAGGACCAACGACTACATACTTTCCAAGACACAGTGCTGTACATCACCATCAACTCCCTATCCCCGGGCTGCTATTGCAAATTTCTAGACAGAAAATACAGTAACTTTTTCATTGTTAATATGAATCGGAGCCGAGATACATGCACAGGTCGCATTTGCCACCGCTGCGTACTGAGGTAGCTACAATTATGCTTAATTAATTAATTATGTTCTTCATCTTTTCGTATGGTTAGTGGCCAACCTGTTGTCAAGAGTCGGTCAAGCCGCCCGTAGGCCTCTAACGGCTTAACGACTGCTGTCAATTTGGCAATAACCGGGACCGACTTTTTACGTACCCTCCGAAGCACGGAGACCCTCAGATGAAATACCACTAAGCGGTCACCCATCTATAGACTGACCGCACCCAACGTTGCTTAACCTAGCTAATCGTTTACCGATCAGTAAGTGCAACTAGCTATGAGCGCCTTATTAATTATGTGATTATTATATTAATATGTTGTTAATATTTTCGCTTTCACGCCCTAACTATTCGACCGATCATCACTAAATTTCGTATACACGCCAGCGGTACAGAGAGTACCCCATAGAGTACGGCATAGAGTACCTTGCAACCAGGCAAAAAGTGCTGTTTCCGAGGGATAGTAATTATGTTAACAACCTATTAATATAATAATCACATTAACTGCGAAAGGCCAATTTATATGACACTAGTTTTTGCCCGCGGCTTCGCTCGCCTTAATTTAGAATTTGACAATCAAATCGGTTTGTACTCTGCTTGTATAATAATATAATTCAATCATGATTCGAAAGACACGTGGCACCATTTATTCTCATAAGAACGTTATTGTTGTTTTCCTCGGGAACAGTAATTTTATTCGGGATGAACGGTAGCTTATGTCCGTTTCTGTACACCTGACAATGTATATGCAAAATTTCGGAATGATTGGTTCAGTGGTTTAGGCGTGAAAAGGTAACAAACAAACAAACAAACACATTTTCGCTTTTATAATATTAGTTAGGATTAATACCTACTTTTCTAGTCTTTTTTCTACTTTTGAGGAGATCTGCTACTTATTGCTTACATGCTGAATTTAGAAAAATCCTCTCTGAACTAATATTCATAGTATAAGATCAGTTTGCATAGAGTCAGGCTGGATTTAAAATTTGATATATCAAGGGAGAGTATGCCAAGATATATAAAATATTTTATTTACCTTTTACTCAAATATAAGCAACGTATACTAAATGCTGTTCTTATTCTCATAAAAGGTGTCGGTGTTAGATATTTATAACTTAACCTTTCTTCAGAAAATCTCCGTAATAGGCCATTACATTAATAGTTTCTGTAAGAGGTCGGAAACTGTCAATGTGATTATAAGAGTTCTTAGAGATGAGATTCTGTTAATTATAAGAGTTTTTAATTAACAGGACGAAATCTGGTGATGAGGAAACGTCTTTTTATTTCAATTTTCGCCAGTTGTTATGTTTCAAAATTGACAGGACCCTCTCGACAGTTGCACATGTAACTCACTACAAAAGCCGTATTGTAAGATTAAACTTCTGAAACATTTTTCGAAACAGAGAAATAATATTTTACTTTTGCTACGTTGTATCACAATACAGATTGATTTGCTTACGGGACAAAAATGTGTATGTTCCAAGGTTTCCAAGTCTGGGAATGTTTGTAAAGTTCTCCGTGACATAGAATTAGGCATGTCTCGCGAATAGCCAAAATATTACAACTTCAACTTATCTATAACCAAGTAACTGGTATTACATGATTATATTAAAAATATTTTTTAAATATATTCTCGAATAAAAATAATTGTAAAACTGATATATTTTAAACATCCCTACAAAATACATACATACATAGATTCACGCCTGTTTCCCAGAGGGGTAGGCAGAGACTACGGATTTCCATTTGCTACGATCCTGACACACTTCTCTGGCTTCATTCACTTTCATCACATTCCTCATACACGCCCGTCGATTCAAGGAGCTCTTAACCTGGCCTTTGTCCAGAACGCCTCCGATCTGATCGAGAAACGTTCGCCTAGGTTTTCCTCTTGCGACTGTTCCATTCACACTAGCCTTATAAACTTTCTTAGTCAGTCTTTCCGTCCAAACCAGCTTAACATACCCTTTTCTATCCTTGTAACTATATCCACTTTCATGCCGCATCTCTCTCTAATCACACTATTTCTTATTCTATCTTTCAGAGTCACACCACATATGCTTCTCAACGCTCTCATTTCTACAGCATTTATTCTGCTCTCATGCTTCTTTTGCCATACCCAACTTTCACTTCCATACATAAGTGTGGGCACTAATAATCCTCTATGAACAGCCAAACGTGCCTTTTCGGATACATTTCGACTGTTCATAAAAGCGCGTAGAGCTCCATTCACTTTGTTGCCAGCAATCGTTCTCCTTTCAATATCTCCGTCATGTTTACCATCCCTTGTAAACAAAGTACCCAAATATACAAACTCTTTCACTTGCTCCACTTTTTCTCCATCAATCATAATATTACACATCGTCACGCACTCTTCCTTTTCAAATACCATTACTTTCGTCTTGCTTACATTTATTTTCATTCCTTTACTCTCAAAAGCACCATGCATAATAGTTACCACCGCCTGTAACTCTTCCACTGATGACGCAAGTATTACTTAGTCATCGGCATAAAGAAGACATTTGACAAGTAACTCATTCATTCTTAATCCCCATTCACAATCTTTTAAATCTTTTAAACAATTACAAAATAAGGTCGAAGAAACCGAAACGATGGCGTTCTACTCCAAACAAACTTTAATTTGTGCGGGTTTTCATAATCCTGCATACAGAAGATAGGTAAGAAGGTAGAATGATTTTAGTCGTAGCCAAGTAGTAAAACTTGAAAGAAATAAGGGTGGAATATCAGGAAAAATCCATCAACGAGGGATTAATAAAACAAAAAGTTGCGCGGGAATCTCTCGCTACGTGTAAAATACGTTAATCCCTGCAGAGTGTGGAACGGGTAGCGCGGCGGTGGCGCAGTTTTATTAATTGCAGACTTCGTATTGCGCTCTTAGGCGGGATTAGTGATGAGCATCGCCATCCGGAGAGCAAACATCCTCGGCGAGGCCACGCGTCGACGGATGTAAGAGATGGAAACGGCAAAATGTGGTCGAAAAAAGTTCCCGCGGTTTTCCTAAAGGGTGCGATGCTATCTGTGGCACCTTTTTTAATTCCGTTACGGCCTTTTTGCTGGCAACATTTATTAAGTAGCGGTTGCCAACGTAAATAATTAAACTTAATACAAATTCAAAGCTGTCCGTTTACCGTGTGTTGTATATACAGGGTAATAAAAGGTGTGAATCATACATGGAATCATATGTAAGTGTGCATAATTTACTTATATGCAGATTAGCAAATTTACGTTAGCCAAATGTTTACTTATTTTATCATATTATAACTGGAGTAATAGTATGTTTGACCGCATTATTCTCAGGAACCACTAATTCGATTTGAAACATGCTTTTATTGTTTAGTAACCTTATCCAATGAACAGGTTTATTGAATTAGGTTATCGGCTATAACATCCCGGTAAAGCTCTAAGAAACGACGCAGTAAACATAAACGTATAGAGAATGAAGACTAATTTAAAAACTAAGTAATGATAAATGATTTTATGCTAAATTTCCAACTTTTCCCTACTTATTATTTTCTCTTGCTTGTGGTCAAGCGAGAGCTACACGTATCCGTAACTTGTATAAACAGCAGGATTTACGCTATTTCGGAACTCAAACCTAAAGGACCACGTAGGGAACTGTGGTAGCGGTGACGAGACGTCCCAATCTCAATCTCTTCGGTGTGCATTCCTGCATACTAAACAGCAGAACACTCATGATCGCTCATCAGTCATCACGGACGTCACAACTTGATCGGATGGTTTCGTTTGCATACATACTCTCTATCTCTCAAGCCTCTTTCCCCGGAGGTATATTCGCTAGCTTTGTTTTTGATCCCACGATATAGAGAGCGAGCTTATTGCCTTCTACCGCGGACAGTACTACACTCCATGTTAATGTACGTACAAGACGTACATATATCAAATTAAATAATAGAGTTTACTTAAAAGTCATAAGACTGCTGTTCCGCACTAGATACAATGCCTATATCGCGAAGTACTTAACTAAAAACGAGATGGGCGTAAAAAGCCAGGATTCAACCTCTTCGTCGTAAATGTAAAAGTAATAAAAAGAATGACCTCTATATCTCGGGGGTCTTTTGGCCCACAGGGCCCATATTCAAACTCGACCGAGGTATGACCCCAAGGTGTCTGCACACCAAGTTACAAGTCAATCGGTCCAGTGGTGCCGGAGTTATGTCTGTCACTAACACACAGACCGTCACAAAGTGTTTTCATTAACTTCTTCGAAGAAGACTCAGAGGTTAATAAAAGGACAACCAAATTCAATGCAACTATTTGTGGAATACACCCACAAAATGGCAGTGGCTACACGAACATTTATAACATGGCGCCTTCTATACAGCTAATAATTAGTGTTAAAATTTATATTGCTTAGAACATTATTAATTTATTACAAAGTCAAAAATATTTATATTTGTTCAACCATGCATAAACATTTTTTACTTTGACTTTGACTACACAAAAGTCTAAGAAATCTCATGATAAGCTGAATTGTCTGCAAACACTAAACCAGAATAAGCCGCTACGTTCTCTGTAAACTTAATTACAGTACTAAACACACGGTACTTCTCAGGTGATGTTATTTCTCGCTGAAACAGCAAACGAACCCGGATGCGTATTGTTTGTATAACCTTTCTCGTGTAGCATAATTTTCTTCATAAAACGCGGCAAACTCGGCCTGTTCTCACAAGATACATTGTTAGATGTTTATCACACAAATATTGTATAATTACTCTTCCTGTTTATGCTTACGTAAGTGTATAGGATCAAGCCTGTTCCCTTCGAATGGTAGGTTGAGACTACAGATGTACAGTTGCAAGGACACTGACATAATTACTACAGTCACATTCGTGCACGCGCCTTGGTTTACAGTATGCCAATAATATACATGTGTAGGTAGGTATAAAAAGTGTTCCGAAAAATTGCAAGGTGAATGTGAAAGTTATAAGTGAAATTTGCAACGCTACTTTTGAAATGATCCCATGGAATTTGGTACATCTAGGGATTGGATCAATTTCCATATTTTTTTATGTATCACATTTGATCATAGTTATTTTAGCACCTGCAAGGCATAATATTGCAAGAAGGCAAGAACTAAATGCAAAAAATCAAATAGATTTCGATACGATAAATTCGTATTTCTGTGATAAATAGATCATTGTAGGTTAAAGATCGCCAATAAAAAACGACATATCTCGCAGTTTACAGAAAATTGCAAAACATACATAACTGTGCTTGTTGAATGGACTTCTTCTAGGCGAAAAGGAGATGTTCTACGTCAGTACAATTTTTGTGTAGGTGTACCTAAGTATACCTGCATCTAAATGAATATAATAAAATATTACCCTTCACTTACAAGAAGATATAAAATAAAAGAGTAAAGCTAAATTTATATCGCAAGGCAAAAACATATCATTTACTTTATGATAGCATCGCCCCTATACATCCCAGAAGGGCTACCCAGATTTTATCCCAGCTTGTTTTAGTTCCATATTGTAGGTGACAAGCCTATTGTCACACAATCCTAACTCCAGTTACAAAAATAAATGACAGCGGTACGAGCATAACTGTGTAACACGCACAAACAGTGAAACTTGTATGAAAACTTATACTTTGTGTTTCATCCCTTTAATATCATCAAGGACCAGCTGAATGTTTGCCTTGGTCTGGGTGTTTCTATGTATGATATGTATGTATTTACAACAAACAAAAGTATATATGTATGTTTATCCATTGTCTAGTACTCATAGTATAAGTTCTGCTTAGTTTGGGCTAGATAGTGTTGTGTATACCTACGTGATAGAAAATTATAAAAATAAAATACGAAAATAAAAGAACTTATTCAACTTAAAAACAGCACCAACGCCCACAAAATCCGCATGTAGACTCGCTCACGCACAAAAGCCTCAATGAGGCAATCTGTTGTCCATTTTATATTATTTCGTCTAAAATTATGCTAATTGTCTACGCATATTCGCTATGTCACCACAATAAGCCCGCTGTTGTAATAAACTAGTTTGAAAACACACCACAGTATGCCACATGAATCTGCGGCAACATTTTCGGTCATTTTGATATATTTTATACGTTATAACATACGTTATAGCATAATATATAAACAGGTCAAAAAGTTGAAATGTGCAGAAAAGCCCACAGCATTTTTGTGGCGGCCGACATTATTACACGTCAGTTAAAAGATTGTCGATTGATATGTAGCTGTCTCTCTCACACAGTATTATGGGTTACGTTTCAAAACCTGTAAACTTTTACTACAGGAAACCACTTCATGTACATAAAAGGTCATGAAGTGGTTTCCTGTTGTAAAAGTTTACTGCAGGAACGGACACGGTATGCTCTGACATTTGGCTCATTCATATAATTTGTTTAATGTTTCTAAATACGGCACGAATTTAGTTAAAAAAATTTTAAAGTAGACATTCACATTCACATTATTCATGCACAGTCGTTGGCTCTTAACCTGGCCTTTGCTCTAAGTTAGTTTTATTTAAGGGCTTGCTTAATCCTCGCTTTAACATGGAGCAGGTGGAATAGGAAAGTACCTTCACTGAAAAAAAGATAGAGATAGGTTAGGGTCCAGAGATCTCTATGGTTGTAAATTGCCAGTAGAGGGAACACTAACTTAATCTCTAAAGCTGGCTGCTTAGCTGCCTTTGTCATTGCAAGATGCCTAATGGCATTGCAAGTCCTTACAGGCTACGATAATCAGCTTAATATTAGGTAGACCCCGAGCTAATTTGTCACTTTTTAATTATTTTAGCTTTCGCCATATACGGACCACAAAGAAAAATTACAGCTAACGATAAGAGATGGCGCTGTACTCAAATATGCTCAACTCAAAACATATTAGACCAGTGTCGCGCTAACAAAGTTTGCACGATGAGTTAACATGTTACTAACATAGTTTGAGCCGACGTAGAGACACGATCACCCGGCCTGTATAGAGAATCCTCATATTGTGTTAGTTGAACATCACACCAGGACATGGACATTCTATTTTACCATGAAATAACGATTACGAATATTTACGAACGATTTCGTAGTCAAATAAAATGTACGTGAGTAAATCCGCTTGCGACAGCTAGTTAATAAAACATAGATAGGTAAAAGTATAGGTACTTAAACAGGACGCGTCGGCTGTATATAAACTAGGTAAAAAGGAAATTGCCCCACAGAGTCTGTCGCCGTGTTTGACTTAGTTAGGGTTCAACGCGGCGCTGTATGTAGGGAGAGAGGAGCAATTTATAGCGGCGATTTATATACAGCATGGGACAGAAAGGTGCGGTCATAATTCTAAGTGAAAATTATCTACACAAATATTACAACCATCTTAATATAATATTGTCTTCTGTTTACGCGAATGTTATTCATTGAAATTAAACTACTATATACGGATTTTATCGCGTTATTTATTTGACACTGTATTACAAAATTTTTAAAACTGTTACACTGCTATTACTATTAAACTTTACTAATTTTTAAGCTAATTAAATTATTGAAACTATTAAAACTATTTATACTATTACTATACTATTATACTATTTATATTTATGTTTACACTTTCCCCAACCGAAACGTCGGGGAAAGTGTAAACATAACTTTGACATTCGTATGTGTTACCTTGTAACCTAACTTGAATAACTTTATTTTTGATTTTTAATTTTTATAATATTTTAATATTTTTTTTTATCACGTACACACAACACCATCTAGCCCAAACTAAGCAGAGCTTGTACTATGGGCACTAGACAATGGATAAACATACATATATACTTTTTTTTTGTAAATATATGCATATTATACATGGAAACACCCAGACCAAGACAAACATCCATGTACATGTACACAAATGTTTGACTTGTGCGGGAATCGAACCCGCGACCTCAGGCGTAGCAGTCGGTTACACTAACCACTACGCCATCGAGGATATATATACCTGATATGCGTGAAACTACGAGTTTGTCGTGTATTAGTCTTTATATATATAAATCTTCTGTGCGTGTGTTTGTAATTAAACTCCTCCTAAACGGCTGGACCGATTTTAATGAAATTTTTTGTGTGTGTTCAAGTGGATTCGAGAACGGGGTATATTTTTTTGTCCTGTTTACAGGACGTCTGTCGGATCAGTTAGTATATTATATAGATCATTATCTATAATTTAAAAATGCACCCATTAGGGAACATTTTTAAAATTTGAGGATGATAATTAAAGTATGAATTACGGGTTTGCCTTTCTATTTTGAATTTCAATCTAATCCCAAAATAAACTGAGCAAATTTTACCTTAACATTTTAATGTAAGTCGTCTTTTACTCAACTTTACAATTACAAATTCAGAGTTAAAGTTTCAAAGGGGACGATCAATTGAAGTTTATTATTTCATTTCATTTAATATACTTACTTTTTAATTTTATCATCTTGACACTGGAAATTTAATTTTTCTAATAATTTAAACTTAAATCAAAGAAGGTTTAGCAGACGTGTATAACACCCAAATTTAGCCAGTTATGTATAAACATAACTCCTATTGCTTACGTAAGACATAAGTCTTACGTGGGCAATAGAAGGGAAGCCTATATTACTTGTATATAGATAATGTTTTTACCCGCGTCTTCACTCGCGTTAATGTAGATTTCGTCAACACATTTGTCTCCCTCCGGAACCTGTCCTTTTCTATGCCCATGACCACTTGTATGCGACATTTCATGACGGTCGGTAAATAGTCTAGGCATTCAAGCTTAACAAACTATATTATAAACGAGTATTTCTTTTGGTGTATTACATCAACTAATAGACTAAATGTAACAGTTTGTTGTTAAATGGACTTGGGGAAAATTGGCACATAAAAAGGCCTTAGTCTGGATTAACACAAAGTACACTTTTAGTCCAATATATTTTCTATTTTGCTCTGTCGTAAAAGCTTGTGTAAAATATGAACCAGCAAAACGTCAATCTACATATATAGCGAGACTTGAATCTCGTCAAACCTTGTCGTCGCTTTACCAACTAAGCGATTCATGCCTCAACCTAGCTCATTGGAATTCCTCTCTACAAGTTTCTTAGGCATTATGAGCGCCATCTCTCGTATAGTGAATAGAACTATGCGAGCAGCTAGGGATATAATTATGCAGAATGCTGTTAAAAATGAACGCCAGCTTAATATGACTAGTACATATTAGACTAGCTTTTACTTGCTGCTTCGCCTTCTTAGGCTTGTTTCTACAGATAACATATCCTACAGAATCCTTCTTTTTATATCTATACCAACATGTTACCACATTCTTTATTGCTGACAATAATTACTTTTAGGTTAAGAGTTATAAAAAACGTCAAAACACATATTTACATTTGTTTAATATATATATAATATATATGCAAGAATAGAATCAAAAGCACGTGGTGCTTGGAGGTGAGATGGCCGCTTATTCGTATAAAGTAAGTGTGTTCAGGGTTAACTGCGATTTGTGTATAAGTACTGGTATAAGCAAGCATAACATGTGCAAATTAAAGTACTTGCTCAATATATGTTTTTAATACTTATTTGTACATAAAGGAAAAATATACAACAAAAGCATACGAATACAGCATGCTATACATCGAGATTAGAAGATTTTGTGACAATCATTCAACTCCTAAACTAGTTACGCAGACCTGTATCTAAGGAGTTAGCTTGTATGCATCGACTGCACACGACCATGCTATCTGCGTAACACATATGATTAACATATATGTATATGTAGGCCGCATCAGCTACTTGCGTCGTACGTATATAACCTATAAAAGATTGTTTTGTGTCATAAAGCATCTTGTTCGCTACAAACAAAAATGAATTAACGTTACGTAGTCACCGCTCCAGTGTAGCACTGTCTACAGCGTAGCACTATTTGAAGCGTAGACAGATAACAGATTTCTCACACTTACAATGTACTTTTGTACTACAATCATTTTAACAATTGATACTATAAGCATAAATATAGCAGCGATAGCCTAGTGGGAAACCGTTGGACTGCCACGCAGAGGTCTCGAGTTCGAACCCAAGGCGCGCATCTCTGACTTTTCGAAGTTATATGCGTATTAAATAGTTGATTATAGCTTGCTTTAACGGTGAAGGAAAACATCGTGAGGAAACCTGCATATCTGAGAGTTCTTCATAATGTTCTCTAACATATGTGAAGTCTGCCAACCCGCACTAGGCCAGCGTGGTGGACTATGGCCTAACCCTTCTCATAGTGAGAAGAGGCCCGTGCCCAGCAGTGGGACAGTTTAATACAGGGCTAATATTATTATTATACTATAATTTTAGATATATGTATATATTGTCAATTATTATAACGATCGTAGCACAAAAGTGTTATTAATCAATAGGTATTTATTTATTTTTTTCAAAATACGAAGCCTCGCCTTATATCTAAACTAATAATTTTTCAAATAGAAAAAGTGCAATTTTATGCCACGGAACCAACGACGCAGTCATTCACACAGTTTTAAAGCTCAACTGAGACTCAAATACAATATATACCCAAGTTACAAGTAAATCAAACGCCCGCGACCCAAACAGAATATATTCCTGAACTACATAATATTCCAGCTATAACCCGAACATCTATTTGCACTCCGACCAATCACGAGCAAATATCCACGTACCCTATACGGAATAAAGCTCAAAATCGCGTGAATGGTGGCACTAGAGCGGGGATGAGTGATCGGTATGTGATTTATCTTACTCGAGCTCGAATAGAATCCCTAATGTTTGACATAGGACAGAGATCGAAATATTTGCTCCGCTTCATCGGTAACGTTTAAAATGAGTAAACTCGATCAAACGGAGTTTGCTCAGTTATATATGGTTTGTAATTAATAAGCGTAATGTGAAACTAAAGTAAATATTGTAAAGTAAATTCGAGGCGCGTTTACCTAGCCGGGAAATCTTAGGAGCATTCTCCAAGCAAGAATGCTTGTATCATGATATGATTTTAAGAATAAAATCATGTCTATATTGAAATGTGAATGATTCTTCCCTATTACAATTAAAGTCGTCATCGGAAGAAAACTTGCATATCTTAAACCCATTGCAGCCAGCAATTGTTAACACTTGACATGACGTCATTAGTGCCCTGCTATCTTCAGCATGGCATATAGCAGGGTGACTAGATGCGTTCAATAACGATAATACTAACGCTTTGCGTAATTCAGGCATTGAATGCGAACTCACGTTTGCCGCAAATATAATCGCAAAATTATGCCACGACGAGGATGTTTGTCATCATAGTAAAAGTCAAACGACTGTATTTTCATAAAAAGGTTTAAACCCTTCTTAAACATGCCTGTTTATGTATATATTAATAAAATATTATGACAAATAATCATTTATTGAAAAATAAGCATGATCGAGGATAAAAACTCTCATGAAAAGAAGCAAACAAGAAACTCATGGCCACTTCTAACTTCCCTTTTCTACCAATAAACGATATAAACTTCGAAGTTTAAGAAATAACTTAACAAACAAACTTATAGTTATAGCCGTATAGCCACGAAAAACTACCCCTTAGTTAAAGTTCGGGAAAGAACAAGCCCTCGTGCGTCGAGTACAAAAAGACATCGGTTAAGAAAACAGGAAAATTCCATTTGGTAAGTCACCGCGAAGTTCGCAACAGTGACGAATGATGCTCATTTACTCGAGTGGATCCAATCGACTATTCGTTTTAATTTACTCGTTAATGTTGATTCAATCTATTAGGTACATCTCTATTAAGAAAGGGATTGCTTTAGTGCTTTTAACTTGTATATTTACGGTATGTAATTAAATGAATGGTTGCAAACGTTCGAATAATTTATTCATTTAGGTTATACGGAAGATGTAATAAGTATTAAATTACGGAAACGCAGGTGTTGAATGCATTTAAATAAGCAAATTGTTGGGATTTCCTATTCGAAAATTCCTATTAGGAGTACGGAGACTAAAAATTTGGTGGACAGATGAGAAAAGAGTCTCTATTACGTGGGACATAATATAACATAGATTTGCGGTCTAACTACCCCTTGGAGATTAGTGGGGAGACCAACAGACTGTAATGCAGAGGGTCTCGGGTTCGAACCCACGTCGCGCACGTCTGACTTTCGGAAGTTAAATGACTTTTCGAAATTATGTGCGTATTGATTGACAATTATCGCCTGCTCCGTGCCTCGGAGAGCACGTTAAGCCATCGCGGCTGCCATGAACATCTATGGCAGTCGTTATTGGGAAGTCAGTGCCCTCTAATATCCTGACACTGGTCTAGCCTTAGGGTATCGTTAGCCTTCGGGTTGCCGAGGTCAGATGGCAGCCGCTTCGTGTAAAAACTGATATCCAGTTAAATTCGGTTAGACTAGAAAGCCGACCCCAAGTGAGGTATGTATAACCTACACTTCTTCTTCTCCCTAGCCTTTATTATTCCCAATTTACCCTTACTCAATTACATACATATGTACAAATGGGAATTGAGTAAGGGTAAAATGTCATACTTTCAAATATATACGCGTGCGTAATACCGCATTTATATCTGTGCTTTCATCAACGCCTATTTATAAGTCTAGGGCAGTGGTCCGACCGCCGACGATGAACGAGAAACGAGTAGAACTAGAAACTATAAACGAGTTGACGATCAGCGAGAAGCGAGTGTGTAGTTTCGATAGTTTTGTCACCGGGCTATAAGCGAGTGTGCAAGTGCGACGAGCGATTACTCGCGCCACTCGCCCGCAGTCGCTCAGTCCTGTGCAAACCTGCGCGCGCGACGAGCGAGCATCGCTGAACGAGTATCGCTGAGCGAGTTTATTTTCGAAAGCTCTTGTCGCTCAGCGACAAAACTAGTAAACCGAGTCGTCGCCGGCAGTGTGAACAGTCAGAGAGCAACTTTTAATATATGCATCTCTTTCGTTTACACGGAATGTATATTAATTGTGCATTTCTTGAGAGAGAAAATCGCCGATAGTTAGTCGTTTTCTCGTCGGCGGTCGGCCACTGCATAAGCTCCAAATAAGGAATTTCTCTCTTCCGCCTCACGCATACATATTCGCTTGCAAATTTGATATGTTACACTAACACTATTTCCAACAATACCAGCCGACACAAATCAAATCTGTTTACGAACATAACGCACGCACGTCCAGCCATCAGCTAATAACATAAGCTGTGTGATTAAATAAAACACATTTCATAATACCGGCTGTAGATTAAACAACCAGTAATATGGGAGACTGCACTAATGTTCTCAAAAGAGTCTTATACTCAAGGAGGTTGAAATCTCTGAGATTAAAAATGTCCTTCTGCTCACAAACAAAGAAATACGAGGCAGAATGCCTACATTTTTCCTTTGCCTTTAAAAATTCATTCGCTCAAAGAACGAATGAAATGTTTTAGAAGCTCAGAGGCGTGTTTATGAGTGACGATGTAATTATGCTAATGACTCCCGCCAAAATGAAGAAATGTGAAAAAAATGCACGAATGCTGCGGAAAAACAATGGTGCCAGAGATTTGCATCGAGAATCTTTTAAAAAAATGAATTTAATTGGTATTAAAGTCTTTTCCGTCCAGTAGTATGTAATTTATTGTCAAACGTATATGTTATTAGTGTGCGAATAATAGTTACATTCATAAGTCTATACTTAGCCCTGTATATCCCCAAAATGAGGTAAGCAGAGGTGTAAGAGTAGACCCACATTTCGTGACAAACACAGTGAGATCAGAAGTAATATTCTAAGCTAAGATTGGATTATTACCAACAAGCAATGTAAAGTAATGAACCAAGTAACAACTATATCAAACATATTTCATATTCTAGATACTATTATGACTGTACACAAGTAACTGGCTACTCATATTGCGTATAGATAACTACTTATTAAAAAAAAATGCTACGGTCAGCTAAATTTTACCAAATAATTCATAGAATATGTGTAATTTATGTGCGTAGGTAAAACGACTCGTTTTTTGAATAAAGTAACCGGGCCTTAGTACATTCAGTCGAAAGGCCTTGAGTTTGATTATCAAAGTATCGCAGTAACTTATATTTTAAAAAGCGCTCATATCGTTCAAAAGTTAAATATTGCGCCGACTATTTTAAGTATATGTAAAGCAAAAATCTTTACAATTAAGTATTATTAAGTTGTTTCCCATTTTGCTATGAAAGAGAGTGGATTAAAATTGTTGCAAGTTCCGACAGTTTTCAAAGCACGGTAATTGCCGTGGTCACGACACCTACACGATTTATAAGTTTATAACAATAAAATTCCGACCTCTTGAAGAGCAAGACTAGGTGGATACCCAAATAATGAAACTTTTACAAGCGAATGACCTTAATTTCCTAAGCACTAAGCACTTTACCAAATTCGGGTAGAATTACAAACTTGATAACCGTTTGAGCATAATTACAAAAATGTTCCACTCTCCCAACGGTATCTTATTCGAATTTAGAATACGAATCCTTATTGATCGTCTCCCTACGCCTGGAGAAAAGGACAGCGAATACCTTGCCATATGTAAGAGGAGGATAAACACATTTCTCGCGGTACAGCCTCACCCCAGAGAGGATATCTATAGCTCGCTCGCTGTAACAGGATTTTCGATCCTTGAAGCAACTTGGGAATATAGAATTTTAATAGCATAATACACATTAAGCTTTATTTTTTAACGATTAAATCTTTAGAGAATAGAAGGTATACACGTTATTTTCATATTTAAGTTATTTTACTTTATTTAAAAGCGTAAATAATATTAAAAGCTACTTTATGTAAGTTAGTGTCGAAATTAATTTACAATGTAAAACAGGCTCCAGGCAGAAAGTGTTGTTAGGGATCCAGGCGACTAAGATTACTTTAGACTGAAACGATCATATTCAGCTTGTAGTTCTTCTTGTCCAAGGAAATAGCTACTGGGCTACCGCCGCTTTGGACAATAGCATTCGAAACCGCAATTGAGAGATGGGTTAGAATACCTATTATACTACAGACGTCTACCCACTCCACTCAACTCCACACAAGCATAGGAATATAGCTATAGAATATAGCTTAGGAATCAATACGACCAATATTCTTACTATTGCTGTACAAATTCCTATACTTAAGCTTAACAAATATTATAATAAAAAAAGATTGTTTACAAATATTCTAATTTTAATATAGCGTGAGCAAAAGTGTACACAAAAAGACATCTGTCAAGACTCATCTTCTTCTTTATAACATATAATATGTAAACCATACTCTCTTTGTTGTAAGCTTGTGTAATAACCACTCTTGTACCCTAAAAGCGACTGTTAGCATGAACGTAATGAATATATAACGCACACTTATGAAATGAATAATATATGCCATATAATAATAGCTCTTACATAAATCCTAGTTTCGAATGACATTCTCTCTCTCATTTTGAATGAATCTCTATTAACCAAAATGTGTTTCTAAGCAACCATACGTTTTAGTCTCTTGATGTGCAACTGTTTTGTTGGTTGTTTTGCTAGAAGGCTGCAATACTGGAATTTAGTACAACTACTATACACTTGAATCAGTGGCCTACGTGGTCATCTCGCTATTGCCCAATGTACCAAGTATTATAGCTTCCATCTTTGCAGGGAACAAGTTTTTTGTTCCTTACATATATATTCTGACTCTGGTGTTTATATCACTTAAGCCAGAGGTATATTATGCATATTTCCCCGCCAATCATTGATGACTTTTTCATAAACGTTAACTAGTTCATCAAGATTGCTGCTAGAGGCGCTTTTAGGAAATGTATGAAGAAATATACTGACGACCATTCGTGTCCCATCGTAGACCCTCTGATTTAAGTAATGATGCGTTCAGTGGTGGGCATACTGATTCAAACACAACTAATTGGCTCGAGTTTAGAAGACAGCCGAATTATACCTAGTCGACAACCTGTAGGGTTGGTAAATAAAAAAAGGAAAACACTCGATCATTTGCAATACAAATAATACGTTTTTGCTAAAGTATCGGATAAGCCATATAGCAAGAGAAGCAAATTCTAAAGGTCAAATAAGTGAGGCCACGGGTTCAGCAAAAAAAACATTCCGTAATAGATAATATATTGAGCGCACCCACGCAAGCACACAAAAATATCACTACAACCGACCAACGGACTTCCAGAATTTTTAGATAAAAGATAGGTCATCTTCACCGGTGATATCAGTAATTATAACTCATTTAACACAAGTACGTAATATTCCTGAGATGCGTAGTTGTTTTGAGTACTTACTTACCAACTTGAGGGAAAATTTAATTCAATTCAATTCAATGTTAATTGTAGAAATTACATTTTATATTATAAAAAACCTGCAAGTCAGGATGCATCAGTTATGTGTGTGCTATCGAAGTACCCCTGTCGCTTGGTTCGCGTTGCTAATGTAATTTATTTAGCTTAAAACGATGAATATATTTTTATAATATTTTTTTGGCCTATTGCATATTTCTACCCTATGCCTATTCAACTTAATTGCTGTAACTCGAATTTTATGGATTTTATATCTCATTTATAAATTCTTCAGTTTGAGTTACGGCCATGTTCACTTTCACGTCACCTAGATTGCTACCCGGCCGCAGCGTGACTGTGGCGCTGCAATCGCACGTTTTCTATGCATAGCAAACATCTTTGTCATGATTTGTTACCAGCCTTGCGCTGGTTTTATCCAGCACTGTACGTAAGAGTAAAATGTGAACCACATAAGTCAGTATATATGTTGATATATAAAGGTGTACGGTACTTACCGCTTGTGACTTGAAGAGTAGTTGCGAAGAGGCATAGCAGCGACAGTGACAGGCATCCGAGCGAGTTGAGCCAATATGCCGCGGCCATACTGTATCCTGACAAATATAAAACATTCCTTATTTTATAAAATATTTTTTTTATGGCAACACCCGCTTTAGTCATGAATCATGTGTCATAAGAGATTTCACAAGCATTCAAGTAACGAACATAAAGCGGCACAACACAACTATTTGTCGTCACCAAACTTAAAACAGCAATTTGTGGAACACTCAAAGTTTGGTTCTCTGTGAAGATTGAAGCCTGAACACTTGGCACCACAGCAGTGGCGTGACTACCACCTAAACTACTACGTCATCGGTGGTTTAAGTGATTGCACTTCCACAACGAAAGGTGACCTTGAATTAAACATAGTATCACCCTATTGGTAGAAATATAATGAAACAAAATGAAACTTATATATTTTTCAAATCAGCGCTTTCCACATTTCGTTTAGCCAAAAATAGTTGTCAGATAAGCCCTAAATAATTAACTAGGCAGCGAAATATATTTATAACAGCTGACAATCTGTCTGCTAGAAGCAAAAAACATTTGGACTCGTTCGTTGCCGAAATCAATTTTATATTCTGGATATTGTCAGAGCCATGCTATTTTAAACGTTCGCATTCAGGCACGCCTTTTATATTCGAAATATACTAAATGATATTGGATTTTTAAACAACGTAAATATAGAATATTATGAAGCGCTTTTTATACAACAAGAAAAGTATGTTAACTTTCTCCTTTTATATCAACGCCACCTATTGAGTATTACAGGAACGATGTACGAGGGTAGCGAACCTCACGCGGTCGCGTAGAAGCGATTTAAGTAGACACAAACATGAGTTAGTGATTCAAGTCTAAACAGATAGATGGCGCTAGTACAGGAAAATGAGAATTTATTACCATTATAGAAATAACTAGTCATATTTACTAGGTTCTTAAATTTGGTAAACGTAATATTGCTTTAGTATTTAAGAGATTGTTACTTACTACGTAAGATCATGACAGTTTATCTGATTATTACAAACGTATTTTCTTTTCTATCACAACATTGTTTACTGTAAGCATTTATCGTCGCGGTAAGAAAGCATACAGTCACTTTAATAAATATATGATAGACCAATTTTGCTGTATCGGGTATCTAATTTAAAACCAAAATTTAAAGTTAATGCAAATATTACCATATCGTCAGCATGTGTGATTGCGACGCGGCCGTCCGCCCACCACAATTCACCTGAAACAAATAACAAATAATTATTGTCTATATATAACTTTCGATAGCTTTTTTCGCAATTAAATATTAGCAATTTAGATTAAAATTACTAACTATTAGTATTCTGGTTAATTTTTACAACTAAGCTAATGCTTCTGTTGGCCAAAAAGCAACGTCAGTAATGCAAGTCAATGCCATAACAATTGCGCTACCGTACCCTTAGTCGTCCGATGCACGGGCTTTACGGGCGCTGCAATACACACGGGTGTAGATACAATGTTCCTATTATTATGACTCAATATGATTAAGTTGATAGGTTAAATAGGACTGCCTCTTTAATACAACCCCTGAACGTACTTCTGTGTCACCATTCTATGTTCTAATTGAACAGCAGAATAAAAAACACAGTAAAGAATATATTTATGGGGTATTCAGTTTGAAACTTAAACAACGGTTCCTTAAATTTCATTTAGTAAGGCCGGTGTTTAGTATGTACGGTGTATAGAGCAAACCATGTATAAAGTATTTGGATATGACTCCTTTTTTAAAAAACAGCTCCATAGACTAAGAATAATACCTTAAAAGAGGGGACTTTATAAACATTCAAACAACGGATATAAAAACAGTAATACTCCACCTTAAAAACTATAGCATTTTTCTTCTTAATCATCGAATATTTTCTAACATCTGGTCAAAGCTTAATCTCTCTATTATTTTAGCAATAAATGTTCTTGTGTCGAAATTCTGCACGATCGAAGTCGCGGTTTTGTCTAGTTACTACCTAATAATAATCAGACGGGAATCTGTCTTTTATATCCTTGTATACTATGATAGTAATCGATATGTTCATGATAATTATTTAACTTACTAACTGACCACGACGTCATTTACATTCAAATAAACTAAGATGGATAAGATTATCAGTTGAGTGCAGGTTCAGAGTTTCTGCAACCAAACCCAAATTTTCCTTTTAATTTATAAAATCAGGTATTCATTAAACTTAACAAATTCTTTAGCTTTACTGCTGTTTTCAGATATACAGTAAACAAAATTAACGTAACAAATAAAATAAACAAAAATATAAATAGCCGAAATCCTTTTATCAATTTAGTTTTAAAAGAGAATTCAGGGGAATACGAGACGATGATTTCAGAGGTATAATCAGTCCGAACTACTTATAGTTATCTCTTTTGCACATCGACATTTCAATCGAACTGAGCGCGACATCAATACATCTATTCAAAACTTTTCTTTTATGTTATGATGCCTGTATTTTTTGTAAAACCTAATAACACTTTTCTGTTAAACAGAATACATTAAACATAATAAAAGAATAGAATACGTAGCAAATAAATAGCTGCCAATATATACAATCTACGTATTGTTAGAGCTACGTCACCGTAGCGTCGTAGCGCGTAGTCGTACTCATTACGTAGACGTACGCCACGTAGCTCGGGGCTACGGCTACGTAATAATAAGACTCGCTATCATATTGTGGAACTTTACCCATCAATCTTGCTGACGTATCGTTCACAACACATAAAATTTAATAATATTATACATGACAATTTCTTTAATATTATTGTATACTAGGATATAAAGGATAGATACATTCACGTTTGATTATTGAACTTAATTTGTAAGTGCAAAAGTTAGATTGCTTTACACTTGTCTCTCTTTCCCGTCAAATAATACATAAGTATATATGTAGTCATATATTCATACATTTAATAATACATATTTATACATACATAGTTTCACGTCTATATCCCTAAAGGCTTAGGCACAGATTTATTATACCCACATTTCGTCAGTTGGTTTAGGTGCCAAGTAATAGGGGAGGAGCCTATAGCCGTAGACCGGATATGGAAAGATTAACTGAGAAATTAAACTACTATATACGGAATTCGTATATAGTAGTTTAATTTCAATAAATAACATTTGCGTAAACAAAAGACAATATTAAATAACTAAGTATTTAATTACAGCAAAACCCAAAAAGACTTTTTCGACACGGGCGTCGAACCGAAACTTCATACATAGCAGTCCTATTCACCACCGTTGCGCTACGAAGACTCACCAAAATACAAAAGTACTTATAACATATTTTGCCATCGCTCCTTTTATCCCTTTATACCATCGATCACATACATCAAGCTTAACATCAAAATTTCGTTACAATAGAAAACCGTACACGTCTTCTAAATCTCATTATCGATTTTCAAGTAAAAGCCTTCCTGTAAGCGGCAGCTAATATAAAATAAATCCTTCGACACGTTAAAAAAACGTAAGCAGAAAAAAACATTGATCAGAATAAGCGAAGCAATGTTTGCTTCGGAATAACACTCATATAAAATTAATGTGCCGAAGTGCTTCGATAAATTGAAATAACGCTTCAAATATTGCATAAGTCTGTTTAAATAAACGTCTGATTGCCGTAAATTGTATTGTGCTCTCTTCTCTTTCGAATTGTTTCGTGAAGTGGAGGGTGGCTATGAATTACGAGTAGGTTTTATGGAGAATCAGTATATTTAAAATATTTCGATGAGTAGTCGAAACTGTATGTTTTAGCTATTTTGAGGTTATTGAGATTTGATGTATGTACATGATCTGTGTAAGTGACAAATATTAAGCGATGAGCGTCGCATCATGTTTGTTGCTTACGCGAACCAGTTAGCAATAGGGTAGTGGACTCATAATTTTAATTATTTTAGTCAATTAGGTATATTATCCATATTCTGAAATAAATATAATTGTTGTAATCTACTCAAAAATAAATAAAATACAAGCGTTTCAAATCTGGTAGTAAAGGTATTTGTCAAATGATAGAAAAAGGATGTACGATACAAATCATGACGTAACCCTTATTAACCGCTCCTGTTTGAGGGCCATAGCGAGACATCCTCACTCCAATATTTTGTATCCAAATTTAAAATATTAACTACTACTACTTTGTGGTAAACATGTATTATGTATGTGTGTGTGTAAGTGTAGCTCGCAACTGACCGCTCTGTCAAACACGCACACTACCGCACTGTGCATGTACACGTTCAACTACAGGTAAAGCCCGCTCGCCTTCGTGAGTTGCAAGAACTATAAGAGAGTAGCAGCACAAAACCTGGAACTGCACATAGTTCCAACTTCCAAAGTCTTTTACTATTAACATAACATGACATCATTTCATGTCACAATTATCAATTGACACATCCATACGAATGTTTGTAAAGTCTCCCGCGACATAGGAATTATTCCTAGTGCGGGTGATGTCACATTAAAACAAAAAAATATAAAAATATCCTACCACGTTATAAAACGACAACCAAATAGCCAATTATTATTCGAACACGCTAGTACGCCATAAAATAATATTTATATTTATACCTATGTATAGAATAACAACACGAATACTATTAAAATTTTGAAGAGTTTTCTTTGAGCAGGACCGGGTTTAATTACATTTGGCTTTTGATGTGGGAAAGACAGGGAAGATAATAGAGGAGAAACATTAATGTATAACACGAATAAAATGGCTTCAATACGAATATTGGACATCAACATTTCGTATTTTTTAACATCACCGTAATAGACTCTAAAAATGAACAATATGTTATAATATATATACCTATATACATAGTTGTATATATAACATCCTTACTAGTATTATAAATTCGATTGTGAGTTTGTTTGTTTCGCTTTCATGCTTTAACTACTTGACCGATTATCATCAAATACATACATCTTGTCAGAGGTGCAGAAAGGGACGTACAGTGGCATTTCTTTTTAAAACTCGAGCATTGCGATCGGAGAAATGCTGCTGACTTATACAAGACCTCATCCAAATAATCTTTGTCGTGTGTCCCCATGATTCATCATCATCATCATCATCAGGCTATAATAGTCCACTGCTGGACATAGCCCTCCCCAAAGAGCGCCATAGCGCCCTGTCTTCAGCTTGCCGTATCCAGCATCTGCCTGCAGTCTTTCGCAGATCGTCATCCCACCTGGTCGGAGGGCGTCCTACGCTACGTTTGCCGAGTCGCGGTCTCCACTCAAGAACACGCTTACCCAGCGGTTGTCGGTTCTTCGCGCGATATGGCCAGCCCACTGCCACTTCAGATTACTGTCTGTAATCTGTCCCCATGATTACTACAGAGTATTTTCTTATAAAGACGGACTGTTACCAGCGACAGCGACATCTTTCAATGTCTTTCAAATATCTGTTCATCAAAAAACTATCACTTGAGTCGTATATTTTCCAAAATCGTACAACAGATGGTGTTATTGTCGCTGCTATAAATGTTGTGTCAAAACTCCATCAGATTGTTTGTCAAGTATATTTCCGCTATTGACACAGATCATAATACGATTTAGATGGGATATTCTTATATTCGTGGACCACATACAAGTTAGTTTTACCCCGGTTTTAGTAAAGGCTCCCGTGGGAGAGAGTGCTTTTACCGACGATTGAATTGTTTGCTCACTTTTGTGTCTGAAAACCTTCGACTATTGACTTTGTATGTTTGTTTAGGGCTCACTCGACAGCTAATATAACATAGAACTAATATTACGCTATCATTCACGGAGTAGGTATAGTTCTTTTCTCTCAACAGTAGGTATAGTTATTATGTAACTTTGGATGTTGGAGATGATTTTTCAAATACAGTACTGTATTATTTTAACTAAAACTGAATTATTTGTTTTTATAATCAGCTTATATTTTACTTAAATATTTATTCTTGAACTATAATGTTATTTCTTTTTATTCTGTACACAGTAACGTATAAAAGTAAAGTTATATTTGTTACTTCTAGAATGTTACATTAGACTCTGTCTCTCTCTCTCTCTTCTATACAGGGTTAATTGAAAAAAACTAATAACCTTAACCCGTGGCATATTCACATATTTATACCCTCACTTAGAAACCTTTTTCTACCACATTTCATAATTTTTTATTTAAATTTTCATGCAAACGTCTTAACACTACACACGTCCGCAAAATAAAACAGTGCCATAAGCAAACAACATGGGTGAACAATTATTAGTGTTTTCCATTTAACCCTATACAGGGTGTCCCAGAAGTCGACGTCAAGCCGGAATCAGGTAACAGGCTAAATTATAACAGCTAGCAGAAAAATATAAAAAAAACGAAGTTACGTATTTTAAAAATTATAGGCATTTTAACAAAACATCTACAACTTGTGACGGTCTTTTCACTCCTGTTTCTACAGATGTTTACTTTTTTAAATATTTCTTTTTTTGTTATATAATCTCGGACTTTTCTGATAGCTATTAATACTTAGCCTGTTACCTGATTCCGGCTTGACGTTGACTTTTGGGACACTCTATAATATTATCTCAAAGGGCACGACGCCATAATATGCATTATAATATTTATAATAACAACAATCATCAGTTATTTTTTATTTTCACCTTGCTTTATAACTGAGTTTAACAGAAAAACCTCAAAATAATTTAATGTAACCTTATTGAACCTGGGGCAGCACGATAATGCTTCGCTTCGCTTGCGTTTACGTTCATGTACTATTAAACAATTTATTATTTTCAAAGAGGTAGATCACGCTGGCGCTTATTGTTACCCAATTGCAATTTGAAATCAAGAAGTAGAGCCTCGCTGATTTCAGCATGCATAGGTCGGCTCGACCGGCGAAGGACTACCCTCTCCCAGATTATCGACGTGAAATAGCAGTATTGTGTTAATATGCATTATATATGTTGTGTTTCGTTCGGTGAGTGAGAGTACCGTCAGCCCAATCACCCTCTTTTCCCCTTCCCGCTCCTTCTCCTTCCCACTTCCTCCTTTCCTAAAAGGTCGGCAACGCGCAAGTGAAAATAATTCATAAAATTAAATATCATTCAGAACAATAATATCTAATTTATTAACTTGTTCGAGTACAAACCAGCGGTCTTTATAATGGTGATCGGTAACCACAACTTATAGACACACTATGTTCCCTTCGCATTTCAGAAGTCATCGCAAGGAAACACCACTTACCTTCCATTAGGGAAAGTATTCAAGAAGGGCTATTCAGCCTTACAATCGCAACACAATTAAAATACTAAGGTAAATATCGTAGCCGTTCAGGACAAGCTTTAACTGGAGAATTGTATTAATACATGATACTGCCACATGCGATAGCAGAAAAGGAATTTAAAATGGGTGTTATTTAAATGGTTAGCATAGTATTGGTATTTTTGTGTGCAGAAAAATATAATCTGTGAGCAGAAATAGCTAATTGATCAGCAACTCATGGCCAGCAAACTTTTAAGAGATCAAACTAAGTCGACGGAGCCCCGCTTCGCGGGGCTCCTATTTTTGGGTGGGTTTAAAAAAAGGAACCTAACATAACCTAACACTTCCGAGACGGAATGCAGTGATTTGAGGCGTATAGATGCTCGTTATGCTGTGCAATATTTGCTGACCAATTAGTATTTTTGATGATCATTATATTTAATCCCATTTAAAATATGGCATCAATACCGCAGACTGGACAGGGTGTGTGGAAATAATACTTCGAATAATCTTGGTTGCACACAAGAGTTTCCTGTAACCAGCAACCAAGACAGGTTGCTGATCATGATCAGGACAACCCTT
Organism: Catocala sponsa; assembly: GCA_963564715.1. NCBI lineage: Eukaryota > Metazoa > Arthropoda > Insecta > Lepidoptera > Erebidae > Catocala > Catocala sponsa. Next base: position 5,056,310 of record OY751337.1, read on the forward strand.
TATGAATATCACTAACTACGGCTCCACGTTTGTTGTATATTGTGTTCCTGTATTGTTTACAGTTGTAGAAAATTTTAATCTCAGCAGAAAACTGAGAGCAGATTGCCGGAGGCCTAAGCACTCCCTTTCCCCCGTCCCACTCCTTCTCCTTCCCACTTCCTTTCCTAAAGGGTCGGCAATCCGCAGGTGATACCTCTGGTGTCGCAGGCGTCCATAGGCTACGGTGACCACTTACCATCAGGTGGGCCATATGCTTGTTTGCCACCTTAGTATTATATAAAAAAAAAATGTTCTCAGGTGCCTAATCGCGTTTGTAAGTGGCAGTTTTCAGTTGAGAAAATATGTAAATTTTAGAGTCTGCGACAACGCTTCGCTCTTACCAGTTTAAATACGATCCGCGTAATTGTCGCTGAAAAACATTATTGAAAAAAGTTTTGATAAAAGTACTGAACTGATAGCAGAGAAATTTAGTAAAATATCTTGGCAAAGGTTTGGTTACCGTGAACATCATCAAATAGTCCTCTTTTTCACAGAAGTTTAGTCACAGCGGCCAATCTCAATGGCGAATAGAAAAATGTACTTAGTTACACTATACTACATTATTAAAAAAGTTGGAAGCTTATGGCATAAGAGGCAATGTCCTTAATTTAATTGAATCATATTTAAGACATAGGTATCAAATTACTGAAATTAGACATATAAATAACGTAAAGAAGAAAGAAGAGATTTATCGATCATCAGGTCGTGAAGTAGAATATGGGGTACCGCAGGGAAGCGTTTTAGGACCATTTCTCTTTATATTATACATTAATGACTTGCCTAAATGCATTGAAGGACCAGTGACACTATTTGCGGACGACAGTACTTTGTCAGTACCTTGTAAAAGTGTAGAGACGTATGAGATTGATATTAATAATGCTTTAAAATCAGCTATCCACTGGATGCAGGAAAATAATTTAAAAATAAACCTAAATAAAACGAAGGCTATACATTTTACGCAACGGTTACCTAGAATGAACCTCAACATACAATACCGCAATGAAAACATAGAAGAAGTTAACTCAACAAAATTTCTTGGCCTCCAGATTGATAAAAACCTTAACTGGAAAACACATATTGAAATGTTATGTAAAAAACTTAGTACATCTGCATACGCTTTACACACACTTTCATTCGAGTTATATACGGATGCTCTACTTACAGCGTACTACGGTTTGGTAGAAACTCATCTACGCTATGGGCTAATATTTTGGGGTAACTCGACGGAAAAAGAATCAGCATTCAAATCTCAAAAAAGATGTTTACGGGCGATGTTTAGACTTGAGCAGACCGAAAGCTGCGTGCCCTATTTCAAAAATTACAAAATTTTAACTTTACCATGCTTGTACATATTAGAAGTAGCTGTGTTTGTTAAGTCCAACCCGCATTACTATAAGCGTCGAGCCGAAGAATTTCCATGCAATAGACGCGACAATAGTCAACTTTGTCTCCAATCCGCTAAGGCGACCCTGATGCGCAAAAGTGTGTACTGCATGGCACCAATTATTTATAACAAAGTACCAAAAAGTTGGAAGGAACTGCCTCAATCTATGTTTAAAAATAGGCTTCGTACTTTTTTGACCGCCAGAGCATATTATAGCGTGACTGAGTTCCTTAATGAAAAAGAATTTGTATTGACATAATTAAATTTATTTAGACCTATATAATAATGCTGATTAATCTTATAATTGCAAAGAAAGCTCTATGAAACTATTCAAAGTTAAAATATAATTGCAGACTTTTGCTGTGATATATTTTTACGTGAGACATCAAGCACATGTATAAAAAGCAACGGAGAAAAAGAAAATTACATGTATACAAAATCAGATTACAAAAATGTATTACCTTTTATCTTCTTTTTTTTTTAAAAAGTTAAAATCATATAATCACAATTCTTTAAAAATGACTTATTCCTAAAATATTATAAAACAAAGAAAAAGAAAACTAAAACCCTCTAATAGGCGTCATAAAATTCCTCCGCATCACAGTCGACCGGTAGTGTGCCCAGAATACTGGCAGCATTGCCACGTTGAATGGCAATGCTTATTCTTTCTGCAAAATAAAGCCCAGCCCTCTGGTCACGGGAAGCGTCGACTAACCTTTTTGCTATGTCTCTGTAGAGCGCACGAGCACTGGGACCGCATGACCCTAGCGTTTCGACCCCAAACGGCTCAAAAACATAATCCCCTACCAGGTTTTTGTATTTGCGCCGTTTGAGAGTCTCCGCAGATGCAGCAGCAGCACCAGCACAACCCGCCGTGCTGGGAAGATGTGATGGCGCAAGGGTGTCGACACACGTTGCGTCCCACACCAAGGGCCTACCCATCTTCCAAGGCATCAATGACATACCGTCCGGTCTCTTCCCATCGTCACGCGCCAAGCCATTAGGTTCGAGATGAGCTGGCACGCCGGCGGTGACAAGAGCACGACGGATAATGTCGTTAAGATTGGCGTGCCGCGAAAAACGACCGGCACTCCTGCTACATGATAGGCCATGGTGGCCAAGGCCATCGACGGCTTCCCCACAGTGACATCGATGCGGAGAAACACATGGAAATAATAATATAAATTAATTAAATTTAAATAATTTAGACAAGAAAATAATATATTGTTACATGTATCTTTTTTTTAATAATTTTATAATCTAATTATTTTGCACGTCATACTGTGACAAACATGTCTGCACTTAATTTATTTTGTCATCTTGTATGTATGCATTTTCTTTGTATGTACACACACATGTTTATGCAAATAAAGCTTATCTTATCTTATCTTATCTTAATATTGTCTTACGTTTACGGGAATGTTATACATTAAAATCAAACTACTTCATACGGATTTAATCGCGTTGTTTCTTCTAAAATACTATTATTACATTATTTTTAAACTATTAAACTTCTTCTGATAAATTTTAATACTATGAACTATTTAAATTATTAATACTATGAACTATTTAATTTATTAATACTATTTAGATTTAAATTTACACTTTCCCCAACGTTTCGGTTGCCTTTCGTATAAATAGGTTTCATTTAAATTGTACTTAGTGTTCAAATGTGTGCGCAGACACAAGTCCAATCTCTGTTCCCTCATTCAAATTTCGATGAGAGGGCAATCCAAAACAGCTGGAGAGAGGTAACGCGCAGGATCTTTACACTCCACCTAAGTTACATAATAAAATACCACCAACTTCCTAACTAAATACATATACATAAGTATTCGAATAGTTAAATTAATTACAGTTTCAGACCCACCCAAATTCTTAAAACTATGCTAATATTACAGAACGATCGAATTGCAACTTATCTATACAAATAAATAAAATTGAAGTGTCTGTTTGTAATGTCAAAATAACAGCTTTTTGTCTAATGCATATAGAAAGTATATAAGGTACCGACACGAAAACATCTATTTTTAAAATTTTTGTCTGTCTGTCTGTTTGTTCCGGCTAATCTCCGAAACAGCTTAACTGATTTTGACGGGACTTTCACTGGCAGATAGCTGATGTTATAAGGAGTAACATAGGCTACTTTGATTTTAGAAAAAAAAATAGGGTTCCGCGGAGACAAACACTTTTTAGTTAAAATCTACGTGGACGAAGTCGTAGGTAACAGCTAGTAATAATATAATATTCTATCACATACACACACCACCATTTAGCCCAAACTAAGCAGAGCTTGTACTATGGGTACTAGACAATGGATAAATATAAATATATACTCCTTTTTTTGTAAATACATACATATTATACATAGAAACACCCAGACCAAGACAAACATCCATGTTCATGCACACAAATGTTTGACTTGTGCGGGAATCGAACCCGCGACATCACGCATGACAGTCGGTTACACTAACCACTACGCCACCAATGCCGACAAACTTCAAAATTAAAATGCCATATCAACCACAAACATCAAAATGCAACGCTTCTGCAATAGCTAGACCACGAATCTACATAAACAAAGCCTTTTATTTAAACTAATAGGCTGAAACAACTCGACAGCCATCAACATGCTATCAAGAGCTGTGTTGATAGATTTTCCGCACATTAGCTGGCAGCTGCCGTCGCACAAGCGAGCATTAAGTGCACTCACGTTCAATTATTAGCAGTAATGAATGCATTATCCGCTACTGATGGAACTCGGCGCTTCACTGCATTTTCTATTGGATAATTAATGTTGACGTCTATCGGAAATGTTTCACCTCTATAATGGTTGGCTTGTTGGGTCTAGAGCAGTAGTTCCCAAAGTGTTCCAGGTAGACCCCCAGAGGTCCACGGGAGACTCGATGGGAGTCTACGATGGCGTGACAAAAAATGGGATCCACAATTCGTAAGCCCCCCCGCTTACGAATTAACCTCTAATAATTATGCCATTAGAGGAAAGCTAGGTATTCATGGCCAGTCGAATTGACCTCACCGGTCAAGTGGCTAGTACTTTAGTTCCCAAAGTGGTCCAGGTGGACCCCTGGGGACTAGACTGGTCTACGTTAGCGTGACAAAATAATGGGGGTTTACAATTCGTAAGCGGAGGTCCACAAAAATTTATTTGCTTTCGATAGTCAAGAACTAAAATGTTGGCTTGACTTCAACCTATCAATGTAGGCAGGTAATATTTTAAGAAGTCAAGCGACAATTACTTGTAAAAACTTGCATATTCCATATTCAGTAAGTACCAGTGGTCTCGAACCTACCGATTTGTCGGTAGAGAATGCCTAAAAAAGAAAATGAGCCCGTAGACATTTGATAAAAATTTTTAATTGCATGTAATAAACTTGTTTGAATCTTCACCAATATAAATACGAATGCCAAGGAATATGGTAGAAATGTAGCTGCAGGGGGTCCACGGGAACCAGCAAAATTTTGAAAGTGATCTATGAGAAAAAATGTCCGGGAACCTCTGGTCTAGAGGTTTATGTTTATCTTGTTTTGCTGTGCAATTACGGCTGATTGCATATGGCATTATGGCATAAGGGCTTTAAGCATTTACTGAACTGTCTAGAACCCTAGGTGCTGTATTTGACTTCAGCAACATATATCTCCTTTTTTTTTAATAATAGCTCCCGAACTAGGAATTATTCCTGTCTCGCGAAAAACTTTACATTCAAACAACGGATACAAAGAACATCCAGGCTCGAAACCACTTTTTATGGACCACACAAATTGTTGTCCCGTGTAGGGATCGAACCCACAACACTACGCCATCTGCATCCGTGCAATCAGTTAGGTATATTGTTAGAATACGATAGCATAGCGATTTCTTAAGACTGCGCCGAGCGAAATGTGCCAAAACAGGCGGTCACAGTTAAGTGAATAAAATCAACACTTTTTCTTTAATACAAATATAAAATATACATTTACCATAACAATGAATGTGTTTACAATTACTCCGTGTAAAGACTTAAAATAATTAATATTATCGCCTACAAAATTACGTAAATTTGCACGAAAATTGCAAAAACGTAAGCTCGTGTTACGTGATTTTAGATTATAACAGTAGAAATCTATCCTATTTTACAGCTTAAACGAAACAAATAATTATATTACTATTTGTTCGTCCCAAATATTTAAGTTATTGGTTGACAATAAAGATACATATTTATCAAAAAAGTACTTCAAATCCTCCATACAATTTTACTATGGCGGCCGCGCGCCGATTTGAATATGCGCCGCACGAGCTCTATCATTATATGTCTTACGCTCGGCGCAGTCACTTACGGCATTTACAGGCAGGCTAGCGAAGTTTTTACATATAACCTTACAAAAACCTACTATGACTGAGAGCATAACCATCCTCCGATTTCACCGGACCATTTCCCTAAGATCCGCAGCCCACGACTAATACCCCTAGTTTTACAAGTCTTAGGCTCTATGCTCTTATGTCTAAGTTAAAGTACTTGCACGGGTTGTATACATCGCACAACCAACCTGTATGTCTAATTCGCATATGTAGCTCCACCGAGTAGCTTGCGCATGTAGCCCTAGTTACATACAAACACCATAAACTCGCAAACCATCAAACACGCCAATTGAATCTATTAAAATCCTATACGTAATGATACCAAAGAAAAACTATCCGCCAAAGCTACCTAATCGAAAATCACCAAGTTCAACAGGAAGACAAGCAAAAATCCGACGTTCCAAATTGGGTCATCCAACGAGCCGCGACGGCCGCCTTTATCGAGTTTATTTTACATGGCGACCTCTGGTGGGACAAGCAGGCGAACATAAAGTTATTCGCGACTACCGCATCTAAACTTTATGCGAAGACATCGATGAGTAAGTAAATATTTTAAGGGCGGCACCCGCCATATATTTTTATGCGTTTTTTAAGGCCGTAGGGCGACAAACGTCGCGTTACGATCGTATTCGATCTATTGTGTGGAGCACCTTTATATATTACCACGTCTCTCGCTTCGAGGAGATAAAATAAAACATTCTTCAAGCCGTTCCTTGAGCCTTTTTGATCGAAGGGTGCATATTGCTTATCTTTGACAGACGCTCAACACGTTATGCGTAGTGGTGACAACAAAACATAGGCATAACTTGTAAGAATGCTATACCTGTAATAATGTTGATTTATTGCGGAAATCTATAAGATATTGTATCTTATAACTATTCTTTTAATTCTTCTATTCTTACTAATTTTTTTTACAGAATAATGTCATAAGCAAGCAATAGCCTAATGGGCGACCGTTGATCTGCCACGCAAAGGTGTCGAGTTCGATCATATAGCACACCTCTCTGGCTTTACGAAGTTATGTGAATATGAAATAGTTAATGATCATTCGCTTTGATGGTTAAAGAAAATGTCGTGAGGTAACCTGCATGTTCAAGGCATGTAGGAGTCTCGAACATGCAGCTTACCTTTCTAGATTACTCTTCGTAGATATTAATCTTTGAAGATGTGTGATGTTTGCCAACCTGCACTCAGCCAGCGTAGTGGACTGACTAAACTTTCCCTTCACACACTGAGAAAAGACCAGTGCCTAACAGTGTGATATACAAGACAGATATTATATTATTATTAACATGCTACAAACAGATACTCACGCCTAAATATCCGTGCAGGCAATGAGGATGCATACATGTATAACACACAATATCCGTCAGCTAATTTTTAAATCATTTAATAGCCTCTATACATATCCAGATTCCGTTCTTCCATAAATAATTACCCATTATAAAACCCAACAATAGACAACACTTCACATCCGGCAAACGGAACGTCACGATATCGATCACAAATATAAAACTTACAACGAACCAAAGACGCGGCTTTTAAACTATATCAAAATGCTATCTTACAACCCAAATCTCGTCTGTTGAACCGAGAAACTAAGCTGTAACTGGGGCGGCATTTAAATGCGCAGTGACCAGTCTCTATATTATGAATAGCATATACAGCGGATGTGCCAGCGCATTGTGTATTATGCAGACGGTCAACAACGGTCGTGTAAACTCGGCTATATTCGGGTATATTCGGGAGTGTTGGCAGCTTAAATGAAGTTTATACTACAGTTCAGAAATGTTTACTTGTTGAACATACATGCACAGTCTCATCACATTTCGTGTATTAAGCCCACTTTTCGCCAGCTATGATTTTAGTTGCCATGTAATAGACGGTTAGCCAACTGGGTAGTTAACCAGATGCAGAACCCAACTCGGCACTATTACTGCGAATTTCTTGACTGAAAAATCCAAAAACTGTTTGACTGTGACAAAAATGTTGCCTAATAACTTATGCATAGCACTCACATCCACTAATGTTTGCCACTATAGTTTTCTATGCAATAAACACTTTTTGTTTAACGTTCAATGTTATATTTAAAACAAAAATTGAATTGATCACAAATCTGTTGCCACATATATCTTGCTTAAACCCGTCAGGAAAAGTACTGCGACAAATGATCGCACCCTGCTATTGTGTTCCTACGATGAGTAAAGGTCCCAAGTCCTTTGAGGAGGCGCTGTAATGTTAATATAGGATTAAAGCTAGCTTTGCCTCTTTCTCTTGTAGCCCAGTTACTCCTTTAGGACAGAGAAGGCTCGGTAACGGGCAATACCCATTGCATAAGAGGAGTTACTTTACACATATCCACGGAACGTAATGCCGACTTTTCGATATAAAATCCGTGATAGGTACATTTACGATAATATGGAACTTTGTGAGGTTTCCACAATGATCTCAAAACTTTCAGTCCACACTAAGGCATCAAGTACTTTTATTCTAATATATAATTTGTATAAGTATTTTGTTCGTCTAGTGGCATTAGTTGGCGGATAATTGTGAAGTGCTAGACTCGATTCCTGGACCGAATATAACTGGGTTCCTTTGTTATAAAATTGACAATAGCCGAATAGTACTACCCTGGAGCCATAGAGTGGGTACGTAGCTAGATTTTATGTGTGAGTTATCCGCTAGCCATTTTGTAAATTACTTCATGCTTCTACTCAGAATTCCCTAACAAAAACCACTCACAAATTTTCCGACCCGGAAATAAATCCAGGCTTTCACGATCGCATGCAAACTTGTGCCACGAGTCCAACACGGCATTATAAGTCAGCATAAAGATAATCATCATTATTGCCATAACCGTCTATTTCAGAACGTGCAATAACAGTTATCCAACATAATCGTTAATTTTATGTCCATTATGCCTCTCCTCTTTACGGTGCGAAGGCAGGTTGGCTTGCAGATTATTTTATTAGTTAGAATCTTAAAATGTGTAAATTATCAAATTCTACTGGTTTTTACCATGGCTTCATCCGCTTGAATCCCCCAGGAAAGAATACTGGGTTAAAGTGTCTTACGTTTTAATTCAAGACATGATCTATCTATGAGCCAAATTTAGCAGTTTCCGCGTGATGGAACAGACATCCAAAATGACCACAACTTTTAAAATTTTCAAATAAGATAGTTCCGTAGCTCCATGGTACCTACTCACATGTATTTTGCTCGGATAAATAATAGCCTATGTCACTCACAGGACCAAAAACTCTGCCAAAAATCAAGTCTATCCGACAATCCGATGCCAAAGAAAGTTCAAATCAATAAACAATATAACACATGCTTACAATATTAATTAGGGATTAGCTCGCTATTTTAGTGCTGGTGATGACATTGCGGGAGTAATGTTAAGTATTCTTATCATGGGCATACAAATGTTACAAAAAAATAATTACATAGTGAACTACGACCTGAGTGGTTGCGAGGAGGTGACTTCGCGCGGCGCTATTGCACACTTGCAGCTGACTACACAAAACTAATGTCCGGGTAGTGTTACTACAGCATCAATTGCTCAAATTGCTAGTATAACAACTGTTTGTTAAGACGCGTTTCCACCAAAATTGTTGGCAATTTCAGTATTTCCAACTGTTTCAACTCTCCAAAAAATCACCAACTTTTGTATCATTTGTGTCAACATCGAGTCGCCCATAATTTTGGAAACATTTCAGTTGACAACAAGCTATCTCCACTAGCATCCACTAGGCAAAATGTCTTCGAACGATGATGATATTATGCAGATAGCCGCAGTATTAATTATTTTATGCAATATTATTATTTTATGACATGTTTCTGTATATATGTGTTTTATCCACAGAGGGAATAAATATCTGCAACAAGCGTATTCTTTTGATGTTTACCGCTAAAAACGGGAACACGGTTGCCGACATTTGTTTACAATTTTTGATGACAACAGTAAGCAATTATAGAAACTTTTGTCACCAACACGCGTTGACAACACTAAAGTTGACAATTTTTGATCGGTGGAGACTCGGCTTTAGACTAGCAATAAGAAGAGGACGGGGACAAACGTTGAAAAATAAAGTAAGAAAAGCTAATAGCGCCTCTGGTGGTCTCACTTACCAGACGAAGTACGTAATAATTATACTAAAGAAAATAATGAAAGGAGCAAATCTATTTGCACATATAAGTAACAATTCAACTACCGTAAGTCATGCGAGATACAATAAGTAAGTTACAATATTGTTCATTTTGGCAAATAAAGAGCAAAGTTGGTCGACGCTGGCATCTTTCGAGTTGGTTTGGCATTGCGACCGCCGCAGGCACAGTAGTCTATTGCAATCCCAATGTAATATACTACAGTGCCTTCGACAGGCACACGCGCTGGTCTTCGAGTTCACAAGTGAAAGTTGTTTCTATGTTGGCATCACTGTAAGGAAGAACATGACATATAATTCTGTCTGCACATCCCTGATAGGTTAGACAGGGACGTAACAAACGAATGCTCGCATATTTAAATGCTGTCATCGTGTCCGACGATCGCTGCATGATTTTCCTGGGAAAGAAACTCATGATCATTCTACGGGACAGAAAAAAAGGATGGGCTCCGCATTTATTAGTACACCGATCTGTGTGTATATATGACTTTTTTTCTAGTCCAAATTAATCAATAGAAAACAATTCTAGAAAATACACGATCATGCAAACTAATTACTCAGCACTTTGAACTTCATGCAAAAATATTGGAATTAAAACTAATCACAACAGCATTAATTTCTGAAATAGGAGTTCATCATTCTTAGAGAGTGTTAGTTTGTACTGAACTAACGTCTATTCAATGTGCAGACTATTTTATCGTGGGACTAATCCCACACGCACTACCATCACTGTAGGTTGCTAGGTTCAGCAGCAGACCATAAAAAACACTGAGCTTAAACTCTCTTGAAGCCCCGAGAAAGGCTAAACTATCCATCTGACCTTATCAGCCTTTAAACTCGGCAACCAGACTCGATAAAAATGTTGTCTGGATCCTTAGGTCTGAATGTTGGCCAAGAGATACTTTTGAAAATATAGTAATCGAAATAATCCAATACCAAACAAAATTTGCAAACTTTTAAACAGCAGACACAAAGAAAACCACTCAAACCAATGCTAACCTAACCAGATTCAATTTAATCGACGTCCAATTTCTGATGACGTTGCCATTTGACTAACCATTTCCTAACTTAAAGCAAGAATGACATTCTCTCAAATCACTTTCCATAGTAGTAGTTCATGCAAAAGTGTCGTCGGCTGCGGATGTAGCATGGACACCTGTCTCTTCCATATTTATATGTCGCAAATTATACACAGGTGACGTGGTGAGGTCAATCCGATCCGTCCGACACATCCGTAGCTTGTCCGTGCCACGTCAGAATCTAGTTTACATAGCAAACGTATTGTAAACCAGGCCTAGGACTTCAACATCTTCTTGATGTTAAAGTATTGAAATAGAATATAAATCTCTTGCATGCTAGCTGTCTTGTATTTTAGAAACAATATCTGAGCCTTGTTAAACGTGATTCTTTCTATGGCCAAGTACAAATACCTGTGTAAGAATACCCTACAAAATCGTAATATGCGTACTAGTTTATTTCTGAACTAATACTCTTCACTTTGCTACGTGGTACAAAGGAAAAACTCGCTTCTTTTAAACGGCCAAGTAAAATACCTGTGTTAAAAAGAATCCTTATTTTTGGATAATGCAAATAAACTGCATGAATTCCGTACGCAATTAAATTGTGAAAATCAATTGTATTTCATAATAAGTATTGAATTACCATATTTTAATCAGACGCTCGAAACTTCACCATTGTTAACTTCACCATAATAATTGAGAACGGTACTCGGGCGTTAAGAACCATTAACAAAGTTAGAAGTGGGTATTACGTACGCGAGCCCACGTTTACTTGTGACTACTTAGCTCGATATTTTTGTAAACTTTACTAATGTGTGTAAGCTAAACGAGAGTTACGGCTTTACAACGATCGGCAGGATCACATCAACATGTCACAAAACATATTAATATAAATAGCCAACTTAATCAAGTCTAGCCATAGTCATGTCGCTGGTCCAATATTACAAGGTTCTATGTTACATTTTTGAAAAAAATTAGTTATGAATATTGCATGGTTCTATATGTCATTCCTTTTTGTTTAGACTAATATAGTAATAGATGGAAGCACTTACCACCTCACAATATTAAATGGCAAATAGTTCTAAGTTACTTTGTAAGTTATTTTTACTGATATGCAAATTTTAAACCTCATTTCCCCAAAGTTAAAATAATAACACAGAACCTTGTAATAGTGAGCCAGCGATGTGTCTAACATTCTTGCTCTATAACCTATCTGTCTATGATTGCCTTACTAGCAATAGGAATTTCAATAATTTGTATGAAGCTTTTGTCAAATCTAGACAAGTCACAGATAGTTTGGTTATTGGAAACATCCGCGGCGTTTGTGTGAATGCGAAAATATTGGCATGTTATATTGACCAACTAACCGTCTCCACGTTTGTGTTTTATATTAGATATACGACATTATCTTTGAACTAATGTATTTCTGCTGGCAATCAGGAGGATTCGTATTTGAGGCGTATGCCGATTACACTTTAATTAGAAGCATAATAAACTTTTAAAATAGTATTATGTGGACAGTCGGTACAGAAAGTCAACGCATATTTGCAACACTAAGAACAAATAGATAGATACAATGCTTTGGTGCACATACAGAGTAACAAACAAGTTTATTCTAGGCAGAATCACAACATTAACTCAATTGAATGCCAAATTACCGGCCTCTTCAATTACAACAGTCACTTAGTTTTGTTGATCTTTCATTTGAATAGTCTGACCCAAGGTACAAGCTCTCGAGGTTTGACGAGAGCCCGCTTTGAACTGCTAATGATCCCGAAGGTTTGATTCGGTCCCAAAGACGAACAAAACTTTGCTTTTTATGCACGAACGGTTACAGGTTTCGTTCCTTTCATCAATCAGGGCGGACCTTCTCGGAGCGTGCCTTTGAAAGAATGATACAAAGGGGAATAAAAATATACGGCCGTATTATAGTCGTAAACTAAGATAAGAGGCTATATGCAGAATTGACTGCCAACCTTCGTATTTAGAAGGCATTTTTATACTACAAACGTGGTACACAAATATTTAGGGCGCTCTTGATGGTAAGAGATTACAATGATATATCCTATAATCCCTAGCAATACTTGAGATATTCACTCGTTGCTAGTCCTAGGTAGGAAAAGGAATTAAAGATGGGAAGAAAGGAATGTGAGCGGTAGTTACGTAAATCTCCTTACTTTTACTTGACGCAGTGTTGCATTTCACACGAAACTCCTACGGCGATTACCTACACTTTCCACGCTAGAGGGACAAATTTTCTTGGCCCACATAGCCATTAACAAGAGATATATTGCTGTTCTTCTGGGCATGTTACAAGTCGACAGCAGTGCTGAGGTGTTTTACGACACTAACACCTAAGCTCTCTCATTCCAGTTTCCATATGCAAATCCTAACTAATATTATAAATGCGCCTTAAGACTGCGCCGAGCGAAATGTGCCAAAACAGGCGGTCACAGTTAAGTAAATAAAATCAACACTTTTTTTTAATACAAATATAAAATATACATTTACCATGACAATGAATGTGTGTAAAAATCTTAAAACAATTAATATTTTCGCCTCGAAAATTACCTAAATTTGCATGAAAAATGCAAAAACGTAAGCTCATGTTACGTGATTTTTAGATTATAACAGTAGAAATCTATCCTATTTTACAGCTTAAACGAAACATAAATAGTTATATTACAATTTGTCCGTCCCAAATATTTAAGCTGTTGGTTGATAATAAAGATACATATTCATCAAAAAAGCACTTCAAATCCTCCACACAATTTTACTATGGCGGCCGCGCGCCGATTTGAATATACGCCGCACGAGCTCTGTCATTATCTGTCTTACGCTGGCCGCAGTCTTAACGACTCGGCCGATGATAATGAAATTTTGCGTACGCGTTGTCAAGGGAATAGAAAAGGACAAAGACAAACAGGAAAAAGTACTGTCACCAACCTTCTTTTTTTTTAACGTGGGGAAATGCTCCTTATGGTCCTCGCCACAAGGGGATGTTAACAATTACTTACTGTCACCAACCTAACCTACATTTACAAAACCTAGTAAATAAATAAATACAAATACCATACGTTTAATTTTGCTGTCGATCGTTTGCCAATTCGCGAATTCATACGATGTTTGTTATTGGACGAATGGAATTACAAGAATCGACATGCTTGTTAGAAAAGCATTTTTATTGGTGTCAACAATTCTTTCGTCGTGTTTCGTCTTGTAATCGTTTTAAACAAAAGAGTCTACATTGCTATGACCAATGTTTCTGGAACGATTCTCGCTTGGAAAATATACTTCTTTGAATCACAGTTTATTGTAATGACATTTTGTGTCCGTTAATGTCTACTAGGTGACTATACCAAGCGTTTTTTTTAATTTTTTTTTTTCTATTTAAAAGTGTGTTTTTGATTTTCTTGCTGGTATCTTCTCATAGGCTCAAATGTTTGCCTGAATCTAGCAATTAATAACTTAGTGAACTCACTAACCAATAGATTTTGATGTACATAAGTGTTTCACTTTGACTTTGTGACGTAATGAATAAATGATCAATGACTTTGTCTTTTGATTTTAGGTATCGGCCTGGCAGAGTATAAGTCTCTACCCGTTCAACGTTAACAGTAGTGACTCTGTGCATGTATGAACTGGAGTGTTTGTTTTATCAGTTCCTCCTTGATGCGTTTACATACATTTATGACCTTACTATGTTTTTTTAAGAAAATTATATTAGCTTTTTACAGAAAACGTTCCAATAAACCAGCCAGTATCATTTGTTACCATTAAACAGCATCAGTCAGCACATTTTCCACCCTCATCCACTTGACCAATCGTTTTGAGACTATCATTAATTCTAGAGATATCGGCTGTTCCGGACGACCCTCGCTTCAACATCATTCACACAGACAACTAATCCTGGGAAACATAGATTTTGTGACGACTGTTCTATTAAATCCCGATGATCTCAATAAAACAATGATAGCAATATACGGGTGATAATCTCTTTCATATTTTCAACTGTCAACTGTCAAGCCTACAAAAAGTTGTCTCTTTTTTACGTCATCTCCCGCATTAGGAATCAATCCTGTGTCGCGTGGGAGTTTACAAACATTCAATCACCGTTGATTGAATGTTTGTAATGTAATTGAATGTTTGTAAATGATTGGATGTTCTTTGTGTCCGTACACAAAGAACATCTAGACTCGGAACAACCGTTTGTGGATCACACAAATTATTATCCCGTGTGGGATTCGAACCCACAATACTCGGCGTAGTAGCATTGGTGAGGCGACTACTTTAACCACTATACCATCGATGCATCTTATCTTATCTTATGTGGGGGCTAGTCAGTGCAGACCGGCGACACTTCGACCCAGTGGGATCTTTTGTGTCGACACTCTCCCAATAACGACTGCCATAGATGTTCATGGCAGCCGGGACCAACGGCTTAACGTGCTTTCCGAGGCACAGAGCAGGCGATAATTGTCAATCAATACGCACATAATTTCAAAATGTCATGTAACTTCCGAAAGTCAGAGGTGCGCGACGTGGGTTCGAACCCGAGACCCTCTGCATTGCAGTCTGTTGGTCTCCCCACTGAGCTATCGCTGCTCTTTTACCATCGATGCATACAAATTATTATTTTGTTAAGAATTCTTAATTGCAGCTTGCAATCAGCGTGGTTGGTCCGACGCCTGATCTATCTGATTGTATAGAATTGGCGTCTCATCGTACTATGCGAGTAAGGAAATAGAGAGCGCGCTTTTGTTTGCGTACACACTTGTCCAATACAATATCCCCTGCGCAGACGGTCAATCTCTGTTAACGCTGTAAACGAAACTTAGTCTGGACTCCAGACTAAGTTTCGGTTACGGCGGCAACTCCAGACTCTGGAGGAATATTAATGGAGGTTAATTCTATGGTGGCAAACAAGCAAACGGACAACCGTCGCAGTTGAAGCTCATGCTCTGGTAAAATGCATCATGCAAGCCGACGCAGGACACATGCGGATGTGACCCGTATTAACTCGCATGCAAGTAGCTTGCACACCTAGCCGGCGCACAGTGGGTCGAAACTGCTATATGAGGGACATAGGTTTTTTTTAAATTCCATATATAAAAAATACCTTTCGAAAGATCTCGTCATTATGATGAATAATTGTCATTTTACGTTTTTCTCTAAAACTGATAGTTTGCCCGGAAAAAATATTTTCTATTTTTTTTTTGTATGGAATGAAACAAAAACTGCTGAAATTTAGCCAAATCTTGACAGGTCTTGCTTTAAAACTACTTTAGTCTTATTCTTTGACTTGTTGGCTACAATTAGCACTTACATGACACTATCAGCGCGCACCCATAGGTGCCCGTTCATGAGTTCTGAGGTTCGGTAAAATGAAAAAAAAGTAAAAAGTACTTTTTATCTATAACATCATAGATAAAATAATTGTGTTACATTAAAATACTTATAATTAAGGGATAATAATAGTTTTAACATATATTTTTCTTTTGATAGATATTTCTTTTAAAAGAAATTTCTAACAAAAATCCTGTGGCCCCCATATAGCAGTTTCGACCCACTGTGCGGCGCTACAGTTTGCGTCCTGTACTAGCCTACCTATTACCATCCTCACGTCGGTTATTTACGCACAATAGCTTTATTGCGACACCAAGTTACTAATACACACGCCTACCTAATTACCTAAAGGTCCATAGTATCGTCTTAATGCAACGCAATGCAAGAAAAAAGACAAAGTCACACAATAATATCAATGAAGTCCGATGCGGTGAAAATCTTCCTGCGTCATCATATTGAGCCCCCATGTGAATCTCAATAATATGTGCTTCTATTATGGTAATTATCATTAGAGTAGTAGAGTCTCGCTAACTTCGGCATGAATGGGCGGCTCGACCGGGGAAGGACTACCCTCTCACAAAATATCGACGTGAAATAGCAGTACCTATTCCTACTGTTGTGTTTCGTTCGGTGAGTGAAAGTGCCGGAGGCCCAATCACCCCCTTTCCCTCTGCCCGCTCCTTCTCCTTCCCACTTCCTTTTCTAAAGGGTCGGCAACGCGCAAGTGATGCCTATGCTGTTACAGGCGTCCATAGGCTACGGTGACCACTTACCATCAGTTGGGCCGTATGCTTTTTTGCCACCTTATTAGTATAAAAATTAGTTTTTCAAACAACAAAGGTGGCAAACATACATACCGCCCTAGTGATGCTAAGCGCGCTTATTAGCAGGCTGCATAATTCGCGCTTTCTCTACCTTAAGGAAAAGGAATTAGCGATGAGATTTGAAGAAGAGGAATGGGAAAGGAATATGACTGTCGCACTTTTACTGACTGGACAAAGTACAGGACCATATCACTACTCACAAGAGTTTTCTGAAAGATAATGATGCCTGGGGCGAGGCAGCTAATTCGTATAGTCACCAAATATTAGTCACAAAATAAACGGAAATTTTAAAACTGTTATTTAAATACGTAAGTATTGCGGTTTTGATTGAAACAGTAAATTATCTTTGAAACTATTGCTCTTTTGGGTCTTATTTAAGTTATTCGTAATATTGTGAACCTTATTATCTTCATAATAATAAAATGATAAAGCATAATTTAAACTTGCCTTGTATAGTTAAAAGGGGTTATCTGATCTCTTGTTCTGGCACGTGACATTTCAAATTAGTGAGAGTAAGGCAGAGACCATTTTAATTAAAGATAGACGGAATAAGTGGAACGTTTTATCTTCTAAGGATAAAGCGTTCATTTAAACGAATGACTTAAAATCATCCGATAGTTATTCGTGTATTTGATAAGCTCACCAGTTTTTAAATAGATAATATTATAACTTTCAAATCAAACGCTTTTATTTTTACGTTCTTTGTTAAATCAAGCTTTTATCTACGACTTTGTCCGCGTGGAGAATATTGTGCTCATGACATCATCTACTTAGATCACTATAACTATCTTCGATACTATTGAGCAGATATGAGATAAGATTGGTTGCCTAGGTTTTAAGTTGTTTAGTGCAAGAAGCAAGACAAGCCAACAAACATTTTAAGATACTTTAAGTTCATCCTGCATAAATAGTAACACCAATAATTAAACAATGTTCGGATGACGGCCTCGATGGCGTAGTAGCTAGTGTAATCAACTGCCACGCCTGAGGTCGCGGGTACGATTCCCGCACAAGTCAAACAATTGTGTGCATGAACATGGATGTTTGTCTTGGTCTGGGTGTTTCTATGTATAATATGTACGTATTTACAAAAGAAAAATATATAATATATGTATGTTTATCCATTGTCTAGTACCCATAGTACAAGCTCTGCTTAGTTTGGGCTAGATGGTGTTGTGTGTATGTGGTGGAATATTATTATTATTATTTAAAATAACTTCGTATTTCACGATAGAGAGACGACTACAACCTTCGTCTCCCATTGACCAAAGCTGACTAAAACTCTTTAAAAAACTAGTTGGTTTGGTTACTATTTTTACCCACCAGAACCATAATTACCCACGATGTTATACGCTTCAGACAGTTTGATTTAAAGTATTCAATTGTTTACACGTAAGACAATACCCTGCGCTACTAATACAAAAAAATTCGTACAGAATAACCGTAAAACCCTTCGCCTAACTCAGCAATAGAACCGACACGTTACCGCAATCTAGACTCTCGAGTTAGCTGACTAAACACAATGATAATGTATTGTTAGGAGTACAATGTGGAATCTCAGGAGCCCGCCTGCAGCAATGCGACAAACGAAACGCTGGAACTAGATCCGATTCATACATAATCTTGCAAGGAAAATAGTTCAAATATGTAGACAGACAGTTGTATATCCCCAAGGGGGTCTTTGGGGATTTTAGAGGTGTCCGAAAGAGTGGGCAGCGGTTTAACGTGATAGACTGATTGATATATTTGGTCAACTACTACTTCAGATTCCTCGTGACTTAGGCTAATAAAACGTATCTGCAATGTCGGAGATACTGGAAATACAAATATATTTCTGCTATATCCGACATTTATTATAATTATCTATGTATATATTAATACGTGAAGATATATTTTTTTTGCATATTGTAGGTACACACAGAGTAGTGCAGATTTGGTGTTTAAAATCTTATGGGAAAAGAGCACACAAAGATAAATAAGATAATTATAAAAAATATGAATTCGCTCGAATTTCGTACACGTTAAGAACCGAACCACTAATATATAGGTATATATAAGAACAAATGTATAACATTTACATCGACGTATAACAATACTAAAGTGCATACAATTACATGGATTTTAAAAGATTCATACATATGTATATATGTTTTGTACAAGATATGTACAGTATTAGAGGCTAGTAATTATTATTCAACTAGCCGCCTAAAAGTACTATTCAGAAGTAATACTATCACTAAAATACTTTTGGAAACATAATACGATAATAAATAGCGACTTGTTTCAAACACTTTAAATAGTTTAATGAAAATACAACAAAATGTAGACAGAGATTCCCAGACTCTTACCATATTCCTTGGCATTCGTATTTATATTGATGAAGAATAAAAAAAATTGATCAAATCTGTACGGGATGACATTTTCTTTCTTTTTTAGAAATTCTCTATCAATTTCGTGGATCCCCGCTTACGAATTGTGGACCCCCATTTTGTTGTCACGCCAACGTATACCCCCGTGGTCTCCCGTGGACCCCCGAGGGTCCACCTGTACCACTTTGGGAACTAAGGGTGTAGATAAATGAATAAGGCTTTGACTTGCGATCGCAAAATCCTGTGTTCGAATCCCAAATATTGCATTACCGACGTGAACACAAGCATCAATATGCATAGTATAGTAGTTGAAGTTTACGTTACTACGCTAATTCCAAATGAATAACTATGCTAATGCTTAGCTAGTCATTTGAATCTCAACTTACAAGTATTATATAAAAATCTCTATGTGGGATTCTATCAGTCAAAATCGATGTGGGATTTTATCAGTCAAAATCTATGTAGGATTTTATCAGTCAAAATCTATGTGGGATTCTATCAGTCAAAATCTATGTGGAATTCTATCAGTCAAAATCTATGTGGGATTCTATCAGTCAAAATCTATGTGGAATTCTATCAGTCAAAATCTATGTGGGATTCTATCAGTCAAAATCTATGTGGTATTCTATCAATCAAAACCTATGTGAGATTCTATCAGTCAAAATTATAATCTTTTTTTAAAGGTTTCAAGACCATTTCTATTGTAATCTAGAACTAAGCAAACCTCTTAAGTACTACTAAGGATTCGGATTATGAACTTTTAACCACGGCCAACGCAACCAAGAAATTACAAATAATCTAATCATTCTTTTACCTATAAGGTGCTTAGAACCGACGCAAGTAATTGGCGCAGGCTACATACGCAGACTATTCACACAGGCCATATACCTACGCAAATTAATCACAGTAGTCACTTGCGCGGTTAATCACGTCAAATATTAACACAACGCATACAACTTGAGCGTCTCAACTTGCGCATGTAAGTAATCGTGTACTATCATTATTTGTCGCCGTAGAATATATTTCATCAAACAATGTTATGCAATGCAAGTTAATCCTCCCTCCATAATACATCTTGCGTCGTCTGAAAGTTCTTAAAGTAATTTGTGCTAAGAATAATGCTTCCTCTTCGAACACCTCAGCGCGGCTCCCGACATTATTGGCGCCGTGCTGATGGAACGCCGTCATAAATCAAAACTTGTGGCAACTTCCCCGTTCTGTTTACGCATCTATTGATGTCCCCGCGGTATTGAAATGATTCCGCTGATGTTCTCACAAGTTTGATGCTGCGCTTTGAAAAGGGTAATCTTGTTTCAAGGATCAATTCGCTGCATGGACGGCGTAATGGGTTAAGTATTACGGATGAAATAAAAAATTGTGCGGATCGTACTCTATCATTTTTTGATACTACAAGCATGGAGCAAGCATATGGAGGCAAATGTAATTGTAGCATAAATTAACGGCCTCGATGGCGTAGTGGTTAGTGTAACCGACTACCACGCCTGAGGTCGCGGGTTGGATTCCCGCACAAGTCAAACATTTGTGTGCATGAACATGGATGTTTGTCTTGGTCTGGGTGTTTCCATGTATAATATGTATGTCTTTACAAAAAAAAGTATATATGTATCCATTGTCTAGTACCCATAGTACAAGCTCTGCTTAGTTTGGGCTAGATGGTGTTGTGTGTATGTGATAGAATATTATATAGCCTCTGATACAAGGGATATCGTTCGTGCAGTTCCGATCCTAAAGAATAGTTTTCATTTTTTTAAATAAAGCTCCTGCACGTATGTACCTATGGCGCGAGAGACTTTTCAACCATTCAAACACCGCACACCTTTGCAACAACTGTTTCTGGTTTACACAATTTTTTGTCCCGTGTGGGTATCAAATCTGCCATATGTACAATCAAAAATTAACAATGAATATAAATAGGATGGAAGACAGATCGGCATAAACGGCTTGATATATGTGACTTATCTAGGTTCCATACCGATCTAAAGTGTTGATATTTTTACTTTTAAAATTATATTTAGTAGAATAATTAATCTTTATATAAATAAAAAAAATAATAAAGCAGCCTGCAATGTGAAGTTGAATTTAGAAGCCCCATATGATAGTCTATAAAAAGGTTTTGAACCGTAATCAAGTTTTGTTTTTCAGCATCGCCGCGCAGACTAAAGCTTGCAATTTAAAATGTTCCAATCTAGCGAGCTAATAGTTATTTTGACGCCGATTTAAACTTCGAAAACATTTCAATTGTATTCCATTTACTTTTGTTTGTGTATGGTGAACGATAGCTGAAACTAATATTTTAGCCCTGCATTCTAAACTAAACTGAAATACTATCACTTATTTTTGTATGTAGCACTATACAGACAAATAATCATATCGTATCTTATATTATCAGACACATAATCTCAAGCCGGTGTAATGTCCTCCAGACCGAATTTCCAGTCTTAACGGAGACTGGCCAACTACGCAGGAGATATTATAGTGCACAAGTGTGTGCGCAAACATAAGTGCACTCTCTATTCTCTAACTCTCATGATCCGATGGGACGGTAAACCGACACGACCAGAGAGAGATTAGGCGCAGGACCAACGGCTTTACGTGCTTTCCGAGGCACGGGGGTGTCTAACACCGCCAACTTCCTAACTCCGGGCTGCTATTGAGATTTCTTACCTGAAAATCCCAATGTTTGTTGGCCCGACCCGGGATTCGAACCCGAGACCTCATGCACAGAAGTCGCATTCACTACCGCTGCGCCACGTAGGCAGTTATAATAAACTAACCGGTGTATATAGCGAAGGACACAAGTGTATTGCACATGCATTTCGCACATTATGTTTTAAAGCCCACTTAAAGGGAAGACTAAGTTCCTTGTAGGTATTGGCTCATGGACTCAAAAACCTATGCCTGAACCCAGCAACAAACCTTTTTTGTTTTTTACATGGGGGAATCCTTTCTTATTTATAACATTAGTGTATTTAAATAAATAATGTAGGACAAAGGTACTTATTGTTTTAATGCAGCCTAAGACTCTAGTCTTTTTTTTATTACGTATTTTAGCCCTGGCTGCCTGTGTGTTCAGATAGTTTATTATAATTACTTAAAACTCTAGTCTCTACCTCTATGAGGCAAACACTTGTGATCGAGAGACAGACACCGAGATGGCTTCATGAGTAATTATTTTTAATTTAAACTCGGATCAATAAAAACATTGATTCTATTTTTTTAAATAAGAAGTCCTCGGCTGCTCCTTTCGCAGGTATGTGTGTTAGCGACCTTTTTACTATGTGACGACATATAATAAAAGTAATGGGTACAGGTAGATATAAAAACGTCATGACATGCGACATTTGTGGAAACGCAGCCTTTTGCTGCGCATATTTTCAAATATAGGTATGTATTAAATAATATTGTATTACGTTTACGCGAATTTTATACATTGGAATTAAGCTCCTGTAACCCGTTCCGAGTATAAAGGAACACCAATCATTAAATTATGTCCGATTACTTTAAAATAACTATAAATCAAAACAATGTCACAACTATCATCCTAGTCGGCCCGTGACTATGGCTGCTGAAATGCAACCGAAACGTCGGGAGAAGTATAAATTAAAATAGTTTCAATATTAATAGTTCAAATTATCGAATAGTAGTGTTTTTAAAATAAACCGCGATTAAATCCATTAGCATATTTAATTTCAAAATATGTATTATGTGTATTATTTAGTAGTAGTAGAGCCTCGCTAATTTCAGCATGAATGGGCGGCTCGACCGGGGAACGACAACCCTCTCACAGAATATCGACGTGAAATAGCAGTACCTATTCCTACTGCTGTGTTTCGTTCGGTGAATGAGAGTGCCGGAGGCCCAATCACCCCTTTCCCCTTTCCCGTTCCTTCTCCTCCCCATTTCCTTTCCTAAATGGTCGGCAACGCGCAAATGATACCTCTGGTGTTGCAGGCGTCTATAGGCTACGGTGACCACTTACCATCAGGTGGGCCGTATGCTTGTTAGCCAAACTGGTTGAAAAATAAAAAAATCTTTTCCATCAAAAACATCCTGCCTTTGTGGTGCAGCAGGTTGAGAATGTGACTGTTGTGCATGAGATCTAGAGTGCGATTTTCGGATCGCATAAAGTGGTATTCATGTTTTCTAACAAGAAATTCTCAATAGAAACACGTGATCGCAGCATGAGATCTAAGACTAAAGCTAGCGAAATGTGGCTATAATACATCTCTCGCTACGTATAGAGGTGTAGACGTATATATAAAATCAATCACGACAATATACGACCAACGCGGCGAACGTAATTTTAACCCATATCATCCTAAAACAAATATTTTACCCGTAGCGGGTCAGTTATTGTTTTGATCACAAGATTATAAGCTCTCACTATTCCCGCGGATGACCGCTACCATATACAAGACGAATAAAGGTATTATCTTTAATCTTTCGTACGACACGCATGGGAGTCGATAGGATGGTTTTATTCGACAAACTGCGCACATGGCTTAGCAAACGAGATAGTGGTTTATCCACTTCGGTACCAAGTCCCCTGTAATAAATATGGTACCTTCCCCCGTTCGTTTTCCTGAGATATTTTCCACCGTTGCTTAAAACCTTAAGTAGAACCAGCCAGGATTATATCCGGGATGAGGTAAGACGCAAGATCGTATTGAGGGGAAGAAGAAAAGATAATGAATTCTAACCTTGCGAAAAAATGAATTAAATTTTCTGAGGCAGCGATTCATGATTTTGTATTTTATAATACGTTACGCTTATTACAGTTTAGTTGTGTTTTAACGCGTAATCATTTAGCTAAGTTTACCCTAAAGCCGGTAAGAAATATTTAAATAGGTAGTTTAGTCCTCTGTAGTATAAATTTTTGTCTCTCATAAAAGCCAAAATATTTAAAATCTAACAAAACCCTATAAGTTTGTTTATTAACGTTAGAAAAAGAATTTTTGAAAAATGCTTATTTTATAAAAATACTGCTTCTTTTTTATTTAAACTTTCTTATATTTGTGCAAATACACACAACAAAAATATTTCAATACCATTATCACTATTGCTATCAATTCTATTTTACAGTACCTCATATAGATGATAGCATTATTTCCTCAATCGCCATTATACTGGGGATGAAGCAAAGATCAATATCCAATAAAGACGAGCCAATTTTAAATTACCGAACTCCACAAAGCGCACCACAGACAATCGAACTTCGAAATTCGAAGTAGACGTCGGACTGCGCCAAAAAGATGGCGGCGAGTTCCCGTTCTCATTACACCTTGTAAATTGAAGACCTTCCGGACACGATTTACAGCTGCAATTTCCCTCCAAAGGATATCTAATCTTCGTGTTGTGTTTAAAATTTTAGCTTGCACTCACGCTGTAACGTTCGCAAATGTCCGACCGCCGCCATCGTATTAAAATTTCAAACAATTCTTTGCAATTTATGCGAGTAAACAAACCCGTTTGCATATAGACATATGTATGATCGTGAATAATAAAAGATATGTCTTTAGAGTGCGGCGTATCCCTACATTTTCAGTGTGTTTATAACAATAAAAAGAAATATTATTCAGCCAGTCTTAAATGGTTAACGAATTCGCCTTTATTTACAAATGTGGATTTGGCAATAATATTTAATTTATGTTTAAACAAATTATAAACTTAAAGCAATTAAATGAAATAGGCGTAACTTGCCACCATTCACTTTACAGATTTGTCTTACTTTGCTTATCGATATAAGTATCAATATTTAACTACCAAGATTTATATATGGTACTTTATGACGAATAGGATTTTTCGAATTACGATTATCTATCGCAAGCATATAATAGGTTTAATATGTATTTTTACCTTGGCCTTATATTCTTTTTAATTAAAAACCAGTATTTTTACAGACATTTTATTTGATATAATCGCGATGGTGAACGTTACTACGCCGTAGCACTTCGTAACTTAACGTAGCATGTTCGTAGCGTGATATGTGGCGTCCTTATCTCTGTTCTCAGGGCATTACACACGTTACAAACTATTTTATAAGCGTTCAACATGGCTTTCCTCGTTACGTTTCGCTTTTCCCACTTTTTCTACCGATAGACAAATATAGATAAACGGTGCCGTAATATTTATCGTATTTTGGATACAAGCATTTGAATTGCATCATTGGTCTGATGAAGCACTTAAGCAACCGCCGATCGTTTGTTTCCAAGTTCAATTAGCGCCCAGGTAACAGTATGTTGGGTTTTCTAACAGCACAGATCTAGAACTATAGCCAGCATGAACGCGTTAATACCCGTTATATATATATATAGAACTATAGCTGCAAGACGTCAATAGATGCGCGTTCTGTACTGCAAGGTTCAAAATAAATAATAAAATATAGGTGTATGATAGACCCCGCCAAGATCTTCGAGGATAAATTGATAGTCATTTACTATATTAAAATTTTTACTTCACATAATACAAAATACTATTTTATACCTAAGTGGAGTTAGTGCCTGACCTGTGCCCGTCCTAGAGTGATGCAAAGATATATGTACATATAATCCTAATCCTAATCCTATCCTAATCCTAATCCTAACTTCCTAACTAATATTATAAAAGCGAAAATGAGTTTGTTTGTTTGTTTGTTTGTTACCTTTTCACGCCTAAACCACTGAACCGATCATCCTGAAATTTTGCATATACGTTGACAGGTGTACAGAAACGGACATAGGCTACCTTTCAGCCCGAAAAAAATTACTGTTCCCGAGGAAAACAATAATAAAGTTCTTATGATAATAGATGGCGCCACGTATCTTTCGAATCATAATGAATATATTATTACAAGCAGAGTACAACCCGAATTGATTGTCAAATTCTAAATTAACGCTAGCGAAGCCGCGGGAAAAAGCTAGTACAATATAAAATACTAACGCTATTATTACTCTAATAATAAAATATTGTGTTATATATACAAACAACTTACACACATGAACTTACATACATGTAAATGTATACATACATATATAATAATATAATTAATTATTAAATTGTATGTTAATGCAAGCATATTTCGGCAAATACATATTTCTAATCTAAGTAAAAAATAATAATTATCTGCCATTAATAGTATTTGCCTTAAACAGGCAAGATTTCAGGCTTTAAATTTAACTATAGACAAAATACCTACAAAGGCACTTTGTTCATAAATATTAAAACTAATACTTGAAAGCCACCTCCTAAATTTGTGTGTAGGCGTCTTTCAAAACTAACCTTTATACCTTTGCATACAAAGCAAAACGGATTTCAAAATGATGGATTAAAAATAAATCGGGAACTCATTGCTAGTTATTGAAAAAGTTTAAAATATTTAAAAAAGGAATGTTTGAGAAATGAGTTTTTAATCTGTAGGCATGACGGAAGAATTAATGAAAAATTGATATTGAATCCATGGCAGCCTTTGCGATCAGGTGTCAAAAGGGAACGTTAACTCCACGGCGTTAACTAAAAAACAATTTCATCGAACATTCTTATGAGATGTCATTTCTAAACGAGTGTCTCTGTTAATAAAACTTAATGGAAGGTGAAGACCTTCCATTAAGTTTTATTAACAAAAGTGATTTTCATCTGATCTGTTGGGTTATTCCCAGTTGCCCCCACTATCAACGCCACCACTGGTGACAAATGGGATTTTATGGAACATTTTATGGAAAGAAATCCCATTTGTCACCAGTGGTGGCGTTGATAGTGGGGGCAACTGGGAATAACCCGATCTGGGGTTATTCCCAGTTGCCCCCACTATCAACGCCACCACTGGTGACAAAGTTCGATAACGAGATTCAATTTTATACCATATTTAAATTTGCACATGTACGGCATGTGTAAATTTAAATTATTATTGATTGGTATCAAAGTTTCTGAGGCAACGATCATACAATACATGCAAAGTAAAGACATATCACTTTCCGTTGATATATTGACATCTTCCCATCCGGGACAGTAAATTATTTAGTGATCCAGAAAATGATGTTTCAAGTCTAGATAGTCTTTGGTCCATTATTTACACATTTCTAAATCGGCACACGAATTATTCATCATAATTTGCTCTTGTTATTAATAAAATAATACAGAGTCATCGATCATTTACCGATTGATAAGAATAAAGATAGATTTATTTCTATTTTTATTTTGCTCGTCAAAATGACCACACTCCACCTTTTGGTAAGCAGTCGTGTGGTCTAAGAGCAGTGGCCTCCACACCGCCCTCATAGCAGCCGAGGCGATGTTGAGGTCTCTACTTTGACGGCCTGAGAAGGTGCTTTTTCACGCCCCGCTTAAAGGACCCAGGATAGTTTGATATAAATTAAAGTGGATGCTACATATACTCTGTTTAATATTTAAGTATCTAATTATATTATATGGCATCGATGGCGTAGTGGTTGGTGTAATCGACTGCCACGCCTGAGGTCGCGGGTTCGATTCCCGCACAAGTCAAACATTTGTGTTCATGAAGATGGATGTTTGTCTTCGTCTGGGTGTTTCTATGTATAATATATACGTATTTACAAAAAAAAAGTTAATATCCATTATCTAGTACCCATTGTACAAGCTCTGCTTAGTTTGGGCTAGATGGTGTTGTGTGTATGTGATAGAATATTATATTATATTATTATATTTTCCATAGCCCAATAAAACAGCATTACATAACCAAGCGTTCTAAAACGAAAGCCTAGAAATTTCTTATCAGTGTACAGAACAGAATGAGTTGCTACTGCTACATATTAATTCACAACACATTACGGGGAGCTTAAAATATTGCTAGTAGAATGTGGATATATTAACACTACTGCTTACTCCTTCGTGTATATATAGCCATCTATATTGATAAAGGTCCCTCAAAACGGGAAGATAGCTTGAGAGGAAATTCTTTAAAACTACATTAAACATAAAGTGCACGTTACGCATTGTTGGTTGTCGCGTTTTGCAAATGGCAGCCGTATGGGAGTTATAATGGCGATATGATAACGTTATTGCAGCATATTAAACTCTGTCATCTGTTCTAAGTGTGGCAATAAAAACTCTTTCACTTTTTTTTCTTTTTTATGTAATAAATAAATATAATGCGACAGCCTTGCAGTACTTACTGCTAGTGCAAAGCACAAAGTTTTGACTATCTGGTGGACGACATTAGGTTCGTCTCCTATTATATGGATCCTAAAAATGTAGCCGCCACCTGTGGGTATAATACACCTCTGTACCCTTTTGGGGTTAGCGGTGTGAGACTATGTATACAAATATATATTTTTATCGTATTTATTGTGCCGTAAAATGCAAATTCTTGTGTGTAATCAATAAAATTGTAGCGTTGTCTCCGTTTTATGTATCGGAAATATTTTTGTAGATATTTTCATGAGTATTATTACAGAAGAATGTGTGGAGAGAAATCAAAGTCACCCTAAACATCCCATCGATTCTACTCAGGGACGTAACCACAATTTAATTTTATGCGAAATTTCGAGAAGGCGACGATATTATAAGGCAACAAAACGCAGCATAAATAAAACTTCCCAGAAATAATAAACAGATACATTTCCGAACGAAAAGTTAAGAGAAAAATATTTTGAAAATCGAATCTCGTAAACAACCAACAAGGATAAACTGAGGTACCAACATTCCAGAGGTAAGTCGGCCAATGGCGTTTATTTGGCATCCACAGTCCATTTAATATCCGGAAGACAAGTTGCGCTCCCTGGCGTTGGCCGCGAATTATCATATAAATGGAGAAGAAATCGGTGCCTAGTGGCCTCGAGGGACGGCCCTTGATAACGTGCCACATTGCGGCTTTGACACGGATCTCTTCACTGATTAACTTTTCGGTGCTGTATTGAACACTGGTTCCGCCTCTACTTTACTGTTATTACTTTATTTATTAAGGCGATTTCACGAATTACACGTAATTTTGGCTCTTTTAACGTTAGTTCGAATGCAATCTTATCTTATCTTATGTGGGGGCCAGTCAGTGCAGACCGGTGACACTTCGACCCAGTGAAATCTTTTGTGTTAACACTCTCCCAATAACGACTGCCATAGATGTTCATAGCAGCCGGGTCCGACGGCTTAACGTGCTCTCCGAGGCACGGAGCAGGCGATAATTGTCAATCAATACGCACATAATTTCGAAAAGTCATATAACTTCCGAAAGTCAGAGGTGCGCGACGTGGGTTCGAATCCAAAGCCCTCTGCATTGCAGTCTGTTGGTCTCCCCACTAAGCTATAGCTGCTCTGAATGCAATCTTAGGTTTTAGTCAAAATGTTTGTATTGATTCCGCATTGATTGGCAGTTTATTAGATATACCGCCTTTACAGGTATCATAAACTCATATTCACAAGTACACACAGCAAGCACCACAAGCAAGTACGTTTGAAGATTTGATATTATGTATTTTGAGAAAATAATTATCTCTTACTTTAACGATGAATTCAAATAAATATTTTTAATCTTTAAAATCTCATCCAGCTAATCTATGGCCTAACTTTTTATTTAACGATTACATATGTTTAACAGTATACTAACGATAGCGAAACCTGATTTGACTGCAACACCTGGTACATAAATGAGTTGTAAAATACTGAAATTATAATTTGATGGTTATTTAAAAGAGTGGCCTTGAGTTTCTTGCAGGTATATTCTCATAGGCGCAACCTTTTGCCTGAACCTGCCTGAACCTTGCAACTAACATAAATATAAATTCAGTAAATGTAACAAACTCACTAACCCCTTTGACGTTCATAAGTGTTACTTTGTGACGTAAATGAATAAACGATTTTTGACTTTGACTTTGACTTTGAAAAATGTCTATAAATTTCTGTATATCCTGAATGCATGTAGTATCAATGACACTAGACTGTATGTGTTGCAAGAACCCAAATAAAATTTTATTTGATTGTTAGACTTTGCTTACTCACACCTAAAACTCGTTATAGCGCTATTGTGATTTGCAAGAACTACATACATAGTTGTACGTGTGTAACCGCTGATTATAATCAAAATACCCTCCGTGCTTGCCTTTGACGATAATGCCGACATTGCACCAAACTAGACGTTCTAAATACCTGAGCAAGCTCTCGTTAGTTAGCGCGTGATATACTCGCGGCATTGCTATGAGCGACCAACTTCGTAGGTTTGTAGACGACTCGTGGCTCCGCGAATATCAAGCATAACTTCTAGCAAACAATTCAAAGAATTTCTTTATGAAACCAAAACATTCCCAAATTGGTTTTAACTAATTTAGAACAGGTGTACTCTGTGATGTTCAATTTGTAAGTATTCTGTGAATTATTCGCTCGATTGCTTAATATGTTTTTTAATTGAAATTATTTATTTTCTGTTCAATTGGAGAAACTCATTCTCAAATATCACACAAATGGAGTTATGCCAAATTATCAAATTATTTATATTCATTTTAAGTTCAAATTCGTGATATTAATACTGACTGTTTTGATTATTTATAAAACTTTGCATTTTTACGAATTACGCGTCATAACGACGAAATCGACTTTCCTAACATAATTTCGTTTGTTTTTAAATCACAAACTGGTACCAGTAGCCTCACTATCATCCATTCAAGCATTGAGGTTCCATGCACGAGACCAAGATAGAGCTATACATTCTGTTACGCACTCTCTCATTCCAGCACATGCAACAGTGGCCTTACCAAATGTATTGTAACGACAATTAGTAATTCCATTGATTATATATTATCCTGTCTCTTAAGATAGAGGATATTCCTAGTTTAAGAGGCAGAGTTTTTATTATTGCATACAGATTACTGTTTCAAATGTACCTATATATAATTCGCTGTCGTTTTAGTTTGTAAACTGTAAAGATTTTGATAAATAAAAATTATTATTATTATTATTATACAACTTAAAACTTCGACATTACAGGTTAGTGACTGTACTTCTATATATGCAAGCCCAAAAGCCCGCATTTTTTTAATGTTTGATCTCAAATTTATATATTACTACTATGCTTTCCGTGTATTATGGAAAACTTATCCATAATATGTAAATTAATTAAATGAATATAAATAAACCTAATGGGATTTCACTTCATTAGTAAGTAGTAAGTAATTGTTATTAGAGAGGTTGACCAGAGCAGAGTCGTAGTTCAGTACCAAAGTCGAGACGTGTTTAAAATTATTTTATAGTATTAGTCCATTCTAAAAACTTGGTAGGTATATATCATACTGGCGGACCCGCGCAACTTCGCCTGCTTCATATATGAGATTTTGCCCGTATTTGCAACATTTTTCATTGATGCTCCGCTCCTATTAGTCGTAGCATGATGGTATATAGCCTATAGTCTTCCACGATAAATGAGCTATCCAACACTAAAAGAACTTTTCAATTCGAACCAGTAGTTTCTAAGATTAGCACGTTCAAACAAACAAACTCTTTAGCTTTATAATATTAACTAGATGTTCCTGCGGTTTCACCCACGCTTATCGTTACTGCGCCGCCCCCGTGGGTCGTAGCGTGATGTTAAATAGCCTAAAGCCTTCCTCGATTAATGGGCTATCCAACACTAAAAGAACTTTTCAATTCGAACCAGTAGTTCCTGAGATTAGCGCTTTCAACCAAACAAACAAACTCTTCAGCTTTATAATATTAGTATAGATTTCTTTAATTTAAATAATTATTTTCTAATGCTTTTATTCTGAAGTATAATTAATGATTTTATTTACTAGCTCATTGGTGAAATTAATTATTGAGTTACCTTATTTTTGCTATTCGCCACTGCGAGCCATGTAGCGCATTCAATCCCTGAACGAGATGAACCGAGGCTGCGAGGCGAACTGGTCGAAGTGGACCGATAATATTGTGAATTCATAGATGTTTGTGTCCTTGACATCAATATGCCTGAAGCTCTCGTGATACAGGGATAAGTATCTAACACGGTAGCAGCGACAGCGAAGTGAGAAGATTGGATTGTCATATAGAAGTCTCGAGGTCGATCCCATGGCACCTCAGACTTAATTTAATCATGTTTGCATTAAATAGTTAACTAGTGGTCGCTTTTTTTTTTTTCGTGTGGGAATGCTTTGACGCATACCTCTCCGCGGAAAAGGGGGAGCGGAGAGGTTATGTCGGACTCACCCTAGAAAAGATGGTAAGTCCCGGGTACTACCGACTAAACCTACCACGGTGTACCAACTCGCTGCCTTGAATGGTGGGCGAGTCGCTGGAACTATAACTACATCAGCAATCTACCCAGCAGTGCCCGATGCAGGCGAAAATGCCTGCGGACGACGACTCCTGGACGACGCCCCGGCAAGACAGAGGGCGTCGCTCCGACTCAATAGCTTACTAATAACTAGTGGTCGCCTATCCAAACTAATATTTTAAATGCGGATGTGAGTTTGTTTGTTTTACGCTTTCACGCCTTAACTATCATAAAATCGACGGATTATCATAAAATTTCGCATACACCTTGTCAGGAATACAGACAAGGACATAGGATACCTTTCGTCCAGAAAAAGGTATTGTTTTCGAGGGAATACATTTTGAGATAACCTTACCTTAACATGACATTACGGCTAGCGAAGCCGCGGACAAAATCTATACTAATATTATAAAGCTGAAGAGTTTGTTTGTTTGTTTGATCGCGCTAATCTCAGGAACTACTGGCTCGAATTGAATAATTATTTTAGTGTTGGATAGCCTGTTTATCGAGGAAGGCTATAGGCTATATAACATCACGCTACGACCCACGAGGGCGGTGCAGTAACCATAAACGCTAGTGAAACCGCGGGCACATCTAGTCTAGTACATTATTAATTTTATGCTTCTTCTCCGTATAAACTTTAACTATGTAAAATCACACACTATACTGTGTACGCAAGATGACTAAAAAGAGATACAAAATACAAAGCTATCTCTTCACGTATTGTTATATAGTTCAATAATCAATTGATTTAAAGAGAAAAATAAATATCAAGAAACCTGCTTTGTCGCAAAGGTGTGTGTAGTATGCCAAACCGGACAAGGGTAGCTTATAAAAATATATCCTAACCTTTCTTATATTAAAAAAGAATTGCAAAGCAGTTTGTCAATTCGTAAACCGGTCTGGTAGTATTAGATATTTAAAATATATTAATAGTATTAGACGGTTCAAAACAGGCTTTGTTGCACAGGAAATCCACATAGACCACGGCACCTGACTTCGTCACGCCTGGAAGACCTGATTAAAAAAGCCGATTGAGTTCGAAACTAGTTCTTGAGACCAGGCAAATGCTGAGCTGGAGTCCTGATTGCTGCAGCTGTGGGACGCATGTCAGGATGTTCATTGAATATTTTATGTTACTGTGTTTTTATTTCTTCCTTTTTTTATTATTATTGTTGTTATTTCTTTATATCTTTATACACATTGTGCCCAGCTGTATAGCAATAAAGATATCTTTCTTTCTTTTATCACAATAACACATGTAACTTTAACCGATTTATGAATTAAATTAATCGATATAGAGTTTATAAAGGCTGATATTACTATAATTATGAGTAGTAATAATATTCGAGACTTTATAAACTGTTGGTGATGTTAGAAATCGGAGGTACTATCGACTCCAGCGACGGATGACCACTCCTAAGGTTAAAATCGCATAGCAGGCCAATACATGGTACCCGTACCCGTGACACGCCCCTTTCTTTGTTTGAGTTTTTTTACACTTTACATTTGTTTACTGATTCTTTTTTTTTTTATTCTTTTTTTATCGTGGTTTTTATCCACAATGGCATGCCAGCCTCATCGCATCTGTTTACTGATTCTAAGGCGATACAAACTCAACTGGTCAACATATGCAAGCGAATTTTTTTCTGAAATGGTCATCCGTCGCTGGAGCCGATAGTACCTACTGTATGTACATACCCGTAGTTCGATCGCGCTCAATGAGAAGTATCCCATGTCCTTCCCAACATTTACAATGTAGAATAGCGCGATAATAGCAGAACGTATATTATTTTGAGGTTATTTGAGTTATATACCTTCAGTTTCGTCGTCAGCTAGTAACGGTAAACGTAACTAAAATACTTAACCCCTAAAAATGTGATACGTTGAATTCTGCCCTGCTAGCCATAATATCAGTAAGCGCAATTATCGCCAGCACGGCTAAACATCATATTTTCCAAAATCAGTTTTGTAATTTCGACATGAGTGAATAATAAACATTTAAACATGATATCCAAACATATAATAGAATAATGATGAGTTCGTATGTTTGAAAGCTCTAATCTCAGGAGCGACCAGTCCGATTTGCTAATTGCTTTGGATTAGATAGCCTTTTGGAGGAAGCTATGTAAATAACAGCATACTGAAGCTAAAAAGAACGGAGTAGGCATGTATAATCTATATTTAACGCGGGAGAAACCGTGAAGCACAGCTAACTTGTAATCTAAGTAGGGTACGGGTACTGTGATCGAATGTTAATATTGTTATTGTTATCATAATCAGATCGGAGACGGAAATTTGTTTACTCTATTTACCTAAACAATAAAATTATCATAAATATCTTATAACAACCCGACCCATGTAATCTGAAGCACGTTTCTTATATACCAGTATAAGGAAAAGTTTGGTTATACATATAATTATTGTATGACATCGGAGATTACCTACAATAAAAACAGATTATTGGAATTAAAATCAGGTCTAATCGCGGTATAGATTAAATACTACTAAACTATTTAAATTCACACTTTACCCGACGTTTCGGTGGCTTTCAGCAGCCATCGTTGATTCTCGGAAAAGTAAAAATTTTAATAGTTTTATAATAAGTTAAATAGTATTTAATTAATAACATCCAAATTTGTACAGTAATTTTAATACAATATGTAAAATTCGCGAAACTGTAAGATAAAATGATTAAAAAATTATTATATTCAATATGATCAGATTGAAGAAGTATTATTACAGGGTAAATATTTCAAGCTGATGCCGAAATGTGGAACTTTAATTTTAATTAGGGATCATTCTAGTAATATAGTTTAGGCTTTGACCTGAAATACTGCCTGTTTGTAAACTGTCCCATTGCTGGGCCCAGGCCTCTTCGCAGTATGAGACCCAGTATAGAATTTAATCTATTATCTTTGTGTTGAAATCATGATGCTTGCTTTACATGGCTTCATATGAACGTGAAATGATTCGATGACATTTGAAACTTAAATCAAAAGATGACATGTAACTCAAATATGACATCCTCATGCTAAACTACTGCAGTACTCAATAGTTACTGGGGCAACATATTATACATAGAATATTTACATAAGACATGTTCGCGTGGTAAGTCGATAAATACCCTAAGGTCTTCTTAGCGTTGAAGACATTTATCTGTCAAATTTCACTGGAATAGAGGCTGTAGATAAATCATGGAAATAAAAACAAACTGACCTTCGCTTCTATATTAGTAATAGCACGATACAGGCAGCTGAACTCTTACAAGTATCTAATTAAAAGCGAATTCGCTCATGACGTAAACATGGAGGATCTAAGCACTAGATTAGAACACATCAAAAGAATAACTGACTAATAATGTAATAAGCTTCAGAAAAGCCGCTGATTTACTTTTTTGAGCGACGAGTTCCGCAGCTGAATGTTAAAGAGGCAGCGACAATATATCTAATTGTGTCTCAGGCTACTGTAGCGAGAGTCTCCGGAACGCGAGCCGAAAATCAATAGATACACGTCTTCGAGATGTCTCTCTGCTAGTACTGGTTTTTACGGTCATTTGTAAGTGTCCAATGTTTTATATAATGTAAGGGTTTGTTGACAGTGGGTGGGCTGCAGCGTTATCACACCGCACGCTATCGCCAACACGCCGACTCCGTGCCCCCTCCCCAGTCGATGCCTCACCACGCCCTCGGGGATCCTCGCGGATGCTGCGCCATGGACCAGTGGTCATCTCGAGGAGACATGAGGACGTTTTGTTATAATAATATGATTACGTAATGGACTTACCCGCGTGAGCGAGGTCCCGGTTTGGGCGCCATTTAGCGCGTGGTGTGGGCGCGGGAGGGACAGGTCGCGCGGAGGTGCGGACGCGGTCACAGGCGGCGCGCGACTGGCGCGCCGCGGCGAAGCGCGTGCGTGCGGCGCCCGGCGCATGTGCACATCTAGCAGATATTTGTTTTGCTCTGCGACTCCGTATCGGGCTTTCGTTAAAAGCCGCAGAAAACGAGATTATTCTCTCGTATAGATACGGTACGCGTTGCGGAGCATTCCAATGAACGTCGGCTAAAGTTCTCTGAGATATTGTCAGCTTTTATTCACGTCGCTTGACATGAATTGCAATGGACATCGTGCGGATTTAAAAGCCGGGTAAAACGTAAACAACCTCTTTGCAGACAATAGAGAAAAATGTTCAACTGGATTTCTTGGACTTAAAGGGATAAGTTAAATATAAATTTGAATTTTGATGAGTTCTTTCTGTTCTTTATCCTTCATAAGACAACCGACTACCTATTAGTCTGCCAACTTAATTGTGCGACTTTATTTGGGACGCTCTAACATAATTATGTAAACAGAAAGACTGCTTTTCGCTTATTGATGTCAATATTGTTTCTTTATACTACCTAACATAAGGCCCGACTGATTAAAAATGGTGACTGAAGCCTATGATCGTTTGCAATACCTTAAGTACTTCTTATGTCGTCGCTCCCACGGAAAGGAATGGAAAAGTTGTGCATGTGAGCTACCTGCACTCTTAGTCACGGAGCAAAACACAGTAAAGCTCTTCCACACGACGGTATCCCGTAAGAGGGTAGTACTCCCCGGGCGAGCCAAATTATTCGTACCGTCACTTAATAATGGGATATGGCGGGCTTCGCTTCAGCAGTCTTGCTTTACATGATAAAATACATATATATATACATATATACATGCCAAAAAACAACAATAATATAATATTCTATCACATACACACAACACCATCTAGCCCAAACTAAGCAGAGCTTGTACTATGGGTACTAGACAATGGATAAACATACATATATACTTAGGTACCTACTTTTCTTTTTATAAGTACATACATATTATACATAGAAACACCCAGACCAAGACAAACATCCATGTCCTTGCACACAAATGTTTGACTTGTGCGAACCCGCGACCTCAGGCGTGGCAGTCGGTTACACTAACCACTACGCCATC
The DNA here is from genome assembly GCA_963564715.1 of Catocala sponsa. NCBI lineage: Eukaryota > Metazoa > Arthropoda > Insecta > Lepidoptera > Erebidae > Catocala > Catocala sponsa. The sequence continues at coordinate 5,094,022 of OY751337.1, forward strand.
GAGGCCGCCCAATAATATAATGAAAAAATTTATTTCAGACTAAGATTCATTGTGTTAGTATTACATAAACCTTACAAGCTAGTGTTAGTAATTATTAAGACACAAGTAACACATAATATATCAGCCCTATATTAAACTGTCCCACTGCTGGGCACGAGCCTCTTCTCACTGTGAGAAGGATTAGGCTATAGTCCACCACGCTGGCCTAGTGCGGGTTGGCAGACTTCACATATCTTCGAGAACTTTATGAAGAGCTCTCAGACATGCAGGTTTCTTCACGATGTTTTCATTCACCGTTAAAGCAAGCGATAATTAGCTATTTAATACACACATAACTTCGAAAAGTCAGAGATGCGCGCGTTAGGTTTGAACTCGAGACCTCTGCGTGGCAGTCCAACGGTTTCCCACTAGGCTATCGTTGCGTATCAAGCAAGTAACACATAATAGAAACATAAATGAAATGGCACCACAGGCTTATCAAGCCGCAACCAATGACACAGTATGGGGCTATCCCAGCTGTTCACTATCGTGCTGAGGACGCTATTGGTGTTGCCCGGCACCCTATGCATGATGAAGGCACATCCTTTTCTGATAATCGCATAGAAATTGCAATTTTTTATTTTTGTGTGGTTTTGCCAACCTGTTGTCAAGAGTTGTTTAAGCCGCCCGTAGGCCTCTGACATGGCTTAACGACTGCTGTCAATTTGACAACAACCGGGACCGACTTTTTACGTGCCCTCCGAAGCACGAAGACGCTCAAATAAAATACCACTAAGCGGTCACCCATCTATAGACTGACTGCTGACTAAACCTACCACGGTGTTCCTCGACAAACCACTATCGGCGGGGCCGCGCGAATAACTTTCACATGCGGTCGCGACTGCGCCGAGGTTTCGGCCCGCCGTATAAAACGGCAGGCCACTACACAAAAGACCTGCCCAATGGTCACCTCTAAAAATTCCCTACTGTCCCCCTAGAGGGGAGACGGACACGACACAGAGGCGCGCATCTATAGACTGACTGCACCCAACGTTGCTTAACCTCGTTAATCGTTTACCGATCAGTGAGTGCAACTGGCTATTGCCGCCTCGGTAAAGATGTTTTTTTATTTCTTTTTTTAAACGATTATTAGCAATTTGGGTTTTAAATTACTAGTTTTCTTGTTAACCTCTCCAGCTAAGCTGGAATGCTTGTTAGGAGTGGGTTCACTTCAGTAGTGCTATGGGTGTGATTCGAACCCGCGACCTCTCGTGGTACTGGATTTTTTGCCAAAAATTGTCAATGGCAGACTCTGGTACTGTGTGTGTAGACGGCAATAAGCTTACCCCATGTAACGTCGGATCTAAAACCATACTTGCCGAAATGTAGGATAGTATTAATAGTCTGTAAATAAAAATGAAATAACATACACAAGCACACACATTCACACACCCACAAACATACTTACACATACATGCACGTATTTACTCATCAAATTTCATTATATACCTAAGTTTATATTTATTAGGTAAGCATTTGTTTAAATATTGTGAAGCTTGTGCAATTATATTATTACTGTAATGTGAAGAGCGGGGTCTCCTAAACAGGTAATGTTTACTTAAAAGGAGTACCCCAACAACACTAAAAGAATTTTTCAAATCGAATCAGTAGTTCCTGAGATTAGCGCGTTCAAACAAAAAAACAAACTCTTCAGCTTTATAATATTAGTATAGATAGAAATCTGCCAAATATTACACTCTCGGTTATACTGTTATACTAACTAATAACATGAATTACTAACAAAAGTATTGTTTGTAAATACATAATACGTATTAAAATTGACTTGGGGTAGGGAACAGGGAAATACGAGATAATGAGAAGTTATGTACCTCTGAAATCATTATCTCGTATCAGTCCTTACTCTAGTTATCTCTCTAACACAATGACATTTTGGTCAGGCTCAGCGCGACAGCTATAAGTCTTAGTTCAGGCCTAGCGCGACAACTATAAGTCTTAGTTCAGGCCCAGCGCAACAACTAAAGTTCTTAGTTTAGAAGCAGCGTGACAGCTATAGGTCTTAGTTCAGGCCCAGCGCAACAACTAAAGTTCTTAGTTTAGAAGCAGCGTGACAACTATAGGTCTTAGGTCAGGCCCAGCGCAACAACTAAAGTTCTTAGTTTAGAAGCAGCGTGACAACTATAGGTCTTAGTTCAGGCCCAGCGCAACAACTAAAGTTCTTAGTGTAGAAGCAGCGTGACAACTATAGGTCTTAGGTCAGGCCCAGCGTGATAACTATAGGTCTTAGTTCAGGGCCAGCACGACAATTTTTAGTGAAATCTACCTTTTATATAAAAGATTTGATGCCCAAATTCCCTCTTAATCAACACGTACCCTCATTTACAACACAGATATCCAATTTTTCTTAAGCGGCATCCCTAATTTGCCACTCGAAACGTGTACAAGTGATACGGGGAAGTTATTTTAAGCACGGAAAAGTTACAGTCACGTAGAATTACGAGTGCTTTTCCCAATTCCCGTGGAAGTCGTCCCGTCCGCGCACGAACCGGTCACGTACTGGCAGGCATGTACCCACCCTTTTACTAAACCGTACGTGATGTATGTGTGAAATGTCAGCCTCTACGCACCGAGATATGTATAGATACACTCATATTTGTGTGATTAAGTGCACGGTTATTGATGGAAATCTGCACAGATTGTGTTAACGCGTTAGGTCTTGTGGCCTGTAGCGAATGACAACGTCGCGAATAGATAAGTGTCATAGTTAGAGGTTTTTAAATCTTAATATATATATATATATAAATTACGTGTCACGTTGTTTGTCCGCTATGGACTCCTAAACTACTGAACCGATTTTGATCAAACTTTGTAACTATCTGTAATTTGTTCCAACTTAAAAGGTTGTTGGTTTTTTTTGTACAGGACAACGTTTGTCGGTACAGCTAGTAAAATATATTTATGTGGACATACCATTCTACAATATTTTTGGAGCATACATTTTTTTTTAATTCGCTGTATAGACTAAGCTAAAATGTAATATAGATTGAATATAATTATATTCGTAGTCTTTGTACTATGCACATTGAGCATCAAAAAATTTCGTTCCAATTCTTACATAGCAAAAGATCTACAAATATCTATAACTAGATGTGATCGCGGTTTCACCCGCGTTTATGATTACTGCGCCGACTCCATGGGTCGTAGCGTGATGTTACAGCCTATAGCCTTCCTCGATAAATGAGCTATCCAACACTAAAAGAATTTTTCAATTCGGACCAGTAGTTTCTGAGATTAGCGCGTTTATTTATTTTAAGGTACATCAACAATATACATATACAAAATCGGTTTCCATAAGAAGCTGAAAATAAAAACTTATATGTATATCTATTATAGATGTACACAACATTTTCTGTACAGAATTATAAAGAATAAAAATTAAACATAAATTAAGAACTTAATACAAATTTAACAAGACATAATTATTATTTACAAAACAGAAAGAAAAAAAAACTAAAAACAACAACAGTCAACGAGATCTAGCACAGCATTTTCTGCACTATCTTTCGCTTAAACACTTTGAATGAATCATGAAACAAACCTATAAGTAAAAGAAAAACAAAGGTTAGTTAACGAGTTCGTCGGTTAAAAGTATTTTACCTCGGCGGCGCTGCGATACTGAATGCAGGATCATAAATGAGATCGTGGGTTCGATTTTGATAAAGTGTTATTAAGGTGTTCTATAACGGAGTATGGATTATTCTCAGTAGTTACGTTTCGCACTGAAACGTGACAATGCCGTAGCAATAGGCTCCTGGCTCACACTAAGTGATTTAGAACACATGCATTTTAACGCGTATCACAAACAAGCTAATTCATTTGTCTCTGCTAATACGTAGTACTAAATTATGTTAATGGGTAACCATAATAATGTAAGCCCTTCCACACATTGAACGCTGTGCCTTTTCCAAATTACCGCGAGCAATACATTTTCTATAACATCGTCATAAGGCATTCAATGTGATATTCTAAACTATGGCTTACCAGCTGCACAGAACACAATATGGGTATAACGGGACCAGCTGTTTTACGTCAAAGAGTCTCACTAGAGTGTTAAACCATAATGCATATATTTATTTATTTCTAGATATTCAAGCATAAGGGCTTAACTGTAACTTAGGAATCAAACCCAACGCAACTGTCACGGGCCAAGGCAATATTTAAAAACAATTAATCTACGGTTTATTTCAAAGATATTCATTCATATTTATTTCATAGATTCAAAGATATTGTTTCTACTATATCTTTGGTTTATTCCGATTTCCGTTCATAGTTGTAAAACTCGTAATATGACATAGTTGGCAAAGGAATTTCATTTGCAGCCTTGTAAGCAGAACGCATTTTCGTTAGTCATTATTGCGTCCAACTACACTAACGCGGCTTTTAGTGTAATATGATTAGCCAAACATCTGGTAAAACTATATATATCTCTACATGGTACAAATAATTATTACATAGATAGTTTCACCGCGCCTGAGTGATCTTTATGGCCATCATTATATTCATATATTTCTTTAGGTACTAGCTGTTGTACCTAATAATCGTTTTGCCGCGGGCAAGGTTTGCCGCTTTTTTAAGGGCTTCTGTCTCCTTTGCCATAAATCCTGTAACGCGGGAGATTTTACAAACACTCGAACAACGGACACAAAGCATACTCAAATTTGGAAACTATTACATAATTTTTTATCCCGTGTGGGATTCGCACTCACAACACTAGTCGTATTGGCAATGGCAAAGCGACCACTTAAACCACTACGCCATCCGTGCAGTCAAAATACCTATTAACATCTACGAGTTGTAACAGTACATAAGATGGGGTCATACTTTAGGGTTGTAAAGTATAATACTGGTAAACAATTTATTACGTAAACGTTTCGTATATCTGTATCTATATAATTTACCTTCAGAAATGTTCGACAGATATTACCAATATCTGTTAAGCAAATTGATGTACCTACCGGTATTTTTCGGGGATATAATTATTAATTAATTAAATAATGGCTATTTCAAACTTGCTTAAAAATGCTTAAAACCAATACAGCGAGTTAAAGATGAAAAGTTTTATCCGATTCAAGTACTTTTGATGCAGATTTGTGAGTAAAAGGACATCGAGTTACTTTTTTATATTATAATTATTTGTCTATTTTCAGGCTGTCCAGTAATTAATGATAACCTTGAAATGTCTTCTATTAGAACTGATGGCCGTTCAGAAAAAAATGAAAAGTATCTATCCTAACTACTACCTGAGATGTTTTTTTTTTAATTACCATGTCGGCGCCTTACATCTGGCCACACTCGACCGGGCGACAACGGAAGACACCGTGAGGCGCGGGGGCCGTTGCTGAGCTGCGCGCGCGCCTCCACCCGACCGCCACTCGGCTCCAAAGAGTAAAGTAATACATAGGGAAAAAGAGCCCTCTTATGGTCAATTTCAGCCAACCCTATTTAAAACAGCGACATCTGAACTTTTGGCCCCGAACTAATCCTTCTATACATAGCTATAGCTATTCCGTATTCTGTGTAGCTATTTATATTATGTATTACTAATCCAGAATTTGTATTTATATTGTTTTGTATCAATCGTATTTTTGTAACATAAAAAATATACAAATAAAAATTGCAAATAGAAAAAGTAGAATGTTACAAAAATAGATCCAAACAAAACAATTTAAATACAATAAGTAGGGTGCATATCGTAGTATAAGAATAAAACAACAACAAATAGCATTTTATTATGTTTATGTTTATTAAAATATAACTATGCAGCGGACTCTAGGTTCACAGTGAAATGCGCAGCGTCTCGGCATGTTTGTAGTTGGAAAAACCCCACAACACTAAACACTAAAAGCGTCACTATCGCACACTGATAACAACAGTTTTAGATGGGAAGATTAATTGACACAAGATGGAGGAACACAGAGCTCGACTCAACGCACTTACATAAGACCTTCACAGCCGAAAAGTATACAATATAGGACGAAAAACTACAAACGTGCGCACGGGCAAGATGCAGTCGCCATATTGTGACTGACTTACAAATCCAATGTTTGAATCATAGTCTTTGACCGACATATTTACTCATTTGTATTTTATGACATTTTTATGATAAAACAATTAAAATGAGAATAAAATATGATTCTTGATAAATTAAAAATATAAAAGTATATATAGGTAAGAACTGACACTAAATAATAAATTAAAAATTTGGTTTAAGCGCTATCTTCTGCGATTGATTTACACCACAAGTACGGGGCCAAAAACACAGATGTCAGTCCTATCTTTGGATATAGGAAAGGTATTAGGCATTGTCCCCCCTCCCCTGCTCGGCTCTTAGACGCACTAAACTACGGGCATTTCGTTGATATTATTGTACGGTCGAAATATACTAAATTTATATGCAGTCCACGCTATTTTTATTTAATGTTCTTGTACACTACGACCATAAATGAATAATAATAATAATAATAATAATATTCTACCACATACACACAACACCAATTCCATCGGTTCATTGTTATGGTTGTATGTATTGGTATGGTTTCTCACTTGTCATGGTTAACAAGTGAGAAACGGCAATGAATTACCGTATATCTTAGAGTTCGAAAAAATGGTATCACGTGACCTTGAGGTCAGAGGTCATAGTCATTTCGGGGTATATCGACTATGCTGAGTCGAATGGCGTTGACCGCGAGTCTCTAGCTCTTACGGTTCTTGAGTTAAAAGTTGTATAACAGACAGACGGACAAAGCTGTTGTATAAGAGTTTTTTCGAACTCTATATACAAAGATGTTATAGAACTGGTTAAAAACTTGTGACTCCTATATAATATAGAGGTATACGCAACCGATTTGTTCTTTATTTGTCTTGATTTTAATAGTGAACCTCTTTACAGAAGTTTATAGAACCTTCCTTCCTGTACATAAGTGCTGATTACATAATTCCATCGTAAAACTTACTTAATTCTTAAAAACTATACAACAACTTATTATGACATGAATAGTTACTTTGAAAATAAAACAATAAAATCTTAGTCATTGAATAAATATGTTATTAGTGCCTATTAACTTAACAACTATAATATTTAATAATTATTGATGATGAATGATATTGATTATACAATGTGAGTCTTTATAAAGTGCACATATTAAAAAGGGTGAAAATATAAACAATTTTATCGACGGAAAACATGTTTAAAAAAATCCAATTTTTATTTTTTTATTTTTTATGGACTTTTAATTTTTTTTACTCTCGTCTTGGTACCCCATGCAAACAAAGTGTTACTACTTTTAAACTAAATGTGATATTAAAAGAAAACAAAATTAATAATAATCTCGAATAATAGGCCGAGCTAATAAAGCCATAATTTTTTGAAAAATAAACCTCGTAAATTAGTTATTAATGATTTTTTGAAGAAAATTTACCATTTTCTACCAATTTTTGCAATAAATGTAAAATTTATCAAAAAAATGTCCCCTTTACCCTACTTTTTCTTATTAAATTTTAAATTTAAATTCAAATAATTTTTTTTTAATTTTAAGTTTTTAGATTTTTTTTTTTAAAAATTCCGTCGATAAAATTGTTTATATTTTCATCCTTTTTAATATGTGCACTTTATAAAGACTCACACTGTATAGTATACATTTTGTTACAACGCGACGCGACGCTGCGTGCCGACACCAATATCACTCTTGCCCGAGTGATTTTATTCTAATATTCTACCACATACACACAACACCATCTAGCCAAACTAAGCAGAGCTTGTACTATGGGTACTAGACAATGGATAAACATACATATACAGGGTGTCCCAAAACTCAACGTCAAGCCGAAACGGGGTGACAGGATTGATCATAACCATCACGAGAAAAATCTGAAAAAAAATCTATCCCATGCAGTTTAAAAATTATGGGCATTTTAAGAAAAACCTAGAAATTTGATCAAACTGTACCATTTTTCGGTTATTGTGGTTATTCTTTTTTATTTTTGTTCATTTGAACTTTGGAAACGTAATCCTAAATAACATTTCTAGAATCCCAATAAAAAATAATGACACAATTGCCTCAAGTTTCCGAGAATTGAGACTATTTGTTAAACTACGAATTTAAAATTTTCAAGATTCGTCGACTTTGACAGGCCCTCCTATAAAAAAAATGTACTAGAGTGCCTTGGCAAGTGGCATTAAAAGTTGGCGCATTTAATCAGAATTCTAAAATGGTACAATACTTGTTAGTTCCATACAATAGAAAAGAGTAAAAAAATTAAAACCTCAAGTAACCCGATTTTTGCTATCTCATTTTACTCAGTTAAAATGTTTTTAATTCACACAAGCTCTAGGTAGGTTCTTAATTTTAAGACAAAATAATGAGAGAGATGGATAATGGGTATGTTCGCCATGAGTGAGCGAGACAGATAGTGACGCCACTTTTACCAAAGTGAAAAAAAGTTAGTAAAATTAGTAAAATAATTAGGTTTGTTGGAATAAAAGTCAGATGATAGAGAAATAACGTTTTTTATTACAATAAATGTTCAAATTGTTTACCATCAGCCTCAATACAAGCCCTACATCTTCTTAAAAAAGATCTACTTATTAGTCGGGCATATCTTCGAGAGTTGATCGCCTCAGCTGCTTGAGAAATGCGTTCACGCAGGTCGGCTACGTTCTCAATGGGCTTTGAGTAAACTTTTTCTTTGAGAACTCCCCAATAGAAAAAATCCAGGGGATTTAAATCTGGTGAACGGGCGGGCCACGAGATAGTGCCCGAACGTCCAATCCACCTTCCCGGATATTCCTGGTCAAGGAAATCTCTTACTTGCACTGCGAAATGCGCTGGGCAGCCATCTTGTTGAAACCACATGTCGCGAAGATCTGCTAGTGGTACGTCCTCTAACAGGGTTGGTAAATCTTCTCTTAAAAAATGTAGGTAATTAGTTCCATTCAAGTTCTCAGGCAGTTCAATAGGCCCAATAATTTTACCGTTTAAAATTCCGGTCCACAGGTTTACTTTAAAACGATACTGGGATCTATCTTCTCGCATTAAATGTGGATTCTCCACATGCCACTCGTGATAATTGTGCAAGTTCATGTAACCATCTTTTTTAAATGTCGATTCATCTGACCAGAGAATTTTTTGGATGAATTGGGGATTCTCATTATGCCTCTGTAGCATTGTTCTACAAAAAGAAATCCTTTCCTGATAATCTCGAGGTAGAAGACTTTGAACTCGTTGTACGTGAAACGGATGCATTTCGGCTCTTTGTAAAATACGATGAGCAGTGCTTTTCGGTATTCCCGTTCTTTCTTCAATTCCACGTACGGAAATACTTCGGTCACGTGCGACCTCTTGCAATACTTCTTCCTGGAAAGGAAACACAGGTCTACCTCCAGCCTGTATTTGATTCGGGAAATGGCCGCCCTCTGTGAGTGAACGGTGCACATTAACAAACACGCGGTGATCCGGGTAGCGCTCTAAATTTGGATATCTTTCACGATAAAGTCTAGCGGCAGCACTTGCGTTGCATCTGCATTCCCCATAAATGAGGTGCATGTTCGCATATTCTTGTGAAGTGTAGCGCGTAGGCATGGTAGATAAAAAGGATGCCAACACAAAAGTCCAGAGAGAAGCCAAAGTTGCCGGTATGTTATCAACAAGTCCAATTCACAAAGATTCAAGTCCAAAAAGAGAAGCCAAAGTTGTCAGTACTAAATCAACACAAGCGAATACGAACGTGCGCAGTAGACGAATGAGCGAAACGTACTAACTGGTTGGTGTCGGACTGGTAGCGTAGCCATTTGCTTGGCTGAAACTAGTGCGAATGAAACAGATAGATGCCATAGCATCTATCTGTTTCATTCGCACTCGTTTAAACGACGCATCTCCGTCTCAATGCGTGGCGTCACTATCTGTCTCGCTCACTCATGGCAAACATACCCATTATCCATCTCTCTCATCATTTTGCCTTAAAATTAAGAACCTACCTAGAGCTTGTGCGAATTAAAAACATTTTAACTGAGTAAAATCTGATAGCAAAAATCGGGTTACTTGAGGTTTTAATTTTTTTACTCTTTTCTATTGTATGGAACTAACAAGTATTGTACCATTTTAGAATTCTGATTAAATGCGCCAACTTTTAATGCTACTTGCCAAGGCACTCTAGTACATTTTTTTTTATAGGAGGGCCTGTCAAAGTCGACGAATCTTGAAAATTTTAAATTCGTAGTTTAACAAATAGTCTCAATTCTCGGGAACTTAAGGCAATTGTGTCATTATTTTTTATTGGGATTCTAGAAATGTTATTTAGGATTACGTTTCTAAAGTTCAAATGAACAAAAATAAAAAATAATAACCACAATAACCGAAAAATGGTACAGTTTGATCAAATTTCTAGGTTTTTCTTAAAATGCCCATAATTTTCAAACTGCATGGGATAGATTTTTTTTCAGATTTTTCTCGTGATGGTTATGATCAATCCTGTCACCCCGTTTCGGCTTGACGTTGAGTTTTGGGACACCCTGTATACTTTTTGTTTTTAAATACGTACGTATTATACATATAAACACCCAGACCAAGACAAACATCCATGTTCATGCACACAAATGTTTGACTTGTGCGGGAATCGAACCCGCGACCTCAGGCGTCGCAGTCGGTTACACTAACCACTACGCCATCGAGGCCGACAATATTTTACAATATTTTACATATTTTATTACACGTTGGACATAATTTAATTAGAAAATATATGGAAAATAATATGTTTTCAAAGTACTGTTTTGCAAAGTAGTACTGTATGCATAATAATATTATTTATTTTTATTTTTAAAAACAATTGGTAACTATTTGAACACTGGCAACAATGAGTAAGTTGTGTCATTTGTCATTCGTTTTTATAACTTGGCAACATTGTCAAGTCCTTCCAGAATTGAAAAGTGTGACGGGCGATTATTTTATGAATTTTGTGTTATATTTCTATTAAAAATGTCGACATTAGCAGCAGCTTTATCCGTCGCAGGAACCAGATCATCAGGCGCGTCTGTCAGAACACAAAATGGTAAGCTTTATACGATAATTCACACGAGGTGTTAGTACTCCGGTTGATCACATGCATCGCGACTTATGGTTACATTTTTGTAAATATCTCTGTAAAATAGAGAAAATCGTCATAAAATGTGTCTGGAACATGTTTGTAAATTGAAAAAGCGTTAACATAGAGACTTTCGAAGGCTCAGAAAGCGATATATTTATTTTACTAAAATAACCTATGCGGTTAAAGACAATGGATGTATGTTTTAAAATGATTCACAGTTATGGCAGCAGCCGCCATCTCCAACATAGTAAAGAGTTCACTGGGCCCCGTGGGTCTTGACAAAATGTTGGTGGATGATATTGGAGATGTAACAGTCACAAATGATGGAGCCACTATTCTCAAGTAAGTATCCTGTCCAAGTACATTAAACAGTAAACTAAGTAAGAGCCAGTGTCTTATTCTAGACCAACTAGTAAGAAATTAATATCTTCATGTAATTGGCAAAAATATTGTAATTATTCATTTTGTTGTTTGTGTCATCAGTCATCAAATTATTAATGTCTTATGACTATGACTATTATTATGAATCAATTACAAAATGTTAAGATGCTATCTGTGAAAATTATAATTTGTTGATTTATAATACTGCGTCATAGTAACTATTGATAGATACAGCATGTACAAAACACTGTATCTATCAATAGTTACTATAATTTGTAGTAATTCTGATTAATTAACTACTTACATACTCATACTTATATATTGTCAAACAATATGTAACATACTAAACAATTACAAAATGAACTCCAAAATTATTTTTGTATGATGTAGAAATTCAAAATATATGTACACTTTTGTGGCATGGCTCAGAAAATTTGCTGTGAAATAATATACATCTCATAATCCTCCTTTTATTTATATATCAATATTATTATTTTGTGTCTATCCTAAGGCTGCCTGCATATAGGAATACCTTATACCATTGAGCACATATAAATAAATAAAAATTCAATATCTTGCAATAATAATGTTGCAATGCAATGTAATGTTGCCCATCTATTTGTCTAAATGTACTCATATTTTCCCATAGAATGTTGGAGGTGGAGCACCCAGCAGCCAAAGTATTAGTAGAGCTGGCACAATTACAAGATGAGGAGGTTGGAGACGGCACCACATCTGTTGTTATCATTGCTGCTGAGCTGCTGAAGGTAATTTATTATAAAATGTTACTATAGCAACATGTAAACAACCATTTTGGTGAAGAAATACTTGCAATGCCTTAATTTGTTAATTAAATTTATTTATCACAATGAAATGAAGACATTTACTAGAAAATGTTAGAAGTATTATGATGGTGTATCGATGGAATATCCAAAATATTTTAGTTACAAGTTTTATGAAATTAATACTTACACTCTACACACTATAGATGTTTCCATCCGAGATTTGTGTCCTTTATAATAATAATAATAATAATATTCTATCACATACACACAACACCATCTAGCCCAAACTAAGCAGAGCTTGTACCATGGGTACTAGACAATGGATAAACATACATATATACTTTTTTTTTGTAAATACATACATATTATACATAGAAACACCCAGACCAAGACAAACATCCATGTTCATGCACACAAATGTTTGACTTGTGCGGGAATCGAACCCGCGACCTCAGGCCATAAGGAAACAGTCTTGAAATGTTACCTCCCCGTTGCTTGTGGACCAATGGGTTCTTAGACTATGACAAAAGTAAATATTAAATTTAGACTTACATCAACATTTAACAATGTTTCTTGTTGCTAACAGTATTTTTAGTATAGTTATAAATTCTCTTTATTCTAGAATGCTGATGAGCTCGTGAAAAACAAGATCCATCCAACAAGTATCATATCTGGCTACAGGCTGGCTTGCAAGGAAGCCGTCAAATACATACAAGACAACCTTACCGTCACTGTGGAGTCCCTTGGCAGATCAGCCATCATCAATGCTGCCAAAACAACCATGTCTTCCAAACTTATTGGAGCGTATCCTTTTACATGATATTTCATAATCTTGTCATTTACTGTTATACTCTTAACATGTTCAGCGCCACGTGTATATGTCATTTTGCACCCTAGTACAACTCTCACAGGCCATTGTATATCTGGTTATACACCTTGAGTAGTCAACTCCAGAGGCCAGTGTATCATTGAATATACACCGTGCCTAACATTTTGTATATAACTGTAGCCCTGGCCCTCAAAAATCGTTTGGTGTATCTGGGGTACAAAATGTTCGGCGCGGTGTACATTCAATGATACACAGGCCTCTGAAGTTGACTACTCAAGGTGTCCAAATATTCACTGGCCTGTGAGGATTGCACTAGGACATGTTAAGCTGTATAATATCTGATGGTAAATAATTACATTAGCTTATTGTCTAAACTGAATAAGATAGCAGATTAAAATTTTTAAATATTCTCTTTTGACAATATACAGTGTTCTGATGAAAGATAATGATGCAATAACTCTATACACAATGCATTATCTTCCTTATGGTTAAAGTCTTCTGTATGGAGATTTTTATTTTATTTTAGCAGCCTATCTAGTGGATTGTAATGGTGCTTTCACACCACGCACAAAGTGGCTAGCGTCGAATGTGTCCGGCTATATGCGCGAGTTAGTCATACGGGGCACTTGCGTGGGCGCTCGCCTTTCGCATGTTACCCACGTTGTGTATATGAGCTATAATAATACCATTGCTTGCAACTAAAAGCAGTTCCATCTCTAAAATGTTATTCAAAACTTAATGGTTAAATAATTTTATTTAAGTTTTTTTATCTATAATTAATACGTGAAGCAAAAACTTTGTATTCCTTTTTATGAAAATTGCGCGGACGGAGGAGTATGAAATCTGGCACAGTTAAAGCTTAAATGAAGAAGGAGAGGCGAATCTTAATATTTTTATAAAATATGCATTAGAAATACATTAACTTATTGAAAAAACACTACACGCACACAACCATGCATTTGACACACGCAGTCGAATCCCGTTCGTAGTATTTCGGCATGGTTCGGCTGATGTCGTCTAATTCTTCGTTACTATGGTTACATACCTTAAGTACCTATTGTAATTACGCGGTATTAATAACGATCAAACTTAAAATTTAAATCAATTATGGTCGAATTTCGACCACTTGGCGACCGCTAATATGTTTTTATTTTAGTAATCTTTTTACTGGACTATACTGACATAAATACTATACTTTGTCTATAACCGTTTTTATACTATACTATACTTTGTCTACAACTATACTAATAACAATGTGTGGTGAAGTTAACAAAATTTTGTAAAAATATTTTTGTTATGAGACACTAAAAATAATTGAATAAGTTTCATATTTCCTTAACACCAAACCACAGTGATGCAGACTTCTTTTCTGAGTTAGTAGTGGATGCAGCACAGGCCATCAAGATCACTGACTACAAAGGCAATCCATCCTACCCTATCAAGGCTGTGAACATCCTCAAGGCCCACGGTCGCAGCGCCCGGGAGAGCGTGCTCATTAAAGGCTACGCCCTCAATTGCACCATCGCCTCCCAAGCCATGCCCAAGAAGATTCTGAACGCTAAGATCGCGTGTCTGGACTTCTCGCTGCAAAAGACTAAGATGAAGATGGGTGTACAGGTAAATTACGAGTTTTGTTAAATATTATTGTTGTAATCTATACAAATAAATAAAATTGAAGTGTCTGTTTGTAATGTCAAAATAACAGCTTTTTATCTAATACATATGAAAGTATATATGCTACCTATACGAAAACATCTATTTTTAAAATTTTTGTGTCTGTCTGTCTGTTTGTTCCGGCTTATCTCCAAAACGCCTGAACCGATTTTGACGGGACTTTCACTGGCAGATAGCTGATGTTATAAGGAGTAACTTAGGCTACTTTGATTTTAGAAAAACATAGGGTTCCGCGGGGACAAACCCTTTTTAGTTAAAATCTACGCAGACGAAGTCGCGGTTAACAGCTAGTTTTAAAATAAAACGACTCCCGCACCAGGAATAATTTCTGTGTCGACAAACATTCAAAAACATTCAGTCGTAACAACAATTTGTGGATTATACAAATTTTTGACCCGTGTCCCGCCCCGTCATTGAACCCACAACATGCGGCGCGGCGGCAGTGTCGAGGCGACTACTACGCCATCCGTGCGGATACGTGGCCTCGATGGCCTAGTAGTTAATGTAATCGACTGCCACGCCTGAGTTCGCGGGTTCGATTCCCGCACAAGTCAAACATTTGTGTGCATGAACATGGATGTTTGTCTTGGTCTGGGTGTTTCTATGTATAATATGAACGTATTTATAAAAAAAGAAGGTATATAATTTATGTATGTTTATCCATAGTCTAGTACCCATATTACAAGCTCGGCTTAGTTTGGGCTAGATGGTGTTGTGTGTATGTGGTAGAATATTATATTATTATTAAGTCATAGTCGAGTATTGTGTAGGTTTGTTGTGTCTTGTATTATCTAAATGTCGAAATATCCAAGGTACAAATGTTGTGGTTCAAATTACTCCACTAATGTATTGTTACAGATTGACTTATTAGTTACTAGCTTTTACCCGCGGCTTCGCTCTCGTTAATTTATAATTTACAATCAATTCGGGTTGTACTCTGCTTGTAATAATATAATTCAATCATGATTCGAAAGGCACGTGGCGCCATCTATTACCATAAGAACGTTATTGTTGTTTTCCTCGGGAACAGTAAATTTTTTCGTGATGAAAGGTAGCCTATGTCCGTTTCTGTACACCTGACTATGTATATGCAAAATTTCGGAATGATCGGTTCAGTGGTTTAGGCGTGAAAAGGTAACAAACAAACAAACTCATTTTCGCCTTTATAATATTAGTTAGGAAGTTAGCTGAAGTAATTTCACCAATTTTCATAGCAACCTCGTAATAATTAATACTCGCAAACTTATGCGAATATGCCACTGACACCGTTAAACTTAACGTTTGGCGAGTATTATGTATAATGTTACTGAATTACCACTATCATCATCATCATCATCAGGCTATAATAGTCCACTGCTGGACATAGCCCTCCCCCAAAGAGCGCCATAGCGCCCTGTCTTCAGCTTGCCGCATCCAGCATCTGCCTGCAGTATACCAATTACCACTATATTGTACTTAAATAAAAAATTAAAATTAAAAAAAAACACAATAAAGCACTCAACCCATTTGTTGTTTATAATAATAATTAATTATTATGGATTTGTTTTGCATGTTCAAATGCTGTTACATTTAGACCTTAGAGACCCAGATTCAAACACGCGTTTGCGCTCGTACTGTACTGGACACGCTTAATAATGTTATAAACTTCTCTAGGTACTCGTATCGGACCCCGAGAAGCTAGATGCCATTCGCGCCAGAGAGCTTGACATCACCAAGGAGCGTCTTCAGAAGATCTTGTCAACTGGTGTGAACGTGATTCTATGCACGGGCGGTATTGATGATCTTTGCCTGAAGTACTTCGTCGAGGCCGGCGCTATGGGCGTACGACGATGCAAGAAGGCCGACTTGAAGAGAATCGCCAAGGCTACTGGCGCCGCTTTCCTTACTTCTCTAACTAACATGGATGGTGAAGAAGTGTTTGAGCCTAGCATGATCGGTGAGGCCGCTGAGGTCGTACAGGAACAGATCTGTGATGACCAGCTGATTCTTATCAAGGGGTGAGTGCAATATCATATTTCAATTATTTTTTATTAATTCATAGTGTCTTTTTTGTTATGTGAGCTGTAAACTCGTAATGGTATATCTTCAGGAAATAGTACAATTGTTAAAGATTTATCCTAGATAAACTTTAGAAATCAGAACAATAAAAATATATGCGATTTTCCTAGTTTTACATAAGCAAATTACAATCGAAAATCTTATATGAATCTCTTATTAAATGTACGAAATGTTTGTAATAATCTAGTACAAAGGTTGGTGCTTATAACAGTAATAATGTCATAAAAACATGTAAAAATCACATTATTTAAAATTTGACTTACTTTATCATTATCAGTAAAAACACCCATTTATCTATAAAGATTGGACCCTGTAAAATATCACTGTAATGTCAACACACAATAGCTTGGGCATATGGACAGAATAATTCCTACTTAGTAACAATGAAATCGTGCCTCAATGCAGCATCTTTCCTTTAATCTCTAGTGTCGTATTACTAATAGTAGTGTGGAAATGCAGCATGGTCTATGGTCTTTATGGTCTGTATACAAAAAATAACATATTAATATATTGTTTAGCCCTGTGGCCCGCACGGCGGCGTCGTTAATCCTGCGCGGCCCCACGGACGCGTACTGCGACGAGATGGAGCGCTCGGCTCACGACGCGCTATGCGCTGTGCGCCGCGTGCTGGAGTCGGGCCGCCTCGTGCCTGGCGGCGGCGCCGTCGAGGCCGCGCTCTCCATCTACCTCGAGAACTTCGCCACCACGCTGGTAACTATAACTACCCACATCTCATTACCACCGCTAGTTTACCAACGACAGAAGTTACAGTTGTCCACATTCACGACACAAAAGATCCCACTGGGTCGAAGTGTCGCCGGTCTGCACTGACTGGCCCCCACATAAGATAAGATACAGTTGTCCACACACTTTACCGAAGAGTTGAGTAAGACTGCTATCAGTTGTCCAACAGTAAAATAACACTCATTGACACTGCCAGAACTCATCGACATCGACTCACTGCCACTTTATCGACGATAGAAGTAAAGAAGTAGCTGTTCAGCAGTAAAATATTGCTCTAGAGTACTAGATTATCATAAGACTACATACATAGTCTTGCGCCTTTATCGCGGAAGAGATAGACAGGTGTAGAGAGTATAGTTTTAGGTCTCCACGTAAGTAGTAGTAGAGCCTCGCTGATTTCAGCATGAATGGGCCGGCTCGACCGGGGAAGGACTACCCTCTCACAGAATATCGACGTGAAATAGCAGTATTCCTACTGTTGTGTTTCGTTCGGTGAGTGAGAGTGCCGGAGGCCCAATAACCCCTTTCCCGTTCCTTTTCCTACCCACTTCCTTTCCTAAAGGGTCGGCAATGCGCAAGTGGTGCGTCTGGTGTTGCAGGCGTCCATAGGCTACGGTTACCATCAGGTAGGCTGTATGCTTGCTTGCCACATGAGAAGTATAAAAAAAAAGGTTGATAAGTCTATTGCCGTCTACCAGACTAAGTTTCCAAAACTTCGAGTTGTAACTAAGATGTTCTAGACAGAAAAACCCAATAACACTTTGTCCGACTCGGCAATCGAAATCAAGATCTCGCAGTAGAACCGCTACACAGCACTATAGCTGGCGCCACCGAGCCATCCAGCAATAATATCAGCACAATTTTTAATTGACCTACTCCTGGCCACCACCCTCCCCTTACTTAGTATAAAGAGATAAGAAAAAAGTTACCATAACCACACATATTTTAGTTTCCTCGTACTTTCGGCATGATAGCAGAGAAATAAATATCCAAATTAACTTTTTTCATATTGTCAGTCTACAATAATTATTGAATGTACTTTTGACAGAGCTCCCGCGAACAATTGGCTATTGCTGCATTCGCCCAGTCGCTGCTTGTGATTCCGAAGACGCTGGCCGTCAACGCTGCGAGAGACGCCACGGATCTGGTAGCCAAGCTCCGCGCATACCACAACTCGTCACAAACAAAGGTACTCCAACATTTCTTCCTTATTTTTCAATGTACATAATATACTAGCCACATTTAACCCATATTTAGTGTGTTAGAGCTAATAAAACAGGGATTGTTAGTCATTTGTTCTTATAAGTTCCACAGTCGACTGCTTTCGGCGGCACTGCGTTTAGGCAGCTTGACACTTGATTCTATACAGTGTGTATAGTAGACCCTTGTCCGATCCATTAAGGGGTTTGTTTCTCTATTGAAAAACATGCTAAGAAAATAACAAAAAAAATATTATATCATCGTAAAACGTCTTCATAATACATTTTTACCCTTAATTACTGAAATTTCGCTCAGTATAGCAACATTCCACTAAACTTCGGGAGCCTCCTAACACAGGCAATGTTACGCCTAAAAAGATCGCTCCAACAATATTGTAACTAGATTAAGCTCAGCTAATGAAAATAAATTATTTTTATTTATTTATTTATATTTATAACTTGATAAGGACGCGGAGCGTGGTATGTACACTTTTGGCGGCATTTTTTTAAGGCGTATGTATGTAGGCGCGGTGTAGCGCGACGTGGCATCGGTGAACCTTTATGAACTTTAGTGATACCTAGGTGTTATGATTAATAAGTTGTCTGTGTTGCCATGGGTAATCTATTAATATATTACTTTAGATAAATTAAATTTACTGGGGTAATTTTTATGATCGATTTTTATAAAAGGATGTCACTTACATACTCATAATAAGCTACTGTATAACACCTTTAAGGATCGGACAGTGTTTATTATACACACTGTATATATGTAGTTAAGTCAATAAGTGGCAATGTGACATAAAATTTATTCAATATTAATAAAGACTATTGTGTCTCCAGTTCTCTACTATGTTCTCAATAGATTTTGTCTTATAATAAATCATTTTATTGAATACTAGCCGAGCCGCGTCACATAAAACTTTTCATTGATGTTTCTTAATTAATTGTTAATTGTGTGAAGCGTAATGTTATGTAGCCTATAGCCTTCCTCGATAAATGGGCTATCCAACACTAAAATAATATTTCAATTCGAACCAGTAGTTCCTGAGATTTAGCGCGTTCAACCAAACAAACAAACTCTTCAGATTAGTATAGATTAAAGTCTTAAGCTATGTATGTCTGTCATTCCAATAATTGACAAGTTAACTGTAATTGTGACTGGGTTTTGAATAATTGACAGATTATCTATTTTGATTATTGTTTAACCGTCAAAAGCAATGCGAACAAAACTAAAAATGTATGTTATTAACAAAATATCAATATATTTATTAATATACTGCTATTGTTCGTAGGTTGAACATGCTAACCTGAAATGGGTTGGTCTAGACTTGACAGAGGGCACATTGCGTGACAACTTGGCGGCTGGTGTACTCGAACCTGCCATATCCAAGGTCAAATCGCTCAAGTTCGCCACGGAAGCAGCCATCACCATCCTGCGTATCGACGACATGATCAAACTAGACCCTGAACAGAAAGGCAGGAGCTACGAAGACGCTTGCAACGCGGGCGAATTAGATTAACACGATGAAAGAAAGCTACAACTTGCGCCTAACATTGCACTCCAAAATTCCTGTATCCAGGTGTTGTGTTAGTTGCAAGTTGGCGTAGCGTAAGGCGATCTCAGTACTGCGCTAGACTGAAATTCACTGCACCTGCAACATGCTGTGTCATGTTGCTATGGAGGACTCTCTGTATATTACAATAGGGTAGTAGACGACAGGAAACTAATAAGATCATTCTCGGAAATTTTATACTGGGTGTAAGGGACGGCGTACCGAAAACTTTCGCAGACGTTACTCTATAAGTACTTATCACGACGCAAACTTCAATTAATAAAAAAACGCAAGATTAACATTATAAATTAACATTATGAAAAGCAATTGTGATTGTTGAAAAAAATTCCAACGATTTTTAACTCAGAATAATGGTCTGAATCTACTATTTCAGTTTTCGGTATACCGTCCCTTACACCCAGTATGTTTTACGTCGATAAGAAGTTTTCGTTTCGAAGGCTTGGACGACTAAAGGTGTGTATCCTGATTTCGCTAAACAACGCGCTTACGTCACAATCTGGTAGTGCTGTGTCTTTGTAATATCATATTCGACAGGTTATAAGTTCTTTATTTAATATTGCACTGTTCGACTTGTCTATAGTTTACTACTCTATGCATATCAGTCTCGTGTTATTTTAACATTTAATTTCGCCCAAAAACACGGGTGTTCGACCATGATCATGTGGTGCTAATTCATTACATTTTAATGCAGTATAATCACAAATAAAAAATATTTTGTTATATTACAAATACATATTAGTATGTGCTGAGATCTACTGAATAACACAGAACGCTTGAGGTGCCTGTTTCTCGATGTACTGCCTATTTCGTACATCTCGAATGTTCTAACAACTTGACACTTAATTTCAAATGAAACACAAAGTTTGCGATGCCTTTATTATTCAATAATTTTACGTGTAAGCTATAAAATAGTATTATTGTTAATTTTGTATAATTATATTCACCGCTGACAATCGTGATATTTGGTTCGTAATAAAAGCATTTTAGTTAGAGGGTATACCATCCAAAGTTTGGTTTCATAAGTATTCAGGATGTGATTGTTTAATTGTACGACAGGTGAGAAATAATTGTCATCTTTGTTTACGCAGGGTTAGCCACCGTCACTATGTGGTTCATCAATGGATGATTTATTTATTTTAAGACCGTCATTGCTTTTAACATTTAATGCTAGTTTATTTGCTAGGGCGTGTCGTGCGTCACACTGATAATAAAATTTTAATACTATTGCTTCGTTTTATTTTGTAATCCTACATCATAAGAATATTTTGAAATTGCGTGACTATCCACGCTAGTAATGAAAATTATAAGTGTTTGGATATATAGAATAACTACACAAACAAGCTACTGTTAGAGCCCTAAAAGTCAATTTACGATGACGAAAATAGCTCGTACATAGAAGCGGTGTTAGTCATCCTAAAATGTTACATACTATAAAAACCTTTATCTTCAACAAAGTATTGTAGAAAATATAAGATACAGAAACATGAAGGGGACTGTAAACGACCAATGTCTAAACCCTGACTGCATCCAACAAATCTGCTTATTATTCGCACGCCGCGCGCCGTATAAGTATAATTCGCAAGCATCCGATGACGGCGTAGTGGTTAGTGTAACCGACTGCCACGCCTGAGATCGCGGGTTCGATTCCCGCACAAGTCAAACAATTGTGTGCATGAACATGGATGTTTGTCTTGGTCTGGGTGTTTCTATGTATAATATGTATGTTTATCCATTGTCTAGTGCCCATAGTACAAGCTCTGCTTAGTATGGGCTAGATGGTGTTGTGCGTATGTGATAGAATATTATTATTATATTATTCTCGTCTTCATTTACCCAATATAAGAACACTAATAGCATGAACAATTATTATAATATACTTAATCTACATTCAAATTTAACTATGCAGTCTCGTGATCGCCGCTCCGCGTCAAGTCCGCCGCTTAAATAATCAAAATATTGTACTCACCAAACACGAATTACCTACCCAGTCTATGGACTGAACAACGGTTTGAGCCGGGAGTGATTGGTATACAGTTTGGTAGATACAGAGTACAATAAAATAAATATTTTAATGGTACAATAATGTAAATAGGTATGTACTAGAGGAATATTTTGTTTACACTTATGCACAGACAGATAGCATATGACACTGTATAAAATGCCGGTTGCACCGATTTAGGATTGCTGGTACTCTGGGCGTAATGTGTACGTGCTATCGTCGCTTCTGAAGCAAACGACTTAGCGATAAGATCAACTTCAAAATACATCACCACGATCGTAATTAGACGAATAAATCTAGCCCGTACGACGCTTCCCAGGAGTCGATACATCATGAAATCCCGCTAAATCACATATTATATATGTTGTTCGACCTCCTGGTCAAACAACATAATTATATAATATATATATTAAACCGGAGACGGTAGACCTCATGTACTACCTCTGCGACACCATGATGTCACGTATCCAATACACTTGTTATCGAAACCAAACCAAGCTGATACTTCAAGTAAATATCAGTTTACATAATATTGTCTTCTGTTTACGCGAATGTTATTCATTGAAATTAAACTACTATATACGGATTTTATCGCGTTGTTTATTTGACAGTGTTACAAAATTTTTTCAAAAAATTTTGTAACAGTGTCAAATAAACAACGCAATAAAATCCGTATATAGTAGTTTAATTTCAATAAATATCAGTTTATATATCTTGGCAAATACCTACTCCTTTAAATCAAATACTAATAATAATTAATCAGTTTATATATTAGTATTGGGCGCACTGTTCCATCAGCAGACCTAGAGTCCGGCAAGACCTCCAGGTCTGTTGATGGAACATGATGTAGGTAGGTACCTACTGAAGTACATGGGGCAACGGTGGCCCGTTGCGTGGTGCGCCACATCCTCCAGGTGATCTTTTTAATAGTGACATTCGGTTTTTTTTCGCGCTGTATTTGACGAATGACTGCGTCAGGTGGAAGGTAAAATCGCCATGACTCTATTGTTCGAAACGGGCTCAACCCGTCACAATGGTGGTGCCCAGTGCAGCTAAAAGAAAAACGTGCGATCTCCCTGAGCCAGCTTGATTGCAATTTTCTTCTGCGCTAAATTCAGGTATTCAATGTGTAGACTCCTGCTGGGGCGTCATGGACAGCACGACCTCTACGTCAAGCCTCCGGCAGGAAACGTTTGAATCTTTTGAATTAGCCAGCAGTTGCTTGAAAGCAGACACAGAATGTTCCATTTTGGGAGCGTATTGTCGGAAAATGCTCGGCTATCGAGGTTAAATTCCAGGTACTTCATCGTCAATCCAACTTCGATGTGAACCCACAGCATATAAGAAGTAGGTGTGAACACTATTACTATACTTTTTGGAACCCTACCATCATTTTACCCATAGTGTTTTTGCTATAAATGTCCTCCTATAAATCAGAGAGAAAGATTTAATATATATTACTAGTACTTATAAAATATCTTTGCAATAATTATAATTTTATTTTATTCTTGAATGCATTAACACGCCACGAACAACACTTCATCATACTGCAATGATACTGCAGCTGTCAACAAACTAAAAATAATGTAACTTTTGACAGCTATTGATAGCACGTCAGTGTCAGACTGTCAGAAAATCTGATAAGACTATTTTATTGTTGATGTGTCGTAAAATGTAAAGATAAGATTATATTTTATTTAGTATTTCAAGAGATTATCAAAAGTTATAACAAAATGTTAATAACGGTTAAAAATATTATTTCGCCGATATGTTTCTTTAGTAAAAATGTTTATCGTGCCCTCTCAACAACGGCTGTTCGAAAAGCAAAGGTAACTATTTATTGATCATGAATAATTAATTAAGTAACCGGTTATTATGCACCTATAATAAACCTAAACATTAAACCGGCATGACTTGTAATTAGTATACGCTTTACCGGTTTAATGTTTATTTTCTTACTAGTATCCGAGGTGATCTTGTGGCTTTTTGATATAAGCTTATCAGCTACGACCGTCGCCTCTCGGGTCTTCTGAGTGATTTATTGATCAAGAACAGAACAGACGTGCAACAATTCTTTTTTTATATAATTGTTACATTTTTCTTATTATCATAGTTACTAAAGTTTAATCTGTTTTCGACATCGAACATTGCTATTGATTCGAAATGTTTCAGGAAGAAAGGATTAATGTTAAAAATTGGGATATGAATTATGTAAAAGTGGGCACTGGAGCTCACAATGTGCTATTGCTGCCTGGTGCCTTAGGTACTATATGGTCAGAGGCTAAACCTCAAGTGGAAGGATTTAACAAAGAGAAATTTACTTTAGTTACTTGGGACCCACCAGGCTATGGCAAAAGCAGACCCCCAGAAAAAGAATTCACTACTGATTTTTATGAAAAAGATGCTGATATGGCTCATGAATTTATGAAGGTACATAATAAGACTTTTAATAATAATCTATTAAATAACTTGCTATTGTGGAATCAGCAGGCAACTATTAATTTATGTTCTAAACAATTCTATATTATTTTATTTACTTTGTAGGCTATAGGGATCCCCAAGTACTCTCTCATGGGATTCAGTGATGGTGGCATAACTGGTTTAATCCATGCTGCTAAATACCCTGACTCTGTGAACAAGTTGGTAGTCTGGGGAAGTAATGCCTTTATACTGCCTAAAGAACTGGAAATGTATAAAAGTAAGTTTTTATATGGTTTATGTATTCTCCATATGACATTTTGTGCAGATCTGTTATTGCATTTGTCAACTTTTTCTGTTTCTCTGATGAGGACAACAAAAAGTTGAAGTATGCATGATAACATACTATATTCTTTTAAGTTTTGCTTATATTTTATTTGTTGGTATACCTATCTGTTACAGAAATCAAAGATATTAATGCATGGTCTAAAAGAATGAGAGATCCATTAATTGAAGTTTATGGAGAAAAGCTATTTGCTAAATATTGGGCCTCTTGGGTGGATGCAATGGAAGCTATTTTCAAAGAAAAGGATGGCAATATTTGTTCAGAACATCTGAAGAACATCAAATGTCCTACTTTTATTCTTTATGGACAGAAAGACCCTTTAGTGGAAAGTGTGCATGTATCCCATTTGCATACACACATTGATGGTTCCAGGTATCAGTTTAAAAGTATAAATAATAATTTAAATAAGTAATAGAAAATTATATTAGTTCTGTTTGAAAAGTTCAACTTTACAAAATCATACAAGATGATTTTTTAACAAAAATCTTATAATATTTCTCATTAATTGGCAACCAGTTTTACAAACTTCAACATGATTATGTAGTTGGCAATACCAATGTATTTTCAAACTTGAATATTCTTCATCATAATCATAATCTAGTCCAATTCCACAATTGCAGAAAATATTTTGTCTGTGATGAATGATGATGTATGAGATTACTGTTCACTGAGCCATGGTTTTTTTCTAGGATATATCTGTACCCAGAAGGCAAACATCATATCCACTTAAAATATGCTGAAGATTTTAACAAGAGAGTACAGGATTTTCTATTATTGCCATAATCAAGCAAACCAATATCAATTAGTTATAACCAAAGATAAGATTTAAGCATTTATATGATCTATTTGTATCTAATGGGAGTATAAGCAAACCTCTTTGTACTTCCAACCAGTAAAGCTATACTCAATGTGACAGAACAATAATCATAAATAAATTAATAATATAATTCTAGGGTGGTTATAGGTATTATAAGATGTGGTCATTTCACTTATTATAACATTCAGCTCTGTATATAAACTGTCCCACTGTTGGGCATGGACCCTTTCTCAATGTGAGAAGGGTCTAGGCCATAGTCCATTACACTGGCCAGGGCCCAGTGCAACTTCAAGAACATTGTGGAAATCGCACTGATAGGTACGTAGTTTACGCCACGAAGTTTTTCTTCTTTATTAAAGGGAGCCATAATTAACTATTTAATACGCACATAACTTCAGAAACGAAGTCTGAGAGAAATACCTTAGTCTCAACTTGATCGCTGCGTGGCAGTCCAATGACCTCCTGCTAGGCTCTATCGCTGCTGCAACTCTAAGACATCATTATAAACAATAATGATATTTTGATTCTGTAAGGGTGGTGGTATTTATTCAGCGCAATATTTTTTTAGAGTAGGTTGTTGTTTTGTGTCATTATTTTAGCAATTATTTATTTAAATAGCACAAAACGAATGCTTAAGAAATAAAGCATTTAAAGTCTGTCACAGTGTGGTACAGCTGTAAATGTTGGTATTTATATTATTTATATAATATGGGTGCTATATATATTGGTTTATGTTACTCAATTTATTTCAAGACTGTTTTATTACGACATACAAAAATAAATTTTTTACATAGTTTAAAAACCTTTGTTTCAATATATTTTTACAAGACATGGTGATTTGTTGGCCAAATGCTAATTCAGTAGGCACATATAAAATTAGTAAGAGGTTGTCACCTCTTACTAATTTTATATGTGCCTACTGAATTCGATCCAAATGCGAGTAAATACAGACCTATTTGACAAAGCTCTGATATCGCTCCGAATCCGTGAAAATTCACGCACAGAAGTGTGAGCGTTTACGCACCACATCTCATTCGTATCCGAGAAAAGGAATTTCTTTACCCGTAGGGCTATTCAATGATCAGCACCCAAACGATTGTATTAGAAATGGATTCCGACGCTTGTAAACGTTTATAAAGTGCACAAGGGAGACACAAGGTCGCCTATTCTATTACGTATTTGAGTCGCACGCACTGCGTACGCACTTACTTCTACCCTCCGTTCACGACGGATCAGAATAGAACGTAGCATCAGATTGGCCGCTGGCTCGTCTGCCTACAACAGTAGAACTTATTTATACAAGGCAAGTTACAAGTCTAGTGTTATTTCTTACTTGGTGAAAAACAGGAATTGAATCATACTTTCAATTACAAGAAACTCACGTCGAAGAACAAAATCATAATATAAAAATGAAACGCCGCGGTCATAGAGGAATTCATCAAGCATACTACGTAGTTTAGCAATGCGGATAAAGATAGAAACGAAACTGAAACCTCCCACAATGTTGGTGTTAAGAAGCTAGATAAAAAATATCTACCATTCGAAGAAAATCTATTTGGATTATATTACAACCAGCAAACAAACCGATTGCAGCGACATCTAGGTCCAATTATTGTGGATCTAAAACAGAGGTTCCCAGCCCAGACTTCTTTTCTCATAGACCACTTTCAAAATTTAACTGGTTCCGGTGGACCCCCTGTAGCTAGATTTCTACCATATTCTAAAAAAAATTATCAAATCTCTATGGGCTGACTTATTTTTTGCTTCTTAAAATATTATCTGCCTACATTGATAGGTGAAGCCAAGCCTACATTTTAGTTCTTCACTATCGAACGGAAATACATTTTCTCGTGGACTCCCGCTTACGAATTGTGGACCCCCATTTTTTTCACGCCAACGTAGACCCCCGTCGAGTTTCTCGTGCACCCCTGGGATCCACCTGGACCACTTTGGGAACTAATAATCTAAACCATCTATGAACCAATTCAATCACAAAAAATATCGTTAAAATCGGTCAAGCTGTTAAGGAGTTTACTTAAGGAGATCAGCATAATATTTGGTTTATATTATTACAGTAGGTTATTGGGTGGGCAGCGGCTGCGATAGGTAGTTTTGTATTTGTACAGCGGGTAGCCGTCGCTATGGTTGTTTATTTTACAGTGGGTATTAACTTCTTGAACGTCTAGGGGAAATACGTAAAAAATAATTAAAAATTCATTGTGCAAACAATACACAAACGGACAAATGTATGTGCGCTCGACACTTGACTCATTAACGAGTCAAGTGTGCAGCGGACATACGTTTGTCTTTTTTTTTTATGATGACTCATTTTTGCGGACAATCGTATGTCCGCTCGGCAGTTGACGGTTTAAGGCTGATGAGAGTTGTTTATGTTTTCCCGCATACATCATGATGATAAAGTACTTGCTTATTTAGATCATTAGTACATAACGCGATACGTTGCAGACGCATGTAAGTAGGTACCAACATGCTAAAACAACTCATTTTCTGTAAAAGGATGTTGAAGAAAAATTACAGAAAAATTCCCATATTTTATTTTCATTCACTTATAAGCATGATTCATTTCAGAATAAAACAATTTACATTCAATAACACATAATTTAAGGTTGAAGTGACTCATATTTTACTGTACAAGTAAAAAAAACTTGGCGCGCTCCTATCGACCACAAACAAGCAGATTTAACATAGTATGGCGGCGTAACGCCCTTTGTTCTGATAATTTATTGTTATTTACTTTGCAACTATATACTTGAATATGTTAGTTAAAGGATAGTTACTAAAACTTGCATATTTTAAACACAAAAAATCGACTCAATTGTGCTCTACCATATGAAAAATACAATTTACAATCGAAGTATAACTTCAACAAGAGCAAATGAAGTACGCATCGACTTAAGTTAATAAATATGTATTGCACTCGGTACATAACGTCGAGTTATAACACTTGATCCACCATGTTGCAGTATACCATCGACAATGACTAATTGTTCGACATACAAGTTATTGTAAAAAGGTTAATATTGAAATTCTAAGGCACACATTATGAGCTAGTGTCCTGTAGACAAAATGGAAGCACAGTACGATTTCTTATATATGCCAATGTTTGTATGACGTTAATGAACCATAAGTAAACGTTTTACACGTATATAGACAAACACACATAAGCGACCTACCTCGATAAATACATAAGAAAATATAGTGACAATCATTCGCTAATTCCAGTAAGCTTGTTCTTATCTCATAAATAATTTCTCTAGTTACAAAAAATAGTATACACTGAATGGACATCACATACGAGTCGCGCGCAGCGGCCATTGCGCTGCTGGCGCTACAGCACCATAGTTGCCTATGCACTACTGTGATCCATCCGTTACATATATTACACTGAAATAAGATTACTCTTACAAATACATAACGATACAATATTACAACATTATCACCGGGATTATTAACAATACGGCTTTTAATTAATTTTAAATACGTTTTATTCGTTACGTTTACAAAAACCTAATGTTTTAATAGAGAGAGTCAAAGGCACACACTTTGTAAAAAAATCCTACAAGTTAGTCTCAGTGTCTCTTTTATCACTGTCGGCGTGGCGGCGCTCGTTATACGTACACGGGGCCCTGGTTGTCGTTATCGTCGAGGTTTATTTTGTTCGTGTAGCCGTCGTCGAAGAACCGTCGGAAGGTGAACTCGAAGAAGCCGTGGAACGTCTTACCGTTGTCGAGGAGCTCGCTGTCCGACTTGTTGGAGTCGGAGCTGGCGGAGTTGCGCAGCTTGTCGGGGTCGACGGGGTCAAAGTTGGACGTGTCGGTCGCGTACTCTATGCGCGGGATGTAAGGCGCTACTTGCCGCCGCAGCCCCTTGTCGAAGTCGATGCCTTTGAGGAACGGGTGGTTCTTTACCTCGTTGGCGTCCTTGCCCAGCCGCGTCTCCTGGCCGGAGCACAGCTGTAGGATTAGATCCTTGCTCTCCGGCGACAGGTTTGCGGCATCCGGAACGTGAAGTGTACTCTCCCAGTTTATTACCTGCATTATAATAACACATTATAAAAGATCCAACATACGTACGTAATTTACGTTACTCAATTTAGGAAAGGGAAGAGGTCCGGCCATAAGTTTCGGTCGTCGTACATGGAAGAAAGTTAACCATACGATGCTGTGTGTATAATTGGAGGAAGCGAATGTTGACCATACGATGCTGTGTGTATAATTGGAGCAAGCGAATGCCAAAATTTGCGTCGTCACGTGATGTAAATTTAAAATACATGTTGTCTAACTAAAAAGACGGGGCCGCTATGCTGTCCCAGTTCTCATTGAATCTCTCTTTAAACTTGGAATTAACTCTATCATTGTTTTATTAATTGTATACAACGAAGGTGGCAAACTAGCAAACGGATGAAAAAATCTTAACCGAGATTGATCATCTGCGAAGGAGATATATGTGTATGCACACAAGTGTGTGCTCACACAAAAGTGCACTATCTATAACACAACTTTTATAATCGGATGGGATGGCAATCTGACATGACCGGAGAGATCAGGTGCAGGACCAACGGCCTTAAGAGCTTACCAAAGCACTGTGGTGTGTAACACTGTCAATTCCTTAATTCCGGACTGCTATTGAGAGTTTCTTATCAGAAAAACCCAATAACTTTTTGTTTGCCCGATCTGGGATCCGAACCCAACACCTCGTATACAGCAGTCGCATACACTAACGTTGCGCCACCGAGGCAGACAACTTTGATCGATGAATTTAAATTCTAGGGGTATAACTAGCATGTTGTGGACTCCTAGAAGCAGCAATTAACCCGTTCAGTGCCCAGAATTCACCCTATGAGTTGAACGAACCCCAGCCCAGAACTCGCATCCGAGTCGTGTGATGAGAGATTTTAACTCTCGGATGCGAGTTCTGGACACACGAACGATTTTTTGTTCGACTCATATGGCGAGAGCTGGGCACTAAACGGGGTAACGATGGATAGGTAGGTGAGGCCGTGGGCATATGAAGGCCATAAAATGTTTACGTAAGCGTAACGTACCTTAAGTTGCGTTTCGGCGGGCGTAGGTGCAAGGAAGGGTGGTGAGCCCACCAGCATCTCATATAATATAACCCCGACCGACCACCAATCACACAGCTGCGTGTAACCAGTGCGCGTGAGCACCTCAGGCGCGATGTAGTTGGGCGTGCCGACGAGCGAGTGCGCGAGACAACGCTGGTGCTCGCGCTTGCGTCGCCTTTCTAGCGGCTTCAGCTGGTGGCAGCGGCACTCGCCCATCGCACCCCACTCGCCGTCCACAGGGTCCATCGAGTCTTGTCTGCCGTGATCTGGATGAGAAAAAACACTTTTATATCAATACTGGATGTTCCCGCGGTTTCACCCGCATTTATCGTTACTGCGCCGCCCCCGTGGGTCGTAGCGTGATGTTATATAGTCTATATATAGCCTTCCTCGATAAATAGGCTATCCAGCACTTAAAGAATTTTTCAAATCGAACCAGTAGTTCCTGAGATTAGCGCGTTCAAACAAACAAACAAACTCTTCAGCTTTATAATATTAGCATAAATATATTAACAATCCAGAGCATCTCCAGGTTGAGATAGCTCAAAATGGCTGTCTCGTTTGATATGTTTTGCATAGAGCCTATTCACATAGGTACTATTGTCTATTACAAATGACTACAGATAAATATTATTTCGAACCTGAAATGTTTCTTACCTAATATTATTAACTTTTTCTTTATTTTTAGAATTTAGTTTTGTATGGACAGTGACATATGGCATAATGACTGGAACACCTGGTACATAAATGAGTTGTAAAATACTGAAATTATAATTTGATGGTGATTTAAAAGAGTGGCCTTGAGTTTTTTGCAGGTATCTTTTCATAGGCTCAACCTTTTGCCTGAACCTTGCAACTAACATAAATGTAAATTCAGTAAATGTAACAAACTCACTAACCCCTTTGACGTTCATAAGTGTTACTTTGTGACTTAAGTGAATAAATGATTTTTGACTTTGACTTTGAATTTACCCATATAGTTGAATTTTGGTCACCTTTCAATTTATTTTAAATGTTGCAGTTTTATCTTGTGTCTATATAAATACTTTGGCATTAAAGTTAACCTTTTAACCGCCCCACTTCATAACAGTTGTCGTGCCCCCAGCGCCCGGCACAGTGAATCCAAAATAAATATGTACTTACAAAAATAAATACTTATTTTTAGGACTTCTAATTATGAGACTAAAGTGTATTAAATTGTCAGTGATTACTTATTTATCCATTTACACAATATAAACATTTTTTGAATAGAAAACACCGTAATTAAATAAAAAAGCAGATTAAACGAGCTGTGGTATCTGGTCGGCAATATACGACGCTGGCGAAATGGACACGAAAATATTTGTCGGATTAATCCGACGTAAGCGGTTAAAAGGTTAATAGGCTAGTTGGCTGTTTAATTTTAAACTTTATTTTACACACAAGAGTAAATAGCAATCTTTTCGTACAAACAGTATCAAAATCGGTTGCAAAATAAGGGAATAATTAATATATTAAGCTTAGGTAAAAGTAAAAGTGGCAGTGTCGTCCGGATATGACGCTATTTCCCTCGGACAGCCGCGTTTCAATAGCGATTAAGTCCTAGTTTGTATGGTGAATTCTTTTTTGTCATTTAAAAATCACCCCTGCTACCACATTTGAAGTGGTTGTAAATATCCTACTTATCTATTAATTATTATTAAATTTAGAAAAATCTTTGTTATTCAGAGGTTGGGTAATGTAACTATTTGACTAAAATAATAAAAGATTTTGAATCAACTACCTTATACAATTAATGATGTGATACTGAATTCTATGTTTATACCAAATATCAACAGCTCATTCTTTGCGATTACAGAGTTAAAGACTAACAACAGATTGACAGCCATTAGTGCAAAAAGCACCAGAGTTTTACACATATGGTATAGTTATAAGAACCATTAGTTTACAATTAACCTAGTAAGATTGTAAACTAACCGAATAATTGTATACATTTTTGTTAGATCGTAATCTTACGAGGCCTAGCTTTTAGATTATGAATCAACATGCACTATTTACTAAGCAGTGAATAGTTTTCCAATCTAACGGTTTTATAAGGAACTAGATGTGCCCGCGGTTTCACCCACGTTTATGATTACTGAACCGCCCTCGTGGGTCGTAGCGTGATGTTATATAGCCAATAGCCTTCCTCGATAAATGAGCTATCCAACACTAAAATAATTTTTCAATTCGGACCAAGTAGTTCCTGAGATTAGTGCGTTCAAACAAACAAACAAACTCTTCAGCTTTATAATATTAGTATAGATATCGGCGCATATACATTCCAAAATGTTGACAATACTGTATATAAGTACATGCACTGCATAGGACCATGCAAAATAGGTATCGCGTTGTACGCAATTTTATTCGAATGGAATTATGGACATCACTAACAAAACCTAACTTATTTCGTCTAAGACTGCCAAACACCGATACTCAAAGGCGCTAGTCGTCTATGCATTTGACACCAATTTATTGAATAGTGTGTCTATTTGTTAAGCACATCACATTAATATGACAATTTTTATTCAATGTAATTATATAACAAGTTACTCACCATTTCTCTGGTAATACTTTGAGTTATGAGTCCACCTAAATCCCGTACACAGACCGAAATCAGTCAGCTTGATATGACCGTCCCGGTCTATTAGTATATTATCGGGCTTGATGTCCCTGTGGATGAAGCCCATTTTATGGACGCTCTCCACCGCACACGTCAGCTCCGCTATGTAGAACCGGGCGAGACTCTCCTCGAATATACCCAGCTTTATTAACAAAGACATCAGATCACCACCAGGTATATAGTCCATAACAAAATATAAGTTATCCTTATCTTGAAAGCTGTAATACAGTTTAACGACCCACTCGTTGTCGGCTTCCGCCAATATGTCTCTCTCGGCCTTCACATGCGCCACCTGGTTGCGCTTGAGCACGTCGGCCTTCCGCAGGGTCTTCATGGCATATAGATGACTAGTATCAATCTTTTTCACTAACGTCACTTCCCCGAACGCGCCCACACCGATCGGCTTTATTTTCGTGAACATCGACTTATCCATCTTAGCTCTCTTTAATCTGATGTAGTTCGATTCTTTCTGAGATAACATCTTCCTCATCTGACATTGCGCCTCCGCACTTAGACCTATTTTAGTCATTTCTTTCTCCAACTGCATACGTCTAAAAGTTCGCTGTTTGTACGATTTCAGTATGTTTTCAACATGTTGTTCCATAAAGAATTTAAAAGCTTGAGGTGAATAGTTTCTGACTTTGCAATCTCGCCTCTCATCCTCCTTCTCTTTGCTGATGTTCTTTCTCTCGGGTATGGGCGACTGATGCCTGATCTTCTCCACGCCCTTCGGCCGACGCTCCGACGAACCATTCGAACTTTTATCCGAACTAGACGTCGCTACACTATCTTTTAGAAGATTATTGGTGCAATTTTGATTGGGACACTTAATTTCTACCTGCGAAGATTCGCCATTATTCGAAAACTTCTTATGTAATGGGGAGTGGTGGGAATTGACAGTGGTCGTGTTATCGGCCTGGTTGCCGTACGGCGGCGGTGGAACGGGGTGCATCCCTCGCTGCACCGCCAGAGCCTGCATCGTGATCGCATAGCTCGGCGGTTCCGTAGTAGGGACGGTGGGAGTGGTGGCCGTCGGTATCACGGGAGGTGTCGGACACGGCGCGTGCGGCTTGGGCGCTAAGGGATAGCTCGGTGGCGTCTGCGCCTGTTGCTTCTGCTGTATGGAGCTCGCGTACGACGGCGGGGGAGGTTGTGCGCCCGAGCTCGCCACAGGCGACGGAGCCACGGGCGCGATGGCCGTCTGAAGGACCGGCTTCTGCACTTGCGTACTCTTGACGGACTGCATGATTATAGGCGGCTGCACGGCTTGTCTCGCGGTCCACGCCTGAATAGGCGTGGGGCGAGTCATGCCCGACGCCGAGCCGGTCGACTGCGTCACCGTGATGGGACTCGGCGAGCCGGCTGAGGTGCCGCCCGAGTAGATCCCCGACGACGGACTCTTTCGGTAGTCCTGCGACTGCGTCGGGCTCTGGCGGTTCTGCATGGAGACCGAGTAGGAGGGCGGGGGCGGCACGCCCGACATGGGGTAGGGAGGCGGGAGCTCGGCGCCGCCCGCGCCCGTCTGGTAGATGCTGAGCGCCTGGAACTGCTGCGACAGCTGCTGCTGCACCTGCGGGCCGTTCTGCACGATCATGGGCGTGCGCGCGGGCGGCGTGGGCGCGGCGGCCACAGGCGAGGTGCCGCGCGCCGGCGGCAGCGGCGGCGCCGGCGACATGCGCTTCATCAGCTGCTGCACCGACGGCATGACGGGCGGCGTGGACGGACATCGCGGGGGAGGTGGGGGCGGCGGCTCGGAGAAACCCGACG
This sequence comes from Catocala sponsa, assembly GCA_963564715.1. Taxonomy (NCBI): domain Eukaryota; kingdom Metazoa; phylum Arthropoda; class Insecta; order Lepidoptera; family Erebidae; genus Catocala; species Catocala sponsa. Next base: position 5,129,479 of record OY751337.1, read on the forward strand.
GCGAGTACTGTCTGCTCAGTTTCTCATGGGGGAGGGGCGGCGCGTCCGACGGCCGCGGACTGTCGGACCGGGAGCTCCCTGCGCCGGAGTCGAGTGCAGGGCTCCCTCGGTGGAGGTTGATCTCGCGCTCTAGACTAGGTTTCCTTATAAGCTTAGTGCTCAGGGCGTTTAAATTGCTCGGCTTGAGGACTCCATTGAGAGTTTCTTGTTGTTTCGACAGGTAATCGAGCGCCGCATCGAATCGCCCTCCAGCATATTTTAGCGCCCTTACCGCTGGGTCCTGAAAAGCGAAAAGAACAATCAATATTTCAATTTAATTATAATGCAGTCAACATCAAAATTACTGACCGGATTTGTAAAGAAAAATGGGAAAAGCAGAAGAGCAGCAGCTTCCCTAAAATGGTTTATTATATTTTGCGTAATTAAATAGTTAATTTTCGCTCGCTTTAACGGTGAAGGAAAATATCGTGGAGAAACCTGCATGACTGAGAATTCGCCATGATATGTTAAATCTGCTAACACGCATTGGGCCAGCGTGGTAGATTATGGTCTAAACCTTCTCACGCTAAGAAGAGGGCGGTATGCAGCAGTGTAGTTTATATTAGTAGCCCTATATGTAGTTTATACACATATAGAGCTGATATTCTCTGTGATGAATTAGTATGAAACAACGCCGTCGTAGACACCAGCATGTCGATGCCGCGCTCATATCGTCGCTTGTACCGCGATCAACGCATATCCACGACTAATCTGTAGATGCTGATTTATTTTGTGCATGATACACGGCATTGACGTACTGCTGAGCGCCGGCTACCAAATAAGTTAGCCCGTACCGATTATTTTCTTAAAACCATAATATTTGAGTAGTAGAGCCTCGCTGATTTCGGTATGAATTGGCCGGCTCGACCGGGGAAGGACTACCCTCTCACAGAATATCGACGTGGAATAGCAGTAGTCCTACAGTTGTGTTTCGTTCGGTGAGTGAGAGTACCGGCGGCCCAATCACTCCCTTTCCTTCCCACGTCCTTTCCTAAAGGGTCAGCAACGCGCAAGTGATGCCTCTGGTGTTGCAGGCGTCCATAAGCTGCGGTGACCACTTACCATCAGGTAGGCAGGCCGTATGCTTGTTTGCCACATTAAAAGTATAAAAAAAATATATATATAGGTTGTTTACAAACATACATAGACTCACACTATTGTACTCCTGAAGCTAGGTAAAGGTGTATTATTACACGCACATTTCGCCAGCACGTATTCTGTACTATGATCGATTGGACATATTTCCAAACACCGTCCCAAGAAAAATCGTAATAACCCAATGCCCGACCTGGACCATAAGTGGGCGCCTCCTGATCTTCGTTCAACGCGATCGTCTAACACGACAACGCGGGATAAATAAACTACAACCGATAGTAATGTTTCTTTCAAAAGGCAGTTGCACTGTAACTGCGTGACTTTATTTATTCAGTCCTATTTGGTACAAAACCGTTTTTAAGCCAGGTTCTTATATAATACGGCTGCTACAATATGAAGTCAAATGCAGCAAACTACTATGAGAAATATGTATATTATACAGATATATAGGAACAAGTGAATCATAAGTTTAAGTCCAAATATACAAGATAATTTCTACTTTATATTCAATCTATGTCCAACAGCAATATGGGTTTCCTTCCCTTTTTTAGTGATTAACGCGTATAACACGCGGATAAGCCTCGCGACTGCTGTTGCATTGTGGATAGTGGGTTCGAATATGACTCAGACAATTATTTATGTGATCCACGCAATGTCTGTTTCTGGGTCTACTTTGCGCCTGTTATTTGAATGTTCGTAAAATCCCCATCACACAGAGTTTGACCCATAATGTGAAGTAAGAACATGAAAATAATTATATCACTAACGAGAAAATATTCTCTATCATCTGATATTAGCTTACTCTTGTACGACACAAAAGCTCCCACTGGGACGAAGTGTCGCCGGTCTGCACTGACTGGCCCCCACATAAGATAACTTGCTCTTGGCAAAAACGACTGTGAAGGGTGGATTGTGATGGATTATTGACCTGACATCTCTAGTGTTAACAAGGATTTTCAATCATCTGATGGGCATCATATTGGACTGCCTGTAAAAATTTCCAGAGGATTTCTTATTACCTATTTTATTATTCTATTAAATGTTTTTGTCTTCAAATATATTGTGTTGCTATCATAGATTATTATGCAATTAAACTATTACATAGGATAAAAACTTAATAATTATGTATTGATTGGTATGTATACATCAGTTGGCTATACAGCATTTATATATACAACAATTAAACAAATTATAGGTAAAATAAAAAATGTTCAATTCACACATAATATGGTAAATTTATATCATTTACAATGAAGGCTACAGGGGATAAGTAGTGATTTTATTAGTCCTTCTACTTGAAAAAGAGAATGTTAAGTAATATAGAAACAGGCAATTAAGCTGATCAAGAGATCATGGCAAAGATTGACCAGTAAAGTATAAAACTTTGCATGGGCACTTGAGAGTAACAGACCTAGGCGAAACTTCTCTGTCAAGACCAGAGAAAGACTAGAAAAGGAGGAACCTGCATTGACATATAGGCATCAAAAATGTGTTGAATGTACACACCTCGGAAAACAGACATGAGTCTATGTACGTATGTACTATTCAAGTATTATTGTTAGGCATGCTCAAGATTAATTAAGTAGAACATCTGATTTCTGACATTTACCAAAGGAACATATCTCTATAGACAGCAGGTTGCTCCCAGGTTAGTAGTAAGGTGCATTAATAGTGCATCATCATTGTATACAATGTTTACTAACATTGTATATTGTATTGTTATGTAAATATGATTGTCAAATTCTTTAACATCAAACATAATTTTGACGGTACTGCAACAGTAGGGCAGTGGTAGTGAATCGACTGCTGTGCATGACGTCTTAGCTTCAATACCCGGGTTGGATGCATTACTCGGTTTTTTATTAGCAGCACAGTGTCTAAACCTGTGCTCAGTTAATAGATTTGCCCCCTTTTATGTAAACTGAAAACCATTGTTGGTAAAATGTGGGGCATTCCTCCATTACCTACCCTTTTAGTGATATATGCATAAGACTAAGGGTGAATTTAGAGCATATTTTAGTTATGGCTATTGAGAATTTGAATTGATCCTAAATAAAAGGTATCTGTCTCGCAAAGAACCAGTAGATTCAATTATATGATTTCTATATGTAATAATGAACTATATACATAATTCAGTAATTAACAAATTATGGACACTTATTATCTATTATACATGTATAATACAACAAACGGTGGCAGATTATACAAATATAATAATATCAAAATTTTTAGACAGGTTGTCTCTGAGTAAATTTCATACAAAAATGTTGTGGGCGCAGAGCTTAAAGGCAGTTGCCTACTTTTTCTTTACATCCATCTGTTCTGGTTGAAATAGAACAACTACATGTACTTAAATGTCAACTGTCATATAATATGTAAATGATGAATGCACGTACATAAAGTATGGATTAAATTTTTTTCTTTGTAATTAATTATTCTGTCATTAGCAGTATCATAGCCCTATGAGACAATTTTGAAAAAGTTACTACTGTATACCATAATAATGAGAACCATTATCTATTTATTTATTAACATATATAAAGAAGACAAAGTAATCTCTTACCTCATCATACCCCAGAGCAATCAGTTGATTTAAAGACTGAGGTAATGCAGTCAAATCTTTATCAAGACCATTTCCTGATGATGAACTGAAGCCAGAACTAACACCCGAACTGACAGTGCTCGCTGCAGATGAGCCAGGAGGTTCCGAGTTACCATTATTAGCAAATGGGAGTAATGAGTTGCGTATCTGGGCTAGCGCCTTCTGGTGATAGCCGGAGCGAGCGGCCGCCTGGCGGGGCGCCGGCGGGTTCATGGCGCCCGCGCCCGCGCCCGAGCGCCTCACCTCTCACCCGACCCCTCCCATCACACGAGCACACACCACCTTCTAAGCACACTCATGGTCACTATTCACCGTTCATTTAATATACACTCAAATATTTTACTGCAACTTTTAGTCCAGATGTGTTCAAATTCGTTTGTTTATTTCCTTTTCACTGCCTGGTTTGTATCAAAGTTTGCTTGTCCAGTACTTTCAAAGTTTTGGCAATGGACTGAAAATAAAATAGCATTATTTGTATTTCATTGAAAGACTCTTTCATTTCTTATAAGCTACTGTCTAATACATTCAAAGACAACTTCTTATCTTACTGGATTATGTTCTATTTGACATGGGCATAGTTCTAATATCATAAATAACAACAATATTACTGGAACATCCACCATAACCAAAAATGATATGTAAACTCAATACAATCACAGTAAGATTGGGTCCGAAATTAATTTATACCCAGTTAATCCTCCAGGTTCAATTCAAGCCAAAAGAATGTTCAACACGAAGCAATCATGACATAGTACTGTGGAATGCCAAAATTAGAGACAGCTTTGTTTCTTATGTATAACTCATTACAGGTACTGTTCTAGTAGTATATGTAATATCAACAAATTACCAGGATATTTCTCACTTTCTGCAAATCCGAATGGGCATCACAAACGTCATAATCGCGTAAAATAAAAATTCTATCGGAGAAGCTCTCACATTACCGATGACATCTTTCTTGGACACCACAAATTAGGATTACAATAGCAATGTTCATACTCAAACAACACAACTGAGTATTAGCATAAACTTTTCCTTAGATGTAATAATATCAAATGTATTACGAAAACAAAGAACTCTGAAACACAGACATGCAAGTTGGCAAACCATACAAAGCGACCATTTTGAAGAATTACCACATTCTTTTGTATGTTCATAAAAGCTACAGCATAGTGACGTTTACAGATGCTCAGTATTTTATTTTGTTACTATAGGTATTTGTTGTTTTAGAGGAATTATATTAATTACTGAATATTGTTCCAAACATAAATTATGTAATACGACAAGATTTTATTATTTGTATTATATTATTTACTTTTAATAAATTTATATTCGATTATTTACTTTCTGAGACTATCGTGAATAGGTGATTTTCGATAAAAACTATAATGAATAGACAGCTTGCACCGAGTATAATCTATGGAACGATTATAGAATGATTACTACCAGTGTATCGATTTACGATAATTACCTGTGTATTTGTACGTAATCTGTAAAAATATAAAAATAAAACACAATTTGTTGTGAAGTTTTCATTGGTGATTTCATGTGATTTTCAGAGCAGGATTATGCTTTTCTAAGTTTTATATTACTATAATGTTTAGTGAGCGCTTATGACCTCCAAAATACGTAATACATATATTTAGCAAATTAGAGCCTTAATTCAAAATGTTACGAATTGTTGGTATGTTTTATTTGCTATTTTTACCATATTTTGTTGCACTGGAAGAAAGCTCTGTCTACGAATACAATGCGAACAATTTCAAATACCAAATTGAAGAAATGGATGGCAATTTCGTTATGTTTTATGCACCTTGGTAAGTACTAAATAGTATCTTCAAAACCTTCAACATAGGTAGCTATCAAGATTCAATTTTCCAATTAGAAAATGTTTATATTAGATTATAAAAAGATCCAGTGTTAATTTATGTAAATAATGCACTATTTTTCAGGTGCCGCCACTGTACAGAATTCCATCCTATATGGGCAGAATTGGCAGAGCTTGTAAACACTAAAGATTCTAAGTTTGCAATCGCTCAAGTTGACTGTACTTTACATTTTAAGCTTTGCAATGAAAACGACATAACAGGTAACATGCATTATTCTATCTATTTATTAAAAATATTTATTTCTAACTACACATTGATCAACCTTTGCTCTGACTTAATCTTAGATTATGGGATGATAATTTCTTGAGGAGGGATAGATCACCACATTGAATTTATTTAAAATATAAGCAATACCTATGTAATTAGGTCTCAACAGTGCTTTTTTTTTTTACGTGAACAATGCACTGACGCCTGGGTCTCCGCGGGGCGGGCGAAGGGGTTATGTCGAACTCACCGGGGTAAAAGAAAGATGGTAATGATGATAATAATGGACTTCCCGGTAATACCGACTACACCTACCACTGTGTTCCCCGACAAAACCTCAATCGGCGAGGCCGCGCGAATCACTTTCATATGCAGTCGCGACCCCGCCGAGGTTTCGGCCCGCCGTATGAAATGGCAGGCCACTAAACAACAAGACTACAGTTTGGGCACTACTACTTTTAAGCCCTACTGTCCCCCCTTGGCGTCCCATCGTGGCGTGCCCCGCATTAAGGTGCACAAGTCGTTACTTCCATTTCTCCACTAGGACCTAGCAGAGCTCGGACCAGGTCTCAAGAGTGCCTGCTTTATCTCATAAGGCTTTATTATTAGTTGTCCCATGTTGTGAATAGACCTTTCCTACCATTAATATAACATTGTATTCTGTAGGTATATTAAAGTTATTTGGGTGGCATACATATCTTATCTTATATCTATAGAGATTACAACTGACAAGGACAATAAATATTTGTTTATTGTAAAATTTTCAGGATATCCAACTCTGCACTATTATCATAAAAACACATTTTCACCTATAGAGTATAAGGGTACTAGGGATCTGCCATCCCTTACATTATTTTTAAGTGGAATCTTCACAATGAAATCAGAGGTAAGCTCAAGCCAAGTAGTTATCAGTATGTTTTTAATTTTTTTTTAGTTTCAGAAATACAACTCTGTCTAGGAATATTTCCTGTATTTCAGGAGACTTAACAAACATCTAAACAACAGATACTAAAACATCCAGACTCGGAACAATCATTTGTGGATCACACAAATTTTTGTCCTTGTTTTTTGAGTCTGAGATTTCAACCCACTGCATTCGGTGCAGTGTCAAAATCAATGAAATATAGTACCTAGGCCTCAGGGCCTGAGCACTATCCAAGAAATAAAACATCTAACAATATTTTATTTACATAATGAAATACTTATGTCTATAATAACAATATTACTTACTGCTAACTGTTGCACTTTTGTTTTACTTCAACTTTTTTATTTCAGGGTGTAAGTTCAGACAAAGACTCCACAGAGGTGAAAATATACAGCAGCATGGCTTACTTAAATGACCACAATATTGAAAAGTTTGTATCTAAAGGACAGCACTTCATCATGTTTTATGCATCATGGTGCAAGGCATCACAGGTATTATATACATAAGGAGATATAATAAACATTTATATTCTACTATTTCCACCAGTTTTTTTCCACAGTGGAAAATGTTGGAGGCCTATGCCAAAAGGAACACTGAACTATGAGACATTTTATAGCAAAAGAACAGAACACAAGTTTATGTATATTCAAAGTTCAGAATTAAAGGCTAATCTTTTCTACCAGTAATACTTATGTTAGGTACAAAAATATCAAATTGCCAAAGCCATAATGAGATGTAATATGATATAATAAAAATAATAATTATTTATTTGTCATTGTTCATCTATACAAATAAATAACATTGAAGTGTCTGTTTGTAATGTCAAAATAACAGCTTTTATCTAATGCATATGAAAGTGTATAAGGTACCTATACGAAATCATCTATTTTAAAATGTTTGTCTGTCTGTTTGTTCCGGGTAATCTCCGAAACGGCTAAACCGATTTTGACGGGACTTTCACTGGCAGATAGCTGATATTATAAGGAGTAACTTAGGCTACCTTGATTTTAGAAAAAAATTGGGTTCCGCAGATAAAAACACTTTTTAGTTAAAATCTACGCGGACGAAGTCGCAAGTAACAGCTAGTTTGAAATAAAATCAACAGACTAGAAAAAAGAAACAATTACAATTGGCTAAACATTTCTTGTTCTTCACACAAAACATATCATAATATTAATGAGTTAATGACCTGTCAAGGTAAGGTTGCAGGGCGCATGGCACGAAATAGGGATGCTTATTGTGAGCTATTTTATACACAAAAGTAAATAGCATGCAAAATAAACCATTTTGTAGAGCAGCTTTGAAATTGGGTATGAAAATAGGCAGCAATCAGTATTTTAAATTAGGGCTTGAGATATTGTAGTACATATTGTTATCTATCTCATACGTCTATGTCATTGTTCTTTCTTTTTGTGCTATTTGATATTTACTACAATCAGATTTGAATTCATTAACTAAATTGGAGTGTGTTCAGAAAAAAAAAATATAATAAGGTCATTGTTCTTGTGACTGTTATCCTACTACATCATGTTATGCATATAGTTTTGTAAAGAATTGAATATAGATTTTTGCATTAATTGATGTTTATTCGAAAGATCTTCATACTTTTACATAAATTAAAAAAGAACCCCTAGATCATTTCTACACAACACGGTCCAATTTATTTATTTTAAATGGTTTTAATTTAAAGTCCCATTTGATAAAATTTTGAATCTGAACACCTCAATGTATTTGTGACTTGTTCAATTATCATGTAGCACTCTCAAGTCTCAATGTCTATTTAGATTAATGGACAATGATAGACTGAAGTCGCTCACTCAAAAAAAGATTACAGACTTCTTTTCGAAATAAAAATTTGTGAATAATTGTATTATTGTATTTAATTGTTAATACGTAATAATAATAATATAGAAATAATAAATCAAGAATTTTGACCCCCTTCCCCCTCGTGGTTATTTAAACACTTGTTATTTTGAACTCTTGGTAATTTGAAATTTATCTCTGGTCCCTTGAGTTTCAAATTATCGAGAGTCGACTGTAAATGTTTTCAGAAACTGGCTCCTATTTGGGCGGAACTTGCAGTTCAGTACGCACACAATGACTACATACAGATTGGCAAAGTGAACTGCATGGACAATGAGATGACTTGCAAGACTTTTGATATTAAGCAATATCCTTACCTAATGTGGATTTTCAATGGCAGAATTGTAAGTAAAATTTAATATTATTAGAAATATTCATATAATATATAATTACTAGCTAACCCGCGCAACTTCGTCTGCTTCACATAAGAAAAGGACATTGTTCAGCTGCCATACATTGTTAGCCTAAGAACCAACAGCCACAAAACAATGATAAATATGAGGTTAAGGATGACCACATTCAATTAAAAGTGAATATAAGTCACAGACACTTCTGAATATTGCATACTACTTAACTGAAATACTTATTGTCGAGTACTCGACATGCACCTGCAGCGCCTAACCGCTGATCAGAGCGAGACTTCTACATCATCGCCCCACCGCCTCACTCCAGCCATCGACGCTCGCCCGCCGCACCGGCAGTCGGCCAAAGACAATCGCACACGGTCGTATTCGCGCATCATTTTTAACAATTGTTTTTACGCGCTCTAATTTAATTTAAATATTGTAAATCTTTATCTAAATCATTATACATTTCAAACTACAGTCCACTAGTCTCATTTATACACTCCATTGAGATATCGTCGGCAACACTTATGTACTGATCATGACATATCTATGACGAATTTCAATAATGGTATTTATAGAATAGCATTCGCATTAGCTAATTAATATAATAATAGCTAGGAAATAAATTCTCTGATAAAACCGTACACATATTGTTAAAACTGTAGGCATGGCAATACTGCGTGTCTCAGATTTAAAACAATGGATGCCGGTATATTTGAAATCGCGTAAATACTTTTTAAAACGAAAACATGATTCGAAAGTGTCCGTGAGATTGTAATGATTGATTATTAAGTCATAAAATAAAATACAAATTATTGTTTAGGTAGAATGTGTGTTGATTCATTGGGCAAATTGTTCATTGTCCTTTGCCCCCTTTGTGCAACATTTTTCATTGATGCGTCGCTCCTATTGGTCGTAGTATGATGTTATATAACCTATGGCCTTCTTCGATAAATGGGCTATCCAACACTGAAAGAATTTTTCAATTCAATCTAGTAGTTCCTGAGATTAGCACGTTCAACCAAACAAACAACCTCTTCAACTTTATAATATATTAGTTTATAAGTATAGATATAATTAGTACAGTGCTCTCTAATGTACTGACATCTTGTGTACCTAACTACAGAACTTAGCTGTGGATGTCAAATGGCATTCACTCTGTAAATAAATGATAAGTATTCAACTTAATCTTGCATAGTGTAATCCACAAAAAGTTCGTGTTCGTTAGGCAGGAGCTCTGCTTTTATAAAAAAGAAAAACTAACTAATCTCCTATGTGTTTTGCGAAGGCTCGTTCAAATTTCTTTCGTAGGTACCTTTTATTTACATTAATGGTTACGTGTCACCTCACATTAATTGTTTAAAAAATATATACTATATAATACCTAGTTTTATACGAAAATATTGATGGACTTTTATTTTTTACGAATTTAACCCATACACATTAACAAGTTCCTATATATAATTTTTCCCAGATGGGTGTAGCAGATGCAGATAACATAGAGGATTTAAAAGCTTACGTCGAGAAAATGTTGCTGACGGAAAACCATGACCCTGAGAAATTTATGAAGAAAAAGAAAGCTTTGCCTGTCGCTAGAATATCAGAGGAGACTTTCGAAACCTTTCTGGAAAAGGAATTTGTGTTTATAAATTATTTTGCACCATGGTAATTAAGAATATCTTGAATTTTAAGTTTACATATAGATTATATTTATTAAAAAACTAAAAATAGTACAGCGATAGCTCAGTGGGGAGACAAACAGACTGCAATGCAGAGGGTCTCGGGTTCGAACCTACATCGAGCACCTCTGACTTTCAGAAGTTATATGACTTCGAAATTATGTGCGTATTGATTGACAATTATCGCCTGCTCCGTGCCTCGGAAAGCACGTTAAGCTGTTGGTCCCGGCTGCCATGAATATCTATGGCAGTCGTTATTGGGAGAGTGTCGACACAAAAGATCCCATTGGGTCGAAGTGTCGCCAGTCTGAACTGACTGGTCCCCGCATAAGATAAGATAACTGTAGTGCAGTTGTCGTGACACTATCCTCCATTACCGAGTGTTCGAAAAAATATTCGAACAATCGCGTATCAGTAACGGTAAACCAGCGCCGGCCGCAAGACCATCTCTACCCCGGGGCCGTCGCTGGGTATAATAGCGATTATCAGAATTTCTTGCTCTACTTTATTTTTAATAAAAGCATGCATTCCTAGTTGACTAATTATAGTAATCAATCAGTAATAATGGAATGTATGTCGAAAACATGAAACGTGAATGTTACAAATCATTGCGCACCTTATTCGATTTCAGGTGCACGATCTAATTTGCTTTCATATATTCGATAAATTTAATTCGAATGCGAGATTCTACAATTTATCGTATCATTTATTATTTTTTGACGCCAGCAATCCCTTATCGCTATTCTTCACAATAAGGTGCTCTATTATGAAAATTTATGATAATCGATATGGGTGGCCAGAATGGGGAGAATACCCAAAAATAAACTGACAATCAGCGTTACCTCACAATATCATTATCCCTTTGTGCTGCGCCAGTACATGGTTGACCCGTTTAGTGAAATACTATAAAATAATGTTTGTTTATTTTACAGGTGCGCGCATTGCATGCAAATGAGTCCATTGTGGCTGAAACTGGGCGAAAGGTTCCAAAATGAAAGTCGCGTTCTTATAGCCGACGTAGACTGCGTGCAATCAAAGCCGATATGTGAAACAGAGAAGGTAACTAACGTCATGTCAATAAAATTCGCTAGTGTTAGACCAAAATAGGATTTGCCGCCAAAACCGAGATTTCGGTCTCAAGACAATCTCAGATACAGACGAAACTAAAAACATCGACCTATTCTTCAACTTCCGAGCTTACTGTTAAAAATTTAATGAACTATTAAATATTATTAGATTACAATTTTTTTTCATAATTGAAATGTTTTATATTGTACGATATGAGTTCAATTGCTTGAAGTTTCGGCTGTTCATTGGCAGAAACAGATACAATGGCCGAAACCGAATCTATGGTCGGTCATTAAAATTGTCAATTTATGATATTTCTATTAGGTACATACTGAAATATTTTTTTATTGCAGATCAATGGGCTGCCAACTCTAATATTGTACAAACAAAAGAAAATTGTAAATGTGGAACATGGTGGACGACCTCTCGAGAGCTTGATATCATTGGTCACTGAACATCTACAAGATACAGGGGCGACGACATCCGAAGAACAAACTGGCAACGAAGAGCCAACAACAACCAAAGATGAATTATAATGTTAATAGGTAGATCAATAAACAAATTTGTTAAATAGCTAATTGTTTTTATTACATATATGTTTGGATAAATGTACTGTAACCACAAATTATATAGAAACAGGTGGTAAATGCATGCAACGTGCGAAAACAATCGCACTCATACATGGTCGAATGTAATAATAGAGATTCTTGAGACTTGATCCGTATTATCGGCGTATGCTTATATTCATATGGGTATGTGAATGCATATTTTTATGGGTTAATTGCCGGCCTACATACATTGATGGCCCAGGATAAGTGCTAATTCTTGAGGTCCGCTGACGGTTTGGTGTCTTTGCTGATGTATAAGTTCAAATCTCGCCGCTTGGGCCGAACGAGACCTTCGGCGAAACCAGTGGATTTTAAGCTCGTGACTGTTTTGTGCGGTTACCATATCTGCATTATAACTCAGAAGACCAACAACGCATCTGTACCGAAGCTATTTATTTATTTACATCAAATAGAGCGACTTGGGCCAATTACACTATTTAATAATATAATATATAAATTTAAAATTTAACATTCATGCATTCTGCTCACAGTACCTCATACATTCTAATAATAATACTTTCCATTCATCCGAAAAAATATCAACTTCTGGGTTAAAGTCAAAGAGAGTGTTACGCTGCTTAAGTGACCGAGGAATGGGTGAGTTACAGCGTGCCACAGTACGGCACGCTGGAACCGCCAGCAATCGATGCTTTCTACCACGACGATAGTTGTTTGTATATTTCTTTCAAAGAATAACAGAGCCGCTCCATGGCCTGGCGTAGATCCCGTAATATAGCGTGGAATGACGCCACTGATTAGTAATTATGCAACATTGTGATGCTCTACATCATATATATCAGTTCTTAGAATTACTATATTTCCTTTGTGGCCTAACTTGTGTACTTTTTGGTAAAAATGGACATGTTTCGTAGCTAAGCCTTACTTTTGCCCACCGCTCAGTTACCTTGCTGTGTAGCTTATTATTTCTACTTTAGTATGAAATTATCAAAATAGTTGGAGTCTCACTGAATAATGAAACAGCTTTTCAGACAATCAGACTGGTGTTTACTTTGTATGTCTAAACAGAGTGATAAATATAGAAAAAGAAACAAATTTTTAAGCACGAGTTGCCACTCCTAGAATAGGTCCATTTATTTAAACTTACAACATTGTAATTGTATCTTGACTATGCAGACAATAAACTATATTAGGTGCGAGTGTGGCGGGTCCATAGACTGTAGGAACTTTGTGAAGAAAGTGTGTCACATATTAATGAATAATACAACTAAACTATAAATGCTTTCGCTCCACAGTCTGCGACTGAAAGAACGCTCCATCAGACTGTGTGGCCTGTCTGTTGATCTGCTTGTGTCTGTCTCTAGACACTATCTCCTCTAACACCTCTCCATCACCTTTAATTAACCTGAAAACAATACACAACTGAGGGATGGTAATAAAAAGTTTATATGAACTGAAAATTTGGTGGTCTGGTACTGAATGTGATTGCCGAATTCCCAGTAGAACTGGCCACAGTTCTTGACTCTGTTTGAGAACTGTGCCCAATGCCCAAAAGGCTCACCCCCTATTACATGGGACCGAATGGTTTTAGCTAGCAGAAATTGAGTGTGTAATACATCTCTGCATATTCCATTAGGTATATCAGTGGAAGATTATAACAAGTACAGGTGTACAAATTTGGGGTTGAGTTGACTCTCTCATAGCTTCTGTAACATAAGATTGCAGTTACTTTATGAGACCCCATTATAACGATCCAGCTGTCATTACAGGTAAGGTGAAGTAGTATTGGGTTTGTCTGTTGAAAACTATAGTAAGATGGAGTTTTGCAACCTACCTGGTAGCAGTTAAAATGTACCTGTAGTATACCTTTTTTCCCCCTTAGGAAATATTCAAATATATTTAAGTATATCTAAATATTACACAGATTTCTATGTATGTTCCAATGTGGATTAAAATATACAAGATATTAGAAAGATAGGATAACCTGTATCTGCCTGACTCTTCATCCAATACTTTCCTCACAACACTCTGCTTCTTCTCCCATTCCTCTCTGGTCATTGGAGCCATGGCTTTAGATTTCTCCATAAGTTCTGTAAAATAAATAAGAAAATCTATTATTCACAAAAACCAATAACGATAACCTGGAAAACGAAGAGGATACAATATATTAAATAAGATAAATGCCTCGGTGGTGCAGTAGTTTTGGTACATAGTTACTACTAATATTACTTATAAATTCGAAAGTAACTCTGTCTGTCTGTTACCTTTTCACCGCTAAACCACTCAACCGATTTAGATGAAATTTGGTACAGATATACATAGTTTAAAACCTGGGGTAGGAAATAGGCTACTTTTTATTGATGTAAGTACACGCGGGCGGAGCCGCGCGCAAAAGCTAGTAAGAATATAAATCCATGCAGTCATCCAAAATTTGTCATTTAATGTATTAGACTGACTTAATCCAGCATCACGTCTGTTGCCGCGCGTCGTATTTAGCCACAACCGTACTTTTGTAATTTCCACCTTATCTTATCATATCGCAATAATGATAAGCCGACTTCCTTCTTACTTACTAAGTTTCAAAAAATTATTTTATTGCGAGTTATACCTACATGGCTGATCATGTAAAATATTAAAATATTTAGTAAACCAAAAAGAGCTGCAAAAGCAAAAGGATAAATATTATATATTTATAAACTTATTTACATACTTAATCGTGACGGCATACCTAGGGGTATATCAGCTGAGGCATCATCTTCCTTCGCTTTGCTGTTGTCACGACTCCGACTTGAACTCTTACTTCTGTGCTTCTTCTTTAACTTTCTTTTTTCCTCTTTCAGCTTCTTTTTCAATGCTCTTTCAGTCTTCTTTTGTTCCTTCTTAAGCTTTTTCTTCAACTTGCGCAGTTTTTTCTTTTCCTGCGACGAGTCAGAACTGCTCGAGCTCGAGCTATCGGTACTTGATTTTCTACGTTTTTTAGACTTTTCCTTGCCCATATTTAAGTCGTATAATCACATATTCAATCGAAATAATGAATTATTTACATTCGTTTTTCGTTTTTGACAAGATCCAAGTAAAACGATAAGACTGACATTTACTCTGAGTTACTTGACGTGACATTTTTTTCAGTTCATAGAGCAAGTCTTATTAGATTTTGTCGGCATATGGAACAATTTCTAAAATACATATTTTAATTATTTAAAAACTTCATGCATAAAACAATACATTGCCAAGGGTATTCCGGCATTCTCTACTACCACCCAATATAAATATACTTCTCTATGCCAGTCAATCGTAGGGTGATGCAGAGATAAGAATAAATATGGTGCATACGCATAGGTACATTAATAGCATTATAAATATACATGTACCTAATAAACTAAAGAATAACACAAAAGTAATGATATTTCCGTAATATACTTATACATAGGTACTTACCTAAATATAATGCTACCTAATCCTATCCTAATCCTAATCCTAACTTCCTAACTCCTAACTTAATATTATAAAAGCGAAAATAAGTTTGTTTGTTTGTTACCTTTTCACGCCTAAACCATTGAACCGATCATCCTGAAATTTTGCATATACGTTGTTAGGTGTACAGAAACGGACATAGGCTACCTTTCATCCTGAAAAAAAAAACTGTTCCCGAGGAAAACAACAATAACATTCTTATGATAATAGATGGCGCCACGTGTCTTTCGAATCATGATTGAATTATATTATTACAAGCAGATTACAACCCGAATTGATTGTCAAATTCTAAATTAAAGCGAGCGAAGCCGCGGGCAAAAGCTAGTATATCATATAATTTAAATAAATTATATACATATAAATATATAGAAGCCTACATACATGCGTAACATATTAGGTACCTACTGATGAGATGGAACAGATAAACTGTCAAGGAAGAGAGCACGCACTTTTTTTAACTTGAAAGTGCAACGGTTTAAGGACATCCTGACTTCACGAGGGAGCGCATTCCAAAGTAAAACGGAATGGACGAAGAAGGAAGAATGTAGAAACCAGATATATGGGAGGGACAAAATAGGAGGAGGTTATTCGAAGGACGAAGATTTCTATCAAGATTGGAACATAGTTATTGGAGTACAGTTAAGGTCACAAGTGGAGACACTCATAGGACTAATATGCTAAACTAATATTGTTATTACCATTAAATATATTGATATGTACTTACCTAATAGTAGAGGCTGTTGTAAATTATTAATTATTACCCATATACAGTACCTATATTAATAATAAATAATAACGCATAAAATATTGAAATATAGTATCTCAAATCATGGATAGGTAAATTACACATGGTCATGGAACTTTAGTGATTTAAGTAAGTAAGAAAATTAATGTTGTTTACCAAAAGGAGGTTTTACAGAGACTGCGTTTGGTCGATGGTTTCAAGTTGGATACGTAAAATTGTGTGAATTTAACGTATGCTACGAATCAGCAATTTTTACTAACCATAATAAATAAAAGTATGCTTTTTTAAATGCCTTTAACAATACTTATTATTATATGTGTACCTAATAATATATCCATCCAATTCAAGGAATCGTGCGGTTCTAGCTTCGATTTCAAAGTTTCAAACAGTGCAAAATGTTATTAGGAAACACATAATTTGAAAACAAACATAGTCTAAGTTGTTGTTAAGGCCTGCGGTAGAGCTCCGATTCAGTTATGAATTTATGATCATGAACCCACTCCTAACACAAGCGTTAAGCTTAGCTTGAGGATTCTACATGTAAAGATAGGTACTGGTAACCTAATTAATATGTAACTCGAATTGTTATTAATCTTTTAAAAAAATTGAATATGGGGACTTCTATTCCACCACTCCTAACCATACTCGGTGGTTCTTAATGTGTAGGTAAATGTATCTTGATTTATTTTACTGATTATCCAATGTCTGTGTAAAAGTATAATATTAGGAATAATTCTGACAAATCTGCCAACAAACTGTTTTGCAGTTTGACAAAAGTATGAATTGTTGTACACTCGATATATTTTTCTGTGAATAAACATTTTTCGTTTTACTTATATTGAGATTTTCTTATACATAGACACCCTATAACACTTTGTCAGACCCATAATATAATAGGTTAGTATGTACCTACTGTTATAGTCCTTAGAGTAAATACGACGCGTTTTGTTTTGTTTGTTTGGCCAGCCATAAGAAAAGGCATTTAAAAACTTTAAAGACTACAAGCATAATTCTCCAGTAACAACTAGCTATAGAATAACGTTTTTTTAGTTATTACCATGAAGATCCGTCTATTCCACAGATAGGTAACTACATAGACTAGTATATATTATCGGTAAGGTAACTATGTAAATGCCTGGAGACTCAGTTTGATTTTGTGTTCCCTTATGCACGATTTAGGCGGTAAGTATTTTAAAATGAATAGTGTCTAAGTCTTAAGAAAACCTGTTACATACATAAGGAATGTGTTTGTTACTAATTGTGAGAGTATATCCTGCCATTGAAGGGAGGAGACATCTCTCTAAAGTCTCGTGCTTAGTTTCAGCTGCTCCTGTGAATATAGAGTAGGTAAGAGCCCATGGTCCTCAGACGTTACTTATATTCTGCGTAACAACATGACCCTGACTATAAGTACGATGACGTGCTCTATCCCACACATTGTTAGACGTTACTTACAAAATAAATTATGTCTGGCGGCCCTAAGTTCTTGAACTAATAGAGTTAAAGAACTCTTCTTACAACGTAGTATTATTTATGACGAGTCTATTATTTAGTATGTATTCATACTACGAAGTTTTTATTAGATTGCGACTGCTTTGCGTGAGATCACGGGCTCAATTCCCGGGGCGCTAAGTGCTATTAAGGTTTATCTGTCATGGAATTATCAGACATAGCATGGAATATGTAAATGTGCTCTCTAAACGGCAATAGGCAGCCCGGCTGGGAACTAACAATATAGCTGCACAAACGTGGTTGTAATACAGATCTGTCTACCACTTCGAGCATATTTATATGTAGGTGAAGACTTATAAAAATAATAACTTATATTTCAGACTAGATATGCCCGCGGTTTCACTCGGGTTTATGGTTACTGCGCCGCTCCCGTGGGTCGTAGCGTGATGTTATAGGTATAGCCTATAGCCTACCTCGAAAAATATTCTATCCAACAATAAATTAATTTTTTCATTCGAACCAGTAGTTCCTGAGATTAGCGCGTTCAAACAAACAAACAAACATACAAACTCTTCAGCTTTATAATATTAGTATAGATATCATGAAACAAAAAAAAATATTGAATTAAATTAAAGCAGGTGCGATGATTGGAATTATGTGGAAAAAACACACTTAATTTATTAGCTTGACGTTTTATTTTTTACTAATCAGACGCTTGGAAATGCAAATTCCGTATACGTACGCTTTAGCTAGACAAAAATAACAATTTATGCATAGGTTGACTCACGATTGAGCGGTGGGTGACACGTTATGGGAGTCCCGATGAATAATTGAGGCAGTATAACGCATGCGCGAGTCGTGGGCAAAGCGAGACGTAGCCCCCGGCAGCGCATCTACTCGAGCTCAGTGCTTCAGAGCTAGCTCCCCAGTATGATGTAGAAACATTTTTCGTTACGCTCGTACGTCTCGCGTCGATTTTTCATACGAGAGCCGCTGTAGATATAGAAATGTGCGAAGTCACGTCATTATAAACACATAAGTATAGCGGATGTCGCAGAGTGTAGTTTAGAGAGCGCAGTGTGTACGATGCAAGCCGGGGGGCCGGACAGCGCGGCGGTCTCTGAGGCCCCCAGCAGCGGCAGTGAGGAGTCCGACTGCGAACCAGGCCCAGAGGCCGATGCGGATGCAGCTCTCACCGAAGAGTGGGCACGGGAGCTGCTGATAGGCGCGGGCGTGGTCGCGCCCAACGAGGTTTGTCCATTTATTTACTTGTTTCGGCGTCTCTTCAATTAATTTGATATTGATATCAAATTAAGCTGAATATCACCTTCACCGTTAATTGATTGTTAATGATTTCCGCTCTGTATATACTATACTAAATAGTATTTATCGATGCAAAACGGTTTTCAGCCGCGCATGTTTAACTTGTGCAAAAATGTACTAAAAGCGAAAGCCTAAAAACTATATTGAGTTTTATTATCAAAATTAACATTACTTTAATATACATACCTAGTAAACACTGTCACATTAATGATTTAAATTTGTTACAATTCCATTGACATATTGAATTGCTAACCTATCATTGAATAAACTGACGATATTCCTTATGAATTTATGGAACTTTACGTATGCGTTTTGTTTTTATTTTTTTACTGTCCTAGGTTCACGTGGAATCTCGGGCCGGAGTAGCAGGAGCTCTAAGCCGAGTGCTGGCTGTGACGGTCTGTTATGAAAGTAATGGAGAGTGCAGATCTTTACCACTTGTGGTTAAATTACCGCCCAGGGACCCCTTCGGTCGCCTATTCGTGGCGGAAGCACAATTCGACACCAGAGAAATTCTTTTCTACACTGAGCTGGCACCAGCTTTAAACAAATTGGCTGAGGAAGCTCTCGGTCCTGGCTCTGGCTTACCTATACCGAGATGCGTTAAAGCAAGGCTACCTGGTAAGTACTTAGGTACATATACAAGAGCGCGATTTAATATTTATACGCAAGTAGAATGTGTTGTTTATTCCGGCCGTTTGTATGCAATGCGCGTCGAATCAACAGCCATTGACTCAAGCAATTTATTTTTGTCTTTTCAAGGTCTTACAGTACATCAAAGTGTCTCAAATACCTATATCATATTCTATACATACGTTGTCCATATTGCTTTTAACTAATATGACTAACCAATGTAGTCAATTAAGAAAGTTTAATTTTATGAGCGAGTCCAGTTCTCCCACTTGACTTTTCACCTTTGCGCGTCATATGTAACATTGCCGGCCCCTTTCATCCCACCCCTCTCGCCTGTATGACCTGTTTTCAGGTTTCTTTTTGCACAGTTCTAAAAATTAGGTCATGCTATTCTGCTGCCCCATATATACTCGCCTTATTGCATGACCAATAGACATATCACAATGATTTTATATACACGTGGCCAGATGGTAAATCTTATTAAATGTTTTATTATATTGCATTGCCAAATAGTTGAGTTTGAAATAAATTTATTCTTCTTCCAGATGAAATTGGAGGAGACAGTGAGCTAGTTTTAGAAGACGTTACATCAGTTGGCTATGAAGCTGCTGACTTCGCTGAAGGCTTGACCGAGGAGCGCGCTAGATCAGCATTATACGCAGCAGCGAGACTTCATGCGCTCTCCCTGGCGCTGCGCGATAGAGAAGGACCTTTAGATCAAAGATTTGATTTTCTGTTTCCATGCGAAAGAGCTGCAGCAGGATATCTTCGCCTCGTACGGCGAGGACTGCCGCAACTTGAAGCATTCTTAAGAGGACGTCCAGACTGCGTTGAGGAAGCTGCTGCAGTGTCTGCTTTGTGTGCAAGAGCACCTTCCTTGCTTGGAACATTGTTAAGACCAGCTGAACCAGCGCCACTCGCACACGCAGACTTCTGGAGTGGAAATCTCCTATTTCGTGAGAAGGACGGTGTCAGCGAGTGCATAGCTCTTGACTGGCAAATGGTATCTCTTGGACGACCAATGGACGACGTCGCGCTTTTGTTGTTGTCGTCACTGACGCCAGAAATGAGAAGATCAGTTGGTGATAATCTAATAGAAGAATACGGTGACCGTCTAGAGGCTGAATGTGCTAGTTTAGGCGCGGCAGCTGCGGGCGCTACCGTGAGACGTGGTCTCAGGCCGGATTGGCCAAGAGCGGCACTCAGAGCCCTGTTGCTATGCGCTGGAAGCGTTGACGTAGCGTTAGGAGAGCCTAGAGCCGAGAGACGCCTACTAGAGGCGGTACGAGATCTTCATTTGCAAGGCGTCCTCGCTTTGAGGCCGGACAATGAAGCGTGAGTGCTGCATAAACATTACGTGTGCCAAGAGAGTGCTGAATATTTGAAATCAACCGTTCATTATTTAACAATGCAGTCCAATTTCATAGTGTATAATTTACTTCGGAATATTTTAAGCACAAATTAAAATTTATTCGTGTGTAATGACATTGTTATTCGTCTTAGTTTAACAACGATCGGATTCGACGGAGACGCCCGTCACCGAGTCGTATGCTGGTGGCGGTGTAAAGCCTAATCAAAGACTGAATTTACGTATATCTACATCGTGTGTCTACGTACGTGTTGTATCGTACCTACAGTAGATGTTAATTGCTCATCGTATCAAAAAGCTAGAAATTCATTGCGGTCTATTGACTATTATTTAAAAACAGAATAAATTATTGTCAGTAATAATGTATTTTCTTTCTACTTTATTTTAATGTATAATCATTAACAGTACAGTATAATGAATAATAATAATAAACATTTATTTCGGACATTAACTCCATATTTTGTTAGTAACAATTACTTAAAAACGATGTTAGTATATACAATTATTAAAAAATGAATTCATGTACCTACTTTCCTGCTGCACCGGCCCCGTCGCTATGCCTACGGGTTAAGTGCCAGAGAAAGGGACAGTCTAGCCTACCTAAATGGCCAGAATAGCCGTGTTTAGTTTTTATAAGTGGAAGAATCCGCCGTTGCAAATTATTTGGTAGGTAAGGGTAATAATGATCTTCCCCTGTTAACTAAAAGTAGAAGCTTACATACCTAGCTCTACCATTATCTTTAATATTTTGTTACTTTGGGTCATTAACGCACTACCGACAACCCTAGTATCATCACGCGACCATAGCCTATTGGTAATCGCTTTTCTTCGTGCCGATTATCCTACATTGAAATATAAAAATCTTAAACTCGGACAAGGCTAAGTTGCTTGTTTACTAGCTTTGATAAACAAACAACGACTGCCGAGCAGCGGTATTACTAAATCTGTTATGTTTTGTGTTTGTTTAAGTGTTAAATAGAAAAGTGTTTTTAAGTTTTGTATCTTGACGCGCTACTTGATGAATCAGTTCCATTAAGAAAATATTTTAGCCTAATTCCTTATAGGCTTTAACAGTCACGCTACGTTTCAAAGAAGCGAATCAGTACCTAACTATAAACAAGATTTAACGTAGGCAGAACCAGGAGGCAGAAAGTTAGGAACAACAAGTCAAGATAGTCGTCATTAGGCAATTTCAGATTTGATAACCAGAACAAAGTCGTAAGTTTTTCTCATGACATTGTAAGGAACGAAATCTATAAATGCTCGAGATGCCAAATAGTTAACTTTTCGTATGATTTATTTATATTTAATGAAACGTATTTGTGTGTGTAAACACACAAACATCTTTGGTAAGATTTTAAGGGTAGGTAAACGAGTAAAGAAAGGAATTATTATTGCTATTATTATATTTATATGTACTTCACCCAGGGACGTCGAGAGGAAGGCCAAATCTGTTCCCTAGATCAGGTAGGTATATTGTCTACCACGCACGCAGTAAGCGTATAGACTTTCGTTATCACTTTGTATGAGAGAAAATTGCTGCCAAATAAGTCATGGTACAATATAGATACACTAGACATGGTCGCTGATATCTTGACAAAAGGACTTCATCGACCGAAGCATGAAAACTTCACCACATTAATGGGTTTAATTTAATGTAACCACAGGTAAAATATTTAGGTTACTGTCCAGTTAATTTCAGGCGGTTACTGTAGCTTGTAATCGCTTGTATAACTTGGAGTGCTTACCGTTACCATTGCCGATATTAGAGAATATAAATTGGCTGATCTTGTGAAGAGGTCGCTATGTGAGCCCCTGAAACTCTCACTCACTGAGCAAAACGCAATTACACTGTTACTATTCATATGCATCATTGGATGATTCCTGTAAACGGGGAGTATTTATCCAGGCAGTTAGCATTAAATAATATCGTCACCAAATAATTGTCAACAACGGGCACTAGCTCAGCTATTGATAGTGATGCCTCATACTTGAGGAAAATTAAATAAAGCGATTATACTTTTGTGGGTTACAGCAGTCTAACGCGGTCTCCTGTTAGACTGGTAGGTCAGAGAAGTACCTACCGAAGTTACAGGCGTAATATTTAGTTCATTAGCAACGCCTACTTTAAGGCCTAGCGCGCACTGCCTTACGTTTTTGTAACGTAGGTATATGTGAAGTATAGAGTGTCATAGAAGTGCGCGCATTGTGGTGAAATAAATGCAATGGGTAAAGTCGTCGTTAGCGTCCCGCTGCAAATTTGCGGTGAATCTACCGCACATATTTTTGTATCGCATAGAGATCTCAAGAAGTGCCGCGCATTGCGGTGAAAAAAACGCATTGAGACACTCAGTCAGTTGCTGTTGGGACGCGACACAGATATGTTACCTGGCGTTTCTCCGGTGATGGCGAAAAATTTTTTTCGATACGAATGTAGATCGTTATATCTTACGAAAAAAGCCCTTCATAGGCCTTAAGGCCGCCAAGGGACCAAACCAATATCGTTTGGGTACCCTTTTTTACGCAATCTATACAAATAAATAAAATTGAAGTGTCTGTTTGTAATGACAAAATACAGCTTTTTACCTAATGCATATCAAAGTATATAAAGTACTTATACCAAAACATCTATTTTTAAAATTTTTGTCTGTCTGTTTGTTTGTTCCGGCTAATCTTCGAAACGGCTGAACCGATTTTGACGGGACTTTCACTGGCAGATAGCTCATTTTATAAGAAGTATTTTTGTAAAAAGTAAGGAATCCGCGGAGAAAAATTCAAAGCCTATGAAACAGTGAACAATTTCCGATATAAATAGGGAAATGTATGTTAAATTATAATATGTAATTTTATTATATGAATATACATCCAATATAAAAAAAATCGAGACAAAATAGCAGAATTACTTTAGTTTTAGCATAGGTATTTATATACGCGGAATACAGAAATATTGAGTATTCGTAAACTTTGCGAACTGAACAAACACTTTTTAGTTAAAATCTACGCGGACGAAGTCTCGGGTAACAGCTAGTAATAAATATATACAGAGCAACTCTTTTATCGTAGTCCATAACGATGACATGTATGCACCACAGCTGGAGTACGAATGCTAAAACGTGCGTTTTTTTCGCGGCAGTGCGCGGCCCTGTGAATGCGTTTTTTCTACCGCACGTTAGAATAAACGCACCGCGTTCCACCGCAAGGCAGTGTGCGCTAGGCCTAATAATAAAGAAAAACACCGTGAGAAACCCTGCATATGTAGTACCTACTCATATTTTTAAAGTTGTGTGAAATCTGCTAATCCACATTTGGGTAGAGTCGTCATCTAACTATGGTAAACTACAGCGTATGATTACATACATACAGAGATTATGTTATTATTATTTATTATCATTTGTGTGTAACATTATTATTTAATTTTAATTTCGGGGTGACGGATATTGTGTCAGCGATAGCCACGGGGAGATTAAGGTAATTACTAACTTCAATGATTAACATTAGCAATAACTAACTTAAAAAGTAAGTAAGTTAGGTACCTATTACAAAGTACACCATGTCTCGTAATTTATGCACTCTAATGATATTTCTTTTCATGGAGAATGAGAGAAAAGAGAGGATCAACTTTATTCATAGGTACAAAAAATTATTTAAATGTAAAGTGTCGTAATTATTTTCATATTCGCGCATCCTAATCCTAACTATGTAATATGATAAATGCGAATGTGAGTTTGTTTCTTTGTTTGTTACGATTTCAGGCCTTAACTACTAGACAGATCACCATGAAATTTTGCATACACGTTGTCAGGGATACAGAAAAGAACATAGGGTAGCTTTCATCCAGGATAATATTATTATTAATATATAATTCCCAAGCCTTAGAAAATTGACATAACCTACATTTACGCAAGCGAAGCCGCGATCAAATCTAGTATTCGTATAATCTTAGCGGTGAGCGCTAGTGTTTCTTTTCTGACTACTTTTATAGGTGAACATTTACCAAAAACTTACTTTTAGTTCTTAACGTAATGAGTACCTAGGTACTAGTGAACCTTTTATTTTTAACTGATCACTTGAAAAGGTTGTGCGTCACGTCAATTGATATAACTTACATTCCAGACTGTAGTACAGACTGTAGTAAGTAAAGGCATGATTAAAAATGTTACCCTGGCCCAGTAACAGAGAATTCCCTATATGCCACGTTTCTAGACGGCAACTTTAATTCTGAGAATCGACGACGGTTTTAGGACGTTTTCACAAAATGTCATTTGCCAAAATCAGCCAAATGTCAAAAGAGTTGACCTTCGTGCGATATGCTCATAAATATTTGGAAATGTTAATTTTTGCATCAAGATTTTACTTATATCTCCTTTTATAGTAAATTGGTTAATAGTTATGGCTCAGCCAAATCAAGTGACAGTTGATATAGATGACGATGAGCCGGCGGAGGTAACACCGCGTCACAATGCACTACACAGACTCGATTCAGTTTCCAGGCCAGCAGCTCCAAATAGAAATAACCTAGGCCTCGGAGATCGTCTTAACAGTGTCTTCAGGGAAATCAGGCCACTCGTGGAACATGCGCGCATGGTACGTGACAAGTATTTATTTCCATTTAGTGATTGTTATGATGCAATAGATGATAATAAAAAGACTATAAGCCCTGATATTGGTTTTATATATGTTTACTGTCGGTGTACTGAAGCTGCACACAAAAAAATTGCGTAAATGAAAAACTAAGTTAAAACAGCTATGTTAAGCGCCTAAATATGAATTTCGCAGGGCAACAATGCAAGACTTTCTCTCCCTACATGGTTACCAAGAAACACGCCAGCAACACATATCGTAGATGTTGGGTTACAAAGACCACAGAGTTCCATTGCACATGTGAATCTCGGTCCAACTGCTCAGTCATATATTATATCAGAGAGGGGTACTCCACCCACGCAACGGTCACAATCCACCAGTCATGGGATGAGCAACAGTGCCTCGAATGACTCCAACTTGTCTGAGCAGGGCCAGGAGCAGCCCGAGATCAATGTATCAGTGAATCCTGCCAACAACAACAACATCCATGACAATGCTGATAATGACAGTCAAAGTGAAGATGGTACTCAGCAGGTCAGTTTTATATTTTATCATTACTGTAAAATACATAGACTCACACCTTTATATGTCAGACAGGGTAAGCAGAGGAGAATTACACTTACATCTTATTAATATGATACTATACTCCATTTGGTTAGGTACTTAACTAAAGGTAAACAATCTAGATGTGTCTTTTTATCTAAAAACTCAGTTTAAAAATAAAATGCTGCTAAAGATCAATGTAGATACAACAATACCGTTCGTTTAAGCAGTATTTTATTTGTTAAATATGTGTTTGTGTAAAAAGTCACATCAAGATTGTTTACCTTTAGTTAAGTATCTAACCAAATGTAGTATAGATTTCACATTATTAGAAATGAGTATTGCCATCCATCTGGCATAGTACTTGTATCTGTGCTGCAACTTACAATTTCCTGACAGAAAATTGCATAAGGGACCCCCCACACTAGCGTCTTTCGAACGTCGTCGTCTTGCCAGCGCCCATACAACGTCGACGCAGCGCTGGCGACGCAGGGCCGCGACGCCAACACTGAACAGCAGGATTACGCAGCGCTGGCGGTGCGTTAGCGTTGCGCCTGTCGGGTACAATCAGTGTGAAAATGAAGGGCACAGCAGGGCGAGGGGATTGCGTTGTACATTGTACTCATTCGGAAAAGACGTTGCGCTGGCCGTTCACGGCACATTTGGGAGCCGCTTAGCGTTGGCGTCGCGGCGCCGCGTCGCCAACGACGCGGCGACGTTGCGCGGGCGCTGCCTGGCAAGACGACGCCGCTCGAAAGACTAGTGTGGGGGGGGGGTCCCTAACTGTAATGAATATACACAGTAGGTGCAGTCTGATGAATCGTCATAGAATTATAAATATAATAGCATCATATATGAATTAATTATTGTGCTTTGAATAGTATTTATGAACAACAATCTATTATCTATAGTTTATAACAGATGATGTTATTACAAAGAGATCTTTGTCTTTGTATATTACCATTATTTTTAAATGTTTATTTTAATTTCAATGACACTGATGAGTGATGACTGATGACACTGACATGACAATAATAATAACAAAGGGTTGGTTTTGCTATATGAATTAATTTTGCTCTATAAGCTAAGAAAATAATATTTAGGGACATTATATTACTAGTAGGTATATGGTATTTTTTAAATATGTATATGTTTCTGCAAAGTGTATAACTTAAGAATGAAAATTCTGAAATTCTGTTTACTTAAGCCTGCATTTAATCATTTATACAGCATAAGGTCATAGGTTTTATAACATTAATATCATTTATATTAAAATCAAGTGCAGAGTATTTTTTTGATTGCTAAATAATTTTGGAAATATTATGTCAAAGTAACTGATTACATTCTACCCATATTATAAAAACAGATATAAAGAGAGATTTCTTTGTTTCTTGTGTGTTGTGACATTTATATTTTTATGCATGAGCATAACTACTATCCTGTGCAGACAGTATCACAAACTACTTAGATATAGAAGGCCACTGCAAACCATGTGGTAGATTCACATCATCATCATTCATTGATTACACATATTGCACTCTTAATGAAACAGTGACTTAACTCGAATTTTGGAAGTATGTCAATTTGAACTCTAATTATTGTGTGACTATATATTGTACTAATAAATTTGTCTTAAGTAATGTCAGCAGTGTTTAAATTTGTTTAATCCAAAATACTCAGATAAGTCTCTGTTTTATTAAGAGTGCAATATATATAATGTTTTTTTTACATTTCAACATTTATTTATGCACAAAAAGAGAAATGACATTTTACATTGCCTTATAATTATTGTATTTAAGTATAAATACATATTAATAATTACATGTACCTACTACACTAGGTCAGGCCTGTCTCGTGGAGTTCTTGCGTGGTGTTACCAGAACATTTAATACATTTTATTTTACATGGTAACAATATCATATATAATGTTATGCTTACTCTTTATAAGAAATGCTGTTTGTTTAGCTCATAGGTCCCTTAGCATTATTATGTTTGTGCTTGTGTTAATGGCTGTGCTTGAGATCCTGGGTTAGATAATGTTATTTAATATTTCTCCTAGAAAAATTAAGTAGGAGTGTGGTGTCTGGAAATGTTAGATTGGATTGGCCTACTGTTCTATTAGGTGGGGCAAAAGACATAGCTTACAAAACATGGATGTTAAAACCTTTCGGAGATATTCAGGCGTGAATCTATGTATGTTTGTTCGTTTTCGCGCGAATGAAGTTTGACGACACGCTATATAGTCGTATTTAACCTGTACCTTACTATGAGTTTACATATCTCTGGTTTTTTCCGTCATAGTTAACACTACAAGCACTATAACAAAATTTGTGAACATCAGGAAATATGATGTAGATCATTAATCATTATAGACCAGAGCTATGAGAATTCTTAATAAGACCACTGTATTACCACATAGTGCGCCATTTCATACATGTATAATAAGAAAACTTTAAAAATTACAGCAATCTATTGTAGGAGTTGTTTCAGGTAGTAGATGTGAGAGCGACTCTAAACCTGCTGATACGTTACGCGCCGTTCTACTTTCTACTATTTATCAAATTCATGTACGACAGTCGAGAGGGGATCTTCACCTTCATTATATTGTTCTGTACATTTACGCATAGTAACAGCCTCGTTAGAAGGTTAGTACAATTTGACTTGCAAGAAAAACAACAATAACGCCTTATTATAGCACTATAAAACTAATCAAGGAGAACCGGATAAATCGCTTACCATAGTAAAATGATCATAAATTTTCAGAAAGGTAGAACACATAGCGATTCCGCGGGATTAAAGCCTGATGCTACCTATATGGCGAGTTTGTAGCGGTTTGATATTTCACAAGTCGAAAGTATTCTACTTGTGACTTAGTAGAGTAGTAGATAGATTTTAAGACGCATACAAATTATATTTGAATGTACAATTTCATTCGAATAACATTCGAATGTATTGACCAAATAGTAAAAAGTCCGTGCGCTGCATCTGTCATAGCTGACCATACCAAGTAGGTATCGCGTCATGTATAATATCAAATTTGCATTCGGATTTAGCGAGTCCCACGTTCAACCAGTCCAAAGATTATAGTAAACTAATTGATCAATTTTCCAGGGAACACGGTAAACAAATGAACAGGAGTATACTGGCGTTGTTCAGTGAATTCGTGTTCACATCCAGCGGTATAGTGATCGTTCACTTCTTGTTCGGTCACGGCAAGCTGTTGCCGAACGTGGTCATGTTCCCTGGGTACACCGAGCTGGATGTGTGGGAGCTATTGTGGCTGGTGGTGCTAACAGATCTCATCGTGAAGATCATTACGGTCGATGTCAAGATACTCGTGACTATGATGCCGGCGTTTATACTGCCGTTTCAGAAACGGGTAAGTTTTTAGTAGATGTCACACTTCTACCATAACACACACAAACTATTAACAATGGCATTCCAAGGTCTAGTAGATCGAGAAGAACATAGCCAGAACGGAGATTTAGATTTCGAAGGAGATACTTAGCACTGGCACATACCAAACTTCTGCCAAAAACATGAACATTCATCAATGCTGAGCTGCTTTTATCCAACATGTTGTTATAGTGCACTTGTAATGATAGATCTTTTAGACGGGCTGTATTTTGCTCCGTCTATCGTCCTCCTTATCTCTCTTAGAACATAGGCTTACGTGGTCCTTGTGTCGAGTTGCAACACAGTCTATGAAAATTGATGCAGGACTTCACGGTAGTAGAAGTACCCTGTAACTACTGAAACATACGGCCCCACGGACGCTTGCAAAGCTAAAGGTATCACTCACACTGTCTACACTTTACACAAAGTCTCATTGCGCTACCAACGGAAGAGACAAACGTCCTCTGCTAGCAGCATCGCACCTCCTTTAGGATTCTGGCAATCCTGCTCACTGCTGGATCTGACAAGACTGATTAGCTGCTGTCTATTGTACTCTGTATTCTTCTAAAGATCTTTTTCATGCAGGTTACTGCAATTTGAGCAAAATTCCTTTACGTCTAGCAAAAGTCCTACTGTGTCATATCTCTCCGAAGCTCTCATTTCTGACTCCCAGGGTAAAGTGTACTTGTTCACGGAGGCAGTGTCGCAGTTGTACCGCTCTCTACTCACGATCCAGCCGTGGATCTTCTACCTGATGCAGTCGTACGAGGGCTCGGAAAAGATGGTGGGCATGTTCCTCACGTCCGTGTACGTAATCGCAAAGGTCATCGAGGTGCTTGTTAGACTGAGACTGTTCAAGAACGCCACTTGGACGCTTTTGCAGAGCGTGGTGAGTATAACATATTTATTCTTTACTATATTACGCCACATTACGTACCGCAAAGTACTTGAACCGTATGTTGCCGGCTAGGTATAATCTAACTGTCTTCTAGACTCGAGTAAATATGTTTTATTAGGTTTACTAGATTTTGACCGCGGCTTCGCTCGCGTAAATGTAGGTCAGTAACAGTACTTTTTACTCAATGAAAGGTACCCTATGTCCTTTACCCCTGATAATATGTATGCGAAAACTCATGATGATGGGTCGAGTAGTTAAGGCGTGAAAGCGTATAATAAATAAAACAAACTCACATTCATTCAACACATTGATAATATTAGCTAGGATTTACTATATTACATTGTACTAGACGTACCGCAAAGTACTGGAATTTGTTGCCACCGTATGTTACCGGCTAGGTATAATTCGACTGTCTTTTAGGCGCGAGTGAATATATTTTATTATTAGGTTAATGTGTTTTAACGTCGTCAGTCTTACCATCGCTTAATGTATCATGTGATGCAGCGGTCAAACGAAGGCCTTCAAGCAATATTAAAGAGAAGCTAAAATGTTTTAAGTTTGCCAGGCGGTGCGATGATGAGTCAAATAAGATCCTTCTATCTCCATCTTTCTATAGCCAAAAGAGTAACGGTGGGGAATACGACTGTTTTGGGTAATCTGTTATTGAATTACTCTGTCTAAAAATTCTCAATAGCGTGCTGCTATTGAAATTCGGTTCGGAGTTTCGAAGTGTGCCCAGTAGAGGGCAATAAGGAAATCTCGGTACGGGAGTTAGACTTGCATTTGACCAGTGTTTTATATTTAAACTGCAACACTTAATGCACTAATCTCTGCATGCTACGTATCTATACTAATATTATAAAGCTGAAGAGTTTGTTTGTTTGTTTTTTTGAACGCGCTAATCTCAGGAACTACTGGTTCGATTTGAAAAATTATTTTAATGTTGGATAGCCTATTTATCGAGGAAGGCTATAGACTATATAACATGACGCTACGACCCACGGGGGCGGCGCAGTAACGATAAACGCGGGTGAAACCGCGGGAACATCTAGTGTATATATAACACCAGGAAAACGGTACCTCGAGGTAAAATGTGAAACACAATTTTGTTCAAGTGATTCACTTATTTAATATCTAATTGTGTGAAATACCACAAAGGTTAAAGTACAGAATAAGATTCTATCGCAAATTTATTTACGTAAACTTACTAATTATATTGAACAGATTGAACTTCACTATTATTTATATTAAGTGTTAACTTACGAACTTTAACAATTAATGAGTGAAGTTCGAAGTTAATTATAACATCGATAATCAATTAGTGGGATATATTAAATAGCTCCTCCGACCAGGTGGGATGACGATCTACGAAAGACTGCAGGCAGATGCTGGATGCGGCAAGCTGAAGACAGGGCGCTATGGCGCTCTTTGCGGGAGGGCTATGTCCAGCAGTGGACTATTATAGCCTGATGATGATGATGATGATTAAATAGCTATTACTACTGAAAATTTCCACATAGAACATGTAACAAATCCGATCTGTTAATTGACATGACACATGCGCTTGCGCATCAGTCAGTACAAGACAGTGTAGTAAAGTATCAGTCCGTACAGTACCTACAGTACATTGATAAAAAAAATATAAACTACATAATAATATGTTGGCTGGTGCTCTTTTTCTTTTTAATGTCTTTACATGCAATTATAAATATAGATATTTTTTAACAGAATCTCGGAACAAAGCCGACCTGTGAGCAACTACTGTCTGCAGGTGATTCGTGTCCGATCTGCCACGACGACTACACGACTCCGGTGCGGCTGGGCTGCAGCCACATATTCTGTGAGTTATGTATCTCAGCGTGGCTCGACCGCGAGCACACGTGCCCGCTGTGTCGCGCCAAGGTCGCCGACGAACCCACCTGGAGAGACGGCTCCACCACCTATGACTTCCAACTGTACTAGTCTCGGCTTCTCTCGATCGGGTGGCTAACACAGGCTAGAAAGTCGATGGGTCGTCAAGCTACGACAGACACTGCGATTCCCTCGCGCACTTCACAAGGCCAGAAATCCGTGGAGTACTTACGTAAATCAAAGGGTATGAATCGATGATATCGCGTGCAGCGGTGGCGTTGGCGATCAAACATGTTCTAATATCGATCTAATGAAGTCATTGATCGCCACCGCTGCACGCAACTTGATCGCTAGCTTCTGTAAGCAAGCAGTCGCCTGTGTGTGTGGATGCAAAAAAGAATTTATGTTTGCTCAAATATCCGTGGTTGTAATCAACGTTCTATGGAAATTTACAGTTTGATTACTGTGAGTTGATAACGAATCGTTTAATTTACGAATGGTAAGTACCTAACCTAACTGTTTCTTTTTAACAGCTATGAATGAAATGCGAAATGTTAATGATTATAATTTATTATGTATGTACTGCAAACAACTGTTACCAAGTAGACATTGCAAGCCTTAGTAGGTTCTAATTAATAGAAACCATTGGTTTTTTACTGCTGGTAATTAAAACGATTTGTGTTTGGAACGTAGGAGCCGAGTATTAAACATTGCGCCGTCAACGAACTTTCTTTTAAGACGTTCGTGAATGTTTTGGTTTGATAGATCCAGATCGCGCGCATATTGATATTGAAGTTAAATGTTCGGCATAATTAATTGTTAATCGAATTTGTATGAGTTCGAAACAAGGATGTTACGGATGTTACTGATAGGAATACGGATGTGATACATATGAAGGGAAAATAGATGATGTAATGGTACTGTCTATAATAATTGTATAGTTAATTCAAAAATCTAAATAACAGACGAGTAAAGTGTTACCATCCTTTTTCCAACTGTGTATGTATATGAGGATGCATAATGTCTGTTACATCATTGGTTCGGATAGGCCGTTCAGCGGTACTATAATTAATTTTATTGTTATCATTTAGACTGATAACGCGTCTCTATTATAACAAAAATATTTCTATATTTAATTAAATTCCATTTTTTATTGTCAATTCTTCTAAACTATATTTTAAAATGTATTTTTAAGTATTGTAAATATATGTTGTTTTATTATATGTAAGATTATTAAATGTTAATGGAACATGTCACTTGATTCGGTTTATAAGATTACTCTGGCCTAACATTTAAGGCACTAACCCATTGCAGTGTATGGTGCACACGTTCTTCGCGAGGTTGACACTGGATGTATCAAAGAATTCACTGCTGGCAGACTGTATCAGTAATTCTGCTTCAATAGCGTGTTTAAGTGTTGGAAGTGTCAGTCCCCACTGTAATTTGTGTGAACCAGTTACAGTTGTGCCGAATATAGGCTTGTTACCCGTGTTTCCGTTACTTTTATGTTAGTATGCTGGCACAGCAGAAAAGAAAGTGACTAGCCTTGATGCAAGTGATTTTCATGTGTAACAGGGTTAGACACGACAAACGTTACAATAAATATTAATATGTTATTTATTTATTGTTCTGTCGTTTTACCTTTCCTGTTAAATTCTGGCATCGGTCAAGGATTTAAGTACTCATAAGTTAAGCATGTTGCACTGCAATGGGTCTGTATCCTTAAGATAGCCGTTCTTTTAAAAGCTAAAAAATATCATGTACATAATGTAAGTACCGAATGCCGAATTATACGTTGTTTTATATAAAAAAACTAAAATGTAAATAAATATAAAGTATACTAAAAATTATATGTATATTGATTAATAATACTGTATGAAACTATTATAATTATGTTCAATGTTTATGCAAATTATATGAAGCAAGTGTTTACTGTGGGTCTGTTGCAAAAATTAACCAGAGTGTGTGGCAACAAAGAAAATCAAAGAGAAAAATTATCACATACTTATATTTGAAAACATACTATTACGTTGTATTTCCATGGCGGTTGACTTTTGCAATATATTCTAGTGAGGAGTTCTTACCAGAAAAATAAAAGTCATCAAGTAACATAGAGCACACAAATAAAACTGGCTGAAAAATATTGCTGTTGGTCAGACTATATTATCAGCAGTTCTAAAGTGTAACAAGTGCTTAATAATAATTATTTTAATACCAAGACCATATTATCTATTATAATAATTGAATATGTTGATTATGTTGAATGCTACGAGTCATGTAGATATGACATGGTTTAAGATTCTACTGCTAATATTTGTTATAACAATTTGAATCATTGGTCACAGC
This sequence comes from Catocala sponsa, assembly GCA_963564715.1. Taxonomy (NCBI): domain Eukaryota; kingdom Metazoa; phylum Arthropoda; class Insecta; order Lepidoptera; family Erebidae; genus Catocala; species Catocala sponsa. Next base: position 5,164,364 of record OY751337.1, read on the forward strand.
CATAAAGTACTTGCTATTGATTGAACAATTTAAAGACAATCTTTTAAACACTGTATTATACAAACTACTAATATAGGATTCGACATATGAATTACTCTTTACGTAGATCAATGATTAGAAATCTGGAGATTACCTTGTTTTAATGGCCATTATGGCCTTTATGCTTTTAAAAATAGCAAATGCATTTTATAAATTTTAGTTTAAGTTAGGTACACAAACACTGGTTACATTTGGGACTGAACTTATCAATTTGTTTGGGCTGATAATATTTGAATGGTGGTCCTTTCAAATTTGCTGGGTTGTTGATCTTGTAACTAAATAAACATTAACTTTTATGAAATATTAGCATTAATAAATATATTGGCGCCGATTATGATGGTGGACGATCTAACCTAACTTACGTCTATGTATAAGAAAAGGACAAGCAAAAATCTTTAAATAGCAGTGATAGACGTGAATGGTATCACTGGAACTAAAAAATCTTAGGGGTTCTGGTTCCCTAAATGTCTTCAAAGGAATGTAGTTATCTGATCATGTATTTAAATAAAATAATTTCATTAACAGAGTACCTAACTGTTTTAGAAAGAGAGTTTGTTTTATAAATTCAACCAATATTTTATTTTACTTTAGAATGCAGTGAACATCATAATCGACACCATTATCATAAAATTAGGCATATGCTTCTACCATAAATGCTTTCAATACATGCGTAAGAATTAAGCGAGCCAAATAGCTTAGAATATTATGATAAATATGTACTATATAAAATATTCCATACAAATAATTATGTAAATAACAGATATAAGTATGTAAGATATTTAGATAAGCATAATGTGATAAATTAAACCAGCCGCAAGAATTGTGTGGACGAACACTTGCATACTCCGCTTGACAAGAACGTTTTGCGAGTGTGTTTATTTAAATTAAATACTCAGTAAGCGACGTAGCCACGGTAATGTTATTAATAGTATTCTATCTTCATACAAACGGTCGGAGCTCGAGTCATACCTACGCGCCTCGGCGTTGGTATGCGCTTGGTTCGCAACCAGTCGCGAATGCGCCGCAGTGACGAACGGACGGTGTGATTGTTTTGTAAGCAGTAAGCGTGCGATTTGTGATAATTTGATTTTATTGGACACTGTCTATTTCATTCCCTACGAATTTCATTTTTTATAATATAATATACATATTATAATATTTACAATCACTAAACTAGAAAGAAACTCAAGCAGGTAGATAAAATTAAAATACTGTAGGCGGGCTTAATTATTTCCAGGACAGGGTCGAGTTACAATTAGTAGTGGGCGTTTAAACGAAAAGCTTTAAACACAATCTGCTTATCAACATAAGCATAAGCGTTCGTTTATAAGTACACGCCGCTTTCGTTTAAACGGAAAGCAACTTCACAAACTGTAACGTTGTCGCAGCCGCTAGGCGCTAGCGACTGGCGCGTTGGACGACAACGAATGACAACGATTCGCGAACGTTAAGTTGGCCGCACTGCTCACTGCTTTTTTAAAGTAATATTGAAAATGAACTCAATGCGTGAGGACATAAAGACTAATATACAAACAAACATGTCAATAGGATTAAGCTACTAAAGTACGAGTTGTTTGTTTACGTAATAATATTTATAACTAGTAAAAAGATTTTTGTTTTAGTTGCATAAACTTTCGTATAAAGTACGCAGTTTTAACATGTAATACAACAATACCTAATGAAACGATTTGAGAAGCGGGTAGCGGCAGCTTTAATGTCTGCTTTCACAACGATTACAAAAAGCGTTTTAAGTGAAAAGCTTTTTCAAAAGCGCGCTTTTCAATATAAATACAACGTTGTAAGCGTTGTCGAAATTAAGCCGTTTATCACACCACTAGTTACAATACTGTATAGATATCATTACCGTGACGTAGCCGTTCCGCGTAAGAGTATTTGTACCATCAAAGCGATTGAGTTCTGTATCTATAAAAAATAAATAAATAGCAACTTTGTCGTTTGAGAATTACGTTATACCTTCAGAGAAGTTTGCATCACGTCTAACCAACGACGCGACGCGTCGTAGTCACACTTATGTATATCAAGTGATTTATGTATATTGAGTGTGACTTTGACTCTTACTAATAAGTCAGCTGTTGAAATGTGTTTGACAGCTTGTTCTTAAATGTATGTATTGATCACACAAAAATTGCGAACTAGCTGTCACACACATATGTTTACCTTTGCTGCCTTTATGAAACCTGATGTAAATTAGATTTTATTATTTATAGTTCAAATTTTTAACCCTACGGTTTAAAATGCCAAACATTAGGATTCAGACTCAGATTGCTATGATCCGAATGCTTTTACGTGCGCACATAAATTCGTATGTACTGTGTTCAAAATTATGGAAGTTGTTATTATGCATCTTAATAAAACCTTTATACCACATTGTAATTATTAACCGTTTGCCCTGGATCTATTTCAATAGAAAGATTGTAAAGCACATGACGTTTGCGGTTTTTATACGAATACATAAAAGCGCGCTCAAAACAGTTCCCGCGGAGAAAAGGTAGAACTTTTAAATTGTTGTCAAACTGACGTCTACACTAGCGCCATAGCTATGGGTCGACTTTTGGGCGCGCATTCTATGATTAGATACAGGTGTCAGTATAAGTGAAGCGACAATATAAAAATAAGTGTAAAAATAAATTGGCATAAAGCATACTGCTAGGATCTCAAAATCGTGCGATGGAAACAACAGAACTATCTTGGCATATGTGTTCTTTTTCTCTCATACTTGCACAATGCAAGAATGAGAGAGAAAGACCACATGAGCACATAAAGATTGGGTAATGCATTCACATTCGTGTAGAGCGAGATACGTATTTCCATTGCACAAGTTTGTTACAAAAAGCAGCGATGAGCTTTAAAATGTTTAAACGTAAAGTTTGGGTCTCTGTTTCACTACATACTATTTAAATAAATTCACCTTGCTTTTAGACACTTAGATTAGGCTTATTCTTGTTATATATGATCTTCATATTATGATGTTATTTCTAACTCCCGTGGTGAAACAGGCGTCCAGCGTATATAATTATAGTGTTATTCCAATACTATAGTGCTTAATTATTTCCGAGCTATATTATTGCGTCCTAAATCATTTCACCTTAAATATGTATCGACATTCCACATGTTGTTAACTTGAATTATTATTAAACTAATTGTAATAAGTATACTATACTATTTTGATTACCCAAATGATAGTGTATAAATCTTGAGTACCTAAATTTAATTTGAGTCGCTTGAAGCTACTTTAATGTAATTTCAGATGAAATCTTAACAAAAATACGAATTTGAACTAAAATTTGTATAGCAACATTACACATTTTTATTTTTATGGCAACCTACAAAATAAATTATACTTTAATGTGCCGACGTACTTAAAAGATTCTATTGACCATGTCACCCGGTATGAATAATAATTATTTATTCTGCAATCGATCAATATGATGGATTAGACTGAACAAAATCAACAGGTTTCATTGATACTGGTTACAAGTAGTATTCAGGCGTCTCGGATTACATTCAAAGTCACACTAGTGTCATAAATTACATAAGTACCAGATAACCGACTCAATGCAACGCGTGAAAAGACACTCGGATGTATCAATGTATGAATGCGTCAGTATACTCGCGTTGTTGTAATAAGCCGGGCTTCTGTAATTATGTATTTTGTGCCAGTGACATCTAATAATTGCTACGCTAGAGATATGTAGGCCAAACTTGTAGCTCTTTCATAATTATGAATAATTAAATTTTGTAAAAAATATAAGTTCCTTTGCCACCACTGTCAAATAAAGTTACTCGAACGGAATGGTGTCTCTATCTTTTGTTGAACAAAGAACAAGACAGCGTGACATTTATACAGAGCCGTAATTTTGGAGCGCAGCGACATTCCCTTATGGCGCCTGCCTAAAAATGATAACGATCGAATATACTTACTAAAATTGCAACTTAACTTTTTTATACGGAGTTTGTCGCAGTTTATTTATAAAAACACGTTGTATAGATAAAAACTATGTTATACTATTATAACTGGAAACATTTTGTTTTGTTTTTTTTTACAGTAGTAAGGCGTCGTATGAAGACTAAGATAGTGGTGTTAATATAAATAAGTTTTAATAGGTTAAATTTTGTTTCTTTTTTAATTAAACTTGATAAACTTCGTGTAATTTAATTTAAATTATACCTTGTAATTAAATAATAACAATCAGTGTTGGTTAAACTCGCGTAAATGTAAGATACGCTTGTCCAACGCACGCGCCGGTCCAAACTACGGCACTTCAGTTATGTAATGAATAACTTTATCAAATAGATGGTGAAATACTCCTATATATTTTATTGTAACCTGTTTCAGTAAATGTATATGTTTAGGTATGTATGTGTTGTTTCGGCAATCATGTGACTAGTCTGTTACACGCTGTATAAAACATTTAATCTGGATACGAAAAGATGTTAAATAGGTTTATATCGGCATTTCAGGACTGCTGTTATGATTAGCGTTTTGTCCGTTTATTTATAAATATACTTTCATACCCCGTTTCGATGTGTTAAGTTATTGTATTCGTTGTAAGTCGTATGTGTGAGCATACGTTTAAAATAATGTTTTGATATAATGAGAGTGCCTACAGACGTCGGTAGATAAACATTATGTTACAATAGAATTGATGAGTTAATAAAATATTGAACACATGCTTGAGTTTTATTATTAGACATTGTTTGATCTACTATTACAGGCATCCATATTAAGTCGATGGTGGCGCCACTGTAGTGTATGCCAGTGGTCTGCAACCTTGTCAACCAAAAAAACCAAATTTAGATGATACACAATTTAAATCAATTCAAAGAGCCGTTTTTTAACTAAGCAGCTTTAGTAGAAGACATAATTACGGAAATAATTAGGATTAAAAGAACTCTTATGCTCGCTTTTGTCAAATAAGTCTTAGTTTAATTAACAGAAAATTAAATACAATTAGGTATCATACTTATAAAGCAAGATAATAAATAATATGTCGTGCCTGCATTAAACATTTAGTGGAAGAGCCGCAGCCTAGGAGTCAAGTCGCATGCGGTTCGCGAGCCGCGGGTTGCCGGACACTGGTGTATGCGACTGTTATGCATGAGGTGATGTAACAATAGCCATCTCTTTCAAGAAATTGTCAGTAGCAGCACGGAGTTTGCCGCAACGGGGTTAACGAGTCAGTCGCACATGTATGATGATAATTTAAATATTACTAACTTTATACTAGACTTGATACCTTGGCGGCAAATAAGTGGTTTATTACATTGTCTAGTTGTGTCTGTGCTGCTATGAGGCTCATAGGGCCCAGATTTTCACAAATACCGGACCTATTTGCATATGCATGTTAAATCTATGCTAATATTATATAGCTGAAGAGTTTGTTTGTTTGTTTGTTTGAACGCGCTAATCTCAGGACCTCACTCAACTCAGGAACGAGGCGCTCATAGCCAGTTGCACTCACTGATCGGTAAACGATTAGCGAGGTTAAGCAACGTTGGGTGCGGTCAGTCTATAGATGGGTGATCGCTTAGTGGTATTTCATCTGAGCGTCTCCGTGCTTCGAGGGCACGTAAAAAGTCGGTCCCGGTTGTTGTCAAATTGATAGCAGTCGTTAAGCCATGTCAGAGGCCTACGGGCGGCTTGAACAACTCTTGACAACAGCTTGGCCACTAACCACACGAAAAGAAAGAAGGAACTACTGGTTCGAATTGAAAAATTATTTTAGTGTTGGATAGCCTATTTATCGAGTAAAGCTATAGGCTATATAACATCACGCTACGACCCACGGGGGCGGCGCAGTAACGAAAAACGCAGGTGAAACCGCGGGAACGTCTAGTTGAATAATATGAGATAGAGTGGGGGCAACCAGTTGACCAGTATATCCTTCGATCAAATATACCATAGATGCACATTCTCATACAAAAACCGCGTCAATATGTGGCACTGACCAGTACTACTTACTTATAAGTGTCTGCATTTATTATGCAATCCAGGAAATAAACCGGAATAACCATTGAACGTCCACTGAGAAACATTTTGTAATAGTTTAGTTAAAACGCGTCAATGTAAAGCGTCCTAAGTGTGTTACTCGCGATACGCAAGCGTACTAAGTATATGGTACGGTCTCCACCGTAGTAGTGGTGTCGATTCGCTTTCGCTTACGGGCAGCGCAAGCAAGAGTGAGTGGGACAGAGTTTTGTTGGAACCGTTTTTCGAGCGACGATCGTGCATCTATGGTATATTTGATCGATGAGTATATCATATATTTTATGGTTTTCATTGATATTGCTTTACAGTACAGCGTACTTATATGTCTTATTACTACGCCTGTCATTATAGTGAACTGCCGAAGTAGCAATGTTGTTGGTTACACACAGGATTGGTGTGTCGATACGCTCGAGTCTACTGGAATGCTCACAGAGCTACTACCCACATTTTGCTAGCTTCTAATGTAATAGCGGGCATTTTGCCGTTTATCGGCCACTGATTTCGTGCTGTTATTAACCCGTCAACTGTCGAGCGGACCATACGCTGTACACAAAAATGAGTCATCAAAAAAAAAAACGACAAATGTATGTCCGCTGCACACTTGACTCGTTAATGAGTCAAGTGTGCAGCGCACATACATTTGTCCGTTTGTGTATTGTTTGCATAATGAATTTTTAATTATTTTTACGTATTTCCCCTAGATGTTCAAGAAGTTAAGAGCCACCTGGAGCAGCGATAGCTCAGTGGGGAGACTAACAGACTGCAATGCAGACGGTTTCGGGTTCGAACGCACGTCGCGCACCTCTGACTTTCGGAAGTTATATAACTTTTCGAAATTATGTGCGTATTGATTGACAATAATCGCCTGCTCCGTGCCTCGGAAAGCACGTTAAGCCGTTGGTCCCGGCTGCCATGAACATCTATGGCAGTCGTTATTGGGAGAGTGTCGACACAAAAGATCCCACTGGGTCGAAGTGTCACCGGTCTGCACTGACTGGCCCCCACATAAGATAAGATAAGAGCCACCTGTCAGAAGAGCCAGTAACTGCCCGATTCAGGCAACGAATCGACCTTTGTAGCATACTTAGAGCATAATAGCTGACCTAGATCATTTAACAGGAATTTTCTCCCTAGCCTTTATTATTCCCAAGTCATTTGGGGTCGGCCGGTTAGACTAAACCGGATTTGACTGGATATCAGTTTTTACACGGAGCGACTGCCATCTGAGCTCCGCAACTCTAAGGCTAGACTAGTGTCAGGATATTAGAGAGCACCGATTTCCTAATAACAACTGCCATAGATGTTCATGGCAGCCGGGACCGACGGCTTAACGTGCTCTCCAAGACACGAAGCAGGGGATAATTGTCAATCAATACGCACATAATTTCGAAAAGTCATAACTTCCAAAAGTCCGAGGTGCGCGACGTGGATTCGAACCCGAGATCCTCTGCATTGCAGTCTATTGGTCTCCCCGCTGAGCTATCGCTGCTGAACTATCATTTAACAGAAATATTAGGTCGAAATGGTAGTCTCAAACTCTGAACATAATTATCGCTTGCTAACGATAAAATTTCATAGAAACTGGCAAAAATTAAATCAATACAATTGTTTTAAACTGTATCGGCTACTCATTTTAGAAGTATGCAGGTTCACACACTAATAAAAATAATGAGAATAAGTACAACAAACAAATTTAAATCACATTTTATTTATAGTTTACACTTTATAGATTCACATAACATAATTATTATCGCTTAAGTTTACTTTTTGCCTACAAACGTGAAAAATTAAATAATTTAGATCATTAATAGTAATTATTATTCAAAGTATCACAAATATTGGATAGAGTAACACTGCTCTGAAAGCGCGAAGCATCTATCGTATATCTAGGACTTCCCTCCCAGGAGCTCGGCTCACGGACACCGCTTTTTCACTTCCAAACTTGCTACGTTTATCAAATAATTAAATCACAGAGTTGCTTCAAAGTACTAGATAATCACACGCGATTGGCACAAATCGTTAAATCAAAGGAGGTGGGAGGCCTCGCGATGGGACGGACGAGTGCGAGCTCCTACACGCGCTCCGGAACACTTACACGGAATAAATCAACTCGAAAAGATATAGAGGCCAGCGGCGCGCGCGTACATGTCGCAAGCTGAGCTGAGCGGAGTGGGCGGGCGTCTCGTCCCATCGGCCCCGGGAGTGACAGCGTTCGATGACGAGCGAGCACAACACGCGTCACGGGCCGGGCCGCGCGCCCGCCCCGCCGCCCGGCGTTCGTTACGAGCCGTCGCCGCCCGCGCCCGCCGGGCTGGGCGAGCGCGCCCCGCGCGTCTCGCACGCCGCGCTCAGCTCGGCGGGTGCGGGCGCGGGACCCGGCGCGGCCGACGTGCCCGCCTCCAGGTCGGCGGGCGGCACAGCCGAGCCATAGAGGAACAGGCTGCGCAGCTTGGCGGAGCGCGACGTGGAGGTGGAGGGCAGGTCGTCGGGCCACGACGCGGCGCTAGTGTTGTCGGACGCGGCCACGTCCGCCGTGACCTCGAGGCGCGTGGCGGCGGGCGAGGGCGCCTCGTGCCCGCCCAGCGAGCCCGCCAGCGCCGCCAGCGACGGCGCGCGCACCTCCGCGTGGTGCGAGCCCGCCGACAGCGACGCGTCGCCTGCCACACAACACACACCACTTACTACTACTGTTCTCACTAACCACACAGTGACTCCAAAATACTATATCTATGTTTTGTAGCACAGTTTAATTCACTCATTAGACAAAATATGATGGAGACATTTTTCTTTAATTCTAAAGTTTTGTGCAAACGATGTGACGCAGCAGGGGTAAGCCACCCACAAGGTGGATCGACGACCTGGAAAGAGTCGCGGGGAGCAGTTGCATGCGGATTGCCCAAAATCGGTCTGTATGGAAAACCTTGGGGGAGGCTTATGTCCTGCAGTGAACGTGTTTCGGCTGAGATTATAATGATTGTTTTGTATCTAAATTACATATCAGCATTTTTGCTCATTCTTAACATCAACATTTCATTTTAGGTAATTTTGATCCTGAGATCGTTTAGTAGATTTGATTCAGCTGAGCCTTATTAAATGGCACAGAAAACAATGTTACCTATGCTAGGCTCAAGGCGGCGCGAGGCGGCGTCCTGGTCGGGCGCGTGGTCGCGCTCATCGTCGAAGTGCGGCGCGGGCGGCGGCGGCGGGCCACCCGCGCAGCCGCCGGCGCGGCACAGCGACACGGGTACGACGCCGTACACGTAGAACAGCAGGATGGGCACGCCGATGCCCACGGCCAGACCGGCCACCAGCGGCGACACGAGCAACGCGGCGGCTACGGCGGCGGCCACAGCGGCACGGCGGCGCGGCGCGGGCGCTCGGCGCAGGCGGCGGTGCGCGCGGCGCCCAGCCCACAGCGGCAACCCCACCAGCAGCGCCGGCAGCGCCACGCCCGCCACCACGGCGATGCCCAGCGGCGCGCCCGCCAGTGTGCCCAGCTGCCACAGAAGCTTCTTTTTCCGCGACCACGGCTTTTTACCCCAAAATGTGCATCCGCTTGGGCTGGAATAGTAAAGTCGGCATTTTAATTACCTGTTTAAAAATCGAAGTATTTTAAATAGCGGTTTTAGTACAGACTTGTCAATTGTGATAGGTATTGGCAGGAACAATATGAACTTATATACACTTCTTATTTGTATAATCGCTCTTAATATCTGATTGACTTATACATTTTTCTAAATAAAATATTATATTATATAAAAACTACTAAAAATATCTGACAGACTCGTAAACACAACACTGTGCCTGTGTCCTTTACGATACCAGCGACAACTTTTAAAAGAAGTCGGTGACGCGTGAATAACACGTGTATTAATTACAAGCGAACATAAGCTACGATAACAGCTTACTAACAATTCGCATTAAAAGTAGTTATAAAAGTGTTGCTCACCTCAAATAATGCAAGTCTGAAACCTCCTTCATGCAGAGCCAACAGAACTCTGCGCCGCAAACACAGCACACCATGTGGTTGCACGAGCCGTCCTCCACTTTGACGATCAACACCGAGCACCGCGGACATGGCTTCACTTCGCCTGCAATACACATACATATATACATTACTAAGATGCCATAACAAAGGTTACTTTCCGTTCTTGAAGTTAGAAATAGGATATTATACGGGATAAAAGCTTTTTGTTTACGGCCGATCATGGTGTCATGATCTGCTGCCCGTATAGGACAGTTTTATTAAATAACTACCTGCGCAACTTCGTCTGCTTTACATACGAGAATTTGCCCGTTTGTACAACATTTTTCATTAATGCTCCGCTCCTATTGGTCGTAGCGTGATGTAATACCAAAACGCCGCCTCCTCGGACAACTGTCCGGGGAGGCGGCGTGCGTGTTCCTACGCGCGCATCTCAGTTGTGTTATCTTTGTCCTCCCACAAGCCCTTTAGGGCCCCCACATGGGGACAATAGGGCCTCTCACAAGGGGACAATAGTGCCTCCCCACAAGGAGACAATAAGGCCCCACACGAGGGGACAATATATTTTGGATTGTAAAAAAAAAGGTAGGTACAGATCGCGCAATCTATGATGGCCGGATTGAACATAGCGTCTCCGAATTGTTGCGCATGTACAGGCGCTAACAGGCATCTCGCCCCCGCCCCCTGTCACCAAAGAGACCTAAAACTTGTAACTGCGACGCCACTCGCGCAATGTTCAGACCGGTCATCATACAGTGCGCGATCTGTAGGTAGGTAGATAAGTGATTGTCGTACTATGGTCGAGGTCTGGGTGCGAGGGCTGCTGCGCGCGCGGCGGCGGCGGCTGGCGGCTGCGGCGCGCGGCGTCGCACGTCTGCGTAGGGTGCCACGCCGCCTTGCAGTGGTAGCAGAACGACGCGCCGCAGCCTGGAGCCAGGCACGTCAGCTTCGGACACGACGCACACCCTGACGCCACCACCGCGAAACTGGAAACAACCACATACAACATTACTTTATATTTAAAGGAAACATTTACCTCATTGAACACGGGTTGGGAGCCTTATGGGCTCACCCATAGTCCGCGTAAAGTTGTAAAGGCCATATGAGGCCAACAACTAACAAACAAAAAAAATTACCTCGTTGAACCCATTGGTATAAATAACTTCACGTTGGATCCATGCCACCGTGTAAGCCTTCCATAGTGCTTGGTATTGGTTAATGGCATGGCATGGGATTGGCTAATGTATATGTTAGAAAAATACTTGTGATAAGTGAAATTCATAATGATAATATGGGCAGGCCTCTTTTCAATGTAAGTAGAGTTAGGCCATAGTCTACCATTTTAGCCCACAGCGGGTTGACAGACTTCACATATATTCATGAACAATATCGGTAAAAAGCAATAACCCTTTTTTTTTGTCTCTTAATATTTTAATAGGGATTTAAGTACGCAGGTGCGACTATGTCAATCACATCGTGCTTACACAGATTCTCTCACTATATTTAGCCTAAAACTTACTTATCTAATATAAAGCTGTACAATATTTTCGCTGGCTCAGATATAGGATTAGCTAACTCACCGTGAAAACCACCTACATCTAATCGCGACAAATTTAAGGACTGCATGAGCGTTTGCCTTTTCTCAAGGTACCGAACACACTCCTCTAACACAGGTAGTACATCCTCTATTGTGCCACAGACCTCGCAATTAGGATTATCTAATAATAACAAATTTTAACAAGAAGCTTTAAAGCTAAAATTTCTTTTCTAACAAGAAAAAATATTGGGTTTTCTACCTACTAGAAAATTCTCAATAGCAGAACGACATTTGGAAATATGCCCAGTAGACGACAATAGTTAACATTTATAACTTAGGACCAAGAACGTACGTAATTTTATGTAGGTATGTTTATTATAGCGTCAATAAGGCTGGCCTCATACATCCAGAATGGCTCTCTGGATTCATAATCTGAATTTATATTATTAATCCAGAAAGCTCGTAATACCATACAATATCAGTATGCTCCACACACATTCAGATTTTTTTAGATTATGTATTTCTCAGATCGATCTGTAAGAATGATACTGACGAGCGTTCTGAATTCCGGATCAGAATATTTAAGATTATGATTTCATAACGCGCGTATAACCATACATTTTAATAGAGTGGCACACACATACTGCAATCAGAGTATGAATTATTATTATTTATTATGTAGAGCCAAAAATAATGCGATTAGTATTAGTTCCTCTTCCATAAAGACGTTTGCATATGCCGGGAATCACAAAACTACTGATCAGTCTGAATTTTTAAGATATGTGTGAGGCAAGGTGCCGGAATTTAGATTATGAATCCAGAGAGCCATTCCGGATGTATGAGGCCAGCCTAATAGAAGAGTAGCCAAGACGGCTATTCGAGCTCTGCGACAAATTGAAGCTGCACAGATAAATAACACGAGCCACATGTTTATCGAACGCAAATCTTGGCACGCCACGGCATAACAAGTTCATAGCGTGGCTGTGTATCGATCCGATGCAATCTCTTACTCCAACCATGCATACTTGTTTACGGAGACATAGCTAGACGCTACGGATGTCTATCCCGCTATATACCCTGTAGAGCAGTGATAACCTAGTGAGACTTCATTGGAGTGTCAAGCAAAGTTCTCGCGCGCATCTCCGACTTCTCAAAGTAATGTGCGTATTAAATAGCTCACTTTAACGGTGAAGGAAAAACATCGTAGGGAAATGTTTGTCTGAGAGTTCTCCATGATGTTTTAAAGATATATGAAGTCTACCAACCCGCACTGGGCCAGCCTGCTGGACTATGCCCTTCTCACTCTGAAAATACGGCCTGTGCCCAGTATTAGGACAGTTTAATACAAGGCTGATATTATTTTATACCCTGTATCGTTCACTCGCATTAAATGTTTCATATACCCTCACAGTTTGGAATTCTGTGTCTTATACTATGTCTTCAATCTGGTCTCCTATATGGTTAATAGCAGGCTGAGGAGTGAGCACTGTCTGCTAATCCGTACGAAGCTTTATAGACTGGTTGTAAACCTACAATGCGTCTTCTTCAAATCTATGGTAAGGGGCTGCTTGAGTGTGCCACTACTATTTACGTTGTCTATAAGCGATGATTATCACTTATATACGACAAAATTTATGTATATTGGTTTTCGCCCAAGCATTGCCAGTGCTCCTAGTATTATGGGATCATTACACGAGACATACAATTTAATTATCCAGAAATATTTGTTCCAAGTTTGACTAGTATACTGTGTCCGTAATATTACAGCGTGTAACAGAAAGGTGTGGTGATATTTTAGGGTTGTAACGTATATCTGATAAATAACCTAAGTGTCCTACCATGGATCAGAAAAAAAATTACGACAAAACCAAACAACTTATTATTTAAAATCGAAACAAATGCATTACATCACTATCAAAATCCACCAGAGTCAGCTGTTAGTGTTGTTTGAGTATCGACTAGAATGTATGATGTTGATAAGTCGATAAAAACCAGTGTACAGGAGCTATCTTATGTGACATTTAAATATGACCACACCTCTCTCTTACACATTGTATATTAGTTAAAGCTTATGGACAATAGTTTAGTGATTACACTACAAAAGCAGGTGTTTACTCACCTACAATCAGGCGCCGGACACCACCTGGTATCAGGGTCGGCGGCGAGAGCCCGTCGCACGCTGAACTCTTCGTATTTGTCATACAGCACTGGGTTCTCTACGATGCGACGCACATCTGAAACAACAATGTATCACTATTTAGCTAGATTATTCCCTGACCTTCAATCACCAGCAATAGAAGAGATAGCCTCCTAATAACTCACTAGGAGGTAATTAGACTGTCTGGCTAGACTTTTCAAAGTACGCAGATCTTATCTTATGTGGGGGCCAGTCAGTGCAGACTGGCGACACTTCGACCCAGTGGGATCTTTTGTGTCGATACTCTCCCAATAACGACTGCCATAGATCTTCATGGCAGCCGGGACCAACGTCTTAACGTGCTTTCCGAGGGACGGAGCAGGTGATAATTGTCAATCAATACGCACATAATTTCGAAAAGTCATATAACTTCCGAAAATCAGAGGTGCGCGACGTGGGTTCGAAGCCGAGACCCTCTGCATTGCAGTCTGTTGGTCTCCCCACTGAGCTATCGCTGCTCTAAGTACGCAGAAAATAAATAAGTTAATATCGCTTCCTTTAACGATGAAGAAAAGCATAGTGAGAGTTCTTCGTTACGTTTGCAGTCGTGTGTGACAGCGTAGTGGACAAATGACTACACCTTACGCTAAGTAGAGGCCCATGCCTAGAATTGAGTCAGTTTATAAATAACTAGATGTTCCCGCGGTTTCACCCGCGTTTATCGTTACTGCGCCGCCCCCGTGGGTCGTAGCGTGATGTTATATAGCCTATAGCCTTCCTCGATAAATAGGCTATCCAACACTAAATGAATTTTTCAAATCGAACCAGTAGTAATCACGCAGAATACACCAGGAGAAACATCGTTTGTACTATGTCTGTAATGGGTAATTATTTTGCTGCAATGTTATTTTAAAACTGCGATATCTCCTAAGATATTCATTGAAGTCGAATGATGTAAAGGGCAATTTTGTTTTAAATTAAATACTTGTGATGAATAACGTATTTATTTGGATAAGGATTAATATCATGTTTATAATAATACCTTCGCAAACAATGCATTATTTTAGAACAAATTTGGTTAGCATAAAAATGGTTATAGTGAGCCAACCTTAAAAGATAGACATATGCTGTCGCGGACTTTTTTTTAGAACTTTTAAAGGGGAATAATTCTGTCATACATGATTTTTGCGAAACTTTAACTGTTTACGCAGCGCACGCAGCGGAAGCTCTCAAAAGGAAAAAACACCCTCCGATTTTGAAACATTCTTCATTGGTGCTCAGCTCCTATTGATCTTAGCGTAATGATATATAGCCTATAGCCTTCCTCGATAAATGGGCTATCTAACACTGAAAGAATTTTTCAAATCGGACCTGTAGTTCCTGAGATTAGCGCGTTCAAGCAAACAAACAAACAAACTCTTCAGCTTTGTAATATTAGTATAGATAATAAACTTTTATTTCAGACTATTGTCCATAAATGTTAGTCATACAAATTCCTTAAAACTATGTTAGTAACAAATATAATAATAAACCTAATTTAAAAATCTGCGTCCCCTCCTGGTGCACTCGATCCATACATGTGCATACGGGTTCAGTGCCACAGGAACGGGCTGTCCAGTCTGCTTGCAATAATGCTAAGGATGCTGTTAGCGCTCCCCCGCAACCGAGACATCAGGGATGCAGTTCATTTTCTTAAAATAGCTTGAAAGCTATCTATATGCGCTTCAGCAAACATCCCTGATGCACTAGCGCCCATTTTAATTTATTCAAAGTTATCATTTAAAATAGAGTACACGTCTGCAATGACACAAACATATTTGCACCTAGCGACCAGCTCCGGCTACACACGGATAGTAAAAAAACTTAACAAATTATACATCTAAACCTTCCTCATGAATAACTCTGTCTATTGGTGAAAACCGCATGAAAATCCGTGCAGCAGTTTTTGAGTTTATCGCCAACAGACAGATACACAGACGTAGCGGGGGATTTTGTTTTATAATAATACTAGTTTTCACCCGCGGCTTCGCCCGCGTAAATGTAGGTTAGGTTAGGTTAGGTTGGCAACAGTTATTTTTTCTGGATGAAAGGTACCCTATGTCCTATTCTGTACCCCTGACAACGTGTATGCAAAATTTCATGTTGATCGGTTGAGTTAAAGCGTGAAAGCGTAACAAACAAACAAACTCATTTTCGCATTTATAATATTAGTTAGGATTAGGATGTTAGTGATAGTGCTAAGTCATAATTTCGTAACCAAACTCCGAGCGATTAGAACCACGTTGGTCCCGTGGAATAAGTTCCCGTTTATGACTGCGTGCGACCGTGTCGTCTACAATTCAATTTTCGGATCAAACAAAGAGTTTTGCTGTTAGGGCCTCTCAGCAGAGCGGAGTCTAGGAACATGCCCGGTAGCCAGCAGACCACGAATATGTAGGATTTAAAACTATACCTGGCGTATTACACAGCAGCCTTCTCCTTTAGGGATAATCGTCGTGAGGCTATATCTATTATCATATCTTAAATTCTGGAAAATCTCATCTCGATTTAATCTTATAATTTTACATTACACAATTACGGTTTATGTTATAAATAGCTCTTTTTCTATGTATCATTGTTTTGATCATATAATAATCGTGTATAATCAAGCACACTGCATTAATTCATTATACACGAAAGAATAGCGTTATAATATCAAAGACGTGACGCACTCACGCGTCTAAGAATTACATAAGCAATTATTGGAATCGTAATCTTACATAATGACATTCTTATTCTGATCTTACTATTGTTATAAGCCTATAACAATCTGTGAGCATGAATCTCGGGACCTATCTAGGAAGTTTCTATTTGTTTTTACATGCGGTAATGCCATTTATGCTTACCTATCCGCGGGCCAGCGGAGATCTTATGTCGAGAATCACCCGGGAACCCATAACGGGTCCTACCGAATAAACCTAGTATGGTATTCCATGGTATTCCTCGACGTTACTTGAGTCGGCGGAGCCACGCGAATCGTTTTCACATGCGAATCGCAGGACATGGTCTATCTACGCGTAATTAAGTAACAAATACATTTATGAACTTGCCGAGTCATAGCAATATTTGGACACAATAGGTAATTTATTCTTATTTTTTACTATATTAGCAGCTGTTTAATCTATTCATGTGAGTTGTCTATGGGATTCGACCAGTAATTAATTAATTTTAATTCAGAATCACAATGCTTTTTGAAACGTCGAGAAGAATTACGCGTATCACGTCATGAATACGTACCGAGATTCACGCTAACGAAACCGAAAGCTGAAACTAGAACAATACCGCTGGGAAACAGACACTAGTAAATATAAATTATAAAAAGAGCAGCGATAGCTCAGTGGGGAGACCAACAGACTGCAATGCTGAGGGTCTCGGATTCGAACCCACGTCGCGCACCTCTGACTGTCGGAAGTTATATGACTTTTCGAAATTATGTGCGTATTGATTGACAATTATCGCCTGCTCCGTGCCGGTCCCGGCTGCCATGAACATCTATGGCAGTCGTTATTGGGAGAGTGTCGACACAAAAGATCCCACTGGGTCGAAGTGTCGCCAGTCTGCACTGACTGGCCCCCACGTAAGATAAGATAACTATAAATGAATGTAATGAGTATATATATATATAGGTATTTATCTATACTAATATTATAAAGCTGAAGAGTTTGTTTGTTTGTTTGAACGCGCTAATCTCAGGAACTACTGGTTCGAATTGAAAAATTCTTTTAATGTTGGGTAGCCTATTTATTGAGGAAGGCTATAGGCTATATAACATCACGCTACGACCCACGGGGGCGGCGCAGTAACGATAAACGCGGGTGAAACCGCGGGAACATCTAGTTTTATAGTAAAACTAACAGCCTTCTTGCGAGTATGAGGACCCGGTGAACAGCAATAGGCTCACCTCCTACGTAAAAATTAAAATCTATACGAAACCGTACATTACTTTAGTTTCTCACGCGCCGTGCATTCACACGTAGTAGAATTTTATATTGCTAAATCAATTAATGCTATGTAACCTACATTACAATATT
This sequence comes from Catocala sponsa, assembly GCA_963564715.1. Taxonomy (NCBI): domain Eukaryota; kingdom Metazoa; phylum Arthropoda; class Insecta; order Lepidoptera; family Erebidae; genus Catocala; species Catocala sponsa. Next base: position 5,182,142 of record OY751337.1, read on the forward strand.
AATGTAAAAAAATCTAAAAAGTGTTCATCAAATATTCAACTCGGTCGGTTTTATTTATCTATCCCAATAGAATCGTCCATCATCATAGCAACAGAAGTGTAGGACACTTCTACAAAATCATAGCGATATCTTTGTTTCCGCCTTCGTAGGTAGGTATGTAAAATAAGTATTTTATGGTTTAAGATATTTATTTCTCAAAAGAATACAATATTCATTTATCAGAGAAACACAAGTTAAGTCTAAGTTATACTATTTTTGTTAATTTATTTATTCATCTCACCTGTTAAAAATTACACAGAATCTATACTACAGATTACACTACACTACCCTAGTACCTACTTATCTAGAGTTAGGAGAGGCTGGTCATCTGTCATACAGGTTTCTACCTAAAGTCCGTCTCACGAAAGAAGTCCCACGGCAATAAGTGGAACTAATTATGAGATCGACCATGTTGTCATTGGTGCGAATTCTGTTGTCACAAAATTTTCTAAACTTAACTAAAATCACAACATTTTTTTTTAGTCCTTTCTATTTTAACGATTTCAAAATACGAAATGTCATTTGAGAGGACTAAACAAAATATTAGTGATTATTAGTTAAGCTTAGAGAATTTTGTGACAACAGAATTGGCACCATTAATTGTCAATTGTCATGTTGAATGTGGCGCCGCGTCTGCGAGACTTCTTTCATGAGACGGACTTTAGTACGGAAACCAGTCTCTCACACAGATTATTACATCTTGAATTGTATATCTAGGTTAAAATTGATTTCGGTTAACTATTTTCTGTGTGAGAGAAGAAATAAATGATTTTATGATTTTTATGATACTTAGGACCACTTGCACAACTCACAAAATACGTTTAGCACTAAATATATTTAAAACATCGTGGCATCTTAGTCACCCTTACACGGATAAATGACGACAGCACGATGTGTTAAATCTATTTAATGCTAAACGCATTTAGTGAGTTGTTGTGCAAGTGGCCCTAAGAAATACAAGTGCCCGAGAGTACCAGTACAAGTGAAAAAAAGAAAAAAATATATATTAATACACTATGTTTTGTAACTCAAATAATGTTCTAATGACTAATTAATCATTAATGAAGGTAGCAACTACAAAACAAAAGCCAGTCGGAGCCGCGCGTTCTGAGAATCACACTGTTAAGTCGTAAAGAACTATGACCATATTACGTGTTTGAAAGCAATTATTGCTATCCTATTTCTATCTATAATCTATTATGGTAAGGTGTGTTTTTTATTTAATTTTTATTTGTTTTGTTATTTTATGCATGCTACAAGTTATTTATTAGTTGCTTTATTTTAATGTTTACGCGTATATGAATATTTTGTGTTTTATTAGTGTAACTGTGTAGTTCGATACATACACCATAATTATTATATTATATAAACTTTAATTCAGTTTTTATAATTGGGTAGGTAGGTTATTATTTTTAATAAGATTTTATGAAACCGACAAAAACTAAACATGTTTTGTTTTTATCTATACTAATATCATAAAGGTGGAGAGTTTGTTTGTTTGAACGCGCTAATCTCAGAAACTACTAGTTCGATTTGAAAAATTCTTTTAGTTTTGGATAGCCTATTTATTGAGGAAGGCTATAGGCTATATAACATCACGCTACGACCCACGGGGGCGGCGCAGTAACGATAAACGCGGGTGAAACCGCGGGAACATCTAGTAAAATATATCTTTGTTTTCGCCTTCGTAGGTAGGTATGTAAAATAAGTATTTTTAATAAGATTTTACAAAATCGACATAAACTAAACATGCTTTGTTGTTATGTTTTATATAATCAACGTACTTACTTACCTACGGAGACCATAATCTATACTAATATTATAATGCTGAAGAGTTTGTTTGTTTGTTTGAACGCGCTAATCTCAGGTAATACTGGTTCAACTTGAAAAATTAATTTAGTGTTGGATAGCCTATTTATCGAGGAAGGCTATAGGCTATATAACATCACCTACGACCCACGGGGCGGCGCAGTAATGATAAACGCGGGTGAAACCGCGGGCACATCTAGTGTTTTATATAATCAACGTACCTACTTACTTAATAAGACCATATAGAAATATATTCATGACGTATTGATATCCGTTTTGAATACATAAATAAACAAGTTGTGCAAAATAATATTATGTCAGCACATAATCTTGGAGATTATGCTGATACCTATTAAAAACAATTCGCTGATAATTATCTATGGTCGGTTCATACGATAATTATTATTTATAATAAACAAAACATACAATTGTATCCTCAAATGTGTGAGCAAAAGTTAGATATGCGCGCCTTGGGTTCGAACGCGAGACCTCTGCCTGATAATTTGCCTATAAATACAGAGGTGTATTTATAGACAAATTATGTCAGCTTTAATAATTTCAGCAGCGAAACTAGTGGGAAACCGTTGGACTGCCACGCAGAGGTCTCGCGTTCGAAACCAAGGCGCGCATCTCTGACTTTTCGAAGTTATATGCGTATTAAATAATTAATTATTGCTCGCTTTAACGGTGAAGGAAAACATCGTGGGGAAACCTGCATGCCTGAGAGTTCTCCATAATATTCTTGAAGATACGTGAAGTCAGTTGGACTATGGCCTAACCCTTCTCACAGTGAGAAGAGGTCCGTGCCCAGCAGTGGGACAGTTTAATACAGGGCTCATATTATTATATTATTATTATAATAAATTCGTCAGCTATGTTTCAAGTCCATGTAAAAATAGGCTAGTCTGTTCTCGTCTACAAGGCACATTTTCAGACTACGTGCTGCCACTGAAAATTTCCTGGCAGAAAATTGCAAAAGACTATTTGATGCCTGGTCCGGGAATTGAACTCACGACTTTACGAACGCTCAAAACTATGAGCACTAACGTGCTCTAAATTCGAGTGCACGGATGGCGTAGTCGAAGTTTTTCGCCACCTCTATCAATCGGCGAAGTGGTCGTTGAGTGATAGTGAGAATGTATAATCCACAAAAGGTTCTTATGTGTCTGGTCGTTGTTTGTGTATGTGTTTGAATATGGGTAGTATTTAACTGCACAGCAAAAAAATACTAATTGTACAGCAAAATATGCTTACCAAAAATACTAACTGCACACCAAAATATATTTAAAGAAATCAAACTAAGTCGACGGAGCCTATTGTTGGGTCGGTTTAAGAAGGAACCTAACATAACCTAACCCTTCCGAGACAGAATGCAGTGATTTGAGGCGTATAGGTGCTCGTTATGATATATTTTAGTAAGCATATTTTGCTGCGCTGCGTATTTTTAGTGGTCATTATATTTAATCCGTTTGAATATTTGTACAGTTCTACGTGACACAAGTATTATTACTAGAGCGGCACTTGTAATATTAAAAATGAAATTGGTCAGACGTCAATGTAAATTACAAAAGGGAACAGTCAACTATATAGCAAGATATCAAACCATGACCTAGACAAATCGTGTCTTCGCTCTACGCCGCTATTAATGCCTCTGTACTCAAGAGGCAATCGTCCTCGCACTTCAATCTCTTAAAATAGCAGTACATTCCACGACAAGTTGTTATAGACAAATGTTTGTATAACCGCGATCATATTAATCCATTACGAACTTGTCAAGGCGTAATTGTACTACAAGTGTTACAAAAACTATTAGTGTTACAAGTTAGTAGGACAACAAATCAATGACCTTATAAGAAAAATTTTGTTATATTATTTATAATTAAGCTTTCCCCGCAGCGTCTTTCAAAAGATTTATGCCATAGGAGCTATGCCTGTCTATAAAAAATCTCTATGTAAAATCTAGTTAATCGGTTGCTCTGTTTTTGCATGTAAGAAGGGTAAGCCAGAAAACCACCAAACGCTATTATAATTTTACTAGTTAATCAACCATCAACACCTCGCTGCGGGTTAGTCTAATTTTAGTTAATAGGCCAGTAAATAAAAGTAGATATTCCAGGCATATTCCTTCCGGTAAGCATTTAGGGATAATTTCGCATTTGAAGGTATATGAGACATTATCCCTAAGGGCCACTGCACTAGTAGATACTACTATCATTGAACGTGGGTAAATTTTTGGTCAATCTTTTGTTGGCGATTCTTTCCGTGTGCCTATCTTAGTAAACCTTTCTCATGTATTTCCTCTTTTATTCAAGACTAGGTAGTAGTAGGTACTAGGGATAATACCCTCCGTATTATCCCTAGTACCTTTTACTTTACAAACGTTTCAACAAACAAATTATTTGTGGAGCAAACAATCTTGCTCCGTCTGGGGATAGAACCTACCACTCGAGGCAGGTGGTAGTATGGTGATCATACTAAACAGTTAAACCTAGAGCCATCCGTCTCCATAGGCGAGAAGTCTCTTTTGCCATATCGATGTTTATTTCTACCTTTCGTCTCTGATCACGATTTGTATCGGATAAGAAGTGCCAGTAAAGGTAAATAAGTATAGGTTACATTAAATATTGTGCAATTATCACAAGACTGCAATTGCGACACCGTCACTTGACACATGTCTCTTTTATTACATGTCAGCTTTTGCAGTTCAACATTATTATTATATCGCATTTATCACTTTTCGCAGAAATGCAATATGACAAATGGTATACATGTGACAACGTTTCTGTTTTGCCTTTCAAGAACAGCGGTAAAATGTACAGCCTTGGCCAAAAGTTTTAGGCACCCTATAAATAACTGCATATTTCAGGCTTAGAGAGAAATAAAACTAATTATAATGATTAAAGTACTTTATTTCCATTAGAATATTGTAAAAACATCAATATTTTGTTGGGCCACCCTTTGATTTTATGACAGCAGCAACTCTGTGGGGCATACTACGTACAAGTTTCGCACATTCCTCTGGAGAAATTGCATCCCATTCTTGCACTAACGCGTTTTTTAAAGCAGTTTTTGATGTTATCGAGTGCTCTTTTATTTTTCTCTTCAAAATACTCCACAAATGTTCAATAGGATTTAGATCCGGGAACTGGGCAGGCCAATCTAACAGATCAATACAATTTTCAGTAAACCAGCGCATCGTAGTAGCTGACTTGTGACACGGAGCATTGTCTTGTTGGAATTTCACACCATTTAAGTTAGTGTCACCAAAAATACACGAAAGCGAAGGCACGAGAGCAGTTTCCAGTACATTAATGTATTTTTCACTGTTCATGCGACCTTCGCAAACAAACATTTTGCCGACTCCATCCGTAGCCATGCAACCCCAAATCATTACACTGCCTCCGCCGTGTTTTATGGTTGGTACTACGCAATCTGGGTGATATTCTTCGCCTTTGCGTCGCCTCACAAACGTCACACCTGGTGTTCCAAACACCTGTAGATTCCAAAAAAAAGCACACATTACAAACTTTTATAACATTTGAATTTGAAGACAAACACAACAATGATCTTTGTAATTGTGGTATAGACTTCACTATAAAAACTTACCTCAAAGTTTGATTCGTCAGACCACAGCACATTAGACCAATCCTCTTCTGTGAAATGTTGGTGTCTCAGAGCCCAATCAAGTCGTTTTCTTTTATTGTCTGCGGATAGCCACGGCTTCTTCCTAGCTTTGCAACCTTTTAAGCCGGCTTCTACTAGCCTTCGTCTTGCAGTTCGTGCGCTTATGGGATGTCCAGTCTCTTCAGTTAAAGCCACAGCAAGCTCCGAAGAAGTTTTTTTTCTATCTTTCACAGACTCTCGGATAAGTTTTCTGTCCTGACGGCTAGTAGTCACGCGTTTTCTGCCTGTTCTTGGTTTATTTGCATGAGAGCCAGTCTCAACAAAACGTTTGATAGCAGATTGAACGGCGCATCGCGAACATTTCACCAACTTCGCGATTTCTTTTTGAGTCTTGCCTTGCTCATGTAAAAGTTGAATTTTTACACGATTTTCAATACTAATTTCGTTTCGTTTTGGCATTTTCAAATGAATTTCTTCTCAATTAATTCACAAAACCACAAATGCACTGTCTTTACACTAAGACTTCCAAATGGTAACTGACGAAACATTAAAAATAAATTTTGGAAAAAATAAAATTTTATTATTGACGCACCAGATGTCTTACGACTGCTTAAAAAATGCCGCCTATTGTCTTAAATAGTGTTTTATGACACCGGTATCGCAGTTCTATAGAATATTGTTTAATTGTTCAAATAGCACAGGTGTCTGATAACTATATTGGGGGTGCCTAATACTTTTGGCCAAGGCTGTATTGTTATTCGTCATGAGGTTCATTTTAAATTTCGAATTACATTTGGAACATTGTATTTTAAATGAGTTTTAACTGCATAATGGAATGATTAGTTTCATTTTGTCAATGGTAATAGTCATAATGCCAAGTTTCATTAGAATTTAAACGCCTTGGTGTAAGCATGCGCATGCATTTCATAGACTTGTTAGAAAAAGGCAACTCCCGAAGCCCAGATAAAATGCCCGTATTAAAAATTACAACCTTCAAAGCTTAAACTGACACAACCCACAGATACCCAGACCATTAAAGTATCACACATTTTAGTTATTCAGGAATTAAACCACAATATTGGACACATTGTTGGCCGGTAAGCTGAGCACATAAATGGCTGCGCTATCTAAATAAACTTAGTAGTTACCTACAACACTCAAGTGTAAAATATACAGTCTAACTAGTTTTCTATCTCGTTTATTGAGCTCTATGCAAATATGAAGCAACTCGTTATAAAACTCAATCTCAAAGAACTCTTTGGTCTAGAATTTCAATTTACACGGTCTCGCCCTAGATGCGTATATCGTTCGTAGAATACATAAGGGGGAGAGCGTTTGATTAAAGGAAAAGGGTGGGTGCGATAAATATAAGAAACTCTTCAACAGTTCTCTCACAGCCGAGTGAAGAAAACGGGCTTCCTGAAGTTTGTTTATAGGTGTTGGGAACTATTTGAATTAGCGGTAATCTGGTGAGCCGTTTTATTGGGCATTTGCGGGAAGTAAACCGCAAAACTACGAAACAATGTTAGTATATATACGCGTATCAAACTATAGATTTATTTACCTTTGTATGTGTATAAAAATGCCTCGATGGTGTGAACGCCAATTCTGCTGCTGTTCGTAAAGACACGGGTTAGATTTTCGGCTCTTGGAGTGTTATTGGGTTTTTGTCAAGACATTGTCAGTAACAGCACGGAGCCTGGAACTGTGTCTGATAGGCAACAGAAGACCTCTAATAAGGTTGGATCTAAAACCATAGCTAGCAAAATGTGGATGTTATTACACTTTTGTCTATGCCTTGCGAGTATTCCGCTAAATGTGTAAATATTTACTATAAGATAGAAGTTAATAAATGTAGCAATTATTAAAGGGTAATAAATATGCAATGTCTGACCAGTTAATAACAATATTAAATTAATTCAAATTAAATGCATGTTATAAAGTTGTTTTTGTTACACCGGTTTATGTAGGTTGTAGTTATTAAGGATAGTTTGGTGGAGCCATTGTTTTATTTGTAACTAGCTGTCTACCCCGGTTTCACTCATGGTTATGATCACTGCTCCGCTCCCTTAGCGTGATGTTATATAGCCAGTGTTACTTCTAGATACAGTAGTTATTTGACGGTGAAACAAAATAACAGAATAGTTTTTGATTGTATTCATTACAAACCAAAATGTAAATCTTTTAGCTTTAGAATATTAGTGTAGATTGAACGATGAATGAATGATTGTGGAAAATGAATGATTTTATGTAGTACTAGAATATTTATTTTCTTCTACTACTACATGTACGAATTAAAACAGTTGCAAAGAAAAAGTGAGTAACTGACGCTATAAAAAGTATCTATGCGACTGATTGTATACAAAGACACAGTTTTTTTTATAACCGATAATTCCCTCAATAGAAATACTTCCTGTATCGCGACGGACTTTACGAACAATCAAACCACGGACACAAATAACATTCTAACTCGGAACAACTATTTATACAGGGTGTCCGGTAATTAATGGATAACCTTGAAATGTCTTTAATAGAACTGACGGACGTTCAGAAAAACATATATAAAAATATCTATCCTAACTACTATTTGAGATATGATTTTTTGAAGTGAAAACTTCTTTAGCGGCGTTGTGCACATTTTTTGTGATGGGTAAAAAATGTTAAACTCGCGTCAGGACACGTGACCTGATCAAAAATTCGTAAGACGGAGGGAGAATTGTCAAACTCGCGTCAGGACACGTGACCTGATCGAAAATTCGTAAGACGGAGGGAGAATTGTCATGTTTGTGTACGATAGCGCAATAAATGAATATTGTATTTGACCACATAAATGATAGTACTTTTATATTGATAATTAAAGCCATTCGTGCAAAATTATTCCCTAACCATTCCAAAATATCAAAAATGCACAACGTTAATATTCAAGTTTTCACTTCTGCCGGCACTCCCGGAGTGCAACCCGTTGTTTTTTTAATTACCATATTTAACTTTCTTGTACACTACGACCATAAATGAATTAATTCCAACGATCTTTTGTTGTTTTATAATTAAACACTAATTATGCTAATAGATAGACAGTCAAAAGTATGACCACCTATTGCACTTTTTTTATATATATTAAAAAAGTATATATTTTCTTTTTTTTTCTGAATGGCCGTCAGTTCCACTATAAGACATTTCACGGTTATCCATTAATTACCGGACAAATTGTATATCATGCATTTATTGTGGCAATGGCGTGGCGATCACGTACACCACATTACCACCTGTGCAGTCAAATTGCACATTAAATGCAAGCTGGTGATTGTTGTCACAGTTTATAGGTGAAACGATGTATCGGTGCCATGTGATGTATCCGTTACGTAAGCTATAGTGCGCTCGAATATGAATTTGGTAACCGGCGTAATACAGGAAGTTGGTCAATGATTACGTATAATACATTTATTGATGATGATGATTGATTACTCGAGTAGTAACAGTTTTAACTATAACTATATCTTTTTAAATATTATACTATGTTAATGTACTAGTGAAGTCAATACCAAAATGTTTTAGATTTTAATTTTATTTTATTTTATGTTTTAATATTATTTCTCTCTTTTCTTGATGTGCCTAAACTATTAAATTTTTTGTAACAATCTCAGGGTGGAAGGCGCTGGCGACTGTAGCACAGTTTATACTAGTACGGTCGTCATCGAATTCTCTTTTCATATTTCAAACGCTTTATAAAATATATGTATTAGATTAAGAGAAAAATTTGTTAAAATCAAATGATGAAAATAAATTATTATTATTATTATTATATCACACTTAATTTGATATTACATGTAACAACTGGTTCGTTACAATCGTCACTATAGATGTTGATATAGTAATCATCAAATTATTTTCAAGACAATTAAAATTGAATTGCGCAGAACCGATGGCCGTTGGGGCAGAAAGGTTCTGGAGTGGTGGCCACGCACCACGCAGGGGTAAGCCCCTCAAAGTGGAAGCGGTTACATGCGGGTGGTCCAAGTGGAAAGTCTTGGGAGGGGCCTATGTCCAGCAGTGGACGTCTTTAGGCTGAGATGATGATGAATTAAAATTGAGCACCAATTGCATTCGAAATATACCGACAACATATTCGAATACAATGGAAATTGGCATAAATACGTGCGCCGCGTCCATGACTATACAAATTAGGTACCCTTCATTGTCTCACGCTGTATGCGGATAATTGCCCTCGAATTGTATTCGAATACAATTGTGAAAAGCGTGATACCTAATTCGCTCCCTATTACGAGGAATCGAAACTATAATAGTCAGAACGTGGGTGTAATATTATTTATTCGAATAATAAATAGTACAATATTGTGATATGACTACGTTGCATGATTTAAGCGCACATACTCAACAGGTTTCCTGTCCGATGAATCACATATGATACATAATAATAGATTCTCTATTGTATGTATCACGGGACAGCGAATAGGTTAAGTATAATGTTGTCAATACATTCGAATATTAAAAGGATGCAGGGAACGATAACCAAGAATTAAATAAGTAGTACCTTACGTCATATAAAATACTAATATAATAAATAAATATTTAAAATACCAGTAACTTCGTATGACTTTAGCCCTGAGGGATGACATTGATCCTTAATTGGAAAAAGCTGTTTAATTGAAAGAAGCTGTTTTACTGACAGTTTATAGTGCTATCTATTAATTTCCACCTGTATTTTTTCGGCAAAAGGTATGAAAAAGTAAAAGTCTCCTCTTTAGTTAAGTCTGGTGGGAACTTCAAACTTTTCCAATTAAGGGCCAATGTCATCCCTCAGGGCTAAAGTCATACGAAGTTACGGTACTGTTTTATATGTTATTTAAACAACGTGCAGCTTTTTTTTTGTCCCATATCTGGATACTCGTTAATTGATAACATTATGGTATGCAATAAGAAACCGGTAGTTATCGTTACGGCTTTTCCTAAACATGACACATGAAGAAGCGGTCGAGATCATTGTGTAAGTATATGATCTGTGTTATAATAACATTTATTATATGTATAACAAATAGGTTAAGTATGATGTACACAGACGGTCATTAAAACCGCGTCGACCATATATTAAAGGTTACCTCACTGTTGTATATTAAAACACTAGATGTTCCCGCGGTTTTACCCGCGTTTATCGTTACTGCAACCGCCCCCGTGGGTCATAGCGTAATGTTATATAGCCTTTCTCGATAAATAGGCTATCCAAGACTAAAATAATTTTTCAAATCGACCCTGTAGTTCCTGAGTTTAGCGCGTTCAAACAAACTCTTCAGCTTTATAATATTAGTATAGATTTATTATATGTATACCAACTAGGTTAATTATGATGTACACAGACGGTCATTAAAACCGCCTCGATTATAGTATATTAAAGGTTACCTCTTCGATTTATATTAATAGATTAGCCAATCATTACATAAATATCTAGGTATATACTAGATGTTCCCGCGGTTTCACCCGCGTTTATCGTCACTGCGCCGCCCCCGTGGGTCGTAGCGTGATGTTATATAGCGTATAGCCTTCCTCGATAAATAGGCTATCCAACACTAAAAGAATTTTCAAATCGAACCAGTAGTTCCTGAGATTAGCGCGTTCAAACAAACAAACAAAGAAACTCTTCAGCTTTATAATATTAGTATAGGTTAATACGTGAAGCAAAAACTTTGTACCCATTTTTACGAAAATTGTGCGGACGGAGTATGAAATTTGGCACAGTTGAAGTTTACATGGAGAAGGAGGGGCGAATCGTAATATTTTTATAAAATATGCATTAGAAATACTTTAAATTAATGGGAAAACACTACACGCACACAACCATGCATTTGACACACGCAGTCGAATCGCGTTCGTAGTATTTCGACATTGTTCGTCTGATGTCGTATAATTCTTCGTAACTATGGTTACATACCTTATGTACCTTTTCCAATTTCGCAGTATTGGCATAGAATTTAAAAATCAATTTACGTATTTATATGTAATAAAGAGAAAAAGAAAACAAAGTAGCAAGCTTAGGAAAATCGTCAATGAAATAGTACCTATAGTTAAGTAACTCATAATTTGTTTGTAAACGATAGGTAAATAAAATTAACCTGTATAGCCTTTGCAAAATCTAAATAAAATGTGGTTATAAGAGACAATGAAACCTTAATAACGATCAAAATTAAAATTTTAATCAATTATGGTCGAATTTCGAGCACTTGGCAACCGCTAGTATACATAGATACATGTTTTGTTAAAAGCCCCTCGTACACGAGTACAATGCCTTCCAGGTACATTTTTAGACACCGTCCTACTGCTACCGGACTCTTGGAAAAATAACTCGAAATGGGACTTCGCAATCGATAAGGAGGTGCCATATATGTATAATATAATGCTCAGAAATCATATTAAGCATTTTGAATAAAGTACTCTTAAACTCGACTACCAAATTACTTTAATATCACTAATGAATAGAATAAATGACTATTTGTTTACATTATAGTTCTTGGCTTAGGCTGCCTGTCCATTGTAGTGGAGCGAGGCTGCGGAGCGAGGCTGCGGAGCGAAGAAACGGAGAAATATTAACCAATAGGATTGCATACTGGAGCGGAGCGGAGATTTTATGCAATCCTATTGGTTAATATTTCTTCAATGGACAGGCAGCCTAAATGTTGTGGTGTTGTTGTGTTCCATTAATATCATAAAACAGCATCTACATACAAAAATAATAATGATTCACAAAATTACGCAAAAGCCTATGACCATTTATTTTCTTTCACAAGACATGCATTTTAACAGATATGACATTTCATCATACATTCGTAGGTCCACAAGTCCAATTTGGTAATTTTTCTGTCCGCGGCATAATATGGACTGTCATTTCCTATTCTGATTCTTGCTAATGATAACGCATACTATTAAACTGTCCTACAGCTGGGCACGGACCTATTCTCAGTGTTTCTCACACTGAGGACATGGTTAGGACATAGACCACCACGCTGACCCATTGCGGGTTGGCAGGCTTCACATATTTTCGAGAACACTATGAAAACTCTCAGACATGCAGGGTCCCTCACTATTATTTTGTTTACCGAGCGGTAATTAACTATAACACATAACTTCGAAAGGTCAGAGATGCGTGCCTTGGAATCGAACTCGAGACCTCTGCATGGCAGTCCATATTATTAAATGAGTATAGTACGCTTACCTGAAGGATGCATGTTCTCGTGACATACAGGACAATTGACGGGCACTCTCGCCTCGAAGATCTCGATGGCGAGGTACTGGCGCAGGCACGACTCGCAACAGCGATGCGCGCACCACGCCAGCCGCACCATGACACTCGTGTTGTGCATCGACAGGCATAGCGGACACTCCAACACTTCTCCCTGGAAACAATAAAAAAAATATATAACACCACGTCATTGCCTGCTTTCGGAGTCCCGTAGTATAACTTTGTGCTTTAGTTTCAGTTGTGATGTTTCTGTTTCTGGCTAGGCAAAATGTTATTTGGGCTTTTTTTTTGATATCTAAGTTCTAAATAGCGAAGCGAAATTAGAAAAAGTAGGCGGCATAAGGTTTTACTTTCGACGTGGAATCTGATCACCATACATAACACATTGACTATCAAGCATATTAAAAAAGTACATAACTATATTTCTTAAGGTCATGGTCCTACCAAACCCACCATTATAGTTTTGTCCACATCTGCTGAAGGACTGATAATTGTTGGAGCAAAACAAGTCCAAGAGGGGAAACCGCGAATTAGTAAACGTGAGATCGCTTGGCTTTGGGCCAGGTGGATCGATGGCCTGAAGAAGACTCGAAAAGGCTGGATATGGAAAGCTGTAAACAGAGTGAAAAGGCTTTGAATTGTGGCGATTCCTATAGGATATGGGATGTCATCATCGTATTTTAAATTAAGAGTAAAATAGCTTCCTTGTGAGGTTTAATAATATTTAAGACATTCTTTGCTTAGTGAATCATTGTTGAACCCTCGGCCAATAATTCACAAAGAGAAGAATGCGAATATTGAGCCAATAGCCTAGGGTCAGTAAGGCGCGAGTTATACTTCTGGTATGATACGTTAATTTCTAACTGGCCATTGTTTAAAAAAGTAAATATTCTGGTTTTTCAATCAGTAAAATTATATTTAGATTTTGGTGCTTAAATGAATGTTGGAACTTGCATAATATTTCACCATTAAAATAAAACTTATATGACTATCGATATTATGTTCTGACCTTGAGACATGAACCGCATACATATGTAAGTTTTAATAAATCCTCGCCGTACACAAAAACACAAACTTCATAAAAGGATTTGATTTATTTTTAAATGCTACCTGATATTGGTATGTAATAGAGCAATTTGTGGCGGTCATTTTATTTTATAAATTAATATCGTTTTGATATAGAGAACTCGTTTACTACTTACACTACCATATACGTATCTTTTGCAAGTTTTTCTATGCTACATTAAATCTACCAAAAATTTGCCAATAATTTAATACTCTGAAGGAAGTTGAGAGTCGAGTGTATACAAAGAAATTGGCAAATAAAGCAAGTCAGGTAGGTTCCTAGCAAGTGGAAAACTGTAATCTCGGCCTGTCCCTGTAGGATAAACAGTTCGGTATCTTTCCATCTTACTATCCATCCTTAGCCGAAAACATGTAATTGCCCTTATAATTTACTAAAATTTCTTCACGCGTCGTTTCTATGCAACATTACTTTCATCTTTACATTCAGTTTATTGATAAATACTATAAACAAGTGTATACATTATTGACTGGTAGCTAGTACCCACATAGTGTGTTAATAGATACTTCCCTTCGCTTTCTCGCAACGTCGCAACTCATCATCATTCTGGACTCTATCCAAGTATGTTGAGGTTTCCAGTCTAACCACATACAGCTGATTTACAGTGAAACTATCGACGCACATGTTAAGATTCACGTATACAAGTACGTAATGTGGCAGACACGGTACAGATGCACCTAGTCATATTCAGACACGCTTCGCTTACGTACACGTATGGTACATATGATTAATATTATCAATAATTTTGGCACAATCCTTTATACTGGAGATAAACAGCGATAGCCTAGCAGGACACCGATGCATTACCACACAGAGATTGCGAATTCGATCCCAAAGCAGAAGAATTATGTGCGTATTAAATAGTTAATTATTGCTTGCTTTAACGGTGATGGAAGACATCAAGCAATATGAATGTCTTCATAATATTTTCGAAGACGTGTAAAGTTTTCAAACCCGTACTGGGCCAGCGTGGTGGGCTATCTCTTCTCATACTGAGATGAGGCCTGTGTCTAGCAATGGGTATGGTATATAAAAATAGGGCTGATATTATTATAATACTGGAGATAACAGATATGAGGATCTCCCCATATCTTTTACGTGTGCGGAGGAGATTAATTAAGAAAAAGGATTCAAATATTTTGGTCGTGTCTGATCTCGAACGTGCTTAACGGATCATAAGGGAGGAAGTTACTGCACTCAAATTCTTAAACGCCAGTAACCCTTGAATGCCTTTGAAACTTGAATTTCAGAACGCGCTAGAGAATTACTCTCTGAATTTCGCGAAATGCATATGGGAGCAAGCATTTATCTGTAAATCCTATATCTTAGTACAAAAGCATAATGCACTAATAATAAAGTTAGAAGAGATCTTCTAACTATTTGATTAAATGCTTGCTAGAACTATCCTTAGGCCACGAGTTCAAGACTAAATGGCCTAAAAGATATCGTACAAGATCATGGGAAATAAAAACCCATAGTTTCTTCCTATCCCTCTAGATAACAGTTATAAGTTTTATGAGACTATAAAATGTAAATTAAACTTACACATATCAGCCATAAACGTATGAGGAAACATCACCGATGACGAAATGTCAATCATGACGAAACATCAAGTAAACACACCCACATAAATCCGCATGACGTGTCCGCGCATAAGGCCAAAGGTTTCAACAATATTACTGAGTAGATTAATTAATCATCAGATGTTGGTTCAATCTAGTACGAGTTATGACGAATTACGAAAACTATAAAAGTTGAAAGTGGCAGTACTTATCAGTTGCATGGTTAAGAGTGCGCCGAGCGTAAAACAGATAATGACAGAGCTCGTGCGGCGCATATTCAAATCAGCGCGCGGCCACCATAGTAAAATTGTATGGATGATTTGAAGTGCTTTTTTGATAAATATGTATCTTTATTGTCAACCAATAACTTAAATATTTGGGACGGACAAATTTTAATATAACTATTTATGTTTCGTTTAAGCTGTAAAATAGGATAGATTTCTACTGTTATAATCTAAAAATTAAGTTACACGAGCCGTTTTTTCATTTTTCGTGCGTATTTTACGTAATTTTGTAGGTGAAAATATTAATTATTTTAAGTTTTTTACACGAAGTAATTGTAAACACATTCATTGTTATGGTAAATGTATATTTCATATTTGTATTAAACAAAAAGTGTCGATTTTATTCACTTAACTGTGACCGCCAGTTTTGACACATTTCGCTCGGCGCAGTCTTAATATGCCTTTTTTATTCTTGTAGCCATGACGATTCGCGTTTTATTTGTAAACAAGTGCTGTCAGAGTTATCTGTGATAGATTTAGACGAGTTTATTGCATAATCCCTAACTGCGGGTTACTCATACATCTTCTAAATCCCTACACGGATCGTGCCGTGGATAACGTTCCTCAACACTCATTACTAATCCAAGCATATATGATATAGGTAAAGCCTTATTGATATACCTACCCATTATTTCCTTATGCCGCGGCTACACATTGGATTCAACTTTGCGTCCTAGCTTGGCTCTAATTTCGAATGGCCAATATTGAATTAAACTACTGCACCACACATAGGCTTCAATACCAACTTTCCACCATATATTCTGTCCAAAATTCCCGCGTGCACTCCCCTTCCAAAACCTTGTTGAAAACCGACTCTTTGTGCGTCGGTGTTGGACACAAGACGGTGATTGGACGTAATGTTCACATTGTGTCAAAGACTGATCCACACATTGGAGTATTGGACGCAATAAGCTACATTGGTGAAAATATAACCAATGTGTGGCCCCGGCATTAGACAAAGAAAGAAAGAAAATAAATAAAAAAGTTGCTAGCGTAACGGTTTGTTCAACGATCCCACGGTTTTTAGTTTTGTGTTTATGTGGATACCCTAGGCCTACAAAGTTTGGTATTATATATCTTACATACGTCATCAGAAATATTTTTATGATAATATTATACCAAAATGTAAACACAAGCTAGTTAAATTTTATATGTGTGCGTGTCTGCGCATACATGACACACAAACAACTTGATTTATGACTTGAGTTTAATTGGAAATGCATGTCAAGATATTGCCGTTTGAGTCACTTAGCATATTACTAGTTAAAAAGCAAAGTGACTTAAACGCCAATTTTTGTAATATCGTGTTTATTAAATGAGTGGTTTGACTGTATGTATTGCGCATTGATTTAAATATTCTTCTTTAACTGCCAATGGGCTATAATCATGAGTTTGATCCCTGGGTACGGAATACAGGACAAAAAGTTTGAAAGAAAGAAAAATAATTTATTAGACACAAAAACACAACATATTAACATAGAAACAAGAAGAAAATACGAAAAAATAAACAAAAATAAATAAAATGTTGTGCAGTGTGTCCAAATGGTTCCAGCTCAGCCTTTCAGTTTCGGGTCATGATGTTTCTTTGAGAGCATTTTTTTAATGCAGACACAGCAGACATGAGTTCATGTGAATTACTATGTACTTGACCCATCAATCAGCTTTATAGAATAGAACATTGACGCTTTATTTCTGTTAATCTATACTAATACTAGATGTTCCCGCGGTTTCACCCGCGTTTATCGTTACTGCGCCGCCCCAGTGGGTCGTAGCGTGATGTTATATAGCATATAGCCTTCCTCGATAAATAGGCTATCCAACACTAAAAGAATTTTTCAAATCGAACCAGTAGTAATCACGCAGAATAAACCAGGAGAAACATCGTTTGTACTATGTCTGTAATGGGTAATTATTTTGCTGCGATGTTATTTTAAAACTGCTATATCTCCTAAGATATTCATTGAAATCGAATGATGTAAAGGGCAATTTTGTTTTAAATGAAATACTTGTGATGAATAACGTATTTATTTGGATAAGGATTAATATCATGTTTATAAAAATACCTTAGCAAATAATGCATTATTTTAGAACAAATTTCGTTAGCATAAAAATGGTTATAGTGAGCCAACCTTAAAAGATAGACATATGCTTTCGCGGACTTTTTTTTAGAACTTTTAAAGGGAAACAATTCTGTCATACATGATTTTTGCGAAACTTTAACTGTTTACGCAGCGCATGCAGCGGAAGCTCTCAAAAGAAAAAAATACTCTCCGATTTTGAAACATTCTTCATTGGTGCTCCGCTCCTATTGATCTTAGCGTGATGATATATAGCCTATAGCCTTCCTCGATAAATGCGCTATCTAACACTGAAAGAATTTTTCAAATCGGGCCAGTAGTTCCTGAGATTAGCGCGTTCAAGTAAACAAACAAACAAACAAACAAACAAACAAACAAACTCTTCAGCTTTATAATATTAGTATAGATTATAAAGCTGAAGAGTTTGTTTGTTTGTTTGAACGCGCTAATCTCAGGAACTACTGGCCCAAATTGAAAAATTCTTTTAGTGTTGGATAGCTCATTTATCGAGGAAGGCTATAGGCTATATAACATTATGCTACGAACCACGGGGCCCGCGCAGTAATCATAAACGCGGGTGAAACTGCGGGCACATCTAGTAGATAATAAAAATAATCATATTACAAAGAGATCACTTTGGACTGGGTAGAAACTAGACGTTTTGTAAATCTCTTCGCTTTTTCGATTTTTGTGAGAGTTTTCTAGCTTGTGAAGTCTTGACACATCTCGACTACTACAATCATGTAGTGCGACACATTTAAGCACGTCTGTTAAAATGGTCGATGAAAACTAACCCAGGTGTATAGAAAGACAAGTTGACGATCAAACGTGTCAAGGTGCTTCGAAAGCTACGAAAATTAATGATAGGACTCATTGTAGTGGAATCCATTAACGATTCGTCTATATCGGTTATATTCGACGTAACAGCGCGACAATTATGTCATTGTATTAATAATTAATACAGGCTTGCATAATTAGACTAGCTTGTCCCTCGCGCTCTCACCCGCTCCGCCCCTAAAGATCGTAGCATGATATTAGATATAGTTTAACTTTCCTCAATAATAGGTTACAAAATGGAAAATGGAATTTAGAAATCAGTGAAACTTTGAATTATTTTTTCGAATATAAATTGCGACCTGACTGTTTAAAAAAATAGTTTCAAAGACTGACTGATTTTCAGGTGTTTCTATGTATAAAATGTATGTATTTACAAAAAAATAATTAAAAAGTATATATGTATGTTTATCCATTGTCTAGTACTCATAGTACAAGCTCTGCTTAGTTTTAGCTAGATGGTGTTGTGTGTATGTGATAGAATATTATTATTGTAAAGATTAGCGTGTTCCAACCAACAAAGAATCTCTTTAGCTTTATAATATTAACTAGATGTTACCGAGGTTTCACCCACGTTTATCGTTACTGCGCCACCTCCGTGGGTCGAAGCGTTATGTTATATAGCCTATAGCCTTCCTCGATAAATAGGCTGTCCAACACTAAAAGAATTTTTCAAATCGAACCAGTAGTTTCTGAAATTAGCGCGTTCAAACAAACAAACAAACAAACTCTTCAGCTTTATAATATTAGTATAGATATAGACTAGCTGTCCCCGCAGTTTTACCCACGTTGATGATTGCTTTGCTCACATGACTCGTAGCTTGATGTTATACATATTTATAGCTATAAAGTAGCTGTCTAATGGCCAAGAGAGAATTTTTAAAACCATGCCTGTAGTTTTTGAGTTAATTCATTACAAACAAAAATACAAATCATTCCTCTTTATAATATTGGTATAGACATATACGATAGAATAACTGTAGATACGATATGCGTCACGCGTCTATGATTCGCTATTCAGCTTATCAATTGAAACAAAAAAACGCTGATTGTAAATGGGTGCGTTCATAATGTTCATATGTCGCTATGGCAAACACTTCCGCCTGTCAATTTATACTTTACTCATCGATGTAATCATTCGATGTCAATGGTTCATAATTATATTTTCCTGAAACCCTCTTTCAGAACAGCTCGCCTACTGTTTATAACAACGATGATCCTTACATCCTAACTAATATTATAAATTCGAAAGTAAGTCTGTCTGTATATCTGTCTGTCTGTCTTGTTACCTTTTCACGGCTAAACCACTCAACCGATTTAGATGAAATTTGGTACAGATACAGTTTAAAACCTAGGGAAGGACATAGGCTACTTTTTATTGATGTAGGTACCACGCGGGCGGAGCCGCGCGCAAAAGCTAGTAATATTATAAATACGAAAGTAACTCTGTCTGTCTGTTACCTTTTCACGCTCAATCCGCTGAACCGATTTAGATGTGGAATGGAAATAGCCTGAGACCCTGGGAAGGACATAGGCTATAAAACGTCACGCTACGGCTCACGGGAGCGGCGCAGTAACCATAAATACCAGTGACGCGGGTGAGACCGCGGGCACGGCTACAGCTAGTAATTAATAAAATAAAAGTTGTTCAATATTTATAAAATGTCGCTTGTACAAATATTTTTTATTAATTGAGCTGTAAATTATGCAAATATCTTTACAGTAATCCAGTATTATATAATTTGATTCGATGAAAAATGTGACAGAACAGATGAAAGGGTATGTCGTTTTTGCGGCGCGCTGAGAAATGGGTCTCGTTTGTCTAATCGTGTACGAAAACACCGCATTCTTCATAGGGCTTGACAAAAAGGCCGTGATATATTCCTTGTCAAATTATCTCACTCTAGGTCCGCTCGTAAACAGGGTACCCGTACAGGGTAACCCATACTATAATATACAGCATCGTACTGTAACTTAGTCAATTGTACTGCATATTCAAGAAATCAAGATAGTACGAATACATAATACTATATTTTCATTGCGACATTTTAATAATAAATGTGATTGGAATTTCAGAACGTAAGCATGCATGGCTTACGTCATGGCAAGTTAACGTCACCTTTCTGTTATTATTATATGTGTACTATTTTTTTTCTGTAAATCCAAAATATACTACTTCATGTATCTTTAATGTAAAAGGTGGCCCTACTCGTAAGTCAAGGATAAAACGAATAAAATACGGTGGAGAACAGCCAATTTCATCGGACTATCGCGCATTATATTAGGCTTCCATACATTTTTTATAACCATTATTGTATCATCGGTATTGTAATGATACCGCATCGTAAACCACATAACTATAATTTAAGTAGCAGTTTATTGCACAATTGTGCCTTTTATATGTTTGTCTTACGCATGTATATTATACTAGATGTTCTCGCAGTTTTACCCGCGTTTATCGTTACTGCGCCGCCCCCGTGGGTCGTAGCGTGATGTTATATAGCCTATAGTCTTCCTAAAAATAGGCTATCCAACAGTAAAAGAATTTTTCAAATCGTACCATTAGTTCCTGAGATTAGCGCGTTCAAGCAAACAAAAAAAACAAACAAACTCTTCAGCTTAATTAATATCACGCTACGACCCACAGGGGCGGCGCAGTAACGACAAACGCGGGTGAAACCGCGGGAACATCTAGTTTATAATAAAACGTAGCTTTCAGTTTTCCTAAAATAAAAGGCAAAAATATTACAAATATTTTTATTGTTTACTTTTACTGCTGATTATCAGGCTTCGATTGCCAGATCATGCGACTTTTATTGGCTTTTAGTTTAGACTGAGAATTAATCGCAGTTGCAGCACGGAGTTTGGCAATGTGTTTAGTATATATACTAGTCCTCTACTAATGTGTCTTATAAACATAGGAGGAGGTATATGAATGTACCTAATAAACCTTTATCAATATCTAGAATGTTCGGACATAAGATTGTATAGCAAATAAAACATGTTAAGATATAAAGCAATCGATGGAGACTACCTCGAGTTGTATGTAAACAAAAAAGATACGACTTTTATGTTTTGATAGGCATTTACCTCTTATTTTATACTAGTTTTCACCCGCGGCTTCGCTCGCGTAAATGTAGGTTAGATTAGGTTAGGTTCGCAACAGTTCGTTTTTCTGGATGAAAGGTACCCTATGTCCTATTCTGTACCCCTGACAACGTGTATCAAAATTTCATGTTGACCGGTTGAGTAGTTAAGGCGTGAAATCGTAACAAACAAACAAAGTCATTTTCGCATTTATAATATTAGTAAGGATTACTACAGACACGGTATTCCCCAGTATGTGTAAACGTTATATAAACAACCTTATCCTCAATACCACATGGCACGCGTCGTGACACGAGCGAACAGCAAAAATGAGAACTGCACATTTGACATAGCTATCGCTTATGCAGAATTCTAATATACATGCGCTGTATACCGTATAGTAATGAAATAAACAAATTACTTCAGGTTATACTTATTTGCTATCGCATTTAAATTATGATAGGTACTTAGACATGAGCAATACGATTGCAGAAGTACCTTCATCCATACATTGCAACCAATAAGTTTATTACGTTGAGTAGGATTCCAGACCTTAAGCTCTGGGCGATGGCGTAGTGGTTAGTGTAACCGACTGCCACGCCTGAGGTCGCGGGTTCGATGCCCGCACAAGTCAAACATTTGTGTGCATGAACATGGATGTTTGTCTTGGTCTGGTCGTTTCTATGTATAATATGTATGTATTTACAAAAAAAATGTATATATGTATGTTTATCCATTGTCTAGTACCCATAGTACAAGCTCTGCTTAGTTTGGGCTGTGTGTATGTGATAAAATATTATTATATTATTATTATAAGAACAAATAGCCTTGCGCGGAGGGTACATCATTCTCCTTTCAGAGTCCAGACTTATAAATAGCATAAATTCACGCCTGTTTCCCAGAGGGGTAGGCAGAGACTACGGATTTCCATTTGCTACGATCCTGACACACTTCTCGGGCTTCATTCACTTTCATCACATTCCTCATACACGCCCGTCGGTTCAAGGAGCTCTTAACTTGGCCTTTGTCCAGAACGCCTCCGATCTGATCGAGAAACTAAATAGCACTGCGGGTTAACCCGCAGTGCTATTTATTTAGTTATTATTTATTTAGACAAGAACGAATAGTCATTATGCCTTGCACTAAACACACAATAATAAGTACTGTTCATAACTTCTACTGTTAGACACCGGGATATTGCAAAAAAAAAACTAAAATAATTAGGAAGAAAGGAACTCGTCACGCTCCTTCGGATTGCCCACCCGGTTATTGTAGTTTGGCGACGAACTGTCCTGGGGATGCCTCGCGCTAAGACGAAACACTTGTCGACGCATATTTTATGTCCAAGCGGAATACTGCAAGTTGGATCTCACGACGCTAGAATCTCACGAATTATTCGAATGCAACACGTGCATTGCGTCTCTGACTATGCAACGTAGGCATCACGTTGTGCACAACTGTATTCGAATATAATTCGAATGGAATTATGCGCATCACTAGTAATCAGTTACCATAGTAAATTTACACCCATTATGCTACACAATAGACACTATTATTGAACAATGCAAAAAGATTTATGAGGATAATATCGAGTAGCAAATCTGTAATCTTTGCTTACTCCTCCAGTAATACTAGGTAATTATAGTTTTTGAGTAATAGAGCCTCGCTGATTTCAGCATGAATGGGCCGGCTCGACCGGGGAAGGACTACCCTCTCACAGAATATCGACGTGAAATAGTAGTATTCCTACTATTGTGTTTCGTTCGGTGAGTGAGAGTGCCGGAGGCCCAATCACCCCCTTTCACCCATGCCCGCTTCTTCTCCTTCCCACTTCCTTTCCTAAAGGGTCGGCAACGCGCAAGTGATGCCTCTGATGTCGCAGGCGTCCATAGACTACGGTGACCACTTACCATCAGGTGGGCCGTATGCTTGTTTGCCACCTTAGTTGTATAATAAAAAATAAAAAACAGTATGTAAACATCGCTATCAGTTTCACTAAGATATCAGTCTACATTGTCTATAGTATCACGTATTTACGTGATACTATATAACAACAATGTAGACTGATATCTTAAAATCTATGTTAATAGGACGAAGTTAATGTTGCGATAAACTGAACGATTTATCATCGAATCTTTCATGGTTAACGCATAAACAATAGCTGATAATATTAATGTGAAAGTGTATATGTTGGTTTGTTTGTACCTTCTTCGCGTCGAAAATGAGTGAGGATTTTTCTTGTTTGCTTCTTATAAAGAATGTGTGGATATTAAATGAAGTAAGAAAGTTATACCAGGATCGAAGGGAATGTAAATCTGTAGGCATTGTCCATGTCTCCGAGAAACAGACGATAGTGTAAGTACATAATATGTTATCCTCTACAAATAAGCCATATTAACACTTGTGCTACAAGTGGATTCTCGCAAATCTCTCGAGAATCTCTGCGCTTAGAATACGTAGCTATTCGATGGCAATGCGATCCCTCTATTTTAGGCTATGCACGAGACAAAATTATCCTGTCATAAAAAAACTTCAACGTCAACTTTTTTGTCTATTGCCACAAATTACAGATGGCTGGTTTAATTAAACTTGCAAAAACATATAAAAACGGCAATAACACAATTACGCGCGCGTGCAAAATTTCGAATTAAGCTGATCGAATGTCAATTATTGCAGTCGGCCCGAAATAACTATTCCCATATGTCTATGTGTGACCATTTGATATCTCGTGTTGTATTGAAGAAGCCATAATACCTTACGTGTTTTGTTTTATAATATATAATAATAATAATATTCTATCACATACACACAACACCACCTAGCCCAAACTAAGCAGAGCTTGTACTATGGGTACTAGACAATGGATAAACATACATATATACTTTTTTTTTTAAATACATACATATCATACATAGGAACACCCAGTCCAAGACAAACATCCATGTCCAAGCACACAAATGTTTGACTTGTGCGGGAATCGAACCCACCCTATCCCATTTGGAACTACCTATCTATCTAGCCTGAACACAACAAAAAACATGAACGGTTATATAATTGATTAACTTATTAAATCGCAGCGGCACACCGGCGCGGCGCGGCGGCGGTCAGATACAATATATTTTAAATTTTGTGTGGTATTCTAAAACTTGACAGAAATGGGAATTATTTTCACTGCAATGTGTGGCTGCAATATCTGGTAGATAAGAGCAGCCATATTACAAGAACACAAACAAAAAACAACGGGTTGCTCTCCGGGAGTGCCGGCAGAAGTGAAAACTTGAATATTAACGTTGTGCATTTTTGATATTTTGGAATGGTTAGGGAATAATTTTGCACGAATTGCTTTAATTATCAGTTTAAAAGTACTATCATTTATGTGGTAAAATACAATATTCATTTATAGCTCTATCGTACACAAACATGACAATTCTCCCTCCGCCTTACGAATTTTCGACCAGGTCACGTGTCCTGACGCGAGTTTAACATTTTTTACCCAACACAAAAAAGTGCACAAAGCCACTAAAGGTTTCACTTAAAAAAAATCAGCTATACCAAACATAATTTTGGAATGGCCAATGCATTCAAATACTATTGAGGCTGGCCGGGCTACTGGTCAAAACATTAGCACAGAAAAAATATTGCACCTTTAGAAGCCACATATATCAATTAATCGAGCTTTAGATTTAAGATCGCAAAATCCATTCTTATCTGTGATCAGTGCTGTAAGCAATTTATCAAAACGTTGAGGGCTATTCTACGCATTAAATTACGATTTATGTTTCACTTTATTGTGTATCGCAATCCAGATTATGTAAATTCGTGGCGAACTTTGCATTGTTCAACACCTGAATATTAATTATAGCCGTTTTGTTGACTACATTCCTTTGGAGTTAGATTGTAGACCGCAGCGTGTACTATTTGTGTTGTTTTAGATTAATGGGATTAATAGCTGGCTAGAACGTGTGTGGGCAAATGTATGAAAACTTTGATTGGCTTTGTAGCTTTCGTAAGTGTTACTAAGATTTCTATAGCCATAAAAGGTGCTATTATCGTAATTATTAGCAGCCTAGTGGGAGACCGTTGAAATGCCACGTAGAGGTCTCGAGTTCTATTGGTGGGCAATGTGGACGGTCGGCTTATATGTTTCCGAAGCACAGCATGAAGGACATACGAGCTGTCGCACTGTTGGTAGCTTAGATTCTACATAAAGTTGCATTGAGGAATACCTTCGGGGTCGAAAGAACATAACTTTAAGGACCGCTCTCTGCGCCCGCTCTAACCGGATAAACATATTTTCCGTGGCACCTCCCCAGACAGCTTAGTAGTCGTTTCAAAACGTGCGAAAAGACGCCTGCGTTTTTAGACGGGGATTTCGCACGAAAATATATTCCATGTGTGCGAAACGACAACAAAAAAAATATTATTTAAAAAAAGTGTCTATTCGCACGATATGTACGAACAAATTCGTGCGAAACGACTACTAAGCCCTCCAAACTGGTACACAATACGATAGATGTGATTGGCATTTAGTATACCATTATGAGAGTATCTTAGTCTGTAGAACTGCGTAGCTTTTTAAATATGTAAATTAATTTTCGTATTCTACTCGAGAGCATCTCAATATGTTTATGCCAGTTAATGAATTGGTCCATATGTACTCCCAGATATTTCACGCTGGATGCTTTAGTGATTGTAAGGCAGTTACAGTGACCTAAAGAAGTGCACACATGGGCTTCTAGGGTAAAACAACAGGGTGGAAGCAAATGTGATCTGATAGCAAATGATACAAGCGTTGTTTTATTAATGTTTAAAGTTAGTAAATTATTGTTCAGCCATTGCATCACACGAGACAGCGCAATCACGGCATTCAGATAGCACTGGGCCCCATCCATGTCATCAATGACCAATGCTGTATCGTCAGCATAATATGTGAAAATTTTACAATGCTCAATGGGTAGTTTACATAGGTCGTTTATGTATATGAGGAATAAGGTAAGCCCTAGAATACTACAATACTACATTGCTTCAACTTAGAATTTCGGTTAGACTGGGGATAGCGAGACTAGAAACATAATATATAATCGCATTCAAACAAACTTGTATTGCAGTGAGTAGAATTGCCAGCTTGCAATTGTCCATATGCTACTTATCATCAGGGGCCCAAGTCTGGTATTTTTATCAATTCGTCATTACGTAACTGCAATTCCATTGTCATTTTGCTGAAAGTTCGTAATCTGCTAAATTCATAATGGTCGATCATTGGTTGGTCAATGGTCTTGTAATAGGATTGTGGTAGAATGATAATAATATGTTGTTTTGCCATTATTATAAAACCCGTTAGTAAAAGTGATTTTTGAAAACTACTACTAAATTTGAACATTCATTCATGCCAGATTTCGTTTATATATATTTTTACATATTATTTATTAGTGTTAAAAGCAATTTCATTAAAGGAACTATCAAAATAGCAGATTACCGCATACGTCAGTCATTCATTTGTAATTATGTACAAGATTACCATTCAATGCTATTTTTTTTTTGGAGGGTCAGTGGTTGACCATCGGAAAGTCATAATGACGCCATTATATTAGTAGACTAGTACTTGTCAAAATCAACAATTAGGTATGAAATCAATGATAGACCATTCTGACACAATTGTAATAGCAGACTTGGGCCCCAGGTGAGCAATATGCTGTTCACCAGTTTGGTTATAAAAAACGGAATATGCACATCTTGAAACATGGAGGCGCGAAGCTACATTACGTCATGACGCGAACACAATTACTTCACGTCCAGTACACCGGGTATAATGGTATCGAATCAATTGAAACGTCACGTTGTAATAATAATAATAATTAATGGAACGCGTTCTGTACGCAAGTTCGTTAGCCGAGCACTACGATCAATGCACTTTTTATTAGTTTTTATCACCAGCTTAAGGAAGTACTTGGGTTATTTCGTTTTTGTGTTAGTAGTAAACGCTGAATTAGCGCCGGTGGTAACTGAAATTTCCGATTACGCAGTTTTGTTGTTACTATGCACCGCGTGTATACTTGACAATTAGACAGTTTTTTTAAATATCCTTACTAATATTATAAACGCGAAAGTTTGTATGGATGTATGGATGTTTGTTACTCTCTCACGTAAAAACTACTGGACCGATTGCGATGAAACTATGTAGAGCGTAAGCGGGTGACCAAAGTTTATTAATATATACTGGTGGCAGAGCTGTCACTTTTAATAAATGTTTATTAAATATGTAACTATGTGTTCTCTTAAAAAATTTACATAATATTGTGAAAGCTTTCGTGTTTTTAGAAATAAAGCATGTTTTCTTTCTTTCTTTCTTTCTAGATAGCTGGAGACCTGGATTCACACATAGGCTACTTTTTATCCCAATATTCCCACGGCAACGGGACTTACGAGGGTGAAACCGCGGGGTAAAACTAGTGATATTATATTACGTTTACGGGATTTGGATAGTTAATAAATATAGTTATTTAATCAAAATTAGAATTTTAACGGATTTTATTGTACTTTAAAATAGCTGTCCAGTTATTTGGCATTCAGATCCATGGATCACACAAATACACACTCAGAATTAGTTAGTATTATTAAGGCTCCCTACAACACAGTGTTAAGTCTTAGGGCAAAAATAAAACAACATAGAATTTCTAACTGTAAGATCTGAATAGAAAATATTTTTGTGATAAAATATGGATACTAGCTAGGCAAAAACCAGACAAGTGTAAATAACATCAATGTTTACAGGCACGTGGATGTGGAAAATATTTACTTAAAACGCAAAAACAATGAACGTCTGCGGTTGACGTAAAAATCAATAACTGGTTAATAACTCGTTCGCCATACTGTCTCCACAACAACATACGCCTTACATTTTTATTAAAAACTTTGACAAACGAGCATCATGTTCGCCAAGTCATAAACGATTATCATAGCCTAGAAACCTTTAAACACCGCACAAGTCAAACATTTCTGGGCATGAATATGGATGTTCGTCTTGGTCTGGGTGTTTCTATATATGTAGGTATAATATGTATGTATTTATAAAACAAAAAAAGTATATATGTACGTTTATCCATTGTCTAGTACCCATAGTACAAGCTCTGCTTAGTTTGGGCTAGATGGTGTTGTATGTATTATAAAATTTTATAATATGTAAATTTAGGTTAAGGTATTTATCTATGGGCCTATGCAGCCGAAATAAATGATTCGAAAAATGATGATTCGAAATCTAGAGACCATGATGATTACTTACTTAGAACTATCATTATTGCTTTAGGTCTGTAAAGACTGACCTTGCAAAAAAAGATTTCACTGTGTTCCTTACTGCCAACATAAGGTGTCCAAGGCGGTGTTAACAGTAATAACCTCTTAAGGAAAGTCAGGAGAATCTACCCATCACGGGAATACAACACAGGACTCCCAAGGCTAAGATCGAGAGCAGCGATAGCTCAGTGGGGAGACCAACAGACTGCAATGCAGAGGGTCTCGGGTTCAAACCCACGTCGCGCACCTCTGACTTTCGGAAGCTATATGACTTTTCGAAATAATGCGCGTATTGATTGACAATAATCGCCTGCTCCGTGCCTCGGGAAGCACGTTAAGCCGTTGGTCCCGGCTGCCATGAACATCTATGGCAGTCGTTATTGGGAGAGTGTCGACACAAAAGATCCCACTGGGTCGAAGTGTCGCCGGTCTGCACTGACTGGCCCCCACGTAAGATAAGATAAGGCTAAGATCATTTGAAAGGTTTTCTGTTTCACAGGATATAGACAGGGCCACAAGCCACAATGCCAAGCCTACGTGTTTTAGTGTCCGTTGTATCAAAGTGTTTAAATCGGAATGATTTACAACCAACTTACTCAGCTATTATAGTTGTTTTTATTGAACTAAAACGCAAAAATGCATATCAAATATTCAAGAACGAAGACATACATACGTCTTTATATCTCTGAATAGTTTACTACCCTTTATTGTGTACTACACATTTCGCCAGGTAACATAGCTGGTAGTCCCACGCGACGATCTAATTGACAACTATCTGTCATAGCTATACTAATATGATATAGCTGAAGAGTTTGTTTGTTCGTTTGGTTGAACGCGCTAATATCAGGAACTACTGGTTCGAATTGAAAATTCTTTTAGTGTTGGATAGCCCATTTATCGTGGAAGGCTATAGACTAAATAACATCACGCTATGACCAATAGGAGCGGAGCATCAATGAAAATGTTGCAAAATCGAAGCAAATTCTTTTATATGAAGCAGATGAAGTCGCGCGGGTTAGCTAGTTATAAATATTAGTACTTCCTTAAGCAATCGTTCTGTTTATATTCGTGAGTATTGTATGTATGTATATAACTAGATATACTATTGTCACACAATAGTATAGCCGCTATTTATGACAAGCTATAATTCACAGGAGCACATTTCTCATAATGTTTACACTGGAAATAATATCACTTTCTCCTTCCAACTATATAAACTTGAAACTGGAGTAAAAGAGAAAATAATATTTTTTAACTTAGTTTCAATGCTACATCATCTTAGATTAAACATGTATTTTTATAGACGAAGGTTTTTTTACTCTAATTACATAAGTAAAGTACCTCAATGATTGTGTGCATAAAGTTTTACGTCAATTTGCGACAAATAACACAAGGGGCCTTAGCAATTACTGTCTAAATTGAGAGTAATGGTCTCGAGTTACGTTGACCAACTATAAGGTATTTCCCGGGACATTTATATTTGGTGTATGAATTTTTAATGTCACATGCACGACCTGTTTGCATGTGACATTTGGATAAAATTGCAGTAGCAAGGTCGTTTTATAAGTATTACGTATAGGCCAAACAGCATCTTATTGCAGTTAGCATAAAGGTCATCGATACACTTGAATAAGCCGCAATATGATTAACGGGTGCCCTACTCCAATAACCTTAGATCGGGACATACTATAGCGTAGAAGTTTAAAGAAAGTCAGCATCAAATTTTATATTTACAGGTTACATTTTAAAGCTTCTAGTGATATACAATCAGCCAGCGTAGAAAATAATGCTTTCCTGGAAAATCAAAAGAGGTACAACTCTTTTGATTTTCCAGGAAGGCTCACGCAAAAACGCAATATTACTGGTTTCCTTGCTGATAGCACAGTGCTTTCTCAAGAAGTTGTGTAAACAGTAAGAACACTACACGAGTTTATTAAGCTACTAACTTCTTAAGGATAAAGTCATTTAGCACGCTTTTAGTGGACATACTGCTACAGCCTAACTCTCACATTAATGTCCTTATAGTATTAAACAAACGTTGGCAACCCTATTGTCGAGGCAGGCCCACTTCCAAGTTGTAGGCGCTCGGGAACGGTGAAAGACATTTAGCGGAGCGCAGCTTCGTGTCTAATTAGTAATTTACGGGCTGTTGACATCTCTTTAGGCTGGAACAATAGAGGTCGGTCACCCGAGTGCAGACGAGAACTAACGCCAACGATGGAACAGCGCTCTTACTTGTGTATCAAACTTACTTTAGTTTTTTAAGTAATGAGTTTTACGGATTTATTATGTTTAATAAATATTAATATTATGATGCTAATGTGTGTGTCTTCAGATTAAAAAATTTGTCAAAACAATTCTTTAACTTTACATCCAAATTGCATAGAAGGTTATTAATGTTTATCCTATCCTAACTAATATTATAAAAGCGAAAATGAGTTCGTTTGTTTATTACCTTTTCACGCCTAAACCACTAAACCGATCATCCTAAAATTTTGCATATACTTTGTCAGGTGAACAGAAACGGACGTAGGCTACCTTTCATTCCCACAAAAATTACTGTTCCCGAGGAAAACAACAATAACGTTCTTATGATAATAGATGGCGCCACGTGTCTTTCGTATCATGATTGAATTATATTATTACAAGCAGAGTACAACCTGAATTGATTGTCAAATTCTAAATTAACGCGAGCGAAGCCGCGGGCAAAAGCTAGTTATTAATAATACATGTTAAGCATAATATACCTAGACAATCTATTCTCGGCATATAATAATAATTTAAAAAATAACCTTTGTTATTTGTACAGGGATCAAGATTAGATGTAATATACATATAATTAATATGACCTAAGTAATATGTAAAATTTACATATAAAATTAGTAGTACAACTATGATATACCGAATTTGGTAAAACTGCTATTGACAGTACTATCAGATAATTCTGGGAATAGACGCACCTCCTCTCACAGAAAACCTATACATACGAAACGAGAACATGAGGACAGCCATGTTAGATAGTTAGTTATTAGTAAACACTCAACTCATTCATATGTATGTATGTGGCAATATGTGTTTTGCCACGTAGTCTTAAACGGCGTATTCTACTCAATATAAACGCTTGATGAAAAGCGTATATTTATTACTAGCTGTACTAACTAAAAAGTATTTATCTCCGCGGATCTCTATTTTTTTTCTAAAATCAAAGTAGCCTATGTTACTCCTTATAACATCAGCTATCTGCCAGTGAAAGTCCCGTCAAAATCGGTTCAGCCGTTTCGGAGATTACCCGGAACAAACAGAAAGACAGACAGACAAAACTTTTAAAATTATATGTTTTCGTATAGGTACCTTATATACTTTCATATGCATTAGATAAAAGCTGTTATTTTGACATTACAAACAGACACTTCAATTTTTATAGATTTGTATAGATTAAAATGGGCTATGTTGTATATATGTCACCTTGAATTGCGCAAACTATTAAACACGGTAATTAAAATAGATATGTTCATCTTATTTTAATGTGTAGGCTTTTATTCGGAGCGATAGTGCTTAGGTTTCCTACTGCGATGTACTCAATAGGAAAGTTGCACATGTTCGACTTTGAACCTTATTTTATAGAATAAGACATTTAAAAGTAAGCTATAAAGTGGATGCAAAATGAGGTAGTAATTCATATTTCATATAATATGTAGGTATGTAAGAAATGGGCAGGCGTACAAAGGATGTTTAGTTATGACATTCAAACACGTGCACTTCAATAGTTACTACGTCACAGTTTTGGATTGTGCACCATTTTATTATTATCTATTGACTAGCTCCATTACCAGATTTGTTGTTCTCCTTGTTTATATATGAGAGCATTTAAAAATATATATTTTCGTTAGGTGTCGAAACTGTTTAAGACAGTAAATATACTCACCAAATCTGTCTAAATGTCACATTCTCTGTTGGCTACCAACTGAAATGTAGACCGGCAAGGCTAGATAATCTAACCTAGTTAATTAAATGGTGTATTCAATACATGACTACACTGAAATTAAACTACTATATACGGATTTTATCGCGTTGTTTATTGATACTTTATTACATAATTTAGAAACTGTTACACTACTATTACTATTAAACTTTACTAATTTTTAAGCTAGTAAAATTATTGAAACTAGAAACTATTAAAACTATTTATACTATTATACTATTTATGTTTATACTTTCCCCGACGTTTCGGTTGCTTTTCAGCAGCCATGGTCACGGGGAGACTAAGATGGTAGTTGTCTCAATGTTCCAGTGTAGTTATTTTAAAGTACCCGAACATAATTTAATCATAGGTGTTTCTATTTACGCAGAATGAGCTCAAAGTATCATGAAGTCTAGCTGTGGTTCGCTTCTTCTTGGGTTTGACTATTTGAATTACTGGATCCCAAGCTGGTGGTACATTCCAACCATCTTCTCTATTGAAATTAGGTATATAGTAGTTTAATTTAAATGAATAACATTCGCGTAAACAGAAGACAATATTACATGACTACACTCTGAAATATTCCACGAAATAGTAATTTATACACCGTAAGTTATAACATCAGTACTTACATATTCTAGTGAGTCGGTAATTTTATAGAGTGCAGAAAATACAATAAAAATTGGTCATACAGTAAAAACGAATTGCAATAACAATACAAATATGAAGTCTGAATTACGTAAACACCGTTACTTTTCCTTATAAAAGTACAATAGGTGATGGTGATCAATTCATAAATTATCGCATTGTTTCTAAGTTAGCGTTCGATTGTCATTAATGACTGTTTTCTGACTAATGCACGTAACATAGACTGAGAGAATCGGTGTATTCTTGATTGCGGCGTTATAGAACATGTCATTATAATATTCATTATCTGATTATTTCATTTTCCGGTACAGACTTTTAAATATAATTTGTGATAAATACAGACTTAGCACACAAGTCAACGATAAATAGGATAGCAAATTGAATATAATACCTGATTGTATTATATCGGACTAATGCAGTACCAAGAGTACAACCTACTTGGTGGTAAGCGGTAACCATAATTTATGAACACTTCCAAAACAAAGAGAATAGTTCAAGCATCGCTGAAATGCGCTTTGCGTGAACGAAACTTTCTGAAAGAGATGAGGTCGTGCTGCCAGTGCAGGTGCAAAGATTTATGCACCCGTGCTGACGATACAGCGTCTTCTTAGAGACCTTGGAAGTCCTATTCCCTGCAGGAACACAAGGCAAGGTCTATTGGCTTGACTAATCTTATGTAACTTCAAGCCAAAATTCATCATTAAACAGCAACAAATGACGAGGATATTTGTCTGCTACCATCAACCAATGCAATGGAGCTAAATCCATACATTTATGTCGTCACTAGAGAGCTTAGACCTACAGGTATATATCACGCCTGGTTTCGCCGAAGGTATAGGCACAGGTACATCACACCTACATTTATACAGCCTACCAACTGCAGATAAACAGCAATCAGGTAGATAGGCAGGTACAAGAAAATGTTCGGTGGTCAATAGGCCATGCTTCATCGGTTTACTCAGTCAAGTTTTACTCGGGATAAACATCAGAATTTATAATGTAACAATAAATTATGACACGTTTGATGAATTATTAACTGTGTAGGTTTACAGGGCCTTATTAAAATTGCAAATGGCCGGCCCTGCGCCTCAAATCCGGCTCATACAAACAAAAATAATCTACGCGTTATATAAACTGACGTGGGTTTAAATATGCATTATTAATTAACGTTTATCAAAACGACTTTTAAGCTGTCCGGTTCACGAATGCAGTGAAGTTACGAAAGATCCATTATGACGTCATAAAAGCCAATTTATTGCCACAGTTATGACGTGTGATATGTTGAAGTGAACGAAATAGTTTTGCGTCAATAGCGTAACTGACATAAAGAACACAGTTTTATAAATAAAATGTCGTTGTCGATGCAAATCAGTTCACATAGTAAAAGCATTTTATACCTAACAAAAGTTTAATTAAAAGATGACTGTAGCCTTAAAAGAGACACGATTAATAATATTCTCGTGAACTCGTCCAATTAGCCCTCTATTTTGGTTTTAAAACTAAGGTCGTCTTAAGGTTAACATTTCTCTGGGGCAAAATTACCCCGATTGATGTCTAGACGAAACAGATAATCAACTCAAACAGATAATCATAAACGAACAATAAATGTTCAGTACCTAATTACAAGCGTAATCCGTGAAAAATTTCGTAATCACTGCATTAATTAGGTACTAAGTATCTCATAAAATGTGTATTGTCATGTTTATGCATTGTATACATTTTCCTCTAATAAAGTATGAATAAATACATTTTAAAATCGCTACAATTAAAATAATATAAATCGCTCGATTTCTTTACATATTTATATGTCATATTATATAATGTTTTCTAATATATTAGTAAATATAGTCCTCAGCTAATGTTTCTCAGTTTGCCGAGATCTTTCCCTCGTCCCTCTCGCACAAAACACAACGTGCCTTACGTTGTGTTTTGTTTTGTGCACAAAGCTATGTAAATCGTCGATACTAATGTTGTAAACTTATGTCGCGAGTATCTGGTAGCGCACGGTCCGTACACACACACGGCATTGAATCGCAAGACGCGAGTTGTCTATTCTGCCACTGTAGGCTTAGCGATCATACAGAATATATAGAAGAAAAAAGAATGAAAGAAAAAAAGAAAAGAAAAGAAACAAAAATAATTTTAAAAAATATTAAAATTTAGAATTTGAAGTTTGGAATCTGCAGTTTGAAATTTGGAGTTTAAAGTTAAACATTTGGAATATGGAGATGTCAAATTTAGAATTGGAATGTAAAAATATAGCTTTCATATAGATATTTATCTAATGTAGGTATTCATTTATGTGTATTTATGTATATGTATATATATATGTGTGTGTATGTATGGTATATGAATTTATATGTATTACATTTTATTTTGTTTTGTTTCACGTCCTATGCAAATAAATAGTAAATATAATGAAGGGAAACCTGTAATTAGCTGTACCTGCTCATAGATAAATAGGTACTAGATAAGAAAAAATGTAGGTATATATCGCAGTTAGTTTTCTTAATAAAATAATCGCAGTAAGTCGCATATCTTCCACATAGTGTGTTTAGACACATACACACACGCGCGCGCTTGCAGCGATTTCAGATCAGACGGTCGCGTCATCACGTGTCCGCTACTGTGATAGCTATATTTTATAAAATATGTAGTTATGATAGTTGAATGTGTCAGTGACATTTATATTTCATGCAGGACGAGGTAGATGCGTGTCTACCTCGTCCTGCATGAAATATAAATGACTGTATATGGATATTTAAAACACATCAAAACCGTTAGCATAGAAAGTTGTACTTTTACCAATTAACTGTAAGTAAAAGTTGAATTGTGTAGGTAACATTCTTAGACATATAGCAATTCTTACCTATTATTTTTAGATCTGCATAATAACCTGCCATTATTTTTGCTTCTTATATCGCAAGTAAAATCGGTTTGACATGATCTGACAGCACACGCAATTCTTATCTGTCATATTGGGAGCTTCACTCCTACGTTTTTTCTCACACATATAATGTATCATAGTGAGGTGTGAAATACGAGAAAGTAAAATGTTAATTCTACGAGAAAATATTTGGCACGCGATGCAATACACCCAAAAATCACGAAATATTATATAACATAGGAAATAATTTAGTAATTCGTTATACGTACTCGTACGTCCGTTTAGAGCTACAACGTTCAAATAGTTTGTCTCAGTGACGCAGCAATACCTACTGTAAGCGACAAGTCTATATGAGGTCTCGAGTTCGATTCCCCGGTTAGGGAGGTGCCTCATTAGTGCACGACGTCACAGTGCAAAAGGGCGACACACGCACTGATTTCAGTCTTCATTCCATAATGGATTGGAACAGTGTCCGTCATCGCAACGGAGCTCCGACAGCGCAGCGCAGCACCCTGTCCTCCCGCTTCGTTTCTCGTCCGTCGATCCGTTAAAACGTCACGTGCGACAACGCATCGCATTTATGTGGCATGTCACAAAAAATATATGGAAAACGACGCAGAGTCGACGCTGCGACGACGCAACGTACTAATGAGGCATCACCCTTAGGCAAAGTGTTATTGGGTTTTTCTCTCAAGAAATTCTAAGAAGAAAGAAGCAGCACGAAATCTGCCATTGTGCTCAGATAAAGATAATAGTCGCCGCCCGTCTGTTGTGTGGAATCTTAAGGTGGGTCTACGCTAGACAAACCGAGCACGAGCGGAGCACGAGCCGAGCACAAATTCGTGTAGTGTGGACCGACTTACAAGCCTCGAACGAGCGCGCTTTAAGCGTTTGGTCCGTGCTCGACTGTGCTCCTACTGACGGTTTTTTGACGAACACAAAGGGATTTGCATCGCGCTCACTACGTTGGAGGACAGCGATTGTTCTAGGCTCGTTGTACGTCCACACTTGACACCGCGAGTATGCGGCTCGGCTTGTGCTCAGCTCGTGCTCGGCTCCTCTAGCGTACACCTTTAGACTGCCGACCTTTTTGGGAATAC
Source organism: Catocala sponsa (assembly GCA_963564715.1). NCBI lineage: Eukaryota > Metazoa > Arthropoda > Insecta > Lepidoptera > Erebidae > Catocala > Catocala sponsa. Next base: position 5,219,678 of record OY751337.1, read on the forward strand.
ACACAAGAGATTATTTATGTTTCTAAGTCGGCTGGTATCTTTGCGGATACTAACAAACTATAGACTATCATTTTATAATAAATTGTTGCGCTAATAGTAGGTTAGTAGGAATATCCATAAATTTGCTCGGATCTCATATGTGTTTTGGATTTTCTAAATGAAAACGTATTTCATTTAGAAAATCCAAAGCAAGATAATTGTTTATTAGGCTTCCAAAACTATTTAACGTGATATATACACGTGTAGTCCTTACAGTGACTATAAGCTGCGATAAAAGTCGTATAAAGTAGTATAATTTTAAAACGTAACATTCGCGTAAACGTAAAACAATATTATATAACAACTAATAAACAATTGCCTGGACGTCGGCATCCAGACAATGATTTTATTATTACATCATACAATACTATAACAACTATACAATTCAAGGCTAACAAAAAAAAATTGGGGCAGTGTTTGGGGACTGCCGATGGAAGTTAAAACTTTAATCCTTGATCATAAACACTTCATTATAAACAAAAACAAAAAAAGAAAAATAACAATAAACAAAAAAGGGGCGGTTGGGATTTCTGATACTCTCTTGAGGGATTAAAGGTGTCAAAATTTCGTTATTTTTTGGGTAGGACGCACCATTTCTGAGATATTGTTAATATTCTGAAATAATTCAAAAATGGAAATCGTAGAAGCGTGACGATAACACGAATTTTATGATTTTTGTTCACCCAAGAAGTGCTCAACGCGCCTAAAGAAGTTTTCACTTCAAAATTATTTCTATAAAACCATTACATATGACTGTCACTTTTTGTTGCACAGCAAAAATGCCATTAAAAAGTATATAGACATCATTTGAAGTACACTTTATACCTGCTGATCGTGATTGATCACCAGGTTGTTACCCTCTAGCCTTCGATCGACACAATGATCATTTTCACAACCGGCACGCGATATTCAAATATAAGAATGAAGAAAATTACAAACAATACAGTGTACTAACATTTACATTATTGACAACTCGCCGCGCACACACAAATGCATTATACATTCCTTCGTAAACACAGTTTACGCACACATAGTCTGCATGAATGAAACGTTTTTGTGTCTTATCTTGAACGCGAGCATAACAAGAAAAATCAATAACGATGACTGATTTAAATCAAGAGATTATAGTTATAAACAAACTATGTAAGAATTTATTAAGAGTGAATTGAAGGACACTGGACACTTTATGTGTATAGAAATAGTTATAAGCATATTATAGGCTTAAGATTTTAAGAAAGAAGCGTGTATGAATCAGTACTTATGATTTTAAAGAAAGCAATGTTAATAAATTGTCAGCAATTTACTTTTTTCCTTTTTCATACATTGAAAAAGTAAATAATACAAAATAGGTACAATATAATAATAATAATATCAACCCTGTATTAAACTGTCCCACTGCTGCGCACGCGCCTCTTCTCAGTGTGAGAATCGTTAGGCTATAAGTCCACCACGCTGGCCTAGTGCGGGTTGGCAGACTTCACATATCTTCGAGAACATTATGGAGAACTCTCAGACATGCAGGTTTCCTCACGACGTTTTCCTTCACCGTTAAAGCGAGCGATAATTAACTATTTAATACGCACATAACTTCGAAAAGTCAGAGATGCGCGCTTCGGAATCGAACTCGAGACCAGACCAGACTGATAAATTTAATTGTATTTATTCATTTATATATTTGGCGAGTTTAATTTAAATATTTTACTTGCAATTTATTCTTCTCATAATTATTTAAATAAATACCATAAATAAAATAAAGTTTATTGCCTAATATTTTACTAAACAATATTTCTGTTTTCAATAGCTAACGTATATGATTCTACAGAGCCTACTCAAGTGTAATAGACTTACATTGAGTAATCATCATTAAAGCATTAAAAACCTATAAAACGGTCAAACAAACATTTCTACCAATTTTGCATTACGCTCTAGCAATGTCCACGAATATCAGACGTTTCTTTCTAATATACTCTGATATACAATATAAAAAAAAACTTACTGTCACCACGTAGCACGTCTCATGTTTTGTGACACTAAGAAATCTCTTAGACATGAAATATTAGATTAATTTAAAGCAGTAAGAAGCTGGCAATGTTTCTTTGTCGTCTGGGCAAAACTCGTAACGCTGGAACAACGTCTAGGTCGACGAGAAATACACAAACACAATTTGCTGATACTCCGTAAAATATGAATAGGTAAGTTTATTCAAATGACCCAATTGTCTAACTTCCTGAAACAATGACGAGGCCGTAGTCTGTGCAAAGATAATGAATGGAAAATATATTTAGTCGATCAATAATCTATTTTTCAATGTTATAGAATAGAACGTTATATTATTATTACTAATATTCCATAAAAGCATCATGAAAGCCACGTTTACGATTTAAACAAAGAATCATGCAAGCCTCACTGAAGGAATTATTCGATGGTATGTTGATTTTCAGTGAGTCACTTTATTACGTTTTAAGATGTAAAGTATTTTATGTTATGAGAAATAACGTCATCATACAAATAGTAATTATTAACTAATATATTACAGTGTAAAAACTTAACTATTGTAAAATACCACAAACTTGGGGTATTTATAAAAAAATTGGACAAAGAACAATTTATTTTTAATAGTGTTGTATACATACATATGGTCTCACGCCCACATGATTCCGAAACAATAGGCAGAGGTATATTAAACCTATTTTTCGTACTATATCTTTTAAAGATGGTTGTAGCTCCCTAGGAGTAAGCCTAGCCCTATGTCGTACATAGTTTCGTACTCTGTGTTGCTACTGAAAAATTCTCATGCACAGACTGCCTATTCCTAACCGCTGCCCTGCCGGGCTAAACCAATGTAAATATTTGTGCAGACACGTTAAGCGTCACGCTATATTGCGGGAGCAACATTTTAATTAATATTATAGCGTGTTTCAAATACGAAGTCCCATTTGACAGATGATCGTTGAACAGCAATAGTGAAGAGACTGTTTCCATCGACACATTACGAAATCGATTACCGATTAACTTTCCAAACAAACTGTAATCGTGGGTATAGAATCGAAAGAAAATTATAGAAACAGAAAAACAAAAAAGAAGTCCATCTAAGTTTGACATATCGAAAGAATAGAAGAGTCACACATAAATCTATAACGTGATTAATTGAAAAAAAATCTGGACTTAACCCTTGAAATTAAACTACTATATACGGATTTTATCGCGTTGTTTATTTGACACTTTATTACAAAATTTTGGAAAACTGTTACACTACTATAATACTATTAAACTTTACTAATTTTTAAGCTAATTAAATTATTGAAATAATAGCTTAAAAATTAGTAAAGTTTAATAGTATTATAGTAGTGTAACAGTTTTTCAAAATTTTGTAATAAAGTGTCAAATAAACAACGCGATAAAATCCGTATATAGTAGTTTAATTTCAATGAATAACATTCGCGTAAACAGAAGACAATATTATGTAAATCAATATGGACTTAACCTTGATTAGTTCCTAGTATCACATAGTTACTCCATACTTAGTATAAGGGTGAAATAAATGTGGTATCACAGATTTTGATTTTCAAGACTACTCTTTAAAAACTATGGGATATTTAAACCATACGTCCAATATCGCATCTTCAAATCCATTTTTTGATAAAGATAAGTGTTTGCAGAATGGGGTTTAAGGTATACGTTGCAACGTAATAATAATTAATACCAAATACATTTTCAAAAGTATTTCTTGGATAATTGTTTTTACCTCAATTTTGTTCGATTTTATCCGATTCATATTGTGCATATATATGAAATGTGCAGAGTTACGTGCTATGAAGTGTCAAAAGGGACTTTGTATTTGAATCAGACTATAAATTATTATCGTATTAATAAAAGAACTGTACGACGCTCGACGCTCCTACTAGTTCACGTTCTCGCAATATATCAACCTGTCATTTGAATAGCTTTACTTATTTTTTATTGGCAAATAGAAACAGTACAAAGCAGGTAGTTTTCCTTTGTCGTCTGGACACAAGCCGTAGTGCTGTTACATCGTCTAGGTCGCCAACAAATCGACTAAATCGCTCCGGGTAAGGTATCGCGAGAGAAAGGCAACTTTATCTCCATATTACGAAACACAGAACCAGTTTGACTCGATAATATTATATGGCATCATTAAATACGTTATAGAACCAGAATGACATGCATTTGTATAACACTGCTGAAATTAACTTAATTAGATAATTTAAAAACGCTTTATATCAATGAATCTAATTTTAGTGCATTTGATGGATTCGGAAGCGCCACAGCTTAACGTGAGATTTTCCATTCCCAGGACGACCGAAAAAGATTACCTACTTACTATACTGGTTATTCGAAAAGGATGCAATAATATAGTGGGACGGCAAATTCTTTTTTGTTATCATAAATGGAAATTTTACAAGAATAAAATGGACTGGTGGAATGATAATCTACAATAAGAATGAAAGATTCTTAATTGAAGTCGATCTACATCAGCGACCTATTTATACTCCTATACATGTCAGAGCGGGTACACAGAGGTATGAATTCGCTCTTCGTTAGATATGTTGTGCCACATAGAGTGAGAGCTTATAGACGACACACACATTTTCTGATTTCGTGTTACTTACAGATAATTAATACAATTAATAAAAATAGTTTTGGATGGATCATTTTAATCGGGAATCGAATTCGAAGGACATTTCAATGAAATGCACACATAAACGTAAACTTAGGCCACGGGACTAACGAGAAAGTGAAAGGTAATTTACACAATTTATTTATATTCAATTTTGATAGTCAACTAGACTTCGGCTTACACAAAAGCATTAGCGTAACAGAAAAGAGGTTTTATAACCAGACGTAGGTCTATAAGTCAGTAAGCTTAAAACAAATGTATTAAGTTACAAGTTCTAGAGATTTTTAAACGGGCAATATTTATAATGACGACACTTTACTTTTACTACTCGCTGGCAGTATAGATAACACATGAATATTTTGCATATAGCTTCTATCCAAATAATTATGTTAGTTTTAATATTGCCTGTTTAGAAGCCGCTTAAAGTATTGAAACAATAAAAACAGCCGGACATATTTAGCAGACGTTACAAAAGTCATAAACTCATAACATACATACATACCTAAAATGGATGACGCGTGTCTTCCGCGAAATAAATATTTAATTATCGGTTCAGATAAAACTTAGCAGGCTAAACAGATAGCCGATGTTATTAACGTATGTTTATCTCCATGATTCTGTTCACATAATTTTATTATATAACGTTTGTTTGTGGTCAAGTGGGCAGAGAGTCTACAGATTTCCATTTGTTGGGATACTGATATGCTGTCCTATGTATGTTGTTTTATTAACTGTTTCGCAAGAAGTTTAAGCAAGTCGTCAGTTTATTCTACTAAATCTATACTAGTATTATAAAGCTGAAGAGTTTGTTTGTTTGTTTGAACGCGCTAATCTCAGGAACTACTTGTTCGATTTGAAAAATTCTTTTAGTGTTGGATAGCCTATTTATCGAGGAAGGCTATAGACTATATAACATCACGCTACGACCAACGGGGGCGGCGCAGTAACGATAAACGCGGGTGAAACCGCGGGAACATTTAGTACAAATATAATTTGAATCCATACATTGTTTCACGCCTGTATCTCAGAGTAGATATGCAGATAAAATATGTATTATACCCACTTTTCGCCACCAAGACAATCAGTAAAAATTATTTAAAATGTCAGAAACCACCGTTGTAATGACAGCAACGACGTCATTTAATTTTATCTACATTCATACTCATGCTTAAAGGCTACTTGGGTCAAATTTTCTGTAGATCCATCAAATGGTATGTAGAAGGTTGGCTGTTTCACTACATAAGCAAACGTCTGGTGAGCCGCTGTCTCGTCTGCCAGCGAAAGCAATAAAAAAGTGTCTCATTGAACCACTTGTTGCATTACGGCACGCATACGATTCTATATTATTCAAAATATTGACAGTCATCGTCCATGCATTCGACAATATTTGATCGAATTTAGAAAACAATACTATCGTTTGTCAAAAACGTTGAAATTTAAAACTTAAACTTATCAGTAGAGAGTCTATGTTAGTATAACAGCAACGAGACAAGCTCGATTTGTTCTCGTTTCAAATTATACCTCGCAGGGTATGACCACAGAGCATGAAACCTGCGCGCCGTGCGTCTCTACGCGCCGCTGAGCGTAATTTGAATTTGTGCTCTATGGATGTCATCGATGCAGAGGTTATCAAGGTAGGTATATTCTCATAAAAATATATAAAAAACCGATATTTTTGAATTGATGTTCGCGTGAGAACTTCAGAATAGAAATGCAACGTTGTGTAAAAACTTTAACTCAATCCAACAACAACTTTTTGAGTTTTGCAGTTACAAAAGTACGAAAGCTGAGTTATCATATTATTACATAGACATGCTTCATTGTTATAATAAAGACTATACGATAGTTGCCTCTTTCGACATATACTTATGTTTGTGGTGAATAGGGAACTCACGAATGCGATTCCCGATGGTTAATATAATTGTCTAGAGACTGCAAAGGCTCGCCCCCTATTACGTTGAACCTAAAATCATAATTGGCGAAATGTATGTGACCACTCGATATACATTCTGACGTCACATGCCAGTAATGTCATCTCCTAACAAAGACAATACCTTATAAATAAAACCCATGTAGTTCAATAAGTGTTGGCGTAACCGTAAGGCAATACAAAATAGTTATACTTAAGTGGAGTTATATCGAAGCGCGTACCGTACAGTTAATTGGTGATTAAATGTTACCTGATGCATCTGCGACGAGTGCGACATACATCACGCTAATTAAATTCTTGCGACTCGTTCACTCGTATTGTTATACAACCCACTATATTGAGTGAACTTCATTTAATTTTGTGTTGCTCGTAATTTAGTTTGCCTTAAAAGCCCAGGTGTACATTGAGCTGCTGTTACCGGCCGATCAAGCAGAGAGAAATTCGATTTCAAATTGTAACATAACGTTGATTTTTTCATTTATGCAATTAAGAAAACTTCGAAGAAAACCTTTTTTCATTATGCTATGGATGTTTTATAATCAACTATTTCATAGACTCAAGTCTGTGTAACCAGAGATGTGTAACAGCCACATTCTACTATTTCAAGCCCGGTTTCCACTGTAAAAGGCTAATGAGCGAGAAATAGCCTACCCTAAACGTTTTCATTTCTATGAATTTTAACGTTGCGAGTTAAACGGAGTTCATATGGGGCAACTCCGCTTGCAGTGGAAGCCCTACTTTATGTACCACGAAATAGAGGTCTTCAGAGTCTTTTGATGTCTATGAAGCCCAAACATAAAATCATTTAGTCAATGACATTAATTAATACAAAATTTGGTTCGACCCGGGAATCTAACCCGAGACGAGATTCACAGTACATAAGTGAAAAAGTGAGAATATGTATTACTTGGCAGTTATTATCGAACTCTACAATTTAATTCGAGTTTCAACAGTGACGTCAGTAGCCATCTTACAACTTTCAGAAAGGACTGGAGAAGGGTATTCAAAGAGATTCCTAGAAGGGTCACAGTAATTATGTATGACGAGCATGACGCCCACGTCACCGGTGGAACTTCGATTTACGAATTCAAAGTGCTTAACTTTGTTTGTGCTAAATTTAAATAACGAGATATCTTCCATTTATGATCACTTTGCTATTGATATTCTATTTTTATTGGATTGTAGGCTTTGTGATTTTTTATTGAATGGCAACATTCGCAATAAAGACACATTTCGAGCAGTTTAGTGCTATTTCTGTCTACCTTAAAAAACGTCTACACGTGTGAACGGGGCTTTCCTTCGAAGTTTACGCGCGTAGAACAACTGTTTACGTAAAAATACGTTTAATATAATTATTTTATTATTTTAATCATAATTTCGATTTTGGCATCCTTTGACCATGCGATCTCTTGGTTTATCTATGTATAAAGATTCCTAGATATAGCACTGGGCATTGTGTTATATCTAGGAATCTTGGGACTGATTACCCAAGCTCTATCCTTATAAAGCTTAGGAAATCTGACTTCAATCTAAACAAAACCCAAAAATATTTCGCTACGCGCGACCTTCTGTACTAATTTTCACGTTATTGCAGTAGGCAGCGGCTTAACATTGCTAAAGTTTATGGGTGGCGGTTATTACTTATAATCAGGTAGGCTACTAGTTTATCTGCCACAAGTAGCAATAAAACAAATTGTGGAGGAACCTCTCTAGCCGGGTCGCAACACTATAAACGGAAAATACTACATACCGGTAACTTCGTATGATTTTAGCCCTGAGGGGTGACATTGGCCCTTAATTGGAAAAAGTTGTTTAATTGAAAGAAGCTGTTTTACTGACAATTTATAGTGCTATCTATTGATTTCCACGTGTATTTTTTTGGCAAAATAAATGATAGTGGTCTGGTGGGAACTTCATACTTTTTCCAATTAAGAGCCAATGTCACCCCTCAGGGCTAAAGTCATACGAAGTTACGGTACCAATAAAAAACTCGCATACCTAACTCTCGAGAAACAAATCATTATATTACACGTGTCATATAAACATATTATCGAGTACTCAGTAACACAGTGTTACATTCGTTAGCGCCTCACATAGATAATGTTATGTAATACGAGTGCATGTAACCAGGTTATATAGAAAGCGCTTGTCGTATATTTTCACCTTGTAATCAACTATTAGAATATTCACCATGGGAAAGCAGGCTCAGTGGACAAGTGCGCTAACTATTATTCTATGGACGTAGTTGAAATCCATGATGTATAAGTGTGTACTATTGGACCGTCTGTTGATAATCTTTGAAGGCTAACTGAAGTAAGCCACAGCGTAATAATGAAATAAGAGAGAATTCTGGCTTCAAAGCAAACAGGGTAAGGATAATTAAGAAAGGTGTATAAAGAATTAAAGATGATTTGCGTATGTAATGAGAAAAGGCGAAAAAAAATTCACTAAAAAGGATATAAGGCAAATTGAATAAGAAAGGCACTGGCAATAATATTGGACAACGCTTATATTATTTTTGGCAGATACATTCTGCAGGAAGCGCAGGTTATGAGTAGCTTTTTAATCAAAGGGCGCGCATGATGAATATAATAATATTCTACCACATACACACAACACCATCTAGCCCAAACTAAGCAGAGCTTGTACTATGGGTACTAGATAATGGATAAACATACTTATATAATTTTTTTTTTGTAAATACATACATATTATACATAGAAACATCCAGACCAAGACAAACATCCATGTTTATGCACACAAATGTTTGACTTGTGCGGGAATAGAATCTTGTGTATATTCTATAATTTCTTCCCAAATTGCGTTTTAGAAGTAGGTAGTATTAACAACATACATAGTCACCTAATCTATTGCGATAACGGTGCAGTAAAATGGTCGTCGGTGTAACATACTCCGTCATAAATAAGCAGTCTTCCAAGAAACAGCTTCCCGATTCGATACAGTATCGAGATTAAAGATAGCTACTGCAGCCAATACAAGCTAATACGAGAAAGCAACATTTTATCTTGTATAAACAAGTCGGCGAGTAGTTGGCATTTCGCCTGATCTCTACTACTTTTCTGTAGTAAATATTTCCGATGTCAATTACAGTATATTTGGCTTTATTCCTAACTTTGTAAGGTCACATAAAAAATGAAAAGAATAAGCAATTTAATGCAAAAATGTATGCATGTGATACTTTGTAAAACATGTTACATTATAGCGCAATATACCTATATGCTTTTTATGTAGTAGATATCCCACCAAAAACAAATGTAAAAAAGGAGAGCCAAGTTCAATACAAAAATTATGCTTGCCTGTGGGCTGCGCCGCAAAAAGAATGGAGATCTAAATGAGTGCCAAGTTCTATGAAAAATCCAAATATGTATTTATAGGAACAAGACCAAGTCAAATCTAACCTATTTTAAGATCTCACATTTTTAAATGACAGCAATTGTTATAGGTATCCAATAAAGCAAAGAAACAGAGTTTAATACTTGTTCATAATGTTATTTTGTTCCTATAAATACATATTTGGATTTTTCATAGAACTTGGCACTCATTTAGATCTCCATTCTTTTTGCGGCGAAGCCCACAGCCAAGCATAATTTTTGTATTGAACTTGGCTCTCCTTTTTTACATTTATGTTTTTGGTGGGATATCATTACTTTTTGTAAAGAAAAGTAGGCAGGTATTGAGATTTAATGTTTTTTCTTTTATACTGTTACTGGTTTAGGCACGAAGAACGTTTGTGGTTATAGTATGACAATCATTTAATTCATCGTTGAGAAAGAAGCAGGATGAACATAAATGTAATAAAACAATAAATAACTAAATCGGTATTCGTAAGCGGTACCTATGTTTATGTGTTGCTCGGGAGCGCTTTTATGTAGATTTACTTCTGTTCTGTGTATAATTATGTGGTGCCGCGCGCCGCCGACGACACACCGTTGGCCGGTTGTTTAGCGCTTATTACAAGTTTTTTGTATGGTGTCCCCACACACTTATTTTTATATTTCCACTTATTTTTTGACTTAACTTTATTTTTATATTCCTGTTATATAGCAAATATAATAATACATATATTGGGATAGTTTCAAATATCTGATTGTAACGGTTCCAACGCTACAATAATTGTTTTTTTATGTGGATCCCCTCTATTTTTAACATTTTTTTATTTTTAGATTTTTTCCTACGCTTACACACAATTACCGAGTTGGATGCCAAATTTCATCCTCCTAGGTCATCTGGAAGTAGGTTACATTTAGGTACTATATGTCAGTCAGTCAGTCAGTGCTAAAATTTACGACATTTTGACCTTCATATCTTTATAACCGTTTGAGCTAGCTTCATGAAATTTGGGCTTCTAGATGTCCTTATGGATATAATTAAACACACGTAGTTTTATGTGATTACGTTAAAGAGGTTTTGAATTATAGAAGGGTCAAAAGTGGCACCAAGTGGTTCGTGTAATATTAAACTCGGTGCTGGTTAGCCAGTTCCTTTGCTTGAACTTGGCTTGACACGCTGCCGCGTGTCTAGATATTAATATTGAGACTTTGGAGCGACAGCCTTCAATGAACTAACTGCACAGTAAACATGTAAACACATACTTCTTATAAATCATTGATTTCTTGCCAACGGGTAGGTATAAGAAAGAAAACAAAAAGCTATACATGCCGCAGTAAACATACTAAAACAGTTTGTTTTAATTGTATAGGAGCTCCCGTTTTAACCAAACACATGAAAACGGTGATTTCTGAATGTTCCATTTCCAGACAACTACGCTCTAACGCTCAAACTCGAAACAACCCTCATTCCCTATTACAACTATTAAAGGTAAATTTAACGTTGATATTTCACTTCTTCTGCTGTGCATAGAAATTGAATAGGTATATTGAAATGTAAAATAATTGATTAAGAAAAATATAAATATGTTAATTAATTAAACGATGACTGGGCGGATAGCGCAGTGATGACTCCAATAGTGACTATCTTTTATAATCCATCTACCTGTTATCGAATTATTATCCTATTATCGAAGTATTTTATACATAATTAGCCTAATACCCAGTTATAATAATGAGTCATCAGTCATTATATCAAAATAATGTTATATTTAATCGATTTGCCAATTTATTCGGTTTTGTTTATTGTCTCAACCCAGTTTCCTTTGTTTACACAAACTTTCTGCGAGTTACAAATCAATCAAACAAAAATATAAGAAAGGAATATTTTTTTGGCTCCATAATGAAGATTAATGATAACTGCGTTGTATTTATACTTTAGATTATTTGTAGCTGGCTCATCGAAATGCCCCATTTGTTTAAGTAGGCACGATGATGCAGCGCAATTTATGCTTAGTAACGAGATGCGACTTTTAAGAGAAACTTTATGAGTACTCGTTTCACATTTAATGAAATCGACTAAAGAGAAAATGATCGCGACTAATAACAATTGCAGTGAAAGTTACAATTACCACCATGTTTTTATTTGCGCTTCAACGCGGAATGGTTTTTAAAATGCAACATCAAGAAATCACGACTGTTAAGCAAGGAGGATGACATTCAGAAGTCGCTAGCTGAGAATAAGTTATCTGTTGGCTAGAATCGGTTGGTTGGTAAATTACCCGCAAAATTCTAACCAATACCGACAGCACGTCCTGGAAGTATGAAGTTCAGTCAGTCTAAATATAAAACTTAGTTTTTTAAATAATATAATCTATACCTATTTAGTTACAACAGGCTCAGTTTTCAAAAGATTCCGTCGTAATAGCGACAAGGAAAATTAGTTCAGGAAAAAAGCCAACGTGATCCTCAAATTAAACAAAGCAGACGGTCATTGTATCTAAACGTGTGTCGCGTACGTCTTTATTCTCGGAGCTTTCGAACCGAGACCCCTCTCTGAATACTAAAAACCATAGTTTGTTTCTGCATGTACGTCCGCAACAGAGGCGTTTATTATGCCTGTTCAAGACAAGTTTGAATAAGTCGTGCTATGTCGTAACTTCAAACGAGTCGCGCGCGTCTATGGCTACTTACGTGTAGAAAGTGTTTTTGTTCAGTACATGCCAGCCACGGATTAAGGCATCGGCGACGTGATCCGAGGCACCCCGCGCCAACCTTGCTCCGACGCTTGCACAATTTTATTTTGTCGTTCACTGAACATTAGCGGCATGGCGACGCTCTATCAAGGTTATGTCAGAAGCCAGGATTAACGAAACGATCGCCAATACAGAGCGTTTAAAAAGTTGAGTCGTTGAGACGAATTAAAAGGTCGCCGACTCAGACAAAATATTGTATGAACGTTCAAGCAAGCCACACCAGACTGTATAATCGGCAAATCGACTAAAGAGGGAATTAAACTCACGGCATCGGCAGCGCGCTAGACATATCGATTACTTTCTCCCTTGTTTTCATTATCGAGACCGTTCAGCACGACGTTAAACTAGCCTTTTTCTTTGAACTCAAAATGTAAAAATAGTCCTTTTAATTGTTTTCTGATTGCTATAAAAAAAATTATATCTTATATCTGCTGTGTCAATCTCAGAATTCTCGCAAATGAAATCGAAGGTCACTTATATCCAAATAATAATATCAGCCCTGTATTAAACTGTCCCAATGCTGGGCACGCGCCTCTTCTCAGTGTGAGAAGGGTTAGGTCCAACACGCTGGCCCAGTGCAGGTTGGCAAGCACATAATAATATCTTCGAGAACATTATTGAGAACTCGTAAGACCATGCAGGTTACCTCACGATGTTTTCCTTCACCGTTAAAGCGAGCGATAACACATAACTTCAGAACTAAAAGTGAGAATATATTTACGTTTTGATACTAGATAGCTTTGTCTGGCAAAGCGTAGAATGAGTTGCCCCAAAATGGAATAGCATAAGAATGTTCAAATTACCTCTTCATCTTCAGCTATAAATTCTACTGTTGTTTGTTGTCTACTCTGCGCCTGTTCCACTGTGCTCAGTTTCACCGGTCGCGCGTCTCCTTGATCCAATACTGAAACAAAAAAAAACAAAACTATGAGTCACGTAAAAAATAAATTTCTCGACATTGGTATTCTCCACTTCCAAGTTATGCTCCGTCGCTCTCCCTAAACCAAACAATTTTATTTTAACACGCCTATATAAACGTTCCAGACATAATATTTCGTTGAATTTGTTTTTAAAATTCGTCGTACAAAGGCGGCGACCCGACAGACTGGGAGCGTGTTTACTACAAATATATAACAGTATTACTGTCGCAATAGGTCTGTGACAGTTTAGTTTTTCAGATATTTGATTTCAGAGAAAAGTGCTATTGGATTTTTCTGTTAAGTAATTCCCAGTAACATGGACTCTAAAAATACGTCTGATAGCCTCATCCCCTATTACCAGTGACATAACATAAATGTAGATGTCTTTACCAATGAGGAGTTAGCTTTTGAGCATAATGTTATATAGACTGCTTAGTCATGATACTGACAGGAGGCACGTGCTTTTTGATATGTTTAGGTAACTTTTTGCGATAAATGGTAATGAGCACATATAATACTGACACGTGTCTTAGGTGAGTAAAGACAGCCAATTTTCAAATCCATAGAACTTAGCTGAGGAAATGTGAATCCTACACAGGTCTGCCTATATCTTCAGATACACATAGGCGCTATGTCATTAATATGACTAAACACCTAAGAATGGTAAGGTTGATAAGGTTGAATCATGCAAGGAATGGCGCAGTGCTAGTTTTGATTGTAGATAGAATTATTCGTTAATCATAAGAGCTACGTGCCCTGTGGTAGTAAATATACGTGGATAAGGGGATATACGTGACACGATTTTAAATGTAACAAGTTTTTTGTTCTTATATCATAGTCTAATATGAGGAAAACTAGCAGCAATAGTCAGAATATTATCATCAGTGTGCTTAAGGTCAAAAAGGCGTGAAAACGTAGTTTTTAGAGAGAAAGTTCAGCAGATTCAGCTTTGTTGACATATATTACATCCACATTTCCTCATGTCCATGTCCACGATTTAAAAAACAACCTTATTGCCGTCTACCGGACGTATTGCCAACTGAATCTTGACAGGACTTGGTTTTTGACTAGAATTTTACCAACGTGTCAAAAACACTCCAGCCGCGAAGGTACAAGTTATTTTTTAACATAGAATGGATATTAATTTGGCTATCTCTTATCTTAAACAAATGGCTTAGTAACGACTTGTGGGCATAATGATGATGCTAATTGACACTGTCCTTAAGCAAACGTATATTACAAATTCTTTTGCATGCTCCTTCAATGTACTCCTGACTAAATTCGTTGCGGATTCCAAAATAGTTCAACTTTCCCCGAGTCTTCACGAATAGCTCTAGGCGTTTTTCATGTTTATCATTATTGAACCTTGCTACACAGCATTTACAGTATTGATAGTACGGGGCTTTCATTCCCAAGTCTCAATTAAAATAAAAGAACATCTCTTTCATTAAAGCACTTGGATTAAGCTGCGGGCGGTCACGAGTTTCCATCAGCATTATACATTTGCGAAGGACAGTTTTCTATCTAGACTTCAACCACATATAACTCGAATACTTCTTGAATACTAATATGTAAAGAACCGCTATAAACTATACAAAAGAAAAATAACAAGCCACGATAACGAATCCCAATCGTTTTTACTCTTTATTTAAATCTTCCACGTACGAACAATCTCTCAACAATATTTTATCTCTAAATTAATAACTTCCATACTTCTAAAACGATTATAACTTTTAATAAGGAACTCTTTGTTGTCTGTCTGTTGGAAGCAAACTTTGTCTTAAACGGCCAAAAAATATAGTACTACAGTCTGGCTAAAGCAATTTGACAATCTGTCAACGATTGCACTAAAGCAATCGTGCAGGGGATCGTAGACCGTATAGGTCTAGGGGATAGGTAATACCGACAAACTGCTTGATTTGTTTGTGCTATTTACCAACTGCCAACGGTATTAGGAACTCAGAACAGAAAAAAACTAGTTATTGTTAGGTATTGTTCTGAAATTCTTCCTTTATACTTGTTGATGATCCTTGAATTTGAATACGACTACGCATAGTCATCTAGCGAAACTTAATATCTTATACTTAATTGCCCTTACTATCTAGCCAAACTTATCTAGCCAACGCTGTATTTTCTATTAATAAACCTCACATAAGGTATACTTTATCTAATTGAAAGGCAAGAGGCGGTATTTTCTTCAACAAAAAATGTAAAAGATAATACCGTGATAAAAAAAGTTGATGTTGTATTTTAAACGTTGTTGTAAATGAGACATATGGACTTCGACAAATTAGTATTATATAAAAAAAGCATTGATAGGTTGTCAAAACCTAAGGATCCTTAAAATTGACACTTATGTCTACAGTATAAATACTTGTAATATTATAGAAACCTCTGAAAATTACCAAATTCCAAAAACACTTTTTCTGGAGCTTTATGTAACGAGTGCGGTGCCCCCGGGGCTTGTATCCTAATCGCACTTGATTACTTTTGTTCACAGAAAACAGGTAAAAGTTTAACAAGAGATTTGTACGACCGCGACCCTTACAAGAAAAGGGAAGAGGTAGAAAAAATCCATTATCGCGTTGAACAAACACGCTGAACACCTGATCCGTGTTTGTATCTAATCAGCCTTAGACCGTACACATGAAAAAGAAACTATATAAATTATTTAATAATATTTTGTAATCTTCCGATTTTTTTTATAAAATCGCTATTTTTACATTTTAATATGGACAAATCCCGCGCTAGGGGATAGATCCTAGTATTCCAGAGAAACTTTTACAAACATTGACAAACACATTTAGGCCGCTATAGTTTAGCTGCCATGTAGGTATACCTAATAGGAAACGAGCCTTCTGCCGTCTATCGAGCACTATTCTAGATTTTGAGTTGCTACTGTGAGATTCTTAATCTTGTTGGTGACTGTGTGTTATTTATGCGTGTACAAATGTCCAGGGTTGTGTGCTGGGAGATAAATTAAAGTCACAAGGCCGATTCACTGAATATATATATATTACGTTAAGTAGTTACAGTAATACAAATATCGCGTATGTCGCGTGTGTCTCGGTAGTGCGCGGTACGGAACGACTGGCGTGACAAGTTATACGAACTTCACACTATACAATTTGATGTGTCAGCACAGTCACTACAATCTCACAGTAGCAACTCAGCTCAGTGGGGAGATCAACAGACTGCAATTCAGAAGGTCTCGGGTTCGAACCCTCGTCGCGTACCTCTGACTTTCGGAAGTCATATGACTTTTCGAAATTATGTGCGTATTGATTGACAATTATCGCGTGCTCCGTGCCTCGGAGAGCACGTTAAGCCGTCGGTCCCGGCTGCCATGAACATCTATGGCAGTCGTTATTGGGTAGTCAGTGCCCTCTAATATCCTGACACTGGTCTAGCCTTAGATTATCGTTAGCCTTCGGGTTGCGGAGGTCAGATGGCAGTGTCTCCGTATAAAAACTGATATCCAGTCAAATCCGGTTAGACTAGAAAGCCGACCCCAAGGGACTTGGGAATAATAAGAGCTAGGGAGTAGAAGACTATGAGATTCTTAAGAAAAATCACAGTATCGCATTTCTGCTGTATTCCCGAGACCTTATGCACAGCAGTCGCATTCACTACCTCTACGCCATCGAGCTCGACTTTAATATACGTAAATACATATAGGTATGTATTTGAATAATATATGTATATTGCTGTATGTGTAAAATTTGTGCAATAACGATCTAAGTGTACCTATCTACACCCTGCTTTGACAAAAACAGGAAAAACATATGTAAAATATCTAATTGATTAGAATAATTATTCCGTTATTTATTTCGGTCATTATTTGTATTTCATTATTTGTAATTTAATTATTAGTAATCTGCTATTTGTAACTTTGTCCAATTTCGCCAACTGTATATGTACGTTTTTACTTTGCATACTGTGGCCTACTGTAAGTTAGGGAGCACACTTAATCTATTAACCTAACACTTTTGTATTTAGCTTTAAGTTGTGTGTATCTTTGTAGATGGTCCAATAAATAAATAAATACTAGACGTCTGTATGTTCAAATATTTATAACTGATTTATAATGTGACATATTTATTATAATTTACTAACTAAATCGGCCAGCCTCGCTATGGTTCAGTCTGAAGTTTTAATTTCTCGTTTCCGTGGGGACTTTGATATAAAAACAATCTTGTATAAAATTTCTAGTCGATACATGGGCTATTTATCGTGTTTTATGGACACAACGAAAGCTAAATTTTACACATAATATTTATGTTCTGTTTTAAAGAGTCATGCTTTTCCTGAGAGATTAGACAGACGCCTTTTTAGCTAACTATGTGTAGATAGGTTTTAAAAGAGTTAGGACGGGTTCCTGGCATTAAGTTGGGATTTCGTGTAAACTGGAGCGGCCTGGTTGGAGAAGTATTTTAACCGGACAGAAGACCGCAGTCAAACCTAACTGGCAGTCTCAGTGGCTCGAACCCCATACGGGAAAATTTGTGTGATTTACAATAATTGATACGAGTCTGGGTGTTCTTTCCGTCCGTTATTTGAATGTCTATAAAGTCCCCTAATATACAGGAGTTACTCCTAGAACGGGAGTTACAGTATGAATAAAAACAATTGTGTTGTGTTTCTGCAGTTGGATAAATTCAATAACATTTTGTCCAACCCGTTAAATAAACCTAGTCATTCCTGACTGGGTATAGTGCAAATGTTGATACTTACGACACTATACAAACAAGGTCGTCTGTTTTATTCATGTAAAATATTTTTATACAAATGTTAAGGACTATGCTAATAAGATACATAAACATGCCAACTAATTAAGTGCATGGTATATAAATTGATATGAATATTTCAACTTAAATTGCAACATATAATTAATTAATATTTTTTATGCAGTTACCACGAAATAAGTAACAAATAGTTATTGGCGGCCTCTATGGCGTAGTGGTTAATGTAACCGACTGCCACGCCTGAGGTCGCGGGTTCCATTCACGCACAAGTCAAACATTTGTGTGCATGAGCATGGACGTTTGTCTTGGTCTGGGTGTTTCTATGTATAATATGTATGTGTAATATGTATGTATTAACAGAAAAAGTAGGTATACATATATGTATGTTTATCCATTGTCTAGTATCCATAGTACAAGCTCTGTTTAGTTTGGGCTAGATGGTGTTGTGTAAATGTGATAGAATTATTCAGTTTCGATTAAGTCAATTTTATAACCCTTGTGCTGTTATAATTCTTTAATAGGCCATCAATCTAGCCGTGCAATCTCGTTGATTGCACGGTTAACATAATAGCTAAACATGTCTTAAGTGTGTTCGTGTTTAACGACAAGAGTGATGGGTTCGAATCCCACACAGGGTAATTATCATATGTTTCACAAATGATTGTTATGTATCCAGGTAACCTTTGTGATCACTACCTAATTTTATGTTTGTAAAGTCTTTATCGACAGAAGGCCTCATTCATAGAGAGAGAGATATCTTGTGAAGAAATGTTCTACATTATCCCGGACCTGAAAATATGATGTAACTAACCATTCTAATAAACGTAACTCCTTTGTTTCATTTTCTTGTTTTCCATCGACGACATCCTGTTAAAGAATTTCCTTAAATGAATTAACTGTTGGTAATGAAGAACTAACGTGAACGAAACAAAAGAGCATTTGCAGCATATAGACTGCCGTAACTTTAACCAACTGTTAGACACAGCCGTGAATTTATGTATAGCCTTGTATCTATACATAGCCTAACATTTACGTAGAACTAGGGTCGAGGTTGAAAAAATAGACTGTAAAATAGAGATAATCTTCGCCTGTGTCATTGACACAGTGGATAAAAATTGTGTCTGGTGCAAATTCGCAAGCGTGACTAAACAGACGTACACGTTAACGATTAAAATTAATTACAAGATAATTTAAAACTCAAATATTTAAAGTGTCACGTTCGTAATGGTCCGATGATATGGGTCAAAACCAGGGTTGCCAACCTTAGAACTTTATTTCTCGTACAGAAGCAGGCAAAAACTTCGTAATTTGGTTCTCAAACCTCGTACATTCTATTTTTCGCTAGAAAATTACAAAAAAATAAAGGTCAGCCCGCCTACCGTGCTAGGTTTAGTTCCGAGAAATTCTTTAAAAAAAAGTCAGTCTGTCGAGATTTGAATCTTTTAATTGTCTGCATATTATTGCCTCCCATTTAGGCTACAAAATGTTGGCTGCAATGTGAAATCATTGTTATTATTACTATATTATACATACTATATCAAAATCTCGTACATAACTGTACGAGGCTGACAGTGTCCTCGTACCTCGTACAGGATACAGCAAATCTCGTATTTGTACGTGAAACCTCGTATGGTTGGCAACCCTGGTCAAAACTGCACTTCCTATTGTAATCCGTGTATTTAATCTGTTCCACTGTTGGACACGGGCCTCTTTTCAGTGTAAAAAGGATAATCCATAGTCGATCACGCCGGCCCAATGCAGGTTGCCAAACTTTAAACATCATCAAGAACATTATGTAGGACTCTTAGACATGCACGTTGCCTCACAACGTGATTTAAAGAGAGCGATAATCAACTATTTAATACGCATACAACTTTGAAAAGCCAAAAGTAATAAAATTATATCAAAATTACTAGGCAAAGGCATCTTAGGGTGGGTCTACGCTAGATGAACCGAGCACGAGCGGAGCGCGAGCCGAGCACAAATTCGTGTAGTGTGGACCGACCTTACAAGGCTCAAACGAGCGCGCTTCAAGCGTTTGGTTCGTGCTCGACTGTGCTCCACCTACTGTCGGATTTTTGACGAACACAAAGAGATTTGCATCGCGCTCACTACGTTGGAGGATAGTGATTGTTCTAGGCTTGTTGTATGTCTACACTTGACACCGCGAGTATGCGGCTCGGCTTGTGCTCAGCTCGTGCTCGGCTCCTCTAGCGTACACCCACCTTTATGAATACTGTAGTTGTCGACGTTTGCTGTATCACGTTATATTATACACATCGCATTCAAAAGAAACCTTCTAGTGAAAACATCATCACAGTTAAGTGTAAAGTAGTAGTAATTAATATTTTAATTATAACCATGGGATAAAGCTGGGCGGATTAGTGCGTCTCCCTATCTCCCTCGCGCGCTTGCACTTAAATAGCAGTATCGTCACAAATAAGTATAGGTTTTTATTTTTTATTTTTTTTTATTCTAATTTTTATTTAGGGGCTTTTACATTTAAAAGGTATGTCAGCCCCATCATACCCTTATTTACAATATCGCCACCCTATTAACTAGTTATGCATTACATAAGTTGACGAAAATTAACTGCTACTAACACCATATTATATATATATCTAGCTAGCTTCGAGTCAGGCTTCGTTAATATGCTAGAAAAACTACCAATGTCATGTATGTTTACACTATAATTATGGATCAACCACTCTCTTTCCCTTTGGTTCTTTTTATATTCCATCAATAAGTGATGCACATCATCAATGACGTCACAAAGATTACAGTTTGGTGAGTCAACTTTCTTCATGAGATATGCAAACTTATTTGACGGAAAGTGACCTGAACGCAACCTGTATGCTGTGACCACTAATAATCTATTCATATCAACATGGACGAACCAAGGAATACGAGGAGGCTCACACTGGATGGTCTTATACCATATGCCTTTTTCTTGGCTCCTCTCGTCAAAATATTCTTTAAACTTATTATTACATATATTTTTAACTTTAGACAATACTTCCGAATAATATGGGGCTATCCTAAATTCTGATCCCTCTGAAATCGCTAACTTTGCCAGTTTGTCAGCCTCCTCGTTTCCCTTCAAACCAATATGAGATGGAACCCATTGCAACCTAAGTGTAATATTACCTAACCGATGAATTTGTTGAAGTATTGCATAGGCTATCGATACTCCTCTGACTCCAGAGGTGCATCGAGCCAGGTGCATTAAGGCACTTCGGCTATCAGTGCATATGACAACTTTTTGATTGACTATGGAATCCGTACCTATGCTCTCGCCAATTCGTTCAAGCGCTTTATAGATTGCAATGAGTTCCATTGTCATAATGGACACATTGATGTTGCTTTTAACTAATTCTGTATTTCCTGAAATTACATTATAATAGGACCCACCACAACCAATCTCGTTTTTAGATCCATCCGTAAAATACATATCCCAACCGGAGTATGTCTTAATTAATTCCCTACTAACATCAAATTTAAGCGATGTCATTTCATAATTTCTTTTGGAATCACTAACACAATCTAGGTTACATTTAATATTGTCAGATACACCTATATAAGTCACCCAAACATGTAAGGTGAACATTGGCAAAGGTTTAGCAGAATGTATTTCATAATTTTTACACACATCATAGGCTGTTAAAATCAATGGCTTTTTCTTATTATTCCAGTAACGTACATGTATAAGGGCATTTAGATCATCAATCAACTTAACGGTAACACTATCTGACCAGGACATGCATTTTAAACAATATTTGTATGCCAGATATGACCTTCTTATTTCTAATGGAGGAATACATAATTCACATTCCATTACATAAAGTATAGGTTTAAATTTAAAAGGTTTAGCCCTACTTTTACTTGAGGAGATAAATAAGAATGTAATTTCAGATCATGGCTAACGTAACTTATTTTTTAACTGGTATATTTTATGTCACTTACCATATTATGAAACAAGATAATTCTAAATCTAGTAAGTTTATAAAGAGGGTATTCAATACTCGATTCTGGACCCGAATATAAAAAAATAGGTACTTAAAATTTAACCTTGTTATCCAATAAAAACTTAATGTGCGGACACTCTTGCGCAAATACCAAACCTAAATAAAATCTCCGCCACCGCCCCCAGCTACCGGACTCTCTCGAATTTGCACCCCCGCCCGTCCTTTTCTTATCAAAGGTCATTAGCCTCGACAGCTGTGTGCGCAGTGTCCACATTTTATGGATATTTCATACAAATTTTCATAAAGGTTTTCTTTGCAGATTATACAGATTTTATTTTTATTTATTTTTTATACGTTACGTCTGACCATAAATTATCATGTCCATATTCATGTACAATGTTTAACCAGTCACAATGTATAGGCGTTAGTTTGTCAACAAGTATTGTAATCACAACACAACACAATAGCGATGACGAAGTTCTATTAAAATGGGGAAAGCCCGTCTTGAGTAATAAAGTTATTTTATTCGCTTGCGCTGAAACGTCTTATAATATACCTATATTCCTGTATATAATATTCCTGTCTCACTTTTTAGCAAACGTCCTTTGCTAAGTTAGAAAATGATAGAAATACGTTTATTATAAAATCTAGCTAAGCACATGGTTGACCGTCTTCGATAACTGTACACATCGTTGGTTTTATATTATTTGGTTTGTATGTTGTCATAAGCGCCTTATCATACTATTGGTAATGGCTAGAAATAATATTGATCTAACAGAAGCGAGGTTTAAGAACCACCTGATGCGATATTGCGTAAAAAGAATGGACAAGGCAAGCTATGGGTTATTTGAAAATACAAGGAAGAAAGGAAATTTTTTTTTAATGACACACTTAATAAATCATCCAATACATAAAACAGTAATAGGGGCAGCGATAGCTCAGTGGGGAGACCAACAGACTGCAATGCAGAGGGTCTCAGGTTCGAACTCTCGCGCACCTCTGACTTTCGGAAGCTATATGACTTTACGAAATTATGTGCGTATTGATTGACAATTATCGCCTGCTCCGTGCCTCGGAGAGCAGGTTAAGCCGTCGGTCCCAGCTGCCATGAACATCTATGGCAGTCGTTATTGGGAAGTCAGTGCCCTCTTATATCCTGACAGTGGTCTAGCCTTAGGGTATCGTTAGCAATCGGGTTGCGGAGGTCAGATGGCAGTCGCTCCGTGTAAAAACTGATATTCAATCAAATCCGGTTAGACTAGAAAGCCGACCCCAAGTGACTTGGGGATAATAAAGGCTAGGGAGAAGAAGACATAAAACAGTAATAACGCAGCTTTAACTCTACGAAAAAATGAAGTTGGTCAATTCTGTAAATAGCAACTAAGCACAATGGACAAGGCATAGGACTGTCGATTGAGAGGTCATGGGCTCCATGCTCATCCATTGCCCTAGGCGTAGTGAACCCACTCTATCAGAATCATTCTAATCAATCTGGAGGTTAAACAAGAATACTAGAATCTGCAACCCAAACTGTTACTAAATATAACAATCATAAAATAGGAATCCTCTTAATCATTGATATATAAAAAGGTTTTTTATACATCAATGCTCTTAATACTAAAATCGATACTGAATACAAAACCCGCGCGTGTTTCAATTCTATATCTGTATGTATATGTAGGTATATTTGCAAGCCAGGAATGGCTTTAAATAAAAAGCAACAATAACAAACAAGATAACTAGTAAATAAGGAAAAATCCGAGCGTCTTTTTACTCCTCAGATGTTGAGAGGAAACGCGCGCTGTGAGAATTTGTTATTGTTGCATACCTATTGTTATCGAGCTTCTCTCCGTTCCTTGTAAATGGGACAACTGCACTGCACAACACCTTTATTTGACTAGGATTGGTTCTGGTTGTCTATTCTAACTATTATTTTTATTATAGATGTCAATGTGAGATTGTTTTGTTTGTTACGGTTTTACGCCTTCTCTACTTCATCGATTATCATGATATTCGACGACGAAACACACGCGCCGTACATACGCCTAAAGCCGTAAGAATGAGCATCGAGTGTCAGTTAGTAGCGTTTATATCTGACGCAAAGCCACATAACATACGCAGTTTCGTGACATTTTTTTTTGTTTATTGCCCTTGGTGGCAGACTAGCAAGTGGCCCACCTGATGGAAAGTGGTAACCGCTGCTCATGGACTTCAGCAATGTCAGGACACAGCAAAGCCGCTGCCTACCGTGAAAGAAGAACTATCTTAAAACCTTGTTTGAAGAAGGACATATCATAGCGCTCGGGAAACACCGAAGCAGGCAGTTCATTCCAGAACTTGTACGTACGTGGGAGAAATGATTGCTCGGCTTGAGAGCAACATCAAATTAATATGATCTAAACTGAATCCGGTTCGTATAATATTTTATTATTAACAGTTGTTGGTTGTGCTTTAAAAAAATTTGAAAGCTTTACACTTTTGCATTACTAACCTATGTCTAGGGGGAAGAGGGGAGAGGGGTCAGCTAGATAAAAATAGCTCCTCAGGATCAGTCAACAACACCTTGTTATGCCTCGTAGAAAACGAAACGACCTTTTTATAGTTCAGTCTCGCATATCGCCATCACTAACCCTGGTCTGATCAGGCAAACTGCCTGGAATATAAACAACATAGAAGCAGTTTGCGAGATCGAGACAAATATATACACCTATTATACATATTGCTCTATCTCAAACTCACACATGCAATATCAATATTAAGAGATGGTAGTGATCCTGATCTATGACAGCAGTAGTCGTAAAGTGGTGACACCAATGCACATTTACTAGTTTTAGTTCTGTTTTAGTACAAGATTATAATTACTGGTAATTGAGCGTAATATGGCGTATACCCGCTTTATCCACGTGAAGTATAGACATGTAGGTATATGCAGCCACGTGTGTGTTGTAAACAGACCTACTCGTAACGTTACATATTGTAAATAACACACATGAGCGCGTTCAATGATGACATGATCATTGCGAGTCAACTTCCATAGCTTTGATCGTTTGCTATAACAGTGGGATCATTCACGTGTCGCCGACTTTAGGGCAAAGGTATAAACAAATCCTTACTAATATTATAAATTCGAAAGTAACTCTGTCTGTCTGTCTGTCTGTTACCTTTTCACGGCTAAACCACTCAACCGATTTAGATGAAATTTGGTACAGATATAGTTTACAACCTGGGGAAGGACATAGGCAACTTTTTATTGATGTAGGTACCACGCGGGCGGAGCCGCGCGCAAAAGCTAGTACATTATAAAGGGAATAATGATAGGATGAACGGAGATAGATAGACGAAGGTAGACACCGACTCACATGCTCTTACACTGCAGAAACATGAGCAACCAACGGGCAAAGCTTCTGAACAATCCAGAAACGGTGAGTACTGCTCAATATCGGTCCCCTACTATCTTTCTAGACGGAGCTGAGTTAGTATGAGTAACCGAACAACTCTTCGCGTCGGTCACTTACGCACTATGGCCTAATGGTAAGCTATATGAGTATATTAAGTGCGGACAACACACGACTAAAGATTAATGGCAAAAATGGGAGACAGACACGGGCTCTTTTACCGGGGAAAACGCAGTAAGACTGCTTCGGTAAACTGCACACTGCACAATACACTACTTCGTGTTAGAGGAGACATCCCAAGTATTTTTCTTTTGTAACAAGAGAGTGCATGTTTTCTAACTCCCTCAATCTGAGCCAATCAATCATTGGAACGACACGTTTGAGTGCAATAATACATTAGGCAGTAGCGTTATACACCTGCTGGCATGTTTTTGCAATAATCGGCTAAGTTAGAGAGCGTATACTCTACCTAGTTTGTGGTACATATTTACTTAAGGCTTAAAAGCAGTTTCCTGTGAGAGTGTTGTCCTATCCAAGTTAGCCGGATTATCATACCGTCATTACGGTCACTAAATAAGTGGCAATGGCTAGATCTTGCATTCAACATTGCAGAGTGAGCTTAGTTAAAGGATAGGTTGTCATACAAAACACATCACAAAACATCCACGTGCAGCCACTTCAAGGTATAAATCACATATGCATAAGACTCAGTCATTACTTATGCACTTGTGACGTAATATGATAGCCAGCTCTACCGTGCAAACTTGAGATAGATAACATATCTTGCAATTAAACCGACTCGCAATAGAGTTTAGAGCTATGCTAATAATAGCCAACGAGTTAGATTATTAGGGCTGCCACTTTAAAAAATTACAGCTCTGATAACCTGTGACAATTAATACTCATTTGTAAACTGTCTTTTAAAATTTCAATATTTAAAATTGTAATGTACCTAACTAATTTGGTTACTGAACTATAATTGGCTGATTGAATTAGCAGCAGCCAGTCAAATCATATTTATTTTCACAAATCGTTGATTAGTCTTTTAGCAAACCGGGCTTCAAGCAGGTAAATGGTTAACTTATTTTCAAATTTCAACACAAACATTACTCAGCGAAGTTGCATTAAATTACTTGCGTACACAAGGTACCTATAGAAAGTGGATTGGCGATGTTCAATATAATATGACTACCACTAAAACTTAGAATCTTTGAGAAACCTAGTAGGTCGGCAGCCTTACTGGAAACTACCATGAAAACAACCAATCAATCATTTTTTGACCATTTTCTCACCAGGGTACAATATGATTCGAAAACCGGAACGGATTACAGATTAGACCGTGAAAAGGAACAATAGCCTTAATTTACAATACCTAATACATATTATAGTACGTATTACAATAGAATATTAGCTATCCTCATAGCATAATGGTGCCTAAAAATGCATAATACATTGATCCATTATTTGAATAGGTCACATATCAAAAGATAGTTCGCTATACGCTGAACTATAGTTATGCTATAGTACGTAGGTTAAGAAGTATGGACACATGAAAATAATGGACGGTGCGTCACGAAAAAGGTACAAAAGGCAAGTATGAGTGGGACAATAGGAAGAAGCACACCTCAGTAAACGTTCTCCCACTCAATTAAGATACTTTTAACGAGAGATTCGATTAAGTTACACTCACATGTGCTATATATAGATAATTTTAATGTAACCTTTTTATCGTGGTTGCTTTAAAGATTACATTAAAACCAAAAATTTTATTAAGGTCACGGTTTAACATAAAAAAATCGTAAATTTGGCAACGTCTGACGTTGCCAAATCTACGATATTTTTGGCAACTTGTATGAAATAATGCATGACTTGTTACCATACAATGGCAATATAAATTGTAATGAAAATTACGTATGCGCATAATAACAATTTATGATAACAGCATTTCAATTAACTTGTGAGTAGATAAACATGCGTCCGCTTATTATCACAGACAGTGTCACGTACGCACCTCGATTCGTTTTATACCTCCTGTCACAAATTATATATAAACTGAAAAAATAAAAATAGTCGTCTCTATACTAATCTCTCCTTTCCGTTTGTGTAAGCACCTGCTTACACAAACGCAAAGTAGCACGCAGTACAGGGATTTTGGATCAACGCGGGGTATATTCGGCTGAACATATTGCAATTAGTGTGTACCGCGCCTGCTCTTTTCGAAATATACAGGCGTAAGTGGGCAATAGACCTCGTAGTGTCAAATAAATGAATTTTACTTCGGTACCAGGCAAACGCCCAATCAAAATTACAGATCCCCGAGCGCCTATTTAAAGCCACGAATAGATACCGCTGTGTTCAGGCACAGAGTAAAGAACGATTGTTTACTCATGTGGTTCAGGTAAGTACTAAGAACGAATTTGAACGTGTGAGTAACCGTCACGGTGCCGAAGTTCCGCTAAATGCGTGGCAGTTTATATTAGGGTAAAAACCACCAAATTAAGTTTTTACCATATCTTTTAGAGACACGATTACTTGATGATCTCGTACAAAAAATAAAGAGGCGTTGCGGCAACAATCATTGCATACAACTTTTTATATCCGAACGTCTCGAGATTCCATGAGATTACATAAAAAATAAACTACATCGTTGTGCCGGATTCTACAGAAGGCAGTGTCCGCTCTGATGTTTATCTCATGCTGACCTACAAAGTTTTTATGTTGAGTCAAATGGCGAGTCCGTACACGTAACGGCAGTGGATCACCTTCTCGCTTCAAGGAGTCAGATTATAATATAAATGAAGGACTATGCTACGCCTTGACACGATTCAGGGAACCTTGCTTGGAAAAGTTAAACCTTTCACATGTACAGGCGACACTTTATTTATGACAAATGTGACATACGAGCATACGGCCTGACTGACAAGCGGTTACCGTAGCCTATGATTGCTTGCGATATCAGAGGTTATACTCACGCGGCACCGACCCCAAGGAAAAGGAATGCAAGATGGGATGACAGGTAAGAAATTAAAGAGGTAGGTGTATGGAACTCTAGAACTCTTACTTACTGGCCGAATTGCTATAACAGCATTACTATTTTAACTAGGCTTTCTGTAAGAGGCCGGGTCCCCTGCGAGGCAAGCCAGCTCATTCATTCATTAAAAAGGCGAGCTCAACGAACGCAGGAATACGAAGGAGATAAGTAATACTAAGTTAAAGAGAGCCCCCGACACGCCTTTTTGTAAACGGTGGCCGTCTTCTGGCAATGTTAACCTACAAATATAATTCGCTAGATTATAAGCGAAAGTCTAAATCAAAAGTCACTCTGTAGAGATCAAAACTCATGCTAAAGATGTTCTCTGGGAACCTCATTAAGTTGCTATTGAATTTGATATAAATAGTCATAATTGTATTGGTCAGTATTATGGTATAAGAAATAAAAATACCATTTATTTAAGTGCCGAAACACATGAGACACGTTACAACAAAAAAGGGCAATAAAATCGACCATAATAGCTAAAACAACAATAACTGGAACATTTATAGCTAGACGTAAAGAAAGAAAATACGATACACAGACAATAGCGTACTGTAAGGTTTAGAATTTAATGACATAACATAATATCACTAGACGTGTATTAAAACTATATTTGACCACTGATGCTTAAAGGCGATGATAGTAAATAAACTTATACAGTCACTGGCATAGATCCAGATTTTCAGCTTTCACAGAGAGTTTCCTCACAAGAAAGTTTAATACTGGTATTAAACTTTCCTGTGAGGAAACTCTTGGCTTAACTTGACCCGACCCGTATGACGATCCCGTATCCTCACAGACGCAGTCACACTTACTTCTACGCTAAACCAACAAAATAGGGTTTGCTGAATCGAAAAAATAATTCAAACGTATGTTTTTTTTTTAACAGCTAAGGTGGCAAACAAGCATACCACCCACCTGATGGTAAACGGTCACCGTAGCCTATGGACGCCTGCAACACCAGAGGCATCACTTGCGCGTTGCCGACCCTTTAGGAAAGGACGTGGGAAGGAAAGGGAGCGTAAACTTTCCTGTGAGGAAACTCTTGGCTTAACTTGACCCGACCCGTATGACGATCCCGTATCCTCACAGACGCAGTCACACTTACTTCTACGCTAAACCAACAAAATAGGGTTTGCTGAATCGAAAAAATAATTCAAACGTATGTTTTTTTTTTAACAGCTAAGGTGGCAAACAAGCATACCACCCACCTGATGGTAAACGGTCACCGTAGCCTATGGACGCCTGCAACACCAGAGGCATCACTTGCGCGTTGCCGACCCTTTAGGAAAGGACGTGGGAAGGAAAGGGAGCGTAAACTTTCCTGTGAGGAAACTCTTGGCTTAACTTGACCCGACCCGTATGACGATCCCGTATCCTCACAGACGCAGTCACACTTACTTCTACGCTAAACCAACAAAAT
This sequence comes from Catocala sponsa, assembly GCA_963564715.1. Lineage (NCBI taxonomy): Eukaryota > Metazoa > Arthropoda > Insecta > Lepidoptera > Erebidae > Catocala > Catocala sponsa. The sequence continues at coordinate 5,249,871 of OY751337.1, forward strand.
AGGGTTTGCTGAATCGAAAAAATAATTCAAACGTATGTTTTTTTTTTAACAGCTAAGGTGGCAAACAAGCATACCACCCACCTGATGGTAAACGGTCACCGTAGCCTATGGACGCCTGCAACACCAGAGGCATCACTTGCGCGTTGCCGACCCTTTAGGAAAGGACGTGGGAAGGAAAGGGAGCGGGATGGGGGAAAGGGGGTGATTGGGCCTCCGGTACTCTCACTCACCGAACGAAACACAACAGTAGGACTACTGCTATTTCACGTCGATATTCTGTGAGAGGGTAGTCCTTCCCCGGTCGAGCCGGCCCATTCATGCTGAAATCAGCGAGGCTCTACTACTCAAATGTATATGTAACTCAATAAATCTTGTTATAGACAATACATTTGACACGTCTAAACATTCCTGATTGTCATCTACCAGGTAAATTTTCAGACTATGTGTTATTATTTAAAAATATCCTAATAGAAAACCGAATGCCACTTTTTATGATCTTGGAATCAAGCCTAAGCTTCTTACTAACATAATCTCACCTTATCACATTCACGCAGGGTTGCCATCCGTCCGGGTTTCCCCGGATTTGTCCTAATTTAAAGGGCATCCGGGGAGCGTCCGGGCGGAGCTTCATTTGTAGTGCGGGTTTAAAAATTTAAAGTCTTGGGCCGCCCGCGACACACACACTATGCCCGCACGCCGCGATCAACCGACGAACCGACTCGCTAAATTCACCGTCCCGTAACTGTGTTTTATTACACTGACATGTTTAAAAAAACCTGTTGCCATGTCCGGATTCTTGGCTCTAAAATCCAGGGTTGAGATGGCAACCCTACATTCACGCATTATAATAATTTAAATTAATAAACCGCATGAAAATATACACTAGCAACGCGCCTTTACAGCATTAAAAGTAATTATGTGTAAATCCAACGTTCACAATTATACCGTTTAAACAATAACTACATTCACATGTACCGCAGCTATTATAGAATGGTGGCGGGTTTCTTTCGACCTTTTGCTATATTGGAAAGGGAACGAGGACGGCTGAACAACGCGCCAGTGTGATTTAACACATCAAACACGACGCGTCCCACTAATACTATCAACAACAAGCAACTCAGGCAACCAATTCGAATCGGTTACAACCAAAAAGCGTAACACACAATTCATTGTAAACTGGAAATAAATTGCTAATAGACGCCTGCCGATCGCCATTACAACCAATAAAGAAGACACATTGAACGATAGATAACATAAATAAATAAATAAAATATCGTACACCCGGCGAAGCTCACCAATATGGTCGCCAATGATGGCTCTTTATGAACTCGTTTAAAATACTGGTCTCACAAAAATAGTCCTTGTGGTAAATATTTAAAAATAGACGGGTAATATCACGACGCTTGTAACATTATCGGTCCTGGAAAACTATTGGAGTGTGAAATCGATTCCGAGTTGTTACTGTGACAATGGTATCAATTTGAGACGGAAAAGATCGTGTTTCAATTAGTGATGTCTCTGACCTATAAAGGGTGATCTTAAGACGAGCAAGACATAATGATGTAACGTAACGCAGCACAAGACTGTGAAACGTGTTACTGAACCCTAAAGACTCATACTATATAGGTACCTTTTTTTACGACAGCGTGGCACTACCTGAAAGGACGAGTAGATGGACACCAATTAAAGGGATTGGGACCAGATTGCTACAGATAAAAATACGTGCACAGTGGTAGGGAAGACTTTAGACCTGAGGGACAATAATTAGGCTTATAATAATAACAGCAACAAGTGCCATAATTCCACGCACGTTTGAGCCACGTTCAAAAGCTTTCGCTGTAGGAATAATGTATAATAATCATATATTTACTAAAGACAACTTTAAGAAGATAATGTTTGTCACGAAGTTTCCAGTTAACTTTACGAGTTATAGACGTCTGAATCTAACTGATCTTATCTACTGAAGGCTATTTGAGTGACACGGTTTGCCGTAGCCGCAAGTAACTGTCAGTCGCTATGAGATCATATCAGTCGGTATGTGTAATATGGAACAACGGTAATTTCTTATGACGAGAAAAGTACTTTAGATGGGGATGGAGACTGATGTACACGAGTTTGTTTTACCACTAACGTATACAAGTACGTCGCCCGCTAGGTGGTTAACGAATACCGTTTGCATGTGGAGGCTTGCAGCCTAAAGGCATCATGAAGCTGAGGTAAGGTGGAAGTAGTTCCGCTACAACCTACTTCAACTATTGGTACGCCTATGGCCCTCTTTAGGATATAAAACGAGAAGCCACGAGAAAACTACATTACATTTTGCACTTTGCAAACGCTTTTCTTTTCACAATATTTCATTTAATACGGTAGGAGGTACACATAGATCGTGATCTGACAGAAACAGTACCTAAATTACACAGACACACAAATAACACTCCCTTTAATCATCTCTATCTTTATAATCAAACGTTTGTAGATTTATACTTTTACGTTCACATTCGTGACATTGAAATAGACTGAAACGAGGCAGACAAGGCATCTAATGCTAATGAGTGTTGTGTACCAGACAGAGAACAATTTTCATTCAATATCTGTAGCAAACTTTGTAGTCAGAAGACTACACAGTTGCTGACAAAATGCACGTGATCTGGAATTATACAACTTGCAGTTTTCTTACTCAATGTTAAGTGCACTGTTTATAGGGCTGGCAAGTCGTAAAAACTAATATGAATAATATTTCAAAGTATAAGTTTTTGTCGAGACATGTAACTATTCAGTATTATCTAAGTTTCGGTCTCTTTGTGACCATAGCAGCAGAAGTGAATATGAATGTCGAGGAACGTGTAGGTACAAAAAATTTGTAGAACAAAAAGTTATTATTCTTCAATATTCAGTATCACATAATTCGATCCAATTAGTAAGTGCAGAATTTAAAATGGCGTAATGTCCAAATCTTTTACATTGCATAATTAACGCCGTTTTACATATCGATGCTTATGTTTTACAGCAAATATACAATTAAAAAGAGCCTCCTTATAACCAAACTGTTATTTTTTTCGAAGAAAGTCTCTATAGCAACAAGCTTTTCTCTTAGGGCGCCTTCAAATTTGCCGCAATATACAGTGCGGCTGCAGTGCTGCGGCCACGCTGCTTTGTAAATCCATATCAATAAAAACGCGCGACTGGAACGCTGCACTCGCGCTACTGCCGCGGATTAGTTCATCGATAGACTAATGACGGCTGCGTGGCGGCAGCGTTGCAGCCGCGCGGCAAATTTGAAGGCGCCCTTAGATAAAGATTGTTATATTGGACAGCCACTATCAGCATAATATCTGGCGGCAATAGGTGTTGGATAGAAATATGTCTAACGTGTATCATGCTTAACGTAGTGAAGAGAACGTACAATTCACACATTTCATGCTATTCGAGATTTAATTTAGACAACCCTAACTAGTCTGCGATGTTCAACTCGTAAAAGTGTACAAAACGTGAAGAGTTTTTATTACCTTATATTTGAGTTGGCAAAGTTCGACGCCAGTTTGTTTGCTTACATCTAAGTTTTGAGGTCAATTAATTAGGTGTAGTTTTGGCAATGACACTGTTTGCAAATAAAAATAAGGCCGAGCTTTGAAACACTGATTTTATAAATAAATGAAAGTCGCACATATATAATGCTGTATCTATCATTTTATCTAATGTATCTAATAAGTAACGATTGAAGGCCATGACGCGTCCAAATTTCGATCAATCAAATGATTGGGGACACGTTTTTGTCGTTAAGACAGTATAAACACAGCATCACGGTCATATATAGCCGAAACAGTAAGTATAAATTAATCACGACTACATTTTGTACCTAATTGTAATAATCTGGATATCTTGGTTACGCAACTTATGCAACGCGGCAACGAGGCAATATCCCCAACTAACAGTACCGCAAAGTTATTTGTTTGCATGTAGTCTTGAAGTTCCGGCGTCAAATCCTCGATGGGGCAAAGAATTATTGGGTTTTCAGTCAAACAAGTCTTGGATTCTACAAATGTGGCGGTAGAGAGAATGTAATAAATTTACCATCTATTACCAGAGATCTAAAACAGCTGGCGAAATGTAGACGAGCCACACTGCTTATCAGCCTTTTGTGTGTAAATATGTGAATAAATTGTAAAAATATTTACATATAAACTTGACACACGATTCGATCTGCAGAGCCTGTGGTGAACAGGACGAGCCCATATCGCACCTACTGTGTGAATGCGACGCCTTGGCTGGACTGAGGATGGGTCTGATGGAATTGGCATATCCAAACCCTGAAGACTTCAGGCTTCTCCCTCTGAATTGTACACTACAGCTAATGCAGTACATTCATAAGGAGATAGCTAAGGGATGAATCTTGGGGCTGACTCAAAAGATCCCACTAGGTCGAAGTGTCGCCGGTCTGTATAGACTGGCCCCCACACACAAGTTAAGATAAGATAAGATACATATAAACTTAAAACAGGCACATAACGGCTCAAACAATAAATACTAATACTTAGCATTAACGTTGGCGAAACATTCCGTTTAATAAAACTACAAAAGTTGACCTACACACTATCTCACATATTAAAATAAATTATATTTATATTTAATTATACATAACAATGTATTATTTCAAGTCTTAATTGTAATCTTATTCATTTAATACCATAATTGTAGCTGTCTCGGTCGAGCAGTCTTGAACTACGCCCGTTAGACGGCAAAAGGCTCGCCGCTCGATGGCTATTTCACCAAGTTAAAGTTCGCACGTAGCAGCGGGCAATCTTTATGCCGCGTACCGACCAGGCACAGTCCCAGACTAACCTACCGCGATTTTTTTTTATAAAGCTCCCAATAAGCCTGCTTGTTTCGCAAAGTAAACCCGAAACGTCATGCACAGCAGTCGCAGTCGCTACCGCTGAATCACCGAGGCAGTATAACAGTGATGATAGATGACAGTCACTCTATTGACGAACTGACATTTAGCAGAATCAGCTGAGCTTAGAGATATATATATATATACTAGCTTTTGCCCGCGGCTCCACTCGCGGTAATTTAGAATTTGACAATCAATTCGGGTTGTACTCTGCTTGTAATAATATAATAATAATTCAATCATGATTCGAAAGAAACGTGGCGCCATCTATTATCATAAGAACGTTATTGTTGTTTTCTTCGGGAACAGTAATTTTTTTCGGGATGAAAGGTAGCCTATGTCCGTTTCTGTACACCTGACAATGTATATGCAAAATTTCAGAATGATCGGTTCAGTGGTTTAGGCGTGAAAAGGTAACAAACAAACTCATTTTCGCTTTTATAATATTAGTGAGGTAGTTAGGATACTAGCTATCCCGACAGACGTCGAAAATTGAAAAAATTCAAAAGAGAAAATAAAATCGAATCCACTTGAACACACACAAAAAGTTTCATCAAAATCGGTCCAGCCGTTTAGGAGGAGTTCAGTGACATACACACGTACAGTAGAATTATATATATAAAGATGTATATCTCTAAGCTCATCTGATATATCAGCTTATAGAGCGCGCGTGTTCAAGAACCGTGAGCAGATCAGCCAGGTATAAACATTGTAACGATTAATATATAATCTAATTATAGCTACATAATGTATTTATTTTGTGTCTAAGAGTCAAGGATTTAAACAATCAGTATAGTTAAGTTTTCAACTTAATAACTAGGTACCAACAATAGACTTATAATCTGTGTACTAATATTATACATGCAAACGTAGCCCTGTTTGTTTGTTACATTTTCACTACTAAACGGCTGTAGTGATATTAATGAAAATCGGCAAGGAGATAGATAGTATTCATAGGACATAAGATCGCTTTTATCCCGATATATGTATGTTCCATGAGATTCACGCGGGGAAGCCGCAGGCCGAAACTATGTAGTAGTACTTATACAAATTAAAAAGTAATATAAGTTTTAATCTACTGAATATAAAAAACATCGGTATTTATCGACAGGATATAATAAGACCACATTTTACTATTTCTCGGTCTATTATAACAATATATAGTTCCGAATGTATCAATATCGGATGCAAATAAGGAAGTTGGTACAATCTTGCGCAAATATGTGTTTAAACGATAGCATGAAAACGTACCGTCAGTCTGTTAACTGAGTAAACTGAGTAAAGTTATATAATATAGCATCACACCCGCCCATTACTGAAGGGGTAGTCAGACGCGTATTTTGTTAAGTTTATTTTAAACTAGCGTTTGCGCGCGGCTCCGCCCGCGTGGTACCTACATCAATAAAAAGTAGCCTATGTCCTTCCCCAGGTTTTAAACTATATCTGTACTAAATTTCATCTAAATCGGTTGAGTGCTTTAGCCGTGAAAAGGTAACAGACAGACATACAGACAGATAGACAGACAGAGTTACTTTCAAATTTATAATATTATAGTAAGGATCAATTAGCATTCTGCAGTCCTTTGTTAGACATAGACCTCTGCATCCAATATGAAAAGAGGCAAGTAATGTCTTCACAGCACCGCCGTTTCTATGTTTCTTTTTTAAAGATCTCTGTCGCTTTAGTCATTAGTTCTGTGTCGCAGGGGACTTAGCAGACATTTAAACAACGGACACAAAGACCACCTACTGTTACTATAGACAACTTCCTATAGACAAAGACTGATAAAGTACTGCGTACAGAGAACACAAGGATGCACCTAGTACGGAAATTGTCATAAAAACCGCCCAAGTGCGAGTCGAACTCGCGCACGAAGGGTTCCGTACCATTATCTATAAAAACTGCAAAAAAATCATGTCTGTTGTATGGGAGCCCTCTTGAATATTTTGTTTTATTTTAATTTAATTATTTATTTTAAAGTAAATATATTACTAAATATTCTGTGAATATTTCAAGCATCTACACCTGTTGCCGTTATCAATATCAAGCAAAACGAGCAAAAAAATCACGTTTATTGTATGGGAGCTACCTTAAATATTTATTTTATTCTGTTTTGTAGTATTTGTTGTTATAGCGGCCACAGAAATTACAACAACAGAAAATTTCATCACGGTTCATGATATACAGCCTGGTGACAGACGGACAGACAGATGGACAGCGGAGTCTTAGTAATAGGGTCCCGTTTTACCCTTTGGGTACGGAACCTTAAACAATACGCCGCCAGTTCCTACCTTCTTCTAGTATAGGTATCTATGCCCAAAATTATCCATATGTGAAAGTAATACCGTTAGTCACAATTACACGATTTAAACGATAGATCTGACATTGATGTTTTTTAAAACGCCTTAAGACTGCGCCGAGCGAAATGTGCCAAAACAGGCGGTCACCGTTAAGTTGATAAAATCAACACTTTTTGTTTAATACAAATATGAAATATACCATAACAATGAATGTGTTTACAGTTACTTCGTGTTAAAAACTTAAAATAATTAATATTTTCGCCTACAAAATTACGCAAATTTGCACGAAAAATGCAAAAACGTAAGCTCGTATTATTTGATTTTTTAGATTATAACAGTAGAAATCTACCCTATTTTACAGCTTAAACGAAACATAAATAGTTATATTACAATTTGTCCGTCCCAAATATTTAAGTTATTGGTTGACAATAAAGATACATATTTATCAAAAAAAGCACTTCAAATCCTGCATACAATTTTACTATGGCGGCCGCGCGCCGATTTGAATATCGAGCTCTGTCATTCTGTCCAACCACAGTCTTAAACTTAAACCTGTCCAAAAGGCACTATAACAAAACTAGGTCGCAGTCGCGGGTCACAGAGAGTATGGAATATTTCCTCTCAAATTCAGCGTGTCCTCGGTCAGGAATACCGGAGCGGCGGGCGGCTCCGCGACCGGTTTTACGGACACACCCACACGATAAACGTTACTTGTAGCTATCTAGTGCACAACGTACCATGGAATGCTTGCAGCCTTATTGTCCAATCTATACTAATATTATAAAGCTGAAGAGTTTGTTTGTTTGTTTGAACGCGCGAATCTCAGAAACTACTGGTTCGATTTAAAAAATTATGTTAGTGTTGAATAGCCTATTTATCGAGGAAGACTAAATAACATCACGCTACGATCCACGAGGGCGGCGTAGTAACGATAAACGCGGGTGAAACCGCGGAAACATTTAGTAACATATAAATGAAACTCCCATTTGTAGAACTACGCTTTGTGTTATTCCGATATACTAAACTAAACTAAAAACGTGCTTGCGAAATTCAGTTTCGCTGCATGTAAATTTCACTATGTTAGTTTCAAAACTGCACTATGTTTACATGTTTTACTGATGTGTACGAGGTACCTATGCCGTAAGAATGAAGATACAAAATTAACGAGTAAAAGAGAGTTATTTTTGTGGGGCTCACTTTTTTGACAAAAGATCTCTCGAAGAAGCAATCATACAAAAATGTTCCAAGGTAATTTGCAAAGCGCGCAATATTTCGGCTTAGCACAAAACAAAATTTATATGTATAATCGACAGGTATTTAAAGTTTCGGAATGTTCTTTCTGCACATTGTTTCAAAATTTCTAAAATCCCTCATTCATTTTCCTTGTTATTTATGCTTTTGCAAAATATTGCATTAAAATAATATAATCTAGCACTGGTCGAAATCTCCTATAACATAAATTGCATGATTGTATTTTCTCACCCTGTTGCGACAATTAATAGTAATCGCTGAATTTGAACTAAAATGACCACTTTCGAGCCCCATTGAAATATCGTTTAGTAGACATCGTTAAGATAAAAATGTCTTAGAAAGTTAGTCACGACCTAAAACTACGCCTATTTCCCACTTCCTTTTCAAAGGGTCGCCAACGCGCAAGTTATGCCTCTGGTGTCGCAGGCGTCCATAGGCTACGGTGCTAATAGGATATACCAACATACCTTTTCTAGTCAGGACTTATAAGACACGCAGTCTAAAATATTATAACTAACTATCATAAACATGTTTACAAACATTAGTTGATATCCTAGCGTGGGTAATTTGCTCTACGAATCGTTTTAGTTACGACTCATTTATGACGTGTAGTTATCTGCGTAACTAATTGATAGGAAGAGAAAATGACACGAGTATAAAAACGCCGCGCGCTGTGCAGAATATTAAAAAGAATCATAAAGATCATATTAAAAAGTTTATCTCACATTACAGCAGATAAGCAACAAAGGTGGAGAAGACGGAAATTCTTTGCGCTTTCCTAAATTACTAATTAAAATTCTTGCAAAAGAATGCCGAGGATGTTTTTTATTTTTTAAGGCTGGGAATGCATTGTTAATTAACTTGTGAACCCGCCAACGAAATGGAATGCTGGCTTGGTGCATTCATAATATCATACGTGTGTATATTAACGCTTGTCTTCTGGAGAAGTTTCACTGAGTAGTTGACTGCGATTCTTTTGTTTCATTCATTCTAGTCTCTCAAGCTGTGACTGTATTGCAAACTTCTTCTTCTTGATCTTTACAAAATACAAGTTCAATAAGAGTAGTAATAGTGGTCGCCCAAAGATCGAAATTCGATAGAAATTCATTGAATTCAAATAGAACTTATTTAGCTTTCTGCACACCCTTTCCGTATAAAGTTCAAAGATTCCAAACTTTACACATTTCCTGATTAAAATCATGTAGAAAGTGTACTCATCACGTATGAATAATATAATCTTTTCACTATAAATATCGCTTATAGTCAATGTGCGATAAAACATAGGCCTGTATTTAATAGCAATAACCGTCTTACCAGTAAATATTAAACCTTAAAAATCATTTGAAGCTTTATCTAACTAATTTAAAGTCTATTAAACTTATGTAGTCAATCTACATTAATATGACAGTGTCATCGTAACACTTTTACGGTCTAAATTATGAGACACTATAAAAAAATATTTTAACAATTTGTTAAAGAATTTGGGTCACATCAACGTGTGCCAGAATGCCACAAATTTTATACCTTATTCAATGTGTGAATCACCGTACTCTTAAAATGAATGGGTTTTAAACTTAGCCTTAATTTTACAGACATGTATAGACATACGTCTGAACATTCAAGGGGTAAGTAAAAATGTGGTCATATACATATTTCGCCAGCCAGAGACTGGTGGTGTCACCATTGGACTGTAATAGAGCTTATTAAGTAAGACCTATCCGACTTAGTAAGACCTATCCGACTTAGTAAGACCTATCCGACTTAGTAAGACCTATTAGACTTAGTAAGCTCTATTGCCGTCTACTGATCTCACAACTAGACTACCAAATTATTGTGCCAAGAATTACGTACCAATACCTTTCCTTAAAACTGATGACCTGAGACGAGTCAATCATAAAGTTCTCCTTATGATTGACCGCAAACATCACAACGAGGGAGTCTTCCCTTCCTCGTTTTACATGTTAGCGGTTGAAAGGTAATCTAAGCCTGACAAGAAAGTCTTGGTTTAGTTTTAACAAATCATACTTTATTGCAATTAACCAGAGGTTTATCCCAACTATATTTCAACGGTGTTCATGTTCCACGTAATAACTAAACGATCCTATAAGTCTAGGTATTGAAAGGCAACTCACCAGTTACTATCAACTATTGCGCAAGTGTTCATATTAACAACATTGATTCAAGCAGCATGTGTAACTTAACATCGATACTATTATAAAACTACCCAGAACCTGTGACTGTACCAATCGTCTGTAATTTTATAGACACAACTAGCTGTTACCTGCGACTTCGTCCGCGTAGATTTTAACTAAAAAATGTTAGTCTCCGCGGAACTCGTTTTTTTTTTTCTAAAATCAATGTAGCCTAAGTTACTCCTTATAACATCAGCTATCTGCCAGTGAAAGTCCCGTCGAAATTGGTTCAGCCGTTTCGGAGATTATCCGGAATAAACAGACAGACAGACAAAAATTTTAAAAATTTTTCGTATAGGTACCTTATATACTTTCATATGCATTAGATAAAAAGCTGTTATTTCGATATTACAAACAGACTTCAATTTTATTTATTTGTATAGATAAAAAATCTATTGTTATGTATCTCCTGGAGATTGAGTAACGGTTAAGCTAATATTAAAGATATTTTAAGCCATCTAACTAACACCAACTAATTAAGAGTTTCTGAATACTGAAACTATACTTTTAATCGACTTACTTTACGACGTTACCTGATTTTGATGCCGTATAATAGTTTGTTAGAACGATCTTTACATACAACCTAAGCCACGTTTTGCTAATTCCTTTGAATATAACAGGAGATACAGATCAGTGTAACCCGTAAGTAACTAGTAAAACCTCTAAATACCTAACACATGTTTATTAACAAACAGATTATAAAATTCAATACGTTCTAAAACCTGAAAACTATTTCTCAACCGGCGGCGGTTAAGCAAATTCAAACCTCAACGAATCGAACGCCTTGTTCAACAAGAACGGGTTTAGATCTCCGCCAGCACGCACACATCGACAAACATACACACAATCGTAAATCAAATCAATCACACATGAAATGCGCTCAGCGTACATGCAGCGTGTGCGTATAGGTCAGTTGAATGATACTGTTTCGAGGTCAAGATTTATGTTATGAGTACACCTCTAGTTTCATTACAAAATGAAGATTATTGTAACAATTGTTATTGATGTTTAAATATATTGACACGTTCGTATTGTCTATGTTTCGAAAGGTACCTACAGTTTCTCAAAAAGCTCCGAGCCCTTCACATTACAGGATGTTGCAGAATATCGTTTTACAGTTACGTAAATGTTACAAGTTGAAATTAAATTACTATAAATAGATTTTATTGCGATTTCAATTAAATTAGAAAATCATATTATTAAAACAACTGTTCATACCTATTTCGCTTGCCCGGTGTTTAAAAAATCGCGATAAAATCCGTATAAATTAACCACCAAAAATATTTTCATGTAAAATGTTGCCAAGACGAGACTATATGACTCGCACTGTCAAAAAGTTATCAGATCTCATGTAGAGCCAAGCTTACTCTACACGCCCTAACTCTACAAGGCCTAACTTCACAAACTCTACACCTTAGTCAAAATATGTGGCTAAATAATTTCGAAGAGTTTGCAGGTAAATAATTCTGCCTTCTTATTATTTCTATGGTAGAATATGGCATCTATACAAATAAATAAAATTTAAGTCTGTAATGTCAAAATAACAACTTTTTACTAAGTGCATATAAAAGTATGTACGGTACCCATATTTTAAAATTTTTGACTGTCTGTCTGACTGTTCCGGCTAATCTCTATAACGGCTGGACCGATTTTGACAGGACTTACACTGTCAGTTAGCTGATATTATAAGGAGTAACTAAGCCTACTTTTATTATAAATATGTTTTTGTTAAATTTCACGCGGACGAAGTCGCGGGTAACAGCTAGTAATAAATATAAACTGCGCGGTAGGTTTAATGGCCATGATTTCACGTTGAGTCTTACGAATACATCCACACAGGATAAAAATGTTTTGTTCCACTAAAAGCCATTTCATGTCTGGAAGTCCTTTCTGTAGTCTGTCTGTTGTTTAATGTTTGTAAAGAGACCCGAGCCGACGATTCATGAATTACTCCAAGTGCGGCAATTGTATTTTAAAAAGAAGATGTATGTATCCATACCATAATATCATCATACCATATACTTAGACCTGTAATCCCTGTAAGATGTGGGCAGATAAGTACTACATCCACAATTTGCAAACTTCCACGTAGCAGAGTGAGCGTAACAGAAGATCCAATAGCCCTTTGTCCGATCAGAAAATAGAAATCTCACGATCGATCATAAACATGATCGCAAACTGGACTATAAATTAGTTTCACTTGAGAATAGCTGTTTTATTTATTATGTTACGTATAGAGACGTCTTAGGCTATCAATCTTCGCCGGCACTCCCACTTCTAGGGACAGTTCGTATTATGAGCAGCTAGTCTTATACCGTCCTTCTATTTTCATTTATTACACGTTAGATTGAATGTTAGTGCGATATTTTACGTGGTATGTATGTCTGAAATGCAACATAAATTATATAGGTACCAGTTTCCGTTCTTAGAGTAAGATAGAAAAGTGGGTACACAATAGATAAGGTATTGGGCCTGCAATGGATAGTTCGTAAAGATCTTTTGACCAGTTGCACTATCAATATGAACCCGCTCCAAAAAAGCATTTTACTTATCTAAAATTCTACTAGTTTGTAACTTAAACGTAACAATTTTTTTTTATGAGATCGGTGTCGAACTAGCAGGCGGATCGCCTGATGGTAAGCGATTACCGCCGCCCATGGACACCCGCAACACCAGAGGAGTCACAAATGCGTTGCCGGCCTTTTTAAAAAGGAGTGCGCTCTTTTCTTGAAGGTTTGTAGGTCGTACTGGTCCGAAAATACCGCAGGCGACAGTTCATTCCACAGTTTAGTTTACATTTCTGCAAAGGCTTTAAGTGTTGTGTTTTACAGTTTCCTTTCTTGTAATTTTCTCTTCTTATATTTCCTCTGTTATATTAAGAAAATAACGTGATACTGTTTAGACACTCCACCATTAAATAAGAATTTTATTAGTGGTATATCTGACGCTTTAGCAGGAACGCCTCCTTGCTTCCTCATACCATTGAAACCTGCGCTCTTTGAAAATCTGTTAACTTTACGCAAAAAGTAATTTACGTAACGCTTTTGAACACAAAATATTTTTATTAAAATACATTTCATCGTTTTACAAAAGTACTATCGTTATCAGAGGTTGTAAAGCTTAAGAGCTGTTTATAGATATCTCGTTATTTATGCGCTTTCTTTAAATACTTGCTGTTTACATAATTTCGGAGTTTGGGAAATTGGTTGTTTCACTAGACCCCCGAATAACATGTAGCACATACAGATCACTAGCAATTAATTACCTCTTAAAATTGTGTGGTAGATCACGATTACAAAGTCTACAATTTAAACTTTCAATGCTTCTAATAAAACGGGTTGATTAATATAACACTATCAGTAACCTGTATAAAAAACTGACTCACTGCTGGGCACGAGCTTCTTCATACTTTTAGAAGGGTTAGGCCATAGTCTACCACGAGGGCCCATTGCGGATACACTTTACATATAACGCAGCCTTCTCCACAATATTTTCATTTACCGTTAAAGCGACTGATAATTTTATTATATATTTAACACGCATATAGCTTTGAAAAGTTGGAGGTGCGAGCCTTGAGATCGAACTTGAGACCTCTGTGTGCCAGTCCAATGCCTTCATTCCAACAATTCGGGTTAAGTATTCAGAACAAAGACGATTGCACGTTATTATTCAGATTATAATTAAAACGGATTTTCGCAACAAAATTGCTGAACTAACATTTTGCACACAACGTTTATGCAAATTGAGTGAAAAGGCCACAACTTGCAAATGAATCCGTCACACTGTAGGTCACCGTAACATTTTATTGTCGTATTATTAAAGCATAATTTCTGTCAGTCTGAATGTTTTAAAATAAAGTTTGTAGGATTTAGGTCAATGTTGAATAATTATGTTTCCCTGCCTCGGAGAGCACGTTAAGCCGTCGGTCCCGGCTGCCATGAACATCTATGGCAGTTGTTATTGGGAAGTCAGTGCCCTCTAATATCCTGACACTGGTCTAGCCTTAGGGGATCGTTAGCCTTCGGGTTGCGGAGGTCAGGTGGCAGCCGCTCCGTATAAAAACAGATATCCAGTCAAATTCGGTTTGACTAGAAAGCCGACCCCAAGTGACTTGGGAAAAATAAAGGCTAGGGAGAAGAAGAAGAAGAATTGAATAATTATGTTTATATTTTCTTACGTTAACGCGAAAGTAATATCAGAGATTATTGAATGCACCGATGGCACAGTGGTTTAAGTGATCGCCTAACCACTAATCCACACAAGGACCTAAATTTGTGTGATCCACAAATAGTTGTTCCGTCTCTAGGTGTTATTTGGATGTACACTCTTAGCGCATGAGTTCATTTTCACAAAACAAAATAAAAAAACGTGCCCATTAAATTTTAATAACTACAAGAGATTTAGTAAAGAGTAAAGATTTCGACAGTTAAACTACTTGAGCATCTGCTTTTTATTTTTATGAAAAGATTACAATCATAATTTCATGCAAACAAGAACTCATTCAGCAGAAACTCGTTTTTTATTTAAATCATTTTTAAAGAGAAGATTGCATGATCTGACACAATGACAATCACAGGGGTCATTATCCTAACTAACAATGATTATATTGACAGATCGTCCCCTTTGTATTAAATAAACATTGCACCACTTATCTCCTGAATACCGTATATTGATTTCTCAAACGAATCCGTTTTGGATTTATAATCTCACACTACATAGTTATATTATAGTTCCGTATGTCATAACTGGCATTCTGTTACAATCTTGCAACGGGAAACCTCGTGGCGTTAAATTCCGTGTCAACAACACTTCATGTTTGCTCAGCCAGAATCGGAAAAAGAGAAGAGGTCTATTGATTTCCTATGAGAAACTTCAACGGTGATGACACTTGTGACTTACAAGTTAGAACGATACATAGGATGCTCGACGGTCATTACCCTTGCCTTAGCATGTTTATTTTCGACTTTAGCGTATTATGACCTAAAATATGTCTGTCATTGGTCAAATAGAGGACAAACTATGCTATGAGGTCATCATTCGCAGGAGAGTGCACCACAATAACGTAAATATATGTGATATTGCGATACTAAGTGTATTATTAGAAGGGTATGTATTTACACACGTTAGTCTGCTAAAAATAATAGCAGCGGTTGACTAGTGGGGAGCCCGTTGAACGTCTACGAGTCAAGATTCTCAAGTTCAAATTAAAGCGCCCACCTTTGACTTTTCGACGTTGGTATTAGCTGCCGATCGTCGCGTGATACGTCGAAGATAAGATATTAACAGACACGCAACATAAACTTGCTCAGCGTCCTCATTATACGCAACAGTGCAATTTATTTAGGCACTGCCTGTTGCCTGCAACATACCTTTAAAATACAGTCAATAATACTTCTCGGTAGTGCAAGCTTCAATTCAATTTCATCAAAAACAGTTTCCCATTTTGGGCGTAATTGATCAACATCGTCAAAGTTTCTTAAACGCAGATCAACACATTTGATAATAGCCGGTAAAATGCATGTAAACTGTTGTGATTGGCTGACTGAATTAGCAACAGTCAATCAAATCACTTGACATGAGTTAGATTTGGCACGTTGTTGATTAGCCTTTCAGAAACCGGGCGTCATCTCTCATATTTAGTAGGATTTTCTCAAGGCTAGATGTAACCCGATTTACTTTCAGTTTTAGCTATATACAAGTTTACATTACAAACTCCAATATAAAACAAAAGAAAAATTTTGGGACAAGCAAGTGTAGTGTAAACTAGGATTGCGTGTTCAGAATGCTTGTTTATTCGATCATCATGAGAGTATTTATATTATAACTAGCTTTTTCTCGCGGCTTCGCTCGCGTTAATTTAGAATTTGCCAAACAATTCGGGTTGTACTCTGCTTGTAATAATATAATTCAATCATGATTCGAAAGACACGTGGCGTTTCTATTATCATAAGAACATTATTGTTGTTTTCCTCGGGAACAGTAATTTTTTCGGGATGAAAGGTAGCCTATGTTAGGATTAGGATTAGGATATTAAGAATGTGTGAGCATACACATATACACACATGTAAAGAGAAGTATATTACTAAGTAAAAATATTAAATAATATTCAGCACAATTGAGTTACACAATTGAGGTCGGAAGTACGTCTAAGATATTGAGATGACATAGTTGTAATGTGCCTACAAAGCATTCTAACCGAACGCATGCCTAAGATATTTTTATGTAAATCGATCTAGGAGATGTGTAAAATCTATATATCTATTTGACTGCCGTGCTTGATAGTATGCAGGCGATATTCTTAAACAGAAAATGTATGGATATGGTACACTATTTTTCGGTCTAAGAATACCGCGTTTAAAAGTAGGACAGTTTATAAAACAGAGCTGATATAATTATGTTATTGTCTGACTAGACGTGTTTATTTCTATTAATAAAACGTATTTCATTAGTAAAGTTTCGAAACAATATTAATCAAAACACGGGTTAGTAATCTATAAAGCTGGTCAGGTAATAGCGAAGTTGGAACGATGTTGGTACGATGTTGGTACATAATGGGGGAACAAGTAACAGCTAACTACAGTTGGATAACACGATTTGTGTAGGCGTTGTGTTTGTCAACTAACAGAATAAGCACAGATTCACGTTACGCGGCATTCAAACGTTACGTGTGCCGTATGTGGTCGAGTATTCATCAACATGACTCATTGAGCTACGTACATACATTAACATTTACATAACATTGTGGGTGGCTTATTACTACTAGATGACATTAATCCAAAAGCTGATGTGTTTTTCTTTTTTGGGTTCAAAAATAGAATACGTTAATTGTTTTAGTGGTTTGTTTCTGATTTGTGAGCGCTTGCGCAATTAAGTTCAACTAAAGATCTTAGGGTCTCAGATTCGGTTTGCGTTAAGGTAGTCTTATAGACATTATATGTAAGAATATCAAAATAGGTTCGCATCCATATTACGTGAGGATATATAAGGAAATAATAAACCTTCTACTAGTCAAGATATATTATGTACAAATATAAGTCCTTGTTATATAAAAAGCGTGAATCTTTTAATTCCAAATAATCAAATATTTATAACATAAGTTATGCACTTTCGATCGTTTTATAGAGGATATGTTTTGCAACAGTTCCAATAAGCACTCATTAATATTCAAACGCTGTTTATTTCGTTTCGACTGATTTCATAACGAACTAGTAACACTATTGGCTGTGACGTAGTAAGCTATAAATTTAATTGCTCGGATAATGTTCGCGTTCGGTACTCTTCGGACATTATGGACTCGTGGACAAACATGTCTTTTATACATTAAAGAAAGTAAACACACATACGGATAGGATTGTAATACCTTTGATTTATTTATCGATCGTTGTGTTGTCAGCGTAAGGGTCTAAAGTCACTGATGCTGACTATTCAGCGTTTTCTTATAGAACCTGAAAAACCTGCTTACCAGAAGACGAACAGGAATAAAACCATAGCTTTGGATTGCTGCGACCTTCTGTAGAGGAGATATAGTACCTGTGTATCACTACTACTTATCACAGCGAGCTTAAAGCTTTAAGCTTCAGTCAGGATGTCGCTATTGATATATAAAATTCTTATATACTGATTCACCACGTCACAACCAAACGTGATAGAATATAATATAGTTAACTGGAATGTGACCAGCGCTTACACTACTGCTTAACAAAGTACCACGAAGCTACTTTATGTTTATAGTTACGTGATTGAACTCCCAGCCCTCCTGTCGAGCCACGTGCCTGTCACATAACTCTGTCCCTCACGTACGAGTAAATGTAAGGTTAATTTTAAACACCCATTTAGAACGAGCCGCATTCAACAATAAATCGTTATTTAGAGTTAATCCAGTCTCGGAGATCAATGTATCTTGGTCGTGGCTAATTTGCAAAATTAATTACGTAAAGGTAACCTTTATTTTCTTTACATTTTCTTTTTTAAGAAGAGGTTAATAGCCATTCGTGATACAAATTATTAGTACGCCTGTTAACCTTTCCAGCCAAACTAGAAGAATGCTTGTGTTAGCAGTGGATTTCACATCGATAATGCAATGGAGAGGTTTTGAATCTATAACGCGGCAAACCATTGAGCTACGGCGGCATATCAAAAGAATTATAAGGTATTGAAAATGTTGAATGCATAAACATAATTTATAACAATGAAACTAGTTGTCTGGACGTTAAATTCGACGATAACTTCTATAGGACAAGTCTGGGAGGAAAAAGGAAAACACAGTCAAGGCGCTGTCTATCTACCGTAACGGAAGAGGAACGACAATTTTGTCGAGCAGTCGGAACACAAATCTACTTGGACTAAAATAGACAGACAGTATGGATGTACCGGATTGGTACATCTATACTTTCTATTTTAGTAGTACCTCAGGGTAAATATTCAATGAGAAATCGGTATTAATCTTTTGGTCAACGCTTGTAACCAGACATAATGCTTTATTAGTGTATCACCACAGACAATGAGGCATCTGTTGTCGTGCCCCATGAGCCCAGAATCGTGCACACTGGATGACCTGTACCAGGCTAAACCAAATGCAATCCGCGTTGCCGAAAACTGGTCGAAAATTATATAAAATGTGTTGCCATCGACACGATAAGTAAGTAAGTGTGTCTGGTTTCCGGATTTAGTAAAATTTTACTAAAATCAAAATCTGATTAGTGATTGTGAATAATTAATAGTGAGTTCACTAATTTAACGTTAACCTTGTCGTATTGATCACAAGTAAGGCAGGTTTGTGTGATATTCTATAAGTAAAATATTAGCATTCTATGCATTCAATTTCCTTGTCTTTATACGTGAGTACGATGATCATCAAGCATGTAACGTGCATGAATGTGACAGACATAAAGGTGCATACATATAATAATGACACACCATGTAAGGGCCGATACATACAAGTACACTCAAAAGCAGTTTAAATTTCATCGAATTCACCCTGGTAATAAAATCGCAAGTTTTATAGACTACACATTTTATGTAGAAGCGCTTTACGCTTTTTGGCGACATTCTGCTTCCGCTCGTACTACTTTATTGAATTGAAAAGGAACATATCTACTGTGATTGTAACAAAGATTGAATCGAACTTATACAAGTTTGTCTTCGACGCATTGCGAAAGAGAGAATTCAACACTATTATCAGCTACTTGGAAAATCGAAACGTGTATCGCGCTCACAACAGTGTATCATAAAATTGGAATTCGAATGGTTACTAGTGACAACGAATAATTATCAACAATCGAATACGAAATTTTTTAATCATTCGATTGCCTTTACTAACCACAGTGCATCGCTAGTGCAAACTAGCAATAAAATATGTTGCACGATAATTCTACCTGCATATATGTATTATGTAACATTACGTGTTGTATCGCTAATTATCTGGATGCGCCTTTATACGTTATTCCGGTTTGTTTGTACGCCAAATTGTAAATCTGAGTGTCCACCCACAGGCTGCTTAAACCTCCTTAATGAGCCAGATTTTCCAGTTTCGTATAGTACACGTTTATATCTTGATGACTGTACTTCTTGTACGTTTGAACAAAGACGAAACTAAAACAAGATTATTTGAAGGACTGCATACGAAATTTACATAAGCCTCGCGTGTGGAATAAATTTGTGTAATCCTAAGATAATGGTAGCGAGGTTGGGTGTTCTATCTACTCTACGTGCAGTCTCACTAGTACTCCGAAGGTATAATCAGGAGTGTATTTTGCCCAAGCTTCGCTTACATGTCCCACAGAATAGGAGGCGAGCATATTGCCGTGTTACCGGGCACACTTCAAGACTATGTAGGTCAAACTCTTTGATGTAGGTACTCATAATTTCCTAACGGAAAAATAACTTTATGGTCTGGCAATTAAACCTGAGACCTCACGATACAGGAATTAGGTATGCAATTCAAGTTTATGAAGGAGGAAAAAAGGGCCCCGACAGCTGCCTAGTTTTTGAAAAAAAAAGATTTGTGGTATCTGGTACAATTTAGAATTATGTTTAGAATTAGACGGCCTCGATGGCGTAGTGATTAGTGTAACCGACTGCCACGCCTGAGGCCGCGGGTTCGATTCCCGCACAAGTCAAACATTCGTGTGCATGAACATCGATGTTTGTCTTGGTCTGGGTGCTTCTAAGTATAATATGTACGTATTTACAGAAAAAAAAAGTATATTTGTATGTTTATCCATTGTCTAGTACCCATAGTACAAGCTCTGCTTAGTTTGGGCTAGATGGTGTTGTGTGTATGTGATAGAATATTATTATTAATATTATAATTAATACGTTTTGAATCACGATAAGGAGCAATAGGCGAGTCTCCTGAAGACCTATAGTATACATAACTAGCTCAAAAGGATAAACAGTATTTATCTGCTTGTCCCCTCGACGTGTAGATGTGACACATTATAGAATAAAAAAATAACACATTTATATTCTGTATAGCAACCCTTTATGGCTTTTATTTCATTGTATATCTTGTACTCGAGTTGAACACTCCAGTTTATCTGAACGATACATCAACAATATACCTAAACACGAATGTAAATATAAAGTAAATATCGGTTAAGTGCCGACACACGATCACCGCGCGATATCGTAACGTTATCTCGTGCTAAGTACTGACGCACAGATTTGTAATACGGAACATATTGATAACGGTAGTCCATTAGATTATGCTCTCAATAAGTCGAACAGAACCGTCTTTAAACCGATGGCAGAAGTCTTAAGGAACATCGATCACCTACTGACTTTCTAGCCAGAGCTGTGGAGTTGT
The DNA here is from genome assembly GCA_963564715.1 of Catocala sponsa. Lineage (NCBI taxonomy): Eukaryota > Metazoa > Arthropoda > Insecta > Lepidoptera > Erebidae > Catocala > Catocala sponsa. Next base: position 5,271,312 of record OY751337.1, read on the forward strand.
GAATAAAATACAATTTTTACATGGTCACTTACGCACGACGGCCAGGCTAAGTTGTTATTTTTTTTACTGTTTCAGATATTATGTATTGTTTTGGCAAATAAATTTTATTATTATTATTATTAAGTGCGAAAACAAAAAGGTCAAATACATGTATTACTTAAGTTAACAGGTGCCCTGTCCGATGAATCACATATGATACATAACAATAGATTTTCTATTGTGTCTATCACGGGACAGCGAATGGGTTAATATATTCCCGAAGGAAAACCACTACCGTATTACACCCAAAATGTTATCTATGTTTATAACCCCACGTATTTATGGCGAGCTTATTACCATTTATAGACAAAGTGCTATTGAGAATTGTTAATAGAAAGTTCCTATTAATAACAGGAGGTGAACGCACTCTTTTTTCATAATCAGTTGGTACAAATATGTGCATGTGGTACAACTGCTACTGGAAAATAATAAATTAATTATTATATATGAACCCAACGTGCATAAGATAGGTACAAGAAATTTGGGATTTCGTAGGCAGTCCAACTGAAAAATTACCTCCAGTTTCTTTTCTTACAATGGGAAAGCGGGATGATCATTTTGTATTGGTAGGTACTAAACCTTCTTTAGAAGTTATTTGCACTTTCAAGCAGCGAGACACACCTTTTTTCTTTAAACTGAAGAGTTAGCGACACAAGTATTTTACGTGATCAGGACGTGAAGCATGTGATTAACTAAGTCACGGGCTGGCTGGTGTGGGAAGCACCCGAGCATGCCGTTGGAATGCTATGTCAGCAGTACAAAAACTAAATAACTCAGAAATATGTCATATACATAATATTCGCAAATAATGTTTGTATAATATGTCTGATTATTAATTCAAAGTACAATGGTGATGACGGGTTATCAATTGTATGGTAATTTTTGTCAATGGTACCTATATTGCGCAGGTTGTCGACAAAAAACCAATAAGAATAATATTTACATTTAGTTCGTACTATTGATAGTAGGGTAAGTGTAATTGGACCACTCAGTCTTTGGTTTGGCTTAAAACTCTAAATAAAAAAGGGACGTTACGTCGATGGTTGTCCTCTACTGCCATTGACGTAGACAAGGTGATGGCGAGCCGACTACTGGCTACACGTGTAAGCGTACCGCTCATCTGTAAGACGAGATTCTCACAGCAGGGTGCAGTTGGAATATAAGCCACGATCTTCTGCACGCTTGGAGATATGTATATACTAAAATAGAATTTATTTACTCCTCTAAGACATAGTATTTTTGTATAATGTTTACTTTTACGTTTGTTTATAATATTTAAATTCTTTTAAGAAGCAAATAAGTCTTGAATTTATACCGTTATAATAAAGTTAATTGTAGATCTAACGTAAAGATTATATCTCAAACAACCATTACTACATCACCATATATAATGTTTTAGAAGGTTACAATGCCGCCACCGGTTCATGGACTTTAAAAAGCAAAAGTCCGGAGGTAAGACCCAAAGATTATTTGCCTGACACGACAACTCAATGAAAAACGCGCTCACGATCACAATCCAACATGGCTCCGCGTCAGATGAATCTGATCAACTTTCTACTATTTTCTTAGAACAGAAAATCATCTAAGCTAAATAGTATAACGGACTGCAACATGTAATATATATACTCTTGTATATAATCAACAATTAATTACACATAATAATAGCTTATTACGTTCACGAGCGTGATGCCACTGACAAGCTCAAACTACAGTCAAATTAATATGCCAAGTTATCATCATCACACTAATGCACTAGTAAATAAATGCCAATCCTAATCCTAACTAATATTATAAATGCGAAAATGAGTTTGTTTGTTACTCTTTCACACCTTAACTACTCAACCGATCAACATGAAATTTTGCATACACGTTGTCAGGGGTACAGAATAGGACATAGGGTACCTTTCATCCAGAAAAAAGAACTGTTGCAAACCTAACCTAACCTACATTTACGCGAGCGAAGCCGCGGGTGAAAACTAGTATTTAGTAAAATAACAAAGTGTATAATTGATAAAGAATATAAAAACCGATTGGTGTTATTAGAATAATTGTTTATTTCATTTCGCGTGTACTGCGTGAAGTCGTGACTGGTTTATAAAATAACACGAGATTAGCTATCGGTGAATGCGAGATGTTACAACAATCGATGGAACCGGAATCCTATAATGTCAGCCCTGTAAATAAACTGTGCCAATACTGAGCACTGGCGTCTTCGAAGTGTGAAGGCAGCAGTTGCAGAAGGATTAAGCCATAGTCCACCAATGCGGGTTGGCAGACTTCACATTTGTAGAGTAGTAGAGCCTCGCTGATTTCTGCATGAATGGGCCGGCTCGACCGGGGAAGAACTACCCTCTCACAGAATATCGACGTGAAATAGCAGTATTCCTACTGTTGTGTTTCGTTAGGTGAGTGAGAGTGCCGGAGGCCTAATCACCCCTTTCCCCCATCCCGCTCCTTCTCCTTCCCACTTCCTTTCCTAAATGGTCGGCAACGCGCAAGTGATGCCTCTGGTGTTACAGGCGTCCATAGGCTACGGTGACCACTTACCATCAGGTGGAGAGCAGCGATAGCTCAGTGGGGAGACCAACAGACTGCAGTGCAGAGGGTCTCGGGTTCGAACTCGCGTCGCGCACCTCTGACTTTCGGAAGTTATATGACTTTTCGAAAATATGTGCGTATTGATTGACAATTATCGCCTGCTCCGTGCCTCATAAAGCACGTTAAGCCGTTGGTCCTGGCTGCCATGAATATCTATGGCAGTCGTTATTGGGAGAGTGTAAACACAAAAGATCCCACTGGGTCGAAGTGTCGCCGGTCTGATACCATCAGGTGGGCTGTATGCTTGTTTGCCACCTTAGAAGTATAAAATAAAAAAAACATCTTCAAGAACTTTATGGAGAACTCTCAGACATGTAAGTTTCATCACGATGTTTTCCTTCACCGTTAAAACAAGCGATAACTAACTAGTCTTATAAAATCTATATATACATTTCCAATCGAGTCAACAATTGATTCGTTCTCTGTCAAAACAATCGAGACACTATTTTAGGGTATTCTAATTTAAGAAACTCACTCACTTCACTCCTCTACACGTAACGGTCGATTGCAAGTTGCAATATGTCAAATCATATGCGTTTGAAAAGGTTGAAATTGTAGTCTATAATTAAAGAAACAAAATAATATATCGAGAGTTAGAACAATTGACGTGACGTTTCGATATGACGCATAAGATTATAAAGATGGAAACCATCGTTTATTAACGCATTGTTCACGTTATAAGTATGTGCAACATGCTAAGTGCGGTGAGATCTCATCAGGTAAGATCGATATATACCACTCAGCGGATATTATAAAAAGGATTTATTTATTTATTTATGTATTAGGAAGACCAACAGCTTTGAAATACATAGTAGTGAAAATAAATATGCAACAGAGAGCCAATGATAGGTCTCCACGACTAACTCTTAAATAACAATGCGTGGACAGCAACTATTTTATCACTTAAACATCTAACATATAACAAATAAAGTTAAATTAATCACCATTAAACCTTGTAAAAAAATCAAGACTGAACATGCGCTTCACTGCATCTGGTTGAATATTAAAAACATCAATGTCGAACTTTCTTGCTTGTTCGTTTAAAGTATCACCCGCTCGCCAGAAAAATGTATTCTGTTTGTAATTTGTGGATACTAAAGGCATGTGTATAGGCTTATATCGTCGCGTGCTTTTTGTAGGTACGTTAAAATTTATTTTAGAAAGTAGGCCTGGACAATCAATTTTGCCAGATAACAAATTCATTAGATACACGACATCTGCTATCATACGGCGGTTGGCTATGTTTCACACGTCATGGCAAATTACAGTGTAAATTAAAACCACGAAGCAGGATTTGAGCCTGCGACCTCGGCAATCCGTGCCGTCACTTTATCTAGATAGACATGGCTTTACTTTAAAGAGTTAGTATTTTCCATATTTCGTAATAATATCATGATACTATACGCCATCGTCGTAAACGATCAGCATGGTACAAACATCGAATACATATACTTTACTGTATTGATAATCATAGCTCTAATATTTGATACATTTTGTTTACATAATATAATGTTTATTAAGTTGTTAAAACTCACAAAGAAATATCACACACAAATATACCAGCAACTTATAATCACAGTGCTTGAGTCGCTCAAAGTTTACCTCTTTTTGTAACTTTAATTTGAAGAGGTTTGTCGCTAAACGACTACACCGCCCGAACGGATCTTTGCACAGCGAATAACAAAGAAACTCTTTACTGCATTTGTTATAAAATAACCACAACGTATTCCTTGATTACATTTTTCTGGCAATACTGGTAGTACTATCCGACCCTGACTCAGTTACCATTAAAAAAAAGAACATGTTATTATATTTAATTTTGCGGTGCTAATCGTTAGTTCGTGGCCTGCTATGTAAGTACGCCACTTTAATTAGCCTGTGAAGATGTACAATAAGGTTATTGCAGCCCTATTACACATTATCGATTATTGCAAGAGATTAATGTATTACGTATTCACATACTCTCACGCCTGTATCCACGAAAGAGTAGGTAAAAGTGTATTACATATAGAATCGATATTTAGATCTCATGCACAATAGCCGCTTTCGCTCCCACTACGACCGCAACCGAGAACCGATTCTGACATATTTGTCAGATGAGACAAATCTGTTAGATGATAGAAATCGGACATACGTCTAATTGATATCACAACTAAGATTGAAGAATCAATATGAGCACTTGATTTGACGTCGTCTCATATCGGTGATAAAAAGACCCACCTACGTATTACTTATCATTTTTGAATGGCTTCGTCAAGGGTCTTAGTGTCAATCTATTATAAATCCTCACTCATACAGTCATTTATTATGGTACATATTATAATGCCATTTTGACAACATTCTAAAAACAATCAACGTGTCAATTGATAGATACTGGCTGTTATCATATTTCCTAAAATTACATTCACCATTAATTTATCTCCGTCAACAACATGAAGTGCGATGTTCTTCTATAAATATATAAATTATTTTTTTAGTAAAAAGTCCCAATCATATTCAACAACCGGCCAGCAACTACCTGTAGCTTGTGCTCAGCTGTGTGGAGCAATTATTAAAAAAGCAAGTCTATATCAGTCGGTTAATCATGAGACATTGTAATAACTATTAAGAAGTGCGTTAGTTTATTTTAACTATACGTAAAAATTTAAAAGATAGCAATGGCCTAAAATTGGCATATTGAGCACACCCATATTTTTAGATATTCCTATTATTATACAAACATACATAGATTCACGCCTGTTTCCCAGAGGGGTAGGCAGAGACTACGGATTTCCATTTGCTACGATCCTGACACACTTCTCTGGCTTCATTCACTTTCATCACATTCCTCATACACGCCCGTCGGTTCCAAGAGATCCTAACCTGGCCTTTGTCCACAACGATAATCTATTATTATAAAAAATGCTTATTCGGTATACATGGCGCTACCTGCTCAATAAAACACGTATTTTGTCCGATAGCTATGTAATATGAATTATAATTTAAACCACAGGAGATCGTTTAAAGTACCTAGATATCAAATTGAAGTTTTTAATATGGCATGACAACAGTTAAAAATTCTCTTAAAGGTAACACTTTGATTGGTAATATTATACTGGGCCATAAAATTGGCATATATGTTATTTTTAAACTTCACTTTTATAAATCCTTCTTTCATAAAGAACTTTGACCTTCTATTAAAACTTTATAGAACTTTTTAAAGTAATTTGACGACGCTTGGCTCACCAACTGTTATCCCATTACGACTGATAAAAAATACTACAGTAAGTAAATCGCCTAAGGCATATCAAAAACCTAGTTAGAGTTTAAAGAACTTTCGTTCCAACTTTTTTTATAATCTAACATCAGCTGAATTATATTTAGAATAATACTTCATTTTTTCTATCGCTCTCGACAAAAAAGTTGACTTTGTGATTGACCTCTTAAGAACACCGGTTAGCAAGTAGCGGTTATAATTGGGACGGTTCGAAACGGTTAAGAATACAAGATGACTTCATTCCTCAACCAACTGTAAATATTACTTGTGGTATTACTGAAGTTGTATTTGGATTTAAGGCTTTATATTACACATCAATTGAGTGGAGACCGCGACTCGGCAAACGTAGTGTAGGACGCCCTCCGACCAGGTGGGATGACGATCTGCGAAAGACTGCAGGCAGATGCTGGATGCGGCAAGCTGAAGACAGGGCGCTATGGCGCTCTTTGGGGGAGGGCTATGTCCAGCAGTGGACTATTATAGCCTGATGATGATGATGATTACACATCAATTGTTTGGTACTTTCTTAAGATGGCTATAAAACCAATTTTATCAAAATCCGCTTGGAAACTTATTTCCGTAGGCGAGAATACAACTTCAAACATTATTATCCCTTTATATTCAGAATCAAAGCATCTTAAGGAAGAAAGGATCGAAAAGGGTTTTTATGCTTGTAACCCGGACAAAACTCGGGTCTCATATAAAATGAAGTGTGTTACAACGATTTTCATATATGTTATTAACTGACAATACTTTATGCAGTACAACGGTTGAATAAATTCAATATATCATAGCTGTAAGCAGCTTAAATAAACATAAATGCCTCGTTTTACGTTTACGAGTTGGCCTTCTGCCTAATCCTTAGGAAAGACGCATCGTGAAATGTTTGATGCACAAGACAGGAGATTGTGTACTGCTCTTTGTCTAAGTGTTGAACAAGCATATACCCCGCCTAAAGGTTGAGGTTTTTGTAGACTACGGATAGTTGCAACTAGTAATGCATATATTTGAATTCGAATGAAAAAAGCACAGTTGTGCACACATACCTACATACTTATCTTCTTATCTTATGTGGGGGCCAATCAGTGCAGACCGGCGACACTTCGACCCAGTGGGATCTTTTGTGTCGACACTCTCCCAATAACGACTGCCATAGATGATCATGGCAGCCGGGACCAACGACTTAACGTGCTTTCCGAGGCACTGAGCAGGCGATAATTGTCAATCAATACGCACATAATTTCGAAAAGTCATATAACTTCCGAAAGTCAGAGGTGCGCGACGTGGGTTCGAACCCGAGACCCTCTGCATTGCAGTCTGTTGGTCTCCCTACTGAGCTATCGCTGCTCGTTACACATACCTACATATTTATACTACTTGTACATCATTAAGGATGCAGCGCGCTAATCTTAAGTATAGTGTTGTCAATTGATTCGAATGCAATTTGTTCATCACTACTTGCAAAACCAAAGTAATAGACGCTCTTTACCGACACATTAGTAATGGAGTCGATGAGCTGTTTCATCATGCATGTAATGATAATAATTGTATGTGTAATAAATAAATAAAAATTGCGTTGCCGAAAACTGGTCCAAAATTATATAAAATGTGTTGCCATCGACACGATAAGTAATAAATAAATAAATAAATCTGTATAAAGTGTGCTGTGTACAGATGAGTCAGCTCATCGACTCCTGTAAGAGATGCTGTGGCATCTCCTACAGGAGCTTTGAAGACTGCAGCGCAAGAGTTCTTCTCGCCCCTATTGCGCGCTTAGTATCGAGAGCTCGAATCCCAAATGGGACGACTATTTTGCATTATTTTGAGTGCTTGTAAAATGCGTCGCGACATGTCAGGAAAAAGTGCGAAATAAGTGTTTAAAAAGAATAGACTAATAAACTTAATTCTGAATCGTAAATAGTACATGTACAGATTAGAATAAGCAATGAAGAAGTGGATCGATGAATTTCACACAGTCTTCAATACCGTTGCGTGTTTTATTTACAACTTTATATATTTAAAATGTTTATTTTGCAATATCAGTGAGGGTTAATCCAGTTAAATGTTGATTTATTGTTTTAATGCTCGAGTGTGTTCGATGAATGTTGTAATAGTTTCAGCACTGCAGACACTATATTACGTAAAACGCCTTTTCTTGCTAAAAATGTCGTAACTAACAATAATCTGTTTTGTAAAGGACTTAACAAGTACACCGGTTAAGGCATTTTAACAATTAAAACGACATAAATAAACAAATACAATACTCACACCATCGAAAGAAAATAGCTAATATTACTTCAATTATTTTAGTTCGGTTGTATGTTGCCTATAACAAATGCCATAACTCATCTGTATAAACATGTTTAAAGTAATCTGACATATGCAAATATCACAATTCATAAACATTCCATTTCCCGACGTTCCGCTCGAATTGCACCGATAGCTATTACAGATTGAAACGTCGGGAAAACGAAAGTATTTCACCTTAAAACTCATCCGTTTATGACCGATAGTCTATTTTAAGCAGTTTGTATTAGACGTAGACAGACAGGCGCAATGCAAGTGAGGCGCAACCGGGTCAGTGTTGCGAACTGACTGATGGCTCATTTGCAACGCGTCTGCTGGAAAGTATGTTACTTACAGCGTATTGTAATTACCTTTCGTCATGTACATGTTTTACATATGTAATTATATAGACTGACGGCTCTTACCCTGATGTTTTTTTATACTAGAAACTACTAAACAAGCATAATTATGCTGCACTTGCAGACAAGCAGTTGCCAATGAACGCATTGATACGCTGCTTATCAGAAAAGGAATCGCTGTGCTGCAACACGCGAAAGTGATAAAGATTACTCTGATCACTAACTGATAGCACAGGGCCTTCCGAAGGAACATGGAGTCACTAGACATCGCAGGAAGACTATACAAGGTAGTTTGACAGAAATCTTTTGTGAGACAAAGATACTATTAAAGCTACTTAGGTTAATGTATTGTAGCCCAGTTTGCAGGTAGGCTAAAACAGCTTGAGCGAAATCCGAGGTTTAAACAGGCTATCTGTAATATACCCTAATCACTTGCTACGAGCCTGACATTCAGAGTTACCTTATTTACTGACAGACAATGGACTACACGAATGATGCATAGTCTAAGTGATCACTCATCACTCTATCAAAACAAGTGTCGTGGTTTGGAGTAGGTACGTACTGGGCAATAATTTGTGTGGTTCATATTATGAAGAACTAGATGACATATCACCGTTAAACGGTACTGTGTCATCTTTGTGCTTATTGTTTGTAAATCTCCATTGGCCAATGGTGACATCCAGAGTAATAGTGGAACTAATAAAAAATGCGATGCAATCAAATACCGTATTTTTCCGAAGAAGTAAGCAGACACTAAACACATGCCATTATTTTGTCCGATTTACTTTTAAGGTCCTAAGACGACCCACCATTCTCAATATTTGGTCACAGAACAAGGCCTTCCTATTCCAATATGTACCATTGACACTTACCTAATACGCTGGTATAGTGTAAATATTTATCTTTCAAATAGTCTCTTCAAAATAGTCGCGTCGCATTCATACCGCTAAATAGTTAGCAGACCAATTCTTATTTGAGAAATGCGAATTATTTTAGACAACTGGCTCCGGATACTCCAGACTGTCGACACAAATACCAACAAGTAGTTTAATAGTTTTTCATTGCAAACTCTATGGTATATTCCATAGAGTATAAAATATCAAAGTCGAGCTCAGTGCCGGCCAGAGGCAAGTTTTAGGATGGAGTGAGATCACACTATGGCTCCCTCTTGTTAGCTTCTAATATATAATATTTATTTATTTTTCTGTAACACCGAGGTGCCACATGAGCCTCCTTGGATCTGACGCCTGGAGCAGCCGCCCCATTCGCCTTATGGTCGGGCCTGCCAGGGTCTAATACAAATACTGTATTCCAGATTATGATATTTAAAACACATTACATACATATATTTTTAAGTGTATACTGGAGATAGATTTATAGTAGTATAATATTACCCTTTTATAATATATTATAGGATCAAACAGAAGGGTAAGATACCTACATTTTGCCGATGACGTATAAAGCCCCACCTAGTTATGCGAGTCTATTATCAATTCAAAGTGGCGCTGAGCCGTTGGATAGAAACAACACAACATCGATTGGTATGACAATCTTTCTGGCTAGATAAACAGTGGACGATTTTACATGATTATTATTTCTTTATGAACATAATTCAAAACTATGTGCTGTTACTTTTAGTTCAAGCACTTACGGTCAATCATTAAGTCCACAGTTTAATTCCTAAGCCGGGCACAGATTTTGAGAGCTATCTGTTAGGATATTCACAGTATTAACTGTACCGAGCACATTTCTAGATAACGTGAGTGTCGAAATTTGCTCGGTAGTTGACAAAAGGCTTGCTCCTATTCCGGAGAAATTCAAAGTACTTATAGCTATCGAAATGTAAGTCTTATACTGTCTAATCCAGACTTGGATCCGTGTATTATGTTAAGTAGATAATAGAACTGTTCTTTATGTAAGAAATAAGAGATCGCTAATGGCATATAAATAATTCATAATGCACATGATTTCACAAACGTCTTGGCCTTGCATTAAGGCAAGATTTATCACTTGGCTACCAACGTTTGTCATTCAAACTTTACATATGGACCATTGTTTACTTAACATTTTATTGAAGTAGTTAATTCCATGGCTATGAATGACATTTCGTTATGAATTCTCATGATGTGTTGAAATTGTCACCAGCTGTTAATATTCTTAATATTGTATCACAAATAGTACGTAACCCTGTTTAATACAGGGTTACGGGCCTGGCCTCTTTAATACAAGTTGTTTAATAAAAATTTAGCAAAGGGGCCGGTCATCACTTAATGTGTGTGAATAATACAATTTTACTTTATTTATTGTCATTATTTCTGTGTACTCATCTATATATTAATACGTGAAGCGAAAACTTTGGATCCCTTTTTACGAAAATTGGGCGGACGGAGGAGTATGAAATTTCGCACATTTATAGTTTATACAGAGAAGAAGTGACGAACGCTAATATTTTTTTAAAATATGCTTTAGAAATACATTAAATTAATGAAAAAACACTACACGCACCCAAGCATGCATTTGATACACGCAGTCGAAGCGCGCAACTATGGTTACATATATCAATATATAATGACATAATATGTCAGCAATATCTTACAGGCAAACTGGTCGAATTTCGAGCACTAGGCGAACGCTAGTAAATATAAATAATTATGTACAAGTGTTATACTGTGATGAAAATAAACATTATTATTATTATTATATACTACGAATTCTTGCGTGGTTGATCTAGTGATATAAGTTAAGTGTGTACACATACACAACTTATCGTATAGGAGTGACCGTGAAGAACCGTGGAATGGCGTCTTCTGACGTTACTTTCACACACAACGACAGCGTGCATGATAGTAAGCGGGTTTCGTAGTCTATGGTCATTTGCAAGGAGAATAAAGCGCGGGTGCTTATTGCCGACCCTTTAAATAAGGGTTCTATTTTTAACATTTTGATATAGCACTTAAAACAGTGTCTCTGGCTGCCAGCTTAAGTAACAAACATTACGTCCTACTCACAGTAGTAACATAACATAATGTTAGTCGCTTAACTGCGTTCTCCTGTACGAACAAGTAGACTCTTCTGTAGACATACTTTCACTGTCTAAATGATCCAGTACAAGAAAATCAACAGATTTAAACTAGGTTTTCGTTGTGCCATAAGGTTTACTGTCTGAAAATAAGCCAGACAATATCTCGAATCGTATCCGGCAAACGGTCATGGCATATCTATTACAGAAAAATTACCATATTAAACGAAATACTTCAACGTTTTATCACCTAGTGAGGCTAAAGACTAGCTTTCTGCTGTTGCTAAAGATACATGTATGTGATTGTGACACATATCTGTCTAGCCCACCGGGGCGATATAAATGTGAAGCTTTAAAGCCCTTAAAACATAGTCTGGCATAATCAGATAACATGCTTATAAATATTGTAGTTTTAGCGAAAATAGGTTAATAATTTCATCTTAATTAGGTAGGTAGGTCATCGAAGTTATTTATACGAGCGAGAGCTACTTTCCCTTCCAGTGTCATAATAAACTAATGAGTTTTTATTAATAAGCATGTTAATATGTAATTCGACGTGTCTGTGTCATTGGTTAAGTATTGTAAGTTTATTACAGACGGTTATCCTAAGTTTATTCAATACCTCGTCGCATTTAATCGTCGTTATATCTATACTAATATTATGAAACTGAAGAGATTGTTTATTTGAAAGCGAAAAATCTGAGAACTTACCTGAGTCCAATTTAAAAATTACTTTTGCGTGAGGTAGTCCTTTTATGGTGAAACGATGAAAGACAAAAATAACGTATAACATCACGTTAGGGCCAAGGGAGCAAAACAGGAATCATAAATGAGTTGCAGTTCATTGCCGAATGTGAGTTCTTAGTTTCAATCACCAACTCAAATAAAGTTATAGACTTTTTTTGACGTTTCTCAATAGCACTGTTATTACTTTATCTAGTAGATATTTTTTTGTTCTTTGTAGGCTTGCGTTTGGCCGCGATCTCACCTGTAGTAAAGTGACGGTGCAATGGACGATGGAGTACGCTTGCCTAGAAGATACCTGTTCACTCGCGACTTAAGGACACCCAGATTGTACTCATCCGGAAATAGAGACTTAGGTAGCGAGTTCCACACCTTTGCGGTACGCATTATAAAAGTGGAAGCACAGCGCTTTGTGCGTAAATGTGGTATATCTACCATGTACCTATGGCGCTGGTCTGATTGTCTTGGAAGGAGAAATCAAATTATGCAGTTCTTCTGCACACTCTCCCATGGCATAATACTGGTCTATATTCTATTAGATTTGTACAGATAAAGAATATAAGTTGGTATAACACATCAGGTATATAATATACATTCGACATATATTACAATTCATCAGTGCTTCTGGGAAAACCGTGTCGACGCGTTGTTTTCGCGTTAATAAACTTGTTATCAATTCTATAGACTTGATATTAAGTTTGTATAGAATGTCAATATCTTATCGACTAACAGATAGGGCGATATAATCAACACATTTTGGAATATATTTGAATATACGTCGACTCCTGTGCTTGGGTAATCCTTGGCACGCGGTATAGTTGAAGGTACTAAGGTAATAAAACTACGAGTAACATATGGCATGATAAATGTAAACGTTTTGTTTTTAAGGATTTTGAGTGAAAGGTCCACTGTTGCTTAATGTTTGGTATTTGCTTACAACATGCGAGTGTTACTTTTGGTATTACAAGTAATCATAGTTGCTTAACATCAAGCAAACCTTTCGCTTGTTTGCCATCCTTAATGTAATGTAAAAATGTTAAGTAACACAAAGAGACTATGGATAAGACTTACACTTAAGGAGTCGTGGTATTGACACCAACGTGAAGCCACTCGCAATACAAGCGTTTAGCTTAGCTCAAGGGTTAACGATAATACTAGTAGTAATTTGTAAGCCAAATATCCCTCGAAGTTTCGAATTAGCAACAAAATACATATTAAAAGTTTAGATAACTATGTATTTAAGCGCTCGGGTATATAATGCGTCATACGGTGCGTAAGCCGCATACGGTGCGTAAGCCGCATACGGTGCGTAAGCCGCATACGGTGCGTAAGCCGCATACGGCAAAGGCCCTCCATTTGCCGCATCTGCGTCGCTCAACAGCAGGCGTCTCACGCTGACGCTACATTCACCACAAAAACCAAAAGTAGCAATAATACGTGGCAATTACATTGCATGTAATCACTAATGCACGAACCCAGCGCTTTGATGCCCTGCTCAATCCGTATGCCCAAAATTGATTGAGGTATAAGATGGTATCAAAATAATTAATTCACATAACACTCTTAAAAATATATGTGTAAGTAACACCTAAACTTACTCTCCCTCAATGGATCATTTGTTTGCACATTACGACAGAATAAAACAACCAGGTGGCAAGAAATGACCTTGGCAAACATGTACCTGCGTGCATTGTTTCAGCATTTAATATTCAGAAATAAAAACGTGAAACAAAGTGCGCAGCTGTTGGCCGAGGTAAACATAAAGCGATATTATGTGGATTACGTTGGTATAGCAAACATCGCCTCGTTATCGTAGAAACACTCTGACGCTTCTAAGGCTAGTAATATTTTCAGAACGATACACAATGCATGGAGCGACAAAACACATTGCATGGATACTGGGTATGAGCATCGAGTTCTAAAAGGCTTAAATTGGTACGCTGACGCCTCACCAAGTGCCGTCGGTTTGAAATATCTAATATCTATGATGATTAATCTAGTTTCCGTTTAGTTTGAGTCTGTTAATTAAAAGTTTATAAACTCTTCCGTGACACAGAGCCTGGTCAATAACGCGATAGTTGTCTTAGAAAACACGTACAAACAATGCATTGACATTCATAAGTTCAGTAAACCCAATTAGCATAACTTTAACGTTCGCAAGTGTTACTTTAACCTTAAAATATAAATGTTTTGTATTTGGCACTCAATGCTGTTGACGAGACTCGATGCATCACTCAAGAGAGACTATAATATTCAAGTAATTACGTTCTTAACCCATTCAATGCGGCAACAAATTTTGCTTTCACTAGCCAGAATCGGCTCATACTTAACGTAAACGCCGATCGGCGTCAGCAGCACTTGATGAAATAAAAAAAACCAAAATATCTAAAAACTACTCATATCATTCATTAGTAAATTCCAAACACATTTGTTGTTTTATTAATATAACATCTTCAAATTTGGGTAAAATATAAAACAACTAAGTATACATGACGCCGATCGGCGTCCTCCGAATCTAAGTATGAAAAAATAAGACGCCGATCAGCGTCCGCCGCATTGAATGGGTTAATGTACCTTTACCTAGAAGGTCTACTAAGAGTTTCAATAGCATCTGACACTTTTCATCGAAAGCTGTTCACTTCATAAACGCCTTCTCTTCACAATAGCTCTTTCTACATTAATAATTATTCGTCCTTTCTTGAAGGTTCAAGGTCAATCCAGTTATTCGATACGCCTTAGCGCATGCTGCTACTGCTACTACTGATCGTATAGCCAGGCCAATTATTACAAGATTTTTTACTCAGGAAATTCTTAGTACAAGAACAAAGTAACCGATAGATGGCACCACCTTTTATTTATAAGATTTCAGTGTAACTGCTTTATTTCATAAGACTTCAATATGAGAGCCCTATTTCTTCAGAATTTAATGTAACTACCCTATTTCGTAAGACTATCGATCTCTCAAGAAACAGGCGTGGGTCTATGTATGAACTTTGTGAGACTTCCAATATATTTAGCCAAGTGTGGGCGCACTTTTATATCCTTTGGGAGAAGGTTATTCTACTTCCTCTCTAACGCAGACGTTATTCTGCTAAGCCTTCGTGAACATACGTTGTGTCATGCCATGTTTTATTAAGTGAATATATTATACTAGCTTTTGCCCGCGGCTTCGCTCGCGTTAATTTAGAATTTGACAATCAATTCGGGTAATTTAATCATGATTCGAAAAACACGTGGCGCCATCTATTATCATAAGAACATTATTATTGTTTTCCTCGGGAACAGTAATTTTTTCTGGATGAAAGGTAGCCTATGTCCGTTTCTGTACACCTGTCAACGTATATGCAAAATTTCAGGATGATCAGTTCAGTGGTTTAGGCGTGAAAAGGTAACAAACAAACAAACCCATTTTCGCTTTTATAATATTAGTTAGGATTACAGTGTGCATAAATACATAGACTTAAACTGTGTTGACAAGAAGGCTATAAAGAAGCTACGGAATGTCATTTACATGACCTTGACCTGTTCCTTGCTTTTTTTACTCTCATTACGTTGTTTATTATTTATGCATGCTCGTCGATTTAGGGTAGGTCATAATACTGTGTGCAACACACAAATGATTGCCGTGGTGTTGCAAGCATCCAAAAGGTAGGGTAACCTTACCATCAGGCGAATGCTTGTTTACCAACATATAGGTATAAAACATACATCTCCATATTATGTACTGTGCTGATCGTTTAATTCTTAAATTAATGCAATAGATGACTTAGCATTGCCATGGTTACCTATAAGGTAAAGTAACAAATGCGGGCGCGACAATATACCAACATGTGACGTAGTACAAGGCTACAAAATATACCGTGTCTCTATTACTCGATATCAACTGGTGCCTACAACTGGAGCATACAGATGCACATTCAGGTCGCTCTGAATCGTAATAAACTTATTGCTCACGTACAAGACATGTCCATTATACTATTCATTATTTAATGTTTGCATACCGAATGATGACGGTAAGGAAAAGATATCAATTGGTGAATATTTATGGTTAACATTCATATAAAGTCAATGAGATGGATTAACATAATACAGAAATAACACGATGAATAAAGTATGTCAATTCTAAGAATACTCTTCGTTGCAGAAAAGCTGATATAACATTCTACCTACTTTTTTATAGTATGTTCTACCCTAAGACATTACAAATTGCCGACTTTGAGACAATCTACGAACAAAGTCTATGTCTATTGAACACACATACTATTCATGGCATACCTAATTTTAAAGACCAAACTAAACGTTACATGTCACATACCTACAGCCTCGAAATTCACTCAATTGCACGCAATATTGATATTTTTCTTATGACTTTGAAAACGTCACCTGTAGACACGTGCCAAATAGCGGCATCATTCCGAAAACCGGCCCTTCATATTCTTTAGTTTCAATATGGAACTATTAAAAATTAAAATTAGAAATGTTTTATTTCGATATCACATACATAAGTACTTATATCTAGGGATGGAGGCATCCTTTTAAGTATAAAATGATACCTGTGTAACTACATTACATTATGACTGTATTTAAATAAGTATATCTTATGTGCAAATGCCTGCCAACTATCATGGCAGGCTTCAAGGATTACCATTTACGTTCAACACGTCTCCACACAATAAGGAAATGTAATAATTACGTTAACAGTCGTATAGAAAGTGACGTAATCACCCTAAAGCATACTTTCGACGGCCTCGATGGCGTAGTGGTTAGTGTAACCGACTGCCACGCCTGAGGTCGCGGGTTCGATTCCCGCACAAGTCAAACATTTGTGTGCATGAACATGGATGTTTGTCGTATTCTGGGTGTTTCTATGTATAATATGTATGTATTTACAAAAAAAAAGGTATATATGTATGTTTATCCATAGTCTAGTACCCATATTACAAGCTCTGCTTAGTTTGGGCTAGATGGTGTTGTGTGTATGTAGTGGAATATTACTATTATTAGATTATTTATAAACCAATATTTATGTTGAACAAGAAAGACAACACAATTCTGTTATTACACTTAATAAAGTGACAAACTGTCGGCGACATTGTCCCCGCGGAGTGCTGTCCGCAACGTGACTGTCGAAACGTGTCAATAATACAAAATATAGCTCTTGTCTGGGACTCCTTCTGTTTGGGAGAGGCGATACAATGACAATGTATAAAATACTAATTCGCCCGCTCCGAAACAGTACTGTTTCTTTGTTGGAAATGGTATGTACTTTTCTGTAATCCTGACGACTTGTATGTTAAATTTCATGATAGAGTAGTTTAAAGCGTGACAAACAAACAAACTCACATTCGCACTTATAATTTTAGTAAGATCAACATAATACGATTTACATAATATTGACTTCTGTTTACGCGAATGTTATTCATTGAAATTAAACTACTATATACGGATTTTATCGCGTTGTTTATTTGACACTTTATTACAAAATGTTGAAAACTGTTACACTACTATTACTATTAAACTTTACTAATTTTTAAGCTAATTAAATTATTGAAACTATGAAAACTATTTATACTATTACTATACTATTATACTATAAACATACTGTAAACACAAATATAAATAGTATAATAGTATAGTAATAGTATAAATAGTTTTAATAGTTTCAATAATTTAATCAGCTTAAAAATTAGTAAAGTTTAATAGTAATAGTAGTGTAACAGTTTTCAAAATGTTGTAATAAAGTGTCAAATAAACAACGCGATAAAATCCGTATATAGTAGTTTAATTTCAATAATACTATTTTGTATCAATAATGCGCCACTGCCGCCGTGCTTAGTGTTGTGGGTTCAAATCACAAACTTAACAATTATTATTATAACTCTCGCAGGTCTAGGTGTCCTTTGTATGAACGGGATTGTATGTTTGAAAAGACCTTCGCGACAGAGAGCTTGAACTATAGTTAGGAAGATGTATTTTAAAAAGATAGGCAATAATATACATACTACATGTAATATTTGTGTATTCACATCTAAGAGGTAACAGTTGTCTATTATACCTACTAAGAATTTAAACATTGTAATGAACAACTTTTACTTAAAATAGCATAAACATAACAGTACTCGTCTTAACAGTCGATGGTATTTACGATTTCAGGTTTGCTGCAATAGCGAAAGTTGTTTCGTTTTATGTGTATATTGGTAGTTTCCTAAACAATATTTTATAAATCCTAACTAATATTATAAATGCGAAAATGAGTTTGTTTGTTTGTTACTGTTTCACGCCTTAACTACTCAACCGAACAACATAAAATTTTGCATACACGTTGCCAGGGGTATAGAATAGGACATAGGGTACCTTTCATCCAGAAAAAATAACTGTTGCAAACCTAACCTAACCTAACCTACATTTACGCGAACGAAGCCGCGGGTGAAAACTAGTCAACTATAAAATAAACTATAATTTTTCTGTTATCGTGCACGAAAATATTCCTATTTTCTGAGTTCCATTGTCCAAGGTAAAACAAGTGGAGATGGAGAGAGAAGACATCTCTGGAGATCTTATTATATGAAATCAGATTGCAATCGCAGCACGCCACATCATACCGAACACCGTCAGTTTACATCGGACAATGTGTTAAATAAGACAATTGTATTTCATGTATTAACAATCAAGGCCTTAGCGAGTTGATTAGATCAGCTTTGAATGTCATCACGACTTCGGCACAGCAGTTACTGCTAATGCAAGGTTGAAATGTCCTTATGTTGTTCACTAAGTTATATACCTTTATAGTTGATTATCAACATCCAAATACGTAAATTTAAATAAAGGCTGAATTTAATGAAAGGCTGTTAAGGACACAAAAATACCACGGTATGAATGCCAGGCTATTGCTATCAAACAGGCACGCTTCCAGACATCGCGCAGCAACTGAGAATTTTTTTGCAGAAAAATCGGAATAACGCCGTTTTGCTGGCTCGATAATCCACGGGACCAACTAAACAGTAAAAAGACCATTTGTAGTAGTAACATAATTGCTAATTACCACATCACACGAACTCAATCGGTAAGGTGTTAGATAAAATTTCTCCAAAAAACTATTCAATCGCAACAGTTACAAACGAAGTTTCTCCAATTTTTTATACGATTTACATTCACCGAAACGAATTTCCTAATCATTTCACTGCAGACCGCACACACGCTATCGATATGTAAACGAAATGCAATTGATCGTATCGCTGAAAAACAAAAAGTTAATTGGCTCGAGAAACAAAACGTTCTCAAAGACAAGAAACAATTTTGTAAACAACCACAGTATACAATGAGACGAACACGCTTATTGCCAAAATCCTGTTGAGTTGACCCAATTGTATTTGGAAAGCTTACAAACAAATCGTATTCGGGCACTGTATTGCGTTAAATATTATACTCAATAAATACCGCTTTGGTTTGGAAGTTCTGAAGGGAAATGTACCGAGTGATGAAATACAAAAGCATAACTTTCAAGGTTCCTTTACTCTTTAACGATTCGGGCGAAATCTTGAATGATGAACTTGTACCGAGGCAGACAGACGTACCTACTCTATTTGTGTTCCAAATCTTAAATATTCTTCACGACCTACCACGCTCTCCTTAAAAGACCCAATAGATGAAGTTAATGTTTTAGAATTAACCGAGTGTCTCGGGCCATGACAAATAACTCATGCCTACAATTGAGGTTACCCAGTTGCGAGGCTACATACAAGATATTATTTTAAATTGTTTGCATCACTTTCACCAGTATCCCACTTAAACGACAAAGCGTCTGAGACGTGATTAAATATGAAACGGCGCTGTTGGGCCATCAACATCAATATCATGGTGACGTAATATGCTTAAGAACACGATAAAGTGAAAAACCTTAAACGAAATTTACAGAGTTTAATTTTTTGCATATAAATTGCAACAAGACATGATTGCACAATTGAAAACCTAATGATTGTTCTGTATACTTTAACAATGTTTCGACGTTTTTGTTGAATTTTAAACGTACTTTGAATATAAGTATTTACTAGGCTTATTACAATGCAGCCGCCAGTGGAGAGTACAAATTAAGACAACGTGCAGTTCTCTAACCCGGAATAGGTAATGGCCGACGATGTTACTGACGTTATACACACGAAGTCGTATTGCAGTTAGAAAAGGCAATTCCAGGAAACGATAATGTACAGCCGAGATACGCGCTGACGAGATAACGGTGAATGTTGCGGAAGAAGAGCAACAAAATACTCAGTGTATTATTCAGCGCGCAATAACATTTTCCGCGGCCAAAATAATTGGATAGACCGTTTCGAGAAATCCCATATCCATCTGATTCAATTGACCTACACTTCAATTGAGTCAATTCTCGGAATCTGGGCTTCATCCACGCATAGATGTGAAATAATGAAGCTTGACGGCTTGTGAGGATGGGTACATCGTACTTATCGTAATCAAAGTGGTACCGCGAGTGGAACTAAATCTTTAGACGAGATTTATAACAGCTTTTTCCTTTATATGTGGGCGCTGATGTTCCGTAAACTTGGCAACAAGTACTTGTAGTTACATAAACGGTATCTGAGAAAGCCTCCTCGACTCACTTCCCGGTGAAGAGGATGTGATGTAAAATTATCGACGTTCAGCCAAGAGCCTTGCTCGCTTCCTTTCCTAACTAACGGCGAATGGCAACTACCGAGTGAAGGTTTCCTAATTGTTAATCGTAATCCTTGAATGTAAACATTCTTTATGATGTACTCTATGGAAGACTGCATTTTTAAAGGTCGTACCCGTTTAGGTCGTGGTGACGATAGGTTAATTCCTCGCTAAGTTATCACCGTCAACCTTAGAATTGCCAAATCACTTCTTAGACAAGCAAAGAACGGCACAGTAGTATACTTTTTTAGGTTTATATAAAAAACACCATTTATAACATTACTTAATAATTATTTAGTATCCCGAAACACACATTTCTTAACAGTATAGAAAGTGTTGACATTTAACCTGAAGATGCAAAACACAAACATGTACATATATATTTTGACTTTTGCACATCACTGTTATTGTATTCGTTCGTACAGTTATTTGAATAGGTAATACTTCAACATTCAAACAGTATATTTTACTTTTCAAAATTTCTAAATGTCATGTCGTGATTGTATTTACATTGATATTTCGAGCAACGTTGATAAAAATCTTTCTATTTTTAGACCAACGAATTATCTTTGTTATGTCTATAATCATTTTCAATGCCGATAGTCCTATTAAGAAATAATAAATTATTGCCCACTTTAAACCCTGTTCTTCGTAAAAGGTCAGACAAATTAATGAGAATATAACTTAATCCTCCTAAAATTAATGTAGGAATATTAATAAAGGTAAATTACTACTAGGGTCTATCTAGGATTAACAACGACAAATTAGTATACCTCTATATTACTTAATGTTAATTATTACTAGAATATTCATTATTTCTAAATATTATATTCAAAGTATGTTTAGCGTGTTTGATCAACATACGATAGTGATCTCCTTAGTGTTATTGGGTCTTTTTGTAAGGCATTTCACAGAAGGAACATGATCTGATAGATAAATAGAAAGGATTGAATACTTTTCGCGTTAGACGAGAATAGTCCCGCCTATTGTGAGTGATTCATGAGATCTAAACAAGAATCTAAACGTGAAATGTCTATCCCCGAATTTCAATAGCGGGTAAAAGTTAGTTTACTAGACATGTGCACAATATATCCTAAATACTTCCACAATAAATGGACTACCTAAGGCAAAAAGATTTTTTGACTTCGGGCATGTAGGTTCAGAGACTTCTTACATCCAAACTACCTTTATTTTTTTATTTAGTGTAGGTCGATTTGTTTATTTATGCCATTACATCATACATAGAAATGTCCAAAGAAATAGAAAGGCCTTTACCTTGCAGTAGAACAAACACAAATGAATAATTAGTAAACATTTAGTACAGTTTCAAGTAATAAATGATTGTAGTTGCACAAACAGCTGTGGGCGGTCACGATATCTTCGCTGTAATTGGGTTGTCGATGTTACATAAACTCACGCGCGCCATTAATTATATGCACGAGTACATATTCACGCGAAATTAACCCAAAACCTCGTACTTACAAATCACACATGCAATAATCATTTTGATACTATCTATATAATGAATATATATACAGCTCTATATTTATATAAGATGTTATTAACAGTTTATTGGAGGCAATAATTGTATTTATAATGATATAACAGATTTAAAAGTAAATATTTTTTGTGCTGGTGGCTATCCTACAAAACCGATTTTGAGGAAACTGGGCATGCAGATAGCTTGAAAGCTAAGGAAGATCGATACAAAACCTACGACTAAAAACACTATAATATTAAACAAATAAATTTAAATTAGCCGAGTGCTGAGTTTAATTGGTTTAAATTATTATTGAATATATTAGCCAGTTCATTGCTAAACTAATAAAACGGATTGTTCATGCAATTGGATTTTAAACTTAATAGGGGAAGCGTGTAGTTAACCCAAATATGAATTTCCCTGAGTATATACAAACGCAATTTTCTCATACGTGCACATATTAACACAAAAAATATCAATTGTAAAATAACCAAAGCAAAACGCCATATTTCAAGAAAAATATTATGCAATAACACCATATCATACCAAACACAGACTAGAAGAATATTGCTAGAACTATAATAACGTTCGAAACATATACGTCTAAGTCCATTGTTCGTTTACGCAGTTAACAAACAATAAGGTTCTGGTCAATCATAATAAACGTTTGACTGCGTTGAGGTATAAGGAAGAGCCGTGATTATGCGTTGTCACGAGCTGAAGGTTAATCCGTATCAAGACGCCACCTCCATAAAATATATTGTTCCGCAAAAAACAAACGGTTTGAATCTCGGTTTAGAATCAACCAATTTATCTCCAGGAGATACTTTTAGGTACAAAGGCGTTTTTATAAAACGCTAACAAAAGATAGTGCCAGATGAATGTATTAAAATTAATGATTCAATGGAGGATGGATTGCTCTGCTCACGTAAACCATACAGGCCTTTTCACTTTGAATAAAACTCAATTGTTGCATAAAAGTTTTATATAAAGTGAAAAGATTAACGCCTAACATTATTAGATATTCCTATTATTGGCAAACTAAATACATAGATTAATTTTATAGCTGTGCTGCTTAATGCAGAATTATAATAATAATAATAATAATATATTTATTTCCAAAATACAGACAGATATAATAGGTACATAAAAACATAATTGAGTATGAATTATGGAACAATAGTACATTGTGCTGGGACTATGTTGCTAAAATCTGTACAAAATTATAAACCCTATCTCTTAAACTAGGTATTCCTGTATTTTAAGAGATAGTGTTAGGCTATTAATTTACACTAATAAATGTATACAACAGGTTGGAAAGCAGTGTTGATCCTTCAATTAAGTTAAAATAAACAAACGAGCAAAATTTCTTATTATAAATAATGTTAAATATAATAACGTTAAATATCCAATAATGTGAATGTATTTTATGTATTTTATACATATGGGATAATATTATGGATGGGATTAAATATAATGACCACCAAAAATAGTAATTGCGCAGCAAAATATGCTTACTAAAATATATCGTAACGAGCACCTATACGCCTGAAATCACTGCATTCCGTCTCGGAAGGGTTAGGTTATGTTAGGTTCCTTCTTAAACCCACCCCAAAATAGTCGTCGACTTATTTTGATCTCTTTAAACATATTTTGCTGTGCAATTTGGTGATCATTTACAATTTTTGACTGTTATATTTTACTATATCTGGTGATAAGTTAAACATAAGCCATTATTTATGGCGTATCTGAAACTTTGCTTTCTGTCGACTATCGACAAGTACAAAAGTCACAGCTGAATAATTCACAGATGACTAAGCCTAAGGGACTTGTGACATCGCGACGAATAGCGAAGATAGAAGAAGTACATACTACACCGCTCCCCATATTCTTAACTTGGTAGAATAGAGTCTATGAGACAATCGGTTACTAACACACATTTTATATAAGCTTATAAATGATTACTAAGGCATTCCAAAATTATGACTAAGGAAATATAACAACGTGTTTAGCATACAGAAAACTTCATACCTGGCTTTTTTAGACAGGCCATTTGCATACGTTTTATTACGATCATAAATTGGTTGTTGTAAAACTAGTTCTATTCTGTATCGAGTGTAATCCTTGTAATTCCACAAAATAAACATTTTACTTTATATCTTTAAAACAAATTGACATAATATTTTGCAATAATCCACTCAATACAGTGTACATGTATGGTGGATTTCTGTGCAAATATTGAAAAGGAAATAAAATTTATGTCTTAAATTTTATTATTTAATGTTCACTATATGACTTAAATCCTAACATACATATATGTATATAGATAGATATATATGTGCCAAGCGAAAAATATACATGTTTTATTATAAGAAAGCGAGAGGATAGGTACTACAAAAGATTTAGAGGAAAGTTTTCTAGGTTTATGATTTCTCCTTATATTCCAACTATAACATATCGAGAAACTTGTATGCAACATTTCTTTGATTCAAAGATGAAAGCACGATTTCTAAAATCATTTTCTCGAAATCGGCTAATTCAATACCGCCTTTCATCGATATTTTAATGGCTATTTAAACCGCACTAGTGGACGCCCAGTGGTTGAAATAAGACCGTAATTCATTACACTTAATGGTTCTTTATACTTTCCTTTCTGCTCATTTTCTCCAAATAAAATGTTGTACAAAATGCTTAAAAAGGGATACCAGGTTTTCTTTTCTCGTATTAATATAAAGATACTTATGACAAATCTTGAAAATAAATCTATAAAGTATGCTATCGACTTAAGTACTTGAATAGTCGCGCCGCCGCTGCACGATTCGCTACCATGAAAGGCAAACTCACATCATACAAGGTTCTGAGCCCATTAAGTCTCCTTTTACCGACAACCGAATGAGACAAGATAGGAGCACTATCGCGGCAAGATTGCTATTCTTGGCGCAACTCGACCGATCGGATTTCACCAATTCCGCTAGTCTGCATGAACATGTACTTACCGATGGAACAAATATGTAAAACAATCCTATTGTTTAGAAAACGACCACCGACGTGTAATAAGACACACAGCGTGTGTCATTAAGCTGTATATAAATGTTTGCGGTTTCGTTATTATTTGACGCGTCGACGACTGTTGTTACTGGGTAACAAAATCGTATTTACCAAATTTTACTTCAGGTGTTATGTTCATATATAATCTGCTAGTTTTTACCGTAATCAGTTTATCCTGCGTCGCAGTACAATCTATTCCCAAGCCTTATTTCTTTAAAATAGGCGATTAAAAAGAGTGGCCATGAGTTTCTTGCCCGTTCTTCTCATGAGCCCTACACTCTTCCTTTGCTGAACGTGGCAGTAAATGTAAATTCACAGAAAAAATTTAGTGTAACTTTGACATTCATAAGTATAGAAGTACTATTACCTTGTAACCTAACTTGAATAAATTATTTTTGATTTTTTTTATGATGTCGTGGGTATGGAACAGACAGTAGCTGCTTTCACAAAAATAATATCGGTCTTCATAACATGACAATTGTAAGTTACTTGCTAAGCTAGTATTGTCTTACGTTTACGTATTGGCTATTAGGCTGCTAAAAGTAGTCAGGACGTGTTATGCCTAATATCGCAAAACAGTTTTCGTAATTTCTATTTATGTAGAACCTCTCAGTCGTAATGTATATTATCCTAATTAACCTCCGAAAAAATAAATAAATCTGTATATAATTGGGACATGTGGGTGTGACACATCTGTCTCCTTAATTCTCCTATGTCAAACATGTATCGGGGTTATACTAGAATGGTAATAATTATATCACCCCGAGTCTAAATAGCTAATCATAAAAACTAGATCAAAATAAAATTGATTCCTCTGCATTTTGATTAATCAGTTGTTTTTTCATAACCTACTAGATCATGCCCGCTATTTCTTCCGGGTGGACTTTAGTTGTTAAATGCTTTTGATCCTTTCCTGGGTAATGTCAAAATCGCCCGAAAATACTTATTAACGACTATAATTACCTATTTACAAGCTAATTTCGAAGTCTCTATTAATAAGCACACAAACTATATAATATAATAGGCAACAAGATAACTTTAAAGCGAAAATCCTATCTATCCCGTGGGGATTTCGAAAAGTCCGATCTTACTCCCGGTTCTTTTTTGTCATCGTAAGAGAACCGGTATTCATTATTTGATTATATCTGTGTAGTCTATGGTACGCACCGACGAGCATGTTGTAATCAATACATAGACAATAGCGTATAGTGATGGTAGTCAGATGTAGGTATAAATGTATAAATCAAACTACATCACTAATTTTATACAATAACTAGATGTTCCTGCGGTTTCACTCGCGTTTATCGTTACTGCGCCGCCCCAGTGGGTCGTAGCGTGATGTTATATAGCCTAGAGCCTTCCTCGATAAATAGGCTATCCAACACTAAAAGAATTTTTCAAATCGAACCAGTAGTTCCTGAGATTAGCGCGTTCAAACAAACAAACTCTTTAGCGTTATAATATTAGTATAGATAATGGGACATTCTGCATAAATCGTAACAAGTTATTGATAGCATTCACGCTTCAATTCAAAACATAGGTATTGAAAATGATTTCATAGTTCAAGATAAACGTTGTATTAAGGAAAATTGTAGCAGTGTACAATAATACAATTTGTCAAACAACTTACAGGTTTTTTCATGAAACTACTTAGATAAGGCACAATGAATGATTGTTATTGAAAGTAAAGAATACAATAATTCCTAATAACAATGCTCTCTATGACACACGGTTTAATAGACGAGTTATAATAAATGTTATATCATCGGTGATTGTTGTACGACGAAGGTATGGTTATAAAATAAACATTATAGATTTGTTAAGACAGGTAGTCTATGAGTTATTTAAAGAGGACGTTATACATACATACATAGATTCACGCCTGTTTCCCAGAGGGGTAGGCAGAGACTACGGATTTCCATTTGCTACGATCCTGACACATTTCTCTGACTTCATTCACTTTCATCACATTCCTCATACACGCCCGTCGGTTCAAGGAGCTCTTAACCTGGCCTTTGTCCAGAACGCCTCCGATCTGATCGAGAAACGTTCGCCTAGGTTTTCCTCTTGCGACTGTTCCATTCACACTAGCCTTATAAACTTTCATAGTCAGTCTTTCCTCGTCCATTCTTTCTACATGTCCAAACCAGCTTAACATACCCTGTTCTATTCTTGTAACTATATCCACTTTTATGCCGCATCTCTCTCTAATCACACTATTTCTTATTCTATCGTTCAGAGGACGTTATAATGTCAATAAATGTATAGAAGTACTAATAGCTCATTTACTTGACTAACTTTGCAATGTATAACATTTTTTTTTATCAGATGCTACTTATTTTATAAACTAGCTGTTACCTGCGACTTCGTCCGCGTAGATTTTAACTAAAAACTGTTTGTCTCCGCGGAACCCAATTTCTTTTCTAAAATCAAAGTAGCCTAAGTTACTCCTTATAACATCAGCTATCTGCCAGTGAAAGACCCGTCAAAATCGGTTCAGCCGTTTCGAAGATTAGCCGGAACAAACAGACAGACAGACAAAAATTTTAAAAATAGATATTTTCGTATAGGTACCTTATATACTTTCATATGCATTAAGTTGATAAAAAGCTGTTATTTTGACATTACAAACAGACACTTGAATTTTATTTATTTGTATAGATGTATAGATATAGACTAGCGACCCACGGCTTCTTCGCACGGGTAGTACAAAACCTTAACAAATTATATACCTAAACCTTCCTTATGAATCATTCTGTCTATTGGTGAAAACCGCATGTAAATCCGTTCAGTAGTTTTTGAGAGTTTCGCGAACAGACAGACAGACGCGGCAGGAGACTTTGTTTTATAATATTTATTATGTAGTGATGTGATAGTTTCTGAAGATCTTTGGATGTTGGTTCCTCAATCACGCGTAAACTGTTGTACGGTTTTGGCTGAAATTAGGTACGCAGATTCATCATGTTCTTGATTAACACATAGGAGGTTTGTATCCCGGTAGGTATGTGTTTTTGGGATAAACACAAACGAAGCAAGTTATACATAAATGTGCCCTTCTATGCATCGTTATTCTAAGATTACAAGATTGAATAGAATATGAATGAACTGAGCAGTGAGCTAGGATTTGTGGGCGTTGCGAAACTGGTTTGAACTCAGGGGACCTGGTACATGCAAGTGAAATGCCAGCTCACGCTAAAATAACGTTATCTTTCAAACGACTGCTATTCCTATTCTTTTGTTAAGATGCTGAAACTGTTTCTTTTGTTCGTTGTCCTGAATGTTTTGTGTGAAAAATTCAGTTACACGACAGCAGTATGTAATGTGTTTTAGAAGTAGCTCATATACATGCATATATGTATTATATAGACATAAGTAAGTACACTTTAGATAGGATGAAAGTTAGCTATGGTGGCTTCTACAGCGCTGATGATTTGGAAACAACGAGTTGGGGACATAGAGAGAATATTTTACTCAGTACTTCGCTTATTTAAGCTTATAAAGCTATTTTGCCTTGGTCAAAGAAGTGGTCATAAGCCTTAATAATAAAGCTCTTTGACTTTATAAGGGTCGTGACAATTCAGGTATTGGCTTAAATAAAACTGCTAACGTTTTGGAAGATTACCATCGATCCGTCTGAAAGGGGGTTTCTAAGCCTTCGGTATGTCATGACATCAATACATTTTCTTGTCTAACACCCCAATTAGTTACCAAGATGGGCTACATATCAGACGTCAACCAACGTATTTAGAACCAGGGATGTTATGGAGCTCCATAACCGTAACCGAAACTATCGGATATACGAAATAAAAATATATCCGTAACCGTATCCGTTTCACAAGTTTCGGATAATTTTGTATAAGGGCGAAGTCTAAATAATTATTTTAATAGATAAAACTTAAAATTCAGTAGGTATATAATAATTACTTACCTATATGACTGAAATACCAAATGATAACCTAGACTAGATAAAACCTATAAATAAAACCAAATTATTACATACTATTTGTGTTTACAATTTATATTTTATAATTGTACTTCAATCTAATATCCGTAACCGAAACTAACGGATAATCCGAAATAATTACATATCCGTAACCGTATCCGAAACCGATATAATTTTATTCCTATATCCGTATCCAGATCCGAAATATCATATCATATCCATAACATCTCTATTTAGAACTACAAATATCGCCCGAATATATCTCGCACGCGTCCCTACTATCTACATCTTCAGACCAACGAAGCACGAAATCTTTAAGCCTAATCTTATAAACAGATGTAAGTATATAACAGCTTAGGTAGGCTAATGTCATTCAATTCTCTAGGAAATGCCACGTAAAATTAACAACATGATACGATTATGCATTACAGTGGCATTTAAAAGGTGCTTACGACATATGTATACCTGAGATGAAATGTCGTGCGATATATAAATCAAACTACATAAACAATGTGATATATAAACAAGACAATGGACACATTCAATTTCAAAATGACGTTTTCGTTTATTACGACCTGGTGATTTAAGCAGATGAAGCCGCAGGTAAAGACTGTACGGCGATCGTTAGATAGGACGTAGATTTAAACAGAGACTCGTATTTCTAAGATTGCCAATCTAAAAACTATTGTATTCTATGATAATAAGGAGGGTGAGGTGTTTACTGTTTTAATGTTTGGTGTATAGATGAATATAATCGCTGAACTCGGTCGCCTTGTAACATTATTATGAATGAAAGATGTCCTTCAGTATTTATAACTAGGTATAAATAAATAATAGTATAAAAAACTAAAAAAAAAAACACGCTTTATTAAAAAAACGAAACTATAAAGTAGATAATAATTTAATAATTTTAATGTAAAAAAGCGTGGGGTGCTTTCTAAGATATTTTGATAACCTCCACCCCACGCTTTTTTACATTAAAATTATTAAATAATTTTCTACCTTTTAGTTTTTTTTTAATGAAGCTTGTTTTTTTAGTTTTTTAAACGATTACATACTTTTATTTTTTAAATTTATTGTATTGTCATTGGTTCTCGACAAGTCTACGTTTAAATGAAATCTGACCGTTTGAAGTGCGTCAAAATCGAGCTCAAAGGAGACATACAGACAGAGAGGTTACATACAGACAAACATACAAGTGAAACTGATAAAAGCGTGTTAATAAATCGTAAATTTCGGATTAAAACAATAGGATTAGTAAGTAAACGATTTTATTGACCTTATCAGTTCATTGATTACAATAATGACCTAAATCATTATGACTTTAAATATAAAAACTATTTCATAAAAATGTATTTAAAGTACAATAATCATTTAAATAAAGAATCATTAAATCACAGTTTGATAATTTCCTTCTTCTGTATTGTTTATCTAAAACAATAGTCTCAATTCGTCAAATTTATTTTTATAGTACTTATTTTTATTTTTTATTGTAAGTGATTTTATGGATTGCAATCTTGTCTACTTAAGCATTACAAACCATAGTGTCTTCACCAGATTATAAAAAAACGCGTAAAATGTTACAAAGTGATAAAACATCTGTGTTCTAAATTTAAACAAATAACATGGCTATGGAAGAAGATGACAGAGTGGACACTGCAAATTTGCATTTTGATTGATCGGACAATGTATTTGATTACCATGTCACTAATGTGAAAGCATCTAATATTACCTTTACAAATAAGAGTCTTGTGACTAAATCTGACTAAATAGTCCCAACACTATAATGGTGGAGGGAACAAACTATTGAGTAACCCAATGAGTAATATTACAGCATCTAATCATCAATATAGATCTGTACATGTTTTTTTTTTTTACATTATCACCAAAAATTAGCTGATAGGTACAGTACACAATTTAATTATTATAATAGCGTAACTATGTACAATTTTAGTAGTATGGTATATGTTTGATAAGATGAACTATCTTTAGAAAACAATAGTTAAGAATAATTTTAATATACTAAACTTATGTCTAATAATGAAGTATATAACTCTTTTTGCTCATTTTGTTGTCAATTTGGCAATCATGAGCTCTGTGTGTAGGTACTTTGTGTCAATTAATTGTATGCCTCCACAACACAAAGGACTTGATTCATAGAGAAGGCAGTTTTAAAATAAAATAAATTTATATAAATTGTGCTTACAATCACAGTCACTCATTTTGTACAGCCAAATTAGATTAATTGTTTCTATATTACAGTGATAATTATATACTTAGTATATAATTATGTCTCATTATTATATGTGGGTTGGTCCATGTGTATCAGACCAGCAAAGAACAATGTGATAGGCATATTTTTTAAGATATTCTCATAGCTATAAATCTACTGAAACAGTTATTTCAAGTAACTTTATAATAAAACATTATATACCCAACAAATGGTGGTTTAGTTACTTTGTTTTTATTTTTATATTGAAGCATAGATATTTTATCTTTCACTGATATAAATAAACAGGGATGGACCAAAAATGTGTCAAATATAATAATATGCTCTTTGTAAGTAAGAACTACTACAGATATGGACAGGCTTATAATCATAATTATAAACCTTCCATTGCCTGTAAGTAGAGGGCCCATTATCCAAGTCATAATTTAGATGTAATTGATCTAATCACTTTGGGTCGCTGAGCCAGCAAAATAAGTAAAACAAACACAGGCAAAAGTAGAAATAAAGATAGAATATATGCAATAATTTTAAAATCAATTTGATTAATTAAATAATCTATCACAATATAAAGCACTAAAGACATATAGGTATATATGTAAGCGCCTATTCATTTTCCCAATCAATACTACTTATCAGCAGAAACACTAAGATATAATAAAACTTAGTTATCATTGTTAGGTATACAAGATGTTTACTTCAAAGATAGATTGAAATCTTTTTAATATATTTATAGGTCAGTTACAAATTATAGCATAAGTACATGTATGTATGTCTGTAAGTCATATTCCTGTGTCATGGTGCCAACAATGTTGTAACATTGACCCATATGATTGGGGACCTTAGTGCCTCAATGTCTCAATTGGTTATGCTCATAAAAAATTAATGAAGGCAATGATTCATTATGTGAGTGTATAACATTAATTGTTTTCTCATTGATCTTTTGTCTATGGCATATTGTATTTATAAAAATAATAATGCTATTTGGTTAATTGAATAGAGGTCACAATAAATATAAAAATGTGTATAAGTGGAACTAAATTTGTCAGAGAGATAAAGATCTAGGAATTCTTACTGTGATAAAAGTAACACTATACAATATTTTTAAATCCTAGTTTGCAACTCTATATTGAATTTATTATTTTTTGCATAAGTCTATAGGTATGTTCCACTGCTGGGCAAAGGAATTTATAACTAGTACAAAAAAGTGTTATTTTACTGGTAGATTTTTACAAATATTCTCATGTAATTTATCTGTGTAAACAATGGTACAATTACTAATTAGTAATAATTGGTACCAGTTAAAGTAATAAATCTAATTTTTTTACCATTACTTATAATTTCTAATAATTTAAACTTTAAAATAGTTTGGACATGATTTCTTAAAACATGTACTTGTTTATAATTTAGGCTTTAACTCTACATTTGTGTTGAGAATGATATAAATAAAACTTATTAGAATAATATTCTAGACATGCCACATTCCACAGCTAAATGAAACTATAAAAAAGAGCTCTAAAAAGTTTGAAAAAGGTATTAAAAGTTTTCAAACACAAAAATCTTTCAACAGAATAAACAAATTTTGAATTGTACCTGTATGTGCGAGTCTTCTGCCCACGAGCGGGCTGTCTAGCAGCAGCCGGCGCAGCGACCAGCGGCCCAGCACACCGCCGCCCCAGCCGCAGCCGCCGCCGCTGCCCCGTCGCATGCCGTCCCGTTCCACCATCACACCAAACTAATACACATTACACACTAAACACTATCTTTACTGCACCGAGTCTCAGCTTAACACGAGCGACATTAGCCTCGTCAGATTATGGACTACCGTTATGAAATATCGACATCGACTCGCGGACTAGTCTTTGCACAACGCGTATTGGGTAACCGACTCGCAACGCATCAGCGAGAGAAAGTGCCGATGGCAAGCCGGATCGTACGAGCTCGCGGACGCGTTACAGATGCTGTGTCAGGTGGGAAAGACTCGCTATTACTGAGTTCCCATTGTGCTGACTGAATTATCTTACGTTTATAGACTAAGACCAAAAATCACAACGATATTAAAGAACTCTCGTATAGTATTATGTATCCTGTCGCAAACTACGACCTGTAGGAGCGCTTAGACGTACTATGCCATTTCTTAAAATTAAAATGAACAGAATCCAGTGTCTACAAGAAGGAAACGACGAATAATACATTCACAAAATCACAACTGTCAAAGAACTGTAGAGTGGTGATGGTAGGTACTAAGAAAAAAACTGTTCAGCAACTCACATTTTATCTCACAGTTTTATCACTTCTACGACAACTTAGACGACTAATACTAATAACATACGAGTAGTCGAGAATTACTAAAAATTACGACTATTGTCTATGCTATGCGTGCTTTATAACTTTCACTGCGGTTGCGGGCCAACATCTGTGCTTTGTTTTATGTTCCATATAGGATTACATTGGATCCATACCTTGGATCCCTACTCTAATAATCTAAAGGTTGGATCAAAGCTTAATTCCCTCCAGGAGTAGCCATATTGACAGTAGGCAATGAACAAGTGAGAGAGGTATATACAAACTCAGTAAGAAAATTGAGATAAAACCTGGAGGTTCACGCAGATAAAGCCGCAGGTAAGGACTGTAAGGCGATTGTTAGATAATAATATGCCGTAGTTTATACTACTATTTTGTCTCATGTAGTCTTCGATCAATAATACAACTAGATATCGGGTTGGCGCAAAAAATACGTCTGGGTAAATAACAGCGCACTTGAGATGTGTGCTCTTATTTTGTTTAGTTCGCTTGAAACACAGCCAATGTAAACATGTCTCACAATGCTGCAGTGTGTATTCAAAAGTTGCAAAAATAATGCCCGAAAAAGCAATTTAACGGCCGGAGTATCTTACTTTCGGTAAGTACATGAAGAATCTATACTAATATTATAAAGCTGAAGAGTTTGTTTCTTTGTTTGTTTGAACGCGCTAATCTCAGGAACTACTGGTTCGATTTAAAAAATTCTTTCAGTGTTGGATAGCCTATTGATCGAGGAAGGCTATAGGCTATATAACATCTTGCTACGACCCACGGGGGCGACGCAGTAACGATAAACGCGGCTGAAACCGCGGGAACATCTAGTAAGTTATATTTTAAGCTTTAAACTAACAAATAATATCAAATTTTGAACAAAATTACCGATTTTAACCACCGCTAGAAATGTTTGGCCAAGGCTCGCCAACACACGCACAAACTTTTATAACAAAAATAAACCTAACAAAACGTTGTAGCTCTCAAAGCAATAACGGGAAAAAGTACTTTATTTGTTGTCTCATAAGGTTGATTTCGCACTAAATATTGTTGTATATGACGAATGATCGTAAGTAATAAATAATATTTTGAAGATTTGTGACTTTACTACTAGGAGCCGTGATTGTAATTAGGTTGAACTTAAAACTGTTTTAAAACTTTTCTCTCCGTTTGTTAGTAAACAAATGTAGCTATGTATAATTGCATACGTATTGTTACGCGGACAGTATTTAGCTTTGATTTTGTATGTGACCCGATAATATGTAGTTGTATTGTTAATCGAAGCATGTAGCACGCCGATTTTTCGCTTGGCGTCAGCCGATATACGCATCGGCTTTTCATATTATTTTAAGTTTTTGGGTGTGATAATAGCCAATAGGTACAAAACAAACATTTCAATTGTGGATCTACCTCTGTCTGAGTTTAATATAATTTTGGTAACTGTAATAAAGGGCTTAAAATACATAAGAAAATGAATTAACAACAATATTTTTCTTGTTTCTGATTGTATATTGTTTATGCTTATCTGTGTTTCTTTAGTAATCTTGTTTGCCTCAGTGTGAACCAAAATAAACTATCTTTCTTGCTTTCCTTCTAATTATAAGACGGAAGTTCAGAATTGAGCTTGCGCGTTATGAATCACAAATTAGAGTACTGCTCACATCTTTGACTTTGGGCAGAAGCGCAACTTGATTTTCCATAGAGGCGTGTGCTGTTCAAGTCAACGATCTACGACTGGATTGGAGAAATTAATAGTTATATATATAATCCAAAATGTATTATTATACTCCATACGGTTAATTATCTAATCCAAGACCTCTTGGTTTAGATAATTAATTTATCGTATCATGGTTTCATTATTACATAATTATTATAACTAGCGGTCGCCTAGTGCTCGAAATTCGACCAAAGTTTGCCTGAAAGATATTGCTGATATGTCATTATATATTGATATAATTATGTAACCATAGTTACGCGCTTAGACTGCGTCTGTCAAATCTATGGTTGTATGCGTGTAGTCCTTTTTCATTAATTTAATGTATTTCTAATGCATATTTTATATAAATATTAGGATTTGCCCCTCGTTCTCCATATAAACTTTAACTGTGCCAAATTTCATACTCCTCCGTCCGCGCAATTTTCGTAAAAACGGGTACAAAGTTTTTGCTTTACGTATTAATATATAGATACCTTAAACCACCAAAAAATTACTTCTGAAGCTCCACTAAATTATAGTCGACTCGCGGCTCCTTCGCTTTAAATTTGACGTAAGATTGTGATATTTAGTCTGTCTACGTATTTTGTCAACAGCTTGTCAAAAATGTAGATTAGTTGGGTCTCGGACCAATTATCACACAGGTTTGGTTGTAGTTGTGACATGTCAGTCACTGACAGACCTGACAGTCAGTGTTACCTCCGTTGAAATAACTAAACGCACGCGTCACGCGTCGGCTGACTCGGCAAAGGACTGTTTATACTTCCACATACAAGTTATTGCGCCTAGAAATTAAATACCATTATGAATATAACTACCCAAATACTATTGTGTTTTTTATTAATAGTTAGCGGTGGCTTTTGTGAGAACAAATACTCTCGTTCTGCGAATGAGAAGCTAAAAAATGACGTAGATTTTAGAACTTTGGAAAAACCATTTCGAATGAATAAATTAAATTTACTATGGACTAAAGCTCGTCAAGTAAGTTATTATGTATTTGATTTAATTGTTCTTCTTTTCAATTTATTTAGGTATTCAATATTCTACATACACACTGTTTCTATTACAGCGTCTAACAGAACCAAAGCTAAAGTCTTTGTACAGTGACCTAATGATCCAAGATAAAGAAGAAATAATACAGAAAAGAGTAAAAAGCGAAGGAGGAGACAAAGAAGGTCTAAAAGAGGCAGAATTGCGACGCAAGCTCAATAATATAATGTCAGCATATGGATTGTTACACCACTTTGAACCTGATGCACCCAAGCAGAAAGATCACCCAGTAAGTATAAAAGTGTGAATGACATCATCATTAAACATATTGTCACTATAAAGAATAGAGGACAAGTTCCAGAAACTTGGATTAAGTAGGTCACACCGATCTACACATCTTACTTTATAGGTATATAAAACTCAGCTCATATTTCTTTCGGGTCATGTTTAAACGATTTCATACTCTCATTATTAATAATTATCTTTTAAATTCATATATACCTATTAAAACAGACATTGACTGATAAACTCATTGTGATAAAACATTATTGTTTTTACAGACTGTTGACACATTTGTTTTTGTTTAGATAACTGTTGCTATTATGTTGTTGAACCAAGGAACAATGTTGAAAGTAGGTTTTTTATCAGTGTATAAGTTCTTTTTATTTGCAGAATACACATGTGTTTTAAAATATTGTTTCTATCACAATAGTAATCAATAGTCACCATTTTGGGTACTAGTTTCTGCATAGGGCTTAGTTTACATGAATCCATCAGGCATGCATACAGGAATAAAAATAAGCCTAAGAATGTGGCAATAGGCTAGCCCCTTTTGGGGACTAGAAACAGTTCATGAAACATGGGTGTAGCATATGTTTGCCTGCAGAGATATCTAAGTATATGATGTACAGTAAGCATTCTATTGCATATTACAAAAGTAGCTATTAAAAAGTTGTTTATTTATCAAACTGTGACTCATTGTGTCAGGTGTCTCACGGTACCTAATAAATATAAAGCAGAACCAGACTGTTTGATAACACGTATAATAATCAGACTGACTAAAACTGAATATTTTATTCCATTCTAGTACAAGGTAGGTATCACCTTGGTGGCTGATAAGTATGTAGCACAGGCATTATAATATATATTTATACTACTATGTATTTCAAAGCTGTTGGTCTTCCTAATACATAAATAAATATATTACAGCCTATTATATGATAATTATGAACGAAATACCAATTACACATTAAATATGTTATATTTTTCAATTAGTTCATAAGTCTAACCAATATCTATGGTGATTCACAGGCTTACAACTCTGCAACAGATGACTACATAAACAAGAGTATTTTCAAAGACAAGAAACTGAACTATCTATGGTCAAAGGCTGAGACATCTGGGTTTACTCATGAAGAACTGGTAGCCTTAAGAGAGGAGTTTGGCCATCATCAGGAGAAAATAGATCAGTATTATGAACTCTTCGATGATAATTCAGGGAAAGATGATGGATTTAAAAGTATGTTTTCTGAATTCATTTCAAACTTCTAGAGATTCTGTCAAATCGTTAAATGTCTTTAAAATTGTTTTTACTGTATTGATTGATGTTACTGTACTCTAATTATATCTGAATATACTGAATAGATAAATTTACTTAGCATGATCAAGTATTCAGTACACAGACTTAGGTAGTGTGTTCTCTGCATATAAGGCTATAATATTATTTGCACCTCTAGGCTAACTTTTACATAATCTAATATATAACTATTTATTAAGTGTCTAGATTTAAACAGAAACACTAACTATATGAATGTCTTATTTAATCATTAAGTTTAGCTCAGCTCCTATGAATCGCAATTAGTATGACCTACTTCAAACAAATACTATTTCTAGATGGCCTAAATATATTCTGCATATTACAGATGTTATAAATGAAGATGAATTGGACAAGTTCAATGAAATCAGTGAACAAACAAATGATAAGACCAAAGACTTCCTAGATAAAGCTAATTTGATTAGAGATAAGCATAATGATCTCAGAGATGGCTATGACAGACTGCAGAGAGTCATTGCCAAAGGTAAATATTGTTTACTTTTTATTGTCTTGTCGCTGGCGTAGGTTTGCGCTCTCACGGTCGATCATGAGGTCTGATTCCTCAGGTTTGATTCCTTGGTGGAACCATGTGTTATTACTACAATTTCTTCAGTAGACAGCATTAAGCTTGCTCACTATAACATGGACTTTCAAGTGAGACAAATGCAGACTAATGCAAACGTAATCAGAAATGGGATAAGCATTGAAGTTCAAATTGTTTTGTAATTGTGTACAAAGTACCTATATAAACGAGTTGTTGTCCAACTTTTCAAAAGCTTAAAATATTTGACTTCAAATTCAATTAAGTTCAAATTTATTTTGTATGGTATGTTCAAGTACCATATAAGTAAATAATAATAGTAGCATTCCTGTATAGTCTCAGTCACAGCTAGTTTAATTAGTGCCTAGTATGAGAAATATGATGGCAGCTGTATTACATTACTCAAATAGGAACACAAATTCAGTATTGTAACAATAATGCATGATATATTTAACAATATCATCAGATATAGTGAATCATTGAAAAAAAATCAAATACCAAATCTAAGCACGAATTTCTAATCTAAGTCTAATAGTTCAGTGATTATTACTCATAAAGATGCAGTCATAAAATATAAATAATGTTGTAGTTTATGTGTGCCATGCATTTATTTGGTTAAGAAACTGGGACAAGCCGTCAATTTAAAATAGATTTGCAGTATTCGAAGTGACCTAGTTTTCATAGAGTACTTACATAAAAGAATGATACACCATTGTAGTTTAAATTTAGTTTGTACTTATTTCAATAAAAACTTAACCTTCATTTCATCTATATCGATACTATATTCTGGGGTTAACATGAAGGTGTAATGTAATAATAATAACATAACATTTATAACATAATTATTATGTATATATAACTTATTATTTTTGTTACAGGTCCTAACAACAAGGAATTCATCGAACCTAAAGTGCAAGGATTGTGGAGAATGGCAGCAGCTGCCAATTTTACTGTCGAGGAACTTGCGTCCTTGAAGGTACCTACTATTTCTCTTTTATCCAAAATATTTTATGATTGTACTTTACATAGCTATAGGTACATATTTTCTAATACCTACTTCGAAAAGTTTACTATTTCGTATAACGTTTCCTTGAGCGGCGTTTAGCGGAGGGTTGGGTGGGTTTCCTTTAACGGTGTGTGGCTGGCTCGTCTGATACAGCAACAATAAGAAAGATTGTGCCCTAATTATTCATGATTATTGTTATCCAGGTAGAACTGCAGCATTACGAGTCGCGGCTGCTGAAACTTCGCCACTTACGAGCGGATCATGTAAGCAATCGTGAAAAGCACAAGAGCAAGGTTTTTATTTTATTTTTCTTATTTCTAAATCTCTATGTAAACCTTAGCAGAATTTATTCATAAGCATTGGCTAAAGCAAAACTAATGCTAATTAATTAAGTCTACTAAGGATTGATCATTAACATGTGACGTAAGTACCAACTAATCAAGCAGTTAGCTGGTATACGCCTATGGTGGCCTATCTCCTCCATCTTGCACCACATTGTAAGTCTTTGGCTTCAATGTGCTGCCTATATTTTGTTTTTTTACCAATTTGTTTATATTTTGTTTCTACATTACTTTACTTATACTTACGTATGTTATGTTCATCGCAAATAAAGTTGACTGTCTCCTGGCCTTAGTGCAGCATCCATTGTATAGGCAACTGCCGCCTATGTTCTACTATGTTCTTGGGTTTTATGTACAGAAAATCTCAGTATGTGGGATTGGAGAGTCCAATCGATAGACACTGCAATATGTGTAAATTTGATTTAATCTCGTCGTCATAAAGAATTGTGATACGTCATAATTGAGTTATATGAGTTAATTTGTAATTGTCTTTGTACAGGTTGCCGGTGCTGGCGATAAAATCAATCATTTTGAAGATCAGGAACAATTGATCAAGAAACATTCTAGAAAGGTGGAGAAGATGCATGACGACATTGAAGGCAGGATACGAGAACGTCACACAGAGCTCTAGGGTGCTCATACCAAATTTGAGTCATATATTATACAATTTCTAATGCATTTAGAATATATTGTGCTATGTATGTAGAATGTGTATGAAAAATTATATTTTTGTCCAGATGTAGTAATTAAAATGTTATCCAGTATTATGCTGGGTAGTTTAAATGTTGATAAAATAATTTTTATCCTATTTGTTTGTAAGTAATTAAAAAAATTGTACATAGTGTAAAAGATTTTAAGAGTAATAATGAATAATTATGTATTATGAGAAATGTTGTGAATCTCAGTAAATCGTATGTTTCTAATAAAATGAACTTCCAGTACAATAAGTGTTGTTTATTTCAGTCACTGTTAGGCACTGCTATTCAAGAAGACACGCAAGATATTTTGACAACGGTTTATTTGTCTAGAACTTACCCCATATCCTGCTTTTAATCATATTCGAGACAAAGTAAGCCCTCAATAATAATTTACTTATAAATATACACATTACCCAAATAAACCTATTAAAAAAAAAAATTAATTGAAAAACAGGTGGTATTATTAAAAACACCAGTGGATACAGTGCATCAATATATCGATATTTAATCTTCATGTACAAGCAAATTTATTAATACATGTTTAATAATCCGTCTCGGTTTGCGAGCGTACCAATCATCAAAATTAATATCGCATTATGCATTAATATAGTGTAAAATATGTATAATAGACGGCGGCGGGCGCACATCGCCCGCGCAAGGCAACTCAAAACACTCAGCGGCACTTCGGAATCACATTCCAAGCTACCTACTATTACATTCGTTTACGCGTATATCTACATCAGATGAAAACGGCGACGCCGACTATAACATAACTATAATTCGTCTAAACGTAACGTCGCGATCGGCGAGCGGCAGTAACAAATAAAACTACATCCGACTCCCCTCACGAGTTTCATTATAATGAATCGTTTAATGCTCACTTCAGTCGATCGTACAGTATAAGTAGTTCTCTTCTCGATAGGACATCTTCTCTATTATGTATATAGATAATCTGTATAATATAATTCTTTCTCACTAATATCTACACCGTTTCCAAGGGTTACAATTATATATAATCCTCGTCGGCTGGGGCGGAGACGGACACGCGGCGCACGCCCGTCCGGCCCGGCGGCCGGGCTCTAGTGAGTCCACTTGCTCCATGCCTGCCGACAAACCACCTGCGTTAGCCACGAGTTCTAGTGCCTAAGCGATCGATACACAATCGTGTGTATTACGTAAAGAGATACATATAAAATAGACATGAAACACGAGGATGGTTCAACTAGTTCTAGCAGGGTCGCAGCGGTAAGGCATCGGAGTGGGGTGTCGCACCTGTTTGTCGGCGGCGTGGTGCTGCGGCTGGTCCCAGTGCGGGTGATGGTCGGGTGCGGGCGCGGCGGCGGCCACGGGCGGCAGGTAGTGCAGCGGCAGCGCGTGCATGAGCGACAGCGCGGCCGCCGTGGCGCCGCCCGCCGTACCCACGCCTGACACACCGCCTACCGCGCCGTACCCGCCCGCGCCTCCTTCTAGGCCGTGGCCCACGTTCACGTGGCCGCCCACGCCTCCCATGCCGCTCACCCCCTATGGACAGGCACAATATTATACTTCACATCTAAAACCACCATACTGTCTATCATTTTATGACCCTATAACAGAATAGGTCATAAACAAACATTGAACGTGTGCGTACGTACCTGGTATCTGTCATGGTCGGGCAGGTGTTGGTGGTGG
This sequence comes from Catocala sponsa, assembly GCA_963564715.1. Taxonomy (NCBI): domain Eukaryota; kingdom Metazoa; phylum Arthropoda; class Insecta; order Lepidoptera; family Erebidae; genus Catocala; species Catocala sponsa. The sequence goes on from OY751337.1 coordinate 5,313,828, forward strand.
GCCATGTGCGCATGGCTCCAGTCGTCGCCGGCGGTGAGTTTCCAGGCGCGCTCGGTGCCGATGGGCCGCGGCTTGCGTTCCTCCTCCTCGCCCCAGCCTCCGCCGCTGTTGCTGCCCACGGCACCTACTCCAACGCCGGAGTTCACACCCACGCCCACTCCTACCCCGCGCTCCAAAAGAGACTGGAATACATTACAACTTTAATTAAACATATGAATAATACAACAGAAATCTAATTCATGGTCATAGGAAATATATGAAAATGCAATAAACCATTATACTAAATTCATTTAGTGTATTTTGGTTGTAACATTATTCAAATATGTTTTAAAATAGGAAGTTGGTGATTTATTATAATATAGCTAGTAGTCGTCACGCATAATAATAAATGACATAAAAATATAGAATAATTATAAGAAAGATAAAATTCAGTGTGTTCCACAATCACAACCAATACCAATGTGATTTGAATTGAATTGTGATTTGCAACGTAGCGTAGGTCACTAGCCTGCCACCACAACTTTATAAGATGTATGGACAACTCAAACATACCTGGTAGGCATGATGTTGTTGCTGCGTGTGCTGCATGGGTTTGGGTGACTGGTTCATCGGTTGCTGCTGATACGACATCAGTAGCGCGCTTAGGTTGCCTGCGTTGCTCGCGCCCGCGAACAACTGGAAATTACAATGTACCAGTATAGATAACTGCTAAAAACCAATAAAAAAAGCAAAGGTATAAAGGCATGGGTCACCGATCAGTATGTCAGTTTCATCAGTGTGTAATGTCAGCCATAGAATACAGTATTTCGAAAATTGTTTGTCGGTTTTCCTTACAATACACAATATTTGAAATGTAAACATACATACATAGATTCACGCCTGTTTCCCAGAGGGGTAGGCAGAGACTACGGATTTCCATTTGCTACGAACTATACTACTAGAGAAGTGTGTCTTCTCTAGTAGTATAGTGGTATATCCACTTTCATGCCGCATCTCTCTCTAATCACACTATTTCTTATTCTATCTTCCAGAGTCACACCACATATGCTTCTCAATGCTCTCATTTCTACAGCATTTATTCTGCTCTCATGCTTCTTTTGCCATACCCAACTTTCACTTCCATACATAAGTGTGGGCACTAATAGTCCTCTAAGAACAGCCAAACGTGCCTTTTCGGATACAATTTGACTGTTCATAAAAGCGCGTAGAGCTCCATTCACTTTGTTGCCAGCAATCGTTCTCCTTTCAATATCAATGCTCTCATTTCTACAGCATTTATTCTGCTCTCATGCTTCTTTTGCCATACCCAACTTTCACTTCCATACATAAGTGTGGGCACTAATAGTCCTCTAAGAACAGCCAAACGTGCCTTTTCGGATACAATTTGACTGTTCATAAAAGCGCGTAGAGCTCCATTCACTTTGTTGCCAGCAATCGTTCTCCTTTCAATATCTCCCTCATGTTTACCATCCCTTGTAAACAAAGTACTCAAATATACAAACTCTTTCACTTGCTCCACTTTTTCTCCATCAATCATAATATTACACATCGTCACGCACTCTTCCTTTTCAAATACTATTACTTTCGGCTTGCTTATATTTATTTTCATTCCTTTACTCTCAAAACCATTTACCATCGCCTGCAACTCTTCCGCCGATGACGCAAGTATTACTTGGTCATCGGCATAAAGAAAACATTTGACAAGTAACTCCTTCATTCTTAATTCCCATTCCAAATCTTTTAAATCTTTCAAACAATTGTCCATGTATAGGTTAAACAGCCAAGGTGACGCTACACATCCTTGTCTAACAACTTTTTCGATGCTAAACCATTCTGTGTAGGTCCCATTTATCCGGAATGTAAACAGCATGCTTCTAAAGCCTAAATTGCTATAATTTAGCGAAAGTTTCAATGATAAATCACATTAAATTCGAGATGTGAGCTTCCACAAAGATCAAATAATAAACGTTTTCTTGTAAAAGAAGCACTTTTTACCTGTGCGTTATGCTTTTGCTGCATTAGTGGGTGTCTCTGTGCGAAGTCAGGCGCGCGCGGATTCAACCGCGACACCGTCTCGACGCCCACGTAGCCCAACCCCAGTGCTGCACCGCTCATGTTTACGCCACTCGAGATCGATACCTGCTGCTGCTAAGCAAAACGGAAACATTAAAACAACTGCAAGTCTGTCATAAGGCAGACCAGAGGCATTTAAACCAACCCATGCTATAACGGAGAAAAAGCATTCAGTATAGGCACATGCCTATATTGGGCTCGTTTCCTGATGATAATAGAATAATTATGTAGTAAATTATCACTAATGTTTGAGTAAAATTCGCTGTTGATGTAGTGGTTGAAGTAGAACAAGGTTATGTTATGACTTTAGTAATGCAACAATGCTCAAATCTCATCTTACTCAGTCAGAACTTCAAGCCGGTAGCCAATTTCGGTACATCAAAGTACAGATCGAGCAACGGAGAGACTTTGGGTCTCTCTGCGTGTTCTACCGTCTCTTTCACTGGGAGTGCTCTGAAGAACTGTTTGATTTGCTACTAGCGGCCCCTTTCTTTCACCGTACCACTTGACAACGAAGGAGAGACTTTGGGTCTCTCTGCCTGTTCTACCGACTCATTCACTGGGAGTGCTCTGAAGAACTGTTTGATTTGGTACCAGCGGCCCCTTCCTTTCAACGTACCACTCGACAATGAAGCAGGGCTCATCCGGTATCACCTGGAAGCCTTCAAATTCAAGACAGTACGCTTCAACGGGTAAAGAGATTTCACCGTAGGCAGCGGCTTTGCTGTGTCCTGACATTGCTGAAGTCCATGAGTAGCGGTCAACACTTTCCATCAGGTGGGCCAATTGCTCATCTGCCACCAATGGCAAAAGAAAAAAGATCGGCCAGACAAAAACCTGGGTAGTGTTAATTTTGCATAATATTGTATGTTTAGGTGTAGTGCAGCCATTATCTTTAGATCTACTCTTCTCAAAATGAATTTAGTAATATTATTGAGTTAGCATATTTTACATAACAATGGGGGCTATCGTTTTTATGCTCACCAGGAGTCGCCACTAGCGAGTAAGGTCCTGTTAAAACTGTCACTGCTGCTGTAAAAAGCCCAATTTCGCGGTAATAATTGTCCGTTTCTATGATTACCGTTGAAGTGACTTTAAAGTATGACGTCTAGACCTTACGATACACTAGCACCTCTAACGGTAAATTCAAGCGCGGTAGCCCTCATTACCCAGTTAAGATAAAGTTAACACACCAATCTTGCGCCCCGTCGACCTAGTTTCATCGATCAGTAATTCACGACACATTGTATTATGTAGTCGGGAACGCCACCCACCGGTAGAGGACCGATATGTCGCCGGGTAGCCCGCGTGTGCAAGACATACATGGTTCTATCGACAAAGGACACACACTAAATAACCGGGGTGTGTCGGTATGTAAAGTTCCACCGTAGACAGATGACCAAATGTTTCAAGTGGCTATCCGGTATTTTCCTTGGCCGTCTTGCACCGCAACCTCACAACTGTTTTAGTCAGACCGTTAGCAGGTCATGAACTAGCTTTACCTAGACTGTAATAACATCACAATCTAGCTAAACCATTGGGTTTGTTTATATAAAGTTACTCACCATCATGTTGTGTCCATTTCGGGAGTTATCTTGATAGATAGGTCCATTCCGGGAAAGTCCGCTCATATCCATTGCGTTCACGTTATTACCTGTAACGTTAAACATATAGGTTACAAATTTTGTTTCTAAAATGTAGAATTTCCTATGAATGCTTGATCACATAATCAGCAATGGGATACATCTGGATTGGGACAGCCGTCATAGTGCATTTAGAATGGTGCATCTTGGCATTATCAAATTTTGGCTGCAGTTAGCCTTATTATGGCTGATTATATTTCTTTTGATTTATTTTATATTTAAAAAACCCCCTTTGCAAATGATAGTGTTACAAAAACAAAAATGTTGGTAATTTCTCGGATTTTTATGGTAGAATTTACGGTGAAGTATTATTTTGGTATACAAATGAAATATCTTAAATGTATAAGGTCTGTAAAAGGCTCATTTTAAATTGACGTTAAATGACGCTTGCTTTTTCGCACGTCTGCTTTTCGTCGTCGTTTGGTGTCGTTGGTGCGCTTTGCTTCTGTAGCACGCAGCGCCGCCGCCGCGCGATTAAACTCAACGCTGGCCGTAAGTCATGTTCGTAGAAGTGTAGCGGCGCGGCTCCCGCGAATGCACTTGTCGAGGTGTGCCTCCACGCGACTTTATATTGACATTACTTAATTTTGAACGTTGTTTATTGAAGATAGTGTTGAGCGTGAGCGTGAGAGGACGCTTCGCTTTAACTCTGCACTAATTATAGTATGTTGTTGTATACTGACCGATAGGCATCGGCTGGTGGTAAGCGGGCTGCGCGTGTTGCGCGTGCTGCGCGTGTTGCGCATGCTGCGCGTGCTGCGGGTGCTGCGCGTGCTGCGGGTGCGGCGCGTGGTGCGCGGGCGCGTAGGCGGGCGGCGGCGTGGAGCCGTGCGACGACGTGCGGCTGCACGGCGAGCAGCCGCCGCCCGCGCCGCCGCCGCCGCCGCGGTAGCCCGGCGCCTTGCTCGCGTCCACCTGCGACACCAGCTGACAGGGGATTAGTTACGTTATTTCTTAGGCTTTTTCTCGCTCTAAAAGATCAGTGAACGAAGGGGCATTTTGGGGCTTTTAACTTAGCAATCTGTATCTTATAGAAATCAAAAAGTTCTAATCGATTCGAAGCGATGGAACGGATAACGCAGTATCATTAAAGTGTAGAGACTTGTTACAAAAAGCATTTGCTCGTAGCGTTTCACGACACTACACGCTGCGAAGAGCGCCCCTCGAGGTCTGTGCATTAATTACTTCACCAGAAGGTGTCGACGCAGCAGGCAACGTTGAATTAAAAAAAAATTGGATAACGACGATAGTTGGAATTGTGTCAAATGTCGAATGTTTTTGAATTGTCACTTATTGTACTCATCTTAGTCGACATACAAACTAAATCATCCTGCTTGTATGTAATTTATACTTATACAAAATATAGAATCGTATGTGAGTAATCGTACATGGTGGGTATATACCTGTGGCGGCGGCGGGTCTACATTGTGATGCGCGTCGCCGGCAGCGCCCCACACACCCGCGGGACCAGCACCCGCCGACAGGTCCTTGAACAGCGAGTACTCCTGCGCTCCGCCACTACCCGAGCTTGACTGCAGAACACACAATCTTTATTATTTCTTATGTTACAACTAGCACACATCTCTAGACACGCAAGTATGGCAACTATAAACAATTATAAGTTGCAATTATATTTCTTAAAAAAAAACAAAAATTTCATAGGAAGGTAACCATTTTAGAAAAAGTTGCAACTCGCTATGGTGCAAAAAAAGTACATCTGCAACAAGCTCTTGATTCCGTTTGTGATAAACATTTATATCAGTCCATACAAAGCGTCAGTAAACTCAAATTAAAATCTAATCTAATCTTTAAATATCACGTAGTGATGGATTCAGAATAAAGTTAGGATGACTTTAAAATTTCTTGACAATTATTTTCAAATTGTATTAGTTGTGCTAGTTTTATTTGTAAACTAGATGATCCCGAGGTTTCACCCGCGTTTATCGTTACTGCGCCGCCCCCGTGGATCGTAGCGTGATGTTATATAGCCTATTAATAGCCTTCCTCGATAAATAGGCTATCCAACACAAAGATTTTTTCAAATCGAACTAGTTGTTCCTGAGATTAGCGCGTTCAAACAAACAAACTCTACAGCTTTATAATAATAGTATAGATATCAAAACCAAGATAACGTACTTGCGACGTAGTGTTAATATGTAGAGCTGCTGACGTATTAGGAGTGTTTTCTTCATTGGCGCTCCAGGAACTCGAATTGTCGGGGCTCAGCTGTGAACAAAACGTTTAGTTGATTATGTTGTTCTAATAGTTGTTTTGTACTATTACAATATTATGTAGACCTGTGTAAGTGATTGTAAGCTCTTCTAATACTTATGTTAGAATTGGGTCCATGTTGATAGTAAAATGGGATAAAATAGAATTCAATGGTGTGTGATATATTTGTGTATTATGTAGGTCGTGAAGTATGTAGAATCCATCTGCGTCAATCTAAAACCAGTTTGCACTTAGGGTAATTCTCAGCACTGCACGCGGTTTCGATTAGTCGGTAGACGTTCCTGTCTGCCTGTTCTCTATTACTTGGAGATTCAACGTCATCAGCGAAACGGGATCGTGATACTTTGTCCTATTATTTAGACATAGACATGACGGTGTGATATTTTGTTTAGTTAGCAAGTAGTAGAAACTAGCGTGGGAGTATATCTGACCTGCATGGTGCGTTCGGGCAGTCGGTGCTGTTTAGCCTCGTTGTCCTCCGGTTTGGGAGTCGGCTGTGGCGGCTGCGGTGCGGGCGGCGGGGTGGGGTCGCGCGCACTCTTGAGCGGCGACACCGCGCCCGCCGCGCTCGCTGCGCCTGGGCTTGCACCACCCGCTGGTGTCTGCTGGGGCACGTAATGCGTTACTCACGGATAATTATATACGAACCCGATTTATAGTATTTTAACCAATTGAGTCACAGCGGCACATCGACCGCCATACACAATAGGTTTTTATTTATATGTCGCATTCTAAAACTTGACAGATTACGTAATATTCAGCCTAGACATCTGAGAAATACTTATATCATATTTCATATAAGTATGAGTATTTCTCAGATGTTTAAGATAAATGTTAAAAGGACTAAACATAAAAATAAAAGTTAAATAGCTTTTAACCTTTGACTAGAAAAACACAATAAACTATGAATTTACAATTTTATTTAATATTTTCCCTATCTAACAGTTAATGTAACACTAAGCATAATGTTTCATATTCTCTGAAAATAAAAAGATTGCCATAATGTTATCACAACGGATAAATATTTTTATATTTATATTCTATCACATACACACAACACCATCTAGCCCAAACTAAGCAGAGCTTGTACTATGGGTACTAGACAATGGATAAACATACTTATATACTTTTTTTTTGTAAATACATACATATTATACATAGAAATAAATGCAATTCAAACTACCAAACATGTAGATTTCTTCAAAATTCTCAATATAATTGGATCCTAATTTTTGATTCACGATTTTAATCATCAAGCAAACATGCAATGTGTCGCATATGTGTTCGATAGACGTTATAATTGCGTCCTATAAGAACAATAAATTATCGCGAACTTATACTTGTATTTTGTTCTAGAAGGACTGACGATAGTGGTTGAGATATTATTTTAGGAGGATAAAGCGGCTATTCCACTTAAGTACCAGAATTTTCCATCTAGCTTGATTGCTATGATTCCTTTTGGACAGAGTTGTCAATACATGAGTAATAAATATCCGTGGCATTGCAACCTTTAGCGCTATAACGCACTAGCGGTTAAGCCGCCCCTCCAGTCTAATATGCAACCTCTTGTGATTTTGTGGCGGTTAAGTGAGTACAAGCGGTTGCATATTAAACTGGAAAAGCGGCCAGCCGCTCCCGCAATTAACCACTAGTGCGTTATAGCGCTTAGAAGTTACAGTGAACATTCATCATTAGACTGACTACGGGCTTGTTGACAACCTTTCACATTAGAAAAAAGAATAAGTAAATAGATTTATACCTGGTGTGTCGTGCGCGGTTTGGCAGTATCTACTTGCACTGGAACAGGTGTTGATGTGGGTCCAGCCGTGAGTTTAGCGGCGAACGTGTGCGGTCGCGCGCCTACAATCACTCCAGTGTACGACAACGCACTCGTGGTCTTTGATCCGCTGGCAGAGGTAGCCACCGTAGTGATAGTGCTCGAGCTTGATGTTCGTTTCTCCGAGGTTGATGCTAGAAATTAAATAGTATTGCTAGCATATTCGATATTTGATAGTTTTACTTGATCGATATGTTTAGAGGTCAAACTTGTTTAGTGTTTAGTTTAATTGTCCATAAATGATTAAAACACACTATAATAAAATACACACAAAAAATAGGTTAAAAATACAGATTGCATTTATTGAAGTATAGTAGGAATAGTTGTGTGGTGCACATAGTTGCGATCGTATGATAAAGATGTTCTGTTATTTAGGATTGTTTTGTTGATAAATACTACGCCCTTGCATTGCTGAACGTGGCAATAGGTAAATGTAAATTCATATTATAGCTCCATTAGTGTACCTTGACGTTCATAAGTGTTGCTTTATGATGCAAATTAAAAAATAAATTAGATTCTGAATGGATTGACGAACTAGATGGCATGGAGTGGTCGATGGGCGTGTATGTGAGCGGGGAGTGTGTGAGTGCACGTACCGTGCGGCTGCAGGCGCGGCGGCGCGGCGCGCGCGGTGGCAGCGTGTTGTTTGGGCAGCGCACGCGCAGTGGGCGTGGTGCGGCTGCTGGCCGAACTGCTGCTGCTACTGCTGGCGCCCGCGCCTGCGCTCGTACCCGCCTGCTACAGAAGAGACACTCTCGCATTAGCTCTCAAAACTTTAATTCAATAAACATTATATGAAATTTATTCTCTTTAGTTTATAAGAGAGCTTGTCTGTATTCAGAGTGATAACTGTTACTTGAAGTCGTTTAACATACAAAAAATTTTTAAGTTGTAAGTATATAATATCGGAGTATGAGGTTACTCTTTAAATTATAATTTAGCTATTTGGGTGTAGCTTTTTTATCACTAAATATAAATGTATGTAGAAACAATTTTGATAGGCATGATGTATCATATGTGATAGCCTTTATTACTTCAACGAAAAGATAATGGACATGGTCTTATTTTCGTAAGTTAAAATATGAAACCATTTATGTGATACCAATATTCACTATAGTGACAATTCAGATTAAGCATAGCTAAGTGAAAACCGTAAAAAATAATAATACTTAATCTCAACCTCTTATCAAGACAACATGTATAATTGTTAGATGATTATAGTCAAATAATATAGACTAGAAGTGTAACGTTACCTTGGGCGGCGGCTGCTTGGGTGGCTTGGGCTGCAGCGTGGGGGGCTGCGGCGGCGGCTTGGCAACTGCGCGCGGCAGCAGCGCCACGATGTCGGCCTCGGGGTCGCGGATCATCGCCGCTATCAGCATGCCCGCCTGCTTCGTCGCCTCCGCAGAGCCCCTGTGCATACACACAATCATTTTATAAACCTCTCATACTTATCAGCTTCATTCACAAACCACATATACATATTTGTGATAACTGAGGAAAATGTTTCACTGAGTCCGACTAAAAGTCAAATTAGCGACCACTTTATCACATTAGGCAGTACATGCTAATAAGTTATAATTTCTCGACAGATTAGAGGTATTGCACCTCCATCTTATATCTTTGATTCTCATCCATCAGAAAGACAATATTATGCATGTCTCATATGATGTATGATGCCCGTTGGGGTAGAAAGGTTCTGAGTAGCGGCCACGGCACCGGAAGACGCAGCAGGGTAACGCTCCACAAGGTGGACCAAGGACCTGGTAAGGGTCGCGGGAAGCGGTTAGATGCGGGTGGCCGATCTGTGTGAACAACTTTGAGGGAGGTTGTTTAGTTAGTAACTCCGCGCACTATAATAAGATTTTGAAGTATGTAGTAGAGAAAAGAATTATAACGTAAATAATTTATTTAAAATATTATTAGATAAGTTACAGTAAAAATAAGACTAATTCTTTCTCTTAATGCACTCGTAAAGTTTTCTTATGTTTAGTTTACGTTCAACTGAGTCCATGTATTTTGTTGTATCGCTAATTTATAGTATGTAGCACACAATAAATGCTGAGCGCGCAGCTACACGCGCTTTGCAACTTGTGGTGTGGGCAGCAATGTGCGGTAGTGAGACCGTACAGCCTATATCCAGCAATGGACGTCTTTCGGCTGAGATAATGATGATGTACTCACTTTATAGTAATGATCCGTTCGCCCTGTCCCTTGCTCTGCTTGTCGACCTCGATGTGCGCGCCGGTGGCGGAGCGGATCGCGTTGATGTTGCTGCCGGCGCGACCGATCACGCGCGAGATCGCGTGCGACGCTACTGATACTTTTTTGCAACTGTAACCAATATGTTACACTTGAAAAAAGGAATCATAAAACAATCAATGGATTCGCCCATGAGAAATCTCATATTATGTTCATCGAGAAATACATTTCATTAGATAAAGAACAGATACATCCTAGAACACATACAATAAAAAGAAAAGTAAACTTTTCAACTAGATAATAATAATTTATAATATTCAATTAATTCATGGATTAAGGAGCAATACTGACATAACTCTGACATGTTGCTGAGGTATGCCAAGTATTTACATATTATAGAAGACAGCATTGTATCAGAACACATCGATAGCTGAATCGCTAAAGACGTATCTATACAATTACATAAAATTGAAGTGTCTGTTTGTAATGTCAAAATTACAGCTTTTTAGTTACTGCATATGAAAGTATATGCGGAACTTACATCAAGAAAAAAAAAATTGTGTCTGTCTTTTGGCAGCTGATGTTATATGGCGTAACATAGGCTTCTTTTATTTTCAAAAAAGAATTGGATTTCGCACAAAAATAAATTGAAATCAATGAAATAGTGAACAATATCCGATTCAAATAGGGAAGTGTATATAAAATAATAATATATATATATATGTATACATCCAAGTTAAACTCTTATATAATAAATAAAACAGACTTTCAAAGTAGAAGAATAACATGAATTTAAACATGGGTTTTTCTATACGAGAAATACAGAAATTTTAAGATTTCATAGACTGCGAACTGAACAAACACTTTTTAGTTAAAATCCACGCGGACGAAGTCGCGGGTAACAGCTAATCAATAGTAAAAACTCAATAGTTTTGATTATTGATATCACATTCACGATTTTGTGTTTATTCTTCCTGGGTCACATAAACGTTTAAAAATGTACAGGCACCTGTGCTGATATAACTCACCCAGGTTCGACGGTGGACAGTGTCTGCACGCTGGACTTACGAACGACCTCCTTCCAGCCTTCCTCTCGTCGACCGCCCACGCATCCACCTTTAGGAGACGTGCTCTTGCCTTCCATCTCCCATCTACAACAGTAGCAGCACATATAACATCTAATGCTCTAAAAACTAAATGTATTTAGTGCAGATACATAACTAACTATTTGAAACATTTGTGGGACGAAATATTGGATGCAATTTTAGTGCGAAGTCAATTATGATAGAGTTGAATAGGAGAAAATTGAGTGCAAAGGATGAAGTATTTTATGTAATTGCTTAAGATTAAGCTGACTGTTTTTACTTAGTAACGATATAGTGACCAAGAAGTTATTTGCAACTGTATAAATATTCATTTAAATATATTGTCATACCTAAATGTACAATACACAAGCTATAGAGTGAGTCTAAACATAAAGGCGCGCGGCATCAACAAACAAATTACGACACTAACAGCGATAAATTAAAAGAGAACTTGTGCCAGAGGTGAGTGGAGTACTTCAGAACTCAATAAGGAATCAGGGTTGTTAGCAGGTATTATTGGTATGTCCCCCCCTTGTTTGAGCAAAGCAACTTTTCCTTGTAGCAGTGACCAATGTGCGATTGATATATCTGGTGTAGCAAATAACTATTCTTTCGATTTGTCAAACTTGGTTTGACAACTTTTTTGTTTTTCTGTTTCTATCATTTCTGTTTCGATTCTAAGCCCACGATCACAGTTTGTTTGTAAAGTTAATCGGCAATCGATTTCGTGCTGTGTTGATTGAAACGATCTCTTCACTAGTGCTGTTCAACAATCATTTGTCAAATGGGACTTCGTATTTGAAACAGACTATAACTGACTGATGGTAGGCACCAGGCAGGCTTTATGCTTGTTCACCATGTTAATTGTGTAGAACGGTGTTTGTGATCTTTAAGATATCATACAAAATATTAGATCGTATACCGTGGCCATTAATTTACTGTGTACCATATGTTAGATGAATTTACGATTGTTCGCGTATGGCACGATTCGTTCACCCGTACGTCTACTCTATTTTTAGATTCACTTTATTTACAAAACATTATATATTGGTACTGTAAATATTATATACCAAAACTTGGTAACTAAGCTAAGTAGTTACATTCCATAAATTTGCCACTCCTGCAACAATTAATCCCAACAACAATAAGCAACAAATGATAAATAATTAAAAAATCAATGTCAATGTGAGGCCATGCACAGGAAAAGAAAACAAACGTAGGCACGTTACACACGGAAGGCATGCAAGTATAGTTCTACACTTGTGTCTATAACCAGACGGTGAGGATAAAACAACTTTGACACTGATTTTATGTTTATCACGTATACAATGATGCCGCGTGACGTTTACATGATGATCGAACTTACTGATGCGTGTGTTGCGTCTTTTTATTTTTGTCGCTTGTGTCAACATCGTCTTTATCCACATTGTGCCTAGTGGATTCGAATACTTGACTCTTTCTAGAGTTATTCCCATATTTGTTAACATTCTGTACTGTAATGCTCTTAGAGTTATCCTCTTCGGGTTTTCTGCAAGAATAATATTTATCTTTAACCCCCCTATATGTTATTTCATTTCATAATTTGCCACCTGTCGTCAAGTAACAACTAGTAATAAAACAAAAATTATCAAGCATTATTACTTAATCAAACGTTAAAAAGCATGCACCTAAATGTGCTGACATGTTGAATGTTCAATTACTCTTAATTCTTAATACTAAGCATGGGTCAATTCAAGTGTGTATAACACACTTTTGTTCATTATTTTTCTGGCTTTCGGTTTGATACTAAGACTGTGTTTGTTCGTGGGGATTGTCTATTAAGTTAATTCATTCAACAGTCCGCACATGTACTGTGTCGACTAGCACTGGTGTGCGTGCGGGACTCACTTGTCCTTCTTCTCTGGCGGCCGGCGATCGGGCTGCGGCGCGGGCTTGGCAGGAGTGGCGGGAGGTGAGCTCGGCGCCACATTCTCCTTCTCCTGTTTCTTGTCAGGCTTAGGAGTGCTCTCTTTTTCAGGTTTTGTCTCTATTTTGGTTGGTTTGCTCTGTGAGGATGAGTTGAAAAGGATTTATTAACTAAATGGAAATCTAATTACTTGGCAAAAGAATAATATCTAATTAATCTATATTTATTTATTTATTTATTTACATCAAATAGAACGATTTGCGCCAATTACACTATTTAATGATAAAATATATAAATTTAAAATTTATATATTATTTATATTTTTTATTTATTTATTTATACATATAGTTAGAAATGTATAAATGACGCATTATAGTTTTACAAAAAGTATTTGTATGTCTAGGTCCTATGACCTAGACATACTAATAATGCCTGTGATTATTTTATATTTACAAAGAAATGTATATACAGTTCCTTAAAATGTTACATACAAAATTAATATAAGTCATGTACTCACTTTGTCCGGTTGTTTCTTAGGCGCAGGTGCGGGGGGAGGAGGTGCTGCTGCCTTTTCCTCTTTTTTCTTTTTCTTTGTCTTGGTACTCTGGACTGGAGGTGCTTTCACATCAGACGATGAACAGGAACCCTGCACCGAATGTTACAATGTTAGTTAAAGGCTTTTCTCGCAATAAATGTGTCGTAGCATATATTTGATGGCAGAGGTTCTAATATTGCTCTGTATGGACTATGGAATAGAGTTACGTTCAAGTTATCTAGAATGTATCAGAATATTTTCGTGAACATGTTTTATTATAGGAACATAAATTAAGTATGTAAGTCAAAAAGTGTCTTAGAACTACAAATAAACTTACGATATCGTAAGTCATATAAAATTTCGTTAGAAAGAGTGTATATTTATATATATAATTTTTTGTACGTGTGTACGTCACTGAACTCCTAAACGGCTGGATCGCTTCTGATGAAATTTTTAGTGTGTGTTTGACCCACTCAAACACACACTAAAAATTTCTTTGAATGGTTTAGATTCACAAGTGGAACCGGTAAGTGCTCTGCGATCGGTTCGTTGGTGCAGGACAACGGTTGGCGGGTCAGCTAGTTTTTTATAAAATGTGTTGGGTGTGTACAGAGTACGAGTGTCTACGTATGAGCGCGTGGGTGCATACCTGCGAGTTGGCGTCGATGCCGGAGTCTCCCTCCTCCTTGGCGGCGGGCTCGTCGTCGGGCTCGCCGCCCTCCGAGCACTCGCCGAGCGCCTTCTCGCAGTACATCGAGTTCTTGTCGTTCTCCGCTTGCAGCTTGCGCCTCTCCTCCTGATAATACACAATACATTGCATTGCTTAACTTCTCGTATCATTTAAATAAATCGCAAATAATTTGGTATTATTTTAGTATTTGACGGCTTCGATGGCGTAGTGGTTAGTGAAACCGACTGCCACGCCTGAGGTCGCGGGTTCGATTCCCGCACAAGTCAAACATTTGTGTGCATGAACATGGATGTTTGTCTTGGTCTGGGTGTTTCTATGTATAATATGTATGTATTTACAAAAAAAATGTATATATGTATGTTTATCCATTGTCTAGTACCCATAATACAAGCTCTGCTTAGTTTAGGCTAGACGGTGTTGTGTGTATGTGATAGAATATTATTATTATTATACTTTTAATATTATAAACGTAGTATACAATAAGATTCTTTGCGGCAGCGCTCGGCGTCGAGCTTCTCGAGCAGGATGGTGGCGTGCTGGTTGGCGCGGATCTCTAAGTGTAGGTAGTAGGTATGTAAGAGTAGTGGCGGTACCTTTTTCTCGAGCTTCTTCTTCTTCTTGCGCTCGCGGCGGCGCGCGGCGGCCTGGCGGCGCGACTCCTCGCGGCAGCGTTCGGCGTCGAGCTCCTCGAGCAGGATGGTGGCGTTCTGGTTGGCACGCGCCGCCTGCGTCTCCTTGGCGGCGCGGATCACGCGCACGCACTCCTGGCACTTCTCCAGCAGCTCCTTGTCCGATATTGTGCATATGTACCTGGACCAAACGTCAACAATAATATTTACTAACATCCTTCAAAAACGATTACCGAAGAGTAAATACAATACATATATTAGTGTAAACTGTAATACTATGTTACACTTAACTAAACAAAGATTAAATGTTATATTTAAAATCTTTGGCGCTTTCTTTGGAGATCGTTATACATATAAATCGCAATAAATTAAATTACTGCTTTGAATTATTCTCAGTAATTTAAATGTTTGTTTTATACTAGGTGTAAGGGACGGCGTACCGAAAACTTTAGCAAGACGTCTTTCTGTAGGTACTTATCTCAACGCAAACTTCTAGTAATCATATAAAACCGGACAAGTGCGAGTTCCGTATAAATATGACACGGTTAACTTAATTTAAAATTTGGACCGCCGCCGTTCCTTGCAGAATGACCTTGTTTTTTATGATTTAATTCCAAATGTTTAGTTTTCAGATTTTTGCCTATACTTGTAGTATAAGACGGTATTACTTGCCAAATTTCATAGTTCTAGGTCAACGGGAAATAGCCTATAAATTTTGATTCCCTTGGGTGTCGAAATATACGTTTTTTGCGGCATAAGCGGCCATATCTTTTTTTACGTTAACTTAGAAGTTTGATTTTTTCTCAGCTTCAAGAGACTGTAGACCTGAGTATATCCTTTTAATTTCAACTCGATACCTCCCTCCACGCGTTCCTGAGATAAAGGGTCTTGACAGACAGACAGACGGACGGACAACAAAGTGATCTTATAAGGGTTCCGTTTTTTCCTTTTGAGGTACGAACCTTAAAAACGCAAGATTAAGATTGTGTATTGATTAACATTATTACGCGGTTCGTAATGGATTGCTACCAATACAACGCACCGCTCCCGCTGTCGCACGCATGCAACGGGCAATGACCTCTGCGCTTCGTGCGCGTAAACAGCTGATTTGTTTAAATCTCTACGATTTACTTACATAGGCTGTATCTTAGTAAATTCTTTGTTTATCTATACTAATATTATAAAGCTGAAGAGTTTGTGTATGTTTATTTGTTTGGTTGAACGTGCTAATCTCAAGAATTACTGGTTCGAATTGAAAAATTATTTCATTGTTGGATAGCTTATTTATCGAGCAAGGTTATAGGCTATATATAAAACATCACACTACGAACCATGGGACCGGCGCAATAATCATAAACGCGGGTGAAACCGCGGGCACATCAAGTATTTAATAAAATGGATGGTTTATGCATTATATTATGATTCAAAGCCAGAAAAATAAAAAAATAAACGAAATGAAAAAGAGATTTTCCCTGAAAAAAATTTCAACGATTTTAAACTTAGAATAATGGTCTAAATCGACTGTTTCAGTTATCGATACACTGTCCCACACACCGAACATAAAAGAAAGTAAACGTTTTGTAAAGAGATCTATGTAGTTTTTAACCATGGAAGTAAAACATTGTATGTGTCAAATTACCTTGTCATCTCCTGGTCTGAAGGGAATTGCGTGACTACTCCGACCATCCATTTGACCACTTTAGTGTGACCTTTACGGAAGGCGGCCATCAAACAAGATACCTAAAAGTGAGAAATAAACAATCATTAGTGTAAAATACATATTATGGAAATTACCTCGTTGAATAGTCTTTTAAGACAAAAAGTATTCAAACTATGTTTTATATAATAACTATTTTTTCATGGCTACGCACATATATGTCTAATATTTGTTCAAATATGCTATATGAATTAATATAAAAGTTGGCCAGGCTATGATCAACCTATGAGTTTACATAATATTGTTGTCATGAGTTTATTCATAAATATATTCGTACCTTTCTATTGTCCTGTGAGTCGATATCGGCGCCGGCGGCGTATAACATCTCGACCACCGCGAGGTGGCCGCCGTTGGCCGCCAGCCATAGGGGCGAGTTCCCTTTTTTGTTCTTCACTTCCACCGCCGCCCGCCTTCAAAAATAACACAATATAGCATAACATTAACCAAAACAAGTTATTATTTTAACATTAACCAAGTCTCAATTTACATAGGAATTAAAAACAAACTTTATTCGAATCGACTACTGCATTTAGCAGTACATACTGCTGTATGTGTGGATTTAGATAATAAAGTAGACATACCTTTGTAGTAATAGTTCGACGAACTTGGTGTGTCCTTTATCAGCGGCGATGGTAAGGGCGGTGTCTCGCGACGAAGGGACGGGAGGTGCATTGACGTCAGCTCCTTTGTCGA
Source organism: Catocala sponsa (assembly GCA_963564715.1). Classification (NCBI taxonomy): domain Eukaryota; kingdom Metazoa; phylum Arthropoda; class Insecta; order Lepidoptera; family Erebidae; genus Catocala; species Catocala sponsa. The sequence continues at coordinate 5,331,071 of OY751337.1, forward strand.
GGAGTACCCTCCCGACTTCCACGTAGCCTCCACTGGCGGCCTCCATGAGGGGAGTCAAGCCAGTCTTCGCCCGGTGCTCAACATTCGCCTTACGGTCTAACAGTAAACTGACGACTTCGTGTCTGCCTTGAAAGCAGGCGAGGGTTAAGGCGGTGTTGCGGTTAGTTTCGATTTGCGCGTTAATGTCGGAGCCGCAGTCGAGGAGGAGTCTGACGGCTGCCGTGTGACCGTTCATAGCTGCTAACATGAGGGGGGAGATGCCCAGCTTTGAACCGGTGCGGGAGTTGATTTCAGCCTGCAGATTGGTGAACATTAAACGCTTATGTTATTAAAATATTACCAAAATTCATAATGATGCAAGTTTTATAATTATTATCGTCAGTCTTATGTTGTTTGTGATTTGTGTGAGTGATTGTACGTACACCAATAATACGTGTCAATATTGTAAGTTAATTTATATTAGTTATACCTGATGCGTGAGCAATAGCCTGATGATATTGACGTAACCACCAGACGCGGCGAGGGAGAGGGGCGTGTAGTCCGACACGTTGCGGTGCTCCTTGTTGGCGCCGCGACTAAGGATGAGTTCCACCACCTCGTAGCGGCCGCCGCTGCACGCTAGCGATAGGGGGGTGTCCTTCGTACGTTCCGACTGCGCTTCGATATCTGCACCGTGGTTTAACAGAATTTCTACTATCTTCTCGTGGCCAGCCGTCGCTGCAAGGATTAGAGGCGTAAAACCCTGCGAAGCAACATTAGAATGAGTAAGCGAAACATGAAAATTTATCCAAATTTGTAAATTATTGGCGATTTGTGACAGCAAATTTAATGAAATATCACATATCAAGTAAATAAATAATACATTTCTTAGCAAACTCAAGGTGTTATTATATTCTTCGGTGCTTTTGAGAGCTCCTAATCATAAAAATAATTTGAAAGAGCATGCGAAGCCAGTAACTTAGGTATATGCCCAAGTTACTGGCTTCCCATGCGCATGTATAACTATATAGTTATCGTATTCTTTTAGATTGTGGAGGCCAGATGGACAGCCGAAATTGACTACATTAGAAAGCCAACCCTAATACACTTGTAAATAAAGGCGACAATAGTGTGTACCTTTTTGTCCCGATGTTCGATGTCTGCGCCGCGCGACAGCAGCAGCTCGACCAGGTCCTCGTGTCCGCCAGCACAGGCGAGCGTGAGCGCGGTGTCGTGGTTGGAGTCCGTCTCGCCGTCCACGTCCATGGCGCAGTAGGCTGCCGGCGCCGGCTGCGGCGGCGTGGCCGTGCCGTACGCCTCGCCCGATCGGCAGCCGCGCCCCGACCCGGCGAAGCGACCCTGCACACACATATTCTATGATATATGCACACACAGAAATAACTGGATCTATAGTAGAGGTTAATGTTTAGTAGTCAGGATCAGATGATATACATTTGATTTGTGATGAATTTGCTGTAATATACTATAATTTATGTTTCACTCTGTAAGTTCTTCCGATTATTTTTGGTGATAAGAGTTTGATTTTGCTGCAGAGATGTGTTCGGAGATGATCTGTATACTACAGTTTTAATTAATAGCAAGACCTTCATATAATGGTTTGTTTCTACACAATTTTTTTAATAATTTTATTTTATTAGATTTATAAATAAGACATTTTAATAATAAAAACTTTAGCTTACAATAAACAAAAAAACAGTTCTTGTCTTAAAGTAAATATGTAGGTAGCCATAATCGAATATGATGAGCGAAAGCACGTCAGGAGTCAGTCCTGACGTGCTTTCGCTACGTTAGAAGATGAAAGAATATTAGTATGAGTGGGGCACACAAACCTTTACCTTCTTCTTGACAGCGGCGGCGGCGGCGTTGTTGTGGTGGTGCGGCTGCTCGCGCTTGGCGTGCGGCGCCGCGCCCGTCGCCGCGCCCGCGCCCGCCACCGCACCCGTCGCCGGCTGCGCTCCGAACGTCGCTGATCTGAACGTACAATACAATATTACTGTCACCATCCAATTACAAGTCATTCTCGTAAGAGCTTGCTTAGAATTGAATATAGTATTATTAATTATAGTACTCCATACAATAGCTTGAATGACACCTATTAAACAAAAAAATACAAGTATTATAATATACTAGCGATCCGCCCCGGCTTCGCACGGGTAGTATAAAACCTTAACAAATTATACACCTAAACCTTGCTCATGAATCACTGTCTTTGGTGAAAACCGCATGAAAATCTGTTGTGTAGTTTTTGAGATTATCGGGAACAGACTGATAGATGCGGCGGAGCAAGTTTGTTTAATAATATGTAGTGATTATAAGAACAAATTGACATGTAATCGTTAGACTTGCCTATAGTCTTCATAGGGCAGGGTAGGTGGTGGCAGTGCAAAATGAGGTTGGAGATCAGGTTGTTGTTGTGGGTGCTGCGCGTGTTGCGCGTGCGGCACGTGCGTCGCGTGCGGCGCGTGCGCCACGTGCGACGCGGGCGCGGGCGCGGGAGGCGCGGGCGCGGCCGCCGGCTCGTCGTCGGGCCGCGGCAGCGTCAGCGCTCCCTCCAGCGCGCCCGTGGGCGACGCCGGCCGAACTCGGTATTGGCAACCATTGCCCGCCTACATACAAACAAAATAATAATGATATATAAATTTAGTAGAATTGCCACGAGTTTATAGCATTTTCAACACATATTACGTTGAAAGCTCATGAAAGGAAGGCTATGGAATACACTTTTATTTAGAACGAACAACAATAATACAAAACAAAACACCTCTAAATTACAATTTCCATGTATAGCATATATACTTTATGTTGAAAGCATACAACTCAACATACTTTATGTTGAAAGCTCAAAAAACATTGTCTATGGAATTCACTTTCATTTATAAAGAATAACTATAATACAAAATACCTGTAAAATATTTATGCATCAATAAGAACAGCTAGTTATATAGTTAAGTACCGGTAGTTCATGGTGATGGTGATGATGGTGGTGGTGGTGGTGGTCCTGGCGCGGCCAGTCGGCAGTGAGCGCCTCCTCGAGCAGGCGCCGCGCCTGGCGCTCGTGACCCTCACCCTCACCTTCCACCTCCGTCTCCTCGGCACACTTCGACGATAGGATCTCGTGGGACTTCTGTTGCATCACCTGGGAGCGTCAACGTATCACTCAGAGAAAAATTTCTCATACCATTATCCAATCCAATACATTTAAAACTGTAGACAAAAAATCGTTTTGTGTGAAATTTATTGTATGGCTGTAACTAAAAAGACGTATTGTTTTTTTACTTTATTTTTCATTTGAAGCGAATGATTTAATTTATTTTTTGTCGTGTATTTTTGTAAATTTTTGCTCCAAACATGACATCAAAACTAGTCTATTTAGAAAAGTGTATAAATTCGACTTTGTCACATTTTATATGTTTATCTGCGGGCGATTGAATTTACTATCATGTGATATGTGTGAATCTTGACTGCAAACGTGAGCATAAAACTAGTCTATTTAGAAAAGCGTGTAAATCGAATTTGTAAAATTTTGTATGTATATCTGCCACCGATTGAATCTACTATTGTGTGATATCATTATTTGTGTCTCGTCGATGTCGATCGCAGGTGTCGAATGGGTACTATCATGTGATATCACTATTTGTCTCTTGTCGATGTCGAATTGTATCGGGTGGCAAATGTATAGGTGATGACGGTGGTCGCGTGGTACCTGAAGCACAAGCGAGCGCAGCTCGTTGGGCGGCAGCGCGACGAGCGAGGGCACCTCGCGCTGCAGGTAGGCGAGCACGGCGCCCAGCTCGCGCGCCTCCACGCCGCCGCCCGCCGCCAGCGCCGCCGCCTCCTCCGCGCTGCCCGCGCTGCAGCCGCCCACGCCCACGCCCTGCCAATACATGCCACATTATTATTATATCAAAATAATATTTGTTTTAGTGGTTTAGGTGGTCGTTGCCGCCGCGTCGTGTGTTGTTGGTTCGAATTCTACACGGGACAAATGTGACTACCCTCTCACAGAATATCGACGTGAAATAGCAGTAGTCCTACTGTTGTGTTTCGTTCGGTGAGTGAGAGTACCGGAGGCCCAATCACCCCCTTTCCCCCATCCTGCTCCCTTTCCTTCCCACGTCCTTTCCTAAAGGGTCGGACGTAACCTATGGACGCCTGCAACACCAGAGGCTCTGGTGTTGCAGGCGTCCATAGGCTACGGTGAGCGCTTACCATCAGGTGGGCCGTATGCTTGTTTGCCAACTTAGTTGCACAAAAAAAAAAAAATGGAATGTGAAAAGGTCATTTAGTAGCATTTAGTATTTATATTTAACACATGTTAAAGATACAACTCGACTAAGAAGAAAAGACTGGTGACATTCTTTACCATTTGGTCATCTTTATAATGTCATTCTTAAATTGCAAGGCTAAAAGAACCTTAATCATATGACGAGTAAATTAAAATAAAACAGGCCATGTGCAATTTTATGAATCATGCCATTTTTCTTTTACTTGTGCTACGATACAATGATGCCTTTTGGCAATTGCCAAGATTCTAGGTCAATGGGAAGTACCTTAAATGTTTTGATTCTCAATATTTGGCATAAACAGCCTTAGCTTTTGATTGCATTGACAAAGAATGAATTATATTATCACAGCTCCAAATAATTGCAGACTAGAAGTATTTGACATAAATTTCTCTTCATAAACCTATACAGGTGTCCGGTAATTTATGGATAACCTTGAAATTTCTTATAGTAGAACTGATGGCCGTTCATCGGACAACCTGTATATACATATATGTCAGCCCAAATATACGCAAAATATCTTACCTGCGCCACATAAGCTTCGGGCCTTTGCTGCAACTCTTGCACATACTGCTGTTGTTGTTGCTGCTGCTGTTGTTGTTGTTGTTGCTTCTTCTGCTGTTGCTGCTGTTGTTGAACTTGCTGCTGTTGCTGTACTTGCTGCTGCTGTTGCACTGCTAGCTGCTGGTATTGCGCTTGCTGCAATTCTTGCAGTTGGTGCTATAAAGTTTGAACAACATTAATTTCCCTATATAGTGCATAACTAAAATGGCTTTACAAATTATGTTTTACGCATTGATATATAATAAATAAAAAACACAACAATATGCTTACTAACTCCGTCCCAAATATCTAAGTTATTGGTTGACAATAAAGATTGATGATCTTCTCGGGTGATCTTCTAGCGTTCGTCACGCACCTCTGGGGTGAGGCTATGGACAAGCACGGCGAGTCTTTGGCTATCAGCTTTGACATAGCCAAAGCTTTCGACAGAGTCTGGCACCGGTCTCTTCCTTCCAAGCTTCCGGCCTATGGCTTGCCCCCTCAACTGTGCACCTGGATTGCAAGTTTCCTGCCGAAGCGTCGTATTCGGGTCCTTTGCGACGGTCGCGCTTCCAAATTTATGCAGGTCAATGCAAGAGTGCCTCAGGGGTCTGTCTTATCCCCTACGCTCTTTTTTCTGCATATCAATGATATGTTGAATCTCGGCAACATACATTGTTATGCGGACGACATTACCGTGCATGGGCGATATCTCGGACATCCTGGGGCCAAACAGGCTGAGGTTGAGGGGAAAAGGCAGAATCTTGTCGTTGAACTTAACCAGACCTTGGACCGCATCTATGAATAGGGTGCCAAGAACTTGGTGGAATTCAACGCCAAGAAGACCCAGGACCCAGACCCAGACGCTTCGCGAAAACTCGGAGTTCTGAACAGGGTTAGGCGGTTCTTCACACCTGGGTAACTGTGCCTATTGCAAATGCGCCCTTGCGTGGAGTACTGTTCTCATCTTTGGGATGGCTCCGCGCAGTACTTGCTGGGCGCTCTCGACCGGTTACAGCGGCGGGCTGTCCGTATTAATGGAGATCCAGAGGTCACGATTTCACTGGAACCTCTGCAACTCCGTAGGGACATTGCCTCATTGGCATGTTTCTACAGAATATACCACGGGGAGTGCTCTGAAGAGTTATTACACCTTATCCCGCCCTCCCCTTTCCTATCCAGAACAACGCGTGCTGGGCTCAGATGCCATCCTTACACGGTAGAGTCGATTAGAGCGCGTACCAACAAGTTTGGGTCCTCATACCTCTGCCGAACGACCAAGGCATGGAATTCTCTGCTAAGGCACGTGTTTCCTTCTTCCTTCAATCCTGGGTCCTTTAAGCGGGGCGTGAAAAAGCACCTTCTCAGGCCGTCAAAGTAGAGACCTCAACATCGCCTCGGCTACTATGAGGGCGGTGTGGAGGTCACTGCTCTTAGATCACACGACTGCTTACCATCAGGTGGAGTGTGGTCATTTTGACGATCACAATAAAAAAATAAAAAAAGATACATATTTATCAAAAAGGCACTTCAAATCCTCCACACAATTTTACTATGGCGGCCGCGCGCCGATATGAATATGCGCCACACGAGCTCTCTCATTATCTGTCTTACGCTCGGCGCAGTCTTAATTTAATGTATTTCAAATGCATATTTTATATAAATATTAGGATTCGCCCCTCCTTCTCCATATAAACTTTAACTGTGCCAAATTTCATACTCCTCCATCCGCGCAATTTTCGTAAAAAGGGGTACAAAGTTTTTGCTTCGCGTATTAATATGTAGATTATATATATATATATATACTTTTAGTAGATAATCTAATATAATGATCATCAAATATACAAATGTATTCACTGATAATTACAGATGAAATAAAATACTCTCAAAATTGTACAAGAAACTATAAATGGTATATATTATATAATTCATATGAACTGTTCCACTGGGAACGGGCCTCTTCTCAGAGTGAAAAAAATAAATGGTAGTCCACAACTATAATAATACTCAGATATTTGTAGCTACACATACGGGTGATTGTCGACATTGTAACTAAATAAAATAGATGAACGAATCGCGAAGATTACCGCGACGGCACCCACTTCACTAATGTGCTGGCCGAGTCGCTGCAACGCGTCCAACAGTAGGAACTTGCACCCAAACTTGGAACATTTACGTGAAACCTTCACGCGGGGACGGTCTTGTATCGAAGTCTTCTATAATCGTTCAGTAGTAAGGACAACGAGGGATATAATAAACTAGCCAAGTGTTCAATTTAAACGAAATGCATTTTAATATTACATAGAATGAACTTGGTGTGGTAACTTTATTATGCCAAAAATCTTAGGTAAAAGAAATTGTACATAGTTTAACTCTATACTATTGGTCAAAGTTCATACGAATTGGTATGGTTCATAACAACGATGGCGTCAATTTTATTGAGTTAAACTAATACCATTGACTCAAAGCGTTTGAAAATATAAAACAGAGTATCTAAAATTGCATTAATAGTTTCAGATGGACGCATATATATTTTTTTTATATAATGAGTCCTGCACTGGCAGGTCCCATTATATAAAAAAGTTACCCACAAAATGTCTGTTCTATACATAAGATAAATTAAAGGCTGTTTTTGTAACTGACCTGGTTAATGTTGGTTGCTATCTGCTGCACTGGGAACAACGGCTGAGGTGGCGGGTACGGTGGTGTAGTGGGGGATTGGTGGACGGTCGTCACACCTAAATAATGAAACGAAGGTTAACGTATACGTACATATTACAACATACACATTTATATGACATAATGCACAACTGAATGGTACTTACCTGGGAATAGTAGTATTATATTATTATGTTAAAGATGTAGCACAAATTACATAGAAATAGATGTTCGGCTCAATATATAGTGCCAAAGGTACGCACACTTGGCACATCGACCGGTATATATAGAGGTCTCGGATCAAGTCGGGTTTATACTGGGTTGAATATAGCCCGTTCTTGATCCGAAATCGTTTAATACACACGTGCGTTATACTAATCCGATTATGTGTTTCTATATAATTAATGCATATAGTAAGCAAACCCGCTGTACATGTATTTAGGCTGACATAGTCTTTGTTATGTTGAGCATTAGTGTAATGTATACAATAGATTTTTTAGTAGATGTTTTAGACATTGTTTTTCTCTCTTTTCACGATGCCACAAAACATTTGATACTTTTGGATATTGCGTTGATTGTTTTGGAAAAAGTATTTTTTCGATTAGTAGAAACCTTGTTGCCTTTGAGGCCATGTCTAGTTACTGTTTCAATTAGAAATACACAATATATATTTGTAAATTAAACATTTTATCGAAAAGCATATTATAACAAATCACAGGGGGGACACTCTTTATTAGCAACGCACACATTTAGAAAATGATAAATGCAATTTACACACACTCCGTATATATGATATGGGCTAGTGGTTATAAATTAAAATGCAGCTATGTTAATGTAGGAAAATTAAGCTGAAAACATAAACACTACGCGGCTAAGCCAAGAAGAGTACTGAGTCTAGCTCTTACATCTATCGCTATTATGCGTAGAGGTAGAACGAAATTTATATGTTTTGCGGAATATATGAGCACTCTTCGCTGGTGCACCGCGTAGTACAATGAGTACATGAACACAGGTGACGTCATGACGTGCGTGCGGACTTGCCTTGAGCGCAGAACTGTAGGTCCAAGGCGTGCAGCGCCGACGTGGCGAGCGTCGGCGGACCTTCATAACAACGTCACCGTTTAGAATAACTCACACACTATTATAACACCGTCACACTCATACCAATTCTCAAACAAAATGTGCACTTTCTCATCGTCATCGCAACGTGCGTTTTGCGTTAGGTATGATCCATTGATGAGCAATATTGTGAGGGTGTCTGTAGACGGTGACACTGACAGTGATTTGATGCGCCGCAGTCTACATCATTGTAATAAACCTGTGCGCCTTACTTACTAGTGAGGCGAATAACATCACAATACTACTAATCAGTGGATGATCCTAAAATCTTAATGAGTGTAAGAGGAATGTTATATTTACCTGCAGGGTCGGGCAAGTCGAGGAGACTGCGGTCGGCTTCAGGCAGGCAGTCGGCGCGCGGGTCCCTCTGTAAGTAGAACACGGTCAGCGTCACGCATGAGAGTCGCACACACACGCACTAGCACAAGTCTGCGTGGCCGGTCACCGACCACGGCCGAACTACTACTGAACCACGTCATCGTATCACCCCACTTCATGACGCTGATTCAGCTCGAAACGGACAGAAACAATATAAGCTTTGAACCTCGGTATGTAGTGTAATTGTGTGGGATACCAGGCGTGGAACAAGAGCAATACCTGCTATACATTTCACAGCTATAAATTAAAACGCAGTTTACCGACACATCAATAAGCAGAAAGCTTCAAACAGGTTTTTGAAAATTGCGTGTGGTAGGGTATCGACCATACGCAATCGTACTTAAAGGATTTGAACAGAATAATGTAAAACGTGTTTAAATAATAAAATAAATAGAAGAGTATTGCGCAGATTTGGTGAAGAAGAAAGCATTATTTTTTATACTACTAAGGTGACAAACAAGCATACGGCCCACTATAGGATGGTCCCGAGTACATTGTTGCTAGCAAATGCACTTGTAAGACAGCGTTTTGATTAAAATCGCAAATTTTGAAGAATTGTAACATTGTATTCTGTTTATCGTTTCCCTCCTTTAAATGGAACTAGCACTTAAGACTACGCCGAGCGTAAGACATATTCAAATCGGCGCGCGGCTACCATAGTAAAATTGTATGGAGGATTTGAACTACCTATTTTGATAAATATGTATCTTTATTGGCAACCAATAACTTAAATATTTGGAACGGACAAATTGTAATATAACTATGTATTTATATTTCGTTTAAGCTGTAAAATAGGATAGATTTCTATTGTTATAATCTAAAAATCACGTAACACGAGCTTACGTTCTTGCATTTTTCGTGCAAATTTACGTAATTTTGTAGGCGAAAATATTAATTATTTTAAGTTTTTTACGCGGAGTAATTGTAAACACATTCATTATTATTGTAAATGTATATTTTATATTTGTATTAAACAAAAAGTGTTGATTTTATTCACTTAACTGTGACCGCCTGTTTTAGTACATTTCGCTTGGCGCAGTCTTAAGTCCAGTCACATTTGTCAGTCAAACAAAAGAATAATGATGTAGGAGACGTATTTCTTTATAAGCCGAATTTATTGTTCGTAATTTTTTCCTTCGTATGGAATCAACGTAATCCCGTTTACATCTAGTGTTGCAAAGAACTTGTTAGATAACTATAACTAGTATTTAGTAGTTATAACAGTACAGTTTTCTACTGTTCCAACTTTTGCACGTCAAGTAAGTTGCACGTCAAGTGCTGGAAGTTCTTTCATAAAGTTTTCTATGTAGAAAAGTTCTCCTCAAACGTTGAGTACTTAGTTAGTTGCTGCTAAGCACACTCATATACTTTGGACAAAGAAAGAGCTTGGCTAATGCCTTGAGGTTTATTTTTACTAATTCAAGTTTTGCAACACCAGATTTATTATAATTTTGTTACTTAATATAGAAGAGCAGCGATAGCTCAGTGGGGAGACCAACAGACTGCAATGCAGAGGGACTCGGTTTCGAAGCCACGTCGCACACCTGACTTTCGGAAGTTATATGACTTTTAGAAATTATGTGCGTATTGATTGACAATTATCGCCTGCTCCGTGCCTCGGAAAGCACGTTAAGTCGTTGGTCCCGGCTGCCATGAACATCTATGGCAGTCGTTATTAGGAGAGTGTTGACACAAAAGATCCCACTGGGTCGAAGTATCGCCGGCCTCCACTGACTGGCCCGCACATAAGATAAGATACAATGCTTTAATCGCTTTATATTTATCAGTAATATTGTACCCCGACGTTTTGGTCGTTTTACATCGCCCATGATTAAAAACTTGACTAGTTTACACATTTATGTTCGGTAGATATTTCTGTCCGATCTAAGCGGATTCCTCATTGGATATTTTAGTCGTTCCCTTAAGGAGTGAGCTAGTGGCCCCGGTGTGCGACACCTCTTATAAGAGCTTACATGACAGATAACTTAGTGAATGTAATTTATTGAAGTGTGACTCACGTTGCATCTATTTTTAATCTGGCATTTAATTTTAACTTCTTTGTTAACGTCCTTCCACGTAAACCCCGGCGGGAGTGATACCTTAGCCATGGCGTGGTGGCATATCTACATCGAGGGAAGCAAGCAAAGACAAATGAAATATGATAGCATGGTGATATTAAGCCAAATACATAATATGCATGTAATTATACATCAGGATAGGGTGGCATTGTTAGTCAGAAATGTGATGTAAGGAGCAATGTGCGCTAAGCTTTTGTTAATATAAATTCTTCACTTAAGTCTAGTATTATAATTAAGAAGCTTACTGAGTTTTAATGTTTATTATAAATCTCAATAATGTTTTCAATATTTCTTTGATCTATATATGGCCTATATATTATATAATTTGTGGTCCAAGTAATCAAACAAAATTTTATATAATCACGTTTACTTTGTATAAACAAAGTAAACGTGATTATATAAAATACAGGAAACAATAAATTAAAATTACGGTATATGTAAAGCTTGAATATATAGTTTGCTTCAGTAAACTTCTTAATTATGATTGTTAGTTATTTATGGTTTATTATCATATTTGTGCAATAGGTGGTGCCACCTTCCAACTAACTATAAGCACAATTATATAAATAAATAAATAATAATATAATAGATAGATTAGATATGCAAAGCCAAATTAAATTTCAAATATTGAAATCGTCAGACACCCGTTCACTTAGCGACTCTGAAAAATGCGCGCTCTTTAGGTTGTAAAATTAGGGCCAAGCAATTATGCATCTGATTTTATATTTACATCTATATGTTATGTTTAGTGCTCATTTTCAGGCGAATAGAAATTTCGATAACCGATTTAGAGCAATAGAAAAAAAAGTACAATTAAGCTACTTTATACAGGTTGTCCGGTATTTAATGGATAACCTTGAAATGTCCTATAGAAGAAATGATGGTCGTTCAGAAAAAAAAAGGTGCAATTACTAGTCATACTTTTGTCTGCCTATCAGCATAATTAGTGTTTAATAATAAAACAACAAAAAACCGATGGAATTCATTCATTTATGGTCGTAGTGTACAAGAAAGTTAAATATGGTAATTAAAAAAAAACCATCATATATCAGGTAGTAGTTAGGATAGATTTTTTTAATATTTTTTTCTGAACGGCCATCAGTTCTACTATAAGACATTTCAAGGTTATCCATTAATTACTGGACACCTGTATAAACTCACAATTCTTTAGCGCCCGATATACCGAGGCGGCATAAATATCGAAAACTATTGTAATTAAGAAATAAAATACATTAGTAAATATGCGAGTTAAATAAGGTGGCAACCCTAAAAGGCACAAATACTCATGGAAAGTATATTGATTTGGATTAAGGCGTCGTGATGATTGTTACATTATTATGTAAACTGTATTTCTACTTGACAGCTATACCTGTAGACCAACTTAAAATGAAGTAACGCGATTGGGTTGTAAGAGTAATGATCAAGCCCTTGAAGATAGAATTGGCTTGCGTAAAGTCAATGGATATAAATACGTCACAAATAGGACCGTTGCGTTACAAATGCGCTGCGACGTCATGAAGAAAAGGCTGAGAAATATTTGCCCTGTTCTTCATATTATTATGTGTTATTCTATTAAAAAAAGGTACAAAAAACATGTGTTATCTTTACATAATTTATGAGTTAGCTATTGGTTGAGAGTAAGGAAAACAAGTATGCAGGAAGAGGTATGGCTCCCGAAACAACTGTAAACGGATGTACATGTACTGTGCATGGTGAGATATGTAATTGGTCTTCAGATATATCATTCGGACCCGCACACCACATTGATGTGCGGGTCGTCGCGGGAGTGTGTGTATGTGTGGGTGGTACATACGGTGTCGTCGAGTATGTCCGGCGGCGGCGGCAGGTGGTGGTCGGAGTGCGGGGGCGCGACGCGCTGCTTGCGCGTGCACTTGTGCTTGGCGCCCGCGTCCGGCGCCGCGACCGCGCCGCACGCGCCCGCCGCCGCGCCGCCGCCCGCGCCCGCGCCCGCCGCCGCGCTCGCGCCCGCCGCCTTCTTGCGACCCGCCACACCGCGCTCTGCAATATATCAACGGTATATTAAACTAGTCCCAATACAATGTACAATATCATTATCATACGACTCGGCTGTGAATTAGTGCAGTTAAAACTCGTAAATTCCATTCCATAGAAGATCGCAATCCATAATCTTAACGTTGTGTTGTTTTTCTTGTGCTTAGTCCATCGTTACTGTCAGGCTGGTTATATTGTGATGGTATGTTATCTAAATATTTTAAAAATAAAAAAGCAACAACAACACGACAACATAATAAAAAAATTGCAATATTGAATGAAATATAAATATTTTTAGCAAATAGAGTTACGGCGTGTCCTACGTAACCGAAGAACGCGATATGACGCAACACGTTAAACACATAATATACTCGTAACGTAGCGTTTCGGCATACACTGCAAGCAAGGTATGACGTAACGTGTCGTTCACACAGAGTAACCTCTTAGATTGATACGCACCGTCCAAGTAGACCTTGGAGAACTTGGTGGGCAGGTCGGCGGCGGGGTGGTGGTGCGGCGGGTGGTGCAGCGCGGGGTGCGGGTGCGCGTGCGCCGGTAGCAGCGCGCGCGCGGCGCCAGGCGGCGGCGCGGCGCCGGGCGTGGCCCCGCCCGCGCTACCTGCGCCGGGCGCCGCCGCGTGGCTCAGCCCTAGAGCCGCCGCCTGCGCCGCGCTCAGCCCGGAACTGTCTTCGGCCGTCGCGTTGCCTGGATAAATGAGTTACTCTACGTTAAGCATTACCGTATCCAGGTGCAATATCGGATTTCACTATATTATCAACAAGGAAGATTCCTTGCCTTATTAAAATGATGACAAGTACAATATTGTACACTTACCTCTAGGCAGCATAACCGAGTGAGGGAAGTCGAGTAGCAGCTGCACGACCGCAGTGTGGCCACCTTTAGCCGCCTCGATGAGCATGGTGGAGTTGTCCTTCAGCTTGCGGAACGGGTCCGCCTCGCAGGCCAGGAGGAACTTGACCACGTCCACGTGGCCCCCGGCGCACGCCAGCGACAGAGGTGTGTGGTCTCCCAGAGCAGTCATACGGTTCACGTCAGCACCCTGTATTAGATTCTCAAGTTAGGAAACAGTTTAACATAACAGTACACTTTCTTATTTTAGACGGCTTGCGTTTGACCGTGGTCTCATCTGATGTTAAGTGACGATGCAGTCGAAGATGGAGCACGCTTGTCTAGAAGATACCTATTCACTCGCGACTTGAAGATAACAGACTTGGGTAATGAGTTCCACTCCTTTGCGGCAAGCATTATGAAAGTGGAAACAAAGCGCTTCGTCCGTATATGTGGTATATCCACCATGTACCTGTGACGCTGGTCAGTTTGTCTGACATAACAGTAACAACACTGACTAAGTGATAGTGTTTCTTTTTCTCTCATTTGTCACATTAGGGGTATAAAAGGCGCCCCTTCAAATTTGCCGCGCGCCAGCGCTACTGCCGAGCAGCCGTCACTAGTCGATCGATGAACTGATGACTGACATTTTTATTTATATGGATTTACAAAACAGTACTTTATAGCAAATTTGGAGGTGCCCTAAGTACAAGCGGGTGCGTACCTCCCGACGAGAGAACTGCACGGTGCTAACGTGTCCGGCGCGGCACGCCTTCATGAGCGGCGTGCGGCCGCCCTCGCTCTCGGGCTCGAGCTCGGCGCCGTCGCGCAGCAGCAGGTCGGCCACGTCCGTGTGCCCGTTCTCTAAGTACAAGCGGGTGCTTACCTTCCCGACGAGGAACTGCACGGTGCAGACGTGTCCGGCGCGGCACGCTTTCATGAGCGGCGTGCGACCACCCTCGCTCTCGTGCTCGAGCTCGGCGCCGGCGCGCAGCAGCAGGTCGGCCACGTCCGTGTGCCCGTTCTCTAAGTACAAGCGGGTGCTTACCTTCCCGACGAGGAACTGCACGGTGCAGACGTGTCCGGCGCGGCACGCTTTCATGAGCGGCGTGCGACCACCCTCGCTCTCGTGCTCGAGCTCGGCGCCGGCGCGCAGCAGCAGGTCGGCCACGTCCGTGTGCCCGTTCTCGCACGCGTACGTCAGCGCCGTGTCGCCCGTCTGCGTCTGCGCGTTCACGTCAGCGCCCGCGTTCAGTAGGTACCTGCGCACAATATAGTTAAAATCATCTACTCTGTATAGATTGAACCATTGCTATCCATACTA
The DNA here is from genome assembly GCA_963564715.1 of Catocala sponsa. NCBI lineage: Eukaryota > Metazoa > Arthropoda > Insecta > Lepidoptera > Erebidae > Catocala > Catocala sponsa. The sequence goes on from OY751337.1 coordinate 5,346,316, forward strand.
ATCTTATTTACGATGCCTACTTGTGTCTTATTGAAATGAAATTACTTTATATGGATCTCATCGCGTTGTTTATTTTTCACACATTATTATTACTTATAGTTACTGTTTACTTCTATTAAAGCTATTTAAATTATTAAAATTATTTAGATTGAAGTTAACACTTTCCCCAACATTTCAGTTGTTTTTCAGCAGCCATGTTCACAGGGAATGTCTCCCCGTGAACATGTGTGTAACAAGAGCTCTGCCCCATTAGAGCGTAGCGTTGCGTCGTCGCAGCGACGACTCTGCGTCGTTTTCCATATATTTTTTGTGCCATGCCACATTAATGCGTTACATCTTCGCACGCGACGTTTCAACGGATCGACGGGCGAGAGACGTAACAGGGTGATGCGCCGCGTTGTCGGAGCTCCGGTGCGACGACGGACAGTGTTCCACTGCTAGAGGGTCAAACGAGATGTGCGTACATGACATTTTTTTTATCACAGCATGAGTGTGGAGGATATCGTACAGGCGCAATAAAAGCAACAATAGAACACGTTTGTTCCGATTCATTGTGGAGACTGACTGAGATAATCTACGGACAGCAGACATGCGTCGTCTTCTTGCGCTGCAACGTCGTGCGTCGTCGCAACGCAGGTGTGGCATACAATGCATTGATCCGCTGCGATGACGCAACGCAACGCACTAATGGGGCATCACCGTAAGAGCTTTAAAATTACCTAATAATAGTGTTTTAAAAATAAACAACGCGATAAAACCTGTATAGTTTAATTTCAATGTATACATTCGCATAAATGCAAGACAGTACATGTATCTAGTAGTACCAAACTTGGTTGTACTGACTTCACAAGAAATTAATTTACTACTACTTTGTTTAGGTTTGAACAGTAGTACTAACCGAACTAGTTCAAGGTGTCCTTCCTGCGACGCTTCCATGAGGGGGGTGGAGGCTCCAAGCTCAGCGTCAGCGCCAGCCTTGATGAGGAAGTCAGCGACTTCGAGGAAGCCACCGCAGCATGCCAGTGTCAGTGCTGTTTCTTGCGTCTCCTCCGTTTGAGCGTTAATCGACGCACCCTGACCAAGTAACAACGCCACCATTTCTTCGTGACCTATAAGATAAAAGTTACATTGCTATAGCGATGTATATAGCAGAGCAGTGTTAGAATAGAAGATTATTTGTGTGAGCTACTAGTTGATGTTTATTATACGTCGTTCGTATCAGGAAGCAAGAAACATTTATTGCTACATGTAGTCTAACTTGATAAATCAAACAATAAAAAAGAACAATAAGTACTTATTAACTAACCTGAGATAAAAGGAATGATTTTAGAATACAAAATAAGGACATTTGTGTGTCACACAGTCATTGAAAAAGATGTCCAGTTCAGTATTAACCAGACTGCTAGGCCGACGCTGCTTTTTTACTTAGACTCCAAAGTGACTATGTAATGTTACAAATAACTATAGCGCTATTCGTGCCTTTGCACGATAGTTAGTCAACTATAATCAAAACATGAGACAATAATTATTATATATTCAATTTTGTTTTATACATAAACTTCATATGGTGTGTCATTCGTCACGTCTGACATGACGTGGTCATGTAGTTGTACATAGAACTCTAAGATAATGCCTAGTATAACGCTGTGGCATTACTGCTGCGTACGGGGGTTATTTCATAGTTATCAGTATATTACCTTCTCTGGCAGCCTCCATGAGTGGCGTGTACCCCTCGTCGTTGACCTCCTCGATATTGGCGCCGCGCTCTAACAGCAACATCGCCAGCTCCACGTGTCCGCCGCACGCCGCTAACGTCAGCGGCGACTCGAAGCTGTCTGTTGGCATGTTCACCTGTAGCAAGAACATTTTTGGGGTTAAGTTTAAGCACCGACAATTTACATCTAATAAAGTAGTGGTGAACGAACTCAAGCGTCTTTAGCGGGTTGGTGTGGTCCGACAGTTGATTGCTGCCCGCTGCTACGATTAATGTCAAACCGGATATTTTTATGTGCAGCAAGGCCGAGCCCGCACTTTGGTCTCACACTCATCGCCTCAATGTATTTGTTTTTGAACTTTCAAGATTTGTACTCATCATTACGATACCATACAATGTTGCAACGCTTGGTAACGCGATTAAACCCTTTGTCTAATATTGTAACAATATATTCGATATAAATCTCCGAGAGAATCTCCTAGATTCAGATCGAATATATTGTTACAATATCATGAAAAGCGTAAATCTACCCGACTTAGATATATCTGTAGATATAGTGTCTGTAGATGCCTTCTAAAATAAAACAGCGATAAAAATATTAATTATGATTAGTTACCTGTGCACCAGAGTCTAAGAGCAGCCTGGCAACTTCTACATGTCCGTCCATACTGGCTTCCATAAGGGCAGTGTGCATTTCGTCGGTCTTGTGCTCTCGGTCGGCGCCCGCAGCCAGCAGGAATCGCACCATGTCGAGATGTCCTTTGTAGCACGCGAGTGTTAGTGCAGACTCTTTGAATTCGTTCGAGTGCGTGTTGATGCCCGCACCGTGTTCTAGAAGGATCTTGGCTACTCCTACATGGCCTGCTGATGCAGCCTGTCAATAGTAAATGGACAATATAAATATTTATATACAGTTTAAGTGTTGGGACAGAATCCCAACGATAAATGCTAAGTTGCTAAGTATGTTAAATGAGTAGACAAGTACTTGATTCAAAGGTTTTATTGCTACTAAAATGTATATGATATTTAATAATTGATGTGTTAAAAATAAATTAATATATAATATTTTTATGTAGGGTATAAAAATAGCATGTCCTAATAACTTGGCATTTTAATATTATATGGTTAATCCCGCATTGGTTTTTATTCGTAAGTCGGAATCTGCGCATTAGAAGTGTTGTCCTAAGCCCCTATCTCTTCGCCCTAGAGTTGAGTACGCATTAAATTCCACGAACAATATAATACGGGAACAAAGCGGAACACAGGTTTACTGAGTGGTATATTGCTGTATAGCGATTTTTTAGAAGGAGCATAATTTGAATTTGTTACTAGTTTGCTGCATTAACTTTTAAGCTATGTTAATGAGCCGTATCTAAACGCAATGAAAAGGCATTGTGATTGGGTCTCAGCGTTAAAAAATCGATATAATCGTTTAATACTGGTCGGATTTTATAATAGTAAACAGTAGATAATTATTACTACATAGTGATTTTGGATGAAGTTCATCCACTGCATTTGCGCAACTAAATTCGATCAGACACTATAGGCACACAAGTATGTTATTATGTATCTTACAAGTTTATGGTACTAGTGGAAGCTGAATCGAATTTGGCTACAGTGTAATTAAAGTTATTATGTGATCTCTGTATCTGTTTACAATGAAGTAATGATTCACTCTTTGACTATGAAATTACGCTAATAAATATTTAATTTGACGCTATGTCATATTACTTTACGATATAGATAGTTCAAAATCGAATTCATTGCTCGTTTTTTAACAATTTTTTGTTTTATATTTTTTTATTTTATTGTAAGGTTCGCCAACAGATTTTACATTTTGCCAATTTTAAGTAAAATATTTACTACCTAGCCATGGGACCATCGAAGTAGTCTATCAGACAATATTTTGCAATTATTAGTAATATATTGAAGTACATGGTACATTCCCCTCTCTCTACGACTAGACCATTTTATGATATAGCATTCCCCTACACCAACCTTCAAGGTTATATTAGGGGAGCCGCTGTACCTTCCAGTGCCCGAGAGAATCTTCCGGAACCAGTTATAGACAGGTCACACAGGACATGGTACAGTAAAATAAAGTTGTATACTGCAGATCTTGAAGGGAAACAATACTAAGACAAAAGTAGGTTATAGGTGCCTTTCCAAGAGCAAGCCGCACTGACATGGCGCCTGGCTCTGACATTGAGCACGATACGTAGATACGCTACGTAAGAGCCCGCGTCTGCTATTTTGTTCGTACCTTGTTTTGTTCAAAATAAGATATGGATAGCAAAACGCCCGTGCCACGTCAGTGCCAGACGGCATATCTGTGTGGCTTACGGCTAAGAGAGATAATAATTGTACATCTCATATGACAATTGGAGTTTTGGGACTATATGGTATAGAGACGATGTTCGTGTGTGTGTGTGTGTGTGTGTGTGTATGTGTGTGTGTGTGTGTGTGCGCTTACCTCCATGAGCGGCGTGTGTCCGTTCTCGTTGTGGTCCTCGACGTTGGCGCCGTTCTCGAGCAGCGCGCGCACGCATTCCTCGTGCCCGCCGGCGCACGCGTACATAAGTGGCGTGTTGCCGGAGCCCGACACCGCGTTCACGTCGGCGCCGTGCGCGATCAGCAGCCGCACGATGTCCACGTGGCCCGCGCTCGCCGCCTCCATCAGCGGTGTGCAGTCGCCCTGCAATGCGCGCAACATTCTTATTCTAATGCATTCTATTTGCATGATATATGATATACAAATAATAACTGTCTTACCACAAAATGTTTAGTGGTATATCAAATACACAGCTGTTTAAAATTTTCTGTCTTATACTGCTGACAAAAAAGAGACAGCATACAATTTTGACTGTAAAACTTTAGTCATCTTTTTTTAGTAATAAAATTATTATTTTTATGTATTGTAAATAATATAACCATCCTACCACTTGTCTGATATTACTGTTTATATATCTTTATTTAACTTTTTTTCGTATGTGTATGGTAGTACCGCCATCGCCTTCTTTACTAAGTACTAAGGTTACTACACTAATTAAATAATATCAATACTAATAAATAAAAAAAAGATACGCTTGATTAATATCAAGCGTATCTTTCTTATCTCTATTCTATTTTTGGTAATCCAAATGACATTTTCTAGGCCGGAAATATCGCTTTCTAACATTATAAAATAAGGTTAGGGCGTGCCATCTCACCTGTAAGAAACCTTACACAATTGAACTGACTATATGGAGTATAGGTAGGGTAATACCTTGATGCCTCTATCCTCAACGCTGGCGTGCATGGCGAGCAGCACCTGCGCGAGTTCGTAGTAGCCGGCGGAGCAGGCGAGCGACAGCAGCGACTCGCCCTCCTCGGTGGTCTCGTGCACGGAGCGGCCCTCTGTCAGCAGCTTGCGCACCGTGCCCACGTCGCCGTCCGAGCACGCCTCCGCCAGCGACGGCGCGCCGTCCGCGCCCACCGGCGGCGCCGCCACGCCCGTCGTGCCAGTCGCCGACGACCCACATTGTTGACTAAGACGGACACAGCTCACATTATCAAATGCACATGCACATACACAAAACAGTTTACTTCTAAAACAATCAGATAAGATCAAAGCTTGACAAATCACAGTCCCGAGGCGGTCTCGATCGAGTCGACGAGAGGATCGTTGCCAACCACGTCATCGTCGACCTGAGAGGCTTCCCGCTTTCGTGTATGGACTCAAATCTCGGTGTATCATCATTAAAACCTAAATAGATAATTATTTTTGCTTGACATAAAGATTCTATTCTGCCTGATGGTAAGTAGACGCCAGCATTCATAAGCTTCCATTGGCCCAATGAAACAGTAATCTTTGCTTGTGAGAATCACAGAACATTCATTTCCATCTCTCAGTAAGAGGATCCTCCATCGAAGGAAGAAGAAAATCGTGCTCTACAAACGACCCACGCTCATATTGAGAGACATCCAATTTTCAAGATTTTCTGCCACTGAATAAGACACGTGGCTTTTGATAATGCATTAGCTGATCTTATTTATGTTTATATTTACGTTAAATCAATGCTGACGCAATAAGCCTATTGACCGATAATAATTAACATGCACTACTTAACGTAAAAAAATAAGAGGATTTTATTCTAAAATATACCTAAATAGTATACGGGCGATATATCGAGGCGTACTACATTAAACAACAGATGAAGTCACAAATCAAAATACTGATAATATTGCGATAGTAGTTAATTTATAATAAACAATAAATAAACATTGGAACAGAAACGGAAAATCCGAGTAATTATGCAAATAAAACAGGAAACTATGTTTCGAAATGAATGAAGTGAAAACATGGAGATAGATGAGTTGTGTGACGTAACGTGATATTTTGATATCAGCTAACGTCTAGCAAATGAAGTATGAGCCTCGAATAAGAACAAGGTTTAATCATAGAATAGAAAATTAAATCTTCGTAAAGGCAGAGTTAGGTCATAAGACAAATATAATAAATAAAATAAATTTTCTTTTGATTGAAGGTCCTAGTAGTAGGTCAATCGAAATGATGTTTAGAATACATGCACACATTTATCTGCATTATTAGCATTTAAAAATATTAATCAAGTAGATATTAATTTCAATTGATTTGGCATTTATCATTCGAATGAAATCTTTTTGCGAAAACAGCATTGAAATTTATTGCAAAATGAGGGAGCAATTCGTATTTTAAATTGCGTTATGAGTGTGGGGTGTAGTGGGAGTATCTAACTATATTTTTTTGCAAGCCTTCACAATAGTGTTTAAGTTATAAGTTAGTATTTCGCGTCCTTTTTCTTTTTTTTATCATTATTCCACATTTACCCTTTTTAACAGATTTAAAGGGCTTCTATTACTGTTGAGTGAATTTAAGCGATTATTTATATTTTAGATTTGGCATAATGGATCATTTAGTTAAAATATTTTTTATATTTGTAAACACCTCAGGTAGAGTGAGATTATATTTAACCTATAGCCTTATTATCATGCCATTATAACTTAAACATAAGTATATGTACCTACAAACAAAAACTAACCTTCTATGTAAGAAAAATAAGATTGAGTTAGACCAACAAAATCTTACAATGTAAATATAAACATTTACCTGTTTTGACCCCTACTAAATAATATTCTAAGTAATCTATACAAAGCCTTGTTCATTATTCCCACTGTTACGATTCTTTGACACCTAGCCTACAATTTCTTAGAGAGCTCTGGAGCTGTCTAAGAAATTGACATTTGGGTATAATCGTTGTAAAGCGTGGATCAGTACTGTTATAAAACCCGGTATACTAAGAAATAACTCTTGTATACCTCGGTTCTTTACAAACAAGCAACTGACAACTAGCCTCAAAACAATTCATTGGAAATCTCACAAATACGTCACACGAAATCAATGTGAGATACAAAATAAATGGATGACGATATGTTACACAGATTTTACTATACTGATTACATGATATTCGTAGATATGTGCAAGATAATCGTTGAAGTTTAGTCTCTGACAATGATATTTGTAAAATATACCTAATCAAGGAACTTAGTACACATCCAATATAAGCAAATTGTTTACAAACAAAGATTATGCTATATAGATGTAAATTATTATGAACATTTATTAATTTTATTTGTTACTAGATGTTCCCGCGGTTTCACTCGCGTTTATGGTTACTGCGCCGCCCCCGTGGGTCGTAGCGTGATGTTATATAGCCTTCCTCGATAAATAGGCTATCCAACACTAAAATAATTTATCAATTTGAACCAGTAGTTCTTGAGATTAGCTCGTTCAAGCAAACAAACAGACTCTTCAGCTTTATAATATTAGTATGGATTAGTATAGATTTCCGTTTTTACACTCGACTATAAAAATTTTAGATCACCAAAACGGTAATATTAGTGAAAATAAGTGCTAACCACTTGATTAGCCGGTACTATAACTGTCATCTGTCAACTAACTATTAAATTTTAGAAGTATAGATTAGTATCAGCTCTATCCAATGCCTAAACCTTTCAGGATAAGGGTAACAGTAGACTGTTACCCGCATCCTGAAAGGTTACGTGAGGTAGTCAAAATAGTCGAATTATACTCATTTTTTAGCCAATCCCAGCAGTTTATGCGTTTGGCCGCCTGTTTACAAATGTTTGTGGTAATCTGCCTTTCAGTAACCAGGTATGTCTGCTGCGTGACTTTTAAGTATTATAGAGTTTCTTGCAGGCTTCTTTTCAAAGGTTTAACCCTTTACCTGCACCTAGCTTCAATAACTTAGTAAACTTATAATATTTTGACGTTCTAAGTGTTACTTAGTGATTTAAATGATTTTTACTTGACTTTGACTTTTGACTTGAGATGGTAAAGGGATGTGAAAGTGAAATGATAAAGTTTGTTCATACTTTTTGTCTTGGTGGTGGTGTCGGTGGTGCGGTGGTGGCTGGTCGGTGCGCATGCGCGTAAGCGCCGCGGCCGCCTCGTCGAGCGCGCACGACACCGACGACGTCAGCCGCCGGAGCACCTCCGGGTCCGCGAGGTGCTTGCCCTCGCCGGACAGTTTGCCGATGCCTGACAACAAAACTTTCTGTCATAAATACATACTAATAAAAATACATGCATAAAAAGCTTTGAACATATTTTTGCTATCGTTCATGAATATATAACCAATAAGCAGCGATAGCCTAATGGGACACCGTTGGACTGCCACGCAGAGGTCTTAATTTCGGTCCCAAGGCTCGTAAACTAAAAACAAACAGTTTAATTTAGAACAATGTTACTTCATTGTGCCATATCAAATTGATGCGTTTTTTATATAAAACTTAGTTTTTTTTAAATAAACCGTTTTCTTTTTCTATATTGATACTGACTACACTATTCTTCTTCTACGTCGTTTCACTCTTGACAGAGTGGTCGTGGTCATCTTTAAGGTTGTGTAGCATGCTTGACAATCCGTCGCCACTCTTCACGCACCTTTGCCTTTCTGGTGCACTCATACAAGGGACCATTGTCTAAAGCTGCCTTAATTTGGTCGGTCCAGCGCATAGGCGATCTATCACGTGCTCGTTTGCCCTCGACGTTTCCTTGAACTACAAGGCGCTCTATGGAGACACCTCCACGTCTTGATACGTGCCCGAAGAATGTGAGAATTCGAGCTTGTACGATAGAAGATAGGCGTTGCTTGATACCTAGATCTTGTAAAATGGACAAGTTGGTTCTATGCTGGGTCCAAGATATCTTAAGCATTCTCCTCCAACACCACATTTCTAGAGCATCTATCTTCTTTTTCTCACTCTCTCTCAATGTCCAGGTCTCAGCGGCATACAGAAATATGGGAAAAACTAGCGTTCTGACTAACCGAATTTTCGTGGCTTTTGTGATGTTTCGGTTTCCCCATATCTTTTTGAGCTTATCCATGGCAGACCTTGTTATAGCCATACGACGCTTGATTTCGTCAGCGCATCCATCATTGTTCAATATCAGTGCGCCAAAGTAGATGTATGATTGAACGACATCGCAGTTCGCTATTTTTGTGACCTCTGGTGAATTGTTTTTGGCGCGGTCGACAATCATAACCTTTGTCTTACTGTGGTTGATTTTCAGACCAAATTCAAGACTGATTCGCTCCATTTTACTCAGAAGTTCTTCCATTTGGCTGATGTTCGTTGAGAACAAGGTTGTATCATCCGCGTATCGTAGATTGGCAATTGTGAGGCCTCCGATAGTTACTCCGTCTGTCCAGTTCTCGAGGGTGATTCTCATGATGAGTTCTGTGTAGATGTTGAACAGTAATGGCGATACAATATACCCTTGTCGAACTCCTGCACTAGGGTGGAAATGGCTTGACAATACATCATCTGTTCTAACTGATGCCGTACCTCCTTTCATATAGCTGTCTTAGGAGGTGTACAAGATGCTTAGGTGTACCCATTGCAAGAAGTGTTTCCCACAGCTTTGGCCACTTCACTGAGTCAAAAGCCTTCGAGAAGTCTACAAAGCATATATATGTTGGCTTGTTGAATGAATGAATTAGCTTTCTCAATGTTTTGGCGTATCGTTAATATTTGCTCACGGGTACCTCGGGTAAGTACGAGTAGTTACTGCATATTTTTGTGGAGCCTTTCTTATGCAGAGGGACAAAGATGGTATGAGCTCATTCTTGCGGCCAGGAGCCCATGTGCCATATTTTGTTACACAGGACTGAAAATACTTCCGACACCAAATTCACCAGAAGCCTTTATGGTTTCGATCAGAATTGCGTCTGATCCTGTGGCTTTTCCACTTTTAAGATGTTTGATTGCGGCTCTAACTTCATCCCTAAGAATATACTACACTATAAATAAATCTAAAGCAGTGTTGTCCAATTAGTAGTACGCACACCCACTGTAATATGTGAAGTTACTTTGAGAAATATAGACATAAAACCCTTGACTGGGGTACTTAAATCAATACAAAACAATTACGTCAGCATTACTGTCTATAAGTGGTACACAGGTTTGAGCTTTTTGTTGGTAATGGTACTCAGGCATAACTAATTGGGTACCATAGCTTTAAAGGAACTAGAATATATCTATGTTACCGTAAATGCATTATGAAAGGTATTCTTCATAAATTTGATGTTTGGTTATATTGCAAAAGTGAAATTATAATATAGTGATAAATCTCTTTTATTATCGAATACTCAATTCAGCTGTTCTTTTTCCAAAATCTTAACGCATTATATCTTCTAGTAGTTCCTCATATTAAAAGCTTCATATTAATTAGATTAGAACTGTAACAAAAACTTCGCAGACTTCCCTTCAGTTCATATAAAGGAAATGTCTTAGTAATGTCCTCAATGGAACTGATCCAGAATTTTTTGGAATTAAACGAAGAAGAAGACGATTTCTTCTATTTCGCAACCATCCCTAAATATTAATACAGATATTTTAAGATGTTTCAGCAGATCGACTACAAACTACATTAGAACAAAGTAATTTTTTTTATAGATAGTATTTTATCAAAGCATAGCAAAACAATAACAAAATGACACAAATTTCGTATCTATATCCAGGAAGGCGGCACGGGCTAATTCCGATAAAGGCTCGTTGGATTCTGCGGTTACTAAACATGATCCGTTCACACCCTAAACCGCATGAATTCTAAAAGATTTAGCAAGAAATCTAAGTTTCAGCGCACACCGGATATGTTGATCGTATTGGATGTATCATCAAGACGATTGGTCAACGTGGGGCAAAGTGTGTATTGTAAAAGTAAGGTCAATAATATTGGTCTTGGAATGCGTTCACTTTACTATGCGTTTGATTGTGTAATGTATACGTGGGCTTGTATGTATCGGAAATTTTAGCTTATAGCGTAATCGTAACGTTTGGATATCCCTTGAAATTTAAGTAGAAGCGCGAAAGGATATATACGATGTGTTTTAGCTACACGAAATAGGAACGAGTTTAATACCGACTACCAGGCATATCGATCCAGGCCTTACTGCTACTGACACTTTCTATAAAGAAATCCCTAACATCAATGGCAAACCTCGTAACCGAATTCAGAATTTCAGTATCATTGACAGCAAAAAATATAGTCTTCTCTGTTCGCTTATAAAAATCCTTTAACGGTATTGGGATTTTTTGTTAGCATGATCATGGTTACTTTCTATGTACTGCTGTCTCATTGCCAATTATAATTACATCCTCTCAAAGCTTGAGTCAAATCAATTTCACTTATTCGTTTAATACAAGCATGCATAACTAAACCAAACAGTAGGTCTACAAAAAACATCGTATTTATCTCACGCTCCGTAAGTAGGCTAGAGGTGATTATAGAAAATATTTATATAAATTGAGCGTAACGCATCGTGAGAGATAATTTTATTATAAACCTTTCCCTGAACATCTAATGCCACAAAATGCTTAATCTATAGCAATATTATAAAGATGAAGAGTTCATTATGTTTGAACGAGCTTTTTCTCCGGAAGAGAAGAAAGTATTTAGTCGGAGTGATTTGAATTTTTTCTTGCGTTAGTAAAGTCAGTTTTTGAAGAAAGATATATAATATCACATTGCAACTCATACGTCTAGAGCTGGCACGAGTGATCTAATTTTAAAATTGAAACTGCTTTGTTTATAGATCGCGGACCCATTGTAGTCTACTAAATGTAGTTTTAAGTCCGAAATACTGCCACTTAGAATATCTTTAATCACACTACTCGATCTGAGATATCACGATTGGTAGAAATCATAAGCACTAACTTACGTCAATAGACCAACGAGGCCCATAGCGTGCCTAAGGGCATTAGTAGGTCGAGTCCAACGTTTTTTAAAATGTACTTATTTAAAAAACTGCTACAAATACGATTTAAAAACAAATACTATTATTATGCGGCTTTAGTAATGCTACATTGTCAAGTCGATAAATTACGCAATTTTGTTTCCTATTAGGACAAAGTCGGGCTATTAGGCTTATGAAAAAGTACTGCCGCAGTACGAGGCTATCTACTTAGCTCATACTAATATTACAACTTTTTTAAAGGCTACTAGCAATTTGGTTAACAATTCAATAGCATTCTTCTTTACCCCTCCATCTAAGCTAGTAAGTTCGTGTTAGGAATGAGTTTATCTTGGTAGAGCAATAGGTAGGACTTTATTAGATTTTTACTGCTAAATCGCTAAGCTTAAGAGGACATGCGAAAAGAGTTTCATACAAACGTATTACATTAGAGCCAAAAAATATATACGTCTTCTCATATTGTTTACGATAAGATTATTAAAATTGGTTTAGCTTTGAAGGAGAGAATAGGGGAATACGGAAAAATGATTTTGTCAATATTACATAGGAATAATTAGTTTGAGCTGTCTCTTTTGCACCCAGCGCGACAGCAATAGATGATTTAAACTTTTAAAGAATCTTTTTATGTCCGCATTATCTCCTAAGTAGATCAAACGGTGAAAAAAAAACGCGATTGAAGCTGCACTAGTGTGTTATGAACGTTGCCCTTCGAAAATATATCCAACTAATTATTATTTAGGATGATTATTTTGTAAAACAACTAAGTAATTGAACTATGTACAATGCAAACCATATGTAGCATGTCCGATAACAGTTTTTTTATAAACAATTATTTCTGTCCACATGCAATGTTTATTACAACAAACTATGCCATTCGATATTATTACATTGCGTGCATATATTATGTAACATCTAAAGATATTCATCAACGTAGGTTTAATATAATTTTAAACCCTAATAAGTATAACAAACTTAAGATTGACAAGTACACGTATAACTTTAGTAAGAATCATGAGTTTCTTCGTGCACTTACTACGTGAAGAAGTCAAAGTACTGCGAAGATGACGACTTCCAAGTTTATTTGAAGCGCGATTATTGATAATATAGTCAAAGGCGAAGAAAGTCGAACGGCGAACATAGACGTGCTATTTGAATTGAAATTACAATAGAGTATAGTCATTTGAACCTTTCGGGCGGAGTTCAAGCAATTAATTCTGAATAACGTGTACGCCTTTCATAATGTTAATTAACTTGAATAAAAAACTAAAAGACCTCTGTGCACATATATCTGCCTGCATATTTATTTATTATTATTTATGTATATTCCCAGGGGGGTAGATAGAAGTGTCGAACACTATTTCGTCAAAGATGTTATAGATCTCGCACTATCCTAATTTACTGCACCCATGAAAATGAAATAGGTAGGTCATTTTATTTCATTTTTATTCCACCCTTGTAAAACATTATAGAATGCAATAAAGTATAGAGTATTAATAGGATACCAGATCTCGTAACGCTACTGGAAATTGCCCAATAGAAACATAGAAATATTGACCGACTCAGGAATTACACCTCGAACCTACCCGCGGGATCAAGGAGGTATGTCTAGAGTCATACAACATTTATTTGTATAGACATACCGTCATTACGCGATAGTATAGAAGCCCTAATTTAGGAACAAAACAATCAAATGATTAAAAATGTATACGAACGAACGGAAGCAATAGCAATGTGTAACCGGTTTAGGAACTTTCGGTAATTCTAGTTTTTTAAATGAGCGGTGCGTAAATCATGCCAAGACCGTCTTGTTTTCATGTAAACGTTTACAAAGAATCCAATGATAGAGAATAACACACAATGGGGGCAAAAGGAATGTAACATATTTCATTCATTAACTATCGCACAAGTTTCTCGACGATTACCAACTGATTTCTTACTATGTCTGAATAACTTTAAATGAAGATGAGCACTACTGGAGCACACACTCGAACACTGCATATGGTTTTATAGTTTCGAGAACATTCGTTTTATGTAGAAGTAATTTCAACTTAATTAACTTATATCTTAAGTATTACATTTAAGAAAATTGCGACTCGGGAGACGGCTGGTGGTTTTGAGACGGTATTCATCTTTTTCCGGACAATCATTATTATATAAAGAGGGATGAATCACAGTCTTTTCAGAGAAAGTCGCTTTAAAAATAGCGCCGCCACGTTGCGGCTATAAATTGTCATCTGACCGAAGTCAAAACTGACCAATACTAAAATATCTCTGAACATTATGTCCAATAGGGTTCAAACCTCCGTTCGCAATATACGCTCACGTTAGCAGCTATTAAAACGGCGACCATCCAATCTAAATCTTTATTTAGCTAACTTATATTCAACAAAAGTGTAATTATGTTGCGTTAGCTTCAAAAACGGATCTTAGACGTCCATAACAAATGCAACGTACACAACTGCATAAACTACAATGGACGCTGCTCAAGATATCTTTAGACAGAGATTTCAAAAAGGCTTTTGTTTGTGATACGATCTCCGTGTACGTTGTAATAAGCTAAAATACATGTTTAGACTTTTGTGAGCCATGTGGGCGAGTGGTTACATTATTTACATCCCACTTGTAACGATAATTTTACCAGGAGAGCTGTTCGCCCGGGCGAGGGCCATAAGCTTACGCGGCTATATAAAGCGCAGGGAAGCCTTTAAAGATCGATCGATCAGACGAACCACCCTGTGAAGTGATTCCTTAATAAAAAGGACATATTTGACTCGCCTACGTCCGCGTGTTGCGCTCCCATTTGGAGCCATTAGGGAGATATTTTTCCGCGCGGTTCGTGCATAGTTACGTCACGAGTCGCTGTACTTGGGTGGCGACTGTCGAACGCCGCCGTACTGCTGCTATAGTAATGAGATACGAAAATGACAAGTCTTCGTACTCGCAACAATGCAATGCCGCTATACCAAGTACAATTTCAGCATCGAGGACATCGATACTGACCTTACACAACCCCTGGACGAGTTTTATAGATACAATAATAATGAATGCTAACGACATGGACGTAACGTTGTTTTATTATTCAAGAATCTCTCTTAGGAATACAACTTCTGATATCGTTACTATAATAATATTATTAATGTAAAAGTGCTTTTTTTCTGTACCTTCTTTACGTGTTTTTTAACGGGTATAGCTTAAGGGAAGTAGGACTTGCGACATGCCAAGGCAAATAGTGAACATGAAAACGTCTTTGAACAGAATGGAATATTTTATGTTCTTATAAGGACAGCAAAAATGCGTAGAACAAAATGTGTAGGAAGCTTAATAACATAGGTGTGCTCGAATTTTTTACTTTTAAATTCTTTCTTGGCAACTATGTAGGTAACTCAAGGTCGTGTTTCAGGTAAATTTTTAGTTTGTGTAACGGCATTGGTCTCGACTTTTAGAAACGTAACTAATTTTATTTAAAATGAGGATTAAAATTAAATTATAGTTCGCTTTACCGAAGTCGGATACGGCGTGAGGAAACCTGGGTTTTCAAAGATATGTAGATTATGGCTTTCATGGCCATAGATTACTGTGTAACATATACCTTACAATCTATAAAAGGGTATATCAATCACAGTTAGCACTAAAAGAAATTTATAAGTTTCAACTTATGTTTATAAAAATATGCAAATCTTGACATTTAGACAGTTTAATCTATCTTCGGAGACTTAAACTTATAATGACAAAACGGATTACGTGTTAATACTCTTCCTTTAACTGCAGTTAAACTTATACCCTCCTGTCTTCATATGCATGAAGTAGAAGTGACTTCATAGTAAGTCAAAGTAATCAAATAAAAAATAGTTCTAGTGATAATCATCAGAATCGTCACTACAGTGTGATTAGGTACACACCATACGTAACAATATACATGCGTAAGAGCATTTCTTATATAATATTAATTTTCTTATACATATTATATTACCTATAGTTATATTTGTGTATATATACAATATATTGGAGGTCTCTTCGTATGTATGTAAATATAATTTAACAAAATAAGGGTTCTCATTATTCCATGATATACAACCTGCCAGAAAAGACGCAGAAATTTCATGATACCTTTGTATTTCAACCAGAAATAATATGGATTTTATATTTTGCTATTTCATAGGAACTGCTCTATTATTTAGATGTTCTATGAACTAGTTAATAGTTTATATTACTTACAAATAATTTACAGTCGTTCTTTTTCAATGGTATCGGCTAAATTTCAAGCCATAATTATGATTTTCTATACAAAAGACTTTTAAGTGATTGCATTGCTGAAGGAATTTTTCGCGAGACAAGTATGGAATTCTTCAAGAGAATTAAATATGTCGGGTATAAAAAAGAAAATTGTTGAGGTCCACGGCCCAAGAATATAACCACCACACTATACATACTGTAAATTATTACATTGTCTGTGTTACCTTAATAGAAAAGATTTGTATTTACGTGTGTAAACACAAAAATAACCGTTCGTAAAATTCTTTCATCATTAGAAAGGTCCTTTATCTAAAAGTGTCATAGGTTAAATAACATCACGCTAGAAGCTCAAGAGCTGAGCAGATCATGACTGTGAGTGAAACTGAGGCCTAGCTAGTACACAAATGATATTAAAGGGGTGTCAGTATATACGTGCGTCGGTTGCAGACAAACGAAAGTTATCGATTAGTTAAATACGTACTAGACATAATAGCGAATGCAGCTGTGTGTGCGAAGAGGTCAAGGCGGGTTATGCTTTATTTTACTAACACAGACGGTGAGGGCCGCACTCGTTTATGTTTCGTGTTCAAATTACCTTCTGTTGCTCAATGGATTGTGCTTTATTGAACATTGATTACTAAAAGTTTTATTGTCTTAGAAATGAGTCATTTTTTGTAGTTATTTTTTTATTTGGCTTTATTTTCTATAAATGTGCAATGTCCAAAGCAAAAAAATATAGGTACTTATAATATAAAAAACTATTGTGTTATTTTTGGTACTCATTTCTTTGTCTTCTTCTCCCCTAGCCTTTATCATTCCCAAGTCACTTGGGATCGGCTTTCTAGTCTAACTGGATTTGACTAGATATCAGTTTTTACACGGAGCGACTGCCATCTGACCTCCGCAACCCGAAGGCTAACGATACCCTAAGGCTAGACCAATGTCAGGATATTAGAGGGCACTGACTTCCCAAATAACGACTGCCATAGATGTTCGTGGCAGCCGGGACCGACGGCTTAACGTGCTCTCCAAGGCACGGAGCAGGCGATAATTGTAAATCAATACGCACATAATTTCGAAAAGTCATATAACTTCCGAAAGGCAGAGGTGCGCGACGTGGGTTTGAACCCGAGACCCTCAATATTGCAGTCTGCTGGTCTCCCCACTGAGCTATCGCTGCTTTTACTCATTTCTTTGTCAACTACAATAAAACTATTAATAACACTTACTGTAACCTATTTGTAAATTAAAATAGTTTTGCTTTATTGAAGCAATGGAGATATGGCAGGATTGTAATAAGTGGAAATACATTTTTCTATCTACCCCTCTTGCTAATTATTAACGTGACGTGAATATAATATTTGAATGCATAATTTTGAAATACAAAATGAACGTATATATTTCAATAGAAATTCTTATAATATTTCGTTTTAGACAAATATAATATTATTTAAATAAATATGTTATGATATTATGACATTGAAAATAAATAACGGAAATTTGAAACATAATGTCTGCAACAACTAATATTATATATATCATATTACGTGTGCATCAAATTATTGCTTCTATTTTATTATAATAATATGACACCACAATAAAATAATGTGAACAAAAATTTACAACAGAAACTTATTCACAAACTATTGCAAGAGTTATTTTCTTTTTAATAGCACTCTACATGCCACTTATAATTATATCACAAAAAAATATACGAAAGACAGGACTATTTCATCACTTATAAATTCATTATATGTAAGTTTTTTGAAGCAGCAAGAGCATATAACAATGCGATATCACAACAAGTGAAATAATTAAAAACTAATGCTATTAAAACTGATTATTTTTAACCTAAAGATAAAGCGCGGATCACGTCCACATCTGGTTGGCACGACCGCGGTACGAATGTAAGCGCTACTCTGTCGTGGTAATCGAGAGGGCAGTAAGTCAGAAAAGGCAGTTTTAGAAAACAGCGCGAAGATTTTGTTCCAATTTTAGCGTTTGTGATAAAACTATATACTCGATTTTTATGTTATATATGTCAAAATAAAGGAAATAAATGTTGTTTACAGTAAAGAAGCATAACAAATCGGTAATTTAAAAAAATTGCCTTCTTTGACTTACTGCCCTCTCGATTACCACGGCAGTACTACTACAAAGAATATGGGCGTCCGAAGCTTATCAATTGCTATGGGGCACTGCGCGCGTGGTACGAGTGATCGGAGCCAGCGCGCAGCGTTACAATGACGTACACAACAAACATACCGACACATTACATATATAACAAATAAAAACAAATATTTATCGCGTCACAAAACCAATTGTTTTACGTATTACGCAGTAACCCTGATTCTAACAACGTGCGCGTACGTATTGAATATGCATTACGACATCGTCAAATTCGCTTAGAGTAGATAAAACAAACAAGATAAAATAAAAATAATGATAAATATAAGGTTGGTGGTACTTGTTTTTAAAGGTGGCATGGTCTAGGAAGTCGCTCTCGCTATTAGATTAGTCCAAAGATCGCGTCAGTACGTCGTGGTGGCGCGACTGCTTAGCAGTGACGTTGCACATTTCGGGCGTCTAGTCTACCAACAAGACCGACGCTAGACACAGCGGTGGAAATCGTTTACAAAACCAATACATACAAATATCGAAGTGGTAGGGCAACAACGTTCGCGTTCTAGTGAATTGAAATTCAATAACATACCGAGAGGGGAGCATTTGTAATGAATTAGTATATTTTTAACTGTTTATCGAGCCATACATATATCTAATATACGCAGTGATAACCTAAATCAGTAAAACTATTTCGACAAGGAGTAAAAATGTCATGAATCCTTTTCGAAAAAGGTTTTATTGCTACCTCAAGTTTGGCAGTGGAGTAGTTTGTATATATTTGAAATATTATACGACAATACTAACAATTTTTTTACTTTGTATGTAAGATTGAGCCTAAATTGGAAAATCATTTAAAAGTTCGTTTTTGTAACTAAACAACGTGCCTGAAGTATTTTTTTAAACCTTTTCACTAACAAGCATTTTTGAGTTTGACAAGCTATCGTAAACACCATAGGCATAATATGTAAAAATAAGGGCAGAGTGTATAAGACAAGAAAGTTTTGATGTACGACAAGTGATCCATCATAATCGCGCGCACGCACAATTACTGTAAAATTTCCTACGAGAAGTTATCATAATGAATTTTTTAAACATGCAATATTTATATATGGTGATGAATGTTGTAAACACTACATGCATAATTAGTTTCTATTGTTGGATACGAAACACATTATGAATTTAATCTTTATATTAAAACGTGAAGCAAAAACGGTTTTACTCATTTTCGAGCATATAGTACACACAGAGGATTGATTTGGCATAGTTAAAGTTTATGGCGAAGAAGAGCCAAAAACTAGAATGAATGAAAAATATATGTAAAAAGCTAAAATTTCGACCGTCTGAACTAATTTATAAATGCGTAAGCGTGTTTTGTTTAGCATTCTTTCAAGAAGCAAAGGAACGACGTAAATTTTTTGCATAGAAATAGTTTATAGGCCCGTGAATGTCATCAGCTTTTATCCCGGCCAAAAATGCACGGTTCCTATGGGACATTTATTTTCCCATAGAGTCACGGGACAGAAGCTTCGAGTAAAAGAGTCTTGACTTATATTATAGACTATTTTATAGTTATTTTTCACGTTTATGTTAAGAAAACTATAGGTGATATTGCTAAAAGGAATGGAAGTAACAATAGTACAACTTAAGATCGAAAATAAGTAAACTACACGTATTAGCAACGTCTTGATCGATATAGATTTTACAAAAAGGTTTTTAGGTATACTTATTATTTACTTTTTGTACTAATAAAAGACAACTTTTCCACTCAAGAAAAGCGCTGTACTATGCAAAAATTGAAACAACTGAATTAACTATCTGCGGTCCACAAAAGTTGCCAGTAGGTTTTGGGCCCGCGTCACTCGTCGTACAAAGCAAGACGATCATAAAGAACGCCATCCTTGCAGACAAAATTATAGCCATAACATATGCATATCCCAATTCGCTTTCAGACGCTTGTTGAATTAAAATTACGTCATGTGTATGTAAACAGTACAACAGCTGCACATAGATAACTTTAAGTATTGTACGTAATTTACTTAAACCGGCAGCGTTAAATGACCGAACAGTAACTTCCTGACTACTCGAATATGCATAGCTTACCTACGAAGAGCTATGTCGTATGAGGAAAATTCCGTTTCTTAGGTGTTAAAGTTTGGTAAACATAAGAATTCTATAAATTTCTTAGTGATTATATAAAGTACGTTCGATTTTTGAAATTCAAAGCAACAAAAAAATTGGTTAACAGAAGGTCAAACACATATCAAGTGCTGGTATTGGCTGACCGAATTAGCAAAAACCAGTCAAATTACTTGTTATGAGTTTAATTTTGACACATCGTTGATTAACCTTTCGAAAACCAGGTGTTAAAGTATACCTACGTGTGGATTCTAGACATTCAATCCTAATTTATTTAATCCCTGTGGCAGGAAGTTCCCAAGACAATCTTGGCGGAAACCAAGATCGTTTAGGTAACTTATTTATGGCTAACTAGTTTCGTTGGTGCGTTTTTTAAATAGCTTATATACCTTTGGCCAGTTTTCAGCCTACTTCCAAATTAAATCTGAAATAAAATTCAAGGGTTTAGAAGTGAAAACGGAACAGGCAGAGCTAGAGACTTTAAGTTCTCTCGCATTTATGATTTTAGTATGGATTCACGTCGGGAGTTGTTATTGAATAGATATCCGCGCTGTCCACGCTATCAATGAATGAATTCTATTAACATTATATTATATTTTAAAACTTGTCTGTTTTAGGGAAAAGTTATCAATAGAATACGGTGTCAGACATCAATGAATGGTATATGATCTATTGTCTGACCTTCCCCCTGGCACCTGCATATAGATTTATCCTACCCCATAAAATAAAAATGATAAATACAAAGTGTTTGATTGTCCTCTTTTCAAGTTGCTAAGCATGCCTAATTCTTTTTGCCGTTTTTATTTAATTTGTTGTGAAAAAATGAAAATAATTTTAGAAGTAATTTTGACATTTTCAGATAAGCCTGTGAGCGATGACATAGAATAACTTTGCTCTTACTTGGGGCCTATCGTCGGTTAGACTTGACTTTGACTTTTTTTATGACATTGTTTGGAGCATGGACTTTGCAAATTTGTCCGATAAAGGTTCGTGAATACGTTTGTCCCACGTGGGTCTTAAAAACATAGCTGTTGAAATGTAGTAAGTAACACCACTATACAAGCGTGAATCTATGTACCAAGGAGACAGTAATCAAAGAGTGTTTGTAAGAAGAAAAGTTATGAGTACATTGGGTAAGCTTTAAAAGTAAATAAACCATCCCTCTTTGAAATTAATTAATCATCAAAGCTGACAATTTATTAGTAGGTATAATATTGAGATAAGATCTGTTGTACTTATGTACTTACAACAAAAAATAAATAACGAAACCGGCTTTTATGGTTTCATGTATTGCTTCTATGCATACATATTTATGTACAAACTATAATAATATTTAATCTGGTGCTATTATAGAAATGTGACTGACCTATTAACTATTCAAATGATTTACCAACCATGTGATGTAATTATTTATTTTAATTATACTATAGATTATAAACACTTAAGAGTTTTTAGGACTATGGATTATCAGTGTAGCGGGAGACTTTAGAAACCCTAAGGCTCGAAAGCATTCTCTATGGTTAATGTAATTTGGTTTTTAGGGAACCATTCCCACATAGTGCTAGTAATGATTCATCTACATGGTATTTAAATGGCTCAATCTTTTGAATCTTAAACAATACACACGGCTACACATCAAGTTAGACAACCTATATACGCATAACTACGCTACATACAAAATAGAGAATTGTCGTAAAGGGACAGTGCATAGTGGTGTCGATGTAATGGTAAAGATAGAGCGTCGCCTCCCGTTCAGCGTGAATGAGACAAAAATATAACGCACTCTCGCACGATTCGCAGCGTTTAACTTCTAATAGTTCAAAGTCCAAACAGTCTAGGTTGATATGTCGCTGTGTGTACGTAGCTGAAATTTTTACAGTTATGTGTTATTTATATTTAATATGGTGATAATCAATTGTATGTATATGAATGGTATACACCTCATATTTTTACGGGAACAACAAAATTTAAGTTGTTATCTGTTGTGTAATGAGCTTCGATCAATAATAGCAACTAGATATCGGGTCACGTACAAAATCAAAGCTAAATGCTGTCCGCGTGACAATACGTACAAACGGAGAGCAAAGTCTTCAGTTTTAAATTCAACCTAATTACAACCATGGCACCTAGTAATAAAGTCACAAATCTTCAAAATATTATCTAATATTTACGATCATTCGTCACATAAAACGAGCAAAGCAACAACATTTAGTGTGAAATCAACCTTAAATGGCAACAAATAAAGTACTTTTTCCTGTTATTGCCTTGAGAGCTACATTGTTTTGTTTCGTTTATTTTTGTTATAAAAGTTTGTGTGTGTGTTGGCGAGCCTTGGCCAAACATTTGTAGCGGTGGTTTAAAATCGGTAATTTTGTTCAAAATTTGATATTATTTGTTAGTTTAAAGTTTAAAATATAACTTATTCTTCATGTAATACCGAAAGTAAGATACTCCAACCGTTAAATTGCTTTTTCGGGCATTATTTTTGCACCTTTTGAATACACACTGCGGCATTGTAAGATGTGTTTACATTGGCTGAGTTTCAAGCGAACTAAACAAAATAAGAGCTCACGTCTCAAGTGAGCTGTTATTTACCGAGACGTATTTTTTGCGCCGACCCGATATCTAGTTGCTATTGTTGATCGAACGTAATGAGGATAACACAAAAACAAATAAAACATCTATTGGTTATTGTATGACTTAAAAAGGTCATATACAAACACCTACTGTTGTTGTGCCCGACATGACCCATAATTGTTACCAAACCTAACTATAAGATCTTTTATACACCAAGGAATGCAATAAAGTTTGCAGGAAAATGCAGGAAATATTTGTTAGCCAACTTACTACAGTATATATGATGGGAACAAGTAAAGCCATGAATAGGGCTGTGCACAGACAATCTATACAAACTTTTGAAATTCACTCACATAATGCGTATAAGCTTAAGACTTCTTTTTTACTTGTGCAATAATTATAACATACAGATTACTCAATCCATACAAAAAACATGTTTATTCTGACTATTTTAATGTTTACTGAACACAACAAAAGCTATTGAAGATAGCATTTTACATCAGTTCTTTAAAAGAAAGGTTTTATATCTCAAAGAACTAAAAATGGCGTCTAGACAAATATTTGATAAAAATATGATTTGATTACTCATATGTCCTCTATGAAAGGTTATAATTTTTTGTCAACATTAATAAGCTGATACATATTATGTACTAGATGTGCCCGCGGTTTCACCCGCGTTTATGATTATTGCGCCCCGTGGGTTGTAGCGTGATGTTATGTAGCCTATAACCTTTCTCGGTAAATAGGCTATCCAACACAAAAATATTTTTTCAAATCGAACCAGAAGTTCCTGAGATTAGCACATTCAAACAAACAAACAAACAATCTCTTCAGTTTTATAATATTAGTATAGATTTGACAAAACTATAGCACATGAATTTGAATGTGATTAAGTTTGTAGTTGTTCATAACACAACAGAGAAAACATTAATAGTAATAAAAAAAGCATAATAGAGGCGAAGTGTTGAAGAATAATATCAATATCAGTAGAAGACAATTAGGCAAAGGAGATGCACATTTTCTTTTTATGATGTTTCATTTCTGTGCAAGCATTGCTGTGATAGTAATTATAGGCTAAAGACATCACAGTGAGCATGTCCCTCTCACCACTAGCTTAAAATGTTTCCACACATGCATGTGTTAGTTTAGTCTCTTTGAAGTTTTAAGTGTTATCATAGTGTCAAATAGAACTATTGAGTTTTTGTTGCTGTTACTTCATTGTGTAATCAATTAATTATTCTTGATGTTGTGTATGTATGCAGGCAGTATAGAACCTCTCTAGAAGCGATTGGAAATGTCACTGACAGACAACTGTGCTTACTGCTTAGTATACAACAATTACTAAGATTGTATATAGAGAATGCCATGCACTTAGAACAGTTCAAGACTTAGAGTAACAGAATTATCCAATAACAAAGTTCACCTAGGGATTGGAGGCCCATATAGGTGTAAACTTATCTTCCAATTGTGGATAATAGGCAGTCAAATTTTGAACCATTGACTCAGTTAAGTAGTATACAATATTTGTATACAGTCACACCTGCTTTCTAGAAGGCAGGACCTATGAATTTAAACTTGCTACCATCCTGACATATCTCTTTACAATTTTTATACTGAACTTACAAAAATGTAGCTCAATTAACATATATTTGATTGTGGTATCAAAACATTTTGTTACATTATTGTTTGTTTACATATGGCTAAGCTAACATCCTACGTTCATTCAACTCTGATTGGTACAAGTAGTAAATTGGTTCTGATAAAATTGGGATAGCTTCTCATTCTATAAGTGTTGTACACACAGGACATCTCCCCACAGATAAACAATGTAACCCTAGTAAGAATGAACTCCAGAGAATCATATTTCTGGTACATTATACTTCAGATCTATTGTTTTTTCAATCTACTATGAACTTTATACATTTGGAAAAATGATTTTTCATTATGTTACTTGATTCATATATTAAAATAGTTGTAAGAAATACATTATTGTATACTGGCCTCCAGCCAATCCTAAAAAAATTGAATTGCTGTGGCAGTATAAATGAAAATATTAAACATATTGTATCAGTTAGTCAAAGATAGGGTAAGATACATTTTGTTTACAGACTATGAAAGTGTAAGTATTTCAACATCTATATACATAATAACTGGTAATTTAAGGGACAGAATCCTAATGTGATTTAAGTTAACAATGTTTGTATAACTGTACACTCATAATTGAAAGGAACCACAAAACAAAATGTAATAAAAACTTAATTACCACCTTTACCTACCTATAGAATCATCAAAATGGTTATGAGGAAGGAAAGTTTAGATCATAACACAATTAAATAATGTAATTTTTGCCATAGTGAATCACTAATAGGTCCATAATTGACCATTGTAACTTATTTATAAAATGAATATCAATCAAAACATGAGTCAACCTTTGATTCATAATCATTTTATTATTAAAGAAATGTG
The DNA here is from genome assembly GCA_963564715.1 of Catocala sponsa. Classification (NCBI taxonomy): domain Eukaryota; kingdom Metazoa; phylum Arthropoda; class Insecta; order Lepidoptera; family Erebidae; genus Catocala; species Catocala sponsa. Next base: position 5,371,861 of record OY751337.1, read on the forward strand.
AGACTACTTTTTTTTAGCATGGGTAAGGAATTCTTATAAGATAAGTACTTATTGCAAAACGATTTTGCATAGTACGAGAAATTTAAGATGACAGCTACAACACTATTTGAGTGTCAAATGACACAGTTTTGGTATAAGCATTTGTAATATAGAATATTAGAAAAGAATAATAATATAGGGACAACTGACCAGCCGCTTCAAGCAGAGCTTCAAGTCGTGCCTGCATCTCTGGGTCGACGGCCCTATCTGCATCTTCATGGGTCAGGAGGAACTTGGATGGCTCTGCACTACCGCCTTCTTCTTCCATCTCCGCCTGTCATACAAATAACACACCATTCAGTTCATGTTTCTAATCACCAGGCTTGATCACTAGAATTATATCAATATTATTATAGAATATCAATCAGGGATTCAATGACAATAATTTATAATAAACAAAGAAAGAGGTAATTGCATAAAAATCTTATGAAAATATTACAAAAAATGCTTACTTTTAATTGTTGTTGTTATAAAATTGTTATCAATATTCAGTATGTTACATTGCTTAGTCATATGATTTTAAGGTTAACATTTAGCAAGGCATTTGTTATGATACACTTAGGTTCACGACACCAAAAAGCAATAGAGGTTAGTTATATTAAAACTGAACATTCCACTCAAATCCATTTTGTGTAATGGACAATGTAGGTTGCAGATTAGTAATGTTAACTAAAATTGGAATGTTGAAACTCAGACAAAATAGTATGTTAGAATCACAAGGACCATTCAACATAAAGAAAACAATTATATGTGGTAACTGTCCATAGCACACACATTATGCAGGTTAACGGTAAGAGTCACTCAAACTGCAACAGCGATTGTTGTTGGTGAAGCTCTGGCCACTCAGTAATGTTGTCTTCGACTTACCAACAGGTCTGGCCTGCTAAGGCACAAACAAGCCAGCAAGATCTATAACACCAACGAGAAACATGTGAGATGTACTGACAATGTGGTGCATAAGGACGAGTTTACAGCTAAACATTACTGTCAATGGTCCTTGCAATTCACCAGTAACCGTAGTTTTTGCGCGAATTATCACTAGACCTAGAGTACGGCTTGACCGTTCGTGACGACACAAAACATTCCATCATCGACAACATTTGTGACGAATCCAGTAGAAAATTATATAATTCGCACATTCATAGTAAAATAACGCCATGAAAATCCATTATTCAGAGATTTACATCGTCTGAATGCATGTGATCCGAGAAACATGGCCACCGCACATCAATCCTTATTCAAAACACAAATAGACAATGAAAACTATCTTACGGCGGATTAGCCCATATACATCGTAGAATTACAAAGAATCAACTGAATACTGTCTAGGAGCGGCTGGCATAAATAATTTCATGCATTACTCAGTAGTACGTATGTACTTATGACTTTCTGACGTTTTACGGAATATTTGGCAAGCGACGTACTATATTCAGAATGTAAAATAGATTAGTCCGTTTCAGCGTGCTACGCACGATTTCAAGCAATATTGCTGATGGGAAAGTAGTTTCGGTAATAGATGAAACTGTACGGTTAGAGCAGACATGTACAAGATGTCCCTTGCACAGTATTTAGAGCGGTACAGATAATCACATTCCCTCACTGCCACCGCCTCTGCCGAAAACAAAACACGTTTTACCTCGGACACAGAGTCATCCTCGCTTTCCGAAGAGTCCGTCATGTATTTGGCAGGCGCTCCTGAATACGTTTCGGTTTCCGATTTGGCCGGACTCGAAGCCGAACTTTGAGGAGTGGACGATTTTACCACATCAAGTTGCACATTCACCTTATCGATATTTCGGTTTTCAGACTGTCCAACATTCTGCATCTTTGTCCTAATCCAATATAACTTAATTAGTCTTTTAGTATCAACACTTTTATTACGAAATTAACGCGATCTTATATTAGCAAACAAAATTTATTTCGTCATTTAGCCAGGTTGATACCCGCCATGTCTACTACTATGGCGAGGTTCCCGGATGCTTCAAGTAGGCTAACCAATTATCTCCCTCTGGCGAAGAAATTTTGAACTTTCCGAAACGCCATCTACCACCAAAAATTTAAAACTGTCATCATAGACACTCAGTTAGATTTTGTTAGACATTAGCAAGAAGATGTTAGTGCCGGTTACTTAAGATTTATTTTTGTAAATATTGAATAACAAAGTAAAAAAATACTAAAATATATTCAATCTATTAAAGTTACTCTTTTATCTGTTTTACTAAGAAACTTGGTCATTTAATAAGTTAAAAATAATTATTTTAACTTTGTTCATAGACAATTTAGTATTTGTTTGTATGTACATGACCTAATCATTGTTTTATGAAATGTTTAAAATAATTTTTAACTAAAATAAAGTTATTTTATTTAGCATTTGTAAATTTTATGCAAACTATAGTAGTAATCAGAACAGACTCATTTCACAACACAAAATAATACGTTTTAAAAGCATCTTTGATAAATAATCAAGATTACAGTTTCGAGTTCAAGATTTTTTTTATACTACGTCGTTAATTTATTTATTATGGAGCCAATGATAATATATTTAAAAAAGGACATCATTGTGTGAAACATAAAATATAAAGGCTATCAAATTATGGCAAGAAACAAAACTTCAATGGACTCTTCATGTTTACCCAATAGCCAACCAGTACACAGGAAATAAATTTGTTGACCAATAGGATTAACGTGCAACATTTTGACAACGGCACATTGTTGCCATATCTGGGGATTTACGGGAGCCCCTCTCTGGTGTATATTAATTGGTTTTGGTTTAGCAATAATCATCTGGAATTCTGGACCGTGTAATATTTTCTTTAGTATAAAAAGTATGTACTCTGTCTTTGAGTCGATGTGATATTTTCTAAAGGGTTGCCAAGTTCATAAATATCTGGAAATCTTTAAAAACAAGAAAAATGAATGAAAATATTAGATTTAGGAAATTTCGTCTTGTAAAATTAGAAATGAGATAAAAGTTCACATTGTTTTGAATAAAAAGCCAATCATGTGTGTGTGAATTGTTTGTCTAACAATAAGTTAGTAAAACCATATAATAAAATCAGGTGGATAACATGATTTCCACATTCATAAAGGAATATTATTGAACAAATATTTATTTCGATGTAAAATGGTTTTAGCGGAGTATAATGATGTGTAGTTAATGAAATAACTAAGCACGATGGCACGGGACGGTGATTTGCCTACCATTTTTAATCCGAAGCGTGTTCGCGCTCCTTCTGTGATAATAACTAGTGAAGAAGTGGTGGAAAGCGAGAGAAATGTCGGTGAAGGTGATAGGGATCGGCCGAATGGTCCGCCGACACCGTTAAGTCCTCGGGCTCCTCTCACGCCGCAGGCCTCTGTGTGCTCGGCGCCCCCGTTGACTACTCAGCCATCACTGCAGCAGGCTTACAGCGAGTCAGCTGCCAGCAGCCAAGATGAAGAGCGCCAGTTGAGGGACAAGAAATGCCCACGATCCTGTTGCTCAAAATTCGCTAAAAAGGTGAAGACACTGCCTTATATAATATGTATTTATCATTTATTAAATTTAGTTAAACAGTAGAAATCATACATCATTTTCTATTTCTCCAGAAGAGAAGGCAGAGAAGCGGAAAGAATTACAACTAAATTTTTTCACATATAATATTATATGGCTGCTGGATTTACCAGGCTCGGTCTTGTAACTGAGGATTTCATAACAGAAAACTTAATACCCTTGGCCTCACACAATCCCATGCAAACAAGTTCAAGATTATGCTGAGGCAACAGTGTTTTATTGTCATAATTATTTAAAACTATTTTTGTTTCAGATCTATTATGGCATCTGTGTGATGTTGGTACTTACAACGAGCTGGGTGACTTCAACTCACTGTATAAAGCATATGTATTTGGAAGAGTATCCACCTAATATTAATGGTTTGGTCTACAGTACTGAGTCTTCTTCAGTTTACAATAACTACACATCAAGAATGCACACAAATGTAAGGAATTATATATCAGCAATAAATATATACATTCATTGTAGAACAGTGACAACCTTTATGTAAGCCCAGATGCCTGCCTTGGTAGCCTGCTTAATCCAGAATATATTATGATTTATTATATTAAATCTAGCACTTGCATGTCTTCAAGTGTGCTTTGGTGAGGTCAAACACAACATGAAGAATAAAGTGGAAATAAGAGATTTTACTTTCATTAGTCTAAAAAGACAATATACATTTGATTTTGGCTTGCTTTATACTAAACATGAAGCCTTAGATAGGCATCTGTTGCTAAAATCTCTAAATGTCTTTGCTAAATTCTCGAATGATTCATGCTTATATACAAAGTTTTTGTAATGCTGCCTAAGTCAGGGTGCTCTCTAATACAAAAATACATTATCATCGCAATATGTATATTATTAGTAGATTTTCTATTCTAATACAACTCAGACTTTTTGAGTAAATATTGGTCTAATGTTATATTATATTTATTACAGCAGCTGTACAATGCACCGTTCTTCACGGCGTGGTTCTGCACAAACTGGCTAATATTGTTCTACCCTCTTTACTTGATTGTGATGCTAATACACAATAAGTGCAAGTCAGCCAATGATATTGTGTTTGATGCTTTCAGTGACTTTAAAGAAAAGGGATTTACTTTTGGTAAGCTATTCGTTTTTTCTTTACAGAACTCAAGGCTCTAATTGCCTCTTAGGCATTTGATGATGTGGTTTATAATAATTATTTGTTGCAGTAATATTGTATTGAACTACATTGATTTATTAACAATTTATATGTATTTTTGTATTTAAATACAATGTAATGTCTAGTCTATACCCAACAGTGAGCAAAGACTGCTGGTTTCCCTACTGACAGTTTTAAGGCTACCAGGCAAACCTGCTCATCTCCTATGAATATAAGTACAAAAATATCAAAAAATTAAAACAAAGTTACCAATATACCATGGTCAGAAGCGTATTAAGGCGGTGATCCATTTGCGAGTAAAACCGCCGGTACGCCAACGAACTCGCGAGTCAAAGGTCTAAACCGCCAATGGAGCACTTAAAAGTCTGCGGACTTAAAAACCGGCAAGCATGCTTGCTGGCTCTTTGTGCATGCTTGAAATTCTAAGTCCGCGGTGCAAAAAACCGCCAGTGGATGAGTCGAGCCGACAGTCTTTTTGCGAACTTGGTGGCGACCGCACGCGCGGCAACTTCCAGTAGCTACCTACACAAATGGATTTACGCTTTCATCATCGCTCGTTTCGACATCCTCAAATAATTTCTATAGTCATTTGGTACACCAATAAGCTCTGACAGTAAATTTAAATGGGACAAGCGTTGTCTTTCTTGCAGCCAATTTTTTACCCACACTTTATAGCGTCTTTTCTTCTTTTTTTGTTCTTTCTCCTGATGTAACAATATACCCAAGTAACAAAGTAACTCAGTCTGGGAGCACGCCATGACTTCGCCAAGGATGAGAGTAGACTGTTTGGAACGCTAATGGATCATCAACGTGAGTCGACGAGCCAACGATTTATACCGATAGCTCGCCGGCTCGCAAATGGATCACCTGCTTCACTCCCACATTTCGCCAGCTGTAGTTTTTTCCTGCTTAATAAGTGGCGAGACTGCCGTTTACTGGGCTCAGCTCCAGACGCCTTACTGCTAAAGATAATTTTCAGACAGGATAACCTAATAACACTTAGTCCATAACCTAGCATCAAACCTGGGACGTCATGCACAGCAGTCGCGTACATTACCGCTGCCCCACCTAGGCAGACTCAAAAACTAAATATTATATTATTTCCTGGCAATAGTTAGTATGCTGAAGTTTCTACAGTTGTTGGCTTTTTCTTTGCTTGCCCCCTAGTCCAATTATAGGAATAAGTAACGTAAAACGTACACCCAAGCAACACACCCCCCCAATTGGTGTCTATCAACATATCAATGATTAGGGCAGTCATAGAGACACACTAATAAATACATAACGGCTTTTTATTGTTTAATGTTGGTTTTATAAAATATCTAAGCATAGGCAAATCAATTAATTTCCAAACAAATATGATAGACATGTGTTTTTTTAATTATAAACGGCAACTTGTAATAATTCCTGTGTCGCAACGGACCGAAAGAACACCTAGGCTCGGACTTTGTGGATTATAACATTTTTGTCCTATGTGTAGATCGAACCCACAACGTTCGGTGCGGCGACAGTGGCGAGGCGACCATTTAAACTACTATCCATGCAGTCAAAGTCAGATTGTAATTGTACAACTCAAAAGAAATTGTAGGCTATGTTTTATATGACTTCTATTTGTCATTGACGTTTTCAGCTTGGCTGAGTTTAATTACTGCTATTAACAGTTTAATTGAAAGGTGTCTGCATATAAGTAGAGGCAAACATGATATAATAAATTATGTAAATGTAGTTTCCAAGTACAGGGTATTGATCCATCAACTTCTAAAACTGTGTGTGTCATTATTTATTGATGTTATTGATTTTTAGAACGTCCTGGCTCTGACTGATATTGGCGATGCAACGGATGGTTATTGTGCAAAAAATCGTTTCGCGCTATGTACCTACGTAACACACGAACGGTGGATAAATCCCTACCGAAATATTTATTTCTGAATAAGATTAGAGATGGGCGAATATCGTATATAAGTAAACCAGAATTTTCGAATCTTCAAATAACATATCGAATATTCGAAATTATTCGAATCGTAAATGAATATTCGATTACGATTCGGATTGTAATCAGTGATCAATGAATTGATCCATATTCGGATGTGCGGTCATACTATGTACGATTAATCAAAATTCTTTCACTAACTAAAATATCTTTGATTTGTTGACAAAGGCAAATCCATATTTTAAGCCTCAAATACCAAATCTCTAGGAAAACTAAACTTCGTATCATGTTTTCAGATGTCATCTAATATTAGTTTGACATTTCTAATTTTAGATTTAGTCGCTGTGTAAATGTTACTTGTGCGATTCAGAATAGTATGACGTCATTTGAGCACTTCTTGTATGTAGCGCTATCTGTTAGATGTAGGCGGAAGTTCTTCGTCTGTGCGGAGTCGCCACAACGGTTTATTTTTTAAATATTTTTTGTTTTCGACTTTGTGTGTCTCTCAAGTGGTCTTCTTGCCACTGCCTCTGCGCTGAGTGTTGTGGATTCAATCCCCACACGGGACAAACATTTGTGTGATCCACAAGTAGTCGGTCCGAGTCTAGCTTTTCTTTGTGTCCGTTGTTCGAATGTTTTGTAGTGCCCCGCGACACATGCATTATTACAAGTACGAGAGTTGTATTTAAAGAAGATATACAATAACACGTAATGTTAATAATATTTTATTTTTACAGCACGTTTCATAAGCCGCTGCGGACTGTTCTGCCTTCTTTGGGTTGTAACAATCTACATGTACACATATGCACTGAAGATACTGCTATCCACCGATGTGCTCGCACTCTTCGCCACTAACGTATCATGCATCTACCTTCTGTCTTGGGTTATACTTCACGAGCAATTTGTTGGCGTTAGGGTGAGTACCTTATATAATCACAAACTAGCGCGGTTTCGAATACGTTTATGAGTCTCGAGTGGCTCGTAGCATGATGTTATATAGCCTATAAACTTGCTTAAGTATTAGGGTATCAAATGCAAAAATAATTTTTAAACCCGCCTGGTACTTTTAAGAGATAAACGTTTTCAAACAAAAAATAAACAAACTTTTCAAATTGTTCGTTATTATATTAAAGTATAGATTAGATTGATGACTGACAGTTATTTACATATAATGTTTGTTATGCGCGTGTTCGGTTCGACAATGTTGAGTAAATTTGATTGTGTGCCATGCCGATTTATGCCGACCCAAATACACATACCTGCACATTTCGATGAGTATTGTCGAGCTGTATTTGCGCAAAACTCATTATTTACCTGAATGTATGTTCGTTACATAGAATATATATAGGAATCCCAGGGTCTAATTATGTAAAATGTCAGTTAGGGCGATATTATTATCGAATTAAAAATTTGTAGATCGTGGCGGCCATACTGTGTGACACCGGCATAGCCCTTCTGGCGTATATGGATGGTATCACTGGGAGCTCAACACTTGGTGGCGTGGTGTTAGCTGCGTGTGCCGCTGCTGGATTTGCCATATTCAAGGTATCAACAACTTTGTAATTGGGGATACGATTATCTAATCTGGCATGTTTTATGGCCATCATACTAAAGAGTAAATAGGTACTTGTGAAACACGAAGAATTTCGGATAATAATAATAATATTCTACCACATACACACAACACCATCTAGCCCAAACTAAGCAGAGCTTGTACTATGGGTACTAGACAATGGTTAAACATACATATATACTTTTTTTTTTTGTAAATACATATTATACATAATGTTTAATACTTACAACCAACGGAAAAAGTTTACAAGATGCGATCACGATGATGCCCGCCCTTAAGTGAGTGGCACTGAAGTGAACTGGTAATTGTATGTGAGCGACAAGGTCGGACAGCAATGAGTCATTGTCCGAAATTCTTCCTTCTCCACAACCGTTCTATAGTAATTTGAGCACGAGGCTACTAGCCATTTTGAAAATCGGAACCCAGATTTACAGCCAAAACCTGTCTATAAATAGTAATTGATGGTATCTTTAGCACAAGCCGGAGGATGCAACGTATCCCTTGGTAATCTTCGAAGTAGGTATAAAGAGACTATCACTTTATATGATTTGTACAGGTGCTGTTCAGAAAAGTGATGGGTGAAGTGAACTCTGGGCAGCGCGCGTTGTTCTTCTCCATCCTGGGTATTGTGAACGCGTCGCTGCTGTGGCCGCTGTGCCTCGCGCTGTACCTCACCGGCTCGGAGATGCTGCCCTCGCAACGCATGCCTTGGATATATCTGCTGGTTGCCAGCATATCGTTGCTCAGTGAGTATCAGCTTATTTTTAACCCCCGACGCAAACTGGAGGGTGTTATAAGTGTAACTGTCTGTTCTGTGCCTGTAACTATCAGTTCGTGGCATCGTAGCTTTCAAATGGATGAATAGATATAGATTTATTTTATTTTGTATGTCACTTGCTTGTTGTTACTTGAACTATGATTCAAGAAAATCTGTTCATCCGGCAGGTCTTCTCTAGTCGATAAAAGGATGTGAGCAAATGCCACAGATCTGATAGATTCGAAATTAACGTTCTATTCGTTCAATGATTTACTGATAGATGTATTTACATTTTCTGCACTGGATTTTTTGTGTCGATTTAAAATATTCTATTTTAATATCATTATAATTTCATCACTGATTGTATTAAGTCAATCAATATTAATAGCTGACAAATGTTTTGTTTCAGTTTTCCACTTAGTATTTCAGTTCGGAAATATGGTTACGTACAACATATTCGTCTCGCTAGCTCTTATCACAGCCGTTCCTGTATCCGGAGGTGAGTATGGCACACAATCCATTACATTATTACATAATATAATCTATATTATCATTATTATATAATATAATCTATATTATCATTATTATAATAATATAATCTATTAAGACATAGCAGTATACATTGCTGGCTTAAAAATTTACATTATTTATTTGTGGTCAATCTATACTCCATTGACAAACAGCGGATATAACAAAGTCTAGATTTTTGATGTATTGTTCATTAAAATCGGCCATTAGACAAAATGAAATATATTTATTTTATTTTATTTATTTATTTATTTATATCTCTTCTTCTAGTCATTTCTATCTGTGATAGAGTAGCACTGTGATCATATACCTGTTTTCTTAACTGCTTGGCACAGGTTCTACTCTTTTTCATATCATTTTAAAAATAGGATTGTGTTCGACCACAATCTCAGCTGAAGCAAAGCGACGATGTGGTTATCAATATAGCACGCTTCGATCCTTAGTCTTCTGACATACGGGCTGAACCCCTGTTGGCAGCTTGTAAACACCAAATTAAATAAATAAATAATTTTCAGCTCTGGATGTGGTGTTGTATGGTGTGCAATTCGAGGGTATGAACTTGGCCGGTCTAATATTGATCGGTGTCGGCTTCTTCCTAGTCATGTTCCCGGACAACTGGCCTGATTACATCATGAGGCTTTTGAGGTAAGTCTTAATAAACTTGTAAAATGTATAAGTAAATTAGCTGTGGCCGCACCATTATTGCTGTATGAAAACATTTAAGAGACTTTAGGCCTTCTTGCCTGTTCTGAAAGGTAACGTCATAAAGAAGTGACATATTTTGAAATTTTTAAATACTGCTTGGATGGTTTAAGTGGTCGCCTCGCCGCTTCCACTGCGCCGAGTGTTGTGGGTTCAAATCCTACACGGGACAAAAACTTGTGCGATCTGCAAATGGTTGTTCCGAGTCTGTATGGTCTTCGAGTCCGTAGTTTAAATGTTGGGAGATGTATTTAAAAAAAAATTGTGCTTTTGTTTCAAAATGTTTTTAATACACTATAGACTATGGTTAAAGTGTATCATAGACGCAATTTAATTATATTTGTAGTCATTTAACTATGTAAATATTAGGTCTGAAATGTTGAATGTGTAATTTGTAGGTGTTTTACTACGATAATATTGGGTCTGAAATTTCTAGAGCGTAATGTATATTTTCGTTGCGTAATGTGTATAGTAAAAGCTTTACAATTATAAGTATATTACATATATGATACATTTTTATCTAAGTCTAAAGTGTATTAAAAACATTTTGAAAATATACATTAAATAAATAATTACATTTAATAATCTTAAAATATGACACTTATTTGCGACGACACTTATTCGTAACATACCATTCGGAACCGGCCACAAGACGTCAACGATCTTAATAATTATGTGTGTTATGTACAGGCAGCTATATAACATTGAAGGACATTCTAAAAGGTTTTTATGAATTAAATTTACTTATTCTATGCTGAATTAATACTACGCTAATTTTCTATTTAGTTTTGGGTAAATAAATTTGGTATGGCCAATATATTTCGATGTAAGAGACACTTAAATGAAAGAAGCGTTATTTTATATCGATGTTATCAAATTTATAAACAATTTATAATTCTTAAATATAAACAGATTTATTAAAATTTAAAAGCTAGCAGTCGACGAAAATTATACCTACGCTTAGAACAAAATATCTTTCGTAAATATTTATGTTTTAACAATGTATGTGCCTCCTGCCTACATAAAATAAATCAAGCAAAAACAGAAACAAAGAATATGAGTAAAAATATAAATGATAAAAATATGCACGCGCACTGTAGAGGTAAATGAAATTGGCGCTCGTCCAGCAATGTGCTTCGACTTTTTGCGTAGGTACCTTCTTTCGCTGTCTTGAGCATGAGCCTAACAAAAAATCACATAAGGAAGTATTGTAGAAAAACACTCATCTGAATGTTTTGCACTTTTATTTGGTATGGATCTATCGGTATCTATCTGATCCGATGTATCAGTACTGCTAATAAAATCGCAATATAACACAAGGATAAGATATATACACGTGCGTATGGTTGCGGAACCATTCGGCCGTATGAATTAAAGCAAATGGTTTTCGAAAGATTTGATCTGATAGTCCTGTAAACACTAGTCTTGACGTTTGAATGTATTAGATTTTTGCAAATAATTAATTGTACATCGTGAAGTCCGACTCCGATTGCCAGTTCAATATGTTATTGGATGATTCTGGCAGGTAAACTCAGTATCAGCATAAATGCTGGACTAATCTAGAGCCAAAAAGATCCTAATACGTGAATCATAATTACCCCCTACCGTGGCCCGGAGTGCTGTAAATCCGCAGTCAAGAACACCTTTGCCGGCCAACATGTGGAGTCAGTTTCTTTAAAATATGCTGACCTCCTATATATCCGACAGTCTGAAATTCAGCCGAATCTGGATAGATTAGAAAGCGAACTTTAACAAATATCAGCTCTGTATCTAACCTTAATAAAGAGTCCTACTGCTGGGCATGACTCTCAGCATGAGAAGGGTCAGGCCATAGTCGACCACGCTGGCCCAGTGCGGGTTGGCAGACTTCACATATCTTCGAGAACATTATGAAGAATTCTCAGACATGCCAGCTTCCTCTAGATGTTTTTCTTAACTATTAAAGCAAGCGATAATTACCTAATTAATACGCACATAATTTCTAAAAGTCAGAGTTGCTGGTCTTGGGATCCAACCCGAGACCTCTGCGTAGCAGTCCAACGTCCTCTAGGCTATTGCTGTTCTTTACTCAGAACGCTTTCTACGCTGCACCCTAATACTATATATTATATACATATATTTGGATATATTTAGATAACAGGTTTTTCATCTGCCATGTCATGTGTTTGGGTGGTTTTAATAAAGTGATTATCCCACCAGATGGAGCCGTCGTCGGCAGCGCGGCAACAACGGCACGGGGCGCAACCGCGACTCAATGGACTACCGCACCGGGTACATACGCTCGCACCTGCGCTCGCCCTCCGGCCGCGTCAGGTGACCGCCCGAGCCCGACAACTAGCTAACACTCAACTACGAGCTGCTGTGGCCTGACGCTCACTCACTCGTCGCCACAAGGAAATCCGTTTGATTCCGGTTCAATACGCGATTTCTGCAGCTCGTTCCTTTCATATTTACGGTGATCTCGAATGTTCTATTCAACTCTGTAGTCATCTCGAAAGTCCATTAAATTCAAATCTATATTGATCGTAAAGCCCGTTAAATTCAAATCTATACTGATCCAAAAGTCCGTTAAATACAAAGTTATATTCATATTTCGAATTATTCCAAAAGTCTGTTCAATTTAAATATGTATGTCCTTTAAAGTCGGTTATTTTTAAATTTATATTATGAACGCAACCACAAGAATTCTATTCACCGTATTTCCTAATACTACCTCTATATCTCACTCCTCTGATGCACGCCGAAACTGAAAGAATCGTCGAAACTAATAAAAGTGTGTTTTCTCTAGGGTAGGTGACATAAAGATCTGAAATTTCCATTCTATTGTTCTTAAGGTTGAGTAATTAAAAAAATTGTACCGCTACCCGAATAGACTCAGTGTGTGACGTCATTAGAGTGATCGTTTCGAAGAATTATGTGATGGAAACGTTTGCGCTTAGTGGTTGTTGACGATTTTGTGAATTTGGTCATAGCGTATATTAGAATTAGGCTCTTAATATCAATTAAGGGCTACAGAATCGAGTTTAAACTTGCAAAATTGACGTGTACCTATCTAAAATATGCGTCGACAGAAGTTTGAATTCTCTTTGTAGTTAAACCGTAGTTGATATTATAGGCCTTATTAAGTTTCTGTTAAAATAATGTATAATAGTTAATTCTGTAAGATTCAGATTTTAATCACTTGACCAAAACAATAATATATCTGAGTGTTTTATGTTATTAGTGGTGCTATGAAAGTGGTATAGTTTTGTTTTTAATATTATTTTTAAGTAGTTCATGTAAAGCGCAAACATCAACCAGAACTAATAGATACATTCCAGTTTATATTTACAACCCTGGGTCCTTAAGAAACTGTCCAATATATCCAATAAAGCAATATATTTAGGATATTTTACGGCTAATGTTGGTAGTACTGTATTCGTACTCTTAAGATTCGCTGGTTAAACTTAACTGTACCTAACGAAGTAGACCGTTGTTGTTTGTATTACATTACATAATATTCTTTCTTTTTATTTCTTTAATTTGGGTAGCATTTTATAAATATTCTGGTAAATTTCTCCAGCTAACTGCTATTTAAAATAGCGTTCATAATTTTCACCCATTCGCTGTCCCGTGATAGACACAATAGAAAATCTATTGTTATGTATCATATGTGATTGCAGTGATAGCTCAGTGGGGAAACCAAGAGACTGCAATGCAGAGGGTCTCGGGTTCGAACCCACGTCGCGCACTTCTGATTTTCGGAAGTTATATGACTTTTCGAAATTATGTGCGTATTGATTGACAATTATCGCCTGCTCCGTGCCTCGGCGAGCACGTTAAGCCGTCGGTCCCGGCTGCCATGAACATCTATGGCAGTCGTTATTGGGAGAGTGTCGACACAAAAGATCCCACTGGGTCGAAGTGTCGCCGGTCTGCATTGACTGGCCCCCACATAAGATAAGATACGATCATATGTGATTCATCGCACAGGGAACCTGTTAATAGTAAATCTTTAACTTTACCGTAACAAAGAGTTAAGGCAAGACGCGTGGAATAAAACAAGTCCAATACAACTAAAGAAAATCTACGCTTCAAATGGTTGCTGCGCAAAATCTGAGGTCAGCTGGATCGGTCTGTCTAGGTCGCGGACAAGTAGTAGCCGATGCATCAATTACTAGCTTCTGCCCGTGGCTTCGCTAGGGAACAGTACTTTTCTGCCGGATGAAAGGAAACCGATGTCCTTCTCAGATGTCCGATGTCCTCTGAAAACGTGTATGCGAAATTTCATGGTGATCGGTCGAGTATTAGGGCGTGAAAGCATAACAAACAAACAAATAAACTAACTTACTTTCGCATTTATAATATTAGTTAAGAATTTAGGATAACGAGGTAGGTCTAAGTTTAGCCGGACAATCTTAAGTTGTTATCAATATCAACATTAGCCGCAACAAAAGTAACAATAATATGTGTGTGAGTAATATTATACAGCACTCGAGTTGGAAGCAAGTTTACTACATTCCATCATGGCACTCGTAAAATATCGTATTATTATTATTAAAGGTACTTGCATACTTATCTCGGTGTTGTGATACCCACCGGTAGACATTTAGTGTAGGTATTGGACCATATAAAGGTATGACCGCAAACCAGTTGAATCTTTGAAATGGGAACTTCTGCTCTTACCGTGGCAACGTCTACCCGCAATGTGTATTAAAAAGGTTTTTTTGTCAGCGTTGTCAGTCAGTGTGGCCAGCGTTTGATCGTGCTCCCATCTTTTCAGATAAACAACTATGTGTTCGAACGTTGCGAACGTCTTTTTTAACATGAGATTTGTTGATAGAGGGCGGTAACAACTTGTTCGACATTTAAACCTGAATAGTATAATTATGTAGCATGTTTGCCGAAATACAAATCGGTGGATAGATGGCGCTGATATTATTCTATTAGTTAAAGCTGTTCCAACTCTCAAGTCGGGCTATATTACTGTGATTTAGACCAAAATGCTAGTTTACATATGAATAACGCTAACATGTATATCAATATTGAATTGTGCCTTGGCAGGCGTTGTCACGTAAAAATCTATTTTACTAAAAGGCAAATACTTTCTCTTGTTTGTACCTATCAAATTCTTTATTGAATTATTCTTACGCAATACTTAAATTGAGTAAATTGTCTCATACTAAAGAACTGCACACAAATCGCCACAAAACTTACAGAAATGGTAATGTCTAGAGATTTTTTGGTGGTGGGTCATTATGAACTTTCTAGGAGAATTTACTGCATACTTATAAAAGTCTATCTTACTTACAGCTGGAACTATAATTCTTATCACCTTCATCAAATAGAAGTGCTGTCGCTATGTTTAATAAGTAGAGGGGTTTTCAACCAATATGTACCTAGTTCTTTCGCGTTTTCGCATTTCTTGCTCATCTAGGACTGTGGGTAAAATACAGGTCATAGAGTTCTGCCAATAGATCTAGCGTTAGAAGTCTTAGATCTTATAGTTCATACCTTTAGTGGTCCCAATGGATGGCTTCCGAATTCGTAATTTATTACTCGATCTCAAAGAATCTAGTCAAATATTATAGTCAGGGTAAACTTATTATATTAGTAATAATAATTTGTAATACTTTGAAGGCGAGCACATGGAAATACAGCCCGTATGATGCTAAATCGCTTTTGAAGGGTAATCGCGTTGCTAACTGTAGCGTATATAGTGAATGGATAAATGGAGTCATATTACACACAATAAAATATATTTATATATTCAACAAATAGTAACACAGACAAAATATATTTAAATGGTGCAGATTTATATTACATAAGTTATTAAGAGTGCTGGGGCTACAAATTGTTTATTGCGTTATAGCATAACACGTTATTTGATAACGGTATATTAAAATAACGTGCTATATAATTGCTACGTAGATATTTGGTGTTTAATGTCAGATATTATAATTAAACCGATATAATTACCGCTACGCCTGCTATCGGAGTAAATTTAAAATGACGTTTTATTTTCTGACATAGATGCGACACATTTAGTAATTTATATATGTGACACAAGTCTGTTGTCTGTTATGCCAAGTGATAAGTTAAATATTAACAAACTAAGACATAGACAATAAATAAATTGTAGCGAACTTATATGACTGATTCCTTTATCACATTTATTAATGAAGACATTTTTTATTTGCATAGATCACGAGAAGATATGATTTATGAAAATAAAAATTGGTTGTCTGTAAAGTCAGTTTACGGACGATAGTTTAACGTGACAACGTCATAACGTGCCTTTCGCTCGCTCGTGTAGCGCTCTTGCTCCGATTGTAACGTTACAATGAGCGTAACGGGACAATGAGTGATCCTTTTTCGTGCGTTCATCAATTTATTAGACGTTGTCACGTCAAAAACAGTAGTCGTTTTATGGTATGATTTATCGGCATTAAACATCAAATGTGGTCCCAGCATAAATATTAAATATAACATAATTCAGTATTCGTCTCACCTTCTTCAAAACATTTGTTTACATTATCACGATTCCCTATTATAATCTAAGTATTACAACCGCCCCAATGTAGTGTTAATTCATATTATATTGTAGCACTTTAATATTTATCATGTCTAATGAATTAAATCGTAGTATAGCGGTTAGTGTACCACGTTGTCCGTATTCGGATGTTTACAGCGAACGTCTGCGTTACGAAATTTTATATCGATACAAGTTTGAGCTTAAATGACAATGTACAGAAAGATCAGAATATTATATCACATGTTATTTGTAGTATTCTTGCATTTGTTTAGAATAACTGCTAATTCAATTAAACCATTCACAGTCTTGTGATAGACACAATAGAAAATCAATTGTTATGTACCATATGTGATTCATCGGACAGGGAACGTGTTAATTGGTCGCCTGTTTCAATGAATTTCTAAATATACAGGACAAAACGATGCACTATAGATGTATAGAAGGTATCTCCAAAGCGTAAAGCACTAACAGCAAGCAAGTGTACTTATGTTGAAATGTCATAAGTGTCATAACAGATACTCAGTAAAGAAAATTATGCTTCATAGATACTTTAAATAAGGAGTACCAGTAAAGTTTGAGATATGCAGTTGCCATCGCTTGAACTGCACTAACATGTTCGCTGACTCCTACTTACGATTTCGTAATTAAAGGAAATAGAAATTGTTGACCCCAACCTCTGAAACTATCTTCTTCAATCAGTGAATATGACAGTACAGGGATTTTATGATGCAACAAGATGTGCCCGCGGTTTCACCCGCGTTTATGATTACTGCGCCGCCCTTTGGGTCGTAGCTTGATGTTATATAGCCTTCCTCGATAAATGAGCTATCCAACACTAAAATAATTTTTCAATTCGGACCAGTAGTTCCTGAGATTAGCGCGTTCAAACAAACAAACAAACTCTTCAGCTTTATAATATTAGTATAGATTATGTTCCTTAAAAATACAACCGGGACAAAGCTTTGGTTTTGCCTCTAAAGTCTATTGTTATACAGCTGGTCACCCCGACAGCGCTTAAGGTTAGTAACAAAATGTTGTAACCCACACAGCAGACATCATAGAAAATCTATCATCGTTATTACTCTGGTGAGCGCTCATAGTCAATTGCACTCACTGGTCGGTAAACGATTAGCGAGGTTAAGCAACGTTGGGTGTGGTCAGTCTATAGAGGGGTGACCGCTAAGTGGTATTTCATCTGAGCGGCTCCGTGCTTCGAAAGGCACGTAAAAAGTCGGTCCCGGTCAGAGGCCTACGGGCGGCTTGAACAACTCTTGACAACAGGTTGGCCACTAACCACACGAAAAGAAGAAGAAGATTACTCTGGTGTCTTCTTTGGTACTTACTTTCTTAAATTAGCTACAAAAAGGTCTTGTTATAGCAAATTGAATGTTTTCTAAACGAATGCAGGAATAATGAATGTTGCATAAGTCTGGAATATCGATTGGGATATCGTTCACATGTTACATCGCGATAAGCAATATACCTAGGGCTTAGAAATTTACCGCGTGCAATATTGTCAGTATTTTTACTTATTAAGGAAACGGTTACACGCATAAACGCCTTTTGTATTGGATAAACGAATAGGAGCTCGCAAACAGTTTATGATAAGTGTCGTTTCTCAATCAGGAAATGAAAAACGAGAAAGCTTATCCTTAAAAAAATATTATAGACTAATATTATTGTGTCAAAACAAAATCATTTACCAAATTTTATATCCATACCATGTTTTAGATTTATTTTGTAATTTTTGTCTAAAAACGAAGCTATTTAAATTATAAATGACTGTAGCTCTGATAATTAGAAGTATGAATGACAAGCTCAATTAAATATAATTTATCAGACAGACTGGAATGGTCATTCCAATAGAAAGTTTGAGAAACGATGATCTTATCATATTAAAATATGAATAAATGCTATGCGAAAAGTGAAGAGTATTACCTGAATCAAAGGCTGCGCATCCCATGAGCTCAGTTAATTTAACCAAAAAGCGTAACATGTAAACGAGATCTAGTTTTATTAGTTTGTACAGACAGTTAAAATGTCGTATTTGAAAATTTCATAAATATGTCACTAATATTCATAAAATTAAAATATAACACAACATGTTAACCATTGTTTTGAATGGTTTGTTTATAGTTCGTGCCTTTACGAAGTTGAAGTATATGTACGTACCTTTGTTAGTTGTTGATATTTGTTAGTATTAATCATTATGTTTATAATTATTAATCATATTAATAATTAAATCTCAATCGTTGTATAACTGTGTTGTATTATGTAGTAGTTATATGATTGTATAGATTCCAATTTTAATATAAGTTCTCAATATATTGTAAGATACTTTCACTCTTGACTCTCACTTTGCTAAACTTGTAATGTGTTGAGCGGTCTTTAGACTATGCTAAATTCGGGAAATTAGACCAAAGCGGGTAATTTAGACTACTTAGAGCTCTTTACGCCAAATTTAATATCAGACTGACTCGGTCTAATCATATACCTTATTACAATTTATTCCTTTCCTGAAAGGTTGGCAACGCGCAAGTGATGCCTCTGGTGTTGCAGGCGTCCATAGGCTACGGTGACCACTTACCATCAGGTAGCACACCTATGTTTGTTTGCCACCATAGTCGTATAAAAAAAATTGCCTTGAAAACCAGACAGATTTCTTAGGTCGTTGAGTTTCGAAGATATAAAGGATTTCAAAGAAATTAGATTGTTAGTAATGGTAACATATACGGTTAAAACTATACTGCTCTTCTCAACAGTCGAGCAAACGTTCGGTATTCTATTTTCCTTTACATAATATTACTATTCGAAAAAAAATTGTTATCCAAATTCAATGTACTCTATCACTATACTGTATACTGCTATAGTATACATTGAATTGTGATACGAGTCGACAGATTTGCAGACGTTTCACCAACAAGAGACGTCAAAGAGAGCTTCTAGTGGTCAATGTGATCAGTAATTTTGGCAAGGAGTTGATTTCCTTTGAATCTCCCTGTCACTGTAGATCGTATAATGAAATGGATGGAATTTAGCATAGTTTAGAGTCGCTTGTTCTACCTCCGACGTGATCGAAGTACTTGTACGGTCGGTATTAAGTAGTTAAATTCGATTGGCGTGTGTGACTGTATTTCGTATCGTCTTAGCTCAATGTCTCCGTTGTGACTGATGTTTTGTACAATGGTTATGTACTGTAGATACCTATATTATTTTTGTATCGTCTCATTTATTTTGGACATGTGTAATTCTTAACAATACTTCAATAATTGAACTTCTAAGTGTAAATGAAATAAAAATGTGAAATACTTTTGTAATTTGATCTCAAGTTTCGATGTTAGTTTTTGTACATTGGTTATTGTTTCTACTGACAGTCTTTATTGCTCGTTTTAATAGTAAAATTTTAAAGACTGAATTAAATGGAAGTTGACTAAAATTCAATTATGCAGTCATGGATGTTAGTCTAGTGTTAGTTTATAGGGTTTAACGATTTTATTCGGTACGTAGAGTCGTATGTCGGTGTCTAGGTCGTAGGCGATATCTGATAACTTGTGCGTTAGGACTCACGCGGTTACGAGTAGAGGCAACCTTGTATGTGTGTCTAACATTAATTGCGAGTAGTGAACACGAGATAACACCTTGGCCCCTGTGATTCATTTTGTTAATTAACCGTAGAGGTAATATGTTGGTCATGAAATAAATTTGTCATAATAAATATCGTTTTTGTCAAAGAAATCTCCTTTTGAATTAATAATACACATATTACATTGACTAAGGCAGTCTTGTTTTATTGTGATCATCACATTCTATAAAAACATTTCATAATATGAACTAAAACAAATTAATACAGATCCTAATACTACTAACTTCTGTAAGATTATTCGGACTGATTACGCGGTAAGACGTCTTTGGCTTCATAATAATGAGGCCGAAAACGTCTTAAAACACGTAATGCTGGCAGTTAACAAGCTTTATTATATAACTATAAAAGTTTAAAAAATATTCTTTTTCCCGTACAACAATCTTGATTAAACTGTGTGGATTTGGAATTTAAGATATCGAGACTTTAAAATGTCACCTTCTATTTAGCAGAACCTCTTGCCGAATAATCTTTTATAGTACTTGCAATTTACGAGTTCATGTTAAACTTACTATGCGTGCTTCAAAAACTATACGATGTTTAACACATAAATATTTAAACTTCGAATAGAATCAACGTTTTGATTCTGGCAGATGCAACATAATATGCATGTTGCCAGAAATAAAACCATGACTTTCTTTGGAGTTCAAATATTTTTAAGAACTACTTCCTTTTGTACACACAATTTAATTGAACTTCTTTTTACCTACCTTTTTATAGGCTTTAACATAAAAACTTCCTAGTAACATATAAAGTTATAGGTCTCGCCAAACTTCTAGTTCGCTCTGAAGTTGCTACGTATAGTTGCGCAGTAACCAAATACAAGGTGTCAACGGGACGTAGGCGGGTAGCGGGAGGGGTCTATACGATTCGGGGCGGGCTTCGGAAACGTTCGGTCGCATTCGGACATGTTCGGTCGGTAAAGTACAGTCGCTGAGAAACGCGCCACGCAGTTTTGAACGCTTTGTTTCTACTACCCACTGTTGTGTTTTTGTTTGTTTGTTGTTGTTTTAGTTATAATCGTTGACTGTTATTGTTTTTGTTATTGTTTTCTGTTATAATTGTATTCTCTTCATTTAATGAACTAAAGTTATAGTTACGTATTTTTATTTAATTATCACAATAAATGTAAAGATTTTCTTTTTAACTGTACCTGTGCAAACACCTGCGTAGTGCAACTTCAGAGCGAACTAGAAGTTTGGCGAGACCTATACCGTGCAGTCGTGGGATACAAAAAACAACCGTTTCCTCCTAAATCAGATCATTTTCAGTCACATATTGCCATTATTAACACGGTCCCACCGCCAGATGGTGCCGTCGTCACAACACGTCAACAATATCTTCCCGTTACGAGACAACGTCACCTGAAAATAATAAATATGCTTAGATCAAAATATAAGTGCACGGATGACGTAGTGGTTCAACTGGTCGCCTCGTTACTGCTACTGCGCCGAGTGTGGTGGGTTCGATCCCTATACGCGACAAAACATTGTGTGATCTACAAATAATTGATACTGAGTATGGGTGTTCTTGTGTCTATTATTATTATTATTATTATTTTTGTTTTTGTTTTTATAGTGACAAGGCCAAGGCATTCTAAAAACGTTCCAACCCACAAAGTTTACATTTTGAGATAATCGTGGTTGAAGTTCAATCCCGTAGTGCTTCTTCATACATGTGGGTTGGGCTACTAAGTCATGATTTCATATTTAGATTGATAGTAGAGCTACCAAATTTTTCCAGCTAGTAAATAGTAACCCCGTGACTAATTTGCTAATAATAACTCGATTTTGACCCGAGTGTGGGTTGGATCGT
Source organism: Catocala sponsa (assembly GCA_963564715.1). NCBI lineage: Eukaryota > Metazoa > Arthropoda > Insecta > Lepidoptera > Erebidae > Catocala > Catocala sponsa. Next base: position 5,394,041 of record OY751337.1, read on the forward strand.
TTTTCAGAAAGCAAGTCCAATTACAGTCCAGAGACAGTGACGACGAGGAGAAGATAGATGTCTTCTAGCCGTCGTCAGTGTCAAGCCGGTCTGACCAGTTCTTCACACTACGTTTGAAGGACCCAATGTCACAGAAGGGGGAGAACACATGTGCCGGAAGACCATTCCAAAGTTGTATGGTACGGCATAAGAAGGAATTGTTGAACCTTTTGGTGCGAGACGGGATTGTGCTAACCGTCCATCCGTGGTTGCGAAGACCGGCACGTGTGGTTCTCAAAAGGAAGGGGGAAGATGGGATGAGGTCAAATAATTCTTCGGAGTATTCGCCATGATAGAGGCGATAGAATACTCTAAGGGACGCCATGTCTTTACGAAGTTGTAGCAGTTCGGTGTCCTTTGTAACCGCCTGGCTGTCGATTATACGTACGGCATGACGCTGCAGTTTATCTAAGGCATCCAGTAGATACTTAGCGGAATTTGAATTCTTGTAAAACTCGCGACAGAATTTATTGCTAGCGTGATTGTCATAAAAAAAGAGCTTTGATAGCAGCTTGTGGGTTCAATGCCGGTAAATATTTTAAAAACCCTTAAGAAACAGGGTTGATATTTTTGAATTAACCCACTCAATACGGCGTCTTATTTTTTCATACTCAGATTTGGAGGACGCCGATCGGCGTCATGTATAGTTGTTTTATATTTTACCCAAATTTAAAGATATTATATTAATAAAACAACAAATGTGTTTGGAATTTACTAATGAAATGCCTGATATGAGTAGTTTTTAGATATTTTGTATTTTTTTTATTTCATCAAGTGCTGCTGACGCCGATCGGCGTTTACGTTAAATATGAGCCGATTCTGGCTAGTGAAAGCAAAATTTGTTGCCGCATTGAATGCATTAATAAGGCACATACAAAGAGCAATTCTTCAAGATCCCTATAAAGTTAGATCGGTACTTGCATACGGCATTTCTTTAGTAATGTTTAGTGCTTATGTCACGTTCCCTTAATAGTAAAATATCGTTGTTATAGATGCCGTAATGCTACTGCAAGATATCTGAGAAAATCACAAAGTTCAATCGGAACTTTACGATCTATAGTATAATGTTTACAACACACACAAAACCATACTAGCAAGCTAATTTATAGACACAATAAAAAATCTATTGTTATGTATCAAAATATAATATACCTGTCTGACAGCCGCAACGCAGCGCGGATGCACTAGTTGCGAGACCCGGGAGCCGCCCGCTACATTCCCAAGCTCCCACACCATCGTCTTACCACACTGGTTACCTAGAGCTATTACCTGCCACACAAAACATTGATATTACACATTGTTACCCAAATTATGTAAACATATGACTTTTAAAACATACAAAAGTTACTCACTCTTTGACTATAATCGACAGCAAAGCGTATGAACCATATCTCACACTCCTTGTAGTCGAATCTGTGTACAGGAGTGACAAAGCTATCGCCTGGACGGATTTCTGTATCTTCTAAACGGCCTGGCTTCCAGCATATAATAGCATTCTCGCAAGACTGAAAACGTAGTACATAACTTATAAGTCGAAAAATAATCGGTTTATTAGTTCAAGGATATTAAAATCATTTAAAATACAAAACCATACAGAATTCATTCATAATTCAACTATATTACAGTAGTTCTAGAATATTATGAGAGATTGGTCTCCTATCTTAGGCGAGAATAGTACGCGGAGGCTGCAAAAACGAATAGAATGTAGTCATGTTTTAATTAAAAAGCAAAAATCATAAACATAATTATAAAATACACTTACTTTCGATAAAATGAGATCACCCATCCATCTAACACAATCTACATAGTTTCTATGAATATCTCTAGTAGAAAAATCTGGAAAATGTTCCTTCAGAGAATTAAAAGGTCTTAATGCTCTATGAGGGTTGAAATTATAGCTCTGTTTAATAGCTTCGTGCATAGACGGCTTGTCCAATCGCCAGAGTTTGAGCGAGTGATCCATTCCACACGACATTATCCTCTCTCCTTTGAGATCAAAATCAGCACTTAGGACTTCATCCCTATGTCCTTCAACACCTCCGAAAATCGCGATGCAAACATCAGTCATAATATTCCATAGTCTTAACGCATGGTCTTTGCTAGCTGAGAGGAGGAGGTTAGGGTCTCGTGGATGGAACTTCACTTCGTTGATGGCGTGACCATGGCCGATGTAGTGTTTGATACAAGTTTGAGTTGCAGGGGCGAATATGCGGACGATGCCCCGAGAACCGGCCACTGCGAGTAACGGTAGGCCAGTATCTTCTTCGTAAGACCAGGCACACGTGTAGAATGTTTCGTCAACCTATTAAAAAGGAAGTCGTTTGTAAAGGATATTTTTATATTGTTTTTGTATTTATATATTTTAATTACGTAAGACTAAGAAAACATTTGTTACTTGGTGTAGATGTGTACAACTTTTACCAGGCACCTAGCCTTTTTTGTGAATACTGAATAATATACAGTCATACAAGTCTGCAAAAGGACATTTTCCACTTTTGGCCATCCGTGGACATGAATATATATTTCCTTTTTTTTGTTTATGTTATTTTAAAAATCATTGTGTAATCTCAAAAAAAAGCAGTTGAAAAAACATACAAACAAAACATAGTGGGCCGTAGAACAGTGGGTTGCTGGGCTCACATAATGACCATAATATGGTTTTAGGCTGGGCAAGTTATCAAGAGCACATTAATTTACCTGCCCAGTTTCTTGATTATATAATACTTACATATGAGTCTGATTAATAAAATATTCATGGAAAATATGTTGTTCTATTTGATTAATTACCCTTTTCAATAACATATAGAAACCTATCTAAATATAAAGTCTGATACAAAACTAGGTTTATATTTTCCTTTTTACTAATGTGAAGTATTTAATTGATATCATATTATTAGCTAAATTACCTGTTCACAATTGGCCAAAGTGTCTATAGAAAGTGGACAATCCCCTTTGTAGTGTATGTCCATATTCCAACAAACATGGACTTACAATACAAATTTTGCTAGCATGGAATTATTTTCACTTTTGAGTGCATATGGATAACCATATAAATGCCAGCTACCTATCTTTATCACACAAATACAAATCAGTAGACTAAATACTTTGCTCATTTACTTTCAAGACTAATTTCTAAACTAATTGAAATTGCTTAAAATCAGGTGTGGATGAGAATCTCAGTGTTTCATCTAAAACAGAGACTGTCCAGCTCAGCTGGATGTCTGCCTAATATAGCAGAGAGAGACTGAGATTTTGAGAACAAACTAATTAATTGTTATTACTTACATCAGGATCAGCATAGCACTGAAGAAACTTAAAGCCACCTGACTCTGGGCATTCATATATGGAGACTCTGTTGCTGCCTACAACAGCAAACACTTGCGGTTCACCCTCACCCAAGTGGTGGTTGAACTGACAACCAAACAATGGTTGTCCATGGTCTTCTTTTGCACTACAACTGATTAAGAAAATATTGGTTAATAACCGGAAGTTCAAAAGGTTATTGTCTTGGGTGTTTTCAGGTATTTGTTCAGCTCTTTTTATAGCTTCAGTTCAGCAGTATCTTTTTATAGCTGCCTTATTAGAGCAGGTTATATATATATATATATATATACTCTCACACCTGTTTATGACACCAGAAGGTATAGCCAGAGGGATATTAAACATACTCTATCCTTCAATAGTCAGAATCCAGGCACACTACCCGAGGTGACTGAGTGTTGGTCAAGAGATTAATAGATGGTAAACTTATCCATCTACCAGATTTCATGCTGTGGTATTTCCTATCTAAAATTTCAATAAGTTACACATTGCCATAGCTGAAATTATCTGTATGTTAATGAATTAAACTACTATTTCTATAACAGAAGTTTTAACTTAATAATTGTAAAGGCATATATTTCGCACTTAGCTGATTGATTTATTAAGATAATGCAGTAGGAATAGATATATCCATCATCAGAATACGCAGGCCACTCCAGAATGACAGCATATTCCTACCATAAGCCGATATAGCATTTCCCCAGCAACTTAATAGAAAAGTGTTAAAAGATAGAGGTTACTTTTATTATAAGAAGAACAGGGACAACAAAGTTATGGATGTTTTCTTAAAAGTTGTTTAATAGAGTAGCATTGAATAAAATGAATACTTACTTAAATTTGTATGGGGGTTTTACTTGTTTGGCAGCCTTTTTCTTTCCTCGTCTTCGTTTCTTGAAGCGCGTATTAGTAGGTGTTTCACTTCGAGATGTATTGTCGGTGTTTGAAGTGCTTTCAACGCTCGACGTTTCATCCTAACCAAAACAATTAGAAATATGTATAAATATCAGTACTTCTAAACTAAAGTTGCTGTTTAACTCAATTATAAGTTTACATCATTCATTACTATACTATAATATGTAAATATACTACAGGACAAAGTAAAGGTTGTATGATTATAAGTCACATTGTTGGGTCATGAAACAATAGATAATGATAGTTGTACTTACATTTTCATTGTCTGAGAAATTCATACTAACTAATTACTGTAGTTTCTGAGGTTTACTTAAAGTAATTTCATTTAAAGAAACGGTATAATTCACTAAATTTAACAAATTCTTTATTCAGCATTCGTTATCAGCTGACAGAAGCGTCTTAAACGTCAAATGTCGAATTTTCGCGGCTTCTAATTACACGTGTTGCCACACTTAAATCTTTAGCCTTATTTAATGTTTCAATCCTGTTAATGTATGTGCTTTTGGCTGTTATAGGTGACTTTATATCATATAGTAACAAATACATCATCATCATCATCATCATCATCATCAGGCTATGATAGTCCACTGCTGGACATAGCCCTCCCCCAAAGAGCGCCATAGCGCCCTGTCTTCAGCTTGCCGCATCCAGCATCTACTTTTTAAATGTCTGTAAAACAATATAAACAGTACCTTTATTATTTATCTCGGCTTACTCTTTTTTTGCCGCTTATACATTATCACTTTATCATATTTTACCTTAATCTGCAATGGCAGATAGAACATTGGCCATTACTGTTTGATTTAATGATGCTTGATGCTTGATTAAAGTTACACAGTAAGACTGTAGATTGCTGGAACTTTATAATATATTCGTTTTTACCTATATGTCGCCTGCTTGAAACTTTAAAAAGCATATTTCTGTAGCCTATATACGCACTGTGCATTGTCTTTGACCTTTATACAAAACATCGATCAAGACTGACATTCTGAATATTTACAGAATAGAGATTTTCATTTGATATTCGTGCTTTGGTTTTCTATTAACTCAAGCATATGTAGGAATCATTTGAGACAACGTCTTCAGATATTTGTATTTTCAATAGTGGTTATGATTTCTACTTTTTCAAAATCTTTTTATACTTCTATGGTGGCAAGCAGGCACCTGATGGTAAGTGTCACCGTAGCCTATGAATGCCTGCAACATCTCTGGTGTTGCAGGCATTCATAGGCTTGCGTGTTGCTGACCCTTTAGGAATAAAAGGAAGTAGGAAGGAGAAGGAGCGGGAAGGCAGAAGAGGGTGACTGGGCCGCCGGCGCCGGCACTCTCACTCATCGAACGAAACACAACATTAGGAATACTGCTATTTCACATCGATATTCTGTGAGAGGGTAGTCTTTCCCCAGTTGAGCCGGCCCATTCATGCTGAAATCAGTGGGGCTCTACTACTACTATTTATTGCTTGTTCTGATAATCGTTGCGGACTCTTCACAATGGTAGATACTCTATCTTTATCTATGCACTCTATGTATATGTCTACCTCTATTTCAATCACGTACAGTCACCTGTAATATTACATGGATACATTAAGGTCCTAAATCCTGTGAACACTCGAATTAGAATGAATATGAATGATCTACATGGCGTTGTTTTATAAATATTGCAATGCGTACTCATTTTAGCAAATAGGTGACATTTATAAGAAATTATAATCTCAACCGAAAAGGCATTCACACACGGACAGAATAATGTTTGTGTACGAACAGAATAGCGTAACCTATCTATACAAATAAATAAAATTGAAGTGTCTGTTTGTAATGTCCAAATAACAGCTTTTTATCTAATGCATATGAAAGTATATAAGGTACCTATACGAAAACATCTATTTTTAAATTTTTTGTCTGTCTGTCTGTTTGTTCTGGGTAATCTCCGAAATGGCTGAACCGATTTTGACGGGACTTTCACTGGCAGATAGCTGATGTTATAAGGAGTAACTTAGGCTACTTTGATTTTAGAAAAAAATAGGGTTCCGCGGAGACAAACAGTTTTTAGTTAAAATCTACGCGGACGATATCGCAGGTAACAGCTAGTATAAAATAAACTACCCACTGTAAATTTATAAATTTATTTGTAATTCTTTGCTTCTTGTTTACCCTGAAATGTTATTTTTTAATAAACTATTGTGAATAGAGATAAAAGAATTGTTTGAAGTAAATTTATTAAAATTAAGTTATTAAGAAATCTACTTCTTTTTATTTTATAGTAGTGCACCGCCATCTATGATGTATAAATAAACTACTTAACAGGTCTTGTATCGATTTCCGTTAGTAGACTAGTATATATTTTAAGCTTATACCATTTTAGTTTTGAAATGGGTATGCTGTATGGATTTTTGCAGCTCACTGTACTTGCACTTGTACTGGTGTACATACAGCGCGTCATCAACCTAGACTGTTTGGACTTTGAACTATTAGAAGTTGAACGCTGTGAATATTAGGTATGCGAGAGAGTGCGTTATATTTTTGTTATTTTGTCCAGTGGCGTAGAGTGGGTGTAAGCCGCCGGGGCGGAATATTTTTTGCCGCCTTCTTATTTAGGTATTTAAATTTATTAAATAATAAGTTAAATAAATTAATTTAATTTATGAATGGACTATAATTTTCTGTAATTCTAAAGAACTTTCGACAAGAACAGTCATGATTATTGTGTATTGTGCAGTTTAAATACAAGTTATTATTATTATTTAATGTGAAATTGTGCCGCCTCCCTAAAAGTGCCGCCGGCGGGCCGCCCCTGCCGCCACCACTACGCTATGCCACTGATTTTGTCTCATTCACGCTGAACGAATATAAATGTATTTACAAAAGAAAAGTTATTATAATTATTACTATTACTGGTGCAAAGGTTATAAAATAATAAAAATAGTCTCTAAAAGAGTAAAAATAATAAGTTTTACCTACTTTTATTCATGAAATTAATAAAATATTGAAGCATTAAGTTAAATAAGTAAGCAATAAAAATATACTTATTTCATTATTTCCTTTCGTAACTATGCACTGGAAAATATAATAATAAGTAATTTTAAGACATTCATTAAATCAAAAACCCTGTAGTCATGTTGATATACGTTTTGGTTTACTTACCATTTAGGTAATTTGCCGATCTTTAGTCTCAGTTTCTGTCAAACTGCTCAAAGTAAATAACTAAGTAACTTATTATGTTATTATAGATAACATTTACAATATATTTACATTATTAATTTTAAAACGAATGAATGTCATATATATTTACAAACGTATTAAACAAGATAACGTGACTACAAAAACACAAATAATTATAATACTAAATATTTACAAAAATGGTAACTTGATAAATAAGTTAAACTTGTAATTTTGTAATAATGCATCTGTCCTTGCTATAAAAATAAATTTATTCATTTTAAAGCACTTATGCTGCCGCTCTTGTGGTGATAATTGTGGCACCATAATAAATAAATATTTAAATCGCAAGTTCATGTCGTCACAGTATCGTCGAGTGAACGCGTGTAAATCATATTAATCTATGGAACGCGTATGGGTCCCCGAGACTATCAATTGCACTTGACAAGTCTACGTGATTGAACCGAATATTGATCGTCTACGACTTGATCGCAATTGATAGAAATGTTAATTGACGACACTTGATGCGCTTGCACTTGACGCGACTTGATGTAACTTGACAAGCTTTTTCCATTTGCGGCCGGAACATAGAAGATGGAGGACGCCGGACGGGACCTAGACGTTGTCTTGGCGAGAAGCCCCGACACAATTACCGAGCGCGATTTTGTATTTTTGCTAATATCGCTCTACAGGGATTTTCCTGTACTATGGAAAGTTAAAAGTAAGGATTATGCTGACAAAAATAAAAGATCGATTGGTTTATCAAGCATAGTGAAATCACTTCGAATCTACAAACGATATTGCTAGAGTTATGGAATGCCATGTCGGCATTGGAAATAATTTTTATTTTTGCGATGACTTGCTTTGGCACAGATCGGTAGGCGACTCTGGACGTGCGCACTTGTCCAGACTTGACGGCACCTTCAATGGGTTTCAAGTCCCCCATCAAGTAAAACAGTCAATCACGTGAGGCTTGTCAAGTGCACTTGATCATCTCGGGGACTCATTAGGATTTGTTTGACTGACAGGCGGCGAAAAACAACAATAGCAAAAAAACGTACAACACAACGTCGGCGCACGCGCTAGTGCACCGTGATTGGTCGACACCACGATGCACCCTTTCCCACAATTCTTTATTGTGTACTAGCTTTTGCTCACGGCTTCGCTCGCGTTTATTTAGAATTTGACAATCTTATTTATTCGGGTTGTACTCTGCTTGTAATAATATAATTCAATCATGATTCGAAACACACGTGGCGCCATCTATTATCATAAGAACGTTATTGTTGTTTTCCTCGGGAACAATGATTTTTTCCAGGATGAAAAGTAGCCTATGTCCGTTTCTGTACACCTGGCAACGTATATGCAAAATTTCAGGATGATCAGTTCAGTGGTTTACGCGTAAAAAGGTATACAAACAAACTCATTTTCGCTTTTATAATATTAGTTAGAAAGTTAGGATTAGGATTAGGATGTAGCGTAGTTATGCGTATATAGGTTGTCTAACTTGATGTGTAGCCGTGTACGTACGACGACAACGTGACAAGCCAAATCATGCAAACATGTACAGACAATCTATCCGTTGTGGGATCATTTAAGTTTACATATTGAGTCACATAGTTATTAGACATTCAAATGTGGCGGTATTTTGCTACAGTCCAAGTTCGACCGATTATATTATCGCTTTAACAAGCGATTGAAGTACAATACAAAACAGCAATAAACTACAACAGCTTTATAAAGAACGTAATACACAAACCAAAAAAAAAAAATGTTGATTTTCGTTGCCAATGTAGTGTTGATGACCTGTAGGCCAGATGATAACAACATCGTTATCATAAGTAGGTAGGTGCCATGAACAATTTGGTACCTTGCTTGGCTATGTTCTAAAGTAATCGGTGTTTCTTTAAGTGCATAATATATGAAATCAAGATAGATAAACTATCCAGTGAGGTTGTCGTTAAAATGAAACTTGACCAAAATAATTAATTTAAAAGTTATAAGTTTAATAATTAATAATTTTAAGAAAAAGTGTAATTTTATCGATGCAACAGATTTAGCAGCAACTTCCTTAAAATATACATATGATATCACAATATTTTGTCTTAATATTGTTATATGTATTTATAACAATATTTGGATAAAATATGTGAATTTAGTAGGTAATCATATAATACAATAAGCACAACGAATATAATTAATATAATTATATTTGCCTAATATTATATTAGGCAAATATTATTGACTAAGGACAAAGTATACAAATAATAAAAGAAAATATTTCGCAAGCAGATTTATTAGGTACCTATTTTTATTACCTTAAATAGCATATAACATTTTGCTTTATAAATGTTTTAAGTTATAACTACAGTCTTAAATTAATCACAGCCGTAGCTTAATTTACATACATACTAGGTAAATTAAATAACAAATTACTTAGATAACTATTTACTAATTACTAGCTACTTTTTAATACTGATGCGGGCTGAAGTTTGTTTAAAACAACCTATTCATTTAACAGTAATCCTGTACTGGTAGTAATGTAATAATTATTATTTATAATTATATTACATATTAGGTATAATCAAACGTGAAATCTTATAATATTGTATACTACAGGCGGTCTTAAATTTATACCTACCAAATAACAGACTCTAGGTTGATATTTTAATCATCAGAATTTCACGGCAGGGTTTAGTCGTTTTGGCAAGTTTAGTAGAGAAAAATGCCTCCAGGACAATCTTAGGCACTAATGGAGGATAGAGCAACCATCCGTGAAATCTGGCATAACTAATAATTATCGTGGATACTTGAATCAATCTTAGTATATTCTCTACTGGCCACGGTATTAATATATCATTACATTCATTACAATTGGTATTTTAAACGCAGTTATTCAATTTCAACCGAAGTTTGGAGGCTGGCAAGTGCAAGCGTGACGTAGGGCGACACGGAGCCATGGCAGAAATTGGTCTACACGAGCATACACTCCAGGGTAGCCCGGTCTTGCACAGCCTCGGCCCCATGACACGATTCCTGTCAAACAGTACATTTTTAATAAACAGTATCAAATTGAGATTAAAAGTGGAATGTATAACTATTTTTTTATACTACAAAGGATCTTTCATAATTTAATTTGCTTGTTATGCTTAGTTTCTGCAGCATAATGATCCAAACTAATCGTTGCATCGAAAACAAGGTCTACTCTTATTAAGTTATTAACCTAACCAGCACTGCCATATGAAAATATGTAGTGGGTCCGTAGGCAACACAAGTCATGTGCTGAATCAGGCGCATGTGACTACTTCGACTTTACTTTACTCGGATTTGTCAGTATGTATGATTTTAGAGTTTCTCCAATTTCTGTTAAACTAAAGGTACTGTTCAAATCCAAATAAAGACGAAGAAGTGTTCGATGTATTCACAAATTATTCTACATATGGATGCAACATGTGATAATTGTTTCAAAATTTACTTAAAATAATATTTGATATAATAAAGTGTGGGCAACGACTAAAGTCCGCCATTGTACTATTATGTGCATAAAGTTTTAAAATAAAATAAAGCAATATATATATACAGCCTTATTTACGTAGTGAGACTTATTTTATATTTAGATTTTTATAGGCTAGAGGACATACTAACCAACAAGAGTGAAATGCGGCGATGACACCAATAGAGGGCCGCCAGAGTCACCGGTGCACGCGTCACGGTCAGGCGCATTGGCGCATATCATTCGCGGTGTCACTTTCCTCCGTCCGTATCCAGCTCCCGAACAGTCTTCATGTGCCCAGATTTGCACATCAGCCTTAAAAAACATGGTACTTATTAGAGCGGTTTGACTTAGTCCATTCATGAAATTTTATTTACTACTATCGTACTAAATAGTTGGTGAAATGTGGTAACCTCTGTCTAACTCTTCGAGATATACAGGCGTAACGCTACATTTAAAGGTCAAATTTACGTCAGATTTTGCATAAATACTTGTTGGTTTAGGGTACTGACACGATTAAGTAGGTATGTATGTTGAGAAAGTATGTAAGAACTAGATGTTAACGCGGTTTCACCTGCGTTTATCGTTACTGCAACGCCCCCGTGGGTCGTAGCGTGATGTTAGATAGCCAATAGCTTTCCTCGATAAATAGGGTATCCAACAATAAAATAATTTTTCAAATCGAACCAGTGAGATTAGCGCGTTCAAACAAACAAACAAACTCTTTAGCTTTATAATATTAGTATAGATAATAATTATATCTTTCCCTCTATTCTTACATATTTTGCACCATTATTAAATGGTCCTACGTCGAGTAGAGTTTCTAGAGCTCTCTAAGGCAGCTATTAGCTGATTAGGCAGCGTGTCGACTATATATCCTGGCATTGCAGGCATCCATAGTCTAAGTACTATTTATATAATATCTATCCATAGTATAGTACTTACCTAATTATTTATCGTCAAGTAACCCATAGTTATTCTATATACCATATCATTAAGAAAGTCAATGTTTCTATTTCTGCCTATCTTTTTATGTTTCGGGAGATATTTAGAGGCCAGACAAAATTTTCAATTCGATTCGATTGTTTGGTCTATTGCAGTTGGATATTCATGAAACGTCCGAAAAATTATATTTTGTTTGTTGACCTTTAATCATTTATATATAAATCTTCTAAGATTTTGCAGTATATTCAAACTATAAAAATGTTAGCTGCTCTATTGATTAAACTTTAGTACCTAATCGTGATTTTTAGGTTATTGATCCCAGATAGATCGTGGATGATCGATCTGGGATGAAGTATTTTCTTACTTTAATCGGTATGTTGGAAGCAGGTCCCTTTTCTACAGTGCTTCCCCAACCGGTAACTATGGCATCTCCACCTTCAAGACGGTTGTAATCATCAGCGTCTACAATAGATTTGAAATACAAATATAATAAGAGCGTAATGTAAAAAGTTATAGAACTGTAGGACTCCTTTAGAAACAGGAAAGATGATATATTTGACTGGTATTGTATTTTATGGATATATTTTTAGCGCCCTAATACAACAATAGCTAGTTTTACGCATTTTCGGGAGTATTCATATGTCTTTATCTTGTGTCGAAGAACCTTTTCCTTTTTAGTGAAGAATCCGCCGTTGTCAATTATTTGATGACGGTAGGATAGAGCTAGCTCGCTCGGAGAACTATTTATTTTAAAAAAAGATATATTCCGCACTAGCACTCCCCCTGCGTCGCGGGGACTTTACAAATATTCAATGAACGGATACAAAGTACACGCAGACTCAGAACAATTATTTGTGGATGATATTAATGATTGTCTCGTGTAGAATTTCAAGGCACAACATTCAGCGCAGCGAAGTTACCGCTTGTCCGTAACACCATCCATATAGTCAAGTCAACTACCGGTCACCTATAAGAAACTAGCAAAACACTACCAAAATACAGACGCAGTGTCCAGTTCTTGTGTTTTGCCCAGTAAGGAAGAGTTCTGGAGGTTCGCAAACATCGATCTCTCATTTCAGTTCTTCCAGTCCATATTTATTCAGGGCATAATTCAGTCCATATTTAACACGCAAGTAATACCACTGGTATTGCGAGCGATCATAGGCTAGGGTAATTTTATGATCCACGCTCCATTGGTCGGTGTCCGTATACTCGTTTGCCATATTCAGTATGTTTTTGGAAATTATGGCTAGCGTTAACGCAGTATTATCCGATTACGCATTTTATATAGTCCCTTACCTGGCAAACAAGCAGGCCTGTATAATTTATCAGGAAGTGGTTCTGCTAGTCTTAACACAGCAATATCATAGTCATAAGTGTATTTGTTGAAATCCGGATGCTGCACAACATGTATTACTTCATAACCGTTAGATCTTGAGTTGTTCACGTCATATTCACCGACAAGAACGGATAAACGTGATGCTTCGATTCTGCAAAAGTGAAAAAGAAATTATTATTACACGTAGTAACCCTAAAATTTGATTTAAAAATAAGACATAAATTTCATCCAAGTTCAATAAAGGTTTTGTTGCTCACAACGCAAGCGCGATGTACAGTTATTATATCATTATAAAGGTAACATTTATTTTAAGAAAAAGTTAAATGTATGACATTTATATCCGATATAACCATTAAACCAACAAAGTTATTTTTGCGCTTTTGCCTGTTCTTGTTTTGTATGTAATATTTTCATAAGTCAGTGAAGTATCGATTAAAATTCAGCACACATCATACAACGAAGCGAAGCAATTGATTCGCGACGTTACACTACGTGGCTATTGGTTTCAGAGGACAAAAGGATCGGGCGCATCCGACGCGACCTTAACCTCATTAGAGTGATGTAACATCGTGGCTGAGCAGTTCATATACTTTTGCCAACGTTTGCACATAAAAAAACAAACGACCGACAATGGCGCGCTTTTAAATATTGCTGATTTCTCATGACATTTTTATTACTAAGTTGAATAAACAATAAACGTTCGGTGTATAATAATAAACAAAGAAAGGATTTCTTTTTATTTTGGCCAGAGGTTGTATTTACAAAAAGCATATTCAATTTCAAGGTGTTCTGTCATATATATTACACAAGAGAAGAAACCACTTGATATCCTTCAGGATAAAATAGGTGAAGTTTAAAAACAAATTTCACAACGATGCATCTGTTTGTAATTGTACGTCTGCAACTATGAGTTGAATTATAAATAAACAAATAATTAAACATGTAAGTAGGTATTAGTTTTTTAGTAGGTCGTTGCATGCGGTTTCAAGGTAAGTGTGACATGGTCTAACATTGGCCTACTATGAGTACAGACTTTATGTATGTGTCTATAATATAGTAGATATGTATAATAGTAGCTACATATAATCTGTATTATAGTCGTCAGAGTAATAATAATGTCCGCCAGACCGAATTTTCGGTCACGGCGCGACGGCCAATCTTAACGAAGACTGGCCATCTGCGCAGGAGATATTATAGTGCACAAGTATGTGCGCAAACACAAGTGCACTCTCTGATCCGATGGGACGGTAATCCGACACGACCGGAGAGAGATCAGGCGCAGGACCAACGGCTTTACGTGCTTTCCGAGACACGGGGGTGTCTAACACCGCCAACTTCCTAACTCCGAGCTCGTATTGAGATTTCTTAACAGAAAAACCCAATTCGTTCTTTGTTGGCCCGACCCGGGATTCGAACCCGAGACCTCATGCACAGCAGTCGCATTCACTACCGCTGCGCCACGGAAGCAGTTCAGATTACTATAGCTACAATTACTAATTAATGAGTCTACATAATATTTAAAATTTACAGCACACTATACGCGGAAGTTTGTTATATGATATGTGTAGAGGCGGGCTTCAAGTCTTGATAGCTTTAGTACTGGCTTTACATACGTAATCTCATGTCTATATCCACGGGGTACGCAGAGTTGTACAGAACCCACATTTTGCCTCCTACGGTTTATATTTTTTTTTTCAGTTTATTTTGCCGTTTACCAGCTATAGCTTAAGAACTTCTAGACAGAAAAATATTTTGCATAAACCGGGATCGAACTAGTGAACTCATTCACTGCAGTCACATACACAAGTGCTCCGCGGCAGTCTGTAGTACCTACTGGTTTCACTATAAATAGGTATAATTTAAGTAGATATTACGGACTCGTTGCTGTGTTTATGAACTCGCCATCCTTAGCCTGGTTAGTTTAGGGAATAAAGTTTATGTGATTGTTTGTGGTTCTGTAGTTTATATGTTATTTATTTTCTTAATTTGACACAAAAATACAATCTTCTTTCTTTCTTTTTCTTGTGGTTAGTGGCCAACCTATTGTCAAGAGTTGTTCAAGCCGCCCGTAGGCCTCTGACATGGCTTAACGACTGCTGTCAATTTGACAACAACCGGGACCGACTTTTTACGTGCCCTCCGAAGCACGGAGACGCTCAGATAAAATACCACTAAGCGGTCACCCATCTATAGATTGACCGCACCCAACGTTGCTTAACCTCGCTAATTGTTTACCGATCAGTGAGTGCAACTGGCTATGAGCGCCTCAAAAAAAATAACAGCGTCACAAACACGATATTTAGTACTTATTTATGATAAACTCTGGTACCCAGAATAAGATTCAACTTGTGTTTAGCGTTGGTGTGCAGCGGTGTTGTGCTAAAAGTAAATAGATTATGTGCTCCATGAATGCTGCAGGTGAATTCTGTTGAATATCCCTATTATATGTATAACTCACATCTCCGTTATATAGTGCCTTATGTATGCTATGTATGCTCATATCCGAGTCGCCTATTATAATTTGAGTTTTCTATAACAACAATTGGTTACTATGGTTACACGTGAGGCGACAAACGAATTCAAGACGTTTTTTTTGCAGAATTATTGTTCAGCAGATCAATAATAATTCTGTTTGGTGGACACATGGAACAACTATTAAATTTTGTCGTATGTAGACTTCTATATGTTCATGATTTTAATGTTTAAAATACCGCCGCTTTATAAACACCCAATGATCGACGCCTCAGTGCTCAGTACTAAAATAAATATTAATAACAGTACTTCTTACACATTCTATCATAATGTTTCTTTGTCACGTATCAGTAAGCCACTGTAATGCAATCGACAATAGGGGAGCATGAACTGTAAACAATTTAACCATGAATTTTGTGGAATACCGCCGCTTTATAAACACCCAATGATCGACGCCTCAGTGCTCAGTACTAAAATAAATATTAATAACAGTACTTCTTACACATTCTATCATAATGTTTCTTTGTCACGTATCAGTAAGCCACTGTAATGCAATCGACAATAGGGGAGCATGAACTGTAAACAATTTGACCATGAATTTTGTGGAATGCGTGGCCATTTTGAGGTAGCCATTCCATGTCATGTACCCTGCACGTGTGTTGTATAAGAACTAGACACCATGTTTGATTTGTTGGAGTACACTGATGATGCAATTGTTTAAGTGGTCGTCTTTGCTCTATTGGCACGACATAATATAATATAGCAGGTTCGATTTTGATTATAGTTTTTGTTGTGACTGGTTTTTGCGTTCGTGATATGGGGTTATTCCTTATGAATGAATATTATATAAGTAACTATAACCTTGATCTTATTTATTTAGTAAACCTGACAGATTTACAGCTTGACAATAATTTTTTCCATTACTTTTCCAGGAGTACTATTGTACGTTTCACCCCTTTGTGTAGTGGGGAACAAACATGATTGAGCATTCATTGTTTAAAGTAGACCAAAACTTTAGCCACTGGACCTATGTATTGCTCATCTTTAGGTAAATATTTATGTCAAATCTTAAAAGTAAAATGGTTACGCCGAAGACACTCTCTAATTCATTATGGAAATTTTGTAGGTTTATTATAATGCAACGTAAAAAGTCAAGGATGTTTGAATGACATGATTTGTAAATTTTGTTTGTTTAGTTGAAGTAATAGCTGAGGGAAATTATGAATATACGACCGAGTAATACAGCACCCAAACAAATGAGTCAGTAATATCGTCTGATTGTTACGGTTTTATAGGTAATCAGCTGGACTGATATTGATGAAATTGTGTATGAAAAAAGGAACAGCGGGATTCTCGATTAAATCCTAGATTTCGGTCAAATTAGATGAGTGCCGTTGGGGTTCCACTATTATACAATAGATGCTAAATAAGCTTATGTTATGTTCTTGCGGTTATTAGGTTCGCTACTATTTTTATTAAGTACTAAACATAATTTATAAAATGCGTGTAACATTTTGTTTGTAATACTTTTTTTTATACTACTAAGGTGGCAAACAAGCATACGGCCCACCTGATGGTTAAGTGGTCACCGTAGCCTATGGACGCTTGCAACACCAGAGGCATCACTAGCGCGTTGCCGACCCTTTAGGAAAGGAAGTGGGAAGGAGGAGTGGGAAGGGGGTAAGGGGGTGATTGGGCGGCCGGTACTCTCACTCACCGAACGAAACACAACAGTAGGAATACTGCTATTTCACGTCGATATTCTGTGAGAGAGTAGTCCTTCCCCGGAGCCGACCAATGCATGCTGCAATCAGCGAGGCTCTACTACTCTAATAATTAATAATTCAGTTTGTTTTTCTACAGTTATGGTGCAAAACTATCATACGGCTCGTTTAAAGCTAAACTATGATCTTAGCCTATGGACGCTTGCAAGGGGTATTATACACGATAGTATACGCGATAGTAGGTACTTGCCATGCTGAACAAGTTCAGTTTCACCAAAGTCCCAAATTAAAGTGTACTAGTTTAAGCTTACAGAGCTCAACTTCTTTTAAAGCTTCAAATTAGTTAGGCAAATTAAATTCAATAGTTTTAGTAGCACGAAATCTCCACAATTTTTCAAAGGTGTTGTATTGAAGCTTTTGTAATTTTTAAAATATGTAACTTAGATTTTATTTTTATTTTTCTGATAGCTATTATAACTTAGCCTGTACCTGATTCCGGCTTGACGTCGACTTATTATTATATACCATATAAATACCAAACATTATTTTTAAGTATCTAGCGAATGGTTTTTTAAAAACGAACAAATCTTGTCGATTAGTCTTCTAATCGTTTTATGAGTTTATAGATTGGGTATAGTTAATTTACGTCAGCTGCTAGTTCCTAAACGTTATAAATTGGTATTATAAATCAATAAACATTTAGCTAGTGCTTTTTACTTAGTTATTTTGCAATTTATCGAGGTTTTATGTCTCTAAAACACGATACTAGAATAGATTTACAACTTTTCAAATACATTTTTTTAAATCTTATATGATAGCCTGTTCGGAATTTTACTGTTTCGCGAGATGCTTTACATGACTCGCTACGATTAACTGTGGATATTGATGAATATTGTGTGATATTAATATTTGATAGCCAAGCGGGCAAGTAATCGCCTGTCTTTTACGCCGAGTATTGTAGGTTCGAATCCTACACGGGACAACTATTTATGTGACTCAGAAATTATGGTTCTGGGACTACTTGGTTGAACTAAAGGAAAATAAATTTTGGTAAACATTTACTACACTACGCCATCGGTTAAGAAATTATAGTAATAAGTAAGTAGAGTATGTAGTAATAGAGTCAAGTACGCGTTGATGTCTTTTAAAGGGTCGATTTTAGTTGCCAGATTTACCTTGACTGATATAACAATTTCGAAATGTTCAAGGTTTTTTATAGACAATATGTCAAATTTGTTCTTCAGATAAGCTTTTTGATACTTAAAAACCGGTTTTCAGTCTTCTATTACGAAAATATTTCGAATTTGTATTAAATATCCTAAATGATTAGGTATTAAATTATGAATTTGATCAAAATTTGCTGCATCGAAACCGTATTTTTAACACTTGACTACCGATGCGATTTTTGTTTTTGTTTGTAACAAAAATTTATCCCTCTACGAGGCTGATAAGACAAAAATTTTAATACTAGCTGGCTCATAGTCTTATTTATTAACAAATTTATAAAATAAAACCAAGGGAATCCTTCGAACTAACAAAATAAATAAAACGAGACATATATTTAAATCAAACTGACTACATATTATTATATTCATATTACGATTATCAAGTTGACTTTGGTTTCAATATGCATAATTCGCACAAACGCAAGATAATATTTTTCAACACACAAAGAAATTTCTCTTAACCGCATCCGATAATGTATATTGAAGGATTTTTTTTTGCATGCCAAGGATTATACTTTTGAAGTACAAAACGAGACAAATATTTTGTAAGTTCGCTAAATAAAAGGGTTTTTATGTAACCGCTAAGAGAGTGTGTCAGAAAGGTCACACACGTATTGTGTTTTGGGACCCTTAGGGTATATATATATGTACGCGTTATGTAAATTGTTGCGCGGTGAAATACTCACGGTCCCTTATGATGTAAGAATTCTTATTATTACGAGCTTCTGAAATTAATACTGTTATACATAATACGTCATATGTAGGTGTCGTTTGGTGTTAGTGTTTACGTATGCATATGCTATGCATGAAGGGATAGGCAGAGACGTACTTGTCCAATACTTTGTGAGGTTTTAAGTTTTATGTTTATTTTTTGTAAATAACACAGCTTTGCTTTCTAAATATATTATAATAATTTCTGTATTACAAGAGAGTTTTAAAAGAGAAGGGATCAAACCTATATAGCTGCGGACTAAACATTTAAACAACTGATACAACAAGTGAGAATCGGCAATTAATTGCCGTAAATCTTAGAGTTCGAAAAAATGGTTCAAATAATATGCAAAGGTCACGTGATACCACGTGACCTTGAGGTCAGAGGTCAGAAGTCATAGTCATTTCGGGGGTATATCGACTATGCTGAGTCAATATGGTTCTTGAGTTGAAAGTTGTATAACAGACAGACGAACGGACAGACAAAGCTGTTGTATAAGAGGTTTTTCGAACTCTAAAAAGCACCTAAACTCGGAACAACCACTAAAGAATCACATAATTTTGTATCCCGTGAGGTATACGAGTCCACGACACTCGGCAGTGGCGAGCCGCGAGGCAATCACTTAAACTTCTACGTTATTTGTGACTATTTTTAGACGCTAAAAACTGCCACATCGATTTCTGTGCCTTTCTTTGTCCGTCCAATTCTTGCAGATTAAATCAAGTGGTAATATAAAAAATAAAGTTATGTCTATTTATCAAAGGCGTTTGATTTCGGCATAAATAATCGGCAATTTGTTGTGTAAATCATATTTTTAAACAGGCTTCGTATCTCGCAGCATGACTTTATTAATATTTGCCAACTATACATATGTGTCTGCCGGCAATTTGTTACCGATATAGCACAAAAACGGGACAGCTCCTGTTCTGGCGGGATATTAATAAAGATGGAAGCAAAAAATATGCTAAAACACACCGGGCGGTTGCTACCGTTAACGCAAACAACTGTGCCTTAAAAAGTATGTCTTTTTTAACCGACTTCATTATTCGATACTGTTTAAATCAAAGATATTGTAGGGTTTAAATGATGTAAAGTGACATTTGAGTTAGGGATGCAAAACTTTTGCAGAAAAGCAGGTTAGATCGAAAGCACGAAATTCAAAAATAGGTTTTAAAGGTTGAACGAGGATGATACGCATCCGAAATTTTAAATGCAATACAAATTACACGCGATAGTAGCAAACACATCCACGAGAATGTTACCAACTTAGTTATTTTACGACCAAAGAATATCGTACGCTTAAAATAATCGAACGAGAAAAGAAAGTAAGAAGCGACTCTTGCAATAAAAATACACGAAGCAAGTAACAAATTGACAGACATAAAAATATTTGTGTGCAACAATATTTTATTACATTCTTAATGTAAGATACAAATTAAAGGTCAAATAAGGTGCAATAAAACATATCCCAAGGAGGCAATGCACAGGAAGACACACACATGCGTGTGACAAATACAGCATGTGACACACACGACTGCAGGTGAACAGTTATCTGATTTTAACAGTTATATCTGATTGCATGGAATTAATTAAAACATCACTAAAACCAAACTCCTTGAAAAGGTTTAACTAAATACATTGCCTTAAATGTAACTGTACCTTTTATTTATAAGAAACTTCAGCGTTCCGTATGTTCTGTTCAAGAAAAACATACCACATAGATTTTTATTGTACTCAAAGGTCAAGACCTTGTCTTGTAGACATAAAAACTTTACTCAGAAATAGGGTTTCTGGGTAAAGTTTTTATATCTACAAGACATTTGCGGTTAAAAGAAAATTTTAAATTTTACAAACATTTAGCAAAGACCTGTTTATAATTATCATCATTCTTTTTATTTAAACGTTATTGAAGAATTTTTGTTTTATATGCGTTTTAAAATTTGAATCTAATTATAATGTATCGGATCAAGAAGAATTTCTTTTAAAGTCTCTATTTATTGAAACGAGCAAAATTGTTTATGTACCTATAAACCTTTGGTATAAACGTTATTCAATGACGTTTATGTCAAATAAAATTTTAATATAAAAGTTTTTGTATTGTTGCCACTAGATGGAACTGTGCCCCACTCACTCCCTCATGAATCGCAGTGTTAAGATTCTCCAAGGATAGTAAATAAGCAAAAATTATAATGTGGCAAAATGTCGAAAATACACCTATGGAAAAAGTCAGTTTTGTTTTATTGACATATCACCCTAGTACACAAACGAATTCGACCACAATACTGCCCACGTTCACCCTAACTGGGTCGAACAGTATTGTATAAGACTACCTTTAAAATGGGTGGTATTTAAACGGTTAGCATAGTATTAGTATTTTTGTGAGCAGAAAAATATAATCTGTGAGCAGAAATAGCTTATTGATCAGCAACTCATGGCCAGTAAACTTTAAAGAGATCAAACTAAGTCGACGGCGCCCCGCTTTGCGGGGCTCCTATTTTTGGGTGGGTTTAAAAAAAGGAACCTAACATAACCTAACACTTCCGAGACGGAATGCAGTGATTTGAGGCGTATCAATCAATCAATCAGCCCACCGCAGTCCACTGCTGGACATAGGCCTCTCCCATTTTACGCCACAACATCCGGTCTTCCGCCTTCCGCATCCAGTCTAACCCACCTTTAGATTATTGATTATTATTATACCTGATTTGAGGCGTATATAGGCTCGTTATGCTGTGCAATATTTGCTGACCAATTAGTATTTTTGATGATCATTATATTTAATCCCCTTTAAAACTGCCACGTTCTGAGAAGAAAATAATTATTTTTCATATAAGATGAGCGATTTGTAAGTCTACCTAAAATATTTTCTAAGATTTAAAACTCGTAACACGAAGTGCATGCAGCAGATATAAATGCAAATAATATGATATACTATGTATTTTTCCAGCGTTAGCTGCTCTCTACATTCGATATAATTTGCCCTACTATTAAAAGATTTTAAAATTTTTAAGCCGTCTAGAAAATATCGAATATTTAAAAAAGATAATCATATTTGCTTCTCAGTTATTTCTGGCTGTACTTAAAATTTTAGGTCTTCCTTAGCCGGAAATTAGTTTGGAATCGGTTGCAAAATTTGTACCAAACAAGAAAGCCAGATTGGTATCTGGCTTTATTGTTTGGTAAACTAAACTGTTCCATAGAAAACTGAAATATCAATACGTCTGATATGCACATAATAATATTTCCTTACACAATAGTTGTTACTGTGATAGGCAAGTATTCTATAGAAGGAGATCTTTAAAGTCTTTACAGTTGTGGAGATTGTTAGTTGCCGTTGTTCAGTATTTATCTGAATCTTACCATAAATTCTTTATATATCAATTTAAGTGTTTATAAATAAATTTTATTTTCGTAATTTTCTTATTGATCAATCGATTACTCAAGCAAATATCGGAAACGGTCGCAGGACCGTCGCGTTTACCACGGTACCCTCAGGACACAACGTCGCCCTCGTACCGGTTTTCACCAAATTAGCCCGGTGTTAACAGTAGAACTTGCCTGTCTTGCTTATTAGTAGCTGGCCAATGCAGTCAAAGCATGTAATCAGCCAGCTCCCGGTCCCGCTACAAAATTGCATTTATCGGCACATACTTTTGAAGTTCCAAAAGGAAAAATAATTGGATGAGCTTCCATCGAAATATTCATGTGCATTTATTTTTAAACATAACATTTGCAGATTTACTAATTTTATCTTTCTATTTAATGTAATTGGATTCGTAAAATTCGTGAGTTCATATTCGAAATGAGGCGAGACAAGTTGCATTGGAATTAATCTAGATAGCATCTCTTAAATTGCTTTTTGGATAACGAAAGTAACTTTTCTTTTCATTTGTCTATTAAAGCTAGCGTATGAATAGGCTCTTCTATCGAATAGATATCTACATAATGAGTATAATGGGAGATATACCGCGAAAAATGATTAAGCTTGACCTCATAAGATGATTAAATAGAAACGTTAAGCATTCACAAAGGTTTCCGTCAGGTGTTAACATGCCATTAATTCTATGATGACATGATTTGAAGTCACCTTAGTGTCAATAATCTACTTTCACCAATTTGTGCTCACCTACATATTCTATTGTTTGTTGTTGGTACAAAGCAACGGAACATTAATTTAACAATTATTTTAGCGAATAAAATATTCATGTCGATTGTGTGAGTAATAGTTTGATTTGCACATGTAAATTAATATTATTGAAAGGTATGTAAATAAATCATTTGGAGAACGCGTCGCATTATGTCTGGCCGCAGGCCGATCGATGTAAAAAATATACTCAACATTTAATCTACGGTTAGATAGACCGTTTAATGAGTAACCGACTGACCTACGACCTCCTTTCTGCTTTGAAAAAAGTAATAAAAAATGGGCACATCAGCATATATAAACCAGTATAGGATGTTAATTACTAAGGGATCTCATCGGTCACTAGGTTTGAGAGCCAAAGCTTATTATTATTAAGATAGGATGGACTATTCAAGCATATGATCATCTTTGATATATTGTAAACATAAAATACGCGTTGGTAACAACAAAGTTAAAATTGCAGATTCTTGGAACCTGAGAGAATCCTGGATGAAATAAAGTTTTCAAAAACACATTTTTAGTCTACTTTAGTCTAGCAGCACAAACATATTCGCAAGTAGGTACCGGCCCTGGAATTTTGAATGATTAAAAAAGTATCCTTGTGTTTTTCTATATATAAATATTCAACTATAGAGATTGGATTTGGGAACTGTGCTCGGCCGTCCTTTATTACTTACTTAATATATATAACATAACTGATGAATGACTAACAGCGAAATGTGAGGTGATATACCATCATCTAGGTTATACAGCATTAGTTTTGCAAAATTCTACATGCAGATTTCCATCGCACTAAAATAGAAGATGACTTCAATAAAATATCCTTACAATCCTTTACAGTTTCAAACTTTCGATTTCTTGTTTCGGAATTGCTTTCTCACATCCAAAAATGGAGCTGATTCAACGGTATCACTTGAACAAATCTTTAAGTTAACTTTTGAAAGCGTAAAGTTACAAATACTTATGGTAATAATATAAATACGACGCAACACATTTTATTAGTAGTGCCTTGTATGGGACATTGTTAAAGTAATCAAGATCACCGATAGCTTCTGTATTCAGCATTTTACAAAACATTTTGACAGATATTAAGTATTTTTATTTTATATTACATTTCACACGCGTGAATACTGAGGAACAGAGCAGGACCAGGTCATAGTGTGTTTTTATATAGCCTACAATAAGGAAGACATATAACACTATCACTTTCTTTTAGCTACGTTAAAGATCTATGGCTGGCTATTGAACAACCTTACTTACTGAGTATTTTTGCCAGACAAACTCAAAAAGATTGTGTTCGATCTAAGAACATTGGAACCAGGGACTCTGCCTACAACACACCAATCGATTAATTCGAAGATTCTAATAACGCTTCAAATGACGTCATTACATTTGAGTGAGTAATTTATATGTGTGAAGTGATGATAGCGGTGTCTACGTTACCGCCTGTCCTCGAACTAGCTTTGGTTTTAATGATAAGTCACGTGTGTCGCGTTTCGTTACGAGGTCAAAGTCATAGTTGGCGACCAAGGTTATGGCTCATGGGACCTTACCTGATAAGGTGATTCGCAAAACTGAAGTGTTATCGGTTAATCCGGTACGAAAAATTCTCAAGTGTTGTTGGTAACCTTACTACAGAAGTAAACAGTACCTACGTACTTATATGATACGTTTATGAGAACGCTAATGTAATAATAAAATATTTTTCAATGTAACTCACACACATGTGATATGCGTTCATTTTTCACCATCAATAAATCAAGTTCGGAATTGTAGGTGTTATTAATAAAAAGCAAATTTAAATAAATCATACCGGCTGCTTTCTTTTTCAATGAAGAGTGAATTTAGAGGTATTTCTCATGAACATAAATCAGAGAAATGATTGCTTTAGTGTGTGATTCATTTATATACATAACTTTCGTTAGCTTACCCATGTACGCAGTGTGTGGCGGTGATGAGATGATCTCGGGCGACGA
This sequence comes from Catocala sponsa, assembly GCA_963564715.1. Taxonomy (NCBI): domain Eukaryota; kingdom Metazoa; phylum Arthropoda; class Insecta; order Lepidoptera; family Erebidae; genus Catocala; species Catocala sponsa. Next base: position 5,419,502 of record OY751337.1, read on the forward strand.
CGGTAGCTCCGCAGATGACTTTTCCATCACGTTTGAGTGCTGCAAGCCACGGGAACTCGCCAGGAGTTACGGCTGCTCCTCCAACAACCCGAGCAGCACGAGCCACCCCACAGGCTAGAACACGAGATACATTTTAACATAATTCATACCGCATAACTGCCTTCCTAGTAGATACGGGCCCTAGATGTTTTAGGATAACTAAAGGGTGCAGTAACAACTTCTAGGATTCCCTATAATCTGAATATTGCATTTTCACTGGCTACGATTCTAACGTATCTCATAATTATGCTTTATTGACGTGACAACGTCTAATAAATTGATGAACGCCGGCTGCACGCACGAAAAAGTATGACTCATTGTCCCGTTACGCTCATTGTCCCGTTACGCTCCTTGTCCCGTTACGCTCATTGTAACGTTACGGGAAATAAATGTTGTTATGACGTTGTCACGTTAAACTATCGTCCGTAAACCGACTTTACAGACAACCAATTTTTTTTACTCTTATGACAGTCTTCATGGATGCTAAACGATTCAAAATTCTCTTTTCTTGATCAGGTCACTGAACTTTATCCCTTTCTCTACTCTGTTCCGTTCACACTTGCCTTTATCCTTTTTGTCAAAGTTTTCCCTTTTCTGTCCCATTCAGACTTTTCTTTTCATACTTTTATCTTCAACTATATTTGTCATGAACATATAGTTTTCACATGTTTATAGTATAACGGAAATTCTAAAATCTAACAGCAGTTAACAGTATTTTTACAATAATATAGATTGGGAACGTTAATAGCAGCATATTAAGTTCACAATATTCTGATATAACAAAACCACATTACACACGATTCATATAATTTTATTTAAGTGCCGGAAATTTTATGGAAATACTGGGATAAGATATTTGCGTGACAAATACTGCATCATGGCAGTTCATTTTTAAATATCTGACACGACTATGGCTTTATAGGTAAATCTATCTAAATATCTAGATAGTTTTGTTACGATACTAATGAAAAAAATTAAAGCCACTCTACTCTATATAGGTACTCCAAAACCTTGAAATATCAAAATGTCAAGTCGATAAATCGCTCGTTTTAGATACGAAAAAAAAACCAGATTCACTTTCGCAAGGGAGTTAGAAAAACATGTGGTTTCTACCGTATATTTCCAGTATATAAAAACCAGTATATATCTCGCATAATATCTTTGACTGACGAACCCTAACGGTAAACATATTTTATTAAGTAATTCAAATGTCTGCGTCTGAATCACTACATAATTAAAGGAAAAAGGTAACTAATTTCTATAAGGATACAAGGAAGTCCAGCTTTGTGGTAATATTATTATTAAATTAGAATAATAATAATTCTTATATTAATATTAATTATATGTTTATAAGTATAACTTTTTAGAATTTACGTGTGGACCGAAATCTTCATTATAAGATACCTGGTTTTTTATCGGAAATTATATAAATCAATCTTTAGTTTCCTCTCTATTATTGTGTGAGGCTAAGAAGGAGGTCAAGTCCTGTTTGCAAGTGATAAATTGCTTCAGCAATTGTTACGTATGTCCACGCGTCTACACGAGTGAGGGTAACCAACTGATATTGACCTGATGACATTACCAGATGGCCCAGGCTCCGTTTTCACGTAATATTTACGTCCACTCAACTGAAGGACGTCTTGTTGACCGCCCCAGGTTGATAGGAGTGTTGAAATTCATAATTTCGATGATGATTCATGTACTTACTATTATAAATATTACTAATATTTAAAAAATTACATTAGTAAAATAACAATCGTTGAGTGACGATATTATTTGTAGCAGATGAATCTCAATTTATCATTTAATATAATGAGGTTATTATAACGAATCTCCAAAATAATTTAAGGTATAATTATTTAATAAGCTATTTTCCTTTCTAAGACATTTTTCTTATTCTTTCATATCGTTCTTAAAGACATTTCCCTTTATGTCTGGAAGGCATCACACTTTTTCCTTTTGTAATAGTTTTTTTTTCTTATCTAATCATTCATTCGAATATTTTGTGTATTAAAATAACAAGCACGCCTAATGCCTAATAGGGTTATTTAATTTGGGTCAAATATCGAAATTATCTGATGCAATCTTTTAAAAATCAGCATAAGAGAAATTTCCCATTGAAATTGTAGATATTAATCACGAATATAAAATTCTATTAGCATGCAGCGTACAAACTAGAATAATTTACATAATTAAGAGCACTATGTTAGTAAACAAATCTTCGCGCCAAAATCTCTAGCTCATAAAAAGTAGTACAGTCAGCGTCAAATAGTGACACTCAGGGTATTCAAATAAATAGACACAACCAAAAAGTCAATAATATCGGAAAGGAAAAGGAAATAAGGAAACTTTGTTTGTACCGATATTATTGACCTTTTGGTTGCGTCTATTTATTTGAATACCCTGAGTGTCACTAACTATTTGACGCTTACTGTACCCAGCTATTAATAATTAGGTATGCTGGTCATGCATGTGTGCTTACATTTTACTATACCTTCATTTTTTATAAGTGAACACGTTTCATAACAAAGTATCAGTAAACTAGGTCGCGATCATCACACGATAAATAACGATAAGCTTTGTCGTTCCTTCGCCTCCATTAAAACGGTACTTCCCGAATCCCGACGCTTTTAACAGAAACTTGCAGATGTGTAATTGTTAATCGGGGAGCTACAGACAATAAATTCAGCATTTCGAATACGTTCTTTACACATCCGGGGCACTTAACATACTTGTGAAAATATCTCAGCGGTTTTATTGCAACGGGCTTACGTGCGAATAAGCATCGTCTGTAAGTGGACACACTCTCTAAAAGCACTACACACTATTAGCACTTATTTTATGACATAACTTACTGAAGTAATGCCTATTGAATAAGACATTAGAAATTAAAATTTGTCTAGGAATATTCACCTTTTTTCAAATATTTTCATTCAAATGTATTGTTTAACAAATATGCATATACGGATATAGTTACGAAACCGCAAAAGCAGAATCACTGGCCGCAGTATTTTTTTATTAATTTCACTTACCGTTCGTGTAAATAATTATAATAAAAAAATAAGCACTTATTCTGGTCTATGTTAAAAAATCAGGCAAAGATAACTAAGGATTATTTTGTCACTTCACAAGTGAACACCGAAATTTTGTAAACTGCAGAAACTTTCAGAATAATCGTAGAGACACTCACTGCAGGGCTTGCAGGCGCTAGCGGCGGCAAGAGCCGCGAGGAAGCAGAGGACGCGAAACATGTCTGGCGAAGTCACAGCCCACTCTATAGTCAGGGGGAGACGCCGGCCCAGCTATTATAGGCCGTGGGCGGCGCCTCCGATAAGGCCTCGGGGCCAGTGTGACGGCACCAGATCAGGCCAAGTTCACGGCAACGCGGCGACTGAGCGAGTGACGGTGGTAGGAGCGCTGCGTCACCCCACTGCGCGCGCGCCTCGGGGATTGTGGAAGGATCGGAGTGGATTAGATAATGACCTTGACGTGGTGGAGCTTATTAGCCAACTAGTTGATGCAATACAATATTAATATTATTGATTGATTCCTGTGTTATAGTTTTTGTGTGCAACGAATTTGCATACGATGCTCTTCACTGTATTAATTTTCCATACAAAACTATTATCTTGGGTGACTTCACAAATAACAACGGTCAGAATGAACAGTACCTGAATTGGAAACCACTATCTATGTGTGGACTATGCACACTGTCGCTGCGCCGAGTGTTGTGAGTTCGATCCCAAACAGGATAATAGTAAATAACTATTTGCTATTTTAAAAATACCCAAATGGTTTATCTGTCCTGTTACAAAATTTTTTGTAAAGCGACACAGTAAATATGACGAAAGAGGGAAGTGCCTCTATAAAAAAATATTTATGTCTGTCCCATGTGGGGTTCGAATCTGCTTAGCGCGGCGGCATTGCCTTTGTATTACTATATGCCTTTTGTGTGCATACTACATCAAAATGTATTTTTATTAAATGTGTACAAAATTGTACATATCTAGGATTTATTTATGATTTCTAGAGAAAATATTTGCCAATTAGATCGTAATAAGCCCAAATCTGGTACCAAGGGTTGCTTAACATCAGTAATTTAACTGGCAGAGATCAAACACACGACCGATTGTGAGTCCGATGCCGAAACAATTTAGTTACCCCAACTATTCCTAAGTTCAGTTTTTTTTTGTTGTATAATCTTCGTATTATCTGACGCTAACTCAGGGATATGTGAAAGTTGAGGCACTAATCGCAATTATATTCATCTTTATCGGATAAAAGTAACTAGGATACCATAAAGGCGGTTAAGACTTAATTGAAATGACAGTTTCCAATGTTTAGTATCTCATTCATTCGATCTGTTCAATTAACGAACGAATGTGGTGTTGCGGCTTTATTATTCTTCATCCGATCGCCTCTTACTGGCATGTCGGCTAAGCTCCCTTCTTAAAATGCATAAACACTACAGAAAGCTGACCATTCACATGCGACTAGTAGCGAAAACTTGAGTTCGGTAATTAGTTGCGTCACTTTATGCTTGGTAAGTTGTTTATCATTAAACAGAGACACGCCTTTAAAAGAATTTTATGTCCCGTTGCATGCCTTACGAGTGCGATTCTGCCGCAGTAACGAATAAGATCGCTATCACATTCAATTAGTTTAATTGATCATTTTGCATTATCTTAATGTAATGTTCCTGTAAGATATTTTCGGTGAAATTAAGTTGGTAGTCGTTCAGTTAACCGTTTTTATGTTACTTTGTAAAAAGAATATATAGATATTTTGAGATTGGATGCACACCTAATGAAGAATAAATGCGTATGCTTATTTTGAGGTGGCATACTCTATTGTTTGGTATTTATTTTATATTTGAAATGTTTTTTTAAGAATTAAGTGTGTTTTAGAATAGTACTTAGGTGTGCAGAAGTCGTGGTGATGTCGGTAGTCGAGTGTCTTGCTTGTAGTTCGCATATATCCTTGCAGAAAGTCGAGCTTACGTGTTACGCAATGTGCATTTAATTTCACCTGCTGACGGATGGCACGATTGGTTCAATTTAATTCTTTTATACTTGGACAATGTTACTCAACTTTTTACGTAATGTCAGGATTAAAACGCTGCTTTTTTCATGTTTTGCAATTTATGATATTTCGGAACAAACATTTATGCAGCGGCGTGGCTCCGCCGCAGCGGCCGTCAAAATATCTTCATGACGCCATTCTACTTTCTTGTTTACGTTCTGTGCCATGGAATAATACTGTAATTGATTTTATGATTTATTGTGTGCGTAAAACCAGCATGTGTGAATACCGTTGTATAATAATTTATTGTTCTAGTGATATTAAGTGTCGCAATGCCATAAACAAAATTCCTTGTAACAGATTAAAAAATAAAATCAATAATTAAATAAACATCTTAAGAACAGTTGACCTAGATATTTGTTTCGGAATTTCGAAACATTTGTTGACAAACAGATATCATTCTGCTGGCACACGCTGATATGGTGTTGCTAGATATCAGTTTTCCGTGTTTACGTGATGTTTATCGAAGGGTTCACCTACAAATCAGATCTAGACAAACATTGGTGACCTTGTTACTGTTTTTGAAGGTGAATTTCATGGAAAGAGTCGTGGAGGCAGAAGATCCGTGCAACGGTGCCAAGGCGACGGTGCCACCCGTATACAGATAACGATGCAGCACACCCACGCGCTACTATTGTTATAAAACACACCTCAAACTCGAAAATAAACAATAATATGTTTGATTCTGTTGTGAATCTCACGAAATTAGTAACTACCTTTTTCGCATTTAGCTTAGTACTTTTCACTTAACGAATTTAATGGATAGTGTTGCAAGATTAAATAACTCCGCTTGTATTATAAAGCATGTAACATTTGACATAGAAAATAAAATCGTTTTAGAACTAACAAAGTTGTTTACTTTTAGATCGATTGTAAAACTGGATATAAGTAGTGCTAGACTAATAAGTAGATACTGAAGATAATAAATAAAACGTAGAACAATCAAAACTTACAAAGTAGGACGCTAATTTCGTTGATTCCTTCCTCTAATTATTGTTAAATTTAATAACTCCATTGTGAAAAATATTACAACAGTCGATTCTGTAACTGATTCTGTAAAACAATTTTTTGGTTTATGGTTAACTCAAATATATAAAGCTTATGTTTTATGAAAGTTTTCAAAAGCTTTTACAAAACAGTAGCATTTATAAGTCAGCTAATAAAAGCATGCCTAATGCTTCGATAAGCTGACTTAAAATGGTTTCGTCTATATTAATGTCGCTGGTAGAAGATATAAGTTACCTTCCTATTGCTATTTCGTTTGAAAGAAGACAATCACAAGTATTTTTGTTTTGCCTATTATTTAACGTATTATGTTTATTTGTGTGTATTTTTATATAATAGTAGTTTTTATGTGTGTAGTAGTTATATGTGTGTGTACGAGTAGTTTTATGTTTATATTTAGAATAAGGTGATAAATTATGTAGCGCACTGTCGAATTGGGTGTATCTGTAAGGACAGTTGCATGATGTAAATAAATAAATAAATAAATAATAAATAAATGACTTTTCTATCATGCTTAAGGCTTTTATGTATACATCGTATTGTTGGTGTTGTTATTATTCTGCACCTAGTAAAACATTAACAGATTATTTTGTTCTTTAATAATTAGAAATAAATAACCATGGTATTATAAGAGAAGCGTGGCTATGTCACAGCTATTTAGCATTTTACGACAAAATCGTGGGACTCCTCCTCCATAAAATATTAGAACGTGTTTTGAAATGAGCACTATTTCGCTACTGTTGTATATTTAGACACGTATCAACTTGGTTATGGTCTGTAGTTTTTGGTTTGATGAAAGTAAAATCACTTTCTTGTCTAATCTCGCGATGGTCGTTATTTTTGTCTTATTCATTTACTTATTTACTGACTTTCTCTTACATTTTTTCTACGTTAGTGTCAAAGCAATATTTTATATTATTTTTAATCAAGAAGATATTTTTTGCTACTATTAGCACTCACACTAGCGTTAAAAAATATCGTGACATCGTTTTTTTTTTACGCGATTGAAAGCATTGGAGTCTTGATATAAGGAAATACGTCTGTAAAGGTATTAGAGAAATTATTTATAGGGGTCATTATTTGTAATCTAGCGAATACCATATAGTTAAGCAATGAGTTACATTTCTCCAAAATTTGAAGGAATATTTAGCTCGGAAGGTTGTAAATTGATTGTTGTAACGCTGTGTGCATATGGGGTCTTCGTTAAAAGTATTTACTGAGTAGAGTATAGGCTTAAAATATTATTTTCAGTCCAAGCTGTTGGGGGTCATGTGAGCGAAAACGTAAGTATTACCATGAGTGATCAGGGTAGCCCCTTACCATCACGAGGGCTATCAGTTCCTTTATCCCAAGGGCAATTTATAACTGCATTTCCTTTTGCCCGCGGCTTCTCTCGCGTTAATTTAGAATTTGACAAACAATTCGGGTTGTACTCTGCTTGTAACAATATAATTCAATCATGATTCGAAAGACACGTGGCGCCATCTATTGTCATAAGAACGTTATTATTGTTTTCCTCGAGAACAGTATTTTTTTTCGGGATGAAAGGTAGCCTATGTCCGTTTCTGTACATCTGTCAACGTATATGCAAAATTTCAGGATGATCGGTCAGTGGTTTAGGCGTGAAAAGGTAACAAACAAACAAACAAACAAACTCATTTTCGCTTTTATAATATTAGTTAGGAAGTTAGGATTATAACTCCTAATTTAACTTATACAGGTAATAATGTAATTGTACAGATAATATTGCTTAAAATACATACATTGTCTCATCTCTATATCGCCGAAGTGGTAGGCAAAGCTTGGTACATCTTTGCCTAATCACATTTTACCAGCAAAGGTTCTAGATCTCACGTAATAGAGGCTAGGCTATTGCCGATTACTGGCCACAGTTCTAGGCTCTATGACTTTACTGAGAATTTTTAAATAATAATAAGTAATTTTTAATTTATTTTATTTAATGTAATTTTTTTTTTAATTGTAATTTTAAATTTTAATTTTTGCCTTAGTATCATGTATTTAAAACTGTGAATGGTGTGCACACCTTTAAGTGATGTTTTTACTCTGCATCCCAGTTAATAAATGTGTAATAATTATTAAATATTTTGTAAAAATGTCGTTGGTATACCTTGAATAAATAAATAAAAAACACTTGCCCAAGAATTCAGCCAGCAGTCATACACTACAGTTGCACTACCGAGGCAGTCTCTAAATCGATATAATCCTAATCCTAACTAATATTATAAAAGTGAAAATGAGTTTGTTTGTTTGTTACCTTTTCACGCCTAAACCACTGAACCGAACATCCTGAAATTTTGCATATACGTTGTCAAGTGTACAGAAACGGACATAGTCTACCTTTCATCCCGAAAAAAATTACTGTTCCCGAGGAAAATAACAATAACGTTCTTATGATAATAGATGGCGCCACATGTCTTTCGAATCATGATTGAATTATATTATTACAAGCAGAGTACAACCCGAATTGATTGTCAAATTCTAAATTAACGCGAGCGAAGCCGCGGGCAAAAGCTAGTATAATATATTATTCTACCACATACACACAGCACCATTTAGCCCAAGCAGAGCTTGTACTATGGGTCCTAGACAATGGATAAACATACATATATACTTTTTTTTGTAAATAAATACATATTATACATAGAAACACCCAGACCAAGACAAACATCCATGTTCATGCACACAAATGATTGACTTGTGCGGGAATCGAACCCGCGACCTCAGGCGTGGCAGTCGGCTACACTAACCACTACGCCATCGAGGACGCCAATATGACAAAAACTCGAACACAAAACAAGTACAATTCAAATAAAAACAATGGTAGCTCCTTTTTATCATATTTATTGTTACATATTTGAATAAATAAAACCTATGCACCGTTGACATAGATATTGGAGCTGAAGCCATACTTGGGCCTGCATACCTCTTTGACCATGTACCGTTCCACTTTTTGATTACATTGAAACCTGTCTGAAATCATTGCGACATATAAATTAAACGGCGACCACGACAACTTTATCTTTCATGTATATGTACAAATAAGTAGGTGTGGCATTATGTTATATATGTGTTTTTGATGCCATTGTCATTGTCGACGATTCTAAGTAAACTTTGAGCATTTCAAGGTTTATTATTCTATTGCTGGAATTGCCCTTGCTTGTGATTTAGAGTGGTAATGAAATGGATTTGTGGACGTTATTCGTTTATATAATCCTTGAAGATTATAATATAATATATAATATAATATATTCTACCACATACACACAACACCATCTAGCCCAAACTAAGCAGAGCTTGTACTATGAGTACTAGACAATGGATAAACATACATATATACTTTTTTTTTTGTAAATACATACATATTATACATAGAAACACCCAGACCAAGACAAACACCCATGTTCACGCACACAAATGTTTTGACTTGTGCGGGAATCGAACCCGCGACCTCATGCGTGGCAGTCGGTTACACCAACCACTACGCCATCGAGGCCGACATTATTGAAATATAAATATGAAACGAAACAGAACCGTATCTCACTGTATACAAAGACTTTCAGAATCAGAAGATAGCTGAAGTCGCGTTGAGTGTTATGGGTTCGAATACCATACGGAATTAATTTGTGTGATCCGTCAAATATTGTTCTGAGTCTGGTGTACTTTGTGTCCGTCATTGTATGTTTGTTAAGTCCTCCGCGAAACAGGGCTAGACCCCAAGCGTTGGAGTTGTCTCTAAAAAAAATTGTTTGTGACAATTTGACTATTTTTATATCGCTCCACCGTCTGATATCTTGAATAGCGATATCAGATCTGAAACAGACTGCTTCTTTGGTCCAGTGACAAAGACGTAAATGCATGTTTAACTGCTGATCGAGAACTCTCCGAATTCTTATTATATGGACTATATCTCTCATCAAGCTTTTAGTATGCTAAGGAAAGAGCCTGTGCTTCGTAGTCAGCGATACACTGAACCTTAAGTTAGTGGATGTGCCAATAGATTAGATCTAATGACTGAAAATGGCTGGCGATACGTGAATAGATTGTTTCCCTTTCAAAAAGGCACTAGTCTTAAGGCATGTGACGCGGAGGACTGTACAAGATTCATTTAAAAATACATAATACATAAATTTACACCTTTTTCCCAGAGGGAGGCAGAGACTACGGATTTCCATTTGCCACGATCCTGACACACTTCTCTGGCTTCATTCACTTTCATCTCATTCCTCATACACGCTCGCCGGTTTAAGGTGCTCTTAACCTGGCCTTTGTCAAGAACGTCTCCGATCTGATCGAGATGCGTTCGCCTAGGTCTTCCTCTTGTGACTGTTCCATTCACACTAGCTTTATAAACTTTCTTAGTCAGTAGTTTCTCGTCTACATGCCCGAACTAGCTTAACATACCCGGTTTAAAAATGCACACAAAGAACACCTAAATTCAGTCCAAATATTTGTGGATCACACAATTTTTGTCACGTGTGGGGATCGAACTCACAACACTCGATGTAGTGGCATGGACGAGACGATCAATTAAACTGCTACGCCATCCGTGCAGTTTACACCACTGCCTCATACTGAGCAGGTGTATAGGTTTGACTGGTGATGTGATATGTAATATTATGAAGGCAATCATCATCATCAGGCTATAATAGTCCACTGCTGGAGATAGTCTTCCCCTAAAGAGCTCCAAAAGGCATATACCGGAATGGAATTAAAAATTAGTATTGCGTCGCTCCTCCAAGAAGAAGTAATTACCATGGCCAGGAAAAACTATGGTGTCATTATTATTTTGTTGAACTTGAAAGTGATTAATTACTGAAGGTTTGAATGTGGGTTGTGGGTATACGGGCTTATTTATTACAAAGTTATTGATGTTTTCTTCTTAACGGGATCTATTGTGTTGTCAATCTGAATACTACGAGGCTTATTTTCCCGGAGGGAAAGCCAGAAATGTATTCCACTAATATTCGCCAATTATGATTTTAGGAATTCTGCGAATTTTGGATTAGTAGAACCTCGCTGATTTCAGCATGAATAGGTCGGCTCGACCGGGTAACGACTACCCTCTCACAGAATATCGACGTGAAATAGCAGTATTCCTACTGTTGTGTTTCGTTCGGTGAGTGAGAGTGCCCGGAGACCCAATCACCCCCTTTCTCCCTTCCCACTTCCTTTCCTAAAAGGTCGGCAACGCGCAAGTGATTGATGCCTCTGGTGTTGCAGGCGTCCATAGACTACGGTGACCACTTACCATCAGGTGGCCCGTATGCTTGTTTGCCACCTTAGTAGTATAAAAAAAAAAGAATTACTTGACAGCAAACTCCAATAACACTGTCCGACCGGGAATCGAATGCAAGTCTCCATGCACAGCTACATTCAATACCGCTGTCCCACCAAAGCAGTTTCAGTCAGTATTTTTATGAAAAAATAATCATATGGTGTATTTTAGAGGTTCTCGAGTGGAGACCACGACTCGGCAAGCGTAGTGTAGGACGCCCTCCGGCCAGATGGACCGATGACCTGAAAAAGGTGGCTGGAGGTGACTGGATGGCAAAAACGGGAGATCGGGCCTTGTGGCGCACCCTGGGGGAGGCTTATGTCCAGCAGTGGACTGCAATAGGCTGAAATTATGATGTATTTTAGAGAGGTCTGAGCTCAGCCTGGAGAGAAGGAAATACTAAATAATGCTGCATTCGCAATTCGTATCAATGGATAGGAATCGAAATCATAAATCGAATTCGTGGACTCGCTCCTAATACAAGCCAATAACCTAAATTTAAGGGTAAAACAGGAATACTTGTAATTTGCAATCCAGTATAGTAATTTTGAAATTACTTGTGGGTTGCAAGTTACTATACTATACATATATACTAGCTGTCCCGACAGACGTTGTCCTGTACACACGAAAAAAAAACCATATATAAAACTACCCTATCTTTTAAGTTGGACCAAATTACAGATAGTTACGAAGTTTGATCAAAATCGGTTCAGTAGTTTCAGAGTTTATCCCGAACATACATCGTGACACGAGATTTTTATATATTAAGAATATATACCTACTAGTAATAAATGTTATTGATATTTAAATTATTACATTTTTTATATCGCTTGTGTATATAAGTTTTCTGTTTTCAATAAAGACTGAGAATGATCTGTGGATCACAGAAACTGAGTATTATTAAGACATTAGTAAACATTTTACATACTGCTGGTTTGACCTTAATATAAGTTAATATAACTGAGTAAGATCTCTCGTCGAGATTTAAACGTATACAAGGAATTAAAGATACAGAACATCATGTAAAAGGATTACAAAACAACGGAATGTTTTTCAAACAAGTATGAAATTTATTGTTTTGTTGGCGCGATACTGTGGGTTACTGCCGCTTCGGCCTAGTTACCATGTCGCGCCTGCGCAGTGGGTACAAGCTCAACGGGTAGAAAGGAACCTTTTAACTTGCTCTGAGCTTTGAATATAAAGATAAGGAACATAATATCAGTAAAATGTATTAAGTTAACTGCATCTTCTCAGTGAGCAAAGTGGCTTGTATTTTTATTTTATACGTTAAATATCTGTGGTAAAACGTTATTTGTAACAATGGATAACGGTAGGCGTTATATTATTATATGGGAGCATTTTTAAATTTGGATATTTTAAGGATGAAGTCCATAATGTAGCATGCATTTATTACGACGAGTCTGTATTATTTTAAAGATTCAAGTACCGTATTTTCTTTTTTACCCCCACTCTAGAAATATATCTTGTGTTGCGAAGGACTTTACAAACATTTAAACAACGCAACGGTCACAAAAAATTAAACAGAATCGGAACAAAAATTTATGGATTACACAAATTGAACGGTATCAAACCCACAACATACGGCGCAGTCGCAATAGCGAGGCACCACTGAAACTACTGCGTCATCCGTGCATTCAAATTGATAAACATAAGTGAACACATTTAACCTCATAAATGACCGCAAACAATACATTTTCTATTGTCTGTTACTTCTCATTTAATTTGTTAAGGACGACGATGTGACGGTGACGAATACGATGTGCTCGAAAGGCGGAAGAAAGACTTTGGTGAAAATAGGGAGAGGCTTATGTTCAGCAGTACATTGCGAGTATTGCGACTGGTTGATTGCTTAATTGAAGTGCCTTTATATGTTGCTAAGAAAATCTTTTAGGTTATATTGTTTTGTATATACATACGACACACATTTGTCTTTTTTTAGGAATATTATATCGTTGTACGTTCACGCGAATGTTACATATTTAAATTAAACTACTCTACGGATTTTAACGCAGTTTATTTTATACAGGATGTCACAGAAGTCGATATCAAGCCGGAATCAGGTAACAGGCTAAGTTATAATAGATATTAAAAAATATAAAAAATCTAAGTTACGTATTTTAAAAATTACAGGCATTTAAAAAAACAAAAACGTCAATACTCTGTGTCGGTCTTTTCACTCCTGTCACTACGGATATTTACTTTGTGAATTTTTTTTCATGTAATCTCGGAAAATTGAATAAAATCGAGAGATTAAAGAAGCATTATTCGAGACATAACAAAAAAAAAATACTTATCAGGAGTCAAAAGACCGTCACAAGGTGTAGAATTTTTTGAAATGCCTATAATTTTAAAATACGTATCTTAGATTTGTTTGTATATTTTTCTGATAGCTATTTTAACTTAGCATGTTACCTGATTCCGGCTTAACGTCGACTTCTGGGACAGCCTGTATAACATTACTAAAAATAAACCACGACTAAATCCATATACAGTAGCTCAATTTCATTTTTAAGAACATATTAAAAGGTTATTATCGTTTGCTTCATCATCATCATCATCATCAGGCTATAATAGTCCACTGCTGGACATAGTCCTCCCCCAAAGAGCGCCATAGCGCCCTGTCTTCAGCTTGCCGCATCCAGCATCTGCCTGCAGTCTTTCGCAAATCGTCATCCCACCTGGTCGGAGGGCGTCCTACACTACGTCGTTTGCTTAAGTTAATGAAAATAGGTATAGTGAGAAAGCCTGCATGCTTGAAAGCTATGCATAATATTGTCGCGGATATATGAAGATTACGTAGTTTGTAATGTACACCACTTAACAAACTAGGTAACCTATAAAACGTATTATAGATGTGACGTCTTATAAACCCAAACATAGAGTAGTCGAGCCTCGCTGATTTCAGCATGAATGGGCCGGCTCGACCGGGGAAGGACTACCCTCTCACATAATATCGACGTGGAATAGCAGTATACCTACTGTTGTGTTTCGTTCGGTGAGTGAGAGTACCGGCGGCCCAATCATCTCCTTACTCCTTTCCCACTCCTCCTCCTTCCCACTTCCTTTCCTAAAGGGTCGGCAACGCGCTAGTGATGCCTCTGGTGTTGCAGGCGTCCATATTCTACGGTGACCACTTAACCATCAGGTATGCTTGTTTGCCACCTTAGTTGTATAAAAAAAGGTAAATAGTTTACAACATTAGATGCAATGTTATTATAAAACAATGCTTGTGATTTTGAGTGGAGACTTGTGGCCAGTTGAACTTTGGTAGAATAATCTAACTCCAGGGTAGGAAAATCTATCGCTGAAGTAGTTTTAGTATCAACGATCCACCCACCATTTCAGTCGCACGGACTTTCCATCGTTCCGCCCGACATATCCTATCCACTCCCCATTGCCCGCGGAAATAGATATGTAAATGGCAACACTAATATAAAAAAAAATATCCAAACTTGCAGGTATCGGCAATTAAGTATGATGTTGGTTGCAAAAACGCTTCAAGGAGGTGCGGGTGCGATTCCTAACGCCAGCGCATCACCTAGGCGGTGCGCTCGTGCTGGCTGGTATTAGAAACTTCTTCGTTTGACCTAGTAGCGCAGTGACTCTATGTGTGATATACATGAAAAGGCTGCGGTGACCGCTTATTTCATATTTATAGCATAGTGGTTCGGAGATATCTCATGCTGGTCACCAAGTTCTCGCTCAGGCCTACATCTGGGGGCAGAGGTCAGTTTATTAACTATCTCGTTAATTGATTATCGTCTTAGTTTTGTGTTTCTAGTGGTCGCCTCGTCATTGCCGTTACATCGAGTGCTAGGGGATCGATCTCTCACGAGACAAAACAATTTGTGCGATCCTGTTATGGTTATTCTGAATGTAGATGTTTCTTGTCTCAGTTATTTGTATGTGTGTAAAGTTCTCCGCGACATAGGTATTATTCCGTAATTCTCCTGTTTAAATAACTCAAAACAACATAACAGGAATGTATTGTAATGTAACTAAAACTACTAGTTTCACTCAATACACACTCCACCTATTCAGAGTCTGGAGAGGCTGGTAATCTGTAATACAGGTCTCCTAGTACAGACACCAGTCCCTCACACAGATTGTACTATATTATGAATAATATGTAACTAGATACGTACTATTGTCTTGTTTTTGTAAAACTGTGTGAGAGAACAAATAAAAGTTATTATTATATATACTAGCTAAACTTCTATTTCCACCAAAGCTAAGTGGTTTGGTGAGGCGGGCAAGATATGCTATGAAGATGTTTAGAATAAAGTAAAAATGTTCTGTTCTATTACCTACTCTCAAAATAATAGACGTCCAATAGTTATCTGTTGCTCAGATTATTTTGTTATGAATAACTGCACTTGTGTAGATAACGTGACCTAACTACAAGCGCAATATGTATGAAAAGAGCTAACGTGAAAATGTTGCTATCATTTAAAATGTTGCGCTTTCAGTGTTTTACGTGGGGTTTTGTTGAATCTATTTTGTTCTGAGACTAATAGAAAAACGTTCCAATTGAAACGATTTTGAGTTTTCACGTTGCGTGTGTTAGTAACATACCTGCTTCTTTTCTGTAAATAATATAATTGGCTGTATGCATATTTGTCATCTTAGCAATACAAAACTAACAGGAAAATATGTTATTTAAGTTGGCCCCTGTATCTACTAGCAAGGATAACCTATTTATATTAAATACATTCAACTCGCGTCAAACTGCAGGTAACCGCTATTTTACTAATGGAGGATGTATTGTATTGTCATTCAACAAATATACTGAGATTAGAATGGCAATGGCTCACCGCGGAGAGCATGAATGTCAACTGATGAAACAATAGATGTTGCAATCATATACATTCAGTTCTTTGTCAAGGATACGTGGAATAACAAGATTTGGATATTTTATGTTCTTCATACATATTAATAAATGTGAACGGTTATGAAACTCACGTCGCGCGTCGGCTAAACCCAGGCACGTCTTACAATAATTGTACCATAGACAGCCACAAACATAAACAAAAAATAAATAAATGCATGTTAATTTATTCCAATTGTAAGATGAACTCCTTTAGTACAAAATGCTTTTTTTTTTGCTCTTTAGTAGATTTAAATAGAGAGATATAGAAAGAGAGTGGGGAGGCTTTTGCAGTTACCTGCAATGAGACATTACTGCCTTATAATAATAATATTGGTTATTAATACAGATTCTTAAAAACGTATAAGGTGGATGGACCATGGAGGATCAAAAATCATAGTTATTACCATGTGTTGATGAAAATGAATGCCTTCTACTCACATTAACACCCATCGAACTAATTTGTGAGTATTTATTTATTTACTAGATGTGTCCGCGGTTTCACTCGTGTTTATGGTTACTGCGAGGCCCCCGTGGGCCGTAGCGTGATGTTATATAGCCTATAGCCTGCCTCGATAAATAGGCTATCCAACACTAAGAGAATTTTAAATTCGAACCAGTAGTTCCTGAGATTAGCGCGTTCAAACAAACAAACAAATTCATAAGCTTTATAATGTTAGTATAGATTTAAGGACAACTAACAACATTTTAATAATGTTAATAAAAAAAATACATACATAGGAGTACATTATATATAGTGCTGCCTTGTTTATAGTATGGCACGACATGCATTAGCAAAAAGAAATAGTGTGAGTAGAAGGCATTTGTCATGACATGACAATAACTACGATATTTTAATAATTGGCTTTCGAAGGAGCATGGCCCTCTATGGCTCAGCCACCTCATGTTACGTGGAGTTATTATTTAAACTAAGGGCTGATTTTCCAATTGTCTGATGGCTTACATATAATTTTGACACATTTTCAATAGGTACAAACTGTCAACAAAAGCCATGTTAAATGAGTATTTAACTTGGCTTTTGTTGACAGTTTGTCAAATTATTATTAACAGAGTTGTTAAGAATTATTTGGTGATCGAAAAATAAGCCCTGAATATAAAAAATATATAAGTTTCCGGTGACATGTTCTCAATTATTCTGATTTAACTTATTACTGCAATCTAGTATCAGATTGTATTGTGATATGTGATATAGTTAAATATATAAGTCTTGCGCAGTTCCAGTTTAGTAAGGCAGCTTTTCGTGATGCAGATTGTTGTGATGAGTGTACCGGTTTATTATTTTGCTAACCTTGTCTATGAATTAAATACCCAGAACAGTTATCTGGCATCATTTGAGTATGTAAATGAATAAATAAACAAAAAGAATAATCCAAAATTTCGTAATATATGCGAGAATGTATATTTTTATTTTTCTATTATACAGAATAATTCTTATTCCGCTTTCTTACAGCAGTAATAGTGAACTTAATAGCGTTAGTATCCCAATGGATGAGGCTTTGGAATTGGGATCGAGAGATAGTAGATTCGAATCCCAGTCACGGCACTACCGATGTAAAACCCACTTTTAACACAGGCAATCTAGCTTAGTTAAAGAGAGGTTCTTGAATGCTAATTTGTAACCCAAATTGCTAGAATCAGTTTTACAAAAAAAAATCTAATGAAATGAACATAGTACCTTATTTCGTTGTTTAATTACTGATATCATTAACAGTACCTACACTACCTATAAACTCAGTCCTCATCGTCTTATTTACCTTTTATAACTTAAGGTGCCTGTACCAATGAGAATAGCAATATAATTTTCCATTAAACTTTCTCAGCCGGCATTTGCAAAACGCCTGACGTTTCTTGTATAACTCGTGCGACGCAATGCGGTGTGTTATTAAAATTTTCTGATAGGCTAATGATTGTATTGGCTCACTATGATAGGTAGTTTTTATACTATATAGGGTGGGTATTATCAGTATTTATTTGACAACTAGCTTTTGCCGGTGGCTTCGCCCGAGAAGAGCAGCTTTTTCTAGATCAAAGGTTCTTTTCTGTACTCCTGACAATGTATAGGCATGCGATATTTCAAAATGATAAGTCAAGTAGTTAAGGCGTAAAAAAGTATAAAACAAACTCAAATTCGGATTTATAATATTAGTTAGGATAGACTATTAATATTCATTTAACTAAGGTAACAACAGACTTAGAGCTACCGAAATGGTAAGCGGCTATTGTAGTTTATCAACACTTGCAACAGGGTGCAACACTCGCTCTTGCAGAGTTCTTAAAGAATTTACTATCCTGGCCTTGCAGGAAGAATATCACTTAAGAATCAGAATCCTGCAAAGCCTTTCTTTTATATACGTAATTATGAATTAATGCCAACTGGCAAAAGAGAGCTGTCAAGAAAATGCAGTAAAGAAACTGATCTATACCTTCCTATGGTATAGATAATTATGATGTAATCCTAGCCAGCAAAACAAAGCTGTCATGAAAATACAAAATACAGTAAAATAATAAAACTTACCAAAAATGATAAGTAAATACACGCATACACAGACACACGCCTCTATCTGTACATCTAGGCATAAGTGTATTATCATCGCCAGCTATATGGTAGACTCAAGAAAACCTATAGCTGCTGCATATTCTCCGTGCTAGGCACTGAGAATTTTCTTACAGTAAAACCTAATAGCGCTTTGTAATTCCGACATGGGAGTCGAAACTGAGTTCCCTCGATCAGCCACACATTGTCGCAACATGTGCCACTCATGAATGTTCTCCGTTCGTGTCAGGTCGTAAAAGATCGGGTGCAGAACCAATGGTTTCACGTGCTTTCCAAGAAACGGGGGTATGTCAGCCAAACTTCCTAAATCCGGGCTGTTATTGAGAATATCTTGGTATAAAAATCCAAAACTTCTTTTATCCATAGTCCAACACCACGCAGTGCGTGTTTTCAGACTCCACATATGTTCGAGAGCAATATGGAGAACTATCAGACACTAGATGTTCCCGCGGTTTCACCCGCGTTTATCGTTACTGCGCCGCCCCCGTGGGTCGTAGCGTGATGTTATATAGCCTATAGCCTTCCTCGATAAATAGGCTATCCAACACTAAAAGAATTTTTCAAATCGAACCAGTAGTAATCACGCAGAATAAACCAGGAGAAACATCGTTTGTACTGTCTGTAATGGGTAATTATTTTGCTGCGATGTTATTTTAAAACTGCTATATCTCCTAAGATATTCATTGAAATCGAATGATGTAAAGGGCAATTTTATTTTAAATTAAATACTTGTGATGAATAACGTATTTATTTGGATAAGGATTAATATCATGTTTATAAAAATACCTTCGCAAATAATGCATTATTTTAGAACAAATTTGGTTAGCATAAAAATAGTTATAGTGAGCCAACCTTAAAAGATAGACATATGCTGTCGCGGACTTTTTTTTAGAACTTTTAAAGGGGAACAATTCTGTCATACATGATTTTTGCGAAACTTTAACTGTTTACGCAGCGCACGCAGCGGAAGCTCTCAAAAGGAAAAAATACTCTCCGATTTTGAAACATTCTTCATTGGTGCTCCGCTCCTATTGATCTTAGCGTGATGATATATAGCCTATAGCCTTCCTCGATAAATGGGCTATCTAACACTGAAAGAATTTTTCAAATCGGGCCAGTAGTTCCTGAGATTAGCGCGTTCAAGTAAACAAACAAACAAACAAACTCTTCAGCTTTATAATATTAGTATAGATATAGATTTCCTCACGAAGTTTTCCTTCTACGGTAAAGCGAGTGATAATTAAATATTTGCATGCGACATACTCTTTGTTATTTAAATGCTAAGCTAAGCTAGCTAAGCAAGGACAAGAACATAAATTACAAACATGAATAAAGTCAAATAAAGAATCTTGAAATTGCGATCAGACAATTGAATTATAGAACTCAACTCCGCGGCGGCATTAGTTAATAAAATATAACCGAGGTCGTAGATTCGGTTCTGCTTCTTGGTTTACTTATTTCCAAGAGATCTTCTCTAGTATATGTGTACATTTTAGTTATAGTAAAAATATTTGAGATATAGAAGTTATTTTATGTCTATATTTTACTACTCAGTCTCGAACATAACTACTCAATAAATAGTAGAGTACAGTAGAGATAGAGCATACATATACCTATTGCTTTTTTCCTCTCTGCGTCAGTTAGTCGTTGAGGTTCTCCTATCGTTCCTTTATATTATACATTTATAATTAATTACTAGTATCTGCCCGCAGCGTGTAAATCCTACAGGAACGCATTACATGGATTACGAAGTACCTACCTACCTACCTACCCTTTTTATTAATCCAGAGTAATGGATATCCATTGTGTGCCAAGATTTTTGCGAATTCGTTCAGCGTCCGCTTATGTGTGATTGGATAAAATATCTAAACATTTTCATGTAAATTGTTATTTTTGGAGCTATCAGTAAATAACAATTTAATTATTATTTACTATCATAGGTAGTGTTTCATTAGCCCCGTAGTGCACTGCCTCATTGATGCGGATGTGGATCGCCTGCTTATTTCAGTAGGAGTTTTAAAATGCCCCCGACGAACGGTAATATATTCGATTGATATGGATTTATAGTATACTAGATTTTGCCCGCGGCTTGATTTTTCTAGATGAAAGGTACCCCTGACAAGGAATATGCGAAATTATAAGCTAATCGGTTGAGTTCGATTAAGGGGTGAAAGCGCAACACACAAACTAACTCACATTAGCATTTATAATATTACTAGTTAGGATAGCAATAGAGACGTACCTATAGTCCACCTCTGTATTCCTTGACGGGTAATTGTCTACTTATATCGAAAGTGTTTCTATTACTTATTTACACGCAGATTTACACAAAAAATAATGCCTTTTTTGTGCCCTCCCCTTTGTGTCTTAGATGCCGGTAGATATGACGCTAATACGCAGTTGAAAGAATTACTTACCAGCTACTTTAATTGGAATTATATAATGAGAAAAATAATTCCACGCAACACTGATTTTTCTCGCCAATTAAGGATGTTGTAACGTTAAAATATCTACGAACGGCGCGGCGGCCGTGAAATCAGGGCGGTGTACCCATAATACTATAACCACAATTATTTTTTTATTTATAAGATGTTTAAGTGCTGGTTGTAAAAATCCACACTGTTAGTGCAAAGAGCTGTTATCGAACTCACGACCCTCGGAAACAAATGCGACGTCGCGTCGTAAACTTTCTTTTAATATGCTGTAGTAGTCAAACTATGTTTGTTTTGATAACCGCTTGAAATAATAAACAGCTTAAAACTAAATCAGATACCTATAATCTAAAGATTTCGGATAAGATTGAATTTATTTTTATTTCTAATTATTAATTAATTAATTTTTTAATTACCTTAGGTATTGCAAATACATGACAATCTCTTTTAATCTCTTTGCGTTATTGTTTGGGTACAGCGACGTACTCGCAGATATACATGTAAAACCGTAGCTATGCAACTTTTGGCTATATAAAAAGCAGTAGGCTGTGAATAGCTTCAAACTTACTAATAAAATTAATCTTATTAATAAAATACATCTAAGTGTACTAGATAATAAGCCGTGTTCATCTTTGACGTAACTTTTACAGTTTTAATATATGGTATAGTTCTATAGCATATACCTAGTCTTGCCATAAATATTGTTACAAGGAAAAATCTTTTTTTTTATTGCATAAAACATTTAATTATTTAATAACATTTAACATATATGTAGCTCATTCAAAATGATCTCCATAGGGTTAATACAGTTCTTTAAACGTTGATGCCAGTTATCAATAGAAACACGCATTCTCTCCGTGGGAAAATTCTTCACTGCCAATCTTATGGATTGTGTTTGGCTTGGATGGATCGAACTTTGTGACCCAGTGCTGAGTCTTGCTGAAAGGACCATTCTTGTTTACGAAACATGGTGTTGTTAAGAGGCTTAACAACCTTCTCAAGAATGGTATCTTGACTATGCCGATGTTTTGACACCTTTTTTACAAAAATATGCCTCAGTCACTCCTTGATAGCTCTCTAACATCCCACCAAACCATTACTGAAATCTGATATTGTATTGTGCACATTGTATTGTGCTGACTAATTGGGAAACTTCTATAGAGCTCTTAGCATAAACTCAGTCATTCTGCTTGTAAAAACATTGCTCAATAGTAAAAAAAATCTCATCAGTACCTAAATAAAATTATCTGTGACCTCCCTTTGCGTACCGCTTAAGAAGCTGCTTTGATTTTACCACTCTATTCAATTTTAAATAATGTGCGTCTCTTATAGGCTGCAGGTCCGACATCATCTTTTAAAATACGCGACATGAAGGATCGCTTATTACAGCCATCGCACCACACATTACCATACATACATCATGTTTTCCTAAAGCCCTATAGAAGATAAATGCCATAATTAAAACATAATACAAGTGGCAGATTATCAGCACGTAGGTAACAGATGCAGCTAAGTTTGTTGTGTAACCAGCATTAGATCACATAAATCATCGCGTGTAGGCATCTATTAAGCTCCCACATGATACGCAAATCGGTCATAATTACGCCATTAACAGATAGTAATTCCATATAGATTGCAGAAAATATGTAATGGTATTTATGACAACGTTGTTGGGTTGTTTATAAATTGGTGTGCGGGTGTAGGACTTGCATACGGCCGGCAGGACTAAGTGGAACGTTGGTGGTGAAAGTGTTGGCTAGCCGAGCTCTTGGTGCCTTCGGTCTGTAGTGTGTTCACGTGAGGCGAGTCGTCAGCCGCCACTCGAACACTTGTCCTTCTACAAGTTAACTGATCGTCCTCGGGCCCCGTATTCATTTATATCCTTGATAATTTATTTTGTGCTGCAGTGTCGTTTAGTGTAGTGTCACAACGAATTTTAAACGGTTGGTATTCAAATCATTTTTCTTTTTTTGAGATAAATATGTTGTTTAAAAATGTACTGTAGCCCGCATCTATGGATAGTACTTTTAATAAAAAAATACTAGCTACTCATTAAGGAGAAGTATTTTTTTAAAGTCAGTTATTTTAAGTGTGTATTAATTTTATGTGTGTTCCTTGAACGACCGTTAATTTCAAGATTGCTTAGTGTTTTGTCTGTAATACTTAGAATATAGATAAAATATACTTAAGATATATTATTGAGTCATTATTATGTAATAACTTAATAAGAAAGAAATAATAATAATATTTTTTAAGTTATTTTTATTTATCTTTATATATATAATTCTACTGTACGTGTGTATGTCACTGATCACCTCATAAACGGCTGGACCGATTTTGATGAAACTTTTTGCGTGTGTTTAAGTGGATTCGAGAATGGTTCAGATATGTTTTTCTTTTTTTGTCTCTTGTGTACAGGACAACTTCTGTCGGGACAGCTAGTTTAGGTATATAACTAAAGTGGTCAACTAAAGGCCTAGGAAGAAGGCGTTGATTATTTTATTTATATTAATTCCGAAGGGGAATACCATCTTACATATTGAATTAACGACTACTTTCATTTCCGATAAAATGTTGGGGAGCAGGAAAACGGTCAGCTCTCTACTGGTCGTCGGGACCAGCATGGCGACGCATCGCGCATACCAATCGGGAAATTACAATTTTAGTCCGACACTTACCATTCATCAGATTATTTATAGCTGGACATTGTACATAGCGATTTCTTTTACATCTATGTATGATAAGAATTTCCTACCCTGGATAGGTATTATCAAGTCACATACCGTTAAAATATAAACACGCGAATTCTTGCTTTACAAGCGTTTGTGTATTTACAATGATTTAATAATGTCAATAGATTCTAGGTGAACTTATTTTTATTATTTTACGTATTGTCTGATGACCAGTAAATATTACAGGCATCAAAAGACAACACAACTTTTCGGAATAATTTTTACATTTCATTATTTAAATTCCTGTTTCTTGTTACCAAAGAATTTATGAAGTTCGCAACATATCGAACGGCTTATTTAAAGACAGAGATAAATATGTTCTAACATTTTGCACTTAACCTCGAAAATATATTTAAATATGAGAAAGCTTTCTTTTATGGCGACAAAAATGCTCATGACCTACGAATACTTTGAATTTGAACAAAGTGAGAACCGGCAAAGACAACATTGTTCGCTTTTTACATTGAGATATCAACTGAGCTGTGTTAAATACGTAATATTACGACTTCAAAGTTGGAACCACCATGTTATTAGATGTTGGTAAGCATTGTTATTGCATGCGCGAGAACGAAACAGAGCAATATAAACGCGCTATCTCGCTCAAACATAAGCAGTAATAATACTTTTATGGATGTTGGTTAGGCTTAGGACCAAATCCGCGTGCGCTAATTCTGCGAGCAATCGCAAGAAAAATATAATTTGTGGTGAGATGAGTGATCTTAAGTTAGCGGCGGTACTTACCTCGAACGATGGGAGCAGCGGGTTTTTTGACCCGGCCACGTCGTGTCCTTGATTCTCCGTTAAGATTATCAGCAATGCAATCTCGGCGAAAACTTGATTGGTCAACGGCGCCAGTGTACACACGGCCCGTGCGTATTTTGTATATCGGCCCGTAAATGAAGCAGAATTGTCACAAAAGTACCTCAAGCAGTTCCATTACAAAGTACCGTTTCATGTACCGGACAAAGTTTAAATTAATGTGAAGCAGATATACGGCGGTCGTAAAAATACTTTACTAAAATTTGGTCAACACGAAAATATACGGTTATACAATACGACGTAGTAAAAACACAATATACCAAAATTGTCGACAGAATAATAAAGTCTAATACTCTATTACCTATATCTACAATTTGCTAACACTAAGTAGGTAACATAACATTGTTGAAGGAATAATAGTTATCCGCATCCGCAAGATTTTTGGACTGGAACGACAACGATGTTACCTACCCAATATCATTGGCGCTCTAGTGTAAGAATCTGTAGAAACTGATCTAATTTTGGTCAAATTAGATCAGTGTCGTTGGGGTTCCACTAAACAATAGATGCTAAATAAGCTTATGTTATGTTCTTGCAGTTATCAGGTTCGCTACTTTTTTTATTAAGTACTTAACATAATTTATAAAATGCGTGTAACATTTTGTTTGTAATACTTTTTTTTATACGGCTTAGGTGGCAAACAAGTATACGGCACACCTGATGGTAAGTGGTCACCGTAGCCTATGGACGCCTGCAACACCAGAGGCATCACTTGCGTGTTGCTAACCCTTTAGGAAAGGAAGTGGGAAGGAGGAGGAGCGGGAAGGGGGAAAGAGGGTGATTGGGCCTCCGGCACTCTCACTTACCGAACGAAACACAACAGTAGGAATACTGGTATTTCACGTCGATATTCTGTGAGAGGGTAGTCCTTCCCCGGTCGAGCCGGCCCATTCATGCTGAAATCAGCGAGGCTCTACTACTCATGTATTAAATTATTAATTTATTACACTCATGCATATCTAAACATGCGTGAATGATTAATTTTGCGTGGATAGCGAAGTCGCTTAAGTGGTCGCCTCGCCGCCGCTGCCTCTACGCCGGCGCCGACTGCTATTGGTTCGATCTCCATATGGGAGAAATATTTTTTTACAATTACAATTTTGATTTGCTAGAACATTGTTGTTGTATTTTATTTAAACATACTGATACTGGTCCTTTAAACTAGGCGATTGCCTGTATTTTGGGGGTCAGTGTTCAGCCCTAAAAAAAATGCAGTTTAATACAAAAACATGTTTTACTTTGCATAATATATTTGATAATTTTGCTCTAATTTCGGTGTAAGATATTTTAAATTTTTATATTGTATGATTATTGATAAATAGATTAAAAATAATTAAAAGGAATTTAGTTAAATTTAACGACCAAACTTATAGTTAAAACAAATAAATAAGTAGATCATAACATAACGTAACATAATTTGATCTACAAATATTGTTTCGAGTCTGGGTGTACTTTGTGCCTGTTATTATAATAATTAATTATTTTAATTATTCCTAGATGGGAGCTGTCTTTTAACGAGAAAAAAGCAACAAAAAGATATCTTCATTTTTATTAGGAAACCTTGTAGAAAAATTAAGATTAACTTCATTAAGTTAGTTGAGTGGTACAAAATCTTTTAGTTTACTTCTTTACAGAATGACGGATTATGATATAATTACCAAGTCTTCATTGAATTCAATTCATCAGTCAGAGAAAGGGAATGACAGAGTAAGGCAGATTGATTTCATAAACTGGAGCTTACCAAAAGAGAAGAGCTTGACTTTGACTTTTATCTTGTATACTAGAGATTTCGATGCGCTAACTGCAAACTCTATACCTAAAAAGTGGACTTGCGCTGCGTCGTTAGTCATGCAAAGTAGGCATCGCGTTGTCTCGAATATCATTCGAATACAGACGTGCACAACTAGGGAGATTTAAATGCAATCCATAATACGATAATGTAATTTATATTCATTTTTGTGCAGTGTAAAATGAACTGGTCGGTACTGGTGGTGTGCTTGTGCTTCGCAAGCTGCCAAGCTGCGAAACTTGAAGCGAACGCGGCTGCGAACTTCGTTGACCCGCCAGGAAAAGATAAGGGGTTTATAGAATGGGTCAGCGGCTTGCTCGGCGTTAGTACCCCTGCCAGTCCAATCGTCCACGATCCCGTACCAACGGAGAAGCAATGTCCTGCTTGTCGTAAGTATATTAATTTTAAACGTTTTTACTGTAAATTATAATTTAGTTTCAAGTAATAGGTACAAAACTGATTCCTTTTTTGACTAAACAGATTGGAGCAGTATCTCAGCAGAATACCTACTGTTGCGAGTTTATCAAGGCACAATAATTTTACCTACAAGATAACATTTTTGTAAAATTTCGTTTGGGCAGTGGACTAGAGATTTTTGCATCTAGAACATAATTTTTATCGCCTTTGTTGAACGAATTAACGGCCTTCCTAATTATAAGCGTTAACCGCTCCTTATGTAAATGACAGTGTTCGCCGAAAAATCAATTCTCCCTCTAAAGTAGATCCACAGGCACTTCAGTACTTGGCTATTCAAATAAGATACCAGAATGATAACACCAAATTTTCAAATTTCAATTGATTCTGGACTCTGTTACTAGTAACAAGATAGAAGAAAATAAAATAAAATAAATTAAATGTAAAAAAATGGTGTATATATATTATGTTAATTATTTGTTTATTTCATGTAAAATAAATACTAAACAACGTTTTTGGTGATTGAGGCTAGTGCGCAAGTATCTTGGTGTGTCTAACATATGCAAATCGCTTTGGAACCTTATACTTGATAGACTAACGTTGACCTTTTACAAACTGTTTACAGAATGTGGAATAGCTCGTACCAAGCGGCGGATAGTGGGTGGATATGAGACGAAGGAAAAGCAGTATCCTTGGATGGCGATGCTGTTGTACAACGGCAGGATGTTCTGCGGTGGTTCGCTCATCAGCGATCTATACGTCTTGACTGCTGCTCATTGCACTGGGTACGTGAATATTATATCTACGTATTAGGTGGACAGCCCATCGTGAGTATTCATACCATTCCACGCTCCTGGTTACCTTTATTTGTTGCCATGACTTTCCATTCATTTTTTTAAGCTTAAGCTAACGAAAACATCGAAGCACTAATAAAAAAATACATTAGAGGGTTGCCGCTCTAATGTCGCTGCAAATTGGTTTCTACCCAATCCGAACAACCGATAATGTTTTCGGGTATTTGCATTTATATCTCTTTTCTTTGAGTGGCTCTGTACCTACCCTTATCAGTTTGTTAGAGTATTGTTTTAGTCTTAAGTCCTTAAAAGTAGAAGTAGTAGAGGTACCATGTCTTTTTGCAGCAAGTTACCTTGTACTTCTTAAAATTCCAATAATATTTAAACTCGATACTTCAAGATCTCAAAATTTTCCTATGCTCTTCGCGAAGTTAAAAAAACAACAAACTTTAAAACAGCACTTACCACTTATTACGCTTACGCATACTCGTGGCTTTGCTACGGTGTTACACTATGGGGAAATAGCACGGATGCACCTTCACTATTTTTATTGCAAAAGAGGCTTATGCGCATTCTGCTCAACATAGAAACAACTAACAGCTGCAGACCACATTTTAAAGAACATAAAATCTTAACTCTTCCTTGCATATACATACTGGCATGTTGTAAATTTGTAAGAAAACACCAAGAATTTTACACAAAAAGAGAAGATAAACAATTAAAATATTCACTACGGCACAAAAAGAGACTAAACCTACCAACATCTAAACTAAACATACACTCAACAAGTCCTTATGTCATGTCTATAAAACTTTATAATAAACTACCGCAGGCAATTAAAAACGAACATAAATTTAACCTATTCATAAATAAAACAAAGACATTCCTAATCAATAAATGTTACTATGCTGTAAATGAATTCCTAAATGATAAAATATGATACAATTTCTCCATAATAAAAATAACTCAAATCTATATAATATACTAATAACGTAAGTATATATTAATAATACTAATGTAATTTGTAATAATAAAATAATAAATGTTGACATAGGTACTATGAATATAATAATAATAAATAATATACTTACTAATAAAATAAATAGCATATAATACATATTATAAATAATATACTTGTATTATATAACAATTTTAATAATACAATTATAATTCATTTTATGTAGTAACAAAATGTGATATTAGATTAGATCGATAATATAATCACAATTTTAATAATACAATTTGCACACAATTTTAATATACTTAATAATAATAATATACATACGTCAACATTTCAATATAATCTATTTAATTTATTAAATCTCTCATTAATTATATTTATTAAATAATTAAGAATCAAAACGTGCAATTCAGTGTATAACTCAGCAATCGACTAAAACAAAGCATACATTGATATTTATTATAAAATTAACATATCTATCGAATATGATATTATTGTATCGGAATAGTTTATGTTTCCTCTCTCCTACGTTGCTGCGCCCGACAGGGTCCATAATGAACTGTTATACTATTTAAATTACCACTTAAGCCTACATTGTGGAACGCAATAAACAATTGAGTATTGAGTATCATAAAGTCACCGTAACTGTAAGCGCAAATTTATCTCACAAGATCCACGAGGCAATGTTTAATTAAATCAGATTTTATATGTAAGCGATTCGTTTCCATAATTATCTTTGTTTACTGTACCAGATACTTTAGCACTGAGCAGTGTCTTGTTTATCGAAAGTTGGCAACAACGGTACTCGAGATCAAAAACACTATTGAGTACTGATGGTGCCAACTCGCTGATACTTACGATCATTTGATTACCTAGCTAGATATTTAAAGCAAGGTGGCAGTTGTTACGGTGCATTCATCGTTGGCTTCGTGCCATACACTCTGTTAGCATCTGAATGTTATCTTTCGATAATAGGTACCAAGAAAGCTATAAAACTTTGAAGCCAGTGGCTTTGAATATTTAAATATCAATGCGAGTTGAAATTTAATAGTAGTACCTGGAATGCCTAGGCTTTGCTTTGAGTATTTCTCACGACACGTTAGACACCAGTGAACTAGTGTTATTTTTTATACTGCTAAGGCAGCACACAATCCTACGGTACTTACCTGATAGTGAATGGTTTTCGTACCCAAAATACATTTTGAGAATATCAGGGATAACACAACTTTATATGGCTGTAAAAGTCAGTAACGAAATAAAATAAGTGAACTGTTTTCGTACCCAAAATACATTTTGAGAATATCAGGGATATCACAAGTTTATATGGCCGTAGAAGCCAGTAACGAAAGAAAATAAAGCAGCTTAGCTAGAAAAGTAGGTACCTGCATCGCTTACCTAGTTAAAAGTAGACAGGCCTTAAGATTGTTTGAAAAACGATTTAATTTAAAAAAATCTCTTTGACTTTTACCGGCCATTTTTACAAACTTTCGTAATAAGTTAGCTTATTATTTTCTTTTTCAGTTTCCGGAAGGAACGCATGACAGTTCGTCTGTTAGAGCATGACGTCACTAACCGTAGCAATGATACCAAGACCATTGACAGAAAAGTTGCCAGAATTATCCGTCACCAGAGATACAACCCGGGCACTTACGACAACGATATCGCGTTGCTCAAGCTTGACGAACGGGTAACTGAACATATTCTTCCTATTAGTAAAACAGTTTAAAAAAGACAAATGGTATACCTAACTGCCAGTAAGAGATACCTAGCCGTTTCGACAGTAATTATTCTTTAACTTGGTTTCCTTTCAACGCAATAATAACCATATTCTTCAGTCAGCACCAACCGACGAATCTAATAAGATCAGTCCATGACGGTACAGGTCTAGGAAAATATGCTATATATTTTTTCTAGGCCCATCTCATATGTAATTACGAGTATATACACGCAATTTTGCATCACATCTAATAAATTATAAATTTTAATCTATACTATATCGACACGCTATAATTTTGTATGAGACTCTTGTATTCACTTAGGTGATACCGGCTTGTTTCTAGTTGCGTGACAGAAAAGAAAGTACTTTCTCGCTATAAAATTCTTTTAGCTGAATTTACGAATCTCTTTCACTATCGATACCAGCCGAACGTTTACGTATTTACTGTCTATTTTATGTCTCGGGATTGGCTAATTAAATTGAAGGTTTCGTTGCTTCTTTTGATTTAAATTGGTACCAATGCACAATGTACCTACCAATTGTACAGGATTATAGTGGAGTAGGCAGCAATAGTCTAGCGGAAAAACTGATGGATTGCCACGTAGATATCTCGAGACTACTCCTACTCGTATTCAATAGTTGATAGTAGCTCGCCTTAACTGAAGGTATAGCCAACTCGCACATAGGGCTAGCTCGGTGGACTCTCTCATATCATTCTGATACTAAGATTGCCCATTGCGTGTGGCCGACAACATGTCAGTTTATAAACAGGATTCATATATTATACAAGATTATTCTTAGGATAGTGAAAACCTCTCAGGGGGTAATTATACTTGTTATTATGAACAACTTTTGTACTGAGACATTGCCGAAATCGCGAAAAAAACATCAGCTGTTCCATACATTTTGCCGAGGTCAAAGTCCAATTTTGTATTGAACAGCTGATTTTTTTTCGCGATTTCGGCAATGTCCTAGAACAAAAGTTGTTTATAATAACAAGTATAATCACCCCTTGAGCGGTTTTCACTTTACTAAGAATAACCTTGTATATATACCTACTGACAATTCCATATGTAGGTACACATTATAATTACAGTTTATAGCAATATCAAATGTTATTTACAAAGTGGCGTAGTAGTTTATTAAATATCGGTCTCGATGGCGTAGTGGGTAGTGTAACCGACTGCCACGCTTGAGGTCGAGGTTTCGATTTCCGCACAAGTCAAACATTTGTGTGCATGAACATGGATGTTTGTCTTGGTCTGGGTATTTCTATGTATAATATATTATGTACGTATTTACAAAAAAGAAGTATATATGTATGCTTATCCATTGTCTAGTACCCATAGTACAAGCTCTGCTTAGTTTGGGCTAGATGGTGTTGTGTGTATGTGATAGAATATTATATTATATTATATTATGTAGAGAAAACACTTTACCCCCTTTAAAGCATATTGCGCGTACTGAATAATGTAGGCAAGATATAGAAAAAAAAGAATATGTTAAAAATATTTGGCAATATTATAGTCGTTTTATGAATTACGATCTAATTTTGACTACAATAAGCGTGCAGCGTGAAAGTAGACTTGAACTTACAATGTATGAGTTACCATTTTTAATCTGACTTTCAGTTAGACCTCAGCACCGTTATAAAGAAGCGCGCTCGCAGTGACGACGGGGATGTGACCACCGAAGCCGAGGCGGCCCCCGAGGCAACCACGTCGGTTTCTGAGGTGACTACTGGCACCTCGGCACCGCCAACCACAGAGAACGATGACATCAGAGTGCGGCCTGTATGCCTGCCTGCTGCAGGCTTGTCCTTTACAAGGGAGTGCGGCGTGGTTATAGGCTGGGGTGTTACTGAACAAGGAGGAATGGTTTCCAATACATTACAAGAAGTAAGTTAGTAAATTTAATAATGGCTGATCCTGATAGGCGACGCTCCTGGGAGGATATATTCTACTGTTCAGCAGGATGATTAGTCAGGCACTAGTTGTCCATACGCAATACAAAATAGCTATTATAATGCTAAAAATTAATAATTATGCACTCTGTCTTATCTAGTGGGCCCACAAACCATACTTTAATGAAATATTGTTAAACTTGCGAAGATTGATGCCTTTCCAGGTAGTAAAGATCATTTGTAGCTTTTCGGGGTTAGCTAGATAAGCAATCATAGAAAGGAAATGGGGGAAAACATTATTGTAAGGAAGTAAATACTACCGTCAGTCCTTTGAGTGCATACGTATGCACTCAAAGGACTGACGGTAGTAAAGATCATTTGTAGCTTTTCGGGGATAGCTAGATAAGCAATCATAGAAAGGAAATAGGGGAAAACATTATTGTAAGGAAGTAATTACAACCGTCAGTCCTTTGAGTGCATACGTATGCACTCAAAGGACTGGTGGCAGTTTTAATCCTTGTGTAGAGATATGCGTATATAAAATCACGTCCATGTGTCCCCAGAGGATTAGGCCAATAGCACCGTACTCCCACGTCACGCTGGTAATATTTAAGTAACACATAAGAGATGGCGAATCTATTACTATCTATCAGGCAGATCTACAAAACCGTGCTGTTAAGAATTTCTTCAATAACAACTTGTTCGATCCGAGATATAACGATTTGCTTGAAGGGTAAGGAATCTTATGCCATTTGTTCACCAAGCTGTCATAGGTGTTTGAAATTGATCAAATGTAAATAAATATTTAATGGTTGACAGGTGAAAGTCCCAATAGTGTCAAACAAGGAATGCCGCGACAGATCGTACGGGGGACGTGTGACGGAGAACATGTTGTGTGCGGGCGAGCCACAGGGAGGCCGTGATGCTTGCCAGGGAGACTCCGGCGGTCCCCTCCACGTATTCAATAATACTAGTGAAAAATATTATGAAGTCGGTGAGTATTTTTACTTAAATATCTGGGAAAGAAAAGCCTGATGGAAGGACCGTTGGACTGCCAAATCATGAGCCTCAAATACGGTACAGGTCGCAGATATGTATGTGTTAAATCTATGGTCTCAAGCTGAAACTATAACTATTTACTTTTATTAAACGGCGCGGCGCATAAAATTATTGTAAAATGTCCTAAAATGTGACACTTCGTTGTTATGTTATCTATGGATGATGTTGGTGTGCTACTTAGTCATGTACTTGAGTAGGTACCTAGTTATTTAACCATGTATATTAGAGACAAACATTCTGCATTGTATGCATTTTAGAATTACAACAAAATACATACTTACCTATGTACTTATAAATTGATGGAGTCAGTGGCAAAAGTAGTAGAACATTTAAGTTCATACGGGTTTGTAAAACCCAATGTACTTAGTTACAACATTCATTAGATAATATTATATAGATTAATAATTTAGTTATTCTGCGCTAGCAAGATTGTGCATTTTAGGATTCTCGCCGGTAATTCATGGATAACCTTGAAATGTCTTATAGTAGATAGTCGTTCAGAAAAAAAAAGAAAAAATATATTAAAAAAGTGCAATAGCTAGTCATATTTTTTTTGCTTTTAACCGTCTATCTATAACAATAATTAGAGTTTAATAATAATAGATACAACAAAACACCGATGGAATTCATTCATTTATGGTCGTAGTGTACAAGAAAGTTAAATAGGTAGGTTAATTAAAAAAAGAACATATCTTAGATTTTTTTTTTCATTTTTTTCTGTACGGCCATCAGTTCTACTATAAGACATTTCAAGGTTACCTATCCATTAATTACCGGACATCCTGTATAAAAATGTGGCACTCAACGATTACCTATTCTACAGCTAACTTTCGTCATTGACTGTTACTTTTGTGACATGCCAAAAAGAAATATATCTACATATATTATTGCCGCAAATGGCCGCAATGCACTTTAAAGTTTATATGTAGGTACCTACTTGTAACAGCAAGGGGTATTTTCAGGCATATTCATTATGAAATACTGACAGATTTATATTTTTCGCCATTCTGGCTGAATCAGGATTTTCATATAATGATTAGCAGTGTTAAGGAATGTTTCGTATTTTTTCAGGTGTTGTATCGTGGGGCGAGGGCTGTGCGCAACCAGGCAAATACGGCGTGTATTCAAGGGTCAACCGATATCTTACGTGGATCAAGAGCAACACAGCTGACGCCTGCTACTGCGACTGAAGCTCTTTACCTATATTTAACACGTACTTTCAAAAGTAATATAACAAAAAACATGTCTATTTAATAACTCTTATTTATATTGTTGAGTTGAAAACCGATTTGAACATATGGAATCCAACTGTGGTCGACCGCCAGCAAATCCAACATTATGTGCCTGCAGAGATCCCAAAACAATATTCTAAGGGTACTCTTCTCGGCGCCTTGATATGCTCTCAACTCGGCAACCCATGAGTATCTGGAAATCCCAACCATTTTGGACGAAGCAAAACGATACTCAGCCAACTACAAGGACCGCTTGACAACTCACCCAAACCCGTTATCCAGTATGCTCCTGCAGCCCAATCCAATTAGAAGAGTCAAGAGAACCAATGTGCTGCCTTACTAAGGGGAGATGGAGCAGTGGCTCTACCTCTCTAAACTCCAACCTCATGCAACACACCTGATTATAGTCTAGGCGACTGATAGCTGGTCTAAATATAGGGAAAAAAAAATTGTTGAGTCTATTTCCAATAACATGTTGAAAGAGGGATTAGCAATAGGTATATCTGTCGCTCATGAATAAAATAAACCCCTATAATCGAAATAAAATTTAATAGCTTTAAATAACATTTTCATCAATTTAAAACTAGGCGCTAAAAGTGATTTTTCAGAATGAGCAGTCTTCGCCCCGAGGATGTATTTTTGAACGCAACGTCCGGATTAGGCCGTGTATGGCCCTGTAAAATAAAATATTGATTTCAAAATGTATATGTTTAATAACAAAATTCATAATGAGTTGTCTATGTACCGAGTAAGGTAATTGTGCCAGTAAACTAAATAGGTTGCATACTTGCCCATTCACTCTGACCCGATTCTACGAAGATTATCCTGAAAGTTTGATCTCTGTCGTCCATTTCGCTGCCCTCTCATTCCAAACAAAAGTATTTTATTTTTGTACTTCTAACTTGAATCATACGACGAAGTGCTTCAAGAGACTTGTTTCTCAAACTTTAAATATACAATTCGATATCGATGACACCTAGGTCAAGCGGCAAATATCTATCATAATCATTGATTAAAATGATTGTGTTATTAACACAACCTTATATTCTCTTGTAGGGGTTGTTAGGTTTATGGCACAGTATACCTAGAGGACAGAAACCTTAATGTTACTCAATTTTCTACGCTTTTGAAACTAAACAATGTGTATGATAATGATTAAAACCAAAATGGATGTATTTTTATTACGTTTTTTGTAATGGCACCATACACAAAAAAAATGGAACATATAATTAAAAAACATTTTGTTAATATGTGATGAGGGTGCTATAGTGACAGGATTAGTTTCTGAAAGGTCAAGGCTTTCACAAAAATGCAAACTACTTAAAATAGTGGTAGGTAGTTGGATTTTGTTATATTACTTTTGATTATAAAGTTAAGCTCTCTTTATTTTATATAAGTATAGAATATTATTTATTTTAATAAATTATGAGAAGATTTATTGATGTTTTTCTGCTTTTATCATAAATTCATAACCCAATCTCATAATTTATGATGATATCTGCTTTTATGTTTGTATAATAAATTACGATAGAAAGAATAGAAATAAATAATGACTGGATATCTTCAAATTTGTGTGTGACTAAACATCTGCATTTGTGTGGGGTAGAAAGGTTCTGGAGTGGCGGTCACGCACCGGATCGGAACACGCAGCGGAAGGTGGACCGACGGCCTGGTAAGGGTCGCGGAAAGCGGTTGGATGCGGGTGGCTCAAGACCGGTCTGTGTGGAAAACCTTGGAGGAGGCCTATGTCCAGCAGTGGACGTCTTTCGGCTGAGACTATAAATATATGTAGCAGTATATATTTATTTAGTTGAGGCAGAAACCAAGAAATATTTTATCCCTACAATGCCATGTTTCCAGAGCTTCCTATAAACCTGTCCTATCAGCAGAAGCCAAAATGGTCATTGCTTTTTGCACAGTAATTCCTTTTTTTGCAGTGCCGGTGATGTAAATGGTACCTTTACTTAGTAGCATCCATAGGTATACTTTCAAGCAAACCATATAGTAGATATGCCTAATATATTGCAGTGAGAAAACTGCATGGTAAGAAATTTTGGTGATGAATATATAGTTGTTAGTTTAGAATTACTGGATACTGTACCACCAGCTTGGGATCCAGTAATTCAAATAGTCAAACCCAAGAAGAAGCAAACCACAGCTAGACTTCATGATACTTTGAGCTCATTCTGCGTAAATAGTAACACCCGTGATTAAATTATGTTCGGGTACTTTGAAATTACTACACTGGAACATTTAGACAACTACCATCTTAGTCTCCCCGTGACCATGGCTGCTGAAAAGCAACCAAAACATTGGGCAAATTGTAAACATAAATAGTATAATAGTATAGTAATAGTGTAAATAGTTTTAATATTTTCAATAATTTAATTAGCTTAAAAATTAGTAAAGTTTAATAGTAATAGTAGTGTAACAGTTTTCAAAAATTTTGTAATAAAGTGTCAAATAAACAATGTGATAAAATCCATATATAGTAGTTTAATATGCATTGTTTCAAATAAAAATACAATATTTTATTTTTAAATGTATATATTATTATGATAGAATTCCAAACCGGCTGTCATATTATCTATTCTATGAAGGAGTAACATGGATTGTTTGTAATGTTTCTTAAATTCATTATCCAAAATGACATATAATTTATAAAATATTAGTATCAAGTCCAGAATAAGTTAATAGAATAAATAGCTCATGATTGAGTGTACAATGAATATATTGTTATTCTTTTAAAACCTCTCATGCAGGTATTAACATTATAAATTTTAATTTAACCCTATAAGAGAAAGAGAAAATACATCAATACAATATTATCTTAATCTAAGGTTCTCACAAAGTTGTCTAAATTATGTAACTATAAGAAATGAATATGAAACATTAGTGGTAATTTCTAAATAATGATGACAGTTCCGAGATGACGCTGTTATAGATGAATCCTGAACTTGATATTTGATCCAAACCTGGAGGGTGTAGCGGTCCCTGGGGGTGTGGCACTATAGTTGAAGTGGTGGTTTCTTCAATCACCTCATTTCCATTTTTGACAATCCTTTTTGTTTCTATTGTCCCATCTGGCTTAGTGATGCTTGTAGTAATGACTGTCTTGCAGAATGACCTACCAGGAACCATGTCACCATTGAATGGTGTTATAGATCCACCAGCATGCGGATTTTTCTTGTGTTTCAGCATTCCAGATATTTCATTAGATGAAATTTTGCCATCTAAATCTATATCCTCCTTCACCTGCTCTTGGTTGTGACTGTGGTATCCTGGTTTAAGATAATAGTCCCTAATACTCTTACCAGCTAATTTGTCAGACTCGGAATCATCAGGAAAAGACATGCTTGTGAAGGCGTCGACATGATCCTCATTGAAGAAAGATCTAAATTCCCCAAACATAGATCCAAATGTTTTAAGCATGTCCTGCATTTGTTTCTTGAAATCATGATGTAAATCCACGACATCCTCAAAAGCTTCAATTTGCTGTCTAGTATACAGTTCGTCACCATCATCTTCATCATCCGAACTCCAAATGGGATTTCGAAAATCATTTCGGGGTGGATTCGGTTTCATTCCCAAAAATGACCGCATAGTCTCCATGAAATTATTATATGCCATTATTGGACGAACTTGACGATTTTTTTAGATATTGTTCAGATGTAAATGTGTTTGTTTTGGCGAATCACCTGTGATTATTATAATAATTGCGCAACAAACAAAAAGCACATCAACGGAAGTTTCCAGTCCAGCACCTTTATCGATTATCTATCTTTAGCATAGTGGTTAGTTTTGTATTGAAATTTTACCTTGATGAGTAAGGAAAGCAATACTATAATGCTAAATACTATGCTTTTGTCTCAATTAGATTTTGGAACGTGCTAGATAACAAATGTCAGTATTGTCAATTTACGTTACATTACGTCCAGAAATTTGTAGAAAGTACTAGAATTTATAATAAAATGCTATGTGAGAATTATCTATTGTCCAAACTCATTACATGGAATTATAAAACATGTACCTTGAAATAGATTTTAGGTTTAACTGCAACAGTTACTTATATGTAGTTTTGGAAAAATGATTTATCTAACATTGTTGCGGGTCAGAAGTAATTGCTTTTCCTGAACGAACCTAAAAATAAATTCGATCGCGCGGGTTTGGTCAAATTCACAGTTCACACTCGAGAAGCTAGGACGTATTTTCTCATAGCTTATTTTATGGTTGTGAGGCTTACTTAATAAGAGGAGCTTTGAAATGTCCGATAGCCTCGGTTAAGATCATGCTTATAATACTCTGAGGAATAATTACTGATGTAGAGATATCATTTAAAACCAGCGAACATACTATTTCGCAATTTTTAGTAGGGTAAACACAACCGCAGTTTACTAACAAAACTAAATAGAATTATTACTTTGTACTTACGTAAGTACTTAGTAATACTATACAAAAAGGTAAATTGGTCATTGTCGTTACTATCAATCCATAAACAATATCACTCTTTGATATAGGTAGTTTCGTTATAATTTAAACTATATCAGAGCGTGTTTTCAGAGAGATAAACTTGACTGAATAGACAAAAACACCTTGCCTTTGTTTGGGCTTTTGACACAATTGGGTATTATATTGCTAAATGAACGAAGGTTAATTTAATTAATATAACGGTTGCAATCCAAATCTCAGATATCGCAGCAAATATCGCAGAGTAAAACAACTATGAATTGCCAACGGGAAAACTTTTATACTGCGACATTTTTTTCTTTCCATTCGTCGTTGTTTTGAACTTTGTGTTTCCTATCTCTTTCTTACCCACGGCTAGTGTCATTATGCTATCTTGCTGTCATTTGGATGTCGGGTCTGGATTGGGACACTGATCTATAGTTATATAAATAGCTAGAGTGTGCGATAAGAAATAAGTTCTATGTCCGGCTCCGGCGCTAGTTTCCATTAATTGTGTAGATTTCTAGCATAAATATTGTAGCTTTTCTCTTTCGACGTTAAACATTTTTATGTGGCGTTATAACTAGTGAAACAGGGGCGTCCAATCTGGTAATCGGCGTAGTTGGCGTGTTGGCCAAGGTACTGGATGAAATTTAGTTATTTCTCCAATTTAATAATTAAGAAAGACGCAACATTTGCTCCGAAGATTCATATGCCGTGTATATTTTTCCTAATATCACCTAAACATGCCATCGTGATATCTGCAAAAGCTGTTTGATCTGCACACTATTCTTGAGGTATGTAAAATTTATTTTTTATTTAAAATTGTAGCCAAACTACAGTGTTTCTCATGATACATATTTCTTTTAAATCATATTTACTTGAATGTACTGAACGATATACTCGAAAAGGTGTAATATTTATTTAGAAATATTGATAAATATGCGGAACTATCGCGCATCATTACATTTTAAATTCATTTACTCATTATGCATGAATTTGAAACGCTACACAGGGCTAAAATTTTATAATGATTTGATAACATCTATGAAGTCTAAAATTGATTTCAAGGCTCGTTTGAGGTATGGACTTAAAGATTTGCGATATTTTTAGCGGCGTGTGTATTGCCGATAGCTGCATTGTTTACAGTTTTATTATTGCGCGCGTAATGTGTTAAAAAGTTTATTTTTAAATGGAAAGTGATAAATCATTCGGACTTCTTTGTGGCTATGGTTAGTGATTTTACAGATTTTCATGTTATAATATTAACTTATAGAATGCTATAAGTCTATAACAACAATGTTCTCCTTTATAATCTATAGGAATGCCTCAAACTTTAGCTTGTTCAAATAATTTAAAATTCCACTTCATTATTTATAAAGTGGGTATTGATTGATTGTGGTTCAAAATGTGGGTCATATTAGCTGTATGTTAATATGGGGTGGGTAACTGTCAATCACCAATTCACCACGGGGCAAAGTGGCTCTAGCCAAAGCATTTTACATTTTAATTAAACAATTTGTTTTATACTTCTGGATCTAATGTAACAATTTCATTTATTGACTATTTTTACTACAATTTTAATAACTTACATATTTAATTTTTTAAGTGTTCCTTCCCTTTTCCTTCTACCTTTCCTTGTAATTGTTCCAATTGTAATTTTTTTATGTATTTCCTTCATTTGTTTTACTGTCCATCCTTGACACACCTTCCTCAATTCTTGTAATGTCAACTCAAGCTTAAATCAAGAAGTATGTATAGTATGTTTTTATTTTGAAGTTGTGTCAGCTATCTCCTGCCTCATTTTTTTTTAAGAAATTCTACATAAGTCTATTAGCTTAACCGTTACTCAATCTTCAGGAGATACATAACAATAGATTTTTTATTGTGTCTATAAAATGACAGATGATGGGCTATCTGGTGTGTAATTCATCATAATATTTTAAAATCTTACTGCATTGAGTAGAAACTATTATTCACATGTTTTTAAATAAGTTTTTGCAAATATAATTATAAAATAATAAATATTTTGATAAAATCACTCCGTTTGCAATAGTAAAAATGTGTGTGCCCCTATGGAAATACAAAAATACCAGTATAGTATTTAGTATATTTTTAATTATTCTATGTAGCATGTTTAACATCTTTTTTTTATTGAATTGATAAAACATTTATAGAGTGAAAATTTATTACAAAATTTAACTATTGCTGTACCTCTGCTAACCCAACAAAGCAATTTTGCAAGCCAAAATCGTCTAAGACAATTTTGTAATAAATCCATGTTTAGCTCTACTTATAATTGGAGTCTTTAGGATGTCCATGCAAGTGTAAGAATGGATCATT
Source organism: Catocala sponsa (assembly GCA_963564715.1). Classification (NCBI taxonomy): domain Eukaryota; kingdom Metazoa; phylum Arthropoda; class Insecta; order Lepidoptera; family Erebidae; genus Catocala; species Catocala sponsa. The sequence continues at coordinate 5,461,028 of OY751337.1, forward strand.
AAATTAATCAGCTAGTTTCAGTTCATTGCTGGACATAGGAATTTCCCAATTGATCTACAGCATCTGGTTTTCCGCCTTCCGCATCCAGCCATCCATTTCAGCTCCTCGGTCGTAAATAAATGTAAGATATGACAGTCCCCGGTTTGGTTGACCGTTTAACCGTAAGCCAATTTATATGAACGGATATAATGTTCCTTGGCAGTACAGTAACAAAAAAAACATTAATTATAGCCCTCTTGTGCCTACTTTGCCCTCGCGCTTCTCCTATGACTACTACAGCATTTATATCGTAAAATAACTGGGGGCAATCTTTCTTCTATGCTTTTCTCCAGAGGCCCAAGAATACTTGAAGGACGAAATGCATAGCCTTGACCGCTCGCTCGGTTCATTGGCTTTTACGACAAATAGCGAGGTTTCGTAATGCAATTGTTTGCTCTAATGTCTTTTGATATCGTTCGGCTTTGAGTTGTGACGTTTATTGACTACGTAATAATGAAAATTTCGAAACAAACGTCCGTCGTTAACTCTGTAGAATTAACAACAACCATTGCGTTTCATGTTTATGATTACAGCTCCTCTCTCGCTTCTCGTAGCGTGATGTTACATAGCATAATATGTTATTTCTGGTTAAAGAAGCTTTCTAATGGTGAAAAAATTATTAAAATCGGTTTAGCAGTTTTACAGTTTATCGATTACAAACAAATAAATATTTCCTCCTTATATCATTAGCCCAGTAAAAAAGTTACTTATCTATAAGTAATTTTTTTGTGGTCAATTATTTAAGAAATTGTCTACTATTTCGTAACAATTACCTATGAAATAATTTGGAAAGCTCATGCTGTACAGATTTGAACAATAAACAGATGATGGAGTCACCTCGTTTAATTTCTGCGGTATGTATAAATAGGTCTGTATGTGTGACTCAGAATTACGTATGATATTAATTTATTATAGTGGCATAATGAATAAATTTCAATATAATTTTAAGATACCTACCCATAGGTACAAGTGAATAATGCACCTTAATTTATTGTAGAGACAAAAACATGACTGCACTGCTGACGTAGTGGTTTAGCTCGAAACTTTGCTTATATCAGTGTGCATTCTTGTGGTTTCGGTCCACGTAATAATAATAATAATATCAGCCCTGTATTAAACTGTGGGTTAGTCCCATTCGCCACCTCCAGCATTGCCCCCTCAGCTCCGGTAGCGAATGGGACATTTGTTAAAAAATATCCCATTCGCCACCGTGGGTGACGCCTTCAGTGGCCAATGGGATATTTGTTTTGGGTTAGTCCCATTCGCCACCCCCAGCATGCCTCCTTTGGTGGCGAATGGGACTAACCCTTAAACTGTCCCACTGCTGGGCACGGGCCTCTTCTCACTGTGAGACACGGTCCTTGTATGGAAAAAAAAGTGTTTCACAAATGATCGTACTAAATCTCCGAGGTGGAACGTCGGTAGAGCAGTCACCTAAGGAATTTTCGCTTAGGGCGCCGATAGTGCTAAAACGTAACTGATAATACTTATTATTATTTATATTTATTATTGCATTTAAAAGTAGCACAGTATTGAACGTTATCGGTGAGGTGACATGGTGCAGTGTTGACGTGACGCAAGTCAATGCCCTTTTGATTGCAAGTCATTAATGCTCGTTTAAATAATGAACATTGAACATCCTTTAAAAATTGCTGCCGTCCGCTGTTTTGTTTAAATACATACGTACATATATACAGAAGGGAAAGACGACTACACTAATATATAAACAGCATTTGGGTCACATGTAAAAGGACTAAGGACTTTGACATTCATTCTGTAGTATTAAGTATTTTAAGTACTTACCGGTATCACTGCCTCAGTTCAAATTAGGATTGTCAAAATCGAACTTGGTGCTGTCTAAACGAAATCTAAATTTAGTTCGTTGGAGCAGCAGAACCCTACTCGAAATCTCTAAACAGAATTTATAGAGAATTATTTACTTATTTTAGTTTAGTGAAAATTACAACAGAATTGGCATCAATAATTTGTTTACGAGTTTTATTTTTCATGTGCTTGCGTTTAAACGCTGCTTATGAAGCGATCGGCTACAACCTATTCACTCGTGTCCGTTTTATTGTTAATGAAAGATTAGCTTTTTCCACGGCTCGTTACTCTATTCATTAACATTTATAATACAGGAACCTTCGATCAAATGGTATATTTGATCGAAGAGAGGAACCAGGTATTTTGTCGGGATATAAAGCCACTTCTATGTTATTCCCTGGCCCATAAAGAATCTCGGTACAGTTACGACGATTGATTGTATTAGTAATTCAGTAAAGCAAGAAAAATGGCCAATTGCATTTATATAGTACTAGTTTTTGCCCGCGGCTTCGCTCGCGTAAAAGTAGGTTAGATTACGTTAGTAACAGAACTTTTTTAAATAAAATATAGCCTATGTTACTTGGTGATTATATACCTTTACAATATTAAAATAATGTTCAAAATCGTTTGAGCCGTTTTTGAGATAAATCCTTACAAACAAACAAAAAAAGAAATCTATCCTCTTTATAATATTAGTATAGATGGTATAAATTACTTTAAAGATAAATACTAACTTACAAGAAATGTAAAGGTAATCGCTATTAAGCGATGAGGCATGTGGGTGTAAACTGCAACAGCAAATTAAGAAAAAGTATATCACTTTCATTCTCTTTACGAAAAGTTGCTCTTTACGAAAATTTCTGGCGCACGAGCTTGAGCTAAAATAAATAGCTATCCTTCGCTCTTTATTTGCTTACTTTATTTTTATTTCGGTTTTCAACGAACATTGACTTGTTCTGTTAACGCAGGTTGTATCCAATGTCTAATGCCTAGGTACGTACTTATATGTATATGTGTCAACTTTTAGAAATTAAAAGTAACTTCTCAATACTATTGTGTCCGTACTTGCCCCTCGATGGTGAGGCCATTAAAACGATAAAACTCGTAGACAAAGGCTTTTGAAAATGATGACGGCCTTCTTTTATATCGATACAAAAATGCCTTATGTCTGTAAAGAGCATCGCATTACAATAATTTATATTTGAACTGGGGTTCAGGAATTTATGGGAGAGCATTGAATACGTGGCAAGTTGAGCTTATGTAATTGAAGCTCGAACTATTTGTCTTCAGTTAGTGTAATCGATTACCAAGTCGTTTGGCACTTGAAGCTGTAACACATGGGATGGCAACAAGCTGTGAACTAAATCGTACTGATATTTGGTAAGTGTAGGTTGAACTCTTTTTTAACTAGGACTCTTTGAAAGTCACTGCTAGTCTTTTGTAATACTAGCTGTTACCTGTGACTTCGTCCGCGTAGATTTTAACTAAAAAGTGTTTGTTTCCACTGAACACTATGTTTTTTTCTAAAATCAAAGTAGCCTTTGTTACTTCTTATAACATCAGCTATCTGCCAGTGAAAGTCCCGTCAAAATCGGTTCAGCCGTTTCGGAGATTACCCGGAACAAACAGACAGACAGACAAAAATTTTAAAAATAGATGTTTTCGTATAGGTACCTTATATACTTTCATATGCATTAGATAAAAAGCTGTTATTTTGACATTACAAACAGACACTTCAATTTTATTTATTTGTGTAGATTGATCACTGTAAAAGAGTAGGAATTGCGTAAATGTCGTCAAACATCGTTCGTTGCTTGTCATAGCTACTATAAACTTTCTAGGGGATTTGCATATAGTTTCTTAAGTAGCTTATACCTTATGCCATATGGTTTACCAATGCAGACCGTTTGATAAAATGAGGCATTAGCGATTTAAATTCAGGTCTGAGGTCACTGAGACATAAATGAAAAAGTTGTGATCAATTTCTAAATGGTGTAATGGAAAATTGGAAGCTGCCTATATACAGATGCTCGTATTTAAATGTCACCGGTAAATGTTTTTATCAGAGATGTAAATAAATTAAAAAGGTTTCACTGAAAATGTTTGATCTTTTCTTTTTTTGGATAATTGCTTTTTATTTTCGAGACATCAAACTAGACATTAAAACTAGATATGCCCGCGGTTTCACCCGCGTTTATCGTTACTGCGCCGCCTCCGTGGGTCGTAGCGTGATGTTATATAGCCTATAGCCTTCCTCGATAAATAGGCTATCTAACACTAAAAGAATTTTTCAAATCGAACCAGTAGTTCCTGAGATTAGCGCGTTCAAACAAACAAACTCTTCAGTTTTATAATATAAGTATTATATTATTTTTATAAGATAGTATACTCATATTTCAATGATTTGTTTTAGATACATAGTGGTATTTAATTAAAATCATAAGATATTAATTTTATCATTAGTAAAGAAGAAGGAAGAAGACTGAACTTTTTGATAATTCCGATGTATAGAGCGCTCGAACTCAAATGCAAATGAAACATAACACTTAAAAAACCGCCGATGTAAAGTGGCTAGGCACTATACCAAAAAGCGAATTTCATTACTCGATTATGACATATCGATGTAGAGAGCCGCTTTACATAAAATTTGATTCAACCTGTAATCTCAGTGGCCTTTTAGGTCAACTCAATCACGCATTTTATTGTCTCGCTCGCAAAGAAATGGGTCACCCTTAGGCATCGAAGGAATTTATTGGTATTTCACGACGCTTCCCACTTATCGCTTCGCCTAGGTAGCTTTATATTGAATGGTGTTCGTGACTTTCGATACGATTCATGCCTGCACTATATAAGTAATAAAATATTTATGCCTTGTGATGATTCTAAAAAAAATATGCCCGTCAATTCTACTTTCCATTATTTACTAAATCCTGACTAATATTTTAAATGCGAATGTGATTTTGCTTGTTTATATCTTATCTTATCTTATGTGGGGGCCAGTCTGTGTAGACCGGCGACACTTCAACCCAGTGGGATCTTTTGTGTCGACACTCTCCCAATAACGACTGCCATAGACGTTCATGGCAGCTGGGATCGACGGCTTAACGTGCTCTCCGAGGCACGGAGCAGGCGATAATTGTCAATCAATACGCACATAATTTCGAAAAGAACTTCCGAAAGTCAGAGGTGCGCGACGTGGGTTCGAACCCGAGACCCTCTGCATTGCAGTCTGTTGGTCTCCCCACTGAGCTATCGCTGCTCTCTTGCTTGTTTGTAACAATAAGCATTTAAAATATTACGCATTGTATGCTTTTAAGATGTAATTATTTGTAATTGGTCACACTTCTACAAGCATGATGCTGGTAACATTGGTTACCCTCGCGGATGAATAGATGTGCGCATGTGTCATTGCGGCACAGACCCTTTGTGTCTTTGAATATCTGTCAGACTCGATTAGGATCTGAATAGGCATGTCGGCAAAATATTCGTTGAGCTGGCTGTATCCACTTATAATCAGGGTACTATCACCATACCATTACAAGTTTAAAATATAAGACCATTAAAGAGTAAAGACAGCGATGCCTATACGTTACATCGTAATTCTAACTAATATTTTAAATGCGAATGTGAGTTTGCTTGTTTGTAATGCTTTCACGCCTTAACTACTCAACCGATCATTTCGCATACATAGATACCCTATGTCCTATTCTGTACCCCTGACAATTCAGGGGTACAGAATAGGACATAGGGTATCTTTGATAAAAAAAGAACTGCTCCCGAGGGATAAAAATTTATTAAGATTAACGCGGGCGTAGCCGCAGGCAAATTCTAGTAAAAAAATCTTTGATAAAAAAAGTACTGCTCCCGAGGGATAAAAATTTATTAAGATTAACGCGTGCGTAGCCGCAGGCAAAATCTAGTAAAAAAGTTAAAACATTTAGGGCCACTTGCACGACAACTTGCTTAATACGTTTAGCGCTTAACTCATTTACAACATCGTGCTGTCGTCAGTCATCCGTGTGAAGGTGACTGAGATGCCACGATGTTTTAAATCTATTTAGTGCTAAACGTATTTTGTGAGTTGTCGTGCAAGTGGCCCTTAATGTTTTAATACATACAGCTTAAACAGTGCAGTCAATTTAGTTCATGATGTAACTTCTACGCGAACTGGCTACACGGATTAGTCGATGGATTACCTCGCTAATAGATTTGATATCTATTTACCTGATACATTTATTTGGCTATAGGCGGAAGCCTATACAAGATTAGCAGTGGAATGGAAAATTTGAGTAATTATAGTACTCTTGAGCTATACCAGATTCACTTGGTTTAAGCTGTGACATACACCGCGTAACATTGTAGCCTTGTTTTGCAGGCTCAGTAAAAGTATCGGAGGCTTCTGTACCTCTTACATTTCTTTCCTTTCAATCATACGTTTAAATACTTTTCCACGCGTCAGTGATACCGCTGGTATTGCACGCGCTCATAGGCCGCGATAACCGCTTATGATCAGACGGGCCATGTACTACTTATCATGTTGGTAATAACAAAAGGTTTAACTGTTCCTCAATTTGTTGCCTTTGTTCCACCAAAAATACTAATTGCACAACAAAATATGCTTACTAAAATATTTTAAAGAGATCAAACTAAGTCGACGGAGCCCCGCTCAGCGGGGCTCCTATTTTTGGGTGGGTTTATTTTATTTTATTTGCATCAACTGCTCACTGCACTTACAGTTACCCAACTCGTGCAGTGAGCCATAATACATGCACAACATATTATTTATAACTTAAAAATAGTGAAAAGTATTTAACAAATTTATTAATTTTATCGAAAAATATGTCAACTTCTGGATATTGAGCCATCAGAGAGTTGAGAAGTCTCATAGCCTGATTGGTCGGAGCAAACTGAGCAGTACAAGTACGCACCCTCGGCACCGCCAGCAATCGACGCGATCGCAGTCTCGTGTACTGGTCGGGCACAGACAAGGCACAGCGACACAACGCGGATGGGTTGTCAACCCTATTGTGCAACAACAAATAGAAATGTACCATGAGTGCACATTTACGTCGCAATTCAAGCGTATCTATTCCTACCATACCCGATACGAAGAGGGAAGGATATAAATACGGGTAATACCCATACATTTTTGAAAACAGATATCTAGCGAACTTACGCTGCACACGTTCTAACATCAGGGTATACTTTTGTTCGTGCGGATCCCAGACAATAGAGTTAAACTCTAAAATACTGCGAACAAATGAAAAGTATAGTGCCACAATGGCACTCTTGTCCTGAAATCGTGCTGATTGTCTCATGGCGAAACCTAACGATTTAAAACCCCTGCTTTAAGAAGGAACCTAACATAACCTAACCCTTCCGAGACGGAATGCATTGATTTGAGGCGTATAGGTGCTCGTTATGATGTATTTTAGTAAGCATATTTAGCTGTGCAATTAGTATTTTTGGTGGTCATTATATTTAATCCTATAATAAAATACGTAGATTATTTTGAGAAGACAACTCTCGGAACTAGGAAGAAATCTTGTGTCGCAGGGTACTTTACAAACATTCAAACACAGGACATAAAGAACACCTCGACTCGAAACAACTATACTATTTGTGTATCACACAAATTTTACCTACAACATCGTTACGCGATCCGTGTAGTCCAAGTCGTATTCCAATTTAAGGGATTATGATTTAAAAGGTTTTAAATTTTTCGCTACATACATATATGATGCCTAGTGTAGTATTGTTGCAAAAATATAAGTAAGTAAAAAAAGGCCTTCAGTAATAGGGCCAAACATCTAAAGCAAATAATCCTATTATTTGAAAGAACGCGGTCACACGCCGGCACCAAATAGCGGAAACCGTAGGTTGTAAAGAATTTAGGCAAATGTTTTCTGTTGAACTGCGTAATATATTTTATGTACTTAGACATGTACTTTTCTTATATAGTAGTAAGTTTACGCGGTGACATAAACGGGCCTGATCGGGATATGGGGCTCCTTAAATTGATATTAAATCAATTTAAGAAGTCAAATGTTGTCCTTATTTTTACCATAACCAAATTATTATATTCTTCAGAGTAACTTTGGTTGTTGTCCAGTCTAAAGAGACTCTGTAAAGAGACTCAATTACGGTCCTATAAAAGGCCTTAAACTAATAACTTAGTGTTATGTTACTTCAATAGGGATTTAAATAACTAAAGGTTGTAGCGTCTTTTTTGCTAGGTCGGCCATATGCTAGTGATATATGGTGTGGTCTTACAAAGGTAGCGCTTCCAAAGCTTATGAAGCTGTAACGACAAAAGTTTAAAATACATTATGATCCTTCATGATTGGCGAACCAGGTGTTGCTGGTAGGTTCGTAAAGATCTCACAACCTTATTATAAGTAATGAGGTGAAGAGTATCCAGCGTTTTTTTAATATTAATGTAATTGATATACAACTGCATTCATAGAATAATTTTCAACCACTCGTCAAAATTACACGTCAAACAATAGTTTAACCCAATTTAACCAAAGATATTGTAGATTTAACAATGGTAATATTTTTTTGTCTCTGAACTGTTCTCATTCTATTCAAATAAAGAACGGAACAAACGTTGTAACAGTCTTTATTCTTCATTATCCATACTTGGCACTTATTTTGTCCCATTACTTTAATTACACTAATCATACTAGTCTACATCTTGCTTGTCGTAGACTTTCTACACACCATTAACTTCGATGGCCCCAAATCATAGATTTCACTGAAATCGTTTACAAGACTGCATCATAGAGCTATTAAGAGCAGAGTGCTAGAATTGACTATACATCGGGTTTAAGCTTTTTTTTAGTGTATAAACACAAGTAAGTTATGAAGACTTTTGCGATGACTACTGAACTATAACAAGTTTTCCTTCTCGGAATATGAATAAAGTTAGACGACTAGACGAGTACTTGCCATTTTTGTGGTTTCATTTTGGCTAACGGAGCAGGCTACTAGTAAACGTTTAGGATTGCTTAACTGATTCGGAATACCAGGTATATCACTCACGCTTTGCTGACCAAGTAAAAAAGTCATATCTAAAGAGCACCAAAAAGCCTGCTAGTCACGTTAACACTGCTTCTGTAGGGTGGAAGCATGGCGCATGCTCAAAAGCACGTTCAGAAGTTCCGATCCAAATAGGACAAAGGGCTGCTGTAGAAAATCTTCGTGTCGAATAATCAGTACGGACTACGGACCCTAATTTAATATTGATCGCCCTAAATGTATCTTTTACATTGAATTTCGACTTTACTGTTTACTAAACAATGAAATGTCTGTAATAACATTCAACAACGATGTTGATTGTTTTATCAGAGACTGATAATTGAGCTCAAAGTAAACTGACGCAGTAGTTCAAATAGTGCAAACAAGAGTCTAAATAACATTAAATTGCTGAGGGAAAGTGAATGCATGGCGCCTTACACCGTTGTATTGACGTCATTAAGCGGCGACGTCACATACCAAGCCACGACGTGGACGGAATGAGGATCGCGCAGCAGGCGATTATTTGATATAAGATTTTCTATTGCATTTAACTTAGTAGAATACCGCCTTGTTTTATTATGTTAGTAGATTAATAATGAAGTAATGTATTATAGTTGTGACTTGTGATATAAGATCTAATATCATGTTCATTAATCTGTCAAGTCTTAGACATAATTACAAATCTATTGTGTCTGGCAACCGGTGTGCCGCCGTTGCGACTCAATAAGTTAAAACATATTGTTTAAGAATTTTGTAAAACTACAATTTATATTAAGTTCAGAGTCTTCGTGCCGGTAGAAGTAAATTCAATTTTATGCTAGGCGCAGTTTCATTAGTCAAACATTGATGAGAGTAGAAATCTATCTAGTAGGTCTATCTACATACATATCGCCGCAGTCGTAGAACAACGAGACATCTGATATTCACTAACTTTACAGAAGAGCATTTTAAAGTATTTAAACGCTGTTTTATGGTAGCATTCCAACTCTCCATCTTGATAGTTTGATGTACAAAATCCATAAATGTGTTTTTTTTCAATAAGGATCATATTTAATACTTGTTTATGTAAAAAAGGAACTAGAAAATATAATATCCGTCCTTGTTCAAAAACTGTGTGGCGACATATTAGTTTACTCGTGGATAGTTATGGTCAATATACTTAATATTTAATAATCTTACATATATAATATGTAACGGGTATTAACGTTTGACGGCTTGACGTTTCGACCAGGCCGGTGTAACCTGGTGTAACCTAAAAAAGGTAAACATTATGCATGATCGCGTTAAATACCCGTTACATATTATATATATATATATATATATTATGCAACGCGAAATTTTAAAAGTTATTTAATAATCTTATTTTACAATTCGTTATAAACATTCATGGTTAGGTTAATGTCTTGTCAAAGGCGAAATGTATGACGTCAATGTTTACTCTGATCTCATTGCTATTTTCAACATTAACAAACAACTTAATTTACCGTAACATAAGCGTACTAAATAATATAGTCTCGCTTAATCGCTAATTACTACAGTCTGCTAATTATGGCAGTAAAACAGTCGCGCGGAGTAGTTAGACGAAACGAACTAGGGAAGTATAGAACTAGTGAAGTATCAACCTTTCAGAATCGGAGGGAAGGCACTTCTTAACATTAAAAATTCAAATTCAAAATCATTTATTTTGCGATATATGCGTATTACAATAATAGTTGTTACAATTTAAGCAGTGAGTACCACCATATGTCAACCAGGCTGGCATGCAAAATGTTACATAAAATAAGAAAATTTAATAATTCAATTTTAATAGGTATCAGAATTAAGTAATAATATTTACCAAGTATAGTCAACATTATATTATACATTTATGTCAATTTATAAATCTACAAAATTATGATGTCAATATTATCAATAATTTGGTGACAGATTTTTATGTTGATCTGCTCAGACAAGAAGAGACAATTATACACATGTCAATTGCTGCCACTCCAATCTCGTGACATGAGTTTTTATACCTAGTTGACTAGCCTTTTAAAAATAGCAGTATAATTATATTGCCTGCCTACCACCTGATTTGCTCTAGGACCGAAAAGCGGGGTGCATGTTCCCACGCGCATCTGTGTCGTGTTGTCTTCGTCCCCCCACAAGGGGACAGTAGGGCAAAATTTTAGGTAGGGTAGATTCATGTAGGGGCCCGTCGTTTCACGCGGCGCGCGGCGCGGCGGGTTGAAACCTCGTCAGTATCGCGATTGCATGTGAAAGTGAATCGGGCGGCCCAGTTGATTCTGGTTATGTTGAGGAACACTCTGGTGAGTTTAGTCGGAATTACTAGGATGTCGCCATTATTCCCCGGGTGAGTCCAACATGACCTCTCAGTCGCCCCGCGGAGAAATATGCGGCAATGCATTCATCCACGTATAAAAAAAACAAGATATGAATACGTTAATGATAATTATACCCAAATCAATGCAGCTGTCGAGGTAATTAGCGTGCACAAACACGAGACATAGATATACACTAAAGTGTATTTGTTTATTCTTTCTTCAAGTCGAATAGAGGCATAATTAGGAAGTAATTTTCAGAAATAACTAAAATGGACGTCGTGTGCTGGGTAGCAATTATCCTCAATATATAATATAATCCTAATCATAACTTCCTAACTAATATTATAAAAGTGAAAATGAGTTTGTTTGTTTGTTACCTTTTCACGCCTAAACCACTGAATCGATCATCCTAAAATTTTGGATATACGTTGACAGGTGTACAGAAACGGATATAGGCTACTTTTCATCCCAAAAAAAATTACTGTTCCCGAGGAAAACAACAACAACGTTCTTATGATAATAGATGGCGCCACGTGTCTTTCGAATCATGATTGAATTATATTATTACAAGCAGAGTACAACTCGAATTGATTGTCAAATTCTAAATTAACGCGAGCGAAGCCGCGGGCAAAAGCTAGTAATATTATAAATTCAAAAGTAATTCTGTCTGTCTATCTGTCTGTCTGTCTGTCTGTCTGTCTGTCTGTCTGTCTGTCTGTCTGTCTGTTACCTTTTCACGGCGAAACCACTAAACCGATTTAGATGAAATTTGGTACAGATATAGTTTAAAACCTGGGGAAGGACATAGGCTACTTTTTATTGATGTAGGTACCACGCGGGCGGAGCCGCGCGCAAAAGCTGGTAATATTATAAATTCGAAAGTAACTCTGTCTGTCTATCTGTCTGTCTATTACCTTTTCACGGCTAAACCACTCAACCGATTTAGATGAAATTTGGTACAGATATAGTACAAAACCTGGGGAAGGACATAGGCAAATTTTTATTGATGTAGGTACCACGCGGGCGGAGGCGCGCGCCAAAGTTAGTCATAAATAATTGTATCAGTATTTACTAACTATAAATAGAAAAGAAATGAATTTCAGACGTGTTTATCGAGCAATTAAAAATGTTATTGATTGTCAATAAACAAACTGTTATTGATATTTATAAAAAACTGCGTGACTAATAACCTAGTCGTAATTTATACAATTTATTTAGTATGGTCGTATTGCCGTTTGACACGCGGATTGTGACTTGCGTAGCGTTATGGGGAAAACCAAGGAAACGTGGCTTCTTTAAGGGGTACATACAAATTACACGAGTGTAGGTATCTATGAGGGTGCCTTAGTCATATTTTGAGGATAATGTAGGCCGTATACGGCATTGTTTGAACGAGCAACAAACAAATCCCTTGAATTGATGAGTTAAAATTAAACGCTTTTTGACATGAAGTTAACATTGATTGTTTTTGTGATTTAGAACTTTTTTATACTAGCCTTACATTGATGTGTAGCGTTATTGTGGCCCATAGTCTCTTGCAAAAAATACTAGTGTGAAATAATGAATTTAGTAATATTTTTATTTAGCTGATATGAGTCATGTCATATCTAAGCGACAAAAGATTAATAAAACAGATCCGTTGAAAACCGTCTATCTTATATGTACGGGAACGAGTGTAAATTGAATAAAATACTTTTTATATTTGCATAGGGAAGACAAAAATAAAAAGAAATACTCTTAAATTATCGAAGTGTTGTCGTGATATTTAGATATTTACTAATATTATAAAGCTGACGAGTTTGTTTGTTTGTTTGAACGCGCTTATCTCAGGAACTACTGGTTCGAATTGAATAAATATTTTAGTGTTGGATAGCTTATTTATCGAGGAAGGCTATAGGCTATATAACATCACGCTACGACCCACGGGGGCGGCGCAGTAACGATAAACGCGGGTAAAACCGCGGGCACATCTAGTAACGTATATGTGGACATACCTCTTTGATATTCATTATATATAATTATATTCATTCACAGTTATTACATGCAACATAAAATATTGCTTCTAAACACACAATACTTCATGGTCACCAGGGATATTGAAGCCCTGGTGGGTGTTAAATAAAATAGACATTGGCGGCGGTTTCCCTTGCGTAAATGTAGTTTAGGTTAGTTTAGTAAGAGAACTTTTTCTGCATAAAAGGTACCCTGTGTCCTTTTATGTTCCTCTGACAACGTACCTGCATACGTAATGTATGCGAAATTTTATGATGATCGGCCGAGTAGTTAAGGCGTGAAAGCGTAACAAACAAACTTAGGTACTTTCGCATTTATAATATTAGTTAGGATTAGGATGTAACGTATAGGCATCGCTGTGTTTACTCTTTAATGGTCTTATATGTATTTTAAACTTGTAATGGTATGGTGATAGTACCCTGATTATAAGTGGATACAGCCAGCTCAACGAATATTTAGACTTTTTCCGACATGCCTATTCAGATCCTAATTGAGTTTGACAGATATTCAAAGACTACACAAAGGGTCTATGACGCATGCGCATATCTATTCATCCGCGAGGGTAACTAATGTTACCAGCGTCATGCTTGTAAAAGTGTGACCAATTACAAATAATTACATCTTAAAAGCATACAATGCGTTGGTCTCGGCTGCCTTGAACATCTATGGTATCAGACATCCATGACAGATCTTCTATCCAAAAGATATTTACGATATCTATAACATTTGAAGACTAGCTTTTTGCTATCAAAGTGACTTATAAACATACGACTCTCCTGATAAGCGGTTATATACGGGCGGATGTCTGACGGCCAACGAGGGTGCATAAAGAATATAATGAAAGTGTATAGCAGTATATAGCGTAGCAAGTGGTAGGTTTCCGTAGTCTTTGTTTACTCTCCGGTAAACGTAAGTCAATAATGTATAGACCAGAGGTTCCCAGACTTTTTTCTCATAGACTACTTTCAAAATTTAGCTGTTTTTGTGGACCCCCTGCAGCTATTTATACAAGTTAAAAAAAGTCTGGGTACCGCTGAGTTAAAAGATAAAATTAGAATTGGAGTTCGCGTGTTGTTCGATGTAGTATCATATGTTCACCGGCACGCCCGCAGACAAGATAAGCTGAGTCACTTAGGAATACTAGACAAGTAGTTAACACATTCGGCGTCACGTGTATATGTCCTAGTGCAACTCTCACAGGCTAGTGAATATTTGGTTACACAACTTGAGTACAGGGGCCCAAGTCTGCTATTTTTATAAATTCGTTATTCCGACACGACGTAACTGCAATCCCATTGTCATTTTGCTAAAAGCTCGTAATCTGCTAAATTAATAATGGTCGAACATTGGTCGGTCAATGGTCTCATAAGGCTTGTGGTAGAATGACATGTCGTATTGCCATTATTATAAAACCCGTTAGTAGAAGTGATTTTCGAAAAACTACTACTAAATTTGAACATTTATTTCAGGCCAGATTTTGTTTATATATATTTTTACATATTATTTATTAGTATTAAAAGCAATCTGATCAAAGGAATTGTCAAAATTTTAGCAGATACCGCATACGTCAGTCATTTGTCATTTTGTACGAGATTACCATTCCATGCCTTTTTTATTCAATGGAGTGTCAGTGGATGACCATCGGAAAGTCATAGTGACGCCATTATATTAGTAGATTACCAAACTTGTCAAAATCAACAATTATGAAAACAATGATAGACCATTCTGACACTATTCTAATAGCAGACTTGAGGCCCTGATCGCGCACTGTATGATGACCGGTCTGAACATTGCGCGAGTGGCGTCGCAGTTACAAGTTAAAACTTGTCTGGTCTCTTTGGTGACAGGGGGCGGGCGCAGGATGCCTGTTAGCGCCTGTACATGCGCAACAATTCGGAGACGCTATGTTCAGTCCGGCCATCATAGATTGCGCGATCTGTAGTCAAATTCATAGGCCAGTGTATCAGTGAATATACACGGCGCCGAACACTTTGGTACACTATAGTACGATTTGTGATGGCCGGTGCTACAAAGTCATATACAAAATGTTCCGCGCGGTGCATATTCACTGATGCATTGGCCTCTGAAATTCACAACTCAAGGTGTATAACCAGATATACAATGGCCTATGAGTGTTGCACTAGGGTATAATTATATACACGTGGCGCTGAATGTGTTAATATATTATAGCAAGTGTTGAAATAACGCATTCATCGTGAGAAAATGAAAATTGAAAAACCTGCATGGATGGTACTTTAAGACATCGCCTTGTTTACTGCCATGCGTCGTCATGGGTCGATACCAATACGATACAAACGATTTCTGGTCTGGATGTTTTTCTGTTCGTTATTTGAATGTCTGTAAAGTCACTCACTGGCGACACAGGATTTATTTCTAGAGCGCCAATTATCCATTTAAAAAATAAATCATATAAAAACAGCTTACGTGATATTTAGTATTTATTTATTTATTTATTTACATCAAATAGAAAAACTTGCTCCAATTACACTATTTAATAATATAATATATAAATTTAAAATTTAGCATTCATGCATTCCGCTCACAGTAACTCATACATTCTAATAATAATACTTTCCATTCATCCGCAAACATATCGACTTCTGGGTTAAAGTCCAAGAGAGCGTTAAGCTGCTTTAGTAACCGAGGTATGGGTGAGTTACAGCATGCCACAGTACGGCACGCTGGAACCGCCAGCAATCGGTGCTTTCTACCACGACAATAGTTGTTAGGCACAAACAATCTGCAACATTAATTTGTTGTGAAGAATCGGTGCCTCGATCATACACTTTAAAATTTTGCAGGTTGCAACTATCTGATCATATGATCGGGTGATATGTTATTTCGCTCAAAATTTTCTCTATACCATTTATAGTTTTTCGGATTGCCGCGTTTGTCTATTGACAGTTTCCGCTTATCGTACTTATACATTGTTGATCGTCGTATCTCCGGTTAACTTTTGTCATATATTATGTCATACCGGGCTTCTTTGCAAGGCGATTCTCTGTGCTCGACAGTAAGACAGCAATAAGCTTCCATCTATTGTACTAGACGGCATTTATACATGGCTGGCGCAATTTAGGTGAGTGATGCACTGAGTCTGCATAATCCTTCTGAGATATGCAATTGTACAGTGCTTTACAAAGATTTTTTTACACTTTACCGGATTAAGTATCATTTGCTGGGTTTTGTTAGCGCTCATATTGACACCGATAAAGTAATGCGTCAGTGTATATTTAAAAATAGTGTGTAATTGTTTGTGTCATAAATGTGTGGAATAACCGTATTCGTAAGCAATTGTTGAGATAACAACATAGCAGCGGCGACATTGCGTCGCGCGTCATTAACCATCAACATTGCCCATATTTACATAACACGCTTATCATAGCACTGGATGTTCACGCAGTTTCACCCGCGTTTATCGTTACTGTGCCACTCCCTTGGATCGTAGCGTGATGTTATATAGCATATAGCCTTCCTCGATAAATATTCTATCCAACACTAAAATAATTTTTTAAATCGAACCAGTAGTTCCTGAGATTAACGCGTTCAAACAAACAAACTCTTCAGCTTTATAACATTAGTATAGATTCTTGTACTGTGATTGTTACTTTTTAGTTTTAATATGTCAGGTATGTAAACGCCCCTCATCTTGAATATTTAGGTATATATATATACACATACACACGCACATACAGATTAAACTATGTATATTTAACTGGGCTTGAGACAAAATATGTAAACAAGGAATACAAATTATCTATAATATATTATCTATACTAATATTACAAAGCTGAAGAGTTTGTTTGTTTGTCTGTTTGAACGCGCTAATCTCAGGAAATACTGGATCGATTTGAAAAATTATTTTAGAATTGGATAGCCTATTTATCGAGGAAGGCTATAGGCTATATAAAATCACGGTACGACCCACGGGGGCGGCGCAGTAACGATAAACGCGGGTGAAACCGCGGGAATATCTAGTTCTTGAATATTTTTACTCGACCTACTTATGATAAGCAGTTCGTTTCCAGCAAAACATGTGCATCAACTTTGCTGCGTATTGTTCCTAAGTCTAGGACGGCAATATGTGAAAACCTTGAAGGCTTTAGTGGATGTTATTGTTAGGTTGTGATTTGTGTACTTTTTGTCTCAAGCCCAGTTAATATACTATTTTAAATAATTGTATTTCGTATAGTTGCTTTCGAATGATATTCGAAGACGTTCACAACGCGATACTTGTTTTGTATGGTCATGAACGTAGCACACGTACTTATTCAACGTGTTTTCAATACATTTCCGTGTAATTAGATCCGACTGCCTCGGTGATGTAGCAGTAGTGTATCCGGTCTCGGTAAACCTCAATAGCAGCCCGGAGTTACGAAGTTGGCGGTGTTAGACACCCCCGTGTCTCAAAAAGCACGTTAAGCCGTTAGTCCTGCGCCTGATCTCTTTCCGATCGTGTCGGATTACCGTTCTGTCGGATCATGAGAGTTAGCTAACAGAGAGTGCACTTGTGTTTGCGCATACATCTGTGCACTATAATATCTCCTGCGCATATGGCTAGTCTCCGCTAAGATTGGTCGCCGTGACCCAAATTCGGGCTGGAGGACATTATTTGAAAATTTTCATTAATGCAAAGACTTGCTAAAAGTTAAACAAACGTTAAAGCTGTTTTAGTTTTATCATTTCTTCTAATAAGTATATGCTATTAGTTGTACGTAATGCTTATTTCGTTTCCGTTTCTATAATGTCTATCTTGCAGCAGCTCTTGAGATGTCTGCTTCGTAAACGTCATCAAAATTTGTTCAATGGTTTTTTCTTTTTTAATTTTTATAATGTCATCCGCAGCATAGTCATTATCCCTAGTGCGAGTGTTGCCTTAAAAGAAGATATAACATATCTATCCACATTAACTTATTTGTATATAATTCTATCTCTGGAACTAATTCAGTGAATAGGCCAATTACGCACTTCGATTCGCGTAACGACTGCAAGCAATAAACGAATGTACAATTATGTATATTATACAACATATACATAAAAGCCTTTCATTTCGCGATACTTGATAATTTGTTGTGCAGTCTGAGGATTGTGAATACATCGGCTAATTTGTAGTACAATTTTAGGTAGTGATTATTTATTAGGTAAGGTACAACTTGGGGATTTTTACATCCCAACGTCTTTTCCTTACGAATATTGTAATGAAGGCTAACGACGCAGTAGTTAGGGTATAAGGTGTAATTATATAAATCTTCAAAATAGATAAAAAATAATGTTTGATTAATATATTGTTGTTTGGAGATTGTGTGTTGCCTCCTGCTAGCGTATGAAAGGCGCCACTCAAGGATTACTCCTAGTGCAAGCGCTGTCTTTTATTATGTAAAAGGCAAAAAAATTGTCCCATTCGCCACCCCCAGCATTGTTTAACTACTATTGTTAAACTCCCAACGACCATGGCTGCTGAAAAGCAACCGAAATATCGGAGAAGTATAAATCTAAATAGTATATTCATTTAAATAGCTTATAATAATAATATCAGCCCTGTATTAAACTGTCCCACTGCTGGGCACGGGCCTCTTCTCTTTGTGAGAAGGGTTAGGCCATATATAGTCCACCACGCTGGCCCAGAGCAGTTGGCAGACTTCACATATCTTCGAGAACATTACGGAGAACTCTCAGATATCCAGGTTTCCTCACGATGTTTTCCTTCACCGTTAAATTAATTAATTCATTTATTTTTGCAGAAAGCTTATAGACTAATATTCTTATATATAAATACAATAACTAACTTCTATTGCTAATAACAAGTTCTCACATATATATGACAATATACAATTGAATTTTGCATTGTACTTGCAACTAAGATGATATTATATGCGTATGTAGTTCCAGAGTTGTGAACATATTAAGATGGTTACTTTGAATACAAGCATAAAAATAAAAAACAAATAAGTATTTGAAAGAAAAACAAAACAAAAACATACTTCAGGAAAATCTGCGCCAGAAATTAAGGATCACTATTAAAAAATATATTATTAAATAGTCTCTTTACTGTGCGTGCATTGGTACAAAATAGATTTATATCCATGTGCGACGGCAGATTGTTAAAAGCAAGCGATAATTAACTATTTGATACGCACATAACTTCGAAAACTCGGAGATGCGCGCCTTGGGATCGAATTCGAGACCTCTGCGTGGCAGTCCAACGGTTGCCCACTAGGCTATCGCTGCTATATTAAATTAAATAGCTTAAAAAGTAATATTATTAAACAGTAGTAGTTTAATAGTTTCAAAATTATGTAATACTAGCTTGTGCGCCCGGCTCCGCCTGCGTGGTACCTACCTACGTTAATAAAAAGTACCTAGGTTATGTCTTTGCCCAGGTTTGAATACTATATCTGTACCAAATTTTATCTAAATCGGTAAAGTGGTTTAGCCGTAAAAAGTTAACAGACAGGCAGACAGAGTTACTCGTACTTTTGAATTATAATATTACTAGATGTGCCCGCGGTTTCACCCCGCGTTTATGATAACTGCGCCGCCCCCGTGGGTTGTAGCGTGATATTATATAGCCTTCCTCGATAAATAAGCTATCCAACATTAAAATAATTTTTCAATTCGGACCAGTAGTTCCTGAGATTAGCGCGTTCAAACAAACAAACTCTTCACCTTTATAATATTAGCACAGTCTAATAATTTAGTCTTTATACTGTGATATTAGTATAGATGTAGTAAGGAACTAAGGATTAGTGTTTCTAAAAAAGAAGAACGTGTAAATGTAATGTATAAAGTAGTTTATTTTTATTGTAAATCAGAGTAGATATTTTTTTGTATTGTAAGTTGAAGACCGTTTTGTTTCTATATCTTACTACAATTTAAATAATTCTACGTCGTAAGACGGCAATTTGTGTGCTCATTGACATTCCGCCCATATTCCTAGCAACTGTAGGCATTTAGGTCAATCGAATACTTTGTCATGGTTTGTTCCAAAACTCCATACTCATGTTATATTTGGGAACGGTCGTTATGGCCCACTTAGTCTTAATTGTTTCTAGAGCGGCCGGCTTAGGTTTGTAAGCGAATAAGCTATTGCATATCGCACAAAAAGAAATAGGTGACCTAATCATATACCTACATATAATTAAAAACAGTCCTCCTTCTCCCTAGCTTTTATTATTCCCAAGTCACTTGGGGTCGACTTTCTAGTCTAACCGGATTTGACTGGATATCAGTTTTTACACGGAGCCACTGCCATCTGACCTCCGCAACCCGAAGGCTAACGATACCCTAAGGCTAGACCAGTGTCAGGATATTAGAGGGCGCCGACTTCCTAATAACGACTGCCATATATGTTCATGGCAGCCGGGATCGACGGCTTAACGTGCTCTCCGAGCCACGGAGTAGGCGATAATTGTCAATCAATACGCACATAATTTCGAAAAGTCATATAACTTCCGAAAGTCAGACGTGCGCGACGTGGGTTCGAACTCGAGACCTTCTGCATTGCAGTCTATTGGTCTCTCCACTGAGCTATCGTTAAAAACAGTACGGGACATTAATTGGTTTTAAATATAGAAATTTATTAAGGGTTTCTGAATCGAGAACTGTTTTCTTTATTTTTGTTGTTTGTTAGTTCCAATTTGTCCGTCCCAAATATTTAAGTTATGGGTTGACAATAAAGATACATATTTATCAAAAAAGCACTTCGAATCCTTCATACAATTTTACTATGGCGGCCGCGCGCCGATTTTAATATCGAACTCTCTCATTCAGTCCAACTGCGTCTGCTCGGCCCAGTCTTAAGGCATGAAAGTGTAACAAACAAACAAACTCACACGCATTTTTTATATTGGTTAGGATTATGGTTAGCATAGTTAGGATATCTAAGAAACGATATCCTATGACAATTCTGGCATAGCATCCTTTCTTCACTCGATCGTCTCTCAACAGGTTAAAAGTGGAAACCTCATGTGTTTTGTGAAAGATTAAATTAACGCTAAGCGTCTGTGCTTTATTTATTTATTTTTGCAGAAAGCTTACAGACTAATATTCTTATATATAAATACAATAATTAACTTCTATTGCTAATAACAAGCTAGGAGGTAATCATCCAACTACGAAACTGATGTTACTTCTTTTTCAGGACATTTGGCTTTAATCATAAGAACAAGTATTAATAATTTTAATATAAAATATTAAATTATATATACAGGTGTTCCTTTGTTTAGATATTGCGTCCCTTAGCGTATTCTATCGCCTCTATCATGGCGAATGTTCCGAAGAGTTATTTGACCTTATCCCACCTTCCCCCTTCATTTTGAGAACCACACGTGCCGGTCTACGTAACCACGGATGGACGGTTAGCACAATCCCGTCTCGCACCAAAAGGTTCAGCAATTCCTTCTTATGCCGTACCATACAACTTTGGAATGGTCTTCTGGCACATGTGTTTCCTCCCTTCTATGACATGGGGTCCTTCACACGTAGTGTGAAGAAGCATCTGGTCAGACCGGCTTGACACTGACGACGGCTAGAAGACATCTATCTTCTCCTCGTCGTCACTGCCTCTGGACTGTAATTGGGCTTTCCATCAGGTCCGTTACAATCACTTTGCCGGTTCAAAATAAAAAACCTATGTAAATACAGCCAGAGAAGCTGCAACTTCCAAAATCTGGTTGTTCCAGTAAAACTTTGATGACTAATTCAGAATCCAAAGAAGCTCGAATTCAAAGTAACACAAGTTAACACGAATTACCTAATTAAATGGTAGGGTAAGCGTAGAAATCTTAGAAGTGGAACGGGTGAAGCTGTGGGCATGGCTAGTTAAGTAAACTGTAATGTAGATGAACGTAAGTAGGTAATACGACAAATACAGAAGTTGCATGCAGAAACCAGGAACTATCTGCACTGCTGATCTGATTCCTAGTCAGTACACGTAGGCAGTATATAATTTTTAACAAACCCTGACAAAACATGGAGGAGACACTCAATAATAAAGATTATTGGCTACTTGTCTGTAACACATATTATAAAAAATCAACGGGTTGCACTCCGGGAGTGCCGGCAGAAGTGAAAACTTGAATATTAACGTTGTGCATTTTTGATATTTTGGAATGAATGGTTAGGGAATAATTTTGCACGAATTGCTTTAATTATCAGTATAAAAGTACTATCATTTATGTGCTAAAATACAATATTCATTTACACAAACATGAGACTTCTCCCTCCGTCTTACGAATTTTCGATCAGGTCACGTGTCCTGACGCGAGTTGGACAACTCTCCCTCCGTCTTAAGAATTTTCGATCAGATCATGTGTCCTGACTAGAGTTTAAAATTTTTACCCATCACAAAAAAAGTGCACAACGCCGCTAAAGAAGTTTTCACTTCAAAAATGATACCAAATTCGCTGCCTCGTTGGTTTCGGAGCATAAGTTTGTGCTTCCATTTGTAAGCAATCTTGATGTCCAGAGTTCGATTCGCAAGCCGGACAAAGTTTTCTATTAGGATTTCATAAGCTACACAGAGCCTAAAAATGGATCCGGTACACGACAAAGACTAGCCTGTGAATCTAAGTATTAATAAGAACCAGAACATTACCACTCCATATCTTATTAGGTTACGTGCAAAATCTCATTAAACACAAATCATTCAATTTAATTGGCACCATCTGTGTTATCAACAGGCAGTGTTAACCTTATCGGAGATTTTCCTAGTTAGTATATGATTACACTGATTGTTCTAGACGGAAATTGTGGCCGTAATTACGTTGCACACGTCTTTAAATGTCGTGTATTATTCAGGTAGGTAATAGTACCTAGGATACTTTGCGGTTGCAGTATTGCTTTACGATCACGCGAATATAACACGTGTAAAGTCATATTTTTGAAGTGAAAACTTCTTTAGCGGCGTTGTGCACTTTTTTGTGATGGGTAAAAAATGTTAAATTCGCGTGACCTGATCGAAAATTTATAAGACGGAGGGAGAATTGTCATTTTTGTGTACGATAGCGCAAAAAATGAATATTGTATGTTACCACATAAATGATAGTACTTTTATACTGATAATTAAAACAATTCGTGCAAAATGATTCCCTAATCATTCCAAAATATCAAAAATGTACAACGTTAATATTCAAGTTTTCACTTCTGCCGGCACTCCCCGAGTGCAACCCGTTGATTTTCTTTTTTATTAAAAAAGACAACTACCGCTTTAGGAATAATTCCTGTTCCGTGGAGAACTTTACAAACATTTAAACAACAGACACAAGAAACACTCAGACATAAAATTTTTGCTCCACCGCAACAAACCACAAAACTAGACATTGGAGTCGCTACTCCCAAGTCTAGTTTTGTGATTTGTAAGAGGTGCCTTGGTAGGCAACTACTTAAACGACTTGACGTCGATTGACTTGTTGACTGTCTCGGTAACGCAGCGGCAGGATCTGGAGCTCTACCATGAAGCTAACTATCCAAAACTTTGAGTCGAAGGAAACCAACTTACAAAGAAGTTTCATCGGATTTCTTTCTTTTAAAATAACATGATTTTGTTATTCGGACTGCTTCATGAAAGGGTTTAGGACAAACCAGAGGTTACGTACCGAAATTCAGGATGAATTTCGAAATAAATGTGCTTCTCGGTACAAACAGTCAGCTCGAAACTTCGGCATTTACGTTTCATGGTAGGCCTACTGATTCGATATCTAAACCAAGTATTGATGGGTTTTCCTTATTAAGAAATTCTTAGTTGCAGCACGTGGCAAGGAACTGAACCCCGATAGACAATAAGCTCGCCTGTATAATGTGGGATCTAAAACCTGCCAAAATAAATACATCATAGTAACTCGTATACATAATATATCTCCGAAGGTATTTTGTCAGTTGTAGTTTTAGATTCCACGTTTTAGTCGGCGAAATGTGCCCATCCCTTCGAGGAAGATAGAAGGACAGGATAGGCGTAGTGGCGTAGCGTGGGTATCGCCCGCCCGGGGCGGAAGAAAATTTTGCCGCCTTCTTATTTAGATATTGCAATTTAAAAGAATATATTAAACAGTAATTCTAAAGAACTTTACGGCAAGAACAGTCATAATTATTGACTATTGTGTATTGTACATCTACCCTTTTTTTCGTTCGTCATGAAATGGTTCAAATATTTACAAGATATTATGATTTATTGAAATTTTGCCGCCCCCTAAAAATGACGCCTGGGGAGGGCCGCCCCTGACTGCCCCACTGAATAGGCGTCCAATTGTCTGTTTATAAACCTTAAGCGGCTGATAAGTGATAAGTAACAACATGTTCCACACGACCACTTGAAAAGATTTCTTGAATGTCTAGAATACATGCAGGCCGGTTTCTCGAGCTTAGTACAGTTTCCAATACTTGTCTCCTCGTTTTGCCCGCATTTACATATAAAGCGGCGCGGGGCGGTAGGCCTTTCGATTCAGTATTGGACTTGCGATTAAAAGTTCGTGGGTTTAAATCATATGCATTGTACTACAAGTATTCTAGCTTAGCTTAGCTATAGTAGGTATAACAATAAAACTAGTTATACGTAATGGCTAGTAATCTATACTTCTATACTAATATTATAAAGAGAAGAAGAGAAAGATTTAGTTCGTTATTTGTCTGTTTGTTTGTAACGATTTAACTCAAAAACTACTCAACGGATTTTAAACATTATTACACCATTAGAAAGTTATATTATCACCGAATAACAAGGCTATATTTATTTAAGAAACAATATGTACTGTTACTAACATAACCTAACCGAATTTTACGCGAGGGAAGCCGCAGGCAATAGATAGTCAATAAATAAAATTGAAGTCTTAGATCCGTGTTTTTATCAACAAAATAGATACCTACCAGATCTATTTTGATCCAACAAACCTGTTTTAAGTTGTTATTCGCTAAGAGCAGAGCATGTGTAAGGATGTTATATGGTAACCTCATTGGTTGTTTTTGTGCCTATCTTGTGTTTATTGTGTGTGTATTTGTTATGTTAGTCGAATGCCGTAAGCGTCGACACGTGTGCATATCCGGATTCGATTCTCGGATTAGACAATGTTGTTTTTTGTTGGTACATATTTTTTGGAACTGCGACCGGTAGGCAGCAAAAGGCTGATCGCCTGTTACTCGGATCTTTTATACCTACACACATTAGAGATCACACTTAATGGAGGACGAGCCTTTTACCGTAAACTGGGTTCAGTTCCAGATTTTATGCTGCCACAGAGAATTTCCAGCTTTATGTCAATCCAGCAACGATTCAATGCTATTTGGGCACGTTTTCAATCTGCGAATGTTTGCTGACTAACCCTCGCGTACCTAGCAGATTGTTGATAGCGACTCTTTAAGTTGCGGGGGCAGTTGGTTTGTTGCAGGTGATTTCTTGCTAGAAGTACCTCAAAAACGCTTCTCGAGCAAAGAATCGAAGCTAATACTTACTGCAAAACAGCTACACACTTCACTGCTACTGCGTTACGAAAGAGGTCTTAAACATAATTACATAACTGAAGAAATAAGGGTATCCTAAAGCGCTGTCTGCTCTCCGAAAGATACGAAGCTTAATGTTATTTAATAGAAATAGTAAGCGTTTAATTCCCGTTAAAACGAGCTCTAAAGGTCATTGCCTTGATCACCTTGGTTCTCCGTATAAGTGATTGCAAATAACAATAATGTGACTGAAAGTCATGGCCATGTTTAAGGATCGTAATATGTAGCTTTACTAATAACTAATTTTAAAACACTTCTTTCTTGTAGGTAATGATTTTTCTTACCTGTTTAATTTCGTAAACAACATCACTACATATTATAAAACAAAGTCAACCGCCGCCCGCCTCCGTCTGTCTATTCGCGATGAACTCAAAAACTACTAAACGGATTTTCATGCGGTTTTACCAATTGACAGAGTGATTCATGAGGAAGATTTAGGTGTATAATTTGTTAATTTATTGTACTGCCCGTGCGAAGCCGGGGCGGGACACTACTGTCGCTAGTAGGTACTCAATAAATTCCCCTTTTCAGGCTATATTAGTTTTCTAACAAAAAAGAACGACAATACATAAAGATGTATGTCTCTATGTATTGTCTTTAGCTACTAGTATGTTATATTTGTTTACTTATCCTATTCAGTCGAATCATACCGTATATGGGGGAGGATTCCGAAAATGAAAACAAAAATGAAACGAAAATGATATTTTTGAATCAAGAAGCTTTTTTCTTTAATTATTACTTTGAACATTTTTTCGTTTAATTGTACTGTTTTTGGCTTGAACAATAGATTTTTCTATTTATTTATGGGTGGTCCCAGTTGCCGGAAGAAAAATATTAAAATTAAATGGATCCGGCAACTGGAACCGCGGTCCGAGTAAATTGCGGTCCCATTCGCCGGAATTTATCTATCTATGGGGCCCTTAAGGAGGGAGTTCATAAAAAAGACAAAAGCGATATAACTTTATTCATTTCGGTCACATAATGACACTTATGAATGCCAAGGTTACACTAACCAAACTATTCTATGAATTTACATTTATCCGTTGCCATGTCCAGCAAAGCAAGGGCGTAGAACCAATGAGAAGAACGGAGAGCTAGCTGTGAATTTGTAACGTGTGAAGTTCATAAACATTAAGGCCTAGCGCGCACTGCCTCGCGTTTTTTTAACGCATAATCTGTGAAGTATAGAGTGTCATAGAAGTGCGCGTGTTGCGGTGAAATAAACGCAATGGGTAAGGTCGTCGTTGGCCTCCCGCTGCAAATTTGCGGTGAATCTACCGCACATATTTTTGTATCGCATAGAGATCTCAAGGAGTGCCGCGCACTGCAGTGAAAAAAACGCACTGAGACACTCAGTCTCAGTCAGTTGCTGTTGGGCATAGACTAGTATATATTATCGGTAATAGACTGGAATCTTTGACATTTTAAGCGATTGCATCGCCATCTATAATACTAGCAAGCAACTCTGCAATTTTGTTTCGTTTAAAATGGCGATAAATGTCGCTAATTTTAGTATTAGCTGTGTTGATTTATTTAACTTGTCAAGTATATAGTTTTGGTAATACAAATAAAACCATAGGATGTACAATCACGAAAAACTTATTATTCACCATTTTACAATATATAAACAAAGAACACAATTTTAAAGCTTTTGCCAAAATCACAACATTGTATAACTGAATTCTTCAGTAAATAAGGTCCAAACTGCCAAACTGGAGGGCCTAGACTTCTTTACACGGAGTACCGAACTTGACGTGAAAAGACACAACAGCGGCGAAGATGCTTGATTTCTTGGTAGACTCGAAGGACCTGATGCTCAACTCGACGTGAATATCACAGAAAACAATGCAAATACAGCGAAACATAAAAATAATTGCGCGCGAGCATGTAAACAAGCTGGCAGCCATTAATTTTGTATGATGTCAGCTAATGAAAGAAGATTGACGTTACGAACAACTATATTTCTACCATTCGGTTACAGTACGAGAAAAAAATTGTATAAACATATACATATTTTGGTGGTTATAAAAATGTATTAAAATAAAGTATAGGGCTTATATCTTCTATTATCTAATTACTAATTTTCCTAGTATCGATTTGAATTTTGTAAGTCACAGAACTCGTAAGCTAAATTCTACTAATAGGTAGTGTTTTAGTTTAACTGGTAGGATGGCTGTGAGGTATGTACTTACGAACGAAAATAGTTCCATGTCTAAAAAAAGAGAGCGACTTGACTTCAATGTAGGCAAGATTCCGACCCATGCTGTTGGGACGCGACACAGATATATCGTTACCTGGCGTTTCTCCGGTGATGGCGGAAAACTTTTTTGGATACGAACGTAGATCGTTATATTTTACGAAAAAAGCCCTTCATAGGCCTTAAGGTCGTCAAGGGATGAACCCAATACCGTTTGGATACCCTTTTTTACGCAATAATAAATATATAGTGATAGCAACTCTTGTATCGTAGTCCACAACGTTGACGTGTATGCATCACATCTGGAGTTCGAATGACAAAACGCGCGCTTTTTTCGCTGCAGTGCGCGGCCCCGTGATGCGTTTATTCTACCGCACGGTAGAATAAACGCACCGCGTTCCACCGCAAGGCAGTGCGCGCTAGGCCTTATCTTTAAAAATTAGTAATAAAGATTATTGCCGCTGTAGTGCATGGCTTACTAAATATTGAAATGACTGACATACCAAATAATATGTTTATATGTTATGGTTATATTAAGTAATCTATACTAATATTATAAAGCTGAAGAGTTTGTTTGTTTGAATGCGCTCGTCTCAGGAACTAATGGTTTGATTAGAAAAATTACTTTAGTGTTGGATAGCCTATTTATTGAGGAAGGCTATAGGCTATATAACATCACGCTACGACCCACGCGGGCGGCGCAGTAACGATAAACGCGGGTGAAACCGCGAGCACATCTAGTTAAAAATAATACGTTTCATATCAAAACAAATGTAAACTTTATGCGAGAACCGAAAATAGTATAAGGGCAAGAAAATATACGAACTATGAATAAAAAATAGCATAATACGTACTCGTACGCCTTAACAATCTGACACTATTAATGAAGCAATGTACTTATAACAGTACAGATTATTATAAACTCATTTAAACGCCACGTGTAATATATTAAAATGCAAGTCGTCTACAAGCGGGTATGTTCTAAGCTTTACGATATTGCCATCCCGTAGTATAGCGAACGACCTTAGCCGGCTTTGGTGCAGCCAGTCAGCCAGTGCGTTTCGCTCCGTTGCCTCAGACGCACAAGTTTCACTATCAACGTTTCTAAACGAGAATTTGTTTTTAACATTATATTGGTGATGTGGTTTCCCCCTGTGTAGTTTTAAGTTCTTTGTGTTAATTGGATTATTTTGTTCAAAAGGTAAGATTTATTTGTGTTTTTACGGATAATTTTTTACATTGTTACGTTAGTAGATGATTTCGAGACGTTTCTTTTAATCGTTTACTTAATAGTTATCAAATAGTATCACAAGCCAGTCATGCAAAGGCCTTTCACAGATCTATAAAAGTCATTAGATCAACTATGCTAAGGGTATACGTGAGTTGTAAAACCTGTTTACGAAGGTTTGTTTGTCACCTACTTTAGAAATCCTTGTAGTTTTTTGCTTGTTTCTTTTAATACTTATAAAATAAACTGTTATTAATAAAAAAGTGCTGCTTTTTATCTTGTCAAGTTTTAAACGTTTTGGTAGATAATTTGATGTTCTAGTTCATATTATTTAATATGTTTGGTATCGCTAAAACAGCGTTGAATATTTACTTTCTGAATACTCTTGATAATGACGATATCTGTCGAGACTGCCTGATAATGTTACGTTAGACTTTTTGGTATCCGATTCTACTTTCACCTTATCTGTACTCGTTAAGTCTGTTATGGTTTATTTTGTCTTGTGCCAAGAAACTTTGTTTTATTTCGATATAGACTTTTTAAGCTTTTGGTAACCGATTGTTTGTTTGAAATCTGTAAATTAAACAAAATGACTTTCCCTTGACATTAATTAATAATAATAATATAATAATAAAATCGTTTATTTCTCACTAAAAACCGAGATACACATAGGAACATAATAACAAAGTTGCAATATAGAATATTAACAATAGTGCCAATGAATTACTCTAGAATCGTAAAGAGATCTTCAGTTTCATTATAAGATAGCTTTAGGAGCCATTCAAGAACAGATTGCATTGATAAGTGTTTAGGGGGTAGATACACAGCAATTCCTTAATTTTGTTATATATTTAGGGTCCGAGAAATATAAAGAATTTACAACTAAATGACGTTCTAATTTGCATTTCACCGACAACTGGATTATTGCGGCATGTATTTCCTCGCATGTAAAGGGTTAGTGCATGTTGCCTAAGAATTGTAGCTTGCACAAATAGTTGCCAGACAGTAGGAACTTGGCAGTATTCATAGAGCCTAGTTGTAGGAAACAAGCGAGGTTTAAAACAGCATACTTTGAGCACCGCTCTTTGGGCGTGCTCAAGGCGTATATTTGTTTTAGCCGCATCGCCCCATGTGGTGGCGCAATAACTTAGAATAGATTGACACAATAATTGATAGACCATTGATTCAATGTATTGTTTAGCCTGTTCAGTAAGCAACATAAATGTTGCAATGTACAGGCATACCTGTTCTCAAGCGATATGGTGAGTAGGTGATTTAGTACAGAATATCTGTTGATGTTGTTCTTGTAGGGTGTACACCACTTTAGTGAGTCACGGGACATAGAAAGTAAACACAGTTCGAACCATAAAGTTTAGTATATTTGTTACACAAACATCAGAAGGTTATTACATAGTTTATATGTACTAATATTACACTAAACATAACGCGTGTTCACCCGTGCCGTACCTAACCCGTGACTGCGGGCGGCGGCGGGGTGCCGCTCGCATTCACTAAGTATAAAATGTAGCGTCAGCACCTACAATATCCTATTTTGGTTTGTCAATAGATACAATTATTACACAAGCACAACGCGTCTTAATATTTTACACACCTGGTTGCAATCAAATTTGCTAAACATTAATACTTCAAAAACAAATTATATTATTTTCACAGCCAAAAACAAAAAGATAGGAAGCTATAGTCCCATTATGATAAATGGTCAAGTAATAAGTAGAGTAAAGGAAGAAAAATATCTAGGCTTAATACTTGACTATCAATTAAATGGAAATCGCACATCGAAAAAGTTCACAATAAAGTAACTTCTCTTAACGGTGACCTAAGAGGAATAGTTCGATGCCTACCGTAATACGTACGTTACACCATATACAACTACTTGGTTAAGTCTCATATAGATTATTTGATTGAAGTCTGGGGATCAGCTGCTAGGACGAATTTAAAACGTTTACAAGTTGCACAAAACAAAATAATTAAAACTTTATTTGGATTCCACTATTTAACACCTATTAAGCTAATGAATCTTGCTCAATCATATAAATATAACATTTTCATATTGGTTAGAAAAATCCTGTCAACAGATACACACTCGCAAAAAGCACTAGCACTTCTACAAAAAGAATACACTACCATAAACGAATGACTAGATAAGCAAACATTACAAGTAGATGTCTACTTAAGAACACCAAGGACCAATAGGGAATATGCATGTATTTTTTTAAACGTTTCTACTAGTTATAACATTACCAAAAATAAATATAACACATCCAAAATATAAACCATTAGGCTAAAAAATATATTAAAATCACTATCATTTTCGGACGACTTAAATTTGGCGCGCTTATTCTGTGCCTTATTACACACGTTCAATGCCAACAACGAAGTGATTGGTTTACAAAGATACTAAAAGTTAAAAAAGTGAGTGATAAAATCAACTTATTACCGTAGAAACGCCCAGAAAACCTTATTACAAATATTGTGTCGTTCCTATGTGCCAAAATAAAATAAAAACTGCACCTGACAAAGTATATTTCCTTATGCCCAAAGATGCAAGTATTAGGAAAAAATGGTGCAAGGCGATGAGAAGAGACAATGTATCGTGTTTCAGCACTTTGTACTATTGTGAAGATCATTTTAACGTAAGTAAGGACATTGAAATAGTGATAAAATACATAATATAACAGTAATTTTTGCTTAGTTACCTACACATACTTGTTTTGTTTATAAAAATCGACGAAAACATAACCTAGTTTACGAAAAGTTCGTAAAGATATATTCATTCATTCATAAGTAATACTCTTATGGATAAATACTAAATCTATATAATAGATAACACAGGCCTGCAAAATGAAGGTCATAACTTCCTCTCTGGAATTTGATAGCTGATTCTGGAGTATTTTGATGCGCTGATTACGAATATGTACTTAGTTTTTCTCCATCACCTCCTGATTTTTCAAAAAAGCTACAGATAGAAAATTGAGAAAAAAGACAAGTTTTCACTTAAAAAATTATATATTTAAAAAAGTACTTAATTTTTAACTTAAAAAACTATTAACACGTAATAACAACTTATTGCTGGGTTAAAATACACTTAAATTTTATTTGTGGAACCTGGTCCTTTTTTCCTGGAAGCTTCTGTTGTGCGATTTTCGCTTATATTTCCGGTTTGGATCATCACGCTTCAACAACCAACAATAGTCCGCCATCATGCTGACATTCCATCTTCCTTGATACCGGACTTCAAGCTCTTTTAAATCTTGGTGAAATCTTTCACCTTGTTCTTCGCTAACGGCTCCTAGATTTTCTGGGAAGTAATCAATGTGCGAATTCAGAAAATGAAGTTTAACGCTCATATTACAACCCATTACACCAAAATTCGTTATCATTTTGGCTACTATTTCTTTATAGTCCGAGCTTTTATTGTTCCCCAAAAAGTTTTTTACCACTTCCTTAAATGATTTCCACGCTTGTAACTCGACATCATTGAGTTTTTGATCAAATTTTTCCTCCGACATCAATTTTCTTATATCAGGGCCGACAAAAATTCCTTCTTTTAACTTAGCATCTGATAAAGATGGAAAAACTGAATGCAGATATTTGAAACCTTCCCCATCTTTATTTAAAGCCTTCACAAACTGCTTCATTATACCCAATTTGATGTGTAAAGGCGGCAGTAAAACTTTTTCTCTGGGAACCAAACTCTGTTTAAGCACGTTTTTGATTCCTGGGGTTAGTTCAGTTCTTGGAGGCCATTCCTTTTTGGTCCAATGATGTTGTTTATCCCGGCTATCCCATTCGCAAAGAAAGCACGGGTATTTTGTATAACCACCTTGTTGGCCGAGTAGCATGCTTATGATTTTCAAGTCTCCACACACCATCCAGCCGTGATGTTCGTAAGCTATAGTAGCTAAAAGCTTTTCCAAATTTTCATAACATTCCTTTAAATGGACAGAATGTGCAACAGGTAGTGAGGCATATGTATTCCCATTATGTAGAAGGACTGCTTTTAAACTTCTTTTTGAGGAGTCAATAAACAATCTCCACTCCTTAGGATTGTATTCAATGTCGAACATTTTCATCAAGCCAGGAATATCTTTACAGTACACCAAATCATGATCTTCAGCGAAGAATGGAAGGAAATCTTTTTCTCTGTGACGGTACCATGAAAATGAAGTACCAGGTGCAAGCATATTTCTTTCTTTTAATCGTGATCCGAGGAGCTCAGCTGCATCTTTGGGGAGATTCAAATCTCTTGTCAAGTCGTTTAAATCTGACTGTGAAAAGAGCTGACACTCGTTAGAATCTACTTGAAATACAGGATCAGATTGGGATGCATTCTGTTCATTTGTATCATTAGCAGAATCTTCAATTTGTATAGCTGGATACGGGGGCTGCACCATTTCTGAATCTCCGAAAACTGCAGGCGTAACTGATGACACATTTGGATAGCTTATGTCACTTTTATTTTTAGAATTGTATCCAGTTATGTCACAACAACAAAAGTAGCAATCTTCAACATGGTTGTTAGGCTCTCTCCATAGCATGGGCGAAACGATTTTGAAGCTATTTTTCTGTCCTTTTGACCACTTGCGAAGTTCAAGTAAACAAGTCGAACAAACTTTTTGAGGTGTCCAAGTTTTGTCTTGGTTACTTATAGAATGTCCAAAATAACTTTTGTAAATATTTTTCACATAGTCTGTAATGTTGTTTCGTTGTTTTATCACCATGAATTTCCCGCAAATATAACAAAAACAATTCGAAGAGTTTAAACAACTTCGCGACGACATTTTAAAGTTTAGGTTGCAAGATGCGCACTTCGACTGTTAGTTTTCTAATTCAGAGTAGGTACTTATACAAAAAAAACCTTTTGTTTTCTTCATTATACCCTTTTTGAACAACATTAACAACAATTAGGCAATATCACCTAAACATCGTGTATTAATGAGCTCATTACTAAATGAAGCCAAAATGACCCGTTTTCGAAATGGTTAATGCGAATTACTTACACTTATTATGTAGTAATTAACAAATTACTGATTTGCATTCATTTCTATGTCGTCTTAAACTAATTAAATGCAATAAAAATTAAGCTGAAGTAATTAAGTGACGTTTTATAGATTTTAAAATGTATGCGCTCAGACATTTTTAGTTAAAATCTTAAATATTCAATATCAAAGAATCCTGACGTGATAGAATTTTTTTATTATTTTTCTCGTAATCAGCACATTAGAAACTATAGAAAACGTTAATCAGATCTCAGAGAGGAAAACCATTGCAGACCTGTGTAATGGATAAATATGTCATTTATCCATAAGAGTATTACCTATAAATGAAAACATGTAACTTATTAGAAATTACTATTATTATATTACAATCTGGATTAGATTTAGATGCGTAATACGATCATAAAGGCGTCTATTTTAGGAAGATTATCTGATTGTGATTTAACAAAACTGGATTCAGTCATTGTATTAAGTCTTTCTTCACAAGGATTTAATACTTTAACACAGAAATCTAATAACTTAATATGAAACAACCGCGAAACAATACAATTATTCACCAGAAACCATACAAACAACTTGTTGACAGAAGACGTCGAGTGTAATTTGACGTCACATTTTGTTCAACCAAGTGTTGCGTTTTGGAAATTTGCGAGGGAATTTCATAAAAGCCACTTTTTGATGATTAAATTTCACTATTAAATTACGATAAATTTAAAAAATAATTGTATAGGTATGTTTTTTGAGCAATAAAGATTACCAATAATAATATTTTGTCCATTTTGGCGTCACGTGCATATTCCCCATACTATATACTATATGAAGGAGCCCAAATGTATAATAAACTACCTAAGAATATAAAAGGACGCAATATCGCATTTCATTTTTAAAAAGTTGTTAAAATGCCACGTTTTGAAGGATTTTTCTTAACTAACCTACACTTCCTTTATTATTTTTCTAACTCTCACTAAAACATAAAATAACACAATAATCTAAATAACTACATATAATTATGTAACGTGCTTATTACACATCATATTTTAGGTACATAATATCATACTCACTATGTAGTAAATATAATTTGGGTAGTATTTACCTGCACAGCAAAAAAATACTAATTGCACAGCAAAATATGCTTACTAAAAAGTCGACGGAGCCCCGCTTCGCGGGGCTTCTATTTTTGAGTGGGCTTAAAAAGGGACCTAACATAACCTAACCCTTCCGAGACGGAATGCAGTGATTTGAGGCGTATAGGTGCTCGTTATGATATATTTCAGTAAGCATATTTTACTGCGCAATTAGTATTTTTGGTGGTCATTATATTTAATCCCATAATTTTACCAGTAAATGTTACGGGAGCCACACACGTACAGATAAATCTCAAGGAAAAAGTCTGCGAGTTTTCCTTAAGATTTATCTGAACTGAAAGAGTCGCCACACACGCAACGGTTTTCCTCAAGGTTTAATTTAGTTGCGACCATGGCTCTGAACGAAGAAGACGACGCGATCGCAGTTATTGGATTAATTGTTGCAACCAGCTGCATCCAAACTCACCAAATGAAAAAACGCAAGACATTTGGTGCAAAATTTGGCTTCTGAAAAGGAAATAGTACTCTCATACTAAACTCCTTTCAGAATTGAAAGTTTTCCCTCCAGACTGGAACAACTATTTACGGATGGACGAAGATACTTATTTGCAGTTGTTGTCATTGGTCATACCTTTAATACAGAAAAAAGACACTGATGAGGGAAGCCATTTCTCCCCACGAAAGACTCACGGCCACACTGAGGTTTTTGGCTATCGGAAGAACTTACGAAGATCTGAAATTTTCAACAATCATTTCACCCCAGGCCCTTGGTTGCATTTTACCCGAAACATGTGAAGCTATTTATCAGGTCCTTCGAAAAGAATATCTGAAGGTTTTTTGGAATTTCATTTGTACAGGTAAGAACTGCGCAGTTTTAAGAATGGTTTTTCGATTCGATTTGCTAGGTCTGTACAGACCGCAGCGACCTCAAGTTTCCCCCCTTAGATGTACGGATAAATCTCAAGGTTTGAACTGCGCAGTCCAAACCTTGAGATTTATTCGTTGGTGTGAGGCTACCACCTTTACACATTAATTGCTATGTTATAATTATAATGTACTACACCTATATACACGTAACTTGATTGCGCAAACTATTCACCAAATTTGTTTTATGATATAAAGCCATAATGATAACTAGATAAGCACTAAAAAACAAAAAAAATACATCATTACTAATAATTCATGCTAAGTACATACTATTTTGTCACTGTGGCATAGACCTTAATAAACATGTGTTTGTATTGTAGTAACAAACGTTTACCTGAGTCCCGATGTGCGGTCGCGCTAAAATTAACACTTTTTCTAAGGGATTAAATATAATGACCACCAAAAATACTAATTGCACACCAAAATATGCTTACTAAAGTATATCATAACGAGCACCTATACGCCTCAAATCACCGCATTCCGTCTCGGAAGGGTTAGGTTATGTTAGGTTCCTTCTTAAACCCACCCAAACCAAAAGAAACTTTCATACCTGTGGTACCCAGTGCTCATCTACACTAATATTACAAAGAGGAACTATTTGATTGCTTGTTTGTTTATAATCATTAAACACAAAAACTACTCAACCGATTTTAAAAATTCTTTCGTCATCAGAAGGTTATATTATCACGGAGTAATATTTTATTTAAAAAGTTTTGTTACTAACATAAGCTAACCTACTTTTACGCGAGCGAAGCCGCAGGCAAAAGCTAGTATATATATAATATACTCGTAGATGTGCAACGATAACAAAGTAATGCATCGTAATCTTAGTTTATTGCCTCTATAAATTAACTATTAATTACATTGTCATGTTTTGTTGTAATTCATTGTTACTATTGTTTAAATACTAGCTTGGCCAGCGATTTCGCTCATGACCTAAACTTTAGTATGGTTAAAAGGTACCTTATGTACTTTTCTGTACCCCTGACAACGTTTATGTGAAATTTTATGACGATTGGTCGAGTAGGTCAGGCGTGAAAGCGTAACAAACAAACTCACATTAGCATTCGCCATTAGATATGATTCGCATATTAGATAGGATTAGGTACCTACTGTTGAACCTAATATATGCAAGAAATAAGAACCATCCTAATTTCGGTAAAAATGCCTTTATCTTGATCAAAATGGGATATAGGATGGTTTTAATTAATTTGCAATAAAGAATCTATACTGCCAAGGTAATGTATAAACGGCTTATTCCTGTGCGCTCTAAATCTATTGTTGTCTAAAATTCATTTTTCCATATATTAGTTACGAAGAGCTCCAAAGATTTTTATATGAAAATAATAAATAAAACCACATTTACCAATTTCATTCCCTACAGCTCCAAAACATTCTCTAGGTACTTTGAGATTTTATTTCTTATCAAAAACTAATATTATATTATTACATGTTTTAATTCTGCTAACCATACAGTTTGTTTTGGAGCTGTCGGGAACACACTAGTAAGTAGGTCTTTATTTAATTATTTGTAATATAATTTGGAGCTTCAAGGAATAAATATATGGAGATCACAGGATTTAAAGAAAAAAATGTCATAAGCTTTTGGAGCCCTTGGAAACGATTTTACAATATAATAATTATAATTTATTTTAGTCTTGGAGCGCTTGGGAGCAAAATAGCGGAGCGGGCGGGAATAAGCCGTATAAACATTAGACTGCTTATATTACAATCCTACATTAAACTGCCTCCGTGGCGCAGCGGTAGTGAATGCGACTGCTGTGCATGAGGTCTCGGATTCGAATCCCGGATCGGGCCAACAAAAAGATATTGGATTTTTCTGTTTAGAAATTTTAATACGAGCCCGGAGTTAGGAAGTTGGCCGTGTAAGACACTCCCGTGCCTCGGAAAGCACGTAAAGCCGTTGTTCCTGCGCCTGATCTCTCTCCGGTCGTGTCGGATTACCGTCCTATCGGATCATGAGAGTTAGGGAGCAGAGAGTGCACTTGTGTTTGTGCACATACTTGTGCACTATAATGTCTCCTGCGCAGATGGCCAGTCTCCGTTAAGATTGGCCGCCGTGACCGAAAATTCGGTCTGGAGGACATTACATTAAATAGTCTCGAAACCTTGTATCGCCGCTTTCAACGCTGAACTTCTTTTCGTTTTTTTTAAACCTCAAGCTACTTCAGTTTAGCTACGGCTACGCTGTGGCATGTCTTAAAAGATTTCTTTCTTCGATAATCAATAGTAATTGTTATAAATAACTTATCCTTGGAAATAGTCACTATGTCCTTTGCTGTACCCCTAGAACGTATAAGCGAAATTTTACGATGATCGGTTGAGAAGTTAAGGCGTGAAAGCGTAACAAACAAACTCACAAGCGTGCTTATAATTTTAGTTAGGATAATGACTAATATTTACCTTATAGTACATGTCAGCCACCCGACCCATAATTACAATCATTTGCATGTGTTATGTATGTTTATTATATTATTCTCTATATAAATGCATGCAAGTCTTAAGAAAATAAAAACTGAATTATACGACGCAGTAGCATACATTTATTACTGTAGCAGATGTCATCTTGTCTTTTAAATTATACCGGAGTGTTTTTCGAGGTTTGTTCCGCATTCGCCCCTACATAACGTCCCACATTCCAAAATGTTCCTAATTCGCCCCTCTTTTTTAATTATTCCTTTTTCGTCCTACATTTTTGAGCATATGGTTAGCAAAACAAAACATGTTTAAAAATTATTTTAAGTCTTTTCAATGTCGGGCTCGTGATGTCATGTAATCATAAGCCAAAGTTTCGCCGGGAGATCAAGGAGGTATTTTAAAATATTTTTCGGCTGACGGTACATCAAAATCTGCTATACAAAAAAAATAGGGTCAAAAAAGGAACATAATTTGGGACGAAATAGGAAATACGTTAAGAAATTAATATTTATCTAAATTTTAGGGCATATGAGGAACAATTTTTGAAGTGAATGCGTATTTTTACATTCGGGACGAAACATGAGGGTCGAATGCGGAATAAACCTTTTTCGATTCATTGCCGACACCAATGGTTTGTCTTGGTTTTAATGTTTTCCAATTTGTTCTGCATTTTATAGTTGGAACATTGTGCATTTCGACATCATTGTGGTTTAGTTTTGTTGGCTGTTTGAATGCAATTCTGTTGCATTTCATGAATAAACTTAGTCAAATTTATTTGAATAGCAGTCTTTGTCTGTAATTTGTTTGTTTTAATAATCTGATTCTGCGAAGATGATAATTATGTATATGGTGCGAAAAATTTGTCCTTCAAAATATACTTTTTATGATATTTGTCTTACGTTTATGCGAATGTTATACATTGAAATTAAGCTGTTGTTGTATTTTATCGCGTTGTTTATTAACACTTTAATACAGCTATAATAATATTAAAGCTTTTTAAAATTATTAATACTATTTAGATTTAAATTTACACTTGCTCCGACATTTCGTTTGTAAGTGTTAACAAACGAGGCGATAAAATCCGTATAAATCAGTTTAATTTCAATATATTTTTAAGTTTCTTCATTTGGTGATTTAAAGAAATGTTTTACTGGTATACTGAATATGTTTAAAAATTCATGCATATTACTCAAAGTGGCATGCAGTGACTATGGATCGGCGAAACATATCATGATACCTGGGTTGGTTCTTGGCTTAGATGCTTTTACCCTGGCGTTTCTCAAGGTCTTTTGGTCAAAGATCGTTCGCCGACCTCTGCTTTTTAAGTGAGTCAGCCACACTTGCCTATTCGCGCTCCTTTTTCGTCTATTATTTCAGTTTGAACAACAATCATAGCAATTTTTCCATGAACTCCATTATTATATTATCTTATCTTCCTAGATCACACTACACGCTTAGTTCCCAAAGTGGTCCAGGCCCCTAGGGGTCCACAGGAGACTCGACGGGGATCTACGTTGGCGTGACAACAAAATTGAAAACTTGATTACTAAAAAAAAAGTCAGCCCGCTTACCGTAGGTTCAGTCCCGAGAATTTCAAAAACTAAAAAGGTCATAAATTTTTTTAATTGCATGAGCTTGTCTTCACCAATATAAATACGAATGCCAAGGAATATGATAGAAATGTAGCTGCAGGGGGTCCACCGGAACCAGCAAAATTTTGAAAGTGGTCTATGAGAAAAAAGTTTGGGAACCTCTGCACTGCACACTTTAAATGATCTAAAATAAGTCAAATATGCGCTGCAGCATAAATAAATGTATAGTGTTATGTTTAAGCTATAAGTATTTTTGAAGTGAATTATGCCGTTAAAAGCGCTCGCGCCGGTACAAACAATTTTTGTCGAGTACTACAGCTGTCACAATAAAAAACATGTAAATAGAAACACGTTGATAACACGAAGCCTATTGACAATCGGACGTAAACGTAAACAACAGAATTATGTATTTATGTTACGTCGAATGTCTAAGATAGTATGATTTGATTTTGTATCACTAAACATATTAAACTAGACTAAGAGGCCCGTACAAAGCAGTAGAACAGTTTATAACATGCTGATATTATTATTCTCTTAATGTAGTTAGTTTTACAATAATTATAAGAAAACCACATTTTGAAATATAAAAACTATGATGACCCACAGCCATCGGGAACATCCAAGCTATCTGTGGGTAAAGGTTTACACGGGTGGATTTGTCATGCGGCCGGTTGCCGTGCGGCCAAAGTCGGATGCTACCCTACTTTGGGGCTTGCGATT
Organism: Catocala sponsa; assembly: GCA_963564715.1. Taxonomy (NCBI): domain Eukaryota; kingdom Metazoa; phylum Arthropoda; class Insecta; order Lepidoptera; family Erebidae; genus Catocala; species Catocala sponsa. The sequence continues at coordinate 5,501,964 of OY751337.1, forward strand.
TCAGTCACCTGCGACCTAGCCGAATTGCCATTTAGACAGTCGATTTTCGCCGCGCGGCAAAAATCGTGCGGCTATAGTCACTCGTGTAAACCCCCCTCATTAGGCTCCAGGCAGAGGAATCTATTATTATTATTATGATAAAACTACCTCGCACAAAGAGCACTTAATCTGATTTACATACAATGATATTTATTTTTCTCTTGAGTGCCGCGGTAATGATCGTCAATTATCGTCATCATGACATCGGCGTGCACGACTGCGAGTCCGCTCGTATTGCATGATTTTGCTAAAAGGTGTGCAGCCGCACTTATGAATAAATAAAACAAGCGATTTTGTATCTAGAAGTAAAGGTATCGTGATAATGTATTGCGAATGGCGATGCAATCGCGATACCCTAGCGCGATATCTTTACCTTTAAACAGCAATCTGTTTTTAAGGCAGACGATAAGAGACTGTGTTGATACTGCATCGTGACTGAATCGCTACAAGGTCTGTACTTAGATCACTGTCGAATGATACGGTAACGCCAATGTCATCGCTTCTGCTAACGTGTCTGAGGAAATCTTAACAACTTCACTGTACTTCAGTCTTCTCGTGAACATGGCTGCTGAAAAGCAACCGAAACGTCGGAGAAAGTGTAAAGTTAAATCTAAATAAAAAAAATAATAATTGAAAGAGCTTATATAGAAGTAAACAGTAACTATAATAAAATAATAAATAATAAAAATGATTTATTTTCATTAGCTGAGCTTAATCTAGTTACAATATTGTTGGAGCGATCCTTTTAGGCATAACGTTGCCTGTGTTAGGAGGCCCCGGTCTGCCGTGTGCAAGTAAGCATCCATTGATTAAATATCATAAATATTATTCTGTATTAAAATTTGTTAAAAGGAAAATAAAATAAAAATATCAATATAATAATAAAAATATCAATTAAAACTAATTTATAAATAATTTATAATCATAGCATGCATGGTATGTGCGTGTATAAGTGTGCTCGCGCGAGCGCGGATGTGTGTAACTAGTACAAAACGTGATTAACAGTAGTAGTTTTAGAGTTTAAAAATAAACAACGCGATCAAATCCATACAAAGAGGTTTAATTTCAACTTCACTGTATTGCTGCTTCTTCTCTATTTTATATAATATATAATTTGTGATTTTTGGTTAACCACTCGTTGAGTCACGGGATATTTTGTAATTTTACCTCAAGCTTGTTTTCTGTTGAGTCATGTAGTTTTTAAGTCGTTTTACCTTTAATTTTTTTTCATTGTATGTATTACTCATTGCAACTTCAACTGTTGGACAGTCAACGACATAACTTTATAAATATTATCTAGATTTTAAATAGCTCTTCTATACACAATAATAATAATTACTAATCTTTTAGGGCATGAATAGTTAAAGGATTCTTTTTTTAACCACAATGAGTACCTAATAGACCAATTGGTAAAATTTTAATCCTTAAAATCCTAACCTAATATTATAAATGCGAATGTGAGTTTGTTTGTTACGTTTTCATGCTTTAACTACTCGACCAATCATCATGCAATTTTGCATACATACACGTTGTCAGGGGTACAGAAAGGACATTTTTTGTATGTGAGATAGCCTATTATCTCACATCCAAAAAAGTACAGTTTCTGACGGATTGAAATTTATTGACATAACCTACATTATTGCAAGCGAAGCCGCGGCCAAAATCTAGTACTGATATAAATGAATGTAATGTTTAGCTCTTTATGTCGCTGACTATACCTATTGTCGTATACTAATTTCAGTATTATTATCCTTTCATTTTGCATGCGTGTTGGTAATTACTAATTACTAACGATTCGCATTATGTAGTTCCCAAGTTGCAAATGACATAATTTTATTTCGAAATACTTCATTTTAATTAGTTAATATGGGGCTTGCTATTTAGAAGCTATTAGTATATTAGGATTTACAGATCGAATATGCATAATATCCGGACAAAAGTAAAAAAAATTGCGGTATTTATTTGGACATTTATTGTGACTGAATAAGAAATTATTATAATTATCGATCATCAATCGAATCTTGGGGAGAATTCGGACGAATCCCGACTATCTGGCAATCCAGGCATTATAATTTATAACCAATGTACCACGCATAGTGCCGTATTTAGCAGGATAGTCTCAAGTTATCTATAAAACTATACGTATCTCTGAACGTATGTGGCACATACGTTCAGAGATACTTATAGTATTTAATGACGAATCATTAAATATTATAACGTATAATATTTAATAAGAAATCATTAAATATTATTTGAATTTGGGAGAGAGTATAAATAGATTTTCATTATCTATATAAATAAATAAAATTGAATTGTCTGTTTGTAATGTCAAAATAACAGCGTTTTATCTAATGCATATGAAAGTATATAAGGTACCTAAACAAAAACATCTATTTTTTAAGTTTTTGTCTGTCTGTCTGTCTGTTTGTTCCGGCTAATCTCCGAAACGGCTAAACCGATTTTGACCGGACTTTCACTAGCAGATAGCTGATGTTATAAGGTACTCCTTATAACATCAGCTACTAAGTTACTACTTAGGCTACATTGATTTTAGAAAAAAATAGGATTCCGCGGTGACAAACACTTTTTAGTTAAAATCTACGCGGACGAAGTCGCAGGTAACAGCTAGACATTAATAAAAATAAAATCGATTCGGATTAGATGAACAGTTACTTATTTAAAGTTATAATAAAACTGACCCATGCTTATTCTTCATGACGTCATTACCCATGTGGCGTTCTTAAGAGAGATAAAATCAATAACTTATTTGTAATTTCTTTCTAAATAGTTTTTTCGGTACATGTTTTTATAATTTTCTTCAGCTATGCTATTTTAGTGTGTTATCCGATTAGTGAAAAATCACACAGTACTCGCTTTAAAGATTTTCTTTAAAATGTATTTGGATTATTCTCGGTTTCGTTCCGCTGTGGAGTATCAGCGTGGTTAATGATAAATATTATGCAGTCGTGTTTTCAAACACGTTTATTTACTTACCCACTATTATTATAATAATGTCGAAGTGTATCGAATATGTCAGACGGCGAATGAAGGTCAAATCTTTGTTCTGATGTCGAATCATCTAGAACATAAATAATATACTGGTTAGATTACTCGTTAATACATATACTAGTGATACTAGTGGTCGCCTAGTGCTCGAAATTCGACCAAAGTTTGGCTGTAAGATATTGCTGATATATATTATGTCATTATAATAATTATATTGATATATGTAACCATAGTTACGCGCTTCGACTGCGTGTGTCAAATGCATGGTTGTGTGCGTGTAGTGTTTTTTCATTAATTTAATGTATTTCTAATGCATATTTTATAGAAATATTAGGATTCGCCCCTCCTTCTCCATAAATAAACTTTAACTGTGCCAAATTTCATAGTCCTCCGTGCGCGCAATTTTCGTTAAAAGGGGTACAAAGTTTTTGCTTCACGTATTAATATATAGATTAAAATAACCTTGGGGAATTACTAATTTTGTTGATTTTGTTCCGAGCAGTATACTGCATTATTATCGACGAAGCAACGATATCTAAGATTTATTATTGAGATTTCTATGAAATACGGTATGTCTAATTGTGTAGGTATTGTTGTAAGGATTAGCTATGACAATGTAAATAAGTCAGTACTCAAACACTGAAACTGATATTCTATTAAAATTTCATAGGATATTTTCTTTAATATTTAATTAGAGACTAATTTAATGTACGTATTATACTAATCTAGATCTCTTATGACAATAATTCGACAGTGTTGGACATACGATTTTCTATTTTGATACTTATTGACCCTTTTCTGTAGAATGTCGCTAACTCATTGGTTAGCATTAAATAGGTATTACAAGACAAAATACTAAAGTGTTGTCTACTGTCTTTCCAGAATCTTCGAAAGCGAAGATGGCGGACGGAGGCGTAACGGGGGCGCTGCTTTATGCAGTGAGCGCGGCTGTTTTGGGGATGCTACAGTTCGGCTACAACACCGGCAATATCGGTTCACCGCGCGTTTTCATCGAAGAGTTTATCACAGAACGCTACAATGCAAACGCCAGTTTGATATTCAGCGTGGTCGTCAGTATATTTGCCGTTGGCGGTATGATCGGATGTCCCCTAGCTAGTTGGATGTTGGAGAAATACGGCCGCAAAAATTCACTTCTGTTCAACGCTGCGTTCGGTATATTTGGAGCGATATTTATGGGTTTAAGCAAAGTGGCTGGGTCCATCGAAATGACAATTATCGGCAGGTTTCTGATCGGTATCAACTGCGGCTTCGCTACTACTGCTTCACCGACGTACGTGTCAGAGGTGGCACCTGTTAGGCTGCGTGGAGCCTTCGGTACTGTCAATCAGTTGGCCGTCGCATTCGGCTTGGTTGGTGGACAGATTCTGGGTATTGACGTGATACTGGGCAGCAAAGACGGTTGGCCATGGCTACTCGGACTCGCAATAGTACCGTCAGCAGTTCAGTTCGTCATGTTAATCTTTGCACCTGAGAGTCCTCGTTACCTGTTACTGGTTATTCGAGATGAGGAGCAGGCCAGAGGAGTGTTAACTAAAATACGAGGTACTACGAAAGTAGATGAAGAGATTAATGACATGCACGTAGAAGACCGTCTTGAGAGGCAGCAGGAGAAATTTACCATTCGCGACCTATTTGTGATGCCGTCATTAAGGCAGCCGCTTATTATCGGTATCGTGATGCACCTGTCCCAGCAACTAGGCGGAATAAACGCAGTGTTGTATTACTCACCGACAATATTCCATGACGCTGGATTGACAATGGAAAACGCCCGATTGGCGGCGATAGGAGTCGGTAGTGTTCTTTTCATTATGGCCCTTGTGTCGATTCCGTTAATGGATCGATTGGGACGACGCACGCTGCAGTTGACGGGACTTGGAGGCATGGCTGTGTTCTCAGTGCTCATGACGATCGTCGCCACTAACAAAGGCAGCACAACTACGAGTGTTTTCGCCGTCATCTTTACATTACTTTACGTAGCGTTTTTCGCTGTAGGCCCCAGCTCAATCCCTTGGATGTTGCTGTCAGAATTGTTCGGACAGGGTGCCAGGAGTGCGGCGGTTAGCGTCGGCGCTCTGGTCAACTGGCTCGCCAACTTCATCGTAGGATTAACTTTCATTCCCATGTCGAAAGCGCTTGACAACTACGTGTTCATACCATATACTGTCCTTTTGTTAATATTCTTCACGTTTACTTACCTGAAACTGCCAGAAACAAAGAATAGGACTATCGAGGAGGTGACCGCTCTCTTTAAGTAACGATGAGTAGACTTAAACAACATTCCTTAGATGTAAGCGTATCCAGTTGCAATACTGCAATAAGTGAACACAGCATATTGTGATAGAAACTGTATTTAAATCGATTTTTAATAGAATAATATTTGAGCGAGTGAACACTATGTCCTTTCTACCAATTTTATATTAAAAGGAAAGACTGAACGCCTCACTTATAACAAATGAAGTCTTAAAGATACTTTATATAGATTGACTAGAAAATAACTACAAAGTAGCTACTAAAAAGGAAATCCTAGCATTTTATTTATTCTTCTGGTCAGACTATAATTATCTTATATCAATATAAATAAAGTACTTATTAAACAATAAAAATATAACGTATTAGTATTTTAGAAGACTAATTCGATTTACGATCCACTGTTTGGGAGTCATAACGTCTTTAATATATGTATCAACTTACTTAGAAAACTATAAAACTGGTAATGGCTCACTTATAACGTTGTTATCGTATAGTAATAAGCCGTAATGAAACTAGAACAACATTTTATAACACATTGTTTTACTTCATCGTTGAGTGCGTTATATAATTCACTAAGTTTTATATTTGATATTATTTCCAAAGGTTTGAGGACCAATAGGTTATTTTTATTGTTAGGAAATGTTGTTGATATTAATTTCTTTCGGTTTTTGACACGATGGTTTGATCAACGCACATCACTTTTTATTTAAATCTTGGTGCTTTATAGTTTTGAATTATCTATTCTAGTGCCTTAGCGTTACTTTTCCACTGTTGAAGATTTTGAAGAAATTTATAACGAGTATCTGATGTTGGACTAAATTATAAACCGCTTAAATGTTTAAAAGGGATTGGTTAAGTGTAATTATTTTGCCATTGTTTCTATGCAGAAAATTATTGACAATCAAAGTATTTCATGGTTCGAACCGATTACCTGTATCTTATTTTTTTCGTTATAAAAATATTAAATCATATTGAGTCAGAATATTTAATTTAAATGCATTACGTTCGACCAAATAGCGAAATAATTAAAATGTGGTGAACGAAACCCTTACGTAACCGGTATATTTATTAACCGGTATATAATTAACAGATTTCGAGCTTTGATTTTAAATTTGGAATGTTCACGTCACGAGTTCAATTGGGAGTTAGCTCTTCGTACAGTATTATAATATAGTGTTAGCAAATTCTATGCACGTACATATACAGATTAAATATTTACACTTTCTAATATATTATTACTTGTAGGTACTTACGCTTTAAGAAACTGAGATAGCGAGTTTCAGAAAATTCGTAGCTGAAGTATCATCCTTCCTTTAAAAAACTTGATAATATTCAATTCAATGCTGTAAAATTTGTAAATATGTACAACATTGGACTTTACATACCTCAGTTTCTATGGCCATAACTGCTGAATCTGGCTACACAGGCAGCTACAGTGGTGAGAGTGCATGTAGAATTAGTCCCAAAAAATGTAAAACATAAGTCCCTCCATAAAGTCGAACGAATACCCTCAATATATAATGAAAATATTGATGTATAGATTCATTATGTATGTATATAATTATTATAATACTTCCTAAATTGGGTTGGCATACTTTATGCTTATTATTTTATAAAACATGATCAAGTAATTAAATATTATTTACGATTGTAATTAAACTATTTTATGAACTACCGTAGTTGTGATCAAGGTGATAAAAATTATCTACATATAGTTGGGATAAACCTTAAAAATATTAATTGGGAAATTTTCTTATATTTTATAATAATTATTTGAAATGATAACACAATTTTTTTTTATTAATTATTGAATTGTACAATTTTATAACTACGTTTAAACTATTTATGCGGTAGTAGTCTATTTTGTTTAGGAAAATCTTTCGGTGACTATAATTAATGAAAATAACCGCTCAAAATTAGTGAGCCAAATTTTAAATTATCTTAATTATATTTCACTTTAAGATGGTTAATTTTCTTTGTAAGCAAGATCATAGAACTTAATAAAACTAAATAACGATTGGTAATTGTATTTCGTAATAGTTATATTAATTGTATTTGTAATACCTACTATTACGAAATTTAGGCACGTTCAAATATTTACGTCAATATCATCGTACGTGATACGTGTCATGTTTAAAAGTATACTAATGTATATGAATTTTAAATATGCCGTCTTAATTTAGGTAAACATAATTTAAAAAACTGTATAATTGAGTATATTATTATAAAAAGCAATTGTGTAGTATAATAATGTTTCTACAGCACTATTTATCTTTATGAATAAGAATGTAACGCTAACTTTGGGTCAGTAATTACTTTTATTCAACAATCTATAATCTATACATGTGTTTGTAACTCGCAGTTCGCTGATGTTGAGGGTAGATTCTTCAAAATGGCGGTGAACGTCACTTTAGTGCCAACTTAATGTTTGTACGGTTTAATCATTAATTTCTACACTCAATTTTAATTTCGTGTCAAGCAGTGTGAGCTTTGAATTTATTCATAATCGTGTCTATACCTACATTTTTTGTTGTCTTTGTCACAACTAATTGCCGTGTAAAAGTTCAAAAGTGTTAGTTGTCATTTTACTTATAGGATAATCTTTTTGTCTAATAATTACAGTTTAAGCAGCAATTTACATAGGTATGAGGTAGGCGTATTTAAACCTATTAAGGCGCGTTTCCACCAAAATTGTTGGCAATTTCAGGGTTTACAACTGTTTGCAACTCTCCAAAAAATCACCAACTTTTGTATCAACATCGAGTCGCCAACAATTTGGGAAACATTTCAGTTGTCAACAAGCTGTCTCCACTAGCATCCACTAGGCAAAATGTCTTCGAACGATGATGATATGCAGGCAGCAGCAGTATTTATTATTTTATTACATGTTTCTGTATATAAGTGTTTAATCTATGGTTTCTGTTTCTAACTAATGTTGTCAACTGTAAGCGTATCCACAGAGGGAATAAATATCTGCAACAAGCGTATTCTTTTGATGTTTACCGCCAAAAAAGGAACACGATTGCCGACATTTGTTTACAATTTTTGTTGCCAACAGTAGGCAATTATAGAAACTTTTGTCACCAATACGCGTTGACAACACAAAAGTTGTCAATTTTTGTTCGGTGGAGACTCGGCCTTAAATCACTATAAAATCACAATACGTTTAAATATGGCTAGCTATAATGTGACTTATCCAGAATACTATAGATATTTTCTTCATAACAACATTTTAGTAGATTATCCTTATTAAGCTATATTTTGGGAGCTGACCCAACATTATTGTATGAATCAATTATTGCGATATCTGTTTATAAAGCTTTAAAACTTTATGTTTTCGTTTCCAACGTATATAAGACTTTAATAAGCTTTGAATACTGACATTTGATCTTTAGACTGTCACCAGCTCAATTGAATTGAAGGTACTCTATATAATTGGTCTTTTAAAATGTATAAAGTTACTTACATGAAATCCATTCTAAGGGAATCTGTATCAAACTGCATTATAAACAATTTAAACTTTTTTTGAACATAAATGCAGAATTTAATGTATCGGCGTATCACCTTTTTAATTTTTAAATTACACAGTTGATGTTAAGTTTGTTAAAAGATTTCGTCTATATTACACTTTCGTCTGTTTTCATGTATTACTTTGTATTAATGTGGCAATTAGTAATTAATTTCATGAACCAACACGATTGAAAATTATTTACATAAATAAATAAAATGTCCAGCAGTCGACGTCTTTTGGCTGACATGATGATGATGATATAAATAAAATACTTTATAGTTTGTATGTAACTATTTAATCAATATAAGTAATAAGTGTATCAGTTTACTTTCTTTGTGTAGAATACCGTTGTAGTTTTTTTGTTGGATAATTTTTGATCGTTAGAGCCAGCAGCTACTCTTCATGTCTATGCATGAGTAGGTATAGTCATCATGTACCTACTTATATTTACGGTTTAACGAATCGATTCAATGATATGGTTTTCGTAGTTTGTGAAAGCATGCGTCATTCCATTTTGATGTTACGGGACCACCGTAACATTAAAATTGAATGATGCACGCTTGTTTTCTACGTGAAACCGTAAAAATGAGAATATATCCAGATTACATTCACACAATATTGAATGTCATGCTTTTATAGTGCGTAAACAATAGTCGAGGCGAGATCGATATTGTTCTTATCGAGAAGAATCGGACCAAGAAACTGGTTATTACAGTTGGAGAACGAGCTATGTAACTTGAAAGTCAATGATGTGACAATGGATAAAACGCAATAAGTTCATGAGAAAACCTTTAAAATAATAATGTTATATAATAATACATTGTTTGAAAATAAATATATTAATTTAACTGTATTCAGTAACACCGACTTAATTACCGGTATTTACCTACTACTCCACGATGAACATTGATTTTTATTATTTTTATATACTAGGTGACAATGTAACCTGATGATTTTGTAGCATCGTTCTTTTCATTGTAGCTTGTTCTCATACTGTATAAATGTAAAGATGTTTGTATTTATTTTAATTATCGAAAAAATAATAGGATTCTCGGTACTCGAATAGAATAGAATAGAATCTCAAAATCCTGTAATTAAGCACCTGGCACGCTGCGATAGAAAACCTATAGACGCGGTATTTTTTAGATTTTCTTTGGGGCGTAAATTCGATTACATATTATAGGAAATTGTTTCACGTTTCAAGAACTGAAATCTCATATAGTATTTGATATCAAAGGAACCTTGTATTGTTTCAAGTCTGTGTTCTTTGTATTTCATTTATATTTTAAGTATTGGAAAGACCTAATGCAAATATGTTACTTTGCAAAATTTATATGTATATAAGGATTTTTTGTACATTTAACGTGTGATTGTATTTTTCTATACATAATCAAGCACAATAACTTTTTAATATGATCTGTATTTAAAGATTGTAAATATTGTTTCTTTATTTGTTCATAATTTAAGACTTATTATCTATTATTATTGTTAGTTACAATACTTTTATGTAGTACAGTGATACGACAAATATTGTATCTAATCAATCAAAGTATAAAAAGCAACAAAAAAAATAATACGAATTTAATTCGTCTGTTGATATTAAATTATTGATATTCATCACGTGTGTTCTGTTTTTCCTACCCAAACTAGCCTCAGAAATGTGGTAATGCTAATATGAAAGAAAATTCATAGCACATCCTCTTGATCATCTCAACGATTAGCGAGGTTAAGCAACGTTGGGTGCGGTCAGTCTGTAGATGGGTGTCCGCTTAGTGGTATTTCATCGGAGCGTCTCCGTGCTTCGGAGGGCACGTAAAAAGTCTGTCCCGGTTGTTGTCAAATTGATAGCAGTCGTTAAGCCATGTCTGAGGCCTACGGGCGGCTCGAACAACTCTTGATAACAGGTTGGCCACTAAACACACGAAAAAAAAACAATCATATTATCATGTAAGAAAAATTTGAGAATAATTAACTGCTGTGGTGATCAAAGGATTTGCTATGAATTGTCAAACATCTCTACGCACTACACGTATGATTGTTGGTATATCTCTACATTTACAGAAGGCACTTTTAGTGAAGCATGAAAAGACAGCATTTTCCATACAACTTGATTGCATCAATACCTTTGTCGTTAGCTCTTAAATAATATGTGGATTACGGACGACTAAACGTGTAGATAGGTTGATTGCCACTTAAAACTTGTTATAGACCCTCAGATACGTGCTACATTCCACTTGTCCGGTGTAGGACAGATTAGGGATTGGACAGATTCGTGATTCGGCAGATTCCCAACTCTACAGATTCGAGTCATACATAGAATGATCGAAGTGACAGTCACTATTGGAACGATTAATGTACTTTAAGATAGCTTATTAAGATAAGCTATCTTAAATATATTATATATAATCTTAGGCAGGCTGCCTTTGGCATTTACAATCATGAGAGTCAAGATGGCGGGTATACCTTAATGAATCGAGTAATAACATTTACCAAAAAAATGTACCTAAATAGTACTATTTAGTACCTCGGTTAAAAAAAATAGTACCTCCTTTAGAAGGAAACCATAGCTAAATTTAGATACACCCGCCATATTGACGTCAATATGGCGGGTGTTCTATAACATTTTATTAGTAATGGTTACATTACTGATGAAACATAATGACACCAAAAAATGTACCTAAATAGTACTATTTAATACCTCGGTTAAAAAAAACTGTACCTCCTTTAGAAGGAAACCACAGCTAAATTTAGGTACAGCAGCCGTACTGAAGTCGATATGGCGGGTGTTCTATAGTATTTTATTAGTAATCGTCACATTACTAATAAAATATAATGATACCAAAAAAATGTACCTAAAGTGTACTATTTAGTACCTCGGTTAAAAAAAAAATTTACCTCCTTTAGAAGGAAACCACAGCTAAATTTAGGTACAGCAGCCGTACTGAAGTCAATATGGCGGGTGTTCTATAGTATTTTATTATTTTATTAGTAATCGTTACATTACTAATAAAATATAATGACACCAAAAAAATGTACCTAAATTGTACTATTTAGTACCACGGTTAAAAAAAAAATTTACCTCCTTTAGAAGGAAACCACAGCTAAATTTAGGAACACCAGCCGTATTGACGTCAATATAGCGGGTGTTCTATAATATTTTATTATTTAACCATTTTTAATAAAATATACCTAATAACACCAAAAAAATGTACCTAAAAAGTACCTCAAGTAAAAAAAAATACACACTTGATCAGTTCGTACTGAGAAATAAAACAACCATGTCTTGTATCTAAGCAAACACGATAATTATCATGAAATATTGATATAGTCACATATACATCTATATTTTACGGATATTTTTAATTACGAATTATATGAACACGAATAGAAGCCCCGAGGCGAGACCAACAGACTGCAATGCAGTCTCACATTCGAATCCTGGGCGCGCACCAATGACTTTTCGAATGTTCAAAATTTATGTGCTAATTTGTTAAATAATGATCGCTTGCTTCCGTGCCTCGGAGGTGCACGTTAAGCCGTTGGTCCCGGCTGTCATGAACATCTTTGACAGGCCTTACGGGGAAGTCGGTACCCTCATATATCCTGACATTAGTCTAATCAACCGAATGACGTTTCACCTTCTGGCCAGTAGCGATAGCCTAGTCGGGAGACCGATAGACTGCCACGCAGTAGGTCTCGGGTTCGAACTCATGATAATTATCGTGTTTGCTTAAGCAAACACGATAATTATCATGAGTTCGAACCAGTGAGTTCGTATCATAAGTACTGAGACAAAACAACCGTGTCTTGTGTTTAAACACAAGACACGGTTGTTTTGTCTCAGTACTAACTGATCAAGTGTGTATTTTTTTACTTGAGGTACTTTTTAGGTACATTTTTTTGGTGTTATTCGGTATATTTTATTAGAAATGGTTAAATAATAAAATATTATAGAACATCCGCTATATTGACGTCAATACGGCTGGTGTTCCTAAATTTAGCTGTGGTTTCTTTCTAAAGGAGGTAAAATTTTTTTTTAACTGAGGTACTAAATAGTACAATTTAGGTAAATTTTTTTGGTGTCATTATATTTTATTAGTAATGTTACGATTACTAATAAAATAATAAAATACTATAGAACACCCGCCATATTGACTTCAGTACGGCTGCTGTACCTAAATTTAGCTGTGGTTTCCTTCTAAAGGAGGTACAGTTTTTTTTAACCGAGGTACTAAATAGTATTATTTAGGTACATTTTTTTGGTGTCATTATGTTTCATCAGTAATGTAACCATTACTAATAAAATAATAAAATGTTATAGAATACCCGCCATATTGACGTCAATATGGCTGCTGTACCTAAATTTAGCTGTGGTTTCCTTCTAAAGGAGGTACAGTTTTTTTTAACCGAGGTACTAAATAGTATTATTTAGGTACATTTTTTTGGTGTCATTATGTTTCATCAGTAATGTAACCATTACTAATAAAATAATAAAATGTTATAGAACACCCGCCATATTGACGTCAATATGGCGGGTGTATCTAAATTTAGCTGTGGTTTCCTTCTAAAGGAGGTACTATTTTTTTTAACCGAGGTACTAAATAGTACTATTTAGGTACATTTTTTTGGTAAATGTTATTACTCGATTCATTAAGGTACACCCGCCATCTTGACTCTCATTTACAATCGTGTTCACCTTTTAGATGTAATTCAATGGTGGCAACATAATTAAAACAAAATATTGTTGAGACGTAGTCGACCGCTAACCTGTCGAATGAGTTTGTTTCGTTGCAACAAGCATGAAACCAAAGTTTTATTTCATGTAGTTTTATTGCTTAGATATACTACGCTGGTAGTCACAAAAAGCTGTTCCAGTATTAGTAGTGTTTGTAGCTGTGCTCCCAATGTTTGATAAACATAAATGTAAACCGATTTTGTATATGTATATTGTTGATGTACCTTCAAATAAATAAATAAATACCTCGACGAAAATAATATACCTAGCGTAATCGAGGATATCATTAAAAATGAATATAATTATGTAAGTAGATAATCTAGTGTGTACTTCGATCTTTATTATCTAACGATGCGTCGTCAATACAACCGTATCAAGACATTATAAAAAATGCTTGGACGTCGCGCGCAGTGTCGGCGCAGCGTGTGTGTATCCGAACGTTAATTTAAATAATTATCAAATAAACAACGTCTGCTAAGATCTCAGTGTACCCGTGTTTGAAATTTAGGTATAAACGTATTGTTAGATACGATTAGGTAACGCTATTTATTATGATTTAGATACGTAATATCTATTGGTTTTATCTGAAACAAAATCAGATTTGTTATCTTCACGGTATGTGATAACGGTCTGCTCAAAACATTTTAGGTACTATTGCCACTCGATAGACCGTTACGGTTCCACGTTCCATAATGGAAACTTCCGGTAAGTTTTGATTTATTTAATAATTCATGTTAATATCCGTGTTTATATACAGATTACAGAACTTTCGCATTAATACACATGAATGTAGGTGTATACTTAGTATGTATATACGTACCATTTTTATCTAGTATTTTCTGATTAAATGCAAAAGTTCAACGGTGTACGTTTTCATGTTCCTGAACCATTTCTTCAGGTATGGCGAAAACATAACTGTTTCGATAGTTGAAATTTAAAATACTTACATGAAACTGTATTTTTCAACTTCAATCTTTAAATACTAATGTTTATATTTATTAAAAAGTGTCTGAGAAAGAGTAACATTTTTATAAAGTAGAATTATATGATAATTCAAATAGGATAATATATGAAAGTGCACTTGCGCATAATATTCTTTAAATATTTTTATGCTGAATAGTTTCGTCTTATGTGATATTCGTTGATGAAGACAATATCTAGTATTTTTAGCCTTTATAACTTAATAAAAAAATTGTATATCATTGTAGTATGTAGTACATGTAGGTACTGTTTACGAAACGCTGGGGGTCACCTATCCTTGATGGACATAATTATGCCCCTAAAATAATAAAAAGAAAAAGAGTATTTTTCTGATATCAGTCAGAAAAATGCTCTTTCCTTCATTAACCTTATTTTCCTAGTTTGTAAAGGCAAATATCAAAAATATTTAGGTTTGATGTAAGTTTCTGTAAATGTTATCCTAACTTAATATTATACATGCGGATGTGAGTTTGTTTTGGCACACTTTTGCGCCTTAGGTAACTACTCGACCGATCATCATAAAATTTCACATAATATACGTTGTCAGGAGTACATAATAGGACAAAGCGTAAATAAGACAGATGTTACTAATATAACCTAGCCTAAACAACATTTGCGTAAACGAAACCGCGGGCAAAATCGAGTAGGAAAATAAAAGGATATCTCTGACTAGTATCTACCTACAGGTTTTTAGGCAATTACCAAATATCGCCTACAAACAATTCTAGTTTTGCGGTTGGTATTTAGCTGCGAATTGATGAAATTAAGTTATTATCTGTACGGGCCCATTGACTGTACGGGACTAACAGTGAAGTCTTGGATTCGTTTCCCGGGTCGCACAGTGTTTGGAATTTTCTGTCAAAGAAATTCTCACTAGCATGACAGGATTTAGAACTACACGGCAGAAGGCAATAGCCTCGCTCCGTACTACGTGGTACCTACTTAAAACCATAGATTGCGAATTCAGGAGGTAATTAAACCTCCCCCTAATCTTGTGTGAAGTACCTAAGTGAGAAAGTGTAATACATATTATGAATTCTTTTAAATAACGTACTGTTTTGCAGTTTGCGGAAGTCTTAATAGAGTAGTTGACACATATTTTTTAATTTTTTATGTCATACTAGCTTTTGCCCGCGGCTTCGCTCGCGTTAATTTAGAATTTGACAATCAGTTCGGGTTATACTCTGCTTGGAATAATATAATTCAATCATGATTCGAAAGGCACGTGGCGCCATCAATTATCATAAGAACGTTATTATTGTTTTCCTCGGGAACAGTAACTTTTTTCGGGATGAAAGGTAGCCTATGTCCGTTTCTGTACACCTGTCAACGTATATGCAAAATTTCAGGATGATCGGTTCAGTGGTTTAGGCGTGAAAAGGTAACAAACAAACAAACTCATTTTCGCTTTTATAATATTAGTTTTAGGATTAGGATAGTTACATTACCCAAACTCTAAAGGCTAAGAGTTTTTGCTCAAAATAAATAACATGCAAGCGTTTCAAATCTGGTAGGGGTAATTGTCAAATGACCAGAAAATTATGTGTTGTAACCGCTATTTAAACCGCAGCATTTTGCAACCAACTTTGATACTGTTTGCACAAATAGATTTCTTTTGGTTGATATTTGGTTTTGGGGTGTACAAAATTAAACATGGGCAAGTACTCTATTGCTGTACATTCTATGTGTTTTCCTGTACATTAAAATTTTTCTTTCTTACTTGCCGGGACACAGGCGCATCACTATGTATAATAAGTATATTTATGTAATATTATTATTACTATGTGTTTAAGAGATTTATGCGTTTTGCCACGAAAAGGGCAAAGATCACCACATATGCTACACTTAACCCCAAAGAAAAAGGGTCGGTTAGAAAATCTTCAATATCTTCAAAAGTACCTGACTTAGCTTTATGAAATAAAGACTAAATTAAAGAATAGTTTAAAGTGCTTCAATGAAAAAAAAAAAAAAAAAATTCAAGCTTTTTATTTTTAATAAATGTAAAATAAATAAAAATGCGTAGTTTTTCCAGTATGTTCGTAAATGTAGATTGGTTACAGATGTGTCGTTTTCACCCATTTTCTAACCGACTTTCTTTGCGGTCCAGTGTATTTGTGACTGACTTTCTAGAGGATTATGGATGGAGAAAATAGGCTAAGTAGGTAGTATTTTTGCAACATTGGCGCATTGTATATTTAGTTGTCTGTAACAATGATATTTTACCTACGTGATATTTTAGAGGGCAATACGGACATCAAAACCTTTAAATAATAAAGATTTTCACCATTCTGTTGCCGTCCCGTTGGGTCCGAACGTAATATCAATATGTAACATAATATGATAACAGATGCAAGTACGAGTTTTATCTATTTATTATTTAGTATCACTCTCTTAAATCTTACCATCGGGCAGATATCAAAATAGTCTCAAGAGGTTTACTTACAGTGTACTTGTATTATATATACCCATGCACAAATTTGCATCACGTGATGATTTAATATTTTAAAAAGATTACAAAAAGGTGCCTTCTTTATTATGGAAGTAGTTATCACTATGCAGTAAATTAAATTGGAATAGGTATATAATTTGATAAATTATGCTTGGCGCTTACTTATAACCAAGTGGCAAACTAATTAGCAGCCATAAGGAAGGTCTAGGTGGACCCAGAACCCAGGATGTTAGATTTCCACTCAAAATACTAGGGTATGTAGGTCATCGCTGTTTAAGGGCTGCCTGTCCCTGTAAAATAACACTAGATACGCCAATGGCCAAATCTTTATACCGCTCTCCAGATAAACAGGAGAAATAGTAAATGCAGCATCAGAGGATTGATAGGCATACATTAAATCAGGCACGTTGCATCGAAAGGAGTTGAGTAATAATAATTAGCTGCTAGTAGCAGAGACAATTGGTACCGCTGCTGTCAGCATAGCGTCTTCTTAAAGACCCCTGGAATATTTATAATGATATTTATTTGTAATTTGGGGCTATACGAATCAAGGCTATTTGGCATCTACCTTATATAAAGATCAAATTGAAATTGGTCAAATATATTGTTCAAAAATATAAATATATTTTTGTCCAGTTCCAATGTATAGTTTAATTCCCGTTGTAAAAGTGCAGACTTTTCTCCCAGACGACTTGCCGCCTAAAGACTACCTGCTTATTAAAAGCATTCTTGCCTGACACTGATAGCCTTGTCAATTTAATTAGATAGGTACACGCTTGTTATGTTTTGTATCTTCGTAGGTTTTTATTCAATTTTGTTACCAATTAATTAAGGGATTAAATATAATGACCACCAAAAATACTAATTGCGCAGCATAATATGCTTACTAAAATATATCATAACGAGCACCTATACGCCTCAAATCATTGCATTCCGTCTCGGAAGGGTTAGGTTATGTTCGTTTGCTTCTTAAACCCACCCAAATATAGGAGTCCCGCAAAGCGGGGCTCCGTGGACTTATTTTGATCTCTTGAAATATATTTTGCTGTGCAATTTGGTGATCATTTACTATTTTCTACAGTTATATTTTACTATATCTGGTGACAAGTTAAACATAAGCCATTAATTAATATCGTATATACATCTACCTGTGCCTACCATTTGTTATTGTTTGGCTGTAAGTCTTAGTTTGGATCTACCACGAAGTGACAATGTGCAAATTCATATATAGTACATGTAGGTTTGATTATCTAGTAGGTTAATAACATAATATACATATTCACAATTTGTCCTTAAAACCTTAAGTCCAAGACCGGTCCGAACCTGTAATCTTTAGTCATATGGAAAACTTGGTATTTAAGTCCGGAGCTCCTGCTCAACTTATCAATAAGTACATAAAAATAATGATTTTTGCCTGCTGCCGTTCCAGAATCAACGAAACCGGCGGCGTCGGGCGGCGGAGTGACGTGCGCGCTACTGTATGCAGTGAGTGCGGCTGTGCTGGGCATGTTGCAGTTCGGCTTCAACACAGGCGTCATCAATTCCCCTCGCGAATTCATCGAGGAGTTTATTGAAGAACAGTATAACGCCAGCCCCAGCTTGATATTCAGCTTGATCGTCAGTATTTTTGCTGTTGGCGGTATGATCGGATGCCCTCTAGCCAGTTGGATGTTGGAAAAATACGGACGCAAAAAATCCCTTCTCCTCAACGCCGCCTTTGGTGTACTAGGAGCTGTATGTATGGGTTTCAGCAAAATGGCCGAATCCGTCGAAATGCTAATTATCGGCAGGTTTCTGATCGGTATCAACTGCGGCTTCGCTACTACTGCTTCACCGACGTACGTGTCAGAAGTAGCACCTTTAAGACTGCGAGGTGCCTTCGGCACTGTCAATCAGTTGGCCGTCGCGTTCGGCTTGGTTGGTGGACAGTTTCTGGGCATTGACATGATATTGGGGAGCATCGAAGGTTGGCCATGGCTGCTCGGATTGGCAATTGTGCCGTCAGCACTTCAGTTCCTAATGTTAATTTTTGTACCTGAGAGTCCTCGTTTTTTGTTGCTCGTTGCTCGTGATGAGGATCAGGCTAGAACAGCCTTAATTAAAATACGAGGGACTACAAAAGTAGATGACGAAATCAATGACATGCAAGAAGAAGATCGCGCGGCGAGACAGGAAGAGAAATTCACCATTCGCGACTTATTTATGATTCCATCATTAAGGCAACCGCTTATAATCGGTGTTGTGATGCACTTGTCTCAACAGCTTGGTGGTATTAACGCAGTCTTGTATTACTCTACGACAATATTCGAGAATGCCGGATTGACAAATGAAGACGCCCGATTAGCGTCGATAGGTGTAGGAAGTATGCTTTTTATAATGGCTCTTGTATCCATTCCCTTGATGGATCGTTTGGGCCGGCGGACGCTTCAACTGGGTGGACTCGCGGGTATGGCTGTCTTCTCAATTCTCATGACCGTCGTGTTTACGTACGGAGAAAATACAACAATGAGTATATTCGCCGTCGTCTTCACATTATTATACGTAGCCTTTTTTGGTGTGGGTCCAAGCTCAATTCCGTGGATGTTATTGTCGGAGTTGTTCGGGCAGGGTGCCAGGAGCGCAGCAGTCAGCGTCGGAGCTCTTGTCAACTGGATGGCGAACTTTGTCGTAGGATTAACCTTCATTCCTATGTCAGAGGCGCTCGGCGACTACGTTTTCATACCATTTACTGTCTTGCTGCTATTATTCTTTACGTTCACTTACATGAAACTGCCGGAAACTAAGAATAGAACGATAGAGGAGGTAACGGCTCTCTTTAAAAAGTAATAGAGCAAAGACTGAAATTATATCCTTATGTATGTAAGTGTAACCAGTAGTGTCCAGCGAAGAGTGAGGTGCATTTTGAAGAGCTTATCGGAAGAGCGAGTGAAGCTGATGAATGTGCTTTTTATTAGTTTTATATAAAAAGGCAATATTAAACAATTGATGCACATTTTAACGCAAACAAAAATAAGAGAAACCTTATTGTAGTTTGCTGATTTATTAGCGGTCATTGCCAGGTCACCTGTCAATGCTGTTAAGAAAGAAAACAAATGGAGGTTATTTTGTATTTGATTATTTTAGTTTAAATTCTAATAAAATTGAGCAACTATACTCCATTTGGTTAGCTAATTAGCTAAAGGTAAACAATCTTGATGTGACTTTTTACACTAACACATATTAAACAAATAAACCCATTACGTATTATTTATATATATCTAGGTATGTATATCATGCAACGCGAAAGTTATTAAAGAAACTACTGCTTAAACTAACAGTTCAATTGATTTAGTAATCGTTATTGTTGTATTTACATTGATCTTTAGCAGCATTTTATTTTAAACTGAGTTTTTAGACAAAAAGACACATCAAGATTGTTTACCTTTAGTTAAGTACCAAACCATATGGACTATAGAACAACAGCAACATAGCTGTAACGTGATGTTTTTATCGAGAATCGCTCATGGTGTCGACACGTAAAGTAAAATGTACCATTTTACCTGAAATAAGTCAAAAATATATTATAAGAAAATAAATAAGCGGGTCTGCGTGTTTTCCATTCGCAGACGGATATTATTTTTATTGTTTTATTTGATATTATTGTTTCTTTTTCACGGGTATTTTCTTAGTACGTCAGGAAAGACCCCGGCCTTTTGGCAGGCTCACACGGGAACATGCATCCAACGCTGGTTTTACCTAAGTACGAAAATGTTATTAATATTATTCCACAATTCGCCAGCAATGGCATTAGGTACCACGTAAGACGGGATAAGCCTATTGTTGTTGTGTTCCAGACACGGTATAAACCCTTAAAACACTGCTCGGCTAGCGAAGCGAAACCAAGATAACATAACTATCGATACGCTACTTATTTTATATTTATATTATATTTTTATATTTTATTTTTCAAAATATAGGTACACAAAATACTTAAGCGCTTTTAATAAACAAAGCAGGTACATATCGCACGATAGTTAGGTACAATATTGTATCATGAGATCTAATCATTCAAAGTAAAAAACAACAATTAACGAACCGAATTTAATTCTTGTGATTGTGATAAACTTATAATTGATTTCTAACAAACATATCTAGTCTTTTTTACATAGAGAAAAACATAAATATATTTAAAATCTAATCTAATTTTCAATCATTATATTTAATATAATAAAGAGTTACACTCATCATCTTAATTATCTTAAAACTATTAAATACATAATTATCGTCGTTCTAGATGTGACCCCTCGTAACTAAATATTTTGGTAAAATGAGATTTTTATACAGAAAGATCCGAAAAGTATTTCTGGTGTTTCCTTGTAAATATGCCTCTTGCATTACCTATAATTAATTTTATTTTAAGTTCAAATTTGTAAAAAAATAAAAGATATCTAATATAGGTAGTTTGTTAACAAAGCAGTTTTTTGTCTCTCCTGGAAACTTGCTTAGTTTGCATATACGAGGGGTCACATCTATAACGACGATATATATTTTTGTAAGTAATATAAAGATAGTTAATTGAAAATACTTATTATGGCTCTTGTATCCATAATAATAATTTTATTCTACCACATTTCATAATAATAAGTTTATTTAAATAAGTTTTTTTTTATAATAAACTTATTTGATTGTTTTCATACAAATATTAAAATTGGTTGTCTCTAAACGTATTATTTCGTCATAAGACCGCACGAGGGCGCAATAGAACTCAGATGCGTATCCAAACCACACATTGCGGGGGGGTGGCGTTGGTCAGGTAGCATGCAAGACTATATTTTTTTAATATGCCGCTGTTTATTTATTAAAAAGTGGTAGAAATAAAACTGGACTGAAGCGAAGAAGACACGGTTTAAAGATTATTAGTATTTTTCATTTAACCCTCTATCCCGTCAACTGTCGAGCGGTCCGTACGTTTGTCCGCAAAAAATGAGTCACTAAAAAAGAAAACAGACAAACGTATGTCCATTTCACACTTGACTCGTTAATGAGTCAAGTGTCGAGCGGACATACGTTTAATGTGTCTGGGTTCGAGACACGCCCGTTCTATGGTCACGGTAACATAAATCTACATAGTTATTGTACGTTCGAGCAATGATAGCTCTGTGGGGAGACCAACAGACTGCAATGCAGATAGTCTCGGGTTCGAACCTACGTCGCGCACCTCTAACTTTCGGAAGAAATCTGACTTTTCGAAATTATGTGCGTATTAATTGACAATTATCGCCTGCTCCGTGCCTCGGAGAGCACGTTAAGCCCTCGGTCCCGGTTGCCATGAACATCTATGGCAGTCGTTATTGGAAGAGTGTCTACACAAAAGATCCCACTGGGTCGAAGTGTCGCCGGTCTGCACTGACTGGCCCCCACATAAGATAAGATAATGTGTCTGACATTAAACGTTTGCATGCCTTATTAAAAGAATTCGGACACTGAATTTTTTATTCATTTTATTAATTCATTCCAATAGCAGGTGTAAGATATACAACACAAGATGCATTATATCATAAAATAATTAAAACTTATAAATCATAATAGACAATCGAAGTGTCGCCGGTCTGCACTGACTGGCCCCCACATAAGATAAGATAATGTGTCTGACATTAAACGTTTGCATGCCTTATTAAAAGAATTCGGACACTGAATTTTTTATTCATTTTATTAATTCATTCCAATAGCAGGTGTAAGATATACAACACAAGATGCATTATATCATAAAATAATTAAAACTTATAAATCATAATAGACAATCAAGTTATTTGTAAAGAATTAAAGTATTCATACTTTCGTGTGGGTCACTCATCCAAAAGGAGTCTATTGCCATCTACCGA
This sequence comes from Catocala sponsa, assembly GCA_963564715.1. Classification (NCBI taxonomy): domain Eukaryota; kingdom Metazoa; phylum Arthropoda; class Insecta; order Lepidoptera; family Erebidae; genus Catocala; species Catocala sponsa. Next base: position 5,524,817 of record OY751337.1, read on the forward strand.
GCACAATTTCAGTCAAAGGCTTATACGGAGAAATTCTCGACAGAAAGACTGAAATCACTGCCAAACTTTTAACCACAGCAGTCGCATGCAATTTGAAAAGAGGTGTGATCAATATTTAGTTATATAAAAACTGACTGAATAGCTTTCACCACTGTTTATGTATTCCTTTTCATTTTCCTTTATTATATGTTGTCGACATAAGCAATATTTCAGATAAATTGAATACCGAGAAATAGGTCACATTTGGCTTGCAATGTTTGTTTAAGTACTCCTTACAATCAACTTACTTTTTCCTTACAATATTTAATTTCTTACTTTTTACTGTTGCTTGGTCGCTAGAAACCGAGTTCTAGATCTGGTGGCAGGCAGAAGGTCCAATTGTCTGCGATTTGTGGAAATAGGACAGAGATTATGCCTTCGATATCAACGGCCACTGATCAAAGTAGGTATAGAAGACCGCGAATATAGATTAAAAATTAGCGTCAAGTGATAATCAACAATAATAATTATTATAATCTATAATCATTATTAACATGTTTGGGTTGTTATAAATATTATAAATCAAAATGAATAATAGATAATAGCATAAGTTTTATATTATCGGCATTTACATTGATTGGGAAATAGTTGTTGCTTGGCGATTCACCATACCTATGTTTAGTTGTCTAGTTGGTTATAATATCTTTCTGATGGTGGACCATTATGGCAAACATACATTCGTGGTAATTTCAAAAATAAAAAAGGAAAATGTTTTGTCTTAGTAGAAGGTAATTTCTATAAGACTTGGGAGTTAATGACCGAATAGCTGTTTCCGATATTCTGCGGTGCTACAAAAGCGAAATGCCACCTAAAATAATAACTAATAGAACCTCTATTAGTTATTAATAAATTTCATCCCATTTAAATTTTTGGGCTCTATAACTAAGGAGTCTTTTCAAATAATTTTAACTTTAGTTATTTTTAAATGTAAGTACTACGAAGGAATCGGAAAAAAATGTTAGAATCAAATATAATTTTGACATCGGGTTGCATCAGTTTTACTGTTTGTTGGATCAAAAAGTGAAGTGCCTTGAACCTGACCTAGTCTTGCCATTTTCGCAAGATATATGAGTATTATATCAAAGTTGGCTTCTAAATTGTAACAATTATAAATAATAATCTAATGCCTACATTTCATAGTATACTTATAAATTAGTAAGTATGTTAAGTATTAATTGTCGCCGCATATAGCAGAGAACAGTTGCAATGCTTCATTTTGTTCTTCTTCCTCCACTTCACCTTCCAGCCAGAACGTTTCCATCATACCTTTGCCCTACAACAATTAAACCAGTTAAATATTGAATATAATATACATAGAGCTCACTACGGCTACTGACAAAATTGACAAAATAAGAACATTTAAAATCAACTAAGCGTTCTATAAAGTATGATATTATCACATCACAGTGAACAACACAAGCATTAACTGGGGTAATAGTTAACATATTGATACTTAAAACACTTTCCCCCAACATTTTGATATTTCCAGTAGCCATTGTCACGAGGAGACTGAGATGGTATTTAATCAGAACTGATTAAATGTTGGTTTACATACCTAATAGGTATTTAATCAATAATAATAATTATAATAATGATTTATTTCTGTAAGTAGGTTTGTAGAAACACTTTTACATGTCAATCATATTTTGAAAACTAGATGAGGCCGGCGTTTCGTATCTGACTACTCTGAGAAGAAAGGCCGAAACAAACTCAAGAGGTCACAGTCTCTTTTAAAGTCCAGACATAATCTTGGTCAGATCATGTGAAGACCATGCAGATTGGTGTCTGAAATGGTCTTTTGAGGTAAGAACCACACAGATTGAGTGGACCTGTCAAGTCAGTGCACGCATTTGTCAGTAATCGTGTAGCTCAACTCAGAACTTAAGGAGGTCAACAAACTCAATCATAATATATATAAGCATTATGAGTTAATATTAGGAATAGTTATGAAATCACCTTGACTTTGATGAGTCCTCTCTGCCGCAGCCTGAATCTCCCGGCTGGCAGCTGAGCTGCAGCCAAAGCTGATATCTGAATACGTCCAGGCTGGAATGGAAAACGGCATTGAATTGGTATATTTATAACGATGCGGTTTTAAGACACAACTATTGTAATGGGCAGTGACTTGGCACCTGATCCTAGGTATTACGAATTCTTTAAGCTTACCATAAAAGCCAAAGTTTCGGATAAATTGTACGTGCTATTCGCGCCACAATAATTCTGAAATCTCGTACGTGACGTTTTTATCGTCTTTGATCCTATCATGCAGTCTAAACAATGGAGTTATGTCACTTTCAAAGAAGAATATTCGAGGAATGTTCAGGGTAGACACATTTTTAAAACAAAACACAAGTAGATTATTGAGCCTATTCAAATAAAAAGAAACATCGGCATTTTGGTTATTTGCTACATGCGGATTATGTAAAACGCTATGCTATTCATTATTCTGGATGTACAACTCCTACAGTTTAAAAACTAAAGCTAATAGTAAAATTAGTCACCTCAGAAGAAGTTTGCATCCTGCTAGCAGTGTTGACTGTGTCTCCAACGAGGCAGTAGCGGGGCAAACGCAGCCCCAGCACTCCAGCCACCACAGGCCCTGTGTGAATACCTGTTGATAATACAACATTTCGTTAATCAATACAATACTCAAACCAGTAGTATATTGCGAAAATGGCCTCGTCAGCCAATAAATATGAGTATTAACTTTATCTTGTCAGCCTTTTTTCATGCTTAAAAACCCAGGATTGAAAGAATACGTTACGTGTGAACTGTTTCGGGCAGGTAATGGATAGTACTTTTTGTGTTGGTTACGGTGACAATTATGTCCAACACGTGTTATTCTGATAAGGAAGTGCTTGTGGGCGAGAGCGAACAAACAACTTGGAGGAACTTCAAAACTAGTTGGAGTGGCAATTTAGCTATTCATATGTTACAGCTCTTGTCGACTGGTAATATAACATTAGCCAAATATCTATGTACCTAATAGAAATATTACCGCCGCTACTGGAGTTACATAGAAAATATAGGTCTGGATCAAGAGGCGAGAGTCGTTAGATGCAAAAGGTAGTGTTGTGAAAATTATTAGTGCAGGTTTGTGTTCATCTCCGGACATCGTTATGACGTCATACTTCTGACATATGACGATGATTAGTGGTTTTGTTACCTATAGTGAGGACGGGTATAGCTCGCGAGATAGCCAGGGCCGCGCTGGCGGCGGAGGCCGCGTGTGTGCGGCGACGCTCCGGAGCTCCTGACACCAGCATGTATACCGTCCCTACGGTCTCCACCTGTGTGTATATTAAAACTAGTTTTAGATAGCAATTCATTAACATTGATGTGTTCTAAAATTACAAGGTCCTGTATATAAAGTAATTACAAAAGTGAGTTCAAAACACTAGAGGTCAAACTTATAATTACTTTTTAAATAACAGCAATTGGTATAAGGGTTACCATGTGTGCGGGGGATTACGAGTATATGAGGATCACGCAACTGTTGTCTTTTTCGTATGATGATAATTTTCACAATTCATGGCGCAGAGGCGGTAGCGAGACAAACAGAAACTATTACGCTAACCGTGCAGTGTTTTTAAAGTTTTTTCTCGATTGGGTTAGATGTCGCTAAGTAGTCCAATCTCCAACTATGACAAGATTTAGTACCAAAATTTTAATTCTACCTTGTAAACCCGATGCGTGTCAAGTAGCCTGTCGATCCTGGAGTACACATCGTTCATGTAGTCGACGGTTTGCATGACGTCAGCACGAGTGCCCGCCTGCGCCAGTTGCACACCGCAGAATATTATTGTCACGTTCTCGAACGCCTGTAAACAAACAATTGTAATACGTCAGTGCTACTAAAGCAGAAAGACGCAGGCGTATTCAAATAATTTTGTTATCAATAAATGCCCATTGCAGCTTATCTAGCGTTGACTAACTTGAATAATGCTTTAAGATCGTGGTAACGCTCTAAGTTCCTGCAGAACGAATAATAAATTCTAAATAGTGTTATATAATAATATTGGAGATGCAGTGGTAGGCCAATAATTAAGGCAAGCCTACGACCGAGATGTCAAAATTGCACAACCGACGTGATACCACTTTTACACAATCATTTTATCTCAGCTGGAATGGCTAATTACTCGTAATGTAATAAAATAATTAATAATAATTTTTAAAGGATTAAATATAATGACCACCAAAAATACTAATTTCACACCTAAATATGCTTACTAAAATATGTATATCATAACGAGCACCTATACGCCTCAAATCACTGCATTCCGTCTCGGAAGGGTTAGGTTATGTTAGGTTCCTTCTTAAACCCACCCAAAGTCGACTTAGTTTGATCTCTTTAAAATATTTTAGTAACCATATTTTGGTGTGCAATTAGTAGTTTTGATGGAACAAAGGCAAAAAATTGAGGAACAGGTAAATACTACCCTATTTTAAACAACACTCACGAGGCTATACTTTCGACATAATATAATATTTAGGTTAAACAAAAGGCTTCAATTTCTGACAAGCAGCTTTACCTTCAATATTTTTCGGGCAACAAAGATTTTACATAGAAATTGCCTGTTTGGTATATAGTCCGGTCAATTTAGACCAAAAAATGAGAGTGAAGTTACATAAAGTCCCAACAAGCTGAATTTCAGTGAAATTGTTCAAAACATAATTATAAACAATGTCTAGAAGTTCCCCATCATTCCCGTGTATGGAAAATTTTTTATTCAAGGTCAAAGGTCAAAAAAATTAGTTTTTCGCGATTTTCAGCAAAACGGTAAGTTTTATCATAAAAGTACCTCAGACAAAAATTGTAGACCATAAAATTATCTATAAAAAATGTATCAATACTTTTTTTCTTACAAGCCACCGTTTCTGAGATATAACGATTCAAAAAGTTATAAAAGTTGTTATCGTCATAATATGCATGAGTACGCCACGTATATACATCTAGAGTTGTTATATTTTATATAATATATATATATATATATATATATATATATATATATTAAATGTTTAAATATTTTTCTATCGGTTATTGTAACTTATACTTACAATATAAAATATACATAAGTTTTAACTATAAGAATATCAGGTAAAATGAAACCCAGTCCCTTAATTTTTAAGCCAGTGTAACTTCGAGACATCTGTCTCTTGTTCTATTGTGTGCGTGGCTAGGGTCTTATACCTGCTACAATAAATGAAATACCGTTAGTCTTGAGCGTCACTCTGTAGTGAAAACACGTGTTTATCCTAACTTATATTGTGCTGTTTTGAGTTTTATATTAAAAATGTCTGAATATTGTTTTATTTGTGCTAAACTTTTAACTGAAAGTGAAGTTGTTACTGTTGAACGTGGTATGAAGACATTAATTAATGCAAGTATCGAAAGAGCTGATGATTTTTCGGAATATCTCAAAAATCAGAAATCTGTGACAATACATGAAAATTGCCGTAAAAATTATACTCGAAAGTCTATTGCTGCAGCTAATAAAAGACAACAAAAATTTCCGTTATTTTGCAATAGTTTTACATTAAACAGGATCACAACTGACCCGTGGAGTAGGTCTACTGGGGAAACCACGTTAAAAAAAACGCGCTAAGTACACTACCTCATAGGTGGCGTGGAAACGTGTGCATATTATGACGATAACAACTTTTATAACTTTTTGAATCGTTATATCTCAGAAACGGTGGCTCGTAAGAAAAAAAGTATTGATACATTTTTTATAGATAATTTTATGATCTACAATTTTTGTCTGAGGTACTTTTATGATAAAACTTACCGTTTTGCTGAAAATCGCGAAAAACTCATTTTTTTGACCTTTGACCTTGAAAAAATAATTTTCCATACACGGGAATGATGGGGAACTTCTAGACATTGTTTATAATTATGTTTTAAACAATTTCACTGAAATTCAGCTTGTTGGGACTTTATGTAACTTCGAATGTCTAAATTGACCGGACTAATATTACAGTATTCCCATGACATCTCAATATTACAGAGACTGGTAATTTTAGACCAACGAAAACTTACTTGACAAGCAGCCATAGGATCTTTTCCTGCTCTCAAGTGGTCTGCGATACCTTTTGGTATCATCGAATATAAAAGTTGGTCTCCTCTCTTCTTCCATTGATCTAACAGCCTACAAGACTTTTCTAGTGAGAGACTTCTGCTTTCTGCCTTCTCGAACAGCAGTTCTAGCCGTGACAGATGCTGCCAACCTTGCAAGAGCATCTCTTTAGAGAGGCCATGGCCGTTCATGTCGGCGAGGTACAGACCGGCTTGACGTAATTCATCCAGGTCGTTAAATCTGAAGTAAAAAAATTTTTAAGTCAGCAGTGACTTAAAAGTTCGTATGATAAAAGATGGTTTTTGATGGCTGTGATATAACCTGAAAGAGTCCTAGGTTAGCTAGAGAAAATCATCATTAAACTTATCTAAAAAAAACAATTTAGGTATTATCATAGCAAACAGCGAAATGGCCCTTGCCATTGACGAAGTCTATAAACGGCACTAACATATTATGTCTGTTGGTTCAATAGTATTAAGACCAAAAAACGAGTGACTTCTGTGTTGGATCACGTATACTGACAGCTGACTGACATTAGAATTTTATAATATTCACTTTGCAGATGAACTGATACCAATTAAACATAACACGGTTATCGTTTTGCCGCATACATTACATAGTAATAATGATTTAATAATGATTTATTTTTTCTCTTCCACAAAGGTAACTTAAAATATAATTAATAGTGGTAGCGATTGCAAGAGAAAATGATGTTATTAAAATGTAATAGAATGTTACAGGTCACATACATAGGGCTACACAGAAAGATGAGTGCGTCAATCTCCTCCAGAAGATAGATGGGTCCACGCAGCAATATAGATCGTGCTCCGTGTGAGCCACGTCTCGCCTCGGCGCCGCCTCGAGCCCTGTACCGGAGCAACTCGAGGTCGAAGATCATCGTCTGCATACATACCACCTATAGAACATATTACATTGTAAATTATGAAATCTGTGAAAATATTTCTGAATACAAGCTTGTTTATACATTATACCTTGTCCCAAGTGAATGACACTTTCGGTTTTCTGAGACGCAATATCTCTGCGATGGGCGACTTCTCTATTCGATTGTATGGTCCTCCCCAAGCAGTCACTAGCTGAAAACATGAATTGAGAATATAATAAGATAAACCGCATAATCTTATGGCATGTGCAGAAAACGTACTGAGTGAGAGAAAGTTGCGATAACAGTTAGCAGCATTTAAAAGAAGAACTAAACAAGCCTTAAGATTATAACAATTTATGATTCAGTAATCAAATTTGGCCAAGAGCGTTATCTGCTACGCGATATTGCACAATCTCATTTAAAAGTGTAGTAAAGTGCTAAGAGTATTATTATGATCAGTGATCACTATTAAAGTGAAGTTAGATACCGAGATTAAAAATCTTTTAGAGAAGGATGGAGGCTTTCGTTGGCCTGTTTAGTTGTTAGATAGTGTTCTGTGTATGTTCTATGTCTTCTTTTCGGAGTCATTAAACATAGACAACCTCATTACTTGAATGTAAAATTGAAACAGGTTTCAGGCCTAAAGTCATATGGAAAACGGCAATGTGCATTGCAACTATCGACACAACGTCATAAATCTGTAGCTTTTAGAGGAAGTTTCCGGTACGCTGCAACTAAATGTTGGAACAACATTCCACCCTCGATTAGGAATCTGCAACATATTCAACGTTTTAGGGCAACACTAAAGAAATATTTATTTGATCACCAAAAAGGCCAGGCAACACAGCTGCATGACACAAGTGCTATATAACCACAGTTTAATAAATAGCTATGTAGAGAAATTACAGTCGCGACATTTATGTCTATTTTTAAAATACTGAAATTGTTAGAGTTAACTGAGGTGCAAAAATAAAAATAAATATTGTATTGTTATCATATTGCTACTGTAAACGCTATTATTATTATTATTATTATTATTTTATATCGTCTGTTGTATTACTTGTGTTAAGTTTATTAGGTATCTATTATTATCTACAAACATGGTCGCAACGGAAGACCAGCGCAATTTTTTTTAAAACTAGCATTTTGCTGAGTTGCGACCAATTTGCAGAAGATTTGTTTTTTATTTTTTTGTAATTAACTGTGTCTGATGTATTTAGTTCATAATTCTGCTGCAAATAAATGTATTTTCTTTCTTTCTTTCTAAATGTACAAACTCAAAAGTGTAGTCATATATCTGAGAAAAGAATTGCTAGGCACTGAGCTCCACTAATACTTGGCACATATGTAATAATGTGCCTATGTGCCAAGTATTATTACACATATTTTAAAATAATCAATAATTGCAATTAATTAATAAGATTTTATTAATTAATTTCAATTATTCATAATTTTAAAATATGTGCAATATAATTATAAAAAGTTACATAAAATATTAGTATTATTAGAAATATTATAAACAAAAATGTTATTTCCTTAAAAGCTTCTTTCTTTCGTATAGCTGTCAATTGGCTAAGCGACGCTATATACTATATAAAAATTATTAATTTAGAAAAATATATATTTTTGCACGTACTCTTTCACCAGCCTTTAGAATCTTCATCCTTCTGTCAAGGAGTACTCCAAATGGGAATAGTTGGAGCAACAGTGACGCCGGCACCGCTGGTAGGGGACATGGCAGACTCTTTCGAAGCATTAACGATTGAACCTGTAAAAAGTTTTTTTTAATACTACTAAGGTGGCAAACAAGCATACGGCCCACCTGATGGTAAGTGGTCACCGTAGCCTATGGACGCCTGCAACACCAGAGGCATCACTTACACGTTGCCGGCCCTTTGGGAGAAAAAGGAAGTAGAAAGGAAAAGGAGCAGGAAGGGGGAAAGAGGGTAATTGGGCCTCCGGAACTCTCACTCACTGAACGAAACACAACGGTAGGAATACTGCTATTTCACGTTGATATTCTGTGAGAGGGTAGTCCTACCCCGGTCGAGCCGGCCCATTCATGCTAAAATCAGCGCGGCTCTACTACTGACAAACTGATTGACTTACAATTATTGTTCTTGTACCCAAATAAAAAAAATCAAGAATTCCTCTGTAAAGTGTTATCTGTGTTATATAAGGAATTTTACCTGGGATTTAATGATAACCAAAATTTGTATAAACCTTAATTACGTGCTTTCTAAAAGTTGTCTTTAAAGTCACATAAAGTCTCGTAGCTGCGTTTAAAGATATTCAACTGCCTTCCCCTACGGGTATATAGTCGTGAGACTAAGTATGTATATTTGAATTATGCAAATAAAGATATAATATATGGAATAATACGAGACAATGTCAAAATCTTGTCCCAAGGGCACGTAAAGTCCCTTGACGTACATCACATCACGTACGAGGTACCTACGTGACATTATATAATTAAAATAATTACGAGTGGATTATATAATTAAAATAATAATAGAGGTCCTGCTTCTAACACGTCTCTATGGTTTACCTCTTAAGTGTGAAAAGAAGCAATCGGTATCGGTTGCTTCAGGTGCTGCGTTTTAGTTTCGCTGAAATGTGGTGGAACCCTTCAGGGTCTATTCCCAGTGCCTGTATGCGGTATCCAGTACCCAATAACAAACTCAAGCTGGGCCTGTGCAGGTAATTAAACATCAGCTTCAAGAACATTGTATAGAATTCCGAGACAGGTTTTCTTGAGATGTTTTCTTTGGCCGCTTTAATAGGCCTGCCATGCAACATAAATGCCGAGGTTTCGGCAATCTGTTCGTGCCGTGATTTATTTCGAAATTCATCTTGAATTTTGGTAAATATCTAACGTTAGCTATTGAATGTTCTAAATCCTTTCATGAAGTAGACCGAACACTGGAGTATAATATTTTGAAAGAAATTAATCTGAAGAAACTTCACTGTAAGTATCTTTCGCAGAAACTTCACTGTAAGTATCTTTTGCTCGGCCGAAGTTTCGGATAGACATTTACATGGTGATTTATATCAGTTTTTTATTTAAAAGGGTTAGCTGCAGAAGTATTAATGTTATCTAACTATGTTTCAAGTCACGCCTTCTACCGGGAACATTTTAAGAATATTTATTGATACTGCGTGTTTTCTAACAGACAACCTAATAACGAGTTCTCGACCCGGGAATCCTGTACAGGACCGGGCAAACTTATCCCACGGGGCCAATAAAACAATCATCATTTAGATAAATAGTTGATTTTTAAATCTTTCTCTCTCTCTTTTAATTTATTGCGAAATAACACTATCGCAAATTAAGAAATTAATTTAATTAAAAATAATTTCCAGTACCACCCAGTGAACTTTAATAAAACATGGAAGTATTCTCTAGTGTCAATTACCACGACTGAACACTGTCAGCCAAAATACAGGCTCTTGCCTAGTGTGGTAAACAGTCTCAGTACCTTTTAATGAGATACATACTGTATAGTTAGTGTTTAATAACCATGTACCCACAATTAATATAATATTCTCTTTCATATCAAATACTTTTTTTTTATTTACTCTCACCGCTAAAAAGTGGCACCAAGGAAACTTCAAAAAGTAGGTGATGCTTCTTTGGTGATGCATAATAAAACTAAGCCGTGTCGCTATAGTAACGTATAAATTATATCATAGGGTTTGCGTTCTTGACACTGACAGCTAGTAAATAAACTGTACAACAGAAAGCTAATAGCTATCTTGCCCCATTAACTATAAGGTCCATTATTGAGGGTTAGAGTAGTGTAAATAGCTGTATCTCGGCGGGGTCGCGACCGTATGTGCAAGCGATTCGCGCGGCCCCGCCGATAGCGGTTTTGTCGAGGAACACCGTGGTAGGTTTAGTCGGTATTCCGGGAGGTCCATTTTCATCGTTTCAACATTTTTCTTTTATGCCGCGGTGAGTCCGAAATAACCCCTCCTCCCGCCCCCGCGGAGGGGTATGCATCAATGCATTAAAAAAAACAAGGTTTAAATCGTTGTGGTGTCTAAAATAAACTTTGGTTGGGTATTAACATATTATTTTCATGTTTTATTGCCGTTCACTGGTACTATCATCTCTTAAAAATGGCAAGCATTGTTATTGCATGCGAGAACAAGAGTGTATAGCTTCGTCTAATTCTCGCGCATGCAACGACAATGTTATAGCAGACAGGAGTGAACTCTCGTGTGGCTAATTTGCGAAAGTGTTGGTAGTAATGTTATTGTATTTGAGTCGATATCTTTGTTTTTATCTATGTATAAATTACTTTGGCATTTGCGTATCAGAATCGGCTACTTGCGTAACTGCTAAATATTATCTGTTCCTCTGAACGACTATCAAACGATTTCAGCTAGTAGATAGATATCGCTATTCAAACGCAACGTTATCTAAATCTAACCTAATTTAGGTAATTGAGGGTTTTGATTATCGATTAATACGTAACTATGACGAAGGATCCAGAAGACAAAAATTTTAATTGTGTGTGTAGTAGGTACCTACATTGTAGTATTTTTATTTGGTTTATGGTATAATTGATCCTAGTCTAACGCACATAGCTATCCTTGTCTATTTAAAATATTGGATGGCAAGAAATGAATCAAGAAACTATACTATAGGTAACTAGCTGTCCCGACAGATGTTATCAAGTATACACGAAAAAAAAATTGGGGCAGTCTTTGGGGACTGCCGATAGAAGTGAAAACTTTAATCCTTGATCATAAACAATACTCTATAAAAAAAAGGGCGGGCCGGATTCCTTATACTCTATTTTATAATTAATTAAGGGAGTCAAGCTTTCACTTCAAACAATAAAAAGCAAACTAAATCTAAATCATTCTCGAATCCACAGAAAAAATTTAATCAAAATCGGCCCAGCTGTTTAGGAGGAGTTTAATTACAAACACACGCAAAGAAGATTTATATATATAAAGATAAACAAACGTGGGCAAACAGTGCCTCTGACTAAAACACAGTCATTTTGGAGAGTAATTCAACCCGCCAAGACTGATAAAGGAATATAATGAGTGTAAATGAAGAAGGATAATAGCAAGTGAAAATATTTAGTCTATGTTTACCACACTGGAAAACTTGCAATTAAAGAAAATGTTAGGGGAACCATAACATCGACCTTAATTCCGTGACTTTCTCTTACTAGACTATTGCTACTGTTATAATATCCTGCCTAATTAATCAGCCATGTTTGCACACTATCCCACTATTAGGAACGGATCGTTTCTCAGAATGAGCAGATTTAGGCCATTATCCTCCATGCGGATTCAGAGTGGCTTGGCAGACTTCACATATCTTTGAAAACATTATAGATAAATCTCAGATATGCAGATTTCCTCACGAGATTGTCCTCACTCTAAAGCTATTTACGCATATCTGACTGTATATAAAATAATACGCACATTACTTCAAAAAGGCAGAATTGCTTGCCTTGGGATTAAACTCGAGAGCTCTACATGACAGTCCACCGGTGTCCCACTAGGCTAGAGGCGCGTATACATTAAGCGCGGCAGCCGCGCAAGCCTATGTTCGACTAGAGCAGACGTAGATTTGCCGCGCGACTCAAAATAAAGATATGAATTTAAGTAGATCGCGGCTGCCGCGCGCGGCAAGCGATCCATCTCGAATATCCGCGGCGGATAGCCAGACCAGTTAGTTCTACAACAAATCATTGCCGCCATACAATCGTATGAGTAGACGACACTTCGTTGTCCATTCCGCGTATTGCCGCGCGAGCCAAATTTAAAATCCACAACTGTCCCAACTGCGCGCGAGCAGGCGACTGAACCTCCATTGATGCGGCCTCAAAAACCGACAATGATCGGTTCGCTCAGCGGCACGTTCATGCGCGGCAATGTTCGAGCTGCCGCGCGAGCCAATGTTCGAGGGTTTGCCGCGCGTAATGTATACGCAGCATAGTACGCTGTCTAATATGTCACGTTCATATGTATCCACTGCTTACCTTGATTATACTTGTATTCCAAAGAGAAAATACACTTAATATTTCTACCAAGGTCGTACCTTAATTCCGCAAAGTACACAGCCTTTAGATATGTTGTATTGGCGTTCCTATATACATGTTATTGTACGGTTTATACCGCAGTGAATGGTGTAATAAAACTGTGTACACTGAATATTGTGAACGTATACAAGGTTAGACTGGAGAAAATACATTCTAAGGATATCCTAGTTTATCTCACTCGTTCTAAGGTACCTGTGAATTAATTAAAGTAAAGCGCTAGAAAGCTTTCCAATCTATATGCAGATGTTATTAATGCGATAGTAATTAGGTTTGGTATATTTCACGTCTAAAGGACTGTACTGATTTTGATGAAAATGTTTTATGAAAGCTATTTTAGGAAGGAGGGTACTGAAAACGAAATCGCAGTTTTGGGTGACAATTATATAATATATTTGGGTTATTTAATAAGAAAATTTTAGTAGATGTAGTACTGATAGATATACAAAATTCAATCAGTGACATAAATGAGTATATACCAATAAATAAAATTTTATTTTTTAATAAAACCGCTGTAGGTATCATTTTTGTATCGCGTAAATTTTTTTAAATATTGAACTAACGGACACTAATAACACCCAGATAACTATCTGCTAATCACTCCAGTTTTTGTCCTGTGCGGGACTCGAACCTATACAGTGCAGTGGCAGTGGTGACGCGACCACGTAAACGACTACACCATCCGTGCAGTAAATAATATAATAATAATAATATTCTATCACATACACACAACACCATCTAGCCCAAACTAAGCAGAGCTTGTATTATGGGTGCTAGACAATGGATAAACATGCATATATAATTATTTTTTTTGTAAATACATACATATTATACATAGACACACCCAGACCAAGACAAACATCCATGTTCATGCAAACAATGTGTTCATGCAAAAAAATGTTTGACTTGTACGCGGATGGAACCCGCGACCTCAGGCGTGGCAGTCTGTTATACTAACCACTACGCCATCGAGGTCGACATACAGTATACTATAGTATACTAAGTATTGGTTGAAATTCGTTCGTGAAAATTGTAAATGTATTGTAATGTGTGCAAAACATTAAATGACTCATAGTCCAATATTTCTTTAGATAACAACGAGAAAGTCACAAAATAATAAGTAAGTATACGATAAAAAGAGCGCCCGAGGGCATCGTAAACAGGTGCTTGTTGAAATAAATGGAATGTAAATGAGTATATTGCTTATTTTAGAAGTATTAAACTTTTTTAGCCTGCCTTGACAGACATAGAATGCGACATGACGATTCCAATTCAATTCGCGACGAAAATCTAATTGGATTTGTCTTAATTAAGTTTTCAATAGCTACACGGAGTCTGGGGCTGTGCGTAGGAGATGGCAATAAGCTCCACGCCTTTTACATAGGACCTCACACCTTAGCTGGAGGAATGTGGGTGTAATGTGTTACACTCACATCCAACGCTAGCAATTTTAGGATGCAGCAAACAAAGTCACGTAAAATCCACTAAACTGGGTTTGAATGCGATTTTTGCAGTCTGGTAAATTTAGTTCAACTTAAAATTTAAGCCACTTTTCAGTAGAACGTGAAATGTGCCACGTAGTAAACTTTGTCCAAGGCCTAGTTTCCAGCAATGCGAAAAAGACGCCCGTAAACAGCCAATAGCTTTATCTTACTACAGATTTTCCCGCGGCTTTGTTTGCGTTAATATAGATTTTGTCAATAACTTTCTATTACTTGGGAATAGGACTTTTTTTCTGGATGAAAGGTACCGTATATCCTTTACGGTACCCTTGAAAACATATGCAAAATTTTATGATGTTCGGTCGAGTAGTTATGGCGTAATAGCGTACCAAACGAACAAACTCACATTCGCAATTATAATATTAGTTAGGATAACGCTATCGTTTTGAAACCCCATACTCTACCGGCTGTGACAAAAACAAAGTCAACAGCATTAAACCACACACCGTGGCTATCGCTGCATTGTTAAATAATTACGATCTGACTGAAACAATTATTGGTGTCTTTATAAGGTGCTCAGAGTCCATCAATACCATTTGCACCCAACGGTCTATTGTTGGTTTGTATTGCCATTGTTCTAAAGCCTTGTGAAGATAATATAAAAGATTATGTTCGTGATGGTACGTAGCACTAACGTAGTACACACAGCGACACATCAACCTAGATGGTTACTGGTTGGTTGGTTCTTCACTATTAGAAGTTGAACGCTGCGAATCGTGCGAGAGAGTGCGTTATATTTTTGTTACTTTGTCTCATTCACGTTGAACGGGACGCGACGCTCTATCCTTACCATTACGTCGACACCACTATGCACCGTCCCTGTCCAACAATTCTCTATTTTGTATGTAGCGTACTTATGCGTATATAGGGTGTCTAACTTGATGCGTAGCCGTGTGTACATTCTTATAGTAGTAGAGTCCAACGTTAATCGTTATTGTTTTGTTTTTTTGGTAAGTTATTTTCAGTAGTAGCACGGAGTTTGAAACTATTTCCTAGATTAGGCTCGCTTCTCTTAGGTCGAAGCTAACTCTAGGTATAGTTGGCGAAATGTGGTCTATAGTAATACTCTTTTGTACATCCTTTTGGGGATGAAAAAGAAGGCAATTGTTTCCTATGTAAATGTGACATCTACCGCACTAGAAATAGTTATTGCATTGCAGGGGATTTTACAATCACTAAGAACATCCAGATACAAAACGATCAATATGAAATTATAGTGTTAGTATTTGTTTTATTTTTTAGTTTTATTATTGTTCTGCTTTTTTATTTTGTTTTTTTGACGTGACGTCTAATAAATCGATGAACGCCGGCTGCACGCACGAAAAAGGATGACTCATTGTCTTGTTACGCTCATTGTCCCGTTACGCTCATTGTCCCGTTACGCTCATTGTACCGCTACGATCGGAGCGAGAGCGCTACACGAGCGAACGAAAGGCACGTTATGACGTTGTCACGTTAAGCTATCGTCCGTAAACCGACTTTACAGACAACCAATTTTTTTAATTTCTTCATCTTTTGGGTGTGCCCTTTTGTGTGCCAAAATAAATACTTTTCTTTCGTTTCTTTCTTTCTTCTTTCTATTGTGGATCACACATATTTTTGTCCCAAGTGGAGTTCGAACCCACAATAATCTGCGCAGTGGCGAGGCGACCACTTAAACCACCACGTCATCGTACATTCAAGTCTACAAATATAGAAAATCTCAAAGTTAAGGTCCTTCTATTACTTGAAACATAACTCATACAATGTAGGGCGCAATAAACCTTTTCGTAACCCGTCAGATAAAACCGGGCATAGAGTTATCTTATCCCCGGGTTTCTGAAAAATGGCGTCATGCGTCATCCATCATAAAACCCGCCGCCAATATTGCTGAGAATTTACTGTGTAGATATAACTTATATGTTTCGAAAGAAAAGTTAGGTATTCGCAGCTTAGTCGTGAAAAACGCACATTTCAACAGATGTTTTAACTCCTACATGATAACAACCGAATCCATTGCCCTCAACTTCGCACAGTTCCAGACTCTGTGCAGCTACAGCTCGTAATATTTTAATTTATATCAATAACATTTACCCGACCTAGAAATCTCACCTGAGATTTCTAGGTAGATTTCTATCATCAGATTTTATTAACAAGAATTAGACGATATTATGAACATCTTCTCTTGGATTATTGAATCTAGGCGAGGATGTTCACGATATTGGCTAAATTCGCAAATATTATCAATATGATTTCGGATAGAATGAGCGATAATCCTCGAAGGTTTTAATGAAAGCGCCAGCTTTGTTAAGAGATGAGTAAGTAATTTATCTCTACAAATAAATAAAATTGAAGTGTCTATTTGTAATGTCAAAATAACAGCTTTTTATCTAATGCATATGAAACTATATAAGGTACCTATACGAAAACATCTATCCTTAAAAGTTTTGTCTGTCGGTCTGTCTGTTTGTTCCGGCTAATCTCCAAAACGGCTAAACCGATTTTGACGGGACTTTCACTGGCAGATAGCTGATGTTACAAGGAGTAACTTAGGCTACATTGATTTTAGAAAAAAAATAGGGTGCCGCAGAGACAAACACTTTTTAGTTAAAATCTACGCGGACGAAGTCGCAGGTAACAGCTAATTCTTTATAAGTTTTTCTGATAGGTGATCCGTAGCAGCGTACAGATTTGTCATATGGTTGGCAGAAGGCTCGCTTCTTATAAAGATGGACCAAAAGACATAACAGCTCGGTCTACTTCTGCGGGAATACAGTCGTATAAATCTATGTAGAAAGACAGAATTGGGAACATTGCTTCATTACAAATGCTATTGTTTCATTACAACTATTTTATGGAGCATTCAATTCCATCCGAACTGTTAAAAACGTTACGATGATTGCTATCAATTTAGTTTAGTTTCTCAGTATCTAGCTCACAGACCAATAATAGAATAGCTTAGGAATAAATGCCTAACTGATGATGTATATGCATGAAACGTATCAATTTGAAACCTGAAACTTGATCATTTAAAGAGGCACGGCACCGCGGTATCTTCGCCCTGTTGTTGAGTAATTGGGAAGTATATCTATACACAGCCTGTGAACAATTGCGATCAAATTACTAAATTACTGAACGCATGGTATAGTGGGTTAACTAATCACCTGGTGACTACCACATCGTGAAGTTTTGATCACACATGGAAAAATGTTGTGATCTAAAAATATTGGTTCCTCATCTGGTTGTTTTTTGTGTCCGTCGTTTGAATGTTTGTAAAGTCCACCACGATATCCTTTCCTTATTAATATTATAAATGCGAAAATGACTTTGTTTGTTTGTTACGCTTTTACGCCTTAACTACTCAACCGATCAACATGAAATTTTGCATACACTTTGTCAGGGGTACAGAATAGGACATAGGGTACCTTTCATCCAGAAAAAGGACTGTTGCAAACCTAACCTAACATAACCTACATTTACGCGAGCGGGTGAAAACTAGTAGACATTATTCCTAATGTGGGAGCTGTCTTTTCTAGAGAACATCCTATCCTAACTTCCTAATCCTAATCCTAACTAATATTATAAAAGCAAAAAAAGATTTTGTTTGTTACCTTTTCACGCCTAAACCACTAAACCGAACAGCCTGAAATTTTGCATATACGTTGTCAGGTGTACAGAAACGGACATAGGCTACCTTTCATCCCGAAAAAAATTACTATTCCCGAGGAAAACAACAATAACGTTTTTATGATAATAGATGGCGCCACGTGTCTTTCGAATCATGATTGAATTATATAATTACTAGCTTTTGCGCGTGGCTCCGCCCGTGTGGTACCAACATCAATAAAAAGTAGCCTATGTCCTTCCCCAGGTTTTAAACTATATCTGTACCAAATTTCATTTAAATCGGTTGAGTGGTTTAGCCGTGAAAAGGTAACAGACAGACAGACAGACAGATAGACAGACAGAGTTACTTTCGAATTTATAATATTAGTAAGGATATACAAGCAAAGTACAACCCGAATTGATTGTCAAATTCTAAATTAAAGCGAGCGAAGCCGCGGGCAATAGCTAGTAATAAATATTTGAATGTATTTACAACATAATATGTGATTCGTTTTCTATACAAAGTAAGTATCGCATTGAACATTTGAGAACATCAGATATAATTTTATTGTTATGTATAGATGATCATAGAATATGAACACACCTCTTTATTAAACGCTGCATACACTTAAATGGGTCAAAATATATACATCTCTATAGAATTTCAAAGTACTTATACATAGTAATTGATATAATAATTCCCCATCAATATGATTTAGACGGTTGATGCGTTGATTATGTTATTTATCTTGACTTTAAGTGTTGATGTTCATATACATCATTCCATTTTGTCGTGTATGGTATTGTAACAATTACAATTTATGTTGATATACATTCACTTACAGTTCTATTACTTAGATTGGACTGATTCTCAAACTTTGTTTTATTGTGACCCCAACGGAGGATACAATTTTGGTATAACTATCATTTGGTGACCCTGTTCTTACTGTACGTGTGTATGTTTCATTTTTTGTTTATGTACAAGCTGACAATGAATGTTATACATACATGTATAAAGATATGTATGTATTTGCGTTTAACTAAAAGCCATAGAAACATACAATAAATGTGTATATTCTATTATATATATTCTATATATTTCATGAAGATTTTTTGCGATATCGTTTAAGTGTTACCTACAACTTTATGCGTTTTATATACCTTATTTTCGTCCAAAGTACTATGCTAAGCTATAATAAATTTCATTGAAGTAGTTTAACAGTTGTCAACAAATAATATTTTAGTTTCAAATTTATAATTTAGCAACTAGACTGGGTTACTTACACCCTACAGACAACTGCAGTAAATTTTCTTAATAGGTTTTGAAGGGTATTGCAATATAATTAGTAAATTTAAACTTAACAAATAATTACAATTAAGAAATGTTTGCTACAGTACAAATTATATGCATGCTACCTATTGTTATTAAAATTTTCGCTTCATAGACATTCTGACTCTTGTACATAATATAATATGTTTATAGTCAATTGAAGCATCGTAACACCAAACTTCGAGAAACGTTGTCTTATATGAATATGCTGTACGTTACCAACAAAGCCTATTAACATCAAGGTTTCAATTTAGTCGAAACTCTTGTAAGTAGCCAGAGAGGCAGATAATAGTATTTACGGGTCGATAGCAATTTCAGGTGCCGTGCCGTTGTTATTTATTCAAAGTCGGTATTTGGGACCACAAGGCTTAGTAAAGGATTTAGCGAGATAAAAGTCCACCGTTGGAATCCCTCAATAAAAACGGTGCGCATAGCTAATGCCTTTTGAATAGAATATTTTTGTTTATATGCTTTTCGACTAGATTGATAAAAACAAATGATTATGAAGTGCCTATTTCGATTTTCACTTACATTTCTTTGATTCAAATGTGTTGCTGTCGTTATAAGTAAGTGCTTGTACATTTTAAACAAACAACTTATTTATATATAAACAAGGGCAACTTTTTTTCCGACTTGATATTTATCATTATATTACGACTAAATTACATAAAATCATTATAAATTGAAGCCTATGTGTTATTCTGATGTATAACCTATATTACTGTAAAGTTTCATCTAAAGCCGTTCGGTAGTTTTGCGTGAAAGAGTATCAAACATACATACACCTCATAAACTTTCGCATTTATAGTATTAGTAGGATAGTAGGATATTCATAATTTTTTTGTTTATGTTGATTGCGCGGATGGCGTTGTGATTTAAATGGTCGCCTCGCCACTGCCACTGCGTCGAGTGTTGTGGGTTCGAATCCTGGGTCAAATATTTCTGTGATCCACAAATGGTTGTTCCAAATCTGGGTGTTATTTGTATCCGTTATTTCAATGTTTGTAAAATCCGCCGCGACACAGGATTTATTCCTAGTGTCTTTTTTTAACCCCCGACGCAAAAACGACGGAGTGTTATAAGTGCCTGTGTGTGTGTGTCTGTCTGTCTCTGACATCGTAGCTCCCGAACGGATGAACTGATTTTGATTTAATTTTTTTTGTTTGAAATGTGAATTAGTCGGGAGTGTTCTTAGCTATGTTTGATGAAAATCGGTCCAAGATGGCCGCCGCCACAAAATAGCGGATTACATATTTTTTCACAACCCCCTTAATATTGGTATCAAATGAAAGGGCTTGACTAGTAGAATACTATACACTATGATAAGTTTCAAATCCAAGATGGCCGCCACTGCAAAATGGCGGATTACTATTTTATTATATTGTGCCGGAGGTTTTTAAAATTTTTTATTTATAGTTATTACCATAAAGAAAATAAATGTTCTGTGTACATAGTCGTACACACACTAACCGAGAAATGATCGCTTACACCATTACCTATCCGTTCAACTAAAACGTCATTGATAAAGAGTTTGGCAAATACGTATTGGGCTCACCAACAAGAAACAAGACGGTTTTAAGGCCTGTTCTCAATAGAACTCTTATGTAAGGTACACACACACTTGGTGATATATGAATATTGTGGCATACATCTGCTATTTTATTTTATTTTATTTGGGAAAAGAAACAATGGTACATTGTACATTAAATGTAGGTATACAGTACGCTATGGGTAAATGTACAATCCACAGCGTTTCCACATATTACTAACTTATATTAGATACAGTTTTGGTTAAGTAAACAAATATATAACAACAATACAGTTATTC
This sequence comes from Catocala sponsa, assembly GCA_963564715.1. NCBI lineage: Eukaryota > Metazoa > Arthropoda > Insecta > Lepidoptera > Erebidae > Catocala > Catocala sponsa. Next base: position 5,546,126 of record OY751337.1, read on the forward strand.
GCTATTCCGAAATCTAGTATTTATATTCAAAAACTAAAACTTAATACATTATAATTTATAATAATTAAATGTTTTGAGCAAGGCGCATAATTACTTGTTTTTTAAATTTGGATTAAATGCTATAGGTATCCTTTTGAAGATGTAATGCTAAGTTATGTTCATGTAGCTTTTATTATCCATATAAATATGCATACATAAACTCGATGGCGCAACGGTAGTGTATGCGACTGCTGTGCGTGAGGTCTCGGATTGGAATCCCGAGTCGAGACTTATTGGGCATAACTCAAGAAATTCCCAGCAGCTGCTCAAGTACGGAAACGTGCCTGGTGAACGTCAATAGGTTCACCCCTTATTACGTAGAACTTAAAACCTTGCTTAGCAATATCTTCTTCTCCCTAGCCTTTATTATTCCCAAGTCACTTGGGGTCGGCTTTCTAGTCTTACCAGATTTGACTGGATATCAGTTTTTACATGGAGCGGCTTAAAAAATCCCTTACTTAGCCACATATAGGTATAAAACACCTATGCCTACCCCTTTGGGTATTTAGGCGTCAATCTAGGTAGGTATGAGTGTCTAAAGGTATAGTCGGGTATTAGGGTCGGCAACGCGCTAGTGATGCCTTTGTTGCAGGCGTCTATAGGCTACGGTAACCACTTACCATCAGGTGGTGGTATGCCTGTTTGCCAATGTAGCTGTATAAAAAAAAATTCCAGCCTACTCTAGAAATGGTTCCCTACCCAATTGCAAAATTTTACATAATACAATATAATTAAGACATAATATAACATGGCATACTTTTAGTTATCCTTATTATATTTATGCATAACAGCTTACTAATTTTTTTTAAACCTCACCAAAAGATAATTATGTCAACATAATATGTATGCCAAAAAACAATTACGGCAAAGTATTATTAGGTATATTAAAAAAATATAATTATGCCAAAGTATATAAGAAAAGACATTATGCGAAAGGACGGGATCTCCCTAGAGAAAATATTGCTAATGAACATTTTTTATCAAAGGCTTTTTAATTACAAACCCTATTTTCTTTTTAAAGCACTTTAATTTTGTTAAAGAAAATATTCATGAATCGTTTAATTAAATCTTAAAACTTTAATTATATTCTGCTAAATGAGCCGTGACGAATCCAGTGCTCACGAACGACTTTGTTAATCTTCTGTGACTGAGAAGCGTCGGATTTATGTTTAATTAAAACCCATGATTCTTACTTAATATTATAAATTCGAATGTAACTCTGTCTGTCTGTCTGTTACCTTTTCACAGCTAAACCACTCATCTGATTTAGATGAAATTTGGTACAGATATAGTTTAAAACTTGGGGAAGGCCATAGGCTACTTTTTATTGATGTAGGTACCACGCGGGCGGAGCCGCACGCAAAAGCTAGTATGATATAATTATATATTTTTATTATCCATGGTTATGCATTTTTGCTCTAGAATAATATCTGCAGTGCGGTGGACTTTATAAAAATTTAAACGACGGACACAAACGACACCATGACTTGGAATAATTATTTACTACATGCTAATACTAAACTTGACTACGACAACACGCCAAACGTACTCTGTGTAGTAGTGCCTCCGTGGCGCAGCGGTAGTGAATACGACTGCTGTGCGTGAGGTGTCGGGTTCGAATCCCGGGTCCAGCCAACAAAAAGTTTTGGGTTTTCTGTTAAGAAATCTCAATAGCAGCCCGGAGTTAGGAAGTTGGCGGTGTTAGACACCCCCGTGCCTCGGAAAGCACGTAAAGTCGTTGGACCTGCGCCCGATCTCTCTCCGGTCGTGTCGGATTACCGTCCCATCGGATCATGAGAGTTAAGGAACAGAGAGTGCACTTGTGTTTGCGCACACACTTGTGCACTATAATATCTCCTGCGCAGATGGCTAGTCTCCGTTAAGATTGGACGCCGTAGCCGAAATTCGGTCTGGAGAACATTATTATATTATTATCTATGCTTTGGGATAACCAGAGTGTGTTTGATGCGATGCGCCCGATGCGTACGATACCGACCTGCGGACGCTTAGCTTAAAGACCCCTACGACTCAAGCATTGTAACTAATGGGACAGCTGTCTTAAAAAAGGAATATAAAACAAACCGTACAAAACGATTATTCAACTAAACTATCCTAGTGTTGTATGACTCAAATAATAGAGAACCAGATCCTTCGAACGGCAGCTGTTTGCAGACTAACTAGAGAATCTATTTTTGTTCCTCTTCCACTTATTTGTTATAAGGAATAAGGGCATTGTTAATTCCGTCTATATTTCATTAACCCGCATTGGGTGACGCAAATAATAAATTGCCCCTAATTATATGTGAAACTTGTAACGTAATGCCAGTGCGTAATGGCTGGTCCACTTAGAGGAAAGGCGCCGAAACGACGTTCACAAAACATAACATCGTTTTGGCATAGTTTTTTTCAATTTTGATGTAAGGTTACACACATACCGCTAAGGCCTCTTGTACACGCTAAGAAATTTCATCGTGTCTGCTACAGATAGGACCAATTCATCATGTACACGACAAGAATTTTGTCGGATCTAGGCACGAAAACTTATCGTGTCTACTGCAGACATGACGAATAGGAACGTGTAAACGATAAGATTGTTTTCGGGAAGTCGTGCGTAGGGTGTGATAGACTAGACAAGTCTGTTATTAATTTTCATTTGTTTGTGTAGAAAATGGTAACTACGTCCACGCACAAAACGTACAAAAACTACCTGAACCACCTCACCTACCCCGCCCCCCACCGCACCGCAGTAAAACGTCGCGCGTCATGTCTAGCGCAGACAAGATTTTTTCTTGGTCAGCGCCGAAACAGTGTACACAGTTCATGTGTAGAAACGACACGAATTCTTGCATAAGCCCGGCGACTTTTCTTAGCGTGTACAAGAGTCCTAAGAATTGGTAGTTTGCGGTAGGACACATTATAAAAACGCTATAAGACTGGCATTCGTATTATTTTATAGTCTTACTAGCGGGCTCGAGAGACGTTGCACTGCCCTAACGTTGGCTTGCAGCTCAATCGGAGCGCCAGCGCCACCTATCGATTGTGAATCTAAGCTATCAAGAGACGACACACACACATAAAAAGTTTAGTTTAGGAGGCGTTCAGTGACATGCAAAAGAATCATAACTGAATTTATAAATCCGAATGTGAATCGTTTCATCGGAATAATTGAAATTGATCGGTCGAGTAGCTAAGACGTGAAAGGGTAACAAACAAACAAACCCTCATTAGCATTTATATATAACTAGCTTTTGCCCGCGGCTTCGCTGACGTTAATTTAGAATTTGACAATCAATTCGGGTCGTACTCTACTTATATTAATATAGTTCAATCATGATTCGAAAGACACGTGGCGCCATCTATTATCATAAGAACGTTATTGTTGTTTTCCTCGGGAACAGAAATTTTTGTCGGGATTTTAGGTAGCCTATGTCCGTTTCTGTACACCTGACAACGTATATGCAAAATTTCAGGATGAGCGGTTCAGTGGTTTAGGCGTGAAAAGGTAACAAACAAACAAACTTATTTTCGCTTTTATAATATTAGTTAGGAAGTTAGGATTAGGATTAGGATTAGGATAGGATTAGGATTAGGATTAGGATAAATGCGAATGAGGGTTTGTTTGTTAGTTAGAATTAAGCTTCGAGACTTATAAAATATAGAACTCACGTAGTCACTGTTGTCAAACTCCAGCCGCAGTACCGCCACGTAGTAGGTGCCTTCCATGCTCTCCTTCACCACGGACACCTTCAGCTTCAACGAGAATATGTCCTCGGCTATCTCATACAACTGACCTGTAACATGCCCCTTAGTTAGACATAATGTATTAGGATATCTATACACATATGTTATGCTGTCGGCATGTAATGTCCCCTTGCCACTTTTTACTTTGTTATTCTACAATCTGGTGCTACCTGTCTGCCTAAAAAACCTTTCGTTTGACTCGAAAGTTATTTTTTGGGCTATTTCGAACATAATATGTAGAAACAGCTCGTAAATTTCATTACATAATTATGAATAGGTACTTAAATTATCCATAAATAAATCGTCTATATAGTTAATTTGAATTGCGATTTGAGGAATCTAGAACATTCTTATTAGTGTTTACGTCGTCGGCTAAGTGTCCATTTATCCACTTTTATGACGCATCATGCTATGCATTAATGTCCATTCAATTCTATGAAATGACCACAATGTAATGTTTCTATAATTATTTTATTGGGTTTTTAGTTTAGGTAAAAAATAATGTAGGTATGTGTACATTTAGACCACTAAGCCATATTTATATAAGCAGATTATTTTTTTCTTATTTACGCTCCAAATCTATACTAATATTATAAAGCTGAAGAGTTTGTTTGTCTGTTTGAACGCGCTAATCTCAGGAACTACTGGTTCGATTTGAAAAATTGTTTTAGTGTTGGATAGCCTATTTATCGAGGAAGGCTATATAACATTACGCTACGACCCACGGGGGCGGCGCAGTAACGATAAACGCGGGTGAAACCGCGGGGACATCTAGTAGTAAATAAGAGCCTCGGGGACGCTATTACATATAGGTACTGATAGTGCCTAATTGGACGACAGTTTTACAAAAACGGATAATAAATCACACAAATAATCTCAAAAATCGTTAAACTTGAGCTGAAAGTCTAACATATTACACTGATAAAATAAAAACCGGTTTGATAAAGCTGATAACTAACCCATAAGGTAATGCGTAAAGCCAGTTCGGCCACTGCTGTAGACGAGTTCTGCCCCGTGACGATGCGCGCGCGTCAGCTGCATGCTCGGTGAGCGCATGCGCGGAAACGTGAATCGCATGCGCTGGTGAATGTTGTCCACTGACTGCAGAAACGTGCAGAAGTAGCGGCCCGTCGCACGGATCATTGTGTCGTAACTATCAAAAATATTACATCTTTATAAAACATCTTTAAAGATTTCGAACAAGGGTAACACATCTATCATGTGATACCCACCTCTATAATCGGGTATGTGAGTCTATGATATATATACATTGCTTAAGACCAAGATATTAGAAGCTTTTTTTTAACAGTTTTTCTTTATTCAAGCGTTATTAACTTTAATTTTTTTTTTATCTTGGGGGAATGCTTTGACGCATACCTCTCCACGGAATAGGGGAGCAGAGTGGTTATGTCGGACTCACCCGGAAAAAGATGGAAAGTCCCGGGTACTACCGACTAAACCTACCACGGTGTGCCAACTCGCTGCCTTGAATTTCATTTCATTTATTTATTCAGAGAACAATTTTTACATTGTATGCGAATTTACAATTTATAAATAATTACAAGAATAGTAATAATCATAATGCAAATAACAATTTCAATAATATAAATTCAAATAATTAAGTGGATACATACAATAAACATTAATGACATGATGATGATGATGTCAATTTAATAATAATAAGTAAAAAATAAAAAGCAATCAAATGTCAAATAGCAAGAAAAATTATCAATAAAATCCATATAATGTCAATGAATGGTGGTCGAGTCGCTGGAACTGAAACTACATCAGCGATCCACCCAGCAGTGCCCGATGCAGGCGAAAAGCGTTATTAATCTAAGTTATCCCCCCTGACTCCCTTCTGACTAAGATACTTTTAAATCGAAGTCCTGAACAAAATGCTTTGCTGATATTACTTACCGTGAGAGGAAAAGCAAAAGCATTTATCGCATACAATTTTTACGCATTCTATATACACATATACCTATGTGTATTCGTACTAGGTGGTCGCATAACATATCTAAACCTTTTTAGTTTTGGTTATATCGAGTATTAACCATATTTACATTAAATACTTACATGCGCTTGTAAAACAACTTACACGACGCGCGACGCTTATAAATGTGTCGTATTTCCATAAGGCTTATGTTTAACTTATCACCAGATATAGTAAAATATAACAGTCAAAAATAGTAAATAATCACCAAAATTAAAACCGCATTTTAATACCAAAACTATTAATTGCACAGCAAAGAGATTAAAATAAGTCGATCTATTTTTCGATGGGTTTAAGAAGGAACCTAACATAACCTAACCCTTCCGAGACAGAATGCAGTGATTTGAGGCGTATAGGTGCTCGTTATGATATATTTTAGTAACCATATTTTGGTGTGCAATTACTATTTTTGGTGGTCATTATATTTAATCCCTTTCCATAAATACTGCAAAAATACTTTTATGAAATGTCTTTGAATACTTCAGACGCTTTGACGAATGAATATATACATGCAATACATACATAATCAGTTCGACTGATACATTATTTAAGAGAGACTATCGTTGGTAATATATGGATTTGGTATGAAGAAAAAGTATCACCTTTTTACCTTAAAATTTGTAACATTACTACTGCATTTCGGTCGGTATGTAGGTTCCTATGTTCTCATATCATCTTTAAGTCCTTTTTTCCTAGGGTCAGTAACTCACAATGTATTGAAAGCAGTCCTAGGCTACGGTAAACATTTACCACTAAGCGAATCATATGTGCTTATATGCTTTTGTTGCAAAGATGCATAAAAATACTTAGTGTTCATTGCAAATATGTTAATTCCAAGATATTTGAAGAGATTAGTATTAATAATTATACACTTATAGCTCATTCCAATATTGAAGAGAGTTTGTTGCGTGGCATATATAAAACTTATTTTTAGTATACCACGGCAGAACATATCAAGATAAAATATAGCCTATGTCCTTCTCCAGGATAAATCTACCTACTTGCCAAATTTCTTCAACTTCAGTTCTGTGGTTTAGCCGTTAAAGCATAACAGACACACAGGCAGCCTTTCGAATTACCAATTAATGTTAGCATGAATAATAGCACATCAATTAGTTGTGACTGAACTATATAACTTTAACGTATTGGTACGTAATACTGTCAATCTTATATAAGACGTCAGTTACAAGTTGCCTTATGACGAAAGATAGAAAAAAAGTTATGATACGACATTATTCGACGCAGACCGTTAATAATAATCTGAGTGACAGCGGGGTTGATATGGTTTGATATAACATCGTTTTCAACTTCATTTTGTTGCAAAACGGATTCGCAGGGACAATATGTGATAATCTATATCAGTCGTCTGTTTTATAGCAGTCTTTCATCCAGGGTTAAAGAATAGATGGATATTCTAGTGAACATGTTTGATTAAAGAAGATAAAAAGTGAGTATGGCTTGTTAAGTTCTGTCTGAAGGAGATTTTTATCTCTTCTTGAAATGAAATATGAAATGAAATGAAAAATGAAATGCAAAAATTTTTATTTTTGTACCATCATGACATGCATCATCAAATTATTATTATAGAATGCGGGTATAACAAAAAGTAAATAAAAATATGTAAATAAAAAGTTTTTTATTTTGAAACAATTAAAATGTAAATATATGCAGATCTTCTCCCTTAGCCTTTATTATTCCCAAGTCACTTGGGGTCGACTTTCTAGTCTCAGATATCAGTTTTTACACGGAGCGGCTGTCATCTAACCTTCGCAATCCGAAGGCTAACGATACCCTAAGGCTAGACCAGTGTCAGGAAATTAGTGGGCACTGACTTCACAATAACGACTGCCATAGATGTTCATAAAGTCTGCGGATTCTCGGTTTCATCATTATATCTTAAACTATTATTATACAAATTATGAGTAAGAAAATCCCTACTACCCTGTTTGTTTGCTTGTTACGGTGCGCCTTAACTACTCAAATGATCATCATGAAAATTGGCATAGATACACGTTGTCAGGGGTATAGGACCTTTTCTATACCCCTGACAACGTGTATGCCAATTTTCTAAATGAAAGGTATGTCCTTACATACCTTTATTACTATTCCTACGGGATAGAAATTTATTGACAAATTCTAGCTTAACATGAGCGAAGCCGCAGGCAAGGTCTACTATAATATATGTATATTGTCTGCAAAAAGGATGCTAAGCGAAAACTTTTAGTAAGCCGTTTTTATGAGTCTTTAAAGGCCTTCTGTCTGCCTACTTTCAGACTCCAAGGTTTAATAAGCTCATTTAAAATTGGGCTTTTATAACATGTAGTTTATACTTGAAAGCTCTATGCATATATAGTACAAATATATTTACAAACATAGTAAGTATATCTACTTCATTTTTATAAAACTACTGCGTTGTAAAGAAATAAGCTTTCATTTGCAATGTTATCTAATCTAATGCATTATCTAATTCAATCAACCAAATAGCTTTTTAAAGTTACAGTAAAATTTATTGTAAAACTGGCTGTTAACCGCGACTTCGTCCGCATGGAATTTAACAAAAATGTTTGAATTCTTGTTCGTGTATCCCTAATTTTTCTAAAATAAATATCCATCCAGCCATTTCAAAGATAAGCCAGAACAAACTGACAGACAGACAGGAAAAATTTAAATATAGATTTTTTTGTTATAAGTACCGTATATACTTTCATATGCATTTAGTAAAAAGTTGTTATTTTGACGATACAAAACAGATTTGTTTCGATTCTCGAATTTACATTAAAACCTCCACACTCGATAACATACAATATTAGGACCCACTGTGCATCGCATATCATGTCCTCCAGACCGAATTTCGGTCACGGCGACCAATCTTAACGGAGACTAGCCATCTGCGCAGGAGTTATTATAGTGCACAAGCGTGTGCGCAAACACAAAAGCACTCTCTGTTCTCTTACTTTCATAATCCGATGGGACGATAATCCGACACGACCGGAGAGAGATCAGGCGCAGGATCAACGGTTTTACGTGCACGGGTGTGTCTAATACCGTCAACTTCCTAACTCCGGGCTGCTATTGAGAATTCTTAACTGAAAACCCAATAACTTTTTGTTGGCCCGACCCGAACCCGAGACCTCATGCACAGCAGTCGCATTCACTACCGCTATGCCACGGAGGCAGTTAAAATGAGGCATCGCATATACTGTTGACACCACACTAAAAAGATCACTTAAATCTGTCCAGTAGTTTGAATATGTACAAACACAACATCCTTACATTAGTATGAAAGTACTTACCCATAATTACTAAAGAACTTCACAAAACATCTTCCGAAGAAATGCATAACCTTTTCAGGAGTAGCAAACTTATCCCTCAAGTAGTTAAGCTTATCACCGCTTACAACACTCAGGCTGTTCAGACGTTGTCGAGCTGGTATCAAGGAACCTCGGCGCTTGTACACATCAAGAGCAACCGTACAACTAGTTTTACGAGACAACGGCTTTCGTATCGAGCTCCTTTTAACACTTTCGGTTTCTGGAGCAGTCTGTTCTGAAGTACCAGTAGATGCAACTGGAGTTGACTCTGGTATATCTGAGTCAGTTGATTCTGGTATAGGTTCTTCAGCCGTTTCCTTAACTTTGTAGCTTTCGAGTTTGATTCCCAAGCTGCGCCTTTGAAGTTCCCTGCATACCACTTGCATTTCCTCGTTGATTCGGCTGGTTGACGCCGCGACGGGCGCTGGTCTGATCTCTTCTGAAGAATTGTAGGCGTCGATTTCTTTTTTGGTGACTGCTGTTAAAGCATTTGTGGCGGTGAAAGGGCATTTGTAGCTTTGTGTTCTGTTGTCAGTGTGAACAGAAGCGCTGCGCCAACTTGGCTTAGATTTTAGTGAAGGTTTCCGTGGTGCGGGACTGCTTGGCCTGGAGGTAGCGGGGCTGTTGGGGTCTTTAGTAAGCAGTCTTGCCAATGCACTTGCAAGCCGCAGCATAAGTGCATCTGGATATTGCTAAAAGAGAAGCGATGGCAATAACTATTTGTACTATACAAATAAAACAAAATAGTATGATTGTTTTGGATAGGTTACCTGCGTTGCACTGAAAACTGTGCACCTTGCACCCGATTCTCGAAGAATAGTCTCCCATATTTCTTCTCCACACTCTTCCTGAGGGCAAGAAAGTTTTCGGTTAATAGAAATGTAACAGCGTTGTATTCATAGATAGGTTATGTGATCAACCCAAATTATCTTAAGCTATAACTACTAACTAATTCATGTTCGCTCACTCAACAGAATATTCATAAAGATTAGGTATCACAAAGACTATACTGTTTTATGTTAGTGATATTTGTCGTTGACTGTACACCAAATTCAAAATTCGGCAACTGAATGTCGAAAATTGAGTTATAGTGGCAAGGCACTTGTTTAAAAGGATTACGGATTTCAAACCTAAGCAGTCATAGACTAGTCGCCAAGAGGAGCAGCAAAGCCTGTGCGTATCTTGTCTTATCTTATGTGGGAGCCAGTCAGTGCAGACTGGCGACACTTCGACCCAGTGGGATCTTTTGTGCCGACACTCTCTCAATAACGACTGCCATAGATGTTCATGGCAGCCGGGACCAACGGCTTAACGTGCTTTCCGAAGCACGGAGCAGGCGATAATTGTCAATCAATACGCACATAATTTCAAAAAGTCATATAACTTCCGAAAGTCAGAGGTGCGCGACGTGGGTTCAAACCCGAGACCCTCTGCATTGCAGTCTGTTGGTCTCTCCACTGAGGTATCGCTGCAAGCCTGTGCGTAAACTTTCCTCTCAATATAATTATTCCGATTACATCGCCAAGTTGACTGGATGACCAACTATTACTTAGAATTTCATAATAGAACAATTTAATAATACTAGCGGTCGACCAAAGTTTGCCTGTAAGATATTGCCGATATATGTCATTATATATTGATATGTGTAACCATAGTTACGCGCTTCGACTGCGTGTGTCAAATGCATGGTTGTGTGCGTGTAGTGCTTTTTCATTAATTTAATGTATTTATTATACATATTCTATATAAATATTAGCATTCGTCACTTCTTCTCTGTATAAACTATAAGTGTGCGAAATTTCATACTCCTCAGTCCGCCCAATTTTCGTAAAAAGGGATCCAAAGCTTTCGCTTCACGTATTAATATATAGATTTTTCTTGACCCAGTAATAGAATCAAGCATGCCATAGCCTTAGTGATGTACACTGATAATAGAAAGTTGTTATTGTGTCTAAAGCAGAAATGAAATCAAATATGACGAAGGACTACCTATTAGTAGAGCTAAGTTTGAGCAACAGTAATAATTATACTAGGCACTTAGTATTCTGTATATGACGTCTGACAGACGACAATTAATTTCGTAATTGGCACGTCACGTAATGTACTGTTCCCGACCTTTGTAAGCGGTAAAATGAATTACTATAGTCTAGTTACTGCCTATCTAAATATAATTTGGCGAAATGCTTTTTAGGTATTATTATTATTATTATAAGCCTAATTGGCGTCCCACTGCTGGGCAAAGGCCTCCCCTTCCGACTTCCATCTGTCTCGATCGCTTGTTCTGAGTTGCCAATCCCTTTTAAATGCATCGAGCTCGTCTCGCCATCTCCTCCTTTTTAGGTATATATAGGAAATTTTAATAATACGAAGTACATTACATTCTTCAATGTTGCAAGGCATTATTTACCATCAGACATGGAATAACTATTCGTGCATACTTTAACATTTTACGAGCTAAGAACTTTACTAAACTAAGTCGCCATCATTACAGTATCTTTTCAGTACGGACTGAACGCATACTGCTAGAAGCTTTAGCTTAGGCTATTGAATCAAATGCAAATCATGCAAAATATACTATTTAATTTATTTCGAACTAGCTTTTGCGCGCGGCTCCGCCTGCGTGGTACCTACATCAATAAAAAGTAGCCTATGTCCTTCCCCAGGTTTTAAACTATATATATATGTACCAAATTTCATCTAAATCGGTTGAGTGGTTTAGCCGTGAAAAGGTAACAGACAGACAGATAGACAGACAGAGTTACTTTCGAATTTATAATATTAAGTAAGGATAAAACCAGATCCATTTTTAAAGTCGTTTGAGGAGAGGTAAATTGAGCTTTGCCCTCGCCCATCCATTCAGAGTCCAGGCGCCATGCGGATGCATTACACACAATATCACTTAGGTACATTAAAATTTTGCCACCTGTATATTTTGAGTATAAATTTCAGTTCACATTTTGTCAGACAAATGAAATACATATGTTTTACGATGTTGTGGGGGAGTTAGGCCCTTTATGATAAAGAAAAACAGCACTAAAGTTTTGAGAGAGTTTAATTAGTTTACTGTTTATGTTTTACGCTGATGTTTTATAGAGCTATACTTTTATATAATATCATATAAATAAAGATACCTCCTTGTCCTATCTATACTAATATTATAAAGCTGAAGAGTTTGTTTGTTTGTTTGAACGTGCTAATCTCAGGAACTACTGGTCCGAATTGAAAAATTAATTCTGTGTTGGATAGCTCATTTATCGAGGAAGGCTATAGGCTTTATAACATCACGCTACGACCCACGGGGGCGGTGCAGTATTCATAAACGCGGGTGATACCGCGGGCACAGCTAGTTTTAAAATAAACAAACCTCCGCACTAGCTATTATTCCTGTGTTGCAGAGATCTTTACAAATATACAAACACACAGACACAAAGACCACACAGACACAAAGAACACACAGACCCAAAGAACACACAGACACAAAGACCACACAGACCCAAAGAACACACAGACACAAAGACCACACAGACACAAAGACCACACAGACACAAAGAACACACAGACACAAAGACCACACAGACACAAAGACCACACAGACACAAAGAACACACAGACACAAAGACCACACAGACACAAAGACCACACAGACACAAAGACCACACAGACCCAAAGAACACACAGACACAAAGACCACACAGACACAAAGAACACACAGACACAAAGAACACACAGACACAAAGACCACACAGACCCAAAGAACACACAGACACAAAGACCACACAGACACAAAGACCACACAGATACAAAGAACACACAGACCCAAAGAACACACAGACACAAAGACCACACAGACACAAAGAACACACAGGCACAAAGACCACACAGACACAAAGAACACACAGACACAAAGACCACACAGACACAAAGAACACACAGACACAAAGACCACACAGACACAAAGAACACACAGACCCAAAGAACACACAGACACAAAGACCACACAGACACAAAGAACACACAGACACAAAGACCACACAGACACAAAGAACACACAGACACAAAGAACACACAGACTAGGAACAACTATTAGCGGATCACACAAATTTTTGTCCCGTGTGGGGTTGGCGCCATTTATGCAGTTAGATGTAATCATATATTAGGTTTCTAGCGCGTACAAGTTAAGACATCCGAAGTTAAAAGTAGGAAAAGCTTTGACTCTAGAGCCAATTCTCGTGAGAAATTTGTTTACCTAAAGTTACGCTTTAGTTTGCGCCTCAGTGTCAAAAATATCAGAAATGGTATTCTATTAAATTATAATAAAACGTCAAATGTTTTATTTCAGTTCATTAGACTAAAACGGACGTGACGTTTATTATATACTAAATCGGAACTCTATTTTGAACATATGCATTTTGTAACAAGAATTGGACGTTTGATTTAATTTTTATTGTAATTTAGTCCTCTTCTTGCTGAGAACGACGAGATAGCTTTGTATCTTTCTTTCGTAAATTATCTAAACTATTATTATAAAGCTGAAGAGTTTGTTTGTTTATTTGAACGCGCTAATCTCAGGAACTACTGGTTCGAATTGAAAAATTATTTTAGTGTTGGATAGCCTATTTATCGAGGAAGATGTGCTCGCGGTTTCACACGCGTTTATGATTACTGCGCCGCCCCCGTATGTCGTAGCGTGATGTTATATAGCCTATAGCCTTCCTCGATAAATAAGCTATCCAACACTAAAATAATTTTTCAATTCGGACCAGTAGTTCCTGAGATTAGCGCGTTGAACCCATCAAACGAACTCTTCAGCTTTATAATATTAGTTTAAAAGGTACTGCAAATATCTGAATACATTTGTTAAAGTACCCCATGACATAGTAATTATTTCAAGTGGCTGCTACACATCAAATAAAAATAATTACTTTTTAAACTCATTAAATAAAAGCTAACTAATTCTAACTAATATTATAAAAGCGAAAATGAGTTTGTTTGTTATCTTTTCACGCCTAAACTACTGAACCGATCATTCTGAAATTTTGCATATACATTGTCAGGTGTACAGAAACGGACATAGGCTACCTTTCATCCCGAAAAAAATTACTGTTCCCGAGGAAAACAACAATAAAGTGCTTATGATAATAGATGGCGCCACGTGTCCTTCGAATATTGATTGAATTATATTATTACAAGCAGAGTACAACCCGAATTGAATGTCAAATTCTAAATTAACGCGAGCGGAGCCGCGGACAAAAGCTAGTTAATTATAAAGTAGAACTTGGTAACTAAATCACGAGTCTGCGAAACTGGCTCTGTTCATTTATCTTAGTCGTGAACATCATTCCGATGTTAAGCGATGTAAGGAAGCCACGTAATTATCTAAACCAATGCGCCTGAAAATGAAAATCCGTAGTCTCTGCCTACCACTCTGGGAAATAGGCGTGAATCTATGTATGTATGTATAGGTGAGATAGGGTATTATAATAATTTGAATGGTATATGCATTCATATTAATTATTTAGGTTTTATAAGAAAAATAATATACCGAGCCAGAAATAAGAAGATTGTTTCATATGGTTGTCGCTGTCGGGTTGATACCAAGTATTATTGAGATTTAATCGCGCATATCTATGGATATGTGAGGTTAAATAATGTGGGCGCCATCAAATATATAATGGTCATATACCGTCACCGTCATACTCCCTTCTCTTTGAATTGTTGAGGACATAGGACACATATATCGAGATTAAGTAATTATCGAACTAGTAAGCGTCGGGGGATGTGGTTAGATGCGGGTGGCCTAGGACCGGTCTGTGTGGTAAGCTTAAAAATCAGGCGGCCTATGCCCAGCAGTGGACATCTTTCGGCTGAGATGACAATGATGATGATTCAGTAATTATATTACGCGTATATTATCGCAGCCACTTACCACTATGAAGTGCTGAACACTCTCCAGCAACCACCCGTACATTTTGGTTAGATGTGTTTAACAGATCCTAATTATAGGGCACTAGAATAAAATATTATACAGTGTGGAACATTACTTTGGCCATATTTAACGGTTGTAGATTGGAGCCGATAAATAAGGTAAAGCTTGACAATCACGTATCAATTTTGGGCTTCTGCCAAAGAGCTTAGTGCCCAAGTTTAAGAAAACTTGGGAACAATAAATTAGTCACCAACGTAAACTTTAATATCTCGGCAACTAAGAGTGCTACCATATTAAAATATGAGAATTAATTACTACCGAAAACAAATTGAAAAAATATACCTTGCTTTATGTATTTTATTATAAATAAAAAATGCGTAATTTCGTTCGCAAGACAAACTGAAATAACCATAAGTTTAGCCATAAATTATAAAGATGCCATTCCAGCTTTTTTGTTAGATTGTCTATATCATAGACAAATAATATTATCAATTGCCATATTTATTTTTAGGTTACCTATTTATAATAATCTTAATTTCTACAATCTAATTTTCTTTATAAAAAGATAAACTAAGAATTTGAGTTACTTTTCATAAGAATACAATATGTTTTTCTTTTCCTTGCCATTTTTGGCTAATCCGCACGTACTATCAACTTAATTAATAATTGAGAACAATTAAATTTATCTCCTACAGTTAAATACTCTATTATTTAGACACTATATAATTTGATTATATATCAACAATAAAGTTTCTTTTTGTATTAAAATCTATTGGATTTATTTTGAAACAAATTTACTTTATATCTAGGCTCAATCACAGCACATGTAACTGCACTTCTATGTGTTCAACTATACAACCTTTAAATATGGTAAATAAATAATCCGCAGCACAATTTTCGAAGCAATCTAATTATAACTTTACCGAAGCAATTCGACTAAGTCAAGAGCTGAGAACAATTTTTGGCACACTGTTTGTTTTCGTCGTGATAAGCGAAGGCTGCGTTTAGTCCGTAAGGCTTTCGCGCGGCTACTGAACGTATAAGGGAGCGAATACTCACTTAGTATTCTGTACCATTCGCAACCCTCTATAACCGATCATAGATATGAATCTTGCCTAACATCATGGCTGTGTATCCCCGAAACGTTAGACAGACAAGTATCAGTTTACTTTTTTACACAGATGACTGTATCGAGTGTGCAGCGGGCAAGGAACAAGGGTTCGAATCCCACATTATTGCATGATTGTTTTGAGTCTGTGTGTACATTGTGTCCGTGAATTGTATAATTGAAAATTCTTCCCGGACACTGGGCTCACAGCGGCGATTGTCAAGAGAGCGACCAAAAGATGGTCGCGCAGAGGACTCGAGTTGGATTCTTTGACTTTTCTAAGTTATGTGCGAATTGTACTGTTTATTATATTCTCGCTGTGACGGTAAAGGAAAACATCGCGGGAAAACTAGCCTATAGTTCTATCAATGTTCTCGAAGATGTTTGAAGACTGCCAACCCGCACTGGGCCAGCGTATTAAATAGGCTTAGTGCATCAAGAATAATCTTGCAAAAATACCAATACCATTACGTAGGAGTAAACTTAAGCTTAATCTTAGATGTACCTCAATCTTAACCTAAAGCAGTATTACATTTTAAGAAGCTTAATAGATTAGACTTGGGATCGTGAGTTCGTGAATTCAAGTCCCGCCTGATCTACTACTGAAGTGAACACGAACGTAACGCAAGCATTTAGTGGTTTAGCTAACTTATTCTAAGTAATTTGTAACCCTAGTTGCTAACAATAAAATATTCGACTTTTGTTCACCGATTATTTGTATTTACCGATTGCATGTAAGACGTAGCATTTCAGACATAACTTTTCTCCTCAATATTGCTCAGGGTAAGATCGACTGTCCTGAGCTTCTTTCGAAAATAAATTTAAGAATTCCAGTAAGAAATTTACGTTTACGTAGAAATCTTTTATTATATAGACCTCCGTGCTACACTCATTTTAGAGTGAATAGCTTTCTGCCTATAGTACCTATTAATTGAATTTAACAAATTAAATGTTGACAGTCGTTTTGATCTCTTTACTACTAGTAAATATTCTGCCAGATCCTTTTTAACCAAGTTTTTTGTTGATAATTTATAAATTTATAAATATTTGATACTACTACTGGCTCTTATCTTGTAAATCCATTTGTTAAGTACAATTTATTGTTTTTCTTTTCTTTTATAACTGAATGTGCTTAAGCTGTCGTATAATCAAGCTGTGAACTAATTGTGAAAGCTTGTTACTGGCATTTATTGATTGTATTTATATAAGTACTTGTATGTAGCTGTAAGCTTCCCTAATAAACAAAATAAAATAAAATAAAAAATTATTCGGCGATATAAGTCGAATCTAATCGGCGATGATATTCATGTTCTTTTTCTTAGGTAGGTAGGGGCTTGCACTTTCTTGACTTTATTACCGTAGAGTTAAAAAAACAGCATGTCTTTGAGCAGCCACTACTATTCACCATTATCTAGGCTACTGGCTTGTCTGTTACTAATAAATAAAATAGGCCCGCTTTCATCATTACGACAGGTTGAATATTTCTAAATCACCGTCGATTTCGTTCATTGAGTCTTTTGATCTATCTACAAAGCTGTCTGGGGAAATTAAAAGCCTATTAAGGGCCACATTTGATAGGGTTTTTGTATATTACAGAGGTTTAATCAGTTTGTATTCCAGTAGATAACGTTGGTTTGATCGTCGGGCATTAGAAGTAATTTATTGCTGGATTACACATGGCTTTAATTGCCTAGGTCCTACCCTATTTTATCTCCTTAATGTTTTCTAGTATTCGTCTGTGACTTTGTCTGCGTAAATACAGATCTTTTTTATTATGGAACACCACTGTTACACCTAGGGTTGCCACCCGTACTGTATAATAAAATATTGTACGTTATTTTAAATAATCATACTTTATACTTTATTAGGAAAATAAAGTATATCTACGTGAAAATAATTTATTTTACCTATGTCGACTTTTACAGGTTTTATTTAATTGTTTACTTAAAACAACGTTTAAGAGATTCCCTAAATTAAATAAAGCAATTGTTTATCCATCATAATATAAAATTATATTGTAAAGATCCGGTTAAGACGTTACTTGATAAGAAATAAACAATAATATGGTAACAAAAAAGCTGGTTAAATAAATAATACTTTCTTTTCAGATCATGTACTTTATTTTTACCACATATAGTAAATGTAATACCTCTGCCGAACGACCAAGGCATGGAATTCTCTGCCAAGGCACGTGTTTCCTTCTTCCTTCAATCCTAGGTCCTTTAAGCGGGGCGTGAAAAAGCACCTTCTCAGGCCGTCAAAGTAGAGACCTCAACATCGCCTCGGCTGCTATGAGGGTGGTGTGGAGGCCACTGCTCTTAGACCACACGACTGCTTACCACCAGGTGGAGTGTGGTCATTTTGACGAGCAAAATAAAAAATAAATAAAAGAATGTACTCTATTCGTTCAAAATAAAGGTGGCAACTCTAGAGTTACACCTGTGTAGTCAGGGTCAGTAGTGGTGACCATGAATAACACCGAGTTTTGACTCTCGGCAAGTCCCGGTAAAAATTAAATAGTCTGCCGCACCGCAGCGAATTATCTGAAGTATATAGGTGAAGTTGGAAAAAGAAACCACTTCCCTCCTTAGTAAAGAATATTTATGAATAATAGATAGGATAAGTACCTCAGATACAAACATTAAAGGGCAAAATAAACATAGGGAGCTATATAATAATAAAAATAATAATATAATATATTCTATCACATACACACAACACCATCTAGCCCAAACTAAGCAGAGCTTGTACTATGGGTACTAGACAATGGATAAACATACATATATACTTTATTTTTTGTAAATACATACATATTATACATAGAAACACCCAGACCAAGACAAACATCCATGTTCATGCACACAAATGTTTGACTATAGGTACTCGTTTCCAGTAATATGTATGAAATGAACGCCTAAACGCACGGCAATTCCTATTACGAGTAGATGACACAAGATCCGTATTATATAGACTACTAGCTGTTACCTGCGACTTCGTCCGCGTAATTTTAACTAAAAAGTGTTAGTCTCCGCGGAAACCTATATTTTTTCTAAAATCAAAGTAGCCTATGTTACTCCTTATAACATTAGCTATCTGCCAATGAAAGTCCCGTCAAAATCGGTTCAGCCGCTTCGGAGATTAGCCGGAACAAACAGACAGACAGACAAAAATTTAAAAATAGATTTTTTCGTATAGGTACCTTATATACTTTCATATGCATTAGATAAAAAGCTGTTATTTTGACATTACAAACTGTGTATGTTGTTTGGATGTTTGTAAGGTCAGCCGCGATACAAAAAATATGCCCGAGCCGGACTTGTAAAACAAACGTTACAAATTACTAATTACTAGCTGTTACCTGCGACTTCGTCCGCGTAGATCTTAACTAAAAAGTGTTTGGCTCCGCGGAACCCCTTTTTTTATAAAATCAAAGTAGTCTAAGTTACTCCTTATAACATCAGCTATCTGCCAGTGAAAGTCCCGTCAAAATCAGTTCAGCCGTTGCGGAGATTACCCGGAACAAACAGACTGATAAAAATATTAAAAATAGTTGTTTTCGTATAGGTACTTTCATATGCATTAGATAAAAAGCTGTTATTTTGACATTACAAAGAGACACTTCAATTTTATAGATGAGACGCTATAATCATCAGATTCTTGGCACATTATTTAATGACATTAATGCACATTATATCAAATGATCCTATTCACAAGTATGACGTCATACGTACGATTGATCAATCAGCAAGTTGGTAGTGAACTAAATTGGTTCAGTGAAACGCATTCAGGTCAATTGTCTGTTTCGACGCCCTTCGAAGGACGCATGCCTGACGCTATTCATTTGCCATTCATCTTTATTAGCAACTTATCATTGGCGTGGTTTCGTATAGATGACAATCATATTTATTTTATTGCTAATATTATTGATTTTGTGCTGTAGAGATTGGTGTCCATTTTGTTGTAGTTGTATTATGTATAACAGACTAGATTTTGCCTGCGGCTTAACTCACGGTAATCTAGATCTTGTCTATTAATTTCTCACGTCAGAAACAGTACTTTTTCTTACCTCTGTATGCAAAATTTCATCATGATCGGTCGAGTAGTTAAGGCGTGAAAGCGTAACAAACAAACAAACAAAATCACATTCATATCTATACTGATACTAGATGTTCCCGCGGTTTCACCCGCGTTTATCGTTACTGCGCCGCCCCCGTGGGTCGTAGCGCGATGTTATATACCTATAGCCTTCCCCGATAAACAGGTTATCTAACACTAAAATAATTTTTCAAATCGAACCAGTAGTTACTGAGATTAGCGCGTTCAAACAAACAAACAAAAAAACTCTTCAGCTTTATAATATTAGTATAGATTAAAAACCATTACGCATAAATAGACCGTATCATACCGATACTTAACAAGTAATCTATGGAATGTTTCCATTTATTGTTGAAGCTCATATGCGTCGAACAATAGTAACGTACCTAAAAATAAGTTGAAGCTATTACAAGCTTTAAAAATATTTTCGTGCTAATTGTATAGAGAAGACACAGATACTTCAGCAAGTATACTAAGCAATCACTCTTCTATTAAATTAATAATATTAATAATAATAATATTGTATCACATACACACAACACCGTCTAGCCCAAACTAAGCAGAGCTTGTAATATGGGTACTAGACAATGTATAAATATACATATATACTTTTTTTTTTGTAAATACATACATATTGTACATAGAAACACCCAGACCAAGACAAATATCCATGTTCATGCACACAAATGTTTGACTTGTGCGGGAATCGAACCCGCGACCTCAGGCGTGGCAGTCGGTTACACTAACCACTACGCCATCGAGGCCGTCGATTAAACGGTATCTAGGAATATTTATGAACATATCGCCCTATTATCCATTTAAAAGTTGGGTACACGTTTCACAGTAGGGCTTCTTTAGGGCTTATGTTTAACTTATCACCAAATATAGTAAAATATAACAGTCAAAAATAGTAAATGATCACCAAATTGCACAGCAAAATATATTTACTATATAGGTACTATAAAAGTGTCCGGTAGACGTAAGAACGTCTACCGGACACTTTTATAGTACCGTATAACTGTTGTGAACTCCTAAGTACAAAAAGCCAATAACTAATTGTCTAACTCTGAAAACCTGCGATCGGTCAGAAGCCTAAGCATCAATGTAAACCTCGGGTCCAAGGATGTAGTAGGCAGTTACGACAACAATTCGCCTACAACATATAACAGCGCCTCGCTATGCAGGAGATCACTGATTCTGTTTAATGGGACAAGATGAATCGTTGCTTATATTAAATTTCAAGGTACTAAATTATGAGAATCATATCAACATACGTATAATAGTTGTTGTCTGGTCTGTTCGAGACAAGCGAAAGAGAAATAAACATTCTATAATATCTACTTGACTTTTATTTACATCCCTCTTAATAGACCATCCTTAATAGTGTTCCAAAATAAATCTTAAGTAGAGACTGAGTCTTGTTACAGCTTTACCTGTAAAATATATATATTTTTGTTATACGTCTAAGGTGGCAAACAAACATACGGCCCACCTGATGGTAAGTGGTCACCGTAGCCTATGGACGCCTGCGACACCAGAAGCATCACTTGCGCGTTACCGACCCTTTAGGAAAGGAAATGGGAAGGAGAAGGAACGGGAAGGGTGAAAGAGGGTGATTGGGCCTCCGGCACTCTCACTCACCGAAAGAAACACAGCAGTAGGAATACTGCTATTTCACGTCGATGTTCTGTGTGAGGGTAGTCCTTCCCCAGTCGAGCCGGCCTATTCATGCTGAAATCAGCGAGGCTCTACTACAAAAAGGAAAGTAAAATATATAAATATCTTTTGTATGTACTTCTTCAACTAAAAGTATTCAATCTATACCTTGGGGTCTGAGCGTTGATCAAGAGGTAGGTGTAAATAAAGAATCTAAACATTTGATTTAATTTTCATCACAACGTCAAAAACTATTATAAAAAATACAATAAATAATACTATTAGCTCTGTATTAAATTGTCTCACTGGTGGGCATAGGGCTTTTCTCAATGTGAGAAAGGTTGGGCCATAGTCCACCACACTGGCCCACTGCGGGTTGGCAAACTTTACTTATCTTCGATAACTTTATGAAGAATTCTCAGACATGACAAACCATTATGTAGTTCCTCAAAGTAGCAGGTGTAATTTGAATCACACACTTTTGATATGACCCTTTAGGGATTTACAGGGCATTGGTCCAGTCACGAATGTTCACGATAATCTGTGAATCCCTGAAAAGTAAAAGGTTATTAAAATATTATAAGGTCATTTAAATATTCAGATATTTTTGCAAGTAAAGAATCTGACAAGTATAAGGCTCACCTAATGGTAAGCGGTTATCAAAAACTATGTAAACAAGACCAGTGATAACAATCAAAGGCAAACATACCTACAACAAAAAACAAGCTTGTTCTGTGTGGCGAAGGTACTTCAGTGTTTGAACCTGAGCGAAATACCAGGTTTCAGCGGAGATT
Organism: Catocala sponsa; assembly: GCA_963564715.1. Taxonomy (NCBI): domain Eukaryota; kingdom Metazoa; phylum Arthropoda; class Insecta; order Lepidoptera; family Erebidae; genus Catocala; species Catocala sponsa. The sequence continues at coordinate 5,568,792 of OY751337.1, forward strand.
TCGCTGTACCGTAATATATTCAGATGTTGTCTCATTCATATTTTCTTCTACTTTAAATGCATAAATTGAATTGATACAGTGACTTTACATAACCATTGACGCCAATGTAATGGCGCTTAGCAATAAAAATCGGCGCGTGCGTTGGTTGACCCGAACAATTAAAAAGTGCTCGTTTTCTTCTAGGATTGGTACGTTGGCGATCGCGACGGGTACACCAAACTAAACATATATTATTTCGCGGCCTAGTTATTGCCTGAAATTAGATGTGCTCAACAGTTTAGTCAAGACATACAATCTTTTGTACGCTTCAATAGTAAAAGAAAACGTCATCAGGCAAACTGCATGTCTTGGAGTTCTTCATAATGTTTTCGAAGATGTCTGCCAACCCACATTTGGACGGGGTGGACTAAGGTCTTACCCTTGGTATAATAACAAGAGACATTTGCTCAACGGTTGAAGGGCTTACAAACAAGGCAGATTTATTATAATTTTCCGGATATTTTTTCTGGGTCTGGTGTGGCTCCAACGATCCTGTGCGTTGGATCCCATAGCACAAGCTTAGTCTTAGCAAAATGCCCTAGTTCATCAAAACGATATATAATATACATATAATAAAACGATATATAATATACATATAATAAAACGATATATAATATACATATAATAAAACGATATATATATAATAAAAGGTTTTCTGCTAGTAAACTCACTAGCAATGTAAGTGTACTGTCACCAAGTAATAGTCAACAGCAGACTTTTCCACGCATACCTAGTATAAATAGGAGGGAAGCGATAAGATATGGAAACTACTTATGCAGAAGAAAACCAATAATAGCTTTGGGCTATTAGTAGTAATGACTGCCAACAGTTGTGGTTCCCTGTGTTGATAGAGCGCGGTGCTAGCAGGTCATGCGTGCACGCATATTTATTGGTATCCCGGCGGGAGGCTGCGCATTCGTCGCGGCGCGGGCGGGCCGCTCAACCCCCAACACTCTCACGCAAACATAGGTATGTCACGCCATTTTGTTTTATTTTCTGTTTTTTTTTTCATGAAGGTGTATTTGATCTGAAGTTTTGAAAGGTTTTTGATCTATGAACCTATAATACAATGTGTTTACTTAACCAAATATTTTAAAATGAGTTTCTTGACCATAATCAAAATGTAATAATAATTTAGATTTATACTAAAGAGATATAAATAAATGTTCTAAAACGATAAATAAAATAGCAATTTCAACGGCTACATGGTTTTACTAGAGTAATATTTATTCCTGAAACTGATATATTTGCATTTATTTTCACCTCCATATCTTGAACGCTTTTTGCGCATAATAATACTTACCTATACCTCAGTTGTTTGATTATATTACGACACGGTCTTCGTGTTGCCCCGAGTTCCATTTCCATATAGTGTAAAATGTTACATTTTTTATGAGTCAATTTTCGGAACCAGCACGGAGAAATCGCATTAAAACAAAGCTGGCTTAATTCAGTTGTGTCACAATACTTGATTCCCTTCAGGATAAAGGCGTGCAACTCAACTCAACTAAGTATACGTAGTATAATGCATTATACTACTAATACTTAGTTGAAAAACGGGCATTAGACCAAAACTGAGGCACAATGGGATCTTTACTTAAATCAGGGATCTGGCATATAAGAAACTTACTTGTCCTATAATCACCACCTAAATGGAGCTGTGTGAGACGTTGATATAATCAGGGGCCACGACTTCATAAAAATATTGGGCTTGACTTGATATAAAGTGATATTATGTAGGTATATATTGACTTTAATATAAAACACATGTAACAATAGTAAACAAAAAAATGACAAAAATTTCATTTTGTCCGTTTTTTTTTGTTATTGATAATTAGTTAGGGGCCTAAAATAGTTTTTAGGGTGTCAGCTCTAGCAATAATAACATTGGAGGGAGGCTCGGGAACCCCCAGGCCCCATAGAGTCATCTAGTAAATATAATGCTCATATGCCTTAGGTATATAAAAGCATCAGGCTATGATATGTAATTTCAATACTTTTTTTATATTGCTATGGTTCAGTACTTTGTAGTAAAGTATAATTTATTGGAAAAGTTTAACAAAAACTTACATTTCCTTAAAATTAAGGAAGCTTGTTGACCCTAGCGTCCATTACGATGATCTCACAACAAATTCTTCATTATCATATTCTATCTGTAATCGTGATCGGCTTTATTTAGGTATCGAGAAGTGATTAAACAGAAATACACAGAATGTTCATTAATTGTTCAATATACAACGTTAATATCATATTTTCGGTGCCACATGGGACTTACGTGTATTCGAAATTATATGAATTTGTAGGTTTTCTAGGAAACTAAGCACAAACATGTTGAAGTTTAGTGTTGTTACTTTCATAAAAGCCCAAAGCCCGAGTTGCCTTGTTAAAATAATGCTCGATCTAAAATATATATATACCTAATAGTTGATTATAATGAGTAATCTATACTAATATTATAAAGCTGAAGAGTATGTTTGTTTGTTTGAACGCGCTAATCTCAGGAACTACTGTTTCGATTTGAATTTCACGCTACGCCCCACGGGGGCGGCGCAGTAACGATAACGGCTGGTGAAACCGCGGAAACATCTAGTATAATTATGAATTTGAATGTGACTACGTTTGTTTCTTACGCATTCTCGTCTTAATTACTCAATTTGACATATACGTTGTCAAGAGTACAGAAAAGAACAAAGGGCACCTCATCCAGAAAAAGCTATTGCTCTCGAGCGAAATGCCGCTTTGATTTATTTTTATTAAGATGCGTTATGAGAGGATGCGTATGGTTGAGAGGATAATATATTTTTTCTATTGTTAGGCTGCGAAAACAGAACTTTATTCTAAATAACTATATTATAATATAAGTATGTTACGAAGATTAGCCCTTTCTCGATGGTAGGCTTTAAAAGCGATCATGCCTTTAACATGCGATGTAACAACGACAAACGTCTAAAAATGTGATGAATTTTGGTTCCTACTTGGCACCGAAACGTCATCACATTTAGCGATCACTACGGTTAATAAAAATCAAATATATCATACTAGTTTTCACCCGCGGCTTCGCTCGCGTAAATGTAGGTTAGGTTGGGTTAACTGATGGATGACTCAATTCTTTTAAGAGCTCCCAACAGGCCCCTCCATTGGGTGAGAGAGGGAACACCCCAGGTTTTTTAGTGGGTATACCAGTTTGGGGAGTCCCACACGCCCCGCCGGTGCCGTCCCCTAGCCGGCGGATAGTGCATCAAGCATTTTTCCTGGGTACCAAAAAAAAAAAAGGTATGCAACAGTTCTTTTTTCTGGATGAAAGGTACCCTATGTCCTATTCTGTATCCCTGATAACGTGTATGCAAAATTTCATGTTGATCGGTTGAGTAGTTAAGGCGTGAAAGCGTAACAAACAAACAAACTCATTTTCGCATTTATAAAATTAGTAAGGATTATATCGTACATCGTTATAATAAAATATAATATCAATATTCTACTTAGATACGGCTTTTGGTTTGTATGAAAAGACCAACACTGATCGTATTGAAATGTGTGTCAACATTTCTCCCGTACCATAAAACGAAGCAAATACCCCAGAATAGGCATTATAAGTGAGCTGCTAGCTACTTCATTGAATTTAAATGCTCGCATCGCGATTGCCAAATTATAGTATAAGCTGTAAGAACCGATCGATGCTCAGAGATAATATTAACCAAAACGTCTGATGACCTCTTCGTAATCTGTCGACTTGCCCTGTCATGCACAAATTGTCATTCAATGTGACAACAGGCAATTTACTAGAAGAAGATATTAGCATGATTATTAACTGGTAACATAACACTCAATTAAAACATACGTATCTACTAATACATTTTATTAAAATGAAAGTTTGGATGTCTGTTTACAGTCACGCCTGAATCGTTAAACATATTTTTTAAACCACTTGCAGATGCATCCAAAATAAATGCTAACGAAGTTCCCTGCATTAACGCATAATAAGTGTTTATACATACTTACGGAACATTCCACTACAATTTATCATTATGATTAACAGTCGCCAAACTACCGAAATCTCAACGAGCAAAAGTGGGAATCATAGACTATTTGTTCAATAAACAAATTGGTTCATTCACACGGGCGGGCAGTTGCTAAAATTAATTATTACAGAGTCCAATTGTTAGTTGTCATCTCCATATAGACAGATGTGTTGTTCGAAGTAGTTATAGATGGGGTTAGTGGACCGCGGCCCGCGGCTCGTTCATGACATCTTTAGTTGATATGATTGAGGAATAGAAGCCGTGTCGACGTCCTGGTTTGTTAGCCTTGGGCGGTCTCGCGGACCCGCGGCTGCGCCTCTAATGTTTGGCTACAACATTGATTTATATTCGTTACTGGCGCTTGCGCATGATGACGTACATCGAACATTATAGGCTATAGGTACTCTGTTAATTACACTTGTACACTATTGAATAAATGAACGTATTAATACTTACTTTATTTTTTATATAATAAAAAATTGGTGAATAAAATAAATGGTATTAAATTTCTTAATTCTCCTTATGTAATTTAGGTAGTATAGTAAGAATAAAAACATCATAACGTCGCAAGGATCAATTTAAATCATATAATTATATTTAATACAGAATTATTGTTACTAGAGTGATGACTAATTGGACGTAGTTATGAAAAATGGATCCAACCCACAAAACACTTTGTTTAATAATAATATATTTATATATATATTTTAATACCATTCATAACTATACCTAAAAACAAAGTGTTTTGTGGGTTGGATCCATTTTGTATAACTACGTCCAATTCTGAAACGATAAAAATTAATTAATTAATTAAATTTACAAAATTTCTTATTTAGAAATATTTTACTTTGGTGAAATATATAACTTACAAACATGTATATTGTTTTTAAAACGATTTTTTTAGACAGTTGTTTAATTTTACACTTTCAATTGCTGGACTATTGTTCTGCAATGTTGATACAGTTATTTTAATTACACTTTGATATTTTGTTTGCACAAGGATGTCGTGATTATAATAAATTAATGATGTTTATATCGAGCATATACCTTTTTCTGCCTATTCATTATCGATATTTAATGCGGGATACAGCGGGTTGATTAAGAAATACCCAATTTACTGAATTGTCAATAATACTAGCAGAATAAGAGTTCTATATTTCCTGAGTACCTCATGTCCTGAACTCGTTCCTCAGGCCACAATGTGGTGGGTGTGGCAAGCCACAAGCGTGGCGCTGCTGGTCGTGTCGGCGGCGTCCAAGGAACTTGCTGAGGGTCCGCTCCGAGAGGTAATCATACAAGACCTGCCTGCTGAAGTCGACAGCCTCCAGCAAGACACGGCACAGGAAAACCAGGAAGACCTCGTCAACTACGATGATTACAACCCCTACGGAGAAGATGAGAATGGTAACTAAAAAAATATTTTAGCGATACAAAAGCGATCGCGGCTAACGGTCAGTTTTAGTTTCATCAACCAAGTTCATTTACCAGCTCGGGTTATATTTGTTATTCAAGAAATGTGATGTGAAATGAAAATAAAGATGTCTTGTTATGTTACAAAAAGCCAAGCATCTGAACCACTTTCAAATAACTTTTTTAATGTAAGTAGGGGTTATTTAACACACAATAATAAAGATTATTTCACCTAAATCTACTGAGATAAGATAGAAAGGATTTAAAATATTCTATCATTTGTGTCTCTATCCTTTAATGGATTTGAATAATGATTTAAAGATGTATCTTAAAAGCTTTTCGTCTCTAAGTATGTTTATGTCTCAAAATATTAAAAACGTGAAAATTCCTTACTAATATTATAAATTCTAAAGTAACTCTGTCTGTCTATTTGTCTGTCTGTTACCTGTTCACGGCTAAACCACTCAACCGATTTAGATGAAATTTGGTACAGATATAGTTTAAAACCTGGGGAAGGACATAGGCTACTTTTTATTGATATAGGTACCACGCGGGCGGAGCCGCGCGCAGAAGCTAGTAATATATATTTTTAAAATCGTAAACATAGTATATACATATTGTTTGTAACATTTCATGAAGCTACACATGGAGTTGCAGCTGTCTTACCGCTGAACTCCACGTTGAGGTTTTTTAGTTTGTCTCTACGGTGTACAGTTCTTACTCATTGAAATATTGTATTAAATAAATACTTTTGATTCAATTTAATGGTGAAAGGAAACAGTTACATACCTTAGACGTCTCTATTAATGTGTCGAAAGTGTGTGAAACCTACCACCATTAGATAAATATTTAGGACGATTCTCGATAAGCACGCAATGTTTTTGACGGCGATTCTCATCAAATTCTATTATTTGATAAGGTTGATCAAACGAACACTGATTTTTGACTAACCAAGTTAATTAGGTTAAGTCCAATAAAGTTTGTTAAATCTTATAACCATCCTTCGTTAGACAACTTATAAAAAAAAACAGGCAGAATAGCATATTCTTGTGAAGGAAACAATGAAAACATTAACACAATTTATTTTGTTACAGCCGTAATTGCCGCAAGAGATTACATAGGAGCTCAATCAACCACCAGTAAGTTTATTTATTTTGTTATTAAAATAACAATAAGATACAATAATATCTCCAAAGAGTCACAAAGACTAGAGACACTCTTTGAAGTCTTATGTAAGTCTTAAGTTCCACGTAATAGAAGTTGGGCATATTGCTAGACTTTGTGCTGCTTCTAAGACTATCCCACCTGGGCATGAGACCCAGGGCATCAGGATAGCACGCAAACATAATCGCATTCTTATGCCACGGGAACAACTATGCAGCCAATCAGTGGCTTTACAACCTTATCATCGTATATTTTTTATCTTTGTTTTATTTATTTTGTTTTCAGGTGCACCGGCGTACAAACCAGCACGAGGTATGACTTTGTAATATACGAATTTTAAAATATTTCTATAGATGAGCTAACTTTATTTAATTGTAGGTACACTTAAGGTGCACCCTCAAGTGTTTTTTTTTTATACAACTAAGGTGGCAAACAAGCATACGGCTCACCTGATGGTAATTGGTCACCGTAGTCTATAGACGCCTGCAACACCAGAGGCATCACTTGCGCGTTGCCGACCCTTTAGGAAAGGAAATGGGAAGGAGAATGACCGGGATGGGGGAAAGGGGGTTAATTGGGCCTTCGATTGTTCCAAAAACCATCCAAAATGTTGAAATAAAAATGTACTTACTATTATGGTCTTCATGATTATAACTTTACGATCTAAAATATGACCACCCTTTATTATTAGTCTATGTAAAGTTAAATAACAAAAAAATACAAGACATTGATAATTTTAAAGAAAATATGTGCAACACAAGTCGTGTGCTTATGTCGCATATATTTTGTGGTATATACTGTTATGCATAGTTAAAATCTAACTATCCACAAAACCTCACAGTCTCTTGGTTGCGGATCATGAGGTCTCAAGTTAGAAGCTTAGGTCGGACAAACAATAAAAATGTCTTTAGATTTTTCTGTCGAGACTTTTCATTAGCAGCTCGAGATATTTCATGCTCCCGATTTTTCGTCGGTTGTGTCGAATAGCCGTTTTATCGGACTATAAGAATGAAGGAATGGATAGGGCACTCGTCCTTGCGCACACTTCGTTAAGATTCTCGAAAAGTATCGAAGACATTGCTATTAAATAGCTATGCGTAATGTATAATAGTGTCCTCGTGACCAAATTAGACTAAAACAATTAGATATGGACGTTTGATAGGTCAAATATTGAATTAAAAATGTTATGCAGTGAAGACCGCGGCCAAGTGCGTGGACATCGGACGCACGTGGTCTGACGGTGAGAGCTGGAAGCGTGACAACTGCACACTGTGCCAGTGCTTCGGTGGAAGAGTCAACTGCTCCGTCGTCCCCGCCTGCCAAACAGGTATCATCACTTATGTACCATCAAAATCTAAACAAAATGTTGTTAATTACAAACAGCTTTTACAGGATAGAGCCTACTTTATCTACTATAGGTATGTCTTAGGAGTCGCGGAATTTAGCTATAATATTTCGTATAATATTTAGTATTTAATCTAATAACTGTCACGTGCCTCAATAGGTCCATTCCATTAAGTCCAAAAATGGGTCTTAATTCTATTGTGAAACGAAAATGAAACAGCCTTTTGTTTATCCTAAATTTTCATGAAGCAGTTTCAATAACGGTATATTATCATTGTAAAAAAAGACATCTGAAGAGACGTAATAAGTATAAGATTTTCGATCGACTTGAAAGTTTAGATAGATATTTTCATGATTTTTTAACCGCAACAGCTTATGTTTTTAAATTAGAATATCTTTACTAATATTATAAATGCGAAAATGAGTTTGTTTGTTTGTTACCTTTTCACGCCTTAACTACTCAAGCGATCAGCACGAAATTTTGCATACACGTTATCAGGAGTACAGAATAGGACATAGGGTACCTTTCATCCAGAAAAAAGAACTGTTGCAAACCTAACCTAATCTAACCTACATTTACGCGAGCGAAGCCGCGGGTGAAAACTTGTATTTAATAAAGCCTTTATTAAATATATTCTGCACTAGCTGTAATATAAAATGTTTTAACCAATTGCCAATTTTCTTATGTATTTATTACGTACTTCTTCTTATGTAAGAAATTAAACCCATGTCCACATTATTCAATAGAAAAAGAAAAAATTCCAGTATTTCAAACTGGCCTTTTTCAATATTTAAGTATATCGTGTTTTTCATGCTACATAATTATAATTGATGAATTTTGTCGTTTACGAAAAATGCTTGTATTTCAATCGAAATAAATATCTTTAATTTTACCGTCGAAATACAAGTTGAAGCATATTTTGCGGTAAATGCTGGTAGTTGGAATGCGTCCGTAACCTGTTTTATTGTGAAAGTAGGTTAGGAAATGGGAGGGAGCGCGGTAGCCACCACGCTCCCTCCCATTTCCTCCATTCTATTTAAGGAAGCCTCCTTATTTTAAAAATATTTTTATTTTATATGCATTTTTTGATATGCTGCTATTTTATTCTAACCAGCAGCTTCAGCAGGCCGCGGTGTGTTCACACCGACGGGTACAGTTCGCGGGGTACCTGGTGAACAAGGAGACAACGGCCCACCCGGACCGCCAGGTTCGCCCGGCGTTAACGGATTTCCCGGCGCGCCCGGCATTCCCGGGCCGGCTGGTCCTATTCCGGATGTGAGTAATTTATTGTCTGTCCTTAGCATGACCTACACCATAAATACCAAATTTATTTTAAATAAATCTGTATTCTCTGATCTGATATAAAATATGACAAACGGCTATGTATGTCTTAAAAGTAATTAATATTCGTGCTTTGTTCTGAATTGACAAAAAAATATTTATATCTTGCTATTATATACAATCCTATTAAAATAATTGTTATTGCAGGTAAATGCTTACTTAGCACAAATGGCGGCCTCAGCGGGTGGCGATAAGGGACCACCATTCGATCCATACCAGTACATGCAAGCTTCAGTCGGCGCTCCAGGCATAAGAGGAATAACAGGTAAGAATTCTTTATCCATAAATTTAATGTGAATATCTCTCTATATTTCTCAAGTACAAGAACCCATTCAGATCTCAGATCTTGACCGATGGTAGATATTATGGAAGGCAACGACAAATTCAAAGGAATTCAAAACAAAAGTGAGATCCAAATCGGTTAATTCGTTGCCGAGAATTCGGTAAATAAACTTGAAAAGCTATAAGTGTACCTCATAGAACATTCTCTTTCTTTAAAGTCTGTTAAATAGAGATGCGAAAGAGAGCCTGTAGTTGGCGACATTTTATCAAACAGTATAGTTGAGAAGGCATTGAAAATAAATATACGAGTATACTAATTATTGATTATCAGGACCCCAAGGCCCGCCCGGCCCACAGGGATTCCAAGGACCAAGAGGCGAACCAGGTGAGCCGGGCTTACCCGGACATATGGGACCACCAGGCGAAAGAGGACCACAAGGTCTACCAGGCAAAGACGTAAGATATACGAAGCTATTTGAAAACACTTCATCATTTCAAGAGGATATGTACAAGTAATTATGATCATGTTTCTTTATAACATGTTATTTATTCAGGGATCACCGGGCGAAGATGGTGAGCCGGGTCCACCAGGAGCAATAGGGCAGCCTGGAACCCGTGGTACTCCAGGTGTGCCTGGTATACAGGGCCTAAAGGGACATAGAGGATTTGATGGCAAGGATGGTGCTAAAGGTGAACAAGGCTTACCAGGCGAAAGAGGTCCTAGTGGTTTACCTGGACCAATGGGGCCTTCAGGACCAGCGGTAAGTTAACACAACTTAAATTTTTGACATTTAACAAGGTATTGTTTTTTATAGAAATATTAAGATACTCATAATTATTGTATTGCCTTAGGGTCCAGTTGGTGCCAGAGGCGAGAGAGGCAGAGAAGGACCTTCGGGTCTACCAGGCATGCGTGGTGCTGATGGAGCATCCGGACCTCCCGGACCAATGGTAACTATTTTAAATATCAATTATCAGCTTAGCTATTCAGCATATATTAGGAGTGTGTTCACATCAGTAGTGCAATAGGTGGAAATTAACCTCTGACAAGACTCTTGATCGCAAGCTCGATATTATAGGTGTACCGATAGATGCATGTATAAGAACAATGTAATATCACCAGTATTTGTATTTTTTAAACTTGAATGAGATAGTGCTGTGCGTTGGATAGAAGTCTGTTTCTTTTTTAGTTGCTATAAGATGGTAGACAACCTGCTTTTGCTCTTTCTATTTAGAATTTTTTACGGTTTCTTTCAGGGAAATGTCGGTAAACCAGGATCGCCAGGTTTCCCTGGTTCCCCAGGTTTAAAAGGAGAGCAAGGTTTGGTGGGACCGAAGGGCAGTCAAGGATTACAAGGACCTCGAGGAGAAGCAGGTCGTCCTGGTCAACCTGGTGAAGTAGGCGCTTCAGGTATACCTGGCCGTGACGGAATACCCGGAGAAAAGGGCGTGCAAGGACAACCCGGCGCTTCAGGTCCACAAGGTTTTCCAGGACCTAGAGGATTACCTGGCATTTCTGGTGATCCAGGTATGCCCGGTTCTAAGGGAATGCCGGTACGTAGTTCATTTATGATTATTAATATACTTATTATTGTGAAAACAAGCTTAGAACATTTTAAATGTCCTATAGTGATTTTTTAAGCATAACATATAATTACGATATTATATTAATCACAAAATAAGCCATAAATATACAATTTGTATTTACAATTTGTAGGGGCAACCAGGTGAAAGAGGCCAAAAAGGTGATTCTGGAATAAGAGGAGAATCTGGTGCACCTGGACCTCGTGGTCTTCCTGGTAGCATAGGCGCTGAAGGCAAACGTGGAAAGAGAGGTCTGAGAGGACCTGCGGGTAATGTAGGTCCTCAAGGCGAAAGAGGTTCACCAGGTGTGCGAGGTCTACCCGGCCCAGATGGTCCTATCGGTTCTAAAGGACAACCTGGAGAAAGAGGAAGCGTTGGATTACCTGGATCAAAAGGCAGTTCAGGAGATCCTGGCAGGCCTGGCCCACAGGGATTGCAAGGTCCTAGAGGAACAGTAGGACGACCGGGCATTCCCGGTAAAACTGGACCGCAGGGTGAAAGAGGTATACCAGGCGCAGATGGAAGGCCAGGTGAACAAGGATCTCAAGGAATTCAAGGCCCACCTGGACTTATGGGAAGCCCCGGTGAACGAGGTTTACAAGTAAGTAGGAAGAAAGACTGATTCTATTTTGGTAAGACAAAGGAAAACACGCGAAAAGAACAAGCTAAGAAAAACGCCATCTATATTTGAATGATGATCATTCAGCACAAATTTAAGCATTTTTTGTCTTCTATTTTCTTTAGCAGATTATTGAAATCATTTTATTTTGTTAATTACTTTTTTTTAAACATTGTGCTCCATTTTAGGAGCTGTGTATAAAATCTAATATTATTTTGTAGGGTGAGGCGGGCAAAGATGGCGAACCGGGACAACCTGGTCCTCATGGACCTAAAGGTGATGCTGGAAGAGACGGCAATCCTGGTATACAAGGACCTCAAGGAGTCGCAGGACCGCCGGGAGAAAGAGGACCTACTGGCCCTGCGGGACCAACAGGTTTCCCTGTAAGTGAACATGCAGTCAAGAATAGTATTATAGTGAAGATAAAATTTAGTTCATGCAGGCTTCACTTTCACATCTGCCTTTACATCTACTTTGTCCTTTTTTTTGACTTGTTGAACGCATCTAGTATACCTCTAATATTCTAATATTATGTTTTGTTTAGGGAATGCCTGGTGCAGCTGGTTTACCTGGATCGCCAGGTAAAGAAGGCGAACCTGGAATGGCTGGGCCTGCTGGACCTCCCGGTCAATCAGGACCTCGAGGAGAACGAGGTTTCACGGGTGAACGAGGCCAACCTGGACAAGCCGGAACACCAGGCGAAAAGGGAGAATCTGGCGCTCAAGGAGCTGATGGTCCTCCGGTAATACACATACAGTTACAGTCAATAAATTGCTTGTAAGACAGTATCACTATAATATTTCTAATCTTCTTTAAAAGGGTCCTGAAGGCCTCAGAGGTACCAAAGGTCATCCAGGTCCCATGGGTGCGATGGGTATGCCTGGACCACGTGGCATGATGGGTACTCCTGGCGAAAAGGGTGAAAGAGGTGCTATGGGACCGCAAGGAAATGATGGACCTCCAGGTAATTTAAAATAATATCAGCAAATATACCGCCTCAACTTAGTATAAACAGGGTTTAATTTTCTTATTACTGATCTTAGAATAAATATTAAAACGGCCCGCTTAATATGAATGTTTGCAATGCCAAAGATATCACTTGCGGCTTCCTGAAACTGCAAACTCGAAGTCCTTGTGTCTCCATTACAAGAATCAAATGGTAACTCACTTCTTTTTGTGGTCTACACAGGCACATCACGGGCTCTTGATAAAAAATCTTTTCGAAATGTTTTAATAATTATAAAACAAAAAATAAACTTAAACACATGTCACTATCAGGTCGTCAAGGCGAACAGGGCCCTCAAGGTTTGATGGGACCAGTGGGACCAGCGGGTGAACCAGCTGAGCGAGGAGAGCCTGGTACACCAGGTGTACATGGTGAGCCCGGCGCGACCGGCTCGCCAGGAGAACGAGGACAACCTGGATCCCAAGGAACCCCCGGATTACCAGGTCCACCGGGCTTAACCGGTATGCCAGGTCTGAAAGGTGAAAGAGGATACGGCGGCATGAAGGGACAGCAGGGATCACCAGGAAGTCCAGGTAATTTGTATACATTAAACTTATTAAAATAGCAGATACTAAGCCACGTATTATAATTATTTCGTTGGATCTAAAACTGAATATGACCTGACATAAATAGTTTCAGTATGAAGAGAACAGCTTTAACTCCTAATTTCATAATGCTCTAATTTTTTGAGGAGTATATGGTGATAACATACGCAATATCAACCCCATCTTGTGTTCACTATCGCTGGGCTTAGACTTATAACTTGTAAAATTTTTGTTATATTTTCATCCTGCCATCTTTCCCATTTTATTACGTTAAGGACGGTGTATAGGTGTTCAGAAATGTCCAAATAGTAATGTCTTCATCAGGTATACCCGGTGAGACTGGTCAGCGTGGTTTGCCAGGCCTGTCTGGTGCTAAAGGGGCGCGCGGTGAACAGGGAGCGAAAGGAGAGACGGGACATGCTGGGCTCCCCGGAAGACCTGGAGATTTGGGACCAACTGTAACTTTTTTTTAATGTTCTTAATTGGCTAATATCAATATAACTAGAAACAGAAGTAAATGTTTAGAACTTTATAACTATTTCTAGGGCCCACAAGGTAGTACCGGTCCAGCAGGCCAACCCGGTATTCCCGGTTCAAAAGGTGCAACTGGCGACTCTGGCAGACCTGGCGCGCCTGGACCTATGGGGTTGACTGGCGCTCAGGGTCCTGAAGGCCCTAAAGGTGAAAGAGGCAGTGAAGGAGAAACAGGCCCACAGGGTCCTAGTGGACCTCCTGGAGCAACTGGGGAAAGAGGCCCAATTGGTTTACCCGGCATTGTAGGGCCACTTGGGCCACAAGGACTTCGAGGACAACAGGTAAAAACAGAATTAGATTAGAAACTTACTCTTACGCTTATACTGGCCTGAAAATGGGATACTACTATCACATTATTGAATGCCCGCACAAGTGAAACATTTGTGGGCATGGACATGGATGTTTGTCTTGGTCTGTGTGTTTCTATGTATAATAGGTATGTATTTACAAAAAAAGTATATATGTATGTTTATCCTTTGTCTAGTACCCATAGTACAGGCTCTGCTTAGTTTGGGCTAGATTGTGTTGTGTGTATGTGATAGAATATTATTATTATGCCTATCTAGGTTTTTTGGCCTTATAATTACGTCGAGCCTAACGAGTCTACTATCAGCTATTAGATACATAACCAGACTCCATATTGATAAAACCCTAACAGTAAAACACGTTAACCCGGGAATCAAAAGTATAGAATCAGGATAAGCCGTAAGTGTCCGCGCAAACATACATGGCATGGGACTAGCGTCTCACATTCATTCATGAAATGGAATTTTATTATAACGTTTAATTTACTTATTGTTTCTACTGTTCTTATTTTAATTCATAGGGTGAAAGTGGAACACCAGGCAAGCCGGGCTCAGATGGAGCCCCAGGTCCGACTGGCCCACCTGGCCTTCAAGGCGCACCTGGACCTATGGGTGAACCAGGTCCAGAGGGCAGACCTGGCAAGCTAGGACAACCGGGCATTCCAGGCCGACCGGGTGACAAAGGACCTATTGGCCAGCCAGGTGCCTCGGGACCAGCAGGACAACCGGGATTACAGGTAATGAAAATAGGTTCACAAATTTGTCGAAGATTATTTACCTAAGGATAATGAGCATTATTATTCATTCAAAAAGACTTTCTTCAATCGCAGAGGACTTTACAATCATTACAAATAATGGTCGTCGACTACATCAAAACTTATTTACAACAGATACAAAAAGATGCATCCAAATATCATGAGACTGCTTTTTTGTAATGTCTTTTATTTTCATAGACTTAGAATTTTCGATTCGCTTTTATTTCAGAGCTTTTTGCAACAATTAAATGTCAACCTCATTGTTACCTATACTAATAACTATCAGAGACAGATGAAATCATATATTGAGACACAACATACAAGATATTTGGAAATATGCTTAGATTACTTGAAACGCCTTGTGAAAAACTTAGAAATAATATTCAATAACCCTTCTGTTGGCTTTATCTGTATTTTACCATCTCAGGGACCACCAGGCCCATCAGGCCCCGCCGGTCCAACAGGAGAAAGAGGACCGAGAGGTGAAAGCGGACCGCCAGGTGTTGATGGTCCCCACGGACCATCTGGCAAAACTGGACCACCTGGGCTTGACGGAACAAAGGGAGAAAGAGGCGAAGCGGGTGCTGATGGAGCTAAAGGACATGCTGGCTTACCTGGATTGCCTGGAATGGTGGGCGCTCCTGGCAGAAATGGAGAAAGAGGCTTACCTGGACCTATGGGACCACCTGGAAAGGATGGGGACACTGGATCGCGAGGTAAATAACTTTATGATGTAGCTGCTAAAATGTTATATGGCTGCATAGTTCTTAACAGCATTTTAGCTGATTTAACTTAAAAACTAGGAACTACAGTTGAAAATTGACATACAGTCAAATATTAGTAAATTATGTGTCATCATCATCATCATCATGATCATCATCAGGCTATAATAGTCCACTGCTGGGCATAGCCCTCCCCCAAATTATGTGTATTTTATTTTATTTTATTTGTTTTTGAACATGAAGACTTACAAGTAAGTAACATAAAAAAATACGCTATTGTAGTAGTTATGCTAGAGTGTATTAGGCTTATTTGTACAGAAAAAGTATTGAAAACAGCTAGAGGCTATTTACAAAAAAAAATGAAGGCAGAAATAGCCTAAAGCCATACATATGAGTACTTAAATTTATGAAAATACCGCCATACATATACAAAAGAGGTATATATAAGGTTCTTTAAAATATGCTCACTGATGGATTCAACAATTTCAGGATTGCCTGGTCGTGATGGTAGCCCAGGGATGCAAGGCCCTGCAGGCCCAACTGGTGGACGAGGACCACCTGGCGAGCCTGGCAGACACGGCTCTCCTGGACCGGCTGGTCCCCCAGGACCTCCTGGTCCACCTGGAGAAGGCCTGGCTTATGATGCTGCTGCTATTGCTGCTATGCTTCAACAAGGTATGCTAAACAAACTACACATCATAGATACACTACCGCCTATCCATCCGCGGTGGGGTAGGCAGAGATTTATTACGCATATTAAATGGGCAGGAGTTGAAACCAACCGAGTTAGACCAAGACATTTAAAGAATTCCGAAATTTTCTCATTTTGATATCGTTGTTAATGAGTAAATTTTCATTAAAATCATCTGCTAGCACGCATTATTCTGTTTTGTAGAGCTATTTTGTCAGTCATGGCGTCAAGATGTAGACCAGGTCCAAGTCGACCCAAGTAGGGCGGTATGGAAGTGCGACCTCATTGCCGTTTAGTAGTTGTAAGCCACATTTGTTTAATTGACTCATATTAATTTATAAAATCTAGGCGAACGTTTCTCGATCAGATCGGAGGCGTTCTGGACAAAGGCAAGGTTAAGAGCACCTTGAACCGACGGGCGTGTATGAGGAATGTGATGAAAGTGAATGAAGCCTGAGAAGTGTGTCAGGATCGTAACAAATGGAAATCCGTAGTCTCTGCCTACCCCTCTGGGAAACAGGCGTGAATCTATGTGTGTATGTATGCATATTTGTGGTCGACATGTTTAGACAATGTACGTACACTTATTAGCTAGCTTAGTTATGATTTTACGTCATACGTGTAAATGCTGCTAATAAAAAGCTTCCCTACAGAAAAGCCATCAATCTAGCCCAACACGGGTATCGAATATGAGACCTAACGGTTGATAAGCGTTACTGCCAGGCCACGGTACTATACAGACAGTTTCCAAGCTTTAATTTTTTATTATCTTCGTGTTCTCATTGAGTGTCTTTCCAACAGGTTCAGTGAAAGGTCCAGAACTGTTAGGCGATGACCCCAATTTGTTACCTGCTCGCTTCTTCAAAGAAGACATGACTCCATCGGAACGTAAGGAAGTGGTGATGAAAGCATATGAACGACTTAAGGTGTCCTTGGACAAATTCCTGAAACCAGATGGAACTAAAGAAGCTCCAGCGAAGACTTGTGCTGACATCAAATATCATCATCCGAACTTCGAGAGTGGTACGATATACATTATGTAATAGAAATATGCTTCTAGAAAGGCAATATCAATATAATATTAATTATGTCTGGTATGGGGTTGGGTTAAACCAAATGGGTTATACCAAGTCAAATGAATGCTTTTATATGAACTTAAATATTTGAAATCAGAAATAACTTTAATATAATATTCTACCACATACACACAACACCATCTAGCCCAAACTAAGCAAAGCATGTATTATGGGTACTAGACAATGGATAAGCATGTATTATGGGTACTAGACAATGGATACTCTTTAACACGAGTGTCAATAAATTAAAAAGGGTTATGTGTAATTACTTTTTTGAACATCGAAGGTAATTAATTTGTTTGAGGAGTGGCGAATGGATGTGTATGTTTTTCTTGTTTGCACTACTGTCGCATGTATGCATATATTACCTATAGTTTTTATATTACATAATGTTAGTTATTTTTATGGTGAACTATGTAGTCGTGTTACTGTTATTAAATTTTGCATGTACTATTGTTAGATGTGAAAGCTTGTAATTGGCCATAGCTGAATCATATTATCCTACTTATACTGTTAACTAGCTGTAAGTTTTCTAAATTTGAAAATAAAATAAAATAAAATAAAATATATATATATATATATATGTATGTTTATGTATTTTTTTGTAAATACATACATACTATACATAGAAACACCCAGACTAAGGCAAACATCCATGTTCATGCACACAAATATTTGACTTGTGCGGCAATTGAACCCGCGACCTCAGGCGTGGCAGTCGGTTACACTAACCACTACGCCATGGAGGCCGATCAAAACGTATAAACGTTAAATCATAACGTATATACCTACCATTATTCCGATTGTGGTAGAACTGCGGTGAGTAGACGAGATTCCCGTCAAAGTCTCTGAAGATAAAAAATCTATATATTGAAAGATGCTTAGCAACGCATAACGTGCATCAGCTAGTATTTTTATGGAATTATTAATAACTAGATGTTCCCGCGGGTTCACCCACGTTTATGGTTACTGCGCCGCCCCCGTGGGTCGTAGCGTGATGTTATTTAGCTTATAGCCTTCCTCGATAAATAGGCTATCCAACACTAAAAGAATTTTTCAAATCGAACCAGTAGTTCATGAGAATAGCATTCAAACAAACAAACAAACTCTTCAGCTTTATAATATTAGTATATAATATTTATTGTTTTTACCAGGTCAATACTGGATCGATCCGAATGGCGGTGACATGAACGATGCCATTATCGTGCATTGCGATATGGAGGCAGGCAGTAGTTGCATTTATCCTAAGCCGATGCAGTCCAAGGATATCACGTACACCGGAGAGGAACACGAACCCTGGCTTAGCGAGATGGATGACGGATTCACTGTGAGTACTATTCATAATCTTTAAACAAAAATCTACTTGATAACAACATCGAGTCGGTATTTGTAATAGAAAAGAAAAAGAAAAGTAAAGGAAAAAGACGTTAAAGAAATGTAATGAAATGTTCCGGTAAAAGAAATGTAATTCCGATCACATGAAACTTTGAAAATAAAATAAAATAAGGGGAAAATGGAAAAAGAATATTATTAAATTAAATAGACTACATCAACAAAAGAATTTAAGTTTTACTTGACATTCAAACAATTAACACAATGTTTACCCCTTTTAGCTTTAATATGACTGTCTATGTTTTGAAAGCAGACAATCGAAATTATAGCAAGCCTAATATATAAATAAAAAATGTCTAATCAACAGTGAAAAAAACAGATACTATACTAATTTAAATGTTTTCCCTTTTTCAGGTCACATACAAAGCGGAGCACTCCCAGCTAACCTACCTTCAACTTATGTCAACAAAGGCTGTTCAGAACGTTACATTCCATTGCCGCAACACCATCGGGTACTATGATCCTGTGACCAACAACTATAGGCGTGGCCTCAAGTTGTTAGCCTACAATGACGCCGAGATACTGCCTAAAGCTAACAACAGGCTCAGATATAAGGCGTTGTTGGACGAGTGCCAGGTAAATTGACGACTTCGTTATATTGCTTAATTTCTTGACATATTATCAGGCATTTTAAAAGGTAATGATAATTTATGTATCTATCTGCCGCTGTCTTTATGTATGAGGTGTGATATACATATATTATAGTTAATTGTGATATTTAGAGTAGTCTGTCGAAATTAGCTACAAAATGTTATTTTTGGCTTAAAGAAAAGTGATACAATTTTTTTCTATATTACGTGTCAAAAAGATTTCAATTTAAGGTTTGAAATGCCTTGACATTAATATTTTAAGGATCCATAAACTACCTTAATATATATAAAACTGCTTTATAAACTTGTCTGCAATATAATACAAGCGAAATGCAAGTTAGTTGACGCATATAACTATTTGGTCGCAGCGGCACACCGACTGCCAGACACAATAGGATTTTAATTATGTCAGATTTTCCTAAGACTTGACACGTTAATTAATTATCAATACATTTTTATCAACAGCATAAGAGCGCCGAATGGGCTAAGACCATCGTGGAGTATGAAACCGACAAACCAGGCCGTCTGCCACTCCTCGACGTAGCCGTCCGTGACGTTGGCAGACCACAACAGATGTTCAGAATCGAACTTGGATTGGCATGCTTTACTTAACTCACCAGTAACCGACAAAAAACAAATACACCTATCGAAAATATTTGTGAACATAAATGGTGACCGTTTCTTTTAAATCGGAGAATCTCGACACTTTGAATCTGGACTTTTCGATTTCCCAATAGTACTCAATAGTGATATAATACAATTATTATATCATCAGCTGCTAAATTTCCATTGAATAAGGAAGCCAGTTTTTTTATATCCCTCCAGAGCCACTTCTATATTATACCCGTTGATTAAGTAAACTTATACTAATTATCACAGCGATTATGTAACTTTAATTTATATAAATATTTACTGTTAGATTTATATCCACATTAATTTTTGTTCGACTAAGATGTTTATAAATATTTTCGATATGCTTCACGGCGAAACTATAGACTAATTTGCGTATTATTGCAATAAATGCATTTATATAATCTTGTTAGAATATAACAACCGATATTGCTCTTTCCTTTAGTAAATAAATTGTAATTTAGGATCTCAATTACATCGCAATATATCGAGTTTGAATTGAATTGAAATGTGATGGAAAATGGCGTCATTAGACAAGCACATTTTTTAAGATGTTAAGGATATTGACTTAGTTCTTATTGAAAGAAGACAAAATACTAATTAATAAAAGTGTAGAGAGCTCGTTGTAGTAAATTGCCAACATAATTAAAGGTCGTAGTAAAAACATAAAAAAAAGTTTCTTTGCTTGCTTCATACAAACAATTAAAATTTATGCGCGCTATATTTCACATCCAAAAAATGGCGCTTGTCTCATTTTATCGTCTCCCCGTCACTATTCAAAATCAATTTAGTTTAAGAACACTGCCAGTAATAAGCATTTATTATATGTTTACCAAAGAACCTTCAACGTACCTACTAAGTAAGAAAGCAATAATCCTAGAACACTAAACATTTATTAAGCTAGTACTATTATCTTTCCTAGTATGTGATTCACTAGTTCTAAGAGAATGATTTGTAACTTAAATGTTAAGTACTTAATTATAAGCAATATAATCTAAGTCGTCACAACATAGTTTATTAATTATTATTAATGTAATTTAATAGTTTACAAAGGTCCTATAAGGCTGTGTAGCATTTACATTGTACATAATGTTTAATTAGCAAATGTCATGTGATTCCTATATTCGTAATTAGATATAAGTTTACGATATTTACAATGATACTTAACAAAATATCATTTATTTACATAATAAAATATATTTGATCAATATGTCATATTATCTTGTTTCTGTATTAGTATCATGTATTTTTCAGCAACTTACTTTGTAGCGGTTGGTTGCTTATATTTATTGAAATTGAACTATAAAAAGAGAAAAGCTACCGGCATTTGAAATGTGGTGTTTGGAGAAGGATGCAAAGGATAAGCTGAACGGAAAGAAAACAAAACAAATAAAGAATTGTAACGTATGGCTAATGAGCTGTATCGTAGCAAGACGTTATAAGAAAATCAGAAGACATACATACGTATGTGGCGATTGCTCTACCGACAAAAGCTATATGTGCTCTTAAATTAAAGAAGAATTATTAAAATTATATAGGAATACTAATTACGTGCCGTAAATGGCTAGTTATCTTAATTGTAAAAGAAAAGACCTAATATTATTTAAATATTTAATCACCACAAATATAGCATCATAAACAACTTAACAATTAGGTACTAAATATTGTTGTTCTTTATATATCTTCACCCATTTCTTACCAGAAATTCAACAAAAAAACATACACAGTTTGTAGTACAACTTATATACTAGGATATAATATAATTCATTCAAATTAATAGAAATTTACACATTGTAAAATTAACGTAACATAAATTAAACAATTTTCGTATTCCATAACAGACAAGCCTTTCAACAATTTACATACAATTATCAGTCCAAAGGAAAATTATAGGCTTGTAAAAATGTAGAAGACAGCAACACGCACGCAGGCTATCAAACTTAGTTTATAACCTCTCACTCTAGCAACATTTCCAATGAAATATATTATGTTAAAGATTAGAATGCTTGTATTAGGAGAGGGTTCACGTCGGTAGTTCAATGCGTAAGATTCGAACACGCGACCTCTCGATCGCAAGTCCAATGCCTTATCTATTAGGCTACCGCCGCTTCAAAAATCTTTGATGAACTAGTCAGATTAGAATAGGGTAGATTGTAAATGGTAATAAGGGAATAACAGCTGTCTGACAATGATGCAAGCAATAGAACTAAATAGAGAGCAGAAAAGGCTGGCGATATCACCACTTGAGATACTTGGCTGAGAAGATAGGGAGAGCGAAAGAAAGAGTCAAATTGTATGACATACTTTCAACATACTCGAAACAATATACTTGCAATAGCAGTACTGGATAATAAATGATTACCTGCCACAAACGTGCGGCTTTGTCGCCCATTATTGCGTACCTACATTCAATTCAAATCCACAGGTAGCGGGACACAATTCACGTCATAACCGCTCCATATTTGGTCAAGCCTTACAACCTATGCTGAATCGCAAAGCAGCCACAAGTAACTATAATCTATTCTTGAGCGATACACGATATAAAATGTATGCAATGAAATATATGTATAATAAATAATATGATTGAATGTTTTACGAGATAATACGAAGTCACTTTCTATAATCTAAATTAGCAGTAAATGTGAGCAATGGCGTATATAAGGGTTCCCTCGGGCAGGCCGTGCTTACTATAGACTTATCTCATGTCCACCACAGGATTATAGCCTTGTAATCAAAATTCTGAGTTATTTAGGTCATCATATTTTAGTGGTCATCCTATAAAATATCCTTAGATACGCCAATGCACGTGAGTTAAATGCTTTGTATTATCAAGACTACAAAAAGTCATGAAAGCTATAGTAATATTGATAAATCAATCATATAAATAGTAAAATGTAAAGTATCACAGATATTAGGCAATGGAGGATTTGCAGCCAGACTTCCATATACAGCTGATGGAGGGAGGCACGGTGCAAGTGCACTTGAGACACTCCTCATCGACGGACACCTCGTCACCGATCGCCAGCGTCATGTTCCCGAACAGGCACTCACCGACCAGCCCTTCAATGTTCAGTCCACGGCTCACCTTGGAGGTCGCAGATGCTGCAAAAACGCAATTATTTGGTTTTATAGTGTTCAGATTATATTAATAGTTAATTTTTATGCGACTAAAGTGGCAACCATGCATAAGTACGGTTCACCCAACGACATGTAGTCAATAGCTTATGGTTGCTTGCAAGACCAGGAATATTAGTGCGTAATCTATCGTTCTGAAAAAGAGCAACAGGGCAAAGTCAGACAAGGCCTCTTTATTAACAGCCCAGTGACTCTTTGAAGAGTCCGAACTGAACTGTGATGTGTTTGTAGGAAAAGGGTCTCTCTATCTAATTTTAAGAACACATTTCATGTACCTACACAGTTTAAGCAATAAATATCTTTGTCTTTGTCTAATAGGACTGCTCTAGCTTAAACATAATCCCAAGTTTAAACAGGGAATGTTTCGTTTATCTACAGCCAAAAGTGCTAATACAACAAGG
This sequence comes from Catocala sponsa, assembly GCA_963564715.1. NCBI lineage: Eukaryota > Metazoa > Arthropoda > Insecta > Lepidoptera > Erebidae > Catocala > Catocala sponsa. Next base: position 5,592,377 of record OY751337.1, read on the forward strand.
TAGTTGCATATCTTTCGTTTTGTACATCATTTTAAACTCCAGAGCAAATACCATATGTACAAACAATATAAAAATTTGTTGCAAAATAAGGGAGAAATTAATATTTTAAATTTGGATATAAGATAAAGTAGAGGAGTAATGGGAATGCTTTGATATCGGTCTCACACAGTTTAATTTAAATGGGGATTACCTCACAGTTTGTTGTATCGTGCATCCTTTTTCTGTCATTGCACAATAATTACTCCTACCTACTACCAGATTTGAAACACATGTATTTTATTTACTTTTGAGTAGATTTAAAATAATCTTTGTTTTTAGGGTTTGGATAGTGTAACTATTTGACTAAAATAATAAAACATGTGAGTCAGCTACCTTTTAAAAATGTTGTAGGTACAAGTAATTCTTCTCCAAAAGAAGCTTCAAAATTTTTAACAAAAATAGTAATTCAGAACTTCCTCATTAGTTTAGCAGTCAGCACGACTGTTCACTTCATAAGTGAAGAAATATATTTTTAAATGAATTCCGACACAGTACCACCTAGCAAGTTAAATAGAAAAGACAATACTTACGGCATACAAAATTAATGGGGCAATCGCGCAAATTGGAAGGAAATACAGGCGCACAGTTCTGAAGGAGCTCATTTTGGAAGGTGAGTTCAAGACCGCAGTTGATGTCGCGACAGAAAATGTCGTTGACTGTGCCGTTCCACTGTGGTGTGCATAGGCAGGTCTTCCTGTAGTTCAAGGGCTGGAACAGCTCTCCCTCGCGGAAGGTGGTCGTACGATCAGTGCCTTCCACTTCACAGGTACTCAGAGTGGAGGATGCGTCTTTTCCTGTAAAAATGTAGAAATATAAGCTTTTTAGTAAATTCAAGAAATTCTAATACATTTATGTTGCATGCAATCTCGAGTTAGATTTTAGGTTCGTGCAAAGTGATATTTGGGTTTTCTGCCAAAGTATTCTTATTCTCAGCACGGTGTATAGGCACGTCGGCCGTCGTACGCTAACTTATATTTTCGGCAGTATAGCCAGTTATTCTAAACAACTTATTAATTGTACAATTATCAATAAATTAGGTTTTGGAATATTACTTGGTAAAGGAGACATTTCGCCTTGATTCGCCTCACTTTGTCGCAGCCAGGTGGTAACTGTAACGACATGTTTGAGTGCTATATAAATTAAGCGGTAACTTAATACACATGATGACTTGTAACATAAATATTATGTGTAAATATAAAAATGTTCTCAAACGTGTCGTTACAATAATCAAATAAAACCCGGTTGTAAACGGATAGTGAAATTTGACATATTTTTTATAAAATATGTTGATATATATATTCTATATAAAATATGTCAATAATTTTAATTAACTATCCGTAGGTAAAACGACTCGTTTATTGAATACTAGCTGGACCCGCGCAACTTTGTTTGCTTCACATACGAGAATTTTTCCCGTTTTTGCAACATTTTTCATTTATGTTCTACTCCTATTAGTCGTAGCAGGATGTTATATAGCCTTTCTCGATAAATGGGCTATCCAACACTGAAAGAATTTTTTAATTCGGGCCAGTAGTTCCTGAGATTAGCACGTTTAACCAAACAAACAAATTCTTCAGCTTTATAATATTAGTATAGGTAGGAACCGGGCCCTAGTTAAGATGTCTCCTCTTTTACTCAGTACATATGTATGAACAGTAGCGAGAAAGCAGCTAGTGGAAAACCGTTGGACTGCCACGCAAAGGTCTTGAGTTCGATCCCAAGGCGCGCGATCTCTGACCTTTCAAAGTTATGTGCGTATTAAATAGTTAATTATCGCTTGCTTTAACGGTGGAGGAAAACGTCTTGAGGAGACTTGCATGTCTAGAGTTCTCAATAATGTTCTCAAAGATATGTGAACCCGCACTGGGCCATTGTGGTGGACTATGGCCTAACCCTTGTCACAGTGAGACGAGGCCCGTGCCCAGCAATGGGACAGTTTAATACAGGGCTGATATTATTATGTATTAACAATGCCCGTAAACATATTTGAGAAGGTTTACTTGTTAAGACATACGCCTGATTATAAATTAAATCTTGTTTGAACTTTGAAAGTATTAGCGGTTTTGTGCGCTTTTATAAATTAATATATTTGCGCGAACGTATGTAGCTTCATATAATCTTCGTCAACCATAAACTATCATGTGACATTCTAACTTAATATTATAAATGCGAATGTGAGTTTGTTTGTTACGCTTTCACGCCTTAATTACTCAATCGACCATCATAAAATTTCCCATATACGTTATTAATCACTGAACCGAAATAGGATATAGGGTACCTTTCATTCAGAAAAAAATACTGGCCTCGAGGGATTGAAATTTATTGACACAATCCAGATTATCGCGAGCGAAACCGCGGGCAATATCTAGTTATTTATAAGCACCGGATTACCAATTATGACAGTATGTATTTGTCTGTTTGTCTGTCATAAATTAGCGCTTAAATATCTGTACACGTACTTCAAATGTCATCATTATGTGTGCACAATAGATCGTTTACACTTTATCCTGCCATTACGAAGACATTTAAAATTATATAAGGAAGTGCTATTATATTGTATGCTTTTATCCTCATTAATGTAATAAACTAGGTTATTCCTACGTCTTTATCCATAAGGTCGATAGTTCGCCTTCATCATTTACTAGTTCTTTCTACTACATAGTATTGTCCGTCCCGGGATTCGAACTCGAGACCTCGTGCGTAATACCTGCTTTTAACTACTGCTGCGCTATTGAGCTTTATGTGTCCATCATATAACGGCCGCTACATGACGACACCTCTATCTAAAAAACTTTAGCTAAAGTTGTGTCTTTAAAAAAGTTGTTAATTTAATTTAATTTAATGGACCAGCTATTTTCTTTCTTTTTGTTTTTTAATATAATATTAGACATGTAATAATATAACAAACATTTATTGTATATTATTATGTATTTTGCACGCCACATGTGGCAGAATATGCTGTACATTTTTATAAAACGACCATCAGGTATACTTGACCATATTCTTGCAAATAAAGTTTGTCGGCCTCGATGGCGTAGTAGTTAGTGTAACTGACTGCCACGCCTGAGGTCGCGGGTTCGATTCCCGCACGAGTCAAACATTTGTGTGCATGAGCATGGATGTTTGTCTTGGTCTGGGTGTTTCTATGTATAATATGTATGTATTTACAAAAAAAAAAGTATATATGTATGTTTATCCATTGTCTAGTACCCATAGTACAAGCTCTGCTTAGTTTGGGCTAGATGGTGTTGTGTGTATGTGGTAGAATATATATATATATTATGATTATGATTGAAGAAAAATTAAACCATTCTAACAACGGACACAGAGAACACTAAGACTCGGAACAATCATTTGTGAATCACACAATTTTCAATGTAGGATTCGAACCTGCAAAGGTCTATGTACTTCGGCGTGGTGAGTACTTAAACACCACAGAGTCTAACAATTAAGGTCGACCCCACATTAGGCGTGAGCGTTCCTCGGGCGTGTGAGTAGCGCGGGCGCCGCGTGCGCGCTGCGTGAGCGTAGTGTTTTGCTGCTCTGCGGCGTGTGAAAAGTGCTTCGCCCGCTATCCCCGCCGTCAGTCACAGCCAAGGCGAGCGCCGCGTGCGCGCCGCGCGATCGCTGCACACACGTCACACTCCGGCAACTCGCGACGCTTATGCAGCGCGCTCGCGGCGCGTACGCAGCGCCCGCGTCGCTCACACGCCCGAAGAACGCGCACGCCTAATGTGGGGTCAGCCTAAGTGGCACGATATGCAGTTTTTTAATTTAAATCTCTTACCACAGATGTTGCCAGTGCTGCAACACGCGTCAAGTTCATAGGTCTTCATACATTGCAGCACCATATCGGCGCCGAAGCTTTCAACGCAGTCGATAGCCGCGCAATGGAACGCAGGCTCGCCGTCTTTCACACTGCAGCTACACGCTTGCATGCACGGGTTGTCGACAAGGTTCTGTGGTATAACCGATTTGTCGCCGTAGGCTTCGCCCCTGGAATTAAGAAAGAAGTTGGGTGATGAGTATTTTTTTAAGCATTTTCCTAAACTAGGCGTTATATTTATGTGGTTGGGTACTTTACAAACATTTAAACAACAGACACAAATAATACCCAGATTCGGAACAATTATTTGTGGATCTCACTATTTTCAGTTCCACGGTGGTATCGAACGGTGGTTTTCGACGTAGTGGCACTGCTTACTGGTGTGAGGTGACCACATAATCCATTACACCATTCGTGCAGTCAAAATGAGAACCGGCGGTCAATGTAATGGGCTTGTAATCGAAAAATTGTGGTACATTTCCACCAACGAGATTCTTGCCTGGGTAATTAAATTGCCGGATAATTAAACTGGACTATGCACACAGTAGAAAAATACTCTAATAAAAAAATTGTTACAACACTAGTCATATCTCATTTAAGTCATTGACCAAAAAAGGGTAAATCCTAATCTTATTCTAATCCTAACTAATATTATAAAGGCGAAAATGAGTTTGTTTGTTTGTTACCTTTTCACGCCTAAACCACTGAACCGATCATTCTGAAATTTTGCATATACATTGTCAGGTGTACAGAAACGGACATTGGCTATTCATCCCGAAAAAAATACTGTTCCCGAGGAAAACAACAATAACGTTCTTATGATAATAGATGGCGCCACATATATTTCTAATCATGATTGAATTATGTTATTACAAGCAGAGTACAACCCGAATTGATTGTCAAATTCTAAATTAACGCGAGCGGAGCCGCGAGCAAAAGCTAGTATTAAATAAAAACTCAATAAAATACACATTCAATTTATCAGTCTGGGAACAAATGAACCAAAATATTTTATAATATTTAATCGATTCGAACATATATATATGTCGATTCTATTTCAATTATATTATTGCATATACTATTCAGATTTATGATATACAAAAAATACCATTACTTTTGTATTCTATAGATAAGTAGGTACCGTATAATATAAAGGACATAAAATATTTGTTAAAAACAAATAAGTTTCCATTTCTTGATCTGGTTAGTTTTACTACGTCGTAATTTGTGATCTATACATAATTTGGCACAAAATCAAGTCACTTTAGTTACATTCAAGTAAAATTAATAACACCTTCGCCAGACATTTTTATTTATAAATGCATCTTTTATTTAAAATAAAGCCCGCGTTAGGAATCATTGCACTGTTTGTCGTACATACAACAAATTTCATACACGTCAGTCTTGCTTTCTTTATTTGTTGGAATTTTCATGACTAAATTGTTAAAGCAATTTTAATAAAATGTCGTCTAGACACTTTATTATTTGCCCTCTAATATCCTGACACTGGTCTAGCCTTAGGGTATCGTTATACTTCGGGTTGCGGAGGTCAGGTGGCAGCCGCTCCGTGTAAAAACTGATATCCAGTCAAATCCGGTTAGACTAGAAAGCCAACCCCAAGTGACTTGGGAATAATAAAGGCTAGGGAGTATTACTATTGTAAGAATTTACTATTACATATTTAAGCTATTTATATTATTAAATTATTTAGACTTAGGTTTACACTTTCAGGAGATATTTTACGGTTAAACTGTTGGATCAACTCTGATACGATTCAGTATTTATATACCTTAATATAAAGCAACTTCAAAATGCAATACGAGTTAAGTCAGTTAAGTCACGGGTAACAACAGCTAGTCATTTATAAACTGCGTTATTGTCATCTAAGGTCAGGGTAATATCCGATGGTCACGGAGAGAGGTCACTCAATGTTTTTGTACCTCAGATCTTTACAAAGTGTCGTTTCTGGGTATTCCACGAGGTCGCCAGTGGGCGCTATTGGCTTGCTCTTGTGTTGCGTAAAATAACATTGATAACTAGTTTTTTGGCACATCTAAGTTGCTTGATTCATTGATAATGTTTTTATGAATGTTTTTTATTATAATATTAGTTTTATTATAATTAATATATTATTATGGATTTTACCGTTGGTCTTTAATCTTGAATGTTTAATGCTATGTGGGTATGACTTCAAGATTAGTATCCAGAAACAGGCTTTCATTACTTTTGGGTGAAGATGAACCAGCGCGGCATCAAGAAGATCTCGTAATGAAATATGTTTAAAATAAAGTTCCATTCTTTAAATTTAGTTGTTCTTAATTTAGAAGAATACAGTTTGTGTTTTGATAACATTTACGACACCAAGACTAGATACGAATTATTTTTTAATACCAGAATAATAGTCCATTCATTATTTAAAATTATTAAAATCTCTTTCTCACCTTAAAACAAAAAAACGTGTCACATATTGCGCTTAATTTTTTCATGTTTATATATACTGAATTCAACTTAATAATAATAATGTCATCCAGAGCGAATTTCGGTCACGGTGGGCAATATTAACGGAGTCTGGCTATCTGCACAGTAACAAATATATAAATTATTCAATATTATAGTGTACAAGTGTGTGCGCAATACAAGTGCACTCTCTGTTCCCTAACTCTCATGACCCGATAAAACGGCAATCCGACATGCCCGAAAAGAAATCAAGTGCAGGACTAACGGCTTCACATACTTTCATCAAGTGCACGCTTCATATACTTTCCGAGGCACGAGGGTGTCTAACACCGCCAGTTTTCTAGCTTCGGGCTGCTACTTAGATTTCTTATAGGAACTTTTTGTTCGCACAACCCGGGATTCGGAAACGATCGAACGAGCCGAGGCCTCGAGTAATGCATGCGGATAAAGGAAAACCTTGTCAGGAAACAGATATGTAATAAGTACACGGAGTTATTGTTTATATTTTCTCACTATTACGTCACATTGCCTTATATTCATAAGTATATTCGTAGAGAAATAAGCAGAGAAGTATTGCACTAGCTTTATTAAATACTTCGCTAGCTATGTCCTGTTCCAAACAATTCAAGCGCTTACTCTAATATAGTGGACCAATATAACACCTTTTAAGATTTTAATTCTAAATAAACAATGGTATTTTTTACAATAGGTAATTGTCGCTGGAGATCAAGAGTGAGAGTATAGGACTATGTCACTCTGTCATCCGATACCTCATCAAATCACTACATATTATAAAACAAAGTCCCTCGCCGCGTCTTCCTGTCTGTTCGAGATAAACTCAAAAATTACTAAACGGATTTTTATGCGGCTTTCACCAATAGACAGAGTGATTCATGAGAAACGTTTAGGTGTAGGTATAATTTGAAAGCTTTTGTACTACCCGTGTGAAGCTAGCGCGGGTTACTAATTTAATAATAAAAGACTACTTATTGTTCAAAAAACATATACTTACTTGTAATAACACATGGTGGGATCAGGGTGTAGGTTTGGGCACTCGAAGTTGGTGGGGCAGTCAGTGCCGGTAGCAGCGGGTTCCACTGGCGTACACCCCAGCTCCTGATAGAAGCCCGCCATGTCACACTGGCCTGCACTGTCGCCTGACACGCTCGCCAATACTGCAACCAAACCATTTCACTGGTTACTTATTATAATATATGATATCAAATTTTGGCTTTTGATGTCTTTTGATATTGGCGATCGGGTATTGTATGCTTTGGTCCTCGGCATTATGGGGATCTCATTCCGATAAAGGTCTGGATTAATCTTTAAATAACGTTATTTCCTTAGGCCACAGATATAAGACGGCAGTCGCTTTGGGAATGATATTCAGACGTATTTCGTTAGACTAAAAATTCTAAATAGATTGGCAATAATAAGGCTAGAAAAAGATCAGATTGAAATAAGCGAAGTTGAATTCAGTGACTAAATGTTTCACCTAAACGCTCAACCAATATCTTACTTAATACTATCGAGGCAGCTCGTGCGACGTGATTAACTTCAAGAAGTGGCCGGTACCACGTAGCTAAAACGCATCATTTTAAAACCGAATCCGAACTTAGGAATATAGAATAGATAGATAGAAAAACGCATTTTTTTTAATTATTGAGTTATTGTAACGATATGACAACGCTGATAAATTTGCAAAATTACTGATTTCAGTTTTCATATAGGCGATCTGTTTTGCCATCTATCTGGAAAATTTGCAGGCTACTGCCACGGTAAATGGTAGTTAGTAGTAGTTATTTCTCAATAAACTGAGATTTGCAATCTTAATAACACTGCCCGACCTGATAATGGACCCTAAGGACCCTATGGACCTCATAAACACCATTAACTACTGCTGAGCCACCGAACTAGTCATAAATAAATCGTAAAAAAGGCAGTCATAAAATAAAATATTTTATAATTCATTTTATATACAACCTATATGGAGTGCTTACATTTAAAAGTAATTAAATTAATGGTTACTGGACGATAAGCTAAAACTTTATTGAGTAATTCATTACATATTCATAGATATAAAACATTGAAGGCTAAAAATGTATACCTACATGTTTTAAAAGAGGTACCTATCTTATTCAAAATTAAACTACTAGAGTGGGGCACTATCTCGAACTCACAGAAGATCGTGACTAGCGTTGAAAATTCTGAAAGATAAATTTTCGTTTTATCGAAAATCTTTCTATAAACAGAATAGGTGTAAATTATTCGCAAAAACAAATAGTCCACAATTCTATCCCCGTAATACGAACGATTAGATGATATAAGTTTTATGTACTATACTCAAAATCGTTATAGAACAAAATATTATTTGATTAAAAAATACTAATACAACAAATACACCGTAAAATACTTAAACTTGCGAAAGATTCAACCGAAGATCCGCAAGGAAAGTTTCTGTATTTAATTTAAAAAATACAGGGGCGTTTGAAAGATACATGTATTTTACATGTTACTTTTAACGCTACGCCACCAATTTAGCTTATGTTGTGTTCTCGCAGATAGTTAGGGTTGCCAGTGAACCTTGGGCCACAGAGATACAGTGACGATCTAAGATGTGCCAGAGCGTCTCCTTTGAGATGTCGCCCGCAGACGCTTTTATTCGTCATCAAATATCCTAATTGATGATGATTATTAATACAGTCATATTGCCAGCAATGTACCCAAACCAAAATACATATACAGCCTCGATGGCGTAGTGGTTAGTGTAACCGACGGCCACGCCTGAGGTCGCGGGTTCCATTCCCGCACAAGTCAAACATTTGTGTGCATGAACATGGATGTTAGTCTTGGTCTGGGTGTTTTTATGTATAATATGTATGTATTTACAAAAATAAAAGTATATATGTATGTTTATCCATTGTCTAGTACCCATAGTACAAGCTAAAGAATTCTAGTCGGTTTGCCCGGACTTAACAGGGAGAGTCCTACAATCTCCTCGTCTCCCCGTGACGTATAGGAGAGGGAAGGGTATAATATAAGCTGCATTTTAGTAAGAAAAAGAGTAAGAAAAAGAAGACACTGTGCTGTCAGAAAGGGGTCAGCGGTTTGTATTCTTACGTTAGCAGCCCTGTGACTCTTTTATTGGAAGATTGGCAACGCGTGGTTGGTATACCAACCGTAATTGGGAGAGCATTGAAAACGTCATGAAGTTATTATGCCAACTGCAGCAGGCATTGATATTTATGTTATTTTATGATAGTAAGCCTTCATAGATTAAAGTGACCTCTTACCATCAAGCAGAATATACGCTTGCAACTAATGGTTGCAGCTATCTCCTTTTAAAAAGAACGAGGCGTCAAAGCAATCCCCCACATTAGTAGGTCATAAAACATCTTTCGCATAGAGCTGTTCATTCGTATCTATATAGGTACGTATATATATATATATATGTATACGTATATAATATAATAATAATATTGTATCACATACACACAACACCATCTAGCCCAAACTAAGCAGAGCTTGTACTATGGGTACTAGACAATGGATAAACATACATATATACTTTGTTTTTTGTAAATACATACATATTATACATAAAAACACCCAGACCAAGACTAACATCCATGTTCATGCACACAAATGTTTGACTTGTGCGGGAATGGAACCCGCGACCTCAGGCGTGGCCGTCGGTTACACTAACCACTACGCCATCGAGGCTGTATACGTATGTATATATTTTAAAAGACAATGATTCCTTCGGTAGTCATTCCTGTGTAGGGTACCTACGTTACAAACGTTCAAACAACGGACAAAAGAACACCCAAACTATTCGCGGTACACACAATTTTTTGCACCGTATAGGTATCAAACCCGCAACACTGAGCGCAGTGACGAGGCAAACACTTAAACTACTAAGCCACCCACGAAATCACTAAGAACAATGATATTCGTTCTCCTTAACATCGCATCACGCCGATATACCCACAGCGGGAAAGCAGAATTGTTTCACCGTAGATTACGCCAGCTATGTTTAGTTCCCATATCGTAGGAAGCGTTTGGCATCTATCGGTCATAATTTCAGACTTACTACATAGGAATCGAACCCGTGATCTCACGATCGATCGCATAGAAACGCTTACTCAAACTTCCGAAAGAACGAGGCTTAATAATCAAGGACACCTTGTATTATTCTTATAAAACAAACAATACTTACAGAACATCACAAGGCTGATACAGGCCTTCATGGTTGATAACATAAACGTTTGACTAAAAAACTAAGATGCACTTTTTACGTTCAAAGTTTATTTAAAACCGAGAGACGTCCGCGGAGTTGCGAAGCTAGACAATGAATGACCTGCTGCGGGAAATCCGCAATGCGCGCGCGCATTCAATTGTCCCCCTATTGTGAGTCACTGCCGGTATTGAATAAGGCCACCCTCGAGTCAACCAATTGGTTAACAATGGCTCCCGATGGCACGGATGGCGAAGTGGAATTAAGTTAGCATACAATACTAGTGCAGCTTTTGCGGTTGCGGTTTTGATTACTGTGCAGATGAACATTTTCTTAATCTACTGATAGTTGAGAGAAGCTTTAGGGTCCTTATAGTCAGTTGTTTCAAAGATAAAAGTTGTTTATTACTGTCCTCCTGACCGAATTTTCGGTCACGGCGGTCAATCTTAACGGCGGAGACTGGCTATCAGCGCAGAAGATATTATAGTGCACAAGTGTGTGTGCAAACACAAGTGCACTCTCTGTTCCCTAACTCACATGATCCGATGGGACGGATAATCCGACACGACCGGAGAGAGATCAGGCCCAGGACCGTGCGATACATTACGTACTTTCCGAGGCACGGCGGTGTCTAACACCGCCAACTTCCTAACTTTGGGCTCGTATTGAGATTTCTTTTAACAGAAAAACCCAATAACTTTTCTTGGCCCGACCCGGTATTCAAACCCGAGACCTCATGCACAGCAGTCGCATTCACTACCGCTGCGCCACGGAGGCAGTTATTTTAATTTAGTTTATTACAAAGACTACATTTAATAATGAAACAACTAACAATATCAAGAAACTAAAGCCTATACAGGCTGATTTGTAAAAGACTGGACATATTGAAGGAGGGTATTCAGTACTCGATTCTGGACACGGATATATAAAAAAAATAGGTACTTAAAATTTGACCTAGTTATCCAATAAAAACTTAATGTGCGGACGCTCTTGCGCATATACCAAAGATAACAAAACCTCCGCCCCCGCCCACAGCTACCGCACCCCGCACTCTTCCGAAATTGAGTGGCGGTTACTGCTTCCTATCAGGTAGGCTGCCGGCGTGTCGGTCACTGCAGGCATTGAAATCGCTCTTTAATACGGTATCATCTGTCGTAACTATTATTAGGTTATTGTCACGTCTTAGTCTTAGCTTAGTCTGTCTGTGAATATGGCTGCTAATAAGCAACCGAAACGTCGAGGAAAGTCTGAACTTAAATCTAAATAGATTTAATAATTTAAATAGCTTAAATAGTAGAAAAGATTTCAGTAGTCTAATAGTTTAAATATTATGTAGATAATAAAAGTGTTTTAAAATAAACAACGCGATTAAAGCCAAGTAAAGTATAAGTTACTTTAATTTAAATATTATTGGCTTTTTCAGTTACTAGTTTCAATTTTGAAAGGTCATATTGCTACTGGAACTTTTTTATCAGAAAATCCCAATAACACTTTACTTAACCTGAGGAATTAACCTCAAACCCCATCGGACGCAAACATAAGCGAAAACTTATGACCAATGAGGTCAATGACATTCCATAAACAAACAAATCTTGTTAAGTCGTAGATAGTAACTAATGACTAAATGCGTTTGTCCGGTGAGGCGAATGGGCACTAGTTAACAACAATGATAGAAATTGCTCCGTGGCGCAGCGGTAGTGAATGCGACTGCTGTACATGAAGTCTCAGATTCGATTCGCACGACGGGACAGTAAAAGGTTATGAGTTTTTTTTGACAAGAATTTCTCAACTTGGTGTAAGAAGTTGGCAGTATTGCACCGGGGCGCGGCGTGCCTATAGCACGTAAAGCCGTTGTACCCGATGTCTTTTTGATCGTTTTGTATCGCCGTCCCATCCGTCATTAGGGTGAGGGAATAGTGAGAGCACTTGTGTTTGCACACACACTTATGCACTATAATATCGCCTTCGCAGAGGGCTAGTCGCCATTAAGAATAGCCGCCGTGACCGAAATTCGGTCTGGAGGACAACGTCTGACACTAATTATTTGCTTTTCGCCAGATACCAGCTACATGTTTTTTTTTTGTACAACGTAGATGGCAAACAAGCATACTGTACCTGATGGTAAGTGGTTACCGTAGCCTATGGACGCCTGCGACACCAGAGGCATCAATAGCGCGTTGCAGACCTTTTAGGAAAGGAAGTGGGAAGGAGAAGGAGCGGGAAGGGGGTAAGGGGGTGATTGGGCCTCCGGTACTCTCACTCACCGGACGAAATACAACAGTAGGAATAGGTACTGCTATTTCACGTCGATATTCTGTGAGAGGGTAGTCCTTCCCCGATCGCGCCGCCCATTCATGCTGAAATCAGCGAGGCTCTACTACTCAAAGAATGTACCTATAACTCCTGACTGATGAACTGTCTCGTATTCGAGGAAGTCGTGATTTCCAGGACAGGGTTCCTTATTAGTGTTCGTAGCCTGTAGAACCAGTATCTGGAAGGCTAATCAACGGCATATCAAAATCAAACTCAATCAAGTGATTTTATAGATTACTAGTTTTCACCCGCGGCTGCTCTCGCGTAGATGTAGGTTAGGTTAGGTTAGGTTTGCAACAGTTATTTTTTCTGGATGAAAGGTACCCTATGTCCTATTCTGTACCCCTGACAACGTGTATGCAAAATTTTATGTTGATCGGTTGAGTAGTTAAGGCGTTAAAGCGTAACAAACAAACTAACTCATTTTCGCATTTATAATATTATTTAATACACCTTCGAATATGTATGTCTGCACTCATGCCTACTGATTCCTAAAGCTGTTTATATGTACGTATATAGGCGTGAGTGTATATACAAAAGCAGTGATAGCCGAGCTGACCATTGGACTGCCACACAAAGATCTCCACTCACACTTCGAAGTTATATATGTAAAAAATAGCATACTTGTGAGTTCTATATAATGGTCTTAAGAGGAAACACTAAGGGCGAGAGAATTGAAAAATAGGTATTTGTAAAATCTATTGCTGTTGCGCAGTGCCATGTACAGTATCATGAGCACGAAAGAGACAACTGCAGCTTGGACCGAAAATACCTATTAAAAGTACACAAAATCAACGTTTCGTAGTCCCCTGATTCCTTCTCCAAAACTTGACCGAGTCATTAAAAATTAAAAAAAGGCTTCGGCCGTGTTCCTATGTTTTCGTTTTTTTATGTAATCTAGTCAAATTTGTTTTCTGGATGTTTGAACACAGCGGAAAATCTGAACAATTTTTGAGGTTTTTGAAGGCTCATGTCTCTTTTATTAATTAATTTATGGAAAAAAGAAAAACATAGGGACATGCCAATAGAGGCCATACGTTTTATGGTAACAAATTATTGCTCTACTGGCTGTATCCAGGGAAGAAACGGGGGACTACGTTTGTATGGAAAAACGGCCCTTGTGTTTCCTCTTAAAGGTATATATGACAAACCTTTCTGAGGCAGCGTGGGTTGTAAACTAACTTAAATTGAAAATAAGGCCGTGGGGAACCCAGCAGTGGGCTAACCACTGCTGGGTTTGGACATCTCCGGTTTATAAACACGGCTGATATTATTGTTATGATGTATATTTTAAGTTCTTACTTACTTTTCTGTTATAAGCAGAAACTAATATATTAGCATCAATTGACTCTTGTATTAAAATTATTATGAGAGTGATCTTGAAAAGCACTCCAAATGCAAGGCCACTTATTACGCATAACATATTCGTATAATTTTGAATACGAAACGCTTGTATAAATATTTATTTATTTTATTGGTCTTGACCTCGGCTATAAGACGTTTACGGCGCAGAAGATAAAATAAACAGGCTTTCTTTACTCTTTCCGTTGTTTAAAATTATACCAGCCATTACGTTCCGAAGCTATATACGTTCATAGACACGAGCCTGCATATCCAAAAGTCTCTACTCAGATATACGTGTCTTATACGTTTTTTAGCGTACCGTCGGATGGCAATCAGTCGAAGTGTCCAAGGTCACACAGGAAATTCTTGATTATAGCATCAAAAGAGTAGCCTCTAAAATCTGTTAAAGATTCAAATAGTTTAAAGATACCATGCCTCTTTTTGTTCTTGAAGCGAAAATGCTTTTGCATTCTTTGAATTACTTAATAAGTTATTATCTATCAGGATTAAATAGCAGTGACAAGAGCATGACAATCATTTAGTTAATATGCACCACGTAATTGAGGCCATCACTCTGGTTTTAGTTCTGCTTGTAACACACGTTGTGTTACAAGCATCTCTAAATCTCTTAGTTTGAGCTATGTGTTTACTGTAACTGTGCTGCCTCCGTGGCGCAGCGGTAGTGAATGTGACTGCTGTACATGAGGTCTCGGGTTCGAATCCCGGGTCGGGCCAACAAAAAGTTATTGGGTTTATATATTAAGAAATCTCAATAGCAGCCGGTAGTTAGGAAGTAGGCGGTGTTAGACACCCCCGTGCCTCGGAAAGCACGTACAGCCGTTGGTCCTACGCCTGATCTCTCTCCGGTCGTGTCGGATTATCCGTCCCATCGGATCTTGAGGGTTAGGGAACAGAGAGTGCACTTGTGTTTGCGCACACGCTTGTGCACTATAATATCTCCTACGCAGATGGCCAGTCTCCGTTCAGATTTGCCGCCGTGACCGAAATTCGATCTGTTCTTATTGTAACGAAACGTGTGTGCAAAATATAATTTCATAACGTGATATAGCAGTGTTGGAACAATTGCAAACAATAGCTGAATAATAATAATCAAACAACAAATCAACGACAAGTGTCATCACTTTACTTAATACCCTAATATCTCTATAATGATAAATCACTATCTATTTAGATTATAATGATATTATCATCAAGTGTTGTTATCACTTCCTGTAGCTGTATATGTCAAATGAACAACAGTTTATTTTGGTCATGTTAATACGTACCTATAGGTAGTAATTGTGAAAGCTTTGCTTGTGATGGTAACCTTAGCTACTAAGATACTAACCACTTTGGATTTTAAGAATAGTCAGATATTCGGGCCATTTAGTTTCATATCTGCATACTAATGATTTAACAATATAATAAGTTTGACAGCTTCTCTATCCTTATGATGAATATTATGTTGCGATTTTAGACTTTCGTTGAATGTACTCAAGTTACTATTGCCACATCTGTATAGATTTAATCTCATGAAAATAATTAACGTAACTATCTATACCATATTTTATTAAAGATTTATTTTTATACCGATCTTTTCTAGAAGATACAGCGTAATTGAATCGTATACGATCTTTAGATGCTAAATGAAACACAACTAATCATTTTAAGGCTTTAATAAAGTTTGTCAAACAAACTAAACTTACAAGTCTGGTGTAAGAAATACAAAACTCTTAAGTAGGTACAAGCTCACAACATAGGTTAGTTACTTTTATTTAATCAATTTACACTAATATCTATGGCAAATAAAAATAGAAAGTCTATAATTAAATTAATGACAATTTGCTAATGCTTGTACACGAAATAGATCAAACGTTGCATCTTAAGTTTACCATGACAGACAAGCAAGAAAGAGCTCATGATTACTAGTCTTAAGGTGTATACTGCTTCCATATTGAACATACACTCGGCGTCAAAAAAATCGCACTTCTCTGAAAATAAGTTATAAAGCCTAATAATTTGCAAACCAGTACGTTTACCCCAAACAATGTTAATATTAATTGAAAGTACATTTAATTAGCTTTTATTAAACAACAACCTAATGAATAAATTCCTTAAACAACCGCATGTACTGCATGTTGAAGAAAATGATATCCAAATACTCGTTACATAGACCACAACTTGCCGCACTTTCATGGGCTATAAAAAGGGCAGTAAGCATCAAAATTAGGTCATTCGACATCCAGACGTTGTAGAGAACACATGAAAATAGAGAACACAAGAAAACAGCCCTACAAAATGGATACCACTGCAGATCAAGCCGCTCAAGTGATAGCACTACTGCAAACAGGGATGCGACAGTGTGATGTTGCTCGACAACTGAACTTGAGTCGTTTTGCCATTCGTCGAGTGCTCCAACGGTTTCAAGAGACTGGGGGCTACACCCGGAGACAAGGATCAGGAAGACGGCGCTGTACATCTGAGAGAGATGACCGTTTCATTGTGACGACGTCATTGCGGAACCGTTTCTCCAATGCTGTTGAGCTGCAACAGCAGCTCCGTGGGGCTCGTAGAACCGCAGTAAGCACATCTACGATTAGAAGAAGGCTGCGAGAAAGGAGTATTGCGGCCAGAAGACCAGCCAAGGGCCCGAAATTAACGCCACAGCATCGTAGAGAGCGATTACAGTTCGCTCGAGAACATCTCAACTGGGATCTTGAACAATGGAGGACCGTACTCTTCTCAGATGAGACGAGAGTATGTCTCTTCGTTAACGATAGGCGAAGGAGAGTGTACAGAAGGCGAAACGAACGGTTTTCTGAAGCTTGCTTGGAGGAGACAGTGGAATATGGAGGGGGATCTTGCATGTTCTGGGGCGGAATTTCAGTCGACGGCAAGACGGAACTCGTTTGCGTATCCCGGACTGGAGGTGCTCGTGGTCAGGGATCACTAACCGCTCATCGGTACATAACCGAGGTGCTGGACATGCATGTAGTCCCATATGCAGGGTATGTTGGGGATGGGTTCACTTTAATGCACGACAATGCTCGTTCCCATACCGCAGTAATCGTGCAGGATTATCTACACGAGGTTGGGATTCCAGTTTTGCAGTGGCCAGCGAGAAGCCCAGACCTGAATCCAATAGAGCATCTCTGGGATGAACTAAAACGACGAGTACGGTTACGTGATCCTGCCCCAGCAACTCTACAAGACCTCCATGATGCTGTAATTGAAGAATGGAATAGGATTCCTCAAGATAGTGTGGTACGGCTGATTGGGTCCATGCAAGAACGAATGGAAGCTGTTATTAGAGCAAGAGGGGGTTGCACTAGGTTTTAAGTAGCATTTTTTATTAATTTCTTTTGTTGTTTTGTAATTTTAATGCCTGTTTTTGTTTGAATATTTTTTCCTAATAAAGATAATTTTTTCACTTGACACATGCACCTTGTTTTTTTTTAAACGATTGTAATTGAATGCATATTTCTGTATTTTACTGTTACTATACCTACCAACCTTTCAAATAAATAGCATAAAACAACCATACAAAGGATTAAACGCGACATAAACCGAATTGAATAAAACTTTTGCAAAGGTGCGATTTTTTTGACGCCGAGTGTATTATATAGAATAATAGATTGACAGACGCTAATCGATAACAATAAGTTTCACTGGACCTTAAAACTTAATGTATAATAGCAGATTTTAGAGGCAACTGATAACCGAGAAAGTTGTGCATTTTGAATTATATAATTATCTAGAAAAATAAACAAATATCAAAAATGTTGACAGAATAAAAAATAATATAATGCAGTAAAAAGTTGCTAAAGATGACTGCTGTATTATTAAAAATAACGAAAAGGTGCGAAATCAAGGTAGAAAAGTCAATAAGCCTACAAAAAGAACATAACTATAAATTATAGAAATCCACCGAGTGTTCTAGTAACCTCGACAAATATAGACTCAACAATGAAACTAACACAACAATAGACGACAAAGAATTACAGCGTTCCAGTGTGGTTATAAAAAAAGGAAAGATGGAGACCACGCTAACTTTTTAAAAAATATCTTGATAATGGATTCTGAAAATTGAAGTTCCAAAAGTAGACTTGAAGATCACCAGAAAATTTGCTAACTAACTTTACGTGTGGTTCTTGCTAACTGAATCTATCAATTGGCAAGAATCTACGTAAGCAACTTATGCAAGAAAGTGCCGAAAGCTCGTATCAAAAATCAAGACACTATTCGCACACACAACTATCACAAATTTGTTTACATTTTAAATAACTACCGCTCGGATTTTAGTATCACCAAAATGCACATCGAACTAAGATCACAGTTCTATCCGGATCATGTGAATACACACAAAACAACTGCTTTGTTTCTGCTATGTGGGTCGCGTGAACTCTCGTATAAGTTTGAGCATACGCCCAGAAAAATATGATTTAAATAAAAACAATAACTTTATTAAACCTTTGGCACCTTAAATCCATAACAATATTAATAATATTGAATACGTAATCTTTTAGTGGTAATAATGTAACATAGTCAAACTCATTCACGTATGGATAACTACAATTTCTCAGAGTTATCTGTAAGTTATAAGAGGGTTGGCAAAGATTAGAATAGGACGAGGACTTCGTACTCCGTAGAACTCTTCTCTTCGCCGTCGAAGGGGTAGTAGCAAGTGCCGTGGCTTGGTTGAATCTGAAATAAAATAACATAATATGTTACCATCCAAATGCCAAAATATTTGTCATCCAACATGTCGTAGGCATAGCATAGCATATTTATTATAACTCATCCGGATGATCATCTTTGTGATTTATGACCCGTTTATCCGGATGATCTGAATGATCACATTTACATTTAGTTAAAGTTATTGTTTTGCATTCATGTATATATAAGCCATATAGTTTAATTTGATTATACATTAATTTTGTTGGGGCCGTTTTTCGAGCAACGATCGTGCATCTATGGTATATTTGATCGATGGTTGCAGGGGTAAAGAAAATCGTTATGAAGTGAAATGAGCCGTGATTGTGATTAGAGGTACCCGTTCGGGATCTAAATTCATTGTCTACGCTCTAGGTATCCAATTTCACGCTACAGTCAATTGACTTTGACGTTCATAAGTTTTAATTTTTAACTTTGTCTGACTTTAGCTTCATCCAGAAACAACTGAATGTCTGAACAAAGTAGCATAAGCATAGGTATACTTGCAATCGAGAGGTCGCGGGTTCGAACCTCACCCATTGCATTACTGACGTGAACCCACTCCTAACACAAGCATTCCAGCTTAGCTGGAGGGGTTGACAAGAATACTAGTAATTTGAAAAAACAAATTGCTAGAAAACTTGAAAACATTTTTTTATTTATACTTGCAATTTTCCATTATTTCAATATTTAAGTTATTCTTACCTTGCCAGGCGTCGTGCATCCGTCATGTGTAACTCTTCCGTAGTACAACTTCTCACCGTCAACCGTGACTCCTGCGGCCACCGCGCCGGGAGGAACCTCGCCGTTTGTCGAGAACTGCCACGAAAACATCGCAGGGACCAGAACCTGAAATACAAAAGACCGAATTTTAAAAGTGCGTCATTTCCTCTAAATGTTTTCTCATCGGATTTGTATTGTTTATCCTAACTAATATTTTAAAAGTGGAAATGAGTTTGTTTGTTTGTTACCTTTTCACGTCTAAACCACTGAACCGGTCATCCTGAAATTTTGATATACGTTGACAGGTGTACAGAAACGGACATAGGCTACCTTACATCCCGAAAAAAATTACTGTTCCCGAGGAAAACAATAATAACGTTCTTATGGTAATAGATGGCGCCACGTGTCTTTCGAATAATGATTGAATTATATTATTACAAGCAGAGTACAACCCGAATTGATTATCAAATTCTAAACTAACGCGAGCGAAGCCGCGGGCAAAAGCTAGTAATGAATACTTACAATAATTATAAAGGATATTATTATTATTAGTAATATGGTAGTTGCCTATGTTTAATTTGGTATATTATTTTATACACAATACAAGAGCGAATAGCAATCAAAAGAAATCTCTTTGAGAAAACAGTATTTAAATTAATTGCAAAATATGAGAGTGAATAATATTTTAATTTCGCTATAGGAAAAAATGTCTGCATTTAAAGCGGCTGCTTCACAGTTTGTATGGTGTATCATTTTCTGTAATTTGACTATTACTCCTACTGCCAGAATTGAAATGCTTGTATCTTATTTAAATAAGCAATATTTTAAAAATTCTTTCTTTCGACCTCTAAGATTGGGTAACATAACTATTTGACATACTTAAATAATAATAAAAAAGTGAGTAGAGTACCCTATTCTTAAAATAACTTAAAAGTTAAACTGATGCGAAATGTAATAGCTAAAAAAAAGCTAGTCAAGAATGTACCTCAAACTGATCTTTAGCTATTTCTTCACCACCGTAGGAGACGTAGCAGACATTTTTCGAGGGGATGACCTTGGCAGGGAGGATGTCACCCTCATGGGGTGAGCGGCCTGCGTAAATCTCATCGCCATCAGCATCAGTACCCACGCGTAGCGCGCCCGGGGGAATGCTATTCTGGCTCAAGCAAGCGGGGACCCAACGGTATGTACCTGAAATGTTTAATTAAATCATAATTTAACTTTGATTCATCGTTGAATTGTTATGATTTATATCTTGAACATGTGTAAGAAATATGCCATAAAATGAAAAAGAACATTAACATTGTTGAATCTAGTCAAGCTACTCAAGAGATATGTAAAAAGAATAGAGAACATAGAAGAGAGAGAGAAGGAAATGTTAATTTTACATGTGTGAAAGCGAACAGTGTCCATAAATAACGTTTTCATTGAGTTTTGCTAATATAAAACAAAAACATGTAGGTCATAATAGCAATTAAAATTTGTACTGTTCATAAATGTTCGGAGAAAATATACATTTATCTTTAAAAGACCAACTATAGAAACAGATTAGGATTGAAAAGCACATATTAAGAATATCATGATTTATGGCTTTCTATGAACATTTTGACAACACATAAATGTACATAAATAGCTACGGCCAAAACTCTATATGGCGTAAAGACTTGAAATCTCGGAAGAGAACGGTCACTTGATACCGATGCGAACTAAGAAAGTAAGTCTGGATTGGCAAGTCACCATAAAGAGAATTGGCCCAACGATGCCACACGACACACCCAAGCTGTAACTCAGAGATAACACCCTCGCTCACTACCTTCACATCTATCGCTAGTATAAGGAAAATGTAAGAATCAAAAGCGAAGGCATAAACCTTATCAAATCATGAAATATTTGTTACCAGAATCGTTTCAAGTGAATCATTGCAAACAACTTTATCACGCGCTTTATCGATATGTATTGATAACACTAAATGTGGACTAGATTAATAATATTATTGATGTTATGGGTTTTTTATAGACTATCTTTTTGAATCATATCTTTTTTATTACTTGTAATTTTTAACCTTTTTTTGTATTGTTTTCATCTTTACGACGTCGTAGGATGACAAACAGAATTTATACTTTAGTGTCTACTTCACAGGTAACAGCAAAGAACAAAGTCAAATAAATATAGTCCTAATAGTAATTGAGAAGGTGCTATCTCCGGAACCCCAATCCAGACTTACTCCACGGTAACTCGACAATTTCGCCGGGCAATTCCGGAACGATATCTTCAGGGTTATCCACGACGGTAACTTCACCGCCATCGGGGGGCGGCGGGACAGGGTAGGGGTAGAAGTACGCGGGATGCACGGGGTAGAACATGACACCCGGGCCGGGTGGCGGATACATGTGTGGATGATGACCACGCCCGGAGCCTGGAGGGCCAGGCGGGTAGCCGTGTGGGGGCGGAGGACCGCCATAACCGTAATATGGTCGACCTGAACAATGAAATCTGTTTCAAATCTACTTCGGTACAAAAAGAATTGGCTAACTAATTTCTTGAAGGACCCTAGAATGTAGCCCTGTGGTACGCCTATTACAAACTGTCATATTTTAGTCTCAATTTTACCAAAATATTACTTGACCTGACTTATCAGATAGTCTAATATTTTATTGGAACAACGCGAATATTGAGTCAGTATCCTAGAATAAGCCTTGACGAATATTACAAGAGACTCGACTATAGCATAGTATGTTTTGTATTTTATGATACATGTGACTTATATTATGATGTTTGATTTCTATATTTTAAACCAGCTTTCCTACATAATGTTATTCACTACAAATTGTGTTCAAAGTGTTAACATCATGGAGTCTGGAAATGTGACCTAAAGTCATGAATAGACATACAAACATAAACACTGTGGGTGTTTTTATATCTATTAATCTCATCAGTTACCAATAATAATTTATAATGAATTAAAGTGGCAATACCTCTCTAGCATCTCCCTTTGGGGAAAAAAAGCGTGACTCTATATTATTATCTTAGCAAGTCTAGCTAATTATAAAAATAAATATGTGGCCATTAAAAACAAAAAGAATTTCGCAACTAATGACACTAATAAGTTAATAACCTATCAATAACTAAAAAGATTTTAAAGGCACATTTATTCGAGTATTGTGTAAACAGTTAATACGCAATTACAAGAGCTTAATCACCATTACTAATGATAACAAATTGTAATTATCAATCGATATTAAATAGCAGCGATAGCTCAGTGGGGAGACCAACAGACTGCAATGCAGAGGATCTCGTTTTCTATTTGTGGTAAGCCCTACAATTCATTATTGATAAGTGTCACTTGACTAATCACTTTAGATTAGATGTATATTTGCTTTCAATCCACAGCTGTATGTGGCCTTTTTGAGCAGATTTTTGTCCTTATCGCGAAGGTTTTATGAATATTATGATTGCAACACCATGCATTACATCCACACATACCTTAGTAAATTACAATCAATAGAATAACTCATAAATCTTTATATTTCGAAAATATGAACTAGGGTTTAGCGTGAAATATTAATAGATAATACTTTAAAGAAAGGCTCTTGTAATCAACATGCTCATATTTTAGCATAAAACTATTAAAAGCTATAAACGGCGCGAATGAATACTATTTCTATCATAAGATGGTGAGCGCAAAGTAGGTATAACATAATAGGTATAATCTTGTCAATTTCGGTTTAAATACAATTAAATATCTAGTAGAATGTAAATTGAGTATACCTTTGAATAGCAGCATAAACAGCCACAAGTTCAAATGTTCAAATTGAGGTAATGTTAGAGAATACCGACTAACATAAAATTTATTGAGATTATGTTATTTTGTGATGTGTGTATTTCATGTGCCATCGGTTGCCATATAATCACGACCACTGGGTCGGTCTTACTACTCCGTGATTTATGTTTAAAACTATCCATAGCAGGTACCAAAGTAACTAATAACGACTAACCAATATTTAATGTAAATGATGGTTTACATAACTATCTGTATATTTATTTCGAGATTAGGGACAAAGGCGGTATGCTTACTTTAGCTCTTTACGAATGAAAGAAAGTCGAGCAACCATTTGCCGAAAAGGTACCGACTGCAAATACAGTTATTGACTTTTAGAAGACAGTGTTACACTATCACCGAATTAAATAAATTTTGATTGATTAAAATTACAGTCACTGTAAACTTTCCAACTTAACTATACAAATAATATAAAGCAGAAGAGGTTGTTTGTTTAAACGCGCTAATCTCAGGAACTACTGGTTCGAATTGAAAAATTCTTTCAGTATTGGATAGCCTATTTATCGAGGAAGGCTATAGGCTATATAACATCACGCTACGACCGACGGGGACCGCGCAGTAACCATAAACGGGAGTGAAACTGCAAGCACATCTAGTAGCTTATATTTAGGCACTAATTAATCATATTAGGCAAAATTTTTGAACTGGAATTATCTAAACCGCAAATAAAGAACCACGAAAATTTAATATAAAACACCTATAGTAGATATATAGTGTTCACCTTCATGAAAGTGTGGTCTATGAATCACAATAAACACAGCCGCGGTTCAATAAACAATCCGTGTACTACACATAGGTAGATGCGCGTGAATTCATTTACATGACAATATCGCCAACACGTCAGCAATTAGAACAAGATATCTACATCCTTCAGTTTATATTATTCGCGCGCCTTAGTATTTCTAATTCCTACTTTATTTTGATCACCTTATAAACACTGAAAATATCTGCAGTACTATTGAAATAGTGCTTTATAAGCCAGGTGCATATGCATTTGGAATGTCCAATTTAGTTGGTTTAATTTTCATGAATCCGATACGGTTATTTTTAATTATTTAATTCATAACAAAAGATTATCAATGCACATAGCTACATGAAAGAATAATTAGTGAAATTACGAGAATAATACGTAATAAAAATATGAAACACCTAGATTATTCTATGAAGCGTAACATTGTTGCGTTATCACTCTGTATCTTATCGTTATCACTAACCTGCCATGTCGACTGTGCTGTTACCCGAGAGAGACTAAGTCAGTTCTGCACTAGAATTGTATTATATTATAAACGAAATGAGGTGAGTCATTTCTTCTACCTATAGAAACTTCGGCCATATTAGTTAGTTTACTTGATGATAATATTAATGACAAATTATTAAAAAGTTAGGCAACATTATAATTATCTGTGAGAAATTTGGTAGGACATGTCAATGTACTTAGTTGTTTAAGGGCAATTTTTGTTCTATAAATAACGTGAGTGTCAAGCGAGTTTTACTCGCGTTGAGAGATAAATCTTACAGATGTGTTGTGTAGCATCATCACACAATATGTACATTGTACATATATACATATAAGAAAAAAAGAAAGAAAAGAAAATACATTTATTTGCAGCAGATTATGCACTACATACATCAGACACAGTTAATTACAAAAAAAGAAAAAACAAATCTTACTGCAAATTGGTCGCAACTCAGCAACATGCTAGTTTTGAAAAAAACTAGCGCTGGTCTTCCGTTGCGACCATGTTTGTAAATAATGTACCTAATAAGCTGTAGCATATGTAGCCTCACCTGTACTCCTGAAAGGATAGGTCCACGTGTATTACATCCACATTTCGTTAGCTATGGATTGAAGGCCCACCACATAAAATAAGACAAGAACATTACCTACTAATTATTCAATACCTAGCTTTGATCATTCGAAAGATTTCTGTTGGAGTTTAAGATCTTGGATGTCTTAACGGACCAACAGCCCTTAGGCAAATATTAATTAATCCTTACTACAGGTTAATAACTAACCTATCAAGGGTAACAGAACTTCACCCACAGAATTGTGCGTAAAATTATTGTAAGACCTATCATGTATATATATTTTTAATTTTGTACTACAATCATTAATCATTATTTCGTAAATAAAACATTATTATTATTATTATTTATAAAGTTTAATGCTGACTCAACACTGTACTCTCTGCCTGACACGCTCACGTGACGAAGAAAGATGGATGATATAGTGGTTCAAGAGGTCGTCTCGCCACTTTGATCCTCACACGGGACAGAACATTATGTGATCTATAATTTGTTCTTTCGAGCCTGGCAGTTCTCTGTGTCCGTTCGTATTTTTATAAGTCTTCCGCGAGACAAGTATTATTCCTAGATCTTGAGTAGCCTTTTTTAAAGAACAGAAATAATTTTAATCCGTCATTTTAATTTAGTCACTATATAGTAGAGCCTTGCTAATTTCAACGCGCAAGGGCAACTTTTGCTTGACCAGTTTAACCGGGGCAGTAGCCAACATTTTTCCAAAATTAGTGTACCTAAGTGTTGTGTATAGATTAATTTTAAGCTATTTCTAATATTGTGTTCCACATTTTTATATGTACTATATAGCTTATAAGTGAGGACCTGTTAATTGGCTGTATGCTACGTAATATTTTGTATAAAAATAATGATAATGCTGTTGGTCTTCCATAAAAATAAATAAATAAATATAAACAAAGTAATAATAGGTACATATTATGTAGCATTTCAGCCGGTAAATGAGTGCGCCTGAGAGCCTATCATGTCTTGGTCAAGTCATTCCCTTGCTGCCCCAAACCCCTAAGAGGAGGAGAGGGTTCTTACAAATAGACTACGGTAACTGTTTACTATCAAACATATCATGCCTGTTTGCCACCTATGTAGTTTAAAAGTAAGCAGCGGCTTCATAGGGTTGCTTTGAACTGCTTCTGTAATGTCAACAAAATTCTGCGATGTCCATGATTTAGTGGTCATCTGTCACCATTAGGTGGGCTGCTGACTGGCCTGCCATCAGCAAAAATAAAGACAGTGTCATTTACATTATCAACACCGGATACAACGTATTTGTATTCCAAATTATGGTTCATCCATTTTCTGACTAAGCCGTGATATTGAAAAGGATATTTATGTATACCTATCTTAAACTGATAAACAACTATCTTCAACCTTGTAATGAATGATTCAAAGCAAATTATTAAATAGTTGCGACAGTGGTTGTCTTTGATGAACAGTAAAGAAATAAATTGTAATTATTAATTGACTAGTTTTCACCCGCGGCTTCGCTCGCGTAAATGTAGGTTAGGTTAGGTTAGGTTTGCAACAGTTATTTTTTCTGGATGAAAGGTACCCTATGTCCTATTTTGTACCCCTGACAACGTGTATGCAAAATTTTATGTTGATCGGTTAAGTAGTTAAGGCGTGAAAGCGTAACAAACAAACAAACTCATTTTCGCATTTATAATATTAGTTAGGATGAGTTGATTGTACTGCCTATACTATGGCCCAGATTTTAACCACGGATCGGACAGTGTTATTTTAACCACGGATCGGACAGTGTTATTTTAACCACGGATCGGACAGTGTTATTTTCCTGATAAGAACAGATTCTCACAATATGCTCGGCAGTCAGTAATAAGTTCACTCTCTTTAACGTATACCTACAATATGCAGAAATATGGGTGTAATGGCCTCTACCTAGTTCTTTGGAGTTTCTGTGGTCAGCTTGTGACCACGGCCAGTGTAACCTGGTCGAAACGTCAAGCCTAAAAAAGGTAAACATTATGCATGATCGAGTTAATACCCGTTGCATATTATATATATGTAACTATTATTTATTGTTAATAAATATAAGTGATACCCACTAAAATAATTTTTGACAAAAAGAACAATGGCGAAATCTTAGCTAACGTAAATTTGAGCGTCTAAAAGTGAATTACTTAGGAAAGAAATTCCATTAATTGTCTACGTTTTTTAAAGTATCACATTAACTAGTTAGAGCAGGATAAAAAAAAAAAACATTATAAGTGAAAAGTTATTTAATTTCTCCGTTAAGTTCATATTAAACATGTTATTAAAAGTTATCTGCAGACATAACCTACAAAAGTTCATGACTCAATATATTGTAAGAAATGACTAACAAGAATTTTTCACACGACTATATAAGAAGCGTGCGCGTCACTACTCGGCTCCACCCTAGTAACAGGGAAGAAACGCCTCCGCAAGGCGGTCAAGTCCGTGCCTTCTAAGGCACCCAAAACCTCCCCGGTTGCTCCAGATGCGGCCCTCACCAGGCCCCCCTTCCGGGGCTAAGGCCTACCCCACCCCGCCGCCACTGTTCATCCAGGATAAATCCAAATGGACAATGGTGTCCACATGGTGCAACGAGCACCACGTAAATTATAGGTCCGCTCGCTCAACTCAACAGGGGATCAAGGTCCAGGTGACCTCATCCCAAGACCACAGGGTCCTGACCCGTATGCTTAAGGAGCACTCTGTCTCCTTCCATACGTACACCCTGCCAGAGGAACGTCTTCTCCGCGTGGTTATACGCGGCGTTCCTAAGGAACTCCCCGCCTCCGAGGTTAAGACCTCTCTAGCCAAGGAGAACCTCCCCGTGCACGAAGTGCACCGTATGATTCGTGGTAGGTCTCACGAATCATACGACATGGTCCTCGTCTCGCTGGACCAGTCTGCCGCAGGTAAGGAAGTATTCAAACTTATCAATGTGTGCCACCTCTCCGGTATTACCGTCGAGCCCCCGCGTAGAAACGGATTTGTCTCACAGTGCCACCGATGCCAATTGTACGGCCACTCGGCGCGTAACTGTTTCGCCCAACCGCGATGTGTGAAATGCCTAGGCGATCACGCTACCGCAGAGTGTAAGCGCCCTAAGGACAGGACGCTCTGCGAGGAACCACCCGCATGTGTCCTGTGTGGTCAGAGCGGACACCCCGCTAATTACCGCGGTTGCCCTAAGGCTCCGCACGCCCCCAAATCAAACGCCCGGTCTCAATCGACGCGCCCTCTCCCAGCAGCGCCCCGCCCCGCTCAGTCTACTCCCCTTAGACCCCAGCGACCCTCACCCTGGAACGCACTCAACTCCCAGAGTGCATTCCCCCCTCTCCCCTCAAAGCCTCAACCCCATTTCCCGTCTAAACCTGTCCGACCCACGCAACCTACTGCTTCCCGCCCTCAAAACCCGGCTCCCCTCGCGCAAAATGTAGCTAGGCCCGCTAAAAATAACCCCGCGCCAAAGGTGTCTCAGTCCACCCCAAACCCGCGTCCAGCGCCGATCCCGGGATCCGGCGCTGCCCCCAATCCCCACGTGTTCGGATCAGTATTCGCTCAAGTGGGTAGGTTCACCAGCATCGCGAGTTACGCAGAAATGCGCGCGTTATTGGACGAGATCACCGCCAACCAAGGCGACACATTCGCGCGATTTCAAGTTTATGATAGGTACGCTCATATATTCTACGCACTAGAGAATTTCAGAGTCAACCCGTAATGGATAGGCACATTACAGGCAGAGTCAAACCACGATCACTCAAGTTAGGGTTCTTCAACGCTAATGGCCTCTCATCACAACGTGATGAGTTAGCCACGTTCATTAGGGACTATCACTTAGATATACTTCTCGTGCAAGAAACCTTCTTAAAGCCAGCACACAGAAACCCTAAAATTGCGAACTATGACATAGTTCGTAATGATAGGCTGAACTCGCCTCTGGGAGGCACGCTGATATACTTTAGAAGGTCCTTGCACTGCATACCTATGGACCCGCCCGCTTTGACACACATTGAAGCATCGATCTGTAGGCTGGCCATGTCGGGTCATCAACCCATCACTATAGTCTCAGCCTATCTGTCACCATGTTCCACAGAGAACAACCCTAGGAGATTACTAAAGAGTGATCTCCAAGCTCTCCTAGATTTAGGTGGAGCCGTGATTATCGCGGGCGACCTAAACGCAAAGAATGTCCGCTGGAATTGTCTTACGACCAATCCGCGTGGCACGATACTAGAGTCACTTTCAGGGCCTCTTAGTTATGACATTATAACTACACTAGAGCCGACGCATTACCCGGACAACGTGACGCACAGACCCGACATATTAGACTTGGCACTTCTGAGAAATATAAACTTGCGTTTATGTTCTGTAGAAGTGCTACATGAGTTAGTATCCGACCACCGGCCTGTTATCATAGACTTTGCGCCTAGGTTAGGTCCCCCTGATACAGGCTCTATACCCACTAGGATGATTACCGACTGGGCTCGGCTTGAGAGAGAACTCGAGTCGAACTCATCGGAAATCAATCAACAACTCTCTGGCACCTTTACAGGGCGCTCAGACACGGAGGCGGCTATCGATCGCCTCACCGAACACGTTCAATCGTTAGTCAACGATTGTTCTCGGAAGGTTCCTGCGACGGACGACCGTCGCTGGAGCCTACCTGAAGACGTACGTGACCTGTTGAGGCGTAAAAACGCCGCCACACGTGCCTACGACAGATACCCATGCGAGGCAAATCGGGTTAGAATGCGTTCCCTACAGCGTGACGTCAAATCACGCATAAAGGAAATGCGCGAATACCGATGGGACACTACATTAAGCGAGTTAGAGCCTACGCACCTCGCCTTCTGGCAGCTGTCCCGCTCCCTCACTAAAGATGTCCAGAAGTCCGTTACCGCCCTTAAAAAGGCCCCCCCGCTTTCGATGACGACGAAAAGACAGAATGCCTAGCTGAAAGTCTTGAGCTTCAATGTACTCTTAGCGACCAACACGTCGACTTAGACCACATACTAAAGGTAGATAGTGAGGTGGAGCGTAGAGCCTCTCTCCCGCTGCCACCTCAGACTGACAGATCGACTGACGATGAAACAGATGACAGTCAAACAGTGTCCTTAATCACCCCCGACGAAGTTAGGGCGGTCATTAGGGGACTTCACCCCAGAAAAGCTCCCGGCTCGGATGGAATTAGTAATAGGGTCATCAAGCTCTTCCCATATTCGTTAGTAGTCCTTCTGACTAGCATATTTAATGCCGCCGTCACATACAATATATTTCCACAGCAGTGGAAACAAGCTGTGGTCATTGGGATACCCAAGCCCGGCAAACCCAAGTCCGAGCCGTCTAGTTATAGACCAATTAGCTTACTTAAAGGATTAGGTAAAGTCTACGAGCGGCTATTGTATAGTAGGCTGAAAGCGTACGCCGAAGCATCGTCGCTCATACCCCACGAACAGTTTGGTTTTCGAACCAAACATTCGTGTGTACAACAAGTGCACCGTATAGTGGAGTACATCAGTGTGAAACTCATTCGTAATCAATTCACCGGAGTCCTCTTCTTCGACGTAGCGAAGGCTTTCGACAAAGTGTGGCACAATGGCCTGTTGTACAAGCTATTCACTATGGGTGTCCCTCCCAAGCTCGTACTCATCATACGAGACTTTCTGTCAAATAGAAGCTTTCGCTACCGCGTCGAGGGGGCCTTGTCACCACCTCACGCTATACGCGCCGGTGTCCCCCAGGGCTCAGTGCTCTCTCCGCTGCTGTACTCTCTGTACGTCGCCGACATACCGAAGCATAGGCTAGCGCAGACAGCACTTTTTGCAGACGACACAGCCATTTATTATGCAGGCCAAAACCCAGTCACAGTTAGTAGGAAGCTCCAATCCGCGGCCAACGCCTTAGGCGCTTGGTTTCGGAAATGGCGAATAGAGGTCAATCCCGAGAAGAGTCAAGCGGTGTTGTTTCACAGGAGACAACCTCGCCTGTACCCCCCGGGTGCGACCCCTCTAATAAGAATGTTTGGCTCCACTATCCCATGGGCTAGTGAAGCCAAGTATCTAGGTGTCACCCTTGACAATCGACTCTCGTTTCTACCTCACCTAAGGAAGGTTCGCAACCGGGCCGCCTTCGTGTTAGGTCGACTACATCCTCTCATAAACAGTCGCTCGAAACTATCACTTAGACACAAAGTTCGGCTGTATACAGCATGTGTTAGACCCATAATGACCTACGCCAG
Organism: Catocala sponsa; assembly: GCA_963564715.1. NCBI lineage: Eukaryota > Metazoa > Arthropoda > Insecta > Lepidoptera > Erebidae > Catocala > Catocala sponsa. Next base: position 5,623,908 of record OY751337.1, read on the forward strand.
TGTAGTATTCGCACACGTTAAGCCACACAGGATCCATAGGCTACAAACACTACAAAATAGATTCATGCGCAAAGCTACGGGAGCACCGTGGTTCGTGCGCAACGATACACATAGATCTAGAGCTGCCGACCATCAGGCAATTCATGAAGCAGTGCTCTCGTAGCTACTTTGACTCTGCTCAGACTCACCCCAACCCGCTAGTGGTTGCGGCGATAAACTACACTCAATCTAGGATATCCAAAATTAGGAGACCTAGGCTCATATTAGACGAACCAGATGATAGCATCACACTCGCACAAGACAAAGCATACACGGCTCGCGAAGCCATACAAAGTCGTCCGCGGTTCCGCCCTCGCCGCAGAGGCCGGAATACGCGTCGCGCTAATGTTAATTCCGTGGATCACCTTAGATCCACGTTGCCGACAACGCCCCAAGCCGAGGTCCGTGGTAGTCCACCCTTGGGGACCAACGTTGTCTAGTTTATTTTATAACGGGTTGGGAGCCTTCTGCGCTCACCCACAGTCCGCGTAAAGTTGTAAAGGCCATCTGAGGCCAATAACTAGCACACACAAAAAAAAAAAAAAAAAAAACTACTCGGCTCATTTGTCGGCTGTCGCTCGGAGCGGAAGCATCGTCCAAGGGCCGCGAGACTTTCGTTTATTTTTCTATAATTGCTTATTGTTGTTTTGATCATATTTGTAAGTGATATTTATTTTGTTCATATAAAAATAATTAGTGTAAAATTGCAGTGTTGTGTTTTTTTTTAAATAAAATCCACTTCTGTTTGCTAAAATCAGAAGTGGGATAAAGGACCTAAAGGCTCACTATTCTGCTAAAACAACCAAGGAACAAAATAACCGTCACTTTTGAATTGTGTTTTGCGTTTAAGAGTTTTTGATTTTGATTTACGTTTCTGTGTACGCGTGTGTATCTAAGTGTTAAACATGCTTAGGCAATCTGATAACTGTGGTTCGCGAAGTAGATCACGCAATCGTTTTCGAAGTAGGTCACGTACATGTTCACGAAATGAATCACCAGGCGGGAGTGTTAGTGATGAACCCATACATAACTCGCGTCGTAGAAGTCATCGGACACGTCACCGCGAACGTAGTGATTCAGAGGGTAGCTCACTCGATCGCCGTTACAATATGCGCCGGCGTCGTTCTAAGACCAGATCAAGATCGACACGTTCGCGTGGAACGCCGCCGTACCATAGCCGCCGCTCAGTGTCTCCTAATAATAATGACACAGTGCAAAATACTTTCAGTGACATCATGACGAGACTAAGTGCCATCGAACGAACAAATACTCATAAAAATTTGTTGCGTAAAGAAAATCATACTACAGTCAGTACCGATAATTCTGGTCATGGTGTCACTTCGTGCCCCGATAACCTTGCGAACTTGGGCGTTGTTTCTCAGCGGGCTCGCGTGGGCGACTCTGAGGGCTTTTCAAATACCACTCGTACTCCCGATCCAACCGCTCGTGGTTCCGATACGCCATCAACTATAACCATGCTCGCGGATGCCATTAGATCTTTACAACCTGCTAGATCACGTAACTATTACGTTTCTAACTTCGACCCTCAAATACATGATATCGATGTATGGTGCGAAGAAGTGGATCGCGCGATAACCGCCAACGGTTGGAGCGACTACGAGTGTCTCTCACGAGTAGCTTCATGTCTCAAGGGAGACGCTAAGGTGTGGCTAAGCGAATGGGTCACAAATGACCGCACGTGGTCCAACTTTAAGCTCGAATTTAAGCCCCTTTGCCCTCGGAAGTTGGATTACGCCAACATTTTATTCGAAGCAATGAACACGACATCCGACAAATTTTCGACCTATGCTGAATACGCCCGGCGTACCTTACTACGGTTACGAATAGTCAAGGGCCTATCCGATGAATTGCGCACCCTTATCGTAATACGTGGCATCGATAACCCCCAAGTTAGGGCCGCCGCGGCCAACGCAAACCTGACGGTGGAGGACTTGGTTTCGTTTCTTTCAATTTATGTCAAACCGAACCGCGCTAAGACTGATCCTAGTGGAGGAATTCCAAATAAAAAGCGTACAACGCCAAATGCTCTTGCCGATCGCGAAAGTAAGTGTTACACTTGTGGTCAGCGTGGCCACATAAGCCGTAACTGCAAAAAGAAACCTCGCACGGAAACCACACCTAATGCCTCCACCGCTAGGTCTGAAACACGGACTCCCGTACAATGTTCGTTTTGTAAAAAGAAGGGTCACACTGAACAGATCTGTTTCGCGAAAAATCGATCCGAACCCAGAAATCAGCGACGCGTTAATTTGTGTACCGAGAACACGAGTGGCAAAAGAGATGTAGTTACGGCTGTGGTCCAAGGCATCCCTATGGATGTGCTTATTGACAGTGGTGCTCAGAACGTATCATTGATTTCTTCCGACGTTATAAAACACCTGTCTTGCCAAATGAAGCCTACACACTGTGTTCTAAAGGGCATTAGCGAACGGGAAATCGTAGCTACCTCGTTTATAACGGTGACTGTCAAACTAAGTGGCATCTCACTAGAAGCCGATTTATTTGTCGTACCCAACTCGTGTATGAATGAATCAATAATAATCGGAACGGACATCCTCAACCACGATGGTGTTATGTACGTGCGTACGAAGGATAAGCAGTATATCACACGTACCACCAAGGTTCACTCTTATGTTAACGCAGTCCAGGCTTTTGACCAATCGTTAGTCAACACTCCATTAAGAGGTCTTCTGCGTGATTCTTTAATGTCTGTCGTCCAAGATTATTCGGACTTTCTTATCTCGGGTACCGCGACAAGTACAGTCACCACAGGTGAAATGTTAATTAAGCTTACCGATAGCACTCCCGTAGTATACTGTCCGTACAAACTCTCCTACGACGAAAAACTGAAGGTTCGCGAGATCGTTAAGGACTTGTTGGACAAATAAATCATCAGAGAGTCACGATCACAGTATGCCAGCCCCATACTTCTTGTTAAAAAGAAAGACGGGAGCGACCGAATGTGTGTTGACTACCGTGCACTTAATCGCGTCACCAAAAAAGAAAGATACCCCCTTCCCCTAATAGACGACCATATTGAGCGACTGGGACGTTACACCTACTTCACTAGCCTAGACATGGCAACCGGGTTCCACCAGATTCGTATTAACGAGAGGTCCGTACACGTGACTGCGTTCGTCACGCCAGAAGGCCATTATGAGTATCTCAAGATGCCATATGGTTTGACGAACTCCCCCATCGTGTACCAGCGCATTATTAACGAAACCCTCCGCAAATTCATAGAAGTGGACAACGTCCTGGTGTACATAGACGATGTTCTCCTCCTGAGTAATAGCGCTGAAGAAGGGATTTCTTTGCTCAGGAGTGTCTTGCAAACACTCACACAGGCAGGCTTCTTCTTAAACTTAAAGAAATGCTCTTTTCTAACCACTGAGGTTGAATATCTGGGTAGGGTGATAAGCTTCGGTCAGGTTAGGCCGAGTTCACGCAAAATTGAGGCTCTTAAAAACTCTCCAGTACCGGGAAATGTTAGGCAAGTCCGGCAGCTACTGGGACTCGCTGGATATTTTCGCAGGTACATCAAGGGGTATGCCACAAAGACCGCGTGCATCGCTCACCTAACCAGAAAAGGTGTAAAGTTTCGTTGGGGCCCAGAGCAGGAGCAGGTCCGTCAGGACCTAATAGAATGCTTAACTAGCGAACCAGTCCTTGCAATATTTAAACACCTCACTTCACCACTTCACCTCCCCACCGAGGTACACACGGACGCGAGCTCTGGCGGTTATGGAGCAATACTCCTGCAGACTCACACTGATGGTGGAAGACGAGTGGTGGCATACTTTAGTAAAGTCACACAGGGCGCGGAAAGTAGATACCACAGTTACGAGCTGGAGACGTTAGCTGTCGTAAAGGCTTTGCAGCACTTCCGCCATTATTTGGTGGGCCTGCAATTCAAGATTGTTACGGACTGCAATGCTCTCAAATCAACTGAACGTAAGAAAGACCTCCTCCCTCACGTCGCCCGTTGGTGGATTTACCTTCAAGATTTCCACTTTACTATCGAATACCGAAAAGGAGTATTGTTGCCACACGCCGACTACCTCAGTCGAAATCCGGTTGCCCCAGTTAGCCAGATTACGAGACCCCGTAACTGGGCACAAATAGCCCAAGCTGCGGATAATGAAACGAGAGATTTGATACAAAAGCTCTCAGATGGGCAACTTGACCTTAGTCGCTACGTCATGAGAGACAATTTGTTGTGTTATAAACACACTCCGATCGGTGAGGAACCGCGACTCCTCTGTTACATACCCAAGGGTCACAGGCTGAGCTTGCTCAGAGTTTTTCACGATGAGCACGAGCACATCGGTCCCGATAAAACTGTGGACCTCATTTTAAAGCATTTTTCGCCAATTTGTCTCAAAATATATCTCCCACTGTTTGATATGCATTTCCAAGAAGCGTGTCCCTCGAGCCCCGTTGCAGAACATCTCATCTTGGACCAAACCCAATGTCCCATTTGAGACTATACATGTAGATACCCTAGGATCACTACCTGAGTCGGAAGGCTACAAATTTGTCTTTATACTAGTTGACGCTTTCACAAAATTTTGCCTCTTGTTTCCAATCTACCGCCAGGACACCAGCGAGTTAAAGCGAGTAATGACCACTGCCGTCTCCCTGTTTGGTGTCCCCAAGATACTAGTCACAGATAGAGGCAGAATGTTTGAGTCTGCTGAATTTACTCAGTGAATATCAGAACTCGGTACCGAGCTGCACTACATCACCCCTGAAATGCACAGCTCCAATGGCCAAGTGGAGCGTTACATACGAACCGTGCTCAATATGCTCCGTATCGAATCGGGCTACAAAAACGCTTCTTGGTCAGACACGCTCTGGAAACTGCAATTAGTGTTAAATATTACTAAGCAGAAAACCACCCTGGCATCAGCGATCAATTTGATGATTGGCACTGATGCTACCACCCCGATTATACGCTCCCTTATAAGGGGTCTAGCCGTTGCCGCGCCAGAATCTAACCGAGAAGCTTTGCGCGAGCTCAGCAGAAGTCGTGCGACTGATCTACTAAAAAATAACCAGGATCAGCAGGATGCCACAGTTAACCGATCTAGACGCCCGCCACGCGAATACAAGATCGATGATCTGGCCTTCGTGATAAAATACTCGCAATCGAAGGGTAAATTAGACCCAGGAATGCGAGGTCCATACAGAGTCACCAAAGTTCTGCCTAGCGGCAGATATGAACTCAAGTTGCTAAGCGGAGGCTGTGGAAAGACTACTCAAGCAGCCTCTCAGCACAAGGTGCCGTGGAAGGGAGAATGGTGTCCAGAAACCTGTGCTGCATTTTTTGAAAGTGAGTGCTAATATTGCAATTCTGGTTAACATGTTTTCAGAAATGCACTGACAGAGGCGTGTATCGACCAACGCGGAGGTCCGTCCTCTTACGATGGCGTGTGTCGCCCAACGCGGAGGTCCGTCCTCTTACGAAGGCATGTGTCGCCCAACGCTAAGGTGTGTTCCTCTAAGGATGGCGTGTGTGGCCCCAACGCTGAGGTGTGTTCCTCTAACAATGGCGTGTGTCGCCATGGACAGCGTTAGTCGCTGTGGTAAAGTATTCATATACATCAGAACGCTTTCCATCCTGTAGTATTGCTTTGCCAAGTCATTATTAAGTCGAATTTATTTATTTATTTAAGGATTGCTTACAGTTATTACATTATTACTTAATCTAATGACATACATAAGGATTATAAGCTAATGCACAACCACGTTGAAGCAAACACAACTTTCACAAATTATATTTGTTCTACAATACATAAAAACTAAACTAAAACTAAGACAGAACTAACTTATTATTTTAATTATATAGACATCTAAATTAAGGACTAGACAGGTAATATTTTATAAGTTTATATTAGTACTAATTTAAACTAGTGATTAATATTTTTTTTAAGAATTCGACGAAATCGTGACAAGGAAATATTGAATATATCCAGCGAGCTGCTGTATTCATTTGCCATCCTAATCAAACGGCAGATTGGAGAATTTGCGCCTAAGACGGTTTTTCTCAATGGTGGGTGGAAAGGTGTAATTGTGGATCTGGGATATCGCGATGGAACACGAAGTTTGATTTTACTGAGAAGCAACGGACAGTTTATTTGATGATTCAAAACTTTAAACAAAAATATCAAGTCAAGTACTTTCCTACGTTTTGCAAGTGAATCCATTTTAAAGTACTTTAGTTTTTCAAAGTAGGAAAGCGTTTTTATTTCATTTTTATTTCTGGATGTATTTATTAAATGCCACATGAAACGTTTCTGTATACGTTCTATTCGGAGACTGTGAACAGAAAAATGTGGACGCCATACTATACTGCAGTACTCCAAAGAACTTCTAACAAAATAATTATAAAGTAGTATTTTAGTACTAGGTTTTTGAAAAACCCTGCCGTTTCTAATAATAAAACCTAGCATTTTGGAGGCTACTTTTAATATGTTTTCCATGTGCGGAACTAACGTCAATTTCCTGTCCAGAGTTACACCCAAATCCTTGATACAGTCAACTTCTTTCAACTTGTTACCATGTATATAATAAGTAGATGGGATTATATTGTGGTTTCGGGTAAATTTTATGTGATGACATTTGGAAATATTTAGCTGCATTTTATTAGTTAAACACCAATTTGACAGTGCGTCAAGATCTGTTTAAAGATGTTGGATTTCGTCTGGAGAATTGACTACTTTAAGAATTTTGAGATCATCAGCAAACATAAACGGAGTAGAGTGTTTGAAGCAATTAGGAATGTCGTTAATAAATATATTAAAGAGAATGGGACCTAAATGGGAACCTTGCGGAACGCCAGAAGTTATTCTATAAGAATTGGATGTGTAACCATTTAATACGACCTGAAAAATCCTGTCTGTTAGGTAGGACTGGATCCATTTGTGAATAGTGCCCGCAAATCCATACTGTGTCAATTTCTGTAAAAGTATTTCATGCGAAACCCTGTCAAAGGCTTTACTAAAATCAGTATAGATAACGTCCACTTGTTTCTGCTTATCTAAAGCCTCCGACAAAGTCTCCACAAACATACTTAAATTTGTGCAAGTAGACCGAGCCTTCAAAAAACCGTGTTGATGATCTGTGATATGTAGTTTAATAAAATGCTGTAAATATAGATTAACTACAGATTCGAAAACTTTGGCAAAGCTGGATAAAATAGAAATTGGTCTATAATTTTGAATTAATGAGCCATTACCTGATTTTGGCACAGGGACAACTCTTGCTTCTTTCCATTTGTTTGGGAATATACCGGTACTTATGGATTTGTTGTAAATCATACATAATGGGGTAACTAGGCTGGTAGCACATGAAGATAACAACAAATTAGGGATTCCATCAGGGCCCGCACCTTTAGATTTGTCTAATTTTTTAAGTTTGGTAAGCACTAATTTTGGTTCGACTGTCAGTGACGTAAAGCAGTTGCTGATTGGTTTATTATATCTTGAACTTTCCTCTAGTGATGACACATTACTAGAACTGTTTCCAAGACAATCATGTGTATAAACTGAGGCAAAATGTGCAGCAAACATGTTGCTTAATTCTGTACCATCACTTGCAAACTTAGTGCCATCGGACATATTAGCTGGGTACACCCCAGAACCGCCCCTTTTAGTCTTTAGGAATGACCAGAAACTTTTACAATCATTGCCTAAATTTTTCTCTATTGTATTGATGTAATTAGCGTAACAATATTTGGAAAGCTTTTTGCAATCAGATCTTATAAAATTTATTTCAATCTCATCAAGAGGATTTTTAAACATTTTGTAACGTTTTCTAAGTCTATTTTTTTTTCTTATTAAGTTTATTAGTTGTTTACTAAACCAAACAGGATATTTATTACTTTTAGGTTTGTAATAGGGAACAAACATCTTCATAACTTCATGAATAATACTGTAAAAACCTTCCAACATTGTGTTTACATCTTGGTTACCTAATAATGATAACCAGTCCATGCTGTCCAAATATTCACTAATAGCATGATAGTCTGCTTTATGAAAATTCATTCTCTTATTTATTTATTTATTGATCACCAACAATTTTTACATTGTGTTTGATTTGTACATTGGCATTACATGTTATAATAATAATAATAATATAAGTAATACAATAATAAAATAATAGAATTAAAACAATAACAAAGAAAAATAATACACACCAATTGCAATATTACTATTAAAATTCAATAAATTAATTAAATTCAATATGTCAAGATTAAATACTAATTTAATAAATTACTAACTACATGTCAATTCAAATAAAAATATGTCATATAAATTTAAACTTAAACACAAAGATTAATTAAAGTTTTAGATTATAATTACCAACCACAAGTCAATTCAATAAAAAGTCATTTACGGAATAGAAACACCTCTCTATCAGAAAATGCTTTAATTTAGTTTGGAATTCACTTTTATATAGGAGCAGTTTAAGATCGACTGGCAATTTATTAAAGAGTTTAACCGACTTGTGGGAGGTTCCATGTTTAAAGATATTTACATGGGGAATGGTATTTGTGTGGAAGTCTTTTCTTCTCGTATTCTCACTCTAGCAAGTCGCTCCTCCTCTGTTTCGTATTTATGTACATATCTCTTAAAGTTAGTCAATAAAACTAGCACGTAAAGACTTGGGACTGTTAGAATACGGAGATCCTTAAAATATTGCCTGCATGACTCTTGTTGTTTAATACGAACAATCGTGCGAATTGCCCTTTTTTGTAAAATGAATGCTTTTTGTAGGTTATACTCATAACTTCCTCCCCAGAACAAAATGCTATACCTTATCTTGGATTCAACAAGTGCATAATAAACTGTTGTTAATTGTTTAACACTAACATCGTTTCTTAGACTCCTAAGAACGTAGCACGCTGAACTTATGCCGTTTTCTATATTGGCTAGTTCATTTTTCCAGTTGAGATTATTATCTACATATACTCCGAGAAACTTAACTACTTCTACTGAGTCAATTGTAACGTCATTAAGAACACAGGTGAGACGGTCAGTATTTTTGGCTGTGGATCTAAACAGCATGACATTAGTTTTTGATGCATTTATCTGTAACCCATTGACTGTAAACCAGTTGTGAAACATATTTAAAATTTCATTTACTCGCACATTGAGAGAGCGCAGATCGCTTGCTGAAACTATAGCGTTCGTGTCATCAGCAAATAATACTAATTGTGTATGCTCTGATAACTTGTTTTCAATATGGTTTATAAGATCATTTACGAAGATGACAAAGAATAATGGACCCAATATAGAGCCCTGGGGAACCCCCGTGTTAATATGCACCATCTTGGATTGAAAAGCCTCCCTGTATGTTTTATAAGGTTTTTTAGACATTTGCTTAACTCTGTCACAATCGTTACCAGCAGAAACATTATTCTCTAATGCTTTCAATTCTACGTACATATTTCTGTTATTTAAGTATGAGCTAAACAGTTGCATGGAATTGCCTCTGACACCATAGTGCTCCAATTTGCTCAGCAACAAGCTATGGTTTACTGTATCAAATGCGGAGCTTAAATCAAGGAACAGGCCAGCTACTTTCTGCTTTATGTTTAGACGAGATCTTACATTACTAATTAAGTTATCAATGGCATCTTGTGTACCAACATTGGTCTGATACCCAAATTGTTTATAATTTAGCACTCTATTTGTATTAAGATGTTTAATAAGTCGGCATTTGATTAGCTTTTCGAAAATTTTTGATACCGTTGGCAACAGCGAAATGGGCCTATACATTTTGGGATCATGCTTTGATCCTTTTTTGTGAACAGGTACAACCTTTGCGATCTTAAATTGGGCCGGAAATATACCTTTCAACATGCATTTATTAAAAAACAGACTTAAAGGAGCAGCCAATATATCTATATTATCTTTCAGAACAGTTATTGGTAAATCATCATAGCCACATGAAGTTTTGTACTCCATCTTATTAACTAATTTACTTAATTCATCTGTAGTGGTTGGCTCCCAAGTAAGTGTGTTTTGGACTCTATCTGTATTCTTTTGTAGTAACTCAACAGCTAAATTCATGTCACAATTAGTAGACAAATTACTATTTGAAACAAACTGGTTCACAAAGAGGTTAGCAATTTGTTCAGGATTTTTTAAAATTGTATCATCTACTTTGATCGCTATAGACTCATTAATTTTTTTGTCAGTATTTCTATGTCTATTTATTATTTTCCAAATATCCCTAGATAAGTTTTTGAATTGTGCTATTTCAGACTGTACAGCTAATTTTTTGGCCTTCTTTATAATGTTCCTGTATATGGTTATATATGAGTTCCTATAATTTGTAACACTTGAATCTGTGTTTCTACTAGACACTAAGAAGCGCTTCATTTTACTCGATATCTTAATCCCCTTTGTTACCCAGTGCAATTGGCTGGTACGTTTTAAATTAATTGGCATTGTTTTTCTTTTAAAAGCCGCCTTAAATGATCGGATTAGCTGTACTATAAATGTATTTATTCCTACAGAGTGCCAATTTTGTTGTAGTAATAATTGCCTGAACCTATTTTTATTAACTTGATTAAAACATCTTTTTGTTACATAAATGATGTTCTGTTTATTATTTGATATCTTACTAGACATCAATAAATTGCACAGCAAACCTGCATGTCCATCCGCTAATCCATTATGATCAACTTCATAAGATACTATGGAATGCTTTGTGATATTAGTAAAAATGTTATCAATACACGACTGTGAGTTGTTCCTTATATATGTAATTGAATTAATTAGAGCATAAAAATTATATGATGTCATTAAATTTATAAAGTCACTATGTTTGTTACTGTTTGTTAAAAGGTCTATATTAAAGTCACCACAGACACAGCAGTTTTTGTTAAAAAGGTGTTCCAAAAGCTTTTCCAACCTATCCATAAAAGTAATTAAATTTTTGTCATAAGGATTTCTATAACAACAGCATATGCACAGACCTGTTGTTCTGTCTCTAATAGCACATATTTCAAAAGCCTCCATTACATATAATTTCTTGGCAATTGGTAGTTCTTCCCAATGCCTATCTTTTCGTGCTAATATGATGGTACCCCCCCTCTGTTTGTTTACTCGTGTATTATAAGATGCCACTACATAGTTAGTAAAATTTAATAAACTAACTAGCTTATCATTAAAAAAATGTTCACTTACACACAGATAGTGCATTGTATTTTGAAGGCTTTCTATATACAGCTCAAATTCATCTTTTTTATTGTTCAAGCCACACAAATTTTGATGAAAAATATGAACATGTTCAAGATTGGTGTTGCATACAGGATTGCTACTCCTGAGACGCCTGCTTACGAAAACAAGTGGTTGTGTTTTGTGATTGACCGTTAATACCAATGTCTACCACTTTCTCATCAGAAGATGTACCAATATCAACACATTGAATTTTTTCAGTTTGTGTTCCTATACTTATGTTTCTTTTACTGTTTGCAAAATCACATTGAATGAATTTTGACATATTATAATTGATATAGTTTATTCTATATGATGATTTTAGTATCTCGCTGAGTAAAATTCTACACATATAAGCTTTGCTATAAACTCGCTTTGTGCTGTTATAAGTATTGAAAAAGGAAACAAAGGCAGTATTATTTTTAAAATCTGAGCAGATTTGTTGTAACAATAAATTCAGTTTGCATTCATTCAAGTGCTTGTTCCTATTAATTTCACATAGTAAAACATTGGTGTGTTGCATTCTATACAATGTATTGTAAATAAGAGATTGTAGTTTTAAAATATTACTATCATTAGACCCACCCATTATTATTACATAATCTGCAGTAGTATAATCTTTACACAGTGATTCACAGGCAAGAATCACTTGATCAATTTGTGCATAAGGCTTTAAATAACATGTCACAGTATACTTTTGTCCTAACAGGTACTCTAATTTTTGTCGCAGGCCATATCCCGCTTGGTCAGCAAATATTGTCACCCTAAATTTAGTAGTTTCCTTCTCTGGGCAGGCCGCAGTATTTACCATCATTTTATTTGTGTTGCCACCGACTTCGTTCGTGATCATAGGCGCATTTTCATGTTCAGTAGTTTGTACACTTGTTGTGATGCTCGACGAATGTCCTCTCGAAGTACAAGTAACGTCATCTAGTGTGTGTTTATGTTGCTTCTCTCTCTCTGTGAGTCCTCCTGTGTCGGTATGTCAACCGTGTCTAACAAAATAATATTACCAGGATTCTCCTGGCTACCAGCACACGTAATTGTATCCTTAGAAGCTGTTGGGGTGCCAGTAAAGTTATAGTATGCTTGTTCCAATTTAGCATCACCAACAAAGGCAATAGAAATATTAAGTGGCGGATGGTAAGGATCGACCGAGCACAGAGCATCACTGGATATATTCACATGACATCCTTCAATATCTGATAGAACCAAATCAAGTACCTTATTTTACCCATATTACCTACGTGTAGTATGCAAATAAACATAATTGTAACTTTCCAGATGAGGTTGATGCATCTCAAGGCGACACAGACCAACCCAGCGGCGACGGACCTGTGAACATAGGACTATCTATGCCTGATCTCGACGAAGCAGCTGGCGTAACACATCAGACTGAATGACCCCCGAAACATTCCAGTTGAGGACGACTTGGTGTCAGGAGAGGCCGTGTAAGAAATGACTAACAAGAATTTTTCACACGACTATATAAGGAGCGTGCGCGTCACTACTCGGCTCATTTGTCGGCTGTCGCTCGGAGCGGAAGCATCGTCCAAGGGCCGTGAGACTTTCGTTTATTTATCTATAATTGCTTATTGTTGTTTTGATCATATTTGTAAGTGATATTTATTTTGATCATATAAAAATTGTTAGTGTAAAATTGCAGTGTTGTGTTTTTTTTTAAAATATAATCCACTTCTGTTTGCTAAAAATATATTATCCCCGGTCTTCTCGAACAAAAATTTTTGCACAAACTAATTCAGAAGATGACGCTGTTAAACCAGATATTTTTAATTTCAAGACGCAGGAATTTAATCTCAGCTAAAAAAATGTATGGGTTTCTGCCAGTGTTCTTTACTACATAGGGAATTATCCTGGTTTTGTGTATGTAACCAAGTTGAAACACTTTTAAAAATATTATAATAGTAAGAAATTAGCCTTTTTCGTACTAGTATTACAGTGTGTAATAAAATAAAATATATTATTATTATTGGATCATCAAGAACATAATGGGAAGACGCTACATTATTTTCTCTAATGTTAATATACAATATTAGAAAAATGTGTCGTTTAATGTAATGTGGAAGCTTATATAATTTGACAAATAATAAATATGTTAATAATATAATATATATTCTTTATATATCAAAATCTTATGACGTAAGTTTGTGTCCGCAAAACTTGAAAAGTGGTTGGTAGGTTAATTGAAAATTTTCACACAACGTTCCATTTTTATATAAAACTGTTTTTATATACTTTTTATCCTAAACGGAATATATTCCTAGAATACTTTTATTTACTTGTCTAATACTTTATTATTTGTTACAATATTTAAGCGTCTGCTTAACAATGTCGGACATATTTAAAAACTGGCTCATTACAAAATTGGAACTGTTCTTCTTGGTCTCCTCTATTGACGCATACGTTGTTACCAGATCCCGAAGAACCTTGAGTATAATATCTGCCAAAACCTTGTGATTCGGTCTTTCACTGCCTTTTGCGACAATTAGGGTTGACATCACCTGTAAACAGCCATCTATAGAAGGCAGTAGAGACTTATTTATGTACGCATTGATGTAGCGAACCACGATAGCTACTAAAAAAAAGATCTGCAATATCACGTTCGAATGTAGATTTATTCATGATCGATATATCACATTCGAACACAATATGTGTGTACTGTGTAAAAACTACGACAGATTCTAGTATGCAATTATGCCGCTGAACTCTATACGCTTTCGAGTGGCAATTATTTTTGAACTTGCAGAATAATAACAAAAGTTTGGTAGATAGAGTTTATGAAACCACGCAATGCGGATGTGAAATTATTCATCTTCAAAGATTCGAATCGACATTGCGGACTTTAAATCAACGGTCTAAAACACCGTTATTTATTACTTAGAAATGTTTCTCAATCACGGATAGCTATTAGATATTATGTATTTTCAAAAGAAAGCGGCAATGCAGGAAGCGGTTGAAGTCCGGTCTGTGTGGCAAACCATAGAGGAGGCCTAGTCCAGCAGTGAACATCTTTCGGCTGAGATGATAATGACGATGATGAAGAAACAAAGTAGCTAACTTTAAGATACCTTAGTCTTCCAACTATCCAGTGCATCTCCCAAAACGGTACCTTTAAGCGTCATTCCTGCTCTTTGTAAATTATGACGAAGAACGACCAAATGATGCGCTCTACAAACCTCTGAAATAAATATCCAGTTTAATATTGCGAAACACTACCACATATTGCTAATATTTATCCTTCCCCACTTACCTGATTGACAACCCCTTTCATCTTCTTTATTTGGACAATCATTTTTACCATTGCATACGGATTTTATAAGCACTGAAGTCTGGTTATCTTCACAAGAATATTTTGTGAGCAAAGGTTCTATTTGGCATGTTGCAATGCACTTTCGTGAACACCGCACTAGTACGCATGTCCCATTGTTGCAGTAACAGCCTGCCGGTGTTACTACATGTTCATTCCCCGTGTGAGAGAGTTTTAATGCTCTAATCATTTTTTTGTTTAATTCACGCAAGAATTCATAGATATCATCCAATTCTTCCAAATTCAAAACTTGCTTCATATCCCCATAAATGTTGGCAAGCGTTTTAAAGTATTCATCTCTAACGATCCTAACAGCGTGCAGGTCTACATCAAACTTTGTGGTCAATTTTTGCAGTTGACGCACCAAACCTGTCTGCGCTACTACTTTGTTTCGACAGAGTTCAAACTCCATAGATAATGTTTTCAGCGATAATAGGTCTAACAAATCCTTATACAATTTATTAGCTTCATATTTAGTGACAGATGAATCTAAAACAAATAATGTGTTATTATTTTATGATTAAGTGCCTAAATAACATTATTTAAAAAAGTCTTACCACTCGCACACGATGTTTCATCAGATTCATCAAAACAGTCTAATTTACCATCACATAATAAATCCAAAGAGACGCCTGTGCCGCCTGTAATTGACTGACATTGCCAAATATTTAAATTATATTTTTGCCAGCATATACGTCTGCAACGTGTATCGCAGTCGGCTACTCTGCAAGTTTGATTTTTACAAGTGCACGATTTTGGAGACCACTTGGACTGTGTGTTTATAGAATCATTATCTATAAAATCATCTACTGCTTCAGGATCAATAGATTTACGAGTGAAGTTATGTTCTTTAATTACTTCGTCACGGGTTGTACAAAGATTCGCTTGAAATACATCCGATAATGAGTTGACTGCTTTAGTTACACTAGAAATTAAGTTACTGTAAAAAACATCGTTATCATCGTCATCATCAGCATCATCTTGTTGTTTTGATTTTGTAATTTCAAGTGCCTTTTGTTTTTCAAGATATCTCAACTGCTCTTC
The DNA here is from genome assembly GCA_963564715.1 of Catocala sponsa. Lineage (NCBI taxonomy): Eukaryota > Metazoa > Arthropoda > Insecta > Lepidoptera > Erebidae > Catocala > Catocala sponsa. The sequence continues at coordinate 5,639,571 of OY751337.1, forward strand.
TAACATTTCTCGAACAACTCGATGGTGATGTAAAAACATATCATTCTTAATTACTGGTTGAAAACATTTGCCAGCAACTGATTGATCCACATCTGATATTAAGGCGATTGCTAGGCGACTTTTGTCAATAGCTGTAAAAATACAAATATTGATATACCACTCATAAATGGACTGCTTGTATTTGAACATTTCCCCCTTCTAAATCAATGCAGACATGCACCCTCCCATCTAATAATTAATTACGCTAGTCAACTGAAGCATGCCTCTGCTTAAATCAAATGTCACCTACGGGCTATTGCCTTCCCAAAACGCCGCACGGCAATCGCAGGGGTCAGCACACTAGTTGCCCACTGGAGCATGAAGTCTCCATAAGAACTCTAAAACTTGCTTAAAAAAAAAATGTTGAAGGCTATGTGACTGCGACATGCTTACAGAAGTAAGATGAATAGATATTCTACCTAAGTCAGGGTAGGAGCAACACTGGAATAAATTGCTTCGTGGTTTGGCTAAGACGAGCAGATCTTACAACTTGCGATGCCTTATATTATGTACTAGTTTTAGGCCGCGGCTTCGCTCGCGTTGATGTATATTATGTCAATTAATTTCTAACCCTGTGGAAAAGTTACCTATGTCCATTTCTGTACTCCTGACCACGTGCTTGCAAAATTTCATGATGATCGGTCGAGTAGTAACGGCGTGAAAGCGTAAACAACAAGCAAACAAACTCATATTCGCATTTATAATATTAGTTAAGATTAAAGTTATTATCGATGCATTACTGGACCTTGTATGGTGCAATTTCTTTCATCAGCAGCGTTCCAGCAGTCAGACGCACCATCGCAAAGTTGTTCTAACGATATAATTTTTCCATCTCCACACGACAATTTATGTAAAGATCCTATACGATAACACATTCCTTCTACTATTGTATCACAACGTGGATCAATTGAAGTTTCATTCCAAAGTTCAGCAAAAAATGTTTTATATTCATCAATATGTGCCATATTAACTGCTTGCGAATTGACATCTACTAAGTTCCTCTGTTTTTCAGATTCTGTAGCATCGGCTGTGCGTCGTGACTTTGATGCTGATAATAATTTCTTCATTGACAATTCGAGTCCTTTTGTAATAAGATTAGTGTACGTTTTGAGTTCATTGTGTTGGTTGTGTAGCAGCAAATGTTTTCTTTTAGAAGATTCTACAATTCTCTGCTTAATTTTTTCAAAAATCTTTATCTTTTGTTCAAAGGTTTGCGATCTTCGTAAATAACCTTTTGCCATAGACTCTATTTTATCTGATATATCCTTTATTATGTGTTCTTTTGTTTGATTGTCGTATGTTTTATGATCTGCCGCTGATTTGTCTGTCTCAATACTACCTTCTTTACTACTAACATCTACGTTCGTTCGTAAAACATCGTTTCCCCATTTACTGCTTTTAATTTCAGGGATTACATGTTTTTTTATTTCCTTTTTACGGCTTATATTTTCAGTGTTTTCATGATTACTAATTTCCTCTCTTACAGATTCCGTTTTATTTTGTTGTCCTGCCTTAAATGCTCTGTTTTTGAATTCTTCCATTATCAACTTGACATATTTATATCCATCTGTCAAGCCAGCCGCAGTCTTTTTTAACTTTTGTTCAATTTTAGTTAAAATCAATTCTTTTTTATCATCAGATGCGTTAGCTAATGAACTTAATGTTATACTAGATACTTTTTTCATAATTTCACGGATAATCATGGCTTTAATGGAATTGTTCTTATGTGTTTCTTCCGCTAAAATTCGTAAAGGTTTTTGATAAGTAATTATTGGCTAATGTAATCTACCAATGTAAATTAAGCTCAAGCATACAGTTGCTTTTATTGCGTCTGTATGAATCAGCTTTTGCTACACGCCGGTATATGTGTGAATACTTATTAGACTAATGATCAGAAATGTTTACTAAAATACGTCATCTAAATAAGTATATTTTGTTTTATGGCATGATACTTTAGTTTGCTTTAGTAACATAATATGATCTGAAATCATACAAATTAAGTGCTTACAAAAGCGTACCTACATACTTTGGCAGTATACATTATAATAATATATATATATATATATACAGGGTGTCCCAAAACTCAACGTCAAGCCGAAACGGGGTGACAGGATTGATCATAACCATCACGAGAAAAATCTGAAAAAAAATCTATCCCATGCAGTTTGAAAATTATGGGCATTTTAAGAAAAACCTAGAAATTTGATCAAACTGTACCATTTTTCGGTTATTGTGGTTATTATTTTTTATTTTTGTTCATTTGAACTTTAGAAACGTAATCCTAAATAACATTTCTAGAATCCCAATAAAAAATAATGACACAATTGCCTTAAGTTCCCGAGAATTGAGACTATTTGTTAAACTACGAATTTAAAATTTTCAAGATTCGTCGACTTTGACAGGCCCTCCTATAAAAAAAATGTACTAGAGTGCCTTGGCAAGTAGCATTAAAAGTTGGCGCATTTAATCAGAATTCTAAAATGGTACAATACTTGTTAGTTCCATACAATAGAAAAGAGTAAAAAAATTAAAACCTCAAGTAACCCGATTTTTGCTATCAGATTTTACTCAGTTAAAATGTTTTTAATTCGCACAAGCTCTGGGTAGGTTCTTAATTTTAAGGCAAAATGATGAGAGAGATGGATAATGGGTATGTTTGCCATGAGTGAGCGAGACAGATAGTGACGCCACGCATTGAGACGGAGATGCGTCGTTTAAACGAGTGCGAATGAAACAGATAGATGCTATGGCATCTATCTGTTTCATTCGCACTAGTTTCAGCCAAGCAAATGGCTACGCTACCAGTCCGACACCAACCAGTTAGTACGTTTCGCTCATTCGTCTACTGCGCACGTTCGTATTCGCTTGTGTTGATTTAGTACTGACAACTTTGGCTTCTCTTTTTGGACTTGAATCTTTGTGAATTGGACTTGTTGATAACATACCGGCAACTTTGGCTTCTCTCTGGACTTTTGTGTTGGCATCCTTTTTATCTACCATGCCTACGCGCTACACTTCACAAGAATATGCGAACATGCACCTCATTTATGGGGAATGCAGATGCAACGCAAGTGCTGCCGCTAGACTTTATCGTGAAAGATATCCAAATTTAGAGCGCTACCCGGATCACCGCGTGTTTGTTAATGTGCACCGTTCACTCACAGAGGGCGGCCATTTCCCGAATCAAATACAGGCTGGAGGTAGACCTGTGTTTCCTTTCCAGGAAGAAGTATTGCAAGAGGTCGCACGTGACCGAAGTATTTCCGTACGTGGAATTGAAGAAAGAACGGGAATACCGAAAAGCACTGCTCATCGTATTTTACAAAGAGCCGAAATGCATCCGTTTCACGTACAACGAGTTCAAAGTCTTCTACCTCGAGATTATCAGGAAAGGATTTCTTTTTGTAGAACAATGCTACAGAGGCATAATGAGAATCCCCAATTCATCCAAAAAATTCTCTGGTCAGATGAATCGACATTTAAAAAAGATGGTTACATGAACTTGCACAATTATCACGAGTGGCATGTGGAGAATCCACATTTAATGCGAGAAGATAGATCCCAGTATCGTTTTAAAGTAAACCTGTGGACCGGAATTTTAAACGGTAAAATTATTGGGCCTATTGAACTGCCTGAGAACTTGAATGGAACTAATTACCTACATTTTTTAAGAGAAGATTTACCAACCCTGTTAGAGGACGTACCACTAGCAGATCTTCGCGACATGTGGTTTCAACAAGATGGCTGCCCAGCGCATTTCGCAGTGCAAGTAAGAGATTTCCTTGACCAGGAATATCCGGGAAGGTGGATTGGACGTTCGGGCACTATCTCGTGGCCCGCCCGTTCACCAGATTTAAATCCCCTGGATTTTTTCTATTAGGGAGTTCTCAAAGAAAAAGTTTACTCAAAGCCCATTGAGAACGTAGCCGACCTGCGTGAACGCATTTCTCAAGCAGCTGAGGCGATCAACTCTCGAAGATATGCCCGACTAATAAGTAGATCTTTTTTAAGAAGATGTAGGGCTTGTATTGAGGCTGATGGTAAACAATTTGAACATTTATTGTAATAAAAAACGTTATTTCTCTATCATCTGACTTTTATTCCAACAAACCTAATTATTTTACTAATTTTACTAACTTTTTTTCACTTTGGTAAAAGTGGCGTCACTATCTGTCTCGCTCACTCATGGCGAACATACCCATTATCCATCTCTCTCATCATTTTGTCTTAAAATTAAGAACCTACCTAGAGCTTGTGTGAATTAAAAACATTTTAACTGAGTAAAATGAGATAGCAAAAATCGGGTTACTTGAGGTTTTAATTTTTTTACTCTTTTCTATTGTATGGAACTAACAAGTATTGTACCATTTTAGAATTCTGATTAAATGCGCCAACTTTTAATGCTACTTGCCAAGGCACTCTAGTACATTTTTTTTATAGGAGGGCCTGTCAAAGTCGACGAATCTTGAAAATTTTAAATTCGTAGTTTAACAAATAGTCTCAATTCTCGGAAACTTGAGGCAATTGTGTCATTATTTTTTATTGGGATTCTAGAAATGTTATTTAGGATTACGTTTCCAAAGTTCAAATGAACAAAAATAAAAAAGAATAACCACAATAACCGAAAAATGGTACAGTTTGATCAAATTTCTAGGTTTTTCTTAAAATGCCCATAATTTTTAAACTGCATGGGATAGATTTTTTTTCAGATTTTTCTCGTGATGGTTATGATCAATCCTGTCACCCCGTTTCGGCTTGACGTTGAGTTTTGGGACACCCTGTATATTATGGCGATGCTCTTTCATATACCTAATGTACTAGTTAATTTGAACTTAGTTAATTTATAAGAACTTGGCAAGAGCATTGATTTTTACTAATGTATAGATATGGCGTCATTTTGACACCTGCACATTTAGTTGTTTTAGCACTGCCGCTCGTAGATACTTGGCTATATCTACTCGTATTAACAACAATAACCGCATTCTCATTTCAACAAAAAGTGATACTTTTACCACGGGTAATGTTATCTAACATTATCGTGCTTTTACCATATATAATATTAATAAATTTTCCAGAAACTAAACGATTTGTTATGATGAAATTTATTCTAACCATGTAAACTGTCTTATTATAATACTAGAGGATGCCCGCAGCTACGCCCGCACATGTTTTTTTATTTATCCATTTCTGCCCAATCCCGTGGGAATTTCGGGAAATCCCTTCTTAGTGCACCCTTACAGTACCCAAGGAACATACATGCCAAATTTCAGCTTCTTGCGTTCAGTAGTTTCGGCTGTGCGTTGTCTGTCAGTCACTCAGTAACGGAAGAGTTTTATAATAATAATAATAATAATAATATTCTATCACATACACACAACACCATCTAGTCCATACTAAGCAGAGCTTGTGCTATGGGTACTAGACAATGGATAAACTTATATATATATATATATATATATAGATTAATTATATAAAATTCATTATTCCAACAATTATCTTGACATTATAGTTATATATTTATATAATATTTACCATAGCTGCAATATGCGGTAGCAAACAAAACTAAAATAAGACAATAAACTTTCATTGAGTTTGTTTCTTTTGAACGCCTAGAAGAGATGTTGGCGGTGTTCAAAATGATTGATTATCATTATCACCTTCACTTAGCAAAACATTATCTCGCTCGTTAAATAGTACTTAAATATAATTAATGAGACATGCATTTAATTAATTTTTAATGAGTGTAAAGGAATCTGGGTAATTACCGAATAATAAACTGGTTGTGTTTAAGTAATATCTTTAATATCTATCTACGATCTAAGGTATCTATGATAATAATAACTCAAGGCTTTATCATGAGTTATCATTAAATAAATAACGATCAGCGAAATATATCGAGCAATATGTATATAGTGCTACCTTAGTTTAAATACATATGTAGTTGGCACCACATAGTTAGCAATATGGCGGAAAAAATAAGACGTTGCCTTTTTATAATATCTTTGTTATTTTTGTCCATCAAGTTTATGTGTACAATGTATTTTTTTTATTGCCATTGGTGGCAGACGTGCAAGTGGCCCACCTGATGGAAAGTGGTAACCGCTGCTCATGGACTTTAGCAATGTCAGGACACAGCAAAGCCGCTGCCTACCGTAAAAGAAGAATTCTCTTTAAGCCTCATTTGAAGAAGGACATATCATAGCGCTCGGGAAACTACTCAATTAGACTATTTGGGACATGCTTTAAAGTGGAGTGCTCTCAAACTCTTTCAGTATGCTGAGTGAGTTTGGGGGCATGCACTTTAAAGCGTGTCAGTGGCTCAATAGACACGCACTTACTGCAACAACACAGTTGAGTGCAAAATGTTATATTCCAAACATGCCATCATGTGTTTTATTGTACTGTTTCATTTATTTCTCATCGCATCAATCTCAAAAAAAAATTATATTGGCTAACAAATATAAAAATAAATAAAGTCTTCGTGAAGATAGGGAAAAACAAACGCTTATTAATAGTATAGTTATTATATTTCAGCTTACATATTGTTAAATACATAACAAGCAATACAATTTTTGTTAGTATACAAAGGAGTTTCTCGTTTTGCAATTTGCACCTGCAACATAATCTACGATTGTAACTAAGACATTAATCTTCTATCGCATTTAAACAGCCGTTTCGTCACTATGTGCATCGGGCATCCTTTTTTGTCATTTGTCAAGTATCCACCTAATATTTTGATATTTGAGTGTATTGCTCCTACCCGAAATCAAAAATATTTTTATTTTAGTTTTTGGATAGTCATTTTTTATTTAGCTAATGAAATTAATATTCAGTTATATTCTTATTATTTTCAGTAACAATCGCGCATAGCTTGTTTACAGTAATATAATTCCGCAAATTACTTTGATATATATTTTTAAGATAATGTTAGTTCAATCGGAGTAATATTCCTTTAAAAAGACTTGTTCACAAGCGGAACGTAGTATACATTAAAAAATAAAAAAATGTGTGTGTGTACCAGAGTACACAGGTAAGAAGTGAAACTTCTTTACGACATATCATTTTTCTACTATTTGCAACTTCACGAAAATGGGGTAGATAAGGCTTAAGCCTTAAGAAAACCAATTGTTTTAAATTATTATTTAATTTATATTTTTTATTGTTTTTAGAATTAATAATGTTCACTAGATTTACAGTCATATTTATTAATACTTGCTAATTTTAACAGATTTATATACATTCACTGATACTTACAATCAAAAAGTGAGGTTAACCTCAAATAAATATTAAAATCATGCTCATACGTGTTGAATTTATAAAACGAAATATATAATCACTCTCACTTTTCTTGTAAATTCACTTAAATTTGAATAAGTCTTTTTATTTTATCACTTTCAAATTAATATATTGTTATTCTTATTTCAAACCAAACTTCAAAACTAATATATTGTTGTTATTATTATAATATATTACATTATATTCTTTACGTCACTATACTAAACTTTGATAAAAAAGCAACATGGCGCGTAACCGAAAAACGTGACGTTTTTTTTTTACACTGCTACAAAATTTCTCCCATACGTCGATAAAGAAGTTTCACTTCAAAAATGGATTCCTTTAGAAAACAGAACGTCTTGTTACAGAACTTTTACTGAATAAAAATATAAACAGACGCTAGTGACATAAGAATATTAGCCGTCTCTGCTGACCTTACCGGAGGTTAGTATGATTTAAACCACTATAAGGACCTCGTAGTCTGAAGAGTGCCTCTCTTCGCCATTGTAGGGATAGAAGCAACCTTCCATGCTCGGGTGAATCTGAAATATAAAGGCATCTTTAAATTGAAATGTAAATAATAATCTTACAGGTGTGCGATTAAACATATATTTGTATAGTCAAGCGCACAGAACATAACATATGTTAAGCCCTTCCTTTTTAAGCAAAATGTGCACTGAAAAATCTATCTCTATATACCATTCACCAATACATATTTAGAATGCCTTGATTAGCCAAAATTTACAAATGACGTTATTGGATTTATTATAATTAAGCTTATGTTTATATTATATTATTATATTTATAGCCAAGATGCTAAGGATGCTAAATACTTCCAATAAAAACTATACAGTGAAGTAAAGTATGTACGTACATCTTCTCCCTAGCCTTTATTATTCCCAAGCCACTTGGGGTCGGCTTTCTAGTCTAAACGGATTTGACTGGACATCAGTTTTTTACACGCAGCGGCTGCCACCTAACCTCCGCAACCCGAACGCTAACGATACCCTAAGGCTAGACCACGGCTTAACGTGCTCTCCGAGGCACGGAGCAGGCGATAATTGGCCGTACTTTCTGAAAAACGTTCCAACCCACAAAGTTAACATTTTGAGATAATCATGATTGAAGTTCAATCCCGTAGTTCTTCTTCATACATATGGGTTGGGCTACTAAGTCATGATTTCATATTTAGAGTGATAGTAGAGCTACCAAATTTTTCCAGCTAGTAAATAGTAATCCCGTGACTAATTTGTTAATAATAACTCGATTTTGACCCAAGTGTGGGTTGGAACGTTTTTCAGAAAGTACATCCAATTGTAAATCAATACGCACATATTTTCGAAAAGTCATATACCTTCCGAAATTCAGAGGTGCGCGACGTGGATTCAAACCCGAGACCCTCTGCATTGCAGTCTGTTGATCTCCCCACTGAGCTATCATACATAGACTGACGCAAATTGCGAGTATCAGCCAACATCTTTATTACACAAGTGCTATGTATATATAGTATATTTATTATTATTTTGTTATATCCACACACTCCATCTCACCTTGCCTGGAGTAACGCATCCGTCGTGATGGACCCGGCCCATATACAAGAGCTCCTCGTTATATGTGTAGCCTATGGACACGGCGTTATCAGGCACGTTTCCATTGCTGGCACGCTGCCATACAAACCTTGCTGGAACCAGCAGCTAAAACATAGGATATCGATGGAAGGACCGCTTCACGTCAATAGCGAATTTGTATTGTTCGAAACTAGTGTGGAAAAATGAATTGAATGCATGGATGTAGTCGTCTAGGTGGTCGCCTCGTCACTGCCGCTGCACCGAGGGTTGAGGGTTCTAATCCCACACCACCAACCATTTGTGTGATCCACAAATGGTTGTTCCAAATTTGTATGTTCTTTGTGTCCGTTGTTTGAATGTTTGTAAAGTGCCGTCACAGGAATTATACTTAGTGCGGGAGATTAAAAAACATCAACATATCGCTCCGGATCGTGTGTGTAATTTAATTTTATTCTTGTTAAGGCACTTTAACGACTTATTCACTAAACATTAAGCAAGGATGACATACATAACATGGAATTAGGTACAACAGAAGACACAATAAGATCAAAATGTAGCTTATTAAAATTAGGAAACAGAGTGCACTGAGAAAACGGCAGTGGATGCGTGTATTTATTAATTGCTTGATTCCAGATAGGCCAAAACTTTTGAACGGAATTCTTGAACCCTTGGAATGTCCCATGACTCATAAAAAAACGCTACCGTTGCGCGTCCGTGATCCCTACGGGAGAGTCAAGAAAACTCGTTATGATTATTCGCGAAAAAAAAAACAAATATTTTTGACTCCCTTGTAGGGGGGGTCACGGACGCGCAACGACGTCAACTTACGGTGACTCCTACGGTGGAGTCATGGACGTTTCAGAAGTTAAACGAATTTGAGAAGTAATGTTTTATATTACTTACAATACCTACAACAAATTCGCCACCAGTACCGCTGCGCCTTCGCTGTCTGGGTTTACGTATTGTATGATCTACGAGTTGGCTACGCAATGCATTGTGTCACTTCCACCGCATATAATATAACGGCCTGTGTACTGATGTATAGATGACTATATTTTGTTCGCGTAAATGTAGGTAAGGTTAGGTTAGATTAGTAAAATTACTTTTTCTGGATGAAAGGTACCCTACATCCTTTTCTGTTCGCCTGACAACATGTATGCCAAATTTCATAATGATTGGTCGAGTTGAAAGTGTAACAATGAAACTCACAATCGCATTTATAATATTAGTTACGAGGATGCCCAAAGCCAGTTTATACCAACGTCGCTTTCTTAAATTTTGTATTCCAAAGTTTTAAACCGGCACCATGCCTATAGGTAATAATAATGTCTTCCAAACCGAGACTGGCCAACTACGCAGAAGATATTATAGTGCACAAGTGTGTGCGCAAACACAAGTGCACTCTCTGTTCTCTAACTGTCATGATCCGATGGGACGGTAATCCGACACGACCGGAGAGAGATCGGGCCGCAGGTCCAACGACTTTACGTGCTTTCCGAAGCACGGTGATATCTAACACCGCCAACTTCCTAATTCCGGGCTGCTATTGAGATTTCTTAACAGAAAAACCTAATAACCTTTTTTTTGTTGGCCCGACCCGGGATTCGAACCCGAGACCTCATGCACAGCAGTCGCATCCACTACCGCTGCGCCACGGAGGCAGTTGCTGCCATGCCTATACTGCGCATGTATTGCGTCTTCGCCTTATACTGCATCTGTATTAATCACGCGTCTTACTTTTTTCAAAAGACTATCCCGCACTAGGAATAATGCCTGTGTCGCGCGAGGCTTTACGAGGACACAAACACCCAGACTACTATTTTGTGGATCACGGAACTACTATTTTGTGGATCACACAGTTTTGTCCCGTGTTAGGTTCGAACCCACAACACTCGGCGCAGTGTCAGTGGCCGGGTGAGCGCTTATCTTATCTTATCTTATGTGGGGGCCAGTCAGTGCAGACCGGCGACACTTCGACCCAGTGGGATCTTTTGTGTCGACACTCTCCCAATAACGACTGCCATAGATGTTCATGGCAGCCGGGACCAACAGCAACAACGTGCTTTCCGAGGCACGGAGCAGGCGATAATTGTCAATCAATTAAACACATAATTTCGAAAAGTCATATAACTTCCGAAAGTCAAAGGTGCGCGACGTGGGTTCGAACCCGAGACCCTCTGCATTGCAGTCTGTTGGTCTCCCCACTGAGCTATCGCTGCTCTGGGTGAACGCTTAAACCACTACACCAAACATTCATGGCTCTTTATCATTATTACCTCATACGAATCCTTCGCAATCTCTTGCCCTCCGTAGGAGACGTAGCACACGTTCTTGCTGGGAATGACTTTCGCGGCAAGGCTGTCTCTCTCGTGCTCCGCTCGTCCGGCGTAGATCTCTGACCCGTCGGAATCAGTGCCCGCGCGCAGTGCTCCCTCATGGAAGTTAGTTCCATTCGTTGACGCCCACACCCATGTATAAGCTGGAGCTACATCATAACATATAAATGACAATCAGTACCTTTTTGAAGTGAAAACTTCTTTAGGCGCGTTGAGGACTTCTTGGGTGAACAAAAATCATAGAACTAGCGTCACGCTTCCACGCTTTCCATTTTTGAATTATTTTAGAATATTAACGATATCTCAGAAATGGTGCATCCTACGCAAAAAAATAATGTAATGTTGACCCCCTTAATAACCCCTAAGAGAGTATTAGAAACTAGCATCCGACCCGCCCCGTTCTGTTTTTTTATTTTTATTTTGTAAAGAAGTGTTTATGATCAAGGATTAAAGTTTTCACTTCTATCGGCAGTAGTCCCGAAAGACTGCCCCAATTTTTTATACTAGCTTATGCCCGCGGCTTCGCTCGCTTAAATGGAGGTTATGCTTTTCCTGGATAAAAGGTCATACCTTTCATCCAGAAAAAGTACTGTACCTGAGCTATAGAAAATTGACATAATCAATATATACACGAGCTAAGCCGCGGGCAAAATCCAGTTTGTATAATTTTAAAAGATAGAGGCTGTCGAATTCACGCAGGTGTATATGAAACTATGTAGCTGTATTGTAACATCGTTCTGCCAGTTTCAGTGGCAAAGTTCTTTTTTTGAAAGACTACTATTAGGCTGCGGTTCCATTGAGGCGGAGCGGAGCAGAGCGGAGAAGAGCTGTGCCGCGATTCACCAATCACATGGCTTGAAATCCACATCTTGGAGAAGAGATGTGGATTTCAAGCCATGTGATTGGTGAATCGCGGCACAGCTCTTCTCCGCTCTGCTCCGCTCCGCCTCAATGGAACCGCAGCCTTAGGCCGGGACTCCACCAAAGCGAAGACGAGACGAGCGGAGAGGAGATGTTTTTTAAACAACCAATAGAATTGTGTTATTGACACATCTCCTCTCCGCTCAGCTTCAGTGGAGATCGCTGTGCGGAGATGTGTAATATTTGTATTGCGCGATGGAAGCGGAGATGTGAGCTGTGCGCGGAAGACGCGCAGTGGAAACGAGAGATGTGAGCGGCGTGCAGTGAGCGATGTCACCCTCCCCCCTCTCGCCCGCTAGCAACCCGCAGAGCCACGCGCGCGAGCCGGCCCGAGCTGAAAACCATCTCTTCTCGCACAGTACACAGCACACCGCACACATCTCCGCTTTGGTGGAGTCCCGGCCTTAATTTGGTTAACAAATTACTAATATTCTATTTGACTTTGACCTAGTATGCTTCCTTGTGCAAAGTATTCGGTAATGCTTTGGGGTTGTTAGGGGCTACCATGATCATAATTGCAATAAGTCCAAGCTAAGCTTAGTAAGCTTTTTCCCTTACGATACTATGGCATAGGCTTCGTTATATTACTATTAGGTAATTTTAAGATTGAGTATGCGTTACGGCAGCGTGATTCGTTTGAACTGCTGTTAAGCCAATCAAACAGCTCACGCGCCGTTCAAAACTTTATCATAAACCGTGATAAAATGTTGTATAGAGATTGTACATGCATGCACATGTACTAATTGCAGAGTCAAAGTCGCGATAACAAGCTAGTATTTATATAATTATCACTTACGTTCCATTCTGTATGTTGTTGATGTGTTGCACAAGAACTAACTTTGTTCTGCATCAGAATTGCCTTTTATAAAAGTCTAGTAGATTAAATCTACAGCTATGAGATGGGCCATTCTTCAAAAGTTAAAGTATAGGAATTATTATTTGTGTACAGTTAATGCTTTATCCGAATACTGTACATACAGTATTATATATTAAAGAATAGAGTCTTTATAGAGCTGTCCTAAATTGCAGATATACAGGATGTTAGGCACAAGGTTGTCCAAATGAAATAGAGATCTGGTTTGGGCTATAGCCAACACGTTGGACTCAGACAAATTAAATTTTGTCTCACAGTTTCGGCGATATGTTTTTTTTTTAATTTTTAAAATAAAAGGTGGGAAATTTGGACTTCAACTGTAAAAATGTTAAACGAATATGGGTTTAGCTGTCATAATGATATTTTTTATTTTAATTAACTATTGCTACATTTCATTAAAATTATTATCTCCTATAGACACCTTGTAAAAAAATTATAACAGGCTGTCAAAGTTTCGGAAAGAGCTAAAAACAGAACAAAGTTCGACTTTGCATGATTAAAAAAAAAAAAAAGAATTAATTTGTCTGAGTCCAACATATTGGCAATAGCCCAAACCAGATCTCTATTTCATTTGGACAACCTTGTGGCTAACAACCTGTATATGCCACTTTGTTAGTTCGCCCAAAACCGCGAGAATATCGAGAATAATGTAGGGTTCTCCCTACAAACCCTATAATAATAGCAGCAATAGCCTAGTTAGTGGCTATCGCTGCTATGGCGTTGGACTACCACCCACAGGTCTCGAGTTCTATCCCGAGGCGCGCATCACTGACTTTTCGTAGTTATGTGCGTATTAAATAGTTAATTATCGCTCGCTTTAACGGTGAAGGAAAACATCGTGAGGAAACGTGCATGTCTGAGAGCAAAGTTTCTAAAGGCTTATCTTTAAAGGCCGAGTGGTGTGGGTTTGATTTCCACAAGGGACAAAAACTGTATGATTCATAAATAGTTGCCCGAGTGTGGGTGCTTTTTGTGTCCATTGTTTGAATGTTTGTAAAGTTTTCTGCAACACAATAATTACTTTTTATAAGTGTGGGAATTGTAAAAGAATATACTAGGAAATACTACTGTGCTGTTAGGAACTAAACAAACTAGTAACAGAATCACCCTCGCTGAAGTTAACAAGTGGGGTCTATCTAAAGTGATGATTCAGGACATGCCTTAAGACGATTAGTTTAACAGTACTAACCTTGACGTTCCTCAAACTATCCAACATCTAAATATCCTTTTAAAAACAACTGCCGCAATAAAAGTTAGCCACAGCTTAGTGAAGACATAGAATATAAATAGAAGACATACATTCACAGAGCTAGACATGTGACAAGTTTAAAAAATATTTTATACAGGCAATGCAAGTATAGGCTTTATGAGGAAATTAATAAAATGTAATTTTGAATAGCAACATACCCATCAGTAGCTTGTCAAATATTTTTAATATTACTGAAGATCAACTCAATATTTACAACGAAGCAGCGGTAGAAAATAGATAAGACATTGGAATTGAGATCGAAAGGTCGTAAGTTACTTAAACTGTCGTGGTGAATGTCGACTCCATCACTATATACGTTCAGAGTTTTGCACGTTCTGCATATAGGTGCGTATGCCCCGAGCACCGCACCGTTCTCCTTAGGGGTGGACATAGAGGTGTTATGCTATGTCTTGGATACCTTGCTGGTGCACGAAATTGCAAGCAAGCATACCATCACTTATTTTTCTACGCATTGATAGAGCATCCTGAAATATTGAAGACTTGCATTGTAGGAGGGCAGTTGTTTGGCTTTATGTGCCCTAAATGCAAGGTGCAATAGGAAACGTTTCTGCCCTCGCTCTAAACGTAATGTATGCACTGCGTCATGCATAAGTCATAAGTAAGCTTAACCGGCCCCTCCGGGTAAGCTAACTCTTTAAAACAAAAGAAAACGAAAAGTTATATTTTGCTTACATTGCGTAATATACCTGTGACGATACTTCCATTATCCGCAAGAATTATTTTTACAATTAATAATAATAATAATTATTTATTTATTTCAGAAATCTGGTTCCATAGTCAACATATAAAAATCATAACATAAAAATAAAATTAATAATCACAATAATTATATAATAAATATTATTTCATTCAATTTCATTAAAAATAAATAAATAGGCTAAAATTAATTATTACATTAGTTAAAATAATACATGTCATAAAAATTATATCAAAATAAGTAAAAAGACATGTCATAACATCAGATAAAAATAAAAATAAATAAATAAAACATCAAAACCAATAAAATTTATTAATTTAAAATTGTGATGAAATTTATCACAATTTGAAATTAATAAGTTAAGCAATAAAAATAGCTACGCCTCACCCAACTAGCACAGACGTCCAATGGTGGCTGATAGGACACTCGCACTTTCCACCCACCACCCGCAGGATACTGTTGCGGCTGCCACACACTCTACTCATAAGAGACGCTACTTTTCTGCGCATAATGGCATAGAAGTCGTTAGTCCGCGCCTCGGCAAACATGCCAGATGCGCTGCAGCGCCACGGCAGCCTCAAAAGCATCCTGAAGGCATTGTTATACTGGACACGCAGAGCGTTGTAGGCCTTCCGCGTATATTTCACCCATAGACTGCCGGTGTAAAAAGATTGGCAGAAAGCTTTGAAAAGAGTTATCTTTACTTGCTCTGAAGCTCGAGCAAATCTACGGGCAATCATATTGCTTCTGACCGCCAACGCCCTACGCTCACGCTCAATGTCTTGGTCATCCTTCAGGTCTGCAGTTACAATGTGACCTAGGTATCTGTAGTGATTGACTCTAGCTAAGGCTGTTGCGTTGAGTTTGACAGAAGGCACTTCGCGTGGATAATTATTGTTTGCGGTGAAAACCATGAACTCGCTTTTCGCAACTTAAGATACGATATTAGAATCTAGAATTTTAAGCCAAACGCACATTTCTAACTTCACAATAACCAGGGTTGAAAAGTGGCAATTACTCAGGTAAGTAAGCATTTAATATATCGCCAGTGGGTTTTGATTGAAACGAGTATAAGTTGCATACTATCAGGCTTTATTTACATACTTACTTAATAATATTCAAATAGCTTTCTCGATACTATCCGTAAACCTTTTGAACAGAATCTTGGCTTTTGAGCTCTGCTTATGTAGAAGATAGTAACGAAAAAAATATCAAAACGTTCTCTTTCTTTTAGGCTCGTAATAAGTACGTATATTATCGCTAATATAATAGTTTACAATAAAAACGCAAATCTATTTTAAACGTACAAGACCGCCGTTGTTGGATTGAGTGACAGTAACTCGTTAGGTTCCTATTACCAACCATTATTTTCAATAGATTTGTGCCAACCCAACCGTAATGAGGAGATCCCTAGAAGAGAGCTAAAGTTGACGACATAGCTCTCCGTGTCGCCAACCTAAAGTGGTAGTGGGCAGGCTAGCTAAATGGTTAGATATGGACGGCCCAAGATCTGTGTGGCAAGCCTTGGAAGAGCCTTATGTCCAGCAGTGAATATCTTTCGACTGAGATGATAGGTAGGTTTACACGCTGTCACGGACACACGCTGAATCGACTTGTCATACTAATGGCTTATAAGCAACGCTTCGAGTGAGCTGCTTCTGGCGAGCCCAATTCGTCTGTAGAAGTCAGCAGCCAAGCGTAAATAACGACCCTAGTCCTGTCACGACTCATTTTGCAGTCGAAATCGACTAAGTTCGGCATCGAGTGTCATGGACGCTTTTTTTTTTTTTTTTGCAACAAACACTAGTCGCGTCTGTGTGTAGGAAAGCAACTCATCGTCCAAGTCGCTTACAATCTTCGTAATTATCATATATTTTTATTAAAACAATATGTATAAATAAAAATTTAATAATAACAATAATTACATAAGTTTAATATCATAAATCTAGCTGACCCGCGCAACTTCGCCTGCTTCACATTCGTTCAGAGAATTTTCCAGTTTTTGCAACATTTTTCATTGATGCTCCGTTCCTATTGGTCGTAGCGTGATGTTATATAGCCTATAGCCTTCCTCGATAAATGGGCTATCCTACACTAAAATAATTTTTCAGTAGTTTCTGAGCTTAACGCGTTCAACCAAACATACAAACAAACTCTTCAGCTTTATAATATTACTAGCTTTTGCCCGCGGCTTCGCCCGCGTTAATTTAGGATTTGACAATCAATTCGGGTTGTACTCTGCTTGTAATAATATAATTCAATCATGATTCGAAAGACACGTGGCGCCATCTGTTATCATAAGAACGTTATTGTTGTTTTCCTCGGGAACAGTCATTTTTTTCGGGATGAAAGGTAGCCTATGTCCGTTTCTGTACATTTGACAACATAATTATATGCAAAATTTCAGGATGATCGGTTCAGTGGTTTAGGCGTGAAAAGGTAACAAACAAACAAACTCATTTTAGCTTTTATAATATTAGTTAGGATAGTATAGAAGTATAGATATACTTATTATATGCGATATTTTTTATTCACATTATAGAATTATTTTGTACAGTACAGTGCTTATATAATGTATTACACTTAATATAATACTTTATGTAAGCAAGTCTTAAATGCTAATTTAACAACATTAGACATCTTCACGAACTCCTCCAGTATGAATTCTGAGCTGGTGCTATTGTTTGACTGCAAGGACCCATACGCTGTCACCAGATCACGAAGGACACTGTTAATGATGTCGTGAAATTTTCCTTCTATAGTGTATTTGCTTTCAGCGGATATCAAGGATGCAATCGCCTGAAAATAGTCATCAGATTTGTAATTCAATCTTTTGTTATCAAATAATCCAATATGCTGCAGCTTGTCCTTGGTAACTGGATTATATAGTTTTGCTTAAATTATTAAAATAATATAAGTACTAACGTAAATATTATGAATGCGCATGTAAGTTTGTTTGTTACGCTTTCACGTCTTTCACTCGACCGATCATAACGAAATTGCGCATCCACAAAAAAATTGTACCATAGCAAGCAATGTCGCGCGCATTAACTAGTAAAATATACTTATATATCTGCTTCATCTCAACGTTAGTGAATACAAATACTGTGCATGATGTTTTGATTCCTGCATCGGGCGAAATATTTATTTTGTCAAGGTATTACCAATAGCGCTATAGCAGGATGGTATCTACAGCTGTGCCCGGCGCCTGCAATCCATATACCCCCTATTACGTAGGACATAAAACAATAGCTGGTGAAAAGTAGGTATATGCGTAGCGTGATGTTATTATATAATATGACTTTCCTCAATAAATAAGCTATCCAACAATAAAATGATATTTCAATTAGAACCAGTAGTTCCTGAGATTAGCGCGTTCAACCAAACCAAACAAACAAACTCTTCAGCTTTATAATATTAAGTATAGAAGTATAGATTCTCTATACAAATAAATAAAATTGAAGTGTCTGTTTGTAATGTCAAAATAACAGCTTTTTATCTAATGCATATGAAAGTATATAAGGTACCTATACGAAAACATCTGTTTTTAAAATTTTTGTCTGTCTGTCTGTCTGTTTGTTCCGAGTAATCTCCGAAACGGCTGAACCGATTTTGACGGGACATTCACTGACAGATAGCTGATGTTATAAGGAGTAACATAGGCTACTTTGATTTTAGAAAAAAAATAGGGTTCCGCGGAGAGAAACACTTTTTAGTTAAAATCTACGCGGACGAAGTCGCAGGTAACAGCTAGTATTATAATATATCTACCTATTCTTTTTTCATATAGGTGTAAGACTAAGTTTGGACAAATATACATAACTGCACTAGCGTACTCTAGTAACATATAAAAATGTCAGCATAGGTATACACTCTTAATTCCTTCGTCTCCTTAGCCTTTATTATTCCCAAGTCACTTGCGGTCGGCTTTCTAGTCTAACCGGATTTGACTGGATATCAGTTTTTACACGGAGCGTCTGCCATCTGACCTCCGCAACCCGAAGGCTAACGATACCCTAAGGCTAGACCAGTATCAGGATATTAGCAGGCACTGACTTCCCAATAACGACCGCCATAGATGTTCATGGCAGCCGGGACCGACGCCTTAACGTGCTCTCCGAGGCACGGAGCAGGCGATAATTGTCGATCAATACGCACATAATTTCGAAAAGTCATATAACTTCCGAAAGTCAGAGGTGCGTGACGGGGGTTCGAACCCGAGACCCTCTGCATTGCAGTCTGTTGGTCTCCCCACTGAGCTATCGCTGCTAGGTATACACTCTTAATAATGTTCATTTATACACGGCCTTACTAGGAAGTCTAAATTTAATTTTTAAATCATCGCTCGTTTTAACGGTGAAGGAAAACATCGTGAGGAAACCTGCATGTCTGAAAGTTCTTTATAATGTTCTCGAAGATATGTGAAGTCTGCCAACCCGCAATGAGCCAGCGTGGTGGACTATGGCCTAACCCTTCGCACGCTAAGAAGAGGCTCGTGCCTAACAGTGGGACAATTAAATACAGGGCTGATATTATTTATTATTAGGAAGTTAGCACTAGGTCTGCCCGCACTAATTACAAATTGCTCTATTATATATGACACCAAGCTATTTTAGGCTACGCCGGAACTATTTGTTATTTAGCCATTTATCACGAGTAAGCTCCAAGTAATTAAAACAAAGAATAAAAATAACACTGAGACTCAGGATAACTACTTTATTCAATTAGGTATCCGGAACAATACCTATTTTATTTTGTACTAGATGTGCCCGCGGTTTCACTCGCGTTTATGGTTACTGCGCCTCTCCCGTGGGTGGTAGTGTGATGTTTTATAGCCTATAGCCTTCCTCGATAAATGGGCTATCCAACACTAAAAGAATTTTTCAATTTGAACCACTAGTTCCTGAGATTAGCTTGTTCAAACAAACAAACAAACTCTTCAGCTTTATAATATTAGTATAGATGAAAGTAACCGATGTACTTTTCTGTACTCCTGACTGTATGCGGATTACATGATGATCGGTCGAGTAGTTAAGGCATAACAGCATCACAAACTTACAATCTCATTAATAATATTAGTAGATACGTTTCATCCAGAAATAAGTTATATGCTTTAGGGGTGGCTTGTAATGATTTTCAATGTGAAAGGCGATGAAAATTTTTCGGGGTTTGAATATTTGTAACTCAATCACGTGAACACGCGTAAACCTATGCACGGATTTAGAATAAACTTGGTGCATTAATAGACAATGTATTCGACAAGCACATGAGATACATTTGTGGTGTGTGCAATGTATGTCAAATACATTGAAATTAAACAAACTATACGGATTTTATCGCGTTGTTTATTTTTTATAAAACACTATTATTACATAATTTTGAAACTTTAAACTACTATTGTTAAACACTTTTATTTACTAGTTATTGTTTACTTCTATTTAAGCTATGTAAATGACACAACTATTTAGATTTGGGATTAAATATAATGATCACTAAATTACTAATCGTGCAGCAAAATATGCTTACTAAAATATATCATAACGAGACCTATACGCCTCAATCACTGCATTCCGTCTCGGAAGGGTTAGGTTATGTTAGGTTCCTTCTTAAACCCTCCCAAAAATATGAGCCCCGCAAAGCGGGGCTCCGTCGCCGCGTCGACTTAGTTTTATCTCTTTAAATATATTTTGGTGTGCAATTAGAATTTTTGGTAAGCATATTTTGCTGTGCAGTTAAATACTACCCTTTAGATTTTATTTTACACTTTCCCCGACGTTTCGCTTGCTTTTCAGCAGAGGTCACGGGGAGACTCTATAAAATCCGTATGTAGTAGTTTAATTTCAATGTATAACATTCGCGTAAACATAAGACAATATTATGTCAAATACACTTTAAGATAGGCATTTATGTTTTTTGTGCTTTTTTAAAACCACTCACAGTATTTTGTTAAGCCCTGTATCGCAAAGGACTTTACATATACATATATGCAATTAACGGACACAACGTATACCCAGATTCAAATAAATGTGGGTCACACAAATAGTTTCCCGTTGTGGGATTTGAACCCACAATACTCTTTTTAAAGCACAAATCACTCTTTTCAAAGCATTTTGCCAGACTTTTTACACGTGCAGCCTGTGGGTTATATATACGCAGAGGGCCTATAACGCACTCCGCGTGCAATATAACAACGCTTTCAGTGTGCTTTTGGGGCTCCGGCGATTCTGTAGTGCATTAGGCATGTTTGCGGAGGCGCGTACAGATAGCTTTGAAGCTGTAATGCGAAAGCGGACAGCATCTCTGATGCAAAGAATTCGCCGGAGCAACAACAGCATCCTGAAGGTGATCATAGGTAGGCTAGACTGTCCCTTCCTGTGGCATTGGACGCGTAGGCATAGCGGCGGGGCCGGTGCAGCAGGAAGGTACATTAATTAATAATTTTTTTATTTTTATAATTGTATATACTAACATACTTTTTAAGTAATTGTTACTAACAAAATATGGAGTTTTTATATCTGAAATAAATGTTATTATTATATAATACTCTGAGCAATATCAGAAGCAACCGCATATAGATAGCTAACTTAAACCATATCTATACTAATATTATAAAGCTGAAGAGTTTGTTTGTTTGTTTGTTGTTTGAACGCGCTAATCTCGGGAACTACTGGTTCGATTTGAAAAATTATTTTGGTATTGGATAGCCCATTTATCGAGGAAGGCTATACGCTATATAACATCACGCTACGACCCCCCGAGGGCGGCGCAGTAACAATAAACGCGGGTGAAACTGCGGGAACATCTAGTGTGTAATAAATATTCTTAAACTTACTTTAGTTTTCCAGATATCCAACGCTTGCCGCAAATCTGTACCATTCATTGGGAGCTCTGCTTTCTCTATATTACGACGTAAGTTGACCAAATGACGAGTTTTACAAATATCTGGAAAATATCAATGCACGCAAAACACATTAAACATCAACATTTAGATATCGACTTCCCGGCAAGTAACCATCTAGCGATTATTATTTCGATTAAGAAACGTATATTTCTTATCAACATCTTCTTCTCCCTAGCCTTTCTTGCAGGTTTCTTCTCATAGGCTCTACCCTTTGCCTGAACCTAGCAACTAACCTAAATGTAGCTTCAGCAACTTAGTAAACTCACTAACCTATATACTTTGACGTTCATAAGTGTTACTTTGTGACCTAAATGAATAAATGATTTTTGACTTTGACTTTGACTTATTACTCCCAAGTCACTTGGGGTCGGCTTTCTAGTCTAACCGGATTTGACAGGAAATCAATTTTTACACGGAGCGACTGCCATCTGACCTCCGCAACCCGGAAGCTAACGATACCCTAAGGCTAGACCAGTGTCAGGATATTAGAGGGCACTGACTTCCCAATAACGATTGCCATAGATGTTCATGGCAGCCGGGATCGACGGCTAAACGTGCTCTCCGAGGCACGAAGCAGGCGATAATTGTCAATCAATACGCACATAATTTCTAAAAGTCATACAACTTCCGAAAGTCAGAGGTGCGCGACGTGGGTTCGAACCCGAGACCCTCTGCATTGCAGTCTATTGGTCTCTCCACTGAGCTATCGCTGCTTAATTACCTATTATATTAAATACATATATATTTACCTATTTTACAATTCTTTTCATCTTCTTCATTAGGGCAATCATTTTTACCATTACAAATATCTATCATATACACAAATGTGTTGTTATAGTTACAGGAATATTTCAATAACATAGCTTCAGCCACACACTCCTTATTACAGATTGGTAAAGGATGTACGAGAAGACTTATACCATACCAACAGTAACAACTATTCGACAGCAGTACGCGTGTGTTCCCAGTGTGCGAACGTTTCATGGCATAAACCATTTTAGCATTCAAGTCATACAAAAAGTCAAAAATTTTATCTAATCTTTCCATACTTGAAGATTGTAACATACGGTCATATATCATTACAAGCATTTTGAAAAATTTGTATCTAAGTTTTTTAATAGTTTGAATGTCTACGTCGAATTTTGCAAATCGATCAATCAATTTCCGTACAATATTCATCTGAATTATCATTTTCTCTTTCGTGTCTTTGTAATCCACTGATAATAATTTCTTAAACAATCTGCCTAAAATAACTTTATATGAAAATACAGCTTCATTATAAGTCTCCCATAAACCTGAAAGGAAACGTATAATTAGACACATACTGTATATTATATAGTCACACGTCCGACTGGGAACTCCCCTAGTCCAAAGAAAAGATAAGCGTCAAGGACTGGCGCATTAAGTACAGCAGGCTGCCAATTTTAGTTCCCATGTCATAAGTGGAAACCCTATTGCATCTACATATCCACAATTCATGCAGCTACTAAAAGTTTCTTGACAGAAATATTTTAAAACCTTAACCACATTTTCCTGGGAATCGAACCCAAAACTTAATGCAAAACACTCCCATTCACAACTGCTGCAGCACTGAGGCAGGCAGTCGATAATTAATTATTAGATAAGTGTGTAAAGAATGCCAAAAAGACGTATATTGTAAGTGACGAAGGCCAAAAAGCAGTATATTGCTTTCCGATTTATTTTCTTCTTAGCTTACAATGTTATTCTATTCGTGTAGCAAGCAAGTTAGAAGTATGCCCAGAACTAAACAAGTTACAAGAATACTTAGTTAATTTAAAGTTTATTACCTGTCGTACATGATGTTTCATCACTTTCATCAAAGCAGTCCAATTTACCATCACAGATTAAATCCAACGAGACGCTTAAGTCACCAGTATAAGATTCACATTCCCAACGGCTTAAACTATGTCTCTGCCAGCATACGCGTCTACATTCAGCATTACAATCTTCAGTTCTACAAAACTGATTTCCACAGGTGCAGGACTTTGGTGACCAGTTGGAATGGGTAACATTATTTGTAGGATCATTCTTGCTATCATGGAAGATTTCTGATTCTATGTTTTTCAATTCATCGTCTAAGTAATGGAAGCTGTCTATTTCATCAAGAGGTTTACATAGGTCTCCTTGCAATGCGTGCAAAAACGAGCTAATTACAGTTGTCATTATCGCTTCTTCATCGCTCAAGCGTTCAGGAATCAAACCGTCCGTCTCCAAACGTTTTATTTTCTGTTTTAATAAAATCTTTCGCTGACGTTTCCATTGCCATTTCAGTTCTACACGCAGAAATTTGTAGTTGTACAAGTAATCACTTTGTGAGTTAAATGGCAAGCAATCATTTACGATCCACTTATCTACATCTAACATTATGTCGAATGTTTGTTTCATTTTGTCATACACTGGAAATATTGGATTTATGTATTTATTTCATTCAGTCACATACTCAAAAAAAAATATAAAACAATTAATTAAGGCCTAATCATGTACATTAGGACCTCTACCAGATCGAATACTGGCCACAGCAGCAAATCTTAACGGATACTGGCCATCTGCCCAGGAGATATTACAAAAAAAAAAATCAAATCGAGCCAGTAGTTCCTGAGATTAGCGCGTTCTAACAAACAAACTCTTCAGCTTTATGATATTAGTATAGATGTGACATCGTTTAAAATACAAACATTGATCATTGATATTACAAAAGATAAGTCTGAATCATTTAATCTGGTTTTATTTGGCCAGAGCCAGTGTCCATAATGGAGGTCCAGAAAACGAGCGTTTTAAGCAAATACCGTGATATGCTTTGTATCGCCCACGACGCTTGCCGCAAAGGAGCATAAGAGCCGGCGTACATCTGGCAACGCGAAGCGTAAGGGCTCTTGTACACGCTAAGAAAAGTCGCCGGGCATATGCAAGAATTCGTGTCGTTTCTATCTGTGTACACTGCTTCGGCGCTGACCAAGAAAAAAATCTTGTCTGCGCTAGACTCGGCTAGACACGACGCGCGACGTTTTGCTGCGGTGTGGGCGGGGTAGATGAGGTGGTTCAGGTAGTTTTTGTACGTTTATTTGCGTGGACGTAGTTAAAATTTTCTTCACAAACAAACGAAAATTAATAACAGACTTGTCTAGTCTATCACACCCTACGCACAACTGCCCGAAAACAATCTTATCATTTACACGTTTCTATTCGTTTTGTCTGCAGTAGACACGATAAGTTTTCGTGCCTAGATCTGACAAAATTCTTGTCGTGTACATGATGAATTGGTCCTATCTGTAGCAGACACGGTGAAGTTTCTTAGCGTGTACAAGAGGCCTAAAGCACGTTGTTGGCTTGCCAAATGTGTGCCGCACATCACATCCGTGATCGTTAAGCTTAACTTAAGAGATGTTCTTTATTAACATCAAAGACATTATATTATTGTCTTATGTTTACGCCAATGTTATACATTGAAATTAAACTTCATAAGGATTTTGTCACGTTGTTTATTTGAGAACACGTCTTTCATTAAGTGCATAATATTGACTATAACACCATTATTATAGAACTTTACTACAATTTAAGCTATCCTTACTTCCTTACTAATATTATAAATTCGAAAGTAACTCTGTCTGTCTGTCTGTCTGTTACCTTTTTAAGGTTAAACCACCCAACCGATTTAGATGAAATTTGTTACAGATATAGTTTAAAACCTGGGGAAGGACATAGGCTACTTTTTATTGATATAGGTACCACGCGGGCGGAGCCGCGCGCAAAAGCTAGTTTACTATAATTAAAACTATTTATATTTAAGTTGACACTTTTCTCCGACGTTTCGGTTGCTTTACAGCAGCCATGTTCCCACTTCATGGGGAGACTAAGATAGTAGTTGTCTCAGTGTTCTGAAGTGTAGTTATATCAAAGTACCAACCTGAATATCATTTAATCATTGCGACGGTTAAGAACCAATCATGGCTATCTCAAAACAGCCAACTTTACAGGAGGCAGAAAAAACGTCTAGTATGTCGAAAAATAAAGTTATTGAAACAATTTTTATGAACAATTGGAGAGAAAATACGCTGAAATATGATACTAAAAGTTTAATTATACTAATATCAGCTAACACGAAAATAACTTGAGATAGGTGGTATTGGTACATTCAGTCTAAATAGTTATTCAGTATGTCGGAGATAGTTGTTATTGAAATAAGACACCACAGTTATTAATCACGTGCTTTAATTACCTTAATTATTATGTAAGAACAATAAAAAACGTTTAAAAATGAAACTTTGTTGTGACACTCACTCGGTAAGATTTGTTTCAGCTCTTGAAGGTGCTGATATCTAGATGCTGATATGGGAATTATGCTAGTATGTAAAGATGAAAAAAATATGTTCGGGTTTAAATTTTTTGGGCGGTGTGGCAAGACAAACCTGTCTTGATCAAAATAGAGTTTAACTTTAATTGTGTTTTCTTGGTTGTACAGAATAGCTCGTATGTCAGTTACCGTAGGATCGCCCGCTTTACGTCCTGGTCTTATCGATTTATACAGCCAAGTATGTACATGTATCCGCATAATTATTTACAAAATTGTGATCAATTTGAATTACTTCGTAAGGATTTGTTAGCCTTGCTTCTTTTGTCACGGACACATAATCGCATGGCAAATGTATTTCACGATTAGTGAGCTTTCGCTCAATCGCACTGTGTACAGAGTTGCACTCCATCTGAGTGTGACCTCGCTCAAGAAACTTTTGAGTTATATTGACTTTATGTTTAAACTTAAGTTTAAAAGCGCATTTGCCATAACTATTTTACGGTTTTGCTACGTGCAATCATCGGAATAAATAATTATTGGCAATTTCTGTGACAAGCAATGTCGTTCTATGTAGTCTATTATTTTTTTTACAAAAGTCAGATTGACAATTTCACCTAGTTCCTTAGCTGGGCACATTTGGTCTTGCCTACGCATACGCTTTTCTTGGGTCTTCTGTTTCTTCCATGCTTCTTTCTTCGCTGTACGACACCTTTTTCGGCCTTCATTAATATCACCGTATTCATCTTCACTGGTTTCGCAATCAGTTGCCTCATTATCAATAACTAAGTTTTGAGACTCAGGTTCATAATCATCGTAAGCATACAAATCAATTGGAAGCGAAGGGCTTACACTCCTGTATAAAATGTCGCCTATTAGAGGCGCAGATAAAGATCTTTTGGGGTATGATGTGATTTCAGTATCTTGAGTCAAATCATTCAATGATAAAAATTTCGAGTCCTTGAAATGGCTATTAAAAGTATTTAACTTTTCCAAAAGAGCACATTCTGGACTATCCAATATAATTTGTTTAGTGGTGCGATCAGAACTTGTATTTTGAGATACCGCCTCCGATGATTGAGGTTCTTTATCTTTCGGAATATTATCTGTAAATAATTACAAAGACACGAAAGTATCCACATTCAAAAGAACAAATACCTGACTGAGACCACCACGAAATATTAATCTAGACCACTGCCATTCCCCTTTCCAGGCTCACAATATCTATAACATCCTGATCAAACATACACAATGATGTCTGGAATATCAAAAATGATAGAAATATCAGCTTATGTGAGACTAGCCTCCTCCCGGAATATTGTGACATTTATGTGGGTATATATCTAATTAAGTGATAGACATAGAATCTAATCACCAACATTTAACCCTTCGCAATAAATAAATAATAAGTAACTCACCGCTGAGAATATTATTATATTCGTCCTCATTTCTCAGCATCAACAAAATCTTATTTGATCTAAGCCCTTGAATTAACCGATATGCCATTTTACTGAAATAAAAAGATAGTTATATCAACAATTAACGATATAATTTTTTTTAAATATGTAAATTAAACCGTTTTCACTAATTATCAAATATGTATAAAAAATTCACTTACCAACTTGTCGAAACACGTACAAACAAAGACTGACTGTTGACACTCCCCCAGGCCCATCTATCACCCAGTAGATCAATCTATCTCTTTCTAATTGTTACACTTATATGCAACCGCAACACCTCTCGCTTATTATTTCATTCTCGCTTTGGCGACGGTGCAGTAATGACGCTTATGATGATACGTGGTATTGGCAAAACATTTTTCGCCTCATTAAGTTAAGTTAGGTGATATTTCTACAGCACATATCTCAAAAGTATTTGTTAATTTTGATATAGCCGAGAGACCATGCTGAGCCAAATTGAATTTTAAATCTATCTGCTTAAAAAAGTGAAAACCCCAAAAAGTTGAGATAGATGTTATTGATTCTTAACCGTCGATTCAAGTCAAAGCATCATGAAGTCTAGCTATGTTTTGCTTCTTCTTAGGTTTGGCTATTTGAATTACTGGATCACAAGCTGGTGGTACATTCCAACCATCTTCTCTATTGAAATTAGGATGTTTTTTGATTTCAATAGACTCGCGAAGCATTCTTAGTAGGAATTGGTATTCTTTTGCGAGTATCTGTGGTTTGTCAAACCGTAGGTAGTTGTTAGTCCCGGCCTGTTGCACGTGTTCACACACAGCAAACTTTAACGAGCGTTGGTGTTTAACATCAGCTATGTTATGTTCTTTTATGCGGTTGCATAGGCAAGAGAAGCATAGGCTCCGTTATGAAATAAAAGTGTTTTAAAATACACAACGCGACAAAATTCGTATAAAGTAGTTTAATTTCAATCTAAGACGTTATTCGAGACAACTAACACCGGCGTCCGTCGCATTCACGAATAGTGTACTAAGTACTTAGAACGTAATAGCCAACGAAATGAGGGTTGTTGTCACGTAGGGCTCGAATATCAACACGCCATACGTGTAATTTGTAAGTATATTGCAGGATATGTACATAGGTACATATAGCTCACTGTTAATGTAACCAGTGATTATATTGATACATTATCTAATTAGGTACACCTCTATGTCTTAAGAGAAATGTTTTAACATACCTAAACATTTTTCAGGTGTAATATATGTATGTACGACTATAATAAATAAATAATCACAATACCTTCACCAGCGCAATTTCTTTCATCTATCTTGTCACCGCAGTCAGGCACACCATTACAAAGCTGATCTAATGATATTGTTGTCCCGTCACTACAGCTGAATTTCTGCACGGATTGTACACGAGAGCAAATTTCTGCTATGGTTTTATCGCAGCTTGGATTAATTGACGTTTCACTCAATATATTATTGAAATAAACTTCGAATTGCTTGATGCGTTCTATACTAATTAAATCTGTATCTTTGCTAGATGTATTGTTTTTCATAATAATATCTGCATCAACTATGGTGACCACATCTTCATTAACTTCACATGATTTATTTTGGATGGCAGCAAGTGTGTCGTTATTAGCGCGCGTATTGTTCCCAGATGTCGCTTTGCTACCAGATAGCGTATTGTTGCTAAATAATGTATTTTTGCCAGAGTGCGTATTGTTGCCAGATAACGTATTGTTGTCAGATAGCATATTGTTGCCAGAGCGCGTATTGTTGCCAGAGAGACTATAGTTACCACTGTGCGTAGTGTTGTTAACAAGCGTACTATTATCAGTAAGTAAATTATAATGAGCGAATGTAAGAACACCCTTATTTCGTGTATTTGATGTGATTAGTTTCTTCATTGCTAGATTAAGACCCTGTGTCATAAGATCTGTAAATTCATCAAATTCATATGGGTTACGTTGCATTGCTTCGTAATTTTGTATCAATTCCAATATCCTTCTTTTAATTCTGTA
This sequence comes from Catocala sponsa, assembly GCA_963564715.1. Classification (NCBI taxonomy): domain Eukaryota; kingdom Metazoa; phylum Arthropoda; class Insecta; order Lepidoptera; family Erebidae; genus Catocala; species Catocala sponsa. The sequence goes on from OY751337.1 coordinate 5,669,211, forward strand.
CAATTTAATCCGTCTTTCTTCAGAAGTGTCAGAATCGTTTAAATATGATTTAGTAAGTGTCTCTATTTTATTGGCCAAATCAATTATAACGTGTTTTTTTGTTTGATTGACAAGTATTGTAACATTATCCTCATGAAACATTTTATTTTTTAAGTCTTTGGTGATGAAGTTTTTGCTTTCGTCTGGTGATACTACAGTTTTCTTATGATCAACATCATTGTAATTTTCATGCGTTCCATCTGTTTTGTTGCATATTGCGACATGTGTTACTTTACCCATAATCTCGAGGTCTTCTGCGTCTTTAGTCGATGCGGCTTTATGTACGTCTTGCGCTAAAATATATTTACATACTTACAAGTAAAGATTTCTTTATTTTCTAATAATAAGACTAAAGAAACTAAGATAGAAAGTCTATATAACGAAAAACTAAATCATAAGTAATGTTAATACATAACCATGGTCACACAAAACCACTGTGAAGCTTGTCTGGTGGTCTTTTACCTGGATCGTTAAGAAAAAGTACTACTCCATCTATACGGTCTGATTCAGTTTAATTAAGTGGTTTCGATTCCCACACGGAACAAATATTTGTTTAAGTCTGTGTGTTCTTTGAAACTGTTGTTTATAAAGTTCCCTGCGGCATAGACATTATTCCTAGAGTAGCCGCAAAATGTTATTCTACACAACTTGTTTTATATTTGGCGAAACTATCAAGGTAAGTCATGTAACATAACGATTTAATTAACTGAAAGATATAGGTACCGAAATGAAAAAACAAATGTAAAGGCAAATAAGCACCAAAACAGGCGTAGGTACTCACACAATAAACGCGTGCGTACCGCTGTACGCCCTTTAAATCAATTGAGTATAATACTTTTGAAAGGGCACGCATTAAGGGACACAATGTGATAAAAGGCATGCAGGTTCAATCAAACAATTGTGTGCATGATTTTTAAAACCAAGACTAGTAGGTAGGTACATGAATTACGTAATAACTTAGAAATTAAACGAATTGATTTATGTGAAACAATATTATAATTACCATAGCTGCAGTCTTCAAAAACAAATAAAATTAGAAAAGCAAAATAAACTTTCATTTAATAAATTTATTTAAAAAAAAAATTATCAATTTTATTTAGAATTTAGGTGTAGGTATAGAGTGTATATTCGAATGCTTATATTTAACGATGTAATGTAATAAAAGTGGTAATTACCAATAAATAATTATGTAAACATTCGTTAGGCGATAACATTATTCGTTTTAATAGAGACTACGAATGATGCATGTACCTACATAAAATTTCCAATGTTATCGCAGCCATAAATATTCATCACTTGAAATTAAATAAAAAAATGGTCATGTCTTAATAAAATCCACAAAAATATTTCTTTGTTTGTAGCAGTGAAATAAAATATAAATGCACGTCCATTGTTTTATGGACGCAACTTTTAATGGATTTGTCACTTTCTTTAATATACCTTAGATGCAATGGAGTAATTATACTTATTTGTATAGTAAGATTGAAAACACGTTATATTTCAAAACGTATATTTGAACTTCAACAATTCAACTGCAACAAACTGACATTCGATTGATTCGATAACATAACCTCAATTTCAGACTTTTTCATCATAGTAATATTAGTTTACTTATTACAGACACACTATACTAGAAAAGAGATATGAATACTTCTATAATAAAACTAGCACAAGTAAGTTATATCTTGAATTCATACACAAAATGTGACGTGATTACTTAATTTTTCATATTCTATTCTGTTTCAATGTTTACAGTCTAGTATTGGAACGACAGGTATCATAGCACAATGTTCACCTGTCCTGGCATCGCAATTGCACACTTCTGCTCCACTGTGCCGGGTAGTGTCAGGAAAGTACAGGATCACCAAGAAACGAGATAGACCGCTTACTTACGAAATGGCGAATCCACCACATTATATTGCTCACCGCAAATCGTGGAACTCTTGGAATACTTGTGAGTTTCTTTCTGTTTAGACCCGCTTTTACCTTAGTTATTTGGTATGGAATCTTCACGACTCCGAAGGCATTGACTAGTTGTCGCCAGGGTTGATGGCTTTACAAGCTGGTTAAGACGCAGAAGGAAATGGATTTATGGTCACAACTATAACAAACACAATATGTATAGAGTTTATTAAAAGCCAAAATATTGAAATAAAATAGCTGCAAAGGAATACTTAGTATGAGTTAGTCTGCCCAAACCACACACATTGTGGTTATTTAATTCCAAGTAACAAATTGAATAACAACTATTTAATAGTACATTTCTTTTTAAAGCTAACTTGAAAGATGGTCTCCGTCGATCAGAGACAGCTATTGAGGATGAGTTCATTAGAAGATTTATGACTGGCACTTGGCATGGACTCGTTTGTAGTGAGGTAAGTCCTAACAGAACAACTTCAGTACTTTTACACATAAAACTTTGTTTGATATAATATATACTTTTTGAGGTTTTGTTTAACCTTTTCAATGCCAACGACTTGTATAGAAGTAAGAGATTTTCATGCCCTCAGTGCCATGACTTTATTAGAAGTAACTAGGTACTGTAAAAAAATAAATTTAAGACATTTAAAGGTTTCTTTGTTTTTTTAGAAGATCTCCCTGTCTCCAGGCATATTTTCTTATTTTTCACACAAAACAAGCTCTAGTTTTATATTAACGAAAACAGAATCGCCTCAAAATTTTTTAATGCCTCTAGTGTCAAGCACTTGATATAAAGTAGGTTATTGATGGGACACAATAGTTACCACATTATGATTTATCTTTTTGAAATGTTTATAAATACCATAATTAAAAAAAAATTTGGTCATTAAATAACATTCATATAATAAACTGCAAAATTTTAACTAGATTTTCTTTCTAAATCAAAATTTATGAGTATGTTTTATCTCACTTAACTATTGTCGATAATGAAACACTCCATTTGAAACACTCATCCCTACAAAATGGCGAATTGTTTGGCTTGATTTCCTCCTACGCTGATGTCGGTCGCCGATATCGGTCGAGCGTACGAATATACACTAGTAGTGGTGTGATAAACTGCTTAATTTCGACAATGCTTACAACGTTGTGTTTAAATATGGCACTAAAAGGGACCTCGGCTAGTAATAAAATAAATGTGTATCTAGTAGACGATATTTCATCAGCTGTTTATGCTATTTCCTACATAGCACATTCTGACAATGAATCCAAAGAACATGAATAATTTCTCAAATAATGTACCGGTAATAAGCTGAAGTGTAACAGCAAACACAGAGAGAGAGAGTAGAAATCCAGATTCACATATTATAGAATTTAAAATTATTTCAGGTTATAATCAAACGCCAGTTCAATCATATTCGTGTGGCGGCCATCGTTAGGCGCGCTGTGTCACCCATGAAGATGTACTTCCTCCTCGGCTACACAGAGGAACTGCTAGCTAACTGGCTACAATGCCCTGTCACCTTAGAACTCCAGACCGTCGACACTTTCAAAGATGTTGTGTTCAAATATATCTAATGCGTTAGTACTTCTGTAGTGTAATCTATTAGCTTTAATAAAACTATGTATATAATCCATTTAGTCTTTATTTATACCCATCATATAATAATGTAGAGTATTATCCATTACAACCAGTGAAGGCCTCCACCATTTCTTTACACATTCACAAATATCGTTTTACTCAGCTACTTCTTATACATGGTAATCATAAAAATATGATGAGAAGGGAACCTGATGAGTTAAAAAAAATAAAAGTCGAGCGATAAAATTCATCTTATATTTTTTGATTCCTTCAAATATACATAATGTATCAACAAACAGAACAGCGAGACGCGGGCCGCGCGGCCGCACACACACGTGCCACAGCCGGCGCACACACATACACATACCCATGCGCACACGCACATGACCGCTCCAACACTGTATCGAGCCGCGACCGAACTTCTGCACATACGCTTCGTACTTTTATAGATGTTTCTAACACTTACGTGAACCAAACACCGATTGATTTTGGGATCTTTATATTTCTGTATTTGTTATTGAGACTATTCGAAACCTTAGCGTCGAAATATTTATAATAGTTAGTCACAAAGCCAAGCGGTGTTCGTTTCTAAAACTGAGAGTACATGTACATTCCATTTTCATAAGACAATTTCTCTAATTTTTTCATAAATGCCTATGGTGTCTCTCTCAGGTAAATTTGTATTGTCTATCACAGTGTCGTAAAGCATTTGTCCTTACATACTAGTGAGTTAAACATTGCGATCTTATCATTAAATCACCATAAAACACATTTTGTAAACTCGTTAAGGTGCTTCAGAAAATATTATTTTTTCGTTATCATGATATTATTTTTTTAAAGTCTCAAACAGTCTTTCATATTGAGCTAATTCGGTGCCTGTGGAATGTCTGTCGAGAGTGGAGACACCTCGCTGGGTGAAGGCTAACAGTGACTGTTCCGTGGCTGTCTGTTCTCAGTGTGCGCAGAAGTCCAAACGGCTGACAATAATATGCGACGGCTCGCTCGTTGTTTAGCATTAATTGTTATCGAAATTACATATTTACAAATTAAATATACACACAACATGAAGGCTTCTCGTGGTTAATTCGAATCACTATCCAAAACTTTTAACGGCATCGTTGAAGCTTCCCGACCCGGCGACGCAGCAGGATTATTTAAACACAGAAGCCTGAATATTTACACAATGAAACATGAACGTATAATACAGATATGTACAAATAAACATGATTCCAAAAGGAACAGGCATTAGTGACTCGGAAATAATAAAAAAATGACGATTCATATACGACAAGTATTGGGAGGTTTCAACGACGCGAACAAAAAGTGAATTTTCACAATTTTGGATGGCATCAGTTTTTTGTAAATCAATAAATATACCTACAGTGTAATATAACAAATGAAATGTGCGATATAAGTTCCTATTTCAACGCTACACACTGCTAAAACTATTAAGTAAAATGTCCATCAAAATTCTATTAAAAATAAAGAGATCATAATTATATGTTCTACAAATAAGATAAACTTGTTGCAATAAAGCTCTATATTATTCATAAGCGATACTCGCGCATCGCGCTCCAGTTCTGTTGGTTTGTTGAATACTGTGTAGTGATGTCACGCGACGCGCGTAACTATTACTCACTGTTATGAATCATGTAAAGCCAAATCTTAGAAGTTAATTGTTGCCTATTGTTATATTGCTATTATTCTGACGTCGACTGATTGCAGCTATATAATATTATGCTTCATAAGATATTGTATAATTACTGACAACACAGTAAATGCAAAAATACTCACTACATTTTTAAACACCTACCTATACGTGATATTTTTGAGATGGAAACATTGGATCGATTCGAATACTCATGACGACTTAAAATTTAACATAATATGAAATTGTAGAGTGCGAAGGCAAATTGAAAAATGGACGTTGAAATTGTTCCTGGGCCAAGGTGAAGAGGTATGAAGTGTCGCGAGCGGTGAGTCGCGCGCCCCGCGGCTGGACCAGTCTCAACGCCGCACTCGCAACTGTCTTAAATACATACCTACATTAATTTACACGAGTACTAGAACAAGATCATCATGATATGATTTTAAAATCTACTGTACTTAGAAAAATTATACAGCGTCAGTAGTAAAATTTGATTCGTATAAAACTTCATTTTAACACCATTTATCCTAAAAGTAATAATTCAATATACCCTTTTTATGATTTGGCTTAATTTTTCCACACAATACATCAGATAGATTACAAGAGAGACGTATCCCTATCACAATCACATTAGTAACATTAAAAATTAAATACAACAGCACCTGTCGTTTGATATACATAATCATAATATAATATACTGAATAAAAATATTCAAAATCAATTATTCGATATAAATAATTCCGATGGAGATGACAAAAATAAGCGTAGATACAACTATGCAGTGGTCCAAATAGTAATCGTTTACTAATAATTATATAAGTGATCTGATTTTGTAAATATCACCAGCGACTCCGATGAACAACTAACGCTCGACAACCGGCGCTACCCGCCGCGCCACGCGCCACGCGCCACACGCGCCACGCGCCACACTCACACAACATTTGTACTACGCCAGTATGCTACTCCGCCGCGCCGCCTCCCCCCGCCCCGCCCCCGGCCGCCCCCCGCCGCCCCACAACTTCTACTATCAACTTACTAAAACTAAAAATAAAATGCATCTAACATCGTTTCGCAATTTTAGACCGACCCTCTCGTGACAAATACACGAATACTGAACTGTTTCGACCACACCGAACCGAACCTTAGGAGCTAAACGTAATTATTTTGTGAATTGTAACAACGATTCTTGTCTAAGTGTGGAGAAGGGTCGCGATCATCACATAATATAAACCTACTTACCGCTAAAGGGGGCGTCCGACGGCGACTGACCGCTGAAGGAGACCATTCGTAAAAAACTCAAAGACTTACGCTAAGCTAAACAACTCTCCACTTACATACGCAGATAGATGTCTAAGAAACTCACGAGGGATAGAGGGAGATACAGGGGGGTTGGAGTATACTTGTCTCGCTGAGTAGTTTGTTGGTACACTCGATGCCAAATTAACCTAACACCGACCGTCCGCCGGCCTTTGTTCAACGCCGACACCGCACGACTGTACCGCGACAACTAAACCGAACGTCATCAAGTCTACTATACCGTTACAAATGCCGTCTAACACCTAATCACTTAATAACACCTAACGATCAGTGAGACAGCCTTCGCGACCAAGAAGTTTACGTAACACCCGAGATTTACCATACGCGCTAATTATTACAAAACAAACTATGTACCATCACGTTACCAACACAAATGGGGTATGAACAGAAATCCTATTGGAACAGATGCAGCTGTTACCGCGGAGACGATGGCTCGGCACCTGTGGACGAAGGCACTCGGCAGACACTTGCGACACTACGTACATGTCTTTTATATTAAACTCTATTACTATAAAAACTCGTGCAGTTTTACATGAAACTTCTTGTTAGGGACTGTGCTGTGTATTAGACACGCGACAACTCACAAATGAGACAAAACGAATCTAAACATCACTATGTGTACATTGTTCCTGTAGACCCGCCGGCCGACGCCCAGCCGAGGCCCGGCCGACACTTAAATACTTTATGATACAACACCCTATCGTCATCACATACATTATCCCTTAAGATATTTATAATTTATTGCACACACGTGATGTCACTTCATAGGCAGTGTTAGATTTAACAATGGTCTCTCTATAAACTTTATAATAGATAATTAAGTATCAAAAATAATTCAAATATTCTATTACATTATTAAACATTTATGATAGCTATGATACAAACCCGGCCGCGAATTGTAACAACTAAGCGCTCCACACACGACGAGCAGACCGACCTACGTCGTAACTTGCACACTATCAGTAATTATAATTATCTATATACTTAATTATTTCTGTTTTAAATAATGATGGAAAAATAATTTATCTTGATCTACAACAAGACAGCATAAGTAAATAAATGATATCTTATGTTGAACAATAACAAAAGAAAAGTAAAACTGATGAGCTTTAAAGTGTCATTTTATAAGATTAATTATTGTAGGTAGAAAACCAAAACAATGTCAAACCAGAATCCTAACTAATATTATAAAAGCGAAAATGAGTTTGATTGTTACCTTATCACGCCTAAACCACTGAACCGATCATTCTGAAATTTTGCATATACGTTGTCAGGTGTACAGAAACGGACATAGGCTACCTTTTATCCCGAAAAAAATACTGTTCCCAAGGAAAACAACAATAACGTTCTTATGATAATAGATGGCGCCACGTGTCTTTCGAATCATGATTGAATTATATTATTACAAGCAGAGTACAACCCGAATTGATTGTCAAATTCTGAATTAACGCGAGCGAAGCCGCGGGCAAAAGCTAGTTATATATAAACTTACTCTTAAAATGATTTTCTATCTTACAATGTAGCAACAACAGTATTATTATTGTAAGGTTTTAGGAAATGTAACTCGAAGAATTGTTAAAATCTATTATGGATCAAAATGAAAACGACTATTAACAATTTTTTAATAATGTATTTTAGGTAACGGTTCCTCACATTAAATGTTTGGTTTATTTCTGACTAGGTTCGAGTGCAACCTCCATCCAGAGGCAGAAATACAAAGTACGTATCCTAAGGGCCTTTTCATTGTCATGCGTGTTTGCGCCCGCATGCAGGCCAGGCGCGCATGCGCGTTGCGGGCCGCACGCAGGGCAGATATTTTTCGCCCCGCCGTCCGTGCGCCGCGTGCGTGTGGCGCGCATGACAATAAAAACATGTATGATACGATAGGTTGCGGGCAGCACGCATGCGTGCCTGGCCTGCATGCGGGCGCAAACACGCATGACAATGAAAAGGCCCTAACACTCGGTTTTTAAAAAGCAATCAACGAAGTGTCAAAATCAAACACATGTCAAGTGATTTAATTGGCTGTTAGGTTCGGTTCCTATATCAAGAAACGAGTCGTTTACCTACGGATAGTAAATTGTTGACACATATTCTATTAAAATATATCAACTTTTTACTGTTCGTAGCTAAAACGACTTGTTCTTTGACAGGAACCGGACTTAATTCATTCAACCAGTCCATGCCGTTGTTAACTTGTGTTGATCTATATTTCAGAGACCAAGTGTGCACTCTTGTCAAAACATGCTAATGTAACCGCTTCATAAATTATTAAAATAATTGAATGAACAGATACGAAAATAGAACTTATAATTTATAGAAATAAACTGTATATAATGATAAGAGAACGACAAATAAGATTTACATAATTGCTTGCTATATACTTCAGAGTGCAAGTTACGAGGGCCGGTAGTCACGACGTGCGTGTCACAACACACGTTGGCACACGACAATAAACAAACAACTAGAGTGTAAAGTATAAAGCGTCGTCTAAACACAGAGCACACAACATGTCTCACTGATCCACACTCGAGCACTCGAGCGCTCGAGCACTCGCCCCCTCGCACCGAGACACCACACAATCACGTACATTGCATAAATATCCCAGAATAAAAAATATCATCTAAATAATATACAGTGGAGGAATTTAGAATCACTAATTCGTAAATGGACGTTTGTAACACTCACACTGAATGAGGACGTACATGTTCTAATATTTTGTTGTATTAGTTATGGGCTGAAAAACTGCAAGCTCGCGTAGGTACTGTGTAGGCCAAAAGCATAGCGACTGGACTGTCTGTTAATGCAAATAGACTATGAGGCACAGAAAATCGGATCTTAAATTGTAGCAATCTTATTGTAATCTTAATGTAGCATGATAAAGACAAGGCTATATAAAGTGTATAGCGCCATCTCATTCGCCCGCTAAAGTAAGGTTACTATAATATTCTACAGACAGATGATATCGAGCTATAGAGTTATACTAGGTATATTTTTAGCTGGGTTCTAGATTTAGGTAAAAGTTTCTGTTTGAACATCACATCTAAGGCATTGAATGTGTCCAGTTGTCTGAAATATGGAATTTATGCGTGATCTTGTACGTTATGGGAAACTGAATTAAAAAGAAATGGCTAGCAATGTTCGAGAAAACAAAACATGGCGCCCTGCTCTTATTAGCACGGCTAGCAACACAAAAGACATCAGGCATACTCGGCTTATTCGTTGGATGGTGTTCAACCATCTAAGCCTGTTGATTTAAAAACGGAGGGACATTACTAGGTTTAAAAAAGGATACTATAAAACGATTAAACTATGAACGGATCACACATTTTATCCTGTGTACGTACTCAAGCCAACACTTTCGACAGATGATATCAGCCATGTGTGCAATCAGAGACAAGTTTCATTGCGGCGTATGAGTCGTGTTATTAGTTTTATAATCCTCGACAGACATCAATGTACTTTATATTGTATTCCTCCACTGTATAATACCTACATTACATCGAAAAACTAAGCGTAAAATTGTTGTCATAATAGACTGAAAAAATATTTTTATCTTTATGATTCTATTACAATTTTATTGACACAATAAGCGTAGGTCTCAATTTAGTTCATTCATATTTTATTGTATCGATATTTTAAAAATCACTACTATATAATTTTAATCAGATTCGTTATAAACAATTGCACTCACTTTCGCCTCGCACTAAACTAACATACATAATCACTGCCAAAACATATTTATTGTTATCATGTTAAACTTTCATGCATTTAACTAGTATAATACTACGCTACGGCCCGTTATCTGTTCACTGAAACAACTTTAACTACGGTTTGAACTACAAGTTTACACTGAAAGTGCGGAACGCTGTTGTACGCGAATGTACCGCTCAAATACACACTTAGGCAACATCAACGTATGTACTGATGTACACGGGAATAGTTTTACAAAGTATATCTTCGTGTTATCTCGCCTAGAACGACGTAGACAACAAGATACTTACATTATAAAGCTATCCTTAACTAATTCAGCTTTTCTTTGTCTGTATAAACCTACAGATCAGTGGCACAAATTAGATAGATATACAGAACCCACTCGATACAAAGTATAAACAGACGCACTCATAGGCGTATACGATTTCGTATCAGTACGGGCTAATGAATAAATTATCTTTCGCTCGCCTTAACCCGAAATAACACACACGCATATATTTGTGAATGTTTGAACAAATTATAATCAGACGGCAATCCGTATCTATCTAATTTATGTCAGTAATATTTTTCTAGCTACAAAAAATTAAATTCCGCGCTTCCGTATAAACTATAAATTATCTATAATTTAACAAGCTGAAACACTGTCACCTAATATTATTGAGCAAAACAAAATTTACATAATCGCTTAGTCGGTCGTTAGAAATTAAAAAAAAACATTGTACTAGGTGTACCAATAGTCCAGTGAAGAGAGAACGACGTTCGGCATCAACTCTCAACGGTATACAAAATACATTTGAAAACTATCAACTAAATAGAGTCGACTTAATAGAGACGGATTGTGTCCAGACAGTATTATATAACAAAAATAAAAAGTTTTAAACACTCTATGAGATGGTTTTAAGTAAGTACTTAAGACTAAGTTATTTGTACATAAACGATTCATAAGCTAGTTACTGATATTTGTGTGTAATGTCTATTGAAATATAATAGAATACTATATTGTTTCAAATATAGTCCATTGTAGAATTTATATAAGAAATACTACAGTGGACTGAATCACTAAATACATAGATAAAGGCGTTCTGCACCTATGTATTTTGTGACTAGAGGTATTCTATTAAACTTAGAACCGTAGTAGATACGTCATGAGATTCGAGCTATAATGATTACACTTAACTTAGTAGGTCGTATAGTACCCGTATGCTTCAGTTTGTTGAAGATATATATCGAGATATCTGTCGTATTGAGCTTCGCACTAGGAACAAGGGGGTTTCTTTGCGAATCCCAATCATAGTGTTCAGCTAAGCCGTACCTAATGACGTATCACCAAACGTTATCACAACTTGTCAACCAGTGTAGTTCCATAAGGCAATGTTGTTGATATAAATCAGGGTAATTATTTACAAGAGAAATGGATACAAACTAAATATTCAATCGTGTACTATAGAGGGTTTATTATTAAAAATTAATCCTATCTCTAGTACTGAGAGCGTAAAGTAAATCGTACGAATGAATTAGTTTACACTCTTAGTAACATTGTTTACTAATGTTGTTTCACACTGCTTACAAGCTATAGTAATATTTGGCTGACCTGCTTCTGGTGTCAAGAAAACTGACAACAAGAAGCGTGACCCGTAAGAAATATTTGTAGATACGCAGGTGACGTCATATACAAATGTTTGTGACGGGTTGTGGGCTAGTGTGCGGTTCTATTGTGTGTGTTTGTGTGTGAGTGTGTGTGTGTGTGTGACACAATCCGCTCATGGTGGCTAGTGCTTGTGCGGGGCGGGGTCGCGGTCGCGGTGGCGGCGCGGGCGCGGCTCGTGCTACCTCCGCCCGATGAGCCCGTTGGAGTTGCCGCTCGCAGTCGGCGACATCTCTAGCTCTACCAGTAGAGGGAAGTGGTCTGGAAATATAAACATCAGTTAAAGATATATTGTTCATGATATTATGCTCGATAAATGTACCTACATTCGTATTATGTAATAAAGTTTTGCGCACATTCATAAGCTCTTATCGGAATGAAATTTCAGTGTTTGTGGTTAATTCTAAACTGAACCGAGTTAAGAGTATGAATGAGTAATGACAATAAATTTTCATATCGATTTTGTATGCTTTCTAATCGATTATTTTAAAATCGATACTCATATAATTTTAGTTACATCCCTTGATCGAGTATATCTTATCTACCACATAATATGGCAAGTCCGTATATTAACAAAAATTTATTTGGTATGTTGGGAGACGACGTCCGTCGCTATTAGTTTTACCATATGCCAGAACCAAACTACTGGCAAAGGCTCCTCTTACCCGATCTATTAGGGTATTGAATGAGGTTCACTGCCGCAGTGATATATTAATGGATAATTTGGGTGAATTGGCAAAGGTTATGTTATATGTTGTAACGTATTGCTATAATTAATTAAATAAATAATCATTTTTAAGCTTGTTTTTAAATATGTAGTACTGTATCTAAGTCTTGTGTTTATTTGTGTGTATTTTTATATAATAGTAGTTTTTATGTGTTTAGTAGGTGGTTATGTGTGTGTATGAGTAGTTTTATGTTTATATTTAGAATAAAATGATAAATTATGTAGCGCACTGTCGAATTGGGTGTACCTGTAAGGACAGTTGCATGATGTAAATAAATAAATCCTGCGCCTGATCTTGCCGATCGTGTCGAATAGTCGTACCGAACTATAAAGTTGAGGACATATAATAGCCAACTTTCATGTGCTTGCGCACACACTTAGGCATAAATGTGTGTGTTTAATATTTCATGCACAGATGCCTATCTGCTCATGAAATATTCTCTCCTTGACCGAAATTTGGTCTCAAGGATCTTATCGTATTTATAAATAAAGTAGGATGCTATGGAAACGTTAAAGTCTCACCTGAAGGTATGTGCGGGTGCGGACAGCCAACGACTTTGTGTTCCCGGAACCAATCTTGCGAGAGCGGGCCCAGCAGGCCGAGCGGCGTCATCGACTGTTTGCTATAGAATATGTAGTCGATTATGCCTTTGAAGTCAAACCTGTAACATTATAAAATATACGATTAGTACTGGCCTAAGATAGAGAATAATAGAGTTTTCTCCCAACTTCTATAAATTACTTTCTATTTGATTTTTTGTTAGTCTTGTATTGTTCTACAACTATCAATGAGTTATCTTAAGGCACGTCTATAAGATTGGGTCCCAAAAGACATGAAATCCGCCATTGTTCTTTAAATATTGCACACTGACTGTTAAACATATTATTTTAGCGCTACATCTCATTGTCACCATTTTATAGTTTTTAGTTTTATGTATACCTACCACTCTCAACTTGTATAATGTATTATGTATTTGTTTTACTCGTGGTAAACGGAGTGTATGTCACAATTAGTTACAATGTTTAGAACCATACAATTTTAAAATTTGTTATTCTGATGTTGTTAGTTACCCACCCAATAAAGAGAAAAATAAAATAGCTCTCGCACTTGAATTCGGTAGAGACGCTAATGGATAGTAAGGTTATTCCTCATACTCTATGGTCACTTCAACAGTAATAATAAAAACCGCCAAATACGGCTTTTGACAGCAGCTGTGACAGAATTGACAGGACCTTACTCGCTAGTGGCGCCGTCTAGTAAGTTACTAACGTGTAATTAGTGTAGGGCATGATATCCTCGCTGTAGGCCGAGGCGAGTTTGAAGTTGTGCGTGAACTCGTGCTCGGAGCCCGGCATGCGGCGCAGCGACGCCGCGTAGCCGAGCTCCTTGAAGTCGCGGTGCTCGGACGACACGCGCCCCGCAGACAGGAACTCCACCACACCTGCAAACGAAACACACACAAATATTTAAAATCACATTTATTTATTTATTCAATTTTGGCATTTCAACGATTTATTGAAGTGAAAACTTCTTTAGGCGCGTTGAGCACTTCTTGGGTGAACAAAAATCATGGAACTCACGTCATCGTCAAGCATCCACGCTTTATTATTTTTGGCATATTAACAATATCTCAGGTGCGTCCTACGAAAAAAATAACGAAAATTTGACCCCCTTAATAACCCTTAAAAGAGTATCAGGAACTAGCATCCGACCCGCCACTTTCCTTTTTCTTTTTTTTTTGATTTATAAAGAAGTCTTTATGATCAAGGATTAAAGTTTTAACTTCTATCGGCAGTCCCCAAAGACTGCCCCAATTTCTTTATTAATACACTGTAAAGTACCTTAATGTTAATTATTATCATCCAGAGCGAACTTGTCACTCACAGATGGTACCACTTACAGATTTCAGTCGTATTTACAAAATCAAATTAAACTAAGTTCAGTAAAATTTAATTTAATCACAATAAATTGAATAAAGTGAAATTATATTAAACTAGCTTTTGCGCGCGGCTCCACCTGCGAGGTAACTGCATCAATAAAAAGTAGCCTATGTTCTTTCCCAGGTTTTAAACTCTCATTGTACCAAATTTTATCCAAATCGATTGAGTGGTTTAACCGTGAAAAGGTAACAGACAGACAGTTACTTTCGAATTAATAATATTAGTAAGGAAGTGAGGATTGAGTAAAATAACATTATAAATTAAACCTAAAATTAAATCAAATTAAAATAAGCATTTAAAATGAAAAATAATAAAATAGAAATATCGATGTTGCTATTTAAGTAAGGGTACAGCGATACTTTTCTTTCGCTCTAACTGAGAGCAACCCGTGCCCGAAATATGTAGGTATAGGAATACTTGTGTTACCGGTTACTATACCACTAGTACAGCAATGCGTGGGAGAGAAGCTTGCAACAGTAGAGGTATCACTTATATAATACTAGCTTTTGCCCGCGGCTTCGCTCGCGTTAATTTAGAATATGACAATCAATTCGGGTTGTACTCTGCTTGTAATAATATAATTCAATCATGATTCGAAAGACACGTGGCGCCATCTATTATCATGAGAACGTTATAGTTGTTTTCGTCGGGAACAGTAATTTTTCGGGATGACAGGTAGCCTATGTCCGTTTCTGTACACCTATCAACGTATATGCAAAATTTCAGGATAATCGGTTCAGTGGTTTAGGCGTGAAAAGGTAACAAACAAACTCATTTTCGCTTTTATAATATTAGTTAGGATTATTCTAGCATAAAGTAATTGCTATAAAGTGAACTGAATGCTTATTCTACAACTGTAGTGGTTTAAAATAAGACTACTAGAGAATTTTTACTATAACAAAAGTTAATTGATGAAACAGTAATGATTGTTACCTCGTTTATTATTTAATCTAATAATAATGTCCTCCAGGCCGAATTTCGGTCACGGCGGCCATCCTTAACGGAGACTGGCCATCTGATAGGAGGCCATATTATAGTGCATAAGTGTGTGCACAAACACAAGTGCACTCTTTGTTCCCTAACCCTCATGATCCGATGGGACGGTAATCCGACACGACCGAGAGATCAGGCGCAGGACCAACGGCTTTACGTGCTTTCCGAGGCACGGGGTTGTCTAACACCGCCAACTTCCTAACTCCGAGCTCGTATTAAGATTTCGTAACAGAAAAACCCAATTCCTTTTTGTTGGCCCGACCCGGGATTCGAACCCGAGACCTCATGCATAGCAGTCGCATTCACTACCGCTGCCCCACGGAGGCAGTTAATAGTCTAATACTTAGCGTAGGAAATAATTCTAATATACTAGTATCTTATCTTATGTTATGTGTGGGGGCCAGTCAATGCAGACCGGCGACACTTCGACCCAGTGGGATCTTTTGTGTCGGTCCCAAGATTTAACCCTTAGCTATCTCCTTATGAATGTACTGCATAAGCCGCAGTGTACAATTCAGAGAGAGAAGTCTCAAGTCTTCCGGGTTTGGATATGCCAATCCCATCAGACCCATCGCCAGTGCAGCCAACGCGTCGCATTCACACAGTAGGTGCGATATGGACTCGTCCTGTTCACCACAGGCTCTGCAGATCGAATTGTGTGCCAATCTCAATCTGCGCAGGAAGTCGTTGGTGCCAAAATGGCCAGTGGACGCTCCTGTGAGCAGGCGCATTTGGCTCTTGCTGTACTCACAGAACTTCTGGGTCAAGCCTGTGGCTCCGTTTGCAATTAATTTCTTGGAGTGTTCCAGACCCCTAAGGGCCATCCACTATTCATCACTATTCATCCATCCAATATACTATTAACTTATACGTATATTTTCAAGTACTGGTAAGCTAATCCGAGAATATGTATTTTCATTATAGTTGAAAAGACTTGACAGAAGGAGTAAATCGGTCAAAACCCAAGATTTGAATTCACAAAATACAATATGCTATGTAACGTATTAAATTCAAATATCCCACAGCAGTCCCCATTTCCTAAGAGGTTTATAGTCAATACTGTTATCACTCAAGATTATGTAAGCAATCAGTAAAACAGCCTAGAAGTGTAATAAAATTAACCATATATTCTGTTTTGTATCTTGTAATCGACAATAAATGAGATTAAACAGATGTCGTTAAGTCCGTTTGTGGGCAGTTATTGTCTTTGGTATAATCGTAAATGACAAAGATTGCAATAAAACGGTTAATTTATAATCGTAAGTACAAATACGAAAACAGAACGATCAATGCGGCTAGTTCGTCCGGTTTTTAAGATGAACTTACGCAATAACTTACTTTTTTGGCGGAAACTGCAGATTAAAGCTATTAAGTCTTAGGAGAGTCATATAACAACAAAATGGAAATCGAAAGAATATATAATTAACTAGTTGTTACCTGCGACTTCGTCCGCGTAGATTTTAACTAAAAAGTGTTTGTCTCCGCGGAACCCTACTTTTTTCTAAAATCAAAGTAGCCTAAGTTACTCCTTATAACATCAGCTATCTGCCAGTGAAAGTCCCGTCAAAATCGGTTCAGCCGTTTCGGAGATTAGCCGGAACAAACAGACAGACAGACAGAACTTTAAAAATAGATTTTTTCGTATAGGTACCTTATATACTTTCGTGTGCATTAGATAAAAAGCTGTTATTTTGACATTAGAAACAGACACTACAATTTTATTTATTTGTATAGATTCTGTGGCAATTGCCGCTCATAGACTTCAGTAACATCAGGGGTATCAGCTAAGCCGCTGCTTACTTATATTCACAATAATACTCTGTTGAAACCTTGTTTAAAGAAGGACAAGCCTTACAATGGCAGATGGTTCATTACATAATACGCTCATATGTAGGAAGAAATATCTCTGAAAGCACACGAATGCCAAACGAAAACTATTCTAGATGAAAAATATGAACCCTGTTGCGATGTAAGGACTACCTTAGGATGTTGATCAGCCGTTCGGAAATTCAACTTTATAATAATAAAGTAGAATTTCCGAACGGCTGATCAACATAAAAATTTGTCAAAAATATGTCGACGCCTGTCACATGCTGGGATTGGCCGACAGAATTAACAACAGCCAATTAGTTCACTTGACAATAGTTTGACTTTCAAACGTCGTTGATTAGTCTTTTAGAAACTGGCTCCTCTACGAGTACCTTTCGTGTTTTTTTCCGTAATATTATAGATGTAAGGTCTGCGACCCGCACTTCGTCGTGGCTGACCTTTATTTCAGGATGGCCGCAGTTCGTTGTATACTTGTGTCATGATTTCTTATTTTTGTTAATAATTCTGTTCGGGAGTTTTTATTTATTCAATTGGCAACACAGACAACTATAATTTTTAAATAGTGGGGTTATTGTGGAGGGGAAAAATAACTCGTTCTTTCGGCGAAAGATCGCTCAGCAGTAAGGAACTAGCATTCAACTGAGTAAGACGTTCTCAATAGTCTGTGTAATTGCTGTGAGTTTGGTAATATAGTCACATAATATTTTAAACGATTGAGTTTCGTTATACTTGTATGGTACATGTACAATACTGACCACTGTCGGGTAGCGAGTTGAAGTCGCCGCACAGCAGCAGCTGCACGTTGTCACGCTGGCCCGCGAGGCGCAGCGTCCGCCCCGAGTCGTCCAGTATGCTGCGCAGCTCGTTGCTCAGCATCATCGTCTGGATCAACTTCACGTCGCAGAACTCTGGGTCCCAGTGGATGTGCGCCGTGCACACTAAGATTGGCTGCCCGAGCATTGATGAGTCAGTTGGAAGTCCTGTAATGGAAGACAATGATGATTGATTATTACATTTTATTTTTGTAAATAATAAACTCCATGGTCACTTCCTATTCTTCCCTCTACGAAGACGGTGGAACGTGGTACCTTCCACCGTCCCCTTAAAATAAGCTACGGTTGCCATTAGGACGCTGACCGTGTCCTCGTTTGTCACCAATATGTTTTAGGGTATGCAATGGCTTAGTTGTGGCCTTAAAAATGTGTCTAAGCTGCTAAAAACATAGCCATGAGCAATAGGTACCGCCTACTGTAATGGCGCAATTACACTTGGTCGTTAGCTCGTATTCGATTGCCTATGGAATTCGGACAAACGACTAAGTGTAAATGAACGGAGTCGAGTACGCCCGTATTCGAACAGTTTTCGTTTCGGTTACCCGACGCCGATTTCCTTTCGATTGTCAAACGTTTGCCCGTGTTGCAGTAACCGAACGTGAGTAAAACAATGTAATTAATGCATCGGGTGCCCGAATTCGAGTAGCATCTTTCGTGCACCGGAATACGGGCTAAAGACCAAGTGTAATTGCGCCATAAGTTGGCCCGCTGGCTTGCCTGCTAGCGACAGCAATATAAAAAACTTAACATAACGATTCACGCCTGTATAACTAAAACCCATGTAACACAAAAGGCAGACAAATGTGTGTGATATGTAGCTAGCAAAATGTGGGTGTACCCAGCTACATTTTTAAGTCCCATGCAATAGGGCGAGGCTAATGCTGTTTACCTAAACCGGACACAAAACCACAGCTGGTGAAATTTTGGCGTAATACATTACTTTGCCTATCCCTTCCGGGAATTAGACGTGTTAGTAAATCTCGTTCAAAAAAGACAAGTTAAAACAAAACAATGTAGCTTAGCAGCTACTACAAAGTCTTTAGAAAGACGTAGTTCCAGAAGCGGACAAAAGTAATTCCGTGCTAGGGGCTACAAACTACCAAGAGAACTCCACCGATAGTGATATAATAATAATATAACAACACCATCTAGCCCAAACTAAGCAGAGCTTGTACTATGGATACTAGACAATGTATAAACATACATATATACATCTTTTTTGTAAATACATACATGTTATACATAGAAACACCCAGACCAAGACAAACATCCATGTTCATGCACACAAATGTTTGAATTGTGCGGGAATCGAATCCGCGACCTCAGACGTGGCAGTCGGTTACACTAACCACTACGTCATCGAGGCCGTCAATACACTTGATGTGCCGTAAGTCTTCTTATTTATCTTTTGAACTAGCTTTTACTTTAAAGTAGGTTAGGTAATGTTCATCCAGTAAGCGTTAGCACAGAATCTGAGATTACATTAACATCAAGAATGAGCTAAATACGCGTTAAAGAGACACATTAAGTCATTGCCGACGGATGTTGAACACGTGTGCACTATAGTGCTACATCGTATGGCATCTCACATGCTAATCATTACATAACTGTCGACATTACTCGCTTGTTATGATTTTATGATGTCGTTTAGACTAAACAATTACATATTTCTTATTGTTTAAGTATCACGATTTCTTGTATATATAAGTCTGAAGGGTTTTTATGTTATTGGACGTTATTGTTAAGAAATCTTTCTTTCTCTCTCCCTGGATAGCAGCACGAAGCCTAGAAAAATGTACTCGGTCGCGGGTTCGATTCTTGCACAAGTCAAACATTTGTGTGCATGAACATGGATGTTTGTCTTGGTCTGGGTGTTTCTATGTATAATATGTATCTATTTACAAACAAAAAGTATATATGTATGTATGTTTATCCATAGTCTAGTACCCGTAGTACAAGCTCTGCTCAGTTTGGGCTAGATGGTGTTGTGTGTATGTGATAGAATATTATTATTATTATTAATAGATGCTCGGTTTTCTTTTTCTTGTCCTCCCGTTTTTATTTTGACTAGCGGTCGCCTAGTGCTCGAAATTCGACCAAAGTTTGCCTGTAAGATATTGCTGATATAATAATATATATTGACATTATTATGTCATATATGTAACCATAGTTACGCGCTTCGACTGCGTGTATCAAATGCATGGTTGTGTGCGTGTAGTGGTTTTTTATTAATTTTATGTATTTCCAATGCATATTTTATATAAATATTAGGATTCGTCACTACTCCTCTGTATAAACTATAAGTGTGCGAAATTTCATACTCCTCCGTCCGCCCAATTTTCGTAAAAAGGGATCCAAAGTTTTCGCTTCACGTATTAATATATAGATAACTCCCGCACTACAAATAATTCCTGTGTCGCGGGGGACATTACAAACATTCAAACAACGGACACAAAGAACACCTAGACTCGGTACAAGCATTTGTGGATCACACAAATTTTCCGTGTGGGGATCGAACCCACAACACTCGGCAGTGGCGAGGCGACAACTTAAGCCACAAAGAATCCGTGCAGCTCCTCTGACTTTCGGAAATTATATGACTTTTCGAAAATTATGTGCGTATTGATTGACAATTATCGCCTGCTCCGTGCCTCGGAAAGCACGTTAAGACGTTGGTCCCGGCTGCCATAAATATGGCAGTCGTTATTCGGCAAGTGTCGATACAAAAGATCCCACTGGGTCGAAGTGTCGCCGGTCTGCACTGACTGGCCCCCACATAAGATAAGATCCGTGCAGCTTAAAACACTTAGCGAAATGTGAGTGAAATAAACTCTGTGTAGGTAATAGGCTCTTTCTACAGATTGCGATATAAAGAAATTCACGTGATTGTTAACATATTATGTACCATCGTATCACGGAGGAGGGGGAGGGGCCATTGGGTAATGTAATTCACCGAACATAGACATGTAATGTCTACAAAACCTGAGACCTTGTGATCATAAGCACACACTTATACTAAGGGGCCGACGAAGCCACAGTACATTATATAGTATTACCGTGACGAAGCCATCATCACTCCTAAACATTAATTCTCCTTTGCCCGGCTTATAAAAAAAATTTAATTACGACGCGCGTTTATGGTACTTTTTTGCTACTCATCTTCATTTTATAATACCACATTACCCCAATTCCGTCACCTAAGTAATAAGCGAAATACGAAAGTCATTGCATTACAGCCATTTCCGTATAATCTTTCTGACATCGTTCGTGTCATGGCGTAATAACCTTAAATACAATTTACTACATCATCATCTCAGCTGCAAGACGTCCACGGCTGGACATAGGCCCACCCTAAGGTTTTCCACACAGGTTGGTCTTGGGCTACCCGCATCCAGCCGCTTGCGCCAACTCTAACCAGGTCGTCGGTCCACCTTGCCTACCCCTGCTGCGCGTTCCGGTGATACATTCCTACCCCGAAAAGGTATGCAAAGGTGGATCACGCCCACATTTCGTCAGACACGGCCTTAGATCACGGCGAGCCTATTGCCATTCATCAGACGCAGTTCCAGACTCCGTGCTACTGAGAATTTCTTGACAGACAAACATTAAATAGTAAAGTAAATTAGGTAGCAAATTGGATTAAGCATCGGATTTGCGATTGAGAGGTCGCGGATTCTAATCCCAGCCACTGCACGACTGACGTGAACTCAAGCAACACAAGCTTTCTAACTTAGCTGGAAAAACAAAACAATTGCTTTATCTCGGAATAGAACTCTGACCTAGTCGCATTGACTACCGCTGCGAAAACGACGCAAAACTATCTACCTACATACTTCTTAAAAATAAAGAGCTGTCCATAATTGGACGTACTTTCTGAAAAACGTTCCAACCCAAAAAGTTAACATTTTTAAAATCGTGATTGAAGTTCAATCCCGTAGTGCTTCTTCATACATGTGGGTTGGGCTACTAAGTCATGATTTAATATTTAGAGTGATAGTAGAGCTACCAAATTTTTTCAGCTAGTAAATAGTAACCCCGTGACTAATTTGCTAATAATAACTTAATTTTGACCCGAGTGTGGGTTGGAACGTTTTTCAGAAAGTACGTTCAATTTAGAGTCAAAACATTTGTATAAGCAGTGACCGAGGCGAATGTTAAAAGTATACAGTAAAAGGCGTGTCGGCTTTTTTTCAGCTTGTTTTATAATTACGAGATGTCTATTAACCTAAAAACTACAATTGATCTTCGTACTTTCTCTGTACGCGGAAATATTCTGTATGAAATTATTGCAAGTTGTGTTTACTTAGCATTTTGCAATACGTTTTAATAGATACAAAACTGAATAGAAAACCGATCGCTTTCTTTCATTTTCAAAGAATGAATAAAGAAAATGAAACCTTTTAAATGTTCTTGGGCGCATACAAGTTTGAAGCTACCTCTTGCTATTTGCCTGATGATAGTATAATATGTGGATGGATAGCCCTCATGGTCTATCGATCCACATACTTAATTTAATAATAATTCAAAGATAACTATTAGGTACTTGCTCCAACGGCCATCGGTCCTTCCACAGATATGGCCAGCCCATTGCCACTTCAGCTTGCTTATTCTGCGAGCTATGTCGGTAATCTTTGTTCTTTGAAGGATAACCTCATTTCTAAGTTTATCCCTCAAAGAAACTCCTAGCATAGCTCGCTCCATAGCCCGCTGAGTGACTTTAAATTGTTGGAGTAGCCCTACTGTGAGTGTCCACGTTTCGGCACCGTAAGTCATTGGAGCAAGCGAGTCCTAAAGTGGAGACCGCGACTTGGTAAACGTAAGGTAGGAAGCCCCCCGGCCAGGTGGACCGATGACCTGAAAAAGGTAACTGGGTCACCCTGGATGCGGAAGACGGAAGAACGGATGTTGTGGCGTAAAATGGGAGAGGCCTATGTCCATCAGTGGACTGCGGTGGGCTGATTGATTGATATTAGGTAGGTACTTACTAATATTATTAATTAATAACGTCATTAAGTAAATGGGTATATATTACCTTTGAATAATTATTAACGTGATTAAGACGTGTTATATTATTATTAGCTTTGTGCGCGGCTCAAAATGCGTGGTACTTACATCAATAAAAAGTACTATGTCCTTTTGCCAGGCTTTAAACTGTCTCTGTGCCAATTTTCATTCAAATCGATTCATTCAAACATACGGAGTTACTTTTCAATTTATAAAATTAAATAATAGGTATATAATTAAATAAGGATTAAGTATATCCATCAACAATCGGGCAAACCCCAACAGGTAAACGGTAACAGGCGGTCCAGGAAATGTCCGTTTGCTTATTCATGTTGAACCAATGACCTGTATTTTCCCCACCTGATGTACGACAATTAATAGCTTAGTTGGCAAAGCGACGACACGGCTTTTCGAGGTCACAGGTTCAAGTCCTGCTTCATAGATTGTCTTTTTCTGTATTTAGAAAAAGAAATAACCATTTATTGGTTTAAATTAAAAACATTTAATTATATCTTCAATGTTATCTATACATATTATATAAAAACCGCAAGCACAGTTCATGTTCTGTTTGTCACACTAGTCTCATCAATGGCTGAATCATTTTGGCTGCGGTTTCTAGTGGTGTATTGAGATACAATTTGAAGAACATAATACGTTTAATTTAATCCAGTTGACACATAAAAATATATTTCAACATTAAATGTATATGTCTAATGATTCATGTTCGCACTAATGAATAGCATATACACAGAACTACTCCAATTTAACCATAAAATATATTCGTCAAAGAATACATTTCATGTATTAGGATTTCCTATTATATTCCTGGACTATTACAAATACGAGGCAATTATGATTCATATTGTAGATCTGATTCACTAATTCGAATAACATAAACTCTGATACAGTCATCCGGCTTAAAAGCCAAAAAGTGTCTAGCCTAAATACATATTTATAGAATCAAAGTTTAAACATCATGGAGTTTTTTAGGAAGAGCATAAAAAGTCCGATTGGGTCAGAGAGACTAATATAAAGGTGTTGTTTACGTTCATAAGCCATGGTCACGGCTTACCAGCAACTAAAATTGGCATAAAAATGCTCATGATATTTGTAAAAAGTAAATTAAAAGTGCACTTTCGTTATAAAATCTAATTAAAATTAAAAGAGCCATAGTGTAAAGATTAATAAGCGTAACACACTAATTAATTCTTACACTATGGCTCTTTTTAGTTGAATATCAAAATGTTTACAGCAGCTTTCAAACCGTGTAATGAAATCAACTGTTCTATACAAAACTATCTGAAAAGCTTACTCTATGTTTAGGCATGTTGTGCATGTTAGAACAAAGGATAATAATTTGAATAATTAACATCGTGTAAAATCCAAAAGTTGTTTACTTTCGTGTAGATTCTCAGTTTAAAAGAATGATAATGACAATTCAAAAACAGCTGGTAGTAAAATCCTAACGAATAATAATTATAAATGCCAATGTGATTTTGTTCGTTTGTTATTTTTCACACCCTAATTACTCCACTGATCACCATGAAATGTCGCATGTACACGTTGTAGGGGAACAGAAAAATACATAGGGTAGGGTAGGGTTTCGTCCAAAAATACGTACTGTTACTAATCTAACCTACATTGACACGAGCGAAGTCGCAGGTAAAATCAAGTAAATGATAAAAGGAACGCTAGGTGCAAGACACACAGAAAAGACGTAAGACGAGAACGCGTCGCAGACGCGGCGCACCTTCGATAAATTGTTATACACAATGTATAGAAGCGTCGCGACACAAAATAAACAGAAAAGACAGGGCGCGGACGAGACGCGGACACGACGCTTCAATCAATTTTCACACAAAATGTATAGACATTTAGTATGAAAATTGATTGAAGGGGCGCCACGTCTGCGACGCGTCCTCGTCTTACCTACGTCTTTTCTGTATGTCTTGCGCCTAAAACTGCGAAAGTCTCTCAACCCTATAAAAATGGCAGCGTCACGAGCTTGTGTTGCTTTTCTATGGTATTTAGAGTTTCCAGTCTTTGAACAGTAGTAACCGCGATACTGATACCAACCTCTGGCGTCCAAACTTCAATAGGCCACTATAATAACAGCTTAATAAAAAGCGTCTTTTTTTTCTTTTGGCTTAATTAGAACAGCGAACTAGGATTTAATCCAATGTCGCGAAAGACATGACAAGCATTCAAGTAACGGATACAAAGAATACCCAGACTCAGTTAACTTATTTGTGGTTCACACATTTTTTTGTTCTGTGTGGAGATCGAAACCACAACACTTGGTCCGTGGCAAGAGACGAGACGACCGTTTATCCATAATATAACCATGTGATCGTACATCACATGGTTATTATCTTTATTGTATACACAAAGCATAATACTTACCATTTTCCCATGCCGCCTCTTTAGTTTTGAGTAGTGCAGCTAACCCGATGTTGTCCTTCGGCATGACGCGATTTAACATGTTATCTGATCCCTCACTGTTCGCCATCGCCAGTTGGTTGAACTCGATAAGGTGCTCCTTAACTAACGCGAACCTGTGAACATGCGATAGGGACATTATGAAACGAATGTCTAGTTTAGCGCATTGTTTTGATTCAGCAGTTTGTTGTATATATGTATTTAATCCAGCGTGTATGTTCGCTTTCGAACTGCATTCGAATATCATTAGAAAACAACGTTGACGTTGTCTCCCCTTAAATACATTACCCTTTGGATTCGCAGCAGCATACTGGCGGCTAAGAATAGACAGGTTATCGACATTATTAATAGATTTATAAATAAAACGCATCGGCATAGAAATATAATCTAAATAAAAAACTAAACACAAAAATAAAAAAAATATCGGCCTATTTATTTTTAGGCATAGTAAGCGCTTAAAAGTGCTTAGCGTATTTAGGTACTATTGAAAGTTATATGTGCGTAGTGTTTCTTTTACGTCCCCGTTTGTAATCTCTAAATTGATATAGGTACTTTATGTTTCATAACAAATTATTTATGTTTGTGGTGTGAATATATAAGTGCACTGCATCCTTGACCGTGCATAGTAGGTATCGCATTGTGCATGGTCAAGGACGCAGCGAGTATAACTGTATTTATGTACATATCATACCATTCTGTATGTATAATAGATCCCGAAATATTATGCAAGAACCTGAATTGATCCATTCTATTAAAATTATAAAGCAATTTTATATAAGTATATTATTTGAAAACCAAAATTCAATAGCGCAAAATTAAAGGTTGCAGGTATTTTCTCACGTGCTCAGTTCTTCGCCAGAACATAGCAACTAACCTAAACGTAACTTCAGTACCTTTATTCTCTCTCTTTTCCCTAGCCCTTATTATTCCCAAGTTACTTGGGATCGGTTTTCTAGTCTAACCGGATTTGACTGGATATCAGTTTTTACACGGAGCTACTGCCATCTGACCTCCGCAACCCGAAGGCTAACGATAGGGTATCGTTAAGCTAGACCAGTGTCAGGATATTAGAGGGCACTGACTTCCCAATAACGACTGCCATAGATGTTCATGGCAGCCGGGACCGACGGCTTAACGTGCTCTCCGAGGCATGGAGCATGCGATAATTGTCAATCAATACGCACATAATTTCAAAAAGTCATATAACTTCCAAAAGTCAGAAGTGCGCGACGTGGGTTCGAACCCGACACCCTCTGCACTGCAGTCTGTTGGTCTCCCCATTGAGCTATCGCTGCTAACTTCAATGCCTTTATTATACACAACTAAATACTTTTACGTTCATACGTGTTGCTTTGTAGCCTAAACGAATAAATGCTATTTGATTTTAAGATTCGATTGCAATAAATTATGCGCGTCCCTAATCTTATCTCTGGCCATATCTGCTACTAAAACCTCCTTTAAGTATAGAGGATAGGCCGTATACTCATAAGGTTACTCGACAACAACATATCGTTACATATTGGTACGCGGCTAATAAAATTTTATAGTGTACTTTGTAAATGTGGAATGAAGTCATAAGCTTGATATCTTTCTCGTCTCAGTAAAGAGTGTATTGACTTCCAACCTGCATAGGTTGGAAGTCAATATAATGTGCGATATATTGCGAGGGGCGTATCTACAACTGCGCTGTTTACATATAAATCTTATTGTAGTTGTTAGAAAAAAAAATGTGCTAATGTTTTTATAGTATCGATTAAATATTTTTCTTTACAAATAATAAATCGAAATGAGTAGATACACCTATTGATGGATTTTGGTATGGGTACGATAGCTTGAAGCCTGGGAAACAGACGTAATATATTTAAAATTGTAATGGAAGATGTAGGTAAGATTTTTTTTTATTACTGTATAACATTTTTCTAAACTAATAAATTCAAGACACTGTGCATGGCATATTTTTACTACATTAACACATAATATTAAAAAAGCTGAAGAATTTGTTTGTTTGAACGCGCTAATCTCAGGGACTACTGGTTCGATTTGAAAAATTCTCTTAGTGTTGGATAGCCTATTTATCGAGGAAGGCTATAGGCTATATAACATCACGCTACGACCCTCGGAGCCGGCGCAGTAACGATAAACGCGGGTGAAACTGTTAAATAATATGAATGGCGTGTTACTTATTGATTATTATTTATTGGTCTGAAAATGTGCCAAAATTAGGCTAGACTAGTTTTGCCTCTTATTACATTTTATTATTACAATATCAAGCTGTATTGACCTGTAGCACATATTCCCTCGCGCTTTTTCTAATCTCTCTATGATACGCTTGTTTGAACCAGACTCTTCTATAGCTGTCTAATTCGTTCCCAGTTTGTGCCGATTTTAGTTCAGCATGCGGCAAACGTTCTTAACCCGATCATATTTTGTCACCTTACTATATCTGCGGTCTGTGTTTTGGAGCGTCTTATTTCTAATTCGA
This sequence comes from Catocala sponsa, assembly GCA_963564715.1. Taxonomy (NCBI): domain Eukaryota; kingdom Metazoa; phylum Arthropoda; class Insecta; order Lepidoptera; family Erebidae; genus Catocala; species Catocala sponsa. Next base: position 5,697,322 of record OY751337.1, read on the forward strand.
CCTGTTAGACGTGGCTTAAAAATAACAAAATGGATGTGTGTGTAACGAGTAACGACACATCCCTGCCCATCCTATCTGGAATATAAAGCCTATTTAAGAATAGGTACTCATGTTGAAAGAGTACTACATTGTTCAGCTATTTATACCTAGTTTCACTTCATAGTTCAGTTTATAAACAAAAACTTGAAACATATTTTTTGCGCATAAATCTCAACAAAGCCCCGCAGGGCTTTTAAAATTGCTAGTATAAAATAAATCGCACACTGGCACGATTACGTCCGGTCGGGATTCAAACCCGGGACCGAGTGTGACGCGTAATTTGAATTTATGATAATACTGCCTTCTTGCTGTTATTACAATGTTATTCCTAGGCATGCCTGCTAAGGAATAAAACATGAAATATAATGTGAAAAAATGTTTGCGTTACGATTACCTATATAGCATACATTTTTATATTTATCTATACTAATATTGTGAAGAGATAATATGTTTTTTTTTAGTAGTGTAGTAATCACTGGCAATACCGATTCTAAAAAATCTTTAACTGGTAAGAAGCTAGGATATCCTTGTTTGTTTAATTTTAAATGACATGCTATACGAAAAAAGTCGCGTTCAAAAGCTGTTGATAATTAAAGGTACTTGTGGGCCAAATTGGGGAGGCTTAAGACCAAACGATCAATCAAATCAAAAAGATTGATTGAAAATAAATAAGCTTTTATCCAGGACTACTACTACTAACAATTGTCTATGTTCTTCTTTAGGGTGCAAAATGTCCGTGCCAAATTTCATCAAACCGAACAAACAAGCGTTACATTTAAATTTATAATCATAGTGGAGATACGTTTTTTTAGTACAAATCTTGTTTGAACCTTTAAATTATAGCACAGTTTAAACAAAAATAGTTCATTTTTCATAAACCACAAATTCTTATATAAGAAAACGGAACATAAAGGTAAAAAGGCCTGCCAAAACCCCTCAAATCAAATCAAAAATAAATTTATTCAAATTAGGTTACAAGGTAACACTTATGAATGTCAAACTTACACTAAATTTTTTCTGTGAATTTACATTTACTGTCACGTTCAGCAAAGCAAGGGTGTAGGGCTCATGAGAAAAACTTCCTTTGCTAGACCCCTCTCCTGCCCTACTTTCTGCCTTTCAACAGATTTGGCAAACACCAAAACAAGGAACACAACAATAACAAGGATCCAGTAGTATTATATAATAGTTTAACGGTCCTGTCACTCGGATAAGGTGGCATTTTTAAAATTCTTGCCTTTGCCTTATCTATCAATTGCTGGAATACCCAGATTACAATTATTTTTTTTTACATTTCTAAATGACAAGATATACTTACTTAGCAGATCTGAAGAAGATGGCGCATCCGTCTACGTACTTCCTCTCCGACTCGGACATCGTTTTCGCGCGGGACTTTGGCGAGAAGATGCCGTCGTATCCATCCCCCTTCAGTTCCGGCAGGAAGAAGTTGTAGAACTGGTCCGTTTCCACTTCCTAATAAAAACAAACTAATGTTGAACAAAATGTAAAACCAAAGAATCTTTATTATGTGTATGTAGGCGCTATAAAAATAACTACTTGGTATGAAATAAATATAAATATATTATGGTTAAGATATGGAAAGGAAAACATTGGAAGCCGAGCAAATTATTGTGAAATTTTATTTTTACTAAGGCGGTAAACAACAGCGCACCGCATTCTCCATGCAGCGCTTTTATTAGACCTGAATATATACAGAGTGTGGCGTAAATAATGGATAACCCTGAAACTGACGACTGGTCAGATTATCATCTATCATTTACCCCAGTTATATCACCATATGCCCATGGATGACCAAATTATTGATATCTTTGATATTTTAACCCTTTCGCTGTCCCGTGATAGACACAATTGAAAATCAATTGTTATGTATCATATGTGATTCATCGGACAGGGAACCTGTTAAATTCAAATCGTACTTACTCATATAAAATCAGCTGCCATTTCTACAATTGGCGACATTTTCTCGTTCTGTTTTTTTATGTCACTCCTGGATACTTGTATAATCAGACCATTATCAAGTTTTTTTGTTACAATCTAAGACAACTTCGCAAAAAATACTTATTCTCAAATTTTAACATGTTTTCTAAGGAATTATGCATTTTTGGGACCCTGTATCGAAAAATAAATGTACTACACTGTGTGGTGATATAAGCGGGGTAAATGATAGATGATAATCTGGCCAGTCGACAGTTTCAGGGTTATCCTTTATTTACGCCACCTCCTATATATCAGCCCTGTATTAAGTGCTCCTGCAGTTGTCGCTGAAACGCTGTGATTGCATAGAATATGACGAGACGTCTCTAGTAGGAAGCAAAGTCTGTTCAATGTTATTTGGCAATTAAGTATAGACTCCGCTTAACGGTAAACTGTTACTGTAGGTTGGTAATGGTATTCACTCTTCCAACATTAGTTTGTCGGATCCTATAAAAAGTATAATAATAATAATAATAATTGTTTATTTTCCAAGAAACATATACACACAATAGACTCACTACCAGTACCAGTGTCGGGTAGGGAGGCTACCTCGATGAGACAATACTATCTTTTCAAAAGCTTTAGAAGCCAAATTGTTCTTTTAATCGGATTTATTAGGTATAATGTCGCCAGCTGTATTTTTACACGTAACAAGAATTGAGCCTATTAACGTCTACCGGGCACATTTCTACAATACGTGCTACTACGGCGAATGTAGAAAAGGCAAAGCGGGCATCGAATTTTGTGATTGTGATTGGCAACAAATATAAGCGTAAAGTAATACTAGGCGCCAAATATTTAATTTCACTCATCTATTTCCATCGAAGTTCTGTAAATATAACTACTTGGTTTTGCTGTAGGTTTATTAAATACCTATCTATACAAATAAATAAAATTGAAGTGTCTGTTTGTAATGTCAAAATAACAGCTTTTTATCTAGTGCTTATGAAGGTATATAAGGTACCTATATGAAAACATCTATTTTTTATTTTTTTTTCTATCTGTCTGTGTGTTTGCTCCGGCCGGCTCCGAAACGGCTGAACCGATTTTGACGGGACTTTCACTGGTAGATAGCTGATGTTATAAGAAGTAACATAGGCTACTTTGATTTTAGAAAAAAAAATAGGGTTCCGCGGAGACAAACACTTTTTAGTTAAAATGTACGCGGACGAAGTCGCAGGTAACAGCTAGTTTTAAACATAAAGGCAAAATCGTATAGCATCGAACTTATTACATACAATAAGCGTAAAACTGGAGCAGTTGTTTGTTCAGAAACTCGTACGAACTTTTGGCAATACGAAGAAAATACGTTTCATATTCTTGGAACAGTCAACCGTTTGATTGCAAACTTCGTATGGGGAAGCGAACAAATAGTATAAAAGATTTAAAATAGATATTGAGTAGTATATTAATATACGATGTATTATATATATATAAGCATAAGCACAAACTTATATATAGGATGTATATATAAGTTAGTGCTTATGTTTTCGATTGTGTGGTACTGGGTTTATATCTCGTGTCGTGCCAACTATTATTATATGTTTCTGGTGGACGGCCGTGGGTTCACAGCCCTTAACGTGGGCTTAAAACATAGCTGTCGATATGGGGTGGAAATGGTACCTACACTTTTGCCTACCCTCACGAGGATTACGTATGTGACTCTATATAGCAGTGTTCTGAGCGACTTATTTGTATGGAGCAATGGTCTGCGCCTATCTTGTTGATGCAGTCGGTAAGCGTGAACGCTTGCATAACTGTCGATAGTAAGATTCTAATACCGGATTGGTTTGAGTCAGGTTTTCTATTAGAATATTATAATTATCAGCAGTCTAGAATCGGCTTCATTAAAAGGTAAATAGGTCGCTTCTCATTAAGTAAAATTTTAACATAGCCGACGAGGATAGCGTTACGCAAGGTATCCATAGGTTGAATGCACCTTTACGTAACCTTATGGAGAAGTAAACCTGCGATGGATGTTACTTCAAACCTTGTGTGCCAAAGCTTAGTCGATTTGTAGTTAAAACCAAGGTCGGACTACTAAGAATCCCGACTTGGCACTTTGTCAGAAAAGTGAATACTTGGTGATCCACTGAGGGCTTCAGTGCTAGCTGTCTCCAACATACATGAAAACCGATTTAACAAGGCAACACTTTCAAATCGCCGCACAATTAGTCTCGGAGTATGATATCTATTACATAATCCTAACTAATATTATAAAAGCTAAAATGAGTTTGTTTGTTTGTTACCTTTTCACGCCTAAACCACTGAACCGATCATCCTGAAATGTTGCATATACGTTGACAGGTGTACAGAAACGGACATAGGCTACCTTTCATCCCGAAAAAATTACTGTTCCCGAGGAAAACAACAATAACGTTCTTATGATAATAGGTGGCGCCACGTGTCTTTCGAATCATGATTGAATTATATTATTACAAGCAGAGTACAACCCGAATTGATTGTCAAATTCTAAATTAACGCGAGCGAAGCCGCGGGCAAAAGCTAGTAATATATATATCACATACATAATGTATGTGATAGGAAATAATCTCATTTGAGATAGCAGAAACAAAGGGAAACAGTATATTTCCTTTTTCTTTTCCAATAAAAATCGGCGTGTTTCCATGTGTCATTAATCAAACAAGACGACAAGCTAAAGGAAAATTGCGCGTCAAAATTACGTCGGATATGAGAATTACAAATCTCCTCATCTTTCCATATATGAAACCATACAAATCATCTGCGAAGGAATAGGTATAAGGATTTTCCGATAACGATATTAGACCTTAATTCGCCTAAGGGCGGGTATATCGTAATTTACCGGTTCGGTTCCAGTACAGACTTATAAATTAGATTTATGAGAGAAAAATTGTCTTACGTACGTATTACTGCTCCATTCCTCTATTGATTAATATGGTTATCCCCTATAGTCTTACTCGTAACATGTTACAAAACTAACTCTTGATAATAATGTAGTTTAGTCTTTACTTTTAGGTCACAAATTCCATTATAGAATAATGTATTAACTTGCAAGCCTGTCATATTATAAACGCAAGTTAAAATCATCTAAAATATGTTTGTAATAAATTATATATTAATTTATTTTTATTTTAAGAGAGATACAGCGGCATCCTTCATTAGCCTCTTGGCCAGCGTCCAGTCCCCGGGGCTAGACACAATGCTTTTTGTGTGTCTGCTTAATTAATGAGTTAAACCTACGATTTTAGTCCAACTGGACAGTTTTACTAGGGTAATATTAATTATTGTCCGCATAAGACAAAACCGACTCCAAGTGACTTGGGAATAATAAAGGCTAGGGAGAAGAAGATAAGACAACTCTCGCACGAGCATCGTAATTCCAGTATTGAAGACACCCAACTCAGAACAACTTTACTCATTGCAGTGGTAGCGGTGCAACCATTTAAACCACGTTACTCCCCAAAGAAGATTAGAGCCAAACCAGCTTGATGCGATCTTTGCTATTTTCAGGTAGAGTATAGATTTCCAATCTCTATATGGAGGCACATTATTGTCGACAAAACTTTGTACCCCTTGTGTTAAGAAGAACACAGGGATCTTGTTTTAAAGTTTGGTATTATAAGCGTATACACTTAACACTATACAGCTTATGATAATTACATTAGGCGGACCCAATGTTTATTGACTACTTGTACAAAAGGGAAAAACGACCACTGTATTTAATATTAACAAATTAGGAACTTAGATTTAACTATGCCAAGCAAGAATGTAAATTATAAATCGCAAAAAGTCAATTATGATGCAGGAATGAAGCCAGAGATTGCGGAAAACCGTATCGCCGCTAAGAACTAAGCTTGGATCGCCAAAGATCATAATCTTTGTCGATGCATGCTTCGTCTTCTTTTAAATTAATATATACGTCTTGTTTCTTTATTGAATAATGTATCAGATCAAGAAATCCCAATTAGCAGATTTCTGTTGGAAGATGAGTATTGGAGTCGGTGGTGTGTATCATGCGATCGCGTGCGGGCGGCGCGGGCGCGAGCGGTTTATAATTGCTTAACCTCGCGCATATTATGAGAGTAAAATGAGCAATTTTAGGGATCATTAATTCATTATCATTAGATTCCTTATCGTTATAAATTCTACTATTATAATACAGCTATATCGGTCGTGGTATTAGTTTGGGCTTACGGTTAGTTCTTGTGATCCTTGATGCGGGAATTAGCTTACCTCATACTAGACATACACCACTAGCTTATGAGACTGTGATTTTCTGTAAGGTACTTTCCCAGTCGACCTTTCTTAAGATAAGCAGATATGAAAGGCCGTATTGCATTATTAAAGTTCCAGAAAAAGTACCTCTAGTAGTAGTCTCAATCTAATTGAATTTGCTGTTAGGAGATTTTAGCACATTGACTAGATTGTGTCTGGGCAATAGCCTTTAATACAGCAATAGCTACTTATTACGTGAGACTTAAATACGTAGACATACATCACCACAGAGGCAGGTCATCCACAATTCACCAGCAAAATGACATTACCTCAGAAATGTACAGGTTTAGTCGATCCAAGTATACAGCGTGTAACAGAATTGTGTGATCATATTTTGACGCCGTAATACCCCATCATCAAATTAAAAATATATAATTATAATTTTATGGCCAAACATTTTATTTATTTATTATTTAAAGATCGATAAAAACAAATTATATATCTATCCAAATAGCATCTGGTCATTATCGAGTTCACAAAGATCACCCGAGTAAGCTGTTAGTGCTGTTTAAGCATCGACAAGAATATATTATTATGATATTGATAAGTCGATAAAAAGAAAATGCTATATCTTAGTGAAAATAATGGATACGGATTTGTTCGGCACGGTTTTGCGTTGTACAGATGCTATATTATGTGATACTTAAATATGACCAAACCTTTCTGTTACGCTGCGTAAATGAACACATTGTAAACTACATATAATGACTGATGTAGAACTTACTGACCTGTAAACTAATGATGTCTGCAGAATAATGTCTTATTTCGTCCAAGATGCCCTTCTTTCTGTAGTCCCACTCCAGCGCCCAACTGGGGCAGTAGCCATACATCTGTCTTGTCGCGTACTTGTCACACAGCACGTTGTAGCACATCACTGTGAATATGCCTGCAAAAGTAAACAAATAAAGTCAGTATATGTATTTAAGCATGCCATCTCTACTAATCCTTACTTCCTTACTAATATTATAAATTCGAAAGTAACTCTGTCTGTCTGTCTGTTACCTTTTCACGGCTAAACCACGATTTAGATGAAATTTGGTACAGATGTAGTTTAAAACCTGGGGAAGGACATAGGCAACTTTTTATTGATGTAGGTACCACGCGGGCGGCGCCGCGCGCAAATACTAGTATTTTATAAATGCGACACCAACTGTCTGTCTGCACTTTCACGTCTATACCACTGAACAGATTTTTATGAAATTATGTACAGGGATTGACCAGACCTTGGTAAAGGACATAAGTTACCTTTTGATGTAAAAAAGGGGATGAAGGGGTTGAAATAAGGGATAAAAGTTTGTATAGGACTTCGTCATTATCGTAGATAAAACCATGAACTTTTGTATTTAGGCACTTAATAAGAAGTAAATAAACATTTGATCCAGCGTTTTTGAAATTTGACATGATAGTTCGTATGGAAGTCCAAACAAATCTGTCTATGTTTACTATACGTATTTTTACCGGATGCTTGTGTATGATTAGTAAAAATGCCGTCAGTATTTTGTATGTGTATTATTTGCAAAATAAGTTGCCTAAGAATCCAAAATGCTACCCATAGTAACTATTCACGCGGAAGAAGTCGCGGGCCAAAGCTAGTATAACAATAACGAAAATGAAATAGCCTGTAGATTTTATATTGGACCATGTGAAATAGGATATTGAATCATTTCAGGTTTTTAACGGGTGCATAGAACGCTATGGAGGATACGCATTTAAGAGGATATTATGTCTGCTGACCAGATACTCGCTGAGTACGCATGTGAATATATCCATGTGTCACAGGACTTACGTCTTTCTTTTTTACCATCTCGGCACTATTCAACAGAGTTTATCCACCAGTTACGTTTGATTATACGAAAGCATAAAGCTCAAATGTATAATTTTGCGCTTGCGATTTCTCGATTTTAGTATTTCAAAGACACAGCACTCACACTCACTCACTCATTGTAAGTTTGATATAGTAACGGAGCCAGTTTCGACGACTACCTTGTAAGAATTAAAAAAGCGAATTTGTTAAAGATTTCAAGGTTTTTAAATGACATCCGCCATTTATTTCACTGCTAGCTTTTGCTCGCGGCTTCGCTCGCGTTAATTTAGAATTTGACAATCAATTCGGGTTGTACTTATTGAGATTGAGATTTGTAATCATGATTCGAAAGACACGTGGCGCCATCTAATATCATAAGAACGTTATTGTTGTTTTCCTCGGGAAAAGTAATTGTTTTCGAGATTAAAGGTAGCCTATGTCAGTTTCTGTACACCTGACAATATATATGCAAAATTTCAGAATGATCGGTTCAGTGGTTTAGGCGTGAAAAGGAACAAACAAACAAATACATTTTTGCTTTTATAATATTAGTTAGGATTACGTCTATTAGGTAAACATTTTTACTCCGTCAGAATACGCCTTCTGCACATCTAACCGCACGCATTCGCTTATCAGTTGCCGATTTAGTTAGGTTCTGGATTAAAACCTATACAAAATTGCTGTTAGATTATTCTAAATTGTAGTAAAGAACATGGAACAAAACGTACCCACTGATGTAGCAAATTGAAATTGGTACTATTAGAAAGGTCTTTGAAAATATATATATTTATTGTATGGGGATAACTTTGTACCTCGCGGGGGGAAAAAGATATTTGATGTTGAAAATGCCGAAAATCCTTAGTAAATCGATCCACGCACATTCGACGTTTTTACAATTTTAGGTACTTCGAACTAGTACGCGCTAGCGTCGGTGTGTCGTAATTGGTCCCAGGTTCGATTCCCACGGGGAGCAGAATTTTCTGTTCGGTTTGGTTGTTGGAAGGGTTTGTTCTAAACCCGAATGGCTAGCTACCACCATCTTACCAAAGTCTGGCGCCATAACAATAATGTTAATAGCATTGTTGTGTTTCGGCAGTTAGAGGTAAGATAGCCAGTTCCCCTGTGATTGGGGATTCCGGGAGAAGCTCGCTAGCATCTACGGTCTGATCATCACTTAACATCAGGTGAGATACAGGCCAAGAGCTTCCCCGTAGCAAATAAAAAAAAGAACTTTGCAATTAAAAATGTAATAAAAGAGTTATCATAACTTCGGGCTCCTATTCAATCATTAATTCGTTCATTTATTTTTGAGTTATTCAATTAAGCCTCTTTTAAATTACACCTAGTCTAATATGCTACAATATGGTACGGGTTCCATACAAAATTACCCATTGTTCTTTATCTAAATTGTTACGATACGGAACAAAAACCCATCAAACAACGAATATAAATCGCAACGCATTATCGATGAAGTCGCGTTATTATTACAAAACGTGGTACGCAAGACGCATAAAATGCGATGCAGCATCGATACCATCGCAGAATTGCCATTCGCCGATGCTAAACACATCAAGTTCGCTACGATGGTCAGGAATAAAGTAGTGCTACTCTGTTAGCCGAAACTAAGGTGCTAATTTGTATGCGCGCCGGCTACAGTCAGGTGGCTTTATTAGGACATTTGACACGTCAAGGTCATACAATTGTTTGACAAAAAGTTGCATCGAAATTACGTTTACAGTCAAAAATACGGTTGAAGATTTCAACGTGTTTGGTTTGATGAGGACTCGATGGCGTAGTGGTTAGTTTAACCGACTGCCACGCCTAAGGACGCGGGTTCGATTATCGCATAAGTAAAACATTTGTGTGCATGAACATAGATGTTTGTCTTGGTCTGGGTGATTCTATGTATAATATAAATGTATTTACAAAAAAAAAGTACCCATAGTACAAGCTCTGCTTAGTTTGAGTTAGATGGTGTTGCGTATGAATATTATATTATACATATTATATTATATTTCTATCCAACAGCCTAGTTGTTGCTGCACAAAGGTAACAGATTTCTTTGCTGACATGAATTAAGGTCAGCTGATATAGGTAAGTACACAATTGTTAAGTACAAATTCTGACAATCAAACAATTAAGAAGACTAGCGGTCGCCTAGTGCTCGAAATTCGACCAACTGATATTATATTATGTCATGTCATTATACTCGTATATTGATATATGTAACCATAGTTACGCGCTTCGACTGCGTGTATCAAATGCATGGTTGTGTGCGTGTAGTGTTTTTTCATTAATTTAATGTATTTCTAATGCATATTTTATAAAAATATTAGCATTCGTCACTTCTTCTCTGTATAAACTATAAGTGTGCCAAATTTCATACTCCTCCGTCCGCGCAATTTTCGTAAAAAGGGGTACAAAGTTTTGCTTCACGTATTAATATATAGCTAATATATATCTTCTTAATTGTTTGATTGTAAGAATTTGTCTAGATTTTGTAAATTCAAGTACAATGTAAAGTGTGAAAGTATTTTATTTTGAGAAACTAAATAAGTACTTTCGTTTATAAGCTAACAATAATATAACAGTACCTAATCAGATGTAGGTACCTTAAGATCTCTGAATATGAATTAAGTTTAAATACAAGTAATCGTTGACGGAGACCCAAATATAATTATGATTTTTGATAAATAATAGAAATCTATTGTAACGAATGTATGTAACGTGTATTGTAACGTGTACGCTCAGGGAAACGAATACCTTAGAAGTTACATAATCATTTTATAATTAATCTGCGGTTACGTGTGTAATTTACGAGCTTAACAGCCTTCAAGTGTGTTCTAAAGCGGCGCTGGTGACTTATTGGTGCGCCGGCACATAAAGCGACGCTGATCTGGATAAAGTAGTGAATAAAGTTGTAATTCTCTCAACACGAGTGTCACCGTTTATCTCACGACACCGCGTTAGGTGAGCATCAGCCGCCAATTAGTTGGTGACGCTTTGTTACCGCCGACCGACAACTCGCGTGACAGATAAAAAATGTTCCAATTAAAATGAGACTCGTATTACGCTCCACATGTTACAGGCACGCGACACAATGCCTTCGCTTTTTCTAATCGTACTGCTGAAGGAATGCGACGGATGCGCTCTGAATATACTCAAGTATTACTTCGACTTTTTTGTATTCTGCTTTGAAAGGATAGAATAGCTGTTACAGTTGAGAAAGGATAGGTGCAGGTTGGTGCACAGCCAGAAAGACAGACAAATGGTCTAAAGTTCAACAAGGAAAATGTGCATGATAATCGTAGTGAGCGTAGAGCGACTGATTCATTTCAACGTATCCACGTTATTACGTAAACTAACGTGGCACGACTGTGCTCTCTCACGCTCCACACCATTATCTCAGATTTATGCGGACGCGGCGCGCTCGCACCCGTCTCATTACGCGAATCAAAAGGCGCGCTGCGCAGGAGGATGAGGGCCGCTCGTCTAAATGTCAACTTCGTGGAAGACCTTGGCGATGCAATTATCTAGATTTAATCGAGCCGGTCTCAGTCAATCAACGGACAAAGAACCGGGAGTGGAGCTTGTAAGACAAAGCGGCGCTGACGGCCACATGACAGCTGGAAGGACAAGACAATGCGTAGAGATCGGCCGCAGAGCCTTACTCCCGACAAATTGATAAGGATCGTGCGGTGCGCTCGCGCTCATGCTAATCGACGCAGAGTCAAAGTCACCTGGCGACACTCGGCGACGATCAATACGGCCGCAGCACGTGCTACAAATACGTCCATTGTATGCCCGATGCGAGCGGGCGAGACGCTGCGCACATGCCAAATGTCGCGAAACAATACACGCATCGATAATCGCTCGTTGTTTAAGGAACTACGGCCGAAACGAAAGCTCTACACCAACACAATAATAAATGGTAATGTTGTCGAACATGACTGTGGATGCGTGTCTTCATTTCAAATAAATCGACGACGATGATGAAATAGTACGTGTACAAAGCACAAACAATGGGGGAAGGTGACACTAACTGCGTGCGGTTACAATATTTCTGATAGCCGCGGCCATTGTGTGCTGTACGTTATGGTTTTAGCGCCGACGCGTGGGCATATCAAAGATGTCCTACACACGTACATATGTTGTAAAGTAAACTTACTAGTGCGTATAAAATATAAAAGCAAAAAGGAAAAGGCGTGGCGACGGATGTCGGCCGACTAGTGAGGCATGTCTCGTCGACCCACCTGGTACCCGCGCTCTGCTCGTGCGCCTCTACACCTCATCGTTTTGTACATATTTTACCCTCAGCTACGCAACGTTCCTTAGCTTATGTTGCGCGTGAGTGCCTACACGAACATATAGATCCAACATTTTTGCGTATAATCTAGGAGTCAAATCTCAACGAAGCAATGGGTACCGTTACCGTGGTAGGTTATAGTCACGCTCGCGTAATGATTTCTAATATCAATAAGATTCGTGAGAGATCAAGTCTCGCCTTTTTTGCTCAGTGAACACAGCTCATTAAAATCGATTTAAGTATGCAAAGATTTCCATTTGGATTGGCGTTGTAAAGAACTCATTAGATCGAGTTCGGTCAGAGCTCGGTGTGATCGACAATATGACGTAAGAAGTCTCAATAGGTGCTAACAAGACGTTGTTAGTGGGAGTTGAGACGTAACATCAGTTAGTACTTGTTGCCGACCAAGCCGCTCTATGGATTTCACCTTCGACTAATGGGGGCGAATCATGCGATTTCGCTCAAAGACTCATTTAACTTTTAAACTTGACAATTACAGAATGACACAATTTAAAACTTATTTAATAAGTTTTAAATTGTATCTGTGTCAGCGAAGGTTGTTATTGTTAGCAAATTAGCTGTGCGGTTTGTAACAATTCTTAATTGAAATGTTCTTCTTAAAATTGCTGAAGGTTGGATCCCAGTTCTGTATACTTGAGATTAATTAACTATGTTGTTCGCTCTAGCAACTTCTGATAACTTGAAAGGCAAATAATTTTCTTTGCCTTTTAAGTTATTTCAAAACTAACTTTTGTGGCAGCAAGCATTCTGGTTGACTGATTGCAAGCGGTCACCGTGCCCCATAGACGCTTACCAACTTGAGCGATGTTATGTAACACAGAATTCTTCAACGCATAGGACAAACAACGATGTAACATCACCGTTTCGGTGTTGACCACAAATGTTAAGCTCTAGGAAGCATACATGTTGCAGGCAGACAACATAAGATGGCAGCGATCTTCTATATGTCTGCTCCATGCTTGAGAGGCAAATCTTTTCAATCAACGAAATGTATAGAACATAAATGGTATCTTGCAAACATTAATAATAATAAACGACAAAGGTTATTCTTCTTCTTAAGGCGGCTGTACACATTGGGCCAAGGTAGTGGCCCAATGTGTACAGCCGCCTTTACTTAAATATATTGGTAGTTGCTACCGCACGCAGCTTCACTCGTGAGGTATGTCGAAAAGTTTCGCATTTATAATCCTTGCTTGTTACCGCCCACGGGTTCGCCTTCATGGTATATAAACGCATCGTTATCTAGCGCTTCATCAATGTTTAAGAAATATTAATCCGAGGTACAAAACAAAAGTAACCTACTATCTCTATTCACTTCGTATATTCAAGTGTAGCACTTCCAACTTTCATGATTCCTTTCTTCTCGGATAAATGGACAAACAGACAAAACTTTCACATTTCTAAGTTCGTCGTGAAAACATTGTATGTACTGTAAAGACTCAGTGATTAAATTTGAAAAGATGTGTAATTTAAAGAAAGTAGTAATAAACAGCTATTGCAATTGAATTGAGTTCCCAACAATTTGCATACAACAAGGTGTATAATCAAGTATTAAACATAAAGTATCGACATCTGGCGTCGGTTGCATGGGACCGTCCGCCTGCTGTGGTCATATCCTATAAAGGTAATGCAACTCAACGGTAATCGTTGAAGGTCTTCGTAATGACGCACTTACTGCATTTATTCACTTTAAATGCTGCTATCGATCTTTTTAATGATGAGTATTTTATAACAATTAAAAAGTCGATAGTTAATGAGTTGAAAAGGGTGAGCAACTGTGGCTGTGTGATGTTCGTACATGTTTTCCTATCTGTGATGAGATAAGGTCACATGAATTGCAGTTTGCACCGCTTAGGTTTTACGTGTGTGACGTGAATTAACCTAAAGCATTTAAGATAACTAGGTGTGTCCATTATAAATGTATAGTTTTAGAGAATAAGGCATGTTCTTGTGTAACTCGTAATGTATTAAGAAGTTGGTCGACCTCGTTACGGTCAGTGAATTGGCCTAAAGATGACCGATCTTTGCCTCAAAAAGATTTTAGGTAGAATTGGCAGATTGGCTACAACGCGTGTTACATAGGTACATCTCTATTACTATTCGCACATGAAAAGAAAATGCTTTTGATGCCTTGTGTCGCGGGGAACAATCTCTCAATAGTAAGGTTTCGTCACTTAAGATCGCAGTTATAACGAATTGGTGAGCGTTATTCATCAACTTTGCCAGAGAACTTCACAACTAAGCACATCAATACGAGGTAAAACACATATTTGTTACGAGCGGGCGATTATCATAGTGACAATACAATGTGTCCACAGTACTATCTGTATTGTCCAATAGACTGTATTCTAGTAAACTACCAAAGTTATTATTATCGTTGGTATCATCGGCAGACATCAATTACAACTAACACAAAAACGACGATTATTTTACTGCACTTTACAACATATTCGAACTTAATACCAGTCAAAGTAACTAATAACCAGCAGGTTCCAGGGTTTAGATACACGTTATGAATCAAAACGAATGTGTTGTGAGTCAGATTTCTCTTAGAAACCCTGACAGGTGTAAAGAGCAAAGATGTATACGCTAAATCATGAGCATTAATCAACGGGTAAGGGTAACGGCTGTCGCACGCGCATCGGTGTTTGCAAAACGTGTATGATTTAAGCGAAGGGAGAGACCGCGTGAACAGTTATTACCTTGCAAGATTGTGTCGATCAGAACATCTCACTTGGTAGTGTTTATCTCGGCGATATAAAAGAAAGAAATAAACCAGTTGAGTGGTATCGCATCTCATCTGAATATAATGGGGGGAGGCGCACAGCCGTCTGTTTATCGGTGCCATTACGTAGGCATTTTGTATCACGACAAACATCAGAATTATTTATACAAGTGTTATAAAACGTCTATTGTATTTGATTAACTTTTACATTAGAAAGGTCACATGTCTGACGTTTGCGAAAACAAGAGCGTAAAACAATAATGTTTGTGTATAAAATTTTCATTTACGATGATAGAGAAATTGAAATAGTCTATACTAGGCGTTTCAACAAATAAAATCATCTACCAATGTGTGGAGAGCCTACTGAAATTTAATGTTTGTTTTTCACAAAGATATCATAACATTCATATATTCAATATTTTGAGCTGATTATGAATAAAAGTAAGCATTGTGTGTTCTCATATTAACGTCTTAAAAAAATACAAAAGATCCACGAATTATCTTATTGTTAATAAAATTATGCGCAGTTAGTTATAACATGTATTTTAACTAATTAGTTTTTTTTGTTAAAGCTGTTTATTTATAATTATGTAATTTTATTGTAGTTAATTAATTGGCTTGTGATATTATTATTCACATATTAATTAGTATAATTTGTTACTCGAAATGAGAATGTAGACAAAATATAATGATATTATATGCTAAGCTTATATATGCTAATATACAAGTTTTGTATAAGATATATCAGATCTGGTTCTAGATAATATAATGTTTAAATGGTGGTAGTTTATAGCTCAAACACCTAATGATTTTCTTGAATATATAACCAGCATGATATCGCTGGTCCAATATTACAAGGTACCTACTATGTTACATTTTTGAGAAAAATAGTAGTAGTTAGGAATATTGCATGGTTATATATATTTTTTAATTTTTTTTATTGCCATTGGTGGCAGACGAGCAAGTGGCCCACCTGATGGAATGTCATTCCTTTTTGTTTACACTAATATAGTAATAGATGGAAGCACTTACCACCTCACAATATTAAATCGTAAATAGTTCTAAGTTAATTTTTAAGTTATTTTTACTGATATGCAAATTTTAAACCTCATTTCCCCAAAGTTAAAAAAATAACATAGAACCTTGTAATAGTGAGCCAGCGATATGTATATTTATTTATTCATAACTAGTTTTCACCCGCAGCTTCGCTTGCGTAAATGTAGGTTAGGTTAGGTTTGCAACCCCCTGGCCTGCCACCCACAAATTAAGAACCCCGAGAGGGCGCGCGCGGTGTTCCCGCGCGCCTTCCAATGTCGAAAGGGGAGAGCGGTGAGGCTCTCCCCTGGGGACGAGAGGTGGTCGGGTCCGTTTGACCCGGCCCGCACCCACGCGGGGGGGCCTGCTATGGATGACTCAATTCTTTTAAGAGCTCCCAACAGGCCCCTCCATTGGGTGAGAGAGGGAACACCCCAGGTTTTTTAGTGGGTATACCAGTTTGGGGAGTCCCACACACCCCGCCGGTGCCGTCCCCTAGCCGGCGGATAGTGCATCAAGCATTTTTCCTGGGTACCAAAAAAAAAAAAAAAAGGTTTGCAACCCCCTCAGTGGAGGGAAGGGCTGTACCATCCGGTCCTCCCCCAAACAGCTAGGGCCCGCCTAGTTACGTGGCGGGCCAAGACCTGTCGGTGTCACGGTGAATGCTAGCGTGAATCCTGTGGCACCGACACCGGTACTCGAGGAACGTCGTCAGGGGTTTAGTGGGTATGGGGCCGGCCTCTCTGCCTCGAGTCCTACACACCCGCGCCCTGCCCGGGCGCGGACGGTGCGTAAACGCATTACATTGAGGTTAAAAAAAAAAAACGGTTTGGTTTGCAACAGTTATTTTTTCCGGGTGAAAGGTACCCTATGTCCTATTCTGTACCCCTGACAACGTGTATGCAAAATTTCATGTTGATCGGTTGAGTAGTTAAGGCGTGAAAGCGTAACAAACAAACAAACAAACTCATTTTCGCATTTATAATATTAGTTAGGATTAATCAGGGACTTATTTATAGAGCACCTAGCTGTCACAGTAGTACTGTTTACTTGAAGCCCCCTAAACTAGTTAATGGCACGACTCTGGGTTTTATTGCAACGACGCTGATCTATCTTGATAGACCAGCGTCGTGTTTGTTAAAGTATTCGGCGTTCAAGTCAAGGCATATGTGTGCTATCATCTCGATCAAATTCCGACTTCTTAAAAAAAGGTGGAGGTAACACACGCATCGATTATTATTGTCGAGTCTTTCAAGACATATCGATATCGAATATTTAATCTTTAAAATGTAAAGCGGCAAGGTTTAAAGGAAATTTTACAGGATTAGCAGGTTCACGGATGCCTTGAGGTCGCAGCCAATGTTTCTCATTGTGCATTGTTTAACCGCGAATGGCGAGACGAAGGGCATTTCCTCCCCTCAGTGCTATCTGGCCATGAGGGCGACTAAACGCGATCGACTGAATCGTTTCTCGGTTTATTGTAGATCACTTCCTATTCACGCTCGATCGGTTCTTAAGTAAATATACATTGTATAACCGTCGTGTAACAACATCACGTAATGTCATTGTATAAGTGTGGACTTATTTAGATGATTGAACCGGACCCTGATTACTAGTAATACTGTCAAGCAACGAGTTTTGTTTTTATTACCACTGTCCCTTTTATTGAACATCGAGGTGGATATCAAGCATACGACCATTACGATCTGCTTGATAGTACCTAAGCCGTTACGTGGCCTATAAACGATTGCAACACTCCATTTATCATACATGTGTTGTCGATTAGTAAAAAAGGAATCGCTGCGTTGAAGCAGAACAGAGGACTAGGATCGACGGCAATTCAAGGAAATAATTTTTTTTAAGTCGCTGTTTTTGGATAGGTATCGTTTTCGGCTGCAGTATGACAGAATTCTTTACTAGCTTTATTTTTCATGTTTCACATTTGAGGGAAATTTCCGTTGTGGCTATCGTTATTTAAAATTTGCTTTGCTCTTCAGGCTTCATTATTTATCAGTGCAGTGAGATATTAATTTATTCGTAAACTAGTTTCTGCCTGCGGCTTGATCTGCATTAATCTTACATTATCGTAAAAGTATTATGTAATCCTGAACCTATCAGTGTAATTCTGGACATAGATAATCTGCGCGTCAAGTATCATTTCTAATTCGATGAAGATTCGCAAGATTTAGTAACAAACATTTAAACCTAATAACTTTACATTTAAAATATTAGTATGATCTTGATTTCTTTCATCTTTGTATTCCTTTTCTCATTTTTCTATTTTTAATCCCCGCTTCTTTTATCGGTGCTATTTACACCTATTCGTGAAGCGATGCGATTTTAAAAGAGTGCGTCTTCTAACATTTTTATCCTTCGCATCAAGTGCATACTGAAAGTATGCTAAACAAATATTTCACAAGTTCTGTATTGTTAGCGTCTGTTTCAAACACTCACGCACAAACATTATCTTCTTTTAGATATCTGCTTCTAATTCCACTCCAATATGATAGGAGACAGAATTTAAAGATTCAAAATAAGCTGACACGCTCTAAATATCCTAACTAATATAATAAATGCAAATCTGAGTTTGTTACTTACGTTTTGACGCCTTAAATACTCGACCGATCATCATAAAATGCATTCGCTTTGTCCGGGGTACAGAAAAAGTACATATATTTTATCCAGAAAAAAGATCTGTACCGAGGGATAGAAAATTATTAAACAAACCTATGTAGATTAACGCAAGCGATGCCGCGTGCAAAATCTAGTAACCAATAAGTGTTTGAATAAACAATGCACAGCCTTGCCAAAAAACCTAAATAACGACAGCAACGTTGCGGTCACACTAATATGATATTTTTGATGCGGTCGTTGTGAATCACCTCCCGTTTTACGCAACCGCACCTGCAACGCATGGAGCTATTGCAAGTATTTTAACAAATCAGGAATGTTGAATGTGCAACGATATTAATTATTTGCCAATAGGTGTAAGGTCTCGGCGAGGCTGGCACGCTCGAGCGTCCGCTTTGATTTATGTAAATTGGGTACGCGCTTCGTGCGTCGGGAAGCGGCATGAGTGCCGGCCAGGAACGCGTGACGGGATCTAAACTACGACTCGGCATACGCTTCACGATTAGTTAGTCTGCAACTCAATACTTAAATAAATTTCAGAGAAGTTAATAAGGTGCTACGTGAGAAAACATTAGAACGTTCAAGTGCTACAACTATTTTCGCCATAAAGTGAATAGTGATAAAATAGGTAGCTCGTTCTACACGAGATTATCTCGATTTAATCACATTGCAACGCGGATGATGTTGTCAAACAAGTGCCAATACACGTTAATAATGTAGCAAGCGAGGGCATTTTTTATTCACAACGTGTATTAATTTCGATTAACAGCGATAATACGTATATGAAATTATATTTAGATATTAGTTGCGAGATAGCAAACGTAAGGTGGAACGCTTTATAATATAGGACTTGCTCGGAGTCGTAGCTTGACTTAAATAATAAGATAAATCTACGTCGCAACGAGGAAGCTCCACCTCTTCAAATTATTCAAATGTCATAGAAAGTTAACTACGTAACGGTATCAGATGAAAGGGTACGAGTTAGTGAGGAAACCAGGACCAAACTCGTATCCCTGAGGTCTTCCACGGGTGGAAACATTACCGTTGCGGTGGTAGGGCGGTCTCTGGTTGATTATTTATGAGACGGGCCGCGTGCGCCGCGCCCATACGTGCCACCATGACACTTTATTAATGACAAACTTGTTGGTGAGCTTTTTGTTATCGCTATTAAATAATCTTAGGCCGTTCTAGCTTATGAATCGTATTACTACGACAAAAGAAAAAGGTACGGCTGGTAAGATGGTATCGTTTAAATTAATGTTTGAACGAGAAGTATTTGCACACTCGTGCAGCTCCGCTCATATTTGATTTGGGAAACTAAATCAGATAGAAATTATACTTACAAGTAGGACGAGTCCTGTTCGGTCGGGTCAAAGGTATCCAAGGCCTCTGTGGTGGTAGAGTGGCAGAAACTGAAACAAAGAAATAAAACATTTACAATCAGAATAATAGAACGTTTCGTTTTGATTTCGATATTTATTTTGATGAGCAAAAAATAAAAGCGATGGAAAATAAAATCGATTTGTTGTGAATAAAGACAAAATTTATTACTATTTTCCATTCGAACAATAAGAGTAATATATATTTCCAAATCGTAAATCGTGCATATATTACCATTACTGAAAGCTATCAAGAGCGTCGGAATCCTCATAATTCGAGAGAACAAAAAGTTCCCACTTCATTTGTATCATTGGTTAACATCTCTTACATTGGGTGTACGAACAAAGACACCTAAAAAACCTATTCCATTGTTCTGTTGAGTATACGCAACGAAACATCAATTCGAGCGAAAAATCAACATCAAACCAACGAGCGTGCGGTGGTCTATACCACAACGGTATCAGAATCGCATTTGCAAATACGACTGCAAATAAAAAACTAATCACTCGACTAGGAAAAATATATTAAAAAAGAAAACAATACTAAAATTCATGACCACAGAAATAAATAGTAGTTCATGACAGTACAAGTAACGGCACATCATAACATTATAAGGGCTTAAAATAAACATAAATGTAGGTTAAAGAATACGCAATATGAAAATTACAGGATAGTTAATTTGCTGTAACTACAAATTTAAGATAAAAACTTACAGTGTCGCCGGGACCGGTTCAGTAATTTTATTTACATACTGATTGTTGAAATAAATTGATCGTCAACCGTCCCGACTTGTCATGTAAGTTGTCTAGTTGATCGAAGCATTTCATGCCGTTCAATGGATATTAATAAAACATAATTTTGTATGTCCATCAGTCACAACGTGACGACACATGGCAACAAAAAAAGTCGATTTACATAACTTAATGTATGGGTGGAGGATAACTCAAATTGTTCTCAGGCTAGCGATAGTAATCATACTCTGTTTCTTGATTGATTGCTAAATGGAATATTGATGACAATTTGCTTATAACGTGTATGTAAAAGACTTGATTGCTATATTTATACGCAAAAAATACCTATTCGTAAAGAAATGTTGGCGAGAATTTTGTTAGGTGGTATTGAACATTCGAATGCGAAATTAAATCGCATTTGTAAGTGTTTTTGTTAGATTGCGCCTGCGCCCGTAGCGACTGTCAGATTGCGTCCACTCGTGCGTAAATCACAATATGAAAACGTCCGTCTCTGTGTTATTATGTAATGGGTTACCTGTATGAGTGTGTTTCGATTTTTGATGCTCAGATAAGCACCTATTGAGCGTTGTAATGAAAATATTAATACGAACACGGGCTTCGTGATCTTATAAATTGCTGGTTAGATCCGATTCTAGATAAGATTGGGTTGTATTTGTTATGGAGTACGAAAGATTCCACAAACATGTTTATGAATTATTTGTTTGTTTATGAATATTGCTTAATATTGTTGTATACGGCTCTTAAATAATAATTTTGACTTGAAATATATATGTGTTGAACTAAAATTAATATGAAGCAAATTAATTAAAAACGTTTAAGATTGAGTTAATAAACTATAAGAATATATTGTCATTCATTAACTCAATTTAGACCAAGAAAACGTCGCACGTATAAGGTATGTCAAACACAGGTGTTTAGGAGTACTCTTGCAACCCAGCACTTTAGGGTACTTGGATGTCACCTCTATAATAAAATGAATAAACTTTGTAACATTTACCCACTGCCTAGATACCAATGTAAAAAGAAAGTTATTAACTGGCTTATGACTAAAACCTATGATGATACTGAAAGCCTATTAAGATTAAGTATATTGTGACCCATTTCTTTCTATATGTTGTATAGTCTATTATTATTTAAACGCACGTATTTCTATATACACACACACACACACATACCCTCACACACACACACACACACACACACACACACACACACAACACTCACACACTTACACATACAAACCCTCACAGTCGCATATACACAATGACCCACAGCTGTCATCTATTCATGTTGCCAATATAAGATACACTATATTGATAAATAAAATGTATTTAAGTACGAGAGCCCTGGTACCCATACCACAAGTTCAATCTTAGCTTGGGTACCAGTGTCTAACAAGTGGACTGTAAAATTATTTGTATACTTTTTATGTGTTCAAATGAATGTATCTTTTTAATATCAATAAACTTTATTATTATTATTATAATTGTTAAACGCTTTTTTTACTTGCAATTAAAACACCATACTACTCTTTAGTTTCTCTTTACTACAAATGTATTGCATTTATTTTCTATAAAAATATATTTAATAATGCGATCAAATATACAATAATAGTTGCGTCCGGCGGTTTCTTCTACGTGAAATAACGTCTATGGTCACTACTCTGTTATTCCTTCTTTAATATGCGACAAATCTAACGCTACAACATTTATTCAAATCCGACCGGCTCATGAGATTACCGAGTTCAAACATACTGACTCATCAGCTTTGCAATATAAGTGCGCATAGATAAAGCTCCGCATCAAACGGTATTGTCACCTCAACAAGTTATGCTTATGTAAATGTAAGGGTATCGTTTGGCACGGACGGAGGCGGGGGCGGGCGCAAGAGCGCGGGCGTCGGCGTCGTCGCCTCATTACACTTTGTAATTAAGCCTGTCGCCCGTGGGCTGCGTACGCGCCGCGGCACTGCACTAAATCACGACACACCGCTTTAACATGCGCGACCGACGTCGGCGGCGTCTCCCCGACACCCATAATCCATACCGACACAATGGACGTTTATGGATGTGTTATTGAATATTAAACGCTAAAAAAGTTGTTCCGACTGCTCCGGGAGTGTGGTACTTTACATATTTTGAGGTAAACAATGTTGTATCTCTGAGTCGTTCGCACGTATCACGGCGTTTGTGAGGTATGACGAACAATGACTCGTGATGAAACAACGTTCGCGATGCATAGATTCTCCTAAGCTCGTCACATTCCTGACAACACTAACAAGACAAGTCGGGCACAAACAAAGTGGTGTTAGAACCGGCGGCGAGTGAAAGTCTACAGCACTACAGCCACTAGATAGGCTGGCTGTGATAAGCATCGACACGATCTTCACATTGTTCGCGCTCCGATACATGAGATAAGGCTTTCTCTGTTCTCCTCTCAAGAGAGCTACCGTGAGAACACCCCTTGAATCATCCATCTTGACATTTGCAGAACAAGAGCATCCTTTATCTGATTTCATATTTGCATAATAACTATAGTTAACTTCGGCGTTTTGGAATATGGAATGTTATTGCGTAGGTCATGGATAGCCTTATACGGAGAAATGGTTTCTTAGTATGTTAATACACGTAAATAAACAGAGTCGGCTCGTCTAAATGTGCATTGATACGACGTTGTAAGAAAAATCTTACAAATAAATATAACATAATAAACATAAACATTATAATAAAAAGATATGATATCAAACGCGCCGAGGCCACAAGGTTAATCAATTCCATGCAAAACATTTTCAGTCCATTGACTATGGTATCTTCGCTAGACGCCGGGGAGCCGATCGAGCAAAAACCGGTACAGGGACTGTTGCATCACATTCAAGAGTAAATATAATATTGAAGCCTGTTTCTTTCGTTTCGCACGACATAATCTTCGTGCTAAAACATTTATATAGAAGAAATTTAAAATAATTTTCGATATTTGGCACACGTATAGAGTAAGGGATCTCGTAAGTACATACGTGATCGAAGGAACGGTCTGCTCATCGACATTGTCCCTTCGCATTATTTTATAAGCGAAAATACTCATTCGCCGAGAATATCACGTCCTCCGTGATCAGACTGTACAACTGAGGTAAGTGCTGTCACCGTCGACATTTATATGATGCTGTTGCATTTATCCATTTTCGTAATGTGACATTAATGAATGGTATGCTTTGTGCATTCAATAGACGCACTCGCATAAAATTTTATGCACGACAAATTCGCTCCACAATCAATCGAGTTGTTTGTGATGCATAGTTTTACGATTACAATTTTGAACATTAAATATATATTATGATTTTTTGTGGTTTATTTGATTCATACGAATTTCTATACACTTAGCCCAATTTTGGATATTTTCTATTAAGTTGTTATTTTATTATAATAATAAAATTACCGGTATATTAAGGTATATGGTCGGGTAAATAAATTTAAATGTGGAGAATGCTAATACATAGCAGATAATGTGAATATAATATATCTCATCTTTCTTAAGTTTCATATTTGGTCTTAGTCTTCTATCATAGTCTTAGAGACATGTAATTGACATAGCTGCTCTGGAGCTTCTGCAAAATGTCTACATCTAGTCAAACAATCAAAAGATAAATTCATTTCGGTCTGACTTCATTCTTTGAGGATAACAGATATTATGATGCCATTCCATATAACTGTGACATTCGCACATTCATAAACGTCAGTCGCCTGTGAATACAATGTATTTTTTATAACTTGGCACAGAAAACAAAGCAATATAAAAATATTTAAACTACGGTCAAACGCGTATTAGGCTCGCACCCTAGGGTTCCGTACCGTTAACTTGTTCCATAACAATCATTTGATCAATTGATCACGATCAGAAGATCTTAAAGCAAAAAATGTAACGTACACAAATTCTTTAGGCACGATAACAGATTATTGGTTAAGTTTAATAAAGTTTTCTCACAACTTGTCTGTATATTATTATATTCTTATTTATTTATAGTTACTTTTAACTTTCGAATCTTACACGCAAAGCTGATTTCAGACACAATTTAGTGTTCATTTCACCCTTTCATTTTTGTAAACTTGAAATAAATCGTCCAAACACAAAATGAAACAAAAGGGTGAATTTAAAATGAGTCTTCACTTGAATGAACATTCATCCGAGTGATCTGTCTGCTATTTACTTTGAACTTTTCGCACAATGGTAGATTAAGTCATGAAATATACTGAAAGCAACAATGCTTACAACAATATTATGATCGTATATTTTTCATTAATGTAACAAGTAGGGTTAAAGGTAAATTTATTATTTTGAATGCATCCGACCATCGTACACAACAGAACACGACTATACATACATATATTTGACTGCCTCGATGGCGTAGTGGTTAATGTAACCGACTGCCACGCCTGAGGTCGCGGGTTCGATTCCCGCACAAGTCAAACATTTGTGTGATAAACATGGATGTTGGTCTTGGTCTGGGTGTTTCTATGTATAACATGTATGTATTTACAAAACAAAAGTATATATGTATGTTTATCCATTGTCTAGTACCCATAGTACAAGCTCTGCTTAGTTTGGGCTAGATGGTGTTGTGTTTATGTGATGGAATATTATATTATATATATGTATCTCCTCTGGGCTATATTAAAGTATCATGTTACTGACGTTAAAGGGAAATAGTCTATAGAAGTCTATAGACATCTCCCGAATAAATTCTCAGATGCCGCGCTGCATTGCGAATTTTCCAACAGAAAAATCCAATAGCATTTTGCCTGAGAATTGAACAGGCGAGGTTCTACTCTATACAGTAAAGATAATAGAATAGGCATAGAAAAATGGATAACAGACTACAGGGGTGGTAGAAAAATAATAATGCATTTTCAGTAACATAATCGATGATTCATATTATTAATATTTAATTAGTTATTCGTAACTTTATAGTTGCATCCTTGCAATCTATAGTTTTAACACCACGTCCAATCTAATTTTGGTACCTACATGTCAATTTACAAGAATACAGATTTCAGAACATTCTACTAGCAAGTTAGATGGTTGACTTTGTGGCAGACTATTCATAAAAATGAATGACTGTAGGTTAAAACTCTCAAACGTCTAGATGAAATACGAGTGACAATAAACTTCACGAGCGGCACTAACTTCCTGTCTAGGTAAACTGATGAGAGACACGGACAAATATGACTAGGTTTATGAGAATGGCCACTTTCAAGAAGTAAACCGCGACACTAGACTTAAAATATATATCTTAATAAATCAGTGTTCTTCAACAGTTGAACTAACTGCAAGGTGTATGTTTTGTTCGCATAAATTATGCTCACAGCTGAACGTGAAATCCCAGGTCGGTTAAAACATTATTAAATACTAGCTTTTGCGCGCGGCTTCGCCCGCGTGGTACCTACATCAATAAAAAGTAGCCTATGTCCTTCCTCAGGTTTTAAACTATATCTGTACCAAATTTTATCTAAATCGGTTGAGTGGTTTAACCGTGAAAAGGTAACAGACAGACAGACAGACAGACAGATAGACAGACAGACAGACAGACAGACAGACAGACAGACAGACAGACAGACAGACAGAGTTACTTTCGAATTTTTAATATTAGTAAGGATGTTTGGAAATAATGTTTGGCAATAGAGAAGATGGTTGGAATGTACCACCAGCTTAGGATCCAGTAATTCAAATAGTCAAACCCAAGAAGAAGCAAACCACAGCTAGACTTCATGATACTTTGAGCTCATTCTGCGTAAATAGAAACACCTATGATTAAATTATGTTCGGGTACTTTGAAATAACTACACTGGAACATTGAGACAACTGCCATCTTAGTCTCCCCGTGACCATGGCTGCTGAAAAGCAAACGAAACGTCGGTGAAAGTGTAAACACAAATATAAATAGTATAATAGTATAGTAATAGTATAAATAGTTTTAATAGTTTCAATAATTTAATTAGCTTAAAAATTAGTAAAGTTTAATAGTAATAGTAGTGCAACAGTTTTCAAAATTTTGTAATAAAGTGTCAAATAAACAACGCGATAAAATCCGTATATAGTAGTTTAATTTCAATGAATAACATTCGCGTAAACAGAAGACAATATTAAGTAAGGAAATGCCCATTATCAACACAGTGGCAGAATGTGCGGCTATAAAAGGCTTGCCATTTTTTATAAGGGTCTTAATAGCATAACTGGTCAAATGTGTATGAGTACTTCATAAGAGTACCACTTCTGTATCCTGACTTTATAAAAGTCACCATAATCGCATGGCATCATTAGGGTATAGATGCATCCCTACATCTATCAAACTGTGGACATTTTTGTTGTGCAAGAATGTAATTTTAATAATGGCAATTCCAGCTTAATATTGCACTTTTAGAGATACATGTTATACGCATTACGTCGTAACGTTATGTTAACTAAATGAAAATTATATTTAAAGTGTTATTGGTTGTTGTGCCTGTGTTTTGCGGGATCGCTAAGTCTGGTCTGTGCCCGGAAGACTGCAAGAGGCTTATGTTGTTACGTGGGCTTTAGACATTGCTAGAGAAATGTAGGCGTGATAACAAACCCCTTCCGTGAGGTACACTCCTGGTGTTATTTTAAGCGAACTGTCAAGTTGTCCTGTTAAATTGTCAAAGTTCGTAGTTATTGGAAGGACTGTTGACTCGTGGTTGTACTTAAGTCTAGCCATTTCAGCGGTGCCATTGTTTCGCTTTCCATTTAAGGAATAAAATTAAATGTTAAGGAAAATCGCTGTGTCAATAATTACGAGCTAGTCACGAATATAAACATCACACGTTAAATTTCCTCTTGAACATTGAAGCATCATTGCAAAGATCAGTGCGATGACCTCCGTCGGCGATTTTATCACAAAGCCGTACGACATTGTAAAATACATATTTTCGCGAAAGGCGCATTAAAATCATTTTGACGTCAAAGTACTCACTATAAAATTTGCAGCCGTTATTGCGTTTATCTTCAATAAACGCAATAACGGCTGCAAGGGAGACATAAAGTATGTTTATAAGGAAACGTGGCTATTGTACAAATCAACTGCGGTTCAAAGGGCTTGTTGTGTGTGTAGCAAAAAGCAAACAACTTTTTGTAAATTGCAGATACCGTGAATGTAAATTAATCCCTAGCTTTATCAGCTTTAATACAGAATTAATTTTAAATAAATCTTGTATAAATATTAGCGTGTTTGTGATATGAGTATCAGGCTTGCTGAGGAGAGATATTCATTAATATAACAAACTAACAGTATATTCGCATGATTATTATAATTAATGAGAGAAAAAACTATTTCAATTATAAAATGAATCATATTTCTATCTACTAGTACTCTGAGATAAGCCATAGGTACAATATTATTTACTATTTCCTAAAATTCCTATTATTTATGGGTAAATTATTATAGAATGTCAATTTGTTTGACAGCAAAACAGAAAATTGTTACGGTTCTAGAACATTGTAGTCGGTTTTTGGCTTTGTATCATTATAGAATGTCAATTTGTTTGACAGCAAAACAGAAAATTGTTACGGTTCTAGAACATTGTAGTCGGTTTTTGGCTTTGTATCTGGCTGTGACAAATAAGAGTAAACAAATAAATAAGATAGGAATACCAATGGTTTTTCTCTTTCGACGACAGCACCACAAATACTTTTATTTCAGGTTCATGCAAGAGCGACACCTTAGAGTTGCAAGCGCTCAAAAATAACTAAGATACCAAAGATATAACAACCTGGCGATATTAAAACTATTATTTTTCCCCACGCATACTACTCAGCTAACTTCTTAAAACTGCAGACATGCTTATCAAGTTCATTTTGGGAGAGATCGTCATGTGCTATGATTTGCATTGTGAGACTGACAAACAGCCAATGACTTACCTTAACATGTTAATCGTATATAATAATTGCAGGGTGAATAAGTAAACATTACGTAAGGAGTAAATGTGTGTTTATGAGCACGCCAACGGATGTGCTATCGGGGATTAGGTCGGCTGGCGCACGCCCGACGCCCGTGGGCGGTCCTAACAACCCAATGATTGTTGCAATTGACCCAAATGGACACTGTCCGACCTACTGTAAAGTTGTATCAGCTAATTGTACGTTTTAATGGCCTTCAATAGATGTCGTAAATACAAAAGCTGTAAACTCTCTTGTTTCAGTAATAGGTTGTGAGAGAACAGTGTTGCATATTCTAATCGGACAGCCGTTTCTCTTTTACATATTAAGAGTTCATATGTCTCTTTCTACATATTTAAATATACATACAGATTAACTGGTTTTTACAATATCTAAATGCGATATGAAAGCTTCCTATGCCTGAAATTATGCTAATTCCTGAATAAAATTTATACAGAACAGGATCGAACCAAATATTTCGGTTTGGAATTCCAAGATTGAAATATGATACGCAATATATCTCTATGTTGACCGTATTTTATAAACAATCGTATATCACATGTCGTTGCTTGTTGTAGATGCGATCAATCACAATGCTAACGTACACAGCAGGAGATAGAAGCGAACATCGTTTCTGTTATTGTTCTCGATCCCACATCTTTTTTCTAATGTCGAATTAATATATTTGAACAGAAACGTACCTAAAAACAAAAAGAATACGAATAAACGCTTTATTATTCCAACTACGTTTAAAGACGTAGTATTTTAATTTAATATTGCTAGTTTTTGTGTGATGTCAAGTACCTAAAACATTTCGTGGTATGGACACAATAAGTTTTTTGCTTTGTTAATTCAAAATTCTGCGGTACGCTCCGTAGCCACCGTATTTGCCCACGCGCAAGTGTGTCCTCCTGCGCGACCGTTCACGGCCAAGGCCAAACAGATAATAAACGCGTAATGACGAACGATGTACTGCCGAGCAAAAAAACAACGCGCGCGCATGCCCACGTGGGGAGTCTTTATGAATCTCACAAGCTCTAATGACTTGGAAAATTACAGCGCGACTAATAAACCCATATTATAAATGAAAACTATTGCGTGACACCATTTTTACGTAACTTGTCATGTAAAAATGAAACATAATATTTAAAATAATAGGCAGACAGGCAGCGGTCAAGTTATCCACCTGAGTATTCAAATCTACATCAGATAAATGTTCGTCGTAAGTGGAGAGCCGAGAGCAGCTACTGTTTGAGTGTTTCATTTAGAGGTACAAGAAGCCATCAAGGAGGGCGATGCCCGTCGTAAATCACCGCCGCGTACCACCTCTGTCACTAATGGATTCCTGTCAACTAGACAATCGTACATGATGATTGTTGAGTAAATTGAACACTGACTGCAAGGTCCTGGAAAGCTTTATTACCTAATAAGTAATTTCTTAACCTATACGAGATTGCTATCAGTATCGGATGAAGCAGGCCCGATGTCAAAATCAATCAATCTCAGCGGGTTAGAATTTACGCTAGCATAGTCGGACGGTTCGCTGTATAATACTTTGTTACAAAAGTGATTACATTGCCCTGTTACGAGAAAATTCAATTTGTCCGCGCCGTTTCGCGAGGGTGTGGTGGGACCCCGCGGAGGTGTTTACGTACTGATAAAATCTACACTCAGCGGATAATCATTGGCGTATTCGTATCACGCGCTCTCATTCCTACAACCTAGTGCATCGTACTTGGAAATGTGCATACTAGTGCGTGTGTGGGTCGCCACCGACGCTAAAATAATGCACGCTTAGGCCTTGAAAGGCGAGGTGAACGAACCGACTGACTAATAGGTGAACATTATGTTGATTGATAACCGAATACAACTAATGGCGTTAGTGAAGTGAAAAGTTACTTTGTTAACGTGCGGAGATAATTTATCTGCGATCAGGTCCTTTTGAACGCTTCATTTGCTATTCCTTTCGTAGAAACAATACAGAATGGAGTCATGACCGAAACGGTGCGTACTTAAGATGTACGCATAGGATAAGTTGAACAAATACACGCAGGTTTCTACAAGGTATAGACGTCCGTATGTAAACAGAACAATCTACCATCAAAATGTCACAAATGGCGACGTCAATGTATCCACGGCTGTAGGGCTAGCTTGAAAACGGCTCAGTCATGTCATTCCAGCTGTGATGGTGCGTCGCCTGTGTATTACCCGACGCCGACGTATCGGACCTCCGCAGAGCTAGAATCTACTCTATGTTTCCTATTACATTTCCTTAAACAACACAAGCAAAACGCTATCTTAGCATATATTGAAACTAATATTTAAGTACAAAGTATACTAGCAAGGCTACACCCAAAATTTGTAGAATCAAATTAAAAGGATAATATTCTTTAAGGATACTGCCGTATCTTACTAAGTTTGTACCTGACCCGAGACATTTTAACCGTTAACGACAAAAATTATGAAAGTGGGGCGACCTTAATTATAATAAGGTTAACGATGGCCACTGAAGGAAAGGTGTAACGTAAATTGCAATGAACATTGCCATCTTAAACCGGCTTTAAGGTGATCTTCATATATTAAGCGACAGATGAAGTTGTTATCGCGATATCAGTTACGATCCTCAGAAGCGGTCAGGTGTCGGGTATAAAATAAACCAGCCAACAGATTGCCGCCTCCAATCCGGCTGGTATCAACAGAAGGTAGTATCGGCGGTGCGTCGCGGCACGACAAACAAGGCAATTGCTTGGTCGCTCACTCAGATCGCTATCGCACACGCCACGGCGAACAGCCGTCGACCAAACATCGCCTGCGTACCTCGCGTTATCTGGGGGCCAATATGTCCACGTTCAAACCATCCATTCACTTTGTGTACTCTTATTTGCATATCGCTACACATTTAAAACGAAACATATTTGCGTTATAAGCTCATTTTGTACGAATATTACGGCCTATCTCATGCAAAACTGAATAGGTTTTGCTTAATATAAACATCACGACTTTTTCTTAACTTTATTCGAATCTAGGTAAAGTACTGGCATGTGGGCCATAACATTTAAAATGCAATAGAATAATAATGACACATAAAAATGCAATAAAACCGTGACCACCATAAGGAATTAAGTTCAACGGTTGAAACTGAAAACTAGCGCAGTAGTACTAAAGCGTGCATTATAAGGCACATTAACGTCCATATATAAATTGCGTATGGTAATGCGTACTACACTTAATGTGTTCTTCAAGTACGACACAAAAACTATGTACTTTGTAAGACAGCCTATAAGACCTGAAAGCAATATGGAAACAATTATCTTGTCGTTTTCTGTTGTTAAATAGCGAGTAGGTACTATTTATGTTTCAACCTCCAATCACACTTTATGTCGACTATACGTTAGAACACGGCTGTGGAAAGTAACAATGGGGCATTAGTATGCATTTGCAACTTTTACTTCATAAGTCTCGTTAGCTATTGTTGTAATATTGTATGAATGGCAATAAAATGAGTTGTAAATGACAGTTTGAATAATGATGACGGATAGAAAGCGGTGTGAATAGTTGCGTACGTATAGATACGCGTAATTGTTTTTATGCATATTGATTGTACAGCTTGGAATTAACGGTGTTTCATGTTTCTAGGTGGAATAGAGGCAGTATACGTTGAGTTAACGAGGCAATATTAAAATGTGATGGTATCATTAAAAATCAACCCGCATACGGGCTCAGTTAAACAAAAACAAATTTGATTGATCATAAATAACACTGCCTTAGAATATTTTTAAATAATATTATTTTTTTTAACACTCCGATCAATAATAGTTCAATTGGGTGTGTGGTGTGGCGTTTTATGTGTTAAATTGCTATTGTACTTAACGAGATGGGTTATAGGTACCTGCCCCGAATATTAAACATGTAACTAATTATTACACTTTTTTGACTGATTATTAAGAAAGTCGTAGTGGTACAGAATGTATCTATAGAACATAGAAATGACAAGCAATTATCAGGTTCTTGCAAAAAATCATCTTGCAAATATCAATCATAATCAATAGCATCGATTTTACAACCCTTGTTTTGCTTATATCTGACTTCATAGATTGAACATGTGCGGTAAGTAGGTACTTTAAATCCTAAATGTTATTTTGTTTGAACTCGATTTGAAAAGTTCTGCTATTTATTAAGTCATGTTAAATCAATAAGGACAACTTAACTGTGGAAATAATAATAATAATGTAATCATACCATAAACACAATTTAATCAAAATAGAAAATCGACTTTCACGAATCAGATAGTGCATGATTCGTGTAATTGCCGGCCGATTTTGCAACAAATCACAGCGTCACTAAGCCAAGTCGATATGAAAGCTCTTTGGTACATACTTCCAAAGACTAGTCATGTCGGTTAATTTCTAAAAGCCTTCTTAATTCAAATTATCTTCGGTGGGCAGATCTTTGCCCTACAAGAAGTAAAGCAGATAATCTGGATGAATTTATATTTTTTCCGTCTTGTATGTCCTTCATGAGGTAAACAGTGGACACAAAAAATTCAGGAAGCTCCATATTACAAAAGATTGTAATTTAGAGAATAGTATTCTCTGACCGTTTTTAGGGTGCATGACTTCCTGATTCAAACGTCCTCACCTTGTACATAATATGATATGTATATCTGATTTCTTCACATGATGTAATAAATACTAAATTCAAAAGACGAAAGTTAAGTCACTATTTTGCTGGATGTTTGATTCAATCTGTTTAATTTATAGTAAAATTTAATAATTATTTGTTTGCGTTTGAGCCTGGTTAAATACATTATACATTTAACTATACTAATAAATTTAGAAATTCGAAATAATATTAGTACCTATAAATAGAATAAAACCGTATTGACTTGTGACGTAACAATCTACTTTACAACAAATTGCTATAACTGTACTTTAACGAAGCAGTACCAAATACTTCTTCTTCTAAATACTACCTAAACTTAATTAATAACCACCCATTCGGAGTATTCCGCTTTCGGCACCAATTTTTTCGGCACCTAAACTATTCCACTTTCAGCACCAATAGGTATTTTATTCCACATTCGGCACCAAGCTAGAATACTCCACCCATTCCATTTAAATGTACCTACGTACCTACATTTGTTTATTCCAACATATTCATAAAATATAATTACCTACCACATATAAAATCGATTCCAAACGGTAGCCCACGGCACTTAGCTTAATTAAGACAAGGCAAAGGCCACAGCAGAACGAATGCAATAAAGTGAGAGTAGTTAGTTATAAGTAATGTTATTCACGTAAAGGTCAATTGAAAACTTTCCCGTATCGGCTGAACACCGGTGGCCAGGTTTGATGATCGTGAACTATGGCCGGTCGTGACCGCGAAAGGCGAAAGTGAACTGGTAAGCCGTATTGTATCTGTGAGCTAATATGATCGTATAACGTGAAAGTGCCTCGAGGTTCGGTTTTCTATTTACGTATGTACGCGTCAATGTATTTTTCATGATTGGATTTCTATGTACTCAGATGGTTTGGGCATCTGGAAATAATTGACTAGAAAGAGTTACTAAGGCAATATATAAGCTGAATGTAACGTGAAAGATAAAATATCTAGGCGCATGTTCTTTGATCAGAGATATTTTGGAGAAAGGTCAGGCTAATAGTACCTGGACTACAAACGAGTCATACATAAGAAAATAAATAAAATTGAACGAAATAAGAGAAATATCTTAAGGCCTTGTCTCACCACCTCCAAAAAGCATTTATTTATAAGATAAAATGCTCGCCATCTCTCTTCTTTAACCTAACAGGAGTGAGACAGCATGCGATTTATCTTACGAATAACTTTTACTTGTTCATCGTGGGACTGGCCATAAAGATCGTATATAATATATGGAAATTCGTATCTTTGCCTATCCGGAAAACAGGTGTTCATCTATGTATATTTCTGTTTGCAATGTAATGGGGTCAAGACAAAGGGATTTTTGGATTTTTCTTATACTTCAAATTGGTCAGTCGACCGCAATCATGATACTGTGTGTAAGAATGCCTTATTGGTGCAGGAAAAGTATTATTTAAATTTTTTGGCAAGTAATTCTCAGTAGCTGCAGAAAATCTGAAACTGTGATCGATTGACAACAATATGCTCTCTCTTTATTACGTACCTAAAACAATTTTCACGCAATGTGGGTGTAATAAGCCTCTGCCTGCCCCTTAGCAGATATAAGCGTAAGATTATGTATGTATAAGTATGATTATGTATGAATAAGTAAGTGTATTGTTGTTGAATAAGTCTCCGGGCGTCTTCGCCAAGAAACGATACAAATATTTGTTGATTATCCGAACTGTCCCAGTTTAGATGGATAATCTACAAATATTTGTATCCATTTAGGATGTTACTTGTTTCAATGTTTGCTAAGTCGTCAACAACGTAAGACTATACCGCATAAACAGGGGCCGTGCCACCATAACTTATAGTTATAATTATTGCCAACGCGAGAACATAACAAAGTTATAAAAACATAAACTCTGTAAAGCGCTATTTAGTTTTCTCTTACGCAATAATAATGATATAACAGAGTGTGGTACGACTTCAAATTTTTATCTAATGAACAGTATCAAATTTGACAAGGTTTCAAGCTGAAATAGTAAAACAAATTTCGAAAAGCTTAGTAGATATTCTAATGTCGTATTATTCAATCCTGTTTTCGCGATTTCAGATGTGGTCCTGAAGTAAAAGTATAACATATAAAGTCTAAAAAACAAAGTAAACATTTTCGAAAGTGCAAACAAAAACTGTCTATGTGTGCTTACTTTGCGAAATCTTAACCGCAAACCATATCATAGAAATCGGTAGGTACAATTTGAAGCAAGCGTATGACGGAAGCTTTGACAAGCCGCTTGTGTCGTTTTCACAAAAAAAAACTACCAGCCAGCGTTATCTTTACTTGTTCTAGTGTGGCAAATGTTTTCTACTACTCCTGTTTTTTTTTCTAGCTAGTTAAAGCGATAATGGTAACGGAAGCCCGCTTAACACATTACTGAGATGTTTATTAGCTGTTACCGGTGCTCCTGTTTCTACAAGCTTTTAAGTTAATTGCAGGTTAAGTGATAAACAAGCTGTGTCTGTTGCTTGATTTCTTACTCTAAATAATTATGTCAGTTAAAGATTAACAAGAAATAATGTGTGACGCTGAGAATCGCTGTACCGCTGATGGTTAATAGACATAAATACAGACACAACTGCAGAAATATTTTTCAGATCATTACCGTATCGTACCAACTTATAAGTATCGCGTATATTTATTAATAGATGTTCCCGCGGTTTCACCCGCGTTTATCGTTACTGCGCCGCTCCTGTGGGCCGTAGCGTGATGTTATATAGCCTTCCTCGATAAATAGGCTATCCAACACTAAAATAATTTTTCAAATCGAACCAGTAGTTCCTAAGATTAGCGCGTTCAAACAAACAAACAAAGCCTTCAGCTTTATAATATTAGTATAGATGATTCACCAATAGTTACTACAAGACCACATACACATGTGAGAAACAATTGTGTCAAATTAGAGGTCAATTCAGCGTGCATTACATTTTAGATATTAGATACAGTGATAAATACTGATAAGATAACAAAGGTAAAAACATAAGAAAATAATATAATGAATTTCAATAAATGAGATTAATTTCATTTATTAATATGTTAAATCACATTCCATTTGGTATTGCCCGATGAGTTTCAATTATTCTATGTGAAATACATTGACCGGGGCCTTTCAAATGCGACATTCAAAATAGTAATAGTCTATATATGTTCTGTAATTACTCTACATTACTGTGACGACTTAATTGCCATGAAATCGGAGCTTACGAGCGATCACATAGTACGGTAGCACGCGGACAATTTCACATGCGACTAAACACAGGGAAGGTGACAACAGCGAACATGAACTCTACTGTAACCTGTAACCTTTCACTCGACGGGTGACGCTTAATCAACCGAACATGCCACGCTCGACTACTGTTACGAATTGGTGCATGTACTTTAAGGCGCCGACACACTGAACGCGAGCGAGCGTGTCGGTTCTACGCCGATTGGTTTACATCGAATTATTGAAACACGATATATACACGACATTCATATCACTCGTATTTTAGTGAGTCATATTCTATGTGCTGATGCAGTCTTTATGTTGTTGCACTTTGGACTGTCAAATCGGACTGTTGTGTTTTAATGTTCGTTTATTAGGTATATCACTCGGTTATTAATCTAGGGAACCAATACATTATTATAACTCTGCATATATCGTTATCGAACACGTAGAAAGAAACAGTGGGCGTTATCCTGTTATATTCAGAAAAAGACAACAGTGGGTACATTTATAAAACCAGATCTAAAATTTTCTAAGTGGTTTGGCAATTATTAGTTTTTATAAACATATCGGCGCAAATATTCTAACTGGCTGAAATTTATTGAAATCTGCGTAACTGGCTTAACGTATAAAATTCAAATATGAAATTCGAACAAACAGTCATGCGTCTATGTTACTTGTTTGTGCGTGACAGGCATTCAGTCGTCGGCGGTCGGACCCGACGGATCTCACGTGATAGTATTTCTTAATTGGTTTATAAAGTGTTACAATAAATGAGCATGGATAACGGAGATGGCATTTTCAATGGAAACACACCCCCTTCTTCCCACATACATAGGTAACGCTTGTGCCTGATGGGTTTTACGTAGAGTCACAAAACATTTTCCTGTTAATTGCACTTATCCTACCGTTGATAATGATTAACTATATTCGTATAAAAAATTTACAAATGATGTAACATTACGAATATATAATATGTGAAAAAGCAGAAGAGAGGCAAGAATTTTCAAAGAAAATCTTGCATTGTGGCCATTTTTTTACGGTCAAAACACGCGTTCCTATTTTCTAGCTCAACTGTTCGCTAACCGCGGCCAGTGAAACAGGGGCCTAACAGAGTGTTCGTACCTCCCATGTTCTCTAAAAAACGCTCGGGGTAAAGAGTCAAACGACAGGCTGGGTGATGACCAGTTTTGTTCTGTTTTGAAGCCGCGACGTACGATTGCTTAATTACTGCGGTGTATGACTTGTATAGCGGTTTAGAGGTGTGTCAGTGGGTGTTAAACAAGACCTACTAACATATATGCGTAGGAATATCTACAATCGAATAAAACGAGTTTATTGTATAACAAGCCAATTTTGGTAAGACGTGGACAACATAAAGGCATTTTTTTGTAGTAGTCGATGAGTAAGTTCGGCATTTTTTGTTAAAACACTTAGTGTATCATCTGCAATTGGGCAAATTATCTGAGCCTTGAAGATATATCTGTAATGGGGCATAGCCGTATTCAGATCCACTTAGCTCAATTGCAAAAGCATGTTTAACCTTAGCCTTAATTTACACAACAATAAGTAAATGCAGTTGTTTGAGAAGAACCTATTTTTATTTTTCACGCTCAATATTTTTTTTCTGTTAAGTGTCATATTATTGTACCGGTACACGTATAGGTAAAGGTTGATATGAAGATATGATAAATTCAGAGTATTTTTGATTTTGTTCGTGTATTATGACTTATGACGTAATAAATAAAATATCCATAGAATAATATAAACAATAAATGTAGGTTTCTTTCATGCCATATAATATGTTTAAATGTAATATTTCGAAATGTTTAATCAAAATGTCTAGAGAGCCTAGGAACAGCATAAGTCATTAAAACATTTGCAATTACTAGACATAGATAAGGTTAGTGCATTGAACTCGGCGTGAGAGGCTCACGGAATGACACACTAGGTATATTCCGCAGTGCAATAGTTCATACGCCGAGGTTCATAGGTCATTGTTGCGTCGGGAAAGTGTTAGGATTCCTTACGTTTGCTGTCTGTGGTTATGTAATATGCCAGTTGTACAATTACTACATTAGTGTTAATGTTTATTAAGACAATAATATATCTTAACTTATATACACACGGAATCGATGTGGTTTTTACGGTGATATCCGGCCATATAGTAAAGCGAAGGAAAATAATTTATTTTAGAAAAATGACCACAAGAAAGCAAGGAACTGAACGACCCTAAGTCATTTTAGAAATGTAATTTTCGGTAGACCACGCAGATAAAAGTGAGGCCTCAGGCGCCTTATGTCAAAAGGAAAGGTGTCTAGCCATAGCCCGTCATGCTAGTCTAGAGTGAAACAGACAGCCCACTATCTTTGATAATAGAATGGAAAGTTACGACTAGTCAGGTCTCCTAAGATGTTTTTCTTCATCGTTAATGCCCAGGCATTGCGGGACGCAATTTTATTTAAAAAAAGGCGGCAGACGCAACGACTATGCAAGTTAAAAAAGCACTTTTAATAAAAATTCAATATAATTATAAAAAATATATTTTTTTAAGTGCTTTTAATAATATGTCTATAAAAAGCAACGTAGTAGTAAGGTAGGTCACCTTTAATATAACTTTTTATACACATATTACCGCAAAAGTTCGTATTTGGCAAGTTGTTGCTGTGGTTGAATTCTGTCCTTGGGCAAAGATAATTGTGAAATAAACTAAAGCAAAATATGCTGCCATGGGTCATATATTTAATTGATTAATTAAATGATTTTATGCAGAAATTGTAACGCTTGAATGGTAATCAATAATCACGTGACATTGATTAAGTTTTAATTAAATTGTGCCTTCGACAACCATTACAATCTCAGATAAGAAATTCAGGCAGTATGGTTTTTATGGATTATGTCATACATATTCTAAAAAAAAACATACAGCCTTATTTTCTAAACGAATTACTTTTCAATTAAATTATATTGGGATATAAGGTCGAAGTAGATGGGCGAGACGCGTCCAACGTTGTACATTAAAGAAAATAAATAAAAAAATCTACCTTGCATTTTCAGTAAACTTATCAACGCGTTATACCTATTTTGTCGGCCTCGATGGCGTAGTGGTTAGTGTAACCGACTGCTACGCCTGAGGTCGCGGGTTCGATTCCCGCACAAGTCAAACATTTGTGTGCATGAACATGGATGTTTGTCTTGGTCTGGGTGTTTCTATGTATAATATGTAAGTATTTACAAAAAAAAAGTATATATGTATGTTTATGCCTAGATGATGTTGTGTGTATGTGATAAAAAAAAGATTAAAAAAAATAACTTTTACTTACGCTGTTCTGTTAAATATCCCTACTTCTGACGTATTATAAGTGAATAGTTTTGCAATCGCAATTAGTGAGCATCGCTAAAACAAATCCATTGCTTTAAAAAAAATAACAATGGATCCATAATTATGCCTTAATTTCGCATATTAGTAACCATGTATTATGAAGAAACATATTTATTTCCCTGTTAGACCATAAAGCAAATTCTAATTACTAACATTAACTACTCATTAGCTGCACTAAAATGTTAATCCAATTTCATAATATTTAGGTGAAAAATTACAGGCAGTGTATATAATCATATATGTAAAACAATAACCCTAAAACAATTTTTTATAATAACCCTTTGTTTAAAACGTAAAATAACAACATAAAGTTTCATTCGGTTAATATCCAATCATAAAACAATTTGTGTAATATGCGTAATGACACTAACACACTATACGTAGAGTTATTACCAGTCTGCGAAGTTATCTGCTAACTTAATTCTCTTTGATATGTTAATTTTAAATATGATAGTCATCTGTCTAACTAATGGCGCTACAAACTGCTCAGTCTAAAGCCGAAATCAAATTCATAACAACGTTCTACGTGTCGGGGCTTCATAAAATTAGTCTGCCCCTAAGGGCATGTACTCGTAAGGCATACAGTTATTAGCGCACCGGTTCTGTGCTGACTCTAAGCTGCTTATAGGTAGCTGCATAATAAACCAACCGAGATGATGTGGAAGTTGTGGCTAAAGCAAAATAAATGCTGCATGTTGAATAAGGTATTTACTAATAATATGTGCAAAAGAATTGCTCTATAGTATACGAGTACTATCTTCAATGCGGAGTATGACGGAAATATTATTTCTTCAATGAGATAGTAATTGATCTCTGTTCTGTTTAGCTAAGTCCGGTCAAAAATCACATCATTAATGATCCTGTCTGGCGTGATCAAAGTAAAATTTGTTTAGTACCAAACTCGGCATAATTATTGTCATAGTTTATTGTAATACCTTTAATGTTGGTTCATTTGTTACGAAAAATAATAAAAGTCTATCCTAACTTAATATTATAAAAGCGAAAATGAGTTTGTTTGTTTGTTACCTTTTCACGCCTAAACCACTGAACCGATCATTCTGAAATTTTGCATATACGTTGTCAGGTGTACAAAAACGGACATAGGCTACCTTTCATCCCGAAAAAAATTACTGTTCCCGAGGCAAATAACAATAACGTTCTTATGATAATAGATGGCGCCACGTGTCTTTCGAATCATGATTGAATTATATTATTACAAGCAGAGTACCCGAATTGATTGTCAAATTCTAAATAAACGCGAGCGAAGCCGCGGGCAAAAGCTAGTAAATCTATATTTATACTAACTCTTCCAAAGACATTTTTGATACATACATAGATTCACGCCTGTTTCCCAGAGGAGTAGGCAGAGACTACGGGTTTCCATTTGCTGCGATCCTGATAGCGTTAAATTTTTAACATACATACACTTACACCTATTTCCGAAACGCATAGACAAATAGATCGCTCTTATATAATAATTTATTTATTTATTAATAACAGATTACAGTTCATTACACAATAACATAATTTGAATTAAATAATACTATACAATACTAGAACTCGCTTTTATGTTTTCAAAAACCTCCCACACTAGGCTAAGCCTGTCCTCTGGGAAGTTTTTAAATACAAATTACCAGTATCTGTAATAGTGACGATATATAATTAAAACAATCTTGCTTCGTACTCTCTCATCACATTCTTTATAAATGTTCATATGTTAGCTAGCTGCATTTTAGTCAGCCTTTTAATATAAGGTATGTTATCTTACATTATCTGTATTAGTATTACAATTAGCTTATTGCATACGTGTCCTAACTCACGTCGACTACATTGTAATAGCTGTGTCTACATAATGGCGTTAAAGTAATTAAAACACCGAATATAGAATCAGTATCTATTGTGTACGGACAACCCACGCTCGATTCAATTATTATTTTAACAAGATAAAGCGGATAATCGGTTGTAAACAATGTAGGAGCAATAACCTTTTAATAATGCTGCAATAGAAGCCCTCGTTATTTAGCGATACGATGTATATTTGTACAGAGGCAAGTTTCAACTGCTTTAACGTTGCGTGCCAAGATCGAAATAATACATTACACAAGTTTAAAATAAAATAGATCACTTATGAAATTTTAATTTGGTACAAAAAATATGTAATGTTCTCAAAGTATTTAATAGCAACATCTGGCTGGAAAATTTCTAGTCACCGTCAGACAAGATGAAATAAAATACTATAATAATAAAAAAGCTTGTAAAACAAACATCTCAAAGAAAAGGAAAATAGTTTCAATCCTAGTTTCTTTCAACCGTTAAAAAGTTTCACTAAAGTCATGTTATTAGATTCCACTTCCACTAGCTGTTAACATAAGGTGAAAAAATATTTAGATTGGAAAAATTAAAATCAATTATGTTTTATAGGTACGTCAATGGAGGCAAACAAGCATACGAGTACATCCCTGCCTAACACTTCGGCGAGGTACAGGCCTCGTTTAATGTAATTAGATTCCCGAAGGATAACGAGTGTTCCGAAGCCGTATGCTTACTTTGCTAAATCAGACATAGACGCAGAGATTCGTATTAAACACATTTCTCAAACGTAATATGAAAATACAAGACATAATTGAATAGATAGTTAAAGTTTATTTCTCAAATACTGAAATATATGAAGAAAGCTTTCCAGTGCACTTGACCTATAACCGTAAAGTCCATTTGAAACGCAATATCTATTCAAAAGGCGTAGAGGAATTCAGCAGCTGGAATATATTTTAAGCAAATACTTTAGATAGCAGAGATAACAAACAATAAAATACAATCCCTTGATATAGAGTAAGTACGTACGCAATGTATTTTTTAAGCGTGACAGTCGAGATTGATAGTTCGCTAGTGAAAGTGAAGTTCGTGCGGCGACTGCAAATGTGCGATAGGCTTTTGAACAAATCCGGGGTCGGCGTCGGCGTTAAGCCCAGCCATTTTGTTAGAATACTTTATATTTTTCGTCGAGACTATGTCAGTTTGGAACTTTGGAAGCCTGAATTTGTTATTCAAACGACTGTCCATATTCTTTTTCGTGTCGTATTCAAAAAGATGTTTATTTGCTCGCCTTTTCATTCAGAAAGATCGTTGACCGCGTTTTATTGAATTATGGAGACGCAGTTCAGTCATATTTCACAGTCAAGATTTTACGTTCCGAAAATGACGACGTTAACAGTATCCTAGTACACAAAAGTAGCTGAATGTTTAACAAATGACGCACCGCTGATAGTCTTATATTGGAATATATATTAAACGGGTTTATTTTTAGAACTTAGAATAGAATTTGACTGACGTTTATCTGAATGTTCTTGTAAGTAGAAATAATCCAATAATAGTTTTAAAACGTAGTGTTTAAACCGCGATAAAATCCACAAAATATGTATAGTTCAGTTGATATATTTATTACCTAATTGATTCATAATTCAGTGACACAAACCGCCAATCATGAGGTCAAGGAATCGATATTCAAGTCAGTTAAAAAATTTGCTGACAGAAAGACCCAATCTTTTAAAGGTTTTTTTTTTCTCCGGCCATTTTCAATAATAGTACAGAGTGAAGAAGCAGAAGTAGTACTAACTTCGTGCTTTGAAGAGCACGTAAAGCGGTCAGGTTTTGATGTTGACTTTTGATAGGGTAGTTTATAACATTTCTATTGTATAACAAGCATACAGTCGCCTGATGATATTGAGTCTTATCATAAGTCTCAACCGCAGTGTACCTACTCGTATAAAAGCTTTAAACGTTTGGAGTGCCACTGCTCGACGAGCCTTAAAAAGGAGTACTCTGCTAGCCTATTAAAGTAGCCTAGAAAGAATATGCCTTGTAGGAAAACAAAACTAGGTCTTTTTTTATGCTACTAAGGTGGCAAACAAGCATACGGCCCACCTGACGATAAGTGGTCATCGTAGAGTAGCCTATGGACGAATGCAACACCAGAGGCATCACTTACGCGT
Organism: Catocala sponsa; assembly: GCA_963564715.1. Lineage (NCBI taxonomy): Eukaryota > Metazoa > Arthropoda > Insecta > Lepidoptera > Erebidae > Catocala > Catocala sponsa. Next base: position 5,741,452 of record OY751337.1, read on the forward strand.
TGCCGACCCTTTAGGAAAGGAAAAGGAGCGGGAAAGGGGAAGAGGGTGATTGGGTCTCCGGTACTCTCACTCACCGAACGAAACAACAGTAGGAATACTGCTATTTAACGTCGATATTCTGTGAGAAGGTACTCCTTCCCCGGTCGAGCCGGCCCATTCATGCTGAAATTAGCAAGGCTCTACTACTCTAAAGACTACTTGGTCGTTTTTCTAAAAATTACTTATTGTGTAAAACCAAGTTAACCATGTGGACAGTTTTAAATAGGTACTATATATTAAGTTACCTAATAACTACCGATAAAAGAGGGAAGGTAAGACTCACTGTTTTGAATAAGTATCCATTAGTTCACTATTGCATTCTCATTAGAGCGGTGAACTCTGCGTGCGGTGTCTGATAGTAAATAAGCCAATCATTAATTACTCGAACGGCACAGCAGACGTGAAATATTTAGAAAACGTCCTCCTACGTCCAATTTGCGTGAGAAAGTTGGTAAAGAGCGACGCTAAATTAACTTTTCCATATAATGGGGATATCCGAGATTCTCCGTACATTGTATTATTTGTGACGTAGGCGTTTAGCGTGAATCCGTATTTAATTAAACGCTTAAGAACTTAGAAAATCCGACATAAGGCTTTCGGTTGTCCGCTAATGGCATAACATTGACTTTGCGTACTGAAGTATTACACATTTGTATAGCGGAATATTTAGTGGAACCACATCATTGCTCTTCACCTGAAGTTACCAATCATCATTTATCATGAGTGTCATGCGATCTTCTGGTTTTATATATCTACAATTACCAACACAGTGGTCCGTCAGTATCAGTACGATCCGAACCACATCATGTCGTAGCTATAAATCTCCTACTTTGAATATTTTACATCGAGTAGGGGGAGTTTGCCAACAAATGCCTTAACCGTTGAACGTGTATCAACATTTTGAACTCGTAAATATATCAGAACGTTTACAGAGCGATAGTTGGTGAGCTGTTCGCGAACTGTACGTGTACTTTGTACTTTTGGCTTTCAAATTAGGCGCAGCGCTGAACACACACATTGTATTTTGTCATGCGATGCTCCGACCAGTACAATGTGCCTCGTGGAAGGTGAATAACCTAAAGTACTCGTTATCTCCACAAGTAGACACACTACATTAGACATGTGACATCATTATTGTGACAGCGCGGTAAACATTTGTCCTGTTAGTTGTGTACTCTGTTTATCTGTTTGAACACAACATAATCTTGTCATTGCCCTTCAGCTCGTAACGTACGTACTGTCCTGTATTTAAAACAGTAGTCAAAGATTACACTGACGACGCATAATTCTTACAATCATTTCCAAGTCTAATCAACGCAAAATGTAAAATGGAATGAACACAAGATATGAATAAATAAAACCCCGTTAAGAAGTTAATAGACGAATCAACATAAAGCGCTGATCTCGTTAAGAAACAAAATGTCGCGTTCACCACCCATTAAGAAACAATTGCGTGGGCAAGTCGGTAGAGTAATTTACTAATCGTAATTAAGCTGTGGAGGGTTTTGGCAAACGGTACTCGGTACAGGCAATAAAGACGTCGGTATTACCGAGATGTGATGAGGGTTCATTTCGTTCAATGTCTTACGATATCCACCTCTAGAAGAAATACCATTATACTACAGTGCGTTGACTTGACGTTCAGCTTGTCTCGTATGCTCACTTGTATTAACAACGAGAACAGAGTTCGTTGGTTAGATTTGAACTCTTGATCTCGACGAAATGTATACTCGAGGTGAATAGGTGTTAACGTTCCGTCGGGACGTTCACATTTGTGGCATTCGTTCGGTATTGTTAAACGAATAGAAAAATAAATGTTAAATAACAGATGGTTTAAAAATAGAACTGACAATGAATAGCTTGACTTTAAACTAAATCAAGTTTGAAAAAAGCTTCATACAGCACCTAAAAGCAAATTACTTTTAGTCTGCATACAATAAAGTTTCAATTACTTGTAAATAAAAATGCGATCTATGGTTCAAGGATCGCATTCCGATTGCTTTTTGCTAGTTTCTTTAATTCGAAATGCATGTATTCGGAAATCGACCGAAAGGACTTTTGTCGGCAAAAAATAATCTATTAAGGAAGCTGAGCCGACGTTTTTGCCAGTAGCTATTAATCGTGAAGCATTGATTGCGGCCGACGACGCGTCGGCTGGCGAGGAATGACTATCGACGCAGGTGTAGCCAGGAAATAACGCCATTTATGGATAAGTCAGTCGCTCTTCAAAAAAACGAGCTTGTACGCACCGGCTAAACTCGTGATAGGAGAAAAACTGATAGTAATAGTTTAGTGAGAAAAAAAAAACAACATTAAACATGCAAAATCGTTGGCAATTCAGATTGAAAGGTGAGTTGAAAGCTTATGATTAAATAAAATTTTAAGCGAGCACCGTGAACGGTGTATGTTTTTATGATATAACAAAAAACGTGACGACCACAATCTATAAAAGTAAGCACTGAGCGAAAAAAAGTTACGAGTGGTTTCTATCGAGATTGCTCATGGGTTCTGATCATTTTAATTATTGTTTGAGGTGTATTTGGCAATTTAGCCAGTTATACAATACATCAAATAGTGTAAGACTTACGTAGTTAGCAACAGACTGCTTGTTATATATTATTGTTACTGTTATGTTATTTTGTTGGCCTGTGATGATAATAATCTTTTAAAACAATATTTCACAGGATTTGCTGTTTATCTAACAAATTTACATATATAACGGAGGTAATAGATTCCACTATGTACATAGAAATGTTTTAAATTTAAGTTACTGTTTTTTACTGATGTCATCTTACCCCATGACCATGTATGAGAGGGGAAAGATATAGCAGACATTATTCGGCGGGAATACGCAAGCTTGTATGCACGAAAAGATGTTCAAGTGTGTTATAGGTGGGAACGGGGGCTCGTGTTTACGAAAAGATGTCATCGCGGTTATTCGGTGGGTATATTTAGACGTGTGAATAACAAAACACAGTAACTCCCGTTTTATGATGGGAATACGCAGGTGCAGAATGTACGAAAATATAGGAAAGCATTTGGGTGTTCTATATGTCCAAATGCGTAACACAGATCTGCAATTGCAAAAAAGATTAACTCTATTTGACTGCGAGAATACAGAATCCAGCGTATATACTACAAATGACAATATTATTTCTCGAAATATGCAAGCGTGTAGAGGATCTAGGTATGATGCCCTTCGAATACAGACTAGACCTAAGTTATCATGTCGGACGGACAACAGCCTAATGATTGATGTCAGGAACTTATTTAAAGTAACGTATATTACAAACTTCACTTGCATGAGTCAGACTGCATTACAAGGTGTATGAAGTAGTAAAATTAGTTCAGCGCCATCTACTGCCTTTAGTTATAACTTTAGTGGGGACCGCCAGGGGCCTAAGTACTCCAAAATATGTTAAGGCCAAATTAACGTGAGACTAAAATAACAATCAGTTAAAAACACGGACAGAATCAGCTCGTGTGTGTCGTAAAGTTAAACAGACAATCTTTCTTCGTTATTGATATCTAGACAGTTCAAACTTTTTATGGTATCGACACTAGGCACTGTCAATATATCAAAATGTACCTCTTAATCTTGACATCTAGAAGCTGATAGAATTGATTAGTCGTAGTGATTTAAGCTATGATTGATTACAGACGTTAGCAGTAGAACGACCATAAAACCGTCATACCGTTGCCAAAATGCATAGCGTTGTACTGAAATCAGTGGTTGCCGGTACATCGCTATCGTTGCAGAATTCTAAAATGCTAGTTATACTCGAGCGCAACTCAAATACATTTAAATCGTGTACGTACCCACTTATCATTGCGCGTGTAACCTCTTAATTTTGGCAACCGCACACATCCAAATGACTGTAATCACCGCGAGAGTCGCCTCGTAAATCTTCAGTCAAATTACAGGTTACCATTTCACGTCACGACCGAGTCTCATCGGACGGCTGACTCACCATCTAAGCCTGTTACGACTTATCTATACGAATTAATTAAGTTAAACACTTCTTGAAAATTAACCACAATATAGTAAATTCAACGATTATAATGTGTACAAAAAAGTTACGACTTGCCTGTCTGTGTTACTTAAACAGTTTACTAAACTGTTCATTATTATTACGCTGGCTAGTGTGCGTGTTTTTTGCTTAATGTTTTTGTGTATGAATTTGAGCTCTGTGTATTAAGTGAAGTAAGTTTTAGAACCAAAGCACTCATCTCTATATGATTAACTGTTATCGCTTTATCTGAGAATGTGTTATAGATCGAGCCTACTCCTCAAATGTTATACGTATCTAAGGTTAACTAGCGGTCACCTAGTGGTCGAAATTCAACCATAATTGATTTAAAAGTAAGATATTGCTGATATATGTAATTAAATTATATATGTAACCATAGTTACGAAGAATAGTACTACATCAGCCGAATAATGCCAATATACTACGAACGCGATTCGACTGCGTGTGTTGTGTCAAATGCATGGTTGTGTGCGTGTAGTGTTTGTTCATTAATTTAATGTATTTCTAATGCATAGTTTATATAAATATTAGGATTCGCCCCCCCTTCTACATATAAACTTTAACTATGCCAAATTTCATACTGCTCCGACCACGCAAATTTCGTTAAAAGGGGTACAAAGTTTTTGCTTCACGTATTAACATAAAGATATTGAAAATACTCTTTACTAATACCAAAACAGGTAAAACATGCAGTGTCATTTAGCACATGGTCACGTTTGCATTTTTAAAGATACGACTAGTACAATAATTAGGTTATATATGTTATTTCTCATACTTGTCAAACAGGAACTGCTAACAGACCTTTGACCTTTATTTGCATCAATCAGGAAAAATAAACGACGTTATTTACAATATCACTTCTGATCTATATGCGATTCGTATGGATTTAAATCCATGAAACATCATATAATTTACACTCTAATTTATAGTAAAACATATTGTATTAGCAGTTAGACAGCCTACAATCAGGTACTAGAACTGTCCATTCTCGAAACAATAGCTGGAGGAAGATCCAAGACTACGTGGATAGAGGTGTTGCGCAAAGATATAAGATATAAAGGCAGGAAAGGAAGTGGAAGAGGAAAACAAAGAAAGCTGACCCCACCAACATAATAATAATATACTTAAATAAGTGTATTTTTGTCCTCTACGCGTTCCTAAACCATTGATCAGATTGTTGTGAGGGTTTCTAGCTCAAAAAGTCTAAATCAACCAAACACTTTTTTACTTTACGTTGCATTGCAACGTATGCTGGTGACAGCTAGTATAATATAATAAATATAAAAGCCGTGTTGTAAACTCTTTTAAAAGTTTACAGCATGAAAAGGTATCACAGAATTTGAATGACACAGTTTGTATATTAGGTTGAGATGCACGTCCTGAATATCATTTTGAACTTAACTCGTTATACTTACGAGGTTGAGACCTACATATACGTTCACGCCTACATATATTGAGTAGAATATCGAATATTCCGTGTCATATAGTTGAGGGTAATCGTGACACACATTACGCTGCGGAGACTGTAGATACATGTACCCCCACGGCTGCAAGTAGCGAGTTCAATTTGACGTCTACATAATGGACTCATCAAGTCAGAAAGTAATTTTACAACGAAAAGCGGTATTGTGCCAAATACCAGATAATAAACATACCTTTCCACCCGCTTTGATATCTAGGTCTTAAGTAACGGGTGAAAAGTTGGATTCGATAATATTATAATGAAAATACCGCTTAACGCACTTTTCAGATCGAGTATGTAGACGGTGGGAATATCAATGAGCGTAAACATATGCGAGCTACTTATCTGATGTTATAAAATCAGCAATTTTAGTAGTAGGTAGAGAATGCCATGACTTGTAGTGCTTTGGTTATAGGACAAATTTGAAAGCAAACAATGTCGATTTGAATATTCTCTGATATTCCGACACAAAATATGAAATAAATACGAAATGTTATGACAGTATTTTATTTTATAGTTCAATAAAAGAATATTGGTATTTTGCAGCCAGACTAAGAAAATAGACTAGGCTAAGAAATTATGAGACAAAAAGCAATACACTAATTAGATGTTTATTAATGTAAATCAATGACTATCGTCAACGCCGTAAATTTTTATATGTCTTCAAAAAGTGTCTCGTACGAGGATGGAGTATTCCAATAATATGTTCTATGATTTTTGTTCTACTAATAGAACAAACTGGGTTTTTTTTTCTACAATGTTATACTGAAAATTTTAATAGAACAAAATGGCATTTAAATTCCTTATGCTCTACTATAGATTGTAACAATAGAAGAAACTGGAATTTTCATTAGAACATTGTAGAATAATAATCCAGTTTGTTCTATTAGTAGAATAAAAATCATAGAACATTGGAATACTCCTACGAGGATTGCTCAATGTATGAGCAATGGGCAAGAAGATATAGATAATTCGATATAATAAATTTGATTTCGGGTTAGACTTTAGAGATAAATACTACTAGACATACTGGCAACGGCGAGAGGATAATTTTAGAACTGCTAAAGCATCAGCGGATTTAAAAGCAGTTTAATTATTCGGTAGCTTAATGGTTAGATCTTCTTCTCCCTAGCCTTTATTATTCCCAAGTCACTTGGGGTCGGCTTTCTAGTCTAACCGGATTTGACTGGATATCAGTTTTTACACGGAGCGACTGCCATCTGACCTCCGCAACCCGAAGGCTAACGATACCCTAAGGCTAGACCAGTGTCAGGATATTAGAGGGCACTGACTTACCAATAACGACTGCCATAGATGTTCATGGCAGCCGGGACCGACCTTAATGGTTAGATATGTAATATAAACTATGTTTTTTCGTGTTACTCTCGTAGTTTATTATAAACATTCATGTCATAAACAAAAATCCGTTTATAATTCCACTTGACCTCCTTCGTCGGAGAAAAGTATGTAGTTATAACTTGACTTTATAAGTTAAGTTAATTAGTGAGTGTGTCACTACTGATGGTGGCGGATTCGACGCGGACATGAACATCGAATGGGCAAACGAGGCTGAACCGACCTCACGCCGAATATCGAATTGGGTTGTCTTTAGGTCACGATTGAAATGCAACGCAAAATACAAATTAGAATTCTGAAAGTTATTTTAATGTACGCTAGCTTTATTTAAGTAAAGATTTGACTTAAATCTTCGAATCTAACGGTACTCGTTTGTAATCTTGGCTTTAATTTTGAAGCGTAAAATCAAACTCGGTGCTCTTTCGTGATAGAATTATTTAATGGGACGTCTATTTCAGAAGCGACATGAACAAAACAGCACGGTGGGCGATTCCGCAGATAGGTCATCGACCCACAGCATGTGTGCATCGAAAATACCATCCGAGCATAGTTGACGTGCATCAGGCACCACACATACTTGCCTACTTTCGAGGCAGCAGTTACGGGCCAGACGTGCCGCCGAGCAGCCAGCCAGCCGATGGAAGATAATTAACAACGAAATTGTCCGGAGACAGCTAGGCGCCTTACTTCTGTGGCCCGCGTTGCATTACGCTCCGCAATAATAACATACCATACAACCGACACGAGGCAATTAAAAAAAGTTGGAACGCCCATTTCCCACACATTACTGGGTGAACGTTGCGAATGTATTGCAATATGAGCACTTAAAGCTATAGGGTACAACAGGACAAGGCGAATTCAGACGCAGGGGAAATTGTTTGAATCGAGGTGAAAGCGGTCGCGGTGGATCCGACCATTACCAGATAGTAATGACTGTAATGACAACAATAATGCAGCAACGGAGTGCAGCCGGCTGCGAAACGAGGCGTTGATTAGGCAGTTTCCAAACAATTTTATAGTCAGTATAGGCGCGCACTGACTACGAGGCTCACGCTCTGATTTGCATATCGCAAACGAAAGTGTAGCAGATCGACCTACATACTCATACAGATTCACAGAAGCACGCGCCGGTAGCGAATGTAAATTGGTACAAGTATATTTTTAGAAGTATAAATAACTAACTAACATTTAAATAATTTATATCTGCAAGTAAATTGTGTATTTCAAGGTTATTTATTAAATGAGCTAGTAAACTAATGCTACATGCAGAACGGCGGCGGTGTAAGCAACAGGTATTAGATGATCTAAAACCGGTCCATTTGTATATTAGTCGCTCCAGTTGGCGCGTCGTGCTCCCGATTAACGTGCGAAAAGATCGCATGAATTCCCGTCGCGAATCAGCAGCTCTCTAATGGACCCTCGAGACAGCGTACAAATCAACTTTTATGGGTAAACGCGTTACTAATCGGTAGCAAACAAATTATAGATTGGTAAATTCAACAGCGCGCAGCGGGGTAAAGTGGGACGGTGAAAAAGTGAAGTTTCGTCAAATGCACCACTTACCCAATTCACGAGAGCGGAACCGAAGCCGACGGAAGCATTGTGTCGGAGCGCTCAGCGCGCTGATCCATTGTGGGAAGTGTATTAGATAACGTGCTCGCGAGAGCGGGCACGAAACAATGACAACGATTTCGCGTTCGAAATTGAAGAGTGAGAGCGATTTCTCGGTACAACAACAGTGCTACAATTATATTAACCAGGCACGGGTCAGATCATCATACGACATGCTTATTATTGTCATGATATTCTCCATTAGACACGTAAAGATCTATGATTAGCCGAGGTCGGAACGCGTAGTTGGATAATATCAGGAGCGCGTGAGACCGATTCATCGCAGGTAGTCCACCGACAGCGTAGGTACTGTCGTTCACACGCTCTTGAAACTTCGTGTTTTGTCACACACCTACGCAAGTATGATGGTGAATCACGGCCCGGCATGCCTTGGAAATTACTTGTTTACAAAATGTAGGCTTTTAATACATCGTGCACCAACAGTCGTTTGCTAGAAATATCGGTGTAGTTCAAGGTAATCGTTTGATGTAACAGCTCATAGGTAATCCTGTCAGTGCTCCATTAGGTGCGCACAGGGCTCGGCGTGGGTGCCACAATGCCACTAACGAGAGCCCGATATCATCTGACAGACAGGGGACATTAGTTAATGCTCGAGAACCAACACAAAGCGGGATAGATAAGAAAAACCGTACAAAAAGATCAACTGTGGTCTACAATGAAAGAACGATGAGCTCTGCCGTGGCATATACAAAAGATTGTGAAACGTCATGCGGTGCACAATAGAGAGAGCGACACGAAGAGCGAGCATCATGCATTACTAATCATGGTAGCATGGGTCTCATAACAATCTGAGACACTTCGATGCACCGAGCATAAGATAAGTGCCAAACATATTGATGAAAGTCCATTCGTGACGTCACAGTCACAATTCGGCTATTAGACAACAAATAAATCAAACTAAGACGTAATTATTACCAACGCTCGCTTTAATAACTGTTACAACATACGTTGAGGCAATCCAATCTATTGCACTCAATGAGTTTCATTCATTAGCATAGTTATGTAGAACAGGAATTTTGTTTATGTAGAACTAAATCTAGGCTTGTATTTCTGTGGTCTATATCGCCTTAAGCATGATTAAACCTTAATTGGAATCGTCGGCATAGACAAATAGCGAACGTAGAATTTTAATTGGAATCTTCATCCATCGTACTATTTCATTAAAAATAAATTAAGAGATCAGGCACAAGGGAGGCCTAACTTTATTACGTAGAGCTCGGCAGCGATAATGGTATTCAAATGAAATCAAATGTTACATTGTCGAGTAAGGCTGACATAATGCAATTTGTTGCAACCATCGACATTTAATTCATATTCATGGAGTAATACAAACACGCAAGACGTTGAGAGTACAGGCTGAAAATGATAGCTCGGACAGGAGCGCCCGCCCGCCGCTTTTGTAGCAGTCATAACGACACATTTCATAGTCGCTTTAAGGATAATACAATGTCTAATGTAAAACAGAGCGGTTTCGAATTGTCTTGATGGAACGCTCCGTCTCAAAGATTGCTGCCGTTGGCACAACATTTTATTTTCGCTTAATAGAGTAGCAGTTTTTAATATATAACAGGAATTTGTCCATATTATTTATTACGGGATTGTCACGTTACAATATCGATACTTCACAATTACTATCTAAAAGGAGATATCATTATTTTGTACATAACTCTTGACGGCTAGTTATTAATGCGGGAGTAAGGCTTTATCAAACTAACGGTTTACGAACGACTGATCACCCATCTGGAAACACGTTCGCGAACCGCTTGTATAATAAGATCCTCAGGTTGTTTCTTTATCGCGAGTAAAGAATACTTAAAGAGAAGTTTAATAGTGTATTATAATACACTATTAAACTAACTAAAGCAAGACATTAGTTTTAATGCAATAATACATTACGATTATCTACCAAGATCTTTGAGAAACACAGTCAGAACATAAAGTCATGTAATAACATAAATGGCTGTTTTGCAGTCATGATTAAAGCCATACTGAACGTGCGACGATTAGAGATGCTAAAATATTATCTCTTTCGCCATACTTCATCGCAAAAGGATGGTTTACTGTTATGGAGGTCGCAACGCAACGCATCGATCGAAGCACAATTACATGACTCGACGGCGACGGTGCGATAATTTACTGTCATTATTCTCCTGTCTATATATTTATGTGTCACATGCATTTCGAAAGCTACGCTCGGAGATGATTTAAAACAAATCTGAGAGCAGTGGGATTGGAACCAACGCAATAACAATTAATCCCCGTCACCTAGCGTATGCTAAATGTTCTTAGAAAACTAAGATTAATATAGTGAAGTAAATACAGAATAATCTTAATGCTATTAAGCTAATGGCCGACTTCTTCGGTGTAAATAATGTTGTAGGTATGAAATATATTTAAAAGTCATAAAGAAATCGACAATCAATATAAAACAATTTGGGCGTCTCATAAAGAGTGGCGGAGATAATAAATTATGTTGAATTTAATACGGAGCCAATTAATGAAAAAAAACCGCTACAGAGCGCATTCAACGCACGTCTAATTCATTTATATGTATAGAGCGCACGTAATGTTGGAAGCGCTGCTACGGAAACAACTATCGGACTGCGGTCCACCACCACGCTCTAGATACACCATTTGCAAAACCGACAGTTTGCGTATTCTACTTTAGCCTCTATTTTTTACAGTAACAGCTTCCATTCTATCATTTAAAACATCAAATTGTCATTTGCAACACCCTACAGCCAAAACTAATTTTAACATCGACGGCCAACGGATAAAACCACTAATACCACGCACAAATTTCACGGTAAACCTACTTAATAATACTGGTGAATTCCTACTTTATACTTTGAACAATACTTATAAACAAATCGCAGTAAATGAGCGATGCGATAATTTATTAGAAAGCTATATAAATCGTGGATAGTGCAAGTCAATTACATTTTAAAATAAAATTTAGCTTAATAACCGAGTAATAAATCTAAAAAGCGCAATATGTGGTTGGTTTTATAGACAGTGTTCCTAGTTGCGGCGCGCAAGCGCATTCGCCTCACTTTCACACTTTCACTGGGGCGACGCCCTCGCCGGCGCACGCGCACGCCTCACCAACAATGTGACTGAACGTTGCAAAATTGATTATTCAACACACCCGTCAACAAATATCAACAAACGAGAACGCATTTGCAAATACATGTGGTAACTGCAATTTTTACACACCCGGATCTTCTAACGAACGTGTATCTCTTAAACGGCATTTTCACTAATTCGACATGAAATTGTTAAATCGATGAGCTGAGTCACGACCTTTCTCAAAACAAGACTATAATCCAATTTAGATAACTGCAGATTGCAATTTTGGAGATACTCCTAATGCGTTCATAGAAAATAAATATTGCGACCGAATTGTAGACTTGTAACTATTTGATATAACAGTACATGCTCGTGATGACCGAGATAGGCATCATTTGGGATTGCACAAAAACAAAGACATCGATAAAAGGTACAAGCCGGGAGTACACAATAAGGTTTGCAGTGAATGGGACCATTGAGCAATCAACGGTAAAAATAAGCGAGTAACGCAACAAAGAACAGATTGAACGGTAACAGCAGCACTCGCAAAAAAACATTAATCCTTTGTCTTGTGCATCTCAAGCGCGGTCATCTTGCGTATGGTGGTAATTACAAAGTAAAACGAACCGTATTATAATATTATTAAATACGTCATTAACACGAGTACACGTCAAGTTAAAAGCACATGGCGTTCTTATTGCAGATGATCGCGATGCATTCGAGTGAACGTCGAATCACGCCGCTCTGAATCATACCGGGCCGTATGTAACCTTGTTTAGTTCGAAGGCTTTTGGTGAACCTATTTATTTTGACTGCATGTCGGTTGCGGTCTGCCGGTGCGGCGTCACTTCAAGGTTCACATGTCCCTTCAATTCTGAATACAGACCCGGTTAGCCTCGAAAGATACAAGTTTTTCGATGCACTGCAGTAGCACTTTGAGCTGCATTACTCGAAAATAAAATAAAATCGCATGAGGAAGAGCCTGCGGTATGCGCATAATTGCAGGCTGAGCTCAGGATACGAATACATTTTTTTTTATTTATCCAATATCTAACCGATTAAAACTATTACTGTCAAATATTATCGGTTAAATGCAAATCAGATGTGCCTGATAAACATGTTTACCCATGTCAAAATTGCTTACTCATAACTCATAAGTCTTAATTAAGAAAAAAACTAAATTTCAGCAAAATACGAAACGATTTAGAAAGTCTTACGACTATTATATTATACTAACTCGTGTTATGCGCAGTAAACGCTTTCGTTGCACCTGAATTTGAAATCGACTTTCAATTACTACGTAAATTGATGTTGCCTTTTAGACTTTCCACTTCTGCATAATACAAAAACATTTTAGAAATTAAAATAGCATTATGCGCGTGATATTTGCAAGTCTTTATACATGTTTAGAATCAGAGTCATGTTGGTCATTCTAGCGAAGTCAACTATTTTGTTCTAGGTATCGATCGCTCTAGTTGGTAATGCCCACCTACTACCACATGCTATTTTCCCGCAATAAGTTCCTTGCATTGTAATGCATAATTTGCAGCTGTACGTTAGAAAATAATTAGATGGTGCAAGATAAGAACATTATGCAAACGGGTCTTTTGTATACAGCCGTGGCACAAGGACAATAGTGCTATGGATTGGTTAAATACAGATCATTGTGCTGGCACCGGCATCAAAAGGATCTCATTGTATACGGAAAACAATAACACACGTCTGTTTTAGACCATATGAATGGTAAACAGATGACTTTAATATATAATCTTAATAGTTCATCGTATATCAGCGTTTCTAGTGTATATTATCGTATCTATCAGTTCCCGCTTCGGTTTCTATTATAAGTTTGTATTAGCATGTCTATCGACACTGGCTACGAAAACTCATTGATTTTGCAATGTTTTCAATTCTTGTGGGAAATAGCTTTTGTCAACAGGCCCTGGACATGCAATGAGGCAATATTGAGGTCGAATTGACGCGGCATAATTTTCGTTCCATTTTTGTTTATTTAAGGAAAATTATAGGTTGTCCCAAAAGAGGGGCTAAGGATACCATAAAGCGAGATAAAAAACCGTTCTCGTTTAAACAATTGGATGCGCTTGTTCACTTAATGGTTTAGCCGGACGATGCTAATTGCGTAAGAGGCGTATGTAACGAGGTCTTAATTGGAATGCGCCCCAATTAATGTGGACTACGTTCGTTCGGTACGAGTCCATTTTGGAAATTGGAACGTATGTTTACGCGTTGGTTCCCGGGTGAATGGCCGGCCGGTGAAAGTCGGGACGCGGATATGGGTCAGGTGGTCATTTACCCTCAGGTAACGCGATGTCGCGTCTCTTTTATAAATACCCCACTCAAATCGTCGAATGGTGTCAAATTCTTTAATAGCCCTCTCGTTTCAGAGAAAAATCTGGCTCAGTACTTGATATCATGTATTTTATGCCTACACTGATACACACTATGATACACTATGAAAATATTTGTAGCAATTCTGTAGTACAACCATATCGATCAAAGTTGTTAGCTTCTCCTGTATATGTGCACTTTGAAGGTTGTAGTTATTTACTTTGTTCTCGATAAAATCTTAACCAGGTTTAATACAGGTTTAACCAGATATACAATTAGACACAATATGGGATGTTTGCTCGCATTTAGTCCGGCTTTACGGAGCGTGTCGTCGGCTCGCACGGAAAAGCTTGATATATAACAGTATAATATGGAACATAACGGTAGATATTGCCATATATTTGATTTTCAAAATTCGATCTTATAAATTAGGTAAATTGCCAACTTCTACCTCGACAAGACATCATATTCTAAACTGGCGCCACAATTATGTCACCCAACAGCGGAACAAGTGTTTTTCTGTACTTTCCTAATTAGACAGCGCGTTTGATCATCTAACGGCGACAGCTGTGTATAATGAATTTATTGATTATTATAAACCAGTTGTGAAAGAACTATTTAATGGGTTGTCTCAAATTTCGAGTGTAGCTCTCGGGGCATTCTGGCCCCCATGCGGCGTTGTTAAAAGAATTGATTAACATAATACTGATGGTAATTATTCTTTCTGTCCGTTTTTGGATCCGTCGACCATGAAGGTGTATGTATGGTAAGACCTTGGTGCAAGCTATACGCTTCAAGCAATTAACATTTTTGTATTATTTAATGGTTGCTTTCCATTACGAAATTTAAATTTGACTTTAAAAATCTAAAAATATTTATTCATTCTGTTAACACTGGGAAAAAAGTTACCACAAAAACTCATTGATGTTGTCGCACCAAGTTTCTAACTTACATAAGGGCCGGCCTTCAAGGACAAATCACCCGACTTTCACCTCCCACGGTGCTACGAGAGAAAGTCCACTTTTTCAAGCGAGGTTTTTCTTCTTCTGACCCCTTTCACAACAAGAGCTGCGTACGAACCGGCGCGTCAAGGACGCTTATAAACAAAAGAGGTAACTACAACGCAACTGATATTTATAGTTGAAGGGATGCTTTAAAACAAACATTAAATAAAGCAAATGGTAGCTTGCATTTGAATAGCGAGTGATCAAAGGATGGATAAAAAGCAAATTCCGCGTGAAGGATCGAAAGGATTGAAACCACTCGTGCGTGCAATCACTGTACATTTCGATAAGGATACACTGAATACACTGAGCGATGTTTATCGCGAGACGTAGCGTTCTAATGAGCAACAATGACCAATAGTACAAAAAATCTGGTCTCATACCGATTTGTTTACTTTTAACAAAGGAATTATACATATTGAACGGTTTCAAGGTCGTCGACAAACGGAACCGTATTAAACATGGAAGCTTCAATTGACCCGTTTATTTTAGTGCAGATTGCTACCGTTTTTGGAAGTCATAAGGCCTTCCTTATTGCAGTCACGTATCATGATGGCGACTCAAACGTAGGGTCACCGTCTTATACAGCTTCCTGTTTTATTTATCCATCTTCAAGATCGTTAAGCAATGTTCTTTTATAGCAAGAACGTTTCTGAAATAAGGATTATTGCAAGTTAACTGTGTAATGAGCAACTTATCGCTTTGATATCTGCACTTAATGCTTAAGCAATTTAAAATAGCATCGTAAATAAATATGAGACATAAGTGTTGTCCGCTGCGCAAACAAACAAAAAGTTCGCAAATACAGATAATAAATCTCGAGTTTGAAGAAGTAATACGGGAAAACGGTGAGCGCTATACTGACAACGATCTTAAATACAGAAATGCAAAGCATGCAACAAAAGTAGAGAATATTTCATTAGGAAAACCTGAAACACGGTAGGTAATACGACATGGGAAATCGATTCAAGACTCAGTTGAAACGAACAAACGGCACAATTTGTTGGAAAGTTAATAGTAAATAATCGACTGTTTGGCGCCAACACTTAGAAAGCGTGCCTTAAACCGCACACGTTGGGAAATAATTCCTTGGGAATTTGTCAACACCATATTATATTGCGTTAAGTAATAAACAACTCAATCTTGTTGTTACACACTTGGTAGAAAACTGTGTTTACTGTGCGCTTATATCAAAGATATCAACTGCCATGTTATTATATTTTGTAACATTATAACTTAGCAAACAATACAACAATAACAAATTAAACAGTCAACTTTATGCCGCCCATTTCTACTTAAACGTCAGTTTAAACAAAAAAAAACTAGTCTAACCAGTTCGAAATACGAAGAATTAATATAGAGGCACAATTTCATACAATGATATGAAGCTACTTTAAAAATAAATGTTCCCCGAATGTCCAAGTCAGGCATAATGGGGATCGAAAAAAAAGAATCGTCGATAATAATGTATGATATGGCGCCTCTTTTTATAGAAAATGATAGCTTTGTATAAAGGCGGCTTACCCAAAGCACCGAAAGCTCGCACCGCTTACCTGCAACAAAGGTAAATAGGGATTATGTAATAAAAATGTAAAATGAGTATAATCGGCTTGAAACTATGAATGAAGATAGGTACTGAAATATTATACTACCTATAGATAAAGATTACATCGAAATAATTGGTGTGTTATTGAAGTCGTGTTGAATGTATAGAGCGAAATGATCGTGGGAAATAAATTTAAGGCGAGTTCTGTGCTCAAGAATATATGCAGTTTGCGGCACAACGTGAAAATTTATTTATTTTGAAGGTGTTTTATACATATTGCTAAACAAAAATGAATCTTATGGCATCTAAATGGTCTTCCATCTGACGTAATTCGGGCTGCGTGAGGTTCGACTAGGACGCCTGCATTTTTCAGATTTTTGCATCCTCCGAGTGCATGCTATTGACTCTCAAGACCTTGAGATGTTGTGTTATCTACATACATGCGACATATATTTTCAGATGCACGTAGTACCTATATAAGTGAGCCTGGTAGACAATAATAGGCTCGGCCCTATCGTAGAACTAATTAAGTGTTGTCTGCCAAATTTTAACAGCATGTTTAGTTTAGCTATGTGCTAAACTAAAACTGACACAATATTTTAATTTAAAACTGAGATATCTAAATGATAAGCAGAATTTAAATTAGCTTAAATAGAAGTAGGTAACTAGTAAGTAACAGTGTTTAACAATAGTAGTTTATAATATATATATTATATAATAATATCAGCCCTGTATTAAACTGTCCCACTGCTGGGCACGGGCCTCTTCTCACTATGAGAAGGGTTAGGTCATAGTCCACCACGCAGGCCTAGTGCGGGTTGGCAGACTTCACATATCTTCGAGAACATTATGGAAAACTCTCGGACATGCAGGTTTCCTCACGATGTTTTCCTTCACCGTTAAAGCAAGCGATAATCAACTATTTAATACGCATTTAACTTCGAAAAGTCAGAGATGCGCGCCTTGGGTTCGAACTCGAGACCTCTGCGTGGCAGTCCAACGGTTTTCCACTAGGTTATCGCTTATAAGCTTCAAAATTATGTTATACCTACCAAATTATGTTCAATAAAAACGCGATAAAATCCGTATAAAGTAGGTAGTTTCATTTCAAGAAATGCTGAGTTTGAGCAGATATCGCGATAAGTCACAATTTAAAGGAATGCATGACATAAGTCCTAAACTACATAAATAAATCAACATATATTTTAAATTACATTTCATAAAACTTATTGATTGTAAAGTAGGTAAATGTGATACTCAGAAAAGTAAATTGCAGATAGATTATCTAGGATGAAAACGTATATGAGAGATATAGTTTTTTGTGGTAATGATTTATAGCGTATATTGAAATAGTGAATGCACTAAGTTTGATTTATGCGTTATAAAACTCAGGCGCTTGGTCAGTATGTCAAGTCACGACGATGCGAATGCGAGATCATGCGGACCGCCGCTACTATTGAAATAATATCGAAAATATATCGCGCTGTTTTTTGTGTCTGTGAATGTTCACGAGGTAAATGTTGGTAAATATATGCATATAAATATCGGTCTTAAGACAGTTGAGAAGCTTGGTTCATAGAATTTAATTTCGGAATGTAATTATTTAGACATTTTTAGAAATGCTTCCGTGTTGCCGTTTACATAAATTAAACAATGTGAATCGTACGATAGGCGTGTTGAGAAGACTGATTCTCAAAATTTCAATTTAGTAAGTAGTTATTAATACAATTTAGGAATGTTCCAGTAGTGTCGTTCAATAATTAAAACAATGATCGTCGAACGCTAGCCGAGTTTGTAGTAACAAGGTGATCACTTATCTACTGTGTCTTCAGAGGAAATCACTTTGGTGCATATTGACATTTCGTTGTAGTAAAACTAAGTATACGAAGCAACGCTCTAGGGTTGCATATTATATAAACGATTACATTTTGCCCGCGCTTCGTTCGCGTAAATGAAGATTCTATCCCTCGAGAAGGTTTTTTTCTGGATGAAAGGTACCCTATGTCCTTTTCTGTACCCCTGACGACGTGTATGTGGAATTGCATTATGATTGGTCGAGCAGTTTAGGTGTGAAAGCGTGACAAACAAACTCACATTCGCATTTATAATATTAGTTAGGATGTCATAAATGCTAAATTGTTGTTTTATTTGTAATTTCTTTACGACGTATAAATTGGAACAACGTTATAATGTGATGTTTTAATAAAGATAGAAAAATATCTTAATATAAAATGTTATGTTTAAAGTTTTCAATTATTACAATATACTTCTCTCCATACAAAATATTCAGATACCTGGTGGTCTGTCAGATATAGGCTAATGGGCTGCTCTCCGGTCAACATTGCAGTATCATCGTAAGTCGTGCACATATACATCATGATATTACTGAGAATTATCAAAGTCACAAAAACATACTGCAACTCGATGCGGTTATCGCACCTGAGCCTGAGCCTTACGACTGACAGTTGTATACAAACACAAAAAAGGCTGTTTAATAAAAAAAAACACAACCTAAGTAATTGATGAGATGGATATGGCTATCAAAAGCTGCGGGTGGCAGTTAGTAACAATAGTATAAATCTTAGTAGCGGTAGATGCGCAAACGCAGTATAATAACTTGGTCAACATCACTAGCGTCCGCGTTCAGAGGACTTTTGCTTATATCAACGTCACAAGAACCACAGACAAGAATAACGGCGACCATTAACTTTCATCACTTCACACGCGCAGATATTTCAATAAATCCGGATTCACTGTTAATCTATACTAATATTATAAAGCTTAAGAGTTTGTTTGTTTGTTTGAATGCGCTAATCTCAGGAACTACTAGTCCGAATTGAAAAATTCTTTTAGTGTTGGATAGCCTATTTATTGAGGAAGGCTATAGGCTATATAACATCACGCTACGACCCACGGGGGCAGCGCAGTAACGATAAACGCAGGTGAAACCGCGGGAACATTTAGTACTTAATATATATGACCTTAAGGAAGTTGCAGAGAAAAAGTTTAAGAGTCACTTCGATTAGTATGTAAATCCGAACTAAAATATTAATGCGAAAGTACGTTTGTCTATTTTGTTTACCTATTTATTATGCAAATGGAACAACGAAAGACTCAATGCACGTATGGCGTAGTGGTTTAAGAGGTTGCCTTGCCATTGCTAGCGCGCCGAGTGTTGTGGGTTCGATACCCACACGTGACAACCATTTGTGTGATCCACTAATGGTTGTTCCGAGTCTAGGTGTTCTTTGTGTCCGTTGTTTGAATGTTTGTAAAGTCCCCCGCGACACAGGAATTTTACATAGAGCGGGAGCTGTCTTAAAAACTAATTGTATGGCCCAGAAGAGAGAAACCAGAAGAAACGTAGAAAAGTAAAACAACATTCTTTTTGTACACTTCGCTACAAATCTAGAAAATAAATGACGCTGCTGAACGGTGTGTAGAAATTTGTAAGTAATTAAATATTATATATTGGATATGTAATATATGTATATTGGAATCAGTCATGGATACAAATCAAATCATTTATTTCGGGCTGCATAGGCCCATAGATAAATACTTTAACCTAAATATACATATTATAAAATTTTATAATACATACACACAACACCACCTAGCCCAAACTAAGCAGAGCTTGTACTATGGGTACTAGACAGTGAATAAGTCATGGATTCAAATGTTAAGCTATGGTTAATATCTAAACACATAGTTCTGTTTCCTGGAAACTCGACGGTTTCTATTTCGTCTATTCATTGAATAGCAGTTCTTGGACCAATACTAGGATATGTGCTATCCAACTCAGTTGTATTTGATTGGCTCGAGATTACTGATGAGACTACTCTTAACTATATATTATCTACTTATAAATAACTAGCTGTTACCTGCGACGTCGTCCGCGTAGATTTTAACTAAAAAGTGTTTGTCTCCGCGGAACCCAATTTTTTTTCTAAAATCAAAGAAGCCTAAGTTACTCCTTATAACATCAGCTATCTGCCAGTGAAAGTCCCGTCGAAATCGGTTCAGCCGTTTCGGAGATTAGCCGGAACGAACAAACAGACAGACAGACAGAAAGACAAAAATTTTAAAAATAGATGTTTTCGTGTAGGTACCTTATATACTTTCATATGCATTAGATAAAAAGCTGTTATTTTGACATTACAAATAGACACTTCAATTTTATTTATTTGTATAGATAATAATATCAGACGTGTATTAAACTGTCCCGCAGCTGGGCACGGGCCTTTTCTCAGTATAACAAGGGGTAGACCACAGTCCACTACACTGGCTCAGTGCGGGTTGGTGGACTTCAAATATCTTCGAGAACATTATGGAGAATTAACTATTTAATACGCACATTACTTTGAACAATCAGAGATGTGCAAGTCAGGGTCGAACTCGAGACCTCTGCGTGGCATTTCAATCTATACTAATATTATAAAGCTGAAGAGTTTGTTCGTTTGTTTGTTTAGACGCGCTAATATCAGGAACTACTGGTTCGATTTAAAAAGTTCTTTTAATGTTGGATAGCCTATTTATCGAGGAAGGCTATAGGCTCCATAACATCACGCTACGACCTACAGGGACGGCGCAGTAATCATAAACGCGGGTGAAACCGCGGGCACATCTAGTATCATATAAAGAGAGAATACGAATTCGTAAGTTTGTTAAGGGTTAACCCAACCATTACACCTGCTTAAGCATTAAAGGAAAGGTACATTATTTCAAATAATAAATAATAATAATAATATTCTATCACATACACACAACACCATCTAGCCCAAACTAAGCAGATCTTGTACTATGGGTACTAGACAATGGATAAAAATACGTATAGGTATACTTTTTTTTTGTAAATACATACATATTATACATGGAAACACCCAGACCAAGACAAACATCCATGTTCATGCACACAAATGTTTGACTTGTGCGGGAATCGAACCCGGGACCTCAGGCGTGGCAGTCGGTTACACTAACCACTACGCCATCACTCAATCCCAGTGTGAAGTCAAGGCAGGCCGCTAGGTACGTACTAATATAATAATTATACAAATGTAAAGGCGACCATGTGACCAACATGTTGGAGGTCTCCGTTCACCATAGACGACATGTGCTTATACTATCAATTATTATACATGCACATGACGTATTGTAATAAAGTATGCACAATAATTTATAGACCAGACCTACGTGGTAGTGAATTTATAATGTTATGTTTCTTAGAATGAGGACACGGATCTCCAATACTCCCACACGGTATAAAACTGTTTTGAAAATGTGATGTTGACAAACCGATATGACTGAAACAAGAAGTTATAAAATATGTTTTTGTTTTGATATATATTAACACGTATTTACGATAGTCTATCCTTGCTCAGTGGGGAGACCAACAGACTGCAATGCAGAGGGTCTCGGGTTCGAACCCACGCGGCCACGTCCCGCACCTCTGACTTTCGGAAGTTATATGACTTTTCGAAATTATGTGCGTATTGATTGACAATTATCGCCTGCTTCGTGCCTCGGAGAGCACGTTATGCCGTCGGTCCCGGCTGCCATGAACATCTATGGCAGTCGTTATTGGGAAAGTCAGTGCCCTATAATAACCTGACACTGGTCTAGCCCTAGGGTATCGTTAGCCTTCGGGTTGCGGAGGTCAGGTGGCAGCCGCTCCGTGTAAAAACTGATATCCAGTCAAATCTGGTTAAACTAGAAAAGCCGACCCCAAGTGACTTGGGAATAATAAAGGCTAGGGAGAAGATATTATGCTCCATGTGCAAGGACACAGTAAACGACCAGGTTTGAAAAATGTATAAGTTTTAGCATTGTCAAATGAAAGTAGTTATCTTCGCTTTGTAATTCTTCTTTCGATGCCTTCATTGACATAATTGAACACTTCTACATAACAGACCTCTTACGGACTCATAAATACCTAAAGCTAATACAGATACGTGTTATATGGTCAAGAGAATGCTATAAATATAAAATTTATTTCATTTGTCGCGTCATCATTTAAGGTGCAAATTGTAACATAGACACTTTACATTATTAATCTGTTAAGACATAATTAAAAATCGATGTGTTTGGCCATCGGTGTGCTGCTGCCATTCATTAGGTTAAAGATGAAGCTACCCATCTTTTAAAGTGTTTCTAGTAGGTTTAATATTAGGTACTAATCTAAGTAATCTGTGATGACAGCGTTAAAAATAATTATAAATTGCGTAAAGTTTATGTTATTTACGTACCACAGATTGTAGTCAAGTGGACCCGCGGGTGCAGTAACGAGGGGTCTTTCGTCGATTCACACCACGAGTTGTTCGCACCACGGTGTGAAACGCAGAAGGACCCATTTTGAATTACTTGTTTCGCACCATGGTGCGAATAGACGAAGAACCATTTTTGACTTCGTCGATTCGAACCACCACAATTTTTATTTTTTAAATGTACTTTCTTGGTACTGACGGGTAGAAAACGTTTATTGAAACAAGCACTTGTAAAAAACAATGTTTATTGTTGTCTTAGTTTCTTTTAGCAACATGACAAAATATTGATTATCTTTAATCATATAAAAGAAATACATATTATAAAAAAGTAATAATAATAATTAGTTAATAATAATTAAGTGATAGCTTAGTAGTGGATTAATAAATAAAAATAAATTGTTGTACTAATATTTTTATGCGAGACTGTTCAATAGTAGTAAAATAACATTGGTTCGAATCGACGAAGTACAAAAAAAAGCATTCACCGTTTCACACCATGGTGCGAAACGACTAATTCAAAATGGGTCCTTCTGCGATTCACACCGTGGTGCGAACAACCCGTGGTGTGAATCGACGAAAGACCCGTAGCGAGCAGGTCCAGCTGACCGAAGACTCAGTTACCAGCATATGTTTTAAACATTGTTGCAATAAGATATTCCTAACACTATATTTAGCTTTTAAATTACGTATATTAATGCGATTCGTGTTTTAAAAGGCTAATTTAATCTTTAATGTCCTGCAGCAAACGAAGATTAATTTTGCCTTTAAAGTTTTAATCAAATGAAACAAGAATAGAAAGAAGATGCCTCAATGGCGTAGTGGTCAGTGTAACCGACTGCCACGTGTGAGGTCGCGGGTTCAATTCCCGCACAAGTCAAACATTTGTGTGCATGAACATGGATGTTTGTCTTGATCTGGATGTTTATATGTATAATATGTATGTATTTACAATAAAAAGAGTATATATGTATGTTTATCCATTGTCTGGTACCTATAGTACAAGCTTTGGTTAGTTTGGGCTAGATGGTGTTGTGTGTATGAGGTAGAATATTATTATTATGATATTATAATATGACAATATACATTTTCTATATTTTAATCACGAACTTGCTCGCTTGCTTTCTATCTTTCAAAAAAGCTTAAGCCAATAAAAGTGATTCTTTCAACGTTGACAGCTACAGTAACGGACTGTAACATAGGCTACTTTTTACCTCTAACGATGACGCTGGGTATCTCTTTCCTTTTTTGTATAAAGCGAGCTTGCGTTTCACTGCTACCTGAACTGATTTTATGCGACAGTGCTGTAGACTATAGATCGCATATCTTTGTTTAATAAAAACCTGCTGTTATATTCGTATCATATTAAACGAGCTATTTCTCACAGTGAAGCGTCAGCCGAGGACTAGTTTACGTAGTTTTATGCTTAGATATATGTTTATATGTACAAGATATCCTTTCCCAGTACTCAAATGCCGTATACACAATTAATCAAAATTGGATCAAAACTTTAGTTTTGATAACGTAACAAACATAATTAATTTCTTATTTATAATATTATATTATTGTGAATTGTACGTAGAACGCTCAGTACAATGTTAAATCCAAAAAAAATTGCACTAGACGACTATTCATTAAGCGAGGCATGTTTTGCATCAATAAACGAGAGGCGAACTTGTGTAAACAAATAAAATATATCGTAATTCGTTTAAACTATAAAGTGTAGAAAATTGTTCGAGTGACCGTGGTAATTTAAAAAAAAATAACAAAACAGCACCGTGAGCTGGCTAGTTGTATGAATATTCATGAAACGGTACCATTTGCATGAGTAATTGATAGAAGTAAAACATTACGTGACAGGTTAATCGAACTAATTGAACAGGGAGACATTATCTTAGTTAAGAAAATGTTGAATGCGTGCATAGAGTTCTAAATGGAATTATATTAACGGTATTATAATGTTTCACTTATCTCGAAATGGACACAATTTTTTTTTAATTGATATCTAAGTGGTGTCAAACATTAAGCAAGAGCAAGTCACTTTAATTCTTAGTTTATGGCGATCGGAAGTGACCGATAGACTGATATAATATAATTATTTATAATGTTTGCATATTAGGTCGTTAGTTCAGCGGGGTAAGGCAAATGTTTGTAGTTAGTTGGTACGAGTTGGCTTCACGACATGGGCCTTTTCTGTGATTAAATGTATTACTTCCACAACTTTGTAAGATGCCACACAATTCCACGGTTTTCCGGGCATAGATTTTCAGTAAGGATTTTTCAGTTGCAGCATACAGTCTAAAGATGTCATCACTAGGCGGGAATTGGCCTGCCTGCAGACCTATGTAAAGCGATACCTAAACATAACTAGTTAAATGTGAATGTAAATATCGCTAATACACATCTGTCCACCCTTACGAGAACACAGAAAACAAACGTACATATATATATATGTATGTTTTTATGTAAATTTATGTGGCCAGTGCATTTATTTATTATTCATGTTATACCTATTTTAATTTATATTTATATAAATTAATTATATATGCTCATCAATTATAATTTATATATATCTTACATATGTATTTCTTTTTTGTGTTTGTAAAATATTACAAGAGTAGCTGAAGTACGTCCGGGCGTCACTTGGGGTTACCACATATCAGGGTTGGTTTGGGGTATAAACTGCAAACCAACAACAAACTTGAGTGGTAACCTTGTTTTTCATTATATATATATACTTCTTTTTTTTTTTTCTGTGTTATAATATCTGTATAAGAACGTGTACCTATATTTTGAAAAATAAATACTTACTTTACTTTATTACAATAGGCGTGATCCGTAGGCCCTATTTAGGCCCTTAATACACTACAGTTCCGGTAAACTCCTCGGCAAGCTACCGGGATGACGATATGTTAAGCGAAGTCACTTATACAAAATGCAAAATATTGGTAATTATTCAGTGAATATCTTATACATTCATCACGTCTTGGTTGAGTTCGTAATCTCGATATGGCCAATTTAAAAAGACCTCTCAATAAGACAGACGTGCATACAAATGTAAGATCAGTTAATTTGTCACTAACAGGTGACTTTCCAAAAATTCTTTCCCAGCGGATGCTTACATCGTATAAGGAGCCAACCTACCGAATTACGAGTTTGTCAGCTTTATAGATTCCGTGATGAGTCGGGTTAGTGGTTCTTTGCTTTTAGATAATAATTAATTGTATAGATACACGCAACGGTAATTTTAAACTAAAAGTTCTACTTTAAGTGCGGCGGGTGTTGTTTAATTAATGTTATACGCCTAATAAATAGTTACGTCGACTACTTTCTCAGTAGTCTAATAAAGTAAATATTTTCAACTATCTTCCAATGAATAAAAAGACATTGAAATTAAACAAACTTTATACGGATTTTATCGCGTTGTTTATTTTTTATAAAACACTATTATTACATAATTTTGAAACTTTAAACTACTATTGTTAAACACTTTTACTACCTAGTTACTGTTTATTTCAATTTGAGCTATTTAAATGATACACCTATTTAGATTTAATTTGACACTTTCCTCGACGTTTCAGTTGGTTTTCAGCAGCCATGGTCACAGGGAGACTAAGATGGTAGTTGTCTTATGTCGTAAAAAGTTTGTTTAATTTCAATGTACGAGTATAACATTCGCGTAAACATAAGACAATATTATGACTAAAAATACTTTAAATGGCATTGACACGCCCAAATATTAACAAAAGCATTCAAAATGTTGTGTCTTTACATTGTGAAATATTCAGCACATCGCAGACGCTAATCAATAAGATATAAAATATTTTCTAAGTAATAAATACGAAGTTGAAAGTGTGTTTCACTTTAGAGCGAAAAGATGTGATTTATGAAAGTAGTAAGAACAGAGGTCAACAAAGAATATTTTTATAAATTAATTTAATATGACTGCTGGGACTCTTTTACTAATTACTTTTTCGCCTGCAGTTCCGCTTGTGCCAAGTCATAAAAACATAAATATGTCCTTATGGACATATGTATTTATGTTTATTTGTAATAGTGTATCTTTCTATGAGTGTGATTTATTTTAAATCGTTTCTTTCCTTCTTTGTTCCCTGCATTTGTATAAAGGAGATAATTTTTATAACTAGCGAACTAAAAAAATTTACGTATTTATTAAATTAGTGCAGATTTTGCAAATGCTACAGATTTAATCCCCTCACTGCAAGAAAATGTGAGTACGGTTCGCAGGTAAACAATTTATTTGTAACTACATTCACATTTTTCTCCGAGTTCGAGTTTTCTTTATGTCTGTTATTTCAATTATTGTGAACATCTTCGCAGCACAGAGCCTTGAGGCAGGACTTGTCTTTCTTAATTAAGGGTAAGAACAAAGAAAATAAAGTTAGACCCTTCTTGGGGGCTTACGGCAGAACGACAGCTTTACTCGATTAAAATGGCAGGTCGATGAATTACGAGTATATAAACAAGTAATACCTACCGCTTATAAAAATAATCAAATATTATCTTATACGGTAATAAATCCGCTACTTTTCTAACTTGCAGCTCACCAATAAAAGTTGTAATTAATATACGATTACTTAAGTAATAAATTGTTACAATATCACCGTTCACCGACTGAATTCTTATTATAATTCGGCAAGTGTCTCGCCCCATATCAAATTAGTTATTCCGATTATTTGCAGTCTTCATCTATAGATGGTCAAAAGATTCGTGAGTGCATAGAACAATTAAGGATTTACCATGGCGATAAAACTAAGAGTGAGAAATAGACGACAACATTATTAGAATGCATTGCAGAAATTAAAAACTGAATCAGACTTCGGGCAGAATTTTTACAATAAGATGAATAGTAGTTTTATAGATGGGCGTGATGTGGATTTTGACTATAATAGTATAGGAATGATGAGCAATATGATGATGTGCAACAGGTTTCACAAGATGCAGAAGACAGATTCTGAAACTAATGACATTGAAAACCTCGAAGAGCACATGAAACTTATACAAGAGTATGGTAGGAAAAAATCTGAAAACAATCCTACTAATGCTGATGATCCTTTAGAGTTTAGATGTATTTATGAAACATATTGAAAATAAAGCTAAAGGTTACAAAGAGATATTGAAAATACATAATTATGATCATGTAGCTGGGTCAATCAAGTTAACATCGTTTGACTGGTGAAAATTTTTCGTATTTTATTATATTCTAGCATTTTTTTTTTATTTGTAGCATATGTACATTTAATTGCCTATTTTAATACTTTATTTTTAAAAACAAAACATACATACATAGATTCACGCCTGTTTCCTAGAGGGGTAGGCAGACTACGGATTTCCAAAAACCAAACAATATTAAAATAAATATAAATCTATGAATCGTTACAGTTGATATATTTTTATTCGATACGATTTGTTGACTATGTCAATATTATTTTATTTAAAGGTAGGCAAATATCGCTTGGCTGCAATGATACGTATCTGGCATGCCAATCAAGCTATATTCTACGAAGTATAGTAAAAACTACACGATAATAATAAAACAACAAGATATATTATATAATGCAGAAGGTGGTATGTTGGCTGTCGGCTATTATCTTTCGTACATCTGTGTTCGACGCGTGTGAACGACAACATAGGAGTGCATCGCATGACTAATCTGCCCTCTTAGCATTCACACAGCAGACTGAACTTTACCGATAACATGAATCGTATGCGCGGTACAAATGGCAGGCCAGCTCTAGTTGCACTGCTACACAAGAGGAAATCTTTGTATCCCCATTTGAATTACTATGTAACAAACTTAGCTCGTAAATAAGTAGCAAAAGTTTAGGTCAAAACATTTTGAAATGTAGGTAAGCTTTTTAGGAATGTATGCTACTAAGTGTGACCTAGACTGAACATTGAAAGCGACATTTTTATGAGCTGTAAAATGCTGACCTCGCATGAACCACAGAACTAGCCTACGCAAATAAACATTGCTGAATTAGAGCAAGAACAGACTTCCTTATGGGACCTGGATTTTATAATTTATAATGAAAGTGGTTAGGTTCAACTAAATCTGGTTATAATTTAAACAGCGGGAAGTTATGAAGGATGTGGTAGATAAACGTCGGATGAATCCAGTTTGAAATGAATAGGGTGTACAGTTCAGTACAAAAAAGAAAATAATTCAGCGTGCAAGAGAAGTTAGTAGAGTAGCGATATAAAATAAACAAGCATCCGTCATGTGTCAATAATGCGCGACACGCAAATAGCGAGCTATTCAGCGAGCGACAACACGAGCCTCGTCGAATCGAACACAAGTTTACTCGCACGCACACTAACATACATTCGCTACTGTAACAGTACGTTGACCGATCCAATGAAATATGATAAACGAAGCGATAAGTATATCCGATACACTCGCACTTTATGGCGGACACACGACGTGCGAAAGAGACACCTATAGTTACCGTATCCTTGTTACTGCAACGCGCGAACAACGACGCAGCTGTCGTCCGAGCGCGTGTTTGGTCGCCATTTTGTAGCCAGTGTAGCGTTCTCGCCCGAACTTGAAACGACGCGTGTATTGTTGCACGTTGTTTAATATGGCTACGGCTTTATTAGACGAATGGACTGAAGAAAAATGTTTACAGCTGATAAGAGAATATAGAGCAAGACCTATACTGTGGGATCAAAAGGATCGATTTTTTTTTAAAAAGACCTTGAAGCCTGTAGCGTGGCAAGAGATAGGTGCTGCTGTTAATATATCGGCTGATAAATGTAAACATAAAATGATTATATTAATGTCATCATTCAGAAGAGAAAAGGCAAAAATTATGCATAGTCTAAAGAGTTTAACAGGTGATATAGGTAACTACTATTTTAATGTTTATGGTATGCATTTACACAACTCATTGTTATGTTGATTAATTTATTTTGTATTTTTACAGATCCATCCCAAGTATATAAAAGCACATGGTTTGCTTTTAAGGAAATGGCGTTTTTATTGGATAAAGAGTCGGAGAGGAAACGTCAATTAAACGTAATATAATTTAAAATAATATATTTATATATTATTTATCAACTACCTATATAAAACATATGTATTATATAGGTAGTTGATACAACGCTTAAGTTACTTACATTTGTTCTTATTTCAGGATTCAGACGAAAATGACGAAGATGATAGCAGCAACGCTAGTTCGAGTATCAAGTTAACATTATTGAGTCATCACCTCGACACACCTGTACAAGCAGCCAAAAGAGCTAGACCATCCATAACTGTAAAGAAAGAACTAACACAAAGGTGTAATGCAGATCGAGAAGAAACTATTGTACAAGTCCCCCAGCACCAACAAATACCAGGACCTAGTCAAACTCCAGCAGAGAGAGATGAAGAGATAAAATCCTTTACTTCTTTCATAGGTAACAAAATGAAGAAATATACAGACACAACAAAGAATGCTGTGCAACAAGCTATATGCGAAATTATATTCAAGGCTGATCAGAATTACTATGAGAACAATTGTTACGAAAAGTTCACAATAATAGACGACGAACCGGACCCACTAAATAAGGAAATATTTGATGAGGACAGGACAGTTATTAAAATACAAAATGATTCAGACAGTGATTAGTGTAAACAGTGGAGTTTAATTTTTATTCTAAACAGTAAGATTTATCAACAAAACAGAAATAAAAACGTTATTTTTGTAACAAACTGGGTTTTCTTATTCTCCCTTGTTGAGGATAACGTTTAAAAGACGTCCCTTGCTCTGTAAATATCACTTTACCTTCACAAACAAGAGTTATGTCAAGCTAATTGAGTAATCTTCAATCCCTCAAAGGCAAGGTACCTTATTTAATTAGAGTACAATCTGAACCAGAAATATATGTGGTAATTTTGTTACAAATACTATTCACTTACTATTTATACACCAAAGGGTTCGACAGTCATGTGCGAATCAGACCCAAGTTTAGGAACATATATTTATTTAACAGAATAAAATTGTGCATATTGTCTTTGTTAAGACATTTCTAACAAAATACATACATATGTTTTTTGTTAGAAATATTCTGTTTAATATAATCTATTCATAGATAATAAAATTTATCATTAAATAATACATTGAATCTAGGCGCAGCGGCAGTGAATGCGACTGCTGTGCATGAGGTCACGGGTTCGAATCCCGAGTCGGGCCAACAAAGTTATTGGGTTTTCTGCTAATCTCAATACGAGCCCGGATTAAGGAAGTTGGCGGTGTTAGACACCCCCGTGCCTCAGCAATCACGTAAAGTCGTTGGTCCTGCGCCTGATCTCTCTCCGGTCGTGTCGGATTATCCGTCCCATCGAATCATGAGAGTTAGGGAACTGAGAATGCACTTGTGTTTGCGCACATACTTGTGCACTATAATATCTCCTGCGCAGATGACCAATCTCCGTTAAGATTGGACGCCATGACCGAATTTCGGTCTGGAGGACATTATTGTAGTGTAAATTTAATTTTTCATTATTAACTTAATATATATAAATTACGTGTCACTTTGTTTGTCCGCTATGGACTCCTAAACTACTGAACCGATTTTGATCAAACTTCGTAACCATCTGTAATTAGGACCAACATAAAAGATAGAATAGTTTTTTTTTAAACGGGCAAAAATGATCTAATGTGAAGCAGACGAAGTTACGCGGGACAGCTAGTTTTTATATAGATAATAAACAATTCGGGTGATACTTGCAACCTTTGTATTTTTTATCATTTATATTTATTTTTATTTTTGTCGGCCTCGATGGCGTACTAGTTAGTGTAACCGACTGCCACGCCTGAGGTCGCGGGTTCGATTCCCGCACGAGTCAAACATTTGTGTGCATGAACACGGATGTTTGTCTACCCATAGTACAAGGTCTGCTTAGTTTGGGCTAGATGGT
Organism: Catocala sponsa; assembly: GCA_963564715.1. Classification (NCBI taxonomy): domain Eukaryota; kingdom Metazoa; phylum Arthropoda; class Insecta; order Lepidoptera; family Erebidae; genus Catocala; species Catocala sponsa. The sequence continues at coordinate 5,773,126 of OY751337.1, forward strand.
GTTGTGTGTATGTGATATAATATATATATATATATATATATATATATATATATATATATATATATATATATATATATATATATATATATATATATATATATATATATATATATATATATATATATATATATATATAGTAACTAGTTTACTGGCTCCTGAAAGCTATATAAGGCTTAATCAAGATCAGGAATTTGGCAGAGGCTGAGTATAGCACGATTCTACCTTATACCTGGAATTTATACTTACAGGTTGCAGCAGCCCGCCTAGGCAAGCACTTACAAAAGATTCCATTAATATAAAAAATTATTTATTAGGTAATTTATATGCTTAGTCACCATCGTTGTTAAAAATATCGCTATAAAAATAAAATAAAATAAAATATCTTTATTTCGGACATTAATATCGGTATGTACATAAAAAAGTCCATAAGTTGTTTAGTAATGGGTTAGTAACAGAATGTACTTATAGTCGATATTAGTAGTGTTAGTAAGCCCGCTATGACGATGGTATTAAAGGGTTTAGCGTTTTATATAAAAATCAATGCTTTATTACGATACTGGCTGTCTTACGTATAAAATCTTATCGACGATTATCCTACTAATGTTATTAATGTGTAAGTTGCTCTGCCATGCGAAAATCGGATTAGGGTTAAATTTTACACTTGGATTAACATGTAGGATAGTTTTTATTCTGGTACGCGCATGAATTCTCGTGCAATTCACGCGGGTTAAACTGCGAGCAGGATCAAGTAGATTATAAAAATATATTTATTAGCATCTATTAGCAATATACGTAAATATAAGTAATCAATTGCAATACTAACGCACTTGATAATTTACCAGACCTGTTTAAGTAATTCAATATTCAATGTTAACGGATGTCCCATGAATAATAATATATCAACGACAGATTATCTCGCGATCATCAATAGTACAATAACAATAATAACTATAGGCGATTTGCAATTCAAATTGTAAATAAATACGAGCGAGCATTTCAATAGGACAATTAGAAATAATTAAACAATAGTAAACAGTCGTTTTGACAGATAGATTGTAATGTGAGTCCTTATCTTCCTAGTTGTAATGTTTATTAGGATCGGGTTCCTATAATGGTCAATTGTCAGTTAGCTACGAAGCAACCGTCGGGTATCAGCAATCCGTTAGTGAGTTACAATGACAGAAGTTCAATACTCTATTCCCAAACAAAGCCGGGTACAATCTATCGAAAAAGGAAAAAAAATCTTGAATATTTATCAGCGAAATAAAAACATGTCCATGGATAATAATGACATACATAAGTTATGAAATCAGTGAACCAATATCGAGAAACAACAAAAAGCTGAAGGTATTACGAGTTTCAATTTAAACAAATTGTCAAGAATTAATATTTGACAGATCTCAGTATCGGCCAGTGATACATATTCAAAACAGCCTGGACCGACGACTTTACATATTTGAATTTAACATGATATTGCCACGAAAGCCAATCTTGTATATAAGTTAGATGACAATGAATAACTTCCCTCGTACTTAATCACTCTGAGATTTATACTATTTGAAGGGTTGAATAAATAACCGTCTTGTTTGTATATCCACAGAAGGGGCTGTGGAGGGTTCGGCGGAAGTGTTATAAACGGTATAAAGCATCCACAGTTTACTGAATGACGTTATTAGCTCACGATGTGAAAGGGGCGAGGCTGATGCAATTACGGGACACATGTCGAGCTTTTAAATAGGACCTCTATATCGTAAACTATTATAAATATTAAATTTATATTGAAGTCTACGCAATGGGAGGTGTAGCTTTTGTCGTCTCCAAATATGTACATTCGAACTTCGAATTAGTAATGACTTAAAGTAATGTACAAATTGGCTAGATCAAGACTCTTTCGCGTCTCGAACGGAGCCATGACATCGCCGAACCAGTCAGCTTGTAACTTCAGCCGGTGCAACGTGGTCGAAACGTCAAGCACCTATGGGTAAATGAAATGCATGATCGTACTAATTCATGTAATTAATTATTTATATAGGTACATAGGTATATTGAAGTTAGTGAATGTTTTTTGGTAAAACTTGAAAGTGCTAATTTGTCAGTCACGATAATGAAACGTAGAAATACACTATCGACAGTAACATTTGCATTTACACAAGTGTACGAAAAAGTCGCCGTATCTACACATACATCAATACTAATTCCACATTTATTTTTAACTCATTCGTAGTCAAAAGTAATTCGTTAGCTAGGCTAAAGACGTAATTTAGCACACGAGTGGATTTAAAAATAAAGAATATCCATACATTCCGTCTATAAATCTGTCAAACCACGACCTCGAAATAAAACGGGACTTTTCTATTCCGAGTATGTTATACAACGATTCTGATAGTGTAAAGAAATGTTGTAGATATTGGCAAAACCTTGAACTTTTAAAATTTAAATATTCATTGAAATTAAACTACTATATACGGATTTTATCGCGTTGTTTATTTGACACTTTATTTCAAAATTTTAAAAACTGTTACACTACTATTACTATTAAATATATATCAATAATTTAATTAGCTTAAAAATTAGTAAAGTTTATTTGAAGGTTGACAATACTGCCCCAATCGTGCTGCTGGGAATTTCATATGAATGTGATCCGGTCTTCAATTGTTTACAATTTGATGACTGATAAAATACAGATCGTGCAAGAGAAATGCCGATTAGTAAATAGCGTTGTCTCGTTAAACCATTAATTTGGTTCCGATTCTGAGATCATGAGGTAACGCAAACTATAACGTACCGTGAAAGTAGTATGTTCCATTAATTATTCATAAAACGCATCGCTAAGATAGCAATTAGACAAACGATAGCCCCCTAATTGCTGCCACCTGCAAGCGGCAGTCGGGTGATATCGTCTAACTTGCACTACGATGACGAGACTAGTCGGTTTGGTGGGTTCTGAATAAGTTTATAGACGTCTTGCAAGAGGCGCTTTTATAGTGCGCAATTGTATGGAAACATGCCAAATGAATCGACGTACGTCGATAGTTATGAAAATTCACGGTAAACCCTCAGGACATGCAAGACTGCCAAAGCAATGTAAAGTGGAAAAGGCTTATTACACAGGCTTATTTCCGCTCGCTCCGCCATTTTTTTTCCAAGCGCTTCGAAACTAAAATAAAATATTATTATTATTTTGTAAATTCGTTCCCTAGGGCTCCAAAAGCTTATGCAAATTTATCTCTTTAAAACCTCTGATCTCCATACATTTATTCCTAGGAGCTCCAAATTATATCACAAATAATTAAATAACGATCTACTTACTAGTGTGTTCCCGACAGCTCCAAAACAAACTGTTTGGTTAGCAGAATTAAAACATAATATAATATTAGTATTTTATTAGGAAATAACTATCCTAGAGAATGTTTTGGAGCTGTAGGGAATGAAATTGGTAAATGTGGCTTTATTTATTATTCTCATATAAAAATCTTTGGAGCTCCTGGTAATCAATGTATGGAAAAATTTATTTTAGACAACAATAGATTTGGGGCGCACGGGAATAAGCCATTACATAACAGTGGCCAAATTGCTAGTTAGATAGATACTACGATACACTTATCTACATATAATTTCAGTAGATTTGTGATATTGATTAGAGATAAAGATTGTAGGTAGGTACGACATGCAATGACTATGTTAGCACATATTACTCATTTAGCAAGGATTAATTAAGATTACCGTGAACCTTATCGTGTAAGAAATAAGATTCAAATTACCATTTATAAACTAGTAGCGAGGTACGGATAACGCTCTGCTTGTGTAGTCGTATATTAAGTGGGTAATGATTTAATAATTGGTTAGATGCTTTATGCGATTATCTTATTGCTGTGACTACCATGAAATTCCATACAATAGTCAATGACGGTCGCCTACCAATAAAAGATACGAATCAGCTGAGATAATAATGCATAATTTACTGATATTCTAGGAATTAGACTATGGGTATGGAATTTATCACCGCAGAATACATATTAATCATTTGATTGGTCATATATAATAATAGAGTAATATTGTGTAAATGGTCATTGTTCTTGGCGGCTCTTGCTTAGATAGTACCTGGTAACGGTAATTCTAATTTGAAGATATGTCTTCGTACGTCTTACACGACATTTTTAGGTGTCACCTAGACTCTAAATGAGTAAATATCTATCTTAAGGGGACACCGCGAAACGTGACGTACATACTCATTGACACTCATCGTGTATCAACCGTTAAAGGGCGGTCATAAGGTCTAAAATTGCGAAGCGCCCGCAATGATCGAGAGCGCTTAGAAATTGTTTGTTAAAATCTTAAAATATTATTTAAAAATGGTTAGTTTTAGTTATGGAAATAACGAGCTAGCAAATTACTAATATTGATTTTACGAATATATTTGAGTAATTCCTAAGCATAATGATAGTGTAACTTCCTTGTAATTTCAAAAATAGTAGGTGTTTTCGAAAATAATTATGATCGAGCCAAAATCACAATATCGTGTTTTTGAGCTAGGAAATTCTAGTTAAAGACATTAATTTACCTATATCAAAATTCTAGATTAATTGGTCTTCTCATAGTCCTATACTATTCGATGAAATTTAGTGCATTTTTTCAGTGTATCCTCTTAAAGGTCCACCCAGTGAACCACTAGTATATTTGTACACGATACAATAACTTTAATATATAATAGAAAAATGGACGTCCAGGATGCCAAATCGCAAACGCCTCCGTGCGCGCAATTAGCTTAAAAAGATGTAAATGTTTTCAACACAAGCGTAACGTAACTCTGGCGACAAAGTCATTGCGATGTTCGAAAGACAATGAACAAAGAATTAAAACTAACTTTTGCTCGAGGCTTGGCGCGTGTAGAATTAGAATTGTCACAGAGATTTAAATTAAACTACTATATACGGCTTTTATCGCGTTGTTTATTTGACACTTTATTACAAAATTTTTGAAAACTGTTACACTACTATTACTATTAAACTTTACTAATTTTTAAGCTAATTAATAATTTAATTAGTTTCAATAATTTAATTAGCTTAAAAATTAGTAAAGTTTAATAGTAATAGTAGTGTCTTTGAAACTAATTAAATTATTAATTAGCTTAAAAATTAGTAAAGTTTAATAGTAATAGTAGTGTAACAGTTTTCAAAAATTTTGTAATAAAGTGTCAAATAAACAACGCGATAAAATCCGTATATAGTAGTTTAATTTCAATGAATAACATTCGCGTAAACAGAAGACAATAATTGTTACAGAGATCTTGAAGGTTCATTAAATCCGACTTGGAGTTGAATTTTGATAAACCTTGTCTTAGTACTTATATTTGTATCTAATGTAAGGAAAGATACTTTAAATTGTGTAGGTAAGCTGTAAAAAGAAACTTTTTGTTTAGGTTTGGTAGTTTAGCTTGCAGGATAGTCATCAAGTAACATTAAAAAGAACCCCTTATTCGAAGACTCAAAGCGTGCCCAGGTATTAAAGTTACCAAAGTTAAAGGTTCACAAAGGAAGCAGTTACAAACTTTATGAGAAAAATAGAAGCAACGAAAGCAAAAAACGCTGTTAAATTTTCAAAAAGTAAAATTTTTATGAATCCTTTGTACTGTAAACATAGTAGATTATTATATGTTTACCGTGCCAAAAAGAAGTAACAATATGTAATTTATCTGGAGAAAATTTATTTTATATTTATAATGTCTAAGCATCATTGTATAATTATGTTGTTGGTCATGACTATTGATTCCTAAGACAATGAGATACTATAAGCTTCGGTGTAAGCTTTGCGAATACCTATGAACAAAGCCAGCTGGATTATATTTGGGCTCTATTGAATGTAAACTGAAAGTATGAAAATATCATACAAATTCTAGCGTGATTGCCCTAGTAGAAAATGTATGATAATAATAGGTATAGTACCTTCACTGTGTGTTTCTTTAAGTATCTTAGTTGAAAGTACCACAAAATGAACGCCTATAAGGGTAACATTGTAGTACTTTTATTAATGGTATAGAGCGCACAAAGCCTCAACAAGCGGAGGCTACCTATATACTTTCTACTGAGCACACTCAACCATTAAAATAATAAATCAATGTACATACTTGATAATGAATAGCCCGTAAAGTGTATATACAAGTATATAGCTACTGTGATGCTATTGTTGTTAGTTACGGAAGTAGAACATCGAATCGAAAGTCCTGTAGCGAGCCGGTTGGGAGCGTTCTACCTCCCCTCATTACTTAGTCCCGCATTCAAGTTACGCGGGTCATTAAACAATTTCAATAGGACTTTGAAACGCGGTTTCTCACAGATCTATGTTCCTGGATGGTGCAGAATGGTGGTTATATTAGCGTAAGCACAGTTTTAATCATTACTTATGGACGGCGGCAATTAATCTGAATTAAATTCAAAATCTCTAGGTTGATAGTACCGTGCTTGAAACGCAATGTTTGATGATAATCAATATATAAATGTCTATAATTAGCATGTTATCTAGAGAAATATATATTTTTTTGCATAAATATTAGAAAACACAACAAAATTATTTTGAGAAAGCCTAGAAGGCTTTGTCAAAATAAGTTTATTGACTGAACGTACACTTACTTTAATCAGTAATTTACATTTATTTTTACCTACGTCTATCCCAGTGACGGTACGAAAAATTCATTAAGAACTTGGACAGGTAAGGAAAGATAGAAGATCAACGTTTGAGTAAACAAAACTTTAATATATTCAGGGTTTATACACCGGACGCAATCCAGACACAACACGCTCCTAATCGGATTTTTTAAATGAGAATATTCCAAGTCCTTCCAGCAAAATATGCCCTCTATATGCGGAATGACATTTTCTCTTATTGAACTCGGTGAAAAGGCACTGTTAGATAAAAGGAAACGCTCCAGAAACCGAGATGTACTTGAAACCCAGTGTATAAATGTGACGTCACGCCAGATTTTTATGAAAGATTTTGCTCTCGTTATTCTTTGAAAGGGCATCGAAATGTCAAGGTTTTGTATTAATTCCGATACAAAATATACCAATTTAGAAGTAGGTTTCTGTGGCTTATAAAAACGTAAATATTTATGAGTACCTACATATCAAGGTATATGCTCAATAATATAGCCGAGATGAGAGAGACGACGTCCTTCACATGTGCCATACCCATAACATATGGAGTGTTGTCGTACGCTTGTACGAGAAACGAGGTTACATTTATTTTTGGTTCATGACTTCTTGACTATAAACAGTATCTGTTGCCCAAGACTTGTAAATCAATTACTCCACTTAATAATAAATATTTAAATCGTTTATGACCTCAACAAAATAATTAAGTCTAATGATATAATAACAATAACAGCAACCGCTAATAAGTTCCTCTTTTTATTAGGCAAAGCCAATTTACTATCATTATTCTCATAACTGCGGACAGTATGGGAGCCTAATAGGCTATTACTTTAGCAAAACAAGCCCAATTACGAGTTAATAAAGAGAATTACCTCGACATAGAAAATTCCTTTCTTTAAATGTCAGAGTGGTCAGGTCTGCCACGTAATATTTCCGCAGGGAGTTGTATCTCGTCAAAAATCTACAACAATCCAGTTACCGGCAAGACACGCCCAGTCTCGTAAACGTACAGGCGACGTGCACGATCTTCATTACACGCACAAATGACCCTTAGCCATAAAGGTCACGAAGTGAACGAGTAATGAAAACAGTCTTGAGATGTAACAAATGTAGCTTATCGTGACATCACCCACGCATCATAGCATGGCACCGACGACAATGGGCTCAAGGAATTGGGACTTTGGGGACACGTATTTCACTCACAAACAGATTGTGTTCGTGTTTTATCTAAAGAATAATCTCAACTGCGATGGATCATGAAAATTATTTGAATAATAATTACGTCTGAACGAGTTTATACCTACGGTTCTCGTTGATATATTCATAGAAAGCTTCAATTCGTCTACATTTGCGTAGTTGTCTGGAGGTAAATGTGATTGATGGAAGTATTCTAACTAAGATAAGCACTCGTGATCAAATAAATCAGCGTCATTTCACCACTATGTCATGCTCTGATCTACCAACATTAGTGCTAGACGTCAAGTTTAATAATGGTATAATTTGTCGTTATTATTTTACGACGCGGAATCAAGGGCGGAGCACTGTCGGTCATCTATCATAATTTATGACTCAGCAAAACAATGCACGAACTGTTTATATAACGTTAGACAGTAGGCAATAACTATTGTCTTATTGGTCATAAGCTACGTGTTGTTGTCCGACGACGCATTTATCGCACGCTTTTATACTAACCGAATCGATAAGTCATACTTGATGATTCAGTGGGACTTGGCAACTGCCAGGTGATGACACAACGAACCTGTGCTACAATTTGTTGAGGAGATTAGTTAGGCATATTAATAGTAGAAAGATTGTTAGAAACTGGGTTCAGCCGACGCAGAATTGAGGTCCAAGTGGGATTACGTTAACGAGCTCATAATAGGATTACGTACGTCGATGTGTCCCAGTTTCGACGGCACACCGTTACCAGTCAACCCACACCCGTCGGCAGTCTGTGACAATATAATGATTGTGTATTTATCGGTACACCATAATATGTTAAGTACGATGCAGTCTATTGGCGCTCGTCAAGACTGTCTAGAGATCCACTTAATAAATTCTGTTATGTCTCCCGCCATGTCTTTAGTATTAACCCTTTTCCTGTCTCTTAATAGACGCAATAGAAAATCTACTATGTTTATATGTGATAAATCGAATGGAACCAGTTAATTGCGCCTATTAGGGTCTTGTACCAATACGAATTTTACGTATTATAAAATATAAACGAATGAACGCCTATTTCTCTTGAAAGTATAAGACAAAGGTATATTATCCATGCACTATTTCTATTCAGATTTCATGTAAAAAGGACATGTCTATTGTTATATACTGGGCAAAGCTCCAGGCTCCGGGGTCCCAGTAAGAATCTGTTGGCAGAAAAACACAATTGCACACTAACTACTGGGCTAATGAGGACATAAATTAAATTTGAAAGAATGTTTTTTATATCTCTTACGCTGTTCAGCAGTTCGCTTTCTATAGCTGCTTTGGCATGACGCCTTCATCTGACTCATTGGCGATGATAGGTGAATTGTCATCGGCAGTGACTTTATCTTGATCTTGTTCAAATCGTGTAGTAGACTGTCAATATTTTGATAGAAGGTGAAAGCTAGTGGATCAGTTAGGAGCCGACGACAAATTTGACTCGAGTATAATAATTTTCAATTCACATCACGCGGCGTAATTGAATGAACTGGCGGCGCGATCATGGTCCGCGTGCCATTTCACTCGGCCGTGACTCACGAATTAGAGCTAAGTCGAGATCGTAATTATGCTGGAGGTATTTCGTGCACACCCACTCACCCAGACGTAGCTAGATAACAAACGCATCACAAAACTCGGTAATTTAATCAGACCTCAAATTAAGGTCAATAATAAAGAATAAGTACAATGTTGCAAAGTCGAAAGTCCGCGAATTTGCTGCGAACGCAACTGATGCAGCGAACTGCATTTATTATTTATGTATTATACGACATTTGCGTATATCAGCTATAAATCTGCTAACGAGCGCAAACAAAATTCTTGAGATAAAATCTTTGGATCATTATTTATTTAAAATTACACATAAAATACAAGACAAGTTGATGAAAATTGATATTAGTTACTGCGCAGAAGTCGCTGGCAGAACTAGAGATAAACTTAAATCTAAATACGAGTGCCAATCAAAAAGCACTTTGAGCATTCATACATTATGACACGGCTTAAGCGTTGGAGGCTTATAAGCTCAGTCCCTACGTCATTAAAACTAGATATGAAATAGAGATTAGTTTAGAAAGTGTCGTGTCTCGAACAATGGGCAGAAGTGGAGCAGACAGCGACAGTGTTGCTCTCCAATTAACAAGATAAAGCGAATTGAGAGAAACAGCAGCCGAGCACAAAGATCAAAGTAATAATGAGGTGTTAGAAAGCCAACAATCGCTCGATGCCATCTGTGATATGTGACGCGTAGGATGATCGGGCGAGACCTTAAATACCGTGAGGTGTGCCACCGAAGCGCTATGATATCAGATAATACATAGAATCATAGGTTTAAAAGACAAGCGTGGGTGGTGCGATTTATCTATTAGAGAATATCGACATTTAGAAGAATACTATTTTGTTTATTGTCTACATTTGTTTCGATAATGCCAAGAAATATCGTTAGTGATATACATATATGGTTAAAAAGCTATTATTTGATCCGATAAAATTCGCTTAAAACTTATAACCACAGTAATTTAAACAAATTTTTATCGTGCCAAGATTTGTATAAATGTGCAATTTAATACGGTCGCCAATATTTGGTGTGACATTTCCATAATACTAGCAGAACTTGCTGCGTATATAATGTTATTGTCATTGAGGGCACACTAGACGTCAAAGTTATTATTTTAAGTACCTATAACTAATTTACATATAATGGTAATTCGTTTATTATTATCAGATTATTGCACCTTGTAAATAACATATTGTTATACAGTTGGTTGACCGTTGCTCGTTTGCGCGTTCGATTAAAGGTGCGCCCGCGCTGACTGCTGAACGTCATACGCCTGCGCCTCGCTGCGCCGCCCTAATTATTTTCGGCGCATGACTGCATGACTTTGAACGTCCCACCCTGCATTGTGTCTGACCGGATACTTGTATTGATGTTTACGAATGTTACTTAGCAATATGATACGCTTTTACAGGGTACTCGACCGCTTTATAAGCCTTTAAACTTGGAACATATTTATGTATGAGTTAAAAGCAAACACATTTTTTCACGTAGGTGTTCCTCTCAAATTTTAGCTGAGATGTGACAACACATCATGCTAAATTACATTTACCCGAGCTAAGCTTATTTTTATTACAGCTATAAAAAGATTCTTACCCACACATATAGATCGGTTTTGTTTCCCTACACATAAAAAATTACAATTCTGGCCGGAAATCATTATAAATTCGAGAAAACATAAAATAAAAGAGACGAGTTTTTTAAAGACGTTACCTCATTTAAATAGGTTACTGAACTAGTTTGACAGGCTATTTTGAGAGACGATTTAAAATCTGGCTGCCTACGCATATGTTTTTTCTACATTTTGGATGAAGACAGAAGAAAAGTGTAATCCTAATAAGAATCGGTAATTAACTGGCGTCATGATAATTATCTCTTGGCATCACGCCAGGTATAAACGCATCGGTTTTGTAAATTTTTACACAAATACTTAAACGACCGTATGTCACAGAAAATTTATGATAATTGTCCTCAAAAATTATATAAATTAATACTTGCTATATATACAGGGTGTCCCGAAACTCAACGATAACCTGGTACCGGGCGAGAAGCCAAGGTATACCAGTTACGAAAAATATAAGAAAAAAGTCCATGTCACTTAGTCAAGCAACAATAGACATTTTTCGAAAAAGTTGAAAATTTGACACCCTTGGTCGCATTTTTAAGTACTGTGATCACAATTTTCACAATCTTACAGTGATTTTTTTTATAATATAATCTCAAATAACAGTGCTATTAATCGCAACCACAAATCAAAGTAATAAACATTTGTGAAAATTGTGATCACAGTACTTAAAAATGCGACCACGGGAGTCAAATTTTCAACTTTTTGAAAAATGTCTATTATCGCTTGACTAAGTGACATAGATTTTTTTCTTATTTTTTTCGTAACTGGTATACCTTGGCTTCTCGCCCGGTACCAGGTTATCGTTGAGTTTCGGGACACCCTGTATATATAGCAAGTTTTAATTTATATAATTTTTAATCCCTTTATCTGCAAATTTATTTTCGAGTAATGTAAAGGAACGAGCGAATGAATAATTGAGGTAATTATAATGACATTATGTTCTGATTTGGTGATTACACACAAATGGTCCACTCTATCATAATGAGTAAGAACGAAGCAGATATAATTTGATTTCCCAGATACTGTATTACTAACGGGGTGGAATTTTTAATATTGTATAACATCACTGATAAGAACCAACACAAAATGATCGTGATGTCAAATGCAATTTATAATGACCTTCTATTGTAGTCATCTCCTTCTCAAAACCTTGATACAGGGGATATCTTTAAAGTATAATAATAAAATCAATGTTCTTCTTTTAATTGGATCCAGAATTCATTTGACGATACGAAAAACATCATTTTTCATCATAAAGTCAGGCAGCACGGCAGGTACGAGAGCAAATTCGTTCGGAGCCGGAGAGTAAACGGAAATTAATCAATCTGCTTTCGGTGCAAATGCCAGCACTCACCCAGACGTGAGGCGAAAATTTATTAGTTATGGAACAACGTCGGGGACAAATGATAAGTTAAACGCTATTACCAATTATGGAAAGTGACTGCACCCTAAATCGCGTGGGTGCGTATTTGTCTTTAGAGCGAGCAGTTAGAGCGTGCAAATAACATGAATGCATTTAAGTTATGTGGACGGGCATGTCACAGGATATGCGCTCCGGTGCGCCTGCCTCATCAGATGTCCCCTTTGAAAGTCCAACCGAACGAATACCAATTTCACCGCTGCCGACTGACGCGTACTATGAAGTACTACGTAGACGATTCAAAGTATAAATCGTTTGATAAAACGTGACGTGAGTTGATGGTCCCTCGCACGCCGCACCGTGCTCGGATGTTTCATAAGCGACGAACACTTTCACTATGCGGCTTCATAAATCCAGCAAGCCGCGGCGGCTAGGCAAAAACCTCATGGCGCATCGAGAGACTTAGGAAATCGAGCGCGTCTGAAACTGGTTGGGTAATCGTGCCCCTGTGAACAGGCACACGGCCCAGCTCAGCACATCGGGTTGCACAATGTGAACGATGATACAGAGACAGAAGCTTTTGTCACGATTCGTGACACAAACACTGTGAAATATAATACAAGTGGGTTATTTAGAACGTGACCGCACCGCGATACATTACCTGCCATGCTGTGTGGCTGTGCACCCATTTTAGGACAGAAATGGACATAGAAATACATGGGCATTAAAAACCTCCGCTCTCACATTTTGATATTCATACGAGGGAGCTGCTCCGTAATAAATCCAGTTCAGTTTGAATAATTCGATTTAGTTCTGAATAATATAATTTGCGTCGTTTCGAGAGTCAAATACGAATGCCTTTCGAGAAGAACTGGATTGCTCTTCATATAAATGCGTAATGGTATTTAGGTACTTCTGATTTTACGACAGAAGTCACATTACGCGGAGATATAAACTGTCTTGATAGTTGTTTATTCAACGTTCTTTGAGATATTGTGTAACATAAAACAAAACTGGTTTGAAGAACTCTTAATAAAACGTTTTTGATTTGCGAATTATAATGGTGAAGCCCTGCGATACCCAAAAATGAATTTGTGCTAATATAGAGTAATAATTTGCTGTAATAGAGTAGATAACCTTAAAACCGTTCAAATAAGGAAATAGTTCATCGTGATGATTATCGTTGATACTATTTGCATAATAAGTGCGCTGACATCGGTCTCACCTTGACAAATCAATGAACAAAAAACACATTTTCATTCACAATTTATATAACACTATCAATTTCTATAGCTGCCAGATGATATTGATGTGTCGTTTCACACATCAATATCATCTGGCAGCTATAGAAATTGATAGCGTTTTATAAATTGTGAATGAAAATGTGTTTTTTATATGCATAACTCGATATTTTAAAGTGATTATACATAACGTCAAAACCTAGTTCCCTGAATTTTATGTATATCCAGACAAAGTAGTGGTCGTAAAAAGAAAAATCACGTCTCAACAAAATATAGAAACTCCTTTTATCAACAAAGAAGTTAAGCCCAAACATACCTAAAATAAATAACACAATAAATGTATATATCTGGTCTGATATTTGTTCGTATATTTAAAATAATATTCGGCTGTACAGGTTTTAAACAAACTACACCACATGATACATACATATGTATACGTACGTAATAAGGCTAAACAAATTTCTTATTTTATTTTTTGTATAACTTATATAATAGTAGTTATGATAATAGTTTTACACCTATATATTTATACAATAATCATAATCATTTATTTTTGTAAAACATATGTAAGTACATAGTAAGATGGTAGGAATACAAACAAACTATAACTTAGTAAGAAATACAATAAAAATAGTTTGAAAATAAAAATATACCTATGTATTCAATGTAGTGCTTGCACAGTAATATCTCTGCTAATAGTTCTCGACTAATACTGGTATTCAAAGCTCACGAAAACCAGTGGAATGTTACTCAACGTCCCTTCTCCACCGATATCCTTGGCCGGATCGACCCGGTCCATGCCCTACAGAAGTATTAGCATATACCCACAAATGCGCCACAGTAGCATGCATTACTTAATACTGCGTATTATGCAACATAACCTTATAGGTTGTGTTTATTATTATCTATACGACGACAATCAATATGGTACAAAATACACAATGAACAATGCATTTTTATTTTGAGATACAAACAAAGACGACATTCTGAACTATTTTTTATCAATGACCATTGATCTGTGCAGTGTAACTCATATCAATTTTCATCAACTTGTCTTGTATTTTATGTGTAGTTTTAAATAAATAATGATACAAAGATTTTATCTCAAGAATTTTGTTTGCGCTCGTTAGCAGATTTATAGCTGATATACGCAAATGTCGTATAACACATAAATAATAAATGCAGTTCGCTGCATCAGTTGCGTGCGCAGCAAAATCGCGGACTTTCGACTTTGCAACATTTTACAATTATATGTAATAAACAAACAAAGACGACATGCTGAATTATTTTTATCAATGACCATTGATGAAAATAGTTTATAATGTCGTAACAGCAATCAATGAGACTAGTCCATAGATATTCAGTGGTACTTTCGAAGAATTTGTAACAATACTTTAAAACAGTATTTCTATGATATCTAACATCGATATCTATTCAAAGAATACTCACTTTCGAGTAACTAATTAAACCTGTCGCGCATTGGAGTTGAAACATTCGAATAAATAGCGTTGCATATTTTTAAAAGGGCCTATAGAAGTATAGAGATATAGCATATCGTTTGTATACAAGCAATAGTATAATAATAATAAAAGTGTATATAAACAATACTTTAATTTTGATAACATTAAATATCAACTCGGCTGTAGCTTTCTGATTCTTCAACGATACTCTATCGACATAATATTGTTACTAAGCGTTCAATTTTATAGACATAACTAATTAGCTAATTAATACTCATAATGAAGTGCGACTATGACATGAGATTCGGTACGGTAACTAGGCACATGTACAAGATACCGATAGAAACGTGTCAAGGTGAAATAACAATCAGCTTTCATTGGTTTGCACGCATAATTATATGTACAAACAGGTAGGCTGATTGGTTTTAATTAGATTTGTACAGCACTAAATCTAATGTTTCTTGGTATTGTGCACTATTTGCTAATAGTTACATAAAACGGGATTAATTAGAAAGAAGCATCATCGAAGTAATTTTCTATATGACAAAGTATACCTACGATTTTTCTGATGGTGGTCCAGTTTCAGTTCCAGCGACTTATTTACCATTCAAGGTCTGCTATAGTCCCATTGATTCCACTTTCGCTTTTTTGACCTAGTATAAAAGACGTCACAGTGCTACCAGTAGAAGAGACAAGGACCATTGGACCCTTACTAACACTCTTTGAGATCCAGAAACTCTATTCAAAGTAAGAACATAATGAAGGATATTTATTATGTTTTTGCTTTGAATAGGGTAAAGAGAATAGTTTGTTGCGATTTCATCGATAGTACGCAGAAGGATGTAAAAATTTGTTAAATTTACACAAAGAAACTATACTACTATGGCGTCCGACTTGCTTTTTGGGAATAGTCACACCCGCACTCCCTCACCTGTAACACCTGTGTAGCCAGGTGCAGTGGTGACCATAGAAATACCGAGGTTTGACACTCGTGCAGTCCCAGGGAAAGGTAAATTGCCTTGGGCACCGAAACGAATTTATTTCAAGTAGGTAGTATATGCTATAGTGGATGACATCAGAAAAGTGGCGGGCAGCAACTGGACCCTAATTGCCCAAGACAGAGGAAAGTGGAGAAGATTGAAGGAGGCCTACACCAAATATTTGGTCGATTAAGGCTAAAGAAGAAGAAGGTAGTATATAGTAGGTGTGGACAAAAATAATTCCAATTCCATCCTTAGTAAAGCGAGAGACAAAATATATGCGTATCGTCCGACTGTAATAAACATCTATGGCTATCAGTTGATATGGGGAGTTAATACCCGCGATTATGCTGACATCAGCTTAAGCCGTCAAATATCCTTATTTCCAAGAGGCGCTCCTTGAAATAATTGATATTTTGCTAAAAGGCTAAGCGAGTCTGGGAAACTCGGCTTGACGGAGAAACAAAACAAAGTTGTTTGGCTGGGATATTCTTTAGGTCGGTAGTACTTCCTCAGTCGAGCTGGTATACACAGGTTTACGTGAAGATTCAGCTGTGTCCTTTTTTTTACGTGGAGGAATGCATTGACGTGTACCTCTCCACGGGGCGACGGAGAGGTTGTGTCGGACTCACCGGGGAAAAGATGGTGCGCGACATTCCGGTAATACCGACTAAACCCACGACGGTGTTCCTCGACATAACCACGCCGGCGGGGCCGCGCGAATCACTTTCACAAGCAATCGCGACCCCGCCGAGGTTTCGGTCTGCCGTATCAAACGGCAGGCCACTGCACGACAAGACCTACACTATGGTCACTTCTAAATTTTAACCCTACTGTCTCCTTGAGGGGGACGGACATACGACACAGAAGCGCGCGTGGGAATACGTACGTCGTCTCTCGGACCTGATGCTGATCGAGTGGCGGGCAGGCCCACGAAGCCCACCTCCCCCAGGTCATACCACAGGGTAGCTGGAAGTCGTCTCGCGCCTTCCGGCGCCTGTTTCTGCGATTGCGGAGAGGGTTCAGGCGCTCACTCTCCTGCTCCGCCGCCTCCTTGACGGAATTAACTTCCTCACAGGAGGAGGCGACGGCTTGCCACGACCTCTCGCTCCGGACTATAGACTGAACCATAGCCGGTAGCGAAAGGGAACCAATCCGACCGCCGCGACCAACTCACGGCGCTGCGAAGCCCAGGCAGGGCAATCCGCCGACGTGTGCAGCACCGTGTCTACAACAACATCGCGACAGTCGCCGCAGTGGTTACCACCGGGCGTCTTTTGCCGACCTATGCGACACAGCTGTGCCCCACTACCTCAGCCTTCCTAACATTAAATCATGTTAATCATTCAATAACATATACCTAATATGATGTGCAGACGCATTACAATACCACAATACAAATGAAATAAAACAGAAATATAAATCAGATAAAAATAATGATAAAGAACATTAACCTTTGATATGCCGGTAATTACGGGGTTAGTGACATTAAGTAAATTGAGAGTTTATTATATTAAATATTAAGTCTGTTCAAATAACATTTTCATTTAAAAAGTAATATAGATAATGCTATAATGGTAATTAAAAATAAATAATATAATTTTATTATACACATTTATGTGCATCAGAATGTTTTTATTATTGTGTATAATGTATAAATTAAATGAAACTATCAATATCTGTATCATATTACTCAATGTCGCGCGCGGTTTCACTTGTATAATAAACTAGCTGTACCTGCGGTTTCATCCGCATTTATGATCACTGCGCCACCTCTGTGACTCGTAGCGTGATGTTATATAGCCTACTAGTTTTCACCCGCGGCTTTGCTCGCGTAAATGTAGGTTAGGTTAGGTTAGGTTTGCAATAGTTATCTTTTCTGGAGGATAGGTACCCTACCTTTTCTGGCTTCTAAGATACAGGTCCATACCTAGTTTAGAAGTCAGGGTCTCCAGTTTGTTATGTATTCCTTAAGCCCTAGTTTTGTACTTAGATTAAGTGTTTTTCTTATGAAGTAATAAACTATAAACTATAAAACTATATGTCCTATTCTGTACACCTGACAACGTGTATGCAAAATTTCATGTTGATCGGTTGAGTAGTTAAGTCGTGAAAGCGTAACAAACAAACAAACAATCAACTCACTTTCACATTTATAATATTAGTTAGGATAACCTTCCTCGATAAATAGGCTAACCAACACTAATTTTTCAATTCGAACCAGTTGTTCCTGAGATTAGCGCGTTCAACCAAACAAACAAACTCTTCAGCTTTATAATATTAGTATAGATAAGAATATACCTACGTATTGCAGAAGAATATTTTTTACGTTTCGTTAGGTTCTCTTATTTTGAACCCTAATAATTATTACAATGACCATTTCATTCTTTCTTTTGATAAAAGTAAAAACAATATGTTTATATGGTTTAACTACATCTGCTCACTCAGCCTGTTAGAATCCTGAAGGATAAATCGGCATTGGATGGCGGAAGACCGAGTACTGTGATGTATAGGTAGTTAAATTCTCTAGCTTATTTGTACGCATTTGCAATTGCTACTGTTCTCTTATAGTTAGTACTTACTCACTCACTTTCGCAAATTAGTAAGAAAACTACTATACTGAATATTTCACTAGTTTATAAGTTTTAGTTGTAAATTTTTATTAACTACTAGCTGTCCCGACAGACGTTGTCCTGTACAAAAGAGAGAGAGAGAAAAAAGGAAAAAAAAAGCGTATCTAACACATCCACAAATCCACTTGAACACACACAAAAAGTTTCATTCTTAAATCGGTCAAGCTGTTTAGGAGGATTTCGCTGTCAACACACGTACCGAAGAATTATATATATAAAGATAGGTATCTTTATTAGTGCATGTAGTGTTTGCTTGTAATTGGATGTAACTTTTTGTCTCAAACCTCATGTGTATACATACATATAATTGTGAAAATGTATTATTGTTACATTTGTTAGCAAACCAAAATAAATAAATAAATAAACCAAATAGCTAGTAGCACGATTGTACTAATATATCTCGATGTGATGTTATTTAGTGTTTACGCAAGAAATTAAAGAAACAGAAAAATCGCTAGTATGTTTCCGTGTATAGTAAAAATACACAAAACAACAAAACTAGGATTTTAAAACTTTTACCTATCACCTCATCACTAGTATGTTGCATAAAAAAATTAGGTTATCTACAATTTCACACCAAGTTGTTGCCATTTTAGACGTATGTATCTATTTCTTTATTGTATGAAGAGATATCGCAATACATAATACACTCCAATTACGAATACTGTACGTTTAAAATTGATAATAACTTATTTACTTTTAATAGATGTATTTATCTATTACCAAAATTGCTTCAACGGTGCTATTAAAGCAAGTACCTATCTTATATACCAAGATACTATGCATGGCTACGTCTTGGCACTCGACTGCCACATTCTTTCGTAATGGGAGCTCGATACTAATACCGAAATGAGGATGTTGACACACCGTGCTGGTTCAAACTAATGTCAACATAACTTCAGTTTAGAAATTCACCTTTATAGCGAAATAAATTAAATCCAACGTAGATATTTTTTATGTTTTCGAACGGGCATTCTCTGAACTGCGCTCGTTACTTTAGTGAGAGGATCTACAGATCTAATACAATTAAAGTTGAGTATGCTAGTAATTCCCATATTAAACGAGTTCGCCGCATCGTTGCTGCATCGAGAATGTTATCTAGTCATATGGGTTATTGCCCAGATTGTCACAGATCACATTCTTGTGGAAGCATTAGTCGCATTAGGCTGTAATTTACATAACTTGACATAGGATCAAGTACACATATTCTGATAACCTATCCACAGTTCGCTAGCTTTGTTTAAATCACACAAGAAGACGATCATATTGCCATAATATATTTATGCACGTTCCTGAGCTATTGAGAAATACATGTCAGGAAAACCCAATAACGCTTTACCCGACGTGATAAGTATTTAAGCGATCACAGTAGCGGCTGTTATCTCTCATTTTAGCCTTAGTTTTTATACACGTACTAGTCTGCATATTTTCACATCATGTTCGCCTTGATATAAGATTGGCTGTCGTTTTCTACCTTCCTGCTATCCTTAGGTAGTAGCCTAGGTTCGAACGAGGTCAGAAATATTAAATAATTTACATCTAAGAGTAGACACAAACAAGTATAATGAATTTGATGCCTATATACTTGAATAAGTATTTAATGTTTCACGGTAGGACCACCGTGCACCGTGCCACGCTTAAGTGCATAATATATTTCCTTAGAAAATAAACTCTAAATATATTCAGTAAGCCTTTTATGGGCATTTAGGATAATGCACTCGTTTACGTTGCAATGTTTTGTTACTGAATAACGGTAGTTTAGCAAGAGGCAAAGCGTGGGCTCCACCGGAGCGGAATTCGTGAATTTAAATACATCACGATTATAGGTATTTAGTCTCAGAATGATGTTCCTAGCTCTGTATATCTATAAAGGGATATCTGTTGTGTATTATCGGTTCATTCACATGCGAACATTCCGAAACAAACGATAACGTCCCACAGTATTGAATCGAATCGATTCTTGATTACATAAACGTGTTCCAGGTATTGCACAGGATTCTACAACCCCAGGTAATAGGAACTGGAGTTATAAAATAAAACCAATGAATTACTATTATATGGTGACCAGGAAAAGATCGATTTAATGCTTGTGTAAGCAGACTGTTAAATCGGGTTTAGTGTTTTCCTCACACGACACCATCAGTCCTTGAGGTTTTATGTGTTCCATCCGTATACTTAGATAACGAGAAAGTGTAAATCGATTAAATTGGTTGCTGATTTAACGGCCCATATAAAATATTTTATTCATCGGGTACATATCCAGAAATAAGACATTTGTTTAGATCAAACATTTTATCGATATACCTGACATAGTATGGAGGACGAGTATGTAGTGACGCCAAATATTGCATTCGGGTATGATACACTAAAATCGCTAGTGCAGTGATACTTTGCATGGTCAAGGACGTAGCGCACGTACTTATAATAATAATAATATCACATACACACAACACCATCTAGCCCAAACTAAGTAGATCTTGTCCTATGGGTACTAGACAATGGATAAACATACATATATATACTTTCATTTTTGTAAATACATACATATTATACATAGAAACACCCAGACCAAGACAAACATCCATATTCATGCACACAAATATTTGACTTGTGCGGGAATCGAACCCGCGACCTCAGGCGTGGCAGTCGGTTACACTAACCACTACGCCATCGAGGCCAACAACTTATGTATATTGTGTCAAGATATTCGAATATTATTCGAATGCAATCGTGTTCGTTGCTAGTACTTACATCATCAAAGTGCGTGCATACGTAAACAAACGCTTTTTTACGTATATTTAGGGATATCCTCGATGACAACTATTGCGGTCGCGACATTCCCTATATCGTGGCGTTATCTTTTTACCAAATTGTACCAGACAAAAAGATAGTTCTTTTTGCATTTAGAATACATCGATCATCTTGGTCGCTTGACTAATTGGTGACTCGGGTTTGACTTTGGCTTTTTGAGTTCTCGATGCCCATATCCTATCTTATAGTACCGAACCCAGCATATCACAACTACCTTCTTTTCCCTAGCCTTTATTATTCCCAAGTCACTTGGGGTCGGCTTTCTAGTCTAACCAGATTTGACTGGATATCAGTTTTTACACGAAGCGACTGCCATCTGACCTCCGCAACCCGAAGGCTAACGATACCCTATGGTACTAGTGTCAGGATATTAGAGGGCACTGACTTCCCAATAACGACTGCCATAGACGTTCATGGCAGCCGGGACCAACGGCTTAACGTGCTCTCCAAGGCACGGAGCAGGCGATAATTGTTAATCAATACGCATATAATTTCGAAAAGTCATATAACTTCCGAAAGTCAGAGGTGCGCAACGTGGGTTCGAACCCGAGACACTGCATTTCAGTCTGTTGGTCTCCCCACTGTAACCAACAACTATCAAAGTAATCTTAAGTTTGCCCTCCAGGAAAACTATGTACTCATATAATCGGGATGTACCAACACATTTACACAATACAACTGTGAGTCAATGTTCGTAAAGCGGTTGTACGCAATAATAACTTAAGAGTATTGTAGTGTAGTTCATAGGAATAATAACACCTTGTTAATGTCTTGCCAGTGAATAATGAGCTTCCTCGTTATAGGAGCCTGGCTGGCAATTGGCTTAATCGCAACGCCCAACAGTGTGCCTATTTACGAAACGGAATTAAGCACACGTTATGCCTACTTAAATGAAGACATATGATATGAGTAGGTACTTGCTGTATTATCGATAGAAATGTTTTAAGGGTTATTAATAACTTAACTGTTGATGTTATACGATTGGAATTGAACTGCTTTCAAACAAAAATGAGTTTGAAGTCTTATAGTGGTTGTATAATTTGTTGTTTCTTTTTATCGTTTCCTGTGATATTCCCGTTTGAATTTGGCGAATTTTCAAACTCTTTTAATAAAGAAAACTGCCAAAATATGGTGAATTAATTAAAATTCGGATCCGTTAGTTCTAAATACGAGGAGAAATCGGCATAATTTGACATGCCTACCGATAATTCTCTGCTAGGAGTAGACTAGTTGTGAAATCTCAGTAAGCAATAAAAATTCAAACACACATTTAAAAACATGAACATTACACAACAAAGGAGACAGGTTTTTGATCAACTCGCAGACAATACAAAGAGAATTTTAATAAAATATCATCTCAGGTCGCTCACAGAACAAACAGTATTGAGAAATGAGGCCGTACAAAGGGCCATGCACACAGGCAAGTACGAAAGTGAACTACACAGCCCAAGGCTGACCAGTCTCACCTCAAACCAAGTGACCTTTACCACTCGAATAATATCCTTGTTCCCCGTACCGCCGATATTGAAACACCAAATTATGTTGACAACTGCTCAGATTCTTTTATTGGGTTTACTGCCTCAATGTTAAAAGAAATAACATTTTACGCAACTGCAAAGTTAAGTTTGTTTCTTAATAAAAATATATTAACAGGCATTTTTTAATTCTGACTATTGTATACATATTTAATTTGAAAAACGAACAAAGTAGCATAAAAGCCTTTACAAAATCGCGCGAGTTCAATAAGACTAAACAGAAAAAAGGTAAGGTATTTAGCATTAGAAATGCCATTACAAATCTAATGAAGAAAAAGATAAATCTGCTTAAGAAGCTCCATTGCCAAGCACTCTGCTCAATTAACAGGAGAACTCAAGACAGTATTATATGTATATCTAAACAAAAAATGACGAATATGAAAATATTAATTATAGATGTGAAGAACTTGGCCGTCACAGTTTGTCAGTCAAATGTGTAACTCAATAATGATCACACGCAAAAACTGAATGATCTCATATAAAAAAATTTGGTTGAAGCTATCAAAATAAATCGCCGTTTTTGCCGGAATAAGTATTTGAAAGATTCGTCTTTCAATTGAGTGTTACTGCAAAAACTTCATACATTATACAAATACAATTTCTATTAAACATCTTGTTTTTATCAACTGTTATAGCGCGTGTACATAATTTGGGCTATCTGAAACATGAGTAACTTAATTAGTAGCCAATGCTGACGAATGACATAAAAACAACTATAGCTGTACCTGGATATCATATTATCAACTGATTTGCAGATGATAACGCAGGCAATAATGGAAATATGCATGGAACATGTCGAAACTTACCGCAATACTTGTACTGTAGGTATAAAGCTGCGAGTGAGGCTCGTCTACCTACGAAACTAAATTGAAACGAGCGCTGGGAATTCCTATGCATTACTAATAAAATGGTGGTGCTTACACGCGAACAGTCACTGAGTACTTTCACGAAGCTCCATGCGGTTTTCTGCACAAATACAAAACCTCTTTGAACTACATCAACTGAATAAATGAGTATACTTACTCTCTTCATTTGCAATTATGTATAAAGTCATTATGGTGAGTCACTAGCATTGATTTCTTTCGAAACACGTTCTGTTTAAATACGCCTGTTTTACAAAATTATGAGGCATTTTTTTAAATGATATAAAAATGCCATCAGTAAGATTTCGAAACTTGCCGATACTGCTTACAATTTAATTCTAATTGGATTTTAATGCAAAGTGCATGGAAAGGGATACAATTTAAAACAATTTGGCCTTGTGTTACATAATTAAGCCGTATCGTTAAAAGACAACATGACAAAACACATCAAGGGCAGTGTAGACTAACATCTGATTGTGCGGATTTAAAGTAATCCGTTCTAGCGTCTATCTCTAGTATGCAATCTTTTCCCTGTGATATTTGTATAACAACAAAGGTAATATAAAACCGATATATCTCCACAAACACGAGACAGATGTTCAGAGATGGATACGAGTTGATACGACGTGCTTTCTGGTTAATAGAAATTTTATATATTCATTGGAAACAGTGGTCGCGACGCATCGTTTAACTCTCAAATCTGCCTTTCAACAACAAGTCCCGTTTTGTTTTCGTATTTTAACGATCCAAATCGAATTTTAAATGACATTACAATGAATAAATCATATCAAGTGTTATTGAGGAAAACTGTATGCAGTAGGTACACAAGCAGTTCCTTAGTGAAACCATACAGGATATAAGGTACAAGACGTTAAGATTTATTTGGCATTTATGAATGGGTCTCGTTAAAGCTACGTATATTTTTAGCTCATGATACAAAATGAATTGAATCGGGGTCTTTTGGATTGCCAATGCTGGCAGACATTATAAAATTATTATATAATAATTAAGGAGAGGACCAACCATATTGCCTTGTTAACTTGATAATTACAGCAGAAGTCAAAAATACTCGACTAGTCCATTGTTAGTGACATATCTACTGAAACTAATCATATAAATGGCACACGTTTCGCCTCTAAGAGATGAAAGTAATACAGAGTGCTCCTGACCATCACATCTTAAAATCTTTTATTACTATCTACGACAGCATCGTTGAGAATTTCTTATGAAAAGCTACAGTTTCAGACGATGTTTTCCGTCAACGTGATTGTGTTATAATTCATTAGTACCTTTTACGAAGATTAAAACGGCAGATCAAACTCAAATCTGATGCACTAGTTGTATATGTATGTACAAATAGAGGACGGTAGCTTCTTTAACATTTTATGTACGTTTAATTATTTATTAAGCGCGTAGCAGAAAGGCGTGGTTATAAATATGGGTCATCACGTACACATGATATACGAGTATGATATAGGTCAAGATATCGATAAATATTAGAACATATGTATATTATGTACGCCACTCTTTTTAAAAACCTTTTATTATTAAACTTGATATGTATTACATGTAAAAATAAGAAACATATCAATTACTATATATTATGCCAATATATAAGTATCAGTTTAATTTTACTTAGTCTATATTATGTAAATTGGTAATTTTTGATAAATCTAGCTATACCAGTATCAATCTCAAGGTTTATTATTTAAGGACAATCAATGTCTTTCTGAAAAGATATGGACTAAAATTGTATAACTGTATTGTCATTTAGTAACACTGAACGGTGTTTCTATGAAACAACGGGGAATTTTTATAAAACTATTTCTATTTGTAGGCGCTGATTATTATTGAGACTTATAATAAAATATAAAATATAACTGAAATAAATAAAACTGCACATATGATGACATTTTAGTATAAATGTTTTATATGTATATAATTACCATGTTTGTCTAACAAGTTTGCAAGCAAATTACTGTTTAGGATAAAATAGTGTTTTAATTTATACGTGCTGACAGCAGTGCAACATATTATTAAGTTTTTATGGACTACAAATACAGCAGACAATAAAATTAATGGTTATTAATATTTCATTAATACAGTATCACACTAAATATATCACCGATTAAAATACATACTTACATATATTTACCGCTTAGGTATATTGGTGAAATATATATCACTCGTAGCAAATGGAAATCCGTAGTCTCTGCCTACCCCTCTTGGCAACAGGCCTGGAATCTATGTATGTATCACTAAAATGGTATCACCCACATTTATGTTCGGTTCTACCCAATGAGGGATGAACCTGATGGCGATGCATTACGTTTATCTTTCTGAGGTAGAAATCGTCTTTACTCGCTAGAACAACTCGAACCAAACCAGGAATATATGTGAGCATCTTATAATAAAAAAATAATTGTTTCTGTTATGAAAATGGTAAATAATCATACGATGATCAATGCAGTTGCTGATAATATCACGCGTTGTCAATCCGAAAAAGGATGAGTGCAAGGTCCTTTAATGAATCCACAACGTCTATTCACGGAGCCTGGAAGCTCTATCCATCATAGGAATACAATACAAGGTTGCTTGGATGTGATCTCCTGTACTT
Source organism: Catocala sponsa (assembly GCA_963564715.1). Taxonomy (NCBI): domain Eukaryota; kingdom Metazoa; phylum Arthropoda; class Insecta; order Lepidoptera; family Erebidae; genus Catocala; species Catocala sponsa. The sequence continues at coordinate 5,799,652 of OY751337.1, forward strand.
TCTTAGGCTGTTCCAGTTTAGGCCATGTTTTACGTTCCCTCTCCTAGCCTGCTAATGGTTGGAATGCCAGACATAATGGAAAACCTATGGTGTCTGACCGCAGGTGTGCCGCTGCGACTCAACAAGATAAGTGGACCACAGAAGTTACTATTTTTCTAAAATTACGGTTTTCTCAAGTTTACAGTTTCAAACAATGATAAAACTAAAACTTTAAGACGCTAAAAGCAACCATATATTAACGTATCATTTTAAATCAGTATTTGTACTGTAGTGTCAAATATTTATGTAAATATAGGTGATAAATTTTATACGTGCCGTCAATATAAAAATCTCTTAACTACAAAATTGATAAAATATAGTCATTGGAACGTTAATAATATAATTAGTAGTACGGCATGGCGGTTTTATAATCTCGGCATCAGTTAAACAAACGAAGAACCCGTTCAGTTGGAAACCGGCACGAATCTCCGTAACGAGGTGGCCGAAATACGATCTATAGGAAAAATTATTGATGTTATATATAGCTACTAGCTGACCCACGCAACTTCGTCTGCGTGACATATGAGAATTTTCCCCGTTTCTACAACATTTTTCATTGATACTCCGCTCCTATTGGTCGTAGCGTGATGTTATATAGCTTGTAGCATTCCTCAATAAATGGGCTATCCAACACTAAAAGATTTTTCAATTCGAAATATGAGTTCCTGATATTAGCGCGTTCAACCAAACAAACTCTTCTGCTTTATAATATTAGTATAAATTAAGCTAGTAGCATATTAAAACCTTGACATGCTTGACATAATTAACCTAGAATGTAATAACGATGTGTTACTATTTAAATGAATAAGCTGACAATTGCTGTCTCACTTGCGTGTTGTCAATAATAGCAATTATATTATGTGTCAACACTTAAAGTCTATTTTTCTAGGGTTTCAGCTACTTCTATATCTAAATTCATCAAAATACGATTGAGCCTTTTAGGTGTAAAAACGTAACAAATAAACAAAGTCACATTCTTTGTAATATTGATAATAATTGATTAATATACCATTGTGAGATTCCGCGGACGAAACAAGTTTTTAATAATTTTGCAAGACATCATTGTAAAAATAAAAGAATGTGGCTAGAGGATATACTTTATCGCGATGATTTATAATATTATTAACACTTAGATAGAACAACTAAACATTAACACTATATCACTTTAAACACGTGTGGGGTTCGATCCCACAGCATACAGCGCATTGACGTGAGCGACTATTCATTTCAATCATTACATTGTATAATATTATGCTAGAAAAAATTCAACGTAAATTCTGTAGATATCTATACAAACGTCAATATGGTTACTACCCTTTTCTATATCCCTCCATGTTTGTGTCTGGAATGGTAGGTTATGATACACTTCAACTTAGGCGGGAATCCACACATATACTAAATTATTGTATAATATTAGCGGATAAAGTAGATAGCCCTGTTGTTCGAGAATCGATACATTTCTACGTTCCCGACCAATATATGCGTGGCGTGGGAAGACGACAGCATAGACTCCTGAGCTATCCACCTATGTGGCGCTCTCCACAAGCTGGGAACAGCCCCACGGCTAGAGCAATTCGACTTATTAACGAGTTCCTTCAATATAGTCCAGATGCAGACATATTTTTTGACACCCGGAATGTAATATTAAAACATATTTATATTTACCTATGTAAAATGTAATGTCATAGTTCCTAAATAGAGGTTGTTTTTGTTTTTATTTTTTATCTTATTTCCTTTTTGTTATGTTAGTCTAAGATCCTATTAACATTGTAGTACTATATAATTTATTTAAGTATAGTTAGCATAGATATAAGTGATTTGGTGTACCTATACTGTAAGCTTATATTTTTATGAATAAATATGAATGAATTACTTCAATTGTGCACATAATTTTAAGACCAGATTCCGTCAAAGCAATTCACCTGATAGAAGGTTTTCAAAAGTACGACTAAGTCTACAAAGTATACATGTCTTATCTTGTTTAATATCCAATTGCCTAAACAATTTTGATTCTGCTCGTGTTCATGTTAATTTGAATAAAATGCACAACGTATACCGTTGACAATATATTATATTTTCATATGGGACTCTTGCTCACCTAGTTTCTGTCGAGTTTGTATCAGAACGTGCGCGTATAATTCATTTGATATTGTTTTGAACAGTTGTTCGAGAATAGACAGTTTTCAAACTATATAAATCTAAAATTTGCCGCTGATATACATATATTAAACGTGTTTTATGATTATATAGAAAGATATTTTTAAAAAAATATATTTAGAAAAATAAAGTAGCTGTATACTAAAATCTAGCCGCAATTTACATAAACATACTCTAACACTGTATCGTTGTCAAAAGATCTGCCGCACACCCATTACCATCAGGCTACGAGAGTCATCACAATGAGCTGTGGATCACACATAGGAATCAAATCCAAAGCGCTCAGAGAATCGATAATGGCACTTATGCCACACGACATACGTGCAAACAGTCCGTTTTTATTCAATATTCCACCAACAATGCCACCAGTTCATCCAAATCCATTCTAATACTAGCAATATTGTCAAGTAGGTCACAGATTAATGTCTTTACAGAGACATAGACATCGTAATTCCAATGAATTAACCTGTATACATGGCTTAACCGGGCACCCGGTCGCCCAGAAACATAAACCACTTCTGATATTATGATCATATAATATCACGTATGCGATTCAATTTCGTAGAATAACGAGGTCGTTTCAATAACGTTTGTCAACCAACACGTATATCTTGATTAGAACGGACACCGTGAGGAAAATGCCATGGGTTTTATGCGCGTGTTTTCCTTCTTAGAGAAAAAAAAACTATTACGCTGCAAACATAAAGAGCTCTCAACGTCCCCCGCGTGATATCTTTGTATATTTTTATGTTTTACAGTATTCTCTATGCTCCGTTCGTATTCCGGGCCAGAGTAATGGAGCAGGAGTGAAGTCTCAGCGTTCTTTCTACAGTTGTCGTGTTGCGTGTTTTTCCTTCTTATTTGCGCACGCTAGCAAAGCTACGTCGAGGGGACGACAAGCTATATATTATTAAATGTTACATTGAAACAAGGGTGAATGTTAAACACGTTACCCTGTTTTCACAGCGCATTTTTCAGTAAGTGTCCCTGCGCGGCTCAGCATGTGGTCGGTGGCGTAAAGCCAACGTTATTACAAATGTATGAAATTGAACTCCAGCAAAAAAACCTAAGGTGTTAATAGTCAACAATGTTTCGTAGCTTCTGCGCCGAAACCTTTAGGAACAAAGTAAAGCTTTTGCTCAACAAAGGTTTACGTCATCCACAGGAACTTCCAGAAATAAAACGTCGCCAAATAAAATAAAAAGTATAGTTTAAGACTTCAGAAGTTTTTGCTTTTCTTTTTGTAAAATATGTACAAACAACCTGTTCTAAGTAAATCTTGTACGATATCGTGCCACCTAACAACTGCTATTATGTAAGTTTTCTTCAAGTTAGGCACCGACTTGGGCTTTTTTGCTATAAAATCGTGCGAAATAAACGTGAACTCATTATTATGCAAGCGAGGCGTGTCTCAGACGGTGAAAATAGTTACGTCATACACAGTCACGAGAACATGCGAATGAGTGACGAGCTATAAAGAAATTTAACATAACTTTTGTAGATTTGAAAGCCGGTAGTTATGAGTGACGACACTCAAATATGAACTAAGAAATTGTTCAACTAAGAAATTTCTTTATAAATGTTTAATAATATCGATAAGAAGGATAATATATTCCTTTTAAATGAAATCTTCAAGAAATCCGTTTTTGCGGCAATACAGTTAGCACTTACCTACTTGTGAATCAAGGTCTACTTTATTAGGAAGTGATAATATATATTCATAATGGCCATCTATGTTAGATAACTTAATCTTACATGTACACAACTTTCTTTCCTTGCTTTTTAGATGGCAAATAAATTTTCTGCACAGATAAGAAGCATTGTAATTAATTTTATAATTTATGAATGTTAATCATTATTTCGTAAGAGGTATCAAACCACATCCGAAATCCGAGCCACGTGTGGTTTGTTTGATACTTCATAACTTCCAGAACTTTTGGGACTCGTGTAATAAAGATGTATTTATATAGTTAAATCTATTCAAATTCATTTAAACGTAATACTTAGGAGTTTGTTTCAAAACAAACTCGTATCACAGCTAGCCAGCTACTTTTATTAAAAAGAAAACTTCAAATAAAAATTAAAATTCTAAATCCGTAGCTAACTTCAATTTCGACATCAAAACTTGCGTCCCAAAATTGGAACTACACGGTCTCGAGACCAAATTTTCAAACTTTAACTATGCGTCCCAATTTTCAAGTTTTATCAAGATGAAGACAAAATTGTTACTTTAAATTATTTAACATTTTCAATAGAATTCAGTTCAGTCTTCAATTCATGCGATATTTTATTTATAAGGCACCAGGTTGCGGCCTCAAGTGTTCGAAGGTAAGCGCAATATAATTTTTAAAACTGACATTTTAATTACTCGTGAATCCTTTAAATGCGTACGTGTAATTGAATCTCGATGCGTTAAGACTTAAGACCTACCATTGATAAATGGCGCTGGTAATTAAACACGTCTGGTGTATATCATACAGTTTCAATTTGAAATGGAGCCCGTACACCGAGCTGCGGTAGGCGCTCGGTGATAAATTACTTACTTGTAATACAGCGATAAAAATGGTGCAATTGTATCTAAGCTGTAGGTGGACTGTCAGATATGACAAAATGGTATACTTTGTTATTGCAGACGAACTATACGCGTGTTTAAATAAGTTTCGTTTTGAAATTAGGTACTTGTGTTCGGACTTTGTAGCATTTAAAGTGAATTGTTTCTGGCAGCGATAATAGGGAGGAAAATAAAGTTAAGTCTTTTAAGAGAGAGCAAGCTGCAAAAAATACACGAAGCGTGCTGCTAAAAGAAACTGTCTTGTACATTTAATGTAATCTACGAATGTAGACTATAAGAATACATTTACATTAGACTGTCTAGGGTAAACACAACTTTAAGTAAGCGCAAATGAGTGACCGTTACTAAAGCTACTGATCATGAGTACCCAGATTAAATTCTCGGTTCTTTGCCAGTGTTATTGACATTTTCTGTACGTGAAATGACAGTAATCGCTCGAAGTTAGGGTCTAATAAACGGCAATACGCTAGTATTTTGTGGAACCACTGCCTTATCCTTTTAGAATACAATCGTGATGTTATTAAACATTTGTTAGCTTACCGAAAAACTAGTTTCATGTCGTCAATACGTTACAGAGTTTGCTCCAATAGATATATTTGATTGTGTCGACTAGTGAAGGCTGTGTTCAAGGGCATTGTGTGACAACCTAACATTGGTCGATGTTCTCGCTCGAGCGATATTCAGTTCGCACAACATCCCAAGGCTATTCGTACAACATACGCCGCTCGATCGGTACTCATACATGCGATATTAACATTAACAACTAAAGGTCTGCCTGTCTATTTAATTTCAGTGTGTATGCCGTAATCGACTAGTAATTGGCGGCTACATTACGTTGACGATATTAGCTAAATGGTAGTGTGGTAGTTGATAATAATGTCATCCTTAATGTGAGTCTTAGTAAGGGAATTGGGAAACTGTAATGTAAAGGTACGTATACGAATTGTCTGTGTGTTATACATTATCCGAAAATCGTATCTCAGACCTCACAATTGCCGGAATCAAACTTACGTCTATATTTTAGGCCATGTTTAAGAGATAACGACAAACTGATTCCTCATTTCTCTTTTGATGTATAGGAGCCCGTAAAGAAAAATCGGGTATTCAATTAAATACTGTTTACTGATAACTACAAGAAAACGTATTTTCACAGTTTACGTTACCCATGATGTACCTTACCTCAATACTTATTCAAATAATGCACAAAAGGTCCAATATATTAAGTTTTAGCTTTTGCAAGCCCCATATTTAAGTTTCGATTGACGATTTAGATGTGTTTATTACATTTGGTAACTAAGTTTCAAATTTGGAGTTGCATAACAGCAATACATTCCTCGTATAATTATATACTGTATAAATTGCGCTTTCAGAATAATACCTGTATTGCAAGGTGTTTACAAACATTAAAATTTACATATTCGGCAAACTATCTCTGGTTAAAAAATGTCACCCTGCCACGGTCGAATCGACACGGTTCTTTGGTAATGACCATTCAAACCGTTACGCCATTTGAGCGTTCAACCATCAATTAAAGAAGATTCGTGCTATATTAACACACATATTTGAATACATTTTCACGTAACGCTCTTTACGTGTGTTAGTTTAAATAATGGCGAATTCCATCTACAGCTCATAAATATTGTAACAGTTACAGATAAGAATATACGTCACATGATAGAACCGGTATCTTATATCGAATAAGGAAATAATACAAACAGGTACGAGAATAGATCACCGCGCATAAATTAACAATTTATAACAATTATATACTCTAAGTAATATACATAAGCGTGAACAGTCAATCGAGATATCTCATACACAATTTATTGTTATATGAGATTGTTTTAGGGTTCCATAGTACTTTAAGCTTATATTTGTTCGTAGTAAATTTAATTAAAATAAATTTCTTTATTGTATTAATCGAATAATTGAGACTATAAAATAATAATAATAATATTCTACCACATACCCACAACACCATCTAGCCCAAACTAAGCAGAGCTTGTACCTACTATGGGTACTAGACAATGGATAAACATACATATATACTTTCTTTTTGTAAATACATACATATTATACATAGAAACACCCAGCTCAAGACAAACATCCATGTTCATGCGCACAAATGCTTGACTTGAAATTTAGTTTAGTCCTCTAAAATGATATTTCGTATTCTGAAATCGTTAAAAGAGACAGAACTAAAAAAATTTTTTGTGATTTTTAGTTAAGTTTAGAGAATTTTGTGACAACAGAATTGGCACCATTATAGACGTATCTATTTCAATGAACAACAGAAGGCGTGGTTGTTTAAGTGTTCGCCTCGCTACCGACACTGCGCCGAGTGTTGTGTTCGAAACCCACACGAGAAAAAATTTTGTGTGAGACATAACTAGTTATGCTGTATCTGAGTAATCTTTGTATCCATCTTTGGGTATTTGTAAAGTCCGACGCGACACAAGCATTATAATTAGTTGTCTTCTTAAAATAATGAATTAAAAACAGATCAAAACTAATAAACATTTTTGCGTGCATACATGCCATTAAGGTAGAGAATATTAGAGTAGGCTTTTTTCTTTGTAACACCAAGGTGGCAAACAAGTATAGGATCCGTTTGATGGTTAGCTGTTACCGTAGGCTAATGATCGCATACAACGCCGGGGGCACCACTCGCGTATTGCCGACGCTTTAAAGATGAAATCGCTGTGCTGTCATCATGTGCGTATGGGACAAATATTTAACATCCACACAACACGAGGTTGTTTGACTTCGTTCTTCCGTAGGATGAAAGTGGCTGTTTCAATTTAAGCAAAATATTTACGTATTTTTTGTTAACTACTGCAACTTAACTGCAATGTGGCTGTTTGGCATGAATTGGCAGTGTTAATAAAGCATAAAAACAATATTATAAAAATTAATAAATTATGTACTTAGAATTCTACTATCAAGTTGAGCATAAAGATAAAGTTTCGTATATCACAACTTATCTAGCAGCAGCCTTAAAGTCATTGCGGAACTCAAGACAAGACAGACCATCTGCACCATATCTCACAGACGGCCTGATTGATACAATATGGGAAAGCCGTCGCAATCGCAACAAAAGAAAAAAGTATTTTAAAAAAATTGGGGCGGTCTTTGGGGACTGCCGATAGAAGTGAAAACTTTAATCCTTGATCATAAACATTTCTATATAAACAAAGAAAAAAAATCCTAATACTCTCTTATTGACCGTTTATTAAGGGGGTCAAAATTTCGTTATTTTTGCTTAGGACGCACCATTTCTGAGATATTGTTAATATTCTAAAAAAATTCAAAAATGGAAAGCGTGGGTGCGTGACGATGACGAAACGTGACCATGACGCGAGTTCTATGATTTTTGTTCACCCAAGAAGTGCTCAACGCGCCTAAAGAAGTTTTCACTTCAAAAATGTGCTTACAGCGATTTCGGAACCAATCAGCTGAATGTCAATAAAATGACTGCACAGATGGCGTAGTGGTTTAAGTGGCCGCCTCGTCACTGCCACCGCGCCGAGTGTTGTAGGTTCGAATCCCACACGGGACAAAAATTTGTGTGATCCACAAATGATTGTTCAGAGTCTGGATGTCCGTTGGTTGAATGGTTGTAAAGATCCCTCGCGATACAGGTATTATTCATAGGTTGAGAGTTGTATTTAAAAAAGAATAAGATAATAGTTCTAGCGTCTACGTGTTTATGCCTATTATGCTACGGTACTTTACATATTAAATAACCAAGTAATTATACATATAAAGTCGGCATCAGTCGATTATATTTATTAATCCAACTTGTCAATCAATAATTAAATGATACTGACAGCAGACATGTATGTTGTGATTGCAATGGTGCATATTAACAATACAGATAATGACAATATAATGGCAATTAAATCTATAAACATGAAACAACATCATAATTCTTGCAATATAAAATACGTTTGATGCGTGCGATGGAGGATTAACTCGTTAGTAATAGTGATATCAGTCTTAATACTGAGCAACTACAAAATATTTAAGTACATACCCACTACAAGGGCCATCCTTTAAGGCATATGTATTTAGGATATTTTTAACCCCGAGTTTCTGAATTGAGAAAAGTAGCAAATCTCTACTGAGCATTCTCAGATATCTTCTATATAAATAAAAATCAATTGCCACATGTATGACGGAGCATCACTTAAGAACTGTTCGACCGATTTGGCTGTTTTTGTTGTATACGTAATTGTTAGGGGTTTCGTTCATACAAACGTTTTGTATGATAGAAAATTAATTTTCAAAAAATCCGCTGGACGCGTCGAAAATAATCTTGGTGACATTTTGATATTGAATTTAATCACGCGAAATATATTTTTGTATAGATTAACAGAACACCAACGGGTTAGCTAGTTTCTTATCAAATCGAATTCCATCAAACCGCTATCAACTGAAAAATGTCTCAGTTATATTTAGCATGTTTCGCGGAGGGTCAAACTGATCGCGCATCAGTAGTGGCAGGTACACCATCGCGCATCAGTAGTGGCAGGTACACCATCGCGCCATCCGTGCAATCAAATTTGGAATAGCTACAGGTACATAATGTGAGTTTGAACTCGAGGTCTATAATTTTGCAGTCGGTTTCCCCACCAATCTACCACCGCTTGCGTTGTTGTATTTAAGTAAATTGTACGCTAACATCTGCTAAGTTATTTGCATTTACGATTTGGAGGCGTCTTACGAAACTCATGATTGAAACACAAACAAATTAAGTTTTAATTTAATTAAATGTTCGTCACAATTTCGTGCCGTCAAATTTGTGTTGTCTTTAAATATTCAGTTAGGGTTACCACAGACCAATGGTGGTTTGTTGAATCGTATTATTAATGAGGCTGAGGTTGATTTCAAAACGTACAATACTTAAATATGGTTTGGTGAAATTTAGGGTTATTATGAATAATTTATCTTCTTACATGAAATCATACGTAACTAAGTATGTGTAGTAAAAATTTATGTTATTTCGATAAAATCCACTAAAGAAATATTTGGCAAGTGTAAAGTTTATGTATGAAATTAAAGCGTGCTTGCTCTTGGGTAGGCCTTCGCAGTAGTGGACTACACAAACGCCGATTGATGAATAGAATTAATGAAGCCTGGTTTTATTAAAAATTTACATTCGTTCGATAACGTCCAAATAAAATAAAATATATTTTTTTAACTAAAAATTTAAACTCACTGATTGGTTTTCATCTAGTATCTACATGGCAAAATAGAACTGGATATTATTTTAGATTTTGATAATTAAAATGTATTTCAAGCGTACTCGACAGTAGAGGAATACACCTTAAAACCTTAATCTAAATTATAACTACGCTACAAAAATCTGGTGTATTATAGATAAGTTGAAACACGGGCAGTGAGTGGCGTTTACCGTCTTACTTCAGACAAGCGTAAATTTACGCAGTGTTCTTAGTAAACAATTGGCAATTATCCGGGCGTATATTCCCAGGCGTTAGCTTTTTGCAAACGCTCATACAACATGTCGTTGGGCAACAAACGGACAAATGAAGGCGTAAACAATAAACAATGTCAACCGCACTCCACAGACGTCCTTGGCGAGAGTTGTGACACCGACTATGGTGGATTGGTAAATGACCGCTCTGTGGACACGGTTACTGACATTAATTCAATTTAAATTGTCGTTATTACGTTTCTATGGTTGGGGCAAAAGTATCACAGGTTTTTTCAAGGTTACAATCAAGCGCCCTCTCCGCGTGATGGTACGATGGTGGCCTAATAACATTTGCGTCATGTTTCTGGCTCTTATTATGATACTTGCCTGAAAAGATTCACTGATGGATGGTACAAGTCCCTTCTTGACGCTAACATGACAGATACTTCCGAAGTAAATTTATTCTTGGTCTCCATGGAAACAATGTTTTTTATTTAGCCACATACTACCGATAAATGAAGATACTTCATTAGTACTATACCTTAGGTTTGAGCTTGATATTACCAAGAGCCGCTTGTCTTTTTCTAAAAAGGCAACATTTCGTCAGTTTCAGATACTAGAAAATACGTAAAGCTTATAAAAATTATATTAGAATTTTATACTTTTAATATAAACATAATAATTCGTCTTTATTATTGTATCTTAATAAAGCCCATCTGGGTAATCGATCTGGGTGCATAATTAAATTACATATATTAGGAGAATTACTTAAATGATAATAACGTTGTATAAAAGTACTGAATTAAGTTAAAGATATGATTCATTATAACGCCGTAATAAGTGCGACTAGAGAAGATCTTTTGATACTTGATATGGTATTTTCACTTTCATAGCCAATCATGAAAATAATTATGTGCTCGAGCAATGACTTATAAACTTAATCTTGTGAGATTGAATCTTCCATATAAGGATTCACACACCCGTGTGGTGCTGGATAAATTATAGTCAGCTAATTAATCGGAAACGGCTTGATTAGGTAGTTCCTGAAGATAGACCTCGAGGTTGGCTAAGTGCTGGATAGCCGTCGCTAAAATCGATGGAATGATACAGACATTCGTATGATGCAAGCAAGTTATAGCAATTATAGGCAGTAAATTAACTAGGTATGCCTGGACTAGTTTGTCCCTAATACTCGACCTAGAAATTGACTAAAGAAACAGGATACACGTATGGACTGATGGTCCGAGGATGCGGCAGAAAAATCTTCTATCATCTTAAAGGATGTGTGTACCAACCCTTGTTTTCTAATACCAATTCTGATCACTTCTATGTTGAATGACGTAAGGAAAAAGGTACATTTATTCTGAATTAATTTCAATTACCATATTATCATAATGATACATTGTAACCTTCTCCATTCCTCGCTATGACCTCTAAGCCCTATTTACCTTCGATTAACAACTTTATTTGTAATTCAATGATGACCATAAGATATCAACATTTAAGCGTATGTTAAACATAAAAAAACGATGACATCATTAAAAACACATGTCAAACATCAATAAACTCACACAAATTGTTTGATGTCGAACCTAAATCAAACGTTAAAGGTTTGTCGGCATTGAGCGCGATCGGAGGAATGATTACAAGTTTGCCAATCAGAGTACAGTACGTTGACTTTTATACCAGCAAAGACCGTCATTATTAAAACGGTTAGTATACATACCTAGGTTCAATTAACCGTACGCACTTGTCCGATGGTACGTACCTGAAATGAAAAAGAACCTGTTTACTTATCGATTCTCAGTACAATTAGATCGCTTCGATTACAAAGCAATTATAGTACACAGAAAAAATGCATAACAATGTAATAACGCATGTGTGTTTAAATGCCGGCTCCGGCGATTATTGTGTTAAGGCCAACGAGATTTTCATACCCAAGAAAGTCGAAAGTTGACATTTTAAATACATGAAAACGATACGTGTTGATATTATCTCGATTGTGCAATCTAGTGATCGTAATATTTTGTTGCGAAACCCATAAGCGAATGAGACGATACTGGTGTTGCGGCACAGAATCGCGCCCGACTTCGTGAGAGGTTAGATTGGTTCGAACTTGCTACTCGCCAGATTCAATTATATTTAATCGTCTCGGGATGACAACACTCCCATTACAACAGTATTGCTCTCCAATATTTTATCGATATCGATGACATTTTCTATTATCGTTTATCTGTCAACAGATATAATTCGACTGGGTGTTAATACAAATACAAATTCAATACAACGTTTTCAAACTATGTATATCGACAAAATATTATGTAAATCTAGAGACATTTAATGGCTGGTAATGTTGGTGAAGATTCGAGGTAGTTGTAACATGGGAATAAATTAACTGATAACCGGAAATTTCGTGAGCCATCAGGCAACTTTAATGCCGCATGTAGAAATCGACAGGTGTGTAGGGACGTCACTACCGGTCGGCGGCTGATAAGCGAATGTATGCCGGCCGTTCACCTGCGCCCACTGACACAGTGTTTCATCTCTCTCGCTCTCGTTTGCGGTGGTAGGTGGTGAACAAAGACATGTGTACGTGCACGCATTACATCGAACGAACAAAGAAGTGCATGAAACACTTCAAATACAATACGTCATGGTACATTTTCAATTTGTGCAGAAAATTCTTGTGATTGTGGTAATTAAAGTGACGTTATCCCACGGTGTAACAATGCACTCATTGACATAGTGCGAGTTTATTTTCGTATTGTACTCAAAGGAATCTCATTAACTGTTTCTAATGGTCATGCATTAAAATAATTAGAATGTATGTAAACATGTCGCACATATTGACTATCAGATGTATTGTTAAAGGTACCTAATTAGTAAACCTATTGTTTTGTTAACGTCGAATACAGTTACTTAACATGTCGTCGATATCTAACGAGGTCAACGATAAATTACACATAGGTAACAAGTCCTGCGTTTGTGTGTTTTCTAATAAAAATATGACTAACACTATGGCTTTCTATCGCTTTTAATTAAACCATTTTAGCTTAGTAATCGCCTTCCAAAAACAACTACATAAAGCAAAATACTCTATTTGACTGTAGAACCTAAATACTGTAGAAAAATTTTATTCATGAAAAGTAAAGCAATTATTTCAATTATAAAACCATATAGACACTTCAATATTTTCCGAATGTCTCTTCATAAAAAATAAATAACGTAAAATTACAACTAATTGATAGAGTTAGGTACTTACATAATGAACTCCAGTATCTTACGAACATTACACTAAATGTGCAAATCGACAGAAATAATGGCGCAGCCATTCGCTTCTCCAATGTAATTAAGACAGTATCTTGTAAGAGATAAATACACGCATTACGTAAAATATCGTAGATTACACGGGCTAAGAAATCCAATACTAGACGAAAGTAAAAAAACACAAAAGCCAATATACTTATGTTCGCGAACGGCGAACAGCGTAAACCGCTTACGTAAGGCCTGGCACCTAGCTACTAGTAGGGTTGCTAGGCTTAAAAATTCTGTGCTGGACAACAATTACGGATTCGGTTAATTTAATTTTGATACATAGTATATCGAGCTATATTTTATTATATACTTATCAATCATATTGAAGTACTGCATTTTCTTAATTTGTTATACCTACATGCTAAACTCTAATAACTTGATAATTGTTATGAAGTATATACATAAACAAACACATGTCAGAGACACAATGAAAGAGCATTGTTCCCGTTTCCCGGGCTCTGTGCGTTGGTCAAGAAATGATGTACTGCGGCAACAGAATCAAAATCCAATCATCAACAGAGTGCTTTATTTTCCAGTCAGTATAGTCCTATATTTAATTAGCAACAATGAATCCTAGTTAGTGGGCAAATTTTCGTGGCGGTGAGCTTCTACATATATTTTGAAATAGCTTGTAATTATACTCTTAACAGTAAACTGCAAACAGTAGAAATAATAAAAAATACTGGCGGTCGCCTAGTGGTCAAAATTCGACCAAAATTCCTAAGCTTGCTACTTTGTTTTCTGTTCTTCTCTGTTACATATAAATAAGGTATAGGTAACCATAGTTACAAAGAATTGTAAGACGTCAGATGCACAATGTCAAAATACTACGAACGCGATTCGACTGCGTGTGTCAAATGCTTGGTTGTGTGCGTGTAGTGTTTTTTCATTAATTTAATGTATTTATAATGCATATTTTATAAAAAAAATAGGATTCGCCCCTCCTTCTCCATATAAACTTTAACTGTGCCAAATTTACTCCTCCTTGAAGGGGTACAAAGTTTTTGCTTAACGTATTAATATATAGATTACGGGCGTGTTCTGGCGTTATTCATAATTAAGTAAAAGGTAACCATATTTAATTGAAGTATTTATCTCAAATACCTAAGTACGGTTTAGTCAAACGCCTGCCAACCCTGCCTACAAGATATATTTTTTATTTTTATCTCAGCCGAAATAGGAAGTGAACTTAACTAGTTTAATTACTAAACTTTATAGTATTAACGACCGCTGATCAACGTTGTAAAGTGATTTATATGTGTATAGAAAATATGACTTGAATGATCATAACAGCTATATAATTAGGCAATATGATATCAATCAAGCAAATAAATAAGTGATGGGCATCAATACAAATGAATCGTTTTATTCACTGAATGTACGTAATAAATATATAATTCTGAGATTTTTTATTATAAGAAAAAATAAGTACTTCTCAATAGTGCTTCAGATTATTAATGAGTAGCGATTTATTTGCGATAGATTCACGAGGTTGATCAACCGTGCCGCGGTCTAGAAGTCGTCGCCGATATGCTGAAGAGTATTAAGGTTAAAAGAGTATTAAGGTTGAAATGATTTACTTTCTTAGGAAAGTAAATCATTTCAAGTTAATCCATCGATTCCTTATGATAATAAAAAAGGAACCCATGGATTAACTAACTGTATCCAGTAAGACTGATATAATGATGAACAAAGTATGAACGACTCTTGACTATCGTCAGGCAAAAATTGGTGGTAATTCAGTCAAAGTACTACAAGTAGCAGTAGAGGACCTATGGCCGTGCCCAGTAAACACCAAAAGACTACGTAGCGGTGCAGGACCTAGAACAGTACCCAGTAAACAGCAAGACTCCTGTTATGAATGTACAGACTGATTGGTAAAGACTGGACATATTGAAGGAGGGTATTCAGTACTCAATTCTGGAAAAGAATATCTAAAAAAAATTGGTACTTAAAATTAGACCTATTTATCCAATAAAAGCTTAATGTACATAGCAAATACTCTTGCGCATATACCAAAGCTAAACAAAACCTCCGCCCCCGCCCACAGCTACCGCACCCCGCACTCGCCCTTATTTGCACCCCTGCCCATCCTTTTCTTATCAAAGGTCATTAGCCTCGACAGCTGTGTGCGCAGCGTCCACATTTTATGGATATTTCATACAAATTTTCATAAAGGTTTTCTTTGCAGGTTATACAGATTTTATTTTTATTTCTTTTTTATATGTTACGTCTGACCATAAATTATATATATATATATGACCATAAATTATGTATCATGTTTAACCAGTCACACTGTATAGTTACAAAAGAGTAGCTTATAAGATCGCGAGAAAACAACAGCGCTCACAGATAGAAACGTCCACAGCAATTTCGGATCAAGTCGGCAGAATGCAGTACAGTAATTGATATTCGACGCAATTACACATGATTGTGGTAGTGCTTATATCTTTATCATTCATATTCTCTTTCGCATTCGAACATTATTCGAATACCATCACATCATTGCTATTCTGATTTAGCAAGTTTTGTCATGTTAAGCCGGTCATCTGAATTTCTGTAATGTGTACTTTATTCAATACTATCTTTAGCCCGCAGCTTCGCACGCGTAAAAGTAGCTTAGGTTATGTTATGTTAGAAAGAGGACTTTTAAAAAGAAAAATATAGCCTATGACACTCGGTGATAATATAGCTTCTTAATGGTGGTAGCAGCGATAGCCTAGTGGGAAACCGTTGGAATGCCACGCAGAGGTCTCGAGTTCGATCCCAGGGCGCGCATCTCTGACTTTTTGAAGTCATGTGTGTATTAAATAGTTAATTATCGCTCGCTTTAACGGTGAAGGAAAACATCGTGAGAAAACCTGCATGTCAGAGAGTTCTCCATAATGTTCTCGAAGAAATGTGAAGTCTGCCTACCCGCACTGGGTCAGCGTGGTGGACTATGGTCCTAACCCTTCTCACGCTGAGAAGAGGTCCGTGCCTAGCAGTGGGACAGTTTAATACAGGGCTTACATCATTATAATGGTGGTCTATAATTGGTTGAGTAGTTTTTGAGTTAAATCCTTACAAACAAACAAACAAAATTCATTTTTGTTTGTTTG
This sequence comes from Catocala sponsa, assembly GCA_963564715.1. Classification (NCBI taxonomy): domain Eukaryota; kingdom Metazoa; phylum Arthropoda; class Insecta; order Lepidoptera; family Erebidae; genus Catocala; species Catocala sponsa. The sequence continues at coordinate 5,816,273 of OY751337.1, forward strand.
TAAGGATTTAACTCAAAAACTACTTTGAAAATCTTTCCTATTTATAAACGAAGATAAAGACGTGATATATAAGGCCTTTACTGACATAAAACCTTTGCCATAAAATTCATGATTTTCATTAGACGAAAATATATACACATATTGTCTGAAGATCTACTACAGGAATGCACCTAAATGGACGCGCCCAATTATTTTACGACGTGTTAAAAATTAATCGTCTTCGTAATTTATTTGTACATACCGAACTTAGACATTAATTCCTAGTTTGGCATGTTGCATATGGTGTTTTGCTAGATACATCCTAGATACGGTTTTGAATAATGTATCTATATAAGGTAATATTATAAAAGCGAATGTTGCTGTCTTTTTCTTACGCTTTTACGTAAAAACTGCTAAACCATGTTTGATGATATTCGTTATGGAAATATATTGAAACCTCTTTTTTTAAATTATTTATTTCCTTTAATGGTACCTCAGATTTATTACAGTTTTATATTCGCCAAATGTAATTGTTTAACGGACGAGACGCGTTCTTAATTCATTGCCTACGTTAAACAAAAAACAACACAATAAAAATAAATATATATTATAAATAATATACCTGAGGAACGACAAAGACTTAAATGGTAATATCAATCTTTACTAATATATAAAAATAAAGTTTGTAGTTTGGATGTAAGAAGTGGTAAACTCCGGAACTACTCATCCGATTCAAATATTCCTTTTACTATACAAAAAATAATTCCAGATGGGCCATACGCCATATATTATGTTCAGCCAGAGAAAGTCAAATAGGCCGTTAGTTTACATACAAAAACTGCCGTCTGCTAACTAAAAGGATGTTAAGCCATAGGTGTTCCATAGCACTTAACGTCCTTTAGTTAGTGGACGGCAGAAATGTAATCTACTAGTCCACATCAAATTGACATTTTTTTCTTCAAATATTTAGAAAATAAAATTTGTAGAATAAAATTTAATCATTAATGTCACTAATTTGAAGACAACTTCATCTAAACATATTCTTCGTAGACTTTTAATTTTTACGACTATTTGGTTATTGGTTGATGAATCATTATTTTAATTACTTGCCGTCTATACTAGTTCTAAAGGTCACTTAATTGGTTACGACATATTGGAGTCAAAATAACGCGACGGCAATAAAGAATCTATTTCAAATATTAAAACAGGATAGGTATCCTGTTTTAATATTTTAAGTATCATGTTGAAGGAAAACATCGTGAGAAAATCTGCATGCCTGAGTTCTGTATAATGTTCTCGAAGATATGTGAAGTCTGACAGACTTCACTTTACCCGCACTAAGTGACTAAACAGGGCTGATGTATGTTGAAGAAAATCATTTAAATTAATTTTAGTAAAACAAAGTGACAGTAGGGTAGACTACAAGACATACGAATTGGCATAATATGTGTTAGAGTACGCAATTAAGAACCCTAGCCGTCTGATGATAAGTGTTTATGACTATTGCCACTATGACTATACAAAAAAATAACGACGTACGTGATTCCTGTGCATGGGGTCTCGGGTTTGATTCCGAATTGAAACCGAAAATTCACATAGCAGCCGCGAATACTACAACTGTGCCACCGATGCGGTTACATTATATCATACTTTTAACTATGAGATAATCTTCTCCCTAGCCTTTATTATTCCCAAGTCACTTGGGGTCGACCTTTTGGTTTAACCGGATTTGACAGGATATCAGTTTTTACACGAAGCGACTGCCATCTGACCTCCGCAACCCGAAGGCTAACGATACCCTAAGGCTAGACCAGTGTCAGGATATTAGAGGGCACTGACTTCCCAATAACGACTGCCATAGATGTTCATGGCAGCCGGGACCGACGGCTTAACGTGCTCTCCGAGGCACGGAGCAGGCGATAATTGTCAATCAATATGCACATCATTTCGAAAAGTCATATAGCTTCCGAAAGTCAGAGGTGCGCGACGTAGGTTCGAACCCGAGACCCTCTGCATTGCAGTCTGTTAGTCTACCCACTAAGCTATCGATACTAACGATGAAATAATACTAAATTGAAATTAAAAGCAGTTCATTGCACAAAATTACATATTACTTAGTGCTAACTATTGTAAATTACATATTGGTAGACACTGTTCGAAATTACATATCTTATGACTAGTATTAAAAGAGATTTGTATTTATTGAAAATATTGTTAAGAATACGAGGTTCAATTGATTTCTTGCCGTGTTGCTTGATATCATCTTCATAATCATTAACTAATAATAAGTATTGAAACGATGGCTACCTATAATAGTGTTTATTATTTAGGTGTCGAGTGCTAGTTGTTTTTACGTTAACGCGATCGAAACATTTACCGCATTTGACTCTTTGATTGGTGAAAAGCTTGGAGCGGGCCAATCGGAGCGCCCTACGTCAGAAACGTGTTGATCGCGTTAAAGTAAAACAAACTCGCACTAGACACTCTGACTTCATCCTCATAAAGATAGCTACTAACTATAGGTAAGGACACCAATTATATCAATCTGTGAAACAAAAACGTTTTCTACATGACGATAAATAATTAATCTCGACCTATATCTGAAACAATGGATCCCGGCTTTTAGGGTTTGTTCTACAAATAGTATTTTAAATTTGTTTGAAACTCGACTTATCTATTCGGTAATAGACAAGGGTATTGTTGGAGTATTATCCTTTTTATTATATAGGTCATTCCGTCCAGTAAGATATTCAAGGCTCGTCCTTGAACAATCTTCAATCCAATAATAACTCTATAAACATTTACTTTATGTACATAACTTCACAGCTTTATTAATAATAACATTGCTTTTTTATTATTAATTTAAATGAAACAATTCAATTAAGTTAGGATATTTAGATTTATTTTAAATATCCCAACGCCAGGATAGCTATTTCTCAAAAATAAAGATTGTAAATACGTTTGTGTGCGTCCGCTATCTAAGAAAGAAGAGCAAAGACGACTAACAGGTATAAAACGTTTTATTTATAAAAATAAACTCATTTTATCACTTTTTACAGCGAAATTCAATTTAAGATCATTAGCATCTATTTTATGACTAACAATAAAATTATAAATATATTCAGCACATTTCTGCACAATATAGTTAATTTAGACGACCAAATTATTAATAATAAATCAATTGACATCGCTCAGAAGTGGATGTAATTACTGACGATTATTATTATAATTCACAAAACAATCTAAAAACTTTTGCATCGTAATAAGAAGTTGGTTAATTTGCATATAAAATATATGTAGATATTCATTATTATTTCACAAGGTCATCTTACAAAAAGTTCTTATTATATTTTAAAAACAGCGGTATCGTATTTAGGAATGATTCTGGCAGAAAGTGAAGCCTTCTGCATTATGCACGGAAAAATAAAAGGTAACTAAAATGTATTCTTTTCAAGTTCAGTGTAAATCAGTGTGAAAATGGATCGTTCACTATTCAGAGTCACTTTAACCGTTTAAGATTTCACTTTTACAATAGTCCAAAACAGTTTTAAATTAACGACAATCGAGGGACAGTGAAAAGCGTTTACGGAGATCGCATTCACTCGTTGTGTTGTTTGTCACCTATTTGTGCAAACAATGGTTGAAATGAGCAACGGAAGCGTTTACGGGGCTAGCTCGCGCTGTTTGCTTTTACAATTCTGTGTATGGAGCCAAATAAAGCTTCTGACTATGGCCCGTGTGGCGTTATGGAGCGAAACAGAAATGTATCGTGACTTTCATCTTTTATACAAGAAACTATTTGTGAAAAATATATCCGTTTGTTCACATTACTTACTTTCCCTTACCGTTCTATAAAAGGCTACTCGCTATTATTACGGTCTTCGAAACTAAGATACCGCTCTACAAAAGGTAGACTTATAATATTGCAGCCACCGGCGTAGATCCGTGCTTAAACGAAATCAGATTAGAAACAATTTTATGATGCATATTTAAGCACGATCCCAATTATAACAGGATCTTTTATTTCTAACGATCGACTTAACGGGTTAAAATGATTCGCTGTAAGTTAATCAGCATCCAGTTGCTGAACGCTGACCCGCATGTCGTCAGCTGCAGAACAAGTTTTTTGGTCTAGGCAACCTAATTGTAGCAATATATTTATAAATGAATGTTTGCTAAATTCCTTCAATAGTATCTCGTAACTGTACTCGTCTGCCAGCGAAGCATTAACGAGCACTCGCAACCGTTTTCGAAACTTCAGTCGGTTGGCTCGTCGTCGCCGCTGCTGCGCCGCGCTGGTGGGTTTGCGCAACTGTACCGCGCCGCGGGCGCTCGTCGATTCCCACGCGGATTTCGTATAAACAGGTGGTGATCGAATGCAATCATTATACTCGACAAATGTTGCCAATTACATATTCCTTTGTAATCTGCACCTGCCTAGCGAATAACAAACTGTTCAGTGTAGAATTACGTTGATTGTTAACATTTACAATATGAACAGTTAAATGCATTAGGTTTACAGTAGGCAGGTATAAAGTTATTACTGCGAGCGTGAAGGTCAAATAAGAGAATGCGGTTATTTAAATTACTAAAGGAACAGAGAGACACTAATGGCCTGCACATAAATATTGTATCAAGTAAATACAATGTTAGAGACACGTCCAATTGAATTTACCGCAAGCATATAGAAATAAGATCATGTACGTACTGGTAGCGTATTCCAGTGGGAAACAAGGAAACGTGGTGTCTCACGTATGTGCGATGATTTAGAGCGTGTGTGTTTGTACTAACTTACAATAGAACGCAGTTGAATATTGGATGCAATAAATATGCAAGCTCACGAGCTAAACACCTAAGAGGTCACCTGCTGTGCCTACAGATTTATTTACGAGTCCGAAGTACTTAATGCCACGCCTTTGCCCTTTAAGATTAACATTACATCTAAATAGCTTCGTGAACAACGCAGATGCAAGGCTATTTTTTGTTCTGTCTAGATTCAACTACTCGATATGAGAAAAAAATATCGATCTTGTCTATGAGTTAATTAAAACAAGATGGCTTTATTTAGCACGAGAAAAATCACAAGACGGTTGACCGTCATTACCATCGGCGTATTAAAGCAGGGCAGATTCTTTACACGTAAAAGGTTAATCGAATAAATAAAGCATGTAGATGAATGTAGCCGAGTTCATTCGATGCTAGCCTAATTACGTCGTACGTTGAGATAGTTAAGGGCTGGAATGCAGTGTCGGCGTAAATTGCACGTCCGCAGCGGTAGGTAAGGTGTGTCGATCGACAACCTTCCATTCTCTAGCGAGCCTGACACCAATGCCGATGGGGCTATTAAATATTAAATAGAAACAATCGCTACCTAGTTTACGCTACATCTTATGCAGGCTATCATTATATCGGAGATAGTTAATACATACGTAACAATCTTCGATAATACAGCCATTTTTTATATTTTGTCATTGTCTAACGTATAATTTTATACTCCCCGTCTCGGCTTTATTTCTCATTTAATGCAGATTACTTGATCGAACAGTTCATAAAACGAAAAGGCGGTTTTCAAAATGGAATTCTAAATTTAATGTTAATAAATATTTATACGTCGTAAATCGAATGACACTTGGACATTATAAATATATGATGCAAAGATGGTTCATTTCTCTTTTAAGTTCTAAAGAGGAATATCGCACGCCAGGTTTATGGCAACATAAAACGCGCTCCAAAATCAACAAGCGAAGCAGTCGCGCCGCGTGAGTATTTAGTCGTATTGAGTGAAATCGTAAACCTCGTGACCCCGATGAAGACAGTGCGCAGACAATCTTTAACAAAGATTTTGGGCTCATTTCGAAGGGACGGAAGCTAGGTCCGGTGTGGAGCTGGTTTTGTGGACACACGTAGCGGGGTACTCCCTACCATAACTGTATATGCGCAGTTGGCGTAGTGGGAAGACCGCGGCCTTGGTCGCGCTCAGGCAGCAGCAGCGACAACGGTCGCACGTCAATCATGTTCTATTAGTTCAAAGCCACATCTATTCATTACCTCAATAAAAGCAATGATTTGCGTATGTTCAGCGCGACCTATAAGTCATCACATGGTGCAAGTGAAAAAAACAACAAAGGTGCATGCTGTTCAGAAGCTAGGTTGCGTATGTCTTTAACGATGGCATCCGCTTTTAATATATTGAGTCGCAACAGCACACTGGTAGCCAGACAAAATATATTTTAATTATGTCTGGTATTCTGAGACTTGACAGATTAAGACTTGTTTGTTCTGTAACAATATATTACGCATTAGTAGATAAAAGCGACGTTATGGCCTATTAATTTTGGCGTTTATCCAAAACAATATTCGTCTAACGACATTTCAATGATTAGATATGATATAGAATATTGTTCTTTGTAGTCTCGCTTTATTCTACATTCCGGTGAGCATTCAAATAAATTCAATTTGTCACTTTTATTGTCATCTGTTAAAGAATATTTGTCTCAAGTGAAATGAATTCGGTGTCATCTTGTCATTTGGTTGTTACACAACAAATGTTAGATAACGTATCGTATACTATGTACATTTCTCTGTTGACGTACTAAGTGTATTCAATCATCTAAACAAACTCTAAAGTATTGCCACACCACACACAATGCAATCAATTATAATTTCTCTACGTCCAATTAGTTGTATATTCACAGTAAGTAATTTTACTTACGCAACAGCCCGAAGGCGGTACTGTTTGACAAACAGTGGAACGGTCTCACAAAACGCCTACGCTCCCCTCTCATAACTTGTTCGAGCCGTAGTTCACAATCACCTCGCCCTCGTCTCGATTGATATAAAAACTAGTTCAATCTTGGACAAGGCTGGTAACAACCCCGCCGATGGAGTCATGGCACCGCCTATTATGCCTGACCTACATTGACATCGCTATGGCTAACTGGACGACCTGATACATAATGTGTTTTCGTATAACGATGTTATGATTTATGTGAAGAATTCGCAAAAGAAATTGACGAGAGGTGGGACAGTCATCTATTTCTGATTACTCATTAAAATAGTAATAACAGTGGTATGATTTATTTTTCTGTATAACGGTAGTATTAAAAATGACTTAGGTTCGAAACTATTAGAGTATAATAACTACTTTATGAGAGCAATAAAACTTGTAACCTTAAAAGGAGTACTATAAATATTTTGCTATGGCATTCTTTCAGGTTACATATTAAAACCTTGAAAGAGTTAGAATCACGAAATCACAAATTCTTTCTAAAGTTACGAGCAAGCATTCAAACAGAATTTTCACAAACTTAAACATAACAAAATTTCTTTGTTGTCTGTCGACCTATATAATTATACTTTGCGAATAATCGACGATAATGCTGTCGGCCGCGGTAGGGCCATCGGTCAATAGCTCTATTGTTGTACTAATCATTGTAATGGATTGACAATAAACGATATTAACAAAAAAAAGAACCGTTTACATCGGTTGACCTCATAATAGTCTTACAACATATGAAAATATACGTTACAAAACCACAGAAGGTTAGAATAACTTTACATATGCGCTGGAATTGATATTAATAATGAAGGTTATTATCATAAAGCTGTTTAAACAAGCTTTGGGATGTCACAGCTCTAGATCAAACAGTAAATATTTGTTTACGTGAAACTGGTAAAATTATTTTAGATTCAATCAATAGTTTTGACACACGAAGCTGGCAAACGAGCGCATCGCGTGACAGAAAGGTGACATTTGCATTTCAGTGTAACTAATTACGATTGAACATCATTGTAACGGTTGTCAAGTCTGATGGAAATAAATAAAACTATGTAATGTTGGTTCTACATTGGCCATTCCACTATAAAAGTTGTATGTAGCACACAGCTACAAATCAATATTTAATACTATAAAAGAATACGTACTGAGCGATAAGAATATACGATCAATATAAGTAAAAACATGAGAGCTGTTAATTCAAATATGTAACTGTTACATAATCTAATGTAACGCATTAACACGGTAGCACCACATTGTAGTTTTTTAACTGCATAATAGCATCGTTACGTTTATTTAGTTATCGAGTGTATTGTGGAGTGAAAAACTAGTACTTCAAGATGTTCAGCGGTACGTTGCTGCGTTGCCGTACGAGCTTGTACTACAACTACAAACGACGCAATGTTAATATAATTTGTGCGGTAGACGTTCAGAAGACAGTTCAATTTTATAATGAAGTAGTTCGCGGTCCGTGTTAATTATATTTTCAATTTCACAACGCGCCCGCTGCGCCTCGGGCCACACGTAACTCGAACCAATTTTGTAACAGAGAATATTTGCAGTGGTATTTAATTGTATCGCTGCAACTTCACCTCGTACGCTAAACGTTTTATTTAATCCTATACATATGTTCTTATTAATTGTAGCAAACAATTTTACTTCACTAAGATTCAGTCTATAATTTAATTTAAGCAATCGCCCACTAAGCTCGGAGCATTTGAATTGCAATAAAAAGTTCAGAGATCCTCGGTCGAAATACCTTCCCATAGCGTGTAGTAAAACGCAGGTACAGACGTAGTCATACCAATGAAAATCGACTTTCAGCATTAGAGTGGGAGGTAAAAGTCGTAAAGATCCGAATTAATCTTTCATTTTGCAAACAACAGCGCTCATTTGACACATTCCGGTCCCCGACCTCGGAGTTATGGATGTTTATTGTAAAACAAATGTCAGTGACTTTATTACAAGCTCAGCACATCACTGGCAGACGTGACGTGACGATGGCGGCGAGTAATAAGAGGGCACGCTAACCAAACAGACATCGCTAACCTAACTACGTATCAGCTATGAGTTTGGTCGTCAACCTGTCTCGCAAAAAAGGATAAATTGCATTAAAATTGGTAGCGCTGTTAAAATAATAGCTGTCAACATAACAATGTTATGTTATTAGTGTGGACGGAGCTCAAAAGAACTAGAAATAAAAGATAAACGGATAAAAAACAAATGCTTGGACGTTAGGATGAGCATGAAATTATCGGAGAACAAAATATCTCAGTAGAAATAGACTAAGACCGGTGCGGACGCGATGCATCGCATCGACTTATTTTTCTCTTAATTGGAAGAGAAGCAGTCTATACTGGTTAAAAGAAGGATTCGTTAATTGTAATGATAATAATCAGAGATAAATTCACATACGTGGATAAAATATTTCAAGGGATTAAAATTCCAACAGTAAGGAGCTAAAAACCTTGTCGGTACTTGTGAGGATATTAATTCTGAATTCTAGCAATACTTCCAGTGCACTAGATCGAATTACTTACATGCATACACTCACGCCTGTACGTCCTTAAATGGGTAAGCAGATATGTATTGCACCCACAATTCACCAGCTTTATGATGTCCCACATAATAGGGGGCGATCCTATTGCCGTCATCAGACATTCCGTTTACATTCTCAGACTTCATGCTACCGAGAATAATCTAACAGTGAAACACAATAACCAAACGCTAATCCGGCAACCGAACCTGAAACCATGTTTTCGACAGCAAACTTTTGACAATACCAAGCACGGTAGTGATAGAAAATTCTACGACTGACTATGTTGTCACAATGCCTAACTCAAAGAAGTAATAATATGTTATGAATAAAAGGATTGACAACCTTTGAGGCACGCGAGCTACGAAGACCGGCCGTCATTGATCATTACAAACAATGCCCGAGCCTGTGCTCTAATGATACATCAATAATGGATGATGTCTTAACATGCTACTTAATATAACTTGGCTTCCTTTGACCATAAAGGTTTGGCTAAAGAGCAACCACAAAACTTGTGTACATCTCGTAAATGTTTACAGTAAAACCACTTTCGAATGTTCCCGTGCTCACGTACCGAGCAGAGATTTAATGGGTGTACGAGTGCCAGAGTATCGTAACGTTTAAAACAAAACCGCAGATCACGAGGCGCACAGCGTGGTTACTTTACCCCGTTTCGACAAATCACGTTCGGCTCCAGCTGTTGGGCCACGTGACCAGATGACGCATTAGGAAGCTGAAGCCACATTTTCATGTAAAGGGGATCAATAACTCGGTTACTAGTTAAGGGAATGAAGCAACAGATTATATATCGAGTTCGATACTATAATATAAGAGTAAAATATAAACAACTAGATTTTGCCCGCGTTTTGCTCGCGCTAATGTAGGTTATGTCAATAAATTACCAAGGTACTTTTTTCTGGTTGAAAGGTACTTTGTCTTTTTCTGTATGTCTGTAAGTTCATGAAGATCGGTCGAGTGGTTTAGGCGTAAAAGTGTAACAAACAAACAAACTCATATTTTTATTTATTACTAGTTTTCACCCGCGGCTTCGCTCACGTATATGTAGGTTAGGTTAGGTTTGCAACAGTTCTTTTTTCTGGATGAAAAGTACCCTGTGTCCTATTCTGTACCCCTGACAACGTGTATGCAAAATTGCATGTTGATCGGTTGAGTAGTTAAGGCATGAAAGCGTAACAAACAAACAAACAAACAAACTCATTTCCGCATTTATAATATTAGTAAGGATTATTATTTTCAGCCTGTATGTGCCACTGCAAGGTCAAGGCCTCCCTCTTGCTGTTCCACATATCCCTGTTATGCACTAGTTTGTACCAGTCTCTCCTGTAACTAACAATAATATATTTATTTAAATAATAGGTAAAATAATCCTTGCTAATATTATAAACTCGAAAATAACTCTGTCTGTCTGTTACCTTTTCACGGCTCAACCAATTTAGATGAAATTTGGCACAGATATAGTTTAAAATCTGGAGCAGGACATAGGCTACTGTTTATTGATGTAGGTACCACGCGGACGGAGCCGCGCACAAAAGCTAGTTTATAATAAATGACTCATTAAGTTATAAAAATGGGCGACGTTATCGCTAAGCGATAAAGCCCATAAATAAAGAGTAAAAGTTATAAAAATACATTTGTTGCTGTTTGCCCGAACTAGATTAAACCTGTGGCTCAGGCGAAGAAGTGTTTAAGAACTATTTTACCATTATAAATTAACATAACAACGTTTCAACAATAACATTATAATTAAGTCACATTCGCATTTATAATGTAAGTTAGCATGCAAATGGCTAAGTACTTAATTAATGTTGTTCAATCACATATGAGAAGAAAACTTTAGAAAATACATAACTATGCAATTAATTTAATTTATATGTAGATTCCAATTAATCGCCGAGTGCCCCGTTTTATTGTCATGCAATAAAACGTTTCCAACAAAGTTATATAGCTATAAGAAATAAAAGAGCAAAGATAGCCTAGAATTTATCAATGGTGTTTACTAAATGCAAGGTTTTACAATCACATCCTTTTTACAAGATTTTATTTAGTTTCACCTGTCCCAATGTTTGTCATCATACATACATACATACATAGATTCACGCCTGTTTCCCAGAGGGGTAGGCAGAGACTACGGATTTCCATTTGCTACGATCATGACGAACTTCCCTGGCTTCATTCACTTTCATCACATTCCTTATACACGCTTTGTTTGTCATAAAATCTTGCAAATTAAATTTGATCCAGTTCCCGGTTACCGATTGAGCTGAAATTTTGCATACATGTGTAAATCGCGTGACAATGCAATATTATGATGACATGATGCTGATCTGATGATGGAGCTGGAAGGTGGCCATAGGAACTTCGCAATGAAACGATACAACGTCATCGAGTTTGGGCTCGTTTGAATCGTCTTGACGAGTAGTTTGTCTTTCAATGGTAACCAGAGTCTGATGATGGAGCTGGAAGGTGGTCATAGGAACTCTGTAATGAAACGACGCATTCATTGGAGGTATCTAAGGATCCTAACTAATATTATAAATGCGAATGTGTGTCTGTTTGTTTGTTTGTTTGTTACGCTTTACGCCCTAACTACTCGACTGATCATCATAAAATTTTGCAGACACATTGTAAGGTTAACAGAAAAGAATATAGGGTACCTTTCGTACAGAATAAGTACTGTTACTAATCTAACATACATTTACGCGAGCGAAGCCGCGGGCAAAATCTAGTATTTCTGTGGCTTGTTTACAAGAAACTCGTAATTTAGGTATAGGCCTATTATTTGAAGATAACCTGGTCTAGTGCTTACATTTACGTAACAAAATATATATACATAATGTATAGATGCTGGCGTCCGTACGCCAATAAATATTAACATACATATATTACAACTTTATTATGGGCAATCATAGAGAAATCTACATGTCTTAAGGGTTAACCATAGTATTTTCTAATAGGTATCTGAAAATCTTACTAACCGCCTTTTCATTGTACTAGAATATCGCACCTCATACCTTTCAACATGAACGAACAACAAGCAATATAATTCACACTTACGTTATCTATATTTATGTATACCTACTTAACTAATAATATAAAGAGGAAGGATTTAATAATTCGTTTGTTTATAAGGATTTAACTCAAAAACTTCTGAACCGATTTTAAACATTCTTTCACCATTAGAAAGCTATATTATCACCGAGTAACATAAGCTATATTTTATTTCTAAAAATTAGATTTCTACCTAAATTACAATAATTGAGCTCCATGGGTTTTTTGCCTATTTGCTGTCCCGTGATAGACACAATAGAAAATCTATTGTTATGTATCATATGTGATTCATCGGACAGGGAACCTGTACAAAAGTCATTATTTTGCGTGCGCTGCGAAAACTGTTGATGATACATAAAATCCTTACTAATATTATAAATTCGAAAGTAACTCTGTCTGTCTATCTGTCTGTCTGTTACCTTTTCACGGCTAAACCAATCAACCGATTTAGATGAAATTTGGTACAGATATAGTTTAAAACCTAGGGAAGGACATAGGCTACTTTTTATTGATGCAGGTACCACGCGGGCGGAGCCCCGCGCAAAAGCTAGTAGTATATAAATGCTTAGGGTATAGTGCTCATTATTACTCACAAAAATGTTCGCGATGGTATATGCCTAACTATTATAGTTAAGCCACAATAACCGTTTTTGTGCAAATAATAATTAAGATCAAATACTGGTGGAATCGGAATATCACGTGTGCGAAGCCTGGATTGCTAGTAAACAAGACAATTATTCCGTTTATTTCTCAAACTTCTACAGTTATATCGATATTAATAAAATTTGTTATGGAGATAGCCTTAAAACTCAATCAAGGACTCAGATTTAATGCTATCTCCATACTAACTTAATGTAGATACATACATAGTCATACATACATTCACGCCTGTTTCCCAGAAGGGTAATGTAATGTAATTATATCCGTCTATAATACATTATCTGTATACAGAAACGCTAACAAATATCTATGTTACAACAACAGAACAATAAAAAAAAATAGGACTCATTTGAAAGCTAAGATCTAATCACATAAATCTTCAACGTGTAATTGCACAATACTTGCATAAACATGAATTGAGAAAAGATCGGGCACAATCGTTACAAGGTTCATATTGATCAGTAATTCAGTTGACACTCTCGTTCAGCTAAGTAGCTTGGGTAAGTCTAGTAACCATTAGATTTATTGGAATAGAACTATGTATTACAGATTTTATCATTATTTATGATATACAAAGATTTAAACACTATTATTGACGTTTAAATACATTTTGTTTGCTCACAATTTATCTTTTTACCACCTTAACATAAAATAATTTCATTTGTGTCACTCAGGAGAGGTAGTATACGCAAGAACATCAGTAATATGTATGTATGGATATTCGTCCATTGTTATATAACTTAATAAATAAGGATAATAATATTATCCAGACCGAATTTCGGTCACGGCGGCCGGTCTTAACGGAGACTAGTCATCTGCGCAGGAGATACAATAGTGCACAAGTGTGTGCGCAAATACAAGTGCACTCTCTGTTCCCTAACTCTCATGACCCGATGGGACGGTAATCTGACACGACCGGAGAGAGATCAGGCGCAGGACCAACGGCTTTACGTGCTTTCCGAGGCACGGGGGTGTCTAACACCGCCAACTTCCTAACTCCGGGCTGCTATTGAGCTTTCTTAACAGAAAAACCCAATAACTTTTTGTTGGCCCGACCCGGGATTCGAACCCGAGACCTCTTGCACAGCAGTCACATTCACTACCGCTGCGCCACGGAGGCAGTTAAGGATAATAATAATATGCTGCTTTATCAAGGATAACTGCCGAATTCGGTCCGTATAACCTACTAACTAACTAATGATATTTTCATCAAACTACAACAAAAAATGTACACGAAGTAAATACTATCATTAGGTCTAATCAGAATGTGGTGACAATTGGTCACAAAGTACCCTCATCTCACACAGTACAACCGTTAGATATTTTTATGTGAGCACATCAAAAATGATAATGTTCTGTTACATTGCAACGGTACTTTTAATTGACGATATGTCAACAGGCTTCTGGTCGTGCGCCTATAATGTTAGGATTAGCTGCACTTCTAGTTTCAATACGATTACTTTATATTGGCAATCAGGCTAGCACGCAAGTCTTACTGATCTAAATTTTCGATATTTATTTGCAAACCGATCACGATATCGAGATTTAGATATACAATCTGTGCATAATTTAAGTTGCTCTTTAGATTTCATAAATTTAATCAATGGGAAGAGGATATTAATCATAGACTCACTCACAAACATAATTCTTGATGGGAATCGATATGCTGCGGCTAATGTTGCTTGATCCGTTATCGGATAAACTTAGCTTAACTTATATTTAAGTTTAATAATCTCAATATTAACGGGTAATCTTAAGATTATTATCGACGGATACATTAATACTTTCAACGCATAAATAATCTCCTTACACAGTCATCTTCTTGTAACTTTAATGCACCACAATGCCTGACTTTTACACCACGCACCAACCATAATATGTATCAATTTATACTAGTGCATTTTCTCGGCGGGGTAACATACTAAACAAGGCGTAATTCGACTATTAGATGTTTTGCATTTTACCCAACTAAGTGGTGCAAATGTGCACATTCCGAGTAAGTAACTCCAGCAAATTCTAGTTTAGCAAAAGGAACCCAATGCGTGAGAAACAAAGCGTTGAGTTGCTAACAAGACCGGGATGTTCTGTGTTCGTAACGTTTCGCTGCGAAGCCGAACAGTTGTTACCGGACACACTTAACGGTGTGAACGAAACACGATACAACCACGTCCTTATGCAATCACTAACAATGATTAAAACGCTTGACCCAATAACGGTGTATGTAAAACTTCTTAGAATGACCCGTCGATACTTCATTACTTATGTGTTTCTGCAATATTAACCTCGTTTAGTGACTACAACTACAAGTGACAATAATGATGTACAAATTATAGAACCTACTAGACGAATATAAAAGACGTTTAAATAATTCAAAGGCAAACATTTATCACGGGCTCGATCGAAGGATAACACTGTTTATTGGAGGTCAAATGTTTACAAATGATCGTCTCAGCGTTAACCTTCAGAATCTCAGCTGTGCTTAACTGATGCAGTGCAGCAATCATCTTTACCACAACGACGAAAACATCGCTTTGTTCCGCATCCAATGCTGGTAAAACAATCGCAAAAGTATTATCTGGTAAAAATTCAAGATCAATGGAAATGAGACATTCGAGAAAGCAAAGACGCGACAGCGTTTGCCGGTTGAAGAAGCTGATTTATTGTCTCACGTTAGACGTGTCTCATTTATCACGAACAGTTTTAGCGGCTAAGTCACACAAAGGATAATGCATTACCGATTTAGTAGAATCGTTTATCGAACGACATTGACGAATTCGATGAAAGATAAAACGACGACAAACAGTGCAGGGCGCTAGAAGCTTACATGTTTTGTACTGAAACAGATCAATGAGTGAGGTCCCTCATGTCGATAAAATCGAATACGCTAATTTAAGGGAAGATTACAATTTATACTATATGTCACCCTAGTAAAACTTTTTATTACTTTCGATTCCGTAGCGATCGCGTCTGTCCAAAAAAGAGGGTGGGTACTAATGTGGGAACTTTGGAAGAATAAACAGTGAATAAACTTTTTACTGTGTCGAGTCAAAGTTGATAATATGTTGCGGTGATAAATTCAATGGAGGACTTAATGACCATGTTCGTTATTCTGTCGGCGACGTACTAAGAGACCTTTTTTTTACACCACTACAATTTATAAGGTGTGGCTACAAAGACTTCACAACGAGCTAGCTTTTATTTTATCTCAAAATGTTCGTGGAATTGTTACGAAACCGATTAAAACAGTTTCTGACAGTTATAACAAAAAATATTATTGAATATTATCTCGTCGGGTTATCGCTAGAAATAGCTATGTAAATTAAAGAATTAACGATATAATAAACAAAAGCAACTCAACTCATTTATTGCATTCCGCTTGCGTTATAATTATTTATACGTTTATGGTAATGAAGTAGACAATACTTCCGGACTGATCACTTTCAAACGACGCGACGTATAATATACTAAAAGCAGCGACGATTCGCAGAATGATCCAGATATAATAAATACAAATGGAAATATGTTTTCCTGCTTCGTGTTATTGCTTTTTAAGATCAATAAATTGTATGAGGAGCTGGGAGTTACATTGACGTGAGTTTTGTGCTTTGAAAAGGCCATCAGCATCGGCCCGAGAAGCCGAAGCGGAGTGATATGAACGCAATGATTTGCTGCGGCGATAAATCCACTCGGTAGACGGGGACAGACCCGCCCGCGGCCGCCACGATAAGTGTATCCAATTACTACGATACCCTACACCGATGTTATACCACCGTGATGTATTAGACCATAAAATGTATCGTTAAAAATACTATTAAAATATATAATAAACTTTACACATTTCAAATAAATAAATCCTTGTAAAACATTAACGGGACGTTACTTTTTATTACTATCGTCTATAATTCATACCGTATTTACAAGTAAGGTACATGATTACATAACCTTAAGTAGCAAGGGGAAAGTGTAAAATCGCCGTAATAGCAATTACAAGCGTACACATACTACAATATTGATAAGAATGTTCAAACACAGCTGAAGTCAATCGGAAACACTGTAATTGAAGAATTAAATTTTCATTTGTCGTTTCTACGCCATAAAAAAGTTAAACTTTCGAATGGTAACCCGTTGGCAATTTCACCTTGCTTCAATGTATGCATATGCAGTTAACCTTTTTCCCATGGTGAGTCTCGTCTCGTTTTACACAAGAAACCGTTGAGCACTTCTGCCCGCCGATAATTAATTCTGTCCTGGGCTACTTATGTTACCGATCGTGTAGAAACCGCAGCGCCCCGCAGTGGTCAAAGAACATGTTCCATCGTACTCGTATCAGTCATTTAACTTTGCTCCAATTTCACCGGATAGTATTTTGCAATACGAAGAACATCTTGGCTAGATGAAAACTAATGCGCTAATGACAGAGAACAGACTGAATTTGCTCGTTGTGTAAGTACAGGCCGCGCACGGTGTATTTTTCATTGACAGCAGGTACGTATCTCGTGTCTAGTCATCAATCTTACCAGTGGCTACAATAATGGTACATAATCATATCGTAAAACAACACATACATCTTTGTATGGAGCTATGAATTACTGCATAAATATGCCACCTGGCCTGACAACTACATCCATTACTAAGGCTCTTTAGGCGACAGCAGATTAAGTTAATGCGTGTACGTACGTACACGGTTTAAGTGGAAACCCTATGAATGCAAAAAAGTATTGAAAGGATACAAAACAACCGCAACCCTTCCTTGTACGTTGATACTATTAGGTAGAGATTTACTCGTGGTTTTAAAAGGGCCCATCGAGATCCGTGCGGTTACCGTCAACGGACACCGCGGAAGGGCTCCGATATCGAGCACTCATAAATCAAGCAGCACATCGCCCCCGGCGCTCTGCCCTGACCCAGCTGCCTTTGTTTACCCACTAAGTTACTTTACTGATCACCTTCAGATAATAGATGTTTAGGAGAACACAATTTATACAATATCCCGCTGAATATTTTTATTTGGCCGTATCAACTTTGTCTATCGACAAAAAACGAAATACCCTTTTAACACATGAATGGATTCCGAAGACTTTTTTGTCAGAACTGACCTCGGCGTGTTTTCGATAATCGACGTCACAATTGATACAATCGCCACGTAAAAGGCCATAATGGGAGCGCGGCGATGCAGCGTCGCGATTGTAATCCACCGAGGCCGGTAGGACGGTGTGCTGTACCGGCGTCGCTCGCTGTGTTGTGCGTTTTCAACTTGGTCAGATTGTACTGTTCGCTGAATCGGCCGCGTGCTGATTCAGATCGAGGTCTGCCGGGTCGCTGGGCATCGCAACTGGCGAGTTTGCGATACTCGCGGATCGATTATCGCGCGTCACGAATTGCTAGCGAATCAGAGTATGCACCACACGCAATGTGGCTTGTCGCTGATCCTATTTTAGAAAAAAAGCACTTGCTATTTCTTGGTCCGTAGAGCCATGAATATAAATTATTTTCTCTACTTAATTTTCTGGCTAACCGTTAAGCAGCGATCCTCCGGGCCTTATAATAACATTAACTACACTGACTTTTCATTAGCAGTAACTTAAGTGTTGAGGATGTAATAACGAAATATAATTTCAAACCAGAAACAGAGTCAAAGATGTTCTCGCTAGAGCATACCTCTATAAACTCGCGAGCATGTAACCTACAGTTTCTAAGAGAAAATTCATACGGTCATATCAATCAAAGTATGCCTGTATATGAACAGACCTTATGTACCCAATAAAAGCGATCACGTAACAATATCCATTAACAATCAATCAGATACACAGGCCAGCAATTACAGCCCACGGCAAATACATCTTTATATTTGTGTAGACGTCTCGAGTCAGATTATACGGCGAGAGAATGAAAATATAGTGCAATCATAGACTGATGTCATTGCGAATTGCTTGGCCTGAGGAGGTGAATATCGTCGATTATTATAGGTCTCGATCAGTCTCGTGTGTGTCCGGTATCTTTGATACGTCGATTCCCCAAGGGCCAACATATCAGTTTATTGTTGTCTACAAATAAACGGTTTAGTCCATCCATGAAATGCAGAAGTATGGAAGTAATGTTAGCCACCATGTACGGTGTCAGCTCGGGCGGCTGGCCCGAGGGGTTGCGTAACAGCGTAACAATAGTCATTAGCAATCAATCAGACCGACTCCGGTGGGTGGCTCGGAAGGCTCGGCCTCTAAAATTGGCCCTTGCGGTAACGTTGAGAAACGTTGTTTACTATACAATAATGTAGACTCTTAGCTACATGGTCGTGATCAATACAACGCTTTCAAATTTGGTGAGCGTTAAAACTGTTGAACGCCAACCGCACACCTCGCCGAGACGACGTGTTAAACACAGGGTTTTATCGAAACTGGCCAAAGAGATACGTCGATTGCTGTGGTTGGCGGCACGCGTTCTGAACACGTACGGCCAATTGAAAAGAGCTCTGGTTATTGCGGGAAATTCAGGGGAATCGAGTTGCAATTGATGCTGCCAGGCAAGCCACACAATATGTTAGCTGTGAGATAACTACGCTGTTGTCCTGGACGAGCTTCTCGCGACACGCTTTTGTTTTGCCCTGGTGTACGAGATAGTATGAATTGTTAACTTAAACAGTGATTTTGTATAAAAAAAAATACAAATATTTCTTAGAATCCAAATGTCCTCTAATCACAGCATATATAGCAATATGCACGGTTGTCATATTACGGCAATAGGTCATTAAAGAAGCCATGGTGTAATGACAAGTTTATTGTGTTAGGTATCTCCCGGACCCTGTGTACTCTGTCGGTTATTAACCTGGCGTTCATTATAAACGTCCGGTGGTCACGCATTGCGTATTGAGGTATATGGGATATTGCGACACAAAACTGTACATCAACGTTTACCGTAAAAAATATCCAGTTGATGCATAAGAAATATGTCATCTCCCCAAAAATGGACGATCGCAAACGTGGAATTTTAATCGATGTCATGCTTCCAATGTGGTCGAAGAGGAAAAAAATAATGGTCCCTTGGCGCTTGGCGTATAGCGTTATCACGCATCAACGAATTCAAAGGATTACCTGTCGAATTTTGATGGACAAATTATGTAGCTGATTTATTAAATGAACCGTGTATTGTATAAGACTTCTTTATTTGGCCCGTTCGCAGACAGCTACGAAGAGCCATTATTGCCTCACAAGTCTGATTGATTATGTTCAATTAATTTACGTCATTTGATGGGCCGACTTTTTACGTTGGGTAAATTCGTCGATTTTCCTTAACATCATTAACGTTTATACTATTGTCCAAGATGTCCATTTATTGAGCCGGTTCTTTTGAAAGAATGACTGTAATAACATCATGAATGATGTATGGCATGACATAGTTATCATTGCGATAGATCCATGCTATTACTATTGTTTTGTTAGTGGCGTTTCATTCGATATAATATCTTGTAGAAACAATAGGGCGGTATACGCAGTCCGTCGCCCGTGGGAAGATGTAAGATAACGCCACAATCGTACTTTCATCCGATCACGCATGATTTAAGTGCGAACTAGGCGACAATGGTAACAAACAGTCACGTATGTCACTACGAATTTATTTATATCATTAAAAAAAGTACGTATTCCATTGTCGAGTTTAATGATACACTGTGTTACTGCGGTTGATTAGTGTGCCAGTGCTCTTTCTCTCATTGCTCAACAGGTAAAGAAAAATAAATAAAATTACAACCATGAATGGAGAGAGATTCAAACATTTCAAACCTACAATCTCCGATAATCCGTTTCACATCACGAACGTATTTTTCTTTTATAAACTCGAACTAAAATCTATAATAAAAACACTGTTTACCTTAATTAAGCTTAACGACGGTTATTATAGTAAGATGGATATTTGTTTGATAAATAGTTACAGTACACACTGAATACATTCCACAGTAATTCATCATAATAGAAAAGCATTCGCACGTGCAATTTTACGAAATCTTGACTTGCTTCATTTTTTATAAGTCACGTTAATCTGAGGCAACCCCAGGAAGTTTCCCCCGAGTTATAAAACTCGTACGAAGTAGACAAATTCGGTAGGAACACCTACATGACACGGCAGGCGTGTGTCGACGGAGATATCTCCGAGGCCACCGGGAACCCCTCGGCAACAACTCCAAATTGTGAAGAGTCACGCCACTGTACGATACGATTTGTCTTTGTAAGACATGTGCTACGTTTTGAAGACAATACTCCTACCAATTCCCTAATTGAGATATTTTAGAAGCTATTATTTGAAGTTTCATTAAATACAATCAGTATTTATTAGCTCAAGAAAGACTATTATGCCTAAAAGATAATTTGGGATAGTTTGAAACTAAGTTCCCAAAAATTAAAACAATACCCGCAGTTTATTTTTCTATAGCAAAATCAAATTGTTAAAAGGTGTCGTGTGTATGAAATTTTTATAAACGAACTTGTTCGTAGCTACTATGGGCCAACGTCTACCGATAATATTATATAAAATGTTGTTTAATTAGCTAAGTACCGACAGCCAGGCGTCGTATACAGATGTCGTAACACACAGATAAAACTGGAATAAAATTGTGAAAGCAGACAAACGTGAGAAACTAATACGGAATCTCCGGTTAATTTATAAAGAATTTGTGTATTCGTATGAATTTGAAAGATAATCAGCGGCTCACTTTATGCTTAATTTTAAAGTCAAATAATTCAATGCACATCCTTACTTAATACCCATAAATATGTCTTAATTATCGAATAAACTATTCTATATTGCATCCGCTAATAAAATATAGTCGAGTATAATAAATAATGAATAAATAAAAGGCAATCGACCGATCTAGATGAGCATTTAAATAGTGAAATGGACGAGATAAATTAATTATATCTTGGTCATTCCTGAGGCATCTGAATGAGCAATTGTCTTTATTTATATGACTGTACCATTATTCCAATATTTATTGCCAGTATTTCGAATGCGCTCATAAGGAATGAATCTGCAATCCTTTTAGGTACATACATGCTTTCATTCATATTAAATTTAAATACTACATTCTAAAAATTATAGTGAAAAGACAAAGAGATTTAAATGTAAATACTTATAAAGTCCTTGGACAAAGCGTGTGAATATTGTTTTTGGTAAAACAAATCGCAACGATTTCAAATCTTTATTTAAAAACGGTCGAATGTAATCTCAATTACTTTATCGCTAACATGTAAGATTAACCTAACGAATACGTTATTTGTCTTATCGACGCAAAATTGGCACAGTTGGTGTTCTAAAAAGCGTAAAGATAAGAGCAAGGAGAGAAAAACTCGGGTAACAGATATCGAGTAATGGAAACTATTATCAGCGCCTACTTATTTTTTTCGTTCTTTTGCTACAGACTTATGCCATTAGGACCTTTTTGTTCGTGTCCTATTTTCGAAAAATGAGTCATTTTATTTTTTTCAATTTAAGTTGCTTAATGTTTCCTTACACAAGACTGCAACTTTAAATAAACTTATTAGAAGCAGTAGTGCCGCAAAAGTCTTTAAACGAAATTCGAAATTTAGATAATATTATGACAAATTATCAGATAATTCGTGAATAAATATGTGCACTTGTTGTACTCGTAAATTAGGAACAAGAAACACGGGCACAACATAATACCGACCATAATAAAGATATTCAGTTTAACTGCTCCTCTATAAATATATATTTATAATGTCGATTCGTCGATATAGACTGTAGAGGGGTTGTATTACTTTGTAGTGTTCGCATTATTTAGCTCGCGGGCGCTTATAACAAACATTTTAGTTGTATGCGGCGGGTAACGAGCTATAAATCTAGTTTTAGTGCGAGGTCGATCAGTACCAAATCGCTATCGGCTGTACTCCAGCCAATACAACGCAGTTGTAACTCGTCTAACCGCAAGCTCAGTCAGCCTCTGTAAAAACAATATCAAACAACTTTTTTAGTTTTATATCCTATTAATTGCCGTCTTTATCTGCGGTGTAAAACAGACGTCAATTTTATCTTTGTCAGACAGTTTTTATCTTTGTCAATAAGTTGGCTTTAAAAAGAAAAAAATGTAGTACCTACTTACAAAACTTGACTGTTTTAATTCTATACGTGACTTCTACACTTCCGTTTGTAATACTTAGAGTTCACGAAAAGTAAAAGAAATACAAGCGATACATGCGAACAATGTATTTATTAAAAGTTCTTACCTAAATGTCTCAATTTTGGCACGACCAATAAAACCTGACCACGTACCGCGTCGTAAAAACGTTGTTTCGGGAACGAGGTTGTCGTAACAAAAATCCCAATAAAGTTTTGTGACTATCGAGTATTTATACCAGTGGTCCAGATTTGACAGCGAACATAATCATTACTTAGGTAAAATGGGACGGCGTCTACGAACCTAGATGTAGTGCTGCGACCTGAACTTTGCATATCATTATATAAATCACCACCGTCGTGACGTTTATGACCGTGTTTCGGTCGATATAAAATAAAAGTTTCACATCTATTGTAGAAACAAACGGGCCGCCATGTAAATATTATCTATTGGAAAACAGAAAATACAGTAACTCATTGACATAACGCCGATAAGATTGTGTGTACACTTTATTGGTATTACGAAAAGCTTTCATTACACGCACTGTTCAATATCCCGGTAAAATCACCGTGAGACGGAGCAACCGAAAGTCGTCCCAAAATTCATTATGTTTAAGGTTTGAATTTCCGTTATCTAACTGTAGACATTGAACTGTTACGTAACGTATATGATATCACGTTGCGGGGTAAACGATCCGACCTTCCACACGCATCGTTGGACTTTCCCGTAACATAAGTACCAAACTATGTTTATAACAAATGCTCAGTATCTACAATATCATAGATAGCTTTTACTTGTATGCCACAAGTATTACTTTTTAGTACTGTTTGTTCACAATTTCATTACTTTCTGCAACTAGTTAAAGAACGGTTTGCAGATAAAATTTGAGCATAACCGTTAGAGAAAGGTTTAGTATATGAAATAAATTATTTTTGCGTAGATATTACGTATAAATTTAGCAAAAAGATGTTATAACTTGATTGCCAATACATTAATGACATTAGTATCGTAAGAAGACGACGTCGTCGTAAAATTATATTTTATTACGACGTAGCCCTTTCAAAGGCAGTTTCCGATACTTTCCCTAGACGATATATACGTATGCATAGTTTTGTATTAAAACTAAACGATAAAACGAATATGAAATAGATATTTAATTATGATCAGATGAGTCCATACGATAAAATTAAGTATACACGGGGAAGATAAGATGCGAGGTTTATTATACATCAAGTCGTGCGTCTGTAGGACACGCACGCCCGCGAGGCTATTCAATTAAACGGCTCATTCACACTTGTCATAACTTAGAAAGTCGTCAAAGTAAAATTGTAATGAAACAATTTAACACACATAGGTACATAACGGAATCTAAAAATTACTACTGTTATTCCTAAACACCGTATTAAGAAAACGCTACTTGAAGGAAAGAGATTGATATTGCAATAAATTTACTTATATTGTTATGCGTACGGCTATCAATCGGGTTTCATGATGACTTTTTGTTAACAAATTATGTTCTAACGTTTTTAAACTAATAAATCTCAGTAAATTAGTTAAAACGTGGTATTGAAACTTTCTACAAAGGCGAGCCGTACCTAAATAAGCATCACGTGTTGAAGGGGCCCCCACGTGCGGAGTATCTCTCCTGCAAAGTCACGTGTGTCCGATTAGGACCCAGGAGCCAAACAGCGGCTATTTCTGTACGGGACTCATCTTTCTCAATTTGTTACTCTCGACCTGTGCTTGTTGTCGAATAATGACGTCCTCTGACAGACCATACTCAATTGGTAATTTACGCGTAAAAATTTTTGAAGTGAAATGCAAGGAATAAAATATTCGTATGGTTGACGGATCCGAAATGATGCTTCATCTCTCCGTTAAAGAACGTTGTATTATATTTTCAGACGTACTCGGCACCCATTTCGTTGTATTAAATCCTTAATTTGGTTATTACTACGAGTATGTTTTATGTTTCTATGAATTGGGCATTAGTTTTATAGACATTCCATCAATAGTCGTTTAGATTTTATGTCAGTTTAATAGATTAAGAAATAATAGCTAACTCCTTGTAATCGCATTATTTTTATTGCTATATGTTTCGGCTATATACTTTTGGGTTTGAAATCAGCTGCCAAAGAAACAAAGCTAACTTTGTTTTATTAATAAATTCTTGATCGAGAACCGTAAGTAGGAAAACATACATACAAACATTGTCACGTCTATATCCAAAAGGGATAGGCAGTGGTACGTTACACCCAAATTTCCCCACCTATAGTTTTAGGTTTCACTAACCACGAAGAAAGCCTTCTGTTGTCTACCTGGCATATTGGCAGACTGCTGCTACAGAATATTTCTTGACAATTCTTCTTCTCCCTAGCCTTTATTATTCCCAAGTCACTTGGGGTCGGCTTTCTAGTCTAACCGGATTTGACTGGATATCAGTTTTTACACGAAGCGACTGCCATCTGGCCTCCGCAACCCGAAGGCTAACGATACCCTAAGGCTAGACCAGTGTCAGGGTATTAGAGGGCACTGACTTCCCAATAACGACCGCCATAGATGTTCATAGCAGCCGGGACCGACGACTTAACGTGCTCTGCGAGGCACGGAGCAGGCGATAATTGTCAATCAATACACACATAATTTCGAAAAGTCATAAACTTCCGAAAGTCAGAGGTGCGCGACGTGGGTTCGAACCCGAGACGCTCTGCATTGCAGTCTGTTGGTCTCCCCACTGAGCTATCGCTGCTATTTCTTGACAATAAAACGATATATCGACGATCCGAGTATAATCGGTGACAATACTCATTAATGCGTCTCAAGCTTTATTGTAATAAGTTTCAGATTGTTCCTCAAAGATACATACATTAATAAAGTACATAGACACACGAAATGTCGTAATCTAATAATTAGTCTCTACAACTCAAACAATTCTTGCTTAGGAATGTCACAAAAGTTTTGATTCATGTCCCTATTAGTTAGCCCAGTTATATAGACACAAACAGGTTTAGGATTTACTTTGAAGATATTTGGAAGTTACATCACCAACATCAAAGCGAAACCGAAAGGATGGAATTGATTAATATGGAACGATACACACATTGCTTTACGTCTATATCAACGAAAGGATAAGCAGAGGTTTAATCACCCAGATTTGGTCAGATATGGTTTCAGCCCAACGTTATATGAATCGAGCTCATTGTTGACCACCTTGTGCAATTCTAGTCAGTACTGCAAAAATTTCTTAATTCAAAATCCTAATATTACGTGGTCCGACAAGTCGTTGGAAGCCGAGACCTCTATCACTACTCCAGAGGCAGTTTCTAAAGTAGTGACAGTACAATATTAATAATCTACGTTGTAAAACAGGCACTTAATATGATAAGTTCAACCCGCTGGTACGCAAATTCTCGGCGCCGAGTAAAGCGTAGGACTAAAACAAGTCATTAAGACTGCCGAGCGAAATGTGCCAAAACAGGCGGTCACAGTTAAGTGAATAAAATCAACACTTTTTGTTTAATACAAATATAAAATATACATTTACCATAACAATTAATGTGTTTACAATTACTCCGTGTAAAAAACTTAAAATATTTTCGCCTACAAAATTACGTAAATTTGCACGAAAAATGCAAAAACGTTAACTCGTGTTACGTGATTTTTAGATTATAACAGTAGAAATCTATCCTATTTTACAACTTAAACGAAACAACTATTTAAGTTATATTACAATTTGTCCGTCCCAAATATTTAAGTTATTGGTTGACAATAAAGATAGATACATATTTATCAAAAAAGCACTTCAAATCCTCCATACAATTTTACTATAGCGGCCGCGCGCCGATTTGAATATGCGCCGCACGAGATCTGTCATTATCTGTCTTACGCTAGACGCAGTCTTAATAAATAGAACGGGTGAAATTTAAACTGTTTTATCGCACACTTACATCCTGGGTAATGTATGAAAGCCGCGCCCGAATCGAATAAGGAAGACGATAACAGTGACCTCGCAGCATCTTTTATCGCGTGTTGTGTCTTACGATGATACCCCGACGTAATCTCGAAACGGTTTCATAAAGCTCCTACGTTATCTGTCCCCCGGCCTTCCCGACTGTTTGATATTCGTTTTAGTGAAGCCTTGATAAAACACTTTTTAATAATACCGACGTACAAACATTGAAACCGCACTGTTACGTTATCTGTTTACTTTGACAGTTAATGTGAATGTTTCTACGTATGTTGTTCCCTCCCACGAATTAAACTCAAATATCTTATAGATAGCAACTACACATAAAAGTACGTCATGATGATAGCAAGACGATATTTTTAATATTTAGCCTTAAATTATACTGTTCAAATATTTATAAAACAATTTTGCTGCATGTTGTAAATACTTGTCTTACACGATATTTGAGTTATTTTATTTCGAAAGCTCGTGATAAGAACGCACTAGAGACGGACATATCCCGGAGGCATCGATAGTCGGCGGCAGCACGCGAAACAGAATCAATCGAGCCGAGAGAGCAGCTGAGCAACTTTCTCACCGCTCTCGTATCGACGCGGACGGGACCGGTGCGGTGCCTGCGTACGCGCAGTCTCACGCCGCAAACTAACAGCGTTTTGAATCACCTACGCTTCTTTCAATTACAGAGCACACCAGTCAGAATGACGTCAACGAACTTTTTTCAAATACAAAAAACCAAATTGCTCATTGCGAGTAAAAAATCCTTTATGTAGTGACAGTCATTTGGGATATTATAGTTATTAACTCCGTTATTCTAAATGTAAATATTCTTTATGATACTGCGGCATAGACGAGCAAATATTAACATTTTAATATGAAGCCATGTCACGGAATAAAACAATAGAACCTCGGTAATATTCCGTCACAGATACTTATACGAAACACGGTGTTTCATTGTTCAATGAACTTTCCTTTCATAAAAAAGCTTATCGCTTTAGCTATCGTCTCCATTAAAAGAAAAAATACGTTTCCTACTCATTGATTTTCACGTTACACATTCACCAAGCGATCAAAGTAAATCAAGGAACCTTTGATCTATCGTACATATTGTAGGTTTCTAGGAACTATATATAGAATTCAACATAAATCTTGTCTCATCAATGTTGGCAATTTGTCCACGCTTGGTTGAATTTAATAAAAGCTTCTTAGACAGTAGACAGACGGACGTTGCCTTTGAAAAATCTCTTGAGGTTAAACAATGGACATAAAAGTTTTATAGCGTGTGGAGTCAACTAATTAATGAGCGTTGTTCGCTCGTCACTTGGTACACACTAGCTAAGTGCAAGAACATCGGGAAACGCAACACTATATCGGCTTTCTCCTGCGACTCGAACAGCTTTATCGGCTCGCGCCCATAGAAAACTGCCAGGAGAAAATTATGAAATCACACCACCGAGCCGCACCGCTCTCGTCGCAGACTTACACAAATGAAACTTTATTTGCAACGCCCGCTTTATATTGTAACGGTTTACTTTTATATATTTATAGCGATATTATCCGCGCCTTCTCCTTAGCGTGGGCTTGTACACAGATAAACTTTCATAAGGATACAGATACATCTCTGATTCGGCGAAGCGAACATAATGAAACCAACAAGGCTGTTTGTGTCTGAATATTAACACAATCATAATAAAATGGTGCGCGCCATAAACAAAAACCTATGCATTATAAATTAAATATAAAGAAACAAAAAGGTAAACTGAATTCGTCGTAATATATTTCATTTTAGTTATTCTAACGTAATTTGTATATAGCTGATATAACTTTTTCGATAGTATGCGAAACAAACATAAGCCTATTACATAATATCGAAAAAGTTATACATATTTAAAGTACCTATGTGACGCAATACAGAAACGAAAGAAATGCTAATGTGGTGTTAATTTTATAATTGTAAATGGCAATTACAGAGAACGCTTTAAAAGTAAACGTATGTATTTACAAACAACGACTTTCATTGTAGGCGGGTTTGTAAAAGGCAGGTTGAATGTACTGTTAATACGATGTTTTTAAGAAAACGCGATGAGATAAATTAAGATACAACGATTCAATGTACCTACTGTTGTTCTGGTAACTGGAAATTTGCTTAGTTTTACAATAGAGTCTAGGTTTAATTCCACTGGTTCTTAATTCTATTATATCAAACGAGACAATCTAAAGCGTTACAATATAAAGTTATTATATTGTAACACCTTTGCCTGACTTCACTTCATACCTCTATATATGTATTATGCTCATATTTCAATAGCTAAACTCCAAGTCCGACGTAATATCAGACAGCACGAGCTTATTGCCTTATATCAGACAAGGCTTTAGATTACTTGATGCTACTGAGAATATGGTTACAGACGAACCCCTTACTGGCGTCGCCGTCGAGTAGATGGGCATACACTCACGTTTACACTATTGGACCAACAAGGCTACCCGTAGAACACGTCTTCTTTCTTCTTCTTTTCGTGTGGTTAGTGGCCAACCTGTTATCAAGAGTTGTTCAAGCCGCCCGTAGGCCTCTGACATGGCTTAACGACTGCTGTCAATTTAACAACAACCGGGACCGATTTTTTACGTGCCCTCTGAAGCACGGAGACGCTCAGATGAACTACCACTAAGCGGTCACCCATCTATATACTGACCGCACCCAACGTTGCTTAACCTCGCTAATTGTTTACCGATCAGTGAGTGCAACGCTATGAAAATTCTTAAACATAATATAATTTTTAAGCTCCTGTAGGTATCGGCTAGTCTAATGCAGATGCGTTGTTTACCACAAATGGATTGCGTAAAGTTTGGCATACTGTGGTCTACAGTAAATGGCTTAGCCATCAAAACTAAAAGCACATAAAAAAATAAATTACATGACGCATAAATCAGAATTAACGACAACTATGTATAGTTTTGAAATAAAACTAGCCACGAAGGTATGCTAATGGAAATCACCGTGTAATTCTGTATAATCCGTACACAATGGTAAAGATGATTTGTTATTAAAACCGGACCGCGTTGGACGCGTCGAGACCGCATGACGTTCAAGCCCTGAATACTTCATTAGATGACTATACGGAATCGTTAATAATTGACAGAGAGGTGCAATAATCAGTTACAATACATTTGCACATCATCCCGCGATCTTTATGCAAAAGGCGCTTCTTCGCGATTTTGCCCTGTAATTATTTAAAGTAACTTTCTTTAGCTACTATTATTTACGTATAAGATTTGCAAAAATATACAAATAGACCGATATATCGACCGACAATAAAAACTCGAATCAATTGGTTATCATATACTAAATAGAAACGCATACAAAGCTGTACATGAATTAATATAATAATATAATCAATTACACACATTCGGCTTGAAACAAGAAAGCCTTCCGAAACCATGCGTTACGTGGAAGCAAAATGGATTATAATTTCCACCGTAACATAAATCAATGTACATTTAACATTAATCGCGTGAAGACATGCGATTTAACACTGCGCCCGATTCAAATCGTACGTATGGTCATAAGAAAAAGTACCTTTTTTATTTATCATAACGATAATTTGCACGATCCTCGACAGTGCGTCGGCCGTCGACCCAACTGCAGCATCCACCACTACTTTTAAATTAAAATGTCCAATACAAGTCGTTTGTCTTCACATGTATGTCTCTACGTGTGAACTAATGGGCGACAAGCATTGTCTCTTTTTATACTAAAAGGTTCATTAACACTGGCAAATACAAAACAAAAACCATTAAAATCAACTTGAATATTGTTTCAAGGTTTATTTTTGATTCACTACAGGATCGAACGAACAACTTTGTGGTTCAAAACAAATTTGTATGATATATTATTTCCTTTAACGTTAAGACGTTTAATTTAAGAATTTGTTTATAATATTAATGATGCCGCTCGAATTTCTGACCGTCCTACAAAGGAACAGGAGATTACAAATGCTTTTTTTTTTCGAAACAAATTACCTTGTATAAATCTTTTACTATCGCCACTTACATAAAAGCGACGATCTGCGTCTCACGAGAACACATTTTCTAAGGCAAGGAAGTCGGTTTTCTACTTCAAGCCGTAGATTAAATCAGCTCAAGCATATAATATTTATCCTGTGCGGTGCGGAAAGGCGTCATATCTCGTCGGGTGGCGAGTGAAAGCCGCGTGAAACTTCCGAACGGAAGCGAATCGGCTTTCTACCCCCGCCTCCCGTCGGTAGCGAAGAAAACTAACCCTGAGCAAACTAGGTGCCGCGTAGATAGGGCGTTGACAGCTATGCGGTTTACGATCCCATTTAAGTGTTAAATGTAATACTACACTGGCTTTCCAATACAATGTTGCAAAATACATGCGTACTTGTTTTCAATTTATGAATAGTCAGTGAAGAAAATTATTTATTAGAATGTAGGTAGTTGAAAGATGACAAGCTACATTGAAATATTCGACTGTGTGCTTTTAAATTTATTACACTGACTAGACTACTGCCATAGTAGATGCGTGTAACTCATCTTGTGCGAATGTGTTCTATGTTCTTAATTTTCACTTGACATGAAAACTGTGCTGCCTGTATGTAGATAATTTTTCCGTTATGTGTCTGGATATTCTTTCAATCCATTTTATAATGTAGGTATATTAAATCAAAGCTTAATAGGCATTGTAGCGTTGTAAATAAAAGAAGCGTGAAATTTTATTGAAGATAATTATTCCATTCATCAAACTGTAAACAAGTGTCACGACTCAAGTTTCAATCAATTCATTCTTCATAAACAGCAGTAGCAGACTAGTAAATTACGTCAATACAGTCACATCTGTACAAATGTATAAAATTGTATTCGACTCGAGAAAACGACTGACAGTCAGCTCCAGAAATATGAACCCACACAACTCAGACATAGAAATCTTATGTATTATTGTTACTTATACAACTCGCAAGAAAACAGAGCAATACAAATATAATTTTATGTAATATTATAATAACATTAAATACATGCTTATTCAACGGTAAAATCGATATTATACAAATAAGAAAATAAAATAAAATCAATTTAATTTCCTTCAATCCACGTACCGCGAGCGGAACGAACTCAAGCCTGCAATGTCTGATGCATATTTAATAGTCGTGAAGCACTCATTTTAAATTGGACTGTTGCCTAAATTTGAAACCAGTTTCATTGATTTTCAGACCTCAAGGATTCCAATTAATTCGCGCATTTTAAGATGGTTGGTGTTAGCATATTTTAAATAATGTCAGACATTGTGAATCGCTTATAGCTTCTTGTTGCTAAGCGAAAATGACAAGCAGAGTTCAGCGAAATCACCTATTAACCTAGCGACTTAAGTAGTATCCGACTTAAGAAGTGCATCTATATTTCTTAGACTGTAAGAAGTACAGAATGTACTTCTTTACTCTACAGAAGATAACAACATAATAACTAAGCGTTTGTTTTCCTGCCATGAATAGAATTTCTTGAGTTTTGCAAGAAGATACTGTGCTGTCATTAAAGGGTACCAGAATGACTTGCGCTTGCAACCCAGCGATTTTTACAGCTTTCAGCTTCATGGTGTGGCAAGTTTTGTAGGCTACAACTATCACTTACCAGGCTGGCTGTGTGTCGGTTTGCCACCAAAGTTGTTTCTAGCCAGAATTGAGTCACATCAATAATAATAATCTAATGGATATAATTAAAATCGAACACTATTCCCTCTCATTAAAAACTGTATCGACAATATCGTAGTATTTTTTTCATTGGAACCTGTTAGGTGAATACACCTGTACCTAAGTGGCAGGCAACAGATGTTCGTAGTGAATATATTTAAAGCGGCGCTAACCGACTGGCTAAGGCATTTAATTGCAATTCAAAGGTCGTGCTTTCGATCCGAACCCATTACACAGCGGCCGTGTAGGTACCTACTAGTAACACAAGTATTTAGCTTAGTTTTGGGGATTAATAAAATACTGTGAATATGTAACACAAATTGTTAAATATTCTTGTAGCAAAAATATCTCGACCTGATATGGGTTATGTCTATTAATTTGGAGTGCTAGTGTCC
Organism: Catocala sponsa; assembly: GCA_963564715.1. Classification (NCBI taxonomy): domain Eukaryota; kingdom Metazoa; phylum Arthropoda; class Insecta; order Lepidoptera; family Erebidae; genus Catocala; species Catocala sponsa. The sequence continues at coordinate 5,849,476 of OY751337.1, forward strand.
ATCACTATCAAAAACGTAGAAACATAATTATATCTATTAATATAGGGCTAATTATATAAAACGTTTACTAAATTGCAGGTTCCAGATTACTAGTAAAACCCCTTTATGTAAAAATTAATTCACAGTCACATTAATATTCAATGCATTCGGGATTCGAAATCGAAAGCACTCAATCGCATTATATCGAATGCGACATTTATTAATAATATTGATAACGTTAAAGTAGTATTATAATTAAGTCGTCGTGTTAATGTCACTAGTCTTGTTGCGATGCACACTGATAACTGTACAAGACATACAAATTACATATAAGCAATCCAAATCTCTACAAAATCCTTGGATAATATGAAAGTGTAATATTTACGCGATGCAAAGGAATACAAATCCCAGTATTCTTATTACAATGGGCTTATTTAGTTATGCAACTGCGAGGCAGACTTTTCTCCTTTTGACTTTGCAATGCCTGCTGCGAAGTTGGGAACTGGTGCAGTCAAATATACAGCAATTTTTAAACATAATTTGGCCAACTTGTGCAAACGAAAAGCAAGCTACCAAACGCCATCTCGTTGCCCTTTATACTTATTCAGCCGACCTCGTCTAACTATAAATACGGTGCAGCATTTGATAAACAGCGACTACTAAAACTTGTGGTCTATTAAAACATTTATGTCCGAAATGACAAGGAAACGGCGTAAAACAAGTTTACATCGCACATATTCCACGGTTATTACGTGTAACATTGTCTACATGGTGTTATGTTTACCTTACATTGTCGGAGACTTATATTAAACAAGTGCGGCGATTTCTATAGGCGAACGCGGCAAGGTCAGGCGCCACGTGCGCCCCGGTGTCCATTGTGTTACGTGTGAACAGAATTGCTTGATTTAAATTATTCCATACTTTTCTACGTAACATGTCGACATAAATAATTTCCTCTACAATTGGCCGTTTGAGATAATTATTTTGGACATGAATACATAATGAGGTGAACTAACTAATCACTTATGAAAGGAAACCGTAAAAAAATATGGATGTCCTCCACCTCGTTTGTGTAATTTTGATAATCTTTATTTATCTATGTGTTTTGCAATCTTTAGAACTATGAAATTTGCCTTAAGAACGTTGACGTAAATTAAATAGAAGGTTGTGATTTGAAGTTATAGAGCATAATTTATGATAGTTATTTTATGTATATATTTTTATAATACTAAAAGTTATACACTTATGTGCCGTTCCCAAACTTGCGTCGGTTGACTTGATATCATAAGTTGACACAACCTAATTTCCGCGGATACTTTGCACTTTGTTCTCTGGATAATTTTTCCCTTCTTCTACGCATCAGTAGAGACTAATATCTAGTCTAAGAAATAGTAAACGCCTTTAATAATGAGTAAGTAACCTCGCTAACTATCAATGCTAAAAACAGTAAATATGACCCCCCACAAACCCCAGACGCAACTAAAAATATTTTTAAAGGCCCACAAAGCACACGTTTCTTCATAAATAAATTAAGAAATAAAGCACTGAATGCACACATCCAGTATAAATACCTTATCACGCAAGGCCTAAACATATCTGACGGAATGTTATCGTATACCTTAGCCAAATCCTTCCGAGAGATAAAGTTGCTGTAATGTTGCTTTATAAAGTAAACAAAACGCCGACAAGACTGGTCATAAGCGTAAGTTACGTGTACAATAAATATTACTATAATATGTGTAATAATCTCACATAATATAAGTGTCAACAAAGCGGCGAGTCCGTATAGCATATGTAGCAATAAAAATGTAATGTTGTCACAGAAACTGTTATACGCGTTCATAACGCGCAATATGTGATGTTGCGTAAACAAATAACTAAATATGAGACACCGTGAGCAGGAGATTAACTCACAATATGCTCTAAATTTACGTCTTGCGAGAACCGTGAGTTCATCAAAGAGGAAACATGTAAGATTTTGTTTGTGTGGAGTTTATTTTTAACTGGCAGAACTGATTGGTACAGTATGACATAATGCGTCATTGCTTGGTATAGATTGCAGCATTTATGTTTAATGAAGGTAGGATGTTTCCTACCTTCATTGGATATAGATGGTACCGGACTTGCGAACTTATAGATTTGTATACAAGATCAGTAACAAAACAAATATATAATACCAAAACAAAATTTTTGTTCTATTGACAAAGGACTACTCTTGTACAAGCATATCAGTTTATTCAAGGAAATTATTATGTACCTAAGTTAATCCATACCTAATAATTGCATGATTCACTTATAAGAACAATTGCAAGACTATAGCGACAATCCCTGTGTCGCATTACAAACAAAGAACATAGTAACATTTGACTTGGTTCGACTGATCAAAAAGTATATTATGACCACAATAATTTTAATGTTTCAAAATTCATAATATACTTTTTTATTAGTTCTGTAGTTCATATAATGTCTACAATTGTTGGCACTACGATAACGTTGAGAGATATTATATCTATAGAAAACCACATAATTATGTAAGTAGGATGATGATCACGATGTCGACCACGATTTCTTAGGAACGAGAAGTGAACATGAAACCAAATATCAAATAAAATACAGCAAATCGTGTTCACACTTAATAAGATGAAATTTAACACTTGTAAAAAATGTAACTTTAGCGTTTTCATAACAAGCGTTGAAGACTATGATTGACAGCGTCTCGAGGATACGTAGAGGTTAAATTTTAAATAACTAAAGATTTTAACAAAATATACGAGCATGGACGGCTAGCGACATCTGATTAATAGTCCACCTAATGTGTTCCAACAAAACACTACCAGAAACAGAGTCGCGCTAATTATATCAACGTATCGCGTTAGATGTGCTTGCCAAATTTATTGCCCAACCACAAAGTTATGTTGTTAAGAGGCATTTCTTGGAATAAATCTACGACGGATATACCTACAGACAATGGTGCCTATTCTGGTGTTCATCACACTAAACTAATATAAACGTAATAGTGTAAACGAAAAAGTCTTTGTGCGTCCATTCATTCGCAACGTCAAGGAAACAAAATTAGGCGAATTACTTTAGAAGCGGCATTTTTACAAAATTATGAATAGCCTAATAGTGTGCAATATTAAAAAATATATAAGGTAAACCGTATATGGCGTTACGTGTCTTTCTGAACCGCATTTTCTATAATAAATACAATACAGTAGCATTTATTTATGTATGCAATTTGTATTGCAGAAACGACATGTTTCTTAGGAAGGTCAGGTTTAAATAGTCAATATTGATAAACATTTTATAAACTTTTATAACTATCTACATGTGCTTACAGACTGGACTACTATTCATTTTTGCGTTGATTAGCGGAAACTTATTCACAAATTAGCAAGACAAAATTAGGACAAAGGAAGTGCATACGCCTGTTCTGCGCGGTCATAAAGCTGAGCCACCGGTCATCTAGTTAAGATTCAATAGGAAAGTCATCTAATGGGAATTAAATATAGTAAAATACTCGATAGCACCATAAAAAGAAATGATTTTAGTGTTGGATTAAAGGAAAGGTTACTTATTTATATATCTACTAGCTTTTGCGCGCGGCTGCGCCTTCGTGGTACCTACATCAATAAAAAGTAGCCTATATCCTTCCCCAGGTTTTAAACTATATCTGTACTAAATTTCATCTAAATCGGTTGAGTGAATTAGCCGTGAAAAGGTAACAGACAGACAGAGTTACTTTCAAATTTATAATATTAGTAAGGATAGTAAGGAAGTAAGGATGTAACAAAAGGTTTGATTATGCTATTTGGACTTTACCCTGGCGGTCCCTTTTATGTCGTTTCCGTCGGGTTTGCCACTATTCCGTGAAAGTTTGTCTTACGGATAGTCATTAACAAAAATACCTTTTATTGCGTGTAGATAAAGCTATTGTATTTTAAAGGAGCGTAAAAGAGGTTATGTCGTAACGTACAAAAGGGTAAGTATACTGCAATGTACAATAAGTTGAGGCACGTACATATACATGAACAAATGCAACACTGCAGTACATGCGCAATATCATGCAATGGCACAAAAATGAATCGTCTGCATTCATTTTTTCGTGACATTGACCAAAGCGATGTCCTTGTCATAGTGTCATTGTATACAAGATCTGCAAATGTCTTCGTAATAAATGCACATGCATGCAAGTGAATAATGTGTCACGATATATCACAACTGTAGAAAATATTTGTTTTTTTTTCAACTTATTACGGAATATTTACCTACTAGCGAAAATGTTGGAAGTAGGTTTGATTAAGCTGTGAATATATTTCTGTTCCTGCCAGCATATTTACGCTAAAAAAAAATTAAGCATTCATACTTGTTTGTCAAGTGTAACGAAACTTAACATAATTTAAATATTGCTTTGTTACTCCACATTCTAATTCAGAGGTTCCCAGACTTTTTTTCTCATAGACCACTTTCAAAATTTAGCTGGTTCCGGTGGACCCCCTGCAGCTAAACAAGTACAAGTAAAAAATTTGATAAAATCTCTACGGCCTGAAATTATTTTTTGTTTTTAGAATTTCTCGGAACTGAACCTACCATTAGTAATCCTCTACCGAAAAATCGAAAACCACTGGTACTGAATATGGCATATGCAAGTTTTTATAAGTTACGAATTGTGAACCCCCATTTTTTGTCACGCCAACGTGACCCTTGTCGAGTCTCCTGTGGACCCCTAGGGGTCGACCTGGACCACTTTGGGAACTAATGCTCTAATTGAATACTATTGTAACATAAGACGAAAATAAATATTGCGTAGTCTTTAGTAGAACTACATAATTATGTTATTAGAAGTTTTTTTATACTTTACAGTGAAAATATTATTTTTATTGTTAAGTAACACACATACATATATATTAGATTATCCGCTTGCCTAAAAAGCTAATTATTGTATATAAATGCATGCAATTAATGCAGAAAGAATGCATAATATATAACATAGATTTTTTTATATGTCATTATGTGTCACATGCTCAAGCCATTGCCAGTATGTGTAGCTACTTTTAATGAGTGGAAATAGGTAAATAAAATATGAAAGTCTTTCGAATACGTAAATAACAAGATAGAATAGAAGATTAGTCAAAAAGATTTTCAAACTCGTCGTAGTATAATATTCCGTAGAAATTAAAAAAATATCGCTTGGAATCAATAAGTACTAAATAATCTGACAATTCTTAATTATAGATGCCTTCTAAATCTTATTATTATCTCTTTATGTATATAAAAAGAAATCATATCGTAGCGTATCGTATGGCTAAAAAATACTACCCAAACAAATAAAATTATATTTTCACTGTCCGATACTATTTTAATAATACAAACGACCTTAATTTCAATCGGTTTCTATCTAATCAGGCAAATGTTAATTACTGTCCTTATACAAATATTGTTAGTAAATAATCAACTTTGGCTAAGTATCGTCTCATTAGGTACAATATTTCCGTTGCCAATAAGAGCACAATGGACACGCGTAACTGAACGCCAGCTGTTTGGACTACAATAGAAAGTAGCTTTGAAAAGTTACGTAAACGCAAGTTGTTTACAAAATAAGTTTTGTATTTTCAAATCGGTCTCTCAACCATCGATAGTTTCCTTATTGTTTAACCGATTATGCTTCATATCAATCGTCTCTGTGTAGCCAGATGTAGGCTTTCTCAGACAATATTGCGTAAGTACATACATACGTAGTGCACACAATAAGATTGAATATTATTTTTCATAGTTTACGATAACAACAGTATCGCATTATGATAAAAACAAATCGAGAATAATAAAATGTACGTTCAAGAATTTACCGACCATGTACTCGTGTATAACGAAAATGTATGTCGAAACACATAACAAATTGAAATAAAACAACCACTATTACATCAGGACATGGTAATTTATTGTACAAAAATAGTGTGCGAGTGTGAACTCATGCCTCACAACATACACAAACAAATATGAAACCTATTTTTATGTATAAAATGCATTCACTCAGTATGTTAGACATAGCCTATTTCTGTTTATAATATAGTGAGGTGTATCGTTGAATTTTACAACCACGTCTGCCACACCCCATATAATCCCAACACAACGACAGACGCAGGCGTATATTCGACAAGAGCGCACATAGACGAGGAGTGTCGACATATATAATATTACATATATTAATCCTAGACGTAATAACAGCTTAAGCTTTTCAAATCTGATTACACATCGTTAATAGTCAACGCGAAGCCAGCCAGACTTATCGTCACGTAATAAAGAAGCTATTGCCCCCTTCCTTTTCAATAAAAGTATACATTAAATGAAGGCGGCCCAACTTCGAGGCGATCGGTTTTAGTATAATAAAGACATCTATAAATAACCGATCGTGGGATTTGCGCTAACACGCATTAAAATCTGAATTCGAAGAAGATAAGGCGATGTAATAACTCCTCGTCTTCGCCCGAGTCTGTCGTAGAGATAAAAAAAAGTGAAGCAAAAACCAATTTATCATGTCGTCCCACGCACGCGCCGAGCAATATAAGCAAACATACAAAAAAATAAAAACGTAAAACATAGAAACAGCCCGTAGAGTGTAAAACCCAACGATAGAGACTGAACAACTGTACAGTCCATGAATAACTTAGTTATATTCACATTATCTACATTATGGAACTTTATCTGGCATCACCTACTCCATTGGACCCTCGCATAAACAAAAAGACAGACAGACATACGGAAAAGGTACATTTTAATTCGCCGTTTATCAATGGATTTTACGATACTTTTTACAACTTATACGTATGATAATACTATCACGTTGTTAATTTATTTTATGATGCACAATAAAATTTTCTGTTACTTTGCATCTTAACAATCTCATGCCACACATAAAAATAAATATATCTGAATGAATCACTGCCATAAAAACGGATCCTTTTCTATTTATCCGTCCACCGAAGACAATTATTTCATACGGTCGAAGCGGACAGACAAAATCTTAATGTTTTTTGACAAAATTGTATACAATGACATATCAAAGATAAAATCTTAGAGCGCCGTACACTAAACAGGCACTTCTGTATACACGTTTTAAGAAATAAAGATAACCAACTAGTACGAAAAGTTTTTACATAGATATCATGGTATTTAATCTACGGCGCACCTGTTATGTAACTAAAAGAATGAGAAACGTAGAAACGCGAGATTAACATACTTAGTAAGCTAAGTCACGTAACAGTCAGGAAATAATAGTAATTTCAAATGCTAACAAAGATTTGCGATCGCAGCGATGAAACGTGATGTAAAGTGCAAATAATGATAAAGATGATGAGCACTTCAACGATAATGATTACTATGACTATGATAATGATTCTTTCGTGGATTTTGATGGTGAACGTGATGTGATACGATGTGCAATGTTCGAACGTGCTCATCAATCGCTATATAAAACGAATAATAACATTACTCTATAAAAGTTTGATAGGTGGAACGTGACGAATGGTTATGTTTTTAAGATTCGATTAAACATTCTGATAAGAATAATATTGAAATCGAAAATTTTCCGATAAGCACATAAAATTCAATTGCAGTTTTAGCTTGAAACGTTAATACCAGTATACTAAATATTCATATAGAATGTCGGAGAGAGCCGAGACTTAGTTGGGATGAAAAAAGTCATTAATGGTATAAACCGGTGCGCGCGCACGAGGCGCCACCCGGAACGGCGCGCGCGGTGAAAACCGCGGGAAACCGCAATAGTGAGCACGCCGCCGCAGCCGCGAGAACCGTGTCAGTAGTGTGAAACGCTAATTGCACACGGCGAGTTATGGCGGCTCGACACATCGCACCAACCGTACGTTTCACTAAATTGCAATTGATTTATATACCAACTATCATATATTCCGATCGAGACTAACGTCACAAATATTTCTTAATCTTATCCGCAAATAACTGTACTCGATTCTACTATACATCATACCTACTTATTAAGATGCCGACGTCTGCTCGCAAATAGAAATTTTCACAAGTCGTTAGCAATTATTCTATATGAAATTTCTATGCAAACTCGCATACTTTCCTACGGGCGTCAATGACAAACGGCGAATAGTAAACCTCTCTACGTGTTCCAGATAAAGTTCCTCGTCAGTTTCCTAAGCTATTGTTATCAATAAATTAATTATAGAATCTACAGGAAACCGATTCGGAGATCTCAATTTTAGTGGGTCGTGATGAGACGCTCCGTGCATGCCTCGCTGAGACAATTTGAGTCCAGCTCAAATGGCGAGCGTAGAGCCACACCTGGACTGTTCGACAACACTAAAGTTCCACTTAACATAGCGCGCTACTCGAACACGAGTATCTCAGGCAGTAACTAAGGCTAAATCACAAATGTTGCGCGAGGAGTCGCCGACCAGCAACGCCGGCGAGCACCCAGCATCGGACACATCCTCACTGTTTTTGCCATCAGACTTGACACTAGATTCAACTCTATTGTTATTCACCACACTGTTCACTTTAAGATCGTTGCTCGCGATACATCTGTTCACAACACTTTCACTTTTATCGGCGAAGAAGGAGCGTCGGTCGGAGTTCGTAGCCGGGGGCGAGGTCGAAAACAACTTGATTTCCAGGTCACGGTGGCCATTCATAGAGGTGACAATTTCCGAGGATATGTCTAGGGCGAGGGGAGAGCGAGGTTCCGGCGAGCTTTCCCTTCTCGTTGGTGGGAACAATGAGTAGAGATTAGGGGCGGAAAACGTCTCGCCGCTATTAACCTCTCGTCGTTCCGGAACCCGCGAGGAAGGGTCGCTCCAGCTGCGTCGTAAAGTCGTATCCGCTCCTCTTTTGCCTAGAGGTCCCACTACTTTCATAGACTCTTCTAATTTAGTAGGTGCAAAATCACCGCACGAATTCTCATCAAGTAAATCTGCGATGGAATCAGCGTCCCAAATTTGTCCCACCGGGTCACAAAGACGACACTGACACGAACTAACCGCAGATTCCACCGGCGAAGCCGCCTCCGCTATACCAAATCGGGTCGCTTCCAATGCTTCTCCTAATGCTGAAACTCGATACGTCTCCGGCGGTGGATCCGGGTATTCTAACACTTTAACGTCTAAGCGATAAGGCAAAGACATTTCCCGGCAGTAAGTATCCTCATATATACCGTGCGACGAAGTTAAACTAGAAACCGCACAATGATCGACGTCGCCCAGATCCAAAGCAGCTGTTGTTAAATCGTGTGGCACGAGATTGTTAGGTTTTCTATCCTTTTTACGTCGTTTACGCGGTTTGATAATCCTTGGCAACATAGTCTCCGAGTTGGTCGAGCCGGAACTTTCATCGCTAGCGACACTGACCGCATCCGTGTTGTTGTTACGTCCGCCTCGCGTGGAACGCGCTTGTTGCTGCTGGTTGCGCGGCCTGTTTCCCTCGGGTGCCTCACACCTGTCTCTTGTGACATGCTCCGTTTGTCCCAGCGGCCGATGGTTGCGCTGCTCCGGTGCGGTGGTGTACTTTCGACGGTCGTGTCTATTTTGTATGATGAGGGGTGCGCCTTGTGCGTGCATAGCTAATTTGGATACAGGTGTATTTCGGGGCTGTGGTGGTGCACGTCCCGCCATTGATATGAGTGGGGCGCCGAGCCATGCATTCGGGTGCGGCACGCCATAGGGCGGCGGATAGTAGGGCGGCGGGAAACCCGGTGCGGTGGTAGCATACTGAGGGCGAGCGGGTTCGCGGCGCCCGAGGGCGGCGCGCTCGCCCGGACTCATCACGTAGTAAGGAGCGTTTAACCCATATTCGCAACAATACGATTCACTGTCACGGTAAAAGTCCGAGATGCAACGCGATGTCGTAATCGTACACTAACATCTGAGGCGTGTAGCGAGGTGCGCGCGTGCTATCGCCGCGACAGTCGGCAGAAGACTGGAGTGAATGAGTGCGGTGCGAGCCGGCGGCGGCCGCGAGTGTTGAGTGGGAGTGCCTCCGCCGTGCCACGCGACTGTCGTTCTGGCGTCGATGCACCGGAAAACTTTACAACCCTAATCGCTTCACAATTAAACCGCTCGACATTGTTTACTTTCCTTGCGGCGTAAAAAAGAAAACTGTTGTAATTGTTCATTTAACGTTAACGAACCAGATAAAGCCACAACTTTGTTTAATGAACTGAGCGAATCAATTTACTAGTCGGAACAACTTTTACTTGCCCCTTAAAACAATATGATAATAAAAATAAATAAGGTTTTGGTGTATAAATGGCGTGTTTTATTTGTTGTGCCAATAATAAATTCTATCGTAAAATTAGTTTGTGTAGTGTAATAATTTTTATGTAAGCACTTACCGCTTTCTCCGGGCGCTCTAGGAAGCAGTATAACCTTAGTGACCTTACCTATAGCAATAAAATAAAGAATATTAATTTCAAATACGGTCACACATAAGGAACCTAAAAGCGTCTTAAAAGTGGCATTATAACTTTAACGTTTCACTAACAAACAACGTTAATAAAATACGTTTATTGGGCAGTAAATTGTTTTCAAAACTATGCTGCAAGTACCTGAATAGGTGTATAATGGTACTATACAGAACAGGGGTGTCGCATAAACGCAATTCGGCATACTCATAAAAATCCGGAGCATCCGAAATGTCTTTTGTATTTTTTTTATATCGGCCGCTTAACGGTGAAATTATGGCAGTAACATAAACTGACGTAACGTGAATATATTATTTCGTAATGTGTTGCTAAATTTTATTAGTAGAAAATCTTGAGATTAATATTAATCTATACTAATATTATAAAACTGAGGGGTTGGTTTGTTTGTTTGTTTGAACGCGCTAATCTCAAGAACTACTTATTCCAATTGAAAAATTATTTTAGTGTTGGATAGCCTATTTATTGAGGAAGGCTATAGGCTATATATTATCACGCTACGACCCACGGATGCGGCGCAGTAACGATAAACGCGGGTGAAACTACGGGAACATCTAGTAGTATCATAATTTTCAATTTGAGTGATTGAAACAAACCCAATTGTATTATCGTAGTAATAGCGTAAATATTTCTCAAATTCGTAAATGAGAGTCTGTTGTCCTCCCGAAGAAAGCGCAGTTATTTATTAGATATCTTACGATACAGAGGTTGGTCGAAATTAAATGAAATTAATATGTTTATCAACACTGTCATGTTAATGTAATTTTATTCCAATTTTAAATATTCGTATGTGTTGGCAACTGAACACATGTTCACGTACACGACAACATGTACAGATAAGTACGATTACAAACAAAAGATACTCGCGCTCGTGATTTGCAACAACTGTAATTAATATTAAACGAATCCAAAAATATTTAAACGTTTTATGCAAATAAGCTTTTGCTTTGCTTTTTTATTTTATAGGTAGGTACTTTACAACTGTATATGAAAATGTCTTGAGGAACGAGAGTTTTATGAACGTTGGCTAAATATATTGTTTACATAAATTAATAATTGTGATACTGTTTGCAATAACAAAACGGATCTGACATTATAATCATAGAGATCAGCCATATTTTAGCGATGCTTATGTAAATAAATAGAATTATAGTAATTAATTTCATAAGCACTAACTATAACTCTGTTACTTAATTAAACGCATGGTGATAAAACTTTATGTAAGCCTTTGCTATAAGATTTATTCCAGGAGTTTATTTCTTTGCAAATCTCAATATAAAATCAATATCTACTAAGTTTGTTTTAAAAGTTTAAGACTAATCAATATTTATTAAGTAATACTATTGCAGGTTTATTCTACATATGGAAAAATAATAGATGCAAAATGTATTTGACTAGCCGTGAATTTGCAAAGACATATTATATGAGTGGATAAATAAAGCTACATTTCTAGTCTCACACTTTAAAGCCAAGCAAAAGACCTGCCGTCTTTTTAATTATAACAAAGTCAATCTTTCGTTAAAGATACATACATACATACATAGATTTACGCTTGTTTCCCAGAGAAGTAGGCAGAGACTACGGATTTCCATTTGCTGCGATCCTGATACACTTCGTTCATTAAAAGATTACATAGTGATGTTTGTATATTCTATCACATACACACAACACCATCTAGCCCAAACTAAGTAGAGCTTGTAGTATGGGTACTAGACAATGGATAAACATACATATACAATTTACTTTTGTAAATACATACATATTATACATAGAAACATCCAGACCACGACAAACATCCATGTTCATGCACACAAATGTTTGACTTGTGCGGGAATCGAACCCGCGACCTCAGGCGTGGCAGTCGGTTACACTAACCACTACGCCATCGAGGCCGACAACTATAACGTCTACTATAAATACGTAGACACAAACAACACAACCTACTGGATTATGACGTAACACTTTACGAACACAACTGTAGCCGACAGTGAAGGCAGTACTATACAAAGTAACAAACTACCGTTTCGCGGCGAGAGGGGCTATACAGCCCTTCATTAATAAATTACTTTACATAGCTACATATATTTGATTTAGGGTTCCCAAACATCTACATTACCTACAATATATTTAAAACTTGTGTTGTGTGCGTCGGAATAATACATGTTTAGTTAAATATAAAAGGGTAGTATTTAACTGTTCCTCAATTTTTTGCCTTTGTTCCACCAAAAATACTAATTGCACCAAAATATGCTTACTAAAATATTTTAAAGAGATCAAACTAAGTCGTCGGAGCCCTATTTTTGGGTGGGTTTAAGAAGGAACCTAAAATAACCTAACCCTTCCGAGACGGAATGCAGTGATTTGAGGCGTATAGGTGCTCGTTATGATATATTTTAGTAAGCATATTTAGCTGTGCAATTAGTATTTTTGGTGGTCATCATATTTAATCCTAATATAAAATATATATCCTTACTAATATTATAAATTCGAAAGTAACTCTGTCTGTATAGACGGTAACAGACAGACAGATAGCTGTCTGTCTGTTACCGTTTCACGGCTAAACCACTCAACTGATTTAGTTGAAATTTGGTACAGATATAGTTTAAAACCTGGGGAAGGACATAGGCTACTTTTTATTGATGCAGGTACCACGCGGGCGGAGCAGCGCGCAAAAGCTAGTTATTAATAAAATATTATATAGGGCTTTCTTGATTGGCAATCCATTGTGACCTTTGCGGATATCTTCGCATATTCAGTAGGAAGGTTTCAATCCACATTATAACGTAAATAAAACAGATCAACAATAACATAATTTATATTTATGTTATAAAAAAATATTGGGTTATATTTTCTTTGTGAAATTATTTACACTAGCGGTGGCCTAGTGCTCGAAATTCGACCAAAGTATTGCTGATATATTATGTCATTATATATTGATATATGTAACCATAGTTACGCGCTTTGACTGCGTGTGTCAAATGCATGGTTGTGTGCGTGTAGTGTTTGTTCATTAATTTTCTAATCAATAAATATTTTATAAAAATATTAGGATTCGCCCCTCCTTCTCCATATAAACTTTAACTGTGCCAAATTTCATATTCCTTCGCCCGCGCAATTTTCGTAAAAATGGGTACAAAGTTTTTGCTTCACGTATTAATACATACATAGATTCATATAATATATTTTTTTTTAGGTCATATTTTCTTTTTGTATGAATTTATAGATATAATTTACTAACCATAAACAGATCTAGCATTATTGTATACCTGCAGAAATCGAACCTACAAGGGACCACCGTGCAGTTGTATTTGACAAAGCAACCACTTTCCCAATGCACCAAACGCGCACTCAAAAGATATTCTTTATACTTTTTTGTGTGACATTTTGTCGTGTCCCGGCCATCTTCCCGGCGTGACGTACCCAACCTTTGTACGTCGCTGTTGGGGCGGTGAAAGTGAACTTCAATGACTCAGACCTCTCTCTCGATAAACGTCAGCTTTTGAACATTATCGTGTGCATTCGTCTTTATATTTATCTTATATTCAATTCGTGTATACAAGCTCGTTGTATGAAGTTTATAGTATAGGTACCTATGTATATTTAAGTTTAGATGCTCATTTCAGATAGATGCTGGAGAATAAAAAACGGGCTATATAATAAATAAAGATTTACTGGATATCTTTTTACATGGAAGCTATATACAATTAGTTGCGAGTCGTAACGTAATACCCAACAGATTTTGGAAACGACAACGTTTTTCAAAACCGATTTTATTTTTCATTTCCGTGGTTAGTCCATTAGTAGATACATGACTTTACAAACTGGGATTTCAGTTTTATTTTTAGGGAGTTAATCTGTTAAGTCTTGGAATACCAGACATTTCAAAATTCTATTGTGTCTGGCCGCCGGTGTGCCGCTGCGACTCAAGAGAACGTACAATATCTTATCTTACGCGGGGGCCATTCAGTGCAGACCGGCGACACTTCGACCCAGTGGGATCTTTTGTGTCGACACTCTCCCAAGAAAGACTGCCATAGATGTTCATGGCAGCCGGGACCAACGGCTTAACGTGCTTTCCGAGGCACGAATGAGGCGATAATTGTCAATCAATACGCACATAATTTTGAAAAGCCATATAACTTACGAAAGTCATAGGTGCGCGACGTGGATTCGAACCTGAGACCCTCTGCATTGCAGTCTGTTGGTCTCCCCACTGAGCTATCGCTGCTCGAACGTACAATAACTATGTAGCTTTAAGTTACCGTGACCGTAGACCGGGCGTGTCTCGAACCCACTTAAGCCATGTGCAGTCAAATGACATATTATAAATCTCAAGATAAATCAGATCATTATCATAGAAATAAACATTATCTATATGTTCATATAAATAAGGACGTACTTATGTAATAAATATTTGTTACTTACTTATCGTGTCGATGGCAACACATTTTATATAATTTTAGACCAGTTTTCGGCAACGCGGATTGCATTTGGTTTGGCCTGGTACAGGTCATCCAGTGTGCACGATTCAAATATTTGTTGATCCAAAACAAGAAGTATTCAGAACGAGCATTTAATTGGTAAAGTTAGCAGCAGCAACATTGTAACGAAATCTTTATACAGTATGCGAAAGTACGTAAGATAAGTATGTAAGTTCATTTAGCATATTCATATTATAACAACAAGAACTTTTATCGCGAGGCGAACGAAAGTTACCTCAGGCGGATCCGACGCGCAAACAACCATCTACATATGTAATTATCATACCCAATTGCTAATGTTTATATATTATGACGTGGTTTATTCTTGATAAAATCTTTTAATGACGATGAAAGTATGAACGAATGATTGTTTTGTGTTGCGAGATAAGACCATTCTTATTAAATTTGATATGTCATAATCATACCTACGTATATTGAGATGAATATAAGAAACATTTGTTGTCATTAGACAACAAATTTCCATCGTGCATGAATCGGCTGAGATCTCGCCTCAAGTAACCCAAAGCGAAAACAAAATGTTAAGGCATTACTTTTCAAAATATTACTCCTGAAATGGACGGAATGGTTATGTTCATGGCAGTAGGGGAGGACAGCTTTATATGATCTGTAAAGAGACGTGACTTACTTTCTAACGTCTCTACATCGTAATTTGTTTACACCTTTGAAGTATCCACGCGACCTAGGTAACCTAGTGGACCCGAATACAATGCCGAGTATACATACGTATTTTAATCGGATATTCGGGTAATTTTATTCCAGATACTTTTAAAGTAGGTACTTTACACTTTAGATCATTGTCAACAAGCACATAATATTAATCTAAGTTTCTCTAACATCGAAAAAACTAAATCGGGAGCAACCGCGATCTGCAATGTAGTGTATATATCAGGTTTAAAGAGCTCGGAGCCAATGATACGTAGTTACTGCTTATAATACAAAGCGTTATCTTATCTTATGTGGGAGCCAGTCAATGCAGACCGGCGACACTTCGACCCAGTGGGATCTTTTGTGTCTACACTCTCCCAATAACGACTGCCATAGATATTCATGGCAGCCGGGACCAACGACTTAACGTGCTTTCCGAGGCACGGAGCAGGCGATAATTGTCAATAAATACGCACATAATTTCGAAAAGTCATATAACTTCCGAAAGTCAGAGGTGCACGACGTGGGTTCGAACCCGAGACCCTCTGCACTGCAGTCTGTTGGTCTCCCCACTGAGCTATCGCTGCTCTATACAAAGCATTAACAAGTTTATTTTATTTGACTGACGAGTAGATAGGTGCAGCTGCCAGAGAAATGTATTTGTTCATACGTCTGTCTACTATTTCAATTACGACACACCTCCTTTTATTTAAACCTCATAAAAAGATAAGCATACACAATAACTTCTTCAATACGATTCTATGAACATGAATAGGCAAACTTATCTGTACGAGACACGTAAACTAACACACATGTATTAAAATACGTAGTGATCTCTCTGGAATATGGGTAGCCAGGCAGCAACGGCCCCGAGTTTGCTAATGACATCACATCGAGCGGTAATTATGGCAATATCCCCTTAGGATCGCTCATTGTGCCAACCTAAGTGGGGGGCCGTTTAGTACTGGACGTTTAGTTGATATTTATGATAGTGACTCACGTAACAGCGCTACCATATACTCTACAAATGAAACATTAACCGTCTAGTCGCCACAATAAGAAACACAACTCTAAAGCTAAAAGTACAATATATGAATAAAACTATTTTGTTGGCATATGACTTATCTGACTCCATTAGTTAAGGCTCGGTAAGCCGGACAAAGAGGGCAAATGATCACTGAGAGAGCAACAACAAATAATTTTTGTGCGTGTCGGTGGTATTGTTGGTTTGTTAAAAAGTTTGATAGGTATCACGCATACACGTCCACCCCACACGAGGGTTGAAATGAAATAAAAAATGAAGCCTTGTTTATTTTTGTGTGCATTAGAGGGGTCGAGTTGACTGTATGTATAATCCACATGAATTATAGTAATATTTTTAAGTGGCAAGTTATACTTTTCTGTTTGAGATGTAGGTACAAAGAGGGCTGATACGAATGAATTATGTGCCCATCGAGATTAAGTACTACCGGCTATAAAATGTTTGACAGATTGCCCATTCAATACACTGGATGGACGCATTGGAGATCGAAGTTTGATGTTATCAGAGTAACTGGACGGACTGCTGTCGATTCACCTGGCTATATGACCAGCTGCACTTCAGAATCTTCGACAACCAAATTAAACCTACGTTTTATGCAGTAAACATAATTTTCGGGACTATTGCTGAGTCAAATGAGTTAATTCGTAGTATTTCTAAGTGTGCCTTATGTAGTGACGAAATGAGTGTTAAAATAAGTAATTTGTTTCTTAAAGAATAATGAGTATTCAAGAGTTATTTGTTCGGTTTTAACGACTGTGAAGGTACTGGATAATACACATTTTTACTGCAATGGTAAGAATTAAAGACTCGAAGGAATGGAGAAGGGTTCTTATCCTGAATATCATGTGTTAACGAAAGCAAAGTACGCATTAGTTAATTAAATTGTATTGCGTAACACATAAACGGCTCACGACCCGTAGGTACATCTGAATTTCGCACCCTGCAGATAAGAACCCAACAAAACGAGTACGCTGGTACGCAAACAGCATAACCAACGCTTGAAAATAATATTAAATAACCCAGGACGCAACTCATAAAGGAGATAACGTCTATATCACAAAGTTTAAAGAAAATATCGTATACCAATATTCGTTTCAAACGTTTTGTGGCTGTGTACACTTATCTTACCATCCGCAATATTATTGCTTAACTTTTTACTCGATTTTCATAAGTGACTTTATCGGTTGCTCACATCTATTCCAAACACATACGCAACTTTAGTTCATATTACATGCGTGGAGAGACAATAATAGCTTGCAGTTAGTGACACGTTACATCTCAGTGCATCGTTCAGATCGCTCACGGCGGATCAGAGAAAGTGTTCAGATTCATTGACCCTTGCCGTCGCGTGCTTAGACAAAATCAATTTACCATCCACTCTCCCTCTCGAATAGATGCGTTAACCGACTAACACTGTGGTTATTACGTGTTACGCTTGTTACGAGAGCATCGTTGATTATATCTCTAAGGGAAAGTTATTAGCTGCGTGTGTATCAGAACTGGTCCGTGCGCTACCCCGTAGGCGCCATCATCATTTTTGATTGAATGCACGCTCCGCGCTTTCTCTTACACCGGATAAGCAAAGTATCAAGTTTCATCAGTAGCAAAAGTGATAGTACCGCGTGGTATATTGTGTGGTAATACCATTATCTGATGTCAATCGCTTGGTTACGTTTTCACATAAGGGAAACATGCTACGTGCATATGTGTTAACATTGAACTCCTTAACATATTGACGGTAACTTTCACTATAGATGGATGACGAATGACTTTCGTTTTTTGTCGCTCGGACAAATTACTCGTGGGAACATTCAAAACCCAATAAATAAATTGTGCCGAGATGATCTTTACGATTTTATACTACAGCAGATAAATATTTTAATTGCAGTTCTTATGTATACATCACGAATGCATATTCCAATCGTTTATTCATTAAATAATAAAATCGTTTTTTTATATCATTTGGTTTTTGACACCTATCGTAGATATTCTGATGAGATATGTTTGATATGTATATCTCTAACAGTTCTAATTATAGATATAATTTTGTACAACACAACATACGATGAACTGAACGTGTGTGTCATTGATACATACACGTACAAACACATGTCTGTATATCGCCGAAAGAATAGACAGAGGTGTATTACACGCATTTCGTCAACTATTTAAAGTCCCACGTAATAGAGAGCGGACTATTACCGTCTACCGGGCAATGTGCCAAGCTCCGTGCTGCTACCGACAATTATTTAACAGAAAACTTCAATGACATTTCAACCAAGGAATCAAGCCTAGAAGCTCACGTAAGGCCGTATATAAGTGCAGAGTAAACAAATGTCACGGGACCAAAGTGACAGTCTTATGTATTCTTTCTATTTGAACATGTTTCCATAGTTATCCGGATGCAAAAATATTAGTTTTGTGCAATGACTGTTAGAGGTGTTAATGCTTCAACATTCAATCATTTAACATCCGGAAAAATAAAAACATTATCGACCATTACATTCGAAAGTCACCAAATGCTTTATTTGCAGGTTAATTATCGACATTATTGGACACACTTTCCATTTCCATTCCTTTCAATTTTTATCAATATATATCTTATGCATATATTTTCTTTAAAGAAGTGTTATCGGTTAATAATCAGAGTTCATGCTTTGTTAATTATTTACGACTATATTCAATGCCTAGGTTAAGGTTAACTGCGGATTAGATTTGCATTACTCACACATTGATTTATCGTTATCAAGATTAAGAATAATACCACAACAAATATGATATATTAGAAGAAACACGTTACACTTTTGCAAGCATGTCAACATAATGTAAACGATAATTCAAGGCCACTTTTTACGGCATATGAACTGATGGATGAATCGTTTTATCGCTGTGACATGTCTAGACAAACAGAGCGAAACTTATCTGTCACACAAAAATGCCGTATCTAATTATGAAGACGAAATCTAGAGCATTTTTTCGCTATATACCTACATAAAAGGATGTCGGTAGCGAGGCTATCAACATATTTACATATACTTAGAGGTATTTCTTCTTCATAGTGAAGGGAGTTTTTCGCTGTCAACGAAACTTCCTCGACGTGAAACTCGTGTACCTTTTTGTATTCCAAAATTTAAATTTACAAACCGCGCGTATTTGCATTTAGAATTTTTTTTACAGTCATTTGCGCGCGCGCAATGGCTTCCGGTGAATGTTCGTGTAATTGCGTTTCCGTCGGTTGCGCCAAGCGCCGGCGTAAGTGTCGGACCTGTTTACTCGATAAGTACCTATTGTTTACTCTAATCATCAATGTGTTAATTGCCATTTAAAACGATCGCTCGACATTATGCGTCATTTGTTAGCGTTGCACGAAACTAACTGTAACTGGTTAGTAAAGTGCAACGGAGTCGTAAAACTCTTCCTGCCTTGTTGATACGTAAGTGAGCAACGCAAAAGGTAACAAAGTTATTATTCTGAGTCAACTTTGTGTTTTACAGTTAGATAAGTACTAAAATTCAAGGAAAATAGTATCTTTAATCATTACTTATAAGGAAACTTGTCCTCATATTATAATTTTCCTTAGTCATTCTGCACAATGCATATAAATGTAATGTAGAAAATTTGAGCTAGTATTACGCTTTGTTAAAAAATATAATAAAACAAGAGATGCGCCTGCGCCGGTATCGAGGGTTAATGCGAGTTTGATTGGCGCCGCTCAAAGCCTGCACTTTCACTAACGCGTGAAGCGTTTACGTTATGGTTTCTTTATAGTCTGCAACTGTTACATTCACTAAACCTCGTGTTTTGCGTTTAGTACCATTAGTCGATAATACAACTTCACGATTGAAAATCACGACGTGAAACGCATATATCTGAAACTGGCGCGGATTGAATCGATTACACACTTTCTCCTTTACTTTTTATAGTTAATCGAAATATCCTTCTATCGAAACTTTGTATTCTATACGGTCGGCGATATCGTTTCTTGCGAAGCGTACTAATTTTGACTTAAATGAAACTTACGTCCTACTCAAAGTGGCTGGACACTGTTGAATACCACCAACGCAGCATTGATCGCTGTGAAAATCTATAGCCAAGGCCTATATTTAGCAGTGGCCGTCATACGACTGAGCAGATGACTTCTCAACAAAGGTTGACAGACAAAAATAAAATATTCATAGGCTTTTTAAATTGAAACCACACTTCAATGTATTTTTAGTCATATATAGGTTCAGAGGTCGGTTCTCGTAATAAAAAAGATCAAGTTTGAATGTTATAAATACGATAAACGGTATGCTTTTTAAAATATGAACATAAATTGCATTTTAGTTAACATTTGACGTTTGTTTGCATACATCAGAACTATATCTTGAACATATTTTATTAAGAGAATTGGCCCTCTGCTTACTTCCTTCTCCATATTTTTGTCAAAGCAAGAATCATCACGTTTCACCTTCTATCTTTATTTAAAGTCAGTAACCTACATAAATAAGTAGCCCATAGAACACGAAAGGAACAGTAATGGTATCTACGCCGCCGCGCCGTCTCCGCCATACCTATCAATCCAAAGCCGTCTATGACTAATTATATTATGTAGGCACTGTGACTTTTAGGAAATCGTTCAACCCATTGTGCGTTAGGGTTTTCTTATGCACAAACGTGTTCAATCGAAACTTAATACTTCAAAATTTTATGAAACGCGTGTGTCTCCATGATCAAGAGGTTAATATTTAAAAAATTGAGATCTGTTTTAGTTGTCAAAATGAAAGCACTGCGTAGTCTATTAATTGTAGCACATTCTGCAAATGGTACCACACATACACAGTACATCTACTGTTATATTCATTCATTTATAGCTTTTGCTAGGTATATTTTTCTTTACAGACCTTTCTCTTGTGCCAGTATCAAGTACTTTTCTTTATCTTAGTTCTATAATTTAAATCCTAGATAGGAATCTGTTCTTAGACGAGTTATCGAACATCAAATGCGTAACTACTACCTTTTCGAGCGCAGTATTAAGGGGGTTATTATGAAACTGGTGTCTAGGCAGACACAAGATAATGGACGATCTCGCCAAAGAAATTGTAACTTAATACAAAGTTATGCGTTTTCGCGGCACGAGCTTACTTTACGGCGCCATAAAGTATGACGTGTCGAGCCTGTATGACTGAGCAATACCTAACCCTGTACAGCCATCGTTCGTCAAAACTACGACCGTCTAAACAAAGGGGCATTTTTACTACGTTTTAAATACGAATATAGTATTTATAAAAGCATAGTCAAAGTACATGTTCTATTTCAAAATTATAAATAAACGATTTAACGTCCCAACCATTTTGTCCTTGAATGTGTTGACGTAAAGTGATAATACGTCACATGCAGGTAAGCAACTCGCTCTTGACCATTTCAAGGGGATGTTCAAGTGGGATAATTAATAAACATTTATTTAAAATACACAAATACTACCCTTGAGGCGAAAGCCATACCAGATACTAGATAAATAATTACCAATCGACGCGTAGCCACGACAACGTGCCTCAGGGGTTAATTTATCTAAAAATGTAAACCTATTTTAATTATTTGCTTAATTAGTTTATGTTCTTAATACGGCGTATAATTTATAACCCCTTCATTTTATAACGTTTAACAGTAATTCGTGGTCATATTAGATAAACCTTAAGATACACTAGTTAATATTCTTGCCAGTCTAAAAAAGCAAGCGATTTTCTTTCTACTCATAATCTATCCACATCTTCAAGTTTAATTACTTATAATTAATTTATGTAAGCTAAAGCGTTATATTGCACGAATATGTATGTACCTTTCTATTACACATATGTATATATATAGCTATGTCATTTACTGTAAAAGTATGTTACTGTAAAATGCTCGTCGAATCGACGATTGCGTACGTAGTTTTGACGCAGGTGAGCGCAACTAGGGTTAAAAAATATGTCCGAACCTCATTTGTATTCGACTCGGCCATAAATCGGAAGATTCTTGTCCTCATGCGTCTGTACAGATGTCATTACGAACAAATCTATGGGTTTTAACTGTCAAATATGTGAATTTTAATGGTAAATTGGAATCATCAGTTCTTATACGTAATAACGTATAGGTTTAAAAAGCAAATCTGTTTATCTATGCGTAACTATACATGTGAATGTTAGTGATAAGTATACTGCATTAACTTGTGTAGTAGTTTTGTCAATAATAATTTAGTTTTAATTCAACAGCTGTCGTCCACCATAATAATTAAAAAAAAGAATTGAGGCAGTCTTTGAGGACTGCCGATAGAAGTGAAAACTTTAATTCTTGATCATAAACACTTCTTTATAAACCAAAAATAATTCAAAAATGGAAAGCGTTCGGTGACGATGACGAGTTTCATGATTTTTGTTCACCCAAGAAGTGCTCAACGCGCCTAAATAAGTTTACACTTCAATAAAGGCCTTGTAGGTATCTTTTAAATTGTTCGAAGGTACAATGCATTATACTCGTATATATTCATAGCTTTCTGTTGAACATGCAATCGTCGTTTGAAATTATGTCATTTAGTTTCTCCTTTTCAATGTGAAGAGAACACTAGCAAACAATCGCAATTTGTTTGTTCGTCCTCAGCACATGGACAAAGAGAAACTAAATGACGTCATCCATGAATAATACCTATTAGTTCGGACTAGTTAAGATAGAACAGA
This sequence comes from Catocala sponsa, assembly GCA_963564715.1. Taxonomy (NCBI): domain Eukaryota; kingdom Metazoa; phylum Arthropoda; class Insecta; order Lepidoptera; family Erebidae; genus Catocala; species Catocala sponsa. Next base: position 5,872,792 of record OY751337.1, read on the forward strand.
TAAATAGAGTTGACTGAAACAGTTATTTAAGATTTTCAATTTACCCTTCCCAATATCAAACAAAGTTCATATTGTTCGCTTTCATAACTGCGAACGTAACTTTCAGTTTGAACAACAAAAGGAAAGTTGCTTGGTAGGTAATAATCGATCGCATACAATCAAGTTATTACATTTAATTTGGACATTTACGATACTCACAACATTGGATTAAGGAATTATTGAATTAATAGTTGTAGTATTTCGGTTTCGATAAGTAATTTAAATCCAAAACATTGAAATCGGTTTTATCTAGTATATTGTAAATTGACCTCATTTTCGAATTTGCAGTTCGGAATGCCGAACGGCAAAATACACATTTATCTATAATATTCGCCCAGTGGTTTACAATTCGACCATAATCATTACGGAAACGTATATGAATATACATATTCCAAATTCTTTTTAAATTCGTTCTGAACTTAATAACCAGTAAACAAAAAGAAAAGAAATTCGGTTGTAGATAGAATAGAAAAAGGTACTAAACTGCTTTGTCTATACATATTTATAAAATAAACGGTTTTTATAATTTTAATTAATAACAATAATAACACTAAAGCAAACTAGCGCTTAATAGGGATATGTGGAAAAGCGAGAGGGAGGCCTTTGCACTGCAGTGGGACAATACAGGCTGAAAATAAATAAATAATAACACTAAAGCACGTCAATAGCTACTAGACGAAAAATAAAAAAGCTGTTAACAAACAGAAGGGTTAAAGGCACTGGACTGTTTTGTTCTTGACTATTTATATTTGTTCCTTTAAGGAATTACTATTATTTAATAAAATAACAATCATTAATAAAGTAGGCATGAGAACAAGACTACTTATACATATGTAAATATGCATGTACGATTTCTATTAGAAATTATTCTCTACAATAGTTACAAAACATCGCATTTTAAGGTCAGCGGGACGAAGTTAATGGACGTAAGTAAATATGAGCGAAGACGTTTGTCATTTTAAAGCCTAAGAAGCAACAACGCCTAAACAATTCTATTCAATTTACGAAACAATAATGGATTATTATCTAAGCAATAACAAATGCTCGTAAAATTTATTTCAGTGCCCATAATATAACTCGACTAGTTTTATGAGCATGCCTTTGGGCAATATTTATAAACAAAAATATTATATTAATTTATGTCACAAAGTAAAACGAGATTCCCAACTATGGAATTACATTTGTAATTGGCAGAATTACGCATAACTTAAAAACTTAATTATCAAAAAATATTGTCAAGAAACGTATAACTTTTTCTTTCGTATAAGCTGGTAGCATAGGTTTAGAAGCCTTCCGTAGGCCTTTGACATGAATTAAGTGTTAATATCGTTACTCCATCTTACTCATGAATATACACTAAAAACTAATTATATCGCCGTCGATATTTCAGGCAGCAGCATATAAAGAAAGTATAAAAACTATCCATGTATAAACAAGTTAAGTACAGCACAAAAATTCCTGACGACACAAAACTACTTAACTGAGAGACTTAACGACGAAAAGTGTGTACGTATCCGCCAAGTGCACTTGATATATTTAAATCGTGTATTTTATGTTTCATTTGGCAAGATACCAAAACTGTATGATAGTCGAGAGAAGACACATTCAGAGCAGATATTTTCCAGTCGCAGATAACGGGTTAATATAGAAAGAAAAAGTGGTAGGGGAACCAAATGTTACGTAGAAGGGACGATATAGGTACATATTGACCTTCAGACTTGACTGAGGACAACAACTTCGCCCTTGCACTTCACCGAGCGTCCGTCCTTCGAAACTTACAACACAGCCACCCCACCGTGTGAGGCTGTGAGGTTTAACCAGTGGAGACTTATAGATTTGTACAAATAACAAAGTTATCATAGTTTGTGGTAGGAAAGTTGGTGTTGGGGACGAAGTAAGGGTACATCCGCGACCTCTAGACTGCGCCCGGCGGGACAAGGGCGCCTTCGTGCCCTTGCACTGCGCCCAACGTCCGCCCTTTGCTCACACCCTACTGTTTAGCGTTAAGCGCTACACTCAACGGGCCAATTACCGAGCCAGTGATACAGATTCTAGCTTAATTAAACCAATTAAAATATCACTATAAACCTTTTAATGACATCGTCATAGAAAATAGGTGAACGTTTTGACATATACAGACACCGAATATCTTCATGTGCTTGTAGTTTCCGTATATCTGCGCCAGCTTACCTACAGTAATTTGACGTCTAAACGGACTGACTAAATAGTCATATTTTAATATGTCTTTAATATAAAGTTTTAATACGTAAAACATGTAGAAAAACTAAATGGTTTATCTTAAAAATCAACAACAAAAACTTATAAATAATGACCATAATGTGCACAATTTATTTTATTTGACGTAAAAACATTGGTTAACCATTGTGTTTTTTATTTTTAAACACCATATTGTCGGTATTATCCAAACGATTACTTAAAAAGAAATAAATGTGTAGGTAACAAACCCGTATGTATTAATTTTAAGTCGTTTTTAAGGTGTTTATTTTCCGCTTTAAGCAAACAGCAAAGACATGTGTTTGCAAAACCTTATACGACATTACGTTAAGAAGAAATACATTCATAGTATTCCTTGTCAATGTTACAAAGAAAATCCCTACGGACTCATCGTGTAAATTAAAAGTGATTTACAATTTGTCTTTAACGCCCCAGCCTAATATCAAAATTTATCTTCTCTAATATCTACTTTCACAAGCTTTTTGCCAAAGTTAAAAACCAGACACGTTTAATTTCGGGCCCTCGTTTTAATTCACAAAGTTATCCATTTTTCTCTCGAATATATTTCATAAAGGGAAAGGACGAAGTCTATTATACATTTTAATCCCTCCTTAAACTGAGCACCTGACTCCTTTAATATTCAATTACGTGTTTGACCTCGATAGGACAGCAGACTTGTAAAATACTATGTATTTTAATCTTAGTTTGCTTGGAACAGAGGTCGACATTAACAAGATAAATATGATAAATATGTCAACGTGATTATCCGATAATTATCGGACAAATTGTATGTGATAACATAATCGATTAGCACTTACCTAAATATTAATAAACACATTTGTTTGTCATAGTACCTATAGACTATGTGATCAGTGACGTAGAGAAGACTGATTGGAAACTAAGAAAGCTTGGGTATATTGTGTTATAATAATATAATATAATAGCAGTAATTTTATATAAAGCCAATAAACCTCTTTTACTAAAATGAGTAGTGTTTTGTTTAGCTCATCTGCGACATGTAACTAAAATTGAAAAATAAAGAGAAATGTTCCACTACATTTACTATTAAATGGATTTGAAACACATAGGACTTACCTATTTAAAAAAATAAAAGCTCACTACTAGGTAACCTGATTACCATGTGACAGATCAGGATCAGGTGAAGAGGTAAGAGGCTGTCCTCTCAGAATTCAAGATTCACTTTTATTTTAGCTATGGCTAAAATAGTAGGTAATCCTGAAATGCTGGACAGAGAGAAGAATCATCATCATCATTTCAGCCTATTGCAGTCCACTGCTGGACATAAGCCTCCCCCAGGGTGCGCCACAAGGCCCGATGAGAGAAGAATAACGATAAATTATGGCTATCACTGTACTTATAAATCATAATACATACATAAATAGTCTCAAGCCATCCCTGAAGGATGAAGGTGGAAAGTGGATTACAATAAAATTTCGTCAACTTTGTTTTTTTGCCTATTGAGTTCTATACTACAATTAACAAATTTGTTCTTTTTAGTCAGACTTCGTTCTGTTACTCAGAATTTGTTGACAGAAAAATTCACCCGAATTGGAAATCGTACCTGCAACCCTATGCACTGAACTCACATTTCTTACGGTTGCGTCACCGAGGCAGCAATTTCAAAATATCAATAATACCTTTCGAGCCCTGATTTTAAATATTAACTGATGTAAACCTAAATGATATTGCATACACAAGTTTCTATATTGCCCAATCACTTTCAAGCCAAAAGGTTATCAAGAAAAATACTCATATGAACGAATACATTCTCTGGGGAGAAACGATAGGAACATTATATGTTCTGATTAAACAAGTAACTTTAGATGTCTGTTTGTCCAAAGAAGCTACGTTAAAGTATCAGTTAGGTGGCGAAATGAAGTATATAAAGGTCCTTGTACTACGTGGGATTTGTGAAGGTCAGATAGAAGGTAAATATAGAAAATATAAGCTTTTCTAAATGAAATCATGGGCGACAGACAATCGTGGTATACCTATCTATAGCGTAGCGAGGGCAAACTCTTATACTTTGCGCCAGAATAATAGGGTAAAGGGCGATGCATAATAACCGTTTCTTTGCTTTAAATGTAGACATCGCCTTCTGATTTTATATTAAATATTGAAATCAAAATGAAGTCTTCTATTCTTTGTGTCCGTTATATGACTTTTCGAAATTATGTGCGTATTGATTGACAATTATCGCCTGCTCCGTGCCTCGGAAGCACGTTAAGCCGTCGGTCCCGGCTGCCATGAACATCTATGGCATTCGTTATTGGGAAGTCAGTGCCCTCTAATATCCTGACATTGGTCTAGCTTTAGGGTATCGTTAGCCTTCGGATTGCGGAGGTCAGATGGTAGTCGCTCCGTGTAAAAACTGATATCCAGTCAAATCCGGTTAGACTAGAAACCCTATCCCAAGTGACTTGGGAATAATAAAGGCTAAGGAGAAGAAGATTCTTTGTGTCCGTTGTTTGATAGTTTAAAAAAAATATTTTTTAGGTAAAGATACCCGCGACACAGGATTTATAGGTAGCGCAGGAAAGGCTTTAAAAGAAAGTAGTAATGCCTCCAAAGCTTCTTGGTTTGGCAGATGACAAGACAAACTTTATAATATTACTCTTTCGAACTGAACTTAAAGAAATGTTTAGGTGGCTGTCTCGCCACTGCCAATAGTCTGAGTATGATCCCTAAACGAGAGAGACAAGTTATATGATTTGTATTTTTGCTCAAAGTTAGTCGCGCCGTCTGAACATTTAATGTTTATACAATCTCAGACATTAAAATTACAATGGATCATCTTTGAAACATTTCTACACATCAAATTTAGAGTTAGGTATACAAGCTTCGTATGGTTTATCCAGTGATCCTTCCAACGCATTGTGTTACAACCCTGTTTTCAAATTTGGATGGTCTTGATGATTTTCCCTAGCCGTCTGTAGTACCCTGAGCCGCCGCTAAGCTTTATATGTATCGAGATGATTCTCTAAAGCTAAAGGAAACCTTAAACTAAACTAACATACAATTGCTTGCACAATAGAGAATTACGTACAAAAGAAATAAAAACTATCAATACGTATTAATCTGCAGATGTGCTCCAAGTTTTGCAAAGTTTTAATTAAAACGAATTTATATAACTGGCTAGTGTCAGCGTGCAGTACGTGTCGGGCGTACGTAATGCGAATGTCTGATTACGGCCGATCGTCAAAAACTAATAAAGTTTCGCCAAAAACCGTTGTGGCAAAACGCCACGTTCATAAGAGCGAGACTAACGAGGCGATGGTCGTGAATCGTGATGGACATATAGATTTGATAAATTAAGGATGAGGATATCGTACGAAAGGAGGATATTAATTAATAGCGCGTTAAAAAATTACTTCCTTTGGTAATAAAAACTAAACGCATGGGAATAAGTGTATAATTGTTTTATCAAAATCTAATAAGCGCGTGCGATGCAAAATAGGCATTTCATGACTATAATTAAATTGGCTAGACAAAGACTATGCATTGCTTATATCCGGAACACGTGAAATAAACGTGTATAAACCCACATTTTGTCAGTTTAGGTGTCTATTACAGTTTTTGTGAATATAGGCCTACTGTCAATTCGCTCTGAACTGAGTATCTTATAGCAAATTTCACGATTGCTTAAGCTCTGAATTCTTAAAACTGGAAGAACGACACAGATCAAAAAATAAAAATAAAAGATGTATGAAACCTCACATCGTGGCCTTATTTACACACCGCGCATAAACCTACAAACGTCAACTGTAAATGATATGTCATGAAAAATATTCTCCAGTGAATGTTGTATTGTAAAAGCACTGACTCCCACGAGAGTACAAAAGAATGAGATATAATAACTGCTTGACACTACTAATATTCAGACGGAAAAAGCGAGCCATTAATCTGAATAGACATAGAAAAAAAAAATGAGAAAGAAAGGGTCTATTTACGTTTTAAATTAATATTGTTTAGACTGAGAACATGCCTATTAATGAATGAAGCATTCAGTGATAGAGAGTAAAAAATGTAGGTAACAATATTGATAAATTAGGCGACGAATATAACAAATCACTAGCTTTTAATATTCCCCGTCGGATTTAATGCCAGAATACATAAAGGCACTGCAATGAATCAATGTTCCAACAAAAGACAGTCATTTACATAGTCCAACATATCACAAATGGTCCATAAATGTTATTTAAGACTCATTACAGTTGCACAAAAGGCAAGAATAGAATAAATAGTATTACACAAACGACGTAATTTACTTAACAAAGTAACAACAAAAACAACATCACCGAACGTATCCTCAACAATACAGAAGAGGTAACGTTTCGCAACGTCTCACCATAGGCGGGTGCTCTTGCGCAAATCGTTGTGACGTCAACGCCTTTGGTTCCGGCTTCACTTTCGCGAAACACTTTCACCGGTCGGACGAGTGGCATGGCGCCGGCCGACGCCGACGCGACGTGTGCTGGCTACACCCGACCCATTGTCATTCTACTCGTCACTATCGATGACTTGTTCGAAATACTACTTCATTTGTTACTACGAGTTAACAACAGGATAAAGTTGATTTAACACACAATAACATAGATAATCAAATTTAAAATTTCTGTAATACAATTAAAAGGTAATAAAAATATTCCACAACAAAATACATAATTACATCTGAAATAATTAACAAACACATTTAAATAATCGTTCAAAAAGTACCTAACATAAAAACGCACTACAGAGTTTTAAACGTAATTATTAATAAACATCAAGAGTAAAAGGATGTCAAAAAGGAACTGTGTGCTCATTTAGTCTATTTTGTTTACTATTAATAGTCAGTATGTTCAAACCTGACATAATACTCAGCTCTCTAATTTGGAAGTCCGCGAAAGGCGAATTTCACCTCGCTCACGTGTGCGTCCATCGCGATGAAATAAAAAATATCATTACGTAACAGAGAAGTCGAGTTTGTTCTGTTATTTCGATCACGTAAACTATTATCCGCAATCAGTTTCTTTACATGTCTAACGTTTAATAGATATAATTTCTTAACAACCTATCGTTAACAGGTTTGTTTGTTAGCGTATTCAGAAATATTTTCTAATCAGAAAGCTGAGAAGATCAAAGGAATTATATAAGCATTTCGCGATTACACATTTATATCTGCTACGTAAAATTATATTTTATGGGCCGAGAGAAACGTTTAGAATATGTAAAAGGCTGCAACAAAAAGCAAAAACGTGAATACTGCTCAGAATGAGGCAATTTCTCTTTGAGAAAATCGGCACTTTCAATGTCGTTTCAATATGACCTGAACGGACGAAATAAATTCGTGACAAAGTAATCAGTCGCTCCAACGATTTGTCCAATAGACGCCCACTTTCATAAACATCGCTCTATTCTGATCTCAGTCGTAAACTATTACTCAGTGCCATTAGAAAATGTGCTAAATGTAGGCCTTTTGCTTGAATAGGCTACTTGACTATTTATTATTTGTATTCTACAGCGTGTAACAGAAAGGTGTGGTCATATTTAAAGGTCCGTACCGAGCACATGATAAATGGCTGTATCAACCGAGAGAAGTTATAATGTATTTTTCTTTTTTGTGATGATTGTCCGTTACACGCTCTACAAACAAATCCTTACAATATACAGGTAGGTAAGTAAGGTATTTTTTTTTATTTGGCGTTTCTTAAAAGTCCGGATATTCTGTTAATATCTTATAACTTAATTGTCTATTAAGTAACCAATGCCATTGAGTGCCGTGTTTTCTGTAAAATCAATACACTATCAAGAAATATGTTCTGAAATAAATAAATCTCTATTTGTGTAAACCCAATCATCTTATTTGATGCGCCCTCAAGGTTACCTCGTGCAAGTGTATACGCTCCTTTTTCGATAAAAACGTCAAAAACGAACTTGGGTCATAACGCTAGTTGAATAGATTAACTAACTCAGTATAACAAGCTGACAAAAAATCATGAAATTGATATAGACATCTTCTCCGACAGTCTTCCGAAATTTAAAGGCAAGGTTATTTCGTCATTCAATCCCCCTATATCTTGAGAATATATGCTTCACTCAACCATTAATCTCAACCATTTTGTGTGTTTTAATTATGCCTGTGTTTAATTATTTTGTATGTTTTAAAGTTGTTTTCCTTTTCTTATATTTGTAGATTTTGCTCACATATGTTTTAATTTATTTTAAATAATTGTTTTTCTTAAAAATGGGTATATAATCACTTGTTAGTTTTAAGTTTAGTTTATATTAGTGTAATAATAAAATGTTTTATTCATCTGTCTAAGTGAAACTGTCCCTTATCATGTCGTGGCGACTTGTAAGTAAAACAACACTTAGCACATATTTGTATATCATGTTTGTAAACCCTGTATAAGTGTATGTTTTGTAAGTTGTCCTAAATAAATAAATAAATATAATCAAACAAAGACAACACGCTTATGACGTAACAAACTTTGAAACCTGATAGCAAGCGTAAACCTTCTTTATTATTAATTTAACTTATGGCCTATTTCAAAACGAGCGTATAAAAGTTATTACAAATATGCCTCACAAGCTATATTTTTCTTTTTAAATTAAATGTGAAGGCATGACATTTATCTTTTTTAGATAAACGTTACATTGAGATTGTGAAACTGGCCCCTTTGACTTTAGTTTTTTAGTTAATTTCAAGAATAAGTATTCTTCGTAATAAATTTCCATTTTAATTGGTGCCAATTACCCAATTGGCCACTAAAAGACTGATGTCATTACACGTGACATTACAAGTGGAATCCAGTTAATTCGTTGCTAAAACTAATATGGTAATCAATAGTGCTTGAAACGATCCTTTTGAATGTAAACGGTTCAATTAGATACAAGTGATACTTAGACTATAGATAGACAGCCAATAAAGAGTAGGTAGTTGATTTTAGTTTTATTCATGAATACAGTGACCTACTTATATTTAGACTTATTTGAACAGAACGGATTAAGGCCGTTATACATATATTTCGATTATATTTAAACATATTTCAAAGAAAAGGAATAAATAAGTCCGTAATATTATATTCATAGTTTAATCTTTTTTTGCAATGCAATCTTAAAACATTTCTCACTCATACACCTCTGACATATCCCTGAATTATATACAAACTTTATGCTATATTAAATAAGTCTATAAAACTATAATCAAAATCTAATAAACCTAGAAGAGTTTACTGAGTAATAAGATATTCAACATTTAGTACAATTTTTTTCGTTAAAACTTTTATTTAGACATGTTTTAATGTACAATATCATAATATGAAACACGACTATGGTAAACCTCTTCCTAACCCTCCAGGGGAATAAAAAGCGTGCCGTTTCGTTCCGCAATTTACCCAGTCCCTGATATCGTCAACGATGAATCGTGAATATACATACAATACTACACCTCTACCTACATATAAAGGGGACGTGATGGCAATACAAATAAAACAATTTGTTGGTACAATAATTATGCATGTTACGAATCACACGTGTTAAAGACGTCACTAGGGAAAGTGGTAAAATCGAAGCCTCGGAAATACGATATAAATATTGATAACCGAATTGAAATCATTAAGAACAAATACGTAAGATTGTTTATATCGATAAAACAATTGTATTTTTTTTCTTATAAGAGAATGTGGAGGAACGGGTGTAATGTTCCTCTAACATAAAGGGAGGACCAGGCTGGATGGTCGAGCCTGGCGGGCCGCGGCCCAACTGTTTATGACGGGAACTTGTATATATCCTTAATCGCTTTGTAAATGTTACTTGTGTGTTTCACGATTGTATGACGTCATTTTAAACGCTAATTGTATAAAGCGCCATCTGTTGGATGTAGGCTGAACTTCTTTGTCTGTATGGAGTCGTCACAAATACATAATATACATAGATTAGTACCTAGTAATGCGCTTAAAACGTTCGCATGATATTCGAATACGGTTGTGTAAAAATAAATACAATAAATATGGCAGATAACTTGACGTAAAAGATCAACGAGTTGTTTGAAATCCAAATACATAAATATTTTAAATGGAAACGCATATTTCTTTAGTTCTATCAATACAATTAGTTTATTGTGAAACTTGGCTATGACAATTTTGTTAATGTCTTTGATCCAGAGAACGTACGGTACAAAACTAGGCTCATAAACACGACAAATGTAACTCAATTAACCTTAATGAAGTATAAGGTAGCATTGACATTAATGAGTGTTACTTCGTGACTTAAATGTTTTAAATTCTACTCTTTTTATAAATTAGACGACATTTGAACGCAATCCCATACTTAAAAAGAGAAACGATCGGCTTTTTATACCATAATCTTGAAATATATTTTACTTCTATTAAAAATATCGTAATTAAGTTTGAAAGAAGGTAAAGGTGCGAGGTAAAGTGATAACCCGTATTAACGTTTTTGTTCACCATTGTGCTTATTGCTGATTAGCATGTTCTTGTTATATTCATACACATATTTTAATTATTATTAACTATTGTATACAATAGGCTCGTCCTATTGTGGGGGAACTAAAATAGTTAGGCGTAACGTGGATGTAATACGCGTATGTCTTCTTTAAGATAATGCAGTCGTGAGCATCCTCTAAAGAAAAGTAGTATATATTATGTATACAATGCATCAGCACGTACATATTGGTACATTAGGGACAATAATTAATGGCATCACACAAATGTACTTTTGTTTTCCTTTTATTTAATTACTATTTTTATTTAGTTTATCGATATTTTGTGAATACCAGATTAAAGACCATATTATTTTCTTATTCATCTGAAATATTGACATGAAATCTTGCGTATGAATAACTTGACAAATTGAATGTTGATTTGTTTGACATTTAAATAAAGAAAAAGCCTGCTTTTATGTATATCAAACTGCATTTACGGTTGTGAAACCAATGAAACATTAATTTTCTGCACAATATCTATAAAGTGTTAATTTTAGTTCGGAGAAATAAAAATCTATACATGTAATAAAATCGTAGGAAAGTCAAAACTGTACATTGAATATTTTTTTTAAAGAATACTTGGTGCGTGATCTACAATCGATATCGAAACCAAAAATATAGTTTTTAGAATTTTTGTCTGTTTGTCTGTATGTATGTCCGGGCTAAACTCAAAAAGTAATGCATGGATTTACTTCAAATTTTGCATGAATATTACTAACAGGTCGGGTCAACATATAGGCTAGGTACATATTATCACGGTATCACCTACGGGGGAGGAGCTGTGAATCTTTATTTTTCTTACGCATTCTGTGAGAGCGTGTAATCTAACGACGCATATTTAAATGTTGTTTTTGAGTAAGCCATGCTATTATCTAGCTTTACACTATAAAAACTACGCCATTTAAGTAACTTGGGCAGAGAAATATAGTTGGGTTCCGCGGCGACAAACACTTTTTAGTTAAAATCTACGCGGACGAAGTCGCAGGTAACAGCTAGTGTTAAATAAAAAGACAAAACGTTGTATACGCTAGAAAAATATCTTTATAGATTTCTAAGCGCCTCGCTTTACGTCTACGCAGTCTTTTACTTGAAATCCCAGCTAATAAACTACACAGGGTACTAACAACCGTAGAGCTATTGATTTACCAACATCGTCTGTTAGAGTGGACTCTTACACTTACTTGTGTACACACGTACACAATATTATGACACAACATGTGTGTCAGTAAGACAGAAGCTATCTTCCTAATAACACTACGTTCGACACAATTGTCGTACACAATACAAACTCATCTTTTTAGTGCATCTTTCTAGTACATAAAGTAATATGGCCGCCCCCGATAGTAGCAAGACCAGTAAAACAATTAATATTATCACAGTACGCGGTTTCTCACACTTTCTAACTCCATTGTACTGAACAGAAACAATCGTACCTCCTCTATTAACTGTCGTGAACACTGATGAAATCACGATTCTTATTATTTCTTTTAAAGAAATGTGTAATCTAGATATTACACTTTCTTCTAAGACACGAAGATTTATTTAAATAAATGTTTTTTCTTGTTATAAATGGGTTCGCTGTCATCGTCTTTGTGTTTTTGAGGACATGAATTTAGAAAAGGATGGGAATGTAGGTTAGAGGTTAAAGGCGAGTGGGTGCGTATTTGAATGCACTTCGAAACCATCAGTCATCACTAAAAGTTTCTTTATGTGCGGGAAATTGATAAATTATGAACATATGCTTTGTATTACTTAGCCAGGCGATGGTCAATTGGAAGGGAAAGTTTAACATTCTACAGGTTATTTCCGTTTCGTATTATTTATTAAAGTTCTATAAATCTATTTAAGTAGTAAGGAACGGCATGGTATATTTAATTAAACTGTATTCACGATGTTAGAAGACATTCAACTAAAAAGTTAAAATACGCAATTACTTTTTTTTTATTTCTGTTTATGATTACAAATTGTATAGATGTACATATATTTCATCACCAAGTTTTAGAGCTTCGAAACAGATTGGCCCACTGAAAGCTTGACGACAAGTGACGACTGATGACAATAATAGACACCACATACCTATCGCGTAGTTCAAGCGGTCCATAATGCTAAAATTAGCATAACATTTAGCTTAGGCGAAAACACGTAGTCAATCAAATTTTACACATAATGAAAGAAGTATTTTTGATCAATCATAGCTCTCACAATAACGCGAATCAAAATACGACATTAATATTGTACTTTTAATTTGCGTGTCTATCACGTAGCAGACAAGTTGGTATTGCGTTAACAATTATCACTGATTAACACTAAAGTTCAATGTATCGGAGTTTGTTCGCAACTCTTAATGTCTATAGCTATTTAAACTTTATATTAGTACATTAGGAAGGTTCTTAGAGTTCATCTACATGGTAGTCACATTAATATTTGTTAAGCCACAAGGATAAATTTAGCCTGGATGGTAAAATGACTATGCGTCTGTAAATTCTAATACCTATAATGTTTTTTTAAAGAACAGTCCCGCTATTGTAGAATTTAGTGTGACTCGTCACACTAACTTTAAAAACATTCGTGCAACGGACACAAAGAACATTCAGACTCAGAACAAACTATTTGCAGACCACACAAATGTGGAGATCGAACCCAAAACTTTCTGCGCAGTGTCAAGCCGACAACTAAAACTACAATGCTAGCCTTACAGTTATAAATGTCATGGTGGACTATGGCCTAACCCTTCTCACACAGAGAAGAGGCCCGTGCCCAGCAGTGGGACAGTTTAATACAGGGCTGATATTATTATTATACTAGTAATGCGCATAGTTACATTCGAATCATTTTCGAATACACAGTAGAGCTGCGAATCTTAACAATACTAGCTAATACTTTTTTGCGCAAGAACGGATCCATGTGAGTTTTGATTAGATATAGTTTATGGATTGAAGAACGATATAGACTAGTTTTCATTTGTCATAACAATGCACGGCGCCTGTAGTGTAAGGAAGTTGTAAATATTTATAAAATGCGCGTACGGTTTCTAATACGGTAGCCATCTTTAAAAACCTGATCTAATATCCTTATCTCTAGCTGATATTTCTAGGACACCTGTTTATTAGAAATCATAGCAAATGGACGAGTTATAGTCTTCATACTATCATTTTAATAATCGTATTAATAGATAAGAAACATGTATTAATGAGATTCGGATACAACGTGCGAACGGAACGCGGTGGGTCTGAGAATCGGAGTTATGCATAAGTAATGACAGACATCTTGTAAATGTAATAGGTTTGCCAGATACTTAAGGTTCGTGTAGATTCTCCCGTCTGTTATATGTGTCATGGTAAGAGAGTTAAAGCATATCGAGATCTTCTCATAAACTGGGATTTCGCTTGGTTGAGCGAAATCTAATCTACAACTGCAGGTACTATCCTAGCTGGGCTACTATAAACCTATAGCAGTCCAGTTAGAAAAGTACCTGCAGTTCTTTCCGCACACCTTGATTAGTCAAAGTTGCAATAAAATGCGTCAAGAGCTATAGCCATTTATGATATACCAATAGTTTCGTCAGATACATCATTCGTGGGTCCTAACCAACTATTTCTAACATATACGTTAGTGTTGCTTCAGCAGCGTGAAAACTCGCAAACACCCTTACGCTGTGTGGCGATGGTGGAAACGGGTTTCCACGCTATTGCTGCCTGTTAAAGAAGTTTGGAAAGGCTAATGAATTGACATTTGGTCAACTGTATGGATGGCATACTGGCTTAATGGGTCGCCTCACCACTACAGTTCTTGCAACTCACGAAGGCGAGCGGGCTTTACTTGTAGTCGAACATTTACATGCACAGTGCGGTAGTGTGCGTGTTTGACAGAGCGGTCAGTTGCGAGCTACACTTACACACACACATACATATACTCGTTTACCACAAATAAATCCCGCTCGCCTTCGTGAGTTGCAAGAACTATACCACAGCGTCAAGTGTTGTGGGTACGATAAAATAAATTCGACAAAAATTTGTGTGATCCATAAATAGTTGTACCGCGTCTTAGTTTTCTTTGTGTCCGTTGTTTAAATCTTTATAAAGTCGTCTGCGACAAAGGATTTATTCCTTGGTGTTATCTTTTTGGTGGAAAAGCTTGATACGAATTCAGTGACTGTGTCAGCTTACGCTTGTTTTATATAGCCAGGCTATTAATCTAATTTGTATCGGTAATCTCCTTTTCGCACAACAGACGTAATGATATATTCTACGCATTTTGTTTTACGGTAACCTACTAATTAATGAGGACTAGTTTTCTAATGTATTCTAGAACATAGATCAAAGTCTTAAATTTGTGTAAGAGTTAAATGACTTCACATAAATGATAAATTAAGTCTGTACTACATTTTGAGTGGGGTTCCGCTAGCGTGGATATGAGAAATGAATCTGTTTTTAACAGTACCGTTGTTAAAGCACAAATTACAAATGGCCGTCGCAATACAATGCGTAATTTTTCAAATGTTGTCTCATCCCTAAAAGATCCTTATTTATACCTACAAAGTAGGTACTCGCGCACTAAAGAACTTTTAAAAATGGGACACAGTGTGTTTAAACTTCAAGTAATAATATTTGGACCACACAAATTGTCGTTCTGTTTGGAATTCAAACGTACAACGAACGTAGAGGCGACCGCTTTTCTGCTGCGCCACCCAAACAGTAAAGTCCACCAGAAATACAATAAATTTGATTTTTATAGACATACTAGATTTTGCCCGCGGCTTCACTCGCGTAAATGTAAGTTAGGTTAGATTAGGAACAGTATCTACTATTTTTGAATAAAATGCCCTATGTTCTTTTCTGTTCCGCTGACAACGTGTATGCGTAAATTTCATAATAATCGGTCGAGTAGTTAGGACGTGAAAGCGTAACAAGCAAACAAACTTACATTCGCATTTATAATATTAGTTATGATGGGCTTATAAGTACGTAATTAGTTTAATCAATGTTTGGATTGACTCATGCCCTCTCGAATTGCAAGTCCGATGTCTTGACCATTAGGCGATCGCCGTTTTTACCATGAATGTTAGTGTGCATAGTTCGATACAAGTACCATAAACGCAATATACTTAAGGATAACTCCCACACTAAATCAAAATTGACAATAACATCCTACTAATTTTCTAAATGTGAAAGTTTCTGAGGATGGATGGATGGATATTTGTTAAGATGGGTCTACGCTAGAGGAGCCGAGCACGAGCTGAGCACAAGCCGAGCCGCATACTCGCGGTGTCAAGTGTGGACGTACAACGAGCCTAGAACAATCACTGTCCTCGAACATAGTGAGCGCAATGCAAAGCCCTTTGTGTTCGTCAAAAAACCGACAGTAGGCGGAGCAGAATCGAGCTCGAACCAAACGCTTGAAGCGCGCTCGTTCGAGGCTTGTAAGTCGGTCCACACTACACAAGTTTGTGCTCGGCTCGTGCTCCGCTCGTCCTCGGCTCGTCTAGCGTAGACCCACCTTTACTCTTTCACGCAAAAACTAGAGAACGGATTTTGATGAAACTTTACAGTATCATTGTTTATACATCAGAATAACATATAGGCTACTAAAAATCTATCCTAACATAAATCTACATCAACGCGTGCGAAGCCGCAGGCAAAATCTAGTGATTGATAATAGTCGATTTCTTTTTCAGCGGCATACAATCCTATCTATACATGGCGACAATCATAAAAACTACTAAATCAAGTGTTTATGACAGATAAATATCTATTATTTACTAACACAGACTTTACAATATTTAGACTTATCATAAAAGATGGACGCCATAAATCAACTCAACAGATTTGATCGTAAAAAATCTTACCATATATTTGCCTAGTATCTAACAAAATAGGATAATGATTCATCCAGTATAAACAAATAAAATTTAATATTAAATCATATTCTATAATATCTCATCAAAATTAGAAATATGGAGAATTTGTTGTTTGAAAGCAGAGTTTCATTTTTGACACTGGTATTATTATAACATTGTTAGTTTTTACCTAATTTACGTTTATCCATGCTAGTTTGATGCTAACATTCCCATTGGGAGTGGCGCCGGATGCCAAAATACAGGTTTCACCTAATTTGGCAACGAATACCATTTTATTTTTTATGCCATTACTTCCAGCGTGATTTAATTAGTTTTAAGAAATGGTTGACAAGAATTCTATTATACCTTAATTTAAAACATTATTCTCAAAATTCCATAATCTTAAATATATTATTTTTACATAAATAAAATAATATAAGTAAAAATGTTTGGGTCACCTGTAACTGGTGCAGACGAAATATTATTATCAATATTATCTCAAGAATTACCAGACCGATTTTAAATAATACCATCGAGGAAAGTCATAAAGCATCATCACCGTAATTAAATTTTGAAGTACCCCATAAATGTAACCTTTTTGATGGTAACAAATATCTATTAACTGCGGGGTTCACATTGAGTCTGGCAATATTCCAAAGTTTATGTCAACCTAAAAAGCTATAGTAAAGTTTCGAACCCTAGTTCAGTTATGCTAAAGCTAGTCGAGTCGAGAGATGGAATTTAAAAAAAAACAAGTCTAAAAAGAAATGTTGAAATTAATTTATTAGGCGCCTAAATCTCAAGCTAACATAATTATAAATAAGAACGAAACAAAGTGACAGCCGGTGTTCATTCTATGAATAAATTAAGAACACATATTAGAAACCATTGCATAATCGTAATATTTTAATTTGACTTTCTTTATATGACCAAAATCTTTTAAGAGAAACTTTGCTAACCGAATTATTGTTGTAACATGTCGCTGTATAACAATAGCCATTGCTTTTCTAAATCTGGAGTGGAAAAGTAGAATGTACAATAAAATTTCAATTATTCCTTCCGCGTGACTATTTTTATGAAAACGATTCATTGTTCAAAATAACAAAGAAGAAGTAAATAAAAACGCGACGTCACGATTACCTTTACACTAAACTAAACCAGTTAAAAATGTAAGGTGATTTACAAGCCTCTCGAGGATAAAATCAAGTTTTAATTTAGTAGGTAATTAGGGCGGTCTGGGGTTAATCGTTAAAACGATACATGTAACGACATCTGGCGTGCGCAACGGGAACTTTTAATCAAAAGTTTCACTTTAGCGCGGATAGATGGCGCTAGTTACATGGAAACTAAAAAGCCGGTTTTATATTTACATGAATATGTTATCTTGGATAAACAATTTGCAGAAATAAACAGCTCATTCATTATCATAATTTAGGTTGAGTCACCTCTAAATGTTATGAGCCGGTGATATTGTTTTAGTCAATTTCGTTTAGACAGCGGTATTCTCGAGGGAGCAACAGGGTCACCCTTATAAATAAGGCCGCAAATTTACAGAGAGTTGGTTGAACTGTTTGTAAGTCAACACTCAAATTGTTTAGATACGCTCTCATTAATTTAGTTATGAGAACAGTGAAAGTTATAAGGTACCTGTACAATTCCCATGTAACAAAACTAATCGAAGTACTATTCTTCGTAGTTCCTTGTGGCCTTAGTAGTTGTAATTGATATCACTTAAGTATACACTAGAGCAACTTGCACACAAAGATCGATCTCCAAACTTCACTGATACTACGGCAGTTCGCATTGCTGGTTATCAAGAATTGCACTTGCACTCTGCTCTCCTCTGTTTTAGCTGAATATTGTGTCCTTTAGATACCCATTATTAACCCTGCACGTCTAGCATGAAAATATATATTATCCGAAATTTAGGGCCGAACTAACAAGTTTCTTCGGATTTCTTTCTTTCAAAGTGACACTACTTTGTTATACTGACGAATTCATGAACCGGTTTGGGACAATCAAGAGGTTACGTATCGAAATTCAGGACACATTTAGGAATACATATGTTACGCGGTACAGACATTCGGTATTTACGTTTCATGATAGGCGGCCTACTCGTCATACATAGCCTTTCATTAAACCAAAGTTGATTACAAATTGACTTTACTGCGTCGTTTAGACTACTTTATGAAAGGGTTTAGGCCATAATATTGTCTTCTGTTTACGCAAATGTTATTCATTGAAATTAAACTACTATATACGGACTTTATCGCGTTGTTTATTTCACACTTTATTACAACATTTTGAAACTGTTACACCACTACTAGTATTAAACTTTACTAATGTATAAGCTAATAAAATTATTGCAACTATTAAAACTATTTATATTTTTAAGATACAAACAGTTGGCCCGAAACTGTTCTTAAATATCCTCTTCTTATACCAAGGGTGAGATACTTATAACTAGACTTACCTTGCAAATTGTCGAGCATATACGTCAACAGCTTGGCAGTCCCGTTGTTATCGTTGTATATTGAGAGCATCTCCTTTGATAGAGGGTTCCCTTGCAGCCCGAGAAGTTGCAAGTGGAACAACTTGCCCAACTCGTAAGGTAGGACCCGAAGGTAATTGTTGTGTAGATGTAGTTCTCTGGAAGAGAAAGAGTTTGTTAAGAAAATATATTACTAAATGAATGTATAACCTACTGTTCACGGTTGTCGCCAGATTAATAGTATTGATAACATAGAGGAAGATGAGCCCTTTTTGGAGTAGTAGAGCCTCGCTGATTTCAGCATGAATGGGCCGGCTCGACCGGGTAAGGATATCGAATCTCACAAAATATCGACGTGAAATAGCAGTATTCCTACTGTTGTGTTTCGTTCAGTAAGTGAGAGTACCGGAGGCCCAATCACCCCGTTACCCCCTTCCCGCTCCTTCTCTTTCCCACTTCCTTTCCTAAAGGGTCGGCAACACGCCAGTGACACCTCTGGTATTGCAGGCGTCCGTAGGCTATGGTATGGTATGCCGTATGCTTGTTTGCCACCTTAGTTATATAAAAAAATTTATAACCATCATGGACTTTTTTGACAACATTCAAAACATAATAAAAAATGTGCTATCTTGAACAGATTAAACAACTTACATCTTGATAGCGACCCGTCGCTACAATAATATATTTTATATTAATAAGGATAAATAAAAATAATTTCTTGCTCAAAACATTATGTTTTGTATTAATTATTACCACCAAAGTTATCGATACAATTTTTATGACATCTATTGTCTTCCTAATCATTGCTTAGATCAGTCAGAATTGGTGTCTAAAAATTAGAGAAGCGTTATTAATTTATTATAGATGGCGCCAAAACATATAATTAGATGAATGTGGTCGTATAATAAACATAATTATACTCGTAATAATATTTTAAACAATACAAATAATCACCATTGTTGATCATTTAAACAAATAAGTTGAAAGGTAGATATTTTGCATCATTGTAGTTTTCGACTGTTCATTGAACTGATATTACTATAACACTAATTTGTTGGTGTCCATTGAGAAACTGAACTATAGAGGAATATTATCGACCATAAGTTTATCAGAGAAAGTGTACCTACTGACTCATTATCTACATAATGTAGACAAAAAGGTTAAGCCGAGAGCTAGGCTTAAAAACAAATTCACTTTCTCGCACAAAGGCCGCTAAGAATTACTTTCATTGTATAAAGTATTAAACTCATTAATAAATTTAGATTAAAATGTAACAGTTATGGACGTCAAAGTCGTGGTTAGTGATTCTACTTAAGTTTCAGGCATAGGCCCTACCCATACGAAATGCTTGAAAATATGTTCAGCTTGTTAAGTTGTCCGAAAAGTTTTTGACTTATGTGGTCAGTCAGATAGCTTACAGCCTCGATATCATATTCAGAGAGTAAACTGTTCGGCTGCAATTATACAGGAGGCTTTATTGTGTTCCCATACCTTCTCGAGTCACTTGTACCTCACACCTTGTCCTATCAGCAGTGTTGGTAACCCCTCTTCAATGAAAAATGACTAATTGGGCAATTATAATAAAATTTCTGCAATGTGAAAGTTGTAATCCTAAATAATATTATAAATGCGAAAATGAGTTTGTTTGTTTGTTACGCTTTCACGCCTTAATTACTCAACCGATCAACATGAAATTTTGCATACACGTTGTCAGGGGTACAGAATAGGACATAGGGTACCTTTCATCCAGAAAAAATAACTGTTGCAAACCTAACCTAACCTACATTTATGCGAGCGAAGCCGCGGGTGAAAACTAGTTTAACCATAAATTAGAGTACAATACACCGGGGGATCAGCATTACGTGAGATATCTTTTGTATGTCTTACATATTTAGCCTGTCGGTTTAACCTTGTCGAGTATACTAATAAAAGCATTGTCTGGACGCCGGCATCCGTACGCCGATGGACAAATTTTAGTAACGTTCTATATACTGCAGTCGCCAAAAAGACAAGAGATGCATAAGTATGAGTAAACTAGTTATAAATAAGATCAGCCTAGTGGGAGACGGAACGGACTGCCATGCAAAGGACTTGGGTTTGATTCTAAGACACGCACCTCTTTTCGAAGTTATACATACATACATACATAGATTCACGCCTGTTTCCCAGAGGGGTAGGCAGAGACTACGGATTTCTATTTGCGATCCTGACACACTTCTCTGGCTTCATTCACTTTCATCACATTCCTCATACTCGCCCGTCGGTTCAAGCTCTTAACCCGGCCTTTGTCTCGATCTGATCGAGAAACGTTCGCCTAGGTTTTCCTCTTGCGACCGTTCCATTCACAGTAGCCTTATAAACTTTCTTAGTCAGTCTTTTTTCGTCCATTCTTTCTACATGTCCAAACCAGCTTAACATACCCTTTTCTATTTTTGTCACTTTATCCAATTTCATGCCGCATCTCTCTCTCTAATCACACTATTCCTTATTCTATCTTTCAGAGTCACACCACATATGCTTCTCAGCGCTCTCATTTCTACAGCATTTATTCTGCTCTCATGCTTCTTTTGCCATACCCAACTTTCACTTCCATACATAAGTGTGGGCACTAATAGTCCTCTATGAACAGCCAAACGTGCCTTTTCGGATACATTTCGACTGTTCATAAAAGCGTGTAGAGCTCCATTGACTTTGTTGCCAGCAATCGTTCTCCTTTCTCCTGTTCTGCTTCGTTCTTCGAAGTTATATGCGTATTAATTAGTGAATTATAGCTTGTTTTAGCGGTAAAGATAAACACCCCTAGGGAACCTGTCTAACACTTCTCCATAATGTTATCGAAGATATTATGTTAAGGCTGCCAACTCGTACTGAGTCAGCGTGGGGACTATAGCCTAATCCTTCACACACCGAGAAAAGGCCAGCAGTGGGACAGTTATATACAGGGCTGATATTATAATAAAAATCAATATAACAGTCAAAATGCTAGTCACACGAAGATTTGTATCTCTTAGTGGTCACACGTTTATTGTATTTTGTCATTTCATTTAACCTTAGGTTATAAGGTTCTATTAGCAATACTAAATGGATTACTGAGGTCAAAGATCAACAGATCACTATCATTTTGTGGTGTAATTTGTTCTTCGAACTATCGTTCACAGTAGAACCCTTACATTGCAGATTACATTAGCAACAGAAGCGATACGTGCAAATGTATTTGAATGTAATGATAACAATATACAAAAGAACATGCGCTGCGTTTGCGGTCCCTAGTGCCATTTCCGGGTCGAGCACAGTGTTAAGTCTTATGTACGAGTAAGTCATTTATTTCAGAACAAAATAATTGTAATTCTAAAGGAAATATTAAGCAGAGGTGTATTACCAGTCTTATTTGATCAACTATGGTTTTAAGCCATAGGTACCTAAGAGGGAGCGATCTACTACGTTCTAATAGCTAATACCTATGTGTTTCGGTAAGCATGTGTCTAATAAACAACTTTTCTTTAAAAAAAAATTACTTTTGTGTTGAAAATAATTTTGCATTTAGTAAAATAAAAACAAAAACAACACTGGTTCTGCGCTTTTCTGGCAAGAAAATTCAGTACCAGTATGTAGTCTGAAACAGTGCCAGTAAGAAGGCAATAAGGCTAGTACCCGATTACGTGGGACCAACATTAGGTTGGTGTAACCGACTGCCACGCCTGAGGTCGCGGGTTCAATTCCCGCACAAGTCAAACATTTGTGTGCATGAACATGGATGTTTGTCTTGGTTTGGGTGTTTCTATGTATAATATGTACGTATTTACAAAAAAAAGTATATATGTATGTTTATCCATTGCCTATTACCCATAGTACTGCTTAGTTTGGGCTAGATGGTGTTGTGTGTATGTGATAGAATATTATATTATAGTTTTGTGATGTTTATTACTG
Source organism: Catocala sponsa (assembly GCA_963564715.1). Classification (NCBI taxonomy): domain Eukaryota; kingdom Metazoa; phylum Arthropoda; class Insecta; order Lepidoptera; family Erebidae; genus Catocala; species Catocala sponsa. The sequence goes on from OY751337.1 coordinate 5,895,829, forward strand.
GCTAAGTATGAAAGTGATACTCATCTGCCTACTAGACGTGAAACTATATGTGTATGCGTTGCAAGCAGAAGCACCTTCTCAAGGAGCTCTGGCAGCTAAGAACACAATACGAAGATGCTATATAATTAGGAAGTCTTGAGGTGGCAAACAAGAAAACGCCTCGCCTTGTCCGCAATCGAGCTATTCACCAACATACGCATATAAACTACATCCAATTCGTTGAATCGCTCTATTTGGCAACAAACTGTGTGCCGAGGGCCGAGGCCCAAATGTGGTAATTGTAATAAAATAGTAAACGCAAACGTAGACGGCCAGTGTTTACAAATATGAGTCGACACGAGTTCATTGACCTTGAATCTTTACCTACTCGCTCCATAATACAAAACATATGTATATGCAAATATAACTTGTTTATACTCGCACAAATATTATCATCGTAGGATAAAATTGTAAATGTAAATAATCGGTAGAAATATGTGTATTGCTATATCAAGTCACATTGTAATATCAATTTAAATTTGTTGCTTGATAACAGAAGGAAAATTACTTTCTTGTGACATATGAAGCATAATATTTTATCAAATACTATTATTGTAATAAAGAAACGAACGATTCTTTTTTTTTATACTACTAAGGTGGCAAACAAGTATACGGCCCACCTGATGGTAAGTGGTCACCGTAGCCTATGGACGCCTGCAACACCAGAGGCATCACTAGCGCGTTGCCGACCCTTTAGGAAAGGAAGTGGGAACGAGAAGGAACGGAAAGGGGTAAGAGGGTGATTGGACCTCCAGTACTCTCACTCACCGAACGAAACACAACAGTAGGAATACTGCTATTTCACGTCGATATTCTGTGAGAATAGTCCTTCCCCGGTCGAGCCGGCCCATTCATGCTAAAATCAAAAAACACAAATTTTTGTGTCACGTGTGGGATTCGAACCCACAGCACTCGGCACAGTGGCAGTGGCGAGGCGACCACTTAAACCACTAGGCCATCCGTGCAGTCAATGAGGGAGGTAGGTTTATAAGACCCCAGAGTTCTTGCTCATCGGCCGAAAAAGAGTATCAGTATTACTACTCTCACGCTGGGTTTCTATAAGAGTGTGATATTTTCTCGAGCCACTTTCTTCCTACCGTCATCGGATATTTGAAAACGGTGGACTCTTCTAAACGTATTTATTTTTAAGGGACGGTTAAAAAGGTAGTTTAATTAATCCTTATTCTGAATCCTATCTAAATGTTCGAGAGGATATTATAAAATACTTAAAAGTTACACAATCTCGACTGCGGTGGCCGTGACACGAAGAAAACGGTATAATAAAGCTGGTTTTATCCTTATATGATAGACAGTCCGTATTGAAATCTTACGAGTGTGCATCTTTAAATTTAAACTAATTTATTCATTTATTCTTTTACAAATGAACATATTTTTTATTTCTTACGTTACTATAAAATTAACTACAGACTATGTAAATCAGTATACAAATAATTTCTGATTGTCTTTATTAAATATTACACAAAGACAGCACTGAAAAGCTGTGACGTAAAAAGTCGCTTACACCCGTAGCGTTACATGGTAGAAGTTCTTACAATATCGTAAGAGCACTAACAACTGGCAAGTTAGTTAGTTGGATGTGTGTTATCCGCACTTAGCCCCACAATTGGGCCATTGTGCGTAAGTAACCGACGCGAAATATTGTTCGGCTACTCATACCACCCCAGCTCCATCCAGAAAGACAGTAGGGAACCGATGTTGCGCAGTACCTCCTTCATCGTTTCTGGACTGTTTAGAAATTTCGCCAGTTGGTTGCTCAGGCTTTTACAATGTAGGAGCACGTGAGCCAGTTTCTCCTCGGTCTCCATGCAGCCTCTACATAAGGGAATGTCAGTGATGCCGATGTTGTATAGTTAGTTACTGTTGAGTGAGCAGTGGCCTGTTATTATACCCACTAGGTGGCGTAAGTTTTTCCTTGTGGAACGTAGCAGTTTGCGTGACAGATGTTCGTCTAAGCATGGAAGGGCTTCCTTCGTCTGTCTACATTCCTTTGTTTCCGTCCACTGTTTTTCGTGTAGTTCCGTGGTTCTATCACATGTTTTGAGTTGGCAGAAGGGTATCGGGACAATTGGTTCGGGTCCTACCATTTTGGTGTTCGATCCTCTCTTTGCCAGTTAACAACTGGCAAATTACAATAAAACTAGCCAGATTGTAAATTGACGATATAATGTGAACGAACTTTATAATTCATAACGTAACGCATGTACGTTAGATGTGCTCCAAAGAATCAAGTAAACTAGGCGTATTCGCATAGCAAGTAGGAATCCGTAGCCTAAGTCTGCCTTTGAAAGACTGTACTTACGAGTTTTTATACTATGAACTTAGCAAGTTGGCATGCCAGCCTATAATGATAGGTGGTTATCGAAGCCTATGATCTCTTGGAATAGCAGAGTAGAACCTCGGGCTTTGTCGACCCTTAAAGAACAATGTATTGTGGCCAGCGCAAGGAACCGTTTCTGATACTACGCCAACATAGTAAGCTCAAAACCCTACTCAGCGCAGGAACAAAATATAAGGTTGTTTGGCTACGAAGTTGTATAGTGAGGTGCTACTTCCAGTTTCAACTAAATTCTAGGTTTATACTAACACTAGATGTTCCCGCGGTTTCACCCGCGTTTATCGTTACTGCGCCGCTCCCGTGGGTCGTAGCGTGATGTTATATAGCCTATAGCCTTCCTAGATAAATAGGCTATCCAACACTCAAAGAGTTTTTCAAATTGAACCAGTAGTTCCTGAGATTAGCGCGTTCAAACAAACAAAGAAACAAACAAACTCTTCAGCTTTATAATATTAGTATCCTAACTAATATTATAAAAGCGAAAATGAATTTGTTTGTTTGTTATCTTTTCACGCCTAAAACACTGAACCGATCATCCTGAAATTTTGCATATACGTTGTCAGGTGTACAGAAACGGACATAGGCTACAGATCGCGCAATCTACCATGGCCGGACTGAACATAGCGTCTCCGAATTGTTGCGCAGGTACAGTCGCTAACAGGCATCCCGCCCCCGCCCCCTGTCACCAAAGAGACCTAAAACTTGTAACTGCGACGCCACTTGCGCAATGTTTAGACCGGTCATCATACAGTGCGCGATCTGTACGTTTCATCCCGAAAAAAATTACTGTTCCCGAGGAAAACAATAATAATGTCCTTATGATAATAGATGGCGCCACGTGTCTTTCGAATCATGATTGAATTATATTATTACAAGCAGAGTACAACCCGAATTGATTGTCAAATTCTAAATTAACGCGAGCGAAGCCGCGGGCAAAAGCTAGTAGATTATAAAGTAAAAAGATTTGTATATTTGTTTGTAATGAAAAAACTTAAAGACTAATTGACCCATCTTAATCATTCTTTTACCATCAGAAAGCTGCTTTATCTAGAAGTAACATAGTCTATATAAACATCACGCTACGAGCCACGGCAGCGTAGCAGAAAACATAAAAGTTGTTAAAACCGCGAGGGACAGCTAATTAAGCTATCGGCTTAATGCATATTTAATTATAATGTATTTTCTCTGTAAGTGATTTGTAAATCTTTTGAGAAAAATAAATGTCTTAAACCTTAAATCTTAACCACCAAAAATACTACGTTCAATATAAGTTTAATTTGTAACAAGGCCGCTACCAACGCAACTCATTGACTAAAAATAAATTCTTACTATAAAAAACACTATAAATAAATAACAAATTGCTATCGTGTTACATCTAAGCGCCATTAAACCCGATCAATGTTATAACGATATACCGAATTAACATAGAAGGTCGACAGTTAGTAAGTTAATGAGCACATACGTTCGTATATTTATCAAACGAGGTCAATTCTATACAGAATTGTTCGTTGTTATACATACGTGTTTGTACACAATCATTTCTTATGACCTTTGTGCGGAAAGAATTGTACGACAATGCTATCGAGTCTCATTTCAAATGTACTTAAAACAAAGCACGTTTGTGCCATCCACATACATACACACGGAGACTCAACAACGCTGATGGGATAAGCAATTTTTTAGGTATACACTAACATTTTGCCAGTACTTGTTTTTGGTCCCACGTTATATTAAGCAAGCCTATTGTGGTCTATCGGGATTATATCTGAACTCCAAGATGCGATTCGAACTTGCCTAAGTAAAGCCCCATAACCCTACTGGGTTATGGGGCGTTTTACAGCGGCAAGCAAGGGTGTATAATAGCTACATTTCATACTCTTCTTTCTTTCTTTTTCGTGTGGTTAGTGGTCAACCTGTTATCAAGAGTTGTTCAAGACGCCCGTAGGCCTCTGACATGGCTTAACGACTGCTATCAATTTGACAACAACCGGGACCGACTTTTTACGTGCCCTCCGAAGCACGGAGACGCTCAGATGAAATACCACTAAGCGGTCACCCATCTATAGACTGACCGCACCCAACGTTGCTTAACCTCGCTAATGGTTTACCGATCAGTGAGTGCAACTGGCTATGAGCGCCTCGATTTCATACTTACACTTGACGTTGTTTTAATATACTTAGTTGATTTGTTAGGCAATTTTTAGTCGTTGCTAAAAAACTAAGAAGAATGGATAACCCTCAGTAATTTTCGAACTGTTTTTGATCGGAACGTCTTTGGATATCATGTTCAAAAACTCGGAAGCGGAACTAACTAACTTACTGCTTAATTAAGATCACTCCACTAAAGACTGTGGCTCAATGATGAAGACATCGGATTGGCAATCCAATAATAATTGATTAAACCCATCCGTCGCACTACTGACCTGCGAGAAATCGCTTTTAAAGATAAGTCTGTCACTTATACACACACCTATAAACTACTTTATATAAGATAAATAACTGTAATATAGGTATTATATATCTATACTAATATTATAAAGCTGAAGAGTTTGTTTGTTTGGTTGAACGCGCTAATCTCAGGAACTACTGCTTCGAATTGAAAAATTATTTTTTTGTTGGCTAGCTATATAACATCACGCTACGACCCATGAGGGCGGCGCAGTACTCATAAACGCGGGTGAAACCGCGGGCACATCTAGTATTCAATATATTGACGTACTCCTAGCACAAGCGTAAAGAATTAGAGAGTTTAGCTTTTAAGAGATAGCATATGCAATCTTCCTTTCCTTTCCTAAATGTCGGTAAGACACAACCCTTAGCATTACAGGTGATCTTTGTTATGGCTAGCGCTTTCCATTGCATAGACTGTATGCTTGTTTGCCTTGGTAGAATAAAAAAGCTAAACAAAAATATTCGTAAAACGAAATTTCTAAAATCATGTCACCGACGCGACTATTTCATATAGAAAGTAAATGAAAATACAAACAGTTTCAGATCAATGAAACTAATTCTATCGCGGTTTCCTTTATTTAGATACAAGTTTTTATAACTATTTATATTTACACTTTCTCCATCGCGTCGATTGCTTTTCAGCTTTTTCAGCAGGCTTGGTAACGATTCAATGGCGCCGTAAAATTACTTTAAAGTACACTAAAACCGATTCATTATTTATGTTACAATTGCAGCAGAATAAGCTGAAAGCATCTTAAAGTCTCGCTGTATTTTACTTCTCAACAAGTTTTAAGTAATTATTAGATGATAAGTCAATTAGTATCCAAGAAATTTATTCGCCATGTATCATTCGCGTTAACGTAAGACAGTACTATAGAAATCAGTTTCACATCAATAAACGAATTAGCAAAGACGAGTTTTAAGCCTAGACATGTGTAAGATGCATATTTGGAGACGCGTTACATTATTTCGCAGTAGAATATTAAAAGGGACTCGGCAACCGCGTAGGGCAGTCCATGCTATCTTTAGATGTGTCTGAGCAATAAATATCACCGTCTAAAGATCGAAGGTCGAGACCGGAGCTGCGGATGGAATCGATTAAATAAGAACACTCTCGCTTAGAGTTCATATTAAATGTTATAAATATTACTAAGAGTAAAATGTCAGCAGTTGTATATTATATTGTTTATATATCGAAATACTCAGACTTTTACAGTTTATTCGTTTTTTATACAACTAAGATGGCTAATACTAATAATTCTTGCGATCATTGGTCGAACCTGGTTGAGATTGGCACAGGATCGTGAAGAATGACCAAAAGAGAGGCTATGTAAGTCAGGCTGTGGATTATCATGGTAATGAAGATGGCATAACAGCATATGTTCCGCCTGATAGCGAGCAGTTGCCATAGCTTACGGGTACAAGTGCAAATGAATCACCAATTGGCTACAAAAGGGAGCTTCAAGCACAAGAGACATATACCACTGGTCCTATGCTGACAACATGACGTCTCCTGCTAACTGCATTTGAAATCCTACTCAACTCAGGAAAACAGCAAAAACTTCAAAGATATCCAGAACCGACAAGAAGACGAACGTTGTGGCTCAACTTGAATGAAGTCTTTGTCGAAAAGTAGACTGCTACAAGCTAATTAAGTAGTTTAGAAAGATGGTCTAATCTATGTTTTATAACGAACTTTTGATCTAGGCTTCGCTTGCGTAAAAGTAGCTTAGTCAGCTTAGGTTAAAGAGTACTTTTTATTAAATAAAATATAGCCGATGTTACTCGGTGATAATATAGTTTTCTAATGGTGCAAGAATTTTAAAATAGGGTCAGTTGTTTTTGAGTTAAACCCTTACACTTTCCTCTTTATAATATTAGTATAGATAACCCTTTTATATTTTTATATATATTTAACGAGTGCATAATTCAAAACCGCAAGAACTATTTAGAAAATCATCAAATTTCAATCAATCAGTATATTATATTAAAAGTCACTTTTATGCTACTTACATAACGATTTAGAAAAAAGTAAGCATTTTAAATAATTTGATTTAATCGGTTGTCCAGCAGTGGACGTCTTTTGGCTGACATGATGATGATGATGATGAATCGGTTTCAAGAATTCAGTCATTTTTAACAGACTTCAAAAAAAGGAGGAGGTACTCAATTCGTCTGTATTTTTTTTTAATGTTTGTTACCTCATTACTTTAGACTTGGTGAACCGATTTTGATGATTCTTTTTTTATTTGAAAGCTGGTGCTTCCCGTGTGGTCCCATTTAATTTTGATCAAGATTTAACCATTCGTTTTCGAGTTATCCTTAATAATGCGTATTTGGCTACATTGATGATGTTCTCATTTTTGGCAAGGTTCACTAAAAACCGAGAAATAAACAAAGTTATAACAAAAAAGAAAACCGACTTTAAAAAAGAATATTCTAAAACTTAAAATGCACTATAAAGTTAATAAATAATTGCTTATTCTTGTGTATAATTAAATTATTGTTATTTTTGGAGTCGGTGTCAACAAAATCTAGTAATGTATGTTAATTATCGTTTTATATCTTTAGTCTAAATATATGAAGGTACATAATGTTTATAAAATTATACTAATCCTATACAGCTATAGAAAATAAGCAGGAGAAAGGAACGAACAGTCCGATGAAAATTCATTATTTTGTATAACATCACGCTATGATCCAAAGGAGCTCCGCAGAGATCGGAATTATAACGAGGAACAAGGGTCATCTGGCTTTTCAAACATAAATTGTATTCTACTATAATTCCGTCTCAGATAAAGCTTTAATCACAGCAGACAAACAAAACGATATTTTTGTTAATAATAATTTACTCATTGATTATGATTTACAAATATATCGATGACTAGATGTGCCTGCGGTTTCACCCGCGTTTATGATTACTGTGCCGCCTCCGTGGGTCGTAGCATGATGTTATATAGCCTTCCTGGATAAATAAGCTATCCAACAAAAAAATAATTTTTCAAATCGAACCAGTAGTTCCTGAAATTAGCGCGTTCAAACAAACAAACAAACACTTCAGCTTTATAATATTAGTATAGACTATAGATTAAATCATAAATTGTGCCACTAATATTTTTGTTTATAAAAACAAGATTATCTTATCATTAAACGGTGTTGGTTGTGTTTTTGTTATGTCTTCAGTCAAGTAATAGAATATTTAATATAATGCCTATCAGCATACGAGGACGGCGGAGGTTATCAATCCACTTCCACTGTCCCAATAATGTTGAGGTAGGAAGTTAAATACTCTTTACCGAGGCAATGGTTTGAGTAGTTATCTCGACACTACGCTGAGTTTTGTGGATTATATCGATACAGGGAAAAAATTGAAAAAAAAATCTACAAATAGTAGTAACGTGTTAGATGTAGAAGCCTTGGACAAAGGCAACCCTTCATATACCTAGAAGAGGCAAGTGCCCGACAGTGTCACAGTTTATAACAAGTGAGAAACGGCAATGAATTGCCGTAAATCTTAGTTCGAAAAAATGGTATCACGTGACCTTGGGTCAGAGGTCAATTGTCATATTAATTTCGGGGTATATAGACTATGCTCAGTCGAATGGTGTTGACCGCAAGTCTCTAGCTCTTACGGTTCTTGAGTTGTATAACAGACAGACGGACGGACGGACGGACAAAGCTGTTGTACAGTTGTTTGAGTTTGCATAATCCTTGCGGCCGTTATTTCAATATAATAATAATATATAAAGTCTAACGCGACATAGATATGTTCTAAGCGAAAGTAATAAATTTAATATTTTTAATCATGATATATATAAAGATCTAATTAGGTAACAATAGATCTCGATGGAGCGTAAATAAGCCTCGCGTATTATAAATGACTAGACGTGCCCGCGGTTTCACCCGCGTTTTACGTTACTGCGCCGCCCCCGTCGGTCGTAGCGTGATGTTATATATACTATCTAACTATTCTATCACATACACACAACACCATCTAGACCAAACTAAGCAGAGCTTGTACTATGGGTACTACACAATGAACAAACATACATATATACTTTTTTTTGTAGATACACATATTATTATACATAGAAAGACCCAGACCAAGACAAACATCCATGTTCATGCACTTGTGTGAGTTCATGTTTGACTTGTGCGGGAATCGAACCCGCGACCTCAGGCGTGGTAGTCGGTTACACTGACCAATATGCCATCGAGGATATGGATATTTAAACTAAAACACGATAAATTCTTTAATACCATACATACAGAGGCAACTTAGGTTGAATGCAACATGCCGGTACGACAACTAGGACTCAGCCACTACAGGCTTTAAGCCTGCATTGGGCACTACTGGGTGGATCGCTGAAGTAGTTCCAGCGATACATCCGCTATTCACAACAGCGAGTAGGCACACCGTAAAAACAAATAAACAAGTTCTATGCAACAAGTCTATGCGAAGGTGAAGGTCAAGAGGCCAATATGAAGGCCGAGTGCAGTTCGCTGGCGATTGCTTGAACATACATACATACATTTACGCCTGTTTCCCAGAGGGGTAAGCAGAGACTACGGATTTCCATTTGCTACGATCCTGACACACTTCTCTGGCTTAATTCACTTTCATCACATTCCTATTGCTTGAACAACATCACTCATACAAATCGCGACGAACCTGCTAGCCGTGCTGCCCGCACTTGAAGCTAGGATCGACTCTATGCACGCGAGCTAACTGGCGTATGGACTTAGCAAGTAATTTAACTAACTAACAAAGATTTTTCAGATGTCTAAAATATTAGAACCCACTAGGGGCAGTGAAGCAAAAACTTTGTACCCCTTTTTACGAAAATTGCGCGGACGGAAGAGTATGGAATTTGGCACAGTTAAAGTTTATATGGAGAAGGAGGTGCGAATCCTAATATTTATATAAAATAAGCATTATAAATACATTCAATTAATGAAAAAATACTACATGCACACAACCATGCATTTGACACACGCAGTCGAAGCGCGTAACTATGGTTACATATATCAATATATTATAATGACATATATCAGCAATATCTTACAGGCAAACTTTGGTCGAATTTCGAGCACTAGGCGATCGACTAGTTTATATTAACCCGCCCGGCGCGTTGAAAGCGGCATTAAAAGTATTAAATCAGAGAAAAACTATTAGAAAGAGCATAAATTAGCCTTAGAGTGACCGCTGGCTTTAGAAACTTTAAATCGTAAAACCAATGAGAAAGTGGGCTTTGGTTAAATTACGTAAAAATAATGATAAATGCTTACAAATAGAAATCGAAATAATAATACTACGTGACTATTTAGAAATCGAAACGAAAATACAACACAGTTTATATATTAAAACTACATAAAGCATCGGTTCACACGATCTTGTTCTCATTATCATTAAAGTATCATTGACCTATAGACTTTATGTAAATACTCGTACAGAGAAAGCACTTGAAAACAAAACTGTCGATGAATAATATTATATACATTTTAATGCAAAAATACATGACCGACATGGAGGTTGAATAACACTTATGCACATAAATTATTGTAGGTATATATTTTAAGAGACGCTGGCTCGCGGTATCATCCACGTTTAAGATTTTTTTTATGTTATAGGGGGCAAACGAGCAGACGGATCGCCTGATGGTAAGCGATTACCGCCGCCCATGAACACCCGCAACACCAGAGGAGTTACAAATGCGTTGCCGGCCTTTTAAAAAGGAGTACGCTCTTTTCTTGAAGTTTTGTAGGTCGTATTGGTCTGGAAATGCCGCAGGCGACAGTTCATTCCACAGTTTAGTCGTGCGAGGCAAAAAATTTCTGGTAAAACGCACAGTTGTGGACTGCCAACCATCTAAATGATGGAGATGGAAATTCTGTCGCGTAGGACGATGGCGAAAAGAGGCGGCAGGGATCAGTCCGAACAATTCCTCGGAGCACTCCCCATAGTAAAAGCGATAGAAGATGCAAAGCGAGGCCACATCTGTACGCAGCGCCAAGGGGTCTAGCCGATTTGAAACAACCTGGCAGTCGACGATTCGAGTCGCTCTCCGTTGCATGCGATCCAGAGGGAGAAGTGGAAGCAGAAGATTACTGCTTTGCTCCCGTAGCTTGTAGCGCGAAGTTATATAGCCTATGTTAATTCTAGCTTTCTAATGGTCAAACAATTATTAAAATCGGTTCAGTAGTTTCCAAGTTTATCGATTACAAACAAAAAATCTTTCCTAATGAAGAGGCAAGTATTTTTGTTTATATTAGTACATATGTACATATAAACACATAATTTTGTTTTATTCACCTACGACAAGATTTTCCATAAATTAATAAAGACTATACGTAAGTTGGATTAAAACTGCAAACGTCGACTAAACTATTTGATACTAGCTTTAGCGCGCGGCTCCGCCCGCGTGGTACTTACATCAATAAAAAGTAGCCTATGTCCTTTCCTAGGTTTTAAACTATATCTGTACCAAATTTCATCTTAATCGGTTGAGTGTTTTAGCCGTGAAAAGGTAACAGACAGACAGACAGACAGACAGACAGACAGACAGATAGACAGACAGAGTTACTTTCGAATTTATAATATTAGTAAGGATTGGTGACAGGTGCTAAGGAAACAACCAAACCACTGCCTACGGTAATCAAGGGGAACAGACCTATTCTGCTCTTTAGTCAAATATTTACCTTGAGCTTGCATTAGGTAGAACAATAGTACAGTCAGCAATCCAAGTAGCTGAACATGATCATTTATTAAATTTGTAAGAGGATTTTACGAATTAAATATGAAATTTATTATTCTGCATATTTAAACTATGATTAAATCATCTGTTATAATTTCGAAAGATGGCGCAAATCGAAATCTTGTTCTGAATCGAGCTTGGAGCCAGCATTGAAGTAGAAATGCCAATTAATACAGAAGTGCAGAAACCTGCCTGCCTATGAGAGTGAGTTTATTAGGCTATATTAACGTCGTGAATGAAAGTAAGTAAGGCTGGATAACTGCATGGAATGGAGAGAAAGTGCAAACGTGACGCATCATACATCCCACACATCCCATCCACAAACGAAACATGAAATCAAAAGGAAGAAATGTAATGTGTGAGACCGTGCAACTCACTTGCACACCAGCTACTAGGTGTAAGAGGATAGGTAATACTTCCTCTAGCGACATAACTTTAGGAAAAAAAAGGAATCTTTCAATTAATTTGGCCTATGTCTATCTCTAGTAGGTTACTACTAGAGATAAAGTATCAATCGAAAGATGGGTTATTAATTTTCGCCTACATACTACTACTCTTAAACCGGTTGCCTGTACCAGGGTGGTATTACACATGACCTCGTCAACTAATAGCCAAGAGCTTTCCACTTATATAAATAAATGATGTCAAATAAAAGTGAGCAGAGGTCTCTTCTTAAAATAAAAAAGTAGTGCAGGCAATTTTAAAAATAAAAATTATTGTCTGCTCTAACAACTTGCATCTTAAATCGCGTGAGTATTGATATATCCTCCGGAACTGCCGACGACATCAAGTTTAAAATAACCATTAAAACATAAATAATGTCATATCAAACGCCGCCGTTTCAAAATCATTTGGCTACCTAATATTAATGAATTGTATAATTTAATGGTAATTTCAAAGTATCAGAAAACCAGTCTAATGCCACAAACAAGGTTATCTCAGGTCACGATTACAAACTGTTTATGAGAGAACAGAAGAAATTAATGCATTACATATATACGGTGTCTCAATAACAGTGCACTATTTCGTTTTAAAATAAAACACGTATTTTTTTAGTAAGTTGTGATATTTATATTGCATTATAAAGAAGACATGTTCTGATTATGTATAGAATAAAATATCCGGCAAATGGCCCCACTACTCTAATGACATGTCTTTTAGTCATTTCATGAAATTCTCGATGACTTTTTGACAAAGATGTTACTGTATCTCACTGATAACGCGTTGGATCTCGGCCTAAATAAATACAAATAGCATAAAACCCATAGGAAACGAGATATTTGCAAACAATGTGTAAAAAACAATCCTTTGACCTTGGAATATCTGTAGTCGCGGACACCCTACCATAAGTAGGTTTTGAGACAAGTTTTAGGGTGTCAAAATCAAAGTTTATACAAGTTTATAGCTGATTATCTCTCATTCCGTGATACTTGCCCTTATTTGACTAATATTCTTGAACTAGACACAGCCACTGTCAGTAAAGCAAGCGCTTGCAATTCAACACTAACTCGACGAAATTCTCAAGTTAGTACCGTATACTGATACCTCCTTTTACCCAAAGACGTAGACAGAGATGTTAGGTATTCACATACATTTCACCTGCTATGTTTTAGCATATCTATACAAATAAATAAAATTAAGGTGTCTGTTTGTAATGTCAAAATAACAGCTTTTTATCTAATGCATATGAAAGTATATAAGGTACCTATACGAAAACATTTTTTTTTTTTATTTGTGTCTGTCTGTCGGTTTGTTCCGGCTAATCTCCGAAACGAATGAACCATTTTGACGGGACTTTCACTGGAAGATAGCTGATGTTATAAGGAGTAACGTAAACTAATTTTATTTTAGAAAAAAAATAGGGTTCCGCAGAGACAAACACTTTTTAGTTAAAATCTACGCGGTCGAAGTCGCAGGTAACAGCTAGTTAATTATATGAATAGGATAACGAAAGAGTGGGTCATTGCCATCTACCGGGCTCAATGTTAGGTCCGTACGGTTAATGACAACTTCCTACCACAATAACATTTGCCGAAATGGATATGGAGCACTCACGATCAAAAGCAAACTTATGCCAAGCGACCAACGAAACATACACAAGGATCTCTTTTTGAATTTTATGTATAACCAAGAAAAAAAACCTTTTTTCTAACAGCCAAATATGCCAACTGCCACCAATCAATATTAAACAACGAACGGTTCCTAATCTTCTATTCTATTCGTGTGGTTAGTGGCCAACCTGTTGTCAAGAGTTGTTCAAGCCTGTAGGCCTCTGACATGGCTTAACGACTGCTGTCAATTTGACAGCAACCGGGACCGACTTTTTACGTGCCCTCCGAAGCACGGAGACGTTCAGATGAAATAACACTAAGCGGTCACCCATCTATAGACTGACCGCACCCAACGTTGCTTAACCTTGCTAATCGTTTACCGATCAGTGAGTGCAACTGGCTATGATGGCTTCCTAAAAGCGATGGTAATTATTTTAAGGTATTTAGATCCGTTGTGATACTAATAGTATGTGTAAATATCGCTAGTCTTAAAACCTTTAGATTATCAATACATGAAAACTAAAACATTCTAACATGTCAAGCTAGTCACGTAGTCTAGCGAAACCCATCCAGAAACCCATTTGCGGCTTCCAGACATGCGTCTATGGCAAGCAGCTGTCATCACTAATCCTTTTAGACTGACAACTTGTGGATGGCCACTTGTTGCTATCGCCGCGCGCCGATGTGGTTTTGAGACGTGAAATTTCCAATGTAAATACTCAATGCGTATCGGTACAATGATTGGACCAAAGGAAATACTAGCCAATTTTAAATACGTTTGGCTAATTGGTGACTTAGGTGAATAATATTTAAGAACAATATGAGCATTGCACTATATTTTAATGGTAATGGTTCTTGTACGCGATGAGAGCATTGACGTGTAAAAGGGGTGGACCAGATGAGCACCTTAGGTTTTAACTTAAAATTCTAGGGTTGTATGTAGGTTACAGCTGTTAAGGGCCGGGACCTAGTCGAAAATAACCTTAGACACGTCACGGTTCTTGCTCGGGTGTATGCATCGAACAAATAAGCTAAGCGAGCTACATGATCATCTTGCACATGTGGCGAATACTTGCTTCGTATACGCCATAAGTAACGTTTACGATTTCTAGACTTAGAAGGCTTTTAGAAGTACAGGTAGGAGATAGCTACGAATAGAGTAATTTAGGTATCTAAGAGCTTCTGGCTAGTAGAGAAACTACCCAATCTATACTAATATTATAAAGCTGAAGAGTTTGTTTGTTTGTTTGAACGCGCTAATCTCAGGAACTACTGGTTCGATTTGAATAATTATTTTAGTGTTGGATAGTCTATTTATCGAGGAAAGCTATAGGCTATATAACACCACGCTACGACCCACGGGGGCGGCGCAGTAACGATAAACGCGGGTGAAACCGCGGGAACATCTAGTAGGCTTATAAAATAAAACATAAACGTATAATATGTAATCAAACAACGTATGCCTAAACTTAATTTGCTATTCAATTATGCAGCTGATGCTGAGCATCGCTCACTTTGCTTAATATAGGAAACTTTTTCTTGTTCGCGGGTTCAAGTCGTTTCACGTTGCTTTTATTGTCAATATTTACATTCTTATCTTTCTCATGCCATGGCATGAGAAAGATAAGTGCTCAAAGTCATTATTTATATACTATGAACGATCTTTGGAACAGTGTTCAAAATTATTAAAACAAAGATGCTTCATAATAAACGGTGAACAAATATGTACCCACTGATTATGCAATAGATAAACAAATAATAAACTTTAAACGAAAACCTAGAGGTTATTGACATCCGAAATATGTATAATCCGTCTTTATCGATTATATTTGCATATAAAATTTTTGTTATCCGTCATAATTACTACCTGGTTGAAATTAAACTACTATATACGGATTTTATCGCGTTGTTTATTTGACACTTTATTACAAAATTTTGAAAAACTGTTCCACTACTATAATTACTATTAAACTTTACAAATTTTTAAGCTAATTGAATTATTGACATTAATTTCAATGAATAACATTCGCGTAAACAGAAGACAATATTATGTACTACCTGGTTCATACATACATAATGTGACACCTGTATACTCATAAGACTGCACAACAAAAATGCAACTTTTGTCTGATGAATGACTTTTATCACGTTTACTAATTCGAAGTCGCTGATTCTACATATACCCTAATTTTTTTTGTAACAGCTCTTGTTTACGAGTTGTAGCTTCCACTAAATATGCTGATAACTAGAACAATATTAAGTTTTCTTAATATAATTTGATATCGTCAAGACGTGTTTGTGTGAATAATCCGAATCATTTTTGTTTCATTTGCGTCGAGTATATAAAGAATAATAATAAATAATAATAATAAGCTCAGCTCTCTACCTTCAGCTTCAGCAAGGAAGTCAAATAAAAGAAAGATTTTTTTAACTTAAGAACTAAATAAATTAAGATAATCTTTAAATATACTGTGTTTTATTATAAAAAGACCATGCGTCATATGTTGTTAATTAGACCTGATAAAAAAATTTCTTTCACATATTTGAAATTGTCATTAAAAGTTGGACTAATATCATGTAACATAACCCAATCATCAGCTATGCTGTTGTACAGTGTAATGTTAAATAAAATCATCATTTGTCAGCTATGGTTTTAGGTCCTTGTAATACATGGCGAGCTAATTGCCGTGTACCGGGCCAATTACCCTCTATCGGACACAATTCTAAACTACATATATGCTGTCACTAACAATTACTTGATAGAAAACTTGTAACACTTTGCCTGACTCGTGAATGGAATCTGAGACCTTAAACACAGCAGTCGAATTCACTACGCCTGTGCCACCGAGGCATTCCAGTAGCATAATATTGAACGTATGTTTGGCAGTCTCATATTCGAAAATCTATTAGATTGGATCAAATCTAGTTATCGCTGGACGCCATATTACGTGCACGAAGCATACTAAAATTCTAAATATTGTACACACAGCGACGCATCAACCTAGACTGTTTGGACTGAAGTTGAACGCTGCGAATCGTGCGAGAGAGTGCGTTATATTTTCGTTACGCTCTATCCTTACCTTTACATCGACACCGTTATGCACTGTCCCTTACCGACAATTCTCTATTTTTATGTAGCGTAGTTATGCGTATACAGGTTTAACTTGATGTGTAGCCGTGTGTACGAAGCGCTATTTCACAGGACAATCACGACTCTCACAGTATTGAGGAAAACAACTTAAGAAAGAGGTGCAACCTTGACACACTAAGGTTGTATTATTATCTATACAAATAAATAAAATTGCAGTGTCTGTTTGTAATGTCAAAATAACAGCTTTTTATCTAATGCATATGAAAGTATATAAGGTACATATGCGAAAACATATATTTTTTAAATTTTTATCTGTCTGTCTGTTTGTTCCGGCTAATCTCCGAAACGGCTGAACCGATTTTGACGGGACTTTAACTGGCAGATAGCTGATGTTATAAGGAGTAACTTAGGCTACATTGATTTTAGAAAAAAAATAGGGTTCCGCGGAGACAAACACTTTTCAGTTAAAATCTACGCGGACGTAGTCGCAGGGAACAGCTAGTGTAGAATATAGTGGAATTAATGTATAGGTTATTTTGACTTTGATATAAGTTAAGTACTAGTTACGTCAAATTATACATCTAAAACAAACACGTTCCTTGGTAAGTGCCGCTGCACTTGATTGTACACAAATATTATGGAGGTAACACATTATTTAAATACGTACAACAGACAGTTGTCACGTATACACTACACAATAAAATATTATGTCACGAAAATTTTCATGTCATGAAGTTTTTGTCACGTCCGCGTCACGTGAATAAGTGAATGCAGTTTTGTTTTCATAGAAATTATAAGGTGTTTTGTCATCGTGACAAAATCACCAACGAATGCTAAACGTTACTGAGAAGTGAATTATCGATACAGTTGTTTAGATATTAATAGATTTTGTAGACCTTGTCTGTCTGTGGGCAAATCACAACTCGTGAACTACAATTAGGCATGGAAAATAATACATACTTATACACAGCAATATGAATTACCACGGATTCGATGAGTGCTAGTAGTAAGATTTTCACTCCAAAAATATATTATATCTTAATATAATATATAAATTACGTGTCACGTTGTTGTCCGCTATGGACTCCTAAACTACTAAACCGATTTTGATCAAACTTCGTCTGACCATCTGTAATTTGGTCCAACTTAAAAGATAGAATAGTTTTTTTTAAACGGGCAAAAATTATCTAATGTGAAGCAGACGAAGTTGCGCGGGACAGCTAGTAGTAGGTATATATAATGTTTAAAAAAAAACTTAAAAAGAAAAAATCTAACGACTCAGGCTAAATGCAAAATATTAATCACGCAAGTATTAGTCACGTCACCTTGTTGCGATAATACATGCATACAAAATAGAAAGTGACATCAAAATGTTTACGTCATCCAGCGATTCACGCGCAAGCGGAACTTTTTGTCACGCCTGTGTCATATCTCCCAATTAGCGCAATTTTTAGATTATACAAAAAGGTGTATTTTACAAAAACAAACTGTGTAAAGTATTTTACAGATTGCGCAATATACGATGACCGGACTAAACATTGCGCGAGTGGCGTCGCAGTTACAAGTTTTAGGTCTCTTTGGTGACAGGGGTCGGGGGCGTTACGCGTCTTAGCGACTGTATATGCGCAACAATTCGGAGACGTTCAGTCCGGCCATCGTAGATTGCGCGATCTGTACACACGAGCATATAGCAATCACAAGAAATCTTTTGTTGAGCAAACAGTATTAAAATTAGATGCTAAATAAAGGAGTTCATTTAACACTAGATGTGCTCGCGGTTTCACCCGCGTTTATCGTTACTGCGCCGCCCCCGTGGGTCGTAGCGTGATGTTATATAGCCTAAAGCCTTCCTCGATATATAGGCTATCCAACACTAAAATAATTTTTCAAATCGAACCAGTAGTTCCTGAGATTAGCGCGTCCAAACAAACAAACTCTTCAGCTTTATAATATTAGTATAGATTTTAGATTTGGATATAAAAATGTCATTTGTGGGGTCGTAGTGGGGATATCCTGGTATCTCTCTCACACGGCTGCGGATAAATAGCGTTTATGTCGTAGTTTGTATTGTGCATCGTTTTCTGACATTTGACAATTTCCCCTACTACTAGATTTCAAACGCGTGTTACGTGATACCTTATTTATTTTGGTGTAGATTTAAAAAAATCCTAATAAGTTAATGTAACTATTTGAATTAAATAATAACACATTGAGTCAACTACCCTATTAAAAATAATAGGCTAGTTGTTTATTTGTTATTTGTAGTAGTGGTAGTTGTTATTTGCCTTTGAAATCCAGGCACTGGTGTATGCCAGAGTGCCTAGTGCGAGTTTGTTTTACGTTAACGCGATCGACATGTTAATGACGGTCGGCGCTCCGATTGGCCCGCTTCAAGCTGTTAACCAATCAGAGAACCAAACGCAGTAAACGTTTCGACCACGTTAACGTAAAAACAACTCGAACTAGGCACCCAGCTCTCACAAAGATGACGAGGTATGGTAAGTAGTAAATAATGATAAATAAAATAAATATTCACCTTAGTTGTATTAGGTCTCCAAGCTCAGCGGGCAGCGACCTCAGCTTGTTATTGGATATGTCAAGCGTGTGAAGGTTCACCAGCTGGTTGATATCGGGCGGTATGCGTTGCAGCGAGTTGTCGTTTAGATACAGCGCGGTCAGGTGCGTCAGTTGGAACAATTGGGGCGCTAGAGCGCGCACACCTCCTGTTACCTGGAAATGTTAAGAACGAATATTAACTTGACTAGTTATAAAGTATTAAGAATAAATTGCACGCCACATCCATTCCCGATGGTGTTGCGTGTATATGGTAGAATATTATATTATTATTATGTTTCTCCTCACAGGTATTTTCTAACATATTATATTAGAAAATACCTAGCCCTTTGGGAGGCTTACAAGGAGACAAGGGTCTAACGTGAAGAGGCCCTTCGAGAGTTTAATCAAAGGTGGGATGGAACACGTACCGCAGCACTAGCCGCAGCAGGCGTAGGACAATTTCTATTTATGGATTCTAATATATGGGCTATGGGTATGGGTGTTTGGTGGACCGGTATATTGGTAACAATGGATGAAAAACGGCTTCTGCCCTGAATACTCTTTATTATTATTATATTATTCTAGAGACTTTTGAGTTCCTTGCTTGTTTTTTAAATATTGCTCCATTAACCATACCTATATCGAACGGAGCGACCGTTTCACACGTCGACCTATGGCAGTGACGTCCCTAAAGTAACAAAAAGGAGGCAAATCTACATACATTCGATAGTTATGATCGTAAGGGGAACCTATTTTGATCTTGCTTCACCTTAAGACTAGACTCAAGACGTCACTGAATACTTATAGAAGTTAGCTTTACAGGATATGAAAGACATTCCATAGTTCAAAATTTGGTAATCCTAATCCTAACTTCCTAACTAATATTATAAAAGCGAAAATGAGTTTGTTTGTTTGTTACCTTTTCACGCCTAAACCACTGAACCGATCATCCTGAAATTTTGCATATACGTTGTCAGGTGTACAGAAACAGACGTAGGCTACCTTTCATCCCGAAAAAAATTACTATTCCCGAGAACAACAACAATAACGTTCTTATGATAATATATGGCGCCACGTGTCTTTCGAATCATGATTGAATTATATTATTATACAAGCAGGGTACAACCCGAATTGATTGTCAAATTCTAAATTAACGCCCGCGGGCAAAAATAGGAAAGAATGGCGCACTTTAATGTCGGAGGCCAAGATCCACTTTGGATCGCTGAGCCAACGAAGTAAGTAAGTAAGAAGCCGCGGGCAAAAGGTAGTAATTAATATTTTAGATAAAAGGTAAATACGTTAGTAATGTGTATACGATTATCAAACATAGTTTGTATTTCTATCGAACCCTAGAGGTAATGGTAATTTATAGAAATATTTTTCGTCTTTTTGGTGGTGACCTAATAGTTGCAGAACTGGCATCTTTGCCAAGTTGAATCTCGAAAAAGCAGTTGATATGTCACAAAGTTCTACAACTGATGCTTAATTAAAATGTTATCATTTAGCGACATTACTACACTTAATAACTAGCAGCAATGATTAGTAATCAGATTAAATCTCATTTTCTCAAATTCAATCTCAAAAATCAGATAAAAATACTAATTCTCTATTTATTATGTTATCTAAAAGTCCTTTTCAGGTAGCAATATGTTATGGAAATATGATACCAGAATAAATAAATTTTTAACTAATTTTAGCCCGCAGCTTCACAAATATTTTTTCAAAAGAAATTAAGTATTTCTATTTTTAAATATAGTTTCATAGTATAACTCAAAGCATTGCTAGCTTTGTAGTATGTTTAAAGATTATATGCAAAGAATCCAATTTGACTATATAATGTACTACGCTAGGTATTGAATATCATACCTGAATAAATATCTAACTAGGTTTTGCCCACGGCTGCACTAGCTTTTTTCTAAAAAGCCTTTCGTCCAGAAAAATAGCAAGTGAAGGTGTAGAAAAATGGACATAGTGTATGCACTCTGTATTTTTCTGGACCTCTGACGTGTATGCAAAATTTCATGATGATCGATCCAGTATTTAAGGCGTGAAAGCGTAAAAACAAACTCACATTCGCATCTATATATGATAGATAGGATTTGCCTTTTAAATTTTGTTGCTAATTCTACTGCCCCATTTCAGACTGTATCTGGACATGTCATAAACCGTGTATACATAGAGACAGGCCCATTATCCACTAGTGACAATGACATAATGAAATAATCACCTCAAGCGTGGTCCAACCGCCACGACGGCCGGACGCCCGCTCGGCCTCCGACATGATGTGGTAGGTGCGCCCGCTAGCGCCCTCATGCTTGTCTTTGTTGCGAGACATTCTGTCACCTGGAATACATATTAGTTAGTATGCATTTGAGAAGAATATACATAATATACCAACATAAGTATTAAACAGAGCAAATCTTATATATATATAATATCACCCGTATCTATAAATTACTTAAGCACTGGACATGGGCCACTCAGTATGGAAATTTTCAAGCCATAGTCAGATGCTGCCTTAGCATGGATTGGCATAGTTTACACATATCTGAGAACATGTTGTCTATATACTATTAAGATAAATTCTTATTGACTTGTTGAACTGAATGCTTTTTGAATTTCTGTATATCATTTGCCATCCTCTAGTCTTTTCACAGAGAATTCAGTAGTTATTAAATTTTGCTGCTTTTGCAGCCAGCTTATCATTTTAACTCTAAATTTGTATAAACCAAAGAGGAAGACAGAGCATAAGGTATCCTAGACATTGTGAGTAAATACAATTGGAGGGATTTATTCTAAATGGCAATAAACTTGAATTTGGTTAATATGTAGGAAGATGGCCAACCATAACCCAATTTAGAACTACCTACATTATATGCTGTATCTACCAAAGTTACTCATAGATGCTTAAACCTTCCTTTTAAGGCGGCTGTACACATTGGTCCAAGGTAGTAGGCCAGCGTGTTGGGCCAATGTGTAAAGAGATCTACTTGGCGGTATCAACATACCGCCAAGTAGATCTCTACACGTTGGCCCACTACCTTGGCCCAATGTGTACAGCCGCCTTTATACTAGCAACACAATATACAGCAACTTATAACTAGATTACAACCTATTGTACTGCTTACAGTAAAATTAAAGTTATTTATCTAAAAGTATATTTAACACAATCATAACTAGATATCATAAGTCATTGCAAAAAGCCCTGAAGAGTTTATAAAAGTGTACGACACCCAC
Source organism: Catocala sponsa (assembly GCA_963564715.1). Classification (NCBI taxonomy): domain Eukaryota; kingdom Metazoa; phylum Arthropoda; class Insecta; order Lepidoptera; family Erebidae; genus Catocala; species Catocala sponsa. Next base: position 5,918,365 of record OY751337.1, read on the forward strand.
ATTGAGCTAATTGTGATTATATTCCACATAACTGGAACGAGTTTATTACCTAAGGCAAAAGACTGCCTACACAAACATTTTCCTCTTTCAACAATCTGCACAATAGAAATTAAAATAGATAGTGCCACATGTTGTTTCTATATGAACTTAGTTCTGTTCTTGGAGTTGTTGCATTCAGAGAACTCCCACAATAAATTTAAGAGTTGTAGACCAAATAAATTCCTATAATATATATGAAACTGCAACATAAATTGATTGTTAAATTATCCTAGAACAAATTACTAGTAGTAAACATTGTATCAGGTGTTTACATGTAGAAAGAATGTTTCAACATAAATCATAAAAATGTAAAATCATTGAAATATATTCTGAAATGGCAAAACACAACCATATCTTTAACAATTATTGTTTTCAACGTAACTAGGTCAATTTCTAATCTATTCAAATCAGATCTAAAATTACAGTTTAGAATGGCTGTCAGGTATACTTTGTGGTTTTATTAAAGCTTTGTCACCAAGAAATAATAAAATGCAAATGGAGATCCTCCTCTTTAGGTGAACTGTCACATAGATTTGATTGGTGTTCATAATGATCATATTAATCTAATATTACATTACATTGTGGTAAATTTAATATTACAGATAGCTTGTATACGGTGGATAAAGGCTAGAGCAGCCCAATAACAAAGTACCTCCACCTTGCATTAATAAATTATTCAGAGCTATGCAAGGTGCTGCACTGACAGCAGGGAAAATAATGATCCCTAGTTGTAGTGTTGGATATGCAAATTTTAACCATGTTACCCTGTCAAGTAAACAATATTGAAAAATGAACGCAGGACTTATGTCTGGATGCACATATCCAAACAGCGGTAACCGAGTTATCCTAATAATTGAAAGGGAGCTGCTTACCACTAAGTTTGTGCCAACGTTAAAATAGTTGTGTTTTGACAGCTTTAAAAAATCTACCAATAACAAATTTTATAATATTGTAGCGGGTCATACATTTGTTATATACACAATCATGATAATTATATAAATAGTTAAAATTGGTCTATTTTTCTGTGTATACTTAGTCATTTTAGCCAATCATACATTCAGTTTTGACCTGATTATGGTGATGTAAAACCAACAATACATGGAACTAGTGGTTTTCTAGTTATATTGTGAATAAAATGGTGTTACAAAGGAACTATATCGATACAGGTCTATAATACTGTCATTTATATACACGTAAACAACATTATAACAGTATTTCCACTGTTGTTTCAACAAGTATCATAATTATTTGACTGTACTAAAACTATGCCATCTATTACAGCTGAATTACAGAAAATATTATCAAACAACGTGAGAAAAGTAAAACTGCAGCGATTTTAAGGAAACGTTGACCAATACTTCTGTTACAACAATCCATATTTTGTACTTATCTACGTAAACACTGATACGATTGTTTTCATACATATGGACACAAATCTTTACACTAAAGTGGTATAAAGCGATAAAAATGTACCTTAATAACACCGCGAGGGGTCATTAGGTGTGATAAAACGACTTTTTCTGATAAATTATCTTCTTTTAAAAAATAAGGACAACTCAAGTCCATAACCTCCGTAGTACGGTGGATAAACCTAGAGAATATGGATGTATTACATTTTCAATAAGCTTCCAACAACAAAACATTATCTATTTCCTGGAAAAAATACTGATTTAATTCATTATTTCGACGATTGCTGTGTAAATGCGTAGCATCTTTGTGTACAGCTGACATGAAAGAGATGAATCGACTCACTCCAGAGTAGGTTCCTCAAGCGCCAATTAATTTAAACACACTTCGGGCGAATCAATCAATATAATAACTGTACTACCAAATTATACACACCTTCATCTACTCCTTAAAACCTTTTACTTCAATTAGGATTATAGTAATGGAAAATAAATCACTGTAAACAGACAATAGGACACTCTTGACAAACAACCACATCAAACGTCCATTTACCGACTACAGCGCCAATCGACATTAGCGACGGATTCTAGAACTTTTACTTTGTGTTGTGGCGACCATAGAGTAGATACTACTAGTACTGTCACTTGGCGCTAAGTTCAAGTTTTTAGTTCTTACCGCTGGATTTAGTATTTATCAAAATACTAAGTTGTTTTATTAGAATTATTCATCCCATTTAAATTCAATAATTAATATCTAAATGTGAAATTGAGGCATTACAATAATAGTGAATAACTTCGGCACAGCCATGAAAATTGTGACTCATTTCCTTATACTATTGCCAATAATAATAATTTGGCTATGTTTACATAGCCAAATCGTTTGTCACGTTATATGTTTGCCCTTATGCTTAAGGCCGATTGTCACTTGTTGAGTTTTAATTTCAAAGCAAAGCATAGTAGGTATTCCGTATTCCTGTTAAGCAATTCTTAGTGGCAACACGAAGTCTAAAAATGTATCCGGTACTGAGTCAGTAATAAGCTTGCGCTCAATTACGTTGGACATAAACATAGCTATTTTTACACAACCAAGGTAGCAAACATGCATTCACCACGTTTCTCCACAGGTCCTTGGGCACAATTGTCCTTTTGTTTACTGTCCTTCAGATTCTATTGCTGGACTGGGGAAAGTGTTTACTGCAGATATAAGACTCAGTTTATAAACTAAACTAAGAAATCTGTATTCATAATATTCAAATATTGTTTTAAGGAACTGTTTATTTTTCTTCGATGACTAACATGCTTAGTTCCTGTATATAAAAAGTAGGCAGGACCTACTAAGTAGGTACCTACTTAATATCTTAACAAAATGAATATGTCAACCTACCATTGAAAGTGTTTTGCTGTCTCGACGGTATCATTGCTTTATTCTATTATTAACAGTGAAAAGCATTATTTGTTGGTTACTTGAAATAAAATAAATATACTGGTAATTATTATTCGCTTCATTCTCTTAAAATAAAAAAGGCCTATAAAACCTACTAATTAGACATTTAACTACGAACCAAGCTTTTTAGTTTTGCTTATATATTAATTAATTTCCTTTTAAACATCATATTTTTATGTTTGTTGTTTGTGTCCATCACTGGGCTAATAATGTGGCACATGGCCAGCGCTGCCACAAGCTACGGTCTTTTGTGTTCATTAGATCTTCATTTTTGTTTTTTTGAAGACAGATGATATAGACCTTTTTCAAATTTGAATTATATCATGATACAATATAACTTATAATGTTTATTGTAATATTTACGGAGAGACACTGACTCCTAATATACAGGCATATACGCCAAGTTTAGAAGTCAGGGTTAAAGATTTTGACAATTCTGCATGTTCGCTGAAGAGCGGCTTAACTTCGCTGAGCCGCTCTTCATCGAAAATGCAGAAATAAATAAATCATCATCATCATCATCATCATCATCAGGCTATAATAGTCCACTGCTGGACATATCCCTCCCCCAAAGAGCGCTATAGCGCCCTGTCTTCAGCTTGCCGCATCCAGCATCTGCCTGCAGTCTTTCGCAGATCGTCATTCCACCTGGTCGGAGATAAATGCCTTGCGTAAAAATGTAAGATTTTTAAAAAACGTTTTTTGGTGAAATAAATATTATTATTAGTATTATACCTACAGTGTTTAAAGCCATGAGACAGCCTAGCTTACATGTCAGTAACCATTTTTTTTAAATAAATATTTTATTTTTTCATTGGTTTAATATATATATTTAGGTATATATACATGTAAGTATATAATAATATCTACTTTATGCAGAAGTTTCTTATATAACGTAGAAAGCACTTACATGGTTTTTGAAAATTGTTTAAGTAAATTATTAAGTAATAATATTTAATATTTTATAGCAATTCCATCTCCGAGGACGTATAACAACGAGAACATTTTTTTCGGTAAGGCGTTGTTACTTGTTCTCAGAATTAATGACAACAAATACATCTCCCATTTAGAGCAAGTTCCCTAAAAAAGCTAACATTAAAAATGTTGGTTTTGGGTAGCTGGTTTGTAAAATGTTGCCGATGAAAAACCTCGTCGATGTCACGTTTAATGAAATAGATCTTTTTCCTTAAAACAGCTCCTGCACTAGAAACTCTTACTGTATCAAAAAGAACTTTATAAACGTTCATAAAATGGACACGAAGAACACCTAGGCTCGTTTTATAAACAAAGTAAAATATTAAAAGTGTTGTTTTAATATAATAATAAATATTGGTTACCATCCAGTAGTATGAAATTGACTTATTTTATTTATATATTATATCAAAATAAAACACACAGCCTGGAAGCAATAAGGCAGTATTACTGCAACTGCATAGTCGGCCGAAGTAATGTTGGTTGCTGTGCTCACATAATGTCTGTAATATGGTACCTAAGCTGGGCAAGATATGAAAATGTCACTCCAACAGCCCAGTTTTTGGAAAATATTTTAATAACTTAAGAAGGTAATCGTGACACATGAAAATAAATATTTATTTTAAACAATGTGTTTTATTTTATTATTTCACGAACTTGATACTAAACTTCAAAGAATAATGTTTTCTACTTAGTTTAGGCTACTCAAAATTAATATTGTTATTACAATATAAAATTGTTCACGCCCAGGCCAGGATCCCATACAAGGTGATCGGTCTCCTTTTTTGTCCGTGTGGGATTGAAACCCGCAACACTCAGCCTGATGGCAGTGTCTACCGCCATCCGTGCATGTAGATTATTAAAACATTCTCAACAAATTTTACGAATGACGTATGAGCTATGGCGTTATTATTATGGGTTTTAGCTTTTAACGAGCAGTTTTATATGCATGTTGTTATTATTATAATCTAGCAAGGTGCATAATTATGTAACAGGTTTGTCATACCTACATTTATGTGTATTAGTATTACATTTAAATGTCTTAAATAATGTTATAGTGTTTCTAATTATATTATGCTAACGAATTAACATGTAATTCTTTAAAGATTTAATTTATTCAAAGGTACTTACTTTTCCGGTTTTGATTTAGGTTATTCGATCTTGTAACGCCGCGCCGCGCCGCCTTAACCAAACCGAAACCATCGATACCGCCATTTGTCGAGGTACGGTTCCCGCTCAAAATTTACTTCTACGATTTAAACAAAATAAAATTTTTGTATTAGAACACGAGTGAAGCAGAAGCTAAAAATGCTATTGTAGCATAAACTAAATTTTAATAGATCAGGAGAGGTAGACATTATCCAGTTTACGACCAATAAAATCACTCTCGAGCAAAAAAGGTAATTTGCGACTATCACTTAAAAAATTCGAGTCCAGGAAAAAGAGTCCAGAACGAAACTAAAGACGATTGTCAGTGAGAGCTCATCATATATTTATGACAGAAAAAGGATGCACCACGATACAAACTTTGACGTAACCGCTATTTAACCGCAGTTGTGCGAGAGAGATAGTGAGACATCCCACTACGACCCCACATTTTCTTAAATCTAAATTTAGATAATTAATTTTATTTGCTATGTGCTCGTGTGTGAAATTATGTACAGGCAACTACCCTATTCCGATTTTTGTAATAGAATTATCGTTTCAAAATTATCTTCATTTAGTTAAAAACAAGTATAATAATATGTTGAGTAATAAACATTGGCGATAAAAAGGAGAGCCAGGTGGGCCATGCCCACCTCAGGATATTATATTTAACTCAAGATTTCAGAGATTTCAATCGTTATTTTTGGGGCCGGGTCACTCAATGCAAAATAACCTTAGATATGCCAATGGGAGTAAGTTTGGTGTAACGACCGTGGATGTGACCGCATTTAAATTATGTAGTAGGTACCTACTTATATGCGTCTCAAACAAACATTCTGCTAACTTTGTTACACAGTTTACGTAGGTAATTAAATACATAATTAAAAACATATAACTATATTTTAACTTATCGTATTAGTATTGTTGTCATCTATCGTGTTGGGCTTGACACCGACTCCAAAAATTGTTAAATTTTGTTATAGGTTAGGTAGGTTAGGTTATATAGGTTAGATTTTCAAGATTAAGTAGATTCGATTTAGTATTATTATATACTTTTTAGGGCTAATAGGGAGTTTTTAGAAGTTGGTTTCTTTTTTATTAAAAAGTTTTTTATTTTTGTATTTTTAGTGATAAAATTTTTAAATGAGGTATTGTCATCCATGGACCGACCGCATCAAGCGTAGCTTAACCTTTGATCGGTCGACCAGTGCGGCTTTTAATGAAATAATACATTTATGTATAAATCAAACTTGAATACGAGTACTATGTGCTACAACTAGCTTCTAGTTGCGAAAAAATATGTAACTACTACTAACTTTGATTGGAAATGTGGTACCCTGATATACTGAAACATTTTGCGTAACCCTTTCGAGTGTACCTACAGACGTGATGTTATTATGTGTGATTGCGTAAACAATGCATATTTATGCGAAAGCAGCGATTGCGTTTGATTTGCTGTCATTTTTTGAAGAGTTCCGTTGTCTGTCTCCGAAACCCATCATCAGATCTATATGAAATTTAAATGGGACCATTTCGGAATAAACCCCTTTCGAATAAAAAAATAATTTTGCAGAACCGTCTTTATTTGACGGAGTTATGCCCGAACATACATAAAGAAAAACATACAAACATCCGAATTGAGAACTTCCTCCTTTTTTGTAAGTCGGTTAAAAAATGTAATTTTAAGCACTGCTCTACTCGTGAAGTTTACTTTAAAGTTAAAAAGATTATCTCTACATTAAATTATCATGACACGGAACAACTCCTAAAAACTATTGCTTGATGAATCGCTTTGAGTATCCTACAGTTATCTATACCATTACTTGAGCTCTTCTTGCATACACAAATTTACACACATACACAATCACTCACACTCTGTCACTCAGATACACACACACACTCAGACACACACACACACACACACACACACTCAGACACACACACACACACACACTCATATTCAGTGTTCTATTTATTATTTATTTCCATATTTTTATAATAGTTAAATTCTAGGCGTAAGTCAATCGTATTCAATGATAGCCACGACACAGGCTGCGCCTAGTGTGGCTATCATAGTAAATGTAACATCTGTGTAACCTTAACTGAAATTAAAATGCTTATGCTTATTAAATGCATGAGTCGAGTTGAATGGTAAAAGTAACGTATGCCACATGACAAATCTAAATAAGTACTTGTCTTAATTATGTGTTAGAGCTCATTATTCTTTAAATACATGTTTTGCAGCAACATCCTTAACTATATTTTTTATCACTATCAGGAAGTTGATGAGGCATAGGCTAATGGGTTTTGTAATTCTATAGATTAATGAATTATCTCTTCTGTCTACAATAGTCTACCTAAATATATTACATACCATATACATACAAGCAAAATTAATTTAAATGTAATGTGTATTTAATTTATGAATTTACGTAATTATGATAAGTAAGCACCTCAAATGTTACCTGTAGGTAGGGTTGCCAACATTTTTTGCCATTAAAATTATTTCAATTTTATGTTTTTATCTCTTTAAAAACGTATTTTTGTATGCTTTTGGTATATGCTAACAATTTTTTGCTATCTTTAATTTTTCAAAGCTTGTTTGACAATTAAAATTTATTATTTAAATAAATCAACAATTCGTTTTTAATTAAATTTATTGACGCTCTATTTCTTTCTCACTTTAGATTCATCACTGAAAAAAGTAAGTAAAAGCATCACAGTAAATGTTGGAAATCAAGTATTTTCATATACTTTATTTGTATCTCTCTCTATGGTCGGTTCCTCATGTCTGAGGATCGTGATCATCGTTGGATAATCCACACTTGCCTTTATTTGTATGCCAAAGTATAAAGTATAATTACCAAAAATAAAGTAGGATACGTTATTATAAAGTATGGTTGGCAACCCTACCTGTAGGTAACTATCACATTGTTAATGGTAAAGATATCGAATGATTACAAAATCCACACTATATTGCTTTCAGGATCTTGGGTTACGAACCAGGCTATTGAAACGTATTGCTCCTACCCACAATATGCGGTGTTGTTACTTTGTGTATCAATAAATATATATTTTCTTCGAGTTCTATACCCTATTCTTATGACGTTATACTACCTGAACCTATTGTTAGTAATACGGTAACAGTTAAGTTATACTATAACGGTTGTAGTATTACATAACTGTGCGGTTTAAGGCTAGGTATGATTGATTCCTAGGTTGGACAGTGCGTCTTATTAGATAATTCTATATGCCAGTACGTTTTCTGTAATTTATGAGCCCAAAATCTTTTTTTGCACGCTTCTAAGAGTCATATACATAACTGTTGAAATATGGATGTGATAAACGGCGGCATTACCGAGTGGCAATAAACGCTTAAACCCTGCTAAAGCTATGTTTGATATAAACTATACTCCATTTGGTTAGGTATTTAACTAAAGGTAAACAATCTTGATGTGACTTTTTACACAAACTCATATTAAACAAATAAACTACTGCTTAAACTAACGTTTGAATTGATTTAGTAAAATCGTTATTGTTTTATTTACATTAATCTTTAGCAGCATTTTATTTTTAAACTGAGCTTTTAGATAAAAAAATAAGAAAGACACATCAAGATTGTTTAACTTTAGTTAAATACCTAACCAAATGGAGTATAAAGTAGGTACACAATTATACAACAATATGTATGTTAAGTAAAGCTAAGTCGGCTACCCATTGTTATATATTTTAACACATTTTAAATTAAAATTTGTCTTGAACTCTGTACATTTGACATTAAATAATGACGCTCTAGCTGATACAGTCGATTTATACTGAGTAGCACGTCAGAACTCGGCCGGTAATGAGCTTCACAATACATGTGACATTTTCATTATTTATTAAAATATATTATTTGTGATAATGGTTGAATTTAGTAAGTTTATGGTGGAAAACAGTCCTGATCTAACCAAAGCAACATGCCAGCAACTTTTGCATCCGTACACAGATAGTTGCTGGAAGGCATTCTGTACGATGTTCTGGGCTTGTATGAAAGGCTCCTTCAAATTTTATGGAGGCTTACAAGTCGTTTTCATAGTGAGTATTTGTTTTGTTGTATTTATAAAATTATATTCCTAGTACTTGCCCAGTCCGGCCCGAGTAATAAGTTTGCCAATAGATGTCGCCAACCACCACCATATACTCGTACCTACCACATTTGTATCGACCTAATCGATCATACCACCACTGATTGCTATTGTGTCACCTTATATAATAAAAATAAGGAAACTTACATATGAGTTAACACAACTATCAACGAATACGAAAATCGTAAGTTTTGACAAACATTCAACCAAATATTCGTCAAAGTTTTATGGGGCTAAATACTCGGTACCTACGGGTTTGCGCAATGCGCGTGGATTGATTGAATTGACGCGTAAAGTTAATAATTATGAGAAGCCACGAAAAATTTAAATTAGTTAAATGATAAATTTTATTTTTTTGTTGTTGTCGAAACCATAATTAAAGTGTGTTGAAATGATCTAATTTAATTTCATTAGTTATTCGTTCTCACATTAAATTTTAATCAACACTTAGAGAATTTGTTATACCTATTGAGTACCTTATAACGTGAACCCGAAGGCAGATTATATTTTTTTATTACCTATATCTTGTCATCTACGATTATTGGAAGTAGAACTGCAATGTCATAAAAGCATAAAGCCACATTTATGTTAAACTAGATGTTCCCGCGGTTTCACCCGCGTTTATCGTTACTGCGCCGCCCCTGTGGGTCGTAGCGTGATGTTATATAGCCTATAGCCTTCCTCGATAAATAGGCTATCCAACACTAAAAGATTTTTTCAAATCGAACCACTATAATCATGCAGAATAAACCAGGAGAAACATCGTTTGTACTATGTCTGTAATGGGTAATTATTTTGCTGCAATGTTATTTTAAAACTACGATATCTCTCCTAAGATATTCATTCATTTGTGTGCATGAACATGGATGTTTGCCTTGGTGTGGGTGTTTCTATGTATAATATGTATGTATTTACAAAAAAAAGTATATATGTATGTTTATCCATTGTCTAGTACCCATAGTACAAGCTCTGCTTAGTTTGGGCTAGATGGTGTTGTGTGTATGTGATAGAATATTATTATTATTATTATTATTTTTGAAAAAATTTTTAACTCCCTTTTTTGAAGGGGTAAAGGCGTGTCATGCGGGCCAAGACCAAGCATGGCACGTTAAATGAAGTAAGTTGATGATATGGATGATGATGTTAGAAATTTGCGTGTGATGCGGCACGTGTTGAGAATCGTGGCTTTTTGCAATAGTTGTAGTGTGTGTATAGGCATGTGTAAGATGTCAAGGCTTTGAGTGAGTGTTTTGGGTATTATACCAGTTGATGACAAGACTATTGGTACAATATGCACTGTACGTGCTCTCCATTGTATTTTTAATTCGATCGCTAAGTCTTGGTATTTTGAAAGCTTATCGGCTATTGTTGATTGTACGTTGTGACTGTTGGGGATGGCTATGTCAATAATATAAATGGTGTTGCTATTTTTATCATGTAGTGTTATATCGGGTCTGTTATAGTGTACGGTTTTGTCAGTAATGATTGTTCGGTCCCAATACATTTTACAGGTGCTGTTTTCGAGGACAGTGTCTGGTTTATATTTGTAGTATGGCAATTTTTTATTGATAAAATGATACTGATGTGCTAAATGTTGGTGTATTATTGCAGCTACTTGGTCATGCCGGTGTTTATAATCAGACTGGACCAGAAATTTGCAAGCGCCAGTTATATGTTGTATTGTTTCAGTAGCTGAGTTACAGTGTCTGCATAAATCTGAGGTTTGATTTGGGTCTCTAATTATGAATTTTTTATAATTTCTGGTGTTTATGACCTGATCTTGTATAGCTAGCATGAAGGCTTCAGTTTCTGAAAACAGTTCCCCTTTTAAGAGCCATTCGTTCGACTTTCCTTTATCGACGTAGTTTTGACTCAGTTCGGTTCGGTGTCTTCCATGGAGACTTTTCCCTGCCCATTTGGCAACTTTTTGCTCTACAGTCGTTAACTTTTCATTATGTTGCAGAACTTTATTTTTTAAATTAAGTGGTGTGAGTTTGTGGTCTATTTCTGTGATGTGTTTATGAAGTGATGAGTGTTGTGACTTGGTGTGGAAGTACTGCCTAAGTGTAGAAATTTGTTTATTATGTAAGTTTTGTATATCTATCAACCCTCTTCCTCCTTCTTTCCGTGGTAGTATAAGCCGTTCTATCGATGATTTTGGATGGTGTTTACGGTGTTTTGTCATAAATGTATTTATTGCTCGTTGAAGGTTCTTAAGATCAGTTTGTGACCAGTTTATAATTCCAAATGAGTAAGTAAGAATAGGGATAGCAAATGTGTTGATAGCTTTAATAATATTTTTTGAATTGAGATGAGATTTTAATATGAGATTAAGCCGGTGTTTAAATTTGTTTGTTAGCTCTGCTTTTGTTTCCTTTTGTAATATTTTTCTTGACTGCTTAAAACCTAAATATTTATATGTGGTAGATTCATCCATCGGTTCAATAGTGCTACCATTCTCTAAAATATACCTATTGCTATCTATTTGTCTATTGCTTATTGACAGGATGTTACACTTGTCAACACCAAATTCCATACAGATATCTTTGGAAAACTGCTGAGTAATGTCTGCTAAACGGAAAAGATCATCTTTGTTGCTAGCAAAAAGTTTTATATCATCCATATATAGTAGGTGTGTTAGTAAAAATTGGCTATCAGTAGTTATTAAATTATATCCAAAATTACTATTATTAAGAAGACTAGAAAGTGGATTTAGAGCTAAACAAAACCAAAGCGGGCTAAGCGCATCGCCCTGGTATATGCCGCGTAGGATACGAATTGGTTCAGAAGTCGTAGTGTGTGAGTGATGTCTTAATTTTAAAGTTGTTGACCAGTTTTGCATAGAAGATTCTAAGAATGTGATAATAGTTGGGTTAATTTTGTAGAGCTGAAGTGTGTGTAATAACCAGCTGTGTGGTACAGAGTCGAAGGCTTTTCGATAATCTATGAACATACTATGTATATTTAACTTTTTATTATAAGCTTCGTTAATTGTTATTGCATCTATTGTAAGTTGTTCTTTACACCCTTGACTGTATTTTCTACAGCCTTTTTGTTGTTCTGCAAGTATATTATGTTCTGATAGATGGTTGTATATAGTTTCGCTGATGCAGGCTGTTATTATTTTGTATATCGTTTGAAGGCAAGTTATAGGCCGGTATTTTGCAGGATTTTCAGTATCGGTATCTTTTGGTAACATATAAGTTACTCCATGTGTTATATATGTTGGCATTTTTTCAGGTGTTTTAATGAACGAGTTTATGTGTTTGTGTAAATATGGGTAAATGCTAGTGAACTTTTTGTAATAGTAATTGTGTATGTTATCGGTCCCAGGTGATTTCCAGTTGTGACTGTGTTTGATTATGCGTATGAATGTATCTATTGTAATATGGTCGAATTCCATATCCTGAATGAGTTTGGTTGTTTCTTTAACAGAATCTATCCATTCAGCGTTTCCATTATGTTCTAATGGATTCTCCCAAATATTAGCCCAAAATGTACGCAAGTGTTCCATAGTTGGTAATCTTTGCTCTTCATTATTTGAAATTCGATTATTGGACGTGGTTAGCTTTCTGTAGAAGACTTTTTCAGCGTTTATAAATTGTGTATTTTGCTTTTTTCTAGCTGTGCAAGTTAAGTATCGTTTTAATCTGCTGGCTGCTGTGTTTAGTCTCTGCTTTAAAGTGTCTAAGTAATGTTCTAATTCCGAATTTGCGTTTTCGTATTGTGCATGTATTTGGTATTTACTTTTTATTGTCTCTATTGCTGTAACAATTCTATTACTTCTATTACCATGTATGTATTGTATTAAACGAGCTATTTCAGAACGGTATTTAGCTATCCTATTTTCCAACCTCCGCTGCCAAGGTGGTTTAAAATCTCTTGTAATTGTTTGGCTTGAATTTATTTTGGTGCCATTACACACTACTGCTGTATATGCTGCTGAGTATAAAGCTGTTTGAAAGGTTGTAAAATCTTGGTCAATAGTTAAAATACGGGGTAGGATAGATTTGTTAATATATTCCACAAGTAAAGCAAATTTTCTTGATGGCTTTTGTCTAGGTAAGTATGGTCTTGATGTTGGGTCTGTATTAACGAATGTGTTCAGTGCTGAGTTAAACTGTTGGTCGATATTGTCGTGGTCAATGATGTGATCAGAAATTATAGTGTTAGGATGTTGTTGTAGCTCGGTATTCATTGTATTTGTGGTTTGAGGTAATAATAGTTCCTCTTCATGATGTATTTGTGTTAAGTCTGTAATAGTTTGCTGAAGATTGTTATGTGAGTGATAGCTACTTGAGTGTATTGGTGTTTGAGACATTTGAATGTGGTTTTCTACATCTTTTCTGATTTCAATTATGCTAGTCTTAGGTATCATATTATTATTAACTATAGCCCTTCTTTGGTCAGATATTCGTTGCTCAGATAAGTGTGACAAATGTGGATAACTCTGTATGAATCTTTCATGCAGTTGTTTCCGGTGTGCTGTTGTGTTTGTTTCGAGTTCTGTTACTTCGTAGTAGATGCGAAGTATTGTCTCATTTATGTCGTTAGACCACCTCATTCTCTGTTTTGTTTGTGTAAATGTAGACAGTGGTTGCTCATTTTGTTCAAGATAACTGCTTACTTCATTTTTTATTTCATTAAGCGTAGTTAATGGAAGTAATTTATTATTAACTATGGCCCTACGTTGATCACCTATACTTTGTTTGGATGCGTTCATTTCTGGATATTTTTCTATAAATGCTTTATGTAATGAGTCTAGATAGCCTCGTGTTTGAGATTCTAACTTGCTAGTGATGAGATATGTGCGCCATATGAACATATTCATTTCAATGGTCCATTTACGTCTCGCGCGCGATCTAACAGTAGTGGGTCCAGTCACATTAGCGTTTGCTTTTTGGACAACATCTACGGTTAGCGGTAGTGATGATGATGATGATGGAGATGAAGAGTTGCTGATTTCAGAATGAATTTCAAATGACTTAGGAGAAGACACTGGTGAAAGAAAAAGTGAGCCTGCAGTCGAAGAATTTGATGATAATGAGACAGCAGTCGTAACCTTGTTGGTAGACGAATTCTGTCGTTGTGAAGCAACAGATTGAGCCCGGCGACCCCCGGGTAGCGATCTAAGATTGTACTTTCTTATAGTATGGTTATCCATTGTGTTCCCACGAGTAGCTAGAGACACGTAAGTCGACCGCGGCAGAGCCCTGCATTCACCGCGGCAAGGGCAAATAAAACTAGAGGTTCCCTGGTCTCCAGAGTTCGCATACTAGCGACTAAGCTCCCCCTTAGCCACGCAGCTCTCGGCGTACGCTGTTCCACCTTAGCTTGGGTCCTACTCCTAACTACTCACCTACCAGAGCCACGTTAGCCACGCCAGTAAGTTTTATGTCGTGTGTCCGCCCCCCACGTGATCAGATGGTCGATCAGGACGTGTGGTTGGGTTTTAGGGGGCTTATTATTATTATTGAAATCGAATGATGTACCGAGCAATTTTGTTTTAAATTAAATACTTGTGATGAATAACGTATTTATTAGGATAAGGATTAATATCATGTTTATAATAATACCTTCGTAAATAATGCATTATTTTAGAACAAATTTGGTTAGCATAAAAATGGTTATAGTGAGCCAACCTTAAAAGATAGACGTATGCTGTCGCGGACTTTTTTTAGAACTTTTAAAGGGGAACAATTCTGTTATACATGATTTTTGCGAAACTTTAACTGTTTACGCAGCGCACGCAGCGGAACCTCTCAAAAGGAAAAAATACCCTCCGATTTTGAAACATTCTTCATTGGTGCTCAGCTCCTATTGATTTTAGCGTGGTGATATATACCCTATAGCCTTCCTCGATAAATGGACTATCTAACACTGAAAGCATTTTTCAAATCGGGCCAGTAGTTCCTGAGATTAGCGCGTTCAAGAAAACAAACAAACAAACTCTTCAGCTTTATAATATTAGTACAGATTATCTGACTCCTTGTGTTATAAATACAGCACACTTAGCACTATGTAATACATAGACTAGTATACATTATGATGTAATACATTCAACCAGTTAGTCAAACTGATACACACACAGCTGAAAATGTTGACCTATTTCACATTAAAATTTTTTAACAAACAACAACAACATATTTCAAAATTTCAACATTTCATTAGGTACCTACTTACTAAGAAAATTTAACGGTTCATTCATTACATATTAACATGCGTTTAACAAGTCATGCTGAAATAAGCTCTTCCAATTTGGCTTTGGTGCTCACAGGGATACTCTTTCTCGATTAATAAAATACGAGAAATGGCATCGTAATGGGAAAATCCCAGTTAACACTGGGAGCTAGGGAACTCGAATAAAAGGAAAGTTGAAAGTCCACACCCCAGTAGACCAGATAAGTCTGTGTTTAATGAAGCTGGTAGATCAACAGGAGATCAATAGCCTTGCAAACCTCATTTATGCTATTCAATTAATATCGAGGCAAGAACAATAAATAGATAATAAAGTTTAAAATATGAAAGTTGCTAGTGCAAACAAACCAAACAAGAAAAAGGTGAAACAGCTAAGTAAATTTCCTAGCAACTATGGTATGGTCCATCATCAGAGATCGTCATCAGTTTTCGTGGTTTGCTTTTTTTGTAAGCCGTACCAAACATAGCGTCCATGTTTTCTTTTGTCGCTGACTATATTTTAAGGGTTACCCTATTCACCGTAACAGAAAGGTGATGGCAATAAACTACTCTTTGCAGTAAACCATGGAGCACGGGTTAGGTCTGCGGTGGATATCTTGACTATTTGTTTTTACCATCAGAAAGTCCAAGCTCTTTTCTCATCTTTCCTGTGGCTGACGTTGTAAGGCTTACCCTATTCACCGTAATGAGAATCATATTATATTATAGTCTTTGATGAGAATTACATTTATGTTTGTTTAGCTGTCATCTTCCGGTAAAATTATTTCACCAGGTATTGTTGAATATCCTGCTGTGTCACAAATATCTCTAGAAAGTAGAAGAAAGTTTTTTTTTTATATAACTTTAAACGGTTTCAAAATTAACTTTATTAATCTTTTTTTTCATCGTTTAGAGAATTATTTAAGGCGCATACTCTATTACTTACTAGATTTAAATAAATATGCAACTTTACATTTTTATTAGTATGTAAGTAGCTTTATGTCAATTTAATAAATTACTTTTAACGATTATGGTGCAGTGTTATGAACCTGGTTTTATGTCAATTTAACAAATCGCTGCGGGCAATTAAGTTCCATTACATCGATATTCATAAGTTGAGCATAACAGCATAACTATAAACTAGGTCATCTCTATTGTAATATACAGAGCAAGCCTTGGGAGTAAGGAGGACAAGACTATTGCACTTAGAGAAAGTAGGCTTCATATTCGATTTTATTCACCACGACTCCGTAGTCAGTCAGTACCATAGATTAGTATACCTTTTAGTACAGCACAGACAGCTGTACAGCTGTCCTCTGTGCACTGATTACTTACGATAGGCGGAATAGGCCAATAATTCACTTTTGTTCATGAATTTGATTAACTTCATCACATATTGAATTTCATTATTTTCATTTTTCATTCATCACCTGGGTGTCGTCGGGTGAGGGGTGCTATTTGGCGCCTAGTAGTCCTTAGAACCTCTAAAAGTTACAATAATTTATTAGTGAATATTGACAGTGTGTCTTCGTGATATATATTTGAAAGTGTAATAAAGAATATAAATATTAAAAATGGTTGAAGCTAGTAAACTTTGGTTTGAAAAAGCGTGTCGAGACTGTAGATGCCATGAGTTGATACATCCCTGGACGTATAGGTGCTCAGATGCTACTGCGACCATGTTGATGAACTGTATAAAAGGCAGTTATAAATTCTATGCAATGGTCTACCTTGTAAGTATTTTTGTGCCATTATTGAAACTGGTTATAGTGTATATATTTGTTTTTTAATCCGCACCTCCAAGTAGTGATGTATATACTTAACTATTTGTCTCTATACTCCATGAACTTTGATCTTTTTTTACAATAGATAACCACTAGGTATTATTCATGTAACATTTAAATAACTAAGGTGTTGGTATTATAATATACTTGTTGGATACTGCAAGATCTTGCGTGTTAAAAGTAGTCATAAACCTGTTAACTTTTACCAATAAATGTAAATTTTATTTATTATTTAATAATAACCATAGCCCTGTGTTAAACTGTCTCACTGCTGGGCACGGGCCTCTTCTCAGTCCGAGAAGGGTTAGGCTGTAGTCCACCACTCCTAGTGCGGGTTGGCAGAATTCACATATTTTTGAGAACATTATGGAGAACTCTCAGACATGCAGGTTTCCTAACGATGTTTTCCTTCATGATAATTAACTAAGTATTTAATACGTATAGGTACATATAACTTCGAAAAGTCAGAGATGCGCACCTTGGGTTCAAACTTGAAACCTCTGCGTGGCAATCCAACGGTTTCCCACTAGGCTATCGCTGCTGCATTATGTATTCTTAAAAATATTTACTTACTGGATTAATTAATTCTTATAAGTAATTGTATGTTTAAAGCTTTTGACTCATACATCTTTATATTCATTTTCTAGCTTTGTTTACTTATTGATGTAGCCTACATTACTTAGCTTTGCAACATTTCTCCATACCTGTAATAAAAAGCAGTTCAGCGGTTCAGGCATGTAAGTGGATTAACTTTTTAAGTCCTATGACTTATTTGCCGCTATTGGTATACTAGTAGCCAGACACAATAGATTTTGAATGTCTGGCATGCCAACACTTGAAAGGTTTAACTGAGTTATTTTTAGTCTTATATTTGCATATAGAACATGATGTATATGTGTTGGTACCGGGGTCTATTACTGGATAGAAAACTTAGTCAAAGTGCTGTTAAAGTTGTGATTATGGGTATCATGAGCTAAACATTTTGCAATATAAATATAAACATTTATTTAATTTACAGAAATGTTTGGAATACCCATCAGTAGATAGTTTGGCCTTCGGAGCTAAACACCTGACCACAAAATGTGTAAAGCAATAATAATAATTATTATATTCATGAGTTCATCTTTAAGGAAATTATATTCTTTAGCAAGGGAAACTTTAGTGATGTTAATGTCTTATCCTCAAAATACATACAAAATCCCAATGTGGTATTTCTAGTTTGTAAGGCAATAATTGTTTATGGATTTACCTTAAATAATAAAATTGTTTTGCCTAACTGATTTAAACTTACCATTTATGAGGTCATGAAAATAAATAAATAAGTATTTATGTTTAAATAATATATGTATAGTTTATAATTATATATTGAGTGGCATCGGCATGAAGTAAGAAATGTTGTATAATACTAACTAATATTATAAATGTGAATGTGAGTTTGTTACACTTTCACTCCTTAACTAGTCTACCGATCATCATGAAATTTCACATACATATTGATAGAGGTCCAGAAAAGGACATGGAATACCTTACATCTAAGAAAAAAATACTTTATTGAGAGATACTTATTACATAATCTATTCATATATTATCCATATCATTAACCCAAACAAAGCCGTGGGTAAAATCTAGTATTTAATAAAAATGTGCTATTATATAAATTTGCACAGCAAATGTAATATTGAGTTGTATAAGCAATACTTTTTTTGCAAAAGAATATGTTGGAAACAGCTTTTACTGTAGGTACAGATTAAAACAACTTTCAAAAGTCTCAAGTATGTTTGCTTCCTACTTTTGTTGTTGACTTTATTTAATCTTAATTCAATCAGAATAATACAGACATAGTGTGGACAGTGAAGCTCCTTTTTGATAAACCCTCACCATTGGTAGTAATAACCCAAGGATGACATGGAAAATAAAATAGTCATTATTAACTGACTTTTACATTAAAAATTTGGTTCAAGTTCACCTCTTTTTATGTGAGATGTGTGTGAATAATGTGGAAATAATATATTAATTTGTGTACAATGTACATCATAATTGATTTTTAACCCTGGTGCCTTAAACTTTTATAAGTTATTGTTTACCATTGACCTGACAGTGAGCATGTTTAATACGGTAACAAAATATATTTTTACACTTATGACTTAAGGTACCTAAGAGTATAAAATAACTCTTCATTTATTATTGTTAGTAGGCGAAAATAATTTATTTCTATGTGCTCCAAATAAATAGAAATTATCTCAAATTTTAAATTTGTTATTGTCAAGTGATAAACTAATGATAACTGCTACTTATAACAAACTAGTGACTTGCCCTGGCTTCACATGGGTAGTACAAATTATACTTACACCTAAATCTTCCTCATGAATCACTCTGTCTATTGGTGAAAACCTCATGAAAATATGTTTAATAGCTTTTAAGTTTATCGTGAACAAACAGACTGACGCAGCTGGCGACTTTATTTTATAATTTGAAGTAATAGTGATAAAACAAAGCCTACATAAAAAACAAATCGGAAGAAATTCTCAAGACACTTTTAATTAGTAAGAACATTGTATCTATTACATCTTTGTATAACATACATTTGGTACTTTTACACTAATAACCATACAAAATAAAATAAGTAAACACACATAAAAACTAAACTAAATTAAATTAAGTACTTAATTCCTTTGATCAAATATTTTTGATCAATGCTTAATTCTATGTTAATTTATTTTAAGAGTTATACAGACTGTTAATAAATATTCAAAACACATGCCTACATAAGAAACAAACAATATAAACAATATAATTATAATTACCAAGAACATTATTGTATTGAACACAGTATTGTACTTAACATCTTTGTATATATTTATATTATAATTACTATTTTTACACTAATAACTATAAACAATAGAACAAGCTAACATAAAAACTAATATATTAGGATTGTCTGCTCGTTTGCCCCCTAATCCATAAAAATAACCAAAATATTAACATAATATGTATATTAATTGTACATACATATAAATTTTTACGAATACTATAAATAGATTTAAGTAATTATTCCTACCATTAATATATATATATTTCAAAATAAGTATGCCATTCAAAATAAATATGCAAGTATGGATATAGGTAACTACAATTATAATATAAAGATACAAATTAGCCCTCCTATATCATTGGACAAGGTCAAGGAGAATTATTTTTAACAATCTTGTTTCAGATCCAAATATTAATGAAAGGAAAAAAACTGTCGAAAAAGGAGATGCTTGAACAGTTCAAGTTGTATTTAAAATCTGGAATATTTGGATTGACAGTTGGAAGTTCTTTCGTCACATTGAACTGCATATTTAGGTAAGTAACTTATTTATAAAATTATAATATACTAGCTTTTGCGCGCGGCTCTTCCCGCGTGGTACCTACATCAATAAAAGTAGCCTATGTCCGTCCCCATGTTTTTAAATATATCTGTGCCAAATTTCATCTAAATCGATTGAGTGGTTTAGCCGTGAAAAGGTAACAGACAGACAGACAGATAGATAGACAGACAGAGTTACTTTCGAATTTATAATATTAGTAAGGATTTATAATAATTATTGACTGCTGTTGGTCTTATCATTTGAGTATTTGTAGAGCTTCCAAGCTTGAGATACCGGGTTCGAATCGAACCGAGCGGTACAAAGTTGATATTGCGTATTTCTGTTGGGAAATTCCCAGTAACAGATCTAAGATAGTAGTTACATTTTGTTTCCTGTGTCGCGGTAGAAAATACCGTTATAGAAAAAACGGCCACAAAGAATGTTTAGATTCGAAACAATTATTTGTAGATGATATAAATATTTGTCCCGTTTGGGTTCGAACCTAAAACATTCAGCGCACGGGCAGTAGCGGGATGAGATTAATAAGCACCAAGTCATTTGTATAGTCAAAGAACAATAATCTCGAAAAGATACATAAATAAGCTGCCCTGTAAGTCCCGTGGCGTGACGTCGCGTTTGTTTATGGCCCATCGTAAAATGCGATTCCAGGGCCAGGAAAAATGTTTTAGGATATTCTATCGGGACCACGGGATCCGGGAATGTGCCTGGTTGAAAGTATTAACCTCGCCCGCTATTATGTGGGATTTAAAAAACGGGCGAAGAGTAGGTATCGCATCTCTGCCTACTTCTTTAGGCTGGCCGCATACATACGTTTTCCGTATTCGATTTCCTAACACGTAATCTCGATTCGGAATTCCGTGAGACTAGCGCACACGTTAGTTTTTTTTCATTCGGAATGTATACTGTCAGTACGGATAGTGATAACGTAGTGAACGCACGTCGATGGAGGACGATGATTTATTAGCAATTGCATTTCAATAGTATTATAACAATATTTTAACAGTTATCAACAATAATAAAACAACATTAAATAAAACAAACATATTTAAACGAAATTATGTGAATAGTATGAACTATACCTCTTTAAATACCTGCTCCCAGGCCAAATCTATACTAATATAATAAAGCTGAAGAGTTTGTTTGTTTGTTTGAAGGCGCTAATCTCAGGAACTACTGGTCCGAATTGAAAAATTCTTTTAGTGTTGGATAGCCTATTTATCGAGGAAGGCTATAGGCTATATAACATCACGCTACGACCCAAGACGGCGGCGCAGTAACGATAAACGCGGCTGAAACCGCGGGAACATCTAGTCTTTTATATCTCTGTTGTGGTAGTCCTTGTCATGTGTATTCCACAAGCAAGGGTATTTTTCAATAGACAATATTAATGTTCGTACCTCACACATTATAACTATCGTTTACGTACGTACGATGCGCGCGGCGCGGGCGCGGTTCCGAATGAGAATTTCCGAACGTGTGCGCCGACACAAACAAAATGTATGCAAGGGCTGCATTCCACATGACTTCATTAGGTTTTTCCGAATGGTTTCTCCGAACGCACGGGTTTGCATTCGAAACGTACATACGGATTTTTTTCCGTTCGGAGAGAAAGCGGACGTGTGCGGCAGTTAGTGTATTTTATATTGATTCCATGCATTCGGAGCTCCGAATATGGAAAACGAATTCGGAAATCGAATACGGAAAACGTATGTATGCGGCCAGCCTTAGTCTATGTACATACATCGGTTTTTATCTGGTTCAAAGGGTAAAAGTACTCAGAATTCTTTCGACAAACAGATGCTGACGTTCAGACACAATGCTTTTGTATTTTTTTGCGAAATGGTTAAGCCGATAGGTTAACTACATTATTGTGTTGTTTTTAAAGAGTAGAAGATAGTATATATACAGGGTTTGTCGTAAATAATGGATAACCCGTTAGTAGGTGGTAGCCCGGAGGCCGGCTGTAAGAAAATCGCTTTTCTAAGCCAGAGTTGCCAACGGTCTGAAAATGGAGTAACATTTTTATTTTTTCAGAATTTTGATACTTTGCTCCTTATATTTTTTGCCATTTCTCCAAATTAAGACATTTCAGCCTACTTTTTTTGTATCGTACTCCTAAATTCTTGTACTCTTTAATTAAATTACCATTTTAGATGTTATTAATGTGAATCATTATCAAAATTAATATTTTAGACAATTTTGAATTATTTTTTCTTTACCTCAACTTTTATCCTTCGACTGTGGAAAAAAATGTACTGCATGATAGCTGCCCACTAAGCGGGTTATGCACGCCGAATTAAAAGATCTTTTATTAGACGTTGTAGAGCCTGCATAGTTAATTTTATTAATAAAGTTTATTTGCTACAAATGTCATTGTTTTTTATTAATATGTTTTGATAACAGTTAAAAAGTAGGCTGAAATGTCCTAATTTGTAGAAATGGCAAAAAATATAAGGAGCAAAGTATCAAAATTCAGAAAAAAATTAAAATTTTACTCCATTTTCAGACCTTTGGCAACTCTGGCTTAGAAAAGCGATTTTCTTACAGCCGGCCTCCGGGCTACCACCTACTAACGGGTTATCCATTATTTACGACAAACCCTGTATAATATATACAAGCCAGCAATACTAGCAGCGATAGCCTAGTGGGAAACCGTTGGATTGCCACGCAGAGATCTCGAGTTCGAACCCAAGGCGCGCATCTCTGACTTTTCGAAGTTATATGTAAGGGTATCAAATACTTAGTTAATTATCGTGAAGGAAAACATCGTGAGGAAACCTGCATGTCTGAGAGTTCTCCATAATGTTCTCGAAGATATGTGAAGGCCGCCAACCCGCACTAGGTCAGCGTGGTGGACTATGGCCTAACCCTTCTCACAGTGAGAAGAGGCCCGTGCCCAGCAGTGGGACAGTTTAATACAGGGCTGATATTATTTTATACGATACAAAACGTGTTTTTAAAGTTGAATTTTGTTCAACAGGAGATTATTCTTCAGTGAGTTCACATACTACACAACAGTGTTACTGCCATGCACTGTCAGTGGACTGGCTGTGTACTTCGAGCCTCCGTACCGAAGAGTGATGGTTCTCAACTTATTTGTTAATTTGGTAAGTTATGTTGCTTTACATACTTCGGCTCGGAATCAATGAGTCTGATTTCATAACAAGATGGAGAGCTTATTAGTGTAGTGTGTCGGAAATGTCATACCGAAATCTAGTTCATGCTGAACGACTGCATTCGACTATTTGGTGATTATATTGTTGCACTTAAACGCGAGCGGACAAAATTACAACATTTTAACAAAATATTTAAACCATTTTCAAAAGCACTTAAGTTTGGACATCCTTATGAAGCCAGTTAAAAATATATTGTCATGTTTTCCACAAGTTCTTTGTGATATCACTATTTAGATCTAATTAAAGAACTCGGTACACAATTGTTTTTTTAATTTAGTGACACTAGTAAAGAAAATGTCAATATTAACACTCCGGGCATGCCGCATTGTACATGCGTCTCGCTCTGATTAATTTTTTCTGTAATTAGAGTCTACTGTAGGAACATGTAGCAGGTTATATCTCAGCCTACCTCTCCGGTATTATGCCAAGGGCTCCTAAGTCTCAATGCTTCACTGATAGGAAGCTACAGTATCCTTGAATAACATGGACCAGTTTTGATTTCCCATTGTCTAAGTTTTGGTTTACATTTTTACGGATGGCGTAGTGATTCAAGTGGTCGTCTCGCCACTGCCTTTGCTCCGAATGTTGTGGATTCGATTCGATTAAAAAGTGGTTGTTCCAAGTCGTATTGTTTTTAGGTCTGTTTGTAAGGTCCCACGTGACATAGGGCATAATCCTAGTGCGGGAGTTATGGGAAAATACTTATACTGACTAGGTACGTTTTGGTTTATTAGAGCAAAGTGATGTGCGAACTGGCTGGATGACCATATTTATTATGTGGAGTAAAAGAAGCATTTCTGGTAGGTCGCGGCACGACGATTGATGTGCGGAAGTTAGAAAAAAGAATTACATATATGTAATTCTTTTTTTTAATTAATTACCTGTGTGAAGTCGCTAGAAATCGCTCGGCTTATAGTACTTGTACAAACTTCAAAAGTATTGAATTGACACTTGATATAATTAGCACATTGTTTATCAAGTTGAGGCGATAATAGGACTAGATAGCCACGTGAAGAAACAATTATACCTATACACACACACCTGCTAATATTTTTAATACTAATCGGTATTACAAGATAAAAAGCAGCCTTGATGTGTTTTCATAAACATTACAAAAACACATTAAAGGTCATAGCTCATTAGAGTCACCCGGCACCCGACCAGCGCCGTCTCCCCTCGAGCGCTTAGTACTCTTTGTATGGAATACTATGGGTATACGCTCACTACATCAACTCCAGAGCGCCTCGACCGCGGGCTATCCGCGCGCGGACGAGTGGGCCACTCGGTGACCATCCGTAGCCTGTACGCTTGCCTTGCGTTACCCACGCGGTTACCGAATGGATTGTGCGCCATCCGCGTGTGGTTCACGCGCCAGGTCAGCCCGCAGGTTTCATCAAGCGTGAAAGCTATGAGAGCGAATTCTCGGTTTGTAAAGTTATACATAACGATATACACGTGTAGACCTAGTGACGATACCTGATAAACTACTCATCTATTCGCTGACAACGCAATGTCAAATCGTTGACCACGCGATGTCCACCCGTGGACCACCTGACGTTCACTGGTTGACACGTGGCTACTAACCGTGGATCACCTGTCGTCAACGAGTGGACACTGAGCGACGAGGTGGTCGGGTGCCGGGTGGCTCTAATGAGCTTTAAATTATATGTGTTGCTTTTGCAATTAGATGTTTCCGAACGTCTTTTCGGAGACATTTCATTACCCTAATAACTGCGTTTTATAATAATGTTAGCCCTCTCCCATTGTCTAATGGAGACATAGGTAGAGAGAGGGCTCTATCGCGCTTGAGTTCACCGCTAGAGGTCTTAGTGGATAGTAAGATCTAGACGTCAAACTCTATGGTCACTTCACCAGTAACCATAGAAACCGACAATTATTACTGCCAAATACGTCTTTTGACAGCTGCTGTGACAGAATTGACAGGACCTTACTCGCAAGTGGCGCCGTCCGCACAGAAACGATAGTCCCCCTTAGCATATTCATCTATTATTAAGTTTCGGTTTTAATTAGCACTGTAGATATATTTATATTTTTTAAACTACTTACTTAATGCCTAGATGGCGCAGCAGTTCAATGCGACTGGCATAATGTCTTAGTTTCGATTCCTGAGTTGTTAGGTTTTTCTGTCGATGAATTCTGAGCAGCAGCACGAAGTCTGAAGTTTTGGCCATTACACCTTAAAGAAAGAAAGAATGAAAAGAAAGAAAACATACTTTATTTCTAAAAACACGAAATCGTTCACAATATTCATGTATGTAAATTTTTTTAATACTTTGTAATAAACATTACATAACACATATATAATAAACATTACTTAACAGTGACAGCCCTGCGCCACAATTGCCACGTTTCAAAAGTGCCACCAGTACATATACTTTGGTCACCCGCTTACACTACGAGATTGCCAATTTGCCATGAAGGTATAGATAAACATTTTATCAACCTTTTATTATTGGGGGACTTGAAACCATAGCTGGCGAAATGTGGCTGTAATACTACAATGGAGCTTCATTTTATAATTAACTAGCTGACCCGCGCAAGTTCGTCTGCTTTACATAAGAGAATTTGCCCCGTTTTTGCAACATTTTTCATTGCTGCTCCGCTCCTATTGGTCGTAGCGTGATGTCATATAGCCTATAGCCTTCCTCGATAAATGGGCTATCCAACACTAAAATAATTTTTCAATTCAAACCAGTAGTTCCTGAGATTAGCGCGTTCAACCAATCAAACAAACAAACTCTCCAGCTTTATAATATTAGCACAGATTTAAAAAAAATTACAAGAACATGTTTATTGCAGGATATAGTCTATTTGTGTGCTTAAATCCGTTCAGGTGTTTATTTCTTTATTGAGTATCAAACATCCAGACATCTGTACAATATTTCATTAAAGCTTTAGCCCGCGGCTTCGCTCGCTCGAAAATAAAACATTTTTCTGAATTAATTCCCTATGTCCTTTTAAGTACCCCTTACAACATGTATGCGATGGTAATCGGTCAAGTACTTAAGTGTAAAACAAACAAATAAACTCATATTCGTATTTATGATATAAGTTTGTATTTATAATTTAAACAAGACTTTTACCTTGTCCTAAACCTTGCGATTTTGCGTAAGATTTGGGTAATTACCACGGCTCCGATCGTTTTAATGTGCGATTAAATAAATACTTCGGAGGTTTTCCTTTGTTGCGTGGGTAACTTTTGCGTAATTATACTTTTTCTGCGACTTGTGTGAAAATATA
This sequence comes from Catocala sponsa, assembly GCA_963564715.1. NCBI lineage: Eukaryota > Metazoa > Arthropoda > Insecta > Lepidoptera > Erebidae > Catocala > Catocala sponsa. The sequence continues at coordinate 5,945,268 of OY751337.1, forward strand.
TGTAATATCAAAAATATTCATTTATAATCTTTGATTAGCAACGTTGATATGATATTGTTAATTAGATACATGTAATGAAATTAATATATTACTTATCAGTTATCACAGATTACATAAATAATGTTAATGTCCTTGAACTATGAGTTCTGAGCTTATGAATTTTTTTATCCAACGTTGATCATTCAACCTGTGCAATGGGTATAAACGAACTCTAATAAGCTATATATCTTTTTTCCTATTGTGTGTTAGTTTCACCCATTCTGCTATTTCTGCCAAGCAGACGACTCGAGCTCGATTCCAAGGCATGCATCTCTGACTTTTCAAAGTTATGTGTGTATTCAATAGTTATTTATCGCTCGCTTTAACGATGAACTGTGAAGCAACACATCGTTAGGAAACCTGCATGCCTGAGAGTTCTCCATAATTTTCTCGAAGATATGTAAAGTTTGCCAACCTGCACTAGGCCAGTGTAGTGGACTATGGCTTAACACTTCGCACACTAAGAAGAGACCCGAGCCCAGTAGTCGGACAGTATAATATAGGGCTGCTATTTTTGTTTATACGTTCTGCACTTTGGATTAGAGGCTACACCATACAATTTTATGGTCTTTAAGTCTTTGTTACCCTCGCCAAAATTTCATCTAAGTATAAAGTTAGAATTTTCACGTTCAGTGCAATGGCTTAATTTTTATTTCACGCCGATATTCATATACGCCTCCTAATACCTAGTAATATGAATAGAAGAAGCAGAATTGCTATGTAGCTATTTTCTTTATTCTAATTATCATAATAAACGCTCGGTGCAATTTATAAATGAACATTAATAAGAATGATTTCCTCACTTAAATCCTTACTAATATTATAAAATCGAAAGTAACTCTGTCTGTCTATCTGTCTGTCGGTTACATTTTTTTTTTTATTTTTTTTATTTTGCTCGTCAAAATGACCACACTCCATCTGATGGTAAGCAGTCGTGTGGTCTAAGAGCAGTGGCCTCCACATCGCCCCCACAGTAGCCGAGGCGATGTTGAGGTCTCTACTTTGACGGCCTGAGAAGATGCTTTTTCACGCCCCGCTTAAAGAACCCAGGATTGAAGGAAGAAGGAAACACGTGCCTTGGCAGAGAATTCCATGCCTTGGTCGTTCGGCAGAGATATGAGGACCCAAACTTTTTGGTACGCGCTCTAATCGACTCTACCGTGTAAGGATGGCATCTGAGCCCAGTACGCGTTATTCTGGATAGGAAAGGGGAGGGCGGGATAAGGTGGAATAACTCTTCAGAGCACTCCCCGTGGTATATTCTGTAGAAACATGCCAATGAGGCAATGTCTCTACGGAGTTGCAGAGGTTCCAGTGAACTCGTGACCTCTGGATCTCCGATGATACGGACAGCCCGCCGCTGTAACCGGTCGAGAGCGTCCAGCAAGTACTGCGCGGAGCCATCCCAAAGATGAGAACAGTACTCCACGCAAGGGCGCACTTGTGCCTTATACAATAGGCACAGTTGCCCAGGCGTGAAGAACCGCCTCACCCTGTTCAGAACTCCGAGTTTTCGCGAAGCTTGCTTAATGACGCTCTCGATATAGGTTTTCTGATTAAGGGAGCGGCAAAGATCCATACCTAAGATGGAGAGACTGTCACGTATCACCAGTGGAGTGTTCTTCAGAGAAGGGAGGGGAAGGAACGGAGACTTTTTTGTAGAGAACGCGCATGCCTGGGTCTTCTTGGCGTTGAACTCGACCAAGTTCTTGGCACCCCATTCATAGATGCGGTCCAAGGTCCGGTCAAGTTCAACGACAAGATGCTGCCTTTTCCCCTCAACCTCAGCCTGTTTGGCCCCAGGATGTCCGAGATATCGCCCATGCACGGTACTGTCGTTCGCATAACAATGTATGTTGCCGAGATTCAACATATCATTGATATGCAGAAGAAAGAGCGTAGGGGATAAGACAGAACAGACATTTTCCCGGCTAAACCACTTAACCGATTTAGATGAAATTTGGTACAGATATAGTTTAAAACCTGGGAAAGGACATAGGCTACTTTTTATTGATGTAGGTACCACGCGGGCGGAGCCGCGCGCACAAGCTAGTATTTACACAAGTTGTTATTGTACCTAAACTTTATCCACTGTAGCGTTTGGCTCGATTCGCGCACAGCTCGCCCGCCATCTTGTTTCAAAAACCTTAATAACTACTATGTACAGTAAATTTGGAATATACAGATTAAACTATATAATTAAATATAATATTAGCCCTGTATTAACTGTTCCACTGCTGGTCACGGGCTTCTTCTCAGTGTGAGAAGGGTTAGGCCATACTCCACCATGCTAACCGAGTCCGCGATGGCAGAGTGCACATAATTTCGAGAACTTTTATGGAGAAATCTCAGATATGCAGGTTTCCTCACGATATTTTCCTTTACCGTTAAAGTGAGCGATAATTAACTATTTAATTAGAAAACTCCGAAAACTTAAGATACTATAGTCCACACTAGGTCTTACACTAGGCTATCGCTGGTATATTAAACTGTATTTAAAAAAGAAATATATATTTTGTTTATTAAATGGAATATTGGATTATTTGCTTACATGTTATGTAGCGAAAAAATGTTATAGATGTGGACCACAAGGCCAAACGCTTGCAATATTAAGCAATAAAATACGTATACAGCAAACTAGAGTCAACTGTTTTATTTGATGTGAAACATCTATAGCCGCACGTAAAACCGATTGCTGGCGTGGCGACGGATGCCGTGGCGACGCGTCGCCACGCTATATGATAGTATTTTACATTATGCCATATTAGTTCCTGTCGTAATCTGTTCTTTTATGCATATTACTTGTACAAAATAATTTCGATGTTTCACATCTGCCAGGCGTCCCGTGCGTGACGGCTCACAATTTTTTTCCATTTCATATCGTCATTTGTCTTTCATATAATGTGAACATTATAATACAAAGTTAGCTCTGAGCAGCTCTAGCTGTCATGTTCATGTAAAAAGATGAGAGGTAAGTATTTCAAAGACTAACCATGTATTTTTTAACTTCAGGTGTTCGAGTACTGGGTGCGAACTTTAGAAATGAAAGGCTGGCTTCGACGGTCGCCTGGTAAAGAGACGTTGGTTTTCATGTTGGGTAGTGCCGTGTTCTTCTATCTTATGCGACTAGATAGGGAAAACGATAAGCGGACGCCTTTATTCTGGTATGTATAGAAAAATGAGACATCTCCTCTCCTCTTCGCTTGATCCATTTCCACCAAAGCTAAGCGGAGAAAAGATGTGGGAATAACGAGAATCGGATTGGTTTATTCAAACACATCTATCGTCTCCTCTCCGCTTTGGTGGATACCGGGCCTTATCCGGCTGCATGGCACAACGGCGGTTTCTATTTCTTTTCACGGTAAGCAGTAGCCTAGATGTGTTCCCTTGATATTGATTCTGCGATACCAAAGACAAACAAGTCATGCAAGCATATAGCGGTTATATGTGAATATTTATGTGATAAACTTCAATAATAGATTAGTACAGGTGGTATAAGAGAATACGGTATTATAATTGGATTAAGTATTATTAAGTATGTGTAATAGCATGCCGCAAGGCCAAGTAGGTACAGTGTTGCCTAACTATCTATATAAGTAGGTACTTAACATACCATGTATGTACCTGTATATGCAATTGAAATAATCTACCTATACAAATAAATAAAATTGATGTGTCTGTTTGTAATGTCAAAATAACAGCTTTTTACTAAATGCATACGAAATATATACAGTATTTATATCATACATACATACATAGATTGACGCCTGTTTCACGAATCTTCTTATATTAAAAACGCTTTTTTGAATTTTTTGTCAGTCTGTTTGTTCCGGTTAATCTCTGAAACGGCTGGACCGATTTTGACGGGCCTTTCACAGGCAGATAGCTGATGTTATAAGGAGTAAATTAGGCTTCTTTTATTTTAGAAAAATCTCTGCGTACTGAAGAAAATCTTTTTGTTAAATGCAACGCAGACGAAGTCGCGGGTAATAGCTAGTAAATAAACAATTAGCACTTAATCTATGTAAGCTAAAAGTAAAGAAATGTATATCTGAGAGTACTGTGAAGTATCTTAGAATAATTAACATACATTGAAACCAATTAATTAGTTTTAATTATACACATTTAAATGTTGATTACATTTCCTTCTGGAAAATTGGATTCTGTTGTAATGTAATCCTAACGACTTAAAGCTTCCAGCATTGTATGCACGATAAGTGCATTAGGCACTTAATTAAAATAAATAAAACAGATTTATGCACGTTTTGATATTACATTGGCTAATTTAAAAATAAAGTCACGGATTATAAAATAAAGCATTTTTTATTATTTTGTATTTATGTTTTGTATAACCTGTATATTGGAATAAAAATATTAAGGTCGACTGTTTATAGGTGCCTAAACTAAAAATTATATTATTATAAATATCTTTTTGTGTATTTGTTCCGTAATTAGTAATTACACAACAATTTTTATCCTAACTAATATAATAAATGTGAATGTGAGTTCGTTTGTTTGTTACACTTTCACGTCTTCACCGCTCAACCGAGCATCATAAATTTCGCATACACGTTATGATACATACATACATACAGAGATTCACGCCTGCTTCCCAGAGGGGTAGCCAGAGACTACGGATTTCCATTTGCTACGATCCTGACACACTTCTCTGGCTTCATTCACTTTCATCACATTCCTCATACACGCCCGTCGGTTCAAGGTGCCCTTAACCTGGTCTTTGTCCAGAACGCCTCCGATCTGATCGAGAAACGTTCGCCTAGGTTTACTCTTGCGGCTGTTCCATTCACACTAGCCTTATAAACTTTCTTAGTCAGTCTTTCCTCGTTCATTCTTTCTACATATCCAAACCAGCTTAACATCCCCTTTTCTATTCTTGTCACAATATCCACTATATCACACGTTATCATGGTACAGAATAGGACGTAGGGTACCTTTTATCCAGAAAAAGGGACTGTTGCTAACCTTTATTTGTGTTTACGTGGTGGAATGCATTGATGCATACTTCTCTGCGGGGCGACGACGAGGTTATGTCGGACTCACAGGGGAAAAGGTATCCCAGTAATACCAACTGAACTCACCACGGTGTTCCTCGACATAACCAGGGCCGGTGGGGCCGCACGAATCACTTTCACATGCAATCGCGACATTACCTAGGTTTCGGCCCGCCGGTATGAAATGGCAGGCCACTACATGAAAAGTTCTACTTTCCACTTCAGAATTTTAACCTAACTTAACCTACATTTACGCGACCGAAGCCGCGGGCAAAATCCAGTATGGCTATACAGGCTGTTGTTTTTATTTGTTCGCAGGTTTTTCACACCACCACGTGTTTCTAAAGAAGTAGGAGAGCCGATCAAAGGCATCGATGGTAGAAGCCCTGCTTGTCCACACAAAGGACCGTGTTTGAATTATGTTTTAAAGGTAAAACTATTTATTTGTCATACCTTTGTACATATGAATACAATGTTTATACCTGAATGCAATAAATGTTTGAATAGTTTAAAGGCCTATTGAGTGCCAGTGGCACACCAGCGGATAGACATATGTTTTGAAATATATCTGACATTCCAACAAATGACAGGTTAAATAAGTTTAGGTTATCAATTTATCATATATAAAATTAAATATAACTAATACAACTGATATCTATGAGTATGTTACGATCACTTTACGGTAACATACTTGGTGTAAAAAAGACATAAAGACAATTTTGTTAGTAGAAGATCAAACATATGTGGAGTGCTATGTAGGCCTGCCACAATCAGCTGGGACAAATTGACCGAGACCCCCACCTTAAGGAGGGCCCCCAAATTAATTAACAAAATTAGATTTGAAATCGATAGAAAATAAAATATTTTTTTATTTTTCGAAGATATAAAGATAATGTATTATATGCATATGTATTATATTAAATTACTAGATGTTCCCGCGGTTTCACCCGCGTTTATCGTTACTGCGCCGCTCCCGTGGGTCGTAGCGTGATGTTATATATATCCAACCGGTAGTTCCTGAGATTAGCGCGTTCAAACCAACAAACAAACAAACTCTTCAGCTTTATAATATTAGTATAGATAGCTGAGCCGCGCAACTTCGTCTGCGTCACATAAGAGAGAGAGTGGGTCGTAGGCACCTATAATACAATTTTAAAGGAGCTGAAACTTTCTTTGTTAAATCCACGAACCACATAATAACCATTGAACAAAGTTTTATAAATATACCTACAGTGCTAATTTAAATTCACGCAGAATAAACCAGGAGAAACATCGTTTGTATGTCTGTAATGGGTAATTATTTTGCCGCGATGTTATTTTAAAACTGCGATATCTCCTAAGATATTCATTGAAATCGAATGATGTAAAGGGCAATTTTGTTTTAAATCAAATACTTGTGATGTATAACATATTTATTTGGATAAGGATTAATATCATGTTTATAAAAATACCTTCGCAAATAATGCATTATTTTAGAACAAATTTGGTTAACATAAAAAAGATTATAGTGAGCCAACCTTAAAAGATAGACATATGCTGTCGCGGACTTTTTTTTAGAACTTTTTAAGGAGAACAATTCTCTCATACATGATTTTTGCGAGACTTGAACTATTTACGCAGCGCACGCAGCATAACCTCTCAAAAGGAAAAAAATCTCCCTCCGATTTTGAAACATTCTTCATTGGTGCTCCGCTCCTTTTGATCTTAGCGTGATGATATATAGCCTATAGCCTTCCTCGATAAATGGGCTATCTAACACTAAAAGAATTTTTCAAATCGGACCAGTAGTTCCTGAGATTAGCGCGTTCAAGCAAACAAACAAACAAATAAACAAACAAACAAATAAACAAACAAACAAATAAACAAACAAACAAACAAACTCTTCAGCTTTATAATATTAGTATAGATGTATGTGGAGGGCGCCCCAGTTCGAAAGATTGTCTCGGGCCCCCCGTTATTATGTGGCGGGCCTGGTGCTATGATTGGATGACCGAAATAGATATAGCTAATCAAAAGACTTGACGTGACTTTGATTTTGACACATTACTAAGTAGCCTCTCGGACACATTTTTGTTTCTGTAAAGAGGTTAATAGAGGTACCGAAATTACAATCAGAATTCGCTAGATGTATTTTATGTCTCGTGTAAAAGAAGCACAACCTCATTGTATTGAATTTACGTGCTGATACTCTGAAATAATTGATGTGATCATAACGAATTAGTACCTAAATGTAACAGTAAAATTATGCTACGTGGCTATAAGAATGGGTCCCTTGGCATAATTTTGGCAGCCTGGTAAGCTAGATCAGAATGTCTTCATAATAGTTTTGTATTAAACTGACCCACTGCTTGGTACGCGTCTCTTCTCAGCAAGAGAAGGGTTAGTTAGGCTATAGTCCAATGAACTTATATACATGTTTTATTTTTATTTTCAGGGCACAGCGCAGCTATTTGGCGTTGGCTGTGCGATGACAATGTTGAGGACAATAATCCCCAAAATACTGACACCAGCCAAAGCACTGAAATCTTTGAGGTTATCACATTTGAAATTAGGATTGTTCTTCGGAGGATATATCGGTATTTATAGGGTATGTGTTATTGGTTTATATTTTCCTATTAAGTATGTCAGAATCGTAGCAAATGGTAATCCGTAGTCTCTGCCTACCCCTCTGGGAAACAGGCGTGAATCTAAGTATTTATGTATATAATTGCTACTTTGTTAGTATTATTTAAGTGGTAGACTAGCATAATTTTGCCTGTTGTTTAGCGAATACTGTAGCTTGAGTTTACTTGCAAAGTTCAATACAAGAGGTATCTGTCATTCAAAGTGAAAGTGAAACTCAAAAGGAATTAAATTTGGGATGGAGAAAAGGACTGAAGAAAGAGACATGTAAGGTTGCGTAACTTTCGAATGCAATTTGTGCACATTGAACATACATGAAAATTTGTGAAAATGTTTGTAGCTTATAATGTTACTATCAATCACGTGTAAATCGATGAGCGGATTTAAACAAAACTTGGCATACAGACTCATCATATAACCTGGTATGCGTTTTTGTAGGGGTTTACTTGGGCTAAGTATGAACGAACGTCGTGTGATGTCCCTTCAACACATAGGGAGGATCTTTCGAACAGGCTGATTGATTATGCCTGACCTACCGCGGTCCGTCGGTTGATATCAGGATCTAGTTATAGTCGTAGCTCACAGTGTAAACTTCGCTTGCGAGATTCAGGATTGTTTAGTCAAGTGTGTAACTGTGTACAGCGCCATCTCTTATCATGTGTTGTAACTTCTTTAGCCTATGTAGTCCTGTAGAGTAAAGAAGATAGTACTGTTACAAGTATTCTGTTGTTCCAGTTAGTAGTATGCCTGCTGTGCCGCACGCAAGGGCGCGATAGCGCACTGCACGCGCTGCCGGCCGGCTTCCTATCAGGGCTCGCCTTCCGCGCCGCGCCCTCCACGCCCATCGCGCTCGCGCCTCTCACCTCCACGCTACAGGTAACTGTATGCACTAGTGTGCTTTTGTACCTGCCTCTGAGCGCTCTCCAGTCGTGTCGGATTGTTGTACCATCGGCTTATGAAAATGAAGGATCAGAAAGTGCACCTGTGATTGCGCATACACTTGGCCAGTATAATGTCTCTTACACAGATTCGGGCCAGTCTCCATTAAGAATGGCCGCTGTGACCGAAATTTGGTCAGCAGGATATTATTATTATGTCATTGAACCTACATCTAAATGTAATAATCCAAATTTGTATACGCTAATCATGTGATTTTTAATAATCAACAAAAATTTAATTGCAATAAAACTAAATACTATCCTGTATTTATATAACGGCAACTTACGAAAATTTTTCAGATTCTGGGTTCATGGGGTTACCAGAAAGGCATGATCCCGGCCAATCTACCGCTGGTTGAGATCCTGTACTGCCTGTGCCAGGGGCTGCTGTTCCACGCGCGAGTCATGCACGAGGACGTGTGTCCGCGATACATCATCAACTTGATGCATACTGTTACTACTGCCAAGTAAGTTGTTCAATAATTTCAGGTACATATATCTTTTCAGGCCTCGAGTTCAATCCCAAGGCCTCTCTCTCCAGATCTCTGACTTTTCGAAGTTATTAGTAGTATTAAATAGTTAATTATCGCTCGCTATAACTGTGAAGTAAAACATCGTGAAGAAACCTGCATGTCTGAGAGTTCTCCATAATGTTCTCGAAGATATGTGATGTCTGCCAACCCGCACTGCACTAGCGTGGTAAAGTATGGCCTAACCCTTCTCACACGGAGAAGAGGCGCGTGCCAAGCAGTGGGACATTTTAATTCTGGGCTGATATTATTATTATATCTTTTCTTTGTGCTACTTCCATGTCGGCCAAATCCCATAAGCAGGAACTAAAGAGCATTAACGCCATGTGGCCTGTTCTGAGTGCCAAAATTGTAAATAAGGGTCATACCTTATTTACAACTTTGGCACTCAGAACAGGCCACATGGCGTTTTTAAGGCTTTTAAATGTAAATAATTGATTTATGACTTATTTTAAAAATGTTTTCAATATACTCTAAAGACTATGGTAAAAGTATATCATAAATTGAATATGATTATATTTGTAGTCTATTTCTGTGTAAATAATAGGTCGGTAATTGTAGATGCGTAATGTGCATAGAGAAATATTACCTCTATATATAAGCAAATTCATAGTATATATAATTAAATATTTGTTTTTACAAAAAATAACAATGTCACAGCTCATGTGCGTGATATTTATTGTGTAGTTTATTAGATTTTTGACCTGAATGGATTTTTATTAAGCAAATAGGTTACGCACACGGTCACACTAAATAAATAATAATATTAGTTTATGCGAAATCTATATATAAATGGGCAAAGACAAAACAGTTTAGTACCTTTTTTCCTTGGTTTGTCAACCAATGCTCTTCGTCTTTTTTGTTTGGTAGTCATTGAGAAGATAGAAAATCCTAACTAATATTATAAATGCGAAAATGAGTTTGTTTGTTTGTTACGCTTTCACGCCTTAACTACTCAACCGACCAACATAAAATTTTGCATACACGTTGTCAAGGGTACGTACATACAGGACATAGGGTACCTTTCATCCAGAAAAATAACTGTTGCAAACCTAACCTAATCTACATTTACGCGAGCGAAGCCGCGGGTGAAAACTAGTCATCAATAAATCAATTGGGACCAGATAGGTTTTTTATATCTAACATATTGGATTTTAACTTAAATGGATTAGTAGACAAATTGTTACACTAAATCATAATCAGTTGTATTGTCTTCTGTTTACGCGAATGTTATTTATTGAAATTAAACTACTATATACGGATTTTATCGCGTTGTTTATTTGACAAATTTATTACAAAATTTTGAAAAACTGTTACACTACTATAATCACTATTGAACTTGACAAATTTTTAAGCTAATTAAATTATTGAAACTATTAAAACTATTTATACTATTACTATACTATTTATATTTATGTTTACACTTTCCCCGACGTTTCGGTTGCTTTTCAGCACCCATGGTCACGGGGAGACTAAGATGGTAGTTGTCTCAATGTTCCAGTGTAGTTATTTCAAAGTACCCGAAACATAATTTAATCATGGGTGTTTCTATTTACGCAGAATGAGCTCAAAGTATCATGAAGTCTAGCTGTGGTTTGCTTCTTCTTGGGTTTGACTATTTGAATTACTGGATCCCAAGCTGATGGTACATTCCAACCATCTTCTCTATTGAAATTAGGATGTTTCTATATATAATATGAATGTATTTACAAAAAAAAAAGTATATACGTATGTTTATCCATTGTCTAGTACCCATAGTACAAGCTCTGCTTAGTTTGGGCTAGATGGTGTTGTGTGTATGTGGTAGAATATATAATATATATATATATATATATATATATATATATATATATATATATATATATACAACACCATCTAGCCCAAACTAAGCAGAGCTTGTACTATGGGTACTAGACAATGGATAAACATACATATATATATATTTTTTGTAAATACATACATATTATACATAGAAACACCCAGACCAAGACAAACATCCATGTTCATGCACACAAATGTTTGACTTGTGCGGGAATCGAACCCGCGACCTCGTGGGCGTGCCAGTCGGTTACACTAACCACTACGCCATCGAGGCATATATATGTATATATATATATATATATATATATATATATATATATATATATATATTATTTCAATAGCCTCGCGAAGCATCCTTGGTAGGAATCGGTGTTCTTTAGCGAGCATCTGTGGTTTGTCAAATCTCAGGTAGTGGTTGGTCCCCTGTTGCACATGTTCACACATAGTATAGTAGTATATTATAGTAATAGTATAAATAGTTAGTAACAGTATAGTATAGTAATAGTATAAATAGTTTTAATAGTTTCAATAATTTAATTAGCTTAAAAATTAGTAAAGTTTAATAGTGATTATAGTAGTGTAACAGTTTTTCAAAATTTTGTAATAAAGTGTCAAATAAACAACGCGATAAAATCCGTATATAGTAGTTTAATTTCAATCATAATCAGTTGGTTCCAAATTTATATATAAATAGGTAGGTAGTCTAGTACCTTTTTCTCCTGTTAACCGATATATAAAGTACAAATAAAAAGAGTATATTCCTTAGTACACGATTATAAAATCAAATAGAGAATAAAAATTAGAAATTTGTAAATTCATATGATTTCCTCAAACTTTCAATCCTGGTCGAATTTCGACCACTGGTGGAACATAAGTAACTATAATTAATATAATTTTTTGTGATAGTGTCAAGATATATTTAAATAAATAAAGTTATTTTAATTATGTGTTCTTAATCTTTCCAGGGCTGACGAAATCCAGGCAGGATTTATACAGAAAATGCTGAAGTTTGTTTGAATTTAGTGCAATTTGGTAATTTTAATTATGTATATTGTTTTGTGAAACGGATTGTTTGACGCGAGTGACTGGGACTCATTATTTAAATTAAATATTTAATTTGGTGCTTTTAATTAGAATATATTAGATTTATATGACGCACGAATGGTGTTTATGTATTTAAGTGAATAATTATACATATTTCCATAAGATAAACCAAATTAGTATTACAAAGGCAATTTTAAGGGTTGACTCATATATGCTGAGAGAAATGAGCACGAGTCTTATATGAGTTTAAAAATATATAAATGTGATATTAAGTACTTTCAAACTTCTTAAACAAACATCACATTATGTTTTGTTTATTTTGTATTTTTTTATTTAAGTGGTTGGATTTGAGTCTGGTAGTAGTAGATAGAGTTCTTTTGGTATTTCTACATTATTTGTTAATAACCTAGTACGCTGCGCTTGTATAATTGTTGTAATGACTTTTATATTCATGCATGATTATGTAATGATTGATGCAACAGAAAAAGCAGGATGTTTGTGACCACGCCCTGTGTAACCTGGCCTAACGTCAAACGATCGAATCGAACGAAACGAATCGATGTATATACTGGGTGTAAGGGACGGCGTACCGAAATCTTTAGCAAGACGTCTTTCTATAAGTACTTATCACGACGCAAACTTCAATTAATAAAAAATGCAAGATTAAAATGTTATGTAGATTAACATTATTACGCGATACGCAATGGATTGCTACCAATACATCGCAGTCGACGAATGAACTCTCCGTTCCGCGCGCATAAAAAAAGTTGATCTATTTAAATCACGACCATTTAATTGCATTGCTGTATTGTAGAAAAATGTGGCATTTTATTATGTTATGATTCACAGTCAGAAAAATGAAAAATTGCAGAAAAGCAATTGTGATTGTTGAAAAAAATATCAACGATTTTTAACTCAGAATAATGGTCTGAATCTACTATTTAAGTTTTCGGTACACCGTCCCTTACACCCAGTATATACTCATGATCGCGTTAATACCAGTATACTCATGATCGCTTTAATACCAGTATACTCATGATCGCGGTAATACTAGTATACTCATGATCGCGTTAATACCAGTATACTCATGATCGCATTAATACTAGTATACTCATGATCGCGTTAATACCAGTATACTCATGATCGCGTTAATACCAGTATACTCATGATCGCGTTAATACTAGTATACTCATGATCGCCTTAATACCAGTTTTCTGCAACATATAACATTGCTAGATCGCAAAATATGATTCAAATGAGTTAGTCAATAAGTTATTGTTTAAATTCAACTGTCTGCGTGTCAGCGTCGGTTCAAGTACGCAAAATTTTTGAGTTATCCCTTATCAAATGTGTGTCAAATCGGACCAGCTGTTGGCGGTTTTCGTCAGCAGTGTAGTGAAACCTACTCGTTATAATTATTATTAGTTTATAAGGACACACGGGGTGTACCTATATCAGTTACTCGCATCGTGAAATTTTGCCCACTACTGGGCCAATGTAATGCGGTAAATATTGAAAACATTGCGCCGATTTAATTATTTAACTCTTTGCATAATAGACGTAGTCTGTAAGAACAGTCTAACTAATCTATACAGTTCTGTAACGGTCTTATATAGGACTAATACATACTCTGTGAACGACTGCCAACACCCTTAAAAGGTGATAGAAACTACCTTCTAATCAAGCGGTTAGCTAGTACTACGTCTTACCTCTTATTTTTCAAAATTAGTGTTTTTCTACGATCGCTACCAGATTAAGACGACGAAACTACCAACTATTTGATTACCTGGTTACCTGTCAACGACTTTGTCAGTAATTGCTTAACTGTCGCATTACCATTGACCGACACCGTGATATAACGAAATACTCAGATACAACGGAAAACTCAGAGTTAAATAACACCTAAACTCAATATAACGATCTGCGGATCACATTTAATGCTAGTTCTGTTCTATGACTAGTGCGCGCGTTGATAACATTTAACTCATTACATTAGTCAACCAGTGAATTTACTTAGATGCAAGTCTGTGATTTATTTTAAACGGTTTTTATGGTACAGGGTTTATTTAATGGGTATATAATTTAACGGTTCGGTGTTCATATGATTCCAGTACAGTAAATACTAATAACAATTTGTAGTTGTATTAGATATTCTGGCGGTAGTGCCGAGTCATGCTTGTGTGCAACATTGAGGCGTTAGATTTAGATAGTTCTACAGGTTTTATATTGAGCATACATTTCGACGCTGTTGATTATTGTGTTGTTTTTAATTTGTTTATTCAATTGTAATTGCCAGCAAAAGCAATGCGTTTCAATTAATACTTTGTACATCTCCTGTAATGAGGGAATACATGACGTGTATGAACACGCTACGTTCATAAACAGAACGTATTGTATGAACTTATTCATATTTACAGAAACAATGCAGATTCTTATGCCAAAAGCGATTTAATAACATTATTAAAAATTATAAACATATTCGTTTTTTTTTTTGAGAATGTCCAACTTGCACTCGACGACGGTAGAAAGATCCGTCGAATATAGCGTGCGCCTCTCTTAAGTAGGCTCTGTCGTAGCACGAAGTGAGATGCGTGTTGCCGTTATCGCAACAGTGCTGCCATATCTCTGCTCTCGCACCGCGTTTCGTAACCGTACTAATGACCGTCTTTGACAGGACATTCCCGCCTCGCGATGAACTTAAACGAATACACAAATAATGGACGTCAAGAATACACAAACTCTGTACAGAAATTTGTGTAACACAAAATTTTGTCATCTGTGGGTACACTGAGTGTGGCATTCATTAACTATAATAACCAATGTCTAACAAGAGAGTCGTATGTTTCGTAGGTCATTTTACAATGGGTCGTATTTAACTGCACAGCAAAAAAATACTAATTGCACAGCAAAATATATTTGAAGAGATCAAACTAAGTCGACGGAGCCCCGCTTCGCGGGGCTCCTATTTTTGGGTGGGTTTAAGAAGGAACCTAACATAACCTAACCCTTCTGAGACGGAATGCAGTGATTTGAGGCGTATAGGTGCTCGTTATGATATATTTTAGTAAGCATATTTTGCTGCGCAATTAAATAAAAATAAAAAAAGTAGATTTAATTCTACCAACGCGACGTTACAATTATTCCATTCAATGTTATTCAAAATATATCAAAAATCATTCGAATATGTATGCTCTACAACCTGTTAATATAAGCATTAGATGTAGTTATTTTTAGCACATATTGAACTTAGATATCCCAACGATATCATGATTAGTTCCATACTCCATTAAATATGGCTTCCTATTTACAAAATGACAATTAAATCGCGGGATTTGATATTATATCGGTAGGAGTTAGCGCATACGTAGATATATCATAACATACGTATCGGATAAAATAGTCTGCACTAAGATTTGTTAGAGAAGTATTGGACAGATTTTTGACAACATATTCATTTGTTTAGGATAATTTAATAAATAAAAAAATATTATAGCATTAACCCTTTAAAGCTAGCTAGCTTAAGGCCTAGGCCGCACTACGGTTTTTGCCCGCAAGCGGTAAACCGCTAAGCCGCGAAACCGCCCGAAACGCATACAAAATCCGTCGCGGGAAAAACCGCCGGTGCGGCCGTTTGCATTAGTTCCTTTGACTCACAAAATTACGCGGTTAAAAACCGCGGCGGCTTAGCCGTAGTGCGGCCTAGGCCTTGGCTCGTCAAAAAAGCAAAAGCGTGCTCTCGGCGCTAATGATTTCATCCTTTAATTTGTCATGTAGTCGCGATCGTGCCGTGTTGGAGACATTTTGCTTTGTCATGTATACATGACTGGCGGTCAAAAGGTTAATGTGTAATAAAATTAAAATTTAATGGTGAGCCCAATTATGTGCAAAAATATTGTATAAAATATCTTTATAAGCCAGAAATATTTATATTTTTGTTTTTCCTTGTATCTTCAATACCAATAAAAATAATAATAAGATACCGATAAAGCCCGGTTTCTTTATTCTAGATACCACTCGTTATACCTACGGACAGTTAAGTTTTGATACATATTCTATGAAAAATATGTCAAAATGTAACATTCCGTAGCTTTATCGATTCATTTCTTGATATAAGAACCGTGCCAGAGACAACACGGCAAAAAATGAAATGAATTACCGCGTTTTGAAGCGACCATCAATAGATAGTCGCTCTAAACAATCATTCCACGTTCAAATTCAAATTATAGTTATTACATACTTTAATTTGAATTTGAACGTGGAACGATTGTCAAAGATATAATGAGAATACGAGAAACAGCATTTCTTTAGCGATGGAGCTAATACTTCATTTGGTTAACGAAAAAATGTAAACAATCTTGATGTGACTTTTTACACAAACTAACGGTTCAATTGATTTAGTAATCGTTATTGTTGTATTTACATTGATCTTTAGCAGCATTTTATTTTTATACTGAGATTTTGAGACCTTTAGTTAAGTACCTAACCAAATCGAGTAGGTATAAGTGTACATTGTGCAAGTCCCATAAGCGTAGGTACCTAATTTGACACGATTATAACATTATTACCTACACTTCAATGTCAAAGTAAATCCAAAGAGACAAGAAAATATATCACACAATGATTATTGTATGTATTATTTATATGCCTATGTAATATATATGAGAGTGCGTTAAAATATTTGATGTTAAGTCGCGTAGAACGGATAGTGTTTATAAAACAGTGCCTGGGTGGTAATAAATAGGTATTTGATCACTGTAAGGAAATTGTAGACAAATTAACATCGAATATTAAAGGTTATGAATATCTTAATTGTACTGTACACTTGTGAATTAATTGTATAATGTAAATCATGTATATTCTTTTTTACAATTGTAATACAGTAAGGTTTGGCCATACTTAAAATTTATGTAATGCCATCCGTAAAAATAATTTATTTTACACGGTTTGGGAATTAAAAATTAGCTTTTATTTGATAATAAAATGGATATGCACTGTTCCTGTTGATATCGTTTGTGGTACGAGAAGAACGGATGTCTAAAAGAATAAAATTATACAAAATACATGTTCAATATTTAGAATTTTTTTTTTCAGTATTCACAAGTGTAAATATTTATTATTAGTAATTACTGTAATTGGCACAAATTATAATAGTTACCTATAGGATTGAATTTATAAAAACAAGCTTAGTTGCACATAGATCACGTATTTATTCTTTATTACTTATGAAATAGATTTATTTTAATATTTATGTTGTAGACAATTATTATTTAGAGCTTTAGGGAGTGTGTTTTTAAAAATTTAAATGTTTAATCATAGGGGACAAATGTTGCGGAGATATGTCTAGAGATGTACAACATTTCTAGTATTTACTAGAGTAATTTTAAAACATGTGCTTCGTAGTATTGGTTCTCTTTTGAATAAGGGTTAATTTACACTGAATTGGTCGCGGCCGCAGCGAATCGGCTCAGAGTTCTAAATGTTAGCTCGAAGTATTAACATGTTATTTTGTCACTACAAACAAGTTTGAGGGGCTATGTGATGTCGTAAATACTTCATACTCATTCATACATAATATGTATTCAGCAACTTAAAAATATAAAAAGTAACGCACGGGAACAATGGAGCGAGCGCAGGCCGAAACGATCGGGCGTGCAGCGATGGCGATCATATAATTATATTCTATCACTAGTACTTATTGATCGACATCTTGAGCGTACCTATACCTAAGTTAGATATGTAAA
Organism: Catocala sponsa; assembly: GCA_963564715.1. Taxonomy (NCBI): domain Eukaryota; kingdom Metazoa; phylum Arthropoda; class Insecta; order Lepidoptera; family Erebidae; genus Catocala; species Catocala sponsa. The sequence continues at coordinate 5,963,015 of OY751337.1, forward strand.
GACGCGGTTATTCTCGCCGATTGTCTCGATTTGCGTTTTGTGTCAACGTGCAACGTTCACATTAGCTGCGATCGCTTTTCGCTGCCAGTTAACAGTTCAGTGGGAAACAACCTTAGCAGCTTTATGAGTGCTAATTTAGTTAAGAGAAAGTGCAAAGAAATGATTCATTTAGTAACTGCTACAAGAAAGTTTTGTTAATTCATTCGGTGGTGGCGATGTAAACAGTTAATTGTTTTTATTGAATATGTGTTTTTGGAGTGGTAATTGTCTTCCGAATTATATATGTATGTCGGTAAGCGCGTGTTGACTGAGCGAGTAGCCTCGTGAGATCGTCGGTCTTTCGCCTCGTGGCGAGCCGGCCATGTGCGTTACTCAGGATTTGTTGCGTGTGCAATTGCCTCACGCGGGGCTCGGGCGAGGCTACTTACCTTACTTTCGTATAATAGGCCGCTCGCTCCGTCAGAACGCGGTTATTGGTTGATATTTATTTTATAACAATATTAATAAGATGTGGTAAGTGTTAGGGTCAGCGCCGACGGCCGGAGTGGCGGCGAAGAGACTAATTCAGTAACAATTTAAATTCAACCTAAAGTGCTTCAAAATACGACTGTATTTGGTACAACGAAATACAGTCGTATTCTGAAGAACTTTAGGTTGAATTTAAATTGTTACTGAATTAGTCTCTTCGCCGCCACTCCGTCCGTCGGCGCTAACCCTTAAACAGTATAGCCAAAGCTATATTGTTATTTATTCTTAGTTATGTATATGAGGAATATGGGAAATATATTCTCGGGTCATATATTCTAAAAGGATCGCTTTAGTTGCGAACTGAAAAGGCGATGATGTTGATGTTGAGCCAATCATTTATAAATTGTCTGTGATCGTAGCTAAAATGATTCCGATTTTGAATATACCTATATAAAAACGACCATAATTCAGACGGTTAACGAACCTATTTTTTATTCATACGTTTTGATTTATGGTAACATCGTACAATAGAAACTTTGCGATAGACGAATGTTATAAATAAACTAGTACAATTATGACGGAAATTATTGCATTTTTAGAAATAATGTATTTGCACACATTCACCAAATCAATATTATGAGCTCGACGTTATTGTTATATTTTTGTAATAAATGATTTTGTATTATGCATATTGTATTATTTCTTACGCTACTGGTTGACTATCTTAATCCTAGGCGCTCATAGCCAGTTGCACTCACTGATCGGTAAACGATTAACGAGGTTAAGCAACATTGGGTGCGGTCAGTCTATAGATGGGTGACCGCTTAGTGGTATTTCATCTGAGCGTCTCCGTGCTTCGAAAGGCACGTAAAAAGTCGGTCCCGGTTGTTGTCAAATTGACAGCAGTCGTTAAGCCATGTCAGAGGCCTACGGGCGGCTTGAACAACTTGACAACAGATTGGCCACTAACCACACGAAAAGGAAGGACGGATCTTAATCCTTGGGTGGGTAGATTTACAATATTAATAAGGGGCAAGGGAGAGTACGTAAAGCTATGTGCTTATTATGTAAATAATAAATGCCTCAATAACTAAACACTAGTATAATATTGATGAAGTGTTTTGGTACATAAGTATACATTGGCTTATTTAGTGATATAGTCCAGGAGATACTAGAATATACAATACCTCAGAATTTTGTGTTGAAACCTAATATGAGGTGGGCACGGCAAAACTTAGCATCTTTGTTTTTGACTTTAGGAAATTGAAACAGCTTAAATGCCAACAGCCTCGCAACTCTTTTGGTTAGGGTTTGAGACCTAAATAAGCGTGTCGAGCATTGTCGTTGGGTTTGCTCCAGAAATTCACAGTAGCAGCACTAAAAAGTAATGTAGGTATAATGATAATTCTATTGGGTTATTCCCAGTTGCCCCCACTATCAACGCCACCACTGGTGACAAATGGGATTTTATGGAACATTTTATGGAAAGAAATCCCATTTGTCACCAGTGGTGGCGTTGATAGTGAGGGCAACTGGGAATAACCCATTCTATTGTATATTGTAGGTAGTTATTAAATCTTGTACATATATATTGTATGTGTCTCTTTTACGCAGCCAGTCTGCGAATATACGAGATCGGATAAATTAGCGTTTCATTACTCCCTGAATAGCACAGTGGCGACGAGGATATTTTACAACTTAACGGGTGCAAGTTTGAAATATGAAAGGCTCAATCGGCAAAATATCGCAGTACGATATTCACAAGGACGACTGGAGGATTTATATCAAACGATTGGAACAATATTTCGTGGTAAATGAAGTGGAAGATTCGTTACAAGTACCGACATTAGTTACAGTAATGGGTACAGAAAGCTACGAATTGTTGGTTGGTTGCAGCTCTTCAGTGTTTCTTATTAAATTATAGAAATACAGTGCATAGTACCACAGGGGAAACACCCGCTAGGCTATTGCAGAAACGCACGTTGCGTTCTCGCTTAGATCTGCTTCGTAATAGTAATGTGGTAGAAAATCGAGTGCGGGATGCACAGGAAAAACAGGTTCAATTTGCAGGAGGGGTTAATCGTAGTTTTAATAAGAGTGATACAATTTGGGCGAGAGGTTACGGAGTGCAGGACAAGTGGGTTAAGGGGTCAGTTCTAAACAGTGAAGGTTCCCGTAGGTACGTGGTAGACAATGGGGACGGTCAATTGATTAAAAGGCATGTAGATCAAATTCGGCGCAGATCTATGTTATCAGAGGTTCAATGTCCTGACGATACCTCGCTCATAGGCGGGGGTAAGGGTGCTGTTTCACCCCAAGATGCCGCGGTGGATGTGAGTACTGTTAGTTCACCTAAAAGGCAAGTAACCCAAGAACAAAGGATTACTACAACAGAAGACATCGCGACAACCACTTCCCATTCACCAAAGCAGTCCAAGGCACGATACCCAAAAAGAACCCGTAAACCCGTCGTTAGATATGGTTTTGAAATAGATTAAGCTAAGATAGTCTTGTATAAGTTAGAATAAATGGTTTAAGTCTATGTAATTTAGAATAAGTAGTTTAAGTTAGTTTAAGTAGTACCTATAAGTTAGTGTAATCTGAATAGACATAAAGGGTTTAGATTAAGGGTGGAGGTGTAATGTAGGTATAATGATAATTCTTTGTATGTAGTTATTAAATCTTGTACATATATATTGTATGTGTCTCTTTTACGCAGCCAGTCTGCGAATATACGAGATCGGATAAATTAGCGTTTCATTACTCCCTGAATAGCACAGCTTTATATTCATATATTGTAATTAAACAACAAAAGGATTGTATGTGTTTTAATTATGATTATGGTAGGTACAACATGTTTATAAATTCGTGTCATATGCAAATAATCACATGATACTAAATAAAATTGCAGTGGAAACTTAAAAATATTCTCAGTGTTCCGTATCTAAAGAATTATGTACGATTGCCAAAAATAGTGATTGTTAATCGACTTCTTCGACCTTGGGGCCTTCAGAACTGTCGGGGCGAGTACTTGGGCCTCCTCCTCCTCCTCCGGCACCATGCAGTTTCATCATGGCAGGCTGGCACACACTCTTAGCTTCCGCCAAACATTTCTCCAAGTCCTCTTTTAGAGCGTCCGGATGGGCGTCCAGCCAATGCAATTGATTGTTACACATATTAATCACTTCAGTTTTCTCGTCTGCCGTCAGGCTGTGACCTGCCATCTCTGCGGCCTGGTACCCATAAGGATAGTAACTGTTAATATTGCTTAATAAGGTTAATAACCCAAAAAAATAATAATTCATTAATTTCCATTTATTAATCAAAATTTACAACTAAGTTATATCTTAAAGAAGAACTTCAACAGTGAACTAAAATGTAAAATATTGTTGCATTACACGGATTTTATCGCGTTGTTTAATTTTTTTTAAAACACTTGTTACATAATTTTAAAACTTTAAACTACCTACTATTGTGTTGTGTGACAATAGTAGGTAGTTTAAAGTTTCAAAATTATGTAATAATAGTTTGTTTGTTTTATAAAAAATAAACAACGTGATAAAATCTGTATAAAGAATTTTGTTTAATTTCAATGTATAACATTCGCGTAAACATAAGACAATATTACTTATACTGTTGCATTTTTTGGACGCAGTAAAGGTAGTGGTATTGCCACCATCTCTTAAAGCGTTGTTATTGCATGCGCAAAAACGAGAGAAAACAAAACAACCTGTAACGCGCTGTCTCATTCTTTAAGAGGTAGTGTTAATACATGAGGTTTCCACCACTTTCGTTACAGAAAAACATTCTTAGAAGACTGTCCTTCAAATTTTAAGACATTTTGATCTGCATTCACTAATTCTAAGGCTAATATTGTATTCGTACTAACCGCTTTACATCCAAACAAATAACTCTCCACTTGATTTCTGGTCTCTACTGCTTTTCTTACAAGTTCATCTTCTGCTTTGAACTTTTCAGCATCTCGTAACATCTTCTCGATCTCTTGCTTACTGAGACGACCCTTGTCGTTAGAAATAGTGATACCTTCGGATCTGCCAGTGCTTTTATCTCTGGCACTGACATGTAGAATACCGTTAGCGTCAACATCAAATGTAACCTGTAATTATATAACGTTTCAAAAACTACAGTGATATTTAAATTATACATCAATGTATAAGTATATGTAACCACAGGTTTGGGTACCGAGCCCGCCCCAGGTTCGGTACCCCTAACCCCCAGGGCCTTCTATAAGGGAACGGTGAGTAGCCCTTTGGCTGTGTGCTGGCTAGTAAAGGTTTATATGCAGCGGTTTCGCTTACAAGCAGATGGACTGCCTTGACTGCCACTAGAGGCAACAAGAACCGATTTTATTTAATTTGCATACATAAATTACAATTAAACTTCAAAGAAATATAAACACAGATATAATTTTGGTCTTACTGGCTTAGTGTGTATATAAAGGTAGTAAAGTATACTTACTTCTATTTGCGGCACTCCTCTTGGAGCCGGTGGTATACCGGATAAGTTAAACGTACCGAGTAAATTATTGTCTTTTGTCATTGCTCGTTCTCCTTCATAGATCTACAAAACATATTAGTTGAAAGCTAGAATATCAGATTCAATTAGTTCTGAACATCAATAACCTTCGTTTACCTGGATTGTAACTGCAGGTTGACTGTCTGCGTAAGTAGTGAAGATTTTGTTTTGGGCTGTCGGTATACGTGTATTCCTTTCCACTAAACATGTCATCACGCCTCCAGCAGTTTCGATCCCCAAAGATAACGGACTGACGTCTACCAGCAGTACATCTTGTAAACGGGTATCTGTCGAACCGCTAAGAATAGCTGCTTGAACCGCTGCACCATAAGCTACCGCTTCGTCAGGATTAATAGAAAGATTGAGTGATTTGCCACCAAAAAGATCCTAAAATTTTCAACGTATGTAACTATAGAGTTGCTATCAATAAATAATCGATTTAGGGGAGCATACTCACACTTAAAAGTTTCTGGACTTTCGGTATTCTAGTGGAACCACCGACCATCACAACGTCGTGTATTTCTCTTGTGTTTAAATTTGCATCTTTAAGAGCTTTCTCTACTGGAGCTAATGTTTGTCGAAAAAGATCAGAATTTAATTCTTCGAAACGCGCTCTAGTCAACTTTGAGTAGAAATCTATGCCCTCGTGTAACGCATCTATTTCTATACTGGCTTCTGTGCTTGAAGATAACGTTCTTTTAGCTCTTTCGCAAGCCGTTCTGAGCCTTCTGAGCGCTTTTACATTTTCTCTTAGATTTTTCTTGTATTTCCTTTCGAATTCCTGACTGAAATGTTCTACCATCCTACTATCAAAGTCTTCTCCACCTAAATGAGTGTCACCACAGGTAGATATAACTTCAAAAAGTGAGCCTTCTGATATTTGAAGAATAGATACATCGAATGTGCCACCTCCTAAGTCGAAAATAAGCACGTTTCTCTCGCCAGCTAGATTTTTATCTAATCCATAAGCAAGAGCGGCGGCAGTTGGTTCGTTAATAATCCTTAGAACATTAAGACCAGCTATAACACCTGCATCCTTTGTCGCCTGACGTTGAGAGTCGTTAAAGTACGCTGGCACAGTTACTACAGCATCTTTAACAGGCTCACCTAGATAGTCTTCGGCGACTTCTTTCAATTTAGAAAGTATCATTGATGAGATTTCCTCTGGAGTAAATTTTTTGTTTTCCCCTTTATATTTGACAACTATTTTTGGCATTCCTCCATCGTTGATAACTTGGAACGGCCAGTGTTTCATATCTTCTTGAACGGTAGCATCATCAAATCGCCTTCCAATAAGACGCTTAGCGTCGAAAACTGTGTTTCTCGGATTCATTGCAACCTTGGATATAAATTTAATTGAAATACTAAATAATTACGTTGTAATGTGTACAATGTGATCTGACCTATGTAGGATACACGCTTAGATTCATTCAATTGTAAGTGGACTACCAACAGTGTGAAACTATGGAAGCGTAACGTAGCAAGTAGATTTAATGGAGTTTCTTCTGTTGAATGGGGAAATATTGTCGTGTTAATATTAATCATGTTCGTTGGTGGAACACTTGAATGGGTTGTTTTAATTTGGCATGCTTAGCTTTGCACTTATCGAAATGTAAACAATTTTCATTAGAACTTACCTGATTTTTAGCAGGTTCCCCTATTAATCTCTCAGTTTCAGTGAAGGCGACGTACGATGGCGTGGTCCTGTTGCCCTGATCGTTGGCTATAATCTCCACCTTGCCATTCTGAAATACTGCAACGCAGGAGTAAGTGGTCCCCAGATCTATGCCCACTGCTGGTACCATGGTGACTTGTCAAAAACTGCAAATAGTAGGAAAAATAAGTTTAAGCTAGACAAATATATAATCACCATGCCTGCAATTTGTTATTGGTATATTAATGTTTCTAAACTCTATTAAGTTTTATTTATCGATATAACTTTGTGTTGTTGAAAATTTTCTAGCTACCATTTTTAACCGACTTCCAAAAAAGGAGGAAGTTCTCAATTCGGATGTTTGTATGTTTTTTTTATGTATGTTCGGGCATAACTCCGTCAAATATAGACGGTTTTGCAAAATTATTTTTTTATTCGAAAGGGGTTTATTCCGAAATGGTCCCATTTAAATTTCATACAGATCTGATGATGGGTTTCGGAGACAGACAACGGAACTCTTCAAAAAATGACAGCAAATCAAACGCAATCGTTGCTTTAGCATAAATATGCATTGTTTACGCAATCACACATAATAACATCACGTCTGTATACTCGAAAGGGTTACGCAAAATGTTTCAGTATATCAGGGTACCACATTTCCTATCAAAGTTAGTAGTAGTTACATATTTTTTCGCGTCTATAAGCTAGTTGTAGCACATAGTACTCGTATTCAAGTTTGATTTATACATAAATGTATTATTTCATTAAAAGCCGCACTGGTCGACCGATCAAAGGTTAAGCTACGCTTGGCGCGGTCGGTCCATGGATAACAATACCTACGTATAAAATGTTATCACTAAAATACAAAAATAAAAATCTTTTTAACAAAAAAGAAACCAACTTCCAAAAACTCCCTATTAGGCCTAAAAAGTATAAAATAATACTAAATCGAATCTACTTAATCTTGAAAATCTAACCTATATAACCTAACCTACCTAACCTATAACAAAATTTAACAATTTTTGGAGTCGGTGCCAAGCCCAACACGATAGATGACAACAATACTAATACGATAAGTTAAATGTGTTTTTAATGATGTATTTAATATGTTTTTAATTATGTATTTAATTACCTACGTAAACTGTGTAACAAAGTTAGCAGAATGATTTTATGCTCAAATTGGAGATATGTACTTGGCTTGGCACCGTCTCCAAAAATTGTTAAATTTTGTTATAGGTTAGGTAGGTTAGGTTATATAGATTAGATTTTCAAGATTAAGTAGATTCGATTTAGTATTATTTTATACTTTTTAGGGCTAATAGAGAGTTTTTGGAAGTTGGTTTCTTTTTTGTTAAAAAGATTTTTATTTTATTTGTGAGACAAGTATTTTGATGAAGGTATTAAATATATGTAGTATGTTTTTATACATCAATGCTCTACAAAACAACTTGTCTCCATACAGTTTTTAAATCTCACTTCTTGTCAATAACTTCTTTAGAGGCAAGAGCAAACTCTTAAAGCAAATCGGTATCATGAGTCATGACCTATTTTGAAACAGTATCCTGTTAGCAAACGACGCAGAAGTAAGTTCTTATGTAGATTAACTGAGCGCTTGAACTGCTAAGTTATGTGTTTACATGCTGTTGATCCATTAATTATTTAGAGCAACACTATAAATACAAGTATAATTATACTTAAGTCGTTGAACTAGTTTTCGTTGCGTTAAAGGTTTAGGCGGCGGAAACGGTTTTCAGTACGATTAACAGGGCAAGATTGCGCCAAAAGGTAAAGTGACGTTAAAAAGAAAAATTAATAAACATATGGCTACCAAAACCTACTTATATTAGTAGGTTTTGGTTTAACACTACCTGATATTGGACAACAGTTACCTACTTTAAACGCTTTTCTAAGTTTGAGGGATCACTATTGTAATGTGCGTCAGTAAAAATGTAGCTTATGATTCTAGTATGTTGTTATATGATTTATTAAACATATTACTTAAAATAGTAAGAGCGATAGCTCAGTGGAGAGACCAACAGACTGCAATACAGAGGGTCTCGGCGTCAGAATCGCTGCAGCTCTGACAAATGCCTTCCACGTTGATATTATAGATAGTCTTTATTCAAATTCATTAAATAGCGGAGCAGCTGAATGTTGCAAATCACTTGGCAGATTATGTAGATCAAAGAAGGCTAAACCTACGTAGAGCCAACTTCGAAATTTTTCAGTAGTGGAGGATAATGTTGCCTTTCCTGTGTTAACACCGAAGGAGTTGACTCTATTCGCTATAGGAACCTACCAAAGCAAGCTGGCGCCAAGCTTTTGCAGTGAACATTTATGCTTTACTGTGTCATTCATTATACAAAAATATAAAAGGCAGCTTAATGACATCTCAGATTTTTCGATGCCTTCCAATAATGTCCAACTTGTACGAGCGCATAAAGAATAGACACACGTCCCCTAAAATCTATCATAGCTATATTTTAATTGACAAGGATAATCATGGAGATTGTCTCTTGGACGAAGAGTAACTGGCAGCTGTGCCCACGTTATGTACGTAGTTTGGTATTTGTGGGTAGGCTAGGCACCATGACGTTGTTAGGTGCCCTGTCTATTTCTCGACAGAATTACTCTCGACGACGTTGATGACGATTGGTAAATAGCTAGCGCAGGCTTCGGTGGCGCAGCGGTTGTAAGTACTACTGCCTTGCATGAGGTCTTGGATTCCAATCTCGGGTCAGTACAAAAAGTGTTATTAGGTTTTTCTAATTCACAACAACAGTCCAGAGTCAGGAAGTAGGCGGTGTTTCAGCCCCGTGCTTCGGAAGGCACGTTAAGCAGTGGGTCCTACGCCTCATGATAATCGGTCGAGTAGTTTAGGCATGAAAGCGTAACACACAAACAAATAAACATTCAAACAAACTCACATGCACATTTATAAAATTAAGGATTTTATAACCGCTATTTTCATAATCATTAGAAGCAAGGTGTAGTCCTGTTAGTATAGTATTATATTATCTGTGGCCCTGTGTAGTAACTTATCAACTCACTGGAACTAAAAACTTACATTGGTTGGTACATAAAGACTTTACCTAGTATATTTCATGATTACATGGTATATGAGCTGCATTTGATGTCTAAAATACTGTTTACTTTATATACATTGTCGTCACATGAATTTAACTTAACATTTTACAGAAATTTCACCAATTTCCTTGTATTATTTTGATAAATGACATGATTGACTTTACTGACAATCATTCTAAATGATTATGACTTATTCTTCTAATGAAATATTAGGACCTCAAATTGTCTATACTTTTATTAACTTATTATTAGAATGAATACCTAGCGTTTTAATTTAGTTATTATATTTATTTTAGAATGCGTATTTACGGACTTATTGAAGTAAGGAGCTGTAGGTAAAGAGGCAAGTTTTATAATATAATCAAGTCCGCTCTGGTGCTTCGGCAAAAATTTCGTAGTACCTACCCATTACTTACCTATAGGTACTTACTTATTATCTTGAAGTTTGAACTAAGCTATTAATTAAATAAATGAATGAATATTATTTCACTAATAACAGCACATAACGGCATCAGTGTCACAAAGTTCTCGTAACTAATAAATTAGTTATACGAAAGATATATCGTCGTGAAATAGCAGTATTCCTACTGTTGTGTTTCGTTCGGTGAGTGAGAATGCCGGAGGCCCAATCCCTCCCTTTCCCCCATCCCCCTCCTTCTCCTTCCCACTTCCTTTTCTAAAGGGTCGTCAACGCGCAAGTGATGCCTCTGGTGTCGCAGGCGTCCATAGGCTATGGTGACCACTTACCATCAGGTGGGCCGTATGCTTGTTTGACACCTTAGATGTATAAAAAAAGTCATTAAAAGGATACGCTAACGCGATCTAATCAATAAATTGTGTTGTATACTAAAAACAGTAGGTAGGTCACGACTGAGATGATATACTTAGTAACTACTATTTATCTTATCTTATGTGGGGGCCAGTCAGTGCAGACCGGCGACACTTCGACCCAACTACTATTTAACTACCCATCATTGTTCCAAGCATTCAGCACTGCTTAGTTGGTTTCATTTGATACAGAAATAAACTCACTGAATATTCAATAGTGTTAATTTATTTAAATTGTAGGTATAATAAAGCTTTGAACATTTCAAACTAGAACAAATTAAATACTAACAATCCAAAAACACGTACTCTTAATTAATCCTTTATCGCTTGCCTTTCTTTTTCTTCTTAGTGTAGTCTGGAGGATGGAATCCTCGTGCTTGTAACAATTCCTGAACATTATGACATGCGTAGTAAACATTTTCCATAGCAGCATCAGTCAACATGTCTACGTTACATTTACCCTTCGACTTTCCTTTCTTCTTACCTGCTTTCTTTCCTTTTTTATTCTCGTCATCATCGCCTTCGACTGTTTCTTTCTTTTCTTTTTTCTTGACTTTACCTTTACCAGCCATGTTTATAAGCTATTTCAATTATTATTTAGTTTAATACCCATCGTTGACAGCGTTGTGATGAAATTATTGATTAAACAACTGTTGAGTTTTTGGTACAATCCTATTTACGCTGTTGGAAAAGCCTGAAAACCAGTTCCATATCGGTACTAGTAGTTTAGGCACCATATATGTATAGAAAAATATAATAAAGGTTTAAAAAATAAAATAAATATAGTCGGAGCCTGTTGAGTCTATTGCATGCTATCTAACAGTCACAGGTTGCCAATATCGGTTTACAAACGTATTGGAAGTAGGTACCTGACTAGATTTATAGCTTAAAATTAATTTTTATTTAACAACTGTATTTGAATATAGTATTTTTCTTTGGGAGGCCATTACAAGGGATGCCTATGCCTTTGGTATCAGTTTTACCGCTTTCGATTACGTTGAATATGTCGTCGTTTCAATGGCAATCTTGCCATATATCTTAAACCCGCGCTTCTATGGCAAACGAATTAATACAATATTATGTTTTATTTGTTTGAACTTTAAATAGTGTTAAATTCTTCCTTGGCTACGACAGTAATTTTGGTTGTTAAGTATAGAGGGCGTAATCGATTTTACTACTCAAACTTACACAGAACTTTAATTTACTTTGGTAATGGTATTTTTATATCCCAACTAATGTTATAAATGTGAATGTTTGTTTGTTACGTTTTCACTTTTTATCTACTCGACCAACCATCATGAAATTTCGCATACACGTTGTCAGGGGTACATAGCAGAACATCCAGAAACAAAGTTCCCGAGGGATATCTAGTAATACAGTCGAAACCGAATATATCGACATTGTTTATAACGACGAATCGGTTATTACAACCGAATGGCAAGGTCCCGGCCGAAACCTATATAAACAATTAAGTAATCATATCGCCTATAACAACATCGGATACAGCGATGTATCGTTTAATTAAAACGATAGAACTTTATCGATATTGATCGGCTTTAGCGACTAACCGTTTTATTTGTTCAGTTTCAATTTGCTTAATCCAAAATACTCAGATAAGTCTATGTTTTGTAAAGACTGCAATATATTGCGAGAAGACATATTGTGTAGTTCACGGTTATCTTCATTGAACCTATTTGGTTGAAATCACAAAAAATCAGGAATATGTTCTGTTGGTTATATTGATTTGTGTACGCATAATGCGGTCAGCATTTCTTCATTGTTCTTCTGTCAAGGCTGGCAGACTGCCCTCTGGCCGCCAGCGGATTAGTACCATCTTTACGTCTATTTTAGTCGTGTAGCAAATTAGGCGAGTGGACTGAAGCGCTATTAGTCATCCGTGTACTTATTTATCTTTCAAGCAAGCACGTAAAGCCGTTGGTCCTGCACCTTACCTCTCTCCGGTCGTGTCGGGTTTCCGACCCATCGGATCATGATGGGGATAGATAATAGCCATATTATATAGATAGCCACGCTACTATTTGAAACTGTTAATACATATAAGCCGTTGTACCTATTTGATAAGTTGAGTTGGAGGCAGGACCATTATTCTTATTCCACCCGCTCCACTGCAAACCCGCTCACAATGCCAAAATATAAGACAACAGCATTTCGGGGCTGTTTCAAATACTCGGCCACTCGTTGTTGGAACGATCTCCCACCTCCATTGAGATCCCTACAAACAAAAGTATGTTTTAAATCACACATGAAAAGATACCTATTACAAAAACAAAAACAAGCACAATAATATACATAAAACATAGGTTTCACTTACATAATGTTTGTGATCTACGGGCGAGGTAGGTATATCGGCTTCCAAGCGAGTCGAGGCGGCATTCACCATTGCATGTCTATTATGTATGTTTTTTTCCAACTATATAGTCAATCTTCGTCTATCCTTGTTTCCGTATTCCATATGAATTTTGAGACCGCATAATTTGTTCGCTGTTAGTCGTATAAATAGAAAATGTGCTTTATGTTGATCGTAATTACAATGTGATAATATTCCCCGTATTGTTATGTAAACAAATGATTACGCAACCGAGCGCCTCGCGAGACCAAGCGCGCGACGCGCGACGTGCTAATCATGCGATAAACTAGGCTGCGTAGGTATATATAGCGTGCACAATTTAATGAAATTATAATATGATATTATAGAATTATAATTAGGCTGACTTACGTCCGTGCGACATCTAAAGGTCCGCACTGAAAATCAGCGCTCTATTGTGGATCCCCTATGGACCACAATATAGCAACAATGCTGAGTGCGTACCAATCTGTCCACAGATTGCACGTTTCTAATAATTAATGTTAAGTTATATTGTAAGTATGTATTTCCTTTTTGAACTGTATCTGTGGCAAATAAACGGTTTTTCTTTCTTTTCTTTCTTTCTTTCATAATGCACTTGTGTTTGCGTACACACTTGTGCACTATAATATCATCTGCGTAGATGGCTAGTCTCCGTTAAGATTAGCCGTCGTGTCCGAAATTTGCTCTGGAGGACATTATCTTCCAGTAGGTAGCGGCTTTCATAATAATCATAATCATTGATTTGTCTTTGCTCACTTTATAAGCGTTACGCACTTATAATTGATACTTAATACTATCGTAGGTAATTGATAACTTTTATTACCCGGTGTAAACGAATTTAGTTTGCGAAGCAAAGTTTAACGAGTATGCTTTAAACAAGGTCGCGTAGCGTAATGAGTAGAGCAGTAGAATTACCTGAAAGTATTCTAAGCAGGAACGCTATTAATATTGTTTATTGCACGGTTATGCATTGTCAATATTTTAACTTGTCAATTGTTAGAATGCTATATATATTCGAGGCGCTCATAGCCAGTTGCACTCACTGATCGGTAAACGACTAGCGAGGTTAAGCAACGTCGGGTGGGGTCAGTCCATAGATGGGTGACCGCTTAGTGGTATTTCATCAGAGCATCTCCGTGGTTCGGACGGCACGTAAAAAGTCGATTCCCGGTTGTTGCCAAATTGACAGCAGTCTTTAAGCCATGTCAGAGGCCTACGGGCGGCTTGAACAACTCTTGACAACAGGTTGGCCATTAACCACACGAAAAAGAAAGAAAAGAATATATATTGAAAACCTATTGTGTTTGGCTACCAGTGCGCAACTCAATAGGTTAAATGGGAAGCAAACTCCATATCAATTTTGTACGGGATGCTGGCTGGTTTCCAAACAGCGTATTATCTCGTAGCGTAGTAAATACTCTACGATATTGGTATTCGATATCCTGGGAACAGAACGGGTTGGTCCTTGTGCATAACAATTCTGTTTTTATACCGTTACGTTTTAGTTCCATTGCAAGTAACTATTTCTATCAAGGTGTTATTTAGACGGCCTTGATGGCGTAGTGGTTAGTGTAGCCGACTGCCACGCCTGAGGTCACGGATTCGATTCCTACACAAGTCAAACATTTGTGTGCATGAACATGGATGTTTGTCTTGGTCTGGGTGTTTCTATGTATAATATGTATGTATTTACAAAAAATATATATATATATGTATGTTTATATCAAACTCTGCTTAGTTTGGGCTAGATGGTGTTGTGTGTATATAATAGAATATAATATTATTACGTTTTCGTTAATATTACCTATTGAGATTAAAGGTTGTATAAGAGCTGTAGCTTCTACAATAATGTATACATCCCAATATTAAAAAAAAACTAAAAGTGGTTTGTTTATATGTAGGTGATACTTCATAGTATTTCAGGAAACGATTATAACACATTCTTCGCTCTTTTTTAGCTTTATCTTTATACTCAAACGTTTAGTATTGTAGGCTAACGATCTTATTTATAAAAATTACAAGAAGCTTTTAACGTCTTTATCATATAAATGCTAACTAGCCAAGTAACTACGTTGTAGATAATAAAGATTTGCAGAATGTTTATGAATAATGATTATTACAGAACGTTTATTAGATTTACTTATTGAATTAGGCATTTTTCAGGATTTTTATGAATATTTATGTATGCTCTAATTACATATCATGCCAGCAAAGTCTCAAGCGGAAGCCATTGGTAAATAATATAGAAAGAGTAACTTGGCATAACTTGGCATAACTTTATTAACCTATCAGCTTAACCACATCGATATAATGATAAAAGTATTGTGTCTGGACAATGGCGACAGAGCCATGGTTAGTAAATTAAATATTAAGCTTTGCCATCGATATGTAAATGGGTATATTTTATTTTAATTTTATTTTATTGATGTATTTGGGATAACTAATAGTAGTACAATATTATTGAAAATTACATATTATCATTAAATATAAATGTGCTAATTATACTACCAACACCATTATCCACTTATTACTACACAATATTATATAAAAATGGAGCATGCTATGCTATGAAGAACAAATCCTTTATTAGGTAAATTTTATATATGACTAAAATGTTACAAAGCAAATGCCTATTGAATTATACACCTACTTATCTACTATTTAGTGAGTAAGAGAGTTACTAAGACTATTACTTTAAGGAAGACTGCATTCATTCGTCAAGTAAATAAACGGGGTATGAAAACAAAAGTACAAAGTAACCATTTCAATTACTATATTTGAAAACAATTATCAATCTTTATCCTTTGAGATAAGATAATTTTAAAATAAATACAAAATATATTTACAATCCAAGCGTTCGCTTTAAATGCTGCTGAATATTTAATTTACAATAACAAAAATGTATAAAAATAAAGTTGAAAATGCAATAACAAATCTTAATTACACATTAATATCTAGTACTTATGTAGTCAGCGACGAAAGTCGATTAACATCCACTGGTCGAATTTTGATTGTTCTTTTACGTTAAATAACTTTATTTTTGTAGAGCACTGGTAGTTTAATTATTCAAGAACGATTAATAACTAAGTACAGAATAGTAATTAGCTGATTTTAATGTATTTTAATAGTTTTAGAACTTTGTATTAGGTTGCTGTGCCGAAATAGTTAAAACAATGTGCCTCGGAGAGCACGTTGTTTTAACATCTATGGCAGTCGTTATTGGGAAGTCAGTGCCCTCTATTATCCTGGCACTGGTCTAGCCTTAGGGTATCGTTAGCCTTCGGGTTGCGGAGGTCAGATGGCAGCCGCGCCGTGTAAAAACTAATATCCAGTCAAATCCGGTTAGACTAGAATGCCGACCCCAAGTGACTTGGGAATAATAAAGGCTAGGGAGAAGAAGAGACACCCTTATGCCTTAGTCTGTACTTCCATCTGTCTGTCACTTCTCCTTATTTCGTTAACTACTAATGATATTTAATTGAAATACGGATTCGTTATAATAAATGCTTGGATAACTTAAATGTAAAAGTAAAAAAAAAAAATCTGCTTATATTTTTGATAAAGGACCCGAAAGAGAGTATAGAAATTTGAAGTACTAGGTCATATGGGTTACAATACGAAAGGACTCTACTTGCACAATACAAAATATATTGTCATTATTTTATATGAATTTTAAATTGACCATTCGCTGCCTGACGATAAACAATGAGTGAAATCCAATTGTTCTTTATTATTATCCAATTTTCAGCTACTTAGGTGTATTGCTGATCGTACATAGTGTATGATGTGATTATTTAATGTTGTAGAGGGGTTCTTTCAATATATGTTCTACTTCGGCTCGGTGAAGGCCTGATGTGCCGACGGCGGGAGTCGCTGCTTCCGCCCTACCGGCGTATACCAGCTGAAATAAATAACAACAAATATTAGTAACTATTAAATCTGAATGCATGCTGTTATTAACACTGATTCTTTGTAAACATTCCTGTTAGCTTACATTTTCGATTGGTAGTGAACCTTGCTATATATAATCGATAAGAGCTTCGTTAGGAAATATTACACAATTTCCATTTATATTGGGATTAAATATAATGACCACCAAAAATACTAATTGCGCGCAAAATATGCTTACTAAAATATATCATAACCAGCACCTATACGCCTCAAATCACTGCATTCCGTCTCGGAAGGGTTAGGTTATGTTAGGTTCCTTCTTAAACCCACCCAAAATAGGAGCCCCGCGACTTAGTTTGATCTCTTTAAATATATTTTGCTGTGCAATTAGTATTTTTTTGCTGTGTAGTTAAATACTACCCATTTTATTACTTGTCTTAATTAGAAAATAACAATCTCATAAAATTATCTGTATCGCATGAGACTTTGCAAACATTCAAACAATGAACACACAGACTTGTAGCAACTATTAGTGGATTACACATATTTTTGTCCCGTGTGGTAATCGAACCCACAACACTCGGTGCAGAGGCAGTGGCGAGGGGACCACTTAAACCTCACCATCTGTTTTCAGACTATATTAGTTTTCGGGATTAAATATAATGACTACCAAAAATACTAATTGCACACCAAAATATGCTTACTAAATTATATCATAACGAGCATCTACGCCTCAAATGACTCCATTCCGTCTCGGAAGGGTTAGGTTATGTTAGGTTCCTTCTGAAACCCACCCAAAAATAGGTCAAAGTAAGTCGACGGAGCCCCGCTTGGCGGGGCTCCGTCGACTTACTTTGATCTCTTTAAATATATTTTGGTGTGCAATTAGTATATAATATAATAATACTAACCTTAGTTTTCTAATAAGTAGAAGTAACAAATAGAAGAAAGACAATTCATAGAAATAGGTCACGGTCATTGTCTCGTACTACCAATACTCTATATATATATACGTTTACTAAATAAAACAAGTAAGAAAAATTGTCTATACGTGTCGTTACTGAGGATCTTCTAACAGTAAAACCCAATAAAACTTTGTCTGTCACACGCCAAAGTGAGGTCTCGAGAATGGAACCCTCGTAATTATCTGCAAACTTCTGCACAAATTTTTCTTCGTGACCAACATGGTAATCCAGTATCAGTCAAGAAATATCCAACAACTTAAATTTGTTTAAGTGTACAGTCAGCAACATAAGTCAAGGTTCAATTGCCTCAATCTTTTAAACTAAAACTTACTAGATTTTGTTCACAGCTTCGTTCGCGGTAATATATTTCTTATCAATAATTTTCTACCCCTCGGAAACAGTACTTTTTTCTGGATGAAAGGTCCTACGTCCTTTCCTGTAGCCTGACAACGTGTTTGCGAAATTTCATGACGATCGGTCGAGTAGTTTTAGGCTTGAAAGCGTATCAAACAAAGTCACTTCCGCAGTGTTATTTTATAGTAGTAATGTTTAAAATTTAGTTGATTTAACCATAGCTGAAACACAATACTTTTACAAATTTGTTTAATGTTCAGTTACTTATGTTGCCGGTTCTACAACTCGACCTAACAAAACTGATATAATATCCTCTGTTATCTCTAACAACTAACTGATTATATTCTCTAGACACACGTGTAGAGTCTGTGCCAATACCCGACGGAGAATATTTTCCGAAAGGACAGGCATGAAAGAGAAGATTTTACATAAACAGCACCGTATAGCTCCGTGATACGTTAATATTAGATGAAAGATTCCAAGCCTCTGAAGATATTACACGTCATATCTTTACCTTTCTGCCGAGGAGATTTTCAAATCGAGGCTTGACGAAGCTCCACGCGCCCATGTTTCTATGCTCCTCTTGACTCCATATGAATTCTGCAATGGTTAACACGGTGAGATTATGTTGTTTGAAATTACAAGACGAAGATTGTGAGTTTATCTATTTATTTGTAGTTAAAATGATATAAGGTGCACAGTGTTTGAAATTCGATAAATGTTAGGTTGATATAGGCTGCATGCGAATGGCGAAATAGAAAGTGCTGTGGCAAAAACAACGCGATAAAATCCGTTTAAAGTAATTTAATTTCACGGCGACTACTTGATTCAGAAGCAAAACAAAAACTGATATTTTTTAAAATTTAATCTTACATCTGCCGCGCTAGGGATAATTCCTATATCTAAGGGATCATTACAAACATACACTACAGCCATACTCGGCACAACCATTTATGAATCACATAAATTTTTGCCCGTGTGAGGATCGAACCCACAACACACTCAGCGTAGTGGCAATGTAGAGATTACCACATAAACCACTACACCACCCATGCAGACAAAATTACAACCAAGTACAACCAGGTAACATTTAACTGAGATTATTACTTACTTCTAGCATTGGGATATCTGTCTAGCTCTCTCTGCAAGTCCTGCAGCGGGAAAGGCGCCAAAGCTTCGACTCTGATGATGGCGACATCGTCTATTTTCGCCTCTACCCGCTCCTTGTTCAACTCGTAGTAATGTTTACCGCATACGAGGATCACTCGCTTTACTCTTTTTAGATCAGCTATGTGATCACCTGAGAGAATGAGAATAATAATAAGTTATTCAAAAGTCAAGTTAAGCTCAAGTCAAAATGTAGAGCCGTAATACGTGAATTATTTTACTTAAGCGATTGGTAATTAGCTTGAATGTGTATTTTAGTGTTTGCGTCGACTATGAACTTAGATGTAGATTGTTGATTACTTTAAGTATTTCTTAGTTTTGTTTATATGTAACGTGTTATGGCTATGTAACGTGTTATGGGTATGCAAAATGTAATAGGTAAACATAAAAATCATAGGTGTATTTTTTTAATTACATCTCCCGCATTTGGAATTTTACCTGTGTTTGGACTTTAAAAAGATTCAAACAACGGACGCAAAGATTACCAGAAATGACTATTTGTATATAACGGAAATGTTTGTCTCGTGTGAGGATTGAACCCACAACATTTGGCTCAGTGGCAGTGGCATTTTAAACGATACGCCACCAGTGTTGTTATTTTTTTTAATTTTCTAGTGTAGAATCGTTTATCATATTATAATATAATAATCGTGTATGAGGAATGTGATGAAAGTGAATGAAGCCAGAGAAGTGTGTCAGGATGGTAGCAAATGGAAATCCGTAGTCTCTGCCTACCCTTCTGGGAAACAGGCGTGAATCTATGTATGTATGTATAAACGATTCAATAAGAGAAATATGTAAGCATACTAGTGTGTACAACTTTTCCTAAACTTCCGCAAAAGACACAGGCGAGATTCCATTTACATACCCTTGTGTATGTTTTTTTGGCAATATAAGTAACAAAGTACATAAACATACGTTAAAACGTCAAGTTGTTTGTTCAGCATATTGTCCCGGATAGTTCACAATTTATTGCAGCGATCTGTCTCGTTTCGATATACACGAGAACGAAATAAACTCACGGGTTTAATATATGGAGAGCATTCGAGAAATTATTGGACCGAATACGCCTTTCTCTATATGTGATAAAGTGCCGATTTTCAATCGTCAGATAGCTTTGTTATATTATATTGCTTATGTGACGCTCGGTAGTGCATGCAACTGCTGAGTCGAGCGAAGATTTATTGAGTTTTCTGTCAATAAATGCTGAGTAGCAGCACAGACTTAAACTGTGCCCCGTAGACAGGAATAGGCTCACTTCGTATAACGTGAGATCTGCGTGAAACAATTATTGGCGATGTCTGGTTGTACAACATGTTCGTAGCGATGTTTAACCAATCTATGTGATTGCCGCTATGTCGTGGGTACCGCGATCGAAATGTTTACTGCGTTTGGCTCTCTGATTGGTTAAGAGCTTGGAGCGGGTCAATCGGAGCGCCGAACGTCATAAATGTGTCGATTAGGTTAACGTAAAACAAACTCGCATTAGGCACTCTGTTTTCTTTATAATACGTACCGATAACATTTTTAAAGTGCGTGTTTGGCGTGAATTCGGATATAGGTGACACGGCGGTAGGTAATCGCAGTAGAATCTTCGGCGCGACCACAACTAGAGGTTTCCTGTAGTTTCTTACTACCTGCAACGTAAATATTGAGAATACATAATACATACGAGTCAATTGTTCTGTTGAGAATCACAAAGATATATTTGTTTTTATTTTTGTTAGTGGCGAACGAGACTTCTTTCAAATACATACCATATTGATTTTGTAAATAAAGTCCAAAATTCTTATTTCCCATGGCATACAAAGTAGAAAAAGGCAAATCTGCATATTTATCTTTATAAAACTGAAAACCAAATCGCCACGGAGTTGACTGAATTGCTGCTCCAGAATAACAATACGACCAGGACGAGTCATGATACTCATAACCATGGGAACGAAGCATGGGAACATTCATATTAAACGTCTTAACACAACACAATTAGTTAAGATAAAAAATCTTTTTCGTCTTCTTTTATATTTTTGCCTGACATATTGTCTGCCACCATTTATATATTCTGTTCGGTTCCAAGTTTTGTATAAAATGATTCATATAATTGTACATAATATACTCGTTGGCGCCATTGCGTAATTTCATGATTCCCGGAAACGTCCAAACTTACCGCTAACCAAATAAATATTTGTATGAATATAAATGTTAAAAAAGCGCGACGGTTTTCTAGAAAGAAATATTCGATTCTCGAGTGCTTACATTTACATTATTACGAATAATATAATATTAAGATATTGATGTTCATTGATTATTTAATTACGTATTATTTAATTACGAATCTTATACGCAGAAGTGCTATAGGTAGACTATTAGACTTTAGGTTGATGACGTAGTCAGAAGACGTTGATTTTCTAAAGAAACCAATGTTTCAAATTAATGGTCGAAATTATCTTTTGTTTATTTTATTTTTCTAGAAAATATTTATGAATGGTAACAAACAATTTACCTGTCTCCTTAACAAATGGAAGTACTGGCTCGGTGTGGTGGGGTTGACTATATGCAGGCAGACGTTTTCAGAGTCAGGCTTAGTTTCTGAGCTGTCCGTAATCTGTAGGAACCGCTCCATCCTGCATGAGGAGTGTTCGGAAGCTGCACCGTCGTAGCCGTGCGGGAGGAGCATAACTAGTCCGTTGCTGCGGACCCATTTAGCTGGAGTGATATTTTCATATTAGTTATGAAGAACGTATCGGTAAAGCGTTACGAGCCTTCGGGTTGTGGAGGTCAGATGGCAGTCGCTCCGTGTAAAAACTGATATCCAGTCAAATCCGGTTAGACTAGAAAGCCCACCCCAAGTGACTTGGGAATAATAAAGGCTAGGGAGAAGGAGTTATTAAGAACATATGTCTCAAAATAAAAATTGGTATACTTATTCCAATTCGTAGCAAAAAAAGCCGCATTATTGCCTTAAAAATATTCGCTATACTACCAGCATAAGGTAGGAGAGACGCCAGGATAGATCAGAAAACACGTAGCCAAATGGCACTTTATTTATACACCTTGCTTTACCCTTCATCCTTTGTCCCGTTTGGAGTATATATGTAGAAATTATTACACCACGCCTAGTTTTAACACTATGGGGATCCTGGCGACCCAGATCCTGGCCTATGCGAACCCGTGTTTACGGAGCAAACTTAAAGAATGGGTCGTCATGAAAGTCATCTTATTCTTCACGGGCGAAACAAGGTGTAACTAATTCCGAGTCTAACAACCTTTTTTCTAAGCTTAACTCGGTTATCACATTGGTAAGGGCTATCAAAGAAAATACTCCCTCAGATACGCTCACTGAAGGACCGGCTACACCTACAAGTAATAAGGCGATTGACGACGACGAATGTGAGTCCAGCGAGCACATAATTTAATTCAAATGATATTCAAATACATTTGTGCACAACTCGATATCTAGTTTGCGGACAAGACCTTTGCGGTACGAGGACGCAAGACACAATCTAATGTATAATGATACATTCGAATATTATTCGAATACCATTGTACATGTCGCTAAATTCTTTAATCTCTTCGCTTGCCAACTTGGTTCTACGTTCTAGCTCAACTTGTAAGTACAAATAACCAGAATTTTAGGTAAGTACTACAATTCTGGTTATTTGTTTCATTGCGCTATTTAGTTCACACACTGACAAAACAAAGCTAATTTACCTTCACTAACGTCCCGAATTAATGGCGCTGGTATGAAATGAGCGCTTTGAAGTTTAAAAATGTTTTATCCCGTATGTTAATTTTTCATGTTAACGACCCATAAAGACAGCTTCAAAATGTGTTTTATGGTAATTTAGATATTACTGTGTTTATTCTCTTAAGCGTAAAATGGTTTCGCTTGCCAATTACCTCAGATACAAAACCACGGTGCATGCCCGCATTATTTTATATTTCATATTTTCCGTGGCTCGCGTAATTTAACGCAGTAAGTGAAGATCAATAGAGAAGGTCACCATTCCATCACCAGAATACAGGACTAAAAGACGAAGAAAACTTATATATGTTAATAATAAATAGATGAGCAAAGTGGTATATCCACATAAGCCTTGTATTTTGCTTATATTGAGACAATCTGATTAAGGTGTCGTCTTCCTCCAGTGAGTAGGGATTTTAGGTTCCTCACGGAGGTGGTGTAAATTTCTAAAGTATTCGAAGGTTTTTGAAAGGTTAGCGACGTGCGAGGGGTTTTCCTGGTAACCTTTATAGATTACAGTAATCGATCATGATATACCTGTTTTTCACGTGGTTGTATATAAAAAGAAGTCATGCCGGTTTGTCTGTCACCTTACGCTATAAAATGATTTTTATTTGTGGCTTAAAATAGGATTTTTCCAGCATAATCTTCTTTTCGGATATTCCATATTGACTCTTGTTGTAGAATTTCTTATAAGTTTATGATATCGACATGAGCATATTCAATATACTTATCAACAATACATACTTTCACCTGAAGCGACGTAAGTATCCACGATGATTTGCGCGCCGGTGTAGAAATCACCGAATTGTGCCTCCCAAATATTCAGATTATCCGGACTATCGAACGCCATGCCGTATTCAAAGCCCAACACCGCCTCTTCGGATAAAATCGAATTTGCCACCTAAAATACACATGTTAGTAGGATAAACATGTATTGTAAAGGAAATGGTGCGAAATAGGTGCCTTTCTGTGAGCAAATAGTACAATTTAGATGTTTTGCGATGACTTTTTGATGCCTGCATTTTAAAGCAATGTCTAGGCTTCTTTTAAAATGTAAATACCAAAAAAGCCACCAATGTGTTGGTCAATGGTATCCAATATTGCAAGTACGCGCAAAATCTGTTTTTCGAGACTACGTCCTATTAGTAAACTGAATGCGGGAATGATTTGTTATGAGACTCGATAACACCGAATATACTTACTTCTAAGAAACCTTTTTGATCTTTATGGATATGGTTGAGCGGTATCCTTATAGCCTCAGTGTTCTGGTCCACAAGCATGACGTGGCGATGAGAGAACGTACCCCTACCGACGTCCTCGCCGCTTAAACGCACGTGGCGTCCCTCCATTAGCAACGAACCTGTAGAATTTACATACGTTTTAGATTTTAAATATATTTTTACTAATATGATGTCTATTTGATCCCACGCCTGCACTTTTGTTTGCGTGCGTTGGTCTAATGCGTCCCTGTCGTTTCAGGAGTCAATGTGGCATCAAAGTTTGAAACCTTACATTATAATTAGACTTAATAAAAACATACTTTGCTGTAGCCTTAGTTCAAATGTCTGGAGAGAGATCTAAATATAGTTTTACAATATAGAATAGGTCAAACTAGAAGTGTCTTGAATAATTAATTGCCCTCACGAGTTCGCTTCACTGGATGTAAGGCCGCGCGGCTGTTTTTGTACTTAATTCAACTGTTTAATTTATACTATGTAATTTCAAGCACTGCCTTTTCATTTACACAAACCAAATATTGGAGCACGAAAATTCTTTGACTATTTTAAAAAGTCTCGTAGATCTCATTGTATTATGCGGGTTTAAAAAAAAGAAACAATAAGATAATATATGTATTTTGTGATAATGGATTAAAAGATTAGTCCATGGATAAGTACTACTTGAGTAGCTAAAAATTCAAATCCAAATATTTTATTTTTGTACAATAATTTAAAGTATTATTTGGAAACGTCACAAATTTCAAAAATTGAAATATATTTGAACAGTCAAAAATTTAATATAAAAAAGCAGTTCAAAGAGATGAGAAAAAGCAGGTAAGAAACTCATAGCCACTCTTAAATCGCCAAGTGTATAACAATATATTCAAGTTTACATTTTATTATATATATGAGGTGGTGTGTGCGTGGTTACTAAATTTACGTAACAACATAAAAATGTTTAGTTAAGAAGTCTGTCTTAGAGCAACTCAACAAGAATACATCTTGCGAGATCTAGATGTTGTTCAAAAGATCTTTTGTTTGTTATGTCTGTATATAAAGCTCCTCGCGATATATGTATGCATAGTTCCAATAATAGAGTAATATAAGCTTTTGCAAAGTGACCAAAGACGCACACACTTTATAAACTTAGTAAGCACTATGAACTAGTGAGATGTAAAATAATTGCAGGTACACGTAGTGATAAAATCGACAAGCTGCCATGTTTTATAACTTCATATCATCTGTCCAATCGTCGATAATCAAATCAAGCAATTTCAATCGGATCCAATTTACTTTATCGATTTAGCTGAAACCGGGGCAGAACTGCAGCTGTGTCGATGAGAAAACTGGTTATAAAATATAACGAAATAGTCGCAATAGATTTAGTTTCTCTTATTTTGGAACGTTTTTAATTACTATTTGTTAAAGAACGATTATTGAAACGAATAAAGAGCAATTCGAGTTTCCGTAGGTATAGATGAAAACCATAGTGACCAATGAAAATTACGAACCCAATTCATATCACGACGTAACTTATTTCTAGACATAACTGTTTAGCTTAGCTGATAGGGCAGGGCTATCAAGAATATTCTTAGTTTACTCTTTAAATTTGTTTGCGTAGGTATGAGATGGCCATCGTTACCTAGGTTTTCTTTTTATAGTCGCGTCTTAGTTTAGATAGTACATACAAAAAATAGCCACAAATCATGTCATAAATAAATACAGCCAAACAAATCTCTAAACTAATCTCCTTTTAATGGTTCACTACTCTACACTACTTACCAAAAGCTAAGGCTTCAGCGGTCGCCCAATCGAGTTCCGTCCCGTTCGCCAGCTTCGACAGGCGGTTTTTCACATGCATCTTGGCTAGATGAGGGTGAACATTCTGTAAACGAAAGGAATGTATTACGAACCCATGTTTGTCAAGGAATACTGCCAAAATAATGAAATGGAAATGGCATTTAAGGCCATTTTACTATTAACAGTGTGTGTTCAAACACTCAGAAAACAAATTTGACTAGATTATATAAAAAAGGAAAACATAGGATAGGAACACGGCCAAAGTCTTCCTTTATTTTTTTATGAAACAGTAGTTAAACCAGTCAAGTTTTGGAGAAGGAATCAGGGGATTACGAAACGTTGATTTTGTGTACTTTTAATAGGTATTTTCGGTATATTTACTCAACACTCCATGGTATTACATGACCTCTGTTTACCCTTGTTTCTTGTTACATTATTCATTACATACATAGTTCTACTATAATTGCGTTGAAGGCATTTCATACGTTTCTTGGCGCATACTCCAAGCATAGTTAAATCTCACGTTGATTGACATTTAGATTGTTACGAAACTCCATTAGTGTAACATATCGTCTTTGTGGAAAAGGTAGTTGTCGTTACTATATTACGTAAACTTAGTGTTTAGTTGTTTACCTACTTTATTATTGAGTTCAATCTACATTAAGCAAGCGAGCTTGGCGGAGTGTGGCCTGCCTCCTTTTACTGCAAAAGAGGAAATCTCCGTTCGCCAAGAATTAAGCCGTATATAAGAAAGGATACCTTGGCAATATCATTGTTGCTGTGTCTCCGAATTCGAATCCCTGTTATGTGTTATATTAGATACTGCCTGGAAGACGCCAATATGGCCACTGTTATAATTTAAAACATAGTAGGTGGAAATCAGTGATACTTACTATTTACTTATCAGGCTTACATACTCTTTCAGGGCTGTGACTCTAAACATGTATGTATTTGTTTTGAGTTTAAGTGTTTACTATGATTACTGTTTAGGTGTTTGTACAGTTATTTAATTAGGGTGGGATTATCCCCAGATGCAGTTAAAATATATATTTTAAAACGTCCATGACTCCTACCGTGGAGTCCAGTAAAACGCTGGCTACGTTACTCTACGTTGCGCGTTCGTGACCCCTACGCTGGAGTCAAGAAAACTCGTGGTTGATCGCAAAAAAAATATCAAAAAGTTCCATTACTGCACATTATTCGCCCTTAATCTATGCGTCCAATATATAGTCTATGGACACGGTAATGTTATCTAACAGTATTGTAACTCGGCTCTTGCCTTAAAATAATTACCTACAAGCGCGCGGTACGCAAACACGCGAGAGGATATAGGTACTATCTGGGCGACCCTGATATCGAACCCCAAACCTCATGCACTATAACATGTACACACTAGTTGGATTTACTACTGTTTCGCCACCAAGCGTATTTTAATTATGTATCTTTAAGTTCACTAGTAAAAGTTTCCGCACAGAAAAACTCAGCATCACTTTGCCCAACTTGTCAATGACTTCGTAATGAAACAAAAATGACTTGAATATCGTTGAAGCGTACGAAATTGGAAAGAGACTTTACTTGTTCGGTAGAATATCTATAAGAAATACTTGTGTGGTTTGAATCGGTGTGGCATTTAGATAAAATGTTATGGAGTTTGTCAATTTAGCCAATTTTAGCAGGACTGGGTCTCGACATTTGACCAGTAGACAATAATAGGCAGGTAATAAGCGCTAGCTATAGTAAATCATAGCGAAATTTGGTTGTGTAATACACTTATACTTACTTCTTCAAAGATATACAAGTATAAATAAGTAAAAGATAAGTAGGTACCCTTGGACTTATTTTGTGCTTTAGTTTTTAGAATTAGATTTGTTAATGCATTGCACTTGGAAAGAAAGAAATGAAAATGGATATAGTGACAAGAATAGAAAAGGGTATGTTAAGCTGATTTAGGCATGTAGAAAGAATGGACGAGGAAATACTGACTAAGAAAGTTTATAAGGCTAGTGTGAATGGAACAGTCGCAAGAGGAAAACCTAGGTGAACGTTTCTCGATCAGATCGGAGGCGTTCTGGATAAAGGCCAGGTTAAGAGCACCATGAACCGACGGGCTTGTATGAGGAATGTGATGAAAGTGAATGCCAGAGCCAGAGAAGTGTGTCAGGATCGTAGCAAATGGAAATTCGTAGTCTCTGCCTACCCCTCTGAACAGGAAGGAACAGGCGTGAATCTATGTATGTAAGTATGTATTGCATTTAGATTTAACTATTATACTACTTTGGTTTATAAGCGTTAGCGTTAGTGCATGCGCAACTGCCGATCGTGAGATCCGTGGTTCGATTTCAGAGTTAAGTCGGTTATCAAGAGTAAGAAGTTTTCAATAGATAGCAAGTTATCAGATCCAAGTTTAGTTGTGCACAACATAATATGCGGTGGAAAATGAACCAGCTAATACGAAGGATTATATTGTGCTTTTCCTGACAGGTTTAGGTACTATAAAAGGGTTAGGGCGCCTTCAAATTTGCCACGCGGCGGCAGCGCGGCTGCAACGCTGCCGCCACGCAGCCGTCACTAGTCTATCGATGAACTAATGCGCGGCAGTAGCGCGGGTGCAGCGCTCCAGTCGCGCGTTTTATTTATATGGATTTATAAAGCAGCGTGGCCGCAGCACTGCAGCCGCGCTGTACATTGCGGCAAATTTGAAGGCGCCCTTACATATACGATCGTGTTTATGCGAGCGCATTATTTTTATAGAAGAAGAATATTAGTGTGACTTGTTTGTACGCTATAACTTTGTGAGATTGCTAATGCACTTCTGACTGCGACTGTACTCTATTGAAAATTATTACGTTAGACCAAGGTACGGTAAGTATATAGCTGATAACTATTGATCTTTAAAATAACTTTATAGTTACCTACATCTTCGTTCAAACATTCGAGGGTTCATAAAAATTATTCTGTGGTATGGAAATTGGAATACCTAACTGGTACAAAGTTATGAAGCAAAGATTTGAAGCGATTTTCAATAGAGCGAGCGGAATACATGGAGAAAAGGAGGTCAATGTAGCGTATAAGAACGAGTTAAAAGTAGTGTATTAGAGTGTGTCCTCGATTGAGTTCAGCCAATGTAATCCTGATATCAAAGTACAGGTTTAAAAACCCTACCAACGATACGAACTTTATTTACTGCTAAACTATAGTATTTGCTAGATATATGTATAGCTTTTGAGTAAGTATGTTAATTCAACAAATATCTTAAAGAACTTCCCAAATAAGAGAGCAAATCGTCGTTTAAAAAGGACT
Organism: Catocala sponsa; assembly: GCA_963564715.1. Lineage (NCBI taxonomy): Eukaryota > Metazoa > Arthropoda > Insecta > Lepidoptera > Erebidae > Catocala > Catocala sponsa. The sequence goes on from OY751337.1 coordinate 5,992,395, forward strand.
AAGCGACAACTAAACTTACATAAGTACTTAGTCCTTTTTGTAATCTTGCTGTTTCTTATTAAGTTTTGTTATTCAATAAACTGTTACATGAGATAAAATAATATTTTTACTGTTGATTATGAAGTCCGAGGATGCGAGTGAGAATTTAATATTCTCGTTAACAGTACGGAGTTTGAAAATAGCACAGACAATATTGCGCGGGGCACTTCTACTAGAAATGACAATGATATTAATATTCGCGTCAAATGACAGTCGTAGGCATCAAGCGCAGCCAGCATCCTCAATTATAATATAAGTAGGTATTTATTCGTGTAGTTGTCACTTACTTGGATTATGACAAGCTTCTCTTGTAGGAAGCTAGCATGTACTGTGCTCTGTAGTAATACCCAACTATATCGGTAACTAAACGTTTCGAATAGAACAATTTCGAGGCGTTAGTAGGGACTAAGCCGGTAAACAAGAAGTCAATTGGAGCAGTAACGATCGGATGTGTGTCCCTGATACTTATGAGGTCAAAGGTGGAATTGTTTTTGTGTTTATGATGCGATAAGTGCAGAGTGTGCTTGGGAACACGATAGCTATGTATAAGACCAGAATTGATTGACTGCACCACTATTTTGTGTGAAGATATTACTCTGACCAAATGTCTCAGTATTTTAGGTTAGTTATTTACAATAATTGCACGCCTTCCAGTATTACCCATAATGGTGTGCCACATACCTATTAAGGCTTATTATAATAAGTATTATGAAGATGTTATGTTAGAGAGAGAAATAGAAGCTAGCTGTAATTACAAATCTTCTTTTACGTTGTCATTTGGGATATCTTTTTGGCCTTTTGTGATAGAAGGAGCGAAGTAGAGATACCTACAGGTATTTTGCTGTTCAGATGAAACACAAAACTGTGTAGTAGCTGTAATTGACAGAATGTTGGTATCCATTCAGTCGGGGCCAGCCAAAGGTGAAATATCTTAATTGTTTGATTGAATAATATTGTCTTCTGTTTACGCGAATGTTATTCATTGAAATGGTCACTGAGAGCCTCCACGTGACCATGGCTGCTGAAAAGCAACCGAAACGTCGGGGCAAGTGTAAACATAAATAGTATAATAGTATAAATAGTTTTAATAGTTTCAAGAATTTAATTAGCTTAAAAATTAGTAAAGTTTAATAGTAATAGTAGTGTAATAGTTTCTAAATTTTGTAATAAAGTGTCAAATAAACAACGCGATAAAATCTGTATATAGTAGTTTAATATCAATGTTTGATTGAAGTTATCTGATCTTAATTAATAGAGTACCCAGTAGTATAAAACGGAAGGAGTAAGACATTAATAGCGCGCATAGGTATGTGCTTTTGGTATCGATAGTTCGGTAAGTTCGGTCGCATATTCGGGTCATCTGTTTTACAACCTGACATACTCGTATAAAGATCCACTGTCTACATTTCGGCTAAAGATATATACTAGAAAAGTTCCAAAATGTAATTAAATAATATATAATGCAATTCAAAGTTATAGAACGGGTTCGACATGCATTTATACACAACTAGAGATGGCATAAATCTAACGCAAATGGAGGATTTGCCGGCCGGGTGATTGGCAGCAAACTAATTTGTTCTTGATTGATTTGGGTCTTAGTCCAATCGTGTAGAACAACTTCCACATTTGTAAACAACAATTACAACCGTTCATGAAACATTACGAAACTGGGCAGACAAATAAACTTTTAGGAACATTCATATTTTAGTACGTAGCGAGATGACTACTAGATAGGAAGTATATCCTCCTTATATTATACATGTGATAGTTTTACTTAATCACGGGTATGATTTTTTTTTTTAATGGCATCTTTCTCTCTAGGAATAGTGTAAACATAAATATAAATAGTATAATAGTATAGTAATAGTATAAATAGTTTTAATAGTTCCAATAATTTAATTAGCTTAAAATTAGTAAAGTTTAATAGTAATAGTAGTGTAACAGATTTCAAAATGTTGTAATAAAGTGTCAAATAAACAACGCGATAAAATCCGTATATAGTAGTTTAATTTCAATAATTCTTGTGTCGCGGAAGTCATTATAAACATCGGACACAAAGAACAGTCAGACTCGGAACAACCATTTATGGAACACTCAATTTTTTGTACCGTGTGGGATTCGAACCCACAACACTACGCGTAGTGGCAGCGGCGAGGCGACCACTTAAACCCCTACGCCATCCTTACAGTCATTGAATGGATAATCATGGAGTATGGATGAAATTTGTCACACAGACTATGTTCTAAATTAACTTATACATACATATATAGAATCACGCCTGTTTCCGAGAGGGGTAGGCAGAGACTACGGATTTCCATTTGCTACGATCCTGACACACTTCTCTGGCTTCATTCACTTTCACCACATTCCTCATACACGCCCGTCGGTTCAAGGAGCTCTTAACCTGGCCTCTTAAATTAACTTATATGATAGCTTTTACCCAGTATGCGTTTCTGTGGCATGCATGCAAATGAAGCTGTTAGAAACTAGTAGGCAATAAATAGTATAGGTACTTACGAAGTTTTCAGGATAGGCGACAGATGCTTCACCGACTAGTTTCAGCAGGTTAGCGTCCACGCCAGTGTCCCAGGTCTCTACAGCGTTGGGAGCCGGCTTCATAGTCGACCACTGCTCTTGGTAATATGATGCCTAAAAACAACAGGACAAACATTAAACAAAGTGTTGGACAATTCGATTTAACAAATCGCTAGATAACTTGTCTGCGCTCCGTCATCGCCCTCATGTAAGATCTCACTCACGGTTTGGGCTACAAACGTGCTGATTAGATCTTACAGTGCAAGCAATATTGAACATTATGTTCTATAGTGGAGGGTATAAATTACATTAATATCTACGAATGTATACGTCAACTATTTTTTCCTAAATCTTGTACTAGATCAGACTATTTGTTAGTAGGTTGAATAAATTAACTAATATTATGCTCAGACCAAATGGATGTAAATAATATTTAGACTAGGACTTGGACTCAGAAACTGGGTCTTGTTATTTTGCTGATAACTTTAATTAGAAGGAACAAAGCCTTGCTTTTATCAGCAGAACGAGTACGTAATAATTATTTTGTCTTCATTATATCTTATCTTATGTGGGGGCCAGTCAGTGCAGACCGGCGACACTTCGACCCAGTGGGATCTTTTGTGTCGACACTCTCCCAATAACGACTGCCATAGATGTTCATGGCAGCCGGGACCAACGGCTTAACGTGCTTTCCGAGGCACGGAGCAGGCGATAATAGTCAATCAATACGCACATAATTTCGAAAAGTCATATAGCTTCCGAAAGTCAGAGGTGCGCGACGTGGGTTCGAACCCGAGACCCTCTGCATTGCAGTCTGTTGGTCTCCCCACTGAGCTATCGCTGCTCTACGTCCGCATTCTTAATCCTAACTGAATTGAATTGTTTCTTTTTATATTATAAATGCGAATGTGAGTTTGTTTGTTTGTTACGTTTTCTCGCTTTAACTACTCCAACGATCATCATGAAATTCCACATAGACGTTGTCAGGGGTACTGAAAATGACAAGGGCACCTTTCATTCAGAAAAAAGAAGCATAGAAAATTAACATGACCTACATTTACGCGAGCGAAGCCGCCGGCAAAATCTAGTTACCAACAAATATAAAGTCAGTACTTTAAAGTTTTAGTTATTTAAATAAAATAGAAGTATAGTTCGTTTAGCTTAAACAAATCAAATTAATTAAAAGCGAATCGAGCATCTTGCCAGTGTAATGATGTAGAAAATGAATTGATGTCACTCGTTTACTATCAACAATTACGTGGGTTTTATTACGCTTTTATGGCGGTTTGGCTTTTTAATAAAACTTGTGAAGTAAGTTTATTGCTTTTTATGAATATTTATAGAATCCTGAGGAGATTTTACATTCTATTAAGGACCTTTGGGTTGAATTTTTCGATAAGTAAGCAACGACACGAACGCCTTAAGGGTTTTGCTCTCGTATGTGTCCTTGCAACTATTTAGAACAATCAATCTCTAATAGAATTCAGATATGATTTTATATTGATTAGTTCAAGTTGCCTGTCGAACCGATATGAGATATTCTGTCGTAACGTAGAACGTTTTATATGTGAAAGTTCTGAATTTACTCGTCCTTATCCTAACTAATATTAAAAAAGCGAATGGGAATTTGTTTGTTTGTTTGTAACGCTTTTAAGTATACAACGTGTATGTATGTTAAAGCATTACAAACAAACAGTGCAGGGGTACAGAAAAAGGACATAGGGTACATTTGATCTAGAAAAAAGTACTGTTCCCGAGGCTATAAATTTATTCTCAAAATCTAGATTAAAGCGAGCCAAACCGCAGGCAAAATGTAGGTAATTCGTATATAAAGACGACCTCAATATACTTCGGTATAATTAGGCTCAGGCAACAAGCACAGCACTTAATACAGACAGTAGCTCGGAAAATTAATGACAGAAACTTATCTAATGGATTCATGATAAACATCCAAATTGTCTACACAGTTGGCTGAATATAATTGTAATATTATTACTTGTTCAACAGTCTACATAGGACGCTGTCTAGACCAGTTAATCTTGCCTTCTTCATTAGGCAAGTTTAACTGGTTAAATAGTGAAAAGTTTAATTAAACTTTTGAATGTTATTGTGATATTTTATAAAGGAAAACTTTACGATTCAGACCTGCAAGCGAGCGGCCGCCGTAGCGAATTTTATTAGGCAATAAAGGTTTATATATAAAATTCATTCCTTTTTATGCCAAATAATTTTAAGCGTTCTTGTAGACGATTGCACATTTTACTTAAAGCGGTCAGTTTTAAGCGTTGCCTGGTTATTGTAGAGGTGCTTTGTTGGGATATATTTTAAATAAGACTTTCTGTAAATGTATACAGCGTGTAACAGAAAGGTATGGTCATGTTTAAGGACCGTAATGTATATCTGAAAAATGACTTATGTGCCTTATCCCAGTATCAAAACAAATTATTTTAAATTTATGTAAATTTTTAAACATTTTATTTATTTATTATTTATACACCGAAACAAACGTATTACATCACTAACAAAATTGCGCCTGGTCGGGTTCACGGCGGTCAATCAATCAACATGAATCAGCTGTTAGGGTTATTTAGTGAAAATTATGTATAATATTTATGACGGTTATCCATTGTACAGGGGCTGTATTACGTGATGCTTAAATATGACCACACTTTTCTGTTACACGTGAAAGTCCAGGAACCAGTTGGAATATAATATATTACTAACCTTTTTTTTTTTTTGGTACCCAGGAAAAATGCTTGATGCACTACCCGCCGGCTGGGGGACGGCACCGGCGGGGCGTGTGGAACTCCCCAGCAAAAGAAAAAGGCTGGTATACCCACTAAAAAACCTGGGGTGTTCCCTCTGTCATCCAATGGGGGGGCCTGTTGGGAGCTCTTAAAAGAATTGACTCATCCATAGCAGGCCCCCCCGTGTGGGTGCGGGCCGGGAATATATTACTAACCTAACCTAACTGTTTGGTTACAGTACGAGTATATATTATAAATAAATAAATATATACGAGTAACACATTAACTGTGTCCGTTTTAAATCTGTGGACTGTGCGAAATGTGAATTCGAGCGCGGTTGGCTGTGACGGCATCCGTGCGTGCACGTAGTTCTACACAGTAAGACTCGCTTCATCAGGTCTGATTCGTACATTATAGTTTGTTAAGTTATGGAAATAAGTTTAAATTGGTACTAGAGTAGAAAACATAAACTTTTATTTATTTCAACTTATAACTGTATTTATTAATATATATTTAATTAGATTTTGCCCGCGAATTCGATCGCGTAAATGTAGGTCACGTTAGGTTAGGTTACAAAACAAGTACTTTTACCTGGATGAAAGTAGGACCCTATGTCCTTTTTGTTCCCCTGATAACGTGTAAGCGAAATTTCATGATGATCGGTAGAGTACTTACGGCGAAAGCGTAACAAACAAATAAACAAACAATTTGCATTCGTATGTATAATATTAGTCAGGATTTTGATACAATCGTTATTGAAAAAGGGACTTATCACATTTCCTTGTCTTATCAAAATGTAGCGATGACGATAAAACAGGTTGACTGTATTGATATTCTTTGTCATTGTTCAGGAGCATCGTGAGTCGTCGGGTGTTATCCCATCTGTGATTATTCAATTTAGAAAAGTCATATTATACGTCGGGGTTGCCTCGTATGAACACGTAACACGTGTGTACATGTTCACACGAGGCATCCCCGAGACAATTTCAAGGGGAATGAACAGTTATTCGCTACTATGGGTCAGAAAAGAAAGGAAATAACTTTGGACATAATAAATAAATTCTACGACTTGAAAGTTTAGACCAATCTAAGGTAATAAATTATTTGTTTCATGTTACGGCTAAACTATTGCATCGAATTTCATATTTATACTGTACTAGCTTTGGCTCGCGGCTTCGCTCGCGTTAATTTAGAATATGACAATCAATTTGGGTTGTACTCTGCTTGTAATAATATAATTCAATCATGATTCGAAAGACACGTGGCGCCATCTATTATCATAAGAACGTTATTGTTGTTTTCCTCGGGAACAGTATTTTTTTTCGGAATGAAAGGTATCCTACGTCCGTTTCTGTACACGTGACAATGTATATGCAAAATTTCAGAATGATTGGTTCAGTGGTTTAGGCGTGAAAATATAACAAACAAACAAACTCATTTTCGCTTTTATAATATTAGTTAGGATTAGGATTAGGAAGTTAGGATGCAGATAGCTTATCTTCTTCTTCTTCTTCTTTTCGTGTGATTAGTGGTCAACCTGTTATCAAGAGTTGTTCAAGCCGCCCGTAGGCCTCTGACATGGCTTAACGACTGCTATCAATTTGACAACAACCGGGACCGACTTTTTACGTGCCCTCCGATAGCTTATAATGTGAACGGCTTTACTAAACGTAAACTACTACTTTTTCGTAATCGTGAAGTTGTCGAATTAAATACTAATGTTTAAGTCTGTACACTAGATGTCTAGGATAAGAGTTAAATGGAAGTGAGGAAGATATTTCACTTTGGATATTCGCTGTCTCTACTTACGTCTCAGGCATACGTATAGTATCATCATTAGAGATGTATTAAACAATTGATCATAAATAAACAAATTATGATTTTAAGAGCCATGTGCAGCAGCGATAGCTCAGTGGGGAGACCAACAGACTATAATGCAGAGGGTCTCGGGTTTGAACCCACGTCGCGCACCTCTGACTTTCGGAAGTTATATGACTTTTCGAAATTATGTGCGTATTGATTGACAATTATCGCCTGCTCCGTGCCTCGGAAAGCACGTTAAGCCGTTGGTCACGGCTGCCATGAAAATCTATGACAGTCGTTATTGGGAGAGTGTCGACACAAAAGATCCCACTAGGCCGAAGTGTCGCCGGTCTGCACTGACTGGCCCCCACATATGATAAGATTAGATAAGAGCCATGTAATTAGGTTTAATTCTATTGCAATCTACCAGGCAAAGCTGCATAAAATAGAAAAGTTCTATAACACTGTCTGATAAAAAAATCCATTGTAGATCTCGCATAAGCTATCGGTGCTTTCATCTATAACACTATCCATATAATTATGTATGTATTAACGTTATAAAAATGCCAGTTTTCATATTATTACGTGTTTGCAGATGACGAGGTCATAACTTTCAGGCTACTTAACATATCCTGAGAGCTTCCTTCAGAGTATAAAGAGAGGATTTACATAATTCATGACTTTAATTTCGCTACGTAAATGAGTATTTTATCTGCCCGTATTAAGTAAGTGAGGTCTCGTCACGAAATATAACACACTTTGATGCAATATTTTCACTGTCGCATGTCGTGTTGATACGGTAGCGTATGTTTCAGTTCATCGTCGTGAGGCTCTTTTTAATTCTTAGGTGGGGGCGTATTTTACGCTTTTTTGTAAGAAAAATTTTCTTAGCATCACGGAGTTTGAAAGGAATAATAATTAGCGGGATATGTTTTCATTTCGAATCCTCATATCAGTTGCCATAAGTCTGCAAGATAACCAGAATCCATTGATCCTATATGTATGCACTAGATGTGCCCGCGGTTTCACTCGCGTTTATGGTTACTGCGCGGCCCCCGTGGGTTGTAGCGTGATGTTATATAGCCTATAGACTTCCTTGATAAATAGTCTATCTAACACTAAAAGAATTTTTCAATTCGAACCAGTAGTTCCTGAGATTAGCGCGTTCAAATAAACAAACTCTTCAGCTTTATAATATTAGTATAGATGACAACTGGTTGTCGTAGACCAAACAATAAAAGTGTCAATTTACGTGTAATATAGGTGCTTTAGGTGGTAATCATGATGGTAATCATATGAAGTTATAATACTGCTACAAATATCAGGGCATATTATCTGACTTCGGGCTGCTAATGAGAATGTCCTTCCAGAAAATCACTACTACATTACTCGACCAGGATATCAATATCGGGGTCTCGCAATCGGCGGCAAGCGTAATAGAGAAGTTAAGCTTACCTCAGGTTTATAAGTAGGAAGCATGTCATGTTGCGAGACCAAATATTTAGTGTAGTCTGCCGCTATATCTTTGACATCATCTGTAGTTAAGGTTCCCTCTGATACTAGTTTTTCAGCGTAAACGTCGGGAATTGTTCTGTGGGAGAAAAACGTAATATAATAGTAACGTAATATTATGTAAGATCAAATAAATTACTAAACATTAGGTCAACACTTTCTCATCTTCTCGGCTAAAAGGTCTTACTCGCGGCGTGAGGCTGCTTGACCGCGCGCGGGTGAAATCTTATTATAGTTGAAATTAAACTACTATATACGGATTTTATCGCGATGTTTATTTGACACTTTATTACAAAACTTTGAAAACTGTTACACAACTATAAATTACTGCGTAAATAGAAACACCTATGATTAAATTATGTTCGGGTACTTTGAAATAACTACACTGAAACATTGAGACAACTACCATCTTAGTCTCCCCGTGACCATGCCTGCTGAAAAGCAACCGAAACGTCGGGGAAAGTGTAAACATAAATATAAATAGTATAATAGTATAGTAATAGTATAAATAATAATAATAATATTCTACCACATACACACAACACCATCTAGCCCAAACTAAGCAGAGCTTGTACTATGGGTACTAGACAATGGATAAACATACATATATACTTATTTTTTTGTAAATACATACATATTATACATAGAAACACCCAGACCAAGACAAACACCCATGTTCATGCACACAAATGTTTGACTTGTGCGGGAATAGTTTCAATAATTTAATGAGCTTACAAAAAATTTGTAAAGTTTAATAGTAATAGTAGTGTAACAGTTTTCAAAATTTTGTAATAAAGTGTCAAATAAACAACGCGATAAAATCTGTATATAGTAGTTTAATTTCAATTAATAACATTCGCGTGAACAGAAGACAATATTATCTTATTATAGTGCAAGCAGTATTGAGCGGTATATTCTAACATCACAACTGTCTTCAGGAATGTTTATGACTAACTACACAAAGTTACAGGTGCGTGTCTTGGGATCAAATTTAAGACCTCTGCGTGGTAGTCAAACAAAGTCAGAGAAAACCTAGCCACTAGGCTTTCGCTACTTATAAACTAATCTAATATATAGGTACGTATATCCAAAATATATGTATAATTATTAATTATCAATGTAGCGCATACCTTCATTGTACTTTCTGAGTTCAATCTATACATGTAAGTGGAAATATAATCACAATAAAATGGATTTTATTCTGACCTCTAGTATACACGCTGGACTGGCTATCTCTAACAAAAACACAGCTATTTCTTGTACCGAATAGAATTGCCGCCAAAGGGCTGTTGTTTGTAAATGTTTGACGATAAAAGTCTCATCGGAATTTGAATAACTTTATTTTGATATAAATGTTACCTAACTGTTTTGTTATACTTGTAGTTTATCGTAGCATAACTTAGACTGAACTTCGAATATTATTTTTTGGATTCTGGCATTATGATGAGAAACTAATATTTACTGTACTAACTTTTATTGAAAGCCTATATAGAAATAGCACTGAGTATTTTTGCACTATTTTGGTCAATAGGTATATATATATATATATTTAAAGATTTTATCGATATCACAACTTAATTGATGTTCATCAATAGTATTAGTATCAAATACACCCACAACCACAAAAAGTGTCACGCATGACCTGTCTCAACTGGTACTCCAGCCCACCCGGATACCAGACATTGCAGGTCAGGCGCCCTCTCTGCTCGATCTGCTGCTGACGAGTAACCCGAACCGGTACAGTGTGTCGATTCGTGCTCCTCTGGGCACCTCAGACCACTGTCTGGTTTGTGCCACAGCTGTTTTTGTTACGCCCCCACGACCCGAGGAGGCAAGACGACGACTGTGGCACTACTCGTCGGCAGACTGGGATGGAATGCGGGAGTACTTCGCATCCATCCCTTGGGCTCAACGCTGCTTTGAGAACAGGGATCCATCAGAGAGCGCTACTGCTGTCGCTGGTGAAATCACCCTGGGTATGGAATATCATATTCCATACAGTGATGTCACGAGCGGTGGCAGGAAAAGGCCCTGGTTCGGTCGTGAATGCGCTGATGCTGTTGAACGCAAACAGACAGCGTACCGCGCTTGGACCAGGGCTCGCACTCTCCACGACCCTAACGTGGATCACCTGAAGGCAGCGTTCAACTAAGCCACAAAGGTCTGCAAGAGGGCATACTTAAGAGCGGATGCCCAGCGCGTCGCACGGTTCGGCCAGGAACTCATGGCGCATCCTACGGGCAGTCGTAGCTATTGGCGCCTGGCCAAAGCCGTGCAGTCCAACTTCTGCCAGACCTTGCTGCCCCCTCTGAGGTATCCGAATGGATCACTGGCTCATCGGCCGTAGGAGAAAGTGCAAATCTCTTTGCGGCCAACTCCCGAATTGATGACTGCGGTTCGCAGCCGCCTAACATTGCCAACTGCGGCTACACCATGCCTGATATATGTATCAGGCAACAAACCGTTCGTGCGATACTGCAGTCTCTCGATGTTCGGAAAGACAGTGGACCTGACGGCATCCCAGCTGTGGTCCTTAAAAAATGTGCAGCGGAGTTGTCTCCCACGCTTACGCGCCTATACCGGACGTCTTACGCCGCAAGCATTGTGCCTGAGGCTTGGAAGGAGGCGAACGTTCAAACGATTCCCAAAAAGGGGGACCGTTCCGAGCCAAGCAACTATCGTCCCATAGCTATCACCTCGGTGCTCTCCAAGGTGTTCGAGCGGATTATAAACACCCAAATTGTCCGCTACCTGGAGGATCAATCGTTGATCAATGATCGCCAATACGGCTTTCGGGCTAAACGATCAACGGGTGATCTTCTAGCGTTCGTCACGCACCTCTGGGGTGAAGTTATGGACAAGCACGGCGAGTCTTTGGCTATCAGCCTTGACATAGCCAAAGCTTTCGACAGAGTCTGGCACCGGTCTCTTCTTTCCAAGCTTCCGGCCTATGGCTTGCCCCCTCAACTGTCCACCTGGATTGCAAGTTTCCTGCAGAAGCGTCGTATTCGGGTCCTTTGCGACGGTCGCGCTTCCAAATTTATGCAGGTCAATGCAGGAGTGCCTCAGGGTTCTGTCTTATCCCCTACGCTCTTTCTTCTGCATATCAATGATATGTTGAATCTCGGCAACATACATTGTTATGCGGACGACAGTACCGTGCATGGGCGATATCTCGGACATCCTGGGGCCAAATAGGCTGAGGTTGAGGGGAAAAGGCAGAATCTTGTCGTTGAACTTGACCAGACCTTGGACCGCATCTATGAATGGGGTGCCAAGAACTTCGTCGAGTTCAACGCCAAGAAGACCCAGGCATGCGCGTTCTCAACAAAAAAGTCTCCGTTCCTTCCCCTCCCTTCTCTGAAGAACACTCCACTGGTGATACGTGACAGTCTCTCCATCTTAGGTATGGATCTTTGCCGCTCCCTTAATCAGAAAACCTATATCGAGAGCGTCATTAAGCAAGCTTCGCGAAAACTCGGAGTTCTGAACAGGGTGAGGCGGTTCTTCACGCCTGGGCAACTGTGCCTATTGTATAAGGCACAAGTGCGCCCTTGCGTGGAGTACTGTTCTCATCTTTGGGATGGCTCCGCGCAGTACTTGCTGGACGCTCTCGACCGGTTACAGCGGCGGGCTGTCCGTATCATCGGACATCCAGAGATCACGAGTTCACTGGAACCTCTGCAACTCCGTAGGGACATTGCCTCATTGGCATGTTTCTACAGAATTTACCACGGGGAGTGCTCTGAAGAGTTATTCCACCTTATCCCGCCCTTTCCTTTCCTATCCAGAACAACGCGTGCTGGGCTAAGATGCCATCCTAGAGTCGATTAGAGCGCGTACCAAAAAGTTTCGGTCCTCATATCTCTGCCGAACGACCAAGGCATGGAATTCTCTGCCAAGACACGTGTTTCCTTCTTCCTTCAATCCTGGGTTCTTTAAGCGGGGCGTGAAAAAGCATCTTCTCAGGCCGTCAAAGTAGAGACCTCAACATCGCCTCGGCTACTGTGGGGGCGATGTGGAGGCCACTGCTCTTAGACCACACGACTGCTTACCATCAGGTGGAGTGTGGTCATTTTGACGAGCAAAATAAAAAACAAAAAAAAAAACGACTCATATTCAGCGCCAATATGACGAGAATCAAATGGAGTATTTTTTATGACGATAGCAAATCAGTATAATAGTTCTATAGAGGTCAGTGGCGCTTCAAGCCATTCACAAATGAATAGACACCAAATTCAACAAAATCAGCTTCCTAGTTTAGGCGGTTTGGTAGTATATACTTAGTACATTAATAGACTGGACATATCATAAGTCTGCATTTTCGCTTTGGCAAAGCCGGGTAAAGAGCGTTTTATTTCTTTATCAGGCAAACCCGATATAAGTCTGTCTGTCGAATGACAGGCACATTAGGGTTATCCTAGTATGTCTAGGCATATTACTAGTGAGTTTCAGTTCTAGTGACCCACCAACAATTTAAGGCAGCGAGTTGGCACACTATGATAGGTTTAGTCGGTAGGGACTTACCATCTTTCCCCGGGTGAGTTCACATACACGCTTCGCTCCCCTGTCCCTCAAAAAGGTATACGTAAATGCATTTCGCCACAAAAAAGGCATACTACTAGTAGGTTAACACCAAGGAAGGAAAAGGCAATCCTAATGAACAAACACTTACTGCCTGCTGTATATTTTCTGGTAAATCAGCGGGTTGGTGAAGGTGGGCTCGTCGAGTTCGTTGTGTCCCCAACGCCTGAAGCAGTTGTAGTCGATGAACACATCCTTGCGGAACTGCCTCTGGTACTCGAACGCGATGTTCGTAGCCTTTACTACTAACTGCAAAGTGAAAGATTTAAGGAATAGAGAAAATCTGCAACTGCCTGTTTGACCTAGTGGTGTGATTTGGCGCATGTTTGCAACTGATCGTGATAATTGCTTTTCGGATTTTTCAAAAACAGAAATTCATGGCTGTTTTTGTTACAGTAAGTAGAATGAGCAAAAAATATAAGATTAAAATTTATTTATTTATAACAAATTGTTTATTACATAAACAATGACAAATTAAATAAAATGTTTTTTTTTTATTTCTAAATGAAAAACAGATAATGATTTTTAAAACAAAAATGGTTCCTTAATATTAATTATAAGTGGTAGAAAATGATTGTTAATTAACAAATGCGATTTAAGCAATAAAATATATTTGTCGGCGTAAGTCCATATAACCAATTATTTTAATACATCAATTTAGCGCTAATTGGCTTATAATCAGGTCTCTATTTATTTACTAAGATTATTTCATGATTACGACATTGTTTATGCGAGTTTTACCAGTTATTGCTTAAAATGAGTTGTAATGGTTTGTTGTTGTTCGAGATGACAGACTTATAAACTCATTATAATCTAAACATTAATTTTGAAGTAATTAAGCAACTGCTAAATTCATAACTTGATTTTTCAACAGTAACGAATTGATTTCTAGATATTTTTGTTGAGTTTAAAGTAGTTCGAATATGTTGGCGCAAGTCCATATAACCAATTATTTTAATACATCCATTTACCGCTGATTGACTTATAATCAGGTCTCTATTTTATTTACTAAGCTTATTTCATAATTACCACATTGTTTATGCGATTTTTACGAGTTATTGCTTAAAATAAGACTTGTAATGGTTTGTTGTTGTTTGAGACGACAAACTATTACTCATTATAATTTAAACATTCATTTTGAAGTAATTAAGCAATTGCTAAATTCATAACTTGGTTTTTAAGCAATAACGAATTGATTTCTAGATATTTATGTTGAGTTCAAAGTATTTCGAATACTTTCAAGTTCAAGATTAAATTGAAGAGTCAAACAGTCGGTTATTAAAACATTTGAATTGAAATTAAAATGTTCTAAATATTAAAAATGGTTTGTTGATTTTTGTAAATAATTAACGTAATTAAATTAGCTATTAAGGAAGTGTGTGTTAAAATAATAGTGAAATATTGTGATTATGTATTGACCTCCCAACGCCCGCCATCTTGAGCGCGTTTGGCGTTGAAAAGTTAAGCATTCTATTACGAGTCCTCACAGAGGAAAGATCTCTTTACAAATTGTAATCTTGTGAGTACTTAATTTAATATTGAGTTTTACTGTGTTGCTTTACATAGTTAAGATTAAGATTGTGCTTAAGAATTATAAGTGTTTATTATCGAAAGCGTGTTTCATTGTTTGCAATGAGTGATCCGTCTATTGAGAATAGTGACGTCAGCTCTGCTGACGTCACAGCTTTTAAAAACCCTGCTGGAATCGATGATGCGTTATATTTTTTAAGGAACGATTATTCTTTTAAAAAAATCTTTATTTGAATCATAAATTAAGATCCGTTTTCGATCGTATTTTCATCCCTCTGGGAAAATGATAAATATTGGTCCTACAATTCCAGGAGTTGAGACCT
The DNA here is from genome assembly GCA_963564715.1 of Catocala sponsa. Taxonomy (NCBI): domain Eukaryota; kingdom Metazoa; phylum Arthropoda; class Insecta; order Lepidoptera; family Erebidae; genus Catocala; species Catocala sponsa. The sequence continues at coordinate 6,007,468 of OY751337.1, forward strand.
TTTTTAGGAAATTTCCTCTTCTTTCTGAATATTTTTTAGATTTTAACAATCTCAATTAGTTTTTGAGATATTTGCAAAAAACTAAACACCTTGTTTCTTTTTTTGTAAATTGTTTATAACTTTGCAATTTTTGCAAGCGAACTTGATTTTTTTTCTAAAATATTCTACATGCCATTACGAATCGAATGACACCTCGATCATATTTTTCCAAGACTGCTGAAAAAGTTTACCAAAAAAGCACTTCTTGACTAGAGTACATATGAAATGTAGTAAAGTGGCAAGTATGTACAAAATTTACTTTTTTTCTAGTATCTATTAGAGTTTCAGCCATACATACATAGTGTACTGGATGGTCAACTTCATCGTGGAAAACTTTAAAACATGCAGCATTTTCATCAAGTTTTAATTTATTATTAAAGTAAGCATTAAGCTATAAACAACTTCTCCGGCTAAATAGAGTTTGTAAAACTTTACACTGGTTCAAGATTATTAGAAAAGTTTATATATGCAAGTCTCCTTATCATTCTCAGTTACAAAGCGAGTGATAATAGACTACATCTTATTATACATATAAGTTCTAAAGTCACATAGATGTGCCACTATTTCCATCTATCCTGAGTAGATAATACGTGTATAATAATAGTTTAAGTATAGTAATTATTGCAAGTTGTATAAAGAAGACGACTGGTCCATTAAATAAATAAATATTAAAAAGATAAAAAAATATTCCAACGAGAATTCTTAAACTTCCTCTTTTGATTATACAACTAAATGTCTTTACCTATGTTTGGGATCGAACCTTAAGCATTTGCCGCATTGTTAGGAAACATAGGTACGTGCAGTAAATAAACATAGAGACTTACTTCAGGATGGTCACCGTTGACATGTATGACGGGCGCGGATATCGCCTTCGCTAAGTCGGTCACGTACCGACACGAGCGTCCACGTGCCGCCGGCAGTGTGAAACCTACCTGAAAAATACATATAGATATAGAATAAGTATAGATTAAACTACGCAAATCAAATTTGATTATACTACAAGACATTGCGACGAATACTCCCTTAGACACTAACAAAACGTCGAGATAAGATTTTTTATTTTGTAAAATCAATATGATTTTACTTTTTATTAATTACTGTGTCATAGGGAATGGATACAAAGAACACAGAGACTTACAAATACAATATACATATAGTAAAATATAAACTATTCAGAAAGCTGTATACTAAATAAACTTTAAGTAGTTTCATTATGCGTGAACGTCAGGAAAGCTTTGGTTAATTTCTTAAAACTAACTCTGCATTTATGACATAATTTGGAGGTGAGGAGCCAGCTTCGGATTGCCTAGCCTCTGTTAAGGGACAGCCTGGTCGCGGGATTTCTGGCGTTCCTTTAGTTGCAAAATTCTGCTACGAACATAAAATATGCGTCGACACATGTTTCGCTTCAGGGCGAGGCATCGTTAGGACAGTTTGGCAACGAATGAGCGATGTATAGTTGAACGAACTGGCTCGTCTTTATTGTGGCTGATGTATATGCTAGTTGAACCTTACTTGGTTATTGACTACGACGTGTAACGAGCCTCCGATGTTGAAGTGCGGCGTTTGCGACAGCATCAGCGTTTCCTGGTTCACTCCTTGACCAGTGAAGGCGGCGTCGCCGTGTATCTAAAGATACATGGATGTCATTATAATTATACTAGTAGTGCAGAGAACATTTTATCTACGCTTTTTATGCATATAACGCGTACGGAGGAGTGTGCTTGTTAGTACCAGTACGACTATTATATAGTAGACTTTACTTAAGTCTTTTTTATTCTTTTATAGACGTTGTATTCAGAAAATGTTAAAGAATTTATGAATTATTGACCACTAGGGTCGCCCAGTGATTGAAAATACAAAATATACTTTTATATTTTACTAGCTTTTGCCCGCGGCTTCGCTCGCGTTAACTTAGAATTTGACAATCAATTCGGGTTGCACTCTGCTTGTAATAATATAATTCAGTCATGATTCGAAAGACACGTATTGCCATCTATTATCATAAGAACGTTATTGTTGTTTTATTAAAGGTAGCCTATGTCCGTTTCTGTACACATGACAATATATATGTAAAATTTCAGAGTGATCGGTTCAGTGGTTTAGGCGTGAAAAGGTAACAAACAAACTCATTTTCGCTTTTAAATATTAGTTAGGATTAGGATTAATACTTTCTTCACTCATTCTAAATATTAACTGAGTTATAGTTACGCCAATTACACACTTTTCCATACTCACAATATGCTTGAAAAAGGATAGATACTTACAAAGTTTTGTTTACCTACATGTATTATTATATTCATTGCAGAAGTTTCGAAAAGTAGAAAAACATGTGCTTAAACATTTAGAAATTACCGGACTGCAAAATGAGGCATGGTTCAAGAAATGTTTTGTCCTTGCTAATTGATCAATAGAAATTATACTAACCTGTACATTTAGAACTCTATCGCCCATTCTCGTAGTACCGTCCTCTGAATAGTCTCCTTCTCTTAGACGAAGCTGCTTAGATCTCGCTTTGCCCATAGATACTGGATTTGCTGCCTGGAACATTAACAATATATTTTTTAAGATTATCTTCGCTGGCTGTGATTTTTGTCCCGCGTAATATTGGACGAGCCTATTCCCGTCTATCGGGCGCTGACTCTGCTGCAACTGTGAATTATTAGCGCCACCGAGGCAGTGACATATATTTTATGCGTCATTATATACAGTCTGCGAACGTATCTCTTCTCTACAGAAACTTGCACCCGAGTAATCTTGTATTGTTACCCCGTAATTACGTTTCCAAGTTTCTTAGGAAGGAGTTGTGCTGTCAGGAGTGGATCAGCAAGTTTTATCATTTGTGCTGGCAACATAGCGACTACGTTTTAGAGACGAGAATTTCCAATACTCGAGATACCCGAGTATTAAAAGCGTTCCAGGTGTTACAAGAGCCTTTAGGTTGCAGTTATCGTTTACCACCACGCGAAAGTAGGTACATACATATGTGCTCGAATAATCATGAGTTCCTAAGGTGAGTATTCTAAGCTTTTTAAAGGAGCGTTCTTTTGTCAGAAAAAAGTTTTCTGATTTGTGCTGGCAAGAAAGCGAATACTAGAGTCTCGCTGATTTCAGCATGAATGGGCTGGGCCGGCTCGATCGTGGAAGGACTACCCTCTCACAGAATATCGACGTCAAATAGCAGTATTCCTACTGTTGTGTTTCGTTCGGTGAGTGAGTGCCGGAGGCCCAATCACCCTCTTCCCCCTTCCCGCTCCTTCTCCTTCCCACTTCCTTTCCTAAAGGATCGGCAACGCGCAAGTGATGCCTCTGATGTTGCAGGCGTCCAGAGGCTACGGTGACCATTTACCATCAGGTGGCCGTTTACATTTTTGCCATCAAAAAAAAACTTTTTTGATTGACGCTAGGGATGCATGCGGCCATGGTGGAGCAAGCGTCTTTAGGCTACGGCTATTGTCTACTAACAAGCTTTGTGTGTAATACACCTCGAGTACTACTTACTTCTTTGAGGCAGGCAATAAAATGGCAATAAAATGTTTTTATTTTATTTATTTTATTTTATAGGCAGTCTATATATGTAGGGAATATATGTAACAAACATAATTACCTCCAAATGTGATGGGTTGTTCAATAAGGATACTCTGACCGATTTGTCTTTTACTTTGATATCATTTGAAACACCTGAAATTAAAAGTAGCACTTAATAAGATAAGAAAGGGATTAAATATAATGATCAGCAAAAATACTAATTGGTCAGCAAATATTGCACAGCATAACGAGCATCTATACGCCTCAAATCACTGCATTCCGTCTCGGAAGTGTTAGATTCCTTTTTTTAAACCCACCCAAAAATAGGAGCCCCGCGAGCCGGGGCTCCGTCGACTTAGTTTGATCTCTTTAAAGTTTAATAAGCTTTTTTTGCTGCGCAATTAGTATTTTTTTGCTGTGCAGTTAAATACTACCCGATAAGAAAAATATGTTTTGTAATTTGTCTTCTAATATTTGTAGAAGATATCTAATATTAGGTGGCCTTCTATCTATAATTTGTAGAAGATATCTAATATTAGGTGGCCTTCTATCTATAATTTGTAGAAGATATCTAATATTAGGTGGCCTTCTATCTATAATTTGTAGAAGATATCTAATATTAGGTGGCCTTCTATCTATAATTTGTAGAAGATATCTAATATTAGGTGGCCTTCTATCTATAATTTGTAGAAGATATCTAATATTAGGTGGCCTTCTATCTATAATTTGTAGAAGATATCTAATATTAGGTGGCCTTCTATCTATAATTTGTAGAAGATATCTAATATTAGGTGGCCTTCTATCTATAATTTGTAGAAGATATCTAATATTAGGTGGCCTTCTATCTATAATTTGTAGAAGATATCTAATATTAGGTGGCCTTCTATCTATAATTTGTAGAAGATATCTAATATTAGGTGGCCTTCTATCTATAATTTGTAGAAGATATCTAATATTAGGTGGCCTTCTATCTATAATTTGTAGAAGATATCTAATATTAGGTGGCCTTCTATCTATAATTTGTAGAAGATATCTAATATTAGGTGGCCTTCTATCTATAATTTGTAGAAGATATCTAATATTAGGTGGCCTTCTATCTATAATTTGTAGAAGATATCTAATATTAGGTGGCCTTCTATCTATAATTTGTAGAAGATATCTAATATTAGGTGGCCTTCTATCTATAATTTGTAGAAGATATCTAATATTAGGTGGCCTTCTATCTATAATTTGTAGAAGATATCTAATATTAGGTGGCCTTCTATCTATAATTTGAATGTAGTATCATTTGAATTCTGCTTAATATCTGAACTGCTCTAGTGTCGTAACGTTGACTATACCGCTAATTTCCGCAGTTAAGTTAGTGTTTCCGATTGGCAGAATCTAGATTAGCACATATCGCATGGAATTTACCGATTAACGCGTGATTCAGCAACATCGGACAGAACCGATGGCTGTTGGGGCAGAATGGCTCTGGAGTGGCGGCCACGCATTGGAAGACGCAGCAGGCGTAGGCCAAGGTGGATCGACGACTTGCCGCCGTAAGGGCCGCGGGAAGCGGTTGGATGCGGGTGGCCCAAGTGGCCCAGAGTCCAGCAGTGGACGTCTTTCGGCTGAGATGATGATGATGATGAAGCAAAATACATCCAAACATCTTCACACACTTTTTTTACCATACCTATACCTACCAAACTTTTTAGCAATAGCAGGTAGGTAGTAGGATAAGCTATTAATTTGGTAAAGAATTTTGATTTTTCATGTTATAATTTAATTATTTAAAGCATTTACGCAATATCAAGTCAATATATAAAAAACGCACCTTCCATATAACATAAAATACAGTCGCAAATAAACAACTATTTACAATACTCAGAACTGAGCAATAATTTCCGATATCAAATAACAGTTTTATGGGAAAAATTAGTTTATTGAATAACGGGGAAAATAATATTGTATGAAAGCGCTTTACCTCCTTTTTCCGTAAAATCGAACGTTGAAAATAAATGAAACGGAATATTTTAAAAATCGTTTCATGTTTATGTTCAAGGTTTAATTTAATTTTGAAATGAAGCTACCTAGTTTATAAGGCTTTTATTGCGGACTTTTACTATTTTAATTTGTCAGGTCTTAGAATACTAGACATTATTAAAAGTCTATTGTGTCCAGCCGCTGTGTGCTGTAACTCAAAAGGTTAATATTATTTAAGAAAACTCTCTGTAGTTACACTTTCCATAACGTTTCAACTGCTTTTGAGCAGCCATAGTCACAGGAGACTATTTTTTCAAATATAATATTGTAGTTTAATAATAACGCGTAAAATTCGCGTCAACGTAAGACGATGATTTCATTTCGCTGGTTTTCATTAATGTTATCTTTTGCAGCACGTATATAGCCGGTTGTAATTTACTTTTTTATTTGTATGCAATCGTGACGTCAGCATTTTAATATTGGGTTGTCTTGAATACATTTCAATATCATTGGCGTCGAGTATACGCTCAAAGGCTGTGAACATTAACATATAACCTAGTTATTTTTACACATAAGTTTTCTCTCTTATTTCTATGGGATCTTAACGCTTCGATCGCTCACCACACTCACTCACTAAATTAAAAATATTTGTTTTATTATGTCGCTTACGTTTTATGCTGACGTTATATATACACATATAACGCCAATGTGTATCTACTGTTTACTCCTACAAAAAATGTGAGGATTCGTTATATTATTTCCTAATTTTATGATTTTTGATCCAAACAATACTTCATTTTAAAGTTTATAAGGTTTATAAGGAAGGTAGAATTTAACTGAGATTTTTGAGCTAAAGCTGTTAAAACGTCAAACATATAGGTACCCCAAATAAATGTTATCTGACGATTGAAAAATCGACCCTCAGACGTTAAATTAACATATCCTGCAAACACGAAACATATTACAATTTTGAAGTGTAAGATTGTTGTTCCCTGTTCCTTTACGGTGGGCAAGCTTGTTTCTTGGTTCCTCAAAACATCGTCTTGTCCACGACTGGTGGTTATTACTTTCTATCAGGTAGGCCAACTTCAATGTGTTTTATCGTAATGACAAAGTTTTCATGCTTGCACGTTTTCCAGTAGGAGGCTGGCCGTCTTTTAAAGCTGGTTATTTAATGTGTAGGCACGAGACAGCGTATTAACAAGTATATTTATCCCGCTCTTGCAGAGGCAATTACAATATTTTAAGACAGTTCAAGAGATGGTGGTATGGACATAGAGACAATAACTCGAAACCGATAAATTTCTAGTTTTATTGGAGAAATAATGGTTGGTAGTTAGTCCTATTAATGCTTTAAACTTACTTAAATGGGTCGCAATATCGCAGACTGAATTTGCTTCGTCAGGGAATTCTGGCTTCCCGCTGAGTTTATGGAATAACAAGACCGGTGGACACTGCAGGAGACCGCTGAGTGCATTCAGCTTACCGCGGTGAGCCATCGCCAACATGATCTGCTCTACGCCTTCTGTAATTAGAAATAATATTATAATAATGATAGGTTTATAAAGTCTGAACGCTTGCATCTCGTATAGAGCTCGCGTAAAGCCTGATCGACGCTTCGCGTGATCAGAATGCTAGTCTTTTCCTGGCCCAAAGAATCAGAAGCGCCTTTTCACCTGACAGTGCTGCCAGCCTTTTAAGAACGTTACCAATTGAAACCGATGCTGACAAATATTACGACGCTTAAACCAGTTTTGTAAATAATTACAGGAAAATATTTATATTAATATGTTTAATAATAATAATAATATTCTATCACATACACACAACACCATCTAGCCCAAACTAAGCAGAGCTTGTACTATGGGTACTAGACAATGGATAAACATACATATATATACTTTTTTTTGTAAATGCTTACATATTATACATAAAAACACCCAGACCAAAACAAACGTCTATGTTCATCCACACAAATGTTTGAATTGTGCGGGCATCGAACCCGCGACCTCAGGCGTGGCAGTCGGTTACACTAACCACTACGCCATTGAGAACTCGAGAGGAGTATAGCATCTTTTTTTAATGACCAGATACCATACTTCATGTTTAGAGGGGTACTTTACAAACATTCAAACAACGGACAAACTCCTAGGCTAGCAACATGTAGTTGTTGTAGATGATACAAATTGTTGAGACCCTTGTGGGTGTGCATCCGTTACACTCGGCGCACTGACAGACAACAGTGGTAAAGCAACCTCTAGAATCACTTCACTTTAATATTTGTTACTAGTTTTCAGCCGCGGCTTTGCTCGCGTAAATGTAGGTTAAAAATAAAAAAAATAAAAAAATCTTAGGTTAGGTTGGCAACAGTTATTTTTTCTGGATGAAAGGTACCCTATATCCTATTCTGTACCCATGACAAAGTGTATGCAAAATATCATGTTGATCAGTTGAGTAGTTAAGGCGTAAAAGCGTAACAAACAAACAAACAAACAAACTAATTTTTGCATTTATAATATTAGTTAGGATTAGGATTGTAGCTTTTTTAAAATACTCGTAAAATACCGGCCATATTCGAATATTTGAGACGTATATGAATCTGAGTTTATTATTTTAGAAAACTATTTGTTTTTACACTTTCCGTAACGTTCCAACTGTTTTTCAGCAGCCATGGTCATAGGTAGACTATTTCTCCAAATATAATATTATATTTTAAATTTAACGCGTAACATTCGCAACAATATACTATTAATTAATGTTGTTGAAAAATATGTGTGTATAGTTTTATATTTAATTTCTGAATGCAAACTCAGATTTCAAATTTGTATGCGAGTCTTTATCTGCTTTACATCGTATATTTTTGCTACATTTCATGAATTCATTCCGTTGTCGTATAAAACATGAAACGTTATTTTTTGGTTCAATGGAGCAATCAGTAAGTCGAAATCATCTACAGCAGTGTGCATTTTTCATTTTAAATGTTTGAGATGAAAATGCTGTATTAAATTTGTTTACTTACTGCTTGTTTTAAAAGGACCATCTATATTTTTGTATTTCGAGTATTATTTTATCTATAAGTACGAAATTATAAGGAGAATTATTGAACATTTGTAAAAACATATTACATTAAATCCCCATCCTTCTTTTCCAAGAAATTAAGTCTTAGGAAAACTATATGTCGTCACACTTGTTCTCGGTTATCGTTTCGTTTTACGAATTAATTGAACAGCCCCTAATTCATTAACACTAAAGATGTTCAGCAGTACCCAATGTCTGTTAAGAATGATATAAAACCGTTTTAAATAAAAGATCGTAAGCTGATTACAACCAAGCCATTAAAATGGGCGATGTCTAACAAAATTCGGCATTGTGGTATTTCGTAGACCGTACTATAATTAAAATTGTCATTCTGTTTTATGAGAGCTTTAGTTAAAAACAAGTGGCAGACGTTTTGATTGCCTTAATTATTGACTTAGGGCGTAATGAATTGATTATTGTTCTTTGTTAATGAATCCTTTTATTTGGTCGTCCTTTTTCGAGGACTTTAGTATGTTTCGAGATAAAATTGTTGAATAAAACCTTTGTGCGATAAAAATATAATACAATATTTTATTTATTTAGGACAGGCGAGGTAATTCTTTTAAATATTTTTGTCCATACCTAGATGATGGAGTAGGAATCAGAATAGCCTATTGGGAGACCGAATGCCAGCTCACAGCGCGTTTCTTTGACATTTTGAAGTTATGTGCGTAATAAATATTTAATAAACGCTTGTTTTAACGGTGAAAGAAAACATCGTGACAGAATCTGCATGACTGAGAGTTCTTTATAGTATCCTTAAAGGTTCTGTTAAAAAGCCATATGCACAGCCGTTTGACAGTTTATAATTTAACTGCCTCTGTGGTGCAACGGTGGCGAACGTGACTGCTGTGCGTGATCTCGGGTTCGAATCCGGATTCGGGTTAAGATATCTCAATAGCAGCCCGGAGTAAGGAAGATGGCGGTGTTGTGCGGACACCCCCGTGCCTCGGTTGGTACTGCTCCTGATCTCTCGCCGGTCGTGGTGGATTACCGTCCCATCGGATCATGAGAGTTAAGGAATAGAGCGTGCACTTGTCTTTGCGCACACGCTTGGGCACTATAATAATATCTCCTGTGCAGATGGCCAGTCTCCGTGACCGAAATTCGGTCTGGAGAACATTATAAATAGGACTGATATTATTATAATCAGAATAGCCTGAAAATGTCATGTATTTTTAAAGACTTAGCCAGATATAATAGTGCTCCTTGTGTACTTCGAAGCTATACTTTTCTGTTTTGTTGAGGTTGGATGACGCGTTGGTTTATATAGTCACTTCGTCCATGTTAGTATGCTAATCAAGGGTGAGCGCTCTACAGACGACAAAAATTTGTTTGCACTAATAGTTTAGCCGAGTTTAAATGTTCTTTGTGTCCATTGTTTAATATATATAAAATCCTGAAAGGCAGGCATTAACTGTAAAAGATACGTTGAACGTAATATTTTAAGATTTGTTGCCCTAAAAACGGAGCTAAGAAACTAAAAATCCATTAAAAAAAGGACCACTTACCAGAAGTAGTCAATCTAAATAGCGTAGAGAAAATCGTAAGAAGAGATTCGGCGCCTTCTCCGCAGTACCGCTTCACTGATGGGTATTTTACAGCTAGGAATTTATCCCACGCCTGGGATTCGAGTAACTCTTTCGCTATCTCGAGTTGCCGGCTTTTGTCCAGAGTATCTACGCCACTCTCTATGCGTTGGGCAAACCATTCTCGTTCCGCTTCTGACTATAAAATAAACATTCTAAGTGATAAAATTAGGGTATTGTTAAAGTCTTAAATTGGTTTTTTATATTTAGAAAGAAAGAAAGAGTTTTATTAAAATTAGGGTATTTTTAAAGCCTTAACTTGGTCCTTTATATTAAGAAAGAGTTTTGGGCATTAGCCCGCCATGCCCTTCCTATTGTATATTTTGTAGTTATTGCTAGCAATTTAGGTTACGTTGCAGAGGTTAATGTACCATTCCAAGACTATGTGTTTAGGCTTATATGCGTATTAAATAATGGGTGGTATTAAACTGTTCCTCAATTTTTTGCCTTTGTTCCACCAAAAATACTAATTGCACACCAAAATATGCTTACTAAAATATTTTAAAGAGATCAAACTAAGTCGACGGAGCCTCGCTTCGCGGGGCTCCTATTTTTGGGTGGGTTTAAGAAGGAACCTAACATAACCTAACCCTTCCGAGACGGAATGCAGTGATTTGAGGCGTATAGGTGCTCGTTATGATATATTTTAGTAAGCATATTTTGCTGCGCAATTACTATTTTTGGTGGTCATTATATTTAATCCCTTAAATAATTTATTATCGCTCGCTTTAATGGCGTAGAAAAACATTTTGAGGAAACCATAATTTTGTGTTTCTACCATGACCAATAAGTAAGATAACGCGATAAAATCCGTATATAGTAGTTTAATTTCAATGAATAACATTCGCGTAAACAAAAGACAATATTATATCCAGACCCTTTAAGGAGGAGCTGTGTAATCCTTTAAAGGGTTCGCAACGTGCGAGTATAAAGTATTATTTAATTGTTGAATATATTTGAATATCAATCGATGTTTGGATATCCGGTATGCTGCATCTTTGACCACGAAAATAGATATCGCGCGCATTTGCATTCGATTATCGAATTCTTATTCAAATGTGACGCAGTATGCTGATATTGCAATACATTTACATAACAAGCCAATCCAAAGACGCTATACCATAACCCTGAAAATATTGACGTGCATTCGAATAGTCTATTCCGGGGAATTTTAAATCATTCGAATGAAACTTTCGATTGTTTTTGGTAATATATAACAAAATCCCAGCAAGCCAGCGCAGCGGTTAGGAATGCGACTGCTGTGCATAAAATCTCAGACTTGATTACTGCGTCGTGTAAAGTCTACTTGAACTTTTCTGGCAACAAATTCTCAGTATCAGAAGGAATGTGGACAGTGTCCGGTAGACAGTTTAACGCTTGTATTCACTACGTTTGTCGGTGAAGCGTTAATTGAGTTATGGCACTAGTCGTAAGGTAACTCTGGGGATAATTAATTAAAAGAATGTTCTCTGGTACACAATTGACTGTTTACTTACCGAAATCCCCGTGAGAACCTTTCAGTCCGACCAGTGCGCAGTAACTGATCGGCCACACATTCGTTCACGCACACATACATTTTTGCTTGCCTTGCAATCAGCCTTACATACTTAGCGTTCCTGCACACGATGCCGTCACCGCGCCGTCGCCGTCGCCGCGCCGACGCCGCGCAATTACACTGTAGATACGAGTCGCGCGAAGCCCGCCACCACGCCGTCGCCGCGCCGCCACCGCGCGCGTTCCCTCTGTTTGATTCATTCCATTACCGGCCGCGTACGAACGTGCACGTACGTAACGGCCGGTAATGGAATGAATCAAACAGAGGGAACGCGCGCGGTGGCGGGCTTCGCGCGACTCGTATCTACAGTGTAATTGCGCGGCGTCGGCGCGGCGACGGCGACGGCGCGGTGACGGCATCGTGTGCAGGAACGCTAATAGGTTCGCCTATTATTATCTCTATGTCTCTGCCTAGATCTTTGGGGTTACAGTCGTGTTTGTATGTAAGTCCAGCAGCTGAGGCGCTCATAGCCAGTTGCACTCATTGATCGATAAACGATTAGCGAGGTTAAGTACCGTTGGGTGCGGTTAGTCTATAGATGGGTGACCGCTTAGTGGTATTTCATCTGAGCATCTTCGTGCTTCGGAGGGCACGTAAAAAGTCGGTCCCGGTTGTTGCCAAATTGACAGCAGTCGTTAAGCCATGTCAGAGGTCTACGGGCGGCTTGAACAACTCTTGACAACAGGTTGGCCACTAACCACACGAAAAGAAAAGAAAGAAAGAATAATTCTTCGCAAAACTATTTGTCTTTTTTTTGTATTCTGTATTCCATAAAAATAAGTGAAAGTTCTTATTGAATTTGCAAACAAATCAAGCGAAAAAGAAGCGTTAATTCTATTTGAATGGAACGCCTGGTGGAAACCGTTTGCAGTCCTTAATTTAATAAGTTTAAAACTAATTTACGTTTGAGAAATTAACATTATTCTTGGCTTTCCAATTTAAAATGTTAATTTGATTAGAAATGGGGCAGAAGGGCAGCAGACCCTTCATTAGCGCTGAACCATAAGGTACTTTTAAACTAAATTTTTACCAGCAATTCATGTTAATTAATATATTGATGTCTGTGCTTATCAACCATACCACCAATCGCATCAGAACTACTTCTTGGAGGCTATATGCAATTAAATAGTCTAGAAAGTATTATTATTTGTTGAATAGTCTATATTCAATTTATTTATCCTACTACAACTACATTATTTAACCTATTAAATCGCAGCGGCACACCGATGGTCAGACAGTAACACCATATATTTTTAATTATGTTTGTTATTCTAGGACTGGACAGATTAATAAATTATTTTTGTCTAGCTGTAGACAAAAATAATTTATTAATCTGTCCAGTCCTGTAGACAAAAATAATTTATTAAGCTCGTAAAATAAATTATTGAAGTGAAAACTTCTTTAGGCGCGTTGAGCACTTCATGGGTGAACAGAAATGATTGAACTCGCCTCATCGTCACGCTTCGTCATCGTCACGCTTCCACGCTTGCCATTTTTGAATTATTTTAGAATATTAACAATATCTCAGAAATGGTGCGTCCTACGCAAAAAATAACGAAATTTTGATCCCCTTAATAACGCTCAATAGAGTATCAGGAATCCGGCCCGCCCACCTTTTTTATTCTTTTCTTTTTGTTTATAAAGAAGGGTTTATGATCAAGGATAGGATTAAAGTTTTAGTTTTTACTTCAATCGGCCCCAAAGACTGCCTCAATTTTTTATTTTAATTTATTTTATTTTCCTGTTACAAATTACTAGTATTTTTGTTAATCCCTCCAGTTGAGCAAATATGTGTTAATAGTGTGTTCTTTCTACATGTCCAAACCAGATTAACATACCCTTTTTTATTCTTGTCACTACATCTTATAATACTTTCTACATTTTATAATTAAATGTATAATATGTAATGTTCCGTACTCACCTCTAAATACGCAAACTCATAAGAGATAGGTCCACAATATATGCTCTCCAATTCATCCACAAGCTTCTGTACTGACTGTTTGCCATCATATCCATACAATAAACCTAAGTCAACAGCATCGTCGGAACGAAGCCCGTATCTTGATATGTTCAACTCTTTGACGGTTCTGAAATGATATTTACGAAGTCAAACTTTGTGCATTACATTTTATTATGTCATTGGAAATATACGTAATGGTTATCGGAAACGTATAAAATGATGGCAGGAAAATTACGGTTGAATTGACTGCTTTGTTGGTCCAGTAAGGTTGGGCAAGTGTATTTTGGGATTAGTGTTACAGGAAATTCACCCATAATTATGAAAATTATAGAAAAAGAAATATTATACGAAAATCGGTTCGGTCTATTGACAACGTTGTTTGAATTGACTTAGTGATTTATGGACACCATCTCGTTAAAAATGTTTTGATGTACAAATATGGCGGCAGCAGATGTGAGTGAATAAAATATTTAGCAATTATACATACATTTCGTATTTTCGTGAAAAAATAATCAATTAATGATTTTACTATGTAAGAATACCTCATATTTATTTGTTTACGTAACACAATTTACTCTAATATGAGTACGTCGTATCTTGTAAAGTCGGTATTGCAGTAAATGTAAATATGTATGTATGTGAAGTCCTACGTCTACGGTAGCTTATTAAAAATCTATTTATATTTTAGCTTAGATATATAAAACGCTATTATATATATTTACACTCAAGAGCAAATAGCAGTAAACACAAATCTTTTTGTGCAAACAATATCGAAAAATGGTGGAATAATAAGGAAGTAATTAATATTTTAAATTTGGATATAAGAAAAAGTGGGATGTCCCGCTGTCTCCCTCGGACAGCTGCATTAAAATAGTAGCTACGTCATAGTTTGTATCGTGCATCCTTTTTCTTTCTTTTGAGAATTACCCCTATTACCAGATATGAAACGCATGTTCCTTATCTTATTTTTGAGTATTCTGCAGAAAAATCTTTGGCTTTTAAGGTTTGGGTGAAGTTACTATTTGACTTAATTATTAAAAAAAATATGGGTTCACTTTTCTATTGTATAACAGGTTATTAAAGTCTATTGTGTTATATCTTTATCTTTGTTAATCTTTAAGCATGTGGTTTATTTACCTGTCTTCATTTTTGTAATCGACATTATCGATCGTAGCTCTGAGATGGCCGTGAGTACGGTAGGCGTTGACTAGTTGTTGTGCGCGGCAGTTCTCGAATCTCCTGGTTATCACATCTTGTGGGGTCTCTAAATAAAAAGCGATAATTGTAGACATAAATACTTTTATCCCTTAAACATCAATACAACTATAATTTATGAAGCAACTGAGTAATACTTTACGAAACTGCCCGTCAAATTATCCGCCTTTTTAGGAAATTCAAATTTATAGCTAGGAGGTAAAAAGCAATCCTACATAAATTTTTTTTACGGATTGTGTATTTATTTTAGTCGAGAAGTTATAATGATTTACTCAGCTACAGAAATGTCGAAACAATAAAAACATTACCTCTTTTTTTAAAGGCATATTTACTAATTATATTTTAACGTACGTTTACGTTAAACGACAGTATTTACATGTTGGCCAACTAGTTCTAAAAGTATGTATAGTACTCCTAATACAACTAATTTAAAATGAGAAATAAATTAACATGGTTTAGTAAGAAGTTAACTTCATAAAAGAGTTAAGATTGTGTTTATGCAACAACACAAGAAGTAAAGTTTGTGGACACAGTCAGTATTCAGGGGCATAATTCGCGAAAGGGAACACCAGATTCATTTACTTTGCTGCCTCTCTATCTGTTACAGGTAATGTTTTTAAGAACTAGAATAGTTAGACGTACTTTCTGAAAAACGTTCCAAACCACAAAGTTAACATTTTGAGATAATCGTGATTGAAGTTCAATCCCGTAGTGCTTCTTCATACATGTGGGTTGGGCTACTAAGTCATGATTTCATATTTAGAGTGATAGTAGAGCTACCAAATTTTTCCAGCTAGTAAATAGTAACCCCGTGACTAATTTCCTAATAATAACTCAATTTTGACCCGAGTTTGGGTTGGAACGTTTTTCAGAAAGTAAGTCCAGTTATTTTTACCGGCTTCAAAAAAGGAGGAGGTATTCAATTCGTACGTATTTTTTTTTTTATGTTTGTTATCTCGTTACTTTCGACTGGGTGAACCGATTTTGATGATTCTTATTTTATTGGAAAGCTGGTGCTTCCCGTGTGGTCCCATTTAATTTTGATCAAGATTTGACCATTCGTTTTCGAGTTATACTTAATAATGCGTATTTGGCTACATTGATGATGTTCTCATATTTGGCAAGGTTCACTAAAAACCGAGAAATAAACAAAATATTAACAAAAAAGAAAACCGACTTCAAGTAAGAATATTCTAAAACTTAAAATGCACTAAAAAGTTAATAAATAATTGCATATTCTTGTTAATAATTAAATTATTGTTATTATTGGAGTCGGTGTCAGCCAAGGTAGGTTTGTAACTAATTAAACTTGAGATGTCTTACTATAATCATAACATAACATTGGCATGCACAATTACACACATAGACACAGCACGCGGCGCGGGCGGCTGACACCGACTCCAAAAATAACAATAATTTAATTATTCACAAGAATATGCAATTATTTATTAACTTTTTAGTGCATTTTAAGTTTTAGAATATTCTTACTTGAAGTCGGTTTTCTTTTTTGTTAAAATTTTGTTTATTCATTTCGAGATTCAGAAATGTTACTCCGGATAAAAACGATAATGTCACTCTAATCACGCCAAAAAACTACATTCTTTGTAAACATAAAATTCTATGAAATATGCTTTAACTTTTAAATACCCACCTATATATATTAAATAAGTTTTATCATATAAATAATGCAGTAAATCAGTATCTACCATTTTTAGAATAATAATAAATCTCGTAATATCATTACATCCAAAATTCAAACTCACTTGATATATTGTAAGACCAATTTTATACGATTTTATATTCGTTATCAATACGATATTTTTGCTTTAACCATATTTTTTATACTGGTAACACGCTATCTTAAAATTTTCTTTGAGTTGTTACATCTGGGGTTGCAAGCATCTATAGGCTATTAAATACTATCATTACCAATTTATTGAACTATTAATTATGTTTTTTTGGTAGTGTATACGGTTTTTTTTTACCGTGTAACTAAGCTTTGATTTATCCCTCTTCTGTTTATCATTACTCTCTTTTTGACTAGCCTTATAAAGATGAATACATAATATAAGAACTATCGAATGTTAATGAGGTATTCGTCAACACTACGATTAATAGGTTAGCTGTCAGCAAACAGCATCTACATATTTGACGTTAGAATTTATACACTTACAACACAACATAACCTATATTGTATTGAATATCGCATACATTTCTCATTTTCGTAAACAATTTTATTAATCAGAGTGTATTGCTTATTCCGTTTATTTAGGTGTCACAGATTGAAAATCCAGTACCGATCTCATTCACTTTCATCGGTCGATGCCCGAACACGCCCGCTCCTGAATGGTACATCATCCGTTCGCAAGACAACTCTTTCCATCTCATCAGCCCTCTCGCTCCCACTTTAAAACTCAACATATTCACTGCACTTTAAAAAACGAATTCACTATGGCGCCGTCACATTCAATATTTAAACTTTTGCTGGTTCACTGGTTCAAGGTTTTCTTAATTCGAACATTGCGCACGAGTGGTTGACAACACGGCCCGCGGCGTACTGACTTTATTATTTATCATACTAATGTGTACAATGTGTATTTGTTATTTAGATACACTTTTGTTCACGAATTGGCTACAATAATTTAAAAAAGATAAGAATTTATACTGATATGTTAAGGGGGCCCTTATCGTCTAAAGCAATTTAACGATGATAAAAGTTATTTAATATTTGAATTGACAACTGTGTGATCTTGACTTGTACAGCTGATAGCGAGTTTCAAGTAAATATAATGAAGACTACTGTCTTGAAATTGGAACAAGATTTATCTATATTTTCATGCAGTTTTTGTTAACGATTCTCTATTATTATCTACTTTTAATATATGAGGCTAACGTTCATTAAAAAAAAGTTTTCAATGTTAAATACTAGATTTTGCTTCGTTTATCTTAATTTGGTCAATAAATTATCCCTCGCAAAATAGATATTTTTGTAGATAATAATAGTAATAAAAGTAAGTTATAATAAAATATATACAGAACATGATGCTGGTCTGTATATATTTTATTAGTCTTGAATTCATTTTACTGCCTTCAGATTATTTTAGTATATTTTACTAATTTATTTTATATTTATAAGGCAAGATATACGTCAGGGAACTAGTGGATACTTTTGGTTAATATAAATAATGCACAGTCTATTTATTAAAAAAATATACAGTGTAAGTAGTGACGTGCACTTACTCAAATTATATACGAATGTATTGATAACACTAGACCCTAGGTATCACGTGGTGCACGATTGTAATCGAATATGATTCGATTGCAATTATGTGTATAACCAAGCGAAAATATACTTTAATATCATCTTATTCAAATGGCATGCTGAATAGACGGCATTATTCGCCTAGAACGAACAATAATGATCCTACACAAAATTGCCTAAAACTACCTAAAAGTTTGCTTAAACTCCGGATATACATATTATTAAATTTTTTATATAAATTATCCAATTTACTAGCTCTAAAGTTTTCTAAATCGTTTGCAACAAAAGTACCAATTAATTTTCCATAGATGAATTCAATCAATACGTATAAATTGTTCGCAGTGTTGATAATAATTGAGATAACAGGCATCAAAATAATAATGACATATCTTTAAGAACTTAGGTAATATTTCGCCAGTAACGTATACTGTAGATTGTTCAGGACAAACAAGTGATGTGATAACTGTTATACAATGAGCTATTACGATAATGAGTTTCTGTAATCGTTGATGACATAGCAACGAGCCGTGCTATTTTACTTGTTTATTTAGACGATGTATTTTGTAGAAAATATTATCATGAGATCTTTATATTTTACTAGCTGTTACCCGGGACTTTATCAGCGTGGAATTAAACAAAAATGTTTTATGTTTTTTTGTAGCCTAAGTTGCTCCTTGTAACATCTACTATCGGCCAGTGTAAGTCCCGTCAAAATCGGTATAGCCGTTTCTGAGATGAGCCATAAACAGACAGTAGGAGTAGGATCACTCTATCTATCGGTGAAATCTACATGAAAATCCATTCAGTAGTTTTTGAGTTTATCGCGAACAAACAGACAGATAGTCGCGGCGGGGAACTTTGTTTTATAATATGTAGTGATTCAAGTAAATCTCGAAATATAGCTCGACGTACATATGTATTTTATTATAGAAATATAATAAAACAAATCTGTTTTCGCAGTTTAGGATGAGTAGCGAATTTAGAAACAGCAAATTGACACGAACACGGTTAAACTGCCGTTTTTATATGGGTATGTAGGAGTTTGTATGTAGAAGTTGTGGGTGTACAACATATATATACATAGGTCAATTCCACGATGCTTGATTCGTTAAATTAATTTTGATTTGATTTGAAATTACCAAAACTTATAAGACGATTTCTTACAATTACTTACATTTGATATCTAGTTTTAACACGTTCAGCGCCACGTGTAAATGTCCTTGGTAATTTGGTTATACCCCAGATACACCAAACGATTCGTAAGGGCCAGGGCTACAAAGTTATATACAAAATATACAAAATATTCAATGATACACTGGCCTCTGAAGTTGACTACTCAAGGTGTATAACCAGATATACGCTGGCCTGTGAGAGTTGCACTAGGGTATATAATGACATGGGGGGCCTGCTATGGATGACTCAATTCTTTTAAGAGCTCCCAACAGGCCCCTCCATTGGGTGAGAGAGGGAACACCCCAGGTTTTTTAGTGGGTATACCAGAATGGGGAGTCCCACACGCCCCGCCGGTGCCGTCCCCTAGCCGGCGGATAGTGCATCAAGCATTTTTCCTGGGTACTAAAAAAAAAAAGAATGGGTGTATAATGACATATATACATGGCGCTGAACGTGTTAATAAATTATATTATCTAAAACAATACGTAACAAATGTTACGTCATTTCTATTAGTGTTGCATGGTATCTCTTTTATATTAATTCTTTTCCTTTATAGATATATATACGTCTATCTTCTGGCCATAAGATTTAATAGATGCTTTAAAAGTACTTTATTCAAATGACTATTTTAGTCTCAATTTCGCAGCGTCACTATCGCGAACTTTGAACGGAAAATGTTACTGTGTTGACCTACTTACTTACCCTTACTGACTCTGCTGCGATGCGACGAGTACTGCTAAATTACTTGCAAGTACAGTTTCATATGTAATACTTGAAGACAAGTAGAAATAAGTTACTATTGCTGACTTGAATCACTACTTACATAAAATAATCATAAAATAATGGCATATGTTTAACTTATCACCAGATATAGTAAAATATAACAGTCAAAAATAGTAAATGATCACCAAATTGCACATCAAAATATATTTAAAGACATCAATAAGTCGACGGAGCCTCCTATTTTTGGGTGGGTTTAAGAAGGAACCTAACATAACCTAACCCTTCCGAGATGGAATGCAGTGATTTGAGGCGTATAGGTGCTCGTTATGATATATTTTGGTAAGCATATTTTGGAGCGCTTTTTGGTGGTCATTATACCTAATCCCTAAAATAATTGGGAGGAGAGGAACCTGCCACACACCCTTGAACTGCTTTTCCCAACTACTACAATAGAAACAGGTTGGCGATATCGAACTCCTTTGGTAAGGGAAACACGCATCGTGGGATCCGGGCGTAGTACAAAATATGCGTGTTATCCACAGAAATAAATAGTATTTATTTCTGTGGTGTTATCCCTAAAGACACAATTAGGAATTCGTAGTTTTTGCTTACCCATTCAAGAAACAGTATATGAGAGTTTATGTATGCATCTCTAAAGTGTCAGACAGATATTAATTATAACATAGTATTCACGTCAATATTTTAGCTTCTTCATATTGGGCGGGCGGCTATACAGGATGATTTTGAAATCGTGTAATTCCTTTTAACTACGCATTTTAGTGGTGGTATAGAATAACCCTGACCATACTTTTTTTATTAGAATGATTTTTTTGGAAAAATTAATGAACCGTTTTATTTCGTGAAATGGTTTCAGATATTATGTTAACCATCCGAAGCAATTTTAAATTTTTACTAATAAAAAAAATAACATATCAATAATTAATGTCGTAAATAATAACGGGCGGTCCTTTTTATTGCCCCTTATTATTTAAGACATCAGGTTATAGTTATGTTATTTCTTTTTAAATTAGTAAAATATTAAGATTGGGTCGGGTGGTTAACATATGACTATTTGAAACCATTTCATGAAAAAAATCGGTGCATTAATTTGTCCAAAACAATATTCTAATAAATAAAAATATGGTCAGGTTTATTCTATATCACCAGTAGAATGCGTGGATAAAAGGAATTACACGATTTCAAATTCACTCTATATACTATTATATATTCGTATACTAAGCTACATTGTAAATACATTGGTATCTACATTGTACTTCCAAATTTGAAATTATGGTTTCAAATATTATTCTGACGTATTCTTTGATTTCAATTTGAATTTCAATAGTTCAGAAATGCGTACTAAATTTCATGCTGTTAATATCGTTTGAACTGAGACATAGCTGAAGGCAAATATCGCAAGGAAATTTGCAAGTATTATAGTTATAAGTTCAATGCGTCCTTGGGCTTTTGTGGGATTGACGTAGCATGGCGATGGCGCAGCGGTTTAAGTAGTTACCCCGCTACTAGAAAAATGTGTGATTTACAAATAGATTTTCTGTCTCTCAGTGCTTTGTTACCGTTGTTTGAATGATTCTGAAGTCTGTGCGATACAGGGATTAATACTATATTGAGCGAGTTAACAAATTAAAACAAAACAATTTACCTATTTTATGTAATGTGCCATACCCGTGCCTGGCGGCAAACCGGTCTATTAACAGCAAACATAGCTTGAGATAATGCCAAACAAAATGTGTATAGTACGAACAACGGTCCTTTAAATTCCTTCGTGACGAGAAGCGGCCCTAATACACAGGCCGGACATCATTTTAATTACATATGAAGAGAGGAACCCAGACGCGTCATTCTTGTCAACAATTCTATTCATTCTAAATCCTTCTAGTTAAACTATACTGCTGTGATATACTGTGGCCAGAGTTGAGTCCCCAGTGTGTCGTACACTAGAAGCACTCAGCGTCCTCTTGACAGCCAATCCTGAATGTGTTTGCGGATGGATGGAACGAAATAATTGATGCTGGGCTCATGCCCGTATGGCGGTGTATTAGTCTGACCAATTCTGACTGCATAAAAGTTTTATCCTAAAATGTCAGCCCGCAAAGTGCTCATTTGCATCCTAAAAAAATAACGATTTTTTGGGCACTATTTGGGTGCAATTCTAAAATGCTGGAATTTTGGAAAAAATGATCTTGACTGACTGAGTCGTCATAACATTTTAGCCAAGTAAGAATCGAGGTAACACGTTAAACAATCAAACTCATAAAATAAATAGATATGGACAAAATGCTGGACAATACAATATTAGTTAAGTTGTAAATTATGCTTGTTGCTTTTGGTTATGTAATAATTAATTTCAACAAATGAATAAATAAAACTAAATAAAAATATGTAATAGTATAATGCGTTATTACGCAATTTTTTGCTATCCCGAACAAATGGAATAAAATAAAAGTTTAAAGATATTTTTCAAATTGTCGCAATATGGAAATGTTGCGTTTTTTACTGAGACCGCAATAAATCCTAGTAATATTTTTATTTGAAGCATGTAATCATAACATGTTATTGACTGCCTCGGGGGTGCAATGGGTGTGTATGCGACTGCTATGCATGAGGTGTTGGGATCGAATCTCGGATCGGGCAATAAGTTATTGTGTTTTTCTGTCAAGAAATTTTTAAGTATGCCCGGCATTAGGTTTGTCTCTAGTATGTAGGTAGGACTTAAAACCGAAGCTGGTGAAATGTGGATGTGATGAATAAACCTCTGCCTAACCCTTTGGGGTAATAGGCGTTAGACAAGTAGATGTAATCATTGAAATTATGGTTTAAAAGCTTTCAATATTGCAAAACGAATCCTAATACTAAAATCCTAACTAATATTATAAATGCGACTTTAAGTTTGTTTGTTTGTTACGTTTTCATGCCTTAACTACTCGATCGATCATCATGCGTGTCATGGAGACATAGGGTACCTTTCATTCAGATCTGTTACCGAGGTTATTTATAACTAGATGTTTCCGCGGTTTCATCAGCGTTTATCGTTACTGCACCGCCCCTATGAGTTGTAGCGTGATGTTATATATAGCCTTCCTTGATAAATAGGCTATCCAACAATAAAATAATTTTTCAAATAGAACCAGTAATTCCTGAGATTAGCGCGTTCAAACAAACAAACAAACTCTTCAGCTTTATAATATTAGTACCTATAGATATTAGGATAATATTAGCTCAATATATACACTGTTCAGTAGAACAGAGGTAATATTATCCCGCGCCTCTTCTACATTTGAGAAGGTCAATCCATGATCCATCAAAGAAATTTATTAACAAAATCTACATAAACGAGAGCGAAACCGCGGGCAAAATCTAGGTCTCTATAATAAGTAACAATAACCATGTACATTTCATAAAGCCTCATTGCGTGTGATAAAGTTAAACGAATTTCGTTGTAACGTGCTCAATTTACGGTAATTACACACACGGAATATTAAAAGGCATCAACTTTACTACCTAAACAAAAAGTAAAGCTGTCACAACTTTAGCTGTAGTTCAAATATTAGTAATAAATGCAGTTTACTAACCTAATTCTGGGTTTAAAATATATCTCCTTATATTACTCAAGGGTTTGGTTAAGAAGCTGTCAAGGAATTTCACCGTTTGATTAATTGTACTTAATTAAACAAGAAGAAGGAACGAAAGGTGTATTAAATGGGATAAACCTAATACCAAAGCAAAAACAACTGTAACGTGCTATAGTTAAGATTGAAAGTTGAAAGACACGATAATGTATCAAGAAAATCGAAGCACGCCGTTCTTGGCAAACTGGAGGAATAAAATACAATACTTGAGTGATAACTGCACCTTACAAGTGGTTGGATATGTTATATCGCCGTCTCCAGTGCCGTTATTTAAAAGGTATATATACATAGCAGCATCTCTCTCTCTATCTTTCTTTATCCAGGGGTAGGCAGAGTTGTTTGAACATGATATTGATTTTATTGTTATTTTAATAATATAATATAATAATATTCTACCACATACACACAACACCATCTAGCCCAAACTAAGCAAAGCTTGTACTATATGGGTACTAGACAATGGATAAACATACATATATAGGTACTTTTTTGTAAATACATACATATTATACATAGAAACATCCAGACCAAGACAAACATCCATGTTCATGCACACAAATGTTTGACTTGTGCGGGAATCGAACCCGCGACCTCACATGTGGCAGTCGGTTACACTGACCACTACGTCGTTTATTTTTAATAATTTTGATTTGTTATGTAATATTTCTTCTAGTAGCGATAGCTCAATGGGGAGACCAACAGAATGCAGAGGGTCTCGGGTACGAACCCACGTCGCGCACCTCTGACTTTCGGAAGTTATATGACTTTTCGAAATTATGTGCGTATTGATTGACAATTATCGCCTGCTCCGTGCCTTGGAGAGCACGTTAAGCCGTCTATAACATCTATGGCAGTCGTTATTGGGAAGTCAGTGCCCTCTAATATCCTGACACTGGTCTGGCTTTAGGGTATCGTTAGCCTTCGGGTTGCGGAGGTCAAATGCAGTCGCTCCGTGTAAAATCTGATATCCAGTCAAATCCGGTTAGACTAGAAAGCCGACCCCAAGTGACTTGGGAATAATAAAGGCTAAGGAGAAGATTTCTTTAAAACTATTTTTGATATTAAGTAAGTTGAGGTAACCTGTTGAATATACTCAATGCCCTTTCAATCGTTCTTGATTTTTAATCACTAAGCTCACTTAATTGTTCATGCTGTAGCCGCCTTTAAAGGTTACGCAACTGTCATAAGCCTTATATTATACTATTTTGTAGTATTGTTGTTGTAATAGCTGGTGGTCCTAAATAAATAAATTAATAATAAACACACGATTATCGGTACGTGGATGACGTAGCGGTTTAAGTCGTCGCATCGCTACAGTTGCTTTTTTTTTGTTTTTGTTTTAGTGACACGGCAAAGTGATTGTAACGGACCTGATGGAAAGCCCAATTACAGTCCAGAGACAGTGACGACAAATAAATATTAAAATACTAGCTTCTGCCCGCGGCTTCGCTCGCGTTAATTTAGAATTTGACAATCAATTCGGGTTGTACTCTGCTTGTAATAATATAATTCAATCATGATTCGAAAGACACGTTGCGCCATCTATTATCATAAGAACGTTATTGTTGTTTTCCTCGGGAACAGTAAATGTTTTCGGAATTAAAGGTAGCCTATATACATTTCTGTACATGACTATGTATATGCAAAATTTCAGGATGGTCGGTTCAGTGGTTTAGGCGTGAAAAGGTAACAAACAAACAAATAAACAAACTCATTTTCGCTTTTATAATATTAGTTAGGATTTATTTGCAGTTCCAACGTAATAGGCGAGTCTACTGGCGTCTTGAAGCCACAGTTCTATGCTCTGTGCTGTTTCTGAGAATGTATTGACAGAAAAGCCACGTTACGAGTCCTTATATACGACAGTTACTTTAATTATCGCTGCGCTACCGATGTGTAATACACCTTTGTGTACCCGTTCAGGGATATAGGCGTGAGTATTTACATAATATACTAGCTGACCCGACAGCGTTGTCCTGTAAATAAGAAAAATAAACAAAATATCCGAATCCACTTGAACACAGACAAAAAGTTTCATCAAAATCGGTCCAGCCGTTTAGGAGGAGTTCAGTGACTTACACACGTACAATAGACTCGCTGGCGTAGTGGTTAGTGTAACTGACTGCAAGCTTGAAGTCGTGGGTTCGATTCCCGCACAAGTCAAACATTTATGTGCATGAACATGGATACTTGTCTTGGTCTGGGTGTTTCTATGTATAATATGTATGTATTTACAAAAAACAAAAGTATATAATATGTATGTTTATCCATTGTCTAGTAACCATAGTATGTACAAGCTCTGCTTAGTTTGGGCTAGATGGTGTTGTGTGTATATGATAGAATATTATTATTATATATATAAAGATATGCTATTTCCAGAATGTTCTGGCTGATAACCATAATAGCATGCTGCATTTGCTCCGTGAAAGTACTGCAAGGGGCGCTTTCTCTTTACACTTCAGGGGCGATCTCATATCTTGTGGAAACCGATTATCTAGAATTCGATACACCGTTCCCCGCGGTGACTATATGTGAATATGTGCAATTGGAGTCTGATACGAATGCTAAGCATATCACGAAATATCTTGAAGAGTAAGTATTGGATGAAGTTGATCTGGGAATACGTGAGTAATTAATTTTAATATGATATAAGATAATAGAATGTTCGTTCTTCTCGCCTAATTTTGCCGTGCCTGACGGGGTCCATAATTGTTCTCTCTACATTTATAAGACCTGTATATACATTATGGAGTGCAATAAACGAATTGAATTGAATTGAATTGAATTGAAGTTTTAGTAATATTTTAAGGGCATAGCCAGAGATACCTATGCCCCAAAAACGCTTCGTTACTGAGCATATCTAGACACAATGAGGAAAATCTTATGGATGGTCGCTAACGTCCTTAGAATTAAATTTAATTTTTGTTTTATTTAGATGGAGGTATTACGATATATGAATGGTATCTGCAAACACTACTAGACTATGGGATATACTTACTCTAAAAGAGTTATAAAAACAAAGCTTTTGCTAAGAATTTCTTGTCACCTTTAACGAAGATCTAATCGACCTATTTTAAAAATTAATATATTTTTTAATACTTCCCTTTTTTTTAAAAGACTGCCTTTATGGTTCCAGTTCGTTGCATTTTATTTTCGTTTGTGGATGACCCGGCACCATTCTCAGGCAAAGTAGTGTTATTGGGATTTTTCAGTAGCAGAACGGGAGATATTTAATATAGCTAGCGAAATGCGGCTGTGACGCCTGTATAGGCGTGAGATAATGTAGTTATATGGGTCGGCCTCGATGGCGTAGTGGTCAGTGTAACCGACTGCCACGCCTGAGGTCGCGGGTTCGATTCCCGCACAAGTCAAACATTTGTGTGCATAAACATGGATGTTTGTCTTGGTCTGGGTGTTTCTATGTATAATATGTGTGCATTTACAAAAAAAAAGTATATATGTATGTTTAAATATCCATTGTCTAGTACCCATAGTACAAGCTCTGCTTAGTTTGGGCTAGATGGTGTTGTGTGTATGTGATAGAATATTATTATACATGTAAAATATTCCTTTTAATGTCTTCTTTCCTGATTTCGACAACCATTTGAAAGCCAATTTGTATTATCTAGTACGATAATTGCGGTAACCACACTTGATATAATAGCTAGTGTTATGGTAACCACATGATATATACTATTAAGACTGCGCCGAGCGAAACGTGCCAAAACAGGCGATTACAGTTAAGTGAATAAAATCAACACTTTTTGTTTAATACGAATATAAAATATACATTTACCATAACAATGAATGTGTTTACAATTACTCCGTGTAAAAAACTTAAAATAATTAATATTTTCGCCTAAAAAATTACGTAACTTTGCACGAAAAATGCAAAAAACGTAAGCTCGTGTTACGTGATTTTTAGATTATAACAGTAGAAATCTATCCTATTTTACAACTTGAACGAAACATAAATACCTAGTTATATTACAATTTGTCCTTCCCAAATATTTAAGTTATTGGTTGACAATAAAGATAAATATTTATCAAAAAAGCACTTCAAACCCTCCATACAATCATTATTTCGTAAATAAAAATATTATTATTATTATTATACAATTTTACTATAGCGGCCGCGCGCCGATTTAAATATGCGCCGCACGAACTCTGTCATTATCTGTCTTACGCTCGGTGCAGTCTAAATTTCGGCACTTAATACTACATAATCGTACTTTGCTTCTTTACATTCTAGAAATAATCTTCCATTAAAGCTGTCTTCGTTTGTCAAAGACGTGAGCTATTGGCATAAAAAGTATTGCAATACTTGTCCAACGTGTCAATTGGGACATACATGTGTTGCGAACTTCCTTGAGCTGATCAATGGAGTTAGAAGAAAGTGTTCTGAGCTGTTGACTACGTGTTCCTGGAATGATAAGGAGTTTCCATGTTGTGAAAGGTAATATATTTAGATGTTTGTTTACATGTCTACATATGTTCGATTTTGTATCCATGCATAAGTCGAGGTGAAAAGATTCTAGAAGTTTCTTGTAGGAGCAGGTATAGGGATCTTTCTGCAAGCGGGATCACGAATGTTTGCGTACCGCTGTAGGCGCAGGTGACGTCGGAGCGATGGTAGCGGCCGCTAGACCCACAAGTCTTCGGAGTCATGGGCAATAAGAGTGGGCGCTCATTCTCCATCAGCCCCGGAAAAAGATCTGTGACGCAGATCCGCAGTGCTGACTCAGCCCAAGAGAGAAAATACTTGAGCCACTACCATTTAAGCCGTTTTTAGGTCCAAATACCTCACCTTCGTGTGGGACAACCGCTATATAGTAACCGGAGCAGCACACTCGCGTTCTAGGTGCCTCCTCAAACCGCCGGACAATCTTCTACGTGTTGGTCTCCGTTGGTAACCAGCCCCGGCCGACAGGGCTCAACATATATTATCCTCCCCGCCGCCAAGCGGGGGTTCGCACCATAAAACTAAATTATCTCTTATTTAAGCCTACCTTTTATAATACAACTCCCTATAGTCATCATCCTCTTGCCCTGGTCCCAATTTAGTTGGGATCGGCGTAGTATGTCCTTCCCTTCCATACTTCTCTGTGACCCGTCATCTGATCATTTACCCCTTTCCCTTTCATATCTATCCTCATATAGTCCATCTATCTTTTCCTTGGCCTTCCTCTCCCTTTTCGTCCCTCTACCCTCATGTTCAACTCCCTATAGTATTAGTTATAATTCATGTAGCGCGGAGAACTTTACAAATATTGAAACGATGGACACAAAGAATGTCCAGCTCTGGAACAACTGTTTGTGACAACTGATTTTCTCTTGTGTGGACATCAAAAACATCAATCGGCACAGGGTAGTGGTAAGGTATTTAAACCATTGTGGCTTTCGGACAGCCTTCGACAACACCTCACATTGTATCACATAACTTAAAATGTAAGAAGTCTACTTCACAGAATACACATCAATAGTTTAAACTATCCGACTGTTCTCGTGTCTTTACTTATTATAAGATTCTTACTAATATTAAGCACAATGAGAACTTTGCATGTTCTAGGGAACTTTAATCTAGTTTCCTGCTAAATTGAGCTTTGTGCTGAGTTTAACTAAAGCGTTTAATTAGAAGTTAAGTATTTTAAACGCCACATCTGGGAATTTGAACAAATTAATATATGTACATAGATATTATATAAGCTCTATATATAAATTTTCCCACTGCTGGTCATGGGCCTGGGCATGGGCTTCTCAATATGAGAAGGATTAGGCCATACTTCACCATGCTGGCTCAGTGCGTGTTGGCAGACTTCACATATCTACGAGAACATTATGGAGAACTTTCAGACGCGTTCAGATTTCAATATGTACCTGAGTGCGAAAGCGAGTGATAATTAATTATTTCATACGCATATAATTTTGAAAATTTAAAAGTGCAAAACTCGAGACATCTAGGTCTGCGTAGCAGTCCATCGGTTTCCCACTAGACTATCGCTGCTTTTTGAACGAATTAACTTGAGTTATTTAACCTAACTATACAGCATACTGTAGCTTTCAGCATTTGCGTATCTGGGGTTATTTTGCAGGAAGGCTTTGAACAGTGAAGTGTAAGTTGAACCAGACAATTCTGGGATGTGCACGATCCATCTGGTTCGCTAATAGGGTTAGGGCTCCTATCTGGGATTCCACTGACGTCTTTGAGAGACGCAAAGAATGACAGGTTTGGGAAGTAGCTTTACTCACTGACTAATGATAGAGAAGTATAAGGACACGCCTTAGTCAATGTGGATTAGTATAAAGATCAGGCACCCTCTGAAAGTCAGGCTCTGAACATTTTGATCTGTATGTCTATAAAATCTTGGATTACATTCTTACCTATGTTTATTAATTTACTATACCTATGTTTTCAAATGCTTCGTTAGTCCCATGGCATAAATTTACGTTTTTGTTGCCGCTCAATAACATAAAAGGTTCAGGTTTGGTTCACGGATCAGATAAAGAATTATATCCGAAGAAAAAAGAGCTCTGATCTGTGTATTTTAAGTTATCTTTTCAAGGTTGGAATACCTACTGTGCTTTTACACTCTAGGGACTCTGCAAACATACAAATAACAAACACAAAGGACACCCAATTCCACCTACGGCACCATTGACGTGAAACAATTCCACCTACGGCACCATTGACGTGAAACAATTCCACCTATGGCACCATTGACGTGAAACAATTCCACCTACGGCACCATTGACGTGAAACAATTCCACCTACGGCACCATTGACGTGAAACAATTCCACCTACGGCACCATTGACGTGAAACAATTCCACCTACGGCACCATTGACGTGAAACAATTCCACCTACGGCACCATTGACGTGAAACAATTCCACCTACGGCACCATTGACTTGAAACAATTTCACCTACGGCACCATTGACGTGAAACAATTCCACCTACGGCACCATTGACGTGAAACAATGCCACCTACGGCACCATTGACGTGAAACAATTCCACCTACGGCACCATTGACGTGAAACAATTTCGAGCACAAACGGTTAGATTAGTTTGTGAGCTTAACAAAGACTCACATTTGTATATTTTTGAAGAGGTACGCGGACGTGTGTTTATTTACATATTGCTAGCAACATGATATATAATAATAATTAATAATATTCTACCACATACACACAACATCATCTAGCCCAAACTAAGCAGAGCTTGTACTATGGGTACTAGACAATGGATAAACATACATATATATACTTTTTTTTGTAAATACATACATATTATACATAGAAACACCCAGACCAAGACAAACATCCATGTTCATGCACACGAATGTTTGACTTGTGCGGGAATCGAACCCGCGACCTCAGGCGCGGCAGTCGGTTACACTAACCACTACGCCGCCGAGGCCGGCAATACAATAATACAATTGAAATCATATAACAAATGGGCGATTTCCCTTATCTCGGCTCCTAACAGAATATTAAAAGCAAAGCCTTGTCTGTCCAATACAATATTTTATAGGAACTAAGAGACTATCTTATTAATCCATAAGTTTGTGCTTTAGTTGAAAGTAAATTAACTTTGCAGGACCGGGTATTAAATGCCATCTTAAATTGTGGTCACATACATATGCGCTCTCACTATATTTAAAAGAACTGCTACACTTGGTATAATCTGATGCCTATATAAGCATAGAAACGATGGGCAAGAAGTCTTTCTTTCTTATAAAAAGACAACTACCGCACTAGGAATAACTCCTGTATCTCGGCGAACTTTACAAAAATTCAAACAACGGACACAAAGTACATTCAGACTTGGGACAACCAATTATGGATGACACAAATTTTTGTCCCGATTTGAACCCACGACATTCATCGCAGTGGCAGTGGCGAGGCTACTACTTAAACCACTGCGCCATCCGTGCAGTCACCCATTCTAGGAATACCTATCACGAAATCAAATTGTACCCTTGGAGTATTCACCCAAAACACATCGTATTATGTAATAGAAATGTGGCGAATACACCACCCATGGGCGCCGGCAGCAGGTTGCAAGGGGGTCCACTCGCACCCCTCTGTGAGGAAAAGAAATACATAGAATGTTTTCATTTTCGATGTGCGAAATGCATTTAATATAAAACCCGCATTTGAATTTGACATAACATTTATCTACATAATATACATGTGTAATTCTATATTTTATATCAGTTAATAGTGTAATGATTAGATGCAGATGCACCTTCCTAAAAGTAATTCTGGCGGCGAACTTGACACCACCAGTCTTAGCATTCCTCGAAATTAACCCTCACAACACAGTTCACCGTCCAATTAATTCTAGAACAATTATTTCACAAATAAACCCTCGGGCGACTTGTTTAATTTAATCTAAGGTCTATTGTGGACAGTATTGCCAACTGACAATATTGATCAACCTTAATTAACGTTTTGGTGTCCTACTTAGAACAGGACAATTACTGCTGGTACTAAATTGAATGGTCGAATATTTGGGGATGCCGTGATTATTCACGGCAGCCCCAAATATTATTTATGACAGATTATTTAGAGTTCATCGTTTTGGTTCATACCAAGACGGTGAACTCTAAATTATCTGTCACTTACTGTTTATTTAATTTGCTTTAGATAAGTTTGTATAGTGCATTGGGT
Organism: Catocala sponsa; assembly: GCA_963564715.1. Classification (NCBI taxonomy): domain Eukaryota; kingdom Metazoa; phylum Arthropoda; class Insecta; order Lepidoptera; family Erebidae; genus Catocala; species Catocala sponsa. The sequence goes on from OY751337.1 coordinate 6,039,882, forward strand.
TTTTAGCTGTATTATTAAAAAGAATAGATAAGTTCAAATAAATAAATAAATCAATATTTATGAAGGGGATTAAATATAATGATCAGCAAAAATACTAATTGCGCAGCAAAATATGCTTACTAAAATATATCATAACGAGCACCTCTACGCCTCAAATCACTGCATTCCGTCTCGGAAGGGTTAGGTTATGTTAGGTTGCTTGTTAAACCCACCCAAAAATAGGAGCCCCGCAAAGCGGGGCTCCGTCGACTTAGTTTGATCTCTTTAAATATATTTTGGTGTGCAATTAGTATTTTTGGTAAGCATATTTTGCTGCGCAATTAGTATTTTTTTGCTGTGCAGTTAAATACTACCCTTTATGAAGGAGTATACAGAGATACACTTCGTTATTTTCCTTTTAGGACTCACCTACTATGGGCCGTGTCTAATAGGCACATTCGTACTCCCTGCCGTGGGTCACAGACTTTGTACTGTTGTGCTTTTAGAATTACCTAAAAAAAAAGATTAGGTAATCTATGCCTGTATCTCACGAGCGGTTGCTAAACATAATCATCAGCGGCGGCGAGATTAGCGATGCGGACATCAAATCAGGAATCCAATGCAGTAGTATAGGAATATTTTCCAAGTTTCGTTACCTAAATTGCGTTGTGATTATATTGTTCTTACTAAAAATGTTTGTTTGTAGGTTTCTCCCGATCCAGACGGAGTACGGAGCTTGCTTCGTGTTCAACTCACGCTTGACTGGCAACCAGACGGTACTTAGTGTTAACAGACATGTCGGTCTGCCTACCCTCACGTTCGAGGCTCAAGAAGACGTGATCGTATGTATGCGTAATGACCTTAACTTAGAATTAAAAATCGTGGTGCTTATTACCATAACTCATTTAATCTCTATATTATGAGGCTTCAGTACCAGCACGTTTATGTATTCTAGTGGTCTGAATTCAAACGTAATCTTTACTAATATTATAAAGCTGAAGACTTTGTTTGTTTGTTTGGTTGAACGCGCTAATCTCAGGAACTACTGGCCCGAATTTAAAAATTATTTTAGTGTTGGATAGCACATTTATCGAAGAAGGCTATAGGCTATATTATATAACATTATGCTACGACCAATAGGAGCGGAGCAGCAATGAAAAATGTTGCAAAAACGGGGCAAATTCTCTTATGTGAGGCAGACAAAGTTGCGCGGGACAGCTAGATAATTACGATAAAAACAATTGACAGTATGTATGGCTTAGTTGTGTACGTGGTCGTCTTGCCACTGCCACAGCGCCGAGTGTTGTGGGTTCGATCCCTACACGACACAAAAAAATCTGTAAACCACAAATAATTTTCCGTGCCTGGGTGTTGTATGCGTTTGTTGCTTGAATGTATGTACAGTTTCTCGCAATACAGGTCGAATTACCTAGTGCTAATAATAGCGACTTGCCCCGGCTTCGCACGGGTAGTACTAGACCTTAACAAATTATACACATAAACTTTCCTCGTGATTCTCTCTGTCTATTGGTGGCCGCATGAAAATCCGGTCAGTAGTTTAACAGTTTATCACAAACAGACAGACTGACGCGGCGGGAGACTTTGTTTTATAATGTAGTGATAAAAAGAACCATTTATTTTAGCTTTCTGCACTCCTCCTCCATATAAACTTTAATTATGACAAAACTAAGACTCATGCGCACGCAATATGTTAAAAGGGGGTACAACTTGGGTTTTACTACAGAATATAATACTTGGTACAAATATCACAGACTTTTACAACCAAAATTATAAATGTGCTAAATATAGGTACCATTTTGTAAAGGCTTAGATTTTGAGACCCGTTTTGTATAAATCAAAGTCAAAAATCGTTTATTCACTTAGGTCACAAAGTAACACTTATGAACGTCAAAGGGGTTAGTGAGTTTGTTACATTTACTAAATTTACATTTATGTTTTCAAGTAAAAGGTTGAGCCTATGAGAAGATACCTGCAAGAAACTCAAGGCCACTCTTTTAAATAGGTATGATAGCTATGGTATACCTATACAAAACTGGTGTCTATAGTATAGTATATATATAGTATTGAATACCGCTTTCAGTGACCAGTTATAAGTATGTTTCCTTTGATAACAGATACGAATTCATTCCTCTGATGATATGCTGAGTGTTGCGGCTGAGAAGGTGGTGGGCTCATGTGAAATTCTGCCGCTTGTCAGCGAGTTCGATGTCATTCTAACGGTAAATATTAGGCGTCGTACTCTGTCAAGTTTTAGAATACCAGACATAATTAAAAATGTTATGTGTCTGCCACTGTTTTTGCGCAAACAGTATCAAAATTGGTTGCAAACCAAGGGAGTAATTAATATTGTAAATTTAGATATAAGAAACAGTGGGCTCTAACGGGGATATGTCGCTGTCTTTCTCAGACATCAAGATTATATAGTGGTTACGCATTGATGTATAAAAAACCTCAATGTGGTTACGTCAACATTTGTACCATGCATCCTTTTTTTGTTATTTGACAATAATAATTACCCCTACTACTAGATTTGAAACGCCTGTACCTTATTTATTTTCGATGAGAATTGAATTTCATTTTTAAAATATAAAAGTATGGTAAAAAATCGAATTAATAAAAAAAATATCCCCTATTCTACTAAGAACACTGTTATTTAAAGGGATTAAATATAATGAACCCCAAAAATAGTAATTGCGCAGCAAAGTATGCTTACTAAAATCTATACTAATATTATAAAGCTGAAGAGTTTGTTTGTTTGTTTGTTTACTTGAACGCGCTAATCTCAGGAACTACTGGCCCGATTTGAAAAATTCTTTCAGTGTTAGATAGCCCATTTATCGAGGAAGGCTATAGGCTATATTTCATCACGCTAAGATCAATAGGAGCGGAGCACCAATGAAGAATGTTTCAAAATCGGAGAGTATTTTTTCCTTTTGAGAGCTTCCGCTGCGTGCGCTGCGTAAACAGTTAAAGTTTCGCAAAAATCATGTATCACAGAATTGTTCCCCTTTAAAAGTTCTAAAAAAAAGTCCGCGACAGCATATGTCTATCTTTTAAGGTTGGCTCACTATAACCATTTTTATGCATTTTTATGCTATTCAAATTTGTTCTAAAATAATGCATTATTTGCGAAGGTATTTTTATAAACATGATATTAATCCTTATCCAAATAAATACGTTATTCATCAGAAGTATTTAATTTAAAACAAAATTGCCCTTTACATCATTCGATTTCAATGAATATCTTAGGAGATATAGCAGTTTTAAAATAACATCGCAGCAAAATAATTACCCATTACAGACATAGTACAAACGATGTTTCTCCTGGTTTATTCTGCGTGATTATTACTGGTTCGATTTGAAAAATTCTTTTAGTGTTGGATAGCCTATTTATCGAGGAAGGCTATAGGCTATATAACATCACGCTACGACCCACAGGGGCGGCGCAGTAACGATAAACGCGGGTGAAACCGCGGGAACATCTAGTATATCATAACGAGCACCTATACGCCTCAAATCGCTGCATTCCGTCTCGTAAGGGGTAGGTTATGTTAGGTTCCTTGTTAAACCTTTAACCTGGTAGGTTATGTAGGTTCCTTGTTAAGGAGATCAAAATAAGTCGACGGAGCCCCGATTCGCGGGGCTCCGTCTTATTTTGATCTCTTTAAACACATTTTGCTGTGCAATTTGGTGATCATTTACTATTTTTGACTGTTATATTTTACTATATCTGGTGATAAGTTAAACATAAGCCTTACTTCAATAAGGTTCACCTGTAGCTTAATATTTGTATCTTGATTTGACAAAGATTAAGTGGACAGGATTTCGGAGACTACAATGTAAAGTCGAGGCAAAAACATATATCTCATAGGCTCTACCCTTTGCCTGAACCTAGCAACTAACCTAAATGTAGCTTCAGTAACTTAGTAAACTCACTAACCTATATACTTTGACGTTCATAAGTGTTACTTTGTGACCTAAATGAATAAATTATTTTTGACTTTGACTTTGACGGGACTGCCGATAGAAGTGAAAACTTTAATCCTTGATTATGAACACTTCTTCATAAACAAAAAAAAAGGACGGGTCGGGGGTCAACGGAACAAAAGGTCCCAGTGTAACAATTTTATTTGTTCAATTGTCATTTTTAGTTATGTGGACAGATTTTATATTGTGTGTGTTATATGTATTTTAGTAATCAATGCTTAGTCCTTAGTATGCTTTTTAAATATAGTATCTGGTGGTATTTCTAAGGCTCTACACACAGCTTTGATTCTTATCGGTATTGAAGTCATTGTACTGACAGCAATTCGAATGTTCCACAGGCCAAACAAACACTAAGCGATATATCAGTGCAGCGTCTGGCACCATCCAGTCGCGACTGCTTGTACAAACACGAGCGGCCTGCGCTTGCGCACCTCTGGCCCTTTAGTACGTATTCGTACAACACATGCCTGCTGTACTGCAGGGCAATCACGCAAGCCGAGGCGTGTAACTGCACGCATCATTTTATGCCGACTATAGGTAAGTAGATGCGACCGAATCCGCGGCAAAAAGCTTGTTAAATTATAAACATCATCATCATCATCATCACGCTATAATAGTCCACTGCTGGACATAAAATTATAATATGATGCTATAAAATCTACGTTGAATATCTATGTCCATAATGTTTAGGTACTTAAGCTATTTTCCTATCCATTAGCAGTAAAATATTGATTTTACCTACCAGGGTTCCTATTAAAAGGGATTATCTTAAGCCTTTAATACTGTTCGTAACAAACTCTAAGTTGTAAACGAATGGATCTGTAACATACGTTACAGATCCATTCGTTTTAGTTATTTTGGATTAAATAAATAGTTACATTACCCTCTTTAGTCCTGTGACGTAACATGCGCTTACTGCCGATCTAATGGCCTTTTCTCACATTGATACCTGAAAAAAGAAAGAAAGAAATTGAAGCAAAAGAGTTTATTTTGGTGCACATCGAGAAAAACATCTAAAAATACATAGTAAGTAAATATAGACATAACTTTTAATATGAATATAATGAAAAAAATATATAATAAATTATCTTCTTGTTTTCACAACACAGTTACATGTAAAAGTAGGGGATGGAGGCGTTGTTGGCTGTAATATAGTTTACAAGCCTAGTTCAGCAGCAGATGCTAATACCGGACACGAATTGTTTAAATATATTGTAACATTGGTAACCGAAAACTATGTGGACATAACTATTTCTTTAGGGCGGCATAAATAATTAATTATTGAATTGAATTAGGCGTTACTTGGCGGAAATCTATTGTAATAAAATAATTGGGAAGAGAGGAACTCGTCACGCATATTGCAAGTTGGTGTACAACCGGATCCCACGATGCGGCTGTCTCTATTCAGAGAAGACATAGACATTTATTTATTGCATAAAATTGTGTATACATGAAAATTAAAATTATACAGTACGTTAACTAACGAAAGGCGTTCCCTTAAACTGGCAATATTATGGCGTGCGTAGATCCTAAAAAAAATGTTTCCATAAAAAACGAAAAATATTTTATTTTAATAACTTCATAAATATTGAATAAAAAATTATAAACAGACACGAAAAAGAAACAATCTTTGCATAGGCACAAAATTACCAATGCAAAACGGCAACGTCGTTTTTTACTTAGTTTTGAATTTTTAATTAAAATGACTTTTTAATTAGTTTTAAATTTAATTAATTTTCATGCTTGCATTTTTTCATGCTTATTTTTCTATGCAAATATATTCATTTGCATCTATTAATGATGTATAATAACCGCTTTAAGGGAACGCCTTTCGTTATTTTACTGTATTTATTTCTGGTTTCTTTTAGGTACAAAATTGTTACACTGTTTCCCACATTAGGTTTCCCTGTGTCGTGGAAAACAGTTCAGCTCAGTACAAACGAGTGTTAAGTATTAACCACAAATAGCAATACAAATATCAAAAAGGTTTGTGAACACAAAAGTGTTATAACATATATAGTATCAGAATCAACGGCTTATTCCCGTGCGCTCCAAATCTATTGTTCTCTAAAATTCATTTTTCCATACATTAGTTACCAGGACCTCCAAAGATTTTTAAATGAAAATAATAAATAAAGCCACATTTACCAATTTAATTCCCTACAGCTCCAAAATATTCTCTAGGTACTTTGAGATTTTAATTCTTATCAAACAAAAACTAATATTATATTATTACATGTTTGAATTCTGCTAACCACACAGTTTGTTTTGGAGCTGTCGGGAACACACTAGTAAGTAGGTCTTTATTTAATTATTTGTAATATAATTTGGAGCTCCTAGGAATAAATATATGGAGATTAGAGGATTTAGAGAAATAATTTTTCATAAGCTTTTGGAGCCCTTGGGAACGATTTTACAAAATAATAATAATATTTTATTTTGGTCTTGGAGCGCTTGGGAGCAAAATAGCGGAGCGGGCGCGCATAAGCCGAATCAACAGTTACCCAGTTCGGGTGTTACAATTTATGTGAATATAAATTTAAATTACAAATTTAAATAATACTGCTACAATTAGTACAAATACAAGAAGTTCGGGACTGTCAACCTTTTTCTATTGTAGTGTTTGGGTTGGGCAATCCGAAGGTTCCTCTCATCCAAATTATTTTATTAAATAATAATTATTATAGATGATTATAAGCAATTGATTTGCGACGATGATTGGATTTTTTCAGCATCTTTTTGATAACAGTATGAGTCCAGAACTAAATGGGCAGTTGCTTACTCCTATATTGTCCTTGCTTTCCTCAACTGTATGAATATTTCAAGCAAAATCAGTACAAAAATAATAAGCACTTATAAAACGGTTGATTTTTTATTTGCAGGAGACATACCAAAATGCGATTTAGACGGGCTGAGCTGTCTCAATAAACGAAAAGGTATGTATGCACTGCAGCTAAGTTTGAGCTAAGTTAATGAGATACCTATATATATAGCCGTATTTGCCGGCGCTTTACTGAGGAAGTAATATTGCGTCGTTGCAAGTATCTCATAATAAAATTCGTGCCGAGTGGCGCTGGCGGTAGGCGCTAAGCAAAGGCAGATTCGTCAGTTTGATATTATAAGTAGATAAGACTATGTACTTGACACTATGTTACAAATTGTTATTGAATTTTTCTGTTAAGCAATGCATAGTAGCAGCACGTAGTCTAACAATGACAGTAACAGTCTTGCCCTCTAGAGGGACCCAAATCATAGTTGGCTAAAATATGGTAGAACTATACCTCTGCACTGGATACAGACAGACTATGTTACTGATCGAAAAAGGTTAAATTATATATTTCTATCGTTCAGATATCTCTTTTTAAAACTTTCGTCACTTCGATGGTTTTTTTTTAACATGGAAAATGAAAACAGGTAAACATGATATATACACATACCATCTACGTCTTGTTGTTATATTCTTCTCCCTAGCCTTTATTATTCCCAAGTCACTTGGGGTCGGCTTTCTAGTCTAACCGGATTTGACTGGATATCTGTTTTTACACAGAGCGACTGCCATCTGACCTCCGCAACCCGAAGGCTAACGATACCCTAAGGCTAGACCAGTAATAATAATAATATAATATAATATTCTACCACGTACACACAACACCATCTAGCCCAAACTAAGCAGAGCTTGTACTATGGGTACTAGACAATGGATAAACATGCATACTATATACTTTTTTGTAAATACATACATATTATACATAGAAACACCCAGACCAAGACAAACATGCATGTTCATGCACACAAATGTTTGACTTATGCGGGAATCGAGCCCGCGACCTCAGGCGTGGCAGTCGGTTACACTAACCACTACGCCATCGAGGCCGACAAAGGATATTAGATATTAGAGGGCACTGACTTCCCAATAACGACTACCATAGATGTTCATGGCAGCCGCGACCGGCGGCTTAACGGGCTCTCCGAGGCACGGAGCAGGCGATAATTGTCAATCAATACATAATTTCGAAAGTCATATAACTTCCGAATGTCAGAGGTGCGCGACGTGGGTTCGAACCCGAGACCCTCTGCATTGCAGTCTGTTGGTCTCCCCACTGAGCTATCTACTAATGAATATTAAAAATAAAATAAATTGATGGGTTCAGTCCTCACACGGGACAAAAATTTATGTGATCCACAAATGGCTGAGCCGAAGTCTGATGATTCTTTGTGCCTATTGTTTGTATGCTTGTAAATTCCCTTATGACACAGGGTTTATTTGTAGAGCGAGATTTATAAAAAACACAATAATAATAATATTCTATCACATACACACAACACCATGTAGTCCAAACTAAGCAGAGCTTGTACTATGGGTACTAGACAATGTATAAACATACATATATACTTTTTTTTGTAAATACATACATATTATACTTAGAAACACCCAGGTGACCCCGACCAAGACAAACATCCATGTTCATGCACACAAATGTTTGACTTGTGCGGGAATCGAACCCGCGACCTCAGGCGTGGCAGTCGGTTACACTAACCACTACGCCATCGCCTGGTTATCTTCTCGAAGTGGTAGGCAGATATGTATTTCAGCCACATGTTGATAAAAATATAATAACACTGTACAACGCAGGCATTGAACCTGGTAACTCGTGATCGTCATCAACATAAGCACAAACAATTATTATGCCACATTTTTTTAAATACGTTTGCATAGCAGATTTGTGAAGCAGATACAAATAAAAAAATATATATATCTTAACACTTGTTTCTGTTCCTTGCAGATAAGTTGGGTATCGAAAAGTATTATTGTCCCATGTCTTGCGATGAAGTAACATATAAAGTTGTCCATGCTAGTTGTCCGTAAGTACTTTTAAATATTGGTTCTTTTCTGTATTATTAGTGATAAAATAAGTGGTCCTATCCTTCTTCTATTCAGTGCCGAAGATCTTTAAATAATACTTGCATCAGGTATGATATACATTCTAGAAGTTCGGCTTTCGCAGGATTCTTTATTGCCCGAGGCACAAAATATATAAGGGAAGTTATAAGCCCTTGATTAGGTATTGCAACACTAGGTCACGTTACTACTCCATCTGGGATTTATAATTAGGCATTGTATAATCGAGTTACATACTTATATTCAAGGCATCCAAAATATATAATAATAATAATAATATTCTACCACATACACACAACACCATCTAGTCCAAACTAAGCAGAGCTCGTACTATGGGTACTAGACGACGGATAAACATACATATATACTTTTTTTTTTTTGTAAATACATACATATTATACATAGAAATACCCAGACCAAGACAAACATCAATGTTCATGCACACAAATGTTTGACTTGTGCGGGAATCGAACCCGCGACCTCAGGCGTGGCAGTGGGTTACACTAACCACTACGCCATCGAGGCTGTTATAAGTATTTTGAGTTTATATATTACAGTGTAAACTCCATGTAACGTCACTCGATTTAACGACAACCTCCCTAAAGCGTCGAAATCACTCGGCTTCGGTTGGTTTAGCTTGTCTTCCATACAATGATACACTCTATGTATAGCATTACACCCACTCTCAATAACGACAACAATTAAATAATAAAAAGTACTTTTTAAGTTGCCAAAATTAGTAAAAACTGCGCAGCTGTGTACGTTCTTTCGTCGCTTTATTATCCTAGCCCGTTAGGCGCAAGACACACAAAAAAGACGTAAGACGAGGACGCGTCGCAGACGCAGCGCCCTTCAATCAATTTTCATACTAAATGTCTATACATTTTGTATGAAAATTGATTGAAGCGTCGTGTCCGCGTCTCGTCCGCGCCCTGTCTTTTCTGTTTGTTTTGTGTCGCGACGCTTCTATACATTTCCATTGTGTTCTCGTCTTAAGTATTTTCTGTGTGTCTTGCGCCTAATAAACTCGACTGTCGGCATCATACATACCGAACTTTCTAAGAAATCCGTTCTTTTATTTACAAATTGGGATTGCTTGCACGTGTAGACTGTTGTTAGTAGGAGTCATGGATTGAAAAAACTACAACAAATTTACTGATGCTGCAAAAGATCAGACGAAAATTACAGACTATAAGTAGTCTGTAATTTTCGTCTGACGTATATAGCAATAGCGATTAAATAAGAATTGTTTTTTATGTAATTACTAACACTAGTCTGAAATAAACATTATCTTTTTCTAATGCATATTTTTCTTCTCTCTATTTAACGACAACTCTTTATAACATCAAAATATGCACAGTCTCTTGAGTGTCGTTATTTAGAGTTTACACTGTATGTTAAAGCCTGCATATAATAATGTATCGTCGAAGTCACTGTACTTCCGATGATATTACTACGCTTACATTTCAGTCGTCATTTTGACCACAAGCATGGCACACATGGTCGGGTACGCTTGGGAAATTTGCCTTCGTTAAGGGTGCGTCGCAAGGCCATCAGAGAACTACTTGGTCTTGTGGGTAAGGAAACATATTTTTTCTTATTTTTAAGTTGACCTGTATTCGTCAAAATATATATATTCATAAAATAATAGTATTCGGTCAAAAGAATTACGTCTTTGTTGTTGGTATTTATTCACGTTTATCTTTAAAAAAGGACAAATCTCGTCGTAGAGATTAAGCCTTGTTACTGACTGTGTGTGTGACTGACAAACATATAATTAACAGTCTCAAAATATATCCAGTCAGCCGCAGTCATTTATGTTACGAATGCTAACGGTATGTATTTATGTTACGAATGCTAACGGTATGTATTTATGTTACGAATGCTAACGGTATGTATTTATGTTACGAATGCTAACGGTATGTATTTATGTTACGAATGCTAACGGTATGTATTTATGTTACGAATGCTAACGGTATGTATTTATGTTACGAATGCTAACGGTATGTATTTATGTTACGAATGCTAACGGTATGTATTTATGTTACGAATGCTAACGGTATGTATTTATGTTACGAATGCTAACGGTATGTATTTATGTTACGAATGCTAACGGTATGTATTTATGTTACGAATGCTAACGGTATGTATTTAAAAATTTGTTAGTACAATAATAGTTGTTTTAGGTCTGGTACTTCTGTGTGTCCGTTATGTAAGTTTTTGTAATGGCCGCCTTGACACAGGATTATAGTACGGAAAATTAATGTTGAAAAGAGTTTGGAGGAAAGAGTTTGTGTAGGTATGTATGTATGTATGTAGGCGAATGGTTCTAATTCGCTTATAGTAACTAACAAGTCAACCATCCGCATCTATCCCGCAGATGCGAATGTGTCAAGACCTGTCTGTGTGCAAAACATTGGGGGAGGCCTAAGTCCAGCAGAATGTCTTTCAGCTGCGATGATGATGAACGAATAGTTAAATCTAAATGGTACTAGTTTTAATGTTTTTTTACGTAATTATTATATTTACTTTCATTTCAGTGGACGTTGGTGGTGTAGTCGGCGTATTTTTCGGCGCGTCTCTACTTAGCTTCATTGAAATATTTTATCTGCTCTTCATCAGAAAATATCGTTAGCTTTTACGTAAGTCGTTTTTATTATTTAACCTGTCCCATTTATTGATGCCGCAGTGGCATGATCACGGGCCATGACTATAGTAAGTGATGCTTAAATACCTTCGAATAATATTTGAATACAGTTGTGCACAATGCGACCGACATACATATATTGAACGCGTAAGGACGGAACTACGTATGGACAATTCGAATATCATTTAAAAGCAATTGTTTGTTGGCTTTTCATAGCAATAGGCACAGTGTCCACAAAATTACAATATAAGATAGATAAGACTCTCTACAATTTGCTTTTGCCTACAATTTTGTCTATGTAAACTGTTCAGCCGTGACATCATTTTCATGTGACGTCACGGTGTGGATCATATTTCTTATTTTAGTGAACAGAATTAGATGAAACGTGGGCAGCACTCAAGCTGTCAAAATGTAAATTGTGGTTTTCGCTTGACGCCGCCCAGTGGTCTGAAAGCGAGCTCTATACCAGAGACATTACAATAGGTATTGGTTTTTTCTTACTTTAAGTTTCTATGAGTATGGAGCTTGATTTTCAGACCACTTTCGCCGGTATAATCACACAGACAGACAACAATTCTAAATCTTACTATCTTTGGTTCAGAGCCCATTAACCAGTCGATCCCAGTTAGATATTTTAAAATGTTTGCAATGTACAGACATAGTTTCGGTTTTATAACAGTGTAGTGTATATGTTTGTAGATGGCTGGACAGCAGTCACTTGGTGTCCTAACTGATATTCAGTCGAGTAATACAATTTGCAATGTTTATAAATTGTCACATTACTAACAATGGGACAGGTTATAAACATGTTTTTTTTAAATTTTATTTTGTACTAAGCTCTGACTTTTCGAAGTTATATGCGTATTAAATAATTAATTATCGCTTGCTTTAACGGTGAAGGAAAACGTCGTGAGGAAACCTACATGTCTGAGAGTTCTCCATATAAATGTTCTCGAAGATATGTGAAGTCTGCCAACCCGCACTAGGCTAGCGTGATGGACTATGGCCTAACCCTTCTCACACTGAGAAGAGGCCCGTGCTCAGCAGTGGGACAGTTTAATACAGGGCTGATATTATTATACTGGCAGGTTTTACACATTTACGAGAACAGCCTGTTCGTTTTAGTTCATAGTTAAAGCGAATGATATATTCACTATCGTTCGCTTATGTAATAACTTCCAAAAGTCAGAGGTAGTAGCATCGAACCTCAAGACCTTTTTGTGTCAGTCCAGTGGTCTCCCAAAGGTATCGCTACTGTTTCAAAATTTTTGGGATTAATTAGACTATGAACTTTTTTGCTTAATAATAATCATCATATAATAGTTTTACTTATGGTGTAGTTTTTGTCATCTGTTTCTGTCATAAAGTCTGTCAAACTCAAGCAAAATCGTACGTTTTTCGTCGATATTTGGAAGAAATTTTATATTCTTTCCTTAATCTTCAGTAATTATTTTTCAATGGCCTCGAAATTATTAGTTTGTTTAAATTTGTTGTTCCTTCTTTCCCTTGTTACCAGCGAATATGATGACAACAGAGATATTTCAGACACGAGTTCGTATCAACACTTATTATTACTTTTATTTTGAGTTAGTTTTCTGTTTACGCTAAATCTATTCATAATTAACAATACGTGTGTGTGATGCACCTTTGAATTCCTTTAGACAATTAAGTTGGTAACCGAGCATACTGACCGCCTTACTGTAGGCACGCCAATACCAAGGTCCGTCTAGCAATTTGTTGACCCTAATTCGATTCGATTTCTTGAGAAAAGGAATCGAAGATGCTCTCTAAGGCCTTATTAAAGAAATTTGAGGTATGTGGACCTCTGGAACTTTTAATTTCCAGGTGAAACGCAATACCAGGTTTGCTACACTTATGCCAATTTTGTTCCCCGCGCAAGCCGGCTAATTAGTAACGGTGGCTTCAACCAGTAAATAGAACATATTGAGCTCTAGGTTATGCTGCAACCGTATGACGCATTTTGCGCGTTCTAGACCCCATGGCCTTAAACGCGTTGCATATAAAGAAATTGCTACGTTTTAGTTTTGTGTTGAATACAGCGTCAAACGCAGCGTAATGGGGGGTTTACACGAGTGACTATAGGCGCACGATTTTTGCCGCGCGGCAAAAATCGACTGTCTAAACGGCAATTCGGCTAGGTCGCAGGTGACTGAAATTGCCGCGCGGCAACCGGCCGCATAACAAATTGACCCGTGTAAACTCCCCTTTAGATACATTATCTTATACGACGTAGATAGATGCACAGAACGAGCTGTTTTTGTCGCATGCGTCTTACGCTCCGTGTGACAGATAAACGAACTGCACAGTTGACACTCAATGCTGCTACTAAGAATTTTTTTACAGAAATTTCCTACTAACATTCTGCGCCGGTACCGCATCAAATGCTTCAATCTCAACACGGCGACTTTTTCTCCTTATACTAATAATGGAATTATCCACAGATTTATTTGCAACGAAGCGTAACTGGAGACAACTAAGTAAGTCGGAAAGGAATATATCCTTACTTCCTAATATTATAAATGCGAAAATGAGTTTGTTTGTTTGTTACGCTTTCACGCCTTAACTACTCAACCGATCAACATTAAATTTTGCATACACGTTGTCAGGGGTACAGAATAGAACATAGGGTACTTTTCATCCAGAAAAAGAACTGTTGCAAACCTAACCTAAACTAACATACATTGTCGGCCTCTATGGCGTAGTGGTTAGTGTAACCGACTGCCACGCCTGAGGTCGCGGGTTCGATTTCCGCACAAGTCAAACATTTGTGTGCATGAACATGAATGTTTGTCTTGGTCTGGGTGTTTCTATGTATAATATGTATGTATTTACAAAAAAAAAGTATATATGTATAGTTAGGAAACATCCGTTATTCCAGTTACAACGCCTATATAAAGCGCGCGCCGAGCTCAGAGCGCGCAGTTGCATTTCGTATCTCGAACGGATAGGTTGTTATCGACGCGACTTGTGAGTTGTTGAAAGTGTTTATTATCAGTTCAGTGTGTGTATAAGTTGTGTAAAAACTGTGAGTACTTTTAATTGATTATTAACAAGTGTTTAATTTGCTCATGTTGAGGTTATGATGGTTTACATTGGTTAAACTGAGAAATAGATTGTCTTTAGGTTATTTTCAAATTGTTTTTTTTTTAAGAATTCCTCTCCTGGACGCTAAATGTATATTTATCCACTGTCTAGTACCCATAGTACAAGCTCTGCTTAGTTTGGGCTAGATGGTGTTGTGTGTATGTGATAGAATATTATTATTTACACGAGCGAAGCCACGGGTGAAAACTAGTATTTAATATACGCAGTTTTGTTATTGTTGCCATTACCCATGTTTCTAAACTTGCCCGCCCATATTGCTATATGTGGCTATATGTTCCGTGTAGCAATATATCCAGGTCGTAATACACGGATGGTTTCCCGTGAGGACTTTGAGACAACAATGCGAGGCGCAGTGGTGCGAGGCGACCAATACGCCATCCGGGTAGTCTCCTGCTGTTATATGTTCATCGTTCATGCCTATAGTTATGGCAGGGGTAGGACTGTTTTATTCTGTGTTTGGGACCTCTTTATCAAACTTATAATTCACTTATCATTTATAACAAACGTATACACTTAGGCGATTATCACACGGCACCGCGCACCGCCACGGTAGGCGGTGAAGCGGATCTCATTTTGCATTGGCCTCTAATAAATCCGTTGATGCCTAAGGTGATTAACACACGGCACCGCGCACCGCCGCGGTAGGCGGTAAGCGAATCTCGTGTCGCATTGGCCTCTATTAAATCCGTTAAAGCCTAACACACGTACACCGCCCGACGCGCGGTCGAGCGGTGCTCTCACCGTCATCGGACGGACGGCAGCGCGGCGGGGCGGCGCCTCACACACGGGACGCCGCATAACCGCGCGGATCATCGTTGATGTAGGACGTGTTGCAATTTAGAAATGATCATCCGCGCGAACAGGCGCGTAAACCGCCTTACCGCGCGGGGCACCGCTACGAAATCCGCTTTACCGCCACCGCCCTCCGCGGCCATGCGCGGTGCCGTGTGATAATCGCCTTATTCTCATTTCTTTTATAACCCCTTCTCAATCGTAATCTCAGATTACAATAAAAAAGAACATTGCATATCATGTAAATTTGCGTTTCGCATGGCAGCATATTCCTAGAATAATGCTTAGCATGTTTTCATTCGATCGTAAATAATTCAATGTTGTAGGACTCGGACTCCAAAGTGATTGCAATGTGACATTTTGTGACTATCCTTGCCCTGGAGCTGGTCCTCCACTTAATTGCCCGAAGAATTTGCCCGAATGCCACAGCGGTTGTGCCTGCACCCACTACTGCGAGTACGGTCTCGTCCGTTGCTTTATGACCGTGCATTGCCTGGAAAGCCGCCAGAAACGTTTCTTCATGCGACGAAGAAAAGGCAGTATCTCAAGCATTGCGACTGCTGCTACGTAAGATTCTTGGCTATGTAAAAATTATGTGTCACAATCAAATTCTAGTGAACGTCTTTTTCTTAAATCATTTCATAACCTGTAGACTCGCGTAAGGCCGCGCGGTCTCCGATCCTCAATACAACTGCTGAACGATTGATAGTTTACGCGTTTACTGTTATAGAATCTGTCAGGTTTGCACGAGCTTTGTACATTTACAGATAGTATTGTTTGTCTATGTTTTAGAGACTTTCAGACGTGTAAATCACTGTTTGTTCTTGCTATAAAAAGGCAGAGAAACCTACGTCAGCATTAAATAGAAATGTGATTTTAACGCTAAAGAAACAAGGTTCATTTTAGAATGAAAGTAATTATATAACGTCGTAAAAATCTGTTTAAATTGAAATTGCACTATAAAGATGTTTAGGTAAACTTTAAGCATGGATTTTGTATTTTATTATAAAGTGAGATTTTTAAGCTTTGCCTTTTAAATGCTACTTGTTTGTTGTAGTTTGAAGTAGTGTGCATAATAATGTGTCCTGCGCTATATAAATGTTTAAATTATCTGATCTCCTCATTAAATTAATATAAGTTACAGAGAAATTGAAGATTATTAGCACTACGTCCTTTAAAGTATAAGACTTTTTTTTGCTATCAACAGAGTACCTACTTTACTTGGGTATATATAAAAAAGGCACCTTAGACGAATATTAAGTCAGCTATATCCATACATGCAGTAGATCATTCTTGAATCTTGTTGCTATTTTCCCAAGCTACAAGTTACGTTACAATGTTTTGCTTACGTAATAGAAGTTTTATGCACTAAGTACTTGCTAATATTGTTTATTGTGTATCTTCATCATTATCATCGACTAGGTTATAATCTCTACGATATATTTACAGCAGAAATAATATTGTGTAACTGTATCTTAGTATCTCACGTGAAATAAATATGTATAAATTTTCTTCTCGTATCATTTTATTCAGATCTTCAATTTATTGTAATTAATTAATTACAATAGCACATACATAGATCATCTGTTGCCTATAGTCCGGTCAAATTAGACCAAAAAATAGGAATGAAGTTACAAAAAATCGGACCCAGCTGAAAATTGGTAGGATTATTCAAAACACCATTATAAATGACATCTACAAAGTCCTCATTGATCCGATACCTGGAAAAAATTTACTCGGGATGAAAGGTCACAAGAACGGGGTTTTAGTGATTTTCAGGTCGATGAGGACTTTATAGATTTCATGTATGATGGTGTTTTGAACAATCCTACGAATTTTCAGCTGGGTGCGAATTTTTGTCCACTCGGATGGCTAAATTGACTGGACTACTAAAGGTGTATTACCCTCATATATCGCCAATTGTGATTTTAGGTTCCACGTAATAGGAGAGAGAGACTACTGACATTTACCACACTGCCAGACTCCAAGCCGCATCTGAGAATTTCTCGAAAGTAAAATCCAATAAAAATTTGCTCGAATTAAACCACAAATCTCTCGACCTTAAAGCAATCGTTTGCTGAACTACTTTGCACCTAAGGCAATTTATTACAATACCAAATATCATATAAACGACCACTACTTTTAACACACTGCACACGCCTACAAACAAAACTACGATGCACGTAGTTTGTGTAGACAGTCGACAGATCGTCTACTTAATAGAATTCCAAATACATGAATGAATGAACATATATATGCATTTAGACATATTCGTGCATAGAGCTATTCCAAAACAAATCCGCCATTTACAATAATTAATATTCGAAGGCCACACCTGATTTTTGAAAGTCTTTTTAACTAACGAAGATTTTTGAAGTGAAAAATGGCGCGTTAAGCACTTCTTGGGTGAACAAAAATCATGTTTTTTTTTTGTGTTATAAAGAAGTGTTTATGATCAAGGATTAAAGTTTTCACTTCTACCGGCAGTCCCCAAAGACTTCCCCAATTTTTTTTTTATCATCCACGTGTCAAAATTAAACTCATTTTAAGTGATTTGATTAGTTTTGTTTATAAAAGATAACTCCCGCACTAGGAACGAGATGGGTGTAAAAACCCAGGATTCAACCTCTTCGTCTTAAATGTAAAAGTAATGAAAAGAAATGACCTCAGGGTCTTTTGACCCACAGGGCCCATATTCAAACTCGACCGAGGTATGAATGACCTCAAGGTGCCTGCACACCAAGTTACAAGTCAATATTTTTTCATTTAAAATATGTGAGCCCTATATTTCGGGGGTCTTTTGACCCACAGGGCCCATATTCAAACTCGACCGAGGTATGAATGACCTCAAGGTGCCTGCACACCAAGTTACAAGTCAATATTTTTTGATTTAAAATATGTGAGCCCTATATTTCGGGGGTCTTTTGACCCACAGAGTCTATATTCAAACTGGACCGAGGTATGACCCCAAGGTATCTGCACACCAAGTTACAAGTCAATCGGTCCAGTGGTTCTGGAGTTATGCCGGTCACTAACAGACAAACACACAGACCCACATAGTGTTTTCATTAGACCTCTTTGAAGAAGACTCGGAGGTTAATAATGCCTGTGTCGCGGAAGACTTTACCAACATTCAAATAACGGACACAAAGAACACCCAAATCGTAGCAAATGGAAATCCGTAGTCTCTGCCTACCCCTCTGGGAAACAGGCGTGAATCTATGTATGCATGTATGTAAAGAACATCCAGACTCGCAACAACCATTTGTGGATCACACAAATTTTTGTCCTGTGTGACATTCGAACTCATACAACTTAGTGCCATCAACTCAGTGCCATGGCAGCGGCGAGTAGACTACTTAAACCAATACGCCATCGCCATCCGTGCAGGCAAATTAGCCGTTGTTATTTATACTGGCAATCCCAGCAGTTGACATGATCGTCTGTTAATTTATTATTGATAAGGTCTGTCAGAAATCGTGGGTCTGATGACGTGAGTTGAAGACATGGGGACGGCTTTCTGTAAGCATCTAGTCTGTGCTTTCGTGCATCTAACGTAGATTTTTTTATATGCGCTTAGGATTCAACGTATATAATTATATAAAGTTAAGTAAATGGACTTATATCAGAATCCTTAACAACTCCGCCGATCATCATGAAATTCGGATACACGTTTTCAAGGATACAGGAAAGGATATACGGTACCTTTCATCCAATAAAAACTATTTTTCTCCAGCAAGCAAAGTCCAGCAGGCAAAACCCAGTAAGAGATATTTCTTACCTCACTAAAGGGGAAAAGAAATGAAAAAAAAGTAAGTATAACAGGAATTGCATTTCATTTCTTAAGGTTTCTTTTCGTAAGTTGACATTTAATTTGAGTGTAGCCGTCCCTCGCGATCATTTATCTTGACTTTCCTTGTGTCGACCAACTTAAAAATAAAAAAATAATAAAATTGCCTTAGTTCACATACACAGTAATTTTATTTCATCAATGTTGTTGTAGGTACGACACTAATGATTCTATTTCTAACTTCAAAATATATGAGTTACCTACCCACTTTACTTTAAATATAAAGTATATAATAATATAGTTTACCCTCATTTTTATTATGTACCTTTAGACCAACAGACTGCAATGCAGAGGGTCTCTGGTTCGAACCCACGTCGCGCACCTCTGATTTTCGGAAGTTATATGACTTTTCGAAATTATGTGCGTATTGATTAACAATTATCGCCTGCTCCGTGCCTCGGAGAGCACGTTAAGCCGTCGGTCCCGGTTGCCATGAACATCTATGGCAGTCGTTATTGGGAGAGTGCCGACACAAAAGATCCCACTGGGTCGAAGTGTCGCCGGTCTGCACTGACTGGCCCCCACATAAGATAAGATAAGAAGATTATGTACCTTTAGTTTTAATATTAATAGTACACATGTATGTTAAATGTATAATTTACGGAACGAAACTAACGTCTAAGACACAGGCTCGGCCTAGTTTAGACGTTAGGGTTCATTGAATATTGTATATATACAGTTACTGTATTGTAGGTTAAGAAGTTGTATGTATGTATGTATTGTTATCTATTTGGTATCAATAAAGAAATTATTATTGTTATTACACTCACATTTACCAGTCGTACTTTAAGAACCACTTAATAGGGGTACTTAAAACGAGTGTATTAGCAAGTTCTAGGCATCATTATGATTGGTCGTCCTCGATGGCGTAGTGGTTAGTGTAGCCGACTGCCACGCCTCAGGTCGCGGGTTCGATTCCCGCACAAGTCAAACATTTGTGTGCATGAACATGGATGTTTGTCTTGGTCTGGGTGTTTCTATGTATAATATGTAAGTATTTACAAAAAAAAAGTATATATGTATGTTTCATCATCATCATCATCATCAGGCTATAATAGTCCACTGCTGGACATAGCACTCCCCCAAAGAGCGCCATAGCGCCCTGTCTTCAGCTTGCCGCATCCAGCATCTGCCTGCAGTCTTTCGCAGATCGTCATCCCACCTGGTCGGAGGGCGTCCTACACTACGTTTGCCGAGTCGCGGTTCCCACTCAAGAACACGCTTACCCCAGCGGTTGTATGTATGTTTATCCATTGTCTAGTACCCATAGTACAAGCTCTGCTTAGTTTGAGCTAGATGGTGTTGTGTGTACGTAGTAGAATATTATTATTATTAATATCGTAAACATAATTTGATGTTTATGTTATTGATATGGTAAGATACATTTTTGACAGTTATTGAATATGCTATTTCAAAACGAAACCCACTCACTATTTATACGAATCATAAGCGCTCGTGCAAACATAATATCGGACCGATCATAGCCTACAAAAATATCGAAAGTTGCCAATAATAATGTTATGCCGCATAAAATTTGTGGTTTTTGTTGGCTTAATCCGCTTATTAAAACATTGGTGGATGATGTAAACATTTCAGTTTTATTGGATAGACAAACACATCGCATCGCGTTCAGACGAATCAATTTTATATAATACTATAAATAGTAAGAGATTTAAAGTTCAACTGTCTGGACACGTTTGCCTGTTATAATGATATACAGTGAAGTTGGCAACCTGGTGGCTTACTATCATCTATATATTAATAAGTGAAGCAAAAATTTTGTACCCCTTTTTACGAAAATTGAGCGGACGGATATGAAATTTGGCACAGTTAAAGTTTATATGGAGAAGGAGGGGCGAATCCTAATATTTTTATAAAATATGCATTAGAAATACATTAAATTAATGAAAAAACACTACACGCACTTGACATTTGCATTTGATTGCCATGCATTTGACACAAGTAGTCGAAGCGTGTAACTATGGTTACATATATCAATATATAATGACAAAATATATCAGCAATATCTTACAGGCAAACTTTGGTCGAATTTCGAGCACTAGGCGACCGCTAGTATATGTAAATACTTATATTTACCACAGCTTACGATCGCTTTTTTTTATTTTTATTTTGCTCGTCAAAATGACCACACTCCACCTGATGGTAAGCAGTCGTGTGGTCTAAGAGCAGTGGCCTCCACGTCGCCCCCACAGTAGCCGAGACGATGTTGAGGTCTCTACTTTGACGGCCTGAGAAGATGCTTTTTCACGCCCCGCTTAAAGAACCCAGGATTGAAGGAAGAAGGCAACACGTGCCTTGGCAGAGAATTCCATGCCTTGGTCGTTCGGCAGAGGTATGAGGACCCAAACATTTTGGTACGCGCTCTAATCGACTCTACCGTGTGGAGATGGCATCTGAGCCCAGCACGCGTTGTTCTGGAAAGGAAAGGGGAGGGCGGGATAAGGTGGAATAACTCTTCAGAGCACTCCCCGTGGTATATTCTGTAGAAACATGCCAATGAGGCAATGTCCCTACGGAGTTGCAGAGGTTCCAGTGAACTCGTGACCTCTGGATCTCCGATGATACGGACAGCCCGCCGCTGTAACCGGTCGAGAGCGTCCAGCAAGTACTGCGCGGAGCCATCCCAAAGATGAGAACAGTACTCCACGCAAGGGCGCACTTGGGCCTTATACAATAGGCACAATTGCCCAGGCGTGAAGAACCGCCTCGCCCTGTTCAGAACTCCGAGTTTTCGCGAAGCTTGCTTAATGACGCTCTCGATATAGGTTTTCTGATTAAGGGAGCGGCAAAGATCCATACCTAAGATGGAGAGGCTGTCACGTATCACCAGTGGAGTGTTCTTCAGAGAAGGGAGGGGAAGGAACGCAGACTTTTTGTTGAGAACGCGCATGCCTGGGTCTTCTTGGCGTTGAACTCGACCAAGTTCTTAGCACCCCATTCATAGATGCGGTCCAAGGTCTGGTCAAGTTCAACGACAAGATTCTGCCTTTTCCCTTCAACCTCAGCCTGTTTGGCCCCAGGATGTCCGAGATATCGCCCATGGACGGTACTGTCGTCCGCATAACAATGCATGTTGCCGAGATTCAACATATCATTGATATGCAGAAGAAAGATCGTAGGGGATAAGACAGAACCCTGAGGCACTCCTGCATTGACCTGCATAAATTTGGAAGCGCGACCGTCGCAAAGGACCCGAATACGACGCTTCTGCAGGAAACTTGCACTCCAGGTGCACAGTTGAGGGGGCAAGCCATAGGCCGGAAGCTTGGAAAGAAGAGACCGGTGCCAGACTCTGTCGAAAGCTTTGGGTATGTCAAGGCTGATAGTTCGTTCGTATCGTTTACAGAATTTGCAGAGAAAATGAAATAAAAATGCGACGACAGGAAAATAATGGGATAGGTTAGATAGATATTGAACATGATAATATGTTATCATAAAGATTATTACGTCTTTGTACTTATGTTGTTAAAAAACAAGATGGGTGTAAAAACCCAGGATTCAACCTCTTCGTCTTAAATGTACATCATGTGACCTTGTGACCCCTATATCTCGGGGGTTTTTTGACTCACAGAGCCCATATTCAAACTCGACCGAGGTATGACCCCCAGGTGTCTGCACACGAAGTTACAAGTCAATCGGTCCAGTGGTTCCGGAGTTATGCCTGCCACTAACATACAGATACAAAGATCCACATAGTATTTCCATTAGGGTCAGTTCACGCCGAGACGCGACGCGGCGCGACGCTGCACGCACATTTTAATAGAGCGACTCAAAATATACTTTATTTACTACACGAAAAGATACACATTTCATTGTGAGAATTCAGAATACGTTGCACCACGCAGCACTGCGCCTCGAGAAGCCTCGCGGCGTAGCGCGACATATAGCGATGCAGCGGTGAATCGCCGGTACGCGCGGCATGCAAGAGCGGTGCTGCGTCGCGCGGCATCGCGATATGTCACGCTACGCCGCAAGACGCAGCCTGATGCCGCTGTGGCGACTTCTCATGCGCTTGCAAATGGTAGACTGCGGATGGGCGCGGGCGGGGCGGTCGCCCGCGGCGAGTAGACACGTTCCGCTGCGCCCCGCGGCGTCTCGCTGCGCAGCGCGATATCATTGGCCTCTTCGAGTGTCGTCGCGTCGCGTCTCGGTGTGAAAAACCCTCTTTGAAGAAGACTCAGAGGTTAATAAGTTCAATGTATAACGAATATTGGCTTCCATGCTACTACTGTGATTTTTTGACAGTCGAACCTAATATCACTACCTATGTCAATTCGGAAATCTAAGCTGGGACCTAATCGACCGCAAACTTATACCGCAGGAGCGACGAGGAAGACGAAAAGACAAGGAAATAATGTTTATAACATTAATATATAGAAGCCGGCATTAGCAACGTCTCGTAAAATTTATCTGTGTAGGGAGTATTTGTTCTTCTGCAATTACTTTTTTATTGCGTGTTCTATACGCCATTATCATGCTCCTGAGGCGTTCATTTCTCATTGTGGCTCCTTATTTTGGTCCATGTTTTACGAACACGGAAGTTTGGGGAATGTTGAACTCGTAAATCACCGCAGTCTTCCTTTGTTGTGGTTTCTTTGTGAGGGTTTGTATTTTCAGTTCTACTTCAAGCCAACTAGCCAAAGTTTAAGAACTTGCCGAGTTCCTATCTATTTAGTACAGAAAGTTTCTTGTAGTGGACTGTTTTGAAGATAATTTGGAAGAAAGGAAATGTTTATACGAGTATCTTTTATTGCTATACATTCAAGTTTTCAAAGTTGTTACAAGTGCCTTATGTAATCCAAAGTAATATTATAATTGAGAATGTGAGTTTGTTACATTTACATGCCTTAACTACTTCTCATCATAAAATTTTGCATCCACATTCTCTGGGATACGGAAAAGGAAATTGGGTTCATCACGAAAAAATACTGCTATCGAGCAGAGCCGCGGGCAATAGTATTTATATAGTACGTAACGGCAATTAACGCGATCTTGCATATAAGTTACCTTTCGTTGCTTGACGTTTCGGCCAGGTTACACCGGCCGTGGTCACAAGCTGACTATTGCGGTGATATCATGCCTCTGTTTCTAAGTCAGAATAATATTCATCCAACCTCACTTTTAGCAAATCTATTGTTGGTATTGCCATAAAATGGATAAAGATTCTTCTGCCTTACAAACAGAGCCATGTGTACCAAGAATCATAATTTACTCGTAACTTCTAGTTGACCACATCCGGTGAAGCCTAATCGACAATTATTATATGGGCTCGTAAATAATAGCTAACTGTATTTTAACATGTTTATTTTCGTCCCGAGCTTAGTACAATACGCTCACTTTGAAAAACATACTCCAAAAATATTCCATTGTTTATATTTCTACCAAAGAATAAACTCTTTTCCTCGGTCGAGACTGACTTATCTATTCATATAGTATATCCCAACTCATATTAAAATAGCGAATGTGAGTTTGTTTGTTACATACCTTAACTACTCGACCGATCATCATAAAGTTTCGGATATACGCTGTCAGGGGTACAGAAAAGGACAATGGATACCTTTAATCTAGAGTAAAGAACTATTCAGAGCAAAGTCGTGGGCAAACTCTAGTAAATAATAAAGCAACAGGCTAAAGCAATCATTTTAAATTATTTCCCAAACCGCACAAGTCAGTATAACGTTTCAGAATAATATAAATGTATCGAAATTCATCCGGTACCTTAAATTTATTATTCAGTTTCCATTTCCCGTGTAGATCCGTTTACAGTTTCAGTATTTCGTATTATTTATGATTGTATCTTCATATTTCGTTCGCCATGGTATTTTGTTCGTCTCTTTCGCGTGACGCAAATTGTCTCAGCTAAGTAGCTTGTTAGTACAATATTTCCGCTAGAAAATAAATTAATAATAAAAATACATTCACGCCTGTTTCCCAGAAGGGTAGGCAGAGACTACGGATTTCCATTTGCTACGATCCTGACACATTTAATAATAAAAAATTGGAGGAATATCACGTTGTTACCGAACACAGGCGGGGGCGTTGTCCTCTTGAAAATATGTAATTACTAGACTTTGCCCGCGGTTTCACTCGCATTTATCTAGATTTTGTCAATAAATTTTATCCCTCGGGCGATTGATCCATTGACCATCCTTACTGGAAATGCATTCTTCCACTTTTGGCCAAAAGTGAGATGAGCCACAATCCTAACTAGTGTTATAAATACGAAAGTGAAGTTTGTGTGTTTATTTGCTTGTTTGTCACACTTTCACGTCCTAATTACTCGACCGATCATCATAAAATTCTAAATAGCATACACGTTGTCAAGGGAACAGAAAAGGACATAGGGAAACTTTCATCCAGAAAAAAGTACCAATCTTAACCTAAACTACATTGACGCGAGCAAAGCCGCAGGTAAAATCTAATAAAAAATGTTATTAACTTGCTTTGCCCGCGGCTTTGGCCCTTTGGGGACAGTACATTTTTCTGAATGAAAGTTGCTCTATGTCCTTTTCTGTAACCCCGACAACGTCTATGCAAAATTTCATGATGATCAGTCAAGTTCTTAGGGCGTGAAAGCGTAACAAACAAACGAACTGACATTCGTGTTTATCTATATATTAATACGTGAAGCAAAAACTTTGTACCCCTTTTTACGAAAATTGCACGGACGGAGCAGTATGAAATTTGGCACAGTTAAACTTTATATGGAGAAGGAGGGGCGAATCCTAATATTTTTATAAAATATGCATTAGAAATACCTACATTAAATTAATGAAAAAACACTACACGCACACAGCCATGCATTTGACACACGCAGTCGAAGCGCGAAACTATGGTTACATATGTCAATATATAATGACATATATCAGCAATATCTTACAAGCAAACTTTGGCCGAATTTCGAGCACTAGGCGACCGCTAGTAATATTAGTTAGGGTTACGATGTTCTATTACATACTCTACTTTATACTAGCACTGCCTTCTTCAACTTTTTTTTTCTTGAAGTATAAATAGCTACATTGATTGGAAACGTATTATTATGATGAAATCTAATATAATATACTTCAAAAAAGAACGAATGGCGTAGCAAAGATTCCTTGAAGTAAGCGTTTTGAAATGTGTAATATCAGTATAATGATGCTTTTATAAAAATAAAAGTACGTCTAACTTAAGGCGCAAGACACACAGAAACGACGTAAGACGAGGACGCGTCGCAGACGCGGCGTCCCTTCAATCAATTTTCATACTAAATGTCTATACATTTTGTATGGAAATTGATTGAAGTGGCGCGTCCGCGTCTCGTGCGCGCCCTGTCTTATCTGTTTTTGTGTCGCGACGCTTCTATACATTTTGTATGAACATTTATTGAAGGTGCGCCGCGTCTACGACGCGTCCTCGTCTTACGTCTTTTTTGTGTGTCTTTCGCCTAAGAGTGTTGAGACCCAGGCAGGCAATTATGAAATTTTCTCAATATTTTTATAATTTTTTAGAACAACAACAATGCTTATAGGAATTCTAATACTCTATTCTTTTATAAAATGTTCCTTTTGTCTTTGCTGTTGCAATGTATGCAGTTTTTATATACCTACCTTACCGATTTTATTTTAATCACCTCTTTATTTGTTTTAGAAGAGGCCCGTGCCCAGCAGTGGGACCAGTTTAATACAGGGCTGATATTATTATTATTTATTTGTTTTGTCCTAGGATCAGCAACGTGCGTATCTTATCTTATCGTATGTGGGGGCCAGTCAGTGCAGACCGGCGACACTTCGACCCAGTGGGATCTTTTGTGTCGGCACTCTCCCAATAACGACTGCCATAGATGTTCATGGCAGCCGGGATCGACGGCTTAACGTGCTCTCCGAGGCACGGAGCAGGCGATAATTGTCAATCAATACGCACATAATTTCGAAAAGTCATAAATTCCGAAAGTCAGAGGTGCGCGACGTGGGTTCGAACCCGAGATCTTCTGCATTGCAGTCTGTTGGTCTCCCCACTGAGCTATCGCTGCTCAACGTACGTATAATACTGCTACTTTTGTAAGTGGTCATAGGATATGGTAGCTATTTACTATCAGTCGAGCCGTGTGTTGATTATCTTAGTTTCTTGTCACCTGTGAATTGTTGTAAAGCCAGACATAATTGAAAACCTATTGTGTTTGGTTACCGGTATGGCGCTGCGACTTAATGGGGTAGGAGAAAAATGCTAACTTTGCCACAAGTAATTTCATCTATTGGAGTTTTTTTTCATGCCTGCTCTTCATACCAAGGACGTTGCGAAAATTGCCATCCGCATCCGCAATAATCAATGCGGATGTTAATGCGGATTCAGATATAGCGTAGATTACGATAAGAAAGAAATCAGGTGTTCAGTAGTACGTGTTTAATTTATGGACCTTTGTAAAACAGGCTTAAACCTGCAAAGGCGGTGATATTAGATACTTTTTATTAAATAAGATGAACAATTTTCATCAACATCCGCATCCGCAATTGCGGAGCTGTCGCATCAATTTGGACATCCACATCTGCGGATGTGAGTTTCCAAATATCCGTATCCGCATCCGCATCCACATCCGCGGATGTCAAAAAATCTCCATCCACAACATCCCTGGTTCATACTCCCTGATTCTTTATAGATCGACAAGCATATATAAACAGTTTAGGAAATAAAATGAGCGTGTTGGTAACATGCAGCAAAGTTGCACTCAAATAAGTGTTTCGCAGATAGATTCTGCACAACTGAGAAGTGCTGTACGACAACTCAATTCTACATCTGCGTATGGACCAGATAACATACCAGCTTTTCTAGTCAAAGATTGTGTATCTGCTCTGGAGGAGCCTCTCTTACATATATATAATCTGTCCCTTAAATGCTGTTCCTATCCTAATCGATGGAAAACTTCTAGAGTGACGCCCGTTCCTAAAACTGGCTTGTCTACTGACATTAACAATTTCAGACCTATTGCCGTATTATCAGTGTTTGGTAAATTATTTGAGATAATTATAAAAAATCCTATATTTCTGCAAATCAACAGTCAATTAGATAATTCTCAACACGGTTTTCGACCAGCGCGTTCTACATTAACAAATCACATTTATTTTACTGACTACGTGAAAACTAGGATGACATCTGGCTGTCAAATTGACGCAGCCTATTTAGATTTTACTAAAGCTTTTGATCTTGTCGATAACGACGTACTATTAACAAAGCTATCGGCAATAGGATTCGACACTAATCTCCTCCAATTTATAGCCAGTTACCTCAGAGATCGAAAACAATTTGTAAAAATAGGACAGTATGTATCAAACGATTACTATACACGCTCAGGAGTAAGTCAAGGCAATACCCTTGGGCCTACCTTGTTTATTATCATGATAAATGATTTACCTAGAGTTTTATCTAAGACAGAATGCCTAATGTTCGCTGACGACCTTAAGTTATTTGCCCCTGTTCGGAGCATTACAGATTGCGAAGACATACAATACGACATAGATGCCGTTGTTGAATGGTGCACAGCGAATAAGCTGTCCTTAAATATCCCTAAATGTAAAATTATCACCTTCACTCGTTCCCGTTCACCTATTACAATGGCCTACGAGCTGGCAGGGCAGGCGTTTGAGCGAGTTACTTCTATACGAGATCTTGGACTGACCCTAGACAATCAATTAAATTTTCGCAATCACATCACAACCATATGTAAGGCTGCTAATAAATCATTAGGATTTATAATTAGAATGTCCTCTCAGTTTGATAATGTTTTAGTAATAAGACTGTTATATAACGCCTATGTACGTAGCAAACTGGAGTACAATGCGATTGTTTGGCATCCACATGAGCAGTTATATACACTTATGATAGAGAGAGTTCAACGCAAATTTGCTCGTTACTTGTACAAACGCATATATGGCTACTATCCCTTTCTATACCCCTCTATGTTTGTCTCGGGAATGATTAGTCTCAATACCTTAGAATTTAGGCGCAATCTTACACACATAATGCACTATTATTTATTACTGGTACATAAGGTGGATAACCCTTCTGTGCGAGAGTGTATTTGCTTCTATGTGCCAAATCAGTACATGCGTGCTGTTGGACGTAGGCAGCATAGATTATTCACGTATCCCACATCATGGCGTCTACCGCAGGTTACTTATTGTCCAACGGCAAGAGCGAATGACAATATGAACAAATTACTACTTGCAAGTCCGGATACAGACTTATTTTATTGTAACACTAGTCAAATGTTTAAAAAAGTAACAGAGTTCCTTAACATGATGGCATAAATTATTTTATCTATTGTTTTCTTTACGAATACTCAAAATTGTTTTATTTTAGTAGTTAATATGATTGTTAATGTTAATGTTTCTTTTATAATTTATTTTAATTTATTTGTTTTGTGTGTTTAAAGTGTATGTTAGTAGTATAGCACTAAAGGCGTGTTGGTACAGATGCTGTAAGCCTCTAGTGTTTTTTTCTTTTTTGGAATAAATAAATAAATAAATATGCAATCAGTAGACTGAATGTATTAATTTTCAATAGTATTCTTAATGAAACATTACAAATGGTTATAGGTATTAGTATATATCGTTCATTCACTAATAATGGAATTTGGACTAATTTCCAGTAGTATACGAAACCCGATATTGTCGAGGTAGGCCATGCGAGAAAATATTTGCAGTGCAACAGCCGTAGTAAAACACGTTGGGAATTCCTATTGACAAATGCACAGGATTTTTGCACTAAGCTTGAAAGTTTTATTCACGTGTCAAATATTGTCCACGTGTGTTACTAGTTTAAAATTTAAGTCATGTTTAAACTTTATGTTAACGTTAGATATCGCTAAAATATTTCAACTCACATTTCACATTATTACTCATTAAATATAGCGATAATGCGAAAATACATAGATACCTAATAATAAAAAAATGAAAAAGTAAACTTTGGGTTGCCACTGCAACTGCGGCATGTGTTGTGGGTTCGAATCCCACACAGGACAAAAATTTGTATGATTGACAAATAGTTATTCCAATAAACAACGGTTACAAAGATAACCCCGATGTTCTTTGTATCCCTTGTTTATTGGAATAACTCATATTAACATTCACGTCTATACTTATTATAAAGCTGAAGAGTTTGTTTGTTTGGTTGAACGCGCTAATCTCAAGAATTACTGGTCCGAATTAAAAAAATATTTTTCGAGGAAGGCTATGGGCTATAGGCTATATAACATCACGCTACGACCCATGGGGGCGTCGTAGCAATCATAAATGCGGTTGAAACCGATCTAATTTATAATATTAGTAAGGACATTTGTTATGAAATGTTTAGTAGCTTCAGAGAGTTTGGGAATATGTTTGGTTAAAAGAAAAAAGCTCGCTCCCCATTCGTCTAGTACAATATACCTCTGTATAGTCCTTAAGTAATAACTGTACATATATTATGTACTTCTAATATAAGAATAATAATAATTTGAACAAAGTAACACAATAGATACAGAAAGAGCGTGAATTCTGCTATTCCAACAAAAATCATCATTACAATGAGCGGAACTTTTCTTACCTGTATGGTGTCATTAGTTATAATTTTTGTATATCATAATCTTCTTCTTCATAGCAAAAACAAAATTTATTGCGTTAGCGCAGTCAGTTATTTGTCGTTTTTCACTGTCAGTCTTGACACATGGGGATGCGTTCGGATTCACACATCAGTTATTTATTATAGCTTTTGTCAAATAAAATTAGTTTAATTTAAACATAAATATTATAATATCATTTTATTAGTATTATATATATATCATAATCATTTTATTAGTATTATATATTATTATTATAAACAGAGCCGCAACGGAAGACCAGCGCTAGTTGTTTACAACTAGCATCTTGCTGAGTTGCGACCTATTTGCTGCAGTAATGTTATTGTTCCTTTTTACTTTACTTTTTGCTAACCATATTTGTAAGTGTACTGTTGCAAATAAACGTATTTTCTTTCTTTCTTTCTTTCAAAAAGACATGAAATAAATTAATCATCATCATCAGGCTATAATAGTCCACTGCTGGGCATAGCCTTCCCCTAAGGAGCGCCATAGCGCCCTGTCTTCAGCTTGCCGCATCCAGCATCTGCCTGCAGTCTTTCGCAGATCGTCATCCCACCTGGTCGGAGGGCGTCCTACACTACGTTTATAAATAAATTACTATTATTCTATTATTATATAATAATTTTTGAAACTGTTAGAAAATATGTCGCAGTATACGGGTGCACTGGGTTACAACGGCCTTTCATAAATATGAGTAAGAACTAAACATGTTTCATTAAATAACTTATGCAACTTGAAGTGATAATAGAATAATGACTTTCTTCGCATGCGGTAGTAATCTTTCATAACATTAACCAATGATCCTGAAAGAGTTAAAGCGAGATATCATTTTATGTACTTTGTCTTAACAATTATTATTTTATATCGTTATAAAATATAAAATAAAACGAAAGCAAAACATAAATATAGCCATTACGAAAGAAAAAATAAAATAAATAGAATATTCCCATAGATCAAACAAAAAAAATATTCTATTCTGTATTTTATTTTTTCACATATTTTTGCAGAATACAGTTTTAGGTCCAAATAAATAGACAGACTTGGATACAACATATTTATTGAATCACTTCCTGCAACACAAAGATAAAAAGGAAAGATTTATTTGAACGACTCGTACCCGAAAAGGTTTTCTCTGTCCACTTCACTTTTATCCCTTTATGCTGCGATAAAGAGAAGTTTATATTGTTATATTTCTTGACCGGGGGCTAGCACTCACAGTTGTAAGAACGCTTACTTTGTAACTGCGGGGCAAAAAGCTTCTTTCGTAGTGTAAAGGCCCATTTATACGAAGCGAGTTTCATGAAGCAAGTTAGACAAAGATACTTGTTTTAAGAAACTTGCCTCGTGTAAATGCAATCTAAGGCTTAGCGCGCACTGCCTTGCGTTTCTTTAACGAATAATCTGTAAAGTATATAGTGTCATAGAAGTACGCGCATTGCGGTGAAATAAACGCAATGGGTAAAGTCGTCGTTGGCCTGCCGCTGCAAATTTGCGGTGAATCTGCCGTATCGCATTTTTGTATCGCATAGAGATCTCAAGAAGTGCCGCGCACTGCAGTAAAAAAAACGCACTGAGACACTCAGCCAGTTGCTGTTGGGACGCGACACAGATATGTCGTTACCTGGCGGTTCTCCGGTGATGGCGAAATCTTTTTTGGATACGAACGTAGATCGTTATATCTTACGAAAAAAACCCCTTCATAGGCCTTAAGGCCGTCAAGGGACGAAACCAATACCGTGTGGGTACCCTTTTTTTACTCAATAATAAATATTGTATCGTAGTCCATAACGATGATGTGTATGCACCACAGTTGGTGTTCGAATGATAAAACGTGCGTTTTTTCGCTACAGTGTGCGGCCCCGTGAATGTGTTTTTTCTACCGCACGGTAGAATAAACGCACCGCGTTCCACCGCAAGGCAGTGCACGCTAGGCCTAAGTCACGATGAGACTGGATATTGTCATGTGCCATGGTGGGTATAATGACTTTTGTAGTAGGTTCTCTGGTTATAAAGTATACTATTTTTCCAAGATGGCGGCCGGGGGACAAGTTCGGCAACCCCACAAACTTGGGGTTAAGCTTCTATTGACTCCCCACACATGTTCCAAAAATAAAATTGCGTCCTCTAAAAAATGCAAAGCTCATGTAACATTTCAATGGACTAATACGTTGCTTAACGTTTTGATACTATTTTCAAACTAGGTCGTATTTATTAAATAAGTAAAAAGGTGTATATTAGAGAAAATTGGTATATCTTATGTCTTATTACCTATATATTACTTTTTGCCCGCGACTACATTCGCATTAATGTAGATTTTGTGAAAAAATTCTATCCCTCGGGAATCGTACTTTTTGTCTGGACGAAACATATCCTATGTTGTTTTCTCTTGATTGAATTTCATGATGATTGGTCGAGTAATTAAGGCGTGAAAGCGTAATCAACAAACAAATTCACATACGCATTCATCATATTAGCTGGGATATTAAGTTAAAGTATTCGTCAAGGGTGAAGTGGTAAAATCGCCACAACCAATGGCCGCAAAGTTATGGGAACATCACGGCACTGAAGAGTTCTGGAAACTTTAACCTCTGAATGAACACGATACAGTGTCAATCTACTTTACGGTAGATTTTCTTTTCCAGTTGTGGTAGACCAGATTACTCGATTATTTAACTAATCTAAACAGCAGCCATAGCTCAGTGGGGAGACCAACAGACTGCAATGCCCTCTGCAGTATTTTATTACAACCTTAATAGCTTTGCGATGGTCTCGGGTTCGAGCACACGTGGCGCATCTCTGACTTTTGGAAGTCATATGACTTTTCGAAATTATGTGCGTATTGATTGACAATTATCGCCTCCTCCGTGCCTCGGCAAGCACGTTAAGCCGTTGGTCCCGGCTGCCATGAACATCTTTGGCAGTCGTTATTGGGAGAGTGTCGACACAAAAGATCCCACTGGGTCGAAGTGTCGCCGGTTTGCACTGACTGGCCCTCACATAAGATAAGATGACTAATCTTTAATTAAAAGTTATGTAGGTATTTATTAAACTATATTTGGAACTACCCGCGATGTATAAAAAAGTTCTTGGTAAAAAAAGTGGTGGTAGCCTAGTTGGAAGGTATTGGACTAACGCTGGAGATATCATGAGTACTAAACCCACCCATTGCATGAACTTTTTTTTAACCAGATCGAATGTCTTTTACGAATCCTTCTTCGCGGGACATGGGGAGCGGAGAGGGTTTATCGGGCTCACCCGGGGAAAGATGAAAAGCCCGGGTCTTACCGACGTAACCTACCACGGTGTGCCACCTCGTTACCTTGAATGACGGGTGGATCGATGAAACTGGACTAGTTCAGCGACCCGCCCAGCAGTGTCTTATACAAGCTTAACGTTGACTCCTGGGCTACGCCTCGGCAAAACAAAGGGCGTCGCTCCGACTTAATGGCACGCGGGCAGGAAATGCATCCTTTGCATTACCTATGTGAACCTACTCTTAATACAAGATTCTAGCTTAGCTGGAAGATTTTACAAGTGCTAGTAGTATGCAAACAAATTGCTAGTCTTTAAAAATATATCACCTTTAACTTATCGGATAAAACCCATTAGTTTTGTTATACGCCTCTTCAACGTGATAAACCTTTAGCAGACTTCCAGGCTAATAATAATAATAATATATTTATTTATTCAGACAGAGTCCATAATGTAATAAAAATATACGTTCATTTTACAATACTTTACCCATTTCAGTAATAAAATCTTTCGAATGAGTGCTGACCAAGGCTGCCCAAATGTGGTGATAAAGATATCCATATTGTAATAACGCCTTTGGTGTCGGCTCAAATGGTTTGAGGCATAATAAATTGCCCATTATTTGGGATCGATTGCAAAGAGCCGGTTTTTGATTCGTTTATACACATCCAAATACACTTCTGCAATGTAATGGTGTTATGTCAAAGGAAATAAGTTAACACTTTCGGTGTAACGTGATCGATGCATTTCAAAATCTATTGTTGTGTATCATATACACCTCTTACACGCACCACACTTATACAACAGACTTCATACATTCACTAAATACACACCCGCACAGTTACACAGACAAACCTTGTAAAACTCTGTTGTTTTATAATAAAATTTGGCACCTGGCCTGTATAATATAAATTGAAGTGCAATCTAATCTAACATTGTAATGTTTATTGCAAAAATGGATGGATGAATGACACCTAAAACACAGATTCTCCTAGCAAAGGAATCATTGATCATAGCATCGAAATGGTCTCACATGATAATTGTGTTGTCAATATGTAAATAATATGTAACATTGTACTTTTTTTGGTGTCAAATAAATGTTACTATTGAAGTGAAAACTTTTTTAGGCGCGTTGAGCACTTCTTGGGTAAACAAAAATCATGGAACTCGCGTCATCGTCACGCTTCCACGCTTTATTATTTTTTTAAGAATATTAACAATATCTCAGAAATGGTGCGTCCAACGCAAAATATAATGAATTGACCCTCTTAATAATCCCCAAGAGAGTATCAGGAACTAGCATCCGACCCACCCCCTTTTTTTTTGGTTTATAATGAAGTGTTTATGATCAAGGATTAAAGTTTTCACTTCTATCGCCAGTCCCCAAAGACTGCCCCAATTTTTTTTATTTGTTGCTTTACTTTGTAGCTTGCACTCCAATCAAATAAAGTGTATAATTTGTATGTATTATTACTGTTTCATTTTTATGTTGAATCATAAACAATAAAAGATTAGAAATGCATATTTTTCGCATAACAACTTTCATAAATATAAACACAGAATTTTTAAATTTAATTTATTTAAAATCGGGGATGAATGTATTCACAAAACTGCAATTTATTAATTATATTAGTTGCCTAATTCAAATATAACGGCATATTATGCTAATTACTTTGAATAAAAACTAAAACCACAATAAAACAGAAAAATAATACACAAAATAAAACAAACTTAAAAATACATAACATTTTTGAGTTTGTCTCACAGTACTCCAGACATATTGACAAATGCTAAATTAATCTAATGAATAATTTAATTCCTATGATATAATTATTCGTGCTTGCCTAATGCCTTCCCATAAACATTTCTGGTTCAAGAACGCCCAATTTATACCTTTATTTTCCGGGAACAACTTTCGGAGAGCATAAAAATATAATAATTTATTTTCAGCAATCTCTTTACACCGGATTCGAGGTGCGCTTATACCGGACATTTTCGTCGACTTAACGACCCACAAGTGGCCTCATAATTTCTCTTTAAATATTCTACCACGCAGTAAATATAGGAAGAGCGCTAATGGTAATACCCAATACCCAACGGACAAAAGTGAGAGAATGAAAAATACTACATTTTACGATTTGGTATTGTAACTTGATAGAATTCTCAATTTAAAATACATTAAGACAAGTTATTTAAGGGGATTAAATATAATGACCACCAAAAATAGTAATTGCGCAGCAAAATATGCTTACTAAAACATATCATAACGAGCACCTATACGCCTCAAATCACTGCATTCCGTCTCGGAAAGGTTAGGTTATGTTAGGTTCCTTCTTAAACCCATCCAAAATAGGAGTCCCGCGAAGCGGGGCTCCGTCGACTTATTTTGATCACTTTAAATATATTTTACTGTGCAATTTGGTGATCATTTACTATTTTTGGCTGTCAAATAAACAGATAATTAACATAATATAATTTACAAGACATATTAACTAAAGAGAAAAACAAAACAACAAAATTAAAAAGCGTCATAATATTCCTCCGCATCGTCGTCAATTGGCAACGTGCCCAGAAGACTGACAGCATTGCCACGTTGAATGGCAATACTTATTCTTTGTGCAAAGAAAATACCAGCCCCGGTCACGTGAAGCGTCGATCAGCCGCTTAGCTAGGTCTCTAGGTTTTTGACTGTTATATTTTACTATATTTGGTGATAAGTTAAACATAAGCCTTATTTATGTGACAAGGCAAGGCGACTAATTAAAATAAAGTCGACCAAATATTACCAACAAGTTGAATCTATAAGTAGTATCCTCGTATATGCTATGAAATTAATTTATTTCAGTTCGAGATACTTGAGCAGCATCGTAAGGTTTAATTACGTTAGATTTGTATCTATTATAAGTTTTCTATGAAAGTTGTGGCGCACGAAGAGTTGTTATAGATGTTTACGACTTGGTTTGCTCTTCAAGTAATGAACCGTGGTTTAATAATAGGATTATTACGATGACCTGTTTTTCTTGCTGCTTAGGAAAATATCATTACAAAGGGTAGACAAGTTTGTAGTAAGTATTTGTAGATATCTTAGGATAGTCTTTCATTGAAGTTTGTAGATTAGTGGAATTGATTTCTTGTTTATATATTATATCACACTGTATTCGACTGGGAATTTTGTTTTCCTGATAGATGCTTGCTGCAATTACTATGTGATATATACATTTTATTTACGATATTGTTTTCTAAAAAGATATTCAATTGTTAATTAGCACCTGGTATTGTGAAATCAATAACATTCCAATTTGAAAACCTTTTATAATGTACAAAGGCGTTAATCCTAATTCTAATCCTAATCGTAACTAATATTATAAATGCGTAAATGAGTTTGTTTGTTTGTTACGCTTTCACGTCTTAACTACTCTACTGATCAACATGAAATTTTGCATACACGTTGTCAGGGGTACAGAATAGGACATAGGGTACCTTTCATCCAGAAAAAATAACTGTTGCAAACCTAACCTAATCTACATTTACGCGAGTGAAGCCGCGGATAAAAACTAGTCATTAATATAAATACAAATACCAAAAATAAATAAATTCAATTTCAATCTTTTCGTACCTTGTAATTTATCGCCCGCATATTCAGAGCATAAAACAAAATTAGCGCCTCGTAGAGATGCGCGTTACGCTGCCTCCATGCTCTGTGAATGTGCCATAGATGTGTGCACATATGTGGTCATCCAATCCCTTCCTTTATTATATTTATGAATCGTTCCATAACTACTCCAGATATATTAGTTAAAATTTTTATTGTGTGTGCATTCACATATTTTCTCTTTTACATTTTAACACACTAAATATGAAAAAATATTGATTTATTTAACTATTATAGAGCATAGTAAACTAGCTTACGCCAGCGGCTTTGCCCACATTGATATGAAAGTACCTTAAGTCCTGAAACCCTAGAAAACACTTCATGCGTCTTATTGGTCCAATTAAGTTAGGTTAAATTTGCTTTCACATTTACCACACATTGTGACGTATGGGTTTCCATTGCCGGGCTAAGGAAAATTGAAATTGGAACGTATTTCATTCTAAATACAATCAACTTACAAAAAAGATTATGCAATTATTATATGTTTTAAAAATAAATTCATAAATCCAAAACTATTTAAATTTTCACTCGTATAAAATCCAAATGAAAAGTTGGTTAGAAACATGAAGGCGTCGGCCACACTGCAGGCGGTCAGCGGCGGTCAGAGTTCCGAGTTCTGCGTTCCGCGTTCACTGTGATGTATGCGGTGTCTAATCGTACACACATAAAAGCAGTCAGACCGCGGCGGTCAAAGAGAACAGAGAAAAGCGGTCACATTGTCCGACGAAATTGAAAAGTTTATTATTGAATTAGTGCGAGACAAACGTACTGAACTCCAGATTTCTAGACCGCTCGCAGTGTGGGTCACTGTGAACGCTGAACGCAGAACTCGACCGCAGAACGCAGACCGCCGGGGCAATGTGTTCGGCGCCTAATATTTTGATTAATTCAATGAACATTAAAATCTCTCGCCCTCCTTGAGCAATTTTGTCTCGTATAATTATGTCTCGTGTATAATATAAAGGATGAAATATGTCGTTGAAACAGCCACGTCGTAAATAAGTCATGCAAAAATAAAAAAACTCTTTTAACACGTTTGCTGCTGAAAATAACTCATGAAACGTATTATTTCTCAAACCACAAAACAAGTAGAAACAGAATACTTATGCAGGGATAAATCACTCCGGCTTAGCAAAGGCAATGCTCAGCAAATTACATGTTCCCTGTTTAGGTCACCGAAACTTTGTGTTATTTGTGGTGTGTGTTGCCTATCTGTAGAATTTTATTATGGATGCATGGCGTCCAGAAAAATCCATATGCAGCCGCCTCTTCTTTAGCGTTCATAGGTCGAGTAAAGTGTTAGGTATTGGGTTGTTCTATTCAAGAACTGAAGCCTAAAACCATATCTGGCGAAATGCAGGTGTAAGCCTTCCTCTTGGAAGATACAGGCGTGACTATATACGAGTACATATGTATGTAATGCAAGGACTTTTAATTATATTGTACAGACTTTTTTCCCTTTATTAACTTATTTCTCCGATTCGACAGATAAAGATTTTCAGTGGAATCGAGATCCATAAAATACGGCTAGATGAAGCAATTAGTAGCGTCCGGCGAGCGAACTACTTCTATAAATACACTCGAATACCTCGTAAGTCACCGACGACCAATAAAGCTAGTTTGTGTTAGTGAGCTAGATATCTCTATAGTTCTCGACGCTTGGCTTTTCATGTGAGGGTAACAGTTAGAGGTATGTGGAAGCGTTGAATGACCACGTGGAAGAGTGACCTTAATTTGGAGATAGTGGATATAACATAATGCGATGATGCGTGATTGTACTTTGAGGCCGATTTGCACGAAAATATTTTCTTGGAGTAGTTCTCTTTAGCTCGAGTACCAGCGCTGAGGATATCCAAGCGAGTACAATGGAGGCAGCTTGAGGTGATTCACGAAAATATTCTCGTGTAAATTAATCTTTACTAGCTTTTGCCCGCGGCTTCGCTCGCGTTAATTTAGAATTTGACAATCAATTCGGGTTGTACTCTGCTTGTAATAATATAATTCAATCATGATTCGAAAGACACGTGGCGTCATCTATTATCATAAGAACGTTATTATTGTTTTCCTCGGGAACAGTAACTTTTTCAGGATGAAAGGTAGCTTGTCTCCGTTTCTGTACACCTGACAACGTATATGCAAAATTTCAGGATGATCGGTTCAGTGGTTTAGGCGTGAAAAGGTAACAAACAAACAAACTCATTTTTGATTATCCTGAGACTGGTCTAGCCTTAGGGTATCGTTAATACCCTAAGGCTAGACCAGTCTCAGGATATTAGAGGGCACTGATTTCCCAATAACGACTGCCATAGATGTTCATGGCAGCCGGGACCGACCGACGACGGCTTAACGTGCTCTCCGAGGCAAGGAGCAGGCGATAATTTTGAAAAGTCATAACTGCCGAACTTTAGGTATAGGTACCTACATTATATGCTTACTTACACGTTACATACTATTACGAAATCAATATACCTAA
This sequence comes from Catocala sponsa, assembly GCA_963564715.1. Lineage (NCBI taxonomy): Eukaryota > Metazoa > Arthropoda > Insecta > Lepidoptera > Erebidae > Catocala > Catocala sponsa. The sequence continues at coordinate 6,080,175 of OY751337.1, forward strand.
ATTTACGATGAACTAATTATTATCTGTGATAATAGTTTTAACTTACTTTCAGTGGTGATTAAAAGGTCGGCTTTTCTTGTAGATGCGTGCCGCTATATTCGATATTTTCTTTTCTTATTCTGTCCTAGATACTTAATATTGAAAATCTATATTGTCCAGTGACAAAATAAAACCATATCATTTACTTAAACCAAATCTATATCGATTTATTTTAATGTACATCGGCTGATGGCTGCTATACTAACAAACATAATCCCTATGCGGTCTCATACAACGTGACCTCAATGCAATAAAACAAACAGTTGTTACACAGTTTAGCTTTTATTTCAAGCGAGTAAATAACATTAATCTTATAAAATATAACAAGACACGAGTGCGATGCGAGAGAACATTTTCTTTTAGAGGTATCTTTTTTAAAATTCAGGTCGTTTTTCTTAAGAAATATCACTTCCAATCTTACTTTTTCTTTGAAACATGTCGGCGGCCGCTCTTGACAAGAACATGTCTTTGTTTTTTTTTAAATACAAATAATGTACCTACAGTTAATCTGCTGTTTTAGCGATAATAACAGTAACTATGATATTCCCTGGTTATTTTTTATATTACAAACAATCAAAAACAAAAAGCGAAGTGAATACCTATACCTACTACTGTGCCATTCGAGCTGTAAAATCTGTCAAATCTTTAATTTTGTTGAACTAATCAGGAGGCCATCTGTTACTTTAACTTTAACTCAATTAATTTAATTTCTCAACTTTTTTAACATAAGTAGCAATATCAGCTGCTATTTCCTTAAACTTTAAACATTAACATTATCTGTAGCTTGATTATTAAATGAAATAGCAGTAGCACAAGTTAAGGTGTTCTAAATTTTAGTCGTTTATAATATCAGCCCTGTATGTAAACTGTACCTACCACTCCTGGGCACGGGCTTCTTCCTATCGTGAGAAGGATTAGGCTATAGTCCACCACGCTGGTCCTGCGCAGTTTGGCAGACATCACATATCTTTGAAGACATTATGAAGAACTCTCAGACAAGCAGGTTTTGCACGATGTTTTTCTTTACCCGTAATTTATACACACATAACTTCGAAAAGTCAGAGATGCGTGCCTTGGGATCGAATTCGAGACCTCTGTGAGGCAGTCAAACGGTCTCTCTCTAGGCTATTTTAGTCGCACACACGCTAAAGAAATCCTTATAAAATTGTAGAATTGTGTTTACTCTTCGCCGATTGGTGTAAATGATTATTGTACACATTACTGCTAGCACTAATGCGGAGGAGGAGGAATGCACGAGGAGTTCTTGAGCTTGTGTGCGTGCGTCGCGGCGAGCATAAATACTGCCACGTATAAAAACAGAGGGATTATTTTTCAATATTGCAACACCAAAGTATCGACGGCTTAAAAATGATTTTATTTTAATTTATTACAAATACAATGTAAAAAACTTGGAAATAATTATGAAATATATTTTTATAATTAAACAATAGAGCAAAGTATCTTAATCGAAGTATAAAAAAGATAATTCATTATATAAATATTTACAATTAATTTCGTGTTATTTACTAGCAACATTAACATACAAATGTCTGCCACCACTTGCGCACCGTTTATCTTGTAATTTCGGTTTATTTTCGACAGATAAGCTAGTTTTGGTTTCTCCTGTATTAAAAACGATGAGTCGATTACCCTGTTACTCCGTTGTTTGGTGAAATCAAGTGTTATTTTGTGAGATATAGAATCAAGTTGTGAGAAAGTGACTCTAACATTGTTTTTGTTGTTTCCAATAAATCAGTCGGATATAGCATTTATGCACATGTACGGTCAAAGACAATAATCGAGTACCTATATATTCATAGTAAGATTTGTATGTATTGCTTTATTCACAAAATCACAAATAAACCTTTTTTAATAAAGTTATGTACATATTTTATTGAACTATCTAAACTGTGTTTTTCGATGTTTTTCTTTGAATACCTGTGTGAACGCTGATTTTATTAATAACCAGATGTCTATAGAATAACATAACAAATCTAAATCGGCATACACATTAACTTCAAAGAACTCTTAAAAAAATACAGTGATTTTTGAACCCATAATAATGACAAGCAAATAAATAGATATACATATTACATACCCATATAGCTATATATATACATATACCTACACACCACGATTACGATTTACGATTGTTTTGTGTGGGCTGAATATAGATGGCGCAAGACGCTAAGGAAAAATTGCCTCACAAATTTTGTATGGTCGCCAGTTCGTAAGTTGGTAATTGGTATCGTCGCGGCTAGACGTATGAATTATGATGCTCCGTTCGATCGCCTTTGCGCGTCGCTTGGTTTCGGTGCGGCTAGACGTATGATGCTCCGTTCGATCGCCTTTGCGCGTCGCTTGGTTTCGGTGCGGCTAGACGTATGATGCTCCGTTCGATCGCCTTTGCGCGTCGCTTGGTTTCGGTGCGGCTAGACATATGATGCTCCGTTCGATTCCAGGTTCCTAATAAAACTTACATTATGTTTATTGTGTGTATATATATACGCCACACTTACATACTTTCTCAACACATACCATAACATGACCTTCAATTATATATATCCTTTCACCCTAATGATTACCATGAATCTGTAAATAAAATGAATATAGATTTAAATAAAATATCAGACTGGGCTAGAAAAAATTCACTGGTTCTTAACCCTACCAAATCCAAATTTTTAATATTAGGCACAAAGGAATGCATAAAAAAGATACAAGACCTTAATCCGTTAGTGATGGTTGATAGCTGTCCAATTGAGCAAGTCCGTGAGGCTCGAAATCTAGGCTTGGTCATGGATGGGGAACTGCATTTTGAGACGCATGTACTCGAAGCAGTCAAAAACTGTTTTTACCGTCTCAAGCTGCTATATCGAGTTCGCCAACATCTGAGTACTGAAATGCGTATTTTGCTCTGTGAGACTCTCATATTGTCAAAATTAAACTATGCGGATACTGTGTTTGGTCCATGCATATTGAAAAGAACGGAGAAAGTAATCCAGCGTGTACAGAACGCATGTGCTCGATTTTGTTATACCATCCCACCTCGTACACATGTCACCCCATTCCTAAACAGTGGGAACCTTTTGAAGATGACTGCTCGCAGGCACCTTCATCTGGCAACTTTACTTTTTGGCATTGTTCTATACAAAAAACCGGAATATCTGTATACAAAATTAACATGGTCTCGTAATATTAATCAGTACAATACGCGTGCAGCATCTCATCTCTTGGTCACAGCGAGTCACAGAACCACGGCTTTCAGGGGTAGTTTCAAATACGCCGCAACCCATTGCTGGAATGACCTTCCACCGCCTATGCGAAATCTGAAAACATTGCATACATTCCGTAATAAGTTTAAGATGTTTTTAATAAACAAACAAAAATCATTGTAATAATAATTTTACATACCTTTATAACAGCTAAGAACAACAATATGACGTATATATTATATAATAATAATTGTGTAATGCATACTTTGTTAATTTGCGCGTACGCACTTACGCAGCGGCAATGTTTTTTACGCATCCAGCTCCAGCTCTGTGAGACGCTTTTTTTGACATTCATGACAGACGTAACAACTACACTCAACTATAAGTGGCGTTCGGAAACACAATCTGTAATTTTCACATGCAGTGTTTTGTAGTATATCATATGGTTATATTACACTAATTTTTTATAGACTACTATATATACATGTATATATTTATATACACTTTTATGTATGAATAAATATAGTATAAATAAATATATTGTTTAAGTTTATATTTATTATTTTTATCTCATGTTTTATATGTTTTCCTTTTTTATGCATTGATCTATATTAATAAATTATTGTTAGTAGGCCTGCGAGAATACCAGCGTTGCAGTCTATACTGCAACAATAGCTGACGCAGTTGCCTAATTTGATCTCCATGTACCGTTTTCGGGTTAATTGTATTATCTAATATTGTTTTTAAAATTATGTATATATGGAGATGCAAATAAAACATTTTTCTTTCTTTTCTTTCTTTCTTAACATTACCTTAAGTATTATTGTCAAGTAACTACGAAAGGTAAGGCAGTATAATAATTCGTAGAGTACGTCTCGTAATTTAATTGAAACATTCTTCAAGACTACACACCACAGATACCTGATGTAAAACCACCGCGTGAACTAACTTCAATATGGTACGAACTCTTCTCGAGACAAAGTTGAGATTTTCCTCGCCATTTACTCGGGACAAGTCAAAGCTTTCGATAAACTATGTTGTGAACTCATTTAACCTTTCAAAAGGAAAATGCTAGAAGTTAAGTTTGAGTGGTCTAATTGAAAGAATTTGTGTGCTTATGTTATTGAAAGACAAAACCTAAGATAGTTCTAGGTGTTGACTAGTACACAGTTACTTTCCTATAAATCAGAAATAAGAATATTTTATTAATACAACTTAGACCCTAACAACGGCAAATGTATTTATTGCGGCTGCGTAATCGAGGCAGTTTTGACATTAGAAATATATTGCATATTTCCAATTTCAAAACTGCCTCGTTGATGCATGCAACAACAACTTACTGCCTTAAAATCTACTAATTACTAGCTTATAACTTCAATGTTATTATAATCTTACTCGTTCCTTATTATGTGGCACTTCCACAATAGCTGACGAAATGTTTTGCTGTATTACATCTTCCCTATCAAGCATATAAGCGAATATTATTATGTATGTGTATGTGCTAGATTATTTAACTAACTTTAAATGCAGACGCTAGTAGAAAATTGCACTCCTTCGCGGTGCACTTGATATATTTGTCATCAAAACGCTTCGTGTCAGGTTGAATCTTATGACTTGTACCTAACAATTTGTTACCCAAACTGTGGTTATGTTGTTAGACTGAGAACCCTTCTTAAAACCGAATGAGGGATTCCTTTCAGGGCGATATTTGCATATATTCTTTACAGAGGTTTATGTGGTCTTTCTTTTTGTATGTACTGTCTTGACTTTGATACTCGTTTACTGTGAGATTACGTTTGCTTTGTGTTCGTAACTATCTTATTTGTGCCTTAGAATGTCAAGGCTTGCCGATTATGAGATTTCAATTTTAATTTCGATCGCTGGGTTGGGCAGTGGTTCTGTTTTTCAGCTTGGAGTTGGTATTAATCTTTTCAATATTCAATATTCAAATATATTAATTCATTAACGATCAAAATGAATAATCTACCTTTCGATATTTTTGCTCACAGTTAGCCTACTTGACATTACTATGGTGCTTCTGTCAAATTTCCATCTCTAGTAGTAGTCTACCTATCGCAAGATAAGTTATTAATTTTGGACTTAAGATCACATAGTAAGACTTATTAATGTCAAAGTTACACTTCTTCTTCTTCTTTTCGTGTGGTTAGTGGCCAATCTGTTGTCAAGAGTTGTTCAAGCCGTCCGTAGGCATGGCTTAACGACTGCTGTCAGTTTGACAACAACCGGGACCGAGATTTTACGTGCCCTCCGAAGCACGGAGACGTAAATTCTATTCCCGGCAACGACAACAATCTTCAAAAATCAAACGGTCCGAAGGACCAATGTTTGATCTGGATCCTTGGTGTTAAGGAATAAAACGTAGAAGTTGACTGTACAACTGATTATTTAAATACTAATGATATTTCTACAAGATTGTCGTTGCCGGGATAGAATATAAACTATATGTGAATTAAGAGCGAGAGTACGGGTATCCGCTGTAGTATCGGTTCGCTGACGTGCTGTCGGGCTCGGTGGCCGCCAGCCGGCGCGTGCGCGACACCAGCTGATCGCGATGCCCCTCTCGCCCCGCTCCGTCCCCGCCGCCGCCGATGTCCGCTGTGCGACGAGCACTTGTTGAATCAACGATTCAACATTATTAGTGTTATAAAAAGCAATTTGATTAAAGGAACTGTCAAAATTTTAGCAGATTACCGCATACGTTAGTCATTCATTTGTCATTATGTACGAGATTACCATTCTATACCATTTTTTCAATGGAGTGTCAGTGATCAATGATAGACCATTATGACACTATTGTAATAGCAGACTTGGGCCCCTGTTGTGTTAAATCTGTTATGAGTGGTAAAATATAGAGACATGTTCTTATTTTGATAAAGCAAACACCGAATTTAGAAGTATGGTTTTATTGATAGGTGTTTAGTTCTAGCATTTATCTATCTATATACATTACATAATGTTAGTATAAATAAAACGTATACAAAATATAAGCCTTAAAATATTTATAAAATCACATAAATGTTAGTTACCTATTCAAAGCTGACCTGACCTACGACAATTTTCTGAGTAGGAACACCAATACCTCAAAACTGTGATAAACAGAACAAATAGATCCTGAAATAATAATAATAATAATATTCTATCACATACACACAACACCATCTAGCCCAAACTGAGCAGAGCTTGTACTACGGGTACTAGACAATGGATAGACATACATAATATATACTTTTTATTTTGTAAATACATACATATTATACATAGAAACACCCAGACCAAGACAAACATCCATGTTCATGCACACAAATGTTTGACTTGTGCGGGAATCGAACCCGCGACCTCAGGCGTGCAGTCGGTTACACTAACCACTACATCATAGAGGCAGACAAGATCTTATGATTTTGAAATAATATCATATTCATTTATCCACTAAGGGTTTGGCTAAGGTTGCAATTCGACTGTCCCCTTTTTGAAATAATAATTTAGATTTAGACTGCATCTTCGCTCGCACAATTCATAAACGCATATTCAATTCAATTCAATTCAAAACATTTATTTTCAGACTAATTCGGTCCAGAGAGTGTTAGTAGTACATGATAACTTAAAACTATGTTAGTAATTTACACAGACATACCACAGAAAATAAAAAGATAAAATAAAAGATAAAATACAATACAAATAATAAAATACAATAAAAATAAAAACAAGTGTCCTACCTAATATGAATCCATATCCAGTGCTTCCAAATAGGACTATGGATGCATTCAGCAATAACTTTCAGATAGCTGTTCGGACTGTCCCTCACCCTTCGCATCAGCGATGCTGCTCTCTTGCGTATAATGGCGTGAAAGCATTATACGCAAGAGAGCAGCATCGCTGATGGAATGGAATAAAAATATATCAATCTAGGACGTCATTTATCTATATATCATACTTTATTTAAATCCGTGCAATAGTTTACGCGTGATTACGTAAAAACAGCCAAGCATTCAATCACACTACAAATGTATTTATTTATAACTAGCTATGCTCGCAGTTTCACCCGTGTTTATGCTTACTCGCCGCCCCCGTGAGTCGTAGCGTAATGTTATATAGCCTTCCTCGATAAATGTGCTATCCAACACTGAAATAATTTTTCAATTCGAACCAGGTTCCTGAGATTATCGCATTCAACCAAACAAACTCTCCAGTTTTATAATATTAGTATACATAATAAATTTCTGTACGTCATAACTTGTTTATTTGCGCTATATAATATCGTGATTACTATTTAAGAATTTTACTATAGTTTCCAAATGAAAAACGTATATTGCATGCTATTAAGACAACTGACGAAAATGTACCGTAGTGAATGGTATTTTTGAAGTGAAAACTTCTTTAGGCGCGTTGAGCACTTCTTGGGTGAACAAAAATCATAGAACTCGCGTCATCGTCACGCTTCCACGCTACCCATTTTTGAATTATTTTGGAATACTAGCGGTCGCCTAGTGCTCGAAATTCGACCAATAACATTGTTGATATATTATGTCATTATATATATTGATATATTATTATGTAACCATACAATTTGAATTATTTTTGGTTTATAAGGAAGTGTTTATGATCAAGGATTAAAGTTTTCACTTCTATCGGCTGTCTCCAAAGACTGCCCCAATTTTTTTAAAGATACGTAATTTTGTGGCAACAAATTAGAAAGATTATTCTTATTAGATATTTATTGAAATATATTAGTTAAGAGCGAGTTGAACAAGATAGTTTAACGAGTTGTGTAGCAAAGACACGCGAGCGTAGTTTTGCCGCTGGTCTTCGCAGTCCAAGCAAAGCAAGATTATTATATCACTTTTAGATTGGATTAGATTATAAAATGGCAACTCGGATTTCTATCTGGCAATTTTCAGTTGCATTATATAACCAGATATGACCGAATGAAGACAATTTACTCGTTCGGGAAGCAAGAATTGTCTAAACACCCTAACTAATATTATAAATTTAGAAGTGTGCCTTTTTTATACAACGAAGGTCGCAAACAAGCATACGGACCACCTGATGGTAAGTGGTCACCGTAGCCTATGGACGTCTGCGAAACCAGAGGCATCACTAGCGCGTTGCTGACCCTTTAGGAAAGAAAGTGGGAAGGAGAAGGAGCGGGAAGGGGGTAAGGGGGTGATTGGGCCTCCGGTACCCTCATTCACCAAACGAAACAAACAGTAGGAATACTGCTATTTCACGTCGACATTCTGTAAGAGGGTAGTCCTTCCCCGGTCGAGCCGGCCCATTCATGCTGAAATCAGCGAGACTACTACTCTAACTTAGTTGAGAAACCAACGAAATGTGGATAGTAGTACACTTCTTTCAGGCAACAACGAAGTAACACTTGGACGTACTTTTTTATATTGATATAGTTTATGGTCCGATAAATGATGTACGTTACTTTTTAAATACTGTGCTGGAAATGGAATAATTATTTCTCTTTTAACCTATGGGAGCAAAGTGGCAAGTAAAAGCTAGTAGCTTATAAAATGCATGTACATTATCAGAAAAAGGCACACGAAATATTCATACGCACAAACCCTTGTGTAAATATAGATATGATGATATCTCATGTTATGTATATCCAAAAAAGCTACAATTATATTTATAGTCACATGTTACGAAAAGCCAGTCTTTGTAGTTCTACAACAACTATCCTAATCATAACTAATATTATAAAAGCCAAAATGAGTTTGTTTGTTTATTACCTTTTCATGCCTAAACCACTGAACCGATCATTCTGAAATTTTGCATATACATTGTCAGGAGTACAGAAACGGACATAGGCTACCTTATATCCCGAAAAAAATTGCTGTTCCCGAGGAAAACAACAATAACGTTCTTATGATAATAGATGGCGCCACGTGTCTTTCGAATCATGATTGAATTATATTATTACAAGCAGAGTACAACCCGAATTGATTGTCAAATTGTAAATTAACGCGAGCGAAGTCGCGGGCAAAAGCTAGTACTACAATAAAATTCTAATGGCACTTTATGTAATGAAAACCTCTGGATATATATATAATATTGCAATTGCGTGCGCTTTGAAAGTAATTACTTAAACAAAAAGCTCCTTATACGACCTTAGTTAAAATAAGTGCGACTAGAGATGGTGTAGATAGATGTGAACTACCAATTTGCAAATAGAATCTGTGTTTCAAGATCCTTATCGCTTATAGTAATTTAAATACAAATATAAACTTTATTGTTCGAAGGTATATTTTATTCGACCTGTTGCTGGCTTGTTTGTGTTTTGAATAATGCTTACATTGATAATTTTTTCACACGAAAAAGAAAAATATAATATAGAATACGATTTAAATGTTCTCATATATATGGTAACTTAAATATAATTCGTTAATAAATATTTGTATATCGTTTGGGCAGAACACTATTTTAAATGAAAATATATAGCGGATAAAGTTTACCTCTTTGTAAATATTTTAAAAGGTATCCTAAAAGGTATTCATTTTATAATCTTTAAAGGTTTCATGTGTTCACATGTATTATTCAGATTTACTCGTATAGTTTCAAATTCACCGAAGTGTCTTAGTCGTACGGCGTAGTTAGTCGTTAAAAGCGTCATAGCTTTGTAGCGATGTTGTCGTTAACAAGCTAACTCATATTCAAGCAAGCTCATATTATAGCAAGACAATTCACTTAGCAGGGTATTTCGAGACGTATTGAGCAAATTTACTATTATAAAATACACTATAGAATTCACTGTAACAAGTTTATTTTACAGAATATTAATATAATTCAAACTAAAGACAGTCTGAAAATAAACCAGCAAGCCAGATATCAGTTGCTTATTTAAAAATGTAACCTTTTTGAAAAACGATTATTTGCCAATTCGGCGGTGGCATTCTGAATCAATCAAAATAGTTCTAAATACAAAAACTTTACAAACAACCTACCTACATGTATTGGACATAGAATTTACATGGATGGTTATAAAACTACTCGATACAATGTTTTTTTACATGAAAGTACAAAAGTGACAATGATGGACGGTCTTGACAAAAGTTGATTCAAGAGCAAAAAGGTCGTTTCGTTACTACACACAAAAAGTAGGACACAAAAATAAAGGATTTTTGTTCATATCACAATGTTAATCTGGAGTACCTTTTTCACAAATCAAGATAAATGAGGGCACGAAATACTGTGTGTCACGTTTTTGGAAACGAAATTAATTCTAGCTGTTACTTGCGACTTCGTCCGCGTATTAACTAAAAAGTGTTTGTCTCCGCGGAACCCTATTTTTTTTCTAAAATCAAAGTAGCCTAAGTTACTCCTTATAACATCAAAATCGGTTTCGAAGATTAGCCGGAACAAACAGACGGACAAAAATTTTATAAGTAGATGTTTTCGTACAGGTACCTTATATACTTTCATATGCAGTAGATAAAAAGCTGTTATTTTGACATTATAAACAGACACTACATTTTATTTATTTGTATAGATATTCGTGTTGAGTGACAGACAGCGCTGAATGCAGTGAGCACTGACCTGTGTGATAATTGGTCCGAGTCACTGACAGTCCGATAATACAAATGTGATATTAGTATCATCTGTGTAGTTAACTATCACTTTCGGATGTATACAATATGACAAGTAGGCGTTACCAGTAGAAGCATTGTCAATAGTCTTGCATTTGACCGCGATCTCCACCTGTTGTAAAGTGACGATGCAATCGACGATGGAACACGCTTGCCTGGAAGATACCTATTCGCGTCTTGAAGACACCCAGATTGTACTCATCGGGAATTGCTGTACGCATTATAAAAGTGGAAGCAAAGCGCTTTTTGCGAAAATATCGTATATCCACCATGCACCTGTGTCGCTGGTCTGATTTTCTGGTCATCTGATGGTATAATGGAGAAGGAGGAAACAAGTTATGCAGTTCCTCTGCACATTCTCCGAAATGTATCCGATAGAAAACCGTGAGACTGGTAACCCTACGACGATGCTTTGGAGTCGTGCGTTGACTAGTTGGGCATCGCCGATAAGTCTCCTGTTACATAAGTGCATCAATTGTGGCTAAACATGATTTTTGCTGTAAATTGCCACTTAAGTAAAGATCTGCTCCTAAACTTGTAAACGTGGATGTTTCATAAGCTTGTATGTACCTAGTAATCCAAAACGTTGTATAAACTATTGTTTAATTAATAACAAAGTCAATGTAATAAAGAGAATATTTTGGCATATTGGATATTGACATTTTAATGGAACTTTGGTCCGTGTATATGTTTTTGAGGGTGACTATAGAACATCTCAAGTTTGAGTCAAATGCGTAAGTTTGTGTTGTACGTAGCAGACACACAGAAACCTTTACTGTACTTCTAAGCTAAAAATTAACTGACACTCACCAGTGTCTTTAAGAAATAAGTAAAAAGGAGACGAGAAAAAAAATATTGGTACAAGTAGTAAAGATAGTTAAATATTAAGCTTTTGGTACTTAAAATAATTAATTTAATGAAATTTAGGACAATAATGCCCAATATTTACTGGAATATAACTAAATAGGTTTTACTATCCGTAAAAAAATCAAAATCGCTATATCAGCAGTCAATTCAGATGAAAATCAATAGAAACATATGCGTACCAAAGTGTTACCTTATCTACATATGTAGGTAAACGTAACACTTTAATCTTTAAAAGAATATTAAAAAATCGCTTGTAAACTTTGTTGAAAAGCGTCGCTACATGCGACATATGTATGTAACACCTAGATTTAATAAAAGAAGGGATTGTGAGGATTTTAGTCACAGAAAACGGGCGTGCGTGGCAAAATGTGCAACTTTATTGCATTTTCCAATATATGGTATGAAATTTTGCCACGGAGGAAATCCGTATGATATGAACGGTAGTGAAGGGAGCATATTATAATTTGGCAATGTGTGAATAGGGTTACGTAACGTTATGGTAATTGTATTTTCCATAACACGTTTCTGCGTTTGCTGTGTTATAATCCTAACTTCTTAGAGAGCACAGATATTTTCTTAGTCGATAACGATAGCAAATAGATGGATGATTGTGATATCTGTATTAAACGAAATAGGAGAATTAATAAAAAATACATTTCCGCCGTTCTAAGGTAAGTACTTCGCTGTCCTTGCAGATAAATCCAATGAATGGTTCTTATGTTATCGTTAGTGCAACCTTTTTCCTGCTTTATCCTCTAGGGGCTTCCGAAACTCAATTTTTCGAACAAACCTCGTCTGTTTGAAGAATTTTATTACTCAAAAAGAACTTTTTGGTTCCTTTGAGAAAACTGGTTGTATACGCCGCCGCTACTGCAAATAAAATCGACCACCTGAAATACGATGCCAAAAAAAGGCTTCTGTAAAGAAAGGTACCTTATAAATAAAATAACGTCACCTGACCCATTTTCGTTACGTGGATACATTAATTATACCTTTAAAATGTTTTCTCCAATAAATATTTCTCAAATTGCGTTAATTGATCGGATCTTAAGTAAATTATTAATATTTCAATACAGGCGGTGTCAATTTTATAGTTCATTGTAACATTATTAATCTATAAATTTTTCGTACCAATAATTTATTTGCTCGTCTTCACCCAACCCATATTGGCTCTCCCGTCCTTTTAGTATTGCTAACTTTCTAGTAATTCAGCTAACTGAAAAACTGATTTTCCAAGGAGCGACTGCCATCAGATCAGATCTTAGAATATTTGCAGAAACTGGCTCCAGATATCGACTATTAAAGAAGTTAATGGTGCCAATGTTTTGCTCATTATGAGCAGATTAGTTATTGAAAACTTTTGGGAATGACAATGCTATTAACACCCTATAACGTTTCTGGTAGGCAGCATATCTGAATAATATAAAATGGAAATGTTGTCGGTCAACACAGCAATATAACTGTAAAAGTAGATCATAAAACGTAGAAGGTAGATAGTAAAATACCACAGTGATGGCACATACAATATAAAGTAATCAAAGTAGCAGTGACGGAAAATATAATACGATAAAAATTTCAGACATGCCGAAGATATTTCATTAAAATTTCAGAACGGCTTTTATTATTTACATCACAATAAGGCATAATGAATAAAATATTTATACTAAGTGAAGTGCAAAGTATTTGCCTTCGAACGTAAAAGTTAATCCTGAAAAAAGATACCTATATCTAATGAATAAAGTAGGTACCGTATGATTAACAATGATGCATTTCCAACGTTCCCAAAAGCATGTTCCTATCATACCACGTCATCAAATTGATTACTTGAACCTGTGAAAATGCTCATTAAAATAAAATATCTTACTCATACACAATATACCAAAGTAAGCTTATAGAAAGTTGTTTTCACATTTAAGTAAATATATGACTGTAAAATGGAAGTCTTTAGAGAACTGTCACTGGTCACTATGTGTCCGTTCAGGCGGCTTCACTGCATCAGGTAGGAGGTTCAGGAGGTGGTGGCTCTTTCTCCTTGCCCTCCTTTCCTTGTGGACTGCCTCCAGGATCAGCTGCTTCGCTATTCCCGCTGTTGATTGCCACTGACGTTAAAGGAACCTGTACAAAAATTTGCAAGTAAGCCTGGGATGCTTTATACAAATGGTGATGTGGATTTTTATCTTTAAAGATCATCAATAGTATAAGGCGATAGATTTATAGTGTCGAATGTTGTTGGTCGCGTGTTATTCATTTTTGAATAACACAGTTTATACAATAGTTTTAATTAGCGTATCTACACCTATAAAAGGCGGAATTAAGAGTCATCAGATATTTATTCTGAAATGATGTGATTCTGACTTTGCAATGTGAAATTAATACAGTTCAAATAACAACCGATTTAAACATGTATCAGTCAATTTCAAACGAAATTCCTGATCTAAGGATTGCCTAAGTGTCGCATTCAAGCATTTAAAGTACGGACCCCATAGAACACCCAGTCAACAAAGTCAGTTCATTAGCCAAACGTACAAAGGTGTGGACGCGTGTTGATTGTTTCGTTAAATACCAAACTCTAAATTCATCTATTGGTCGGATTTGATTTTTAAAATTCTCTGTTACTCCTTAAGTATTTTTACCTGTGATATACGCCCACTGGGCGGTCCTAGAAGAGGACAAATATAAATTTTTACATTACCACTAAGTGAATTAGAAAAAGTGATTGTGATTAGTGGGATCGGAACCGGCACCGCCTCGACGCTTGAGCAGGAAACCCGAGCGCTCGCCCAACGCGCCACCGAGCAGGTAACAGCGGCCGGCGAAATAGTGATCCGCTACACGCGCTTCATCGTTAACAGCCACTACAAAAACGCCTGCACGAATAATAACGGCAACACACGTGCCTACAACCACGGATACGCGTCGCAGGACATTTATGCAGGCTCTGTACTGCTCCGGGATTGTGTCATTTAGATACTTATTTTCCCATTCTTCTTTCACTTTTCTTTGCTCTTCCACGTTCGAAAATGTCAACTGTAAAACGTACCCCACCAAATAAAAAACAAACGGAGAATCCGCGTCAAATTCATACATCATCTGAATCGGACATCGGCTCCGCCGTATTGATGAGCGACTTCGTGAATACCACCAGAAATAAACGCCCAAGATCGGCTAACTCACCTCAAGGTGGGTCAACCTTGGACATCCAAAATCTTCAAGACACATTATCAAGTTGGCGAGACGAACAAGATAGCAAATTATCCACAATTTTGGCTGATATCGTTGAAATTAAAACTCAGAATTCTCACATAAAGGCGTCCAACGATGAAATTCGCAAGTCAAATGAAGAACTGAGAATCTCGATGTCATTTATTAACAAACAATTCGAAGATTTGAAAAAAGAAGTTGAAGATCTTAGGAAGGAGCGCCAGGATCAACAAAGATACATAGAAAATCTAGAACGTAAGATAATAGATCTACAGCATAAGTCACGCTCGTCAGGTATTGAACTTAGAAATATCCCACAAGATAATGCGGAATGTAACACTACCCTGACGAAGACGGTTTGTAAAATAGGCGAAGTTGTTAGAGTACGTATTACAGACTGCGAGATCCGTGACATATATCGGTTACCGGGTAAGTCCCCTAACCCTGTCACTCCACGTCCTATAATTGTTGAATTTACTTCAGTACAGAAAAAGCAAGCTCTTATATCTGCTGTGAGGTCTTATAATACAGGGAAGCCAAAACAAGAGAAAATAACCAGCTCAGATATCGGCGTACCAGGGAAAAGCCAGCCGGTCTATGTCGCCGAGCAACTGCCTGGCAGCACCAAGAAGCTATTTTATCAGGCTCGCGAATTCGCTAAGAAAAATGCTTACAATTATTGTTGGATTTCAAATGGAAATATCTTCTTGCGAAAATGCGAGGGTGATAAACAAATACTCATAAATTCTGATAAAAGTCTCCATGACATAGGTAACATAAATATCTGACTATGTAAACTCACTTTTCTGCACTGTTATACTGTTTGCATAAAATGTTATTTAAATTCTATATTATATTTTCTAGGTAAATTAAATTCACACACACTCACAACACATACGTTCACTCTAATACATCTCTCTCTCTCTCAAATCAGTAAATATATATCTACACTGAATATGTATATTAATGATACAAACAGTACATATTTAAATCGTTCTACCATAATTCTTATAAGTTGCAGTGTCATTGTCATGCATTTACGAAATTTATTTAGCGCTTTTCGCTACACAAGGTTATTGTATTGTATTTCAATAGTAATATGTTATTGTAATATATTTATTTTATTATAAATGGCCAATTTAAGCTATATTAACAGTGAACTTGAGCAAATAATTGTAGGTAATTCATATAATTGTAACCCAGAGGAATGTTTAAATTATGTCAATCAGACTGAAAACGATATAAAATTACTACACCTTAACATACGCAGTGTAAATAAAAACATCGAACAGCTACAAGTACTACTCCACTCAATTAATATGCACATTGACATAATCATCCTTACGGAATGTTGGCTCAGTAAAGTTAATAATATACCTATAATAACAGATTTTCAGGCACACGCTACTCTAACAAACTGCAACCAAAATGATGGCATCATAATTTATTCGAGACTAGGGTTGCAAATTACGTTATGGGAACCAAATTTTAAAGGTGGGAACTGCCTAGTATG
The DNA here is from genome assembly GCA_963564715.1 of Catocala sponsa. Lineage (NCBI taxonomy): Eukaryota > Metazoa > Arthropoda > Insecta > Lepidoptera > Erebidae > Catocala > Catocala sponsa. The sequence goes on from OY751337.1 coordinate 6,096,617, forward strand.
TCAAGTTGACAACAAGCTGGCATTGGTAGCAGTATACCGTTCCCCGTCATACAACTCAAGGGAACATTTTGATAGTTTTCTGACTAGTTTAAATAGCGTTTACGACAGCATCCCTAACCCAAATATTGCCTTAGTTGGTGATCTAAATATAGATATAAGGCAAAACAACTTAAGCGATCGGAGCCTGGATTACCTTATTTTAAACGCCTCGCATGGACTCTTGCCAGCCCATTTATTTGCCACGCGATTAGAAAATAGTATCGATCATATACTTTTAAAGACCAATCTTAACGCTACAACTCTTGTCTTAAACTCATACATCACTGACCATAAACCAATGTTATTATCTATAGCTGACGTAAAGCCCACTCGTAAGAGAATTCATGTATATGCTCGAATAGATTATGAGGCAATCAAATTAGAATTAGAAACCACAGACTTTACAACCATTTATACAATGACAGATGCAAATTTAGCTATGTATCAATTCATAAGTATAATAAAAGCTGTTATATCTAAACATACCAAACAAATTAAAATATCAAGACGTAACAGAACATTAAAACCGTGGATGACACCTGGTCTACTTAAATGTACTCGACATCGGGATAAATTACATACACAGTCAAAAAAAGCACCAGACAACCTAATATTAAAAGTAACCTACACGCGCTATCGAAATTTTTGTAATTCACTTCTGCGAAAACTAAAAATATGTTACGAAAAGAATGAACTTGAAAAATCTAGCAATAACCCAAAAGCACTATGGAGAACGATTAAAACAATAACGAACACTCAAAAAAATTACGATAGTCCAGTTGAACTATTACAATTGCATGAGAATCCCGTTTCATCTATTAATGAGGTCTGTAAATTCTTTGGTGGGGTAGGCAAAAATATGGCCGAAGAAATCATGTTACGGGGTTATAATCCCATTCATCCGTGAATAATACTTTGCACCGAAAGTCATACAGTGCGTCACACACTCCTGTAAATTCACTTGGTGTAATCGAGGTTGACGAGGTCGAAGTAGAGTCCTTGATCTTACAATTACGCAGTGATTGTGCTGTTGGATGGGATGGGATATCAGCTTTGTTATTAAAGAACAGTCGCCCGGTATTGGTTCCAATTATAACCCATCTCTGCAATCTTTGCTTGCAAACAGGTATATTCCCAGACTCACTTAAAAAGGCGATAATACATCCAATCCACAAAGGAGGGGACAGAAACTGTGTCAACAATTATAGACCCATATCTATTCTGCCCACGCTCTCTAAAGTTTTGGAGAAGATTCTTAACAACCGGTTAAGAACTTTTCTAGAGAAATACAAAATAATAGCTGACAACCAGTACGGCTTCCGAACAGGCATATCGACAGAAGATGCTGTACTGGAACTGACACAGCTGGTCGCTAGGAAACTTGATACTGGTATTAAGTGTATGGGGATATTCTTGGATCTTTCCAAAGCATTTGACAGTTTCTGTTCCTAAACTTCTTTCGAAGATGGAACGCCTGGGTGTAAGAGGGATTGTTCTAGACATATTCAAAGACTACCTGAATAATCGCACTCAGCGTGTTAAAATTGATATGTACCTAAGTGATGAAGACTCTTTAACTTACGGTATCCCGCAGGGAAGTATACTTGGGCCCACCCTCTTCCAAATTTATGTCAATGACCTCTGCAGGATGGACTTTCCAAACTCTAAGCTATATGCTTATGCCGACGATACGGCAATAATCGTTTATGGACCTACTTGGGATATCATTAAAACAGAGGCAGAAACTACTCTCGCTAAAATAATGAACTGGTTAAACTCTAACTTGTTAACCCTAAACCTAAACAAAACTGTTTTTATCCCCTTTACCATCCGACGTAACACTTCACCGCCTTCTTCTTTTTTAATAACTGCTCATTCATGCACAGACCAATCCGCGTCTTGTTCTTGCCCCACACTCAGCAGGACTGATAGCGTTAAATACCTAGGCATACTTATAAACGATGCACTAAAATGGGACAAACAACTGGATACACTAACCACTCGCGTAATGCGTCTCATTCACATTTTTAAGAGACTCAGGGAGTCTGCGAACAGTGCTACATTAAATTTGGTATATAATTCCTTATGCAAATCAATTATAGGATACTGTATCGCTGTTTGGGGAGGAGCAAATAAAACCAAATTTCTCAGAGTAGAACGAGCACAAAGAGCTATACTTAAGGTTATGACCAAAAAGCCCAGAAGATATCCAACCACAAAATTATACTCAGAATGTAGAGTACTAACAGTGCGGCAACTCTATGTGCTGAAATCTACCCTTTGGAAACATTCGAAGCTCCCCCCTGCGGACCCTACAAAGAGAATAAACCTTCCCTCAGGTACCCCACACAATACCACATTTGCTAGACATCAGTTCTTTACGCAAAGCACTCATTTATACAAGCAAATTCATAAAAAACTGGGCATTAGAGATCTTAACATATATAAAGTAAAATCTAAAGTGACTGAGTGGCTACAAAATCAAGACTATTTCCAAACAGAGTCCCTTTTAAAGTACCTCTCATGACCACGCATACACTCACACACAAACACACACACACACACACACACACACTCACACACACATACACACACACACACACATACGCACACACATATATATGTTTACCATAAAATACATTCACATTATTGGATATTTAACGTTATTATATTTAACATTATTTATAATAAGAAATTTTGCTCGTTTGTTTATTTTAACTTAATTGAAGGATCAACACTGCTTTCCAACCTGTTGTATACATTTATTAGTGTAAATTAATAGCCTAACACTATCTCTTAAAATACAGGAATACCTAGTTTAAGAGATAGGGTTTATAATTTTGTACAGATTTTAGCAACATAGTCCCAGCACAATGTACTAATGTTCCATAATTCATACTCAATTATGTTTTTATGTACCTATTATATCTGTCTGTATTTTGGAAATAAATATATTATTATTATTATTATTATTAAACCATTTAGGTTGTGCTTACGCTTGGTCGGATCACGAAGTTGTCGCAATTATAATTTACGAGATATCTATTAGTCAATTTTTATTTGACGCAATTATTAGAAGCAAACTCTCGTCAATAATGGCAATATGTTTTCCACCTAATACGTTGCACCTTAAAGTATGTGTGTCCTACCTAAAGTGAAAAGTGATTCGCTCTACGGAGATATTAAAATATTTCATTGCTAAAAACGAAAACAGCGACAAATTCTGCTTCTGTTAATTTAAATTAAATTCACTTGAGTTGTGTTATCTCGGGACGTAATTTTATTGCAGCTATGACATTATTCCTAACCTCATAAGGAAGTTTATTCAAATAATATCTATTTAAACAGAAGTAACATCTATTCCTTTGTGAATTATGCTGGATTTCACAGTTCGTTAATCTGTATTATTCGTTGAATATTATGTAATCACGACATCGTGAGAAAATAACTCGACGGAAATGAAATGGCACGGTAATCATTGTCACGAAAATATATTGTAATATTTATTTGTACTGTATATATCTGCCATAATACGTCATATTATATCTATATATTTCTGCCTGTTTTTCAAACCACTAAACGGATTTTGACGTGGGACGCATAGTTTGGTAGCTGAAAGACAAACTAAAAAGCTGTAAAGTGCGTTCAACGTTATCATCGTCGTCATAACAATCGTCGAATATTGTCATTTAATATTTGCTAATGCTAATCGAACACGAAAACAGTAAAAAACTAAAAAAGTTATCTATATATCTATATTAATATTGATTTTTTGCTTGTTTGTAAGTATTTAACTAAACAACTACTCAATCGGTTTTAAAAACTCACCATTAGAAGGATTATCACCGAGTAGCACAAGCTATATTTCATTAAAAAAAAAAGACTTACTAACATAACCTTACTTACTTTTACGCGAGCGACGCCACGGGCAAACTTACTTTTACGCGAGCGACGCCGCGGGCAAACTTACTTTTACGCGAGCGACGCCGCGGGCAAACTTACTCTTACGCGAGCGACAGGGCGACGCCGCGGGTAAACTTACTTTTACGCGAGCGACGCCGCGGATAAACTTACTTTTACGCGAGCGACGCTGCGGGCAAACATACTTTTACGCGAGCGACGCCACGGGCAAACTTACTTTTACGCGAGCGACGCCGCGGGCAAACTTACTTTTACGCGAGCGGAGCCACGGAAATACTAGTTAGTTATAAAATTAATTGTCGTTGTAATTGTATTAAGTCACAGTCAGATCCACAAAAATCTTAATGATAATGTTAATAATTCTGTGGTTAGATTAAACTAATATAGAAATCGAAAAGACCCACGCGATTACCTCAAAGTTAATTTTTTTAAAAGTAGATGTGAAGGTAAACAAAGTATGCATACTAGTAACAAGTTTGAAAGTGACGCCATATATTTTTAAATTGTATTTTCGCTTGAAGCTAGGAGCGCGTCTTTCATTTAATTTTAAAGTATTTTTCGTTGTCTAATCACGTTATTGTATGTCACGTTTTATGTGTTTAAATATTTGGTAGAGTAAATTAAAATATGTTTTTATTCTACTGATGTTGAATGTTGATGTTGTAGACTGATTGATCCGAAATATTTGTGTGCGAAAATCGGTGGTAGCCTAAATAAATGAGAAATTGGATTTGTGATTCGATTCCTTCCCATTGTACTATAGTCAATTTCAATACAACAAAATCAAAAGGTATACAAACGGTTCATTGACATGACCATAGACATTTTAGTGAGGTCCAATTGTAGCGTCAATTGTTAATCAATTAATTACCTAATCGAATCATTCGATTTGATGCAGCGAAAGACTTAGAAATTACATAAACACTGTTAAGATATAATTGTATCTTATAAAAATCAGCTAAGAAAAGTGAACAAAATGAAGACAGTTTTTGTTGAACAAATTTCGATTAACTAATCAATTACTAAAAATGTTACGACATAAACGATTTTTTTGGCGTACAACCTTATGCAATCATAGGTATTTTTTCATCTGACAAATAACCTCACTTTTCGTCAGATTTTTCAAATCAAATAATTATTTATGTGAAAACGTTGAAAATATGGATAAATGTGTTACTTATTCCATTTAGTAAGTAATTATGTGATAAAATTAACAAATTTAACATCAATTTTGTTTGTATATATTTCCATCCAAATGGATTGAAATCGACTGTACCCACATGTATACCAACACAGGGATTCTAGTTTATCTGGAGAGATAAACAAGAATAAAAGTAATTTGTAACTCAATTACAAATAACCTTTTCTTAAAAAGGAAAACGCAATAACTTCGACATTATCTTATTTTTATTTAATTCTATTTTTTATTTTTATTTATTCGGAAAACTTAGTTACTTATAGCTAATTACATAAATACTTTAATAACTAAAAACCATTTAAACGTTTTCACATTTATACTTATAGTACTTGATCTTAAGATTATAAAGGATTTTTTATATTACACAATACATAACATTAAATCACACAATACATAAATTAATCATTGAACCGATTCAAACCACTGGTTGGCAAGAACACGCCTATAACCTGAGGCACTTGTATTGAATAAATCTAGACTATCTAAATTTGCTAAATTATTTATATAACTCGCAGTCCTTATAAAGAACGAGCCTTTTCTATAATTAGTAGTGGCGCGAGCAACATGAAGAGGATAGGGTACTCTTACCGATCTAGTAGGTACTCTTAACAGTAAGTTGCTGAGCAGACGGGGAGAGTCAATTTTAGATTGGGCTATCTTTACTAGAAGTGTGATATCCGCGATTTTTCTCATTTCAAAGAGTGGAAGTAAGTGTTGCCGCTTACATCTCGCCTTATAGCTATCGTCATATGTCTTACACCTATATTGTAAGTATCTAGTAAATTTACGCTGTACTATTTCCAGTCTTCCTATATGCACGTCGTACTGTGGACTCCAAATTTGAGAGCAATATCCGAGGGTGCTGCAAACGTATGAGCAATACAAAACTTTGATGGCTTTTAAGCTTGAAAATTGAGAGCATGGCAAAACCTAACGCTTTATTAGCTTTGTTAGCTACGTGATCAATATGTTTTTCATAAGTCAATTTGGCATCATGTATTACACCTAAGTCACGGATTTCATTGACTCGCTTAAGAAGTACTCCTTTTAAGGCATAGTTAAATTCGTATGGATTAGGTTTACGAGAAAAGGTTATTGAGTAACATTTTAAGGTATTTATATCGAATCCATTAAGTTAGCAATAAATTTCGAATCTCTGGAGGTCCTGTTGTAACAGAAGGCAGTCAGATGGATCTTTTTGTATATCTTCATGTCATCCGCGTATATCAATCTTATCATTGTTTTGATCACTTACGCTATGGTGTTAAGAAGAAATAGAATAGATATAGAACCGTTACAAATTGGCTAAGCCTGCAGGGCAATACAGTACTACACGCCAGGTCAAGGAGTTGCGAATGGAATTCTTGGACGAACTCTGTTGCGTTATTTCGCAAGCGCTTTGACTTTCCATCTTTAAACGAGGTTTAAAGTCAGTATTTCTGACACCGTAAGCAGGCTTGGTTGTAAATTTTCACTGTTATGTGATATCATAAGCAAATGTAAAAATCTGATAGAGCACGACGTTAGAAAACATGAATCACAAGATGAAAACTTTCCTTCAAATCAGTCTATTCATTTGATCAGCTGATACAACTTGTGAAACTACGATTCATCGTTTTGAAATATCGAATCATTTATAGAAGCTTTTACGCTCGCCTTTAATTTCAAAGGAATCTTTTTCAACAATACTACAGGGAAGCCTTTCAGTTTTAATTAAAATGGACGGTCAATCGGTCCTTTAAGCTTTTCTTGGTAAAAGATAAACCAACAATGATGAGTAATAGGTTTTATATTCTGCTAAAGTTATATTCTGCTAAAGTTATAAATATATAAGAGTAAATGTGATAGTTTGTCAAGATGCTTAGATTGATTTAGATCAATCAAGATTTTTCTGTGTACTAAACAGAAAGACCATGTCCATGATTTAAAAAATCATCATCTTTCTGTGTTCCAAGAAAAGAAGATCGGTACCTACTTAGAGGCCAAAATGCTAGATGAATAACAATATATGGGGGAAAAAGTGAAAACAGTTGAAGTAAGGTCCTTGGCTCCTTTAATCATAAAAAGTCAAATGGTATGCTGCAAGAGCGCCAAAATTTTAAATAATTCACAAGTAATCGGACCTCTTTAGTCTTTATTAAGCCAAGTCACTTGCGGTCGGCTTTCTATTCTAACCGGATTTGACTGGATATTAGTTTTTACACGGAGCGACTGCCATCTGACCTCCGCAACCCGAAGGCTAACGATACCCTAAAGCTATACCAGTGTCAGGTGTGCACTGACTTCCCAATAACGACTGCCATAGATGTTCATGGCAGTCGGGATCGACAGCGTGCTCTCCGAGGCACGGAGCAGGCGATAATTGTCAATAATAATAATTGTCGGACTACCCTGAAATACTGTCGAAAATTCATAGTAGCTATATTAAAACTAATATTATCAAAGTTCATAGAAACATAAGCAGCCAAGATATTTTAGAGCTATATAGACAGCATACCATCGAAACAGCAGTACATATATGCGTGTCAGACTGCCTCGGCGGTGGCGAGAGCGAGGCGTCGAACCTCAGGTCCAACTGTACCATGTAGACCGCCGCAGCCAGCGTCATGATTGACACCGTTAGCTGGGCACTGGCAACACCGATGCAGGTTGTACTGGCACACCTGAAACAAAATTTGGATGAGCAATTCATTTGATAATAAGACTAGAGGAATCATTCAATACTTATATGATTAACTTCTAGAGTATCACACAATAATTATACAATCCACCTGATGTAGCCGATAATAGCCCAGTCTAAAGTACAGTAAGGCTAAATCCCAATCGAAATCTGCGCCGAGCGAAATGTGCCAAAACAGGCGGTCACAGTTAAGTGAATAAAATCAACACTTTTTGTTTAATACAAATATAAAATATACATTTACCATAACAATGAATGTGTTTACAATCACTCCCTGTAAAAAACTTAAAATAATATTTTCGCAAATTTTTAGATTATAACAGTAGAAATCTATCCTATTTACAATTTGTCCGTCTCAAATATTTAAGTTATTGGTTGACATAAAAGATAAATATTTATCAAAAAAGCACTTCAAATCCTCAATACAATTTTACTATGGCGGCCGCGCGCCGATTTGAATATCTTGTCTTACGCTCGGCGCAGTCTTAAATTAAAATCGAATTCAAAATATCTTTATGAACGTCAATGTTACGCTAAATAAACTATACTATGAATTTACATTGACATTGACCTGTTGCCTCGTTTAGCGAAGTAAGGCGTATTAGATATTAATTGTTCTCTTCTCTATAGAAGACTATAAGTCTTATTCTTTTATTAACAACAAATTGTTTACTGGTGGACTTGTATCAATGTATTTTCTTAATATTGTCTTACGTTCATGCGAATGTTGTGGTATTAATACATAATATACAATATATTATTATGTTTTCATTTTTATCTCAAAGTTGATTGAAATGTGATTGATTCTTATTTTCTAATGTTTATTTTTTATTTGAATTTTATGTAAGCTTTAGTGAATAAATTGAATTTAAAGTTCAATTAAACTATTGTTGCTTGCTAAGCTAAATGTATTACCTTCTTCCGCCTTTCAAAAGAGGAGTTATTGTGCTTGCATTGACATGCAGACTCTCCTTCAATCGTAAAGGGACTAAGGTCACACTAGTACCTACCACAGCCTCTTAAAAAGTATGTGCTCTTAGACAGTTTCTGTACTGCCAAATATATTTTAATCTTAACTTTAAAAATACCTTTTCTTGTTTTGTTATCGATTTAAAGTCGAATAATTGTAAAGTTTGCCGTGATAACGGAATTATTCTTGGTATTAGAATTGTCTAAAGTAAATCTGTGTTTGAAATGCTATAAGTATTTAATTGATAGAAGAAGCAAGCTTTCCATTATTGTGTTTCAATGCTCAATACCGAATAGCGTATGATGTCATAACGCTCAAAGCTCCAATGCTCACTGAGATGAAAATAGGACATGGCTATAAAAAGCACAACCTTGGGAATACCTATATTGCCTATTGCATACGGCTTGCCTTTTGTTCTATTACAACGTTTTAATTGAATTTGTAAAAGGGATTGTCCTATTAGAAACCAAAGGTGGTAGTTTGATCATTCTAAAACCTCTACCTTTCCTATATTTAGTAAATGTATATTTTGCAGTGTCCTGTGCAAATTAAAGTTAATTTAGAAACCATAGTATATCACTAAGCCAACGACATGGTATAATTGTTTTATTTATTTTAATCTGGCATATAAATGAAACTATGGACTGTCTCTTAAACCTTTTCATAGTGACGCCTGTACCCGGAGGCAGATACTAGTAGTGTTATTTTAAGCTTAATGTATTTAAAAACTATTTATCATGCAATAAGTCCCCAAAACATGACTAAAAAACCTAAGCTCGCATACTCTCAATAAAACATGATTAAAAAAAACCAGCCGAGCATCTCTGTGACCTTTTTCGTGGTAGCTTTGATAAAAAAGTATATAGTAACACTCTTAAATAAAAATGCAAATTAGTGTTTCAATTTCAAGTAAATCCATCGTCTACTTTTCGAGTTTTGTGAACACAAATATACTTAAGCTGAATTTTGGAAGATTTTTTTACGACAATGTCTGGCAATATGATAAATTAATAATATCACCAACTTCACAAAACGCTTACAAAGCTGTAGAACTTACATTTTAGGTAATACTATCTGTATTATTGTTTTGTTGAAGTACTTTATTGGTTCTTAGTGAGGGACCATGAGTTTCTACACAGTGTCCACTTCTACTTGTAATACTTAATTGAAGTGTGAATACTTCTTTGAATGTTCTTTAGGAGGCATCCTCTAATTCATTCATTTCTGACGTGACGGCTTTATTATTTAATGTTATTATTGCGTTATTACTTCGAAGTTAGAATTCTAAATTTCAATAAAGTAATAAGTATTGAACTGTTTAGTATTCAAGTCACGTATAAATGTAGACTAAGAAAAGATTCGTATTTTTGTTTGTAATTAATGAATTTATTCATCATTTTATCATTAGAAAGACAATTTATCCAGAAGTAAAGTAGGCTATATAACATTATGCTACAAGCCATGCGATTGGATCAGTAATTAACCGCGAAAAACTGCGGGAGACAGCTAAAATATACATAATTATAAAAGTCGTATATTCGTACGCAAATTCAGATACAATATCTGAATTTCTAGAAGATTAGAATTTTAATCAAGATTACGGCGAATGTATCGACCACCGTAACAGACATATTTTGATGTCATATCAAATTACGATGAAAGAGAAAAGTGATTTATGGTTAGACAGGATACAAATAACGCTCACATCAAATAAGATGAAAGTACGGTTACGTCCATTATTATATATGCTATATATGCTTACGTGATTTCGTGGCTATTTTTTGTGTCACAGTGTGTAGATTAAATCATAATCATAAAGTCAAAATTGAATATAATATCAGCTCCGTATTACACTGTCTCTCTGCTGGGCACGGTCCTCTTCTCAGTGTCAGAACGGTTAGGCTATAGTCCGCCACCCTGACTCAGTGTGGGTTAGCACACTTTACACATCTTCGAGGAAATTATGGAGAACTGTCAAACATGCAGGTTTACACACGATGTTTTCTTGTACCGTTTAAGGCGAGCGAAACTTCACTATTTACATACATACATAGGTTCACGCCTGTTTCCCAGAGGGGTAGGCAGAGACTACAGATTTCCATTTGCTACGATCCTGACACTTCTCTGGCTTCATTCACTTTCATCACATTCCTCATACACGGCGGTCGGTTCAAGGAGCTCTTAACCTGGCCTTTGTCCACTATTTAATACGCACATAACTTTGTAAGGTCAGAGTCAGAGAACTCGAGACCTGTGCGTGGCAGTCGGTACTACTTCTTCCACTAGACTTTCGCTGCATATAATAATAAATATAGATAGTTAAATGACATTGTATAAAATTCTGACTGAAGTGAAAGGAAACTGGTTATAGGAAAAAAAGTAAGAAATTGGGATCATCTTTAAATACATACATACATAGATTCACGCCTGTTTCCCAGAGGGGTAGGCAGAGACTACGGATTTCCATTTGCTACGATCCTGACACACTTCTCTGGCTTCATTCACTTTCATCACATTCCTTATACACGCCCGTCGGTTCAAGGAGCTCTTAACCTGGCCTTTGTCCAGGACGCCTCCGATCTGGTCGAGAAACGTTCGCCTAGGTTTTCCTCTTGCGACTGTTCCATTCACACTAGCCTTATAAACTTTCTTAGTCAGTCTTTCCTCGTCCATTCTTTCTACATGTCCAAACCAGCTTAACATACCCTTTTCTATTCTTGTCTTCTTTAAATGACCTTCGAAACTATGTTGTTCAGTGAATATTTCCTTCAGGATTTTGTTTTAGGCTTGGCAAAGTGCTAACTGTAATACAATCACTAACACGCCAAGCCTATAATTTTCCCTTCGTCTAAAAGTGCCAGTGATAGGCGTGGCCGTATGGCCATCTATGTACTATCATTAGTGTGGAATATATGATTGTGTTTCCATATAAATATCATTTATATGGAAACAATAGTAAATAAGCATTATATTGCAGCACCAGTGTAATAATGCAATATGAAAGCTATAAAATTAGCAATATGTAAAATCGAGTTAGGTATGTCATTTTATGTTATTAGGCTGTAAGCTTCCCTAAAATAAATAATTGGATTATCAGGTTAATGATAATATTGGGCGGTTGTAACCCCGAGTCCGTGGGTTTGAATCCCATTCGTTGCATATTAGTAATTTACTAAAGAGATCGCCAAAACTTTCAATAATTCATCAATTAATTACTAACATTTTAATCCAGATGTCTGTTAATGAAACTTTCAATAAATTTTATTTCTGAATGATCTTCATTGCTGTAGTTCTGCGAAAATATAATTAGGAATACAAGATCGAAATAGCACTTTGTATAAACTGTAAACGTACTAGTTTGAAATTGAATTTTCTTGTTTAGTAAACTATTTTCAACTTGGTAAACACTTATGCGAGACTAATAGGTTTTATTTGAATTTTTAGTGCAGAAAATGTACCGTATAATTATACGAACATTTTGTACTAAAGTGATCAGTAAAAAACGTGCTACGTGTATTCCTTTGTATTACAACAATGCCGATCGCTGCGCTGTGTAGATCCTGCATCGCCGGGCAGTTCGCAAACATTACTTCGTCCAGTCAGCCTAAATGGTCGAGTTAGAAACAAATTCACGTCAATAGTATAATGGGCAGAATACTCTTATATATCAAATTATAGCCACAACATATATTTATTTCTAATCGTGCCTAAGTGTCAAGCGTAAACATAATATTATACGGTACCAAACAGGTTTTTTTTTTGTACTACTAAAGTGGCAAACAATCATACGGCCCACCTGATGGTAAGTGGTCACCGTAGCCTATGGACGCCTGCAACACCAGAGGCATCACTAGCGCGTTGCCGACCCTTTAGGAAAGGAAGTGGGAAGGAGGAGCGGGATGGGGGAAAAAGGGTGATTGGGCCTCCGGCACTCTCATTCACCGAACGAAACAACAGTAGGAACACTGCTATTTCACGTCGATATTCTGTGAGAGGATAGTCCTTACCCGGTCGAGCCGGCCCATTCATACAAAAAAAGCAAACATATTTCGGTGCATATTAACAAAAGTTGCTCACACAAGGTTCAAGAGTGATGTGCACTTTATTTATATTACACTGGCTGCCTGTACGGATTTACCGTAGCGTGATGTTAAATAGACTATAAACTTCCCCAAGAATGTTATTCAAATCCAGTTAGTAGTTATAGAAATAAGCGCGTTCAATTAAAAATCAAATGAGCTTTACTATATTACTATAGAATATACTCTAAGTTCTCTATTAAGGTAATGTTTTAGAGTACAAGCAATATCACCGCATCAGCGCTGTACATCCAAGAACGATGCATAGAACTTTGTTTTATTTTGTTAGGTAATTTAGAAAAAAGAAAAGTAGAAGATTCTTTTATCTTCTGGTTCTTTATCTGCTACTTACCCAATATTCAGTAAAGACCTCATGCAGAATGCGAGCATGGCCACATGAGCGCCTATAGCTGCCGTCCACAATATTGTCAGTGGCACTGCGGCGCATGGTGAAGGTCCAAGTGCACGCCATGGAGCTCCCCAGTGACGAGTTGTTCTTGAACGGGCAGAGACCCACCCACCGAAGCCTCGGCTGTAGTAGATTGATGTTGCTAGAAAAAAGTATAGTGATAATAATAATAATAATAATAATAATATATTTATTTGCTTAAAACATGGTATACAAAGATGTTATGTTACAATATAGTTCTAACATGTTTGGCTAAAAAGCATGCAAAAAATTGTGAACATTACGAACTATAATTTATGCTCAAGAAATGATATTTATGATACATTTCGAGTAGCATAACATCCTATCCGTAAGGATAACTTAAGTTCAGAGTCAGTCTGCTTCGAGGGGACAGCGTTATTATATGCAGCTGCTGTGCATCTGGAATGAACTGCCTGCTTCGGTGTTTCCCGAGCGCTATGATATTATGTCCTTCTTCAAACGAGGTTTAAAAAGAGTTCTTTCACGGTAGGCAGCGGCTTTGCTGTGTCCTGACATTGCTGAAGTCCATGAGCAGCGGTTACCACTTTCCATCAAGAGGGCCACTTGCTCGACTGCCACCAATGGTAATTAAAATAAAAATGAGGTATCTGGTTGCCGCGGGAAGCAAAGTATTTTTAGGTTTTATATCAAGAAAATCTCAGTTACATCACGGTATCGGGATCTATGTCTGATAGACGGTACCCAGTAGGTTTGCTCCCTATTGGGTAACTGGTGAAAAGTGGGTGCAATGGGTCTCTACCTATCCATTCGAGAATATAAGCATGAGATTACATAGTCACATATACATGTCTACATAGACATATGTATATATGTATGCAACAGAAGATAAAATGATTACAAACAAATTAGTGCTTTCCATAAAAGAATCAAAACAACGTAAAAAGCAGGGTGGTCGTTATGTCTGTTGTTTAAACGTTTGGAAAGTGCCCTACAATATAAAAATGATGCCTATTGCGAGCAGATGTAAACTTATTACTACTAATGTATTAAATACTAATAAATTTATTACAATTACTATAAGCGACAATTATGTCGTTATGAAATAAAAAATAACTATGAGTCTAATCTAGTAATACTTTTAATATCCTTAATCTTTCTATATCTTTGTCAGCAAAAAGCTATTATCCGTTGAATTGCTACGAAGTGCGTAGTAAATTTCATAATTAGATCATTCGATTGCCTTAGTTCATTAGCTACACATAGACCTAAATTAAAGCAAAAGGTCAGAATTAGCCAAAGGTCGTATATTTTAGTATCCACAATAAAATAGTTGGCTTTGTAGGCATTCGGCGTCGTAATTACTATTGTAATTAAACGTTAAAACATGACTTTGAGGGTAAAGGCTTTTAACTAAACCAATACGGCTTTCTGGCTATAGATTCTTGTCACGTAAAGACAGTATTAGTGAGTAGGAAACTGCCTACAAATGCTTGGATATAATTAATTTTGCCATCTTAATGGTTTTGGTGTCAAAAATTGTATGCAAAAGGAATATCAACTTTTGAAATTTTCCAAGCATGCAGTTCACAAAAGACTAGACGAAGCTGTATCGCATTCAACCATATTTAAAATATAGTTTGGACCATAATATATTAAGATTCTTTATTCGGAGGCAGGTCTATTTGTTGTCTAATACACATAGTTTTAGAGAACTACTTTTGTCAATGTGTTCTTTTATACATATAAGTATGAATGCCTGGCTCCTTGAAATATGCAAGTAAGCCAAGCTAAAGTGATGTTTAGGTCTTGCACTAGCAGAAAAGCTTATTTTTTAAAATGTTGTCTACGTTTAAGTGATAGGTACTGTAGGTTACGAACTGGTTACCATTTCCTTTTTTCGTTAAGCTGAAAAATAATCAAACGGTCTCCTTCGTTCTAGGCTGAACGAAGGAGGTATCAGATTTGTATTGCCTAGAACTACACCCGTGTTCCTTCCCTCGTCTTTTTCATTCTGGGGCAGCGTGCATTCCTTTCGGATTGCTCGAGACCCTAGCAGGCAATAACTGGAGCATCAGAATGGCCATATGCATACTTGCATACAATATTTTAAATTCGTTAACGATAACGTTCGATATCGCGTATATTTTACAACAGAACTAAAAGCTATTGAAATTTCTGTACACATACAAATTTTAAGAGTAATCGAGCGTTCTCGTTAGTATAGAGGCATTTCGAGTTGGAACTCGTTAATTGCTAGTAATAAACAGCATCTGTTACATTCTGAATATAAACTACGTTAATTAGACACGTTTCACTTTACAACAAAGCATTTTAAGGCTTCAAGTAACGGAGCAATTATGATGTACATATAAATATTAATACAATGCACTGCTCAGATGGCGCAGTATATTTTACCGGTACGTTTTTTGGCCCCACGTTATAGAAGGCGAGTCTATTGACGTTTACCGACCACAATTCCAGAGTCCTTGCTGCTACTGAAAATTCTTTAATAGAAAAATCCAATAACATTTTTGTCGGCCCGAGGATCGAACTAGACACCTCATGCATTACTAGACATCACTACAATTACGTCCCAGTTGGCAGCAACATGCACAACGCTACATATCGTCAATGTATAAGGGTAATAATATAATATAAATAAATTTTATTGTTTCAGAAATAGCCACAATACAATGACATAAATACAATAAAAACAATTTCTATATATTACTGTTTCATTGAACTCTGGTACCCAAGATAAGATTAAACTTGTGTTATGGGTACCAGCGTTTACATAACTTCAAAAACCTCGAGATAAAAATAATATAAAAATAACAGCCCGAATACCTCTCCGTATTCATCAACAAAAACATTGCAAATTTAAATAAAATTTTACGTACGAAAATTACAAATTCCGTCCATATTTAAAAATTCTGATTACTTAATTTTAATAACTTGCGTTTACTACGTCGAATATTTCTTGGAAACAGTGCAGCCGAAAACATTATGAATTATTATATCCCTTATTCTCAGATTGTTATTTGCGAAGGGTAGAGGCACGAAGCACGTAGATAATGTGTGTTGTCAGCGTTCTCCTAGTATTTATAAGCTCGACGTCTATCAGTGTGATATATTACGATTGTAGAAACACCTGGTGTGATACGTAAGGGGTGGAATAAGAGCGTGCGAACTACTAGCTGTTTTATTATTTTAAAGAAAATCTAGGTAAGTTTGCGCTAGGCGAATCAACAACGAGTGCAGTATGTTAAAACATAGCTGGTTAAATGTAGAAGCTGGTCAAATGTAGAGTTATTTATCTGCCACTTCGATTGTCAAGGTGTTGTAATGGCAGTGAACCCAACTGTTGTGCATGATAGTCGGACAAACTTGTTAGGTTTATCTGCCGAAAAATTCTCAGTAACACCATGGAGTCTGGAGCTGTGATCGGCAAAAAGCGCGTTTCCTTTTACGTGGGCTCTAAAATGATAGTAGGCGTAGCCATTTGAGGACATTGGCGTGAGACTATGTCTAGGGTAGTACTATGTTTGTTTATATTCGAGAACTAAACATACATATAATTATGACCGATTGTGATGTATCTACCTCATCCATTGGCAATATGCTTGTTGCTATATATCTAGACTCACCTGCAGCCAAAACAGTGATGGCACCCGCTGGTACTCCAAGACCCAAAGCTGGCTTCTGTCTCTCTTCCAACCAACCTACTGCACCTAGGACCAAACCCCCGATGCCGCAGACAATCTGAAATAATGAACGTTATGTAAAATCTCATTAAGATTCGTTTATTTATTTTAACTGTCAGTCTAGGATTATTTCCTTTATCACGGCGGCCTTAACAAACATTTAAACAACTAATATAAAAAGTACTTAGATTTATAGTCGAGTTTAATCCATTTGGATGGAAATGTATACAAACCAAATTGATGTTAAATTTGATAAATTTATCACATAATTACTTACTAAATGGAATAAGTAACACAATTATCCATATTTTCAACGTTTTCACATGATATCTTAGTGTATTTTAAAGCAATTGGCGTTTGATTAATAAATAATTATTTGATTTGAAAAATCTCAGACGAAAAGTGAGGTTATTTGTCAGA
The DNA here is from genome assembly GCA_963564715.1 of Catocala sponsa. Classification (NCBI taxonomy): domain Eukaryota; kingdom Metazoa; phylum Arthropoda; class Insecta; order Lepidoptera; family Erebidae; genus Catocala; species Catocala sponsa. The sequence continues at coordinate 6,114,019 of OY751337.1, forward strand.
TGAAAAAATACCTATAATTTATGATTGCATAAGGTTGTACGCCAAAAAAAATCGTTTATGTCGTAACATTTTTAGTAATTGATTAGTTAATCGAAATTTGTTCAACAAAAACTGTCAAACTGTAATCTTGTTCACTTTTCTTCGCTGAATTTTATAAGATATAATCACTACATATTATAAAACAAAGTCCTCCGCCGCGTCTGTCTGTCTGTCCGTCTGTTCGCGATAAACTCAACAACTACTGCACCAATTTACATGGTGTTTACACCAATGGATAGAGTGGTTCTCGAGGAAGGTTTTAGTATATAATTTGTTAAGTTTTTGTATAGATTGGCTAAAACATAACGATATTTGTTGGAGATGTCGGAAAAAATTAGCCGTCTAGGAGCTTTCAACGAAAACGCTGCCTAAACCCTTTGAGATATAACAAAATAATGTACTGTGGAATTGTGTATCTTATATAGGTCTACAGAAAACTCCGCGATGGCATATGTCTATCTCTTAAGGATAACATACTATAATTATCCACTTTAATACTTTAAAAAATGGGCAATTATAAAGCGGTAATTGGAAAGCTATTTACACAAATACGGTATTAATCCTTATCATTTTAAATACATTAGTTGGCTTAAGCATTTTATGAAGATTATTTTTCGTCTTTACACCATGCAAATTAAATGAATACCTTATGAGATATAGCAAAATCAAAATAATGCGCAACGAAATTAATTTCGAGTAATGAAGGTAAAATGTTTCTTTTAGATGCCCCTGGATGCACAGGGGTAAAATATTTTTAATAAATTTATTATTAGCAAAAGTACGATCCGACAGAAAAATTGCCCTAGCTGTGGCATCGTCCGGCATAGCAGCCACACTTGGAAGCGAGGCGAACCGCCCATTCCACATTCAAACTGCCATTAAAAATGTGTAGTGATGACGTCACTAGCATTTGCAATATTTCTAAACGGAGTAATGCCGGCAAATTAATGAGAGATTGCATTGAAATTAAACTACTATATACGGATTTTATCGCGTTGTTTATTTGATTGCAGTTTGATTATTTGGGATGAGTCTTTTATGTCTCATAAAGCTTCAGTTGAGGCATTAGACAGGACAATGCGAGATCTGCGCAACAGTAACTGCCCAATGGGTGGTTGTACTGTTTTATTCTCTGAAGATTTCCGTCAAATTTTGCCAGTTATAACTAGAGGAACGAGAGCAGGTGAAGTCAATGCATCGCTCAAAAGATCGCATCTTTGGCCACATATAACGAAATGTAAACTTAAAACCAATGTGAGGATTTTATCGTATAGTGAAGATAATAGGCAATTTTCTAACGACTTGCTCCAAATAGAAAATGGTGAATTTCAAGCAGGAAATGTCTGTATGAAATGTGAAATTATTGAAAAAGTTCATCCTGATATTAGTAACATATCCACTAAGACACTAAATTGGTTTCAAGAAAGAGCTATACTATCACCCACTAATGAGCAAGTGGAAAAAATAAATGAATTTATTATTTCCAAGTTCGAAGCATCATCGCAAACCTACTACTCAGTTGACACAGTTGTGGATAGAGAAGAGGCAGTACATTATCCAAAATATTTTTTTAATTCTTTGACTACTCCTGGAATCCTGCCACACAAATTAATGTTAAAAGTAGGTGCCCCTATTATATTACTAAGAAATTTGAGTCCACCGAAACTGTGCAATGGTACAAGACTCAAAGTAGTCAATTTAAAAATATTTTTGATCGAATGTATCATATTAACTGGAAACGCAACTGGTGAAACTTTTTATACCAAAAATTCCCATGATACCCTCAGAATTGCCTTTCCAATTTAAACGGCTACAATTTCCCGTAAAAATAGCGTTTGGAATGACAATTAATAAAGCGCAGGGTCAAACATTAAAAGTTGCGGGAATAGACTTAAGCACACAGTGCTTTTTGCACGGGCAATTATATGTTGCCCTATCACGTGTTATTTCTAAACAAAATTTGTTCGTTTTTACACGTGATCAGGTTATTAATGTCGTATACAAAGGAATACTTTGTTTTTTTTTAATTTTTAAAATAATATACTTACAAACTAATGTAAACGTTTTCTCTTTTGTTTGCCTCATAAATAATTGCCACTCAAAAAATAATCTAAATTAATATTATGTATAACGAGGAAAGATGATTGACTTTTTGTTTGTAACGATTTAACTCAAAAACTACTCAACCAATTTTACCGAAACCTATATCTCCTCAGAGTAACATAGGCTATTTTATATTTTCTGTAAAGAACCCGTGCGAAGCCGGGGCAGGTTGCTAGTATATATATATAATATATTTATATATTTTTTTAAGATATAATTGTAGCAGTGTTTATGTAATTTCTAAGTCTTTCGCTGCATCAAATCGAATGATTCGATTAGGTAATTAATTGATTTACAATTGACGCTACAATTGGACCTCACTAAAATGTCTAATTCAAATTCAAATTCAAATTATTTTTATTTGTTAGACACAGGTTTATCAAAACGATCTTACAAAAAACAAATGAAAGTACAAACTGTGTCTTGCCAATACAATCGGCATACAAAAATATTATAAGAAAAACAAACAAAAACAAAATCTAAGTATAAAATTTAACAAAACGTGTCATTTAGAAAATCTTTGATAGAGTAGTAGCATTTATTATACAAAAAAATATTTAGCTTTTTTCTAAAGTGTTTTAAATTTAATTGTTTATATTGCTCCGGTAGCTTATTATAGAGTTTTGGAGCTAAACAGAATATACTGTTCCACATGAGGGTAGTTTTAGCTCTTCTTTTGCATAAATTATTTTTGCGCCTATTACGTAGAACAACATCGGATTGACTAGGAAACAAATGAGGATTTGTTTTAACAAATATTGCGACTTCAAATATATATAAAGACGGAAGCGTTAGAATTTTATGTTTGATAAAGTGAGGTTTACAACTGTCAGTTACTTGAAGCCCAAACATAGCCCTTATGCATCTCTTTTGTAATTTAAATGCGATCTCCTTATGTGTAGAGTTGCCCCAAAAAATTATTCCGTATCTAAGTACGGATGCAACAATGCCATGATAAGCAGTTAGTAGAGATTCCATGTTGACTATATGTTTCAGTTTATGAAGAGCATAGGATGAACTACTGATTTTTTTGCAAAGAGCCTCTATATGATCTTTCCAATTTAGCTGGTTATCAATCGTCAATCCTAAGAATTTTGCATTATTTGTAGCACATATATTACTATTCTGATATTTAATATTAATTTTATAACAAGTAGGTTGTCTTTGACAAAAGTGCATTATTTGAGTTTTGTTGAGATTTATTTTCAAATTATTATTATTTAACCATAAAATTATTGAGCTGAGTGTGTTATTAATGTCTTTGACAAAAGTGCATTATTTGAGTTTTGTTGAGATTTATTTTCAAATTATTATTATTTAACCATAAAATTATTGAGCTGAGTGTGTTATTAATATCAGATTCGTATGAGTCGGGTTTATTACAAGCTATAGTTACAGTACTGTCATCAGCGAATAGTGTTAAGGGATGTTTTATTGCTTTGGGTAAGTCGTTTATATATAATATAAACAACAAAGGCCCTAATACACTGCCCTGGTTCTACCGTTATAACCGTTTGTATACCTTTTGATTTTGTTGTATTGAAATTATAGAATAAGTATTTGTGGAATGTCAAATTATTTTTGCCCCGCTTGGCGATCGGATCAATAATACAACACACTGACTGTGGTATAAACCACTACGCCATCTATACCGGAAGTCTAAAATAAAATAATATTCATGAAAATTCAGACAAAGGGTTAGTTCCTATAACCATGTCGAATAAGTAGAGCCTTGCTGATTTCAGCATGAATGGACCGGCTCAACCGGCGAAAAAACTACCCTCTCACAGAATATCGACGTGAAATAGCAGTGTTCCTACTGGTGTGTATCGTTCGGTGAGTGCTGGAGGCCCAATCACCCCCCTTCCCCCATCCCGCTCGTTCTCCTTCCCACTTCCTTTCCTAAAAGGTCGGCAACGCGCAAGTGATGCCTCTGGTGTTGCATGCGTCCATAGGCTACGGTGACCACTTACCATCAGATGGGCCGTATGCTTGTTTGCCAACTTAGTTGTATAAAAATAAAACTGATTGCTTACCAGATTCCAAGGCGAGCAATATTTGACGTTTTGAATTTATATGTGTATTATAATAGTTAATAATTATCCCTTGCTTTAACGGTGACAGAGAAGATCGTGAGAAAATCTGCATGTCTGAGAGTTCTCCATAATGTTTTCGAAGATATAACAAATTGGAATCAGTAGTCCAGTTGTCGAATTTCGACCAATGACTAGTTACAGTAACATAAGAACAATGGCTTAGACTAACTAGCCTTAGGTACAAAGTTAGAATGAATTTCATGTTTCCATTGTTAACGTTGAAACTTGCATAGCTAGCATATTATAGTATCACAAGTCAGTTTAATTATAGCGAGTATAATAAAAACACACCTCGTGTGTCCGATAACGAACTGAATAGCCGTGGGCGTGTGTCAATAATGGATCAGATAAAAACTATATGTATTCATAAACTCACCGAGTTACATCGCTAATAAGGCGAATTAATTAATTTTAACGCAGTTGTAACTATAATAATAATAATATAATATAATATTCTATCACATACACACAACACCATGTAGTCCAAACTAAGCAGAGCTTGTACTATGGATACTAGACAATGGATAAACATACATAAGTATATACTTTTTTTTTGTAAATACATACATATTATACATAGAAACACGCAGACCAAGTCAAACATCCATGTTCATGCACACAAATATTTGACTCGTGCGGGAATCGAACCCGCATAACGATGTGGAATCTATACTAATATTATAAAGCTGAAGAGTTTGTTTTGTAGGTAACGTGTCTACGTTAGGGTGTATAAAATGAAAATGACTCCACTCACGGTTACAGCATATTTATTGTCCTTAGACACATACCAAAGGTTCAGAAGGCACTAGTGAGTTTAGACAAGTACAGGCACATAATATAGTTCAAGGTTAAAGGCACTTTAAATAACAATACATAGTGAACTATAGAAATACGTATCGATGACTTGAAAATATCTCCAAAAACTGACGGCTCGTACCGCTAACACATCAAGTCTAGAATATTCTACCTTTTTGAATTTTGAATTCGCGTTCTCACTATTCTAGCGACCAGCCAGCACAGTTATTATGTGGCGGTAATATTGTGTATATAATACTAACTTTTGCACGCGGCTCCGCTCGCATGGTAGCTACATGAATAAAAAGTAACCTATGTCCTTCCCCAGGTTTTAAACTATATCTGTACCAAATTTCATCTAAATCGGTTGAGTGGTTTACCCGTGAAAAGGTAACAGACAGACAGATAGACAGATAGGCAGACAGAGTTACTTTCGAATTTATAATATTAGTAAGGATATATAAACAGGTGTAATTATAAATGATAAAAATATAATTTACACCGTAGGTAGCTCACAGTTTATTTGTTTGAACGCGCTAATCTCAGGAACTACTGGTTCGATTTGAAAAATTATTTTAGTGTTGGATAGCCTATTTATCGATGAAAGCTATAGGCCTATATATATAACAACGCGCTACGACCCACAGGGGCGGAGCAGTAACGATAAACGCAGGTGAAACCGCGGGAACATCTGGTTAAGTATATACGGGTGAATATCTTGTAGGTGGTCTAAAGTTGCTCTTTCTGAAAGTCTTTGATTAATTTGGTCTTTATGTATACAGGACAAGTTAATATATTTCATACAACATGACGTACATGTATGTAGGATCTTTTACATACATGTATAGAAATGAATGTAATTGAATTATTTAACCTATTGACAGGTTAATTAATGTCGGCCTCGATGGCGTAGTGGTTAGTGTAACCGACTGCCACGCGTGAGGTCCCGGGTTCGATTCCCGCACAAGTCAAACATTCGTGTGCATGAACATGGATGTTTGTCTTGGTCTGGGTGTTTCTATGTATAACATGTATGTATTTACAAAAAAAAAAGTATATATGTATGTTTATCCATTGTCTAGTATCCATAGTACCTACAAGCTCTGCTTAGTTTGGATTAGATGGTGTTGTGTGTATGTGATAGAATATTATTTTATATTTATTATAATTCATATTTTTAAGAGAGAAAACAAGGAAATACATCCTATTTTCTGTCTGAAAAATAATCTCTTAGTATAAACAAAAGGCTGCCTGCATAATCTCATAATTAAAATCACGAGATTCATACCTCAAATTTATTTGCGTGACCTAATTGTGGCAGCGTTTTAATCACTATTAGTAAATTAATATGAATAAGTTTATATGTATAATATTCGACTTCAAGATTTACTACTGAGAAATAAAGCACGACATGGGGCCATGAGACCCCGTCTTTGTGCTCTTCTTGCGCATACAATGATAATACTTGAATAGATGGTAAGTCCCTTAAAAAGGGGAAAACAACAACTAATACTTGAAAATAATAAGTTGAAAGAAGATTTGAATAATTCTAATAAAAAATGTATAAGCTTGGAAGAGGAAATAAAAATTTTGAAGTTAGGGAACCAACATAGCAGGCTTGTGAACGTCAATGCTCGCACTGAAACCAAGATACATGAACCAGCACCATGCCCTTCACCGAATATAACAGAAAATTCATCAGACACGAACGTAACTAGAAGGAACAGCATAAATAAATCGCTACAGGAGAAGCAGCCGTGCCCGCCGCCACCGCCAGGGCAGCCATCCGCACTGCCGACCTCACCCGCGCCGCCGCGCGCGCTGAGGAACCACCATCGTCGCCTCCTACATCGGTGACGTACGCTAGTGTGGCCAGGAGTGCAGCGGAAACACTCGACAATAACGTTTGGACAGAAGTGAAAGCGAAACCAATATATAATCCTATTAAAAAAGGGTGGGAATTGTATTATTGCGTCGTTGAAAGCAGTTGAACGGAAGAAATACTTACATGTCTGGAGGTTGGATAAGACAACTACTGAGGCGGATTTAGCTGAGTATATAAAGAATAAATTGGGAGATGAATTGGAATTACAAATTGTGAAACTAATACCAAAGACTGATAGAAACTATGCGTCTTTTAAGATAGGTGTTAGTGAAAGTAAATTTGAAAAACTGTGTGATCCGGCGGTGTGGCCACTAAATGTGGAGTTTAGCGAGTGGATTTGGTTTCGTCGCTCAACCCCATCCTCAACAAATAACAAAGCCCAGTAAGTCAATCAACATATTTTATCAAAATGTACGTGGTCTTAGGACTAAATTACCAAAATTTTTGTCAGTGCAAGAGGCGTCATCGTCGGATATATTTGCAATTATAGAAACCGGATGTAATGAGTCAATCCATAACGCCGAGCTAGTATTACCGGGTTATTCAGTATTGCGATGTGATCGAATTGATGGACGCAAACAAGGTGGAGTGCTTTTAGTGGCCACACCAAGGTTTGAGCTACGACGGGTACCAACACCCGATAATATAACTGTCGATAGCCATAAGTTTGAACTTATTAGTGCTACAGTTCATTTACAAAATCGCTTTTTATTTACATGTTGTGTTGTTTACATACCACCACAAGTTGATGAGAGTGAGTACGTGATAGTGTTTAAAATATTAGAATCCAATTGTATTAAATATAAAAGTAATGTTATAATATTAGGAGACTTCAATTTGTTCTCGTGCAATAATAATGTAAGTAATTATTTTGAGTACTTTGTGGCCTTTTGTGGAGTCGTTCAGTACAATAAGGTACCTAATTGCAACGACAGACAGCTGGACTTGGTTTTGAGTGGGCATAAGGGCGTAATAGTTTGTGCAGACGAGGGGGGTTTGCAACCGGTAGATGCATATCACCCGCCGCTCGCAGTCGCCGTCGACGTCGTTGTCGCGCCTCCCCTACACTCACCTACGAATATAACGGATGATTTCCATAACTTACCGTTTAAACAATGGAACTTTCTCAAAGCTGATTTTAACCACATATATAATTTTATTTTATTAATAGATTGGAATGAAATGTATAGTATTAAAGAGCCTGATTTAGCATTAGATTTTTTTATCAGAAAATTACAGAAATTTTTAACGACTGTATTCCTGTTAAAATTAAGAAATCGAAAAATATCTCACGTAATTACCCCGTATAGTATACACCAGACATTATAAAAGATATAAAGACAAAATACAATTTACATAAGCAGTATAAAAAATCTAAGGCGCGTAATGATTACGGTGCGTTTTCTCGTTGCCGGGCGAGAGTCAAGGCGGAGACTAAGTTAGCACATGACCGTTATCGGGACCGGGTGCAATGTCATCTAGCGTCCGATCCAAAAGCTTTCTGGCAATATGTTAGATCAAAAAGAGGTAACTCTAACGAGCATATTTTGATAAAAAATGGATGCACGCTGTCAGATATCGAATGTGCTGAGGAGTTTGCACGATATTTTCGATCTGTATATAGCTCAACGCCAGCAGCGCTAGATGTAGCCACGGTGAGTGCAGCAGTGACGCCGAGCGGTGCGTCGGCGCACCTCGGCTGCCTAGAGTGACTAGATGTGGGGCGCGCGCTCGCCCGACTTCCAGCCAAACGTTCGGTGCGGCCAGATGGCATTCCACCTTTTATACTAAGGGACTGTCGCGCAGTATTAGTAGAACCCTTGTTATATTTATTTAATATGTTTATTACGACCGCTAAGTTTCCAGATCGTTGGAAAATAACGCGAGTAGTACCGCTGCCCAAAGGCAAGGGTGGTAAGGACGCAAGCAATTACAGACCAGTAGCGGTTCTTTGCGCTCCTGCCAAAGTATTTGAGACGGCCATCCATCAATTTTTATATACATAAGTTAGCGCACATTTGTCTGATGCACAACACGGCTTCCGACCCGGAAGAGGAACAACGGGCAATCTGTTGCATCAAATGACAATGATGTCACCAGCAGTTGATGGTGGACTACAGGTTGATGTCGCCTATCTGGACTTCAGGAAGGCATTCGATACGGTTGACAATGATGTTCTTCTTTAGAAACTAGCTTCCATAGGGTTTACACCCCACCCCACACGTTAAAATTCTTTTCCAACTATCTGCGTGATCGGCGTCAGTTTGTCGACTGTGGCGGATGTGTTTCTGAACCATACTACACATGGTCGGGCGTAAGTCAAGGAAGTAATTTGGGGCCCTTTCTTTTCATTATTATGATCAATGACCTACCAAAAGTTATTGAACAGGCTACATGTCTGCTTTTTGCGGATGATATTAAGCTTAGCATAATAGTTAAAGGCGTTGGAGACCATCTCTGACTTCAAAAAGACATTAACAATGTTAATAGGTGGAGTAAAGAGAACAAACTATATTTTAACGTAGAAAAGTGTTCATTAATGTCATCCTCTAGAGCGCGCAGCCCAAGTTACTATCCGTACCAGATGGAAGGACAATTGTTGCAGCGAGTTGCGGAGATAAGGGATCTCGGTGTCCGCTTTTGCGAAAACCTAAATTTCCGAAACCATATTGTGGATGTAGGTCAAAAGGCATACCGAAATCTTGGGTTTTTCTTGCGACAGGCGAATAAGTTCACTAATATTGGCGCCATAAAAGCTTTGTATGAAACAATAGTCTAAAGTCACCTTGAATGTAACGCAGCTATTTGGAATCCGCATGAGGCCAAGTATAAAGCAATGTTGGAGAGAATTCAGAATAAATTTGCTAGATTTCTTTACCTCAAGATATATGGAGTTTACCCAGGATTTCCATTAATCTATCCAACATTGTTTGTGCTTGGCATGGTAGGGTATTACAAGCTGGAAGTGAGACGGGAAGTGGCCCTTGCTACGTATCTCTTCAAAGTGTTGCGAGGGAAAATTCACCATCCGACAGTACTGGGTGAGCTTAGGTTTAGCGTTCCGGAAGACTACGTGGGACGGCGGCGGCGACCGCGGCTGCTGGCGGTACCGACAGCGCGTACAAACTTACTGCAACAAGCGCCACTGACGCGAGCATTGCGCACACTTAACAACGTAGCTGAGCGCATTGACTTGTTTTCGAGTTCAATTAATGAATTCACAAAGGCCACTTACTGGATAGCTAGTTCTGATCATCAAAATAATCTTTAGTTTTAGTATATTAAGTGTGTAATTGTGTAACTTCTCTATCGCATTGGTATTTCTATTACTGTAATGATAGATGTAAGTATATATGAAAATAAAAAAATAAATAAACTTAGATAAAAATGTTTATTTTTTTGGGATATTCGCCTATGTATGACTAAAAATGTATGTATATAAGACGAAGATGTAAATGTTAATAAATATTAAATAATATGTCTGAATATTTTATCGTAAAAATATATACACAGTTATGTCATATTGAAAAGGCTGTACTGCTATGATAATAAATAAATTTATTAACATTCCACCAAACGAATGGCTAACGGAATAATTAAATTTTGTACAAATTGTTGCATTAGTTAAAATGTACAGGTGTTTATAAATTTTATAAGGATAACTAGCTGTCCCGACAGACGTTGTACTGTACACACGAAAATAAAAATTAGAAAAAACAAAAAAAATCATCGATATCGGTCCAGCCGTTTGGGAGGAGTTTAATTACAAACACACGCACAGAAGATTTATATAAATAAATATATAATAATAATAATAATATAATATTCTATCACATACACACAACACCTTCTAGTCCAAACTAAGCAGAGCTTGTACTATGGGTACTAGACAATGGATAAACATACATATATACTTTTTTATGTAAATACATACATATTATACATAGAAACACAGATGTTTGTCTTGGTCTGGCCAAGACAAACATCTATGTTCATGCACACAAATGTTTGACTTGTGCGGGAATTGAACCCGCAACCTCAGGCGTAGCAGTCAGTTACACTGACCACTACGCCACCGAGGCCGATTTTCGTAATGAGTTTTGGGGTGTTTATTCACGATGCAAGGCGCTTGCGTTGGGTACAGGCGCAAGTTACTGGCGCGTGCCACGTCTGAGAGTTAAATATATGTGTTACTCGTGATAGTGGCTCGCCTTCGTAGCTTACACGGTGCATGATGCACACAACCCTCGCAAATGCCTAACTTGCATTTGTATGCATGTTCACATGCTCTTTTCATGTTGGTGTCGTGACGAACTCGCAAAGAACAAAGCTTTTAGTACGTGCCAGCGCAGCGGCGAGAACATTGACATTATACATAGTAACGATTGAAACGCGTTCGCAAGCCGCTAGTGTGATATTCCTTTAGTATCTGTGTGAATAGGACTCTATAAATAAAGTGAAGATATTGACACAGGATTTAGAAAAGTGCCAAAAACAAAAGCCTTCCTTTCTTTTATTTTTTCGTCAACACCAACATTGCCTGAATCAACGATTCCACATGCCAAAAAAAAAACACAAGTCCCAATAGTCGAAGCTTTGATTGAATTTTTGACCCGACAAAATTACTTCTGGTCATACTGCCAACGGGCATTGGCAATTCTGCATGGCACCTAACTATTGTTTCGTTTGTTTCCCCTCAGGATTTGCTAGTATATTTGATGCAACGAGTTATTGTCATTTTTTTAGATTCGCGTCTGTGAATTCAACTGTAGCAAATCGTCAAATGGACTTGAATTTTTGAGGTTTTTTCCATTTTCATTTATAAGACCAGTTATTTGGAAAATCGATACTGATTCCCTTATATACCGAAAAGAAGGACATAAAAGCATATTTGACTTGAAAATATGGAAGAGCAGTGGACTGCTCTTCCATATTTTTTTTGACTTTTTTTTATAAGTATATAACTTTAATATTACTCTGTCTTTCTTGGCTCCAAAATTCAAAATTGCTATTCCCTGTGACAATGATAGGCTAGTTTTCGCCAAATATGTCAGTCTCGCTGTCCACTGCCTGTTGCAAGTTGACATAAATTTTATGCCTTAACCAGCCACATGTAGGTATCAACTTGAATTTTATTTTATACGAGCTGTTACCTGCGACTTCGTCCGCGTAGATTTTAACTAAAAAGTGTTTGTCTCCGCGGAACCTTATTTTTTTTCTAAAATCAAAGTAGTCTATATTACTCCTTATAACATCAGCTATCTGCCAGTGAAAGTCCCGTCAAAATCGGTTCAGCCGTTTCGGAGATTACCCGGAACAAACAGACAGACAGACAAAAATTTTAAAAATATATGTTTTTGTATATGTGCCTTATATACTTTCATATGCATTAGATAAAAAGCTATTATTTAGACATTACAAACAGACACTTCAATTTTATTTATTTGTATAGATGCTATTTTCTCTGTAATGTGTAAGTACTTGTAAATGTCTTTTTATACTATTATTAGAAAACAGCCGATTTTACCATATACCTTACCTTTATCTATATATTAATACGTGAAGTAAAAACTTTGTACCCCTTTTTACAAAAATTGCGCGGACGGAGGAGTACCAAATTTGGCACAGTTAAAGTTTATATGGAGAAGGAGTGGCGAATCCTAATATTTTTATAAAATATGCATTAGAAATACATTAAATTCAGTCGAAGCGCGTAACTATGGTTACATATATCAATATATAATGACATAATATATCAGCAATATCTTACAGGCAAACTTTGGTCGAATATCGAGCACTAGGCGACCGCTAGTTATTATTATACCTTCGAATTCTAATAATATACGCCTATGTTTCACCGAAAACAGTCCGGAATTCAGATCGATAAACAACTTACCACCGACGTATTATGTGATTGTTATCATTGAACCACATTAATCATCCTAATGGCTTTGAAATTTCGAGTTCAGTCATGTTTGAATAGTTAATCAAATAGCATCAAACCGCACGTTTAGAATATTATATCAAATAAGACGATTGTTTTGCTTAATGAGTCAATTGGCCGGAAACGAAAAACAATGAAAAAACATTGTGTTTGACCGTTGGAAAAGAGATTAATCATATTATTATTTATATTATCAGCCCTGTATTAAACTGTCCCACTGCTGGGCACGGGCCTCTTCTCACTGTGAGAAGGGTTAGGCCATAGTATGGAGAACTCTCAGACATGCAGGTTTCCTCACGATGTTTTCCTTCACCGTTAAAAGCGATAATTAACTATTTAATACGCATATAACTTCGAAAAGTCAGAGATGCGCGCCTTGGGTTCGAACTCGAGACCTCTGCGTGGCAGTCTAACGGTTTCCCACTAGGCTATTGCTGCTCATGATAGGTCTGAATTAATGTTAAATGTTTGCGACGTGGTAGAAATTGCTAATCATTAGATGTCCCTTTAAGTACTGTTTGCTTGTTACAAAACAGGCAGTCTCTACTTATGTAGATACGTATGTATTACTTAGACGATTATTTTATGACTTGGGTATGCGACCCTTGCTTCTTTATCTATCGATGCTACCGACTCTGTCCTGTGAGTGGTAACTTACTTCTTGCTCTCCTCTCAATAGTGGGTTCCTATATTGATGGAATGTATTAAACCGTTAACACAGGAAGGATCATTCTGTTTATTTTAGTAGGTAGTAGAATCGTGCTCCTATTGACTACCAAAGCTAGGAGTAGTAAGAAATAATAAGGCTAGGAAGAAAAGAAGATATTATTGTGTTGATATATAAAACAATCGGGCCAGAAAATAATTTAATGAAACCGTGGTTACAGGAAAATATATGAATTTTGATTCACTTCCTTGCCTATTAAAATTGAAATCATTTATTTGCCAACTAAATGTACTATCGACTCCAGTGACGAATGACCACTCCTAAGGTTAAAATCGCATAGCAGGCCAACACTTGGTACCCGTACCCGTGACACGCCCTTTTCTTTGTTTGAGTTTTTTTACACTTTACATTTGTTTACTGATTCTAAGGCGATTCAAACTCAACTGGTCAACATGTGCAAGCGAAATTTTTTCTGAAATGGTCATCCGTCGCTGGAGCCGATAGTACATATGTACTAGGTCTTAAATATTAATTTATAATAGTTGCTTAAAACTTAGCGGGCTCTTAACTTTTAACAGCCATAGCAAATTACTTATTATCATTGTAGATAGTAACAAAGCGTATTTGTTGAAAGCTTTATTAGGTACTAGATTTTGCCCGCGGCTTCGCTCGCGTGAATTTAGAATTTGACAATTGATTCGGGCTGTACTCTGCTTGTAATGATATAATTCAATCATGATTCGAAAGACACGTGGCGCCATCCATTATCATAACAACGTTATTATTGTTTTCCTCGGGAACAGTATTTTTTTTCGGGATGAAAGGTAGGCTATGTCCGTTTCTGTACACTTGTCAACGTATATGCAAAATTTCAGGATGATCGGTTCAGTGGTTTAGGCGTGAAAAGGTAACAAACAAACAACCTCATTTTCGCTTTTATAATATTAGTTAGGATTAGGATTATCGAAGTTATTAAGTATTACGAGGTATCATAACATACCCGCGTCTTAAATCTTACAGTATAATCAGACTAATCTTCATATGACTTGGGGATAAAAACAGCTTACCTAAAAGGGGATCATCTACACGGGATCGAATACTCGACACGATATATAAGTAAGTTTTATAAATTATTCATCAATTACTTATGTAAAGCAGCCGTATACCTTACGTGAGCTGAATTAATATGTAAATGACGTCACAAAGGCATTGTAGCTTTCAGTTTATCTCTACTGGAGTTAGTATGAGTAAAAGCCTTAGTAATGTTATATTATTCGTGTTATCTTTTGGTTTGCGGGCGTGAAAGTTGCGGCTTTGTGGAGACAGATTGGGGTCTTGTTACATAGGTTCCTGTGTATATTTAGTTAACTTTTTATAAAATGTGTAGGTTGACAAACAATCGCAAGTCATGTAAATATTTGTACATTCTTTTTCAATCATATTTAAATATATGTTTGAATTTACTTATATTTGCAGGATTTTGAGGAATTATCCATGTTGAATGTTTGTATAAAAATATTGCAGTATATTGTAGTTTATTTTCATACTTGTTACTGAAACTTGCAAATAGATAATATGTATTTTGGGGTGAAATGAATGCAGCTGGGAAAATAATATTTAGTAGATCTGCATCCTATAATATGAATGGTTAACGATAATCATATCCTAAAACTGCCTGCAATAACGAGATATCACTCGTCTCCTGGCGACCACGGGGCAAAGTATGAAAAGAAAGAAAGGAATAAAAGATGAGATGAAAAGAAAGAAATAGGAAAGGTACAATTGTGAGCCACCAAAAGTTTGACCTATCGGGTGAAACGCATAACAATGCAATTACTTTTAGGTCGTTTTCCTGTAACAAATCCTCTGCCGGCAATAAATTGGAAATGGCTATGGCAGAGCATACTGCCGACTTAGTATACTGGAAAGAAAGAAGAAAGAAACATACTTTATTTCTAAAAACACGAAAGCTTTCACAATATTATGTAAATATGTATATTGTTTAAGAGAACACATAGATAAGTACATATTTAATAAACATTAATTAAAAGTGACAGTTTTGCCACCAGTACATATTAATAAACTATGGTCACCCGCTTACGCTACGAGATTGCCATGAAAGTATAGATAAACATAGTTTCTAATGAAAACATCGTAACGCACAACATAATTACTTATTACCTGCATAAACGCAGTCGCGGTACTCGTTGCTGTGTTATTATATAACTAGTATCTGTCCTCGGCACCGCTGACTTACATTTACAGGGTGATTTTGAAATCGTGTAATTCCTTTTAACCACGCATTCTACTGGTGGTATAGAATAAACCTGACCATATTTGTTTTATTAGAATTATTTTTTGGAAAATTAATGTACCGCTCTTTTTCGTGAAATGGTTTCAGATAGTCATATGTTAATCACCCGAGGCAATTAAAATTTTCTTCTAATTAAAAAAATAATTACATATCAATAATTAATGTCGTAAATAATAACGGGCGGTCCTTTTTACTGTCCCTTATTATTTACGACATCAGTTATTGTTATGTTATTTTTTTTAAATTAGTGAAATATTAAAATTGTGTCGGGTGGTTAACATAAATCTGAAACCATTTCACGAAAAAAATCGGTACATTAATTTCTCCAAAACCATAATTCGAATTAAAAAAAAATATGGTCAGGGTTATTCTACATATATCACCACTAGAATGCGTGGTTAAAAGGAATTACACGATTTCAAAATTACCCTGTATATAAGTCAAGTTTTAAGTAAATCAACGTATTATTGTATTAAAGTACTATCTATACTAAAATCCATTCAACGGTTTACGCGTCATAGAACAACAAACATCCAAATATCCAATTAATAGGCTTGAGTAGCACATAATAAGTTATATAATAAAAGAACAACTCTTTTCAATATGAAAGGAGTTTTTGAATGATGCAATGCTTTTACGACTGTTTAAGATTGGCACATATTTTTGTACCATTTTATTCGAACTTACAACACACGGCGTAGTACGTAGCAGCAGCGAAACGACCACTTAAATCCACTAAGCCATCCGTGCAGTCATGCATGACCTTATTAGCGTTACAACACCAAGTCTCTTGGATTTTTAACCGACTTTAAAAAAGGAGGAGTTTTCTCAATTCGACCGTATATATATATATATATTTATGTGTATTCGCGGATAATGTATTATTTATTTTACAAGTTTTATCAGATCATTAAAGCTATTTGTTGTCTCATAACTGTATATGTTTAGCAGCGATAGCTCAGTGGGGAGACCAACAGACTGCAATGCAGAGGGTCCCGGGTTCGAACCCACGTCGCGCACCTCTGACTTTCGGAAGTTAAATGACTTTTCGGAATGATGTGCGTATTGATTGACAATTATTGCCTGCTCCGTGCCTCGGAGAGCATGTTAAGCCGTCGATCCCGGCTGCCATGAACATCTATGGCAGTCGTTAATGGGAAGTAAGTGCCCTATAATATCCTGACACTGGTCTAGCCTTAGGGTATCGTTAGTCTTGGGGTTGCGGAGGTCAGATGGCAGTCGCTTCGTGTAAAAACTGATATCCTGTCAAATCCGGTAGATAGCCGACCCCAAGTGACTTGGGAATAATAAATGCTAGGTAGAAGAAGAACTGTATATGTTTACACAATATATAAAAAACTAGTTTTTGGCCGCAGCTTCGCTCGCGTAAAAGTAGGATAAGTCATGTTAGTGACAGTACTTTTTAAAAATAAAATACTGGTCTATGTTACTCGGCGATATTAAACCTTTCTAATGGTGAAAGAATTTTTAAAATCGGTTTTGTAGTTTTTTTATTTAAATCCTTACAAACAAAAATCAAATCTTTCCTTTTTATAATATTAGTATAGAAGTATACATTTAGAAATCAAACTATAATGAATTCATTAGTGGCCATTAGTTTATTAATTATGTAATTTTACGCTAAGTGTTCCGTCACTTCATCTCAGCTTTGAGTGAGAGGTTACTAAGTAACTACTTATGTGCTAATGAAAATGGATTTTAAGCACCTCTTTACTAATTAATTTTAAGCGTAGTTAGAATTATGGATATATTTTCAAAGGATTTTA
Source organism: Catocala sponsa (assembly GCA_963564715.1). Classification (NCBI taxonomy): domain Eukaryota; kingdom Metazoa; phylum Arthropoda; class Insecta; order Lepidoptera; family Erebidae; genus Catocala; species Catocala sponsa. The sequence goes on from OY751337.1 coordinate 6,131,649, forward strand.
CGGCGAGGTAAAATATAGACAGCCTTGTTAGACTCGTAGCTTAAGTTTGAGTGACATAATGGAAATCTGAGTTCAATGCCTAGGTCAGGCAAAGTGATAGTAAGGTTTTCTGTTAGGAAATTCCTAGTAGTTGAGTAGGGTCCGGCAAAGTGCCCGGAAGAAGAAAATAGGCTAAAACATAGCTGATAAAATGTGGATGGAATACAATTCTGTCTTCCTCCACGGATATACAGGGTGTGTCTGTGTTTCTATATTATACTAAATATTGTTAGGCAGCCGTGTTGTCCACCATGATCTTGAAGTTTGCCAAAGCATTGTGATAGCTCAATTTATTCAAAGATGAAGCTCGTGAATCGTGGTCAGTCAGCATATAAACTAGTAATAATAATTTCAGAAAAAACTTTAGAATAGAGGTTTGAGTGCAAACAGCATCGTAAGTATCCTAATCGTAATCCTAATTCTATCCTAATCCTAACTAATATTATAAAAGCGAAAATGAGTTTGTTTGTTACCTTTTCACGCCTAAACCACTGAACCGATCATCCTGAAATTTTGCATATACGTTGTCAGGTGTACAGAAACGGACATAGGCTACCTTTCATCCCGAAAAAAATTACTTTTCCCGAGGAAAACAACAATTTATAATATTTAAATAATTCGAATGCTTTTGAAAGCAATGGCGCAGCACTGGCACTTAGCACAAATCCTAATCCTAACTAATATTATAAATGCGAAAGTGAGTTTGTTTGTTTGTTACGTTTTCACGCCTTAACTACTTGACATAATAATGTCCTCCTTAACGAATTTCGGTCACGGCGGCCAATCTTAACAGAGACTGGCCATCGGCGCAAGAGATATTATAGTGCACAAGTGTGTGCGCAAACACAAGTGCACTCTCTGTTCCCTAACTGTCATGATCCGATGGGACGAATAATCCGACACCACCGGAGAGAGATCAGGCGCAGGGCCAACGGCTTTACGTGCTTTCCAAGGCACGGGGTTGTCTAACACCGCCAACTTTCTAACTCCTGGCTCGTATTGAGATTTCTTAATAGAAAACCCAATAACTTTTTGTTGGCCCGTCCTGGGATTCGAACCTGAGACCTCATGCACAGCTGTCGTATTCACTACCGCCGCGCCACGGAGGCTACTTGACAGATCATTATGCAATTTAGCGTACACGTTTTCAGTGGAACAGAAAAGGCCATAGGGTACCTATTATCCAGGCAAAAGTAAAATCTAGTGATATATATTTGGAAGACTAGTTTATTGCAACATGCCGCTACTGCCGCACTGCATCTTCTATGCGTGAGTGTATATGTTGCCGCACGATGTATGCAGCAGAGCTCTAAATAACAATTGCCAAGATAACAACGCCTGGATACAAAGTATTTACTGTATTTCTCTGAAAGGAAGAGAAACTGGCGGTTCTTTGTCTTGAATGTGATTGCGAGGAAATGACCGGTCACGAACAGGATTTGTTGTAAATAGATGTCACCTGACTAAGTTGAAATGTTTAAGGTATAAACTGAAATTCAATATATTATTTTGCCTCCTTGTTGGGAGGGAGGAGAAAAAGATCGATAGAGTGATTTGGCTATTGGACTCAAAGGTATCATAGAAGCGCAAAAACTGGCACACACGTGTAATAAGTATATTCATAGAATAAAGCTTTAATAAAGTTGTAATATTTACATCAATCGAGGAGTTACATGTACAGCAAAATCGTATAACCATTTAAATGTAATTAATAGTTCAACCTCTTTTCACAGCAATTTGTTATTGTAGAATCGTAGTATGATTACCAAAACAAGTCATCTTACGGACATAGCTTTTGGGATGGCTTATAGTACCTACTTATTTTGAAGTCTGAAATGGACCCTCCATGTTTGACTTTTATTAATTAAACCCACACCCGTGCCCTCTATTGCTCTTTGTATTCCGGGCCACGGGTGGCCGGTGGATGTATTTTGGAGAAACTTACATATAAATAAAACATGTTCCAACCTCTGTTTTCTGTTAATGTATCGAACAGAGATTTGCCAAACAACGTTGTAAACACTACAAATGTTAAACACATCCTAACAATAGACAATGTATTCGAGAAGTTTCATGAACAATTAATTGATTTATCAGCTAAAAACTGTGTGTACGAAAATGGTAGTTTGTCACAGGCATTTTGACGGTTATCATGAAAACTTGAATCTGTTTTCATACCTGGATGACATAACGAAAAAGAAATATAAATACTCAATACTTGTTTTTTCATTTTTATAAAGAGTTAGACATTGCACCGTGAACCGTAAATTGTACATCACGGCTGACACAATATCTAACTCTTAATGTAAGACTTACAGAAATTATAGAAATTGCTCTAAAAGCTATATAAATTATACAGTGTCGGGTTTGGTCCATTCTATGCCCATCAGTTTATTTGTTGAATATAATATAAAACACTGTTTTGGACAATTTTCGAGACAAAACAAACAACAATGCGAATGCCAACTTTGACAGGTTTGTTGATAAATGTTTTTGTCAGTGCGAACACGACTAACAACAAATTTTGAGATTTTGGCTTTGATATTTGAAAAAATCTTAAAATTTTAACTCTAATCAAATTCAAATACTTTGATATTTAAAGACGGTGCGTGTCTGTGCAAAAAGCTACCAATAACAAAATATCTTTACGATTTTAATAATAAGTTCACTTTAATTTCGCTGTATATAAACTGTTCCACTACTGGATGTGGGCCTCAACTCAATCAGGCCATAATTCACCACGCTCGCGCTGGACCAGTACGGATTCGCAGACTTTACACATCTTCGAAAACTTACGGAAAACTCTCAAACATGCATGTATGTTTTTTCACGATATTTACTTCACTGTTTTAAAACAATCGATAATTAACTATTTAGTATAAAGTTCGATTCCAAGGCGCGTCTCTGACATTTCGAAGCTATATCAATTTGAATTTATTTATTTATTTCTCTCACAAGGTGGTGCATACAGTTGTCTTTATTACAAAGTTTTACAAAATACAGAGGAGTAAATTTAACAATGTTATATAATGATAAAAACGTAACAATTGTTCTGTGCCTTAATGAGAGCTGGAGTCTGTACTAGGCTCGTGGCCGTTTTTACAAATCTCCAGGCCCCCTTATTTATATATGTATATATGCGTATTAAATAGTTCATTATCGCTCGCTTTTACAGCGAAGGTAAACATCGTAACCGGCAACCTGCATGTCTAGAGCGCTAAATTACGTTCTTAAAGATATGTGAAGTCTGCCAATACATATTATTGGGTTAGCGTGGTGGACTATGGCCTAACCCTTCTCATTACTAGAAGAGGCCCGTATCCAGCAGTGAGACAATTTGATATAAGGCGGATATTATTGTGTTATTATTACGTTGCGTGCCTTACCTGTAATACTCGCACCCTCAGTGCTATCGCGAATGGATACAGCTGCACTCCACTACCCAGAGGCAGTTCCACGTCATCGCCCCTGGACGCGCCGCTCACAGCGCTGCAGACCGATTGCTTGCGCGACCACATCGCCGCTTTTGCGTGGAGAACTGTTGGCAAAGATTTCTTTACACGATATGTGGAGATAATAAACGCTTATTGATAAAGTTAGGTCTAATGTAGATACGTTATTAAGAGAAACAATATTATATTTTCAATGTTAATGACTATGCAAGTCATCATATTTTTGTCGAAATGTAAATGTTCCTATTTACAAGATAGCGAATTCTTTTTTAAGTTAGCTAAAACGTTATATGTTTTGACCTGTAAAGTAAACCATTTTGTTTCCCAGCGGTTATTAAAAGTATATAGGGGTAAATAATAAGGCATTGTCAGGGAGTCTCTAATTGGACCCTGGCTATTGTAAAAATCTCACTTTCATGAAAATGCTAATACCTACTTATTGCTTGTCAGATATAAGCTGACTTAAATTCATTCTTGAGAGTGCTTGTGGCATATATAGTTCGAGTAAAAAATATATATATACTAGGTAAGTACTGTTATACTTTGTAATTCTATATCTGAACAAATTTCTATCGCATTAGGTAAATTCTAAATACCGTGCCTAATTATTGCACAACAAAAATTGATTCTTTTTATCACACTTTTTACGTCTTTGCGCAAATAATGACTACATTCTTAATCAAACTTCACTTTACTTATCGAATTAATCAACAAATAATTATTTAATAGTTGCAAGTTTATTTTCATATAATTTTAAATGTTCTGATAATTAAATAAGACATAACTTCTAAATTAGTTGCGTTGGAAGTCGTCGCGAACTTCACAAAGTTAATTGTTGATGTTCTACGCAAACCAGCGATGTGACTTACTTCACTAGTTTTGTGTTAAAATCTCACCAAAGTTACACTAAGTAGTGACAGACTCTTAACTAAAGACTCGGTGGAATTTATGACTTACTGAGTTTCTATAGTAGAAGCTGAATATTATTCTGCAAGTTCTTAAGAATTCCAGAACTTATTGCCAATAAAATATCAAGTTCAATTAAAGTTATTTTTTAGTAGTTAAGTATGTACTACTTAAAACTATACTTATTATATTAAGCATAGTTTTAAGTAATGCATACAGAATATCAAAGGTCTACCTGTATTGACAACTTATATTTTTAAAACAACTATACCTACCTGATGAAAAGTTATTAGCGGAGACCAATTATAAAGATCGCTGTACTAATTAGTACTACTATTATGGAAGTAGAAGATAGTTATTAATTAGTCGGCCTTGGCACCTTGGGATTCGAGAAAATTCCCTTTTTTTTATGAGATAGGAGGCAAACGAGCAGACGGATCGCCTGATGGTAAGCGATTACCGCCGCCCATGGACACCCGCAACACCAGAGGAGATACAAATGCGTTGCCGGCCTTTTAAAAAGGAGTACGCTCTTCTCTTGAAGGTCCTTTAGTAATTATGTTATTTGAAATTGTCTATTACATAAAAACGAGGGGTTAGTGCCAAAATCACTTATCAGTGCTATTATTAAGATTTTTCCTAAATCTAAATCAGAGTCAAAACGTAGTATTTTGTAGAATTGCTTAAAGTATTTATTCTCTCGTACGTCACTCTTGCTATAAGGCAGTCATGTCATATGTTTATTGTTTCATATTGCTATAAATAGATCTACTTTTCTGCGAAACTTAGATAACTATTTGATGGAAGCCAATGTTATCCTAGAAAACAGTATTTTTTTACACAAGAATGAATTCTTTGTTTAGGATGTTGGTTGATGTTTGTTTTAATGTGCTGTTGTTAAGCGATTACACTAGAGATTACTTTATTGTTGCTGTTATTAATCAATAACCGTCTGGAAAATATCAAAATCAATCGATTTAGATATTTTCCAGAGAGGGTGGCCAATCTTGGTGACTAGCCTGCAGGATAGAGTGCACTAGTTCACTCTTTATTCCCCCACTTTCATGGTTCGAGGGTTGGCTACCTGATGAAGAGTGGTCAGGCGTAGAACTAACACTTTAGGTGTGTTCTAAAGTATTGGGGTATTGTATTGACAATTCTAAGGACTGAACGCAAGGCGTACTCACAGTTGCTCAGTTTTAATTATTATATATTTCTTTATAAGAGAGAAAAGGCATAAAGTTTTTGTCTGTTGATGCTTTGGCATAACATTTTAACACAATATCTTTCTAGTTCTGTGAACTTATTTACTTTTTTTATTTCAGGTGGCGGCCTGTTACACATCGAACGATCTTTTAAAGATAAGTCCGACATACAAGCAATAATTTTATGCATGACTATTGGTAATAGAGCGCCCTACGCGTACGGATATCTAAAAATAAACAAGATTTATTTTAATAAAATTATGGTTTTACATTCATCTTGATGTATTTTTATAAAATGCAACTGCTTTATGCTTTATATTATAAGGAGATAAATTAAGAAAGGGGCTATTGGGGCGCTTGTAACGTCTAGCATAAAGTTAAAACTAACCAGAACATGATTTATAAATTATTGTATTCCGTTTGGATTACGAATGCATGCCATCTAACTCACCATCTGGCATTTGTTTCTTATGGAAAACATATCGTGGGCTTTAAAGTGTATCTCAGAACAAATTGTTTCGCAGATACGCCTATACCGCACGTGGCTTAAAACCCACAGTATATTTAACAGTATTTCGTTGGATTAAGGCCGACATATGGAACGCCTATGAATAAAAAGTTGCCTTGCTAGAATAAATAATTATTTTTCATACAAAGCAAATAGATTTTATATTCATACAACACTGTCAATGTTTTATATTAAGATTCGATTTCAATATATGAACCACGGAAGTTTAAATCACGGACGAGGCTGAATGCATAATTCTAGGTATATTGACGATAGCACAGCCAGTACACAAAATACTGCACGAATCGATGGATATGAAACTGAAATACAAAAATATTTGTAGCTAATAAATCGCGAGGCCTACCGGCCAAAGCTTGGATTTTCGTGTGATTGAATTTGTGCAAAAAGCATATAACTGAAAGTAGAACTACGTTCGTGCAAACTCTTTGTGTAAATATAATTTAGTATCGATCCACCAGAATTGGAACCTATTCACCCTGGCAAAGAATACAAACTGGCATTTTATTATATTCAATATGTGTTTTTGATTTTAGATTGGCGGTAATGACACATGTATATAAGATTATATATTTAGTAAATATTCTTACTAATAAATAATAAAATAATTTTATTAGTTTATCATTAGTTCTTGCAAAGTATTAGTGTAATTTTTGTTCATGCAATGCAAATAAAAGCTAATGATTTCACCCGTATAATATACTAGTTTTCACCCGCGACTTCGCTCGCGTAAATGTAGGTTAGGTTAGGTTAGGTTTGCAACAGTTATTTTTTCTGGATGAAAGGTACCCTATGTCCTATTCCGTCGGGCACGCCACAATCGTGGCGGTAAGTTCCGTGTTCGAGGAGTGGCTGGAGAGGCGGCATGGCGCGCTCACCTTTCGGCTGACACAGGTAATGACTGGCCATGGTTGTTTTGGCCGGTTCCTGTGTCGTATAGGCCGGCAAGAGACGCCCGGTTGTCACCACTGCGGCGACTGCCGCGACGTTGTTGAGGACACGGCGCTGCACACTTTGGCGGTTTGCCCCGCCTGGGCATCGCAGCGCCGTGAGTTGATCGCGGCAGTCGGATTGGTTGCCCTCTCGCTTCCGGCCGTAGTTCAGTCTATGGTCCGGAGTGAGAGGTCGTGGAACGCCGTCGCCTCCTTCTGTGAGGAAGTGATTTCCATCAAGGAGGCGGTGGAGCGGGAGAGGGAGCGTTTAAACCCTCTCCCCAACCGCAGAACCGAGCGCCGGAGGGCGCGAGATGACCTCCAGCCACCCTGAGGTTTGACCTGGGGGTGGCGGGCTTTGTGGGCCTGCCCGCCATCCGTTCAGCACCAGGTCCGAGAGGCGGCGTGCGTGTTCCCACGCGCGCCTCTGTGTCGTGTCCGTCTCCCCTCTAGGGGGGGAGACTTGAGGGACTTTTTAAAGGTGACCATTGGGCAGGTCTTTTGTGCAGTGGCCTGGCGTTTTATACGGCACCTGGCGTTTTATACGGCACCTGGCGTTTTATACGGCGGGCCGAAACCTCGGCGGGGTCGCGACCGCATGTGAAAGTGATTCGCGCGGCCCCGCCGATAGTGATTTGTCGAGGAACACCGTGATAGGTTTAGTCGGTATTCCGGGAGGTCTATTTTATCGTTTTAACATCTTGCTTTTACCCCGGCGAGTCCGACATAACCCCTCCGTCCACCCCCGCGGAGGGGTATGCGTCAATGCATTCCCCCACGTAAAAAAAAAAAAAAACGTTTATGCAAAATTTCATGTTGATCGGTTGAGTAGTTAAGGCGTGAAAGCGTAACAAACAAACTAACTCATTTTCGCATTTATAATATTAGTTAGGATGAATGTTAAAATATATCAAGCTTCCCAGTGATATTTCCATAAATAACTTTTCAGAATAATCTAATATTCTGTGCGTACATAATATTTTTTTTAGGCTTTATATGTTCTATTGTCCAGATCAGATGTTGTTTGTTTTTTGCAGTAAAAGTTTAATCTTTAAACATAGTTATCCCTTGCGATTGCAGAGATTAGATATCCAGCCATATGTAGTGAGATTAGTAAGTCGACCGCTGGCATTAGGTACATATAATAAGGCTTGAAAAATTTAATTTTAAGACTTTTGACATGAGCCTACCTAAAGAAACGCAACATATCCTTTATACCTGAAAAGGTAACTGAACTACTTTGTTAAGAATTTCAGCTTGCGCGGAATGTGCGATTAACTGTAACTTGGGACCTGTAACGGTTGGGATATTTTTCTGAAAATGTACGACATAGCGCGATCCTTACTTAAACTTAGAATTTCGTTCAAAATGCAGCAGCTCGGCGGAACCTTCACCTTATAGAAGATCGTAATTAAACAACATTATATTGTGTTTGTCTAGTGAACAGTGTTTCTAGGCACGTATAAAAGACGTTGTGTTGTCAACTGAGGTAGAGCCTGATCTTTGTCTATAGTTCTAGAAGCACAGCAGAAGAGTCAGCACCTCTGGGGTTGTAATCAACTTGGTAGAATGCTTGTTTGCCACACCATAAGTAAAAATAGTAATAAATGTGTGATACATACTTCCTAAGTCTGGTCCAATTTTTACGACCTGGTTTAAGAGGTGGAAGTACCTTTATCTTTGTTCAAATACTCTGATTACACAGTAGATTTAAAAATTTTGTCGACTGTTCTTATTTTACTTTTCAAAAAAACCTGTCGTTGTCAACCTTTAAAGTAGCCACTGAGCTGTTAGTAATGCGCCAAGTTTTGCGGGTTTGATTGTCTTAAGGGACAACAATTTGTTTTAGTTTCGAATAGTTGTTTCAAGTTTGAAACTTATCGGTCCCTGTCATTGATATATGTGCCTATAATTAACTTTGGTCTCTATTAAAGTTTATAACCACCCTCACACTAGAGATTATGCGTAGTTGTAATAAAAACAAACAACCCTACTGAATCTCAGTTGGACACGATTGTCGTTAATTTATTTTACGATTTTCCCAGTCGTATAGGATCTAAAAATAGGTAAATAATCCCGCTATCGGCTGACCACAGTCAAAACAAAAGAGGAAAATAAATATGAAATACAATTGTATTAGCTCGGATTCATTTTCACATATCACTGTCACGTGACATTTTGTGGACCCCTATTTAAGGCCTAAGTAATAAAGTCAACAGACCCTTTTAAAGCCTGTTGTAAGCATCTGTGCCGTGGTGCTACAATCAAGGGCAAAGAGCAAAACGTAACGTCCTAAACATACGTTGTCTGCGGTCACGAATAGTGACATCAAACTAATAGAATTTGTGTTAAACTTATGTAGGGTACTCAGTGGCTTTCCTATTGTTTCAGAATAACACTTGCTTGATGTGGTTTTCATCAGTAAATTACGTAAACTATTTAAAATAATAATGCCAGCCCTGGTTTTAAACTGTCTTACTGCTAAACGTGAGCTTCTTCTTGGTGTGAGAAGATACGTAGGTCAAGTACAGGATTGCTAGCTTCATATATCTTCGAAAACATTATAGTAAAATCTCTAACATGCAGGTTTTCTTACGAAGGAAATTTTTAACCGTTAAAACCGCGGCAGCACACCGGTGTCGCGGTGGCTAGACACAATAGTTTTTTAATTATGTTCTCTCTATGTATCTCTATGGCATTTCAGTCACCCTTACACAGATGACTGATCACATTTTAAATCTATTTAGTGCTAAACGTATTTTGTGAGTTGTCGTGCAAGTGGCCCTTAGACTTGACAGATTGAGAATTTCAGAAATAAAACTATTGGGTATGGATGAACCCGCCATGCACCCTCGGATTGCCCACACCAACTATTGCAATATCTCTATATTAGCAAACTCCTCTGGTTGGGGACAGCCATGTCGTGGGAGCGGCGTAGCGGCGTACTCCACTTGCAGTATTCCTCTTCAAACACAAAATATGCATCGTAATTTCAGAAGTTAGCTATGCATTCTATTGAATTCCGTAACTTATTTAGTACCAAATAAACATTTTATCAAAAGAATACTTTGTTCGTTCGCAAAAACACAAAGGTCGCTTCGAATGGTTATTTAATGAGAATTTGCAAATTCAGAGAGCTTTTATTGGTACCAGTACGTTGGTATTTTTTGTTCCCTTTGTTCTGGTTTATTAAAGCACTTTTATGAACATTGTATATTATTTCAAAGACTTTCAATATTTATTCGCAGCCATTTTTCTAGTATAACTCTGACTAAAATTAATAGTTGTGGATAAGTACTGAGAAACAACAAAGTTTTTAGAACTTAGTAATTTGTTTAAAAAGATAAGATGAACCGAGGTTATACGAGGTTTAACGTCGAGGTCATTTGCGTCTATTTATATTTTAATAACTCTTTAAAGTATTATACAAGATACCAAAATTTAATTTTAATGCCATTAGCCTATTGATCTGCAGCGAGACCCAATAGATTTTAAATTATGTCTGGTATTCTCAAGCAAGACTGATTAAAGGGTGACACATTCAGTGATGCAAAACGTAGGTACCCATAAAAGTGCATTTGATTTAAGCTTACTATTTAATTTTAAGTTTTCTTTGCTATTCTGGCTAGAAAATGTATTAAAGAATCCGTTCGTTGCCAGTGCGATTTTCTTGAGAGTTATTTTGGTCTTTTAGTGTGCATGTAATACGTCTGTGTGCGAGATAGATTATTATGAAATTTCCGCTCAATCTTGAAGTGGGCAAACAATCTTCATCCAGCAGAAAATACCCAATCGAATTGCTTATGATGTGATCGTTATGCCTATCTGCCCAGTATTATGATAATAATACAACTACACCAATCACTCAAAACTTTAAAACTGCCACCTAAGACCTACTGCCTGCTACAAAAAGCAGTTATACTCAACACCTGTAAATAGTAAGGAAATTTCTACAATGTGAATCAGAAAACTCACATCCAGTTACACACACAGCCACTCTGTTTACAACTCAATCACAACCTATTGCTGATGTACACTTGGCTTAGGCCCGTGGCATCAGTTCTCTTTCCAGTTAGTCGAGAAAATACAAGAAAATCAAAATAATAATAAAAAATATTCTACCACATACACACAATACCATCTAGCCCAAACTAAGCAGAGCTTGTACTATGGGTAATAGATAATGGATAAACATATATATATATATACTTTTTTTTGTAAATACTTGCATACATACATAGAAACACCCAGACTAAGACAAACATCCATGTTCATGCACACAAATGTTTGACTTGTGCGGGAATCGAATCCGCGACTTCAGCCGTGGCAGTCAGTTACACCAATCACTAAGCCATCGAGTTGTGTGAGTATAACAAATGAACTGCACTAACTTATGAAAAGCCCAGTTTGTCATCTATACTAATAAAGGGTAAAGTTTTGTGTTTGTAAAGATTTAATGCAAAAACTATTCAATGGGTTTGAAAATTCTTTCACCAATAGAAAGCGATATTATAACTACTCGGTAATAATATAGCTTTCTAATGATCTCTTGGTCTCTTATGGTTTCTCGCTTTATATTAAATATGAATGCTTTTCATATTTCAGTAATATCTATTCATTAAAATAATACCTCAAATAAAAGCGTGATAAGATATTTTAATAAAATAAAAGATGTGTTCGTTGATATGAACGACGCAGAATACAAAGGAATATTCGAGAGACTGGCGTCTTTCTATAGAAGCTGCCTTTATGAGCACGAACATATCTTTAATAAAGAGAACGATAGGACTATGTGATTTTAAAATAATTTAATTTTAAACTTAACTTTTATATTGATATTTCTTATTATAATATTATTTATCTTTGTTTCTTATGTCATATTATTTATGTAATATTTAAAATGTAATGAATGCTGCATTCACCTGTAATTAGTTATACAATTGGTTAGACTCAAAATGTTTCTCTTATGTATATGTGATATTGCAGTAACTGTTGGTGAATCTTAATAAATAAATAAATATGGTTTATGAAAATACGATTATTTTAGACACAAACACTAAAAGTATTAATGTTTTATACACACACAAGGTTCTACCCGCGGCTTTACTCGTGTAAATGTAGGTTAGGTTAAGTTAGAAACAGTACTTTTTTCAGGATTAAATGTATGACCTTTTCTGTTCCCATGAAAACGCGTATGTGATGCATGTACGTATGTTTCATGAATATCGGTCTAGTAGTTTAGACGTGAAAGCGTAAAAAACAAAAAAAAATAATTGAAAATCTGTGTCTGGTGCTCACCCTAACTGTAAATGTATTTTGCACATCGGCAAAGGTAGTGTTAATCATAAGTTTATACTGTCTACGCCTGTGTCGTAGCGGCTGTGAACATAAATGCTGTGCACTAAGTCTTAGGGTATAATTATCGAGACAAGCAAAGGGTATTTCTGCAAAAAAATTTCAGTAGGTACCTTGTTTTAAATTTCATGCTGCATGAAATTTAAAACAGGGTCCGAAAGATTTTCATAGGCTTCACCAACTATTACGGGTTCTTAAATCTTAGCTGGCGAAGTGTGTGTGTGTGTATTTCTGCTTATCCTTTTGGGAAAACAGGCGAGTGAATATGTGAGTATGAGATTATAATGACAGCCCGTTTCATACAGTATTCTACGTCGAATAGACTGTTTTAAGAATATTAATTAATCTGGGCCCACGTTTTAGTATCGTAGATGATGTACGTGGTAATAATTTTTTATTAAACACTGAAGGTATCCAATAAAAATATAGTAGAATAGTATATAGTAGTCTTATTTATCATTTATATTATTAGTGCCTGGGATTTCATTTAAAATAAAGTAATTCGACTGAGAAAGTAAGGAAGCACTTCAATCCTTAGTAGCGTGGAAATGTTTGGAAGATCGAAACCAAATAATCTTGTTTCGTATTTTGCCGGTCACTAAGTAAAGTACTAAAAGCTTCCTAGCATTACGTTGAAACTCGCTCTCTAAGTTTGTGGCATACACTTTCGTTAACCTCAATATCAGACAAGTTTTGAAAACTACCGAAGCAATGCATTCAAAGTTTTATTGTATTAGACTCCATTTCTGTACTTTATTTGAGCAACACAATAGGATGTAAACAATTTAAAGTTCTCGCTGAAAAATGTTAGAAGGTACGAAAATATTAATTTGAATGAGTTTAATAAATATGATCGTATAAGAGGTAGTTAGTACCTACATTCCTAGTCGTCTAATTGTGACATGAGCAGTGATTTCATTGTACTATATCTCTCGAAGTCATAGTTACAATAAAGTATAGAAAACATTGTTTTAGATAAGTAAAAAAAAAAAAAATGTAAAAAAAATACATGTTTTAGATATGTAGAGTAATTTATATGTGATAAATATTCGAAGGCCTCATTATATTATATACAAAGTCGCATTTACCAAGTATAGAAGAATACTTGTATTAGTTATCAGGCCACTCAAGAATTGCGTGAAAATATTTTATGTATGGGAGACTGGCCAGTTATAATCTATTTTGAAAATATGATTATTTATAAGTAAACATAGGTACGTTATAAGATCAAATGTCCCTCCACATTTTTTGCGAGCTAATTTAAATTATTGTGTCTCATTGAAAAATGGAAAAATGGATCTGCGTCGGGCACATTTTCGCGCTATGATTTTTTACGATTTCAAGTGTCGCCTAAAACGAAGATGAAGGCCCTTCCAAGGCAAGCGTGTTTCGTTGGTATAACGAATTTAAGCGCGGTCGACTAACTTTGGGGGATGAAGGAAGAAGTGGCCGCCCTTTGACGGCTGTTACGGAAGAAAACGTGCTAGCAGTGAAAAATTAAATCCAAGACAATACGCGTATTGTCTTGGATTACATTGTTCACTGCTAGCACCTAATAACACTATAACTTGCCACTTACGTTGATTCGTAACTGGCGAGTTATAGTGTTAATGTATCTCCATCAGGAGATTCAGCACATACTGCAGATTAGATCGGGAAGCCTTTACGAGATACTACACGTGCATTTTCGCGTGAGGAGAATACTTTCACGCTGGGCGCCGCACAACCTCACCGATGCTCAGAAGCAGGCCCGGGTGGAATGGTGCTGTGATATGACAAACAAATTTGAAGCAGGTTTATCTCGGCGATTTTATTGATATCATTACAGGTGATGAGTCCTAAATTTATCAGACAGACAGAGACCTGACAGATTTCGATTGCGATTTTTCAATTTGACTGGCTACTTGCTGGCAATTCCTTTACAGAACCAAAGAAGCATCAACGCCGTATGGTATATTACCAAATGCTTGGTAGAAGTTTTCTCTGTTGCGAGCAACAAGCGTTCAAACACAGGGCTCTGCGGGCTACTGCTCCACCACGACAACACGCCCGCGCACACCGCGGACTTCCTTGACAGGACACCGGTCAAACTCCTAGGTCACCTTCCTTACAGCCCTGACCTAGCACCGTGTGACTTCTTTTCATTCCTGAAAATAAAAAATCTATTCATAGTGATATAATTTTCATCACCGGCAGATGCACTGTCAGCGTTCGAGCAGGCTGTGGTGTCTGCGGCGGACTGAAAAAAATGTTTCGAAAACTGGCTCAGATGCATGAAACTTTATGTAAAGGCTGATCGAGAGTAATTTGAAAAGATTTAATAAAGAAATATGTAAATATTTCTTTAATAAAATCTTTTAGAAATCTTTTTTATTTTCGCAAAACTTTCAGAATGTCTTACGTATATATAATAATTACATACATATGGTAGATATTTGTGCTACGTAACATAATGCACCTTATGTCTAAGCCATTGTAACACGTTAATGTAGTGCATGAAAAAAATTTGCGTGAATCACCAATGCCTAGCAGTGGGATTGGGAGGGGTTTTATCGATCCAAAAACTTGCATAAGCGGCACCCGTATTTCACCAGGTAATATTAAAGGGTAATGTAAAATATTGAAAATGCATTTGCATCGGATATGATTTTCAATCAATTTATACATACACAGGATAAAGATTGATATATACCCAAAGTGGTACGCAGAGGTGTATTATTACATACATATTCTATCAGCTATATATTTTTAATCTCACGGACCCTAACTAATATTACAAATGCGAATATGTGTGTGTGTTTGTTACGCTTTGACGATGAAAGTACTCGACCAATTATCATTAAATATCGCATACACTTTGTCAGTGGTACAGAGAAGGATATATAGTGCATTTTGTTCCGAAAATATATTGTGCCCGAGCGAAGCCAGGTGCAAAACCTAGTAATTTATAAATAAAAGTAAAGGCCGAGCCCGTACTGCTACTGATAATTTCATAACAGAAAAGCCCAATAGTTAGTTAGTTAGTTGGACGTATGTTATCCGCACTTAGCCCCACAATTGGGCCATTGTGCGTAAGTAACCGACGCGAAATACTGTTCGGCTACTCATACCACCCCAGCTCCATCCAGAAAGACAATAGGGGACCGATGTTGCGCAGTACCTCCTTCATCGTTTCTGGACTGTTTGGGAATTTCGCCCGTTGGTTGCTCACGCTTTTACAATGTAGGAGCACGTAAGCCGGTGTCTCCTCGGTCTCCATGCAGCCTCTACATAAGGGACTGTCAGTGATGCCGATGTTGAATAGGTGCCTGTTGAGTGAGCAGTGGCCTGTTATTATACCCACTAGGTGACGTAAGTTTTTCCTTGTGGAACGTAGCAGTTTGCGTGACAAATATCTGTCAAAGCATGGAAGGGAGAAAAGCCCAATAAAACTACACTACCTGGAACTCGAACCCAGAATTTTGGTTACTAGTACACAAGCGTAAATGGATAGTCGAATTTTAAGAGAATTTTCTTTGAATGTTTAATAGAAAAAGTAGTTACAATATTTTAGAAACTATAATTTTAAATGCAATGTAGTTCCAGGAACATTATATGCATAATATTGTCTTCTGTTTACGCGAATGTTATTCATTGAAATTAAACTACTATATACGGATTTTAGTTTTAGATCTAGTTTAGTCTCCCCATGACCATGGCTGCTGAAAAGCAACCGAAACGTCGGGGAAAGTGTAAACATAAATATAAACAGTATAATAGTATAGTAATAGTATAAATAGTTTTAATAGTTTCAATAATTTTATTAGCTTAAAAATTAGTAAAGTTTAATAGTATTATAGTAGTGTAACAGTTTTTCAAAATTTTGTAATAAAGTGTCAAATAAACAACGCGATAAAATCCGTATATAGTAGTTTAATTTCAACATTATATGCAATTCGAGGAGACTTTGAGATTCAAGAGCAGTTTAAATAAATTATTTCTCGACTGAACTCTCATAAATTAAGACTATACTTCATTATACTAATGACTCTTGAATCTGAGTCCTCGTAGACGGCGAGTTTCACTTTCAAGTTATCATAAACTAATTAAGATCAAGTTCGTTGAAATAGTGACAAACATACTATAATATATTTTACCTGAACTTCACGAAAATATATAAATAGTTTTGAGTATACTCGGACTCTTTTAGAACTAGTGTTATTAAAATAGAATTACAGTTGAACCAATTGAGGGTATAATACGGCAGGCATTATAAAGCATGTAGATATGATGCAACGCGAGCGGGACTTTGCCGAATCGGTATAAGGTGTCATATTAATAACTAGATGTGCCCGCGGTTTCACCCGCGTTTATAGTTATTGCGCTGCTTCCGTGGGTCGTAGCGTAATGTTATATACATTACGCCTTTCTCCAGCCTCAGCTCAGCTCTCTCAGCCATCCTCGATAAATAGGCTATCCAACACTAAAATAATTTTTCAATTCGAACTAGTAGTTCCTGAGATTAGCGCGTTCAAACAAACAAACAAACTCTTGAGCTTTATAATGTTATTTTAGATTTATCTTTTCTTTGTTTGGTCCACCGGAGATAGATATTTGTCATAAGTCATGCAACTTCAAGATATCGTCGACTTGTTATTTGTTCCTCAGATTCGCTTGATTTAGTTTTAATACATACATACATTCATATTCGCACGTCTCTATATCCACATATACATTCTATTTCGCTTGATATGATTTTAGGTCAGACGTAAAACTGTCCGAGTTCATTATTATAGGCATAGTTTCAGACTCCGTGCTGCTACTGAAAACTTGTTGACTATAAAACTCAGTAACACGTTGCCTAGCTCGGGACTCGAACCCGAGACCTCATGCATTGTAGCCGCATTCACTACTGCTGTGCCTCTGATGTAGTAGTTGTAGTCGTTTTAATTAGTTTAAATATTACAAGATGCACTGAAACTCTCAAACTGAATCGTATAGCATGGTCACGCACGAACTCCTTTTTGAGATATTAATAAGCCTTGACTCAAAGTTAGTCCGAGTCATAACTAATCTGTGGTAACTGGACGCTCAGAGATAAGTCAATTATATGGGTTCTCAATTATGTAACTCTAGTTCCTTTGAAAATAAAATAAGCTAGTTTCGACTCCATAGGGAAAAACCCACCAAATTTATCTATATACTAGATGTTCCCGCGGTTTCACCCGCGTTTATCGTTACTGCGCCGCCCTTGTGGGTCGTAGCGTGATGTTAAATAGCCTATAGCCTTCCTCGACAAATAGGCTATCCAACACTAAAAGAATTTTTCAAATCGAACCAGTAGTAATCACGCAGAATAAACCAGGAGAAACATCGTTTGTACTATGTCTGTAATGGGTAATTATTTTGCTGCGATGTTATTTTAAAACTGCTATATCTCCTAAGATATTTATTGAAATCGAATGATGTAAAGGGCAATTTTGTTTTAAATTAAATACTTGTGATGAATAACGTATTTATTTGGATAAGGATTAATATCATGTTTATAAAAATACCTTCGCAAATAATGCATTATTTTAGAACAAATTTCGTTAGCATAAAAATGATTATAGTGAGCCAACCTTAAAAGATAGACATATGCTGTCGCGGACTTTTTTTTAGAACTTTTAAAGGGGAACAATTCTGTTATACATGATTTTTGCGAAACTTTAACTGTTTACGCAGCGCACGCAGCGGAAGCTCTCAAAAGGAAAAAATACTCTCCGATTTTGAAACATTCTTCATTTGTGCTCCGCTCCTATTGATCTTAGCGTGATAATATATAGCCTATAGCCTTCCTCGATAAATGGGCTATCTAACACTGAAAGAATTTTTCAAATCGGGCCAGTAGTTCCTGAGATTAGCGCGTTCAAGTAAACAAACAAACAAACAAACTCTTCAGCTTTATAATATTAGTATAGATTAATACGTGAAGCGAAAACTTTGGATCCCTTTTTACGAAAATTGGGCGGACGGAGGAGTATAAAATTTCGCACACTTATAGTTTATACAGGGAAGAAGTGACGAATCCTAATTTTTATATAAAATATGCATTAGAAATACATTAAATTAATGAAAAAACACTACACGCACACAACCATGCAGTTGACACACGCAGTCAAAGCGCGTAACTATGGTTACAATATCAATATATAATGAAATAATATATCAGCAATATCTTAAAGGCAAACTTTGGTCGAATTTCGAGCACTAGGCGACCGCTAGTTTATTTAAAACTTTATGCACAAAATAGTACATCGGTGGACTTAATGCCACGAGCATTATCTACCAGTCGACCATTAGGTGATGCAGGGCTAATGTGTCAGTATGTCAGTATGTAATAATTCTCTATTTTAAAACTCTATTTTGTAATAAACACATAAGGTAAGGTTTATCTATTATCATAAGGGGTATCTATTGTAATTTTGGAACCTAAAAGTGCCATTAAAAACATTCTACTTACTTTTGGTGAAATTACAAACAAAATTGAATTTGAAATCATTGGGTTTGAAAGAAATATGTAACATTCGATTTAAAAAATACCAAAAGACATACTTGGAAATTTAATAACTAAACAAATAATTTACATAATATACTTATACACAAATTATTTACAAGACATTAACTAAAGAGAAAAATAAAACAACAAAATTAAAAAGCGTCATAATATTCCTCTGCATCGTGCCCAGAAGACTGGCAGCATTGCCACGTCTAATGGCAATACTTATTCTTTGTGCAAAGAAAATACCATCCCCGGTCACGTGAAGTGTCGATCAGGCGCTTAGCTATGTCTTTATAAACAGACCTAGCACTTGGACCCCATGGCCCCAGCGTTTCGACACCAAACGGCTCAAATATGTACTCACCAATAAGTTTTTGATATTTGCGCCGTTTGAGCGCCTCCGCTGATGCAGCAGCAGCACCAGCACAATAAAAGACATTGATTACATAATAAATTAGCCAGGCTTAAGTGAAAGAATTCGTCCAGTGTCCAATTATTTGGTGACTAATTAACTGCACGGACGGCGTATTGGTTTTACATCACAATTTACATGGTCGTCGCCTCGCCACTGCGACCACGACATTCCCACATGGGATAGTAATTTGTGTGACTCATGTATGGTTTTTTCCGAGTCTGCATGTTTTTTGTGTCGGTTTCTTGAATGTTTGTCATGTGCCCCACGACATAGGAATCACACCTAGTGAGAAAGTCCTCTTTTATAAATAAAAACATTATAATTTAATCGGCTCGTGGTGCAAAGCGTTGATAGAGTGGAGACCATGGGGTGAGAAGCGCCCACAAGGAAGGCCGCAGTTGCGTTGGCATGACGATATCAAGAGAACAGCTGGAGTGAAGTGGATTGAAGTCGCCCAAGACCGTGAGAAGTGGCATAAACTGAAGGAGGCCTACACCCATGCGGTCGAAAAAGGCTAAGAAGAAAGAAGAAATTAAACTGGCTTGCCCTGAGAAGTAACACACAACAGTTTTTTTTTTTTTTGTTCTCGCACATTCGGTAGCAACACCTGTATTTCTGAGCTCCGTAAACTTTATTTGTAACTTGTGTTTAAAGTATTATTTTTGATATAAACTATACATCGTTTTAAAGCTCATACTGTGACCTTTGTAATGGTGGTTATTTGAACTCTGAATTCTCCTTGACGCGTGAGTAATCATCAAATACAATTTATAAATATTTGCAACGGCTAATAAACAACTCTGCGTAACTGACCTGCGCAACCCGCGGTTCACTCGCTGCTACGCACACATAGACGAGCTTTACGCGCACGGCGCTTTACAATCAAGCGCATTCATCGCTTTATCGCTGGCTGCATATTTATTTTTCTACTAGACGGCTTCGGAATATTTATTTTCGGAATATTGATTTTTTCTTTGCGAAAATCTGTTCACGAAATAAGGATATAAGATGTCTAATGCGATTGGATTATGTGCCGGATGCCGCAATAAGATTGTAAATAAAGACCATTTAAATTGTGCATTTTGCAAGCTTAAATATGACCTTAGCTGCGCGAATGTACCGGAAAAGCGTTTTTCTGCCATGTCTACCGATCAGAAAACTAAATGGAAGTGCCCTGGATGTCGTGCCAAGCAACCGAAAACCGACAATACTAACACCCCTTTGCGCTCCGATGATCGATACGAGATGACTCTGGATATGCCTACTATGAAATCTCCACCTGAAAACGACAATATAACCCTCCGGAAAAAAACCATGGCTCCCAACTCTCAAGAAGACAAAAATCCTACCTTGCCTTTGACTAAAGAAGCCGTCAGAGAGATTATTAGAGAGGAATTTTCTGTGATGCGGACAACGCTCACACAGGAAATCCAGCATACCCTCAAGCAAATGGTCAGGGCTGAACTTCAATCCATCAAGTCCGATATCTCAACCCTGGAGAGCAGTGTTAAGTTTTTGGATGATAATTACGAGACCACCAAAACCGCAGTCACAATGTATCAGGAATCACTGACTAAACTAACGAAAGAGAACTCTTGCTTAACCAACACTGTTCAAGATCTACAAGTTAGATTACAGATTGTCGAACAGCATAACAGATCAAACAACATTGAAATACAGTGTGTCCCGGAACACAGACAGGAAAACCTGATCTCAACAGTACTGCAACTGTCCAAAGTAATTACCTGTGAACTAAAGGAAAATGACATTCATCACTGTACCCGTGTCGCAAAAGCCAACAAAGATGATAAGAGACCAAGAGCGATTGTCGTAAGATTGGCGACACCCAGACTCCGAGATACATTTTTAGCAAAGTCCATAAGTTACAACAAAGCGAATCCAAATGATAAGATCAACACCAGCCACATTGGAATTGGAGGTGATATGTCACCTATATATGTCCTCGAGCATTTATCACCCACCAACAAGAAACTACACGCCGCAGCAAGACAATTAGCTAAAGACAAGGGGTACAAATTTGTTTGGATAAAACAAGGAAGAGTATTTTTGCGCAAAAAGGAAGCTGACGAATCGATTTATGTTAAGAACCAGGAGACACTTAACAAACTTAAATAGCCCAATTTGTCTTTTTATATAAATTTATTTCTATTACGACTTGATTATCATAATGTAATCTATTTAAAATTCAACAGTCTAAATATATATTACCAAAATGCCCGGGGTCTCAGGACCAAAACACATGACTTTCTCTGTAGTGTTACCAACACTAGCTATGATATAATAATAATCACCGAAACATGGATAAACAGTAACATATATGATGGTGAGTTATTTGATGAAAGATACATAGTATATCGTAGAGATCGCATAAGTACAGGGTTCCACGCGGGTATGGAAGGTGGTGGTGTGCTAATAGCAGTAGCTAAAAAATTTAATTCTGTCCGGTACTACGAAGGAGAAAGTCAGTGTGAAGATCTTTATGTAAATGTAGAAGTTAGTAAAGGCAAATGGGTATATTTTTGTGGTGTATACCTTCCTTCTCCAATAAATAAAAATATATTGGAACATTTCATTGATAACTTTAACCGAGTATCTGATAGTTTAGAAAATGTGTGTATTGTTGGAGATTTTAATATGAGCTTTATCACATGGCTAGATAATAGTGATCCTGTATTTAATAAGCATTTAAATCTGGCGCATATGCTTTTAGATTTCATGTCTCTTAACAATCTCACCCAATGCAGCCGCGTTACAAATAATAGAAGTGAAATACTGGATTTGGTTTTGTGCAATATGGCGAATTTAAGTGTTAAGGCTTCCACAGATATATTGGTTGGGATTGATCCGCTACATACACCGATGGAAATATATTTTCAGTTTAGTGACAATAAATCATTACAAGCTAGTAAAGTACTCAAACGTAACTTCTTTAAAGCGGATTATGACAAAATTCAAGCTGATTTAGGAATAGTTCAATGGGACAGAGAATTCGGCCGTTGTGAAAACGTAGATAATATGGTGACAGTATTTTACGAAAAAATAAACGACTCAATTGAAAGGTATGTGCCAAAGACTAATATTAATAGCGGAAAACACCCACCTTGGTTTACCAAGCAACTAATTAAACTGGTCAAAGAAAAAGATAAATTACTCCGCAGATTTCGAATTTACCAAAACCCCTTAGACGAAATCTCGCTAAAAATTTTAAATAAAAGATGCAAATCTTTGTCTAAAAGTAGTTACAATGATTACATAAATAAAATAGAAGATAGTATCAGAAAAGACCCAAAATATTTTTTTTCATACTTAAAAAATAAACGAAACAGTGATACCCAATTTCCTCAATCAATGACTTTAAATAATAATCAAGAATCTCATGGTTCAGGCATATGTAACCTGTTCGCATCCTTCTTTTCTTCTACGTTCAATAGTTCAACCAATAATAATTCGCAATTTTCAAGGGAAAATGTTTTAAGCAGCAACAGTCTAGGTAATCTGTATATCAACTGTGACACTGTGTTCAAATATTTGAAAGGTATTGATGTGAACAAAGGAGCGGGACCGGATGGAATTCCACCATATTTCATATCTAAATGTTCTTCTGTCCTATGCTACCCAGTCTTTCTAATCATGAATGAATCATTATCACATGGAACATTCCCAAGTGCATGGAAGATTGCTAAAGTAGTCCCGATTTATAAAAATGGTAACAAAAACGATATAAGCAATTACAGACCAATATGTATACTGTCTGCCTTTGCGAAGTTATTCGAAGCCATATTACATCCTTACTTGATATCTCACACGAGCCAGATTATAATAAACGAACAACATGGTTTTGTAAAATCCAGATCAACGAGTACTAACCTGGTTACCTACCATAATGAATTAGTTAATGCCGTAGATTCTAATATCCAGGTTGGTGCTGTGTACATGGATTTTGCAAAGGCATTTGATAGAGTTCATCATTCGGTACTGCTCAAGAAGTTAGAGATGTATGGTATTTGCGGATCCCTCTTGGAATGGTTTAGATCATATTTGTTTAACAGAACTCAGTATGTAGTAGTAAAGGGTTTTCATTCTGATACATATGTAGCCCCATCTGGAGTCCCTCAAGGTTCTCATCTAGGTCCATGGCTGTTTAATATATTCATAAACGATATAGTGACATGTATTAAATATAGTAGCGCATATCTTTTTGCGGACGACTTAAAGTTGTCTAAAAGTATAGAACAGCCCCTGGATTGTCAACTACTACAAGAAGACCTTAACTCAATTTCGGAATGGTGCATAGTTAACGACATGACACTCAATGCGAGCAAATGTAGTTTCATAACTTTCACACGGAAACATAACATCATTCATTCTCAATACTATATAAACGGCACCGTTCTTCGGGAAGAAACAGTGCAAAAAGATCTAGGAGTTCTATTTGACTCAAAATTAACTTTCGTTCCGCATATTGATTCCATTATCAAAAAATCATTTAAAATGCTGGGGTTCATAATCCGTAACGGCAAGTTTTTCCGTAAGATAGAAACAAAAATAGCCCTATACAACGCCTACGTTCGTAGCAACCTTGAATACTGCAGTGTAGTCTGGTCTCCAAACTATAATGTACATCAATTAAGAATAGAGCGTGTCCAAAAAAGATTTACAAGACACCTTGCTTTTTCTTGTCGCGTACATAAAGAAATAACATCATATGATGAGAAACTATTGTTTTTTAAAATAGATAGTTTGGCGGTTCGCAGGCAGTTCCTCGACATGGCTTTTTTATATAAAATACTGCGAAATTTTATTGACTGCCCTTCCCTACTCCAATCCGTAGGATTGCGTGTACCACGTCGTATCCCGAGGAGTACGTCTATGCTTGGAGCGTTGCATCAACCCTGTGCGCGAACCAATTTAAAACAAAGCTCTGCTTTATACAGACTGCCAAAATTGTACAATTCCATCTGCAAGGAAGTGGACATTTTTAATGAATCGCACATTACTTTTAGAAAAAATATTATGAGATTGTTAAGTGAAAATAGTTTAAAAACAAAACAATTTTGATACATAAATAAGTAGTTTAAGTATTTTGTTAATAAACAGTTGTATATTACTCTGATATAAAGTTAGTATTATATAATATTAGTTTTAAGCTACCATAATTACGTGCACGCTGTGACACCTTAATATGTTGTGCATTATGTCTTAAAATATGTAACCTTATTTAGATGTATGACCAACTAATGTAACAACAACTGGTAGTCCTAAATAAATAAATAAATAAATAAATAAACACCCTATTGGAGGAAACCGACATGATAGTAAAAACATTGATACTACTTCCCGTCCGATAAATTACAGTGTCAGAGGCTGACGTGACTATCTCTTCAATTTCTTTCTTATATCTTATGTTTAATAGCTTATCATCAGGCAGGTCGCATGTTAATCGTTAAACAAAACTATCACATGATATTATTTTTAGCGATAATAACCTAAAACATATATATATTTTTAGAGTAGTAGAGCCTCGCTGATTTCAGCATGAATGCCGGCTCTACCAGTGAAGGACTACCCTCACACAGAATATCGACGTGAAATAGGAGTATTCCTACTGTTGTGTTTCGTTTGGTGAGTGAAAGTGCCGGAGGCCCAGTCACCCTCGTACCCCCTTCCCGCTCTTTCTCCTTACCACTTCCTTTTATTCCTAAAGGGTCAGCAACGCGCAAGTGATGCCTCTGGTGTTGCAGTCGTCCATAGGCTACGGTGACCACTTACCATCAGGTGGGCCGTATGCTTGATTGCGAACTTAGTAGTATAAAAAAAAGAACATATTTTTACTAGAAGTAAAGTCATGTAGTTTGGGCGTTTCTTAGGTAATGCTTACACATAGTGAAAAAATTCAGTATACTGAAATAATATTATGAGATTTATTACACGAATAACACAAGCTACATACAACATGCGGCAATCTTGGGAAGCCCAACACGTATTCAATCAGTTCATTGTCGGGCTATTTTTAACATGTTTAAAGCACTTTAGGCGGATACTAATCAAATGTATATGCTAGACAAATTAGGTCGTCAAAAAATAAAGTGATTATGTATTTATTTCAAAACATGTTGTTAAGTTGGTTAGGGAAAGAAAGGGATTTTATTCCTTCTTTGCACCTTCTTCCACCTAACCCCTTCACAAAGTCTAAAGCAACTACTTATCATCAAATAGAATGTGTGCTTGTTTGGCACCTTTAAGTTAAATACCATTGCGATGACCGACTACGCAAAACAAAAATAGTTTCAGTGAGCCGAAATTATTAAAATAGTCTTTGTCATTCCCGCGAAATTTCACACAAACGAAAATATAACTCGTAATTAAAATCGTGAAATATTTCGCTTTATATTCGTGGCGCGCTGAGTATGTCTGAAATGGATTAAATTTCGTTATTCATTTAGTGATTTTGCTGTGTAAAGCTTTTTTATTGTTATTTTGTTTATTTCTAGTCGCGTTAAATCTCTTTGTGACCGCATTTTTTTCAAGAATTACGATATCTTACATTACCGATTTGCATGAATCCCTCACATACATAATTGTACTTTCGAAAGTTTAATTTCGCTTCAAAAAGAAGAGATCACTAGGACTTAATCCTGTGTTGCGGGGGTCTTTACAAACATCTTAACAACGGACACGAAGGACATCCAGATTTGGAACATTGTGAATCATAATTTTCTTTGCCTCGAGTAGGGATCGAACACATAACACTCGGCGCAGTGGCAATAGCGAGGCGATTACTTAAACAAATACACCACCCATGTTGTCGAACAACGGAAATGCACAGCAGTATTACATCTTCATTTCACCATTTATGGTAGTAGATCCCACGTGAGGAGAGAGAGCGACTAATGCTATGGCGTTAGTAGACCGGGCATAGTTCCGTGCTGCAGGTCATTTCTCTTAACAATAACACTTTTTCTGACCTAGGAATCGATACCGAGACCACACGCTTACCAATCGCATTGACTACCGCCACTTTTACTTACGAAATGCCTAGGTACCCATTTTATGACACCGTATCCTGTGTCCAGTTTTGCATATTATTATTTTGTTAACTAAATAATTCATGCACTTTCAGACGACTCATGTATAAATTTGGTTGTATACCAGATTTTGTTGAGATTAACACATGATCAAAGCTTTTCTGCTTTTAGTGAGAGTCATGATAACTCACCACATTAGCCAAACGCGGATTAACAAGCTTCTCACGGCATTGTGTAAATCTTGGATAGTGATTGTTAAAAATATAGAAAGAAAGACAGAAAAAAGAAAGAAATCTTTATTGCTGGGCACAATATGTATAAAGAAATAACAAAAATAATAATAAAAAAGGAAAAAATAAAAACTTAGTAACATAAAATACTCAATGAACATCCTGACATGTGTCCCACAGCTGCAGCAATCAGGACTCCAGTTCAGCATTTGCCTGGTCTCAAGAACCAGGCACTGGTCTTCCACTGGAGCCTGTTATTGTGACGTACGGAAGGCAACAAGTATAACCATATATATATAGATATCTATAATTTTAAATTATGTATACACTATTAAGATAAATAAAGTAAATTATGCAGATTTCTGATTGCAATAATTAATTTCTAATTATACAGGTATCCAATTCGTACGTGGCATGTGAATTATTTTCGCTTGCGCCATTTATAATAATAGTTAATTATAAATGGCAATAGCTGAAGACTAGTGTATGATTTGGCTAAGTATTCTTGTTAGAGGTGAATTAAGAACTATGTTAGTCTTGTATCTACGGACACTGCTTGTGACGGAGCTTGTAATATCCTCCAGATCGAATTTCGGCCATGGCGGCCAGTCTTAACGGAGACTGGCCAACTACGCAGGAGATATTATAGTGCACAAGTGTGTGCGCAAACACAAGTGCACTCTCTATTCCCTAACTCTCATGATCCGATAGGACAGTAATCCGACACGACCGGAGAGAGATCAGGCGCAGGACCAGCGGCTTTACGTGCTTTCCGAGGCACGGCGGTGTATTACACCGTCAAATTCCTAACTTGAGATTTCTTAACTGAAAAATCCTATAACTTTTTGTTGCAGCTTGTAGACACCCAAGCGCGGTAGTCTACTTGGAGCAGAGATATTAATTTTAGTCAATAATTTAGGACAATCTATTCTATTGTTTAATAAGCTGTATAAGAATAATAAATCAAGCAGTTGGCGTTTATCGTTCAGCGAAACAATTTTGAAGTGTTCAAGTCGATGACTTTTCAAAGGCAAGATGACTGACGAATCTTCTTTCTATTCGTTCAAGTAGGTTTTTGTAAACCTCATAAAATGGAGACCAAACCAGAGAGCAGTGTTCCAGTATGCTACGGACCAATGAATAAAATAAAATAATCTTAGTTCTATGCTGTATAAACCCATTAGAGTTTCTGGCTTTAAAACAACACATCTTAGTCGCATTTAGTATTATTTTATCTATGTGTGCATTGAATGTAAGTGTACTGTCCATTAAAACTCCTAAATCACGTATACAGTTGACTAGTTTCAGTGAGTGATTCATAGTGTATGACGTTTGTATCTTAGTTTTATTTCTGGTAAAAGAAATATAATTGCATTTCTCAGCATTTAAAGACATGTTATTTTGTAAGCAACTGTCAAACAGTCGGTTAATGTAGTCCTGAACTAGGCTACAATCCTCTAAGCTTTGGATAGTTTTTAGAATTTTAAGCTCGTCGGCAAACAGATAAAACTTTGTATGATGGAAACACTCGGAGATGGAATTAATAAGAATTAAAATCTACTTGTATAACTATGTACTATTTCACGCCTATACTCATAAGTAAGGTAGAGCTAACAGGCTGTGATACATTAAACCCTCATTTGGCTGGCTATTATAGAAAAAGGTACCTCACCTTATCTAAGTCGGTAAAATATGAGTGGGATATATTTCTGCCTTTTTGTCGCGTTGGCTTGACAACTGACTGATACAATAAACGTGTCGGCTTAACTTGCTCTCCATCTGCGAGAGCAATTACTACAGAACATTACATCTACTTATAAAGTTCTGTGGCAATTACTCTTTATAAATAGTGTTCTTTTACCATAAATACTCGTTTAAAGAAGAAAAAGTGTCCAAAAATAAACAGATGTATCCCTTAAATAGTCGACGACGCTGAAAGGGAAATGCTGTAATTGCCAATCCAAGTGAAAAAGGGTTGCATAAAAATAATAGAGTCCGACTAAAGTGTCTTAAGGCGATTACAACCGAAAGCTTGCCTACTAAACGGCTTTAACAAAAAATAATACTGGACTCTTTCATCTTTCTTTTTACGATTTATCCCTATAAAAAGTATCATCGAAAAATGTTTAAGGGTCTTCTCAATGCGCAATATTGTACGGCAGTATGTTGCTGCAATGTTTTTAATAATAGCCCACCTAGCTCGTGCTTAATAGCCACCATTTTACGCCAGTATGTATCTGCATCAGCATTCCAAACATAATTCTTTGCATTTTTATTTTTTTGTTTAGTTATAAAGAAGTGTTTATGATCAAGTATTAAAGTTTTCACTTTTATCGGCAGTCCTCAAAGACTGCCCCAATTTTTTTTAAAGACGTCTCGTTCTAGGTTTAATTCCTGTGTCGCGGGGGACTTTACAAACATTCAATCAACGGACACAAAGAACACCCTGACTCGGAATAACTATTTGTAGATCGCATACATTTTTGACCCATGTGGGGTTTGAACCCTCAACACTCAGCCCGTTGGCAGTGGCGATGCGACCACTTAAACTACTACGTCATCCGTGTAGTCCATCAAATCTAAACACATTCTGATTATAAATGTAAAAGTTTGTGCGGATGAATGGATGGATGGATGTTTGTTACTCCTTCACGCACAAACTACTGAACGGATTTTGATGTAACTTAACAGTATTATTGTTTATACATCAGAATAACATAAAGGCAACAAAAAAATCTATCTTAACATAAACCTGCATTAACGCGAGCGAAACCGCGGATAAAATCTAGTTTATTATAATAAGTAAGATTTACTATTAATAATACACTTAACTCAAATTGTAGTTTGTCAGATAAACATGTTATGTAACCCTTGGCCCGCCTACTCGTAACAAGAACATTTCCCGGTAAGCCAATCTGTCCCCGGTATCAAATCAAATTAATCTTGATTCTGCCGCTCATTCGATTTAGACAATCTCTCACACATACTAGTATCGCCTGTAGATTCGTTCGAGTAGTATGTTGATTGCACGTGTGTTACCTAATGCCGTGTTGATAGTTATAGGATCAATTTCTACACGCGACAAAGTTGCGAGATCTATAAATAGTTGTAATTGATGCTTTACAATAATAATAATATCCCCTGTATTAAACTGTCCCACTGCTGGGCACGGGCCTCTTCTCATTGTGGGAAGGGTTAGGCCATAGTTCACCACGCTGCCCTAGTGCGGGTTGGCAGACTTCACATATCTTCGAGAACATTATGGAGAGCTTTCAGACATGCAGGTTTCCTCACGATGTTTTCCTTCACCGTTAGAACAAGCGATAATTAACTATTTAATACGCATACAACTTCGAAAAGTTAGAGATCGCGCATCTCTGACTAATTTTGCAATGAACACAAAGCACATGCAGATGTTCTTTGCGCTCATTGTTTGAATGTTTTTTAAAACCCCCGCGACAAAGATATTATTTCTAATAATAAACAAAAAATACACCTATTGTTATTTTATGTATATCCCTCACAGGAGTATACAACCCTGCATATATGTATGTTTGTTCATCATAACAGACTGTTGATTTGACAGCTTATAATATTTAGATGGGATAATTATAGACTAAAGTTAGGTACCTATGTAATATAGTTAGGGCATTAATGATTATATAAGCTAGCAACACTAATTTTCTAAATTAAACGTTACATAGTTATTAATTATAACATCAAATGAGAATTTGATTGTTAGGAGGTTGTTGATTTCCCCAGAGTACTGGCACTTAGCTTTATATTGTACTGTACTATGACAAATTATTGATTTACTGTTTATATGTTCATTAAGTAATCATTACTGATTTTAGAAATGTGGAGGCTACTATAGTGATATTACACAGGAGATATTATAGTGCACAAGCGTGTGCGCAAACACAAGTGCACTCTCTGTTCCCTAACTCTCAAGATCTGATAGGACGGTAATCCAACACGACCGGAGAGAGATCAGGCGCAGGACCAACAGCCTTACGTGCTTTCCGAGGCACGGGGGTGTCCAACACCGCCAACTTCCAAACTCCGGGCTGTTATTGAGGTTTCTTAACAGAAAATCCAATAATTTTTTGTTGGCCCGATCCGGAGTTTGAACCTGAGACCTGCAGTCGCATTCACTACCGCTGCACCACGGTAATAATAACATGATGCTGTCAGGATAGCATCCTTTATAGGGTCCGGAAGTTTGACATATTAAGCAATACATATAGCAAGGTTTTTATTCAAACGTACTTCAACACATCTCGATGACGCCCCATAGATTAGATAACTATCATTGTTGTTTATTGTTCTCCCCAAAGCCAGATATACGTAAGGTGTATTGATTGAACCTTTTAACCCAATATATAAAACAACCCAACATTTATGATAAGCCACGCGTAAGTTGATAAATCACTTTAAAAACGTGATGGTAGCATGTTGCATCTTTTTTGTGTGTTTATTTCTTACTAGCTTTTGCCCGCGGCTTCACTCGCGTTTATCTAGAATTTGACAATCAATTCGGGTTGTACTCTGCTTGTAATAATATAATTCAATCATGATTCGGAAGACACGTGGCGCCATCTATTATCATAAGAACGTTATTGTTGTTTTCCTTGGGAACAGTAATTTTTTTCGGGATGAAAGGTAGCCTATGTCCGTTGCTAACATCGTATATGCAACATTTCTGGATGATCGGTTCAGTGGTTTAGGCGTGAAAAGGTAACAAACAAACAAACTCATTTTCGCTTTTATAATATTAGTTAGGATTAGGATAATTTATACCACAGTTACAATTTTAACAGATTCTATATAGGTATATAGAATTTGGGTATTTGGCATTTTTGAAGAGTCGTATATCGTTAGACGGATTTGAATGTGTTACCCATGTCCTGGAATAACACATAGCTTATTTAAGTGCCTGTGGAGTTCACGCATGCGAAGCCGCAGGTAGAAACCAGTAAATCCTTATCCTTACTAATATTATAAATTCGAAAGTAACTCTTCGAAAGTAATTCGAAAGTACGTTTTAATATATTCCTATCACACAGAGATAAGGTCCATATTATTTTATCGCATAATTAAATGAATAGACTTTTGCAATATGGAAATTAATAAAAATATGAAGCTATAGGCCAACCAAGAAGAGTAACCAATCATTATTTACTTTAGAAATATTGTACACAAAATGTAACTTTGTGGCAACAGAGTCGTGCTAAGATGCGAAATATTCTTGAATAAATTAATTTAACAGAAATTTAATCACCGCTTCTGATCCAGTGTTATCATAAATAAACGATTAAAATAATAATTATATAATATAGCAATGGTAAATTACTATTTCGATTAATTACCTGTCAACATTACAACTGTAAATTATTTACGTAAGGTGATAATGATAACTGATAAAGTAATTTGTTTTCATACTTCGACATGTTATTTTATTAATTAAATGATTGATAATAATTAATAATCAATCTTTATGTTCATTATTATTATTGTTTTTATACTAATGAAATCCTATTTTTATTTAATTTTGTTTCCATTTTTTAAACTGTATTAATTATCAATATTTATAATGTAACCGACTTCAAATTATCACACAATTTTTCTTAAAATTTTAATCAGATTAATATTATATAATTAAATTAAGTAACTTGATCTGTATCAAATGCATGAGATGTTAACCTATAATTAATTGTTGCACTGAACTATGTTACCTTAGTCAGTAAGTTCTGATCGATGTATTGGTGTAAACAGTTGTTGGTTGACCAAATAAAAAAATAAAAATAAAAAAAAAACATATTTTGTGTAAAGGCAACATTTTCACGTAAATGTACTTGCTTGCAAGTTCTATTACATAGTTTAGTCGTTTTATTGTTTAATGTTTTTAGAAAATATTATCGACTTGTACAGAATAATAAATACAAGGAAAAACTAGGATAGTAAAGCCAATTTCTTGTGCACCTCTGGGCATAATACTGGCATGCCCCTTTAGCGATTGAAGGGTCTAAATAAAGGTACTACCTGAAGCATTAGTGAGTTATAATTTTTAGAAGCCAGTTGGACATTCTCTATGTACATGAAAATACTTGATTCTCACTAGCACGGGAACAGAAGCAATGTAGGTCAAAAAATGTGATGTTTTGCACACGTGGCGAAAACATAATTCATCGATGTTCTTGCAAAATTTGAACCCGATCGTTGTTCCTATTTCCTAAGGATGTAGCCTCAAAAGTAAATATAGCATGTTTACTCTCAACTCTTGTAGACACAATTTTAAGATAGAAACCACTTTACTCAAAGTGATGAGACCAGTCTGTTAGTTGAGAGGTACCTGTAAAGCTTCTGCTAAAGTGATCTATCTATACCAAAAAAGTATCTAAAAATATGATCATTTTGCTATAGAGGGCGCTATCTGAGTGTAGCTCACAGTTCTTCTAAAGAACAAACTGCATAACTTATGTAAGTACAGAATTAGAATTAACTTAGAATAAATAACTGCTAGATTATGATGATGATCTCTTAAATGGAGAGCGGATATAATTTATGAAAAGGTGGGTAGTTAAATTAGATACATACGTATAACTATTATAAAGTTACCTGTGGTATTATCTGCCATAGTAGATGGACATCGTAGGTACTTGCTCAACGCAGCGCTGCGCGCTGGGGGCGCTGAATAATATTGGTTATTATAATTTATAACGACCCGATTGTTATATACTTTTTTATTTTGTTAATTAATTTAAGTTGTGACACGTTATTTTTCTTTGTCATTAAGCTTAATACATTGTACTTATTAGTAAGTTTATCATTAGTTTGTAAGAAGGGTGGCATAGCAGCTGTAACACAGGTCTGTGACCTAGCACGGCTGCTATAGGTTTACTAGAGTACTAACCTTATTTTTTAACCACTTAATACTAATAATCGCTTGGCAGGCTACGTCATAAATGATACAAGATTTTAGAATAATATATTTATTAA
Organism: Catocala sponsa; assembly: GCA_963564715.1. Classification (NCBI taxonomy): domain Eukaryota; kingdom Metazoa; phylum Arthropoda; class Insecta; order Lepidoptera; family Erebidae; genus Catocala; species Catocala sponsa. The sequence continues at coordinate 6,165,274 of OY751337.1, forward strand.
AATTTGAATTATATTTAACAAAATAACGTAAACGGATCTCCTTTCCTTAAATTTAATGGCACATTTTCCTTAAAATTATAATTTCAGTCTTAAAATCAACCTTAACTCTAACATTACCCTTGCTTAAACAGCCTTTAGAATAATAATAATAAAAAATAAATAAATCACATATAGCTTCCAATTTGTTATCTAAATTAAACAATGTTATTGTGTCTTATCACATAAAAATAAAAATACTATTCTAATTATAATATACTTGGCTTGAGAGTAAATTAAAATCAGACTATATTTGTTTATCACAATTACAGCAGTTTGGAGATCGATGTTCTAAGCAATAATTTTTGGTACACTTAGCACAGTAATAAACGCTCATCCCTCTTTTCTTGGTCGGGCAAAAGTCACACATACTTCGTTTGCCTTTTTTTATAGTTGGTTCTTCAATATTTTGAAGATCATCTTCAAGCTGGCACGTGGGTAAAAAAGTAGGATCGGCCACACTGTCGTCTGAATCGTAGTCCTCAACTTCTAATAAATCTTCGATTTCACTGTCCGAATCTTCGTTTTCTAAATAATTTGTTATTTAATTCTCGTCCAGATTCATCTGGGAAACAAAATGACCAATTTTCAGTTTCATGAAACTTATAAATAAAGAGAAAATTGCAAAAAACTAAAAAACGGCATGTGTAAAAACTTACCTTTAACACTAATGATCGCCTCCCAGGCGATCGTGAGGTCAATAACTCGATACCTGAGTATTCCCCGCTGGACGCGCAATCGTTCTCCACCGCGTCGCGGGGTGTACTGTTTTGGCGCGAACGCACGCTACGATACATAAACGTAATTTGGAAATATTCTTAAAAAATCAACTTAACGCGGCCTCTCAGGCGATGGTTAGTACTCTAGGGTTAAATATGTATAACTTCGCTGTTTTTATGTGCCTAAATTAAATAAATAAATAAATAAAAATAAAATTTGCCTTTTATTTTTATGAACTCGACTCAACCCTATGCCACTGTGGATGAAATAATTTCAACGGTAACGGTAAACCCATTCCACTACGTCATTTCCTTTTCTTGAGGCAAAGAAAAAGGCAGTCAATTAACTTACTTAGCCGCTAAATGGAAAAGTCAAGTAAAGTCGATGCGCAAAGCCAGTTAAGACCGTTAAGTCAATAAGAAAACCATTTCCCCCCATGGCCGTACAAGAGCAATGCGTTGAAAATGTCGTGAAGGTATTGCGAGAACGTATATATCACGCAATATACAGAATGTCACAGAAAGAACTGGTCACCTAATATAGTCCTTGTACAATGGAAACCGAGGCAACCACATCGGTATACATTTCTTTCTTTAAGATTCATTTGCTTTTTATCGACTTATTAATTTTCCACATTCTAGTCAATACTTAAACACACTAAGAACTGATTCGGGTGATCTCTTTGAACTCAAATATGACCAGGTGCAATTTGTATAGTAATATAATGCGTTTGTTTTGATGTTTAACTTCATATAACCCATAGTAATGATAACCTTCATATGTAAATCTCGAGTATTTTACAGGCTTGCTCGGTTTTTTGTAGTTCTATTAAGAGTATGTAAGAAACGTCACTATTAGTCGTCACTTTTATCAATAAAGTAAGATATTGTTTTTGACTTTAATACCGTCAAGAAATACGGAATTTAATGGGCGTGATTCTAATGACTACTGTCACAGGATCCATCCTATATTTTACGAGATATAATTGCCTGTTCACGGATATGAGTTTGCTTATCGGTAAGCACAAGACAGAGAAATCAGATATGAATTGTATTTTGTAAATGCGTCTCAGAATGGGCGTTGCTACGGCACAAGTGACACGATAAATGTCGACAGCGCGGTTTTGGAAGAATTTACGAGTGTTAATATTTCTATTTACTTATAATGTTCTGTGAGATATACATTACGTCCATAAAATATGACCACACCTTTCTGTTACACGCTGTATATGTACGTATGGACGAAAACTTTGTGATCAAGTTTAGGTAACTACCAAAGTTTAGACTAGTCGAAATTATTTTAGCAGCTTTTAGTCTTTACCAGCTTCAAGAGTTCAGCTCGAATGAGTGTTGGATTTATAAGTTGTGTCGTAATGGTTACTTAGAGTGCGAGGCGAGTTTTGGTTCGTGTATACTATTTAAGTTATGTCACTAAATACGAGGTACAAGGAACTAGTTACTTTGGAATAGAGCTTGGCAATCGGGTTCTCAACTTAAAGGTAATTGGACAGCAAACATCCTCGGGTATTTGTATTTCTATATATTATATATCAATTACTAGCTTTTGCCCGCGGCTTCGCTTGCATAAAAGTAAGTTGGATAAGGTTATATTGTTAGTAACAGTACTTTATTTTTTTAATAATACATAGCCTAGCTTTCTAATGGTGCTAGAATTGTTTAAACTGGTTAATTAGTTTTTGAGTTAAATTGTTACAAATAATCAAATCTTTTCTCTTTATAATTTTAGTATAGATAATGCAAAAAGAGTAATAGATATTATTACTGTGGGGGTAAATAAAAAGTTCTTGTTGTGGAGTCCAAATAAAATACTTCTTGATAGATATGGTTATATATTTACTGGTACCAGATATAAATATATAAATACGTATTGGACTACGACCTAACTGAGTGGGTGCGGGGATATATGTAATATAACGATTACCTAAAAAATCTTTATCTTTTCTTCTAAATTTCATCTTCTATTCTCCTTCCATTAACGAGTGGATGAAGATGAGAAGATTAAGTTTACGCCAGAAGGAATTCATAAAAAGTCAAACTTGGTTCAGCGCTTGAAAGTTGTAGATGCAAACAAAATTCGCTTTGGAGCCGATATAGTAAAAGTTTGCATTCAAATCCAGAACTGAACGAGAATTAAATCGCAATTTAATGTGATTTTTCATTTCTGTTTTAAATTACATCAGCTTTTCCTTTTACTTTTATTATAGCTGAGCTCAATTTCAGTTTTATCCTGACAACGGCGTATGAAACCAACGGAATTAGGTCACTGCTAATATCCGTGCATGTCTACCTTGTCAGAAACTACTGTTAATCACGAAACTCATAGCAATTGCTTTGTCAGTGTAGACTGTTAAAGTTGCTGTTAATCTGAAATGTTATTGATGAGGAAATCCTTGCTAATTAGCAACTGTTCGAGTATTTTGATACATAAATAGATAGATGCAGTGAGATAAAATACGGTTTTATGGCCTATGTCTATTCTTTTGAGAATAAAATAAAATATTGGCTAGCAAATTACAATACAAAAACGACATCCTAACTAATATTATAAAAGTGAAAATGAGTTTGTTTGTTTGTTACGTTTTCACGCCTAAACCACTGAACTGGTCATCCTGAAATTTTGCATATACGTTGACAGGTGTACAGAAACGGACATAGGCTACCTTTCATCCCAAAAAAATTACTGTTCCCGAGGAAAACAATAATAACATTCTTATGATAATAGATGGCGCCACGTGTCTTTCGAATCATGATTGAATTATATTATTACAAGCCGAGTACAACCCGAATTGATTGTCAAATTCTAAATTAACGCGAGGGAAGCCGCAGGCATAAGCTGGTATATAGATAAATGCGAGTGTGAATTTGTTAGTTACACTTTCACGCTTTAACTACTCGACAGGTCATCATAAAATTTTCCATACACGTTGTCAGGGGTACATAGGGTCTATTCCTTTCATCCAGAGGAAAGTACTGTTCCCAAGGGATAGCAATTTATTGATATAAACTACATCAACGCGAGTGAAGTTGTTGTACTTATAATCTTCTTAGAGCGTTCCTAAATTGATTCATGTGGTAAGTCAAAGGCGTTTGTTGTTTAAAGTTTAAATTCCCTTGTGGTAACATAAACTTCTGAAGTCTGTCTAGAGGTAATACTAAAATATCAAGATCGATGAAAACAAAGAGCTGTCGTGGGTAGCCTGTGCTATTTCGAAATGTGGAAATATTTTAGGCTTTTACCTAGACGACGCTGACGTCGGAATGCTAAAGAACATACGGTCTAAGTTTGTTGTATATTTTATACTAGGATGTCTTCGGTAACAATCTTGGCCTTTCAATATAATAGTATCATATTCTTCAAGTGCAACTCCCTTTGCTAATAAATTATATCAAAATGGTTTTAGGTGAGTATTGATTTTTTTGCATAAACACAAATCATTTTATTTTCGCTAGCTTTTGCGAGCGGCTCCGCCCGCGTGTTACCTACATCAATAAAAAGTAGCCTATGTCCTTCCCCTGGTTATAAACTATATCTGTACCAAATTTCATCTAAATCGGTTGAGTGATTTAGCCGTGAAAAGGTAACAGACAGATAGACAGACAGAGTTACTTTCAAATTTATAATATTACTAGATGTTTCCGCGGTTTCACCCGCGTTTATCGTTACTGCGCCGCCCCCGTGGGTCGTAGCGTGGTCGTAGCCTTCCTCGATAAATAGGCTATCTAACACTAAAATAATTTTTCAAATCGAACCAGTAGTAATCACGCAGAATAAACCAGGAGAAACATCGTTTGTACTATGTCTGTAATGGGTAATTATTTTGTTGTAATGTTATTTTAAAACTGCGATATCTCCTAAGATATTCATTGAAATCGAATGAATTTTGTTTTAAATTAAATACTTGTGATGAATAACGTATTTATTTGGATAAGGATTAATATCATGTTCATAACCTTCGCAAATAATGCATTATTTTAGAACAAATTTCGTTAGCATAAAAATGGTTATAGTGAGCCAACCTTAAAAGATAGACATATGTATGCTGTCGCGGACTTTTTTTAGAACTTTTAAAGGGCAACAATTCTGTCATACATAATTTTTGCGAAACTTTAACTGTTTACGCAGCGCACGCAGCGGAAGCTCTCAAAAGGAAAAAATACCCTCTGATTTTGAAACATGCTTCATTGGTGCTCAGCTCCTATTGATCTTAGCGTGATGATATATAGCCTTCCTCGATAAATGGGCTATCTAACACTGAAAGAATTTTTCAAATCGGACCGGTAGTTCCTGAGATTAGCGCGTTCAAGCAAACAAACAAACAAACTCTTCAGCTTTATAATATTAGTATAGATAGATATAGTAAGGAAGTAAGGATTATAACCTGTTATCACTATAGAAGTCCCTTTTAAAGTGTCATTCTGTGTAAAATGAGAGAACTAATAATTGTTTACAGTAAATTGTAATTATTAATAATAATAATAATATTCTATCAGATACACACAACACCATCTAGCCCAAACTAAGCAGAGCTTGTAATATGGGTACTAGACAATGGATAAACATACATATATACTTTTTTTTTGTAAATACATACATATTATACATAGAAACACCCAGACCAAGACAAACATCCATGTTATTGCAAGCAAATTAAATTGACCGAGTCTTGTATTGTATATATGTGTAATATCAACCTAGTATATAAGCTATCCCATTGCTGGGCACATACCTTTATTCAGTATGAGAAAGGTTAGGCCAAAGTTCACCAAGCTGGCCCAGTGTGCGTTGGCTTCACATATCTTCAAAAACATTATATGGAGAAATGATTGATTCCTAGACAGTATAAACTTTATAATTAACTATTTAATAGGCACATAACTTAAAGAAGTTAGAGGTACCTTGGGATCAAATTAATTTTCTAAACACGATCTCCACATATTTGTAAGTTACTATATTATTAGCACTGATAATAATAATAATAATAAATACACAACAAATCACAAAACACAGCACACATAATAGACATAGCAGTACCGAACACCCATAACCTCTTAAAAACAATTACGGAGAAAATCAACAAATACACTGAACTGAACGAAGAAATAACAAGGATTTGGAAAGTTAGCAAAGTTTATATTGTGCCGATTGTTATATCCACCACCGGGGTAATCCCAAAATATTTACACCATAGTCTAAAATTGCTCGACCTAACACCAAATACGTATATTAATATTCAAAAAGCAGCTATATTAAACACATGTAGAATAGTACGAAAATTTATGCAGAGTGATGAAACCGAACCGCAAAATACAGAACAAAACGATCATACTATATCTTAGATGGCGGCTACTTGGTGTCAACGCGTAACCGTCATCAAAACACCGGCTTTTAGCCGAGTATTAAAACAGTTTCCAAATAATAATAATAATCTTTATTTGCTAGAAACACGGTTACAAAGATGTTTAATTAATAAACTAAGCACAGTGATGAACAGTTACCTTCTGAGAAACAGTTTCAACTAGTTTAGAAGGTCAACTTTATTGTTAAAAAATCTAATCTAGATATCCAAACGCAATTTCTAAAGAAAATATCTTAGTTTTAAGTTTGTTACTAACTCATATGGACTATGTCCGAAATAAATGTTTTTATTATATATTATATTATTAAGGGTTATAATGTACATGCATTCTCTTTATATTTTTTGGTGAAATAAAGAATATGAATTTGAATTCGAAACCCGAGACGTCTGCGTTATAATCCAATAGCCGCCTACAAAAGCTGCTTGTTTTGGCAAACTAAAATAATATTTTTACTTAGTTTGCTTGGTACCAGCCCCTACACCACAGTTTGGCTTTTAATTTAATTTCTTACCTGAACTTTTGAGTCTTTAGTGATTATTATTAGTATTGGCTTTGGCACTTACTCGTATAGCACTTCTTGAAACAGCCTCAAGTTCTAATTACTTGATCTAAACAATGCTGATGAAATGACCAGGATTAATAATAATTATAACTACGATTATCCGTTAACCCAAGACCCAGGATGGCGATAATGGCGCCGCAAGCATCAATAGATTATATAATTTTTTTTTATCGGTATCAGCTGCTGATATTATTGTCACAATACTGTTTTATTAAGATGAAAAATGAAGCCACATTTGATGAAGTGCTATTAAAGACTTGAATGTTGTCAGTTATTTTGTTTCAAATGACCTGGATCTTGCAAGCAATCGTTATAAGAGTATAAGTATAAATATGTTACCGGCGGGCGTGTATGAGGAATGTGATGAAAGTGAAAGAAGCCAGAGAAGTGTGTCAGGATCGTAGCAAATGAAAATCCGTAGTCTCTGCCTACCCCCCTGGGAAACAGGCGTGAATCTATGTATGTATGTATGTAAATATGTTAAACCCAGTGTGTAACAGTTCCGATTGCTTACAATGCCTACCACTTTATTTCCTTTCATCGTATCTTTATTTATTTTTCTAAGTCTTAAGCAATAATAAGTGCTTCCCACCAGGCGCGCGGGCCGAACACATATTTGCTACGTTGACATTTAAAAAAATAATCATTATTTTTATTTTTATTATTATTGGATTACTAGCGATTTGAATTACAAATTACTAGTTTTTTTTATGCGGCTAAGGTGGCAAACAAGCATACGGCCCACCTGATGGTAAGTGGTCACCGTAGCCTATGGACGCATGCAACACCAGAGGCATCACTTGCGCTTTGCCGACCCTTTAGGAAAGGAAGTAGTAAGAAGGAGCGGGAAGGGGGAAAGAGGGTGATTGGGCCTCCGGCACTCTCACTCACTGAACGAAACACAACAGTAAGAAAACTGCTAGTCAAAGTCAAAGTCAAAAATCATTTATTCATTTAGGTCACAAAGTAACGCTTATGAACGTCAAAGTATATAGGTTAGTGAGTTTACTAAGTTACTGAAGCTACATTTAGGTTAGTTGCTAGGTTCAGGCAAAGGGTAGAGCCTATGAGAAGCTATTTCACGTGGATATTCTGTCAGAGAGTAGTCCTTCCACGGTCGAGCCGGCCCATTCACGCTGAAATCAGCGAGGCTCTACTACTCCAGCTACTACTAGTATCCTTGTATTCTTCATAATGCCTCCAACTTAGCTAGAATGTGTTAGGAGTGGGTTCACATCGGTAGTGCAATAGATCGCATTCGAACCCGCTATCCCTCGATTGCAACTCCAGTGTCTTTTTTATTTGGATACCGCATCTTTTGAGATTTTCTTACACGCTACGAGAGTTTCTTGAATATTATCATCGTCACTCAAATTAATTATCATTACACAATTGGAAACGGAACGGAACGGGGTTAATTTAGAAATAGATCAATCGGCGACGCGATGGCAGCCATAAAAGAACAATCAGGAGGCTTACATAACCAAGCTTCATGGTGATATAAACGCCTTCAATTTCTTTGAATAATAATATTTTGAACATCAGTTTGCATATCGTCGCTCTTTGAATTTAATATCAGACTGTCGTCGAGAAAATATGGATAATGTTCTTGGTAATACAATAAAAATAAAAGACATTTCATTTTAATTCCCTTAGTTTGTCTCGTTGGTGGCTGAATGGAACCCTGGATCACAATCGCATATTTTTATATTAGGAAGTTATTAAAAGCAGCACTGGGCTTAGAACTTTGCCCGGTAATTGGTATAGGGCTCGATTCCTATTGCGTAGGACCTCAAACGTAGCTGATGAATTGTGTGGTACATCTCTAGTTACGCATTCTAATATACTACATACTGAGGCGCTCATAGCCAGTTGCACTCACTGATTGGTAAATAATTAGAGAGGTGAAGCAACGTTGGGTGCGGTCAGTCTATAGATGGGTGACCGCTTAGTGGTATATAATCTGAGCGTCTCCGTGCTTTGGAGAGCACGTAAAAAGTCGGTCCCGGTTGTTGTCAAATTGACAGCAGTCGTTCGGCTTGAACAACTCTTGACAACAGGTTGGTCACTAACCACACGAAAAGAAGAAGTATACCTGCTCAGACGTAGATTCAGGCGTAGATGAAGAAATAATTCTCATAAAAATGACTATCCTTACTTTAAATAGTACAGTTTATTTGTTGCGCTTTTATGCCTTAACTACGAGTAGTTAAAGCTTGAAAGCGCAACGACGTGTTTGCGAAATTTCATGATGATTAATCGAAACTAACTATCATGAAATTTCGCAAACACATTGTCAGGGATAAAGAAAAGCACATACGGTACTTATCATCCAGGAAAAAGTGCTATTCGCAAAGCCGCGACCAAAAGCTAGATAAGTAATATATTTTTATCAATAAAATCCTTATTAAGTCATATATTTTTTTTTATACCGCTAAGTTGGCAAACAAGCTTACGGCCCACCTGATGGTAAGTGGTTACCGTAGCCTATGGACGATTGCAACACCAGAGGCATCACTTGCGCGTCGCTGATCCATTAGGAGAAAAAGGAAGTGGGAAGGAGAAGGAGCGGCACTCTCACTCAGCGAACGAAACACAACAGTAGGAATACTGCTATTTCATGTGGGTATTCTGTGAGAGGGTAGTCCTTCCCCGGTCGAGCCGGCCCATTCATACTGAAATCAGCGAGGCTCTACTACTACTAATATATATTTTTATGCTCGCTTAAGACAACTTCCGCAATAGGTAAGGAATATTTTCTGTCCCGCAGAGAACATAATTACATTGTAACAATGGATACAAATAACATTCAACCCGGGGCAACAATTTGTTAATTTAACCACTGCGCTATTCGTGCAGTTGAACATTATTTTGAAGTAACTAGATAAATACTGCAGTTCTGAGTACTGACTTTTGTAACAATAACGGACGATAGTTGGACGGTTTCATTAATTACAAGCGCGTTTTTTTAAAGATTTTCCATTGTTTGAGTTGCAAATTTCTCAAAATCTTATAAAATATCAATCACGACAGTGCTCGATTTTTGTTGTTTCTTTTTAGATATCCAATATTAACAGGTTCCCTGTCCGATGAATCACATATGATACATAACAATAGATTTTCTATTGTGTCTATCAAGGGACAACAATTTCTCAAACTTAAAATGAAAGGTCAACTCCAGCAGTGTTCCTTTTTTTAAATGTTGCTTTTACTTTAGGGTTTTTAGCAATTTGGAAGGCCATTTTGTTGAGCCACTACTATAGCTATTGTAATACAATATTGTAAAACCTATAAATGGAATCTAATATGAATGTTAAGTGTTTTTTATGTTTTTCTGTTTAGGGTTCCGACAAAGACCTTTTGTGCTTGCGCATACGCTATGTTCAAAGGACAATAACTTTTTAAGTAATAAACACACAGTTGTAAATTAATTGTTGTAATATAACTTAGCTCAACATCTGTCGTATTAGTACAAAAATGAAAAGGCTTATGGGGGGGGTATTATTGCAGTAATTTGCAATAATTTCATAATTTACATAATTTTCTGATGGTATATATTGAAATTTATATGTTTTCAAAAATGATGGACATGTGAACACATTGTTTTGTATTGTAGACGGTAGACAGTATTGTTGCCCTCCGAATTAGCCAATTTTTATCTCAATATGATCAAAACTTTGGGAGATATTTTTTTTGGACTCACATAGAGACTTCTTCAACAAAAAAATAAAATGGCTGCCACATAGCGAGGAAGTGGATTGGACCCAAATGAAGAGTGTATTTGTGTATTAAAATAGTTGTTATAATTATAAGTATTTAGAATATCGCTAGTCCATGACCGGTCACATTGTATATGTATACACATGTATGAAACAAATGGAATCCTAAAAAAGACAAATGTAGATGATGACGTATGTGCTCTCATCGCGCCACTGACGTAAGAGCCCAATAACGTGATATGATGCCTACTTATTCATAATGCTTTTGAGATTATCTCTAAAAGAAAAATCCGGCTACGTGAATATCGGACCACGCAAAATTCTTAGCACGAAAATAGCTTGCTTCTTCCGTGAAGAATGTATAAATTCGTATTTATATAGACTGACGTCCATATTTTCTTCGAAGTTGAAGGCGGAGGTGACAAGCCTACATTTCGTCAGCAATTTTTAGGATTGCATATAATAGGGGCTAGGGGTCAGCGTAATACAATATACCGGGAACATTTTCAGACTCCGTGCTGGTTGGAAAGGTTGACCTACATACGCGGGTTATATGCATTTTGCAAACAACTCTCTCAGTTCGGTCAGTAATCCGTGTGATGCATGTAACCCTGCAAGTTATTCAAGTATGTAATATATATATAATTAATTTGTGCAAGTAATTTGTATATAAGCCCACCCTGTTCGATGTGGGTTCGATATTTTTACCAATAACTGTAGCTTTATCAATTTCAGAAATATCTTTATTTTTTTGTTAGTACCTAAGTATTAAAAATGACATGACTCCATCTAATTTGTAATGGAGATTTAAGCGTACCTACAGTAATTTTATTGGCATGTCAGGTTCCTAACAGTTAATCATGCATGTTTTCCAGTTATATTTGGACAAAATTAAATATATAATAATAATAATAATAATAATATTCTACCACATACACACAACACCATCTAGCCCAAACTAAGCAGAGCTTGTACTATGGATACTAGACAATGGATAAACATACATATATACTTTTTTTTTTTTTTGTAAATACATACATATTATACATAGAAACACCCAGACCAAGACAAACATTCATGTTCATGCACACAAATGTTTGACTTGTGCGGGAATCGAACCCGCGACCTCAGGCGTGGCAGTCGGTTACACTAACCACTACGCCATAGAGGCCGACATATATATTTGATCTCATCGCTTAAATTATGAAATTATTACATCAAGTGAGTATGTGGCATTATGATTAGACAACACAATAATATAAATATATGTATATGTTTGATTATTATAAGACATACGCCGCATGTATTGTTTCTGTGTATACGCGATATTTACGTCGCTGATATTTATAAATTATGATACATAATCAATATAGTACCTAACCATATTGCATCAAGATATGATATCGCTAAAATAGATGCCAATTAAAATAAATATTTGGAAGTCATATAAAGACTGGAAAATCCACAATAATTACGTGTATTGGTATATTAAAAGGGAATGAAACTCAATATACCAGACTATCTTACGGGTTGACGACGACGCTTGATTGACAATTATCGCCTGCTCCGTGCCTCGGAGAGTATGTTAAGCCGTCGGTCCCGGCTGCCATGAACATCTATGGCAGTTGTTATTGGGAAGTCACCTGCCTCTAATATCCTGACACTGGTCTAGCCTTAGGGTATCGTTAGCCTTCAGGTTGCGGTGGTCAGATGGCGGTCGCTCCGTGTAAAAACTGATATCCAGTCAAATCCGGTTAAACTAGAAAGCCGACCCCAAGTGACTTCGGAATAATAAAGGCTAGGGAGAAGAAGATCTTACGGGGCAAGTCAGGTTTGAAGGAAGAAAAAATCTACCTATTAGCAGTAAAAATAGTATTAATATAATTGGAAAACATCAGAGAAAAAAAGTATAAAGTCAATAATAATCATGTCATTTAAACTGTTAATGTAATTCGTTTGTATGCTATATATAACCGGATGATTAATCAAATATATTCACAAAATACTGGCTTACTTACTAATGGTTTGTGTTCATTATCAAAACAAAAAGCAACAACATAGTAAATGTACATTACTTTTATCTAAAGCGTCTGTTTGTTGAGATTCAATAAAATAAGAAAATGCTCTAACAAATTTTATCGCAGTTTAATGCTTGCACTTTTATTAGTTCTAATAGTTACTTTTTACTTTAGCTACCATGGCTTGAAATACGTTTTAGGAAGGATTCACAAACATTTCATGTGATAGGACAAAGAGTAGTTCAATTTGCGTGCTAATCAGTGTATAAGTTTCCTCTGAAACGTACCTAAATACGTACATACAAAATCAAATCCTTACCAGGCATTGAAGCAGCTTATATCCAGAAAAATCACATCACACAACACTTTTTATAACTACAAAACAAGGAATCACAAAATAACTATTTACAAAACATTTTGACTATAACAAACTTCAGTGTTCACGAAAGTTGACATCGAAGCGAGAGGCGACGTCCTCTCACATTAGAGAGTGTAGAGCTACTGAATACTGAAACACTCAAGTAGTGGTTCGAGGTTGACAGCTGAATTGTTCTAATTCACAGCGTGAGCTTAGATAACGGGAGCGGTGCCAATAATTGATATGTTGTAGGCATGTTGGGAAATAGGATCAAGAGTAAATTACTGTCGAGGAAATGTGAGTTTGTTAAGTTGGTATGATATATGATGGTCGTAAAGAGGACCAGTATTTATGTAAAACTTAAAAATGCTATGGAAAATAAGCGTTATAATACAATCTTTTTTGTCAATTACGAATGAGAATATGGCCTTAAAATTGCAAATACACCGAATTTCTGATTAAATAAATTTTTTTTCGGCAATGTCTCAGAACAAAAGTTGTTCATAATAACAAGTATAATCACCACCTGAGAGGTTTTCACTTTACTAAGAATAACCTTGTATAGAGTGATTTGAATTAGCTACAGAAATTTGTCCGACAATGCCTAAATAAAAATTTGAAAAGCTAAATAAGCGTTAAGGGTTCTAATCAAATAGAAATGGTTGTTCACGATACTCTCTGCCACTCATTAGTTACGATCCTAAAATATGACCCAACTATCTTACTTAAATAGTTAATATCGCTCGCTTGGAGGGTGAAGGAAAACATCGTGAGGAAACCTGCATATCTGAGAGTTCTCCATAATGTTCTCGATGACGTGTGATGTCTGCCAACCCGCACTAGGCCAGCATGAGGACTATGACCTAAGCCTTCTCACAATGAGAAGATGCTCGTGCCCAGCAGTGGGACAGTTTAATACAGGGCTGATATTATTATTATCTCACTGAAATAACCTGTACATGTTCGCGTATAATTCTAGATATTAACAATATATCTGTTTGGCTGATTAATGATTACTTACTCATTTTTATAAACTAGCTTTTGCCCGCGGCTTCGCTCGCGTTAATTTAGAATTTGATAAACAATTCGGGTCGTACTCTGTTTGTAATAATATAATTCAATCATGATTCGAAAGACACGTGGCGCCATCTATTATCATAAAAACGTTATTGTTGTTTTCCTCGGGAACAGTAATTTTTTCGGGATGATAGGTAGCCTATGTCCGTTTCTGTACACCTGACAACGTGTATGCAAAATTTCAGTATGATCTGTTCAGTGGATTAGGCGTAAAAAGGTAACAAACAAACAAACTCATTTTCGCTTTTATAATATTAGTTAGGAAGTTAGGATTAGGATTAATATTGATATATCAGACCGTTATCTTATTGATGTAGTCAGTTTTCATACCTATAATATCTTTTGTTATACTTACTTCAAAGTTTCTTAGTCAATGGGAAACATTCTATAAGTTTGATGACTAGTAATGACACCATTAGTATGAAAATGGCCATTGATTTTTATTAGTAGTTGTAATTGAGAGATTGAAATATCGCTCTACTTTAAAAATGTCGTTGGTAGTAAAGTAATGCTTAGTACTCATCTTAGGATAACATAAGTATACCAAAGGGAGCCATTCTTTGACCTCAATCCAGTAATTTCATATAAGCTCTTATGAAAATACTACATAACTATAGATATGGCAAATTTCACAGTAGACAATTACTTTTTAATTCTTTTTAGGGTTCCGTACCCCAAAATGAAAAAACGGAACCCTTATAGGATGAATTTGTTGTCCGTCTGTCTGTCTGTCAAGACCATTCTTCTCAGGAACGGGTGGAGGGAGGTATCAAGTTGAAATTCATATCAAATACTATATATTTGCCTTTAAGCTGTGAAAAAAAAAACAAATTTCTAAATCAACCTTTCCACATTGTAATGTTATGGATTTCATTTAGCAATAAAAATACCCTCGGTGCGCAAGTCCGACTCGCACTTGGCCGGTTTTTTTTAAACATAAAACTCCCGCACTAGGTTTAAATCCTGTGTTGCCGAGGACTTAACAAACATTTAAACAACGGACACAAAGAACGTCCAGACTTATAATAAACATTTGCTGATCACACAAGATTTTATGATTGTATACAATTATTGCAACCAGTGGCTCACCCTGTGGTAAGTGGTAAACGTCGCTTATGGACATTACGGGCTGTTTTCTTGATATTACAGAAGCAATTCCAAGGAAACACAACCAAACCGCTGCCTACCGTAAACTACAAAGGTCGAAAAGTAAGTCATCTGGTGTTAGATGGTAAGCAGTACGCGTGACGTATGTGTATAAGATTTAAGGGAAGGGAGGGAAGCAGGGATGGACTGAAAGGGTTATTGGGCCAGCAGCGTACTCTTTTTCAGCTGAAAAAGAAATTGGGCGCTTTATTCTATTTCATCGCTTCCTGATTACATCCAATCAATCAACGCTAAGCCTGTTGATTTTAGTAAATACGCTCCACATCCGCGGGCTTAGGAAAAATGTGCGGATTCGCTAATAGATCGTTACGGAGGTTTTTCATAGATTAAATAAATAACTAAGCTCTGTTCTTCCAATATAAAATATTGCGTGTTTGTCTTCTATTTATAAGTTCAACCATCTTATCTAATCGAGTAAAAATATTGTATAGTTGTTGTCGATTCTTGCCGGAAAGTTTATTTCTATAAAGCATAGTTTGCAAGAAGAAAACATCAACCGAGCATAGTTTCGCGTGGGTTAGACATAAGTCTACCGTCTGAAGAATTTTCCTCTCTTTCGGGTATAGACATGAGCCTATATCCGATATAGTGGAAAAATTTATTCACACTGATGTTATACAACCTGAGTTTTAGGTCAGAAATATCCACTTTTCTCGGCCTGGGAATCCCATCGGAATTCATAATCACATATAAGTTTAGATGCTTCACTTAAATGAAAAATAAATTATACAATTTGTGTAATGTCAAATTATATTAAATAAATTACTTACTTTTCTTAACTTTGGCAACATGGTCATAAAATTATTCAACATTTCAAAGAGACTGTAAATAAATTATCTCACCAAACAAGCTAACTAATTAAATATCAAAGAAGATTTCGGCGAATAAGTAAAATAGTTTTCCTCAGTTTCAAAGTATAATGAAATTAGGTTCCAGGAATTTTGTATAAAATGTTGTGACATTTGTCGTGTCAGTTTTATTAAGTTAGGACATAGAGCTACATATATCGTATGTCGTAAAATGAGTCATACGTTAATTTTATTAAAGTAACTAGCTATTACCTGCAACTTCGTCCGCGTAGATTTTAACTAAAAAGTGTTTGTCACCGCGGAACCCAACTATATTTCTCTGCCCAAGTTACTTAAATGGCGTAGTTTTTATAGTGTAAAGCTAGATAATAGTATGGCTTACTCAAAAAATACATTTAAATATGCGTCGTTAGATTAACGCTGTCACAGAATGCGTGAGAAAAATAAAGTTTCACAGCTTCTCCCCCGTAGGTGATAGCGTGATAATATGTAGCCTATATGTTGACCCGACCTGTTAGTAATATTCTTGCAAAATTTGAAGTAAATCCATGCAGTACTTTTTGAGTTTAGCCCGGACATACATACAGACAAACAGACAAAAATTCTAAAAACTATATTTTTGGCTTCGATATCGATTGTAGATCACGCCCCAAGTATTCTTTTAAAAAAATATTCAATGTACAGTTTTGACTTTCCTACGATTTTATTATATGTATAGATAATGATTTGAAAACAGGAGCGATAGGCTGGTGGGTGATCGTTGGACTTCCACGTAGAAGTCTTAAATTCGATCCCATAGCACGTAGTTTTGCCTTATTGTTGAGTATTTAATAGTTAATTTTGAGAAAATCCGCACATCGGTGAGTTATTTATATTGCTCGAGAATATGTATTAAATGTATATACTATAATATTCAGTTTTAGAAATATGGCGAATATCTTTTCAGATTGAAGAACCTTCATGTAATAAGCATGGATGATGTCGCTGTATTGTCAAGGCTTATCATAAAATGCAGTTTAATATATAATCGATTTCGACTAATTAAATCAAATTACTATGTCTGGATCCACTTATTATTGTATTTAATTAATTATATAACCAATAAAACGTTAGATTTTAAATTTTAATTGCATATTTTGGAAGACAATTTGACATTTTGTATTTTATTTTATTTGATTAATTGACTATTTATTTTATTTTTTGGTTTACATTCGTCAATTGACATCATCAATTGTGCAGATAAAGAGTTTTACATGTTGTATTTTATTTTATTTGATTAATTGATTATTTATTTTATTTTTTGGTTTACAATCATAACTATATTGCCTATTTTTTGGTAACTTATAATTTTACTTCCATACATTTTTTTTATGAATAAAATAATATTTGATTATAATATTCTCATTACAGCTACACACTATTATAATTATTATCTGCTATGTAACATAATTAAAAATATTTATGGTTTAGTAATGAATGCATTTCAAAATTGTAATGATATGTTATTTAGCATGCAATAATTATATCTATATGCCGTATTTTGGTGAAATATAGTGAAACAAAATCAAATGTAACATCTCACACGACTGTAACCTATAATTAAAAATAAAGATTCTGATTCTGATTCTGACAATAATGTTAATTATATATTTTGATCATAGTATGCATTTTTCTAATACTAGCATTGTTATATTCACAAATATCATTAAGGCAATACCACTGGTGATCCTCCTTTCTTAAACACGACAATTTCTTTTTAATTGGAAACGTTCAACTAAGGGTCGATTTGCCGCTCGTCGTAAAGCTTACTTTCATTTTATTTTCTTTCTTTAAAAACAAAGACAGCTCTCGCACTAGGAATTATTCCTGTATCGACTTTACAAACATTCAAACAACGGATACATCCAGACTCGGAATAACCATTTGTGGAATACATACATTTTTGTTCCGTGTGGGATTTGAACCTACAACACTCGGCGGATTGGCAGTGGCGAGGCGACCGCTTAAACCACTACGTTATCCGTGCAGTCAAAGCTTACCTGTAGATATTTGACAGTTTGGTCATCCAAAATCTGTCACAAAGCCAAATTTGTTATACAGTTGCACTTTATCGCATAATTGAAAAATGGTACTTAATTGTGAAAATATTAACGTGAATTAAATTACCTGAGCTTCGACATTTTCCGTCTCCATCAATATTGAATTTGCTCTAATTATGTTTTGAGAACAAAGAAACGTAATAAGAAATACGTATATAAAATTCCTTCACTGTTGCCGATTTGGCCTTTATAAATTTGTTTACTGATTCAAAGAGCTTTGTTTTGTGAATAAAAATGACTTTATTTGACAGAATGTACAGATGAAAGAAGACATGAATCTGAAAATAAACAAACATTTGTTTGTTTTACGTTCTGTAATTTATAAAATCTTAGGGTATATTGTAGGTATGAAGAAGATCAAATTTGTTTGAAGAAAACCTGATTGGATGCACAAACAAGAGATTGCAATAATATATTGGTCAGTGGCTATGTTAGAATCTCCAAATGTATTCATCTATTCATACTAGACTGTATGTGTGATGTAGTGTCTCACGTTATAGTTGGTCTAACGCTTTAGAGGCGTGGTTGACCCAGGAATGAACTAAGTGGAGACGATTAAAATATTATTCAACACGATTAAAGGGTTTATATTTTAGATATAAATTTGTCTAAAAAATAACCCGAATTATACAATCCTTACTTCCTTACTAATATTATAAATTCGAAAGTTACTCTGTCTATCTGTCTGTCTGTCAACTGATCTTTTCACGGCTAAACCACTCAACCGATTTAGATAAAATTTGGTACAGATATAGCTTAAAACCTGGGAAAGGACATAGGCTACTTTTTATTGATGTAGGTACCAAGCGGGCGGAGCCGCGCGCAAAAGCTAGTATAATATATATCGAAATGGAACAGAATCTCAGGCGTGGTTCGTGAAGGCTCACTACTGGATAGCTCCATAGGTCACTTAACTTCGACAGCGCAGCGCAGTGGAAGGAGACAGGAACCAGGGCGCCGTCCGCTTATATAGGGCCGCCGCTGGGGAGGAGCGACTGATCGAGGGGCGCCGTGAGCACGGCCGCTCAGCAGCGACCGGTCCGCGTCACAAGTGGTTTCAGTGGTCACTTTGCCATTGCTACTGAGATGAGTAATATGGGTTCTATCTACACAAAAATTTGTGTACTCTGTGAATTTGTATGTTCGTTGTGACTTTTGTATGAATGTGTGTAAAGTCAGTAAAATAATACTTATTTCTGTGAGACAGTTATTTAAAAAAAAAATGAAATGTTTTATATTCTGAGCCTCCAATCCACACCCAAAACCGTATAAAATTCGAATAATACCAAAATGAATTTCCTTGCCAAATTTCAGTTGAAATTCAGTTCATCATTTGGACGTGCAGGTCAAGTCCCGTTCGATAATTAAACTACGATTTACCGTTGACACATTAACTGCAGTGCAGTAGGCTCAATCGAAAATCTATTGTTCGCTGTTACCAGTAATTGTGGTGGCATAATTAATTAGGACATTGATTGGACGTCCAGATTTAAGAGACAATGTCCGTATACAATAGATATTATAGTGCTGGAGGCCCAATCACGCTATTTCCTCCTCTCCTTTCCACTTCCTTTCCTAAAGGGTCGGCAACGCGCAAGTGATGCCTCTGGTGTTGCAGGCGTCCATAGGCTACGGTTACCACTTACCATCAGGTGGGCCGTATGCTAGTTTGCCATCTTAGCTGCATAAAAAAAAATTTACCATCTTTGGGGACTGCCGATAGAAGTAAAACTTTAATCCTTGATCATAAACACTTCTTTATAAACCAAAAATAATAAAAAAATGGAAAGCTTTCGGTGACGATGACGTGTGTTACCAAGTAACACTTCCGGCCTTACATATACTGCTAGTTCGGGTACGTCTTAACCACTATGTGTACATTAAAACCTATTATCGTTTTATAATTTAATTAATAATTTTATAATCAAGTAGGTATCTAAATAGTTAGTTCATATTTCTTTATACTTAATTATATTTATTAGCTTGGCGCCTTCCGCTTGTCAGCTTCCGGCGCGATTACTAAATAGTACGTATTGTTACTGATCTCTGTACTTTTTACACTATGTCAAATAATCAATTCTATAATCATTTTATTTTACTATGTATAATATAATGATTAAGCTATTAGATTCTTACTGATTTTGGGTTAGGCATAATATTGTACACCGGCGCCTCTGCTTCCGGTGTAATATATCCTTAATGTTATATAATCCTGTATTATTAAATAATAATTGTATGTAAATAATCATCAGAATAATTAAAATAAACAATGTTTAATATTATCTATTGAGTTTGTGAATTTAGTATTAAATTAGGTCAAACGTTTGTATAAATACCGGCGGGTAGAATATATTGTGGCATTTATATTCTAACTGTTAAAACGTGCATTCAAAGATAATATAAGTTATTTTCCGTACAACTTGTGTCTTCATTGTCGCCGTCACCCTGACTATCCACGTTTACACGTGAGTTCATTGTTTTTGTTCACCCAAGAAGTGCTCAACGTGCATAAAGGAGTTTGCACTTCAAAAAGAAAATAATACCTACTAATTATAATTTATATGCGAATTTATAGTACAGTTGATTTTGCCCGCGGCATCGCTCGCGTAAATGTAGGTTAGGTTAGTAAACGTACTTTTTTTTGTTCCCCTGACAAAATGTGTGGAAAGTTTCATGATGATCGGTCGAGCAATAAAGGCGTGAAACCGTAACAAACAAACAAACGAACTCAGATTCGCATTTAGAATATTAGTTTGGATACTACGTCAAGACCTATTTCCGTAACAGGCAAGATTTATAAAAATATATTGTAGATTTGACTTAAGTATTTATTATGCGCACATGGATCTTAAAATAAAATTACATTAATTTGTTTCCCTCTCTATATCCTTACTAATACATGCATGTTACTACATGGGCGACGCAGTGCCTTGACATTAGTTCATAATATTGGTAGGGACTAGTTGCGGCTTTGCCCGCGTAGACTATGAAATATTTTACTATTATTAATAGGATAAATAGTATCCTCTGCGTTAGTCCAGGACAGACATTATTTGGGTGCCAACGTTCATTCAAATCCGTTCAACGGTTTACTTAGTCACAATTAACACCTTGACAAACTTTTTGTACCTTAGTAGGAAGTAGGTACTATTCTAAGTTAGATTCAAAAAGTTAATTTGTTTTTGTACCTTAGTAGGAAGTAGGTACTATTCTAAGTTAGATTCAAAAAGTTAATTTGTTTTTGTACCTTAGTAGGAAGTAGGTACTATTCTAAGTTAGATTCAAAAAGTTAATTTGCTTGCTTGTTCTTCTTTTACTCGGGGAAGGAGTAAAAATCGATGTGACTTTTACAAAAATGTTAACGGTATCTGTGAGATAGATCTAAGAAGCAAGGCAGTAAAGTCGCGGGTATTTTATTTTATTTTATTTTACAATTTTAGGAAAACTTACAGCTAGTATATATAATAAACAGAATTGAGCACAAAAAATGAAGGCCAATTAAAAGTTTTCACAGATAACAGAGACAAATATAAATAATGATAGATATAAGTAGACATTTTGACTTGTAGTATAGATAGTAGTAGTAGATACAGGCAAGAAATAAGAAGGAAAAGATAAGGAAACATTACATTGCAACAGAGAAATCATCAATCACCAAAGAAAGTGGCACATAAGATTTTTTTAAGTTGGATGTTACTATTTGTGAATAAGTCTATATCAGCACTCCTGCACGCCGCATTGAACGTACGACTCGCTCGAATAACAAATGAGTTTTGCAAAATAAGAGTTTTGTAATAGCTAGTTATGTACAGTTTAATATAAAGGGAATGAATAGTGAAATGTCAACATTCTTAAACCTGGTCGGACAAAGGCGCTTGAAATTCAATAGAAGTTTATGGAAGGTTTTGGAATGTTATTGCATTATTGGACGGCACTATATATTAATTTCTTTAAAACTAATATCTGCCCGAGGATTTACCCTCGTGAATGCTACGTAAATGCATGATAGAGAGAGAGAAGTGGCTGGAGAGGCGGCATGGCACCCTCACCTTCCGGCTGACTCACGTTATGACTGACCACGGTTGTTTTGGCCAGTTCTTGTCTGACATAGGCCGGCAGTAGAAGCCCGGATGTCATCACTGCGGCGACTGCCGTGACGTTGTTGTGGACACGGCACTGCACACTGGCGGATTACCCGGTCTGGGCATCGCAGCGCCGTGAGTTGCTCGCGGCAGTCGGATTGGTTGCCGTCTTGCTCCCGGCCGTAGTTCAATCTATGACCCGGAGCGAGAGGTCGTGGAACGCCGTCGCCTCCTTCTGTGAGGATTTAATTTTGATTGTCGTTACCATTAAGGAGGCGGCGATGCCGGAGAGGGAGCGCTTAAACCCTCTCCCCAACCGCAGAACCGAGCGCCGCCGAAGGGCGCAAGATGACCTCCAGCCACCCTGAGGTTTGACCTGGGTGTGGTGGACTTCGTAGGCCAGCTCGCCACCCGATCAGCACCAGGTCCGAGAGGCGGCGTGCATGTTCCCACGCGCGCCTCTGTATCATGTGTCCATCCCCCCCCTTAAGGGGTGACAGTAGGGCTTAAATGTAGTGGTTCCCAAAGGGTAGTCTTGTTGTGTAGTGGCCTGCCGTTTCATTCGGCGGGCTGAAACCTCGACGGGGTCGCGACTGCATGTGAAAGTGATTCGCGCGTTCCCGCCGATTGCGGTTTTGTCGAAGAACACCGTAGTAGGTTTAGTCGGTATTACTGGGAGGTCCATTATCATCATTACCATCTTTCTTTTACCTCGGTGAGTCCGACATATCTTATCTTATGTGGGGGCCAGTCAGTGCAGACCGGCGACACTTCGATCCAGTGGGATCTATTGTGTCGACACTCTCCCAATAGAGACTGCCATAGATGTTCATGGCAGCCGGGACCAATGGCTTAACGTGCTGTCCGAGGCACGAAGCAGACGATAATTCTCAATCAATACGCACATGATTTCGAAAAGTCATATAACTTCCGAAAGTCAGAGGTGCGCGACGTGGGTTCGAACCCGAGACCCTCTGCATTGCAGTCTGTTGGTCTCCCCACTGAGGTATCGCTGCTCTGAGTCCGACATAATCCCGCCCAGCCCCAGGAGGGATATGCGTCAATGAATTCCACCAAGTAAAAAAAATTCATATAAGTAGATCTGTATGGCAAGTTAATTTAAATTCATTTAACGGTTTACGCGTGATTATAAAATGTTTTGTCACTCTTTCACCAGGTAAATGAAAGGCAGTGGCAGTGAAATCGACTATTATACATGAGGGTATGAATCCTGAGTTGGGTAAAGTATTGATGGGATTACCTATCTAGAAATTATCTGTAGTAGCATGGATTCTAAAACTGTATCTATTCTTTAGTTAGTTCCTCACCGCCGTTCGTTCTTATCCGCTATTACGTCTATCCTAAAAATTGCTTGCCGACCCTAACTTGCTAAACGTAGAACAAACACCTCATCGGATATGGAAGCGTCAGATCATGTATGTATGTATTCACTTTACCCTTTGATTTTACCCCTGTGTTTTTATTTGCATTTGTAGTCATATTTTCAAGTCGATTCTATCTCCAAATCCTGGAAAACATCTCACGTTTTTCTTTATAGAACGTGACTTACATTCGGAAGCGTTTTTATTTATATTCTGTCTGCTTGTATGATAATCAAATCATGTATTTCATCAATCATAATGTATACCTTGGGATCTTGTTTTTCCTTATTACAATTGACTATACGTGCTTTATAAATCTTTATTTAGATTTATATATTGATTGATTATTTTGACGCATCCTCTATTCAATTTTTATTGAAGTGAAAACTTCTTTAACGGCGTTGTGCACTTTTTTGTGATGGGTAAAAAATGTTAAACTCGCGTCAGGACACGTGACCTGATCGAAAATTCGTAAGATGGAGGGAGAATTGTCATATTTGTGTACGATAGCGCAATAAATGAATATTGTATTGTACCACATAAGTGATAGTACTTTTATACTGATAATTAAAGCAATTCGTGCAAAATTATTCCCTAACCATTCCAAAATATCAAAAATGCACAACGTTAATATTCAAGTTTTCAGTTCTGTCGGCACTCCCGGAGTACAACCCGTTGATTTTTTTTATTTATTACTACTTATTTTAACCTGCAATTCTCTCTCATGATATTAAGAAAAATAATCAACCTCTAGAAATCGCGTGTATTTCTGAAATAAACTCACGTCAATCTTCGGTCAGTGAACTATATATAATATGCAACTATCATAATGATTAATTGCTCTGGCACTTAAGAAATGATGACATAGATACTAACGATCAGACCTTCGCATTTATAATTTTATTAACGATAAAAGCCGTATGCAGCCGTACCGGTATGAAATGTTTATTGAGAAATTCGAAATAGCAGCAGGGTTAGACATAGCGTAGACAGCTATGGACTTGTTCCTTTATTAAATCCTACACTTAAAACTCGTGGCAAAATGTGGACATTCCTCTGTCTGTCTCTACGAAGATATACAGATGATAGATAGTTTATGTATAGAGAAGCGTTCTGATACTAAATTACAAACGTCTATATATATTTCTATAATCCTAACTAATATTATAAATGCGAATGTGAGTTTGTTTGTTTCGTTGTTACGCGTTTACGACTTAACAACTTGAAATATAAATTCTCATACACATTTTCGGGGGTACAGAAAAGGACATTTTCATTAAAAAAGAACTGTTCCCGAGCAAGCGGAGCCTCGGGCAAAAGCTACTATAATAAACTTATATGTTAGATACATTAACAAAGTTGCCAGTCACAGCCAACGCGTCGGTATAAATGAACTTAACTAAAATGTTCCGGATAAAAGCACAGACATCCGGGCAGATATATAGCTATGCAATCCGGGTAATGATGACTTTGTGCTAAATACTGACCGGATGAAAGAGGTGTTTTAGTTTCAGATTGACTACGAGGAAGATTTATTTATTTAAGCGTTAGAATAACGTTTATAAACCTCATAAGAATATTGCAGTGTTTGGCCTATTCTAATTTATAAAGAGGTAAAATTAATATAATAATATTCTTATCCTAACTAATATTATAAAAGCTGAAATGAGTTTGTTGTTTGTTTGTTATCCTTTCACGCCTAAACCACTGAACCGATCATCCTGAAATTTTGCATATACGTTGATAGGTGTACAGAAACGGACATAGGCTACTTTTCATCCCGAAAAAATTACTGTTCCCGAGGAAAACAATAATAACGTTCTTATGATAATAGATGACGCCACGTGTCTTTCGAATCTTGATTGAATTATATTATTACAAGCAGAGTACAACCCGAATTGATTGTCAAATTCTATATTAACGCGAGAGAAGCCGCTGGCAAAAGCTAGTATAATATAATATTCTATCACATACACATAACACCATCGAGCCCAAACTAAGCAGAGCTTGTAGGTACTATGGATACTAGACAATGGATAAACATACATACTATATATTTTTTTTTGTAAATACATACATATTATACATAGAAACACCCAGACCAAGACAAACATCTATGTTCATGCACACACACGTTTGACTCGTGCGGGAATCGAACCCGCGATCTCAGGCGTGGCAGTCGGTTACACTAAACACTACGCCATCGTAAAAAAACTACTACTATTTAGAAGACTAAGTATCTTGAAAAAATTTGGTGTAAAAAGCGTATGAAATGTATCACTGTTATTGGGATTTTATTGCAACAGTAAAATGTTACCATTCGTAAAATATTTTCATTAGTACACCCTCTGAGTATGTTCAGCGCATGCGCTACGGCTACTGTGAATTGTGGGATTTCAGCTGATGCCACTTTCCGAATACGTGTTATTAGTGATAGAAACTGTATCAATAACTAGTATTTTAATTATACAAATATATAATGCTATACTGTAATAGATAGTTTATTTATATGAAATTCAAATTTGTACATATAACCAAAATTCTTTAAAAATGACTCATACCTAAAATATTATAAAACAGAAAGAAAAAGAAAACTAAAAAAATATACTGTATAATTGTAAAAGTTATATTCCACTTCCGGTGTTATTTAATTTGTAGTTATAACATAAAATACCTGATATTAATAAATTGTTATTAATTATATAAATTATGCTAAGGATTTATAATAATTGTAATCGTTGTTAACATTTTATAATAAAGGCACTCACACTACTTCCGGTTATGAATTGTCAGTATAAAATACGTCCCTTCCGGTATAATACCGCGTGGTGGGAAGTAGCACGAGTGCTTTTACGGCAGTTGAGTTCTAACCGTCGAAGTGTCAAGAAGTGAAATTACAGTGCTCACAGATATTATCTGTGAGCACAGTAATAAAGTAATTGTGAGTGAATATTATGACGGTTGTGTTTCAATTCCACCTGGTCTATTATATTAGGTTTTTCTTTTTAGAAACAGTTAGTAATAGTCATATTTTTTTAAAGACGCCAGCCCCCTGTTTTTAATTCCTTTATCGCAAGAGACTTTACAAACATTCAAGGATTTGGCACAGTGGATGCGTTCTGCGGTCTGCGGTCAGGTCAAAGTGAACGCTGCCCGCATTATGTATGAACAACATTGTCGGTCAGGGCAATCGGTCAGCGGTCCGATCAGGGCAATCGGTCAGCGGTCCGGGCAGGGAAACCGGTCAGTGATGCGGGCAGGGCAAACAGCAGCATTTGACTGCGTGAATCAGTGGTGATCAGTTCTTTTGTGTTTTAATCGAGGAAAATGATGACCGAGGAAGAAGAAAGTTCGATCGTTAGACATTAGTTCCGAAGTATCTAAAATATGTGTGTGCATTCCGTTTGGTTACGAGCGTCAAACTGGCCCTGACCGTTGCCCTGCCCGCCGCCCGCCTGTCCGTGCCCTCTGTCCACCATCCGCTGCCCGCCTAACTGCCCGTACGCGTCCTGCCTTCCCCCGCGTTTTTTGATCATGCTCGCACGGTCGGATCGCTTATCTATACAAAATATATAGAGACCGACAATGTTGTTCATACATAATGCGGGCAGCGTTCACTTTGACCTGACCGCAGACCGCAGAACGCATCCAGTGTGCCAAATCCTTCAAACAACGGACACAAAGAACATACAGACTCTGAACAACCATTTGTGGATCACACAAATTATTGTCCCGTGTGGGATTCGAACCCACAACACTCGGCCCAGTAGCAGTGGCGAGCATCCATGCAGTTTATTAAATCCAAGTCAAAATTATTTATTTCTACAAAACGTTTTATTGTTATTGGCATAAATTATTTAATTTATATATATTTTTTTTAACACTTTCATCAGACAGAATACTCGTATTTAAAATTTGGATTTGTTTATAACATGTTTTCAGTTTTTTATTTTGTATTATATTTTTTTTTATTTTTTTATTATAACTGAGGTGGCAAACAAGCATACGGCCCACCTGATGGTAAGTGGTCACCGTAGCCTATGGACGCCTGCAACACCAGAGGCATCACTTGCGCGTTGCCGACCCTTAGGAAAGGACGTGGGAAGGATAGGGAGCAGGGATGGGGGAAAAGGGGGTGATTGGGCCTCCGGTACTCTCACTCACCGAACGAAACACAACAGTAGGACTACTGCTATTCCACGTCGATATTCTGTGAGAGGGTAGTTCTTCCCCGGTCGAGCCGGCCCATTCATGCTGAAATCAGCGAGGCTCTACTACTCAAAAATAAATAAATGTGTAATTATTGTTCGGCTTGTATGTGTACATGTGTTTCTATTTCTGTGAGTGTCTTTCTCGTCGTGTATGTATCTCTGTGTGTGTGTGACTGTGTCTATGAGACTGTGTCTGTGACTTGTCACTGTAAATGTGTGTTATGTCTGTCTTACTGTAATTATGTGTTGTGTCTTTTTATCTGTGTTACTGTGATTGTGTGTTTTGTGTCTGTGTCACTTTGATTGTGTGTTGTGTCTGTCTATGAAAGTCACGAGACAGTTAATATAGCCATAAGCCCATATATCATGATAGGTATTATGTCATAAAATGCAAATAAAATTAGGTAACAGATTCCATTGTTTTATTTTTTTCTGCCATGTCTTACGCAAAGCTGAGCTACATTTTATTTTATTCTTAACCCACATGTCCTAACACCATAAACCCATGTCTTTAGTAATAAAAGTGGATAGCTTGCTACTAGCGTATAAATGTCGGGGACTAATAGAAGGGACGCTAGAAAGGAAACTGCGGAGGCCAACCGACACGGTCCGACAGACGGACGGAGCAGAGATAAAACCCAACGACTGACTTTTGTTATGTAAAACTATTGTTTATATGCAACGACACGACTTTTGAAGATGTTTATATAACTGTATCAGCCCTTTATGTTATAAACAGTCGCACTGCTAGACACGGGCGTCTTTTCTATGTGAAAATTGTTAGGCCAAAACCCACCACGCTGGCCCAGTGCGACTTAACAGACTTTACATATCTTTAAGGACTTAATGGAGGACTTGCAGACATGCAGGGTTCATCACGATAATTTTCTTTCCGGCAAACTAGACTTAATAAACTATTTAATAAGTATATAACTTCGAAAAGTCAGAGACGCGTGCTTTGTGAGCGAGCTCAGCACCTCTGCATGACAGTCTAATGGGCTTGCACTAGGCTATCGCTATTTGATGCTTGAAGATGTTTGTCTTTTCAATAATTGTAATTTAACAAAAGCTGTCGTACTACTTTACGGCTTCCCTGATGATAAGGTGTTACCGAAGTCTACGATCACTTGTAATACCGGAGACGTCTCTTGCGTTGCTTTAGGAAAAAAAATAAAAAAATGAAAATAAACTAATGTGAGAGGAAAGTGTTAAAGAATCCATCAAGCTGAATCGTGTTCTATGCGTATAAGTTGTGATAACAGCTTATCATCATTGGAGCACTAAATTAGTTTGCTACTGTTGTGGAATACCTAAGAAACGCCATAAAGGTTAAATATACGTTATTTTACTTTAATACTGTAAGAGGTGGAATATTTCACACAATACTAAGTTTGTATTTTGTTCGCGACGTGTTATAGTCGTCATCGGTATTACCAAATTATACGCTCACCAAAACAGTATAGCTAAGTTTGATTAACATCTTCGTGGGCATTCTATTTTGGTATAAACGTTATACAATTTAGTCTTCATACGATTGGAGGTCATATATAATACGAGCGATACTTTATTTTATAGGAAATACATATTTTATTTATGTTAAGACTTCGCTCGGGACACTATCCATCGGCAAAGTTTGCATTCCTTATGAAAAAAAATGATTCACCAAATTGTTCTGTTTGTAATCAAATTGATGATGTACAACACTTGCTGATGGATTGTATCCGAAATAGAACTGAACGAGAGCGAGTTTTAAATGAATTTAAGTTAAATAGACAAGATATGGGGCTACTGCAATCTATATTAGCTGTATCGTCTTCAGAGGCTGCTAAAAAGATGTGTGATGTGATAGCAGTACTTAATTTGTAAATTTTTTATTAACATGTGCCTGTTAGTTTGGTATACTGAATAGCATTTATGTTAAAATGATTTAAGGGCAATATCATACTAGCCGATTGCGAGCATCCTCAAAGCGGAGCGGGCGCGCAACGAATACGTTACGGGCGCGCAACGAACACGCCGCGCATGTTCAGCGAATTCGTTGCGGAAGCGCAACAAGATCGCCGCGAATAGCAGCGTGGATGCCATTTTGTACTGTCTCGTACAAATGCCAGCCCGTCCGCCCCGCCTCACTTCAGGCCTTAACGAGACACGAATGTGAGAGGACGTATGTATCATCATGGCATCAATGGGAGACTCGGATATTGATCCAGAGTTATTTATAAGTGAAATTCAATGTCGTTACTTAATATGGGATCAAAAAAGCAGAGAATATAGTGATCGTAATTTTTTAAAAAGGCATTGTAAGAGATTTGCATTCCATTTTGTTACTGAATGTATTGTACGTCGTTCGTATCTGCCACGCGACCGCGACGTCCTCGCTGTGCAGCCGCGGCGTGTTCGCGACGCATTCGTTGCGCTCCCGCCCCGCCCTGCAGCCGCTCGCAAGCCGCTAGTATGATAAGGCCCTAACTTATGTTAAAAGGTATGATGTGGTTAGACAAAAACCCAAAAGAAAAAAAATTATATATGTCATGACATAGATGCCTCTACACCCCAAAAGATTAAGTATTACCATCACGGTTAACCAAATAGACTACCTTTTTTGCGCATTAACGTATTCGGTACTGTTATTTAGAATTTGCTAACAATATAAATACACTTACGCTTTATCCGACCGCGGCATTGGACTTAGGTTTCACGATCAGGCACCAACATAGCTATATTGCTCGTGACCTTAAAAAAGATGTTGCTATTTTACCAGTATGAAACAAAGAGCCTACCAAATCACCTATTAGCTTCACCGGCTTTTGATGTCAGCATGTTGTGATAAGATGAGCGAAACGTAATGGAGCCCTTCTTGACTTTGAAGAAGCTCTCAAAAGTGCCCTAATTCTCTGCTCTTGGTCAAGATTTGTCCAACCAGTAACGACTAATAGTCACAATTAAATCGTATAGTATAAAGCAGTGAGCTTCAATGTAAAGCGTCGAGGACACCGAACTGTGGAAATTGTTCAGAAAAATGAACGGAATCGTGATATTACAGACACGCCTTCAATACTTTAGACCAAGATTACACAGCATGTTTTCTTGATCGCCTGCATTGATTACTTTGCAACAACAAAGGAATACAGAAATACAATTCTATGCGCTAATACTTACAAGTAGAGTTTAGAGTGTTTAGTTATTATCAGTGGCAACATGGAGTCTGGAACTGTGCCTGGCAAATAGGCTTTCAACCTACTACGTGAGACTTAGAACCTCTCTGCATATCTGTACTTAGAACCATAGTGGGCGAAATAATAACAATATAATATGTTGAAATTAAACTACTATATACGGATTTTATCGCGTTGTTTATTTGACACTGTTACAAAATTTTTTGAAAAACTGTTTCACTACTATAATCACTATTAAACTTTACAAATTTTTAAGCTAATTAAATTATTGAAACTATTAAAACTATTTATACTATTACTATACTATTATACTATTTAGATTTATTTTTACAAGAAACACCTGGACGCCGAGCTTCAACATGTCAAGCAAGTACTGCAAGACAACAAGCTCCAACAGCCGCGCCGCTGTCACAGATCCCGAGAAAAGCCAGCCACAGTCGAGCGCCAGCCTGCTATACTACCTTATGTGAAGGGTGTCACTGACAAGATTGGCTACATCTTGAAGCGAGCTTCAATCAATACATACTTCAAGCCGCCAGCGAAGATAAGTTAATTTTTACCATCTGTCAAGTGCCAACTACCTTTACAAGATGCAGGGGTCTATAAAATAGATTGTGACTGCGGACTCTCATACATTGGTCAAACCAAGAGAAGCATAGGCACCCGCATAAAAGAACACATAGCTGATGTAAAACACCAACGCTCGTTGAAGTCTGCTGTGTGTGAACATGTGCAACAGGGGACCAACCACTACCTGAGATTTGACAAACCACAGATGCTCGCTAAAGAACACCGATTCCTGCCAAGGATGCTTCGCGAGGCTATTGAAATCAAGAAACATCCTAATTTCAATAGAGAAGATGGTTGGAGTGTACCACCAGCTTGGGATCCAGTAATTCAAATAGTCAAACCCAAGAAGAAGCAAACCACAGCTAGACTTCATGATACTTTGAGCTCATTCTGCGTAAATAGAAACACCCATGATTAAATTATGTTCGGGTACTTTGAAATAACTACACTGGAACATTGAGACAACTACCATCTTAGTCTCCCCGTGACCATGGCTGCTGAAAAGCAACCGAAACGTCGGGGAAAGTGTAAAAATAAATCTAAATAGTATAATAGTATAGTAATAGTATAAATAGTTTTAATAGTTTCAATAATGTAATAGGTTAAAAAATTTGTAAAGTTTAATAGTGATTATAGTAGTGTAACAGCTTTTCAAAAAATTTTGTAACAGTGTCAAATAAACAACGCGATAAAATCCGTATATAGTAGTTTAATTTCAATGAATAACATTCGCGTAAACAGAAGACAATATAATATAATATGTTTCTCTTTAACGGGTATATTCTTAATACGTTAGGAAAATACCCGGCCCTTTGGGAGGCTTACACGGAGACATGGGTCCAACATGAAGAGGCCCTTCGAGAGTTTTAATCAAAGGTGGGAGGGAACACCTACAGCGGCACTAGCCGCAGCAGGCGTAGGACTATTGCTACGTATGGATTCTAATATATATTATGGGCTATGGGCTATGGTTATGGGTGTTTGATGGACTGGTATACAATATATTATTGTTATTATTTAATAATACAATATTTATTTGCCAAATGAAGTAATACACATTCAACACATATTAATTATTAATATTACTAAAGAAAATGTGGGCAATAATCTTTTTCCTCTGTCTGCCACTTTGGATGTATCTGCAAAGCGGTAAGCAATTCTACTACTTTTAGATAGTGAAAATATAATAATAATAATAATCTTTATTTATTCAAAAAGTTACAGATAGATAGACATATACATTTATTATATCTTCTCCTTAGCCTTTATTATTCCCAAGTCACTTGGGGTCGGCTTTCTAGTCTAACCGGATTTGACTGGATATCAGTTTTTACACGGAGCGACTGCCATCTGACCTCCGCAACCCGAAGGCTAACGATACCCTAAGGCTAGACCAGTGTCAGAATATTAGAGGGCACTGACTTTCCTATAACGACTGCCATAGATGTTTATGGCAGCCGGGACCGACGGCTTAACGTGCTCTCCGAGGCACGGAGCAGGCGATAATTGTCAGTCAATACGCACATAATTTCGAAAAGTTATAAAACTTCCGAAAGTCAGAGGTTCGTGACGTGGGTTCGAACCCGAGACCCTCTGCATTGCAGTCTGTTGGTCTCCCCACTGAGCTATCGCTGCATCATTTATTATATGTATATATATGCTAAAATGTTTTATTATATATACAATAAAAGGATTAACATAACAATTTTGAAGATCCATTGTAGCAGAAATCTGTATACAAATATCTTGAAACCCTGTTTCTTAAACTAGAATAGGACCTGTATTATAAGAGACAGAAATATACATACATATGTAGGTGCCTATCCTCAGGTTTAAATAGATGTGAGACAATGTTTGTTTCTATCGGCTAATCAGCGTTCTCAATTTCTGGCATTTGAACGTTGTCAATTAAAGTAAATTAATTAAGTGAGATGTGATAACCAGGATTTTAGTAAATAGAAATCCACGGTTAGTACTGTCAGTCTATTCCTGTAAGTAGTACCAGCAGTGTGATATTTTTTTATATAATTTTAAAAATCGAATAAGTAGTTTTTAATTTAAATCCGTAAGGATTTAAATTAAAAACTACTTATTCGATTTTTATTACAAGCAATCAAATCTTTGCTCTTTATAATATTAGTATAGATAATGGTTAGTATATACCAATGGTGGAAAAGCCTGAATACGTTGAAATTGGCCAAAACTTTAGGACAACTTTCCGTGCGTTCTAACACGCTATAACTTATACGAATTAAAGTTTGCTTCCGGAAAAAGTTAGGTAGATTTTCTTTAGCAAAAATTCAGGATATACTTCAAATATATGTATGTTTAAATTGATTAGATTATGTATTATTGTATTTTTGTTGATACTGAGAGTTTATATTAAACGCTCAATATTTAATCTAAGATGATTTTTAGCAGTAAGATGAACAGAAAAATCTTTTCTTTTGATGCTCAAAGCTCCTGACGTTCGGTGCATTAGGCTCGAATTATGTGCGAGTTCTATGTCTATATCTCTAATAGATTTTTCCTGTAGCTTTGCTCGCATAAATGAAGGTTATGTTAGTAACAGTGTTTTTACTGGATGAAGGGTGTCCCTTTCTGTTCCTCTTACAACGATCGGTCGAGTATTAAAGTGTGAAAGCATTACAAACAAATAAACTCTCATTCGCATTTATAACATAAGTTTGGCTACTTGACGATCCTCGGTCTTGCTGTTGAAAGCGTCTACAGGCTACTAGTGTTACGGTACGACGAAAACTCGCTCGTAGTCCAGCGGCAAAACTATCTTGCTAACACTTGCTTCTTGCTGTACTCCAACTTGTTACTAAATAGTTTCTAACTCAATTTCCTTCTTGCTTCTAGTCACTGGTTAGGCAAGCGTCTTATACTCGCAAATGATTTAATATTTTAACAAAATCTTATTGGGTTGTTCTATTTGAAAATTCATAGCACGGCGATTGGACATGTAAACAATAGATTTATATATATAGGTATTATACATTTTTAAGACAGTTTCTACATTTATGTTAATCCTTCTCATGGGGAAAAGTGCCAGCCCGAATTGCACAGAGTGCGGCACTCTTGACGATTTTCATCACCTGTTGGTGGAGTGCGTCAGAACCCAGGAGCTAAGAAATATAATGCTTCAATCTTTTGAAATACGTATGATGGATGTTGGTGCCTTCATTAGTATTTTAGCTGAGCCCCTGTCTAAAGCAGCTATGTTAGTTTATAAGATAATAGATAAGGTTGACTTAAGGTAGAATATGAAGAGTTATTAAGTTTAGGGTGTGATGGAGCTAGGGTTGCCAACATATTTTCGACGAAATACAGTATTTTTAAAATAAGCTATAACAAAATATAGTACATTTATAAAAATATACCTAGTATTTTACGGAAAATCATTTATTTGTGATCTACTGTTTTTTTAAATTTATACGGTATATTTATTATGTACGGATATATGCATTCGCATCAGTAGTACAGCTATACAGGAGCGTCGATAGTATTTTGCATAAAGGTTTTGGTTTGTTGTTTTTCGTGGTTGAAATATAGTATTTTAGCATACTATATATTTCTTCAACAGTATATAGTACGCAGACTCGAAATATAGTAAAATACTATATATTACGTATAGTACGTTTGGCAACCCTAGATGGAGCTGACATGGCCGTGTGTGGCTAAAAGCGTGTTGCGGTGATCTTGCAAACATTAACGAACACAAAATGTACTCAGAACAATTATTGCTGAATCACTGAAATAATTGTCCCGTGTGGGATTAGATCCAATAATCGCTCGCTACTCATGCATAGCTTATGCATATATTGTATGTCGGTTAAGTTGACCGCAATGCAAAAATAAAAAAATCTATGAAAATATTTATATTGTCAGTATTAGGTCACACATTGGCTCATTCTGGGAAAATACCTTCTGTATGAAGTGAAAAAAATTTTCATGTACATACATTGAACCATAAACAGCTGGTAAAATTCGCTACCTTTGACATATTGTTTCATATAATAGTCATAAGTGATGACTACATAGCGCGTATAAAAATAGTCTTACCCAATTCAATAGCAACTGAAAAAAACTGTATTTCTATCATAGTTCGTGTACGTACACACAGTACTACCATGCCATTCGTCGAATAAAGTCTGATGTGTCCAACGAATCAGTTGGAATATAGGTTGCGAGATTTCTGCGGTTCTATCCCAATGTGTCATTTCCCTTGGGACCGTTTCTGAACTGATTTGATATCTTTGCGTTCGTAAACCGACCTCTGTTTCAGTTTTATTGTCACTTACAAGTGTTTACTGCAACATATTTTGCAATGAACGTAGATTTTGTAGCACTTTATTATATTTTATTGTATTATCAATATTATCATACATACTAACTTATTGCGCTTATGCATGCTAAATTCTGTTTGTTGACTTATACTCTTGACTTGTGTATGTCAAGTCAACAAGAAATATACTTTTTCGATTTGGTATCGATATCGATCCGTTAGGTACTCCTAACGGATCGATATCGATACCAAATCGAAATAGTATCTTTCATGCCTAGAAAACGAGATACCTATCCTTATCCTTACTAATATTATAAATGCGAAAATGAGTTTGTTTGTTTGTTACGCTTTTACGCCTTACCTACTCAACCGATCAACATGTAATTTTGCATACACGTTGTCAGGGGTACAGAATAGGACATAGGGTACCTTTCATCCAGAAAAAAGAACTGTTGCAAACCTAACCTAACCTAACCTACATTAAAGCGAGCGAAGCCGCGGGTGAAAACTAGTATCTTAATATTTAAAACAATAATCTGACGTCTCGTTAATTCTTCAGCATAAGATTGTGTTTAGGTTTATGTGCCACCGTATGATCGAGTTCGATTCCTGGATTTGGCAAAGTGTAATTACGTTTTTCTGTTAAGAAATCCTCAGTAATAGCAAGGAGTTTAGGTAGGTATGAGCCCGGTAAACAGCAATAGCCTTGCCTCCTCAATTACGTTGGATGAAAAACCTTGCTGGCGAAATATGGGTGTAATACTGATATTGCAGAGAAACTAAAAATAAGTATTACAGCCTGCACATTAGGACATATAGTGCGTGATTCGATGCATGTACATATGACGTTATAAAATTACAAATAGATGTATAAATCACTCAATTTCCATATTCAAACAGCACTGCACACCGTTTGCCGAGCTAAAATTAAACTTGAACGTAACAACCAAAACACACATAACAACTTGACCTCTTTACACCATCAATGGCCGCACAGCTAACGGTTCACTTTATACTGGTATTTAATGGTACAAAAGTGACGTCACAAGCTTGAGTGTTTACATGCATGCTAGAGCCGCCTAGGTAAAGCTAACAAAGGCAGAAGTGTGTACTTAGCATAAATATCAAAGCCTGCGCCCTGTTTTACTGCAGTTTATTTTGATGTTTGTTAGTCTATAAGTCTAGGTAGGTAGTCATAATCGAAGCAAATAGAAAGAATTAAGTTAGCATATATGTAGGTCTATTTCAAAATTCCCACTGTGAAAAATTATCTTACCACATAATGTTATTCATTTATAAATGACTAGATGTGCCTGCGGTTTCACTCGCGTTTATAGTTACTGTGCGGCCAGCGTGGGTCGTAATGTGATGTTATATAGCCTATAGCCTTTCTCGATAAATAGGCTATCCAACACTAAAATAATTTTTCAATTCGAACCGGCAGTTTCTGAAATTAGCGCGTTCAAACAAACAAACTCTTCAGCTTTATTATTTTAGTATAGATTTTACGTACATTCCCAGACACACGTCTGCAAGTCATCGTAAAGGTAGGTGAGGAAAATTATACCCATATTTCGCCATTTATATTTTGATTGACACCTAATAAGGGCTTAGTCTGAAGCCTTTGGAATCTACTGGACATATAACCTCAGCTCTTAGACAGTCAGATTTTTCACGATGTTCAAGGTGAAACGTCAGAGGCCTTGGGATCGAACTCGAAATCTCTACGTTGCAGTCCAACGGCTTAACACTAAACTATTGCTGCCTAATTTTATATAAATAAAAATTTCAGTAGTAGCATGCAGTCTAAAACAGTGTCCGGTAAATGGCAATACGCCTTAGGCGCCTTTTATCATGGGACCTAAAGCGAAGAAGACTATTTAATTATAACCAAGCCAAATAAAGATGTCGTGACTCTTTGTTTACATACACATATCACGTAAGAATTCATGCCACCATTCTCCAATAGTCGTATAAAAATTATATTGTTTACCACAAGCACGGTATTATGTGCACTGCGCTTCTAATAAAGACGTAAGTCATAATAATATTCGTGTCATGTCACCGAAAGTGTTGAGCCCAAGTGACATTTCGACAATATAAGGGTTTCGTCATGTGTAATTGTCACTGACACGGTTGGATTTTATAGATTATGACAAGGGTGTGCCTAGTAGGTAGCAGTGTGCCTTGGTTCCGTATTCTGTGTTTAAATGTAAGTGATTGTTTTTATTCGAAGCTTTTATAGGCCCCTTTGTTTATAGGGACGATTCATCTTAGTCTGGGTTTGACGATGCACAAAAACGATGTCATGAAAGACAAAAAATTTCGTAAAAGCCATTACTGTTCATTGAACCACGTAGACGGCTCACATTTTTTGACGTAATGGTATTTCCTAAATATAATAAAGTATATATGACATTTTTGGAGTTTTTCATGTGGTTGCAACTTCTCGTATTTGTTAATCTAGGTCATTAGACTACTTGCGTGTCAAACTTCATTAAAACCCATGCTGCGTCATTGAGTAATAAATTCAAACATTGCTATGTATGGAGTATAGGTTCTACAGATGAGCCTAGAAAAGTGTTAGTGGAATTTTCTGTTAAAAATTCTCAGTAGCAACACAAAGCCTAGAATCTTGCCAGATAGACGGCAAAGAGGCTCGCCCTCTATTTCGCAGAAACTAAAACCATAACTGGCGAAATGTGGATGTAACATTCCTTTGCCTATCTCTTGGTGACCCTTTTTTTAACGACATCGCCCGTTCTAGGAATATGTTTTGTATAGAGAGGGCCTTTTCAATAATTTAAACAACAGACGCAAATAACAGTCTGTTAAGTATGTACCTATCTATGTTTATGAAAAAAAGGAATTATTAATTTTTGCAGACGAATCTTATACGACAATCGTCACTACATATTATAAAACAAAGTCTCCCATCGCGTCTGTCTGTCTGTTAGTGCGTGATTTATAAGGCAGGTTTAGGTGTATAATTTGTTAAGGTTTTGTAATAGCCATGCGGAGCTGGGGCAGGTCGCTAGTAATAATTATGATGCTGTTAAAAAGTATTATTTAAATAAAACTGAGAAGATGTAAATGCTTTTCATTATATAGATAAATCTCATACAAATTTCATGTTCCGGAACAGAACTATTGTAACATATGTTGAAAATATAATCGATTTCTCCTTTCAAACTTCCAAAGTAGGTCGCCAAAGACCAGCTGGGTCAGAAATCTACTATAACACAACATACAACAAACATATATCATTTACATACAATTAGTCACGCCCAAAGTTCTCACAAACTAACAATCAGTTTTCAATTGATTTAAACAAAGGGTCTATCAAAGCAGTCGCTGCCTATTCCGTAAAAGTTTTAATCTCGAACTCCA
This sequence comes from Catocala sponsa, assembly GCA_963564715.1. Lineage (NCBI taxonomy): Eukaryota > Metazoa > Arthropoda > Insecta > Lepidoptera > Erebidae > Catocala > Catocala sponsa. Next base: position 6,204,319 of record OY751337.1, read on the forward strand.
ATATTAAGTACCTGGTCTACTTTGGAAGTAAACATACAAATAAAGTTTTCATGCGGGTGCTCTGTGTGCAATTGCAATGGAAGGAAATACAATACTTGTATGATCTCTATTTGGAATGCTGATCGATTCATTGTCACTGATTATTATTATTCGGATAACAATCGAATACTAGAAACAAAATTTGATGATAATATGTTGCTGAGTATTGCTCCATCGTAGATACTGAATATCGTTTGTTTTAGGTCTTCTCTCTTCAACCATCATACTTTTATGTCCCTTTTAAACACCCTTGATGTCTGCTTGTAATTACTGTTAGGTAATTAAATAAACAATGAATGCATTCCAGTCTTGAACTTCTAATCGATATCCGCATATCTTTACTTTACCTATTAAGTCCTCTTGGGTATAAATAATAAAAGTATGCAGCACGTATCTTAAAATTTTGTTTTAAATATATTTATTAACTTAAGTACACACAGCAAAATAGATCGGTTTGCAGGGCACACCAACATAGATGTTGGTGTGCGTGTAATCAACGTGAGTATTACTTCGCGTATTTGTTAGTGTTATGTCAATAGCCCGTTGTTAACGCACACACTTGCAATTTCTGCTCACTTTAAATCCCTCGCGTGTCGTTTGCACCTATGCGGTGCATAAGCGCCAAGGCCTTTCCTTTCACTATTTTTGCCAGACATTCAACGGGTTTGTTGCAGGGAATCAAGCTTATTTTTAGCTAAGATGATAATTCTCTCCGTGGCGCATTAGTCGAGCGTACAGTAGATAAAGTTTTGCGTCGCCGGCGCCGTAAGTTCAAATCCGACTGCCGAATGGTCAATGTTTTTGTATGTTTTATAAAATATTTACATTTGTTTGTTCAAATCATTGCTTAACTATTAACAAGTCTTCTTTATATTTGGTTTGAAATATATTTATTGTCTACCCTCTAAAAATGACAAATCATATATAAGTTAGTAGTTTAAGTTCATCGTCATAATGCTATTGACTATCGGACTTTCGTTACGTTTTTAGACATTATACCCTGCGTGTTTTTAGAAGTGCTTATATTTGCGAATCAATATGAATCACTTAAATACACTTTTAGGAACTGAGATAATTATTTTGCATGAGCAAAACGTTTCAATTAGTGAAATTGCGAGGCGCTTAAAGATATCGGTGAGTAATAAAATGTTATTATGTTTAGAAGTTTAATATGTTTAAGTAATCCAAATGTTATTTATTGTTGTTTTTTGTAACAATATTTTATTATTGTTCACAGAGAAGAACTGTGCAATTGTGGGTCCATCGTTATGCAGATTCGGGAAGCATTGACCCTCACCGACCGGGACCAAAGGCTGGATTTGCATACACTGATACTTATGCGCAGCACCGTGATATTGTTGCTAGGCATATGAGTGAGCCCTTCCTCACTACTCGTTCCACGGCGACTAAACATGACGTGACATTACAAACTGTACGGAACCACCTGCGTGCAGCTGGTGTGAAATGTCGTAGGCCAGCCAAGAAAATTTTGCTGTCAGATATTCACAGGCAAAACCGGGTACGCTACGCAAGGGAATATATAGATTTTGATTGGTGTAATAATATCGTTATATTTAGTGATGAAAAATGTTTTAAGTCTGACAAGGACGGTCGTAAAATATTGTGGCGAGCGCTATAATAAAAAAAACATTCTTCCATGCAGGTCTAGTGGCCGCATTACTTTGGGATATTGGGGATGGATGTCATCAATGGGTCCAGGTGAATTAGTGCAGGTAGGGGGTCGCAATACCAGTCAAGGTTACTTGGACGTTTTAAAAAACCTGATGCTACCAACTGTGCGCGTTGTATACCCGCAAGAACACATTTACTTGCAAAGTTGGTTAAACGTCCAATAAAAATTTACTGTTATTGAATGGCCATCAAAAAGTCCTGATCTGAACCCCATTGAAAATCTATGGGGTCATATGGTGCTAAACTGGGACTCATCTGAAGTCAGGTCTAAATCGAATTTAGATAATATCGTTACCTCGACATGGGAATCGTTTCGTGGCACTGATTTGTGTGGGAACATGGTTGCTAGCATGAGGTCACGATTGCAACAAGTAATAGATAGCGAAGGCGCACCAATCGGCTATTAAAAACAATAATAGGGGTAATTAAATTTGTTTTATGTGAGTGATGTTATTGTTACTGAGATTATAATTTAGGATACCTGTGTCTTAATATTTAACTTACTAACATGTTTATTCATATCACTAATAACTAAATTACCCACTTGAATATAGAAAATAACGTCAATTCTCGTCAGACTTAGAATATTTGTCATGCACAAAACTTTATAACATGTAATTATAATTTAAAAAAACACCTTGTCAATAAATATTGTTCATTTCTTATTACAAATTGTTTAATTTTTACTTCCATATATTTTTCTCGAATATCTATAATCAATTTATATATTATATATAAATACATATAATATAATCAGGTAAATTACAAAAATGAAAATTAATTTATATTACTTATTATTATATATAATATATTATATATAAATATATATAATAATATAATCAGGTAAATTGCATAAATAAAAATCAACACAATGAAAAAATAAAGTTGACGCCGGCTGTGAGATTCGACCCAGAGTCATTCGGTTTGCCAGCCGAATGCTTATACACCTATGCCACAGGCCCGATTAGAAAAGTGGTAACATTTATGCTTCATATTCCCTGCAACATTAATGTGAGCAGAAATTGCAAGTGTGTGCGTTGACAACGGGCTATTGAATTGACATAACACTAACAAATACGCGAAGTAATACTCACGTTGATTTCACGCACACCAACATCTATGTTGGTGTGCCCTGCAAACCGATCTATTTTGCTGTGTGTACATAATATATTCAATTTATACATTTTTGCCCCATTTTTTGACATAACCAGTTTTGCACTATAATAATAATGTACTTCAGACCGAATTTCGGTCACGGCGGCCAGTCCTAACGGAGACTGGCCAACTGCGCAGAAGATATTGCACAAGTGTGTGCGCAAACACAAGTGCACTCTCTGTTCCCTCACTCTCATGATCCGATGGGACGGTAATCCGACACGACCGGAGAGAGACCAGGCGCAGGACCAACGGCTTTACGTGCTTTCCGAGGCACGGAAGTGTCTAACACCAACAACTTCCTAACTCCGAGCTGCTATTTAGATTTTTTACCAGAAAAACCCAATAACTTTTTGTTGGCTCGACCCGGGATTCGAACCCGAGACCTCATACACAGCAGTCGCATTCACTACCGCTGCGCCACGAAGGAAGTACTTATTATAAAACGGATACTTTACAAGCAATGAACACGTAGTACACCCAGGCAGAATAACTATTTGTGGCATTACACACATTTTTATCTTTTGTCAAATATATAGTACTAGATGATCCCGCGGTTTCACCCGCGTTTATCGTTACTGCGCCACCCCCGTGGGTCGTAGCGTGATGTTATATAGCATATAGCCTTCCTCGATAAATAGGCTATCCCACACTAAAAGAATTTTTCAAATCGAACCAGTAGTAATCACGCAGAATAAACCAGGAGAAACATCGTTTGTACTATGTCTGTAATGGGTAATTATTTTGCTGCAATGTTATTTTAAAACTGCGATATCTCCTAAGATATTCATTGAAATCGAATGATGTAAAGGGCAATTTTGTTTTAAATTAAATACTTGTGCTGAATAACATATTTATTTGGATAAGGATTAATATCATGTTATAAAAATACCTTCGCAAATTATGCATTATTTTAGAACAAATTTGGTTAATATAAAAATGGTTATAGTGAGCCAACCTTAAAAGATAGACATATGCTGTCGCAGACTTTTTTTTAGAACTTTTAAAGGGGAACAATTCTGTCATACATGATTTTTGCGAAACTTTAACTGTTTACGCAGCGCACGCAGCGGAAGCTCTCAAAAGGAAAAAATACCCTCCGAATTTGAAACATTCTTCATTGGTGCTCAGCTCCTATTGATCTTAGCGTGATGATATATAGCCTATAGCCTTCCTCGATAAATGGGCTATCTAACACTGAAAGATTTTTTTTAATAATAATAATAATATTTCCCCTAGTAAGCTACAAATCAACCGACAAAAGAGCTGTCTTTTATTAAAGCCGACGATCTGCAGTACCTACTGATAAAAAATGTTATAACAAAATATGTAAAATGTTATCACCATATTGATCCTAGATAACCTTTGTTACTGATAGGTATTGATAGCCGATGTTCCTACAGCTGAGCTCGCATCTTTAATAATACGAATGATTTGTTAGATTCCTATTGGAAGGTTTAAGCTTCGATTTCTGTACTGTGATACTATTAAGGTTTCGTGTGTCGTTTCAGCTCCGATTTCTGTACTGTGATACTATTAAGGTGTCGACTTTCTCGTGTAAGTTGTAGTTCTTGTTGGTTTTATGGAATAGGATTGCGATTTATTTCAGATTATGAGGTCTATAATTGGATTCTCGGATCGGGTAATTTAACATATGAAAATTCTCAGTTGCAGCATGATGTCTGCAAATGAATCCGGTATATGACATAAGGCTTTTTCCTTATTACGTGGTTACGTTACAATTCTGATTTTAGGTTCCATTATAGCGATTGACCGTACTGCGGTAAAGCGGGCACATTCAAAGTGGTCGAAATTCGACCATATTTGAATAAAATTTTAAGTTTAATCGTTATTAGGGTTTTATTGTCAATAACTATACCCTTATAATCACATTTCATTTAGTCACCTACTCCACATACATTGATGAAATGATTGCATACTTTTGTGAATAAAATTGAATCATTTTTATTGAAATATCACTATTTTGTATGGATACAAAAGTAGGAGTGAAATGAAATCTACAATTTAATTGATAAATATACTTTTATTTGCACTAATTAATTCAAATATTATGTTTATTACTTTAACGAACAGATTATTTTAACTATATCTTTTATACATGTTTGCTATTATATAACTTCTTCCAATCTGTGTTATTCTGTTAAGGATAGGACGATGATAGGAAAAGTAGGAATCGAATGGGAGTGTTTCAAGTTAATGTGTCTCGAAAAAGTCAAATCGATGGTTGTTCCTCTCAGCGTTGTTGACTTATTAACATCTGATGCGCATTCGAGATTGTACATATCTTTCATGAATTTAGGGAATGTTTCATCATTTTTCACGTTTGTGTTGAAGTCGCCACAAAGAAGAATTGGTACATTGGTATCAACTTGCATGATCAGATGCACATACTGGCTGTTGTGCACATACGGAAAAGTGCTTGGTGCAGCAATACATGTAATCACATATGTTTGATAAATAAATTGTAATCACCTATGTTTGACAAATAAACGAATTCTATTCTATTCTATTCTATTCTACACTAATGTTTGAGACTCTTGCTCCAGGATGAATATACACTGCGCAAAGTACAATTTTAAACGTTGTATCAGCAGTGAAGCATGTAATTTCAGCCAAGCACACGTCGCCCGTGTTTTTGATGAGACGAGTTGTGTCCGACAATGCAACGTGGAGAACTTTGACCGTGGATGTCGATGATAATTTTCGATAAATTGCTACTCCACCAGCTGCATTTGTATCAGAATCTGATCGATTATTCTGCCGGGTTACACACTCATAATTATTGATTGAAACTGGATCACAATTGTCACGCATCCACGTTTCAGTCAACACCAAATAATCAGACTTTGGTGTCACTGTATCCGTTTCAATATCCGCTGAGTGAGCAGACAAACTCTGAGAATTAAGGTTTGTCACTATAGTTTGTCCAGCGTTGTTACCGTCATCACAGAATTTTACTGTTTTCTCAGTAATTGTTTGAAGTGCGTGTCCACGGAGTCGAATGTATTCGATACGGATATCTTGCGTAGTCTGTGAGTCGATTCCATCCCGTCCGTGTTTGAAGATAAAAGGAGCATCATTGTCCGTGATGATGTGCAAGCCGTCTATATATATTCGTTACCCGACTTAAAAAGTCGGCTGGTTTTTTTTCGATAACTTCTACAATTGTCATCATATTCCTACGAATTTACACAAAACCTTTAACGAATTATACACTCAAACCTTCCTCGTGAATCACTCTGTCTATTGTAGAAAACTGCATGAAAATCCTTTCAGTAGTTTTTGAGTTTATCGCGTACAGACATCATCATTGAGTTTATCATGTAGTGAAGAATAAAGAAGGCATTAGAAATATAACTTAGCCTGTCATAATGTTGTCTTCCGTTTACGCGAATGTTATACATTGAAAATTAAACTACTCTATGTGGCTTTTATCACATTGTTTATTACAGTAACTGGTAAACACTTTTACTTCTATTGCAGCTATTTAAATTATTAAAACCATTTAGATTTAAGTTTACACTCCGATCGTTACGTTACAATGAGCGTAACGGGACAAGGAGCGTAACGGGACAGTGAGCGTAACGGGCAATGAGTCATCCTTTTTCGTGCGTGCAGCCTTCGTTCATCGATTTATTAGACGTTGTCACGTCAATAACATGTCTTTGATGTAGTATCGTACCTTTTAACGTTGTGTTAGTCACTACTCACTATGTACATAACAAAATTCTTTTCAACTATGCTTTATTTTATACTAAGTTTAGTAACAGAATAATAAAATGAGCATTGTATGATAGATCTAAGACAGGTAGGTATGTTATTATAAACAATTTATTATAACTTCACATCGGAATTAAAAGTAGGTAATGGTAATAAATGATTTCATAAACAAACATTTATTAAAGGATATCGGTGTCTATAAAATAAGCGGGTATCGAAAAGTTACATTAAACACAACATGGACATACATAACATTCTTTTACGTACTTATAAAATCGATTGTAGGTCAAATATTGCATTTTTTTTATTGACACATCTGTATAACTAATCTTTGCATTTCGCGAATCGATTGTTGTGCGCATGCGCGCCTCGTCGGCACCGGCGCGCGCCGGCGAGGCGAATCACAGCGCGCCTTTACACGCGTTAGAGCGAGATATTGGTAAGTAACTAGCATGCGCATGCGCAGTATGACGGCTGAGCAGCGAGTTGAATAGTTGATAAGCTTTATTTATCTATATATATAAAGGAAGATTTCCTGACTGACTGACTTAGAGACAACGCACAGCCTAAACCGCTGGTCGTAGGAACTTGAAATTTGGAGAGCATGTGTGTTTTAATTTGTAGGGGTGTACTAAGAAAGGATTTTTTGAAATTCCATTCCTAGGGGGGAGTTAGTGGGGTGAAGTTTATATGGAATTTGCTCATTTCTGGACTTATAAGTATAAAAATAGGTATACAAGTTATTGATTATAATTGAAAATGATCTGTGTAGGTAAAATGGACACAACTTCCCCTAAAAAGGTAAAATGCGGGGTAAAGTTTGTATGGAAATTTTCTCATTTCTGGATTTAGAAGTATGAAAATTGGTATATTGGGTCCTGATTACAAAAAAAATAATCTATGTAAGTGGAATGGACAGAACTCCCCCCTAGTGGGTTAAAATGGTGGGTAAAGTTTTTAACGAAATTTTCTCATTTCTGGACTTAGCAGTATGAAAATTGGTACATAAGTTTTTGATTACAATTGAAAAATATCTGTGTTATAAAAATTCTTTCACCATTAGTAAGCTACATTATCACCGAGTAACATAGCTATATTTTATTTAATAAATAGTGCCGTTACCTACTTTTACGCGAGCGAAGCCGCGAGCAGAAGCTAGTTAACACTATTCTAATAATTGCGTAGTGTTTAAAATCAGTGATGGCTTAATTAAATTACAATGTGTCATCCATAATAAACAGCCTACAATTCTGGTAGAACTTGCAAAGTACCTAACTAAGTGTAAGACGCGTTTGTAGTATAAAGTAGGTATAAGGGCGTAATGTACATAACATTCCGCCCTTATACCTTGTGTGATTGAAATAAACATCGGCAATCGAATACGAGCCAACGACTAGTGTGATTGCGCCTTAAGTCTTGGCTTGCCCTCTTCGGCATCAAGTAGGTATTATTTTAAATTAATTAATAGAAGTGCAAAATAATAAGTGTGAAAATAAGTTGTGTAAGGCGAACTTCCGGTTTCAATATCCCGCCAGAGTGTCCTCAACGTTACGCCAATTATTTAAATGCGCGGCATATTAGCCTATCACTCCAGAGTCTCCAGACGTGTCGTAATAACGACCAACAGGAGCGCGCATTGGCCGCGCGCTGCAGCACAGCGATTCGCGGGGAATAGAAATGGCGTGAGGTCGAGAGGGGTTATTCGTAAGACACGCGTTGTGCTTGTAACCATAACATTGTTTTTAGTGTGATATCTTGTAAAGCGATGTGTATTGTACAATTCTCATTGTCATGTACCCAAATATAAGTTTGTTTGTATATCTGTGCGTTTCAATTATATACGCCTCTTACAGTTTTTGATTTGTTCCTGTCGAGGTTAAGTTATCAAAATTAAACATTGTTTCTCAGTACCTACCTAGTTCGTACGTAATTTATTTTCGCGTTTTTTTTTGTTGTATCGTATTAGAAATCACCGGCACTACCACCTGTTTTCGTTTTCGGAAGCGTTTCCCTAATACCCTGTAGGTATATACAACAAACCTGAAACTACGACGACGACTATAAGACACTATAAAATTCAATACAGTAAAACTAAATAATTACTAAAGATACGTTATGACACGGCGAGACCGAAAGGGATCTTTGTCCCAGCTTATGCTACAATGAAGGATTGTTACACACATGTATAGGCGGCAATAGACAAGCTGGACACACAAAGCTATAATTAAATATACCGTAGCCATAAACCGTATAAATATGGTGCTATATATGGTGGTATATAGGTAAGCTTACAAGCTTTACATTCTTTATGGCCATGACATACATGTCATGACCATAGAGAATTGTATTGACAGCTATTAGAATCTATGGCACATACACAAATGTCAAATGTATTGGCTTCTTAGATTTATTGTATAAACATAGCTTGCTTTTAATTACATAATACAGGAATCTGCACATTCTAGAAGTAATGATATACTATGAGTAAATTAACAAAACCACATGCAGACAGAGATCCAACTTTACCCGGGGCTGCACCACAGCATGTGTACAGTAAAGAAGAGGAACAAACGAAGAGGTTTATACAGTACTTTTACGATAGAGAAAAGAGCGAATACTGTGGCAGAACCTTAAAGAGTTGGGTATATATAATTGGGTACGCAATATTTTATTTAATCTTCCTTACAACCTTTTTTCTTGTAATGCTATATTTCTCACTACTTTTGCTTAAAAAGGTAGTAGTCTTTCGCAATTTAGATATCCAAACATTAATTTATCCTGAAGCTGGCATTGGACTTACTGCTACACCGACATACGAAAGCAGTTATCCATTAATTTGGTATAAACATGGAGAGAAAAATGACTTCAAAAAATATGTGCAAGCAATTGACAATCTTCTGAACATGAGGGACGCAGTGAATTTGGGTCCGTGTGGAAGTCGTCCTTACGGTTATGGCAAGAGTCCTTGTGTTATCATAAAAGTTAACAAACGATTTCACTGGTCTGGTAAACCGCTGCAGGATAACTCGACAATGATGGAATTGGTTCCACCTGAAGTTAAAAGATGGATGAAGACAGACAAAAACAGACTTTGGTTGCAATGTAACGGATATCATTCTTATGACAGGGAACACATTGGTAAGATAAAGTACTACCCCGATCCGCCTGGATTGGATTCTGGCTTGTTTCCTCTAGATAAAAATGATCAGTCTCCGCTGGTGGCGATTCAAATTTTAAACTTTACTATAGGAATATCTTTAGCTATAGAATGTAAGCTTTGGTATGAAAATGGCCCATCGAGCACAGAATTTGTATTGTACGTAGTTCCAAACGATAGCACTGTATTTACAGAACCGAATAATAATGTATAATATATAAAGGTGTTTTAATTTATAATTGGTTTTAGTTCTAACTCCCAAATTAAATAGAGGAGTGTTATACATTTTACGTATGTGTCTGAGGCATCGTATCTCCCAAACAGATGAACCTACATTGATTTAATTTTCTTTGCATATTATAAAACAAAGTCCTCGGCTGCGTCTGTCTGTCTGTCGGTTGTTCGCGATAAACTCAACAACTACTGCACCAATTTACATGCTGTTTACACCAATGGATAGAGTGGTTCTCGAGAAAGGTTTTAGTATATAATTTGTTAAGTTTTTTATAGATTGGCTAAAATATAACGATATTTGTTGGAGATGTCGGAAAAAATAAGCCGTCCGGGAGCTTTCAAAGAAAACGCTGCCTAAACCCTTTGAGATATAACAAAATAATGTACTGTGGAATTGTGTATCTTATATAGGTCTACAGAAAGTCCGCGATGGCATATGTCTATCTCTTAAGAATAATATACTATATCCACTTTAATACTTTAAAAAATGGGCAATTATAAAGCGGTAATTGGAAAGCTATTTACACAAATACGGTATTAATCCTTATCATTTTTAATACATTAGTTGGCTTAAGCCTTTCATGAAGATTATTTTACCCCTTTACACCATGCAAATTAAATGAATACCTTAGGAGATATAGCAAAATCAAAATAATGCGCAACGAAACTAATTTCGAGTAATGAAGGTAAAATGTTTCTTTTAGATGCCCCTAGAGGCACAGGTAAAACATTTTTAATAAATTTACTATTAGCAAAAGTACGATCCGACAGAAAAATTGCCCTAGCTGTGGCATCGTCCGCCATAGCAGCCACACTTTTGGAAGCTGGGCGAAGCGCCCATTCCACATTCAAACTGCTATTAAAAATATGTAGTGATGACGTCACTAGCATTTGCAATATTTCTAAACAGAGTAATGCCGGAAAATTATTGAGAGATTGCATTGAAATTAAACTACTATATACGGATTTTATCGCGTTGTTTATTTGATTGCAATTTGATTATTTGGGATGAGTCTATTATGTCTCATAAAGCTTCAGTTGAGGCATTAGACAGGACAATGCGAGATCTGCGCAACAGTAACTGCCCAATGGGTGGTTGTACTGTTTTATTTTCTGAAGATTTCCGTCAAATTTTACCAGTTATAACTAGGGGAACGAGAGCAGATGAAGTCAATGCATCGCTCAAAAGATCGTATCTTTGGCCACATATAACGAAATGTAAACTTAAAACCAATGTGAGGATTATATCGTCTAGCGAAGATAATAGGCAATTTTCTAACGACTTGCTCCAAATCGTGAATTTCAAGCAGGAAATGTCTGTATGAAATGTGAAATGATTGAAAAAGTTCATCCCGATATCCACTAAGACACTAAATTGGTTTCAAGAAAGAGCTATACTATCACCCACTAATGAGCAAGTGGAAAAAATAAATGAATTTATTATTTCCAAGTTCGAAGCATCATCGCGAACCTACTATTTAGTTGACACAGTTGTGGATAGAGAAGAGGCAGTACATTATCCAAACTAATTTTTTTATTCTTTGACTCCTCCTGGAATCCTGCCACACAAATTAATGTTAAAAGTAGGTGCCCCTATTATATTACTAAGAAATTTGAGTCCACCGAAACTGTGCATTGGTACAAGACTCAAAGTAGTCAATTTAAAAATATTTTTGATCGAATGTATCATGTTAACTGGAAACGCAACTGGTGAAACTGTTTTTATACCAAGAATTCCCATGATACCCTCAAAATTGCCTTTCCAATTTAAACGGCTACAATTTCCCGTAAAAATAGCGTTTGGAATGAAAATTAATAAAGCGCAGGGTCAAAAATTAAAAGTTGCGGGAGTAGACTTAAGCACACAGTGTTTTTCGCACGGGCAATTGTATGTATCACGTGTTACTTCTAAACAAAATTTGTTCGTTTTTACACGTGATCAGGTTATTAATGTCGTATACAAAGAAATACTTTAATTAGTTTTTATTTTTAAGAAAATACTTAGAAACTAATCTAAACGTTTTCTGATTTGTTTGCCTCATAAATAATTGGCACTCAAAAAATAATCTAAATTAATATTATGTATAACGAGGAAAGATGATCGATTTTTTGTTTGTAACGATGTAACTCAAAAACTACTCAACCAATTTTACCGAAAGCTATATCATCTCCTCAGAGTAACATAGGCTATTTTATATTTTCTGTAAAGAACGTGCTAGTAATATATAATATATAAAGGTGTTTTAATTTATAATTGGTTTTAGTTCTAACTCCCAAATCAAAGGGGAGTGTTATACATTTTACGTGTGTGTCTGAGGCATCGTATCTCCCAAACAGATGAACCTACATTGATTTAATTTTCTTTGCTTTATAAGGTGACCTTTTCGGGAGTTTGTTTAGTTACTATTTAAAAGAATCTGTTCAGCCGTTTCAAGATCTTCAAGTATTTTCTAGTTAATCTAGGGATGTCATTATTTTTACTAATGTTATCCTAATATTGTCTTACGTTTACACGAATGTTATGGTTATTCATTGAAATTAACTGCTTTATACGGATAATCCGTATAAAGTAGTTTGATTTCAATAATGTTATCAAGTTACTCTATCTCAATGATTGTCTCATAGATGTATCTTTTTCTCAACTGTATTTTTTGTGACGTTTCAAATTTTATATAGGTATATTTGCTTGAATATACATTTGTGAGCTATTTATCATTATGATTATATAGAATACTAAAGAGGAAGTCAAATACTTTTGTCTTATTCCACGATAAGAATAACACGTGCAGGTTGAGGCATTTACGCAGGTTGTGTATATCATATAAATGGCGCGCGGATCTAAGAAACTGACACATATATCGGCGAGAGACAGCCTCGCAAGTAATACGCGTGACACAGCGTGCACACGCTATAAGTGCGTATAACCTGAACAGATACAAATATAAGCGTAATTTTATGTCCTATAAGGCTGTAGTTGAGGACTAAGACAAATTCTGAAGACAGCTGTCTTTAAAGAATATTATTTGAATTCAAATAACCTAAAATCCAAATAATATAAATGAGCCTGTCGCTGAAATTCATATTTGAATCTCAGCGACAGACTATTGAATAGGAATATATTTATCATCGCTTTTGACGGTGTGTTTGGTTGAATATTTATTATTCAAAGCTTTCATACTTTTAAATAGAAATGCTTTGCTGTAATAAAACCGCAAATGTTTAGTTTCATCTCTTAAGCTCTATTAGTTTTTATCATCTGTTTGTATAAATACGCTTTATACTCGCTACACTAGGTATTATCGGCTTCGTTTGTTACTCGAGTTCTATCCTAAAGCATAAACCTCTGCCTTTTTAAAGCTATTTGGATTAGTTATTAGTTAATTATCGCTCGCTTTAACGGTGAAGGAAAATGTCGTGAATATATCTGCATGTTAAGAGTTCACCATAATATTGTTGAAGATATAAAGAATGTCAATTCTCACAAGGCCAGCGTGGTGTCTATGGCCTAAGCCTTCTCACACTTAAAAGAGAACCGTACCAAGCAGCGCGACAGTTTATATACTGCTCTTATTATACAAGCATCTTCGAAAGTCGTGTCGTTGGATATAAACAAAAGTTTTCCATATATAGCAATAGGGTACATTCCCCTCTCTCTACGACTAGTCCAGTTTATGATATAGCGATTCCCTACACCAACCTTCAAGATTATATTAGGGGAGCCGCTGTACCTTCCAGTGCCCGAGAGCACCTTCCGGGACCAGTTATAGACAGGTCTTGTCTCCAAATCTCGACTCTCCATCCTAACCTCAGAGATCCGATTTCGTAAGCGAGCTACCTCGTGCCCAAGTGACACTATATATTCTCCAGATAGGTACCGGAGCAATAAAGCCGCTGATCACTCGCAACTCTGGGAGTTGCTAACGAAAACCTCGCTGAAGCCGACGTAGAAGCCGCCTCCCATATCTCCAGTATGGTACCGGCGCTGTATTAGGCACGCTCACTTCCCGACGTACATCCATACGTCTACTCAAATAGGCCTACAAGCCGGGTGTGGCCCGAGTCACCCAGCTATGACTCTTACTTGCTGAGCAGGCAAGCGCCCGAGATGCGTTGTGGCAGTGAAACCACACTGCCACTTCGCTAAAGACAACTCCGTGCCTCGCGCGACCGACTGGTTCGCACTAGCCGCGCCTGAGTCCGACGCTCGAACGCCATGTGCTTGCCGAGCAATAAACATGTCATCCTCAGCGGCTAACCACATACCCCTGCGAGTCCAACGCCAATGTCAGGCACCGCGCACTCTAATCAGCGGTCGATAGAACACGCCTTTCGTGGCACAGTGGACCTCCTGACCCCGCAGTACCTTGGTTCTAAGGGAAGACCCGTAGTTCTCCCCTGAAACCCTATTCACTCCGGTCCAGTAGATAGAGATAATAGGCCATATACAGGGTTGATATTATTCTATATTTTATTATACTCACATACATCGTCCGAATTCAATCCAAGTCATGCGATGTAACGCTAAACTGTTCAATATAGAACCAGCTGCTCTACTCCTTACTTCGTAATTATTAGCACAGCTAAAAGGTAAATTTCTAGGGGTCAACGGTAAGTAGACCAAGCCAAGTTAAATATGTGTTGGACATTTCCATTTATATAGCAGAGTAACGTACAAGCTGCAATAGTATATATTAGCTTAAGCACTTGCATTTACAGGATTTCGAAATTACCCAAGGCAGGTACTTCAATTACAAATTGCAATGACTGCATATATGTCGGCCTCGATGGCGTAGTGGTTAGTGTAACCGATTACAACGCCTGAGGTCGCGAGTTCGATTCCCGCACAAGTAAAACATTTGTGTACATGTACATGAATGTTTGACTTGGTCTGGGTGTTTCAATGTATAATATGTATGTATTACAAAAAAAAGTATATATGTATGTTTATCCATTCTCTAGTACCCATAGTACAAGCTCTGCTTAGTATAGGCTGAATGGTGTTGTGTATATGTGATAGAATATTATATTATATTATTATTATATTATATGGTATAGTGGTTTAAGTGATCGCATCACCATAGATACGAGCCGAGTATTGTGGTATTGATCCTCACACGGGACGGAC
Source organism: Catocala sponsa (assembly GCA_963564715.1). Classification (NCBI taxonomy): domain Eukaryota; kingdom Metazoa; phylum Arthropoda; class Insecta; order Lepidoptera; family Erebidae; genus Catocala; species Catocala sponsa. Next base: position 6,219,462 of record OY751337.1, read on the forward strand.
GGTTGAGGTTCCCATATACAAGCGGCGCCATATTGACATTTGTATTGTGCCATCCTGCTTTTGCACTGGTGAGTGACCGAATCACTTATTTTAATAAATACTTGTTAGAAAACTTGGAAAAAGACACTTGGCTGTCGACTGAGGTTTGAACCCGCGGACACTTGAGCGCGTCCATTGTGAGCCGCGTCTTATACCGCTGGACCACCATCGAGTGAAGTTCGCTGCGCCAAATTGGCGGCCGCTTTTGAAATCAGTGCATTTTGTGATTGGCACATAGTATAACCAAACACAATCGTGCAAGATGTCACATAAACAAACTAATATCTCTTCTATGACTGATAACGCACAATCATCTGTTTCTGAAGAGAACGTCACTCAAAGAAAACGCAAGCAGCCTGAGTCTGAGTTTGCGGATGCCATTAAATTACTGTCCCAGAATTTTAATAAAAAAATGGATGACTTGAGAAATGATTTGAATCTTGCGATGACCAAATTATCAGATAATATTATAAATATTAAATCCGAGTTAGCTAAAGTTTGCCAAATTACTACCGACATAAAAAAAGACCTCGATACTCTGCGCTTTGAGCACACAGCCTTAGAAAAAAACGTCAACAAATTAACTACTCAGCAGAAAGGGTTGGCGGAGGAAGTGACGACAATCCAAAAATCTTTACAATTCACTATGGATTCTCAAGAGGACCTGAAAAATTCATATTAACTCTGTTTGTCAACAAACTGGGAATTCGGAGAGCTTAAATCAAACCATAAGTAATTTGGAATCAAAGATTGATTCTATGGAACAACAGGCGCGCCAATGCAACTTGGAGTTATGTAATGTCCCGGAAAAGCGCAGTGAAAACCTCTTAGCTATCGTGGATAATATCACATCTAAATTGAACTTCACGCTGTCACACAAGGATATTTTAGTAATACACCGAGTACCACATGCGCACAAAGATAATAAAAGACCGAAAAATATAATTATTAAACTATGCTCCCGTATGTTGAGAGACAACTTATTGAGTACATTCAGATTAGGAAAAGGACTCAGCACAGAACAGTTAGGCTTTACAGGCTCCCCACATCCAATATTTATTCATGAACATTTAACGCTACAAAAAAAGGAGTTGTTTCGGGCAGTTCGAGACACAGCTAGAAAATACAACTTTAAATATGTCTGGATTAAGCATGCCACTATCCTTGTACGAGAAACTGATGGTGAGGCAGCTATCGCTATACGCTCTAAACAGGATATTACCAAAATTAAACCTAAAGCGAAGTCAAACAAGCAATAGGGATACTGCTAAGTACTTTACCTACTGTATAAACATTAAAATAATCATATTATTGTGCTGTTTTTATAATCTTCACTCTCTGTATTTTGTTAGATTATTTTGGCAATATTGTAATAAAATAAGTTATGTTATAGTGATATTATGTAGTTCTTATAGGTATATAATAGATGGACATATACGTATTATTCTTGGCAATTGTCTAGTGCGGTTATATTTATATTTACACGTCTTAATAAAATTTGAAGTAGTCTATCATTTTTCAACATTGTCTAATACATATTGGACTTGGGTCTCGGGTAGTTTGGCACCTTATGTTGGGATTAATTGTATTTAAGGTTTGAGTGCATTCATAATTGTAGTATTCTCAGTATTTTAATGTCAGATAACGTAACTGTATATTATCAAAACTGTAGAGGACTTCGTACGGAACTTAACACTTTGTATATGAATATATTATCTAACTCGTATGACATTATAGTTCTTACAGAGACTTGGCTGACACCGAATATATCTGATCATGAAGTAGTGGACGAGCGTTATGTGGTCTATCGTTGTGATCGCGATCGAGTCGCTACAAACAAGAAAGAGGGTGGCGGAGTTCTCATAGCGGTATTGAAGTCTGTTAGATCTGAGTGCATACCTAATAATTTTAGTCACCATTCTCAAATAGAAAATGTTTTTATACAGCTCCCGGCTGCTTATAATAAAAAATATTTATTTGGTGTAATATATATATTCCCCCAAGGTCACCGGAACAGGTTTACTTATCACATTTTGAAACCGTTCAAAATTTATTAGATCAATTCTCCTTTGATAAAGTTTGTTTATTTGGTGATTACAATCTCGGGTACATTGAGTGGTTTTCTGTAGTAAATAATACTGTAAGAACATTATCTTGCAATGGTCACTCATCCTTAACTAGGCATATGGATAATTTTATATCGCTACTTGGTGCTTCACAAATGAATAATTTAAAAAACTGTAAGAACCGTATCTTAGATTTACTCATATGCAACATAAATAATTGTTCTATTTACATACCACCCAGTGTCCTTTTGCCACCGGATAATTATTATCCACCGTTCTACGCTATCATTGAGTATAAACCTAGATACCAGACCTTGAAGCGTGCACATATTATTTGATATAACTATTACAAAGCAAATTATGAGCTTATAAGTGAGGAATTAGCTGATATCAATTGGGAAGGAATGTTAGCTGGGTTATCGGCTGAAGACAGCCTAAATGTGTTTTACGATGTTATCTTTACTGCTGTCAAAAATCATACCCCACTATCGAAACCACGGTTGTCTAAATTTCCTATTTGGTTTTCTAAATCGCTAATACATATCTTTAGAAGTAAAAATAAGGCCTGGGTGAAATGGAAAGTGTATAATTAATGTATGTATATGATTACGAACAGTTTTCCTACTTACGTCGTAGATTTGACATAGAGTGTAAAAAGCATTATAGACAATACATGCAGTCTGTTGATGAGAATGTTAAGAGGAATATAAAGTATCTGTGGAGCTGTTTCTAAGCGCAAATGCCAGAGTGGTATTCCATCTTCCATGTCGTATAATAATCAGTTCTCCAGCAACCCAGTTGAGATCTGTAACATGTTTAAAGACTTCTTTCACTCAGTTTATGAGACTACTACATTTGACATAAATACATGGTCACCTCCCAAAGAGACCATGGAAAGTTGCACTCTTATGACTGATATCTCGTTCAGTTGTGAACAAGTTCTAAAAACCCTAAAATCCTTGGACTGTACTAAAGGCCCCGGGACGGACTACCTACCACCTTACTTTCTTAATAAAACAGCTGAACATATTCATGTATCGCTCTGTATTATATACAATAAATGTATGCTGGAAGGTTATTTCCCTGAAATATGGAAAAGAGCGAACGTTACTCCCTACATAAATCTGGTTCTAAGCAAGAAATAGAAAACTATCGGCCTATATCTATATTGTCTGCCTTGTCAAAATTTTTCGAACGACTTGTACACGACGCCATTCACCTCAATATTTACAAAATTATTATAGCTCAACAACACGGATTTGTGAAAAGTAAATCAACAACTACAAATTTATTAATTTTTACCGATTATTTGTTTAACAATATGGACCAAAAAATACAAGTGGACGTCGTTTACACAGACTTTTGAAAGGCTTTCGACAAGGTGGATCATGAATTACTTTTAAAGAAAATTGCATTTAATGGAATTCGAGGGAACCTCCTCCGATGGTTTTCTTCTTATATCACCAATAGAACTCAAAAGATTGTCATAAAAGGATTTAATTCAACATCAATTACTGTAACGTCCGGCGTGCCCCAGGGCTCGATTCTCGGCCCTCTTTTGTTTATTTTTTAGTATATATGTATGTTTATCCATTGTCTAGTACCCATAGTACAAGCTCTGCTTAGTTTGGACTAGATGGTGTTGTGTGTATGTGATAGAATATTATTATTATTATTATATTATTATATTATTATTATTTTATTTGTAAATGATATCGGGAACTATTTTAGACATTCAAAATTTCTATTATATGCAGATGACTTAAAAATATATAAGACTATTAAATGTCCATATGATTGTGTTCTAATTCAAGAGGATCTGAATAGGCTTGGTACTTACTGTTCTAATAATAAATTGTACTTGAGTATTAAGTGTTTCTCGATGTCATTTACGAAAAATAAAAACCCTATTAATAACAATTATAACATAGATAATTCGGCTTTATCAAGGGTGACGTTAGTCCGAGACCTCGGGATACTGCTTGACAGTAAGTTACATCCTGACCAACACATTGATGCCATAACAAAGAACGCGTATCCTTTATATGGATTTGTAATGAGGTCCACTACTGAATTTAAATCGGCTAGCACTTATTGTCACCTTTACAAATCCTTGATAAGATCCCAACTGGAGTACGTCGTAACAATATGGAACCCGTATTATAAAAAATACGTAGATATTTTAGAATCAGTACAAGGTAAGTTCCTTAAATCGATGCATTACAGATGTTTTCATAGATTCGTCACTTATGAAGAACTACTTAATACTTACAATCTGATGAGCCTCAAGTCCAGACGTCTATTTCTAGAAGCAATGTTTCTATTTGATGTTTGTAATAATAGATATAACTGCCCTGACATCACCAATAAATTGTGTTATGTTGTACCAAGAACTGTCATTCGGCGGGAGGTGCGTGCATATCCTGTCTTTGCCGTTACCTCTTGTCGCACTAACGCTGGAGTTCGTGCACCTCTTCGTCGTTTATGTCATAACTATAATAATTTCTTTACAGATTTGGATTTGTTTGCATTGCCTGCTAATAAATTTCGTAATAGCCTAATCCTTACTATTAATAGCTCCGTTGAATAAAATTTGTACTTATATCAGTAATTTGAATTGTATAACTAATTAATATATGAAATTAAATATGTAATAAAAATAATTAAACTAAATAAAATTGATAGTTCACTATTAAGTAATCTGTGAATAACAGTGTGAGTGCACATTTTCTTAAATGTAAATGCTATGCAAATTTCTATTATATATTGTGTAACTGTTAGTTATTCCAAATAAAAAAATAAAAAAAAATATAAAAATAGGATAGATTTCTACTGTTGTAATCTAAAAATCACGTAACACGAGCTTACGTTTTTGCATTTTTCGCGCAAATTTACGTAATTTTGTAGGCGAAAATATTAATTATTTTAAGCTTTTTACACGGAGTAATTGTAAACACATTCATTGTTATGATAAATGTATATTTTATATTTGTATTAAACAAAAAGTGTTGATTTTATTCACTTAACTGTGACCGCCTGTTTTGACACATTTCGCTCGGCGCAGTCTTAGACCACTACGCCATCTATGCAGTCGGCACTGACTGTGTAAACAGTGTAAGTTAGTCCTCGGAATCAGCACTTGCATTCATCGTGACTCCATGTAAAACCCAACCTTTACTTTAACTAAATCGATAGAAATCAATATAACTAGCTTAAATTATATATTTGGTTGTATCCGGTTGTAATTTGGGTCTCGATTGTGCGCATCGCAAATTATATTTATATGCTAGATTAAGAGCCAGCTGTATATATCTGAGAACAAAAAAATAATAAAAAAAAAAAAAATAACGACCGAGTATATGCCTAGCCGCCAAAGTCAACCAAGATCAAAGCAAGCCAAAGTAAGCAGTCGCCTCTATGTAAGCAACGCTTTGACCGTCCCGCCTTCCGCACACCAAACTTTATCAGACGACTAATTGTAATTGAGCCATTAGGGTCCAATATAAAATCTAAACTACATGCTAACTATATAAAAAACGTAAAATCGCTTAAGCCTTTTTTCCAACCTACTATTTCTTATTGTTACAGCTGTTTAGGTGGCGTATCGAAAATTGATTAGTATTAATACTCGACTTCAAGGCGAAGTATCTAGATGAAACGGGCTCCAGTTTATGAATTAGTCACACAGCAATACAATTAGGCCCTTCGTACACAAGCCTACGCAAATCTTCGATACCCGACGCACGCGTCGTCGACATTTGTACCTGTGTACGAACCTCTATGAATTTGTATTGCGGTAGTCGCTTAGAGACCAAAATCGTCGGGTATCGAAGATTTGCGTAGGCTTGTGTACGAAGAGCCTTACTGTCAATACCGCATTCAATTATGTGCAGTAGTTTTTGCTTGATGCGCGTATAAAGACACTGCATATAGATTGAAAAAAGAATTCATAGCCTTGTTTAGCACTTACAAAGACCACGTAAATTATATTTTCCGTACGTTTCACGTACACTATAACTCCTGTAAACAGACATCGACCAGTTATAATTTTATTATATGTATAGATGTAAAGACATAATCATGATTTTATTCCTCTTTTACTATTTAAATAAACTAAGTAAATAATATCTTATTTTGAAATCTCTAGTTTTACTACGACCTACAAACCTTCAAGAAAACTCCTCTGGTTTTGCGGGTGTGCATGGGCGGCGGTAATCGCTTACCATCAGGCAATCCGTCTGCTCGTTTGCCTCCAATCTAATAAAAAAACTACGATCTACACAGATTCTGCTAAAATTGTGTACAAAATCATTTTCGTTTTTAATAGCGTCTTAAATAATATACATCTCGCAAGGCAGTAGAACAAGATGCTCTGAACTTAATATAAGTTTCAATGACTTTAATAGCTACACGAAGGCTGCACTCCGGATAAATTGATACAATATAATAGAAGTAACAAACAGAACTTTCCGCTCTTTATAATATTGCTAACGTGATGGATGAGGCAATACAACATGGATGGTTTCATATAATTTTGTTCTCAGCGGGGTGCGACTCAATTACTCTCATTGTGACCAAGTAAGTAATCATTACTGTGTAGGTACCGACGCGGTGACGGCGCGTACGACCTTTAAGACGAGGGGACATTTGAACCTAATACGGTCTATTAGTTTTGCCTTCAGTTTCGCCTCATTGAATTAAAGTTTATTCCCATAGTGTTTGCAAGCTTAAGCGTCGTACAGCGGCGAATATAATTTTGAATATCATTTTAGATTCTCTAAACCTAACATTGCGTCAATGCTTACATTGCGTGGCGGTTATTTAACTAAACTTTAAAATTCAGTTTTATGTATAAACTTATGAATCTGCTTATTCCTTCAACGTTCGAGGCTATTAAAAAAACGATGACTGTTTCTATTGCTCGCAATCGGCGAATTATTGGGGATTGGCTATTGGGGTGAGGTGCAATTATCATAACTATATAGACAGTCTATGTGCTGCATCTTGATTTGTTCTATTAGTACGCACCACAAAATTGTTCAGGCGGAACAGACACTAATTAGTATAAAATTTAAAGAGAAATCGTAATTTTGAATACAGGCAGAAAAAATAGCTCTAGTTTTAAAATTACTTTAGGTTAGGTTAGTAGGTAGGGGGTGTTCAAATTTGACGCGCGGCGGCAGCGCGGCTGCAACACTGCAGTCGCGCGTTTTTATTTATATGGATTTACAAACAAACAATTTTATTTATAAGCAGTACTGCAGCCGTGCAGTACTTTGCGGCTTTGAAGGCTCCCAAATAATAAAAGATTTGATTTCGCATTTGCTATTTTGCGATCCCTATATTTGGTTGCGGCCGATGCATCTTAAGATAACTTGGAATGTCATTTCCATCGTTCCATAGATAAGGTATCACAATTCCGTGTTACATGTACAATAATAATAATTGCAATGTAAATTTGCCATTATTTCAATTTATTATTTATACAATTATAGTATGTGCGCGGATGGAGAAGCGGGCAAGCGGTGGCCTCGTCGATACCTCCGCCCTACGTGTTACGGGTTCAAATTCGAATAGAATTCTGAACTGTACTTTGTGTAAATTTTAATGATATTGGTAAAGTCCTTCGCGACACAGGACTTGACGACTAGTGCTCCGAAGTTGTCTCTGTTTTAAAACGTTATCCCAACCCCCGAAGGATATCTAATGCAAAAACAAAAGGCGAAGTGTAATTATAATTGACATATTTTTTTGTGTTCTCAATATTTTGACAAGTTGATAATTATTAAAACGAATTAATTGTCTTTAATCGAACGGTTATAATTTTTTTTTTACCTAATACTATTGACAATATTTAGTCGAGGCTCTAATACACAAGATCGACAACGGCATAAAATACTAATAAAATACGTATTTTGTGCCACGATTTCACAACGTGTCATCATCAATAGCTTTAAGGATAATTGATTATGATTGAAACTTTATCTGAATGATAACCATCGGTGAACAACGAATTGATTAACATTCTGTAGTGTGTGACGCGCCTTCCCTACTATACAAGGTGATTTTGAAATCGTGTAATTCCTTTTAACCACGCATTATAATGGTGATATAGAATAACTCTGAGCATTATGTTTTTGGAGAATTTACTGTACTGATTTTTTTCGTGTATTTGTTTCAGATAGTCATATGTTAACCACCCGACACAATCTTAATATTTTACTAATTTAAAAATAATAACATAACAATAACTGATGTCGTAAATAATAAGGGGCAATAAAAAGGACCGCCCGTTATTATTTACGACATTAATTATTATTGATAAGTAATTTTTTTTAAATTACTTAGTAAAAAATTAAAATTGGCTTGGGTGGTTAATATAACTATCTGAAACCATTTTACGAAAGAAACGGTACATCAACTTCTCCAAAAAAATAATTCTAATAAAAAAGAATACGGTCGGGGTTATTCTATATCATCAGTAGAATGCGTGGTTAAAAGGAATTTACACGATTTCAAAATCACCCTGTATAATATAAGGATTCTAAGTAGGAGTATTCATTGTACAATAGTTTACTGCCGAGGTAACATCTTTTATTTTGAACATCCAACACTCAACATTGCATGGCGACCCTGTCAATGCAGCCCAACATTGCAACGCGGGTTCTTTCTTCTGTGGGTAGTCAATTTCATAAAACCTTTAACGTTCATAAGCATTACTTTGTGCTCTAGTGAATAAATGACTTCCGACTTTGATTTTTAATTGCATGTCGATGAATTCAAAATAAAAATACCTTCATTCATTAAGGTGCCAAAGTAAAATTTATGTAGGTATTGACCTACATAAACTTTACTTTGAGACCTAAATGAATGACGATATACACTAGCTAAATTATACCATGAATTTACATTTACCTGTACGTAGAAATACTTATAATTGTAGAACTAATAAGAAGACCAAAAAGAAGAAGAAAGAAGTACCAAAAATTTTGGGTCCTCATATCTCTGCCGAACGACCAAGGCATGGAATTCCCTGCCAAGGCACGTGTTTCCTTCTTCCTTCAATCCTGGGTTCTTTAAGCGGGGTGTGAAAAAGCATCTTCTCAGGCCGTCAAAGTAGAGACCTCAACATCGCCTCGGCTACTGTGGGGGCGACGTGGAGGCCACTGCTCTTAGATCACACGACTGCTTACCATCAGGTGGAGTGTGGTCATTTTGACGAGCAAAATAAAAAATAAAAAAAAATAAAAAAAGACCGGACAAGAAACTCACAGCCACTCTTTTTGATCGCTAATCTTACAATGCCAAGAAAACCTATGCCGTTGCCTAGTCTAAGTTACATGGGTCAATCAAATCAATCAATCAATCAGTTTATTTGCAATACTTATTTGCCAACTATAACTGTAAGTGCTTACCGTCAGGTAGACCTGATGGTAAGCAGTTACTGTTGCCTATGTAAAGGTAATTGGGAATACGACCCGTAAGAAAATAAAAGGGATCAGACTAACATATGAAAATACTTGCAATTTATCCCATAGAAACAGTACTCAAATACCAAAAAAATAAAAATAAGATGACTCGTACGGCATATGAGTTTTATTTAACTTTTTAGCAAGAACTACTATAAACTAACTGTGAGTAGAATTTTTATTCAAACAAGTTGTTGACAAGCGTATGGCTCGTACAATGTTAGGTAGTTAATGGACGTTTAAACTGCAAGGAATGTCACTAGAAGCCCTGTGCTGTTAGCAGGGAACCAGCAATCTGTCTCTGAGGGTGGAAACGTGGTGATTCCTTTACCTCCTCACCTCAGCAGTAGAACAGCAGTTTGTTGGATGTGATCATTATAGGACCTATGTAGGTACTTTGCTAGCCGTATGTCAGTTGATTTTTGCGGGGGTTTCCATTTACCCTACATTTAATTTTTATTTAATTACCATGTCATGCATTTATTGACTCTAAGGCCTCATACCTGTATAAAAGTCTGTCACATGTATACATGCAACTTATGAGCAGGTACACAAAAATAAAACAACAAATATAATATTTACGCAATAATTTATTTTAATACGCTAATAATTCAATGATTACTTATTTATTTCACACTATTTTTAAGTAGTGAAGACAAAACATTCCATCGTCCTACGTCCCTTTAAATTATATTAAAGTTATTGTATGGCGATGCGTTAGTTCATATATAATCTCTTTTATTTTCTATAAAGAAATTTTAAAATATATTTACAGCGTTTTTATATAGAAGTATAATCGTATTGAAAACGGAATAAAGCTATTTATTGATATTTGTTCAACGATTGGAAACGACTCGATAAAAAGTAACTAAATGATTAAAAAATCTATTTCATATCTTTTCAATTTTGATTGAGCTATGTACTTTTATTTGTTTGAATACTGTTTTCTTTGTACAAATTCCAATCGAAAAACAAAAATCTGATGTTTTAAAACTTTTGTTTGTAATCTAAATACTTAAAATCCGTAATATTGGCACTAGCTATTTCTATCACAATGGACCTTGCAGAAGAGTTCAATTCTCGAATTTTTCGAGAATATTCTTTGAAAGATGGCACTAATAAACCACAAATAATAATACTAATTTAAAATATTCTTAATGGAGCTCTATGACGCTCACAGCAAGATTCAATCTCAAATTATCATTTTATTTATTTGATATTTGCATAAACTAATCATACGCTAAGGTCACGCTTACCGGCAGACGGTAATAATTTTACCAGGTTCAACAGGATGAATAATGCGTACGAAAGAAAGACACAAAGCATTAAAGTGTGTATAGCTTTCTCTTATTCTCGTTTACGCAATAATAATGCTTTATAAGATCATATTATCATTTATAAGGTCTGGACCATATAAGCGTGTTGTTTGGGATGTATTCGTCTGTGACAGCATATAACCCATTGGGTTGGACATCATTAAGAAAATACAACCAGCTTTTTACAAAACATATCTAAACATTTTTCAATGATTTGGACCACAAACAATACTTTCAAAGTCAAGGACAAACTTTTAATTAATCAACATTTAATACAGTAATTAAGCTAATACTTCAAGTATTATTTAGAAAATATACTACGGTAAAAACAATAAAGCGAGCATCAGAAAAACAACATATAATTTAGTACCATCGAAGAAGAACAATATATTATAACAATTGACAATGCGATTTGACTACGATACATAGAAGCGGTAACCGTTACATTTTAATGACAATTTTATTCAGCTATACAATTCCCGTTTAGTTTCAGCAATATTCATTGTAGGCTTTATCAAAAATAGAAGGATTAGAGTAATATATATCACAAAATATATTCATTGTTACAACGACATCCCTTTGTTTTCAATACCAAAATAAACGTGAACTCTGTCATACTAAAATTCGTACATATAGCTGTTCAGTTATATTGTAGTGATAAATAAACGGTGCATCGTGGAATGGCATTGAAAACAAAGTTAACAATAGGCCTGACAGCACACTGGACCACTGAAGAAGAGGTATTCAATTGAACTCACTCAGTTATAGAAATGTATAAGAAAGCTAAAATCATGCATCATCGACTATACTATTGCTAGCGTGCGTCTATAGAAGAAAATATATAAAAAAAAAATTGAAGCAATGCAATAATAGAAAGAAGCCACTTGGACATCATACAAACAACATTTCTTATACAATAACCAGCGATATAGCTCCGAAACACTTAAATTCAGTCGATAAAATCCTAATACATACGTACGATCATGTATATATTACAGCATGCTCCAATACAATAACACCTAATGACACATTTATACATAATATGTAATAAAATATGTTTATCCAACATTAACCAGATAGACTTTGTAAACAGCTAAACAATGAAAAATATTAAAGAGTAAATAGTATAGGATTAAGCTTTCTTATTGAAGATAGTGACTCTGAATATAGGCTTTATTTGAGATGATTTTGAAACTTTATTTGTACAAGGTTCTATTAAAATTCAAAATCGTCGTACAGACGATTCTAAGACAGCTACATTTGATTAAATAAATGACAAAGAACTATAAAGATATGAAATATACGGAAAATTTGATAAATGATTTTGATTAGTCTACTTCTAAGTCACCTATTACAAAAATGAATACATCTATAAATAATATTATTACTCTTAATAATGGACGAACACATATACCATTCGAGCGAATGCAGTCTACTTAGACGATCATAATTAAGTCATTGCTTTCGTGTGAACTTATCTTATAAACCGACATAAATGCAACTTGTAAGACACATGAAGTGCACTTCCACACGCAGGTATTAACAATATCGAATATTGCACCACACAATGACATCTTGGACACAAACCTCGGACAATAATCACAGAGAATTTGTTATGTAAGGCAGTGCACGAAATGCGTGTAAGTATGGTCACCTACATAAATTAGATAGACGTGGATGGCCGTCTCAATAGTACGCTCATACTTACATCGCGTATCTGTGTGAGTATGTTTTGAAGTCGGTTTGTTGTATGAAATCGATGATCTGCATCTATCTAATTTATGCTTACACATCTACAATACCCCAAAATGTGGGGCATGAATGATATCTCGAAAAGGAGGTACAACATGCGACGTGCACACAATTCGTTGTCCATGTGTGAGTGACCAGTTAAATGTAGAAACCATAATCTTAAAACTACACACGCAAAACAGGGTTTCAGGGTAACGCAAACTGTACTCTAAGTATATGAAGTTACGGTAACATTTCCAACGATTCCTCTGAGATCACACATCTTGCTTTTTAATTTTTAAACCGATAAATCACATTTTAGTAGGCTTCACTAGAATTATCGCACACTTAAGTATACAAAAGTCACTTTCTCCATCGTTTCAATGTCCAGACTTCAAGTCTTAAAGCATATACTTCCGTATCACTAATACTATCTAGGATTTGGCTATTCAGGATCACCTCAGTTCAAGACTCGAGTTGTAGGCCACAAAACAGGTACAGTAAGAAAAAACATCTCAATTCTATCTCACTCGTTTCTGGTTCTCTTTATCGAACAACATTTCTACTGCATTTGATATCATTAAAAATGTTCCTTAACTGAGCAGTTGATATTTTGTTCGATAGTTTAAAAACTATAATATTTCTATGTTTCAGAATATTGAAAAATTGTTAAGCGTCAGAATTTTATTCTGTACAAAATTTGTTTTCTAATGATTACACTCGAGGCCTCAAAATGCCCTAAGAATTATACACCCTTGCCAATATTAGATTGAATTCCTCGTATACCCCAAGTAGCCAAAAGAGTCCTCATATGTATAGGCACGTTAGAATCGACATGCCTAAAACTATGTAGAAGTTTGCTGATCCAAGAAATCCTTTGTTCCATTCGCAATCCAGGTCTTTCATCAGAACCTGAAATGTAAAATTACAACGTTAAGTAATCAATCATTAGTTGTTTTTAACACAGAACCTATCTTTGTAACGTAAATATTATAACAAATATGTAAAAATCTGAATACCTGAACACCTTTATAAACTTTAAAATCGAACCGTCACCGATCAGTCCGTCATCAGATCTCAAATGATTTCATATCAGATTGCAATACAATCGGTTTGGCAGATCATGTATGATATGAATTTGATTTAGTCTCACAGCGCATTTAATTATATTTTATTTTATTGTTTAATTGAAAATTAGGACCTAAATCTAACAAAATAGTAAACTTACGTCAACAAATGTTCTGTTGTAGTACGTCGGACACGTGGCGAATCTGACGTCATCGCGTGTCGCCAAGCATTTAGACGGACCCTCGCACAAGTACTGTCTTCTTTTACGGTCCCATGCTTTTATCCACCTGTATAAAAGATTGTTATTATAATACCTATATTATGCGCGTTTACACACAAAGAACCAAAATGTGTTCAAAACATTAATATTTTGCAAAATATAGAGCTATTTACCACTGGATGTAGCGCCAGATATTTTCATTGTGATATTTTGTAGACATTGGCTTACTATCGCTTCCTTAGAGCATAACCAATTGCCAAGATGATGTAAAGATTAAACCAACTAATTCATGTTCCTTAAAAAAACAATAGATTTTTTCGTACTAACCCGATGCCACAATCACAACCCAAAGGATTGCCAGCAACTAGTATATCCTGCAAGAATACAGTGTTTGGGACTCCGGGCCAGGCTCTCTGTGAAGGGTTGGGTACACTCGTGAGATAGTTATTTCTCAGATCCAAGGTCAAGTTCTCAACACGACCTGGTTTGTAAAATACTTCTGGCGCTAGTTCCTCCACGCTTGTGTTGAAGATTGTGAGACGGCAGACTTTTGATTGGACGCCCTGGAAAATGACAAAATTAAAAAACGGGTTTTATTTACGATGCTTTTGATTTACATAGGGAATTAAGTATGATAATTATTTTCTTCTATGGTCAGTATGGTCATGTATATACAGAATAAGACCGTGTGTAACCGTATAATTTCAAAGGTCACTTGACTATTTTTCCTACTTCACTTATTACCAAAAGTAAACTTTAATTTTTATTTTAGTACTTATTCAATTTTTAAGCTCTCGGTCGGAAGATCGAAAGATCTAATATAGGCAATTCATTCCGAAAAGAATAAATTAGATTTTCATTCAAGGAAAGTAAGTATATGTATATCGTTACTGACGGTAAATGCCTAATAATTATACCTAACAGATGCATAAAAAGAGAGATGGGTAATTAGAAGAACTACATAATACGTAATTTCGAATAGTTTTACTTTTGTTCGAAGCTTAAGGTTACGGCACACGCTGCTTTTATAACTAGCAATGACTATGGCAATGCTCGAATTATTTGTAATAAATACTTACGCTCAACAAATACTGCGACAAATACTTCAAAGATCTACCCGTTATAGTGATATTATTAAGTTTGCTCGGCATCATGCCATACATTTCTTTTCCGAACTCATTCGTGAACTCCTCGATCTCAACGAGCAGATTCTCCAAACCAGCGTTGTAGGTCAACATCTTGGGTACGTTGAACTCTCGTACATTTGAGTACGCTGTGATCTTTAATGTTCTTAATCCATACATTTTGCTAAAGACTCCGTGCTGGAAAACAGATAGTAAGTGTAAGTAGGATTAATTAACAACCTATAAAGAAGGTAGTCGTATTTCCTAGGAGTATTGCTTTTCTTTACTGATGATAGTACCTACTGCTGCATGGGTAAATTAATCTGCTGCGAACGGAGAGCTTAATGTTAATCTTAAAAATTTATAATACTAAAGCAGCGATAGCTCAGTTGGGAGACCAACAGACTGCAATGCAGAAGGTCTCGGGTTCGAACCCACGTCGCGCACCTCTGACTTTCGGAAGTTATATGACTTTTCGAAATTATGTGCGTATTGATTGACAATTATCGCCTGCTCCGTGCCTCGGAGAGCACGTTAAGCTGTCGGTCCCGGCTGCTATGAACATCTATGGCAGTCGTTATTGGGAAGTTAGTGCCCTCTAATATCCTGACACTAGTCTAGCCTTAGGGTATCGTTAGCCTTCGGGTTGCGGAGGTCAGGTAGCAGCCACTCCGTGTAAAAACTGATATCCAGTCAAATCCGGTTAGACTAGAAAGCCGACCCCATGTGACTTGGGAATAATAAAGGCTAGGAGAAGAAGAAGACTAATCTCTCTGAGCTTTTTTCTTTCTATCATTCAATCGGTACTCCTTTTTGGCGCTGCACATAACAGCCAACCATAGAATTCCATTTGATTGATCTCGTATTGAATACATCAAGATGATAATCGTCAGTTTTCTGAATTACAAATAGTTTCGATATGATATATTGCATCGAATCGATAAATTGGACTGTCTGGTTTAGTTGGATATCAGCAATAAAGTTCCTACAATAACATAGTGACGTGACTATAACAGTAAAATAGGTTGTATATGTTTACCTCAAGTATTCTGAGCCTTAATCGAGTAACATCCAGATATTCGAGACGAGGAGACACTCCGTACAAACTGGTGTTCATCAGAGCAGTGATAGGATTACCGGACAAAGACAGCCATCGGAGATCACTAAGTGAATGAGTAGCCTGAAACACGAGAAAATTTTATTAATTAATGGATTTTAAACTGCTGTAATTTACCTTTAGGAAAGGATATTCACAAAAATCACTTTAAACTCATTGTAAACATGTGAATATATATTCATCGTAAGGGATCTTTCATATCTGTTATTATAGAAATTCTCTAGAATGATCTTGAAATGCATAATGTTCTCAACTGAAACGGAGCTCTGATATTTCAAAAGAAGACCTGTATACAGAATCTCTTTTTGTCGGCCTCGATGGCGTAGTGGTTGGTGTAACCGACTGCCGCGCCTGACGTCGCGGGTTCAATTCCCGCACAAGTCAAACATTTGTGTGCATGAACATGGATGTTTGTCTTAGTCTGGGTGTTTCTATGTATAATATGTGTGTATTTACAAAAAAAAAGTATATGTATGTTAACCATTGTCTAGTACCCATAATACAAGCTCTGCTTAGTTTGGGCTAGATGGTGTTGTGCGTATGTGGTAGAATATTAATACTATATTATTATTATTATTACAGTCTTTAAAAATAGAACCTGCTCGGAGTAGTGATTCCATATACATTACTGGTTCAAAACGGTTTTTATTTAACATTTTTTTTGCATTTTAATATTTACCACTGGTACGGCGGTTAAGTCGTTGTAAGAAAGGTCCAACTGTCTGAGTCGTGTGAGGTTCGCTGTGGTATCCGGAGGGATCGATGGCAGGTTGTTGTATGAAAGGTCAAGACTTTTCAGTTTAGATAGCATCATTGATGGTATCTATAAAATAAAGACAAAATAAAAATGATTACACTTCACACGCAATAAACGCTTTAAACAAAATATTAAGAATTTTGATAATCTAATATTGTTAGGAAAGGTCATTGAGAATTTGAAGTTTATTAATTTTTAATCAATAGTAAAATTTCTGCGCAGTTATATTAAATTAACTTTTGATAGTAGGTATTCATTAATATCAAAGTTCGTTTTTGTAACTCGTTTACTATATTGTAATGAATTAGTTTTCAAGTTATTGGAAGGTTCCACGTTTTACTTTTCTCGTAACTTTTGTTATGTATAGCTGCAGAAAAAATATTATGTACCTACCTACATTTTCATCAGTCGTATACTGATTGAGTTATGAGATTGAAACACTTACCGATACCAGACTGACATTCTTCAGTCCCAAATGCGAGAGCCTCCTCTCTAATCCTTTGAACATCGTTATTCCTCTCTCACCGCCATTGAATGGTGAGTTATCACTAAGATCCAACCAACGAAGCCTCGGCAGTGCGGAGAATGATCCACCTTCTATACGCACAAGATGGTTGCCTGATAAATCTAACCAGGCTAACGACTGAAAATAAAGATTAAGCAATTAGCAAATATTATTTATTAATATTATTATAGTAGAAGGAGATTCATTGAAGACTCCAATATAAATAAGTATGATGTCGGAATATGTCTTAGCATACTTGCAGAGCCGACATCAGAAATGGCGGGAATGCTTATTGGGGTTCTTGACATATAAAGCCATTCTGTATTAAGGAGACTGACATACCCATGGGCAAAAAGTCTCTAAAAATTTGAATAAAATAAAAATAAAAAAAATATTATTTCTATAACTAATAATTTTCAATCTTAATTATTCAGTCATATTTTGTTTCTTAAGTTTTAGCCACATGCCAAAGAAAGGTAAGACTGTACCTTTGTTTTTTTTTTGTTTGAGTCTGTTCCTTTTTATTAAAATATTTAAAAGTAAACAAATAATTTTAATAAAAATAATTAGTGTAGCAGTTTGCATGGTATTCTGTAAATAAAAATACTAACTGCCAAACTGCCATATTGGCACTACTATTCACCGTCATTGCTGGATATCAAGACCTCTATATAAGACAAGTCGCCAAATAATAATCATTAGAGATAAAATAAATGGAATGATAATACGTAAAAGCAAATAAAAAGCAAAACAAAACAAGATGCTGAAAAACATAAATCACAAGTTCAATATTTACAGAATAATGTACAAGAAATAATTTATGTAAAAGATTAGTGTAGGTATACTGAAAAGGAAAAGTGTATATAAACGAAAACTAAAAATGTATGTACAGTACAGTCGCGTACAACTAGAGATTATTTGAATTTCTGAAGGAGGCGTTCGGCATTATTTCTTGAAGCATATTATAATCGTAGTTTACGGCAGCAATATAATTATGTTATTAATTTATCTTGTTGTTCTCTTGTCAAGTAACATTACAATAGCTATGTAAGCTATAAAAGATGGTGCCGTACGTCCACTGATACATAGATACATACATAGATTCACGCCTTTTTCCCAGAGGGTAAGGCAGAGACTACGGATTTCCATTTGCTACGAAATTTTTTATTTTTTATTATTATGTTTTTGCATTTATTTTTGCTTATTCTATAAACGTCCATTGATGTTTCGCTATTATTGCCATTCGCGATTCTATGAATGGATTGCACCATAAAAGTCTTACTCTGTGTATTTCGTGTCACTTCGTGAAAAAGATTTCATACTTACCCAATACACTTCACGGATTACCCAATATCGATTAATTGGTAGGTGGATTGTGTGAAATTGCTGTTATGGTAACAGTTGCCAACAGATCGTTGGACGGTCAGACTCAGATTAGTATCGCAAACATCTAAAAGGTCTACCTTGTACAAAATATTCTGCGGGTACTGTTTTTTTTGATGGAACACTCTGGTGTGATCTCGTCTAGCTGTGTGGTACATGTACTCGTCACTGTAGTCCGGCTCCTCGGGCCAGTACTCGCCCATCTGTTCGGGGTTCTGGCGAAACATGCACGACATCACTATTAGCAAAGCTACACACACACACACTGGCCGCTACAATGTTAGGAAATGTGATCATGTTATAACCATTGCATGTTTGTCATATATTTATGTGATTATGGTAATGTAGTCATCAATGTAATTCTGTACAGATACAGTTCTAAATAAAGTAAATACATATATTTTTTAAAGCCAAGTATATAATATTTTATCTCGGTGTTAAAAATTTATAAATGACTACCTATAGCCTTAAAACACACAGGTGAAGAAAACGGCTCAATGTTGTCAAAAAACAGACCCACTCATGTTCTGTGGGTTCTTTGTTGATCAAATATAGAGAATTTAACATGATCACATTCTACAGGTATTAGTTTTACAAGGTATTCAAACATCATCATCAAAATCAAATGCTTACAGCACCACGAAATCATTCTCTTCATAAGATTTTCTTTACGATTTTAAACTTATTAACAATTCGATTATAGTTCATTTTCGTATGACGAAAATAAATGAATTTTACCGAAGCATTCTACTTAGTGGTGCCATAATTTGTTATCATCAAGCAGTTAGTATAAACTTCAAACATATGCAAGGTTCATGTTTTAAAGTCCATTGTTCCTTACCCTGAATCTTTGGACTAGGTCACCTAAAGCCACAGCTGGAATGGTATTCCCGCTAAGATCCAGCTCAACTAGGTTGGCTGCAGCTCCAGCAGAGAGGCAGTTCGTTGGTATCCGTGACAAGCCGTTGTCGGATAGGTCTAACCTTTAATTAGAAATGACGGTTAATAATTTGCTAGCCTTGGTTTAGTAGAAGTTTTTTATACAAATTAATCTAGCGTTACTGGTAAATTTTAATTGTTATTTGTATATTATTCACTTTAATTATTAAGAAAAACATCTTGCAGATCATCGTTTGTAAAAGTTCTCTGTGATATTTTGAAGCCTGCCAACTTGTACTTGACGTATAAATCGGTGGTATATGTGGTATTCAGCAGTGGTTTAGTATATTATGAATTTAAGGATAGGGTACACTTTACGTATGTATGGTTTCTGCTTTATGATCTTTCATAAGTGTTACTTTGTGACTATAAAATGAGTTTTGACTTTGATCGATCAAAAACAATCAAACAATAATCCATAAAGACTAACCTTTCTAAGGATGGTGACGGTATGAGATTGTCTGCCAAATTCTTGATACGATTGTCAGACAGATCCACTGAAGTCAAAGACTGCATATCGTGGAATATTTCCACTGGCAACTCGATTAAATGGTTGTGTGATAAGTTTATTATCTGGAATAGAAATAAAAAATTTAAATATATAACAGTAGTGTTGTATTTGAAAAATGTTTGTTTGCCTAAGTGATTAAAAGTTTTTTGCTTTATTAATTTTTGTGTCTATAACTAAGTTAGCAAATAAGCATTCGGTTTGCTTCGTGATGAGGGATTACCATAAGTTGTAAAGTCTTGCAATACCAGAAGTATTTTCTACTCACATGTTGTCTTTAAAAAAGGAATGAAAATTACTGGCAGTTTCTGAAATATCTTTACTGATAATACAGCGTCTCATTTCAACTATGTGACACCTGTAAATTTTACGAATGTTTGCTCCATAAATGGAGCACAACGGTGAATGCCCATAACGTTGAACTCACCGTTGCATGCGCATGCTTGCATAATGGTTACCTGATCATTGTGAATGCATGCTTAATTTCTACACGAAGAATCTTCTGTTCACAAAGGTTCTCCACAACAAAGTAAATATCTTCCAAAGCAAGACTGATCTGTTGAAAATAATTTACCTGTAAATTCTTGACTCTCTTGAAGCAATCGTATTCCATGTGGAATATTTTATTGTGGGAAAGATCCAGGTACTGCAACATGTGCATAGAGCCGAACACCTCGCGAGTTATATTCCTCAGATAGTTGTGTGACAAATGCAACTCTGTCAGTGTTAAATCCGCGTGTCTGAAACATGACATACATTTTATGTATTAATCAAATATGTAACGCATACTGCATATTGTAGGCCACAAAGTCGGCGCATTACCAAGTCTACAGCGCCAAGTGTTCTGAATTCGATGTTCGATGTGAATAGTCGTCTAATAGTAGTCAAAGAATAGTTGTTCCAAGTCAAGATGTTCTCTATGTATTGTTTAATTGTTTGTAAAGTCCCTCGCGACAAGGATGTATTTAAAAAAAAATTACTTTTATTGAGGCATATTTTAGGTCCCACGTTAGAGGCGGCAATTCTTTTGATATCTACCGGACCCGTTATCAGATTTCGTGCCGTTACTAAGAATATCATAACAAATAAGATCTCGTGATCGGGAAAGGAATATTTGGTAAATGCGATCTCTAGGCAATAAGACAATTTTTTTAAGTAATAACGTTGAACCTTACCTGAAGTAGTACGGTGCGATGTAAGTAAGATTATTGTGTGAAAAGTCCAGAACTCTTATATTGACTGACACTGTCCCGAGACCTGAAACATAAGTGTTAGTTAAATTTTGGTACAATTAACAAATTGCAGCTGGCCATCTGCAACACAAAGGGTTAAAAAGGTAATAAGTATACACTAGAACAGGATTGATTGAATATTCCGGGTATCTTTGTTTATTATTGGTAACGGTACAGTATAGGAAATAGCATATTATTAGCTCAGGAGTTAAGTATATGCATATTTTAACTGGGGTCTTAAAACTATGACCTGCATTACGAAATCTTGATTTCGGGTTTTTATATTATTCTAATGTACAGAACATTGATAGCGATTGAACGCCGATTGAATAAGTAGAAATCCAGTACACCACATCATTATTTTTCAAACCGGTATCGAATTGCACATGGTCATATAACCACTTCGCCCACGTTAAGCCGAATATTACGGGTTTTTTATGGGACAGATTAAGAATTTACTTAATATCTTGATATATAGGTTAATAGCCACCATCAAATCTTCTACCACATAGGGATTAGGTTATATATTTATTTATACATCCAACAATTACGTTGCATAAAGTCGACTTAATACTAAACACAGTGTTAAGTCCGCTAAGACGTACATAGTTCTAGGGCGGATGGATTTTAAAAGCGAGTGTTATAAGTCACCTTGTGTTAATACAAATTCTTCTTCAGTGTCGTCAACTAAACCTGTGCAGGAAGCAAGAAAATAAAGCAATAAATAAATATTAAAAACAAATAAATATAGAAAATAAATCAAGTTAAAGAAAAGAAAAGTAATTATCAAATTGAACATATAATAAGTTGTGTATGAAAAATCTAAAAAAGTGATTAAATAATGTATTATACATACTCTGCATACTTATGTTTGATGAAAAGTCTTCATGTTCCATATGAAATGATACAGATAGTAAAGATGAATGACAGATTAGTAAATGAGAAACAGGCAAATTAAAGAAAATATAAATAACGTTATTATGAAAAAGCGAACATCCAAAAATACCTGTGGATCTGTCATAAATCAAAATGGTCCCCGACTCTAGCAGTTAATCTATAAATTGCTTCAATAATACGATTTTTGATTGGCTTAAATAGAAACATGCGGCCACTTTGATATTCACAAGTCCGCAATTTGGAGTTTCACTCACAAGATACGAACTTATAATACAAAAAAATACACTAGAAAAAAGATCATACATAGATGGTCTCTGTTTCTTGTATCTCGCATTAAGCATGAGCATTATGATTTTAAGCGTATTTGAGAGATCCACAGATTTATGTAACGAGATCAATTCATAAATTATTATAATTATTTAAAAACATCTCACTCTGTGCTTTTGGTGGAGGATAAAAGTTGGATGTAAAGAAGCTGGGCGCATTGGAATCGGTCAGTGAAATGATCCCGTTGTACGACGCGTTAACTTTCAAGGCGGTAGCGGAGCCGACTTGGTCGAATATCGAAAACTTGAACGTTTCCAAGAGGTTGAAGGATATGTCCAGCCTGAAACATAAATAAATTTTATTTAGAGCGTTTATGTAGAGCACTCTTATTATGTCATTTTTATTCAAGCCCTACAAGAGGATAAAATTTGTATTGTCATATACTGGGTACAATGCTTGATTTATCTATTGAATTTCTACTACTTGTCTGGAATCCTAATAATACTTCCGGACACGACAAACGAATATCAATAGCATCTTTAATTCGCAATCTCGTGAAAATGTTATACTGAGTTCTCTACAGTCAATTATTAAACTGTTAATTAATTTAAGAATTAAAAGTATTTAATAATTTACAAATAATAGAATCATCCATAGATGAACTAGATTAAGTTAATTAGAAAAGGAATCTTAAAAATAAAATTTTAATATGTCTTTGTTACTTACTCAGTAAGAGCTGGAATATTCTGGAAGGACTCTTCACTTATTTCTCTGATCCTGTTTCCTTTCAACCTTATCACCTTCAGATTGTCAAGGCTGGCGAAGGCTCTTCTTTGAATAACTTCTATCAGATTGTCTTCTATAAGGACTTCTTGCAATTCTTTAAGACCAACAAAGGCATGTTGTACTATATGGGTAATGTGATTTAGCGATAGGCAGATGCTTTCGAGTTGACCGTGGATATCACCCTGGAAAACACAAAAGTAAAAATGAAAACCTGGTTGACGTACAGTAAAAGTATAACGTTGCATTTCGTTAGGCTTATTGCTATGTTCACAGCTACAGAAAGGAGGTATGGTTCTGTCAGCCACAGTCTTAATATATTTTTGTCTCTTACGAGCTAAATAGTTTTTTGCAGGGTCGGCACTTAACATGTTATTCTGCAGTGTTGGAAGCGTTCCGAGTCGAGGTTGACTAATTTCCATTAAGTGAAGAGTATACCTGTTTGCCAGTTACTGCCATGTCCCCGAAAGAGTAGGCGGAGGTGTATCCACATCCACATTTTGTCGAACTATATTTTCTGATCCCATGTAATACCCATAGGCTTCGATCAAATGTACCATAGATGCACATTCTCACACAAAAACCGCGTCAATATGTGGCACTGACCAGTACTACTTACTAAGCATTTATTATGCAATCCAGGAAATAAACCGGAATAACCATTGAACGCCCACTGAGAAACATTTTGTAATAGTTTAGTTAAAACGCGTCAATGTAAAGCGTCCTAAGTGTGTTACTCGCGATACGCAAACGTACTAAGTATATGGTACGGTCTCCACCGTAGTAGTGGTGTCGATTCGCTCTCGCTTACGGGCAGCGCACGCAAGAGTGAGTTGGACAGGTGCATAATATAGCGGATAGGACTGATTTATGCACAGTTTTGTTGGGGCCGTTTTTCGAGCGACGATCGTGCATCTATGGTCTATTTGATCGATGCCCATAGGCTAGTGTATATCGGACTACTAGTGCTAGTTATGCTTGGTCCCAAGTTGATGGGAGCTCATTACAGCACTTATATTATAATAAGAAATTATGTTTTACTAACCTGTAGAGTCCCTTTAGAGAAATGGTCTATATAGTTGTCTTGTAAGTTCAACCTTTTCAGTTTGTACAAGAAGTGGAAGGATGTGTCAGGAACGTTCCTTAGCTTATTATTGCTCATGTCCAAGTATTGTAGTTCTATTAAAGCCTTAAGCGGTTCAAAAGGCAATATTTTCACCGTGTCCGCGAGACCGTGCGCCATTTTCAGTGTTGTTAGACTGTGCAGCTGAAAGGAATAAAACAATATCTCGTTTTAATTTCGTACATTCAGAGACTCATTGTTTCCTGGAGAATAAGGCATAGGTTGGCATATCCTTCTTGCTTCATTCACTCTTACCATATCCTTCATCTACACGAGATCGGCATTTGCACTGTTACTTACGCTGAGATTGTTTTGAATAGTTATTTTCGTGTGGTAACTGAATTATAGTGTAAGAGAATTTTGTCTCTGATTTGATTTTATAACCAAGCTATTCTATAACTAGTTTTCACCCGCGGCTTCGCTCGCGTAAATGTAGGTTAGATTAGGTTAGGTTTGCAACAGTTATTTTTTCTGGATGAAAGGTACCCTATGTCCTATTCTGTACCTCTGACAACGTGTATGCAAAATTTCATGTTGATCGGTTGAGTAGTTAAGGCGTGAAAGCGTAACAAACAAACTAACTCATTTTTGCATTTATAATATTAGTTAGGATTACTTTAATACTACGGCATTCAAAGTAAAGCTTATACTCTCCATAATTTAAAGACCAAAGGCATTACCCGTTTATAGCAAGCTGCTCCCATTTTACTATGAATTTGTTGACAGAAAATATACAAGTAAACATACTTGTGCCACTGAATGAATAAATTATTAAAAGCAAATCTACATCTGTAACTTACCTCAGCGAAAGCAAAAGGATCAATAAACTCAATATTATTCTCAGACATGTCCAAAGTCTTGATAGTCCTGACGTGTTGGAAGGCACTGGTCTCGATCCTTGTGATAGTGCTACCAAATATTTTAAGATCTTCCAGCTCCACACCGAACTCTAAGAAATCTTCTGTACGAATACTTTGACGGAGGAGCTTGCTTAGAGCGAGGTAACGGAGTGACCTCATTCTGAAACATCAAGTACGCCTAGATAATTAAAAATATATAATGTTTATATTCTGTTCATAAACTAAAACTATTGTAAAACTGTTATAAGGCTATGCCTATAGATTGGACGTATTTTTAAGAAACTAATTGAGATCGATTATCATTTACAAGGGTCATTTCCCAGTGGGCACATTTACAGATTCCGTACTGCTGCTGTGCATTTCCTATATAAAACACTCAATAACACACTAGACCTGAAAGTGAATCCGAAAGCTAATAATCTCAAGGAAATGTAACGATTAACTTATGGCACAGGACCATCTAGGTAGTATTTTGAGTATGTAATACAAAAACAGTACAAACCGTCTAAAATCTTGAAGGCTCGTCTCTATAGAACTGGCTCCGCTGATATCCAAGTTGAATAGTTTGTACTGGAAGTTAATCGATGATGTCATCGCGTACTCTGATGGTGCGGTAGATGTTAGCTGATTTATATCGACCTGAAAATCAAAAAATATATTATTAGAAGACATTGTTTATAACGGTAAAAGAAGTAGGTATGGCAGGCACCGCGTTTAAACCTGGGTTTAAGTCAAACTGGAGAGTCTGGCTGCAGTAGTACTTTCACACTATCACCAATCAACCAATCATCCTTTTGTTGTATTCCTGCGCTTCCAGACATTATCAACAGTAGAATTTTCTGACTGTTACATAAATAGGTACATACTTATAAGGTTACTAGTGCGTATTTGTCTCGAATATAATTCTTTATGCGGACGCTCAGATGATCTCGACATTTTTCATGCTTCATTCAAAGTGTTTAAGCGAAAGATAGTGCAGAAAATACTGTGCTAGATCTCGTTGACTGTTGACTGTTGTTGTTTTTTGTTTTTTTTTCTTTCTATTTTGTAAATAATAATTACGTCTTGTTAATTGTATTAAGTTCTTAATTTATGTTTAATTTTTATTCTTTATAATTTTGTACAGAAAATGTTGTGTACATCTATAATAGATATACATATAAGTTTTTATTTTCAGTTTCTTATGTAAACCGATTTTGTATATGTATATTGTTGATGTACCTTAAAATAAATAAATAAAGAGCTATAAGAAATTCAAAATATAACCACACATTTCACTCTATACGTATTTTCATTAAACTCTCTATTTATTTTCGTATTAGGTACTTGCAAAATACGTACCTTATTCTCTTTAAGATTCAAAAATCTCAACGAGTCCAATTTATTTAACATAAACTTGGATATCAATGTAAGATTGTTCTCTGATAGATCCAGATTCTGCAAACTGTTCTCCAGACCAGCGAAGGCTGCAGGAGACAGGTCAACCAGTTCACAATCGCGGAGTGACAGCGACTTTATCTTGGCGTTCCTAAATGCATCTTCCTATAAATGTAAAAAGGTAAACTTAGTAACATGAAAATATTCCATAGAAGTTTTTAAATATGCATAATTATTACAAAGGCCCCAACCCTTTGAACATTTATATTCAGAACTTAGTTTAAATCTCCAAAATGGTCGTAGCCATTAACATTATATCGATGCGTGGATTTGGCATTTATACAATACTATATAAGTAACGATTGTAAACTAAAAGTAAATTAAAGCCATCTTTCACGCTAATGTTTGCTAATGTCAAGGATTTCAAAATCAAAAGATTTATAATAAATATGTCTGGGGTTGTATTAGGAGTATCATAAACAAGAGGAAAGTATTCTTGCGGATCCGAGCCGCCGCCGGCGGACCGGGCGGCGCAGACGCGCTTATGCGCGCCCGATGCCGCCATAGTGAAAGCCGCGGGCGGGAGAAGGGGGATCTCCCGCCCGCAAGCTATTGAGTCAGAGCGACGCCCTCTGTCTTGCCGGGGCGTCGGCCAGGAGTCGTCTTTCGCAGGCACTTTCGCCTACATCGGGCACTGCTGGGTGGGTCGCTGATGTAATTTCAGTTCCAGCGACTCACCCACCATTCAAGGCAGCGAGTTGGCACTCCGTGGTAGGTTTAGTCGGTAGTACCCGGGACTTTCCATCTTTTCCCGGGTGAGTCCGACATAACCTCTCCGCTCCCCCTTTTCCGCGGAGAGGTATGCGTCAAAGCATTCCGCCAGGAAAAAAAAAACAAAAAAAGGAGTATCGTAAACATAAATTTTGCTTTGGAAACAGACGGTATGAATTACCACGTGTTAAGCCTCTACCCAAACCAAGATCCTAAGGATGTCTTCTTATTTCCTACCAAACTATTTGGAAGATGCGTTTTGTAAATGCTAAAAAACAATATTTTACAAAAATGATACTTACTCTCAGCGTAAAAACAGGATTTCCGTCCAATGAAGTTGAATTTAGGATGTTGAAGTGTTTGAAAGATCCAGGCAACAGGTCTCTAATTAGATTGTTGTCCAATCTGCAAATAAATATTTGAGTAATTAATAATCTAGTAACTATCGAAGGCGTTACCCACCGCCCAACTCCAAAATCAAGTTTAATAATACTTTAATTAATACTAAGTAATCAGAATAATACTTTAATTAATCACAGCAGCGATAGCCTAGTGGGAAACCGTTGGACTGCCACGCAGAGGTCACGAGTTCGAACCCATCTCTGACTTTTCGAAGTTATATGCGTATTAAATAGTTAATTATCGCTTGCTTTAAAGGTGAAGGAAATCATCGTGAGGAAACCTGCATGTCTGAGTATTCTCCATAATGTTCTCGAAGATATGTGAAGTCTGCCAACCCGCACTAGGCCAGCGTGGTGGACTATGGCCTAACCCTTCTCACAGTGAAAAGAGGCCCGTGCCCAGCAGTGGGACAGTTTAATACAGCGCTGATATTATATTTATTATAATCAGAATTACATGAAGCTAATTTTAAAGACAATACGATCACAAAATGTTCTTTTATTTGTTTACATAAGAAATTTAAGTCAAAAGTTTATAGGATTAGATTATGCCCACGGCTTTGCTCGAGTAAATGTCAATTTTTATCCCTCGAAAATAGTACTTTATTTATGAAATTTTATGACGATCGGTCGAGTAGTTAAGGCGTGATAGCGTAACAGACAAACAAACTCACATTCGCATTTGTAATATTAGTTAGAATTGCCAAATATTTTAATTAGTAAATTAGCTTCAAATTGTAAATAATAGTAACAAACTTACTTCAACGAATCCAACGACAGCCTTACGCCATTCAACTCATGCGCAGGTAGAACTTGCTTAATCAAATTATTAGACAGATCCAGGAATCTAAGCTGGCGGAGCGGTGATATCTCTTCGTATGGTATATAGGCTAACTGGTTGTCACCAAGCAAGAGCTGCAATTTAAGTTTAATCGTATATTTAAGAGATATATACGTCCAAGAGTAAAATATTATCATACTTAAAACTAATTAATAAATTACAAGTAGTACAACACCTTTTAAACTATTTAGATAGGGTCTGATCCTCTTTTGCAGCGATTAAATGTACGCAATTAAAATAGTTATGCTTATAGGTAATATATTGTTATAATCTTGTAATAATTTTCTTTTGTATATATAGTCCAGAATAGTTCTCTTAAATAAATATCCTAATTACTTACTAGTCTACTAAACAGATTTAAAAAATAAAATATTTTGACTGATTTTTTTATTATAAAATGATATTTTTGCTCGACATACGTATCATCCCATTTATCTTTAGGGGCATTGATTCTAAATTATTCCGTTTGCATATGATCAAACAGGCACGTGCCTGGTTAAAATATAGCTTTACGGTATAACAATAATAAGTACTCTACTTACTCTATTTAGTCTACTCATCCCATCTCGGAACACGCCACTATCGATCACAGACAGATGGTTTCCCTGCAAGTCTAGAGTCTCCAACATGGGCAAACTGGAGAACGCATCCAAGGGCAGATTTGCGATGGAATTGTCGGCCAGCACCAACGTGTGCAAAGTGTGCTCTAGACCTCGCCAGTTGTCACCCGATATGTCTGTTATTTCATTGCCTGGAATTTTAAAATTAATAGATTTTAACACATTATTATATGAGATCTCAGTATTTATTCTAGGATCAAACAAAGTGATAAGAAATCTTCTCTAGAAAGATGGTATCTGAAACTGTGTTAGATAAACAGTAATAGGCTCGTCCCCTATCACGTGGGACCTAAGTCATAGTTGGAGCAATGTAGTCTGATACGTTTGCCTGCCTTCGTTGATATAGGCGTGAGACTATTTATGAACATTATCAGAACATTTTATTTTTATGTTACACAAACGAGCAGATTTAAGCGATTACCGCCGCCCATAGACACCCGCATCACCAGAGGAGTTACAAGTGCGTTGCATTCCTTTTAAATTAGCCCCCACCAGAAGAGGGGGAGGGGGCGGTTGGGCCTCCTGTACCCTCACTTACTCTTTTCTGTTTTCTGTGTGGCCGTGGTATCACACCGGTCGAGCCGGCCCATTAGAAATAAATTAAAGAATGTCTATGTGATTTTACTTTATAATATGTATTTAAAATAGTAGAGTTATCTCTCGTGAAGTATTTGGGACCTATATAGAACTAGATGCCAAATATGGGTGTGATATGTTTTTGCCTACCTCTATGGAGATAAGTATAATGTTATGTATTATGAAAAAAGAAAAGCAAAGAAACTCGTACTATCAAAAAATATTATGCCTTTATACTTGATCCTATTATCAAAAAATGTTATATGTATATACTTGAACCTACTAATTATTAGTAGGTAGCTTTATAAAATACCAGCTGACCCAAAACACGGTGTTTTGTCTCAAAGACATTGAAAGTATAGTCTAGTCTAGTCACTAGTCCTGTTTGTTTGTTGTCGATTTGTGAAGTTGTAAAAACTTATTGGAAATTTGTAAACAACGGGCTTGAAGGGTTTGCCAATACTTAAACAATTTGATTCCTGCTGTGCTCCAATAAAGTACATATTTCTGTGTGATATTGCAAAAAAATTGCCGAATTTGCTTGTTGTCTTTGCAAGTTTATCAATTTGTCTATCCGTAAAAACATTAAGCCTATGACGTACATTAAAAAACTAAATCTTGCTAGCTGTTCTCAAGTAATATGCTCAACGAACAGCATTATTTTATATAGATAGACAAATGTGAGTATATATTTGTGGAGTAGGAACGATAGACACTTTCAACTCCCTAAGGTATTCTCAATCTATTAAGTATTACATATATTTCATGGAGCATAAAAACTATCAAGGGATTCGTAACATTCGTAATTAACCCGGTACAATCATTTAATTGCGTTTTACAACACGCTGAGGAAATACTGTGGTAGCTTTTATTTGGCTAATTGTAGGCTTGGCTCAGATATGTGCTTCCGTAGCCCTCTGGTTCAAATAAGTGAACTCGCAAACGACAGTGGTTGTGTCTGTTTAATTATATAACAAAGTAAATATAATGCTGTCTTAGAGATGTGATCATTTTTGAGCATCTACGTGAAGTTATAAAGGGCTAAACAGTCGTGTTGTCTAATCTACGATATGGATATAGTTGGACAATTCCAACTATATCCATATCGTAGATTACTACATAGAATACATTGCATCCCACGGAATTATAATTATTCAGTCACGGGCAGAAGCTCACTGGTTTCTGTTTCTCTTCGCAAGCTTGAATATCACTATATATAAGTAGACAGAACATTATTTATTTTCAAATGAATGTTGTCGTAATCCGCCTTATCCTCTAGTCTTAATCTCTTCAGCAAATAAAAACTTCAAGCGCAAAAAACTTAATCCAAACAAGTTGAATAGGTGACCACGAGATACGTCATTCCATTAAAAACTTTTCACGTTCCGACCAATATATTTTGGTCCACCCCAGCTGCTCGAGCAAACTGCAGACGGTTAAGTAAAGAAAAAGACAATAAATCACTTTGTCAGCTGAATGGCTACCGAACTATCACGAATGTTTTAAATTAATTTGGCCTACTTATCGCAGAATCTTTTCTAATCATCTTTATACAATCGTTGGTCCAAATGTTTTTGATCGTTTAACTTTGAAATTATGTTAACACCATATTATATGTATATATTTGTCTTTGTCAATATGACGATTTATTGCTGTGCTAGCTAGTAAATTGTTATAAGAGTTACTCTGAGGCGAATTATAAATACGTTATACATTTATGGTTACGTCACTTGTTCCAGGAACAGAAACTTTATCCACCGATAGCGGTGGATAAAGTTACAGATTGCGACTTGAAGACTTAAAAAAAATATGGCAGCGAAACTTTATAATTTATTTTTATGAACCAGGAAATCTAATCTAAGCCTTGCATTTACATTCATCCAATATGAATTAGTCAAAGCAATAAATTCATACCTGAATACAGTTCCGCCAATTCCAACATCCAATTTTCATGACGTCATGCCGAATATTGGATCAAGCAAAACCAATTCAGCTTAAACTAGAAACGCTAAACATAATCACCTGTCAAATCCAGTAGCCTGAGCTTCTGCAAGTATCTTAGAGACCTGCTTGGCACAGCCGTCAATTTGTCTCGTCTCAGTTCCAATTCCCAAAGCGTATTGTCGAGACCATAGAATGCCTCCTCGTGGATGCTCTCCAGTGGATTCTCGTTAATTGCGAGTCTGTATAAGCCTGAAATTAAACGTGTTCGTTGAATTATATGAAACTAAATCTATTCTAATACTGTAATTCGATATACATGTTCGAACACTGTAACTCCACCACTTACAGACAAAAGAGGTATATTGTGCGAGCGAGTCGTAACTTTAATAAACTTTGTAAGAGATTTGACTTTGATGTCTTTACAGGATGATGATTATGATAGGATTGGTCCTATCCAGGCAAAAAGATGCTTAAGCCTTGACTTCTTTACGGATAGTTAATAGTCAGTACTCAGCAAAATTCAATTGTTTTATCTATAGCTAAATTTTGTATTAACTTCACATAATAATATTGAATAAAGTGATTAGATGTGTAAAATGTGCATGTTGTTCACATACTGTTACATTTTTTTACTATGATAACTAGAAGTGAAGACTTGTAATTGGCTGTCAAATTACTACATCTATTGCCATATTGTTTTATTAGCTGTAAGTCTTCCACAATAAATAAATAAATAAAAAAGGTAATGTTTGGCGAACTAGGAAATAATATCGGAGATTCTATGAAGTTTTTAACTTACCTATATAAATAACGGTTTTGTATTTTAAAAATGTTAAAAATTAGTTATGCGTTCCTAAAAGAACAGTAAATTTTGGAAAATAAACAAGATTGATGATTAATTTGTAACATTAATAATAAATGTTAACCATGAAACCATTAGCGATAATATCGCTTTCGTCGGTTATATTCACTGATGCTGAGCTGATAAATTATTAATATTGAAAGTATTCCATTTAGATTTTATGGTTTTCCTTTGAGTATAAGTTAACTGTAGCCATAATAATGATAATTTTTGCACTTAGTAGCCAAATATTATTAATTAGCATGGTGACTGTGCCCTGTAAAGTCATGTTCGATACAGATAACACGTGATTTAAGTGGTTAGCTGGTAATATCTTTTGCCGAGTGTTGTTGGCTTGAAACCCACACGAAAAAAAAATTGTATGATCCAAATTATGTCGAGTAAAATTCTAAATCGAATAAAATTGTTTCGAGTCTGGGCATTTTTTGTATCCATTGCGGGCTACATGTGCAAGCTATGAGTGACCTTCATACACGATGAGCTACTTTCGCGCTTTATACAACCCGCTCAAGTTCCTAATCTTGCGCCTTACCCGAGATATATAAGAGCCATTAAAATGTCCATGTCTCAAAATTACGTACAATGCAATTATGCCTACGTCATTGCAATAGTTAGATACACGTCTATCCAAATCAACCTTAATTACTCATATTTAAACCTAAAGGCACAATGTACTCGAATAAACGAACAACCAGTAGGTATATATTATTATATTCAAAGGGTTAGCTCCTTATTTACCGGAATGCTGATTGGAGGGTTAAGACAGACGTACCCTTATTATATTTACCACGTCATTCACAACCGATGCTCAGTCAGCAAGTGTCGTCACACCGAAAATTTATGTAGCCACGGTATATCTGATACCTATGTGTGTTGGGAGGAGCTTGTGATATATATGTTTTTGGTGCTAGTGATGAAAGGTAGGTCAAGTAATGACCATTTGAATATTCCCACAAGAAATATGTAGGTTAGGATGGGTCAGAATGATGTGGTCATATTTAAGGCTGGTGTAGGTTGTTTCGTCTATGGAGTTATGACCTTTATGTGATGCTCGGTTCTGAATCACCATGCAATACATGTTTGGAAATTTACTTGACATATTTTTTTTACATTATTTACACTAACGTAATTCCTATCGAATTACTGTAGTAGAACAGGAATAAATAACCCTATACAATGTACATCAATTTGGTCGTGCGTTTACTGTACGGCATAACACTTATAATTCTCTCATAGACCAGAATGTATAAAAATGTAAATAAATTGTTATTAACAAACCTGTTGCTTGGAAAAACTGCGGTTCCAAATCTCTGATCTTGTTCCCAGTGAGCTCCAGCATGAAGACTTTGGAGCTGTTGATGGTGGCAGGCACCCGCAGGATGGACACATAGCTGCAGGTGACTATGCCCAGGTCGCCTGCAGGCTTCGAACATGTGCACAGAGCTTGGAACAGGCATGGTGGATGGCCTGTGTCTACGTGCAGCTGCAAAGAAGAGAAAAGGTATGTGAGTTGTTGATACATAATTAAGATCTTATGCCAGTTTTCTGGGCACACTACTAGTTGACCGTGATGCGGAGGAATTCTATGACACATAGGTGTCATAGAATTCCTCCGCATCAAAGTTAAACCTTCTATTAGTAGAAGGTTTAACTTTTACGTTTCTCATTATTTTAATTTCTGTTATATATATAATATGATATTTTAGGTACAAGTTACTTATATTATTATTAATATAGGTGATCAATAAAATGTATATAGTGTAATAAACCTAATTACATTGAAAATTTGCTTTAAAATATGGTCAATATAACGCGCAGGTTTTGTCTTCACCCAGAATTCAATTTAGGGATCACAGAAACAAGCTAACGATTTGGCTTCATAATTATCAAACTATACATACAACTTTTATAGAAATGTCTTTGTCTAATGACATCTTAAGAAATTACGACAAAGCAGGATTCGGCAACAATAAGCGTAATCCTAACTAATATTATAAATGCGAAAATGAGTTTGTTTGTTACGCTTTCACACCTTAACTACTCAACCGATCAACATGAAATTTTGCATACACGTTGTCAGGGGTACAGAATAGGACATAGGGTACCTTTCATCCAGAAAAAATATCTGTTGCAAACCTAACCTTACCTAACCTACATTTACGCGAGCGATGCCGCCGGTGAAAACTAGTCTAAAATATATTTTTAGCTTGCGGGCTAAACACTTATTCTAATGTATTTTACCATCGAACACACCATATCAGTATAACTACGTAGGTTTATTATCAGAAAATGGAACAAAGATAGCTTTAGTTCAAATCGCTGCTTGGCTAAATTGCCCGTTCAATGGAAAATAGTTGGTAAACTAATCACTTTTATTGTTACTCAAGTAAGCCATAGCCTTTAAGACTTATCGATTTGACCTTAATACTATCCTTTAAAACAGTAAGCTTCGACACAACTTTCTCAATACGATGGAACGCTTGAACGACTGAGTTCACTGTGAGTAAAGCAAAACGATTGAAGAAAACGGTTTTATAAAGATTCCTAGTCAGCTGTGAAGAGATATTAAAAACCTACGAGGGTGTGACAGCCAGACAGAGGGATTTGGCTAAACGCTAAATTATAAACGCCTCATATTATGATTTTAGGTTACGAAATTCTAAACTTGTCTTGTATTTTGACCTGAATAAAATATGATTGAATTTTGTTATATTCAAAATTACACAGAGATATTCGACCTCGGTAAAAACATAATATTTATTATTTCCAACGAATAAAATTTAAGTACTAACGTTTGCCAATTAAGTAATTTTCAGCTTTATTTTTTTGTTATTTCATTTTTGTTATTAAATTTTATTTCATTAATTTATTGTTTATGAATTAATGAAAACGTTTGCCTTTTTCTTTAACTCTTTCTTCTTCCTGCCTAAATTAAAAACAAAGATGTTTGTAAATTACAGTGAAGATTAATTTTCCTTAAAACGATAGATGCGAGAGCGACTTTAAGTGTTTATTAAACAATACGTTGTTTATTATAATAATTGAATAATGATGTTTGCTTATAAAAAATTAATTATAATCTAGGTCAAATACCCGAGGGTCGAATTTAAGTAACAACTGTCAAAATAGAGTTCCGATCTAGTCAAATGAACGCCAAAAGTGAACTGAAACGCAATTCATGTTCAAATTTAACGTTTATTTTAATGAAACAGATTACTATTTGTGATATTTGTGGCACTGAGACTAGATTAGAGTTTTATTACGAGAATTGACCTTAGGCCAATATAAACACTCGAAGCTGAATTTTTATATTACACTAGCTGTTACCTGCGACTTTGTCCGCGTAGATTATAACTAAAAAGTGTTTGTCGCCACGAAACCGAACTACATTTCTCTGCCCAAGTTACTTAAATGGCGTAGTTTTTATAGTGTAAAGCTAGATAACAAAAACAACATTTAAATATGCGTCGTTAGATTACACGCTGTCACAGAATGCGTAAGAAAAATAAAGATTCACAGCTCCTCCCCCGTAGGTGATAGCGTGATAATATGCAGCCTATATGTTGACCCGACCTGTTAGTAATCTTCATGCAAAATTTGAAGTAAATCCATGCAGTACTTTTTGAGTTTAGCCCGGACATACATACAGACAAACAGACAAAAATTCTAAAAACTATATTTTTGGCTTCGATATCGATTGTAGATCACGCCCCAAGTATTCTTTTAAAAAATATTCAATGTACAGTATTGACTTTCTTACGATTTTATTATATGTATAGATAATCGAGTTCAAAGTTTCATAAATCAAACAGTATACGTATGATTAAATGGCATCGATATCTTTTAACCTTAGACCGTCCATAACTTGTTCCATTTCGCACAAATAATAACTGCGCTCCAATACAAAAGATCCACTTTATTACAAGACTGTCTACCCATCAATCACCAGGCGAATTTGTTCAGTATTGTTATAGCATACTTGCGATTAATCGGGTTAATTTAAGTGAAAGTTCTGCTTGTAAAGATCGTGTTCCTGTCCATCGTAATTTGAACTTTAGTTTAACTTTAGACAGAGTTTGTTGTATAAGATAAGCTAGTCAGAAGAGTCTTGAGAGGCTTCAAATTCTGACAGTTGGATTGGTCTTATCCCTTGTTGAGAAATCCATTGATTATTATGTCACTAGTCCGTAAGACCTTGAGTTGTGCTCGTAGACTATAATTATAGATGCTAGAATATAAGTCTCTGAAATTATGGACAGGCCGAATTTAATACATAAGCTCGTTACTTGGGCGTGTGTTTTACATAATTAATCTCGCGATTTGGCCATCGTGTCTAAGGAAACGATGAGAGTGTGGTCGGTTACTTGTCATCTGTCATCTGTCCACAAAGCTCGTAGAAGACCGATGGTTGTACTGCACACTCTGCTTTCAGCGTTTGCTCTCATGCTTTATAGTAATCTGCAAAAACTTGAAGATCCCGGTTCATGGTGTGACTATATCGCATAGCCCGGGTCTCTCTCTATTTGGAGGTGTCGGTGCTACTAAGGTTGAAGAGGTGGCCTGTTATTATTCCACAAAATTATACGATTTTTGTTATAGAAATGTAGTAGCTCGCACGACACGACATGTTTTTTAAGTATGATGACCATCGATCGTCTGTTTTAATTCGTCATGTCTGACCGAATTTAAATTAAATACGTTTACTAGACATTTTTCGGTGCTCTCCAAATTTATAGTCCTAATAAGCCTAGGTACTGTTACCTAATAAGGCAGGGTTTAAAAATATTACTGGCTACATGTGGTTCTTGTTAAATATATGTCTGCGTATCGCTATCGTTCTGTTAAATTGCATATTTATTTATTTATTTATTTATTTATTTATTTAGGAATGGAAACTAATCCCGATTGTGTGGTTTGATTTCTGGGTAAAAGAAATATGGGTCAATTAACTTTCCTAGCAGAATAATAAATAATAATAGCAGCAATTATATTTTTATTTTAGTAAAATTCATAATCATTTCCAAGCCTGGGGTGAACATTTCTGTACGGCCTCGCATTTGTTAAGTAACTAAATAATACAACAAGGGTTTGATGTCTTATATTCTGCCACGCTTTTTTATAAATCCGCTTTTCCCTTTAGACCGTAGTTGTCGTGGTATAACTATTTATATCAGCATTATCTCTAGTGTTTTATTTGCTTTTAAGCGGAACAAACATGTCGCGCTTACGCAAATATAATAACTTACACGAAAATAAATATATATTATAATATAAAATGCAACAAAACCCGCAACTTGTGTTAATTAATTAAATTCAAGTTAACAAAAAACAATCCCAACTAATATTATAAATGCGAATGTGAGTTTGTTTGTTCGTTTGTTACGGTTTCACGCTTTAACTATTCAACCGACCATCATAAAATTTCACATAATACTTTGTCAGGGGTAGAGAAAAGGACTTTTTTTTATACAACTAAGGTGTCAAACAAGTCTACGGCCCACCTGATGGTAAGTGGTCACCGTAGCCTATGGACGCCTGTAACACCAGAGGCATCACTAGCGCGTTGCCGACCCTTTAGGAAAGGAAGTAGGAAGGAGAAGGAGCAGGAAGTGGGAAAGGGGATGATTGGGCCTCCGCCACTCTCACTCAGCGAACGAAACGCAACAGTAGGAATACTACTATTTCACGTCTATATTCTGTGAGAGGGTAGTCCTTACCCGGTCGAGCCGGCCCATTCATGCTGAAATCACCGAAGCTCTACTACTAGGATACCTTTCATCCAGGAAAAAGTACTATACTCGAGCGAGCAAAGCCGCGGGCAGAAGCTAGGACTGTATTAATATGTGAAGCAATATAAAGTCCAACTAAATACAATTATGCTAAGTTGGTTAAAATAACAACAAAAACTATTTCGAATTCCACTGACTTTAACATCGTTAGTTCGGACAACATTAAAACTTTAACACTAAACAAACAACGCAGTGGATTGGGATGCTATCGAAAAGTTCGTGTTGTAGTTTTTATAAAGTACGGAGGGTTTACGGTCCAGCCAAATCGGACTTTGCATTTAACAGCTTTAATTTCACCTAACGTAACATTTATGTAGTTTTTGTTAAGTGGTTTTGTGTTTGATAATACCTAAGTGCTTATTCTGTTATGGATTTTGTTGAGAACTGGGAGTTAGTAAATAAATACATACACTATCTTACGTCTATATATACATGCCAAAAGAAGTAAGTAGGGATGTATGTATATCACCCACACTCCACCAGCTTAATTCTTATTATCCATTGAGAAGAGAGAAAATTTAATTGTCATCGACCGGTTGTCTATTTAGGATTCTAAATAGAAAACCAGTCGATGACAATTTGATTAAATTTACTGATTCTAATCAATTTACAGAAAAACTAAATAACACTTTTCCTGACGACGAGAATTAAATCCAAGATACCAATCATGATCAGCCACACAAATAAGTCAACAAGACAGTCTTTATATATAATTACACACAAAATATCATGTCGTTTGTGTAACAATGTGCATAAAACATATTTAGAAGTCAACCTCTCTAAAAAGGATCTAGAAAAAATTACAGTGGAGTGTGTAATTTACAAAGCGGTTTCAGTAAGCTAATTAGCGTTTTTTTTGTTTTTATATCAAATTAATCGCTTCATCGCACCATACGTCATTCTTCTTCTTATCAAATTATTTTTTACTAGCATACTGGTTGCCTAATTGTAAGTGCTTAACGTTACGTATGGACTTTTGTTCACTAGAGATATAATCCAATTACTCAATCATTCCTAAAAATAACTGGGATATTTACAAAATATCGTCTTATGTTTACGCGAATGAACACTATACGGATTTTGTCGCGTTGTTTATTTTTACTTTAAAACACTTTTAAAGTAAAAATAAACAACGCGACAAAATCCGTATAAAGTTTTTAATTTCAACTAGAATATATTTTTAGATAAAATAATAATATGCTGAAATAGGCAGTAATGCAATATTTTAATAAATAAAAGCGAGTTACAGGACTGAGAGAGAAAAACGTAAGAAGAGTCTGACTAAAACATATGAGGATCCTTTATAATTACCAATTATTTATAAGTTACTTAAAGAAAGAAAGAAATGTTTTAATTGAATTTACATACACACATAATTTAAAAAAAGCAGAAAACGGTACATGGAAATCAAATTAGGCAACTGCGTCAGCTATTGTTGCAGTATATACTGCAACGCTGGTATTCTCGCAGGCCTACTAACAAAAATGAATTAAAACCGCTCAAACCCCGGTGACGCTACATCGCGTCGTCACGTTTGCACCCGTAAAACCCCGGTGACGCTATATGGGGTCGAAGCGTTGGGACGTCTTTTGTTTGCCGTTTTTTTATTATAAGGCCTGTATTTAAAATATTGTGTTGTATATCAATGTTCTCGGAATGAACTGAGCTTTTCGAACGAATATTTATCAACTGAATAATATTTTTCAAAATATTTTTTTTGTCATGTAACGTGACTTTGCGCCACACGTTCGTTCGTCTATGCTATTTGTTCCGCTGTTATCTGTAGTTTTTATAGGGCAAGTATGTAAGTATAATACATTATTGGAAAGCTTATTCTTTCTATTTTTAGACACAATAAAAACAATTGTGACTAATGTTATTTTTGTATAAGAAACTGAAGCCCAAAATAACCTATTATCATTTCTCAGATTTTCCGCCTTTTTTGATATATTTTTTTATTACTTTATTATATCGTATTTCAGGTTTTAATCATTATAATAGTGTTATATATTAGTATTTCTATAAAATATGTGAAAACCACGCACAAGGCTACGTCGGAATTTTTTTAGACATTTTTCAATATTTACTTTCTCCGCGCTCTAAAATGTACTCGCCACGCACTTTCAAATGCTAATATCTTATTTTTTTCTCACAGACATTATAAATACTTTTTTTTTTACTATAAAGAGTATTTAACTAGGAAATAGAAAAAGTAAAACATCTTATTAGACAAATCAATATATAATAAAGATATAATTATATCATCTCATATTTCCAATTCGGTTACTTTAACCAGACGTATAAACTAAAATATACACGTAAATGCGATGATTCATAACACTTATCGTAGCTTACAATGTATACTTCTAAGAAACACAAGCTTTGTTATCATAACTTTGCGTTCTAAATTATAAACATCTGCCGACCCACTCGAATAACGCTCGAGTGGCCTTCGAGTGCCGGGCGCCGCGGGACGCGGGGGTTGTTGTTGTTTACATTAGCGCGCGCGCGGGGTCTGATAGGTGATCCAATTAGTATTTTTCTATTCTTTATATTATACGAGCTGGTGTATATGTGTTGTTAACTCTATACTTAATTACGTCCTTGTCCGTTCCTTTCACGACTCAAGATTGATTCCTAATGCGTGGTATATAATTTAGAGATTTTGTTTCTTAGCCTTTTGTTATATCCCACTGCCGGGCAAAAAAACCAACGGGTTCTCCGGGAGTGCCGGCAGAAGTGAAAACTTGAATATTAACGTTGTGCATCTTTGATATTTTGGAATGGTTAGGGAATAATTTTGCACGAATTGCTTTAAATTATCAGAATAAAAATACTATCATTTATGTGGTAAAATACAGTATTCATTTATTGCGCTATCGTACACAAACATGACAATTCTCTCTCCGTCTTACGAATTTTCGATCAGGTCACGTGTCCTGACGCGAGTTTGACATTTTTTACCCATCACAAAAAAGTGCACATCGCCGCTAAAGAAGTTTTCACTTCAAAAATACAGCATCTCAGATTTCCAAGCTGCTTAAAATATTTAGAAATATTATAAGGACCTGTGATGTATATAGAAAAGCGTGTATCTATATATAGTATCAAACGAAGCCAAGCCATGACTGCACTGTCTAACCGCATTAACCGATATGTGGAGTAGCTCCGACCACAGCCCTTCAATGTGTGGTCACTAATCAGGGATATTTGTGACCACAAACTCCCCTCTTTGGTACAGGTGAATGTTAGTAGTAGGGGTGGATTTACCACAAAGAATGGGGAATTGTGGCTATACTGTACTATCCCTTTATTTGGCTCTTGTGAAGCCTGTGCAATGCAAAATCGATGGTACTAAGCCTAATTTAAAAATTATTTACGTAGTAACATCCGTAGCGTAGCGTACTATTCTATAAGATCTATCAAAACCATTTTTGAATTCGTAATACAGATTTTACAGAAAAAATATATTTCATTGAATATATTAGCGCACCTTCACTATGGATATACATTACACATATAAAATTCTTAGTTATAGCTCGCTATAATAAAAGAAAAATATGGCGAGGAAACCTGCTTGCCTAAGAGATCTCCGGTATGTTCTCGAAAATATGTAAACTCTACCAACCTGCACAGGGCCAGCGTTGTGGACCTGAATTCTAAATAACCTAACTCTTTTCAGACTGACAAGACGCCCATGGTCAGCAGTGTGACAGCTAACATGTAGGGCTGATATGATTATTAATACAGAGTAGCTCTGAACTACATTTATTAAGCGATGGTAGCCCAATGGATAAGACACTGGTCTTGCGATCGAGAGGTCGCGGGTTCGAATCCCACCCTTGCACTACCCACTCCTAATACAAGCATTCTAGCCTAGCTAGAGGGGTTAACAAGAATACTAGTAATTTGGAACCCAAACTGCTAGCAATCTTTAAAAAAAAATAGTTTTAAAACTATCCCTACTGGTCCAGAAACAGCCTATCTTTTTATGTAGAGACATTAAGCTGATCACTCACTAATAAGATCTCTAACGATCACCACTACAGTACCATAATTGTTTCAGTTTGTGCCATAACATTGCCTGTGTTTTATAGAACGAACATTAAAATGTTACGTAAAGTTCTCATTTGCCGCCGAGAGGTTATAACAGTTAAAAATTATTGGTCTACTAATATACAAGAATACGGAGCGTAGATATCTTAAGATGCTAACACTTATTCATACGTGATGCCGGCAAATATACTTACATTTTAAATATCTGAGAAACACAATTGTTGGATTCTTATATCTGCACTATTATTATCATACTTAGATTTCATTATTACACGGTGCACGACCAGTAGTGCACCATGAAATCTTCATCTTCAAGTCGACATTATTAAGCTTAGATCTGAGAGCTAAGCTTAAGAGGAAACACTAAGGGCGAGAGAATTGAAAAATAGGTAATTGTAAAATCTATTGCTGTCGCGCAGTGCCCGCAGAACGCGATAGAGACAACTGCAGCTTGGATCGAAAATTCCTATCAAAAGTACACAAAATTAACGTTTCGTAGTCCCCTGATTCCTTCTTCAAAACTTGACCGATTTAACTACTTTTCTCACTAAAAATTAAAAAAAGGCTTTGGCCGTGTTCCTATGTTTTTCTTTTTTTTTATATAATCTAGTTTCTGGATGTTTGAACACAGCGGAAAATCTGGCCAATTTTTGAGGTTTTTGATGGCTTATTTCTCTTTCAATAATTAATTTATGAAAAAAAGGAAAACATAGAGACGTGCCAATAGAGGCCATACATGTTTTAGGAAAAAAATATTTCTCTACTGGCATTATCCAGGGAGGACACAGGGGACTACGTTTGTATGGAAAAATGGCCCTTGTGTTTCCTCTTAATAATGTCGACTTTTCTTGTCAGTATATCAAATTTATTTGAATCAAGACTTACTCAAATACTTATGTAGTTTACGTTTGCTTGGGGTGGGCAAAAGTGTATTACAATGACATTTCGCCAGCACAACACCGCCAACTTTCTGACTCCAGGCTCGTATTAAGATTTCTTAACTTAAACCCAATAACTTTGTTGGTCCAACCCGAGATTCGAACCCAAGACCTCATACACAGCAATCGTATTCACTCCCGCTGCGCCATTGAATCAGTAAAGTAAGATATCAAATCAATATTTATA
Source organism: Catocala sponsa (assembly GCA_963564715.1). Taxonomy (NCBI): domain Eukaryota; kingdom Metazoa; phylum Arthropoda; class Insecta; order Lepidoptera; family Erebidae; genus Catocala; species Catocala sponsa. Next base: position 6,263,228 of record OY751337.1, read on the forward strand.
TTTACAGGAAAAAATTATAATACGCAAGTTGTTATAACAAATATCCTTACTAATATTATAAATTCGAAAGTAACTCTGTCTGTCTGTCTGTTATCTTTTCACAGCTAAACCACTCAACTGATTTAGATGAAATTTGGTACAGATATAGTTTAAAACCTGGGGAAGGACATAGGCTACCTTTTATTGATGTAGGTACCACGCGGGCGGAGCCGCGCGCAGAAGCTAGTCTACTATAAGTTTACAGCGACACGCATAATAGGAACAGCCAGGGAGAGTGATGCTTAAAAGACTTACTTGATTTGTCTGCGATACATTAGATGGAAAGGGCGAAAACTTAAATTAAGGAAATTTGATTATTGATACTCAGTAGGCGGATAATCGTCTACTAATTTGTACATAGGTACAGCGAAGGACTAATACTACTACTGGCTACCTATAGGCTGCTACACACAATGCAGGCGGCACGAGCCGCCGGCTTTTGTGGAACGGCACGTGCCGCCGGCTTTTGCCGGGCATTTGTGCCGCCGGCATGTGCTGCAGAAACTTGCACAAAGCCGCCGAGTATCATTCCAGTTATGACAGTCGTGTAGAACGCTAGCCGCGCGGTACGCCGGCATATCCGGGCGGCCATACCGGCGGCTTCTTTGTGGGGCAAATCTGGCGGCTTTGTATGCCGCCGGGTGCACCGCGGCTTGACCGGCGGCAGTGCCGGTGGTAGTGCCGCCGGCACTGCCGTCGCCACTGTGTGTAGGAGCCATAACAGGAAAAATTAAAATAAATTTGAATAAACTCAGATATGGTATACAATTTAAAATTCAGAGGTGTAGTCGTTTATTTGGGATACCGATATAAATCACGATGCGCCTCGCTGCCTCATGTTTCACATTCCCACGTGTTACATGAAGTTACATGCTTTTTAGTCCACCGAAACATGCCCAACACGAGCATGTTTTGGTAAAGTACATATATGACAAAGTAATATTACTTTGATGTACTTATTTATTCAGGACCTAACATAGGGCAGTGAATGTGTACTAGAGTAGATGTAAATAAGACAAGATAACGGTTGCCTATTCGATGATATTTATATATATTTTTATACCATGATCAATATATAATGAGCATCTGCTCATATACTCTACGACAAAACACACAACTTATCTAAGTTGTGTGTCTTTTCGTAGAGTATATATAATATTAAGACCACTACTCTTATCTTTCCAGTAGCTTCAGAAGGTCGCCTATTACATTAGGGTTTTTTAATATATTTAAACCGAACCAACGCTTTGATCCTGAAAGAACTCGGTATCAAAGAGAGATTATCGTCATCTATGCAAATTCCTCAAGTTCTTCGGGCATATCACTCGTAACGAGGACTCGATGGAACGATTGGTGGTGCAAGGGACAGTCAAGGGCAAAAGATCCCGTGGGCGCTCTCCAACAAGGTGGACGGGCCTTATCCAATCTGTGACACACTCGAATATAAATTAAACTCCCAGGCCGCCAAACATAGAACTACATGGCGTCGCATCACGAGAGATGTGGTGGCGCAAGATTCGACCGAGACATGACCACGACCACTCTGTCAAGAGTGTACAACTAAGAATAAAAAGTGCAAACAGACAAGCGGCCTACCTGATTAGAAGTAATTACCATACACTATGGGTTATCTTTTGCGCGTTATCGGTGATCTTAAACAGGAATTGCTGTTGGTACTGCCAACGCAAACTGCTGTCGCAGCGACGACAGCTCCTTAAGATGGTAGGAATCCTACTTATCGTAAGAACACAACACAAAGCTACTTAGCTGCTTTCTTCTTTTTTAATTTATACAACTCCCGTACTTAGAGTAATTCTTGTTTAACGTCGTAAAAAACACCCAGAGTCGGCTCAACTCACAAATAGTTGTGCAGATATGCTTTTTCTCACACACAAATTATCGTCCAATGTGAGGCTCGAAGCCACAACGTTCGGCCGTGGCAAGTAGCAATGCGAACTCATAAACTATAACACCATCTATCAGTTTAAGTGTATAATCTCTGAAGTTATCTATGCAGCCAAATCGGAACTGTTCTATTGAATACATGTCCAACTGTCGTATACAGAACTCCTCCTAACCAAATATAATGGATATAACCCACAAAAAATGCTACACCTGTGTAATACGATTTATGATACACCTTTGCCTTAACGCGTGATCAATTCAAAAATATTGTATCCATAAATATTTTCAGAGCATTACACAATTCACGCAAACATATATGGATAAGTACCTGCTTCACAATAGAATATAACTGTGGTATTCTCACGGATTATACCGTAGCCAATATCCCTTTTCAAAGGGCAGAATATACGCTGAATATCCACGTTATGCTAAATAATAGGCCTCTCGCTTCTACGGCTTCGGCCGGTATCATAACAGCGAACTGTGTATGTGAATTGGGAATTTTTTGCGAACGAACGGTTCTGATAGAAATTCTAAGGTGCAGGTGCTATTATCTTATCTTATCTTATGTGGGGGCCAGTCAGTGCAGATCGGCGACACTTCGACCCAGTGGGATCTTTTGTGTCGACACTCTCCCAATAACGACTGCCCATCTATGGCATTCATGGCAGCCGGGACCAACGACTTTTAGCCGTTTAGACTTTTTACCGTCCCATCGGATCTTGAGGGTGGGAACAGAGAGTGCATTTGTGTTTGCGCACACGCTTGTGCACTATAATATCTCCTGCGCAGATGGCCAGTCTCCGTTAAGATCGACCGCCGTGACCGAAATTCAGTCTGGAGGACATTAATATTATTATACTTATACATATACACATATACACAGTGCTTCTACTAAAATCATAAATTTATGTTTGATATTAAATAGATAAGTGTTGATATCATCAATCGATAATATGTTTTGATTGACTAAATTATTGAGCAAATAGCCAAATACATACATACCGCTTCTACTTTGACTCATTATGTACATAGTAAGCAACTGTTTCTATATTGAGTTACTTGCTTCTCGCTAACAAGTATTTAGTTTGGTAGATGCATTGGTTTCAGTTCTAGTCTTGCAACAGTAAATTCTAAATTGCTACGAAACTGAGCCAAACTTTTGACTATTTCACAGTTCGAAACTCGCTCTTCAAAGCTCGAAACATTCTTGTTTAACTGAAGTACTAGACATATAGTATACAGACTGATAGTTTTATTGATATTACTAGTAAATATTACATTACGCTTAACTCATTAGCCATAGTATAGACGCCGTCTTCGAAACTTAATGCTTGAGTAATTAAGACGCAATCTAGTTATACTAACAGTCGGCCTCGATGGCGTAGTAGTTAGTGTAGCCGACTGCCACGCCTGAGGTCGCGGTTTCGATTCCCACACAAGTCAAACATTTGTGTTCATGAACATGGATGTTTGTCTTGGTCTGGGTGTTTATATGTATAATATGTATGAATTTACAAAAAAAAGTATTTATGTATGTTTATTCATTGTCTAGTACTCATAGTACAAGATCTGCTTAGTTTGGGCTAGATAGTGTTGTGTGTATGTGATAGAATATTATATATTATGTATCTCTTTAAAAAAAAACAGTTTGAACGTTCTTGTAGAATTTAGGGAGATATGCAAGCTCTGTTTTACATCCCATAGGGGGCGCGCCTCAGACAATTATATAAAGCAATAAGCAGGAGAAAGTCTGTGAGGTACAAATTTATAGACAAAGATTGCTGCTACAAATTTTCTTGCAACTAAATTAATTAACACTCTGATCAAAGCCGAGATATCACAATTGAGCACCAACATGAACACGTTAAACCTGTTTGATCTACGAGGTAGGTAATAGTAAGTTATTAAATAGAATAATCTTGACAGAAAAATAAAGAAAGACCTTATAATCTACTATACAAATAAATATAATTGAAGTGTCTGTTTGTAATGTCAAAATAACAGCTTTTTATCTAATGCATATGAAAGTATATAAGGTAACTACACGAAAACATCTATTTTTAAAATTTTCTTCTGTTTGTCTGTTTGTTCCGGCTAATCTCCGAAACGGCTGAACCGATTTTGACAGGACTTTCACTGGCAGATAGCTGATGTTATAAGGAGTAACATAGGCTACTTTGATTTTAGAAAAAAATAGGGTTCCGCGGAGACAAATACTTTTTAGTTAAAATCTACGCGGACGAAGTCGCAGGTAATAGCTAGTATCAATAATAAGGTAAGGTGTATTTTTAATATAACATGAGAAAATTTCCACTGGTCTAAGTGGACCTAAAAAGGGGCTACGTGTCGACAAAAGCAGAACGACTTAAGTATAACGTAGTAGATCACAACTTAGGTATATAATATACTTATGACAATAATAGCAACGCCTACAAAAATTCTGTAAAGTGCACCTTACAGCACTGCCAAAAATACTGCATAAATATTTTTAGCTACTTTAATACTTACTTAAAATCCTATTTTATCTTATTTTGTATGCATAGAAACAACCTTTAAATTATGTTTATTTAATTTGGATACATCCAATATTACTGCAATAGAAATGTGATTTACTTATTAAGGCTTTAGTTAAAACAACATACCGTAATTGAGATTCCAAAAGCCTGTCCCATGGGAAGGGTACCATCGTATTAAACGTTTATATGTAATAGGTTTCGGATCCTAATATCTTATTGAGCGAATCTTCTTATGCCGTAACATAATTTTTCGAGTACCCAGAAATAATATGTATATTACTTAAGCTACTTACGCAGAAGAATAGTTACCTTATTATGTACAATAAAGATTACCTGTATTTTATCGAAAATATGAGAAGACCGTTTTATTACAAAAGAAGAAAATATGAGAAGACCGTTTTATTACAAAAGAAGAAAATATGAGAAGACCGTTTTATTACAAAAGAAATAACTACTGCCATCATATTTTATAAATAATCTCATAGAGTAGTAGAGCCAGGGGCGTGCACAAAGATTTCTGGTAGGGTATGCAGGCCCTATCCGAAACCTCTGCGATGGCACTACATCCTTACTCCTTACTAATATTATATGCGAAAATGAGTTTGTTTGTTTGTTACGCTTTCACGCCTTAACTACTCAACCGATGAACATGAAATTTTGCATACACGTTGTCAGGGGTACAGAATAGGACATAGGGTACCTTTCATCCAGAAGAAATAACTGTTGCAAACCTAACCTAACCTACATTTACGCGAGCGAAGCCGCGGGTGAAAACTAGTATTTTATAAATAATCATAAAAAATAATATAATTATAAAAATAGAGTAGTAGAGCCTCGTTGAATTCAGCATGACTGGGCCGGCTCAACCGGAGAAGGACTACCCTCTCACAGAATATAGACGTGAAATAGCAGTATTCCTACTGTTGTGTTTCGTGTTGTGAGAGTGCCGGAGGCCCAATCACCCTCTTTCCCTCTTCCCGTTTCTTCTCCTTTCCACTTCCTTTTATTCCTTAAGGGTCGGCAAGGCGCAAGTGATGCTTCTGTTGTTGCAGCCGTCCATAGGCTACGGTGACAACTTACCATCAGATAGGCCGTATGCTTGTTTGCCATCTAAGCAGTATAAAAAAAAACTCGAATTCGATTTTCATCTCGCTATTAACCAACTGTTATTGCTATGGTGGCTTTAGAAGACTTAAATTAAAAGAGCCGATTCGCATGTGAGTTTGGACTGTGCTTTAGTAGTGAGATTTAAGAGATTACATTCTAGTGACTGAGCACATTACTGATATGCGATTACCCATTAATTATTCGAGTTACTCGAAAGTTTAACTGTTCGGAATGTACTTGAAATATTGATGTCAAATTGAATTTTAAATGAAACTTTAAATAATTATTATTTAATAGCCATGCTTTAAGAATTATACAAAGACTACCACGCATTACAAGAACTATGACAGGTCTTTATAGTGAATTTACCTTTAAAGGTAATACCGATAAATATATATTAATAAGTAATTTAATGAAACATAATAGAAATTGCAGATAGATAGAAAATAATAGAAATTCGTATTCATGCAAAGTTGTGGAAAGCAACGCTGTTTAAGCAACAGGAGATTGTATTTTAATATTTAAATGGTCATAGTACTGCCGAATCTGTTAATGCAAACTAAGCGATTTCTAATCTGGAGAATACCTTTTCAAATAACGTTGATGGGATTTTGAAGCGTTTTATTTTTTAGCTGCGTCTCTGTTTCAGTGGTATAAGACGGCAATAGGTATGTACCGTACCAGGGAAGTAACTGGCGAAATAGGGGTGAAACAACCCACTGCCTCGCGTTTCCTAAGTATTATATGTACCTACAGGACTTGCTTTAAGCCTGATGAGATCTTTTTATAATACCCAGGTGTTGTTTGGTGTTTGTGTCATGATCTTTTTTGTAGCTGCACGGAATCTGGAAGATTACCAGCAATAGGCTCAGCTAGGGTCATTATTACATATGACAAGAAAATATTGATGAAATGTGGGTGGTAATATAGCTTTACCTACGCTGCTGCCTCTTTGATACAGGCTAGAGACATCATGTATAAATTTATTCTTCTTCTCCCTAGCCTTTATTATTCCCAAGTCACTTGGGGTTGGCTTTCTACTCTAACCGGATTTGACTGGATATCAGTTTTTACACGGAGCGACTGCCATCTGACCTCCGCAACCCGAAGGCTAACGATACCCTAAGGCTAGACCAGTGTCACGATATTAGAGGGCACTGACTTTCCCAATAACGACTGCCATAGATGTTCATGGCAGCCGGGACCGACGGCTTAACGTGCTCTCCGAGGCACGGAGCAGGCGATAATTGTCAATCAATACGCACATAATTTCGAAAAGTCGTATAACTTCCGAAAGTCAGAGGTGCGCGACGTGGGTTCGAACCCGAGACCCTCTGCAATGCAGTCTGTTGGTCTTCCCACTGAAATATCGCTGCTTTTTTATCATGTATAAATCTAATATCGATATACATATAACACAGGCTAGACATCAATCCACCTCGTTTCTATTAAAACTTGATCGTATACATACCTATATTCATATATGAAAACCAAGTAACACGTTACTGAATGCGAAGTTTCCGAGGCGTATAGTTAGCAACTTCATTACCGCCGCCCCAAACTTGGTGATAGAACAAAACGGTATTATGCAAAACTGTGCCAATATTACCAAGAATATAAAACCGCTGCCTTCGATACAAGGACAAGTATTTGATAGCTTCTACGAGGAACGAAGTTTCTCTCAGACTTAGAGATTGTTTGCTTAAGTGAGCTGTGAACATAGTTTTTTCAGTGTTCAAGTTTTGGCTTTTGTTTGACCAATAAATTTTGATATCCTGAAAGTCTAAATGGATTTCCTGGAGCGAACGGCTCGTGTATAAATAGGATTTATTAAAGTTTAACTTAGCCTGTGGCTTCTTATTGCTTCTTGTTTGTGGATGTAGCCGCTAAGATTAGCCGCCTTCGTGGGTTAATTTTATAACTAGTTAGTTATTGAGTCAAACCACAACTCCCTTCTTTCGGAATCGAAGATCGATCGTTCAGAGAGACAGAGGATACTGAAACTGTAGATATCAACTATTGTAGCTACGGCTTCCCTTTCTCCGAGTTGTATAGAGAGATGATGATAAAAGTAGGCTTGTACCTACTGATGTTTGAGGTTTTATTTAGCCAGCGTAGTTCCTACGCAGTGTATGTTTATCTTATCTTATGTGGGGGCCAGTCAGTGCAGACCGGCGACACTTCGACCCAGTGGGATCTTTTGTGTCGACACTCTCCCAATAACGACTGCCCATCTATGGCATTCATGGCAGCCGGGACCGACGAGGCACGGAGCAGGCGATAATTGTCAATCAATACGCACATAATTTCGAAAAGTCATATAGCTTCCGAAAGTCAGAGGTGCGCGACTTGGGTTCGAACCCGAGACCCTCTGCATTGCAGTTTGTTGGTCTCCCCACTGAGCTATCTCTGCACGCAGTGTACGTTAATAGAACGTTGAAGCGGTACTGTCATACAAACCACAGTTTATTATTGACACCACAGCACCTACTTACTCAAAACTAGTAGAGTACGTGATCCTTACCACGTTAAACCTAAAGTTTCGCTGGTTAAATGGCCGTACTTTCTGAAAAACGTTCCAACCCACAAAGTTAACATTTTGAGATAATCGTGATTGAAGTTCAATCCCGTAGTGCTTCTTCATACATGTGGGTTGGGCTACTAAGTCATGATTTCATATTTAGAGTGATAGTAGAGCTGCCAAATTTTTCCAGCTAGTAAATAGTAACCCCGTGACTAATTTACTAATAATAACTCGATTTTGACCCGAGTGTGGGTTGGAACGTTTTTCAGAAAGTACGTCCAAATATGATTACTACACACTTTGTTTAGGGTTTAGATAGGCGTGAGTTTAATGTATGTATCTATGATTAATAAATCCTTTTTATACTACTATGTCGCAAACAAGCTGGCCGGTTGACGACAATCGATGGTATGCGGTTATCGTGGCCACACGTTTCGACAATATTATATTACAGAAATTAAAAACAGAACATTTTTGCCTACTATCAGGTAGGTTTAAAGGTCTTTTAAATTACCTAATATTCTGTTTGTAGAAGGTTAAAAACGTACACAGGCGACGTCTATAAAGTTTTAGTTTCTTAAAAGCAGTAGACCTCAGAGACTGACCTAACCTAGAAACGTGGATCTAAATTTAAGTGCCTTAGAGATTAGCTATTTTGTCGACGTGAGAGGTTTATCTAAATAAATATAATATGTATGTATTTTATTGTTGATATTTCACAATAAAATACATAATATATATTATTAAAACATTTTTAGACTAAACCCTTTTATTGTGTCATCATCACCATCATCATCATCATCAGGCTATAATAGTCCACTGCTGGACATAGCCCTCCCCCAAAGAGCGAACTCAATTAAAATGAAAAGCAGCATATATTTTATTTTAATTTCTATAAAATAATTTGTTTCTCTTCACATAAAAAACGTTACATATAATGTTCCAATTTGGAAATAATACAAGATTGGCAAGGATTAGGTTATGTTAGGTTCCTTCTTAAACCCACCCAAAAATAGGAGCACCGTCAAGCGGGGCTCCATCGACTTATTTTGATTTCTTTGCTGTGCAATTAATATTTTTGGTATTAAAATGCGGTTTTAATTTTAGTGATCATTTACTATTTTTGACTGTTAAATTTTACTATATCTGGTGATAAGCCAAATAATGCTAGTAAAAATTTAGTTAAAACAATTATTACTTAAAACCGGCAAGGTGTGCACTATTGTATAGTACCCTACGGCACTCTACATACACGCATCTGATAATCCCTTCACTTTTTTTAAATAGATACGTATATCGGATAACAGAACGGACCAGACATTTCTAAGTTCTAACTAACACTTGGGTTAACATTCTTCTTCATCTTAAATGTTCCCAGGTATACATACACAACTTAGAAGAGATTGTTTGTCCCTTACGCTTAAAGCACAACAACTTATATTTCAGGGTCGGTATCACAGGTGATATTGTTGATGCTACGCGCGTCTACACGATACGTTACTTAGTCGCTTACTATCAAGTGAGGTCAATGTTTTTTTGCCCCCTTAGTTATATAACTTTGAAAGCGAAATGCCTTTATTTAGGCCGACCTTTTGTTGGTTTATACTACCAAAAAAGAAAGGGATGGGCCTTGATACTTTAGTTGTGCTACCAAAAAGGAAGGGCAAATAGAGTTTGATACGTTAGTACCATATTTTTGCTACTGTTGTAAATATATGTACATTAATGTTGCTTTAGGTGCCAAAAATCCGGCATCTCATAAAATTTTATGAAGTTTAGTGGAGCTCAAATCGGAACGAACAAAATTTTTATGACGATTTCATATAAATTTGTACCGAATAATTTGCTACGTTTCAATTTTCGAAAGATTTGCAAAATGTTAAAGAAGTTTGTATTTAAAATTTGAACATGGCTCACTATTTTCCTCGCACGTCTAAACTTAAATAAAAGTTCGTATCGAACATTATTTTTCTGTAATTAGACCATCGTATCGTGCATTCTTTTTTTGTTATTAGACCATTATAACCAAAAAATATAAAGTTTATTACTAATTTTGTTTGTTGTTTCGTTTAAAATGACAATTAGGAATTATTCCTGTGTAGCGGGAGACTTTACAAACATTCAAACAACGGACACAGATAACACCCGGACTCGGAACAACTATATATGGATTACACAAATCTTTGTCCCGTGTGGGGATCGATACTCGACGCAGTGGCAGTGGTGAGGCGACCACTTAAACTACTACGCCATCCTTGCAGTCGCTACGACATCCGTGCAGTCACTACGCCATCCGTGCAGTCACTACGCCATCCGTGCAGTCACTACGCCATCTGTGCAGTCACTACGCCATCCGTGCAGTCAATTGATTTTAGAGTGGATTGAAATTGTCGTTTTGAAATTTTTGATAAAGCAACATATTAAATAAAAGAAAATAATTGACTACTATAAGAATTCTGGAGCTATTGCGTGCCCGACAAATAACGTAGGCTTTCTTGTCAGTTAATGGCAATCAGTGTAGTACAGTAGGTGAATAAATTAAAGTCTTACCTCCAAAGCTCTCGATAATGAGGCCCATATCATAAGCAGGAGCGTCACCACCACTAAAGCGTAGCCGAACTTGATAATCGCCATCAAACTCTGTAACAAAAAGAAAACATCGTAAATATACCGTAAAAGAAACAGCCTCGTAAAAATATAATAACGATCAACGACTTTATTTTTGCGCGTAGTTGTTTATTGTGGTGATTACTTATTAATACGAACAAACGTCATGTTAGGAGCGATAATAGCGTTTAGTGGGACAATATAGGACAGATCGTATAGATGGGATGAGAGAAAGATAATGTTCTATATATAGTTGTGGATGAAAGCAGACGAAGGTTCATGAAAATATGGATGCTTTGTGGGACAGGTGAGATGCCAGATAGTATGGAGCTTGATAATATGGATTGTAGGAAGCATCATATGAAGTTTTATAGTAAAAATAGGGTGTTATTTAAATGGTTAGTATAGTATTGGTATTTTTGTGAGCAGAAAAATATAATCTGTGAGCAGAAATAGCTAATTGATCAGCAACTCATGGCCAGCAAACTTTAAAGAAATCAAACTAAGTCGACGGAGACCCGCTTTGCGTGGCTCCTATTTCTGGGTGGGTACCTAACATAACCTAACACTTCCGAGACGGAATCCAGTGATTTGAGGCATATAGATGCTCGTTATGCTGTGCAATATTTGCTGACCAATTACTGTTTTTGATGATCATTATATTTAATCCCGTAAAAATAAATATACCTATGATACAATACTAGTAGATATGAGTGTAAGAAAAGTAGTCTATAGTTACTATGGGCTAGTTCTACTACCTAATTAATACCTAATTATCAGTTTCTTTATTACTTCCTTTTAAATTTGAGGTAGAGTTATGATTCTACCTTATCCTAAAAAAAATGCAAACGCAACGTTTTATAGACTCATGCTTGTAAATTGCCGAAGATGAGGGGTAATTGTGGTAACACATATCTACATATTGCCAGCTATGCCATTAGGGGCCAATTGTCCCTAATAGGAGATATTGCTAGACTACGTAATTACTACTGAAAAGCCCAATAACACTTTTGCCTACCTATCAATCGAACCGGGTACCTCAACTGTAAACAAAAGTATAAACTTATTACACGGGTAAAATGAATAACGCACACGCTTTTTCATGAATAATAATATTACTTAAGATAAGGATAGATGGCTCTTTTGTCCATATCCATACAACTTGCGATATTATGTTTAACTAAAGCGGTCAGTGTCTCGATGCGAGGCTGTTGTTTACATAGTCCGACCCTTTCATGCTTCGGAAAGTACGTTATCCTTCAAACCCGTGTTGTTTCATTCAATCTCCAAGGTTAAGTAAACTTCAGACAAGTAAATATCGATTTGAATTTATTAAGAGCCGTAATTTTCTCTTTAAATATATATTATAATAATAATATTAAATACAATACATCCATAACATAACAATCATAATAATATAAAAATTAAAATTATAGAACAAAATAAATAAATAGTCTAGAATATTATTTTTTTAATTAGATTACAATAAATAAATAGGCTAAATTAACCTATTTATTACTTATTCATTCCTTAGATTCATTACTTAAATTAAGACGTCATAAAATCAAGTAAAAAACGAATATTACGTACCAGTACGTAGTAGTACGTATCTTGTACGCTTTTCGAAAATAGAATATAAGAGAAAATCCTCATGATACAGCCATATTATGCCACGAATAGCACGATTTGGGTATTATTGGGATTTTTGGAAAAATTTGCCTCTAAATAATACACCTAAATAACAGTGGATAATTATATTTCTACCGATGTTTTTACTTTACTAATTCTTATAAGGGCACTTACTTAAAAGTATTTTCCCTTTTACTAAACTTGTTATAGTTCCTATCACGGAGTAAAAGGGTAGGAAAGGCGTTTCGGATTAATAGTAGTGTAAAAAGTTGAAATCTTGTCCTCGTCCTTAATACTCAAGCTAAACTAAACTATAAGAAACTTTTAAGTAATTAATATAAACTAAATAATTGTAGGAAGAAAAATAACAACGAGAAATAGAAGTCTTTGCAAAATAACACATAAGTTGCTCCAATTATGTGTAATGATGTGAAATAGAAATCCTAGCTAATATTATAAATGCGAATGCAAGTCTTTTGTTTTTTTTTGTTTGTTTACGCCATATTTACTCGACCGATCATCATAAAATTTCACATATACGTTGTTACGGGTACAGAATAGGAAAAAAATTACATATCCTACAGCAAAATCTAATTGTATAATAAGTGTAGTACAGTTTTGGTCTCAACAAAGAACACTTAAGCTACATCAATTACCTGATCGTGTATAAAAAAAAAGACTATAATACAATCGAAATTTTTGACTAACAACCTAAACCATAAAATATGAAATTCCTGTCAAAATTAAAGAATCCAAATAATATGCATAATAACCTCGAAAGTAAAACTGGAGACTATCTCCAGTTTTACTTTCGAGGTATTATTCAAAATCCCTACAATTATGTCATGGATAATTCCATGGTATAGAAAACATGTGTACCGGATATGGATATGTCGTAGTATTTAGATATACTATAATTATGGTTGTTCAATATGACAGGTTAGCTAACGTAGTAAGTAATAATATCCGGTCCGTCAATCGTCAGAATATCTTCGGCTACACACATTTTAGATAGCTTGAGAAGGATGCAAGTTTTTTTTGTACACACGATTTGTATAATGGTCATACGTTTTGCAGAATTGTTGCGACTTAACAATAGCTTAAAGCTATCTTATTGTTCTATATATTATGCTTGTTTGTTGGCCTGGAAGGTGTATACTTATATAGGCAGTGCTAAATATCAAACTGGGTCTAGTCTAGCAAACGTTAGTGGACGAGAGTAGTACAGACATTATACGCTTTTTTGTATTACCAGATGCGCCCCGCGCTTTCACCCGCATAAGTTCCAATGCCGTAAGATTATCGGAATAATAAGTAGTCTATGTATTAACCCAGGTCTCCAGCTATTTACACACCAAGTTTCATCGCAATCGCTTTAGTAGTTTTGCGTGGAAGAGTAACAAACATCCATCCATACATCCTCACAAAGTCTGACCGGACTAGAATCGCGATATCTCAGGAATGGTAACTCTTAGGAAAAAAACTTGAAGACCATTTTTATAGAGAATTTTAAGATCTACAACTTTGGTTTGAGGTTTTTTTTGATAAAACTTACCGTTTTCGAGAAAAGTCCAAAAAACCTCAAATTTTGACCTTTGACCCCGAATAACTTTTGTCGCACACATAGAATCGATGGGGATTTTTAAAACTTTATTTGTAATGCTAAACCCCAGCTCTCCACCAATATTTGGCTCTCCGGGAATTTTTGTTATTTGACCACTATTTTTATGTCTAAATTGACTGGACTATATAGTTACTTCAAGGCATTGACTTAATATTATATATAGAGTGTCCTAAGAAAGACAACTCTACTAAATTGTTTGCAACACACATTAGAGTACAAACAGGTCGCGGCAGTGAGTGCAGGGCTCAGAGTAAGTGAGTTATGGAACATGCGCTGTAGCATGGGATACAAACAATCTCAACAAGTTGTCTACTCTAGTCCTTAGTATATTTACTTGATGCTTCAAGTAAACTTTTCCTATTTGCTTCCAGCTACTAATTTTCCTACTTCTTCTTCTTTTCTTCGTTTCGTTTGGTTAGTGGCTAACCTTTGTCAAGAGTTGTTGAAGCCGCCCGTAGGCCTCTGACATGGCTTAACGACTGCTGTCAATTTGACAAGAACCGGGACCGACTTTTTAGGTGCCCTCCGAAGCACGTAGACACTCAGGTGAAATACCGCTAAGCGGTCACCCATCTATAGACTGACCGCACCCAACGTTGCTTAACCTCGCTAATCGTTTACCGATCAGTGAGTGCAACTGGCTATGAGTGCCTCATACTACAAGTATAGAGTCCTTCTTATACTTAAACGAATATGAAAAAATATTGAGAATTTTTGCCCGCGACTTTATACGCATGAAATTTGGAAGTAAGTATTTATCTATTCTTTTCTTTCTTTGTCTTTAAAAAGAAGCTGATTTACACATACTAGCGGTCGCCTAGTGCTCGAAATTCGAGCAGTTTGCCTGTAAGATATTGTTGACATATGTCATTATATTGATATATGTTACCATAGTTATGTGCTTCGACTGCGTGTGTCAAATGCATGGTTGTGTGCGTGTAGTGTTTTTTCATTAATTTAATGTATTTCTAATGCATATTTAATATAAATATTAGGATTCGCCCGTCATTCTCCATATAAACTTTAACTGTGCCAAATTTCATACTCCTCCGTCCGCGTAATTTTCGTAAAAAGGGGTACAAAGTTTTTGCTTTGGTGGCGTATCAAAATAAAACATGCACCAGATCTTAAGTTAGTTCCACAGCACACAATTGTGAAAACCGCATTCAATTTCGTGCATTAGTTTTTGCGTGGTGCGCATACAAATGTACAGACAGACAGACAAAACATCATAAAGAATCATTGTTTTGCCCACTATAGCGCTTATAAAGACCCTGACATTAATTTTGCTTATGTATCTTTTATGCAAACATTTACCATATTGTATGTATCCATGCTTATTAATAAGCTCATATACCTGTATGTTGACGCTGTTAACACGTTATGTATGTAACCACATTTAATTGATTGCACGGTAACACTACTTTTATTATGCACATTATTGATTCGTATATGGACACTGTGTATTCACACAAAATGCTATACAAATATATTATGCAATTACGAACTTTAAGCCTTAACAAATAAAGAGCATTTTTATGACAACTAAAGTTGATTGAACTAATTTTGTGTTTCTTGTTATTGCATATTAACCTTATTCTGAATAGCATAAAGTTCAGATTTGTGTCAGATCCCACGGGTTTTCCATATTGAATAGATACCTCGTTTCCTTTATAATGCGGAAGCTACGTCAATGATTAACTACATCATACTAGAATAAACAAATCAATACAAATACAATATTCCACTGCGAAACATGCAACTTGACATATCTAATTATAATTCTAACTTAATCCTTACTATATAATATTATAAATGCGAATGTGAGTTTGTTTGTTTGTTACGCTTTAACGCCTGAACTAATTGACCGATCAACATGAAATTTTGCATACACGTTGCCGGGTGTTCAGAAAAGGACATAAAGTACCTTTCATCCAGACAAAACTACTGTTACAAACCTAATCAAGGTAACTTACATTTACGCGAGCGAAGCCGCGCGCAAAATCTAGTATTATATATGCGACTGTGAGTTTCTTTGTTTGTTACGCTTTAACAACTTTACTGTTCGACCGATCATCATTAAATTTCTCATACTCGTTGTCCGGGGAACAGAAAAGGACAGGATACTTTCCATCCTGAAAAAGATACTGTTACTAATCTAACATTTTAACTTTTTTTTTTAGTGAAAACTTCCTCCGGGGCGTTAAGCACTTCTTGGGTGAACAAAAATCATAGAACTTGGGTCATCGTCACGCTTTCACGCTTTCCATTTTTGATATATTTTAGAATATTAACAATATCTCAGAAATGGTGCGTCCTACGCAAAAAATAACGAAATTTTGACCCCCTTAATAACCTCCAAGAGGGTATCAGGAACTAGCATCCGATCCGCCCCTTTTTTTTGAAGTGGAATCTTCTTTAGGCGCGTTGAGCACTTCTTGGGTTTACAAAAATCATGGAATTCGCGTCATCGTCACCGAACGCTTTCCATTTTTGAATTATATTTAGTTTATAATTTGGTTTATAAAAAAGTGTTTATAATCAAGGATTAAAGCTTTCACTTCTATCGGCAGTCCCTAAAGACTGCTCCAATATTTATTTTTTTAACTTTGGATTATGCATTTACCCATACTCGACATAACCTATCCGCTGAAAAGGGGGAGTGGAAAGGTTATGTCGAGCTCACCCGGGAAAAGATGGAACGTCCAGGTACTACCGACTAAACTTACCACGGTGTGCCAACTCACTGCCTTGAATGGTAAGTCTAGCGACCCAGAACTGAAACTACATCAGCGACCCACCCAGCAGTGTACAAAACAGTCAAGAAATGCCTGTAGACGACGACTTCTGGCACGACAGAGGGCGCCACTGCGACTGAATGGCTTGCGGACGGGAGATTCTTACTAATCTATCCTAACCTATGTACATTTACGCCAGCGAAGCCGCGAGCAAAATCTACTAAACAAATATCACTGACCCCCACGTCAGAGGGTCATGTGCGCAAAAACTTCGTTGCCGCTACCACACATGTATTTCATTACGTAATACTTACGTTCTAAATTATAAAACTAATTACACACTAAAGAAAACTTTGTACAACTATATAGGAACTTAACTCGATTGCACCATTAATTACTTTGCATAATACATATTGACACCATTAAATTGTACCCGCAATCCACCTCGGTTTGATTGGCAAGCGTATTCTCACAGTTTTCATGAAAACATTCACTAATGAAAACCACAAACTCCAATTACCTCACTTCGAATAATAAATTAATAAAATTGTATGTTTATTTTAAAGTTGTATTTATTGTGCAACAATAATTAATAATCGACGTCCTCGATGTCGTAGTGGTTAGTGTAACCGACTGGCACGCCTGAGGTCGCGGGTTCGATTCCCGCACAAGTCAAACATTTGTGTGCATGAACATTGATGTTTGTCTTGATCTGGGTGTTTCTATGTATAATATGTAACTATTTACAAAAAAAAAAGTATATATGTATGTTTATCCATTGTCTAGTAACCATAGTCAAGCTCTGCTTAATTTGGGGTAGATGGTGTTGTGTGTATGTGGTAGAATATTATTATTCTCTTTATTACTTTATTTGTCTACTTATTAACTACACATGACTTTGAAAAGTGAGAGATGTGCGCCTTGTGTTCAATCTCGAGACTTCAATTTTAGTCTCGGCTGTCCATCCGTCCGTCTGTCCGTCTGTCTATCAGCGAGCTGTATCTCATAAACAGTAGTAGGTAGAGAGTTACAATTTTCACATAGTGTGTATTTCTATAATCGAAAAATTACAGTGTTAGGTATATCTTGTACGATGCATGGTACAGACACATGAGTAAAGAATCGACAGAGTCGTTCGTGTGCCCGAATCGCCCTTGAGCGGATTGTTTATTACCTAGTTGTTTATTACCTACACTCCACTTGATGGTAAGCAGTCGTGTGGTCTAAGAGCAGTGGCCTCCACATCGCCCCACAGTAGCCGAGGCGATGTTGAGGTCTCTACTTTGACGGCCTGAGAAGATGCTTTTTCACGCCCCACTTAAAGAACCCAGGATTGAAGGAAGAAGGAAACACGTGCCTTGGCAGAGAATTCTATGCCTTGGTCGTTCGGCAGAGATATGAGGACCCAAACTTTTTGGTACGCGCTCTAATCGACTCTACCGTGTAAGGATGGCATCTGAGCCCAGCACGCGTTGTTCTGGATAGGAAAGGAGAGGGCGGGATAAGGTGGAATAACTCTTCAGAGCACTCCCCGTGGTATATTCTGTAGAAACATGCCAATGAGGCAATGTCTCTACGGAGTTGCAGAGGTTCCAGTGAACTCGTGACCTCTGGATCTCCGATGATACGGACAGCCCGCCGCTGTAACCGGTCGAGAGCGTCCAGCAAGTACTGCGCGGAGCCATCCCAAAGATGAGAACAGTACTCCACGCAAGGGCGCACTTGTGCCTTATACAATAGGCACAGTTGCCCAGGCGTGAAGAACCGCCTCACCCTGTTCAGAACTCCGAGTTTTCGCGAAGCTTGCTTAGTGACGCTCTCGATATAGGTTTTCTGATTAAGGGAGCGGCAAAGATCCATACCTAAGATGGAGAGACTGTCACGTATCACCAGTGGAGTGTTCTTCAGAGAAGGGAGGGGAAGAAACGGAGACTTTTTTGTTGAGAACGCGCATGCCTGGGTCTTCTTGGCGTTGAACTCGACCAAGTTCTTGGCACCCCAATCATAGATGCGGTCCAAGGTCCGGTCAAGTTCAACGACAAGATTCTGCCTTTTCCCCTCAACCTCAGCCTGTCTGGCCCCAGGATGTCCGAGATATCGCCCATGCACGGTACTGTCGTCCGCATAACAATGTATGTTGCCGAGATTCAACATATCATTGATATGCAGAAGAAAGAGCGTAGAGGATAAGACAGAACCCTGAGGCACTCCTGCATTGACCTGCATAAATTTGGAAGCGCGACCGTCGCATAGGACCCGTATACGACGCTTCTGCAGGAAACTTGCAATCCAGGTGCACAGTTGAGGGGGCAAGCCATAGGCCGGAAGCTTGGAAAGAAGAGACCGGTGCCAGACTCTGTCGAAAGCTTTGGCTATGTCAAGGCTGATAGCCAAAGACTCGCCGTGCTTGTCCATAGCCTCACCCCAGAGGTGCGTGACGAACGCTAGAAGATCACTCGTTGATCGTTTAGACCGAAAGCCGTATTGGCGATCATTGATCAACGATTGATCCTCCAGGTAGCGGACAATTTGGGTGTTTATAATCCGCTCGAACACCTTGGAAAGCACCGAGGTGGTAGCTATGGGTCGATAGTTGCTTGGCTCGGAACGGTCCCCCTTTTTGGGAATCGGTTGAACGTTCGCTTCCTTCCAAGCCCCAGGCACAATGCCTGCGACGTAAGACGTCCGGTATAGGCGCGTAAGTGTGGGAGACAACTCCGCTGCACATTTTTTAAGAACCACAGCTGGGATGCCGTCAGGTCCACTGGCTTTCCGAACATCGAGAGACTGCAGTATCGCACGAACGGTTCGTTGCCTGATACATATATCAGGCATGGTGTAGCCGCAGTTGGCAATGTTAGGCGGCTGCGAACCGCAGTCATCGATTCGGGAGTTGGCCGCAAAGAGATTTGCAAGCAGATCTGCTTTCTCCTGCGGCCGATGAGCCAGTGATCCATTCGGATACCTCAGAGGGGGCAGCATGGTCTGGCAGAAGTTGGACTGCACGGCTTTGGCCAGGCGCCAATAGCTACGACTGCCCGTAGGATGCGCCATTAGTTCCTGGCCGAACCGTGCGACGCGCTGGGCATCCGCTCTTAAGTATGCCCTCTTGCAGACCTTTGTGGCTTGGTTGAACGCTGCCTTCAGGTGATCCACGTTAGGGTCGTGGAGAGTGCGAGCCCTGGTCCAAGCGCGATACGCTGTCTGTTTGCGTTCAACAGCATCGGCGCATTCACGCCCGAACCAGGGCCTTCTCCTGCCGCCGCTCGTGACATCACTGTATGGAATATAATATTCCATACCCAGGATGATTTCACCAGCGACAGCAGTAGCGCTCTCTGATGGATCCCTGTTCTCAAAGAAGCGTTGAGCCCAAGGGATGGATGCGAAGTATTCCCGCATTCCATCCCAGTCTGCTGACGAGTAGTGCCACAGTCGTCGTCTTGCCTCCTCGGGTCGTGGGGGCGTAACAACAACAGCTGTGGCACAAACCAGACAGTGGTCTGAGGTGCCCAAAGGAGCACGAATCGACACACTGTACCGGTTCGGGTTACTCGTCAGCAGCAGATCGAGCAGAGAGGGCGCCTGACCTGCAATATCTGGTATCCGGGTGGGCTGGAGTACCAGTTGAGACAGGTCATGCGTGAGAGCGAACGCATGGGCAGTTCGTCCCGCGTGGTCTGTTTTGGGAGAACCCAACCAGGTCTCATGGTGGGCATTGAAATCTCCCAAGAACACCAACTCAGCGTTCGGAAACCGCTCCTGCGCGTCGTCTGCCGCCTGACTCAGGTAATTGAAGAGTTGAGTTGTCTCAGCGTCTCCTGAATGGGATCGGTAGAGGCACATGTAGATTTGGCTGCAAGAGCCATGATCTACGTGTACCCAAAGGACAGAGAAGGAAGGGTCCTCTAGGCATTGTAGACGGCGACAGCAAATATCCGCCCTAACAAACAAGCATACCCCGGCTTTCGCGAGGAAACACTCCTCTAGCACGTAGCCGGGATATTGCAGGTAGTTCGTGTCTGCAGGATGGCGTATTTGTGTCTCCGTTAGAAAAAGCATTGCCGGCCGAGCCGTCTCCAGGTGGTGATGGACGGCATTAAGGTTAGCGTGGAGTCCTCTGATGATAATAAACTCCACGACATAGGAAGCAGCAGTGGGGTTACGGCGATTGGCTGCTGTTGAACGACAATGCTTTGTTCGTACTGCCATAGAGTGAAAGGAAGGAGAAGCGTGAAAAAAAAAAGAGGCGGCTATTCTCGCAGCAAAGTGGGGCAAGGCGCAGAGCAAGTTTTGTCATATAACTGTATGGTATGGCGATAGCCGATCCGACGGACGGAAGGACCCCCGTACCCTCCCGAAAGTGGTCGCCGGGACCCACCCTCCGGTCACCATCCGGCACGACGAGCCACCTCGAGATTATGCGCGGCATGATAAGGCAGCCAACCTAGTTGGTTAGACTCGGTTGGGCCTCTGGACTATACCGCGGGCGGCCAGCAGAGCACCGTTTCTACGGCTCTCCCTGGCCGCCGGGTCGACTAGCGCCACCCACACAATGACTCTACGGATACTCTGCAGGTCCCTCATAAGCTGCGAGAATCGTCACCTCATGCTTAGGCCTCCGGCGCTCTCATTCATCGAACGAAACACAGCAGTGAAACACTGTTGTTTCACGTCGATTTTCTGTGAGAGGGTAGTACTTCCCCGGTCGAGCCGGCCCATTCCTGCTGTAACCAGCTTGGCATCTAATAATCATAAGAACGTTATTATTGTTTTCCACGGGAACAGTAATTTTTTTCGGGATGAAAGGTAGCCTATGTCCGTTTCTCTACACCTGACAACGTATATGCAAAATTTCAGGATGATCGGTTCTGTGGTTTAGGCGTGAAAAGGTAACAAACAAACAAACAAACAAACTCATTTTCACTTTTATAATATTACTTAAGATTAGGATTAGGATAGGATTAGTATTAAGATTATTTCATAAAGAACAAAGGTCACCCTAGACATTTCTGTATTGTGGGGGTCTTAGAAACATTCAAACAACGGTAACAAAGATTACCTAGACTCAGCACAGCTATTTGTGAATCACACATATTTCTGTCCCGTGTAGGGACGTGTTGTTCCCACAACAGTCGGGGTAATAATGGCAGTAGGGAGGCGACTACTGCTAATCAGTAGTCCATCCGTGCAGTATAAATAGTGCTAATGTAGGCGCTTGAGAAATCGGTTTTATTCGACTGAGCGTTAATTCTAGAATATAATGATTCGTCGTATTATAAGGCATATTTATTTACGACTCTGGGTAAGTACATCATTTTATTTCCAACGGCGCTGCGCTACTGACAACATCTTGACCAGAAAATATTTTTCTTTAATTAAAAGGTTTTTCAGTCCTGCCGAAATTCTAAATTGAAATCAAAATCAAAAATAAATTTATTCAAGTTAGGTTACAAGGTAACACTTATAAATGTCAAAGTTACACTATTTTTTTCTGTGAATTTACATTTACTGCCACGTTCAGCAAAGCAAGGGTGTAGGGCTCATGAGAAGAACTAGGTACTGAGAAGAACTTGAATCTAGGACCTGACCTTTATACTTTCAAACACTTCTGTCTTACCCCATCCAGACATGTAATCAAGTCCCTCACGATCGATTATCTTTTTTCTTGAACACAGCTGGAGTAACAAAACAGTATTTTAAGTAATCACAGCATGTGAGTATTTGTCACGGTGAGTGCTAATTCATGTTAGGATAAGTTCTAGGCATCATTGCCTAGAACATTAGCTAGCACTTACTATTTACCGTGACTCTTCATTATACCTAACATTTACGTTATACGCATATATACATTCACACAAATCTATAAGGGGATAAGCAGGAATGTAGTATACACACATTTTATTAGCAACTAGCTGTTACCTGCGATTTCGTCCGCGTAGATTTTAACTAAAAAGTGTTTGTTTCCGTGGAACCCTATTTTTTTTCTAAAATAATGTAGCCTATGTTACTCCTTATAACATCAGCTATCTGCCAGTGAAAGTCCCGTCAAAATCGGTTCAGCCGTTTCGGCGATTACCCGGAACAAACAGACAGACCGACAAAAATTTTAAAAATATATGCTTTCGTATAGATACTATACTTTCATATGCATTAGATAAAAAGCTGTTATTTTGACATTACAAACAGACACTTCAATTTTATTTATTTGTATAGATATTTTAGGTCTCACAGGTAAGTTTCCTGCCATCTTTGGGTACATTATTCCAAACTCCGTAGTGGGCAAATTCAAAAATAATTGATTCATTTAGGTCAGAGATTTTTTTTATACTTGTGTTTGTCGATAAATTTATCCACAATGACATTAAAATATTTATGTTATTTGTTAGATTTAGCCGTAGTTTTCAATCAAACACTCAACAACATTGCCTGGCTCAGTAATTGAACTTAGGACCTTGGTTGAGAACATAGGCGTACACTTATACCACAGTACAGTAGAGGTAATATATTCTTATGTTTCAACGTCCAACATAACTAATACTTTTTGCCCGTGTGCGGGGGTACACAACATGGCGCGCAAATAAAAAACAAAAAACTTTTCTGCGGTGACGATAAAAATAAACATAAAAGAGAAATATGACTACATGAACAATTTTGTTTTAAACTAGATTATGGCCAGGACTTCTTCCCTATGGCAGTCTGGTCGCAACTTAATTTAGGTATATGGATCTCAACTTCTCTATGATTCCAGTTTTTCTAAACAGATGTAGGTAAAATATGGCTTAGATTGTAAGTACTTAGAACTCCAAACTGTCGAACTGAGTAAATCGTATCAAAATATTTCCAGTAGTTTTGTGTGATACCCGGTACAAACAATTATGAAAAATTATTCTATCATATTGTCTAAGATTTACGTAAATTTAAAATTAAACTACTTTACACTTCTTAATTTTAATTACGGATTATTTACTCAAAACCCAAGAAGAAGTAGAAAATAGTTTAATTTTAATTTGTTGTTCTTGTTCTGAACAATAAGGAGCAACACGTGTAAAATAACTTTTTTGTGGTATAAAAAAACAGCTTAAGGTAGTATTTTTAAAGTAAACCGTGATAAATTCCGTGTAGCATTTTTCATAACTATATTACATTGAATACAACTATGTTAAAAATGCTACGTTCACAACTTCTATAAATTGCTTGACAAAAACTAGAGTAAACTAGAGTGGACAATATAATCGAGCTTAGCAAACGGATTATGACGTCATTCAGGACATATACTGGTCGCTGAAAACTGTAGTCCTGTCGAGCGGCATCTATGTGTAAACCGGTAGAATAGTTATAATATAAATGTTGGTACCTACTTTGGTAGAAGATTTTTATCTAGGACTCAAGCTTTATGAAGTCTTCTTAAGAGTAAAAGTTATGAAAGAAAATTGAACTTTCCGAAAGTTTTTAATTTGAATATTAGGCCAGTTATAATATGTGGAAAAGTCAATCTGCATTCACAATGAGGAAACCAAATTAAAAAGAAAATGAAATGTGAACATTCCTCTTTTGAATGTTCAATTTGGTTTTAAACCTTTTTTTGGATTCAGTTACTTATGTATGCTGCCAGTAACACAGAATGCGTTGTTATTTCATTATCATTAATTATGAATACACTCATCAAAGAAAATACGTTTTTATATGTTTTCCTTGTCCGCGATACTCGTGTGATGAAGGTACATAACCTAATTCATAAATGGCTCACTTCGTTAAGTGTGTGTGTGTGTAGGCGATTGAAATTTATTAGTGTGCGTGTCGATGAACATAATTTCAAATCACTTCTACACACACTAGCGTTGTCGCTAAACTCAACAAACCACGCTATGAAGGTTGCTGGTTTATTTATTTCTACTATCATGACATAATTGATTGATTTTTTTGTATTTTATTTAGAGCCTTTATTTACAAAATGTAACGTATCAATAAACGATGGCGTAGTGGTTTGAATGCCGAGTGTTGTGGGTTTGATCCCACCATCCCACGGGACAAAAAATTTGTGAACCATAGTTGTTCCGTATCTGGGTGTTCTCTTTGTCCGTTGTTTGAAGTCAAAGTCAAAGTCAAAAATCTTTATATCCATAAAAATGTACAAAAAATTCTTGGATACTGACGTATCCAAGAATTGTTTGTACATTTTTCACTATAATATTTAAAAATATATATTATAGGGAAATAAAAAATTAGCATTGATAAAAGCCTGTTCAAGTAGAGCTTTCATGAGAAGAAACAGGCAAAGAACTCATGGCCACTCTTTTCAATCGCCAAATGGTTATAACAATACAATTCAATGTTATATTATTTTTCTTGTGGATATAGTGACAAGAATAGAAAAAGGTAGGTAGGTCAAGCTGGTTTGGACAAGTAGAAAGAATGGACGAGGAAAGACTGACTAAGAAAGTTTATAAGGCTAGTGTGAATGGAACAGTTGCAAGAGGAAAACCTAGAGGAACATTTCTCGAACAGATCGGAGGCGTTCTGGACAAAGGCCAGGTTAAGAGCTCCTTGAACCGAGGGCGTGTATGATGAATGCGATGAAAGTGAATGAAGCCAGAGAAGTGTGTCGGGATCGTAGCAAATGGAAATCCGTAGTCTCTGCCTACGCCTCTGCGAAACAGGCGTGAATCTATGTATTTATGTATGTATTTTTTTCCTTATATGAGCTGCTGTGTGTAGTTGTTACAGTAGTTTATTTGTAAAGTCCCCTGTGACACAGAAAATATTCTAGTGCGGGAGTTGTCTATTCAAATAAAAACAAAATACTGTATGAAAAGCGTAACCTAGCCTTTTATATCAACGCAAAAATTCTATTTTATGTTGCTCTATCACTCAAATTGTGACTAAATTTATAAATTACGGTTTGAGGCATTGCGTTTATCATTTATATCGATAGGTAGTAGAAGCTCGCTGATTTCAGCTTGAACGGGCCGGCTCGACCGGGGAAAAACTACCCTCTCATAGAATATCGACGTGGAATAGCAGTATTCCTACTGTTGTATTTCGTTCGGCGAGTGAGAGTGCTGGAGGCCCAATCACCCTCTTTCCCTCTTCCCGCTCCTTGTCCTTCCCACTTCCTTTCCTAAAGGGTTGGCAACGCGTAAGTGATGCCTCTGGTGTTGCAGGCGTCTATAAGCTACGGTAACCACTTACCATCAGGTGTGCCGTATGCTAGCTTACCACGTTAGTTGTATATAAAAAAATAAAATAAAAATTTAGTGCCATTTTTTGGTCTCGGAGAAAATTATTTAAAGATGAGTCAGAAACGCACGCGTACATTTCCTCTTTATCTGTGTCTAATATAATATAGGACGGCCATATTACCAGTTACTCGGTCGGTAGGTCACTATCATTAGGATGAATAAGTACCCCATATCTTCTGCAGGCAATAGTGGTCGCATGGTCGTCTTATTGCGAGGCTATCCTTAATGTATTTGAGTGATTTAGTAGTTGTACCATGTATGTGTGTTCGTAGGAACATTATGCTAGGGTTATGAGAATTATAGTAAATTATTTAATTTAATATTATCATATATTAAGCAGCGATTGCTCAGTGGGGAGACCAACAGACTGCAATGCAGAGGGTCTCGAGTTCGAACCCACGTCGCGCACCTCTGACTTTCGAAAGTTATATGACTTTTCGGAATTATGTGCGTTTTGATTGACAATTATCGCCTGCTCCGTGCCTCGAAGAGCACGTTAAGCCGTCAGTCCCGGCTGCCATGAACATCTGCAGGCAGTCGTTATTGGGAAGTCAGTGCCTTCTAATATCCTGACACTAGTCTAGCCTTAGCGTATTTCGGGTTGCGGAGGTCAGATGGCAGTCGCTCCGTGTAAAACTGATATTCAGTCAAATCCGATTAGACTAGAAAGCCGACCCCAAGTGTCTTGGGAATAATAAAGGCTAGGAAGAAGAAGAATATATATTAAGAGCAGCGATAGCCTGGGAGACCGTTGGTCTGCCAGGTTGAGGTCTCAAGCTCGATCCCAAAGCCCGTACCTCTGACTTTGCAAATTTATGTGCGTATTAATTAGTTAATTATTGCTCGTTTTAACGGTGAAGGTAAACATCGTGACGAAACCTACCTGAGTTTTTTTATAATGTGAAATCTGTATGTGAAGTCTGCCAATGCACTGGACAAGCGGGGTGGGACGGTTCACCCTTGTTTGATCGAACAACGTTTGATATAATATTACTAAATCGAATTTTAGTTGCAATAAAGTCATTTCGAAGAATTATTCATTTGACCGAATAAGTCATTGGTAAATTTTTATTTAGCGTAATTATTTATTTGAACTAATTTCATTTCGCCGAATTTTCAAATGCACTAATTTTATTTAAACTAATCAAACAAGGGTGAACCTATCAGGAGAAACTGGATGCAATCGGGACTTTAGGGTACCCCGACTCGGATAGGTTAGGTTAGAAGGGGATGGCGGGGTCGTTTGAGCGAGCGAAGCGAGCGAATAGACCCCGCCATCCCCTTCATGGTTATTTTTTTATAAACCACCCAGAAGTAGTTTGGTTAGGTTAGGTTAGAACTGTGACCATTGAATATTCGATAAAATACATGGTTATACCATCTGAACATTACATCAAATGAACATTATACCTTTTGATCATTAGCGCAAATGTTGTTATAGCAAATAAATATTCGATGAACTGAAAATTCTATCAAACGATATTATACAAAGTGATGATTTTTTTAAACGTTGTTCGATTTAGTAATATTATATCAAACGTTGTTCGATCAAACAAGGGTGAACCGGGTGGGACTATGAACCAAAACTAGCCTTTGCGACTAAGAAGAGGCCCGTGCCCAGCAGTGGGACATTTATACTAATATTATAACGAGGAAAATATGAAAATTGATTTTTTGTTTGTTTGTATGTTCGTTTGATTTAACTCAAAAACTAATTAACCGATTTTAAAAGTTCTTTCACCATTAAAAAGGTATATTATCACCGAGTAACATAGGGTATTTTTTTTTTAAAGTAACCTAATATAACCTACTTTTACGCGACCTAAGCCGCGGGCAAAGGCTAGTATAAAATAAAATATGATTGTCTAATATTATCATATATTCGTATCCTGAATTTATATAGGTGGGTAATTGTCGAGCCGAAGCGTCTGGGACGCAGCTGGTATTGACCCGTTACATTTTATGAATAACAAAGTCATCTCTCAGATGAGACCCCGTGTTAAACGATTTGCGAGGTATTAGATTTTATTCTATATTTAGAATTGAATGTATAATACATTCATTTTGAGGTTGATATGAAGGAAATTTATACGGATTTTATCACGATAAAATCTGATAAAATCTGTATAAACTCAGTCACTTTTTTCAGATGATTAATCCTGGTCTAGCCGAGATCGTCTTTTTTACCGGGGCTTACGATACTCATTCATTTAAAAGCTTGAGGTATAATTTTAATTTCTATGAAAAAATTAAATTCTGTGATATGTGAAAATAGCTAAACTAACTACTTTAAGACTGCGCCGAGCGTAAGACAGATAATGACAGAGCTAGTGCGGCGCATATTCAAATCGGCGCGAGGCCGCCATAGTAAAACTGTAGGATTTGCAGTGCTTTTTTGATAAATATGTAGGTCTTTAGTAGTAGGTAGTGCTTTTTTGATAAATATGTAGTATCTTTATTGTCAACCAATAACTTAAATATTTGGGACGGACAAATTGTAATATAACTATTTATGTTTCGATTAAGGTGTAAAATAGAATAGATTTCTACTGACCCAAAAATCACGTAACAAGAGCTTACGTTTTTGCATTTTTCGTGCAAATTTACGTAATTTTGTATGCGATAATATTAATTATTTTAAGCTTTTTACACGGAGTAATTGTAATGTATATTTTATATTTGTATTAAACAAAAAGTGTAGTATTTTTCACTTAACTGTGACCGCTTGTTTTGGCACATTTCGCTCGGCGCAGTCTTAAACGATGATAGTGTCAGTACTATATATGTATTGTACTATTGAAGTGAACTAAGTTATCTTGCTATCAAAAACGTAGTTTTATTAGTGCGGTTTACAAAAGGAAATCCATATTAAGGCAATTTAAAAGCCATTAAACTTTCCACCGTTCATTTTCATCTGTTGGAATTGCTACACAAATCTACCGAACAAGACAGAGATATCACGTGATGTTTTACAAGCAGCTACCCTTCTCTGAAGGAGCCTTTAGACCTTTAGATCCCCTATCGCAGTCACAAGTAGTGACGAAGTTGTCTATTCTTGGTCAAGGTCATGACAAGATTTTACTTACTACATATGTATTTAAATATTATTTATATTTCGAATTCCATCGCAACAAAAACATAATTTTACGCCTCCGATCATCCAACATATAATACTCATATAGAATAATATTTTGCCATGACTATGCCCAGAATATATAATGCGAGCGACGTTGGCGCTTTGTATCATGTGTTGCTCTAGTAATCTACCGGCCACAGTTTTAAATGAGACGTTGCTAATTTGAACGACTTAACAAAAAAAAATGTTGCTTGACCCTATGACCCTATGATGTAATCATTTATGGCAAATTTAAGCCACAAGTCTAATGAGAGATAGTCATTCAGAAAAACAAGAAAATCGATTCAAACAATATCGATAAGCATAGATTTTGGCGCAAAAATAAACAGGTTTGATGGCACACGTGAAATTTATTCGACTTTTAAAATCACGTTTCACCAAATATATTATGCTCGGTCATGTTTTAATCAATTCATACCGATAAGTTCATTGTTCAAGGCTAGTAAAATATTAATATTCAAGGCTAAAAAGAAATGGCAGTTTATAATCAATATTATACAACACAAGTATTTAAAGGAAGGCGATGGAACAAAGTTTTATATCGGTAGATTTAAAAAGAGTGGCCGTTAATTTTTCGAAGGTAAAAAAAAGGTATTTGGTTTTTCCATATATTTTTTTGTATTTTCTCATAATATTATGTTCAACGCGTTGTCTCAACCTAGCAACCAACATAAATGTAAATTCAGTAAACTCACTAACCACTAAGCATGAACGTACATTAGTGTTACTCTGTGACCTAAAAGAATAAATGCTCTTTGGCTTTGTCCAGATGTCATAGATTTGCCTCATAAGCAGAATCATGAACTTTGTCTTCTTCGAAGTTTGGCGTTCCCAATATTATATGAGCTAAGTTGGTTATCGTCGCATGGTGCCATGTCAGGCTTGGCGGTTGATCTGTTATCGTTATCATTTATATTACCGAAGGTCAAAGGTCACACATTCAGGTATATATTCCTGAATGGTATGACCTATGCGGCATACGAGCGCAGGCTTATTTAGTAATCGATAATAACTAATATTAGTTTTACATGAGCAATTTGTACAAAAATCAATGAAACGGATTATTTCAATCACAAAATCAGGTCAGTTTTAACCTGAAACCCATTATGACAACTATTAGACCGCGTCACGCGAATGCCATCCAACCCAACAAATATGAAATATCTATATTTCCGTATTTGAATATACTAATATTCGTTTCAATATAGATGGCAGGAAATGTATATTGCTTATTAGATAATGTGCTTTTATTGACATGCAATACAGTGTGACTGCTGTGCATATGTATCTGCTATGATCTTATGCACCTGGGCAAAGTGATATTAAGGTTTTCTGTTAAGAAAATCTCGGTAGCAGCACGGAGCATAGAACTGTACCTGGAGACGGCAATAGGTTTGCCTCTTATTACGTGTGACGTAAGAACATATTCAGCAAAATGAGGCTTTAATACTGGGTGGATGCTTCGGGGTTGAGATTTTATAGGTGTGAAGTACATCTATCTAATAATAAAACAAGTACAAAATTACAAATTCTGTCAACAATTTCAGACAGTTTTCAAATTATATGTCGGATATTTTCGACGCCAGTCTCTCATAAGATCCCAGCTGTCATAAGTTCACATGACCTTTAGCAGAATGAATCCAAACACAACCGAATTACGTAAGCACATACTCCTCATTCATATTTTATTGGCAGTGTGGGAATATATCTCGTGTTTGCTACGATATAAAGGGGTTGGTTACCCTTATATCACAAACACACGATATTCTATAAGACTTAAAACAAATCACAGGCACTCGGTACTTCGAAAGCAAAACGATAATGCATCCGAAACGTCTATATTTTACCATTTACCTATTCTTAGGTGCATGATTCTTGACCTTTGTACATCATAGTTTATTTCTCTATATAAGGAATGCACATATTTTAAACTTTGTTTAGCTATAGTGTTATTCTCTTGGTGAAAGATACATAAGCACTGATAGAAAAAAAGTCTTTCGATTTATTAGTGACTAGCACGGTTAAGACTGTTTAGGATAGTCGAACTAGACATTGAGTACCATCAAAGTAGCCGCATTATAATCGTCACTTACTTTTCACTCTTACAAAACGACCTCTAAAGTTGGTTGACTTTTAATTACGCAAAGAAGACGACCTTCATTTTCACTAATATAAAATCCTACGGGATACTTTTCATTGAAGCCTACTGGCTTCAATGAAAAGTAGTCTTATTTTAAGGCAGCTAAGTTCCATCTACCGGAGCACGTATTTTCTTTTTAGTAACAGATTTTGTGAGACAAATTTCATAGTGGATAATGTGATATCGTAGGCTTTCTGCGCGGGTTTCCTTGTAAGGCAAGATAACGGGTGTAAGCGATGTGGTTTATTGTGTTTTATTGGGTAATGAAAACGGAGAATAGTTTGTATCGCTGACATGACTAACGTTGCAGTAAATAACCAAAGGAAAAAAATAGATGATAGAGCAGGTTCAAAAGATAACATTTAACTGCTACTGCGCACAACATTTTCGTACTTTTTAGCCATCACTTCTACTAATATTGGTGTTATAAGGCCAATAGTAACTCAAAATGTGTCAGACTATGGCCTGGTCCAGTCCCACTGCTGGGCACTGGCCCTTCTTACACTAAGAAGAGGCATATATCTATATCTTTAATACAGGGCTGATATTTTAATTTTAATAAATAAGCAGCTACGCGTTTTAAAGATTTGTATATGTGATATGAATTCTCTTTAAATTAAATCACACAAAAATAACAAGTAATCGACAGTCAAGTCAAGTCGCTTTTAACTGAAATAATCTATCATCTTTTAAGAATTTTGTAGCAGTAGAAGGAAGGAACATTATCTGGAAGCGAGATGACTAATGAGATTGGCAACGGACCAAGTACTGTAATGCCGGTTTTAATTCTTAGTAATAAAATTTACTATAATAAAATAATATCAGCCATTATCTGTCCCATTGCTGGGCACAGGCCTCTTCTCAGTGTGAGTAGGGTTAAGCTAATTGTCCACAACGTTGGCCCTGAGCGGGCGAGCTAGGAAACGTGATTAATCTGCCAATTATTCTTCTTAGCTATAGACAAAAAGAGTTTATTTACTTTAAGAAACTTTTATTTTACCTTTGTGTACAATTCATTGTTAGTTAGTTACCCTAAAGAAATAAACCTGTAGGCTGTGACGTCTTTATGGTCGAAGGTTTTTACGACCGTTTTTATTGAAAACTAGCTGTTACCTGCGACTTCGTCCGCGTAGATTTTAACTAAAAAGTTTTTGTCTCCGCGGCACCCTATTTTTTTTCTAAAATCAAAGTAGCCTAAGTTACTCTTTATAACATCAGCTATCTGCCAGTGAAAGTCCTGTCAAAATCGGTTCCGCCGTTTCGGAGATCAGCCGGAACAAACAGACAGACAGACAGACAGACAAAAATTTAAAAAATAGATGTTTTCGTATAGTTACCTTATATACTTTCATATGCATTAGATAAAAAGTTGTTATTTTGACATTACAAACAGACACTTCAATCTTATAAGCAACCTAGTATAATCGATAGATAGAATTATTGGTTTGCCGTATATAAAAAAGCCATTTTTAAACTTTACTTTTTTAAATAAGGTACCTGTTTTTAAAAGTATACTGTGTCGCATTAGATTTTGCAAAAATTCAAACAACGGGTACAAACAACACTCAGACTCGAAATACCATTTGTTATTCAGACAATTACTTATCCCGAATGGACTTCGAAACCATAAAATTTAATGTAGTGACAGAAGCGTGGCAACCACTAAAACAATGACATCGTTAACGTTATCACACGACTATCATGGAGTTTTAGGCAATAACTATCTGTGCATATAGTTACCTATTACATTTTGGAATATTAAATAAATGGAATATACCTACGTGTTCACGTAAACTGTCTTTATTCTCGATTAAACTTATTATATGAT
Organism: Catocala sponsa; assembly: GCA_963564715.1. Lineage (NCBI taxonomy): Eukaryota > Metazoa > Arthropoda > Insecta > Lepidoptera > Erebidae > Catocala > Catocala sponsa. The sequence goes on from OY751337.1 coordinate 6,296,266, forward strand.
TGCGGACGCAGCCGCACGTAGGCACACACACTAATGCATTATGTATTACATATTAAATGCTTAGATAGCAATATGAAACATGTGTCCCTACAGAGTTACAGTCAAAATCTACTAATAATATCTATTTTCAAAAGAGCCGCAGGCTAAATAACGCTAGAACTTTTAAATCTATACAAATAAATAAAATTTAAGTCATCATCATCATCATCAGGCTATAATAGTCCACTGCTGGACATAGCCCTCACCCAAAGAGCGCCATAGCGCCCTGTCTTCAGCTTGCCGCATCCAGCATCTGCCTGCAGTCTTTCACAGATCGTCATCCCACCTGGTCGGAGGGCGTCCTACACTACGTTTGCCGAGTCGCGGTAAAATTTAAGTGTCTGTTTGTAATGTCAAAATAACAGCTTTTTATCAAATGCATATGAAATATCGAATATATTATGTAAGGTACCAACACGAAAACATCTATTTTTAAAATTTTGTCTGTCTGTCTGTCTGTTTGTTCCGGGTAATCGCCGAAACGGCTGAACCGATTTTGACGGGACTTTCACTGGCAGATAGCTGATGTTATAAGGAGTGACATAGACTACTTTGATTGTAGAAAAAAATAGGGTTCCGCGGAGACAAACACTTTTTAGTTAAAATCTACGCGGACGAAGTCGCAGGTAACAGTTAGTTTCACATAAATTGGCTAAAATCCGTGTCGGTATGTTCATACATTTTATTCTTCCGCGTCATTGCACTTCGGTTCCGATATACGTGGCCTTATATAGGCTATTTCAATTTGTTCATGTTTTCCCTTTGCGTTTCATGTTCGCGTGACACCGAGCTTTTTGTGAAAATATAGCCAAACTTTGATGTCAAACTGAAACGGTTGAACCAGAGCTCAAACGTTACAAAAATGTTTTTGGTTGCAAACTGTAAAAGGTGACTCGAACGTTTAGATGGTTTAGGTTTTATGGCTATATATACACGTCGTTTCGTCCAAAAATAGAATGCATTTTAGTGAAATCATTGACTTTACTGAATAGGTTTTCACCAAACTGCACACCTCGTTCATGGCGTGGGGGTGGATATCTTTTACTTTGTAAAGACTACCAAAAAGGATTGTGGCCGTGAGTCCAATGCCATATTTAATGTCCTATCACCGTTTTAGTCATATACTTAAGGTGGATTATCAGAATGATTTTCTGATAGCCGCCATCAGAGTATAAAATGTGGAGATATTGAATAAACATGTAAACCAGTGCATCAGCGCCGTTGCTTATTGTTTGCCGGAGAGCTCTACCTCCCTACGTTCCTCTGTATAGCAATCTTCAGGAGGCCACACCTAACATGTAAAAACACCATGAACCACTATCAGTTTAATCAAATCTTAGCCACTTTTGGGATGCAGTCAGACTTACTGCATCCTAAACATACTGAGGCTTACTTATTTTAAAATAGATAAAGAAAACTTGCCTCATTGGTTTCAGACTATGATTACTTCAACGCCTGATATATCGAATGTCAGGGTGCTTTTGATTTATTTTACGGAATTTTCAGTAAAGGCACAGCATCTGAAAGTATGCTCAGTTTCCGCATCCGCACCATTTTACGTGGTTCCTCAAATATAACAGTTGATATTTGAGTGTAATGAACTTATGTATCTTATCTTATGTGGGGGCTAGTCAGTGCAGACCGGCGACACTTCGACCCAGTGGGATCTTTTGTGTCGACACTCTCCCAATAACGACTGCCATAGATGTTCATGGCAGCCGGGACCAACGGCTTAACGTGCTTTCTGAGGCACGGAGCAGGCGATAATTGTCAATCAATACGCACATAATTTCGGAAAGTCATATAACTTCCGAAAGTCAGAGGTGCGCGACGTGGGTTCGAACCCGAGACCCTCTGCATTGCAGTCTGTTGGTCTCTCCACTGAGCTATCGCTGCTCATGAACTTATGTAACTTCCGTCATTTCGAAATTATCTTCAATATCACTATACATTATCCACTCATTATCCTCATTTTAAAATATTGTAAAGAAAATACATACATTTCAATATTTCAAAGACATACAATAATAATAATATAATATAATATTCTACCACATACACACAACACCATCTAGCCCAAACTAAGCAGAACTTGTACTATGGTTACTAGACAATGGATAAACTATATACTTTCTTTTTGTAAATACATACATATTATACATAGAAACACCCAGACCAAGACAAACATCCTTGACTTGTGCGGGAATCGAACCCGCGACCTCAGGCGTGGCAGTCGGTTACACTAACCACTACGCCACCGAGGCCGGACACAAAGCAGAAACAAACAAAGAAAATAAATAAAATTAACAATAAAACCATACGGCGTCGTCTGATCCCTGTGAAAAGAAATAGGATTGTCGCTCAGCTTATTGCAGCGGCGTCACGTAAATGCCAACTACTGTCCTCGATGTTTTTACATCTCTATTGTTTGTTTGCCTAAGCTTGTTCGTATAGACATAGAAATTTCAACGCGCGCAGTATTTGTGTTCTATGTTTACCATCATTTCATTTCATATTTAATTATGCACCGTAGGCAATGATAAAGTAAATTCTAGAAAAAAAACGAAATCCGACTTCACGACTAGACCTACATGTACAAACTTAAACTAAAGAGTAGAAAATATAAAACTTTTACTAAAGGGTACCACATATTTTAAGGTGTTGTTTGAGCAGCGATAGCTCAGTGGGAAGACCAACAGACTGCAATGCAGAGGGTCTCGGGTTCGAACCCACGTCGTGCACCTCTGACTTTCGGAAGTTATATGACTTTTCGAAATTATGTGCGTATTGATTGACAATTATCGCCTGCTCCGTGCCTCGAAAAGCACGTTAGGCAGTTGGTCCCGGCTGCCATGAACATCTATGGCAGTCGTTATTGGGAGAGTGTAGACACAAAAGATCCCACTGGGTCGAAGTGTCGCCGGTCTGCACTGACTGGACCCCACATAAGATAAAATAAGGTGTTGTTGATTTTTCAAAAAGTGCTGAATTAATTTCTATAATTATGATTTATATGGGACCATCTCTAAAGTATGACTTATCAAACATAAAATGATCATCAAAATCAATTCATAATTAGCAGAGAAATCGCGAAACAAACAAAAAAAAAACATACAGTCGAATTGAGAAATTCCTTTTTAAAATTTAATCAAAATCAAAGTGGTTCTTGATTATGATAACTTTTATTGTCACCGACTAGCTAATCTTAATACATACATTTAGTCAATTAGTTATCTGTTTATCTCGCCGGTCTTGTCCCAGATTTTCTCATAAGGTTTTATTGCATTAGAATTTGGAACATAATATGTAAATAAAGATAAAGCTTTAGCTAGAACTTACACTTATCCAAAATATATACATATTTTCAGAAATAACTTAAGACGCATAATTTTAATTGTAGTTATTATAAGTTTTAGACCATACTTATTATAAAAATGTATTATAATTAAATTACTTTAAATAGATTGTATCGCGGTTTTATTTTAAAGTGAAGTACTAAGCTGAAGTTCTGAATGCAGTCGTGGTCACGTAAACAATAAGGTGCTCGATGGTGGAAGTTATTTCAAACTACAGAAACATTATTAAATCATTGGATTACTAGAGACAGAATGGACTCAAAGTATCATGATGACATGCTGTATTTTTTGTGTTTTAATTATTTAAACATTTTCGGAAAACATACTTACAGCGAAATAAAAATATAAAATTTTAAACGATTACTGCCTTGATTACTATCTGGCAAACTGACACCCACACACACACATATATATATATATATATATATATATTTCTATTTAACCATCAAATTTAATAAGAACAAGAACAGCTTTTCCAATCATTTTGGGAAACAATTTTGTTCATATTTCTCTTCGATGAAATAATCTGCGTCGATGCGTTACCACACGCGTCCAATATTGCCAGCCCATTCATAAGCAACTTTCATTAACGGAGCCAAAACTTAGCTATATTTTACATCATGCCGTCCACTGTGCACATTCGATTTTCGAATATCCCGTATAAATAATTTCTCGTTCATTTTCCAAAATAAGCTACTTTCATTTAGAATTCCACGTGCACATGCCTTATTTCCGTCAACAGCCGACCAATTGGAACTCAGGAAAGAAATTTTGTTGTGCACGTACCACTGCTAAGTGTACTTTAGACATTACTCCTTAGGCATAAGGTTGAGAGTTGTATGCTTGAATAATATTTTCCACAATTCAATATAGTTATTTGTTGTGGAAATCGAGGCGTGCGGCGCGGTCGCCATATTTTCCCATTTCCCCACGGGATGTTGGTGAACATTATGTATTTGTTAAGAATTACCCATGGCAGCCAAGTCCGGTAAGTCGTGGACAGTTTATGGGTCACTTTAGAATAGCTTTGCGGGAATATACGACGGACTTTTTAATACTGACATGCCGGATAATCAATGTTATGCTCGACTGTTTAGGTCGTATAAGTTCGTCGTTTAGTTTTAAACTTATAGTAGGAGTTTATGGTGCCAGTGTAAGTTATATATGTCGAAGGTTTGATAACCAAGCCATCTGGATTAACGTCTATTGGACTTATGTACTTAACCTATTGAGTCGCAGCGCGGTACACCGGTGGCCAGACGTAATTGATTTTTAATTTTGTTTTGTAATCTAAGACTTGACAGATTACCGGTAAGTTATGATATATAGTTATGCCATCAAAATAAAATAAGAATTATTTTCAAAACATCTCCCGTACTAGGCGCATTGCCTTTGTTGCGGTGGACTTAACAAACATTAAAAGAACGGACACGGGAGAATATCTAGACTCGAAACAACTATTTGTTGATCATATAAATTTAATTCCGTTTGAGATTACGATTTGTATGATGTTACTGTCCATAGAATACATTTTAGTTGCCATACTGCTAATAAAATTCCAATCCATTTCCTGACATAAAACCTGAATAACACTTTTCACGACACAAAAATTGAATCTGTTGCTTCACTACTCATAAATTCAATCTTATACCATGTCAAATAACAAAACATTTCCATTAAATTCTAATATGATAATTGGGTATTTTTTTAAAATGTGTTTAATAAATTCTATCGAAAATCAGTGAACCAATAATTGCTATTCTATCGCTGATTACTCGCCGATGTTTCATCAAATAAAAGCTTCATTAGCATTTCCAATATAAATAAACGTGAAACCATATATAAAACGGAAATTCTCTTTGGTATGCAAGAGCGAGTAATAAAATGATGTATCGTAAAACCTTTTTACTTAGCTAACGTTAAATTAAAAAGAACATGTTATGATTTTTTTTACGCCATCACGTAGAAGCTAAGCGGTCGTGTTGCCGCTATTGCCCTTTTAAATATTTTGGGTTTGAATCTGGAATATGGAACAATTATTTGTGTGATCCACAAATTTTCGTTCTGGGTCTGGGTATACTTTGTATCCATAAATGTAGCTTCAGTAACTTATGTAGTTTTTCTTTTGTTTTCGTGTGGTTAGTGGCCAACCTGTTGTCAAGATTTGTTCAAGCCGTATACCTCTGACATGGCTTAACGACTGCTGTCAATTTGACAACAACCGAGACCGGCTTTTTACGTGCCCTCCGAAGCACGGAGATGCTCAGATGAAATACCACTAAGCGGTCACCCATCTATAGGCTGACCGCACCCAACGTTGCTTAACCTCGCTAATCGTTTACCGATCAGTGAGTGCAACTGGCTATGAATACTTATGTAGTAAACTCCTTATATATTATGTTATAATGCTTTGTGGTAAATTCAATAGCCGATTGGTTTTTACTCTCGTAAGTATTCCTTTGTGTCACTCATAAATGAATTTTTTTTTGACTTTGAGTTTACTGTATATTTGTAAAGTTATTTATAATACAGTAATTGATATATATGTATATATATAGTGGCTTAGTGGGAAACCATTGGACTGCCACGCAGATGTCTCGAGTTTGATTTCAAAGCGCGCATCACTGACTTTTCGTAGTTATGTGCGTATTAAATAGTTAATTATCGCTCGCTTTAACGGTGAAGGAAAACATCGTGAGCAAACCTGGATGTTTAAGAGTTCTCCATAATGTTCTTGAAGATATGTGAAGTCTGCCAATCCGCACTGGGCCAGCGTGGTGGACTATGGCCTAACTCTTCTCATAGTGAGAAGAGGCCCGTGCCCAGCAGTGGGACAGTTTAATACAGGGCTGATATTATTATATGTTTGTTCTTTGGCAGAATTTGAGAAGGTGGCACTGGATTATCTTAGCTATCTTTAATCCTTACTAATATTATAAATTCGAAAGTAACTCTGTCTGTCTATCTGTCTGTCTGGCTGTTACCTTTTCAAGGCTAAACCACTCAATCGATTTAGATGAAATTTGGTACAGATATAGTTTAGAACCTGAGGAAGGACATATGCTACTTTTTATTGATGTAGGTACCACGCAGGCGGAGCCGTGCGCAAAAGGTAGTATAATAATAATTGTTAGTTTATTGTTCTTTGTTGTTGCATTGCTGTATTGAGTATGTAACCTACAATAACAATGTGTGCTGGATAAAGAAATAAATAAGTATCAAATCCGTATTAAAAAAAAGCAAATAGAAAAGAATTTACACTCGGCATTTTCATAGACCTTTTAGTTAAGAAAACAATAGGATCGTCTTATCAAATTGTTGATGGTGTGAGGAAGAATAATGGTGTCGGATTACTGAGTGGAAGAAAATGTAAGGTTTATCAATAATTTTTGTATTTGCCTATGTGGCGTGGTGGTAATGAATGTGATGGAATTAGGTCTCGGGTTCGATTAAAAGATCGAGTAAAGTATTATTGGTTTTTTCTGACAGAATTATCATATGGAGTCTGGAGATATGCCCAATAGAAGGCACTAGGCTCTCCAGGTATTACGTGGGCGTTATACACGTAGCTGGTGCTCATCTTTGGGGAAATATGCCGTGAAACTATGTATTTATGTAACGTTAATGTGATTTTGAATCCCGTATGTAAGTTCATTTATTTTTATCTTTTCGTAACTGGTACTTCCTTAAAATATAAGAAAACAAACCGCTCACATATCAGTTTCGGATCAAGTTAGCTGAATGTATAACGCATATTCTGTGATTTCATGGATCAAAATGGATAGAAATTTTTTAATAAACATACCTAAAGTAAATTTTGAGTTGAAAAGTTCGTAAAGGATTTTAGTGAAACGATCTTAAATCTTTCTGATTACGTAGCTATTTTTGTGATATCTTTACCAATAATAATAAAAGTCAAGTCACATTTCATTGCTTTATTGTCGTCATTACTGAATTTAGGATTGCAAGGATTCCACAAGGCTGCATTAGTTGAATCTTACGGTTTGCGCCACTATGATCAGGTTAAGTCCATGTAGTACGAGTACGTGTTACATTGTCTTTATACACATATAATATAATGTCCTGTTCTACTGCTGGGCACGGGCATCTTCTCAGTTTGAGAAGGGTTAAGCCATAGTCCCCCAAGCTGGCCCAGTGCAGATTGGTAAACTTCACACGACTTCGAGAAATATACATACATTGGTTTCTTCACGATGATTTTCTTCACCTTTAAAGTGAGCAATAATTAACTATTTAAAATACGCACATAACAAGTCAGAGGTGTCAGGCTTCTGTGTGGCAACATTCTACCCCTAGACTATCGCTGCGGTATACTACACATATGTATTCGTTAAAATATAATAAAAATACATCATGTATATAGACTCCACATATAAATTTTTCGTTGCCTTAAGACTGCGCCGGGCGAAATGTGCCATTACAGGCGGTCACAGTAAAATGAATAAAATCAACACTTTTTGTTTAATACAAATATAAAATATACATTTACCATAAAAATGAATATGTTTACAATTACTCCGTGTAAAAATCTTAAAATAATTAATATTTTTGCCTACAAAATTACGTAAATTTGTAAGAAAAATGCAAAATCGTAAGCTCGTGTTACGTGATTTTTAGATTATAACAGTAGAAATCTATCCTATTTTACAGCTTAAACAAAACATAAATAGTTATATTACAATTTGTCCGCCCCAAATATTTAAGTTATTGGTTGACAATAAAGATACATATTTATCAAAAAAGCACTTCAAATCCTCGATACAATTTTACTATGGCGGCTGCGCGCCGATTTGAATATGCGCTCGAGCTCTGTCATTATCTGTCTTACGCTTGGCGCAGTCTTAATCACATATAAGAGAAAAACGAAGACTATGTAAAACATACAATTGGCCAAAATGTTCTAAATCTAAGTATCTGCATTTTAATAACTACACATAGCGCCAGTCTCCACTACGCTACGCTACCTTAAATAAGGGAGATTAAATTTACATTAAGCCTTTATTTGTATACTTTACAAATAGCAATAGTTGCTTTGTATTTCATACATTTGAAAGCCTCATTGGCTTAGTAACCAATGTATACGAGTTATGAGGTTGTATGTTTCAATTGCCCGCATCTACAAAAAAAGTTATTTAGCTGTTCTGTTATGAGATTTTCGCTAACAGCTCGCAGTAAGGCAGTTGGTGATATATCGCCCTTGTGCCTCAGCAAGCACATAAAGCCGTTGATCCTTCACCTGATCTCTCTATAGTCGTGGCAAAAAACCACCACTGAATTATAAGGTTGAGGGGATAGATAGTACTTGTGTTTGCACACACTCTTGTGCACTGTGGCACTACAATATCTGTTGCGCTAATGTTTAGTTTCTATTAAAATAGGCCGGCGCAACTGAAATTTGTTCCAAAATACATTTTTATTATATTTGTAATCTCAGTAAATAGGCAATGTTTCGTAGTAAGACATCTACGCTTCACTTCTTATTTTCATATTAGAGGATAATTATAGACACCAAGTTTATGTACTTAAGGGCCGATATTTCAATCGTCAGATAATTTTTATCTAAGGAATAAACTTGGCGGTTTGACATATTTTCTATACAAAAGCTGTCAAAATGTCAAACATATTCCCCAGATAAAAGTTATCTAAGGATTGAAAAATTAGCCCTAAATTACATTAATTATAGCATCTACAAAAACTTTTTACTTCAAATACTATTAAATACAATCATAAAGACTCAATAAACTTAAAATATATTGCTACTTAGAACGTTACGAAGTCTCTTCACATTTATCGACGGAGTCTTGTAAAACTCAGACAGAAACAACTTTGGGACAATGAAACAAAACTGCAAATGACGTCTTTCACCCAACTTAGTCTGGGTGGAACAAATTTTGGACAGTGAAATAGGAGTATAAACGATGCTTTTGCTGGCTCGATTGAAGTAAAGAAATACCAACAGGATCTTTGCACCTTTGAGTTATATACAACTGCATGCATCTTTTTAGCTACTGACATTTTGTTGACTAGCGCGTTGCTGTAGTGAATACGATTGTCGAGCAAAGTGGCATTGGTATTATCCGTTAAGAGGCAACACTAAGGGCGAGAGAATTGAAAAATAGGTATTTGTAAAATCTATTGCTGTCGCGCAGTGCCATGTACAGTATCATGAGCGCAATAGCGACAACTGCAGCTTGGATAGAAACTACCTATTAAAAGTACACAAAATCAACGTTTCGTAGTCCCCTGATTCCTTCTCCAAAACTTGATCGATTTAACTTTTATGCCATTAAAAATTAAAGATATAATTTAGTCAAATTTGTTTCCTGGATGTTTAAACACAGCGGAAAATCTGGTAAATTTTTGAGGTTTTTGAAGGCTCATATCTCTTTTAATAATTATTTATGAAAAACTTAGGGACATGCAAATAGAGTCCATACATTTTTTGGAAAAAAATTGTTGCTCTACTGGCATTATCCAGGGAAGAAACAGGGGACTACGTTTGTATGGAAAAACGGCCGTTGTGTTGCTTCTTAAGAAATTCTTAGAAATAGCGCAGAACCTGAATCAATGCCTGGTAAGCGGCAATAGGCGAGTCCTATTTAGACGTCTATTGTAATACATGTCTTTTTACTCCTAAAGGGAACTATTAACCTGTATGAGACCATGTTTGAATTTCAACTATTCGTGTAGGTAGCTATGTATTATACGCATACGATTTCAGTTAGTTCGAAAAAGGATATAATATCAGCTCTTTTTATAAATTTGAGGCAAGATAAGATAACGAACGAATTTATTAGGAGCTTCAGTAGCAGAAAATGTCTGAAATACTCGTTTGTCATGTTCTGAATATGGCGCCTATGAACGTCCATAATGTTTCAAGGGGAAAGGGTCAGTATGTGGTGTGTAGAGAGCCCTTTGAAAACTTGGAAGAATTGTACAATGCATGCATGCATGGTTTAACGCTAACATCGCAAAAACTGATTTCTACACGTACGGTACAAAACGTTTGAGAATTTTATCTTTGTGATAGATTGGACACCACGTGAACCGAAGCGTTGTACATGCAGATACAGTTCACACTCGCTGAATCATACATAATTCTCTATGATGATGCTTATAACGGAGGTGGGTGTGTTTGCTAAGACGCAGATTAGAGATAGATGAATCGCAGGGGTAAGACGGAGTTGGGCTTTTTCGCTTCTGGTAATATATAGGCAGCGACAAAACCTCGCACATATTTGTCGCCTCTTAAATATGTTCTGTATTACGACATTTCTATATACATATATTGGATGAAAATTCATTGAAGAAAGTGGCACCCTAACTTTGCTCAGTCCTAGCTACTTTATTAGTGTGGCTTGTACCTGAGATATTTTTAAAAGCAGCCCTGCTACTTTGTGTAATTCTTGTGTACGCATATAAATATTAAAAGAACTGGCATAAAAACTATCAAACTCGTAGCAACCATTTGCTAACCAAAAGATTTGTTACGAACCATGGACACCTTCCTATTGTCAGTATACGACAGTTTAATTTAATTGTATTGCTTTCGCGTAAAAAGACAATATTAAGTACAGGACAGTTCAGGAACTGGCAATAGTAAGACATCTACCACGCCATCGACGCATAATGATTTTATAGATTTATGATATAAAGTTGTTTTTGACCAGCTCAAACTATTCCTACTGTTGTCTTTCGTACGGTGAGTGAGAGTGCCGGAGGTCGAATCACCCTCTTTCCCACTTCCCGCTCCTTCTCCTTCCCTCTTCCATTCCTAAAAGGTCGGCAAGTGATGTCTCTGGTATTGCAGGCGTCCATAGGTTACGGTGACCACTTACCATCAGGTGGATCGTATGCTTGTTTGCCACCTTAGTTGTATATAAAAAAATAAAATAAAAATTTAGTGCCATTTTTTGGTCTCGGAGAAAATTATTTAAAGATGAGTCAGAAACGCACGCGTACATTTCCTCTTTATCTGTGTCTAATATAATATAGGACGGCCATATTACCAGTTACTCGGTCGGTAGGTCACTATCATTAGTATGAATAAGTACCCAACCTTCTGCAGCCAAAAAAAAGAAGAAACTTAGCATTAAAATAATCATTTAAAGAGCAGCAGAAACACTCTATACAAGCCGAACTACATAAAATCCATCCACATAAACACTTACCATGTTTCTGTCAGTAAATGCACTTCCTCATAAAACACATACATTTGGGTCGCCACTGTTTGTTAATTCACAAATTATAATGTACACTCACGCACTTTACATCCAGTACATTCACGTTAGTCTTTGGTACTGCAATAAAAATGTATTTGATTGATGTGCCTATGCTTTTATTGGCGTAGTACTGTAGCAGTTATAGTACTGAACTAGTTCCGAAATTATAATTGGCACTTTAGTAATGTGTAATGCATAAACAGTTTCTGTTAGGCTGCGGTACATTTACCGTTCTCTTTCTTTTTATCTTTGTTTAGGCTCGATATTGAAGAACCGCTATGTTTGAGTTTTGTCGCAGATAATAGAAGATGAGCTCATTGCTTATTGCCAATAAGCATGTAGCCTAGTATGGCAATCTCAGATAGTTTGGGATTGCGTTGTGAAGCATAAGTGCTTCAAGCAAAAAAACATTGCAATATATTGCAAATTGCTTCTTAATTTGTATTTTCCCTTCGTCCAGTTCAGAAATCAACACTCAGACTAAGTCACTACTAGACTATTGGCAGCATTTAGAAATGTGCTACCCTATCTAGGGTTTCAAAAGAATTGAATTCGTAATAGATACAACAAATATATTTTATAGGTCGTCACTGTAATATTTTCGCCAAATTTTTTATATTTGAATTTCATTTATTTCAATAAATTGGTATTAATTAGCACCCAGGGATTAACGCTACCAAAGGAAAATAAATTAAGCAATTCAAAGCCATTTCGTCAACGCAATGTATAATGTGGCTAGACCATATTTTAGATTAATACTTGGTGAGTTCGAATTATTCCTATTAAATTATGGCAATATCATACCCATTAAAATACAGGCGCGGATCCAGCCCTCAAAAAAGGTTGTGGTCACAGCCACCCGAAAATCGGCCAAGTGGGAGTCAGAGTACGAACTCGCTCATGAACAATCATGACTCATGAACGACTTTTGAAATAGATTATTTCCTTTTTTCCGCACATCATCACTTTGGCCTTAGGAATGAAAATAATCATTAGAGGAAGTCAGACCCGATTTCATCCAATTAAATAGTCAAACAATTTCGATTAAATTATAATCAATAATGAATTATTTTTTCTTCTTTTCTAGTAGCCAGTACCAATATAGGGACACTAGACTGGGTAAATAGGTATCTTAATGCTGTCTCAGGAGTCGTATAGCGATTATTATCATCAGCCTATCAATCCCAATATACCGTGAAGGTATGACGTCACAAATCTATTAGGGTTTTGGGCGTGCCCATCGTGCCCTCAACGGTGGATCCGCACTTGTTAAAATAAGTAAGTTAAGGCACTTGCGCGGGTTTTATGCACTGTGTGAACGTTCGACGGGAGCCTGTCGTGCAGGTAGCTCACATGAACAACGTGCAAATGTAGCTACATGCATAATGTTCAAATACCTTTAAACCTACTCTTAGGGCGTCTTCAAATTTGCCGGAATGTACAGCGCGGCTGCAGTGCTGCGGCCACGCTGCTTTGTAAATCCATATAACTAAAAACGCGCGACTGGAGCGCTGCACCCTCGCTACTGCCGCGCATTAGTTCATCGATAGACTAGTGACAGCTGCGCGGCGGCAGCGTTGCAGACGCGCTGCTGCCGCGCGGCAAATTTGAAGGCGCCCTTAATGAATATTAAACTCAGTAGAAATAGTTGAGCCAGAATAATTATACTACCGATGATGTCAATAATAAGTCAGAGTCTTTTTTAATATTTTTCCATTTGTTTTCCAAATAACAAAAAGCGCAGAAATTGATTGAATTACAAAAGTCACTTCTAATAGAGTCGCTATTAGAAGTGACCTTTGTAATTCAATCGCGTCCATCAAAGATGTGAAACAATGTAACAAAATTGGTAAACACAAAAAATATATATATTATTTGTATTTTTCCTCCGGTATTTCGAATTAATTAATTCAATTCAAATGTAGCCGACCCGCAATCAACCTCTGGCATTCCTCTTTCCTCGGTACCCTCCTCTTTTACATTTTAATGCTAGTATACTGGCTGATAAAGAATGTTTTAATGAAACAAAGGATGCATTTTGCTTACACCGCCGTTGTGATGTTTTGTTCCATTTTTGAAACAGCATACACAATAGGGGCTTGTTTGACGTTTTTCTTAGATAGCTTTAATTTATACGACACTAACTGCCCAAACTAAGCAGAGCTTGTACTATGGGTAATAGACAATGGATAAACATTCATATATCATATATACTTTTTTTTTGTAAATACATACATATTATACATAGAAACACCCAGACCAAGACAAACATCCATGTTCATGCACAGAAATGTTTAACTTGTGCGGAAATCGAACCCGCGACCTCAGGCGTGGCAGTCGGTTACACTAACGGATCTCCTAACCTAATCCTACCTCCGTTTTCAGACACGACATGCCAAATGCTATCAAAACTGAATGAGCGTTTTGGTTACAAAAAAGTACAAAACAAATAGTAGTTCATCATTTCAACATCTATACAATCGTTCACATTTATAACATACTAGTTTTTGCCCGCGGTTGTGCTAGCGTAAATGTAGGTTATGTATTTTCTATCCCTCGGGCACAGTACTGTTCCTGGATGAAAGGTACCCTTTATCCTCTTATGTAGCCCTGACAACGTGTATGTATGCGCAATTTCATGATGATCGGTCAATTAGTTAAAGCGTCAAAGCGTAACAAACAAACTCACATTCGCATTTATAATATTAGTCGGGATGTAAGTAGAAAGCAGAATTTAAAATATTTTACCTGAATTAATTAATTTCTCTATAAATGAGTAATGGTAATATAATTTGCGATTAATTCTGCCTGTATTATGTTCCATGTACATTACTGGATAAAGGCCCGCCCATTAATGTTATCTTGTGTAATGAATTACATTAATAAATTACCAAAGGATAATTAGTATATAGCAGTCATCAACTAAATCACGACTACATATTACTAATTAAACAATGAGCCGTGGCCTTGATTGAATCGATTGTACGCATGGTTCAAGACTTATCTGATAGTATTGACTATTGAGCAGCGATAGCACAATGGGGAGACCAACAGACTGCAATGCAGAGTGTCTCGGGTTCGAACCCACGTCGCGCACCTATGACTTTCGGAAGTTATATGACTTCTCGAAATTATGTGCGTATTGATTAACAATTACCGCCTGCTCCGTGCCTCGGAGAGCACGTTAAGCCGTCGGTCCCGGTTGCCATGAACATCTATGGCAGTCGTTATTGGGAGAGTGTCGACACAAAAGATCCCATTGGGTCGAAGTGTCACCGATCTGCACTGACTGGCCCCCACATAAGAAAAGAAAAGATATCTGATAGTAAACCTAGTATTGGTCTATGTGGTTATAAAACCATAGCTGATTCCAAAAACTAAAAAGGAAAAATTGCATGACCGTCAAATATTTTTGGCAAGTCTGAGTGTCGTTTGAGTTTATTTTTAAATTTTTTGTACTTTGTGGTAAGGCGTATATGAAATGCAGTAGCTTCTTTTGGGAAATACAGATATGATAAAAATGTGTATGGTCCACAAATAGTTGGTCTCAATTTAATTTTCTTGTTGTGTACTTTAATGGTATTTGACTTTTGTGGCAACGTTGGTATATGTATAGCACCATTAGAGGGTTTACCGTTTAATGGTTCGCAGGTAATTGAGTATCAAACACACAAACATCTGTAAAATCCTTCATTTTTGTAATATGAATTGGTATGATCGCATTCCCATGTGTATCAAGTAATCAGCTTGGTTGAAGAGGAAAATCTAAATCATCGTCTATTTACATACATACATACATACATAGATTCACGCCTGTTTCCCAGAGGGGTAGGCAGAGACTACGGATTTCCATTTGCTACGATCCTGACACACTTCTCTGGCTTCATTCACTTTCATCACATTCCTCATACACGCCCGTCGGTTCAAGGAGCTCTTAACCTGGCCTTTGTCCAGAACGCCTCCGATCTGGTCGAGAAACGTTCACCTAGGTTTTCCTCTTGCGACTGTTCCATTCACACTAGCCTTATAAACTTTCTTAGTCAGTCTTTCCTCGTCCATTCTTTCTACATGTCCAAACCAGCTTAACATAATACATCGTCTATTTAAATAATGTATTTAGAACTTTATATTTCGTGATATGAGAGACATTAAGTCCTACTTAACAACTTTAATGTTTCCTTCTTTTTAGCCGCCAATCCTTCAGAATCTCCTTTAAATTCTCCAAATTTCATTAGTAGCATTTGACGCATAGAAAGGCAAACACTGACCCATTTATAATATTAGTTAGCATCTTTAATTTTACACTGCACTCTAAAAGCTATTATCGACTATACTTCAACAATGTCAAAGTACCCTATTTTTCGTAACGGCCATTCACGTCACTCAGACTTTCAAATAGAGAACACTTTAAACATTGCAAAATGTCGGAAACGTCGGACCGAACGTCCCACGTATTGTTCTTAACAGTTACTGGGGAAATACAAAATATATTGTGTTTTATTTTAGTACCCTTCAGTTGGAAGGTGTTAGTTTATTTCCGGAGCAACTATAGAATGGAGGATGTGTGGCCACGTCACACGTCAACTTATGTTACAATAATATCTAACCTTTATCTAACCTCAATTTTACGGTCGTGTTTTAAAGCAGTATTATTTACCCACTCACGTATGTCCCTTAAGGAATAGACAAAGTTGTGTATCACAAAAACATACCACAATTTTTTACTTCCACGTAATCTGTTCCCTGTGACACAGGGCTTGAAAGCACGAGTATTTTATAATATTATTTTATATCTAAAAGAACCTGAAGGGGAAAGAAATAGACGTTGCGACAGCGCAAACAGAAATGAACGGAGAAGACAGACAAGGAGAACTGACTTCAGATAAGAAAAGAAAAGACTTAGGAGAATTAGAAGCAAAAAATATTATTTTATAACTAGGCATCGGTCATTTGCAATCATCATCATCATTGACACTTTTTCTGATCTAATCCGAACATCGTACCCCAGGCCTCACGATTGCATATAAATATTTGCTTATTTGCCAAGTTTCGCCGCGTAACTAACACAGCCATCTTCCACCTAAGAAATGCGATCGAAATAAGACATTTTTGTATACGGCATTAGTGTCAGTAATAGCGTTTTGCCTTGTGAAAACAGTAAACCTTCATGAATTCTACATAACTTTAAAATCAAGGTTTTTGATAAAAGTGCAGTAAGCTGTCGCGCTATGCTGCAGAAATCGCACAATCACCGCAATAAAATCGTGATTCATCGAGTTTAGTGCGAAACGAGTCTATTATGGGTCATTAATTGCGACGATCATTACTGACCCAGATAAGTGATCGGATATCACATTATTGTAAAGTAATATCTAAAATTTTAATAGTTAATGGTGTTTAATCCCTCATTAATAATAATAATTTATAAGTCTTCGTTTCTATAAGTCTTTAAAAAAGTGTCAATCTAGGACGAGGTCTACGACAACTTTTATGAAAATTCGATCACTGGTTTTCCTGTGATTGAGTAAAAATTTTTCAAATGACTAGACTTCTTCTTTATCTCTTTTCGACTTCTTCACAAAATTTATAATATTTGCAGAATATAAGGTATTGTCCTGGCTTGAGATTAGCATTGGCATTGGAATCGCAAGTCAGAGCTTTACAGTAACATATAACAATAACAATGTGAGAAGTTTCAAGCTTTACCCAAGTATGATCTCTGATTATCCTTCACGTTTGATTATCACACACTTGTCAGATTACACTCACTTAACTGGATACCCAAATAATGTCTTCTTTTACAACAAAGGTGACAAGCAAGCATAGTAGTCTATGGTTATTTGCAATACTAGGAGTATTCAAAATTCGTGTTTAGTGACCCTAGTAAAAGTTACTTAAGATAAAATAAAAGAAAAGGATCGGAAAAGGCCGGGGACTAGGTAGTATTTCTGGCAAGTCGGCTCTTTTATACGGTCACCAGATTATTGGTGACATCGGCCATTTCCAGCGAGATTATGTATAAAATATATGTGCATATTATACCTTGCCTTGCGCTTCAGAATGATAAGGGAATAATGTCATATTAGTTGTGTTACGTCTTATGGTTCCATGGCAGTATAACCAAATTGAAACGGCTAATACCCGCTTTCCCTATACCCATTTTCATTAACCTTCCTTACCCGAACGTTCCAGTATCGTTTTAATTAATTTTATTAAATGAAATACAGGCATTGTTACGATGTATTTACATTATAATAGCGTAAAATGCAATATCTCAATTTTGTTTTACCGTTATCTTAATTTATAAACGCTGCTTTTTATAACTTTGAAGTTCTATTTTTCCCTGTTTGTTTTTTCCGAAATTAAAAGCAGACGTGGCTTGTTCTTTTAATAGGCTATAAAAGTATTTTTAAGTAAATAAAATATATTATTTTACGTAAAATTAATAATAAGAATACAATGCGTTGAATCTGTAGTACAAGTATGTGCTTAAGAGGGCCTTCATTTACTGAGGTCGAGTTTGATTTTCGGTACAAGCAAAATGTATAATTTTAGTGGGGAACAGCCAGTAACTGCACTGATGGGATGGTGGATTGATGGATCTAGATGGACGGCAATAAGTTCACTTTTTTTACGTAGACCTCAAGAACATAAATAGCGGAATATGAGTCTAATACATCTTTGCATATAAAAAGGTAAACATGCCTGATCGCGTTAATACCCGTTACATATTATATAATATAGGTATATCATGCAACGCGAAAGTTTAAAAGTTACCTATTATCTTTGCATCCTAATCCTAACTTCCTTTGTTTGTTACTTTTTCACGCCTAAACCACTGAACCGATCATCCTGAAATTTTGCATATACGTTGTCAGGTGTACAGAAACGGACATAGGCTACCTTTCATTCCGAAAAAAATTACTGTTCCCGTGGAAAACAACAATAACATTCTGATGATAATAGATGGCGCTACGTGTCTTTCGAATCATGATTGAATTATATTATTACAAGCAGAGTACAACCCGAATTGATTATCAAATTCTAAATTAACGCGAGCGAAGCCGCGGGCAAAAGCTAGTATTCTATAAAGATGTTTATTATTCACGGATTTCGATAACGCGAAGGGAGTTCCCATTGAACAGTAGCTATGCTGCATATGTCAACCTGCTAGTTCTTATAATGCCAGACATAATTGAAAATCTATTGTATCCGGCCGCAGGTTTGCCGCTGGCACTCAATAGGTTAATGATGCAACTGTTTAATACACGAGTGAAATACTTAAACAGGCAATAAAAACTGTTAGCGATACTTTGCTAATGACATTTGAATCGAAATGTAGCTTGAATTTTGCATTGCGAAAGGAGGGCAGAGCGGTATCATTTGTTATAGTAATATATTATTATTACAGAGCAGAGTTATAAACTAGAGATACTTTAGAGGGAACACTCTTCTCGCAACTTTTAAGCAATCAATTTTTATTGACTTTACTTCTTAATGGGATTTAAGACTTATTTATGTGAGTGTGATATCATGGCAATATAATTTTTTGTATTAGTGTATCTTATCTTATCTTATGTGGGGGCCAGTCAGTGCAGACCGGCGACACTTCGACCCAGTGGGATCTTTTGTGTCGACACTCTCCCAATAACGACTGCCATAGATGTGCATGGCAGTCGGGACCGACGGCTTAACGTGCTCTCCGAGGCACGGAGCAGGCGATAATTGTCAATCAATACGCACATAATTTCGAAAAGTCATATAACTTCCGAAAGTCAGAGGTGCGCGACGTGGGTTCGAACGCGAGACCCTCTGCATTGCAGTCTGTTGGTCTCCCCACTGAGCTATCGCTTCTCTTTGTATTGGTGTAAATATATAATTATATTTTTGATACCTATATTTCAACTGTAGAAGCAACTTGGAGCATTAATAAGTAGTAATAATAGTAGTAGACAGTATTTTTTTTAAATGCTATCGAATAAACAAGACTCGTGTAGTTTGGAACCAATCAAACTCAAATATGATACAATTCATTTTATTATTATTCCTACTGAAACACAAATAAAAGGCATTTTAAAGCATGCGTGTAAATTCTCTGCCCAATTAAATACTTCTTAACTCTCTTCTTAATTATAACGGCTTTCCTTTCACGATGAAATTCAGTTCTAAGTTGACTTGAAGTCCTTATAGTAAGGATCTCTTCATTATGCCTCAAGTTGCGACTACATTTGAAATAAATACATCAAAAGCTATACATTCATTCTTTCAAACAAGTATTATATAGCGCATATAAATGCTTTTAGAAATACGACATCCATTGACAATACCTATCAGTTTAATCAAAACATATATGTTGTCAGCGCTCAATATCTATGCATCTAATTAGCTATTATAGAACTCTTAAAGCAATGACTTGTTGTCTCACTAGTTATTCCTGTTTCTAGTAATATAGAGAAAATCTAAGCATGTTCTTCTAAAGCCCATTGTGCTTTCACCAGAAACAATGAGGCAACCGCTATTAAAAAAAGTATACATAAAACAGACATCCCATACGTTCTAATTATACCAACAACACCGAGGCACACGACCTTTGTCCTAAAATGTAAAGAAACCAATCGATTCAATTAATCCTTTAATTAAATTAAGCCCAGTTTGAACACGTTGACGTGGCCTAGGCCGAAATGAAGCCAGACCACACTAAATCCAGATTAGGACGTCGCAAGTGGAAATTAGGTCGTTTCGAAGACTCCGCTCCATCGATTTCGTTTTAACTGTCTGTAGGTATGTCAGTCGGATTCCGTATGACTGTATTTTATGTGGACGACATATTTTAACAAGCCCTCGGTGTCGCCTGTTGGATTGTGAATGGATATTTTAAATTGGTTCGTTATTGTGTACTGTTGTCAGTTTTATTGAAAATTATTATAGAATAATGGTTAGCATAAGAGAAAAAGCAGCAGTCTAGTAGAGGTCTCGGGTATGACCTCTGACTTCACGAAGTTCGAATTAAAACGTTAATTATTGCTCACTTTAATTAGGAAAGGAAAATGTGAACTGATTTTGTCATAATGTTCTTTAAATTTTAATTTTGGATCTTTTAATAAAATCTTCTAGTATTTAGAAATGCAAGTGATTTCTATTTGTTAGAAAGAAGATTTGCCGTGCATTCATAGTTGCACCAATGTTACATTAGACGCAAAGCTATTATATAGCTATATATTATGTATTAAATTACTAGAACTTCAGCCAAGTATTTGCTTCCGTGGTTTTATAGATAGTAGATCCTCGCTGATTTCAGCAGGAATGGGCCGGGCCGGTTTGACCGGAGAAGTACTACCCTCTCACAGAATATCGACGTGAAATAGCAGTGTTCCTACTATTGTGTTTCGTTTATTGAGTGAGAGTGCCGGAGGCCCAATCACCCTCTTTCCGCCTTCCCGCTCCTTCTCCTTCCCACTTCCTTTTTTTCCTAAAGGGTCGGCAACGCTTAAGTGATGCCTCTGGTATTACAGGCGTCCATAGGCTACGGTGACCACTTACCATCAGGTGGGCCGTATGCTTGTTTGCCACCTTAATTGTATAAAAAACAGGAACAAATTACTATACCAAGAGAACTGCACATTATTCAGGATATAAATTCTAGATTAGGGTAACTTTTATCTTTGACATATTTATTAACAAAAAGCTATATGCTACTACTTTTCTTAACTATACTGGCTAAGAGGTGGTAGTTTGGCACACATTGATGGAGTGTTCTGAACAAAGTTATACGGTAAATAGAGATTGATATGCAACTGTTAAATGATGTTGGATCACATAATAATTCACATTAAGGAAAACATTGTGTGATAAGTTCTTTGTTAACAGTAATTGTGTTTAATATTTTGTTTAATTTGATCTTTGTTGTTCTAGAATCTACCTATCTACCTATAAGTGATTTTATTTATCTCTAACTGTTTGTGAAAACTTTTCATTGGCCTTATTTATGTTGTTCATTTTTTATTACTTGTATCGTATAGCTGTAAGTTTTCCATTGAATAATAAAATAAAATGAAATAAACCCAACATAATTTAGCACTATTACATAACAGTGCTAAGACACTCATTGACAAAGAATTTTTGTTTTTATTGTCCGCAATGCAAGAAGTTATGCAAAGAAGCGGCGCTTTTCTTATAACTTAAAAAATCGACTCTCATGAACTAAAGAATACTAAAGGCCACTTGCACGACAACTCACAAAATACGTTTGGCACTAAATAGATTTAAAACATCGTGCTGTTGCAGTCATCCGTGTGAAGGTGACTGAGATGCCACGATGTTTAAAATCTATTTAGTGCTAAACGTTTTTTGTGAGTTGTCGTGCAAGTGGCCCTTAGACTCGGAAAAAATACACGTGGATCACACCAAGTTTTGTCCCATGTGAGTTTTGAACCCTTTATACTCGACATAGTCGTAGTGGCGAGGCGAATATTTTGTTTTTTTTTTTACAAGGTTTGTACCTACGGCTTTCACAGTTTCACCCACGTACAATCTTTACGTTCACTATTACCGGTACAACATTTATTTTTAAAATTAGTTCGGTGAGATTTTCAAACCTTAAATATACAATTTATAAAGCTGAAGACTTCATATTATATTTGACTTTATTATTCACGATTATAAAACCTAATTGTATACCCGGTAACAATTCTTGGGTAGTCGCTACGCTTGTTAGGTGGATTAATAAGGCAGCACATAGCATACAGTAATGTCTTGACGACACAGATGGCCGTGACTTTATGGTACAGTGTTCACGAGCGTGATTACCTGTGTCACCCAAGTTTATCAGTATAATTGGGTTTTTGGCAAATGAGTTCCTTTTGGGTTGTTGACTGTACATACCACCAATAAGTATTCAAGTTCCTCGCACCTATTTCTTCGCAATGTAGGCAGAGTCTAAGGATTTCTAATGGTTATTCACTTGTCAAGTTTACGCCTAGCATATTTTGATAGGTACTCTTATTACATTTACTCGTTGATTTGTGATACCTTGCCCACCTCCAAGAGGTTTAAAAAAAAAAAGAATAATGAGGTAACTTCATATGATTCCTGGAGTTTATTAGATGTTGCTCACTCATTCCGACTGAGCTTTCAAAATGGTATTATTATTAAAGCCAGTTTAATAAAACAAATAAACAGTATATTATTTGAAAATCGGATCTGGTACTAGTATATTACGATTGAAAATTAAGCTTACCAATGAGCTCTGAAGGAAGCTTAAAATAGAAAATAGGGTAATATATAAATCGGCTACGACCGTATCATTAAAATATTAGATGCATTCAAATGATGTCTCGTGAAGTTTTATAGAAATTTAATATTCATAATCTTCGATCAAATGTACCATAGATGCACATTCTCATACAAAAACCACGTCAATATGTGGCACTGACCAATACTACTTACTTATAAGTGTCTGCATTTATTATGCAATCCAGGAAATAAACCGGCATAACCATTGAACGCCCACTGAGAAACATTTTGTAATAGTTTACTTAGAACGCGTCAATGTAAAGCGTCCTAAGTGTGTTACTCGCGATACGCAAGCGTACTAAGTATATGGTACGGTCTCCACCGTAGTAGTGGTGTCGATTCGCTCTCGCTTACGGGCAGCGCATGCGAGAATGAGTGGGACAGGTGCATAATATAGCGCATACGATCGATTTATGCACAGTTTTGTTGGGGCCGTTTTTCGAGCGACGATCGTGCATCTATGGTATATTTGATCGATGTTCATAATAGTCATTATTACGTCTACGTACTCACAAAACAGTAGGTTTCCCACACCCAAGTTACACTAGTAATGTTTTCAGTTTCATCAAATAGGAGGCCAGCCTATTGTCACAGCGGGATTTTCTTAGGAGGAAAATACTGTAATATTTTGTCCTTCCCAGGGATCAAGCCCAGTTTTACACGAGCTGATGCAAATATAAGTAGCAACTTTGACTACAAGACAAAGGAAACAGTCAATTGCCTATTATTTTATAATAATTTTCTTCGTCTTCAAGAAAGTCTTCGTCTTTAGATAATACTAAACATTGAAGTTTATGTGTCACTTTTTTATTTAAATACATAAATGATGTTTGGCTTTGAGTATTTTAATTAATAAAACACAAAACTCTAAATTATGGTTAAATAGCTATCCGCATGAATAATCAGTTTAACCTATTATATCCGCATTATACCAAAATACAAGTGTCATTATAAACCCATTCTAATGCGCAAATAAAAGCTATCCACAACAAAGCAAAACGCAGACAC
Organism: Catocala sponsa; assembly: GCA_963564715.1. Lineage (NCBI taxonomy): Eukaryota > Metazoa > Arthropoda > Insecta > Lepidoptera > Erebidae > Catocala > Catocala sponsa. The sequence goes on from OY751337.1 coordinate 6,320,204, forward strand.
AAGAATAATTTAACGGAAAAAAGATTCTTTAAAAAAAGGTTGCACATTATACGAAAACTGGAGCAAAAAATTTACTCGGCGCGTTACCCTGACCTGTAAGTTTCAAGGCAACGAAAATTGTTTGCCAAGATTTACATTTCGTGACGCCTTTTCCACTACGTGTGGAAACGGGGCTTGTATTGTTCGAACAGCTCACTTTGCCCAACTTGGCGATTAAATTGGGTCACTTTGCTTGGATCGGCGATAAGGATGAGACGATTTTCTTTAATGTGCGATTAGAGTGGTTTTGCCAGTTCCTCTGAGAAATTTTCAGGATTTAGAATCGCTGGATTTTTCTTAATCATTTGGTTTGTATATTACACTAATAACAGTTCCCATTAAAGAATTTTCTGAAGTGCTCTTTTTGATGTTTTTTTTTTTAACAGTACTCGTGCCATTAGCTAATCCATTTTACTATGCTTGAGATTATTAATTGCTGGTCATTCTCGCTGCATCACAGCATCAGTATATAAACCAATATTTTCTTTGAGGAAAATCACAGAGATACTGTAGACCCGAGAGAAATACGACAAGCACCTATGAGACACGTTAACAAATGATTACCCTCGGATTTGTTCGTAGCCTTTTCTCTTTTCGCCTTAATCCCGTACGGGTTTCACAAAATCCCAATTGATCCCTCACTAAATAGCTACAAAAATCTCACAACTCTGATAGGTTTCGTGTATTACGACTGTTTTTGTGACTTTCTATGTTATACCAGATTTTATGTGGATATCCTTACGTTCCATCCAATTCTTATTTTATGTATGAAACTATTCACAACTGTACGTTATTCTGTAAAGGTTTTACGCCTTTCGGACCATAAAATTAAATCAGAATCAATCAAAGAAGACCGTTTTGGTCTTCAAGTGTAAATTGGCTTTATCGAAGGCTTGCAGTGAGTGAATGAGAGAAGTAAGTGATAATGCATGAGTAAAAACATAAAAGATAATTAATTGATTCAGTGGTAGGATGAAACGTCAAAACCAGGAAATTGTAATCTATACTAATATTATAAAGCTGAAGAGTTTGTTTGTTTGTTTGAACGCGCTATTCTCAAGAACTACTGGTCCGAATTGAAAAATTATTTAGTGTTGGATAGCTCATTTATCGAGGAAGGCTATAAGCTATATAACATCACGCTACGAGCCACGGGGGCGGCGTAGTAATAATATATAATTACGAGGCTGATATTTGCCACTGGTTTTTAAAAATAGCATAAGATAATGAAAACCCGTCGAGTTGGGCGAGGCTGAATAGAAGTGCATGACAACCACATTTTAATAAAAAAAGAAGAAGTTTAAGTAATGTAACTGTAATTTCACTGAAAGTGCAGCATTATTACTGGAGAAGTATTTTTATCCTACAAAAACAATTGGGCAGTCTTTGGGGACTGCCAATAGAAGTAAAAACTTTAATCATTGATCATAAACGCTTCTATAAACACTAAATTATAAACGAAAAATAATTCAAAAATGGAAAGCGTTCGGTGACGATGACGCGAGTTCTATGATTTTTGTTCACCCATAAAGTGCTCATGCTCAACGCGCCTAAAGAAGTTTTCACTTCAAAAACTATAGAACCGTGTATTGTATTCTTACTGTGGGTAAGGTTTTTAAACTTTTCGGAGGTAGAATGATCGACTAGACTGTTCTTTGTTGAAAGACAGCAACACATGGGTGATATGCTTGCAAGCATTCCGTGCGTAGGTAACGTAATTAAATTGTAGTATATACGATCTAAAATTTAAAGCTCGCTTTTAAAAATATCATGAATTTTATTATACTATCGCTACTCGATAATTCTCATATAATATAATGATTGGCCGCGACACGCGAATCTCCCATTGCCACTTTTCCACAGAGGCATTTTGGGAATTTACAATATCGCACCGGAGCTGTTTAACGACTTTTATACAAGTTTGTGAATTATAAAAGGTAAAGTTGAAACAAAGTGGGTCAAGTTTGTGTTCCCCGCAAACGCGGAAGGTAATTTTGGTGTTCAATAGATTTTTTCCGTCGCTCCCCACTCGAACGTGAGCCAATTTCAAATCAAAGCAACGTTCTGTTAATAGATACTGAACCTTATTTCTTCGTGGTTAAGTGTTTTTTTATTTAGTATTGGTTCGGTCGTAAGTTAGAGTTAGGATTTTATTCCATTAGGATCTTAGTTAACAATCTATTAAATGTTGTTTGGTTAACTTTGCAGGAACTTCGAGGTTGGACGAGGGCCTACAGCAATATGTTTTCCAAACATGTCCACAATTTATCAGCGGGTTCAATTATCATCGAATCGAATGTTCCTAATTCCTATTAGACCAGTTTTATATTATATATTATATATATAATATATAATATATATATATATATATATATATATATATATATATATATATATATATATATATATATCTTATAAAACTGGTCTAATAGGAATTAGGAACATTCGATTCGATGATAATTGAACCCGCTGAACTGAAATATATATATATATATATATATATCGTTAGCTTTCTTATCAAGACACCTACGAGGAAGTTTTGCGACTGACCGGCAAAGCTGCAGGCTCAGAGACTTTATCAGATAGCAGCAGAAAGTCGATACAATATTAACCAGAAATAACAAAGAGAAATACGGTCTTTTGCAATTTGTATTATCGGTGTTATTGTAAGTCGCAGAGATGACTAACGGTCGGTCGGAACGATGAAATTAGATTCACAAGCTATGCATAAATACTGTATCCAAAAAGCAAGAAGAAATATATAAATTTGACTTGGAAATAGGTTAGGTACACTAAAAACTATTAAAATAAATTTCTTTTTTAAGACGTCAATGTATTTAATAAAATAATGTCACATTGACGATGATACAAAAATCCCTAAGAGGGCTCTCCAAAGAGAAATAAAATTCCGAAATATCAAGAGGGTAGCTTATTCAGCACTGGGCGTTAAGTCAGAACTTGCCCTCAAACATTTCAAGACGTTACCGAACGTTAATTAATGAAGGGTCTGACATTTCAGTTAAACCATCCCACTTCCTAAACGAAGCATTTTAATATGATTACATTTCATTCAGAATTAGTTGTTTCCCAATAAACTCTGTTTCAACACGTAATTATACAATTTGACGGCAGTTGCGATCAGAACTTTGATTTTAGTCATATTTGTTTGAATAAATTTGAGAGCCGTTTTTATTTATATCATTGGACACTGAGGCTTTTTGTAAAAAAATATCAAATATTTTTCATTTGATATCAGGCGAGCTCTTCGGAATCGAGTATATTAAACAATTTAGCATGAAAACCATATTTCCTTATTATAATTTGCGTACAGGTTTTATAGATAGCTAGATATTGCCCGTGGCTCCACTCGCGTAAATGTGAAAATTGACATAAACTGTCAATTTTCTATCCCTCGGGACCAGTATTTTTTTCTGGATGAAACCTTGTGACCTTTTCCGGGACCTAGATAATGTGAATACGAAATTTCATGATGATCAATCGAGTAGCTGATGCGTGAAAGTGTAACAAACAAACTCACATTCACATTTATAATTAGTTAGGATTGAGATATTCACCGTTATATTTACCAGATCGGAGTAAACTAGCGAATTTCTCAGGTGTGTTGAATCCGTATAAGAGTAAGTTCGGTGACAAAGTATGACGTCATTCTGACGTCTCTGTAAAACGTGCAAGTTATATATGAATTGGTATTCTCCATCGCTATACATTATCTACATTGTTTTTCTTTACTTAGTAGGTAACACTATTTCTGATAAAAGGAGTAGATAGTAATAGTATTTTAATATTTATATTTAAATAATTATAAAACTAACTGCCTCCTTTGCCTGGTCTTAATAGCGATTGTTTTTATGGCCGATCGTAAGGCCACGAAAGATTATTCCAATATCGGTCAGAGGATAATTAAGTTTTTCTGTTATTATTAGTAAATAAGTGTTGTATATGTAGTAGTATAGTATCTGGCAATAAGAACGGAAGGTGGCAATAGACTCATCCTCTATTACGTGATGTGTACCTAAAACGAACCCAACGAACCATGGCGAAAAGTTAATCAATCTCTGGTTACAAGTTCATTTAAAAGCGTGAATGTACGTAAAAGCTGTATGAACGACTCAGAAATACCAGAATTGTCTCGTGAGCCTTTCATGCGCGCTTGAATCAATAGATTCACCTACACTTTCCTACATACGATCAACTCCTTAGTACCAAGCAAGCAACATAATTGTGTAATTATCAAACACAGCAATACTCTAGCAAAATATACGTTATAATACAGAATTATTTCCAGATAATTGCCATTTAATGACACTACATTATATGAGAAAAACCTAAACAAAAACAACATGGCGTATAATTTAAATGCTGTCATTTGCAAACCAAGCACCGCGCAAATTATGCCGACACAACTTTTCCGAACGAAATGCGCTTGTATATACAAAAATAATAAACCTTTAGAAGTATTTTAATGTGTTATTCTCTGCTAGGTGTGTTAAAAATGTATGAGCTAGACATAATTGGAAAATGCTAGTCTTTTTAATGGTATTGTTCCCTGGTTTGTATTTAGCGATGCTGGCTCCACAGAACACTGAGGCGAAAACAATTTAGTTGTAATTGGTATTATCCTCACTGCTTTGTTCGTTATTATTCCTCTACCGTCTACCGAGTCGCACGTTGGCGGAGCTTTTCCAGTTGAGAAAAACACTTGGTGATTGGTCCTAGTTATCTTATGAATACCCTGGAGTGTTAGCTATTTTTTGCCATGATTATCACTCTGTATTATTTTGACATTTGCCCGTTCATCGAATTCTGAATTTGGCCCATCTTTAGAACGCCTCTAGTTTGTTCAGAAAATGTTCGTTATAACATAAAAATTTACGTAACATAAATTCAATAAATATATTCTCATTTCCCGATCAACATACAAATGTACTTTGTATGTAATTGTAAGAGAGAATCTTTAAGGAAATCACGAGAAAATTCTCCGTATCATTTTTGATTTATTCTCTCTCAGCGCACACGTTCATGAATTTTACATTGACAATCGTATTATAAAATGTAAGTATACTGATTTTGACTCAAAGTGCTTTTCGTTTGTTTGTGAAAGACGCTTCGGCTTTTAAGAATACCTAGTGAAATCTTCTACAGCATTTTTGGCAAAGATATTACCTACTTGCCTGACTTTACTGAATCTTCATGCCTTTGCATTTTCATCATCATTAATTTTACAGACTCACTTGCTCACTCATCACATTCTCTTGTCAGTTGAGTCCATATACTATACATCTCTGATTTTCTTATGATCGTCAGTCTTATCTTCGAAATTAGCGTCTAAGTTTATATGAATTTGACGAATGTTCGCCTATCTTACAAAACCTCTCATACTTTCAGAATTCCATATAATCGACGCTCAAGACGGTCTATCGTTTTCTAATACTTTAAAAGGAAGGTTGGATGAGCATGAACTGAATACGTAATTACTTGCAAGTTGGGGTACATACAAAGTGTTAATTAATAAATTGTCCTGCTCATAAATTATTCATATATACTGTCAGAGTTCACTGTTCGCCTTTCTAAGAACAGTAATGGTACTAAACACATAGGGTGGGATAATTTGGTACTAATTAAAAATGTTGATTGTTTTGAATTGTGTCGAGAACCCCGCTATAGCAACGCTTCTTATTATGTTGGGCCAAAACATAGCTGCTTAAATGGGGGAATTATGCATCCTATCCCATTCCTATAACCTTTTAGATCGAAGCAGTTTATCTCGTAAGATAATTATTGTTTAATTTATTTAGAATATGTTTTGTCCTTAAATTGGCCGAAACCCTAGTTATTTTAGGGGTTAACAACACAATGTTGGCCACGATCTTTTTTATCCAGGTAATTCCTTGTAAGACTGTAGCTGATGATCCGAATCTAGAACATATTACATATCACAATCACAGCTAAGAAAAAATAGTTCTCGTTATAATGTTGAATTTTCATTTCACCACTTTTTTGGCATCTCATTCCTAAATTAGGTAGCAAGCCCTGTATCGAGCTTATATTCCTGAAGTGGCGCAAGGACTTGCGTTATAACATAGCGATCTGATGTTAGTAATGATTTATAATTGGGGCAAAGATTTCCTTGAATTATTAATAATAATAATAATATTTATAATGTATTATTCTATCACATACACACAACACCATCTAGCCCAAACTAAGCAGAGCTTGTACTATGGGTAAACACATATGTTGTACTTTTTTGGTAAATACATTTATATTAACACGAAGACCAAGACAAACATCCAAGTCCATGCAAACAAATGTTTGACTTGTGCGAGAATCGAACTCGCGATCTCAGGCGTGGCAGTCGGTTATACTAACCACTATGCCATCGAGGCCTACAAAATATTATTTATTATATATCTATATATGTTCTCTGCGTGTAAGAGCCCACTTGCTAATTAGGCTGATGAGGGTATGAAGCCGATGTTAGAGGGTTACACTGTTACTAGGTTTTGCTCAAAAAGAAAAAGTTCTGTTGGCACATATATCTACCATTTTTTACATTTTCATTTTTTTTTTCTTAGAATAATGTTTGAGTGATGTCACTTGTATTGCAGTTGGTTTTAGGCTACAGTAACGGCTCACTATCAGGCCTTAGGCCTGTTAGCTATTTAAATAATAATAGAATAAGCGTTTTTCATTAATTATATTGAAAATGTGTGTGATAAGGCAATATTTGTGATTTAAAATCATCTAAAATTCCATTTGCGTGTAAAATGTTACTAAAAATTATAACGATATATTAGTTTTAACGTTTAATATGGCCGTTGTATATATGCGGTTATTATTATCACCGCAGTTTAGTAATAAAGGCTTATATAGTTAGTAAGGTCACCACGATCGCTCCATGGGGTGTAATTTATATTTGACCTTTTAATAGCACGAGCTGCCGTACCTACCAGCGGCTAATGAATTGGTTTTTGTAACCTAATATGGAACTAAGCCAATGGCAGGTAAGTTAGTAAAAGGTTGTGGTTAAAATATATTTTTTTAGGTAGTAGTAAGCAGCGATAGCCTAGTGGGAAACCGTTGGACTGCCACGCAGAGGTGTCGAGTTCGAACCCAAGGCGCGCATCTCTGACTTTTCGAAGTTATATGTGTATTAAATAGTTAATTATCGCTTGCTTTAACGGTGAAGGAAAACATCGTGAGGAAACCTGCATGTCTGAGAGTTCTCAAATGTTCTCGAAGATATGTGAAGTCTGCCAAGCCGCACTAGGCCAGCGTGGTGGACTATGACCTAACCCTTCTCATAGTGAGACGAGGCCCGTGCCCAACAGTGGGACAGTTCAATACAGGGCTGATATTATATTATTATTATAGTAGTGATTACATTAAATTTAAAGCAACTTTAATACAGATATTCTTAAAATATTTTCTACCTAAAACATACATACGTTGTCCAAGTCTGCATATCCCCAAAGAGATAAGGAGAGATATACACTCACATTTCGTGGCCATTTTTTTAAGAAGCTTATAGTTTATAGTTTATTACTTCATAAGAAAAATACTTAATCTAAGTACAAAACTAGGGCTTAAGGAATACATACTATTTAATAGGAGTGAACCTATTGCCGTCTATCGGAAATATTACCAGTTCCTGTGCATAGGACTTATTTCTAGATGCAGGCTTGATATAGAGAAATTCATAAACAAAAAATCTCAAAAATGTGCCCCATCCATCCGTATTAAAGGAAACACCTACATTCTTGTTATGCGCTTTAGAGTGCATGCTCCCTAACTTGCTTAGTGTGAACCATATACTCGTAAAGTAAGCGCGGTTCAGACAAATTGAGTAAGATAGCATGCTCTCTAATGTGGCATCTCTAGCACGTAGTATTAATGAAATGGTGTGTTCAGAGAATCAATTTGGAGACCTTACGACTGGCAAACAGAATGGCAGGTTTCTACCACTTGAGCATTAAGGCAGTCAGTATTATAGCATAAATCAAATACAAACAATAAAAAACATATGTATTAAAAATCAATGTTCAACTGAGTCTACAATCAGGACGGAGCTTGGCAAATAAAAATAAAATTGCATTACATCCCGCCATTCAATTGACTGCGCCTTGCAGCGCCGATCCCATCAATTGGATATCGAGACGAGGTCAAGACCTTGACACAACAGCAGTGCTTTTGTCACTCACAATATATGGATTCTTAGTACATACATTTATCGGTGCTGTGTTAGCATTAGAATTTGTGTTCTATTAAAAATAGAACATAAATTAGCTAAGGTTCAAATTATATAATCTTACCCGTCATAAATGAATAAATTGTGGTTGCCGTTCAATAATGAGTTACCTCGATGGCGTGGTGGTTGGTGTAACCGACTGCCACGCCTGAGGTCGCGGGTTCGATTCCCGCACAAGTCAAACATTTGTGTGCATGTACATGGATGTTTGTCTTGGTCTGGGTATTTCTATGTATAATATGTATGTATTTTTAAAAAAAAGTATTCATGTATGCTTATCCATTGTCTAGTACCCATAGTACAAGCTTTGCTTAGTTTGGGCTAGATGGTGTTGTGTGTATGTGATAGAATATTATTAGATATATATTATACTTAAGGTTTATTACATACATGGATAGTATCACGTCTATACCCTGAAGAGGAAGGCAGAGGGAAAGATAATACTAGATACTGTTATAATAAAAACAGTCACTCTTAATTTAAAAGTAATAACGAATAAAAACAATCATGTGTGCCCGATAGGATTGTGTCGATCATGAACGAACGGGTCATATGAATGGAATCGCGAATCGCCGTAAATGATTCGGCCAGTAACGTCGCAAAGACCCGATCTCACACAGCCAATCAATCATGAATGAAATTAATTGTGCACCGAATTTGAAAGATTTGAAACGAATGATCGGTGCTGGTGACGTGAGGCGATGATCGGCCATCACTGCGTCTCGCTTTCGCGACGCGAGTCCTCGATCGGTCTGTCTCTGTCGCCTCTGTGCTGTGCAGCAGGTGCGAGCGGTGTGGATGGAGGTGAGACAGTCAAATGTAGATAATATAATTTAACTTGATATTATACAAGTATCTCAAGTAATCTCAACTAAGTTCCTCCTATATACAAATGTACTCTGTGCTCAGGTCGCGACGTATCAGTCTATGATTTATAACGAGAGCCTCACAATCTTTCGCGAGAATCCAATCATTCGAATGATCGGGTCATATGACCCGGTTCATTTTCATAACAGTTCATGATTGAAATCGATCTTTGTGAATGAACGAACGATACAATCCTAGTGCCCGACAGGACCCATAATTGTTACCAAACCGAACCATAAGATTTTTCATACATTATGAAATGCAATAAAATTCGAAATTGATATTGGAATTGGACATAAAGGACATCATAGGAACAACCATTTGTAAACCACACAGGTACGAACCCACAACACTCGTCGTGAAAAGACCAACACATAAACCACTACACCATCCGTGCACAATTTGTAGATATCAAATATGTATTAAAGATATACCAAAGTAAATGTACTATCTAAATTTCTTATGCGCCTCCATTTAAGAAAGTTTTCTTAGAGTTGGGTAAAGTTTAAAACAAAGGAACTATTGTGTAATGAGCTAATCCATATTCTATGCGAAACGTTCTTCAACTTACGGCAGAAGCCCGTAGAAAACGGTGGAGCACTCTTCTAGTAAAAACTACATATAAGTATAATGCCATAGATGAACACCGGTGCCTTGTTAGAATAACTTCTTACTACGGCTTATTAAGACTAGATTTTCCCGCGGTTTCAGCCGCCTTTATCGTTATTGCGCCGCCCCCATGGGTCGTAGCGTGATGTTATATAGCCTATAGCCTTCCTCGATAAATAGGCCATCGAATACTAAATAATTTTTCAAATCGAACTATTAGTTCGCGAGATTAGCGCGTTCAAACAAACTCTTCAGCTTTATAATATTAGTATAGATTTACTAGTTTCGTGAAGCAAAAAGTACTATATTACGCTGTAGTGTTTTTTTAGAAATACGGTTTTCTTATTATCGAATACTAGCTGACCGACTCGACAACTTGGTCTGCTTCACATAAGAGAATTTGCCCCGTTTTTGCAACATTTTTCATTGTTCCTCCGCTCCTTTTGGTCGTAGCGTGACGTTATATAGCCTAGAGCCTCCCTCGATAAATGGGCTACCCAACAATAAAATATTTTTTCAATTCAAACCAGTAGTTCCTGAGATTAGCGCGTTCAAACAAACAAACTCTTCAGCTATATAATATGAGTATAGATTTATTTATTTAATAGGCGCAACCACAGATAACAAATTATAAATACGAGTAATAATAGTGATAGAGATAATTTATATGTTAATTAGAAATCCGATTATGATTGAGCACAGCAAGAAAATAATAATCTTTTTAATTTTCCATTTTCATTCGATTCATATGCGTCAGCAAATTAAATAACGATTGTAAATAATATTGGTCTATTTAATTTAAATAGGCTACTCCCACAGTAAGAATATTCATTGTGAGAACTTTTACGACCTTTGAAACGATGAACAAAAAGATCACACATTATCATATTGCATCGAATAAGGTGTTTCTCTCTGCACAGACATTGTCATCTCAGTATTATATAGAGCAGAGGTTCCCAGACTTTTTGAAGTAAAAACTTCTTTAGCGGCGTTGTGCACTTTTTTGTGATGGGTAAAAAATTTTAAACTCGCGTCAGGACACGTGACCTGATCGAAAATTCGTAAGACGAAGGGAGAATTGTCATGTTTGTGTACGATAGCGCAATAAATGAATATTGTATTTTACCACATAAATGGTAGTACTTTTATACTGATAATTAAAGCAATTCGTGCAAAATTATTCCCTAACCATTCCAAAATATCAAAAATGCACAACGTTAATATTCAAGGTTTCACTTCTGCCGGCATTCCCGGAGTGCAACCCGTTGATTTTTTCTCATAGACCACTTTCAAACTTTAGCTAGTTTCGGTGGACAATAGTGCTTTTTTTCTGGATGAAAGTTTTCTATATCCTTTTATGTACCCAGAATATATTATATACAAAATTTTATGACCTTTGCTACTCAAACGATCAGTTTGAATCGCAAAGGCGTGAAAGCGTAACAACCAAACAAACTCACAATCGCATCCTAATCCTAATCCTAACCTCCTAACTAATATTAAAAAAGAGAAAATGTTTTTTTTTTATTTGTTACCTTTTCACGCCTAAACCACTGAAGCGATCATTCTGAAATTTTGCATATACGTTTTCAGGTGTACAGAAACGGACATAGGCTTCTTTTCATCCCGAAAACAATTACTGTTCCCGAGGAAAACAACAATAACGTTCTTAGGATAATAGATGGCTCGATGGATCGAATAATATATATATAATAATATATTCTACCACATACACACAACACCATCTAGGCCAAACTAAGCAGAGCTTGTACTACGGGTACTAGACAATGGATAAACATACATATATATACTTTTTATTTGTAAATACATACATATTATACATAGAAATACCCAGACCAAGACAAACATCCGTGTTCATGCACACAAATGTTTGACTTGTGCGGGAATCGAACCCGCGACCTCAGGCGTGGCAGTCGGTTACAGTAACAACTACGCCATCGAGGCCGCCGGTGGACATGAGCTGGAATCATGATTGAATTATATTATTACAAGCAGAGTACAACCCGAATTGACTGTCAAATTCTAAATTAACGCGAGCGAAGCCGCGGGCAAAAGTTAGTTTATAATATAAGTTAGAAAATTCATTCACACATGCTAATAGTTACTACTGTGTGTGTGAATATATACACAAAGACAGCTTCTACATTTGTATGAAATTTATTACGTTTGTATACAACCTTCCCCTAAAATTGCCTAAAAATATATTCATTTCATAATATTGTCTTCTGTTTACGCGAATGTTATTCATTGAAATTAAACTACTATATACGGATTTCATTTCAGCTGAACATTTTTTGTGTAGGTACAGGTGAAATATTGTGGCGTATATAGGCGTATATAATTGAAACTGGTGTTAAAATGAACCGATCTACACGTGTTACCAACATAATTTTATATATATGTTGTATATATAATCGTACCTACCTATCTATGTATTGTATATACATGAATGTCTGTTCGTTTTATATTACATTGTTCAATGACGTAACGGAATATAACTACAAATATAATAATATGTCGTGTTTATAACAAGCAAGATATAAGATATAATAAGAGCTGGAATCATCTATATCTATACCAATCTATACTAATATTATAAAGCTGAAGAGTTTGTTTGTTTGTTTGTTTGAACGCCCTAATCTCAGGAACTACTGGCTCGAATTGAACATTTTTTTTTACGTTGGATAGCTTATTTATCGAGGAAGGCTATATATATATGTATAACATCACACTACGACCCACGGGGGCGGCGCAGTAATCATAAACGAGAATGAAACAGCGGGCACATCTAGTATTATGTAAATAGGAAAGATTAGATTTTGTTGTTTGTTTGATTTACCACATTTTACCACAAAACTACGCAACAAATTTTAAAAATTATTTCACCATTAGAAAGCTATATTTATTTTAAAAAAAGGTACTGTTACTAACATAACCTAACCTAATTTTACGCGAGCGAAGCCGTGGAAAAAAGCTAGTATTTTATAATATAACACCAAACTAGTCCATAAGCTTTTCCATAGTTGGGCTTATGCCTTTTCATATTATGAGAAGAGTTAGGCTGTAATACACCCCGCTGGCTCGGTAAGGTTGGCAGATTTCATATATTATGGTTTTATATCATTTCCTGCTCTTGATAATATTCTTGTTTCTTGGGGCTACAAACATTCATACTTCGGATACGTAGAACAGCCAGAGTTAGAACGACGATTTGTGAATGACACATTTTTTTGTCTCGTGTGGGAATTGAAACCACATTACTTGGAGCAATGACAGTGGCCAGGAACCCTCATTACGGCAAAACAACCATTTAAACCAGTGTATTACGGATATATCTTAGACATTATAATTCTGGCAATGTATTACTTCGCAGTTTAAGCGAGCTGTAATCTATACATCTATACAAATAAATAAAATTGAAGTGTCTATTTGTAATGTCAAAATAACAGCTTTTTATCTAATGCATATGAAAATATATAAGGTACGTATACGAAAAAACCTATTTTTAAAATTTTTGTCTGTCTGTCCGGGTTATCTCCTAAACGGCTGAACCGATTTTGACGGGACTTTCACTGGCAGATAGCTGATGTTATAAGGAGTAACATAGACTACTTTGATTTTAGAAAAAAAGTAGGTTTCCGCGGAGACAAACACTTTTTAGTTAAAATCTACGCGGACGAAGTCGCAGGTAACAGCTAGTTAACAATATAATCATTTCAAAAAGTCAGAGACTGTGAAATTAAATTTAGACCTCTGTGTACCAGTCCAATGGTCGCCTACTAGGCAAACGTTGTTACTAATTGCACCTATCTACGTATAATTTATTGTACATGAGTGTCAGTGTGCGTGTAATATGCCATTGTCCAGTATCGTTACGTAATATACCTACGAACATATCGTGTTTATAATAGCATGATATATGCTATAATCATCTGTAGTTTATTTTTAAACACTATGTTTTATTTTGACTGCATTAATGGCGGCGCGGTAGTGTCCTCGGTGCTGCCGCCGAGCTAAGTGTTGTGAGTTCGAATCCTACACGAGAGAATTATTTGTATGGCTCACAAATATTGTTCTGAGTCTGGTAGTAATGTGTGTTCTTTTATTGTAGGTATGTTTGTAAAATCCATCGCGATATCGAGATTGATCCCTAATTCGGGAGTTCTCTAATCATAGAAAGGCTTGCTACTATTATGTGGGACCTATAACCAAACCTACGAAATGTAGGTGTTTTCACTTGATGGTCCCGTGGAAGCTAATTGTAAGGCCCCAAGTTCTATTCTTAGATCAGTCCAAGTGTTATTAGGTTTTTTTTGTATTATTTCTATTAGCAGCTTCCAATTCCGATACCAACCGTATTCGATTCTGGAATCCAAATATACTCGGTACTTACCTACATATCAAAACACCGTATTGTCTGGAGTCTGAAAATTTTATGTTACAAGTTAACACTTGCACCGTATCTTGGGATAACATTTTATGTTATCTACACACATAGATAGACAAATATATGTATATCCATCTATCTGTCTATATATATATTATATAGATAGATATATATATATATATATATATATATATATATATATATATATATATATATATATATATATATATATATATATATATATATATATATATATATATATATATTATATAGACAGATAGATGGATATACATATATTTATCTATCTATGTGTGTAGATAACATAAAATTTTATCCCAAGATACGGTGCAAGTGTTAACTTGTAACTTAAGAAACAAAGCTGTTGAAATGTACGGGTTATACAAAGAATCCTACCTACCTAACCTACCCCTCTGGGGAAATACGGGCTTAACTCTCATCGGTCCAATGGCATAAGTTTGCGGTCACTTTTACCGATGTTCAATCCCAGTGCTTCAGCTTTTAACTCAATCAGACAAAGTGCTTTGTCTTTACCTGCAAAGAAATGGTCAATATCAGAACAGTTTTAAAATGTAGGTAGATGGTGTGTCCCAGATTATGTGGGGTTTCGCGCCAAAAATATGGCAGAGCTAGTTAGATTTATTGCTATAATTATAGCAAATAATGCAAATAAAGTACAAATACTATAATTATAGTATTTGTACTTTATTTGCATGTCTCGTACAAAATCGACCAAGAAATGTTAGTAATGTATAATTTTCTTTTTTGACAAACAATGCTTTTATTATTGTAGAAAGGATAAAGTATATCCAGAATTAATATAGCCAGGTGAATTCATTCATTCAAATCATTAGGTGAATTCGCAGCCATATAATTGATGTCTTTAAAATGTATTTATTTTTACTAGCGGTGCTCGAAATTCGACCAAAGTTTGTCTGTAAGATATTGCTGATACATGTTATTATATTTATATTGATATATTATGTAACCATGGTTACGCGATTCGACTGCGTGTGTCAAATGCATGGTTGTGTGCGTGTAGTGCTTTTCATTAATTTAATGTATTTCTAATGCATATTTTATATAAATATTAGGATTCGCCCCTCCTTCTCTATACAAACTTTAAATGTGCCAAATTTCATACTTCTCCGTCCGCGCAATTTTCGTAAAAAGGGGTACATAGTTTTTGCTTCACGTATTAATGTGTTGTTGGAATAAAGAAACAATAATATACCTAAGTATAACCTACAATGATTAAACCTTCCTAAGTCGCGATACAAATTTCCCAAAACATGTCTTTAGCTGTCTGTATCAGTATTTGAATCGATATTTTTCAGTTTAGTATATAGATGGCGCCACTAATCTCCTTTCATCATGCGATTTACGGAGTCACCGCGTTGTCAAATGGCTGTACTTAGTACCGAAACTGTGTTAGCGAGAATAAATCCAGACATAATAACATAAGTTTCTTCAAAGTTACCGTGAATAGCGAGTATTAAAGAGATATCCCTCCAAATCTTGCGCTCAAAGCGTAACGGTTTCAGCATAGGATTAAAGAGTTATATGTTCGGCGCGGTTTTAACTCAGCATCGAGATATTCAATAGTACTTGTGATACGTATATCCCCAAAGGATTAGGTAGAGGTTTATAACATTCACGTTTAAATGGTCTATTGTCGTCTACTGGCTTTATTATCAACTCGCATGGAGGCTATAAGAATGCCCTGTGCTTCCGAGAATTTATTAATAGGAAAAATCACTTATTTCGATCTAGGAACCAAGCAATAAATGGCAAAAGGCTCGTCCTCTGTTACGGGAAATGCGAATGTATGCCTATCCTTTTAGTAATATAGATGTAAGTCTACTTATGTATGTAATGAAGAACCAACACATTTAGCCGCAGACATAAGCGCAAACTCAAAATTATTCAATCAACATTATTATTTATGCAATAAATCATCTTTATTATTTATACATAGATTACAACGCCATATTCAACTGATCATTATTCTCATAACTCATTACAGACCCATTATAGGTCACAAAACACTTCTACACATGGCTGTGCACGGTAGATTGAAAAAGATGCATATGACATAATGGAATTACGCTTGCATGCGCGTATTACAAAGCTGCGAATACAATCTTCTTTGACAAAACTGATGTAATCGATAAAGAATCTTATAAAAATAAAGTAATTCAAAGATGAAAATAGTTTTGATATTTCTTGGTTTCATTTTATATCTTTCTTACAAATCGATATTAATTTAGACTTTGTGTATAAACTAAGTCGTCTGTTGGACATCGCATAAGAATACCGATATGTTTTTTTGGAGACAGATTATTATAAAAACTGGAATAATTTACCGCAGCAATGTGATGTGCATATAAAATCATATTATACTGTACAAGCAGTGATTAAAATGCAGTCTATGAATAGCTAATGCAGATATTAGATACCTACAAGTCTTCTACTTGAGTATATCCATGTCAGTCTGCTTGTGCCCACGGTCAACGCAACATGGCCGAAACGTCAAACATTTTAAAAAGTTATGTAAATAACTAGCATGATTGTGCTCCTCCTATTTATCCTATTATATAAATCCGTGTACTATTTATAAATGCAAATCCGTTTATTAAATAATTTGGTTAAATGAAATGAATTGCCGCCGAAATCCTGCGACTGCATAATTTTATTATATGAATGATTTTCCATTTCATAATATAATCATTTCTAAAAATTAAGTAAAAATTTAAATTCACCTGGATTATGGATAAATTGTCGGATTCATTACTGGAAGTTCGACTGCCACACATTACGCTACTGACGTGAACTTACAGTGGTAAGGCAACCGGCTATGCTCGATTTTTTGTTACAAGAACATAAATACAACATAAAGCCCAATTTTTTTAAATACACAATTTTATTAAACTATACTTCGATTTTTTACTATTTAATAAACCTGAATTTATTATTTTAGTTATTATCCACGTTTGCATTCCTCCTAATATTTTTGCAAATGGTCGTTTATTGACGAAGCTGTGACATAGATACCTATTGACGTAGACATCAATTATGTCATTATGAGCCAAGGTCCATGCGAGCGACGTGTTATAACATGCGTTTAGTAATTGTTGTAATAACTGCGTAGGTATAATTATAGTCTAACTACATGCCTGTAACTCTTCAGTGTTAAACAGAATTGCACCTTACATACAGTTGGCCTGCGAATCCTAATCCTAACTTCCTAACTAATATCATAAAAGCGAAAATGAGTTTGTTTGTTTGTTTGTTTGTTACATTTTCACGCCTAAACCACTGCACCGATCATCCTGAAATTTTGCATATACATTTTCAGGTGTACAGAAACGGACATAGGCTACCTTTCATCCCGAAAAAAATTACTGTTCCCGAGGAAAACAACAATAACGGTCTTATGATAATAGATGGTGCTATGTGTCTTTCGAATCATGATTGCATTATATTATTACAAGCAGAGTACGACCCGAATTGATTGTAAAATTCTAAACTAAAGATAGTAATGTAATAAAAGGCAAGAATATTGCAGTCTTCGAGAAAAAATCTAGAATCCTTACGAATACTAAGCTGTGAAATCCATATTGATATAATAAATCTAGAAGTAGCTTGAATGGTTACTAACGGCTAATCTTAGCCATCGATTTTAATGTGTAAGAAGATAGTTTCAAAATTGTATACGGACGGACATAGATAAATTTTGAGCACAAATAAAATTATTGTTCTAATTTTTAATTTAAAAATGGTTACTAGCAATTTGGGGTGCAAATTACTAATACTCTAAGCAATATTTCGAGATAAGCTGGACGCTTGTTACGAGTGGCATCATGTCGGTAGCTGAGGGAGGAAATCAAACCCGCAACCACCTATCCGCAAATCTAAAGGACTACCGCCGCTTCTGAAGTCGCGAAGAAAACTAATAAGTTAATATAATAGGGCTGAGGAATGATTCAGTATGGCCACTCTAACTTAACGTACTTTTTGTTTACACACAGTCATTAATTGCCGTACGAAGACGGCAGCTGCATTACCAGTACTTTCAAAAACATAACAAACCACACAGTTCTAAAATAAACCTCAGTAAACTTGATCATACTCTTTAAAATCGTTTCATTCATTAGCTACATAGCCAGAGCGCCTTTATAAACTAGGAACTTTCCAAAGTTGAATCTTGACCCAAGTTAGCAGAACTAGTGAACGCGAGTGAATATATCAAATCATGAGCTCAACTAGGCGCTACAAAGTTCCAAGTAGACACGAACAAGATGCCTGCGAAATTAACAGTCAGAGAAGGCTCTTTAAGAAAACATTTCTCTCTCATTACAGCGGCGGGTACTTATAGCCTCGCATTTTCCCCCGACCAAAATTACCAACTAGGAGTGACAACATGTAGGTAATTTACGAGTATTAGACCTAGGCCTGGCATGTTAGGGTTAGGCCTTAATGGACGTGAATGAGGATCCTATTTTGGGTACAACCTTAGCGTAAGCCACGTAGCGGATTCGGCTTAAGTAGGGTAGTTTTTGGCCTGTCAGAAGTTTGGCCGATGATAATGGTATCCTACAGCCAATGTTTGGTCCTAAAATTGTTTATTTAGGAGGTACCTTTTTGCCAAATTTTCTATAGGATGTAGAGTACATATTGATCGAGATTATCTATATATTATTATTGCTATACAAATATGTGAATGAAAAAGCTTGTACCACTTTCTAAGCATATTGCGCTCACGGAGAAGTGAGAGATTAAACATCGTTAGTTTATATGAAAAACCAGTTTGCAGAATTGCTTTCATACTTTGTTAGTAACAAAATAAGCCTATATTTTAATGCTAGAAATTTAATTAGGACATTGTTATAACTTGGCTGGGTGAGGCTATCCGATCGTGAAAGCTACCTATTCGATGGGCTGAATGATTTATTTTTAGGTAATAATGGACGATCATATTTCAACCTCTAAGCGACTTCTAGATATTATAAAAGCAAAATTCAATTTCTGCTTATGTGGCAAAATAATATTTTTCCTACAGAGAATCACATATAAAGGGTTAGTGATGCGCATAATTGCATTCGAACGATACTCAAATACAGTAGTGCCTGACGCGGGTCCTATTTTGCATGATAGGGATGTAGCGCACACACTTATGCTATCGATAATATGTTCGAATATACATTGAATGCATTTGTACACACGATTACTCAACTATAATAATAGCTAAAAGTGCTATTATTATTATTTATTCAACTAATCCTAATCCTAACTAATATTATAAAAGCGAAAATAAGTTTGTTTGTTTGTTACCTTTTCACGCCTAAACCACTGAACCGATCATTCTGAAATTTTGCATATACGTTGACAGGTGTACAGAAACGGGCATAGGCTACATTTCATCCCGAAAAAAATTACTGCTCCCGAGAAAACAATAATAACGTTCTTATGATAATAGATGGCGTCACGTGTCTTTCGAATCATGATTGAATTATATTATTACAAGTAGAGTACAACTCGAATTGATTGTCAAATTCTAAATTAACGCGAGCGAAGCCGCGGGCAAAAGCTAGTAATATAATATATGCTACTAGATTTTGCGCACAGCTTCGCTTATATTTGTAGATTTTGTCAATCAAATGGGAGAGCCCTCGGAGACAGTACTTTTTTCTAGATGACAGGTACACTATGTTCTATTCTCTACACCGAACAACGAAATTTCATGGTGATCGGTCAACTAGTTAAGACGTGAAAACGTAGCAAACGAATAAACAAACTAACTTTCACATATATAATATTAGTTATGATTATTTAACTGTACGGATGGTGTGGTGCTTTAGTGTTTTGAGTTTGCTTATCACACAGCACAAATGCTTGTTTGACCCACAAATTGTTATTATTGGGATATTTTATGCGATTTTGATGAGTATATTATGTTTTAGTTAATATAAAAACTATTAATCTATCGATGAATATAAAACAACTTTTTTGATAAATTTATATAAAAAAAAAACAATTCAATTACATACCCATTAACGTTGTGGATATGTTATGAAAAAAAATGGAAAACTGTGGTAACATGAGCAGTGAACTGCAATAGGTTGATTGATTTATTGAAATTGTATTGACTTCGGCAAAGCTTATAAACTTTGTATTTTAAACAGAATCATTGACTACTGAAATATTGCCTTTTACGGCTGCCAGGCAATATTTGCTTGCATATAAATATATTATTGATATTTTCATGCCAGGCCAAAATAAATTTTGCCAATTCAATATCAATTCATTCATTTCAATAATACGGCACACTTTGATTCTCCGTACACTATATGCAATTATTCAATATACATAAACCACATATTCAATTCTCAACAGAGATGGATATTGCCGTCTTTGATACTACACCATTCTACGTTAGTTTATGCAAATCTCGAGCGCACTCTGGATAGAGTTCTCAGTAAAATCTTCTAGCTAGAAAATTCATTTTTACTAAAAATACGGCAGGTTCAAAGATTGGTGTAATGCATTAGTCTATGGCTTGCTGCCAGACCGTTCACAAGCCCACACCGCAACCATACTGCTCCTTTTACAAGAAAATATACGATCTTATTACAGGTACAATTTCATTTCAAAGTCAGAGAGGAAACCTCGCGTTCCCGAAATTATACTCATTAATCAGAGCTAAGGGGCAATACGCAACACAATCTGTCAGAAAATAATACCTAATTAACATAGCTTATTGTTTAAAGTATTTTAAAACAATTTCTAGACGGTATTACAAAGTCTCGCGACTTAAAATGCAGGGCATCCGCAAAAGTTGTTCTAATGACTTAACGACAGCGATAAAAATGATTTATAAGATGGTAATTAGGGGAGACAAGTGAGCGTTGAGCTTCTTAAGTTTGCAATCAAAAGAAGGATACTGTTCCCCTGGCGATGCTGAGGAAAATATGATATTATCGCGCGGTAAAGGTTAACATGAAAAGTTATAGAAACACCAAACAAAATTAAGTGCAGCGGGACGCTTAAGGAGACATTTAGTTGAGATTTTAATGGTTTTACTGGAGTATGAAGCTTGCTATACACTTAGCTTGTTGGAAGCATGCTTGGGTTAGCTTCTAATGTAACACAAAACCCCTGATGCACATTCACTTGAGCTTTGAACTCTGACTTGTACAGTTTAGTTTGTAACAGCGCTTGTATACTAGGCGGGTAACTTAAGAAAGGTGAGGCACTTGTGCAGATTGTACGTATTGTATAAATGATGCGAGCAATCCTGGCAAGTGGCTTGTGCATTTAGTCTACGCCAGTAACTTGCATCGTTGAGTTCTTAAGGTGTTTATGTTAAACTTTCTAAGACACGATATTCACGCGGGACACGGGTTACGGCAAGGACTAATGTTATGTTATTCGTTAAATATATATGTATATGTTTTTAGTCAATGCAAAGTATCCGCGGAGCCAAGAATAATAGCTTTAGCTAAATGACGCTCATCATTAAACCTTAATTACTTACGTTACTAAATAAAGAAATCTTATTTTAAACAAAATTACATAGATTCACGCCTATTTCCCAGAAGGGTAGGCAGAGACTACGAAAAAAATTGGGACTACTTTGGGGACTGCCGATAGAAGTGAAAACTTTAATCCTTGATCATAAACACTTCTTTATAAACAAAAAAACAAAAAGAAATGTGGGGCGGGTCGGATTCCTGATACTCTCTTAAGGGTCATTAAGGTGGTCAAATTTTCGTTATTTTTGCGTAGGACGCACCTTTTATGAGATATTGTTAATATTCTAAAATAATTCAAAAATGGTAAGCGTGGAAGCGTGACGATGACGAAGCGTGACGATGACGCGAGTTCTATGATTTTTGTGCACCCAAGAAATGCTCAAGGCGTCTGAAGAAGTTTTCACTTCAAAAAAAAAAACAAAGCAGCGCCAAATTAAATTTCTTATGTAAAAAATAAATAATAAAATATTATTTAAATTTGTATGAAAATGTTTATATATTAATTTATTTATCGCGCGTAAACCATTGCACGTATTAAGGTAAAACTTAGCACACATATAGTCTATGTGTGCTGCTCAGACTTAACCTATTTGATATTACTGTTTATTCCATTATGCGTTCCTATAGGACTCACACAGTCTTAGCTGGGGTTAGATAAAGTCAAAGTCAAAAAAAAATATTCATTTATGAGTGACACAAAGGAATACTTACGAGAGTAAAAACCAATCGGCTATTGAATTTACCAAACATTATAATATAATATATAAGGAGTTTACTACATAAGTATTCATAGCCAGTTGCACTCACTGATCGAGCAACGATTAGCGAGGTTAAGCAACGTTGAGTGCGGTCAATCTACTGTGGGTGAGCGCTTAGTGGTATTTCATCTGAGCGTCTCCGTGCTTCGGCGGGCACGTAAATAGTCGGTCCCGGTTGTTGTCAAATTGACAGCAGTCGTTAAGTCATGTCAGAGGCTTGAACAACTCTTGACAACAGGTTGGCCACTAACCACACGAAAAGAAAAGAAGAACTACATAAGTTACTGAAACTACATTTAAGTTAATTGCTAGGTTCAAACAAAGGATTGAGCCTATGAAAAGATAGCTGCAAGAACTCACGGTCACTCTTTTAATTTACTTACTTGACTTATATTAACAGTATGTTACATGACGCTAACTTATATTATTTTAAAGATTGAAATATAAGTACCTATTCAGATTAACTTGGCTTTAAAAACCTGTGCAGCAGCACCAGCGGCTGTATAACAAGTTGAGTAATAAAATCGTTGTTGCGTCCCATGATTGCTTGTCAACAACAGAACATACATAATAAACTCAACGTCACAGAAATAATTAAAACTTTGCATGTCTTTGTAATAAAGAAGTTGAGCTTAATCGTTGCAATAATTAAATGTCCCAAGTAGCTGATAACCTATTACTTGTTTATAACGATGTTGTAACTTTGTTATAATATGCTATTTTCCTTATAAAAATTATGGTATTTTTGTTTATGTTTAAAATGAGCAAACACATGTCTCGATTTTTTTACTGTGGTTCTTAAGAATAGAGACTATTATGTCTTTACTAAACTATTGCAAACATATCTACCTATGTCCTGCTATGGACTAGTATAAGTTGATGATGAAGGCAAATTTGATAATGACAATCCTAGCTATTATTTCCTTACTTGAATATATATTCGCCAGTTAAACCTACAAGTTAATGTAGCAATTTTCATATTTTTAACAATGGAGCTCTCAATTTGTTTTTCTCAAGAAAGCTTTTTTACGACAATTTATGGATGGAATGCAATAATTGGTCTTAAGGTCGCAATAATAAATCAACATACAGCCTACTGTATGATTACTGTTGTCTTTAAATACTAACCGACGACATTATCTACGCATTGTCAATTCTAGATAGCGCTGATCTCTATTCAATATTATCTTGCATATAATAACATCATGTAGATAAAACGTGATGACCTTGAACTCTAATATCTTCACTGACTTAATTATCAATGCGATAACCTAAAATATTTTTGTAAATAAACTTTTATCTAAGTAAAAACAATCTTAAAAGTGTTTTTGGTTACCATTTGTTTCACAGTGGCATAGTTTCCACTATACATTACGGTAGCCGCTATATAACCTCTCCATTGTAAGTGCCTTGCGTAATGAAGACATGAACTTGTACTCGCAGCTCTGTATAGCTTTGCCTTTTTTAAACCTGCAAAAGAGCTAGAATGACGTCATTCCAGTCAGATACTTGCAAAATGCAAACGTGGCTTTAGGGACGTCAATATTTGCTAACTAGGAAATGTGATTCGTTTAGCTACGGTAGCATAATTGTAAAATCCTCGAGTAAAAATCTTGCTACGTTTAATGAAGAATGCAGTAATAGTATAATGGTTAGGCCATTGGAGTTGCGATCAAGAAGTTTTATGTTCTATTTTTTACGTTGTACTATTGATGTGAGCTCAATCGAAGCACAAGCATTTAGAAAAGCTGGTTGACGCAAATACTAGTGCTTTATAACCCATGTGTGCACATTGGAGGTAGGGTAGGTTACAAAAGTATACCACAAGTACATTTGACCAGCCTTGGTTTCAGGTAACATGTAATACGAGACAAGTCTACTGCCGTCTACTAGGCACAGATCCGGACATCCTGCTACTTTCTTGACAAAAAATCCCTATAGTACTTTGTTGAATCTGGATATTGAACCCAAAAACTCATGGATAGCAATCACATTCATTACTACTACGCCGAGGCTCCACCCATTGTCTTTAGTGCACAGTATACTTAGTCGATTCTACTAACAACTTCGAATTCGCCTCGCGCTATTTACTTAGGTACAACGAAACTTCACCCCTATGTTGATATTCCAAGAAATACATACGAAGAGAAGAGTTCCATAAAAATAAACATTTGTACTAAGATTTTATTTCTTGTTGAAAGCAACTATTTGCCTTTTATATACTTGCGTACGTAAGAAATAAATCGCCCGCATTACATAGAGGGATGTGTACGCTCATATATTTTACTCGAGGGACCAAACAGAGCAATGTAAATTGCGAATATAAATATAATATGAAGAGTCTTACTTTCAACAAGTATTTTCATTTTTATGGAGCTGTCTTGCGCGGTACAATTAACTTACTGAGACGGCTACTATAAACAAATGTTTAATTAAGTCTCTTTAATGTCTCAGTAAATTAATTAATATATACATAACTTGCCTGTATATTACCCAAGGGATAAGAAGAGGCGTTTTACACTCACATTGTTAACAATGTTTTAAGTCCCATATAATAACGGGCCAGACTACCGCCGTGTATTTTCAGACTGCATATTGCACTGAGAATTGCCTGATAAAAAACCAATTGCACTTTACATGATCCAAGAATTGAATCCGACAGATTTTGATATATGTATGATATAATATAATATTAGCCCAGTGTTAAACTGTCCCACTGCTGGGCACAGGCCTCTTCTCAGGGTGAGAAGAGTTAGGCCACCACGCAGGTCGATGCTACAAGGTAGTCATAAAAACATAATGGAGAACTCTTAGACATTACCGCACAAGCAATATTCCTTAACCGTTAAAGTGAGTGACAATTAACTATATATATACACACACACTATTTTAAATCACACACACATAAAAGAAATAATATGCTTTGATTGATAAATTAGTATAAAACTGTATCCTTGTCCAAAGTCTGGAGAGGCTGGTAATCTGTCACACAGGGTCTCCTAGTATAGATACCAGTCTCTCACATAGTTAATTTGACACACTAATGTATTAATTAAATATACTATACAATACTCTGTAATTTCTGTGTGAGAGAACAAATAAAGAATTTATTATTATTATTATTATTTAATTCGCATATAACTTCGAAAAGTCCGAAATAGGTGCCATCAGATCATACTCGAGACTTCTACGTCGCCTTCCAAGGGACTCCCACTAGGCTGTTGCTGCTTTTGATATTTCGATAAAACGCAAATATAGCCTTAAACATCAGTCGCGTCGTCAAGGAGGTAATAGTACCATAATATTCAAGCAAAATTATTTTGAGCCGATGTTAAGCGTTTTTTCATCGCCATTCAATACGAAGAAACGATTTTCAAGATAAAGCGAAAGTATTTAAGGAATTGTCTGAAAATAAAAAGATCTATTCTCTTAAGCTAAAGGAAATAATCGGGCGAAGGAATAAGGGCGCTCAATTATTATACAAAGGATCACGAAGAGATTGGGGAACCGCGGCGTCTTGCGTTATTTTACAAATCTTCAATTTGTTTAAAGCTTAAGATCCTAACAAGGACACATAAATGTATATATCATATATTCCTTCAATTATAATCACAAAATATAGTATTTAATTAACATTTAAAAGAAAAATTACTAAGGAGCGGGCAAAAGCTAGTATTAAATGTATGAAACCGATATGCTTCTGGCGGGTCACGACTCGCCACGACACGTAAGTCTGTTTCCGCCTTTAGACTGGCTGCCGTGACCGAAATTCGGTCTGGAGGACATTATTGATACATACCTAATGGTAAAATCATTTTCTGGACGCCGACGTCCGTACGCCGATAGACGAACTAAATGAATAAACTAAGATTTTGTAACATAGACTGGTGCCTATATACTAAGCAGATAGCTGACGCAAGTTATATGCGCAAACTTGTCATGCATGCGCGAGAGTGCGAGCATGAGATACATACGCAAGTTGACTATACGCGGCACATGCAAGGGTGGCTAGCGAGTCTTCGCTTAAACTATATATATGCAGTGCCGGATTAACCATGTAGCAAGAGTAGCAATTGCTACGGGCCCCGCGCGAAAGGGGGCCCCGCATATTTAAACCCACTCATCTCTGCCTGAGCGTAATTTTTTGAGCGAAACTTATTACTTAAGATGTGATATTGAATTTACTTGATGTCACAAAAACGTGAAATGTTACAACTTTTCCTACTAGACAATCCACGTCAGACCATCGGTAACCGACTATTTCCTTGGCTTACGCCGAATTTCATACGGTAAATGCACAAGTTCTACAAAAAGTCGCTCGTATAAATGTGTAGAATTTCAGTCGGCCCAATAATCAGCTCTACAAAAAGTCTGACGTATGCAAGCACTCTTACCCGAAAGAATTTGCTACGGGCCCCGCACTTGCTTAATCCAGCACTGTATATATGTACGTCCCGCGCAAGAGCCGCAAGAGTATCTTACGATCAGAAATATATTCCACAACCAACAGTACAGAAATTGTGACAAGACTGCGTAGGCTTACATGCTCTGGTATTACTCATTAACAACAGCTAATAAATTAAATAATAACACCATTATAAGCCCGCATATTTCTCGTAGAACATAATCTTAATAAATTATACACCATGTTCTCTGTAACAAACGTTTACGTATACAAGTAGTAAATATGTTGATTGCAGAAACAACGACTCCTAGAGAATAATCACCGAGGCCATTAGATGACGAACACAGCAGAACGCTTTGCAATACGATGTAATGAGAATGGTAGCGCACACTATTAACATGATATATAGCTTTACACGTAAACTAATTTGTTGAGAGGAAGGGAGAAGGAAAACACAAGAAGTATTATGTGTACTTCTTATGTTTTAAGTTAGGTGTGCAGGAAGATTAACCCATTCGCTGTCTGGTGATAGACACAATAGAAAATTTATTGTTATGTATCATATGTGATTCATCGGACAGGAAACCTGTTAAATGACTCATTACTCATTAGCAGGATTTGATTTTACCATTAGTAAATCATTGGTGTAGTGGTTTTAGAATCAATACAAGCGACATGGATAATATAGACTTACCAGGGTCAGAAAGATCAGTTTTACCATCAGAAAATTTATAAATTAAGTCTTAAAGGAAAGGTGATGAACCGGGTTATTCCTGTCTGAACCCCTGACCAACTGAAGTTCTGACAGGTAAGGTAACAGAGGGACACATCGAACTTTTTTCTGTTTATACCCCCGAAAGTACAGATCAGGGGACAGGCAGGGTATAACCCAATATTAATTTCGTGTGTCGAATAGCACGTAAAGTTCTGTATATTTGTGAGGTACAAAATGAGGATATAATCATCAATCAATCAATTCAAGAGCCTTGCTCTTGTCGGTGGAGCCTCTTCCATGTCTCTCTATTCTCTGCTATTAGTTGACCTCTTAGTACGACATGATTAACGATTATTAATTACCCTTAAATATCACCATTGCGCTAAGTCAAAAATTGGCTGAACTCCTCTTTTTGTTTTTACACCTTTTTGAAGAATTAAGCCCTGTGTCGTAAGGGATATTACAAAACTGTAATTAATGAACACAAAGTACAACCAAGTTGCTAATAAAAATTGTAGATCACATTATTAATTGTGCCGTGTGAGATTCCAGCCTATATGGCTAAATCGCTTGGCGGCAGCGGCGAGGCGATCGCTTGGTCTGTCAATCGTACAGCTCATTCTCTCTCTAATTCTTATATGTGAATGTATCCGTTTTCTTCTATAGATAGCTATTTATTTTATGCCTTGGTTCACACATAATATTACAGATTTCTTCAGCCGCGTTGTACTCTTATAATAAACTAGCTGTTACCTGCGACTTCGTCCGCGTAGATTTTCAGTAAAAAGTGTTTGTCTCCGCGGAACCCTATTTTATTTCTAAAATCAAAGTAGCCTAAGTTACTCCTTATAACATCAGCTATCTGCCAGTCAAAGTCGGTTCAGTCGTTTCTGAGATTATCCGGAACAGATAGACAGACAGACAAAAATTTTAAAAATAGATGTTTTCGTATAGGTACCTTATAAACTTTCATATGCATTAGATAAAAAGCTGTTATTTTGACATTACAAACAGATACTTCAATTTTATTTATTTATATAGATGTATAGGTGTATTGCAAGGGTCCAATTTGACAGAAACCGTAAGTAACTGTAATAACGAAGTATCAGAGTTCTTAAGCATAACATTTTCCCTTTCAACTTCAGCCAATAATTTATTCATACGTTCATAAAGGTACCTACACCGCCCCGTAATACCAAATAACAATCACCATACATTTTCCTCGACTACCCACAACGAAGTTAAACGAACAATTTCCAATAATATACTCCGGAATGTCCCAATAAAGTTAGCATCACTGAACATACAGTGTTCATACCAATTATATATTATCGATACATTACAACGGCTTAATTTTAACTGGAACGGCCCTGCATTAAGGTCAATTTATAAAGGTCGTAAAAGTACAGGGGCCAGACAGAGGTTAAACCATCTTAATTTAGACGATTTTACGGACCTAACAAGCTTATGTTGGCTCTAGCTTAAACTTTATTAATTAGAAATCGTATTGAACTAGAGTAAATTCTGTCTATATTAGATGAGTAGAAATGTTAGTCTTTTATGAAGGTAAGTGCGTAAGGTATTGTTAATACATAAAAAGAAAGAATGAAAGAAAAATGTTTTATTTCAATCTCCATACATACATAATTTACAAAAACAATAAATATAATTAAGCAGAAAACGGTACATGGAGATCAAATTAGGCAACTGCGTCAGCTATTGTTGCAGTATATACTGTAACGCTGGTATTCTCGCAGGCCTACTAACAAAAATATAGTATAGTATAAATATGTAATAATATACATCGTATCTACCATCAGTGAGTGATAGTTTATTTCGTCACCTTGCTATTATGCTAACCCGATAGTTGTAAGTCCGATCCCACGGACAAACATTTGTATGCTTCACAAATTGTTGTTCAAGACTATTTATTATTGAAGTGAAAACTTCCTTAGCGGCGTTGTGCACTTTTTTGTGATAGGTAAAAAATATTAAACTCGCGTCAGGACACGTAACCCGATCGAAAATTCGTGAGACGGAGGGAGAATTGTCTAACTCGTGTCAGGACACGTGACCTGATCGAAAATTCGTAAGACAGAGGGAGAATTGTCATGTTTGTGTACGATAGCGCAATAAATGAATATTGTATTTTACCACATAAATGATAGTACTTTTATACTGATAATTAAAGCAATTCGTGCAAAATTATTCCCTAACCATTCCAAAATATCAAAAATGCACAACGTTAATATTCAAGTTTTCACTTCTGCCGGCACTCCCGGAGTGCAACCCGTTGATTTTTTTTATTTATTACTACTTATTTTAACCTGCAATTCTCTCTCATGATATTAAGAAAAATAATCATCCTCTAGAAATCGTCGCGGGTTCGATTCCCGCACAAGTCAAACATTTGTGTGCATGAAAATGGATGTTTGTCTTGGTCAGGGTGTTTCTATGTATAATATGTATGTATTTACAAAAAAACATTATATATGTATGTTTATCAATTGTCTAGTACCCATAGTACAAGCTCTGCTTAGTTTGGGCTAGATAGTGTTGTGTGTATGTGATAGAACATTATCTATATATTAATACGTGAAGCGAAAACTTTGGATCCCTTTTTACGAAAATTGGGCGGACGGAGGAGTATGAAATTTCGCAAACTTATAGTTTATACAGAGAAAAAGTGACGAATGCTAATATTTATATAAAATATGTATGATAAATACATTAAATTAATGAAAAACACTACACGCACACAACCATGCATTTGACACACGCAGTCGAAGCGCGTAACTATGGTTACATATATCAATATACGAGTATAATGACATGACATAATATATATCAGTTGGTCGAATTTCGAGCACTAGGCGACCGCTAGTATTATATTATTATATATATTAACTTTTTCGTGCATATATTTGAGTCTTAATATTTCGTAATACAACAACTCCGATTTTACGTGCTGACAAAATGTTATTGACCGAATGCAAATCAAACCCGAGTCATCATGATCGGTAGTCACGACTGCACTTGCATTTGTGCTGCTCTTCAAACGGACCATATTATCTATTTTTAATCCGCCATCTTCTTTTTGATCTAAAGTGTTTATTAAACAGGACATGCCCCATTCAATGACAATTGTTTTGAACTGCTGTCCTTGCACTGACTATGCGTGCATAATGACTTATGCAGTTACATACGCCAGACGATAATCGTCTCGCAAGTCTATTGTTTAATTTAATACCGCCTGAACTGCCGCTCTAGTCCTGTAGATATAAGATTGCGCTTCTGTTTACATGCGATTGTAAGATTGTAATTTAAATCCTGAGTCGGACAGTGTTATTGGATAAATGTTTTTAGACATTCGCGATTTATACACTTTTTTTTTACGTGTGGCAATGCATTGACGTCTTCCCTTCCGCGGGGGCGGGCAGAGGGGTTATGTTGGACTCACCGGGGTAAAGAAATATGTTGAAATGATGATATTAGGCCTCCCGGAATACCGACTAAACCTACCACGGTGTTCCTCGACAAAACCGCAATCGGCGGGGCCGCGCGAAGCGACCCCGCCAAGGTTTCGGCCCGCCGCCGCCGCCGTATGAAACGGCAGGCCACTACACACCTTTGGTCACTTCTCAGCGATTTGTACACTTAACACAATATTAGACAACCGACTGACCACGATTGATGTAAGTCGGTCGAAACGTCGGGAAATAAATAGATATTTATACTTTTAAATAATTACCAACTAGATTAAATCTTTCTAATATTGTATTAAGTGTTATTTATTGGTTGTTTGTTCGACAATTCTCGATGCCTGCACGGAGTCAGGTAAATGCTCGGTAGAGGGCAATAGGATCGCTTTCTATTACCAATAAACATTTTATATAGTTCCACGCTTGTAAGTGTACAGGTATGTATAGGTGTGTATAGGTATACCTAAAAAAGTGAAGGCAGATGTATCTCACCTACAGTATGCCAGATTTGATTTTAGATAACACGTAATAAAGACCAGTTTACTGCCGTCTACTGGGCACAACTCTAGACGACTACGTGCTTTTCCTGAAAAAACTTGATTACACTTTACCCAAACCGGTGCAGTACAATGCAATACATTCATAAGGAGATAGCTAAGTGATAAATCTTGGGGCCGACACAAAAGATCTCACTGGGTCGAAGTATCGCCGGTATGCACTGACTGGCCCCTACACACAAGATAAGATAAGATACCCAAACCGGTACTAGAACCCGACTCATACATACCTAGCATTCGTATAAACTACCACTGCGATACACAGCCAATTACATACTTACGATCTAAAAACATAACTAAAACGAATGAGTAATACACATCTGCCAACCCCTTTGGGGTTATAATCTATAGGTACTAATATAATAAAGCTGAAGAGTTTGTTTGTTTGTTTGTTTGTTTGAACGCGCTAATCTCCGGAACTACTGGTTCGATTTGAAAATTTATTTTAGTGTTGCATAGCCTATTTATCGAGGAAGGCTATATAACATCACGCTACGACCCACGTGGGCAGCGCAGTAGCGATAAACGCGAGTGAAACTGCGGGAACGTCTATGACGTCATGTATGTCAATGCCGCTTATACTACAACACATTAATGAACCGCAATCCAACGCAACCCTATGACTAACTAGCACATGCAATATTAATAGGCACTAAGTGTGAAAGGTTAAGTAATGATGAATGTTTAATCGCATAATGTCCATGTTTATTTGGTAGTAGGTTCTCTGGGAAATGGTTTGTGGTTAATATAGAATACGTAGTGTGAAGAAACACTGCTACGTGCCTTTTGGTGGTAGCGTAATGTTATATCTACACTAATATTATAAATCTGAAGAGTTTGTTTGTTTATTTGGTTGAACGCGCTAATCTCAGGAACTACTGGTTTGATTTGAAAAATTATTTAAGTGGTGGATAGCCTATTTATCGAGGAAGGCTATAAACTATATAACATCACGCTACGACCTACGGGGGCGGCACAGTAACGATAAACGCGGGTGAAACCGCGGGAACATCTAGTAATATTATAAAGCTGAAGAGTTTGTTTGTTTGTTTGGTTGAACGCGCTAATCTTAGGAACTACTGGTTCGAATTGAAAAAAACATTTAGTGTTGGATAGCCCATTTATAGAGGAAAGCTATAGGCTATATAATACCACGCTACGACCAATATGAGCGAAGCAGCAATGAAAAATTTGGCAAAAACGGGAAACAAATTATCTTATACTAGCTTTTGCCCGCGGCTTCGCTCGCGTTAATTTAGAATTTGACAATCAATTCGGGTTGTACTCTGCTTGTAATAATATAATTCAATCATGATTCGAAAGACACGTGGCGCCATCTATTATCATAAGAACGTACAGAAACGGTCATAGGCTACCTTACATCCCGAAAAAAATTACTGTTCCCGAGAAAAACAATAATAACGTTCTTATGATAATAGATGGCGCCACGTGTCTTTCGAATCATGATTGAATTATATATTACAAGCAGAGTCCAACCTGAATTGATTGTCAAATTCTAAATTAACGCGAGCGAAGCCGTGTGCAAAAGCTAGTATATAATAAGACATAATACCTTCAGTAAATAATAGACAAATAATGTTTGTTGTCTAACTGCGCAATAAACATTCAGTTCAGTCACGAATGTCACGACCGAATTGCACGCATAGTGTTGATGCCGTCTCCTAGTCATCACGAGGTATAGGTAAATTGAAAACCCGCATAAGGCAAAGTTATACGTTTTCCTAACCCACAGATTAGGCTTTGTAATACCACAAATGTTTAGGATAACTCATCATAACTAAATAAACGATTAACGTCACAATAGTGGAAAAGTTTGAAAAGTACACAATGGTTTAGCGTATGAGTCATATTCCAGTTGTTTGTACCTATATTATATTACACATTACATTAAAATATAGATAGCTAGAGGAAGGTTCCTTCAATTCTAACTAATATAATAAATGTGAATGTGAGTTTGTTTGTTTGTTTGTTTGTTACGCTTTCACACCTACACTACTCGATCAATAATCATGAAATTTCGCATACAACTTCTCAGTGGTACAGAAAAGGACATAGCACACCTTATTCAGAAAATAGCGGGCAAAGCCGCAGGAAAATCTAGTAAATAATAATTTAAAATACCGATAGATTGTAAGGTAAGAAATAAATTTTGTTGTTTTTTAAATATATTGACAGCTTGGTGGGAGACGTTGGACTGCCTCGCAGAGGTCTCGAGTTCGATCCCAAGGCGCGCATCTCTGACTTTTCGAAGTTATGTGCGTATTAAATAGTCAATTATGGCTGGCTTTAACGGTGATGGAAAACATCATGAGTAAACCTGCATGTCTGAGAGTTCTCCATAATGTTCTTAAAGAATTATGTGTAGTCTGCCAACCCGCGCTTGGCCAGCGTGGTGGACTATGGCCTAACCCTTCTGACACTGAGAAGAGGCCCGTGCCCAGCAGTGAGACAGTTTAAATTGTGATACATAGCCCAATATACAGCACTTACTTATTGAATTGAGGAGCGCAACTTTGTCAATAACATGGTAACGGAATGAATAATCCTTTTAGAGGACAGAAAGGAGTGCAAGAAGTAATATTTTACTTGTTTCGGGGCATAAGAGTTCCAGAGACCCTTGCCTCAAAACTTAGAGTGACATACAATACCTTATTGCTAGCGACCATAAGCTTTGGAATCAGTTAATTAGCATCAGGTGGTCTGTATGCTTTTTCTTCGACACACCAGTGCAAATTAAATTGTTCAAACAATAGCCCAAACCCAGTAGAGAAATAGACAACATTTTCAACAATGGAAACATTTAGCCTCATGTTTTGTAGTAAACATTCGGCACTGAGTTTAAACATTGTACGAACAGCTTTAGGCCGTAAGTGTGAATTTTTTATCGACGTGTGGATAAACTCACATGTCCTGACAGCATCTCCTTTACTGTTTCGGCCGGATCAGTAAAATATTTATAACGTGAACGCAATTTAAATTGCGGTAGGATCGTTCCAAGTGATGCTTCGTAACATAAAATGTTTGGGTCACAATAGAATAGATGGAGATGGCTTAATAAAGGTCAAGGATGTTTCCAAAGGTCAAGGTCAGATTAATGTTTTTCGATTCTTTGTTTACATCTGATCATAAAATCTGGTGTCTGGATATCGCAGAAGATCACTAATTAATTTTGTATCTTGAATTAATAATGAGTAGGGTTGCAAGTGTTACTTATAGAGCTGTACCGGCACCTAGAAACCATAACCATCGCCACTAGCACACATATCGCTAGATAGAGTACTTTTAGTTATTTGTACTACATATTTCAATTTTGGATAACCGTGTACAGAGGTGGAGAGTTCATTTTGAAAAATATTTTAACAATAGACAAATTTGCCCTGCTCTAGACATAATCTATACCACAGATAATATAATACTATACTAGTATCTATACTAATATTATAAAGCTGATGAGTTTGTTTGTTTGTTTGTTGAACGCGCTAATTTCAGGAACTACTGGTTCCATTTGAAAAAATCTTTTAGTGTTGGATAGCCTATTTATCGAGGAAGGCTTTAGGCTATATAACATCACGCTACGACCCACGGGGGCGGTGCAGTAACGATAAACGCGGGTGAAACCGCGGCAACATCTAGTACCTCTATAATCGTGTTCTTTATGGTAATGTCAGTATTAATTTGTATATAGGTATACTAGTGGACTAGCATCAAACTCTTCCTAGCATGAAATGTCTGAAAAGAAAGACAAATGTAAATATATAATAAAATTTTCCATTTTTGAATAACGACTGTAATGTACCGAACGAAAATTACTTTACGATAGCAAAACTCGTAATTGACACACAGTGCTGGCAATGTTTTGATTTTGCAGAGTTGTGCAAATGTGACATCTAGCGATATAAGCATCCGTAAGCTAAGCAACCGCTTAAGATTATAGTGGCCGCATGCTAATATGCCACTTATATTTTTACACTTTATGATATCCAAATGTCTGATAATCATTATAAGTATTTTGATGATTAATGTTAACATGTTTGCTCTCTGAATTTTTCTCGCGCAGAAATTAATCAACAAGGTTTTGTCTTGTCCCAATAAATAAAACAATCTATCTAACAAAATTGTTTCTGGCGTAAAAACGATGAGAAAGTCTTTAAATATTTTTCTACTGATTTTATAACGTCCTTATTTCTATCTTAGATCATTATGGTCGCAAACAATGAGTGGTAACCTAATAAGGACCATGGCGTCTATATATTCTTGTTACACCAGGACAACCCATGTTGCTGACTCTGCAAATCCGTGTAAGAGTATTTTTAAAGGTTCAAGCAATCATAAAACCCATTTATTCACTATTTATGTCTAAGATATGCAGTGCCACGTGACGTAATACAGTACGCCATCTATTTGTTTCAGAGTCTATGCTGATACTATGTTTACGTCCCTAACACAGCTCAACCCAACAATAGAACAAACAACCTCAAGGCTAGCACTAAGCATAACCTCAAACTTACCCTTCGAGATCAACTAAGCAGCATTTCTTGGTACTGCAATTCTTAGTTCAAAACTAACTTCAGAACAGTTACGAGAGTTCCATATTTTCCTTAAGCCTTATACTCACGAGACAAGTACCAAAATCAATACTTCCCTCCAGATAACACGTTTACGCATGAACTGTCAACCGCAGCAGCAATTAAGTGACTCACTATACATGACGCATTACACAGTTTCCTTGTAATCTAATTAACGCACAGTCTTGGTGGTGAGCCACTCATCAGTTATCCAGGCTGTAATGATATTACATGAGAACTATTACTATCGTTTGCGGGGGAATTTTGGTCGTGAGCAAATCTCTAATTTCTTCTACTAATATTAAAAATGTGAAAGTTTGGATGTTGTACCGTTCAACGGATTTTAATGAAACTTGGCACACCGGATGTCTATATTCTGAATCAGCAAACCCGATAATTATCATCCCGGAATGCGTTGCCGTCTTGCGAACAAAAGTTCGTTCATGCCAGGGTACTTGGTATATATTACCATCTAGCTGTGCCCGCGGCTTCGCCCGCATGGAAATCGGTATACAATGTCCTTTTTTTTTTACCCCTGACTACGTGCATGCACACGATGATCGCTTGAAGAAACTCACATTTTTAATGTTAGTAAGTAAGTAAAATAAATTAGCTGTGCCCGCGGCTTCAATTCTTAGCTCTTCCTTTCATCTCATTCTTCAACGACTGTTACAACTGTTTGCAGCACACTGACTTTCGGTAGGTAAGTGTACTTGTGATAATTTTTACACGATTGCCCAAAAAAGGAGTGCTATGTTTTAGGGTTAACGACCAATAATATATATTACTAGGTGTTACCTGCGACTTCGTCCGCGTAGATTTTAACTAAAAAGTGTTTCTCGCCGCGGAATCCAACTATATTTCTCTGCCCAAGTTACTTAAATGGCGTAGTTTTTATAGTGTAAAGCTAGATAATAGCAAGGCTTACTCAAAAACAACATTTAAATATGCGTAGTTAGATTACACGCTGGCAGTAAATAAAGATTCACAGCTTCCCCCCCGTAGGTGATAGCGTGATAATATGTAGCCTATATGTTGACCCGACCTGTTAGTAATATTCATGCAAAATTTGAAGTAAATCCATGCGGTACTTTTTGACTTTAGCCCGGACATACATACAGACAAACAGACAAAAATTCTAAAAACTATATTTTTGGCTTCGATATCGATTGTAGATCACGCCCCAAGTATTCTTTTAAAAAAATATTCAATGTACAGTTTTGACTTTCCTACGATTTTATTATATGTATAGATTATGTATATAGCATCTTCTGCCTTATTATAACTTTATGCAACATCATAGATGTTAAGACAGCACACATACATACACAAATCATTTCTACTTAGAAGTACGTCCAATTGACAAAACAGTGTCCTTTGTCTTGTCAATTTGCTTCGATGAGGAATCGTAACCGTAACTTGGTAGTTTTGCTATGCGTTCAAAGTAAACACCGAGAACTATTTCAGTCAGTTATATTTTTTATATTGCTTAATAGCTATCTTCTTCTCTCTCTATGTATTAGGAGAATGTCTGTAGAAATGAACCAATCATTTTCTTTTGTTTGACTCTTTTGTTTGAATAATTTTCACTTGTTTTGTTAGGTCAGGATTACACTCGCTAATATACTACCACGCTTACCGCTTTCGAGAAAGCGCTTATAAGTGCCCGCACAGTACATGAGTTGGCTACGATTTCGAACGAGGCGTAGTCATAAAAATATCAAACCTATACTGGAGCACTGCTGTGGCAGAGTAGCATTATGGAGAGCTCTAAGACATGCAGATTTTCTCACGATGTTTACCGCCACCAGGAAAGCAAACGATAATTAACTTTATACGCACAAGACTTTAAAAAGTTAGAGTTTCGTGCCAAGGAACGTGAGAACTCTTCGTGGCAGTCTAACAATCTTCCACTAGCCTGTCGCTTGAGTCATAAGAAGGATGTTATTTAATAGATTCATCATCCTTATTCAATAGACATCTCATAGTGGTTAAACTAGTCATTTACCTATTGATAAGAGGTACGGATGTTTCACTTAAAATAGCTCGTCACAAAATATGATTCACTTGTATTAATTAACTTACGTTGTTGAGAGGCATGTGAAGACCTTTAATGTCGTTCACTCGCGATTTCGACCGCGATATAATTAAAGAGGTTTCAATGTTTACATATTTAATAAAACCAGATAACATTTAGATTAGTTTGTAAACTGAATTTCTAGCTATTAAAATGTGAAAACTAAATCACAATCCGTTCATATCATGGATATGTCTCATCAATATTGCGATATGGAATTATATTTTGGGGTAACTCGACCGACAAGGAAAAAGCGTTTAAAGCACAAAAGAGATGCGTAAGGGCAATATGTGGCATACCAAGTACGGAAAGCTGTAGACCACTTTTCCAAAAGCTACAGTTACTACCATTTCCTTGTCTGTACGTATATGAAGTAGCTAAGTATGTCCGAGAAAACCTCCATTTATATGAGCACTTAAATAGCACACGTCATAAAAACAAAATATGCATGAAACGCGATAAAAAAGCTATATTTAATAAAAAATTTATGGGTATGGCATCTAAAATCTATATCTATACTTATAATAAAACTGTAGAGAGGTCAATTCTGTACATTGAATATATATTCAAAATTAATATTGGAGGATGAATGGTGATCGATACTGATGACAAAAATGCAATCAGTAAATTTTTTGTCTGTCTGTCTGTCTGTATGTGCACGCATGGGTCAAAAACTACTGAAGGGATTTTAACCAAACTTGGTACGATTGTAGTCCATACTCCTGGGCAGGTTATAGGCTATATAACATAACGCTAAGACACATAGGAGCTGAGCAGTGACGATAAATTTGAAGCAAGTCGGATGAAAATGCGCTTTCGAGCTCTTATCCTCGCATACGTTGATCATACACCAAAAGTATGTATTACAAAGATGATGGTCTTCAAAAGATCTACAAAAAAGTCTATCTATCTTTTATAAATTAGCCACAATAACGTGTTTAATCGTTAGGCATTTCTTCAAAGTGTATTAAAATACATAAATATATTGTATTTCACATAGATATATCTTTATCAAACTCCCATATTCAAAAAGTACACTTTAATATTTATATTATAAAAAAAATATAGGAATCGGTTTATAAACACACAAGATATAGATGAAATAAAACTTCTAAATCTCGCCGCGCCAGTATGGGTACGGCTATACGGTTGATTGTTGTTTAACGCGCGAAACGGCCATCCGCTGCATTTATAAAAAGGCGGGGGCACTCACGCGCCGACTTCACTCACATTTTGTTTGTTTGGTTGAACGCGGTAATCTAAGGAACTACGGGTAAAATTTAGAAAAATATTTCAGTGTTGGATAGCCCATTTATAGAGGAAGGCTATAGGCTATATAACATCACGCTACGACCAATAGGAGCGGAGTATAAATGAAAAATATTGCAAAAACTAGGAAAATTCTCTTATGTGAAGCAGACGAAGTTGCGCGGGTCAGCTAGTATACAATAAATTGCCAAAAAATATCCTAGAAATTAATGAACTAGAGGCATTCAAAAAACATATACATAAATATCTCAGTAGCAAATGTTACTATACAATTGATGACTATTTAAATGAAGGCAAATCCTAACAGATCCTATTTATTAACTCTGATCAAATTAATTACACATCAATATAATTTATAATTTATTATGTATTACATTATCAATAAAGGGCATTGAAATATTGACATTGTATAATTTGTATGACATTTTAATTTAAGTATATGGCATTTTAAAGTTGATAATTATGTTTTTTGATTAATTAATTATTGTTCATAAGTAAATATTAATTTATTGTTAGTTGAAGTTATTATTATTATTATAAGAAAGTAAAATTTATTAGAATATTATTGTTTAAAGCTTATTTATGGTATCAAATTTGTACGCTTCAATGCAAGACATAGACGGACATATCCATTTATTGTAACATCCTATGTATTACCTATGTTTACAAATAAATATTTCTGATTTCTGATTTCAGTGATTATTTATTTGTGTAAAGGTCGATAAATTAATTGAGACACGTAGAAAACGACTCATAGTTTCGGATGTAGATATCCTTTATTAGTTGATGTCAGTTAGTTAAATAGTAGTTTGTGAGTATTGGTGTCGACGTTCGTTTTTATACTGATCAAACTTTTAGAGAAAGCGTTATTTATCATGTCACACATGTCTGTAAACATTTACAAGCATGGTTTCGAAATACTGAACCGCCTCTAAATTTAATGGGGATCTAAATGAGAGGACGTGAGTTTCTTGCAGGTATATTTTTATAGGCTCAATCCTTTGCCTAAACCTATCAAATAATTTTAGAAAACTCACTAGCCTTAAAAGGTACTTTGTGACCTTAATGAATAAATGAGCTTGAACTTTGACTTCAAACAAGAAGCAGCGGCAAAGTATAACGCCAAAAATTTGTTTTGTTACCTTATTCCACGTAAGGATGGTGCCCTATTAAAGTATGAAGGTGACGCAAGCTCACTTTAAAACAAGCGAGAATTTCGGCTGCTCGCTGAGATTGTCGCTTGTTTTAAACCAAGAAGGGACCTCTAATGACCTCAAAATTGCCAAGTCGCATAAAGTAACGCAGATTCTTCCAAGATTCTCAACATTGAAACAAACATAGCAGAAACATCCCTGTGAAAAGTGAGCAAAAATGATCTTAAGCCGAGACTGAAGAGCTAGTTAAGCTGGTAAAATGTAGCTCTCACAAATCAGTCCGTTTCTAATTAAACGAACATTCGTCTACTGCTCCAAATTTTAGATAGCTTAACAGAGGAATTTCACGCCTGTTTCTGTTTAAGGAGTCTAATCCTTTAGAGACATATCGCATTCCTAATTGATCAGAATTTATTTTTAACGTTGGTACTGAGAGTTAGGCATGCAGCAGCGGTAGCTCAGTGGGGAGACCAACAGATTGCAATGCAGAGGCTCTCAGGTTCGAACCTACGTCGCGCACCTCTGACTTTCGGAAGTTATATGACTTCCCGAAATTATGTGCGTTTTGATTGACAATTATCGCCTGCTCTGTGCCTCGGAGAGCACGTTAAGCCGTCGGTCCCAGCTACTATGAACATCTATGACAGTTGTTATTGGGAAGTCAGTCCCCTCTTATATCCTGACACTGGTCTAGCCTTAGGGTATCGTTAGTCTTCGGGTTGCCGAGGCCAGATTGCAGTCACTCCGTGTAAAAACTGATATCCAGTCA
This sequence comes from Catocala sponsa, assembly GCA_963564715.1. NCBI lineage: Eukaryota > Metazoa > Arthropoda > Insecta > Lepidoptera > Erebidae > Catocala > Catocala sponsa. Next base: position 6,361,721 of record OY751337.1, read on the forward strand.
AATCCGGTTAGACTAGAAAGCCGACCCTAAGTGACTTGGGAATAATAAAGGCTAAGGGAGAAGACTGAGAGTTAGGCATGGGCAGAGGCAGAGGCCTACCTTTTCTGGGAACTAACTATACCGCAGCAAGACATCTCTATGTACATATTGCTGCGATTTTATCATCGATCACAACTCATGTTGGTCAAATTAAGATATTATCATTTTCATAATTTCAGCGATATTTAGTACAGAATTGTTTGCTAGAAATCAATGATTGTCAATAAAATCAAATCAAAATCATTTTATTCATTTAGGTCACACCGATGACTATGAAAACTTAGAAGTTAATTTGTATGTATTAACACACATATGAACTTCTAAGTTGTCGTCGAGGATTTACATTTATTGTAGCCACATTCGGTGAAACAAGGGCGTAGAACCTGATTAAAGAATTGACAAGAAATTCATAGCCACGGATGTCATCGGCAACTAGAAAAGCAATTAGATGTGAGCAACATTGTACACAATTTTACAATACCTACGGTTTCAGCTGATACCATACCTTATTTACATAAATTACTAGATGTTCCCGCGGTTTCACCCGCGTTTATCGTTACTGCGCTGCTCCCGTGGGTCGTAGCGTGCTATTATATAACCTATAGCCTTCCTTGATAAATAGGCTATCCAACACTAAAATAATTTTTCAAATCGAAACAGTGGTTCCTGAGATTAGCGCGTTCAAACAAACAAACAAACTCTTCAGCTTTATAATATTAGTACAGATTAGATCTTTATATTGTCTTGATAAAATGTCTCCACAATACTGATATCAATGAGTTAATATATGGCTGCGTATATCTTTTTACAAAGCTGACAACTCCAGATTAAAATTCTCAGCAAGAATAGCGTAAGCACTTTAAAGTGCGAATAAATATATTGAAGGAAATCTCGTACGTCGACGGGCTTCAGCGCCACGCGTTCGCCGAGAATTTATTCAAGAGCTACCAATTCCAACTTCGGCTTTCGCTTATTTTTAAACTTTTCCTTTTTTCTCCTTATGAACCGCGAGCGTTTATTGTTTCATTCCAATTTATATTTTCCTTTTGTTCCCGAGTTTGGTGTAATGTGAAAACGGTTGATAATGGTCATGTCGGGCTGACTGTTTAATGGTGGTGCTTATCTTGAGCCAAGTTTCCAACTGAGAGAAATTTTACTGTTGTTGTTTAGAGGTGGGGAAGAGCCATTTATTTTATTTATTTCTGTGTTATTGTACTTACACACGTTGACTCACGTCGGCATGTCCCTGAAGGTATAAGCAGAGATGATACATATTTCAAAAGCTATGTTTTGAAGTCCTACGTAATAGAGGGCGAGCCTATAGAGTTGCTAAAGAATGATAAGTTTATTTATTTAAATAGGTTATCCAACAATTGTTTACACCACACATTACAGAATTATTGATAATGTACATTTACAAGTGTAACAATCATTTATTGGGTATCAACATATGCACTACTTAACGGTTGACATTTTGAAAAGCGCTAAGCTAAAATTAGGAATTATGACATTAAATAAGATCAAATTAATAATTAAAACATTATATAAGAAATTATTGAATCTGAGTCTTATGTTATATTCTGACAAGGAGGCATCTTCTTGTAACAAAAGCCAAAGTAATATATTTGTGGAACTATCAAATCAAAGCATTAAATTGACATTTATCGTATTAAAAATACATAAAGATTTCGTCGTAGATATAAAGTATAGATATAACAAAGTTCAGTTCTACGTAAAAGTATTATAATAGATGTAATTTTGAAGTAGCTACTAACTTTAGTTCATTCTTATAAATTTTATGTAGATAGATATTAACATACATTTTTGACAATTTATCGCCTGCTTCGTGCCTCGGAGAGCACGTTAAGTCGTCGGTCCCGGCTGCCGTGAACATCTATGGCAGTCGTTATTGGGAAGTCAGTGCCCTCTAATATCCTGACACTGGTATAGTCTTAGGGTATCGTTAGCCTTCGGGTTGCGGCGGTCAGATGGCAGTCGCTCCGTGTAAAAACTGATATCTAGTTAAATCCGGTTAGACTAGAAAGCCGACCCCAAGTGACTTGGGAATAATAAAGGCTATGGTAGAAGAAGATATTAACATAAACTTAAGATGACATGAGTCAATGTATGTAAGTATAACAACAGAGAAATAAATAAAATAAATGTAGGTATATACTTAACATAAACTCAAGGGTTACACTCGAATGAGTAGAAAAAGCTGTCTAATCTATACTAATATTATACAGCTGATGAGTTTGTTTGTTACGCGCTAATCTCAGGAACTACTAGTTCGAATTGAAAAATTATTTTAGTGTTGGATAGCCTATTTATCGAGGAAGGCTATAGGCTATATAACATCACGCTACGACCTACGGGGGCGGCGCAGTAACTATAAACGCGGGTGAAACCGCGGGCACATCTAGTACCGTATATTCTTAGTTAATTTTTCAGGTCTCACATAGCGCGCACACATTTATTGCTATGAATAATAATAAAAGGAATGGAATTTGATTATCTCCGTTATGAAGCGTTTTAAATAGTAAATCAAAAATGCTGGATTCTCTTAAATACTTAACCAGTTTTATTTCAGCTTAAAACTCAGCAGTAAAATATATATTTTAAAGGATACTTCAACATTTATTTACAAATAAAAGCTTCCAAGAGACTAAAAGTAAATTGAAAGCCTCATTCAGGACGCGGTGGCGCAAAATGAAAGTCGTCAATTCACGAGAACTTAAGAACCTTAAATGCGAACCTGATGTAAATGGATGATCCTGAAGAGGATTGGATATTAAATTTAAAATCAAAGAGAAATTATTATTAATAAGTAAAATTTAACTTGTGTGAGAAACATGAGACGAGTAATTGACATGAGGTAGGAAATTTTTAACAGACCAAAGCTACAGCGAAACGAAAGCGTAGATTTTTTCTAGTATGGTTTTGTGAAAGAATTTTCGATTATTTGGTGATTTCTTTTATTTGTTTTTATTTTTATTTTGCTCGTCAAAATGACCACACTCGTCGTGATGGTAAGCAGTCGTGTGGTCTAAGAGCAGTGGCCTCCACACCGCATCATAGCAGCCGAGGCGATGTTGAGGTCTCTACTTTGACGGCCTGAGAAGGTGCTTTTTCACGACCCGCTTAAAGGACCCAGGATTGAAGGAAGAAGGAAACACGTGCCTTGGCAGAGAATTCCATGCCTTGGTCGTTCGGCAGAGGTATGAGGACCCAAACTTGTTGGTACGCGCTCTAGTCGACCGTGTAAGGATGGCATCTGAGCCCAGCACGCGTTGTTCTGGATAGGAAAGGGGAGGGTGGGATAAGGTGGAAAAACTCTTCAGAGCAATCCCCGTGGTATATTCTGTAGAAACATGCCAATGAGGCAATGTGATGGTACTAATGAACTGGTTCACCCAGAGAGGTATTCGGTAACTCTCATAAATCGGCTTGCGTAAATGCAAGTTAGGATATGTGAGTAAAACTCTTTTAGTCTGGATGAAAGGTACGCTATGTCCTTTACTGTTTCTCTTACAACGCGTGTACGAAATTACATGATGATCGGTCAAGTACTTAAGGCAAGAAAGCATAACAAACAAACTCACATTCGCATTTATAATATTAGTTATATTATGCAAATGATATATCGAGCCTTTCCTGCCATTTTAGTGCAACCGACAAAGACCAAATTTTACAGGAGAAGGTATTTTTTAAATATTTTTATACAGAAATGTGCTAATAAAGTAAAATTTGATGTACATTAATGATTATAAATGTCTAAAAATCATTAATGTACATCAAATTTTACTTTATTAGCACATTTCTGTATAAAAATATTTAAAAAAACCTTCTCCTGTAAAATTTGGTCTTTGTCGGTTGCGCTAAAATGGCGGGAAAGGCTCGATATAGTTCAAACTAGAACCATTGACACGAAGAAGAAGAAGAATATTAGTTATAAATGGGCATGTGAGCTTTTGTTATTGACGTGTCCAGAAATGTCAAATCATTTTAATGGAAATAAATATTTTTGAATTCGACTTTGACATACAAGAAATCGGCGTAAGAGATGTGGTACACAACGTTTTGCTGAGTAAGTATCTTATCCTATGTGGGGGCTAGTCAGTGCAGACCGGCGACACTTCGACCTAGTGGGATCTTTTGTGTCGACACTCTCCCAATAACGACTTCCATAGATGTTCATGGCAGCCGGGACCAACGGCTTAACGTGCTTTCCGAGGCACGGAGCAGGCGATAATTGTCAATCAATACGCACATAATTTCGAAAAGTCATATAACTTCCGAAAATCAGAGGTGCTCGACGTGGTTTCGAACCCGAGACCCTCAGCATTGCAGTCTGTTGGTCTCCCAACTGAGCTATCGCTGCTTGCACTGAGTAAGTAATTTTGTCTTTTATGTATCATTCACATAAATTTTATTTATTTTCCAAAGGTTAGGAAATAATAACAATAGACTAAAATATCTTACGAATGTATATCTTTTGTATACCTTTACAATTAATTAGTATGTAGGAATGTCATTGAACTCGTACTATTACTACAACTCGATTTTGGTGAAATTATTTATCTGTTATTTATTCGGGCACGGCAACGATTGCCGGTTCCTAGTTATAATATGTTACACAAAAATACATGCCAACATTACTATATTATCAATTAATATTAAATAATGTTTTGTCACATGAACCACAATAAGCATAACATGCTAAACATTTATACGAATTAAAATCTTTGTCATTCGACAACATTTACTAATGTTTCCAAATTCTAATCCACAAATCCTGTTAGCTAATGTAGTAATCCTATTACGATACTTCAGGTTAAAACAAAAGCTACGACAACTTTTGTCACGGGCGCCGCCAGAATTACTTTCAGGGAGGTGCATCTGCATCTAAACATTACACTATTAACTGATATAAAATATAGAATTATACATGTATAATGTCCTCCAGACCGAATTTCGGTCACGGCGGCCAATCTTAACGGAGACTGGCCATCGGCGCAGGAGATATTATAGTGCACAAGTGTGTGCGCAAACACGAGTGCACTCTCTGTTCCCTAACTCTCATGATCCGATGGGGTGAGTAATCCGACACGAACGGAGAGAGATCAGGCGCAGGACCAACGGCTTTACGTGCTTTCCGAGTATATCATGTAGATAAATGTAATGTCAAATTCAAATGCAGGTATATTATTGAATGTATTTCGCACATCGAAAATGAAAACATTCTATGTACCTATTTCTTTTCCTGACAGAGGGGTGCGAGTGCACCCCCTTGCACCCTGCTGTCGGCGCCCATGACTGTTGTTGACATCCACATTTCATGTTAAAAAGCAGGAATAGGTAAATTTGTGCTACAGCCTGACAAGAATTCTTGGAATGACAGATATAATTGAACACCTAACTGCCGGTGTGCCACTGCTCAATAGATTAAATCCATTTCTGTTTTTTTTATGACGAGGTTCATTACAATAACTCATATAATATCTAATTGATCACATAAGATATATGAGTGAACTGATATTTCAGAAACAATACATACATTCATAGATTCACGCTTGTAAATCGCCAAAACGGAATACAATGGAGTGTTATACACACATTTTACCAGTTGTATTTATAGGTCCGTTGTAACATAACGCAAGTCTATTGCAGTCTTCAGAGCATATTGACAGAGCGTGCTGCGACTATTATTATTATATCAGAACACCCTAATAGCTCTGCTCTACCTAGGCATCTAACTCGGGATAAGACCAACGAAGCAGTCATATAAACAAAAAAATTTCTAACAAGATTTCCGTGAGAATAACGAACCTACATGAATTTCGATCTTAAACACCAAACGCCGTGAACTGTAAACTCTGCTGGGACTAAAAGCCCGACCCGTCCCTACCTGGAAACATTGATGTTATCAAGGTAATACATTTAATATATCAAGGTACGATGTACTATTCAATAGCAGTACCTGATTACCTGATAACATTGTGCTGTCATTTTTGTCTAAGGTGAATTATTCACTCTGAAATAGCAACATTTGCAAACAGTAGTTAGTTAAACAGAACAGACCAACACATTTTTGTTTTAAATTGTTTGTTTTCTGTTCTAGGCTAAATGGATTGTCCTAATATTTCGTACTTTAGGACAATAAAAACACATTTATTAATAATTAATTTCACTAAATAATAATTATCTAACGAATAAGTGAAGAGCATATTACCTTTGTTTGCAAAACTATTGTACATATGTGCATGTTTTCAATTCCTCTGTATCTCAAAGTTAAAGTCAATCATTTATTCATCTAGGTCACTAGGGATCACTTATAAACGTCAAAGTTTAGTCGGTACTCAGTTTACTCAAACATTATTCGACTCTGTTTTGTCAATTGTTAATATCTACAATTTTATATGGCAATGGTACTTCTACAAAACCAAATATGCGACTTTAAAATCGCAACGACAAAATGAGCGAAATTTCAAATACCAACCGTCAATATGGAAACTAAACTATGCCATTAGAAACATATTAAAAGAAATATCTATTTAAACAAGTTTTTAAAAGTAGACGTCGAGATACAGACTCGCTGTTTCGGCTCATAAATGTTAATGAACCTATAACTTATGCAGTAATGATATCATAAATATTGTAGATATCAAAATATTCGTACACTTGCTCTCCGTAAATGAGAAAAGTATGAAAATGGTAAAGATACTGTTTAATGTATTTGATACAACATTATGACCTACATACAAAAACGCTTAGATGGCGTTTGTCTTAGCTTTTTTATATAGGTAGGTTTGTGGAACTACAACAAATGAAAGATAGTATTGCCTTCAAATTAGCAAAGTATAGCAATATAGGTAACGTTACAACAAAAAATAACGTTTTACCAGAAGATGTCACACACAAAAAAGAAAAGGAAAATAAAATAAAGAAATCATTCGGTCGCTCTTTTGAAACAGTGATAGTCAGTTTTATAGTATACTAGCTTTTGCGCGCGGCTCCATCCGCGTGGTACCTTGAGTAGCCTATATCCTTCCCCAAGTTTTAAACTATATCTGTACCAAATTTCATATAAATCGGTTTAGTGGTTTAGCCGTGAAAAGGTAACAGACAGACAGACAGATAGACAGACAGAGTTACTTTCGAATTTATAATATTAGTAAGGATTTAAATGACAGTAAATAAGTAACTATGTATGTCACTATGCAATATGGTCGAGTCTAGTTATATATCCATTGCGCTACTGCCGTTTTATCAAAATATATTTTATTAAATTTGAATTAAAATGACAAGTATAGTAATATACAAAACCCAACCACGCTTTACTGTGGTTGACTCTGATCTTCTAAAAGAAGGAGAAGTAAATAAAGTATGATTTAAACCTCGCGAAATGCTTGAAATTGCCATGTCCGCGGGAATTTCGTTGGAATTGCAACTTCGTGTAAAAATTTTAAATCAATCCATCGAATACTTTTCGTGTTTTGCGGACACAGACATACAAAAGCTGATGTATAATGTAAAAAGATAGATTATTTAAAGATATGTCTAGCACATAATAATTCAATAGAATATAATTATAAACAAACCAAATATAGTGATCCAGTAACGTCTAAATACCAATACAAAGACTACCTCAACAGGCAATTTAAAAAATCTGTTACTTTAAGATTGCATACAACCTGTTTAGTCAAAGAGTACGGCGCTTACGCAATAGATGCTAAGGTCGTCCAGTCTTCAGTACTTGTAGAAACTATACCCACTTATAATGACCCTTATGATTGTGACATAAGGTTCACATTGTCAACGTTTTATTTATACTGTGTGATGTATTTTACGCTGTTTACGTGACTCAGAGTGGAACTGTGAATGTAGTGTGTCAACTTCGTTGATATGGGCATGTGAGTACCAAGAGAGAAAGCGATTGGGCGGTTTCGTATGTTAATATGTATTGGAGAATTTTGGCGTCGTCAGAATTGGTTGAAATGCATCTTAAAACCGAGCTATTTCTTATTAAAATATTGCTATTATCCATCCAAAACTTAAGTGCTTTGCACTTGTCGGTGTAGCAATCTCCATCTTTTTCTTGCCAATGCCATCTCTTTCAGTTCCTTATAAGTTTCAACTTTCACAACTTCTTTCAGTTCATCGATGTAGGTACCTTTTTCTTGGTGTTCCCCTTTTCCTTCTTCCCTTCCATTATATTTGTGATAAAATTATCATGTCGAATTAGGTGTCCTATAATTTTAATCCTTCTGTTCTCTATGTGTTTAAAAATTTCACGTTTTTCATTTACTCTGATCAATATATCTCTATTAGTAACTTTTCCTGTCCAGGGCACTTTCTCCATTCGACGCCAGCACCACATCTCAAAAGCTTCCAACCTTTTCCGGTCTCTCTGTCTTAAGGTCCACGTTTCGTTAGCGTCTAAGGCAATGCTCCAGATATAAGACTGAATTAGTTTTACCGGATATCTTTACTAATTTTTGAAGTGAATAGATGTTTATTTTTGTGTAAGGTCTGTTTTGCAATCGCTTTTCTAATTTTTATGTCGTCCTATCGTCTTGTATCTTCTGTTATTCTTTTTTGCTATTGTGGATTATATAAAATGTATTAGTTTTTTTATGGATATCTAGGATCAAGCATTTTTTTATTAGTATACATTGAATGGACACAATAAAATCCAGACTCGAAACAGCTAATAATTGTAGATCGTTTTAAACTTTGTCCCGTATGAGGATCGATTCCCTTATGCATTGGTAATAGCGGGGTGACTTAAACTCTTACACTTTCCATGCCATAATTCTCTTCGACTTTTTCTACCAAGCTTAATGCTTGCTGCGTTGTGTGTTATGATGAATATTTGACATCAATATATATCTAACACAATGGGTAGTCTTAATATGCACTATTCAAACACAAGATCCGATTTTCATTGGGTTAATAGAAGGTGAGCGTACAGGTCGGAGTTCTAGTTGTTACTAAGAATTAATTAACAGAAAAATCTAATCTTACTTTGCTTAATCCGGTAATCGAACACAAGACCTGATGCACAGCAGTCGCGTTCACTACCGCTAGGCAACCAAAGCAAAATTGTTATGTATATTATAATGTCGCAAGAGGAAAATCTAGGCGAACGTTTCTCGATCAGATTGGAGGCGTTCTGGACAAAGGCCAGGTTAAGAGCTCCTTGAACCGACGGGCGTGTATGAGGAATGTGACGAAAGTGAATGAAGTCAGAGAAGTGTGTCAGGATCGTAGCAAATGGAAATCCGTAGTCTCTGCCTAGCCCTCTGGGAAACAGGCGTGAATCTATGTATGTATGTATTATAATGTTCGTCGCGTGACGATATCAAGGAAGACTCGACCCAGGATTTCGGAAGCAATTAACTGTTGAAAATGAAACGGCAAGGGTATATAACATTCATAATCCCCAATTATTTTAACATAATGCCATGCATGTCCCATGCAATACTAGCGACCTCTGTACCATCTACTAGGAAATGTTTTAAACTATATTCTGTTAGTTTCTGGTATTCAATTTCTGTAACACTTTGCCTGGCAATCAGGGAATCGTATCTCTTATTCGTGTAGTTAAGTTCATGCTCAGGACTAACTAAATCAGACTGTTTGTTATTTTCTAGTAGATATTTAGGCAGGGATCTAGCCCTGATTCAATTCGAAGTAAAAACTTTACTATAGTTCTTAACTGTATAAATATAATATCAGCCTTATATATAAACTGTTCCCCTGCTGGGTGCTGGGTACTGGGTCTCATTGTGAGAAGGTTTAGGCCATTGTCCACCACACTGACTCAGAGCAGGTTGGCAGCCATCACACTTGAGAACATTATGTAGAACTTTCAAACATGCAAGTTTTGTCATGATGTTTTCTTTTCCATTAAAGCGAGCGTGTTAAAACGCTCATAACTTCGAAAAGTCAGAGAACACCGAGGCCATCGCTTATATTCTTGACTATTTTATCTAATTTTATATAATTATATCAAACTGTCTGAAAGCTATCTTGGTGGTATGTTTTATGTTTACATCCAAGCGGTAGGGCTCTATTTCGACGCCCCATCAAATAAAATTATTTAATTTTGTTAAGAATTAATTAGTAGCACCACAGAGTCGTGCAATGTGCACAGTAGAAAATAATACTAAACCTGACAGTTCAAGTCTCAGCTCCCATATTGCATACGACCTAAAAACAAAAGAGCTACCTTCTTCTATCTACCCCTTTGACGATATACTCGTGTAAGTCTGTGTATATCAAATAGCAATTTACCGGCAAATACGAACGCTGACCAGCTATTTTCCTAGAAAAGTCTTAGCCTGTACTCCAAATATAAAATTTCCGGCAATTCTCTTGTCCGACAAGGATAGAGATTTTCAAAGAAAACCTCAGTTTTAAGACCCGGATATCTTATACATAATGAGAGACGTAGACGAGATTCATTTTTGTCAGTAAAATTCCCTTAAAGGTCGAAACGGGAGGAAATTTCCCTCTCTTTGTCTTAGGATAACGCTTATGTATCGATTGGTCGTTTATACTGAACGTCATTAACAGGTTTAAGTGGCTCGAAATCGGTTCCTTTATACGAATAAAAGTGAAGTAAGTATACTGTTCTTTTATTCAAAACTATGGAAGACAATTACGGAGTAATCTATATAGCATTAGTACGTTAATTTAATTTGAAGTTTAATGGTAAGCAGTAATGTGGGTAGTATGCTACTATCCTTATAACCTAACTAATACAAATCTATTCTATACAAATAAATAAAATTAAAGTGTCTGTTTGTAATGTCAAAATAACAGCCTTTCATCTAATGCATATGAAAGTATATAAGGTACCTATTTATACTAAAACATCTATTTTTTTTATTTTTGTCCGTCTGTCTGTTTGTTCCGGCTAATCTCCGAAACGGCTGAACCGATTTTGACGGGACTTTCACTGGTGGATAGCTGATGTGTTATAAGGAGTAACATAGGCTACTTTAATTTTAGAAAAAAAATAGGATTCCGCGGAGACAAACACTTTTTAGTTAAAATCTACGCGGACGAAGTCGCAGGTAACAGCTGGTGTATTATAAATGCGAATGTGAGTTTGTTTGTTATGCTTTCACGCCTTAAGACTGCGCCGAGTGTAAGACGCGGTTGGACTGAATGACAGAGCTCGATATTCAAATCGGCGCGCGGCCGGCATAGTAAAATTGTATGGAGGATTTGAAGTGCTTTTTTGATAAATATGTATTTTTATTGTCAACCAATAACTTATTAATATTAGGGACGGACAAATTGTAATATAACTATTTGTTTCGTTTAAGCTGTAAAATAAAATAGATTTCTACTGTTATAATCTAAAAATAACGTAACAGGAGCTTACGTTTTTGCATTTTTCTAGCAAATTTACGTAATTTTGTAGGCGAAAATATTAATTATTTTAAGTTTTTTACACGAGGTAATTGTAAACATATTCATTGTTATGGTAAATGTATATTTTATATTTGTATTAAACAAAACGTGTTGATTTTATTTACTTAACTCTGACCGCCTGTTTTGGCACATTTCGCTCGGCGCAGTCTTAACGACTAGACCGATCACCGGGAAATTTCGCATACACGCTGTCAGGGGTATAGAGAAGGACATAGGATACCTGCGTGCAGAGAAAAAGTACTGTTCCTGACTGACGTACATTAACGCGTGCATAGCCGTGGGCAAAATCTAGTCGTACATGTGAAAGTAATGTTGTCTTTTGATTACCTTTTCCCAACTAAGCGGCTAATGGAATCTTAATGAAATTTGGCAAGAAGATAGATTATATCCTAGGGAATACCTTTTATACCGGTAGGTGTTCCCGTGGGATTCATGTGAGTAAAGCTGTAGGCAGAAATTAGTATTATTAAAGGGGATTAAATATAATGATCATCAAAAATACTAATTGGTCAGCAAATATTTCACAGCATAACGAGCATCTATACGCCTCAAATCACTGCATTTCGTCTCGGCAGTGTTAGGTTATGTTAGGTTCCTTTCTTAAATCCACCCAAAAAGTAGTTTGATCTCTTTAAAGTTTGCTAGCCATGAGTTGCTGATCAATTAGCTATTTCTGCTCACAGATTATATTTTTCTGCTCACAAAAATACCAATACTATGCTAACCATTTAAATAACACCCATATTAAAGACGAAGAAACGTGAAGATGTTTGCATATTTGTAACTCATTCACGTGGTATCTGTTAACGGATTTGGATGAAACTTAACGAACGTGTAGATCATATACTGGAATAACATATTGTACTTTATATTTAGGACATGTTGACTATAAATACGGAATAAATTAAAGGCACGTTGTATTTAACTCTTGTGATTGATTATCTTAGGCTGGACAGTAACTAGTAATAAAATATTATAATACAATAAGTAACAATGATCTTTGTCAACTTTTGCTGTCAATTCGCGATTGACGTAACCAATAATCCAATCGGCTGAAGGAAGATATTCGATAGGCACAACTTATTCACGTAAAGTACCTATAGCAAACTATTTCAATACAGCCTTTAATAGCGACGAAATCCGATCGTAAACAGGTATCTACCTATCCCGACTTTTATCGGATTTCCTCGATACAGATAAAATATGCAATAATGATCGAGGCACGTGTATTGTGTGAAGAACTGAACAGACAATGAAATATTGAGGCTACGTTTACTTAGCTACATATCTTTTAATACATTTAACACGGTTGCCATGGCAACACCCAATTATTTGCGATCATTAATTTTAACTTCCAATTATTTGAAAATAGCCTACCGATGCTGATTAAAATAGCTTTAACCTTGTTTCCTCCTCCTAGATGTTAGGTTAGGTGTACACACTGGCTTTTTACCAGTCGAGTTTTTGAGCCACATTGACAAAGGGCGAGCCTAAAGTATATTTCTCGGCCCAGAATCCGATCAGAATTATGAAGAATGACAAAGTGTTTGGTTTTAGTCTCTGCATACATATTTTGGCTTAGGCCTGTATATTTTTGAAATGATATCATCCACATTTAGCCATATTTTAAAGTCCTCCGTAGAAGCCGGAGAGCCTACTAATAACTCATACCTATAGAATAAATAATATAATTTAAGGCAAAATAAAATTTAACCTTATCACGATCAGCAGATAACAGGCAATTCTAAGTTTAGGCATAATGTAGGCTGCCCTTTGCCCACAACACTTTTATCGAGCCAAGGCAACTGATCTTTTTATATTATTAGCTTTGACAGTTGCCTTTAAATGTCATCCTTGGGTTTCAAATTTAGAACTTTAATTCAATTGAAGTTTACGAAGTTTTGTCATCAGTCATGTTCTATTTTCGAATATTAGTTTGTACAAGTTAGTGATGATAGTTACATCTAAGCCCAAAAGCCAAGTCTGTTCTGTTAAATTACTTTTTAATAGGCAGAGGTGTAAAACCACTTATTTTCGCCAGCTATGCTCAAATCTTATGTGCAGTTAGTTCAACAAGAATAATTCAAAACTCCGTACTGCTACTGATAATTTCATGACAGAATAACCCAGCAATACTACCGTGACCAGATAGGTCACGGTAGTATTGCTGGGTTATTCTGTCATGAAATCCACCAATCAGACGTTGTGCAAGTGCTCTCAATTATTACCTCGGACCGACAAGACAGTCATAAACAAATTAATTTAAATTCAATTATAGCGACTGCTTATCATTTAAATTTTAAAAAAGCGGCGGTCCTTTACATTATTGTCTCAGACACTCCATTGAAATCAATCAACTGCATTAAATTCGTATAGATTGTTAATTTAAAATGACGATCTGACATTTTCTATATTTGTTTATGCATGTGCATGATATACAGGCTAATAGAAATATTTAAATTTCGAACATATCACTTGAAGTCTTAAAACACTACCTATTTTCTATAAAAAAATAAAATCGCTACATATTTTTTGATTTTTAAAATTCCATTCTAGAACTTTTTATACAGACACATACTAATCTACAATTGATAAAAATATATAGGTAGCTAAAATCCACATTTTTAAAGCTTTCTAACAACAAAAAATGCGCAAGTCTTCGTTAATACCAGACGTGATTTAATAAATCGCAATAATTATACACACATTCAATTCAGTTAGTCCCCGATCAGGATGAAAAACGAACCCGTTCTGTATCCAGGCTACCAAAATATATTCATAATCCCTCTTACCTATTAAATATACAGAGAGGGATAAGCAGGCCACCTCGTATTTATTTTATTTCTAGATCTGCATGTAACGTAATACGTTTATCGTACCCTTCGGAAAGGTTTCAGGCGAAGGTATAACCCGACCAAATAACGAAGTTAAACCTGAGAATATAATATGAATTACTAGGGAAATACTGAGACCAATAAAATCCGTAACGGCTCCATTTTAATGTGAGAATAGCTGGAACACCGCTTTATAGACGTTATAACTGGCTAAATTTATAGCGCCTTTATTATTAATATAAAGTTGATTTCTATGAATAAAACTATGCTTTCGCGTACTCGAGGAACAGTGTGGAACACTGTGGAACTAATTTTCGATCCACTTTTCTTGGTCGCATTGTATCTAAATATCAGAATGTACGAGTATTTTGTTCTTTCTCAAATTTTATAAAGAAATTTGGACAATTTGCGGTTTATGGAAATTTTTTCGGCCCGATTCCAATATCAAGAGACGAGTCGTTTTAGATATGCAGAATAAAGTAGTAATAGACATATTTTTCATAGAATATATGTCAAAAACTATCTAATAGACTTGTTTCTTAATAAAAAACCTGTCTTAGTCAGTACAATTAGTCAGTAAAGAGTCTTTGACAAGGTCTATCTGTAAATTTGTGAAGAATTGTGTGTCAATCAAGGTATTTCTTTCGGAGAGACCCATGGAGCTTTATATTTCCTTCCTTAAATGATAAGCAATTTTAGTTAAAAATTATACTTTTCTTGTTAACCTCTCCAGCAAATTAAAAAGCTTGTCTCAAGAATGAGTTTATGGCAGCAAACCCACGGCATCTCGATCGCGAATTAGGTACCATGACCTTCAGGCAACATTTTGTTACCAAAAAAGAGTCGTTCAGTCAAATTAGGTAATAGCTAATTGACCTACAGAAAAGCAGCTACTTATTGCGCTTCTTCAATGTCATGCAAACGCATCATATAACTTGTATTGCTCGTTGCGTCATGAGCGCCGTTTTTATTTTTTTTACACAATTACATATAAGTACATATTCATAACTAATATTTATTTACTTTATACTTACTTACCTATTACCTACTTTTTCAATGTATTCTTTTAATAAAATAGTATATATTATGCCATATTTTCTTTCGTGCTATCTATATATGTATTATTTATTTCTTTATTTTGAGTGCACTATTGGCGGACCAAACGTCAATAATTGTGGTGTTCGCTGAAAATCAGCGCTGTGTAGTGCTTGCAGCAATGCAAGTGCCACAGCATTATGCTGAGCGCATCACCGTTGTTTTTGTGCCGTCAGATGGGACGTGCATCTGCACATAAACATTTTAATTGTTTTTAACATTTCTTTATACTTCCATATTTTTAACTTTTTGTTATACCCGCATTCTATAATAATTGATGATGCATGTCATGATAGTACAAAAATAAAAATCTTTTCATTTTCATTTTTCATTTTCATTACTCATCATGATCATCTCAGCCGAAAGACGTCCACTGCTGCACATAGGCCTCCCCTAAGGATTGCCATACAGACCGGTCCTAGGCTTCGATCAAATATACCATAGATGCACATTCTCATACAAAAACCGCGTCAATATGTGGCACTGACCAGTACTACTTACTTATAAGTGTCTGCATTTATTATGCAATCCAGTATATAAACCGGAATAACCATTGAACGCCCACTGAGAAACATTTTGTAATAGTGTAGTTAAAACGCGTCAATGTAAAGCGTCCTAAGTGTGTTACTCGCGATACGCAAGCGTACTAAATATATGGTACGGTCTCTACCGTAGTAGTGGTGTCGATTCGCTCTCGCTTACGGGCAGCGCACGCAAGAGTGAGTGGGACAGGTGCATAATATAGCGCATACGACTGATTTATGCACAGTTTTGTTGGGGCCGTTTTTCGAGCGACGATCGTGCATCTATGGTATATTTGATCGATGGTCCTAGGCCATTACTTTATCTTTAAAAATATGTACGGCATTAATAACAACACATTCTTGTAAACAAAAATAATATGGTGTTTAAATAGTTTTCTTATTGTTTCTTTTTTCGTATATTTTTCTTTTTCTTTCTATCTGGACAAAGGCCAGGTTAAGAGCACCTTGAACCGACAGGCGTGTATGAGGAATGTGATGAAAGGGAATGAAGCCAGAGAAGTGTGATAGGATCGTAGCAAATGGAAATCCGTAGTCCCTGCCTACTGCCTACCCCTCTAGGAAACAGACGTGAATCTATGTATGTATGTATGTTTATTTTTGTATACGGTTACATTGACTACAACATCTGTTCCAAAAATAGTAGTTCCGAGTCTGGGTGTTCCTTATATCCGTTGTTTCGCACTTCAGGATTCATACCTAGTGTAGGAGTCTTCTATAAAAGGAAGTCCATTTTAAGTCAAATATCTTTACTATTTTCCATAGCAGTTTGCACAAGCAAAATACTACGTCTTCTAAATCGAACTATATATAACGCACACAGAGAAAATATAACGAATGACGTCATAAAACTATCTAACCGAGCAAACATTCTGTGGTAAGAGCGAATTTGTCGCGTCTGTGACGCAATATAACAAACTAGATCAAAAGTATTCATACAACATACATCGTTTACTGCTTGCCATTCAGTTTTTCATACTTATGAATAAATACCTCTATGTCAAGGCAACAACAACGAAGGTTCTTAGCCTCATTTATATATTTACGATTAGATTTTGCCCGCGGCTTCGTTCGCGTATATAATTATATGTTAGGTTAATAACATTTATTTCTTCTAGATAAAAGGTATTATATATCATTTTTTGTTCCCCTGACGACGTGTATGAGAAATTTCATGATGATCGGTCGAGAAGTTTAGGCGTGAAAGCGTAACAAACAAACTCACATTCGCTTTTATAATATTAGTTACGATTTACGCTTATTTATTCCTAAAAATTAACCTTTTCGATAGCCACTTATAAAATTTATATCTAAATATATAACTGTCATAATGTTACTCATTTCGGTTTCTACTCTACTGTTCTATGGTTCATTAGTGCATGCAGTGGCTGCCTTCAAAGGTTAAACAATCAACAAAAACCTACAAACATCTAATTATAGTCATGTATTGTTGTTATAACCACTGGCGGTCCTTAAGTTAATAAATAAAGCGGTGGGCAGAAGTGTTCTACAACATTTTATCATCAACCACCATAGATCCAACGTAATTAGGGATGGGAATGTTGGTCGTCCAGCGCCGAAATGTGCGTACGACATTGTTGCTAAAGCCTGAATTAAATTTGCGTTAGAGCGTGGAGAGTGGCACAAACAATAATAGGCCTTTAAGCAGAAATAGATTAAGCCAGATTATGGATGATGAGGCAGTCAAGTTTTGACTGCACGAATGGCCTATTGGTTAGAGTGGTCGCCTCACCACTAAAACTGCGCCAAGTGTTGCAGTTTTAAATCCCACACGGGACAAAATATTGTGTAATATTGACTTATGTTTACGCAAATGTTATGGTCAGCGCCGACTGACGGAGTGGCGGCGAAGAGACTAATTAAGTAACAATTTAAATTCAACCTAAAGTGCTTCAGAATACGACTGTATTTGGTACAACGAAATAAAATGACCGCGCTTTGAGTCGCTCGCCGACATTTTATTTCGTTATACCAAATACAGTCGTATTTTGGAGTACTTTAGGTTGAATTTAAATTATTACTGAATTAGTCTCTTCGCCGCCACTCCGTCCGTCGGCGGTGACCCTTATACATTGAAATTAAAACTACTTTATACGGATTAGTCTCCCTATGATCATGGCTGCTGTAAAGCAACCGAGACGTCGGGGAAAAGTATAAACTTAAATATAAATAGTTATAATTAATTTAAATAGCTTAAATTGTAGTAGATTTCAATTATAATAGTAGTGTTATAGTTCAAAATTATGTAATACAAGTGTTCCAAAATAAACAACGCGATAAAATCCGCATAAAGTAATTTTAATTTCAAAAAATATTGAATGATTTACAAATGTTTTTTCCGAGTCTGGATGAACTTTGTGTCCGTTGTTTGAATGTTTGTAAAGCCCCCGCGATATGTAAACTATTTTTTGTGCGGGAGTTTCCTTCTTTTAAAAGAAACAGAAACCTATTGACATATACTGGGTACATTCTAAATGCCGAGCTGCTATTACGTTTAATAACAGCATAGAGTCCGGTAGACGGCTGTAGGCTTGTAGAACATAGGCCCTAATAGCAAAGCTATCGAGAATATAGGCGTGAGACTGTATAAATACTAGCTTTTGCGCGTGGCTCCGCCCGCGTAGTACCAACATCAATATAAAGTAGGCTACAACCTTTCTACCTCTAAACTACCTCTGTTCCAATTTTCATCTAAATCAGTTGAGTGGTTTAGCCGTGAATATATTATAACAAATAGACAGAGTTATTTTCAAATTTATAATATTATTATAAGTAAGGAATATAAAGATAAAAATAAAGTTGATAAGCAATTAGAATAGATATTCCTTAATTAATCTTTTCGGAGTCTTTACACAGATTAATTAAACCATTTCCACCTCTGCTTTAAAGGATATCTACGTGAAGTTTTCCCATTTAGATTTCAATATCGGATTACAATTATAGAACTGAACATTTTCATGGAAAATTTTAATTGGAGAAATTCGCCGGCGAGCTTGATAAAGTTTTTCTTTTTCCTTGTTTTATTTGTGGATTACATTCTTGTTCTGATGGTAAAATATTAATTTTCAATATGAATTTTATGCACACTTGTATTGTGATCATTTTCTTGTGAAAGTAATTGAGTTATGTATCACAGTCTCACGACTTCCTCCCATCCCTAAAAGGGTAGAAACAGGTGTATTGCACTCATTTCACCAACTTTCGAATTTAGGTTCCATGGGAGCGAGCCTATTGTCATCTATCTGGCACAGTTCTGGACTTCGTACTGCTACTAAGATTTTCTCCAGAAGTGGTCGAGCAGTGTTATTCGATTTTTTAGTCCATGCGAGCCAAAGCCCTCAGAGCTTAGACCTCATGCAGAGCAGTTGCACTGCAGTTCACTAACATTGTGCCACCGAAGCAGTCTCATCATTTCCTTCTTCACCCTAGCCTTTATTATTCCCAACTCACTTGGGGTCGGCTTTCTAGTCTAACCGGATTTGACTGGATATCAGTTTTTACACGGAACGGCTGCCACCTGACCTCGGCAACCCAAAGGCTAACGATACCCTAAGGCTAGTGTCAGGATATTAGAGGACACTGACTTCCCAATAACGACTGCCATAGATGTTCATGGCACCCGCGACCGACGGCTTAACGTGCTCTCCGAGGCACGAAACAGGCGATAATTGTAAATCAGTCTAGTCTTTTATCATCTATTATTAGATTGATACTATATAGCTAGTCTACGCGCGGGGCTTTGCCTGCATATGCATTTCTTGGAAGAAAAATAATATAAAGTCTATCAGAAACGCTATGAGACACCTGTATAATATACATAGTTAAACAACTTCTACGTAGTTTCAACTTTCTTAATAAAACCGTAAAAACAATTTTACTACATTACAAACTTTGGATCCCCAGTTCACCCGCTTACGGGTGTGTGGATTTATTGAAAACGCTAATATACGTGTCTGTTTATGTACTTTATAGAATATCTCTTGGAAGTTTCAACTTCATAAGACCATCCTAACTTTTCTACATACATACAAACTTTGAATCTCCAATTTACCCCGCTAGTACTCTAGTAAAGCGGGTTTATAAATATTATTATTATTATTGAAATCTTTACAATACATTTTTCATTTTTAAATATACATATATGAAAATACATTTAAAAATACAAAATATATGGTACCCCACCGGCATCGGGAACAGGGCCCAAGCTGTCGGCGGTTAGGGGTCCAGAGAGAGGAACCTCCTCACTATGCGTGCCGTATCGCGGAGGACTGCCTTCTGCATCTGAGTCTTGACCCAAGCACCTAACGCGAGCCTCTTAAGATGTTGGTCGAGGCTCTTGGCTATTATTATTATTATTAATTGCATACAACTGTAATATCAGTCCTGCATATAACCTGGCCCACTGCTGGGCACGGGCCTCTTCTCAATATAAAAAGGGTTAGGCCTTAGTCTACTACACTGGCTCAGTGCGGATTTGCAGGCTTTACATAAGAATATTGTGGAGAAATATTTCTTTCAGCGATCATTTCTCACACGTACGTGCAAACTCTGTAATGAACTGCCTGCTTCCGTATTTCCCGAGCGCTATGATATGTCCTTCTTCAAACGAGGTTTAAAGAAAGTTCTTCTTTCACGGTAGGCAGCGGCTTTGCTGTGTCCTGACATTGCTGAAGTCTATGAGCAGCGGTTACCACTTTCCATCACGTGGGCCACTTGCTCGTCTGCCACCAATGGCAATAAAAAAAGGCGCAGTCTTTGGGGACTGCCGGTAGAAGTGAAAACTTTAATCCTTGATCATAAACACTTCTTTATAAACCAAAAATAATTAAAAAATGGAAAGCGCTCGATGACGATGACGCGAGTTCCATGATTTTTGTTCACCGAAGAAGTGCTCAACGCGCCTAAAGAAATCTCACTTCAAAAAAATCACAGGAAAGCAGGTTTCCTCACGATGTTTTGCTTTATCGTTAAAACGATAATTAACTCTTGATTGCGCACATACATCACATTGAAAAGTTAGAAGTGCATGCCTTGGGATTGAACTGGAGACATCTGCCTGGTAGTCCAACGGTCTTCCATCAGGCTATCGCTGCTTCACACAACTAGTACTTCCTTAATAAGATAGCTACAAGACATACAACAATCTAAGCTCATTTAATGAATAACAACAAAAGTAATCTCAAAGTACACGTTTAACACGTTCGCTGTCCAATGACTTCAAAGGAGTCACGTTTGTACCAAACTCATATGTCCATAATCCAAAAGCAAATTCGATGCTTTTTATTTCACTGGACGTATGAATAAGAGCAAAAAGATTTTCATCGACGTATGGTTAGATAACAATTGGCTACCGAAAATTCAGCCCGTAGCATTTTTTATATTTTATTGTCAAGTTAGGACGAAATTGTAGGTGGACTTACGAATACATTTTTAACTTTTGTTCTGGGACAGACAACGTGCAAAACTTAATTGTACCCGTTCCACTGCATGTTGTTAGTTAAACTCAATTTGTGCGGGTGATTCGAGGAACGCATGTATGGTGTCGAGTATAATTGCCACCAATCTTAATAAAACGCGCAGTAGTGGGGGCAGGTGTGAAGAATTAACCGCTCTCGACCTTTTTATTACTGCAGTGGCTCGCATCTGCCGGCGCTCTAGTCAGGAAATGTGCATTGCTTTCTATTAGAGATGATTCAATGCGCACCTGATTCACAGCTGAATAATGTCGGATTTTATTTTGAATAAATGTTGTGTATATAAGGTGTAAACATGTTTTATAATTTGTTATTAGGGTGTCTGCACTAAATAATAATAATAATATTCTACCACATACACACAACACCATCTAGCTCAAACTAAGCAGAAGCTCAGTGTGTACTCTGTGCGTAGTGGTCAGTGTAACCGACTACCACGTCTGAGGTCGCGGGTTCGATTCCCGCACATGTCAAACATTTGTGTGCATGAACATGGATGTTTGTCTTGGTCTGGGTGTTTCTATGTATAATATGTATGTATCTACAAAAAAAAAGTATATATTTATGTTTATCCATTGTCTAGTACCCATAGTACAAGCTCTGCTCAGTTTGGGCTAGATGGTGTTGTGTGCATGTGACAGAATATGATATTATATTATTATATTATATATAATAATTGTAATAACATTTATTATGCAGTCCAATTTCGATTACACATTAACATTGATAGCTCGATTAGGCAAAGCCTGTAAAGAGGCGAACAGTTTTTATAATATTAACATGTTAATAACGATACTTTTTGTCTAAGATTGCGTTCCTGTTGAATTCACTCGAGCAAAGTCGCGGGTAGAAACTACAAGTAAATAATAGGATTAAGTCAAATAACTTTATTTGGACCAACTTCAGAGACCTCTAAAAAGCTATGTCTATTTAATTAGAGTTGTTCGTTAATGGATCCCGAAGTAAATTAAAGGTTAATGATTTTATAAATTGTTTCCATTTTAGTTGAAAGATACGACACGACGGGTTTATCGTATTTGTTAAATAGAAATCTTTAAATAAATAAAGGCATAAAAGTTATCGTGAGTCCAGTACATTAATATGACCTGAGTTTCATAGGTCAGGGCTTACATGCCCCATGCCATGTTATATATTCATTCCTTTGTTTAAAAATAATAATGCTAATTTATTTTTGTTTAATATCACAACTTTATTCCAATGTGGAGAAAGATTTTAAAACATTTAAACTTTGGACAAAAAACTATACCGAAAATCCAGCAAACATACGATTTTGTCTAGTGTGGTAATGGAATCCACTACACACGGTACACTGGCTGTAGTAAAATAGCCAAGGAAACAACAGTATCCTCTTAAGACTGCGCCACGCGTAAGACAGATAATGACAGAGCTCATGCGGCG
Source organism: Catocala sponsa (assembly GCA_963564715.1). Taxonomy (NCBI): domain Eukaryota; kingdom Metazoa; phylum Arthropoda; class Insecta; order Lepidoptera; family Erebidae; genus Catocala; species Catocala sponsa. The sequence continues at coordinate 6,384,593 of OY751337.1, forward strand.
CATATACAAACCGGCGCGCGGCCGCCATAGTAAAATTGTATGGAGGATTTGAAGTGCTTTTTTCATAAATATGTATCTTTATTATCAACCAATAACTTAAATATTTGGGACGGACAAATTGTAATAATAATATATTATAACTATTTATGTTTAATTTAATCTGTAAAATAGAATAGATTTCTACTGTTATAATCTAAAAATCGCGTAACACGAGCTTACGCTTTTGCAAATTTACGTAATTTTGTAGGCGAAAATATTAATTATTTTAAGTTTTTACACCAAATAATTGTAAACACATTCACACACATTGTAAGGTCGCGGGAAGCGGTTGGATGCGGGTGGCCCAAGACCGGTCTGTGTGGAAAACCTTGGGGGAGGCCTATGTCCAGCAGTGGACGTCATTTGGCTGACATGATGATGATGATGATGACATTCATTGTTATGGTAAATGTATATTTTATGTTTGTATTAAACAAAAAGTGTTGATTTTATTCACTTAACTGTGACCGCCTGTTTTGGCACAATTCGCTCGGCGCAGTCTTAAACCACTGCGACTTTAATGCAAATAAATACTGATGCACGAACGAAAACAAACAAAGTTCATATGGTTCATTCACGGCAACTGATCGTAATTAAGAATTATTCGTAAAATTGGCAAATATGTGAATATCAATCAATGTTTTCGCTTATCCATTTATCCCGGTTACAGCGCAGCGTAGACCCTTTAATATAAATAGACAGGTAACATTTTCACATATGTAGTACAAAAGAATGATTTACATTTTCACAGAATACACGAGATAATGCACCTCCAGTTTTATTCACCTTTCTACCCAAATATAGTACCAAAGAGAGCTTTCAAATACCAAATGCCTTACACATGACAAGCATGGTAATCGGGCCAATATCTCCCCAGAGAGAAACCCCTGCTCATAGTACTGGAAATTTATGCACTGACAAGATTATGACTCCAGATTTTAATACTTTTTGCTGACAAGGGTGGAGAACCAAGAAATATTATGTGTACACTTTATTATGCCCGAAGTACATAAGCACAAGCAAATAGAATCTCACGTTTTGCAATACAGACGCAAAAATTCTGACAATGACAGTCCCACAATACAGCCATCGAGACGTTTATAATAGGAACGAAAAAAATTCCATTGTTAATGGATATTACTTCGTAAATACAATATTATCTAAGGAAACCGCACAAGACATTCTAGATGAATTTCTGGTCAAAGAGGAACCTAGTCAATGGGCTCGCGTAACTTCTTAGGAATTCAACTAAATGAAGTTTGGGTTTCTATATCTTATCTTATCTTATGTGGAGGCCAGTCAGTGCAGACCGGCGACACTTTGACCCAGTGGGATCTTTTGTGTCGACATTCTCTCAATAAGGACTGCCATAGATGTTCATGGCAGCCGGGACCATCGACTTAACGTGCTCTTCGTGGCACGGAGCACGCGATAATTGTCAATCAATACGCACATAATTTCGAAAAGTTATATAACTTCCGAAAGTCAGAGGTGCGCGACGTGGGTTCGAACCCGAGACCTTCTGCATTGCAGTCTGTTGATCTCCCCACTGAGCTATCGCTACTCTATATGGGTTTCTATATACTATTGTATGATATATAGAAGTCATTAGATATGAGCTTTTAGTTAAGGATGAACATAGTTCATTAAGTACGAGCTCATAAGACATTGTAGTAGCAACAATATTTTGACTTATAACATAAAGTCGTTCTAGCTGTATTTTGGTCAAGGCTATTTCAGTCTCTTCAATAAGAGTCTTAAGAAATTATGTTAGCAAGAAGATTATCTTTTTTTGAGCTATATGTAGACATTATAGATGAGCTTTGGTCAAGGATAAGTCTAGTCCATTAAGCAATTGTGCCTAGGAAATAAAGTAAGTTAAAAAAAATAACGCTTATTCTATTTATAATCTTGTTGGTACCATTGTATAAAAAGTTCTTTCTGTCAATCATAAGACTTACTTTTGAATAAAGCAAAGTGTTATTGGATTTATTCATTAGGAAAATTATAGAAGCGGCACAAAAGCATGAACTTAAAAAGGTCTTAAGATGCCGAGTGCTGCTAGTAACCTTGAAAACAGCGCTCATTATCGGTTTGTGTAGGAGTAAAAGAAAAGCAGTAACTGACAGACCATTGATTTATCAACTATTTTCGGCTGAGAAAAGACAATTCTTAAGTAACAATTTGGAAAACCAGAAATAATTTGTATGTCGCAGGACTCTTAAGAAACATTGAAACAGGAAGTACAAATAATATCTAGATTCAAAAGAACTATTTCTAAAACGTACAATTTTCATGCCTCACAATGAAGGTGTCCAGTTATTTTAAAAACATTATAAATCAGGAATTAGGAATGATGCGAGCCTTCAGGCACGGATGTAATAATACAAGCACTTTGTTTCTATGTTATTGATTTAGTTTCAATACAAAAGTAAAAGAGTATAATAAAAACTGAACACAATATACAAAGCGATATTAAATTACTACCCTACTAACCTTTTGTTGATAAAAATAGAGATAATATAGTTTGATTATTCGAAATAACTGAGCCGCTTTTCCGGAGATACCGTAGATACTTAATGAAGGAAACGAGTTATTAGAAGCCGGAGGCACAGTCAACATTCTCGTTAGCCTTACTTTAAAACCTAATGTCTAGAATTCGTTTATTCTAGACCGACTTTTCGAGTACCTACCAACTTTAGGTTATCAGGTAACCTAAAAAAATAATCTAATTTAGCTATAGAGAAGCTAACAAACAAATTATACAATTCTAACTAATTCTTACTAATTAATTAATAAATTCTTTCGAATCATGATTGAATTATATTACTATATACGGATTTTATCGCGTTGTTTATTTGACACTTTATTACAAAATTTTGAAAAACTGTTACACTACTATAATACTATTAAACTTTACTAATTTAAAACATAAATATAAACAGTATAATAGTATAGTAATAGTATAAATAGTTTTAATAGTTTCAATAATTTAATTAGCTTAAAATTAGTAAAGTTTAATAGTATTATAGTAGTGTAACAGTTTTTCAAAATTTTGTAATAAAGTGTCAAATAAACAACGCGATAAAATCCGTATATAGTAGTTTAATTTCAATGAATAACATTCGCGTAAACAGAAGACAATATTATGAATTATATTATTACAAGCACAGTACAACCCGAATTAATTGTCAAATTCTAAATTAACGCGAGCGAAGCCGCGGGCAAAAACTAGTGTAAAATATAATAATAATATAGTTTATTTCTTATTATTATTCAACTATGTTGTTAAATCACATTTGCCTCCCCCTTTAGAAATAATCAAGCGAGTACGATAGCCTCTAAAAATATACATATTATCTTTCACCAAAACGGTGGTAATTCTCGGCGTTCATTTAGCCGCCTATTATAACGAGATTATTAAATGAGCATCGTTAGCGCCGAATGACGTGGCGTGATGCGTCATCTATCACCGAGCTTTAGACCATTATTGATTCGGAAAAGTCATTATATGTATTTATTTTACTCAAAAGCAATATCATTGGACCATTATTGATTCAGAAAAGTCATTATATGTATTTATTTTACTCAATAGCAATATCATTGGACCATTATTGATTCAGAAAAGTCATTATATGTATTTACTTTACTCAGTAGTGATATCATCACGGTTGTGTACCTGAAGGATAGGTAGACTACACATTTGCGTAGTAATTAATATTAATATGCTAATGATTTTAGAATAATTAAATGTGGTACTTAACTTTTAATTAGGTGACTATACATAATTTGTATAATGTTTGATGCTTATTGTAGGTACATGGATAGAATCTGATTGCATGTAATTCAACGTCTTATTTTTGAGCTCTATAAACAAATTAATATAACATTGAAACTTGATTTAGATACAATGACAAACAAAACCTTTGAAACCTCAAAAATGAAACCTTGTCGCAGGGAATTTTACAGCATGCAACCAACGGACACAAAGACATACAGAAACAACCGTTTGTGGATCACAGACATTTTTGTACCATGTGTGATTCGAATATACAAAATTCGGTATAGTGTCGAGGCGACTACATAGACCACCACGCCATCCGTGTTAAAAAAATATGTGTTGCCAATATCTATACGACGATATTGTTTGTTTGTTATCTTTTCACGCCTAAACCACTGAACCGATCATTCTGAAATTTTGCATATACGTTGACAGGTGTACAGAAACGGACATAGGCTACCTTTCATCCCGAAAAAAAATTACTGTTCCCTAGGAAAATAATAATAACGTTCTTATGATAATAGATGGCGCCACGTGTCTTTCGAATCATGATTGAATTATATTATTACAAGCAGAGTACAACTCGAATTGATTGTCAAATTCTAAATTAACGCGAGCGAAGCCGCGGGCACAAGCTAGTAAAGCATATTTACGTCGAACGTGATTTCAAATGGTGCTGCACAGTTATTTGTGACTGTGTTTATTAACCAGTTAGAGGGTTATGAGATGTGGGTGTGTGCGAATCGTTCTAATGCACCGGTATCCTAGCTAGCATTACAAATGCGCATGTGAGTTTGTTTGTTACGTTTTCACGCCTTAATTACTCAACCAATTGTCGTGAAATTTCGCATAAACGTTGCCAGGAGTGCAGCAAAGGTATAGAGTACCTTTCAACCAGAATGAGTACTGTTCCTGGTGGAAAGAAATTTATTGCAAATCTAGATAAATGCGCGTTGCAAATTGAAAATTGCAAAATCTAGTACATTTCTTCTTGGCCTTTTGTTTTTTTTTATTAAAAAGGCAGCTGTCGCACTAGGAATAATTCCTGTGTCGCGGAGGACTTTACATACATTTAAACAACGGACACTAAAAACATCCGGACTCGGAGCCACTGTTTGTGCATCACACAAAATTTTGCCTCGTGTGGGATTCGAACCCACAACACTCGGCGCGGTGGTAGTGACGATGTAATCACTTTAAACGCTACGCCATCTGTCAACTCTAATACATGGTATTAGATATTTTCAATATAACGTACTGCGTGGTATAACAGTAGTGCATTTCTCCCACGTACGTGCAAGCTCTGGAATGAACTGCCAGCTTCGGTGTTTCCCGAGCGCTATGATATGTCCTTCTTCAAACGAGGTTTAAAGAGAGCTCCTCTTTCACGGTAGGCAGCGGCTTTGCTGTGTCCTGACATTGCTGAAGTCCATGAGCAGCGGTTACCACTTTCTATCAGGTGGGCCACTTGCTCGTCTGCCACCAAAAGCAATAAAAAAAAAAAACACACCGGCACAACAGCTGCGAAAAAAAAAATGTTCTCGAAAATATCTACTTGAAAATAAATTCCGATTTTTATAATTTGCAGCTCAGCATTCGCCTTTCGCTTTCGGCTTGTTATTAGTAAGTAGCTAATAATCTCTGATGCCTTGATGAATTCTGTGACCTTTTAATATTTAAGTCGTTTCAAAGGGAGTTGGTTTTTGAACCAATCGACTTACTCAGCAAATATTGACGGATATCAAATGTTTTGAAGAGTGATTGCGTCTGGCATCCAATAAACAAGCGTATTGATGTTTCATTTAATTTCTATAAATATATTATATATGTACACTTATTTACGTAGATCTATACATACGTATACTCACGTCTGTATGTTCCCGGACAGTTAGATAAAAGTATCTAAGTATACTTCTCTTCGCTTTGATTCAAGTCGTACATTTTACAAGATGAGCCTATTTACCTCTAAGCTAATGCTACTGCTAATTTCCTAACGCATAACTCCAATAATACTTTCCCCGACCTAAGATTCGAACCTGGAAACCTCACGATCAATCGCGTATATAAACGCCAACTTATGCGTACCAGGTATGACGCCAGTATGTGACAAAGTCCCTCACTGACAGCGCAGCACATTAAGAAGCCAAGGCACCCTACCGAACGAAGAAACACTACACAGGGTTGTTTGGCATTCTTTCTTCTGTGAGATGGAAGTACTTCTCTAGCCAGCCTTCTCTAATTCCAGCGAAATTTAAGGTTTAAACATATACCCCGCAGTTCTCGACTTCTCTTTATTACATAGAAACACGATCTTTGATCTTTATACACACAAGATCCCCATGAATAACATTAATTAACAACGATCGTCTTGTAGCTAACATGTCACGGTTAAGGTAATTATTATTTAATACCTAAGATGAGATCATCAGCATACATTTGTTAGAAAACATTTGTCGATTCTTCACCAATTTACATAAAAACCGTTGGATATATTCAAAATCATATTTTTTATTCACACCAGTACTGGTTTGATTATTTAGGTACCTATATAAAGTTATGGCCAGTAACATTTATGTGATGACAAAAAACGTTGGATTTTGAATTAAAAAGTCAACGATGTATTGACACGTGCGCCATGTCCTTAAAAAGTTAAACGTTGTAGCCGTTGGTACGATGGGAAATCCAGACATATTTTCGCTTAATGGAGGGACTAACTTAAAATGCACCATAATATATAGACCATAATATATTTTACATGTCTTATTTAATTAAAAAAATATGGCTTACTGCTAGCTTACGTAGAGACTACCCGTTGGTGTCTTGGCTGAGAGTACCTCATAGGAATCTTCTTATTGGCTCAACCCTTTGCCTGAACATAGCAACTAACCTAAACATAGCCTCAGTAACTTAGTAAACTCACTAACCTATATATTTTGACGTTCATACGTGTTACTTTGACTTAAATAATATATGACTTTGACTGACATTGACTTTGACTTTGACGTTGAATCGACTTGCCCTCGATTCCATGGAACCTAAAATCATGGCTAGTGAAATTAGGTGTAATAGACCCCTGAATACCCCTTGGGGAATATACGTAGACTATGTGTGTATGTCTTTTTATACATACCATCACATAATTCTACAAGAACACAAATATGGACCACACACACACAACCACAATTTAATCGTGTACTAACAGACGAGCGTAAGCACTTTGTAGATAGGTGTTGTCAGAATAAATGTATCTTCAGAGTATGAACCGTGTCAGTTTCCTTACGACATTTTCCTTCATCGTTACGGTGGAGATAATTAACTTTGTAATACGCGCATAACTTTGAAAGGCAAGAGGCGGTGACGTGGGGTCCTGGAACGTCTGATTTAGATGTATAAAAGCAAATCACTTATGTACATGATAAGGCTAGCTTTATATTATTACTTTAACATACATACATACATAGATTCACACCTGTTTCCTAGAGGGATAGGCAGAGACTACGGTTTTCCATTTGCTACGATCCTGGTACATTTCTCTGGCTTTATTCACTTTAACATACATACGAATTAATAATAGCTGTTTTATACTAATATATGTGTGTGTGTTAAAAAGCTTTTTATTTAAAAGTTTCATACTAGACGGAAGTTATTATTTACAAGATTGTTTTTTTTAATCTCAGTGGTATACAATAAAATGAAATATTATAATGCTCAGGTACAAGAACAAAATAAAAATACTTTTGAAATTAGACAAAACTACGTTTTACGATACAAAAACCATGACAAAATTGGCATAAAACTGTTATTATATTTATCCTTTTTTATTTAAATGCAGAGATACCTCCAGAACGGATAAACAGACACAGTTTTGATACTTAGATAGGGATCACACGATCCAGCGACGGGTTTCAGAGATAATAAAATAAACCCTTCAGAAATAAACAGAAATGTCCAAAACTATTACAAAATGCATTTAGAAATATAATAACTAGCTGTGTTATATAATTATAATAACTAGCTGTCCCGACAGACGTTTTCCTGTACACACGAAAAAATAAATAAAAAAAAGAAATCTAAACCATTTTCGAATGCACTTGAACATACACAAAAAATGTAATCAAAATCCGTCCAGCCGTATAGGAGGAGTTTAATTCAAACACACGCACAGAAGATTTATATATATCTATATATTAATACGTGAAGCGAAAACTTTGGATCCCTTTTTACGAAAATTGGGCGGACGGAGGAGTATGAAATATCGCACACTTATAGTTTATACAGAGAAGAAGTGACGAATGCTAATATTTATATAAAATATGTATAATAAATACATTAAAGTAATGAAAAAACACTACACGCACACAACCATGCATTTGACACACGCAGTCGAAGCGCGTAACTATGGTTACATATATCAATATACGAGTATAATAACATGACATAAAATATATCAGTTGGTCGAATTTCGAGCACTAGGCGACCGCTAGTAAAGATAATACGTCTACATAATCCTATAAACTTTATACTTTGCCTTTTCAAGTTTATTTACGACAGTTTATATATTCAGTAGAAAGAGATCTTCAATACAAACTAGCAATAACTTTCTTATCTTTATCGCATTTTGAGCACATATCTGAATATTGTGTCGAATAAAATTCGTACGTACGAATATAGGCAAAAATCAACAACTAGCATCCGTTTTGACGAAGCTCAGTAATCTCATTTGAATTCAGGCCTATAGCTGTGGCACGTGTATTGGGTCACTTGGTGCTACTGGATCCTACTATGAGCTCTCGATGTATTCTCGCTTCTATTGTCACGAAATTTACGACTTACTTATCTTACTAATTCCTAAACTTAGGCTTTAATAAGTGTAATTACAAAGATGTGTGTAGATCACAAAGATCTAAATTAATAAATAAATGATATTTTGTTAAATAATTCGTGTGTTATATAAAATACATACATACATAGTTCACGCCTATTTCCCAGCGGGGTAGACAGAGACTACGGATTTCCATTTGCTACGATCCTGACACTTCCCTGGCTTCATTCACTTCCATCACATTCCTCATACACGCCCGTCAGTTCAAGGTGCTCTTAACCTGGTCTTTATCCAGAACGCCTCCGATCTGATCGAGAAACGTTCGCCTAGGTTTTCCTCTTGCGACTGTTCCATTCACACTAGCCTTATAAACTTTCTTAGTCAGTCTATAAAATACTAGACCTTTTCAACAGATGAAATGGGGTTGTATATACCGCTCCCTATGCTCCTTTGGGATATAGACGTGAGGCTGTGATTGTATGTACCTATAATAATACAGAGATAGTCTTATACCTATATCAAAGGTGCTGAGTTGTATAGCATCCAGATCCTCGATCCATCATCCTCGATGGTGTAGTGGTTAGTGTAACCGACTGCCACGCCTTTGGTCGCGGGTTCGATTCCCGCACAAGTCAAACATTTGTGTGCGTGAACATGGATGTTTAATTTGGTCTGGGTGTTCCTATGTATAATATGAATGTATTTACAAAAAAAAGGTATATAATAATATATATGTTTATCCATATATACAAGTACATATAGTACAAGCTCTGCTTAATTTGGGTTAGATGGTGATTTGTGTATGTGATAGAATATTATTATTATTATTGCATCAGCTATCATTTTATCTCCGATGCTATAAAGAGTGAGGCAATGGGGGCTATCGCGCTTGAGTTCACCGCTAAAGGTGCTAGTGGATAGTAAGGTCAAAGTCTAAACAGTAACCATAGAAACCGACAATTGTTACCGCCAAATACGGGTTTTGACAGCAGCTGTGACAGAATTGACAGGACCTTACTTGCTAGTGGCGCCTAGTGGTGGGCACAAAAACGATAGGCCCCATTGGCCTCTACCGGGCACAATACTAAACTACGTAGTAAGGACTCCTTGATACATTAAGCAAATATCAGTTAAGCCGATCTGAGCATCGAGCCATTACGAAATTGTAATACACCTACTGTAACTATGTAGTAGTAGAGCCTCGCTGATTTCAGCATGAATGGGCCGGACCGGGGAAGGACTACCCTCTCACAGAATATCGACGAGAAATAGCAGTATTCCTACTATTGTGTTTCGTTCGGTGAGTGAGAGTACCGGAGGCCCAATCATCCTCTTTCCCCTTCCCGCTCCTTAATCCCTTTCCCACTTCCTTTCCTAAAGGGTTGGCAACGCGTAAGTGATGCCTCTGGTGTTGCATGCGTCCATAGGCTACGGTGACCACTTTCCATCAGGTGGACTGTATGCTTGTTTGCCAATTTAGTAGTATAAAAAAATAAAAATAAACATACTGTATTCCATCGTTGGAACATCCTAGGTTAACTATTGTCAGGACCTCTATTCTGCTAAAAAAAATATTTTTGACTATCACGTAATTTTAGTTTTGCATATCTCTCTGTATAACCTTACAGGGTCATAAGAGGTGTGATGATATGCTATGTTGATTTTCTTGTTACTGTAAAATAAGCGCGTACGCAATTGATTGATTAAGGTCTGATTTGAAATTCGATCGCCAATTCGGTTGAGTATTAATTAAATTATATTTTTTTAATTATACTTATTTTGATACCCACTGTCACTATTAGTGTACCTCTTACCTAAAAGGCACTCTGATTAAGTTGTATTAATATAAAGTGATAAAAACGTGGCGGGTTAATTATTCGAATTCCTGTTTATATTTACCTATTTTGAATAATAGACACGACTTTATGAGTCATGTGTTTTTATAATAACGTATACAAAATTAATCAACATTCAATTAATATCAGTCAGTAACACCGGTTCAACAAATAAAAAAGAATAATATAATTTCCCTTTGTTTCCAAAATACCATTACGATTTAATCCAACTTCAAATCTCGAGATTCCATTGTTCTAAGTTTGAAAAATATGTACTTCAGAAAAAGCAATTTGAATAAAGAATAGAATTTGAATATATTATTATAGCGTGTAACTAAAAATTGTGGTCACAATCGAAGATTAGTAGGGTTTTTATTGTGTATTGTTTGTAATACTTTTTAATATAATAATAAATATTTATCTTTTTCTTTTAAAACGGCTTTCATAAATACAAACATAGAAAACGATTTATTAATTGATAAATGATTTAATTATATCCATTGGTAGCTTATTACGAGATACAGTAATTAGGAAGAAAGCTTTAGAAATTGGTATAAGAAAATAATAAAAAATAGGCTGATATATTTTATATTGTCGACAATATTTTTTAATGAATAAGTTTATCAAAATAAATTAATAATACCAATTATAACTAGTCAACGCTTTTCAAACTCTGACAAGAATATTAATTTATTTATAACCGTTAACCGTGAGCACGCATTAATACATCCTGTAGAATAACTTTAATTCTACGCGTGAGCATAAACTCTAGTTTATGCTCACGCGTCGATTCACTCACAAATGCATCGGCTTCGAGTACCGGTAGTACCCCCACTACTCCCATACAAGCACCATACAATGTCAACATTCATTCATTACGCAATAAGACCTCGCCAAGAAAAATCGCTGCGTTTCTAAAACCGGTTTTTTACTATACATATTATACTCTATCATGTTTACAATAAAGATGAATATTGATTGGCGTTTGTAAGTAGGGCTGGACGTAAGTTCGCTTTAAGCTATTACGACATTGTACTAATGTTCTATGGGAAAATGACCTGTCTATAGTATCTATGGTAAATAATTCTTATAATACTTAGGAACTTTAATAAAATCTTTACCGAAATTAGCATCAATCATTCTACTTACATAGTACAAAAGTTTATTAAATAAATGTTCCTTTTTAATAATAAAAGACGTCAACAAAATGAGGTTCAATTAATAAAGCTTTGTAATACAATTTTGTTGATGAGTTCAATTTGTTGAATGTTTAATTTTCAATTATAGCGATAACGCAAAATTACCATATTGAAATTTACTTTCATTTACTATTTTAGTACATTTATAAACAAACACTTTAATAAACTACACAAGAAATACATAAGATACTCATCGATTCAGAGAATATATCGTAAAAATAAAAAAGAATACTTTCAATCCTCACCTTTATTTGGAGATGGTCAAAACAGAAACTCAGCAATCTCCAAAACTACTCATTATCGAGCAAAAATGCACCAACCGCCCATGAACTTGACGTAATTCGTTGCTATAGCAATACTCTCCCAGGGAAAACGACCCCTAGCGAATTCACATCCAAAATACGCAATTCATAAAATCCAAAAATTCCAATTTTAAATTCGGAACAAATACAACAGAACACACAAATGAAACAAAAACATAGGCACCTCTTGATATTTTCGAATAAAAATACGCAATTCAAAATTCGAATAAATTTTGAAATTCGAACGATATTTTTTTTATTGCGCGTGACGGACGCGCGTCTACGCGGCGGTACGGAGCGCACTACGTAAATGTCAGCACAATCGGCACATGTGCGGGCCGTAGTAAGGTCTCGTGCACTAAGGAACACGTTTTCCGTACTACAATATTTTTCTGACGCAGATTGTTCGTTGTAAATATAATTGATCGTGACCTGTAATAACACTTGAAACCACGAAGTTCCAAAAGACCGTTTATTCAATACGACAGTTTATTAGATTTTTGAAACTTAGCTAGATACCTACTATTTTTTACTATTTTTAGTATACATTTTATTTATAATAGTGGTATTATAAAAAATAAATCATCTGCCTAAATCCTTAGAGTAATGATTGCGGCAAGAATCGTACTACGAGTCGCAGCAATATTTTTTCTTACAAAAGTAATATATTCTATGTATATTCCAGTATAAAAACTCTTTAGTAATTAAACTGAATCCAGCTGTTTATGATACAAAGCGTGACAAGAAAATTGACATACATGCACATAAAAACAGTGCCCTTCTTCTTAGCTAGTCGGGTTATAACAAAAATGGTAGACTTATACACAGGCTACGTGTAAATATGTTACCATAAGTGATTCCAAGACTTCTACTTATTATCCATTGGTATTCACATTCGACGCGCCAACGATAAAAGTGAAAGTATGGTGAGTCATTTATGGGTATTGACGTAGTCGGCTACTAATAAAATAATTTGAAAGTGAATGTTTGTTCTGTTATTTTAAAACATTTTAGAGAAGAAATATAGGTAAATCTGTAGAGTAAATGAAGAGATATTCAGGTGAATTCTCTAGAAATTAGTATTGAAACGCATCTTTGATATAAACAAAGTAGGTATATAGAAATTGAAAAGCCCAGGCAATTATAAAACGATATATTTACCACGACCAACGACAACATTACAATCCTCTGTACTAAGTATAAGACGAGTAAAATTCGAAATTATTATATTTATAAGTAGTCCATAGCTCTTTATCTATACAAATAAATAAAATTGAAGTGTCTGTTTGTAATGTCAAAATAACAGCTTTTTATCTAATGCTTATGAAAGTATATAAGGTCCAAAACGAAAAATTATATTTTTAACATTTTTGTCTGTCTGTTTGTTCCGCGTAATCTCCGAAACGGCTAAACCGATTTTGACAGGACTTTCACTGGCAGATAGCTGATGTTATAAGGAGTAACATAGGCTACTTTGATTTTAGAAAAAAATAGGGTCCCGCGGAGACAAACACTTTTTAGTTAAAATCTACGCGGACGAAGTCGCAGGTAACAGCTAGTATTCTATAATAGTGTAGTAGTAATGCGAACAGGTGACGCAATAAAATATCTTGATTAACAATATTGTCAATATTTTTTGTATAACCACAGTGGTGTTGTATCTAGCCGAAGTTATGTGCGTATGCAAATAGTTAATTATCGCCTTTATCAGGGAAGACAGTTCATTGGTCTTTATATTCTACAATAGCTTAGTACTAATGCAAACAGGTGGCGCAATGAAATGTCATAGTAACAATATTATCAATATTTTTTTTGTATTACCACATTTGCTGTAACCAGAAGTTATGTGCGTATCCAAATAAGTAATTAATTATCGCTTTTTACGGAGAAAACAAACATCGTGACGAATTTGACACGTCTGGGAGAGCTCTATAATTTATTTATTTATGTATTTGGGATAACAAACAGTAGTACAATATTATTGAAAATTACATATTATCATTAAATATAAATGTGCTAATTATACTACCAATACCATTATCCACTTATTACTACACAATATTATATAAAAATGGAGCATACTACATGCTATGAAAAACAAAGAATCATAATTATATATGGATGGATTAAATACATTAGTTATAAATAAATAAATTAATTAATATACTTTTACAATGAATAATATCATTTATTTATATCGTACGTGCATGTCTAACGTAAGATGTATATGGACTATGGAGATTAGGCACATGATTTATATATTATAATGTTCTAGAAGATGTTGGAAGTCTGCCAACCCGCACTGGGTCAGCCAAGTGACTACAGTCTGACCCTTCTTTTACAGAAAAGCGGTCAGTGCTCAGCGGTGGGACAGTAATTTATAAGCCGGCTGGTATTATTATGATTTATTACAATAATATTATACCCATCTGTATCTATGAGATTTGTATTATTTAATTTCTCACTTATTTATATGACAATAAAACCATATACACCTATTTTATACATAGCGTGATACAACTGCCTGTATCTTAATATAAGGCACACCATGAATTGTAGCAAATACAATAGAAAATGTATTGTTCGCGGTCATTTATAACCAGCATGATGATGAACGTGTTAACTAGGCATAAAAAGTAAAATAATAATTTCGTTTATTAGGTTTTAACGTACCTACCTACATAAACTAATTACTCATGCATACCTAGCTATTGTCTTTTTCCCGTTGATGGTAACACGAAATATCGTACCAGCTATTAGTCATGCGTCAGTTTAAATAAGGAACTTAAGGAGAAAATTATACACAACTAGCTTTTGCGCGCGGCACCGCCCGCGTGGTACCTAAATCAATAAAAAGTAGCCTATATCCTTCCTCAGGTTTTAAACTATATCTGTACCAAATTTCATCTAAATTGGTTGCGTGGTTTAGCCGTGAAAAGGTAACAGACAGACAAACAGACAGATAGACAGAGTTACTTTCAAATTTATAATATTAGTAAGGATATTTCGGTTTTCTATATTTTCTCAGCTTAAAAAAGATATGAGAGCTATTGTTCTACTAGCGACCCGCCTGGGCTTCACATGGGCAGTACAAAACGTTAACAAATTATACACCTAAACCAGCGGTATTTAACAATTATATACACATTTTAAAATGAATGATGTACCTACTATACCCAACACGTACAAAAAATCGCACTCTTTGTCTCAAGAAACATTACCAAAAGTCGCAAGAAAAGCCGCTCAATTTTGCACGCAGCTTTACAATGTGCGAGCGAGACAGCATTCCAGCCGGGGTTGTACATCCGCTTTTCTCGGCGTTATGTAAGCTACGGCCCTGGAGCCGGGCAACATGCCCCCTCTCCCCCTCCATACCCCTCTACTCTGCACTCCTAGCGAGCGCAAAGATTGGGGTGAAGGCAGTGTTATTAGTCAGTCGGGATAGCGGCATTGATTGGTGATGGCATCTATATTTAATTTTTATTTCAGTGTTAATGCTTCTGTCAATTCTAGTCCACAGTTAGTCATTGCTAGTATTAAGCACTAAATCAATATACCAAACGATTATCCCGGGACTAAGCTCGTAATTGCAATAATAATGTCTGATCTATATTATCCTATTGAGTCGCAACGGCACACCGGCGGCCAGATACAATAAGTTTTCAATTATATCTCGTATTCCAAGAATTGACAGTTTAATATTATAAAGTTAAAGAATTTGTTTAATTTGCAGTCATCTCAGAAATTACCCGTCAATTCGAAAAATATCTGTTTGCGTTATATATTATGGCCTGTTTATTGAAGAATGTTATAAGCTATATAACATTACGTCCCATAAGTGTGTAGGGTAATTTTATCTAAAACCCATTTAACGCGGATAAAACCGCGGGCCTAGCTAGTTCAATATAAAAGTGTAATCACAAATAAGGTTTTATTTTTGTTATTTATCCTATTGGGTCACAGCGGCACACCAATGGTCAAACACAATGGATTTTTAATAATGTCGTGTATTCTAAGACTCGACGGATTAAAAGGACCTAAAGCAAAAAATTCAGACCGATTTTATATATAGAGTTTTGTTTATACAACTAATAATAATGGTATTCTACCATATACACACAACACCATCTAGTCCAAACTAAGCAGAGCTTGTACTATGGGTACTAGACAATGAATAAACATACATATATACTTTTTTTTTGTAAATACGTACATATTATATATAGAGACACCCAGACCAAGACAAACACCCATGTTCATACACACAAATGTTTGACTTGTGCGAGAATCCAACCCGCGACCTCAGGCGTGGCAGTCGGTTACACTAACCACTTGCTAACTTCTCCAAAAATAGGTCGGTGAGCTACCAGCGTATGGAGCGTCAATCACACTAGTCCCTTGCTGATAGAACAACGCCTTCATAAAGTACCTGGAAACCATACTTACCAAAAGAACACGACACAAAGATTGATCTTCTGTGTCGAAGATTTAGTTTTCCAGTTGAGCTGAGTCAGTTGGTGCGAAATCCTAGTTCTTATCAGCTATCCTATTGTGCCTTTACTGTCTTGATCATTACTTTTAACAGGTTCCTTGTCCGATGAATCACATATGATACATAACAATAGATTTTCTATAGTGTTTATCACGGGACAGCGAATGGGCTAATAATCTAAGGTATTATTTTTCAGAACATTTTCATATCATTAACATTCTCGCTATAGTTAAGGTTAAAAAATAATTGCATAAAAACTTCGATTTCATTATTTTCCTTTTCATTTTTATCATTTGGATTTGTTATTCTTCTGAGTATGTTCACTCCATTGTAGCTTACCCTTAGCAGTATAATTATATTAACTGTATGGTGAACAAAATAAAAACTACATAATGCATACAATTTATGTTGTTAATTTATCAATGTACTATGTATGTTTTGACTGCCTCCGTGGCGCAGCGATGCGACTGCTGTGCGTGAGGTCTCGGGTTCGAATCCCGGGTCGAGCCAACAAAAAGTTATTAGGTTTTTCTATTAAGAAACCTCAATAGCAGCCCGGAGTTAGGAAGTTGGCGGTGTTAAACACCCCCGTGCCTCGGATAGCACGTAAAGCCGTTGGTCCTGCGCCCGATCTTTCTCCGGTCGTGTCGGATTATCGTCCCATCGGATCATGAGAGTTAGGGAACAGAGAGTGCACTTGTGTTTGCGCACACACTTATGTACTATAATATCTCCTGCGCAGATTGCTAGTCTGCGTTAAGATTGGCCGCCGTGGCCGAAATTCGGTCTGGAGGACATTATTATGTTTCTTCAACAACTTAACATGCTACAATGACTTCATATGTTATTCGATGGAAAAACACGTAGATACACTATATTCGTTTTCACTCCACACGTGATCTATGACTAAGATTAACGTTCTAGTCGTGATCGTTTATTTAATAAGAACACACAACGCCTATCCACGGTTTCCAAAGTTACTGTGTAAATACTATACAAGAACCATAATCGCACAGTGTTGTTGTTGGAAAACGTTTACAAGCACTCTCTCAGCAAACGCTTTGCATTAAGGATGTAACAATTCGCTATCTTACCAAAAGACTCGGATACCCGATATAAAAGGATTTCAATTTTCGTGCCGCACTAAATCGATATAAATGGAATCTTTTCTTTAACGGTCATCATTGTTAGATAATATTATTACGTTTTCGTTTATAGAATGTCAACGTTTAAAGGTTTAATAGATTGACAAAATTCAAAGTACCTACTTACGTGTATATATCAATTGTTATATTTACATAACGACAATATTTTTCTGACTCCTTTATCTGAATATAGGCAGTGTTTATTAAGTAGAATTAATTGACAGCATTTTGTTTTTTAATAGTTACATCCAATGTAGTCATTGTTTCAAAACAATATTGTTTATCAATTATTAAAATGTAGGAAGTGTTAATATATTTATAATTTTTATTTGTTTCTGTTGCCAGTCAAACTGATTACGGTCCGCCTGATTGTAGGCAGTCGTGTAGTCCATTATAGATAGCTTACATTAGTCATTACATGTAACCCAATGGGACGGGACTATAATGTTCAAAATTAACGAAAGTAAAAACGATTAAAATCTATACTAATATTATAAAGCTGAAGAGTTTGTTTGTTTGTTTGCTTGAACGCGCTAATCTCAGGAACTACAGGTCCGATTTGAAAAATTATTTCAGTGTTAGATAGCCCATTTATCGAGGAAGGTTATAGGCTATATATCATCACGCTAAGATCAATAGGAGCTGAGCACTAATGAAGAATGTTTCAAAATCGGAGGGTATTTTTTCCTTTTGAGAGCTTCCGCTGCGTGCGCTGCGTAAACAGTTAAAGTTTCGCAAAAATCATGTATGACAGAATTGTTCCCCTTTAAAAGTTCTAAAAAAAAGTCTGCGGCAGTATATGTCTATCTTTTAAGGTTGGCTCACTATAACCATTTTTATGCTAACCAAATTTGTTCTAAAATAATGCATTATTTGCGAAGGTATTATTATAAACATGATATTAATCCTTATCCAAATAAATACGTTATTCATCACAAGTATTTAATTTAAAACAAAATTGCCCTGTACATCATTCGATTTCAATGAATATCTTAGGATATATCGCAGTTTTAAAATAACATTGCAGCAAAATAATTATCCATTACGGACATAGTACAAACGATGTTTCTCCTGGTTTATTCTGCGTGATAACTACTGGTTCGATTTGAAAAATTCTTTTAGTGTTGGATAGCATATTTATCTAGAAAGGCTATATGCTATATAACATCACGCTATGACCCACGGGGGCAGCGCAGTAACGATAAACGCGGGAGGAACCGCGGGAACATCTAGTTGTATAATATAACCATACTAGTTAATGTTATAAAAAGGCAAAGACAAATTTCAATAATTTCGATACCATTGCCATCATTCTACCACCAACTGCATGCAACGTTATCATTTTATATAAAACTCAAACTTAAATGCGGAATTTTGATTTCATACTCGAGTGCAGAGTCAAGGAAATTCTATTCGGATAGTAGAATCGATAGAGCTGCAATAATATCGACTACCAATGTTAAATGTAGCATGTCTACTTTGGACCTTACGAAGTAGCTTCGATGTACGTCACGCGTCGATTACGTAACAAACCAGCCTTTTATCTGTGACGTCACTGTTCTTTTTATAGTAAGTAATTATCGTAGTTGCCTATTAAAAGTACTGTCCATGCAAATAGATAACGTGCAAGTAGTATAAAATAATAGCTACGCAAATAATAGAAATATGCTATCTAATTATTTATACTCCCACTATCGGTGAATATAGCTAAGACATATCATACCAGGCGAATAGTTGGATTGCATAGTAGTTGAAAAATACTCAATTTATTGGCAGGTATTTTCTACTTGTATGGGTGGATCACTAGATGTTATAATGCATGATCAGAGGCCTTAGCAATATCTCTAACAACATATACATACATATACGTAGATTCACGCCTGTTTCCCAGAGGGGTAGGCAGAGACTACGGATTTCCATTTGCTACGATCCTGACACACTTCTCTGGCTTCATTCACTTTCATCACATTCCTCATACACGCCCGTCGGTTCAAGGAGCTCTTAACCTGGCCTTTGTCCAGAACGCCTCCGATCTGATCGAGAAACGTTCGCCTAGATTTTCCTCTTGCGACTGTTCCATTCACACTAGACTTATAAACTTTCTTAGTCAGTCTTTCCTCGTCCATTCTTTCTACATGTCCAAACGAGCTTAACATACCCTTTTCTATTCTTGTAACTATATCCACTTTCATGCCGCATCTCTCTCTAATCACACTATTTCTTATTCTATCTTTCAGAGTCACACCACATATGCTTCTCAACACTCTCATTTCTACAGCATTTATTCTTCTCTCATGCTTCTTTTGCCATACACAACTTTCACTTCCATACATAAGTGTGGGCACTAATAGTCCTCTATGAACAGCCAAACGTGCCTTTTCGGATACATTTCGACTGTTCATAAAAGCAATTCTCTAACAACATTGTCATGGTAAGCTCAAGAATGAGTCAACGCAGTACAGAAGCTAATAATTCAACATTAACTTGTTCCTAAAGGACAGCATTAATTTGTTAATAATTATTTACAAGAGTCATATGCAACCAATATAAATATCTTAGGACTATGAAAAGTGGTCTAGTTTATTATTAACATACCATCCCGCTTGGTAAGGTAGAGATGACTTCCTAACTATTCACACAGTTAACTTATTTAGAAAATAAGGAGACATTTATATGTAATACTAGCTTTTGCCCACGGCTTCGCTCGCGTTAATCTAGAATTTGACAATCAATTCGGATTGTACTCCGCTTGTAATAATATAATGCAATCATGATTCGAGAGACACGTGGCGCCATCTATTATAATAAGAACGTTATTATTGTTTTCCTCGGGAACAGTAATTTATTTTCGGGATGAAAGGTAGCCTATGTTCGTTTCTGTACACCTGACAATGTATATGCAAAATTTCAGGATGATCGGTTCAGTGGTTTAGGTGTGAAAAGGTAACAAACAAACTCATTTTCGCTTTTATAATATTATTTCCAAGAACAAAATCAATTCCACATAAAGACAAATCAAACGATACCTCAGTTATTATTCATATCCATCAATATACCCAGCCCACATAAATACATTCGCCTAAAAATAACCGAATACTCGTATATAATATCCGCGTTTACTCCCATCACTATTCCACGAATTAGGTTACCGAAATTTGGACCTCAAGCCTACACAAATAAAACTCATTAACTCGCCAATTTGTTTATCAATTTTACAGGGACACATTCCCTTTTATTTTACGGGGTGTTCACTTTTTTTTAAAACAATACATCTTCGTTCCGTTTTGTATTGGCAGCTGTTGGTGTTTCGGAGGGGGATAAATTGTTGTTAGTCACTTATGGCTGTCATTCATTTTGTTGGCGTCACCATTTTGAATGGTATCTCTAAAGTAGAGTATCTATATAATATTATATACCGAGTCTTGTGCCAAGTAGAACGAATTCCCTTGCGTTTAGGCATTTGCGGCTATAGTATATTTGCGGCTATGTATACATAGATATTAATGCAATCAGATGTAGCTTACAACTAGGCCTTTTAACATTCACGCCCGCGGCGCTTATCTTTTGGTCTTTAGAAATAGGGTGTTTGTCGGCCTCGATGGCGTAGTGGTTGGTGTAACCGACTGCCAAGCCCGAGGTCGCGGGTTCGATTCCCGCACAAGTCAAACATTTGTGTGCATGAACATGGGTGTTTGTCTTGGTCTGGGTGTTTCTATGTATAATATGTATGTATTTACAAACAAAAAGTATATATGTATGTTTATCCATTGTCTAGTACCCATAGTACAAGCTCTGCTTAGTTTGGGCTAGATGGTGTTGTGTGTATGTGGTAGAATATATTATTATATTATTTAAATGGTTAGCATAGTATTGGTATTTTTGTGAGCAGAAAAATATAATCTGTGAGCAGAAATAGCTAATCGATCAGCAACTCATGGCCAGCAAACTTTAAAGAGATCAAACTAAGTCGACGGAGCCCCCTTCGCGGGGCTCCTATTTTTGGGTGGGTTTAAAAAAAGGAACCTAACATAACCTAACACTTCCGAGACGGAATGCAGTGATTTGAGGCGTATAGATGCTCGTTATGCTGTGCAATATTTGCTGACCAATTAGTATTTTTGATGATCATTATATTTAATCCCTTAGAAATATGTTGTCTCCTACTTTACTAAGGTGGGAAGTGAATGAATTAGACAATTATATGTAATTAATTCACTTCCTCTAAAAATACAGAAATAGCGGCGTTAATGTCACTGTCGATTTAGAGATTTTGAGCAGGTATTCAATAGAAAAGATAGTCCACTTAATACAAAGTACTAAAACTGACAAAATGCGCAAGTTATGGCACTTACGTGGTTTGTATGCATCGTATAAACGACTGACGCAAACGTCATCTATAAGCACAATGTATTGTCGGCCTCGATGGCGTAGTGGTTAGTATAACTGACTGCCACGCCTGAAGTCGCGGGATCGATTCCTGCACAAGTCAAACATTTGTGTGGAACATGGATGTTTGTCTTGGTCTGGGTGTTTCTATGTATAATATGTATGTATTTACAAAAAAAAATGATATACGTATGTCTATCCATTTTCTAGTACCCATAGTACAAGCTCTGCTTAGTTTGGGCACAGAAAAGCCAATAACTTTTTGTTATAGAAGAACAGTCAGTAGCGACTTAAAAGAGTGACTGTGAGTTTCTTGCAGCTATCTTCTTATGAACCCTTTGCATAAACCTAGTAATTAACCTAAATGTCCATTCAGTCACTAAACTCAATAACCCAAAAACTTTGACTTTCATAAGTGTTACTTTGAAACCTAAACGAATAAAAGATTTTTGCCTTTGACTTTGGCTTAGTCGCATTTACTATCGTTCCCAAAACAGTCAAATAGTAAGTTCTGTATATAATAATGTTGGATCTTATCTACACTCCACAACCTTCGTTAGTGAATAACGGTCCTTAGCGAGTAGCTGAATGAAACGTATAGCGCTCTCATTCATAGGCTAAGTGTGTCAAGGCCGACTTTCAGGCTAGCCTTTAATTTTAGAGGTGGAAAGCTTTTAGTCTGACATATAAAACCTAACTAGCATCGTTTACGGCCGTCTTCATGTCATAGAACATACTAATTTATTCATTTTAATATTATACATTTGTATATAAGTAAAAATTAAATCGATTTTAATGACATTTCGCGTAGAGATAATCTCCAGCTGAGCCTTCGGAAGTATGTTTATACTTATAACTAGCTGTTACCTGCGACTTCGTCCGCGTAGATTTTAACTAAAAAGTGTTTGTCGCCGCGGAAACCTATTTTTTTTCTAAAATCAAAGTAGCCTATGTTACTCCTTATAACATCAGCTATCTGCCAGTGAAAGTCCTGTCAAAATCGGTTCAGCCGTTTAGGAGATTAGCCGGAACAAACAGACAGACAGACAAACATTTTAAAAATAGATGTTTTCTTATAGGTACCTTATATACTTTCATATGCATTAGATAAAAAGCTGTTATTTCGACATTACAAACAGAACTTCAATTTTATTTATTTGTATAGATAAAATTGTATCTGGTCGATATCTATATATAGGAGATGTTTAAGAAAAAAAGAAAAGCTACTTTTAAATATAAATATAAACTAGCTTTTCTTTTTTTACTTCGACTATAACAATAGCAAAGGTTTCCAATATTTGCCGATCTGACTGACCTCCTTTGATTATGGACAGCAGCGTCATGGGATATTTCAACTTATAGTCTCCACTTTCACTACAAAGTATGCTTCGACGTGTGTTTCCCCATTTGCTACTTCGAAAACATAAAACGTCGTGAAAACAGTTTGGCGATGACTGGAAAAGAAACAATATATACATACATAGATTCACGCCTGTTTCCCAGAGGGGTAGGCAGAGACTACGGATTTCCATTTGCTTCGATCCTGACACACTTCTCTAGCTTCATTCACTTTCATCACATTCCTCATACACGCCCGTCGGTTCAAGGAGCTCTAGAATTACATGTATATATTTTATTTGCAGGCGTATCCGACAACCAGGGTCGTCGTCGAGAAGAGATCCAGGTCAGAACGAAACACAAAACTCTTCACTACCGAAACCTCAACCCATCAATAGGCAGTGAAAATAAACTTTTATATGAACATAATTTCGAAAAGTACAAGACGCGCGTGCCGTGCCGTTATAGTAATACTCATATGTACATATTATATTCCATTATGTATATTCGAAGTAGGTACTTCTGACTCAGCAATAGCACAGTACAACATATTCCCTTATGTAATATACCTGTTGAGAAACTATGCTACAGAACTTATAACACATGTATTTCATAATTTAATATGAAACTGGGTTTCGTTAAGTTTTAATTAAATAAAAGTTTGTAGCGATTTCCTGCAGGTCGACGTATAGTACAGTCGCCGTCATTAAGATATTCGAGAACGTAAAATGGTTTTTATTTTTATGTATTTGCAGTTGTTACTGTCGAGTGGTAAATTGAGATGTAGGTCAATTAAAAATGGAAACTGTCACTGTAAATAATTTTAGTTTTAATTTGAGGTAGTATGGCGCTTAGTTTGACGTAAACATCCTAACTAATATTATAAATGCGAATGTGAGTTTGTATGTTTGTTACGCTTTCACTACTTGATCATTAAAAGAGGTTTATTTCAGTTAGGTACTGTAAACTGTTCCGGATCGAGCGAAGCCGCGAGCAAAAGTTGGTTTGGAATAAAGGAATTGTCAGTATGGCCGAATAGTTTCATAAAAATTGGTTTAGTGAAACCTTATTAAAAAAAATATGGAAAAGGGTAACAATGTCAGTTACTGACATTAAAAGCTAATAAAATATCAATAATTTATTTAATTTATTTTAGCTTTAAACATTGACATTGCCCTTTAAGGGGTATTTTGTTGTGTAAAATTAATATAATTAAAGTTGTGTACATTGCTCCAGCTATATTTTATAGGTAGGATATGGATTTACGTCTGGATATTTTCGAGAAGGTAGCCAGAAATGTATTACATGCAAATTTCGCTAGCTATAACGTGGTTCTTATCCTCGTAATATTGGACAAACCTATTGTTTTCTACATGGTACTGAAAAATGCCTAACATTAACACTGTACCCTAGAAGGTGCTCTCAGGCACTGGAAGGTATAGCGGCTCTGCCTAATATAACCTTTAAGGTTGGTGTAGGCGGAACGCTGTATCATAAACTGGACTAGTGGTAGAAAAAGGGGGTGTACCCTATCGGGAATCGCAAAGTGCAATTCTGCTCTACTGAATCAACGTCTTTCCCCTTATCCTATACACCCAACTTATCAGTACGTTAGCTATACCTCCAACGGTTTAATATTATTAGCAACTACAAACATAACTCGTAAACTGATGAATCGTTTTATGTAGAATTTCTTCTTTAGCCAGTAACACTGAACAAACACCGTTGTAGACAAGTTTAAATCGACAACAACTCGGTGTTTCGCACTTTCTTCACGCTTTACTGAAGTTACCTTGTTTGTTTAAGCGGTGACAGGCGACCAGCTCGAGTTACTTCACTACAAAGCTTTACTGTAAGTATTTAATGAGAGTGACTGTACTTTAGTAAGTAAATTAACATTTGTATGAGTCTTCTTCGGTTTTGGGCTTTAAAAAAGGAGATACTGGCAGCTCAGTTAATATTGTCTTCTGTTTACGCGAATGTTATTCATTGAAATTAAACTACTAATAGTTTCGATAATTTAATTAGCTTAATAATTAGTAAAGTTTAATATTAATAGTAGTGTAACAGTTTTCAATTTTTTTTAATAAACTGTCAAATAAACAACGCGATAAAATCCGTATATAGTATTTTAAGCTCAGTTAATATTAAAAATAAATGCCCCTGGTTATAAAGTTCTGATAACTCTTCTCATAGAAGGAACATAATACAAACGTTTTAATTGTTAAAGTCTTTGGAGAAGAGCGAGGGCCTCGCTCTTCTCCAAAGACTTTAACAATTGAGCACAGGTGAGTCCTGTCTGTTTAGGCCTTAGGGTTTTACTCAAAATGTAACAACCAATACTGGCAGTGTCTTCACCTTATAGATTGTTCTGTAATTCGAAGGTGCTTCCCGAGTCAAGCTTTCACTAGGGAATTGATATTTGCTCTGAGTAGTGAATATTTGTCTATTGTAACTGCTTCCTATAAAGTATGCCATTTCTTTTATTAGTTTAAATTAACTAGTAATAAAATAGTAAAAAACATACATCTCACTTTATAGAAAACAAGATTTCTATTTCAGGTGTGTACGAGGATCCATTATTTATCTTAATAAACAATTAACTTTTAAAATATACTAGCGGTCGCCTAGTTCTCGATATTCGACCAACTGATATATATTATTATACTCATATATTGATATATGTAACCATAGTTACGCGCTTCGACTGCGTGTGTCAAATGCATGGTGGTGTGCGTGTAGTGTTTTTTCATTAATTTAATGTATTTATTATACATATTTTATATAAATATTAGCATTCGTCACTTATTCTCTGTATAAACTATAAGTGTGCGAAATTGCATACTCCTTCGTCCGCCCAATTTTCGTAAAAAGGAATCCAAAGTTTTCGCTTCACGTATTAATATATAGATTGTCGATTAAACAAGAAACATCTATTTTATGAGTATACAAAATACATCTATTAAAAACCTCGTAGAAAACGCGATGTAACTTATGTTGAGCACTTTTCTCTTAGTACTTTTTGGCTTAGAAGCCCTTTCGAAACAAACTTGTATAGTTTTCCAACTGTGTATTTCTTTAGCAAAATAAGCGGTTTATTTATTACAGTTTCGCCGGTAGTTGTGGCCTAATTGATGCTTTAGTAGTCGCATGAATACTAAGCTAGCTTTTCGGATTTCCAGCCCGAAATATTGTACCCGTTGAGTGTTGTATAGGGAGACTAAGGTATTAGCCCGGATTTTGAACTTTTGAGCGGCCACCTGTGCGCTCTTTCAACTTATTGCAACTGCTAATCTGCCCCGTTTTATCTATACATACATAGTTTCACGCTTATATTTCTTAAGGTATAGTAGAGTTGAATTAAACAGCCACATTTCGCCAATTATGGTTTTAGACCTTAAGTAATAAAGGCTATTGCCGTCTAAAATTACGTCGAGCCTTAGTCCTTTTCTTTCTTTAATGACAGCAACAAGAGACATATCCCGCACTAGAAATAATTCCTGTGTTGTAAAGTCCCCAGTTTACAAACATTCATATGACGAACACCCAGACTTCAAACAGAACAGAACAATCATTTATGGATCACACAAATGATTGTCCCTTATGGGATCGAACCCCCAACACCCGGCGAAGGGGCATTGGCGAGGCGACCACTTAAACCTTAGCCGAGTGTTCGCCCATCATCCTTGCAGTCATATTATATAGTTCACATCATGATTGGCAGTGTTGATTTTTATTGTGTACTAGCTTTTGCCCGTGGCTTCGCTGCTCGCGTTAATTTAGAATTTGACAATCAAGTCGGGTTGTACTCTGCGTGTAATAATATAATTCAATCATGATTTGAAAGACACGTAGCGCCATCTATTATCATAAGAACGTTATTATTACTCGGGAACAGTTTTTTTTTCGGGGTGAAAGGTAGCCTATGTCCGTTTCTGTACACCTGTCAACGTATATGCAAAATTTCAGGATGATCGGTTTAGTGGTTTAGGTGAGAAAAGGTAACAAACAAACAAACAAACCTCATTTTCGCTTTTATAATATTACTAGTTTTCACCCGCGGCTTTGCTCACGTAAATGTAGGTTAGGTTAGCAACAGTTATTTTTCTGGATTAAAGGTACCCTATGTCCTATTCTGTACCCCTGAAAACGTGTATGCAAAATTTCATGTTGATCGGTTGAGTAGTTAAGGCGTGAAAGCGTAACAAACAAACAAACATACTCATTTTCGCATTTATAATATTAGTAAGGATTAGTTAGGATTAGGTTAATGTAAAAATACATGTAGTATACTATAGTATTTAATCACGATATAACTAATTATTAGGCTTTTTGAGAACAATTACTCGTCCATTAATTGTCATAGATGTTAATGACAGCCGTAACAATGGCAGTGATTGTTATAGAACCCTTCTCTGTCCAAGGTATATAATAGATAGCTTCTAAACAAAATTACCGTGTCCGAGAATAACGTTAAGCCGATAAATCGATAAAGGTACCACAATAAATAATTCTCAAATATAAGATTATCAGCTGAAAGTCCGAACGGTATAATTTAGGAAATTTTGGGTCGTTGCATTTTTGTATCTCGCGGTCCGATCTAACTCATATCCGAAGTCGGTATAGATATTGAGAGATTACCCTGGTAAATGAAAAAGCGTATGAAAATAGGTAAAACATTCTGACGTCCCGTGATATTTGAATTTTGCATCATATTATTAGTACTACGAAGTTGGATAACAGACATTTTGTTCTAGATTTATGATCTTATTGGATAAAGGAGGTTGTAATAAATTACCTGGCTAAATGCAGAGAATTGCCTTCGAATAAAGTACGTTCCGGTAATAAGATTTCAGATCAAAATTTTATTTAGTGGAAGGGGCTATCGTTACTCTTTATTTAGTGATTATACGAGTGAGCTGATCCAACCGGAGAAGTACCAACGAAAAGAAACTGATAAAAGATTACTCCTACTACTGATACTGCGTTTGGTTTGAGACCTGATGAGCACGAGTGCTTTATGATATGTATAGGAGGGATATATGTGATATGTTAGACTGTAAGCACATACCGACCTCACCAATGGGTGCGCTGATGAAACAATTGCGTTTTATCTAATTTTAATTCCTATTCTCTAGAGACCACAATGCATGCATGACGACCATGGCATTGATATAGGCTATAATAATTGATCATAGGCTACGGCACAATCAATATAATAAATACTATAGGTATTACGTAATTTTTACAATGTAAATATACGGTAATTATTCGTACCGGTATAATAATATATACTCGTTATTAAGTATCTATACTTAATACTATAATATTTAAAAAAGTTATCAATTTGACTCATGTGAACTAATAATTTGAAATCTGAACTACCGAACGGATTTTGATGGAGTTTGATACCTTGAGGCGCTCCTTAAATGAAAGCTGGCAAGCTGGTTGTATGGAGTACCGTCCCCAAATAATTAGCAATGGCAAGCTTTTTCACTGGTTAATATAATTATATTGTATAAAATATATAACAATACGTTTAGTTGCTCTATCGACGAATCTTATCAAAAAGCTTAATTTGTTTTTACAGTTCTGCTCCATAACTCTTTCTAAACTTGCCGTAATTGTCTTTCAGCACACATGGGACCACTTCACTAAAACAAATGATCGGGGACCGGGTTGTGAAACATTACTAATATCATTTAACTTTATAGCTTTGTAATATAATTATAGACATATAAAAACACTCAATCTAATGGGTTTAAAAACTTTACAGGATTTAAAACTTGTAATCTGATGGACTTAAAACTTAAAATCTGATGACTTAAATTCTTTAAATCTGACGAGTTGGAAAATCTTTTTCCATTTTTTGTAGTTAAAAAGCCTGGAATCGAATGGGTTTAAAACTTGAAATTGAATAAGTTTAATATTTTAAATCTATTTATGAAACTGACAATCACATATGGCATATATCATATCTAGTTAAGTATATGACAATCTGAATCCTCAAGTGTTCAAACAATTGAAGAATAGGTCTCACTAATAATCTTTTTTTTTTTATACGACTAAGGTGGCAAACAAGCATACGGCCCACCTGATGGTGAGTGGTCACCGTAGTCTATGGACGCCTGCGACACCAGAGGCATCACTTGCGTGTTGCCGACCCGTTAGGAAAGGAAGTGGGAAGCAGAAGGAGCGGGATGGGGGAAAGGGGGTGATTGGGCCTCCGGAATCTGATTATAAAACATTTTTTTTTTCAAATTGCAACTCTCGCGCTATTTTTTAATGCTGTGTCGCATAGGACTTTACAAACATTCAAAAAGTGGACACAAACTCGGAACAACTACTTATGGATCACACATCTTTTTGCACAATGTGGGCATCGAACCTTCAGTACTCGATGCAACAGCAATAGCAAGGTGCCATCTTAAACCACTACGTCATCCATGCAGTTAATACAAGTGCAAACTTAGTAAGTTTATCGGTATCAGCAAAGTAGACCAGAGAAAAATACAGTCGCTAGAAAAATAGCAAACATTCCAAATCTAATTAAAACAAACAGCTTACATTACAAACTTTTTACTCAACGAGATGAACGTGATAACCACCCATTTTAAATGTCAGCCACAAAATTTAAAAACCAGCGTATCATGCACCCTCGCCCCTTTGTAAATATATGTATAGGTACATACATATATATGGTTTGTATGGTGCTAATCGTATACGCATTTTATAGGACGGAAACGGTTGTAACTTCCCGTGTATTCCCGGCCCCTCCTCACAATGATAACAGTTCCCAACATCTACGCGTTCATATTATGAAGACGGAAAATTTAATATCTGAAGATATTAAAGTATAAATAACTCTTAAGCGTATGGGAAACGTCTTCCTTCTGTTGAAAGTGATTGTAGGCTTTTGGTGTCTTATAACATAAATCCTGCCGATATAAATGTGAAGTTTATGAATATGTTAGGTTGAAATTGAACTACTATATACGGATTTTATCGCGTTGTTTATTTGACACTGTTACAAAAATTTTTGAAAAACTGTTACACTACTATAATCACTATTAAACTTTACAAATTTTTAAGCTACTTAAATTATTGAAACTATTAAAACTGTAAAGTTTAATAGTGATTATAGTAGTATAACAGTTTTTCAAAAAAATTTGTAACAGTGTCAAATAAACAACGCGATAAAATCCGTATATAGTAGTTTAATTTCAATGAATAACATTCGCGTAAACAGAAGACAATATTAAATATGTTAGGTTGTTTGTTACTCAATCACGGGTAAATTGTTGAACAGATTTGGATGAAATTTTGCATATGTATAGACCATGTCCTAAATTAACATATAGAATGATATCTTTATAGCAATATGCGTTTCTGTAGCATTCAGACAGGTGAAACCGAGGGGTCAGGAACTAGCCATTTACAAATTTTCCTATATTCCCAAACGCCTGTATTGGCAAATAGATAAAGCACTGTTACTATTTAAAAATAAACTAAGTATACTAAGAACCTCTTCAATCTCAGGTCAGCTTCATTAGTCTCATGGTATAAGGTTAAGGCCGATAATAAGGCCTTTAGTTTGATTTCACTTTTCCCTTGGGTCCGGCCTCCTGGCAGTATTAGTAGGTAATTGTTACCCGCACAAAATCGATAAATTTGCTTGATGAAAAGACTTGCTATAAGTGAAACCTTAAAAATAAGTAATTAAACATATGTGTTATACGTCTCTGTATGCTCCTTCAGGGAAATAAAATCGTGAGTTTATGTATGTACCTGCCGCAGTACATAAGGGTTGAAATAGAATCAACATTTACATCCGTTTACAAACTCTGTATAATGTAAACAAACGCTGAAAATGAATTCGGAATGTAACATACTATCATACTTGTTTATTATCAGGGGATAAGCAAAGATGGTTCATAGCTCTTTAGTCAGTTATGTTGGCATAAATGTTTGATACCTTATATGGTAGGATGTTGATGTTGAATGCTGTTGTTTTTGACTACTAATACGTAATTTCATAAAGGGATTAAATATAATGATCATCAAAAATACTAATTGGTCAGCAAATATTGCACAGCATAAAGAGCATCTATACGCCTCAAATCACTGCATTCCGTCTCGGAAGTGTTAGGTTATGTTAGGTTCCTTTTTTAAACTCACCCAAAACTAGGAGCCCCGCTTGGCGGGGCTCCGTCGACTTAGTTTGATCTCTTTAAAGTTTGCTGGCCATGAGTTGCTGATCAATTAGCTATTTCTGCTCACAGATTATATTTTTCTGCTCACAAAAATACCAATACTATGCTAACCATCGCCTCGGCTACTGTGGGGGCGATGTGGAGGCCACTGCTCTTAGACCACACGACTGCTTACCATCAGGTGGAGTGTGGTCATTTTGACGAGCAAAAAAAAAAAAAAATGTCACCCATTTCGTAAATATGTATTACTAGCTTTTGCTCGCGGCTTCGTCACATAGAAGTAGGTTAGGTTAGGTTATGTTAGTATTTCGGTGAACGCGAGATGACCTCAGCCACCCTGAGATTTGACCTGGGGGTGGTGAGCTGCGTGGGCCTGCTCGCCATTTACCATGCACATTCCCAGAATCTGTGCCATTACAAAAATATTTAATTGAAGGAGCGCATTATTTTGACACGGAAATCCAACCCAGGGCTTGTAAATGGGCCCGAAAAGGCCTATAAGGCAAGCAAACACTAGGTACAATCAGAATTAAAATCTTGTTGTTTGTTCTCCTTAGCCTTTATTATTCTCAAGTCACTTGGGGTCGGCTTTCTAGTCTAACCGGATTTGACTGGATATCAGTTTTTACACGGAGCGGCTGCTACTTGACCTCCGCAATCCGAAGGCTAACGATACCCTAAGGCTAGACCAGTGTCAGGATATTAGAGGGCACTGACTTCCCAATAACGACTGTCATAGATGTTCATGGCAGCCGGGACCGACGGCTTAACGTGCTCTCCGGGGCACGGAGCAGGCGATAATTGTTAATCAATACGCACATAATTTCGAAAAGTCGTATAGCTTCCGAAAGTCAGAGGTGCACGACGTGGGTTCGAACCCGAGACCCTCTGCATTGCAGTCTGTCTGTTGGTCTCCCCACTGAGCTATCGCTGCTATAATTAAAATCTTATTGTTTATGATCATAAAATACTTTCTCTGGCCGAAGAATTCATTCAAGATTACCCAATTGCAGTTACCTTAGCCTTTAGCAAAGCAGAAATCTCTATATAAATACATATATAAATTGCCGCATCTTCCGCTAAAAGCATCCGCCCACGTTATCAGGAAACTTTGATTGCTCTTGACTCAATTTTAAGAGCAATTTCTTCCACTTTAGTGTAACATAGTAGGGACCAAAATTTAATAGCGGTATTAAGTTTTAACTAAGCACCAACAAGAAAGGAGATTACGTTAATACGTGTGTTGTCTAAAGTTATTTCGCGAAGTAATGTAAAGAGAGCTTTTGTTGTGTTGTTGGAATAAAAATAGAATCAAAGTTATCTTCAAGAGGTACTAAAAGAGAAATTGAAATTGAAATTGACATCGTTTACGCTAACGATAATCTAAACTTTGGTCAACAAAGGAAACAAACAAATAAATATTTATTTATTTATTAACTTGGACATCCAGTAGTTATTACATTAATGCTTATTCTGACAAAAGAAATACTAACACTTAATGTATAACTTTTTAAAGTTTCACATCGTGAACCATAAAAGTACAGGAACGACCACACTTAATCTTAAAATTAACAGTAAGGCATTACTCATGATCTAAAAATAACTGACTAAATGTATGCTTACATAAAACACGTAATATTCAAACATTAAAAGAGCATTATACATTAAACAACTTATCCTAAACATAAAATATTTTATATTTGTGTTTATCCTAAATTCCATTACGTGCCTAGAAGTTTAAAATGTTGTAGATTAAATAGTACCTTTTTGGATCATCTGTTACATATAATATAAGAGTTGAGTTGCTTGCACGCAACTTAAATTTGACTTGAGTTTTATTACTAACCACAAAATGTTTACCTCCACAAACTTGAATTCATTTAGGTTAGGATAACACCTAGCCTCACTGATTTCAGCATGAATGGGCCGGCTCGACCAGGGAAGGACTACCCTCTCACAGAATATCGACGTGAAATAGCAGTACCTATTCCTACTGTTGTGTTTCGTTTGGTGAGTGAGAGTGCCGGAGGTCCAATCACCCCTTTTCCCTTTCCCGTTCCTTCTCCTTCCCACTTCCTTGCCTAAAGGATCGGCAAAGCGCAAGTGATGCCCTTGGTGTTGCAGGCGTCTATAGGCTACGGTTACCACTTACCATCAGGTGGACCGTATACTTGTTTGCCACTCTAGTTGTATAAAAAAAAAACAACGGGTTGCACTCCGGAAGTGCCGGCAAAAGTGAAAACTTGAATATTAACGTTGTGCATTTTTGATATTTTGGAATGGTTAGGGAATAATTTTGCACGAATTGCTTTAATTATCAGTATAAAAGTACTATCATTTATGTGGTAAAATACAATATTAATTTATTGCGCTATCGTACATAAATATGACAATTCTCCCTCCGTCTTACGAGTTTTCGATGAGGTCACGTGTCCTGACGCGAGTTTAATATTTTTACCCATCACAAAAAGTGCACAACGCCGCTAAAGAAGTTTTCACTTCAAAAAATTAAAAATTATTAAGGCTGTCTTTGGGGACTGCCGATAGAAGTGAAAACTTTAATCCTTGATCGTAGACACTTCTTTATAAACAAAAAAGGCGTTATTAAGGGGGTCAAAATTTCGTTATTTTTTGCGTAGGACGCACCATTTCTGAGATATTGTTAATATTCTAAAATAATTCAAAAATGGAAAGCATGAAAGCGTGACGATGACGCGAGTTTTATAATTTTTGTTCACCCAAGGAGAGCTCAACGCGCCTAAAGAAGTATTCACTTCAAAAAATTGAATAAAAGATTTGACTTCACGGAAGATTGTTTAAGTAGTTGCGTTGCTATTGCAAGTGCGAGTCCGAGTGTTGTGGGTTTGGGGATCAAACCATGGGAACAATTTGTTATCCGCAAATAGTTCACCCAAATCTGGATGTTCTTAACGACCGTTGTTTAAATGTTTGTAAAGCCTAGATTTTCAAACTGCTGTCACAATAGAACCTAAATCGCGCACTCAGAATCTATAATGACGTCATCATAATACTGTAATCATCGTCTCCGTTTACCAATTGTATAAGAGACAAAAGTCTCCTCGATTCCACAGCACCTGTTATAGAGGAAATTCGATGGCAACAGGTAGTGCTCCATGTAAGCCCTAAATGACACAGCAGAAAAGATCCTTTGTACCTAGTTTCCAGATGTTCGTTATATGGGAGTAGCCCCGATTAATAGAAACCTTAGGACATAGTTCGATAACCTTTATTGGACCGCCAAATGAGCAAAACTTTCATTTAGTTTCTTATATATGTCATCAATAAAAGGCTCGTGGAAAAATATATCTTTCAAATCAGGCAGAAATATTCCTCTGCTCTATTACAGATAAATACTAATACTACTAATCTGTAGGTCTGTAATGCTTTAACGGCCTAAACCACTGAACTGTTCTTGATAAAATTTGGCAAATATATTTTAATACCATTTTTCGAGTAATGTAATATGGCTACACTACTCGTACCTGTGGATATTTCCCGTAATTTTCCATTTGTTCTCTTTCATGATGTATGATTTTTTTTACACATACATACATAGGTTTGGTATAGAAGCTTTGCTATATCTTCGTAGGATAGGCAGAGTTTTATGATACCTACATTTTGCCAGCTTTGTTTATAAATGCCACGTAATGGACGTGATCTGGTGCCGTTTTTATACGGGAAACCAAATAACTTCTTTGCTTAACCGGAAATCGAATTTGTTACCTGTCAAGATCAGCCGCGAACCTAAGCGAAGACTTGTCAATCGACGAGTAGGGCCGTCAAAAACATTATAAATTAAAACATGAAGGGGCAATTTTTTGGTATATTTTATCGATTATCAAGACGTTATAACCCAAAAACAGTGACTTGGCTTTGAAAGATTTGATAGCGTGTAATAACAATTTAGTATCAAGTAAACCATAAGCTCATTTGCCATCTTATGTTATGTATAATATCAGCCCTGTATATAAACTGTCCCACGGCTGGACACAGGCCTCTTCTCAATATGAGAATTTTTTAGGCCATAGTCGACATCGCTGGACCAGTGTGCGTCGGCTGACTTCACACGGATGTGATGATTATGGTGAACTCTCAGACATGTATATAGGTTTCCTTACGATGCTTTCCTTTGCCGTTAAATCAAGCGATAAATAATTACATAGTATAACTTCAAAAAGTTAGAGATGTTACGCGCTTTGGGAGACTCGAGACCCTGCGTGGCAGGCTAATGGTAATCCATTAGGCTATCGCTGCTCCTTTTGCCACCTTGCTTGTATGAAATTACTATTGAAAATGCCATTCCAAGACTTAGACATGCATAATTTTAAAGAAATACACCTTTTTAATCTTGTTTTCCGTGTATAACTTCAACCTACAATACCACACAAACACTAACAAGTCAACGACTTTGTAACTGCAGAACGCATTACGTGAGTACGTATACGAAGCGAGCCGGCTAAACCTGAAACCATATTAATTTGTGTTCGCGGGAAACGCTCGCAAATCGAGTTAGTCGAAGCCACACTGGTGTGACGGAAGTACTTCTCCAGACTGTATAGAGTTTATTGAAGTGTCCTATCTCTTTGTTTCAAAATCTTTTCTTTAGCCTCTGCTTTTCTTTGGTGGCAAACTAACTGCCTACTTAAGACTGCACCGAGCGAAATGTGCCAAAAAAGGCGGTCACAGTTAAGTGAATAAAATCAACACTTTTTGTTTAATACAAGTATAAAATATACATCTACCATAACAATGAATGAATGTGTTTACAATTACTCCGTGTAAAAGACTTAAAATAATTAATATTTTTGCCTACAAAATTACGTTAATTTGCACGTTATTTTTAGATTATAACATTAGAAATCTATCCTATTTTACAGCTTAAAAGAAACATAAATAGTTATATTACAATTTGTCCGTCCCAAATATTTAAGTTATTGGTTGACTTCAAATCCTCCATCAAATTTTACTATGGCGGCCGCGCGCCGATTTGAATATGCGCCGTACGAGCTTTGTCATTATCTGTCTTATGCTCGGCGCAGTCTTAAAAAACTGCTGCCTGTAAATCGTAACCACAATTAGTTCAATTCTCTAGCTAAATTTGGTTTTGCGCAACGATCTATTTGGTATCTTACGACTGAATTGCGTAGTGATTTAAGTGGTCGTTTCGCCGCTGCTATTGCGTCAAGTTTTGTGCATTCCCCACATGGGACAAATATTTGTGAGAACAAGTAATCGTTTATCGATTTTAGGTGTTTTTGTTTCCGTTATTTGAATGTTTGTAATGACACAGGTAGTATTCCCAATGCAGGAGATGTCTTTAAAAAATAAACTGGTATTCTTGTAACGTCTCTATCCATCATTGTACATCTGCTTCTATAAGTTTAGCTAAGGCTCGGGTATGTACCTACTATCTGTCATGGTGGTTCTTTGACACTTTAAACTGGACTTGGACTTCTCTAAACAAAACTCATAATGATAGCAGTAATTTGGTTGTACGGCAAAATTCATAAGCAGCAAATACTACTAACAATTTAATGCCATGCTCTTTTATTATCAAACAAAATAACACTTTCCGCTTTCTTTCTCTCATTACGTAGCTATTTTCATTTCACTTTAAGAATAATGTTTACCAAACAAATGGCTCAAAGTCTAAAGGCGTCTGTGGAAAGACAAGGACTGCATTGTTGCACTTTGTACACAAAGAGAGGATCCTTCGAATTAAGTGATCTTATCTGTCATTCCGCGGCACGGCAATTGAAGTTGAAAATAGTAACCATTGTGAAAATTTTGATAATAAGGTGGTTTTTCTTTTCTTCTACTACTTCTATCATATTGTTAATTAACATTAACAATATGATAGAATTTTGACCTTTTGTTGAAGATTTTCAATAAAGTAAGTAATGAGTTCATATCCAACTACAAACATCCACGAAATGTTGGTATAATATTTAGAAATTCAGGCAATTTCTAGATCTGCAAATATTCTAATGAGTTATCCTAATCCTAACTAATATTATAAATGCGAAAATGAGTTTGTTTGTTTGTTACCTTTTCACGCCTAAACCACTAAACCAATCATCCTGAAATTTTGCATATACGTTGTCAGGTGTACAGAAACGGATATAAGCTACCTTTCATCCCGAAAAAAATTACTGTTCCCGAGGAAAACAACAATAACATTCTTATGATAATAGATGGCGCCACGTGTCTTTCGAATCATGATTGAATTATATTATTATAAGCAAAGTACGACCCGAATTGATTGTCAAATTCTAAATTAACGCGAGCGAAGCCGCGGGCAAAAGCTAGTTGATCTATAATTCACACTCATAAGTTATCTTATAATCCACCCACATACAGTTAATTAATATAAGGGTAATAACACTATCGACATAATATGTTTTGCTTTACTACACAGGCTTTGAGTAGCACTGTTACTGCTGCCACTGGGTAAACGTTACCCAGTATCTTATCTTATCTTATGTGGGGGCCAGTCAGTGCAGACCGGCGACACTTCGACCCAGTGGGATCTTTTGTGTCGACACTCTCCCAATAACGACTGCCATACATGTTCATGGCAGCCGGGACCGACGGCTTAACGTGCTCTCCGAGGCATTGAGCAGGCGATAATTGTCAATCAATACGCACATAATTTCGAAAATGCATATAACTTCCGAAAATCAGAGGTGCGTGACGTGGGTTCGAACCCGAGACCCTCTGCATTGCAGTCTGGTCAGTCTACCCAGTAAGTAGGAGTTCCAGAAGCGTGCATAGCAGCATCTCTTATCGCTTTCCTTTCATTATATCTTTCGGTCCTTTCGCTAGAGGCATTACCACGTGAATTCGGAATATCCTGGGCATTATATTGCAAGTAATTGTATATTACGTATATACTATCAAGCGGGTCATACGCCTCCCACTTTTACACAATTCCCGCCGACAAACTGTCACACAGTTTGGTGGGTATATTTAGCTTGTGTAATGTATTATATTCAATAAATGTTTTAATTATTATTATTATTATTATTACAATCTTTAATAAAATTTCATTACTCAGATGCAAAGTACACCTATTTCCTTTGATCGATTAAAATAAACAGTCTACATAAACCACTTCATTAGAAAAGAAATACTTGCAGAAATTGCAAGCGAAACATGAAAGCAGCAATTGTTTCTATAGAAACGGAATAAATATTTGTACAAAGAATAACGCTTTGCCGGCGCTGAAACGCTTCGCGCAGAAAGGACAACCAACCTTTTTTAGCAAAGCAGACATTCTATAATTAAAATACACAATTATCTTTAAGAAATGTTCAGTAGACTCATGTTTAATGTTAATTTGTTTGTTATATTTTTGCTACCTCTTCTAAAGATTCTTTATTTATGGTTGTCCGTGCTCTGCAAGCTTAATAGGTGAGAGATAGAGTAAGTCCGATTACGGGCTGGTGTAGCTGTTTACAGTGCTTTTACAAGCAAGCAATAATGGACTCACTGATATACGGATACAGCAGTGCTTTAAGTAGTTATGTAGCGCTGTATGAGGAATGTGATAAAAGTGAATGAAGCCAGAGAAGTGTGTCAGGATCGTAGCAAATGGAAATCCGTAGTCTCTGCCTACCCCTCTGGGAAACAGGCGAGAATCTATGTATGATTGTATGTAGCGCTGTGTGTAGTGGGTTTGATCTCCATATCGAAAATAAATTGGCCATAAATCGTTGTTCCGAGTCTGTGTAATATTTGTATCCGTTGACTGAATACTTATAAAGTACTCCACAGTAGAGCAAGAATTATTTCCAGCGTGATCGATTTATCTTTATCTATACAAATAAATAAAATTGTAGTGTCTGTTTGTAATGTCAAAATAACAGCTTTTTATCTAATGAATATGAAAGTATATAAGGTACCTATACGAAAAGATCTATTTTTAAAATTTTTGTCTGTCTGTTTGTTTCGGGTAATCTTCGAATCGGCTGAACCGATTTTGACGGGACTTTCACTGACAGATAGCTGATGTTATAAAGAGTAACATAGGCTACTTTGATTTTAGAAAAAAAATAGGTTTTCGCGGAGAGAAACAGTTTTTAGTTAAAATCTACGCGGACGAAGTCGCAAATAACAGCTAGTTTATTATAAATATGTGTATGTAAATAATAAGAACAAATAACGCGTGTTATATAATAAAGACTTCAAATAAATATACATACCCAAACTACATAATAGTACTCCTTGCTACAAGTTGCCATGACTTTCAACCAACTTCACATCAAACACGTCTTTTCATATATTTTGTTCAGTTTATAAAGTTATCGAGACTTGAGCTGTTGGAAAATACATAGACAAGATACGCTCATATATATTTAAGTTGAGACGTGTTCTTGTAAAAGAAAGACTATAAAACTGTTATTATTGATCTGGTAAGATTTTGTATTATCAGTATTATATAACGAATTGGGTTTCTTAGACAAGCAGTTCTTAAAAGCAGTCCTTAGTTAAGAAGTTGGCGGCCCATCTCGTACCTCGAAAAGCACGTGAAGTCTGGGCTCTCTGTGATCGTGTCGGTTTGCCGACTTATTGGCATGGAAAGTATCAGTAGCGTAGCGTAGTGGGGGTGGCACTTTTAGGGGGCGGCAAAGTTTCACAATAAATAATAATAATTTGTAAATATTTAAACCATTTCATGACGAACAAGAGCAATGGGTGTACAATACATGACCGTTCTTGATGAAATGTTTTTAGAATGACTGTAAAGTCTTTTAAATTGAAATGCTTAAATAAGAGGCTGGCAAAATTTCTTCCAACGCGGGCGGTTTACACCCATGCTACGTCACTGGAGAGTGCACTTGTGTTTCTGCACTATTAGATATATATTACTAGATGTTCCCGCGTTTTCACCCGCGTTTATGCGCGTGATGTTATATAGCCTATAGCCTTCCTCGATAAATAGGCTATGCAACACTAAAAGAGTTTTTCAAATCGAACCAGTAGTTCCTGAGATTAGCGCGTTCAAACAAACAAACAAATAAACTCTTCAGTTTTATAATATTAGTATAGATTGTATCCTGCGCGGCAAGCCAGTATTTTAGGTTTACCCTATATGTTATAATATAATATGATATAATGGCTATAACACCTCATAGAAATAAGTTTAAATTACGATAATTGTTTATTTAAAACTAGGTTTTGCCCGCGGCTTCGCTCGCGTTAATTTAGAATTTGACAATCAATTCGGGTTGTATTCTGCTTGTAATAATATAATTCAATCATGATTGGAAAGACAGGTGGCGCCATCTATTATCATAAGAACGTTATTGTTGTTTTCCTCGGGAACAGTAATTTTTTTCGGGATGAAAGGTAGCCCATGTCCGTTTCGGTATACGTGACAATGTATATGCAAAATTAATTTCAGGATGATCGGTTCAGTGGTTTAGGCGTGAAAAGGTAACAAACTTCTTATTTTTATTTTTTTAATTTTTTTTATATTCTTATTTTCTTTGGGAGCTTTTAGCCACACACGACCATGTCAGCTCCATCATACCCTAAACTTAATAACTATTCATATTCTACCTTAATTCAACCTTATCTATTATATCTTATAAACTAACATAGCTGCTTTAGACAGGGGCTCAGCTATAATACTAATGAAGGCACCAACATCCATCATACGTATTTCAAAAGATTGAAGCATTATATATTATTTCTTAGCTCCTGGGTTCTGACGCACTCCACCAACAGGTGATGAACATCGTCAAGAGTGCCGCACTCTGTGCAATTCGGGCTGGTAACAAACAAACAACCTCATTTTCGCTTTTATAATATTAGTTAGGATTAGGATGGTGGCCTTGAGTTTCTTACTGGTATATTCTTATTGACTCCAAGCTGCTTGCTACATTTAGGCTTCCTTTTCCTAAACATAGTAACTAAGGCAATCGTAACTACAGTATACACATTAATCTTACTTTGCCGTTTATTATTATTACTTTGTGATTAACTAAACCTACTAATTATTTTTAGATTCAATAACCGATTCGACAATCAAATTATTGACATGATTGGCGCTAAAAGTAAACAAAAACTTATACCATGCAACCAATAAAACGCACTAAATATTGTCTTAATAAGAACGCCTCAGTTCAATGACTAAGGCCTTAATAGGGCTATTTAAAAACAGCTGATGACCAGGTCAAAGTCCGTTCCTTCCTCGCTATTATCTTATTACACCATTATTCACTTAGGTCGCAATTAGCTCGGGTCAAAGGTGATCCCACTCTACATGAACCCTGTTTAAAGATAGTGGAAAGCCCTGTAATTATAAGCAAGTTTGTTATTTTAAGTGACAATAGCCCAGGAGTTTAGATCTGTTTAATATAAGATTTGATTTCTGCTTTATTTTTTGCTATTCATGAACATAATATACAAACATTATACACAACACGGATAACCTAAAGAAAAATAAAAATATAAAAACGTCAATAATTAGAATTTAAAATAATAGCGCAATAAAAAACGACGCGTTCATCCCGTGGTATGTGCGTTACATCTAATCATGACATTTTGTATTTGAATCTCGAGTCAGGAAAATTGTTATTGAAATTTATGCGGCCTCGATGGCGTAGAGGTTAGTGTTACCGACTGCCACGCCTGAGGTCACGGGTTCGATTCCCGCACAAGTCAAACATTTGTATGCATGAACATGGATGTTTGTCTCGATTTGGGTGTTTCTATGTATAATATGTAGGTATTTACAAAAAAAAAGTATATATGTATGTTCATCCATTGTCTAGTACCCATCAAGCTCTGCTTAGTTTGGGCTAGGTGGTTTTGTGTATCGCTCTCCTGCTCTCCACCTAAGGGTTCCGGGTGGCAAGGCATCAGGGGGGCCTGCCACCCGTAAATTAGGAACCCCGAGAGGGCGCGCGCGGTGTTCCCGCGCGCCTTCCAATGTCGAAAGGGGAGAGCGGTGAGGCTCTCCCCTGGGGATGAGAGGTGGTCGGGTCCGTTTGACCCGGCCCGCACCCACACGGCAGGGCCTGCTATGGATGACTCAATTCTTTTAAGAGCTCCCAACAGGCCCCTCCCATTGGGTGAGAGAGGGAACACCCCAGGTTTTTTAGTGGCTATACCAGCGCTTTTCTTGCTGGGAGTGCCACACACCCCGCCGGTGCCGTCCCCTAGCCGGCGGGCAGTGCATCAAGCATTTTTCCTGGGTACCAAAAAAAAAGGTGATTTTGTGTATATGTGATAGAATATTATTATATTATTATAAAATTTAAGAAGCAGCATAGAGGCATGGTGATGGCAAAAGGGTCGCCCACTATTACCACAGCTGGTGAAATGTTGGTGTAATAGACATCTGTTACGCCTTCAGGGATATACCGGATTGGCTGGAACGCGCTCTAAGCTCATTACAACGTTTTTTAGTTCCGATAAAAGTAATTTTATATTTTTGGTATAAACAGTGGAAATTGGACATTCAAAACGCAAACAAATTTAAGTGTAACTAAAACGTAATCAAATAATCTTATATTTCTAAGTGTAAACTAAGTTAACGAATAGTAAACTAACAATAAAATCTGATTAACAAAAACATTTTAAAAGTGCAAGTTATCTCAGTCACCAACCAGTGCACCGAATTCTCGCGGTTACGCGCACTACATAACCGTGAAAATCGTGTGAACGTGCCATAGTGTCGGACTGCAATCACCGCTGCCAACATTTCAAAACAATCGGCGCAAGCGTTCCAGTGCTAGAATTATAACCTGACTTTCGACATCACGTTGACATCGTAATAATGTCGCTATCTCAGTTGCCCATCTGTACTGGATGCCGAAATAAAATAGAAGACGTTAAAATCGACTGTTCGAAATGTGGTGGCGTGTATGATTTGTTTTGCGCCAACGTCACTATAGAGACGCTGGAGAACTCTAACGCCGAGTTTCTATCAACTTGGCTGTGTCTAGACTGTCGTTCAAAACTACCCAAGGGCGACAACTCTAACACTTCTGTGCGACTGGTGCCGCGTAGTAATACTCATCCTTACGAAGGAACCTCACATACCATTGGCATTCCAACAATCGTATCTCCCGAGGGCTTTGAAAATGTCACAACCTTTCGAGGCGGCGCCCGCCGAGGCCGTCAAGCAACTGAAAGCCATACACTTGACAGCATCCGAGCTATCATAAGGGAAGAATTACAAAAGGTATTTGACGAAAGACTCCCGTGTATTATTAGTCAACTGCTTGATAATCACCATGCCAATGACAAAGTCTTTCAAGCAATTGAAACATTGAGCGACGGAATGAGCATTGTTAAGAAGAAGCTGGAATCATTAAATGCGGATGTAACTACAAGAAGTATAGTCTCAAGGGCACCTGTAAATGCTGCAAAGCGTGTTGAAAGGATTGGCGGAAATAATCAGGTTTCGTCTCTTCATGGTCCAATATTGGCAGC
Source organism: Catocala sponsa (assembly GCA_963564715.1). Lineage (NCBI taxonomy): Eukaryota > Metazoa > Arthropoda > Insecta > Lepidoptera > Erebidae > Catocala > Catocala sponsa. The sequence goes on from OY751337.1 coordinate 6,428,613, forward strand.
GACTCCTAATTCAGTGCCAGCTGAAAATATTATCATCACCCTTCCTAAGACTGTACTAGAAAAAACTACACAGAGTGAACGTGTATCATCGGTGCCCATTGACGTCACTGTAACGCCACAGCCTCCGATGAAAGTTGCTACTCAGGAACCGCAAGTACTCAAACCCATTGTCTCCTCGCCAGTGTATGTCGCTGCTGACAATGTGGGCGATATGGGTCCTGTGGATAAATGCTCTGCAAACGATTTTACGGAAGTTCGACGCAGTAGGCGCTCACGACTTTCGCACGGATCTGTGTTGCGTGGTACTGCTGCACCTGGTACTACCAAGTTAGAGGCCTCGGAAAGATGGAGATATCTTCACCTTTTTTATGTGAAGCAGAGTACATCTGATAGCCAGGTACGTGAGCATCTCATTTCTATTTGTGGAAGCGACGTCTGCACTGTTGATGTACTTAAAGCTCGTGGGCATTATGCATCGTTTAAGCTGGGTGTGCCTTCTACATGGGCTGACCAGGTTATGGCGGCGAAAAACTGGGCCGAAGATATATGTGTAAAACCATGGCGTCGGAATTTTCGTCCCAAAAATGAGGATCCACAGTAAGCCTTCAGGCCGTCTTACAGCACCTAACACTGGTAAATCTATTGGCCACCTGCGTATTTTGTATCAAAATGTACGTGGATAAAAACTAAGCTATCTACATGGAGATCGAGTCTGATGCTTACCGATCATGATCTAGTCGCTGTAACAGAAACTAATCTTGATAACTCAGTTGATGATTCAGAGATGTCAAACGGAGATTGGAGCTTTCTACGCAGAGACAGAGGAACTGCAGGTGGCGGCGTTTTGCTCGCGGCGCGCCCTAGTGCTACCTTGAGGAGGCGAAACGACCTTGAAACTGATAATGGCGAAGATATGTGGGCTACTCTTACCGTAAACGGCCTAAATCTAAATGTCTGTGTTATCTACATCAAGCCCACTGCGACTGACGGAGATTACATGGCTTGGTTTTGTAAAGTTGAAACCTTCATTTCAAACCTGAAAGGTATTGTTTTAATTTTAGGAGACCTTAATTTGAGGAGTGCATCTGATAATATTAACAATTACTACTGTTATTTTTTAAGCTTTTGTAATTTGGTTGAGACGAATGAGGTTATGAATATGCGTGGAAGTAAGTTAGATGTAGTGTTGGCAAGGGAGGACGTTAATTTAACCTGTGAGCATGCTGTGGGATCGGAATTGGTACCAATTGACTTATATCATCCTCCACTAGATGTTGCAGTGCCCATTTTCGTACCTAAATGCTCTAAAAAGTTAGATCCCAGTAATATTGATAAAAGCAAGAATTGGAACTTCAGCAAAGCAGACTTCCTGTCTCTTTATAAACTAATTGAGTTAGCCAGTTGGCATGACGTTCTCGCCTGCAATGATGCAAGCACAGCTGTTGATATGTTTTACACAATCATGTATAATATATTTAACTTCTCGGTACCGATGAAAAAAAGATTACCGTCCCGAAACAGGCGATACCCTGTGTGGTTTACTAATGACTTAATCCAGGATACCCAACGTAAAAGCAAACTACATCAGAAATGGAAAGCCTCACATTGTCTAGTCACATATAAAGTGTTTGATGCCTTGCGTTGTGATTTAAAAATTAAAACCAGGCAGGCCTATAAGTCATACTGCTCCATTGGAATATATATAAAGAATATATATTGGAATACATTGGAAAATAATATAAAAAAGAATCCACTGCAGTTTTGGCAGCACATACGAAGCCTGCGATTCAAAGGTGGATTTGAGCCAAATGTTATATATAATGGGGTGACCTGTTCGGGGGTTAAGGCTGCTGAAGCATTTGCCCAATACTTTGCCTCTGTTTTCTTGTCTGATACACCTAAATTGGATCCATATAATATAAACTTTAGTACTGGAGGAGGTAATATTCCCCTTCCCGTTATAACAGTTCAGGACGTAGTAAAGGCTATTGGAAAGCTCAAATCTGGTAACTCAATAGGTCCTGACAGTATTCCCGCTTACATCCTTAAAGGATGTAAGGAAACATTAGCTATTCCTCTCTGTCATGTTTTTAATCTAGCCCTTCAGGCTGGAGTGTACCCTGAGCAGTGGAAACTGTCGCGAGTTATTCCTATCCCCAAAACAACTGATAAGACATCGGTACAGGATCATAGACCAATCGCTATTCTACCAACTGTAGCTAAGCTTTTCGAACACGTACTTCATACTACCATTTACCAACAAATAGACGCGCACCTATCCGATGCTCAGCATGGTTTTAGAATCGGTAGCTCTGTAAACTCCAACCTTTTGATACACACGGACTTTATTTCTAGAAGCTTGGACTTAACAGGGCAAGTTGATGTGCTCTATTTTGATTTTCTTAAAGCATTCGACAGGGTCGACAATGATGTGCTTCTGGCGAAATTGGAAAACATTGGCTTCACGCCAGGTTTTCTCAATTTCTTTGCCGACTATATAAGAAATCGTAGACAGTTCGTCAGACACGGTTGCTTCGATTCTAAGCCCTACAACACTCGCTCAGGTGTGAGTCAGGGATCAGTGTTAGGTCCACTTTTGTTTCTAGTCATGATAAATGATCTAATTACTGAAATCAAATCAGCTAAATGCCTTTGATATGCCGATGATTTAAAACTAGTACTGGAAATCAAAACTACTGGCGATTGCACGAATTTACAAAGGGATATCGATGCGCTCCATCAATGGAGTAATGCAAATAAGCTACTCTTTAACGATGAGAAGTGCTATGTCATGACCTATAGTCGAAAGTTGCAACCAATACATTATAAATATACGCTCGATGGTAAAGACATAACACGAGTAGACAAAATCAAGGATTTAGGAGTGACCTTCGATTGTGGTCTTACATTCAAGGATCATATATCCATTCTTGCTAAGGAATCTTTTAAGCGGCTAGGTTATGTTTTACGTAATGCTAGCGACTTTCAAAATCCACGAGTTATAAGCCTTCTTTATACCACCCTCGTCAGAAGTAAACTTGAGACTAGTTGCTGTGTCTGGAATCCTTTTACAGCCTTCCAGACTCTAATGCTTGAAAAGGTGCAAAAAACTTTTCTCAGATTCCTATATAAAAGGCTTTACTCTTTGTATCCATTCATGTATCCAACTAACTACCTTTTAGGGATGTTGGGTTTTAATTCGTTGGAGGTGAGAAGAGGCCTAGATCAGCTCCTAATAGCGTGTAAAATCTTACACGGGCGAATCAAGTGCCCTGAACTCCATCAGCTATTCTGTAGATTGTATGTGCCTAACAAATACCTTGGACTCCGTCAGAGTCACCGGCATAGATTGTTCGCACGGCCGACATGCCATACTCTCGCCAGAGCCAAGTCCCCTGTGTGCCGCCGCACCTTAGAGGTGCTCAATGCTCTTCTGTACGCCAGCCCTAATAGTGATTTGTTTGCGGATGAATGGAAGAAGATCATGCGAGAATGTCTGTTATTTTGTGAAAACATGTAATTATTGGTTCGTTTATATTATTATTATATTTTTTTTTCATTATTGTCATTATTTGTTATACATTTCATTACTATATTTAATTTATATTTTTATTATTTTTAAAATCTTTACTGTTATAATTTTGTAATTAATGTGTCAGTGTTTCTAAGTTAATTAATGTAAATGGTTTTGTATCGTTTTAATTAACTATAAATAAATAAATAATACCTACGCATCAGATTATGAAGGTACATAAGCAGCTAATTTATAAAAAAGGTCTGAATTTACGTAAATACATTAATACATAATTTCACGATGTCTGCGTTCAAAGCGAGTGTATTCAGGACGTATGTACCGATACATATTAGTGAGGGCGATTCCTAATACGAAGAGGTCATATGAGTCACATATTATCCGGTCGTCGTCGGCGACAGGTCACCGGGCCGGCAGCCTATGGCTTCCTTGAACAGACGTCAGACATACCAGATATATTACATTAGATTTTTTCTCCAATATACGTCATAATGTAATATTATCTATATTACGTTAAAGAGCAGTGATATCTTAGTGAGAGATCTTTGGAATGCCACGCAGAGGTCTCAAGACCGATACCAAGAGTATTATATTAAGAGTAGTAGAGCCTCGATGATTTCAGCATGAATGGGCCGGCTCGACCGGGGAAGGACTACCCTTTCACAGAATATCGACGTGAAATAGCAGTATTTCTAGTCTTGTGTTTCGTTCGGTGAGTGAGAATGCCGGAGGCCCAATCACCCACTTTCCCCTATCCCGCTCCTTCTCCTTCCCACTTCCTTTCCTAACGGGTCGGCAATGCGCAAGTGATGCCTCTGGTGTCGCAGGCGTCCATAGGCTACAGTGACCACTTACCATCAGCTGGGCCGTATGCTTGTTTACTACATTACTTGAGCAAAAAAAAAGAAACCAATGCACGCACTTCTATCTTTTTGAAGTTATATGCGCATTAAATAGTTAATTATCGATTGCTTTAACAGCGAAGGAAAACATCGGGAGGAAACCTGCACATTTGAGAGTTCTCCATAATGTTTTCGAAGATACGTGAAGTCTGCCAAACCGCACTAGGTCGGCGTAGTGGACTATGGTCTAACCCTTTTCACACTGAGCAGAGGCCCGTGCCCAGCAGTGGGGCAGTTTAAATACAGAGCTGATATTATTATTGTATTCTGGAGCGAAATTAGTAATGACGTACTTACTATGTCATTATATAGTTATCATCTAAGATCTGGTCTAAATAAAATTTGATTTGTAGAGATGACTTTATTAGTTTACTAGCTAAACCCAGTCACGGTTGTTGTGGCTCAGTCTGTTTTTAATTTTTAGGGAAGTGATTTCCGTTAAAGTATATTAAAACATTTTTTTATAGAAATGCAACGTTGTGTTGTACCTTTTGAGTTTTGCAGACACAGTCCTACGGAAAGTTATTTTTAATAGATAAAGGTTATTGTGTCAGTAGTTAATAATCAGGTCTAGCCACGATCCATTTGTCAGGAAATATTAATGTAAATATAATTAATATTCACAATAACGTGCTTAAATTCATAAGAAAAGGAACGGACTATATATGGATATATTAGCAGCGATAGCTCAGTGGAGAGACCAACAGACTGTAATGCAGAGGGTCTCGGGTTCGAATCCACGTCGCGCACCTCTGACTTTCGGAAGTTATATGACTTTTCGAAATTATGTGCGTATTGATTGACAATTATCGCCTGCTCCGTGCCTCGGAAAGCACATTAAGCCATTGGTCCCGGCTGCCATGAACATCTATGGCAGTCGTTATTGGGAGAGTGTCGACACAAAAGATCCCACTGGGTCGAAGTGTCGCCGGTCTGCACTGACTGGCCCCCACATAAGATAAGATAAGATATATGGATATATATGTATAATGTATATGAAATTACGGATAATTAAAATTAATCTAAAAATCTTGAGGAATATTTTTCTTATTAAGCAGTCAACGTGGGGATGGGTTATATATTTTCCTTAAATTAGTATACGTTCCAGTCTAAGTTTATTAGCATTGTAATGCTGAGTATTATTTGTTCGTCTATGTTTTATTCCAAACAAATGCAATGCAAGTTTTATGATAATAGTCTGATTGACACGACCAACAACTAATACATCAAATTGGAATGTTTAACTTTTGTTCTATGTCATTTTTGCAATACAGATAATGTCCTCGAGAAGGAATTTTGATCAAGGCGGCCAATCTTACCGAAGACTGGCAATCTGTGCAGGAGATATTATAGTGCACAGGCATGTGCGTAAACAATAGTACACTCTCTGTTTCCTAACTCTCATGATCTGATGGGATGGTAATCCGACATGGCCGGAGAGAGGCTTAGAACCAATGGCTTTACATGCTTGGCACGGGGGTGTCTAACACCGCCAACTTCCTAACACCGGGCTGTTATTGAAAAATCTTAACAGAAAAACCTAATTATCTTTTGTTTGCCCGACCCAGGATTCGATCCCATCATGCACAACAGTTCCATAATAAAAATATCGTTCATGAAAAACTTGTTCTACTTACGCTTATTAAATCCATGATTTTGATATAATGCTTCGGTACATTGGTAGTGTAAGTATAGAATAGAATAGAATATACTTTATTTGTAAACATAGGTAAATATAACAATGTGAGAGATGTTACAGAGCTTTCTTAGTAGCACTATGTTTTGCCTGTAGTAAGTAGACCCTGTGCTTGAGATTCCTGGTCAAATAAAGTGTTAATAACTGATGTCACGAAACTCTTAGATGCAGCAAGGAATTTGGAACTGTGCCCTTTATACATTTAATTAATACTAGCGGTCGCTTAGTGCTCGAAATTCGACCAAAGTTTGCCTGTAAGATATTGCTGATAATATATGTCATTATAATTATATTGATATATGTAACCATAGTTACGCGCTTCGACTGCGTGTGTCAAATGCATGGTTGTGTACGCAGATAAACATGCATTTGATACACGCACTCTACGCGTAGTATTTTTTTATTGATTTAATGTATTTCTAATGCATATTTTATAAAAATATAAGGATTCGCCCCTCCTTCTCCATATAAACTTTAACTGTGCCAAATTTCATGTTCTTCCGTCTGCGCAATTTTCGTAAAAAGGGGTACAAAGTTTTTGCTTCACGTATTAATTTATAGATTAGGGTCGTCCCCTAATATTATTTAGACTTAAAACCTAATATTAATATTTATTAATACCCTAATATTAATTAGACTTAAAACCATTTCTGGGGAAATGCGAATGTATCACCTCGCCTTTCCTTTTCGGGCATCGATCAAATATACCATAGATGCACGATCGTCGCTCGAAAAACGGCCCCAACAAAACTGTGCATAAATCAGTCGTATGCGCTATATTATGCACCTGTCCCAGTCACTCTTAAATGCGCTGCCCGTAAGCGAGAGCGAATCGACACCACTACTACGGTGGAGACCGTACCATATACTTAGTACGCTTGCGTATCGCGAGTAACACACTTAGGACGCTTTACATTGACGCGTTCTAAGTAAACTATTACAAAATGTTTCTCAGTGGGCGTTCAATGGTTATGCCGGTTTATTTCCTGGATTGCATAATAAATGCAGACACCGATAAGTAAGTAGTACTGGTCAGTGCCACATATTGACGCAGTTTTTGTATGAGAATGTGCATCTATGGTATATTTGATCGAAGTTTTCGGGCATATAAGCGTAAGACTATGTATGTACATGGTTTATTTATGTACCAAGTGTTCACATAATTCCGTCCAAAGGTTTACACCTGATTGATTTACAAACATCCAAACATCTTCACAAAATTTCTTATATATAACACTACACTTTTGCCCGCGGTTTCACTCGCTCGGGAATAGTACCTTTTTAAATGAACGATATCCTACGTCCTATCCTGTACCCCTGACAACGTGTATGTAATATTTCATGATGATCGATCGAGTAGTTAGGGGCGTGAAATCGTAACAAACAAATTCACTTTCGCATTAATAATATTTATAACTTTTATGGCCAGTCCCACAACTAGCAAGTAAAAGTTATCCGAAAGATAAATCGCATGCTGTCTCACTCTTGTTAGGTTAAAGAAGAGAGATGGCGAGATTTTTATCTTTTAGATAAATGCTATTTGGAGATGGTGGAACAAGCCCTTAAACATTCAACATAGAAATTAATTTATCATTGTAATATCTAAAAACTTTGTAACCTTTTTGTTTTGTTTTCTTTAATTTTTTTTTCTCTCTTTGTAATCTTCTGTATCTGTAAATATAACATTATAAGTTAACACGTAATGTGGGAAGCAACTGTCTCCTGGGATACAAGTTAATAACTTAGTTCAGGGGACAGTGCTTCTATGTAGAAGTGTTATTGATGGCTACAATAAATATTTATTATTATTATTCTTATTCGCATTGCATGACATATTTAATTATAATACGTAACGGGTATTTACGCAATCATGCATAATGTTTACCTATGCTTGACGTTTCGACCAGGTTACACCAGCCGTGGTCATAAGCTGACAGCTCAGTTACGTATCCTAATCCTAACTAATATTATAAAAGCGAAAATGAGTTTGTTTGTTTGTTACCTTTTCACGCCTAAACCACTGAACCGATCATCCTGAAATTTTGCATATACGTTGTCAGGTGTACAGAAACGGACATAGGCTACCTGTCATCCCGAAAAAAATTTATGTTCTCGAGGAAAACAACAATAACGTTCTTATGATAATAGATGGCGCCACGTGTCTTTCGAATCATGATTGAATTAAGTATATTATTACAAGCGAGTACGACCCAAATTGATTGTCAAATTCTAAATTAACGCAAACGAAGCCGCGGGAATAAGCTAGTATTATAATATCAGATAGGATTCGTGCAATAGTACAGCATTTCGCGTTTCCAAAGAACCATTAGTCTAATATTTTTCAAACCCGATGCCCTATGGAAATAAAATCAATACGGCTGATACCGACATTCAATAATTCAATGCACAGAGTATGCGTACTGCAGCGTGTAACCGTAAAACTTTTGTTTTTCGTTCGGCTTTGATCCGCTTGATTTCCAAGCCCCTGTTGTGTATTTACATGGTGCCGGTGGCATGGAAAGTTAGCAGAATGGTTTGAATTTTACTGGTGAATTTTGTAGGCTAGTTTGAGTTTGTATTGTAGGTATAGTGTGTTAATCATGAATTATGATCGTGTAAGGTGGCTATTTATTACTATTACTAGTAGTCGGGCATGGGGAGAACAACAGACTGCAATGCACAGGGTCTCGGGTTCGAACCCACGTCGCGCACCTCTGACTTTCGGAAGTTATATGACTTTTCGAAATTATGTGTGTTTTGATTGACAGTTATCGCCTGCTCCGTGCCTCGGAGAGCACGTTAAGCCGTCGGTTTCGGCTGCCATGAACATCTATGACAGTCGTTATTGGGAAGTCAGTGCCCTCTAATATCCTGACACTGGTCTAGCCTTAGGGTATCGTAAGCCTTCGGGATGCGGAGGTAAGATGGCAGTCGCTCCGTGTAAAAACTGATACCTATCCAGTCAAATCCGGTTAGACTAGAAAGCCGTCCTCAAGTGACTTGAGAATAATTTATTATTCTGAGAAGATATCTTCTTTATACATTTAATTTTTTTTAAATCATGCTCTATATCCATTTTGACTGTAAGGACAACGCAGTTGTGGGATGGCCGAGTGTTGTGGGTTCAATCCTCACACAGGACAAAAAAGTTATGTGATCCACAAAATAATATTTGTTCAGAGTTTGGGAGTTCTTTTTGTCCGTTGTTTGAATATCTTCAAAGGTCCTCCGCGATACAAGCATTTTAACACACCCCTCCGTACAAAGTATTAACCCTCTAACCGCTTACGTCGAATTAATCTGACAAATATTTTCGTGTCCATTTCGCCAGCGTCGTATATTTCCGACCAGATACCACAGCTCGTTTAATCTGCTTTTTTATTTAATTACGGTGTTTTCTATTAAATAAAAGTTTATATTGTGTAAATGGATAATTAAGTAATCATTTACAATTTAATACACTTTAGTCTCATAATTAGAAGTCCTAAAAATAAGTATTTATTTCTGTAAGTATTTATTTTCGATTCACTGTGCCGGGCGCTGGGGGCACGACAAATGTTATGAAGTGGAGCGGTTAAAAGGTTAATATAATAATATATTTTTCGGCTATACTTACATTTGCCAACTATATACCACGTAACAGAAAGCATATTATATAGCCATACTGGCGAATTGAGGGTGTAGTATAACACCTCTGCCTCCTCAAGGGATGAGCGTGAGAGTAGGTATACATATAGGTATGTATGAAAAATTAAACATACCGTATGCGCTGCAAACCGATTACATGTATTTGAAACCGCAAATTAAATATTACCGACATAAAAAGCATTGTATGTGTTAATGCAGAAGATGCTCTTTTTGTATGCCTAGTTTCATTCAAATCAGTTCAGCTGTAGAAATATGATTGAGTAACACACATTCAAACATCTGCACAAACTTCTACATTTATAATATTAATGGAATGTTAGTAGAATACAATAACCTTTTCACGGCTAAACCACTCAACCGATTTAAATGAATTTTTGTACAAATATAGGTTAAAATATGGGGAAGAACATAGGTAACTTTTTATTGATGTAGGTGCCACGCAGGCGGAGCCCCGCGCAAAAGCTAGTATTGTATAAAGCCCGAACTGGGTCCCAATTTACGAAATGTCAAATGGAGGCTTTTAATTGTTTTAAAAGACCCTGTCCGATGTAATCCCGGTCATTAAAGCGAAAAAGATTATTAAGGCCTCACAATTTTTTATCGTTAGCCATATTGCACGTATAATGACGTCATAGCCCATTAAAAACATTTACGAAGCTACAACAAAGCTATCGGCAGAATTACTTCAATTTTTTAGGAGTGAGTGTTTAATTCAGGTTACTTATTGGCATATTATTATAGAGAATATTTTTAACGCGCGATGGCCTTGTTTATGTTCACAAGGTGCCTGCTTTGATTCTGTTTCAGAAAATTCTCAACAGTAATATGTAGTTTAAAACTGAAAATGCCTAGTAGACAAAAGCTCGCCTTATATTATACTAGCTTTAGCCCGCGGCTTCGCTCGCGTTAATTAAGAATTTGACAATCAATTCGGGTTGTACTGTGCTTGTAATAATATAATTCAATCATGATTCGAAAGACACGTGGCGCCATCTATTATCATGAGAACGTTATTATTGTTTTCCTCGGGAACAGTAATTTTTTTCGGGATGTAAGGTAGCCTATGTCCGTTTCTGTACACCTGTCAACGTATATGCAAAATTTTAGGATGATCGGTTCAGTGGTTTAGGCGTGAAAAGTTAACAAACAAACAAACAAACTCATTTTCGCTTTTATAATATTATTTAGGAAGTTAGGATTAGGATGGGTCTAAATACCTAGCTTAAGAAATTTGTGTGGTAAACCTTAAGATAGTATACAAGCCTCGAGGCCAAGGCAGCGAGGGGCACACCTTGGTAGGTTTAGTCTGTAGTACCCGGAACGTTACACCTTTTCCCGGGTGAGCCCGACATAACCTCTCCGCTCGCCCTAGTCAGCGGAGAGGTTGGCGTCAATGCTTTCCTCCACGTTAAAAAAGGGATTACACAAAGCTTAATATAATTGGGTATGAGAATTACACTGGGGAACAGTCATTTTGCGGCTTAGTAAATTGATGTCAATTTTGTGTAAGTTCAGTATACCTACTGAATACGAGTAAAATATCAGATTTGTTAAATTGACTCTAGTTTATAAGATAAGACTTTATAACTATATGACTGAAAGAAGGTCGAAATAAAAATACAATGACATATTAAATAGAAAAAACTTTATCTGTAAGCTTTTTTATTGTGTTTCTATTCAGGACAATCCCTTATTAAACTCAAGCAATAGTCTGCCATCATAATATGGCTGTCCCATCGGCCTTGGTATCTTTCTATCATTGTTCTAATGTCCTGATGGAACCGTTCTTTATGTTGAATATCTCAAGAACCAGAGTCAATCCATAAATACATTTCGGGTATGACTGATGAATGTGTTTATTAAAATCAGTAACAAAAATAAAAAGTTCTTCAGTGTTATTTTTGTAAATAACTAAAGAAATAAAAAATCTCTTCGAGTAATTTGGATATCTACATAGTTAAATGCTGCAATTACTATCCTGGTTTAGATTGCTTAGAGCGTTTTAATCATAGTCAGTCTAGATACACACATATACAAAACACGGCTTTTCCCTAGGCTTCCTCGCAGACAAGTCGGATATAAAGCCATATTATTATGTGCTGTTGAAACATTTGGCAACAAATTCGTGTTAAATTGGTTTTACCCTACTTCCGTAAAGAAAACATTTAAAAGGCTTCCTTTGAACAACGTATCGAGGTACTTGACGAGATTTAATTCTTCAAAGTACATTTATATGAGCAGACAGCTATATTGCTTAGGGAGTCCCTGTAAGCATCTTCAATTTTGTAAAGTGTTAATAAACGCTCGAAAGGTTGTCTTCACTTGTTAATACTACTTGTTTTTAGTATTCTTTGAACGGTTTGAAAGATGAAATAGTAAGGACAGTACATGTAAACTAGCGTAAAATATTTGAGAATTTTGATTCCAAAACATTATTTGAACAATGGGATTAAATATAATGATCATCAAAAATACTAATAGGTCAGCAAATATTGCACAGCATAACGAGCATCTATACGCCTCAAATCACTGCATTGCGTCTCGGAAGTGTTAGGTTATGTTACGTTCCTTTTTTTAAACCCACCCAAAAATAGGAGCTCCGCGAAGCGGGGCTCCGTCGACTAAGTTTGATCTCTTTAAAGTTTGCTGGCCATGAGTTGCTGATCAATTAGCTATTTCTGCTCGCAGATTATATTTTTCTGCTCACAAAAATATCAATACTATGCTAACCATTCAAATAACACCCTTTGAACAATTTGCCTTTTATAGTAGGTAGGTAAGTAAGAAAAATCTTTTAAATCGCTATTTCGCCAGTCATTATTTTCTTTCTTTAAAATACATCTGCCGCCTCAGAAATAATTCTTGATTCCCTGGGGACTTTATAAACATTCAAGCAAGAGACAAAAAACACCCAGTCTCGGAATAACCACTTGTGAAATACAACATTTTTTGTCCTATATGGAGAATCAATTTGAAATGTACCTATAATGTATAATCATCACTATTATTTTACCATTGTAATTATTGATATGAATTAAATATAAGGATGAAATATAACTTGTAAGGCCTTGGTTTTAAGTACTAGAATATTTTCCTTTAGATAAGTAAAACCCAATAGGTATACGATTTACCTTATGCAAGAGTTCTGTACGACTCTCAAGTATGACTACATCTTTAAGTTGGCCGCAGTATACACAGATATATTCTAAGTGACTAAAGTTCATTTCGAAAAAATGAACAGAACCTGTCGGTCAGTTTTAGGATTCCGTACTCGAAGGGTACTAATGGGACCCTATTACTACGCATTTGTTGTCCGTCCGTACGTCCGTCTGTCAGAGGCCTGTATCTTATGAACCGTAATATCAATATAATAAGTCTTCAGACTTACAAATGTTTACAGAATGTGTATTTCTATTGCTCCTATAACAAAAATACTAAAGCTGATCTAGTACGAATTGGACTGGTTACATATTGTTATAACGCCTAACTTGTTTCTTGCCTAATTTGTACGATAATACGAATCCTTTCTTTTACGAATCCGACTCACACTTGACTCGTTTTTTATTCTTTAAAGCCACAGAATTGCAGCAAAAGCTCGTAAGTACTAAAGAAGTTGCACAAACCGGCATCACTTGTTTGTAAGGCTCTAAATGCGCCCAATTACTTCGGACTTAGCATTCAATGTCGGGTCATGTAAGAACAAAAATATAGTAACTAGAGGTAGGTTTTTTAAGTCTGTTGTTTTGTGGTACGGTCAAGGAAAATACAGCACTGTGGTTTTGATTTTACCCCACTTTACTTTGACTGGTTTGTTCTTTGTATGATTTGGTAACAAATTACTAGTATTCTTGTTCACCCGTCAAGCTAAGCTATGATGGTTGCGTACGGAGTAGGCTGGTCCACGTTGTGTTCGTACGAAAAAGGCGATCAAAGTAGTGAAGGAAAGAATTCGAAGAAATCCTGTCCGAAAGCAAAAGATTTTATCTCGGAAAATGAATACAGCACCTAGAACCATGTTGCGTATTTTAAAAGATGACTTAGGACTTGCAGCCTTTAAGAGACACACTGGTCATTATTTAACTGATATTTTAAAAATTAATAGGGTGGTAAAATCAATACTACTTCTTAAGCGGTATGCCAAGGAGGTCACAGTTTTTTTTTTACTGACGGGAAAATTTTACTGTTGAGCAATGTTTTAACAAGCAGTATCACCGAGTTTATGCTCAAAGCTCTATAGAAGCTTTCCAATTAGTCAGCAGAGTACAACGTGGACATAATCCGACTTCAGTGATGGTTTAGGGAGCTATCAACGAGTGACTGAGTCATATTTTTGTTAAAAAATCGGCATAAGTGTCTCAAGACACGATTCTTGAGAAGGTGGTTAAGCTTCTTAAGAGCACCATATTTCATAACTAAAATGGCCCTCTCAGCAAGGCTCAGCACCGGGTCATAAAGCTCGATCCACCCAAGCGTGGTTGGAAACGAACGTTTCAGACTTCATCAGAGCTGAAGACTGGCCGTCATCTATTCCCGACCTTAATCCACTGGATTATGATTTATGGTCAGTTTTAGAGAGTATGGCATGCTGTAAACGCCATGATAAGTTGGAGTCCCTAAAATAATTCATAAGATTAGCAGTGAAGTATTTTACCATGGAGAAAGTGCGTGTTTCTATTGATAACTGGCCTTAACGTTTAAAGAACTGTATTAAAGCGAATGGAGATAATTTTGAATGAGCTTCATGTATTTTTAATGTTATAATATTAAAGTATAAACTAACACACATTACAGTAATAATTGTTTTATGCAATACAAAAATAAAAGAGTTCTCCTTGTAACAATATTTATGGCAAGATATAGGTATACATCTCTGTAGCACGTTCGATTCCTAGGTTGAGCAAAGTGATAATGGTATTGACGGCTATAGGCTCGCTTCACAAATTCCTATACACACAAACATTGTCTTTCGTTTATCACAATATATCACCGGGAACAACATCCAAAAAGTACAGTTATTGTGGAGATTAGCGCGTTCAAGCACAGACAGAAATTCTACTTACGATTTTAATATAACGTATGCTGTATACTTCCATTTACACAATCAATTAATTAACAAGTAAATTAATTAATATAATATTTTACCACATGCACACAACACCATCTAGCCCAAACTAAGCAGAGCTTGTACTATGGGTACTAGACAATGGATAAACATACTTATATACCTTTTTTTTTGTAAATAATTACATATTATACAAAGAAACACCCAGACCAAGACAAACATCCATGTTCATGCACACAAATGTTTGACTTGTGCGGGAATCGAACCCGCGACCTCAGGCGTGGCAGTCGGTTACACTAACCACTACGCCATCGAGGCCGACAATTACAACGAAGTCTACTCAAAAAGAAAATAAAACCAAAACAGATTTTAATACATATATTATACTAGCTTTTGCGCGTGGCTCCGCCCGCGTGGTACCTTCATTTATAAATAGTAACCTATGTCCGTCCCCAGGTTTTTAACTATATCTGTACAAAATTTCATCCAAATCGGTTGAGTGGTTTAGCCGTGAAAAGGTAACAAACAGACAGACAGACAGTTAGACAGAGTTACTTTCGAATTTATAATATTAGTAAGGATTTTAATATAATGTATGTACGAACATATTTACTTATTATAGCTACACGCCCAGTGTCATTCAGTTTATTTTCTTCTTTCTTAGATTCAAAAATAAGTTTAAAATACGAGTCTGCTTCTATTCGGAGCGTGCATTTTACAAAACCGCCGCTGCTATTAAGAATATTCCGAAAAATATACCCGATAACGTTATGCCTGACCTGACCTGAATGTTGGCAGTAAGCTCAAACTTTCTTCACTAGACTGAAGAAGGTAAAATAAAATATGCATATCAAAAAACTGAAGGCAAAAATACACAGGGATATCCTGACTAATATTATAAATGTGAATGTGAGTTTGTTTGTTTGTTACGCTTTCACGCCTTAACTATTCGACTGATCGTCATGAAATTTCTCATACACGTTTTCAGGGGTACAGAAAAGGTCATAGGGTACCTTTCATCTGGAAAAAAACTGCTTTCGAGGGATAGACTCTGTGGTTTAGGTGGTCGCCTCACCACTACCATTACGCCGAGTGTTGTGGGTTCGAATCCCACACGGGACAAAACTTTGTGTGATCCACAAATGTTGGTTCCTAGTCTGAATGTTCTTTGTGTCCGTTCTTTGAATGTTTGTAAAGTCCCTCGCGAATTATTCCTAGTGCGATAGTTGTCTTTTTAAAACGATAAACGATAGAAAATTGACAAACCCTACATTTACGCGAGCGGAGCCACGGCAAAATTTAGTTTTATATATTTCATTTTACTTTGCCATAAATGAGTCAAACGTATTGAATTTTTAAAGAGCAGGTGTTCGGTTTGACATGTTTTCTCTAACTCGAACAAGATGTCACGTACTTCCATTGAAGGCGATTAAATTAACTGACACGTTTCAATTCTGTGGCTTTGTTTGCGCGTCTTTGTAACCAGTAATCCTGAGATTGCTTTGTTCCATACATGGATTTTATTTCATAAAGTTGTGGAATATTGATCTGTTTCATTGTCGCCTATCTGGATAGCAATCTGCGCGCTGACCCCAATGTACTGTCGTCGACAAGTTGTATAATATTGTAATTGTACGTGTCTGTTTCGTTGTATCTCAGATGATATTAGAAATAAGTGATTGTAGACAGTTTCTAGCACAAACATTTGGCCTACATGGATGGTATGTTCTAAATGGAACTATCTTATATTATCTTATCTTATCTTATGTCCAGTCAGTGCAGACCGGCGACACTTCAACCCAGTGGGATCTTTTGTGTCGACACTCTCCCAATAACGACTGCCATAGATGTTCATGGCAGCCGGGACCGACGGCTTAACGTGCTCTCCGAGGCACGGAGCAGGCGATAATTGTCAATCAATACGCACATAATTTCGAAAAGTCATTATAACTTCCGAAAGTCAGAGGTGCGCGACGTGGGTTCGAACCCGAGACCCTCTGCATTGCACTCTGTTGGTCTCCCCTCTGAGCTATCGCTGCTCGTCTAAATGGAACTAAGTATTAGATTAAGAATAGTTCGTGCGGCAGAAATCTTCGTGTACATATACAGTTTTTTTGTACTTCAACTATTTCGTACCTACCAGATCCCAAAGCCAGCAGAACGAACTTTAACACAACTATTTTTTAAGCATATATTTTGTAATGTGGCGGTAAATACGGTTTGCATATTCGCTAGCGTGGACATTTTTCTATAGCCTAGAGGCCATACAACCCAAGCTGTCCGCTTACAAATAGTCCACGTGTCCAATCAGGTCGATCCAAAAGGCTCATTATATACAAGAAAAATTAATAAAATTGAATTGGCTCTACTAACAGATTAGTAATACGCATACTTACGTTGTTTAACTCTTAGACTTAGAAAGGAAAATATCGAAATTGTATGATTTACCTACATGTATGCTGTAAACAATTCAGCCTTGCTAAAATGACGAAGGTCTGGCTCTGAGTTGCCCAGTCTATTACCACCAACGCTCAATCGATTAGCGGATAGGTATCTACGTTTTATTTTTTTAGTTTTATTCAAGTGTATACTGTTAATTGGACGTACTTTCTGAAAAACGTTCCAACCCACAAAGTTAACATTTTGAGATAATCGTGATTGAAGTTCAATCCCGCATTGCTTCTTTATACATGTGGGTTGGGCTACTAAGTCATGATTTCATATTTAATGTGATAGTAGAACCACCAAATTTTTCCAGCTGGTAAATAGTAACCCCGTGACTAATTTGCTAATAATAACTCGATTTTGACCCGAGTGTGGGTTGGAACGTTTTTCAGAAAGTACATCCAATTGCACTAAAGAAAAACAACGAAGTCAATAATTTTTAATATAATGGAAGATAGTAGATGTCGTTATCTGCCGAAGATCTACTATGATGTCAGTGTGGCAAATAAAAACTGCGCTGTCATTATGCTTCCTATCCTTATCTTAAAGTGTTGGAACGAAGCAAGATCAAGGTTTCCTATTGTAATAATTGAATATACAATGAAATGTACCTATTCTTCTAATCAACGCCTAATGAACATATTATATTAGCACTAAAATGCAATCAAATTAAAAAAGAACAGCACATTATCGTGTGATTCATTCAATTCACATTAAATCTAATTGCAGAGCTAATTCAGCAGCCTATTTCATTAAATTTGTAGTGTGGTCAGAGCGGCGGCGGCGTAATCAAGTGCCAATTTAATCTCTCGACGACTGTGCCGCGAAAATGCAGTGTGCGCGTGAAAACAATTGCATCAATAGAATCTCTTCAATCGATTTTATCATTCTACTCTCTCTGTTCAAATAGAATTGTTTTCAAAAACACTTTTGAGGGCAGTGGAGCGAAATAAGTATTTCAGATATATTCTTTATAGTCACTGTCTAATCGTGTAGATAATTTTACGCTAAATGTTGTTTTCGTTCTATTTATTCTGTTTGAAGATGCTGAAATCTTAAATTGCGCATGATTTTACCCTTTTTATTTATAACTTGTAAATAAAATTAACGTGATCAAGCATAATATTTACCTTGACTACGTGACTAAGACCAGTGCAGCCTGTGGTGGAGAAAGTTAGTATTTTTTGTCTGATATACCTAATCGCTGCTTTTTAATCAAGATTCTCTCAGATCTTGACAATCATTGTAACAATGCAAACTAAGAAAATCTAGACTTAGAACAACTATATCTGAATCGAGCGAGTAAATAAACCAAGAAATATGCCATGATATTATTAAGTACCTGCTTACCCCTTTGAGCTGCGGACTTGAGTATATAATAATGCCGGTACATATACATCCACCCATAATTTAAGTGCTATGCACTTGTCGGTGTTGCAATTTCAATATTTCCAGCTTAGCCAAATCCTTCGATTTTCTGTATATCTCTAAATTTGTCTCTACCTTTTTTGTATTTCTACATTAATTTTGCATTTGCATTTTGATGCAGTAAGATAATTTGTTATTTAATAATAATAATCAGGTACTCACATTACAAATATTTTTTCAAAAAGAAACAGGTATAAAAGCATGACAAGGTGGATGTGAAATTTATAAATAAAGCATTAATTAAAACTGACGATGCGTTGTATGAATGTATATTATTATATAATTTGAAAATATATGTGATGTGTCTAAATACATAATTAACATTTGCCTTCGACTTTATCCACATGAAAGTATAAATACACTTGATATGTTATATAATATCTGTTAAAACATATTGTAAAATGTTATATTAATATACCTAATTACTTATATTTTATTCTGATATATCCTGCGTAAGCAGCAAAATCAATTCAGAGAAGAAATATATTGGCTTGTTGTCTAATTCATGGATTTTCTGGATAGGACTTTAGCAACTGTATCAAAAAGTCTCAGTTTTGGGACGATGCCCTTTAAAATCACGCACAACTACAGCTAATTTGTAGTTCGAAATTACCAAGATCCAACTATTAGACGATTATTTACCCTCAACAAAGCACGAACACGATCCTTTTGTAGTTTCCCTTTGTTTAACTTAGTTCAAGTGGGTTTATCGAGTTACTCAAGAAACGCTAATCACCATCTTATAATAGAATAAAGAGTTTTTAATAAACGGTGAATTGTTTTAATAGCAGCATGTTCCGTTTTGTATCTTTTTAATGAATTATCAACTGTTCTCTTAGTTCATTTACGAAGCTTTTAGTCTGGGATTTAAAAACAATCTGTAAGTTTCTTGGCAGCATTCTTCTCATTATAGGTTTTTCTTATTACAGTCTAGCAGTATTCATTTGTTCATGGTGGTCTTTCAACTAAGACTTAAGAACAAAGGCTAAATTGATTTAGTTAAATTGTAGTTCTAGAAGAAACGTATGCTGATCTTTGCCAAATTAACATAAATATAGTTTCGTGGCGAAAATACACATACTAATACTGTGATTGAAATCTGTATGTAACCTCATTTAAGTTAAATAATTCTACATCTTTACAGAGAGACGTAACATTATCGATTGCCGCAAGGAATATATGAGTATAATTTGCGTGCTTCAGAGGTTTTGTGTCAATATATGTACATATATTGTTCTTCAAATTAAACAATAATGATCTTTCAGTAACGCACAGTTGCTTTGCTGTAGTCTTTGGTAGCATTACAATATATCTATTAGGTATTTGTTGATTACAACAGATGAGAACAATCCTAACTAATATCATAAAAGCGAAAATGAGTTTGTTTGTTTGTTACCTTTTCACGCCTAAACCACTGAACCGATCATCCTGAAATTTTGCATATACGTTGACAGGTGTACAGAAACGGACATAGGCTACCTTTCATCCCGAAAATAATTACTGTTCCCGAGGAAAACAATAATAAAGTTCTTATGATAATAGATGGCGCCACGTGTCTTTCGAATCATGATTGAATATTATTACAAGCAGAGTACAACCCGAATTGATTGTCAAATTCTTAATTAACGCGAGCGAAGCCGCGGGCAAAAGCTAGTATTCTATAATATGACTAGATAACCTGGTTAATTCCATACCACATAAATAATCTTAATTAGCCGGTATAAAGTTAAATATTGAAATTGGTAATTTGGTTAAGGAATTTTCATTTGCCAAATTACCAATTTCAATATTTCAGCTGTTCCTTTCAATTTTTCTATTTCATGCTTAGAAACCAACAAAAAACAATCATAACGGTCGAACCATATTCTAGATTTGGAAGATTACCCATGTCAATTGATTTTTATTTTGTATATACTTCAAGCTTTAAGCCTTAGAGGCGTATCTATAGAACAAGTTGTACGACTCTTAGTCTTATTCAGACGTTGAAATTCGTACAAGGCTGTTATTATGTAACTCAATTTGTTTCTTTTCCTAGCCAAGTCAACACGAAAATTTCCTACTTCATAAAAATGAATTCAGCCGCGTCATTATAAAGAGCAACTCTTAATTTACTAAGACTCAAAGGCTCCAAAATTAGAAACGTCAAGAGCCAAACTCAGCCTCTGTGAAGTAAAATTTCGCATGAAATATTCTTCTAAGTACTCATTTTATAACATTGCGCGACTCCAGTGAAATAATATTCCTTGAAAAAACGTAAAATACGTGCGAAATGCTGAAAGTTGTTCACTGAGGCCTGAAAGCTCCCGTCTACCAACATTTTAAGGTATTTTGCATACAATTTATACCTGCGACGTTGCTCGTTACGAACTACAATGCTAAATATAATTAAATCCGATGAGAGGAGAGAATTGAATTTAAACTTCTCTTTCTGGATGTAGTTTCAATTTGTTTATGAGGTTTGAGGAAGTACAAAGCACTTTGTTTTGAACGCTTTAGTGAATTTAAGTTTGGACGAAAACGAGTTAGGAGAAACTCTGATCGTGAACTAACTTGAAAATACTTGATACTGTTTTGGGAATCATCAGCCACTGTTTTTAGATGTTCCCATGGAACACATGATACAGAAAAAATTTAAAAAGCTGCATATATTTGCCATATCAAAGGCCGTTTTTCGATGTATGTATGTCTGTAATACTTATAATGTTATTTATGTCGTCCTAATATAACATGACCTAACCACGAATACTCTATCAGCAATTTAAAAAGTGGTTAAACCTTGAATCAGTCCGGCAGTTTTATTGGCTTTTATTATACACTTCTTAGTAGCTTCAAGTATTTAAAAGGACATATACGACAACCATCAGTGATTCCTTTTTCATAACCATTGAACTATTAACTCTCAGGACACGGAATAGTGCACGCCACTTACAGCGCGCCGATAAAAGCAAGCTTGATTTAGTGCCATACTTTGTGGTTAACACAATCCAGATTATTTTAGGTGCTTGAAAATCTCTGAATAGCTAAGTTACCACTCACAATAGATAAATGGTAAATCACGCTAGCCTCATTCTGCCACTATCGCCAACAGGCAGCGTCGAAAAATCACACGACTTGCATTCAGTGTATTCCATTTTAATGACTTTTCTATGCAATCAAAACCCTTAATACCTCAATTGATAGCATCCAATAAATTTCAGGTGAAAATACATTCAGTATCGTCCATTATACAACATTATACAGTACAGGCGAAGCCATTTCAATACCAGTGTTTGCGTGACTCGGCTTCTGGAATATATCAACGCGGCAATACATTATCAGGCAGTTTCCTATAGGCAGGTCAAGCTTACTCTGTCAATTCCGATGCTGGTGTGTGTTTATCTTTACTGTATTGTTCGATATTGGAATTTTGGGTTTGTAATTAGTGTATTTTGTTATTGATATTTAGATTTTGACTAATTTTCGGTCGGCGCAATAAATTGTACACTGTTAACCGGGCAAAAATTTGTGTGGTCCACAAATGGTTGCGTCGATTCTGGATATTCTTTATTCTCGTTGTTGTGATGTTTACATGTCTTTTATAAAATAAGAAAACAAAAAAAAACATACATTTGCGCTGCGAAAGAGTTCATTTAAACATTTTTAATTCTAGCCTCAGTGATCTCCGTGGTTATATTTAACTTCAAGACTTGCCAAAGTGATTTACAGCAAAGACAATCATCACATTCTCGTAATCTATAATAGTATTGCCTAAAACCTTTGTGTCCTGGCATCGTTGCGTTCTTAACTCGAACGTCGTGTTGCTTTTCAATGAATATTCAGTATAATTTGAATATCTGGCTTATTCGTAGATATCCCAGATATATTGAGCGAAATAGTGATTTTGGTTAAAAGATCTAAGATTGTCGCCATATGATGACGCTGGCAGGCGATAATAATTTTTCTTTGAGAGGAAAATCTACCAACTGATCTTTATAACTGTGAATAATCACAGTTATAATGTTCAATTGATAGATTTTCCATTCATGACATGGTGAGAGACATGTTGTTATGCCTTGGCTCAGCTTAAAATCGGCTTTCCCAAAAAAAATCTGTAGTGTCCGATACTGTGTTGCTCGCATTAGACAAAATCAATGCATTTGTAAAGACTTTAACATACATTTACACAGTACGATAAATTTTCACATTACGTTTTTGCTGTAAGCTTTGATCGCAAACCTCAAGCGATATTTTCTTACTATAATGCTTTTAGTGGTGGACAAAGGCTGCCTCTAATTACAAACGTCTGGTTTGCTTTCCTCCAATTTGTCTATCCCACCAAAAGGCGCTATGCACAAAACGAATAATTTCACCGTATTTGGAGTAGAGATTTTGCATTTTAGTAGAAATGCGGCGTTGCAGCGAGCACGGACTTACGAAGGGCGTAACACAATCTGTTAAAATGAGGTCGTGAGACGAGCAGCGGAATATATTCAGCTTGGCCGTTAATTAGTTTGTATTCTTAACGGCGACGGCAGCGTACGCGTTTAGGGTAATTGTTTGTGTTCGGGATTTGTCCGATGTTTATCTCTGCAATATTTACGCTCTACGGCCTTAAATTAACAAGTATTGGGGATGGATTTGGTATATAGCATGTTGGTTTCTATTGCATGGATAGTATTCAAATTTAATAAATAAATATTGTTTGTTTGGTTTATATTTTAACTAGATTTTACCCACGGCTTCGTTTGCATAAATGTAGATTAGGTAAGGCTAGGTTAGTAAAATAATTTTTTCTGGATGAAAAGTACCCAATGTCCTATTGTGTACCCCTGAAAACATGTATGCGAAATTGCATGATGATCGGTCGAGTAGTTAAGGCGTGAAAGTGTAACAAACAACCAAACAAATAAAGAAACTCACTTTTTATACATACACTTAAGATTAGGATAGTTAGGATGGAGCATTAATGACGTAATCTATTGAGATATAATATGCATAATACAAAATGTTTGAGTAAGTTGCACGGTTATTTAGTTGTGGTCTTCAGTACGTTGAAAATGATTTCTCAACCAAGCTGAGCTAGGTTTGGTGGAGATTCTACTGTCTTATAAAATAGAACTTTCAACGTCCATTATCTGTTGTAAAGCGATATCTTAAGAGAACCCACTATTAACACCATATTGAAATTAAACTACTATGTACGGATTTTATCGCGTTGTTTATTTGACACTTTATCACAAAATTTTGAAAACTGTTACACTGATATTACTATTAAACTTTACTAATTTTTAAGCTAACTAAATTATTGAAACTATTAAAACTATTTATACTATTACTATACTATTATACTATTTATATTTATGTTTACACTTTCCCCGACGTTTCGATTGCTTTCAGCAGCCATGGTCACGGGGAGACTAAGATGGTAGTTGTCTCAATGTTCCAGTGTAGTTATTTCAAAGTACCCGAACATAATTTAAACATGGGTGTTTCTATTTACGCAGAATGAGCTCAAAGTATCATGAAGTCTAGCTGTGGTGTGTGTGTGTGTTTGTATGAAATAAAGTATATATAGGGACAACAAAAGACTGACCCAAAAAGTTTATAATGCATATATGCTAGCAATTCTTTTAATACCTTTGTTTAAATGGGACTGTCGAAAGAGAAATGTCTTGGCGAACAATGCATGGGTACATTTATAGAATCGCCAGTTTTACTAATACTAAGCCTTATCTTTTTCAAAATGTCTCGAAACAGTCTAAACCAAAAAGAATATATGGAAAAATGATGAAAGTGACTAAAGCCAAATTTTATATATAAGGCCAAAGATCTTTTGAACGTTGTAGTCCTCAATACCTTATTTTTTCAGTACGTTACTTAATAGATTTTTGGCCCACACATAATCTAATATCAACACTCTATTCAGGACGGTGCCTCTGCGACGGTCGAGATGATGAGTAGATAGTCCTAAATAAACTTGAATCACTCCCAGAGAGCAGTACTGTTAAGTGGTCTCTAATTCAGTGGCAAAAGAAGACTCAGCTTATCATGCACCATGGTGCATTGCAATTACAATCATGTTGTATTTAAATAAAAAATTAAATTGTTGAATTAGGTCCTTTTTACAAGGTTACGAGCAGCTTGGGTTTTTTTTTTATTCTTCCTTTCTTTGGGAGATTTTAGCCACACAGTTTGGGTTATTAATTACTATTTTATTTTTTTGTTGCCGCTAGATATATATATATTTTTATCTATGGCGCAGTGATAGTGAATGCGACTGCTGTGCACGAGGACTCGGGTTCGAATCCCATGTCGGGCCAACAAAAAGTTATTGGGTTTTTCTGTTAAGAAATCTCAATAGCAGCTCGGAGTTAGGAAGTTGGTGGTGTTAGACACCCCCGTGTCTCGGAAAGCACGTAAAGCCGTTGGTCCTGCGAATGATCTCTCTCCGGTCATGTTAGATTACCGTCCCATCGGATCATGAGAGTTAGGGAACAGAGAGTACACTTGTGTTTGCGCACACACTTGTGCATTATAATATCTCCTGCGTAGTTGGCCAGTCTCCGTTAAGATTGTCTGTCTGGAGGATATTAAAATGATTAAACCCTACATAATGAATTAATTATTATATTTATACACATCATAACCACACCGTACGATAATTTTATTGATTATTGGATTATATTTAAAAGAAAACAAATCAGTAATGAGCCAAGTAGAGATTTTGTAGCTACCTAATTATTACGAAATAGGCTTTACTTGCCAGCAATACATAGCTAGTAATAATAATAATTGAGAAAGACGAACTCACCTCGCATCAGACAGACCACCACAACTACAACAACAGAAAATGTTTCTCTCTCCTCTGAAGGTGGACAAAGGCGTAATCTAAGCATATCTCAACATGCAGTATTCCGTTTCGAACACAAAACATGCTTCGACACGTGTTTTGCCTCTACATGAGTTATTATTAAAATAGTTTGGCATGAAGTTAGTCTCTTAAGCTTATTAACTATGTTGTTCTCTCAATTATCAAAAAAAAAAATTATTTGTTTATTTTGCTTGTCAAAATGACCACACTCCACCTGATGGTAAGCAGTCGTGTGGTCTAAGAGCAGTGGCCTCCACACCGCCCTAAATATTATTTTATGTAATTATAATGACATCCTAACTAATATTATAAAAGCGAAAATGAGTTTGTTTGTTACCTTTTCACGCCTAAACCACTGAATCGATCATTCTGAAATTTTGCATATTATACATTGTCAGGTATACAGAAACGGACATAGGCTACCTTTCATCCCGAAAAAAAATACTGTTCCCGAGAAAAACAACAATAACGTTCTTATGATAATAGATGGCGCCACGGGTCTTTCGAATCATGATTGAATTATATTATTACAAGCAGAGTACAACTCGAATTGATTGTCAAATTGTAAATTAACGCGAGCGAAGCCGCGGGCAAAAGCTAATAAAATAAAATTGTATTACTGACACACATTAAGTGATGACCGGACCCTTTGCTAAGTTGTTACTTAACAACATGCATGAAAGAGGTCAGACCCGTAACCCTGTCTAATACGTATTATATTATTATGTGATACAATATTAAGAATATGGATATCAAAGTAAAATTTGTGTAACGTAACAAAGTAAAAAAGGGGATGGATATATTTTCATGATATATAAAATATTACTACAAAAAAAATTGTGAAGTATGAGTATCAGGCCGGGACTCCACCAAAGCGGAGATGTATGCGGTGTGCTGTGTGCTGTGCGAGAAGAGATGTTTTCCAGCTCGGAAGACTCCACCAAAGCGGCGATGTGTGCGGTGTGCTGTGTGCTGTGCGAGAAGAGATGTTATTCAGCTCGGGTGCGAGGCGTTGAGTGACATCGCTCACTGCACGCCGCTCACATCTCCGCTTCCATCGCGCCATACAAATATTACATATCTCCGCACAGCGAACCCCATTGAAGCTGAGCGGAGAGGAGATGTGTCAATAAGACAATTCTATTGGTTGTTTAAAAAACATCTCTCCGCTCGTCTCGTCTCCGCTTTGGTGGAGTCCCGGCCTTAAACATGTAAAAGCTAAACTGTCATGTTTTACAAATAAAGAATTCTTATCTTTAGTAAAGTCGTAAGTTGTTTACGTAATGACGTAATTAGAAAGGTACACAAAGATAACTATTAAATTTATGTTAATGAGTAAAGGAGAGAGATAGTTATAGGTAGGTATAAGTAAGCTCAACTGTACGAGTTACAAAGGTTAATATAAGAGAAAAGAAAATATATTAAGAAATGTACATTTTTATACGCTAGTGTGATCTAATCTATATATTAATACTAGCTTTTGTCTGCCTCATAGCCAGTTGCACTCACTGATCGGTATACAATTAGCGAGGTTAAGCAACGTTGGGTGCGGTCAGTCTATAGATGGGTGACCGCTTAGTGGTATTTCATCTGAGCGTCTCCGTGCTTCGGAGGGCACGTAAAAAGTCGGTCCCGGTTGTTGACAAATTGATAGCAGTCGTTAAGCCATGTCAGAGGCCCACGGGCGGCTTGAACAACTCTTGCTAACAGGTTGACCACTAACCACACGAAAAGAAAGAAAGAAACCTGCGGCTTCGTTCGCGTTAATTTAGAATTTGACAATCAATTCGGGTCGTACTCTGCTTGTAATAATATAATTCAATCATGATTCGAAAGACACGTGGCGCCATCTATTATCATAAGAACGTTATTGTTGTTTTCCTCGCGAACAGTATTTTTTTTCGGGATGAAAGATAGCCTATGTCCGTTTCTGTACACCTGACAACGTATATGCAAGATTTCAGGATGATCGGTTCAATGGTTTAGGCGTGAAAAGGTAACAAACAAACAAACTCATTTTCGCTTTTATAATATTAGTTAGGATTAGGATTAGGATAGGATATAAAGAGGAAACTTAATAGGTCCCCTTTTTAACCGATTAATTGGCCCCGGCACACCGGCGGCTAGTACAATAGGCTTTCAATTATGTCTGACATACCAACATTTGACAAGTTAAGCATATTCAATGCAGGGCTCCTCCGTGCGTGTGAAATTTACATAGAGGATTTAATTAATTACCTTAGTGGTAATTGGCACACACACCTCGATGGCGTACCTAGTGGTTAGTGTAACTGACTGCTACGCCTGAGGTCGCGGGTTCGATTCCCGCACAAGTCAAACATTTGTGTGCATGAACATGGATGTTTGTCTTGGTCTGGGTGTTTCTATGTATAATGTGTATGTATTTACAAAAAAAAGGTATATATCGACGGGTCCTATGTATACTAGTGCAACCCGCAAATTGACGAAAACTGCATTTTTGCATCAATAGCCTTAAAATAACCTATATTTTCTATCCTGTAAGATACATTTAAAAATATCAATTAGTTTCGAAAATACAGACTTGTAAACTGATGTAAGTAACAACATTTTTAGCCAAGCAACTGTCAACATTGATATAAGTCACTTGCACCAGTGTAGGTAGTTGCCATCCACGCCACCACGCCGCACGCAAGTGCAGGCTGTGCCCGTGACCGTTACACCAGTATGCGCGCGTTAACTTTACAGCGCGTACGTTCTACACTGGTATAAAAAACTGCATATTCTTCAAAAACTATGATTATTTATCGGGTATTTGTTTGTTCAGTTACAGTAATTGCGAATAATAATCATGAAGTGTTCACGACGTCAATTAATTATAGATTTATCAGAAAATTAGCGCAGTGAAATAAATACTTATAATACACGACTGCTTACCATCAGGTGGAGTGTGGTCATTTTGACGAGCAAAAAAAAAAAAAAAAAAAAAAATACACTCAAAAATTAGTTTTACCATTATAAGCTCAAATAACTTACTATTTATATTAAAAAATACATGTTAATTAATTATTGC
Organism: Catocala sponsa; assembly: GCA_963564715.1. Classification (NCBI taxonomy): domain Eukaryota; kingdom Metazoa; phylum Arthropoda; class Insecta; order Lepidoptera; family Erebidae; genus Catocala; species Catocala sponsa. Next base: position 6,457,228 of record OY751337.1, read on the forward strand.
CCTTCTATTTTCTTTTATTTGCAAAATAATCATTATACTAAAAACTGGTATAAGTGGTCACTTGTACTAGTTTACGTACTTTAATAGATTATGGAAAACAAAGTACTCAAACGCAAGCGACGCTATTTTCTAAAGTTTAAAAATAAATTAATCTTTAATTAACAAGTCTTTTCCTATAATATTAAGGTATAACATTTCAAAATTTCAAATATTTCTGTTGAATTATGTCAAAGTCTTAAAACCTTTAAATCGCTCTCCTGTAAAGTCGTGTTTTTGCACTTGCCCTAGTATACGTAGGACCAGTCGATATGTATGTTTATCCATTGTCTAGTACCCATAGTACAAGCTCTGCTTAGTTAGGGCTAGATGGTGTTGTGTGTATGTGATGGAATATTATTATATTATTGTTATTATTAGTTATACTTATTTAGCATACAAGCAAACGGCTATTTATGATAAGCCGTTAAGCTATAGATGCTTGCAACAATACACCTATGTTATACATGTCTTCGTATCAACGTATTAGCAATATAGGGAGTACTCGAGAGGCATAAAAGCGAGAACTGGAATGGTACTAGAGGACTGGAATGAGAGCGTGAATAGGTTTACTGGAAAAGAATAACAGCCCTATTAGGGAAATGTAAAAAAGGAATAGGCTGAGTAGGAGGAACAGCTGACCCTTCGATGGGCCAACTGCCTCTATTTGTTAAGAGTAGGCTCTGTCTACGACAGAGGAGCTAGAATAAAAAAAAGTAAAAAAAAAAAAGATATAGGCAGTACTGTGCGCTGCGCTTTTACTATAGACGAAAGTAATAATAATATTCGTGTTGAGTTACGGCGCTCAGCGCAGGCCTGTTTAATGTTATATTTGTATAGCATGTGTAGGTCTCGCTAACATATATGGATTGTATAGAATACTAGTTTTCAGCCGCGGCTACGCTTGCGTAAATGTAGGTTAGGTTAGGTTAGGTTTGTAACTCGGCGGGGTCGCGACTGCATGTGAAAGTGATTCGCGCGGCCCCGCCGATAGTGGTTTGTCGAGGAACACCGTGGTAGGTTTAGTCGGTATTCCTGGAGGTACTTTATTCCCATTCCATCTTTCTTTTACCCCGGCGAGTCCAACATAACCCCTCCGCCCGCCCCCGCGGAGGGGTATGCGTCAATGCATTCCACCACGTAAAAAAAAAAAAAGAAATGTTAGGTTTGTAACAGTTATTTTTTCTGCATGAAGAATACCCTATGTCCTATTCTGTACCCCTGACAAAGTGTATGTAAAATTTCATGTTGATCGGTTGAGTAGTTAAGGCGTGAAAGCGTAACAAACAAACAAACTCATTTTCGCATTAATATTATTAGTTAGGATAGGATGACGTTTAGGGCATCGCTAGTAGGAAGGTGATATACTCCGTATTTTCTGGTAACGAGGTAAAGATCCAGCTGATTGCGGACGCGGTAATAAAATATAATATAATAATAATATTTCAATTCTGTTTTATAAACAGTCCCACTGAAGAGTACCGGTCTCTTCTCGGTATGAGAAGGGTTAGGCTATGGTCCACCAAGCCGACCCATGCCGAATTGGCAGATTTCATTTACTTTTGACAACATTAAGAACAAATCTCAGTTATACAGGTGGCTTATTCACGTGCGCTCCAAATCTATTGTTCTCCAAAGTTCATATTTCCATACATTCATTACCAGAAGCTCCAAGGATTTTTATATTCAAGTAATTAATAAAGCCACATTTACCAATTTCATTCCCTACAGCTCCAAAACATTATATAGGTACTTTGAGATTTTATTCCTAGCAGCTCCAAGAAAAAGCCAATACTTCAATATAAAAATCGTTACTACGAGCTGTCGGGAATACACACATTAGTAAGTAGGTCTTTATTTAATATTGTAATATAATTTGGAGCTCCTGGGAATAAATATATGGAGATCAGAGGTTTTAAATAAATTAATTAACATAAGCTTTTGGAACCCTTGGGAACGATTTAAAAAATAATAGTAATATTTAATTTTAGTTTTGGAGCGCTGGGGTACAAAATAGCGGAGCGGGCGGGAATAAACCCTACAGGTTTCCTCATTATACCTAAGAGTGTGAGCTCATACATTATGTTTACAATTTTCTAATAAGAGTGTCCGTGATAATATTATATTTATAATTCATATCTCATAGTGTGCCAGGTAATCTTTGGAAAGATTACCATATTTATAGGTAGTATGCACATTTTCAACAATATTTTACAAAGTCTTGGTTGTATTACATATACATTAGAGGTAATTAGTTAATAAAATAAATCTATTACTAAATATTTTTCCAAGATGGCGAAATATCGATCCTAATGTTAGTTGAAACGCATAGAACTTAGATATACATTAGGTGTAGGTAGGGTTACCACCCGTACTTTATAATAAAGTATTGTACGTTATTTCGGGCAAACGTCTTTATACTTTACTAGTTTTCTTTATACTTTAGTTAGAAAATAAAGTACGTGAAAATACTTTATTTTACCAATGTCGACATTTACAGGTTTTATTTAATAAATTGTTTATTAAAAGCAACGCTATAGGTTCCCTAAATTGAATTTATATATAATTCTTCTGTACGTGTGTTGACAGTGAACTCCTCCTAAGCGGCTGGACCGATTTGAATGAAACTTTTTGTGTGTGTTCAAGTGGATTCGAGGATGGTTTATATATGCTCATATTTTTCTTTTTTTTCTCTGTTGTACAGGACATCGTCTGTCGGGACAGCTAGTATAGCCATATATTGTAAAGATCCGGTTAAGACGTTCCTTGATAATAAACATTTCTTAGATGTTACTAGCATCAACAAAAATATGGCATCTATTAAGCTGGTTAAATTATTAATACTTTATTTTCAGATCTTGTACTTTATTTTTTTACCTCAGATAGTAAATGTACTTTATTCGTTCAAAATAAAGATGGCAACCCTAGGTGTAGGTATCTACGAAGCAGCCTTGAATATATACTCCAAAAGAATAAGTAAGCCGCTGCTAAATTGGCTGTACAGCACCCTTACAAGTGTGTCGGTTGACAATGGCTAATACTTGCCAAATTGGTATTAGTATGTAGGTGACCTACTAATAGGTATTAAGTTTATTCATAACGTTTATATGCTAAATCGGGAGTATTCCGCTTTCGGCACCAATTTTTTCGGCACCTAAGCTGTTCCACTTTCAGCACCAATAGGTATTTTTGCTTGGTGTCGAATGTGGAATAAAATACCTATTGGTGCTGAAAGTGGAATAGCTTAGGTGCCGAAACCATAGGTGCCGAAAAAATTGGTGCCGAAAGCGGAATACTCCCTAAATCGAAATGTCTAGTCACTTACGTACTTAGTCACTTCGTACACTATGTACTTAAATATAATATGTACTTCACGTATCCTTAGGGGATATATAAATGTAAGTACATATATTTAGAAGTACTTAGATTCACGCTTATATATTCCCAAAGGGATAAGAAGAGATATCAGTGTACCTAATAGTACATAGGACCAGATTCTGGAGCCGCCAGACTGTGTCAGTATTTCTACTTCAAGAATCTATGGCTTATTTAAATTTATTTGTCTTTAAATCGGTCTTGCTGTTATAGGTTTTTCGTTTATTATGACTGATATTTCGAAAAACATGGGTATCTATATATTAATACGTGAAGCGAAAACTTTGGATCCCTTTTTACGAAAATTGGGCGGACGGAGGAGTATGAAATTTCGCACACTTATAGTTTATACAGAGAAGAAGTGATAAATGCTAATATTTTTTTAAAATTATGCGTAAAAATACATTAAATTAATGAAAAAACAGTACACGCACACAACCATGCATTTGACACACGCAGTGGAAGCGCGTTACTATGGTTACATATATCAATATATAATGATTAATGACATATATCAGCAATACCTTACAGGCAAACTTTGGTCGAATTTCGAGCACTAGGCGACCGCTAGTAAATATAAATCGACATTGCTACTTAAATATTAGGTAGGTAAACATCAACAGTAAAAAATGTTGCTTTGTTCCAATGACGCAGGTCTTGTATGTCTGGGATCTTAGGCTTGTACCGACAATTAGCTATTATTTTATAGATTTCACGTAATCAGGAACAATCTTATTGTTGGCATACTTTAGAAATAAAGGTTGAAAAAGAGAAAAGCCTAACATTTAAACAAGACAATAATATACCATAACTGGTAATCTAACCCGAGATCACACGAGCGTAAACGTAGCGTCATCAAGTAAAAAAACATCAAGTAAAATTTTATTTCAAGGCTAAAATAATACGAGTCAGTCTCTAGTATAATCGTCGAAAAAGTAATGATAGCAAGATAAACTTAAATAAGCCACGGATTCCTAAGATAGGGGTGAGGTCACAGACTCCAGGCCTTCAAAAGACGAACGTAAAAATACAGCAAGCCATTTCTGCTAAAAACTCGTCTCGAACACGTCTGCCGCTTCGCCAATGCTTCGCTTAACTATACTTAATATAACGATTATTGTTGTGTTTACAGTGAGTTTTAACAGAATTGTCCGGCAGTACAGAATACATCTGTGCTATTCTGCTAAAAAACTTATCTTAATCTTGACTGTCGCCTCGCTTGTAACCATACTAACCATCTGTTATTGCCATGGTTACTTAGAAAAATCAATATTAAATAATAATATAATTATATGTTATAATAGTAGGAAATCATAATCTATTGTTCTATTCGTTATTATTCGTGCGGAATCTTAACCATTCTTGTGATTAAACATATTGAATAATATTTTAGGAAACAGGATATTTAATAGTTTTTTAATATTGATCTAGCTAAGGTTATCTGATCATCATTGTTAATTATCGTTCCCTTATAGAATTTCTCAAACGTAACAAAGGTACCATTCCACCCTGCTGTTTTTCGGATAATATCAATATTGGCGCCTAATTGGTGTGCTTTGGATGTAGAAGCATGGCGTGTACTGTGTGCTGTGAATATGGAGTCATCATAGTGTATGAACGATAGCACCTAGAGTGTTACTACATTGTGTATATAATATATTCATTTCAGGATACTTATCTCTTTGGACGTGGTGCTTCGTATAATTATGATAGAACTTCACTTGGTAAGTTCGTTTAATCATCAATAATAGCCCACTCGGATTTCAGTTTTATAGTGAAATTTAGCTGAATTGCACAGCTGCTAGAAATAATACAGCATTAACGTACCAGTTTCAGTATAAGGCAAGCCCGATGTAATATGTTTCACTAACACTAGACGAAGTGTATTTCATCATGCTCGTACTATATGCTTTTACTTCACTTGTATGTTGTGAATGAGCTTGTCAAAATGCACTGAAGGCTTACTAGTGCTAGATTGAATATACAAACTACAAGCTTTTGCCTGTGACTTCGGTCGCAAAAATATCATATTTTCTCTCTTTGCAGGTAAGAAGAACTGATTTACACACATACTTAACTTCTAGGCGGCGTGTCAGGTGAATAGCAGATGTTAAGTTAGACCTCCAGCAATGTAATTGAAAAAACGCATTCAATTTCATGCAGTAAGTAGTTGTACAAACATACATCAAAACAAAAAATCTAAATACCTATTATTGTTTTGGTTTCTGCGAAAATGAAGGTGTAATAAACCTCGGCTGTAAGATATTCATAACAACATTTGTAGATAATATACTAAAATTGTTATATAGGTTAACGAGAGAAGATTTTAATTCCCACACAGAAAATATTGTTTCAAACGTAAATAATAAAGATAAAACGAATAACACTCCATTTGTCAAAAGCCCATGACAGCTTTATTGAAAAACGATCATCACATTTATTATTAAACGAAACGTAATAATTTAAGGTAGACAGCAAGAATATTAAAAAGGTATTGTTTATTAAAAAGTAAGTGAAAAAGGCGTGATAAATGTAATCAAAATCACGGTAATGTTATCTAATAGTATTGTAACTTGGCTCTGTCCTTGAAATAATTACCGCCGAGCGGTACGCAAACACGCTAGAGGGCTGCCCATCTACAGTATTTTAATTTCATCAACCTACTTGAGTTTCTTTCTAGTTTAGTGATTGTAAATATAACAATATTCTTTATTTAATAAAATGAAATTTGTTGTGAATGAAATAGGAAGTGATCAATAAAAATTATGTTGTGTTTTTTGATTAGTAGATTTAATAAAAACAACCTTATATATTTGAGACTGAAAAATTTTTGAGTCTCAACTGAGACCTACGAATAGCTTCATTGTTTAATTTAATAGTAGGTATATAAAAATCCGCATTCGGATAAAAAGTTTAATTAAAAATACTTTTGTTTGCCATAATTATTATGATAGCACTTGTACTCATTTCAATAAAATATTCACAAATCGTACGCTCACTGCTAACAAAACGCCGATAGTTACTATCCAGTGTTAACAATAGACTCGAAAACGATTGAGTACACCGTGATACTGACCACGACGCGTCATGACCCAATAAATACCGCACCGATTGTCCAAACACTCCGTAAATAGCTCCACAATATGATTGAGTAATAAGGAGATAATTATTCCACGTGGCCCCAGATGTAAACAATGTTACGGCGTTGTAAACAATACCGCAGCATGTACACTTGTACGCGAAAAGTCTTCATAACTGTCTTTCTTATAAGACCGACGTTTATAGTGTGATTAGAGAGAGATGCGGCATGAAAGTGGATATAGTGACAAGAATAGAAAAGGGTATGTTAAGCTGGTTTGGACATGTAGAAAGAATGGACGAGGAAAGACTGACTAAGAAAGTTTATAAGGCTAGTGTGAATGGAACAGTCGCAAGAGGAAAACCTAGGCGAACGTTTCTCGATCAGATCGGAGGCGTTCTGGACAAAGGCCCGGTTAAGAGCTCCTTGAACCGACGGGCGTGTATGAGGAATGTGATGAAAGTGAATGAAGCCAGAGAAGTGTGTCAGGATCGCAGCAAAAGGAAATCCGTAGTTTCTGCCTACTCCTCTGGGAAACAGGCGTGAATCTATGTATGTATGTATTACAGAGCACTAGGTTTAGGCCGCGGCTCCGCTCGCGTAAATGAAGTTTATGTCAATTTTCTATCCCTCGGGAAATTATTTTTTTTCTGGATGAAAGGTACCGTATGTCCTTTTTTGTACCCCTGACAGCGTGTATGCAAAAGTTCAAAATGATCGGTCGAGTAGTTAAGGCGTGAAAGCGTAACATGCAAATAAACAAACTGACATTCGCATTTATAATATTAACTAGCTTTTGCCCGCGGCTTCGCTCGCGTTAATTTAGAATTTGACAATCAATTCGGATTGTACTCTGCTTGTAATAATATAATTCAATCATGATTCGAAAGACACGTGGCACCATCTATTATCATAAGAACGTTATTGTTGTTTTCCTCGGAAACAGTACTTTTTTTCGGGATGAAAGGTAGCCTATGTCCGTTTCTGTACACCTGTCAACGTATATGCAAAATTTCAGGATGATCGGTTCAGTGGTTTAGGCGTGAAAAGGTAACAAACAAACAAACTCATTTTCGCTTTTATAATATTAGTCAGGATTAGGATTAGGATTAAATATGACTTCAATTACTAATTCTTCTTTGTCGTTTCGCTCTTGGCTGAGCAGTGGTGGTAACTTTGAAGCGTCCACGTCAGTAATAGAGGCAGACACAGCTTTTCGCACGATCTCCCGCCATCTCTCCTTGTTGACAGACTGTTTAGCGCAATGTGATATGCGGTTTCCTACTGCGGATTTTACTTGGTCAATCCAGCGCATAGGTGATTCAATAGTCTGTAGGCCTACCATGAAACGTGAATGCCGAAGTTTCGAGTCGATTGCTGGTACTATTAGTGCCATGAAACATATGAAGTAACGCTTTGATCATGCTTAACCCTACAATGAAGTGGTCCAAACAAAGAAGAAATGTCAATTTAAAAGAAAGAAATCCATAGAAATTTCGCTCTAGGTATATTCTTAATACTTCGTCTAACCGAAGTTTCGGATAGACATTTTATGGTAGACCTACTGGTCTGTATGTAATCACGTTATTTGCGTCGGTGGTAGAAATAATATGCTGGAATAGTGTGTTAGATGGTCGTTGTATTTAATTGTACCTACCTCGATTATTCCTGCATAGAGGTTGCATAGACGATTGTTATATATATAGAGCCACGATAGACATATAACAATCATCTATGCAACAATTATCTATATAACGTATTCAATGCCAACTAATGAGACATGGTCGCAAATGTTTCATTATCAATATGTAATTATTATATCGCAAGGCTTAAATTGTTAGGATTGCCATGTCTAGGCATGGGCATGGATGCTATTTGCCTGCCAAGACGTACCCTGTATTAAGCGAAGGTGCTTTTGCGACAATGAAGAAAGGTTGGCCCGAATAATATCTCAACCAGAGACTCAGACCAGCCTCGAAGAATATGAAGAAAGAACGCTAAAAGAAGAGGAATTCTTTAGCCAAAGGTTTTAATGCACAAAACGGGAACCGGTTTCAGACTTTACCTGGTAAACGAGAGAGGAGACACATCAAACACAAACGATCAATGCTCAGCTGAAATGCTCATCATGTAGGCGCTTTCGCATGGAACATTAAAACCATACTCACTGCCACAAAAAAATATACAACATCAATAACAAGGCAGTATATTTATAACAACTGTACTACGCACTAAATCTCACAGAATTTTAAATTGCCGACTGTACTAACAGTAAATACATCGTCAAGTTAATGATCCATCATACACGAAAAGATTGGGATTAAGAGGGCGCAGGAAGTACCAGATATTTATGTGCAATTTTTATATGATTTAACGCGACGCCTGGCAGCTGCCGCATTACGTAATATGAACATGAGTGAAGTACAACGAAATTTGCATTATTTAAAAGAAAAGAAGAGGTTTTTATGCCAGGAATATGGAGCACAACATATATGAGGAGTAGGGATAAATTTTAATGCGTAGACGATCTCTTTAACTATTTTGTGGTTTTTTATATAAACTGTCCCACTGGGGCACGAGCCTCTTCTATTAGGGCTTAGGTCATAGTCCACCACCCTGGCCCAGTGTGCGTTGGCAGACTTTACATATCTTTGAGATCATTCAGTCATGCAACTTTCTTTACAATATTTTCTTTCGCCAATAAAGCGTGCGATATTTAACTGTTTAATACGCACTAGGTATTATTTCGATAAATTAGAGGTGCGTGCCTTGGGATTGAGCTCAAGACCTCTGCGGGACAGACGAACGGTCTCCTCATTAAGCTACACAGTTTAGCTAAAGCTAAGTAATTCGTATTTACCCAGATTTAAAAATATACGTTTCATTATCCTAATCCTAACTATCCTAACTAATATTATAAAAGCGAAAATGAGTTTATTTTTTTGTTACCTTTTCACGCCTAAACCACTGAACCGATCATTCTGAAATTTTGCATATACGTTGTCAGATGTACAGAAACGGACATAGGCTACCTTTCATCCCGAAAAAAATGACTATTCTCGAGAAAAACAACAATAACGTTCTTAAGATGGCGCCACGTTTCTTTCGAATCATGATTGAATTATATTATTACAACAAGGAGAGTACAACCCGAATTGATTGTCAAATTCTAAATTAACGCGAGCGAAACCGCGGGCAAAAGCTAGTAGATATATAAAATGAAATGTTAAATTTAAAATCCGAGCGCTTGTCACCGTATTCTGTATAATTTTATGTATTTTCAGTAATTATTGGAAACATGACTCGTTACTTTTATAAATAGTACTAGGGTTTAAAATTATACAGTTCGGTTATTCGTAAGATGGCATAGTACCATTCACTAACGGACTGCCTCAGTGATACAGCGGTAGTAAATGTGACTGCCATCTTTTTATTTTTATTTGACTAAGGTGGCAAACAAGCATGTTTCGTTTGGCGAGTGAGAGTGCCGGAGGCCCAATTACCCTCTTTCCCCCTTTTCGCTCCTTCTCCTTCCCACTTCCTATCCTAAAGGGTTGGCAACGCGCAAGTGATGCCTCTGGTGTTGCAGGCGTCTATAGGCTGCGGTGACCACTTACCATCAAGTGGGTCGTATGATTGTATGCCACCTAAGCTGTATAAAAAAAAATGTTCTTATTAATGTAGTAGGTATAACCGGTATTTAACGCAATCACGCTTGTTATTTACCTATGTATCTATCTTCTAGGTACGCTTGACATTTCGGTCAGTTTATATTGGCCACAGTCCTAAGACAGACTTACAATAAATTATTGATTTCTGAAAAATAATTGTTAGAGACGGTGAAATGTCAACAGCTGATGTGACAGCTAATCAAATACTTAAAATCGAATCGAAGCTTAGTCTTGTCGTAAAAACCTAAAGTGTAAACGTAATTAAAAACCTATTGTGTCTTGCCGCCGGAGTGCCGCTGCGACTCAATAATTTAATTTGTCAATTATTGTGAAACGCCAGACATTATTCAAAAACTATTGTGTCTGTTCGCTAGCGGGGCGCTGCAGCTCAGGACGTACAATATACACGTTTATAAGCATTATCGATTTTTGTACATAATATTAGTCAACTCGTGATTATAACTGACGCGCGTCGTTCGAAATATCAAGCTACTAGATGTGCCCGCAGTTTCACTCGCGTTTATGGTTACTGCGCGGCCCCGTGGGTCGTAGCGTGATGTTACATAGCCTATAGTCTTCCTCGATAAATAGGCTATCCAACACAAAAATAATGTTTCAATTAAAACCAGTAGTTCCTGAGATTAGTGCGTTCAAACAAACAAACAAATTCTTCAACTTTATATGGGTATTTAACTATTTAGCTCTAAATACTACAGCGCGAGACATCCGTTGTCTAATACTGAATTAAACAAGTAGGTATGTTAAACTATCTGCTGAAAAATAAGCCTGACATTATTCTGGCAAGTTGTCTGACATAGTTATCGATACCATTATTTGGGTCGCAGAGGTCAGACGGCTGAAACAGATGTGTCACATTACAAGTCCGAAATATTCTGGCAACTGGTACGAACAATAAAATAAGTAGATACCGTAGTGCAGGCCGAACTGCCATCTTATTGTAAAACGGGACAAGAATTTTAAGAACTACGAGGCACAGAAATGTGCTTTGAAAATATTTTAGATGACGATATTTGGCAGGCCTACGAGAATTTGTTTTTATTTGAAACTATATTTCCATATGCAAATAACCTTCCTAATTTTTAAGCAAATAACAGCTTTTGCCTGCGGTTCCGTCCAGGAACAGTATTTTTCTGAATGAAAGACAACGTGTAGGTATGCGAAATTACATGATGATCGGTGAAGTAGTTAAGGCGTGAAAGCGTAACAAACAAACAAACTACCTTTCGCATTTATGATATTAGTTAGGATTATTCGAGATTATTCGATTACCAGCTTTTGTCCGTGGCTGCGCTCGCTTAGGAAAAATACTTTTTCCTGGATAGAAGATATGAACCCTATATCCTGTTCTGCACCCCTGACAGCGTGTATACTAAATTTCAGGATGCTCGGTCGAGTAGATAAGGCTCGAAAGCGTTACAAACAAACCAACTCACATTCGCATTTATTAATTAGGATTAGGTATTCGGTTTTTGATTCGTGTACATTAATAATTATTATAAGCGACCAAGCTGCGAGTACTATTAACATGTTTGTGGTTTATTACGCTACGATATTTACTAAATATTACGTTCCTTTACATAGGTACCAAATTAGAAACGGGAGTGAACATCATGCATATGTATTGCTTAGATTTGTTTTTATACAACTATGTTGGCAAACAAGCATACCTGATGGTAAGTGGTCACCGTAGCCTATGGACACCTGCAACACCAGAGGCATCACTTGCGCGTTGCCAACCCTTTGGGAAAGAAGTGGGAAGGAGAAGGAGCGGGAATGGCGGAAAGGGGGTGATTGGACCTCTGGCACTCTCACTCACCGAATGAAACACAACAGTAGGAATACTGGTATATCACGTCGATATTCTGTGAGACCACCAAAAATAGTAATTGCGCAGCAAAATATGCTTACTAAAATATATCATAACGAGCACATATACGCCTCAAATCACTGCATTCCATCTCGGAAGGGCTAGGTTATGTTAGGTTCCTTCTAAACCCACCCAAAAATAGGGGCTCCGTCGCCTTATTTTGATCTCTTTAAATATATTTTGCTGTGCAATTTGGTGAACATTTATTATTTTTGACTGTTATATTTTACTATATCTGGTGATAAGTTAAACATAAGCCATTGTAAAAGCATCTTTTAACGACTTATTAATTTTCTAAAGCTGGGAAAAGAAAGTAAGACAGCTTACTAATGTAGATCCTGCGAGACTAGTACCTATACTTCAGTTACTTTCACAGTGTCATGTGCTACGGTATATAATTGTGGGGCAAGGCAGCTGATATTGATAGTCGCCGCGAGTTTCTTGCAGTTTTCTTCTCATAGGCTCAACCCTTTGCCTGAACCTAGCAACTAACCTAAATGTAGCTTCAGTAACTTAGTAAACTCACTAACCTATCTATTTTGACGTTCATAAGTTAACACATATGAACGTCAAAATATATATGTAGGTTAGTTAGTAAGTAACCTTTGTTATCTAAATGAATAAAAGATTTTTGACTTTGACTTTATTATTTACAGGCTTCAGCTTAGTTTAGACTCCAGATCTCTCACAAATTACGAATTACTTACAATTGTTCGTCTCAACTATAATTATACTGTATGAAATGACGTAATTTGTGGAGATGAAATAAACATTATTATTATTATTACTTTGAAATGTTTATAAGTAGGTATGTAATATCATTTTAAATCTAAAGTTTAAAACCTACCTATGTACCTACTATAGATTGCACATACGAATACTTAAAGATATAATGTATTTTTCCCTGACTCTTCACACAATGGCAGACGGAAATGACAGAAAAACTCATTAGTGAGTCGTGAAGTACTTATCGCCTGTGACGCGAACTTGTGAGAAAATTATGGATGCCGAAGTCTATGATAATGGATTATCATTTGTTACCTACATGACAATTAAAAATACAATCGTTATTTTTATATACCTATAATATTCGTATTGTTACGTGCTGGGTTCGAGGGATAAGAATGTAAACAATATTACCGACTAAAACATGTTTAATTCTAGCACACAATTAAATTTAAAACACAACAAACACTGCACTACACTTTTCCACTGTAACTGCTTCAAACTCCGTAGTATCGCTTCCGTTCGCTTCGATGAATACTTGACCGCTTACGATTGTAAACTGACTCGGCGAGCGCAGGCCTTCCCCTTTTATATGCGCTTAAAGCGTTTCCGGAGATTTCTAGAAACGTCAAACCCGGTATGTAAACAGTACGGAGATTCGAGAATGTGCCAGCGTTCTCTTTACTCTTCTCGTACCGACGAACTACGTCGTTCCGTAAGACGTCAATAGATGGCGCTGTAATATATTATTAGACGGAACAGTCGAGTCTTTCCCACAATGCCGAGAGATGGGAATATTCGAGGAGGACAAGCGTGAGAGTGAGAGTGAGTAAACATAATTATAACTTTTTATCTATTTTACTTAAGTCTAAACCCTCGATGTGCGAGTCCCAATCGCTCTTAACCAGAGTTTTTTTTACCTTACAATGACTTCCGAAATTGTAGCCTGAACAATAGGCAACACAAAACAAACCCGACAATAGATTGACCTAAATAGTAACTTTTAATGTCAGCTCTATTCTGAAATTGCTTTGACTGATATACAATGCTAGCTGGATGTACGATACAACATTTATTTGATATCGCCAAATAGTGGCCGGTTAACAAAAAGCGGTTTAGTGCGAGTCGTTCTCGCACACGAAGGGTTCAGTACCATTGTTCAAAATGCGGTGTGGTGAAACCCGGTGTGATGTCCCTCCAAAGCAAAGGAAGTATCCGCCGATTAGGCGAGGTCAGTGGTCGGCAACCCGCGGCTCGCGAGCCGCATGCGGCTCTTTGACTCCTCGGCTACGGCTCTTCTATGAAATGTTTAGAGCAGGGACGGAATATTATTTAATGTCACTAAATTTTACTTAATTTGCTGTTTGTACTGTGTAACTAAGACTTATTTGACAAAGGCTAGCTCGAGAGTGTTCTTTAAATTCCAATTATTTCCATAATTAATATGTCTTCTGCTAAAACAAAGCTTAAGTTTAAAAATGGCTCATTGAATATATTTCAATAGTGATTTAGATAGTTTATTTCAATTTAGATAGTGGATTTCAATATCTAGGTATATTTGGCTCTTTTTGTCTACAAGGTGGCCGACCACTGGGTTAAGTGATCGTGCGTCGCGAGCTGCGGCTCAACGATTGATATCGGAAACTTATTATATAACTTGATATTGGAAACTCGCTGTGTAAACTTCGCTTGCGTGATTCAGGAATGTATGGCGAAGTGTGTATTGTGTACAGCGACATCGCTTGACATTTGTTGTAACTTTTTAGTCTGTATGGAGTCACTACAGCGGCAATAGAAATACACCCTCTGTGAAAATTTCAACTCTACTTATTATGGTTGAGATACAGCCCGCTGACAGACAGACGGACAGCGGAGGATTAGTTATAGGATACCGTTAGCACCTTTCGGGTACGAAACCCTGAAAAGCTAGCGTTCGTACCCACGTTTACACACATACGATGCGTGAATTCCAATACATAGTTTTTTTTTTATCTTCAATACGAATAGTAAGTTCATTGTTCGGATCGGAAATTGAAATATTTGGTATTCGCTTTGGTAACCGAAAGCTTTGATACATATGAAAGGTTCGTATTAATAATGATGAACAATTTTAATGGTTGGGTAGCTTCGTGTCAGTTTTCATGAAGTAACTCCTAGAAATTCTCGATGGATGCTATTTTTCTTACATGTTACTGAAATTGAAATTAAACTACTACACCTATACGGATTTTATCGCGTTGTTTATTTGACACTATTACAAAATTTAGAAACTGTTACACTACTATTATCTACTATTAAACTTTACTAATATTTAAGGTAGGTAATTAAATTATTGAAACTATTAAAAAGATTATTTGTTTAAAAACATTTGGTCCAATTTAGTCATTAAGCAGATTTAAATTTGGCTGGATAGGCGTTCCAGCGTACGATAGAAGCTTCGCCGTTGCCTTGGCGAACTCTTAACTAGTAGTTCGAGGTTGGTCGAGTTCGATTCCTAAGGCAGTGTTGGTTTTTCTGTCCAGAAATTCTCAGATGCAACACGGAGCGTAGATCTGTACCCGGTTGACGGTAACAGGCACGCACTCTGTTAAGTGGGATCTAAAGAGAACCAACGAAATCTGTGTATAATAGGTATAACACTTCTGCTCTATCTCTATAGAGAAGAGGCGGTAGCCTGATGATTTCGGCATTATACCTACTTGCGATCTAGCAACCATCGGTTCGAAACTCACCCAAAGTGAGCCACCCTTTCATTCGGCCTCGATGGCGTAGTGGTTAGTGTAACCGACTGCCACGCCTGAGGTTGCGGGTTCGATTCCCGCACAAGTCAAACATTTGTGTGCATGAACATGAATGTTTGTCTTGGTCTGGGTGTTTCTATGTATAATATGTATGTGTTTACGAAAAAAAAAGTATAATATGTATGTTTATCCATTGTCTAGTACACATAGTACAAGCTCTGCTTAGTTTGGGCTAGATGGTGTTGTGTGAATGTGGTAGAATATTATTATTATTATTATTATTGTACTATACCACTATAACTATACCAACGTAAATCTACTTCTAAAACAAGCATGCAAGCCTAACCGGAGGGGTTAATAAAAATACCTACCTACTAGTAAATTGAACCGAAAAAAAACAACTACGGGATTGATACATAATTGTATGTTGGTAAAGATATATAACACAGGGGTAACCCTAGCACAGACTCCAAGTCTCTCATAAAGGTATAATAAAGATATATACATGTATTTAAATTTTAAGATCAAATGTTTGAATGTGAAGAAAATAAATAAACTTCTTATTATTATTATATACTTTAAAGAGCATATACCTGGTTACAGCATGAATGGGCCGGCTCGACCGGGGAAGTACCACCCTCTCACAGATCGACGTAAAATTACAGTATCTGTTGTGTTCCGTTCGGCGAGTAAGAGCAGCGCCGGAGGCCCAATCACCCTTCCCTTCCCAAACCCCATTTCCCTTTTCCTTCAAGTAGGCAGCGACTTGGTTGTGTTTTATGACATTGCTTCTTTAATGCTAAGAAAACACAGCCATGTGTATGAGCCACGGTTCTCGCTTACTATCAGGTGGGCCGCTGGCTCGTCTGCCACCGATGAAAGCAATAAAATAAAATATAATGGATTTGAATTTGTGTCTAATTGTATGTTGAAAAAATCTCCCACGACACAACGCTTGATCCATTGTGCTACCTAGTTATCTTTTAGAAGATTACCTATTTTATTTAAAGACGAATAATAGTTAACCTACTTATAAAATTGCAATATAGACATCGCCTACATTTATTTCCCAGAAAGCATTCACACATTGCGCATATAAAATGTTGACTAGTGTATTGTAAATGAAACTCAATCAATAATTTCGGAACCATGAACTGATACTCGCAAGTTTATTAACCCGACATCAAAGCGATCAGTTATTTGTTTATTTAAATACGCTCGTTACACGGTTTATTTTTTATCCTTCTGATCTTTGATTTATTATGTATCCAAACGAAGAAATATATGTGTCTAGATATAGCTATACCTAATTATATGTATTAATGTTATACACATACATAGGTACATAGCTGCAAACTTGTTTTCGGGAGTTAAAAGTATAGTATTTCTTTGTCTCATTTAGTAAACAAATAATGGCGTAGCTAGGGCAATGATTAGGGCACCGATTCCTACCAAGGATGCTTCGCGAGGCTATTGAAATCAAGAAACATCCTAATTTCAATAGAGAAGATGGTTGGAATGTACCACCAGCTTGGGATCCAGTAATTCAAATAGTCAAACCCAAGAAGAAGCAAACCACAGCTAGACTTCATGATACTTTGAGCTCATTCTGCGTAAATAGAAACACCCATGATTAAATTATGTTCGGGTACTTTGAAATAACTACACTGGACCATTGGGACAACTACCATCTTAGTCTCCCCGTGACCATGGCTGCTGAAAAGCAACCAAAACGTCGGGGAAAGTGTGAACATAAATATAAATAGTATAGTAATAATATAAATAATTTTAATAGTTTCAATAATTTAATTAGCTTAAAACTTAGTACAATTTAATAGTAATAGTAGTGTAACAGTTTTTCAAAATTTTGTAATAAAGTGTCAAATAAACAACGCGATAAAATCCGTATATATCAGTTTAATTTCAATAGGGCAATGTCTACATAAAGACCATCTTTATGTATCTACTTATTGTAATTTCCTGTCATCTCTATTTATTAAGAACGAATATATGTAGTTTGAAAGCAGTATCTAACTGAAGGAATTGATATAATTATCTCCATGGATGGCGTAGTGATTTAAGCGGTCGCCTGACCACTGTATTGCGCCGAGTGGGCTTGACCAAAACGGGACAAAAAAATTGTGTGATCCCCAAATGGTTTGCCCACGTCTGGGTGTACTTTGTGTCCGTTGTTTGCTAAGTCCCCCGCGACACAGGAATTATTCTTAAGGCGGGAGTAACCTTTAAAAAAGATTGAGATTGAGATTTAAGAATTTTATTGAAATAAATACATATTGTTACAATTATTTTAAACCCACCAAACTGCATAACAATTTGTCGGCGGGATTAGCGCTCGATTATAACATAATATAATATGTGCTACATATATGGAACCAGTTTTACGCTCTCGGTTTACAGTGGTTTAATAATTAGTATTTAATGGCAATAACAATAAAATCAAATACAGACAATAAAGCAAGAAGTAAGTAAAAATTAAGCGGTTTAACTCAGCAATACCTTTTTAAGTGAGTTTTAACTCAGCAATACCTTTGTAAGTAAGAAACTATGTATTTTAAAAAACGTCATCAGTCATACGAACATAGTCTGAAAGCAGTAACTGAATGTTTTTCATATTAAAATTTTTGTTGACCATTTAAGACAGGTAAAATAATGGACTATATTTACCCTAGGCGACGAGCAGCGATAGCTCAGTGGGGAGACCAACAGACTGCAATGCAGAGGGTCTCGGGTTCGAGCCCACGTCGCGCACCTCTGATTTTCGGCAGTTATATGACTTTTCGAAATTATGTGCGTATTGATTGACAATTATCGCCTGCTCCGTGCCTCGGAAAGCACGTTAAGCCGTTGGTCCCGGCTGCTATGAACATCTATGGCAGTCGTTATTGGGAGAGTGTCGACACAAAAGATCCCACTGGGTCGAAGTGTCGCCGGTCTGCACAGACTGGCCCCCACATAAGATAAGATAAGATACCCTAGGCAACAGGCTACGGATTGAAAGCGACTATCCTCGCACATATTTTATTCCCTACAGCTAAAGTGGCAAACAAGCATACGGCCCACTTGGTGGTAAGTGGTCACCGTAGCCTATGGACACCTGCAACACCAGAGGCATCACTTGCGCGTTGCCGACCCTTTAGTAATGGAAGAAGAGAAAAAGGAAGTGGGAAGGAGAAGGCCTTACTTGGCCCTACTTTCTTTACCTCTCTATATACGTTCGTTAGTTTATGGTAATCCTAGCTAGGTTTTTTTTCGAATGCCTCAATGTGGTCAGACAACGTTTGTCTAGGTTTTTCCTTTCCAACTGTCATATTTACGTTCACAAGGACGCGGTCAGATCGCAAGCTATAAATTAATAAATAATGTGCTAGTAAAGTTATAGCGCATGGCGCATAAAATTTTTGTTTTTTTTATTTTCTCGTCGAAATGACCACACTCCGCCTGATGGTAAGCGATTATGTGGTCCAAGAGCAGTGACCTCCACACCATCCTCATACTAGCTGAGGCGATGTTGAGATCCCTACTTTTACTGTTCCGGCTGCTCCAGGTTTTAGGGGGAACACTGCTGTACTCTGTCTTAATGCAGAAGATTGGCGATGAGAATTACTTAAGGAATAAAATACACGATAATAATTATATAAATAACGTTTAATTTCACTGTACAACTGTATAAGGCACTGTTTTACTATTGCATACATTTATTTTTTAATATGCCACGTGATAAAGAAAGGAATAGTTATATTTTACACTGTATGAGCATAAAACACTGAATACGAGGGTAGTTGCATATACCTGGCGAGACAAAGCCGATTATGATACTACAAACTGTATTGTGAATTTCGAATAACTTTTAAATATTACTTCTTACTTGAGTATTTCATGAGTGGTAAGTGATTTAATGGCTGCAGCTCCTTACAAAAATATTTGTAAATTAAACAAAAATGTAAACTTGGCGATTAAAAAGTGGTCTTGCCAGCTCTCATTGGCTCTACGCCCTTGCTTTACAGGTAAATGTAAATTCACATAAATAAGTGTTACTTTGACGTTCATAAGTATTACTTTGTCACTTCTATTAATAAAAATGTCTTTGATTTTGAATCCATATTATTCCACAAATATATTCTTATTTATCGGGCATTAGAGCAGTTTGTAATAAATTACAGTGTTGTCGATAAGCATAACATTTTGATATTGTCGTGCTTTATCTTAAAAAATATCGACTTATTGAAGTGAAAACTTCTTTAGACGCGTTGAGTACTTCTTGGGTGAACAAAAATCATAGAACTCGCGTCATCATCACGCTTCCACGCTTGCCATTTTTGAATTATTTTAGAATATTAACAATATCTCAGAAATGGTGCGTCCTACGCAAAAAATAACGAAATTTGGACCCCCTTAGGTAATAACCCTAAGAGAGTATCAGGAATCCGACTCACCCTTATTTTGTTTATAAAGAAGTGTTTATGATCAAGGATTAAAGTTTTCACTTCTATCGGCAGTCCCCAAAGACTGCTCCAATTTTTTTTATGGTTCAACTCACGTCGATTTTTAAACTTAACGAGAGTTCTTAATCATAAGTAAAGCTACTTGTTGACACGTATCGACCATCGTAGAACCATAATCTATACCACTTACTAAAATTATTATTAAAAACTTAAAGTTAGTAACAATAATGTGATTATGTGAGTGTGGTGTCTTTTTGGCGGGAATGGCTCCGAATGCTCAGTTAAATTTAAATATGACTACCCACAAATTCATATTACAAGATATTCAAATATATAATACATTAAGCCATTCAATGCGGCGGACGCCGATCGGCGTCTTATTTTTTCATACTCAGATTCGGAGGACGCCGATCGGCGTCGTGTATAGTTGTTTTATATTTTACCCAAATTTAAAGATATTATATTAATAAAACAACAAATGTGTTTGGAATTTACTAATGAAATGCCTGATATGAGTAGTTTTTAGATATTTTGTTTTTTTTTTATTTCATCAAGTGCGGCTGACGCCGATCGGCGTTTACGTTAAATATGAGCCGATTCTGGCTAGTGAAAGCAAAATTTGTTGCCGCATTGAATGGGTTAAAACGGCATCCTATTCACAATCTTGTTGCTTATAAACATGTATTTAGTTGCGTGATACTTTAACTCTTCACCTAATGTTGTCACCTCTGCTACTTCATCTGTTGGTGGGTCTGAAAATAAAGTAAATTTGATATAATAATCATCAACTACACTATTGAAATTAAACTACTATATACGGATTTTATCGCGTTGTTTATTTGACACTGTTACAAATTTTTAAGCTAATTAAATTATTAATAGTTTCAATAATTTAACTAGCTTAAAAATTTGTAAAGTTTAATAGTGATTATAGTAGTGTAACAGTTTTTCAAAAAAAATTGTAACAGTGTCAAATAAACAACGCGATAAAATCCGTATATAGTAGTTTAATTTCAATGAATAACATTCGCGTAAACAGAAGACAATATTATCAACTACACTAATTAAAAGACTATAATACACTAATTAATTAATATGTGGACGCATCTGGTAATTAGTGTAAAAAGAGGATAAGCGCCACTTTCTTTAATGAGTTTTTTTCTTGAATATTTAACTTCTACGTTATGCTCGTAGTTTTGTCCTTCTGTGGCTGCAATATTG
The DNA here is from genome assembly GCA_963564715.1 of Catocala sponsa. Taxonomy (NCBI): domain Eukaryota; kingdom Metazoa; phylum Arthropoda; class Insecta; order Lepidoptera; family Erebidae; genus Catocala; species Catocala sponsa. Next base: position 6,478,428 of record OY751337.1, read on the forward strand.
ACATCTATATTTCATCCATGTTAACAACATTTGAATGTGTCAGGTATGCCAAACAATTGCCCGGCTATATAGCCCGGCCATACGCTATATTCCATTGTATTCCAGTGTTTGTGTAATTGCTGGCAATGTTGCCAGCTGCTATATAATAGCCACATATCGCAGAAAAATAATGCCCATTTAAAAATTCAAATCGACATACCAACACTCAGCCAAACCGATGGCGGGAACACGGGTTGCTGTGAGAATACGTAGACCATTTTGGAGTCCCTCTGGATGCCCTTGCTAGCTGCGCTTTCTTTTCTTGTCATTTCCACTCGATACCAGAAGGCTGGTTTCCTATAAACAAATGATTAGTCTGAATTAGTATTTCCGAGACAATAGTTACGAAACAGTACAGCAGGTACAAGCAGCGATAGCTCAATGCGGAGACCAATAGACTGCAATATGTCTCGGGTTCGAACCCACGTCGCGCACCTCTGACTTTCGGAAGTTATATGACTTTTCGAAATTATGTGCGTATTGATTGACAATTATCGCCTGCTACGTGCCTCGGAGAGCACGTTAAGCCGTCGGTCCCAGCTGCCATGAACATCTATGGCTGTCGTTATTGGGAAGTCAGTGCCCTCTAATATCCTGACACTGGTCTAGCCTTAGGGTATCGTTAGCCTTCGGGTTGCGGAGGTCAGATGGCAGTCGGTCCGTGTAAAAACTGATATCCAGTCAAATCCGATTAGACTAGAAAGCCGACCCCAAGTGACTTGGGAATAATAAAGGCTAGGGAGAAGAAGAGTTACGAAACATTACAATTAGATTAAGTTGCTATAAAATTTATAGACAACTAGATTTTACCCGCGGCTTTGCTCGTAGGTTAGTAACAGTACTTTATTCTGGACGAAAGGTACTTATGTCCTTTTCTGTATACATGGCAACATGTATGCAAAATTTCATGATGTTCGGTCGAGTAGTTAAAGCGTGAAAGCGTAACAAACAAACTCACTTTGGCATTTATAATATTAGTTAGGATAAATGAAATATTCGCCGGGGTCGCGACCGCATGTGCAAGTGATTCGCGCGGCCCCGCCGATAGTGGTTTTGTCGAGGAAAATCGTGGTAGGTTTAGTCGGTATTCTGGGAGGTACATTATTCTTATTCCATCTTTCTCTTTTGCCCCAGCAAGTTCGACATAACCCCTCCGCCCGCCCCCGCACAGGGGTATGCATCAAAGCATTTCCCCACGTGAAAAAAAATAGGATAAATGGAATATATAATGGGTTCTGAAATATATTTTAGTCACTTACTTTAAATGATCCTGCACAATATTATTAGCGATAGGCATGCTAATCTTCTGCAGTGGATCACTCATCAGTTGTCCCACTGTTCGTATCGGCGACTTCTCTGATACGTAATGTTCTAGCAGCCGTGACGCGATTGGCTTGAGGTTTGCTGAAATTATTTATTATATTGCTGTCTTTAATTAATTATATTGAAATTATTTATATTGTTGTGTTGTATACAGTTAATAAATAATGTGTTATCTTCTGGCTCAGGGATATAAACAGTGCAACATTATACATATTAAAAATACTAGCGGTCGCCTAGTGCTCGAAATTCGACCAAAGTTTGCCTGTAAGATATTACTGATATATGTCATTATATATTTATATATGTAACCATAGTTACGCGCTTCGACTGCGTGTGTCAAATGCATAGTTGTGTGCGTGTAGTGTTTTTCATTAATTTAATGTACTACTAATGCATATTTTATATAAATATTAGGATTTGCCCCTCCTTCTTCATATAAAATTCAACTGTGCCAAATTTCATACTCCTCCGTCCGCGCAACTTTCGTAAAAAGGGGTACAAAGTTTTTGCTTCACGTATTAATATATAGATATATGTAGAGCAACGAATAAAGTTACAGCTATCTGCAACAGATGGCGCTATATTCAAATAGTTGCAGATACGCCTCTTTTTGGAGCTTGAGAACTATGACCACAATATAAGGTTGGTTGGCTTTGAATTACTGTATTTATTCACAGCCAATCAATCGGGTACTTTCGCAGCCGTTTGCTATAGTTAAGGTGAAATCCAAGGTTATAGCAAATTTGCGTGCCTAGTATTATCTTCTGATAGCAGGACTTTTATGACCCAACATAATCAGAGAATTATGTAGGGTACGAATGGTCTCGTTTTGCAACACAAATTCAAACCAATGAGATAGTAATGTTATCGGATTGAATTTGCGTGATGACGACGCCATACAAATAGGCGTGATATTTTTTTTAAATAAAAAGAGACGAACTTTTTTTATTCCCCATTGTTGGGCAAACGTCTACCCTACATTTCTCTAACCTATTAGACCTTTACAGAGCTTCGGTCTGCCAGTCGTTCAAAACTAAAAATTTGTTCAAATTTTATTTATTTCATTTTAATTAATTTGTAATTACAACAGCTAATAGCAAATTTAACTTCTAGTTTGTTATTCTTGCAAACAATGTTAGGACGTATTATTATATAATATGACTTACCAAAATCAGTTCTCAGGCAATGTTCAGCGCGGTACAGATGCTCAAGGCATATATGTACTTGCGCGAATTTCATCAATAGATTCTTCCAAGGACTTATGTCGATCTCATCTGTTATTAATGGAACCTATAACAGAAAATATTCTCTTAAAAGTATAGAAAATATTTACATAAATTAAGTCATTTAGTAAATAATTTGCTTTTTACTTCTACCGAAATTCAAAACGTATAGGAATAGCAACGATTACTGTAATAACGAAATGCGTGTAAAAACCCAGGATTCAACCTCTTCGTCTTAAATGTAAAAGTAATGAAAAGAAATGACCCCTATATCTCGGGTGTCTTTTGACCCACAGAGCCCATATTCAAATTCAACCGAGGTATGACCCCAAGGTGTCTGCACACCAAGTTACAAGTCAATCGGTCCAGTGCTTCCGGAGTTACGCCGGTCAAGAACAGACAGACACACAGATCCACATAGTATTTTGATTAACCTCTTCGAAGACTCGGAGGTTAATAATCTTAGTAGGAATGAGAAGTCTAGTTCTATAATAGATCTCATCAACATCATACATCTCAATAAATGGAATCTGACTGCACGGATGTCGGTTGGTGGTTCAGTGACCGCCGCCTGCCACTGCGCCCAATGTTGACAATCCACAAATAGTTTCACAGTTCTGAGCCTGGGGTGTTATTTGTGTCCGTTTGAATGCTTGTAAGTCCCCCGCAACACGGGCATTAATCCAAGTATTAATTAAATAAATGTTACTTAAAATTAATGCACACATAATAATAATAATAAATAAAATTTATTTCCAAGAACAATTAAAAAGTAGAAATACAAAGGGCAAAAAAAAAGAAATGTACAAACAATTACGAAAAACAAATTGGACAGGTGACTCCTAAACTAAGTAAAAAGATACTTGTATCTCAGGAGCCATGTTCCTCCTAAGTGGTCATGACAACTGCGAATACAAGATAAATAACTTATAAAAACAATCAAATGTAGACAATTAACATTATTTCAGGTAAATTACAAACTAATTGCTAAAATATTTTCAGTATCATCATATGACATGTTCTGCGACCGATCAGTGAGTTTGTTTTTTAGATTGTATCTAGTTGATGTTGTTCAAGCGGTGAATTTTATATAGAGTCGTGCGCTTAGTACTATGAGCTACATAAGAGCTACAAATTAAAATCCTGCGTCTTAGAAGACCTTACAAACATTCAAACAACGGGCACATAGAACATCCTACCTCTCCGACTCGGACTACAAGTTGTAGACCACACAAAATTTTATCCCGTTTATGCATCGATCAAATATACCATAGATGCACGATCGTCGCTCGTAAAACGGCCCCAACAAAACTGTGCATAAATCAGTCGTATGCGCTATATTATGCACCTGTCCCACTCACTCTTGCGTGCGCTGCCCGTAAGCGAGAGCGAATCGACAGCAGTACTACGGTGGAGACCGTACCATATACTTAGTACGCTTGCGTATCGCGAGTAACACACTTAGGACGCTTTACATTGACGCGTTTTAACTAAACTATTACAAAATGTTTCTCAGTGGGCGTTCAGTGGTTATTCCGGTTTATTTCCTGGATTGCATAATAAATGCAGACACTTATAAGTAAGTAGTACTGGTCAGTGCCACATATTGACGCGGTTTTTGTATGAGAATGTGCATCTATGGTATATTTGATCGAAGCGTATATGTATCGAAGCCACAACACATACGGCATAATGGCAAGGCATTTAAACCACTACACCACCCGTACAGACAAACAAACTTACAAACCTCATTGACATCTTTCTTCTCGCTAACGAGCCCGTGTTTCTTTAACGAAGCGAAGTCATCTACTGTTAGTTCATTTGGATCGTCTTCATAAAACGACTCACAATCCAGTCGTATGGAGTGCTCCGCGCTTGTGAAAGATTCAAACGGATTCAGCGTGAAGTCGCCGCCGCTCATAGTCATGTCTTGAATAGTTTGGTTTATTTGTTCTATTGATTCGTGAGTTCTGAAGTACAAACATTAATACGTTATACTTAAATTAATGATACTGCCTCAACGAGGCTGTTATAGTAGTTCTTTTTTTAATGTCCGCACTAGGTATCCTGTGTAGCAGAGACTTAACAAACATTCAAACAATTTTCACTAAGTACACCCAGACTAAGTACAATTATTTATGACTAGATGTTCCCGCGGTTTCGCCCGCGTTTATCGTTACTGCGCCGCCCCTGTGGGTCGTAGCGTGATGTTATATAACCTATAGCCTTCCTCGATAAATAGGCTATCCAACACTAAAATAATTTTAAATCGAACCAGTAGTTCCTGAGATTAGCGCGTTCAAACAAACAAACTCTTCAGCTTTATAATATTAGTATAGATTCACACAAATTGTTGTGCCGTTTGGGGTTCGAACCTACAACTCTTGGCGGTGGCGAGGCATCAAGTTGAATCACTACGCCATTCGAGTGAAATTCACAGTTTAAATTCAGTGTGGTTTTTGTCTTATCGTTATTAATAAGAGGAGGCTGGGCGAACACTAGTTATTATAAATGAGTCTGGAACAATTAAACAGATGTATAAAAACTAGCGTTAACCCAGATGTCGAAATTCGACTATAATCTTTATTGAAAATATCAGTAAAACATAATATTATGAATATACCTACATTAAAAAAATATCATCTGCCTATTTTTTTAACTGAACAGCTCTATAGCTCATTAAAAGCTAAGAATTAAAACAAAAATAAAGAAAATCGTTAGACTAACATTAGTAAAACAGAGATATTCGACTATTTATATAATAACTAGCTTTTGCGCGCGGCTCCGCCCGCGTGTTACCAACATCAATAAATAGTAGCCTATGTCCTTCCCAAAGTTTTAAACTATAACTGTACCAAATTACATCTAAATCGGCTGTGTGGTTTAGCCGTTAAAAAGGTAACAGATAGACAGAGTTACTTTTGAATTAATGATATTAAGTAAGGATTACCTGGCTTCATTATTCCAAATCCCAGCTATGAAGAACGAATGCTCCAACAAGGACATGATCCTGGTATATTCCCACATGGTCTTCTCGGTGCCAACTTGCGCGACCAAAGACAACGCTTGCGGCGGACTTGAGCGTAAGTTCTTCAGTACTTTAGATGCTTGCGAATGTCCTCGAGATAGTTTTAGGACTAATTTTGATAAGTAGGTTTTGTTGTTTGCGTCGATCTGAAAAATAATACATATTGTTAGAACTAGCTTTTACCCGCGGCTTCGCTCGCGTTAATTTAGAATTTGACAACCAATTCGGGTTGTCTCTGCTTGTAATAATATAATTCAATCATGATTCGAAAGACACGTGGCGCCATCTATTATCATAAGAACGTTATTGTTGTTTTCCTCGGGAACAGTAATTTTTTTCGAGATGAAAGGTAGCCTATGTCCGTTTCTGTACACCTGACAACGTATATGCAACATTTCAGGATGATCGGTTCAGTGGTTTAGGCGTGAAAAGGTAACAAACAAACAAACTCATTTTCGCTTTTATAATATTAGTAAGGATTAAAGTATAATAAAGAGGTAGGCCCTCTACAAGGTGGACCGACGACCTGGTAAGGGTCGCGGGATGCGGATGGCCTAAGACCAGTCTGTGTGGTAACGATTATTTGCGCGGCCCTGCCGACTCTAGTTATGTCAAGGAACACCGTGGTAGGTTTAGTCGATATTACCGGGATATCGCTATCTTTCCCCGAAGGAGTCAATGCTCACGAAAAAAAGACCGGTCTGTGTAGAAAGCCTTGGGGAAGGCATATCTCCAGCAGTCTTTCGGCTCATATGACGAAAGATATACAGTTATTTCGGTACTAGAAACCTTTAATGAATAAAGACTCTTCGTTATTTTAATAAGAACTTACAAATGGTCGAATTTTCCCCGATGATATAAAGGTGAGTGCTTGAATCAGTAATGTTATCAATTCCTCTGCTGTTTCGCAATCTGGAACATCAAATTAATATAGACTGGTCATTCATCACATTCATGTTTGACCAACTATCATATACATATTAGGTATTATATAAAAGAGCATCTTGTCTATATAAATATAGACAAGGTGTTGTTTGAATACCTAGATGCATTTCTTAGGAATACTAGATCTTCAGAGACGTTGCGATACTTGCGTTGCGAAACGCAAGAATAGCTACAAACGCATAGTCAAGCTGACTCATTGCACCAAATGGGTCATCCACACCGCAGTTAATTTTAATGGAGAAACATAATGCAACATGGTAATATTAGGTAACATTCAGTAACTTAGTAAACTCACTACCCTATATATTTTGACATTCATAAGTGTAACACTTACCTTATTATTTATTCATTTAGGTTACTTTAACACCTTCCTTAATATTTATTCATTTATGTTACTTACTTTGTAACCTAAATGAATAAATGATTTTTGATTTTGACTTGACTTTAACTTTTGCCACTGTTTGTTGCTTTTGTTGAATGTTTCTTTCGCATCCATACCGCCAGTAATATATATAAGAACAGGTAGTATACAAAAAAAAGATAATCTTCTTGCTAACATAATTTCTTAAGACTCTTATTGAAGAGACTGAAATAGCCTTGACCAAAATACAGCTAGAACGTCTTTATGTTATAAGTCAAAATATTGTTTCTACTACAATTTCTTATGAGCTCGTACTTAATGAACTATGATCATCCTTAACTAAAAGCTCATATCTAATGCCTTCTATATATCATACAATAGTATATAGAAACCCATGTAGAGCAGCGATAGCTCAGTTGGGAGATCAACAGACTGCAATGCAGAAGCTCTCGGGTTCGAACCAACGTCGCGCACCTCTGACTTTCGGCAATTACATGACTTTTCGAAATGATGTGCGTATTGATTGACAATTATCGCCTGCTCCGTGCATCGGAGAGCACGTTAAGCCGTCGGTCCCGGTTGCCATGAACATCTATGGCAATCGTTATTGGGAGAGTGTCGACACAAAAGATCCCACTGGGTCGAAGTGTCGCCGGTCTGCACTGACTGGCCCCCACATAAGATAAGATAGTTAAAAGCAAGTTACACGTCACATGATTAAAATCTTCTGCAGGCAATGGACCTCCTACTTTAGAAAAGTTACGCATCTACAATATTCTACCACATACACACAACACCATCTAGCCCAAACTAAGCAGAGCTTATACTATGGGTACTAGACAATGGATAAACATACATATATATACTTCTTTTTTTGTAAATACATACATATTATACATAGAAACACCCAGACCAAGACAAACATCCATGTTCATGCACACAAATGTTTGACTTGTGCGGGAATTGAAACCGCGACCTCAGGCGTGGCAGTCGGTTACACTAATCACTACGCCATCGAGGCCTTCAAATAAATCTATAACATGGCAGATGAAAAAGTGATTATTGCAACTGCATGTATTCGCATAATAAATTCATAATTGTCATGTTATCAGTAGGTAATGTTAGGAAACATTCTGTAACTAATGTTGTCGATTGTTACCATTTGTTAACTGCTATTAGAAGTTAGGCAATGTTACTTCTGAGGCACGGGGGTGTCTAACACCGCCAACTACCTAACTCCGGGCCGCTATTGAGAATTCTTAACAGGAAACCCGATAACTTTTTGTTGGCCCGACTTAACGAGGCAACATATTCTAACAAAAAGTTTTTGTTATCAGATGTTGTCCACTAGCAATTGGAAACGATGCTCCACAAAAAGTAACCACGGTGTGGATGTACCATAGTAAAGCAGTGATCATAGTGCAAGATGCCAAAATCACAGTTGTCCTTTCTGTGGAGGGCATATCGCCGGAAACTAACCTCGCAATATATCCCACAGTTTGTACGTGAAGTCGTTACTGGAGCCGATAGCGTGCATGTCAGTGAGACACTGTCTCAAAGTGCTGGTGTCTTCGGTGACGCAGATACAACCGCCGGCTGGACATTCCGCGGTGTACGCGTACGTTTCTGTCTCGTTTAGTAGTACGGTGATTCGTTTTGCGTTGTTAGGTTGTCTGGTTCCTGGGATATTGTGTCTGAAAATTTAATAAATTGTCTTTCATATATAAAGTGGGGGAGTGGGCAAGGGCTGAACTGCCAGGCAAGGTTGCACATCTGGCTTTTTATTATGTGCCTATTAAATAGTTTGCTAGAGCAGCGATAGCTCAGTGGGGAGACCAACAGACTGCAATGCAGCGGGTCTCGGGTTCGAACCCACGTCGCGCAACTCTGACTTTCGGAAGTTATATGACTTTTCGAAATTATGTGCGTATTGATTGACAATTATCGCCTGCTCTGTGCCTCGAAGAGCACGTTAAGCCGTTGGTACCGGCTGCCATGAACATCTATGGCAGTCGTTATTGGGAGAGTGTCGACACAAAAAGATCCCACTGGTTCGAAGTGTAGCCGGTCTGCCCTGACTGGCCCCCACATAAGATAAGATAAATAGCTTGCTATATTGGTGAAGGAAGAAATCGCAACGCAACCTACACGTCTGGGTGTGCTCAATAAGATGTTTGAAGTGTGCCAACCTGCAATGGGTCCCTGTGGTGGACTACGGCCTAACCCCTTTTCACCCTGTGAATAGGCCTGTGCCTAGCAGTGGGCAAAGCCTGATATTATTATTATAGGTAAATGTTAAGATATGAACTCACACATGTATGAATAGGCCTGTGCCTAGCAGTGGGCAAAGCCTGATATTATTATTATAGGTAAATGTTAAGATATGAACTCACACATGTATATCCCCCACGGAGTAATCTAACCTGAAACTCAATGGTAGGCAAAGATATGTGCAAGTTTACGGGCAACAAGAAAGTCTCGTGAGGTCTTATGTTAATAATCTCAAATTACTGAAATGACACATTACCACCTTATTAAACGTTTTATGGTATTACTCCTGACCAAAACGCACACTGTCCTAACCATTGGTTGCTAGAGTAGCACCAATAATTATCGCGTTGTTTTTTTTTTTTTTCATTTTATTTTGCTCGTCAAAATGACCACACTCCACCTGATAGTAAGCAGTCGTGTGGTCTAAGAGCAGTGGCCTCCACACCGCCCTCATAGCAGCCGAGGCGATGTTGAGGTCTCTACTTTGACGGCCTGAGGTGCTTTTTCACGCCCCGCTTAAAGGATCCAGGATTGAAGGAAGAAGGAAACACATGCCTTGGCAGAGAATTAATTTGACACTTTTTAATAAAGTGTCAAATAAACAACGCGATAAAAGCCGTATATAGTAGTTTAATTTCAATATAGAACCTTGTTAATACCACTGAACCAGCAGGCAAACAGGATTTCTTTTTTGGCACTTAATAAAATGATGAGTTTGATAATTACCTGATAGTAGCTGTTTCCAGATTAACAGAAGTGTAACCAGCGGCAGTCATGTCCACGAGTAGCTGGTTCATGTTGTGTAATGCACAGACCGATCTCCAGATGGCGTTTGTAGGCGTGGCTAGGTGACCTACTATTATTTCTTGTTCCTGTAAAATTGTATTTTTTTATTCTACTAATGTGGCAAACAAGCATACGGCCCACCTGCTGGTAAGTGGTCAACGTAGCCTATGGACGCCTGCTACACAAGAGGCATCACTTGCGCATTGCCGACCCTTTAGGAAAGGAAGTGGGAAGGAGCAGCGAGAAGGGGGAAAGAGGGTGTTTGGGCATCCGGCACTCTCACTCACCGAACGAAACACAACAGTAGGAATACTGCTATTTCACGTCGATATTTTGTGATAGGGTAGTCCTTCCCCGGTCGAGCTGGCCCATTCTTGCTGAAATCAGCGAGGCTCTACTACTCACAATATTATTATATAATATAAACTAATAATTTTTAACAATTAATTTTTCTATTGTGATTGATATAAGGATAAGCTGACTTCTTTAGTAAATGTTACACCTGTGCTAGAGATCTCTGGTTCAATTACTAGGTTGGGTTAAACCACTGGGTATTAGTATTTTCTATCAAGACATTGTCGTAAGCAGCACAAAGTTTGGAACCCGTGCCAGGTAGACAATAATAGAATTATTATCACATGTGTAGTGGGTCCTAAAAACAGCTAACGCAATGTGAAAGGAGCTGAACTGATGACGTATTGGTTTAAATGGCCGCCTCGCCAATGCCACTGTGTCAAATGGTTTTTTCTTTTTTTTAAGGGATTTCAGTACACAGAAGTGACTACGCCAATCTTATCGTTCATGTACAAAATATCTCACTCCTAAATACTATATCAACTAAGTTATTTACCGCGTCAAATGTTGTGTGTTCAAATCCCAGATGGAAAGAAAAATTGTGTGATCCGGGAATTAATGTTCCGAGCCTGGATATTCTTTGCATCTGTTGTTTAAATATTTGTAAAGTCCCTCGCGATATAGGAATTAGTGTGGGCTTTGTGTTTTTTTTAATATAATATATTACCCCTACATTTCGCCTTACAGGTGTATACATACACGGCTATACATATGTAAAGCGTATGTATATTCGCAAAACTACGACTATATGTTTTGTTTATGTATCTTCTTCCAAGAGGGACATTCAAATGCTTCTCTTTGTTATCTCCATCCATTATATAACAGATTTATAACAAATTTAATCAGGTATAATTAATAAAAATGAATGCATTTCCATGCAAGATTCATGCAGGCATCCAGTGACACCCTTGGTTTTCAAGCAAACATCATCATCAGGCTATAATAGTCCACTGCTGGACATAGCCCTCCCCCAAAGAGCGCCATAGCGCCCTGTCTTCAGCTTGCCGCATCCAGCATCTGCCTGCAGTCTTTCGCAGATCGTCATCCCACCTGGTCGGAGGGCGTCCTACACTACGTTTGCCGAGTCGCGGTCTCCACTTAAGAACACGTTTACCCCAGCGGTTCAAGCATACAATATACTACAATACAATATAAAAATAACTTTTCTGTTTATCATTAAACAAACTGTACACTTCTTTGACATGATGGTATTTTAAAAAAAGAAATAATATATTTACAATAAATATCTTGAGCAGTGTAACATAGCAATAAGATACTCACAAAATTAACTTTACAGCTAATGAACGGTGTGTGCAAAGATTTTCCAGTCCATTCACAGTGCAGCTCAGTGATACCATTGTGGGGAGCATTGACCAATTCATCTGAAGTATGGGAGCCATATGAAATTCCAGAAATTAAGTACTGGCAGTCTACTAAGCTTGTTACCTGAAATGTCGGTTTATAATTGTATTTATAATATAATAATATCAGCCCTGTATTAAACTGTCCCACTGCTGGGCACGGGCCTCTTCTCACTATGAGAAGAGTTAGGCCATAGTCCACCACACTAGCCTAGTGTGGGGTTGGCAGACTTCACATATCTTCGAGAACATTATGGAGAACTCTCAGACATGCAGGTTTCCTCACGATGTTTTCCTTCACCGTTAGAGCAAGCGATAATCAACTGTTTAATACGCATATAACTTCGAAAAGTCAGAGATGCGCGCCTTGGGTTCGAACTCCAGACCTCTGCGTGGCAGTCCAACGGTTTCCCACTAGGCTATCGCTGCTATATATAATTGTATTAGGCAATAAAAAACCATGTTGTATAACATCTACAAGACAAGTATTTTATCCACCTTTAAGATATCTTACCATATCTATACTTAATCCTTCCATCTTTGCATAATCTTCAAGAAGCTGATCCAAATCCACATCATCAAAGTTCATACTTCCATCGTAAGTGACCAGACCCCTAGCAAAGCGGTCTTTATCTGACTGCACAGTAAGGAGCAGTGGCTTGCCATCTTCTTCTAAAGGATTAGTTACAATCCACATAGGTACGACATCTTCGGTTGATATCTGGTCACGTTTTTTGTTGTATAAGTTTGCTATTTCTCTGAAAATTTAGAGGCAGAGATGGTCAATTACCAAGTAATGTAAACATACTATAACACTCTGCTTAGGCTGTGACTAGCAGACAGGGCAGACATTATCTTGTCCAAACAAATCAATGGCAGGACTGCCTACCAGATCCAATAGTGAATTTAAAGTTCTAAACCATCCAGGGACCAAAAAAAACACATAAATACATACATACATAGATTCACGCCTGTTTCCCAGAGGGGTAGCGGAGACAAAAAACAAACACATACTTAAATAATACATCAAAATTGGCCCAGCCATTTAGGAGTTTGGTGACAGACACACATGTATATGTATATACTACAAGGATAAAGATTATTGAAAGGTCTCATAGGTATAGACTTGGCAAGCAATTCACTAGTTCTCTTGTTGGCTATTGCCCCTTAAAATGTTTATAAAAATGTGAATAAAACTATGGTGAAGTGTTATGTGATATAATTATACTCCCATAACTAGACTCTGTTTGTCAATCAATCATCTGTTGATGGTGATGTAGCTATCAACTCGTCAAATGATTAGCTGTTGCTTTATTTGCCTAATGTCCTTTGAAATGTTCTATTGTGTGTGTTAATATTATTTAACAATAAATATCAGCATAGCAAATGTAAGACAATTTTTAACAGCTATCTTTTCATATATTTACCAGCTACTGACAAAATCTTCAATCATCTTGCCAGGGCAGTTGTTATCAGGGTCAAAATTGAGTACCTACTTACTTACCTGATAATATTAGTTATCACTTTTAATCAATACTGGTGAAGTAGATGAGGTTTGTTTTACAAACAACAATTAAGACATAGGTAAGTAATATACTGACCTTGCTATTTCAATATTAATAGGGCCATGTGCGATTTCCTCTTTGGTATACAGTTGAGGTTCGTCAGAAATCATGGTATCATCCAATATAGTGTCTAAACTAAGATCTAACTTTAACGGAGACCCTGTGAGTTCCAGCTCTTCTGTAAATAAATAAAGGTTTATTGTTAGAAAACGGTATGCTATAATCTAATAGAAAACGAAAAAATATAGGCAATATAGGCACCGCAAATAAATAAAAAACGAAGTGAACTCACCAGCCTCATTTCTGTTGTTTTTCCCATATGTATCTATGGTATTTGAGGATGTCTTTATCTGAAAACATTAACAATTTATTAGGTTTAAAGTACGTACTCAATGATATGGCAGAGATGTGAGTAAAATGGTTTTACTTACTTTATTGTAAACTAATACGATTTCTCTATTAACTTTAGTGTACATTTGAACGTAAGTTGGACATTTTTGTTTCTCTAAGTAATATTTTGAATAACTATCTATCACTGGTTTTAATAAATGATCCATAATTATATAAATAAAACGTATTCTTTTAGCAAAATAATAGCTAACAGTGAAGTCACTGAAGTCCGTTGTGTATCTTTTCAAAATTTAAAATTGTTTGATAAATTTGACATTGACAGTCCAGTGATATATTTGTAGAAGTTCATCAATTCGTTTAACAACAGGTTTATGAAAATGAAACATTCGACATTTTAATGTTTATTCATTGATGTATATATAAATTATATTCGTACCATTAAAATAGTACCTATAGAACACATACATTATCTTGTTATAATTAAATAATGTGTTTCCGTAAGTTCCTCTGCGATGGCGCCATCTTGTAAAGACCTGAATAACTACTAACATTCTAGTATAACATTAAAATTGAATAGATGGCGTAAGTCGCATCTTTTTCCAACTAAGTATTGTTTCACATGCTGGTTATTTTGAAGAAGATAAGTACTTGAGGAATAAGAGTAATAAGTGTAATATTTTATTCCAATATCGTGTAAAATTTTACTCAAAGATATAGGTAGCTGACTAGAGCTAAACACTTAAATTCGCCTCATCTACATGACCTACCTATAGGTACCGATTTTACCTACCTTATCGGCAAGTCAAGCAAGCAAAACTACAAAACAAGCTTTAATTATCATTAACTTTCACCCACGACTTCATACGCGTGAAATTTAGAAGCACCAACCTACATTTTTCTTTCTACATCTACACACATAAAACTCGACTTCTAGACAGCTTATCAAGATGAAGCATAAGTAATTATTTTGGCATATAAAGCATTTGTTTTTCTTGAACATCTCCCATGTCTGTACAGATATCAACCAGGTAAAATTTTATTAAGTACCTACCTATATGTAGATATCTATTGATTTAATATAATGTTATCATTCTATTGCGTAATTACAATAACTATACCTAATTGAGGAAGGTATGAACCCTTTTAACTAATGTATGATATTTAACGGGGCAGTACAGGATGTAAGGGGCGGTAAAATGGGCTTCAACGCTGGGCTTTCACAATAAGTGGTTTTATAGACGATTGCATTGAAATTAATTAAGTACTTCAAGGCTTGGTTTGTACATTGATCTGTTTCAAAAAACGGTATATTCCCGTTGTCCCCATTGACGCTGTCCCCATTATTGGGACATCCCCTCTCTCTACGACTAGTCCAGTTTATGATATAGCGTTCTCCTACACCAACCGTCAAGGTTATATTAGGTGGAGCCGCTGTACCTTGCAGTGCCCGAGAGCACCTTCCGGGACCAGTTACAGACAGGTCTTGTCCCCAAATCTCAACTCTCCATCCTAACCTCAGAGATCCGGTTCTCATAAGCGAGCTACCTCGTGCCCAAGTGACACTACCTATTCTTCAGATAGGTACCGGAGCAATAAAGCCGCTCACCACTCGCAACTCTGAGAGTTGCTAACGAAAACTTCGCTGAAGCCGACGGAGAAGCCGCCTCCCATATCTCCAGTATGATACCGGAGCTGTATAAGGCACGCTCATTTCCCGACGTACATCCATACGCCTACCCATTGTAGGGACAGCGGGAAGTCATAATATTTTCTTCCCGTTGTCCCCATTAGCGCTTTTCCCTTAAGTGGACAACGGAACTCAATAAAAATAATTAAAATTTATTCCTGTTGTCCCCATTCATGGTGTACCTGTTAATGGGGACAGCAGAACTCAATAAAAATAATTAATCATTAACTAATTAATCATTAATTACACCCAAAAAACCTTTGTTTTCCAGAGCTGTCAACCTTTTAAATTACTTAAGCCCTTTAAATGGGCGTGTGAATAAGACGTATCATATCTACCGATTAAAGCTTTGTCGTACGACATGTTTGATAGACTAAAAAAGAGGGACTAAACTGTGCAAGGGCTACATTGCACATAGATACATACATATTTAGATATCCTAACTAATATTCTAAATGCGAATATGAATTTGTTTGCTTATTACTTATCTACGCGTTCACGCCTTAACTACAAGACCGATCATCATAAAATTTGGCATACACTTTGTGAGGGGAACAGAAAAGGACATAAGGGTATCTACCTACCTTTCATTCAGAAAAAATGTTGTTACTAATTATATACCAGGGCCTATCCTACATTTACACGAGCGAAGCCGCGGGCAAAATCTAGTCAATAATAATTTTTATGCAATCGTTTAGCGGGCAGAAATACATATATTTTGTAATCGTATTTTACTGCGTCTACTTAGATTCAAAGTTTATATCACACAGGTTTTTCCCGTATCAATTCAGTTCCATTCCTAATGCATATTTTACTTCTAACACGATTTTATATCACGATTTTAAACTGCAAGTGTAGAATTTTAAATAGTTGGATAATCAAAGCATCCATGTTTTCATAAAATTCACTTTCATAAATGCTTACAGAAAATCTTAAGGAAAGGTAACTGTATCGGAGGCATAAGAACCCGCAAAGATTAAATGAAAGGAAATTTGACCAGTTGTAAAGTTTTTCGCTTGTTACCTCTGAAAATGTTTTGATCCCCTACTCTTTGTCATGGCGAGCCAAACAACACTTTTTATAGAAGTAGTTATAATATTATGATTTAGGCTTTTAGGTGCACATAAATAGATTTAGCCGATAGAAGAATTATCAAGTATCATCATCATAAGTATTGGATGGCTTTCACGCCATTATACGTAAGAGAGCAGCATTGCTGATGCGGAGGGTGAGGGACCGTTCCAACAGCTACCTTAGAGTTATTTCAGAATACATCCATAGTCCTATTTGGAGGCATTGAATAAGAATGCATATTTTGTAGGCCGATACTTGTTTCTTTTGTTTTTTCTATTGTATGTGTGTGTAAGTTACTAATATAGTTTTTACCCGACGGCGAAGCCAAAAGGAAGGGTAATGATTTTGGCAGTCTGGGTATGTATGTTTGTATGTTCCACCGTAGCGACTAAACTACTGAACCGATTTTAATGAATAAAGTGTCAATATTATGTCCGTAATAATGGTCCGGGTGACATAGGCTATATAAATTTTAAATTCGTCCTTTTTAGACCCCTTTTTTACGTAGTCGGGTTATAGTTTTTATTAATTTATCCCGATATACACACAGCGACACAGCAACCTAGACTTAAAGTTATCTTATCTTATCTTATGTGGGGGCCAGTCAGTGCAGACCGGCGACACTTCGACCCAGTGGCATCTTTTGTGTCTCAATAACGACTTCCATAGATGAAAAAATGAAAAAGTGTTTATTTACTGTTTAAAACATGTTACAATAATTTAATACTTCTGCCAAACTGCACACCAGTTTGTTGGCAGATGGAGCTCCCAGATCCTTAAATTAATTATCTTAAAATTATTGATGCTACACTTTCTCATAAATAAACGAAAATAAAAAAAATCGTTTCGACTTTTAGATTAAATAAAAAAGATATTACAATAACACAAACAAAAAGGCAGTATAACATAATTAACATACATAATTACTATATTGATCACATACATATTACAAAGTATTCTCGGTACCTATCATGTTTGCACTTATAACATTTAGTAAAAATTTCGTTGTTTTATATTGGAACGACCGTTTTGAAACCGAAGTACTTTCAATGTCTGCGGGCAAACTATTAAATATAATTGGAACTAAATATTTATTACATCTTTGCCCATAATAATTATTACAAATGGGCACCTCAAACGTCTTACAATGTTTTGCACCTCGAGGCCTTAGCTGTACATTCCTGATTTTGTACTTTTGGTGGCAGTAATGATCTAATGCTACTAATAGCACTACCCTCTCATGCACTGGCAGGATATTACACTCGATAAACAATTCCTCATAGTTGGTCATTTTACTCGTAATTTTGTTTTACGGTCTACTAATTTTTTTTAAAATCTTATTTGTAAGGCTTTAATCTTGTCCAAGTATGTTTTAAACGTGCGTCCATAGCATGCCAGCCCATAGGAAAGCAGCGAATCTACCAGCGCATGGTATACGACAAACAAAGTAGCCCTGGTCCAGTACGGCACTGAGGTGGTGGAACTTTACAAGGACAGATCGTAATTTATCACAAAGTTTTGTAATGTGCGTTTTCCAAGAATAATTGATGTCTATTACTAGGTCTAAGTACTTGTACTCCCCCACCACCTCTATAGGTGCGCACTCACACTGTAATACACTGCCGTCGTGCTCGCTATGAAGACATTCATAGCTGTGTCCTATAATGCGCGGCGTGCGTCCAATTGTTTTATGATAAGGTGAACGTATATGCATACATTTTGTTTTGTTTATATTAATAACTATTCCATTATCATGTGCCCACTTTATAATATTTGTGAAATCGGCTTGAATTTGATTTTCTATTATATTTAAATCGTTATCAGCGTACACCAGACATGTATCATCTGCATACATATATATATATATATATGATAGTTATGCACCACACTGCACATGCTATTAACATGCATTATAAATCCTACCGGCCCATACACCGACCCGGTGGGCACGCCACAAGTGATATGTTTAGCTTCCCCAACTACTCCATCGATCACAGTTCTCAACGTCCTGCCTGTGAAGTACGCGTCGAGCCATGTATTAAGTGGCCCCGCTACCCCACATTCCCGCATAGCTTGAAGCAGCTGGTGGTGCTCCAAGGTCTCAAAGGTCTCAAGGTGTTCATGGCAGTCGGGACCAACGGTTTAACGTGCTTTTCGAGGCACGGAGCAGGCAATAATTGTCAATCAAATACGCACATAATTTCGAAAAGTCATATAACTTCCGAGAGTTAGAGGTGCGCGACGTGGGTTCGAACCCGAGACCCTCTGCATTGCAGTTTGTTGGTCTCCCCACTGAGCTATCGTTACTCTATGACTTAAAGATAAACAAACAGTCAACGGTGGCAAGCGATGCAAAGAGAAAATCTTGTTGAATGTAATAATAATTACATAAGTGAAGATGCCCACGATCTAATACACTTTAGTTAATTAAACAGAGAATAAGTGCACTACGTACTATGTGTATTAAAACCACACAAGCTTGCTCTCACAGACATGCGTATAGTACCTGCCTTCGTCTAACTCATAATGTAAAAATAACGTAGGTAGGTAGGTCTATGAAGTTGGAATTAGGTACGTGTAGCCAAGTCTGGAAAACGTAGATTTGGATACAAAATTACACTAGCAAGAAAGAAAATAGTCTTTCAGAAAGTTTTTAAGTCTATATACGTGACTACTATGTGACGTCATTATTGGTTGAGAGGTAGAGAAAATTTGGTCCCCCTTTTTAAGGCCGAGCGTAAGACAGATAATGACAGAACTCGTACGGCGCATATACAAATCGGCGCGACGCCGCCATAGTAAAATTTTATGGAGGATTTGAAGTGCTTTCTTGATAAATATGTATTTTTATTGTCAACGAATAACTTAAATATTTGGGACGGACAAATTGTAATATAATTATTTATGTTTCGTTTAAGCTGTAAAATATAATAGATTTCTACTGTTATAATCTAAAAATCACGTAACACGAGCTTACGTTTTTGCATTTTTCGTGCAAATTTACGTAATTTTGTAGGCGAAAATATTAATTATTTTAAGTTTTTTACACGGAGTAATTGTAAACACATTCATTTTTATGGTAAATGTTTACTTTATATTTGTATTAAACAAAAAGTGTTGATTTTATTCACTAAACTGTGACCGCCTGTTTTGGCACATTTCGTTCGGCGCAGTCTTAAGCATATTGCGCGCACGGAGGACTGTCACGTTTAGCACAATTAAATTTGACATGGAGAAGGAGTGTAGAAAGCTAGAATTTATGTAATAAATATAAATAACAATCGAATTTCGACCACTGGCGACCATTAGTAGTAATTATTTTATCAGATTTCGACGTCACGGTTGGCGAAGCTATTGGTTTAAGTCAGAAGTTCCACGACTTTTTTCTCATAGACCGCTTTCAAAATTTTGCTGGTTCCGCTGGACCCCCTTTAGCTAAACAAGTTTATGCAAAAAATTTGATCAAATCTCTACGGGCTGACCTTTTGTTCTTCTCTACCGAAAAATCGAAAACCACTGGTACTGAATATGGAACATGCAATATTCCAATATTTTAGTTCTTCAATATCGAAAGCCAAATCAATTTTCGTGGACCCACGCTTACGAATTGTGCACCCCCATTTTTTTATCACGCCTACGTAGACCCCCGTCGAGTCTCCTGTGGACCCTGGGGATCCATCTGGACCACTTCGAGAACTAATGGTTTAAGTGGTTGTCTTGCCGCTACCCCTGCGTCGAGTGTTGTGGGCTTGATCTCTATACGGGACAAAAATTTGTGCGATTTCCGAGTAGTTATTTCAAGTTTGGTTGTTCTTTAGAATCCGTTGTTTAAATGTTTGTTAAGTCCCCCGTGACACAGGGTTATTCCTTATGCGAAGGTTGTTTTTAAAGACCAAAATCTATCAATTAAGAGTTTAGATACTTACAACTGTAAATCTCTAGGGCATTCTGACAATTACTATTCGAATGAATGGAATTAATTTTGTTTCCGTTTTCTCAGTGTTTTCTTTTTAAAACATTCCACCGATTTGATTTGATTATACACTGATTTCATTTGATTGTATCAAGTTGACTGTTGATACTTATTTCTGAATATGTTTAGTAAAACTTATAACATCCTAATCCTAATCCTAACTCCTAACTAATATTATAAAAGCGAAAATGAGTTTGTTTGTTTGTTTGTTGGCTACCTTTTCACGCCTAAACCACTGAACCGATCATCCTGAAATTTTGCATATACGTTGTCAGGTGTACAGAAACGGACATAGGCTACCTTTCATCCTGAAAAAATTACTGTTCCCGATGAAAACAATAATAAAGTTCTTATGATAATAGATGGCGCCACGTGTCTTTCGAATCATGATTGAATTATATTATTACAAGCAGAGTACAACCCGTATTGATTGTCAAATTCTAAATTAACGCGAGCGAAGCCGCGGGAAAAGCTAGTAATAATAATAATAATATAATTTATTTTTCTCCCATATCACAATTAAACACAATTAATTAATAAATGAAGTAGGCAGGTATATATTTTTTAATACTTCCGAAAATATAAACAGCATAAAGTAGACTAACATCGGCATAATCTACCAATCTACCTAAGGAAAACAGGGAAAATGGTTGGTAAATAAGCGTTACAAAAAAGAATATAATACCTACTTATGTACGCCTATTTCAAACGAGACTTATTATGAAGTATACAAAGTGGACTTGTGAATAACCTGACGATGGTATAAATATCATTTTTACTAGCCAGCTCTGATCTGCTCTAACTTTTGTTAGAAAGGCAATGCTTTTTATAGAGTTTCTAAAAAAAGCTATAGCCATTTGAGTCTTATGACCTAACAAATAATTCAAAATATTAGACATATTTTGAATTATTTGTCAGGTCATAACACAGCATGATATAACAGTAATATAGTCCAAATAAACAAACGCATCATCCATTGATATAAATAACGATATCAAAATCCGTACCTTATTTCGTGGTAGAGGTTAAATAAAAAGTATCATTATCGATACGATGTAATCTTCTTTGTGTAATAGGATCCTAGGTAACGTTTGAACGACATTTTCGATACAGGCTGAAGTGGTTCGTCTAGTTTAAAAAGCAACCACTTCAATGAAGAGCTGTGCGTACTTGCGTAAGGCAACGAAGTGCCAGATAACAATAGATTTAAAATCGCTTATCTGTCGAGTGGTGATCTATTAGTCATTCTAGAGCGTTGATTAACCACAGGTATGGATTAATTTGACGTGGGACTGAGTGGCCGGCTTTGAAAGAGCATTTATGCGTGACATCAGAAGGATATATTGTAGGGTTCGGTGTGGTAATATTAAAACCTTTTTCGTATAAATATTTTAGTCCCCCACAAGGTGGACTGAAGACTTGGAAAGGGTTGTGGAAAGTGGCTGTATGCTGGCGGCCTAAGATCAGTTTGTGTGAAAAACCTTGGAGGAAGTCTATGTCCAGCAGGTGATATCTTTCGGCTGTGATGGTGATGAAAAATATTTTGTGTTCAGATGCGGCAATAATGCTAAGAGAAAGGTTAGGTATGTGTGTATTTCACTAAACCTCTACCTCATAATATTATAAGTTAGTAGGAAGAATGTGTACTAGGAATTAAGTTTATTAAACTTAATCTCAATTTATTTAAAACGACCTACGAGTAAATATTTGTATAGCAATGTATCTCAAAGATAAGAAAAGATAAGATAAAAACCCGCATTCGTAGTTATAATATTAGAATGTTCCGAAACATGATTTTAACCCAAGTCCTATGCAGGTGCATGTAATAATAACGAGTGGTGGTGTTCGCAGTGACAAAGAGTTGACGGAACCTCAATTACCTAACCTATATTCGAGTGATTACGAATACGTCAATTGATAAAGATTCTATTTATAAAATTATTGATAAATCAGGTTTTAGGTTACAGGAAATATTGGATTAGATCTGGTTATAGTGAAACGGCTCTGCCTCAGTGCATTTATTCTGATTATTTTTGAATGACGTACTCGAAAATTTATATTAATTTAATATTATAAATGCAAAGTTTATGCGTTTCTTTTTGTTTCGTTTTTATAGCTAAACTCGTGAAATGACGTGCTAGATTTTAGATGATATTTGGCAGTTTCATTATTGTTTATGTAGGTATAATATGACAATAAACAAGTCCTACCATTAATATGTCCGTCATTTATAATGGCAAATTTAATGCTGAATCTACCTAAGCTCGTTTTCCGGATTGGGAAAAATTATATTGAGTTGTTAAAAACTTCTCAGCATAGAGTCTAGCAATGTGCATGATAGACGTCATGAGGCTTGCTTCTTATTATATAAGACCTAGAAACATAGCTGGTAAAATATAATAATAATAATGCTGACCGAATGTCGGTCAGCGCTACCAGTCTTAACGGAGACTGGCCATCTGCGCAGGAGATATTATAGAGCACAAGTATGTGCGCAAACACAAATGCACTTTCAGTTCCCTAACTCTCATGATCCGATGGGACGGTAATCCGACACGATCGGAGAGAGATCAGGCGTAGGACCAACGGCTTTACGTGCTTACCGAGGCACGGGGATGTCTAACACCGCCAACTGCCTAACTCCGGGCTGCTATTGAGATTTCCTAACAGAAAACCCCAATAACTTTTACTTGGCCCGTCTCGGGTTT
The DNA here is from genome assembly GCA_963564715.1 of Catocala sponsa. Classification (NCBI taxonomy): domain Eukaryota; kingdom Metazoa; phylum Arthropoda; class Insecta; order Lepidoptera; family Erebidae; genus Catocala; species Catocala sponsa. The sequence goes on from OY751337.1 coordinate 6,501,477, forward strand.
CGAATCCGAGACCTCATGCACAGCTGTATACGTGTAAGTACTAAAGCTTACGCTTGGTAAAACACCTAAACAAAAAACTCACTCAGATCAGTCCGGACAAACCTAAAACCTCAATCGCAAGTATAACCCCAGGCAACAATACAATTATATGATGCTTAAAAGGTTTAACCGTATTCAAGTATATTCTCCAACCAGTAAGCTCACATAAACTACATTATATAGTCAGCTTCACAAACCAGGCTTGCAGTAGAATGCAATCAAAACTTAATATATTTATTGCAGTCTCTACTGGGTTTAAGATAGTATTGAAGTGTTTTATGGCTCTTAGCAGAGCGTAAAGCGTTATAATGTCTGTATTAAATTGCAATCCCTCATTAAATATATGGTATTTGCTTTTTATCCCTTACTTCTCTATGGTATTATCCCTTACTTCTCTATGGTATTATCTACTGGGGGAACTCGACAAACATTCAATCCACATTTATTCTCCAGAAAAGGTGTATTAGAACAATATATAACATGCATAATACAGAGTCTTTACGAAATATTTTTAAAACTGAGGGTTACCTTACATTAACTAGTATCTACATATTAGAATTAAGCCTATTCGTGAAAAATAATATGCAATATTTTAATTTTAAATCTGTTTCAAGGAGCAATATCCGTAGTAGATATAAGTACAATATAAATCTTCCCACAATAAACAATATGATGTTTTATAAGAGCACTTATGTCACCGCTATTCGTGTCTTCAACAAATTCCCAATAGCTATAAAGGAATTAAATGGAAATGTATTTAAAACTAAGTTGAAAAAGTGGTTAATTGAAAATGTATTTTATAATCTCCAAGAGTTTTTTGAAAATAAATAGTAATTATATAAAAGTATTTATAATATGTAGTGTTAAGTTTTGTTGCATTATATCCCTATATGTTGCATGTCCGATATGGACAAACTGTTGGGTCCTAAAACATATGTTTTATTAATACGATCAGTCAATGTACACAGTTATGCAATAAATAAATCTTTATCTTTATCTTTATTACATTTTGATCTGCTTAAACGTCATTTTTACAATAAATATACAAATCTTTTTTTTTAGGAGGCAGCTCCCGCTGTAGGAATAAATCATGTGTGGCGGGGATATTTACAAATATTCAAACAACGGACACAAAGAACATTCAGACTTGGGAACACCAGTAAATTTGTTGATCACATAATTGTTTGTCATGCGGGATCATGTCATGTGGGATTCGAACCCAAAACACTCCGCACTGGTAGCCAGATGACCACTTAGTTAGCCACCACGCCATCACGCATATTAGAATGTGATCTCAGAGATGAAAAGATCTGAGAGAAAAAGATCTAGCTTTTTATACAATTACGTAACTAGCAGACTCAACAGACGTTTTCCAACGCTGGCTTGCAACCAGATCACAGCGCGACCTACCGGGTCCAATTGTGAATCTACATAAGTCATCTAGAGACCCACTCAAATACACACGAAAAAGCCGTTTAGGAGGAGTTTAGTGACTTAAACATGTATTTAAATAATCATGGCGCCTTTTAAATGTTGTGATTTGTTTCTTTAGCTTAACTTTCTTATAAATAACTAGCTTTTGCGCGCGGCTCCGCCCACATGGTACCTATATCAATAAAAAATAGCATATGTCCTTCCCCACGTTTTAAACTATATCTGTACCAAATTTCATCTAAATCGGTTGAGTGGTTTAGCCGTGAAAAGTTAACAGACAGACAGAGTTACTTTCGAATTTATAATATTAGTAAGGAAGTAAGGATTTGTTGGTGTTTATTACTATAGTCAATTTAATGATGTTATTGTTTATTGGAAATAAAGAATAAGTAAGTACCTATTTTTAAATTATAAGTCATTTTTCATTCTGCGATTATAACAATACATAAAATATAAAGTATAGTAAATGTGTAACATGTAGGTCAATGAGGAATGCATAGTCGCTAGTTTGATAGTAGAGCCATTTTTTATATTGATCTTCTTTTCTTAGAGCCGATCGACCCCCTGGTTTGAAGTGGCCACTTACAAATAGGATTATAGGAAGTAGCCACCCAACTAAAATGATAAAATTAAGTCTTACAACTGGAACGTAGGCTAAATTGTTTAAGTACAAGGCCTGAAATCATCTGTTATAACTTATCTTATTATAAGATAACAGAAGAAAATTTAGTTTAATTTTATTTATTTATCAGCTCTGTATTAAACTGTCCCACTGCTGGGCACGGGCCTCTTCTCAATGTGAGAAGGATTATGCCTTTATATTTTATATTTTGTTATAACTTATCTCAGGGTTAAGATTATTATATGTTACTAGCTGTCACCCGCGACTTCGTCCGCGTGGAATTTAACAAAAAAGTGTTTGTTCAGTTAACAGAGATTTTTCTAAAATAAAAGTAGCGTTACTCCTTATAACATTAGCGATCTGTTAAAATCGGTCCAGCCCTTTCAGAGATTACTCGGAACAAATAGAAAGGGCAGAAAAATTATATATTTGATTTTTCATTTAAGTAAATGAGTACTGTAAATACTTTCATGTGCTTTTAGTTAAAAGCTTTTATTTTTACATTACAAACAGATACTGCAATTTTGTTTATTTTCATTTTAGAGATTAATAAAGTCTACGTTAAAAAAGGAGTGATGCTAAATGACGTAGTTCTGGCAGCTCTGGGATCTGGGAATACCGTTACTTTACGAAATCTACTACTACAACGTTTTTAATAGTAGCCTATAGGCATTCGCTTCACTATGTGCATAGTCATTCCTGCAAAAAGCGAAAATGTCTCACTGCTGACGTAGCTACAGGCGCTCCTAGTTTTTTAAGCTTTGGAAACCAATCTCACTGTAGGCTCACACCTACATAATATGTGAATTTTCTACTGCTTCTGTATTTGAAAACGGTGCCCGGTTTTTTATCTCGGGGCTAATATTAGTTTTGGATCGGACCGGTCGCTTTTAAATGGTCCTAAAATAGTTTCCTAAATAAAATGTATACAATTCAGACGTTTCGTGTAAAGTACTTCTGTCATAGATGGTACTATAAGAGGGCGGATTCGGTGTTTGTCCCTTGTAACCTAACGGTCTCTTTTATGGCAACGTGTATATGTGGTGTTGTAAACTATTTAAGCAGTATGCTGCTTTTTTATTACAAATTGGAATTGTTCAAATAACATTCTTTGAAAGTGCCATCATATCAGTCTTTTTTCAATATTCTATTATAATCGAGTAATAATCACTGACAACTGCTGTGCAATTCTGTGCAGTGGAAATTAAAGATTTTGTATAGTAATCTTAGTGATAAATCCATTGATTGATATATTATCTTTGGTGATAATGAATTGTTCTTGATATTCTTCTTCTTTTTTTGGTGTGATTAGTGGCCAACCTGTTGTCGAGAGTTGTTCAAGCCGCCCGTAGGCCTCTGAGATGGCTTAACGACTGCTGTCAATTTGACAACAACCGGGACTGACTTTTTAGGTGGCCTCTGAAGCACTGAGACGCTCAGATGAAATACCCCTAAGCGGTCACCCATCTATAGACTGATCGCACCCAACATTGCTTAACCTCGCTAATCATAGTTTAGAGATCAGTGAGTGCAACTAGCTATGAGATTCTTGATGAGATCACTCGAGCAAACATTGTAGTTGTGGCACGTACAGGACAGCCTTGCCAAGTGTGATAAAAAGGGAAATTGAAAAACAATAAAGAAAGAATTGCCTCGAAGTTTTATTTTTAACTAGATGTTCCCGCAGTTTCACCCACGTTTATCGTTACTGCGCCGTCCCCGTGGGTCGTAGCGTGATTTTATATAGCCTATAGCCTTCCTCGATAAATAGGCTATCCAACACTAAAATAATTTTTCAAATCGAACCAGTAGTTCCTGAGATTAGCGCGTTCAAACAAACAAACCAACAAACTCTTCAGGTTTATAATATTATAGTACTAGCTTTTGCCCGCGGCTTCGCTCTCGTTAATTTAGAATTTGACAATCAATTCGGGTGGTACTCTGCTTGTACTTAATTAAATCATGATTCGAAAGACCCGTGGCGCCATCTATTATCATAAGAACGTTATTGTTGTTTTCCTCGGGAACAGTAATTTTTTTCGGGATGAAAGGTAGCCTATGTCCGTTTCTGTACACCTGACAACGTATTTGCAAAATTTCAGAATAATCGGTTCAGTGGTTTAGGCTTGAAAAGGTAACAAACAAACTCATTTTCGCTTTTATAATATTAGTTTGGATAGATAGATAACTACTAAGTTTACTATTGAAGTGAAATTTTAATCCGAGATAAAAATGTGCAAGCTTGCGAAACCGTACAATTTTCGAGTCATTCGTATATTTTCGTACCATTCGCGTATAAAAAAACAAAACATTTATCCATTTTCATGTAAATACCTTGCAGATTCATTGAAGTTCAATTGCTACACTTTATATATATTAACACTAAGCTTAATAAGGAGCACCTAATCTTAGGTGAATCCTTTTAGTCTGATTAAATAGAACCCCGTCAGTTTTTATTGTGTTCTTACAGGTAACTATTGCCACGTGGGATCAACTTCATTGATTTCGTTCAGTTAATAGAAAGAGATCGAAGTATTCATAAATATGTACGCGTATTTCTTTACACCTACGTTTGAACTTCTCTTGTTTTTATCTTAGATACATAGATACCAAAGAAATGAAAGACTGCAGGCAGGTGCTGGATGCGGCAAGCTGAAGACAGGGCGCTATGGCGCTCTTTGGGGGAGGGCTATGTCCAGCAGTGGATTATACCCTGATGATGATGATGATGACATAGATACCGAAAAATAGGAAGATGTACCTATTCGTATTTAAAGATTGCACAGCATTTCCTAAATGGCGTTAAATTGAAATTGAACTGAAACTTGTTGGTGTGGTGGAATGTTTAGCATTACTGAAATTAAACTACTATATACGGATTTTATCGCGTTGTTTATTCGCGTTTATACTTTATTACAATATTTTTAAAAACTGTTACACTACTATTACTATTAAACTTTACTAATTTTTAAGCTATATATATTATAATTATTGAAACTATTAAAACTATTACTATACTATTATATTATTTATATTTATGTTTACACTTTCCCCGACGTTTCAGTTGCTTTTCAGCAGCCATGGTCACGGGGAGACTAAGATGGTAGTTGTCTCAATGTTCCAGTGCAGTTATTTCAAAGTTCCCTAACATAATTTAATCATGGGTGTTTCTATTTACGCAGAATGAGATCAAATTATCATGAAGTCTAGCTGTGGTTTGCTTCTTCTTGGGCAAACCTTCGCGTAAACAGAAGACAATATTATGTTTAGCATTAATTCTGGTATCAAATGAAGTGGTAATTATCCTTAAAGCACTTTTTATAAAGTAGCTTGCATTTGATCCCGTACCATAATATTGCGTTTATTATTGCTGCCTGACGCTTGAATTTCCTTTGTTTTGATGCCGGGGTCTGGTAAAACGTAATAAGGCTTTTCGACTAGAAAATTATCAGTAGCGGTCGGTAATATTGATAGACGATTTATATACAGGACGACGTATTATGTGAAACCTAAAACAGAGCTTTTTCTTCTACTAGGACTATTTACACCAACTTTCTTACTACTGTTACACCCATGCAGCTGGGTACATCAGAAAATACTGAGTTTTGATATTCGTATTATCTCGAAGAACATTATACTGAACTGTATTGGAACCCGCCGCCAATTAAAACAGAGCTTTTGGAACCCGCAGCCAATTAAAATAGAGCTTGCGATATGTGTATGCCATCCAAGCATATATTTGACTTGCATGTCTGTAATTTTATAAACAATTAGATGTTACCGCGGTTTCACCCGCGTTTATCGTTACTGCGCTGCCCCCATGGGTCGTAGCGCGATAGTATATAGCCTATAGTCTTTCTCAATAAATAGGCTATCCAACACTAAAAGAACTTTTCAATTCGAACTGGTAGTTCCTGAGATTAGCGCGTTCAAACAAACAAACTCTTCAGCTTTATAATATTAGTACAGAGCTATAAAATTGTCAGTGTAACACAAAGCTTGTCATGCAAGACTCATATTTGTTGGGGCGTAATTTATGCAAACACACAACGTGACGAAAACTTTTTTGGAGACAGTACATACGAAATTAAGACATGGTATATTATTTGCATTGCAAGCATGAGGGTTCTTTTGTTGTTTATACGGAAACGAAGAGTTTGTTAATTAATTAAGAACGAGGCTGTCCATTGTCCAAATAAACGTTGAGCTACGGAAAGAGGGTAGATGTAGCCGGAACAGGATACTTAACAAAATGTGGATTGGTGAGTAAGTAACTTGAAAATTTTAGCAGGGTTACCGTTGTTTGTTATCTTATTAAGGCGTCGAATGACGTCAATGGCCTTGAGTATAGTGTTCACTGTTACCTTGTGAAAGTGATGCAGCATAAGTAATCATTGGCTAGGTATTACCATGTAAAAAACAACATATTGATAAATGATTAAAAAGTATGAAGATCAATATTATTCCACAAGCCGCTCTAATTTACCCGGATATGGCTGCCGCAGTCTAGACAAAGTGTTTTTTTTTATCATGGCTTGATTTTGTATTAAGCCGGCAAATTACAACTCCAAAATTTGTCGCCAAATAAAAAAATACAAACAGTTATGCAGTGTTTTTCTAAAATAAACACCTTACGTTATTATTATTTTTTTTATACAGCTAAGGTGGCAAACGAACATACGGCCCCACCTGATGGTAAGTGGTCAACGTAGCCTATGGACGCCTGCAACACCAGAGGCATTACTCGCGCGTTGCCGACCCTTTAGGAAAGGACCTGGGAATGGAAGGGAGCGGAATGGGGAAAGGGGGTGATTGGGCCTCCGGTACTCTCACTCACCGAACGAAACACAACAGTAGGACTACTGCTATTCCACGTCGATATTTTGCGAGAGGGTAGTCCTTCCCCGGTCGAGCCGGCCCATTCATGCTGAAATCAGCGAGGCTCTACTATAGTCCATTGAAATGTTACATGAGCTTTGCATTTTTTAGAGGACGCAATTTTATTTTTGGGACATGGGTCACTAGAAGCTTAACACCAAGTTTGTGGGGTTGCCGACCTTGTCCCCCGGCCGCCATCATGGAAAAAGGGATGCAAACACCTTTTTCGCGATATCTCGGAAACTATGCGTCCTACAAAAAATTCGGTAAAACATAATTTGTAGCAAATCGCTTTGCCTACAAATATGTTCATATAACTTTTTGCCTTAAATTTAAAATTAAAGAAGTTATAAGCAAAAAAATGAGAAAATTTCTATGAAATTTTTCTGTTTTGCTCTATAACTTTTTTTTTATACATTTTACAAAAAATTACCTCTGACCAATCTTGTAGATGGTCTTTTGAGGAAAATTTTCCTGTATAATTTTTTTAAATTTCATTCATTTAAAACGCTGTTACAGCGCTCCAAACTTGACCGGGTTCGTCAATGCTCATGAGAATCCGGTCAAAACGAAATGTTTAACTTAGTTTTATGATCTTTTTTTGTTTACAACATTCATTTGAGTGCATGCCCTCTAAATCACTCTAGCGCATATTACAATTAGGTTGAAATTAGATTTTGCCCGCAGCATCACTCGGATTGATCTAGATTTTGACAATTAATTGCTACCCGTCGAGAACAGTACTTCTTACTGGATGAAATACGTTATGTTCTGTTCTCTACCTTCGACAAAGTGTATGCGAAATTTCATGATAATCGGTCAAGTAGTTAAGGCGTAAAAGCGTAATAAACAAAGAAACTCACATTCGCTTTTATAATATTACTAGATGTGTCCGCGGTTTTCGCGGTTAGTTAATGCGCCGCCCTCGTGGGTCGTAGCGTGATGTTATATAGACTATAGCCTTCCTCGATAAAATAGGCTATCCAACACTAAGATAATTTTGTCAATTCGAACCAAGTAGTTCCTCAGATTAGCGCGTTCAAACAAACAAACAAACTCTTCAGCTTTATAATATTAGTAGTTATAGATTAAATTTTGAAATTTAGGTTATTTTAGGTTACTAACAGTACTGTTTTCAGGATAAAAGGTCCTTTTCTGTACCCCTGACGACGAGTATGCAATGTCAATTAGTTAAGGTGTAAAAGCGTAACAAATAAACAAACTCACATTCGCATTTATAATATTAGTTAGTATAATATAAGTTAGGATGTCTTCTCTAGTACGTAGGACTAACTCAATGGCTGCCATAGATAGTTCTCAAACAATTCATATTTCAAATCCCAATTTAAATTTTATTTACATTTCTGGATTGCCTCGGTGTCCAGAGGATTACCTACAATCCAGAAATGATGACATGAAATTATGAAACAATGAACATGTAATGTACTAATGAATACGACTGATCTTCATATGGCTGGGCAAGCTGTTATTGGAGTTTTCTGTCTAGAAATTAGCAGCACACAGTTTGAATTTGTGCCCAGTAGACGGCAGTAGGCTTGCTTCCTATTACGTCGGAAATAAACTCACAGAGAACTTCGACATTCTTTCTTTTTAAAAATACTACCTTTGCTCTAGGAATAATTCCTGTATTTGGAGGACTCCACAAACATTCAAACAACGGGCACAAAGAACATCCAGCCAAGTCCGGATTATTTGTGAATGAGACAAATGTTTGTCCTGTATGGGATTCGAACCCACATCACTCGGCGCAGTGGCAGTGGCGAGGCGACTAATAATAATGTCCTCCAGACCGAATTTCGGTCACGGCGGCCAGTCTTAACGGAGACTGGCCATCTGCGCAGGAGACATTATAGTGCACAAGTGTGTGCTCAAACACATTAACTGCACTCTCTGCTTCCTAACTCTCATGATCCGATGGGACGGTAAACCGATACGACCGGAGAGAGATCAGGCGCAGGACCAACGGCTTTACGTGCTTTCCGTGGCACGGGGGTGTCTAACACCGCCAACTTCCTAACTCCGGGATGCAATTGAGATTTCTTAACAGAAAAATCCAATAACTTTTTATTGGATCGACTCGGGATTCGAACCCGAGACCTCATGCACAGCAGTCGCAATCACTACCGCTGCGCCACGGAGGCGAGGCGACTACTTAAACCACTACGCCATTCGTTCAGTTTAAATGGCAAAATTTGTGTTATACACCATATTCAATTCAAAGACAGTTTGAGACTATGTATGTGTCTTCTTCAGACGCAAACAACACGCTCAAGATGTTTTTGTTTCATTACCTGTAGTTTCAGGGTTTGGACAAACAGAGCGAGACCTTTCAAAAGAATTAACTTCAATAGCCACTAGATTCTACTACTATTAGAGTGATCGAATGTACTAGTTTCATTTATTTAGGTATACATATATGCGCTTCAAGAATTTGGAAAATAGTTTTAACCTTTCTTCACTTCAAAGACAACTTCAGCACTAGGATGGTATCGTGTATTCCCAGATTCTCCACAATCCTACAAATAACGAATACAAAGAACACGCAGACTCCGAGCAGCTATATATGACTCACACAAATGCTCGTATGGACTTTAAACCCAAAACATTCGGAGTAGAGGCACTGATGACCTGACCACTTAAGCCTTATGCTAATCAAATAATTAAACTACATAACTTCTGCGTACTCGTATATGGAATTTTTTGATTTAAAAATTCAATTTTATTACTATAAAAAATGTATTCTATATTTGGTTATTACTTTAAGTTTTCATGCCCGATTAGTATTGCGGTAAAGTATTGGTACAAAACGTGGGAAAACATACTCTTCGAGCATGTAACTATGGACTACTCCGAGAAAATATTATCATATATTTTTATTAATTTTCTGCTAAACTCTTTTTTAAATTTATGGCATTGTTGCTATATCAGTCTATGAGAGACCGCTATGGCCTAATGTACACTGGTCAGTGTTAAAATACCAGTCCCATATGCAGTATACGTAGATTACATATCAATTAACAAAAACTTTTGAAAATCGAATATTCCAGACGCACGTCAGCCATCATGCTATTCGTATTTCAAATCACAATAAACAAATAATTCGTGCGAACGTGGGCAGACACCTTGGTTACCTTAACTGTATAATTTAATTCTAACTTATTCGTTAATTGTTATCAAGATTTGAGTACAACGGGTATTCAATTAATTTGACGAGGTATCCGAATTGGCAAAGGACTTTATGATAATAGTACTTAACCGTGTCTTATGAAGTTTAGGCAGACTAGGTTATATTATTGTTTGAGAGATGAGTGCATACTTTAGATTGCCAATAGGTTTCCTACAGATGAAAAGGAAAATTACTTGTCTATAATATGGCTATGGATACCATTAGCTTGTAATGAGGAGGATAGTACCAATGATACTGTTGTAAATAAAAATATTGGCGATAGAATCCTAATTTTCTAACTAATATTATAAATGCGAAAATGAGTTTGTTTGACTTTTAAGCCTTAACTACTCGACTGATCATCATGAAATTTCACATACACGTTGTCAGCGGAACAGAAAGAGTCATAGGCTGCCTTCCATCAAGGAAGAAGAAGAATTACAATATTGAAATATTATTATCCTACTTACGCGAGCAGAGAAGCAAGAAAAAATTTTGTAGTCAATAATTTTTGTCCTATAAACTTAGGTAGGTATATTGCATACCAATTATTGTAAGAAAGCCAACTCTGCAACGGATCATGATTAATTGTTGTTATGATGTATATTGTATATACATAATACCAAATTAGGGCTGATACAAATATAGAAAGAAATAAAATTTATTTCTTTCTTTCTATACAAATATATGTATTGTCTCTTGTTCGACGATCAAGCAACTGACAATGTGACAGTTACACAACCCATAATATGTTTCTTTTTTTAAGCTTGTTGCTTTGTTTTGCTGCCAAACACATAATAATAGTTTACTCTTTGAAAAACAATATCATACAATACGTGGAAAGCAAGCTGCTGGTGAGGCTTTGAATGAACCAGCATGCCAGGGTAAGAACCAATCATAGAGATTTTAGTATATTTTAATGTTTTTGGTACCAGTTTGTTACACAAGTTCGTGTAAAAGAACCCTACCTACATGCCTAATTTCAACTTCTTACGTCGCAAGTTTACGTCGTTTTCTCTAGGATTGGCAACGTGTAAGTGAGAGTCTCGTTGTTGCATGGTCACATATTATGCTACCTCACATCTTTTCAAAGATAATGTAAAGGCGCCATAAGTCGATAAGGATTCGCGAGATTTTGACTCGCTATATCATACACAATAATGGTAATCCCTTATATTACACTGCAGCTGTAACAGTTAAAGGATGATTATTTTCATCACAATTTATTACTATAGAACAATTGGACGTACTTTCTGAAAAAACTTTCCAACCCACACTCGGGTCAAAATCGAGTTATTATTAGCAAATTAGTCACGGGGTTACTATTTACTAGCTGAAAAAATTTGGTAGCTCTACTATCACTCTAAATATGAAATCATGACTTAGTAGCCCAACCCACATGTATGAAGAAGCAATACGAGATTGAACTTCAATCACGATTATCTCAAAATGTTAAAGTTGTGGGTTGGAACGTTTTTCAGAAAGTACGTCCAATTGTTAGTAAAATTTTATTCATAAAAAGCTATTACAAATTTGTTTAATGTTCAGCTTCTTATATCGCTGACTGCACGATCCTAGTATATCTTTCTTGTTGCGTTTAGATTGTTCAACCGGTTTTTGACACTTTTAAACCAGACTTTCTTCATAACGTACTGATTTGGTCATAAATTGTCCAGATACCTTCCTACCGGTTTCGAGTACCTACATTTGGTCTGTTCTTAGGATAAGGATATTTTTGATCCAGGCAGAGAGTGTTTACCTAGATTTCCCCTTCTAACTGTTACATAAGTCGCAAAGATTCAAATCAATGCTACAATTAGAACTGGGTGAAAAGTAAATAGATTCTTTTACAATATTAGGAAGTTACGTCAAGCTAATAAAATGACCTTAAAAAGTATAGTCATAATGAGATTACTACTTTCTTAGTTAAAACGAATAAAGAATAATAAATTGAATCAGACTTTGGTTAAAAGCCATTGAAATGTAAAGTTTGGGAAGAGGAACCGTCCACGGGCATTAATTGCAAGCAATACTGAACTACTTTCTTGATAGACTTGACTAGAACATCTTAGTCCCGGGTGGCTTCTGGCAGAATTCAGTTTATAAAATAAATGACTGCATGAAGAGGGCTTCGGGCAATTGTGCTAGTTTTGCCTTGCCGTTGCTGCAGAGCAGAGTTTTGTGTTTTTTCAATCCCATGCGACACAATTATTTGTGTGATACACAAAATATTTGGTGGTTTGAATTTAGATGTGCTTTTTGTGCACAAAAGTGTGTCTGCTTGTTATAAAAATATGTTCGTACAGTTCATTGCAAAACAGGGCAGGGAAATGATTACTAGTACGGCAGTTATCTTTTGAAAAAAAGGAAAAAGTAGACAATTATATACATCTTCTCTAGACCAGGCATTAGCAGTGACCAAGTATATAGCTACCAAACTATACAATCTGTATCAAAATCCCTTTAGTAGGTTTAGCTATATATTGTAACAAACAAACTGATAAACATTTTACAATCATTCATCCATAAATTTTATACTCTAAATAATTTTAGAGCTGTGGTCCCGTTCATTTTTCTTTTACTGTCTTGTCTATATTAACAAAAAAGGTCCCAAAAGCAAACCAAAGCAAAATATACGACAGCTATGTATACATATTTATATTTTCAATTTTATTATTTTTAATTATTATTTATTTTTAAATATTCGACAGCTTCGAGTTCGTTACGAATGATTACTTTATTTAATGTTTCATTTAGATTTAGTTAGTAACACTTTACCTACATCGGGACACAAAAAATTTAACTGAGTCCCTTACTCTATTTTCTAGAAAATCCTAATATAGAATAAGAATACCTAACAATCTTTTTCGGTACAGTAGGTAGTAAGAAAAAAAATTTGTTTTATAAAAGATAGAAGTAGATATCAGTCAGTTACATTTTCTTGAGGCTTTTGAGCCAGTAATCTCTAAAACCACATAAAATACTTGATTTTAATTCATTTTGAACTTTTTTTAATAAAAGCATTTATTACTTAATGGAATTAATTTTGAGACTATAATTTTTCTTATGTCTGCAATAATATTTTATGGCGTTTGATGTACAATAAACCTGTGTATGTATGTTTTTTACAGCCTGAATGAAGATCGGCAACTCTGTATAGAGGACTTATACATTAATTTCTTTTTATTCCAGTTTAAGTGTAGCGTTCTAAACAACAAGTAAATGCTCTCTCTTTAAAAAAAAAGGAAATATTACTTACAAATTCATTGCACTTTTCGTCAAAAAATTAACAAACATTAAATTATGTTTCATAAAGACACGTATGTTTCTTAAATTAGTCCTCTATGGGACGTGTTCCTTGTACGTGTCTGACCTTTTAAAAACTCGCCCTGCAAATTAAAATTAATACCCACATACAATAAATTGTATATTATAAAACAATAAGAAATATTAAATTCTTAGTTCAATTATAATGATGTTTATGTTTATTAGTCTATGAGTTGTAATTAAATCTCAATCCAATAAGTCATACACTTTTTATTTTTTATTTTCAGGAAGGCACGCGTCATAGCTTCGTTGGAATGGTGAGCTTACGCGTGCGTGGCTCCGCCTACTAGCCGCCCAAACGTTCCCTATAAATGGTGGCACCACCGACCTCGTATTCCACTCTTAACTTGGTGCACTTTCGCGCTCTCCGATCCTTCGAAGTTTGAAAAGTTTCTGCCGTCGCGTCGCTGAACCGCCAACGGTAAGTGAAAAATACATTAGGATTTAAAAGTTACTGTTTTAAAATTCGAATTTAGAATTTTATATGTGGACAATCGGGTTGTCTTTTATTTTAAAATACCAAAACCATTATAGAATTCGTTCGTTTCGTTTAATTTTAAAGCGTTCAGAAATAAAACAAATATTTAAAACACAAAAATTAAAATATTTTATTCGATCTAAATTAACTGTAAATGAATAATTAAGATTTTAGTTATTTCTGCTGTGAAAATACGCTGTATTATAATGATTTATTAGGTTTTATTCGGTTAATATTTACTGCGGTTGTTTTAATTTGCCGATCATAGCGTTGTTTTACATTTTAATTTTACTAAGAGAAAATTTAACGTGGTTTTTATTTTTATCATATTATTCACATGAATATTTTTTAAGGATATTATAAATACTAGACGTTTCTAGAAAAATATTTTCAATATGTTATGTATTAATAGTGAAAGGTTTAATAAAAATCGGGCCTTGTAAAACTAAAAGATTATTTTAAATAACAATATACATGTGTAATCATATTCGTATTATTTTTCTGAGTTATCAGGCAATAAATAAATTCCAAAATCCTCATTTCGTATTCTGTACATTTATTTTGAATGAATGCGTTAATTGACTAATTCAAATTGTACCGATGAGCAAGTTTATGGCCTATTTTAATATAAAACGTATAGGCGGTCCAGGAAGTTATCTCTAATAGAAAACTGAACTTTAACTTTAGAATATGAATTAAAGTCGCGCGGTGAATAGAAAAGAGTAGAATCATTGTGTTGAGACGTTGTCCGCCATAAAATATATCCTATAACTAGCAATAGTTAAATCGTAAGATTTAAAACATATTTAATAATGAATTTTATGAAGTGTAATAAAAGCGTTATTTACTAAAAAAAACATACGTTGTGGTTAAAATTTGACCAAATCTTTTTTTAAACTCTTATTTGACAAATTAATTTGCGAACTTTATAAATTTTACTATTGAATGCACTCGGTCTACATTGCAAAATCAATTTACAGTCTAATTACTTCTATAGTTTTTTCAGTTGCATTGAAAATATATGTCTTATATGAACGATATAAATATGAGTTAGAGAGCTAAGTAAATTAACTGATGAAATACTTAGCTAGAGTATAAAACATGTATTTGAATGTTGTGTGACCATACGAATATAAATCCACATTTTCTCCAATAAGAAAGTTTCACTGAAAAAATGCGGGCAAGTTAATAAGCTAATTATTTATAAGTAATATTCTACTCTAAATAAATAAATACTTCGTAAACAAAACGGATTTTATAAAAAAGTTATTTACAACATTAAGTTATAGTTTCCTATAATTATTCTGATGTTAAGGCCAAAATCTTATTTAGGTTACCCACAACATTTTATAATGGTTTCAATTACTCTCCTTTTTTGTAGTCTATCAATAATTATCTGTAATCGTCCTAAAAAGTACGAAAAATCAATCCAGGGCAGCAAATATATTTAACTGTTGTACCAAATATAAATATCCATAGATACTATTTAAAAGCTATTGTGGAATAAAAATATAAAACCCATATTTTGCTAGCCATGTTTAATTCCACAGAGGACAGTGGCAGACTTTGCTTTTAGGAATATCCTGCCTAGGTCTGAATAAAATTTTTCCTGATCTGACAGATTAGCTTAGCACTTTACAGTCGGTAGTATGCTATAAATAAAGTGTTAGGCAATGTCTTACGTAAAATATACAATATATAATTTAATAAAAAAACTAATTTATTAATTCATTTTAAATACTCAAGTAAATGTGCCAAAACAGCTCGGCGCAGTCTTAAATATCAGACGACAGAGTGATCTAAATCATTTTGTCGCCTATAAAACAATAGCGGCATAAGTGCTCTTATATTTTCTTCCTTTTACCTATTGGTGTTTTAGCGGCTATTATAATAGAAACATGTAGTATTCTAGTTTAAATAAACACGTTACTTATAAAGTCTAAACTCTATGACATGGCTCTATCTAGACTTTTATATTTGTCTTAGTGTCTACATGTTCGTTTTGGGATGATTTGGCCGCCGGGTTTCAGAGCTTTGTTTGGCTTTATGCAAACTAACATACTAGGCTTTAATCATGCAAGAAGAGGGTGGATTGCAAAAAATAATATTTAACAAATATACAAATGTTCCAAATTTTAGTGGTAATGAATATAATGTCATTTCTTTAGTTATACTCACATGACAGAGAAACGTAGATACACGATTGACAAATTAAATATAAATAGTGTTCAAATTTGTAATCGGGTTTATGAATGTTTTATATGGTTTTTCGTGTGGGCATCCATACATTTTCGGAATGACTGAACTGATAGTAATTCGTCACAGAAAATGATCCAAGGCACTAAATTTTAACCGAGCAAACTTGCGAGCAAATTCTACACTGATCAAATTATTGTATGAGGTTTAACTTTGATATCAAAACGCCGTAATACACAAAAATGATCAAAAAAACATCTTTTAACATGGATAGTTTACATATCGTTATAAATATTATGCTGCAACTGGAAAATAATGTCTAAAATCAAACTTCGTACTGTGAAAATGAATATTTTGCAAATTTAATTTTCATATCTTAAAATAAATATAGTTACTCTTTTTGATAAAATTTTAGACAAACCATATTATCTACTAAAGCAAAGTAAAGCAATAAAATTATCCATGTAAAATATTATCACAATAATCGCTTCATAAGACCGCAATTTTTCTATGCAACTAATTTTATATATAAATTAAAGCGTAGGCAATCTATCTACATATTTATTGCTTCAACGTTGATTAATACTTGGAATCAATTACATATAAACTCCTTTTCATATTGCGAAGATTAAAAATGTTTGTAATTGGATATCACGGATATCATTAGCTCTGGTCTTTATGAAGAAATACCGATCTGTTTTATTTGCTTTCCACCTCATTGGTAGCTTCAAAGCATATTACTTTTTAATAAACAGAATAGATATCGCTGTATTTGTAATTAATGGAAGCAAATATAATTAAAAGCCTGTTATTACGTAGGTGGATGATTTGATGTGTGTTTAATTATATAAAATGAAAGGCATTTAAATATTGATTTAGGGTTAAACAGTTTAAAAGTAAGCCGGTTTATATGTATGTATGTGGTTATAATTCGGCCACGGACGCCGGCGTGCAGGCATTGTGCCTGCTTTTACTATGTCTCTAGAATAAAATAACAATATTGCCGGTATTTTTAATATATTATGTATGATACTATCGAACTTCATAAAATCATACCTAGTTCTCATTGGTAAGGTAGCCAAGGGTATGATAAACTCTTAATTCAGCAGATATTCTTTGCTTTCGTAATATAAAGCAAATCTATGGTTGAATATGTGCTACTACTGTGTATTTCTTAGCAGGAAACTTCACAACTATTTTCTTAACTTCTTGAACGTCTAGTGGTAATACGTAAAAAATAATTAAAAATTCATTGTGCAAACAATACACAAACGGAAAAATGTATGTGCGCTCGACACTTGACTCATTAACGAGTCAAGTGTGCAGCGGACATACATTTGTCGTTTTTTTTTTGATGACTCGTTTTTGCGGACAGCGTATGTCCGCTCGACAGTTAATGGGTTAATGTGAGAATTGCAATCTACACTTAATAATTATTCCGCAAATCTAAGCGCAGACTTATGCCGTGAGATACAATACAGTTAGCATATAAACTCATTGATTTTTTATTATAGAATGTCAACATTGCCGTCACGATTCCAAATTTCTTGGTTTTCTTTATCCTAGTGTCAGAATTTTTCAAGACGACAGATTTCTAATTGACGGCTTTTGACTTTGAATTGTATTTTATTGACTTTTACAAGTAAATCTGAAATTATTTTCACAATTGAGCCCCTTTTTCATAAATCCGTAACATAAATACCCTTTAGGCATCTTTCGCTACATTACTTACACCCATTAGTTAAATTCCTATCCACTACCACCGCGTCTGATTTTAAACAATGTTATCTAACCAACCCAGAAATATATATCAGATCTTTCTACAAAATTAATGAGCAGAAACTAAAAGGCTTACAAAAGTCGTGAAGCTTGAACCAGTTTCTGTTGGCAGCTTTAGTAGTCCACATTTTTCATTTAGTTACTCACTCCTGTGCAACTTCAAGGGGTAAGCAGGTATCTATTACACCCACGATTACACCCATATTTGGCAAACTGTTTTAATAATAATAATAATAATCATTTATTGTGGGCTACATAGGCCCATAGATAAATAGGTACCTTAACCTAAATTTATATATTATAAATTGTTATGTTAGTAAACACATCTTAATAAAACTTCACTTGGCACACAAAATACTTGTGCGCTCGGCTGATACTTGTCCGCGGAAGCGATGGAATACCACGTCTTGCGGCCAAAAGCTTTCGTCCAACACCTTGTGCAGGTAACAGTCGGGTACGCGAACAACGAACGCTTTAAAGTCGACGTTGCGACGTGACTCCAGCAGCTGCACTCTAGGGACGTACTTCAGCTTTTGGTACACGTACTTCGCGATGTCCTCCGCCTCGGTGGTGTAATGCAAGCGAGAGATGTACCCTGGCGTGTTCGGGGACGCGGCACGCACCTTCAGGTTGGGTTCCACAGGTGTCTTGCCACATCCGTTCTTAAATCATTCGTTCTATGTAATAATATCCCAGCTTATTCCCATCTCACCAGCCCCATTCCCAGAATGAGAGAATTTGCAGGAGAAATCCCCAATATCTCTCCCCGAAGTGTTATTTCGGCAATCAAAGCTGTGACTTCACGCTAGACCAAATATAAGCCAAAACTTAAGCCAGTGGACCACCGGGCAGACTATTAAACGATTAATATAATGTTTGTGATCATAGTTAATTTTAGTTTAAAACGACATAATAATGTATATTGTTGAAGGCCGAGCTAATGATTGCACTGATGGCATAAAGCCTGGTCACCTACCTATTGCCCCTGCGTGTAGTATTCTGGGTTTTATAAAGGCACACCTATAAAGCTAATCCATAAATATTTATTCCTGTTGCGTGTCTCTATTGGTAGAATAACTGTAAAGCTGTCTGCGGCACAGTTACTAATACTAGTTAGAGTGTTGCCTTAAAAAAAAGAAACAGGTTTGGCGGCAGATAATTGTAATACTAGAGGCAATACTCACACAATATCGATTCCACTAACTCGTCGCAGCACTACCAGTGCAAAAACAAAGTCTCGACACTCAGTTTACAACATGGCACCTCGTTAAAAAACTCTGGGAAGCCTGCATACTGGTCGGAACGCAATGAAGTTAATTTGACTGCGATATTGGGTATGGTGGTGTAGATTGCCCTATGATATCAAATCTTTTTTAGTTTGTTTCTCTTGTACACAACGTAGATAACATGTCTTGCACGTTGGGGTACATACGCGAGCCGTTTGCATTTTGTAAAGAATCGACGCGGGCGACTTGCGCAAGAAATGTTACTTGCGCGAGTGGCTTGCGTCGGTGCTATATGTGTGAGTTAATCATATGTACATGTGTACATATGATTAACTCACACGTATAGTTTTAGTGAGTAGCTTATGCATGTCCCCCGTGCCACTTACTTACATTGCATACGAGCACCACTCTAGTATGCTTAAAGGTAGATGGATAATTTAAAAAATAAACAGAATTCCATATTTAATTTCATTCCGAATTTAAATAACATAAATATTTGTTTACAAAAATACATATGTTTATCATAGAACACGTGAATGCTTGTTGTTTTATACAGGAACAACACACGTTTGTTTTCGCGAATACCCAATTAATTGCAGTTCAAACTGTACGCCGTATGTTTTAAAAACAGCAATTAAGTCGACCGTTTTTTTGGCGCGCACTCTAATAGTTTTGTTTCTTTTGTCATCATCGTACCGTATGTGTGAAGCAAGCGAGCTTGTAAAGGGAAAATAGGATTTAATTCAAAACTCAATGGTCTAAAACTCAAAGGTGATTAGTGGAAGCACGGTATTGCCAATTTGGTGCCGGCTCATCCATACCGTTTCAATATGTTGGAACCAAATAATGCCCGCGCTTTTTGACGTCACTGTGCCAAATAAGCAGCTGATTGTCTTTACAAAAATGTATTTAAAAATGGAGCAAATTTAAGTAGGATTCTGTGCATACATATAAGGAATGCATGTTTATCCTCGAAACAGTAGCTTAGTTTTAAGTTCTACGTAAGAGGGGCAATGTACAATGACATCTATCGGCTGCATTTCGAGACTCTGTTTTGGTACTAAGTATCACATAAAAAACCAAATAAAAATAAGCCGATATAATTTATATTCGCAATCTCACGACCGCAAAATATATAATCGCAAATGAATGCGACAAAACCATCTAGGTAGTCTTCGATTTTATATACTGTAGGATAAATTATGCTATTATATAATTATAAATGCAATAAAAATAGATGAATCCAACTTTAATTTCAAAAATAAATGATTGACTAATGTAAAAGGATGCGTCCGAACTGCTCGAGTTTAGCTTTAAGGCTCGTTAAATATTTAATGCGTGCTTTACTGTTAAAATACTGATATTATGTCCTTTACGATAAGGTAGTACGCTTAAAAGTATATTGGCTATTTTGTTGTTTTATCTCTGTAATGTTCGTGAGATACTGCATCTCTTGGGACGGTGGCCGAGGTGTGTAGGCTTTATACCTATTAAAACTCATCAATAGTCTTGTAAAATGTGAACAGGAGGAACAACCGATCCTACATCGAACATAGACTTTCTATTTCTATGACGTCGTTGATCCCATAGTTAGTTGGACGTGTGTTATCCGCACTTAGCCCCACAATTGGGCTATTGTGCGTAAGTAACTGATGCTAAATATTGTTCGGTTACTCATACCACCCCAGCTCCATCCAGAAAGATAATAGGGGACCGATGTTGCGCAGTACCTCCTTCATCGTTTCTGGACTGTTGCAATGTAGGAGCACGTGAGCCGGTGTCTCCTCGGTCTCCATGCAGCCTCTACATAAGGGACTGTCAGCGATGCCGATGTTGAATAGGTGTCTGTTGAGTGAGCAGTGGCCTGTTATTATACCTACTAGGTGGCGTAAGTTTTTCCTTGTGGAACGTAGCAGTTTGCGTGATAGATGTTTGTCTAAGCATGGAAGGGCTTCCTTCGTCTGTCAACATTCCTTTGTTTCTGACCACTGTTTTTCGTATAGTTCCGTGGTTCTATCGCATAACCATGTTTTGAGTTGGCAGAAGGGTATCGGGACAATTGGTTCGGGTCCTACCATTTTGGTGTTCGATCCTCTCTTTGCCAGTTGATCTGCAGCATCATTGCCAGAAGAGTTGCTTTGGTCGCGTATCCACTGCAACGTTACCCGATTGTCGTTGTCGTTGATCCCATGGGTTAAGTTCGTGCTGATGTCTGCGGATGGTATTATGGTTTCAGGTTTGAATCCCTGTTTAAATAGTGTTATTAATTTTGTCTGTTAAACAAATTTTCTGTAGCAACACGATATCGTGTTTATGACATGTGACCTAAAAATATAGCTCTTAAAATATTAGTGTAATTCACCTTTATCTACTACTAGGTTTTTCCTGCGG
Organism: Catocala sponsa; assembly: GCA_963564715.1. Taxonomy (NCBI): domain Eukaryota; kingdom Metazoa; phylum Arthropoda; class Insecta; order Lepidoptera; family Erebidae; genus Catocala; species Catocala sponsa. The sequence goes on from OY751337.1 coordinate 6,523,034, forward strand.
CTTTGCTCGCGTTAATAGGTAATGTTTGTAAGTTATGTTTTCTGAATGAAAAATATCGTAGATCCTTTTCTGTACCCTTAACAACATGTATGTGAAATTTCATGATGATCGATCGAGTAGATATGGTGTGAAAGTGTAACAAACAAACAAACTCACATGCACATTAGTTAGGATTTTAGCAATGTTTAGACTCGAATTATTGTCGGCCTCGATGGCGTAGTGGTTAGTATAACCGACTGCCACGCCTGAGGTCGCGGGTTCGATTCCCGCACAAGTCAAACATTTGTGTGCATGAACACGGAAGTTTGTCTTGGTCTGGGTGTTTCTATGTATAATATGCACGTATTTACAAAAAAAATATATATTTGAATGTTTATCCATTGTCTAGCACCCGTAGTACAAGCTCTACTTAGTTTGGGCTAGATGGAGTTGTGTGTATGTGGTAGAATATTATTATTATTATTATATTATTATTTAATTTGTGTATGTTTAAATGCGTTCTCTGTCAAAATGAACTGGTTTTCACTCAGCTCTTACAAAACAGCTTTCAAAAGGCAATATATCGTTTGACAGCTGTATGGAGCATTGTATAGCATAAACAATATCTGCAATTACGCTTCTTGGCCATTGAACGTCAAGAATCATTCTTTGAAATTGAAAATAACGGAAAAATATAATATATTTATTACAACGGCGTAAGGCGTAGAAGTAGGGCGCTATGGCGCTCTTTGGGGGAGGGCTATGTCCAGCATTGGACTATTATAGCCTGATGATGATGATGATGACAACGGTTAGAAGTAGTACATTGTCAAATCTGCGGGTACATTTTCTTGGCATTGTACTTGCGATCGAGAGGTTGCGGTTCCGAATCCCATACATTCCACTACTGACGTGAACCCAATCCTTTTTTTTTTTATCTTTGGCAATGCTTTGACGCGTACCTCTCCGCTGAAAAGGGGAGTGGAGAGGTTATGTCGGGCTCAACCGGGCAAAGATGGAAAGTCCCGGGTACTACCGACTAAACCCACCACGGTGTGCCAACTCGCTGCTTTGAATGGTGGGTGGGTCGCTGGAACTGAAACTACATCAGCGACCCACCCAGCAGTGTCCAACACAACACGGATGACGACCTGGGTGACACCCCGGCACGACAGAGGGTGTCACTCCGACTCAATGGCTAGTGGACGGGATGGAACCCACTCCTAACACAAGCATTCTAACTTAGCAGGAGGGGTTAATAAGAATACTAGTAGGTAATTTAAAACACAAATTGCTAGTAATCTTAAAAAAAAGAAACTACTGGTCGTCTTTTCACAATGCTAGTCAATATAGAGAATACTATACATTCGTTACATGTAGACATATTTTATTTCAGGCGTCTACATTTATGGAAATAGTTGCAAGCTTTTATTCGATTTAAAATTGTCGTAGTACTTTAGATTCCAAAGAATTTCCACAGGAAATCTTGTTTAATTTCTTTACAAGCTTCTTCCGTTGAATATTGATACTAATAATACTGTTGATTCTTAAATTTGAGTATTTTATCCCGACTACGGCAAAACCAAAAGGAAGGGTAATAATTTTGGCTGTCTGGGTATGTACATATATTTTTATGTTCCACCGTAGCGCCTAAACTGCTGAACCGATTTTATAGATTCGTAATAATGGCCTGGGTGACATAGGTTATACAAATTTTAAATTCGTTCTTTTTAGAACCCTTTTTTACGTAGTCGGGTTATAATATAGTGGCTTAAGTACCACTGCCACTGAGCCGAGTGATATGAGTTCAATCCCACACGGAAGAAAAATTTGTGTGATCCACAAATCATTGTTCCAAGTCTGGATGTTTCTTGTGTCCGTTGTTTGAATGTTTGTTAAGTCCCCAGTGATACAGGAATCATTCCAAGTGCGGGAGTGGAATATAAAAAAAAAGCTTCGTCACTGCTTTACAATATAAATAAAGAAAGAAAGAAAAACCGTTTATTTGCCACAGATACAGTTCAAAAAGGAAATACATACTTACAATATAACTTAACATTAATTATTAGAAACGTGCAATCTGTGGACAGATTGGTACGCACTCAGCATTGTTGCTATATTGTGGTCCATAGGGGATCCACAATAGAGCGCTGATTTTCAGTGCGGACCTTTAGATGTCGCACGGACATAAGTCAGCCTAATTATAATTCTAATCTAAAACGAATTCATTCCAAGAAATAAAACAGTATAATTTATCTATAATATATATGTGCAATTCTGCCATAATAAAGAAAAAAGAGGCATCTGCCAAAAAAACAAATTCTTTATAAATATACTGGCAGGTTTGTCTTGTTTTACTGATTCCAAATATGTAAAGATCTTAATTTCGAAAAAGTCTGTTAGATACGTCTTTTGCCCTTATGACGTCAGAATTATTATACTTATCTATTAATATAGATGCTTCTCATTTAAGTCGTTGAACAGTATTTGTAACAAACGCATTACACAAATGAGGGTGTGCCGCTTAAAGTCAATTTAATATTTAATTGAGGTACTTACTTACTGTTTAAGTGTTTGCCTTCATCATATTCAACATTCGTTACATTCTCTTCATCTCTTTAATTGCGTAATCGACCAGTAAAACTAGCAAGTACAAACGAATGTATCTTACTACACAGCATTTTATTTGTCAAGTCTTAGAATACTAGATATGATTACAAATCTATGGTGTCTAGCCACCGGTGTACCGCTGCGACTTAGTAGGTTAAAAGAAAGTTAGGTAATTTCTTTTTATTAAGCGATGTGTAGTGTGTGTGCAAATAAATAAAATATCTGGTATGATAGGTCTTTAGTTTAGAATATTCTATAATATTATATCACATACACACAACACCATCTAGCCCAAACTAAGCAGAGCTTGTACTATGGGTACCAGACAATGGATAAACATACATATATACTTTTTTTTTGTAAATACATACATATTATACATAGAAACACCCAGACCAAGACAAACATCCATGTTAATGCACACAAATGTTTGACTTGTGCGGGAATCGAACCCGCGACCTCAGGCGTGGCAGTCGGATACACTAACCACTACGCTATCGAGGCCGTATTATGATTAGTACTTACTTGTAACGTATATAGTTTTAGGCGTGGAGGTGTCTTTTTTATGAGATAGGGGGCAAACGAGCAGACGGATCGCCTGATGGTAAGCGATTACCGCCGCCCATGAACACTCGCAACACCAGAGGAGTTACAAATGCGTGGCCGGCCTTTCTTACACCTGCATTTCACCGACCAGCTTTTGTTGAAAGTCCCACGTGGGCCGAGCCTATTGCCATTGTCCAATGTGCACAGTTCTAGACTTCTCGCCGCTAATATTTCATCTGGAGCCACATGGCAACAGTCGCGCATTCACTATTGCTACGCACAGAGGCAGTCACTGCTACGCACAGAGGCAGTCAGACAAAGTATTATCTATTTAAACTATAATAATGTCCTCCAGACCAAATTTCAGCCACGACGGTTATTATGGTGCAGAAATGTGTGCGCAAATACAAGTGCCCTCTCTGTTCCCTAACTCTCATATATCCAGTCTGCCGGCAATACGACACGACCGAAGATAGCTCAGGCAGAACCAACGCTTTTCGTGCTTTTCCAAGGCATAGGGCTGTTTAATACCGTCAATTGCCCAATTCTGGGCAGCTACTGAGATTTACTGATGGAAAAAAAAAAAACTTTTTAATATACGCAGTAGTAGCTTTTACTACCTCGTCGCCATGGAAACAGTGTCTCCGAGCAAAATCTTAAAAATCCTGAAGATTTATACAATCTGTAAATTCACGAAGGTACAATAATTTTTGCAGTAAGATGAAAAAATAACATTTTTGTAAAATTTTAATATAGGCTTTTAGAGAAATTATAGATTTTTTTGGCTTATATTTTTTGGTGGGAACTGAGCAGGAGGCCATTAACTTTTTGACTTTTAAAGGACAAAATTAATATTAATTAGGATTGAAAGCTTTGGCGTTTACAGTTATTAACATTTTTCCTTCAGTCAATTACTTTGATAGATTCTAAAATTTGTATGCTTTACTTTTAAGTTAGAGTTTACCAAGATACACACGTAAAGTAAATGCGGTTAAATGTTTTTAGAGTTCTTTACTCAAAATAAATAACATAGAGAACATTTACATTTAGGAATCACTTTGATAAAAGAGATACTTATAATTATTTTCGAATAATATTTAAAAACAATTGCGAACGATGTACTGTATTGTTCGACACTGTTCGCTCTCACTCAACTCATTTTACTTGGGGTGTACGTACTTATGTATTGTATTGTCAAGTGATTGAATTCCATCACAACACGGGACAAAAAATTGTGTGATCCACAAATAAAAGTTCTTCGGTGTCGTTCTTTGTGTCCGTTGTTTAAATGTTTCTAAAGTCCCTCACGGCACAGGAGTTTTTTCTAGTGCGGGCGTCATCGTTTAGAAAAAATAAAATTGGGGCAGTCTTTGGGGACTGCCGATAGAAGTGAAAAATTTAGTCCTTGATCATAAACACTTCTTTATAAAGAAAAAATTCTGGTATAGATCGGATTCCTGACACTCTCTTAGTGGTTATCATGGGGGTCAAAATTTCGTTAGTTTTTGCGTAGGACGTACCATTTCTGAGATATTGTTAATATTCTAAAATAATTCAAAACTGGAAAGCGTGGAAGCGTGATGATGACGAAGCGTGACGATGACGCGGGGTCTATGATTTTTGTTCACCCAAGAAGTGCTCAACGCGCTTAAAGAAGTTTTCAGTTCAAAAACATTCGAACGATTCGAATGTAGTCATGTTGTCGTTAATATTTGTCTCGCTCGTTCTCTCTCACATAAATAATTAGATTTTAGTATAGCTATAATAGGACAATATACATACAAATTAAATACTCGAACAGATATGAAGTTACAAAGTAAAGTTTTCGTAGTAAAGATATTTGAAAGACCTTTGATTTACCATATATTTTGATGTTATTCTAGATTGTATTATTTACAAACTTATATCTAGCATTAATTCTTCTGTAGGCTATATAATTACTATACTATACTCGCTCTCATCCATAAATGTTCTATTTAATCTTAGACTTTCTTGTTGGTCGTATGGATGCTTGCTTTTATGATTGTGGCCAAAGCAAAAGTAGCTATTAAAGGATTCCTTTGATAGATTATTTTTAGTAATAACACATAGTAGCCTCGTCTCTTATTACTTGGGATCTATAAACAAAAATGGCGAAACGTGGGTATTTACATCTCTACCTACTCTTTCGAGGATATATAAGCATAAGGTCATAGGTTCTTTTCATTCAATCGAAAATCAGCAGCAAGATATGCATGAACTAGGTGGATTATCGTATATATTTTTATAGAATTCTATCAAGACACGGTGTCAAGCTTTGTTTTTCTTGCATAAAGCGATTCTTGTTACTTGAAGCTTATATTTTTCACTACACTTGACATCTCACAAAAAGCGATCCCAGGTTTTTTATTATTTTATCATTAACTTACTATACGGCCAAATTTCTCGAGAACACAAATAGATCAAAATAAAAAGTCATGGAAAGAGAAATTCTATGTTATGCACGTAATATCGAATGGACGTTTTCGTTGGAAAACTTTAAAGCTTGAGTTGTCAAAGGACTTCATAAAAATGTACACGTCTTTGTCTTTCCTCATACAAAAAGTGTTCTTCTATTTTCAAGAATATGGTATTTGTCAAAGCGAATACGTCCGAAGACTAATAAACCGATAGTTATGCAAAAGGATTCAGCTGAAGAGGAAGGCAGACGAATATTGGAAAACGGTTCAAAAGCAAATTGAGTACTGCGTGGAATTTCCACATGAGATCGTTTTACATCATTTAGGGACCTAGCTTTTAGATTTTTAACTTCTCTTTGATCACTCAACGACAGATATGGAGTGAATTTCAATTGAACTGTTCGTTCTTTCGATGCATTGTGACAAAAATTTGGTCCGTCATGGAATGCTTGTGAAAGAAATGTTTTGCTTTGTTTTGCTATGTCTCTATTGTGACAGTTCACTCTTGTAGATGTACGAATAAAATTGTTCTCAATATTTTGGAAAGCAAATACGTAAGGGGTAAAAGCTACATGCTAGATATTAAAAAAAGAGAGAGGCCGACTCGTTTATTTTAGGGAATTGAAGACTAAGAGTAATTAAAATTTTAATGAACACACCAATCACTCACCTTTGTCGTTTTATTTAAATACTCTTACACTTGCAACGAAAATAATTGAATGTTTTAATCGAGTTTAAGATGAAAATTAAGTAGGTAACTGAATGTTACTATGTTATTTTGTTTTATGGTGCAATGAACGTTAGCTGGAATTCAACTCTAAATTAAACAATGGTAACTTTTATCGTACATCACAACCTTAATTTCGTAATATAATAAGAATGCCCAAACTTAAGCTAGTTATAATTTAAAGTATTTGTAAGTTTGTGGCACGGGTTGAAAACCACAAGCGGCAGCTAATTTAAAATTAAAATACAATATGTAGTGCCTTGAGGGGCATTCCTCAAGGAAGTATTCTGGAGCCAGAGGCACTATTCCTGCATTATTTAATCCCGTGAAAAGAGAATTCATTCTATTTTCTAATTTGTTAAACGTTAGTAAGTATCTCTTTATCAAATTTTTCCATCCAACATGAAAATATAAATTATTACATAAATGTGTATAATGTGCTTAAACCTGAATTAGTGTAAAGCTTCGATATGATAGCTTAGATATGTTATTGACCGAAATCGATTGAAATATTTATTGCCCCATTATAATAAACGACTGTAAGTGCAATGATAAGGTTTATACGTGCACACTTTGCTGGTGGCGCTTTAAATGTATCCCAATAAAAGAATTACCTATTGGGACGTTGGACTTTATAAATTGATTTATCTAAGGCATTTGATTCCTTTGACAATAACAGTAGGCTTTTCATACATTTCTAATTCAAAATTAAATGTTGATTTATTTATGGTACTGATGTGCCAAAAACCTTACAGGCTGCCTGATGTTAGGCAATTACTTTAGTACCAGTGCTAAGATCTACGATTACACTAGTACCTTCTGCTGATTGTGCAACGCCGTCAAAATTATTCTTTTAGAATTTTTAAAGGTACTAATATCTCGCTGTACTGTTTTTCTCGTACAGTGTATATAAGTACCTGATCAAATAAGCAGGTGATGCGTAGGTATCTACATATTTATACGGACAGTTTCTTTTTATATATCCTACAAAGTAGCCTAAATTATTCTTAGCGCTTTTAACTATCTTGTTAAAAAATATCTTGTGTTCGTTTTATACGACGTAAAAGGAAATAAATTCACTTTTGCTATTTATAATTTTGGAGATAACTTGACGCGTAAAATAACTAAAAGTTCCGGTACGTCAGTAAAGGTTTTAACGAAAAAGAGCTTATGCTACTTATCTTGCTGGCATTTCAAATAATGGATGCCTAATGACGTGATCACACAAATTGACAACACCTAGCTTAATTCTCGGAAAATCATCCTAATCCATTCAAGTTTACGGAATAACATGATAATGAAGGCTTATTTTGACAGATATATTTTATCCATTTGAAATGTTAGAAATGAAATGAACATAGAAATTTTAATAAAATATTATCAAAAATATCTATGGGTACCTACGTTAATATCTAAATATAACAATAAATAATAATGTCAGCCCTGTATTAAACTGTCCCACTGCTGGGCACTGGTCTCTTCTCAATGTGAGAAGGGTTAGGACGTAGTCCACCACGCTGACCTAGTGAGGGTTAGCAGACTTCACATATCTACGAAAACATTATGGAGAATTCTCAGACACGTAGGTTTCCTCACGATGTTTTCCTTCACCTTTAGAGCAAGCGATAATTAACAATTTAATACGCACATAACTTCGAAAAGTTACAGATTTGCGTCTTGGGATCGAACTTGGGACCTCTGCGTGGCAGTCCAACGATTTCCCACTAGGCCATCGCTGCTTGAAGCAAATATAACAATGATATAAGATAAAGCATGAGTAATTTACAATCTCGTAAAATCTTAAAGGGTAGTTTTATATTTATAAGCAAAATTGGCTACAGTTTGCAGTAAGAGATGTAGAAGATGGGAGTACGCTGAAACTCACAGAGATCTAAGCTGACCATTAGTTGGTAAGCAAGTAAGTGATAACGTCTATTTGAATTGATTAATGTACGCTTAAATGTTTGGCCTCAAGGTTTAGCTACCTATTAGTTAACAATTAGTATTTAAATTAGTCTTACTATTAATTAAAGCAAAGCAGTATTACTATTAATTAAAGATTTAAAAACAAGAATTTCGATAATAATAATAACCATTTATCATATAAAAGTATCGTCAAAATACTTCGTAAAAATTCACATGGCGTATGTAAATAATGAGGGTTTCTCGAATGTTCCAGTTGAGTCTGGTTCATTAATCATGTCACAGATGAAGGTACAAATCGGCTGATAGATCAACTTATTGCAATAGTACTTACATTATTTTTTATTCACGGAGTAATCGTGGCATGAACGAAGAATGGCTATTCGGTGATGTGAATTCGTGTACATAATAGTTGCGTACTTCGCGACCTTTTTCTAATAGAGTTTATTAGTACTATGCTACTCCAACTATCCTGTGCTTCAAGTGGATTTAGTTTTATTATTGAATGCTTTGTGTAGGATATGAATTTGTTACTTATTGTCAGATATACTTTAGTATTTATATACTAATAAACGTAATTAAATGCATAAATGGAAAAATTTATACGACGTACAAGCAAATTTAAGAAAGGCTGATGTCGAGTCGTTCTTTTTTTATTACTGGAATTACTGGTCGGGGTACCCCATGAGTTGGAGGCGGATAAAGAAGAACTTATATAAAAAATTATATATAAAAAATAGTTCCAGTTTTTTTTCCAAGGCTATTTTTTATATTAGGTTAACCTTTCGTCGAAATTAAGATACTAATGAAAAGTTAAAAGCTGAGTAAAGATTTTAAATACATTGCTATATCTGTTGAACTAAGATTTATAATAAAAAGCACTTGTAGCTTATTACGTAACAAGTTATTGGTATATTTATCGGAAAAATAACAGAAAATAATATCTATTTGACAAAAATATCTATCATAATGATTTCCACCTAGTTTTTCGTTTTGTTGTTTACTTTAGTTGTATTATATTTCTAATACTTAACTAATTATCGCTCTATTTACTCAATAGTCACAATAAATCCCCCGAGTAATGATATTAGTGACAATTATAATGTTTATAATTCAATTAATGCTTACTCGTAAACATGAAACCTATAAATAAGCGTTCCAATTGTTTCTACAAACAAGAAATAATTTTTGCCACGAAATTCCAGTACCTACTTATAACCTTTCATTGTATTATGTTCAAGAAATGAGACGCTTGTTTTAGATAAAAGAGCTTTTTCAGACTGCTGGCATTTTATTGTATCAATAATATGGAGAATGGATATTTTCACTCTTGGTACCTACATTTAAAACCATTAACCTGTTTATACGATTCAATGAATTCTGAAGTATTTGTATGCTAAGTATCATGATGATTTTCATTCATATCCGCACGTTTTTGAAATACATTATTTCTCAATACAATACGTTTTTGGTAGACGTTGGAGTTCTTCTGTCCCTGTCATAGAATTAGGGCTTTATATTAATACGAGTATCTTAGATCAATGCTCTTAGATTTCATCGTTCTCGATTAAGATAAACAATGTCGTCTCCAACAATTTATTTTCCAATAATACCTAAACTTGAACTAATTTAGTGACATTAATTATTATAAATGTTTTAGTAACTCTGCTGCGAATTAAATTTTAATTAAATTTTAAACTCGTATCCAGACGAAGTACCCCAAAAGTATTTGGTATTTGTAGTATCTACTGACCATTCTGACCACCGAAAGTATTTCACGACGCTCGTTCGTGTTCTTGGTCGCCATTGTAGAAGGTTTCCTCTCTAGTGATTGTTAGTTTGTCAGACCGTATGAGCCTAGCTTTTATCTTTCTGATGATAAAATCTACAAATTACGATTATTTTACGAATTCTCGCTTTCAGAACTAAATGGGACTGGAAATAATCTCAATATAATTTATTTATTTATGTATTTGGGATAACAAACAGTAGTACAATATTATTGAAAATTACATATTATCATTAAATATAAATGAGCTAATTATACTACCAACACCATTATCCACTTATTACTACACAATATTATATAATATTATATAAAAATGGAGCATGCTACATGCTATGAAAAACAAAGAATCATAATTATATATGGATGGATTCAATACATTAGTTATAAATAAATAAATTAATTAATATACTTTTACAATTAATACTATCATTTATTTATATCGTACGTGCATGTCTAACGTAAGATGTATATGGACTATGGAGATTAGGCACATGACTTGGAAGCAGTTGCGTTATTTAAAGACTCCAGTAAACATTGTCTGTATTTGATTGCAGAATGCATGAAAATATCCGTACTGTTAAAATAGTTGTTGTAATTATCTACAAGCTGTCGAAGAGGTGTTCTTAAACCTGCGTTAGTATTAGGAACATGATCAGTGGTAATCGCTAAGAGACGATGCGGGCGAACCTGCCTTTGCATGACTGTTCTGGGGACAATGTAACACAGTTTATTTGTTAATTCTAAACAGTCATACCTGTTATGAATGATGCCGTGCAAAAACATAGTTCCCAGAATATAAATATAACAGTATAATATAAATAAATATAATATAACAGTAATAATCTTAAGGCACAATAACTATCTGCATAGAAGATATTATAATCGACAAGTGAGTGCGATAGGACGACAATCCAACATAGGTAGATTATTACATTACACCAGCTACGCTTTGAGGTTTCACGTTATAGAAGGCAAGCCTATTGCCGTCTATAGCCACAGTTACAGATGTTAGCGCTTGCTGGTACTGAGAACTTCAATGTCCGCACTAGGCGAAATACCTGTATCACAAGGGACTCTACAAACATCAAAACAATGGACGCGAAGAACACCTAGACACAGAACAACTTACCTAATAAAACTACCTGATCCGGAAGACGAGTTTGAGAAATTATGCACATCAGTCAGATTTACTACCACTATACCGAGAATTTAGTAAGACTGCTAGTATATTAAGTTTATTTCTCTGATGTTAAGTAGAGAGTAAATTATTGCGCAAAGAAGTAACATCTACTTACATATTTTCAAGATTGAAATGATAAAAAATAAATTGAATTATGTTGCTCGCTTTGAAAGTATATCTCCGTATTTTTTCACTAACAGACCGAGTGCCAAAGAGACCCGGTGTCTGCAAATGGCGAATATTACGTTATTATACTTATTACGCTTGGACAAATAATTGCCAAGGAACAGTAAGTACCTACATATATTTTACGTGTATTACGGAGGTCTCTTTTCTTTTATATAAGCCTATTAGCACTATCATAATAATAACATGAACTTTGTTTATAAATTGTACTAGTATTGCGTACGATGTTACTCTAAGGACGAAATGGTTGAAAAATATGTAGGTTGTTTGTTATATTATGCACATAATATGTATATATTTATGCTTGTGTCTCTTAGGGGTAGTTAGAAACTACGGATTTCCACTTGGCTAGCTTCGGTTTTTGAAGTGAAAACTTTTTTAGCGGCGTTGTGCACCTTTTTTGTCGGCCTCGATGGCGTAGTGGTTAGTGTAACCGACTGCCACGCCTGAGGTCGCGGGTTCGATTCCCGCACAAGTCAAACACTTGTGTGCATGAACATGGATGTTTGTCTTGGTCTGGGTGTTTCTATGTATAATATGTATGTATTTACAAACAAAAAAAAAAGTATATATGTATGTTTATCCATTGTCTAGTACCCATAGTACAAGCTCTGCTTAGTTTGGGCTAGATGGTGTTGTGTGTATGTGGTAGAATATTATTATTATTATATTATATTATTTTTTGTGATGGGTAAAAAATGTTAAACTCGCGTCAGGACACGTAACCTGATCGAAAATTCGTAAGACGGAAGGAGAATTGTCATGTTTGTGTACGATAGCGCAATAAATGAATATTGTATTTTACCACATAAATGATAAATAAAGCAATTCGTGCAAAATTATTACCTAACCATTCCAAAATATCAAAATGCACAACGTTAATATACAAGTTTTCACTTCTGCCGGCACTCCCGGAGTGCAAACCGTTGATTTTTTTTTGCTTCATTCATTCTCAATCTCTCTTTTAATGGAATAAAGAGGAATAAAAAATGTTTACTGTTGGTGTTACCTACAAATAAATTATATAAAATTATATGCAATGCAAGACAATAAAAATGTTATTAAGTTTTTCTGTTTGTGTGTGTCACTAGCAGCAGTAGAGTTCAGATTTGTACTCCATAGAGGACAGACTATTTGTTCCATAAAGCAGTTAGTTATATTTAGGTGTAATACTGTCCTGTCTACTTCTTACCGGATATGCAAAATGTACTACAGCTACAAATATTTTCGTTATACTTTTCGGTGGTTGAAATTTACCAAATCAATTTATTCGATAGCCGTCATAGCTGGAGAGAGAGCAAATGAATTTTTGCGAGGCATTGTTCTGTATCTGACAGGAATAATTCAAAACTAGACTAAACGGACATACAATACGCACGCATTCAACATATGGTTACTTTTTATAAGAATATATAGTCTACTTAGTTTGCCTTAGCTTTAATATAAGGATATGTGTGGTATTTTTTTTTTATACGACTAAGGTGGCAAGCAAGCATATGATGATAAGTGGTCACCGTAGCCTATGGATGTCTGCAACGTCAGAGGCATCACTTGCGCGTAGCCGACCTTTTAGGAAAGGAAGTGGGAAGGAGAAGGAGCGGGAAGAGAGAGAGAGGGTGATTGGGCCTCCGGCACTCTCACTCACCGAACGAAACACGACAGTAGGAATACTACTATTTCACGTCGATATTTATTTATTTATTGGTTTACCAACATTTGTTACACTTATACATGTTCAAAATTATATGCTATGTACTATCTGAGCGTACAAAATCAAGCGGTAAACACAACATTCACAAACTAAAAACGGATAGGTAAGAAACATTGTACCTATTGTAAGTAAGTACATACAATATTGCATAATTATTATATGTACTCACTTACAAGCCATTAACATTAACAGCTACTTTATTATTATATTATATTCTGTGAGCGGGTAGTCCTTCCACAGTCGAGCCGGCCCATTCATGCTGAAATCAGCGAGGCTCTACTACTCATGATCTATATCTTTATATCACACCGAAACTATGACTTAGCTTAAATTATAATATTCAATCTAACACTAGAATGCCTTCACTTTGGTTTCGTAAACCAATCCACGACATGCGAGTAAATTTGGAGAATAAAAAGGGAACAAGATTGGTTTCATTTATTTAACTGTAACTAAAAAATACTGGGTGTAAGGGACGGTGTACCGAAAACTGAAATAGTAGATTCAGACCATTAATCTGAGTTAAAAATCGTTGGAATTTTTTTCAACAATCACATTTCCTTTTCTGCAATTTTTCATTTTTCTGACTGTTACATTTTTCTACAATACAGCAATGTAATTAAATAAATCAAAATGATTTAAATAGATCAGCTGTTTTTATGCGCGCGGAACGCACAGTTCATTCATCGAGTGCGATGTATTGGTAGCAATCCATTGCGTACCGCGTAATAATATTAATCTACATTACATTTAAATCTTGCGTTTTTTTATTAATTGAAGTTTGCGTCGTGATAAGTACTTATAGAAAGACGTCTTGCTAAAGTTTTCGGTACGCCGTCCCTTACACCCAGTATATTATGTAGCGGCAAAAAAGTGTAATAATAATATCAGCGCTGTATAATTATGTATAAACTGTCCCACTGCTGGATACGCAGGCTCAGTGCGTGTTAGCAGACTTCACACATCTTCGAGAACATTATGGAGAACTCTTAGAAATGCCGGCTTCCTCACCGTTAAAGCGAGCGATAATTATTAACTATCTATTTAATACGCAAATAACTTCAAATTAAGAAAAGTCAGAGGCCTTGGAATCGAACTCGAGACGTCTGTGTCCAACGGTTTCCGACTAAGCTATCAGTGTTCTTGACAAAAAGTATACTATGTGCTAATTCAGAATATGTTCTGTGTGTAGAGTTTCCTCAAAGTAAGTGCAAAAATTACAACAAACCTTCACATATTATAACGTAATAGAAATAGGCCGTATCAAATTATTTCGCTGACCTTTAAACATTTGTAAACTAGCAGAGTGGGATAACTTATAGGACAGTACTGACCGCAGGGTTTCATTATTCAAGAGGTGTCACTTGTTCAAGTACCGTTTGTAATAAGGTAAAGATAAATGAGCCGCACTTGATATGGATAAAGGTCTTATTCAATAAGTCGTATTCAATACAGAAGTCCTAAAGCTTTCTTTGGCGTAATGTTTAGTAGTTTAGTTAGTTAGTCCCTGGGAGTTCTTTAAGTCCATTGTTTGAAAATTTGTAAAGTCCCTCGCAACACAGGTATTTTTCCTAGTGCGGCAATTGACTTCAAACATAAATAGTCTAGATTCTCTCATTAAAAAACACTTTGCCTTTTTTTGTTTCTTACACTATTTGTAACCGTTCTGAGCTTTCTAAGCAAAATAAATCAATTATAACTTCTTTAATCGCTCAGTCAAACTGTTTGCACAGATTTGACAATTTATACGACTAGTGGCTACCATATAATAATACAATATAATAAATATAACATGACTGAGTATCAGTTTTGCCAACTGCCATATAACTATTTGATAAATACAATCTATCTAATCTCACCGTAATCGGTGTAATTAAAAATGCTAAACGTATAGATTGACACTCTCTCTCCATCTTTATGATCACCTTCGAAATCTCGTTTGCAACGCTAATATAATTATAAAATAATATTTTATCAACTGTTTGCAATATAAAAAATATAAAATTAATATTTTCAAACTCTGCTTAAGTATCGAATTTAAAACTGAAAACATTTTGTCATTATAAAAGTAAAAAAGGGAAAACTTATCCCACGTAGATGGCTGATAGATACGGATTTAAGCCCAAGTCAAACTGACCAGAGCTGAAACTTCAACAATCGATGGACATTGTTAACGGACCGCACTCGAACAACATAATCCTTTTTATAAAGAGGTTGAAATTAAATAAGGATACTAATTGTTGGCTTTATAAATAAAAAAGCTTAATTTCAAAAAGGATCGATATTTGAAATGTATTTAGTTTGTTTTTACACATCTGTTGTATCTTTTTGTTCCTGTTTAAACTGAACCTTTTAAAGAATATATTCGATCGCAGTCTAAAAGGATCTTTCCTTATTAGCTGTATCTTACAAAAGAAATGTCTCGACCTACAAGTTGAAACTGTTTACACCTGCTACAATAGTCTGTTTTTCCGGCTTGGAATGTGAAGTCAACCTTTTATTTGCACATTACGTAACTACAATTATCAATTTTTTGCGCGTCTCACCACTGAGAAGGTAAATATTTTGCGGTATATGAAGACGTGGGTAGCTTGAAGAAAACTCGCTAAGTGTAACGTTATGCTAAGAAAATGTTTGTCAAATTTATCCTTTTATACTTTGTAAATTTTATCGCATATTTTGTTTCTGTTAATTCTTTCACGTAAACTTTATTTATTTATAATGTTTATTGTACAAAATAAGCGCCCGTAATCGCGCGTCTTTTGTAAATGCCGATCTTTTATTTTTATTTTTATTTCGCTCATCCTATCAATTTGTTTCAATCAGCACTCAATTTAAACATGGCAAAAAGTATGTTATCAATCAATAAATAAATATTTTAACCAATAATAAATTGGCTATATGACTACATATTTCTCTAACTAATTGAAATTTATATATTGAGATGTAAATTTAAACTATTATATGCTATTGATAAGTCAAATAGAAAATTAAATTGGCCAATAAGATACCTGTCTACCTAAGATGATTCAAAGTTACCGATCTAACAATAGTTTTTCTAACGTGGTACCTTATAGAATAATATATATAATTGAAATTAAACTACTATATACGGATTTTATCGCGTTGTTTATTTGACACTATTACAAAAATTTTAAAAACTGTTATACTACTATAATCACTATTAAACTTTACAAATTTTTAAGCTAATTAAATTATTGAAACTATTAAAACTATTTATACTATTACTATACTATTATACTATTTAGATTTATTTTTACACTTTCCCCGACGTTTCGGTTGCTTTTCAGCAGCCATGGTCACGGGGAGAATAAGATGGTAGTTGTCTCAATGTTCCAGTGTAGTTATTTCAAAGTACCCGAACATAATTTAATCATGGGTGTTTCTATTTACGCAGAATTAACTCAAAGTATCATGAAGTCTAGCTGTGGTTTTCTTCTCTTTTGTAATAGTGTCAAATAAACAACGCGATAAAATCCGTATATAGTAGTTTAATTTCAATGAATAACATTCGCGTAAACAGAAGACAATATTATTTAATATATAAAATTCTCGTGTCACGGGGTTCGAACTTGAACTCCTCCGAAACGGCTCGACCGATTTTTGTGATCCTTAGCGTGATTGTCGGCCAGGGTGGAGAATCGGCCAACATCTATTTTTCATCCCCCTAAATGTTAAGGGTAGTCCACGCCTAAATTTTTATTTTTATTTTTTAGGCAAAATTTTTTGTTTTTATTTTTTTATGACACAGCATACAAAAATACATACAACCCTAAATTTTCACCCCTCTACGATCAACCCTTATATTTTATTTGTTAATTATAAACTTTAATTTTTTGGCAAATTTTTTTTAAATTTTATGATGACTTACAATAAAAATCTCATATTACTCTCAATTTTTCACCCCTCTACGATCAACTCCTATTTTTTATTTGTTAATTATAAACTTTAATTTTTTGGCAAAATTTTTTTTTAAATTTTTTGATGACTTACAATAAAAAATCTCATATTACTTTCAATTTTTCACCCCTCTACGATCAACTCCTATTTTTTATTTGTTAATTATAAACTTTAATTTTTTGGCAAATTTTTTTTATTATAAAGCTGAAGAGTTTGTTTGTTTGCTTGAACGCGCTAATATCAGGAACTACTGGTCCGAATTCAAAATTCTTTTAGTGTTGCATAGCTCATTTATCGAGGAAGGATATAGGCTATATAATATCACGCTACAACCAATAGGTTCGGAGCATCAATGAAAAATGTTGCAAAAACGGGGAAAATTCTCTTATGTGAAGCAGACGAAGATGCGCGGGTCAGGTAGTAACTCATAATCCTAACTAATATTATAAAAGCGAAAATGAGTTTGTTTGTTTGTTTGTTACCTTTTCACGCCTAAACCACAGAACCGATCATCCCGAAATTTTGCATATACGTTGTCAGGTTTACAGAAACGGACATAGGCTACCTTTCATCCCGAAAAAAATTACTGTTCCCGAGGAAAATAACAATAACGTTCTTATGATAATAGATGGCGCCACGTGTCTTTTGAATCATGATTGAATTATATTATTACAAGCAGAGTACAACCCGAATTGATTGGCAAATTCTAAATTAACGCGAGCGAAGCCGCGGGCAAAAGCTAGTAATATATATAACTTAAAATGTCTAGTGCGGCAAATTCATGTAACTCTGTTAGAACGTCGTTTATTGTCTGCTCTCACGTACACACACATCTAATTGATATCAAGAAGGACTATCGTTCTATTAGAATTAAATTTTCCATTTCAATTACGTAAGTGGTTAAAAATTGCTGTTATTTTCATAGCAAACCCATTAATCTTAAAGATTCTATAAAAAAGAAAAAGACAAATACGAGAATGATCCGATATCCTCGTTCCATTTTATAAACAGATAAATATTGCTTGTGCACTCAGGGAACGTTATTGAATATTTTAGTGCTTCTTGAAATGAAAGTTATGGAAACAGAAAAATAATCTCATTTTATAATATTGAATTAGTAGATACTTTGAAAGAGAATAAGAGCTAGTATTAATATTTGCAAACCGCAGCCAAGCGAAGTTTGCATTTATTCCTAGTACTCTAGAAATATCGGAGAGATCTATACCTAACTTATTGTTTGCAATATCTATTACCAACTATGTTCTTCGGTTCCATAATGTAATGTGTAGAAAGTCAGGAGCCTGCCGCGATTTTTCTTACCAGGTATATCGTAAAATACGTAGGTAAATTTATGAATGATGGTTTAGTGTGAATGATCTTTTGGGCTTTAGAGATAGTTTGCCGAGGAGGAAGGAGAGTAACTTTTTATACCTTCACATACACAACAGTAAAATCTTACTTTTATCTTTTTGAAAAACGATTCTCAACTTTTTTATAGTCCACCAATATTTTTATAAAATGGATACTATGCTAATCAAACAACAGCTACCACTTCGCGACTTTTACATAATTTACAAATTTTGTGAAAACAATTTTTCACAAACATTTATACAATTGTTTATAATTAATGAGAGCAATATAATAAAAACTGTCTGATATATGTTTAGAAAATAATAACAACCTACGTGATTTTCAAAAACTTACACAACACATTGGATATCTATCCTGATTTAGGGTGACTCTCCCTTGAGGGAAAACCGTGAAAGACTAATGTGAAATATGTTCACATTATTTGAATACTTGAAGGGACAATAATAAATTTATAGTCAAAAGTTTCGCATACGATTGTCACCTAAATAAGATGTGTCAAAATAACTCGACGTCCCTTGCTTATCCCGATGGAAAACGGACATGATGAGATTGCTGAGTTATTGTGTTTTAGGGTTCTCTGAGTAATATTGTGGAATTGTTTTATGAACTACATATTGACTTACAATATTGTTCTTATTTAGGTTCCTATTTTATCACTGCTATTATTTATTTAGTCGCAAGAAGAAAACCTAGGCGAACGTTTCTCGATCAGATCGGAGGCGTTCTGAACAAAAGCCCGGTTAATAGCTCCTTGAACCGACGGGCGTGTATAAAGAATGTGATGAAAGTGAATGAAGCCAGAGAAGTGTGTCAGAATCGTAGCGAATGGAAATCCGTAGTCTCTGCCTACCCCTTTGGGAAACAGGCATGAATCTATGTATGTATGTATGAACCGACGGGCGTGTATGAGGAATGTGATGAAAGTGAATGAAGCCAGAGAAGTGTGTCAGGATCGTAGCAAATGGAAATCCGAAACAGGCGTGAATCTATGTATTATTTATTGATTATTGGTCATTATTTTATAGTAAGTATAATTATTATTTTTGACTGCACAGTGTGTAGTGGTACAAAGTGTGGTTGGTCCATAAACAGTTGTCCCGAGTCTAGATGTCTTCGTGTCCACCGTTTGAATGATTATTAAATCCCTCGTGACACAGAACTAATGCTTAGTGAGGTGGTTGTAGTGAAATCAAACCCTTTTCGTTAGGTATATAAATAGGCGGAGACGCGGCCGTTCAGAAACAATGCTCTTCCTATTATGCTTCCTTTTCAAAATAAGTTAATAAGCCACAACTATCACTCCACTTTCATCGGTATTCATAATGTATAATTGTTATTTTTCTTTGTCCTAGATACCAAAATGCTGAACAAAAACATTGCTATTGCTGTCGTCGTCGTGCTGGCTCTCGTCTGCCTGGCTGAAGCTAGGGAGGAGGGGCCTCATGACATGGCTGACGCTCTTCGCATGCTGCAGGAACTTGATCGCTACTATACTCAAGCTGCTAGACCGAGGTAAGTTGTTGATTTACTCAGAACATTCGGAGTAGATGCACGTATATCAGGAGGTAACGATCATCGGTATTCTCCAGTGAAGATATTTGACGATCGAGCAGCAGAAAAATATCGTTCTCTCGTTCATTATTAGTTAGTCGAGCCGTTTTGCGGATTAACCTTTTGGGTCGCAGCAGCACACAGGTGACCAGACACTATATATATTTTAAATGCTTGATATTTTAAATATTGACAAATTAACAGGGTTTTACGGGTGTCGTTATTTACTTAACAGTAACGGAACTTTGCAAGGAATCTCTATGTTGCCAAATATCGTACAAATCAAATTTACTTTATTTTAGCCATATTTAGTTTAACTTTACGTTGAGCGCTTGTAAAATTGTTGCGTCGAAAGTGAAATCGAAAAAGTTTTCCTCCGAACTTCCAGGATGAAGTTTTCTCTTACATTGGTTCTTTATGATGTTTTATTTTTAACCATACTTTAGTTGCCGCGTATCGGGACCTTGAAAACTTGGTAATAATTTGTAGGAGATTAAATTCACTGAGTTATTAATTTTCAAGTAGAACGGTAGCGAAGCTCGCAAAGTTAGTAATAGAATAACATAATCAAGTAGTTTCTCCCCACTATACTGCTGCGTGAATCCAACGGGAACAACTGGGACAAAAGTATCCTATGTGTTATTTCAGGATATGGTCTATCTTTGCCCAAAATGTTTACCAAATCCGTTCGACAGTTATCGCATGATTGAGTAACAAACATCTAAATATCGAAATATCTAAGCATCCAAACATCTGTACATCTAAACTTCTTAATAAACTTTCTCATTTATAATATTAGTGGTATTTCAATTTTGTTTGGGCAAGTTAGTTATTCTGTCCTAACGTAGATGTATTCGTATATATGAATACATCTACGTAATATATATATTTTATGTTTGTAGTTTTATGATGATAATTATATACGTAATTATTATCATAAAATTACAGACTTAAAATATATTATTTAGAAAACTTGCAGAGAAGTCTGACTACGTTCAAGAGTCTTAAATTACATCGATGGCAATATTTCTAATAGTGGCTTACTCTAACACAATTAAAAAGATTCACTATGCAATTCCTCTAATAGCTTTAAATTTGTCGGCTTCGATGGCGTAGTGGTTATTGTAATCGACTGCCACGCCTGAGGTCGCGGGTTCGATTCCCGCACAAGTCAAACATACGTGTGCATGAACATGGATGTTTATCTTGGTCTGGGTGTTTCTATGTATAATATGTATGTATTTACAAAAAAAAAGTATATATGTATGTTTATCCATTGTCTAGTACCCATAGTACAAGCTATGCTTAGTTTGGGCTACATGGAAAAAAAACACTCCGTAAAATTTCTAAGAATAAAATATATTGGGAAGAGAGTGTGTGCTATCGCGATCAGTCATCGAGGGGAGAGGTCTTTTAGCGAAGATACGATCATCGTCGAGCTTCGTATAGCAAAATGTCCGATAATCGATAAAGATATCAATATGATTTGTCTATGTAAGTTTACTTTCGAACGAGTTTGATCCGAAATTAGAATGCTTTATTAGGTTATTCAACCTAACTCATATATCTATATTGTTAAACGCCACATGTATAAAATAGAACACACCAAAATACTTCAAAAGAAGATCGAAGTTCAGATTACATGTTTAACAAGATGGCCGTTGTAAAATCATATCAATAAATGTTACAATCGATATTCATTTTTTTATAATTATTATGTGCGTGTTATACACAATACCTACTTTTTGTAAAAGTCTTGAAATAAACTCGAGATTTTGTACAGAGTAAAAAGTTAACGAGAGACGTTGTTTGTCCCAATTGAAAGTAGTTAAAACATTTAAAAGATACGA
The DNA here is from genome assembly GCA_963564715.1 of Catocala sponsa. Taxonomy (NCBI): domain Eukaryota; kingdom Metazoa; phylum Arthropoda; class Insecta; order Lepidoptera; family Erebidae; genus Catocala; species Catocala sponsa. The sequence goes on from OY751337.1 coordinate 6,544,816, forward strand.
CGGCCTTTTGGTCTTACGAATTAGCAATTACTTCATTAATTGAAATACAAAGTCATATTATGAGGAAGTTTAATTTTAATTTGAAACAAACAATTTTAATTTATTTGCCGTCGTAGTCATGATACTAATGCACCAACGAGGCGACTTCTTACAAGAGAACAACTTTGTAAGAGTCATTAATTATAACTGACTTCGAAAAAGACATCGAAATGTATTACCGAACATTTTTCTTATTCTCGCCATTTTATTGTAATATAATAAAGGATCTCAATCGCATTTACTTTTTACGATGCAATATGTATTTGATTTCCCGAAATTTTGATCAAATCACGCTGTCGTCACTGGGCAACGGGTTTGACTCAGCGTCGTGTTATTATTATATGGGTCCTGTCAAAAATAATTGTTTCGTCTTCACTTCTTGCTGTATGATTATATTATTTTAATACAATAAAAATAAGGTATTCAGAAACGTTAATTGATAGTGTGTAACTATACATTTTGAGATGTACCTACTCGCATGTTTTTAGTTAATACACAAAAAGTATACCTTCTGTTCCGACTTCTAGCAAAAATGAAAACAGCTTCTAGAGGTAATTAATTCACAAGCAAAGAATCCCCATTGATTATCTGCCAGATAATTCAGTAACTATCACTTTGACTATTAGATATTCTTAGTAGATGACTAGTCTTCCGATTGGTCACCAAAACAGAAATTTGCTTTGGAGGACATTATTACAACCGACAATTGAAAAAAATGTAGCCATTTTCTATTATAGCATTGACATCAACAATACAATTTTGTCAAACAATATTCAAAATGGGTACATTAATGTAGGAGGTTTAGTCACAATAGAACACATTTGCTTTGTGGGACCAACGTAGTAATTTTCCTCGTGACAACTTGCCTTATCCCGTTCCTATTGCATCTTTGTGCAATAACACGCCCTGTCCGGCCTGGAAGTCACCGGGGACAATGAGAAATTACCTAACGACGAAATTGGTTCTGTGGTCAACACTGTTTTCACGCTAGAAGCATGAAAATCTTATGCTAATACAAGGGCGTTACTGGCAGTGTTATGTAGCTATACTATGATATGATTATTGATTTCATTTCATTGGTTAATTGTGAAGGTTAAGGCTTAGGTAGGGAACCTACATAGATTCCGGGTTGTTTTATACATACATATAAAATAATCCGATTTATGTACACTCAGTAATAATTTAGCGCTTAATATTAACCTGTCAATTGTTGAAATGCCAGTTCTAATTGAAAACCAAATTGTGTACGGCCGTTGGTGTGTACCTACGACTTGATAGGACTGTACCAGTACGCTATCAGTAGCGTAGTGGTGGTATAACTAGGCATGCCCACACACAGGACAAAAAATTGTGTGATCCGCAAATAATTGTTTCTAGTTTAGTTATTGTTTGTGTCCGTTATTTGAATGTTTTTAAAGTCCCTCGCAAGACGGGCATAATTCATAGAAAGAAAACTAACTTAACAAATAAATGCTAGAAAGACAATTGGCGATCAAACATTTTACCACTTTAAACATTGGATTCTCGAAATTGCGTATTAAATTTTTTATGTTCTCTCCTCGAGCCCATTTTCATCTTATAATTCTAACATAATTCAGTTATAGCTGATTTAAAATATGACATAAAACCAAAGTTTAAGGAATAAATATTTTATGAACTGCGAAGAGTCTTTGTCTTTGTAACCAGAAATAGATTTACTGTAAACATTTTATAAGGCAAATTCACTACAGATCGTAAGATATAATGTAAATAAATATCCCTGTATCTGTTATCTTTGAATTTCTCCCTGTATGGGATAAGACGGTTGGATCTCAAAGGATTATGAAAACATGCTATATCGTTGAGAGTCGGCTGGCACTTGCACAGCGATAGCCTAGTGGGTTACCGTTGGACTGCAACGCAGAGGTCTCTAGTTCGATCCCAAGGCGCGCATCTCTGACTTTTCGAAGTTATGTGCGTAATTAATTACATATCGTCGTACATCGTAAGGAAACCTGCATGTCTGAGAGTTCTCCATAAAGTTTTCGAAGATAAGTGAAGTCTGCCAACCCGCACTGGGCCAGCATGGTGGGCTATGGCCTAACCCTTCTCACACAGAGAAGAGGCCCGTACCCAGCAGTGGGACAGTTTAATACAGGGTTGATATTATTATATATTATTATTGCACACATTTAAACATAATATAATTAAGATGATTCTGGGTAGGTATTGTACGTTTATTCGGCGAAAAACTGAATTATGAAAATTGGTACTAGTAAAGTAAGTAGGCTTTATTCTCACGAGGATTAGGTTGATGTGTATTACATCCACATTTAGCCGCTATTGTTACTGAAAATTGCCTTCGAAAGCTCAAATAAAACTATGTTAGTGACAGACTACGAGCAATACATAGTTATTTCGCACATAAGTGGTTAAAATTAAATGTTGATGTATTTAATTGGTGTAATGGGAAGAGGATCAAAATGAGTTTCAGCACAAAAAACAGGTATTTCAATATAACAATTTGAGGTAATGAAAAAATGTGTATATTACAAAGGGTAGCAAAATTTGTTCGCCTGTAGGCAAGTACAGACCGAAGAAATACGTTATGTATGGATAAAACTTAACAGATTGTAATCACACTGTCGTAGGGCCAATCATCGCACACGCACTCGCACACACACTCACATACACACACACACACACATACAACACACACACGCAAACACACACACACACACACACACACACACATTCATAAGCAATCGCTTACCAGTGTATTACTGAATTGAAGTGTAACTTAATTACTAATCCTTTATACTGTTTTTATTTTCTTCGTGAAACTAAAAAAAAAAATTATTTTCATGATAATATGTGTTAATTTAATGACATAAAATAATTTGTAACTTTTAATAGGGGGAAGACACTGGCTCCTGCAACACAGTTTTTACTAGTGCAGGGGTCTTCTAAATTATTGTAGCTTAATTTGGGTCAATAAAGAATTATTATTATTATTATAGTCTTAGCGTAATTATATCGGTTGACGGTTAGACATTATTGATGTACAAAGTTCTGAAAGGACTTCATACACAAGTTATTAAAAAAGCATCGAAATTTTTGAGCTACTAGTAGATTCGATATTACCAAATTCTTAGCTTTCCACTATTAGTGTCTTATCTATACTAATATTAAAAAGAGGAAATCTTTTATTTTTTGTTTATTTGTTTGTAAGGATTTAAATCAAAAACTTCCCAAACGATTTAAAAAAATCTTTCACCGTTAGAAAGCTATATTATCACTGAGTAACATATTTTATTTAAAAACAAAAAATACTGTTACTACGTAACCCAACCTGACCTAAACTACTTTTACGCGAGCGAAGCCGTGGGCAAAAGAAATAATTTAAGAAACTTGCCTTCAACAGCCTTCAAGCAAACATATTCTAAATTTATAACGTTACATTACGAACAAAGACTTCAAATTAATTAATTTACCAACAAACTACAGCTCGAAGTTACCTCACGCTTGTTTCCTTATTACTTACCAGGAATGTAGTCCAGGTACAGAACTTTACCTACTCAACACATGGACTTTAGATAAGACAGGTTAGCAACTGACAGTCTACGAGTTCTAGAAACTTCGGTTTGAGAATTTGTTTGAAATAGTTTGCACCGTTTTCTGCGGTAACCAGAATAGCTATGAAATGTGAAACGGCAGTCATTTCTCTTGCTAGACATGTAAACATTATATTGTTGTGCTTGAGTTTGGTTTCATGGCTTTTATTGTTTTGTCTAGTGGTATTAGTTTCTTACTGCTTGTTAGAGATGGAGCTTAATATAATTGATATATTCGTGGTGTACATCTGACGGATATTACTTTGACGGTCCGTTTTTTTAATTCTTTTGGTCGCTTCATAGCTAAACAGTTGGTTCTATTTGACATAATTAGAGCTCGGCAAATAAATACGAGAAAGAAACACCGCTTCTTTATTATAAGGACAATTTTGATATCAAAAGCCTTGAAGTAAAACAAAGGATTCAAAGAAAACTCAGATTCGCAACAAGCAAGATTGAGTCACACATAACTCTTTTTGTGCGAGATAAAACTCGTTACAATTACTGCAATAGCAACGGCGAGGTTTGTTTAAGTAATTATTATAACTAGCGGTCGCCTAGTGCTCGAAATTCGACCAAAGTTTGGCTGTAAGATATTGCTGATAATATATGTCATTATATATTGATATATGTAACCATAGTTACGCGCTTCCACTGCGTGTGTCAAATGCATGGTTGTGTGTGTGTAGCGGTTTTTCATTAATTTAATGTATTTCTAATGCATATTTTATATAAATATTAGCATTCGTCACTTCTTCTCTGTATAAACTATAAGTGTGCGAAATTTCATACTTCTCCGTCCGCCCAATTTTCATAAAAAGGGATTCAAAGTTTTCGCTTCACGTATTAATATATAGATAACTCTAGCCAATGAATAATTTGTGCAGTAATTACTTGTATGTGTAGAAAAAATCTTATATAAAGTCACGCTTGTATCTTCTCGAAGAGATAGGCCAAAGTGTATTATGCTCACATTTCTAGCTGTGATTTACATCGTACTCACAAATAAACGTATCTTATCTTATCTTAGCCTATAGCTACCTAAATCATGAACACGAAATTTTCTAACAGGACACTTAACCATTTAGGTTTCTTGATTCGCTGTTCCAATGACTTCAGAAATATGAAAACCATTAAAGTACTATATTGCTACTATGTACGAAGTCATCTGGAATACGCCTCACAGATTTGGAACCCGCTCTACGCTTACTATTCCAATGAGATAGAGATGATTCAAAGAAAATTTATTCAATATTTAGGTTTCAAATTTAATTTGTCCCATCTAGCTGACCTCACCTATGAGCAGCGCTGTGTAAAATTGCATATTCTGCCTTTGCATGTAAGACGTAACATTTCAGACAACTTTTCTCCTCAATATTGCTCAGGGAAGATCGACTGTCCTGAACTTCTTTCGAAAATAAAATTAAGAATACCAGTAAGAAATTTATGTAAAAATCTCTTTTTATATAGATCTCTTTTTATAAATTTAGAGTGAATAGCTTTCTGCCTCAAAGTGACAACGACCGTTCTGCCAAGAGCGAAACTACAGAGAAGAAGCTTTCTGCCTATAGTATTCATTGAATTTAACAAATACTGGTAAATATTCTGCCACATCCTGTTTAACCAAGTTTTTGTTGATCCTAACTAATATTATAAAAGCGAAAATGAGTTTGTTTGTTTGTAACCTTTTCACGCCTAAACCACTGAACCGATCATTCTGAAATTTTGCATATACATTGTAAGGTGTACAGAAACGGATATAGGCTACCTTTCATTCCGAAAAAAATTACTGTTCCCGACGAAAACAACAATAACGTTCTTATGATAATAGATGGCGCCACGTGTCTTTCGAATCATGATTGAATTATATTATTACAAGCAGAGTACAACCCAAATTGAATGTCAAATTCTAAATTAACGCGAGCGGAGACGCGGGCAATAGCTAGTAATGTATAAATATTGGATATTACTACTGGCTCAATCTTGTAAATCCATTTGTTAATTACAAATGGATACAATTTCTTTTTTCTTTTATTTTATAACTAAATGTGCTTAAGCTGTAATATTATCAAGTTATAAACTAATTATGGAAGCTTGTTATTGGCATTCATTGATTGTATTTATATAACTACTTTTATTGTAGCTGTAAACTCCCAAAGTACCATAAACTAAATTTTTACCTGACTTCGAACCGATACCTTAAAATTGCACGCAAAATAATAACGTTGCACCAACGAAGCACACTGGAAATCAAAAAAGACGTCTATACTAGAAACCAAAAGATTTTAATTATAAGAACAGAATAAAAATATTTAAATGTAAATATAAAGACGATAAGTTTACAAACTGTCATACGCTATTTTGTTTAAATCCCACGTCTTTGGAGGCGAGCCTTTTACCGTATACGGCAACATATTCGGACTCTGTGTAGAGCCTATAGCACTATACTTGAGTCGGGTATCAAACCCGGAACCTATCGACAACACGCAACACGCAAAAATAAGCGCAGTTTTGCCACGTGACCTACAAGGTAATAGAAAACTTAAATACTCATTAGTAAGAAAATATAATACGAGATATAAAAATATGTCCTTATTAATATTCTGTACGATACCATCTTCTATTTATAAAATATAGCAATTTCAATATTTTAGCAAATCTTTTAATATGTAATATTACTTTTTTAATACACACCTAGAAACAGTCTATGTTTTGGCTACGCGACAATAATATGAAATATTTTTGACAGACTACAATTCGAAATAATAAGTTTGGGTACAATCAACCTAACAGTAAGCTATTTCAACGTTTCTGCGTATCTCTTATATACTCTTTATTAATATAACATACTGGGTTTTTCATGTCTCATATTACGAGGACAGATTATTCGCTAGAATTGTTCTTATTTCGCCGATACAATGGAGTATTATCAAAATATTTCCCACGCAGTGTAAATAAAGGCTTTTGTCAGCAGTCGAAGCTGTTATTGTACGCATATATGATTTCCCAAAGGGACAAGCTCTTTTCCTATTCTATTAATATCATTATCAACTTATATCAAAGAGTAGACGTCTATAATTGCATAAATGTTTTGTCTATTGGAAGATAATCTTGAGAACGTGGGTGAACATGTGTCACATGTAAATGCCTTGTTAATGTTATACAAAAGGTCAAGAAAATGAATAGGTATGACAATCTTGTCATGTCAACTGTTAAATATTATTTCTACCACAGTTTTAAATTATCCTTACTCACCGTTCGAAAATGGCACGGAGAAGTGTCTATACTAAGAAAGGGAGCTCACACATTATTATGTAATTCATAGAGAACAATTTTACAATTGTGTACAATTTTCAGTATGCGTGAGCGTGATAATATAATTTGTAACTATGATGTAAGGTGACAACTTAACGTTAAAAAAAATAAAGATCAGTTCAGAGAAATGTGACCATTTTTAAACGTAGTGTCGGCGCATCTATGATTTTGTTTTAATATTGATGGGTGATACATTCCATTTTATATAAAATTAATAACAATATATTTACTGGTCGTAATTGTGATCCACCACCCAAACCCACCCAAAAAGTGCCATTAAGTACTTAGAGATACATGAATTAGATATAGATAACAGAGTATATAATATATACTAAGTAATGTTTCTCAAATTTCGTCTTTTCTTTTCGCTAGTTTCTTTTAGGGCAGTTTCACTCGCGTTAATTTTGCCGGATGCATACCGGAATAAAATGTATTCTTATCTTGTGTATTAATATAAAATAAAGTCTGTCTATTCGCCGAATTCATACAAATCCGTTTAACGGAATAACCATGATTTTGAAACAAACATCGAAACCTCAAAAAGTCTTCAGAAACTTTTACATTTATTGTTTTAGGTAATTGGTTTTAACTTTTTAGTGGCATTTTCACATTTAAATATTTCATTAAACTTTGCAAGGATTATTGCGACAGTTAATTAACATTAGTTATTTTCCTGAATAATTATTTATGGTATCAATTGTAAGTCTAAAATGGTATTCAATTACAAAATCAAAACTCGACGTAATGTACGAAGAAATGTTTTGTGGATTATTATGAGTTTATATTTATGTATGGAGCACATTATACTCTAGTTGTATCTATGTGATCACAGCATTTACTTACAAAAGGTATACTTGTACATTAATGGTATAATCATATAGATATGTCAAGTAGGTATGAAATTGTCATATACTAATGAATTAAAATTTAAAAGCCTTTACTTTAATATACTGGTTCACTAATTACTTGCATACATAGTTTTACTTGAATATCTCTAAAGGGGCAGGCATAGGTCCATAGTACACCTACTTTTTGTTAGTTATGACTTTAGGTCACACGTCATAGGGAACGTGCAAACGAACGAACTGGCCACAGTTTCAGACTGCGTGTCGCTACTAGGAATATATTGGCAGAAAAACCCAAAAACACTAACCTATTCGGGCATCGAACAAGAGGCATTCGCCTACACTATCGCTGCGCCATTAAAGTATTTTAAATTCAAAGTACCTATAATTTCGGATTATACCATCAAAGTTGTAATACAGCACTTTAAAGTTAGTCCTGCAACTCCTAACCAAATCACTTTAATATTGCAAGTTTATTACAAAAACTATGCAAATTTCTGCCTACGACCTACCCTAGAAATGAAGCACGAGCATTTTCAAAAGCCTTTGAAACTCCTTCACCGCATAACAATAAAGTATTTCTTTGTTAAAATACTTAGTTACTTGCCGTCGCGGAATTTGAAATTAGGGTTTTTGTTATCCTTCACAATGAGAGTCAAAAAATATTATGAACGGCAACTACTAATGCAATTTGCATTTCTAATAACCTTTGAAAGAAAGAAGATACATTGTTTTAACAAAATAGATTCACTATGGCGTACAATAAAACAAACGACTTTAAGATAATGAAATGGACAACTGACGGATTTTTTATAGGTAAAGATTACATATGTAAGTGATTGCTTGAAATAGGAAGGAGGTAAATAGGATAAGCAGTATTCATATTTTAAGGGTTCTCCATTTTTTGAAGACATAACATTTTATATTCAAATTTTAATATAATTTTATTTAACAAGAATTTTGGCACGTTTTACATACCTTTTTTATTTCAAACTGTTAGAAAATCTTCAACGGGAACGAACGTAGTAAAGAGCATACGTCACACTTTTCTTTGTAAGTAAAATATTTATAGTTGTAAACACAATTGAACTAATTATTTTTTATTTTTTGATATTCATTATATTATTAGTTTGAATTGGTAATCGTAACACCCTAATATGCTTTCGTATCCGATTTCCAACTCCTACTACGAACGAAGAACGTGGTCAAATTATCGCAGATTGTGCATCCGTTTTCGGATAAATTCAATCAATCTAAGAACTTTATCTAGGACGAAAATATAACGCTATAACATCACCTCATATTCTAACTTAATTCCTTTACAAATTAAACTTGTATCAAGTTGAATTTACAAAAGGAACGAAATACGTTACGGAACGTTACGGAAACGAGCGAAGACACGTTTAACTTTATACAGCTGATTAGAAAACAGCAATTTGCAGTTCAGACTTAAAAACTCGGTCAAAGTACATTCATGTGGCTCAAACTTGTACATTGCGAACATGGGAATATATATGATACTTAGATATGCAAGTAAATAGTGCAGTCTGTATACATATTTTTATTTTGACCCAAACTCGTCAATCATTCATTGAATGCGTACCGTTTTTTGATAGAACGACTAGACGACATCTATTTATGAAGCGTATGCATCAAATCCAGATTTAGAAATCCAGATTTAGAATATCAGTATCCTTATATAATAACATACACATCAATTTACTAGGCGAGTGTTATTAGTTTAAATCACGACCATGCACAAAAAAAAACAGCAGACAAAAAAAAATAACAAAATTTCAATTCAAATCTTACTTCTGCTAGAATGTTTACGTAACAAATTTTATACAACAACAACAGAGGAGCCCAGGTGACCCTAAGAATACCTTTTTGTTTCATATTAAAGTCAATGCATTCCCCCACGTTAAAAAAATGTATTCTTAGGGTCACCTGGGCTCCTCTGAGATAATTTTTCACACATTTGCATACACAGCATAGTTAGTGAAATATAGTTGTGTAACTTTCGTTGTTCACATATTTAAATACCACATTATAAAGTGTGAGACTATTGCAATTAACTCAGCTCATATTCAGATTCTACACTGCTAATAAAAAACATTCTTCAGTCAGAGTTCTTATTACCCTAAGACAAAAACATTTGAAGATATTCATCATGAATCTGACAGTTTAATAATATAGAACGTGATTCAACCAGTTTCACTGTAAAATGTAATATAACTGGATTTCCTGATGCAAATGAAAATAAAACCTTATGAATACATATCGAGTTATTTGCCTTTAAGAATGATGGGAGGGACATCAAAGCTTCTTCATATTTTGGTGACTCCAGAAATGCTGACATACTTACCTGGATTGCAATTTGACTTATTTATAGGACATAATATTATTACGACGTCTTGCAATGGGAATTACAAAGGGATGCTGATGACGATGAAATGATAAATTACCCGTTGCCACTATTAGACATTTTGTTAAAATTAATTTGTATAATATTTTTTTTACATACATGGCATTTACACTAATATAAGTATTATTAAGTAAATCTAAAATTAGTAAGTATTTATATATTTATGAACGCGATCGTGACATTTGATAATATAATTATTTACCTACCTTTTTTCCAACAGCAAAAGTAATACTAACAAAATCTTCATCACTGACGATTCATCTTCAACGGATTATATATATTGGGAAGACCTACGATCTTCATTCAATTACAGAATAAGACCGTTGCTTCATCGCCGTCTGCTATTACGCTTCATATTCAAACATTCAAATACGTATATTTGATCAAATCATCGTGAAAATTAAAATACCCATAAATGACATGGCTATACAACATGTCTTATGGGACAAATAAACCGCGGTAATTACTTGGTCGCGTGTGAGATGGGAATTTGGGCAATTTACCCTGAAGTGTCCAATTTTATGATTACACGCTTAAAAACTTTACTATGCGTTGGACAGTGACATTCATTTAATTAATGAACTCAATAAGTTGAAAGTGTTCTACAAAAGTGTAAATGTGTGGCAGTGAGTTAATGGATAATGATGACAAACTAGATTACTTAAATTGGGTGGAAAATTTAATGGAGTACTTCAGTAAATAAATATTGGATATCTTATTAGATGACTTTTTAACTTTTCTTTTTTATTGAAACTTTTATAGTATGTCGATAGCCAGAATTAGCTTTAGTGTGGGTCGACTACGAGGAATACTAATTTTCTCGTGACACCACTGGGTAGTCAATTAGGTAGACCATCGCAAAAGACTCAATTAATTGATGACGAGTAAATTATTTGTGTTTTGGTGGATGGATAATGACAATACATTACGTGTATTCGTTTTTTATAACAGCTATTTGACTTTATTCTGCTAAAGCTTACTCAGGTTGACCTGAATTTAATTAATTAGGCTGAATTGGTCAAGCTACTACCTACTCTGAAAGAAAAGTGATCGGCTCCGGGACCGATACAGACCTAATGATAATATTATCAGCCCGGGGCCATTAAGTTACGAATCCAACAAAATACGGGAATGATAGCAACGAGTGTTGAAAGAGTTAGGATGTAAGTGGTCTAGCAATAAAATTTAGAAAGAGTATGGTGTGACTATTCAAGGCTCTAGAAGCTAAGTTGTATGCATACTCCATTAACCTATATTGCTTCTATTTGGTTTGTAGTTAAGATGAAAATTATAATTATGTTATTACAAGTACGTAAAAATAGATTACCATTAAGTTACCTATATTGTTAAGTTGTACCTTTTTGATCTAGCTTTGTTCTCTCAGTGATAATCAAAACACACTATGTAAAAGTAAAATAATAATCTTACGTTTATTTTGCCGCACTAGGATAATTATATTACCGCTACAATTGTTTAAGTGAAAACTTCTTTAGGCGCGTTAAGCACTTCTAGGGTGAACAAAAATTATAGAATGCCTTCCATTTCTGAATTATTTTAAAATATTAACAATATCTCAGGAATGGTGCGTCCTACGGAAAAAATAACGAAATTTTGACCCCCTAAATAACTCCTAAGAGAGTATCAGGAATCCAACTCGGGCCTTTTTTATTATGAAGTGTTTATGATCAAGGATTAAAGTTTTCGCGTCTATCGGCAGTCCCAAAAGACTGCCCCAATTTTTTTTATAGAGCTGTTTTGGTCTTAATATAAGATTTTTTTTTGTAGTTTTAAGAAATTTTCGTTTTTTGGAGTGTGGCGTACGACCTTGACACAAAAAGATACAACAAATTTTGCTCAATGACTTGTAGCATGTAATGAGTGGTACGATACTGGTAGTAGCGTTAATTTAGATCTTAAATTTTAATGGTTCTGATATATTGCTGATGAGGGACTATGTGTTTGCTAGTTGTGAGATTCTGGGTAGGTATTGTACGTTTATTCGGCGAAAAACTGAATTATGAAAATTGGTACTAGTAAAGTAAGTAGGCTTTATTCTCACGAGGATTAGGTTGATGTGTATTACATCCACATTTAGCCGCTATTGTTACTGAAAATTGCCTTCGAAAGCTCAAATAAAACTATGTTAGTGACAGACTACGAGCAATACATAGTTATTTCGCACATAAGTGGTTAAAATTAAATGTTGATGTATTTAATTGGTGTAATGGGAAGAGGATCAAAATGAGTTTCAGCACAAAAAACAGGTATTTCAATATAACAATTTGAGGTAATGAAAAAATGTGTATATTACAAAGGGTAGCAAAATTTGTTCGCCTGTAGGCAAGTACAGACCGAAGAAATACGTTATGTATGGATAAAACTTAACAGATTGTAATCACACTGTCGTAGGGCCAATCATCGCACACGCACTCGCACACACACTCACATACACACACACACACACATACAACACACACACGCAAACACACACACACACACACACACACACACATTCATAAGCAATCGCTTACCAGTGTATTACTGAATTGAAGTGTAACTTAATTACTAATCCTTTATACTGTTTTTATTTTCTTCGTGAAACTAAAAAAAAAAATTATTTTCATGATAATATGTGTTAATTTAATGACATAAAATAATTTGTAACTTTTAATAGGGGGAAGACACTGGCTCCTGCAACACAGTTTTTACTAGTGCAGGGGTCTTCTAAATTATTGTAGCTTAATTTGGGTCAATAAAGAATTATTATTATTATTATAGTCTTAGCGTAATTATATCGGTTGACGGTTAGACATTATTGATGTACAAAGTTCTGAAAGGACTTCATACACAAGTTATTAAAAAAGCATCGAAATTTTTGAGCTACTAGTAGATTCGATATTACCAAATTCTTAGCTTTCCACTATTAGTGTCTTATCTATACTAATATTAAAAAGAGGAAATCTTTTATTTTTTGTTTATTTGTTTGTAAGGATTTAAATCAAAAACTTCCCAAACGATTTAAAAAAATCTTTCACCGTTAGAAAGCTATATTATCACTGAGTAACATATTTTATTTAAAAACAAAAAATACTGTTACTACGTAACCCAACCTGACCTAAACTACTTTTACGCGAGCGAAGCCGTGGGCAAAAGAAATAATTTAAGAAACTTGCCTTCAACAGCCTTCAAGCAAACATATTCTAAATTTATAACGTTACATTACGAACAAAGACTTCAAATTAATTAATTTACCAACAAACTACAGCTCGAAGTTACCTCACGCTTGTTTCCTTATTACTTACCAGGAATGTAGTCCAGGTACAGAACTTTACCTACTCAACACATGGACTTTAGATAAGACAGGTTAGCAACTGACAGTCTACGAGTTCTAGAAACTTCGGTTTGAGAATTTGTTTGAAATAGTTTGCACCGTTTTCTGCGGTAACCAGAATAGCTATGAAATGTGAAACGGCAGTCATTTCTCTTGCTAGACATGTAAACATTATATTGTTGTGCTTGAGTTTGGTTTCATGGCTTTTATTGTTTTGTCTAGTGGTATTAGTTTCTTACTGCTTGTTAGAGATGGAGCTTAATATAATTGATATATTCGTGGTGTACATCTGACGGATATTACTTTGACGGTCCGTTTTTTTAATTCTTTTGGTCGCTTCATAGCTAAACAGTTGGTTCTATTTGACATAATTAGAGCTCGGCAAATAAATACGAGAAAGAAACACCGCTTCTTTATTATAAGGACAATTTTGATATCAAAAGCCTTGAAGTAAAACAAAGGATTCAAAGAAAACTCAGATTCGCAACAAGCAAGATTGAGTCACACATAACTCTTTTTGTGCGAGATAAAACTCGTTACAATTACTGCAATAGCAACGGCGAGGTTTGTTTAAGTAATTATTATAACTAGCGGTCGCCTAGTGCTCGAAATTCGACCAAAGTTTGGCTGTAAGATATTGCTGATAATATATGTCATTATATATTGATATATGTAACCATAGTTACGCGCTTCCACTGCGTGTGTCAAATGCATGGTTGTGTGTGTGTAGCGGTTTTTCATTAATTTAATGTATTTCTAATGCATATTTTATATAAATATTAGCATTCGTCACTTCTTCTCTGTATAAACTATAAGTGTGCGAAATTTCATACTTCTCCGTCCGCCCAATTTTCATAAAAAGGGATTCAAAGTTTTCGCTTCACGTATTAATATATAGATAACTCTAGCCAATGAATAATTTGTGCAGTAATTACTTGTATGTGTAGAAAAAATCTTATATAAAGTCACGCTTGTATCTTCTCGAAGAGATAGGCCAAAGTGTATTATGCTCACATTTCTAGCTGTGATTTACATCGTACTCACAAATAAACGTATCTTATCTTATCTTAGCCTATAGCTACCTAAATCATGAACACGAAATTTTCTAACAGGACACTTAACCATTTAGGTTTCTTGATTCGCTGTTCCAATGACTTCAGAAATATGAAAACCATTAAAGTACTATATTGCTACTATGTACGAAGTCATCTGGAATACGCCTCACAGATTTGGAACCCGCTCTACGCTTACTATTCCAATGAGATAGAGATGATTCAAAGAAAATTTATTCAATATTTAGGTTTCAAATTTAATTTGTCCCATCTAGCTGACCTCACCTATGAGCAGCGCTGTGTAAAATTGCATATTCTGCCTTTGCATGTAAGACGTAACATTTCAGACAACTTTTCTCCTCAATATTGCTCAGGGAAGATCGACTGTCCTGAACTTCTTTCGAAAATAAAATTAAGAATACCAGTAAGAAATTTATGTAAAAATCTCTTTTTATATAGATCTCTTTTTATAAATTTAGAGTGAATAGCTTTCTGCCTCAAAGTGACAACGACCGTTCTGCCAAGAGCGAAACTACAGAGAAGAAGCTTTCTGCCTATAGTATTCATTGAATTTAACAAATACTGGTAAATATTCTGCCACATCCTGTTTAACCAAGTTTTTGTTGATCCTAACTAATATTATAAAAGCGAAAATGAGTTTGTTTGTTTGTAACCTTTTCACGCCTAAACCACTGAACCGATCATTCTGAAATTTTGCATATACATTGTAAGGTGTACAGAAACGGATATAGGCTACCTTTCATTCCGAAAAAAATTACTGTTCCCGACGAAAACAACAATAACGTTCTTATGATAATAGATGGCGCCACGTGTCTTTCGAATCATGATTGAATTATATTATTACAAGCAGAGTACAACCCAAATTGAATGTCAAATTCTAAATTAACGCGAGCGGAGACGCGGGCAATAGCTAGTAATGTATAAATATTGGATATTACTACTGGCTCAATCTTGTAAATCCATTTGTTAATTACAAATGGATACAATTTCTTTTTTCTTTTATTTTATAACTAAATGTGCTTAAGCTGTAATATTATCAAGTTATAAACTAATTATGGAAGCTTGTTATTGGCATTCATTGATTGTATTTATATAACTACTTTTATTGTAGCTGTAAACTCCCAAAGTACCATAAACTAAATTTTTACCTGACTTCGAACCGATACCTTAAAATTGCACGCAAAATAATAACGTTGCACCAACGAAGCACACTGGAAATCAAAAAAGACGTCTATACTAGAAACCAAAAGATTTTAATTATAAGAACAGAATAAAAATATTTAAATGTAAATATAAAGACGATAAGTTTACAAACTGTCATACGCTATTTTGTTTAAATCCCACGTCTTTGGAGGCGAGCCTTTTACCGTATACGGCAACATATTCGGACTCTGTGTAGAGCCTATAGCACTATACTTGAGTCGGGTATCAAACCCGGAACCTATCGACAACACGCAACACGCAAAAATAAGCGCAGTTTTGCCACGTGACCTACAAGGTAATAGAAAACTTAAATACTCATTAGTAAGAAAATATAATACGAGATATAAAAATATGTCCTTATTAATATTCTGTACGATACCATCTTCTATTTATAAAATATAGCAATTTCAATATTTTAGCAAATCTTTTAATATGTAATATTACTTTTTTAATACACACCTAGAAACAGTCTATGTTTTGGCTACGCGACAATAATATGAAATATTTTTGACAGACTACAATTCGAAATAATAAGTTTGGGTACAATCAACCTAACAGTAAGCTATTTCAACGTTTCTGCGTATCTCTTATATACTCTTTATTAATATAACATACTGGGTTTTTCATGTCTCATATTACGAGGACAGATTATTCGCTAGAATTGTTCTTATTTCGCCGATACAATGGAGTATTATCAAAATATTTCCCACGCAGTGTAAATAAAGGCTTTTGTCAGCAGTCGAAGCTGTTATTGTACGCATATATGATTTCCCAAAGGGACAAGCTCTTTTCCTATTCTATTAATATCATTATCAACTTATATCAAAGAGTAGACGTCTATAATTGCATAAATGTTTTGTCTATTGGAAGATAATCTTGAGAACGTGGGTGAACATGTGTCACATGTAAATGCCTTGTTAATGTTATACAAAAGGTCAAGAAAATGAATAGGTATGACAATCTTGTCATGTCAACTGTTAAATATTATTTCTACCACAGTTTTAAATTATCCTTACTCACCGTTCGAAAATGGCACGGAGAAGTGTCTATACTAAGAAAGGGAGCTCACACATTATTATGTAATTCATAGAGAACAATTTTACAATTGTGTACAATTTTCAGTATGCGTGAGCGTGATAATATAATTTGTAACTATGATGTAAGGTGACAACTTAACGTTAAAAAAAATAAAGATCAGTTCAGAGAAATGTGACCATTTTTAAACGTAGTGTCGGCGCATCTATGATTTTGTTTTAATATTGATGGGTGATACATTCCATTTTATATAAAATTAATAACAATATATTTACTGGTCGTAATTGTGATCCACCACCCAAACCCACCCAAAAAGTGCCATTAAGTACTTAGAGATACATGAATTAGATATAGATAACAGAGTATATAATATATACTAAGTAATGTTTCTCAAATTTCGTCTTTTCTTTTCGCTAGTTTCTTTTAGGGCAGTTTCACTCGCGTTAATTTTGCCGGATGCATACCGGAATAAAATGTATTCTTATCTTGTGTATTAATATAAAATAAAGTCTGTCTATTCGCCGAATTCATACAAATCCGTTTAACGGAATAACCATGATTTTGAAACAAACATCGAAACCTCAAAAAGTCTTCAGAAACTTTTACATTTATTGTTTTAGGTAATTGGTTTTAACTTTTTAGTGGCATTTTCACATTTAAATATTTCATTAAACTTTGCAAGGATTATTGCGACAGTTAATTAACATTAGTTATTTTCCTGAATAATTATTTATGGTATCAATTGTAAGTCTAAAATGGTATTCAATTACAAAATCAAAACTCGACGTAATGTACGAAGAAATGTTTTGTGGATTATTATGAGTTTATATTTATGTATGGAGCACATTATACTCTAGTTGTATCTATGTGATCACAGCATTTACTTACAAAAGGTATACTTGTACATTAATGGTATAATCATATAGATATGTCAAGTAGGTATGAAATTGTCATATACTAATGAATTAAAATTTAAAAGCCTTTACTTTAATATACTGGTTCACTAATTACTTGCATACATAGTTTTACTTGAATATCTCTAAAGGGGCAGGCATAGGTCCATAGTACACCTACTTTTTGTTAGTTATGACTTTAGGTCACACGTCATAGGGAACGTGCAAACGAACGAACTGGCCACAGTTTCAGACTGCGTGTCGCTACTAGGAATATATTGGCAGAAAAACCCAAAAACACTAACCTATTCGGGCATCGAACAAGAGGCATTCGCCTACACTATCGCTGCGCCATTAAAGTATTTTAAATTCAAAGTACCTATAATTTCGGATTATACCATCAAAGTTGTAATACAGCACTTTAAAGTTAGTCCTGCAACTCCTAACCAAATCACTTTAATATTGCAAGTTTATTACAAAAACTATGCAAATTTCTGCCTACGACCTACCCTAGAAATGAAGCACGAGCATTTTCAAAAGCCTTTGAAACTCCTTCACCGCATAACAATAAAGTATTTCTTTGTTAAAATACTTAGTTACTTGCCGTCGCGGAATTTGAAATTAGGGTTTTTGTTATCCTTCACAATGAGAGTCAAAAAATATTATGAACGGCAACTACTAATGCAATTTGCATTTCTAATAACCTTTGAAAGAAAGAAGATACATTGTTTTAACAAAATAGATTCACTATGGCGTACAATAAAACAAACGACTTTAAGATAATGAAATGGACAACTGACGGATTTTTTATAGGTAAAGATTACATATGTAAGTGATTGCTTGAAATAGGAAGGAGGTAAATAGGATAAGCAGTATTCATATTTTAAGGGTTCTCCATTTTTTGAAGACATAACATTTTATATTCAAATTTTAATATAATTTTATTTAACAAGAATTTTGGCACGTTTTACATACCTTTTTTATTTCAAACTGTTAGAAAATCTTCAACGGGAACGAACGTAGTAAAGAGCATACGTCACACTTTTCTTTGTAAGTAAAATATTTATAGTTGTAAACACAATTGAACTAATTATTTTTTATTTTTTGATATTCATTATATTATTAGTTTGAATTGGTAATCGTAACACCCTAATATGCTTTCGTATCCGATTTCCAACTCCTACTACGAACGAAGAACGTGGTCAAATTATCGCAGATTGTGCATCCGTTTTCGGATAAATTCAATCAATCTAAGAACTTTATCTAGGACGAAAATATAACGCTATAACATCACCTCATATTCTAACTTAATTCCTTTACAAATTAAACTTGTATCAAGTTGAATTTACAAAAGGAACGAAATACGTTACGGAACGTTACGGAAACGAGCGAAGACACGTTTAACTTTATACAGCTGATTAGAAAACAGCAATTTGCAGTTCAGACTTAAAAACTCGGTCAAAGTACATTCATGTGGCTCAAACTTGTACATTGCGAACATGGGAATATATATGATACTTAGATATGCAAGTAAATAGTGCAGTCTGTATACATATTTTTATTTTGACCCAAACTCGTCAATCATTCATTGAATGCGTACCGTTTTTTGATAGAACGACTAGACGACATCTATTTATGAAGCGTATGCATCAAATCCAGATTTAGAAATCCAGATTTAGAATATCAGTATCCTTATATAATAACATACACATCAATTTACTAGGCGAGTGTTATTAGTTTAAATCACGACCATGCACAAAAAAAAACAGCAGACAAAAAAAAATAACAAAATTTCAATTCAAATCTTACTTCTGCTAGAATGTTTACGTAACAAATTTTATACAACAACAACAGAGGAGCCCAGGTGACCCTAAGAATACCTTTTTGTTTCATATTAAAGTCAATGCATTCCCCCACGTTAAAAAAATGTATTCTTAGGGTCACCTGGGCTCCTCTGAGATAATTTTTCACACATTTGCATACACAGCATAGTTAGTGAAATATAGTTGTGTAACTTTCGTTGTTCACATATTTAAATACCACATTATAAAGTGTGAGACTATTGCAATTAACTCAGCTCATATTCAGATTCTACACTGCTAATAAAAAACATTCTTCAGTCAGAGTTCTTATTACCCTAAGACAAAAACATTTGAAGATATTCATCATGAATCTGACAGTTTAATAATATAGAACGTGATTCAACCAGTTTCACTGTAAAATGTAATATAACTGGATTTCCTGATGCAAATGAAAATAAAACCTTATGAATACATATCGAGTTATTTGCCTTTAAGAATGATGGGAGGGACATCAAAGCTTCTTCATATTTTGGTGACTCCAGAAATGCTGACATACTTACCTGGATTGCAATTTGACTTATTTATAGGACATAATATTATTACGACGTCTTGCAATGGGAATTACAAAGGGATGCTGATGACGATGAAATGATAAATTACCCGTTGCCACTATTAGACATTTTGTTAAAATTAATTTGTATAATATTTTTTTTACATACATGGCATTTACACTAATATAAGTATTATTAAGTAAATCTAAAATTAGTAAGTATTTATATATTTATGAACGCGATCGTGACATTTGATAATATAATTATTTACCTACCTTTTTTCCAACAGCAAAAGTAATACTAACAAAATCTTCATCACTGACGATTCATCTTCAACGGATTATATATATTGGGAAGACCTACGATCTTCATTCAATTACAGAATAAGACCGTTGCTTCATCGCCGTCTGCTATTACGCTTCATATTCAAACATTCAAATACGTATATTTGATCAAATCATCGTGAAAATTAAAATACCCATAAATGACATGGCTATACAACATGTCTTATGGGACAAATAAACCGCGGTAATTACTTGGTCGCGTGTGAGATGGGAATTTGGGCAATTTACCCTGAAGTGTCCAATTTTATGATTACACGCTTAAAAACTTTACTATGCGTTGGACAGTGACATTCATTTAATTAATGAACTCAATAAGTTGAAAGTGTTCTACAAAAGTGTAAATGTGTGGCAGTGAGTTAATGGATAATGATGACAAACTAGATTACTTAAATTGGGTGGAAAATTTAATGGAGTACTTCAGTAAATAAATATTGGATATCTTATTAGATGACTTTTTAACTTTTCTTTTTTATTGAAACTTTTATAGTATGTCGATAGCCAGAATTAGCTTTAGTGTGGGTCGACTACGAGGAATACTAATTTTCTCGTGACACCACTGGGTAGTCAATTAGGTAGACCATCGCAAAAGACTCAATTAATTGATGACGAGTAAATTATTTGTGTTTTGGTGGATGGATAATGACAATACATTACGTGTATTCGTTTTTTATAACAGCTATTTGACTTTATTCTGCTAAAGCTTACTCAGGTTGACCTGAATTTAATTAATTAGGCTGAATTGGTCAAGCTACTACCTACTCTGAAAGAAAAGTGATCGGCTCCGGGACCGATACAGACCTAATGATAATATTATCAGCCCGGGGCCATTAAGTTACGAATCCAACAAAATACGGGAATGATAGCAACGAGTGTTGAAAGAGTTAGGATGTAAGTGGTCTAGCAATAAAATTTAGAAAGAGTATGGTGTGACTATTCAAGGCTCTAGAAGCTAAGTTGTATGCATACTCCATTAACCTATATTGCTTCTATTTGGTTTGTAGTTAAGATGAAAATTATAATTATGTTATTACAAGTACGTAAAAATAGATTACCATTAAGTTACCTATATTGTTAAGTTGTACCTTTTTGATCTAGCTTTGTTCTCTCAGTGATAATCAAAACACACTATGTAAAAGTAAAATAATAATCTTACGTTTATTTTGCCGCACTAGGATAATTATATTACCGCTACAATTGTTTAAGTGAAAACTTCTTTAGGCGCGTTAAGCACTTCTAGGGTGAACAAAAATTATAGAATGCCTTCCATTTCTGAATTATTTTAAAATATTAACAATATCTCAGGAATGGTGCGTCCTACGGAAAAAATAACGAAATTTTGACCCCCTAAATAACTCCTAAGAGAGTATCAGGAATCCAACTCGGGCCTTTTTTATTATGAAGTGTTTATGATCAAGGATTAAAGTTTTCGCGTCTATCGGCAGTCCCAAAAGACTGCCCCAATTTTTTTTATAGAGCTGTTTTGGTCTTAATATAAGATTTTTTTTTGTAGTTTTAAGAAATTTTCGTTTTTTGGAGTGTGGCGTACGACCTTGACACAAAAAGATACAACAAATTTTGCTCAATGACTTGTAGCATGTAATGAGTGGTACGATACTGGTAGTAGCGTTAATTTAGATCTTAAATTTTAATGGTTCTGATATATTGCTGATGAGGGACTATGTGTTTGCTAGTTGTGAGACTGTGTGCTTGCGTCTTACAATCGGTATTACCGGGAGGTCCACATTTACCCCAGTGAGTCCGACATAACCCCACCCCCCCGAGGGGTATGCGTCAAAGCTATTTACCACGTAAAAAAAAGGCTTTGGCTTGATTACGTTTTCATTGAAAAAAAGTTTTAAAATGGTTACAGACACAAAATTATGATGAGACAGAAAGTTTAATAAAATAAAAGATATATGTATGTACTGATATATATGCACACGCTAAACACTTCATAACATATACGCACCGCACACACGCACATACACACACACACTCCCACACATACATACCCACACACACATTCACACACACACACCTTTGTCATTGCCAATTGAATATGCCATGTATGACGTGTTACTGAAGAGCGCTGGTACCCATAACACAAGTTAGATCTTACATTGGGTACTAGAGTTCAACAAAAACACTTACTTTTATTGTTTATAAAATATTATTGTTTCACCAATAACATATTTTGTAAGTGTACTAAATTGTAATTTTTTGGTAAATAAATTATTATTATTATTTTATTTTATTACTATTATTGAATTGCTTAGCATAGTCCATGAGCAGTGGCAAGTTGTTAAGTGATAACTTACCATCAGTTATGTCGGTAGCTTGTTTATCATCAACAACATAAAGTAAAAATCAGATTTCTGCAAACTTGTGAGCTATATATAAAATTAATTGATAAGCCATCCTAAATTAACTCTATATATACTCTTAACGAGTCGTTCATGTGATAATCCATTTTCTCAAAGCATTTTAATATACAGTCTTAATTTAGAAAGGAATATTATATTTCGAAAATTATTATTAGTATTAAGTTACATAGATGAAGTAACGTGGAAAAGAATATTAATTACGATATTTCAGTTTCATAATTTTAGAAGAATATTATTTTAATTACGAAATATATTAGAAAATATTTTAGATGAGCATAGAAACCCACCAATCGTCCACGAACTGCCAACCTCAACGTTGCTTACTTTGTTTAGCAGTATATTATTTTAAGTAAACGTACGGCAAGTCGAATTGAATATAATACAAAGGTATTGATGGCAATTTTCTGAATATAGAGGTAGTTTCGTTGATGGACTCTTCCAATTTAAGCGACAACCCAGATTTAAGCAAAAGCTTTAGTGAGCACTAACTTTCCTTACCCACAATAGATTCGACCTTAAAATTTTTGTCAGATCCCCTACGTGAGACCAAATAAAAAATATAACCTTGCTGCAGTGGTAGTGAAAAGCAATATGACAGCAAAAGGTGCGCCCCTATAACCTGGAATCTAAATTCATAGCTGGCTAAATGTGGATAAACACGCCTCTGCCTATTTATTCAAAGAAATAGGAGTAAGACTAAGCAATAAAATAGTTGGTAAAATGCAAACGTAATACACAACTGCTGACTGTAATCCTAATTCTAACTAATATTATAAAAGCGAAAATGAGTTTGTTTGTTTGTTTGTTACCTTTTCACGCCTAAATAACTGAACCGATCATTCTGAAATTTTGCATATACGTTGTCAGGTGTACAGAAACGGACATAGGCTACCTTTCATCCCGAAAAAAATTACTGTTACCGAGGAAAACAATAATAACGTTCTTATGATAATAGATGGCGCCAGGTGTCTTTGGAATCATGATTGAATTATATTATTACAAGCAGAGTATAACCCGAATTGATGGTCAAATTCTAAATTAACGCGAGCGAAGCCGCGGGCAAAAGCTAGTATATATTAAATCCAAACATTTCGTATACGCAGTATGCCTCAAGGGTTGTGACTCTAAAATCACAGATAATTCTAATGATGTTAAACAATGCAAATGTACTTTAATCAATTTTAGAATGGTGTAGTCTATTAATAGAACGTGTACGAAGAGATTGATTATCATATTATGGAAATAGAATAGCACGACTGTCTGTTCCCGGTCGACGGGATGGTTTAGTAATTACCTATGCAATTATTCCCTATAGCGTGACCTCTCATTTAGAAGTCAATGAGTGTTCAGTTAATTCCTTGTAGTACTGCCACTTGAAATTCTACCGAAACATAACAGAATACAGTTCATTTTTCCTTGCAACAAGCTTGAGTAGATAATTGATAGTTTTTGAACCGATTTTCCTCGAGTTACGATTAGTGTTTTTGTTCGGTACAGAGCGATTGTTTGACGGAATTACACTTCACATACATTTACCTTCCTTTTCGAGATTCAATTGGTAATCAATGGGCGGTTAAAAAAATAACTTTCTATAAAATTGCCTTTAGTAGATCATAATTTAAAAAATTCTACATAATAATATATTCTTCCTCTCTATTCATAGCGTTTCGATTGCAAATCTATACAAATAAATAAAATTGAAGTGTCTGTTTGTAATGTCAAAATAACAGCTTTTTATCTAATGCATATGAAAGTATATAAAGTACATAAGCGAAAACATCTATTTTTAAAATTTTTGTGTGTCTGTCTGTCTAATTTGTTCCAGCTAATTTCCGAAACGGCTGAACCGATTTTGACGGGACTTTCACTGGCAGATAGCTGATGTTATAAGGAATAACTTAGGCTACATTGATTTTAGAAAAAAAATAGGGTTCCGCGGAGACAAACACTTTTTAGTTAAAATCTACGCGGACGAAGTCGCAGGTAACATCTAGTATTTATATAAATTATATTGTTGTAATTCAAATTACAGCCATCATGACTACATTAACGCATAGTCATCAGGTTCCTACGTGCAGGTGAAAAATTTCCATAGCAACAGGTTGTTGCCGCGGCAAAAATACCTTTAAACGCCGCCATATTTATCTTTCCTAAACTTAATATACCTTATGTTATTCCCGCTGTTAACACAAATCTTACTACACCTCATTAATATCTATGAAGCCATTTCAGAAAAAAAACGTGTCTAAAATGTATATATACACACCGTAAGTGTATCAGGATCTCAGCAAATGGAAATCCGTAGACTCTCCCTACCCCTCTGGTAAACAGGCGTGAATATATGTATGTATGTTTATATACCGTAAAAAAGAAAACTAAATTAGATGGCAATTATTCTCGTGAGTAGCACCACGAGTATCATAAATAGTACTCTCTTAAATTGAAATAAGCATCAAATGTGACCACAAATGGAATTTTAATTCACATTTGACGTTTATAAGACTAAAATGGAACTCTATTTTGAATATATTTTATGACGTTTATTGGTCTTCCGTAGTCAGCGTTTAAAGAACTGAAATCAGAATGGAACGCTAGCTTATTAATATGTGTTCCATGTTCAAACTGAATCACTTAAAATCATGATATTCTAGCAAATAATAATATTTGTGTTCTGAAACAGGCTGACTAAACCGTAACGTAACATAACAAAACCTACCTCGGTTTAACCTTTAACGATGAAGGATGGCACGGCGACACATGTCAAGTGGGATAGGATTACGATAAACTAACGTTAAAACCACCGTGTTTATATTTACGGTTGGTTGCACCATATAATGAACGAGTCGAGTGTCACGCTAATTACTCGACGTGTTCGACTGTTAACGATTATCGAATTATCGTTACGATATCGATAACATTGTGGTAAGTGACGTGGATTATTTGTTTTAAAGCTTCGTGATAGCTGTTGATATGTAAACATGTATTAACATAGATAATGTTTGAGTGTTACAAAATACACGAGTTTTATCATAATTTTTCGCGAGCGATAGTTTTGCTGAATAAGCTCTCACATTGGGAAATCGACTAACATAGATGAATTACATAAACGCAAAGAGGGACTTCCTAATCTAGTTAGTTAGAAGGAGTCTTGTTAGGTTTTATTGTCAAGAAGCTTAATAAAGAGGATCAGACTGCAAGACCTGATCATATCACTGCGTCTATTAGTCACATCCTAGTATACATAGCTGCTGGTACTTACGTAAAATAAATATGAATGTTAACAACGGTTCATAGTATATAAATTTTATTAAACGATTGCCACGCTAGGGAGCAATTCTGTATCGCGGGGAACTTTACAAACATTTAAACAACTCACATTCATAACACTCAATCTTCGAACTAGCACTTGTGGATCGCACTTATTTCTGTGTGATCCACTAATGCGACACGTGTGTGAATCGAACCGACAACGCTGGGCACGGTAGCAGTAGCGAGGCACTCACTTAAATCATAACGTCATTCATGAAATCAAAACTTGACCATATTGAAGAGTCTATTCGGGCAGGTAGAGAACTCTGGCATTAAGTAATGTACTAACCAATTTAACGCTTTTCAATTATTATTTGAGAAGAACATGGGTGTTCTCGTTTAAGCCTTGAATAGCTCGCCTGCAAAACCAACCAGCAGTTCATCCACCGAAGATCACAGCAGTTATATTACTGCAATGAGCGGGTTTATCAAGCTCCTTTAGGAAGTGCTATGTCGTTACCAAGGACCAGAAACAGATAAGATTGAGTCCCGGCCGCTAACAGCCTAATGACGCGATTTTCTCAATGGGTCGTCAATGCACGAATGGTAACTATCATACATCGAGCTTCTTCAAAATCAAAATATTTTTATTAATTATTTAGGGCACTAAGTAACACTTATGAATGTCAAGGTTACATTAACTAATACTATAATATGAAATTACATTTACCTGATGCCATGTTCAGCAAGGCGAGGGCGTAGAACAGATGAGAAGAAAGGGCAAGAGACTCACGGCTACTCTTGTTCATCGTCAATTTTACGATGCTGCTTCTGCTAACTGCTTACGATCAGACAGGGCGTGTGCTTAACTGCTACTTTGGTTGTATAAAAATATCCAATTCCAATCTTCACTCGCCATTAACAATGGATGAAGTGTCATGTTGATCCTGCACGAGACCAAAATTTTTGCAATCTAAAGAGGAATCAACCTATTTTTTGCGTATGTTATCACGGTTTATGTATACTACAAATTTTAGAAATATTTATATTTACACTTTCCCTAACGTTTCAACTGCTTTTCAGTAACTATAGTTAGGGGGATCCAGAAACCAGTATCGGTTTCCTGGTCTGTCTACTGTAATTTCAGTCGTAGTATTTATGGTATAATCCGCAATGGGTATCGGGATCTGGAGTGGGTGTTCCAAGGCAGTTTTTATTATGTTGTTTGGTTGTAAAGGTAGAACTATCTACTACCACTTGCCTTTAAAAATAAAACAAAAACAATTACTCATGTTCTGTTTCTTTCTATACCTATTTATATCTTATCTCAAGTATTTTTCCTAAAGACAAATCAATTAACGTTTACTGCGAAATAAACCCCACAAAACCTATCTCAATTGTATCTACATTATAAACAAACAATATTTACTTCTAAACGTATTTATTTGTACTCGTTGTCTATATAAATGCATTTTGTTCAAAGGGTCTTGGCAACACTCCCACATATTCTTTGACCAAATTGAATGATGTAAACTTATGTTGACCCATCTTTGTACTACTGCTCATGTTTTATTCACGATATCCTTTATGATAATACTACTACTACTACTTTTACCCGTAGCATCGCCTGTGTAAACCCACAAAAAAGGGTGCCGAGATAAAATTTTACGTATTACAAATAGGAACTTTTAAGTCTCAATACACGTGCCTGATAGTCTATCTGTGTACTAAGTTTTCTTTAAGTCCGTTCAACGGTTTACGTCTATTTGAGTAACGTCTTCATATATAATATAACTAGCTGTCCCGACAGACGTTGTCCAGTAAACAAGAGAAAAAAAACCTTTTCTAAACCATTCTCGAATCCACTTGAACACACACAAAAAGTTTCATCAAAATCGGTCCAGCCGTTTAGGAGGAGTTCAGTGACATACACACGTACAGTAGAATTATATATATAAAGATATTCGTGTAAAATGGACAAAATTATTTTTCGCAACTGAGACAAGTCTCAGTACACGATGACATGTATTTTACTAGCATGGTGCTTCTACGGTGGATTGTTTGGTTTAATTCCTAAGTTAGTTAGATGGTTATTAGATCACTGCCGAGAAATTTTCAGAAGCAGACTGAAGCTTCCAAATAAATCTAGTAAAAAAGCTGACAAATCAGGATATGAATAACCTGATTTGTTAAAGTGATATTCAAATATACGAGTTTTTTTTTAGTTTGCGTAGCAATATCATCATTAAGCGGTAGTTTATGTATCTCTGTTTCAAGTCTTGAGCTCTAAGCAACGACATACACAAAGTTCTTAGTATAAATTATTTAGGCTTTATAATCTTTAAAGACTCAATCTCAAAATTTATGAAGTTGCCTGACACGAATTTCTTTGGTGTATAACTTCTAATAATATTCAGGAACCCTTCAAAAATATCTGCTCAATGACTAATATCCATTGAAAAATTAGATACGGAACAAAGTCTATCGTATCTTGGCCGTGTTGAGTAGTGTTGTGAGCACGATTGTTATATCGATATCGATATATTGGCAGGATCGACCGCCGCGACGTTGCGGATGAAGAACGCGTCGATCCAGACTTGTTAAATCGCGCTGTGCGGCTGCTTGTGCTGCAGAAATTAGACAGCATTTACTCCTACCACACCCGACCAAGGTACGATAATCGATGTTTCCCTCCCATCATCGATAATTCAGCGCACGTTCGTATTCGATGTATTTCCTGCATGCATTATCCCCCTTGATTGTTAGTTTTGATACAGCGGAATAAACAAAAAAACACTATCTTATTACGGATAAATGATCCTATGAATATTGATAGCATATCTCGAAGCTAATACTTATGTTGGTCTATAATTGCTAATGTAATTGGTCAGTGAACTCTAATATGGGTATGTAATACAAATATGAAAGTAATTTAGGATTACATTAATAAGAATATTGCGTCACGAACTCAAACATTATGAATAATTTAAGGTTGATTACACTTGAGTATTTCAGTAAATAATATTCGTCAATTCTTCAGCGACGTTCTTTGTTATCATAATAAGCATCTGTTAAGGGAATTAATGTAACGATAGTAATTTGAAACGTAAATTGAATCGATAATTCGATATTTTAATGTCAGGTACATCTCTAAAAAGCATTTTAACGTGACGCCTTATATTATTTGGATCAAGAGTTCATTTTAATTAATACTGGCGATTAATTTCATCAATTATGTTTGCAATACTCTTTCATTGTTTTAATAGGAAATTGAAATTTGATCGTCTATTACTTTAAATCGAATAAAGGATATATTTTGTTATAAAATTATTAATTGATTGTGTCAATGTAAAAAATAGCGACTGCACTATTGTTATAAGTCGTTTGAGAGGCGAAAGCGGATTGTAATATAAATTGTTGCGCGTACTAATAGAATACTACAACCGCTGCTATCACTACCTATTATAAAACAAAGTCCCCTGCCGCATCTGTCTGTTTATTTGCTATAAACTCAAAAACTACTGAACGGATTTTCATGCGGTTTCCACCAATAGATAGATTGATGCATGAGGAAGGTTTAGGTGTATAATTTGCTAAGGTATTATACTACCCGTGCGAAGCCGGGGCGGGTCGCTAGTGGAATATAAACTTTCTTTAAAACGTTTTTTACTTTGGTATGTACAACGTCTTTACCCTTTTATTCAAAGCTGCCTTGATGGTACTCTCAAAGAGTCCTACGAATGGCTCGGGGCCTACAAACAGTTGCTCCGAGCCCTTCCTGGCTAATCCATTAGCCTTCTCATTACCCTGCACCCCTGCATGCACCGGACCCCACACCAGCCTCTCTTGTTCTCCGTAGCCTTTATTATTCCCAAATGACTTGGAGTCGGCTTTCTAGTCTAACCGGATTTGAATAGATATCAGTTTTTATACGGAGCGACTGCCATCTGACCTCCGCAATCCAAAGGCTAACGGTACCCTAAGGCTAGACCAGTGTTAGGATATTAGAGGGCACTAACTTCCCAATAACAACTGCCATAGATGTTCATGGCAGCCGGGACCGATGGCTTAACGTGCTCTCCGAGGCACGGAACAGGCGATAATTGTCAATCAATACGCACATAATTTCGAAAAGTCATATAACTTCCGAAAGTCAGAGCCGCGCGACGTGGGTTCGAACCCGAGATTCTCTGCATTGCAGTCTTTTGGTCTCCCCACTGAGCTATCGCTGCGGACCCCACACCAGCCTGACTGTGTTTTTCTTGCTAAGTTTGTTACGGTCTTTAACACAGTCCAGGACCAATCCGGAGTCCACCCTACAGGAGTTCAGAGCCTTAAGAGCAGCTTAACTGTCACTGAGAATATAAACAGTCTTGTCAGTGACATTATTGTTAATATTCTCCTGCGCACAGGCAATTATAGCATAGGTTTCCGCATGAAAGACCGTTGCATATTTGCCCATGCTTTGGCTCACTTTGCAGTCGTTGGCATAAATACCAGCGCCTGATCCTGTTTCCATTTTGGAAACATCGGTGTATATGAGTGCATATGAGACAACTCTTGTCAGGGGATTATAGACCTTGTCTCCATTCGTCCCTTGTGGCGACTATTATTTTAAAATTCTTTTTGAATATGTGCATTGATTGCATTTTGTCGCATCCCATGCTCATAATCTCTTTGAGATCCTTTGAAATCTCCAATTTTGTGTTGAGTTTCCGGCATGTTGATGCTCCACAGCCCATGCACAGATAGTCTATGAAGCGCCTTTATCGCCTCTAACTCTATAAAAATATGTAGCGGCGTTAGGTTAGACAACACAGTTGATAAAATATAAAAAATGATGAAAAGGTCACCTTCTGATACGGAATAAATTCGTGATATCTTTTATAAATTTCTTGTAATTGTAAAATACAAATCTATATTTGTTTATTCTTCAACAATTAGCAAGGAATTGCTTCAATGACGACACCACTTGCTATCGAATATATGCCACGAATAAATATCCTTTTACTCTTCCAAATTTTAGTTTCCCAAATATTATTTCACTTTTACTGTTATATTAAAACATTTAAAATCACAATCGTATGGACCAATATGTTAAAAAAACATTTTTTTTCTACTATCAGAGTAAAATATAATAAAAAGTAAAAACACCGAAACAGGGTTAAAACAAAGCGAAGGGCACACTCATAAAAACACATACCGAATAATATAACCGATATTAACATTTCATGTTTATATTTCATGTGTTACGAAGAAAAAGCTGGGAAATCTTTTCCATGTTTGCCTTTATGCTCAACTCGTGAAAATATCATAACGCTATGTATAATTCTGCAACATCCATTTTTCAAGTCCGCCTACTTGAAAAATGGATGTTGCAGAATTGTTGTCAGACATCGAATATTTGCCTGAAAGTTCTTCAATTAACTAGACCATCTTAAATTACATCTTTAGATTCGATATCCATCCATACCAGCCATGATATCTTTTGATGTAAATAGAATTCATATTTTATAACGTAAGACAAAAAGATGTTGTTGGACGATAGGGAAATCAAAAGATTATTTTTGTATTTATGGCGTATCATTCACTATATTTACCTTTGATATAAGATTGAGCCTTTACATCCGGTCTTATCTAACATCAAAGATTTTGAATTCACCAACCATATGAAATAAAACCTTCTGACTGTATATGTTTGACGCAAAAAGCAGTGTTAGCCTAGAGGGAAACCACAATACTGCCACGCAAGATTTCAAATTCGTTCAAAGTTATGTTTGTATTAATTAGTTAATTATTGCTTGCTTTAACGGTGAAGAAAAACATCGCGAGGAAACTTGCATAGCTGAGAATTCTCCATAATGTTCTCGAAGATGTGTGAAGTCTGTTAACCTTCACTGGACCAGCGACGTGGATTATGGCCTAACCTTTATCACACTGAGAAAAGGCCCATGCTCAGCAGTAAGACAGTTTATATATAAGGCTGATAATATTGTATATTGAAATAAATAATATTTTAGCCACACACGGCCATGTCAGCTCCATCATACCCTAAACTTAATAATAGATAAGGTTGACTTAAGGTAAATCAAAGTCAACCTTATCTATCATCTTATAAACTAAAATAGTTGCTTTAGACAGTTTCAGCAGGGTGCAGCTAAAATTCTTATGAAGGCACCAACATCCATTATATGAATTTTAAGAGATTTAAGCTAAGTAGGAGCTAAGAGCTAAGCTTAGCTCCTTGGTTTATTTAAAACTTTACTTATAATTACTTATATTTGTAAATAATATAATAGTATCTAAAATAGCTTTTTACCTAACAAATGCTCGACAATGTATCATTTATGACACTAATTGACATGTTACCTAATTAAAATAACACGTATCGAAGCCATAAATATGAAATTTGGTTAGTCATTTCATAAAGAGTTAGTACCAAGTCCAATCAGCTGAGCTTTTATTTTCAAGCATGAGTATACTACTGAGAGATCAACATAAACTGGTTTATATCGGTTTATACAATATTTCGTGGTCACAAAAGCACCCAGTTCATAATAATCACATGGATCGATATTATTTCGAGTTGGTTAAGTTAACAAACCACAATTTTATGGTTTCAGCTTGCCTGGACATATTTCCTTGTTTTAAACGCGTACAAGCCACGCCGCAGTTTCAGCAGAAGTTGAGTTTTATTTTTTGCTCACTGCTATAATAAACTTGACGTGTAGGCTATTATAAGCCACAAAACACACCCATATTTTTGGGCTTTTTTGCTGACGAACCCTTATTTAATATAATAACAGCATAAGCTTCATATCACGGACAGATAGGAAATGGTGTACCATATACAAATTTAATGCAAAGGGTAACTGACGTGTATGCAGTGGCACGAATGTCTGTGGAAGAGTGACGTTATACCCAGGGGATCTATGTGGACAAAAATTCCAAATAAATCCCCCAGGGGATTGAAGCAGGGGATCCTACTGGACGGAGCCGAATTTACGCTTAAAATTGTTATTTCTGATTACTTTCGAAACAAATGGATTGGTATGAAAAAGATACGAACTATCAAAATGACTGTGATTGTTACTTTAGAATTTTACTTATTTGGCATACCGATAAAATGTGTCTTAGATCTTTATATATTTTTAAATAATAATAATAATATTATTTTTTTCAAAAAGTTATATTTAGCATGTACATAGTACAAATTAAAACATAAACCAAACATTTGGACGTAATTTTACAAGATAAATTCATTTTAAAGTTCCACATGCTATACACGTCTGCAGTAATTTATGATGGTATCTTGTGGAATACGGGACTCTATTACGTGTAATAGGGAAAGAGCTTGTTGCTGTAGAGGCTATTTTAAACAGTCATAGGTAATAACAGAAGGTCATTCCTGGAATAAACCACACTAACATCTAAGGCGACTCAGATACCAAAACTAAGCCTGAAATATATATTTTTATATGAACATTTATGATTGTGTATGATTGTGATTGTTATGATGAATGTAATTACCTACTGGACAACATTACTGTACCTACGCTAAACATGTAATAAAATTCTACAGTTTTGGCGTGCTGAGTAGGCACTCGCTATTTTTACTTATTGATTATATCACAATTTTTTTTGGACGCCATTACCGCCATCTATCGTACAACTTCAAAAATATACAACCAGCACCATACATTTTTCAATATACATAAAACTGTATTAAAGGACAGCGCAGAAATTCTATGGCTTAGGTTTAACTTATCACCAGATGTAGTATATTTAACAGTATACTGTTATATTTAACAGCCAAAAATAGTAAATGATCACCAAATTGCACAGCAAAATATATTTAAAGAGATCAAAATAAGTCGATGGAGCCCCGCTTCGCGGGGCTCCATCGACTTATTGGACTTGGACTTATTGGGTGGGTTTAAGAAGGAACCTAACATAACCTAACCCTTCCGAGACGGAATGCAGTGATTTGAGGCGTATAGGTGCTCATTATGATATATTTTAGTAGACATATTTTGCTGCGCAATTACTATTTTTGGTGGTCATTATATTTAATCCCAAATTCTATTAATCATTTCTTGACATCATATACAAACATCCAATGGTTGTTATTATATACCATGACAAATTGAATAAACATTAAGACAATATGACACTGTTATGATAAGGAAAATAACAGCGGTTCATTAACACTATTTTCCACATCAAAGCTTAATATCGTTGTCACAGATTCTTCATGTATTATATAATGAATCAATGTATCAACAATATAGACTTATCAGAATAAAGTTTATCTTAGAGAATCTCAAATATCTTAGAGGTATTAATGAAGTAAGTACCTCTCAGATAATTATCTAATTATTTACTAGCAACTAACGAAAAAAAAACACTTTTAAACATAAATCAACATTAGGTATTTAGGTGTTAGTTAAATGATAATTAGTAACAGTAGTAGGCCTTTAATTAAAGGATAATCAGGATAATACTTGAGAGCTATTCAATTACTACCTCATCAAGTATTGGTTAGCGTCTAGCAATATTTTTATAAATATATGTATATTAAGGATATGTATATCTAGCTCTAAAAATGTATATGATTAGAGAAACGATCTTTTTTTAGTTAAAAAACGGGTGAATCTTAAAAACTTAGGCTAGAAAACTTAGGTCGGGAAAACGTGTTTCGAATTTCCTGCTGGGCATATTATGTCACTTGCAATAAGGAATATAGATATTTACGAGAGTATGCGCTGCAAAGCTGGCCTTAAGCACAGCTAATGATATTTAGGCGTACATATTCTATAAGTATTTCTAAAGAAAGATTTAGATCATTACTGTATACGTTCAATTATAGTCCTAATTTTGGACGTTAAGTTGTCATCGAACATGTAATGCCAACAAGACATCCAAATTACAAATTTAGCATTATCATGTTCACTCATGTAAATTTTATTGCGTAAGACCATTCTTCTTAGCGTGCAAACATTTCTTACGACAAAAATACGCTTAAGCCACATCTAAGATTTAAATTTTTGCTTCTGTCTAAACTTCGAAGATGTACAGTCTACTTATGTATGTAGTAAATGGTAGGTATTAAATAAAATGTACCAGTCCTGTTTGATTTAGGGCTTGTTACAGTAATTCGGTTAGAAACAGGTATCACGTACATCTGGGAATTAAAGAATAACATAGTGTCTGTCTCGGTCTTAGGACAAATGTTTCTAAGGTTTTTGAAAAAGGAATAAGTAATGGATTTTGTTTTATTTTTACTTTTATTTTTTGTCGTGTATTCTTTACAACTCAATTTCCTAGAAAGGCTTGGCTGAAGAAAAAACTTCTATATACCGGCGTCGTCAATCAAGTTATGGTGAAATCACTGACGGAATCTCAACGTAATTATACTATATAAATAGTTGTGTTACATTTTTGGAGATCTTTGTTGGAACCAGTTTCACAATGATAAGTAAAAGTTATCCGAAATATAAATGTTATACTGTCTCATTTTTGTTAAGATAAATAAGAGTGACGGGAGATAAGCAAGACGAGACTTTTATATTATGTATAAATACTACTCGGAGATTGTGAAACATGGCCCTAATGCAGTGGCCCGACCGCCGGCGAGAAAACGATTAACTATCGGCGATTTTCTCTCTCAAGAAACGCACAAATAATATACATTCCGTGTAAACGAAAGAGATACATATATTAAAAGTTGCTCGCTGACTGTTCACACTGCCGGCGATGACTCGCTTTACTAGTTTTGTTGCTGAGCGATAAGAGCTTTCAAAAATAAACTCGCTCAGCGATACTCGTTCAGCGATGCTCGCCCGTCACCGCGCGCAGGTTTGCACAGGACTGAGCGACCGCGGGCGAGTGGCGCGAGTAATCGCTCGTCGCACTTGCACACTCGCTTATAGCCCGGCGACAAAACTATCGAAACTACACACTCGCTTCCCGCTGATCGTCAACTCGTTTATAGTTTCTAGTTTTACTCGTTTCTCGTTCATCGTTGGCGGTCGGACCACTGCCTTACCCTGAAGGATTACGCGCTGAATAATTTCCTAATTTCTACTGCAACTATATATTTATAAGGGGTAAAATAAGACGCAAAACAGCTCTAAACATAATTTTAGATAAAAATTCGTCTTCTTGTTTGAAATAATATTTTGGCCAAAATCTTATTTTCAATGAACTTATGTATTATGTGTGACAAATCTAGTGGTACTTTAAAAATACATAGAGTGTAAAATACATACATTTTAAACATTTTTCTATTGTCCACAGGTTCGGCAAGCGTTCCGATGCTTACACGAACTGGGCCAAGGACCTTGAGGTAAGAATACTTTATTTTTCTCAGTACATTCACATTTATAATCTAAGATGGCAAACAATTATGCGGTCTTTTTAACGACAAGTGGTTATGCTAGCCTATAGAGAAACACCCTTGCAAAACTAGGGATATTACTCCCGCACTTATTATCCTTGAGTTGTCAGGCGAAAATCATACTGATGCATTTCAGAATTACTTAGGTACCTATTTATAAGAATTTTTTAATTTATAAGAGTGCTTGAGACAATGTTAGTCACGACCTTCTTGAATTAGAACTCTAAGAAATTGGTTATAAAATATACATAACTTGGATTCAAGTCAGCCATAGTTTTCCTTTTTCTACATTTACTTAACTACATCTGACAAACGGCTACCTTACCGCTGTCATCATGTTGAGTAATGTGGGTTGCAATATCACATAGGACAATATTATTAGTGTGGTCAACAATGGGATTAAATATAATGACCACCAAAAATAGTAATTGCGCAGCAAAATATGCTTACTAAAATATATCATAACGAGCACCTATACGACTCAAATCACTGCATTTCGTCTCGGAAGGGTTAGGTTATGTTAGGTTCCTTCTTAAATCCAATTCGCGGAGCTCCGTCGAATTATTTTGATCTCTTTAAATATATTTTGCTGTGCAATTTAGTGATCATTTACTATTTTTGTCTTATTTATATCTGGTGATAAGTGAAATATAAGTCATCAACAATTATTGGTTTTCTGCTGACAGCACAGTATCACATAATATGTTATTTACCTAGTCCCATATATTATATTGGGATAAATAAATCAATGATTATACCAACCGTCATACATCCCCAGAGATCATCTTAGAGATGTTTCCTTCAGTTCTCTTTCGTCTTATCCATAACAAATGTCAGTATATAACCTAAAACCTCAAAGGACCAGAATAGAAACATCTTTACAAAAATAGTAAGAGATTTATATCTCATCACTAAATTAGTCTAAGACTAAAATATTAGGTACTCATAAAAATGTTAAATGCTAGTTTTCACAGTTATAGCGAGCTTATAGTCTACTTATTGTACAAGTTTTCATCTCGGTTTTAAATGAGGCTGTATTCATAGCCACCGTATATAAGTTTTCACTGTGAATTAAATAGTGAGTTTGATAATGAGATCGTGCTGAATAACATCGTAGTAGATACCAGTTTTTCGACTGAAATAGCAAGTCGTAGCCAATGATTTGATGTGTCTCTGGCTTATGCCAGCACTACCTTCTTATAGAGTACCGGCGATAAATAATCGTTACAAGGATCCGCACAGTGACTAAGACTACTGGAGGCTCACATAGTTACTTCTTTCAATCCTCTCCTATAATAACCTATCGTAGCGACAACCTCATCATTAAGAGCTCCGCATACTTGTTTGCCTCCTAAATAGTGTAACAGCCTAGGTATTGTATTTTTTGTAGACGGTAATAATCAGTAGCATTAAAATAAGAATATACTATGTTACTATAAATATTCGTTACAATTAGAAGGTATCCAAATTATATTTAAGGTGTTCTAAATGATCACTGCTCATCCTTTGTGTAATAATTAAGCTTATTTAACGAACATAGGAACTGATGAAAGGATTCATCGTTCCAATTAATATAATAAGCAATGACAGTTATTTATAACAAGCTAAACCGCGCAACTTTTTTTTGTTTTTTTTAACTTCGTCTGCATTACATAAAAGAATTTTCCTCGTTTTTGCATCATTTTTCATTGATACTCTGCTGCTATTGGTCGTAACGTGATGCTATATAGATTATAGCCTTCCTCGATAAATCGGCTAGCCAACACTAAAAATATTCTTCGATTTGAACCAGTAGTTCCTGAGATTAACGCGTTCAACCAAAGAAACTCTTCAGCTTTATAATATTCGTATAGATATCTCCTAAAATCTGACTTAAGCAGTTGATATCATTCTTCGTTTGTTTTGCTTGATATTCTAGATTATATATAAAATTCTATTAGCTTTATTAGCCATATGTAACCTCAATAACAACAGCAGCAACGACCAAGGCATGGAATTCTCTGCCAAGGCACGTGTTTCCTTCTTCCTTCAATCCTGGGTTCTTTAAGCGGGGCGTGAAAAAGCATCTTCTCAGGCCGTCAAAGTAGAGACCTCAACATCGCCTCGGCTACTGTGGGTGCGATGTGGAGGCCACTGCTCTTAGACCACACGACTGCTTAACATCAGGTGGAGTGTGGTCATTTTGACGAGCAAAAAAAAAAAACAGCATTGTGTCTGAAAGTTGAAGACATTTCGATTGAAGAAATAAACTACAGTACCAGACTTTACAAATATCA
Organism: Catocala sponsa; assembly: GCA_963564715.1. Lineage (NCBI taxonomy): Eukaryota > Metazoa > Arthropoda > Insecta > Lepidoptera > Erebidae > Catocala > Catocala sponsa. The sequence continues at coordinate 6,583,573 of OY751337.1, forward strand.
TATAATATAATATAATATTCTATCACATACACACAACATCATCTAGCCCAAACTAAGCGGAGCTTCTACTATGGGTACTAGACAATGGATAAACATACATATATACTTTTTTTTTTGTAAATACATACGTATTATACATAGAAATACCCAGACCAAGACAAACATCCATGTTCATGCACACAATGTTTGACTTGTGCGGGAATCGAACCCGCGACCTCAGGCGTGGCAGTCGGTTACACTAACCACTACGCCATCGAGGCCGTTTGATTCTAACGAATGGAATAATACTTTTATAGAGAGTGCGCCATAGAGCCCTTGATAGTCCTTTTTCACCAATATCGAGACCAAAAAACATTCTTCTAAATTTTTTCACTTCGCTCTTTCCGTTCCATTAACATTTGACATAGGTAAACACTTTTATGTAAAAGCAAACCGTCTACGTACACGGATCTCGATTATTATTACTATATCATGTTGTTACTTGTGTCAGAGTATTTTTTCATGGTTGAATAGTTCTGAAATATGATTTAAGTAATATTAGAAATCAAAGAAATTATAGGCCATATTTGAATTATTATATAATTGCTTGAAATGCAGTCTTAAACCTTTCTGTCGAGAGCAGTAGAGGACCCTAATTTTGCCTAATTCTCATTAGTTCTTGAAGTAAGCGAAATATTTTGTACCAACCTTACACTCGGATCAGATCAACACAAAAATTTGTTAACAAATGCAAGTCAACTGCTAGGATTGGCTGACTGTATTTTCAACAGTCAATCAAATCACTAGAATCACTTCTATTTTAATATACCGACATACCGAGTAGTGATGCATTTTAAATATTTAATCTATCACTATGTTCGATAATAATAAACTATTAGATGACATTGATAGTATGAAACTAACTAATTCTATAGAATTGCATAATCCTAATATGTGTAAACAACACCTTGGTGATACTTCGAAACAATTTACAGTTTTTTCGCAAAATATACGAAGTATAAATAAAAACTTTAACTTTCTAATCGTACTTTTACATCGTCTACAATTTCAACCAGATGTTATTGTGTTAACTGAATGTTGGCTCGATGAATCATTTAATGGATTGCACTTAGACAGTTACAAATGTTCTTACTCAGCTAAATATTTAAATAAATGTGACGGAATAGTGATATTCACTAAAGCGGATTTACAAGTATGCGTGTCGGAACCGGACATTAATGATGCCAACTGTCTACGATTAGATATTGCTACTCATACTATAATAGCGATTTATCGATCACCATCTTTTCAAAACATAAACAATTTTCTAACTTCTTTGGAAAACATTATTAAGAAATGTAAAAGCCAACACTGCGTCTTAGTAGGTGACATCAATCTTGATATTAAAGAGAATTCCACTGATAACCGAGCAGATGAGTTCCTTAGCTTAATGGCTCATTATGGCTATGTATCTGGGCATAACATACCAACATGAGAACTAAATTGCTTAGACCATTGTCTAATCAAATCCTCTCACCCGTCTACGACTATTGTTTGTCATTCCGATGTTACAGATCATAGCAGCGTACTATGTAGCCTTGGCTTAAATTCCTCCAAAGAAAAATCTAGAAAACAAGCCACTAAGAACAACTATGAAAGCTTACATGAAGACCTAAAGAATTTAGACTGGTTGGGACTATATGATATTACGGAGGCGACACAATATTTTATCTCTAAAGTGAATAACTTTATTGAGAAAAATAAATTTACCCAACACTTTCGCAGCTCCAATATAATTGTTAAACATTGGATTACGCCAGGTCTTTTAAAATCAATTAGAATTCGTGACAAATTACATATCGATGCTAGAAAAAATCGCAACAATCTTGAATTACAAAATAAATATAAGACCTACAGAAATATTTGCGTTAACTTATTACATGAACAAAAAAACAAATATGAACACAACCTCGTAGAGGAAAATAAAAATAACTTAAAAAAGACATGGAACTCTCTAAAAATAATCTGTAATCTAAATAAATGTGAAAATAAAAATGATCAATTATTAAAATTAAAAGACGATGCCATCGAATCTCTAAATACAGTAAATAATTACTTCAGTACTGTTGGTGAGCGTTTGGCGGAGACAGTTTTAGATGGATTGGAAATAACTGAAACTGAATTAGGCAACAATATAAGCCTTACCTATAATTCAAATAAATTACCCCATTCACTATTTTTACAACCAACAGATGAAATTGAAGTTATCAAAATAATAGGTACGCTAAAATCCAGTCAAGCTACAGGACACGATAACATCAGTAATGACATGTTAAAGCTTAACAAATATGTTATTGCGACGCCCCTGACATATATATGTAATCTTAGTTTATCATCAGGAATAGTTCCGAATAATATTAAAATTGCAGAGGTAATACCTATTTTCAAGGCAGGTGATTCACTGGAACCTGCTAACTACAGGCCAATTTCACTATTAAGTACGGTGTCGAAAGTGATTGAGAAGGTAGTCAATATGAGACTACTTAAATATCTAGAGGTAAATAACCTTCTAGCTCCTAATCAATATGGATTTCGCTCTGCCCGGTCCACGGAAGACGCCGTCACGGGTCTTGTTGATTTTGTAACTGATAAAATTAACGACGGAGAAAAATGTGTTGGTGTTTTCCTGGACCTGGCGAAAGCATTTGATACTGTCTCACGACCTATATTACTAAAAAAACTAGAACTGTTAGGGGTTAGAGGTCTAGCGCTACAATGGTTCCAATCTTACCTTAGCGAACGGAAACAGCGAGTGCGAATAGGAGAACACACAAGCGATTATGCAGACATTGTTTACGGCGTGCCTCAAGGCAGTGTTTTGGGTCCTACTCTCTTCTTGACCTACATTAACGATCTCTGTTCACTTAAACTGCCACACGCTAATATTTTTACTTTTGCAGATGATACTGCTTTAATCTTCCATGCCAAGACATGGACAGAGGTTGTTGATGTGGCCCAGGAGGGACTTAAAAGTACTGCCAGCTGGCTGAAAAACAATTTACTAACTCTTAACGCAAGTAAAACAAAACTCATAGCCTTAAGTATATCCAAAAGGTCTGCTCCTAAGCAAGCTCTAAAAGTCAAACTGCACACATGTCAGTCTGTCAAGCAACCAACTTCATTGCAATGCCAATGCCCAACTATTGAACAAGTTTCGTGCATAAAATATTTAGGCATAATGATCGATGAACATCTCTCGTGGAAATCACATATCGATGCAGTTACGAAACGTGTAAGGAAGTTAGCTCACATATTTAAAAAAATTAGGTCTGTAGCAGAACCGCAACTTATTCGAACCGTATATTTCTGTCTCTGTCAATCTGTCTTGGGTTATTGTATCATTGCTTGGGGTGCGGGGAAAAAAACATATCTTCTCAAGCTAGAACGAGCTCAGCAAGCTATTTTAAAAATAGCGTTTCAAAAACCTTGGCGCTATTCTACTAATACACTATACACAGAATGTAACCTCCTTCGCGTGAGACAGCTTTATATTAACTCGGTACTTCTCCGCTTTCATAAAATTGCGAAAACCATAGCGCGAACCTCTTACAGAACTCTTAAGTGGGATATACCGAGAGTTCGTTCTGTTTTTGCTCGTCAATCTTACACTTTTATGGGACCCTATCTATACAACAAATTCTTCAAAAATAATAATACAATAATAAACCTAACATCATTCCGCCTTAAAACCACCATCCAGAAATGGCTAATTCTCAAAGACTATGCCCTTACCGAGAACCTCTTAAACATTGGTTTTTAATATCACACGCACACGCACACGCACACGCACACGCACACACACACTCACACACACACACACACACACTCACTAGCTTCTATTTTTGGTTTTTAATTCTTTTTTTTTTTCATTATATTTTTGTTTTAATTTTTGCCATCAAGAAAATAATATACACAAGAAATGCATTCTCTTTTATCTATTTTTAACTAACGGAAGGGACTGGACACAGGGAATCCTAGTGTGGGGGCCAGAGATATATTGCTTTTCTTTTAGTGCCCAAGTGTACTGATGTAATATGTGTATATGTATTGTACTGATGTTTGAATGAATAAATATTATTATTATTATTATTATTATTACTAGACGTGTGTTTGGTTCTGACACGTCTGTGATTAGCCATTTAAAAACCAAAAGTTAGTTTTTTATTTCGATTTTTGAACAACGTAATGTTTTCATACACCACAGACATACGACGAACCATAAAGTCATATCCGCCATATGCATGCCATATCTTGAATCTTAATGTTCATAGATCATCAATCAAAGCGATACACATTTAAACGAAGTATGTAAATGCATTCTTCTTGTAACGTTCTTTATCTCACCGTTTAGGATCTCGTTGCTTTAAATCATAGTTACCCCGGATAGCAGTACCATTTTGATTTAGTTAAAATTATGTATTATAAACTATAATAAGTACTACGTTTAGCTCGCGGCTTCGCCGGCGTAAATGTAGCTCAGTTTAATTTAGATTAGTAACAGTACTTTTTTTCGGATAAACAGAACCCTATGCCCTTTCTGTACCCTGGTAACGTGTATGCGAAATTTCATGATGATCGATCAAGTAGTTTAGGCTTGAAAGCGTAACAAACAAACTCACATTCGCATTTATAATATTAGTTAAAATTATTATATTACAAATTGTCAGAATACTTTTACAGTTCGCAAACAAATAATCAAAGTAAAATTTATCCAACGAAGTTTTTGTTACCATTTCATAAATACTTTAAGCTTTCCTAGGATTATAATTCCGTAACGATTTATGAAACAAATGGTGCCTTTTAATCGAGTAATAAATTGAATGGTTTTATAAATAAATCTATAAGCAATTTGTAAGAAGCGGTACCTATAATTTTTCATGTCGATTAAGATTTAACTGGAAGACTGATGGTCGCAATATTATTACAATAACATTTTCGTTTTCAAATTTTCTAAAATAATTGTTAATAAATAATAGGCGGGTAAAATAACAGCTTACTCAATGAAAGTAAGGCTTCGAGTTTTAGAATACCAAACATAATTGTACAACTATTGTAACTGGCCGCCTTCAATTGATTAATAAGACATAAGCTAACAGTTAAAAGCTAGGACAAATTCATAGCTTGAGGTACATTCCTGAAACAAAAAAATGGTATGTCGCGTTTCCTTTTTTCGCTGTTCCTATTTTAAACAAAGAGAAAGAAGTACAAATATACTACACGTTTTTAGTGAGTTCTTTCCTTAGATTGCGAATAATTCTACTAATATTATAAATCTAAAATTCTGTGAAGACATTTGCACGTTTGTTGCTCAATCACTATTGAACAGACTTAAACAAAACTGGCACACAAATAGACTGTGACCTGCATTAATACATAAGACAAATATTCATCCCGTTATGCTTTTTCATGGGATTCTCGTAGATAAAGTCGCGGGCAGAAGCTAGATATCCTTACTATATTTTTAATATTATAAATGCGAAAGCTGTCTGTCTGTCTGTTACCTTTTCACGCTCAATCCGCTAAACCAATTTTGATGAAATTTGGAATGGAGATAGCCTGAGACCCTGGGAAGGACATATGCTATATAACATCACGCTACGGCTCACGGGAGCGGCGCAGTAACCACAAATACCACTGACGCGGGTGAGACCGCGGGCACAGCTAGTAGGTAGTAAATAATTTCAAATTCTAATAAATACTGTCTACTCTTAATCATGTAAATGAGTAAGTTAATTAATTCAGTTTACCAAACGACACTCGTAAAAGTGATTATGTCAAATTTACTTTATCTTGACAAACAGGTGCCAATATCGCTACTTAAAACCCTACAAACGACTCGCATTTACAGACCTTTGAAATTAACTTAAAACGTTTGTTTGTAAAATTTATTAATTACGCCTTATAGCTAAATGTCCTTTGGTTTCTTTTGATCTTTTTACTTTTGGCGTTGCTTTCTTAAATTAATAAACGAGCCTGAATAAACAAATTGTGTACGTTCAGCCGAGATTCGTGTTTACCGGTTTAATATGATTTTGTTATAATAAAATTACTAGTAGTGAGGAAGACATTCGTAATTTATTTTGACTTTATATTTTTTATATAAAAGGAAAATTTTATTACAATTTCGACTAAAGTGTTTTCTGTCATCTTGTTTTTATCATAAAGAACATACTAATTCAATTATTTTTTTTGTAAAATACTGTCTATTTTATTTCTGTAATTAACTTAGTCATTATCATTTTTTTTTCTTCTGTGTATTTCTGTAATCCATATGTTAATGGCGTGTCTGACTTTATAATTATATAAATTAATAATTGAATTTATATTATAAATTCAATTATTATTGAATTGTTTTGATTGATTTTTATCCGCTAGGCTAACCACAAATTATGTTACAGTAAGAAAAATCTTTATTTCCAAGTCCAGAAACATCTCTTCAGTAGCGAACTCGTTGGAGAAACTACTTTTTGTGTCATTTTACACGACTGAACGCTGTCTCCCAAAATACAAGCTCTCGCTTAGTTTGGGAATCAGTTTACAGTACCTTATTATGTTTACACTATGTAATTATGTTCTTCTATCAAATAATTATCGAATGTATAAATTTTAGTGACAATTAAAGATTTTATTTATTTATTTATTGTGCCTAAATATTTGAAATTTTGAATAAGGCTGGCTAAAGGTTTAATTTTGAAATACGAACCACGCTCGCTATAACAGTGAAGGACAAAATCGAAAGGAATCCTGCATGTCGGAGAGTCCTCCATAATATTCTCGAAGGTATGAATATATGATATGAAGTCTGCCAACTCACACTGAGCCAGCGTGGTAGACTATGGCCTTACCATAGACACCACACTAAGAAGAAGCTAGTGCCCAGCAGTGGGACAGTTTAATACAGGGTTGATATTGTTATGTGTCTTCACCAGCATCTTATAACTTCGTGTATCTCTACCATTCTCTCATTCTTTTTAAAGAGACAACTCCCGCATTACAAATACATTCTGTGTCGCAGGGACTTTACAAACATTCAAATAACGAACACAAAGATCACACTAGGATTATTTTTGTGGATGGCACAAATTTTTGTCCCGTTTAGAGACCGAACCCACAACATTCGGTGCAGTGGAACTAGCGACCAGTGATTTAAGAAAATATTTTATTAACTATACATTTCCATGGGTATCTCATACTTCGTATTTCTTGCTTTGAAAAAAAACCATTGTTTATTGTTTCATAACAGTATTACAAAACAACCACTTGAGTGCAAAAAAGAGACATTAGTCACTTATTTAAAATTTTCAGGTTATTGCGAATTTGAGAAGAGACCAACATAACGCTTATGTAGGTAGGTATTAAGGTAGTTAGCTACAGTTGATCTTTAGGAATATGTTGCAACACGTTTGGAATTTTTGCGTCAACTTGTGTGCAGATACTATGGGTTGATTTGTTAATTTTGACATTTAATTAAAAGTTAAGTGTGTATATTTATTACCGTATAAGTAGGGTGTAGTAGTGCTCTAACCTAACCTTTTTTTTAACGTGGGGAGATGCTCCTGATGCATACCCTCTCGCCACAAGGGGAGGTGAAAGGGTTGTCCGGTTCTCCAGTATTTTTTTTAACGGGGGAAATCCTCGTGGACTACCTTCGCCTGGGGAAAGGCGGAGGGGCGTGCCGGACTCTTACCGGCTAAAACCGCCCCGGTGTCTCCTCGCACGTGCGCGCGGGGCCGCGGGAGTCCAAATTCTTCCGCAGCCCCGCACTAGTGCTGGCCGGGTCTGTCCGGGCCTCGTCTCCTGCACAAGAACTGATACCTAACCTAACCTAATCCTAATTGAATTTGCAAGGGACCGAATTGGAGCGTAGCGCCATGTTGTTATCTTGTCAAATTCGCAATAACCCCGAAATTTTTAAATAAGTGCCTATATCTACTTTTTGTTGCACTCAAGTGGTATTTATAAAAAATAGTAAGAATTTAAAATACCTACATTCTCTTAATTCAATCAATGAGCCTGTTCCAACTAAGTGACCTTTACACTATATTAATATACTTCATTAATCCTTAACAACTTATCCATAATACAAAGAATTGATTGAATTGATCAAACCGATCCAATATATCAAAACAATTTTCCATATAGAATTTTATTCTTTAATTTCCTATTGAGTCGTCACAAAGCAATAGTTTTATTCAGACTTTATGTGCTCGGTTATTCGAAGCAGCCACAATATGAGGAATAAACGTCAATATTGCATCTCAATGGAGCTTTCATGTCTGAAGATTTACTCGCATCGTTATATTAGATTATTTGATATGCTACTATAGGAACTAGATCAGAACTCGGTGTTTAATGTGATAGCGTACTATTCTTCTTGTTTTATGTATTTAAATATATTATAGATACATACATAGTTTCATGTCTCTATCTACGAAAGGGTCGACAGATGTATATTACGCCCACATTTCGGTAATTATAATTTTAGATACCACGTAATTGAGGACGAACCTATTACCATATATTGGGCACAGTTCTATCCTCCGTCCCGATACTAAGAATTTCATGTCCGGGAATAATACCTATCTGACTTTATGCACAGCAGTGACATCCTATTGGACTGCTATGAGTATGGTCTCGGATTCGATTTCAAATTTGCTTATGAGTCTGACTTTATAGGCAGGATTCACTAGTACCAGGGATGCAGACCACTGACCAATGGACTGCTGACAGCGTATCATAATTATATTGTTTTACGTTTACGCAAATGTTTCATCTATAGGTATACATATTCTACACAAATAAATAATTAAAATTGAAATCTCTGTTTGTAATGTCAAAATAACAGCTTTTTACTAAGTACATATGAAAGTATATATTTACAGTAATTATTTAAAAATCTATTTTAATCTTTTGTCTGTCTATTTGTTCCGGATAATCTCTAAAACGGCTAGACCGATTATAACGGGACTTTTACTGGCAGATAGCTGATGTTATAAGGAGTAACTTAGGCTACTTTTATATTAGAAAAATAGTTTTCGCGGAAACAAAAAAATCCATGTAGACGAAGTCGCGGGTAACAGCTAGTATTAAAATAAAACTACATTTATTTACTAAGACGCTTTCTCTTAAACTTCTAATGCTATAAACTATTCTAAATGATCATTAAAATAAGCTTAATTGTCGGCAGGTAATTTACAAAAATACTAGATATTTCCAACTCTTTGCTGGTATTTTTTTATTAAAGGAGTTGTTCTACTTTCTCGTTTTCCGAAACGTTCCGTACTTAGTTATGGGCCAGTGGGTTCAAACAATTGTCACACCCTGTTTCAGTTCACTATACAATAAACTCGACCCTTATCATGGTTCCAATACCTATTGAGTATGTCTTGATGAAATTAGGCAATTTTTTTCTACTAGCGCCCCACCTGACGACTCTCGAATTGAACATAATATACGTCCATCTAGAATATCGTCCTAAATAACTATTTAAATCGAATGAGCAGTTTCTGCGGTTAATTCCTAATATTCAAACAATCTTATGTTATAATTGAATGCATATATAACCTTACAATCTTTACCTATTAGCACACTCGCTTTTCCCCGTACTTTTTTATAGATAAAAGGTCTGTACCCTATGTCATATTTTGTACCTCTGACAACGAGTTTGCAGTATTTCGTGATGATCAGTCGAGAAGTTAAGCTGTGAAAGCGAAACAAACAAATTCTCATTCGCATTTAGAATACGAGTATTAGCTAGGATAGTGAGAATATGTATAATAAGTTCCGAATTTCGGCCACGGCGGCCAGTCTTAACGGAGACTGGCCATTTGCGCAGGAGATATTATAGTGCACAAGTGTGTGCGCAAACACAAGTGCACTCTCTGTTCCCTCACTCTCATGACCCGATGGGACGGTAATCCGACACGACCGGAGAGAGATCAGACGCAAGACCAACCACTTTACGTGCTTTCCGAGTCACGGGGGTGTCTAACACCGCCAACTTCCTAACTCTGGGCTGCTATTGAGATTTCTTAACTGAAAAACCCAATAACTTTTTGTCGGCCCGACCCAGGATTCGAACCCGAGACCTCATGCACAGCAGTCGCATTCACTACCGCTGCGCCACAGAGGCAGCAGTATAAGTATACTTACTGTTAGTAGAGATAAGTTATGATCTAAATAATACCTACATTTTACTAAAATATTAATAAAACAATAGTAGGGGAATGTGGGCACTTGAATATATTAAACTTCAATAAACTGTTGCGGCCGTTGTCGTTAAAATCTAAATAGTTTTGCGGGATTATTATAGTTTAATGAATGAGTTCTAACTATTGTAATGTGGTTCAATCTATATAGTAATACGCGAAGAAAAGCTTTGTGTCTCTTTTTAAGCATATTAGGTGCACGGTGGTTTGTTATCTATGGAATATTTGGAGAAAGAGAGCAAATAGCTAAAATGTATAAAAAAATATTAATGATTTATGGTCGAATTGCGACGACATATATATTTTAATAGTAATCAAGTAAGGGGTTATCTGGCAAGATGTGAACTTGCATAGACCATACATAATAAATATCTATAAAGTTAAGTTTAGTTTTAAAAGATAAGTCCTGCACTAGGAATTCCTGTGTCCCGAAGGACTTTACAAACATTCAAACAACAGAAACAAAAACACCCAGACTCGGGACAACCATTTGTGGATCACACGAATTTTTGTCCCGTAGCGGATTCGAACCCACATCACCCGGCGTAATAGCAGTGGCGAGCTGACCATTTAGACCAGTCATACGCCATCTGCCAATTCAATGTTAAATCGTATTAGTATAAGTAAATTATATATATATATATATAAGTATTTATGTTTATTTCATATTTTGCACTAACGAACTCTTTGATAATTATGTAATCCTATAATGCAATAGGTTCTGTAAGTTGTATTACATATCATGTACGCTTTTCAAAGAAGTTTGTGATTATTGTAAAGGTACGTTAACCTCAAGCGTAAATTTTGAACAAAGTAGACAATAATTATTAGACGACTGTCCACAAATATACACGAAAAAGTTGCACAAAATATGGTTAATTAGATAGTATAAGTTCTGCTAACCTATCAATTGCTCTGCAATCTTTATTACCAGATTTAATTAAAAACTATGCTGTCTGGCTGTTGGAAGGTCGCTACAGCTGACAACGTTAAAACAACCTTCATTTAAAGATTGCTATTAGTATCAAACTTCAAGAAGTAACATGCTAAGGTAGAATTTTAAAAAATCTGATTTTGATCTAAGCAATTTGAAAGTAAACTACGATGTAATAAAATTAATTAACTCGGATATCAAGCTGAAGACATGACACTAATTAATATATTCTTGCAGAAGCCGGACCTACCTGCCTGGCTGTCATACGCAAGAAGGAGATGAGGTGTGCAACAGTCACGGGATCCATATTAATTAACAAGTCATATAAATCAATGTTCGTGATTACTGTTACAGTTTAAACCATTTATTGTACCACATTCAGAATAAAACTTATCCTTTAATGTGTATGTTAATCCATATTTAACATAGAGACTCTTAAGTTTGCGTATTGTATTACTACTTTCATTTTATTTATCAAATAATTTACTTTAATGATTTAGTTTCTGAATTGCATTGTATCAAAGTATTTATTGGATGTATTCTACATATAAACACATATGTTTATATGTAGGCTCCTTTTTCTTATTTTTGTTGTATCTTTAATCTCTATATAAATATTATAGCATACCATTCATTTCTACATTCAAGTATATAACTTAAGAGTCATTGTGTAATAGAATTCGAAACAAATGATTGTACGTCTACGACTCAAATATCATTGTAATGTTATAAATAAAAGCAATTGATAAAACGTAATATTAAATTGTTTGTTTTATTGTGAACGATCCCTAGCAAGTCAACATCAACAATATGTACTTGATTATTGAACTTATATTCCTTTGAACAATGGCAGATTAGGTAATGAGGTGGAGTGAGATTATTAAAAACAAAGGAAGTAAAAATGTTTATGTATTTGCCATGAAAAAATTTGAATACATCATACGGAACACTTTTGATTCCACAGTGAAAATGGTAAAAAATCCCGTAGGTCACTAGGGATCATCACCAGTCCCATTATGGTTAGGTTAGATTAGGTAGGTAAGGTTGGTGCGCCGCGGCGAGAGTGGTCTGTGCACGGTGGTTGTGTGCTGCCCCATCGCCGCGGCGAAGACGGTGGCGGCTGGCCGTTTGCTGGTCGGGATGGTCTCGACTCGAACCGGGGCACGTGAGGCAGCAATGCACCGCCGAAACTGATCGCAGCGATCTTTGTTATCGCTGCGGTCAGCCCGGCCACAAGGCCGCCGCCTGCTCCGCTGCAAAATCTTCCTGCAGCGTCTGTTCGGCTGCAGGAAGGCCGGCAGAGCACCGGATGGGGAGAAAATCGTGCACCCCACCAAAAAGACACAGGACCAGAGGGGCGGTCGCCGGGACTCCGGCCGCCCCGGCCCCTTCGGACATTAATTAACTATGGCCCATCGCCTCCTACAGGCGAACGTTAACCACTCGGCCAAAGCGCAGGATATCTTGCTGCAGCACATGGCGGAGTGGTCAATAAACATCGCCGTGGTCGCCGAGCCTTACTGCGTCCCCAGCCGACACAACTGGTTTGGGGACCTCGGGGGTTCGGCGGTCATTGTTTCGTCCGGATCCTCGCTCCTGGTGATGACAGACAGGGGCGAGGGTTATGTATGTGTAGATTGGGAGGGTGTACTTTTCTCCGAACCGGCGCCTCGCCGAGTTTGAGCAATTTTTGGGCGCGGTGGGGGCCGTGATTAATCGGTACCCATTACGTCCGGTCGTGGTGGCGGGGGACTTCAATGCTAAATCAACGGCTTGGGGATCCCCTATCACCGAAGCTCGCGGCGACGCGCTGGAGGAGTGGGCGATTGCGACCGGCCTCGTGGTTCTTAACCGGGGGTCGCTCGCCACATGCGTGCGCTGGCAGGGCGAGTCCATTGTGGACATTTCGTTTGCAAGCCCTGCCGTAGCGCGCCGCGTCCGTGACTGGCAAGTGCTGGTCGAGGCGGAGTCCCTGTCGGACCACCGTTACGTGCGGTTCGACATCTCCGCCTCGTCGGCGATCCCGGACGATCGCCCGAGGAGGGCGCACACCCCGTAGTCCCCAAGATGGGCGTTGAAACGTCTCGATGCAGACGTGCTGGTGGAAGCCTCCATCGTCTAGGCCTGGACCCCAATGGGCGAAGGTCCTGTGGAGGTTGAGATAGAGGCGGAGTGGTTCCGGGGCGCGATGACGCTGATTTGCGACGCGTCGATGCCCCGGGCCAGTACTCAACCTCCGAGGCGTCAGGTGTACTGGTGGTCTGACGACATCAGTCAGAAGCGCGCCGCGTGCATTGCGGCGCGTCGCCAGTACACTAGGTACCGCCGACGCAGGCGGTATCGTGACCCGGCCGTGAAGGCACGGCTGCGGGATGCGTACAAACAGCGGAAGTACGCCCTGCAGTCCGCCATCAGCGAGGTCAAAACACAAAGATGGGAAGAGCTCCTGGGGACTCTCGAGGCAGATCCGTGGGGCCGGCCGTATAAGGTGGTCAGGGGCAAGTTGCGTCCCTGGGCCCCGCCGGTCACCGAGAGTCTTCAGCCCCGGCATTTAGAAGAAGTGGTCTCCGCTCTCTTTCCTTCGAGAGCGGAGCACACGCCTCCTGAAATGGCGCCGCCCGAAACTGAGGAGGGCGGTGCCGATGCCGGGGCGCCAGAAGTTACAATGGAGGAGCTTGGCGCGGCAATGATGCGGCTTCGGAGCAAAAACACCGCCCCGGGGCCGGACGGAATTCCTGCCCGCGCCTGGGTTTTGGCCTTCGACGCCCTAGGGGACCGGCTCCTCAGGCTGTTCAGCGCCTGTTTGGAGTTGGGACGATTCCCTTCCATGTGGAAGACGGGTAAGCTGGTCCTCCTGAGAAAGGAGGGCCGCCCCGCGGACTCTCCCTCCGCGTACCGCCCCATAGTGCTGTTGGATGAGGTGGGCAAGCTCTTTGAGCGCGTAGTGGTTGCCCGCCTCTCCAAGCACCTGGTGCGGGTAGGCCCCGACTTGTCCGAACAACAGTTCGGTTTCCGGGAGGGCCGATCGATAATTGACGCGATCAGTCGCGTCAAGACCCTCTCGGAACAGACGGTCGCCTCGCGCGGGGTGGTATTGGCGGTGTCCTTGGACAACGCCAACGCTCTCAATACCCTGCCGTGGGCGACTATTAGGGAGGCGCTCCGATTTCATGGGGTGCCTCCCTATCTGCGCCGAATAGTCGGGGACTACTTGCACCAGAGGAGTGTGTTCTGTGTGGGGCGGAACGGAGAGACGTTCCGGAGGGAGATGTCGTACGGTGTACCGCAGGGTTCTGTTCTCGGACCTATCCTGTGGAATATCGGCTACGACTGGGTTCTGCGGGGCGCCCTGTCCCCGGACGTCGGCGTTACTTGTTACGCCGACAACACGCTGGTTACGGCCCGGGGAGAGGATTACGGGGCAGCTGCCCATCTTGCCACGGCTGGAGTGGCCCTGGTTGTCGGCAGGATTAGGATGTTGGGACTGGAGGTGGCGGTGGAAAAGTCCGAGGCCCTGTTATTTCACGGGCCTCGGCGGGCGCCGCCTCCCGATGCCCACATCAGCATTGGAGGGGTCCGCATCGGGGTGGAGCCGAGCATGAAATACTTGGGGCTCCACCTCGATGGCCGCTGGAACTATCGCGTCTTTAGTCGCCTGGCCCCCCGGCTGATGTCGGCAGCGGGAGCGCTTAGCTATCTGCTGCCGAATATCGGGGGGCCCAGTGTCGTCTGCCGCTGCCTCTATTTGGGGGTGGTGTGGTCGATGGCCCTTTACGGGGCGCCCACTTGGGCCAACGCCCTCGATCACCGAAACATCGCCCTCCTCAGGAGACCTCAGAGGGCGATAGCGATCAGGGTGTCACGGGCATACTGCACCGTCTCCTTTGAGGCGGCGTGCGTTTTGGTGGCATCGCCGCCCTGGGATTTGGAGGCGGAGGTCCAAGCGTCAGTGTATTACTGGCGTGCTGACCTCCGGCTCCAGGGTGAAGAACCCACGCACAGGGCGCTGGAAACACGAAGGTCCCAGGCTCGACTGGTCCTCGAGGCGAAGTGGGAAGATAGACTGGCCCAGCCCCGCTACGGGGTGACGACCGTCGAGGCTGTCCGTCTGGTACTAAAAAAGTGGACGGACAGACGGCGCGGACCGCTCACTCGGACGGACTTACTCAGGTGCTCTCTGGACACGGCTGTTTCGGAGAGTACCTCTGCAAGATAGCCGGTAGGGAGACAACAACCAGGTGTCACCATTGTGAGGAGTGTGACTGGGACACGGTGCAGCACACGCTGAAGGTGTGCCCGGCGTGGGCCGCGGAGCGAGTCTGTTATCTCGCATAAGGAGGCGGCGGAGCGGGGGCGTGAGGAAGATCCTTACGCCCCGGAAGTCCGACGCCGGAGGAGGGGGCGTAGGAGACGCGCTTATGTCACTCTCCTGCCCCCCACGTAAGGGTTCCGGGTGGCAAGGCCTCAGAGGGGCCTGCCACCCACAAATTAAAAACCCCGCGCGGTGTTCCCGCGCGCCTTCCAATGTCGAAAGGGGAGAGCGGTGAGGCTCTCCCCTGGGGACGACAGGTGGTCGGGTCCGTTTGACCCGGCCCGCACCCACACGCCTGCTATGGATGACAATTCTTTTAAGAGCTCCCAACAAGCCCCTTCATTGGGTGAGAGAGGGAACACCCCAGGTTTTTTAGTGGGTATACCAGCGCTCTGGGGAGTCCCACACACCCCGCCGGTGCCGTCCCCTAGCCGGTGGATAGGGCATCAAGCATTTTTCCTGGGTACCAAGAAAAAAAATAGGTAGGTAAGGTTGGTAGGTAAAAAATAAGGTTGGTAGGTATGTAACTAAAACAATAAATTAAACGCTAAACGTTAGTTTACGTTGCTAATTTTTTTTATTATTGTTACAGTAATCCTCTAATGGTTTAGTTAATAAGTAGCGAAAAAATTTTTTTTGAAAGTTTCACATCAAACCTTGAGAATTTTAATAATTTTTTTACCCTACTGTATATCCGAGACACGCTGTGGACATTACCGGTCGTCATCCCACTACTTCGTAAGTGATTTTATTCTGTGCATATTCAATCTTTGTTAAATGGTGGTTAAGTTCAGTACACTGTAGGTATTAAAAACTAAACTGAAATAAAAGGCGATACAATGTAAGTATATTGTGTTATTTATAAAAACATATTAAAATTTTATTATTTCACATTAATCTTATTAGTTTCGACGCAATACGGGTATCTTCGGTTTTAGCGGTTTCGATTGTCCTTGTTGTGACGCCAACGGTTTGTATGCCGGCTTGGAAGCCGGTTTTTCTTGCGGTTTTCCTGCTGCTGCCTTAAATTGTTTATTAATTTTGTCGTCAAGTTGTTTTATTAATTGTTGTGCTTCGTTAGCTTTGCGTTTTAAATTGTTTATAGTACCGTTTTCATTCGTCGTCCTCTTTTTTAATTCTGCTAAATCAGTTACCATGTTATTTATATATAAATTTTCTTGTACTATATCATGTTTTAATTGTGCAATGACACTCTCTACATTTGTTATTTTGGATTTAATTGTTTCTACTTCGCATTTGTCTTTCGTGATATATTTATTTTCGGGATGTATTTTTTTTTATTTGTGGTTGTAATTGCTCGGTCTGTTGTTCCAATGCAGTTTGATCATATATATCCTCTTTTCCTACTTGACGTATTGATCTACTTGCGACTTCTATTTCTTCTGTTATCGGTTCCGCTTGTCGTTCTCTTCTGTTATCTTAGACGGATGTTATAGGTAGATGTCCCAAGATAATTTCGGAGAATTTGTGATCACTCATTCTGTATCCCATGACTAATGGATTTGGTTGTGGATTTCTCATAGCAGTGAATAGGTTGTTTTGTCAATTTTAGACTTGTTATTTTTAGATTATGATTAATAGTTTAATTGAATATTATAATACTTTGGTAGACATTAGAAAATATTTAGTAAAAAAGGGACGTAGCTGATATAAAGGCAAGGTTAAATGAATCCCAGTATATTTTTGATAAATGTAATCAATTATTATTAGTATTAGAAAATAAAAAAGACACCAATTTGACATCGGCATTAGATATTTTTCAAAACATTAGTAAGATATATAAGGAAATAGGTAGTTTATGTGTATATCCAGTTAATGAAAATTTAGCAAAAATGGAGTTTGATCTCAAAGTGGCGTGTAGTTTGATTCCAGTATTAGACGGCGCTGAGGATACAACCAAACGGCTAATAGACTCTGTTGAGATGTACGCAGATATGCTCGATTCAAAAGGTGAGACCTTGTTAATCACATTTGTTCTCAAAAATAGACTATCAGAAAGTGCAAAATTACGTTTGTCTAACACATACAAAACTATACCACAGCTAATAATTGATTTGAGACAGCATCTTTCACCGAAAAATCCTTTATAGCAGTACAGACAAGGTTACAAAATATTCAACAGGGGTCAAGGTCAATTGAAGTATATGGCACTGAGATTGATAAATTATTAACAGATTTAACTATGTCTCAAACCGATGGTAACCCTGATACTTTCAAGGCATTAAAACAAATCAATGTAAAGCTTGCAATAAAACGTTTTTTAGAGGGTTTACGCAGCTCGAAGCTAAGTACTATTACTGCTGCTCGAAATTACTCCAACTTGAAAATTGCCATCCAAGCAGCAAAAGATGAAGACAGCACCTCCTTCTAGCCATCATCAGGTAACATATTACACATATCTAGAAATGGGCATAGTTCACCCAAAACGACACACTTGCAAGGTTATCCGCATCAAAGAGGTAGTTTTCGTGGTCAGTACTATAATAACAATTACAATCGTGGTCAGTACTATAGTAACAATTACAAGCCAATATTAATTTAAAAACAGATGTTTTAACGCTTACAAATTTAGGAAAAACATATAACTTAAATTTTATTGATGAAAAAGAAAGATTTAAAAATACATTAACTATTCCAGCACGATCTGAGTCGATACATTTTATTTATGTTAACCAATCTATGGATGATGAAGTTATTGTTTGTGGGAAAGAGCTGACGATGGATGTGTTTGTGGCAAACGCGATAGCAAAAGTAAGAAATAATAGGATTCCTGTAAGAATTCTTAATGTCAGTGAAAAAGACATAACTATACCAACTTTTATTCCTAACTTGCAATCGTTGCATGATTATGATATTTGTCAATTCAATGATAACAATGTAGACGTACCTAGACTAAATAATTTATTATCTGAACTACAGTTAAATGACCTTAATGAAAAAGACAGGGAATCCATAGAAACGATATGTGCTAAATATGCAGATGTTTTTTATGTAAATGTAAACTGACAACTACTAACATTTATGAACAGTCAATAGTCGTAAAGACAAATTGTACTCCGGTTTATACTAAGCCATATAGGTTACCACAGGCGTTAAAACCAGAAATAAATAAGCAAATAAATAAAATGATAGATAATTATATGATAGAAAAGGCAAACAGTGAATGGTCAAGTCCAGTTTTATTAGTACCGAAGAGAAATAAAGAAAGCACTGAAAAGAAATGGCGATTAGTTGTGGACTATAGAAAAGTAAATGAAATGATTTGTAATGATAAATTTCCACTGCCCAATATAAATGAAATATTAGATTCTCTTTCGGGGGCTATTTATTTTAGTCATCTTGACCTTTACCAAGGTTACTATCAAGTGACCTTGGAACCTGCTAGTCATAGATTAACTGCTTTTACTACAAATACAGGCCAATATCAAATGAAACGGTTACCAATGGGGCTTAAAACGAGTCCTAATGCCTTTAGTCGTATGATGTCAGTGGCTATGTCTGGGTTGACATACGACAAATGTCTATTATATCAAGATGATATTGTTATTATAGGAAGAAATCTAGTATCCCATAACCAAAATCTGATGAGCGTTATGAAACGATTAAGGAAAGTAAATCTTAAATTAAATCCACAAAAATGTGATTTTTTAAGAAAAGACCTACTTTATCTAGGGCATGTCGTTTCAGGCAAAGGAGTTTTACCGGATCCAGAAAAAACAAAGGTATTAAAAAATTACCCTACTCCTAAAAATGTCGAAGAAGTTAAACGTTTTGTAGCTTTCTGTAATTATTACCGTAGATTTATAAAATCATTTTCAGAAATAGCAATGCCTCTTAATAAGTTATGTAGAAAAAATGAAAGTTTTATTTGGTCAGAAGAATGTAAAAATGCATTCAATTTTCTAAAACACGCTTTAATTTCTTCACCAATTCTACAATATCCTGATTTTAGGGAAAGTAACGATTTTATATTACAAACAGACGCTTCAGGTATTGCCATTGGTGCAGTATTGTGCAATAAAGATCTTAGACCAGTAGTATACGCAAGTAGACCATTAAATAAAGCAGAAAAGAATTACCCTACGATACAAAAAGAACTTCTAGAAATCGTTTGGTCTGTTAAATATTTTAGGCCTTACTTGTATGGACGAAAATTTACTATCATGGCAGATCACAAACCTTTAGTTTATATCTTTGGAATAAAA
Organism: Catocala sponsa; assembly: GCA_963564715.1. Taxonomy (NCBI): domain Eukaryota; kingdom Metazoa; phylum Arthropoda; class Insecta; order Lepidoptera; family Erebidae; genus Catocala; species Catocala sponsa. The sequence continues at coordinate 6,603,292 of OY751337.1, forward strand.
GATCCTTCTAGCAGACTCCTTAAATTTCGATTAGCTATGGAAGAATATGACTTTAAGATTGTGTACGTTAAAAGGGAAAGAAAATATTGTTGCAGATGCTTTATAGACAATTTCTTTAACATCAGATGACCTTAAGAGTATGCATGAGCAAGTTGTAGCTGTGTTGACTAGGGCTCAGAAGAAAAGGATGAATGATATGGAGGAAAGTATGAAGAATGATGAGAAAACGGAACTTAGTAAATCCACCAACACGAGGCCTGATCAACCAAGGGTTGTGGATATATTAAGAAAACCGTGTGAAGCAGTAGAAATGTGTTTTATTGAAAGTAGAGACTTAAAAAGACTTAGAGTTGAAAATATGATAACTGAAGAATCAGAATGTTTTGCTTTTGTTTCAAGTAGAAAAATGTTATTTATAAATCTTGATTTTAAGGCGCAATTTTCGCGAGCCAAATTTGTGCATAAATTAAGATTATTTTGTGAGAAGATAGGTATTAATGAAGTTTGTATAATAAAATATGAAGATAATATAGATTTTATAAAGAATTTGTGTGAGGAAGTAGCATCTTTGTGTGAGGAAGTAGCATCTCTCACGCAGTGGTCCGGACCAAGAATTTGTATATTACGGGGAATAAAAAGAATTAGTGAAAATAATGTAAAAGCTATTATTATAAATGACTTTCATTTATTGCCATCTAGTGGCCATGCTGGGGTACGCAGGATGGTTAATACTATAAAGAAACGATACTATTGGCCAAGTATTGAGAAGGACGTCCAAGAATTTGTTAAAAATGTAGACAATGTCAAAAATTTAAATATTTTCGATACATAAAAGAACCGATGGGAATTACAACAACGGCATCCTCGGCATTCGATAAGATTTATTTAGACGTAGTAGGACCTTTGGATAGGGACATCGATAGTAATTGCTATATACTGACTATACAATGTGAACTAACAAAATTTGTCCAAGCAATTCCTCTTAAAAATAAAGAAACTGTGTCCATTGCAGATGCATTTGTTAGACAGTTCATATTAAGGTTCGGTATTCCTGGGACAATAGCAACAGATCGAGGTACTGAATTCATTTCTTCAACTATGGAACAGGTTTGTAAAATTCTTCATATTGATAAATTATCCTCTACAGCGTATCATCACCAGTCCATAGGAGCTCTTGAAAATGCGCACAAGACCTTGGGTGCATTTTTAAGGATCCAGTGTAAAAATGACACATACACTTGGAGCTATTGGTTACCGTTTTGGTGTTTTAGTTTTAACAACACAGTCCATTCTGAAACTAATTATACGCCATACGAACTTGTATTTTGTAAACTCTGTAGAATACCTAATAGAATCGGTGAAAAAGTAGAACCATTATATAATAGTGATGACTATCCTTTACAACTAAAATATAGGTTACAGTGAGCACATGCCGATGCAAAGGAAAAATTACTAAGTAATAAACAAAAACGTAAATGTTTGTATGATAAATCTATTAACTCTATGAAATACGATAAAGATGATTTGGTGCTCTTGAAAAATGAAACAGGTTGAAAATTAGATGTCATACATGAAGGTCCCTATAAAATTATAGAAGATTTAGGTTGTAATGTTGAAATATGTAAGAATAATAAAATAGAACTAGTTCATAAGAATAGGACTAGACCTTACTACCAATAATATTAAGACTACATGTAATGTAATTCTAATTACCTTTTAATATTAATTTTTTACTTTTATATAAATATCATTCTTTAAATGCAGTTAGAAAAGTGATTAGGTACATAAATAGAAATAGTACTATAATAGTATTGTATAAGGGGTAGAATTTACTGTTTTAGAAAACCGTAGTTAGTTTAGATACTTTTGTTTGTGTAATTTGGTAATACATAAAAAATATATATATTTATATCTTAAATATTTTTTTTCTTATGCCCCGGGAGGTGAAGTGTGTGTGTATAAGAGTGTAAGCTTCTTTACTTTAGAATATGTAATAGGTATGCTCTTTTAGTTTGTAAGTATCAAATAATATGCTTAGTTTGTAGTTTACGCTAATGCGCACTGTATTTTATAATTCATTTAATGCAATATACGGCTTTCTATAGAAGTGGTTGTCTGTTTATTAATAGCTAAAAATCCCTAACATTACAGTAGCGTTGTAATATTGTTTTGTACTCGCTATTAATGCCGGTACATAGGAGTACTTTTCGATACTTTCTTTTTTAACTGTATGTGATGTTGTATCATATATACCGTTATGATACCAGTATTCTAATCGGTTGTTCCTTGACAAGTTGCTCCCATTGTTTCTCCGTCTACTTCTATCTATGTTGATTGTTGGTTTAGAAGTCCATACTGCATTAAAACCTATTTTGCATAACATAGGACAAGCCTTTACAAATCCAAAAATTAATAAAACATATAGAAGCATTTTCTTTACCTATTTTTGTTGGTAGAATCATAGAACCTCGATATCTCCAAAGGTTTAGAAGATAGTGACATTCACGCCTATATCTATGGCGAAAAGTAATTAATTCACAATACTACACACATAACTCGCCTATATTCCCAAAAGGGAAGGCCGATATGCATTACACCCACAAAATACTAGATAAACTCCATATCGTCAGCATAACTTATATTATTGATACACCTACCATCAATGTGACATCCGATTCCAGTACTGCTGAGTCTGTCTATCAGATTGTTTATATACAAATTGAAGAGCGCTGGAGAGGTCAACCCCCCCTGTCTAGGGCTTGGAATATTCGCACCTTCGAATATTTCGAATAATACCGAACCTACTATTCGAAGTATTCGAATATTACGAATATTTCGAATACTTAGGAAATTATCCGATTTTCAGGTATAAATGAAACAAAAGTTTAAAAAACGTATACGTTTATTTTTTCTTCTAAACGTAAATCAGTATTTTTTTAATTTGTCAACATAAAACGCAATTATTAAAATTAGTAGATACCTACTTAACAAAAAATTAATCAACAATCTTAATGAAACATCAGACATTACAATTATTTAAAATGACTATTTCTCTGGTAATGGCCTTTTTTTCTTTTTTATCGCGTGGGAATGCATTGGCGCATACCCCTCTGCAAGGGCAGGTGGAGGGATTATGTCAGACTCACCCGGGAAAAGATAGAGATATCCCGGTAATACCGACTAAACCTACCACGGTGTTTCTTCTCACAATCTATGGCCGGGGCGCAGGGATCACTCGCGCATTCATTCTGCAGCCCCGGCAGATTTGGGCCGCTACTTGGTCGTGGAGGCCTCGTCGCATTTTTCGTAACACTTATTCATAGACAGGTGCGCGCGGAACACGACGCGTCATCGTCACGGACCTGTTTCTGCAAGGGCGACAGACTGCCCAGGCCAGCACTCATGGGGGCCGGAGATCGTTTAGCGCCCTTCGGCGCCCGGTGCGTGGACTACGGGCCGGGAAGCTGGTCCTTGGTGGTTCCGCCTCCCGTTCCCTTTCCGCCACCTCCTTAGCGAACATTACTACCTCGCAGAAGGAAGTGGTGGCTACCCATGCGCTCTCGCACCTGACCATAGACATGGCCGGTAGCGAGAGACGCTCCACTTCTACTGCTGCGATGAGATCACGACGCTCTTCAACCCAGGCTGGGCACTCTTCAAGGGTATGCTGCGACGTGTCCTCGGGGCAGTCCTCGCAGTAATGGCACCAGGACGACTCCTCTCGGCCGATGCGACATAGGTACTTCCCGAAGCAGCCGTGCCCCGAGAGAACCTGCGTCGTCCGGAAGGCGAGAGCATCAAAACGCCTCTTCAGCCACTCCTCCATGAGGAGTCTTATCGCCGCTATCGCAGCGTGCCCTCTGGTAATGGGACCTGAGAAAAGATATGCAGTCGAAGGTTCATCATTAAGTGTAGTTCGAAGGTGATTGCATGTTAATCTGCAAGACGAAAACACTCTCTCAGCCTCCACACTAGTCAGAGGGATCGTCAAGACGAATAAAGTTGACAAAATGGCGCTAACCATTAATTTATCTCATTATTATTTATACGACTGTAAAACATCTGTTTTAAATAAAAGACCGAATAATGACGTTGATACTTGGTACTACTTACATGATTGAATCCAACTAGGTAGGTATACTTTTTCTTCACAGTAGATATAAGTAATAAATCGCAAGCAACTGCTCTATTAAATAAAACTCAAATCGTAACAATTTGTAAACTCACGCGCATGACTTATCACAGCAGACAGAAGCATAGGCATAATTATTTGACAGTTTTCATAATTATTTCTTCTTTCATTTCGCAAAAGTTTGAAAACGTGCATTGGTTATTTTTTAATGGGTATTCGAAATATTCGAATACCTGAGTTAAAAAAAATCGAATAGTAAATCAGGCGAATATTCGAATAAAACGAATATTCTAATATCAAGCTCTACTGACACGACACAAAGGCGCGCGTGGAAACACGTACGCCGGGCCGCCTCTCGGACCTGGTGCTGAACGGATGGCGGGCAGGCCCACGAAACCCACCACCCTAAGGTGAAATTATAATGACTTCCTATTTTAAGTTGTAAAAATGTTAACATTATACATTGACGTAAAAATATGTAAGCCCATCGGGTAGAATTTTGATCTCACTAATAAATTGTAACACCTTATTTTATCACCAAAAATCACACGAATAAATGATTTGATTTGATTTGAAATAGGATAACATATTATACAAATCTGGAAAAAAACTCTAAATAAATTAAAAATAAGAAAATAATTGTTATTTTATTTTGTTAACAAATGCAAACGAATTTTGTAATTAAAGCAATCTTGTACCGTGTTATACGGTTTGTCAATCAACCAGTTATGTAATTTGTGTTTAAATATTTTAAATTCTGGTATGTCCAAACCTAAAGTGGTACTTTATTGTATATCTTTAATGCCATACCAAATAAACTTTTATCAAAGAGAGTAGTTTTATGAGGTAAGTAGTAGAATATTTTGTATATTTCTCTTTGATGTGAGCTCGCCAAATAAAAATTATGTCTTTTTACAATAAAACTACAACTTCACAAACGTTAAGATTATAATTTTTACATATTTGCTACATACTTTGCAACTTGAAATTGTAACGTAGGTAATCAAATATTATTATACGCGTTTACATAAAGTATCGTATGATTATTTATAATGAAGCCAATATCACAAACCGATGATGGTATCGCTTCGACTGCCAACCTGACCGAGGCGACATTAAATATAAGAAAACAGACATTAATATAATTATTCTTCATTAGTAAATTGGATGGTCAAAGGATTTTTTTCACAGATAAAATAGCTTTGGACGTAACAATGGATATGTTTAAACTTCCCTGTTCTTGGATGTATGTATGCACACGAATTATAGGATTTCTCTGGTTTGCTGTCACTCTCCCATACGTTGTATATTTGTTCCACAAGTTCACCTGGAAAATAGCACGATTTTAGACGCTTACTCTATAGCATGCTACTGTGCAAATCTCTTAAAGCCAGAGAACGTAAATATAACATGGAAGCAGCACTTTCATAGTAACTACAGTAAACAGTAGTTGTGGTGTCAATAATAAATTGACACCACAACTACTTACTCATCTCTACTACTCATAAATTGACGTTTTAGCTGTTCTGTTCCACAGATTATTTACTTGCAGTCAATGTCAAGAACTGAACCATTGATATAATTGATGACTGACTAAAGCAATGGTCAAAAACCTGTGCGGTGTGCCTACCACTTATACATTAGCACCTTATACCTTGGCAGATAGGCGTGATTCTTTAAGTATATAGTATTATTAATATTATCAAGTAACTATTATTATTATTATTTTATTTATATAGTCAGTCATACATCGTGTAATGGCTGCAATACCTTGATGATTGAGTTGAGTCTCTTGTAGATATTTTCTCATAGGCCCAATTCTGTCTGAACCTAGCTATTAACCTAAATGTAGCTTCAGTAACTAAGTATACTCGTAGTGACTTTAGTAAGTTACTGAAAGTTATAGATTTTAACAATCATAAGTGTTGCTTTGTGATTTCAATGATATTTGACTATGACTTTGACTATATTTACCATGAACACTTATCCAGGTGCCATTTCCCGTCCAGCTTAGGAGGCCTGTCATCATATATCTACTCTTATCATTGATATTTCTTACAAACACCTGTGCTTCGTTTAAGTCGTTAACGATAGCTAAGTATCCGCCTTCAGCAATACATATCCTGAATGCTTCTGTCCAATTCTTCATCTGATAGTGATACTTATAACAGCTGCCTGTAGACTCTTCGAACATATATTCTGTAAGTTTCAAGTAATTTGATTTATTTGAGGAATGAGTGAGTAGTGGCCCTACAAAGTCAATGATCGTTATAACAAAAGTCAAAGTCGCTATTATTTTGTTGGTAAGTAAATCAAATATTTAAATAAAATTATCAATTATTTTAATAACGTTACGCCTTGTGGCCTGTTCTGAGTTGATGAGGTACATATAGTAAATGTGGCAAAATGTCTTAAGGCTCCTGCAATAGTAAGGTTTACCGTAGCCTTTGGAGGATGCTTCGCGAGGCTATTGGAATCAAGAAACATCCTAATTTCAATAGAGAAGATGGTTGGAATGTACCACCAGCTTGGGATCCAGTAATTCAAATAGTCAAACCCAAGAAGAAGCAAACCACAGCTAGACTTCATGATACTTTAAGCTCATTCTACGTAATTAGAAACACCCATGATTAAATTATTTTCGGGTACATTGAAATAACTACACTGGAACATTGAGACAACTACCATCTTAGTCTCCCCGTGACTATGGCTGCTGAAAAGCAACCGAAACGTCGTGGAAAGTGTAAACATAAATAAAAATAGTATAATAGTATAGTAATAGTATAAATAGTTTTAATAGTTTCAATAATGTAATTAGCTTAAAAATTAGTAAAGTTCAATAGTAATAGTAGTGTAACAGTTTTAAAAATTTTGTAATAAAGTGTTCAATAAACCACGCGACAAAATCCGTATATAGTAGTTTAATTTCAACTAATAATTATAATACAAAATAATTACAAAACTGATTTAAGCATCGTAGAATTCGTCATTCTTTATACGGGTTTTATCATGATAAAATAAGTAAAATGTAGTTCATTTTCAATAATAATAATAATAAATTATTTACCAAAAATAATTGCAATTAAGTACACTTACAAATAATATTGGTGAAAAAATAATATTTTATAAACAATAAAAAGTAAGTGTTTTGTTGAACTCTGGTACCCAATATAAGATCTAACTTGTGTTATGGGTACCAGTGCTCTTCAGTAACACGTCATACATGGCATATACCATTGGCAATGTCAAAGGTATGTGAGTGTGCTTATGTGTGTGTGTGTGTATGTGTGTATGTGTGTGTGCGGTGCGTGTATGTTGTGAAGTGTGTAGCGTGTGCATATATATCAGTTCATACATATATCTTTTATTTTATTAAACTTTCTGTCTCATCATAATTTTGTGTCTGTAACCATTTTTAAACTTTTGCCTTGCATTCTTTTAAAGTGAGGGAATCAATTTTGCAATGTTTATTAATCATAATTATTGTAAATGTGACCACTAATAATCCCAAAATGTCGACGAGCTAGAGCTGTTCTAAAATTGAGAGAAGGACATACTCTATAAGATGTACGTCTGTTGATAACATTTGCATCATTGTAATCTAATATCATAATATTTGCGTAAACGTAAAACAGCATCTATACAGATAAATAAAATTGAAGTGTCTGTTTGTAATGTCAGAAAACAGCTGTTTACCAAAGGAAAGTATATGGTATTTATATCAAAAATCAAGTTTAATATTTTTTGTCTGTCTGTTTGTTCCAACTCATCTCTGAAGCAGCTGGACCGATTTTGATGGTTCTTTCACTGGCAGATAGCTGATGTTATAAGGAGTAACTTAGGCTACGTTTATTTTAGAAAATTAGGATTTCAAGAAAAATAAATTTCACACGGGCGGTGACAGCTAGTACCTAATGAAATAAAATGAAAGGAATGCACATGGTAGGCATGTCATCTGCTGGGAATTCTCTAAATCACAAAATTAATTCTTCATAACTGTTAATTTATGACATCAATAAATAAATGATTTTCGACTGTGATTTTGATTTTGATTTTGACTTTAAGCTATAATGCTTACCTTTATCATATGTTCCGCACTCAGTTAACTTCATATCATTTTTTTGTTTCTTGTAGCAAACATAGGGTAGCCGGGCGGTGCACGGCACAACGTGTATGCTGCTACCGTCCATGCTCAAACATCGTCCATCATTCGTATCTAGGCTTTCATACATTCCCATAAGAGGCATATCTTCAAGGGGCACTCCTAAAATGAATATGAAGGTAAATATGACTTGTGGGTATAGCTATCAGAATATCTCGGTAGCGCAGTTGTAATGGATACTAAAATAGGGTAGTTGACTCACAATTTTGAATTAATCAAGTAGTTACATTACCCGAACCATTAGAATTTTACTCCAAAATAAAAGAGATAAGTACAAGCGTTTCAAAGCTATACTCGTTTTATTTAAGTATTTAACTAAAGGTACACAATCTTGATGTGTCTTTTTTATCCAAAAACTCAGTTTGAAAATAAAATGCTGCTAAAGATCAATGCAAATAGAACAATAAAGATTATTTAATCAATCGAACTGATAGTTTAAGCAGCAGTTTATTTGTTTAATATGTATTTATGTAAAAAGTCACATCAAAATTGTTCACCTTTATTTAATTAAATACCTAAACAAACCGTGTAAGTAGTAGGGGTAAATGTCAAATGATCGAAAAAGAATGCACTATACAAACTGTGACGTAACCGCTATTTAAACAGTGCCGTCCGAGAGAGATAGTGACATATCCGTAAACAGCCCACTTTCTTAAATCCTTATTTAAAATACTGATTACTTCCTTCTTTTACAATTAATTTCGATACTGTTTATACAAATAGATTTCATTTATTTGCCACTTGTTCTTTGTATAAAATAATGTACAAAATTAAACACAATTAACAACCCTATTGTGCTTAAGGTCCATTCGATACCTAGGTCGAGGAAAGTAATATCAAGATTATCTGTCCAGAAAATTTCTGTAGCTCGCAGATTGGAGCTGTACCCGGACGGCAACAAGTTTGTCTTCTATTACTTGTGACCCAAACCATCACTGGCAAAATATGGGTGTAAAACACTTCTAACTATACCTTCTGAAATAAACGCGTGAGTCTATGTATTAAGTATATGTGTATATCTATGAAATTTGTATTTTTGTTAAAAAACATCCACATCTATTTAAAAAACTGGGAGATATGGAAAGTAGTCGGACGAGACACAAAAGCAGGCTTAAACAGCCTCAAATTAAACTAGAACTGTTCAAGAGAAACACATATTGTATGGCTATAAAATTATACAACAATCTTCCAAATAGTCTTAAAAACTTACCATTCAAACAATTTCGCACAAAGCCATACAAAACACTACAGGAAAAAATATATTATCACGTTCATGAATACTTAGAGGACAAAATAATAATTTGATTAAATGAATAATTTAATATGTTTGCATGATTATACTAAGTTTTTATATTTATTTTCTATGTATTTTCTCTATATGTTCACCTCTCAATAATATCCTTTTGACATCAATGATAATGACATAATATAATTATCTAATATAAAATGTTGTATGTTTTTTATACTATAAATAATTATATAGAATTGTATAACTGTGTGACATCAAACTAGAAGAAGAAATCCTGTATTATTTTTCAATATTTATGACATTTTAAATTTGGACATTATCAATACAATAATATGACTGTCTATATTTTAATTGTAAAATATAAATAAATGTTAGGTGTAATTTACTACAATTGCATGATAATAATAAGAAAGTAATAAATAATTAATTTTGATTGATTTGATTATAGATTGTCTGAACAAACTATATTTGCACGCCTGTAATGGCAGAATATGCTGTACAATATATAATTTAAGAGCCTATATATCACCATATTCTTGGAAATAAAGTTATTATTATTATTATTATTATTCTAAGATTATACGTATAATTATTGCTTCGTTAGGATCACACAAGTAAAAGCTTTCATTTTCCAGATGCAATAATGTCCTCCAAACTGAATAGCGGTCTAGGATCGGTAGGCTATCTGCGTAGGTGATATTAAAATGCACAATGCACAAGTATGCGCGTAAATACGTAAGTAGGTACTGTACTGTCTATTCCGTAATTCTCAAAATCGGGCGGGATGGCAATCTGACACGAGCAGAAAGAGATCAGGCGCGAGACCAACAGCTTTACCATATTATTATTTTCTCAATATATCGTGCTTTTTTTAAATTGCTACTATGCTTCTAAACGTAAATGTAAACTATGAGATCAATTTTATTTTGCATGCTTTATGGCTGGATATGGCAATCCTATATCTAATTATTAAAACATCATACCAATTTCCGCAATAAACGATTTTGAGTTTAAGCTTTAGGTGCTTTACGAGGCACGGCGTGTGTAACACCGCCAAGTTCCTAACTCCGGGCTACTATTGAAATCTTCGTGGGAGTTCGAGGGTTAACGATAAATACCAACCTTCTTCAGACACAAATGTTTTGTTCTCGAACCTTGCGTTAGCGCCTATGAAGAACGAAGTCTTATTGAATAATGTCTTCAATTCGTACTGTAGATCTTCTGTAATGGGAGATGCCAATATCGCACCTGAAATAATCAAAACATAGTTATTATACGATTTGATCTGTATTCTTGTCTGATTATAGGAACGTAGAGTAACACGCATATTCAAACATAAATTTTTCATGGTAGGCATCTACCATGAAAATGTGAATCCGAAACTTCAGGCCAAATGAAAATAACTTGCAACGACGTTTCTTCGGATTTATTTCTTTTAAAATGACATTACTTTGTTGTTCGGACTGCTTCATGGAGGGTTAAGGACAATCAATAGGTTACGTATCGAAATTCCGTATACATTTTGGAATACATAAATTATGTGTTTCACGGTACTAACAGTCGGCTCGAAACTTGGACATTTACACGTTTCATGGTAGGCTACTAGCTGGTCTACATTTGATATTATTTTACCTCATTTAATTATGCCAGACATACCTTCCATAACGCATTGTTGAAGAGCTTCCTCCCAAGTTGCCACAACTCTATGAGCCTTCAACCATCCGTTGATGTGAGACCGATATAGATACCTGCCCTGAGCGACATCTGGGAACAAACATAAATGGAAAATTATGCTATACTAAGGGGGTAGAGACCAAAGTACAAGACTTCCAGACCAAAAATCCATCATGGCGGTCAATCTAAGCGGGGTTTGGCTATTTGCGCAGGAGATATTATAGCGCACAAAATAGTATTTGTTCCCTCAATCTCATAGTATGATGGAACGTCTGACACGACCGGCGAGACATCAGGCGCTAGACCAACGGCTTTACATGGTTTCCAAAGCACGCAGGTGTGATACACCGCCAACTTTCCATCTCCGGGCTGCTATTGAGTACTTGTTGGCAGCAAAATCTAGTAATTTTTGTTGGCCTGATGTGGATGTTTAACCCGAAACCTCATACTCAGCAGTCGCATATACTACCGGTGCAACACCAAGGTATTAGCTAAGTAGATACAGAATATAAGAGAAGTAGGATACACAAGGGTGTAATGCAAGTACTGACTTACAGGAGATTGCAACTAAATACCCCTGTGTTGTTTTACTCCGTTGTGTACGTACTACGCGCGAAAGGAGATACAGTAATGCTGGGGCTATATTAGCGGGCTACGGCGAATATTTCTGTTAACGTGATGAGTGTGGCCGGCTAGATCGTTCCAACGCGTTGTATTCGGGTGAAGACGATGTATTATCGAGGCATTGTCGGTAAACTGGCGCGCATCAAAGGGATATGGCGCGCTAATATTCGCTTCGGTGGCTACACCTACATGACTTTAGTGTCGTCGTTCAAATTTTGAAGCAGGACGTACGTGCTTGTGTTTTTTTGTACACTATGGGGGGAGTAACGAAAAAGTGTTGGAGATCATTCAATTTTATGAAACTGAGAGTATTATAAATTATGGAATCCTAATAACCCCGACCACAAAAAAACTACTTGGTACATAATGCGTGGGTTAGAAGTAAAAATAAGCTCAGTTGGCCTACAGTAGAAGAAATGAAGAAGAAAAAGATTCTTTGAAATCATACCACCGAGCCCATCTCAGTAAAATTAAGAAATCGATCAATGACACGAGAGACATGAATCTTCGCCCGCTTAAAATAGACAAGAATATCGCGTATACATGATGTTTTTAGCGCGCCAACGCGACATGAATCTTCGCCCGCTAATGTAGACCTAGCATAACACAGATACGTGAGAAGAACAATTTCGGAACCAATTGGCGTAGCGTTAGAATAGATCGCAATATAATAGTGTTTGAGTTGTTGAAGTTGGCGTCTCGCTTCCGCTACTGCGCCGAGTGTTGTGGGTTCAATCCCCACACAGAACAAAAATTTGTGTGATACAACTAGTGAGTGTGCGTGTTGCTTGTATCCGTTGTTTGAATGTTTACCTTCGCGACGAAGAAATAATTTTAGTGCGAGAGTAGTCATTTCAAATATAAATAGCTTTATTTGCTAAGAATGCAGCTAATACAATAAGATGTTACAACTATACGAAAATCTTTAAAATATATTTACAGTACTCATTTTAAAACTAATTTTCTAATATATATTTACAAATGTATTAAAATAGATAACATAATTACAAAAACACTAATAATTATAATCTATATATATTACGTGAAGCGAAAATTTTGGATCCCTTTTTACGAAAATTGCGCGGACGGAGGAGTATGAAATTTCGCACACTTATAGTTTATACAGAGAAGAAGTGACGAATGCTAATATTTTTTAAAATTATGTGTAAAAATACATTAAATTAATGAAAAAACACTACACGCACACAACCATGCATTTGACACACGCAGTCGAAGCGCGTAACGATGGTTACATATATCAATATACGAGTATAATGACATGACATAATATATATCAGTTGGTCGAATTTCGAGCACTAGGCGACCGCTAGTAATACTAAATAGGTATTTACAAAAATGATTTAGGCATCGTAGAATTCGTCATTCTTTATACGGGTTTTATCATGATAAAATACGTAAAATGTAGTTTATTTTCAATAACAATAATAATAATTTATTTATGAAAAAAAAATACAATTAAGTGCACTTACAAATTACAAATAAATAAAATTGAAGTGTCTGTTTGTAATGTCAAAAAACAGCTTTTAATCAAATGAAAGTATTAGGTACTTCTATCAAAAATCAATTTTTGTATTTTTTGTCTGTCTGTTTTGTTCCAACTTATCCCTGAAGCACCTGGACCGATTTTGACGGGACTTTCACTGGCAGATAGCTGTTGCTATAAGGAGTAACTTAGGCTACATTTATTTTAGAAAATTAGGATTTCAAGACAAATAAATTTCACACAGGCGTGACAGCTAGTAATGAAATAAAATGAAAGAAATGCATATGGTAGGTATGTCATCTGCTGGGAAGTCTCTAAATCACAAAATTAATTCTTCATAAGTCTTAAAATATGAGCTAAATAAATAAACGATTTTCGACTGCGATTTTGATTTTTATTTTGACTTGGATTTTGACTTTAAGCTATAATGCTTACCTTTATCATATGTTCCGAACTCAGTTAACTTCATATTCTTTTTTGTTTCTTGTAGCAAACATAGGGTAGGCGGGCGGTACACGGCACGATGTGTATGCTGCTACCGTCAATGCTCAAACATCGTCCATCATTCGTATCTAGGCTTTCATACATTCCCATAAGAGGCATATCTTCAAGGGGCACTCCTAAAATGAATATGAAGGTAAATATGACTTGTGGGTATGGCTATCAGAATATCTCGGTAGCGCAGTTGTAGTGAATATTAAAATAGGGTAGTTGACTCACAAATTTGAATTAATTAAGTAGTTACATTACCCGAACTATTAGAATTTTAATCCAAAATAAAAGAGATAAGTACAAGCGTTTCAAAGCTATACTCATTTTATTTAAGTATTTAACTAAAGGTACACAATCTTGATGTGTCTTTTTATCTAAAAAATCAGTTTGAAAATAAAATGCTGCTAAAGATCAATGCAAATAGAACAATAAAGATTATTTAATCAATCGAACTGATAGTTTAAGCAGCAGTTTATTTGTTTAATATGTATTTATGTAAAAAGTCACATCAAGATTGTTCACCTTTATTTAATTAAATACCTAAACAAACCGTGTATAGTAGTAGGGGTAAATGTCAAATGATCGAAAAAGGACGCACTATACAAACTGTGACGTAACCGCTATTTAAACAGTGCCGTCCGAGAGAGATAGTGACATATCCCCAAACAGCCCACTTTCTTACATCCTAATTTAAATGACTGATTACTTCCTTATTTTACAACTAATTTCGATACTGTTTATACAAATAGATTTCTTTTATTTGCCACTTATTCGTTGTATAAAATAATGTACAAAATTAATCACTATTAACAACTCTATTGTGCTTAAGGTCCATTCGATACCTAGGTCGAGGAAAGTAATATCAAGATTATCTGTCCAGAAAATTTCTGTAGCTCGCAGATTGGAGCTGTACCCGGACGGCAACAAGTTTGTCTTCTATTACTTGTGACCCAAACCATCACTGGCAAAATATGGGTGTAAAACACCTGTAACTACACCTTCTGAAATAAACGCGTGAGACCATGTATTAAGATTATACGTATAATTATTGCTTCGTTAGGACCACAGAAGTAATAGGTTTCATTTTCCAGATGCAATAATGTTCTCCGGACTGAATAGCGGTCTAGGCTCGGTAGGCTATCTACGTAGGTGATATTAAAATGCACAATGCACAAGTATGCGCGTAAACACGTGAGTAGGTACTGTACTGTCTATTCCGTAATTCTCAAAATCGAGCGGGATAGCAATCTGACACGAGCCGAAAGAGATCAGGCACGAGACCAACAGCTTTATCATGTTATTATTTTCAAAATATATCGTGCTTTTTTAAATTGCTACTATGCTTCTAAACGTAAATGTAAACTATGAGATCAATTTTATTTTGCGTGCTTTATGGCTGGATATGGCAATCCTATATCTAATTATTAAAACATCATACCCATTTCCGCAATAAACGATTTTGAGTTTAAGCTTTAGGTGCTTTACGAGGCACGGCGTGCGTAACACCGCCAAGTTCCTAACTCCGGGCTACTATTGAAATCTTCTTGGGGGTTCGAGGGTTAACTATAAATACCAACCTTCTACAGACACAAATGTTTTGTTATCGAACTTTGCGTTAGCCCCTATGAAGTATGAAGTCTTATTGAAAAATTTCTTCAATTCGTACTGTAGATCTTCTGTAATGGGAGATGCCAATAACGCACCTGAAATAATCAAAACATAATTATTATACGTTTTGATCTGTATTCTTGCCTGATTATAGGAACGTAGAGTAACACGCATATTAAAACATAACTTTTTCATGGTAGACATCTACCATGAAAATGTAAATCCGAAACTTC
Source organism: Catocala sponsa (assembly GCA_963564715.1). Taxonomy (NCBI): domain Eukaryota; kingdom Metazoa; phylum Arthropoda; class Insecta; order Lepidoptera; family Erebidae; genus Catocala; species Catocala sponsa. The sequence continues at coordinate 6,618,970 of OY751337.1, forward strand.
GGACCAAATGGAAATAACTTGCAACGACGTTCCTTCGGATATATTTCTTTTAAAATTACTTTACGTTTTTGTTCGGACTGCTTCATGGAGGGTTAAGGACAACCAAGAGGTTACGTATCGAAATTCTGGATATATTTTGGAATACATAAATGTGTTTATGTATTCCAAAATGTATCGGGTATTAACAGTCGGCTCGAAACTTGGACATTTACACGTTTCATGGTAGGCTACTATCTGGTTCACATTTGATATTATTTTACCTCATTAAATTATGCCAGACATACCTTCCATAGTGCATTGTTGAAAAGCTTCCTCCCAAGTTGCCACAACTCTATGAGCCTTCAACCACCCACCGATCTGAGGCCGATACAGATACCTGCCCTGCGCGACATCTGGGAACAAACATAAAACGAAAATTATGCTGTACTGAGGGAGTGGAGACCAAAGTATAAGACCTCCAGACCGAAAATCCGTCAAGGCGGTCAATCTAAGCAGGGTTTGGCTATTTGCGCAGGAGATATTAAAGCGCACAAATTTATTGTATTTGTTTCCTCAACCTCATAATACGATGGAACGTCTGACACGACCGGCGAGACATCAGGCGCTAGACCAACGGCTTTACGTGAATTCCAAAGCACGCAGGTGTGATACACCGCCAACTTTCCATCTCCGGGCTGCTATTGAGTACTTGTTGGCAGGAAAATCTAATAATTTTTGTTGGCCTGATGCGGATATTTAACCCCAAACATCATACTCAGCAGTCGCATATACTACCGGTGCGCCACCAAGGTATTAGCTAAGTAGATACAGAAAATAAGAGATGTAGGATACACAAGGGTGTAATGCAAGTACTGACTTACAGGAGATTGCAACTAAATACCCCAGTGTTGTTTTACTCCGGCGTGTACGTACTACGCGCGAAAAGAGATGCAGTAATGCTGGGGCTATATTAGCGGGCTACGGCGAATATTCCTGTTAACGTGATGAGTGTGGCCGGCTAGATCGTTGCAACGCGTTATATTCGGGCGAAGACGATGTATTATCGAGGCATTGTCGGTAAACTGGCGCGCATCAAAGGGCGCCAATATTCGCTTGGATGGCTACACCTACGTCACTTTAGTGTCGTCGTCCAGATTTTGAAGCGAAACGTACGTGCTTTTGTTTTTTTGTATACTATGGTGGGAGTAACGAAAAAGTGTTGGAGTTCATTCAATTTTATGAAACTGATAGTATTATATGGAATCCTAGTAACCCCGACCACAAAAAAATATCTAGTACATAGTGCGTGGGTTAGAATTAAAAATAAGCTCAGTTGGCCTAACGAAGAAGAAAAAGATTCTTTGAAATCATGCTACCGAGCCCATCTCAGTAAAATTAAGAAATCGATCAACGACACGAGATCTTTGCCCGCTTAATGTAGACAAGAACATCGCTTATGCCTGTACACGGCGTTTTTAGCGCGCCAACGCGACACAAATCTTCGGCCGCTAATGTAGACCTAGCATAACACAGATACGTGAGAAGAACAATTTCGGAACCAATTGGCGTAGCGTTAGAATAGATTGCAATATAATAGTGTTGAGTGGTTGAAGTCGGCGTCTCGCTTCCGCTACTGCGCCTAGTGTTGTGGGTTCGATCCCCACACAGAACAAAAATTTGTGTGATACAACTAGTGAGTCTGCGTGTTGTTTGTATCCGTTGTTTGAATGTTTTTCTTTGCGACGGAGAAATAAGTTTAGTGCGCGAGTAGTCCTTTCAAATATAAATAGCTTTACTAAGAATGCAACTAATACAATAAGATGTTACAACTATATGGAAAACACGTACTTACATTCTGCTTGTGTGGCATGCAAATTGGTAAGATTATTGAATTAACATAATATTATTTAAAATTTGTGAAACTAATGTACGTATTATATCTATATTTATGGTATCCAGTCTGAGGCAACTGAACAAAAAACAACGTATGAATATAACAATCTACATGTACGGTTTTTAAGCAAATTACGTGAGGAGTAATACAAAATTTATATAAAATGTTAGCTAGCTGTTTAAAAACACTTTGAATTAACACATACCTGCTGTAGTTGCTAGGAAGATGGCACCGATAATTAACAACATAATAAAGTGAGAAATGGCACACCAGACACAAGTGCTCTTACAGAGCGTTATTAATATTATATCCCCAACAAAACAAGTTTATATAAACTATTGAACTTTGTTATCAGTTTAAAATATTTCATCACCCTACCACAGGAGTGGCTTCACCCATGTGATAGGGTGATGTAACATTCAACAATAAATGGGTTATCACACGCCAAGAATTGTTAAATTTGATAAGCACGTTCAAACAAAAAATTAACAAAAGCTTAAATAACACAGTTGAAAAGAGACATATTTTTAATATCGTGCTATAGGTATAAATGTTATCAATATACAGGCACACAATAGCAATCAAACATATACTGGAATTGCCAGTGACGTAAGTGGGCCAATGTCCATGCTACATAATTATATAGTGGTACCATGTTAGTAGTAGCTATTTCAGAACAATAGCTAGTATAGACAGAAAAATGTAAACAATTAATGGAATTTCTTTCCTAAGTAATTCACTTTTAGACGCTTAAATTTACGTTACCTAAGATTTGCCATTGTTCTTTGTATTTTTGCATAACGGGTAAGAAGTACTGGGTACAAGATTCTGAATGTTTTTCTTGTGTGTTCCTCTGTGGCCGGACCACAGTTTAGTACTCAGATATTTATAGTTCGAAATAATACCTACCTAAAGTCTACTTTCATCGGAATATATATATATATATATATATTTTTAGTACCTCAAGAGATATCTTTTTAATTAACAATTTATGTGGTCCGGCCGCCAGGCAGTGCTCTCTGGCCACGCCACCTCAAATTAAATAGAGTATAATGAACTATTAATAAATCAATATCCCGAAAAAAACTACCTAAAGAGTACCTTGCATACGACAAATATGGTCCAATAAACCCCTTTAGTTAAGAAGTTATTAGTCGTAGGGTGTGGTCCGGCTGGAAGGTATACTCTGCAGCAAGTAAATTTTTCAATATTTAATATTAACTATCCATAAATCAATTTATATAATAGTAGCTTTTCTCTACTCTTCGTTGATACTTTTTTCTCTCAAGAAACTATTCATTTTGATTAATTAATCTTTAAAGTATGTGTCGCGGTTAGAGAGGATTACTTTCAGCAAATATAACGAAATATGCTTTATTTCTTTATGCCAACGAAAACTGCATAATAAGTACTTTATAAAAAGACCTGGACTTCATCTATAAACTTTTATTTTTATTACCAACAATGATTTTGAAATGAATAAATGAAAAAGGTGCACTTTTTGGTTCTAGCAAGATCAAATTAAGGTGATTCCCTTGCTTACCTATTTCTAATAGTTCCAGTTGTCAAGACAAAAATAAAATATCTGAGGATTTACTCGCATCGTTATATTAGATTATTTGATATGCTACTATGGAAACTAGATCAGAACTCGGTGTTTAATGTGATAGCGTAAACAAAGTTATCACTGAACGAAGTCTTGTACAACATATATTATGACGTGGACCGTTTACAAATTTTGCCTGAACAATCGAACTCAGTTGAAAGCCTTTTAATGGATCGTTATTAACACGTGGTGACCGCTTTTTTTTGGCCAATCATAATGCACATTAGGTTCCACAACTTTAATTTTTGATCGAGCCTGGAGCACGATTCTTTTAAAGTCCTCGAAGTCATAGACAGATTGCTTTCGAGTCATCTTTCGTTCTATATTGTCATGTACGTGACGACGTGATGACGTGGAATAGCAGTAGTCCTACTGTTGTGTTTCGTTCGGTGAGTGAGAGTACCGGAGGCCCAATAACCCCCTTTCCCCCATCCTGCTCCCTTTCCTTTCCACGTTCTTTCCTAAAGGGTCGGCAACGCGCAAGTGATGCCTCTGGTGTTGCAGGCGTCCATAGGTTACGGTGACCAGCTACGGTACCATCAGGTGGCCCACCTGATGGTACCGTAGCTGGTCACCGTATGCTTGTTTGCCACATTAGTTGTATAAAAAAAAAATGTACGGTATCTGCACTCATGTGGGTGTGTCCTTTTGTCAAATAGCTGATAGTTATGCTCTTGATTTTATTTTGAGGGCTGTTAAGTATCATTACCATAGCGGTGTATTAATACCAGTTCTTATTTTGTGCTGTACAGTTATCTGCCCATAAATGAAAATTACAGACATCTTTCTCTGAATCTATAAATGCCCATATGGCATTAACGATGTTATTTGCCTCTCGTCCAGCTATAGCTTCGTGCCATAAAACACAAACTGCATCGTCACAGCTGTTTTTTTGAAAATTTAAATTCACGCGACACGTCTTAATGCGTTCCACCGCCAATGTGATAAACGGCAGACACTGTGGCTACCTCGTCCTCCGACATCCCTGTGCCCTTCTCTTATAATCATACAGTCTCTGCGGTTTCCCGCCCAATTTAAAGTACTGAGGACATGTGAAACGTTGATGCATGTGTACTATACTATAAATTTTATAGTTATAATGGTTTGTTGTAAACTATAATCCCCAAATGAAAAACCTAGCAAGTCTCAATTACCAACAAGAAACACAGTAAGTACATGCGACTTGATGTGTTTTATATTGGTAACTGTTCCTTGCTGTGTTTTTCTTTTGGGGATCGCGTGTTAGCTCGTGCCCTTAATGAGATAATTTCGGAGAATTTGTGATCGCTCATTCTGTATCCCATGACTAACGGATTTGGTTGTGGGTTTCTCATAGCAGTAAATAGGATATTTTGACCATGCGATATTGCTTCTATTTCAATACTTGCCTCTACCATAATATTTAGTATACTGTTCTCGTGTGCTCCATCTGAGCTTAACAATGGAATTATACCAATTCCAATAGGGTGAGTATAGTCTAATGCTGGTACGTTTAATATGTTACTGTATAACTAATTGTCAATCGTTGAGTTTTCGTATATATGATACTTCTGTTTGTGTTCCGTCTCGTAAAATGACGTAATTAATTGAACTTTTTGATTTTATATAATCGCAATCTAAAAATCACCATGCATTGTTTTTTAGATGAATCGTTCCGTCTTTCGGTATGCGATCTTTTTCGTATATTAATCCTATGTAATTTGTAGCGTTGTAATATTGTTTTGCACTCGCTATTAATGCCGGTAAAGAAGAGTACTTTTCGACACTTTCTTTTTTAGCTGTGTTTGATGTTGTATCATATATACCGTTATGATACCAGTATTCTAATCGGTTGTCTATAAATCTTCCTTGACAAGTTGCTCCCATTGTTTCTCCGTCTACGTGTCTATGTTGGTTGTTGGTTTGGAAGTCCATACTGCATTAAAACCTATTTTGCATAACATAGGACAAGCCTTTACAAAGCCAAAAATTAATAAAACATAAAGAAGCATTTGCTTTACCTATTTTTGTTGGTAGAATCATAGAATCTCGATATCTCTAAAGGATTAGAAGATAGTGACATTCACGCCTATATATATGGCGAAGAGTAATTAATTCACAATACTACACACATAACTAGCTTATATTCTCAAAAGGGAAGGCCGATATGCATTACACTCACAAAATACTAGATAAGATTTCATGTCACACGTAGATGAACCTATTGCTTTTTGCCGCGCGGTTACTGGGATTTTATTGAAAGAAAATCACAATATAACTACGCAGCGTTGTTTTTAGTATTATAGTAGGTAAGCACTAAAGCAGAAGCGAAAAATTCGAACTATCATAATTTTTTTTTTAAAGACATACTCTTAAGTCGTCGGGCCTACACTACAGGATAAAGCCTACATGCTCCACGAATCAAATAATTGTTTATAAAATTTGCTACGGACAAATAAGATTTCTTTGGGCAATAAATACAGTAATTTGATTGTACAGACGATAACAGTGTAGTTCTACATCAAAGCAAAAAGTAGCTTTTACCTTTTGTTTGAGAGCCGACGCTTCAGAAACTATTGAAGAATATTTAATGCGATGATGTGAAGAAATATTTTGTATGACCAAAACTTTACTTACAACTGGCTGCAACTTTTAAAATACAAGGAGTAAATTGTCATACTATATTACTTGTACCGGTTATAATTAATACGTTAGTCTAAAAATATTAATACGTTAAAATTGTATTTCTTTTAAAATCCAGGAAAATTACAAGTTTTCTGCTATACATGTAGTTTTCCTGGTCTTATATTAAACCATGTACCTGGTCTTATATTATACTAGTGGACCTGACAGACGTTGTCCTGCTTAAGCGTTGGCTTGCTAGCGCGATCCGGCGTCCAATCGTGAGTCTAAACCGGAATGTTTAGTAAAATGTGGTTGAGTGGGTTCCTGGCCAGGAACCCACTCAACCACATTATTCTTTCAATATCTGTCTACCTGCTTAGGAGGAGCAGGAGGAGTTGAGTGACACAGACGAGTTCAGAAGAATTACATAATTATATAAAAAGATTTACATTATAATAATATCATATGACTGTGCAGTTGGTAAAATGGCATTTTTCCGCTTTTTACTACGTCACTTTTGACGACTATCGTTGGCGTTTCCTTGAAGACAATGTTTAATTGTATCACGGAATCAGTTGGCGGCAGTAGCGCCGCTCGGCTACGTGGAACATATAATATGCTGGTAAAACGTGGCTTCAGGGATATAGTCTTGAGTTAATGTATACACACTGACTCATACCTACAAACACCGAAGATGCAGGCAGTGGTATATTTTAGCTACACTTCGTCAACTATGTTTCTACGTTCCACATAATAGGAGCCAGCTTAATGCGACCTATCGGACAGACTTACAAACTTTACACTATTATTAAAGGCACCAATTTCAACTCTTTTGTTCTTTTGCCAATGGATGTGTCTGAGGTTGAGTTAATTATTCGAGGTTTGCGTAAAAATGATGCTGTCGGGTGGGATGCAATTCCTGCTCATAATTGCAAAAGGGCTCAGACACCCGGGTACCAATAATAACCCACATTTGCAATATTTCTATGGCAGAAGGGATCTTCCCTAAATCTTTTAAAAGGGCCGTTGTGCATCCCATCTTTAAGAATGGAAGCAGAGACAGTGTCAATAATTACAGGCCCATATCTGTCCTGCCTGCGCTATCCAAAATCCTAAAGAAGGTGCTAAATACCCGCTTAAGAAACTTCTTAGAGAAGAATAGTATTTTAGCGCGCAATCAATTTGGTTTTAGGGTGGGAATATCAACTGAAGATGCAGTGGCTTCTCTAGTTGATGAAATAGTAAACAGCCTTGATAGTGGACAAAAATGTCTGTCAATTTTTCTCGATCTTACCAAAGCATTTGACACTGTCTCTGTTCCACACCTCTTACTAAAAATGGAGAGAATGGGCAACCGCGGATATGCACTTCGAATTTTTAAAGATTACCTTTCCGATCGGACACAGTGTGTTAAGGTAGATGACATTGTTAGTGGCAACGCCCCCCTCCTTTTTGGTGTCCCACAGGGATCGATCCTTGGCCCAACCTTTTCCTACACTGCATAAACTCCTTGTGCACCCTATCCCTTCTCTATTCTTCTATCATTACCTACGCAGACGATACTGCAATAATTGTTCGTGGCAAAAACTGGCCAGAAGTGTTTGCTCATGCGGAATGCACTCTTAGTCATGTAATGCAATGGCTGTCAAACAATTTACTAACTCTTAACATCAACAAAACTACATACATCACGTTCTCAAAGACAGCTATAATCCAACCATCTTTGGAAACATGCCATATAAGAGCGCATACTTGTTCGACATTCACATCTACTAATATCTGCAACTGCCCAACTTTACTGATATCTGCCCACACAAGGTATCTGGGAGTATATATTGATAATCTTGTTTCTTGGAAATACAACTTGTCTAATATTACTGTCCGCGTCCGTAAGATGATATTTATTTTAAAAAACTACGTTTCTCAGCCGATTTTGACACCCTAAAATTAGTTTATTATGCACTATGTCAATCTATATTAACTTATTGTATATCTGTCTGGGGTGGAGCTGTGAAGTTGTTTCTTCTGCCCTTAGAGCGAGCAGAAAGAGCAGTCCTTAAGGTTATGACATTTAAGCCTATTAGATATTCCACTGCTCAATTATATAACGAATGTGAACTGCTTAGTGTCAAACAGCTCTTTGTGCTTGAAACGATCTGCAGAAAACATGTTAACCTGGTATATGACAATAAAATCACAAAAAACGCCGCGAACATAAGGTCTGCCAAGTCCAAAGCTTTAGAAGTGCGTTAGCAGCGCGCCACCATATTGTTGTAAACTGTCATTTATATAATATTGCTAATAAATACTGCAACATCTATCCATTAACTAGATCGCAATGTGAGAAAAAAAATAAAAAAAATACACACACACCCACACACACACACACACACACACACACACACACACACACACACACACACACACACACACACACACACACACACACACACACACACACACAAACACTTGCAAAATATGTATATATACGATATATCATAATTATAATATTAATATGAATATATATATTTATATATATATATATATATATATATATATATATATATATATATATATATATATATATATATATATAATATATATATATATATATATATATATATTATATTTATTATTTTTACAAAACAATTCAGCACATGCATATGCACCTACGATACACTACACTTTCACATGAACTACTTGTTGCAATAAATTACGAGAGCCCTGGAATCCATACCACAAGTTAAATCTTACTTTGGGTATCAATGGTCAACAAAATTATTGTACATGTTAATTAGTTTGTTATAACTTATGTATTCTTTTGTATGTACCTTTTTGAGTCAATAAACTATTATTATTATTATTTGTTTCTCTTTAACATATTAGGGAAATACCCGGCCCTTTGGGAGGCTTACACGGGGACATGAGTCCAAAATGCAGAGGCCCTTCGGGAGTTTTAGTTTAAAGTGAGATGAGACACTTACCGAGACACTAGCCACGGCAGGCGTAAGAGACTATTGCTACATATGGAAACTAATTATTCTGGTCCATAAGGATGGGTGTTTGATGGTTTGGTAAAATGCAAACTATAGTTAAAAAACGGCGTCTGCCTGATATACTGTCCCAGTACAAAGTCGGAATGGCAGACGGTGACTCGCCGACTCACTAGATGGGCCCCCTGAATAGTCGCCATAGACATACAGGCCTTAAAAGCAGCAGAGGGCAACACCGGTGTTAGCGGCTAGGGGTGTTGAGCGGTGCGGCGCCGGTTTCACCATCATGGGTCTCGTGAAAACGGAGACCCGGAGCGGGTTTCCCCGTAGTTATGCCCTTGAAAATGACACTTCCACCCCCAAGCATCTTATTATTATTATTTAAACTGCACTAAAAGTGGTGGCATCTCTATTGTCACTGCGCCGAGTGTTGTGGGTTTGAATCCCACATGGGACAAAAATTTGTGTGATCCACAAATGGTTGTTCCGAGTCTAGGTATTCTTTGTGTCCGTTGTTTAAATGTTTGTAAATAGCCCCGCGACACAGGAATTAAATCTAGTGCGAGAGCTGTATTTAAAAAAAAATAAAAGAGTCTATGTTTCTTAGTTCCACATAATAGGAGCCAGCTTATTGTGTTCAACCTTTCTTGACTTTATACTAGAATCAAGAAGAACATTCTAACACTGTCAATCCCAAACATCGAACCCGAAACCACAACGATCGCAAGACAGTCTAGACATCTATATATGTATGTACCTATCAACATACTAATTGTCTTCAAAACAGGTTAGTTAAGCCTGCACAATATATGCGTCTGATTTATCTTCTATGTAGTAACGGAAATGTAGTTTCCGACAAGATTACTCGAATATTGTCCGCATACAGATGTAGATAACTGGGAATTTGCTAGTAGAGATTTGACGAGATTGTAGTGGCTAAGCTATTATGGTGGCAGAGCTAATATGGCATGCTCTGATAACTATCAAAGGTAATGAAGGAAAGCGATACAATGATATTATAATGTTTAAGTAATGATATAGCCCAGCCTAGGGAGACCGTTGGACTGCGACACAGAGATCTCGAGTGCGATCCCAAGGCGCGCATCTCTGACTTTTCGAAGTTGTGTGCGTATTAAATTGTTAGTTATCGTTCGCTTTAAGGCTGAAGGAGAACATCGAGAGGAAACCTGCATGTCTAAGAGTTCTGCATAATATTCTCGAAGATCTATGAAGTCTGCCAACCAAAGCATTGAGGTTGAAATTGTGTCATAATTATAAGTATTTCAATATAGCATCACTTAGACATAAACTTCACTATATCTTTATAATTTTCTAGAGTAATCTGTGGAAACGTCGTGGATTGTACAATAATTGTATATATAATTTTTATTATATTTAACTTATATAACACTAATTGTACAATAAGAATAAGTATTGCCATTCAACGTGGCAATGCTGCCAGTCTTCTGGGCACGTTGCCAATTGATGACGATGCGGAGGAATATAATGACGCTTTTTAATTTTGTTGTTTTATTTTTCTCTTTAGTTAATATTTCTTGTAAATAATTGGTGTATAATAATTATATTATGTTAATTGTTGTACAATTGTTGCTTTTTACTAAATAAAGAGAAAAAATAAACCCACAATGAGCCAGCGTGGTGGATTATTGTCAAACCCTTCGCACACTGAGAAGAGGCCTGTGCCGAGCAATAAGACAGTTTAATACAGGGCTGATGTTATTATCTACACTTAGTTAATTTGCCATGTTGACTGACAACGAATGTTTGGGATACGTAAATATGCTGTTATCTCATACACTATTAACTATATTATAAATACAGAGTTCATACTTTGCCACATTGTATATTACTATATTGGGATTACGTTAAATATAAAACAACTGATATTCGCGAAAACAGCAGATTCGCAACTTTGCCATACAGGTGACCATATTATAAGTTATGATAAGTATAACTTTGTCAAGTACATTATACATAGTCTCTAGTCTATATTACCCACATTTTGCCAGGTATGTTTTCAGGTCCTTATAGTAAGGGGCAAGCATATAACTGTCTGGTACTGTGCCCGGTAAACAGTTATAACATTAAGTTAGAATGATGAATAACATCCACATGCTGAATATTCCACACGGTAAGTTTTAAATATAAATCGCGTTTATATTTAGAACTTACCATTCTAAATATAAGAACTATATAAGAATTATATATTTAGAATATATAATACTTATATCTTTATCTCCATGTATCTCCATGTCTGAGAGTTCTCCATTATGTTCTCGAAGATATGTAAAGTCTGCCAACCCGCACTAGGCCAGCGTGGTGGACTATGGCCTAACCCTTCTCACAGTGAGAAGAGGCCCGTGCCCAGCAGTGGGACTGTTTAATACAGGTCTGATATTATATAATAAGCATAAAATTACATTGAAATTCAAGTAAATAACATAATGAACAATAGTACGATCGTAGGATTATTATATGAAACCTATGACTCAAAAAAAGATGGCTTTAATTCCTGATTTTTACCTTTTAATCAATGCTGCAATAATGTTAATTACTTTAGATAGCACTAGAATCATTTCATTTTTAAAATATGGTCTATTAAAGATAATTTGGTCTATTAAAATTATTACTTGTGTACTTTACTTGTTTTTCATTTCTGTATGGTAAAAGTATAACATTTTAATATACATATATATGTTTTCAATTATATATCTGTTAATATTTCTTTTAAAATCCTTTCTGTATCCTATTACTCTCATTTGTCAATTGTATAAAATTAAATTAGGTATACAAAAATACTACATTATTTAATAGAATGTCTTGCTGTTAAGTGGCATTATAGAGACTTCCCTTTTCTTTTTAAAATGGGGAAATGCGTTGACGCATACTTCGCCACGGGGCGACAGAGAGGTTACTTCGGACTCACCGGGGGAAAGGTATCCCCGTAATATCGACTAAACCTACCATGGTGTTCCTCGACATAACCAGAGTCGGCGGGGTCGCGCGAATCACTTTCACATGTCATGGTTTCGGCCCGCCGTATGAAAAGGTAGGCCACTACACGAAAAGACCTAACCATTGGTCACTTCTAATTTTAACCCTACTGTCCCCTTGACGGACATACGACACAGAGGCACGCGTGGGAACACGCACGCCGCGCCGCCTCTCGGACATGGTGCTGAACGGATGGCGGGCAGGCCCACGTAACCCTCCAGGTGAAATTATAATGACTTCCTATTTTAACTTGAAAAAATTTTAACATTTTAAATTGACGTTAAAATATGTAAGCCCATCGGGTAGAATTTTAATCTCATTAATAAATTGTAATACCTTATTTTATCACTAAAAATCACACGAATAAATGATTTGATTTGATTTGAAATAGGATAACATACTATACAAATCTGGAAAAATTGGTACTTTATTGTATAATTATCTTTGATGCCATATCAAATAAACTTATATCAAAGAGAGCAGTTTTATGAGGTAAGTAGTAGAATATTTTTGTATATTTCTCTTTGATATGAGCTCGCCAAATAAAAATTATGTCTTTTTACAATAAAACTACAACTTCACAAACGTTAAGATTATAATTTTTACATATTTGCTACATACTTTGCAACTTGAAATTGTAACGTAGGTAATCAAATATTATTATACGCGTTTACATAAAGTATCGTATGATAAGTTATAATGAAGCCAATATCACAAACCGATGATGGTATCGCTTCGACTGCCAACCTGACCGTGGCGACATTAAGTATAAGAAAACAGACATTAATGTAATTATTCTTCATTAGTAAATTGGATGTTCAAAGGATTTTTTTCACAGATAAAGTAGCTTTGGGCGTAAAAATAGGCATGTCTAAGCTGCCCTGTTGTTGGATGTATGTATGCACACATATTATAGTACTTCGTTGGTTTCCTGCCAAACTCCCATACGTTGTATATTTGTTCCACAAGTTCACCTGGAAAATAGCACGATTTTAGACGCTTACTCTATAGCGTGCTACTGTGCAAATCTCTTAAAGCCAGAGAACGTAAATATAACATGGAAGCAGCACTTTCATAGTAACCACAGTTTATTATTGACACCACAACTACTTACTCATCTCTACTACTCATAAATTGACGTTATAGCTGTTCTGTTCCACAGATTATTTACTTGCAGTCAATGTCAAGAACTGAACCATTGATATAATTGATGACTGACTAAAGCAATGGTCAAAAACCTGTGCGGTGTGCCTACCACTTATACATTAGCACCTTATACCTTGGCAGATAGGCGTGATTCTTTAAGTATGTATATAGTATTATTAATATTATCAAGTAACTATTATTATTATTATTTTATTTATATAGTCAGTCATACATCGTGTAATGGCTGCAATACCTTGATGATTGAGTTGAGTCTCTTGTAGATATTTTCTCATAGCCCCAATTCTGTCTGAACCTAGCAATTAACCTAAATGTAGCTTCAGTAACTATGTATACTCGTAGTGACTTTAGTAAGTCACTGAAAGTTATAGATTTTAACAATCATAAGTGTTGCTTTGTGATTTCAATGATTTTTGACTATGACTTTGACTATATTTACCATGAACACTTATCCAGGTGCCATTTCCCGTCCAGCTCAGGAGGCCTGTCATCATATATCTACTCTTATCATTGATATTTCTTACAAACACCTGTGCTTCGTTTAAGTCGTTAACGATAGCTAAGTATCCGCCTTCAGCAATACATATCCTGAATGCTTCTGTCCAATTCTTCATCTGATAGTGATACTTATAACAGCTGCCTGTAGACTCTTCGAACATATATTCTGTAAGTTTCAAGTAATTTGATTTATTTGAGGAATGAGTGAGTAGTGGCCCTACAAAGTCAATGATAGTTATAACAAAAGTCAAAGTCGCTATTATTTTGTTGGTAAGTAAATCAAATATTTAAATAAAATTATCAATTATTTTAATAACGTTACGCCTTGTGGCCTATTCTGAGTTGATGAGGTACATATAGTAAATGTGGCAAAATGTCTTAAGGCTCCTGCAATAGTAAGGTTTACCGTAGCCTTTGGAGGATGCTTCGCGAGGCTATTGGAATCAAGAAACATCCTAATTTCAATAGAGAAGATGGTTGGAATGTACCACCAGCTTGGGATCCAGTTATTCAAATAGTCAAACCCAAGAAGAAGCAAACCACAGCTAGACTTCATGATACTTTAAGCTCATTCTACGTAATTAGAAACACCCATGATTAAATTATTTTCGGGTACATTGAAATAACTACACTGGAACATTGAGACAACTACCATCTTAGTCTCCCCGTGACTATGGCTGCTGAAAAGCAACCGAAACGTCGTGGAAAGTGTAAACATAAATAAAAATAGTATAATAGTATAGTAATAGTATAAATAGTTTTAATAGTTTCAATAATGTAATTAGCTTAAAAATTTGTAAAGTTCAATAGTAATAGTAGTGTAACAGTTTTAAAAATTTTGTAATAAAGTGTTCAATAAACCACGCGACAAAATCCGTATATAGTAGTTTAATTTCAACTAATAATTATAATACAAAATAATTACAAAACTGATTTAAGCATCGTAGAATTCGTCATTCTTTATACGGGTTTTATCATGATAAAATAAGTAAAATGTAGTTCATTTTCAATAATAATAATAAATTATTTACCAAAAATAATTGCAATTAAGTACACTTACAAATTACAGATGCTGGATGCGGCAAGCTGAAGACAGGGCGCTATGGCGCTCTTTGGGGGAGGGCTATGCCCAGCAGTGGACTATCATAGCCTGATGATGATGATGATGATGATGATGACACTTACAAATAATATTGGTGAAAAAATAATATTTTATAAACAATAAAAAGTAAGTGTTTTGTTGAACTCTGGTACCCAATATAAGATCTAACTTGTGTTATGGGTACCAGTGCTCTTCAGTAACACGTCATACATGGCATATACCATTGGCAATGTCAAAGGTATGTGAGTGTGCTTATGTGTGTGTGTGTGTATGTGTGTATGTGTGTGTGCGGTGCGTGTATGTTGTGAAGTGTGTAGCGTGTGCATATATATCAGTTCATACATATATCTTTTATTTTATTAAACTTTCTGTCTCATCATAATTTTGTGTCTGTAACCATTTTTAAACTTTTGCCTTGCATTCTTTTAAAGTGAGGGAATCAATTTTGCAATGTTTATTAATCATAATTATTGTAAATGTGACCACAAATAATCCCAAAATGTCGACGAGCTAGAGCTGTTCTAAAATTGAGAGAAGGACATACTCTATAAGATGTACGTCTGTTGATAACATTTGCATCATTGTAATCTAATATCATAATATTTGCGTAAACGTAAAACAGCATCTATACAAATAAATAAAATTGAAGTGTCTGTTTGTAATGTCAGAAAACAGCTGTTTACCAAAGGAAAGTATATGGTATTTATATCAAAAATCAAGTTTAATATTTTTTGTCTGTCTGTTTGTTCCAACTCATCTCTGAAGCAGCTGGACCGATTTTGATGGTTCTTTCACTGGCAGATAGCTGATGTTATAAGGAGTAACTTAGGCTACGTTTATTTTAGAAAATTAGGATTTCAAGAAAAATAAATTTCACACGGGCGGTGACAGCTAGTACCTAATGAAAGAAAATGAAAGGAATGCACATGGTAGGCATGTCATCTGCTGGGAATTCTCTAAATCACAAAATTAATTCTTCATAAGTGTTAATTTATGACCTCAATAAATAAATGATTTTCGACTGTGATTTTGATTTTGATTTTGACTTTAAGCTATAATGCTTACCTTTATCATATGTTCCGCACTCAGTTAACTTCATATAATTTTTTTGTTTCTTGTAGCAAACATAGGGTAGCCGGGCGGTACACGGCACAACGTGTATGCTGCTACCGTCCATGCTCAAACATCGTCCATCATTCGTATCTAGGCTTTCATACATTCCCATAAGAGGCATATCTTCAAGGGGCACTCCTAAAATGAATATGAAGGTAAATATGACTTGTGGGTATAGCTATCAGAATATCTCGGTAGCGCAGTTGTAATGGATACTAAAATAGGGTAGTTAACTCACAAGTTTGAATTAATCAAGTAGTTACATTACCCGAACCATTAGAATTTTACTCCAAAATAAAAGAGATAAGTACAAGCGTTTCAAAGCTATACTCGTTTTATTTAAGTATTTAACTAAAGGTACACAATCTTGATGTGTCTTTTTTATCCAAAAACTCAGTTTGAAAATAAAATGCTGCTAAAGATCAGTGCAAATAGAACAATAAAGATTATTTAATCAATCGAACTGATAGTTTAAGCAGCAGTTTATTTGTTTAATATATATTTATGTAAAAAGTCACATCAAAATTGTTCACCTTTATTTAATTAAATACCTAAACAAACCGTGTAAGTAGTAGGGGTAAATGTCAAATGATCGAAAAAGAATGCACTATACAAACTGTGACGTAACCGCTATTTAAACAGTGCCGTCCGAGAGAGATAGTGACATATCCCTAAGCAGCCCACTTTCTTAAATCCTTATTTAAAATACTGATTACTTCCTTCTTTTACAATTAATTTCGATACTGTTTATACAAATAGATTTCATTTATTTGCCACTTGTTCTTTGTATAAAATAATGTACAAAATTAAACACAATTAACAACCCTATTGTGCTTAAGGTCCATTTGATACCTAGGTCGAGGAAAGTAATATCAAGATTATCTGTCCAGAAAAATTCTGTAGCTCGCAGATTGGAGCTGTACCCGGACGGCAACAAGTTTGTCTTCTATTACTTGTGACCCAAACCATCACTGGCAAAATATGGGTGTAAAACACCTGTAACTACACCTTCTGAAATAAACGCGTGAGGCCATGTATTAAGATTATACGTATAATTATTGCTTCGTTAGGACCACAGAAGTAATAGGTTTCATTTTCCAGATGCAATAATGTTCTCCGGACTGAATAGCGGTCTAGGCTCGGTAGGCTATCTACGTAGGTGATATTAAAATGCACAATGCACAAGTATGCGCGTAAACACGTGAGTAGGTACTGTACTGTCTATTCCGTAATTCTCAAAATCGAGCGGGATAGCAATCTGACACGAGCCGAAAGAGATCAGGCACGAGACCAACAGCTTTATCATATTATTATTTTCAAAATATATCGTGCTTTTTTAAATTGCTACTATGCTTCTAAACGTAAATGTAAACTATGAGATCAATTTTATTTTGCGTGCTTTATGGCTGGATATGGCAATCCTATATCTAATTATTAAAACATCATACCAATTTCCGCAATAAACGATTTTGAGTTTAAGCTTTAGGTGCTTTACGAGGCACGGCGTGTGTAACACCGCCAAGTTCCTAACTCCGGGCTACTATTGAAATCTTCGTGGGAGTTCGAGGGTTAACGATAAATACCAACCTTCTTCAGACACAAATGTTTTGTTCTCGAACCTTGCGTTAGCCCCTATGAAGAACGAAGTCTTATTGAATAATGTCTTCAATTCGTACTGTAGATCTTCTGTAATGGGAGATGCAAATATCGCACCTGAAATAATCAAAACATAATTATTATACGATTTGATCTGTATTCTTGTCTGATTATAGGAACGTAGAGTAACACGCATATTCAAACATAAATTTTTCATGGTAGGCATCTACCATGAAAATGTAAATCCAAAACTTCAGGCCAAATGAAAATAACTTGCAACGACGTTTCTTCGGATTTATTTCTTTTAAAATGACATTACTTTGTTGTTCGGAATGCTTTATGGAGGGTTAAGGACAATCAATAGGTTACGTATCGAAATTCCGTATACATTTTGGAATACATAAATTATGTGTTTCACGGTACTAACAGTCGGCTCGAAACTTGGACATTTACACGTTTCATGGTAGGCTACTAGCTGGTCTACATTTGATATTATTTTACCTCATTTAATTATGCCAGACATACCTTCCATAACGCATTGTTGAAGAGCTTCCTCCCAAGTTGCCACAACTCTATGAGCCTTCAACCATCCGTTGATGTGAGACCGATATAGATACCTGCCCTGAGCGACATCTGGGAACAAACATAAATGGAAAATTATGCTATACTAAGGGGGTAGAGACCAAAGTACAAGACTTCCAGACCAAAAATCCATCATGGCGGTCAATCTAAGCGGGGTTTGGCTATTTGCGCAGGAGATATTATAGCGCACAAAATAGTATTTGTTCCCTCAATCTCATAGTATGATGGAACGTCTGACACGACCGGCGAGACATCAGGCGCTAGACCAACGGCTTTACATGGTTTCCAAAGCACGCAGGTGTGATACACCGCCAACTTTCCATCTCCGGGCTGCTATTGAGTACTTGTTGGCAGCAAAATCTAGTAATTTTTGTTGGCCTGATGTGGATGTTTAACCCGAAACCTCATACTCAGCAGTCGCATATACTACCGGTGCAACACCAAGGTATTAGCTAAGTAGATACAGAATATAAGAGAAGTAGGATACACAAGGGTGTAATGTAAGTACTGACTTACAGGAGATTGCAACTAAATACCCCTGTGTTGTTTTACTCCGTTGTGTACGTACTACGCGCGAAAGGAGATACAGTAATGCTGGGGCTATATTAGCGGGCTACGGCGAATATTTCTGTTAACGTGATGAGTGTGGCCGGCTAGATCGTTCCAACGCGTTGTATTCGGGTGAAGACGATGTATTATCGAGGCATTGTCGGTAAACTGGCGCGTATCAAAGGGATATGGCGCGCTAATATTTGCTTGGGTGGCCTACATGACTTTAGTGTCGTCGTTCAAATTTTGAAGCAGGACGTACGTGCTTGTGTTTTTTTGTACACTATGGGGGGAGTAACGAAAAAGTGTTGGAGATCATTCAATTTTATGAAACTGAGAGTATTATAAATTATGGAATCCTAATAACCCCGACCACAAAAAAACTACTTGGTACATAATGCGTGGGTTAGAAGTAAAAATAAGCTCAGTTGGCCTACAGTAGAAGAAATGAAGAAGAAAAAGATTCTTTGAAATCATACTACCGAGCCCATCTCAGTAAAATTAAGAAATCGATCAATGACACGAGAGACATGAATCTTCGCCCGCTTAAAATAGACAAGAATATCGCGTATAGATGATGTTTTTAGCGCGCCAACGCGACATGAATCTTCGCCCGCTAATGTAGACCTAGCATAACACAGATACGTGAGAAGAACAATTTCGGAACCAATTGGCGTAGCGTTAGAATAGATCGCAATATAATAGTGTTTGAGTGGTTGAAGTTGGCGTCTCGCTTCCGCTACTGCGCCGAGTGTTGTGGGTTCGATCCCCACACAGAACAAAAATTTGTGTGATACAACTAGTGAGTGTGCGTGTTGCTTGTGTTAGAGTTAAAGGTTTACCATAAATTATATACTGGTACTATCTGTATTTGTTTACAGTTAGGATGTTATTTTAATTTAATTATGCTTATTTTAATCTATTCCAAATTTTATTGATTAATTTAAGATAATCATATAGTAGTAGTCAAATTACATTAATTTGACTACAATTCTACAAGTGAAGTCAAAATATGTATGTTTAAGAATTGTAATAGTGTTCTAAATGCATATGGAATATATTGCACTATTTATTTCGTATTTATTTACGTTGATCTTGCATTTGCTATAAAATAAGTACTGTTAACGAAGTGTTATAAATAAGTTTGTAAGCACCGGACGGGCATTCTCGTTCGGAGCGTTGAACAAGACGGACGTATCGCTAAACTGTATTCGTGAGTTATTATTTGAAATATAAAACTGAAGCCTACCTACACTTTGTTTTGATCTGCCTCCCTGATTTTATATCAGAAGTGGGATCAGATTAAAATGGGTAGCGAGGACGACAGTGAACGGCGTTCACGAAGTAGTACCCGGCGACCTCGCCGCCATAAGCGTCATCGTCGGCGCAGTACGACACCAGAAAGTGAGTCCTCTAAGTCGCGGCTGGGACGCGACCGTGGTACAACGACTAGGAGTGCGAAGAGGAAGCGTCGCCATAGGCGGCACCATCAACGAAGTTCCAGATCAGGAAGCAGTGGCTGTGACCCCAGAGTCACGCAAACCATTGTTCGCGGGAATGCAAAACCTAACCCAGGGGTCACGGTTATGGATCAACAATTATCGCAGGAGACCACACAACCACGAATTCGAGGGACGTCGAGTACACCAGTGCAACATGGGCATACGAGTGCAGAGCTACCCCGAGGGCCGCCATCGACGATTACTGAAGCTCTCCAGTCTGTGCAGCTTCCAGAGGGGAATCTAGTAGACGATACCGCAAGTAAACCTAGTTTGTTATTAAGTATTAGTGATATATCACAGATTATTCAGAGTGTTACGCGTCAAACTAAGATTACATACAAAACGAACATTATACCGTCATTTGACCCGTCGCAAAAGAATCAACGCATTGAGGGATGGATAGCTAAGGTTAATGAATGCTCAAAGATATATAGCTGGACTGACGAACAGACCGCCCATTACGCCTTGCCCAAATTAGAAGGTCACGCTAAGAAATGGTATGAAGGACTTCAAACTATACTTTTAACATGGACTGAATGGCAAGATAGGTTGATAAAAGTCTTTCCTTCCGAAAGTAACTATGGGGCATTATTATCCGAGATGTTAGATAGGCGAATGAAAATAGGTGAATTGATAGATGAATATTATTATGATAAAATGTTACTACTAAACGCGTGTGGTATAGTAGAAAAACGGGCAGTTGACTGTCTGGTCTATGGGATAGAAGATAGGACCATTAGGGCTAGTGCTTCGTCAGCTAGGTGTCAAGATCCAGAAGATTTACTCAAATTCCTTAAAGATTTATGTAGAGAGGCTAATAGTTCTCGCTTTACTAAACGATCTACATCCAATTCCACACCAAACGATGTTAAATGTTTTAAATGCCTTAAAACTGGTCATCGAGCAGTTCAATGTCGCAATAGAGGTACAAATGAAGTTATTTGTTATAATTGTAGAGAACCAGGCCACACGCTTAATAAGTGCTCTAAGCCAATAATCCGGTGTGACAATTGTCAACGTATTGGACACAAAGCAAACGATTGTTATAGGTCTAAAGACAATAATAATCAAACAAATAACTATTCTAAATCGGATAAGAAAACTTTACTTACACAGAAATCTAGATCCGATTCCAAATATTATAAAACTGCTCTCATAAATAATAATATTAGTTTACAATGCTATGTGGACTTTGGAAGCGATTGTACACTGATTCGTCAGGACATAGTTGACAAATATTCGTTGCCTATGGAACAAAATGATGTTCCAAATATTCGTGGTTTCGGTAACGGATTATCCATACCACTGGGTAGAACAAGGTTGAGTTTGCGTATCGGTGAAGTGACTGCAGATATTGACGCTTACATTATTGAGCCTTCCTTGCTAAGTGAACCCTTGTTAGTTGGTCAAGATTTTACAGAACGTACAGATGTAATGGTTATAAAAACGCATAATAAACTTGATATTCTAAAAAGATCTTTTCCTAATGACTTATCAAATATAAACCTTGACGACCATAAAAATCATAAAATCGTTTTAAAAATACAGGCAGATACGGTTGTTGCGAACGATCTCGATGATGTCGAATGTGTGGATGGTAATGAGTCTAATTGTGACGTTTATATAGAAAACAGTGTAAGAAGTTTAGATAATGCAAACTATTGTGTTATGGGTGGTATTTACGAAGTTAATGAGGGGAAATGTCAAGTTGCAATCTGTAATCAATCAGGAATGCCTATTTTCTTTCGTAATAATTTTGTGCTATCGCGAGCGGAACGGATTTTTACACCAGATCCTGGTATCAATAAAATAAATATAGCCTGTCGTCTAATTAACAGCGATCCTCTGACACCATTTACTATAGACGAAGTAAAAATTAATCCTAGTTTAACGTTACAACAAAGACAAAGCGTGTTGAATTTAATTAACGCATATCGAGATTGTTTTGCACAAACTTTATCCGAGTTAGGATGCACCGATGTAACTGAAATGAATATCGAATTAGATGATACTACTCCCATAGTCTACAGACCTTACCGTTTAAGTAACTCTGAGCGAGAAAAAGTTAGAGAAATGGTCCAAGAACTTATTGATAATGATATTGTAGAAGAATCAAATTCTACATATGCAAGTCCTATTATACTCGTCAAAAAGAAGTCGGGAGGGTATCGTCTATGTGTCGATTTCAGAGCTTTAAATCGGAAAACTAGGAAGGATCATTTTCCAATGCCGAGGATAGATGACCAGTTAGACATGCTTAACGGCAACAAATACTTTACTTCATTAGATTTAGCTAGTGGCTATTATCAAATACGGTTAAACAATGATTGCAAATACCTCACAGCTTTCGTGACTCCAGACGGATTATATCAATTTAAGAAAATGCCTTTTGGATTGGTTAATTCACCTGCGGTATTTCAGAGAACAATTAACCAGGTTCTAGGTAATTCAAGGTTTAATTCCGCCTTGGCTTACATGGATGACATTCTTATACCAGGAAAAGATTTTGATGACGAATTTGAGAGATTAGAGAACACTTTCAAACTATTTCGACAAGCTAAATTAACTTTAAATGTACAAAAGTGCAATTTTTTTCAAGAAGAGTTAGAATATCTTGGTTACGAAATAGGTGAGCACGGAATTAGACCTGGAAAAGATAAGATTAGCGCAGTTGAACGATTTCCGGCACCACGTAACGTGCACGAGGTTAGACAGTTTATTGGACTGGCTAGCTATTTTAGAAAATTTATACAGAATTTTGCGAGCATCGCTAGACCTCTAACTGACTTGACTAGGAAGGGCGCATCTTGGTGTTGGGATATCGAACAGCAGACATCGTTTGCAAAACTTAAGGAAGCGTTGATTCAAAGACCAGTTTTAGGTATATATGATCCTAAGAATGAGACCTATTTACACACAGATGCTAGTAAATACGGGTTGGGCGGCATTCTACTACAGAAGGGACAAGACACAGACATAATGAGACCAATTGCATATTTCAGTAGGAAAACTTCGCCCGATGAACAGAACTATCACGCATACGAGCTTGAAACATTAGCCTTTGTAGCGTCACTGCAGCGATTTAGAGTTTACTTATTGGGTACTAGGTTTACTTTAGTAACAGATTGTTCCGCTTTAAGAGCCACATTCAGTAAACGTGACCTTATACCACGAATAGCACGTTGGTGGATAGCGGTACAGGAATTTGATTTCGATATACAATATAAACCAGGTCACATGATGTCACATGTCGATGCCTTAAGTAGGAATCCATTGCCTTATGAACCGGATGCTAGCCACGAAACGGTACCAACGGTTTTTAAAATAACTCCAGAAGATTGGCTATTGACGTTACAATTACAAGATAGCGAATTGCTTCGTATCAGAAAAATGTTAGAAGATACTGAGTATTCAGATGTTAAGAAAAACTATGTTCTTAAAAATTATAAACTTTTTCGGAAAATAGGAGATGAGCTCAAATGGGTTGTACCCAAAATAGCACGATTCCAGTTGTGTAAACTAAATCACGATGAGATTGGCCACTTTAGCGTTGAAAAAACGATTGACAAAATAAGTAAGGACTTTTGGTTTCCAAAAATGAAACGGTTTATTAAAAAATATGTACGTTCTTGTTTGGAGTGCGCATATAGTAAGGAACCAGCTGGACCGAAGGAGGGCCTTCTGCATCCGATACATAAGGTTAATAAGCCCTTTGATACTATCCATATTGATCATTTGGGACCGTTTGTTAGAAGTACTAATGGATATTCTTATCTTCTCGTCTTGGTTGACGGTTTTACCAAATTTTGTATATTGACACCATTACGAGGTCTAAAGTCGACACCTACTATCCGTGCTCTGGACCATACTTTCTGCCTATTTGGCTATCCTAATAGATTAATATCTGATCAAGGCACGTCTTTCACTTCACATGAATTCAAACACTATTGCGATGATTCTAAGATAAATCATATTCTTAATGCAGTAGCCTCTCCCCGTGCCAACGGGCAGGTAGAGAGGTACAACAGAACTGTGTTAGATGCTCTTACTGCGTATACAGATAAACTGGGTGAGAAACACTGGGATCGAGCGCTAGGTAAATTGCAATGGGGACTAAACAATACCCTTAACAAAGGAATAGGGAAAACACCGGCTGAAGCTCTTTTTGCCATTCCTATGGTTAGCAAAGGCGATAATATGTTTAATTCTATTTTGAGTGAGACACGACAGCTAGGCAATGTAGAACAAATAAGGGGACAGATAAGTGAACATATAAATAAAAATCAACAGGCTCAAAAAACTAGGTATGACAAAACTAAAATTAAAGCTAGACAGTACAACTTAGGTGACTTAGTAAAAATGTTAAAACCAACTCCTAATAACGATGGCAATAGTAAGAAATTGCTACCAAAGTTTACTGGTCCCCTCCGAGTTACAAAGGTCCTAGAAAACGATAGGTATGAGGTGTCAAGCATACCCGGTACAAATATAACGCAAAAGAACTATTGTAATGTTTGGGCAGCTGACCGCATGAAGCCTTGGATATCCATCTATCATGTTGAAACAAATGAAAAGGAGGACACTAATAGCAGTGATTATGAATCACAATAGTCCGGTATGTTGAAGATGGGTTAAGTGTCACCCATGAATATAGAAACTCTTAATTAATTATACTAAATTGTTCAATATAATGATGTGTGTGTAATACATCCAAAATATCATTAATATTGTAAAAGTATTGTAAAAGTATTGGCAAATATATATAATATATGTGGCAAGGACCGGAGAGATACAGTAATTATTGCCCAAAAATTGTTATTGAAGCATTTATGTGCAATTATGTATAAAAGTCATTGTAATTTTGATTTAATATTGTTACAGTAATTTGTAGGTTAATTATTGTAGAGGATTTAAAAAAAATAGATATTAAATAATGTTATAACAATTATCTTGGAATGTAATTATGTAAGTCAAATGTAGCTGATGAATGACCTGTAATAAAGTTAATTGAAAGTGAATTAAGATTGGTTTCTCTTGATTTGGATTATTGATAAATTGAGGTTGACTAGAAACTAAATAGTAAAATGGCCAGGAAACTGGAAAGGCATTTGAAATGAAATGTTTGACTTTGACAGATCAGTCAACATTTTTGATGAGGAAAGATTGTGAATATTGATTACCATGTTGATAGATCCATGGATATTCTCAATCTGTAGGTAAATAGAAAGATGGCAGTAAGCTTATAATGCGAGGTACTATAAAGGTGAATATGGTAGTATTTAAAACGTTCAATTTTGACGGTTAAATTGACAGGAGATTAAAGATATTGGCGCCATGTTGACAGATCCATGGATATTTTCAATCTCTCCATGTACGTGATGCAATGTGAAAGTGTGAAGTCGCATTTGAAATATTTGATTTTGATAGATCAATCAATATTTCAGTGACCGATGTTGAAAGTGTTGAGAGACCATGTTGACAGATCCATGGGTATTTTCAATCGAAATAAGGTTTTGAGAGGTTACAAAAACACTTGCAACCATGTTGACAGATCCATGGGTGTTTTTGATATAACTAAATTATAGATATTGCGTTTGAACAAATACAGATACGGTTATATGTTAGTAAGTTTGAGGACAAACTTATTGTCAGGAAAGGCCGAATGTTAGAGTTAAAGGTTTACCATAAATTATATACTGGTACTATCTGTATTTGTTTACAGTTAGGATGTTATTTTAATTTAATTATGCTTATTTTAATCTATTCCAAATTTTATTGATTAATTTAAGATAATCATATAGTAGTAGTCAAATTACATTAATTTGACTACAATTCTACAAGTGAAGTCAAAATATGTATGTTTAAGAATTGTAATAGTGTTCTAAATGCATATGGAATATATTGCACTATTTATTTCGTATTTATTTACGTTGATCTTGCATTTGCTATAAAATAAGTACTGTTAACGAAGTGTTATAAATAAGTTTGTAAGCACCGGACGGGCATTCTCGTTCGGAGCGTTGAACAAGACGGACGTATCGCTAAACTGTATTCGTGAGTTATTATTTGAAATATAAAACTGAAGCCTACCTACACTTTGTTTTGATCTGCCTCCCTGATTTTATACTTGTATCCGTTGTTTGAATGTTTACCTTCGCGACGAAGAAATAATTTTAGTGCGAGAGTAGTCATTTCAAATATAAATAGCTTTATTTGCTAAGAATGCAGCTAATACAATAAGATGTTACAACTATACGAAAATCTTTAAAATATATTAACAGTACTCATTTTAAAACTAATTTTCTAATATATATTTACAAATGTATTAAAATAGATAACATAATTACAAAAACACTAATAATTATAATCTATATATATTACGTGAAGCGAAAATTTTGGATCCCTTTTTACGAAAATTGCGCGGACGGAGGAGTATGAAATTTCGCACACTTATAGTTTATACAGAGAAAAAGTGACGAATGCTAATATTTTTTTTAAATTATGTGTAAAAATACATTAAATTAATGAAAAACACTACACGCACACAACCATGCATTTGACACACGCAGTCGAAGCGCGTAACGATGGTTACATATATCAATATACGAGTATAATGAGATGACATAATATATATCAGTTGGTCGAATTTCGAGCACTAGGCGACCGCTAGTAATACTAAATAGGTATTTACAAAAATGATTTAGGCATCGTAGAATTCGTCATTCTTTATACGGGTTTTATCATGATAAAATACGTAAAATGTAGTTTATTTTCAATAATAATACAATTAAGTACACTTACAAATAATATTGGTGAAACAATAATCCTTACTAATTAATATTATAAATTCGAAAGTAACTCTGTCTGTCTATCTTTCTGTCTGTTACCTTTTCACGGTTAAACCACTTTAGGTGAAATTTGGTACAAATGTAGTTTAAAACCTTGGGAAGGACGTAGGCTACTTTTTATTCAAGTAGGTACCACGCGGAAGGAGCCGCGCGCAATAGATAGTATTTTATAAACAATAAAAAGTAAATGTTTTGTTGAACTCTGGTACCCAATATAAGATCTAACTTGTTTTATGGGTACCAGTGCTCTTCAGTAACACGTCATACATGGCATATACCATTGGCAATGTCAAAGGTATGTGAGTGTGCTTATGTGTGTGTGTGTATGTGTGTATGTGTGTGTGCGGTGCGTGTATGTTGTGAAGTGTGTAGCGTGTGCATATATATCAGTTCATACATATATCTTTTATTTTATTAAACTTTCTGTATCATCATAATTTTGTGTCTGTAACCATTTTTAAACTTTTGCCTTGCATTCTTTTAAAGTGAGGGAATCAATTTTCCAATGTTTATTAATCATATTGTAAATGTGACCACTAATAATCCCAAAATGTCGAAGAGCTAGAGCTGTTCTAAAATTGAGAGAAGGACATACTCTGTAAGATGTACGTCTGTTGATAACATTTGCATCATTGTAATCTAATGTCATAATAATCGCGTAAACGTAAAACAACATATATACAAATAAATAAAATTGAAGTGTCTGTTTGTAATGTCAAAAAACAGCTTTTAATCAAATGAAAGTATACGGTACTTCTATCAAAAATAAATTTTTGTATTTTTTGTCTGTCTGTTTTCTTCCAACTTATCCCTGAAGCACCTGGACCGATTTTGACGGGACTTTCACTGGCAGATAGCTGATGCTATAAGGAGTAACTTCGGCTACATTTATTTTAGAAAATTAGGATTTCAAGAAAAATAAATTTCACACAGGCGTGACAGCTAGTAATGAAATAAAATGAAAGAAATGCATATGGTAGGTATGTCATCTGCTGGGAAGTCTCTAAATCACAAAATTAATTCTTCATAAGTCTTAACATTGAGCTAAATAAATAAACGATTTTCGACTGCGATTTTGATTTTTATTTTGACTTGGATTTTGACTTTAAGCTATAATGCTTACCTTTATCATATGTTCCCAACTCAGTTAACTTCATATCCTTTTTTTGTTTCTTGTAGCAAACATAGGGTAGGCGGGTGGTACACGGCACGATGTGTATGCTGCTACCGTCAATGCTCAAACATCGTCCATCATTCGTATCTAGGCTTTCATACATTCCCATAAGAGGCATATCTTCAAGGGGCACTCCTAAAATGAATATGAAGGTAAATATGACTTGTGGGTATGGCTATCAGAATATCTCGGTAGCGCAGTTGTAGTGGATATTAAAATAGGGTAGTTGACTCACAAATTTGAATTAATCAAGTAGTTACATTACCCGAACCATTAGAGTTTTACTCCAAAATAAAAGAGATAAGTACAAGCGTTTCAAAGCTATACTCGTTTTATTTAAGTATTTAACTAAAGGTACACAATCTTGATGTGTCTTTTTATCTAAAAACTCAGTTTGAAAATAAAATGCTGCTAAAGATCAATGCAAATAGAACAATAAAGATTATTTAATTAATCGAACTGATAGTTTAAGCAGTAGTTTATTTGTTTAATATGTATTTATGTAAAAAGTCACATCAAGATTGTTCACCTTTATTTAATTAAATACCTAAACAAACCGTGTATAGTAGTAGGGGTAAATGTCAAATGATCGAAAAAGGACGCACTATACAAACTGTGACGTAACTGTTATTTAAACAGTGCCGTCCGAGAGAGATAGTGACATATCCCCAAACAGCCCACTTTCTTACATCCTAATTTAAATGACTGATTACTTCCTTATTTTACAACTAATTTCGATACTGTTTATACAAATAGATTTCATTTATTTGCCACTTATTCTTTGTATAAAATAATGTACAAAATTAATCACAATTAACAACCCTATTGTGCTTAAGGTCCATTCGATACCTAGGTCGAGGAAAGTAATATCAAGATTATCTGTCCAGAAAAATTCTGTAGCTCGCAGATTGGAGCTGTACCCGGACGGCAACAAGTTTGTCTTCTATTACTTGTGACCCAAACCATCACTGGCAAAATATGGGTGTAAAACACCTGTAACTACACCTTCTGAAATAAACGCGTGAGGCCATGTATTAAGATTATACGTATAATTATTGCTTCGTTAGGACCACAGAAGTAATAGGTTTCATTTTCCAGATGCAATAATGTTCTCCGGACTGAATAGCGGTCTAGGCTCGGTAGGCTATCTACGTAGGTGATATTAAAATGCACAATGCACAAGTATGCGCGTAAACACGTGAGTAGGTACTGTACTGTCTATTCCGTAATTCTCAAAATCGAGCGGGATAGCAATCTGACACGAGCCGAAAGAGATCAGGCACGAGACTAACAGCTTTATCATATTATTATTTACAAAATATATCGTGCTTTTTTAAATTGCTACTATGCTTCTAAACGTAAATGTAAACTATGAGATCAATTTTATTTTGCGTGCTTTATGGCTGGATATGGCAATCCTATATCTAAAAAAAATGTGTGTGTGTACCAGAGTACACAGGTAAGAAGTGAAACTTCTTTACGACATTAATTAGTTAATTAGTTAACAAAAATTATTTAACTAACTTTAATATTAATATTTATTTCATAACTTAATAAAAATAATTCAAAGCAGATATTTAAAGACTTAATCAATTACACAAGTTATGAATAAATAATTGGAATTATCTTTTCAAAGTAATACAATTATATGATGACAGTTAATCTTGTAGAAATGCAACGATTTTATAAAATTAAAAACGAATAAATAAATCATTAAAAACGAATAATTAAAAAAGATGTACGTATACATATTTTTATTTTCTAATCGTGTTTTGTTTTATTTTTTTAATTATTATTTAATTTATATTTTTTATTGTTTTTAGAATTAATAATGTTCACTAGATTTACAGTCATATTTATTAATACTTGCTAATTTTAACAGATTTATATACATTCACTGATACTTACAATCAAAAAGTGAGGTTAACCTCAAATAAATATTAAAATCATGCTCATACGTGTTGAATTTATAAAACGAAATATATAATCACTCTCACTTTTCTTGTAAATTCACTTAAATTTGAATAAGTCTTTTTATTTTATCACTTTCAAATTACTATATTGTTATTCTTATTTCAAACCAAACTTCAAAACTAATTTATTGTTGTTATTATTATAAATATATTACATTATATTCTTTACGTCACTATACTAAACTTTGATAAAAAAAGCAACATGGCGCGTAACCGAAAAATGTGACGCTGCTACAAAATTTCTCCCATACGTCGATAAAGAAGTTTTACTTCAATTATTAAAACATCATACCCATTTCCGCAATAAACGATTTTGAGTTTAAGCTTTAGGTGCTTTACGAGGCACGGCGTGCGTAACACCGCCAAGTTCCTAACTCCGGGCTACTATTGAAATCTTCTTGGGGGTTCGAGGGTTAACTATAAATACCAACCTTCTACAGACACAAATGTTTTGTTATCGAACTTTGCGTTAGCCCCTATGAAGTATGAAGTCTTATTGAAGAATTTCTTCAATTCGTACTGTAGATCTTCTGTAATGGGAGATGCCAATATCGCACCTGAAATAATCAAAACATAATTATTATACGTTTTGATCTGTATTCTTGCCTGATTATAGGAACGTAGAGTAACACGCATATTAAAACATAACTTTTTCATGGTAGACATCTACCATGAAAATGTAAATCCGAAACTTCGGACCAAATGGAAATAACTTGCAACGACATTCCTTCGGATTTATTTCTTTTAAAATTACTTTACGTTGTTGTTCGGACTGCTTCATGGAGGGTTAAGGACAACCAAGAGGTTACGTATCGAAATTCTGGATATATTTTGGAATACATAAATGTGTTTATGTATTCCAAAATGTATCGGGTATTAACAGTCGGCTCGAAACTTGGACATTTACACGTTTCATGGTAGGCTACTATCTGGTTCACATTTGATATTATTTTACCTCATTAAATTATGCCAGACATACCTTCCATAGTGCATTGTTGAAAAGCTTCCTCCCAAGTTGCCACAACTCTATGAGCCTTCAACCACCCACCGATCTGAGGCCGATACAGATACCTGCCCTGCGCGACATCTGGGAACAAACATAAAACGAAAATTATGCTGTACTGAGGGAGTGGAGACCAAAGTATAAGACCTCCAGACCGAAAAGCCGTCATGGCGGTCAATCTAAGCAGGGTTTGGCTATTTGCGCAGGAGATATTAAAGCGCACAAATTTATTGTATTTGTTTCCTCAACCTCATAATACGATGGAACGTCTGACACGACCGGCGAGACATCAGGCGCTAGACCAACGGCTTTACGTGAATTCCAAAGCACGCAGGTGTGATACACCGCCTACTTTCCATCTCCGGGCTGCTATTGAGTACTTGTTGGCAGGAAAATCCAATAATTTTTGTTGGCCTGATGCGGATATTTAACCCCAAACATCATACTCAGCAGTCGCATATACTACCGGTGCGCCACCAAGGTATTAGCTAAGTAGATACAGAAAATAAGAGATGTAGGATACACAAGGGTGTAATGCAAGTACTGACTTACAGGAGATTGCAACTAAATACCCCAGTGTTGTTTTACTCCGGCGTGTACGTACTACGCGCGAAAAGAGATGCAGTAATGCTGGGGCTATATTAGCGGGCTACGGCGAATATTCCTGTTAACGTGATGAGTGTGGCCGGCTAGATCGTTGCAACGCGTTATATTCGGGCGAAGACGATGTATTATCGAGGCATTGTCGGTAAACTGGCGCGCATCAAAGGGATATGGCGCGCCAATATTCGCTTGGATGGCTACACCTACGTCACTTTAGTGTCGTCGTCCAGATTTTGAAGCGAAACGTACGTGCTTTTGTTTTTATGTACACTATGGTGGGAGTAACGAAAAAGTGTTGGAGTTCATTAAATTTTATGAAACTGATAGTAATATATGGAATCCTAGTAACCCCGACCACAAAAAAAATATCTAGTACATAGTGCGTGGGTTAGAATTAAAAATAAGCTCAGTTGGCCTAACGAAGAAGAAAAAGATTCTTTGAAATCATGCTACCGAGCCCATCTCAGTAAAATTAAGAAATCGATCAACGACACGAGATCTTTGCCCGCCTAATGTAGACAAGAACATCGCTTATGCCCATGCTTATGCCTGTACACGGTGTTTTTAGCGCGCCAACGCGACACAAATCTTCGGCCGCTAATGTAGACCTAGCATAACACAGATACGTGAGAAGAAAAATTTCGGAACCAATTGGCGTAGCGTTAGAATAGATTGCAATATAATAGTGTTGAGTGGTTGAAGTTGGCGTCTCGCTTCCGCTACTGCGCCTAGTGTTGTGGGTTCGATCCCCACACAGAACAAAAATTTGTGTGATACAACTAGTGAGTCTGCGTGTTGTTTGTATCCGTTGTTTGAATGTTTTTCTTTGCGACGGAGAAATATGTTTAGTGCGCGAGTAGTCCTTTCAAATATAAATAACTTTACTAAGAATGCAACTAATACAATAAGATGTTACAACTATATGGAAAACACGTACTTACATTCTGCTTGTGTGGCATGCAAATTGGTAAGATTATTGAATTAACATAATATTATTTAAAATTTGTGAAACTAATGTACGTATTATATCTATATTTATGGTATCCAGTCTGAGGCAACTGAACAAAAAACAACGTATGAATATAACAATCTACATGTACGGTTTTTAAGCAAATTACGTGAGGAGTAATACAAAATTTATATAAAATGTTAGCTAGCTGTTTAAAAACACTTTGAATTAACACATACCTGCTGTAGTTGCTAGGAAGATGGCACCGATAATTAACAACATAATAAAGTGAGAAATGGCACACCAGACACAAGTGCTCTTACAGAGCGTTATTAATATTATATCCCCAACAAAACAAGTTTATATAAACTATTGAACTTTGTTATGAGTTTAAAATATTTCATCACCCTACCACAGGAGTGGCTTCACCCATGTGATAGGGTGATGTAACATTCAACAATAAATGGGTTATCACACGCCAAGAATTGTTAAATTTGATAAGCACGTTCAAACAAAAAATTAACAAAAGCTTAAATAACACAGTTGAAAAGAGACATATTTTTAATATTGTGCTATAGGTATAAATGTTATCAATATACAGGCACACAATAGCAATCAAACATATACTGGAATTGCCAGTGACGTAAGTGGGCCAATGTCCATGCTACATAATTATATAGTGGTACCATGTTAGTAGTAACTATTTCAGAACAATAGCTAGTATAGACAGAAAAATGTATACAATTAATGGAATTTCTTTCCTAAGTAATTCACTTTTAGACGCTTAAATTTAAGTTACCTAAGATTTGCCATTGTTCTTTGTATTTTTGCATAACGGGTAAGAAGTACTGGGTACAAGATTCTGAATGTTTTTGTTGTGTGTTCCTCTGTGGCCGGACCACAGTTTAGTACTCAGATATTTATAGTTCGAAATAATACCTACCTAAAGTCTACTTTCATCGGAATATATATGTATATATATATATTTTTAGTACCTCAAGAGATATCTTTTTAATTAACAATTTATGTGGTCCGGCCGCCAGGCAGTGCTCTCTGGCCACGCCACCTCAAATTAAATAGAGTATAATGAACTATTAATAAATCAATATCCCGAAAAAAACTACCTAAAGAGTACCTTGCATACGACAAATATGGTCCAATAAACCCCTTTAGTTAAGAAGTTATTAGTCGTAGGGTGTGGTCCGGCTGGAAGGTATACTCTGCAGCAAGTAAATTTTTCAATATTTAATATTAACTATCCATAAATAAATTTATATAATAGTACCTTTTCTCTACTTTTCGTTGATACTTTTTTCTCTCAAGAAACTATTCATTTTGATTAATTAATCTTTAAAGTATGAGCGCGGTTAAGGAGGATTACTTTCAGCAAATATAACGAAATATGCTTTATTTCTTTATGCCAACGAAAACTGCATAATAAATACTTAAAAAAAGGACCTGGATTTCAT
Source organism: Catocala sponsa (assembly GCA_963564715.1). Lineage (NCBI taxonomy): Eukaryota > Metazoa > Arthropoda > Insecta > Lepidoptera > Erebidae > Catocala > Catocala sponsa. The sequence continues at coordinate 6,653,186 of OY751337.1, forward strand.
CTATAAACTTTTATTTTTATTACCAACAATGATTTTGAAATGAATAAATGAAAAAGGTGCACTTTTTGGTTCTAGCAAGATCAAATTAAGGTGATTCCCTTGCTTACCTATTTCTAATAGTTCCAGTTGTCAAAAAAAAATGTACGGTATCTGCACTCATGTGGGTGTGTCCTTTTGTCAAATAGCTGATAGTTATGCTCTTGATTTTATTTTGAGGGCTGTTAAGTATCATTACCATAGCGGTGTATAAATACCAGTTCTTATTTTGTGCTGTACAGTTATCTGCCCATAAATGAAAATTACAGACATCTTTCTCTGAATCTATAAATGCCCATATGGCATTAACGATGTTATTTGCCTCTCGTCCAGCTATAGCTTCGTGCCATAAAACACAAACTGCATCGTCACAGCTGTTTTTTTGAAAATTTAAATTCACGCGACATGTCTTAATGCGTTCCACCGCCAATGTGATAAACGGCAGACACTGTGGCTACCTCGTCCTCCGACGTCCCTGTGCCCTTCTCTTATAATCATACAGTCTCTGCGGTTTCCCGCCCAATTTAAAGTACTGAGGACATGTGAAACGTTGACGCATGTGTACTATACTATAAATTTTATAGTTATAATGGTTCGTTGTAAACTATAATCCCCAAATGAAAAACCTAGCAAGTCTCAATTACCAACAAGAAACACAGTAAGTACATGCGACTTGATGTGTTTTATATTGGTAACTGTTCCTTGCTGTGTTTTTCTTTTGGGGATCGCGTGTTAGCTCGTGCCCTTACTGAGATAATTTCGGAGAATTTGTGATCGCTCATTCTGTATCCCATGACTAACGGATTTGGTTGTGGGTTTCTCATAGCAGTAAATAGGATATTTTGACCATGCGATATTGCTTCTATTTCAATACTTGCCTCTACCATAATATTTAGTATACTGTTCTCGTGTGCTCCATCTGAGCTTAACAATGGAATTATACCAATTCCAATAGGGTGAGTATAGTCTAATGCTGGTACGTTTAATATGTTACTGTATAACTAATTGTCAATCGTTGAGTTTTCGTATATATGATACTTCTGTTTGTGTTCCGTCTCGTAAAATGACGTAATTAATTGAACTTTTTGATTTTATATAATCGCAATCTAAAAATCACCATGCATTGTTTTTTAGATGAATCGTTCCGTCTTTCGGTATGCGATCTTTTTCGTATATTAATCCTATTTAATTTGTAGCGTTGTAATATTGTTTTGCACTCGCTATTAATGCCGGTAAAGAAGAGTACTTTTCGACACTTTCTTTTTTAGCTGTGTTTGATGTTGTATCATATATACCGTTATGATACCAGTATTCTAATCGGTTGTCTATAAATCTTCCTTGACAAGTTGCTCTCATTGTTTCTCCGTCTACGTGTCTATGTTGGTTGTTGGTTTGGAAGTCCATACTGCATTAAAACCTATTTTGCATAACATAGGACAAGCCTTTACAAAGCCAAAAATTAATAAAACATAAAGAAGCATTTTCTTTACCTATTTTTGTTGGTAGAATCATAGAATCTCGATATCTCCAAAGGTTTAGAAGATAGTGACATTCACGCCTATATACAGGGTGTGTCGTAAATAGTGGTCCAGAGTAAAGGAGTCGATACACTGTATTCTTATGTATCACATACCGAAATTTTAACCATTTTTTTTATGCCCCTAAAGTCATATGATTTGCTGAAGATGAGTATTGAAATTGGAAACAGATTAATTTCTTTAAGTACCTTTGATTTTAAAACATAAAACAGGGTTTGGATATGATAGTACACATATTCAAGAGTAATAATAAAAAAACAGAATTAAAAAATATTGATATTTGTTGAAATGACAGCCAAATTCGTGAAGCAAGGTGCAGAAATTTTAAAAAAGAATTTTTATTTTTTGTTAGGAGACCCTTAACTGAAAATGCTTAAAATTTCGGTATGCGATACATAAGAATACAGTGTATCGACTCCTTTACTCTGGACCACTATTTACGACACACCCTGTATATGACGAAGAGTAATTAATTCACAATACTACACACATAACTAGCTTATATTCCCAAAAGGGAAGGCCGATATGCATTACACTCACAAAATACTAGATAAGATTTCATGTCACACGTAGGTGAACCTATTGCTTTTTGCCGCGCGGTTACTGGGATTTTATTGAAAGAAAATCACAATATAACTACGCAGCGTTGTCTTTAGTATTATAGTAGGTAAGCACTAAAGCAGAAGCGAAATATTCGAACTATCATCAATTTTTTTTTAAAGACATACTCTTAAGTCGTCGGGCCTACACTACAGGATAAAGCCTACATGCTCCACGAATCAAATAATTGTTTATAAAATTTGCTACGGACAAATAAGATTTCTTTGGGCAATAAATACAGTAATTTGATTGTACAGACGATAACAGTGTAGTTCTACATTAAAGCAAAAAGTAGCTTTTCCCTTTTGTTTGAGAGGCGACGCTTCAGAAACTATTGAAGAATATTTAATGCGATGATGTGAAGAAATATTTTGTATGGCCAAAATTTTACTTCCAACTGGCTGCAACTTTTAAAATATAAGGAGTAAATTGTCATACTATATTACTTGTACCGGTTATAATTGTCTCACTGAAAAGTGTATACATAGTAATAAGTACAGGAAAGATTTATTTACCCAAAAGATTGTCTTTAGTCTAAAAATATTAATACGTTAAAATTGTATTTCTTTTAAAATCCAGGAAAATTACAAGTTTTCTACTATACATGTAGTTTTCCTGGTCTTATATTATACTAGTGGACCTGACAGACGTTGTCCTGCTTAAGCGTTGGCTTGCTAGCGCGATCCGGCGTCCAATCGTTGGCTTGCTAGCGCGATCCGGCGTCCAATCGTGAGTCTAAACCGGAATGTTTAGTAAAATGTGGTTGAGTGGGTTCCTGGCCAGGAACCCACTCAACCACATTATTCTTTCAATATCTGTCTACCTGCTTAGGAGGAGCAGGAGGAGTTGAGTGACACAGACGAGTTCAGAAGAATTACATAATTATATAGAAAGATTTACATTATAATAATATCATATGACTGTGCAGTTGGTAAAATGGCATTTTTCGGCTTTTTACTACGTCACTTTTGACGACTATCGTTGGCGTTTCCTTGAAGACAATGTTTAATTGTATCACGGAATCAGTTGGCGGCAGTAGCGCCGCTCGGCTACGTGGAACATATAATATGCTGGTAAAACGTGGCTTCAGGTATATAGTCTTGAGTTAATGTATACACACTGACTCATACCTACAAACACCGAAGATGCAGGCAGTGGTATATTTTAGCTACACTTCGTCAACTATGTTTCTACGTTCCACATAATAGGAGCCAGCTTAATGCGACATATCGGACAGACTTACAAAGTTTACACTATTATTAAAGGCACCAATTTCAACTCATTTGTTCTTTTGCCAATGGATGTGTCTGAGGTTGAGTTAATTATTCGAGGTTTGCGTAAAAATGCTGCTGTCGGGTGGGATGCAATTCCTGCTCATAATTGCAAAAGTGCTCAGACACCCGGGTACCAATAATAACCCACATTTGCAATATTTCTATGGCAGAAGGGATCTTCCCTAAATCTTTTAAAAGGGCCGTTGTGCATGCCATCTTTAAGAATGGAAGCAGAGACAGTGTCAATAATTACAGGCCCATATCTGTCCTGCCTGCGCTATCCAAAATCCTAGAGAAGGTGCTAAATACCCGCTTAAGAAACTTCTTAGAGAAGAATAGTATTTTAGCGCGCAATCAATTTGGTTTTAGGGTGGGAATATCAACTGAAGATGCAGTGGCTTCTCTAGTTGATGAAATAGTAAACAGCCTTGATAGTGGACAAAAATGTCTGTCAATTTTTCTCGATCTTACCAAAGCATTTGACACTGTCTCTGTGCCATATCTCTTACTAAAAATGGAGAGAATGGGCAACCGCGGATATGCACTTCGAATTTTTAAAGATTACCTTTCCGATCGGACACAGTGTGTTTAGGTAGATGACATTGTTAGTGGCAACGCCCCCCTCCTTTTTGGTGTCCCACAGGGATCGATCCTTGGCCCAACCTTTTCCTACTCTGCATAAACTCCTTGTGCACCCTATCCCTTCCCTATTCTTCTATCATTACCTACGCAGACGATACTGCAATAATTGTTCGTGGCAAAAACTGGCCAGAAGTGTTTGCTCATGCGGAATGCACTCTTAGTCATGTAATGCAATGGCTGTCAAACAATTTACTAACTCTTAACATCAACAAAACTACATACATCACGTTCTCAAAGACAGCTATAATCCAACCATCTTTGGAAACATGCCATATAAGAGCGCATACTTGTTCGACATTCACATCTACTAATATCTGCAACTGCCCAACTTTACTGATATCTGCCCACACAAGGTATCTGGGAGTATATATTGATAATCTTGTTTCTTGGAAATACAACCTGTCTAATATTACTGTCCGCGTCCGTAAGATGATATTTATTTTAAAAAACTACGTTTCTCAGCCGATTTTGACACCCTAAAATTAGTTTATTATGCACTATGTCAATCTATATTAACTTATTGTATATCTGTCTGGGGTGGAGCTGTGAAGTTGTTTCTTCTGCCCTTGCCCTTAGAGCGAGCAGAAAGAGCAGTCCTTAAGGTTATGACATTTAAGCCTATTAGATATTCCACTGCTCAATTATATAACGAATGTGAACTGCTTAGTGTCAAACAGCTCTTTGTGCTTGAAACGATCTGCAGAAAACATGTTAACCTGGTATATGACAATAAAATCACAAAAAACGCCGCGCACATAAGGTCTGCCAAGTTCAAAGCTTTAGAAGTGCGTTAGCAGCGCGCCACCACATTGTTGTAAGCTGTCATTTATATAATATTGCTAATAAATACTGCAACATCTATCCATTAACTAGATCGCAATGTGAGAAAAAAAATAAAAAAAATACACACACACACACACACACACACACGCACACACACACACACGCACACACACACACACACACACACACACACACACACACACACACAAACACTTGCAAAATATGTATATATACGATATATCATAATTTTAATATTAATATGAATATATATATATATCTATATATATTATAATTATTATTTTTACAAAACAATTCAGCACATGCATATGCACCTACGATACACTACACTTTCACATGAACTACTTGTTGCAATAAATTACGAGAGCCCTGGAATCCATACCACAAGTTAAATCTTACTTTGGATACCAATGGTCAACAAAATTATTGTACATGTTAATTAGTTTGTTATAACTTATGTATTCTTTTGTATGTACCTTTTTGAGTCAATAAACTATTATTATTATTATTTGTTACTCTTTAACATATTAGGGAAATACCCGGCCCTTTGGGAGGCTTACACGGGGACATGGGTCCAAAATGCAGAGGCCCTTCGGGAGTTTTAGTTTAAAGTGAGATGAGACACTTACCGAGACACTAGCCACGGCAGGCGTAAGAGACTATTGCTACATATGGAATCTAATTATTCTGGTCCATAAGGATGCGTGTTTGATGGTTTGGTAAAATGCAAACTATAGTTAAAAAACGGCGTCTGCCTGATATACTGTCCCAGTACAAAGTCGGAATGGCAGACGGTGACTCGCCGACTCACTAGATGGGCCCCCTGAATAGTCGCCATAGACATACAGGCCTTAAAAGCAGCAGAGGGCAACACCGGTGTTAGCGGCTAGGGGTGTCGAGCGGTGCAGCGCCGGTTTCACCATCACGGGTCTCGTGAAAACGGAGACCCGGAGCGGGTTTCCCCGTAGTTATGCCCTTGAAAATGACACTTCCACCCCCAAGCATCTTATTATTATTTAAACTGCACTAAAAGTGGTGGCATCTCTATTGTCACTGCGCCGAGTGTTGTGGGTTTGAATCCCACATGGGACAAAAATTTGTGTGATCCACAAATGGTTGTTCCGAGTCTAGGTATTCTTTGTGTCCGTTGTTTAAATGTTTGTAAATAGCTCCGCGACACAGGAATTAAATCTAGTGCGAGAGCTGTATTTAAAAAAAAATAAAAGAGTCTATGTTTCTTAGTTCCACATAATAGGAGCCAGCTTATTGTGTTCAACCTTTCTTGACTTTATACTAGAATCAAGAAGAACATTCTAACACTGTCAATCCCAAACATCGAACCCGAAACCACAACGATCGCAAGACAGTCTAGACATCTATATATGTATGTACCTATCAACATACTAATTGTCTTCAAAACAGGTTAGTTAAGCCTGCACAATATATGCGTCTGATTTATCTTCTATGTAGTAACGGAAATGTAGTTTCCGACAAGATTACTCGAATATTGTCCGCATACAGATGTAGACAACTGGGAATTTGCTAGTAGAGCTTTGACGAGATTGTAGTGGCTAAGCTATTATGGTGGCAGAGCTAATATGGCATGCTCTGATAACTATCAAAGGTAATGAAGGAAAGCGATACAATGATATTATAATGTTTAAGTAATGATATAGCCCAGCCTAGGGAGACCGTTGGACTGCGACACAGAGATCTCGAGTGCGATCCCAAGGCGCGCATCTCTGACTTTTCGAAGTTGTGTGCGTATTAAATTGTTAGTTATCGTTCGCTTTAAGGCTGAAGGAGAACATCGAGAGGAAACCTGCATGTCTAAGAGTTCTGCATAATATTCTCGAAGATCTATGAAGTCTGCCAACTAAAGCATTGAGGTTGAAATTGTGTCATAATTATAAGTATTTCAATATAGCATCACTTAGACATAAACTTCTCTATATCTTTATAATTTTCTAAAGTAATCTGTGGAAACGTCGTGGATTGTACATTAATTGTATATATAATTTTTATTAAATTTAACTTATATAACACTAATTGTACTATAAGAATAAGTATTGCCATTCAACGTGGCAATGCTGCCAGTCTTCTGGGCACGTTGCCAATTGATGACGATGCGGAGGAATATAATGACGCTTTTTAATTTTGTTGTTTTATTTTTCTCTTTAGTTAATATTTCTTGTAAATAATTTGTGTATAATAATTATATTATGTTAATTGTTGTACAATTGTTGCTTTTTACTAAATAAAGAGAAAAAATACACCCACAATGGGCCAGCGGGGTGGATTATTGTCAAACCCTTCGCACACTGAGAAGAGGCCTGTGCCGAGCAATAAGACAGTTTAATACAGGGCTGATGTTATTATCTACACTTAGTTAATTTGCCATGGTGACTGACAACGAATGTTTGGGATACGTAAATATGCTGTTATCTCATACACTATTAACTATATTATAAATACAGAGTTCATACTTTGCCACATTGTATATTACTATATTGGGATTACGTTAAATATAAAACCACTGATATTCGCGAAAACAGCAGATTCGCAACTTTGCCATACAGGTGACCATATTATAAGTTATGATAAGTATAACTTTGTCAAGTACATTATACATAGTCTCTAGTCTATATTACCGACGTTTTAGGCAGGGGTATATACCCACATTTTACCAGGTATGTTTTCAGGTCCTTATAGTAAGGGGCAAGCATATAACTGACTGGTACTGTGCCCGGTAAACAGTTATAACATTAAGTTAGAATGATGAATAACATCCACATGCTGAATATTCCACACGGTAAGTTTTAAATATAAATCGCGTTTATATTTAGAACTTACCATTCTAAATATAAGAACTATATAAGAATTATATATTTAGAATATATAATACTTATATCTTTATCTCCATGTATCTCCATGTCTGAGAGTTCTCCATAATGTTCTCGAAGATATGTAAAGTCTGCCAACCCGCACTAGGCCAGCGTGGTGGACTATGGCCTAACCCTTCTCACAGTGAGAAGAGGACCGTGCCCAGCAGTGGGACTGTTTAATACAGGTCTGATATTATATAATATACATAAAATTACATTGAAATTCAAGTAAATAACATAATGAACAATAGTACGATCGTAGGATTATTATATGAAACCTATGACTCAAAAAAATATGGCTTTAATTCCTGATTTTTACCTTTTAATCAATGCTGCAATAATGTTAATTACTTTAGATAGCACTAGAATCATTTCATTTTTAAAATATGGTCTATTAAAGATAATTTAGACGGATGGATAAGTCATATAAAAAAAAATATATTACTTGTGTACTTTACTTGTTTTTCATTTCTGTATGGTAAAAGTATAACATTTTAATATACATATATATGTTTTCAATTATATATCTGTTAATATTTCTTTTAAAATCCTTTCTGTATCCTATTACTCTCATTTGTCAATTGTATAAAATTAAATTAGGTATACAAAAATACTACATTATTTAATAGAATGTCTTGCTGTTAAGTGGCATTATAATGACTTCCTTTTCCTTTTTAAAATGGGGAAATGCGTTGACGCATACTTCGCCACGGGGCGACAGAGAGGTTACGTCGGACTCACCGGGGGAAAGGTATCCCGGTAATATCGACTAAACCTACCATGGTGTTCCTCGACATAACCAGAGTCGGCGGGGTCGCGCGAATCACTTTCACATGTCATGGTTTCGGCCCGCCGTATGAAAAGGTAGGCCACTACACGAAAAGACCTAACCATTGGTCACTTCTAATTTTAACCCTACTGTCCCCTTGACGGACATACGACACAGAGGCACGCGTGGGAACACGCACGCCGCGCCGCCTCTCGGACATGGTGCTGAACGGATGGCGGGCAGGCCCACGTAACCCTCCAGGTGAAATTATAATGACTTCCTATTTTAACTTGAAAAAATTTTAACATTTTAAATTGACGTTAAAATATGTAAGCCCATCGGGTAGAATTTTGATCTCATTAATAAATTGTAATACCTTATTTTATCACTAAAAATCACACGAATAAATGATTTGATTTGATTTGAAATAGGATAACATATTATACAAATCTGGAAAAATTGGTACTTTATTGTATAATTATCTTTGATGCCATATCAAATAAACTTATATCAAAGAGAGCAGTTTTATGAGGTTAGTAGTAGAATATTTTTGTATATTTCTCTTTGATATGAGCTCGCCAAATAAAAATTATGTCTTTTTACAATAAAACTACAACTTCACAAACGTTAAGATTATAATTTTTACATATTTGCTACATACTTTGCAACTTGAAATTGTAACGTAGGTATCAAATATTATTATACGCGTTTACATAAAGTATCGTATGATTAGTTATAATGAAGCCAATATCACAAACCGATGATGGTATCGCTTCGACTGCCAACCTGACCGTGGCGACATTAAGTATAAGAAAACAGACATTAATGTAATTATTCTTCATTAGTAAATTGGATGTTCAAAGGATTTTTTTCACAGATAAAATAGCTTTGGGCGTAAAAATAGGCATGTCTAAGCTGCCCTGTTGTTGGATGTATGTATGCACACATATTATAGTACTTCGTTGGTTTCCTGCCAAACTCCCATACGTTGTATATTTGTTCCACAAGTTCACCTGGAAAATAGCACGATTTTAGACGCTTACTCTATAGCGTGCTACTGTGCAAATCTCTTAAAGCCAGAGAACATAAATATAACATGGAAGCAGCACTTTCATAGTAACCACAGTTTATTATTGACACCACAACTACTTACTCATCTCTACTACTCATAAATTGACGTTATAGCTGTTCTGTTCCACAGATTATTTACTTGCAGTCAATGTCAAGAACTGAACCATTGATATAATTGATGACTGACTAAAGCAATGGTCAAAAACCTGTGCGGTGTGCCTACCACTTATACATTAGCACCTTATACCTTGGCAGATAGGCGTGATTCCTTAAGTATATAGTATTATTAATATTATCAAGTAACTATTATTATTATTTTATTTATATAGTCAGTCATATATCGTGTAATGGCTGCAATACCTTGATGATTGAGTTGAGTCTCTTGTAGATATTTTCTCATAGGCCCAATTCTGTCTGAACCTAGCAATTAACCTAAATGTAGCTTCAGTAACTAAGTATACTCGTAGTGACTTTAGTAAGTTACTGAAAGTTATAGATTTTAACAATCATAAGTGTTGCTTTGTGATTTCAATGATTTTTGACTATGACTTTGACTATATTTACCATGAACACTTATCCAAGTGCCATTTCCCGTCCAGCTTAGGAGGCCTGTCATCACATATCTACTCTTATCATTGATATTTCTTACAAACACCTGTGCTTCGTTTAAGTCGTTAACGATAGCTAAGTATCCGCCTTCAGCAATACATATCCTGAATGCTTCTGTCCAATTCTTCATCTGATAGTGATACTTATAACAGCTGCCTGTAGACTCTTCGAACATATATTCTGTAAGTTTCAAGTAATTTGATATATTTGAGGAATGAATGAGTAGTGGCCCTACAAAGTCAATGATCGTTATAACAAAAGTCAAAGTCGCTATTATTTTGTTGGTAAGTAAATCAAATATTTAAATAAAATTATCAATTATTTTAATAACGTTACGCCTTGTGGCCTGTTCTGAGTTGATGAGGTACATATAGTAAATGTGGCAAAATGTCTTAAGGCTCCTGCAATAGTAAGGTTTACCGTAGCCTTTGGAGGATGCTTCGCGAGGCTATTGGAATCAAGAAACATCCTAATTTCAATAGAGAAGATGGTTGGAATGTACCACCAGCTTGGGATCCAGTTATTCAAATAGTCAAACCCAAGAAGAAGCAAACCACAGCTAGACTTCATGATACTTTAAGCTCATTCTACGTAATTAGAAACACCCATGATTAAATTATTTTCGGGTACATTGAAATAACTACACTGGAACATTGAGACAACTACCATCTTAGTCTCCCCGTGACTATGGCTGCTGAAAAGCAACCGAAACGTCGTGGAAAGTGTAAACATAAATAAAAATAGTATAATAGTATAGTAATAGTATAAATAGTTTTAATAGTTTCAATAATGTAATTAGCTTAAAAATTAGTAAAGTTAAATAGTAATAGTAGTGTAACAGTTTTAAAAATTTTGTAATAAAGTGTTCAATAAACCACGTGACAAAATCCGTATATAGTAGTTTAATTTCAACTAATAATTATAATACAAAATAATTACAAAACTGATTTAAGCATCGTAGAATTCGTCATTCTTTATACGGGTTTTATCATGATAAAATAAGTAAAATGTAGTTCATTTTCAATAATAATAATAATAAATTATTTACCAAAAATAATTGCAATTAAGTACACTTACAAATAATATTGGTGAAAAAATAATATTTTATAAACAATAAAAAGTAAGTGTTTTGTTGAACTCTGGTACCCAATATAAGATCTAACTTGTGTTATGGGTACCAGTGCTCTTTAGTAACACGTCATACATGGCATATACCATTGGCAATGTCAAAGGTATGTGAGTGTGCTTATGTGTGTGTGTGTGTATGTGTGTATGTGTGTGTGCCGTGCGTGTATGTTGTGAAGTGTGTAGCGTGTGCATATATATCAGTTCATACATATATCTTTTATTTTATTAAACTTTCTGTCTCATCATAATTTTGTGTCTGTAACCATTTTTAAACTTTTGCCTTGCATTCTTTTAAAGTGAGGGAATCAATTTTGCAATGTTTATTAATCATAATTATTGTAAATGTGACCACTAATAATCCCAAAATGTCGACGAGCTAGAGCTGTTCTAAAATTGAGAGAAGGACATACTCTATAAGATGTACGTCTGTTGATAACATTTGCATCATTGTAATCTAATATCATAATATTTGCGTAAACGTAAAACAGCATCTATACAAATAAATAAAATTGAAGTGTCTGTTTGTAATGTCAGAAAACAGCTGTTTACCAAAGGAAAGTATATGGTATTTATATCAAAAATCAAGTTTAATATTTTTTGTCTGTCTGTTTGTTCAAACTCATCTCTGAAGCAGCTGGACCGATTTTGATGGTTCTTTCACTGGCAGATAGCTGATGTTATAAGGAGTAACTTAGGCTACGTTTATTTTAGAAAATTAGGATTTCAAGAAAAATAAATTTCACACGGGCGGTGACAGCTAGTACCTAATGAAAGAAAATGAAAGGAATGCACATGGTAGGCATGTCATCTGCTGGGAATTCTCTAAATCACAAAATTAATTCTTCATAACTGTTAATTTATGACCTCAATAAATAAATGATTCTCGACTGTGATTTTGATTTTGATTTTGACTTTAAGCTATAATGCTTACCTTTATCATATGTTCCGCACTCAGTTAACTTCATATCATTTTTTTGTTTCTTGTAGCAAACATAGGGTAGCCGGGCGGTGCACGGCACAACGTGTATGCTGCTACCGTCCATGCTCAAACATCGTCCATCATTCGTATCTAGGCTTTCATACATTCCCATAAGAGGCATATCTTCAAGGGGCACTCCTAAAATGAATATGAAGGTAAATATGACTTGTGGGTATAGCTATCAGAATATCTCGGTAGCGCAGTTGTAATGGATACTAAAATAGGGTAGTTGACTCACAATTTTGAATTAATCAAGTAGTTACATTACCCGAACCATTAGAATTTTACTCCAAAATAAAAGAGATAAGTACAAGCGTTTCAAAGCTATACTCGTTTTATTTAAGTATTTAACTAAAGGTACACAATCTTGATGTGTCTTTTTTATCCAAAAACTCAGTTTGAAAATAAAATGCTGCTAAAGATCAATGCAAATAGAACAATAAAGATTATTTAATCAATCGAACTGATAGTTTAAGCAGCAGTTTATTTGTTTAATATGTATTTATGTAAAAAGTCACATCAAAATTGTTCACCTTTATTTAATTAAATACCTAAACAAACCGTGTAAGTAGTAGGGGTAAATGTCAAATGATCGAAAAAGAATGCACTATACAAACTGTGACGTAACCGCTATTTAAACAGTGCCGTCCGAGAGAGATAGTGACATATCCGTAAACAGCCCACTTTCTTAAATCCTTATTTAAAATACTGATTACTTCCTTCTTTTACAATTAATTTCGATACTGTTTATACAAATAGATTTCATTTATTTGCCACTTGTTCTTTGTATAAAATAATGTACCAAATTAAACACAATTAACAACCCTATGGTCCATTCGATACCTAGGTCGAGGAAAGTAATATCAAGATTATCTGTCCAGAAAAATTCTGTAGCTCGCAGATTGGAGCCGTACCCGGACGGCAACAAGTTTGTCTTCTATTACTTGTGACCCAAACCATCACTGGCAAAATATGGGTGTAAAACACCTGTAACTACACCTTCTGAAATAAACGCGTGAGGCCATGTATTAAGATTATACGTATAATTATTGCTTCGTTAGGACCACAGAAGTAATAGGTTTCATTTTCCAGATGCAATAATGTTCTCCGGACTGAATCGCGGTCTAGGCTCGGTAGGCTATCTACGTAGGTGATATTAAAATGCACAATGCACAAGTATGCGCGTAAACACGTGAGTAGGTACTGTACTGTCTATTCCGTAATTCTCAAAATCGAGCGGGATAGCAATCTGACACGAGCCGAAAGAGATCAGGCACGAGACCAACAGCTTTATCATATTATTATTTTTAAAATATATCGTGCTTTTTTAAATTCCTACTATGCTTCTAAACGTAAATGTAAACTATGAGATCAATTTTATTTTGCGTGCTTTATGGCTGGATATGGCAATCCTATATCTAATTATTAAAACATCATACCAATTTCCGCAATAAACGATTTTGAGTTTAAGCTTTAGGTGCTTTACGAGGCACGGCGTGTGTAACACCGCCAAGTTCCTAACTCCGGGCTACTATTGAAATCTTCGTGGGAGTTCGAGGGTTAACGATAAATACCAACCTTCTTCAGACACAAATGTTTTGTTCTCGAACCTTGCGTTAGCCCCTATGAAGAACGAAGTCTTATTGAATAATGTCTTCAATTCGTACTGTAGATCTTCTGTAATGGGAGATGCCAATATCGCACCTGAAATAATCAAAACATAATTATTATACGATTTGATCTGTATTCTTGTCTGATTATAGGAACGTAGAGTAACACGCATATTCAAACATAAATTTTTCATGGTAGGCATCTACCATGAAAATGTAAATCCGAAACTTCAGGCCAAATGAAAATAACTTGCAACGACGTTTCTTCGGATTTATTTCTTTTAAAATGACATTACTTTGTTGTTCGGACTGCTTCATGGAGGGTTAAGGACAATCAAGAGGTTACGTATCGAAATTGCGTATACATTTTGGAATACATAAATTATGTGTTTCACGGTACTAACAGTCGGCTCGAAACTTGGACATTTACACGTTTCATGGTAGGCTACTAGCTGGTCTACATTTGATATTATTTTACCTCATTTAATTATGCCAGACATACCTTCCATAACGCATTGTTGAAGAGCTTCCTCCCAAGTTGCCACAACTCTATGAGCCTTCAACCATCCGTTGATGTGAGACCGATATAGATACCTGCCCTGAGCGACATCTGGGAACAAACATAAATGGAAAATTATGCTATACTAAGGGGGTAGAGACCAAAGTACAAGACTTCCAGACCAAAAATCCATCATGGCGGTCAATCTAAGCGGGGTTTGGCTATTTGCGCAGGAGATATTATAGCGCACAAAATAGTATTTGTTCCCTCAATCTCATAGTATGTTTGAACGTCTGACACGACCGGCGAGACATCAGGCGCTAGACCAACGGCTTTACATGGTTTCCAAAGCACGCAGGTGTGATACACCGCCAACTTTCCATCTCCAGGCTGCTATTGAGTACTTGTTGGCAGCAAAATCTAGTAATTTTTGTTGGCCTGATGTGGATGTTTAACCCGAAACCTCATACTCAGCAGTCGCATATACTACCGGTGCAACACCAAGGTATTAGCTAAGTAGATACAGAATATAAGAGAAGTAGGATACACAAGGGTGTAATGCAAGTACTGACTTACAGGAGATTGTAACTAAATACCCCTGTGTTGTTTTACTCCGTTGTGTACGTACTACGCGCGAAAGGAGATACAGTAATGCTGGGGCTATATTAGCGGGCTACGGCGAATATTTCTGTTAACGTGATGAGTGTGGCCGGCTAGATCGTTCCAACGCGTTGTATTCGGGTGAAGACGATGTATTATCGAGGCATTGTCGGTAAACTGGCGCGCATCAAAGGGATATGGCGCGCTAATATTCGCTTGGGTGGCTACACCTACATGACTTTAGTGTCGTCGTTCAAATTTTGAAGCAGGACGTACGTGCTTGTGTTTTTTTGTACACTATGGGGGGAGTAACGAAAAAGTGTTGGAGATCATTCAATTTTATGAAACTGAGAGTATTATAAATTATGGAATCCTAATAACCCCGACCACAAAAAAACTACTTGGTACATAATGCGTGGGTTAGAAGTAAAAATAAGCTCAGTTGGCCTACAGTAGAAGAAATGAAGAAGAAAAAGATTCTTTGAAATCATACTACCGAGCCCATCTCAGTAAAATTAAGAAATCGATCAATGACACGAGAGACATGAATCTTCGCCCGCTTAAAATAGACAAGAATATCGCGTATACATGATGTTTTTAGCGCGCCAACGCGACATGAATCTTCGCCCGCTAATGTAGACCTAGCATAACACAGATACGTGAGAAGAACAATTTCGGAACCAATTGGCGTAGCGTTAGAATAGATCGCAATATAATAGTGTTTGAGTGGTTGAAGTTGGCGTCTCGCTTCCGCTACTGCGCCGAGTGTTGTGGGTTTGATCCCCACACAGAACAAAAATTTGTGTGATACAATTAGTGAGTGTGCGTGTTGCTTGTATCCGTTGTTTGAATGTTTACCTTCGCGACGAAGAAATAATTTTAGTGCGAGAGTAGTCATTTCAAATATAAATAGCTTTATTTGCTAAGAATGCAGCTAATACAATAAGATGTTACAACTATACGAAAATCTTTAAAATATATTTACAGTACTCATTTTAAAACTAATTTTCTAATATATATTTACAAATGTATTAAAATAGATAACATAAGTACAAAAACACTAATAATTATAATCTATATATATTACGTGAAGCGAAAGTTTTGGATCCCTTTTTACGAAAATTGCGCGGACGGAGGAGTATGAAATTTCGCACACTTATAGTTTATACAGAGAAGAAGTGACGAATGCTAATATTTTTTTTAAATTATGTGTAAAAATACATTAAATTAATGAAAAAACACTACACGCACACAACCATGCATTTGACACACGCAGTCGAAGCGCGTAACGATGGTTACATATATCAATATACGAGTATAATGATATGACATAATATATATCAGTTGGTCGAATTTCGAGCACTAGGCGACCGCTAGTAATACTAAATAGGTATTTACAAAAATGATTTAGGCATCGTAGAATTCGTCATTCTTTATACGGGTTTTATCATGATAAAATACGTAAAATGTAGTTTATTTTCAATAATAATAATAATAATTTATTTATGAAAAAATAATACAATTAAGTGCACTTACAAATTACAAATAAATAAAATTGAAGTGTCTGTTTGTAATGTCAAAGAACAGCTTTTAATCAAATGAAAGTATTAGGTACTTCTATCAAAAATCAATTTTTGTATTTTTTGTCTGTCTGTTTTGTTCCAACTTATCCCTGAAGCACCTGGACCGATTTTGACGGGACTTTCACTGGCAGATAGCTGATGCTATAAGGAGTAACTTAGGCTACATTTATTTTAGAAAATTAGGATTTCAAGACAAATAAATTTCACACAGGCGTGACAGCTAGTAATGAAATAAAATGAAAGAAATGCATATGGTAGGTATGTCATCTGCTGGGAAGTCTCTAAATCACAAAATTAATTCTTCATAAGTCTTAAAATATGAGCTTAATAAATAAACGATTTTCGACTGCGATTTTGATTTTTATTTTGACTTGGATTTTGACTTTAAGCTATAATGCTTACCTTTATCATATGTTCCGAACTCAGTTAACTTCATATTCTTTTTTTGTTTCTTGTAGCAAACATAGGGTAGGCGGGCGGTACACGGCACGATGTGTATGCTGCTACCGTCAATGCTCAAACATCGTCCATCATTCGTATCTAGGCTTTCATACATTCCCATAAGAGGCATATCTTCAAGGGGCACTCCTAAAATGAATATGAAGGTAAATATGACTTGTGGGTATGGCTATCAGAATATCTCGGTAGCGCAGTTGTAGTGAATATTAAAATAGGGTAGTTGACTCACAAATTTGAATTAATTAAGTAGTTACATTACCCGAACTATTAGAATTTTAATCCAAAATAAAAGAGATAAGTACAAGCGTTTCAAAGCTATACTCGTTTTATTTAAGTATTTAACTAAAGGTACACAATCTTGATGTGTCTTTTTTATCTAAAAAATCAGTTTGAAAATAAAATGCTGCTAAAGATCAATGCAAATAGAACAATAAAGATTATTTAATTAATCGAACTGATAGTTTAAGCAGTAGTTTATTTGTTTAATATGTATTTATGTAAAAAGTCACATCAAGATTGTTCACCTTTATTTAATTAAATACCTAAACAAACCGTGTATAGTAGTAGGGGTAAATGTCAAATGATCGAAAAAGGACGCACTATACAAACTGTGACGTAACCGCTATTTAAACAGTGCCGTCCGAGAGAGATAGTGACATATCCCCAAACAGCCCACTTTCTTACATCCTAATTTAAATGACTGATTACTTCCTTATTTTACAACTAATTTCGATACTGTTTATACAAATAGATTTCATTTATTTGCCACTTATTCTTTGTATAAAATAATGTACAAAATTAATCACTATTAACAACCCTATTGTGCTTAAGGTCCATTCGATACCTAGGTCGAGGAAAGTAATATCAAGATTATCTGTCCAGAAAATTTCTGTAGCTCGCAGATTGGAGCTGTACCCGGACGGCAACAAGTTTGTCTTCTATTACTTGTGACCCAAACCATCACTGGCAAAATATGGGTGTAAAACACCTGTAACTACACCTTCTGAAATAAACGCGTGAGGCCATGTATTAACATTATACGTATAATTATTGCTTCGTTAGGACCACAGAAGTAATAGGTTTCATTTTCCAGATGCAATAATGTTCTCCGGACTGAATAGCGGTCTAGGCTCGGTAGGCTATCTACGTAGGTGATATTAAAATGCACAATGCACAAGTATGCGCGTAAACACGTGAGTAGGTACTGTACTGTCTATTCCGTAATTCTCAAAATCGAGCGGGATAGCAATCTGACACGAGCCGAAAGAGATCAGGTACGAGACCAACAGCTTTATCATATTATTATTTTCAAAATATATCGTGCTTTTTTAAATTGCTACTATGCTTCTAAACGTTAATGTAAACTATGAGATCAATTTTATTTTGCGTGCTTTATGGCTGGATATGGCAATCCTATATCTAAAAAAATTGTGTGTGTGTACCAGAGTACACAGGTAAGTAGTGAAACTTCTTTACGACATTAATTAGTTAATTAGTTAACAAAAATTATTTAACTAACTTTAATATTAATATTTATTTCATAACTTAATAAAAATAATTCAAAGCAGATATTTAATGACTTAATCAATTACACAATTTTGAATAAATAATTGGAATTATCTTTTCAAAGTAATACAATTATATGATGACAGTTAATCTTGTAGAAATGCAACGATTTTATAAAATTATAAACGAATAAATAAATCATTAAAAACGAATAATTAAAAAAGATGTACGTATACATATTTTTATTTTCTAATCGTGTTTTGTTTTATTTTTAAATTATTATTTAATTTATATTTTTTATTGTTTTTAGAATTAATAATGTTCACTAGATTTACAGTCATATTTATTAATACTTGCTAATTTTAACAGATTTATATACATTCACTGATACTTACAATCAAAAAGTGAGGTTAACCTCAAATAAATATTAAAATCATGCTCATACGTGTTGAATTTATAAAACGAAATATATAATCACTCTCACTTTTCTTGTAAATTCACTTAAATTTGAATAAGTCTTTTTATTTTATCACTTTCAAATTACTATATTGTTATTCTTATTTCAAACCAAACTTCAAAACTAATATATTGTTGTTATTATTATAAATATATTACATTATATTCTTTACGTCACTATACTAAACTTTGATAAAAAAAGCAACATGGCGCGTAACCGAAAAACGTGACGCTGCTACAAAATTTCTCCCATACGTCGATAAAGAAGTTTTACTTCAATTATTAAAACATCATACCCATTTCCGCAATAAACGATTTTGAGTTTAAGCTTTAGGTGCTTTACGAGGCACGGCGTGCGTAACACCGCCAAGTTCCTAACTCCGGGCTACTATTGAAATCTTCTTGGGGGTTCGAGGGTTAACTATAAATACCAACCTTCTACAGACACAAATGTTTTGTTATCGAACTTTGCGTTAGCCCCTATGAAGTATGAAGTCTTATTGAAGAATTTCTTCAATTCGTACTGTAGATCTTCTGTAATGGGAGATGCCAATATCGCACCTGAAATAATCAAAACATAATTATTATACGTTTTGATCTGTATTCTTGCCTGATTATAGGAACGTAGAGTAACACGCATATTAAAACATAACTTTTTCATGGTAGACATCTACCATGAAAATGTAAATCCGAAACTTCGGACCAAATGGAAATAACTTGCAACGACGTTCCTTCGGATTTATTTCTTTTAAAATTAATTTACCTTGTTGTTCGGACTGCTTCATGGAGGGTTAAGGACAACCAAGAGGTTACGTATCGAAATTCTGGATATATTTTGGAATACATAAATGTGTTTATGTATTCCAAAATGTATCGGGTATTAACAGTCGGCTCGAAACTTGGACATTTACACGTTTCATGGTAGGCTACTATCTGGTTCACTTTTGATATTATTTTACCTCATTAAATTATGCCAGACATACCTTCCATAGTGCATTGTTGAAAAGCTTCCTCCCAAGTTGCCACAACTCTATGAGCCTTCAACCACCCACCGATCTGAGGCCGATACAGATACCTGCCCTGCGCGACATCTGGGAACAAACATAAAACGAAAATTATGCTGTACTGAGGGAGTGGAGACCAAAGTATAAGACCTCCAGACCGAAAATCCGTCATGGCGGTCAATCTAAGCAGGGTTTGGCTATTTGCGCAGGAGATATTAAAGCGCACAAATTTATTGTATTTGTTTCCTCAACCTCATAATACGATGGAACGTCTGACACGATCGGCGAGACATCAGGCGCTAGACCAACGTCTTTACGTGAATTCCAAAGCACGCAGGTGTGATACACCGCCTACTTTCCATCTCTGGGCTGTTATTGAGTACTTGTTGGCAGGAAAATCTAATAATTTTTGTTGGCCTGATGCGGATATTTAACCCCAAACATCATACTCAGCAGTCGCATATACTACCGGTGCAACACCAAGGTATTAGCTAAGTAGATACAGAATATAAGAGAAGTAGGATACACAAGGGTGTAATGCAAGTACTGACTTACAGGAGATTGCAACTAAATACCCCAGTGTTGTTTTACTCCGGCGTGTACGTACTACGCGCGAAAAGAGATGCAGTAATGCTGGGGCTATGTTAGCGGGCTACGGCGAATATTCCTGTTAACGTGATGAGTGTGGCCGGCTAGATCCTTGCAACGCGTTATATTCGGGCGAAGACGATGTATTATCGAGGCATTGTCGGTAAACTGGCGCGCATCAAAGGGATATTGCGCGCCAATATTCGCTTGGATGGCTACACCTACGTCACTTTAGTGTCGTCGTCCAGATTTTGAAGCGAAACGTACGTGCTTTTGTTTTTTGTATACTATGGTGGGAGTAACGAAAAAGTGTTGGAGTTCATTCAGTTTTATGAAACTGATAGTATTATATGGAATCCTAGTAACCCCGACCACAAAAAAAATATCTAGTACATAGTGCGTGGGTTAGAATTAAAAATAAGCTCAGTTGGCCTAACGAAGAAGAAAAAGATTCTTTGAAATCATGCTACCGAGCCCATCTCAGTAAAATTAAGAAATCGATCAACGACACGAGATCTTTGCCCGCTTAATGTAGACAAGAACATCGCTTATGCCTGTACACGGCGTTTTTAGCGCGCCAACGCAACACAAATCTTCGGCCGCTAATGTAGACCTAGCATAACACAGATACGTGAGAAGAACAATTTCGGAACCAATTGGGGTAGCGTTAGAATAGATTGCAATATAATAGTGTTGAGTGGTTGAAGTTGGCGTCTCGCTTCCGCTACTGCGCCTAGTGTTGTGGGTTCGATCCCCACACAGAACAAAAATTTGTGTGATACAACTAGTGAGTCTGCGTGTTGTTTGTATCCGTTGTTTGAATGTTTTTCTTTGCGACGGAGAAATAAGTTTAGTGCGCGAGTAGTCCTTTCAAATATAAATAGCTTTACTAAGAATGCAACTAATACAATAAGATGTTACAACTATATGGAAAACATGTACTTACATTCTGCTTGTGTGGCATGCAAATTGGTAAGATTATTGAATTAACATAATATTATTTAAAATTTGTGAAACTAATGTACGTATTATATCTATATTTATGGTATCCAGTCTGAGGCAACTGGACAAAAAACAACGTATGAATATAACAATCTACATGTACGGTTTTTAAGCAAATTACGTGAGGAGTAATACAAAATTTATATAAAATGTTAGCTAGCTGTTTAAAAACACTTTGAATTAACACATACCTGCTGTAGTTGCTAGGAAGATGGCACCGATAATTAACAACATAATAAAGTGAGAAATGGCACACCAGACACAAGTGCTCTTACAGAGCGTTATTAATATTATATCCCCAACAAAACAAGTTTATATAAACTATTGAACTTTGTTATCAGTTTAAAATATTTCATCACCCTACCACAGGAGTGGCTTCACCCATGTGATAGGGTGATGTAACATTCCACAATAAATGGGTTATCACACGCCAAGAATTGTTAAATTTGATAAGCACGTTCAAACAAAAAATTAACAAAAGCTTAAATAACACAGTTGAAAAGAGACATATTTTTATGTCGTGCTATAGGTATAAATGTTATCAATATACAGGCACACAATAGCAATCAAACATATACTGGAATTGCCAGTGACGTAAGTGGGCCAATGTCCATGCTACATAATTATATAGTGGTACCATGTTAGTAGTAGCTATTTCAGAACAATAGCTAGTATAGACAGAAAAATGTGTACAATTAATGGAATTTCTTTCCTAAGTAATTCACTTTTAGACGCTTAAATTTACGTTACCTAAGATTTGCCATTGTTCTTTGTATTTTTGCATAACGGGTAAGAAGTACTGGGTACAAGATTCTGAATGTTTTTCTTGTGTGTTCCTCTGTGGCCGGACCACAGTTTAGTACTCAGATATTTATAGTTCGAAATAATACCTACCTAAAGTCTACTTTCATCGGAATATATATATATATATATATTTAGTACCTCAAGAGATATCTTTTTAATTAACAATTTATGTGGTCCGGCCGCCAGGCAGTGCTCTCTGGCCACGCCACCTCAAATTAAATAGAGTATAATGAACTATTAATAAATCAATATCCCGAAAAAAACTACCTAAAGAGTACCTTGCATACGACAAATATGGTCCGATAAACCCCTTTAGTTAAGAAGTTATTAGTCGTAGGGTGTGGTCTGGAAGGTATACTCTGCAGCAAGTAAATTTTTCAATATTTAATATTAACTATCCATAAATCAATTTATATAATAGTACCTTTTCTCTACTCTTCGTTGATACTTTTTTCTCTCAAGAAACTATTCATTTTGATTAATTAATCTTTAAAGTATGTGTCGCGGTTAGGGAGGATTACTTTCAGCAAATATAACGAAATATGCTTTATTTCTTTATGCCAACGAAAACTGCATAATAAGTACTTTATAAAAAGACCTGGACTTCATCTATAAACTTTTATTTTTATTACCAACAATGATTTTGAAATGAATAAATGAAAAAGGTGGACTTTTTGGTTCTAGCAAGATCAAATTAAGGTGATTCCCTTGCTTACCTATTTCTAATAGTTCCAGTTGTCAAGACAAAAATAAAATATCTGAGGATTTACTCGCATCGTTATATTAGATTATTTGATATGCTACTATGGAAACTAGATCAGAACTCGGTGTTTAATGTGATAGCGTACTATTCTTCTTGCTTTATGTATTTAAATATATTATACATACATAGTTTCATGTCTCTATCTACGAAAGGGTCGACAGATGTATGTTACGCCCACATTTCGGTAATAATTATAATTTTAGATACCACGTAATTGAGGACGAACCTATTACCATATATTGGGCACAGTTCTATGCTCCGTCCCGATACTAAGAATTTCATGTCCGGGAATAGTATCCGATTTATGCTGTGCAGTGACATCCTATTAGACTACTCGGCTGTCCCAAAACTAAACACAGTAAAGGACAGAATTTTTTTTTTACAGTAGAACGAAAAAACACATTTTCGGCATGCCGATAAAAATTACGTGATATTGCACTAAAGTAGCTATTGTGTGTCATAGATAAGATTGATAGCCTATGTTTATGCACATTAAAAGGTCAGGTTAATATTATTGTGCATGTTTTATGAGACTTACTAACTTTGAAATGGTTATTTTCACCTATCTAACCCTTAACTACCAAAATAAACCACAGTATGATACCTTACTAGGTTTTTGAATTGGTTTTTCAAAATAATCTTGGTATGAAAAGCCAATGTTAAACATTGTAAAGAACTATTAAATTTTACTAAAGTGGTTAATTTATAAATGTGAAACTCATTTTTATATTTATTAATCAAATTTATTAAAAAATAATAACAAAAACTTTTTATAATAACCGCCTCTTCTAAACAAATTTTAATTAAAACTAAAGTAAAATAATTTCACGGATGAAACGATATTTATTCCGAATCTTCATCTACTAAAGCTGGAGATTTGCCATTTATAGGTAGGGACTGCCAAAACATTTTTCTGGATTCGGGCATCAGAATATGTACAAGCTTAGTTAGAATCTCTTCTTTCTTTGACGTTTTAATGCCACGTGGTCCATCTATGGTATTTGGCCAAACGGTACCATCAAATTTGTTGATAATTAAATCTAGAGAAACAACGTTATCACTGAACGAAGTCTTGTACATTATATATTATGACGTGGACCTTTTACAAATTTTACCTGAACAATCGAACTCAGTTGAAAGTCTTTTAATGGATCGTTATTAACACGTGGTGACCGCTTTTTTTTGGCCAATCATAATGCACATTAGGTTCCACAACTTTAATTTTTGATCGAGCCTGCAGCACGATTCTTTTAAACTCCTCGAAGTCATAGACAGATTGCTTTCGAGTCATCTTTCGGTCTATATTGCCATGTACGTGACGACGTGATGACGTGGAATAGCAGTAGTCCTACTGTTGTGTTTCGTTGGGTGAGTGAGAGTACCGGAGGCCCAATAACCCCCTTTCCCCCATCCCGCTCCCCTTCCTTCCCACGTTCTTTCCTAAAAGGCCGGCAACGCGCAAGTGATGCCTCTGGTGTTGCAGGCGTCCATAGGTTACGGTGACCAGCTACGGTACCATCAGGTGGGCCACCTGATGGTACCGTAGCTGGTCACCGTATGCTTGTTTGCCACATTAGTTGTATAAAAAAAAATGTACGGTATCTGCACTCATGTGGGTGTGTCCTTTTGTCAAATAGCTGATAGTTATGCTCTTGATTTTATTTTGAGGGCTGTTAAGTATCATTACCATAGCGGTGTATAAATACCAGTTCTTATTTTGTGCTGTACAGTTATCTGCCCATAAATGAAAATTACAGACATCTTTCTCTGAATCTATAAATGCCCATATGGCATTAACGATGTTATTTGCCTCTCGTCCAGCTATAGCTTCGTGCCATAAAACACAAACTGCATCGTCACTGCTGTTTTTTTGAAAATGTAAATTCACGCGATACGTCTTAATGCGTTCCACCGCCAATGTGATGAACGGCAGACACTGTGGCTTCCTCGTCCCCCGACGTCCCTGTGCCCTTCTCTTATAATCATACAGTCTCTGCGGTTTCCCGCCCAATTTAAAGTACTGAGGACATGTGAAACGTTGACGCATGTGTACTATACTATAAATTTTATAGTTATAATGGTTCGTTGTAAACTATAATCCCCAAATGAAAAACCTAGCAAGTCTCAATTACCAACAAGAAACACAGTAAGTACATGCGACTTGATGTGTTTTATATTGGTAACTGTTCCTTGCTGTGTTTTTCTTTTTGGGATCGCGTGTTAGCTCGTGCCCTGCCCGTGCCCGTGAGATAATTTCGGAGAATTTGTGATCGCTCATTCTGTATCCCATGACTAACGGATTTGGTTGTGGGTTTCTCATAGCAGTGAATAGGATATTTTGACCATGCGATATTGTTTCTATTTCAATACTTGCCTCTACCATAATATTTAGTATACTGTTCTCGTGTGCTCCATCTGAGCTTAACAATGGAATTATACCAATTCCAATAGGGTGAGTATAGTCTAATGCTGGTACGTTTAATATGTTACTGTATAACTAATTGTCAATCGTTGAGTTTTCGTATATATGATACTTCTGTTTGTGTTCCGTCTCGTAAAATGACGTAATTAATTGAACTTTTTGATTTTATATAATCGCAATCTAAAAATCACCATGCATTGTTTTTTAGATGAATCGTTCCGTCTTTCGATATGCGATCTTTTTCGTATATTAATCCTATTTAATTTGTAGCGTTGTAATATTGTTTTGCACTCGCTATTAATGCCGGTAAAGAAGAGTACTTTTCAACACTTTCATTTTTAGCTGTGTTTGATGTTGTATCATATATACCGTTATGATACCAGTATTCTAATCGGTTGTCAATAAATCTTCCTTGACAAGTTGCTCCCATTGTTTCTCCGTCTACTTGTCTATGTTGGTTGTTGGTTTGGAAGTCCATACTGCATTAAAACCTATTTTGCATAACATAGGACAAGCCTTTACAAAGCCAAAAATTAATAAAACATAAAGAAGCATTTTCTTTACCTATTTTTGTTGGTAGAATCATAGAATCTCGATATCTCCAAAGGTTTAGAAGATAGTGACATTCACGCCTATATATATGACGAAGAGTAATTAATTCACAATACTACACACATTACTAGCTTATATTCCCAAAAGGGAAGACCGATATGCATTACACTCACAAAATACTAGATAAGATTTCATGTCACACGTAGGTGAACCTATTGCTTTTTGCCGCGCGGTTACTGGGATTTTATTGAAAGAAAATCACAATATAACTACGCAGCGTTGTCTTTAGTATTATAGTAGGTAAGCACTAAAGCAGATGCGAAAAATTCGAACTATCAACAATTTTTTTTTAAAGACATACTCTTAAGTCGTCGGGCCTACACTACAGGATAAAGCCTACATGCTCCACGAATCAAATAATTGTTTATAAAATTTGCTACGGACAAATAAGATTTCTTTGGGCAATAAATACAGTAATTTGATTGTACAGACGATAACAGTGTAGTTCTACATCAAAGCAGAAAGTAGCTTTTCCCTTTTGTTTGAGAGGCGACGCTTCAGAAACTATTGAAGAATATTTTATGCGATGATGTGAAGAAATATTTTGTATGGCCCAAACTTTACTTTCAACTAGCTGCAACTTTTAAAATAGAAGGAGTAAATTGTCATACTATATTACTTGTACCGGTTATAATTATCTCACTGAAAAGTAATAAGTACAGGAAAGATTTATTTACCCAAAAGATTGTCTTTAGTCTAAAAATATTAATACGTTAAAATTGTATTTCTTTTAAAATCCAGGAAAATTACAAGTTTTCTGCTATACATGTAGTTTTCCTGGTCTTATATTAAACCATGTACCTGGTCTTATATTATACTAGTGGACCTGACAGACGTTGTCCTGCTTAAGCGTTGGCTTGCTAGCGCGATCCGGCGTCCAATCGTGAGTCTAAGCCGGAATGTTTAGTAAAATGTGGTTGAGTGGGTTGCTGGCCAGGAAACCACTCAACCACATTATTCTTTCAATATCTGTCTACCTGCTTAGGAGGAGCAGGAGGAGTTGAGTGACACAGACGAGTTTAGAAGAATTACATAATTATATAGAAAGATTTACATTATAATAATATCATATGACTGTACAGTTGGTAAAATGGCATTTTTCCGCTTTTTACTACGTCACTTTTGACGACTATCGTTGGCGTTTCCTTGAAGACAATGTTTAATTGTATCACGGAATCAGTTGGCGGCAGTAGCGCCGCTCGGCTACGTGGAACTTATAATATGCTGGTAAAACGTGGCTTCAGGGATATAGTCTTGAGTTAATGTATACACACTGACTCATACCTACAAACACCGAAGATGCAGGCAGTGGTATATTTTAGCTACACTTCGTCAACTATGTTTCTACGTTCCACATAATAGGAGCCAGCTTAATGCGACCTATCGGACAGACTTACAAACTTTACACTATTATTAAAGGCACCAATTTTAACTCTTTTGTTCTTTTGCCAATGGATGTGTCTGAGGTTGAGTTAATTATTCGAGGTTTGCGTAAAAATGCTGCTGTCGGGTGGAATGCAATTCCCGCTCATAATTGCAAAGTGCTCAGACACCCGGGTACCAATAATAACCCAAATTTGCAATATTTCTATGGCAGAAGGGATCTTCCCTAAATCTTTTAAAAGGGCCGTTGTGCATCCCATCTTTAAGAATGGAAGCAGAGACAGTGTCAATAATTACAGGCCCATATCTGTCCTGCCTGCGCTATCCAAAATCCTAGAGAAGGTGCTAAATACCCGCTTAAGAAACTTCTTAGAGAAGAATAGTATTTTAGCGCGCAATCAATTTGGTTTTAGGGTGGGAATATCAACTGAAGATGCAGTGGCTTCTCTAGTTGATGAAATAGTAAACAGCCTTGATAGTGGACAAAAATGTCTGTCAATTTTTCTCGATCTTACCAAAGCATTTGACACTGTCTCTGTGCCACACCTCTTACTAAAAATGGAGAGAATGGGCAACCGCGGATATGCACTTCGAATTTTTAAAGATTACCTTTCCGATCGGACACAGTGTGTTAAGGTAGATGACATTGTTAGTGGCAACGCCCCCTCCTTTTTGGTGTCCCACAGGGATCGATCCTTGGCCCAACCTTTTCCTACTCTGCATAAACTCCTTGTGCACCCTATCCCTTCCCTATTCTTCTATCATTACCTACGCAGACGATACTGCAATAATTGTTCGTGGCAAAAACTGGCCAGAAGTGTTTGCTCATGCGGAATGCACTCTTAGTCATGTAATGCAATGGCTGTCAAACAATTTACTAACTCTTAACATCAACAAAACTACATACATCACGTTCTCAAAGACAGCTATAATCCAACCATCTTTGGAAACATGCCATATAAGAGCGCATACTTGTTCGACATTCACATCTACTAATATCTGCAACTGCCCAACTTTACTGATATCTGCCCACACAAGGTATCTGGGAGTATATATTGATAATCTTGTTTCTTGGAAATACTACCTGTGTAATATTACTGTCCGCGTCCGTAAGATGATATTTATTTTAAAAAACTACGTTTCTCAGCCGATTTTGACACCTTAGAATTAGTTTATTATGCACTATGTCAATCTATATTAACTTATTGTATATCTGTCTGGGGTGGAGCTGTGAAGTTGTTTCTTCTGCCCTTAGAGCGAGCAGAAAGAGCAGTCCTTAAGGTTATGACATTTAAGCCTTTTAGATATTCCACTGCTCAATTATATAACGAATGTGAACTGCTTAGTGTCAAACAGCTCTTTGTGCTTGAAACGATCTGCAGAAAACATGTTAACCTGGTATATGACAATAAAATCACAAAAAACGCCGCGCACATAAGGTCTGCCAAGTCCAAAGCTTTAGAAGTGCGTTAGCAGCGCGCCACCACATTGTTGTAAGCTGTCATTTATATAATATTGCTAATAATTACGAGAGCCCTGGAATCCATACCACAAGTTCAATCTTACTTTGGGTACCAATGGTCAACAAAATTATTGTACATGTTAATTAGTTTGTTATAACTTATGTATTCTTTTGTATGTACCTTTTTGAGTCAATAAACTATTATTATTATTATTTGTTTCTCTTTAACATATTTGGGAAATACCCGGCCCTTTGGGAGGCTTACACGGGGACATGGGTCCAAAATGCAGAGGCCCTTCGGGAGTTTTAGTTTAAAGTGAGATGAGACACTTACCGAGACACTAGCCACGGCAGGCGTAAGAGACTATTGCTACATATGGAATCTAATTATTCTGGTCCATAAGGATGGGTGTTTGATGGTTTGGTAAAATGCAAACTATAGTTAAAAAACGGCGTCTGCCTGATATACTGTCCCAGTACAAAGTCGGAATGGCAGACGGTGACTCGCCGACTCACTAGATGGGCCCCCTGAATAGTCGCCATAGACATACAGGCCTTAAAAGCAGCAGAGGGCAACACCGGTGTTAGCAGCTAGGGGTGTCGAGCGGTGCAGCGCCGGTTTCACCATCACGGGTCTCGTGAAAACGGAGACCCGGAGCGGGTTTCCCCGTAGTTATGCCCTTGAAAATGACACTTCCACCCCCAAGCATCTTATTATTATTATTTAAACTGCACTAAAAGTGATGGCATCTCTATTGTCACTGCGCCGAGTGTTGTGGGTTTGAATCCCACATGGGACAAAAATTTGTGTGATCCACAAATGGTTGTTCCGAGTCTAGGTATTCTTTGTGTCCGTTGTTTAAATGTTTGTAAATAGCCCCGCGACACAGGAATTAAATCTAGTGCGAGAGCTGTATTTAAAAAAAAATAAAAGAGTCTATGTTTCTTAGTTCCACATAATAGGAGCCAGCTTATTGTGTTCAACCTTTCTTGACTTTATACTAGAATCAAGAAGAACATTCTAACACTGTCAATCCCAAACATCGAACCCGAAACCACAACGATCGCACACACATATTAGGTCAAACTAAAACCAGATCACCCAGACAGTCTAGACATCTATATATGTATGTACCTATCAACATACTAATTGTCTTCAAAACAGGTTAGTTAAGCCTGCACAATATATGCGTCTGATTTATCTTCTATGTAGTAACGGAAATGTAGTTTCCGACAAGATTACTCGAATTTTGTCCGCATACAGATGTAGATAACTGAGAATTTGCTAGTAGAGCTTTGACGAGATTGTAGTGGCTAAGCTATTATGGTGGCAGAGCTAATATGGCATGCTCTGATAACTATCAAAGGTAATGAAGAAAAGCGATACAATGATATTATAATGTTTAAGTAATGATATAGCCCAGCCTAGGGAGACCGTTGGACTGCGACACAGAGATCTCGAGTGCGATCCCAAGGCGCGCATCTCTGACTTTTCGAAGTTGTGTGCGTATTAAATTGTTAGTTATCGTTCGCTTTAAGGCTGAAGGAGAACATCGAGAGGAAACCTGCATGTCTAAGAGTTCTGCATAATATTCTCGAAGATCTATGAAGTCTGCCAACCAAAGCATTGAGGTTGAAATTGTGTCATAATTATAAGTATTTCAATATAGCATCACTTAGACATAAACTTCTCTATATCTTTATAATTTTCTAGAGTAATCTGTGGAAACGTCGTGGATTGTACATTAATTGTATATATAATTTTTATTAAATTTAACTTATATAACACTAATTGTACAATAAGAATAAGTATTGCCATTCAACGTGGCAATGCTGCCAGTCTTCTGGGCACGTTGCCAATTGATGACGATGCGGAGCAATATAATGACGCTTTTTAATTTTGTTGTTTTATTTTTCTCTTTAGTTAATATTTCTTGTAAATAATTTGTGTATAATAATTATATTATGCTAATTGTTGTACAATTGTTGCTTTTTACTAAATAAAGAGAAAAAATAAACCCACAATGGGCCAGTGTGGTGGATTATTGTCAAACCCTTCGCACACTGAGAAGAGGCCTGTGCCGAGCAATAAGACAGTTTAATACAGGGCTGATGTTATTATCTACACTTAGTTAATTTGCCATGGTGACTGACAACGAATGTTTGGGATACGTAAATATGCTGTTATCTCATACACTATTAACTATATTATAAATACAGAGTTCATACTTTGCCACATTGTATATTACTATATTGGGATTACGTTAAATATAAAACAACTGATATTCGCGAAAACAGCAGATTCGCAACTTTGCCATACAGGTGACCATATTATAAGTTATGATAAGTATAACTTTGTCAAGTACATTATACATAGTCTCTAGTCTATATTACCGACGTTTTAGGCAGGGGTATATACCCACATTTTACCAGGTATGTTTTCAGGTCCTTATAGTAAGGGGCAAGCATATAACTGACTGGTACTGTGCCCGGTAAACAGTTATAACATTAAGTTAGAATGATGAATAACATCCACATGCTGAATATTCCACACGGTAAGTTTTAAATATAAATCGCGTTTATATTTAGAACTTACCATTCTAAATATAAGAACTATATAAGAATTATATATTTAGAATATATAATATTTATATCTTTATCTCCATGTCTGAGAGTTCTCCATAATGTTCTCGAAGTTATGTGAAGTCTGCCAACCCGCACTAGGCCAGCGTGGTGGACTATGGCCTAACCCTTCTCACAGTGAGAAGAGGCCCGTGCCCAGCAGTGGGTCTGTTTAATACAGGTCTGATATTATATAATAAGCATAAAATTACATTGAAATTCAAGTAAATAACATAATGAACAATAGTACGATCGTAGGATTATTATATGAAACCTATGACTCAAAAAAATATGGCTTTAATTCCTGATTTTTACCTTTTAATCAATGCTGCAATAATGTTAATTACTTTAGATAGCACTAGAATAATTTCATTTTTAAAATATGGTATATTAAAGATAATTTAGACAGAAGGATAAGTCATATCAAAAAAAAATTATTATTAATAATAATAATAATAATATAATATTCTACCACATCACACAACACCATCTAGCCCAAACTAAGCAGAGCTTGTACTATGGGTACTAGACAATGGATAAACATACATATATACCTTTTTTTTTTTAATGTAAATACATACATATTATACATAGGAACACCCAGACCAAGACAAACATCCATGTTCATGCACACAAATGTTTGACTTGTGCGGGAATCGAACCCGCGACCTCAGGCGTGGCAGTCGGTTACACTAACCACTACGCCATCGAGTGTGGTTACTTGTGTACTTTACTTGTTTTTCATGTCTGTATGGTAAAAGTATAACATTTTAATATACATATATATGTTTTCAATTATATATCTGTTAATATTTCTTTTAAAATCCTTTCTGTATCCTATTACTCTCATTTGTCAATTGTATAAAATTAAATTAGGTATACAAAAATACTACATTATTTAATAGAATGTCTTGCTGTTAAGAGGCATTATAGAGACTTCCCTTTTCTTTTTAAAATGGGCATATGCGTTGACGCATACTTCGCCACGGGGCGACAGAGAGGTTACGTCGGACTCACCGGGGGAAAGGTATCCCCGTAATATCGACTAAACCTACCATGGTGTTCCTCGACATAACCAGAGTCGGCGGGGTCGCGCGAATCACTTTCACATGTCATGGTTTCGGCCCGCCGTATGAAAAGGTAGGCCACTACACGAAAAGACCTAACTATTGGTCACTTCTAATTTTAACCCTACTGTCCCCTTGACGGACACACGACACAGAGGCGCGCGTGGGAACACGCACGCCGCGCCGCCTCTCAGACATGGTGCTGAACGGATGGCGGGCAGGCCCACGTAACCCCCCAGGTGAAATTATAATGACTTCCTATTTTAACTTGAAAAAATTTTAACATTGTAAATTGACGTTAAAATATGTAAGCCCATCGGGTAGAATTTTGATCTCATTAATAAATTGTAATACCTTATTTTATCACCAAAAATCACACGAATAAATGATTTGATTTGATTTGAAATAGGATATTATACAAATCTGGAAAAATTGGTACTTTATTACTTTGATGCCATACCAAATAAACTTATATCAAAGAGATCAGTTTTATGAGGTAAGTAGTAGAATATTTTTGTATATTTCTCTTTGATGTGAGCTCGCCAAATAAAAATTATGTCTTTTTACAATAAAACTACAACTTCACAAACGTTAAGATTATAATTTTTACATATTTGCTACATACTTTGCAACTTGAAATTGTAACGTAGGTAATCAAATATTATTATACGCGTTTACATAAAGTATCGTATGATTATTTTTAATGAAGCCAATATCACAAACCGATGATGGTATCGCTTCGACTGCCAACCTGACCGAGGCGACATTAAATATAAGAAAACAGACATTAATATAATTATTCTTCATTAGTAAATTGGATGGTCAAAGGATTTTTTTCACAGATAAAATAGCTTTGGACGTAACAATTGATATGTTTAAACTTCCCTGTTCTTGGATGTATGTATGCACACGAATTATAGGATTTCTCTGGTTTGCTGTCACTCTCCCATACGTTGTATATTTGTTCCACAAGTTCACCTGGAAAATAGCACGATTTTAGACGCTTACTCTATAGCATGCTACTGTGCAAATCTCTTAAAGCCAGAGAACGTAAATATAACATGGAAGCAGCACTTTCATAGTAACCACAGTTTATTATTGACACCACAACTACTTACTCATCTCTACTACTCATAAATTGACGTTTTAGCTGTTCTGTTCCACAGATTATTTACTTGCAGTCAATGTCAAGAACTGAACCATTGATATAATTGATGACTGACTAAAGCAATGGTCAAAAACCTGTGCGGTGTGCCCACCACTTATACATTAGCACCTACCTTGGTAGATAGGCGTGATTCTTTAAGTATATAGTATTATTAATATTATCAAGTAACTATTATTATTATTTTTTTATTCATATAGTCAGTCATATATTGTGTAATGGCTGCAATACCTTGATGATTGAGTTGAGTCTCTTGTAGATATCTTCTCATAGGCCCAATTTTTTGTCTGAACCTAGCAATTGACGTAAATGTAGCTTCAGTAACTTAGTATACTCGTAGTGACTTTAGTAAGTTATTGAAACTTATAGATTTTAACAATCATAAGTGTTGCTTTGTGACTTCAATGATTTTTGACTATGACTTTGACTATATTTACCATGAACACTTATCCAGGTGCCATTTCCCGTCCAGCTTAGGAGGCCTGTCATCATATATCTACTCTTATCATTGATATTTCTTACAAACACCTGTGCTTCGTTTAAGTCGTTAACGATAGCTAAGTATCCGCCTTCAGCAATACATATCCTGAATGCTTCTATCCACTTCTTCATCTGATAGTGATACTTATAACAGCTGCCTGTAGACTCTTCGAACATATATTCTGTAAGTTTCAAGTAATTTGATTTATTTGAGGAATGAGTGAATCGTGGCCCTACAAAGTCAATGATCGTTATAACAAAAGTCAAAGTCGCTATTATTTTGTTGGTAAGAAAAATGTCGACGAGCTAGAGCTGTTCTAAAATTGAGAGAAGGACATACTCTGTAAGATGTACGTCTGTTGATAACATTTGCATCATTGTAATCTAATATTATAATTTTCGCGTAAACGTAAAACAACATCTATACAAATAAATAAAATTGAAGTGTCTGTTTGTAATGTCAGAAAACAGCTTTTTACCAAAGGAAAGTATACGATATCTATATCAAAATTAGTTTTTATATTTTTTGTCTGTCTGTTTATTCCAACTCATCTCTAAAGCAGCTGGACCGATTTTGACGGTACTTTCACTGGCAGATAGCTGATATTATAAGGAGTAACTTAGGCTACGTTTATTTTAGAAAATTAGGATTTCAAGAAAAATCAATTTCACACGGGCGGTGATAGCTAGTACCTAATGAAATAAAATGAAAGGAATGCATATGGTAGGCATGTCATCTGCTGGGAAATCTCTAAATCACAAAATTATTTCTTCATAAGTGTTAATTTATGATCTAAATAAATAAATGATTTTCGACTGTGATTTTGATTTTTGTTTTGACTTGGATTTTGACTTTAAGCTATAATGCTTACCTTTATCATATGTTCCGCACTCAGTTAACTTCATATCATTTCTTTGTTTCTTGTAGCAAACATAGGGTAGGCGGGCGGTGCACGGCACAACGTGTATGCTGCTACCGTCCATGCTCAAACATCGTCCATCATTCGTATCTAGGCTTTCATACATTCCCATAAGAGGCATATCTTCAAGGGACACTCCTAAAATGAATATGAAGGTAAATATGACTTGTGGGTATGGCTATCAGAACATCTCGGTAGCGCAGTTGTAATGGATACTAAAATAGGGTAGTTGACTCACAATTTTGAAATAATCAAGTAGTTACATTACCCGAACTATTAGAATTTTACTCCAAAATAAAAGAGATAAGTACAAGCGCTTCAAATCTATACTTGTTTTATCAAAGTATTTAACTAAAGATACACAATTTTAAAACTCTAGAAACTCAGTTTGAAAATAAAATGCTGCTAAATCAATGTAAATAAAACAATAAAGATTATTTAATCAATCGAACTGATAGTTTAAGCAGTAGTTTATTTGTTTAATATGTATTTATGTAAAAAGTTACATCAGGATTGTTCAACTTTATTTAATTAAATACCTAAAAAAACTGTGTATAGTAGTAGGGGTAAATGTCAAATGATCGAAAAAGGATGTACTGTACAAACTGTGACGTAACCGCTATTTAAACAGTGCCGTCCGAGAGAGATAGTGACATATCCCCAAACAGCCCACTTTCTTACATCCTAATTTAAATTACTGATTACTTCGTTATTTTACAACTAATTTCGATACTGTTTATACAAATAGATTTCTTTTATTTGCCACTTGTTCTTTGTATAAAATAATGTACAAAATTTAACACAATTTATTAGCAACCCTATTGTGCTTAAGGTCCATTCGATACCTAGGTCGAGGAAAGTAATATCAAGATTATCTGTCCAGAAAAATTCTGTAGCTCACAGATTGGAGCTGTACCCGGAAGGCAACAAGTTTGTCTGCTATTACTTGTGACCCAAACCATCACTGGCAAAATATGGGTGTAAAACACTTCTAACCATACCTTCTGAAATAAACGCGTGAGACTATGTATTAAGATTATACGTATAATTATTGCTTCGTTAGGATCACACAAGTAAAAGCTTTCATTTTCCAGATGCAATAATGTCCTCCAGACTGAATAGCGGTCTAGGCTCGGTAGGCTATCTGCGTAGGTGATATTAAAATGTACAATGCACAAGTATGCGCGTAAATACGTAAATAGGTACTGTACTGTCTATTCCGTAATTCTCAAAATCGGGCGGGATGGCAATCTGACACGAGCAGAAAGAGATCAGGCGCGAGACCAACAGCTTTATCATATTTTCTCAATATATCGTGCTTTTTTAAATTGCTACTATGCTTCTAAACGTAAATTTAAACTATGAGATCAATTTTATTTTGCATGCCATAAGACTGGATATGGCGATCCTATATCTAATTATTAAAACATCATAACCATTTCCGCAATAAACGATTTTGAGTTTAGGCTTTAGGTGCTTTACGAGGCACGGCGTGTGTAACACCGCCAAGTTCCTAACTCCGGCCTACTATTGAAATCTTCTTGGGGGTTCGAGGGTTAACGATAAATACCAACCTTCTTCAGACACAAATGTTTTGTTTTCGACCCTTGCGTTGGCCCCTATGAAGAACGAAGTCTTATTGAATAATGTCTTCAATTCGTACTGTAGATCTTCTGTAATGGGAGATGCCAATATCGCACCTGAAATAATCAAAACATAATTATTATACGATTTGATTTGTATTCTTGTCTGATTCTAGGAACGTAGAGTCATGTATTTTAAACCTTATCGGTTTCCCACCGATGACTTATACAAATTAAGTAACATTCTTTCTGTCAGGCAACTATATATTTTACTCACTGTCCTAAAATTACATAAAAAATTAAAATTTGACTCCCAACCTCTTATGAAAAGACACAATCACTATGTCGTCCCTACCTTTATCGTTACTACAACATTCGCGAGAAAACAATTTGATAGGCAATCAGCCCAATTATATAACAAAATAAATAAAATATTACATATATACCCTTTGACATATCATGATTGCAAAAGAACATTAATACTTTGGCTTAAAATTTGAATTTTGGTAGTACTGAGGAATTATTGAATATAATTTCATAATAATTGTTGTCCTAATAATATTGCATACACGCTTACACACTCACAAATACACACACACACACACACACACACACTCACACATCCGCACACACACACCCTCACACACCCGCACACACACACACACCCTCACACACACACTCATAAACACACACACACACACACATACACACACGACACACATTCACACACCCACAGACATACTTACATATATATACACTTATTTACTCAACAAATTTAATTATATACCTAAGTATATATATTATATTTATTAACCATTCGTTTAAAATATTGTGCTACTTGTGCAATTATATTATTATTGTAATGTGAAGAGCGGGGTCTCCTAATACAGGTAATGTTTACTTAAAAGGAGTACCCCAACTACTTATTATAAAATAGCTTATAAGAAAACGATAATAAACAATTTTTAATTTTAATTTAATTTAAAAATAAAAGAGTAACACGCATATTCAAACATAACTTTTTCATGGTAGACATCTACCATGAAAATGTAAATCCGAAACTTCGGACCAAATGAAAATAACTTGCAACGACGTTTTTTCGGATTTATTTCTTTTAAAATGATATTACTTTGTTGTTCAGACTGCTTCATGGAGGGTTAAGGACAATCAAGAGGTTACGTATCGAAATTCCGGATACATTTTGGAATACATAAAATATGTGTTTCACGGTACTAACAGTTGGCCCGAAAACTTGGACATTTACACGTTTCATGGTAGGCTACTAGCTGGTCTACATTTGATATTTTTTTACCTCATTTAATAATGCCAGACATACCTTCCATAATGCATTGTTGAAGAGCTTCCTCCCAAGTTGCCACAACTCTATGAGCCTTCAACCATCCGTTGATCTGAGACCGATACACATACCTGCCCTGAGCGACATCTGGGAACAAACATAAATTGAAAATTATGCTATACTGAGGGAGTAGAGACCAAAGTACAAGACTTCCAGACCAAAAATCCATCGTGGCGGTCAATCTAAGCGGGGTTTGGCTAATTGCGCAGGAGATGTGTGTGCGTGTATGTTGTGAAGTGTGTAGCGTATGCATATATATCAGTACATACATATATCTTTTATTTTATTAAACTTTCTGTCTCATCATAGTTTTGTGTCTGTAACCATTTTAAAACTTTTGCCTTGCATTCTTTTAAAGTGAGGGAATAAATTATGCAATGTTTATTAATCATATTGTAAATGTGACCACTAATAATCTGAAAATGTCGACGAGCTAGAGTTGTTCTAAAATTGAGAGAAGGACATACTCTGTAAGATATACGTGTTGATAACATTTGCATCATTGTAATCTAATATCATAATATTTGCGTAAACGTAAAACAACATCTATACAAATAAATAAAACTGAAGTGTTTGTTTGTAATGTCAAAAAACAGCTTTAATCAAATGAAAGTATTCGGTACTTATATCGAAAATCAATTTTTATATTTTTTGTCTGTCTTTGTTCCAACTTATCTTTGAAGCACCTGGACCAAATTTGACGGGACTTTCACGGGCAGATAGCTGATGCTATAAGGAGTAACTTAGGCTACACTTATTTTAGAAAATTAGGATT
This sequence comes from Catocala sponsa, assembly GCA_963564715.1. Taxonomy (NCBI): domain Eukaryota; kingdom Metazoa; phylum Arthropoda; class Insecta; order Lepidoptera; family Erebidae; genus Catocala; species Catocala sponsa. Next base: position 6,692,240 of record OY751337.1, read on the forward strand.
TCAAGACAAATAAATTTCACACGGGCGGTGACAGCTAGTAATGAAATAAAATGAAAGGAATGCATATGGTAGGCATGTCATCTGCTGGGAAGTCTCTAAATCACAAAATTAATTCTTCATAAGTCTTAACATATGAGCTAAATAAATAAATGATTTTCGACTGTGATTTTGATTTTTATTTTGATTTGGATTTTGACTTTAAGCTATAATGCTTACATTTATCATATGTTCCGATCTCAGTTAACTTCATATCCTTTTTTTGTTGCTTGTAGCAAACATAGGGTAGGCGGGTGGTGCACGGCACAATGTGTATGCTGCTACCGTCCATGCTCAAACATTGTCCATCATTTGTATCTAGGCTTTCATACATTCCCATAAGAGGCATATCTTCAAGGGGCACTCCTAAAATGAATATGAAAGTAAATATGACTTGTGGGTATGGCTATCAGAATATCTTGGTAGCGCAGTTGTAGTGGATATTAGAATACGGTGGTTGACTCACAAATTTGAATTAATCTAGTAGTTACATTACCCGAGCCATTAGAATTTTTCTCCAAAATAAAAGAGATAAGTAAAAGCGTTTCAAATCTATACTCCTTTTGTGTAGGTATTTAACTAAAGGTAAACAATCTTGATGTGTCTTTTTTATCTAAAAACTCAATTTGAAAATAAAATTCTGCTAAAAATCAATGTAAATAGAACAATAAAGATTATTTAATCAATCGAACTGATAGTTTAAGCAGTAGTTTATTTGTTTAATATGTATTTATGTAAAAAGTCACATCAAGATTGTTTACCTTTATTTAATTAAATACCTAAACAAACCGTGTATAGTAGTAGGGGTAAATGTCACATGATCGAAAAAGGAAGTACTGTACAAACTGTGACGTAACCGCTATTTAAACAGTGCTGTCCGAGAGAGATAGTGGCATATCCCCAAACAGCCCACTTTCTTACATCCTAATTTAAAATATTGATTACTTCCTTATTTTACAACTAATTTCGATACTGTTTATACAAATAGATTTCTTTTATTTGAAAGAAAGAAAGAAAAAACATTTATTTGCAGCAGATTATGCACTACATAGTTACATACTTAAGACACAGTTAATTACAAAAAAAGAAAAAGTACAAATCTTACTGCAAATTGGTCGCAACTCAGCAAAATGCTAGTTATGAAAAAACTAGCGCTGGTCTTCTGCTACGACCATGTTTGTAAATAATATACTTAACACAACACAAAGATGATAAACGATATAAAATAATAATAATAATAATAGCGTTTACGGTAGCAATATGACAACAATACAATATTTAATAATAAATAAATAAATAAATATTTACTTTTGCACCCCAGTTAAATCTAACAACTTAATTATCTCAAAAATACACATTAATGTTAGCGACTGTAACTTCTCTACATAGTTATATAGCACTTGTGTCATGCAGCTGTGTTTCCTGGCCTTTTTGGTGATCAAATAAAAATTTCTTTAGTGTTGTTCTAAAACGTTGAATATGTTGCAGATTCCTAATCGGGGGTGGAATTTGCCACTTGTTCTTTGTATAAAATAATGTACAAAATTAAACACAATTAATAACCCTATTGTGCTTAAGATCCATTCGATACCTAGGTCGAGGAAAGTAATATCAAGATTATCTGTCCAGAAAATGTCTATAGCTCGCAGATTGGAGCTGTAACTGGACGGTTACAAGTTTGTCTTCTATTACTTGAGTGCTCCTTGGAATTGTTCGGACTGATCCCTGCTGCCTCTTTTCGCCATCGTCCTACGCGAAAGAAGCGTTTCTCCAGAAATTTTCTGCCTCGCACGACTAAACTGTGGAATGAACTGTCGCCTGCGATATTTGCAGACCAATACGACCTACAAACCTTCAAGAAAAGAGCGTACTCCTTTTTAAAAGGCTGGCAACGCATTTGTAACTCCTCTGTGTTGCGGGTGTCCATGGGCGGCGGTAATCGCTTACCATCAGGCAATCCGTCCGCTCGTTTGCCTCCTATCTCATAAAAAAAAATCCAAACCATCAGTGGCAAAATATGGATGTAAAACACCTGTAACTACACCTTCTGAAATAAACGCGTGAGACTATATATTAAGATTATACGTATAATTATTGCTTCGTTAGGACCACACAAGTAAAAGGTTTCATTTTCCAGATGCAATAATGTCCTCCGGACTGAATAGCGGTCTAGGCTCGGTAGGTTATCTATGTAGGTGATATTAAAATGCACAATGCACAAGTATGCGCGTAAACACGTGAGTAGGTACTGTACTGTCTATTACGTAATTCTAGACGCAAGACCAACAGCTTTATCATATTTTCTTAATTTATCGTGCTTTTTTAAATTGCTACTATGCTTCTAAACGTAAATTTAAACTATGAAGTCAATTCTATTTTGCATGCCTTATGGCGATCCAATATCTAATTATTAAAACATCATACCCATTTCCGCAATAAACGATTTTGAGTTTAAGCTTTAGGTGATTTACGAGGCACGGCGTGTGTAACACCACCAAGTTCCTAACTCCGGGCTACTATTTAAATCTTCTTGGGGGTTCGAGAGTTAACTATAAATACCAACCTTCTACAGACACAAATGTTTTGTTATCGAACTTTGCGTTAGCCCCTATGAAGTATGAAGCCTTATTGAATAATTTCTTCAATTCGTACTGTAGATCTTCTGTAATGGGAGATGCCAATATCGCACCTGAAACAATCAAAACATAATTATTATACGTTTTGATCTGTATTCTTGCCTGATTATAGGAACGTAGAGTACCACGCATATTCAAACGTAACTTTTTCATGGTAGACATCTACCATGAAAATGTAAATCAGAAACATCGGACTAAATGGAAATAACTTGCAACGACATTTCTTCGGATTTATTTCTTTTAAAATGACATTACTTTGTTGTTCGGACTGCTTCATGGAGGGTTAAGGACAATCAAGAGGTTACGTATCGAAATTCCGGATATATTTTGGAATATATAAATGTGTTTATGTATTCCAAAATGTATCCGGTATTAACAGTCGGCTCGAAACTTGGACAATTACACGTTTCATGGTAGGCTACTATCTGGTCCACATTTGATATAATTTTACCTCATTAAATTATGCCAGACATACCTTCCATAGTGCATTGTTGAAAAGCTTCCTCCCAAGTTGCCACAACTCTATGAGCCTTCAACCACCCGCCGATCTGAGGCTGATACAGATACCTGCCCTGCGCGACATCTGGGAAAAACATAAATCGAAAATTATGCTGTACTGAGTGAGGGAGCAGAGACCAAAGTATAAGACCTCCAGACCAAAAACCCGTCATGGCGGTCAATCTAAGCGGGGTTTGGCTATTTGCGCAGGAGATATTATAGCGCACAAATTTATAGTATTTGTTTCCTCAACCTCATAATACGATGGAACGTCTGACACGATCGGCGAGACATCAGGCGCTAGACCAACGGCTTTACATGGTTTCCAAAGCATGCAGGTGTGCTACACTGCCAACTTTCCATCTCCGGGCTGCTATTGAGTACTTGTTGGCAGGAAAATCTAATAATTTTTGTTGGCCTGATGTGGATGTTTAACCTAAATCCTTATACTCAGCAGTCGCATATACTACCGGTGCGCCACCGAGGTATTAGCTAAGTAGATACAGAAAATAAGAGAAGTAGGACACAAGGGTGTAATGCAAGTACTGACTTACAGGAGATTGCAACTAAATACCCCAGTGTTGTTTTTCTCCGGTGTGTACGTACTATGCTTGAAAAGAGATGCAATAATGCTGGGGCTACATTAGCGGGCTACGGCGAATATTCCTGTTAACGTGATGAGTGTGCCGGCTAGATAGTTGCAACGCGTTGTATTCGGGCGAAGACGATGTATTATCGAGGCACTGTCGGTAAACTGGTGCGCATCAAAGGTCACTTTAGTGTCGTCTACCAAATTTTGAAGCGGAACGTACGTGCTTGTGTTTTTTGTACACTATGGGGAGTAACGAAAAAGTGTTGGAGTTCATTCAATTTTACGAAACTGATAGTATTATATGGTATTCTATTAACCCCGACCTCAAAAAAAATACTTAGTACATAATGCGTGGGTTAGAATTAAAAATAAGCTCAGTTGGCCTACAACAGATGAAGAAATGAAGAAGAAAAAGATTATTTGAAATCATGCTACCAAGAGAGACACAGAGAGAGAGACACGAATCTTTGCCCGCTTAATGTAGACAAGAACATCGCTTATGCCTGTACACGGCGTTTTTAACGCGCAAACGCGACACGAATCTTCGGCCGCTAATGTAGACCTAGCATAACACAGATACGTGAGAAGAAAAATTTCGGATCCAATTGGCGTAGTGTTAGAATAGATCGCAATATAATACTGTTTGAGTGGTTGAAGTTGGCGTCTCGCTTCCGCTACTGCGCCGAGTGTTGTGGGTTCGATCCCCACACAGAATAATAATTTGTGTGATACAACTAGTGATTGTGCGTGTTGTTTGTATCCGTTGTTTGAATGTTTTCCTTTGCGACGGAGAAATAAGTTTAGTGCGAGAGTAGTCCTTTCAAATATAAATAGCTTTATTTACTAAGAATGCAACTAATACAATAAGATGTTACAACTATATGGAAAACATGTACTTACATTCTGCTTGTGTGGCATGCAAATTGGTAAGATTATTGAATTAACATAATATCATTTAAAATTTGTGAAACTAATGTACATATTATGTCTATATTTATGGTATCCAGTCTGAGGCAACTGAACAAAAAACAACATATGAATATAACAATCTATATGTACGGTTTTTAAGCAAATTACGTGAGGAGAAATACAAAATTTATATAAAGTGTTAGCTAGCTGTTTAAAAACACTTATGAATTAACACATACCGGCTGCAGTTGCTAGAAAGATGGCACCGATAATTAACAACATAATAAAGTGAGAACTGGCACACCAGACACAAGTGCTCTTACAGAGCGTTATTAATATTATATCCCCAACAAAACAAGTAAGTTTATATAAACTATTGAACTTTGTTATCAGTTTAAAATATTTCATCATCCTACAACAGGAGTGGCTTCATCCATGTGATAGGGTGATGTAACCTTCCACAATAAATGGGTTATCACACGCCAAGAATTGTCAAATTTGATAAGCACGTTCAAACAAAAAATAAACAAAGGCTTAAATAACACAGTTGAAAAGAGACATATTTTTTAATATCGTGCTATAGGTATAAATGTTATCAATATACAGGCACACAATAGCAATCAAACATATACTGGAATTTCCAATGACGTAAGTGGGCCAATGACCATGCCACATGAGTAGATAATCAGAACAGAGACTAAGCTTCTTAAGAACGTGCAAAATTGTTACCTATTTTGGTAGGGTTGTCACAATAGATAAAGACAAATTACACAAAACATTTTTTTAAATAGTTTCATTTACCTCTGAGTCTTCTTCGAAGAGGTTAATGAAAACACTTTGTGGGTATTTGTATCTGTCTGTTAGTGAACTCCGGAACCACTAGACCGACTAGACTATACTAGAGACTTGACTTGTAACTTGGTATGGAGACACCTTGGGGTCATACCTCGGTCGAGATTGAATATGGGCCCTGTGGGTCAAAAGACCCCCGAGATATAGGGGCCACATGAAGACGAAGAGGTTGAATCCTGGGTTTTTACACCCATCTCGTTATTTAGTATGATTGAATACTTTACAAATTACTTACTCTAATAATTTTCTTTTTATAATTTTTGTTTTTAAATAATTTATTTTTTCTTTTAATGGTGTAGTAAATTTTGAATCTAACAAAGTTTTTTCAAGAGTTCCCTCGTAAGGAGACAATGCTGGCTGCAGTAGCAGTTCATGATAAAAATCGTGTTAAACTATCAAAATTAACCTAACATACAAAATTTCGTGACCGTGCTACTACCCGTTAAGGAGTCAATTCTGGCTACAGCATCAGGTTATATATATCATGTTATTGCATTGTCACTGAAGTTACGGTATACAAAATTTCAGCTCAACCAGACATCGGGAAGTGGTTCAAATCTTACTTGCAATATTTGAACTTAACACATACATCTACTACATACCAACCCGACCACATACCTACAAATGTTTAGTAAAAGCTTGTAATAACAATAAAAAGGTAAAAACACACCGTGTAGCACCCTTTTCTTATTAAAAAAAGGATCATACCATAAAATAAAGGTACTTACTTGAAAAAGTAATAATCCAATATTTAGTTACCTATTGTACTGCTTGGGATAGTTAAAATATGATATATTTTTATTTTTCTAGTATTATTCTTACACACAGTACAATAAACAACCATTATTAATAATAAAATACCACGTTTTTACATTAAAATTTAAAATATTCAAACTTGCAACTAACAAAACAAACAACGTGCGTCGCACTGATCCTGAGATTGTCCACTGGCTGTCTCAGCGTAAACCGGTTTTTTTCAGTCTCGCCTCGTACACGACAAGCGGCCAGTGGTCACGCGCACATGCCCCGCGTACTTGTAGTAGTGCAACCGATTCGCGCGGTTGTATGAAGCTTACACTCTGATCCTTTTATCCACTTATGTGACATGACATGCTACATATATTGGTACCATGTTAGTAGTAGCTATTTCAGAACAATAGCTAGTATATCTACTCTTTAATAAGCAGACTATTAATAATTACTAGACAGAAAAATGTAGACAATTAACGGAATTTCTTTCCTAAGTAATTCACTTTTAGACGCTCAAATTTACGTTAGCTAAGATTTGCCATTGTTCTTTGTATTTTTGCATAACGGGTAAGAAGTACTGGGTACAAGATTCTGAATGTTTTTCTTGCTTTGCAGTGAGCTTGCGCGATGCCATTTTTAGGATAGAGCAAGATCAAATTAAGGTGATTCCATTGCTTACCTACTTCTAATAGTTCCAGTTGTCAAGACAAAAATAAAATATCTGAGGATTTACTCGCATCGTTATATTAGATTATTTGATATGCTACTAAGGAAACTAGATCAGAACTCGGTGTTTAATGTGATAGCGTACTATTCTTCTTGCTTTATGTATTTAAATATATTATACATACATAGTTTCATGTCTCTATCTACGAAAGGGTCGACAGATGTATGTTACGCCCACATTTCGGTAATAATTATAATTTTAGATACCACGTAATTGAGGACGAACCTATTACCATATATTGGGCACAGTTCTATGCTCCGTCCCGATACTAAGAATTTCATGTCCGGGAATAGTATCCGACTTATGCTGTGCAGTGACATCCTATTGGACTACTACTATGAGTATGGTCTCGGATTCGATTTCAAAGAACAATGAACAATTTGGCCTATGAATCAACACACATTCCACCTAAACAAGGATTTGTATTTTATTTTATGACTTAATAATCAATCATTACAATCTCTCGGACACTTTCGAATCTTGTTTTCGTTTTAAAAAGTATTTACGCCATTTCAAATACACCGGCATCCATTGTTTTAAATCTGAGTCACGAAGTATTGCCATGCCTACAGTTTTAACAATATGTGTACGGTTTTATCAGATAAATTATTTCCTATTTAGCTTTACTGTAATTTTTCTTACGTAGTTAATACGAATGCTATTCTATAAATACCATTATTGAAATTCGTCATAGATATGTCATGATCGGTAAATAAGTGTTGCCGACGATATCACAATGGAGTGTATAAATGAGACTAGTGGACTGTAGTTTGAAATGTATAATGATTTAGGTAAATCAAATTAAATCAAATCAAATCAAATAGTTTATTTGTGATACATGGGTTATATACAGGTGTTCATTACATAATTATATAAGTAGTTAATAACGTCCATTCCATGATCAGCCACTTGGGCGTACAAATTATTTAGAAATAATTACAAAAAAAATAAACAAAATATTATATTATAGTCTTGATATTATAAATTGCATTTAAGATAAAACATAAATTATATTATTACTATTAGTCAAGACAAACACAAGATAATGAACAATAAATTATAGTCAAGCGCACATAAATCAATTTAAAAAATTATATTCGATAAAAATTCATCTATATTGTAATAACAATTTTCTACAAGAAATTAAATTAATTTATTTTTGAAAACATGAATATTGCTACATTCTTTTATGTGATTAGGAATTTTATTGTAGATCTTTGCGGCCATAGCAAACACACTTTTTCCAAAAAGGGTAGTTCTATATTGACTGGTAAGGTTATTGTACAAGTGACTTCTATTTCGCGATTTAAGCTCTAATGTAAATAGTGACGGATGATGTCTGATAAACAAAGCCATTTCAAAAATATATAAAGATGGCACGGTAAGTATTTTTAATTCTATAAAATATTTCTTGCAGCTGTCAGTTTTTTTATGCCACACATAGCTCGCACGCACCTTTTTTGACATATAAAATCTTTATCCCAGTTGGTTGTATTTCCCCAGAATATGATTGCATATCTGAGTCTAGAAGCAACATTATTATGATAGGCCACAAGCAATGTGTTAAGATTGACCTTTTTCGCTAGCATGTATAGACTATAAGATGACTGTGACACTTTTTTGCAAACAAACTCTATATGACTTTGCCATTTCATATTATCATCTATGAGTACGCCGAGAAATTTGGTTGTAGTCGTCAATTCAACTTTTTCACTGTTAAATTCAATTTGAGTATGTAAAATATGTTTTGTTTTCTGTTTAAATAGCATTAATTTAGTTTTATTGATATTAATTAATAAATTATTATTTTGTAACCATTGAATTATAGAATTTAAACTACTATTTATAATATTTTCATTATTGTATACAACAGTGCAATCATCAGCAAATAGTACCATACGATCTGTAGTAGATTTTGGCAGATCATTAATGTAGATAATAAAAAGTAGTGGACCCAAAACACTACCTTGTGGAACGCCATATTTTATTTTTCTACTCCTGGACTTATAGTTTATTTCATGTTTCGTATTAGGACAAATTTTGACAATGCTCGTAGTCTGAGTTCTATTACTGATGTAAGATTTCAGTAAGTCTAAAGTGTTGCTCCTAACACCGTACGTTTCCAGCTTACTCAGCAGTATATTATGATCCACGAATTCGAAAGCCTTTGACATATCCATATATAAAGCATAGACAGGCTGTATTTTATCTACTCTAGGATATATTAAACTTAAGAAATCATATATAGCTAAATTTATGGACATATTTTTACGAAAGCCTTTCTGATCCGGTGTAAAGATATTATTCTTTTCAAAGTAGTCGTACATGTTATTGTATATGGCTTTTTCAATTATTTTAGAAAGTATTGGAGTTAGGGCTATAGGCCTGTAATTTTTTATATCGGATTTTACATTCTTTTTATGGAGCGGTTTAATTATGGTATTTTTTAACACAGATGGAAAGATTCCCTGTCCAAAGCACATGTTTATGATATAGCTCAGTATAGGTGCAATTATGTGAGATACGGATTTTATTACCAATACACAAATGTCATCAAAACTAGTGCTCTTAGTGTTATTTCATTTTTTTATAATAGTATAGATGTCCAAAGAACAAGTGGGATTCAGAAAAAAGGATTTTTGTGAATTATACGTGCATGTAGAGATTATTGGGATATTATTACTCGTAGTATTAGTCTGAGGTTTAACTATATCTACATAGTAGTCATTGAATAATTCAGCGATTCGTTGAGGTTGAATTGATTATAGATAAACATAAAATTACAGTCCGTAATTTTATGTTTATCTATAATCAATTCACTTATAGTCTCCGGAGGGAAATTTTGTTTTTTGCCGTTAATTATGTTCCAGGTGGCTTTCGATTTGTTTTTAGCATTTAGGATGTAATAATTATTTTGAGATTTTTGAGTTAATTTAATAATTTTGGCATACGTCAAAGAAATCTGCTAGGTCATGAAGGCAGACAGTAAACAAATCTAACTGCGCAATAAGGCCACAAATGTTTTGGTGAATTATATTTATATGGTTATACACGAAAAAAATCATTGCGTTTCGAGACAGATTTAATAATATTTAAATATTTACAATATTTAAATTAACTATGAGCGCGTAAACAATAGTTAAAAATGATGCGCAAGTGCGGCCGTGTGCGATCGTGTCTGTGGCTGACTGCACAGTGGTCCGGATTTCGAAATTAGTGGACTTAGGGATCAAAGTTGACCTATCGCGTTCAATTTCTTTTCCTTACTTGTTTTGATAATAGAAATAACTTTTGTTCGATTGATTTTGCTATAAAGTACTTTTTCATACTAAAAAAAATATTGTATTATTTTTTGTATGGAGAAAAGTAATAATTGTGAAAATCTCTAAAACGGTAATAGTGTTAATTTGGGCGGTTAGTAGGCGTTATAATAGGCATAATCCTTGACATTTTGTGCCTTGGGATTATTATAATATCTCTGCCGCTTTGGCGTCCAGAACACTTAGAAACTTTCCATACTAAATGTATGGGTAGAATCAACTTATCATTTCCTGAATATTGCGTTTAATTGTAATTTACTTTAAGGTTTAATCATATTTTACAGTGTTATGTTATATTAGTTAAAAGTTTTTAATACATATTTTCTTATTCATCATAAAAATTTTCTTTTCGACTTGTATATAATGCGATGTCACAACTCATTAGCGATATTTTTTTCAATATATAGAACTCACTAATGCACCTTTTCTTCAATTAACTTTTTAATTATGTGTAATTCTCAGTAATTACAATAACTAATTAGATTAAGCAAATACTGGTAGTCGTTTCTTGATGACTTATTAACCCTTTTGTTATATTGCAACAAAAGCGTTAATAAGTCATTAAATTAACTCACTAATGTACATGTTATTTAAGGAACTGCTTAGTGATGACTAATTATCATTAATAAATATACTAATTATACCTCTATTCCATCACTAACACAATGCACATTTATACTCAAAGCTTATTGGCCAAGCTTGTTAATAGAAGAGACGCGCACGCATAATAATTTTGTCATTACCACTTTAACTTTTGCGATCAAGCGATCTTGCGGAAAAGAATTGGCACAACTACAGCTGACAACGTTAAAACAACCTTCATTTAAAGATGCTATTAGTATCAAACTTCAAGAAGTAACATGCTAAGGTAGAATTTAAAAAAATCTGATTCGTTCGTCCATCTAAGCAATTTCAAAGTAAACTGCGATGTAATAAAATTAATTAACTCGGATATCAAGCTGAAGACATGACACTAATTGATATATTCATGCAGAAGCCGGACCTACCTGCCTGGCTGTCATACGCAAGAAGGAGATGAGGTGTGCAACAGTCACGGGATCCATATTAATTAACAAGTCATATAAATCAATGTTCGTGATTACTGTTACAGTTTAAACCATTTATTGTACCACATTCAGAATAAAACTTATCCCTTAATGTGTATGTTAATCCATATTTAACATAGAGACTCTTAAGTTTGCGTTTTGTATTACTACTTTCATTTTACTTATCGAATAATTTACTTTAATGATTTAGTTTCTGAATTGCATTGTATCAAAGTATTTATTGGATGTATTCTACATATAAACACATATGTTTATATGTAGGCTCCTTTTTCTTATTTTTGTTGTATCTTTAATCTCTATATAAATATTACAGCAATACCATTCATTCGTACATCCAACTATATAACTTAAGAGTCATTGTGATAATAGAATTCGAAACAAATGATTGTACTAGACGTACAATCATTTGTTTCGAATTCTATTACACACGACTCAAATATCATTGTAATGTTATAAATAAAAGCAATTGATAAAACGTAATATTAAATTGTTTGTTTTATTGTGAACGATTCCTAGCAAGTCAACATCAACAATATTATGTACTTGATTATTGAACTTATATTCCTTTGAACAATGGCAGAGTAGGTAATGAGGTGGAGTGAGATTATTAAAAACAAAGGAAGTAAAAATGTTTATATTGTACTTTCCATGAACAAATTGAAAACTTTTGATTCCACAGTGAAAATGGTAAAAAATTCCGAAGGTCACAAGGGAGCATCACTAGTCCCATTATGGTTAGGTTAGGTTAGGTAGGTAAGGTAGGTAGGTAATTAAAATAATCCGTTTAGGTTACGTTAGGTTAGATTGGTAGGTAAGCGGCGCTTCTGGCGTCGCTCTATCGTTGGCGCCTGGAAGCGCTAGCTCGGGACGAAGGACTAGATCTTCACGCTTTAGAGGCGGCACGATCTGAACTCCGCCAGGTCCTGGTGGAAGAGTGGAGAAATCGACTTGTGCACCTCAGTGCCGGGCACGCCACGATCGTGGCGGTAAGTCCCGTTTTTGAGGACTGGCTGGAGAGGCGCCCTCACCTTCCGGCTGATACAGGTAATGACTGGCCACGGTTGTTTTGGCCAGTTCCTGTGTCGCATAGGGCGGCAGGCGACGCCCGGATGTCATCACTGCAGCGACTGCCGCGATGTTGTTGTGGACACGGCGCTGCACACTTTGGCGGATTGCCCCGCCTGGGCATCGCAGTGCCGTGAAATGATCGCGGCAGTCGAACTGGCTGCTCTCTCACTCCCGGCCGTGGTTCAGTCTATGGTCCGGAGTGAGAGATCGTGGAACGCCGTCGCCACCTTCTGTGAGGAAGTAATTTCCATCAAAGAGGCGGCGGAGCGGGAGAAGAGCTCTTAAACCCTCTCCCCAACCACAGAACCGGGCGTCGGAGGGCGCGAGACGACCTCCAGCCACCCTGAGTTTTGACCTGGGGGTGGTGGGCTGCGTGGGCCTGCTCGCCACCCGATCAGCACCACGTCCGGAGGCGGCGTGTGTGTTCCCACGTGCGCCTCTGTATCGTGTCTTGTCCCCCCCCCCCCCTCTAAGGGGACGGTTGAGGAAGTATGTTTTGGGTAGTGGCCTGCCGTTTCACACGGCGCACAGTGGTTCGTTCCCATACAAGAGGTCGGACATAGGGTATTAAAAAATTTTAAGTCGTAATTTCAAATAACTGAATATGCCATTCGATTTCTATATTGAAGACAAACAAATTCTAGCAGCATGAGTTATAAGGCTACACTTACACTGTGGTAAAATTGAATAAAACTGTTTTTAATGTATGGGAAGTAACCTTTAAATATGAATATCTTTTGATTTTGGCCCATTTTCGGTCTGAATTTTTAATGGCAGTATCTTATCAGTGTTTGCCACATTTTTCCCCAAGACACATAGTGCTACTTTTGTGCCGTTTTTGAGGTATTAAATAAAGTATAGAAAATAGGAAAAAAATAGTCCAAGTAAATATAAATTGTATATTGATACGAAATAATGATAATAAACATTAAAATAAAAAACAAAACTTAAAACTAACTAAAATAAACATTAAAGTTATAAAAAAAATTGTGAAGATCTATGAAAAAAAAAACAATTTACAAAATTATGATTCGTCCTAGTTATCATCATCCGAAGCGTTATTACTATAATCTATGTAGTAGTAAATATGTATATCCTACACTCAAACCACTATTTATGTACTCCCAGATATCATAAGCTAGGCACCGCTAATCACCGCTCATTAAATTTCCAGGTATTGCACGTGCAAAGTAGCTTAATACTTGCTAATTGCACTCAGGTAGTGACATAATAAACAAACAAGTCAGAAATAGCTGCTATTGAGTCTGAGATCTCAAACCTTACTCCCACCACATACGAGAATATGAATGTGACACATAGCTTGATGTTAACGATGATAGATGGCAAAGTCCACTCATATATCTCTGAAACATCGACTGCTGTATGTGATCTGTGCAAAGCTCGCCCTACAGAGATGAATGATTTGGAGTCAGTGAGAGCAAAACCAGTGCAAGAAGAACTTTATAAATATGGCCTAAGTTCACTGCACGCGTGGATTAGGTCCATGGAGTGTTTGTTGCATATTTCATATAAAATTGAAATTAAATCATGGCAGGCAAGAGGTAAGGAATTGCAGCAGAAGACAAAAGAAAGAAAAGAAGTGATACAGGAGACTTTTCGTAGAGAAACTGGCTTACTACTGGATGTAGTCAAGCAAGGAAATGGTAACACAAATACTGGTAATGCGGCTCGGAGATTCTTTGCTGATACAGATACAACAGCCCGAATCACAGGATTAGACAAAGGATTAATCCAAAGGATAGCTGTTATACTACAATGCATTTTTTCGGGTGAGAAAATAAACTTCACAATGTTCAAAGAGTATTGCGATGCAACAGCGAATTTGTACGTTGAATTGTATTCATGGTACTACTTGCCATCAAGCTTGCATAAGTTTCTGATACACGGACCTGAAATAGTGAAGCATTTTCTTGTAGTGCTTATTTGTGTTTCTTGTCTGAAGAGGCATCAGAAGCCAGAAACAAGAACTTCAGAAAGGTTCGATCGGACCACACTCGAAAGTGTAGTAGCCTCGCAACAAACGAGGATATACTCAACAGTCTTCTTTTATCTTCGGCTTCTTTGTTGAGTGACATACGATGGAAATTCAATAAGAAAGAAAAGAAGAAGTTATCAAGAAGAAGTCGAGGCGTTACTAGTTTGTGATGATCATGAAATTGAATTCATTGATCTCTCTTCTGTACCCATGGCAACTTCAGATTCAGATTATAGTGATAACGCCTCGGATGATGATAACGATGATAACTAGGATGAATCATAATTTTGTAAATTGTTTTTTTTTTCATGGATCTTAACTAGTTTTTTATAATTTAAATGTTTATTTTACTTAGTTTTAAGTTTTGTTTTTTATTTTAATGTTTATTATCGTTATTTCGTATCAATATACAATTAATATTTACTTGGACTATTTTTTTCCTATTTTCTATACTTTATTTAATATCTCAAAAACGGCACAAAAGTAGCACTATGTGTCTTGGGGAAAAATGTGGCAAATAATGATAAGATACTGCCATAAGAAATTCAGACCGAAAATAGGCCAAACTCAAAAGATATTAATATTTAAAGGTTACTTCCCATACATTAAAAACAGTTTTATTCAATTTTACCACAGTGTAAGTGTAGCCTTATAACTCATGCTGCTAGAATTTGTTTCTCTTCAATATAGAAATCGAATGGCATATTCAGTTATTTGAAATTACGACTTAACATTTTTTAATACCCTATGTCCGACCTCTTGTATGGGAACGAACCACCGTGCGGCGGGCCGAAACCATAGCGAGGTCGCGATTGCATGTGAAAGTGATTCGCGTGGCGTCGCCATCTATGGTTATGTCGAGGAACACCGTGGTAGGTTTAGTCGGTATTACCGGGGAATCTTTCCCCCGGTGAGCCCGACATAACCTCTCCGTCGCCCCGTGGACAGGTATGCGTCAAAGCATTCCACCACGTAAAAAAAAAGGTTAGGTTGGTAGGTAAAAAATAAGGTTGGTATATAGGTAACTAAAACAATTAATTAAACGCTAAACGATAGTGGTTAAATCACTTGGAGGGCTCCACCACGACGCCTGCAGCTTCGCTAAATTTTTCATTATTTTTACAGTAATATCCTAACGGTCTAGTTAACAAGATGCGACAAAAATTTTTTTGAAAATTTCATATCAATGTCGTAGAATTTCAAATTATTTTTTAGCCTTCTGTATATCCAAGACACGCTGTGGACATTATTGGTCGTCATCCCACTACTTCGTAAGTGATTTTATTCTGTGAATATTCAGTCTTTGTTAAATGGTGGTTGAGTTCGGTACACTGTACTAAAAACTAAACTGAAATAAAAGGCGATACAATGTAAGTATATTGTTTTATTTATAAAACCATATTAAAATTTTATTATTTCACATTAATCTTATTAGTTTCAACGCAATACGGGTATCTGCTGTTTTAGCGACTTCGATTGCCCTTGCTGCGACGCCGACGGTTTGTATGCCGGCTTGGAAGCCGGTTTTCCTTGCGGTTTTCCTGCTGCTGGCTTATATTGTTTATTAATTTTGTCGTCAAGTTGTTTTATTAGTTGTTGTGCTTCGTCAGCTTTGCGTTTTAAATTGTTTATACTACTGTTTTCATTCGTCGTCTTCTGTTTTAATTCTGCTAAATCAGTTACCATGTTATTTATATATAAATTTTCTTGTTCTACGTCATGTTTTAATTGTGTAATGACACTCTCTTCATTTGTTATTTTGGATTTAGTTGTTTCTATTTCGTGTTTGTCTTTCGTGATATCTTGTAATTTTTTTTTATTTGTGATTGTAATTGATCTGTCTGTTGTTTCACTGCAGTATGATTATATAATATATCCTCTTGTCCTACTTGACGTATTGATCTACTTGCGACTTCTATTTCTTTTGTTATCAGTTCCGCTTGTCGTTCTCTTCTGTTATCTTGGATGGATGTTATAGGTAGATATCCCAAGATGATTTCGGAGAATTTGTAATCGCTCATTCTGTATCCCATGACTAACGGATTTGGTTGTGGGTTTCTCATAGCAGTGAATAGGATGTTTTGACCATGCGATATTGCTTCTATTTCAATACTTGCCTCTACCATAATATTTAGTATACTGTTCTCGTGTGCTCCATCTGAGCTTAACAATGGAATTATACCAATTCCAATAGGTGGAGTATAGTCCAATGCTGGTACGTTTAATATGTTACTGTATAACTAATTGTCAATCGTTGTTTTTTCGTATAATAGGTTCCGCTGCTATATGTAATACTTCTGTTTGTGTTCTATCTCGTAAAATGACATTATGAATTGAACTTTTTGATTTTATATAATCGCAATCTAAAAATCACCATGCATTATTTTTTAGATGAATCGTTCCGTCTTTCGGTATGCGATCTATCTTTGGGCAATAAATACAGTTATTTGATTGTACAGACGATAACAGTGTAGTTCTACATCAAAGCAAAAAGTAGCTTTTCCTTTTTGTTTGAGAGGCGACGCTTCAGAAACTATTGAAGAATATTTAATGCGATGATGTGAAGAAATATTTTGTAGGGCCAAAACTTTACTTACAACTGGCTGCAACTTTTAAAATATAAGGAGTAAATTGTCATACAATATTACTTGTACCTGTTATAATTATCTCACTGAAAAGTGTATACATAGTAATAAGTACAGGAAAGATTTATTTACCCAAAATATTGTTTTTAGCCTAAAAATATTAATACGTTAAAATTGTATTTCTTTTAAAAGCCAGCAAAATTACATGTTTTCTGCTATACATGTAGTTTTCCTGGTCTTATATTAAACCATGTACCTGGTCTTATATTATACTAGTGGACCTGACAGACGTTGCCCTGCTTAAGCGTTGGCTTGCTAGCGCGATCCGGCGTCCAATCGTGAATCTAAACCGGAATGTTTCGTAAAATGTGGTTGAGTGGGTTGCTGGCCAGGAACCCACTCAACCACATTATTCTTTCAATATCTGTCTACCTGCTTAGGAGGAGCAGGAGGAGTTGAGTGACACAGACGAGTTCAGAAGAATTACATAATTATATAAAAAGATTTACATTATAATAATATCATATGACTGTGCAGTTGGTAAAATGGCATTTTTCGGCTTTTTACTACGTCACTTTTGACGACTATCGTTGGCGTTTCCTGGAAGACAATGTTTAATTGTATCACGGAATCAGTTGGCGGCAGTAGCGCCGCTCGGCTACGTGGAATATATAATATGCTGGTAAAAGATGGCTTCAGGGAAATAGTCTTGAGTTAATGTATACACACTGACTCACACCTACTATCACCGAAGATGCAGGCAGTGGTATATTTTAGCTACACTTCGTCAACTATGTTTCTACGTTCCACATAATAGGAGCCAGCTTAATGCGCTCTATCAGACACACTTACAAACTTTACACTATTGTTAAAGGGAAGTTTTCACCAATTTCAACTCTTTTGTTCTTTTGCCAACGGATGAGTCTGAGGTTGAGTTAATTATTCGAAGTTTGCGTAAAGATGCTGCTGTCGGATGGGATGCAATTCCTGCTCATTTATTGCAAAAGTGCTCAGACACCCTGGTACCAATAATAACCCACATTTGCAATATTTCTATGGCAGAAGGGATCTTCCCTAAATCTTTTAAAAGGGCCGTTGTGCATCTCATCTTTAAGAATGGAAGCAGAGACAGTGTCAATAATTACAGGCCCATATCTGTCTTGCCTTCGCTATCCAAAATCCTAGAGAAGGTGCTAAATACCCGCTTAGGAAACTTTTTAGAGAAGAATAGTATTTTAGCGTCGAATCAATTTGGTTTTAGGATGGGAATATCAACTGAAGATGCAGTGGCTTCTCTAGTTGATGAAATAGTAAATAGCCTTGATAGTAGACAAAAATGTCTGTCGATTTTTCTCGATCTTACCAAAGCATTTGACACTGTCTCTGTTCCACATCTCTTACTAAAAATGGAGAGAATGGGCAACCGCGGATATGCACTTCGAATTTTTAAAGATTACTTTTCCGTTCGGACACATTGTGTTAAGGTAGATTACTTTGTTAGTGACAACGCCCCCCTCCTTTTTGGCGTCCCACAGGGATCCATCCTTGGCCCAACCCTTTTCCTACTCTACATAAACTCCTTGTGCACCCTATCCCTTCCCTATTCTTCTATCATTACCTACGCAGACGATACTGCAATAATTGTTCGTGGCAAAAACTGGCCAGAAGTGTTTGCTCATGCGGAATGCGCTCTTAGTCATGTATTGCAATGGCTGTCAAACAATGCAACTGCCCAACTTTACTGAGATCTGCACGCACAAGGTATCTGGGAGTATATATTGATAATCTTGTTTCTTGGAAATACCACTTGTCTAATATCCGTCTAATGTCCGCGTTCGTAAGATGATATTTATTTTCAAAAAACTACGTTACTCAGCCGATTTTGACACCCTAAAATTAGTTTATTATGCACTATGTCAATCTACATTAACATATTGTATATCTGTCTGGGGTGGAGCTGTGAAGTTGTTTCTTCTGCCCTTAGAGCGAGCACAAAGAGCAGTTCTTAAGGTTATGACATTTAAGCCCTTTAGATATTCCACTGCTCAATTATATAACGAATGTGAAATGTTTAGTGTCAGACAGCTCTTTGTGCTTGAAACGATCTTCAGAAAACATGTTAACCTGGTATATGACAATAAAATCACAAAATAACGCCGCGCACTTATGTGCCTTATGGACTTTATGGTCTGCCAAGCCCGAAGCTTTAGAAGTGCGTTAGCAGCGCGCCACCACATTGTTGTAAGCTGTCATTTATATAATATTGCTAATAAATACTGCAACATCTATCCATTAACTAGATCGCAATGTAAGAAATAAATTACCATTTGGCTACTGTCCAAATCTTACGAAGATACGAAAAATTTGATGAAGCTAAGTACACTATAATTCAAAATGCACACACCTCTTTCACACACACACTCACACACACACACATACACACTCACACACCCACACACACACACTAACACAAATACATATACACTAATACGCACAAGCATACACATACACACACACTTGCAAAATAAGTATATATACGATATATTATAATTATAATATTAATATGACTTCGGATATATATTATATTTATTATTTTTACAAAACAATTCA
Source organism: Catocala sponsa (assembly GCA_963564715.1). Classification (NCBI taxonomy): domain Eukaryota; kingdom Metazoa; phylum Arthropoda; class Insecta; order Lepidoptera; family Erebidae; genus Catocala; species Catocala sponsa. Next base: position 6,711,886 of record OY751337.1, read on the forward strand.
GCACATGCATATGCACCTACGATACACTACACTTTCACATGAACTACTTGTTGCAATTAATTACGAGAGCCCTGGTATCCATACCACAAGTTAAATCTTACTTTGGGTACCAGTGGTCAACAAAATTATTATACATGTTAATTAGTTTGTTGTAACTCATGTATTCTTTTGTATGTACCGTTTTGAGTCAATAAATTATTATTATTATTATTATTTGTTCTTCTTTCACGGTATTTCCCTAATATGTTAGGGTAATACCCGGCCCTTTGGGAGGCTTACACGGAGACATGGGTCCAACATGCAGAGGCCCTTCGAGCGTTTTAGTTTAAAGTGAGATGAGACACTTACCGAGGCACTAGCCACGGCAGGCGTAAAAGACTATTGCTACATATGGAATCTAATTATTCTGGTCCATAAGGCTGGGCGTTTGATGGTTTGGTAAAATGCAAACTATAGTTAAAAAACGGCGTCTGCCTGATATACTGTCCAAGTACAAAGTCGGAATGGCAGACGGTGACTCGCCGACTCACTAGATGGGCCCCCTGAATAGTCGCCATAGACATACAGGACTTAAAAGCAGCAAAGGGCGACACCGGTGTGAGCAGCTAGGGGTGTCGAGCGGTGCGGCGCCGGTTTCACATTCACGGGTCTCGTGAAAACGGAGACCCAGAGCGGCTTTCCCCGTAGGTATGCCCTTGAAAATGACACTTCAAGCATCAATCAATCAATCATCAAGCATTTTATTATTATTTGTTTCTCTTTCACGGGTATATTCCTAATACGTTAGGAAAATACCCGGCCCTTTGGGAGGCTTACACGAAGACTTGGGTCCAACGTGAAGAGGCCCTTCGAGAGTTTTAATCAAAGGTGGGATGGAACACCTACAGCGGCACTAGCCACAGCAGGCGTCGGACTATTGCTACATACGGATTCTAATATATGGGCTATGGGTATGGGTATGGGTATTTGATGGACTGGTATATTGGTAACTATGGATGATAAAACGGCGTCTGCCCTGAATACTCTAATAGCATCAATCGAATGGACAGACGGTGACTCGCCAACTCACTAGATGGCCCCCCTGAATAGCCACGATAGGCGTACAAGCCAGCAGCAGAGGGCAACACCGGTGCGAGCGGCTAGGGGTGTCGAGCGATGCGGCGCCGGTTTCACCATCACGGTTCTCGTGGAAACGGAGACCCAGAGTGGGTTTGCCCGTAGTTATGCCCTTGAAAATGACACTTCCACCCCCAAGCATGTAGCTCTAGCAGCACACCTCTGACCGGCCGACCAAGGCAAGCCAGAGTTGAGAGTCCTACGAGCGCTCTTGAAATTCGACCCCAGCCAACCAGTAACGGCAAGCTGGGGACGAGGCCCTCATCGACTCTTTGAGGCATTCTTATTATTATAATTTAAACTGCACTAAAAGTGGTGGCATCTCTATTGTCACTGCACCGAGTGTTATGGGTTCGAATCTCACATGGGACAAAAATATGTGTGATCCACAAATGGTTGAACATTAATAAACATTATAAACATTTTAATATACATATATATGTTTCTAATTATATATCTGTTAATATTTCTTTTAAAATCATTTCTGTATCCTTTTACTGTCATTTGTCAATTGTATAAAATTAAATTAGGTTTACTTAATAGGTTTATTAAAAATACTATAATATTTAATAGAATGTCTTTCGGTTAAGTGGCATTATAATCACTTCCTTTTTCTTTTTAAAATGGGGAAATGCGTTGACGCATACTTCGCCACGGGGCGACAGAGAGGTTACGTCGGACTCACCGGGGGAAGGTATCCCGGTAATATCGACTAAACCTACCATGGTGTTCCTCGACATAACCAGAGTCGGCGGAGACGCGCGAATCACTTTCACATGTCATGGTTTCGGCCCGCCGTATTAAAAGGTAGGCCACTACACGAAAAGATCTACCCATTGGTCACTTCTAATTTTAACCCTACTGTCCCCTTGACGGACACACGACACAGAGGCACGCGTGGGACCACGCACGCCGCGCCGTCTCTCGGACCTGGTGCTGAACGGATGGCGGGCAGGCCCACAAAACCCACCACCCCCAGGTGAAATTATAATGACTTCCTATTTTAACTTGAAAAAATGTTAACATTATAAATTGACGTAAAAATATGTAAGCCCATCGGGTAGAATTTTGATCTCACTAATAAATTGTAATACCTTATTTACCGACTTCAAAAAAAGGAGGAGGTATTCAATTCGTCTGTATTTCTTTTTCTTTTTTTTTATGTTTGTTACCTCGTTTCTTTCGACTGGGTGAACCGATTTTGATGATTATTTTTTTATTTGAAAGCTGGTGCTTCCCATGCAGTTCCATTTAATTTTAATCAAGATTTGACCATTCGTTTTCGAGTTATACTTAATAATGCGTATTTGGCTATATTGATGATGTTCTCATATTTGGCAAGGTTCACTAAAAACCGAGAAATAAACAAAATTTTAACAAAAAAGATAACCGACTTCAAATAAGAATATTCTAAAACTTAAAATGCACTAAAAAGTTAATAAATAATTGCATATTCTTGTGAATAATTAAATTATTGTTATTATTGGAGTCGGTGTCAGCCAAGGTAGGTTTGTAATTAATTAAACATGAGATGTTTTACTATAATCATAACATAACATTGGCATGCACAATTACACACATAGACGCAGCACGCGGCGCGGGCGGCTGACAACGACTCCAAAAATAACAATAATTTAATAACTTCAGTAACTTAGTAAACTCGTAGTGACTTTAGTAAGTTACTGAAACTTACAGATTTTCACAATCATAAGTGTTGCTTTGTGACGTCAATGATTTATGAATATATTTACCATGAACACTTATCCAGTTGCCATTTCCCGTTCGGTCTAGGACGCCTGTTATCACATAATATCTACTCGTATCATTGAGCATTCTTACAAACACTTGTGCTTCGTTTAAGTCGTTAGCGACAGCTAAGTATCCGCCTTCAGCAATACATATCCTGAATGCTTCTGTCCAATTCTTCATCTGATAGTGATACTTATAACAGCTGCCTGTAGACTCTTCTAACATATATTCTGTAAGTTTCAAGTAATTTGATTTATTTGAGGAATGAGTGAGTCGTGGCCCTACAAAGTCAATGATCATTATAACAAAAGTCAAAGTCGCTATTATTTTGTTGGTAAGTAAATCAAATGTTTAAATAAAATTATATATTATTTTATTAACGTTACGCTTTGTGGCCTGTTCTGAGTTGATAATACATATAGTAAAGGTGGCAAAATTTATTAAAGCACCTGCAATAGAAAGGGTTACCGTAGCCTTTGAAGGCTTGCAATACCATTTTTTTGACTATCCTATGAAAAAAGAATAGAGTAGTTGACTCACATGTTTGTATTATTTAAGTTAATTAATCATATTACATGTACAAACTATAATTTCAAAGAAATTTAAAATCTTCTCATAAAAAAATTAAATAATCGCCTGTATAAATTTTTGTAAATCTGCTTATAGGATTAATTGTCAATAACGGAAAATGGATGCACGGTACAAACCAGGGATGTTGAGGATGCAGATGTTTTAACATTGGATGCGGATACGGTTATTTAAAGGCTCCAAAATCATGATGATGATGTCAAAATCGATGCGGAATATCCGCAATTGCGGATGCGGATGTTGATGAAAATTGTGCAACTTATGACTGTAATAAAAAGTATCTAATATCATCTCTGCAGGTTAAAGCCTGTTTTGCAAAGGTTCATAAGTGTAGCTATACCATTTTCTAGAGTTTCTCGATTCTTATCTTCACTTGGCAGAGACATATGCTGACTACAGTCTCACTTTTCTACTATCCAAACTTAAAATATGAATTACTTACTTATTTTGCAACAAATGTTGATACTTTTTGCACAAAAAGATTTCTTTTGATTGCTTTTTGTTTTTTTATGCAAAATAATGTACAAAATGAAATGTAGGCAACTATCTATTATGAATGGAAATAATTTAAAACTAGACTACTTTATACGAAAATCTTTATAATATACTAGCTTTTGCACGCAGCTCCGCCCGCGTGGTACCTGCATCAATAAGAAGTAGCCTATGTCCTTCCCCAGGTTTTAAACTATATTTGTACCAAATTTCATCTAAATCGGTTGAGTGGTTTAGCCGTGAAAAGGTGACAGACAGACAGACAGACAGACAGTTAGACAGACAGAGTTACTTTCGAATTTATAATATTAGTATAATGAAACTCAATCGTCTAAAATATTATGTGACTATATTACCAAACTCACAGCAATTACACGGACTAATGAGAACGTCTTACTCAGTTGAATGCTAGTTCCTTACTGCTGAGCGATCTTTCGCCGAGAGAACGAGTTATTTTTCCCCTCCACAATAAAATAACCCCACTATTTAAAAATGATCGTTGGCTGTGTTGCCAATTGAATAAATAAAAACTCCCGAACAGAATTATTAACAAAAATAAGAAATCATGACATTAGTAAGGATTTACAGAATTAATCTTGAAACTAATTAATCTAATATATATTTACAAACGTATTAAAATAGATAACATAATTACAAAAACACAATTCGTCATTCTTTATACGGGTTTTATCATGATAAAATACGTTAAATGTAGTTTATTTTCAGTAATAATAATAATAATTTATTTACTAAAAAAAAAATTAAGTACACTTATAAATAATATTGGTGAAACATTAATATTTTATAAACAATAAAAAGTAAGTGTTTTTGTTCAACTCTGGTACCTACCCAATGTAAGATCTAACTTGTATATATGAGTACCAGCGCTCTTCAGTAACACGTCATATATGGCATATTCCATTGGCAATGTCAAAGGTATGTAATTGTCCTTATGTGTGTGTGTGTGTAGGTATGTGGGTATGTGTGTGTGCAGTGCGTGTATGTTGTGAAGTGTGTAGCGTGTGCATATATATCAGTACATACTCGTACATATATCTTTTATTATATTAAACTTTCTGTCTCATCATAATTTTGTGACTGTAACCATTTTAAAACTTTTGCCTTGCATTCTTTTAAAGTGAGGGAATAAATTTTGCAATGTTTATTGTGAATGTGACACTAAAAATGTCGACGAGCTAGAGCTGTTCTAAAATTGAGAGAAGCACATACTCTGTAAGATGTACGTCTGTTGATAACATTTGCATCATTGTAATCTAATATCATAATATTCGCGTAAACGTTAAGCAACATCTATATAAATAAATAAAATTGAAGTGTCTGTTTGTAATGTCAGAAAACAGCTTTTAATCAAATGAAAGTACTAAAGTACTTATATCAAAAATCAATTTTTATATTTTTTGTCTGACTGTTTGTTCCAACTCATCTCTGAAACAGCTGGACCGATTTTGACGGTACTTTCACTGGCAGATAGCTTATGTTATAAGGAGTAACTTAGGCTACGTTTATTTTAGAAAATTCTGATTTCAAGAAAAATAAATTTCACTCGGGCGGTGACAGCTGGTAATTAAATATAATGAAAGGAATGCATATGGTAGGCATGTTATCTTTGGGAATTCTCTAAATCACAATATTAATTCTTCATAAGTGTTAATTTATGACCTAAACAAACAAATGATTTTCGACTGTGATTTTGATTTTTATTTTGACTTGGATTTTGACTTTAAGCTATAATGCTTAACTTTATCATATATACCGCACTCAGTTAACTTCATATAATTTTTTTGTTTCTTGTAGCAAACATAGGGTAGCCGGGCGGTGCACGGCACAATGTGTATGCTACTACACTGCGTATGTATACAATGTGTATGCACTATACAAACCATCACTGGCAAAATATGGGTGTACAACACCTTTAACTACACCTTCTGAAATAAACGCGTGAGACTATGTATTAAGATTATACGTATAATTATTGCTTTGACCACACAAGTAAAAGCTTTCATTTTCCAGATGCTATAATGTCCTCCGGACTGAATAGCGGTCTAGGCTCGGTAGGCTATCTGCATATTTGATATTAAAATGCACAATGCACAAGTCTTAGTATGCGCGTAAACACGTAAGTAGGAACTGTACTGTCTATTCCGTGATTCTCAAAATCGGGCGGGATGGCAATCTGACACGACTGGAAAGAGATCAGACGCAAGACCAACAGCTTTATCATATTTTCTTAATTTATAGTGCTTTTTTAAATTGCTACTATGCTTCTAAACGTAAATTTAAACTTTGAAATCAATTCCATTTTGTATGCCTTATGGTGATCCAATATCTAATTATTAAAACATGATACCCATTTCCGCAATAAACGATTTTGAGTTTAACCTTTAGGTGCTTTACGAGTCACGGCGTGTGTAACACCGCCAAGTTCTTAACTCCAGGCTACTATTGAAATCTTCTTGGGGGTTCGAGGGTTAACGATAAATACCAACCTTCTACAGACACTGATGTTTTGTCATCGAGCCTTGCGTTAGCCCCTATAAAGAACGAAGTCTTATTGAATAATGTCTTCAATTCGTACTGTAGATCTTCTGTAATGGGAGATGCCAATATCGCATCTGAAATAAACAAAACATACTTATTATACGTTTTAATCTGTATTCTTGCCTGATTATACGAACGTTGAGTAACACGCATATTCAAACATAACTTTTTCATGGTAGACATCTACCATGAAAATGTCAATCCGAAACTTCGGACCGAATGAAAATAACTTGCAACGACGTTTCTTCGGATTTATTTCTTTTAAAATGACATTATTTTGTTGTTCGTACTGCTTCATGGAGGGTTAAGGAAAATCAAGAGGTTACGTATCGAAATTCCGGATACATTTTGGAATACATATATTATTATGTGTTTCACGGTACTAACAGTTGGCTCGAAACTTGGACATTTACACGTTTCATGGTAACTTACTAGCTGGTTCACATTTGATATTATTTTACCTCATTTAATTATGCCAGACATACCTTCCATAACGCATTGTTGAAGAGCTTCCTCCCAAGTTGCCACAACTCTATTAGCATTCAACCACCCGCCGATCTGAGACCGATACAGATACCTGCCCTGCGCCACATCTGGGAACAAACATAAATCGAAAATTATGCTGTAATGAGGGAGTAGAGACCAAAGTATAAGACATCCAGACCAAAAATCCGTCATGGCGGTCAATCGAAGCGGGGTTTGGCTATTTGCGCAGGAGATATTATAGCGCACAAATTCATAGAATTTGTTGCCTCAATCTCATATATTATGACGATGAAACGTCTGACACGACCGGCGAGACATCAGGCGCTAGACCAACGGCTTTACATGGTTTCCAAAGCATGCTGGTGTGCTACACCACCAACTTTTCATCTCCGGGCTGCTATTGAGTACTTGTTGGCAGGAAAATCTAATAATTTTTGTTGGCCTGATGTGGATGTTTAACCCGAAACCTCATACTCAGCAGTCGCATATACTACCGATGCGTCACCAAGATATTAGCTTAGTAGATACAGAAAATAAGAGAAGTAGGACACAAGGGTGTAATGCAAGTACTGACTTAAAGGAGATTGCAACTGAATACTCCAGTGTGGTTTTACTCCGGTGTGCACGTACTACGCGCGAAAAGAGATACAGTAATGCTGGGGCTCCATTAGCGGGCTACGGCGAATATTCCTTTTAACGTGATGAGTGTGGCCGGCTAGATCGATTGCAACGCGTTATATTCGGGCGAAGACGATGTATTATCGAGGCGCTGTCGACAAACTAGCGCGCATCAAAGGGATATGGCGCGCCAATATTCGCTTGGGTAGGTACACCTACGTCACTTTAGTGTCGTCGCGTCGTCCAGATTTTGAAGTGGAACGTACATGCTTGTGTTTTTTTGTATACTATGGGGGAAGTAACGAAAACGTGTTGGAGTTCATTCATTTTTATGAAACTGGGAGTATTATATGGAATCCTAGTAACCCTGACCACAAAAAAAATACTTGGTACATAATGCGTGGGTTAGAATTAAAAATAAGCTCAGTTGGCCTACCACAGTAGATGAAATGAAGAAGAAAAAGATTCTTTGAAATCATACTACCGAGCCCATCTCAGTAAAATTAAGAAATCGATCAACGACACGAGAGACACGAATCTTCGCCCGCTTAATGTAGACAAGAACATCACGTATACACAGGCATACGCGATGTTCTTGTCTACATTGAGCAAGCATCGTGTACAGACACGATGTTTTTAGCGCGCCAACGACAGGAATCATCGCCCGCTAATGTAGCCCTAGCATAACACAGATACGTGAGAAGAAGAATTTCGGATCCAATTGGCGTAGCGTTAGAATAGATCGAATCGATCGATAATATGAAGTATATTTTTTATCCTGGTGTGGGTAAATTTTTTATGCAAGGTTTTCGTGATGGTTATCATAAGGTTATTTTATTTGAGGAGTTTTCTTATAAGTTTTGTATTCCAAGTATGTTGAAGCGATTGTTGGAAGGTAGACGGTATTCATATCCTGTTAAGTGTGAAAGTGATATGCTTCTTTCATTCCATGGTCCAATTATATTTGTGTGTAATGAGTTAGATGATGCTATGGATGATGCTCTTAAGAATCGATTTTGTTTTGTTAGTGCAAATAAGGCGTTTTGGGAGGCAGTTCGGGCGTGCGTACCGAAGGAGGAAGAGGTGGATACGCCCCCGTATGAGGACGAAGTGGTTGCGATATCGTCGGATGAGGAGGAGTGTGAAAGTCAAGAGTCGTCGTAGGTTTCGCCGGAAATTTACTTGCTCTGCTACTCCTATTTGATCATATTTTGGCCCTCCTGGTCGTGTAATGCAATATTGTTATTCGGGTGCATCTATTCAGACGTATACTTGGCGTTTTGGATCTTCTTTTTATGAAATTAAATATGGGGAGTTGCCATTCTTTACTTTATTTGCTATGGGTAATAAAAATGTTGGTCAATTTTTACAAAATCAATATGGTATGATGATTATTAACAAAATTGAATATGTAATAAGTAATATTGAATTGAATCGTTATTATGATCTAGGTAAAGTTGAACAGGTTAGTGTTTGAGTGGTTGAAGTTGGCGTCTCGCTTCCGCTACTGCGCCTAGTGTTGTGGGTTCGATCCCCACACAGAACAAAAATTTGTGTGATACAACTAGTTAGTCTGCGTGTTGTTTGTATCCGTTCTTAGAATGTTTTCCTTTGCGACGGAGAAATAAGTTTAGTGCGAGAGTAGTCCTTTCAAATATAAATAGCTTTATTTACTAAGAATGCAACTAATACAATAAGATGTTACAACTATATGGAAAACGTAGGTACTTACATTCTGCGTGTGTGGCATGCAAATTGTTAAGATTATTGAATTAACATAATATAATTTAAAATTTGTGAAATTAATATGCATACATATTGAAATTAAACTACTATATACGGATTTTATCGCGTTGTGTATTTGACACTTTATTACAAAATTTAGAAACTGTTACACTACTATTACTATTAAACTTTACTAACTTTTAAGCTAATTAAATTATTGAAACTATTAAAACTATTTATGCATATAATTATGCATACATATTACCATTAAATAAACTTAAATTACCACTGACTGACTAACTTAGAGAAATAGATGCCATACAAGGGGGAGTCGTAGGAAAAAAGTAAATATAGCGTCGTATAGAGAATCGTTCAAAAGGCCCGGTAGAAATGCCTGACCTTCGGAAGATCAGCTCTTGGTGGTGGTACCCTATCGGATCTTGAAAACGGTGATATCTACGGGAATAGTTCTCGAACAAAATCTTCCTAAAATTCTGGCAACTTTTAGGGAGGGAGGGGCAAAAAAAACTTCTGCTTCCATACAAAAAAAAAACATGGGCGCGATACAAACTTTGACCTCTAATATCTCCGAAACAGTTAGAGATAGGTGGGGTGTGTTCGAACAAATGTCATAGAAGTCGACGAGATCTTTCCAGAAAAGGTAATTTTCAAGGTCATCGGGGATCATCGGTAATTTTTGGCTTCGGAGGTTTCCAAGGTCCCTGAATCCGAATATAAATTAGTTTTTTATTAAATCAAACTGTTCGCACAACCACGCGAAATACTAGTTATATCTATATTTATGGAATCCAGTCTGAGGCAACTGAACAAGAAACAAGATATGAATATAACAATCTATTTTAAGCAAATTACGTGAGGGGAATTACAAAAATTATATAAAGTGTTAGCTAGATGTTTAAAAACACTTATGAATTAACACATACCGGCTGCAGTTGCTAGGAAGATGGCACCAATAATTAACAACATAATAAAGTGAGAACTGGCACACCAGACACAAGTGCTCTTACAGAGCGTTATTAATATTATATTCCCAACAAAACAAGTAAGTTTATATAAACTATTGAACTTTGTTATCAGTTCAAAATGTTTCATCACCCTACCACAGGAGTGGCTTCACCCATGTGATAGGGTGATGTAACCTTCTACAAAAAGTGGGTTATCACACGCCAAGAATTGTCAAATTTGATAAGCACGTTCAGACAAAATATAAACAAAGGCATAAATAATACATTTGAAAAGATACATATTTTTAATATCGTGCTATAGGTATAAATGTTATCAATAGGCACACAATAGCAATCATACATTTATTTTACTGGCATTCCTAGTGACATACATAAGTGGGCCAATTACCATCTAAATATGTAGGTACCATGTTAGTAGTAGGTATTTCAGAACAAAAGCTGGTATACCTACTCTTTAATAAGCAGACTAAAGTTATTCTGCCTAGGTGGACAGCTTTTTAAAACTACATATAAACTCGGTACAAGATTCTGAATGTTTAATGTTTTTTCTTGCCTAGTAAGATCGAATTAAGGTGCTTCTCTTGCTTACCTACTTTTAATATACAGACAAAAATTAAATATCTTGACATTTTAAGTTGTATATTGAAAACTGATGGCAACTGTTCCAAGCACTTTTGCAATATTAGGCATTTACAAAGTCAATGACGCTGTATAGGTACTGTAAAAGTGCCAAGTGTTGGCATTCCTACCAGTCTAACATACTATACATAATATATGTATAATGCGGGAATGGGATCCGTATATTATTCTGAAATTGTGTGTGTGTTCACCCTTTAAATAATATTTCAAAAAATAATTTTAGAATGTATGACACATGGCAATGTTTCAAGCTATCATACTATGCTGTTTGGGCGGTGTCTTGGTCGATATACTGTTTTAGGTACCTACTGAATTAAAAAAATATATTCCTATGGTCTTCGTTGTTTAAAAAACCTTTCATGTCTCTACTCCCCAGGGTTTGAGCTGCAATGTTGATGATAGGTGACGCTAGTAAAAGAATAAACTGACTGACTGATAAAATTTATTTACTGACGAGAATTTATTTATTATATGACGGAGACCCGCGGAACTCCGTCTCCGTCAGATACTAAATATTTTTTTATTGTCTGACGGATTTTCTCTTCAGTAAATATTTTTTTCTGTGACCTCCCTTTGCGTACCACTTAAGAAGTTGTTTTGATTTTGCCACCCTATTATTTTTTAAATTATCAGTTAAATAATGACGGATCTTATAAACTGCAAGTCCTAAGTCGGCTTTTTAAAATACGCGATATAGTTCTAGGTGCTATAATCATTTCCCGAGACAAATCTTTTGCTTTCTGACAGAATTTCTTCGCATTCTTTCCTTCATTGCTTTGATCGCCTTTTTCGTACGAATACTACGTGACCATCTTTTTCTGTCACAAACAGGAGGTTTCATTGTACGTATCAATAGCCCGGTAAAAAACATTCGACTAATAGCAAGCGGTTGGAGTTTCAAAAATTGCATTTGGCTCAATACCTACTTTGTGTAATGCTATCACAGCAATTCGGTTCTATTTATCACCCACTCCATTTTAATATCACAAAAATATTTAACACCGATTGGCGCGAAAATGATAAAACAATGAATATTCATATAAGAATATAAGACAGATTCTAAATTCAAATGTATTTTTTTATTGTAACATTATATATTGACTTTTTGTTTGTTTGTTTTTAAGGATTTAAATCAAAAACTAGTAAACCGATTTTAAAAATTCTTTCACCATTAGAAAGCTATATTATCACTGAGTAACATAGGCTATATTTTTACGCGAGCGAAACTTAGTAATAAATATATAACAGTTTAAATCCTTCAGTGACTTGGATCAAAAAAGCCACCGAGGGCTTTTTTGATCCGAGTCACTGAGAAGTAACTGACTGTCTAAATTATGTAAGACAGTAAATATGGGATTCGGTACTCACTGGCACATAATATTCATTAGTGCTACGTACCACTAGTCTATACTAATATTATAAAGAGGAAATATTTGTTTGTTTGTTTGTTTGCTTGTAAGGATTTAACACAAAAACCACTTAACCGATTATAAAAATTCTTTTACCATTAGAAAGCTATATTATCACCGAACAACATAGGCTATATTTTATTTTAACAAGCATTTGTTTTTGCTTTTACTAACATAACCTAACCTACTTTTACGCCAGCGAAACCGTGGGCATAATTATATAGATTTCTATAAAGACCCAGTTCTGAATTATGGCATGTCACCTATTTAGAATATGAATGTTTTTCTAATATAATAGGCTCAATTCATAGATAGCCAAGATCGTGATAGCAGGCGGCTTAACCAGGCAGGAGGAACTACTGGATAAACATACTACAGATGTGTAAAATTACGTCATAAGTGTCTTGTCATCACGAATATTATTCTTCTGATTAATAAGAAATACGTTCCACGTATGCAGCAGTCAGCGGCTTGCACTTGGTACCTCAGGAATATAAATTAATAAAGGGTATTTATACTCAGTGACTGTATGTGCTCGAAAAGTGTTAGATCGTAATATTCCTTTTAGTTATTGTAATAAAACCTATGTATTTAAAAGAGACATCACGATCTAGGAGACTTTCAAAATAAAATAGCACATTATCAGAAGTGAACATTGAAGTGGCTCCAAACAAGACGGAAGTGATACATAATTATATATATTGTCATTGTCACCCAAAATGTGTTATTATCCAAAAATAAGACTTGGAAGACACCCTAGTCGTCGGTCGACTTAGTTTGCAGTCTAAGAAGATTAAGTTCAAGGCAAGCTGAAGGCGGCAGCAGCCTGCACCGTTTACTCTACGTCTGCCGAAGTTGGCATATGTATCATGAAGATTTATGGCTCTTAATGTATGTCCAAATATACCAACGCAAAAGTAAATATACCTTGAGAAAAAGGTTAATCAATAAAACACTTTATAATGTATTATTATTTAATCGTTCCTATTAACTAATCCGTTTCAGTACATCGAGGTATTACTTAATGAATGACTAGCTTAATATTTAAGCACAAACATTTAAAACTAAAATCTTATACCACAAAATGAGATCCATTTTTACATAATATCGAAAAATTGACGTTTATCCACCGCGCAAGCACCTATTTATCATACAACCTTACATTTATACACTTAAATCGTGCTTATTTTTTATTTAAAGACTATTATACATTTGATTTTAATACCGGTACGAATAATAAACAGGGCCGCTTTCAGTGATGTTGCATTTAGGTGCATCGCCCTCAATATAATTTTCTTAAGACAATAAAAAGCTATACATACAATATTATATTTACAAAAGAAGATATTCAGAAGATAGATACAGGGATATCTAGAAACAGTGAAGAGATAGATATAGATATCTAAGTAGGTATAGTTCAGGAGTTCAGCGAAGGGCCAGATAAATGCCATGAATGAGCGCTTCCTCTTAGTCTACGTAATGTTCCTTTATACGACTATTTCTTTGGTGTTGTCCAATTCAGTTTATTTTATAGCTTAAGAGTAGGGGTCATTACTTAGGTTAGACAAGGTCATACAGTCATACAAAAGAGAGATCTAAGATACCACAGAAATCTGGGATTGTAAATCTATAATTTGTCAAATATTAAATAGCAAAATATATTAAAACCATGTTAAAAACCTATATTAGGTTATAAAAAACAAGCACAAATTGAAATTATGACGATACTTATTATGACGCCATCTATGCATTGAGGTACAAACTACTTTGAATTCTATATTCTTCTCTGGTAGTAACAACTTACAACAGAGTGCGCTATAGGAAGGTCCAAATTTTAATACAACACTAATAATGACAAGCCCCTTTACCGCATTTGTCATGAATTATTGATTCGAATATTTAGTGAAAGAATATGAACAGGTCAATACCTAACAGATACCTAAAGAACGATTTTAATGCTTTAAAATCGTTCTGTCCTTAATTATCATGATTTAGGTGGGGCAGTGGAGTTATTTTTATAAGACATCTTTATAGACTTGTACGTAGCTATTTTAATGAAGACGAGTAAGACCTCGATTCCTACATCAAGGTACACTATAAGGTATGCAGTAAAAGGGCGTGACATTATGAAGTAGACGAACTATATCGATTTACCATCCCACTACACAACATAAACACATCTAGACAGCTACTAGAACTACGTTTTACATACAATAGATACAGAAGACGATAGACGGATGGAAATTCTGGGGCTTTAGCATTACAATTATATATCTAAAACTCTAGGACTATTTATACTAGGGGTAAATGATTAGTTTGGCATTAGAGATTCTATTTACATTAAATAAATTTGGAGATCGCTACCTTCTAATTTGGACTACCTTTACAACCATCGAAATTTTGGCAATAAGACAATTTATACATTCAAAATTAGATTTACATAAATATACACATAAAGTTGGGTGATATAAGAACAAGGAAGAAAAATATCGGAGTTCATAAATGATTCTGATGTACTAAAAGATGTGCTTCAAAACATTGCAATAAGTTTTATTGAACACACCTGGTAAAATTACAAAAATAGTTGTAATAGTGTTAAATTGATTTGAAGTATTCAATCTTATCTTACGTGTGAATTCTACTGAAACATGAAATCGAAAAAAGGGTAGGTAGCCCACTAGTTACACTAAAATAGCATATCTAGCTCTACTAAATTTATAATAGCATCTAGATTGAAGCTGAAATCTAACTAACCAAGATTGACTCAGTACCACTTATTCTAATCTACTATTACATATCATTTGAAACTACTATGCCGGTTAATATTACCTCGGCTCTATCTAACTTTGAAGAAATGAAATCTTTGCTTTTGAGCAAAGGCGACACACGTACAAATAGAAGTAATAGGTCACAGCGCTTGACTTAATTAATCAATAATTTTAGCTTACACTTAGTATTTACAGCTCACACGACCATTCACACAAATCATTCAGATAAGTGCAATACATTCTAACAATCAACAATAAAATGTGCTTTAGGAATCGCGTTTCGAGGTTATCAACAACTTTATTGTAGACAAAGATGTAAAATGTCCGAGAGTACAATATAATGAGATAGTTCTAGACAATATGAGATGTCTTTCCAAAGATTGAATTAACACATATGGTATAGTAATACAGATGCAATTATATAGACCAAAAACATATTTTTTAACTCTTTGAGTCTTATAGTTACGACATACTAAAACAAGATCTTTCAGACAAAATTAGAAACAAATAAGCAGATAATAATATTATTCAGAGTTCAATTTGTCAAGAGGTATTTACTAGTATTTCAAAATTATGTACTCTCTGACATTGTCTTCTTTGAGCCTAAATTGGTTTTGAGTGGCAGACGGAGTGTTACAAAAATATTTATACTGAAGTCTTTGTATCTTATACATTACATAACAATAAAGTTTATAATGATCGGTTATCATCTACGTTAGACATGTTATGTCCTAAAATGTTTAGTCTGTTATGCACATGTAGTTTTTCACCCAATTTTGAGGGATCATTATCGGAACCTTCTTTGAGAAGCTCCCACAGGTTATTCTTGTCTAAAATTTCAAAACCACCCTTATTTTCCGGAGCGATATCCGATTTGAGAGATTCAGACAATGTTTTCGAAGTCTCCGAAATCGGTGTCGAGGGTATTTTGTGTATTTCTTTGTTGATCGATTTCAATGTTTTGGCATTGTATTTTTGTGGTGTTGTTTTCTTCTTAGTCTTGTTGATAATATCAGATTCAGCGAGCTCACTTTTTGCATGCTTCGTGGCGTTATTATGAATCGCGTTAATCAGAGGTTTGTTAATTTGGGTGATTGCTTTAGGCTTTTTTGTCCGGTAATGAATAGTTTTGATGTTACTATTGGTTATGGCTGTAATCGTATGCGGTATCACTTCAGAATGTGGTGAAATTGCAGGTTTTGGTATCTTGATTGTTGGGATATCATCATGTACCTTTGTAATATTCGAAGCTTTGTTATGAGCTATAATGTCATTATTTTCTTTAATGGTATTTGTATCAGTAGTAACAGAGATCTTAACAGTGCTTGTTTGCGTACTTGTTTCAATATCCGTAACATTACTACGATGTAAAACGTGCGCCATTTTTGGTTTTTCTAGCACTATCTTATGCATTGATTTAGCTTCTTTTTCAACTATAATTGGCAAATCTGTTGTTTTGTTCATTATAACACTTTTTCCCGTACTAACTGGTGTTGCACTGTAGATTTCTTTGACTTTCATAAAGAATTTTTCATGTTTATCTCCATAAGTAGCCTTCAGTGTTCCTTTTCTTCTAGGTAGAGGTTTTTTCTTAATTTCATCTTTTTTTGGCACTAATTTTGGTAATACTGACTTTTGTACGATTAATTCCCCATTTATTTTTGGCACTAAAGGAGCAATGTTATTACTGACATCCAAACTTTCAGTTTTGTTAATATACGTAACAGTTGGAATTATAATTGGATCATCAATATTTCCCGTTTCTGTAGTTGAGGCAATTTCCGACGAAGTCTCTTCGACTGTTGTGACCGTAGGTTCTTGAGTAGTACTAGCTTCTGTTGTGCTAATTGTAGTCGATGATATCGCTATTGTTGTGTCCTCAGTCGTCGATGCTTCCGCGCTAGTTACTGTAGTACTTTCTGTCACAGCCGTACTCTCGATATTTGTTGTGGTCTCTTCATTACGTTCTTCATAATTCTTTCTAAATTCATAATCTCTGCTACAAATACGTCCGCACTCGCAAATATTATCTATACTTGCACTAGTTTTAAGACTAGCAAGTTCTGTCTTATCGAACCATGTGATGAAGTCATCATCGGTTATACCTCTAAGCAGTGGACTACCAGGTCTGGCATGGAAGAATGTTTCAACTGCAAGATCTGGTCGAGTCGACGGGTAAATTTTGGCGAATGCAGGACGTAGGCTTGTGATAACAAATTTGGAGCGCACTTCGTATGTAACGCAGACCGGACAGGTAGAACTGATCTGTAACCAGACAACATGAGATTAATAAGTTTAGTCTCAGCCTTTTTTATAAAAATATCACTAACTTATGTTTAGGTTACAATTTATTTGCCCTCATTTTCTCAATTATTATTAATGTCTATTTTTCATTTAAAAGCCAATTTGTCCGAACTCTTAGCCCGAACTGATAGAAAGACGAAATACAATAATTCTAGCAAAATGTTATCAATGACTAGTATAATACTTAACGAATAAAATTGTATTTCGTTATTCTAATTATTAATTCAACATTTTTCATCGCATGCATTTTGAAGTGGATTGAACTACATTTCATAGACTTCATCATTTTAAATTAATTGTTATTATTCGAAAAATATAGCACGGAGAAAACTGCACTGATTTGGTTTTGTTTGAATAAATATGCTAAACTACTTTTTAATCAGTGCCATTAATGTCAAATCTGTACCAGCTGATTAGAAAATTTGCTATGTTGCCTCATAATTAGGTTTTAACAAGGACAAAGACTAGAATAGTTAACTAAACCTCACAATTTTTTTTTCAATTCAGTCGCTCTTTAAAGGTTAGCTATCTACAAAATATTTAAAATTGGTTTATAAGTTTGTATGAAACGACAACAGTACAATTTCTAAATAATATTTTAAAATTATATTATTATAGTAATACTTACATTAGCAAAGACGAACCACACAGATTCTCCCCTTGAGCCATAATGCAGATCGGCGAATGTAGCTCCATCGAGTACAACTGGATTGACTGAATGTAGTTCATATCCAGAAAACAGTGACGATTCCAAACGAAGAATACCCGAACGTTCTTTGCCTTTCCACCTGAAAAAAGTAAACAAGAGATAAGAGAATATAAATACTCTTTTTAAAATATATTTACAGAATATTTAAGCCAAATACTCTCGTGTCAAATAAATAAATGCAATATTTTTTTTCCGTGGCTTCGCTCGCTTTATTGCAGATTTTGTGAATAAATTACATTCATTTCGGAACAAGTCCTTTTCTGACAACATATGCAAAACCTCATGATGATCGGTTGAATACTTAAGGCGTAAAAGCGTAACAAACAAACAAACTCACATTCACTTTTATAATATTAATTAGGATTAATGTTAACATTATTGCAATATTATTGTTTTACTTACTTGAAACAAGTTTTAATAATTAGGGTGGGCAGATTGCCTTGCAAGTCTTCAATGCTACTTCTTTCAGGGCGAATTTCCTCAATTATTGCAGCTTGGATATTTAGTAGTGCATTTTCTGGTTTCGGCGTGTATGTGGAATATGTAATCGTTCCCTGAAAGAGTTATAGGTATATTATTTATTTCGACACTTTTTACTAGTACACTAAAGTGCTACGGTTAGCCAAAGATCAATTGGGTTTCTAAGAAAATCTCTGTAATTCCTGCTTGGATATTTGATAGCGCATTGTCTGACTGTAGCGTATTATTTAAGTCACTAATATGTTATTGAGTGCGTCACTTTTCACTAGTACAAAAAGATGCTGGAACAGCTAAAAGTTCGATTGTGTTGCCAAACGAACACAGTTATTTCCATGAACAGTGGCTACCGTCTATCTTCGAATGAAAGACTGTGAATATGTTTTTACTGTCTTTGAGGACAGCTGGCATTTTGTTCTTTTTGTTAGAAAACAAGAAACGCAAATTTACCTGGACAGTAGCACATCCAGCGCCGGTAGCGTATACAAATACTTTAGTTGGCAGACCCGGCAGCTGTAATGGTCTAGGTGGCGTTCGAGCACGTAGCTCCAGGGTGTCTGTTAGCTCCATCCCGGCAGTTGCAAGCGATACTGTTAGTGCTCGATGTCTGAAATTAGAGATTGTTTTGATTTGAGATCAATTGATAATTTTATTCGTCTTAAAGTGTATTTTATAAGTATAATAAGATCTGTTACTTGCGGCATTTTCTTGGATGACATCAGCACAACAAACACTGTGTTAAAATTTATTAGTGACACTTAAATTTTAGACAGCATATAGTAGGTATGAGATATAAAATATTTGTTTGGAATAGTATATATTTTGGTGTTTTTCTTTCTTCGATAACATCTTTATGTACTGCATGAATTAGATAGGATTTGCTACAGCACCATTTTAAATGTTATATTTATGTTTAAAACGTCTTCTAAATATTCTAATTGCTAATATTGTATTCATTCACCGTATATTAAACAGTATTTTACAATTGCTTAATTTCAAATTGTACATTCAATAGAGCAATATATATTAGTTAAAGATTATTTCTAGAGGTATAATGATAAGACGTCCTTATTATCTTCAATTCCAAAGTGATCTTCAATTCTTTAATTTCAAATGTGTAGCATAATATTACTCAAACACGATGATGAGGGGTATAACTATTATAAGACGGGCTGGTTACCTATCATGCGCGAGCGCGGCGTACTGCGCGGCGGCCTTGGTAGCGCTATAGGCAAGGCTGGGATGTCGCTGCAGCGTGGAGGCGCGGTAGTACAGGAAGCGTGCCGCCGCCTCACCCTCGCCCAGCGCACCGCGCGCGCACGCCGCCAGCAGCACGCGCACGCCCGCCACGTACTGTTCCATCGTCACCGCCTCTGTAAGAGGGAGGAGCTTAATCAAATAGGCTGCAAATATTGACATCTTATATTTGTCTTAATTACATCCTAGCAGTCAGTACATGTTGTCTTCATTGTAACATCTGTTTAGTAGAGAATTTTATACGACGACATAAATCTTCGATTGCATAATTATTTCATTCATGACGAAGATATAAGTGACACTCAAAAAATAGTTTAAGATCAGATATCATACAATGTTTATACCACAAAAAAGTTTGAGCACTGATAACTATGATATAAAACTATACTTATTTGACACATAGTACACATAATGTCATAATAAGTAAAGTGAAAATGGGGTACATTTTAGTGTTAGAACTTATAACTCTTTGAAAAACTTCTTAACAGATATGTTGCACAATTATATTTCTCACCGTAAGAAGTCGTTTTGATATTCCGGGAGGTTTCTTCCAATAACCAGTCAGCAGCATCTTTTCTAGGCGCTGGCCAACCGAATTCACCTTCCTCAGTTGTTGACGCATTTCTTAGGATCAGCAGTGCTTCAGGCACTATAGGGCTTCTGGAAATTAAATTATTTTGTTTAAAGTATACAATTATATTGATAATAATATAAAACTAAATAATCCGGTTGAAATAATTTAACCAAAATATTATTAAAATAACTGAATACTAAATACAAATAAGTGAAGTACCTTGCTAGCACTAAAGCAAGTACAGTTGCAGCGAGAGCAGCCGGTGAAGTTAGATTATGTAGGTTCTGCTCCAAATATTTTTGAGCATTCTTTGCTACGTCTGCATCAATCTAAAAACAAGATTCAGATTATAATAATAATAAATACTGAGAGAAATAACATTGGTTACATTCAGTACCAATATTTAATTCATGTTGCTCCAGATATTACTAAGAAATCTAATGATCTCAATAAAGAGTTCTGTATAGTCTAAATATTATTTACAGCAAACAAATTTATGATGATATCTAAACTTCAACAAACCTGGTTCTCAACACCGACTTCAAGCAAAGCTACCAAAGTCTCTGCAGTTACTTCCACTCGTCGCTCCCAGTCTATTTCTTCTTGTGTCATGTTACCATCCTTATCATAATAGTAGTATTCATTAACATCGACTTCTTTTAAAGTACCATTAGCTTTTTGCATATCAACGGGATAGTAATCAACTTCTTTGTCTGCAGCTAAGGGTGTAAATGATCCATCTGAATTTTGACGAGTTTGAACCCATTTCTTTATAGCTTGGAGCAAATCTGGGTCCACTGGGTAATAGGATTGAATTTTGGTTAAGATTTCTAGTATCTTTATTGTTGATAGATGACTGCTCATTCCTGGGTGGTCGCTGAAGGAATTGTCACTTTTTCGGAACGACAGTAACACTTGTACCTGGAATAAAACGAAATATATATAAAAAACAAAAGTATAACATATTGAAAAAGATTCAATTAACCCTGTATGTTAATTGAAAATAGTAAAAACTATTACCGGTGACTTATTTATAGCTTACAGTATACTTTTAATGTCTTTGTCCCTTACATAACAACTTATTTTCTACCACTTTCCTTAATAATTTTTTTTTTCATGCAAAAATACAGGTCTTGATATTGGTTGCTTTAATTGCACGGCTGAGACTTAGACGCGGTCACAAAAGAGAGCAATGCCGTAAATAAACAACACACAGTGGGGGAAGCGTTGAACGGCAAGCGAGGCTCATGCAATTTTTAACTAGTTAGCATATGTTTTTGAAAAATACAAAATTTTGTAAAACGTGGTAGAAAAGAAAAATATAAAAGTTGTAAAGTATGATTTAAAAAAGAAGTTATTACTATTTCCCATTTAACACTGTATATTACACTCATATAAAAAATAAACTTTGAAAATAAGTGTAGGATCTTTACTTGTTCAGGTAGCTTCCTCAAAATTCTCTCTCGTTCGTTATCATCTACTAAATGCGGGATATGTTCTAATGCCAATAGCGGTGCTAAGCTCGCTGATGCTGCAGATAACTGAGAATCCCTCCATACTTCAGCCCATTGATCGGTAGAATCTGTCTGAGGACTGTATAGAGGTAGATGTAGACCACCAGAAACTAGTAGTGTTCCACTTGCAGAACCTGGGACAACGCCACGTGGGAGTCCTAACTCCAAAACTTGCGAAAATCCAGCTTCTTCATTAAAGTTCCAAATCCTGAAATAGATGATGATTCGGTTTTAATTAAGGTTGTTGCTTGTATGATACTGAACGAGATTGCCTGCTACTTATGGTTAAGCTTAAGTTATTAAAAATCTTTATAGGTTTTTATATTATTAACATTCATTTTAAATGTATCGAAATGCGCTACTCTTTTGGAGTACAAAAGTAGTATGTCATGAGCTCTTTACCTGAAATCTGCCTTATCTCCCCAGAGCGCGCTGAAGCCGACATACTTGATTCTCATGTCAGGAGCTAGAGGCCACACTAAGAGTCTTCTCTCTGAAGGAGCTGCTCCTCTGCCGACAGAGAGTCTACCTCCTTCCCACCACACCCACCATGCGCACCATGATGATGCTCCTGAGCATTCCTCGTCACTTTCAGTTTGTTCTGCACTTGCAAGATGGACGTCGTAGCCTGAAAATATTTCAGTATTAGCTGTTACCCGTCAATAACATCGCATTTTTAAAATACTATATCTAATTATACTAAATATCAAAATGTATTCAACAAGTGAGGGTAGACAAGATTTGGGTAACAAACATTTAACAAAACCGAATGCCCACATTTTCATCAAGATTCTCACTCAGTTCGACGTAAAGTATCCGGTAGACTTTACTTCTCTATCATTATCACTTGTTTCGTGCACCAAATAAATAAAATTTCATACTCTCTATTATATTTCTATTTATTAAAAGCTATTCATAAAAATCAGCATTTCTGCAAATACAATTCAAGAAATAAGTCATATTCTATGTGTATAAGAACTAGCTGTCACCTAGTGGTCGAAATTCGACCATCATTGATTTAAATTTTAATAGTTATTACGGTTTTATTGTCTAGAACTATATCCCTATAATCATATTTCATTTAGATTTAGATCTATATAGATTAAATTAACCTATGTTTTTCAAACAAATTATTATTTACTTAACTATACTCTTTAACTGACGATATTCCTAAGCTTGCTACTTTATTTTCTTTTTTCTTTATTACATTTAAATACGTAAATATATTATAATATAAATAGTATATATCATTCCAATCCACCCAAAAGTTGCCTGTAAGATATTGCTGATATATGTTATAATAATTATATATTGATATATGTAACCATAATTACGAAGAATAGTACATCAACCGAACAATGCCGAAATACTACGAACGCGATGCGACTGCGTGTGTCAAATGCATGGTTGTGTGCGTGTAGTGTTTTTTCATTAATTTAATGTATTTCTAATGCATATTTTATATAAATATTATGATTCGCCTCTCCTTCTTCATATAAACTTTAACTGTGCCAAAATTTATACTCCTCCGTCAGCGCAATTTTCTTAAAAAGGGGTACAAAGTTTTTGCTTCACGTATTATTATAATATATAGATAAAAGTGGTAATAACTGTGTCCAGCCCGGCTTTAATTATTATGCATCCCACATAAATCTTACTAAGTTACGCTTGAAAACCCAGATAATATGGTGCTTAGTCACCTACAATATAGTTTTATTTCGATGATAAAAACTACAGTTTTCGTTGCAGTATACGTGTACTATTAAAAATAAAAGATAGCTTCACAGCAAAGTTAACAACTCACCATGTTTCCCCTTAGCTATCCAAACTCGTGTTCTCTCAAATACAACGCGGTACATGTCATCAGACGGCTCACGTATAGCCGACAACGCAACATGGGCGGCTCCTTGAGCTCGTAACTCCAAGACTAAGCCCGCTCGATTTCTTGGCGCTGCCACCCATTGCCACTCCCAAGACCCCCGAGAAGATACTGCCAAGTGTTCTGGAATTTAAACAATTTATTATTATTCGAAAGTATAATAATGCCTGTAATACTAAAAGTAGGCTTTTCGTTTTGTGATCAGTCTTTGAGCGATCGCGACATACTTTCATCCTCGTTAATATACTACGGTGCTCATACAAAAGAAAATCTCAGCACAAATTATCAAAACGTAAGACTATGCCAATTGTTTTCAACATAAGATCACATAACTTTAAAAATGCAGTTATTAAGTCTAACTAGTCGTTCAATTGAAAATGCAACTGATTACTATATCAACTTTAATATTCTGATTTTATTCATAATAGACTTAGGACTATTTGAATAATAGCAATGACTACACTTTATTAAAATATAAATCACGACCGTACAATTCATGTGTAAAATGTTCCATTGCTGCGCCATTGGATAATCTGCCTAAAACGGTTATAAATTTCAAAGGAGACCTTGCTACGTGTCAATTATAACAGGTCATGTATACATGATTCGATTTACGACTTTAGATGACCCATACAAGTACAAGTAGAATATTTTGTTGTTTCCAATTGTTTCGTGACTGTACAAATAAGTCGACTTATTTAGGAAGGTACCGTTACATAAATCGAAAATAGAGTAGATGAATAGATCCAGAGGCTTAAAATAACTTAATATATTTTATCCTTCCCTTTTATTCCATCTTTAATTGATTTTCCTTTTACAAGTTGTAAGTATTAACATGATTGCTTCGGTGGCCCAGCAGTAGTGTGTGCGGCTGCTGTGCATGTGGTCTCGCGTTTAAAACCAAATTTAGATTAGTTTAAACAGCTTTTTCTGATAAAAGATTTTCAGTAGTAACCAGGAGTTAAGAAGTTGTTCTTCGACAAGCACGTAAAGCCGTTGAATTTGCACGTAACCTTTCCCCAGTCATATCAGATTGCCGTCCCATTAGATTATGAGAGTTAGGGAATAGAGAGTGCACTTGTTTATGCGCACACACTTATGAACTATAATATCTCTTGCGCTGATGGCTGATGATGGCTAGTTTCCATTAAGATTGGCCGTCGTGACCGAAAACACGATCTAGAGAACATAAGTAGTCACATACATATACCTCAATGCTATAATTAGTACTTACCATTAGCGCAAAAGTAAGCGCTCTGTGTGTCAGTCCTATGAAGTCCTTCTGGTAGCACCAAAACACTAGCAGATCTGATAACAGAGCCAACTAACGTCTCGTTGTTGAACGAGGTGTAGGAAACCGAGCAGTTGTCAGCACTATAGCCGGTCACTTCCACTGAAAATAAGAAAACATTTATGAATCAGATGAATTGATTGTCGATAAAATAAAATGACGTCACGTCAAGGTACCTATACAGAAGATTCCATCCAATATCTATTTCTGATATGTATTACAGTTTGCGTGTATAATGTTACATTAGTTTACTTTCCTCAAAAGAATAACAGCGTGATTCTTTTGGTACAAGTAAGGTAGTCTCACGAAAATTTTCGAGATAATATTTTAAAATTACGGCAGTAGCAAAATTTTAACTACCACAAATAAACTATCATAGCTTTAGATTCTAAAAAATATATGAATTGACCCATAATCTATACATCTTTTAATATCTTTTCTTCAAAGAAACAACTAAAGTATCAATATGTACTGATAAAATATGTGCGGTTTCACTGTGCTATGTTTTCGTGAAGGTGTAATCTCACGTTATTTCTTCATCACTTAGACCTTATGCATATTGTAGCAGCTACTGAAAGGTAATAAACACAGCTCAAGTGTGCCAACAGATTTTACGTCATAGGCATGTCGTCATAAATCGGTGTCATAATAATTTAGGATGTCATAAAATGATTTTATCCTCTCAGTGTCCCATTGAATCCCATTCACGACGCAGCACTTTTATATCTATTTTTTTATGACTGTGACTGGCAAGAAAATTCGTAGCGCAAGCAAGAGTTATAGCAATAGCGGAATAGCTTTAGTAACTCACGGTAAAAAAATATAAAGGCTAATACAATTTCATCTACACTAATATTATAAAGAGGAAAGATTGGTATTTTTGTATGTTTGTAACGAATAAACTCAAAAACTACTGGTCCGATTTCAAAAATTATTTTACCATTAGGTTGCTACATTATCGCTGAGTAACATAAGCTATATTTATTACAAAAAAAAATTAGGGATCTCTACTAAAACTTCAATAATGTAACCCAAGGTGTAAAAAATGTTGCATAAAATGTTTTTCATCGTAATCGCTGCGGAAACTAATGATGATAAAACATAAAAATGTTCTACAATTTTAAAGTACATATTTAGTTAGTTGAAGGTGTGTTATCCGCACTTAGCCCCACAATGGGCCATTGTGCGTAAGTAATTGATGCTAAATATTGTTCGGTTACTCATACCACCTCAGCTCCATCCAGAAAGATAATAGGGGACCGATGTTGCGCAGTACCTCCTTCATCGTTTCTGGTCTGTTTAGAAATTTCGCCCGTTGGTTGCTCACGCTTTTGCAATGTAGGAGCACATGAGCCGGTGTCTCCTCGGTCTTCATGCAGCCTCTACATAAGGGACTGTCAGTGATGCCGATGTTGAATAGGTGTCTGTTGAGTGAGCAGTGGCCTGTGATTATACCCACTAAGTGGCGTAAGTTTTTCCTTGTGGAACGTAGCAGTTTGCGTGACAGATGTTTGTCTAAGCATGGAAGGGCTTCTTTCGTCTGTCTACATTCCTTTGTTTCTGTATATTAAAGTACATATCAATATCTACAAAATACTTCGCGATACCATGTGTCCAACTATTGTAGTTATGTAACTATAACTTATTTTCTACATTTTAAAAGTTGATAGAAATGCCGACTAAAATGCAGACTATGTTATCGATACCTTTATATTAATCCTTACCCAAATAAATCATTTCGTAATCAAGACTGTTTCAACACCTGTCCATTACTTTTTGAATTATTGAAATCGGACATTCTTCTATATCTATATCTATACATCTATCTATACAAATAAATAAAATTGAGGTGTCTGTAATGTCAAAATAACAGCATTTCATCTAATGCATATGAAAGTACCTATGGTACCTATACCAAAACATCTATTTTTAAAAAGTTTGTCTGTCTGTTTGTTCCGGGTAATCTTCGAAACGGCTAAACCGACTTTGACAGGACTTTCACTGACAGATAGCTGATGTTATAAAGAGTAACTTAGGCTACATTTATTTTTGAAAAAGTAAGAAATAAGCGGCGGAAAAAAAAATTGTTTTTAGAAATAGTGAACAATTTCCGATACAAATAGGGAAATGTATATTAAATAATAATATGTAATTTTAATATAATTATGTATATAGACATCCAATATAAAAAAAATCGAGACAAAGTAGAAGAATTACATTAGTTTTAGAATAGGTATCTCTATACGCGGAATACAGAAATATTAAGTATTCGTAAAACTTGCGAACTGAACAAACACTTTTTAGTTAAAATCTACGCGGACGAAGTCACGGGTAACAGCTAGTACTAGATATATTTTAACCCATTGAGTTGCAGTGGCACTCTGGCGGTTAGACACAATAAGTTTTAAATTATGTCTATGCATTCCAACAATTAACAGCTTAAATAACATTATTAGTAATATCTGTAGGTATATGCTATATTGACTAGCAACTCCAATGAAGCAATTACGGAAATTATAGATATACTAGCTTTTACCCGCAGCTTCGCTCGCATTAATTTAGAATTTTTCAATCAATTCGGGTTGTACTCTGCTTGTAATAATACATATATATATTAATATAATTCGATCATGATTCGAAAGACACGTGGCGTTCTATTATTATAAGAACGTTATTATTGTTTTCCTCGGGAACAGTAATTTTTTTCGGGATGAAAGGTAGCCTATGTCCGTTTCTGTACACCTGTCAACGTACATGCAAAATTTCAGGATGATCGGTTCAGTGGTTTAGGCGTGAAAAGGTAACAAACAAACAAACAAACAAATTCATTTTCGCTTTTATAATATTACTAGATGTTCCCGCGGTTTAACCCGCGTTTATCGTTACTGCGCCGCCCCCGTGGGTCGTAGCGTGATGTTATATAGCCTATAGCCTTCCTCGATAAATAGGCTATCCAACACTGAAATAATTTTTCAAATCGGACCAGTAGTTCCTGAGATTAGCGCGTTCAAGTAAACAAACAAACAAACAAACTCTTCAGCTTTATAATATTAGTATAGATAAATTAGGATTAGGAATATGATTAGGAACTTAGGACTAGTTAGGATTACATTATTACATTACGCTCACAGATTGATATAACCCAGAGAACACGTTGTCAGTGACAATTACCTAAACACACAAAATTAGATAATGTTCGGACGATATGGACGATACAGCGTATTGTGGCCAATCAAATGCCTAGCACAAAGCGATATGATATCATCATTTCGATATTAGAGCAATCGTTACTGGCCATGACGTGATTAGCGTACTAAAAACATTATGTTGTTGTCCATATGTAAGATAGATAATACATTATGAAACGCCACGTATCTCTTGCACAAGCTTTTCGCATGTTCTGTACTTGTACTCTACTTATCGCAATCTGTCCGGGGGGACTTTCTTGTAGAAGGGGAATTAATAATAATAATAACCGATGCCGCACCGCTCGACACCCCTACCCGCTCGCACCGGTGTTGCCCTCTGCTGCTGGCTTGTATGCCTATCGTGGCTATTCAGGGGGCCCATCTAGTGAGTTGACGAGTCACCGTATGTCCATTCGATTGATGTTATTAGAGTATTCAGGGCAGACGCAATTTTATCATCCATAGTTACCAATATACCAGTCCATCAAACACCTATACCCATAGCCCATATATTAGAATCCATACGTAGCAATAGTCCTACGCCTGCTGCGGCTAGGGCCTCTGTAGGTGTTCCATCCCAACTTTGATTAAAACTCGCGAAGGGCCTCTTCACGTTGGACCCGTGTCTCCGTGTAAGCCTCCTAAAGGGCCTGGTATATTCCTAACGTATTAGGAACATACCCGTGAAAGAGAAACAAATAATAATAATAAAATTCAAAAATATATACCATTGGCAGACGAAAGAAGACAAATGTGGCATCAACATACAGTTAAAATAATTCCAATCATAATTTCATCTACAGTACTCATACCAAAGTCACTACATACTCGTACATCACTTAAAGAATTAGACTTCATATATAAATCTACAGAAATTCGTTATCATCGGCTCTATAGTCCGGCGATTTCTAACATCCACTACTCGGACACCTACAACAATACTCAATGAACCGACCCACTTTGCATAAGCCCGTGACAGGTTCACACCTACCAGCATCAAAGCTGAGATTTGAAATAATAATAATAATATAATATTCTACCACATACACACAACACCATCTAGCCCAAACTAAGCAGGGCTTGTACTATGGGTACTAGACAATAGATAAATATACATAATATATACAGTTTTTTTGTATATACATATATATTATACATAGAAACACCCAGACCAAGACAAACATCCATGTTCATGCACAGTTGCACACAAATGTTTGACTTGTGCGGGTATCGAACCCGCATCTTCAGGCGCGGCAGTCGGTTACACCAACCACTACACCATCGAGGCCAACAAAAATTATTTTTCCTTTTGTCTTATATACAATGTTCCAACACTATTTATCTTTTCGGAACTGCCCAACTGTCATAATTCGCAGCTTTTCCTGATCATCTCTGCTGCACCAGGCTAAACAAGTGTTACCTATAGTGGTAAAGTAGGAAAGCAGTTGGGATCAGACCCAGTTAAAGAATATCTTCTGTCTTTGGAATTATCTACCATATTTGGTGTCGACTCGAAAGAAAATTAATTGATTGAAGTCATTTCTACTCGATGCGCGTCGTGACGACCATTTGTAACCGACACAGTATTAAAGATACTAGCGGTCGCCTAGTGCTCGAAATTCAACCAAAGTTTGCCTGTAAGATATTGCTGATATATGTTATTATATGTTGATATATGTAACCATAGTTACGCGCTTCGACTGCATACGTGTCAAATGCATGGTTGTGTGCGTGTAGTGTTTTTTCATTAAATTAATGTATTTTTACGCATAATTTAAAAAAAAAATAGTATTCGTCACTTCTTCTCTGTATAAACTATAAGTGTGCGAAATTTCATACTCCTCCGTCCACCCAATTTTGGTAAAAAGGGATCCAAAGTTTTCGCTTCACGTATTAATATATAGATTATCATCAATAAGTTTAATGTTTATTACTATCAATGTATGTGTGTGTATCCTAATGAAATTTGACATACATTACTAATTGAATTCTAAACTTTCCGTGTACTTGAACAGGTTAAATTGAATTTATTCACAACCAAATTAATAAGGTAAGTCTTAGGTAACTGGCGTTGTAAGTCAAATTTAACTTTATAAATAAGGTAGCGCATTCTCGTAACTTGGACCATCGCAAAATAACACACTTTTCCGCAGCATACAATCGTATTGCAAAGGTAATAGAATCTGCTACGTTTATTGCTAGCATGGCTGTAGGAAACACTTGGAAAGCAATTGAAATACTCACAATGTCATTTTATTGTTAGTGGAATTGAGGTTAAACGTGGCTAGAATAGTGCACAGTTGTAATACTACAATCCGTGCCGTTATTTATTAGATTCGATTTATAGATAGAAAAAAAAACATAAATAAATATTTCTTAGTATTATGCGTTTGACATAAGGCGGTAAGTAGGCAGACTTTATTTTGAATTCTTAGGATTCGACAAAGTAAATTATAATATCTTGCTTCTTAAACTTAAACGTTTTTAGAATTTCGCGATTTATATACATCTATACTAATATTATAAAGAGGAAAGATTTGATTTTTTGTTCGTTTGTTTGTATGGGTTTAACTCAAAAACTACTCAACCAATTTAAAAAATTCTTTGACAATAATTAGAAAGCTATAATTATTATTATCACCGAGTAACATAGGCCACATATTATTAAAAAAAAAAATATTACATCTAAACTAACCTACTTTTGCGCGAGCGAAGCTGCGAGCAAAAGCTAGTACTTAATATAATACTAGGTAACGCGTCTTACTCGCGATTAAGTATTTAAAAGGTAATAAATACCTATTGATTGCCCGACCTTTTGACCGACTTATAACGATCGTGGTCACGTGTTGACTGGTGTAAGCTCAGTGCTCAGTGGCGCTTTCATGAAGTGCGGGTTTTGGCGGGACCTTTATTTGGTCATTATTGTTTATATATTTGCACTGTCGATATTTCGACACACAACAGTAACGACGCTTCTTAACCTTAGGATAGAGCTGTATTGGATTTAATCCTAACATTCTTTGACTTCTCGCAAACTATCTCTGCATGACCGTCAATAAATTGTTAGACTAGGGGTTTACGAGTTGAGTCGAGAGACACAGGTTTCGGTGTAACATTGCGTCAGTATCGCGTGCTTAATCCCGAGTGTATATGTCTCTCTAAAGATTTTCATAAACTCATATCCTGGCTGCGATTTGTTCACGGAAGAGTATACAATTGTACAATTAATTGTTCTATTAGTTAAAATTTTAGTAATAATTGTACGAAATTAGTTTATGAATAGTTTTGTTATTAATTGTATCCGTTGTTTGAATGTGTGTAAACCTCCGGCGACTCAGTTATTAAACCTAGTACTGGTGTAGTTTCTTTGTTTAAGACTGCGCCGAGCACAGAGCTCGTGCGGCGCATATTCAAATCGGCGCGCGGCCGCCATAGTAAAATTGTATACTTTAGTTTATAGCTTTTTTAATAAATATGTATCTTTATTATCAACCAATAACTTAAATATTTAAGACGGACAAATTGTAATATAACTATTTATGTTTCGTTTAAGCTGTAAAATAGGATAGATTTCTACTGTTATAATTTAATTTAAAAATCCCGTAACACGAGCTTACGTTTTTGCATTTTTCGTGCAAATTTACGTAATTATGTTGGCGAAAATATTAATTACTTTAAGTTTTTTACACGGAGTAATTGTAAACACATTTATTGTTATAGTAAATGTATATTTTATATTTGTATTAAACAAAAAGTTTTGATTTTATTCACGTAACTGTGACCGCCTCTTTAGGCACATTTCGCTCGGCGCAGTCTTAATAAATAATATAATTGTATGTTATGTCTAAGAAATATCTAATAATTATTAATGGTTGATTATTGTTATTGCTCTATTATAAGAAAGCAGCGATAGCTTTGTTGAAAAACGTTGGACTGCCAGGCTGAGATCTCAATTACTAATCTAAGGCACGCATTTCCGACTTTTCGTAGTAATGTGCATATTAAATAGTTAATTATCACTTGCTTCAACGGTGAAAGGAAACATCGCGAGAATCCTACATGTACGAGAGTTTTCAAGAATGTTCTCGAAGGAATGTGAAGTCTGCTAACTGGCCAACATGGTGGAGTACGGCCTTAGCCTTCACACATTGAGAACAGGCTCGTACTCAACAGTGGGACAGCTTATAGGCCTATTGTTATATGGGTATAAATAAGTTATAGAAGCTTGTATTTCTGTTTAACTTTTTAGAGTTCGAAAAAACTTAAAGGTACAACTTTGTCCGTCTGTCTGTTATACAAGTTTCAGCTCAAGAACCGTAAGGCTGAGGCTACAGTAGGCAGCGATTCGCGATGCGACTGTGAAAGCGAAACGATATAAACATGGAATGGCTACATTATAATGCGAAAATGTTTAATGAATTCGCTTCAATTTCGCTGACAAGTTGATGTAGCCGATGCCGTGATTACACTAATGTTGTTTCTATCGCATAAACAAATCAAAGATTAATAGCGATATATGGCGTACGGTGTAGCCATAAACGTGAATATGAAATATTTGTTTTTATCGCTTATGTATCGCAGGCGTTTCGCGGACTAATGTAGCCTCAGCCTAAGAGCTAGAGACCCACGGTCAACGCCATTCGACTCAGCATGGTCGATATACTCCTAAAATGACTATTACCTTTGACCTCTGATCTCAATGTCACGTGATACCATTTATTCGAACTCTAAGAATTACGGCAATTCATTGCCGTGTCTCACTTATTTATTATTAGTCCCCCAAACTAGATGATATACGAAAATACTTTTGCAACGTTTAGCGAAAATATGTACATAGGCTTTCACTTTTCATTAACCCATTGAGTCGCTGCGGCACACCGGTGGTGAGACACAATAGATAGGTAGGTACCTATTTAATTATGTCAGGTATTCTAAGAATTGATAGAATAACTTAAACAAACACATATATATGCATATTATATACTTACTTAATAAACATGATTTGATCTCAATGTTCACCTAGTTGCATTCCTGATAGTATGTTAATATGATAATTTATGATGATGTATGTCTTGTATATATGCTAATCAACCGCTTGTCACCTAATAATTGCGGTATAATTGAAACAGGTATTATATTGTAGTATTTGGATGTATCTTCACACATACACTAAGCTTATATATTATCAAAGAGGTGGTTAGAGCCAATCTCGTTTATGCATATTCAAAGAGGTGGGCAGTCCAATGCTACACCCATATTTCGCCTCTAGTCCCTATTACCTACGTGTTATAGGAGGTGAGTTTGTTTCCCTCCTCCAGACTATGTTGCCGATGAGAATTTCATAACAAAATCCAATAATGATATAAATAATAACTATGTTGATTTCACAAATAATTTGACGGCCTCGATGGCGTGGTGGTTTGTGTAACCGACTGCCACGCCTGAGGTCGCGGGTTCGATTGCCTCACAAGTCAAACATTTGTGTGCATGAACATGGATGTTTGTCTTGGTCTGGGTGTTTCTATGTATAATATGTATGTATTTACAAAAAAAAAATGTATATTTGTATGTTTATCCATTGTCTAAGTATCCATAGTACAAGCTCTGCTTAGTTTGGGCTAGATGGTGTTGTGTGTATGTGGTAGAATATTATTATTATTATTATTTATCTTTTATAATATTTAAAGCTTCGGTAGCTTAATCGTTAAAGTATGAAATTTTTGATAAAGTCGTGATTCCATTACCACAATACATAATAATACTGTCCAGACTGTATTCGGCCATGGCGACTTAAAACTGATTATTGAGAGCTTCGTTGGTGTGCTCTCAGGTGATTGACATACCCGATTTTTGCCGTGAACGTTCGTCCACAATCACTGCAAGTCAGCACCCATCCGACATTATGATATTGTATGGCCGCAGGTGGTCGGGTCTTGAGCTCGTCCCGTTTGGCATCGAGCCCTTCCTTCCGTCGCCTTTCAAACTCAAACACCTTAGTGCGCACAATGCTCTTCCACTGTGGCCTGTCCACCGCCACTGCCTCCCACTGCGTCGGGTCAAGGTCTTAGCGCTTCATGTGACGCTTGTGCACATCTTTGTAGTGCAGGAATTGGCCGCCTTGTTTTTGCTTGCCATCCTGAAGCTCTGAATAAAAGGTGCGCTTAGCCACTCTGTCGTCAGACATCCGGGAGACATGGCCGCTCCACCGCAGCTGCCGCTGCATTAGATATGCTTCTATTCCGCCGACATTTACTCGTCGTAGAACTTCCGTGTTTTATACGAACAGTGGTTATTCATAATGTCGCGTAGGCATTTAAGGTGGAAATACATAGGAACACCCAGACCAAGACAAACATCAAAGTTCATGCACACAAATGTTAGACTTGTGCAGGAATCGAATCCGCGACCTCAGGCGTGGCAGTCGGTTACACTAACCACTACGCCATCGAGGCTGTCAAATTCTGCTGTTGACTTCGTCATCAAGGAGGCACTTTGAGGTTAAAGTGATGCCCAGACATTTGAATTTGTCTACTTGCTTAAGTTCGAAAAAATCCGCCTATCCACAATTTGTCAGCAGCGCATTTTGACATACTTCGGCTACATAGTACGGAGAGGAGATGAGAACCTCGAAAAGCTGATCGTAGTTGGGAACACGGAGGGCAAGAGAGCTCGAGGACGGTCCCCAACCAGATGGACCGATCAAGTAAAGCACTCATCTTCAACCAAACTCAGCTCGGTGGTCAGAAATGCCATGAACAGAAACCGATGGAGGTAAATCGTTCGATCCAAGTGTGGATTATCCAACGATGATCACGATCCTCAGACATGAGGAACCGACCATAGAGAGAGAGACCTGCTTATGTTAGACGTCACCGAGTTTAATGTCAACTAAGGTACCTACTATTCAGTGTATCTTGGACAATCACTTCGGCCTTTTCTACACTGATTTTATTTTAACCTATTATTTTAACCTATACATGGACAATTGTTTGAAAGACTTAAAAGATTGTGAATTGGGATTAAGAATGAATGAGTTACTTGTCAAATGTCTTCTTTATGCCGATGACCAAGTAATAATTGCGTCATCAGCGGAAGAGTTGCAGGCGATGGTAACTAATGGTGATTTTGAGAGTAAAGGAATGAAAATAAATGTAAGCAAGACGAAAGTAATGGTATTTGAAAAGGAAGAGTGCGTGACGATGTGTTATTGATATTATGATTGATGGAGAAAAGTGGAGCAAGTGAAAGAGTTTGTATATTTGGGTACTTTGTTTACAAGGGATGGTAAACATGAGGGAGATATTGAAAGGAGAACGATTGCTGGCAACAAAGTGAATGGAGCTCTACGCGCTTTTATGAACAGTCGAAATGTATCCGAAAAGGCACGTTTGGCTGTTCATAGAGGACTATTAGTGCCCACACTTATGTATGGAAGTGAAAGTTGGGTATGGCAAAAGAAGCATGAGAGCAGAATAAATGCTGTAGAGATGAGAGCGTTGAGAAGCATATGTGGTGTAACTCTGAAAGATAGAATAAGGAATAGTGTGATTAAAGAGAGATGCGGCATGAAAGTGGATATAGTTACAAGAATAGAAAAGGGTATGTTAAGCTGGTTTGGACATGTAGAAAGAATGGACGAGGAAAGGCTGACTAAGAAAGTTTATAAGGCTAGTGTGAATGGAACAGTCACAAGAGGAAAACCCAGGCGAACATTTCTCGATCAGATCGGAGGCGTTCTGGACAAAGGCCAGGTTAAGAGCTCCTTGAACCGACGGGCGTGTATGAGGAATGTGATAAAAGTGAATGAAGCCAGAAAAGTGTATCAGGATCGTAGCAAATGGAAATTCGTTGTCTCTACCTACCCCTCTGGGAAACAGGCGTGAATCTATGTATGTATATATGTATGATTTTAAGACCAAATCTACGACATGACTCGTCAAGACTTATCATAAGCCTTTGTAGAGGATCTCTCTGAGGATTCCGCCACAATACATAAGTCGTCTGCATACATCATCTCGGTATTGGTTGCGTGAGATACTTTTGTGTGAGCTTTAAGTCTAGATAGGTTAAAGACTCCACCGCCATCGGTCCTATATCGAATACGAATGCCGTCAGACAAATCTTGCAAGGCCTCCTTTACTACAACTGCAAAGTACAAAGCGAAGAGAGTTGGAGCGAGCACGCACTTAACAGAACCATTTTCTTTAACTGAACACATTAATGAGGGTACTAATAAATGAAAAACAGAATTTATGAAAATATTTCTAATGTTAAAATAGTCGATGCTCGGAGTTGAAAATATTAATGAGGAGGAGAAATATTTTCTTTGTATCAAGCGATGGCAAATCACCCGAGTTCTGAATTCAGTAGCCATACGCAATTGCCAATTAAATTTTTATCATAGCTTGGTTGTATGAACGTCTTGTTTTGTTAAGCTTCAGAATAAAAATGCTGAGCATCTACTCCGAGACGCGCGTTAAAACACAATTCACACATTTTCTAGATAATACCATATTCCATAATAATCTCACGTATTTCAGGATGACTCTGCGTTGAGACTTATCTTATCTTATCTTATGTGGGGGTCAGTCAGTTCAGACCGGCGACACTTCGACCCAGTGGGATCTTTTGTGTCGACACTCTCCCAATAACGACTGCCATAGATGTTCATGGCAGCCGGGACCAACGGCTTAACGTGCTTTCCGAGGCACGGAGCAGGCGATAATTGTCAATCAATACGCATATAATTTCGAAAAGTCATATAATTTCCGAAAGTCAGAGGTGCGCGACGTGGGTTCGAACCCGAGACCCTCTGCATTGCAGTCTGTTGGTCTCCCCACTGAGCTATCGCTGCTCGCGTTGAGACTTAAAATTACGCGCTTTGAATTTAAAGTTAAGACATTAGCTTTCTTTCTTTTTCTGTTTTAAAAGACAACTTAGGAATCTAGGCACTAGGAATAAATCCTAAGCATTAAAGATAAGTATAATGAAAGTGAATGAAGCAAAAGAGGTATTCCAGGATCGTAGGGAATGAAGTCCATAATCTCTGTCTACCCTTCCAGAAAATAGGCATCAGTCTCTCTATGTATAGCTATACTTAGTTTAAATATAAGACAACTCCCATTATAGGAATATAATATAATGTGCCGCGGACGAGTTTACAAACAATTAAACAACGGACACAAAGAAAACTCAGATTTAGCAAATATATTTTGTGGATCGCACAATTTTTTGTCCCGTGTAAGGATCAAAAGCATAACACTCGGCCAACCACCATGTCATCCGTGCAGTAATTTGTCTGAATCAATTCTCCTTTGACATAATTTTGTTGTCCAACAAGTCTATATCACTCATCCAGCAATTTCACACAAGGCACGATAGCATTAACATAATAACGCACAGCTATGCCTCTATTGTCTGCTCATAGCTAATTTGCTCTACAAACATGGCTTTGTTGCGCCAGGGCCAATTTATTTATGTTTATTGAAACAGCTCGGTGAATTGGACTAGACAATGAGTACGTCGTACTAATCGCGCCATTTAAATGTACAATACACGTACCTATCATCAGTAAAAGAGATTTAGATTGTGTTGGGAATTAGTTTTTACTGAACCGCCTTTATATTGTGCTAAAAGTCTGCATGAGTGCTTCAGTGAATAGTCTGGTCTAGTTTGAGTGCTGTTTTAATTATTAATTCAAGTGGTAAGTTTAAATGAATTGTGGTCTGTCGTTGTAAATTACTAAGTATTGTTTCTGCGTACTTAGCTAGAAAGCTTTGGTAATTGCATATCGTATTTGAATTAGATTTGAAAGAAGACAGCTTTGGACTATTTTAAAGGAGATTAAGATTGCACGTCTATAATAACAAATATAATGTCTGCCTCTATGGCGTAGTGGTTAGTGAACCGACTGCCACGCATGAGGTCGCAGGTTCGATTCTCGTTCAAGTCAAACATTTGTGTGCATGAACATGGATGTTTGTCTTGGTCTGGGTGTTTCTATGTATAATATGTATGTATATATACAAAAAAAAAGAAAAAGAAAAGTACCTATACATTATGTATGTTTATCCATTGTCTGGTACCCATAGTACAAGCTTTGCTTAGTATGGGCTAGATGGTGTTGTGTGTATGTGGTAGAATATTATTATTATTATTATAATGAAAGATATGATGGAGAAGTCAGATTTGTTATCAAATGCTTTTGTTTCATATAATTATTGGTATCATTTAACAAGTATTAAGTTTTTTAAATTAATAAACATAATTATGTCGGGTCGTATGAGATTTTATAAACATTTAAACAAAGGTCACAAATACATTCGGATTCGGAACAAATATTACACTATTTTACCGATCGAATCCACAGCCCTCAGCGCTGTGGTATTGATGAGGTGACTGCTTTTTTTCCGTGGAAGGCCAATTGCATTATCACCATTTTTTACAAAATATTTCGTAGCATACAGCCATTAACATGTCCTCACTTATAAGCTATATAGTACATATAAAAAATGTGGAACACAATATTAGAAATACCTAAAATTAATCTATACATAACATTACACTAATTTTGGAAAAAAATTTGGCTAAGCAACCGCCTCGCTGTCGCTTGTTTTGCGTTGAAAATATGAATGTCATGCGCTTTATACATTACATTAAGGGTTTTGCCTGCCTGCTACATAAAACTATTTTGCCGATAGTTTGTTGATACTTAAACCACTACACCATCCGTGTTTACTTGCGGCTCATAATATTATTTTATAATTATACATGATTATCAAAATGCGTAAGTGCTGTCTACAAGCTTTTACCATGTTAGTATCTGCATTCAGAACAAACAATCTAAACAATAATAAGATTATTCTCATTGTGCTTCACATAGCAGGCATCTTTATCGCCAATATTATCATAAAGTTGTTAACAGACAATACATATTAATCCGCGAAGCAGAATTCTTCTCGAACTTAGCGATCAACGCACTCAAGTTGGGGGTGTCCTTAATTTCACAATTATGTCGACCGGATCCCAGTTTAAGAATTCGGCTTTCCAACTTCATTAAAATATTCTATGAAGGCACCGCAGATTTCTTAAACGAAGATTCAGAATAAATTTTCGGTAGCGAGCTTCGCATTCTTGAGCATTAATTAGGTATTCGATAGCTATTAATAAATCTAAAATCGACAAGTTTTGACTTTGATTATAATTAAGGTCTTGTTTGCAAGCTCCGTTTTTGTTGAACATAACCTTACATAATTACAGACTGACGTATGACTGACTACTTCGTTGCTTCAGTTTGCAGTGGAATTATATAGAATGGTGTCAACATATTTTAGGACCGTAATTTATATCTGATAAATAACATAAAATATGATTTATAAACAAAGAGAGATTCATAGATATCGAAACAAACGCAATGTATCGCTATCAAAATAGCACCTGGTCATTTTTCCGTCCACAGAGATCACCCTAGTCAGCTGTTAGTATTGTTTAAGTATCGACCAGCAGCTTGGATTATTTGGAGCAGCGATAGCTCAGTGGGGAGACCAACAGACTGCAATGCAGAGGGTCTCGGGTTCGAACCCACGTCGCGCACCTCTGACTTTCGGAAGTTATATGACTTTTCAAAATTATGTGCGTATTAATTGACCAAAATCGGAAAGCACGTTAATCCGTTGGTCCCGACTGCCATGATCATCTATGGCAGTCGTTATTGGGAGAGTGTCGACACAAAAGATCCCACTGGGTCGAAGTGTCGCCGGTCTGCACTGACTAGCCCCCACATAAGATAAGTATCGACCAGATTATATAATTTGATAAAAAGAAAATGCTATATGAAAATGACAATTATTCCCTCTTCTTTACCTAACAAGTGGGAGACAGCATGCGATTTATTTTTTGGATAAATTTAACTTGATAGTTGTGAAACTGGCCATAATTATATCAATATTATAGTTCATGACGCAGCGCTAATAGGAATAACCTTAATAGCATGTCATGTTCCCTTTCTATTATTATTAAACAGTACCTTTTACCAAGACTTGGTGTCAAGTAGTTACACGAACGATACAAGTAAACTAATACAATGGCTTAAATGTCTTCACTGGAACTATTAATTCAAAAGACTGAAAAGCCTCAATAAATAAAAGTCTTGTTCACGCCAAGAAACAGAGAAAACAATTATATAAATATATTTGTATTCAGACTCTATAGACGTGTTTCCTTCGTATTGTTTGTTTGTGAAGTCTGTGAACTGAAGATGTCTTCAATTTTATTGTGTTCTGAAAATAACCCGGCTCTATTTTATAAAATGAAAATATTGTTTGAATACTGTTGTGTAGCATGTGTATTAAGTCAAGCAATGCGTGTTGTTTTCTTTGTCAAAGGAAAGCGGAGAATCCTAACTAATATTATAAAAACGAAAATGAGTTTGTTTGTTTGTTTGTTACCTTTTCACGCCTAAACCACAGAACCGATCATCCTGAAATTTTGCATATACGTTGACAGGTGTACAGAAACGGACATTGGCTACCTTTCATCCCGAAAAAAATTACTGTGCCCGAGGAAAACAATAATAACGTTTTTATGATAATAGATGGCGCCACGTCTTTTTCGAATCATGATTGAATTATATTATTACAAGCAGAGTACAACCCGAATTGGTTGTCAAATTCTAAATTAACGCGAGCGAAGCCGCGGGCAAAAACTAGTTGAGAATAATCGTGACTCCTTACTGTCTTTTAGACGTAAAATATAATTAGAGTATTTTAGTATTACACGCTTTAATAACCAATACAAATATTTTATAATTAAAAATAAAATACTTAGGACCGAAAAATGTTCGTGTATGTTACGCGATTGCTAAAGTGGCTTTAAATATAGTATGTTTTCATTACAATAGAATACTGCGGAATGCTTTTTATGCACATTTTGTAACTACATCTTCAAGGTGTAGTTATAAAAATGTATTATGGATAAAAGATATTAGACAACTGAAGAACCACGCCTTTTTATATATTTGTGAAATTAACATAAACACGGCATTGTAGATGAAATAGCAGTGAATAGCAGGCTACATTAAGAATTACAATAAACGTAAACATTTGGAAGAAAGAAAATCCACTGCCAATAACAAATTAAACAATAATATAAACCATGTTGATAACTGTATTGCTGTCAGGTATTTCATTCAGATAGAGAGGTATTGACTATAGTCCAACAAAGTAGCCAAGTGTATGCCGTACTCTCGAACTTACTACACATCTCTCAGTGTGTAGATTGCCTCACGATGTTTACCTTCACCAGTTAAACAAGCAGTAATGTACCTCGGCAAGTCAAAAATGTAGGAACGAGTTATAAATCTAGGACTAGTAAGATCACCGATCTCTACACTAGTGATGTGTAATTGCTACTTGCTTGTACTATTACTACTGGCCACTGCTCTTAGACCACACGACTGCTTACCATCAGGTGGAGCGTGGTCATTTTGACGAGCAAAATAAAAAAACATAAAAAACTTATACGATCCCGCATTTGAATGTTGGTAATTAATGATGACACTATTAACGAATCGATTCTTAACCGAATATTCGAAATCTAATTGAAATATGTAGGTCGTGGTCGATTCATTTGATCATATTCGCAACCCGATGTTTCATATTGGCCTCTTTTATGTGTAAGTCTTCCTCTATTACTGACCTCATGCTACGTGAACAAGGAGTAGTGGTATCTGCATGCGAAAGGTTAATATTTTTATCAGAGATCCAGAGGTCACGAGTTCACTGGAACCTGTGCAACTCCGTAGGGACATTGCCTCATTGGCATGTTTCTACAGAATATACCACGGGGAGTGCTCTGAAGAGTTATCCCACCTTATCCCGCCCTCCCCTTTCCTGTCCAGAACAACGCGTGCTGGGCTCAGATGTCATCCTTACACGGTAGAGTCGACTAGAACGCGTACCAACAAATTTGGGTCCTCGTACCTCTGCCGAACGGCCAAGGCATGGAATTCTCTGCCAAGGCACGTGTTTCCTTCTTCCTTCAATCCTGGGTCCTTTAAGCGGGGCGTGAGAAAGCACCTTCTCAGGCCGTCAAAGTAGAGACCTCAACATCGCCTCGGCTGCTATGAGGGCGGTGTGGAGGGCACTGCTCTTAGACCACACGACTGCTTACCATCAGGTGGAGTGTGGTCATTTTGACGAGCAAAATAAAAATAAAAAATATCATTGAATATTTAAATTTGCTCGAGCTTTCGAATAATTTGATTCTTATCGATAATTGCTATCCACTTAGCTATCAGTTATCACTAACTAACACTAACAACCATTATGGATAAGCTTTACATACACATACC
This sequence comes from Catocala sponsa, assembly GCA_963564715.1. Lineage (NCBI taxonomy): Eukaryota > Metazoa > Arthropoda > Insecta > Lepidoptera > Erebidae > Catocala > Catocala sponsa. Next base: position 6,754,564 of record OY751337.1, read on the forward strand.
AGTAATATTTTTTCTGCCAGGTGTGTTGACGGCGACTCTCACAACCAGTTGGGTGCCTCCTCGTGGTCCAAGACGCAACCTTTCAGTGACGTAAAGAGCGCCTGTACTGGCGAACGCCGCTCCTGCGCTCAAGGCTAGTAGTGCCGTTACCTGTAGAAAAAAAAGAATGAATATTGAAACACATAACCTCTTTTCAGCGAGGAAAAGGCTAGACCATAGTCCACCACGCTAGCTCAGCGCGGGTGGACAGACTACACATATCATCGAAAAATCTCAGATATGCAGCGTTCCTCACGATGTTTTTCTTCACTGTTAAAGCAAGCGATATTATTAACTCTTTAATTCACACATAATTCGAAAAGTCAGAGGTGCCTTGGACTCTAACTTAAGGTCTTACATGGCAGTCCAGCGGTCTACCATTAGGCTATCGCTGCTCTTATTATTTTAGTAGCATCACTGGGTTATTTGTAAGACAAAGTAATCAGATTAATAGACATGACAGAACTTTTAGGGTAATATTATAATTAGGTACATAAAACGTTTGACCAAATTAAGCCTAGCTAGCCTAGCCCTCTTAAAGTATGTATAAATCCAACAATTCTATAAATTATTTACAAGTCAGGCAAAATTGTAATAACTGTGCGAAAATATTGTTTAATTTAATTTCTTTAAATAATATAATATTTTGGAATGTTATACTAAATCCTATCCTAATTGTTAAACAATGAAACGTAATAGACTAAATAAATTACGTTCCTACTTCCATTGTTAATTTTGACGTTTAATTCTTAACTTTACTGAGCTTCATTTGAGTGTTACTTTAACTAATTAACCTAATTGAAATTGACCTGAAATTTTACTTACGTAATTGTAGAACAACATTGAAAATGAAATATTGTAAAAAATAATAATGAATCTATACCTACAAATAGCTGAAATTTATTGGTTTATCTTTTGATCTGCTTCAGTGGCGTAGCAGTACCGAGTGCGACTATGCATCTGCAGTACATGTGGATTCGGTTTGATAGACAGGTCAGGCGAAGTTTTATAAGAGCTTTCAAGAAATTCTTAGTATCACCACAGAGTCTGGAATAGTGCCTTAAAACCATATGTTACAGTACAATATCTTTGTGCTGTATCTACAATCTACATCGCAATCTTATGATCTTTATCGCACGTTCAATATCTATTAAATGTTTCTACTATCCGTGATCAACACGTAGTCGTTAGTATATAAGATGCACCTTTGGATAATTATAACCAGACTATACTACAACTTTGTCTCATTTATACCTAATCATATACTGCCAAGAAGTTTGGCAAATTGGTGACCCCGACGTGAGACGAGAGTTACACGAGAATGGAATAACCATTAATCTCGAAAAATGCGAATTTCTCAGAAGGGAAATAGATTTCTTAGGTTATCATATAACGAGCCAAGGAATACAACCTACCGAAGAAAATTACAAAGCAATCATGGAATTTCCCAAACCGAAAACAATTCAAGAATTAAGACGATTTTTGGGCATGGTCAATTTCTACAGAAGTAATATTCCACGCGCAGCGGAAAATCAAAGAATTTTAAACGAATATCTACATGGTTCAAAAAAGAACGATAATTCACCTGTTCCTTGGACAACGGAAGCAGACAAAGCTTACGAAAAATGCAAGGAAAGCATGAAAAACGCAGTGTTAACAGCGCATCCTTCCCGCAACGCATCACTAGCGCTCATGACCGACGCTAGTGCTACTTGCGTTGGTGGAGTTTTACAACAAAAATCCGGACGCAATTGGGAACCATTAGGTTTTTTTTCACAAAAATTGAGCGAAACTCAACAAAAATATTCTACGTTTGACAGAGAGCTGTTAGGAATATACATGGCCGTCAAACATTTTCACAGATTAATCGAGGGAAGAGAATTTACAATATTTACGGATCACCGACCTTTGACATACGCATTCTCCCAAAAACCATCATCAAACGATACACCGCGACGGGTCCGGCAGTTAGATTTCATTTCACAATACAGTACCAACATTCAACACATAAGCGGACGTGACAATATTACCGCCGATGCCTTATCTCGAATAGAGGAAATATACGTGCCATCACCTATCGATTACGCTGAATTGGAAAAATGTCAATCAACAGATAATGAACTAAGTAAATTACGTGACAATAAAAGATTAAAATTCAAAAACATTACGCTTCCGGGTTCCACAATAAACATCACCTGCGACACGTCTACTGGAAAAAGCCGCCCCTACTTACCAAAGCAATTTCGCAAACAAATTTTCGATACCATTCATGGTATGAGCCATCCAGGAAAAAGAACTACGAGAAAAATGATAACCCAAAGGTATTTATGGCCGTATATGAACAAAGATATCAATAATTGGTGTAGATCATGTATAGCCTGCCAAAAATCAAAAATACAACGACATACGATATCACCTCCTGGTACATTTATGACAGCGCAACGTTTTGAACATTTACATATTGACATCGTCGGACCACTTCCGATTTCACAAGGGAAGAGATATTTAATCACAATCATAGATCGTTGTACGTCATGGCCCGAAATATTTCCGGTAGAAGATATAACTGCAGAAACAGTAGCCAAGACACTTTTCGAAGGATGGATTACTCGTTTTGGATGTCCATTGCGCATTACTACGGATCAAGGCCGACAGTTTGAATCAAGAATATTTGAGCCACTCTCACAATTTTTGGGAATACATAAAATTAGGACAACACCTTATCATCCGCAATCCAATGGAATGATAGAGAGATTTCATAGAACTTTAAAGGTGGCGTTAATGACAAGAGAATCCAACGAAAATTGGTTAAAAGAAATTCCAACAGTTTTACTCGGGTTGCGGAGTAGCTTGCGAGAAGACACAGGTTATAGTTCAGCAGAGATGACATATGGAACGCCAATACGACTCCCTGGAGGATTTTTTGAGTCATCAGCAGCACAGTTATCAACGTACGAAGAGTTTGTAAAACAAATTCAAAAGGACATCACACAAATGACATCAATTCCGAAAAGAAAAAACCACAACCAAGCTATATTTGTGCATCCCGAACTCAAAGAATGCTCACACGTATTTGTTCGGTGTGATAGAATTAAGAAAGCCCTGACACCGCCGTATGAAGGACCCTACCCAGTAATTAGTAAAACAGATAAAACATTTTGCATTAGAATTAGGGATAAAGAGACAGTGATATCAATTGATAGATTGAAACCAGCATTCATGATCAATGACGAATCAAACTACGTGCCAGATTCAAAGGATTTCTACAGACATTCACACACGTACACTACACGATCAGGACGTAAAGTAAAGCCAGTAGTACGTCTATAAAAAATCGCTGATATAAGCAAGCTATTCGTATATATATTAACATAGATCTTAACATATACCATTAATTCACAACTACTCGTAGCAACAAGACATCTAAAATGGGAAATCAAAGTTCTAAGGACCAGATAACATACAATACGGACAGTTGCCTCAATCAAAACGAAGCGGACAAACTCCGTAACCTGATCCAGGAGGACTTACGGTGGACAAGAAATGTTGCAATGGGACAGATTATTTTAACAATCGGCGTGATCCTACTTTACGGCATAATGAAAACACTAGACAGAAGAATGAAGAGTTTAACGGAAAAAAATAATAAACACTCGTGCAACAGCTAAGTCAAAATTACATACGTCAGCAAATCACACCACAACAGGCGTCATCAAATTCCACCGCGTACAATAGCATTATTATTTATATACATCAGCAAATAACTAGTAACAACAGGCGTCATCAAATTCCACCGCGTACAATAGCATTATTATTTATATACATCAGCAAATAACTAGTAAGGTCTAGGTCAAATTTATATTGTAAACACTATTACCATAATAATTTTTTTTTTTTAAAGGGGGGTGTACTGTTACAGTACAATATCTTTGTGCTGTATCTACAATCTACATCGCAATCTTATGATCTTTATCGCACGTTCAATATCTATTAAATGTTTCTACTATCCGTGATCAACACGTAGTCGTTAGTATATAAGATGCACCTTTGGATAATTATAACCAGACTATACTACAACTTTGTCTCATTTATACCTAATCATATACTGCCAAGAAGTTTGGCAAACCATACTTGGTAAAATGTGGGTATTATCCCTTTTTTTTTTATACGACGAAGATGGTCAACAATCTTACGGCCCACCTGATGGTAAGTGGGCACCGTAGCCTATAGACGCCTGCAACACCAGAGGCATCACTTGCGCGTTGCCGACCCTTTACGTAAGGAAGTGGGAAGGAGAAGGATTGGGAAGAGGGAAAGGGGGTGATTGGGCCTCCGGCACTCTCACACACCGAACGAAACACAACAGTAGGAATACTGCTATTTCACGTCGATATTGTGTCTGGATTGTCTGATCGAAGATAGGCGTGAGACTATATCCCCGAATAAATTTAATATATCTGGATCTGAATGATCTCTGAAACAACTGAACCAATTCTAAAGTTTCTTTCACTCATAGAAGCCACCACTAGCGGTCATTGACAAGACATACTACGCTAGCGATGGAAAATTGTTCTATTACCATTCCAGAGTTCAATTAATTATTAATTGCATAATCGGCGATTTTACGGTTACTGTATTTTGTACATACGCCTTACGTTTAGTGTCAAATAAACAGGTGAAAATGTACATTACAATCAGTCCCTTTTTTGTCTTTTCACGCATTTATCAGTCAACCTGATAAATGTATAAAGTGTTGTGCAACATGGAGATATAATATGTTTAATACAAAACCTTAACATTATAACGCACACAGGCCAAAGCATATTCTTTCAGATACGTGTATTTAAATTCAGAACCAATATCTAATAAGCTAATAATAATTTGATGATACATCCGTCGATTTGAATGTTATCAAATACATATTATCTTCAATGAAACTAACATCAATTTTGTCATATAAAACTATCTAGAACTATTTTTATCCTTCCTACCAATTGTATTATGTTGTCGCCGTATGTACTTATGAGTATACAGTATGTTTATTGAATATTATTTTATAGAGCAACTTCAATACAAGCAGTAATATACTTTATAGTATAAGTATTAAAGACGAAAATGCCTTCTTGTAGAAAACCAATATCGCATGTTTCGTTCGCCTTGGAAACAAATATTGGCCGTATCTTCTACGAGTATAATCGGTATAATATTAGTAGAAATGTTATTTCCTGAAGTGTCGCCGTTACGAGTTGCCCCAGAGGTGCAAAGTCAATATTAAACTATGCTTTGTTATTAAAAGAGTAGCTGCACGTCTCTGGTTTGTAGGACTTTGCACAATATTTTTATTGCGTTGAGTTAGAAGTTGATCTTTTAGAATGCGTCGATTTTAACAAAGTATGTTTTTGAAATTGACTTCATGGATGGTGTAATGGTTTAAGTGATCGGCTCGTCACTACCACTAAGCCGAGTGTTGTGGGTTCGATTGTTATTGACAAAAAAATTTGTTACCCAAATAGTTTGTTGTAAGTGTCGATGTTCTTGTGTCCGTTGTTTGAATGTTTGTAGAGTCCCGATTTTTCTAAAGCGGGTTTTCTGATCAAGATTCATGTAAATAATTGTGTGAACAATCATGCTTAAATATTAGTCAATATTTTATATTTTCTACCAGAAAATGTTAGCCCGAAAGCCCTCGCTTATATTAGTGTCTAGCAGGGATATGCCTGCTAGACGGCAATCAAGTCTATCGGGTATAACAGGGCTCTTAGCGACCTAAAATGTAGCGATTTGGTGTACTTTCAGAATGTTTAATTAAAAATGTATTATAAAAACTAGCAGCCATAACCAACCAGCACTAAGTATGCCATATATCCACTGTTACTCTATACAAAGACTGGAAAAAAATATAAAAGGCCACACTAAAAATTTGGTAACATTCTGGCAGTCTGATTCACTGCTCTTATAAAAATTCAATATTAGGATCTAAATGGGAAGAGCCAAGTGGGATTCAACAGCGGTTTGAAATAAATTGGAAATAGTCTGACATGGTTTATTCGTCAGCTAGAATTGCACGTAGATTAAAATGTCGTGTAAAAACCACAACGCTATTTGTGTTATCGTGATTCGCTATATTGCCGGTCAAATCAAAACAACCTTGTTTGGCGCATTACACCAGGCGTATCAAACCTAGCGTATCAGACCTGGCGTCTTAGACTTAGCGTCTTTAACCTGGCGTCTTGGACTTGGCCTCAAGACACTATGCTCGACTTCAATATATATAATTATATTCCTAGGTAGTTTGTCAACCACTAAATCATTGCGCCATGTTTTAAATAAGCCTGCCTAATTGTAATCGGTTACCGTATATGTGTAATATTTCTACGTCCCCATGAAACATAAGTTTTCTTGGTATTTCTTCTATAATACCGAGAAAACACAGTGCAAAAAGCAGTGGTCAAATCTTACCACAGATTAAAAGTAAGTAAAATAAAAAAATAATTTTATAACACATTTACAAAACAACGTGCCACGAACAAAAAGTATTTTATTATAATGTCTAATAATAAAACTAACTTATCTATATTAATCAAATATAATATTCATAAATAATAGTTTAATCTTATCTTGGGTACCAGAGTTCAATGAAACAGCTCTATACAAAAATTGTTTTTATTATATTCGGAACTATTTGGAACATTATATTATTATAATATTATATTATAGATCGATTCACCAAAATTATAATCGAGAAACAAATTGTGTTTGCTCGAGGCAGTGCTTAAATTTTCAATTATTATATTATAATAGAAAGAGTTAATTACTAACTACAACACCATTTTTTACATCGCTTACTCTTTAATTTTCTATTATTGTGTCTACTGGACAATAGAACAAGTTGTGAAGTGTACGTTGTTATTATCGACTAAAACCTTCATGGCGTTTCATTTCATTTTCGTTCCATTTGCACGCAAGTCTATACTAATCTATACTAATATTATAGACTGAAGAGTTTGTTTGTTTGTTTGGTTGAACGCACTAATCTCAGGAACTACAGATTTGAATTGAAAAATTATTTTAGTGTTAAATAGCCTATTTATAGAGGAAGGCTATAGGCTATATAACATCACGCTATGACCCACGGGGGCGGCGCATTAACGATAAACGCGGGTGAAACCGCGGGAACATCTAGTCTATACTAATATTATATACTGAAGAGTTTGTTTGTTTGTTTGGTTGAACGCGCTAATCTCAGGAACTCCTGGTTTGAATTGAAAAATTCTTTTAGTGTTGAATAGCGTATTTATCGGGTAAGGCTATAGGCTATATAATATCACGCTACGACTAATATAAGCGGAGCAGCAGTGAAAAATGTTGCAAAAACGGGGAAAATTCTCTTATATGAAGCAGACGAAGGTCAGGTTAGCTATATTTTATAATCCTCAGTTTCGATTACCATAAGGTATGTACAATACTTGTCTAGTAACCGGTAGCATAAAAACTTATTCATTACTTTCTAAAGTCGATGAAAAATTTACGCGTGACACTGTTGTTGAAATCATAATAAAAAAGATTCAAAGGTCAAGAAAAGTACTCAATATTCGTCGGTATTTTGAAGCTATCCACTTTATTTCTAGATCATAAAATATTATACTACTTTCGATGAATATAGGGTCTAGCTTTCAACCTTTTTCTTTGCTCAATGTTACATAATTCATAACCCTGACCTGTGATCGTTTGTCGGTGATCCCTGAAGGAGTTAACTTTTATATAACCTCGGCTCTGATCTTAGATGCGTACCAATAGGTCAATGAGGTCAAATAGCGTCTGAACAAAAACTGGCTGATAGCCTTTGATTTAAGTATTATATATGAAGGTATGTAAGGATATATTCTCTAATTAAATTCAATAAACGAATTGAATTGAATTAAGGGTATACTTAATATAATTTGATATAAAATATAATATTGAACGCATGGATAGCACAATGGACAAGCGGTTCTACCGTGTTGAGTGTTGTGAGTTCGAAGCCGACAAAGGGTCAATCATTTGTGTGATCCACAAATAGTAGTTTTCAGTCTGGGTATACGTTGTGTCCGTTAAATATATATCTGTAAATACAGAGGGACCTCTAGTGCGAGCGAAGTACTTAAAAAAATATATATTTAATATCCAAACATTACTTTAACTATACAATAGTTCAGAATCCATAACAATGTACATACATACATACATAGATTCACGCCTGTTTCTCAGAGGGATAGGCAGAGACTACGGATTTTCATTTGCTACGATCCTGAGACACTTCTCTGGCTTCATTCGCTTCCATCACATTCCTCATACACGCCCGTCGGTTCAAGGTGCCCTTAACCCGGCCTTTGTCCAGAACGCCTCCGATCTGATCGAGAAACGTTCGCCTAGATTTTCCTCTTGTGACTGTTCCATTCACACTAGCCTTATAAACTTTCTTAGTCAGTCTTTCCTCGTCTTTACTTTTTCTACATGCCCAAACTAGCTTAATATACCCTTTTCTATCCTTTTTACTATATCCACTACATACAATGTGTATTTATTTAATGTCGTTAGGACTGCAAACTAAACTTAAATTACCCATGTACCAAAAAATCACGACAGCTATAGAATCTCAGGCAATTCCCAGTCTTCATGTTCGCGAAAAGAGAAAAAAGCAATTCTTGGCTTCGCATACCAGTATTATTGGTTTACACTTAAAATAGTAAGAAACCAGGCATACTTTGTTCAAATATTTAAAAAAAGTTAAAATTAGTTTTGGGTATTATGTATTGTTGTAACATAAACAAAAGCTAACAAAATAAACTGAATCCTACCAAATATCCAGAAGTTGTAGTTACCCCAAAGAATATCAGTTTCGAAGTGTGATTTGTAGTGTTGATTCATCTGATATTTGGGCCAATAAAGACAAGAAAGGGTGGGGGTGGTGGGGAGTACAATTATCCTCGGACGGATAGTCCCCCCAATCGTACGACGTATTTACGATGTCTTCTACTGGGAATATTTGAATTTAAGAGTCTTATTCGGGATTTATGGTTTAATTTGTAGTATTGGATACTCCAACTTGTATTTAGTTTACAGTTTAGTTTCAGTTGTTTTTAATTCAGAAGTGCTGTGCAAAACTGACGCTGTGAACGCCTGGAAAATAGCTTGTCCGAATTCTGTTTTGCCAACCAACCTATTCTCCCAGCGGCAGTAGGACGGGCCGCTTAGCAACTCTGTAAGAGAAAAGCTTTTTTTCTACATCTTTCAATGTTGCTGAGCGTGATCGATTGTTGGCTGTGGGAGAATTGGAATACGGTATTTGGCTTCAGGTGCTTCCATCGTCCAATATAGGTACGATGTTGGACGATACCACTTTCCGCCTCGCCACTTGCCTCCGTTTAGGTGTTTCGTGTGTTTCTCCGCATTGCTGTCACTGTGGAGAAGCTGTCGATAGCCTCGGACTCCATGGACTCTCTTGTATCAGAAGCGCTGGTCGAATTTCTCGCCACGCTAATCTTAATGACATAATACGTCGTGCTCTTGTCACTTCTGGCGTTCCAGCTGTACTTGAACCCAATGGCTTGGTACGCGACGATGGGAAGAGACCGGACGAAATGTAATTGTTGCCTTGGAAGATGGGCAGGCCTTTGGTGTGGAACGCAAAGTGCGTTGACACCCTTGCGCCATCACACCTTCCAAGCACTGAGGGATGTGCCGGCGCAAATATAGTAATTTAGTCGGAAATTAAATTTTTGAGCCGTTTAGAGTGGAAACCCTAGGTTCATGGGGTCCGAGCGCTCGTATTTTGTACAGGGAGATCGCAAAACGCCTGATCGACGTTTCGCGTGATCAGAAAGCTGGTCTTTTTTGGCTCAAAGAATCAGCATTGCCATTCAACGTGGCAATGCTGCCAGTGTTCTGGGCACGTTACCAATTGACAGCGATGCTGAAGAATTCTACGATGCCTAAACCCTTTTTTGTAAATATTTAGTACCTAGTATAATTATTTGTGTTTTTGTAATTATGTTACCTTTTTAAATACGTTTGTAAATATATATTAGGTTAATTCGTTTTAAAATTAATAATGTAAATATTTGTGACAATAAAGTATTAGGTTTTACTGAATATTATAGTTTACAGTTACCTATTTAAATTTTGAACCTTAGCTCGTTCTAATTCCAATTAAGTGAGATAAAATTGGTATAGAAAGTTATGTATAATTTATAAGTAAGAGAAAATTTCCCTGTTGGAAGGTTTATCTACCTCATGAGTCATGACTGAAGAAGCTTTGGCAGTAGTTCAACAGCTTGTTTTTCTGATATAACCTAGATATTTAATATTAAAATAACCCGCTGTTCATAACATCTTGTACTTTCATGTATATCTAAGTGTTATTCTTCTTAGTATTTTCTACGTAACTATATCTCCACCATTTGCTTTAAGGTTGTAGTTGTAATGTATGATGTGATTTGTCAATAATTTGAATTCAATAAATAAAACATGGAAGTAGTATTTCATACTAACCATAGTTTATTACCACCAGCCACATACTCCACTCTGCTTCTCAAAAATAGACTGTTAATTAGGCAAGATACCAATTAGCTGTTCTGTTAACAGTTTATTAACCTCCGAGTTTTCTTTGAAGAGGTTAATGAAAACACTATGTGGGTCTGTGTGTCTGTCTGTTAGTGACAGTTTGTTAGTGACACGCATAACTCCGGAACCACTGGACCGATTGACTTATAACTGGGTGTGCAGATACCTTAGGGTCATATCTTGGTCAAGTTTGGATATGGGCCCTGTGGGTCAAAAGACCTCCGAGATATAGGGGTCACATATTTGAAATGGAAAAATATTGACTTGTAACTTGGTGTGCACAGACCTTGGGATCATACCTCGGTCGAGTTTGAATATTGGCCTTGTGGGTCAAAAGACCCCCGAGATATAGGGGTCACATATTTTAAATGGAAAAATATTGACTTGTAACTTGGTGTCCAGACACCTTTGGGGTCATATGATACCTCGGTCGATTTTGAATATGGGCCCTGTGGGTCAAAAGACCCCCGAGATATAGAAGTCATTTCTTTTCATTACTTTTACATTTAAGACGAAGAGCTTGAATCCTGGGTTTTTACACCCATATCGTTTACTGGATTTCAATGTCGAAAACTGAAACTCATCGATAAAGTTATATTACTATAGCAACAAGGTTTAATTTTATTAAGCTCCGTCTACTTTGTGTAGATTCCGTAAAATACTTCTATGTGTCATTTCCATTCACTGTATGTGATCATATGCAAAAGTCGTCTTTGTCAACCCAAGAAAAAGGTAACTGGCGGCAATCACATAACTTTCTCATAAGAAATCCGTTTACAGTTTGATAACGTAGACTTGAAATATGACTACTGTCATATATACATTTATGACATTTATTTTAGCTGTAGACTTTAGGGAGGACAAGTAATAAGGAGAATGTCACTAAAATTCTGATTAATAAAAATAAATATTGAAACAATAACCTGGCACTAATTTAATTAACACAATAAATTACGAAATTTTATTGGGATTTATTTATAACATTATTTTATATTTTATAATATTTCTTTAATTATTTTCTTTTAAAACTGACAGTCTTTTTATCAGGTATATGTAAATAATGGTCACACCAATTTGCACGCTTTATAGGCAACCATGCAATGTTATATCACAATCCCTTATTTGGATCCATCTTATGTATCTCATGATGCGACAAATCACTACAAGATAGACCAATCTACCAGCTATCTAATTACATTAATACGTTTCCTAATCCAGCAAATTGGCGCGTTGACTGTGATTGTATCGTTCACTGATTTATTCACAGCGGTTAATCAAAGGCAGATACATAGTTTGGTAGAGACATTTAATGGCTGATTAGAATGATCGCTTGTTTGTTGCGAACTTCAAACATACTGCTTAAAGCAGTAAAAGTAAAAAATAATATAATAATAATATAATATTCTACCACATACACACAACACCATCTGGCCCAAACTAAGCAGAGCTTGTACTATGGGTACTAGGCAATGGATAAACATACCTACATAATTATATAATTTTTTTTGTAAATAATATTCTATCACTCTATCACATACACACAACACCATCTAGCCCAAACTAAGCAGAGCTTGTACTATGGGTACTAGACAATGGATTAACATACTTATATACTTTTTTTTTGTAAATACATACATATTATACATAGAAACACCCAGACCAAGACAAACATCAATGTTAGTGCACACAAATGTTTGACTTGTGCGGGAATCGAACCCGCGACCTCAGGCGTGGCAGTCGGTTACACTAACCACTACGCCATTGAGGCCGTCAAATACATGCATATAATACATAGAAATACCCAGACCAAGACAAACATACATATTCATGCACAAAAATGTTTGACTTGTGCGGAAATCGAACCCTCGACCTCAGGCATGGCAGTCGGTTACACTAACCATCGAGGTTGAAGATGGTTTATTACTGCAAAAATATACAGACGTGAAACGTTATAAAAGGAAAACATAAATATTTATCATAGTGCTTGAGCCACTGAATACATACATAATTATATAATATAGTATACATCAGCAACAATATGTATCCTATGTTACTGCATACATTTTGCAGAGAGCTTAATTTCATAACCTAAATCTCCTTTGGTTTGCTCAGTAGGTATATTATCACAAGTATCCGAGTAGTAGAGCCTCGCTGATTTCAGCATGAATGGGCCAGCTCGACCGGTGAACTCTCTCACAGAATATTGACCTGAAATAGCAGTATTCCTACTGTTGTGTTCCGTTCGGTCAGTGAGAGTGCCGGAGGCCCAATCACCCCCTTTCCCCCATCGCGCTCCTTATCCTTCCCACTTCCTTTCCTAAAGGGTCGGCAACGCGCAAGTGATGCCTCTGGTGTTGCAGGCATCCATAGGCTACGGTGACCACTTACCATCAGGAGGGCCGTATGCTTGTTTGCCACCGAAGTTGTATAAAAAAAAATTTGTTCAGCAATCATAGCATTGTTGTAGCAAGCATGCTACAACAATGCTATGATTGCTGAACTAATTGAAGCATCAAGTTAGAGCGAATAGCAAATCAACGTGTTATTTCTGTCGCAGGCAAATATCTCAAATGAATTTCTCCCTCAAGCGAATACTGTGTGTAAATGTTCTGACAAGCAGGTTGTTCACGGTGTTTTCTATTTGCCGTAGACAGATGAGATTATAGAAAACTCTCGCGAGTCCTCTCTCTATAATAATAGTAAGATCTTCTATTTGATAAAAAACGGTTTTACCTACTTAATATTTTAGAAGTTAAGTGAAGTTTGCATATCCACTCTAGGCCAGCATGGTGGAATATTGATTCCCTAATCGTTTCCTGTTGTGAAGAGACTTGTACCCAACAAAGTGACTCTGTGTAGATAGAGCTGATATTATTATTTATTTTACTATGAGAACAAGCTAAGGCTGCGGGCAATTCAATTAAAGATTTTTGGCTAATAGTGTACGTTATTCACTTAGCTGGTGAAGCGACCCTCTAAGCAAGAAAATTCAACATTGGAACTTAGAATTTTTGCTTTGATATTCCAAAAGAAATTCACAACGACAATTTTCTCAAGTACTTCCTAGAATCGCTTACGAAGCACGACCCGACAAACAATGAAAGTGACATTTCCTTTTTCCGCTCCCAATCAGAGAAACAAAACCCAAATAAAGGACTTCCGTAGATCATGTTTGAGAGGCGTACGTACATTTAGATACGATCAAGCAATAAAAACCATTGCTCACACGATAAAACCCGTCGCACCCCGAACTAGTGATAGCCACACGTGTGATACCGATTTGTTTGCGATCGCCGCCGCTCATCGAATCCCGATTAGGGATTCCGGGGATGATCCCGGCGATTCAGACGCGAATCCCGGCAAATGGGGCGATTAGGCAATCTACCCCGGTTTAAGCGCTTCAAACTCGAATCAGCGTGTGCAGGAAGCGTCAACGCATACGGCTGGGAGGGTTATCGAGCGTGGAAATTGTTTGAGACCAGTTGAAGGGCTTTAGTCACTAAAGCTTCATTCAATTACTTTCACTCGTTCGCTGTATCTCCTAAAATTAACTTTTATATTAGTTTAGTAATTCGATAACATCGTAAAATTTTGCTGAAGTACTTGTGTGTCTATTTAATTATTTAAAGTTTAGCTGACCTACATAAGTGTGCCGCTGGGCTTAAATTAACTTAGTAATACTGATTCCAGCTTGAAAATGGCACGATACTCAGAGATAATCCTGAGAGTTAATATTGGTAATACAAGAGTTTAAAATAGAGTTTAGAGCATACATATCGCAAATGTTATTCTCCTACATTAAAAATAACGCCGAATGTGAATATAGATTATATTTCAATTTACATTCGACGTTTATTGCAGATCGGTACTTTATTTTGAATAGTTTTATTGCAAAAAATAGTCCTTTGATAAAGGAATTTACAAACATTCTAACAATGAACACAAAGAATATCTAGACACACAAATTTTTGTTCCGTGTGGGATTGAACCCACAACGCTCGACGCATTGGCGAGGCGGCCACTTAAACCACTTCCCCATTCTCAATAGGTAGCTAACTTTATCACGATTAATGGCTAAACGTTACGCTACCGGCGGGTCTGTGTGTATCGGATGTTAAAGTTGAATTAATACTAAATCCACTTGGGTTGTTTCTATCGATAGGTTAGAAAGCTTACAAAGACTTAGTCGTGGGTAATAGGAACTAATAATGTCGTACAAAGCTAATCGTAGGTAATTTATTTAGTTCCAGTCTATAAAAGTTAGGGTTGGTGCTTCGAAGAGGCTTTATTTGATGTCAATTAGTCAATGTGAACAAGTTTGATGGACTCTAGTTATTTCTTTGTAGAAGTCTAAGCCAAGTAACAATGGGAATGCTGGGCTGTTCGGGGTAAATCAGAAGTCACATAAATAAGTGCTATATAGAAGACTAGCTTTTGGCCACGGCTTCACTTGCGTAAGTTGGTTAGGTTAGGTTATGTAATAGTACTTTTTGAAGTGAAAACTTCTTTAGCGGCGTTCTGGACTTTTTTGTGATGGGCAAAAATGTTAAACTCGCGTCAGGACACGTGACCTGATCGAAAATTCGTAAGACGGAGGGAGAATTGTCAAACTTGCGTCAGGACACGTGACCTGATCGAAAATTCGTAAGACGGAGGGAGAATTGTCATGTTTGTGTACGATAGCGATAAATGAATATTGTATTTTACCACATAAATGATAGTACTTTTATACTGATAATAAAAGCAATTCGTGCAAAATTATTCCCTAATCATTCCAAAATATTAAAAATGCACAACGTTAATATTCAAGTTTTCACTTCTGCCGGCACTACTGGAGTGCAACCCGTTGATTTTTTTATATAAAATATAGCCTATGATACTCGGTGATAATATAGCTTTTTGATGGTGAAAGAATTTTTAGAAAAAGTTGAGTAGAACAAACAAACGAAAAATCAAATCATTCTTTCCTCTTTATAATATTAATATAAATGTAAAAGAGAAAGCTTTTATGTTTTAACTAGCTTTTGCCCGCGGCTGCGCTCGCGTTAATTTAGAATTTGACAATCAATTCGGATTGTACTCTGCTGCTACTACTGCTTGTAATAATATAATTCAATCATGATTCGAAAGACACGTGGCGCCATCTATTATCGTTATTATTGTTTTCCTCGGGAACAGTAATTTTTTTCGGGATGAAAGGCTACCATGTCCGTTTCTGTACACCTGTCAACATATATGCAAAATTTCAGGATGATCGGTTCAGTGGTTTAGGCGTGAAAAGGCAACAATTAGACAAACTCATTTTCGCTTTTATAATATTAGTTAGGATTAGGATTATTTGATAACGATACTCTTAGAGGAAACCGTGGTAAGAGTTATGATATTATTACTGCGTTTCGTCCGATAAGTTAGAGTGCTGGTGGTTCACATATCTACCTCATTCACTCCAATCCTTTAATTTCTTGTTTTAACTCGACTTCATTTAACAACGGGCATAAGGAACATGCAGACTCTTGTAGTAAAAAGTAGATAACAATAGGCATGATTACCTTTTAGTATAAAAAATACTGATATACGCTACTCGAAAGATCGGACATAGTAAAAGTAATAATTAATTTCAGTCAGATACAAGCTCGTACTAATAATGTATTTATATTTTTTTTTTATATTTAAAGGAAGACATCTCCTACATTAGGAATTATTCCTGTATCGCGGAGGATTTTACAAACATCTAAACAACGGACACAAAGAATATCCAGACTCAGAACAACCGTTTGTGGATCACACAAATTTTTGCCTCGTTGGGATTCGAACCCACAACACTCTTCACTCACTAAATGTCGAGTTAAATAATTCAAATAAAATTTGCCATACCTTTTTAGGGTTCCGTAGCCAAATGGCAAAAAACGGAACCCTTATGGATTCGTCATGTCTGTCTGTCTGTCCGTCCGTATGTCACAGCCACTTTTTCTCGGAACTATAAGAACTATGCTGTTGAAACTTGGTAAGTGGACGTATTCTGTAAACCGCATTAAGATTTTCACACAAAAATAGAAAAAAATCAATAAATTTTGGGGGTTCCCCATACTTAGTTCCGAAACTCAACAATTTTTTTCATCTAACCCATACGTGTGGGATATCTGTGGATAGGTCTTCAAAAATGATATTAGGTTTCTAATATAATTTTTTTCTAAACTGAATAGTTTGCGCGAGAGACACATCCAAAGTGGTAAAATGTGTCCTCCCCCTGTAACTTCTAAAATAAGAGATGATAAATTTAAAAAAGAATTATGATGTACATTACCATGTAAACTTCCACCGAAAACTCGTTTGAACGAGATCTAGTAAGTAGTTTTTTTTTTAATACGTCATAAATCGTAAACCGCAATTTACAATCAAAGTTACAACGAACTACAAGAACTTTTATATTATGTTACTTGCTGCTACGGAACCCTTCATGGGCGAGTCCAACTCGCACTTGACCACTTTTTTATCGCTGCAATGTTTTAAAAATCGACAAATTGACTTAAGGACGTAGGACCAAGATTTAAAATGAAGTATATTTTTGTTTTGTCTTCTCATCTTTATTTGCCATTTATTTTTATTTTCACAGTAGCTAACTCTAAGTTTAAATAGTTCACACAGCCCGAAGGCATTTGACAGCGAAGAATTATGTTTATATAGTCTCACAAGAAAATAAAATTTAGCTCTCATACAGTCTAACAAAATTACATTTAGCTCTTAAATTATCTAAGAGTAAATAGTTTTTCAAATAAACCACTATAAAATCCGTATAAGGTAATTTTACCGAATATTTAACATTCGCGTAAGCGATAAATTTTATTTTTATGCTGCTGGTAATCTTAGTATCTAGATTACTAAATCCTCTATGGCCTAAAGCGTATGTCAATCTCTAAAACAGTTATTTTATATAGTTTAGGCAAAGAGAGACACGCTAGCTCCCAGCCATAGTGGGACCGAATGTCATATGCTATCCTACCTAATATTAAAAATGCGAGTGTCAGTTCGATTGCTCGTTTGTTTGCGCCTTAGCTAGTCGACCGATCATTATGAAATTGCGCATACACGTTGTTAGGTTTACTATCTTATCTTATCTTATGTGGAGGCCAGTCAGTACAGAGCGGTGACACTTCGACCCAGTGGGATCTTTTGTGTTGGCCCCAAGATTTTTCTAAAAGGACGTAATACACAGGGTTACAGATAAGGTCAGAGAGTACCTTTTATCCAGAATAAAGGAACTGTTCCAGAGCGAACGTAGCCCCTAGCAAATACAATACAATATAAGTGTGTCAGTATCAGCTATCAGTAGGGTAGACAGGTCTTAAAACATAAAAGCCGGGCAGACCAAGTAGTTTAGCCGGACATTTGGGTAAAAACGCCGGACACATTTAATTTTTTAGTCTTAGTTACGACGATTTTTAAGGGGAGGACAGTGCTAGTCCGCTCCCTTACACTAGCGATACAAGGTGAGAAGGACGGGAAGGAAACCAACACATGACAAATGTAAAAAGAAATGGTCAAATTTAAAAAGCCTAACAAAAGCCGGTCGATCCTGACACCGTCTAATTTGGCCGCACACGCTACCAAAAAGCCTGACTGTGTCCGACTTTATCCGGATGCCTGGCAACGCTAGCTATCAGTATATTTACTTAGTACTGTGGGCCATGCAAAGTCACTTATACTGTCATACTGCGGACTGTAGTCTCCGCTCAGGACGTTCCGTCACTTGCCATGAATATTACTACAACTTTCATCTCTAATTGAAACACGGTGCGCAATATTCTGTGCTGTATGGATGTAACTAGTTTTCCATTTCGTATAACGTTAGTGGACCATGATTAACAGAGCCAATGCGTATTTGTGGTCTCTCGGACAAAGGGTTTGCTAATGAGATGGACAGCTGATTAAGAGGAAACACAAGGGCCGTTTTTCCATACAAACGTAGTCCTCTGTTTCTTCCCTGGATAATGCCAGTAGAGCAATTTCTTTGTCCAAAAAAATTTATGGCCTCTATTGGCATGTCCCTATGTATTCCTTTTTTTCATAAATTAATTATTAAAAGAGATATGAGCCTTCAAAAACCTCAAAAATTAGCCAGATTTTCCGTTGTGTTCAAACATCCAGAAAAAAAAATTTACAGATTATACAAAAAAAGGAAAACAGGAACACAGCCAAAGCCTTTTAATTTTTAATGAAAAAAGTAGTTAAATTGGTCAAGTTTTGGAGAAGGATTCAGGGGACTACGAAACGTTGATTTTGTGTACTTTTAATAAGTATTTTCGGTCCAAGCTGCAGTTGTCTCTATCGCGCTCTGCGGGCACTGTGCGATCACAGCATCGATCTCTGCGGGAACCCTTCTTATTGTAGGTAGGCAAATAAATTAAGCAATGGTGACGAGTTAAAATTTGTTTGTTTATTCAGCAATGTATTTTACTCCATTGTTTTATCTCTAATTCTTCCAATACACTCAAAAAAATAATATGGAACTCGATCTCTATAACATTATTTTTGCACCACAGTTATTCAAGTAAAACACAGAAAATTTTATGCGTAGTTATAACAAAATATTGTAAGGCGATTCTGTTAAAACTCCCAATCTGGAATTCCTTCCAATGGGTCCGTTACGTCTTTAACGGACTCCAATACACTCATGACTAACAATATGTCATTGTATAGTCCCATCAAAATATATGAAACTTCCTGTAAGCCTTAAAATATCATTACACATTTTAATCAGACCGGAATTATTAGTAGGAATAGCATCCAACAACTCTGCTTAATCAAGCCGGTGTTATTCTTCAATTCCGGAATAATTATAAATTTTGATATTAAAATAAAACACAAACAGATTTCAGTTATTTTGGTTCGATACGCTGTGTTTTTGTAATTCGAGTGTACAGAGGGATTAATAACGGTATTTATTAATGGTTCGAACCTAAATAAACATTTTACTTGAACCGATTTCGATATGGGTTGCAAAGGTCGAACGTGTTTATTTGAACGGTTTTAAATATCAAAGTGGTGTACAATTATTTGTTAATTTATGTTTTATTTGTTTGTGGGAATATGTTTTGAACAAAACAAGTACTACGTTGATATTAAAATTTAATAATGCTGTTACATGTTATGTAATTGAGTGTGTATGTAATTTAACTATTGAAAAGTTCAACAGAATCTACATTCTGGTATTATAGTTAATTAGTCATAAAACAACAAAACGTTCGAAAAGAAGTAATGGACTGCTCCGATTTGTCATTGCTTCATTTGGGAATATCCAACCTTACTGATTCTGTACAAGCTGATCAATTATGTGGCTCCCAATGTATTACAAACCTACATGTCATTTATACTATTGGCATAAACGCTTTCAACTGCGCTCTGAGACGGATGTGTACACGTATATAAATATAATTAATTTATTGTTTAGCGCGGCGCAAGCCATCGCTCGTATTTTTGATCGCCATGAGTGACACACTTGTGGTGAATGAACTGGTGGCGTTCCTGCAACAGAAGCTGGATGTCATGGACGAGGTGTCGGCCATCCAGATATGTTCTACAAACTTCAGCGAGAAGGACATAGCTGCTGCCAAGCTGCTGGTGTACAGGTCGCTTAATAAAAGTGACCAGATGGTGTCTCGCAGGCGTGACGGGACGAAGAAAAGTCTGCAGGATATTATCGCGCTGCTGAAGGAAACCGATCCTGATGACGTGCCGACGTTTGTAGTGAAGGACTTAAGTAAGTTACCTCCCGTCACTTTCGACCACGTCGATGTTACAAGCCTTTTGAAGGACATCGTATTCCTTAAGGCCAGTTTAGCGGATGTACATAAGAAGTTGGAGGCATCCCAAGACACCGTCATGGTTTTGCGTACGGAGGTTGAAGAGTTGCGCAACTCTGTGGCTTTAAGTAGGTCATCGGCGCATAATAACAACGTCAACGTGCGTCGAGGTGCAGGCTGCTTCGATACCTCGGTCGCAAGTTTCGCGTCAGCAGTTTTGTCGCCGCGGAATGTTGTGACTGCTGAGTGCGATGCACGCGCGTCTTGCAGCCCCACCCCCGTCCCCGCGGTCCCTCCCCGCATCGCCGCGCGACCTAAATGTATAGAGGCTCAGCAGGTAACTACGAGCACACCCATTGCTCCCGCCACGAAGTCGGTGCCTGAGATGGCAAAGAAACGGGAGGTTGATGCTGATGATGGTTTTGTGACGGTGCACAGGAGGAAGCGCCGTCAGAAAACGAACAAGAACAGCTGCGGTACGGCTCCTGTGGAGCCTGGTGCAAACCTGCGTGCTGCGGCACCGAACACACCGGTATACATCTCTCGCTTGCATTACACCACTAAGGCGGAGAACATCGCGGAATATGTACGCCAGAAGTCCAAGTACATGCCAAGAGTGCAGCTGCTCGAATCGCGTCGCAACGTCAACTTCAAGGTGTTCGTGGTGCGAGTCCCTACTTGCTTTCTGCACATATTCATGAAGGAGGACTTTTGGCCGAAGGGTGTGGTGTTCCGTCGCTTCCGCGGACAAGTGCCACATGAACGAACAACGACAGAGTGCAAGTGAAGCAGTGCTAATATAGTTAATAAGTTATATAAATACTAACACAAACTGTATGTATGTTAGTCTATAAGGTATTTATCTATGCATCTATGTTTCTATGTAGGTATAATATATATGTATTTACAAAACAAAAAAATATATAAGTTTTAATAAGTTTTTTTTTTTTTTGGTTAATAAAAAAAGATAAGAGTACACAAAATTAGATGTGACACTGAATCCCGCACTAGGATACCCTGTGTTGCGGAGAATATATGTATGCATGTTTTTTCATTGTCTAGTACCCATAGTACAAGCTCTGCTTAGTTTGGGCTAGATGGTGTTGTGTGTATGTATTATAAAATTTTATAATATGTAAATTTAGGTTAAGGTATTTATCTACAGGCCTATGCAGCCCGAAATAAATGATTTGAAATTTGAAAATAAAAAAATGGCCCTATATCATATAGAACTAAATGTCTACTTGTTGAAAGACTGTGTAAGTATCATCATATATTTCTTGTTGAGGAACACCTTAGGGCTACGTGAACAACTTTAACCTATTGAGTCGAACCGGCACACCGGCGGCACGACACAATAGGTTTTAATGATGTCTGATATTGTAACAATTGACAGGTTAACGCCAAGTGAGCCACAGTCACAGCAGTATTTCCAATATTGATAGATATTTAAAATACTACTTTGAACATGGCTAACTTTATTAGAAACTAGATGTTCCCGCGGTTTCACCCGCGTTTATCGTTACTGCGCCGCCCCCGTGATTCGTAGTGTGATGTTATATAGCCTATAGCCTTCCTCGATAAATAGGCTATCCAACACTAAAATAATTTTTCAAATCGAACCAGTAGTTCCTGAGATTAGCGCGTTCAAACAAACAAACAAACTCTTCAGTTTTATAATATTAGTATAGATAAAGAAATAAAACCTGAAAATAATATCGATAGTGATAATCAAGATTTCTGGTTTTCAAATACATATTATCTTTGTTTGCCAAATTGTGAACAATATGAAATTCTGCTAGAAACTGAAAAGAGACAATTGGTAGCTTACTTGTTAATAGTTATTGACTCTGTTGAGTAGCGTAAAACTGACAAAGTGTATCAAACAGAGCATTTAACATAGGCTTAGCTGAAACTGTTCCGTGCGGGCGGATCCTTACAAACCATTAATTCAGAATTGCTCAACGAATGACGCATTCAATTCGACGGCCTCGATGGCGTACTGGTTAGTGTAACCGACTGCCACGCTTGAGGTCGCGGGTTCGATTCCCGCACAAGTCAAACATTTGTGTGAATGAACATTGATGTTTGTCTTGGTCTGGGTGTTTATATGTGTAATATGTACGAATTTACAAAAAAAAGTATATACAATTTTTTACAAAAAAAATGTATTATGTATGTTCATCCATTGTCTAGTACCCATAGTACAAGCTCTGCTTAGTTTGGGCTAGATGATGTTGTGTGTATGTAGTAGAATATTATTAATAACTAGCTGTTACCTGCGACTTCGTCCGCGTAGATTTTAACTAAAAAGTGTTTGTCTCAGCGGAACCCTATTTTTTTTTCTAAAATTAAAGTAGCCTATGTTACTCTTTATAACATCAGCTATTTGCCAGTGAAAGCCGTTTCGGAGATTACCCGGAACAAACAGACAGACAGACAAAAATTTAAAAAATAGATGTTTTCGTATCGTCGTTTGTATCGTTCGTAAAAAACTGTTATTTTGACATTACAAACAGACACTTCAATTTTATTTATTTGTATATATGTATATAGAGAAAAGAAATATTGAGTACCTAGTAATAAAAACTAGTTCATTTATAAACAAGCCTATACACATTGTATAGGTATCCGTTCTCCTAACTAGTATTATTTATTTATTTATTTTCTTTAAGGATCTCCAACAAAGGCTGTACACATTCACAAAAGCAAATACAATTCAAGACGTTTTTGGTCTGTGTACTCCTTCAATTACAGGAGGACACATCATGCGTTAAATACAGCGTCTAAATGTGGAAGTATATTATAAAAATTCTTCATTTAAAAAATAATAAGATAAACATACAAGTACATGCATCAAAAATAGATAAAATAAAGTTACAATTATAATTTTAGGTTTAAAAGGAAATCAAATTT
This sequence comes from Catocala sponsa, assembly GCA_963564715.1. Classification (NCBI taxonomy): domain Eukaryota; kingdom Metazoa; phylum Arthropoda; class Insecta; order Lepidoptera; family Erebidae; genus Catocala; species Catocala sponsa. Next base: position 6,777,921 of record OY751337.1, read on the forward strand.
AAATAGATACTCACATGCGAAACAATATTTAAAAAAGATAATAACAAAAACAAAACCACAGACTATTAAAAGCACAGAACATTATAAATGCGAATGGGAGTTTTATTTGTTTTTACGCTTTCACGTTTAACTACTCCACCAATCATCATGAAATTTCGCATATGCATTATTAGGGGTACAAAAAAAGACATAGTTAAGTTGAGCTAGTTTTTTAACACAATAACTGAAAAAATATAATTAATGATTTACTTACATCCATACAATTGTTGATGTTGTTTGTAATCTTCACATCCACCTCCACAGTTTCACCAACTTTCAATGCTGGTGGTAGTGAGAAGTCCAGTTGGATGGGTCTGAAGACATTGATAGTACGAGGAGCGGAGAATCGAAGACCGTGGTTGGAGAGAGACAGTGCCCAGAGTGACCAGCGACCTGCCTCGGATGGCGCTGAGATGGTGACTCCGTCAGTGGAAAGCTGGCTTCTGTTGAAGATTTAAGTAATATTTGGTTTTATTTCCTGATACCTGATACAATAAAACATTTTGACCTTACCCTATCTTATCTTATCTTATCTTATGTGGGGGCCAGTCAGTGCAGACCGGCGATAATTGTCAATCAATACGCACATAGTTTCGAAAAGTCATATAACTTCCGAAAGTCAGAGGTGCGCGACGTGGGTTCGAACCCGAGACCCTCTGCATTGCAGTCTGTTGGTCTCCCCACTGAGCTATCGCTGCCAAATTAATATAGCCAACAAATACATAATATCCCAAAATCTCCGACCGACCGCGTCATTAATTCAAAAATGTTCGGTAACAATACATGGAATAATATCGCCAACATCCAACACAACGTCAGTTTTAGTTAGAATATAACGTTAATTATTTCAGGCTATAGCATGTTTACACGATGCAACGTGAAAGCTTTTCAATTTCATTACACTGAATTTATAACCGCTTGTAACAGGCCAATGTATGTTAATTAAACTGAATAATGAAATGATTTTATCGGAAAACAATGTTATGGAACTAATTTGACATCAAAAGCAGACGGTGATTCATGGGAATACACACCTACTTTTGATTGCGTGTTCAATGTCCATGTTTAATATGATATTGTTATTAAAATGTGGGGCTTAATGGTTGTTGTATTTTGTTTGGCTGAGTGAATATTTGGTTCGATATCTACGAGTATAAGTTAAAACTATGGATTAACGGATGCGTAGTGGTGTAAGTTGTTCTGCGTCGCTGTCAATACGCAATGTGTTATGGATTTGATCCCTACACGGGACAAAAATGGTCTACTAATAGTTGCCCTAAGTCCGGGTGTTCTTTGTGCCTGTTGTTTAAATGTTTGAAAAGTCTCCCATGACACAGGTACTAAACATAGTGCGAGAGTAGCCTGTTTAAAATAATCTTAATTGTATTATTATTTTGTCTTTTATCCTGACGTTTGGTAATCCAAACGTACATTTAATAATAATAGCGGTCGCCTAGTGCTCGAAATTCAACCAAAGTTTGCCTGTAAGATATTGCTGATATATTATGTCATTATAATTATATTGATATATGTAACCATAGTTACGCGCTTCGACTGCGTGTTTAAAATGCATGGTTGTGTGCGTGTAGTGTTTTTTCATTAATTTAATGTATTTATAATGCATATTTCGCAACGATCGCGTTAATTTAGAATTTGACAATCAGTTCGGTTTTTACTCTGCTTGTAATAATATATAATAATATAATTCAATCATGATTCGAAAGACAAGTGGCGCCATCTATTATCATTAGAACGTTATTGTTGTTTTTCTCGGGAACAGTAATTTTTTTCGGGATAAAAGGTAGCCTATGTCCGTTTCTGTACACCTGACAACGTATATGCAAAATTTCAGGATGATCGGTCCAATGGTTTAGGCGTGAAAAGGTAACAAAAAAACAAACTCATTTTCGCTTTTATAATATTAGTTAGGATTCGCCCCTCCTTCCTCCTTCTTCCATATAAACTTTAACTGTGCCAAATTGCATACTCTTCCGTCCGCGCAATTTTGGTAAAAAGGGGTACTAAGTTTTTGCTTCACGTATTAATATATAGATAACGCAACGGTTATAGTTACAGCTATTGGGTTAATAATATACTATGTACTACGAACTAGATTGTTTTGTAGCACGCGTTCGAGTGTATGCGAATTTAAAGACAGACAAGTGCGGCTAATCTTCCTGAGTTTATATTGGTGTCTGTAAATAATACAAATTTTTACACACTAGTATACCACGCTAGTAGCTTTGACCTGACAATTGTAAGAATGCCAGATATAATTGAAATCTATTGTGTCTTACCTCTGGTGTGCCGTTAATATTACCGCTGGTGTGACGTATTCTATACGTTAAAAAAATTAAATAATATTTGAAATAAAGACGGGTTTTTTTATGGATTAGGGGGCAAACGAGGAGGGATTAGGAGGCAAACGAGCAGACGGATCGCCTGATGGTAAGTGATTACCGCCACCCATGGACACCCGCAACACCAGAGGAGTTACAAGTGCGTTGCCGGCCTTTTAAAAAGAAGTACGCTCTTTTCTTGAAGTGTTGAACGTCGTATTGGTCCGGAAATACCGTAGACGACAGCTCATTCCACAGTTTTGTTGTGCGATGCAGAAAATTCCTGGAGAAACGCACAGTTGTGGGCTGCCAACCATCTAAATGATGGGAGTGAAAATGCTGACGCGTAGGACGATGGCGGAAAGAGGCGGCAGGGATCATTCCGAACAATTACTCGGAGCACTCCCCATAGTATAAGCGATTGGGTAATGATTACCGAAATCATTACGGCACAAATGCAAAGACCAGTGTAGTAAAAAGTGTTCACAGCAATGGCCACTAGCTAATCTGACGTAAAACATTTCTTTGGTTTAATTTGTGCTCATACTGAATACAAATTAAACCAACAAAATTTTACACAATTTATATTTGTGTATTTTACACAAAAATAAATTGGTTTAGTACGCTGAAATATTTAGTACGCTGTGCTCACTGAAAATTCTATATCAACGCCAGGCTATTATATACTATATTATATACTATTCATCTATGTGAAAATAAGTTATGTCTGATCGCCCTGGGATCTTGGACTATATACTTGATGTCCTGTAATAACAATATATACACAATTCTCTAAATCTTTACGCAGACTGTCTAATCATAAAATCAACAGACGAGATCTTGAAAGGACAATGACATTTAACACAAGAGGTCGACTCTCAGACAATCCTTCTCAAAACTCAATACAAAACGATGTCTCATCTGTTATCGCTGTCCCGCAAACAGTAAGTGGTCTCTTCTCGGGGGACAGGGTAGGCAAATCTCGAAGGAAGTTAAAATATAAGAGACGACATCGCTTTGTCTTCAGTGACCGGACGACCTTAGGCTTCGCAGTTTGTCTTGCTGTCTGCCATGACTTATAATCGCCCAATATGATATATTTGACAACGTCCGCTGTTTATTACGGACTTGGTATAATACTGAGCCATAGAAATACCAACATATTTCTATGGCTGCGTTTTCAATGGTATCCAGTTGCATTATTATGGAGATTTAATTTGGCATAGTACTGATTAGTATTTCTATGGCTATGTTTACATGAGACTCCAGTTGCAATATTACTGAGATTTTATATGGTTCATTATTATTAACCATATAGAATCTCATTAATTCTAAAATACTAGATTATTTATTCAATAAAAATGAGTTAGATGTACTTATATTAACATGAAAGTATATTTTTAATAACACAGGTCTGCAATGGTTTTCCTCTCTGAGATCTGATTAACGTTTTCTATAGTTTCTAATGTGCTGATTACGAGAAAAATAATAAAAAAATTCTATCACGTCAGGATTCTTTGATATTGAATATTTAAGATTTTAACTAAAAATGTCTGAGCGCATACATTTTAAAATCTATAAAACGTCACTTAATTACTTCAGCTTAATTTTTATTGCATTTAATTAGTTTAAGACGACATAGAAATGAATGCAAATCAGTAATTTGTTAATTACTACATAATAAGTGTAAGTAATTCGCATTAACCATTTCGAAAACGGGTCATTTTGGCTTCATTTAGTAATGAGCTCATTAATGCACGATGTTTAGGTGATATTGCCTAATTGTTGTTAATGTTGTTCAAAAAGGGTATAATGAAGAAAACAAAAGGTTTTTTTTGTATAAGTACCTACTCTGAATTAGAAAACTAACAGTCGAAGTGCGCATCTTGCAACCTAAACTTTAAAATGTCGTCGCGAAGTTGTTTAAACTCTTCGAATTGTTTTTGTTATATTTGCGGGAAATTCATGGTGATAAAACAACGAAACAACATTACAGACTATGTGAAAAATATTTACAAAAGTTATTTTGGACATTCTATAAGTAACCAAGACAAAACTTGGACACCTCAAAAAGTTTGTTCGACTTGTTTACTTGAACTTCGCAAGTGGTCAAAAGGACAGAAAAATAGCTTCAAAATCGTTTCGCCCATGCTATGGAGAGAGTCTAACAACCATGTTGAAGATTGCTACTTTTGTTGTTGTGACATAACTGGATACAATTCTAAAAATAAAAGTGACATAAGCTATCCAAATGTGTCATCAGTTACGCCTGCAGTTTTCGGAGATTCAGAAATGGTGCAGCCCCCGTATCCAGCTATACAAATTGAAGATTCTGCTAATGATACAAATGAACAGAATGCATCCCAATCTGATCCTGTATTTCAAGTAGATTCTAACGAGTGTCAGCTCTTTTCACAGTCAGATTTAAACGACTTGACAAGAGATTTGAATCTCCCCAAAGATGCAGCTGAGCTCCTCGGATCACGATTAAAAGAAAGAAATATGCTTGCACCTGGTACTTCATTTTCATGGTACCGTCACAGAGAAAAAGATTTCCTTCCATTCTTCGCTGAAGATCATGATTTGGTGTACTGTAAAGATATTCCTGGCTTGATGAAAATGTTCGACATTGAATACAATCCTAAGGAGTGGAGATTGTTTATTGACTCCTCAAAAAGAAGTTTAAAAGCAGTCCTTCTACATAATGGGAATACATATGCCTCACTACCTGTTGCACATTCTGTCCATTTAAAGGAATGTTATGAAAATTTGGAAAAGCTTTTAGCTACTATAGCTTACGAACATCACGGCTGGATGGTGTGTGGAGACTTGAAAATCATAAGCATGCTACTCGGCCAACAAGGTGGTTATACAAAATACCCGTGCTTTCTTTGCGAATGGGATAGCCGGGATAAACAACATCATTGGACCAAAAAGGAATGGCCTCCAAGAACTGAACTAACCCCAGGAATCAAAAACGTGCTTAAACAGAGTTTGGTTCCCAGAGAAAAAGTTTTACTGCCGCCTTTACACATCAAATTGGGTATAATGAAGCAGTTTGTGAAGGCTTTAAATAAAGATGGGGAAGGTTTCAAATATCTGCATTCAGTTTTTCCATCTTTATCAGATGCTAAGTTAAAAGAAGGAATTTTTGTCGGCCCTGATATAAGAAAATTGATGTCGGAGGAAAAATTTGATCAAAAACTCAATGATGTCGAGTTACAAGCGTGGAAATCATTTAAGGAAGTGGTAAAAAACTTTTTGGGGAACAATAAAAGCTCGGACTATAAAGAAATAGTAGCCAAAATGATAACGAATTTTGGTGTAATGGGTTGTAATATGAGCGTTAAACTTCATTTTCTGAATTCGCACATTGATTACTTCCCAGAAAATCTAGGAGCCGTTAGCGAAGAACAAGGTGAAAGATTTCACCAAGATTTAAAAGAGCTTGAAGTCCGGTATCAAGGAAGATGGAATGTCAGCATGATGGCGGACTATTGTTGGTTGTTGAAGCGTGATGATCCAAACCGGAAATATAAGCGAAAATCGCACAACAGAAGCTTCCAGGAAAAAAGGACCAGGTTCCACAAATAAAATTTAAGTGTATTTTAACCCAGCAATAAGTTGTTATTACGTGTTAATAGTTTTTTAAGTTAAAAATTAAGTACTTTTTTAAATATATAATTTTTTAAGTGAAAACTTGTCTTTTTTCTCAATTTTCTATCTGTAGCTTTTTTGAAAAATCAGGAGGTGATGGAGAAAAACTAAGTACATATTCGTAATCAGCGCATCAAAATACTCCAGAATCAGCTATCAAATTCCAGAGAGGAAGTTATGACCTTCATTTTGCAGGCCTGTGATAAATTAGAAGCATCAATATAAATTATAATCTCTTTGAGATCAAAATTGCTACTAACCAAAAAATATATTATAATCTATGTTTTTTTACATATTATATGGTATGAATTGATTAAATCGCAGAATAATTAAACAGATTTGTATTACCAACAATTTTGATAGCTATATCTAATATGGCGTGAGCGTCTTGCTATCTAGAGATAATAGAATTATTTGTATGACAGAAAATCCAAATAACAGGCAGTAAACCAAACATGAATAACATGACTAACAGTCGTACCAGCGTCACTGGAGCACCGTGGCAGTACAGGAACTCTTTCATTAACTAACTTAAAAAAGAGAGGAGGATCTGCATACGACGTCAATGATTCTTATTCAAAGCACGGTCTTTACGGGTGTAAATTCGTTACAATTTTTATATAGAGAAAATATTTCGATACACTAAATGCATGAGTGGTTAAACAGATAGATAATTAAAATTAACTTTTGAGAATATTGAAATAATGCTTTAATAAGTGTGTAAGAATAAAAATACGCAGCTAAATTATTAAAGGCCAATTACTAGTATTTTTATGAACCTTTCCACCTAAACTAAAATGCGTCTTATGAATAAAATCTCCTTACAGATGTTTCAGTTAAGCTGGAAGAATTGATAAGATCCTACGTTCACGTTGGTAGAACTTTGGATAGGATTCGAACACAAGTCCTCTAGATCGCAAGTCCTTCAAGTCCACGCCTTATTTATTAGCCTACCTATGGTTATGTTTCGACATTACCGATCTGCATTAGAATTATGCGGTACGTATTTCGGTCCCAGTTGTGTTAGCGAGTTTTGCATTTCATCATTATTACCGTACAATAATTATATGCAGCAAAACCATAATTCATACTACACCGAATATTGCTCTGGGACCATTTATTTCTGTGCATTTAGCGGCTCTGTAGTTTGTCGGCAATTCGTCATCCCCGCTCGCATAACTTTCGTCCAATAGATGAATCGGCGAATTGGATTTGTGAATTGACTTATTTATTACTTGCCGATATGCTTTATAGTTTTCTCTTACAGTTGTTCGCGTGATTTATTTTTTGGTGTAAGTATTTTATTTGTATTCTGGGGGATACATACCTAACTTTAAATAAGGCTTTCCGCAAGTGTTTTTGTATGTGCGATACAGCGATAACTATTATTCTATCTTGCCAGTATTGGAATAGACGAAGATGGATGTATTAGATAGCAGCCACCGCGACTAATCAATCTGGCCAAGACCAAGCTCCCTCGGTAGATCCGAAACTAATGGGGCTAGCCCGAATTTATTATCGTTGGTACCAACATTAATTATGTATTTATATATTAATAGGGCTCACAATTAGGCACTGTTATCTAAGAACAGTGCAATTATATGTAGCGTGTGAAGATCGAACACGCAAAATATGTTTGTGTTTGCATGTTTGGTGCACATCATTGTACACGCCTTACTTAGATCAATACTATATACATTCATATAATACCCTCTTTATATTAGAAAGTTAAATAGTTTCTTAGTACAACACTGCTACCATACGAAGTCGCGCACTATCACGATAAATTAGAAAAAAATTGCATGTGTACGCGTGAAGCTTGTGTCTATAGGTCTTTTTTTTACGTGGCGGAATGTATTGACGCATACCCCTCCGCGGGGACGGGCGAAGGGGTTATGTCGGACTCACCGCGGTAAAAGAGAAAAAGATGTTCAAATGATGATAATGGAGCTCCCGGAATACCGACTAAACTTAACACAGTGTTCTTCGACTAAACCGGTATCGACGGGGCCGCGCGAATCACTTGCACATGCGGTCGCGACCCCGCCGAGGTTTCGGCCCGCCGCGCCGTAAGAAACGGCAGTCCACTACACGAAGAGACCTACCCTTTGGCACTTCTCACTTTAAACTCTACTGTCCCCCACCTGGCGGGGAGCCGGACTCGACACAAAGGCGCGCGTGAGATCACGCACGCCGCCTCCAGGTCAAACCTCAGGGTGGCTGGAGGTCATCTCGCGCCCTCCGGCGCCCGGCTCTGCGGTTGGGGAGAGAGTTTAACACCCTCACCGCCCAAGCCTCAATCGAATAAAACTCAATTTTCACCATAATTTATATTTTGCGCTAACATAGGTCATAACCCAAACCCAAATATACCATTTTGTTCCTGCAGGCAAGGACATTTTATTTCTTGTACAAAAAGTATGAAACTCGAGTGCATTTAAGATACACAATGTGCCAAACACTATGGGCCCTGTGTATCATTTTTGATACACAATGTTATAACAAGTGTGTGCAAAAATGACACACTGGCGCTGAGGGTTGAGGTGCTGTTAAGCGCTCTCTCCCGCTCCGCCGCCTCCGTGATGGAAATCACTTCCTCACAGAAGGAGGCGACGGCTGTGTCTATACGTCGTCTTAGCGTGCGTAATCTAAAGTAATTATAATTATGTGTAGTAATTATAATAATTGTATTATCGTTTTATGATACTATGATACTATCCTTACTAATATTATAAATGCGAAAGTAACTCTGTCTGTCTATCTGTCTCTCTGTCTGTCTGTCTGTTATCTTTTCACGGCTAAACCACTCAACAAATTTAGATGAAACTAGCTATTGCGCGCGGCTCCGCCCGCGTGGTACCTACATCAATAAAAAGTAGCCTATGTCCTTCCCCAGGTTTTAAACTATATCTGTACCAAATTTCATTTAAATCGGTTGAGTGGTTTAGTCGTGAAAAGGTAACAGACAGACAGACAGATAGATAGACAGACAGAGTTACTTTCGAATTTATAATATTAGTACGGATTTGGCACAGATATAGTTTAAAACCTGGGGAAGGACATAGGCTACTTTTTATTCATGTAGGTACCACGCGGGCGAAACCGCGCGCAAAAGCTAGTACTTTATACGACGTTTGGAGGGGCATTCATGAGGAAACAAATCTCCATGAGATCTTTAGAGTGCATAACATATATTTCAGAAGCTTCAATCTTAAGACAAGAGAAGATAATACAAACACATTCAAATCATAGCATATCAAACATAACACAGCACAAAGCAATCCCTTGAATAGCTGTCTGATTTGGCATCACCAAGACAGTCGGGCACATATTATGTTATGCAATCAGATGCGACACTCTCAGAGGAGACTATGAATGACAGTATAGGCTGATAACTATGCATGTGTACACAATTGTACGTGCTCTATATTGTAACTGTGAATTTGGTTCGTTATTCTAAGCTACATATCACTAGAGCTTCTGGCAACATGTTTGATGTTTAGCCAAGATTCTTCAAGGAAAATAAATAACTTTTCAATAATGGAATCAGTTCCTCCAATAAAGTTATGACTTCATTAGGCGTGCGCTCCAATTAACGGTGAACTTGAGGACCTTAGAAAGATATCATTTATTATAGGATATTCGTAAGTGGTATCTACACCGATAATTGATATTGTCACTAGATTTTGCCCACAGTTTCGCTCGCGTAAATATGTTATATTAGTAACAGTGCACTTTTCTGGATATAAAGTACTTCATGTCCTTTTATTTTCTCCTGATAACGAGTATACGTAATTTCATAATGATCGGCCGGGTAGAAAGTGTAACAAACAAACAGACTAATTCACATTCACATTTATAATATTAAAGTTAGGATTAGTAAGTGGTATCTTCTTTAATCCGAACTAATATTATAAAAGCAAAAATGAGTTTGTTTGTTTGTTACCTTTTTACGCCTAAACCACTGAACCGATCATCTTGAAATTTTGCATATATGTTGTCAGGTGTACAGGAATGGACATAGGCTACCTTTCATCCCGAAAAAAAATACTGTTCCGGAAGAAAACAACAATAACGTTCTTATGATAATAGATGGCGCCACGTGTATTTCGAATCATGATTGAATTATATCATTACAAGCAGAGTACAACCCGAATTGATTGTCAAATTCTAAATTAACGCGAGCGAAGCCGCGGGCAATAGCTAGTAATTTATATTGTCATATACGTTTGTTTTTAATTGATAACTTTGACTCCAAGAATGACGACGCAACAGATCGTAGGGATATCCAAACAAAGACTCATAATATACTTTCTTTGGAGCCAATATCTATTGATCTTTAATTTGTTTTTTATCGATGTAGCAGTGAGATAGTTAAGACGACGAAGTTGCTAATTCTATGGAGAAGGTAAATATAACTATGCATGTCATCATTTAAAAGCGATTGGAATGCAATAAAAAAATAAATCCGAAAGATTGATGAACACTGATTATAATTCGATTTATAATATTTGATTAATCGAATATTTGAATCTTGGTCTGATGAAGTGCCCAGTGGGTCAGTTGATGATTGTTTCGACGTTACTCAAAGATGTTTCAACATAACTATTTCCCATCATTCTCATCGGTGCAATGTCCTCAATCCATTGGCTATTACGTAATTAAAGTTAAATTTGTACATTCGAATATATGTTATACATGTCAAAGTTCCGGAATGACAGAATTTCATATCGATATTTGCCCACGGCTATTACAAGGCGACATATTCACACTAGGTACTTAAAAGAAACATTTGCAGTGAATTTGCGCATTTAATTATTTTAGATGCTGCTACGCTCGCCCTTGTAATGCAGTGGTCCGACCGCCGGTGAGAAAACGACTAACTATCGGCGATTTTCTCTCTCAAGAAATGCACAAATAATATACATTCCGTGTAAACGAAAGAGAAGCATATATTAAAAGTTGCTCTCTGACTGTTCACACTGCCGGCGATGACTCGCGTTACTAGTTTTGTCGCTGAGCGACAAAAGCTTTCAAAAATAAACTCGCTCAGCGATACTCGTTCAGCGATGCTCGCTCGCTTGATCATTTCTTTTCATGATCATTTCTAAACAGCGCGGCTTTGAAAGTAGACGTATGGATATCAACAAATCATTGCAACTCTCATTGTTGTCTAGTTCAGACGACGACGATGATGTATTTTACGATAGTGTTTGTGTAGTGGCAGCGGCAACTCTGAAAGGCGCGAGTAATTGCTCGTCGCACTTGCACACTCGCTTATAGCCCGGCGACAAAACTATCGAAACTACACACTCGCTTCCCGCTGATCGTCAACTCATTTATAGTTTCTAGTTCTACTCGTTTCTCGTTCATCGTCGGCGGTCGGACCACTGCCTAATAGTATAATGTACATACATATATTCATATGAGTAGCTATGCTGCACTTGTTGCGGCTTACCTGTGAAGTTACGATCAAAAACCTTTATACACGCTCACCTCTAAAACCGTTTGGCTGGGTAACATTATAATAACTATACGTTAACAAGATTAGAAAAAGCAGGAGATGTAGTTGTTTTACAATATCTTTCTTCGTTAATTATTCAATTCTTGTAAGTAAGTTTTAAACTGAACCTTTTAATATATTTCGGTAGGTTAAGTATTAAGGAGAATCACTGATTAATTCTCCAGACTTATCTACTTAATATTTTAGAATAAAAATATAAACAACGACTTTGTATTAGCAAAAGGATTTTCGATATTTAAATGGTTGTCTAGTATTTCATTTGAATATTTACTATGTTTTAATGTATTAGTATGCTTGAACTTTATTTATATTAACCTAATACTTCGAAACTATTTTAGAACTTTATTTGCAAACAGAAAGACCAATAAGAAGGACCTTTAAACATCAAACCCGAGACCAAAACAATCAAGCCCTACATTCGAACTAAAGAGCGGATATGCGTAGGTTGTACATAACATACATACATACATAGATTCACGCCTGTTTCCCAGAGGGGTAGGCAGAGACTACGGATTTCCATTTGCTACGATCCTGACACACTTTTCTGGCTTCATTCACTTTCATCACATTCCTCATACACGCCCATCGGTTCAAGGAGCTCTTAACCTGGCCTTTGTCCAGAACGCCTCCGATCTGATCGCGAAAAGTTCGCCTAAGTTTTCCTCTTGCGACTGTTCCATTCACACTAGCCTTATAAACTTTCTTTGTACATAACACATACGATATATACTAACTAATAGTTGTAAATGCGAATGTGAGTTTGTTTGTGACACTTTCACGTGTTTCATCCAGATTCAAAATAAAAGATACTGTTCCCGATCGAAGCCGCGGGCAAAATGAATAATATTTTATTTTTAAAGATTTGTTCAGTAAATGTTATCATACATTTATTGTACAAATTTTAGGTTTGCTAAGAATACTTGGTTTTGTCGGCTTTGGAAATTTGTACTTCAATACGAGCTGATTATTTAAGCGTATAGAGCCGTCTTTAGCTTCATATTTCGGTTTACGACAATTTGTACTCTAACTAACATAAACTTGGAGAATGCTTTTCACCAAAAACACAAATCCATGTACAAATATTAGAAATACTTAAGTTACTCTGTCTGACGATTGTGTTTCAAATGCTAAAGCGATTTCGGGTTCGGTTAAAGGATGGTTTGAACTCTCGGATCGACATAGGTTAGTTAAAAAACATGAACGAACTCACAGGCAATAGCTATGAATAATATAATCCTAAGTTATAAATGCGAGTGTGAATTTGTTTGTTACGCTTTCACGCCTAAACTATTTGACCGATCACCATAAAATTTCGTATACGTGCGGTGGTCAGAAGTACAAAAAAGGACACAGGGTACCTTTTATACAGAAAACCTACTATTCCAGATTATTATATTTACAAATCGTGATTGAAATCGTGGTGGTTTCAAAAGTAAGACTTAAATTATGATACTCACGTGTAATTGAAGCATTTCCACATCCAAAGTCTGTCGTGTGAGGCGGGCGGTACGAGGTGTGCAGGCGCGCGTGGCGCAGGCGCTGTACGCTGACGGTACAGCACACCACCACCGCATGCGCCGCCGCCAACAAACAAGGATACGCCAGCTGATACAAACTCGGGTCCTGGTTGCTCTTCGTGTTCCGGGGTTCTAGGAGAAACCAACAAACATAAATTAATATAAACAAATACTCCACCGCCGTTTCATTCATGTCAATGACAACTGCATCGCTTCCGTGGCGTAATATTATAATAGCCTATAACATTCCTAAAGAATTGGACTATCAATTTTAAAATTATTCATCAAATCCCATGGTAGTCTCAGAGATTAGAGCACCGAAACAAATAATAAAAGAATTCTTTAGTTTCAATATATTAGTACTTACCTATAATCTTCATTATATGCAGGTTAAATGGCTAACAATAAATTTAATTGCCAACAGATTTGTTTGAAAATACCAAAAGCTTGTTTTACTCGGCATACAATATAAATGACATTCATCTACAATACAGCATGTTACACGACTACAAATGAATAAAGATTTCATACGAAAAATATTATTAGGAATAACACAAATAAGTACACGTACACGGAAACAATATACATCATCCTTCATTATACCGTAACTCATTAAACACGGTACTTTTGTTTTGATCATAAAAAATTCGTAAAAGTACAGAAGAAAAAACGTTATCGAAGCAACGTTTGAAATCGACACGTTGGCGTGGATGACTCAATAAAGACAGAAACTGCTTATATGCGCCCTACATTTAGACAGATGAAAAGGCAGCGAATATTTCCACTGAATTTCCGACAACAAACCAGCTGAAAGATGAGTCGTGTGACATAATCCTTGGTGAAGCTATGAGGAAGCGGTAAGGGATATACGATATTGCGGTTGCAGGCGTACCCGCTCGTCACCTATCCTTTTAGTCAAATGTTTGGGCTTTGCGTGAAATTAATTTCTGTTCTTTATGGGGTTAAGTTGGTGATAAATCAAGTTTTTGCGGCACGATATCAAACGAGACTACGGAGTAAAGTGAATGAGAATATGTTAGTGTAATTGACTATTATTTGTATATGCTAATCTGTTACCTGTTTTTGTACCTACTGAATAAAATAAATAAATTTATTTTATTATCCTATATTATTTACTAGCTTTTGCGCGCGGCTCCGCCCGCGTGGTACCTACATGAATAAAAAGTATTCTATGTCCTTCCCCAGGTTTTATACTATATCTGTACCAAATTTCATCTAAATCGGTCGAGTGGTCTAACCGTGAAAAGGTAACAGACAGAGCTACTTTCGAATTTATAATATTAGTAAGGATAAATTTAAATCTTTGGTTAGCTATGTGGCTTTCATAGATAGAAACGATAGATGGAGAAATAATTGCTCTAGAAAAACTTAAACACTTTGAGCAAATTTATAAGCTGTTGTTGTTTATTTTAGAATATCAATATTGATTCCAATTTGATATAAACTATTACCTAACTACGATTAGTCCATTGCTTATACAGCCGTTATTTGAAATTTGTATACAAACAAAATTAATTTACTTTTGTATTCTTTAGATGTTACCGATAAAATTGCCATGTTACTAAAATAAACAATTATTTGATTAATTAATTATTTAAAATTTTATACATAGACTAAACATTGATGTTAGTCTCTAGTAATAATTATAATTATTATATATCTATTTATGTAAGATCATATTCACGTTTAATTGTAAAACAAATGACATTCACATTTCTCCAGCTCTCATAACACAAATACACAGCAAGCATATTGTTATTCAACGAATATCCATCACGTTCCCGCCCGCAATATATCTGCGTATGTTTTCTCACAGGAAGATGAATCATGTGACGATAAATGATGTATTTTGCTTTGAACGCCGTTTGGTATTGTCGCGATATTTGATTGACGTCCTCGTATGTACCGCGAGTTGTTTGTACGTTAGCGGCATATTTTGGTACAATACTGGAATTGTGCCTCGTATTGTAAATTGTAAGGGTAATTTTAGTTTCATGGAGGTTGGGGTTGGATTATTATTTGCAACCGCCTAGCGTCAAATTGGTATGTGCAACGCATACCAGCAGCACGACTCTTAAAATTGATAATGATATGTATTTTGTTGAAAATATAATTATAATGCCTTTTTCATCAAGTTTTGATTATTTCTTGACCTTTTTTTTTATACAACTTACGTGGCAAACAAGCATACGACCTGATGGTAAGTGATCACCGTAGCCTATGGACGCCTGTAATACTAGAGTCAACACTTGCGCGTTGCCGATCCTTTAGGAAAGGAAGGAGAAGGAGTGGGATGGGAGAAAGGGGGTGATTGGGCTTCCGGCACTTTCACTCACCGAACGAAACACAACAATAGAAATACGGGTATTTCACGTCAATATTCTGTGAGAGGGTAGTCCTCCCCCGGTGGAGCCGGCCAATTCAAGCTGAAATTAGCGAGGCTCTACTACTCTTAATTAGACTATTTTCCTTGCTCACCAAATTATCTACGTTATTATTTATTATGCATTTTAATGTAGATTTGCTCAATGGCGCAGCGGTAGATGTCGATGCTCAGTGGCGAGCAAATAACTATAACCTAAATGTAAACTAAATTTACTAAAATTAGCTACCTAATTTTTATAGGAAGCTACAAGACTGCAACTGTGAAAGAGTACTTTCATATACACCACAAAAATACAAAAGTAAAAGCAAATGGAAATCCGTAGTTTCTGCCTACCCCTCTGGGAAACAGGCGTGAATCTATGTATGTATATATGTATGAATTCCACCACCCAGTAGTCACTGCTCAAAACTCATATGCCTTCATTGATATTGATGTGGTAACAATATAACCAGCTCGATCAAAATCACTTTTAGTAGACGTATCCGGAGGTCCATCTAGAACAATACCTGGACTTGTTGCACGATTTAATTGGCATCCTGTTTACGAACAAATTTGTAAACTATAACTTTGTTTTGAATCGCGAACAGCGGTTTGCGTAATAATAACTAAGTTGCTTAATTGCTAAATAATAAGTTTCAACAAAATGAGTTGCCTGCTATCAAAGTCTAACGCTTCCTTTTCTTGTTCATTGTAAGTAATGGATCAAGCCAAAGGAGTGCAGAGGTTATTGTCATTACAGTTAACAGATTATTCTATGCCTACAACAATATCGACAAAGTTATGTAGTAAATTGCATCTTTGCTTACCATTTATTAAGGGATTAAATATAATGACCACCAAAAATAGTAATTGCGCAGCAAAATATGCTTACTAAAATATATCATAACGAGCACCTATACGCCTCAAATCACTGCATTCCGTCTCGGAAGGGTTAGGCTATGTTAGGTTCCTTCTTAAACCCACCCAAAAATATTATATATTATATATATATTTTGCTGTGCAATTTGGTGATCATTTACTATTTTTGACTTATATTTTACTATATCTGGTGATAAGTTAAACATAAGCCATTTATTAATACACATGCCGATTTGATCACCTGTTTTACTTCATTATGGTGTAGTACGGGCTTAAATCCTAACTTCCTAATTAATGTTATAAATACGAATGTGAGTTTGTTTGTTACGCTTTCACGCCTCAAACACCTTGCATCCAGAAAAAAAGTAATGCTACTGACATAACGTA
Source organism: Catocala sponsa (assembly GCA_963564715.1). Taxonomy (NCBI): domain Eukaryota; kingdom Metazoa; phylum Arthropoda; class Insecta; order Lepidoptera; family Erebidae; genus Catocala; species Catocala sponsa. The sequence goes on from OY751337.1 coordinate 6,794,649, forward strand.
ACCTACATATAATACGTAACAGGTATTAACGCAATCATGCATAATGTTTATCTTTTTTACGTACGTTACATATTATATACATATATATCATGCAACGTGAAAGTTTAAAAGTATTAAGACTGCGCCGAGCGTAAGACATAATGCCAGAGCTCGTGCGGTGCATACTCAAATCGGCGCACGGCCGCCATAGTAACATTGTGTGGAGGATTTGAAATGCTTTTTTGATAAATATTTATCTTTATTGTCAAACAATAACTTAAATATTTGCGACGAACAAATTGTAATATAACTATTTATGTTTCGTTTATACTGTAAAATAGGATAGATTTCTACTGTTATAATCTAAAAATCACGCAACACGAGCTTACGTTTTTGCATTTTTCGTGCAAATTTACGTAATTTTGTAGGCGAAAATATTAATTATTTTAAGTTTTTTAGACATCCATTGTTATGGTAAATGTATATTTTATATTGGTATTAAACAAAAAGTGTTTATTTTATTCACTTAACTGTGACCGCCTGTTTTGGCACATTTCGCTCGTCGCAGTCTTAAGTATAACCTAACCTACATTTACGCGAGCGAAGCCGTGGATAAAATCTAGAATATTATATATGCGAATGTGAGTATGTTTATTTGTTATGCTTGCACGCTTTAACTACTTAACCGATCACCATGAAATTTTTCATACACGTTGTCAGAGGTACAAAAAAGAAATAGGGACATTTTTTATCCAAAAAATAATAGTTTTACCGACAAATAGAATTCTAGATTAACGCGAGCCAAGCCACGGGCAATATCTAGTAATATAAATAAATGGACACATGTAAAATGCGCACCTAGTTGTACACCGACCCGAGGCATCGTACCTGTGCTCTTTGACCGCATGCCCGCGTATTATGGAGATTGGCTGCGTATTAGCAAATGGATATTTTGATGGAAAATTAAAATACTTTTTTGCTGATACTGGTGCTAGATTGTGGTTTGATTCATATGTTTCAATATCACATGTAATTAAATCTGTATGTATATGCAAACATAGGCATGTAAAAATTAAGCTCTTAATCAAAACAAGAATTTCGCCACTGTGAGATCATTAAGCCTATTTTATCGAAGGCCATTTATTAACTTTAGGTAAACAAGGAACACCTTTACAGTTAATCTTAACAAATTATTACCTGATCCATTAACCAAGCGTAAAGCAGTCTTAACAATATACAGTAATTTAAAAATTTGGTGAATCTTTCAATAAGGTCGTACCCTATTAAGACGTCTATAAATCGCTATTCATTTATAATATACACCGGAGAAATTGTACAAAATTAAATTGTCAGACAATTTACTCTCATTCATTTCATAAAATTAAATTTTCTGATTATTTCATTTCACGGAATACCGGATCTGCTACTAGTCTGACGCGTAAGAATCAATTTAGAGACGCGACAGGATTAACCGGTTCAAATTCAATTTCGTTCTTTATGCCATTTATAAGATATGCATCATAATTTGCATGATTGGCAAGAGGGATGGCTTTCGTGTTATGGATATTTTTTTCTGGTTTCTTAATAATGTTGTCGAAAACGATATGATGCTACTGTCCCCAAATTGAGTTGCATGCTAATTATTTCGTAAACTTTTTTGATCATAAAATCTCTGTGCTATTTTAAGCTATCGCCAGTTTTTCAGTGTATATTTATTTAAATAAAAGGCTATTACGTAAATAATATTCTTTACACATGAGGTGACATGCCGAATACTGAAGTTTTAGGTGAAGAGATGTCTTCAAATGTATCATCACCTCACTGATTTTGGCATACTCAGTGAACGAAAAGAGCAGCTTGGATTTATGAGAACGGTGTAATTTTGTTCCGTGCATGCGGGTGACTAACCAATTTAACAATCATTTTTGGGAGACCAGGATGTGAAATATCATATTCAGCAATCACTATCGAAGCGATGTAACAACTAGACTGGTTACTGTTAGGTGCTAGTGCAATTGAATTTCAAATCCAAGACCGGATTTCGTGTCATATCAGAGATTATTATATTTACTACAGCGTTGGAAGGGGTCGTTGTCGCCTGTGACAACAACCCCTTCAAGTAACCGTGTCAGCACATGGCGAAAAGGATATCATCATGTATGACTTAGTGCAAGTCTGCTAGCCAAAGTTCTCTTAATGTTACACTCACATCTCGCAAATTAGGTTCCACTTATTTGAAATTAGTTTCATAAACTCGGATTACTCCAATAATAATGTTAAAAACTGCACTGCTCAATCCGCACTAGCTTTTAACTCATGACGGAATCCGGTTAAGTGTGTTTTTCGATGTCGATTTTCGGTCAAGTGTTATTCGATCTCCCGGCAATAACGAGGTTCCTAGTCGCATCACTACGGCTGTCGATAGCATACGCCGGGAAATTATAAGTTTTTCCGCAAAACTCTATGGGACTATCAGCGGAGGAAATTAAAAACTTTCTTAAATTTTTTTGCTGCACTGATTTGTTATTTAGAGGCCTCTGCTAAAGTTAGCAGAGGCTCTACGAGAAGATTTTGAATTTAATATATTTTTAATTAAGTATCGCTTTTTATTCTCAACTGAAAAATATTTATTTTATTAGATCTGTACTATTTTGTACACGTGCACAATGGTTACAGTTAATGTAATTACGTGAGTGTAAAGAGAAATATTTTCTCTTCAAACTCAGGTAACAACTTTAAACACTTTGTTTGAGATGGTTTAATAAATTTAGTACTACACTGTTTAGTAACTAATAACGATTCGTTCCTCTAATAGTTGTATACTTAGTTGTTGCCATCGACACAAAAGATCCCACTGGGTCGAAGTGTCGCCGGTCTGCACTGACTGGCCCCCACATAAGATAAGATAGTTGTTGCCAACACCGTGTAATGCACACTCAACTCGGTATTATCTTTGATATTTAAACTCACACAAACTGGTAAATACTAAAATAATATCTATGGTAATTTATGCTTTATCATGAAGCGAGCCTTAACATTTTGAAGACTATCAACACAAAGCTATATTACATTCATGAACCAGTAGTACGAAATTACAATTAAGTGAATTTTAATTTATTATTACTACTCGTATCTTTAAACAGCTGTCGTAAACAAAACGAACTTTTATTGCTCATCTAAAAATTTCCAGAAACTAGCTTGAGTTATTAGCATAATTATACAAAGTAAACTTAGCTGAATAGTTACGGCAAACATAATTATTAAATGAAATTGCAAAACATAAAGCCATAATTAGACTAATGATATTACTTTGTAATTAGTTTCTTTTTGGAAATTCTAGAGAGAAATGTTGGTGTCGTCGAAATTATGTGCGGCATATTAAAACACTTAGTAACAACACAAAGTAGTCAGTGAAAAGACAACTATGTTACTGATTGATATGAAATTATGTCGTAACCTTAATAAAATTCGATTTAAGAAGAAAATATTATATTCAATATCCAATTTACATTGAAATATTCCAATCAAAGAGGATTGTGCATAAACTTTTACACCTCATACATAAATATTTTCTAGAAATACATTTGGTATAATCAGCTGTGTATATATACTATAGCTGCTTATACATAGTCCTTAGAATGTAAAACGTATTATATCCAACCAAAAGTGGCTGTGAAATACTTACGTCTGGTGAGGATCAAATCGTGCATCGGGTGGTGCACGAGCCCCGATCAAACACATGGTAGAATCTGGGGGTGCGAGGACCCGCAACTGGAGAGCAGCTCTTGGATACCACCAACGCCTTTCTTCTATAGCTACTGCCACCTGACAGCAAATGAAAAAAAAATGTTCATTAGTTTGTTTAAGGTAGTTAAGCTTGATTATATAAATCAAAATATAAAATCTGATGGCTGGCGGATAGATACGATGCACAAATAGAGACGTGATTAACAAATAAGTTAAGGGTCTTTTTAACTACAATATCTGGCTGCAATATACTGGCCGGCAAGAACAGCCATATTATGGAGGACTTGTCAATATTTGCATAGGACTATGCAAAGAGTTATGTTGAGAATGGCCGATTCAAATGTTTTTGAGCTGGCCTGGATATAATTACCTATATTTAAATACATTGCAACTTCATATTGCAGTAAAATATTGCCCGTTTGAAAGCTCTTTTACAAGGCTTAAATATTGCTAATCAGTGTCCAAGGGCTTTGAAGAAAAAAAACATAGCCTCTCGCTTATTTACAGGAGCCGGACTAAGCATACCTACGTTTCTATTTATTATGACACATATATTTTTTTTATTTTCTCTCATATTCGATTCTCCATGCCACTGATTACGATATTCGTCTTTGATTTGGTCAAAATTGTTCAATTAGGCATTTCCACTACAATTTATACCTACATTATAAATATTATTTTGTTATTATGCTTATAAGTTACCAGGTTTTTTCCATGACATAATATTTCCAAGTACTTCAGTTACTTTCACATCACCTAAAGTGAAGCTTGTTTATATCAAAAACAAACGTCATTAATGAAGCCAACTCCATATTTACCCGCCTTCAGATCGGTACAGTTATACAGTCCAGTAATACCGGGGCGTTTAATCAACGAGCCCTAATGAAAGGCAATTCGTTGTGTGTTAAAGGACGCAATTAAGAACGCCTGTAATTTCCACTGTAGCCTGGTATCATTTTGTACATATTGCGAAGTAGGATCACTTTGTATACTGAATGGCTGTGTACTTGGTAAAATCGATTTAAGCACTTACTTTGGTGAAATATATGACGTAGTATCATGCCGATATATGCCCTTAGGATTAGACTGTCACACCCCTTATTTTTTTGGAGTGGCTACTTGACTGCCTAGATGATGCAGTGGTAAAATATACCACTGCCACGTGTAAGATCTCGAGATCGAATCCCGAGTCAAGCAGTGTTTTTGGTTTTTACTGCCTAAAAATTCTCAGAAGCAGCTCGGAGTTTGTAACTGTTTCTAGTGAACATCAGTTCGCCCTTATTACATACTAGATGTTCCCGCGGTTTCACTCACCCGCGTTTATTGTTACTGCGCCGCCTCCGTGGGTCGTAGCATGTATATAGCCTATAGCCTTCCTCGATAAATAGGCTATCCAACATTAAAAGAATTTTTCAAATCGAACCAGTAGTTCCTGAGATTAGCGCGTTCAAACAAACAAACTCTTCAGCTTTATAATATTAAGCCATAACTAGCGAAATGTGGGTGTAATACGAGTATACCTACTACCATATTGTAGATATGGTCTTCACATTTTGTAGATACGTAAGATTTCTAGCAATTTCGCCAGTAAATAGTATTTTTGTTAACTTCTGCAGATCAGCTAGAAAGTTTGTGTTAGTAGTGTGTTCACGTTGTTAGTGCAGTAGCTAGTAATTTTTTTAAATTTAACTTAAAAGGTGGAAGCCTATGGACTAAGTCCTAGACACTATTCCGAAAAGCTCATATACAATAGGGTGACGCCAGGTTTTATCACATGATCAATACGTCATATTGCAATTTAACTTAAAAGGTGGAAGCCTATGGACTAAGTCCTAGACACTATTCCGAAAAGCTCATATACAATAGGGTGACGCCAGGTTTTATCACATGATCAATACGTCATATTGCAATTTAACTTAAAAGGTGGAAGCCTATGGACTAAGTCCTAGACACTATTCCGAAAAGCTCATATACAATAGGGTGACGCCAGGTTTTATCACATGATCAATACGTCATATTGCAATTTGATGCGATAGAGCGACGCAAAAGCTTTACCACGGCCAGTATTGTATGTTGAAACTAATAGTTGTTTTATTTATTTACTCACCATGGTGAATAATTATATAAATCAGATTATTTAACGACGTATAGTGGATAAATTTTCTACAAAATTATAGTATAAAGAAAAATTGAGGAATAGGGAATATGAACCCAAAAAATGCTTACAAAAGTGATTTTATCAGATAGGTATGATTGATAAAATAAAAACAATGCACACCCAAAATCTCTTGTTTTTAGTACATGATGCTTTACACGTTGTATAAATATTACGATACAATGTGACATAATTGATGAATGTTATGAACAAGCTTAATGTTCACGTTGCAGCTGAGTATCTTCATAAAAGATGAGGTTTAAAAAATGTTTATAAAATATAAAGACCGATGTTCTAGGGACGTAATTTAATAAATAACAATCCATTTTGTGAAGCCTAAGCGATATTTTTAAGTGCCAAATTCCATTATGAATGAGCCGCTCTATGAAAAGTCGTACTCGACATTGTTATCAGAAATTCCATACACATTGATTATTTTTGTGGAGTAGCAGCTAGCAGTATAAAAATGTAATTAACCTTCGTACCTGTTATGTGACAGTTCAATATTTTATTCTATTAAATGTCCCATGAAAGTAATTGGAAAGGATCCACTAAAGAATTTGTGACAAAAAATGTTGAATAAGTATGCCGAAGGGGACTATTACCGTTAATTAAAATTGAGATGGCTACTTCCTTCTGGACTTTTAATATTGTCTGTTAGGTGAAATAAATTCCGAGGTAAAATGAAGACGCAAGGGGCTTTCGAGAATATTACACTTTAAAAATTCTAGTTAATGAGTTCTGAAATCGATATTAAGAATTAATAAGGCAAATGGGTTTTTGTGATATGCCAACGGTACTGTCCCCTTTTAGAATTAACGAGGTCAATGGACGTCCGTTTTTACGCCACCTCTATGTCTACTATAGGTTAGAGGTTTTAAATTTATCTCATTTCTCGTATTGTACGTGAGTTTGCGTGTTGCTTCTCAGAGAGCCTAATCAACAGAAGCAATTGCAACACACAATTTGGAGTATTCCGCTTTCGGCACCAATTTTTTCGGCACCTATGGTTTCGGAATTAAAAAGTGGAATAGATTAGGTCCGAAACCATAGGTGCCGAAAAATTGGTGCCGAAAGCGGAATACTCCCACAATTTGGCCTTAGATTTGTCTTGCTCCATAGAATATATTAGGTTACCTACAGTACAAATTTATGCCCCACGTTCAATATTGATTATATTATTTGTGCAGATATAGTTACGAGTATAGTTGAAACATATGGGATTATGTTCGTAACTCCTCTTTCTCAAATTTTGTATATATTTCCTAGCTAGCGAGATAATAAATATAATTATAGAAGAACAAATATTTTTGAAGTGAAAACTTCTTTAGCGGCGTTGTGCACTTTTTTTTGTGATGGGTAAAAAATGTTAAACTCGCGTCAGGACACGTGACCTGATCGAAAATTCTTAAGACGGAGGGAGAATTGTCATGTTTGTGTACGATAGCGCAATAAATGAATATTGTATTTTACCACATAAATGCTACTACCACATTTTTATACTGATAATTAAAGCAATTCGTGCAAAATTATTCCCTAACCATTCCAAAATATCAAAAATGCACAACGTTAATATTCAAGTTTTCACTTCTGACGGCACTCCCGGAGTGCAAACCGTTGATTTTTTTTTAATTTTGCTTTTCAAAATGATCACCTTCCACCTGGTAAGCAATCATGTAGTCTAAGAGCAGTGATCTCCACACTATCCTCATAGCAGCTGAGGTGATGTTGAGGTCCCTACCTTGACGGCCTAAGAAGGTGCTTTTTCACGCCCCGCTTAATTAATTTAATAATGGAATTAATAATAATCGTAGCATGACTGATGAATTGTTTACTTATAGAAATACTAGCTTTTGCGCGCGGCTTCGCCCGCGTGGTACTTACATTAATAAAAAGTAGCCTATGTCTTTTCCCAGGTTTTAAACTATATCTGTACCAAATTTCATCTAAATCGGTTGAGTGGTTTAGCCGTGAAGGTAACAGACTGACAGATCGACAGACAGACAGATCGACAGACAGACAGATCGACAGACAGACAGATCGACAGACAGACAGATCGACAGACAGACAGATCGACAGACAGACAGATCGACAGACAGACAGATCGACAGACAGACAGATAGACAGACAGAGTTACTTTCGAATTTATAATATTAGTAACATTGATATATAAAAACCTAAAAAGTAACAGCGTCTCTATTAATATTAGAACAGAGTCAACATATATAATAAATAATAGCTTAGTACTCACATTTTATATTGTTGTTTACATATTTAGAATATTTTAATAACATTGTATTAATACCTCTAATTTGGGGAAGACACTAATTCCTGCAACACAGTTTAAACTAGCGCAGGAATTAGAGGATTCTTTAAGATTGTAAATGTTTTGTATTTCAAATAAATTATTATTATTAGTATGTAACCCAGACTAATCAAGTAGAAATACAATAGTATGCGTTTAGTAAGTGTTTATTTAAATGAGCCGTGTTATATGGTCGCTCTTTGTTACGAAATAAACAGAAAAAATATTTTACGTTGATTCCTTGACGCAATAATCAGTATTATAATTATAATAATAACATTATTACTTACCGAAAATATGAAACACCGTCCTTTTTTAGTGTCCTGGGAGTGTGATTTAAGAAGTTTTAAACGAGCTCTGCGACATGTTTACTGTCGGAGCGATCGAACGGTACTAAATTAAATGAGCACCCAAATGTTCAAGTGGGTGCTCATTTGGTGAGGACGTTTTTTGACGCTGATTGTGTATCTAGGTTTTTTATACATCAATGATTAGTAAGGATAAGGATGTATACATGATGACGTGATTAAACCTCTTTACCACAAGTCACTTCTATAGTGCTAACAATCCAGGGTAGGCACTGTAAACATTTACTCAACTACTTCAGGTCTAACTTACAGATAATTATAACTTGAAATAACTTTAGATTGTTAACTTGTTTAAACTTTAAATCACTATAAGCATAAACATCTCCTAAACGGAAATGGCGAGATGACTTAGATATCGTCAAAAGGAATTGACAGGCAATGTCTTCGAACAGAGTGTTTTGGAAGTCCAAGGAAGAGGCTTTTGCCCAGCAGTGAGACATAAAAAACTAAGCGAAAAAGAAACAAACATTTTAATTTCAATCCAAAAGATTGTGGTATTTCGTTCCAAAACAGATTCCATATATTCAATGTAAGCATATTGCACATGTATGTCATGTAGTGTGAAAATTTCGCTTTTAATTAAATTTGGCGCCAAACAAAGGCTGTTCGTAAAAATGTCTGTCACACGCACAGCGGTTAGTACCGTGTCACGTAAAGGACAAATGTAAATGAATGGCTACCACAAAGAACAAAGGCTTTGTGTCGCAGTTTGTGAACTAAAGCAGAAGTGGTCAGCACAACTCTATCCTCTCTGTTATTAGTAGCTTGTATTAACCTATTGGGTGGCAGTAGAACACCGGCGTTAAGACACCATAGGCTTGCAATTATGCCTGGCATTCGAACAATTGACAGATTATTTGCAATTTTTGAATTTGGAATAATAATATCAGCCTGTATATAAACTGCTCCACTGCTTGGCACGGTCTTCTTCTCAATGTGAGAAGGATTAGATCATAGTCCACCACGCTAGCCCAGTGCATTTTGGCAGATTTTACATATCTCCGAGAACATTATGGCGAATACTCAGACATGCAAGGTTCCTCACGATTTTTTCCTTGACTGTTAAGGCGGGCGATAATTAAATATTGAATATGCATGTAATTTCGAAAAGCCCGAGATGTGTGTCTTTGAATTTTGTAAAACAAGATAAAACAATTTACAATTAGTTTGTCGTGCAGCTTTCGCATAATATAAGAACATACGTTCTGTAATTTTTTTTTTCCAATATTGACGTGAATGTTACTCTGCATTAAACTTACTATTGGACTTAATAAAACCACGTTGCTTTTTTATCGCAAGATGGTTTTGCCACTGAAGAAAGGGAAATAAACTATGATAATATAAGTCTTGTGATCTCTTGTCATTAAATGCTATACGTATAAATATATGTACACGTATAGTACGTATACATAATATATATGTTTTCCTACGTACATAAAAGTTCTATCCGGTCCCGAAACTGTGTATTTTTGGAAATAAAATTTAACGTATTTGTGCTATATTTTATTTGATTCAACTTTGATTTCAAATGCATAATATTTTCTCGATCCATTGCTGAATCGCTACGTAACATAAGGGTACAATAACAAAAGTCTTTATAATATTAGTACATCCAGTCTTCTGGCTAAGTCAAAAACATTAATAATAATATTTTACCACATTTACACAACACCATCTAGCCCAAACTAAGCAGAGCTTGTACTATGGGTATTAGACAATGGATAAACATACATATATATATATACTTTTTTTTCGTAAATACATACATATTATACATAGAAACACCCAGACCAAGACAAACATCCATGTTCATGCACACAAATGTTTGACTTGTGCGGGAATCGAACCCGCGACCTCAGGCGCAGCAGTCGGTTACACTAAAGACTACGCCATCGAGGTTTTAAATTACTTGTACAATAATTGTTAAGGTGAAGTTTTCTTCAGCTCGCTACTAATTAATAAAGGTTTTCTATTAGTACACGGTCTAGACATTTAGTTAGTCTCTTAGGTTTAACAAGTAAAAGCAATTTGTTTCGTAAATTAAGTTAAACAGCTGTACTTTTGCCTAATTGTGTTTATTATAATCTCTAAATAGATAATTTCAAGTTATTTGATAGTTAAGGTCTTATAATAACAATTTTAAAAGCTTTTGCAGCACTAGTCTAATCCACAACGCAGATTTAATTTTGGAATATAAATTACATAATTTAAATTACGCTAACGATGTCAGTGGCGGTGATTACTTAGTCTGAACAATGCCGACTGCTAAGTAAACTAAACCAAAAGATTTCAGTTCAACGTTTTTAAGAATAAACATCTGTACTAGATTTTATTAAGCTCTAAGTTACTGAAATGCTTGACGTAATTGAAAACCTATTGTATCAGGCAGCCAATTTGCCCTTGCCACTTAATAGTTCAAACAGTGTGTAGATTAAAAAAGGTATAAAAATGAATAGTGAAGGTAAATATTAAAAAGAAACACTCGCATAAAAAACTTTCTATACATTTTCAAAGGCGTTTGAAACGCACTAACACGCTTCTATAGTCTAGAAATGTAGCAATAGGGAAATATAGCTGGCATAATGAGTTTATAATATGCTTCTGCCAAACCCTTCAAAGCAAGGGTATTTATTTTGTAAAGGTGTATAAAAAATAAACGACGCTAATTAAGGAAATACGTGTTTTTAATTTTACGATGCAAAACATCAAACAAAATGATCGAATACGGCCAAAAATCGAGTAGAACGGGGAGGCGGTATCCAAAATCAACACAGCACTAATTAAGTTCAGTAAACGCCGTTTAAATTTTACGCCAATTGACTGATCAAAGGTTCGTATACCCTGATTAATCATTATTACGAGCCATGCAGGTTAACTAAGTAGTAATAATCAAGAACGCATTGGTGCGTTCAGCTGGAAAGAGGGGAAAAATTTATTAGGCATTACTTACATCATTTTTATGGCAATAATATTTTTTATATCAACCCTGTAGAAGTATAAACTATTCAACTGCTGGACAAGGGCCTCTTCTCAAGGTGATAAGGGTTAAGCCATATTTGGGTCGCTGAGGTAGTTTCAGTTCCATCATACAAAGCAGCGAGCTGGCACTCCGTGGTGGTTTTCGAAGTTCCGGGAGAGCTCGACATTACCCTCTCGTCTCCCCTTGTGGCGAGGGGTATGCACCAGGAGCATTTCGCCACGGAAAAAATAGGCCATCCTCTACTAGGCTAGTCCAGTTCGGGTTGGCAGACTTCATATATATTTGAGAATATTATGGAGGACTCCCAGATATACAGGTTACCCCACACTGTTTTTCTTCACTGTTGCAACAAGCGATAGAATAAGCTAAGTATTTAAGCACGTAGTTTCAAACAGTCAGAGATATGTGTCTTTAGCGTTTTTAGTGGTTTTGTGAATTATTTGAAAATCTCAAAAGAACATTTACCGTCTGAGGAATCAAATCCAGGAAATAAGGGAAAACTTGTCTCATGAAACCAAGAACGCAATCAAAATAGAATACAACTAAAAAACTAAACTAAGTAGGCGAACTTACTTAATAAAAAGTTTTATTTACTTTGTAACTAAAGTAAATAAAACTTTTTATTGTTGTTTGGTTTTTAGATAAAGGTAGTAAGTATTTTTTATGTTGTTTACCTACAAATAGATACTCATAGCCGTGTTTTATTTTTATCTTGGGCTGAGGTCGCTCTGGTACGCGGACGACGACACGGAGATGATTACATGAAAACAAACTCATATTAACCATGACAGGGTCGAACTACTTGCTTAAAATTATTCAATTAATATGTTACGTTATACAAATCCCAAAATAAAAAGTATATTTTTCTCTTCTAAGCTATGTAATTTAAAAGGGGATTAAATATAATGATCAGCAAATATTGCACAGCATAATGAGCATCTATACGTCTTAAATCACTGCATACCGTCTCGGAAGTGTTAGGTTATGTTAGGTTCCTTTTTTTAAACCCACCCAAAAATAGGTTAACTTAGTTGATCTCTTTAAAGTTTGCTGGCCATGAGTTGCTGATCAATTAGCTTTTTTTGCTGCGCAATTAGTATTTTTTTGCTGTGCAGTTAAATACTACCCATTTAAAAGTATATTGAATCTGATAGCTAAGTGTTAAATGATGATGCAAATTAAGATGGACGTTTTGTGATATAACCACTGTTTAAGCGTAAGCGTGCGACATAGCGAGATACGCACATTACATGCCCACTTATTTCCCATAATATTAATTTCTTTATTTTGCAACCAAGCTTTATGCTAAAAATAAGATTCGAAACCAAACATAGGCAAACACTCTATTATGGAAGTGGCCACTAATGGAAGGATAAGATGTTGATATCCAGCCTTAGTCTTAAGAGGAAACACAAGGGCCGTTTTTCCATACAAACGTAGCCCCCTATTTCTTCCCTGGGTAATGCCAGTAGAGCAATAATTTCAGAAAATCAGAAAACATATTTGACTAGATTGTATAAAAAAAGGAAAACATACGAACATGGCCAAAATCTTTTTTTAATTTTTAATAGCAAAAGTAATTAAATCGGTCAAGTTTTGCAGAAGGAATCAGGGGACTACAAAACGTTGATTTTGTGTACTTTTAATAGGTATTTTCGGTCCAGCTGTAGTTGTCTCTATCGCGCTCATGATACTGTACATGGCACTGCGCGACAGTAATAGATCTTACAAATACCTATTTTTCAATTCTCCCGCCCTTAGTGTTTGTTTTAAGTAAATAAAGCCTTATAGTAACAAGCACAAAGTATGTTAATTTGGCTTAACGCTCCGTGTTTCTGAATCTATTAAACGTAAAACAGATTGTTCGACAAATAAATCGGAAATACAATATCATTTTAAAATTGCTGCTTGCTTTTATGAATATAAATATTGGTAGATTATATTTTACCGAATTGGTGTGTTTTATAAGTAGGTATTTTTTTTTTTTACGAGGGAGGATGCATTGGCTCATACCCCTCCGCCGGGGCGGATGGAGGGGTTATGTCGGACTCACCCGGTAAAAGATGGAGATATCCCAGTAATACCGACTAAACCTACCACGGTGTTCCTTCTCACAACCTATGGCCAGGGCACAGGGATCACTCGCACATTCATCCTGCAACCCCAGCAGATTTGGGCCGCCTGGTTGTGGCGGCCTCGTCGCATTTTTTATAATTCTCATTCATTGACAGGCGCGCGCGGAACACGACGCGCCACCGTTTCGGGCCTGCTTCTGCACGGGCGACAGACTGCCATAGTCTGTCACCCCAGGCCAGCGCTCATGGGGGCCGGAGATCGTTTAGCACCCTTCGGAGAGGAGGGGAGGAGAGGCTGGTGTTTGCCTCAAGTTCCCTTTCCGCCACCTCCCTAGCAAACATTACTACCTCGCAGAAGGAGGCGGCGGCTACCCATGCACTCTCGTGCATGGGTAGCCGCCGCCTCCTTCCTCGAGAGCTCGTGACCATAGTCTCTACCATGGCCGGTAGCGAGACCCGCTCTGATTTAGTCTTATAAAGACAAACAAAAGTCTACGTGTTGCAGCTTTTTGCATATTCATGTGAACACTGAGGTGCTTTTAGTAAGCTAGCAATGTGTACTATTGCATTAAAATTGTATTGGAATATATCGAAAATACTATATTACATTTGACACCGTGTGGCGTACGTAATGTGTTATGCCCAACTATATATAAGAATATTATTCAAATACGTATAACTACAGCAAATCCAAACTAATATAATATTATAAATGCGAATATGAGTTTGTTTGTTTGTAACGCTTTCATGCCCTAACTACTCGACCTATAATCATTAAATTTTGCATACATGTACAGATAACGACAAAAGCTACCTTTTATTCAGAAAAAAAGGTTGTTCCTGAGGAAAATAAATTTATTGACAAAATCTAGATAAACGCGGGCGAAGCTGCGGGTAAAATCTAGTAATATTATAAAACGGTAAATGTGTAAACAATTTGCCCATTTTGTGTAATAATGTCATAAACGAAGAAATATCATTGTTGCATAATATCTCAACCCAAACTTTTGAAGATAAATAAATATGGCATTATAATACTATGGCGGTTTTCGCTTATGTTTTCTTCAATATATTCACTATATATGTTACATACCTCCTTATGCAAGAGTCGTACATGGAAACTGGCTACGTCACTGACTGGCTCGCCCGCTTCTGTGACGTAATAGACAAGCAGGGAGCTGACGGGCGCCATGTCGGCTGTCACTGGGAACCTGTGGAAGAAATATTGCTTTTAATATAAGATAACTACATAATAATATGTACAGATAATTCATTGACTTGTTTAATAGTCTGCAAGTAATACACGTTTTTGAGTGTACTTTTGGTGGCCCATAGGGGGTCATCGAGCAAAGTGTTTTATAATTTTCCGTCAAAAAATTCTCAGTCTTAGCACGGTGTCACTTCGCTCGATATCTACCCAGGGAAGGTAGCCAGTGAGCGTATTGTCATCCGGCCTGCTTTTATGGTAAAGCTTTAATTGGTTACCTATTGGTATATGGTTGTGAGACTGTATATAATTACTAAGAGAAACTACAACCTTACTACAGTAAGGTTGTAGTTACTTAGGCTATAGCCTAAGGATGCTTCCAATACTATAAACATACAAAACTGTGTCGCTTCGGTGCCATCGGTACAAAAGATTACTAGTCTGCTGATCGAACGGCACTTGCAGCGCTTCTCTGCGTATTTCGTTGCAACAAAACGAATAAATGAGTTTTCTTAAACATAAAGCTACTGTAGAATCAGAATCAGAATATTTATTTGTAAATATAGGTTACATTCGTGTGAGATGTTACATTCGATTTTATATTACTGTATTTCACCAAAATACGTCATACAAATATAATTATTGCATTCTAAATAACATATCATTACAATTTTGAGATGCATTCATTACTAAACTTAAAATACTATTTTCAATTATTTTACATAGCAGATAATAATTATAATAGTGTGCAGCTGCAATGAGAATATTCTAATCTTATACGTTACCAAAAAATATGTAGACTCTGTAAAATAAAGATAGCCGAAGTCAACTGACTATATACCAGCTTAACCCAGTTTAACGTAAAGTATTTAAAAGGAACAGCAGTTGAAACAAGGTACCAGTTCCAAGAGAACAAGAATTAAATGTAACAAGAGTTACTACCAAACTAAATGTAATTTTACCAGTTGCAAAGGAAACATACAGTAAATCACACCGTTCGCCACAGTATGTTCAAGTTAAAAAACTCAAAATTTAACATTACAGCAGTTTCTGGGTCAATAAAGTCCACCTGCGTGCTATATTTTACCGCTTCTACTGACTTCGCTACGGCGGAAATTCTTGTAACTGTTTTTCCTACCTTTAAAAGAAGGCTGTTTTTGCTGGCATATTTTGCTTTAGCCTAGTTTTAAAATATTTTTATATACGTTTAAAGAAATTTTGTTTTAAGTTTTATTTAGTGAATAAATTTAATGTACTAATAGATAATATCAAATATAAATACATACTAATATTAATAAATAAGACTTTACTTATATCCTAAATAATATTATAAATGAGTTTGTTTGTTTGTTATTCTTTCACGCCTTAACTGCAATTTTTTTTTTTTTTTTATTCACTTTGTTCAATATGGATTTAAGTACGCAGGTGCGACTATGTCAATCCCATCGTGCTTACACAGATTCTCTCACTATAATTTACTTATCTAATATAAAGCTGTACAATATTTTCGCTGGCTCAGATATAGGATTAGCTAACTCACCGTGAAAACCACCTACATCTAATCGCGACAAATTTAAGGACTGCATGAGCGTTTGCCTTTTCTCACGGTACCGAACACACTCCTCTAACACATCCTCTATTGTGCCACAGACCTCGCAGTTAGGATTATCTGCTTTTCGCATTAAATACGCGAATTTATTTTGAGGAATATGTCCAGACCGAAAACGGTGTGCTACAATAATTTGATGACGACCCATTACAATATTAGCAAACCAGGGAATACAAGGAGAACTACTCAATTGATCATCAAATTGCTCAGTAAAAAATCTATTTACAAATAATTATAATTAATTAACTAAAAAATATTAAATAATACCTCGTTGCAGGAAATATTTCGGTAAAAAAGGACGCATAAATAAATATTTAAACTGATAACAATCATAGACACCGCCATTTTTCTTCTTTTGCGCTCCATTCTGGGTAAGCATATAAATAAACGTGCATTTTTAATAAGATACTTGTATTTCTTAACATGTTCTTCTTTATTATATAAATAAGGTATCGTTTTTATAATAAATATAGATATTATTCAATCAATGAAATGCTCACTTTCAGTCAATTATAAGTGACAATATTGCAATATTATGTATATCAAGAAAATGCATATTTTAACAACTTGCTGCAGCTTTATTATCATATTTAGTTTGTTTTGGGTATTAGATATTAAAAAAGCAATGCATTTATTACTATAATTAATGTCCACGCCAAGCCGAAGCATCCTAACAAACTGAGTAATTTCCTTTCGCATACATAGCAATAGCTACACACCTTACCTTATGTCCTTTTTGTATCCATTACAATAGTTTTTTTGACATAAGGTACCTTCCATTCAGACACTGAATGAAAGGTACCTTATGTCAACAAAACACTGTTCCAGAGCGAGCATAGCCGCGGGCAAAAGCTAGTATCTATTACGGTATGGTCAGCGTGATTATGTTGTATTTATAATGAGTTTTTATACACACTTCGCGTAAGTTACTAACACGAAAAATGTTGCACTGGGTGCTTAATTTAAAGCATTCTATCAGCATTGTTATAATTAATAATTAGTTGCTGGTGATAATTGACATTGGTGGAACCGAAGGTGACATGGTATGTTTTAGTATACCAGAACTGTCCGAGAACAACCCGTTCTTGGTACCTATAACTAAAACACATAGAGACCCAACTCTGTGCATTGTCTGTCTTTTTAGTCACCTCTGCTTATTAGATAATGAATATAATCTAAAAGTACTTAAGCTTTATAATAAGATTTCTGTTAACGAAATAAGGAAAGTAAGAAAATGTCCTAAAGGTAAAATCTATAAAGAATTGTTTTGAAACTCACTATTGAATGTTTTGGCTAAAGTGCGCTATTCTCACTACGTAAAATTAATCGGTACGTAGTTTGAGCAAAGCTCACTCACTATTGTCGAGTTCATTCGTCACCAGCTCGAAATTCACTCTTCATAAACAAATGCTAGCTGTGACTAGTCGCCTACGTCGATGTGTACTTATTCATCGGTATAAATTGGACACACGCATTGTTCTCAGTTTAAATTTTAAGTTCTGAACTGTTTAAAACGATCTAGATTTAGTGTCATAAATATGTGCAATAGTATTTATTCATCGTTAAAAATTTGTCTAACTTAATGTTCTGAGTTTAAATTTTGAGTTCTGAATGTAAAATCACTTAATAAAACTATTAATAATAATGTGCCGATCTATTCTTAGAGTTAACATAAATGGTATTGCCTTAAATAAATATAAAAATATTTTTAATTCACATTTGATGTTTACTAGATAGAATTTCTATTTTGAATAGTCTGAAAGAGAATAAGCTTCATTTGGAAATCAAAATGCATGTCATCCATCATACTAGTAGACTAGTATTATCAATAAAATAATGCTTTCATTTCCGACTTTGTTCAGTAGAAATTTAGTCGATCTACCTTAAAATACCATCCTAATGTTATAAATGCGAATATGACTTTGTTTGTTAAGCATTTACGCCTCAGCTACTCGCCCGATCGTCATTACATTTCACTTACATGTTGTCAGGGGAACAGAAAAGGACATAGATTACCTTTCATCCAGTAAAAATAATATTACGGAGGGAAAGAAAATTGACATAACAACATTTATGCGAGCAAAGCCGTGTTCATATTCTAGTAAAATATAAAACATTGTTTCATATTTTCCTTTTGCTTGTCTATATGACTAAAAGTTTTAGGTTTGCATATTGCAACCGATAAAGTACTACCCGCTTAATTTATAAAGACCTCATATGCTTCATTTAGTATTCTCTCGGGTCTACTTAATAGCTCTACCCTTAGCTAATAGTCGTATATAAGAATAAGGGGTGAAGTAATTTCTTATAGAGGTTCGACACGCTTGCCGACTGTTCCATTACTAAATTTATTTTCCTTGTATGTTACTGACGTGTTATTTCGTACAACAATATATAACGTATTGTAATTGTATTTCGGTAAAAGTATTACTTAATTATTTTTTGGGAATTTTATGCCATGGTTTTATGGCAAGTTTAGTTGTATGAGCTCATTGGAACATCTTTGACAATTCAAGTGGTTAGTAAAGAAAACTTCATTAAAATCTGGATGATAATCAAGAGTTTATAGTAATTAAGTACAAACATATAGGCAACTAATTACTGCTCGCGGGTTCATCTTCAGAAATACATTAGGTGATAAAAAATATTCTATGACTGTGTTATTTTAGGACATGGCCTATGTACGTATGTTCCAAGTTAGGTACATCCGACCAATAGTTAACGCAAGATTAGGTAACAAGCATCCAAATATATTTGCAAACGTTTACATTTACAATATTAATTAGATAAGCTAATATATAAAAAGGACTCGATGTATCTTTTCAGCACCGTTCAGTCAAAAGTCTAAGTTAAAATTTTATCGATGATCAAGCACGAATAATGTACTGAAAGTCTAAGTCAGAATCCTAGCAAGCAAATGAGTTGTCTCTGCCCATCTACCTCCAGGGAAAACAGTCGTACATCTATGTATGTCCTATTAAGGCCACACATACCCTTTATTTCTAATAAAACACATACGGTAATGATTGGGACGAATTTCTATTAGATAGGTATATTTTTAAAGCAAAATATAATGCCAATGCAAGAATATAATGTACTAAACGGCTAGTGACTCAAGAAAAATATCTAATCATTTATTCATTTCAATGTATTACCCAAGCGTTATATGTATTTATATAGGTCGTACAAAGGTCAGATGATCTATAAAATACAAACCAACAGAAAATCCACCAACATTTTTATAGAATTATAAGCGATTATGTAAACAAAATAAACGCGGGCTGCGTGTACCGATTCGCTATAAACACGAGACCTTTGTTTTGCGACGACTTGTCAGACCCAACATACACAAATCAAAAATTTTCTCCGGCAATACCAATATTTGTCGGTATAAATCTGAAATTGTTTTACCCAGCACTGGACCTTTCGAGATGTTTCGTCTTTCTCTTTAGTG
This sequence comes from Catocala sponsa, assembly GCA_963564715.1. Classification (NCBI taxonomy): domain Eukaryota; kingdom Metazoa; phylum Arthropoda; class Insecta; order Lepidoptera; family Erebidae; genus Catocala; species Catocala sponsa. Next base: position 6,814,528 of record OY751337.1, read on the forward strand.
ATGTTCTTCATAATTGAGGTCAAAAATGTTGATCTTGGTTGTGTATTATTTGTGTGTTATATAAACTTTTATTTAAAGGTACTGGAGCAGTGAGATGGATAGTCTATACATCATGGGACTGCCACGCTGTGGTTTTCGGTTCTATCCCAAAGCACACATATCTGACTTCTCGAAGTTACGTATATGTAATGTATTAAATAGCCAATTATCGCTTGCTAACGTTAAACGAAAACATCGGAATGAACGTTGCATATCCGAGAGCTCTGCATAGTATTCCAGAATAAGGAAAAGAAAGAGAATAAGAATTAACGCTTCACATCATCTAAAAACAGAACAGTGACTAGCTTCAAACTTAATTAAACACTGATCTAAAATTACCTAAACCTAAAAAAATTAATGACAAAGTAATATAAGTATTTTCATGGACCATCTTCTTAATTATACATATGTTTTATACATTTACATGGTTTACATTGCATAGTGGTATTTAACACTGTTATTACCTTCAATAATATCATAATATAACAACCAACATTTGAATAAGAACCCTCTGAGGTTGTCTTCCAACATTCTTCTTCCAGATGTCATAGCTTTTTATGTCACCGCTTGACAAAACCAGCACACAGACATATCTGAAATTTCTCCGGATAATACCTACCAATATTTGTTGCCATAAATCTAAATCTGTTTTCCACAACAGTAGAGCGTTTAAGTTGTTTGGTCTAGATGTTTATTGGTTGATTGGTTTTATACGATGCCCATTTATAAAACTGGTAGTTGACCTAAAAGCATTTAGTGCGAAGGCTAACATTTATGGATTGGTAGATGTCTAGACTTGACATTGGCGGTATTGTAATAGGCTATTGGCAGTATTCTAAAGAAAATTTATTCAGTGCCATCCGCGTAGATTATGGATTTTAAAACCAATTAATTATTAAATATAGACGACTCGATGGCGTAGTAGGTAGTGTAACCGACTGCCACGCCTGAGATCCCGGGTTCGATTCCCGCACAAGTCAAACATTTGTGTGCATGAACATGGTTGTTTGTCTTGGTCTGGGTGTTTCTATTCTTATCTTTTATAATATGTACGTATTTACAAAAAAAAGGATATATGTATGTTAATCCATTGTCTAGTACCCATTGTACAAGCTCTGCTTAGTTTGGGTTAGATGGTGTTGTGTGCATGTGGTAGAATATAATAATTATATTAGCTATAATATAAATAAAAATATTAATTATGTTTACCTAAAAACCCAAAATAAACTTAATTTAATTTAGATTGAACTAAGTGATCCAAAACGGTTTTCATTAGCTACATTTATTATGACGTCACATGTGCGTAAACGTCATCTGCACTTACTTGCTATCCAGTGCTTATTTACAAACGTGTTACGTCACTTGACAACTTGACGCCAACTAACACATGTAGGTAACACGTTTTAATAGTTTATATAATTCGTGTTTTTTGTAATTAATTCTTTTATAAAATACTTATAAGAATAATCTTAATATATATAAATTACGTGTCAGGTTGTTTGTCCGCTATGGACTCCTAAACTACTGAACCGATTTTGATCAAACTTCGTAACCATCTGTAATTTGCTCCAACTTAAAAGATTGGATAGTTTTTCTTTTTTTATACGGGATAAATTATCTAATGAGAAGCAGACGAAGTTCCGCGGGACAGCTAGTTAGAAAATATATTATTTGTAAGGTCGATAGACATCATTAAATGTGAAATGGTTGCCAGAAACTAGACACATAGCATGGCATAGACTAGACCTATTACTGTTATTCTAAATCATTTTAATTTCAAAGGTAATAAGGAGCTTCAGTGTTAAACAATTTTGGAGTAAGAAGGCTGATCGTTAGGAATAGTACACTAATATAATCAAGCTAAAGTAATACGTATCGTCTGCTAACGATCATGGTAAGGCGGCGTAATTCCAGAGTAATCAAGTTGATACTAACTTTGCCTATCTTGACCCTATTGTACTCTGCAGGATTGCATTACTGCGTTCGTTAGCTGACTGTATGGATTAGCTCAGTTCGAATATGACACCACGTTCTACAACTTGTGTGGCGGTAAATACGTAATAGTTGGTAAATCAGTCTGGTTGAATTGTGTCGGAGGGACGGTTATACGGCGTACACCGAAGGATATAGCTGGTCTCATGTTGTTACCAATTAAGTGTCTCAGTTGACAGTGACAAGTTGAAAATGGCTGTGTGGCTTTGAAACGTTTACAACGATTAGTCTGATGTTGCTACATCGACAAATTGGGTCGTTGGAGGTAGTTTCGCCCAGCTGTGAAATTATTTTTATTACTGCTGCTGTAAAACACTACCTTAAAAGTTATAAAAATAAATAATAATAATATTCTACCACATACACACAACACCATCTAGCCCAAACTAAGCAGAGCTTGTACTATGGGTACTAGACAATGGATAAACATACATAATTATATACTTTTTTGTAAATACATACATATTATACATAGAAACACCCAGACCAAGCCAAACATCCATGTTCATGCACACAAATGTTTGACTTGTGCGGGAATCGAACCCGCGACCTCAGGCACGGCAGTCAGTTATACCAACCACTACGCTATCGAGGCCGACAAATGATCTAAAGTTGTTATATTACGTATGAAGTAGCGGTAGCCCAGTGGATTAGGCATTGGACTTCCAGTCGAGAGGTCGCGAGTTCGAATCCCATCCATTGCACTACCAACGTGAACCCTTTCTTAACATAAGCATTCTAGCTTAGCTAGAATGGTTACTAATTTACTAGTAACTAGCTGTTACCTGCGACTTCGTCCGCGTAGATTTTAACTAAAAATTGTTTGTCTCCGCGGAACCCTATTTTTTTTTCTAAAATCAAAGTAGCCTATGTTACTCCGTAAATTCCCGTCAAAATCGGTTCAGCCGTTTCGGAGATTACACGGAACAAACAGACAGACAGACAGACAAAAATTTAAAAAATAGATGTTTTCGTATAGGTACCTTATATACTTTCATATGCCTTAGATAAAAAGTTGTTATTTTGACATTACAAACAGACACTTCAATTTTATTTATTTGTATAGATGTATAGATATTTTGTAAAACAAACTGTAAGTAATCGACCCTTTTTCTTTTCTTCTTTCAAAACAGAATACTCCCGAACTAAGAATAATTCCTGTGTCACGGAGGACTTTACAAACATTCAAACAACGGACACAAAGAACTTGGATGTTCTTTGTGTCCAGACAACCATTTGTGGATCACACAAATTTTAATCCTGTGTGGGATTCAAACCAACTAAACTTCCTTCACTGCTTTGATCGCCTTTTTCTTATGAATACTACGTGGACAGTCATATCTTTTTCTATCACAAACAGAGCAGGTTTCGTTGTACCTATCAATAGCGCGGTACACAAACATTCGACTAACACCAAGCGGATGGAGAGTTTCAAAAATTGCATTTGTCGCCATACTTACTTACTTTCTGTAATGCTATCACAGCAATTCGGTTCTCTTTATCACCCCACTCCATATTAATATCACAAAAATATTTAACACCGATTAGCGCGAAAATGAGAAAACACGATGAATATTCATATAACAATGACAGATTCCAAATTCGAATGTAATATTATGTATTTTTAACAGTATTTATGGCCAGACTAAGTAGGTATATAATAATAACAATTTATGATTCGAAGATTATTTTTACTTGCTATTTTGTTTAAAAGATATCGCTTTATTTATATATTTTCAGTAATTGGTAAGCCAATTTTCCTCAGTAAATATGAGCAATCATTTATGTTCAACATAAAAGAGTTCCGTGAACAACAAACAACCGTCCACACAGAAAATACTACGAAACGTTATTTTATTAAACACATATACCTAATGTAAAATAAATACAGTTAGCTGAATAATTGATGTAATGGATAGCAACCCAACATTTGCTTTACAAAATATGTTTACATATAAATACGGCCAGCCAGAAATCCAGAATCCTAATCCTAACTTCCTAACTAACATTATAATTGCGAAAGTGAGTTTGTTTGTTTGTTTGTTACGCTTTCACGCCTTAATTACTCCACCGATCAACATGAAATTTTGCATACACATTGTCAGGGGTACAGAATAGGACATAGGGTACTTTTCATCCAGAAAAAATAACTGTTGCAAACCTAACCTAACCTACATTTACGCGAGCGAAGCCGCGGGTGAAAACTAGTACCAAATAATTATATTTGCCCGAAATATATTTTAATATGAAATATAATATACGTACTTCAATAGAGAATTAATCAAAATTGAAATATCCAGAGGCGTCCAAATTATTTCGAATATCACGATTTTAAAATTCTCCGAATCATATTCATTGACGAAGGATCCTCTTTATCAACTAAAAATTTCATCAAATTCCACGTTGAATCACCTTCACAACTCTTTATTACGAGCGGTTTAATTATCGTGTAATAAATAGGTATAATACTTTCAAACATTTATTGATGTTAATTAATTATTACATTTTTTGTATATTTATTTTAAACTACTTAGAATTAGAGCACTCGCGTAAATGTAGGCTATATAAATTTTCTGCCTTTGGGAACAATACTTTTTCTAGATGAGAGGTACCGTATTTCCTTTTTTGTACCCCTGACATAATTTATGGGAAATTTCATGATGAGCGATCGAGTAGTTAAGGCGTGAAAGCGTAACAAACAAACTAAACTAACTCACATTCACATTTATAATATTAGTTAGATGCCTGATCTGTATCTGACATGTTAACTGTGTCTAAGCGTGAATACAACTTTTTTTTTACGTGGGTGAATGCTTTGACGCATACCCCTCCGCGGAGGGGGGTGGAGGGTTGATGTCGGACTCGCCGGGGTAACAGAAAGATGTTAAAACGATAAAATGAACCTCCCAGAATATCGACTAAACCTACAACGGTGTTCCTCGACAAACCACTATCGGCGGGGCCGCGCGAATCACTTTCACATGCGGTCGCGACCCCGCCGAGGTTACGGCCCGCCGTATGAAACGGCAGGCGACTACACGAAAAGACCTACCCACTGGTCACCACTACAAAAAAGCCCTACTGTCCCAGGGGAGACGGACACGACACAGAATGAATGAATGAATACAACTGTATTATGGCATCTTAATAAGTCGTAGGTAGCACAGATTATAACAGTTAAACACTGTTATGATCTGTGCTACCTACGACATAAAATATCTTATCGCCTTATGCAATTTGTCCCATGGGACTATTATGACAAAAATTGACAATAATTGGCCAATTGCGAAACGACATAATGGAACTAGGGAGCCAGAAATAAAAAATGAGGTAGATAATTCACGGTTATATTCAGATATAATTATGTATATTATAGTCATTGATTGAAACTCGTTCAGATGGCAATTACTATTAAAATCTGCTTAGATATGACTAGTCTAATTAACGGATTAAGAGAAACATGTCAAATAGCCATCACACCCCGGACTTTTAAATTAATTAATAGATCCTAAATTAATAATAATAAATAATAAAGTATTTATTTCTCAACTTTACAGATACATTGAAATTAACTACTATATACGGATTTTATCGCGTTGTTTATTTGACACTATTACAAAATTATGAAAAATTGTTACACTACTATAATCACTATTAAACTTTACGAATTTTAAGCTAATTAAATTATTGAAACTATTAAATCTATTTATACTATTACTATACTATTTAGATTTATTTTTACACTTTCCCCGACGTTTCGGTTGCTTTTCAGCAGCCATGGTCACGGGGAGACTAAGATGGTAGTTGTCTCAATGTTCCAGTGTAGTTATTTCAAAGTACCCGAACATAATTTAATCATGGGTGTTTCTATTTACGCAGAATGAACTCAAAGTATCATGAAGTCTAGCTGTGGTTTTCTTCTTCTTGGGTTTGACTAGTTGAATTACTGGATCCCAAGCTGGTGGTACATTCCAACCATCTTCTCTATTGAAATTAGGATGTTTCTTGATTTCAATAGCCTCGCGAAGCATCCTTGGTAGGAATCGGTGTTCTTTAGCGAGCATCTGTGGTTTGTCAAATCTCATTTATAATACAATTTTAATTTAATTTTTAATTATATCATATTGAAGTCGTTATACAAATCTTATTATTGTAAAACTTATACCGATCACTGTCTCTTAAGACACAGGCTAAGCCTAGTTTAAAGGGCAGAGTTAATATTTTTTGTGAACAGATTTTTTACAAATTACCTTCCCCCTCAGTTTTAGTTTGTAAGGAAATTAAAATAAATGCATGTCCCATTTATTATCTACAATTTTAATAAATTTCACTGTATTATTTAAACACTTACTTTGTATTATAGTATTCTCTGGCTTCATGCGAGTGAATGAAGCCAGAGAAGTGTGTCAGGATCATAGCAAATGGAAATCCGTAGTCTCTGCCTACCCCTCTGGGAAACAGGCGTGAATCTATGTATGTATGTATGTATAAATGCGAATATGAGTTATGCATGAGAATGCGAGTTTGTAGAATTCTAGGTTTGTTTTAGTTTAGTGTTTTCATTAATTTATCAGACCACATTGATATCAAAAGAAAACTAATGACTTTTGTTATGAATGTTGAATGAAAATTGAGTTTTAATTTATTCAAATGGCGAGGTATTTTAACAGGTAAATGAACTTATATAACGGTACAAATACTTACCGGAACGTTTACCTGACCTTTGTTAAAGTTTTACAAGTCACGGAAGTCAGACGAGGTTTTAGAACTTTAACATACTTTTACTTTGGTGGAATGTTCGTTATGTACCGACAGGGTGCGCTTTGGACAGACAGTATAGACTACTATAGACAATTCTACAATGGAATTAAAGCTAATAGTACCAACTAACGATCTTTTATGCATTATTTGACCAGAATCCTAACTAATATTATAAATGCGAAAATGAGTTTGTTTGTTTGTTACGCTTACACGCCTTAACTACTCAACCTATCAACATGAAATTTTATATACACGTTGTCAGGGGTACAGAATAGGACATAGGGTACTTTTCATCCAGAAAAAATAACTGTTGCAAACCTAACCTAACCTTACCTACATTTACGCGAGCGTAGCCGCGGGTAAAAACTAGTCTACAATAAAATTAACGTAAACACGTTCCACCATCGGTAAGAAAGAGAGAAAATAATAAATTCAAAATAAATATTTTATATAAAACTAGCTTTTTGCCTGCGGCTTCGCTGGCGTAAAAGTGGTTAGATTATAAGGTGTGAGGAACACCGCGGTGGTTTTAGTCGGTTCAGCCCAAATTTCTATTTTGGGCTGGACATATCCGCATCGCCCGCCCCAAAACCGGAGATGGGGAATGTGAAATGTACATTGTCCCTCGTAAAAAAATTTGTTAAAAGCAGGACTTTTTAAAAATAAAATCTAGCCTATGTTACTCGGTGATAATAGAGCTTTCTAATGGTGAAATAATTTTTAAAATCTCTTTATTATATTAGTATAAATGAATAAATAACAATGTATCAACATGAGTTTATTACTTGTTATATATATTGTGATAATTGTAAACATAGAAACGTAATGAATACCGAGCAAAGAAATTATTATATAAGAGGAACTGAGCCACACATTAAACACATTAATTACTCGTTGCAAGATACGATTAATTGCAATGATTTATGCTAGTATCTTATTATTTAATTTTGTAAGTTAGTCATCAAAGACACTTCTACATAAATATTACGCGATTTATTACTTACTAGCTTTTGCCCGCGGCTTCGCTCGCATTAATTTAGAATTTGATAATCAATTCAGGGTGTACTCTGCTTGTAATAATATATAATAATATAATTCAGTCATGATTCGAAAGACACGTGGCGCCATCTATTATCATAAGAACGTTATTATTGTTTTCCTCGGGAACAGTAATTTTTTTCGGGATAGAAGGTAGCCTATGTCCGTTTCTGTACACCTGACAACGTATATGCAAAATTTCAGGTTGATCGGTTCAGTGGTTTAGGCGTGAAAAGGTGACAATCAATCAAACAAACAAACTCATTTTCGCTTTTATAATATTAAGTTAGGATTAGGATTAGGAAGTTAGGATTAGGATAATATGTTGTAAAGGCTTTCCTATTCCATTTATTTTTTAATTATTCAGTATAAGACCTGACGCATCTTATTTTATTAATTCATGAAATTAAGAAATTGAAGTTAATATTAAACTAGCCGATAACCTTTTAACCGCATGTGCAAACTTATAAACGAATGCAGCGACCTAGCTGACGTCCATTCTGATACAATATCGACGTTTGTCAGACATGCCAAATGTATTAAAATGTGATAAATAGTAATTAAGTATATAATATCATATCTAGAATTTAAATACACATATTGCTTGTGGTGTTTACCTATAATTTGTTGTGCAATTAGATTTAAGACACATATACTTGTATGTTCCTATCTGTATTATATTTGTAACAACTGTTGGTAAACCTTAATAAAATAAATAAAAATAAACAAATAAATAAACGCGTAGAGGTAGGTATGAGTAAATGCATTATCCCAAGTAAATAAAAAAAAATCTACGGGTTGCACTCCGGGAGTGCCGGCAGAAGTGAAAACCTGAATATTAACGTTGTGCATTTTTGATATTTTGGAATGGTTAGGGAATAATTTTGCACGAATTGCTTCAATTATCAGTATAAGAGTACTATCATTTATGTGGTAAAATACAATATTCATTTATTGCGCTATCGTACACATACATGACAATTCTCCCTCCGTCTTACGAATTTACGATCAGGTCACTTGTCCTGACGCGAGTTTGACAATTCTACCCCCGTCTTACGAATTTTCGATCAGGTCACGTGTCCTGACGCGAGTTTAACATTTTTTACCCATCACATAAAGTGCACAACGCCGCTAAAGAAGTTTTCACTTCAAAAATGGGTTCACGTCATCAACACCTCGATAGTAAGTCCTGTTATGTGTTACTGTTTATAAAATTACCCTATGATATAATTACAACAATATTTCTATCATAACAAGAGTACAACCATTTATTTCTATCAGATACGTAGTGCATAATGACGGGACATTTATTCCGACACTCGGACAATACATGTCCGACGTATTAAAAAATGCTTGTTTTCCGATAAGCGAGCAAACGAACAATTTGCCGATACAAATTGCTTTGTGTTGTACCCTTTCGTTTAAATATTTTTTCCATTTATTTGAATTATCATCTGGGTATTGAAAAGTAAAATCGAAAATGAACACGTCAACAATTATTTTCCTTTTAATTGTTTTTCACGCTGTTGATATAATTATGGCAATTTGTCTTCGGTATTGTTTGAAAAGTTATAAAAACTGTAACAGGTTTGTATATTACAGATAATTTTCAAAAACTGAAGCGTTCGGTTCATGTGTCATACGGTGAATAAGACGTTCTGTGATAAGACGCATGCAACAGACGGACTTCGTTTGACATGTCGTCATTACGTCACGCGTTTCATGCTTCAATAGGATGACACAAAAAATATTTGTACCGTGTGGGATTCGAAACGCTAAGTATTGTAATCAGCGCCATCCGTGTAGTTATCTTATCTTATCTTATGTGGGGGCCAGTCCGTGCAGACCGGCGACACTTCGACCCAGTGGGATCTTTTGTGTCGACACTCTCCCAATAACGACTGCCATAGATGTTCATGGCAGCCGGGACCAACGGTTTAACGTGCTTTCCGAGGCACGAAGCAGGCGATAATTGTCAATCAATACGCACATAATTTCAAGAAGTCATATAACTTCCGAAAGTCAGAGGTGCGCGACGTGGGTTCGAACCGGAGACTCTTTGCGTTGCAGTCTGTTGGTCTCCCCACTGAGCTATCGCTGCTCATCCGTGTAGTTAAATTCTGTTTATAAATATTACTTAATATTTGTTATATTATGACTGGATGTAGAACTAAATTTATGACAGCAGAAATATTATAAATGATGAAATTAAAATAAACTCTCATTGAATTCGACTGAGTTTTAGGCGTTATTATCAGTACTCTAATCGTAAATATTATATACAATAACCTCAACTCAGAGTCAGTCATATTCAATTGTCTTTAACTGTGTAGGGGTAAATAAAATGTTCTTGTGAGCGGTCAAATAAAATAAGTCTTGATAGTGTATATAGATGTAATATTCACTGGTACCAGTTATAAATAATACATATTGAGCTACGACTTAACTCAGTTGTTACGGGGAGACGACTGAGTCACCAATGTACTGAGTCACTCACGTCGGGGTCACCAATGTAGTGAAAACTACGATTGCGTGTTCAGAATGCTTCCAAATTCACAATAGCTTTTCCACCAGTAAGCAGTGTATATAGATATAATATTCACTGGTACCAGTTATAAATAATACATATTGAGCTACGACCTAACTCAGTTGTTACGGGGAGACGACTGAGTCACCAATGTACTGAGTCACTCACGTCGGGGTCACCAATGTAGTGAAAACTACAATTGCGTGTTCAGAATGCTTCCAAATTCACAATAGCTTTTCCACCAGTAAGCAGTGTATATAGATATAATATTCACTGGTACCAGTTATAAATAATACATATTGAGCTACGACCTAACTCAGTTGTTACGGGGAGACGACTGAGTCACCAATGTACTGAGTCCCTTAGGTCGGGGTCACCAATGTAGTGAAAACTACGATTGCGTGTTTAGAATGCTTCCAAATTAACAATAGCTTTTCCACCAGTAAGCTTATTGCGACTCAAGGGTGAGTCCGTTTCTACACAGGAAAGCAGTGGTCAGGAGTAGGGCTGTGCTAAACCTACACCCACTTGTATGAGCGATTATAGGTAGAATATTAAATATTTCTATAAAATTATTGTAGTGTAGCGATTTATAAGCATTATTTGAAAATGTTTAATTGTACCCGTTATTTTCTATTGGCAACACTGATTATGCTCGACTGCCCCACTATGCTTAATAGTAAAAAACTAACGCGCGGAACGATAATGGGCAGCCGTGCATTGAGTGGCGATCGGATAAGGTTGTTAAGTAAAATGTAATTAAGTAGCGGATATTGCGTAACTATGTAAAGTGTAAACTATTAATATAAATTCTAATTATGTTACAAATTATTAAAGGAAAATAAATGCCTGAGAACTGATTCTGGATTTTCACTACACTTGAGTCGCAATAAGCTTACTGGTGGAAAAGCTATTGTGAATTTGGAAGCATTCTGAACACGCAATCGTAGTTTTCAATACAACTGTATATCAATAATATTGTGTTACTTGAATATTACAGTTTATCTGGTAAATATGTAAGTACCAATAATCGTCAGCAACATATCAAACTAAATGTCCCGTAATGTGACACCTGAGGGTATTTATATATCGTTCCTGAAAAACTTGCGAGGGCAATAAGTTTAACAATACTCTATCGCGTTTATACCTACAATGTCATATTTTCAATTTAAATCTTGTGCATATGAATATTGTAACTAGTAACTTTTATTGAAATTAAACTACTATATAAGGATTATATCGCATTGTTTATTTGACACTTTGCATAACATTCGCGTAAACAGAAGACAATATTAGTAACTGTTAAATTAAGCTAGTTTATCCAGATTTTATTGTGTTGTTTATTTTAAAATGTAGGTTAGTAATATTACTTTTTCTCGATGAAAGGTACCCTATGTTCTTTTCTGTTTCTCTGACAACGTATATGCGAAATTTCATGATGATCGCTTGAGTAGTTATGACGTGAAAACGTAACAAACAAAATAATGCTTGAGCGTATAGAAATATGCGTACCTAGACCAAATGCCAGAATCCGAAACAATTTTTAAAATATCGAGGCACCGGACCAACCTGCGTGCTCAAGCTCCTATACCATTGTTGGAGGAGACTTAGCCTAGATATATTTCATGACTATTCTAAGAATTTTAAATATAAAATAAATAATAGCAATAACGTATTTTATGTTGGTAATTTTCACATAAATATTATATTCCCTGTTGTTGATTTTATTTGTTGTATTTTCTTTTGTTTAATTTTATTATTTAGTTTTTGCATGTTGTCTACCTGCCAGTGCTGTGCATATTTGCTATTGGGGTAGCACATGCACTTTGATGTCTGTTAATTTATGTGAATGTCTGTGTTTACCCTGTAAGTATGCCTAAATAAATAAATTAAATAAAATACCTAAGCAAACTCACATTTGCATTTACAATAGTAGTTACGATTAGGATTATCAGGTCGGTAAACGTAGTTATGGTTTACATTCACTGCAATGGTGTCCCTCCATTATTTGTAAATTATATGAAAGACAGTTAATGCCGTTCCGGAAGGAGACCATTAATTTTACTTCGTATAATAAATCCTATAATGTGTCTTGCTTAAATTTATGATTGCGGATAAAGTAAGCCATTTTTTATGTTATCGCATATCTTAAGACCTATTTGAGAGATTAGTACGTACTTACTGGTAATTTGTGTAAATAGTGCGTTAAAATAATAAATCTTTAGCAATTATAATATATACGTCGGGGAAAGTGTAAACATAAATATAAATAGTATAATAGTATAGTATTAGTATAAATAGTTTCAATAATTTAATTAGCTTAAAAATTAGTAAAGTTTAATAGTAATACATAGTAGTGTAACAGTTTAAAATCCGTATATAGTAGTTTAATTTCAATGAAAGGCGAAATTTGGTATAATTATAAATTATACTAAATTTCGCCCTGGTTTCGCTCGTGTTAATGGTGATTTTGTCAGTAACAGTACTTTTTTCCCTGGATGAAAGGAATATGTCCTTTTCTGTATCCCTGACAACGTGTTTGAGGCATTACATGATGATAAGTCGAGTAGTTAAGGCGTGAAAGCGTTACAAACAAACTATCGCATTTAATTTTATAATATTAGGTAGGATATGTTTAGAGTAGGTTTTACGCCCCTGAGGCTTCCCCCGGATTAGGATTCTTGCCTAATGGTTCGATGGTTGAAGTATGTATCGCAAGTCGTATGCCCTAGAGGAATTTCGATCAACGGAATATTAGTTTTTGCCCAGTCGTAAAAGAACCGATGTGAATGCAGTTCTAAACATTTAGCTTGTGCGAGGAGGGGGTAACTGTTAAGTGCCGCATGCCGGGGCGTCATATCGGATTCATCATCCCCAGTCTTGCATTAAGCCCTGCACGGTGGATCGCTGATGAAGTTATAGTTGCAGCAATCCATTCATGAGCAAAAGCAGCAAATACGTATAGTCGATAGTCTCGAACCTTGGCAGACTCTGCCAAACCCACCTCGTGAAGACGGGCTCGTTAGGTCGGGTCGAGTAAGTATCTGGGCAATAAGCATTATACATATCCCCTAGTCATAAATAGTAGCCTTGTATTGAGTAAAAATACCATTGCAAAGGTCTATGTCATTGTTACTGTTTATATAATAACAATAATATTCTACCACTTATACACAAGACCATCTAGCCCAAACTAAGCAGAGCTTGTACTATGGGTACTAGACAATGGATAAAAATACATAATATATAATTTTTATTTTTTTGTAAATACATACATGTTATACATAGAAACACCCAGATCAAAACAAACATCCATGTTCATGCACACAAATGTTTGACTTGTGCGGCAATCGAAACCGCGACCTCAGGCGTGGCAGACGGTTATACTAACCACTACGCCATCGAGGCCGTTAACTCTGGTATTAACTCTAGTAGTAACATCAACAATGACCACAGCATACAACAATTTGTCTGTTGCACCAATAAAATAAATGTCAAAGTGAAAATCTACTAACAATATTTTGTCATTCACACAACGTGTGTACTGACTGTAACTAAAACGCTAACCGGCTGGAGTTGAGCGGTATCACTGTTATTTGTGATGTCATTCTAACAATTGTATAAATGGTGAAACCCGTGAACAGCCTTAATCGGAGATTTGACAGCTCGGATTAGTTAGTTTGTGCAACTGAGCTTTAAATTTTCAGTCAACCAGTCTGTAAATTTAAATCTCAGTTTAATTCTAAGTCATACTCAGTAATTACGCCAACTATACCTAAGATGTAAGTAGGTAATGATTCACAATGTTTGAATGAAATGAATGTTTTGTTGGTCCTGTAACTGTGTAGTTTTATGCCATAGTGGTTTAAATGGTCGCCTCCCCACTGTCCATACGTCGAGTTTTTTAGGTTCGAGCCCACAGTTGGATCACACAAATTTTTGTACAAAAAAACTGTGTGATTCAATGATAGTTCCATGTCTGCGTGTTCCTTGTGTTTGTTTATGTCTGTTAAGAACTTCACGATACAGGAATTATTTTACTCTGAATGCGGTCTTTTAAAGAAAATAATTATGACTACCCCGAAAGGAATTGTGGAAAGTGTTATCAGATTGTTTAGTCTGATAAATTTTTAATTTTATGTCCACTTCTACGTTAGATTTAGGTCCTGTCTGTCAATATAAGCACAAATAACACCTAAACTAGAAGTAACTATTTGTGGATGAAACAATTTTATATTCTGTCTGGGGAGACATGCAACAGACTACGCGCCAGCAGTGGCAAGATGACCACATAAAATTATTTTTGATAATTTAACTACATAATATATATTGGCCTATAGCTTCGATTATATAGGTTACTTGGGTCTATGAAATATGCATTTAATTCAACTTTAAAAGATATTCTATCGATTTAAAGTTGGATTAACCGAATTTAATTTCCATGTCGTACACTCCCGTTTAGCTGAAATAGGAACATTTCAATTACTAGCCTCATAAAAAGACACAATCTACTTGATAAGAACCAGAACGAGTAATCCCACCGGATCCAAGTAACCGACATAGACAGCCTTTAAAAAGATAAAGTGCCGGACCACAAGCTAGAGCGCCTTCAAGAATTTCGGGAAAAGGTTTCACTGCGCTGACCTTACCCACTTAAGAGATAAACGACCAATTCAAATTACTGAATAGCGTATAGATATATGCGACACAATTTACGTGGTAAAGGATATTTTTACGAACTAGTTTTTACCTACAGTTGCTTTTCCATACTGGTCCATAAAAATATAATTGTCAATAGAGACTACATTTAGTCGGGATAAAAAAATAATCAAAAATTACTGCACTCAACTGATAAACACACTGTCGAATATATAATATGATTTCAAAAATGATTACATGGTATATAAAATCGTAACTTATAAGTTAGCATTTCGCTCGCATGCGATCGCGAGGTGCCGAGTTAAATTCCCGAATCATGCAAAGTGTTATCGGATTTTCGGTTAGGCATTTCCTAACCAGTGGTTCAAACAACTTCAGTGATTTAAACATAGCTTGTGTGATGTGGCTGTAATACAATTCTACCTACTGCTTTAAGAAGACACGGGTGTGACTACATACCTAGAAGAACTGTTGCTGCTGATCGACTCATCTTTGGCCAGATACCCAATAGCAATTTATTACGACTACGACTTGGACTCGTATCAAGACCTCATAATTTACCGTCAACATAAACACAACTTTCTGTTACGAGACTAAGGGTTAGCGCCGACGGACGTAGTGGCGGCGACGAGACTAATTCAGTATCAATTTAAATTCAACCTAATGTGCTTCAAAATACGACTGTATTTGGTACAACGAAATAAAATGACCGCGCTTTGAGTCAATCGCCGACATTTTATTTAGTTGTACCAAATACAGTCGTATTTTAAAGCACTTTAGGTTAAATTTAAATTGTTACTAAATAAAATCAGTCTCTTCGCCGCCACTCCGTCAGTCGGCGTTGACCCTACGACGGCAATCAGACGAAGATTCTTTACTTAAATGCTTTGCCTAGTACAGGTATGAAAACCTCAAACTATTTTCTACCTATTATGTCGTACTTTCTACCTATCCCTAAATAGTTTATCGTATCGCCTTAATGTAGGTACCAATCATAAATTTAAGATGGTAGATTAAGTACGCTTTTCTTTTCATCGCTTTATCGCGTTTCCCTCGCACAATGTCGCATACATGTTTATTCATTTGATGCTAATGTTCTTTAATGTGACCTGGATAATGGTAATGTACGGAGCTATTGAAATATTTCTAAGGATATTTATTTTCCTTTTCGTGAGAATATACCTTGGTATTTTGAATTTTGGAAGTAAATATATTCGGTTATGAAAGAAAATGTAATGTTTTGTTCGCATTATGACGATATTCCGGTATTAATATATTATATCACATACACACAACACCATCTAGCCCAAACTAAGCAGAGCTTGTACTATAGGTACTAGACAATGGATAAACATACATATTATTTACATACGGACATGACGGCCTCGATGGCGTAGTGGTTAGTGTAACCGACTGCCACGCCTGAGGTCGCGGGTTCGATTCCCGCACAAGTCAAACATTTGTGTGCATGAACATGGATGTTTGTCTTGGTCTGGGTGTTTCTATGTATAATATGTATGTATTTACAAAAAAAAAAAAGGTATATATGTATGTTTATCCGTTGTCTAGTACCCATATTACAAGCTCTGCTTAGTTTGGGCTAGATGGTGTTGTGTGTATGTAGTAGAATATTATTATTATTGTCATTATATTTTTTTTGTAAATACGTACATATTATACATAGAATCACCCAGAGCAAGACAAACATCCATATTCATGCATACAAATATTGACTTATGCGGGAATCGAAACCGCGACCTCAGGCGTGGCAGTCGGTTACACTAACCACTAAAGTGTAGCGATGGTATATTTCTCTCACATTTCGCCAGCTATGGTACTGTTTTGTGGTTATAAATCCCATAAAGGCCAAGATTATTGCCGTCTACGGGATAGACGCTGGTAAGCGGTGGGTGTTAGACAAATCTGCCTACCCTTTTGGGGATATAGGTGTGACCTTTTGGGTGATAAAGTGTAAAAATATTTATATAAGTAAATTTTAGTAGTAGAATAGAGTCTGGCGCTTTGTCGAGTAAACGGCAAAAGGCTCGCCTCATAAGCTTAGTTTTCATTTCGCACGAATCTCTACGTAAGATTTATGTGGTGACATATTTTGAGAAGTTTCTTTTCAGGTATCGATTCGCATACATCGAATAATTTTGTATGCAAAACGACCGTCTTAAAAAGAAAGTGGGCGAATCGACACCTAAAAATAATATTAATTTTGAAATGTGTCATTTCGCACAATTCGTGCAAAAAGATTAGTGCGACACGACCATTAAACCCTAAGACTTAAAATCATAGCTGTCGAAAGGTGGGTATATATTTCACCTCTGCATACCCCATCAAAGCGAGCAACTATGTATGTATACATGTGACATCAAAACTTAATGGACCACGCAAATATTCAGTAATTACGTCTTGACATTATATATGGCTCAAAACAACCCATATTGTCAAACTAAAACAATCTAGTTGGCAGCAACAAGGTGACATTATTCAATGTTCTCAAGCCATCAGAACTTGTGCTATTATGCCATTACCGGTCGGGTTACGAGGGCCTTCTGTTTAACTTAAATTAATTTCCAACTTTCAGCCCTTCATCGGTTCACAAACAGGTATCGGTGGACAAGTGTTTTGTTATAATATATTTTGTTCAAAACAAATATAATTTTATGATATTTATCTATGTTTAATATTCTACTTTTCATTAAACGTAACAGTAAAAAGCATTTAAAAGAAAACTGCATGTAAAAGCATTATCAAAATTGGTTGAAAATTGAAGTGATAATTGATATTTGGAATTTCGGTATGAGCCAATGTGGGGACGAAGTGGGAGTATATCGCTGTTTCTCTCTCACACCTACAAAATGTCGGTTACATAATGTATTTTATCATGCGACCATTTTTTCTATTTCACCGTCATCTGTCAATTACCCCCTCTACCAGTTTTAAAGACTTATTTATTGTTGAGTGGATTTAAAAATATCTATTTTTATTTCAGACTAGCTGACCCGCGCAACTTCGTCCTCGTTACATAAGAGAATTTTCTTCGTTTTTGCAACATTTTTCATTGATGCTCCGCTCCTATTGGTCTATCCAACAAAAAAATTTTTTTTCGATTCGAACCAGTAGTTCCTGAGGTTACCGCGTTCAACCAAACAAACATTTTATTTTATAATATTAGTATAGATTCTGGTTAAGTAACTTTTTGATTTGAATAGTAAATATATTAAATCATTATGTTATCTTTTTAAATACGTTTGTAAATATATATTAGATTAATTAGTTTTAAAATTAATAATGTAAATATATTGTAAATGTTATATTACTAACTAGTATTCACCCGCGGCTTCGCTCGCGTAATTCAAATCACCGTCATCTGTCAATTACCCCCTCTACCAGTTTTAAAGACTTATTTATTGTTGAGTGGATTTAAAAATATCTATTTTTATTTCAGACTAGCTGACCCGCGCAACTTCGTCCTCGTTACATAAGAGAATTTTCTTGGTTTTTGCAACATTTTTCATTGATGCTCCGCTCCTATTGGTCTATCCAACAAAAAAATTTTTTTTCGATTCGAACCAGTAGTTCCTGAGGTTACCGCGTTCAACCAAACAAACATTTTATTTTATAATATTAGTATAGATTCTGGTTAAGTAACTTTTTGATTTGAATAGTAAATATATTAAATCATTATGTTATCTTTTTAAATACGTTTGTAAATATATATTAGATTAATTAGTTTTAAAATTAATAATGTAAATATATTGTAAATGTTATATTACTAACTAGTATTCACCCGCGGCTTCACTCGTGTAATTTTAAATGTAGGTTCGGTTAGGTTAGGTTTGCAACAATTATTTTTCTGGATGAAAGGTATGTCCTATTCTGTACCCCTAACAACGCGTATGCAAAATTTCATGTTGGTCGATTGAGTAGTTAAGGCGTGAAAGCGTAACAAACAAACAAACTCATTTTCGCATTTATTATATTAGTTAGGAAGTTAGGATAGTTAGGAAAAAGAAAGAAAATATATATGAGTCAATACCCTTTTATTTAACAAGGAAACTCTGTGCTGCACGCTGCAGCATTTTATTTACATCATATTTTACTTTGAAAGGACAGAATACTGTATCGTGATTTCGACGTAAATCTTTAAGAATGCTGTCGTAGATGGTGCCAACATGTATGCTCAAGCCAAGTTAGTATATAGGTCGCAACTGGTTGGTTTGTATAGTCTATTACAAAGTTAATGGTCTGATCTTTAAGTACGCAAAAGAGCGGACAGAATGAAGGATACTTAGGTGGCTGATGAATTCTGAAGAAAATGTATTGAATCAATTTTAGAATATAATAGGTGTTATCCGAGACTTCGATAACGTAAAATTTTACAATTAAAAATATCTAAAATTACTCCTTATAACATCAGCTATCTGCCAGTGAAAGGCACGTCAAAATCGGTCTAGCTGTTTCAGAGATTAGTTGGAGCAAACAGACAGACAGACCGACAAATATTTTTTAATTTTTTAAATATAAATACCATTTATAATTTCATAATATGCATTTAGTAAAAAGGTGTTATTTTGACTGTAATGTCAATAGACACTAAAAATTTATTTATTAAACAAAAACCGGTAACAGATATTATACTGATCTAATACAGATCCCTAAACTCGAGGCTATTAAACCTAGACGAACGTTTTCATTGAATACAATTCCAGGTATTTAGCTTAATCCTCAATTACAATTAGCTTAAACTGGGATTCCGATTTAATTTATTTAGACAAACGTCAATACCTTGAAGGCAATTGCACTATAATATAAGCTAATAGATTGACAATGTATAAAGATCGTAAGTTACATACATCGGTTGACACCTGTATATCGCCGATAGAGTAAGCAGAAGTATATTATATCCACATTCGATAATATTCTTTGAAGTGAATACTTCTTTAGGCGCTAGGCGCGTTGAGCACTTCTTGGGTGAACAAAAATCATGGAACTCGCGTCATCGTCACGCTTCCACGCTTTATTATTTTTTTTAGAATATTAACAATATCTCAGAAATGGTGCGTCCTACGCAAAAAATAACGAAATTTTGACCCCTTAATAACTCCTAAGAGAGTATCAGGAACTAGCATCCGACCCGCCCCTTTTTCTTTGTTTATTATGGTCAAGGATTAAAGTTTTCACTTCTATCGGCAGTCCTCAAAGACTGCTACAATTTTTTTTTATAGGACTCGGCTTTTGAGCTTTTTGCCTGCTCTCACACATTCCTTAATTTTGTTTTGACGATCTGGAAACCCGTATCCGGACTTAAGATAATGACCAAAGTATTTGTTGGTTGTAGGACTAACGAGGCAAAGATATTATAGTATTCAGGACAATTTCATATTATTTTTACTATAAATAAACTTGGTAATATTTTAGCATGTGAGTTTGTATGTAGTGTTTATTTTTTTTTTAAGCTTTCACGCATACTCGTTATCAGGGGTACAGCAAATGACATAGGGCACCTTTATCCAGAAAATAGTACTTTTACTAATCTAACCTAAATTACAAGTACGCGAGCGAAGTCTTGGGTCAAATCTAGTATTATATAAAGTATGATATTATTATATAAAGTATGAGAGTTATACACTGCTAGACTTCATGATACTTTGAGCTCATTCTGCGTAAATAGAAACACCCATAATTAAATTATGTTCGGGTACTTTGAAATAACTACACTGGAACATTGAGACAACTACCATCTTAGTCTCCCCGTGACCATGGCTGCTGAAAAGCAACCGAAACGTCGGGGCAAGTGTAAACATAAATATAAATAGTATAATAGTATAGTAATAGTATAAATAGTTTTAATAGTTTCAATAATTCAATTAGCTTAAAAATTTGTAAAGTTTAATAGTAATTAAACCTCTATGGCGTAGTGGTTAGTGTAACCGACTGCCATGCCTGAGGTCCATTGTCTAGTATCCATAGTACAAGCTCTGCTTAGTTTGGGCTAGATGGTGTTGTGTGTATGTGGTAGAATATTATTATTATTATTATTATTATTAATTATAGTAGTGTAACAGTTTTTCAAAATTTTGTAATAAAGTGTCAAATAAACAACGCGATAAAATCCGTATATAGTAGTTTAATTTCAATGTATACACTTTACATCTACACAATTAACTTTCGCATAAACAAGTTCACCCACTCATACATTCTTTAATAAAACAGATATAATTCTTGGAGCAGGCGCGGCGCTCTGGGGCACAATACATCACCCGCCGTCGGCCGGGCTGGATTATTGCTGCTTTTTTATCTGATCAACCGCTGCGTTGAATTCTTTCCCGGTTTTTTGGTAACAAATGGCGAGCGTGAAAATAGGAATGGTATGAAAAATTTATGTTACTGTAGTGACGTAACGAATGCAGCTAAAGTTGGATTCATATTTTTATTAGTACCTAAGTAAAACACAAATTATAATAATAAGCACCCGTCTTTTATATTTAAGAACTAGCAAAGTTTTAACCAGCAACGAGTCTAGACTAGTAATAAATCACCAAAGTAAAACTTAAGTCAACGTTTAGTTATATATCACGTTTAGTTATATAGTATCAGTTATATAGTATCAGTTAAGTATCTAAGAAGCCGTTAATAAAAGGTTAACCATTGATTAACCTTGCAATCCGTGGCGGTATACCGGTCGCCAGATACAAATGATTTTTAATTATGTCTGGTATTCTAAGTCTTGAGAAATTAAGGACTTAAGAGCTATTCAGTTGAGAGTTAGGTACATATTACTAGCGACATTTTATATGACATCTTTATATGTAAGGTCGTTTGACGTTGTATTGTCATCATCAAGTCATATCTCTTCTTCTTCTTCCTAGCCTTTATTATTCCCAAGTCACTTATGGTCGGCTTTCTAGTCTAACCGGATTTAACTGGATATTAGCTTTTACACGAAGCGACTGCCATCTGACCTTCGCAACCCGAAGGCTAACGATACCCTAAGGCTAGACCAGTGTCAGGATATTAGGGGGCACTGACTTACCAATAACGACTGCTATAGTTGTTCATGGCAGCCGGGACGGATGGCTTAACGTGCTCTCCGAGACACGGAGCAGGCAATAATTGTCAATCAATACGCACATAATTTCGAAAAGTCATATAACTTCCGAAAGTCAGAGGTGCGCAACGTGGGTTCAAACCCGAGACCCTCTGCATTGCAGTCTGTTGGTCTCCCCACTGAGCTATCGCTGCTCTATCGTCAAGTCATATAAAATAGTTTATAGACAGAGGCATTGGGAAAAAGAATGCTGTTAACAAAAGAGTAAATAAGCTCTGCATTATGCCAGCAGCGTCTTGAACTATGGCATAACTGTTGTTATACCGAGAAGAAACCTGTGCCCAACTGCAGTGAGTCAATTTATAAGACAGCTTTGTTTATTATAACTCAACCCACGTTCTCTTGTTTACTGATTTTTTTTTTTTACTCGTCAAAATGACCACACTCCACCTGATGTTAAGCAGTCGTGTGGTCTAAGAGCAGTGGCCTCCACATCGTACCCACAGCATGTTGAGGTTTCTACTTTGACGGCCTGAGAAGATGCTTTTTCACGCCCCGCTTAAAGAACCCAGGATTGAAGGAAGAAGGAAACACGTGCCTTGGCAGAGAATTCCATGCCTTGGTCGTTCGGCAGAGATATGAGGACCCAAACTTTTTGGTACGCGCTCTAATCGACTCTACCGTGTAAGTAAACTATTGCTATATTTTCATATCGTTCAACGACAAGGCTCAAAACCAGGAGTGAATAAATCAGTCGCCATTGCTGAAGTCAAGGCGTTGGCGTAAGATATCTAATACTGCGTATAAAAGGAACCAACAACTGCTTCATAGACCCAAGAAATATAAACCAAGGTACAGCAATGTAATGATCCATTTAAATACAATTTAATGCCACTATCACTATCCTATTAATATAAAATAATAAAATTATTTATTGACATACCATGTATGTACCTACTAATTTAATTAAATTTTTATTCTTGACTGTTTTTCTTGTACCTATTTAAATTATGTCGTAGTCTTTATGTACTTTTTTCAATAATCTATTTGTATTGTTTGTATTATGCATCTAGAATTAGTAGGTACTTATAACATGTAAGCGCTTTGGTCTAAAAACTGTAACCTTATATTGTTACCAATAAATTAATAAATAAATAAATGAATAGGACGTATGTACCATACACAAATATGCCAACGTTAATCTAAATGATTTGGACAACAATGTATCCATACTATCCCTTCAAAACCCACACGGACCGTAACACGGCTACATAGTTACTACGACATAGTTCTGCGACAGTATAGGTTTTCAATTAATAAAGCTCAGTGTTGCGGCGCGACAACGCAACAATCAATGTCATGTTGCTGGTATTCGCTCCGATACGCAACGTGTCGCTTCGAGTTGCCTAACAATTTGCTATTCTGTCGACAAATGATCGGGTAGTGTACAGTTTGGATATACGATAGCGCATACGAGCTATGTAGGGAGACCATTATTCTGACGGTTGTTTAAATTGCATGTTGTTTTAAAAACTAACAGTTTTATGTAACAGAAAACGGGTACTAACGCGATCGTGCTCGGTATTTGAGGAGTATAGTTTCAAAACTCGCCAAAACGATATCAGAACAAAAATAATGTTCCGATTGAATGTGAAGCTCCTTCGTTGCTTCTATCGCATTGCACTGATAGTTTTCAACAAAACTCACTGAAATTCTATTAGATTAGCTCACAAAAGTAGCAGTTTGTTGCAAACACCGCTAAAATAATCCATTTATATTATGTTTTTAAATGTTTTTTTGAGATTTACCATTATTTGGTGAAAAGTATTTTAGAGGATTTTGAAACTAAGCTACTCATTTTTGCCTTATGTTTATGAGAGCCTGGTCACAGACTGGTCTGGTCTGCTTGTGACTGCGACCATTGCAATTTGACTGAAGACCTCTGTTCCTATATCAATAATCGAGTTATTTTTGCTAAGGACTGTTAAATTTTGACATATTGTTCATGGATGTGTCAAAAATGAACTGTTCGTAGGTTAGAGTCGTTTCTTGATATAGTTACTGAACCAGAAACTTTAAGTAAAGAGGAGGGTATATAAGTAATATGCATGATCGCGTTAATACATACTTTAAATCATGCAACGAAATATGAAAAAAGTGATAAATCTCTAATTTATTGTACGATCAAAAACGTATACATGTTATAGAATACATTTCTAATCTTTTAAATGTGAATGTAATGATATTTTTTACTCAATTATATCGCAATATTAATAAAACAGACACTTAATTCAAAACTTGGAGGTTAGGCAATTTGAATTTTAATAGTGTGTTAATTAGCGATCAAATTTCGAGTTAAGTCTGTGCTCTCTTAATAAATATTAAGAGAGCGATATGTAAAGTAAACGCTCAACGTTTGACGGATTTAGATGAGACTTGGCAAACCATAGTTTTAATATACGTTAAGTTAAGATTTTCACGTTTTTGTAAGCGAGTATCCCACGACATCGTTTGAACTATTGTGGGCAGGACCCAGTCAATTATCAAAACTACCTACATACTCGTATACCATCCTAGAAGTATGAAAAAGCATTAGTTAAAAATCTAAAACTTGTACATAGGATAGGTATATACCTATATCTAATTTTACGTATTCTCTTAATTTCTTTTACAAATCAACTTCACAGAATAAGGGTTCATCAAACACTAGATTGTAAAGACTGTCTTTTTAAATTGTTGAAACCTATTTTATTACAAACAATACGCCATTTACCTACCAAGCAATTATTGATTTTTACAGGTCATACTTATTGCTTAAAAGGTTAAAAAACAATCGTGAGTCTATATCAAATTATTTTCTTCTGATTGTGAGCATTTTTTATACAGTGTTATACAAAATATATATATATATACTATCTAATTACAAGAACAATATGTCGGATGACAACAAAGACACCTTTTCAGTGAACAGTCCCTGTGGTTCCCAATTGTCATTTCATGATGTCGATGTCGGCCTCGGCCCGCAGTATTGACAAAGGGCTTTGCAGTCCGCTGAACATTCGACACATACCAATAGTTTTGATCTTTCCTCCCTAGAGACTGAACTTGAATCTAGCACGAACAACGTAAAATTTATACTATTAAATAAATTATACGTAATTTCTCTCAACAAAATTGCGTTTTTATTCTACATAAAATTGTATTTCAACAAAAAAGCCTGAAAACATTTAAATTCATGCTAGGCCCTCGTTCGTTCTATGACGGTCCTTAATTTTTATGTAAATTTTAATATCTACATAATACTGAAAAAGCGTACATAGCAAAATTGGTCCGTTGTCAGTGTGACCCGCGTGGCTCATTCATCAAAACAGTTATAATCTTGTTTCCATCACGACACAGAGACATTGAACGATATTTTTTATTCATTCATTCGTCGTTCGCTTATATTTTTTTATATCGCCAAAACATTCATTTATTTTCACGCGTTTTGAGTGAATTGTACTCGGATGAAATAAAGCTCCTATCTATTTATATGCATTAGGTAAGTTATTAAATACGAGTGTGGGTAAAATGTTTGAATAGGGTACGGAATAAACTGCGCAATATATAATACCATATCTACTAGGCATAATATAAGTAGAGCTTAAGTTCCCGAAGGAATACGGGAATAAACTAACATGCTTTGTAATTACGTACCTTCGTAAACATTGACGTGGGCAATAGAACATTTATACAATAATATGATAGAATGATTTAAAAAAACATATGATACGATCCTGTTGATATATAAACTATATATACAGCCAGACTAGTTTTTATTGCGTCCATTATAAGTGACCAACGCACACGACTGTGTTACTTTAAATAAACAAACATACATGTCTTAAAATACAGGGATGGCTTGAATTGCCACAAATATCGGTATTCTAATAAAAGCTCTCCCGCTCCTTATAAAAATAGGTCAGCATTTAAATACCCTGCCCCAACGATTCCCAAAATGCATATAAATCACGGAGAATAAACGTCTCCCAAGCTTGGACGTTGTTTTTATTGTGTTTCTAATTCCATTACACAGGAAACACTGTGTTTAATACTTCAGACGTTTTATTTACAAAATGTTCAAGCAATTGGACACGGTGCCTGCGCAATTTGATACAAAATGGGCATTTTATTTCTATTGAAAACGTTAAAGGACTTTAGAAGAAAAACAAATGTTCAATCTTCATAATACGTAACGGAAATTCCTTTTGGACTTAACGCGATGACGGATATTCTTTATCTTTGACCAAAAATTGTTGAATCTTCTTATCAATATTGTAAAATTTTTAACTTAATCAATCAAATATTTAGATACCGTTTTTAAAATATTGCCCAAATCTGAATATTTTCCTATATAAATGTTCGATACAAAAATTCGTTCATCAGTAATAGTTTCAACCTCTGCAACGATGTGGTTGGTTACTTGTTATATTTAATTAATATCCAAAAACAGTATCGTTAACAAAAGCGTTGCCGAACAGAAGCCTTTTTAAAATATTAAAATTCAACTTCAACATAAAACAATTCTGATATTAAAGTCGTTTCGAGCTAAAGAAAAACAGAAGCTATGTCGTAACCAATTAAAAAGTCTTTGTAGCCGGTACATAATTTAAACTGGCTTCATACAGCCTTTTATTGAATCTTTCTCGACTCCATTTTATAGTGGTTTTCTCTTATTAAAGTTCTGTTTTGTAGTTTTAATATTGAGATGGGTTGTTTATATAATATTGTCTTCTGTTTACGCGAATGTTATTCATTGAAATTAAACTACTAGTAGTTTAATTTCAATGGGTTGTTTATTTTTATTCAGACAACGCTCTGAAATTAAATTAAGGTTATATTAAAATAGCATACGCAACAACCTATTTTTAATAGATTGCCACAACCATTATTTTTTACTTGGCTGCTACGTTAAGACTGAGATTTTATTTAATTAACAATTTCTAGGAAAGTCAAGTAACTGAGCCTTATCTAGTAATGTTAAAATTCCTATAATTACTATATTGACGTAATATTCAGTAGCAACAAACTGCTTCATACTACTGAATATATACTAATGGATAATAATATCAGCCCTGTATTAAACTGTCCCACTGCTGGGCACGGGCCTGTACTGATTGTGAGAAGGGTTAGGTCATAGTCCATAACGCTGGCCTAGTGCGGATTGGCAGACTTTACATATCTTCGAGAACATTATGGAGAACTCTCAGACATGCAGGTTTCCTCCCGATGTTTTCCTTCACCGTTAAAGCAAGCGATAATTACTACTGGATATTACGTCAATAATTAAACAGGATTGCCCATCAAGCATTTCCCACTACTAAACAAAATATATCTTTTTTGTATTATGTATGAGAAAACTCCTTCTCCCTAGCCTTTATTATTCCCAAGTCACTTGGGGTCGGCTTTCTAGTCTAACCGGATTTGACTGAATATCAGTTTTTATACAGAGTGGCTGCCACCTGACCTCCGCAACCCGAAGGCTAACGATACCCTAAGGCTCTAGCCTCAGTGCCCTCTAATATCCTGACACTGGTCTACCAGTGTCAGGATATTAGAGGGCACTGACTTCCCAATAACGACTGCCATAGATAATCATGGTAACCGGGATCGACGGCTTAACGTGCTCTCCGAGGCACAGAGCAGGCGATAATTGTCAATCAATACGCACATAATTTCGAAAAGTCGTATAACTTCCGAAAGTCAAAGGTGCGCGACGTGGTTTCGAACCCGAGACCTTCTGCATTGTAGTCTGTTGGTCTCCCCATTGAGCTTATGTATGAAAAAATATCACGAGTAAATTGTCTAGTGACCAAAAACATTCTGATTGCTACTCCTCTGTTTCGACGCACGTGATCGTGATTTTTAAAATCGATTGTTATTGTATGCAATTAACTTTTTACTATAAGTACTCGTCCTATGCCATTTGCCAATTAAACATGAAAAACCTACAGGAATAGCTATCTAAGTGGAAAAAGGACTATCTCAGTTCATAACCGAAGCAAGAGATATATACCTGGATCGTAGTAAGAAGAAATTCGTATTTTCTGCCTACATCAAGATAGAAGCATAAGTCTATGTAGCGATGAAATTTCATATGAGAAACAGCTGCTTTTAAGTTCTATGCTGTTATTGACTGTTATCGAGAAACATAAATCCATATTCACAGGCTCTATGAACGATGCATTCGAATTGAAAAGGTAATTGTGCGGAAACCTACTGAGTAAACTGAATTTCGACAATATGCCACTATTTCTGCTTTGATCGGACAGAGATGGTTTTCTGCTGGGAATGAGCTCCGATGACATAAATTGCATAGAAATACGCATTTAGCCCGCCATTTGAGTAATTTAATGTCCGAAGCATGATAAAAAACGATGACTAATGCAAGCTCAGCGCTGTCTAGAAAACCCTAGCTCTTCCATTGTTTCTGGATACAGTTCAAAAGTTTTGTCTTATGATTGTTCAAGTTTTTGCTGGAAAAAGACTATTATATGACTTTGCCTAATATTTATTTCCTATGATACATCACAAGGTCGACTTGCTGCTTGCTTTACAGGTTTGACCGTCAGTAGATCATCGATGTTGCTGCTGAAAGAGCTTTGTTCAAGATCAAGAGCTGTTAATACTTGTAAAAGATGCATAAAGAAGTTATCGGCAGTATTTTTTTAAACGCAATACCAATAACCACAACTGGCAAAGAAAGGTATCTGTGGTCTAAAATGTTTCATGTATTTTTCTAAAAAGCCTTGTTTTCTTTATAATTAATATTTTAAAATATAGCTGCAAATAAAATAATCATTTAGACTATTTTCTTTACTGAAATTCTTTATTGGAAATCCTCTTCATCTCTTTTAATAGTCGAAACTTTATCACTTACTGTTTAACGATGCAGCCATTACAATTTTAATGGTTTTTTCAGTGGCTAATTATCGGAAGCCACGCGAATTAAATGTTTATGGATAAAATATGGCTCTCTTAACCCAAGCAATTACAGCTGCAGGATTGAATTGTGATAATTGCTTTGAGAAGAGAGATTTTTATTTTAGGTATGGTAGGACGTTTCTAAACCTCCTTTTATAAATTGTGGGTGATTTTTGATTTATTAAAGTACAACCTGTCGCCTGGGGCTTCTTCTAAATATTAAGTTATATTATAGCCTTACATGCTTCTTACATGTATTTCAATCTAACCTCCGAATTTTATTATTTTAATATTAATATAATTATTTACTCATACTATTTACCTATATAAAATCAGGAGCGCAGATATTTGCTAAAACAGAAATATATTTAAAAAACAGAAGTAGAAAGCGGTGCAGGCATCCCGAATTTATCTATCTACTAGCTTTTGCCCGCGGCTTCGCTCGCGTTAATTTAGAATTTGACAATCAATTCGGGTTGTACTCTGCTTGTAATAATATAATTCAATCATGATTCGAAAGACACGTGGCGTCATCTATTTGTCATAAGAACGTTATTATTGTTTTCCTCGGGAACAGTAACTTTTTTCGGGATGAAAGGTAGCCTATGTCCGTTTCTGTACACCTGACAACGTATATGCAAACTTTCAGAATTATCAGTTCAGTGGGTTATGAGATTTTTTATTGTAAGTCATCAAAAAATTAAAAATAAAAATTTGCCAAAAAATTAAAGTTTATAATTAACAAATAAAAATTAGGAGTTGATCGTAGAGGGGTGAAAAATTGAGAGTAATATGAGATTTTTTATTGTAAGTCATCATAAAATTAAAAAAAAAATTTGCCAAAAAATCAAAGTTTATAAAAAATAGGGGTTGATCGTAGAGGGGTGAAAAATTGAGAGTAATATGAGATTTTTTATTGTAAGTCATCAAAAAATAAAAAATAAATTTTACCAAAAAAAATTTGTTTTTAATTAACAAATAAAATATAAGGGTTGATCGTAGAGGGGTGAAAATTTAGGGTTGTATGTATTTTTGTATGCTGTGTCATAAAAAAATAAAAACAAAAAATTTTGCCTAAAAAATAAAAAAATAAATTTAGGGGTGGACTACCCTTAACATTTAGGGGGATGAAAAATAGATGTTGACCGATTCTCCACCCTGGCCGACAATCACGCTAAGGATCACAAAAATCGGTCGAGCCGTTTCGGAGGAGTTCAAGTTCGAACCCCGTGACACGAGAATTTTATATATTAGATTTATTTATTCATCAAATAGTATATGGTAGGCTAGGGCATGACTATGTGTATTAGGGCTGATAGGGCTGTAAGTATTTTAGGGCTCTGTAGGTTCTTGTCATATAATTGTGATACAGTTCGTTACTACTAAGGTGACGACTGCACATTGGTCCTTCGAGCGGGATTCGAACGGAAGATTTATTATGTATATATTATTCATAGAACTAAGCAAAGCAAATGACTTTGATCTTAAAGACAAATATTGGTGGCATACCAAAAAAATGGTTCATTCTAATAACACAACTATTTATTAAAGGCTAGTATTTAACTGCACAGCAAAAAAATACTAATTGCGCAGCAAAAAAAGTTAATTGATCAGCAACTCATGGCCAGCAAACTTTAAAAAGATCAAATTAAGTCGATGGACCTAGTTTTGGGTGAGTTTAAAAAAAGGAACCTAACATAACCGAACACTTCCGAGACGGAATGCAGTGATTTGAGGCGTATAGATGCTCGTTATGCTGTGCAATATTTGCTGACCAATTAGTATTTTTGCTGATCATTATATTTAATCCCTTTATTAAATAGACCTATACACATCTGAATTACTGAAAGCACACATACTTATATGACGATACCGATCTGCATCCATATATGTATATATGTTTAAGCTATATGTAGGTATCTATATCATGTAAATTTATATGCTGAATGATAATGGTAATGTTAAATGGTTTTGATACGTTGCTTGTCTGGGTAATATTCTATTACCAATCACTAATGTACTGTTTACAATCATATTGTGTTATATTTACGTGAAATTTATACATGGAAATTAAACTACTATATACAAATTTTATCGCGTTGTTAATTTAAAGAATATATCATATTTTTACATAATTTTGTACTACTACTGTTAAACTGTACAACTATTTAAGCTATTAAATTAGGTTTACAGTAGTTAATTGTTTCAAAATCATGTAATAATAATGCTTATCATGATGAAAAAAACTGGTTCGCCTGACTGTGAAGTATGTGGAGTTGTGGAGGACTTACACCATTTGTTGATGGAGTGTGTCAGATATGAGTCCAGCAGAAATAGATTAGTGTCCGACTTGAATTTGAGTAGAGCTGACATAGGGATGTTACACAAAATTTTATCGTAACCTAATAGCGTGTATAATATCCTAATAATATGTATTAAAATAGTTAGATATGTGGTTAATATTATGTTTAGGCTATGACGGAACTGACATACGCTGTGCGTAAAAGTTCCAAAAAAAAGCGATAAAAAAATGCTTATCTGTACATAGAATTGAATTTCAATGTCTACAATAACTTAATTCTCATTTAAAAGACGCCTATAATAAAAAAGTAACTAGATAGTAATAGATTGATTACCAAAATACATACTACGTTACCGAAATAGATGCTTATGCATAATACAGTGTGCTTTAATACAAAGCTTAAGTGCCGATCTCTGCTTACTGGTATTGCCATTAGTTGGATTATGGATGTGGGCCAAAATATTGGTGAACCTACTTACGGATAATGATCTATTAGGTTAAGTGCACCCTGCAGCATTGCAGCAAAATTCTGCTTCCAAAACCAACCCCACCACACACATATGCTCTCTATATAATATGACATGAAGTGAAAACTTGTATCCTAGATATTTGATCGGCCTTTCGATGTCATTCCTAGAACTTCATATATTATATTACCATCGATTCCACGAACTATTATATCGTGTTATTGGAAAGCCTACAATTTCATTGTAGTTTGGTGTGGTTGGTAGGTGAAATTGTATTTTATAAAGTAATAGAGTTACCAGATAGTGACACAATTTCTATGAAATAGACTGTTTTGATACTGCACACAAGTCAAGGTTTTAGAAGATAAAAGAAAAGATACAACACAATTCACTGTTATATTTTGATATAAAAATACAGTCGATAAAATATATATTAGTAATGATTATAAGTATAAACACAAGACAAGTGTGATATCGGCTCGTCCACTGAGGATTTTGTATTATGGAAGGAATACATTTGTAAGATTTAATCTAATTTTAAAATCCAATTTGTGTGTTCACAAAATATTAAAAGCCGCTGAAATCGCATTTTAGTGTGAGGGATGAAATGAAATGTACTCTTACAGTACATTTTTGCTACATTCTAAGAAAATGTGCTGATTAGAGATATCGGTTTTTCGTAATTTTTACGTTAACGTCTATTGATTTTAATTATCTAAGATGTTATTAATAAATTTTGGCGATAATATTTCTACCTTTGTTGACAACTTACTTGATACGTTGAAAATTATGTGTCACTGTAATATAACTGAAAATTGTCGAAATAATAACACATTTTCGACTTTCAGGACAAGTCGCCATATTTTGGTACGGAATCCAAAAAAAAGACGTGTGGCACTCGGAGACTGCCGCGGTAAAGCTATTGCATAGCATTTTTTATCAACTTATGCAATTATAATTATTTATTTATTTTATTTATGCAGTATTTTTTTCCTTTGTTTTTTTGTGTTTGATATTAATTCAGGTTACACTTTTTGAGCATGGTGACCGATAAGAAAACAATTATTTTTTTTTATTAAATAAATGAGAAGTTAATATTGTTCAAATCATATGAATAATATATTTCATATTAAATGGTATTTCTATCGAATTTGAAAATAACAACGTTTTTTGGATACTTTGCAACTAGCCTGTATATGAGTTAACTTATAGTCATTTAAAAAAATATATACTTTTAATTCTATTCTGTGGCCAACTTCAACATGTAGCATTTGTGTCACAGTGAGGCGCGCGCATCTTAAAATTTCACTCTTATAATTTTTTCATAACGCGCCTAAAGAAGTATAACTTCAAAAAGTATCACCGCTGTGCCGGTCGGAGTGGGGGGTGTTAGGTTATTTTCGTTACGGAATTTCTGGATTCGGTCTCCACGCTCAAAGCCCGCGATAGAAGCTATGCAATAGCTTAAAAGTACCTTCTTTACATAACAGGATTTACAGAATTAGAATCAAGGGGTTGTGCGTTTAATGTCATCAAAAACGAAACCAGCTTTATGGGACATTTTACGGTCATGGGAGTAATATAGAGGATTTCGAACGCTCTAAAATTGAAATGTAAATACAGCTCGTTACGTAAAACCGTTTGATTTCAATTAAAAAGTAGCTAGCACACGTGTCAACGTTCGTAACCTGGTTAGGTTCACACGGCAAATAAAGTTGCGGTTCTACAGTTACATAGTCAAACAGTACAGTTTGTTAAAAATATTTGGGTGAAAAGTTGAAATTAAATTTTGGTGTACCCTATTTTTGTAGTTTAGTGTTATTATTTGCTTGAGGTGAGTAAAAGTTCGCGCGATTGTTACGTAATAAAGTACATAGTTTTGTGGTTAGTATTGTTTAATGTTAATTTATACTTTTGTAGTACTTTAGTTATTTAATATTGTCTTACGTTCACGCGAACGTTATTCATTAAAATTAAAATACTTTATACGGATTTTATCGTGTTGTTTATTTCACACTTTATTACATAAGTTTGGAACTGTTACACTACTACTATTGAACATAAATAATTTTTAAGTTTATTTAATTATTAAAACTACACATCTTAGTCTCCACGTTTCCTTCCCAGTATTATTATAATGTTTACGGTAATCGCTTTTACGCGGCTACGCTGCCGTGCTTTATAAGATAATTATTATGTTATAGAAATCGTCCACATTATTATTGATATAAAAATATCTATATCACTTTTGACTCATACATACATACATAGATTCACGCCTGTTTCCCAGAGGGGTAGGTAGAGACTACGGATTTTCATTTGCTACGATCCTGACACACTTCTCTGGCTTCATTCACTTTCATCACATTCCTCATACACGCCCGTCGGTTCAAGGAGCTCTTAACCTGGCCTTTGTCCAGAACGCCTCCGATCTGGTCGAGAAACGTTCGCCTAGGTTTTCCTCTTGCGACTGTTCCATTCACACTAGCCTTAAAAACTTTCTTTTGACTCGTAAGCAAAATATCACTTCGATCCGTCGCTCCGTTGCTGCAAAGATTGGGCAGTACCTAAGTCTACCTGATGCCTAATTTTGTAAATTGTGTTACTCTGCCGAATATAATCTTAAAACTTTACTTGGCTAGTATATTCTGTTGCTGATATAAAACTCTCGACCACCAAATTAATGGATGTGGGCGGTTACTAAAGGTTAGCAGATTATCATCAAATCATAATTTTATCATCTCACTCGAAATACGTCCACAGCTGGATATACATAGGTCTCCCCCAAGGTTTTCTACAAATGGCCACCCGCATCCAACCGCTTCTTGCGACCCTTTCCGGGTCACTCAGTCGGTCCACCTTGTGAGGTCCTAGTAGGACCCCACAAGGTAAGGGGTAGGACCGTCCTACCCCTGCTGCGTGTTCCGGTGAATTATAATTCTAATAATCATAATTTACTTACGTGTAATTAAATCGGCATAGATCTGAGTCGTTGGCAGGGGGTGCTGGGACAGCCGCCCAGTGCACGGCGCGACCGCCACTCGTTACCGCAGCTAGCAAGCGCTGACGACAGCCACAGGAAGACCACACGCTTGCACTCGCAATACCACCAGCCTGTATAAGTAAAATGGCTAATTTATATTTAAGTGAATTTAATATTAAGGTTTAGTCACAGCGATGATTAAGTTGCTTTGCTTGTGTGATAGCGAAAGATTAAAAAACACATTCGAATCTGCCTCTCGTGAGGTTTACGAGTCAATTATGGGTAGGAAAGAACACTGTTGTTTCGTATTTTCTGGAAGACGTAGGTGGTCTAGACCTAGCCTGGAGTTTAGGCTTGACCTATGTAAATTGGGGCCTATAGAAAGCTAGCAAAATGTATATGTACACCCTTTTTTGTTTGTGCCTAAACACTAGTAAACTACAGTTAGTACATATCATGTTATATCATTATATATGATTACTAATTAAATTGGCTTCTATTGCTAAAGGTATAATTAAAAGGTTTTGAAACGATTCGAGATAGTATGACTATTGATGTAGGAGTATTATTACCAAACTAAAGACTAAATATAAAACGTCTATCGTTGAATAAAAACATCGTAATGAAACCAGTGTGTCTGAAAGTTTTTTACCCATAAAGTTCTCAATGTTGTGCAAAGTTTGCGGGCCCGCATTTGGTCAGCGTGGTTGTATAGTCTCTAACGCTTTTATTACAAAAGCAGACGCGTCCCAACCATTAAACAATATATTATACTTTTATACTATAGTTGTAAACAGTAGCAACGGTAAAAATCAAATTGATTAACAATTGTAAAATCTTCCAGTCGATTTATATTTTGACTGTATCTTAAACAAATTCTGTTCAAACCTTAATACGATTGCAAGCAGCGTTGCCTACATTCGCGATAAATGACATAAATATAGTATGTGTATCTAAATAATGCATCTCAATATAGTTCGCAATTCGATTCTTGCCAATGGTGTGGTAGAGTTTGTTTGCCAGCTTAGGTATAATATTATTATTATGTGATTTTGATTGGTAAAAAATTAACAACAGACCTACGTATACGATCTAAATAAGACGACTGAAATTTAGGTGTTCTTTAAGTCCGTCGAACTATTCATAATATCCAGGATCTCTGTATTATGTAAATAAACGCG
Source organism: Catocala sponsa (assembly GCA_963564715.1). Taxonomy (NCBI): domain Eukaryota; kingdom Metazoa; phylum Arthropoda; class Insecta; order Lepidoptera; family Erebidae; genus Catocala; species Catocala sponsa. Next base: position 6,850,500 of record OY751337.1, read on the forward strand.
TATGCAGTAAACTTACTCAAGTTTAAGTGCTAAATTACTACGTACACTTTGTTCACAAATGTTAAAGCAATCAGCAACTGTACCTGCAGAGGCGTCGGCAAATTCTCGACGAGTAAATAGCATTTAGACGTCGAGTTCCAACGACGAATTCTTTCTCGAGCCAACACGTAATGAGTCTCGATCTCCTTGCCTTCAACTGCCACTAACTCCGCCTGCAACAAATGATAGAGCAATGTTACTACACGTGTCGATAATATAAACATAGAGACTTAGTTGACCAGAACGAATGATTTACGTTTGCATTAAACTTGTTCCTAAGGGAGTAAGAGATGAACTAGTCTGGCAGTTTAATTACATGTCGGATGCATTCCCTTTAGACTACATGTTATATGTTAAGCTGAATGAAGCAAAGTGTGGTTGACAATTTTATTTATTTATAATGGCAGAATACAGGTTCGGTACGGCTAGTCTTTGCACCATGACGTCATAGACACAAAGAGCGCCCGGACTCAGGACAATTATCAGTGGATCACACATTCTTGCAACAACTATGTGATCCATAGATAATTCCATCGGTCTCAGTAATGAAAAAATTGAGCAATATGTAGATACTAGTTTCCAAAATTCATATTCTACTGTTTGTCAAATAAGCATAGGCGTTATTTTAACAATAAGTTGAACATGAATTTTGGTGTGCTATATTGGTAGGATGATAAATATTATATGACTGAATAAATGGATAACCATTTATTTTTTTAGAGTTTTAGATATTACTATTTATAGGCTTTTTAGTATTGATTATCTAAAGTATCCGTAAGTTGACTTTGATTTTCTAAACATTACAAAGTGTTGCATTTTATTATTATTTAATTGATTTCGTTTTAAATGTAACCATTGTGTCCAGTATGTGTTACTAACATGTCAATTATGTAGTCTTCATAGTTGCTTTTCCGGTTTATATATTCGTAATAGTGGGATAATCAAAAATATATTAACATTTATTTTCATAGAAATTCCAAAATATATTGTCTGAGTACTTATGTACTCATGTACATATATATATATATATATATATATATATATATATATTTATACGACTTTTTAAGCGCCTATTATATACAGTAAATAACAATATAAATAAGTTATGTAATGTGCCCAAGCTAAAATAACATTCAATAAGCGAAAGTGTTTGCTATTCTTCAATCAAAAAAGAAGCAACGAGGCAAAGTAATTTTTTAACCAAATAGCCACGAGCCTCCTGCAGGAATATTCACAAAGATTCACAAGTAAATGCAATTATGTAGGTACAATGGTGCGTTAGGCGCTGCGTATTATTTAAACATACTTTCTCGCTCAAAACACATGTTTAATCTAGTTCGAGCATATATCTAGAATTGCACGTTATGTTTTTCTTAATTAAATTCATTTGTAAAATTGAGAATAATTTTACTGAAATTTATAAATAAAAGAAAATTGTTATATTAGTACTTTTTTCATTTTTTATTGTTAAAATGAAACAGCACCGGCACTAAGAAAAATTTCTGTATCGCGGGGAACTTTACAAACATTGATACAACGGACAGAAAGAACACCCAGACTCGACATAACAATTAGTGGAACACACAAATTTTTGTCCCGTGTGGTGATTGAACCCACTTCGCCAACTATCATATTGCTCTTATCTTTACTACGCGTATCACCTATGATAATATTACGCATATCACCTATGATAATATTACGCTTATCAAATCGATACGAATGCACAACATTATGTTAAACTGTTCCATTTGAAACGTCAAATATTCAACAGGCCTTTCATTTTATGACATAGATAATAATTTACATCGCAGCATCGCAAATGTACAAATTTTGAATTGTGAATAATTAATTTTGTCAGCGCCTTTACTACCATGGTACAGCAATTAAAAGTAATAAAATATTCTCCTGTTTTAGATGAAAATGAAAAATATACTACGCGCTTTTTTTTAGCGGCCTCGATGACGTAGTGGTGAGTGTAACCGACTGCCACGCCTTAGGTCGCGCCAAGTCAAACATTTGTGTGCATGGATATGGATGTTTGTCTTGGTGTTTCTATGTATAATATGTATCTTTAAAAAATATATGTATGTTTATCCATTGACATAATACTAGCTCTGCTTAGTTTGGACTAAGTTGGTGTTGTGTGTATGTGATAGAATAATAATAATAATTCAGGGGGCCCATCTAGTGAGTTGGGGAGTCACCGTCTGTCCATTCGATTGATGCTATTAGAGTATTCAGGGCAGACGCCGTTTTATCATCCATAGTTACCAATATACTAGTCCATCAAACACACATACCTATTGCCCATATATTAGAATCCATACGTAGCAATAGTCCTACGCCTGCTGCGGCTAGTGCCGCTGTAGGTGTTCCATCCCACCTTTGATTAAAACTCTCGAAGGGCCTCTTCACGTTGGACCCATGTCTCCGTGTAAGCCTCCCAAAGGGCCGGGTATTTTCCTAACGTATTAGGAATATACCCGTGAAAGAGAAACAAATAATAATAATATTCTACTACATACACACAACACCATCTAGCCCAAACTAAGCAGAGCTTGTAATATGGGTAATAGACTGTGGATAAATATACATACATACCTTTTTTTTTCTTTTTTGTAAATACATACTTATTATACATAGAAACACCCAGACCAAGACAAACATCCATGTTCATGCACACAAATGTTTGACTTGTGCGGGAATCGAACCCGCGACCTCAGGCGTGGCAGTCGGTTACACTAACCACTACGCCATCGAGGCCGTCGATTTATTTTTATTATTATTTTGATTGCGCCTTCGGTGTCGTGTTATAAGTTTATGTTTATGTGTAGTATTCACAGCTATTCTCCTTTCGGGCTAAATATTTGTAGTTTTTACAATAAGGATATCGTGGTATTTAGTAACAAGGAGTCTAGGAAATAGTAATAGGCTAGTCTAGTTTCCTTTCATGAAACTGAAAATGTAGCTACTGAAATATAGTCGTATATCGTCGGAGATATATGTATAGTCTATAAATATATATTAAAGCCTATACCTACATGTAATATGTGCATTATATAATGCGTTGTAAATTAACAATATTTCATACTATCAACATTAGTAATATGAAAGATAGCTAATCTACAAACCGTTATCTGTATTTATGAAGGACATTGAACAAAACTACCAATAACATACATTTGTGTGCATGGGTGTTTCTATTGTATAATATGTATGTATTTACAAAAAAAAAGTATATGTTTATCCATTGTCTAGTACTCAAAGTACAAGCTCCGCTTAGTTTACGCTAGATGGTGTTGTGTGTATGTTATAGAATATTATTATTATTATAATAATTGTTAATTCAATCATTTGTTATTTAACAAACTGCATGTTTTGCCAAATTATCGGTTAGCTGGTATTATAATAATTATGTAGATGCTAGTGAAGTCACTCATCACTAAACAGATTAGAATTGATTGAACAATGAACATGCATGTGTCTATTTTGGAACCTATGCATATTAATTATTAATAGCTGAAGGTCAAACTTATGTATTATTTAACACAAATTCAATAATTTTTCTAAAATATACCTAATCTTTTTGCTTTACTTCCGAGTAATGTTTATTTTACTTTGCTTTGTAGTTCTATCTTATCTTTGTTTCAAGATAAAGCAAAAATAATACTGTACAAGATGGCGCGTAAAACGATTGTACAAATATGCTTTGTATGATATACTGTAAGTGCACTGATAGTCTAGTGGAAGACCTTTAGACTGCCATGCCACTATCGCTGACTCTATCGCTGCACGTACAACACAGCCTTGGTATCGACGCACCATCACGCGTCACTGATTTGTCAAAGTAAAAACATCATAAGAAAGATTGCATATCTAAGAGTTCTCAGTATGGTTGGCAAAAATATGTGACGTCTGACAATCCACACTGGGTCAGCGTAGACTATAATGGTCCAGTTCTTCTCACACTGAGAAGTGGCCTATCAGTGACATAGTTTATATACAGTGCTGTATGTATTGTAATATATCATTTTCACTACTTCAACCAGTGATACTGAAAAAAAAATAAAACTTCAGAATTCTTTAAACAATACGTACATTTATTTCATGTATATTATTATCATATTATTTGCATTATACATCCTGTTGATAATATATTGTATTTCCTTTCGTAGATATATTTTCCTCTTTTTAGCCACAGTTAAAAGTGCTTTCCTTAGTCGCTCGTGGCTTTGACAAATTAAATTGTATTACGTCTTGACATTATTCTCCATCTAATGAATACGTTGTCATTCTCATTTATCAATGTTTATAATGCTAAAAACTAAAAAAATAAAGTAATGTTAAACATAAGATAAAACCAGTATACAATAAAACCTACACCTTTAAAAATTATTACTAATAAATTAAACTCTACATTGAATATACAAAAATAAACATAGATCTAATACAAGTTACGCTATAAAAAGCAAAATGGTTTATTATTTTAAAATTAAACGTAAACAAAGAAAATACGGAAACCATTAACTAAATTTAAAGAAAAGCTATCCATAAAGAAAATTAAGATAAGAAATTATGTATTCGTTTTAAAATTGTAAACATCTATCATAAAAAGAATAAGAAAAAATACCTACGTCACTTAAAGCATTGTTAATTAAAGTCAAGGTAAAACCCAAACGTCAATTATCTTTAGTGCATTCTATTGTTTTCATAATATTTGATTACACTTCATTCCGTGTTTTCAATGTTTATATTTTCCACCATGGCACTTAAATTGTCCTGTGGTTGTTCAGTATTTTCCTCGGCCATCGTTTCTTCAGTTTGACATGTATTCTCTTGGGTAACAGTATTATTCTTTTTGTATGGACAAAGCATCCAGCGTCCTGAACGCCTGCAATAAGGACGATCATCACCAGTACATTTACATTTTGTACAATTAATTACACCTCTCTGTTCTTGGTCATTGGATGTTTGGTTATTCACTGCACTGTCATCATTTTGAACGCGCTGGGTATTATTCTTTAGGTCATCTTCGGTCAGATCAATAATGCACTGGGTTTTGTTTTTTCCATAGCGTCCACAAGGCCCATGACGGCGATGGTGATGGTCGTGATGACCATGATGATGAGGCCCATGATACCCGTGATGATGGGGTCCATGATGACCATGGTGAGGTCCATGATGTCCGAAAGGATTGTGGCGTCCATGATGCCGTCCATGTCCATGTTTCCCAAAGCGTCCAAACATACCGTGACCTCTGTGTCCATGTTTATGCATATGATGTTTGTCTCCACGTTTATCTGACTCCAAAAACTCAACAAACATTTTCACCAATTCCAATTTTTCTTCACTGTTTTGGTCTCCTTGATTTAAGTTCAAGAGACTGGTGAAATCAGCCATTTCTTTACTAAAATGTTGGCTTCGTACTCGCATTTTAAAGAACGTATGTAGCACTATTAACAAAAGCTGGCGGCTTGTTTATGTGACACAACACTCGTTGAAAGCCTTTATATACCTCTGACCAACGTGAGTCATGGTTAAATATAGACTTCTATAGACGTTGATAGCGGTATAATACGTGTTATTGGAATTTGAGCCTAGTTGTTTATACCCTAGTGTTGATATTTACCTGATTAGATTGTTGATACTTATTATTTGATTACTAACAGTAATGCGGCTTCACAACGACACGGGAGAGTTGGTTTAGGTATTTTACAGTTAAATCGATGCTATTGTTTATATTTGCAAATGTTAACAAACAATGTCTAGTGCAGAACTAGTAATGTGTAATTCGAATTGATTGATCGTATTTCTTCAGCTCCTTTATAAGTTCAAGATGTATGACTGTTAGAACTTATTGAACTTAACCATGCATCTTGAACTTTAGACGTGACATTTTTATTAAAGAAAGTGCACAGTTCATATAAATATATATTATACACACATTGCACAAGTATTTCACAACTTGCGCAACAAAATATCACAATATTGTGAAATGTTTCAGCGAATTTGTATAATATTGTGCAATCATAAATCATAGACATTCAAATATCCTGTTTCCCAGTAATGTATATGTAAAATATGGGTTGATATGCAATGCATCCGCGCTGTTGCGAAATATGATTCATCCAAAAATTGTGTGCCAGGAACATGTAGCATTTCTACACTTGAATATAAATGTCTTATTTCGTATGATAGTTACTTATCATTTTGTTGCCACGCTCAACCTTATATGTATGTATACCCACTATTGTATAAAGAAAAATATTTATGGATGAAGTTACTGCATACTCCACTGAGACCACTGGAATGCCACGTAGTGATCTCGAATTCGATCTCGCAGTGTGCGCCTTTAACTTTTTGACGTTATGTGTGTAATAGAAAGTTATTATCACTTGCTTTAACGGTAAAGGCAAATATCGTGAGGAAACCTGCGTGTCTGTCAGATGTCCATGTTTTAGCAGATATGTAAAGCCAGCCAACCCGCTCTATGCTAACGTGGTGGATTATGGTATAATTCTCAGGAATAATAATATATTTAGGTATATAATTTTCAGTATATAATAATTGTCAGTAGCAGTGAGAACGAACTGTGGACACGAAGTTACAAAGTGTGTCCAATAAACGGTATTAGGTTCGCTTCTAACAGATTTTCGAAAACAGTTCTCATTGTACTGTTGGTATACGCATACGTGGGATCGTGAGGACCTGGGTTGGATTTGTAGATCCGGTAAGGTGTTATTGTATTTTTACTAAGGAAATTCTTAACAGCCGCATGTAGACTAATAATATGCTCAGAAGACGGCAATAGAGCTTATTTCGTGATAAATCATTGCTGATTAAATTTGAGTATGACTAATCCTACATGAATAATTGTGAGTAGAGGCGCACAATCAATATCTATGCTAGTCAATTAATGACGCACAGGTCGCATCGCCACTGGTACAACGCCGATTGTTGTGGCTTAGAATACCACACCGGACAAAAAATGTGATCCACAAATAGTTTTGTCATAATAGTCGGAGTGTTCTTTGTTTCCGTTGTGTGTGAATTTGAATGTTTGTAAAATCTTTCGAGATAAAGGAATTAATATTTCTAGTGTTGGAGTAGACTATTAAAAAAGAAATGAATCTGCTTAAGTAGGTAACACCACTATTACGAATTTGCTGTATCATTTTGTAAACACATACTGGCGGTATTCAGCTAGGTTTAGGAATGTGCTAAGATGTCATGATCTTGTATGAATAGATATTAATCCCATTTTATAATAGTCAGGTCACAGAAGAACTTCTTTTGAGATTAAGGATACGCCTATTAGGTACGTATTGTAGATTAATTTCTTATTTTCCTCGGGTTGACGGTAACCGATTGCCTTTGTTTGATTTCATTTTGCTTGTAGTTTAAGTTCATAGACAAAATAAAACGAACTAATCACAATGCCTTTTACACAACCACATGAAGTGCAAATGCTAGAAGAATCGCATTTATATGTAAGTTGTATCTTTTAAAACCACAGAACATAGAATATGCGCGCTTCGCTGTTCTGCGCGCGACTGCTATGACCTGCTGCTCCTTGATGATATGCTTAAAATACAAAATAATCAAGTTATTATATAAAAAATGACATAAGATAAGCAATAAAAGAAATCAAATCGTTTTCTCTGCGATATGTAATTTTCCATAAAATAGGCTTTATCGTAATAACGTACTAACATAAAAATAGCTTCTTACGTTTGACTCTATCACGTGTGAAATAAAAAACGCTTAATACGAAAATCTATAAAAATATAGGCGTAGTCCGTTTATTGATATTGAAAACCCTTTTTAGAAGCAATGTCGTAAATATTGAAACCCTTGAGTCGCGTGGTACCCGCCGATACTGAATTTTATTACATTTTATTTTTATATATATTGAATTTCACTTATTCTGTGAAATTGAGATATTCGTTTTGTATGTGTTGTGGATTTCGGAGTAGGTGTCTGTGTTATTTAATGGACTGATGGCCCCGAGAGGATCCAATATATTTATTACTAGATGTTCCCGCGGTTTCACTCGCGTTTATGGTTACTGCACGGCCCCCGTGGGTTGTAGCGTGATGTTATATAAGCCTATATATATCCAATACTAAAATAATTTTTCTATTCGAACCAGTAGTTCCTGAGATTAGCGCGTTCAAACAAACAAACAAACTCTTCAGCTTTATAATATTAGTATAGATAAAAAGTTTTGTAAATTCATCGGGTTCTGTTAAATGTCGAAAGAATATTGATGGATATGTAGAGTGGATATCGATAGTGTAGTGGACTAAATTGTGACCTAATTATTCATTATTAATGATGAGGGAATAACTTGACAAACCGTGTGTTGTAGGTTCAATTTCGCGCGTGCATTGTATACAAGTCCAAGTGCATACAAGTCCAAGATTTATATCTTACTAGATGTTCTTGTGGTTTAACCCGCGTTTATCGTTATTACGCCGCCCCCGTAGATCATAGCGTGATGTTATATAGCCTATATCCTTCCTCGATAAATAGGCTATCCAATACTAAAAGAATTTTTCAAATCGAACCAGTAGTTCCTGAGATTAGCGAGTTCAAACAAACAAACAAACTCTTCAGCTTTATAATATTAGTATAGATTAATGTCAAAATCAGAAATCCAATAATAATAACTCTTAGAGTTAGTTGTTTAGGTAAACATTTAATTTTAGACTGAGTTAAAATAAAATAATACTTAGACATATTTTGAGGTACTAAGAATACTTAGTGTTGAGACATACCTACAACTTGCCGGTGCCTGAGGCGGGGACTGCGGAGAGTGGGGCTTACGACACAACAGCCATTGACCCATACGGTGTCCGACCAACATTCAGTCAGCTGAGATGTGCGCTAACGCATCGTCGTGTTCGCGCTCTCAATTTATATACATTATCTTACGTTTTATTTTATGTACCTAAAAATATATTAAACCAAATTAAATACAGTCCACTTGTTTTCTTATCAACTGCACTATCGTACAAACAACAAGTCTATAGTCTTGGGGTCGACACAAAAGATCCCACTGGGTCGAAGTGTCGCCGGTCTGTACTGACTGGCCCCCACACACAAGATAAGATAAGTCTATAGAGGACAATATGTTATATATTGATAATACTATTATTACCTACTATTATAGTTGAGATAAAATTTATTATTATAAAGGAATAAAAAGTTTTCAATTTCAAACGATTTTGAAACTAAACCTTGTAAAGATAAAACACGTGATGTATTCATCTGGCCCTGGCACGATGTTCGATTTAATGCTGACATAGAACACGTGAACTACGCCCGGCCGGCGACGCATTATATTACTTAATTCATTAACATCAGTTAGAGTACTTTTTGGAACCGTCCCGACCGGACGCATTCACAACATTACCTAACATTTTAACATTAACATTTAGGACATTTAGTTTAGAACAGTTTTATGAACAGTGATAGTTTTAGTGTAAACATTTTATATACCAGTAAACGGATATTTCTTACTATAACATCTAGTATCTTAAAGATTTCCGAACGCATCCCCAACAGTACCTAAACCTTATAAAAATCCTAACCAAACCTAGCGCGCACTGTGTAGGTACAGAATATTTTCCGTAATAATTTCCACAAGACTGGTCATAATTATTATTGAACAGAAAAAGGGCCGCGTGTGCTGACTTTATGCTTTTGGCACAAATATTAAGCTGTAGCGATAATAGACTTATATTTTTTAAGAGAGCCTTTGAGCAGATTTGTTATATTCATATAACTTTGCCGTCTAGAAATACATCTCAAATAAATATTAAGGTCATTAAACATCAGTTTTACGCACGAATTTACTATTATTGCGAGTAGTACCTATTATTGCGAGTTTTTAGTTTAAAATCGACAAAATAAAACGTCATTTTTATTCAATTATCATTACTGAAGCAAATGCACAATGTTCAAATCTTTATATAAAAAAGCTTATTCTTTGACTTACACTGGAAGCACTTAGTCAAAAGGGGTCCGTGCCAAATTTACTGGAAACCAACTTCAAAAGAAATCTGTTTGGCGCGGGGTCTGGGGACACACAATGGTCAAACTGAAACTAATTGAAAAAATAGAGGGAAAGCTGCACTTTGAATAAACGTTCAGTCACTTGACTGTGAGACTTTGAGGGGTGTTCCCCTATGCAGTTTTATTGAAGATAAGTGGAAAGTTGAAAAGTCACGTACATAGAAAGATTTTTTTTCATCCTAGGGTTGTTAACATCGTGGTGACGATCGATCCAAGTTAAGCATCGTGGACACAACGATGAGTGTTGATGTTTTTTTGTATGTAATAATGTTTGGTCTTAGATGACCTTGACAACTTTACGCGGACTATAGATGAGCACAGAAGGCTTAAAGAATAAGTGTCTGTTTTAAAGATGATATTATATAATTATCATTTGAAAACGAAAATATTATTATTTTTGTGTTAATGTAATCCATATTGAATTAATTAATTTTTTTTTTGTCACTTTTGCCTGATGCCATAAAACCTTTTGATGGTAAAAATATAGAGAGGACTATATGAATAATATGATCATAAATATATATTAAATATTTAAAAGATGTATAATTGGAGATTGAGGAATATATGTTTTTTTAAGCACTGAATTACCACGTTGATTTTTGTAAGGATGTATTACGTCAGCGAGGGACTACGACTGCATCGGAGTCAGCCACCACAATGTCGATGTGGAAATTCATCTTAACATACTAACAAGTTACTAACTTGACAATATAAATATTACTTTGTGTTGAAGAGGTTATATGGCAGTCCTTCATGGACATTTTTTATATCTTTTCACTACCCAAAAAAAGCAACCCCAAAAACGAATTAAAATAGAAGAAGATAAATATTTTAAACCTGAAATGATTTGGAAATATATTAAAAGTATAATAATGCAGCGATAGCCCAATGATAGAGTATTGGACTTGCAATCCTTAGGTCGTGGTTCGCACTATTGCATTACCGACATGAACCCAATCCTAGCATAAGCATTCTAACTTAGCTGAAAGGTTTAAAAGGAATACTAGTAATTCGTAACCTCTAAATAAAAATAATAAACATAAACGTTAAAAAGAAAAAGGTACACTTATGTAATGTATGTCCGTTGAACTAATTGAATAATTAGACTCAAGCATTACTTGAACTGCAAAAACAGATTCCTCATTTAAGTTCCTACGCGCTGGTGTGAAAGGTTAATTCCACTTAGAATTCCTTTAAATGTTTGCTGAAAATAGAAAAGGAATACTCTTTATCGAGAATGTTCAGTCGTTAGTAATACGCCAGTAAGGAGCTTTTAAAAGCAACAGAAATGTGCCAAATAGTTTTTCACGAGGGAGATGCAGGATATTCGTGGACTGTTTTATCTGTGCTGTTTTGCAAACTAATGTATTTATAGGGGCGGTGTATGTGTGTCATAATGTAACGTGAGACAGACAAGGTGTGGGAAGATTCGTATCTCGAGCCAAGTGCCACTGCCTGTTTCTTTTCTGGGTCAGCATTGTTTTTGGCTTGAAACATTTAGTCTCTACAATGGGATTTTTACTTTTTATTTATACTTATAATATGGCCTGATTTTAAAATGTATAAATGTATACGACATTATCATGTGGTAGGGTAGGATATGGTAACAGATCCTTTTTCTAAATATATGATTAAGAGGTGTGTAACGTAATCACATATTGGTTTGGTATGGATTTATATTAATATTATATTATTTATTGCACAATTGTGTAGATTAACAAATTAAATTAATTACAGAACACAAACAATAAAATATACCTAGTTTCAACAGATTACCCATGTTGGATATTTTTACAATAGATCTCAAACTATAAACAAAAAGACAAGATCAAACAGATATTTATTTACTATTATAAATTACTGCAGTGTATAAAATACTTTATTTACAAGCCATTTATTTAAATGCCTTTTAAACAATGTTCCATTTAATTCTTTAATAATGACTGTAAGGTGACACAAGTACCTTTGGTATTTCTTATATTTGGAAAATTTATACAACATAATATATATTTTATTTTTACGTTATTTTGCCTATTATTTTCTTCGTATTAGATTTACAGTTAAAGTATTTATTATTATGTTATTTCTAACAAATTATCATAATTTCGATATAAAGAGTGATTTTGAAATCGTGTAATTCCTTTTAACCACGAATTCTACTGGTGATAGAGAATAATCCTACTTATTTCTTTTTATTAGAATTAATTTTTCTGGAAAATTAATGTATCTTTTTTTTTCGTGAAATGGTTTCAGATAGTAATATGGTAACCACCCGAGGCAATTTTTTTTTTTTTACTAATAAAGAAAAATAACATCAATAATAATTAATGTCGTAAATAATAACGGGCGGTCCTTTTTATTTCCCCTTATTATTTACGACACCACTTATTGTTATGTTAGTTTTTTTAAATTAGTAAAATATTGAGATTGTGTCGGGTGGTTAAAATATGACTATCTGAAACCACTTCACGAAAAAAAAATGGGTACATTAATTTATATATACCACGAGTAGAATGCGTGGTTAAAAGGAATTACACGATTTCAAAATCACCCTGTATAAATACCAGTCATAGTAACTAATATGTTTGACCTTAAAATAATATTATAGACTATAATAATATTACTAGTATTTTTTTTTAAGAAAATCATTGTCGTCTAATTTTATATTAAGTTCTTATATGAATAATTCTCGCTTTGTCTTGCGGCGTCATTGTTTAGTTCCTTTGCGAAGTTAATTCAAACTTCAATTTAAGTTGCGGAATAATCGCTGGGAGACAAAACTGAGTACTTGCAGCGAGTGGTATAAATGAGATATGAAGTAGTTCAAATGCTTCTTTTACTTATTTCATGTTGGCGCTTTTGTTCGTGTAGATAGTTGTGAAATACTTCATCAAGCCGAAATTTTAGATAGAGAAAATAATTTTAAATTTTCTTGACATATCTAATGGGTTTCATATTTACTTTATTAGCGGCTTAGGGTGTTTTATAACTTGCGTATCTTATCATCATTAACGTCAATCTAATAATCATCGTTAATCTAGCTATATAAATAAAAAAATAATCTTAACTAATATAATATAATATAATATAAATTCTAATCTGTGTTTGTTTCTTTGTTACGCTTTCACGCCTTAAATTTTCGACTAATCATCATGGAATTTGGCACACATGTTGTCAGTGTACATAAAAGGACATAGGGTAGCGTTCATCTGGAAAAAGTGCTGTTTTCAAGGAAAGCTAGTAATTTGTAGGTATAATATAAGGATTTTTCACAATGCTATAATAGGGTATTGACAATGCTATACTTGAGGTAGTTACAGCATTGTGTATAATCTATTATAAATATAAGCTATTTTGAGAGCTGGACCGTGTATCGTGTAGATCATGCGTTGTAATCGCACGCTAAGTAAATTAGTGTTTCATTTTAACATATTTGCAATAATAGACATAAAGCCATAAGATAGGTAGTATAGTTCAATGAAACGAAAACTGATGTTTAATGTAGCCTTTCAAATGGTGCCTATGGTTAAGATATACGCATTGTATCACGCTTCCTCACTACGTGCCTGTACTAGCTGATAAGGAGCCCTTGAATACAACGGGCGTAATAATTACAATAAAATATTTAGTGAAAGCCTTTGTCTTGCAGTGGGTGAATCTACCGATAGTTCTGTATTGCATATGTTTTTGACGTGACAACGTCTAATAAATCGATGAACGCCGGCTGCACGCACGGAAAAGGATGACTCATTGTCCCTTTACGTTCATTGTCCCGTTACGCTCATTGTGCTGTTACGCTCATTGTAACGTTACGGGAAATAAATTTTGTTATGACGTTGTCGCGTTAAACTATCTTCCGTAAACCGACTTTACAGACAACCAATTTTTTTGACGTGACAACGTCTAATAAATCGATGAACGCCGGCTGCACGCACGAAAAAGGATGACTCATTGTCCCGTTACGCTCATTGTAACGTTACGGGAAATCAATTTTGTTATGACGTTGTCACGTTAAACTATCGTCCGTAAACCGACTTTATTTTTTAAAGATGACGCTCGTTCGCTTCTGTAGGTAATTCCTATATCGAGAGACTTTACAAATTTACAAAGAACGGACGCAAAGAATACCCAGTTGCGAAAAAATCAGTTCGTGAACGACGAAATTTTTTTACCCGGATTGAACTTACAATACTCAGCACTGTGGCACTGCCTAGGCCACTACTTACTCCAATATATCAAATAATAATAATTTAATAGACTGATTATTACTTTAACACGACCTTTCATAACCGGTTAAACGCCCCGTAACTTCTATTTTATTCTCGATCAATATTCATATAAGAAAACATAATAGTGCGTTCATCCACGGACTTGGTAAACACTGCGAAAGAAAATTTTAATTTTTCTCTCTAAAATTTACGCTCCACTTCTTTATAACGCTTGATTGAACTCAGTCATTCTCTTCACATTTCAATTCATCCCCCATAATTTATATTTACCTATTTTCCTTGGAGAAAAATATAAACATAGATTAAAGTATATCCATTCCTTTTTGCTGATCGGACCCTACCCCGCACCATTACGCAGCGAGCAGTGAATAACTTACAGCTCATTTGTTTTCTATTGTTCCTTTATCGTGTCCCTTTAACATGCTTATTCTGTAAAGGCAACTTTTTTTAAATAATAATATTCACAATTCTGAAGATCTGAGATTAGTTTGCCGCTTCAATGAATTTTGCTGGAATTCTTTCGGCGGAATATTTTTGTATGTTGTTGGTGTATGCGTTTCAGAAAATATATATTATGATTCGAGTAACATTAGTAAGATAATAGAATTGAAATAATATAATTAAAATATATTCTTTTATACACTAACCCAAAAAAGCAATACATGATATGCTTTGTCATTGATTATGTATTACCCAACTCAAACGCAAAAGAAAAATAAAAGTTATTTTTGGTTGGATTATGATAAAACTTATGAAAACCCAACTTAAAAGCATAGTCTTATGAAAAGGTACACTAACGTTAAAGCATAGCATGGACAAAAACAAGCCAAATTGATAACTAAACTTTTTTAAATTAATCATAAAGAATATGCGAAGCAGTGGCCGTGATAATAATAGAAGGTGGGTCGGTCCGCCATAATGATGAGTGGAAAAAATAAACATACGTGAAAAAAGGTAAAACAATGTCAAAATTATACTTGGTTTATTTATCCTTTTCTAAATTGCGAAGCATTTACGGTCGAGTGCTTTTCACTCGATCCAAATTGGGCCTAATTTTATTCGTTCGCCGGTCCCATATTTTTAGAACTTGCAAGCGTCGCTTAACACTTTGATGAAATAAAACGTGGCTCAAATAATTATGTATGTTAATTAACCAACTTTGTATCGCTGAAAAACTTGGGTTTTACGCTCTGAAATTATACTCATTTTAAGATAATTAAGATTGACTAAAAGTATTAGTCTAGAAATTAAGGCAGCGAGTTAACAAGGGTTGTCCCTCACTCATACTATAAGTAACTTATCTGACAATCCTTTTTTCCAGAACATTCTAAGGGCAAACTTTAAACAAAATACACAAGCAAAGTTTTATAAGAGTTTGTAAACTGTCGTCAGGTTTAATGAGATTGATCCAAATTTAAATTCCCTTGAAAGTATTTACGTGAAATCCCTCTGAGATGTGTAGGAAGCTTTTCATGAGTTTTCTTTTTTTTAAGGTCCAAAATTAGTCTTACGGTTCATTGTTTAGGAGAGATAAATCGTTTAGTTGCTCTTAAAGAAATAATCTGCAGGGAAGGTGCTGAATCTGTTATTGCAATAGTTCTATAATATTTTAAATGTTTGTTTAGTGAGAGTTTCATAATATTTGCAGAGAAAATGATCATATTAGTTACATTGTAATAAACCAATTGAATGTACAGTGATTTAACACGCTCAATTACTTAATGTAACCTTGTTTGTGTCTAGATGTAATACATAGTTGATTCAATTCATATTTATACCATACTAGATTTGCCCTCGGTTTCGCTTGGTAACTGTACTTATTCTGGACTGAAGGAACACGATGTCCTTATGTACCTCTGACAAAGTGTGTGCGAAATTGCATGATGATCGGTTGAGTAGTTATGGCGTGAAATCGTAACAAACAAACTCACATTCGCATTTATAATATTAGTCAGGATTAACTGCAATGACAGTCATAATAGAATACATCTATTGATTGTGGTCACCGAATGATGACGTGTAAAGTGTGAACATATAAACAAATAATAATTACTTACAATATTGAGAAAAACCTTACATATGGTATGAATCCTAATCCTAATCCTAACTAATATTATAAAAGCGAAAATGAGTTTGTTTGTTTGTTACCTTTTCACGCCTAAACCACTGAACCGATCATCCTGAAATTTTGCATATACGTTGTCAGGTGTACAGAAACGGACAAAGGCTACCTTTCATCCCGAAAGAAATTACTGTTCCCAAGGAAAACAACAAAAACGTTCTTATGATAATAGATGGCGCCACGTTTCTTTCGAATCATGATTGATTAAATTATATTATTACAAGCAGAGTACAACCCGAATTGATTGTCAAATTCTAAATTAACGCGAGCGAAGCCGCGGGCAAAAGCTAGTATTTTATAAAAGAATCACCACATTGCTATCTCTAATTAGTTCATAAATTTACATAAATGAACATTGTAACTAATTAGAACACCTATAAAAAAGGTTTAATGTCGGCACAAATACTCAGTAAATGAGATACTTATGGGGCAAAGTAACCTATGCTAATGAAGGTGGGAACATAAAACCTAAATTGTTATAAATGGCTAACTAATTGGCATGCACAGGCCTTCGTGCTTACTTAAACGAAGATTGTTAGGGAAATAAAAAGCGAAATACTGAAAGAAATAACGAGCAGTTGTTTAAGGTATCTTATTTGACGTATTTCAGCAACCTTTATTTATGTAACTACTTATTTTAACATAGCTTGCGGTTTTGTTCTTGTATAAGATCAAATAGAATATATTTCTTTCGTATATAAAATCATAATTATGAGCTATAAGAATCATAGAAAATGGAAACGTGTAATTACGTTAAGATTTTTCGTAGTTCAAATATTGTTATTATCGTTGGATATCTCGTTGGATGATATGTTTTGACCAGGTTACACGAAGCTGACTTTTGACCACGACCGTTGTAACCTGATCAAAATTTCAAGCATATCTCGTAAAAGTAAATAATAAATATCATAATATCAATCCTGTTTGAATGTAAAACCAACATGTCTGAGAGGTCTCCACAATGTTCTAGAAGATATATGAAATCTGCAAACCTGCACTGTGGTGGACTATGACCTAAACCTTCTCGCACTGAGAAAAAGCTGCTGGTGCCCAGCAGTGGGACAGTTTCTAAACAGGATTGATATTATGATATTTATTATTTACTTTTATATGCTTGAAATTTTGATTCTGTTTGAAAATAAATAACTAATTAATACGCACATTACTTTGTAAAGTCAGTGATGAATACCTTGGGATGGAATTGGAGACCTCTGCGTAGTAGTGCATGCTGTCACCCTCTAGGCTATCACTGCTCTTCAAGCAATATGCATGATCGCGTTAATTCCCTTTACAAGAAAATACATACTTATATGTATACTAGCTTTTGCCCGCGGCTTCGCTCGCGTTAATTTAGAATGTGAGAATCAATCTGGTTGTACTCTGCTTGTAATAATATAATTTAATCATGATTCGAAAGACACGTGGCGCCATCTATTATCATAAGAACGTTATTGTTGTTTTCCTCGGGAATAGTCATTTTTTTCGGGATAAAAGATAGCCTATGTCCATTTCTGTACACTTGACAACGTATATAAAAAAAATCAGGATGATCGGTTCAGTGGTTTAAGCGTGAAAATGTAACAAGCAAACAAATTCATTTTCGCTTTTATAATATTACTAGTTAGGATTAGGATTAGGATTGTCATAAGTACAAGAGCTACATGTGCAAGTTAAGACACTTGCGTGATTGAAAGCACCGTGTAAATGAAAGACGCCAGACACCTGCACATGTATTCTATTCTATTCGCGCCTTCCACGCAGGCTTCATGCGCCGGTAATAGCTCGCGCATCTAGCCCACGCAAGCTATACGCAAATACCATATTATCATCACTAAGCATTCAACATACTATATCTAAACGGGTATTATTTAAATGGTTAGCATAGTATTGGTATTTTTGTGAGCAGAAAAATATAATCTGTGAGCAGAAATAGCTAATTGATCAGCAACTCATGGCCAGCAAACATTTCAAAGGAGCCCCGCTTCGCTTGGCTTAAGAAGGAACCTAACATAACCTAACCCTTCCGAGACGGAATGCAGTGATTTGAGGCGTATAGGTGCTCGTTATGATATATTTTAGTAAACATATTTTGCTGCCCAATTAGTATTTTTGCTGATCATTATATTTAATCTCTATCTAAACATACTATGTGCTACAATTAGTTTTAACAAAATTTTGCTATACCTATACGTTTATTAAAATATTAAATATTATAATATCAGCTCTGTTTATAAATTATCCTTCAGCATGATATGACATCTTGAAATATATAAGTATTAACATGTATTTAAGTACTTGAATTTGTCTGCGGCTACGCTCGCGTAAAAGGTTAGGTTAGGTTTCGAACAGTATGTAGTCTCTTTTCTAGCGCCCCATCCACTGCACAAGGCAGCGAGTTGGCACACCGTGGAGATTAGGTCCGTAGGCCCGACGTATGGGAGAGCCGGACATTACTCTCTCGCCTCCTCTTGCGGCGCGGGGGCACGCATCAGGCGCGCTTCCACACGAAAACAAAAAAAATGGTTTCTAACAGTGATATATGAAATCAACCCTTTTCTGCATCCATGATAGCGTGTACCTATTTAAAATTTCATCATGATCGGTTGACTAGAAAAGGCGCTAAAGCGTAACAAACAAACTAACAAATTTACATTCACATTTATAATATGCGGTACACCAGCGGCGAGACACGATAGGTTTTCAATTATTATGTCTATCATTCCAAAAATTTACAGGCTGAAGAATATAATAACCGGTAATATTGAATTACATAAAAAGAACGCAATAAATTCGACAGCACTCGAAAGTAACATTATTTCTCCTTATTACACTTGTTTATGTACTTGAGGCCCACTAGATGTATATTAAGAGTATTTATGTACTTGTTTACTTCGCTAGCGACATAAATAGACGAGTTGATGATATTTATTTCGATGGACTGTTCAACATCACGTTAATCTTTGTGAAAAGGGCTTTGATGGCTGTTTAGTTTTATCTGTGAAATAAATTTGATATAGTAATACATTTTTCAACCTAATAATCCATGAGTAGAGTCACAGGGTACGTTTTAATTAGTTCAATATTGTTCGCTTTAACGGTGAAAAAAATCAACATCAAAAACATCGTGAGGAAACTTGCATCGCCGAGAATTTCCATAATTTTCTCTAGAATTAATATGTGAAATTCAGGGTACAAACAAGTAAGGTACTAAAAATATTTAAATGGTATGGAAATACCTACAACTGCTAAGGAGGTATTGGTCTAATCATCGTAGGGTCAACACATAGATTGGAAACAACGTATAAGTACTTTTCAATATTAGGTGATAGCCGAATGATGCCGGCATTGCAGTATTGCCAGTTGTACTGCTATGTGACTTCTTTACGTAGTAATGGTTATTATTCTTTGTTTTAGGTACGTGAAAAGTATTATAGAAAATTATGTATAAAGATAGCAGGTATCAGCAAACGTTCTCTAAGAAAATAAATATATTTTGAAAATCCTGTTAATGACTATCCCGCATGACAAGCAAACGTAAAGATTGTCATAAGAATAATTATAAGGTAATTGATTCACATTAAGCGACAGTACTTTACATTTTAATTGTTAAAAAATACTTTCAGACTACATACTGGATACAAATGTCTTTTGTTCTACGTTTGCTCAAAAGAAAAGTAATTTTTCATTTCTCTTGTGTGTTATTTTGTGAAACAAAACAGAAACAACGATGGCATACAAAGTTGCTTAACCACAAAGACAGAGCAAGCAAATTAGTAGTGCTGTTATGTAACACCTACATTTGCAAAGTTTATAAAGTTACATAAATTTAAGTATATAGTATATCTCCGACGGACTAGATGGACCAGATATGTTTTTCGGTCGCTCGTATTTAGCAGTGAAGCTACAGCAGTCTACGTTTCTCGACTTTGTTCTTCTACTAAGAACTATCTTACAAAATATTCAAATACAATTTGCCTGATTTAACAGTCCATCCCGATACTTATAACAATACAATACGAATTTTAAATGCTAATAATGAAAACATCCTAACTAATATTAGATATAAATGCGAATGTGAGTTTGTTTGCTACACTTTTACGTCTTAATTACTCGACTGATTATAATGAAATGTCGCATACACGATGCCAGTGGTTCAGAAAAGGACATATGCCTTTCATCTAGGAAAAACTACTGTTTCCAAGAGATAGAAAATTGGCATAACCTACATTTATACGAGTGAAGCCACTATCACTAGACTAAAATTTTGATAATAAGAGCGTTGGTCTCTTTTGTCTCTAAACAAAGAAAAATAATTAATGTGTCACGTGACTGTTTGAGATTTCTAGACAGAAAGATAGAAGAGAATATAATTTAACTACCTACGTGTTTCTCTGCAGTAATATCAATACAACAGGGTAAAATCAAATGATAAAATGATTCCCCCATCGCAAGGTAGAACAAGTCGCACGTTCAACACCGCAGCGTCAAGTTACGAAGAAAGTTTCCTTCCTTATTGTTCAAAGACGGCACCTTACTAACAACGTGTGAAAGCAATTAATTATCACATGAAATATTCATTAGAGACAGAATTACGCGGTTTTTGTTACTAAACAAGCTGCACTGATTGAGATTTTAGTGGTTCGTGGAATACGAAATAAGGCTTAAGTGTAAAATGTAGGTTTTATTTTCAAATCAGTTTTTTGTTACGATATAATTTAACATGCATGGCGCATGTTATATTGAAAAGAACATTTAGATACAAACGCGGTAATAATTACGCGATGTCGTTTACTAGTGATATTCAAAACAAAGTCTTAAGAATCAACGTACTCATCAGAATCGTTCCTTTTCTTTGTTTTAACCTATTGAGCCGCAGGGGTACACCGGCAGCCAGACAGAGTAGGTTTTTAATTATATCTATAATTAAAAAAATTATAGGTTAAACGTTTATCGATCGTTCGATTTTGCAGCCATCTTGAATTTTTATACCCAACGTTCGCGTTTTGGGCATCATGAGAATCAGACTTATATTATGTTACATAAAGTTGAACTGTTTTGTAGACTTATAAGTAGATTTCTGTAATGTTATATTATAATGGATATTATTTGTATACTTAGATTATTTTTTATGTGTTGCAAACGTAAAAAACACACATAGCATATGAACCGTATAAATTAGGACACCTAGTAAAGCATATAAACCGCCTCTTTGTATGCGGTTACCAGCTATAATAACCTAGCAAAGTATATGATAGCTGATCTTGTATCTGTTTGTATATTAAAAGCATAGTTAATTACTTAATTTACCACCAGGCGGGCAATAAAATATCCTATAATGGACACTTTTCTACTTTTAGTGAAATGGAAACATAAAAATAAAATCATACACAAACCAAAACTACAATGAAACTTTAATAATAAAAAGTTTTGGGATAATAACTCAGAAATTCATAAACACGGTATTTATTCCAAAAATCTTGCATCCACGAGCATGGTACGAGCATAAGCGTTGACAGTATAAAACGCAGATTTGAGTCATAAAACGACAATAAATTTATTTTATTATCTCGTATAAAAGTTTTCAACTTTACGTACATACGCTTGCGCTGGTCGTCGGTAGTTGGCAAGCAACCGAGCCGTTTAAAAACAGAAGCCGGTATCAATTGAACTTTCTGTAACGAGTTGAGTCGTATTCAAATTCGATTTCGTGCCGACTGAAGTCCAATGCTATTGAGTTAAATCGCGCTAATGTAATACAAGAAAAGTTTGCCAGAAGTTCGTACATAAATGTAAAACTTTTAAGAAATTTCACAATTTTTCGAGAATACAGCAATCAGTATTTTTAAATATAAATCTTCGGAACTGTTGGAGAGATAGATCACATATAAATCGCCTATCAAATCTAAATAAGCCCAAGCGAGAAATACTTTCAAGTAGAAGATTAAAGCTAAATAACTTGGTACTTTGGTCATGCATGAGTAAGATATTTGAAATAGACATTAAGTTTTCAATAGAATGTTTAGAGCTTATATATCTTGTGCTAGAATAACTAAACCAACGCACAAGTGATGATAGTATACACTTTCATTTAATAATATGTCAACATCCAATGTTATAACAGAAAACTAATCTATTACAAAAACGTCCGCAAAAACTAATCTCGCAAAAAATTCTAGTAAAAAATATGAGTGTATGAAAAAACCTAAGCTTTTTTCAAACGGCGAAAAACGATCAATCTATATTTCAAGATTGATCATGGAATAAGCCAGAGACAAAAAAGTACTGTACTAAGTGCCTCCTTTCGCGGTATAGCTTGATTGATAGAGATGCGCTGTCAAAGTTTCTTTTTTATATCCACTCAATATTCATCTTCCTTTGTTACTATATTGAATTTGGAGTTACGCAGCTATTTTGGCTTCCTTCCTATTCGAGGCTTTCTTTTGTCGGATTATATTATTATATTATCATCTATGCGGTTCACTCGCATTTTCAGAATAAGTTGAAGTCAATAGCAAGTTAATATTGGTAAGTTACTACACGACGATAAAGTTACTTTGATATAAATATTTGGTAGGGTTTTGTATTGTTCGATGTTGTGAAAATGTGTTT
This sequence comes from Catocala sponsa, assembly GCA_963564715.1. Classification (NCBI taxonomy): domain Eukaryota; kingdom Metazoa; phylum Arthropoda; class Insecta; order Lepidoptera; family Erebidae; genus Catocala; species Catocala sponsa. Next base: position 6,873,579 of record OY751337.1, read on the forward strand.
CAGTTAATGTAAATATATCTGAAATGGCTAAGTCTTTCAATGAATGGGGTAAACGTGAATGTTTGCGTAAAAACCATTGTGACCAGGTAAGACGATATTTAAGTGCCTCATTTTTAAAAATTGCTTCATTATATGTGATCGAAAGAAGGCAACAGTGCGTTCATTGACGTATTTTTATACAATAAAACTTAGCTGAAGAAATATGGTGTGACGCATATCTATCTAAACCTTCACAGGTGTGGTTCATGTAGTTTATAAAATATTGTTTTATTGCCAACACAACTTTTCTAAAAGCGACTTTATTAAAGTCACCACATAGGTCAATAAACCTCAAAAGTAAGTTACCTTTTTATTTATTTAGTCAAGTCTTTATAACTTTTAGAATAAAATCTACAACGACTTTCCCACCCTGCCCAACTGGCGGCGTCATACTTTAGCCCAGAATATCTAAGTAGATAAAAATATAATGGAACTCGAATTTAAGAGCCATCAGCGATTGAAGTCATTAGAAACAGCTCCCTGAAACTTCGTGGGTTCGTACCCGAACTTATGTAAGCGGTACATAAGTTGCTCAGTAGTTTTACTAAGTGGTAACATCGATTGCTACTAATGTGTTTGGAAATTGTTGCTCAACAATCTTAGAGCCCATTTTAACTTTAAACAGTAGTCACGCGTTCATTTTCTAATTTAACCTTCTAAGCTTGTGTTGGATGTCCCTAAGTGGAATACGAATGGTCTTATTTGTGACCAAAACTTTACATCTGCTACTGATGTGTGGGTGAATAATTATACCTTTAACAATATTGTGATAATAAGTTTTAAACTTTTGAGTTACATGATGTACATATATGATTCGTAACGGGTATTAACACGATTTACTTGTGACCACGACCGAATCGTCAAACATCAAAAGGCAAACAATATGCATGATCGCGTTAATACTCGTTACGAATTATGTAAATATTGTAGTACTTTATTTATGGAAAATTGATCATTGATTATTATTAATAACCTATCTTTTTCTCTATTTATTTCATACAAAAACGTTAAGTAACTGCTTTTAAAATACATACATACGTCTCAAGCGGCGATAGCTCAGTGGGGAGACCAACAGACTGCAAAGCAGAGGGTCTCGGGTTCGAACCCACGTCGCGCATATCTGACTTTCGGAAGTTATATGACTTTTCGAAATTATGTGCGTATTGATTGACAATTATCGCCTGCTTCGTGCTTCGGAGAGCACGTTAAGCCGTCGGTCCTGGCTGCCATGAACATCTATGGCAGTCGTTATTGGAAAGTCAGTGCCCTCTAATATCCTGACAATATATTCGGGTTGCGGAGGTCAGGTGGCAGCCGCTCCGTGTAAAAACTGATATCCAGTCAAATCCGGTTAGACTAGAAAGCCGACCCCATGTGTCTTGGGAATAATAAAAGCTAGGGAGAAGACGACATACGAAGACTCACGTCTATATAATAATATATCCTTGATGCCTAGTTCAATGCTTTTACATGTAAATTACTACATGCAATTCGACATAGTACTTTTACAGATAATGGCATTACACAAATTTAATGTTTGGTGGTATAATAAGCCTTGCACGAGTGTAAGTGTTACTAAAAAGTGCCATCGTGACAACAATTTTACTCCTTTATATAATAGTTTCAAAAGAATTTCAGTAATTTATCCGTTATAGCAAACGATGCACGTTTTATCGATAGTAGAAGTAAAAATTTAATGTCGTTACAACAGCATTTTATTTATCTACTTACAACAAAACTATAATAGACCAAATTAAGAAACCAGACTGCAACAGACTTGAATGCATCTAATTCCCCGTTCTCGTTTTAAGACAGACATTCCTATTTCCTTTAGACGACCAATATTAGTAAGTTGCCAAGATCACCGCAAGCAAGTTTAGCGGAGTCGGCTTCGGTGCCAGACTAATTTCATTAATCTCTTCATTGATTGGATCCGCCGGCCCAGTCTTGTTGACTGACTTTTATGTTACTTCAATATTAGCCCTTAAAACCAAAAGTATAGGAGTCAAAGTTTTGAAGCAGTCACTGCCAAATATTTTGGTTGAAATATGGAAGCCTAGTGTACTTAGAAAATTGCGGTTACGGAAGAATATGAGGAAGATGACAGTGTTCGGTATTGAAAAATTATTTTATTACATACGCGTTGATTATTTATTTGAATAGAGAGAAAGGAATGATATTATAAAAAATGCAAGATATTATGACGTAAATGACGCAATTTCTTACTATAGAAAAATATACTGAAGGTAAATCTTTTTACAAATACAAATACATAAATTCTTTATAGTAAAAAAATGTGATAATACCCAGCACGCAACGTGCTGGGTTCGACGGATAAGAATGTACCTAATAATACTGACTAAAACACGTTTTTTTCTAGCACACAATTAAATTTAAACTGACTTGGCGGTGCGCGTGCGCTCTATTTATACGCGATTAAAGCGTTTCCGGAGTTTTCTAGAAACGTCATACCCGGTATGTAAACAGTACGAATATTCGAGAATGTGCCAGCGTTCTCTCTACTCTTCTCGTACGAAGTTCCATAAGATGTCAATAGGTGGCGCTGTAATAAATTATAAGCGGGCATTGCCAAGTCTTCCACACAATGCCGGGAGATGGCACTGGGTGTAACAATACAATAAAATTGTTAAGTGGAGTAAGATTTAATAAATAGTTGCAGCGCAATTTATTTCCGTAGGTTTGCAATGTATTATTCTATATTAACAACTCATACTCACTCGTACTCAACAAAATAAAGGCTTTATATATTTTTTAATATCAAATAATATATACGAAAGCCGTGTGAAATCAATCATAGGGTCTACGAAGTAGGCATTTCTTTTCTAATCATCTCTACAATATTGGACCCCATCGCAGATCTTTTTTATGTATGTCGTCTTACATAGAATCTATACATCCTATCTTAAATCGTTTCTGTTCTTGATCTAGATACTCGTAGCTATATCTAAATTTTCAAAAAATTTTAAGTCGAAAATTGTAAGAATGCGAAAAATTAAAATAATATTTCCGTTACAAATAAATGAACACTTATTATTTTATTTCATAATCCATCTAGACTGTATTAGTACCGTGTTCTGACTGATGCTAATTTAATTAATCTCACTATAGGCGAATTTCGCTGAGTTTGCCAACCGCCAGTATTACATTGCTAGCTCTCGATTTTAGTCGGTTACGTACAGCTTAGCTCCAGAATATTAATGCCACGATTTACTAATCTCGGTGTCTTATTAAAAACTTTTCTGATGGACTTGAGACTATGAATAAATATTGATTATAAATTAGAAATTGCGAGATTGAGATATAATTAATAATCTGAAGTTTCCTTAAACAAGAACATAGAATATTTTTACCGAAATAATTTTCTAAAAAATTCCTAACTTGCTTAGAATGATTTAAAACCACTTGGAATCAATATATTTTTTTAAAACATACGTATCGGTTCAAAAATATAATAATTTATTGATTTGATATCAAATACGACTCCAAACCATTCAATTAACTAGCAATGGATTCCAATAACCTATCTATCTGTGGTTTTCCTAACCAGAGATATTAATTTGGCATAAGAACCGTACAAATTATATCAAATTGTTATTGCTAGTACGTCTCATGTTGGGAATCATATTAGAATCCACTAAAAAGCAATACGATACAGCCCACTAAGCAATTAACGTACAGTGCTTATCCTTACTTCCTTACTAATCCTTACTAATATTATAAATGCGAAAATGAGTTTGTTTGTTTGTTACGCTTTCACGTCTTAACTATTCAACCGATCAACATGAAATTTTGTATACACGTTGTCAGGGATACAGAATAGGACATAGGGTATCTTTCATCCAGAAAAAAGAACTGTTGCAAACCTAACCTTTTCTTTTGTTTTTCTTTTTTGGTACCCAGGAGAAATGCTTGATCCCCTATCCGCCGGCTAGGGGACGGCACCTGCGGGGCGTGTGGGACTCCCCAGCCTAACCTAACCTACATATACGCAAGCGAAGCCGCGGGTGAAAACTAGTACAATATATATTATGATTCACAGATAACTACTCACTAACAATTACTTTCTATTAATTATTTTACCTACTTATTTTATTATCTTTTAAGATTTCAAATGTTTGCATTTGAATATAGAACAAAGATATCTGAATGCCTCCGAAGTATGCTAAAGCTTAGTTATAGCGTAGTAAGACAATCTGCGCTCAGCTAGAAATTCTATTTGCTCAGATTACCTGAATAAGATAGCTCACAGTCACTGTGAATCTGCAATCGCAATCAGAGCTAAAGACTAATGAAGTTTCAAATCAAACTATTCCCATGATTGGAGACCGCAAACAGGTTCAGGCAGTTCTCTGCAATATTCGGAGTCTTCAACTTCAATTAATGATCTTGAGGTTAGACCGCAGTCTGCAAATCTGACAAATGAATCGGCTCAGAACTACATTTTGCTGTATGCTGTGTGGTAACACTCGCCATGAGTTTACCTACTCCGGCGTAACCTAATCGAGGTAAAAAACCTATTGAAAATATATTTTACTAGATTTTTCCCGCGGCTGTGGAGGCGTAAATGTTGCTTATGTCAATTTTCTATCCCTCGGAAATAGCACTTTCCTGGATGAAAGTATCCTATGTCCTTATCTGATGATCGGTCGAGTAGTTAAGGCGTGAATGCATAACAAACAAACAAACTCACGTTCGCATTTATATCTAATATTAGTTGGGATGTCCTCATGTTTGTCGAATTAGTGTGACTAGTTTATGTAGACCTCAAATATATATATAATATCGGCCGTATATTAAATGCAGGTTGCCTCACGATGTTTTCCTTCACCGGCGAGCGATGATTAACTATTTAATACGCATATTACTTCGAAAAGACAGAGATGCGCGCCTTGGGTTCAAATTCGATCTGCGTAGCAGTGCAACGGTTTCCCACTAGGGTATCGCTGCTATATAATTATTTAGTATCTATTGACGATAATAATAATATCTTTGTTTCCAATTTCCATACAATTTAGTTTGATGATAATTGTCAATGTCGAGCTGGATTTTCAATTTATGTGAAATTTAACCCCATCCATACTGATTGGTTCTGTCATCCAGTGAAATCTGAGTTGGGTTTTGATCGAAAATGTCGTAAATTTCTCGCTGTAACACGATGAAATACGAATAAAATTTATATCGGGTAACTATTTGTATATATTATACATCTCTGAATTTTACTCAGATAATTTGATATCATTATCCTAATCAAATAAGACTCAAAGCGCTCCCTATCTTTAACAATTTTATTTCGATCAAACAAAATAAAATGGCAGATTTTTTTATTTTCAGCACAATGGATCACGGAAATGAAAAAACAAATAAATGTTTTTGAGGAATCATCTAACGCAAGTCAAGTGTCAGCTTACACGAAACGTACATTATGAAAACAAAATTATAAAGGTCACGCACATTTTTCCAAGATATAAGCCCCGTTAAGTCAGTCTCAAGATTAGTTAGCTAATTTCTTGAAAGCGTTCGCTTTTTCCAGATTTAATGGAGTGCTGGATTATTTGTCTCTATCTTGGCATAATTTATCTGGACGAATTAAGCTTAGGCCGGAAAATCTCACTGAAAAAATATCTTCTGATAAAACGGAACAAAGGAGATCCCTCAAGAAACAGCTACAAAAAGAATTGAGATATGAATAATGAGAATCATTGTGAAGATAATATAAAAGAATCACTGGGACGAAATAGGGGTAATGACGTTGAATAAGTAATTTGATTCTCAACTCGTCACGGAGTTCGAATAAGCCGTGAATTTCTCTTAATAACAATAGATGCCATCAAACAAGGTGTTACAATTTCCTTAAACGAATTGGGCACGACAGAAACATAACAATCAATAGCATTTTTACTTTTTGTAGTCTACATAACTTGGAACAAATTAGGGATTATCGTAACAAATCAAGAATCGTTGTTTACCGACCAACACATTATTTAAATCTCCTTTTATACAACATTAGGTTGTTTTATTACTTCTACGATGAATTTTTTGGACCGTTATTGATATATAAAAGTAAGCATGATTACTGAAAATTTAGAAATAACCTAGTTCACGGAGTTTGCTTTTCTGTATATTATTTTTATTTCTGATTCACTGACAGACTACCAAAATTGCTTCATAGTGCATTATTACTGATTTTTCTATAGAATATCGTTACCCGTTAAGTTATCCAGATAGCAAGTGGCAATCGCACCGTGCTGAAAATGATTACCTTGCTGACCGATCTAATTTAATTGCCACTAATAAGAGTTAGATTAAGCACTTCATTATTACCTGGAATTTATTAAGTAGACTATGAATTATTTAACGTATTGCCAGCAAATTTAATTTAATGAATATCTGTTTGTAACCATATAGATATTTGGTTTGCAGTAAACTGAGGCATTTGAATGAGTATGCAACTTTTAGTTGCTATGCCTCATGGCATACAACTTAGAAATAGGTACGACCAGCAATTACCATTTTCACGTACTTTATATAAAAACAAATGTTCAAATGTGGTTTACAGTCTAAACACCAACAAACAAAATTTAGTTTCTTCAATCAAACGTTTTTCAAAAATGTCTATGTGACAAACATATCGATGTAAGGCTGTTTTAATTTTTTTTTATAATATAATATGTTTATTTATTTACTGAAAAGAGAAATCACATTTTACAATTCCTTATAATTTTCTACTTAAGTATAAAAACATAATAATATTATTAATTATATGTACCTGTTATAAGAATAAGGAAAATGACTAATGATATGACATAATAGTAATTACTTCAATATTTGGTGTCGATTTTGATATTGTAACTTCAACCTGCATAAATGATCTGCCCGGATACGTCATTATTATCCACACTTGGCGTTCCTGACATTGAATACAAGTGGCAAAGGAGTTATCATAATTTGGTGTTGTATTGCGCAAGACGAGGCAATGCTTTAGTCATAAGCGTCTATTAGACAACGTGCTGGTTACCCGTCGTATCAGGTGTTTTAGTGAGCTAGTGGTATTAGTAACTGAGTATTCAGAATATAGGATAGCATGCATTTCTATCCTACTAATATTATAAATGTCGAAGTTTGTGGAGACGTCAATTTCACATATTATATAATAATTATAATATCAGCCCTATATTAAACTATTCACCACTGCTGGGCACGGCACTCTTTTCAGAGCGAGAAGGGTTACACTACGCTGGCCTAGTGCGGGTTGACAGACTTGACATAATTATCTTCGAGATTCCGGCAAAGGTTAAGACGAATTCTAAAATAAAAAAAATCCTAACACCTATTGTTTCTACTTAAACGACATGACGACTTTATAAAGACCATATTAGAAGCAAATATAGAAGAAAGAAGAGGAAGGAATGTAATTTCTACTTGGTCTACAAGTAGAAGCTACATTGACAAGGTGAACAAACAAAGTCAAATTCATAATATGGTATCAATAAGTCAAAGTAATGGCAGTAAATAGAAAGATCTGGAAGAGGCTACATCACAGAAGCAAGGCTCTTCAATTGATTGATTGATTGAACGATGCTACGATAAATAAAAACTTCTTTTAAGTCTGCGGTAAATGAAGCTATAATTGAATAACATTGCTATAATTAGTGTACAATATACACACACGAGGTCTATTCCAACAAAATCCCTAATAACCATACAAAACATTATTTACTCTAACAAAAAACATAAAATAAATTATGTATCGGTTGTACGTTATCGTTAAAGTGTCAAATGAAGTGAAATATTAACCGAGCACAGGGTTGTCACACAAGACAACGTAGTATCAAAAACGCTCGTTAATTCAAATGAATATGCCCGCTTTGTATGAATATTCAAGGGCTGTGATTAACATGTATCAGTCGCGGTACGATGCGTTTACATAAAAACTGATATTCATTTCCAATACAGTAATGTGGTGTAATGATGCTTTATAAACATAAAACAACACGATTTTGGTTGAAATAGTATCAGTATTGTTTGTTTATTGAACATTTTGTTCTGAGGTTTACGTAATCACCGTTTGGTATGGTATTATTTTATCCATAAATATGAAAATGTGCTTTATAAAACCCGTGAGTAATTATGTATTTTAGCAATAGCGGACTAGAATCTGTGGTGGTAGAACTAAAATAAACTATTGGCAAACAATACTAGCTACAAATTTAATATTAATAATAAATAATTTGTTTCAGGCTGCATAGATCCATAGATAAATACCTTAACCTAAATTTACATATTATAAAATTTGATGTTAGTAAATACACCCTAATACTATGTTAGTAAAACTTCACTTCGCACACTTAATACTAATACGCTCGACTGGCTATACAGTGTCTAGACGTATCAGCAGATCAGTTGATTGCAAATTTATGTGGCTCATCATAGATAGACATTAGAATGCTAATTATAATAGAGGAAAAAGACAATTCGTCAAGCAGAACTTGAGCCTGCGACCTCGAGAAAACGTGTCGTCGCACTTCAGGGATTGAAATTTGCCTTTGTGTTTTGCATTTGTCGAGATTGTAGGTTCAAGTACTGCTTCATGTATTGTTTTAGTACTCACTTATTACTCACATTCTAAAAAAGTCTTTATATAATAGACATTACGATATTTGCTCGAAGCTTGTTACGTGCTATCGTTACCAAACTCCGCGAGAAAAACAAGGATAGTATAAGTTTTCGAAAACAAACCTCGAGTAAACAGTTTAAACGATATATAAAATCGATTTCTAGAAGATATCAAAATAAAATAAATTTAAATAATATAGATTTTTAACCATAGTCTTTGAAGTGTATTGAAGTAAAATATGATATTGCTTGTAATATATATTTATAGAGAGAGAGAGAGAGAAAAGGAATATTCAAAAGTGCTAGTAATATCAGTCTCGAAAGAACAAAAACAGCGTTTTTAATTATTTGTAAACAGACCTTCTAAAGCTTATTGAGGAAAATAATTTAATTAAACAGGGTAATCATAATCTTCATAAAGTAAACTTGAATGAGTTGGCATGGCATCCTGTATTCGTAATTTCACGCGTATTTTTTCCGATTACCATATAAAAATATTTATTATGTCATCACTGACTTTGTATAGACCTGTATTTTGATTGTAATTAAGAAGCATATAGAGACAGCGGCATATAAACCCATAGCTATACCTGAAGGATCACATCTGCCGTAACTTTGTACTCAAATAACCTTTTGGCTAGTTATCAATGACTACTGTCTTTGGAGCTTCATAAGCGAGTTTGTTTTTACATATGTACATACATACATAGATTTACGCCTGTTTCCCAGAGGGATAGGCAGAGACTACGGATTTCCATTTGCTACGATCCTGACACACTTCTCTGGCTTCGTTCACTTTCATCACATTCCTCATACACGCCCGTCGGTTCAAGGTGCTCTTAAGCTGACCTTTGTCCAGAACGCCTCCGATCTGATCGAGAAACGTTCGCCTGGGTTTTCCTCTTGCGACTGTTCCATTCACACTAGTCTTATAAACTTTCTTAGTCAATCTTTCCTCGTCCATTCTTTTTACATGTCCAAACCAGCTTAATATACCCTTTTCTATTCTTGTCACTATATCCACTTTTTGTTTGAGTTTGAGTTTTGTTTTTTCACGCATTAATATGCGTCTGTTAAAGATATAACTATATTTGTCTTTGCAGACATGAGAATTGTCTTTGAAACTATGGATAGGCTCTTTATATTATTTCAGTAGCAACCTGCCTTGGTGGCTTAGTAGTGATGAATGTAATTGCTGTGCATGAAGACTGAACTTCAAACTTCAGGTCAGGCAAAGGGGTTATTGGATATTATGTAAAGGAATTCTTAGTAGTAGCAGGGACTATGAAACTACAAGTGAGAAACGACAATGAATTGCCGTAAAACTTAGAGATCGAAAAAATGGTATCACGTACTGACCTTGAGGTCAGAGGTCAGTCATAGTCATTTCGGGATATATCGACTATGCTGAGTCGAATGGCGCTGACCGCGAGTCTCTAGCTCTTTCGGTTCTTGAGTTGAAAGTTGTATAACAGACAGACGGAGGGACGGACAAAGTTGTTGTATAAGAGTTTTTCGAACTCTAAAAACCGGTAGATGGTAAAATGCTTGCTCGCTATTACGTGGAACCCAACATCATAGTTGGCGAAATATGGGTGAAATATACTTCTGCCCAGGTCTACAGGGTTAGAGGGGTGTGACTTTATATGTATGTATGTATTTGCGACAGGCGGTAATTAAATATATTTTTATAAAAGGAATGCCTTATTTTTGCCAGAAATGCGTCACTTAAGTTTGTTGTTGGCTTAATTTTTGGGTATATTGGCCCACTTTGTTAAAAAATTCAAAGTAGCAGCACGAAATGTGGCAACTATCTATACATAATTTGAATTAGTTATTATTGTGATTACGAGGTAGTTACCGACCTATGCATATACTGAAAAACCTCTTGAAACTAATCACAATTTCAAACGATTTGTATGAATATGCCTCTATATAACCTCGCTTAATATACATGAACGATGCCGTTTTTACTACAGACAGCTACACGTCTGAAAACACGAAGGACCTAATTTCTATAAAATTTTAAATTCAGAATAGACTAACACGTTAGATATTTTAGTACCTACCAAATTAATAATTCATGTTCAATATTCGTCAAACAGCCCGCCCGTATGTCCAACGATCACGTCGAGTTTGCTCACATAATAATTCATAAGATAGTTATCAGGGCCTAAAAGCACTTTAGCTGGATTGCCGAACCTTTAGAGCTGATATTTACATGACGATGGCGTCATAACCACTTTCAATCCCAAAATGTAAATGAGTATCTTGTGTGACGACAAGATATTGATACCTAAAGTGTTTCTTAAAAATGTAATTTGGATTTTAAATGGAATTAAATAATAAGTATCCATTACTAAAAATATGCACCAGCTTTACCTGCATACCCCGTGATGAGCAAATTAGTGCACATTACGTTCAATTACGAGATCCAATCGATTTAAGTGGTAGTTATCTATTTACGTATTGATCGTATTAAGACCCCTACAGCATAATTGACACAGTCAATCTCTAAATCTAAGATGTAACCGTACATCATGAGGTTTCCAATTCTGAACCAGAACTTTTTATTAAATTTTAATAGAGTCTAAAATTATTCTTCCAGCTGGTTACGACTATAAGAAATATACTGACTTCAGATTACTCGATCCGAACGTCAGTTTGTTGTACCAAAAAGAAGTCTTCAGAGTATTACAATTTAAGGCAAAATACTACGTAGATGTTATTAAAATACATTAATAATTCAAAAGGAGTAAATCAAAGAAACAAAAATGGTGTCTATTGCACGAAAAAAGTTATATTGTTTGAATTAGAAACAGATATATAATTATTACTACTACTACTACTTTTAATTTATTTTACTTACTGCTGTTTCTCGCTATTTTGTACGTACGAGTATGTTTTATAAAGCCTATGACTCTGTTTTCGTTAATTTTAAACTATACACCAAATTTTATTGAAATTTATTCAGCGTCTTATTTTGTAATTTCGCTTTACCTCACATTCATATTTGAAGTAGTATACAAAATAATTATATATACTCGATATAAAACATATATTAATGGACTATATTATTCGTCTATTGCTATCACATCAATTTAGAAAGTTCAGTTGCTTCACTAGTTGAATAACAGGTACGCACATGTTCTATTACGACGAAATAGCCTTAAAACCTAGATAGCCTACTTTGGTATCAAAATATCTGCAATGCTAATACAAGCGCCAACCACTATCAGTCTCGCGATTTCAAGGATTAGCGCGAATACGGTACGCGGCCAAAATCTAGCCATTTGTATTCCTCGCAGTGCGATCCCGGGGGTATCGAAGTTCCACAAGTTTCTAGAAGCCCTATTAATGAGGCGATTAAACTAAATTAGAGTTTGAGGCGCGAACGGCCAATTTGGACGTGGATAGATCTGTGCGGACATTTTGACCCGTTCTTATTGGATAGATATTTACCGGCTATATAAAATATATATAAAAGACTACGTGTTATAAAGTGAGTTTATTTTATTATTTAGTAGCTTTTGCCCGCGGCTTCGCTCGCGTTAATTTAGAATTTGACAATCTATTCGGGTTGTATTCTGCTTGTATCATAATATAATTCAATCATGATTCGAAAGACACGTGGCGCCATCTATTATCATAAGAACGTTATTGTTGTTTTCCTCGGGAACAGTAATTTTTTTCGGGATGAAAGGTAGCCTATGTCCGTTTCTGTACACCTGACAACGTATATGCAAAATTACAGGATGATCGGTTTAGCGCTTTAGGCGTGAAAAGGTTACAAATAAACAAACTCATTTTGGCTTTTATAATGTTAGTTAGGATTGTCCTGGTTGTTACAATGGTAAGTTAGATCTATTACAAGTTTTACGACCACTCCGACAACTAAGAAGTAAAAGTTATCCGAAAGATAAATCGCATGCTGTATCACTCATGTTAGATTAAAGAATGTTAGGCGAGACTTTTATCTTAAAGATAAATGCTATCTGACGGTGGAATGTTAGGCGAGACTTTTATCTTATATATAAATGTTATCTGGAGGTGGTAGTACAAGCCCTTATACTCGCCAAACGTAATCGTTTAATGGCGAGACGCCCTTAATTCTTTTACATAACCTACGTCTAAGGCTGAGGCTACAGTAGGCAGCGATTCGCGATGCGATTGTGAAAGCGAAACGATATAAACATGGTATGGCTACATTATAAGCGAAAATTTTTAATGAATTCGCTTCCATTTCGCTGACAAGTTGATATAGCCGATGCCGTGATTACACTAATGTTGTTTCTATCGCATAAACAAATCAAAGATTAATAGCGAAATATGGCGTACGGTGTAGCCATGAACGTGAATATGAACTATTTGTTTTTATCGCTTACGTATCGCAGGTCGTGTCGAGGACTAATGTAGCCTCAGCCTAAAAGTTAAACAAAAACAACAAAAATAATCGATATTCATTATTATTTGAGTCAACGGAATATTAATACATAATGTATTAAAAAGTCTCTTTTCTTTTCTTCATGGTGCAATATACCCAAAAAATGTAGGTACATACCAGCTTAAAAAAAATAAGTTGTATTCTGCAGTATTGATTTATTTTTCAATGTTGTCCTATATTCTGTAACAAATAATTTATCATGCACTAGATTCAATCTTTCATTCGTTATTATCGGTTGCTGTTTTTTATCGATATTGCCCAAAAACTGTAGATGTGTCGTCAAAAATAATATATGAAAATAAGTATATACATATTTCGTGAAAAGTAACTAGTACAATGGTTATTTTTATTTATTCATGTTAGATGTCTTTTCTGTAGACATGATTAGGATCCAAGGCTTTAGAGAAATGTCGGATCACTGTTGTGAATTTTATTGGGTTGGTTTCATTTATTATCGGCAATTTTAAGTATTTGGGATACCACACGAAATTCAGTTTAACTTTTTTGTTTGAATACCATCTATTTCAATACTTCGTGGCAACAACTTATTTAAATTTACTACGTTAGACTAATAAAAAAATAAAACTCATAGCTTTAAAAAGAATAATAAATGAATGTGAAGCATTGAAAATATTATAATTCAGGTTTGTATTGACTTAAGTATTTATATCCATTCTAAGAAAACCTCAAGGACGAAAAGGATACAAAGTCCACAGTAGACACATTGAGTAATTTTTTTTTATTTGTTTTGTTTTGTATGCGATGGGGATTTTATACTATCTATATAAAATCATAGTTTTATGTATCGTAGGCATTATATAAATATTCCATTTGTTTTTATTATAAATATTATCTCACTATTACACATGACGGGTAACCTTATCAATTTCTTACTTTTCTTTTTAAAAAGACAACTCCCGCGCTAAGCCTATGTCCTGTGTCACGGTGGACTACACAAACAATTACAAAACAAACACATAGAACAGCCAGGCTCGAGTCAACTATTTGTGGATCGCACAAATTTTCACCCGTATGGGGATCGAACCTGCAACACTTAGCGCAGTGGCAATAGCGAGGCAACTTCTTACACCACAATGCTGTCAAATCAATGAGTTAGAGGTAATTTTATTTAATTCAAACCACATGCCTGTTCCCATATAATCAGGTTTCGAATTAGAATACTTAATGGTTTCAATAATAGGCTTTCAATCGATCAAATTCATACGAATTAGGTAGCACTAATGAGAGAATTAAAATTGATTAGGATGCGTAATTGATAGGTTGGCGTATAAAATATTGACGCTAATTTGTACTGTTGCTTCGTTATTTAGCATAAATTGGTCGTATCTGTTTCGAAATATGTAATGTATGTTTAATTGTAAATGTGGATCATATCTACGTAGTATAAAAGATGCAATACTTAGAAATCATACAATGCAATATGATTATTTTGTTCGTTATTTAGTTAAGGATAACATACAATTTTTGAGTAATACGAAAAATGTTATTTTTTGCGAATATATTTATAGTTACGCAATTTTATAATTTTATTATGTTGTTAATTCCGTATCCATAGAAATAAGTGATATCAATTCATATTCTAGATATACACTCTAAATACCTACCTGACTTAAAAGTCTGTATCCAATGTTGAAATTTAATAGTCGCTTTTGTGTTTTAGGAATACTTGTCCATAATACGCAAATGATTTTATACGTAGCGAAGCACGTACCGGGCCGCTAGTATTATATATAATAATATACTATGTTTCTATACTATACAAAACATCTAGTATGGTTTTTATTATACCAACACAAAACTTCCCACCTAGACACCCACTTCTTTGGCCAACTTGGAAGTTGTAGAATCGCCCAAGGACCTAGATTGGCCGTTGCAAGAAAAATATGGCAAACTAAGATTTCATTCACCAGACGCAAATACACACACACTGTTTAAGTATTGATACCAGGAAGAAGTCCATATAATAAATAACCAAAACTGGCACTTACTTGCAAATTAACGTATGGAGCGTCAGCCATGACGGTTGGCACGATGAAGCCTCCCTCTCCAGTGGACATGTCGATATCTTGGCTGTAGATGTCGGTCTTGTCATCATACAGCTTGACACGCACACGGACTCGCTTCTCAGTGCTCATCGCTTCGACCTGATAAAAGAAATGGAAAATAACTTTAATTAATGTCATTGTACTTATATTATACGTATTTCATTTTTAAATACCTTTTTGTTACAAAATACACCTCCCATATAAATCAAGCCTTTTGTCGAGGGAAACTACAAACATATCATTAACCCGTCAACTGTAGAGCGGACATACGTCTGTCCACAAAAACGAGTCATCAAAAAAAAAAACAACAAGCGTATGTCCGCTGCACACTTGACTCGTTAACGAGTCAAGTGTCGACCGGACATACATTCGTCCGTTTGTGTATTGTTTGCACAGTGAATTTTTAATTATTTTTTCCGTATTTCCCCTAGACGTTCAAGAAGTTAAAAAACACCTAGACTTAGATCAATCATTTGAAGATCAAATAAATGATTGGCTTGTGTAGGATTCAAACCCACCATGTTTGAATCCCACATGAGGTGAGACCATATTAGACTATTCATAAAATTATAGGTGCTTGTTTAATGAAAGTAAACAAAATATTTTAAGATCTCCTTCAAGCTTAATTATGCACCAGTGATCACCGCAATGCAGTACTCTGCATTACTGCTCCAACAGATAAAACTTGTCTCAAGTCTGAATTCGAAGCTCTAACAGATAAAATATATCAAAATTTTGTTCCAATACTACTATTACCTACTTTTATACGTTTAATCCTAACAAATATTATAAATTCGAATGTGAGTTTGTTTGTTTGCTACGCTTTCACGCCTTAACTACTAGTATAATCATCATGAAATTTCACATTCACGTTGTCACGAGAACAGAAAAAGATATAGGGCACTTTTTATCCAGAAAAATTACTATGCCCGAGGTATAGGATTCTATAGGTAAAATCTAAATTTACGCGAGCAAAGCCGCGGGAAAAATCTAGTTATTTTTAGATTTTGCCCACGGTTGTAAAATTGCCAAAAGTAGATTAAACGAAGCAGATATTATGTCCTATGATATGATATCTCTTAGTTATTCCGTGACTGTGAATACAAAACAAAGTTACGATACCCTACATCAAACGGAGCTGTGGTCTACTCGCATACGAAACCACACGAACGTTCAGAAACCCTTTATCACAAACATAGTCCAGATGAATATTTGAACACCAATTCAACGTACACCTCTCCACGCAATGAGAACAATATTGTGTCGTCAACTTAAGTCTTTAATTAAGCCATTAAGTTTACCAAGCTAACCTGGCTTAACTCCAAAACCTGTGCCGACAGGGGTTCAGATATGAAATACGGAGATAATTAAACGTGATTAATATTTGTTACGTAAGAACGAGTTTGTAGCTGTGAATTCATTTGTGATTCATTTGCTTTTGCAATATTACAAGAGGTAAAATGGGGCACAAAGTTACTATATCGCAATAAAACAAACAAAATGACAAATTGAATGAGGCATTATTTATAAGAAATCGATTGCAAACTAATAGTTGAAGGGGAATGCACCACATTTTCTAACAATGTCAACCGACAAAGAAATAGAAAAATTGACGTTAATTAAATATAGTAGAAATCTTGTTTTTGATCTTGCTATGCAACATATAGCTTCGTTCTATATATGTATGTACATTGAACCTGCTCTATACTAAAACGTAACACTGACAACTAGTAAAGAAAGTAAACAATAAATTCAAACAGAATCTGGTTTTCTTTTCTTCTAAGAATACCTTCACATTGTTTAGTTATTTGTTGCCATTAAGAAATTACGTGGAAGCTTTTCCGGCCAGTGACCTCTAATAAACCAGCATTATCAAAATTGCTTTTGAACGATAACTTTCATCAAAAGATGTCGTTTTATAATCCTCACAAAGGCAACGTCAATCAATCACGGAACTATTTTAGGACAAAAGTGTAGGAAAACCCTAATTCAAATGACAACTTTGAAGCTTTAAAGTAAGCGATTTTATACTTAGAAATGTGTTACGTAAAAAAAAATTATAAATAGCTGACAAGTGTTTTACGAATGACGTGTATGATAGACTAGATTTTGCCCGCGTCTTCGCTGGCGTAAATGTAGGTTAGGTTAGATTAGGTTTTAATTCGCCTCCTTCTGTGAGGAAGTTATTTCCATTAAGGAGGCGGCGGAGCGGGATAGGGAGCGTTTAAACTCTTTCCCCAACCGCAGAACCGGTCGCTGGAGGGCAAGAGATGACCTCCAGCCAACCTGAGGTTTGACCTGGGGGTAGTGGGCTTCGTGGGCCTGCCCGCCATCCGATTAGTACCAGGTCTGAGAGGCGGCGTGCGTGTGTGCGTCGTGTACGTCTGCCCTCAAGGGAGAGGGGGGACAGTAGAGCTTTTTAAAGGTAAGTTGTACCTAAAGGCTCTTTGTGTAGTGGCCTGCTGTTTCATACGGCGGGCCGAAACCTCGGCGGGGTCGCTACCATATGTGGAAGTGATTCGCGCGGCCCCGCTGATTGCGGTTTTGTTGACGAACACTGTGGTAGGTTTAGTCGGTATTACCAGTAGGTCCAATTATCATCATTACCATCTCTCTTTTACCCCGGTGAGTCCGACATAATGCCCGCCCCCGCGGAGACCGGAGGAGTAGGTAAGCGTCAAGACATTACGCCACGTAAAAATAAAAAAAGGATTAGGTTTTAATAATAATAATAATCGTTTATTTCAGGTATAACCCATATAATTTAACATACTTGCTAACAAACTATAATCAAACTAAAGTTACAAAAGAATGATGTTATTAACAGTACTTTTTCCTGAATTTACCTTTAATCCAGAAAATTGTATTGCTACTAACTGGCTCAGATTGAGTGAGTAAAAGAGCATACACTCTAAATCTTTTAGATATCGCCTTTAGTACGTAGTACTTAGGAACTCAATGAGTTTCAATCAATCAATCTATTAGCCTGTTGCAGTCCACTGCTGGACACAGACCTCTCCCACTTTACGTCACATCACGCAATGTGTTTGAACAGGTTTTATTACGACAATTGACCCTCAGATCACTGTAGTACCTCGCTATTATCGTGGCCACAAAAAATGTTCCGAACTGAAAGAAAAGCGACCCACGTCGATATAAAAGCTGTTCGTTAGGCTGACTCTGTAATTTATTATATTGTTCTCCCGCCGGCACGACGAAAGATGAATATGGATTTACAGTAACTTTATTATTTATTTAAAATATTTGTTTGTGCTGTAACATTGCATGACTATGTGTGAAAATATTTTGGTATACGTTCAGTATTTTAAACGCATACGCAATTTTACACAAATTTTATTTTTGTGTTACAATTATTTGCGTGTACAAATGCATAAATATCATAATGACGCTGTTGTTTTAGTTATTATTATGTAAACACGATCTATTAGACCATTATTAAAGTATAATTTTAAAATGATTTTAAAATATAGGTTTTGATTTTAATTAGGCCAGATAGGAGAGGATGGTAAAGAATAAATCATTTCCATTAATCATGCAGGCAAACGTGTATATGTATTAATAGAAACAATCATTTCTATAAGTACATTTGCTACAGTGAGAATTAAGCATTTTTATACATATATTATGTATTTGAAATCACAAATGTGTACAAAATTACTGATTTATTGCTGTCTAATGCAAATTGGCTATATTACTTTATGCAATACAAACAGAAGGTCAATCGAGCAAAAATTATGAATATCCGAAAATCAAGCCTTAGATAAATTTTACTCCTTAAATCTCGAGACATGTTCATGTTAATATCAACGTGAACTATTGTCAAAAGCTTAGATAAAGTCTACCAGCAACAGTTCCACCGGAATGAGCTAACGAGCAGCTATTACTACAATCCAGACTACACAGTTTGAACGGAACGACGGAGTTAAAAATGTTATGACCTGTCTAGTCTAGATGTTTGGCATTGCAATTTAAGTTAGATCCAGAATTACGCGTTGACTCGAAATTAATGATTTATTAAAGTAGATTAAAGTCCTTAAAAACCATTCTAATGTTATTTGGGTTCGATTACCGGATCTGGAAAAATGCTTCTGGGTTTTTCTACCAACAAATTCCAAGTAGCATTACTGTGTCCGAAAAAACGGCGGTAGCTATGGTTTAGGAGCTTCGTAACAAAGGGTGAGTCCTGTGTTACGAAGCTCCTAAACCATAGCTGGTGATATGTAGGTATAACACAATTCTGACTAACCTATCGAGAGATGTTTGTATGAATTGCATAACAGGCTGTACAGTGCTGCTGCAACAGTGTTTAGTACTTACCCGGCCGACGAAAGGAAGTCCAGGCTTATATCTTCGTCGCATGCTGTCAGCGAAGCGCAATTCCACATAGTGCTGTTCAGCAGCTGGGGCAGCAGCAGCAGTGTTGCCAATGCCATTGCCAACAGTGATATCAACGCGAGCTGAGCCGCCACCACAGCGGGCTTCAATACGCCAAGTACCAGATCTGGCACCAGTTGCCAGAATTGCGTTGAGTTTGCGCACTCCTAGAACAAAAAGTAATATGAAAACATTGGATATATTGAAACTTGGAAATATAGTGGGATAATAATATTGTTTTTTAAGATAATTTATCTGGACAAGACACTTATAGCGGGACCGTAATTTACCAAATCAGTATTACACTGTTATGGTATGATGTTGATGATGACGGTATGAATTTAGATGAACGCATTTATACATAATATGAAAGTATTTAAATCTTTTTTAAATTTTTAGTTATTACGCATTCCAGCGTTTGTAATTGAATTTTCCAAATGTGATATTGTTTATCATGTAAGATACATGGAAAAATTATGTCATATCAACTAAATAAAAAAAGATCTACATAGCTTGTACAACTACAACCATAGAATCCAAAGGGCCGAATCTCTTGATATAATTTTCAAGGTAGGGACCCGATCTAGTTTTAATAACATAAATATCACAAAAGAGATTGTTCCAGTTCACATAATATGACGTTTAATTAGAGTAGATCTAAACTCTATTTTAAAAATATTTCATTACAAAAATTATCTTTCTGGTTATTAGCCTAGCCTTGTTTACTACTTATACAATATATTATACTTGGAATACTAAAGAACAATTTGCAATTGTGATAGTCTTTTTTAGCAGAAGACGTGGTTAGAAGCTACATATTCCAAGACCCACTTTTACCCAAACAGAAACTCCTTAATCTTATAATTGGTTTACACATAACAAAGTTCGAGAGGATCACACAAGTAAATTGATTGCAAAAGCTACGTATTGTACGTAACTCTGTGGGCGAAGTTGTAATTAAAAACATTAGTGCGAAGTAAAATTTTGTTCGCAGTGCCTGAGTACGAAGTTACTTTGTGTGTCCCGGGAATAAAAACTTTATCTTTTTGCAAAATTTGTGTGTGTTAGGTAAAAAGTAAAGGGTTAGATTTGGGAGCACGCATATAATATTCTTTTACATATGTGGTCCTTGTAGGTATATTAAATATGCTTCTGTTCGAAATAAAAATAAAAATATGACAAACAATTAATACGATAACATTTACATAATTATGTATGTCATAGTTTAGCGATCTGAAGTTTAAATTCTTCTCTGCTTAATCAATGGATTGAAACAAGATATAGACGTATATCTATAGGAATCCGAAAATAAGACATAATTATATACGTCACGGCAAGTTAGAGACATATTCAAATTATACACACATCTGCAACATAGTATCCCTTGGGTACGGCAGATTAGGGTCCAATAACTTTGAATATGCTGTGCTTCTGCATTAAGTAGGTTTACCCAAGCTCCAACCAGAAGCAGATGACCAGTAATCTTTATCCCTGGTGGAGACAGAGCAACGATAATTTTTGAAGTGAAAACTTCTTTAGGCGCATTGAGCACTTCTTGGGTGAACAAAAATCATAGAACTCGCGTCATCGTCACACTTCCACGCTTTCCATTTTTGAATTATTTTAGAATATAAACAATATCTCAGAAATGGTGCATCCTACGCAAAAAATAATGACATTTTGAACCCCTTAATAACCCCTGAGAGAGTATCAGGAATCCGACCCGCCCCATTTGTTTTTTCTTTTGTTTTTTTTTTGTTTATAAAGAAGTGTTTATGATCAAGGATTACAGTTTTCACTTCTATCGTGTCCCCAAAGACTGACCCAATTTTTTTGTAAGATCAGCATCGTGTCATTGTTGCTACTGATATTATTAACGTGTATGATGACGCTTCGCGAAAAGGGAAAACACGTAACAACGCATAATTTATGTTTGAAATGCAAGTTGGTGTATTTCCGGAACCCATGGAGCAGTTGTAAGCTATTAAATAATTATTTTACTGTTGCAATAGTTGGGGTAGGTAATTCGAGAGTGGCCGCGGAGCGCTGTGCCCTGGTCGCTACAATTGGCCCCGACCTCTCGTTGCCGACCGTTGTATCCAAGATGGTCGGCGACGACAGGTGCTGGGGCGCAATGAGGTCCTTCTGCGAATCTGTCATCTCGCAGAAGGAGGCGGCGGAGTGGGGGCGTGAGGAAGATCCTTACGCCCGGAAGTCCGCCGCCGGAGGAGGGGGCGCAGGAGACGCGCTTATGTCGCTCTCCTGGCCCTCACGTAAGGGTTCCGGGTGGCAAGGCTCAGGGGGGCCTGCCACCCACAAATTAAGAACCCCGAGAGGGCGCGCGCGGTGTTCCCGCGCGCCTTCCAACGTCGAAAGGGGAGAGCGGTGAGGCTCTCCCCTGGGGACGAGAGGTGGTCGGGTCCGTTTGACCTGGCCCGCACCCACACGGGGGGGCCCGCTATCGATGACTCAATTCTTTTAAGAGCTCCCAACAGGCCCCTCCATTGGGTGAGAGAGGGAACACCCCAGGTTTTTTAGTGGGTATACCAAGAATGGGGAGTCCCACACGCCCCGCCGGTGCCGTCCCCAAGCCGGCGGATAGTGCATCAAGCATTTTTCCTGGGTACCAAAAAAAAAGGTAATTCGAGAGTGCGTAGTAGGCAAAAGCTCTTCAAAATTATTTTATCCAGAAGGACGTTTCACAAAAAATGACAACGACGTTACTTCCTAATCTTTGACCAATAAAATGGTGTTGATATACAAACACCAGTAGTCAGGTTTCAAAAGCTGATTGATCGCTATGGAAACCTTTTAGAGATTCGTCCCTCTGAATAAACAGCGAACATAGTAAACAAAACTTATTTGTCCTCCATATGGGAACGTGTGTCCACTACCAAAGTTTTTGTCAGCAGTTATGACGTGTGACTTTTAAGAGGGTCGACGAATGTAATTAATCAAACTATATCTCGAGTGAGACCCGGCTCATGTCGTGACAAGGTTGTGCCTTAACTTCTCTTGACATTGTCGTATATTGGGTTTTTGGGTACTTAGGTACAATTACGTAACATTTTTCATGTTCATGAAAATCTGTTCTAACACAGAGACTTAATAAATACTAAATTTGTATGCCTGAGAAATTTCGTCATTCTTGAATTTGCTACTAGGGCACAAATTAATGTTTGAACTAGTGATTGACAATGATACTATATGTAGGCTAAGCGCGTAAATGACAATAATTTGCCAAAGTAAAGTTATGACTTTACGAAATCTAGCAAATTGAAATGCTGGCTTTATAGATAGTTATACTTTTCAACATTATTTTAAATCTGTCATAAGACTGTTTTAGTGTCAAGGCTATATTTTTGAGAACCTATCGGGATTGACTTATTATTAAAATTATTAGTAAGATTTTCCATTCGCCTGATTATAGGTACCGGCATTATGTAAGACCATTGATTGCATTATGATGCAATTTAGTATATTTGAGATCAATTCAAACTTTAAAATATTATGTTACATTTTATTCCAATTCTTGGGTCATGGTTCAAAATTATATCGCGGGTGAATTATTCTCCAAGCGAACGTAGTAATCATAAATTTAGTCTTGTTAAATTATAAGCAATATTTTTCATAGAGCTATATTTGTTATTCTAGGTATTTGTAGAGAACAAGTAAATTGCACTTCAGTGACATAACAACTTTCTAAAATAATTTTTACCTTTCTAATATATGAAGCTTAAGATCGCATCCATATTTTTAAACAATATTAATGTTGAACCATAATGGCAATCTTATTGAAGGGGATAATGCAAAGTGATCCCTTTGGAAGCGGTCCTTACAACATGCATAGAATTCGTAATTGATTACTATTTCATCGTATCAGCTACCCCTAAAAAAACTTTTGCAATTTGTACGCCCATTTTTCGAAGGATCGTTTCAAAGTCATTTGTAGCATTGGTGAAATGTCACCATAAAATATATGAAAATGCAGTATTCTTTTATTTTAGTAATTCTATAAAACTTTGTATTGATTTTTTACATGCTATCTCTATTTAAATAATATGTGCGCTAACCATGATAAATCAATACATGCCCTTCTAAAAAGTAAGGATTTAGCTATCGGTATAATATTTTGGTGTTGTATTTAGTTTTACATGCATGTTTATTACATCTTGTATTTATTCAAGTTGTGTAGTCATTATAATTCCTTTATCGCGAGCGACTTTACAAACATTCAGACAACGGATACAAAGAATACCCAGACTCGAACAACTATTTGTGGATCACACAAAAAATTTTGTACCGTTTGGGGATCGATCCTACAACACTCAGCGTGACGGCAAGGCGACCATTCAAACCACTATGCCATCCGTACAGTTATATTTCGTGTATCTTTAATAACTGTACTATGTTATAATTTATATGCGTCAATATAATATAATATACTATAATATTCTATCACATACACACAACACTATCTAGCCCAAACTAAGCAGAGCTTGTACTATGGGTTCCAGACAATGGATAAAGATACATATTATATACGTTATTTTTTTGTAATTTCCTACATAGTATACATAGAAACACCCAGCCCAAGACAGAATCCATGTTCATGCACACAAATGTTTGACTTGTGCGGGAATCGAACCCGCGACCTCAATCAATCAATTTATCAGCCTATCACAGTCCACAGCTAAAATAAGCTTAACATCACATGCTTATCACACACAAATTATTCCTAAATGAAGTGGTTAAAAATGTACTTGTAAACTTATTTAATTTTTACACTTAATTTTTGTATGTGGTATATTTATTGGAAGATTTAATAAAACAAATATAATTCTAGATCTAATACAATAATACTTAATATATATATATTTTTTTAATTTTATGTTAATGGTGTAATACATGATATTTTTCTTTAAACAATTTTTTTTCTTTAAGTCTAGTCGTCACAGTTAACTTTGAACTCAGCAATTTTTCCGATCGAAATTTTGCTCGATAATAATCTTCGTATTCTTACAACGTACTAATAACTGTGGCCGTATTTTACGCGTAATATTCTTGTTTTTCGTCGCCACTGTGATGTATTCGAGAAATGCACTTCTTGCCGGGATATAAGGTTCAGGAATGATACACAACTTCGCTGTACAACGTATATTGGCGGACTGGCTTGCTACAGTTTTAAGACGTACTTATAGCTACGTACCGTTATAGTAGTACCCGCTATTTATAATATATTACAAATAATAGAATAGTATACCAATCTTACCACTTTGAAGTAGACTCTAACAAAGTTTTAGCACACTCATCATCGTTTACATAACACAAGGCTTGCAGTCATTGTATTCATATTCTATGCACGATAACCCCTCTACCGTTCAAAATCGATGCTATTGTGTTATAATAGGGGATGGAGTGCTGACTGCGTTTCAGGTAAAGTTAAAACTGATCCCTTTTTTTGGTAAAAGAATTTCCATGTCTCACAGTTGCCCCGTACCCTTATGATAAATCGTTGTTGGCAAAAAATTTCGATATTTAATTTCAGTATAGAAATATTGCTCGTACCATTAAAGAGGGTCCCAAAATATTGAAAAATATTTGTATTTTATAAATAATATGTAAATTTTACTGTGAATATATGAATAAATTGAAATATGATAAAATTGTTTGTAAAAGTTTCAGAAATCGATATACACATTCGAAAATAGTTAAGCCTTAGACCGATATTGCAAAAAAATGCATAATTTTTTTTGTAGAGTCTTAGTAATAATTTAATATTCTATCACATACACAGAACACCATCTAGCCCAAACTAAGCAGAGCTTTTACTATGGATACTAGACAATGGATAAATATACATATATACTTTTTGTTTGTGAATACATACATATTATACATAGAAACACCCAGACCAAGACAAACATCCATGTTCATGCACACAAATGTTTGACTTGTGCGGAAATCGAACCCGTGACCTCAGGCGTGGCAGTCGGTTACACTAACCACTACGCCATCGATTTTGATTTGCTAATTGTACTATAGCTAACTAGCAGGAAACAGAGCATGTAAGCAACCGTCTAGTTATTGGTAGGTTTCATCTCGATATTTCAAGCAGTTTGACAGGAAGAATGAAAACCGCTTTGTCTTTTTTTAAATGTAATATTATGTTGAATAGGTACTAGTATGAATATAATATGATTAATACCTGAAATTGTGAGCGCTGCTGTCATAATAAATAATAAATTTATTGCAAATAAGTACATAATATACAAGTTCTTATAATAAGTGACAGCTTATCAAAAATTAAATATTGATGTAAAAGAACCTGTTATGTCGGATTTTGCAAAGTGTCCTGCACTAGACAAAGCCTGTCACACAGGAAAGCTTTAAATTACAATTTTCCAATTTGGATAAATGGCAATATTTAAATAATAAAACAAACAAATCAGAAAAATGAACATGCAACTATTAGAATTAATACAATTAAAACAATTAAATACAGCGATATTTCAACAAATTTCATACACAAAAACAAGAAGTAAATATATGTATGTATATTATGTTGCAATAAATATATATTATGTTGCATGAAATATGTTGAAGTTTGTACAACTGATGTCCTTACCTACGGATGGACGCCTTTTAGCTTTGCTCATTAGAAAAGTTTCTACATCCATAACCATCTTACTTTACTATATACAGCGTCTAATAGCAGAGTGTGATATTATTCTAGTCGTAAAGTATGTATTTATTTTTTATTTATTTATTTATTTAGGACAACTTACAAAACATACCCTTATACAGGGTTTACAAACATATTTATGCTAAGTGTTGTTTTACTTACAAGTCACCACGACATCATAAGGGACAGTTTCATTTGGACAGATAAATAAAACATTTTATTATTACACTAATATAAACTAAACTTAAAACTAACAAGTGATTACATGATTATATATTTTAAGAAAAACAATTATTTAAAATAAATTAAAAGACATGTGAGCAAAATTTACAAATATAAGCAAAACATACAAAATAATTAAACACAGGCATAATTAAAACACACAGAAAATGGTTGAGATTACAGGTTGAGTGAAGGATATATTCTCAAGATATAGGGGGATTAAAAAGTAAGTAAATGCAAAACATTTTGATAGAGAAAAAAATATTTATTTCTTAATTTAGTTTTTATTTGGGAAACACAATTTGAAGAACAATTTATTATGTCAATATTATCATAGTTTATGTATCAGTCATTTAGTTTGCTGATTTCTGATACTCGGACATTTACTGATGATTTTGGACATGCAAGCACATTTACAAAATCGTTTCCTGTTTTAATGATGATACATTTTATATTTTATGGAGTTTTACATTACTTGCAAGGCAAAATGACTTTATTATATTACCACAAATAACTGTTACATGCTAAATCATCGATATTATTAATATAGGTATATAAAAGTGCCTGACTAACTGACTGACTGACTCATCAACGTCCGAGCCAAATCCTTGGACCTAGCTGAAATTTTTCCGAACCCGGTTTTCGTTGTAGATAAAGAGTAAAGGATATAAAATATGGACTAATGAAGACGATATCACATTTGTATCAAATTACGCATAGTAAGCCATTTGTAATATTGGTAAATATGTGTGATTGCATTGTAGGGTGTTTACAACATACAATGCAATCTATGTCTTTAATATGTTACTTTGACGACCCTTTTTAATCGATTCAAAACATTTACGTAGCATAATATGGGTACATATTTCTAAATATGTACCCATATTATGTCAGCCTCGACGGCGTAGTGGTTAGTGAAACCGATTGCCACGCCTGAGATCGCGGGTTCGATTCCCGCAAAAGTCAAACATTTGTGTGCATGAACATGGATGTTTGTCTTGGTCCGGGTGTTTCTATGTATAATATGTATGTATTTACAAAAAAAAATAGTATATATGTATGTTTATCCATTGTCTAGTACCCATAGTACAAGCCCTGCTTAGTTTGGGCTAGATGGTGTTGTGTGTATGTGGTAGAATATTATTATTATTATTATTATTAAATATTGATAGCTATCGCAGAGATTTTTGATTGCTATTGGCGGTGGAGAAGCTTCAGGCCCAGCGCTATATTTTCTTGGATCTACTAAGGCATGGATATAGGACATACTAAGGCGGTAATTGGGATTTCGCTCACTGAACGAAAAGCAACAGTACATATACTGCATCTTTACGTCGATATTCTGTAGGACGGTAGTACTTCCTTAACCGAGGTGGCCTATGCTGCTAAATCAGCAAGGTTATTCTAATCCTGCAATACGGCTACTAGAATATTGATGTTAATCGAATCTTTAGCTGAAACATTAAGATTAATTATTCCGATGAAGATCCTATTGAGAGATCGTGGCCTTCCATTCTTGATGAATATTGAATGAAATTGCTACAACTTTGATGAATGATTCCCAAATTCGATTTCGTTCTTCCTGTACTTTGTAATGAGCAGGATAGAAAAAACATTTTATCGACTTAAGCTTTACTGAACGTATGGCGCGCTGATAAAAGTTTTCACCTTTTCTCTACCATCGTGCCGAGTTTTAGAGGTTCGAGACACGGCGAAAATGTTTCCATCGCACATGGAATATTTTTGTATTAATTAGTTTGTGTTAAAAGTTTTTTTAAACTGAAACCCAGGGTAGCCTATAAAACTGTCTTAAATTTCCATGAAGTTACATCAATGTTGTCATATTCAAAGACAGCAAGATTCCAACGAATGTAAAATAATACGATTCCTATTATAGATTCTTCCTAAAATATAATGTACCTAACTTGCTTACGTTTTTCTTAGAAAGGAATCGTAATAAATATAACGATTTTCCCTAAACACGAACGTCTCAATAATATATGTCAGTTATAAATCAATCACGTTACGGTAAATCAAAATTTGACAGGGGTTGGCATCGGAGATGACATGGAAAGGCTTTCATTGCATGCACGCTACTACCAGTCATGTTTTGTTGGATACAAGGGTCAAGACAACTTTTCCACTACCAGAATATATTGGACGAGTCTTTTTTATGTTTTTCATCTAATTGAGAATCGAAGAAGAATATGATATTAATTCCATAGTTAAATTTTTGCTCAATATTGAGTTCGTCCTACGCATAATAAAATCAAATAGTCTCATATAATACATTTTATTGAAAGAATCTAAGCAAATTGATATTAATAAGGCTTTGAAGAAAGAAAACAAAAAAATAATTCTTATTGAATAATAAAAGCTATCACAAGAAGCCAAAACATATTTAAGTAATGTAGAATAATATTTCTTCTTTTTCTTCACTATCAGTAAAAAATTTGGTCTCAACAGTGTTTTCTTAGGATCACGGAGAACGGAAAAGTTCCTTTTTTGTAACAGACACGAAAAACAAAAAAGGAAACTTTGTTTCCACTCGCAACGATTCTCATAACTTCCAGCTAGTCGAAAAGCAAAAACAATAACAAAAGTTACTTCACAATTAGAACGAGGTTGTTACTGGGCACCAATGTAAGTTGGTCCGCGATAGTTGATTGGACATTCCAACAGAACTGTATTGTAAATGTGAATGTGATCGTACTTTGGTGTTGTAGAGTTCTAAATATACAAGGCATTAAATGAATGTCATTGCTTGCTGTGGATTACAGACATATAATGATTTTTATTATTGGCAAAAATGCGAATAGATGGTTTGAATCTACATTACAGTTCATGAGATAAGTTTAGAGTAACATTTGAAAAATATTACGTTATATTATATCAGTGTATACAATCTTTCAGTTATAACTTACATAGTATAATACAATTATCATGAGGAAACGGGTTTTGTCTAAAATGAGAATATTTTACTAAACAGTGTTTCTCACTTATTTAATTTCATATTTTTAAAGATAGATTTTACTTCTGGATAACATATATGTTGCATCGAAATCCAATAATTAATTATAAATTATCATCTACCGGCTATTTTGCCCTATTGCAAATATTAATTACTAGATGTTCCCGCGGCCTCACCCGCGTTTATCGTTACTTCGCCGCCCCCACGTGTCGTAGCGTGATGTTAAATAACCTATAGCCTTCCTCGATAAATAGGCTATCCAACACTTAAATATTTTTTTAGTTCGAACCAGTAGTTCTTGAGATTAGCGCGTTCAAACAAACAAACAAACTCTTCAGCTTTATAATATTAGTATAGATAATGTAATAATTTAGTAGGTATAATAATCTTCTTCTCCTTCTCCCTAGCCTTTATTATTCCTAAGTCATTTGGGGTCAGCTTTCTAGTCTAACCGGATTTGACTGGATATCAGTTTTTACACGGAGCGACTGCCAGCTGATCTCCGCAACCCGAAGGCTAACGATACCCTAAGGCTAGACCAGTGTCAGGATATTAGAGGGCACTAACTTCCCAATAACGACTGCCATAGGTGTTCCTGGCAGCCGGAACCGACGGATTAACGTGCTCTCCGAGGCACGGACCAGGCGATAATTGTCAATCAATGCGCACATAATTTCGAAAAGTCAGAGGTGCGTGACGTGGGTTCGAACCCGAGACCCTCTGCAATGCAGTCTGTTGGTCTCCCCACTGAACTATCGCTGCTTCCATACCATGCTACCATACTATTATTTATATTATATATTAGTAGGTATAATAATATACATGAATAATATTATTGTAAATATAATATAGAGAATCATAGGCGAGCTTTAATTATACCATATACTTTTCTAAATTTGTAAATATAAAGTACTTAATTATAATTAACATTATTACCACTATCAAATCCTTTCCCTGAACTATCTTATATGAAATTGTTACTCAAAGTTAACCAGCTCATTCCAGGACTACCACAGTTAATGAACGTCGACGTTAATTAAGTTTCAGATTTGATAAGAATACTTCAAACAAGCTGATCTCTTATTAAAATTTACGAGAACGAGTAACTATCTCTAGTTACTCTTAGTATATAATTATGAATGGTAATAAAAAATCTGTGAATTATTAATGTCTTAATATTCGATAGTCTGGTCGTAAATAATGCTAAAGAGAGGTTTATGACACAATAGTAGACAAAGACAAAGACATTTATTGCTTAAACTGTGTAGGTACATGAAATGTGTTCTTAAAATTAGATTTCGTTTCAACAGTCTACCCTGTCGGGCATTGCAATAGTATAAATTAAAAGTAAATTTTAAAAGTATGGACATTATAATAAAAATATAAAATTTAACAAAAGTGTGGTATTTTCCATTTGGATAACATGAAAGCAAAATACTCGTGCATATCGTAGAATACAGATTTGACTAACCATTTTTTTAAGACACCGCACAGATGGGACGATCCATTAAATTAACCATCGTTTGGCAAAGTGAATCGAATGTCCTTCCACATCTTAACATTATAATTGTTTGCCAAAAACCACGCTTGGACGGCAGGTAAAACCATCGCTTCTTGCACTTCTATGGCAATAAATAGGTATTTTGGCAACTGGTGTAATCTTGTCTAGAAAATTAATAAAGTGTTGAAATCGGTTTTAAATTTAAGTATCTAAATAAACGAAATATATTCTATTCAGTTTATTTCTCAACTTTTTATTAATCTCTTTTTTTTTATCCGTAATAAAATTTAAATCTGAAACTGCTTTTACCCAATATTTAGTGTGATTAACGCTATTGTTTGTACCTATAAGAGATCTTAAACAAGAACTTGCTTAATATGGTTTAAGAAACAGCCTCGTTTACTCCGATTTAATAGAAAGGTTACCTTTAAATGTCACAATCTATAAAATCTCTTTGTATCGTTTCATAAAGACCTTATTTAACACATTGAAAGCCATGTAGCGGATCGGACACAATAGAAAATGTATTGTTCACAGTCATTTGTGACCGGCACTACGTTCAATGTGTTAATGTAGTTGAGAAATAAACCCGTTTCCTAAGCTTTTATACAACGGTTGCACTTCAAATGTCATCGTTTACAATATTAGTTTATACCTGAACTATTTTATATCCATAATCTTGTTAAATGTGGTTCAAAAAAGAAAAATGATTGATACGATTGAAGTTCAGCAAAATATTTTATTTATTATTTAATAAAGACTTTATGGCGGTTTATATTGGTAAAAAAATCTTGTTTAATAACATTACGCTTTCGCCAATCCAAGGAGCACAACAGTATTAGACTAAGATATTGTGACCTAATTTTTCGCGTAGATAGTTACAGTAATAATCAAACAATGTTTATGTACTTTTAACTTTTTTTTTATTTATACTTCTAGATATGAAGACGAGCATAGACTTAGACTCCCCGTTATACCTATCGAATACAAACAAAATGTCGGAGGATTTGTACCTAACTATAAAAATTAAAGAGTTGTTTTCAAAAATAATGTACGGTAAAATCTATTTTTATACTGTAATTTCAAAGTGTGACATTCACAAAAACGAAAGACGATTTACAACAATTTTAAATATCGAAATCCAAGCATTTTCAACCATATCTTGAAAGGAATCGTAGCATATCAAGCCTTAACCTTTGAGTTCCAAATAGCACCTTACTTTGACGTAAAAATATGTAAATCCACAAACTCAAATCAACACAAAACTACATCTCGTCTAAACAGAACTATTGCCACATTACATATTTATACATTTTGTAAAAGGAAATTGAATCTGTCAAACGTCTGCCTCTCAATCCGAGAGTGACTTTACAAGACAACGCTTTTAGCGGACCGGATCACCTTAGGTGGTATTATTTACGTAACTTTTGCTCTGGAGAATTCGTGGGAACGTATGTTCCTAGGAGACGTTTTGACCTACTTTGCAGTTTCTTTGTTGGTTTAATTAGTCGAAGGAGTTGTTCTGGATGTTGAATATAATGAATATTTGTATCTCAAAAATGTAAGAAGCAGTGTGTGGAATTAAATTATGCGTGTTATAATTGGTTTTCATTAAAATGTTTGAGACAAAGTTATAATTTCAAACCGATGTTCAAGGTCTGACGTTTACTCAAATGTTACATCTATACTTATAATAAAACTGTAGAGAGGTCAATTCTGTACATTGAATATATATTCAAAATTAATATTGGAGGATGAATGGTGATCGATACTGATGACAAAAATGCAATCAGTAAATTTTTTGTCTGTCTGTCTATCTGTATATGCACGCATGGGTCAAACACTACTGAAGGGATTTTAACCAAACTTGGTACGATTGTAGTCCATACTCCTGGGCAGGTTATAGGCTATATAACATAACGCTAAGACACATAGGAGCTGAGCAGTGACGATAAGTTTGAAGCAAGTCGGACGAAAATGCGCTTTCGAGCTCTTATCCTCGCATACGTTGATCATACACCAAAAGTATGTATTACAAAGATGATGGTCTTCAAAAGATCCACAAAAAAGTCCTCAATAGTATATATCTATCTTTTATAAATTAGCCACAATAACGTGTTTAATCGTTAGGCATTTCTTCAAAGTGTATTAAATACATAAATATATTGTATTTCACATAGATACATCTTTATCAAACTCCCATATTCAAAAAGTACACTTTAATATTTATTTTATAAAAAAAAATTATAGGAATCGGTTTATAAACACACAAGATATAGATGAAATAAAACTTCCAAATCTCGCCGCGCCAGTATGGGTACGGCTATACGGTTGATTTTTGTTTAACGCGCGAAACGGCCATCCGCTGCATTTATAAAAAGGCGGGGGCGCTCACGAGCCGACTTCACTCACATTTTGTTTGTTTGGTTGAACGCGCTAATCTAAGGAACTAAGGATAAAGTTAGAAAAATATTGCAGTGTTGGATAGCCCATTTATAGAGGAAGGCTATAGGCTATATAACATCACGCTACGACCAATAGGAGCGGAGCATAAATGAAAAATATTGCAAAAACTAGGCAAATTCTCTTATGTGAAGCAGACGAAGTTGCGCGGGTCAGCTAGTATTGAAATAAATACTCTTACGAATGATGTCATTGTTTATTCGGAGTCAAACATTTTATTTGAGTTTGTTTTAACTTTGTGGATGCATATTAACTTTTAAAATAATCTTATATCTTTGAGCATAACTATTCAAAAATAAAAAAAAGCGCGTAATAGAAATCTAAAATGTACTTTAAATATAAATAATGTTATTTTGGCTATTGAGGATGTATTATAAACCTTAGAGCGTATGACCGCACTTGTTATAGCAGTATAATTATAATCTTACTTTATTAGAAAAGAGCCAGCTTATCAGTGCATATATGAAAGATAGCAAACAAGCAAATGACTCACTAGATAGTAAAAGGTTAGCTAGGCCATAGATCTTAACAATATATTTCAATATAATGATACCTCCATATAGTTGTTAAAAACGTGTACTGCATAACTGACTCTGATTGATCAAGTAAAGATTCGCTACACATCCAACGCAAGTGTGCACAACACACAAGCTGGGTGTGAGATCTTACTACTAAAAATGCAGTATAATAAATGATCTTACCTTCATCCATGGAAAGCTGGTCCCATATAGCGACTTTGGTACCAGCGGGGTCGCTGAGAGCTACGTAGGCCAGTTCCCCTCGTACCAGCCTTAGGTCGTGATCCAGAGCCAAAATCCAGAAGGTAACTGTAACAATAACACAGATTCAAATTAATTTCAGCATTTCTTCTTTCGCTCTGTAATTTTATAAAAACATTATCACCGCTTATCAGAATGTGTGT
Source organism: Catocala sponsa (assembly GCA_963564715.1). NCBI lineage: Eukaryota > Metazoa > Arthropoda > Insecta > Lepidoptera > Erebidae > Catocala > Catocala sponsa. The sequence goes on from OY751337.1 coordinate 6,907,921, forward strand.
TGGCTTTTTGAACCTGACATAAAATAACTTAAAACTTATGTAGGTATTATTTTTACGTATTACTTTGTCTTATCACGAATAACTATAACAGGAGAATAGACGGCTTTATAACGGCTTTGAGAGACGCAGCTGGAATTGTGCATCAAGTATCAGGTTCGATTTCTTAGTAGAGCACTGTTCTTGGTGTTTCCTGTCAAGAAAACGCCTTTTCTGTCAACGTAAAACGATAGCTGGCATAGGTATACCCATATTTGTACGTATACGTGTCGGCCTCGGTGGCGTAGTGGTTAGTGTAACCGACTGCCACGCCTGAGGTCGCGGGTTCGATTCCCGCACAAGTCAAACATTGTGTGCATGAACATGGATGTTTGTCATGGTCTGGGTATTTCTATGTATAATACGTATGTATTTACAAAAAAAAGTATACATGTATGTTTATCCATTGTCTAGTACCCATAGTACAAGCTCAGCTTAGTTTGGGCTAGATGATGTTGTGTGTATGTGATAGAATATTATTATATGGCCATGATTTATGTATTTAATATATTTTTATATATACATAGGTATATCTTTTCAGGTACATTTAAAGTTACATTGTTACCATAAAAAACTTTTTTTTCGTTATTATAATACGTACCTTAATGCATGACTAGAAACTTCGCAATCAATAAATTCATGCTTGCACTATAATGGCATTTGTAATGATAAAATTTAATATGAAGTAAGAATCTGGCAGCCTTGATGTCGTAGTGATTAGTGTAACCGACTGCCACGCCTGAGGTCGCGGTTTCGATTCCCGCACAAGTCAAACATTTGTGTGCATGGACATGGATGTTTGTCTTGGTCTGGGTGTTTGTATGTATAATATGTATGTATATATAAAAAAATATATGTATATGTATGTTTATCTATTGTCTAGTACCCATAGTACAAGCTCTGCTTAGTTTAGGCTAGAGGGTGTTGTGTGTATGTATTAGAATGGCATGGCATAGAATGGCATAGAATCATAACTTAAACATAAAAGTTTTGGCATCAATAAGAGCCGTTGTAAGTATCAAATGTTACAGAACTTGATGGTCAGCCCATTACTGTACCATAAGCTACTATAGCCAGTAGCTTATATAGTTGTAGACCAACCATCTTGGGACTTGGTACTGTCCTCAATATAATTTACAGTGTTTCGACCTCGACCTCGTGCCAAAGATTGGGTTCATATTTAATGAAGTCAATTAACGTCGAAGTATGAACAGTCTGTTCGTCTGGCTGGAAAATACGAAACGCCTGGATTTGATATTAACTCGTCTTGTTTTATGTAGCGGAATAAATTGAAGGTTAGTTTTGATAAGGTTCGTGGCACACATTGTATTTTATTGAATTTCAATACGCATCAGTGGGTTCATACACGTGGTATGATTATGTATTATACAATAATGTTAGTTTATGATAAAAGTAGCATGAGCTTGCACGTACGCTACCAAGTTCGATTCCTGGGTCTGGTAAAACATTGCTGCGTTTTCTGGAGAGAAAAATAATACAGAGTCAAAAATTGAATAAAAATGAAGCTTGCGGAAATGAAAATATACACCGATGTCCTTCTATGTGTATTTCTTCTTCAATATATGTATATTAATTGTAGTACGACGTTTAATTATATATATTGACAAAATGATCATAACAAAAATATTTATATGACATTTTGTAAGCTAAAAGTAAGTAGTAGTAAAGTAGAAAATAAGTCCTTTGTAGAAACAATACAAAAATAGTGCCGATGATTTTGTTCTCCAATTTATAGTTCAATATGAAACAACGATAAGCTACAAACACACTCTTGCAATTATTACAATTATTTGTAAGATTCAGTTTGAATGACTGTATAACAATACCTAATTCATACTATATTATTCCATACATATTTTGCTATGTATTGTACCTACATAAAAGGATACACAATGAACATGTATCACCATGGGAGTGTTACACTAAAAATCCATTAACATACACATAATGATTGAGTTGCAGAGTTGCAGACAGGCAACGTTTACCTATACTTGACAAAAATGCTTTTAATGTCCATGACATCATTACCAAAAAAGCAAAAGAGTAATTTTAACTTTTGTTCACGTAGTTTATATTCATAATTTGAAAGTAGAAGAAATCCAAAATTACTGAAGTGCAATTTAGTAAAGAATACCCTCCGAAGAATTCTTAGGCACGGTTCCGTAGTTCGAATATTTTTTTAAAATTGACATGATTTCAATGAGCTTGTCAAGTAAATCGATAATAACTTAACAGCTGATAAGTGATACTAATGACAAATTTTATAAAACTTATAAAACTAGCTTTCAAATGCAAATTCTTTATTTCACCAAAAAAAAAATAACCTTATAAATCAAATATAAAGATACAAATCGTGATTTACTTCCACACTTAACCTCAAATGTGAAGAGATTTATAGCAATGCCATTAAATTGCTTCACAAAAATGGTTTCTTGTTAGATTAGGTTTCTTTATAATAAATAAAGTGATGATCCCCGTTCTTTTTTATCTGTTGTTCTGTAATTGCACTGACAGTCACAGGCCATGCGGTACTGCAAATCAAGACCTCAAAGTGACGATTAAAATAAACGTAACTTTATTGTAATTTATGCGTATACAGTACATACGCGTATAAATGAAAGCTACTATAATCAACAAAGAGCTCAACACAAGAAGTAAGTAAAGTACTGAGCCATAAACACCAACGAAACTCCAAGAAAATTCGTTAAGTATTTCGAAACCAAAACTTTTAATGAATGTTACAATAGAAAAACCGTTGATTACAGAAACAATATCGGCTAACATTAATTTGGGGTCGGTTCATAAACATCTAAGGCGAATTTTACGGTCACAGTAACATAAAACAAGATCGTAAAAGTAACACAAAGTTGAACAAATATTAATGGCTGAGGCTGTGCACAAAATACGTTATTTGCAATGAAAAAGGGCCAGTTAATATTTAAACGGATTACCTCATAATGCTTCTAAACACTGATTTTATAAAAACGAATACAAAATAAAAAACACAAACCAAACTGCTTAATTACAAGGCTTATGAAAAGAAACAATGGCGCTCGTAGAATACTAATATATTTATAAATTTTGAATAAAATCATTGACCATTCGAAATTTAAATTTTATAAATTGACTGCCAGTTTTATGTAAACTGTGTGAATTTGCACTTAATTGTATATAAGGTTGTATATTTGGTTATATCATAAGTGTTATGCATACACTTTATTGTCATGTAAGTTTATATAATTGTGTTAATTTATTTTAATACAAGAAACAGCTACTTGGCATACACGTATTTATCATTATGTAGGTACCTCCATATAACAGAATATTTTGATGTTTATGATATTCTTTAATGAAAATATACTCAAAAAATCCGTCTATTAATTTTACAACCATTCTTGTCTAATCTATACATCTATACAAATAAATAAAATTGAAGTGTATATTTGTTATGTCAAAATAACAGCTTTTTATCTAATGCATATGAAAGTATATAAGGTACCTATACGAAAACATATATTTTTAAAATTTTTGTCTGTCTGTCTGTTTGTTCCGGGTAATCTCCGAAACGGCTGAACCGATTTTGACGGGACTTTCACTTGCAGATAGCTGATGTTATAAGGAGTAACATAGGCTACTTTGATTTTAGAAAAAAATTAGGGTGCCGCAGAGACAAACACTTTTTAGTTAAAATCTACGCGAACGAAGTTGCAGGCTAGTATTGAATATATTTTAAACAGTTGTCATTATCACAATATCATTAAATTCAATTTAAATGTTTTTGTTTACACTATTTTAACTAGAATAAAAAGTTTTTCAATTCAGAGCTGTCAGCTGTACCAGAATATTTTTGACGATTGCACTGTCAGCACCAGCAATTATTTCTTTAAATAATTTCCAACGCACGAATAGACATCTGGTGTTAAAAATGCCCATGCGGCTTATCATCAGGCGAGATATACGCTCATTCACATAGCTATACCTTGGTTACCCCGTGGTCAATAAATATAATATGTAATTAATTTCAGTTAATAATTTAAGGTCCAAAAACAAATAGGCAATACAGTCCGAGTCGGCCATAATGTTTTATATACGTAATGGTTTACGACAATAGTCATTAATAAAGTAAATTGCTCGTTTGTGTACATCTGTGTTACGTTATGAAGCATCAAAACGTTTATACTTTATTGCCGAGCTGAGTGGTTTTCTCTCGTTTTGCGGCCATTATCGCAGTTGTTAGTATTATTCTTTTATTGAAGCTTAGTAGCTTTTTAGAGTAATAGAGCCTCGCTGATTTCAGCATGAATGGGCCGGCTCGACCGGGGAAAGACTACCCTCTCACAGAACATAGACGTGAAATAGCAGTATTCCTACAGTTGTGTTTCGTTCGGTGAGTGAGAGTACTGGAGGCCCAATCACCCCCTTACCACATTCCCGCTCCTTATCCTTCCCACTTCCTTTCCTAAAGGGTCGGCAACGCGCTAGTGATGCCTCTGGTGTTGCAGGCGTCCATAGGCTACGGTGACCACTTACCATCAGATGGGCCGTATGCTTGTTTGCCATCTTAGTAGTAAAAAAAAAAGCTGATTCCTAACTAATATTGTAAAGAGGAATGCGAGTTTGTCTTTTGTTACAAATATTTTTTTGATTCGATGATAATCAATTGATCGTGACAATCGTGAAATTTTGCACACAATACATGTAGGCAGGGGTACAAAAATGGACATAGGGTACTTTCCCGTACGAAGCCGCGGAAAAAAGCTAGTATAAAATTAATCATCATTAATATAAAATTAATATTATTCTAATATTTTATAATTACACTTTGATCGGTATTTTCTTATTTGCTACTTATTGTCCATAGTACATAGTATCAATAAAATTATTCAGGGCAACTTTATATTTATTCAATTATGCCCCATTAGTCGTACTAGACACGTGCCTATATGTCACCAAAGGGATAGGCAGAGATATTATTTTACCCATATTTAGCGGATTTTGCTATGAGGGTACTGTGACTAGTAGATATTTAATAACTAACGAAGAATACAATTACTGCCTTTTGATTTATTAGATTAGGGCGAAAGCTCAATTTTTTTAGCTTAATTTGCGAATTATTGAGATTTCAGCTCAGCTTGTAAAACTAGTGTAGTTCAGCAAACAGATACTCGCTCACATACTTTACAATTCTAGCTCAATCCATTAATCCTTAACTTTACTAGTTTTTACTACTATCTTCTATTTCGTAGTTCAGCTAGTATGACCGTCATGCGCTATTACTTTCTAGCCTTTATTATTCCCAAGTCACTTGGGGTCGACTTTCTAGTCTAACTGGATTTGACTGGATATCAGTTTTTACACGGAGCGACTGCCATCTGACCTCCGCAACCCGAAGGCTAACGATACCCTAAGGTTAGACCAGTGTCAGGATATTGGAGGGCACTGACTTCCCAATAACGACTGCCTTAGATGTTCATGGCAGCCGGGACCGACGGCTTTACGTGCTCTACGAGGCACGGAGCAGGCGATAATTGTCAATCAATACGCACATAATTTCGAAAAGTCATATAACTTCCGAAAGTCAGAGGTGCGCGACGTGGGTTTGAACCCGAGACCCTCTGCATTGCAATCTGTTGGTCTCCCCACTGAGCTATCGCTGCTGACATAGATTTAGTTACTTAACATTAGTTATTAGTTATGATTACAAATGGTAGTTATTGAGGAATGCAAGCAATTACGCCAGTCGTAGCATTTATACCCAACTAGTTGTCCTTCAATAACTTCGTTTTCAAATAAAATAAATTGGTCCAGCATTTTAGGTACGTAAATGTAAGAGACATACTAATTATGTATTTCGTAGGTAAAATATAAATAATAATAACATAAGCCTAAACTGTCCAACTGCTGGGCATGGGCCTTTTCTCAGTGTGAAGGAGACTAGTCCATAGTCCACCACTTTGGCCCAGGGCGGTTTGGCAGACTTCACATAATATGTCTTCGGGAACATTATAGAGAACTCCCTAGCATGGAGGTTTCGTCACGATGTTTTTCCTAACCTTTAAAACTAGCGGTAACGAGATGGGTGTAAAAACCCAGGATTCAACCTCTTTGTCTTAAATGTACATCATGTGACCTTGTGAGCTCTATATCTTGGGGGTCTATTGACCAACAGGGCCCATATTCAAGCTCGATCGAGGTATGACCCCAAGGTGTCTGCACACCAAGTCAATCGATCCAGTGGTTCCGGAGTTATGCCTGTCACTAACAGACAGACACACAGACCCATATAATGTTTTCATTAACCTCTGAAGAAGACTCAAATGTTAATAAAAAGAAACACGCACAGAAAGACGCAGCAAGGGTAGTGGACCGACGACCTGCTAAGGATCACAGAAAGCTGTTAGAGACGGGTTGCCCTAGTCCGGTCTATGTAGAAAACCACATTGAGGGAGGCTTGTGTCCAGGAGTGGACGTCTTTCGGCTGAGGTGATGAATTTACTATTTAATATGCACATAACTTCGGCATACTTAGTTAACATCACATCTCGATTTATTACGTTTAAAAGACTAGCTTCTATAAGACTAATTAGATAGATTTCTATTAACAATATCTACAGGAAGTTACATATACCGTTACATATTAAGTATTAGTATCCGTGTATATTTAACACAAAATATAAAGCAGTAATTTTATTTTACTGTACACGTTATTCATCTTTTTCTCTCAAAGGTGGAAACACTGAAGAATTATCAATGCAGGTCGATCTCAGAAAGTTTCGTATCTTTCGCTCATAAATATGTATCGATATCGTTTGGCTTTCTGTAGGCGAATCTGTAAGTGAGAGCTAGGTAACATGTATGTTTTATTTGAATACTAGTTTTTACCCGTGACATGTTAGGTAATAACATGTCACGGGTGAACAAAAATGTATCAATCTAGGATATAACCTATATAAGTATACACAACGACTTAGAGGCCACTTAGCATATCTATAGACCATAGTCTATAGGTATGCCAAGTGGCTTCTAAATCATTGCATCAGTTTAGGTGTGATTAACTATTAAACATCTAAACGTCTTCAGAAACTTTCACAATTATAATATTGGTTAGCTTAGTAGAATGTATGAAATCAAATTCTGTCGGTCTTTGTATTATGCAAAAACTCATTGAATCAAATAAATTAGCTCAACCATATGCAAAAGATTGTGCGCTTATATACGATTAGGGTCACTTATGTCAAGCTGCCTTCTCAATTAGAAGGTATTCCAAGTTTCGAACAAGAAATCGTTGGGTGACGAACTATAGGAAAATCCTTATATTGAGTAATTAACAGTAGCGTTTCTTTGGTGAGTGGTAGAGGCTCAATCATTCGGTACCTGTCGTCTCCTACACTTAGGCTACGGGTAATTGCTGTGTGTTCGTGCTACCTATGTGGTTTACGGTAGCTCAGTTGTTTCCTTTGAATAGCTTCTGTGATACCACGAAAACATAGATATCCATGAGCGGCGGAACGGCGACCGCTTATCCTCATCTACCACCAGCAACAACAAAACATTTGAACATCGCCGTTTAGTTATGATCGGTTAAATATGACGAACGAATGTTCATTCTAAGCTTTTTTTATTCTGTTACACAGCTTTGCCCACGATTTCTTACGCGTGGAATTTGGTCGTAGATACTTACTTATATTTTAATTTATTTGCATGTAAGGAGGAGCTAATCTACAGACATATTACTCGAGTTGCAGGCAGCGTAATAAATACACCAGATTTTAAATTAGATATCCAGCAACAAACAGTATTCAATTCTGTGCAGTAATTTTTGCGTGATGGGCGTACAAACACAGAGACAGACATAAGGCAAATATAAAAATGATTGTTTTAGCTTCTATAGCTCTTTCAAGACCCTTCATTCATTTTCTTAAATACCTTTAACATCAACCAGTTACAGTTTAATAATAGATAATTCCGGCAAGTGAACTTTTTAGATAAACTTTTCCAGTGCGTAAAATAAAAAAAAATAGTATCAAATTAAATACAAGAGCTTCAAATAGACATCTGCAATGTGTTAACAATTGAACAAACACAGGCAATTATTTCGGCAAGTTAAGCGCTTGTCAAGTTACCATGCATTGTGTCAACATGGTTTCAATTTAATTAACAAGGCAACTACGACGATCGCTGCGAAGATGACCTTTGGCCTCTTCTCGCCAATCACCAGCTTGAAGCTCCCTCAGATCCCCAAGTATTGTGTGTTTGAATTCCATGTGAGGCAATGGGTTGTACTCCACCGTTGTACAGAGTCTGGATTTTCTTTGTGTCCGTCATTTCAATGTTTGTAAAGTGTCAAGCAATTTAGAAATTATTTAAGGTCCGAAAGTTGTTTAAAAAAGTTGAAAACGTAATTACGATTTCTTACTCGCGTGTTGCATGTTGGATGTAGACGATTGTCAATATTTTATAACACAAGTATAGAAGTAATGTGTTAAACACCGAATGTCTTTTTTTAATTAAATTATCTGATCCTTTTAATTTATTCGCTGTCAGACTATGCTGAATATCTCGCGCAGAGACGGAACACGTGTTGAAACATATTTTCTGTTTGAAACGGGATACTAGATCACATGACGCGGCTATCGACGATCAGACGATTTTGGTATTGTCAACATTTTCTATAGGAATAGTTGAGGTTGCAATACGAATTCGTGTGTCGGGTGGTTCCTTACATAGTAATTTACTTTGTTCAAAAAGTTTCTACAATACAAATAATTCCTATATCGCGGGACACTTTACTAACATTCAAATAACGGACACAGCAAATACTTCGACTCGGCACAACCATTCAGATTTCAGAATATTTAGTCTCGTGTAGGGATCGAACCGTCAACCGACCACATAATCACTTTGCATTCTATTTTAGAAAGTCTTTTTTGAACTGGTCTTTATAAAGACTTCACGATCTCAAAAGACTTCTTTTAAGCTTAGAAAATTATTACACGAAGCAGTTTCATTAAAGCTTTATAGGAACAGTTTTATGGAATCACTTCCAGCATAATACTCGCTCTTACTTTATAAAGGCTGTATTACCTTCAGTTATCTTCAAAGCTTCCGTACGCATATCTAGTTTAACAATCTGTCTTCACTTCATTAATTCAAAGCGTTTAGGTTAGTAATTACCCAGATAACGGTTTAGTGGTGAGATAGGATTTGTTCTAAGATGGAATGTGCTATAGATGTGGTTTTCCCACGCTATGTATTGCAAGGCTTTATGTTTTAAGGAATGAAACTGACTATTTTTATGATAGACATTAAACAGGAAGATAGGCTGCAAATAGCCTTGACTCTGCAATAGGTATATGAGAGTTTATATTCTTTATAAAAAATTCTTTATCATTATAATACAAATGTAATTAAAAATAAGCCCGTGGCGTAACGTTTTGATTAACTTTGCGTGGTATCTTGAGGTACTGGTTCGATGCCTGCTGGCCGCGACCTCAGTAGGCTGGCATCGAATGATAAATTGCTATGATAAAGGAATTCGGCCGCTTTGGAATGTAACGGGCCAGAGAAGGAACACATGTGTTTTTAGTCAATAGAAGTTTGACATACCCTTTCGTTTCGCCCAAAGTATACAAGATCTTTTGATGATTTCCCTTCGTAAGTAAAAGATCTTGTTGCGAGTTCCGGTTCCGGCAAAGTGTTATCGGCTTTCTTTATTAGAAAATTCTCAATAGATATAGCAAAATGAAATGTGTCCAATAAGCGACGATAGTTTCGTCTTTAATTACGTGTATCCTAAAAGATAGTCAACATACATATCTATTAAGGACATAGTTTTACTTATGCCCTTTGGATAGATACACATGTGATTCTATGTATGTATATTGGAGACTTCGTGTTGCTACTCAGGACTTCCAAGCAGGAAACTATCACTTTGTCCGCTTCGGGTATTACAGCCGCCATCACACGATCTTTTGCATACTGAGCCGAAACTTATACCGCGATATTAATGGGGCACCCAATCAAATGATATACAAAATAATGTTCTTGATAGAAATTTTTTTTTCTCTCTTTATTGATATTTAGAGGCTTAAAATAGAAATTGAGGAATAGTTTATAGCAATGGAGCATAACATTAGGTCATGTTGACAATGCAGTTATAGTCAGTCAGTCAGTGTCAGTCTGTCTGTAACTATGGCTGCTGAAAACCGGAACAACAGAAAGTGTTTTCTATTTATAAAAATTGTATATCCATAAAAGTAATATTTATTAAAATAAAAAGGGAGAAAATCCGTATAAAGTAGTTAATTTTTAAATCCTTTTATACCATTAATAAAACCGTTGACTATAATATTTTTGCCACCTTTACATTAGGTATTTAAATGGCTGCTCAATACCCGATAATTTTTCTACAATATAAAATTTTAATAATTTGTGATCGAATCAAATCAATAAATCTTTCTATCTAGCCTTGAAGGTAGCTAAGCAAATAACTAAAAAGCATATTAAATACATGTTCACTGTATTTATAATGTATAAAGTTAAGCTTAATAAGCACATTAAATTATGGCTTATAAATCCTTTAACATACAAGAACAAAAAATCCTCAACTTAAAAATAAAACAAGCTTATTGTTAATTCAAATTTAAACAGAGATTTAAAATGGAATGATTATGTTAATATCGGTCAAATTTATTCTAATAAAATACAATATAAAGAGATAATGTCCATCAAGGTTTGATTAAATATCAAAATCCGCCGAAGCGTGAGCCAATACATTTTCGATACCAGACTCTTTCTAGAAACGTCGATAGGCAACCCAATATCACATAATACATAGTCCTAATACAGTATCTTTGACGTTTATTGGTCTATACCTACTCTACATTGTAGAACTCTAATAATATAATTTAGCTTACCACTTTAGATATTCATATATAAGTATATATATTATTTCAGGATAAAATATGTGTGTATACCTTTATTTTTAAACGTGGGGAAATGCATTGACACCCGTATACCTTTCCGCGAAAAAGGGGAGTGGAGAGGCTATGTCGCGGTTAACCGGACAAAGATGGAAATTCCAAGTACTACCGAATAAGCCTAACACGGTGTGCCAACTCGCTGCCATTAACGGTGGGTGAGTCGCTGAAAATGTGTGTATACCTAACGCAAGCAGATAATTAAAAAAAAATATAATATATAAAAGCAGAAAATATAAAAGCAGACTTACCTATTAGTTCTTTAAAGAAATGCAACCGTCACATTAGGAATCATTCCTGTATCACGATGGATTTTATAAATAATTAAGCAATGAAAAAGAAAATCCTGACTCGGAACTATCATTCTTGGATCACACAATTTGTCGTGTTGTCTGTGATTGGAACTTACAACACACGGTGTGACGAAGCGTAGACTTAAACCACTACGCTATTCATGTGATCAGCTGGTTTGTATTAGCTGTTATGGGATTCTAATGCGTGTATCAAAGCTATCTATTCAATTAATTACTGTGCATCTTAATTACCGTACTTAACTTTTGATACAGATCGATTGATAACATAACATTACATCAGTAATGCCTAAAGTGAAGATAGCCCAAACTCACGCATTCAGTAAGAAAGATCAGCTATTTACGTCGTATATATAATAATCATAATATCAGCCTTTATTCATATGTTTAACAGGTTCATTGCCGATGTTTAAGCTAGTCAAATCAAAAATTGTCACCCGAGATTCAACTTCTTTTTTGTGTTAAGTTTGTGTGTTTATGTAGTTTTTAGTGCTTTCGTATATTTTAGGTTAGATAGATTTTGTTCCCTTACCCCTTTCTTATTAATAATACCCGCACGGAGTTAGCGGCACCGTTTTGAAATCGTCATAGTCGTAGAACAAAGACGGTTCTGCAAAACAGTAACTTTACAGTACGCCACATAACAGTTTATCAATTGGGTTTTAGGGTATATTTTAGAAACCGCTAATGCTATCTGCTTGAAATTTGCATATGTTGTTCTGTTTCTGTATATTTATAATATGTCCTACAAGATAGATTCCTAATATTACTCAATTTAATAAAATATCCCATGCATCATTGTTCTATGAACACTCATGTGTCGTATGTTATCATACGTCGTTGTATTGCGGATTTTCTTCTTATTTCACATGACGCAAAGTAACTTCCGTCGATGTTTTAGGAAACCCCTAACAAAATTTAGTGACGGTTTTCAAATTGATAGGTTAGTAAATGAAAAATATATATTATTTGGCTTACATTATTTTATTTATTTTAATTTATATTATCAGATAAACTTTCAAAACACAAAAATCAAATTTATGACACTAAAGTAAGACATTAATCGTTTTAAAAATCACAACATTTGTAAGAAACCAAAGAAAAATCTTAATCAAACAGTAGTTCATATTAAAAAAATATAATGAGGAACATTATTGCTTATTAGTTTCAGTACAGTATAATTAGTCTCAAACGTTACTCATATAATATTGGAGTATATCAGTATAATCACTCTCAAACGTTACTCTTAAAATATTTGGGTATCATTATACATTTTCTTTTAATTATACAGTTTTATTCAGAATCATCATAAGTTTCAGATACGGTAGTATGGCCATGTGTCAGAGCTTTGAAATATTCGTAATATTTGGTGGTTATAATCCCAGTTTCGCACAGATTCATTAGATCTTTATATTTGTCTTTAGAAATGGCGATCGGTTCAAAACATGTTTTTTTAAGAATAAATGCACGGTTTCTTGTCTCCTTGCGTGTTATCAAAATCATGGATTCATCATCTAAACTATACTTGTATTGTATTTTATTGGGGTGGCTTTCTTGAACACATATCATGAGACTTTTTTACTTTGTATAAATATATGGCATTGGTCACAAGTGTCTTTTTTTGGGAAATGAAAAGTAAGATTAAACTGTCTGTTTACAATATCTCGGTACTGTCCAAGAGTTGTAGCTTTGTTTGAATATTTCTCTAAGTCAGGCCACTCCTTATACATTTTAAGCATTCGAGCAATAACTGACTACCATCCAAGTACAGTCTTTTTGGCGACTATCGACAGTAGTGCGACTCAACTGGCACAAACGAATTAACGTGAGCACACACAGATAGTAGCATTTCTTCATTAATCAGTTTTCTGTGATTATAATGGCGTTCTCTCAAGTCTTGTTCTATAGCCGTGCTACCATCGTACTTAATCCACCGACATTGTCATTGTTTTTTTTTTTGGTAAGGAATATTTATAAGTGAACTCTCTTCGGTGTTTTAGTTTCCGCCGGAATGTCCTAGCTTTGTGTTGTTTCGTGGTGTTGTTAGCAACATACAGCCATTACTGCTCTCTTAAACGTAATTCCCAAAACGCTATATCATAAACTGGTCTAGTCGTAGAGAGAAGGGGATGTTACGAACTCTTTTTTTCCCTCTATTCTACAGCAAGGGACTGGGTTCTAGAGATGGGTGATTAGAGTCCGTACCTAGAGTATCTACTGAAGATGGACAGGCATACTCATCAGGTTCGTGTAAACAGCAAACACATTTTGCATGTCTATTATCTTGTACTGCCAATTGCAGCTCAGGCTCTTCAATATTATTATTATGACTAACTGTAGAAGGTGTAGTTCATCTAGTACATTACTGAAAATGAGAGTCAATGGCATTGGAGACTCTTGATCATGCTGAGAATGCAGTGATTGTGGGCAATTACTGATATTTTCGGGCGTCATTGGGTCGGTAGGCATATAGGCATCTTCAGTAATAACATAGTGTACGGGAGTCGTTGCAGGGGATCTGTCTTGGAGATCTGTAACCGTGACCGATTTTTCCTGGTAATCATTTCTTGAAAATACGTCAGCCCACACACCTTGCATTTCTTCAGACGATAGCATTGCATCAGCTCCTAGTGATAATGGCGAAAAACGGTGTTTTTCAATTGTAAAATAAATTTTTATAATTTGAATTAATTATGTTTAAAAGTATAAACAGCGTAGATAAAATCAGATAATAAAAATTTGATTGAAAAAGTAAAATAATAACAAAACAATGATGTATAAGAAAATCTGCCCAAAGAAAAACGGCGGTTGTGCGCATCCGACGTGCACTTATCCGTAAAAAAATGACGGTTTGTATCATGCGTTCATTATAGGTAAGTACGTAGAACAATGTTGGATTTTAATTTTCGACACCGAAAAATATACTGAGTGCGTTAATTATCAGAAACGCTGTACAAAATAGTAGTAGTAATAAAATTAATATTCACTAATAAATCGCGATGCACAAACAGGCTACTTCAGATTTCCACGAACAACGACGGATTTGACCCACCGTCGTTGTACAGCGGAAATTTAATAAAAAACGAATGTTACCTAAAATAGCGTATAAAATTCGAAATAAAATATTGAAAGAGGCAATAATAACTTACATGTTGTATGAGAAAAGTGTTCTTAGGTCTCATTTATAGAAAATTCGTCAATTTGTTGATTATTGACATTTTTATTCGCGGTGTTTAATAAGGCTAATATCTGTAGGGACCTTTTCGACGACATAATTGACTTTAGTTCAATAAATAAACTCTATTCTGAACATTATACATAACAAATAAGATGAAATAAAAATAAGTTAACGTAATAAATTAACGTACTATTGAACCCCTTGACCTGACCTAGAACATCAGCGGTAGTAATCATACGCCGCGCGCGTGCGGGGCGCGGGGGGCAGGGTTCAACGCTGTACACTGCCGTAATTGTTAATACGTCATTTTACTGTGTTTAGAAATCAAATCCGTCAATATTCCAACTCTGTATCTGGGTGATCTTAAATAATATTTGTAAAAAATAATTATTGGCTTGTAAAGCACGACTTATAATGTCATTTTATGAATAAATATAAAAAATGAAAATTATCAAAACCGTCGTTGTTCTATGACTATGACGAAATCACCTTCTAACTATGCGCGATAACCGTCCGCCTCCGCGCGCAGTTTTCGGCAATGAACCTGTTAAACTGTCCCACTGCTCGAAACGGGCCTGTAATAGGCCGTCGTCCACCCAGTGCGGATTGGCAGACTTTACATATCTCTGAGAACATCATGCAGAACTCTCCGACACACAGGTTTCCAGGCGATGATTTCCTTAACTGTTAAGTTTCACTTACGCACAATGGCCCAATTGTGGGGCTAAGTGCGGATAACACATGTCCAACTACCTAACTGTTAAAATGAGCGATATGTAACTAATTAATATGAATATTTAACTTCAGAAGTCAAAGGTGTGTGCCTCGTGTGTGTGGGGTCAAACTCAAGAACCCTGCGTGGCAATTCAACGGCCTCCCAATAGCATATTGCTTCTCATCTTAACGTCATATACAAGCCTTTAGATAGGGGCATAGGGGAACACAAGACTTTACACCTGAGCTACAAGACCATAGTAGTCAAACCGATATATTTTGATTTAATAAAATCATGCTAATTTATTTATTCCTACAAATAATCTTAACAAAGAAATGCTATTATCGCCTTGTGCCAACATTTCTTTAACAAATACTTGTCATAAGAATGAGTTTAAAAATTCTTAGCTAACTTGAGCGCTTTAATAACAATGTGCCGTAGAGCGGACCGAAAGAAATAATTGAATAAGTCCGTTTTACTGTGAAAAAGATTTAATTGTATCGTTTATACTTATCTGCCTCTCTTTTTGAATTATGAAAACTTATAATTCTTCGAGTGTTATTTGTATAACTCTAAGGGAAAAAAAGCAACAATTTTAATAAATAGGTAGGTATTTAAATAAGGTTTTGTAGTTTTCATGCTACCATAAAGGCAAAAAGACCTACCGAAGATACCACGCGTATTGTTATCTATACTAATATTATAAAGCTGAAGAGTTTGTTTGCTTGTTTGTTTGTTTGCTTGAACGCGATAATCTCAGGAACTACTGGTTCGATTTGAAAAATATTTTTAGTGTTGGATAGCCTATTTATCGGGAAAAGCTATAGGCTATATAATATCATGCTACGACCCACGAGGATGGCGCAGTAACGATAAACGCGAGTGAAACCGCGGGAACATCTAGTTTAAGTATAAAGTGGTCACTAGGGGCAAATATTACACTGCACTCCTAATCTTTAATTTAAAGTGAGAACCTAACCTTGTATATTTTCAAATCGACTAGTCTTTGAAATAGACATAGAAGTGCATTGATATTAACTAAATTCTTAGGGGTACTAAGATATTTTAAGGTTATTGATTCCACAAATCGAAAATTAGAATATACATTGTCTATGATAGCCAGCAAAACCAATTTTATGTTTTTGGTGAATGCATAAGCTTCTAAGAAATAAAATATCACTGAAACAGTGACACAGTTGCTTGCTATTGAAATAAAACATAATCAGTCCGTTTTTAAATTACTATTAAGGTTAAGAATAAAGAAAGGATACGGATCACAAGCTAGGTATCAATCAACTCTGTAATTATATAACTTGACAAGCTCGAATTTACTTTTGAGACGCCGGCTCATCGCTAGCTCGCTTCGCGCCCGCTTTAAAGGAAATAATTTTTACATGTACTTTCCTTCAACAAATTAAGTTGTGAAACAGACTGTATGCTCAACTACCAATGCAAATAATTAATTCTATCAAATCAATAAGCTAGCATAGAACATTTCTAATTAATTATTTCAAGTTACTGGCTACCCAAGAACTTATGTAAGCGAAAGTTGGTTCACTAACTTTGCTTCTGTTGACACGTGAAATTCGGCATCGATGTTTTGTATGGCTGAACGAACAGTTGTTTGTGCCTCAGAAAACACGCTGTCGGTGACCAGTGACGTCACTATATTGGTAGAGCAAGTTAAAAGATTATTCTATTTTGGCAACTGACTGGGGAATGGTTTTTGATGACACTAGTTTCGATGTTGGCCTTCTGTGTGATATTAGGTAAATATAGAAAAGGTATTTGATTTTATGAGGTTTAGTTCTTGTTTAAATTACTTTTAGATCTAATTTTTGATCACTGAATATCAGCTATACTTATAACTGTCTTACTGCGACTGCCCAGCAGTGAAACAGTGTAAGAAGGGTAAGGTCACAATCTACCTCACAGGTCTAAAAAAAGGGTTAGTACAATACATATATTATTATCTTTGAGAACATTATGGAGGACACTGAGGTTTGGGACTTTCAGAACGATGTTCTCCTTCACCATTAAAGCGATCTATTTAATACGCGCATATTTTCAATCATAAGCTTAGTCAGCCTTGGGTTCTAGACAAAAGCTGCTGATACAGATTGTTTAATTAAAGATGTTTTTTGTAAGCGGTAAAGTAGTAAGTACTTAAAAAAAGTGAGACGCATAAACTTATAATTATGTAATAATCTGGCAGCACATATTTATATTTAAAATACATTATTTAATTTTATAATATAATTGTGCTAATACATATATAATTGGGGTGTAATGTGCAAATGCAGTATTTGCGAAATTCATAACATTTTTCGGTAATAACATTAAACAAAAACAGATAATGGTAATTCGGAACAATTTTATGTACCTATATGCGATGGTAACCCAAAACCACTATACAATTCTTAAAAAAAATTTACTATCGAAATAAATAAAATCAATCAATAGAAATAAGGCACTTTCCTAACATATGTTATAACTTACATCATAACTTGAAAACTGCTTACCAGTTCGAACATACACAAGAACGTTAGCATAGAAGTTGCATACAGAGAAAGTTCCAGCTCAGCCAAGTTTGGCGCCGAAATTCTACATATCGATGTTTTCCTATGCACGAATGAATATTCGAATAAAATGTTCAATGGAGTTACACGGAACAGCAGTGCGATATGAGACGGTGTATGCTAGTAAGTTTGCGAAATGTAGGGTAGACAAACATGATTTTTGTCAACTGTCGTTATGATCAAATGTTTAAGAATTTGTCCTAGTTCAAAAGTTCCATGAATTTATTTTATTAGAAATTCAGAGCTGCAGTAATATCTCCTCTCAGACATAAAGCAAGTTGATGGGTAAGGTACACTACATAACATCCATGTGATATTATATTTCTAAGGGTAAATAAGGTTTTTAGAGGATTAGTAATTTTTGTACCTTGCTTTGTCAGAGCCTACATTGAGTCCTTTTTTGCAATATTGATATTTTGTGAGTTATATCCTTGGTGTAGCTTGTGGTAGCTACTTACTAGTAGATCGTTTATATTTTGATATTAAAGATAAAACGCATTAAAATATGTTAGTTAAAGTAACAAAGAGTAAAACATTCGCTCAAAAAAGCACAGTTGCTAATGATTGAATTAAATTTAAATAATTGATATATATAAAGCTCAATTAGACTTAAAATTATATTAGTTTAATCACTAGCTACACTAGTAATAGTTTGTGAATCTCGTGGATTCCGAACCTGAGAGCTCAATCATATTGAAACATAAAAGCATTGTCAGAACGCCAGCCATGTACGCCCATGGATGACGCAAAGTAACAGACACAAAAAACAAAAAGCTGGCCCATGGCCCGCATAAAAATCCTGAATCCAACAATAACGGTATACATATTATTCTCTCATCCAGAACCACTAAACAGCCATACGATTCCGTGTTAAGTCAACAGAGGCTGACCTGATGCACTACATTAGCAGTGTCAATAGCACATGCACACACATAAATAATCCGTTTTACACTCGACAAAATTTCCATGCGCGGCGCGTGTAAACGTCAGGTGCTCTTAGTATGTATCAATAGTGCACCGATTTTATGTAGGATCGACTAAATTGTAGGTTACCGATATTTTCACGTTAAGGTTTTATATATCGGCAAAATTGTCGTAATCCTAAAGTGCACGTAAATTTTGTTTATACGGCAAACTGCTCGTGAATATTCGTAATTTGTGTAGCTAGTTGTTTGTGCACGTGTCATGCTTTTGGGGTTTTATGTTGTGGTTATTACTAAACTATGATAGTAAAAATATGTTATTTGAAAGGTTATTAAATTGTGTTGAATATCAGTGCTTTGGCGTTCTGTTGTTGAAACCCTAAGTAGAGATGAGAACTTTTCTACCCCAATTCAGTTCAATAACAAACAAACACTTTTTAACATAATTATTAGGTATTTTTTACCCTATTAACTTATGACTGTGTGAAAGTTTATATCATCTGATATGCTTTCACGTGCTATATATATGTACATACGTGTGAAACCACGTTCAGAAACTAGTTATAAACAATGATAATGACATACGTTTGTCCTTGTTAGGTAAGTAGGTATGAATACATATATATATATATTATGTAGTTGACTTTATAAATGGAAAAATAATATGTGTATCAGTCAGGCAGTCATATACGATATATTATATTGCAAAGATTGCAAATTGCCCTAAGATAGAGAAACTATTTAGGATGAGAGAGGTATTTTTGAAAAATCAGATCGAAACAATACGATATACAAACGACTTGAAATAAGTTTTCATGCACATCTTGCAAATATAGTTTGTGAAGCTTTGAAATTAATATAATTAACTTCTGACACGTATATTGAAGTCCTGCATATTTTTAAATGCTTGCTGTTCCTTATGGCTTGCACTAAAAACTATTTGCGCCTATTAATACTTCAATCATGTACAGACTTTTGCAGGACATATTTAGCGACACTGCATACATGTCACTTGCCTAACCCTTCCCCTTGATTGTACACTAATATAATTTTACGCACATAGTAACTTATTTGTGATAACTCAAAAGAGAAAGCGATCGTAACAACGCCTTAGCCTTCATAAAAACATGCCGTCATTTTACTCCACCGTATAAAATTTTGAAGTTTTGAGCGTTTATTGGTACATGCTAAGCGTTAATTCCATTAAATTCCGTACGACCGTCCAAGTTCCATTTTATGGGCTGTAAACTTTAAAATAAAACAAAACTCATTTATACTGTCTGTTTTATGGAGGAAAAATGTCTGAAGTATTATGGACGAAGTCTATATAGAAAATGAAATTTCGAATTGGGATTTTCGGAAGGGAATATACGGGTTTTGGCAAATTAATGGAGTCTCAAACATGTGCGTTATTTTGTATAAAAAAGTTCTAGTTATCATGTTGGTCGTAATTTTGAAGCTCGGTTTTAATTTGCCTCTAGTTTCAAGTTAAATAGAGTCAGCCTTTTTATGCATAAGACTTTTTATGATAAAGTAACATTCTAAGTTTAGATTCATCTATCAAATGCTGCAACTGCTCAAGAAAAATAAACGACATAAGCCGTTGATACTCTCTTATTGAGTAGTCAGCTGTAACGCAGTAGTTTTTAAAACTTAAAATGTAGTACGTCTAAACAAATCTCAGTAGCAAGTAATCGTCTACTGCTGATAAGATATAATTATTACTAAGTCTCTTGTATGTTGTTAGGCGACTTAATAAAGTTTATTCCTGTCTTCATATTCTTGGCTGTAATGGTATTCAATACGACTATAAATGAAGAAACAAATGTGTTTCGTCTTATAACTTCATATAAGTGTAGTTGAACACTTTGCTTTTGGCGATCATTTAATGTTGACGTAACAATTACAGTCATTTAAAAAACACAAATTATTATTCATCACAGAAATTTTAGAGTAACTGTAACATTGGACCGCATTCTCGAGAAGTTTTTATAATATTGTACTTACTTGTCTCTCCAGGTCGGTAATGATGTCGAGCAGGTCGGACAATCACGTCTCTCACCGGCCCGAGCAGTCTGATGACGCTATGACTCTTCGCCGTGCACTCGTCATTGCCAACACAACCGACTGTGGTGTGTAAAGTACAATGAGTAGCTGGCGATGACGGTATCTTCAGTGGAATTATTCCGTAGCCTGAAACAAAACAAAAATACATTGATTTTCATATATTTTCGACTCCACATAGGCTATGAACTTACATGTAACGACACGAGATGGCGCTGTACTTATTTGCACACTACTACATACAATCCTGAATCGCGCAAAAGAAGTTTATAGTTCTAGCTACTATATACATATACAAGCTCTGAACATCGATTATCGGGTCACATTCTACCAGGCACGGCTACACGGTCTGCTTGGAAGATCGTCCCTTTATATTGGTGGCACATCACATCACGTCCCACACACCAATAAGGTGGCAAAAATCTTACTGCCGGACTGATAGTTAACACTAATAAGCTTATGAATCTTAGGAACATTAAGCTTATCTGCCACGAGTTATTTATCTCATAAAAGAGGAATTACTGACTTTTGAGTGCAAAGAAAACGGATCTCTAGTTTTTTTTCCCAATAAAGCATTAACATTGTTTTGAGTTTTCAAAACACATAAGTCGCTAGCGAGACTAAAATTACTTTCTTTCATTAGCATATTAATAAATAATACTGATATAAACTCAGCAATAAAAATGAGTGAGTTTGTAAACACAAAAAGAAACAAGCGTCCGCGTAAATACAACTCGCCAAAAGAAGCTGTAGCCCAGTGCTCACAAGATTTATAAAGCACGATTTCACTATGGAAACAAGAACAGGAAATTCTTATTTCTAAGCTGTCATCTGATATAGGAGAAATAAAAAAGCTTAATATTCAGATTCAAGCGTCAAATTCCGAAATAAAAAAGTCTAACAAAGAGATTGTTAAATCGATGAGTTTTATAAATGCTCAGTTTGAAGATTTGAAAAAGGAAGTGGTAGAATTGATAAGAGAGCGGGAAGAACAAAAGCAGTACATTGAAAAATTACAAAAACAAATCCAAGACCTACAACAAAAATCAAGGTCGTCCGGAATAGAAATCCGTAATATTCTCAACTAACTAACGAACCCTCGACTAGCCTTGTTAAGACAATATGTAATATTGGCGAAGCCATAGGACAACGTATCTCCGAAGCTGAATTCCGGGACGTTTATCGACTACCAGGGAAGTCTCCGGCTGATTCACCATCTTCTCGTCCGATAATTGCGGAATTCACCACTGTTCAAATGAAACAGTCTGTTATATCTGCGGTCCGATCTTACAACAAATGCAAGGGCAAAGAAGAT
Organism: Catocala sponsa; assembly: GCA_963564715.1. NCBI lineage: Eukaryota > Metazoa > Arthropoda > Insecta > Lepidoptera > Erebidae > Catocala > Catocala sponsa. Next base: position 6,930,042 of record OY751337.1, read on the forward strand.
AAAATTAATACTTCGCTGGTTGGAATCGCCGGCAAACGCCAACCACTGTACATCGCGGAACAACTACCATCTAATACAAAAAAGCTGTTTTACCAGACCCGTGAAATCGCTAAAAATAATGGATATCGGTTTTGCTGGATAACTAATGGTAATATTTTCTTACGAAAAGCGGAGGGTGATAAACAATTACTAATAAAATCTGAAAACTGTTTACTTGATGCCAAAAATGTCAGTAAGTGACTAGTAATAAGTTTATATTAAGTTTAAGAAATTCTTCTTCATATTATTATTTTTCAATAGATTATAAATACAAGTACACACCTACAATTCTACAAATAACACTAACAAATCATACACAGTACAATTTACTGTCTCCATGAAGAGCAGCGATAGCTCAGTGGGGAGACCAATAGACTGCAATGCAGAGGATCTCGGGTTCGAACCCACGTCGCGCACCTCTGACTTTCGGAAGTTATATGACTTTTCGAAATTATGTGCGTATTGATTGACAATTATCGCCTGCTCCGTGCATCGCAGAGCACGTTAAGCCGTCGGTCCCGGTTGCCATGAACATCTATGGCAGTCGTTATTGGGAGAGTGTCGACACAAAAGATCCCACTGGGTCGAAGTGTCGCCGGTCTGCACTGACTGGCCCCCACATAAGATAAGATAAGATAAGATAAGATACTAACTCCATTACATATAATAACTCAACCACGTATTTACACACATATCTGCTTCCTATAAATCGTCACTTAATTATCAGTAAAAGGCGATGTAATATCATCAACTCTAAATGCTCAAACGAAGAATTAAGGCATTCCTTCATGCTACTTATTGTTACATGTGACGTACCTAATGGCTATAATTAATAATATAAACTGCGAACTTGATTCGCTAACAATAGGCAACACCTTGATCTGTGGTCCGGATGATTGTTCAGAGTCAGTAAATATCCCCGACACTGCTTTAAAAATTTTACACATAAATATACGAAGCATAAATAAAATTTTTAATGCGCTACACGTGCTTTTATGTTCGACTAAATTAGATTTTTTTCTTGTAATACTGACTGAATGTTGGCTCAGTAAAGTTAGTAGCCTTCCGATATTACAAGGTTTTAAATCCTTTTCTACTGATGTAAACTGTAATCAAAACGATGGTATCGTTATATACACGAGACTAAGTCTTCGTGTATCAGTATCGGAACCCAACTTTATAGGTGCAAACTGTCTCACTTGTCAACTAGACAATAAAACAGTTGCCATTATAGCAATATATCGATCACCGTCATATAACTCCAGGGAGAATTTTGACAATTTTCTCGTTAGCTTAAACAATTTATACACCAAACTCTCCGGTTGGCAGAATGTAGTCTTAATCGGCGACATAAACATTGATATAAAACAGGACGCTAGAACCGATCGCAGTGTCGATTATTTGACTTTAAACCTGTCCCACGGGCTTTTACCTACTCATCTATTCCCCACAAGACTAAACAACTGCCTGGACCACATATTCATTAAAACTAAAACACGGTTCACAACTTCTTTCACGGTAGGCAGCGGCTTTGCTATGTCCTGACATTGCTGAAGTCCATGAGCAGTGGTTACTACTTTCCATCAGGTGGGCCACTTGCTCGTCTGCCACCAATGGCAATAAAAAAAAAATAAAAAAAAAGACACACCTCCAATTACCCTTGTACTGGACTCACACATTACAGATCACAAACCGTTAGTTTTAGTTTTGAATAATACCTTCTCCTCTCATAAAATACTGCACTATACAAATCGGGTAAATTATGATGCCATAAAACTGGAATTAGATGATACAGACTTTTCAATCATATATAACATCTACGATCCTAATGAGCAGATGGAGACCTTTATAACCATTATAACTACCGTAATAATTAAACATACCATACGAAGCACGATTTCGAGGAAACATAGAATAATTAAGCCCTGGATTACCGCCGGTCTGTTAAAGTGCATTAAAAACCGGGACAAACTACACATACGTTCTAGAAAATCACCTGAGAATCTAATTCTTCACATTACTTATAAGCGGTATCGTAATTTTTGTAACTCTTTGCTGCGAAAGCTTAAAATTGCTTATGAGAAAAATGAGCTTGAGAAAGCAAAGAATAATCCAAAGGCTCTTTGGAAGACTATAAAGAATATAACCAATACACAAAAGACTAAATCCAGCCCCTATCGACCTATTAAAATTACGTGAGAGCCCTATATCTTCCATAAATGCAGTATGCACTTATTTCAGTAATGTAGGTAAAAATTTTGCATCCAACATCTTGTCTCAGATCAATATTACTTCTACCACATCTCAGTTTTTATCAAATTCTACTACCAGCCACCATTTTTCTGCCTGCAACTCGCTCGCGCTGCAGAAGGTGGATGAAACTGAAGTGGAGTCCCTTATCCTCCAGCTACGAAATGACTGTGCTATAGGGTGGGATGGAATATTGCCTATTTTGCTTAAACAGTGCCGCAATAGATTGATACCTCCACTAACACATATAATAAACAACTGCTTAGGTAAAGGTATATTTCCGAAAGCTCTAAAATGAGCAATCATTCACCCCATTTATAAGGGAGGGGACAGAAGCTGTGTCAATAATTATAGACCTATTTCAGTTTTAACTGCATTATCCAAGATATTGGAGAGGATTCTTAGCAACTACCTGAAAAACTTTTTGGATAAACATAGCACTATATCTAATAATCAGTATGGTTTTCGCACAGGAATATCGGCTGAAGATGCAGTACTAAATTTAACTCAGTTAGTTGCTGGGAATCTGGACAGTAAAACCAAACGCCTTGGTATCTTTTTAGACCTTTCTAAGGCGTTTGACACAGTTTCTGTTCCCAAACTAATCTCTAAATTGGATCGCGTTGGCGTACGAGGCATCGCTCTTGAAATTTTTAAGAGCTATCTTGAAAACCGTAGCCAATGCGTTAAAATTGATGAGTACCTTAGCGATGAGGAATCAATCTCTTTTGAAGTACCTCAGGGGAGCATATTAGGCCCGATTTTATTCCAAGTATATGTAAACGACCTCTGCAATATGACTCTCCCAAATGCCAAAATCTTCGCTTATGCTGATGACACTGCAATTGTGGTTAGCGGACAATCTTGGAACAGCATCAAAATTAACGCGGAACTTGCATTAATTAAAATAACACAGTGGCTTAATTCTAACCTCCTTACCTTAAATGTAAAGAAAACGTGTTATATTCCTTTTGCAATCCACAAAAACACGTCACCAGACCAAATCTTCTCCATAATAGCTCACAATTGCTCACAACTATCTACCCCCTGTAATTGTCCTAAGCTCGCCAGAACCGAAGATGTTAAATATTTGGGTGTACACATCGACGCAGGCTTAAGATGGGACAAGCAACTCGATGCCCTTTCGAACAGAACAATGAGGCTGATCCATATATTTAAGTCCTTGCGTGACACTGCCAACCCAGATACCCTAATAATGGTTTTTCATGCACTATGCCAATCTGTCATCGGGTATTGCATCCCAGTATAGGGGGTGCCACAAAAACTAACTTCTTAAGAGTAGAAAGGGCTCAGAGGGCTATATTGAAAGTCATGACACGAACATCCTTTCGTTACCCTACTACTCTGCTATACTCGGATTGTAAGATCTTAACTGTACGTCAACTATATGTCCTCCAATGTATCCTAAGAAAACATAGTAGCGTAGTCCCAGATCCTCATAAACGCATTAACTTGCCGCGGAGTATACGTCATAAAACCACGTTCGCAAAACACCAGTATTATGTACTAAGTGCATATATATACAAAAAGATGCACAAGGAACTGAATATAGTTGGCTTAAATAAAATAAAATTGAAATATAAAGTCACAGAATGGCTTCTTCAACAAGATTATATGAAAACTGAATCTATTTTAACATACATCGCTTAACATTAACATAAATATCAACACATTCGCACAACTATATATACCCTCACAAACACGTTCATCTTTACCCTCCACACTCACACACACACACACGCACACGCAAACACACACACACACTTACACACACACATGCACATTCAAATAAGCACACATAGAACTGAACGCTCGCATCCACATAATATATGTAAGTACACACATCCATTCGCACACAATTTAACCAAGTTACATTTACGCATACCTGTTATGTAGTTCATTGATATAATTACACTAGACACAGTCTGTAAGTTTTACATCTACTCAAGTAATATATAACACCCAAACACTGTCTCTTATAATACAGGTCCTATCCTAGTTTAAGAGACAGGGTTTCAAAATAATTGTATACAGATTTTTACTACAATGGATCTTCAAAACTGTTATGTAAATCCTTTTATTGCATATTTATATATAATAAAACATCTTAGCATATATATATATATATATAATAAATGTACATACATATATATGTATAATGTGATGATGTGATGATCTGTAACTTTTTGAATAAATAAATATTATTATTATTATTAATATTAAAACAGAATGTTGTATCGTTGTTGTCGAAAGCTGTTAAAAATGTTCTTGCATTATAAAACGTGTTATGCAAATCTCAAATATTTAGCGTCAAAATCGTTGGTATGTTTCAAAGTTACTCACTTAAAAATTTTATAATACAATGCTATGCAAAGTCTAATTAAAATGCAAAAAGAGAGCCGGCGTTTTTTAAGACAACTCCTGCGCTAGGGAATAATTTTTGTATTATTTGTAAGTCACAAGCATTAAAACCAGACTACACCTCGTCAAGGAATAAACAGCACATAGATTTTTGTTAACTCGGTAAATAGTATAATGGTTTGGTAAGGTTTTTAATGTGTCCAGTGCTCAAAATAATTAAAAAGTATGTATTTTCGCGCTGCTAAGAACGTTTATTCTCTCGTACCCATTCTGGCTAAATAGTTACTGGCAGATTTCATGGATTTACTAGAAAAATTAACAAAACTATATTTGTGCCTTGTTTTCATTATGTAGATTAAGTCATTGATAGTATGCACCCAAAAGATAGACAAAATGTGAGTCTCATACATCTTTGCGTAAGCCTTCGGGTATAAATAAGGTCTTATAGTGTCTACTATGCGAATTATACATAATATTTTAAAGAGTTAGCTAGATTAGCCACATTCTGACATTTAAAACAAAGATTTTAAAAAGTTGTTAGTACAATAAATTTATTACATTGAAGAAGACAGGACTTAGTCTAGAGAGTAATGACGTTATGTTCGAATTCAATCGACAATATCTGTAAAATGGGAAGCAGAAAACATTTTATTACTGATTTGACATGCAAGCACAGCTTATTAAGCCATGATTGTAGGTATATGTAAAGAAAAAGCGATATTTTTTTGTTTATGGCTGTCCATACATTTTTAGATATTTTGTATCAAAAAATCTTTACGGCCCTGAAAAACGTCTGTATGTATATTTATTTTACACGCTGAATATCTTGCCTAATATTAAAATGAGTTTGTTTGTTATGCTCGCACGCCTTAACTACCTAACTAATCATCAGGAAATGTTGCATACTTGTTGGCAGGGGTACAAAAAAGGACATAGCGTACCTATCATCTAGAAAAAAATACTGTTCTCGACCGAAGCCGCGAACAAAAGCTAGTATTATATAAAAATAACACCATATACTTAGTATCATACACAATAATATAAAATAACAGTAATTAATCTGCAAAATCAAAACATTAACGTAATGAAACGGCCTCATTTGCAGTAATAATGTGTTGTTCGCAACACATTCGTGGCGATGACGTGCCGATTTATAAAACATATCGCGACAACACATTGTTTGTGACGTAAGTGATCAACTTTTTGGCTACGTCTGAATTCTGTCAGTTATTAGTATCACTTACGAACTGGCTTAATGGTTTTAGTCCAGTATTTATATCAGTTGTACTTTATATAATTATAAAAGACACAAATTCACGCTATTCTTATATATAACTAGATGTTCCCGCTGTTTCTATCGTTACTGCGCCGCCCCCGTGGGTCGTAGCGTGATGTTATATAGGCTATCCAACACTAAAAGAATTTTTCAAATCGAACCAGTAGTTCCTGAGATTAGCGCGTTCAAACAAACAAACAAACTCTTCAGCTTTATAATATTAGTATCCTAACTAATATTATAAATGCGAAAATGAGTTTGTTTGTTTGTTTGTTATGCTTTCACGCCATAACTACTCGACCGATCAACATGAAATTTTGCATACACGTTGTCAGGTGTACAGAATAGGACATAGGGTACCTTTCACCCAGAAAAAATAACTGTTGCAAACCTAGCCTACATTTACGCGAGCGAGGTCGCGAGTGAAAACTAGTAGATTATAAAACACGAATTTTAAAAGCATCACAAATTACTTAATTTGTTGTGCTTTTACTGCCTTTTCTTTTTATGTTATGCTTTTAGTTTTAATTTGACTTTTAGTTATATTGTAAATGCTGTGCATGACGTCTTATTATACGTGGGTGGCGAAGTGGTTTAAGTGGCTGCCACGCCTAAATGCTGTGCATGAAGTCTTATTATACGTGGGTGGCGAAGAGGTTTAAGTGGCTGCCTCGCCACTGCCATTGCGCCGAGTGCTGTGGGTTCGAATCCAACACTGTAGGTACCAGAATTAGTATGATCCACAAAGGTTCTTTTGAGCTTGGATGTTGTTTGTGTCCGTTATTTGAATGTTTGTAAAGTCCCTCGCGATACGGGAAATATACCTAGTGCGAGAGTGCTTTTTTAAAAGAAAATTTTAAATAAAATATTCTCGTATCTGATCAGTTAGGCTTTTCTGTCATTTAAGTTAATAATTATATTGAAATTTTCAGCAACAGAACGGTGTATCGCATTTTCTTGTTATTAATTTTTTAGTAACAACTATATGTCAGTAACTGTGACAGGAACATATAAACGATGATAGGGTTGCGCCCTTCTTAATAAATTGATGATAAATTAATGGTGTATTATACCTCTTTCTGCACCTTCAGAGGAATAGGCGTGAGATTTGCGTCATGCCAATAAATAGAGCGCGCATATCCCGTGTTTTATAGCTCAGCATGATGTACCAAAAGAAGCATCATTCTCCCGTTTGTGAAGCCCTAACCAATGTTATGAATGCGAATGTCAGTTCTTTCGTTACGCTTACAAGCCTTAAGTACTCGACCGATGATCATAAAATTTGGCATATACGTTCTCATGGGTACAAAAAATGACATAAGGTACCATCCAGAAAAAAAGCTTTGTTCCCTAGTGAAGCTCGGGCAACAGTTACTAATAAAATATTTTAAATACTCTACATTGTGAACAATACTGGTTTGTATTGTACATTTCAAATTCGAATCTGGTCGATCGTTACTGTAAAACTAAATAAATAATATAAAATAAATAAGTATGATTGAGTGTTTAAAATATCTTTGCTGCTATATTTAGGAGCTATATCAGTCAGAAATGGGTCAGACAGGTGACAATGTATCCATTAGACCCGATGGATGAGATTCTAAAAATAAAGAGGTAGCTCATTTATAGATTGGCATTGAGGCTCTCGAATTTATTTCTAAATTTGCCTAAATACATGTAAAACCTACAAAAAGGTTTTCATAGGTTTATAGGATAATTTCAGATAAATGATATTATCGATTTAAAATTCGAAATTTCAATGAAATCGCAATATCTCAGGTAAATATTCGAAAATAATGAACTTTATTATTGGTTGAATACATAATGTAATTAAAACCCACGTTAATGCAAATTTAGCTAGCGACATTTGGTTATTCGTGCGGTAATAGACCGACACGACCTATCTATCAATCGTGCCATCAAATCAATCCAAGTTTCAAGTATTCGATGACAATTCGAATTGTAGGCAGTGACAACGAATTGATGTGAATGTAATCCACAAAGTATGATGAAATGTGCCTCGAAACATTGTAGATCACACATCCCGTCTCTCATCATTCTCTGTGTCCATTGTTCCGTTTTTGTTTTTTAAGACAGCTCTTGCAGTAGGAATGATTTCTGTTTCGTTATTTGTGTCCGTTGCTTGAATGATTGTAAAGTCGGGGGCACTTAAAAAACGTTCCAAAATTGGATGCAAAGAACACCCAGGTCTAGAACAACTGTTTGTGGGTCACAAAAGTGTTGTCCCATTTGGGATTCGAACCTACAACATTCGGCGCAATGGTGGCCTACTATTACGCCGGGTGTCGACGGGTGACGCGACCAGTTAAGCCACTACGCCATTCATGCAGTCATTCACCTTTCAGTTTAGTTCGTTGTACGAGAATACTCTTTATAATGTGGAGTAGGTTCTATCCTACAGGTTGAGAAATGATATGGCAATAAACTGTTCACCGAGTCTATATTGTTCACAACACAGTAAATACTCTTATGTTAGAGACAACACTGTCTGACTCCGCGGTACAGAACCTACTGGCTATAGCTTCCGTTGTACGCACGCAGTGCAATGGTAAGTGTGCTGACGTATTTCGTGGGTCGACACCCTTACAATAAGAAAATAAACAAATAAAATTTGATATTGCTTACAAAAAACAACACTACCATTTCTCTTAGACGACGACGGTACATCGCTGTAACACAATAATAAAATGACGCTTGCATTAATTTAAGTAAAGGCGTTCGATACCAACAATAAAAGCTTTTGGAGCCACTCCAAATGGAAGAATGTCGAAGAAATTTCCACTTCGTACGCCAACCGAACACTTAAATGAACCAGACACTATTAAAGGTAAGAGTTATTATATAGCTTAAGTATAGAAAACGACTGAGGAAAAATCCTTCTCTTTGCTCGTTCCAAAATAAATTTTACGCTTCCTTTTAAATTGATTTTGTTTTTACTGGAGATTTAATGTAGCTGAAACTCAATGCAGTTCGTTTGAAAATGTTTCTCGTGAAAACATATTTTCTATTCTATCTTTAACACAGTAATGAGCTGATATTCGATTTTTTATTAATTAATCGGACTATTTTAAGTTACAGTACAAGCGAAATGGCTGTTGCCAATTTGAAAAGACACTGCAATTTTGATTGAGAGATTATACATAGGATGAATTCTACATATTGCACTTCAGAAATCAACTTATTATTAACACAAGCATTCTTACTTAGCTAACAAGAATACCACCAATTTGTATTTTAAATGACTAGCAATCATTTTGTAAAAAACGTTAGAGACTATTAACCTATTGAGTCGCAGCGGTACACCGGCAGCTTGACACAAAATATTTTTAAGTATATATAACTATTATTCTAAGACTTGTCAGATTAACTGCCTTAAATATAATACAAAATGTATGCATAATAGTCATAACAGATAAGTAAAACTATTAATCAATTTGTAATTTTGGTCCGGTAGCATAAGTTTGCGTTCAAACCTGCGAGGACCTCAAACCATAACTGTCATGCGTCATGCCCAGATAACTTAATGACAAAGGTCTAGATATAAGAATATCATCAACGTTGCTATGGAAATCAGTGGCATTTCTTAGTAATTAATTCATCCAGACAGATAGGTATACGTCGTACTACGTGACAAGTTTTACATTTCGCGGGTTACGTGCTTAGAATTAATGATAGAACTAAAGTTTCCTCGTTATATTCAGTCTGATGTCGGTAATACATTAAAAAGGAGTCGAAGTGGATCTTTCTTGGAATATAATGTATAACTATCGTGCTTTTAAAACTTATGTGAATATATTAATTCCAACTCATGTACTAGGAATGACGCCTATGTCGTGGATCACTTTATAAATAATCAAACAATAGACTTAAAGACTGTCAAAACTTTGTGTTCAACCTCGGACCATACATACATATTTCAATGACATAAAAAAAATTTGGGCCAGTCTTTGGGGACTGCCGATAGAAATGAAAACTTTATTCCTTGATCATAAACAGTTCTTTATTTAAATCAAAAATAGTTCAAGAATGGAAAACGTTCGGTGACGATGACGCGAGTTCCATGATTTTTGTTCACCCAAGAAGTGCTCAACGCGCCTAAAGAAGTTTTCACTTCAATAATATGTAACTTTTAATAGGGGGAAGACATTGGCTTCTGTAACAAAGTTTTTTCTAGGGTTAGAGAATTCTAAATTATTGTAGCTTAATTTGTGTCAATTCTAAGACGGTACGCTTTCAGCGATCATTTCTCCCACGTACGTGCAAGCTCTGGAATGAACTGCCAGCTTCGGTGTTTCCCGAGCGCTATGATATGTCCTTCTTCAAACGAGGTTTAAAGAGAGTTCTTCTTTCACGGTAGGCAGCGGCTTTGCTGTGTCCTGATATTGCTGAAGTCCATGAGCAGCGGTTACCACTTTCCATCAGGTGGGCCACTTGCTCGTCTGTCACCAATGGCAATAAAAAAAAAAAAAAAAAATAACGAGTTATTATCATCTATATATTAATACGTGAAGCGAAAACTTTGGATCCCTTTTTACGAAAATTGGGCGGACGGAGGAGTATGAAATTTCGCACACTTATAGTTTATACAGAGAAGAAGTGACGAATGCTAATATTTTTTCAACGTCTTTCTTCCATCCTTCAAGGTCGTATTCTCACTTTCTTTGGACATATTATACGTCGAGAGGACACGTCTGTGGAGCGACTCGTGGTTCAGGGCAAAATTGAGGGCACGAGGGCGCGCGGTAGACCACCAATGCACTGGACCGACCAAGTCAAAACTGCACTAAATGGTCCACTCCACGAATGCACGAGGCAAGCAACAGTACGAGAGGAATGGCGGCGAATTGTGAAGCTTGCCATCACCCCTGTCATGACGACCTCGACCACTCTGCGAAGAGTGTGACGACAGAGAAGAAGGCAGGCTTAACAGAATATCCAATTACAATATAGACACCGGGATCTTAAGTAGGTAGTTGCATTAACTAGTGCTGCGTCACCAAGAAGACTTGATAAAATAACAATAAAAAAAAAAACTACTTAAAAGACATGGCGACAACCAAATCTGTGGCGTCGTTATCGATAGAATTGAAACTTGAAATGAACTAAAATTGCCAATAGAAAATATATGGAAAGAATACAAGGCGTTCGTAGTTTACGAAAACAATAAAGAACTGTGCCAGACTCTAAGACTTTAGAGCGAACATCTAGCGGAACTACTTTCACGGTTCGTGACTTTAAGAAGTTATCTTCTAATTTATCTAATTATTTAATACTAGCTTTTGCCTGAAGCTTCGCTCGCATAGTAGAACGTTATATCAGTACAATTACTTTAAAAACATATAGCCTATGTTACTCGGAGATAATATAGCTTTCTAATGGCAAAATATTTTTTTAAATCGGTTTTGGTAGTTTTTGAGTTAAATCAAATCTTTCTTCTTTATAATATTTGTATATAAGTATAGACGAGATCGTATGAAGAGAAAGTTAAGCATTAGCATTAGCTGCTGAGATTACTACAGTTCAAGAAACACATCATAAGTGGTAGTGGGCAGGGCACATAGCTCGCAGAACCGATGCCGTTGGGGCAAAGAGGTTCCGGAGTGACGGCCACGCACCGAAAGATGCAACAGCGAATTCCCATGGTGGACCGACGACCTAGTAAAGATTACGGGATGCAGTTGGATACGAACGGCCCAAGATCAGTCTGCGTGGAAAATTTTGGGGGACTCCTTTGTCCAGCAGTGGAAGTTTTTAGGTTGAGACGTTGAATCGTTGCTTGATTAAAATCAGGATCTCACTTTTAAAGGACGTGCGTATTCTAATGAGTAGGCAAGATGACCGAAGCTGTGTCAATATTATTTAACATAATTGATTGCTTACTGTCTCGGTGGCGCAGTGGTAGTAAACACGATTACCATGCATTAATTAGGTGTCGGGTTCGATTCCCGGTTCGGGTACATTTTGACAAGAAACTTTCAGTAACACGTCGGGGTCTGTCTGGAACTGTGCCCGTTACACGGCAATAGGCTCGCTTTCTAACTAGTAAAATTAGGATATAATATACCTCTACATATACCCCTTTTGAGATATAGACGTGAGACTTGTACATGTATGTATAATTATTTCATGAATTAGCAGCTTAGAACAAGACTTAATTAAGTCCATTTTTAATTATCGCGACTATCTCAAACCCATTTCTATTTAGTCTATAGAATCAATTTATTTGTAGTGCAAACCTTATCAACGTTCAACCAACATCTCGAAGAAACGTTTCAAAGAGAGCGAAGTATTTCAATTCGAAGTATTCGAACGCACGATGTTGGCAATAATAGCTTTCTGAACGTACTTAGCACGAATGAGCCGTCGTGCAACTTGGGCCTTGTGTAGCTAGGAAATTGTGGTCACAGTGGCAGAAACTTTTCTGCTATTCACGCAAAAGCTGTTCAACTTGGCAACGATTTTGAAACACGTTCGTTGTATTAAAATTTTGATTGCACTGCACTCGGTGGAACTCGATTGGATTGTTACGTACTTGTGTTTAGTATGGCGTGTAACAGAAAAATGTGGGCAAATTGTAAATATAGTTATAAAACGGATTTTGTTAAGGTTAAGGTTGTAAATGAATATATGACCAGTCTAATGTGGTTATAGTAGTCTAGAGATGCTTGTAATACAAGAAAATTACTCGCTCATGGCCGACTTTATAAAAAAATTGCTGTCCACCGAAGGATCACCCACGTTTATGATTACTGCTCACGTGTCTCATAACGTGATGCTGATGATTATATAGCTTATGTTACTTCTAGATAAAGCTGTTTAACATTGTCTTACGGCTACGCGAATGTTATACACTCAACTTCATAGACATTTTATGCGTTGTTTATTTGAAAACAACAACACACTACTTTTACATAATTAGGAAATTATTAGCTATTTAGATTTACACTTTCCCAGACGTTCCAGTTTTCAGCAGACATGGTCACTGGCAGACTAACATGGAGGTTGGCGTATTCAAAATATTAAGATTTATCAAACAAACGTATTATTTCAGTAAGTGCATGGCGCCGACTACATGAGTAAGAGAGCATGCACTCTAACGCTAGTTCTAAGTAATTCAGTTGAGCTCTCGCCTTATGTACATCTAAACTAATATTATAAAGAGGAAAGATTTGATTTTCTGATTGTTTATTTATTTGTAAGAATTTAACTCATAAACTACTCATCCAATTTTAAAAATTCTTTCACCATTGGAAAGCTATATCACCACCAAGTAACATAGGCAATATTTTATTTCAAAAAGTACTTTGGCCAACATAATCTAACCTAAAAACTGATATCCAGTCAAATTCGGTTAGACTAGAAAGCCGACCCCAAATGACTTGGGAATAATAAAGGCTAAGGAGAAGAAGAATCTAACCTAACTTACTTTTACGCAAACGAAGCCAAGGGCAAAAGCTAGTAGTACAATAAACTATCTAGTGGACAGTAGGTATATAATAATAAAAATAAAGTTTATTTGCAACCAAACATGTAACATACATTATACATCATAATGTGGTACTGTTCCCTGGACTAAGTAACATCCTGAATTCCACGGAACACTGCCTTCTCCATATCTTAGTTCTAAGTTTAACATTTATATTATTAATAGAAAATAAATGTATGTAGGTAGGCATAGAACTAAATATTGAACCTCTGATTCCTAAACTAGGTAAGACCTGTATCTTAGGAATCAGTAGCTTCTACCGTACATTGTGGCTAAGATACAGTAAACAATTTTAGTAATTACATTTGCATATAAAAAAAAAGGTAATTATCATACATAGCTATTGTATAAAAAATAGAATCACAAAATAAAGAATTAAATAGAAAAATAAAGAAATATGGACATTACAATCTTTTTCCTACTTTAGTGCAATGTGTATATATGTGATGTGTGTGTGTATGTGACGTGTCTGCGTGTGTGTATGTGTTTATTGGTATAAATATAAAGAATCGGTGAGTGATGGAGTATGTATAATATAGCAATAATACTGATACAAATTTATTACGTTCCACATAATTAAAACTCGTTTATAAAGTAGGTAATTAATGTTAACTAAATACATATCGATCTGGTTTTAATTGCATCGTGAACATTGTGTATTTAATAGATGAACGATTCAATATAATTAATTTATCATACGGTTGAATATACATTGTGCTTTATCGCAAGATAATAAATATATAATTTACGTAAATTAACCCCTTAAAGTATAAATAAATATTTGATTTGTTGAAGCAAGTTTATTAAATTTTAATCCTCATACTAAAAATAGAAAAAATATGGATTTTTACTATTTACGATTAATCTTACACGTTTGTCTCTTTATTGTACTCTTAACCTCACTTTTCTTCTTTTTATATCCTTTTTAAACAGTCTCTTGTCATCCTTTTTTTCCACGTGCCTAAACCATCTTATACACTTTTTTATAATAATATGCCGGCTTCCGTTATAATTGTCAACATTTTTGATAAAATAACTTCACATAAAAGCTCACAATAGAAAGCTTTAAACCAGTGCAAACCTATTCAGAAAATATTATTCCACATTGCTACGCCGTAGGTGAGTACACGTGCTACGGGTCGCTACGGTCGCTACGTGTGCTACGACGCGATGGTGAAATGTTCCGGTTCCGGCTCACTGCACTTATCTCACTCCTTTGTTATATTTTATTGTGATAACTCGAATAAAATTTGGAATAGAACTTTAGAAGATTTGTTGTTGGCACTTTAAATCCATTTCATTTTCAAGATAAATGGTTATGGTTGGTCTAGTAAATAGGTTATCATACATTCGGGAAATAGAATTTGGATCATTTCTGTGCAACATTACTTTTGTTTTGGAAGACATGAGTTTTGCAGGACTACTAATAGCTTATACCCTCGGTGGCGTAGCGGTAATGTATACAGTTGCTGTGCATGAGATCTTGGATTCGCTACCCTATTTCCGCATTTCTCGACCTAGAACTGTGTACGGTAGGCAGCAATAGGCTGGCTCACTATGACCTGGGATCTAAACAAAGCTAACAAAATTTTAGTGTGTTACATACCTACACATTATACTATATAAGCTATGTATCTAGGTACTAATAGCTCAAAAATAATTTGTGTATATGTTCTTGCGATTTTACTACTCAACTAGTTATTACATAAGTAACATTTCGTATTGATTTTTCTTAAATTCAATGATTACTCTAACAATAAATTTTAAATTATTAGTACTTTTACATAATATTTCAAAAGTTTATTCAATTCAATTCAATTCAATTTATTTATTTGCATAATATGGGTTTAACAATAGATTAATAATAGTATCGCCATATTCTGCCATCCAGCATGCAAAAATTTGCTATATTAAAATTTTATCACAATATTAATAATAAATAAATATACAAAGTTACTAAAAATAAAAACTATTCAGTCAATCTTAATGATTGTGAATAAGTAATAAAATTATGTCAAAACTAAATAAAATAAAATTAAATGTTTATGTCGTTCAAAAATTCAAACAAGGAGTAATAAGTTTTTATTACATGTAGATGTTTTAACTTCTTTTTAAATACATTAATATTGTTTTCATTTTTTAAAGCTAATGGTATCTTATTGAATAATTTAGGCCCCATGTATAAACACTCTTATGTTTAACCATATGATAATGATAAAAGCATTGTCTTTCTGGACGATTGTGTTCATATGCCGATATATGAATTAGAAGTACTGACTTTAACCGTAGGGATCGAAGACAGCGAAAGCTGCCCTTACAAATTATTAGCGACACAAAAAAGGTAAGCTTATTTATTTCTATGTAATTACAATGAGTTATTTATAATGGGAACTATAAAAACGCTTTGCCTGCCTACAATTGGCTCATACTAAGGTATAATATATAAATAATTAAATGCTCTCTGGGTGATATTTACAATAGGAACAGGTAAGCCGATGACGTGCGAGATCGACAAGCCTATTTTAATGCACTATGACGCTAAATAATTTCGTTTACATGTACTTTAAATTCATATTCACGTCGTTTTGGTCTTGTTTGAGTACACGCGACGTCTTGGAAATTATGCAACTGCGTATATCGGTAAAAGTAAAGCTTAATCGCGCCATTTTTAAAACCAACGATGATGAACACAACCACCAACACATGGTTGACAGTCGTTATTTATTTATACTTCTTAGTGGCATCTAACACAGTTAATACTTGTTTACAGCTAAGCTCAGTCGGTTGCCTTAACGTACTATGGTTTTGTATACAGAAGTAGTGTTTATAGGTGGCAATAGACTCGCTTTCCTTTCGGGTCAACAATACGACCGACAAAATGTGGCTGCAGAGGCGACGCTTCAAGCAAAACTAACAAATAGGCCGAGTGACGCAATTTGATCCGTAGGTAAATTTGTTTACTTCGTGTGCCCACAATCCACAGTTATTTGTTTCAATAAAGATTATGCTTTGTATAGTTTCAGTTAAATTTCTCTACGACACAGAAACTTTTCAAAAAGTTTACTTTTATTTATAAAGAAGTAAACGTTTTGGTTTATCACTCCAAAAGTCAATTATATTAATTACTAGCTTTAGCCCGTGGCTTCGCTCGCGTTAATTTAGAATTTGACAATCAATTCGGGTTGCACTCTCAATCATGATTCGAAAGACACATGGCGCCATCTATTATCATAAGAACGTTATTGTTGTTTTCCTCGGGAACAGTAATTTATTTCGGGATGAAAGATAGCCTATGTCCGTTTCTGTACACCTGACAACGTATATGCAAAATTTCAGGATGATCGGTTTAGTGGTTTAGGCGTGAAAAGGTAACAAACAAACAAACTCATTTTCGCTTTTATAATATTGGTTAGGATTAGGATTAGGATGTTGCAAGCAGCGATAGCCTAGTAGGAGACCGTTGGACTACCAGGCTGAGGGCTCGAGTTTATTTATTTATTTGATTCACCAACAGTTATATACAAAAATTCGTTTACACATAATACAATTGATAGGTTTAAAACTAATTGCATTACTAATAATAGGTGAATACAGCATGCATTTGACTGTTTATTAAAAACTATAATATATTTAATAGTAATCAATCAAAATTATAAGTTAATCATAAGTTGAAATAGAATATTTAAATAATTACAAAATTTAAGTCAAAGTAATACTAATATAATCCATTAATTTAATCAAATACATTAATCCATTAATTTAAACGACACAAAAAGTTCGATCGCAAGGCGCGCATCTCTGACCTTTCGTAAATAAGTGCGTATTAAATAGTTAATTATTGCTTACTTTAAGGGTGAAGGTAAACATACACGATGCTTACCTTCACTTGTTAACAGGCACCGGCAACCTGCATGTCTGAGAGTTTTGCATAATGTTCTCGAAGATATATGTAAAATCTGTCAATCCGCACTGGGCCAATGTGGTGGACTATGGACTAACTCTTCTTAGACTGAGAGCAGGCCCGTGCCCATCAGGGCTGATATATTGCTTACCATGCAACTTGATACAGATTCTGTTCTGCTCTACTTCTCATAAACATGAACAGTGCCTTACTTCTACCGAAAAATCGATACAAAAATCTTAACAAACGCGTTTGTTACAATGTTACAAACAGATATAACTGGCAATATTCGCCATTATTATTTTGTTAAAGCATACTTTAATGATCCTGTTGTACTGTGCAATGTAGCCGTTTGTTTCCAAACAAATGGAACCAAAATAAAGGGAAAGGAGTCCTCGTTAAAACTCATAAAGCTTCTCTAAGAATAGAAATGTTTTATAATAATACCGAAGCATCCCTTTCAGTGTACTTAACTTTGTAATTGATGATACTGTTATTACCGTCGCTTTCATTAATCAATTATTTTGAATCATTTGATCGGAAAGCGATTTTGTTCGTAATATCTGATATTGGTATACTGTTACTTATTGCTTCGTAATAGCGGTGTTTTTAAAATAAACTATTGTTACTGAAGACAGCATTCTATCACATACACACAACACCATCTAGCCCAAACTAAGCAGAGCTTGTACTATGGGTACTAGACAATGGATAAACATACATATATACTTTTTTTTTTGTAAATACATACATATTATACATAGAAACACCCAGACCAAGACAAACATCCATGTTCATGCACACAAATGTTTGACTTGTGCGGGAATCGAACCCGCGACCTCAGGCGTGGCAGTCGGTTACACTAACCACTACGCCATCGAGGCCGAGCATTGATGTAAACACGTTACTAACGCAGTAGTTAACGTTTCAAATATGGCCTAAATGACGCAGTAATTTTACTTCTTCTGTTTAGGGTATTTGACTGTATGGGGAAGTATATATATTATACTAGCTGTCCCGACAGACGTTGTCCTGTACACAAGTGAAAACAAAAAAAAAACTTTTCTAAACCATTCTTGAATTTACTTGAACACACACAAAAAGTTTCATCAAAATCGGTCCAAAAGTTTAGGAGGAGTTCACTGTCAAACACGTACAGAAGAATTGTATATATAAAGATAATGCAAATATTCGAATTATATGGAATAGAGTTCTATAGGTCGCGAAACAGACTTAGCATTATATTGTCTTCTGTTTACGCGAATGTTATCGCGTTGTTTATTTGACACTTTATTACATAACTAGCTGTGCCCGCGGTTTCACTCGCGTTTATGATTACTGCGCCTCTCCCGTGGATCGTAGCGTGATTTTATATAGCCTTCCTCGATAAATAGGCTATCTAACACTAAAAGATTTTTTCTATTCGAATCAGTAGTTCCTGAGATTAGCGCGTTCAACTAACCAAACAAACAAACTCTTTAGTTTATAATAGTAGTATAGATTTAGAAACTATTACACTACTACTACTATTAAACTTTACTAATTTTTAAGTGTGTGTACGTGCAACAGGGGATCGACCACTACCTGAGATTTGACAGACCACAGATTCTTGCTAAAGAACACCGATTCCTACCAAGGATGCTTCGCGAGGCTATTGAAATCATAAAACATCCTAATTTCAATAGAGAAGATCGTTGGAATGTACTACCAGCTTGGGATGCAGTAATTCAAATGGTCAAACCCAAGAACAAGCAAACCACAGCTAGACTTCATGATACTTTGAGCTCATTCTGCATAAATAGAAACACCAAAGATTAAATTATGTTTGGTTAATTTGAAATAACTACACTGGAACATTGAGACAGCTACCATTTTAGTCGCCCCGTGACCATAGCTGCTGAAAAGCAACCGAAACGTCGGGGAAAGTGTAAACTTAAATATAAATAGTTTTAATAATTTTAACAACTTAATTAGCTTAAAAATTAATAAAGTTTAATAGTAATAGTAGTGTAACAATTTCTAAATTATGTAATAAAGTGTCAAATAAACAACGCGATAAAATCCGTACATAGTAGTTTAATTTCAAAGACTTAGCATTGTCAAAGATGCAGAAATTCTCTGCCAAGGCACGTGTTTCCTTCTTCCTTCAATCCTGGGTCCTTTAAGCGGGGCGTGAAAAAGCACCTTCTCAGGCCGTCAAAGTAGAGACCTCAACATCGCCTCGGCTACTGTGGGGGCGATGTGGAGGCCACTGCTCTTAGACCACAAGACTGCTTACCATCAGGTGGAGTGTGGTCATTTTGACGAGCAAAATAAAAAAAAAAGAATAATAATAATAAAAAGAAAACAGTTTGTATACTATTTAAATATATAAATTCATATGACGACTGTCTTTGTGGTGCAGCGGCATTAAATGTGACTGCTATGATAAGATCTCGGTTACAAGTCCCGAGTCGGACAAAGAATTATTGGGTTTTCCTATCAAAGCATTCTAATACAGTGGAACTGTGCCTGGCAGGCCAACTGTCTCGTCCTCCTTTTACGTGGTCCTAAAATATTCTTGGCGAAATCTGGATATAATGCACCTCTACTCATATAATTCAAAAGAAATTATACATGTATATATATAACTGTTATATTACACATATTGTGATTTAACGATCGTTGTTTTAAATATAGTTATATAATATGTTATATACAGAGTGAAGACCAACTTTGAAGTTATCTCCTAAAACACACAAAAAACATAAACATACTCCCTTAAGTCAGTACCATTAATTTAAACTCCAACAAAATTGTCCATGAAACTATTCCTATACGTTTTTACTTGACGTAAAGATTGTTGTATGACATACATACATACATAGATTCACGCCTGTTTCCCAGAGGGGTAGGCAGAGACTACGGATTTCCATTTGCTACGATCCTGACACACTTCTCTGGCTTCATTCACTTTCATCACATTCCTCATACACGCCCGTCGGTTCAAGGAGCTCTTAACCTGGCCTTTGTCCAGGACGCCTCCGATCTGGTCGAGAAACGTTCGCCTAGGTTTTCCTCTTGCGACTGTTCCATTCACACTAGCCTTATAAACTTTCTTAGTCAGTCTTTCCTCGTCCATTCTTTCTACATGTCCAAACCAGCTTAACATACCCTTTTCTATTCTTGTAACTATATCCACTTTCATGCCGCATCTCTCTCTAATCACACTATTTCTTATTCTATCTTTCAGAGTCACACCACATATGCTTCTCAACGCTCTCATTTCTACAGCATTTATTCTGCTCTCATGCTTCTTTTGCCATACCCAACTTTCACTTCCATACATAAGTGTGGGCACTAATAGTCCTCTATGAACAGCCAAACGTGCCTTTTCGGATACATTTCGACTGTTCATAAAAGCGCGTAGGGCTCCATTCACTTTGTTGCCAGCAATCGTTCTCCTTTCAATATCTCCGTCATGTTTACCATCCCTTGTAAACAAAGTACCCAAATATACAAACTCTTTCACTTGCTCCACTTTTTCTCCATCAATCATAATATTACACATCGTCACGCACTCTTCCTTTTCAAATACCATTACTTTCGTCTTGCTTACATTTATTTTCATTCCTTTACTCTCAAAAGCACCATGCATAATAGTTACCATCGCCTGCAACTCTTCCGCCGATGACGCAAGTATTACTTGGTCATCGGCATAAAGAAGACATTTGACAAGTAACTCATTCATTCTTAATCCCCATTCACAATCTTTTAAATCTTTCAAACAATTGTCCATGTATAGGTTAAACAGCCAAGGTGACGCTACACATCCTTGTCTAACACCTTTATCGATGCTAAACCACTCTGTGTAGGTCCCATTTATCCTAACACAAGCTCTGGAATCATCATAAAGAGATTTCAGAGCTCGCGTGAGGTTGCTATTCACTCCATACATGGACAATGCCGACCAAAGTTCATTCCTCACCACTTTATCATAAGCCTTTTCCAGATCCACGAATGCGCAATAGACCTTTTGACCTTTGGCCAAAACTTTTTCGGCTATGCTCCGTAAGGAAAAGACCTGATCCGTACATCCCATACCCTTTCGAAATCCCGTTTGTGCATCCCATATTTTCTTGTCGGTTACTTTCACAATCCTTTCAATTAACACTTTTGCATACAATTTACCGACGACGCTGAGCAAGCTAATGCCTCTATAGCTTTTGCACTCTTGCTGTGAGCCTTTTCCCTTGTATAAAGGTACTATGACGGCCTTGCACCAATCACTTGGTACACGGCCGGTATTCCAGCACAAGTTAAAAAGGCGGCACAACTGAGTTGCTATAAGACCCTGTCCAGCTGTCAGCATTTCGACTGTAATCCTATCATACCCACCAGCCTTTCCTGATTTCATGCTTTTCAATGCTTTCATTATTTCATCCATACTAATAGGGCTTTCATCACTACTATCATTATCATTCATTTCGAAACTTTGTCCTTGCCATTCCTCTCTTTCAAATAAACTTTCAAAATATTCCTTCCATCTCTTCAGTACGCTCTTTTCTTCATTCAGTAAACTTCCATTCTTATCTCTGATTGATTTCAGCTCTGTGGTTACGGTTTTACCTCGAACCGAGCGAATGGATTTCCAGAAGAACTTCGCGTTGGTCCGGAAATCTTCAGATACTCTTCTATCAAACTCGTCTTTCAATTCCTCTTTTTTCCATTTAATTACATCTTTCACTACTTTATTCATTCTTATAAACTTATTCCTAGCTTCATTCACATCCTCATTCGTTGCTTCTTGCATTCTTTCATTGGCTCTGACAGATAGCCAGTCCAACCATGCCTGCTTCTTCTCACGTACTACCCCTTGCACATCTTTATCCCACCACGCATTCTTCGATTTTATAACTTTCCTCTTCTTGCTCACACCGCATACTTCTGACGCTACAACAACCACTTCATGCTTAAACGACTGCCATAATTCTTCTATATCATCAGTGTCACAAAATCTTTCAAATCTTTTCCTCAATTGATTTTTATACTCGTCTTTCAATACTTCATCTTGCAAATTTTCTACTTTTATTCGTTCTTGGACACTTGTTCGGGTAGGTATACGGTGTCGCCATCCTTTGAAGAGGCCACGTATCCGGCTCATAATCAAAAAATGGTCGGTATGGACACCAATACCTCTATATACCCGAGTGTCTAGGACATTCTTTCTCAATCTTTCATCCACTACAACAAAGTCAATCATACTACTTCTTACATTCTTTGCTTCTCTTGTATACTGGTGGATTCTTTTGTGGGCAAACATAGTGTTTGTCACACAGAGATTCCACTCCAAACATAGCTCAAGCAACCTTTTTCCATTCTCATTCACGCTTTCGTCCCCATACTTGCCTAAAACCCTTTCGTATCCTTCATGCTTTACTCCCACCCAACCATTAAAATCCCCTAACATTATCAACCTCTCGTGTTCCTTGCATTTCCTCAAGACATCTCTCAAACACTCCCAAAAATCTTCTCTTTCTTCCCGTGCACTCTGAGACATACCCGTTGCTATGTTTACGGGTGCATAGACCCCTACCATAAACACCCGAGTAATCCCTACTTTCATTCTCATCCATAGTAACCTAGCATTCACATATTCGAATTCTTTTACACACTCATTCATTCTAGCAGACAGAATAACACCAACTCCCTGACAGGCTCTGGTATTGCTAGGCACGCCGGACCAATACGCCGTGTAGGGTCCATGCCTAGTGGTATTACAGCCTTTCCTTTTCGTCTCATTCACGCACAGAACATCAATCTTTCTCTCATTCATCATCTGACATACTTCATTCAATTTTCCATCCATCCCTCCTCCAACATTCAATGTAGCAAAACGGCTTTCCGTAGGCCACTTTTCGCCCTCGCGAGAAACGAGACGTGACGGGTGGCGGACCGCGTCGCCGCCATGCGGATTATTAATAAAATCAAAGTCCATATGCGTTCCCACGATTGTTAGGGAAAATACTGTCCACCTCCGCAGAGCCCTTTACAGAGGTAAGGTGGATCCATCCTGTGCCCTGTGACCACCAACACAGGCACCCTCCGTTCACGACCAGCTTTCCCTCTGGCCACGAATCCATCAGCACGGGTCGGTTAACACCTTGGATCGGGGTTTATTCTCGGGTCTGCTCCCTGAAAATTGGTTTGACTTCGGAGTTTTCCTTCTCCTAGACAGGTTGCAAACCAATGCTAACGAGGCCCATCTCCCCGGGTGTGATTTCGGAGTTTTCCTTCTCCTAGACAGGTTGCAAACCAATGCTAACGAGGCCCATCTCCCCGTTGTTGTTGTATGATAAGACATATAATATATCCATCTCAAAAGTCTACTAAGGTAGAAGAAAAAGGTTAATGATGGCCGCTCTTGAGGCCTTGAACCCTTGTCTGTAGTTCCCTGGAGTATGTATCTTGTATTAAGATATTAATGACCTTAGAGAGACTTAAATTCCTATAACCTTGTTGCCTTGTGGCATATTCTGCTTGCGTATCATCTTGAGGTTTCGGGTTTGATTGCCATGAAAACGGCAACAGTATACTATAGTTCAGTTAGTGTAACTTTAACGTTCACAATAAGGGTTATTTTTTGACCCGGTAATACCGACTAAACCTACCACGGTGTTCCTTGATATAACGAAAGACAGCGCGGCAGGGTCGCGCGAATCGCTTTCACATGCAATCGCGACCTGCCATTTTATACAGCGCGGTGGGCTGAAACTACACGAAGGTCTGCCCTTTAGGCACTTCTACAACCATACTATTGTTAACATAACCTAACCTAACCTACATTTCTACGAGCGAAGCAAATAGTGATATATATACGTATTGTGATTTTAGTTTTGACAATTTTTCTTAGGAAATTTGTATGGCGTCCGGGCCGTCCGGTAATACACATATTAGATGGATTCAAAGCCAGCTGGCGAAATGTGAATAGAATTCTCCTCAGCCTACTCTTTCGGTGATATCCAGAGTTGCAGTCTTTTTTATATTTGTATTTTAATTAGTAATTATCTCATCGCTTCCAATACATATTTTATATAGTTTATAATATTATACATATATAACCATATTACAGGGTAACCAATTTAAAAATTGTATTATTGGCAAATTGTTGTTTCTAGTTTCGAAGAACTTTTTTGGTTACGTTAAAGTTTTAAAATACCTATAGAGATATATTTCAAATATCAAGTACGGACCTAGGTTGTAATTTATAAGTTTTATCACTCATTAGCATATATAAATATCTCGTACATAGTTTATGACGTGATATTTTAATCCACATTCTGGATACGATTACGAGTGAAGATTTGTTTAATAAAATGAGGCAACGAGCAGTGCTTTGATAAAATGTTCGTATCTGATATTTGCCTAAAATTAGAAAAAGCACATCGTTTTCATCCGAGCCCATCAAACACCGAGCAACTGCTCGCTCGACAGTAAATAAAAAAAGGATAAACATTGATTTGCCAGATGGAACTGATCATAACTAGACATAATAATTATGTACATTCGCTTAATATTCGGCAAAATTCGGGTCTTTTAATACCTCTCCATACACCTTCGTAGGAGGTACGGAGATATAAGCTTAAGTCATACTTACTTGCTATTAGTGTTTTCATTTACCGTACAGACGAACGTTTGCTTGTTCAGAACTGTTCTAAGCAGTGGTAACACGACCGTAGCTATGTTGGTATAAAACAACTAAATGCTACAAAGCTTACCTAGAATTGAGAACTAATAAATCGTATTGCGAACCATTAATACGCTATCGTCGACGCTGTAGGCGAGCGTAGACGACTTAGACATATGGCGTAGAGGTCTACGTCATATGTAGCAAATTGATTCTTGTCGTCAATACAAAGTGACGGAAAGTATAGCGTGTATGTGAATTATTCAGTAATAGCATTATGTTAGTATATAAAGTTTTTTGTTTATTATAGATATAGCTTTTTAGTTTATAATATTACTATGAAACTAACTGGTATGAGCTACATGCGCAAGTTTCTCGCGTAAACAACATGCGCGAGTGGTTCATAGCGGTCGTTTACATGACACAGGTAGCATACCCGCGTAATTACTAGTGCCGCTGGGTATCCGTGTTGTGTAAGGGACCTATAATAGTATCAGCTATACACATAGCATTTAACTAAGACAGTAAACTATTTGCGATAGACACCCACCTCCTTTAATAAGAGCAAAGATTCCTATATAGAACGCTATACAACACAGCGTGTTCTAATTAAGAAACTAAATCCCTCTACGAATTAAAACCACGTACTGACAGCGGTATTAACCGACCAATTTGTAAGACACAAAACGCTGGAATCCCAAAGGCATTCAGAGGTAAACCGTATATAGCCGTGTTGCTTGAAATCACTGGGGTGGAAAGCGATACGAAGATTCATGACTTCTATACAAGGATTTTAAGTATTTATACTTGGAAGTTTGAATGTTTCCTTCGCTATTTGCAGTTACAGTAAAGTGTGTTGGTTTTATTGCTGGATGTAGCGAAGTATCTATGGTTGGTGGATGGAGAAAGAAATTCTTGTATGTTGAGTTTAGTAAAGCAACGTGGATTTTTTAGGTTGCCATATTAAGTACTATTGATGGGCTTAAATTTGCCTTGATCTTGACCTCAATCTAACTCAATGTTGCCGAACGACTGTTTAGAAGTGAATTATATATAAATTTTGCAAGCTATGGAAATCTCACGTAATAATAGGTGAACCTATTGCCGTCTACGGAGCAGATTGCTACTCTACTTCAATGAGTTCATTTAGAGAAATCTAAAAAATTTTATTCATCAACTAAAAGTATCTGGTAATCATAAAATTAAGACTTTCATTGGTCGAACTTGAAATTTACTCAAACAGATTTAAATTCTTTCATTTGGCTATCGCTAACATAGATTAAAATTTGGATTACTAATGGGAGACTGTTAGAATGCCACGCAGAGGTCTCAAGTACGATTCCAACGCTCGCACCTCTAAGTTCTCAAAGTTATCTGTGAATTAGATAATTATTCATCGCTTTAACGGTAAAGGAAAACATCGCGAACAAACCGGCTTGTTTAAGAGTTTGCAAAAATATTGTCAACAATAATTATGTAAAGTCTGCGAATCCGCACTGGGCCAGCATGGTGGACTATGGCCTAACTCTTCTCACACTGAGAAGAGGCCCGTGAACTGCAGAGGGACTGGTTATATACAGGGCTGATATTATAGTATTCTATTAAATATGTTTCATATAAAATGTGTATGTCCAAAATTAAATAAATCTAGGTTCTAATTTCATGCTCTAATATTCTAATTACAGCAAAATCATTATGATTCCATTTGTGCGTTCATAACTATTAAAGCATATGCACATTTTATTCACACAATCATAAATAGTGAATAAATAAAGGCTCACATAACATATTCATTTTTGCCGTGTTATATAAAACCATTTCAATATTACAAGACTATATAACATCACACAAGTACAATTCTGCAGAAAATCAATATGATATACATTTTTTATTTCTCTCAATGTTATTACTATCTTATTATCTCAATACATTGGTATCTACATTCAGCTCACGTTCGCAAACAGGAAAAAACATTTCCTTGAATTTATCTTCGTAGAAAAGTGTGAGTATTACTAAGTAGAGCAAATAATATATTTTCGATATACATCTTCGATTATCATCTTATATAAATGCAAGATAAAAGAATGAGTATGTGAGTTTATTATGTAAGTTTGTACTTGACTTGTATCAAAGATGCCGATATGAAAGTGTAATATGAAGTAGTTTTGGTAGAGAATTAGTGCGTGCTTAAGTGTACTTAAAGTTTCATAGTTTGGCTCCGCGCGATAAGTCGGTATGAAGTTGAGTGCCTTACATTGTGACGTAATTCGGATAAATTTGTCTATATTAGGGCCGGCTTTTATCTGGCGAATAAGTATGGATGTTTGACAAATTTTTTATACAAAAATCTGTTAAAACGTCAAATATATTCCCGAGATAAAATTTATCTAACGATTGAAAATCGCACTTTAACTGACTAAAATTATTAACTGATTGGTTAATAGTTATATCAAGAATATTATTTGTATTAGCTTTTTATTAGACTTAAAATTGATTAGTTTAGGTGTATTAAAACATAATCTCAAAGTTCCACGTCTAATATTCCTGAAATGGTGGTAGAGTTATTTTACACTTATATTTCATCAAAAATGGGGTTAGATCTTACATAAAAGGTGACAAGCTTATTGCCCTCTGCCGGTAACCGTTCCAGAGTTAATACAAATGTATTTCCATAAAAGTCCAACAGCGCTTTGGTTGCACTGGGAATTCAACCCAAGAACTCATGCTTAGCAGTCGCATTTACTGGCACAGCGTCACTGAGAGAGCAAGACGTGTGATTATGAATATAATATGTATTTATAAAGGAAATATGGAATAATAAAACAAAAAGCTACTATTGTGAGACCTACCTATAGTATTAGGTAATATTTAAAAATGTTGCTTATTGCTTTTGGACGAGGAAAGATTGACTAAGAAAGTTTATAAGGCTAGTGTGAATGGAACAGTCGCAAGAGGAAAACCTAGGCGAACGTTTCTCGATCAGATCGGAGGCGTTCTGGACAAAGGCCAGGTTAAGAGCCCCTTGAACCGACGGCCGTGTATGAGGAATGTGATGAAAGTGAATGAAGCCAGAGAAGTGTGTCAGGATCGTAGCAAATGGAAATCCGTAGTCTCTGCCTACCCCTCTGGGAAACATGCGTGAATCTATGTATGTATGCTTAATGCTTATTTTCCTCAGACGTAAGTTTGTCTTCATTTTATGAAAAAGTCAAAACAATTACAAACTATTTTAGACCTAAAATAATTGCATCATGTATGTGTTTTGTGTATGTATTATTCTAGACTAACATAGTCTGAAACATGTACAAGTAATGAAAACGGAGACGTGTTAAGAGTTTGCATAGTGACTTAGACGCAAGTGTGCCGCGCATCATCCGGAGGTAAAGCCAAGTTATTTTAAACTAAATGTAGCTTTCAACTGAGCCTGGACTAAACTGAAACTATAGACTTTAGTCTCCTATTATTCCTATATGTGTATATCAAACTTTACAGTAGTGGAACAACGGCTTTATATTTAAAATAACTAACTTCTAACCTCAGTTTGTCTGATATAACGTGTTGACCCACTTTTCGTCCTGCGAAAATTCTACCAATTATTACAGTATTTTTATCAGTCTGTATTGTCTCACTGCAGGATAAAGGCCTGTCTTTGTGGTGCGGTAATAAAGCCAGTCTCTCTTTTAGGTTTCTAGTTCTTTAGGCTATCTTCTTTTGCCTACCACATTGGCACACTGGATCGAATTGGTGATGATTTTAGGTCAATGTTTTGATGGCATAAGTCAGTCCAATCCAATTTAAGCTTGATGGCTTTTAAGACATTTGAAGAGCTGTCTCGCTCGGAGAGTTCATATGCAAACTTTTACTAGTCAGTCAAAAACCATGTTTGTGCAACATACGTTAAAAATAATACTAATCCTACTTCCTAATTTTAACTTTCTAACTAATATTATAAATGCGAGTGTGAGTTTGTTTGTTACACCTTCACGTCTTAACTACTAGACCGATGATCATGCAATTTCGCATCCACGTTGTCAAAGTTATAGAAAAGAATATAGGACAACTTTATCCAATAATAGTACTGTTTACGAGGGAAAGAAACCTAACATAACCTACATTTACATGAGCAAAGCCACGGGGAAAAACTAGTAATATTATAGATGGCAATGTTACTTAAATAGTTAATTATCGCTTGCTCTAATGGTGAAGGAAAACGTCGTGAAGAAACCTGCATGTCCGAGAGTTCTCCTTAATATTCTCGAAGATATGTGAAATCTGCCAACCCGCACTAGCCCAGCGCGGGTGGACTATGTCCTAACCCTTTTCACAGTAAGAAGAGGCCCGTGCCCAGTAGTGGGGCAGTTTAATACAGGGCTAATATTATTTATACATAAATAGGATTCCTCGATAAATAGGCTATCCAATACTAAAATAAATTTTCAAATCGAACCAGTTTTTCCTGAGATTAGCGTGTTCAAATATACAAACAAACTCTTCAGCTTTGTTACTTTGTTTGTTACGCTTTCACACCTTACTACTTGACTTGACCGATCATCGTGTACTTTAGCATACCCTTTGTCAGGGGAACAGAAAAGGACATAGGGTATATTTTATCCAGATCAAAAAAAGTATTGTTATTAACCTAACCTACATTTATGCGAACCAAGCCGAGGTCAAAATATAAAATACTACATGTGCCTGCGGTTTCACCCGCGTTTATGATTACTGCGCCACCCCTGTGGGTCGTAGCGTGATGTTATATAACCTATAGCCTTCTTCGATAAATGAGCTATCCAACACTAAAAAAACAGACCAGTAGTTCCTGAGATTAGCGCGTTCAAACAAACAAACATGGAATACTGGGGAATTGCACGATCGTTTCGAAATGCGGGTAGATACTGCATGGATGGCGTAATGGTTTAAGACGTCATCTCGCCGCTATCAGTGCGCCGACTGTTGTCATTCTACCACATACACACAACACCATCTAGCCCAAACTAAGCAGAGCTTGTACTATGGCTACTAGACAATGGATAAACATATTATTTTTTCTTTTCTAAATACATAAGTACATATTATACATAGAAATACCCAGACCAAGACAAACATCAATGTTCATGCACACAAATGTTTGACTTGTGCGGGAATCGAACCCGCGACCTCTGGCGTGGCAGTCGGTTACACTAACCACTACGCCATTGAGGCCGTCCTACACGTATCAAAATTTTCTGTAATAACAATAACTACAATACAACACAAAACAATAAATAAATGAAAGTATTTAGTTGTTTCAAAACTGGGCTGTGTCTGTTTGTGTCTATTGTTTGCGTGTTTGTCCATACAAACATAATATATCCAATCTCATAACCAAAGTTGGTCTCATTTCGTTTTTCGTTTTTATAATAACGAATATTCGATTTCATAAAACCACAATTATTATTAATATCAATTCTAGTTATAACTTTCAAAATATCGAATTAGATACTAATTGATGTTATCGTTCAAATTAATTACATTATTTGTAGCACACCACATTTATATTAAATTGGCTTCAATAACGTTTCATTATAATTAACGTAAATTAACGTCATTAAATAATATAATAAGTTAGTGTTACGCTTCATAAACAGTGATATTCGGTACTAAACTGTAACTACTGTTATTTTTTTTTTTCGTTTCTCTTTCACTGGTATATTCCTAAGACGTTAGGAAAATACCCGGCCCTTTGGGAGGCTTACACGGAAACATGGGTCCAACGTGAAGAGGCCCTTCGAGAGTTTTAATCAAAGGTGGGATGGAACATCTACAGCGGCACTAGCCGCAGTAGGCGTAGGACTATTGCTACGTATGGATTCTAATATATGGGCTATGGGTATGGGTGTTTGATGGGCTGGTATATTGGTAACTATGGATGATAAAACGGCGTCTGCCCTGAATACTCTAATAGCATTAATCGAATGGACAGACGGTGACTCGCCAACTCACTAGATGGGCCTCCTGAATAGCCACTATAGGCATACAAGCCAGCAGCAGAAGGCAACACCGGTGCGAGCGGCTAGGGGTGTCGAGCGGTGCGGCGCCGGTTTCACCATCACGAGTCTCGTGAAAACGGAGACCCGGAGCGGGATTCCCCGTAGTTATGCTCTTGAAAATGACACTTCCACCCCCAAGCATGTAGCTCTAGCGGCCTCCCTCTGACCGGCTGATCAAGGCAAGCCAGAGTTGAGAGTCCTACGGGCGCTCTTGAAGTTCCACCCCAGCCAACCAGTAACGGCAAGCTGGGGACGAGGCCCTCACCGACTCTCTGAGGCACTCAGGACCGCAGTGTCGCCACTCACATTCAGCTCGCCACAAGCTGCCCTGCGGTTTGTGCGCTTTTATTTAACCTGGTGATACATTTTTTGTTTATATCACAAGGCGAAGGTGGTAGTTTAAAGCTAGTATACTATGCCCTCCGGTATCGCGTCAGTCTCATGAGGAGATAACGACTGTCCCAGAGGGGTTTATTTTTATTATTATTATTGTTATCATCTTTAGTTTTTTATAGTCAGTAGTATATGGCATAATGGCTGTAACACCTTGTTAATCTGAGTTGTAAAATACTGAAATTATATTTAACTGGCGATTTAAAAGAGTGGCCGTGAGTTTCTTGCAGGTTTCTTCTCATAGGCTCTACCCTTTGCCTGAACCTAGCAACTAACCTAAATGTAGCTTCAGTAACTTAATAAACTCACTAACCTATATACTTTGACGTTCATAAGTGTTACTTTGTGACCTAAATGAATAAATGATTTTTGACTTTAACTTTGACTGAGTGATATGAAATTCATGTTTTTATATAGGTATATCAGCATTTTTTTTTTTGAAGGCAACTTCCTCATTTGTTATGAATCCTATCTCGCTGGGGTATTTACAAACATTCAAACAACGGACACAAAAAACGCCCAGACTCGGCACAACCATTTGTGGATCACACAAAGTTTAATTATATAAATGATTAGATGACGGGTGACAGAGAAGAATGGCAGCGAAGGACATACAGCGCCGACCTCAAATAAATTGAGACCAGGGCAAGAGGATGATGATAATGCATGATTATTTAGATAAGTATAAAATTTATTTAGTTAGGTTAGTTTAGCGAGCTTTCTAGGACACTCCCTAGATTTTGACCGTGGTCAAATACTACCGACAATTATAAAATAATAACTGTTTAACAAGAAATATATTCCGACTTAAAAAAAACATTGAAAAGCGCAAGATATAAAAATTACCTTTTTAGTGTTAATTAAGCCCCAATAATTTCTTATAATTTGAAGACCGTGTAAAAAATAAACAGTAAAGATAATTCGATTACTCTGCACCCACATTTCATTGGCTTAACAGATTAGTTAAGACAAATAGCAGTTTTTTTATTTGGCCACTGTAAACCCTGACAGACAAAGCAATTCATTTATCATGTTACTACAAAGTTCAAAAGCATAGTTCAAGTAACACGATGAATGGAACTAATGAACTCACCTTAGAAATAGTAAAGTTATTAAAACTTGGTGTAAACTTTTAATTACATTTTCGTACAAAATTACTTTACTTCAGTTGTTGAACTAGAACTAAAAACTGCGATTAAGATTACAAAACCAATTCACCTTCATTTCAAAAATTGAAAGTCGTATAAAAGTTTAGGTTTTTTATCAACGCGTATCTTAGAAGACGAGGGCAATAATTAGGCATAAACTAAAAACACATGTCTCACTGTCTCTCACTTTCTCTCTTCTATCTCTCTCTCTCTCTCCAACTCTTCCTCTTTCTCATGCTTATATTCCTAAAAGGATAAGTAGAGGTATAATTCATCCACACTACGCCAGATCAGGTTTTAGATTCCACAAATTAGGCGAGACCTATGCCGTCTACTGAGGACAGTTCCGAGCTCCGTGTACTGTAAATTATTTGACAAAAAGGCATACTTGTGAGGTTACTTCCTCCTTAATTAAAAATTTACTAGCCGTTTCTAACGGTTGCATCCGTATATATGAGCTTTTTCCTGCGACTTCGCTCGCGTAAAATTGGTTCATGTAAGTAACAGTCCTTTTTTGTTACTCGGTGATAATATAGCTGTCTAGTGGTGAAAGTATTTTTAAAATCGGTTGAGTAGCTTTGAGTTCAATCCTTACAAAAAATCAAAATATATTTCCTCTTTATAATATTAGTATAGATTACTGCTCTGCTTCCGTGGCTTCTAGTGTAAGGTTATATTACCTTGATAACCGAGAATTGGGTTAAAAAAGACTAAACATTTTTCAAATCCAACCGCTCGTATCAGAGATTAGCGCATTCAAACAAAAACAAACTGTTTAGCTTTATTATATTAGTATAGATTTTTGTATTTAATTCTTTTCATCTATACTAATATATAAAGCTGAATAGTTTGTTTGTTTGTTTGATCGCGCTAATCTCAGGTACTAATGGTTCGATTTGAAAAATTATTTTAGTTTGGATAGCCTATTTATCGAGGAAGGCTATATAAAATCACGCTACAACCCACGGGGGCGGCGCAGTAACGATAAACCCAGGTGAAACCGCGGTAATATCTAGTTACTAATAAATGGAAAGCACCCTTGCATATAAGCATTCTTGCTAGTTCAGCATCTGTATACTTAAATGAAAAAGAAACACAAGTCCCAAACACAAGCCAATTATGCGTTTTATCCTTATAGCAAGGGTCAGCTATTGACATGACCTCCAATATCAGTGTGTAATGTAGTTGGGTACCGGAATTTCTAAGTTCCAGTTCCGCATTAGCAAGTTTGACGGCACGCGACAACGCTAAGTGAATTGCGTATCTGTAGACAACGGTGACCACTTACAGCTAAGTGCTGACCTTACGTATTCATTTATATTACGTACATATATAATAGACATATATGCTAGATAGAGTGTGAAGTAGAAATGTATGTGTGAGTGTTTAGTCTGAAAGAGTTAAGTTTTTGTTTAAGTGTTAAGTTTTTGTTGCCTTCTTTTAGTATAAAACTCACGCCAATTTTAATATTCTATTTAGAAGCAGTATTTTCGTAATATGTGTATATTATACAATTATATCTACCATTAATGCATCTCTCTGCCTATGAGTGTACGCAGGCATAGAAATGCACGCATGTTATAAGTGAAATGCATGCATGTTATAAGTATATTCAACTCTAGTTGAGTTGAATATAAATGCGCAATAAGTCTCGAGAAAGATTCCTGGGCCGTGCGAAGTGTTTTTGAGTTTTTCTATCAAGAAATCTTGGAGCAGCGTGGAGTTTGGAACTAATTTATTATATTAAGTCACCGACGATCGGCAACACTACTGAGAATACACCTACCATTATTATTATAGATGGCTATAGGCACTTCTGTTACGTGGAACTAAAGCAATACATTCAAAGACAAAGGGTTTCTAACATTAACGGGTACATACATACTGCAGCTCAGCCTATTTGTAAAATGTAATACAGATTTTTTTAATTTTAAGGCAGACACTAAATTAAATATTCGCTGTAAATATAAATATAATATTAACCTCCCTATTATAAACAATGATATTTATTATAAAAGCGCTAATATTACTGCTATACGTGTGTTTAATCATATCCCTTATACATAAAACAATTAAATGGCAATATGTTTAAATATCCCTTAAAGAAATGGCTTATTATTAATGCCTTCTATAGTCTAAGGGAATTTTCTGATAATAAATAATAATATGTATAGTGTTTAAGTACTTCTTGATGTTTACTAAGGTTACTGTTTACTGTAAAGTTGCAATACCCGAATGGGTAACTGTTGATTCGAAAATTATGTAACACCATTGCACCTACACACAGTTTTATGCAATAAATATTTGTCTATGTCTATGTTTTCCATTTCTGGGATATAGGCGTGAGACTATGATACATTTTCTTATTACAACGTTTTATTATTGAATCAAATTAGGCAATAATTGACAAAAACTCATTGTAATAAAATTATTGGTAAGAGAGGACCATGCACGACGTGGTTGTATTCTCGATGGCGTAGTGTAACCGACTGCCTCGCCTGAGGTCGTGGGTTCGATTCCCGCACAAGTCAAACATTTGTGTGCATTAACATGGATGTTTGTCTTGGTCTGGGTGTTTGTATGTATAATATGTATGTATGTTTATCTATTGTCTAGTACCCTCTGTAGCTCTGCTTAGTTTGGGCTAGATTGTGTTGTGCGTATGTGATAGAATATTATATTATTATTATTATCCAGAGGAGTTCGGTATTGTCAGCGTTTTTCTATTGCAATAGTTGGGGTAAGCAATTCGACAGAACGTGGTGAATTTCTCTCTTCCTAATAATTTTATAATGCTTTTTACCAATTATCTTCTACTACTTTCGATATATTATGTTAGTAACTATTTATCACAAGCAAATAAAATCTTTAAACTTTAAAATTGTCTGTCTTGCTAGAGAGTTAAACAAAATATATACATGAACGTAACGACAAAATTATGTGAACAATATAATCCTAAATACCTTAATAAACATGTACATATTTTACATCAGAGCCGTATTTTATTTTTCACTTGGGAAACAAATAGAGAAATTTAAAGTCACCATGAAATTATTCCAAGGCTGTCACGCCCTGAGTGTTGGGACAAAAGAAGCTGAACTAATCCGGTGGACCGAGATAATTAAATCACTCCGCTATTTCGCCTTGCCCTTAAACCTGCTTTAAGGGTGTTAAGCAGATCTTTAGACTGACGAAAATTTAATAAAAATGTATTCCATTAGGTATTATGGAAATAAGTTTGGAGGAACGTTTCAGGATTACTAAACTAAGATGTTATGTAGATTTTACTAATGGTTTTAAGGTAATGTGATGTTTGTTAGGAAACTGCTGAGTAATAGTTTGCTAGTAATTCAAACAACTGCTTTTTTAAATAAAAATACCACTCCCGCATTAGGTATCAATTACTAGTGCAAAGTTGTCTTTGAAAGAAAAATTCTGTGTCGCGCGGGACTTCTTCAACAAACCATGGACACAAAGAACCCAGCCACGTGACAACTATTTGTGTCACACAGTTTTTTGTTCCCTGTATCGAATCTACAGCACTTGGCGCAATGACAACGACGAGGCGACAATTTAAACTAACGTCGTATAGTCAGTCTATCAGTATAGATGGACGACATCGTGGATTTACCTCTAACAAAAATTTGTATACTTTTTATATGTAGCAAAATAAGTTCACGGCCTGCCTAAAGAGATTTATTAGGTACCTAATATTTCTTTTTTAAAGGCAGCTCCTGCACTAGGAATAATTATTGTGTCGGATATCGTATAAAAAGTTATATAATTGAGTTATGTGAAAATCAATTTATTCAAATGACATTTAATCAAGAGTCAGCGAGCGACTGTTATGTTGTTTAATGCATAGTTTAGACATTGTTTTGAGTATATACTGGGTGTAAAGGACGGTGTCGTGCCGAAAACTGAAATAGTAGATTCAGACCATTGTTCTGAGTTAAAAATCGTTGGAATTTTTTTCAACAATCGCAATTCCTTTTCTGCAATTTTACATTTTTCTGACTGTCACATTTTTCTACGATACATCAATGTAATTAAATGGTCGTGATTTAAATAGACCAGCTGTTTTTATGCGCGCGGAACGCAGAGTTCATTCGTCGAGTGCGATGTATTGGTAGCAATCCATTGCGTACCGCGTAATAATGTTAATCTACATTGCATTTAAATCTGGCGTTGTTTTATTAATTGAAGTTTGCGTCGTGATAAGTACTTATAGAAAGACGTCTTGCTAAAGTTTTCGGTACGCCGTCCCTTACACCCAGTACGTATGTATATGTAAGTATGTATGTTTAGTATACATATACAAATATGAAAGAGTGCACGAATAGCACAGCGGGTAAGCGGTCGGCTCGTCGCTGCCGCCACGCTGAGTTGCAGGTCTGAATGCTACACAAGACAGTTATAATTTGTGTGAAGCAAAAATTATTGTTGATGTACTTTGCGTTTTGTATGTTTGTAAAGTACTCCGTGACACGGGGATTAAATACTATAAAATAACCTGTATATAACGAGATTTTTTTTTAAATACTCTCAGTATTTATGTAATGTAAATTAATGTCATATTTATAATTCTGTTCAGTAAAAGCGGATACATGGTAGATAGTGATCCGTATAAATGTTCTTGTAGTTCTTATTTTACACGGACGAAATTGTCGGCACAGTCTAGTTAAAAATAAATAAAGTAATGTGTTATTTCTGATTATTTTCCTCTCAAACTGCATTTAAGATATTGGTACAAAACAAAAAGAAAACTGTTTGTCGTATTATTTTCGTCCGTTTTTGTTCATAAAAAATCTGATACTTCAACTTAAAACTGAACCTTAACGAATCTACAACAGAAAATAATAAGATTGTTTCAAAGTGGCATTGCTGTAAATTAGCTTCAACTTATAGGTAGTATATGAATTTCAAGTACTCATTAAATAAACGAAAATAAATAAAATCTCTTTTCTTGTCTTTTCATAATGCACAAAGACAATTTTTTTATTTCAATATCTCATTAATCCGGTAGCCAAATGAACAACGCACGCTTTGGCGGTTTAAAAATAGAACTATCGATTGAAATAGAACCATCGGTTGATTCGAATATCACAATAGAATTAGTGAGATTAAATGGAGTTATGCATTTGGAGCGTGTATTGTTCCCAACAATAACACTGCATTCGTTTTTCAATTTTTATGTTTTAGGTCGTGTTTATTTTCTAAATATTGTACAAATAATAGATAGGTTACAACACGAGTAGAACATTTTTCTGCGTACTTTTAATTTGAACATGAATGTGGAATGTTGGTTATATAAGTTTTGAATAGGAATAAATTTTTATGTGTATTTATTTTCTACAATGTGTTTATTGAAAATAATAACCGAGCTTTAAAAAACGTGAGATTCAATAATTGTAGTTCAAGCCAACTAAAGGTTCACTGCAGCAGCTCATAGAATAATAATAAGTAATACAATATTGTAGTGTTTGTGTTAAGAAATATAATTATTGTAATCATTTGGCGATTGAAAAGAGTAGCCATAAGTTTCTTGCCTGCTGCTTCTAATGAGAGCTCTATTCCCCAAACAGGCTTTTTTAATGCTAAATATTTTTATTATTATACTAACTGCACCCCGCGGTTTCACCCGCATAAGTCCCGATGCCGATAAAAACTAGCCTATGTGTTAATTCAGCTCCAGCTATCTACATACCAAGTTGCATCGCAATCGGTTCAATAGTTTTTTCGTGAAATATTAACAAACATCCATCCATCCTTACAAACCTTTAGATTTATAATATTAAGTAGGATGGATTGGTTAATTCTTCTTCTTCTTTCTTTTCGTGTGGTTAGTGGCCAACCTGGTGTCAAGAGTTGTTCAAGCCGCCCGTAGGCCTCTGACATGGCTTAACGATTGCTGTCAATTTGGCAACAACTGGGACCGACCTTTTACGTGCCCTCCGAAGCACGGCGACGCTCAGATGAATTACCACTAAGCGGTCACCTATCTATAGACTGACCGCATCCAACGTTGCTTCACCTCGTTAATCTTTTACCGATCAATAAGTGCAACTGGCTATGAGCGCTATGATTAATTGACATGTCCAAGAAGTGTTTACACGTTTTTATGAAAATAAGACTTTTGACTTTTACATTGGTATAAGGCCCTATTTGGTAGGTAGAATGGTATATTAATATACTAGCTTCAGCCCGCGGCTTCGCTCGCGTTAATTTAGAATTTGACAATCAATTCGGGTTGTACTCTGCTTGTAATAATATAATTCAATCAAGATTCGAAAGACACGTGGCGCCATCTAATCTATTATCCTAGGAACGTTATTATTGTTTTCCTCGAGAACAGAAATTTTTTCGGGATGAAAGGTAGCCTATGTCCGTTTCTGTACACCTGACAACGTATATGCAACATTTCAGTATGATCGGTTCAGTGGCTTAGGCGTGAAAAGGTAACAAACAAACAAACTCATTTTCGCTTTTATAATATTAGTTAGGAAGTTAGGATAACAAGGTAGGGTCGCACGGATGGCGCAGTGGTTTGCGTAGGCACCTGACCACTGACTTAAACTAAGACCTCACTTAATAGGATATCAAGGGTCGTCATCCATTTCAGGATCTCCGGCGTATATATCAATTCGGAAGGTATTTCGTTGTCCTTGGGAAAAGGTGGTTTTTTAGATGCATTGAGTGTCTTCTGAGGCGTTACAAACCTTAGATTTTGCAAAATCCATATTCATTTTCGCACGCGTGCCGTAACAATCTTAATATACGAATGCCAAGTTTAACACTCGTCTACCATAGCTCCGAAGAATCTTGTGGATGTAAAAATTTCAATTTTTTTCACATAGCGACACATGATTCAATTGGATAAGTACCACGTAAAATGATTAATTGATTAAATCGCTACCGCTATCGCTACCGCTATCGCTACCGAGGATCTCCAAATTTATAGAATATCCATAATGGGAAACTAGCAAGATTATGTTCCATGTTCCATGAAACGTAGCCATATAACAGTCACTAAATACCATCGATATTTATTTGCTTTAAAGTTAGACTATTTGCCTTAAAGGTAAGTGGCTACCTGAATAATTAATCTATAAATATCATCATTAATTAAATTACGACGAACACAAATTATTAACTTTATACCGATAAAAGATTTAATTATTAAAATACCGAGAACGTAAATTAATTAAATAAACTGTATAGGTTTTGGTAAGGACCTGAAATTTTATTGATAATATTGAACTTTATACATCAATACATAAGGTCTGTCATAATAGGCAGAGGTGTATTTTCACCAGCTACGTTTTAGGTTAGGTTAGTACAATAGCAGTTATTGCACGTTATATACATACATACATAGATTCACGCCTGTTTCCCAGAGGAGAAGGCAGAGACTACGGGTTTCTATTTGCTGCGATCCAGACAGACTTCTCTGGCGTTCTTCACTTTCATCACATTCCTCATACACGCTCGCCGGTTTAAGGTGCTCTTAACCTGGCCTTTGTCCAGAACGTCTCCGATCTGACCAAGAAACGTTCGCCTAGGTCTGCCTCTTGCGACTGTTCCATTCACACTAGCCTTATAAACTTTCTTAGTCAGTCTTTCCTCGTCCATTCTTTCTACATGGCCAAACCAGCTTAACGTACCCTTTTCTATTCTTGTCACTATATCCACTTTCATGCCGCATCTTATATATGTATTACGTTACACGTCATATATTAGCAGTTATTGCCGCCTACCAAGAATAGTCACAGTCGCTGAGTAGAGAACTTCTTGTCATAAAAATTGTTAGGACCACCCTACCCGGGATTGGAACTTGATTCTAACGATCAGCTCCAAACAACATCGCGCTTTTGCCACAAAAATAGTGAACTAGATGTAACATCTACATAAAATTACGTAACCTCTGAAATCTCAGTCTAATAATATGAACCCTATTTATAAACTGATCCACTGCTGGGCACGGGCTGCTTCTCAGTATAAGAAGGGCTAGGTCCACCACGCTGTCTCCAAACCCATGACATGACATTTCCTCACGGTGTTTTCTTATCACTGTTAAAATGAGCAACAATTAACAATTGAAGACGCGCATAACTTTGAATAGTCTTCTTTGACTCTTCGAATACCTTAGAGTAAACTCGAGACCTGTGTATTGCAATACCACCGTATATAGCCTAGTAGGACACCTCCTACTAGGCTGTCGCAGCTCTGAATCTCCACAAAATAATTACATTGGGTGCACCATAGAGCCACACAGAAAATTACACAGCCTAACAGACCAACAACTCTCGCTCTAAGCTGTTTGGTGTCCTAATTTAAGCCCGCTTTGGGCTTAAATTTCAAGCTGCACACAATTTACCAAATTAGAGAATTTAACTGCTACATCAGAATACCGCTCGATGAATAGGTTCATTTGGCAGAGTGCACAACATTTGGTTATTAGTTTAGTCATAAATCACATTGACATACATAGACCTAGTATGTCTGACTGCTTTGATGGCGCAGCGGTCGTAAATGCTATTGTATGAGGTCTCGGGTTTAAGAGGAAACACAAGGGCCGTTTTTCCATACAAACGTAGTCCCCCGTTTCTTCCCTGGATAATGCCAGTAGAGCAATTTTTTTTTTCCAAAAATTGAAAGACCTCTATTGGCATGTTCTTATTTTTTCCTTTTTTCATAAATTAATTATTAAAAGAGACATGAGCCTTTAAAAACCTCAAAAATTGGCTGGATTTTCCGCTGTATTCATACATCCAGAAAACAAATTTGAATAGATTATGTAAAAAAAGGAAAACATAGGAACACAGCCAAAGCTTTACTTTAATTTTTAATGAAAAAAGTAGTTAAATCGGTCAAGTTCTGGAGAACGAATCAGGGGACTACGAAACGTTGATTTTGTGTACTTATTTTGGGTCCTAGCTGCAGTTGTCTCTATCGCGCTCATGATACTATACATGACACTGCGCGACAACAATAGATTTTACAAATACATATTTTTCAATTCTCTCGCCCTTGGTGTTTAATCTTAATTGCCGGGTTAAGCAAAGTATTTTTTGGATTTTCTGTTAAAAATTATCAGTAGCAGCATTAGTTACAAAGTATGCACGGTAGATGGCAAAACGTCGGCCCTTTTTACGCACTAAAACTAGGTATAGCTGACGAAACATACACTTCAATGAAACTTTGTATGTAAAATATATATTAAATAGATATGACGATTTTATTTGGCTTCTTTCATAAGGACATCGCTCATGTGGTTAAGCAATCAATTTAAGGAACGTTGATTCAAGAACAGATTAAATACCGATAAGGTTTCACTCCTGGAATTCGATTTAATCGTAATGTGACCCGAAACGACATACTTTTAAGAAAAAAGCGTTATTAAATAAAAATATGAGATCGGTATTTCTTAAAACGCCTGTGAATTTCTGATTGGGTTGGCAGAAATGTATTATATCCATATTTCTAGTTTTATTGCAACTGAGCTAACTATGAGTAGCGAACATCCTAATCTAAGAAGAGACTGTCATCGGATTGCTACTACATATAGACATAATAATAATAATGCAAATATGTAAAACATAGGTCTAAGTTCCAGACTCTTTGCTGTCACTAAGAAAAGCCAGAAAAATCCAATAACACTTGCCTAGTTTGGAATCAAACTCGAGCTATGGTACAAGAGGTAACAGGTCGCTACGTTACTAGATACCTCTAGAGGCAATGACACAGGTCTGTCCGCTAAGATGAGACCAGAGGTCTTACTATGCCTCAGCTTCGCAA
The DNA here is from genome assembly GCA_963564715.1 of Catocala sponsa. NCBI lineage: Eukaryota > Metazoa > Arthropoda > Insecta > Lepidoptera > Erebidae > Catocala > Catocala sponsa. The sequence continues at coordinate 6,972,431 of OY751337.1, forward strand.
GTATTTAAAACACATCGTTTCAAGTAAAACTGCGCGTGACGGGGAATTGATTGAAAATCGGTTTCGATATTAGAACAGAAAAGCTGCTATGCGTAATTAGAAAATTATACAAAATTTATGTAAATTCGAATAAAAGTTTGCACTAGGGAGTTAAATTTTGTTTTGACGGCTAGTCCTGCAGATCACGAGCGATTAAAACAGAATTTGAAGAGTTTAATACATAATGACGTCATTTCATCTAATTTGGTTCACAATAAGGAGATCAGAGTATGCTGTATTATTAGGTAAGTTTAACAAGGCGTGATTTCAAGGGTTGAAACAACAATATTGATCGGTTGTTATGTCTAAAATTCTTAAACCATTTCGCAAACTGTATAAAGCATTTTACTCATAATTTTTCTTAACACATTTTCATTTAGATAATATGTCTTAGCAATATATTATACTTTTATTATATTTCAAATTATGCATGTACAATGTATATGTATGACTTCATAAATTAAGAAACTCTGAATACCACATCAAAATTAATAACTCTACAAATGTAAAACTATACTTTTACTTAGTGTCGGTATCTCGGTAGAATATTTCGGAATAAATACTTCAGAAAGATTAACTCATCAAAAGTGAATTTTGTACTGCTTCACTAACAAAAACCTAATAATACGCTGAGCCAAGAATTAAACCCGAGACATGACGATCAACACACTATAATCAACACATTACTATGTTGAATCCATAAGAAGACGTTTATATTCAAGATAATAACATTCGTATCAAAGTAGTTTATATTTAATAGCCGTTTTATAATTTATATAAATATGAATAAAGCCAGGGAAGTGAGTCAGGATCGTAACAAATGGAAATCCGTAGTCTCTGCCTATCCCTCTGGAAAACAGGCGTGAATCTATGTATGAAAGTTTGTGGATATTTATACCATACATAGTATAAATATCCACAAACTTTTAAATGTACCCTGCAGAAAATTTGCTTTATCATTTTATCTCAAATTAAAACTTCATAATACCCCGATATCCCGTAAGTAATTTAAACAAAAATAGCCGAACTAACCACATTCGTATCATGAAAATTCTCGTTAAAAAGCTTCAAACTAAAACCAGTCAAATATCGTAGACAATAAAACTTAATTTCGTTTGATGAAGTTTGTAAGGATTAATCGCACGATTTATCAGCGCCTGATGTACGGAACTTGATTCAGGAACTTGGTTTGTTTAACAGATAAAGCTGGAAGCGGTGTTGTACATCCGCAATGCTACGCGTGCGGCTCGTGTGCGACGAATTTAGAGCCCGCTTGACGTTGATTTATTGAGCTCACATTTTCTCGTTGTAACTTTGCGTTGAATGTAGTTTTATGTTTATTTGTCTGGTTTTCAGTTGGCTGTAATATGCAACTCACAATTCAAATGGTTATAACCGAGAAAATTATAAAATTATAATGTTTATTAAATTGAGGCCTGTAACAAAATGTTAGCTTACATACGTACGATACAAAGTCTTAAACCATGAAAGATTAGATCAGATGAGATTATCATTAAACCTTATAAAACTTTGTCCATCCAGGTATGAAACCTAAGCACTCATATATAGCAGTCGCATTCACTGCCGCTGCACCGAAGAGATTATTATTTACACCAGCTGTCATTAATATTCAGCACGAAGGTATCAATGATAAACAGGAAATATTTACATTACATTTTTTATAATAATAATTATATATTACTAGATTTTGCCCGCAGCTTCGCTCGCGTAAATGTGGGTTAGCTTAGATTTTTTTTTTCTGGGTGACATGTACCCTCCACCTGACAACGTGGATGCGAAATTACATGATGATCGGCCGAGTAGTTAAGTCATGAAAGCGTAACAAACAAATAAACAAACTTATATTTGCATTTATAATATTACTAGCTTTTGCTCGCGGCTTCGCTTGCGTAAAAGTAGGTTAGTAATAGTTTTTTTTTTTTAATAAAATTGGCCAAATTACTCGACGATGTTACTCGACTATACATATATAGCTTCTATGATGAAAGAATGTTGAATGAATTAAATCCTTACAAACAAACAAAAAATCAACTCGTTCCTCTTTACAATATTTGTTTAGATAACTTAGAGTTTTATAGTCATAATAAAAAAAATATCGAAATGTTTGCAGGCCGCACTTTGAAGGGAAGCAGCCAATGAAAAAATAAAATTAACTGCGCACCGGAACTAGCGTCGGTAGTCCAAGTAGGGCTCTCACATATGTTAAAAAAGCATTCTGAATTTGATGCAGTTCTAAAATTGAACATTTATCATTTGAATTTAGAACTTTAAAGTATAATATGTCTATAAGTGTTCTCAATGTCAAAAAAAATCGAGTATATTTAACGATTGACTCCGTGGATAGCGTAGCGACCATTCTACGATACCACCCCACCGCAAGGAGTGTTGTGGGTTCGAATCTCATGCGGAACAATAAACGTGTTCCGTAAAAAATTTTATGTTTGTAAAGTGCACCGCAGCACATATGTTGATGTCTAATGCAGAAATTGTCTTTTTTGAACATAACATAAAAGTATATTATTGATTGTTTGGACAAACTTAGTAAGAAAACATGTAAATAAAATTTTCAATAATATTTTTTGCGTAAATAAATATTGCAACATACAAAACACCATCGGATAACGAGACCACTGGCCGTATTGACTTGTGTTACAAAAAAGTTCATACAAAAATGTAACATGTTCCAATTTAGAGTTGAAAAATGTATCTATGCCTCGAGGCGAACACTGGCTGCCTGTGCAAACTTTACAATAGTTCAGCGCGCATACGTTACATGGTGACAAATTTTTGTGCTAATTGATGGAGTATGAAATGATCTGTCAATATTGAAATTAAGGTAATGGACCACCAGCAAAACATTGCACAATTGCACAATACTAATCCTGTTTGCGTCGTTTGTATCTACATTGCGATAATATAGATGTTGTCGAATACACGTGTAATTTTATATCGTCTATTCTGACTTATATTAAAAATGCGAATGCGAGTTTGTTTGTTTGTTACGCTTTCACGCCTAAATAGTCATGAAATAAGACACACACGTTGTCAGGGGTACAAAAAAGGATACGTCCTTTAGGTACCGCACATCCAGTGAAAAAGTACTGTTTCCAAGAGATAGAATTTATTGACAAAATCTATGTTAGCGCGAGCGAAGTCGCGGGCGAAATCTAATAATAATATTTATTACTGGTCTAAGCCTTATCTCAGAATGCAAAGCCAATAGTTTGTCAAGTTGGCCAAGTAGATAGACGCACGCACAGAATATTGCAAATTGGACCTTCAGTTACTGTAAAGATTGACATAACTAAGTACTATCGTCCTATTGTTGTATATTATTATATTAATGAAATAAAATGAAAAAAATAAGAATGAATATTAACCAGTTAGAGCGTGTGTTTGTTTTACATTTAAGTGTCTATGAATCAATTCAAATAAAAGAAAAATATTCTAAATCTACTTACGTGAGAACAGTATTATTATTATGTGTCAAAAAAAAACCACTATTATGATAAAAACGAGAACCGTTTGGCTTACACACTATGCACTTGTTATTATTAGATAATAATAAGTATTAAATGCCACCGAAGCTTATAGAACACTAGCTTTTGCCCGCGGCTTCGCTCGCATTAATTTAGAATTTGACAATCAATTCGGGTTGTACTCTGCTTGTAATAATATAATTCAATCATGATTCGAAAGACACGTGGCGCAATCTATTATCATAAGAACGTTATTATTGTTTTCCTCGGGAACAGTAATTTTTTTCGGGATGAAATGTAGCCTATGTCCGTTTCTGTACACCTGACAACGTATATGTCAAATTTTAGGATGATCGGTTCAGTGGTTTAGGCGTGAAAAGGTAACAAACAAACTCATTTTCGCTTTTCTAATATTAGTAAGGATTTACGGATTTGACGGCCTCGATGGCGTAGTGGTTAGTGTAACCGACTGCCACGCCTGAGGTCGCGGGTTCGATTCCCGCACAAGTCAAACATTTGTGTGCATGAACATGGATGTTTGTCTTGGTCTGGGTGTTTCTATGTATAATATGTACGTATTTACAACAAAAAAAAGGTATATATATACGTTTATCCATAGTCTAGTACCCATATTACAAGCTCTGCTTAGTTTGGGCTAGATGGTGTTGTGTGTATGTAGTAGAATATTATTATTATTAAGCACAAACATCCTTACTATGGCTATAAATTGAAGTTGTATATCGTTAAACATTACATCTATAAGTAAATAGTTTAGTATGATTGTTCTTTTCAAATAATATAAATACTGGTCGCCACATCTCCTTGTGAATAATACAGTTCAATATTCTACATCGGTTGCCAAGTTTCTTCTTGCAGCACAAATCTGTCCGTGTCCCGTAAAATTGGAGCCTTTTGGATCGTATTTACTACGACGCTACATTTTACACAGGACTTTGCATTTTTAGTTGACTAGACGAATGAAAAAGTGTTTGTTTGAAAAAACGATTGAGACACTTATTTACGTATTGAGGTTTTGGTATACGATGGTCTTGACTGGGTTTTAAGTAACCTCAAGTGTGCTTGATTACACGTACACATGACCCTGAATGCAACCGTAAATGAATGAAATAGTTATCTATATCTATATATTAATGCGTGAAGCGAAAACTTTGGATCCCTTTTTACAAAAATTGGGCAGACGGAGGAGTATGAGATTTCGCACACTTATAATTTATACAGAGAAGAAGTGACGAATGCTAATATTTATATAAAATATGCATTAGAAATACATTAAATTAATGAATAAACACTACACGCACACAACAATGCATTTGACATACGCAGTCGAAGCGCGTAACTATGGTTACATATATGACATAATAATGTCAGTATATATTATTATATCAGCAATATCTTACAGGCAAAATTTGGTCGAATTTCGAGCACTAGGCGACCGCTAGTAAATATAATAACACAGCCATTTTAAAATGCTATTATTTATTATGTACTAGTTTTCACCCGCGGCTTCGCTCGCATAAATGTAGGTTAGTTTAGGTTTGCAACAGTTATTTTTTCTGGATGAAAGGTACCCTATCTCCTATTTTGTACCCCTGACAACGTGTATGCAAAATTTCATGTTGTTCGGTTGAGTAGTTAAAGCGTGAAAGCGTAACAAACAAACTCATTTTCGCATTTATAATATTAATATATAGTTAGGGTTTTAGTACGGGCACTTTATTTCTATTCATAATGAGACCAATTCAAAAATACAATGTGATTGTGTAATGTGATAATTATTGGGTAAATTATTATGTTACGACCATTACAAACTTTGTCTTAACTTAAATAGAAAAAGGCAAGCGTACTCTTAGAATTTACATGAATTCTTTGAATAGTCTAATATGCTATCTAATACAAATTTCACTGTATTATAAAATTTGCGAAATCATTGAAATCAAGAACAAATTAAAAGACATGGTATAAAATATCAAATTGCACGGAAAGAATACAATATTCATTTCTATCATAAAAGTATCAATGAACTGCCCAAAAATGTAAAACACAATGTATTCAAAAAGAATGTACTAAGTGTTAAGCAGAAAAAAGGCTCTTAACTTTTTACTTCACGAAAATAAATGTAGGTCGAAAAGTTTACAGAGATTCAACTTCAAAAGATTCACGGGGAGTCAGAATAGAACAGTTTTAAAAGGAGCCGAAATTTTTCAATTGGCTACTTAGTATTCTTTATTCGGTGGCGAGTGACATAAAATTACCATAAGCACAAAGCAACAATATACTCCATAATATTTTGTTCAGAGGAAGTCTTTTGCATAGAAATCTGAGATTGGCTTTGTTCGGACGCACAAACAAGCAGAGTTTGTATTCAAAGGCATTCAGCTTTGAGCACAGGCAATGATTGGATTGCACGAAAATAAACCTTGTTTGTGGGCAAAACTATAAATCTGAATTAATTATTTTCTTCGCTTTCTGCTAACTTTTGAATTATTTTGATTCGTTAAGTGTTATTATAAAGGCTTTGTTTTCTTTAGAAATTTAAAGTATTTTGTTAGATAGGTAGCATATTTTAGGTAGTTTGAGTAAATTCTTCTTGTAAGATAAATAAGACAGATATTTATCCATTTAAATTTCAAGGTCACGTACGTATAATGTCTATAGTGTGACTAAAGATACCACCCAATTCTACTTACTTAATGGTTCAACTTTATTAAATTAGTGTTTCCTACATAACATGAAATACTGACAGTCTTTCTATTGTTAAATATTATTAAATCTTAAAATAACTATTTTAACTGTGATTTCGAGTCTTTCTGTGCCAAAAAATTCTACTATAATTTGTTAAGAATTTACTTACATCCATCCAAATTAAAGTTAGTAAAATAAAGAAACAAGTAGGTACTTGACAGTAACATAAGCTAGAAGAAGCTGTACTTAATAACCATAAAAGCCATTATAAGAGTAGAGATACTCTTATCGCTACTAAAGATACAGTTCCTTTTATACTAATATCACTGCAGAGCTTTTTTCCGAGGGAACACTGAGTTAAATGGACAAAGGCAATTGTAGTGTCATGCGGACTGTAGAAAATAAATAATTTTGCTCTTATCCTGATGAAAATGTAAATGGAGTCGTCGGATTTTTTGGTATGGAAGCCATTTTATTCGTAATTGGCTTCTAATATTAGATTTACGATAATACATATAATTAAATGGTTGGTTGATTTTTCTCTAGATTTATTTATTTTCTTAGCCTCGCTATCTTTACAGGGTTGCTTAATGTCATAATGTGATTTCTAGCCATTATTTTATCATATTATACACATTGTGACAATTAATTTACATATTTGTTGGTAGCGGTACAATATACATAAATTGAATTAAACTGATGACACAGTGGTTTAAGTGGTCGTCTTCTGCGAGAACCCGATCTCCGAAAATTTATGTTATATCTCTCTATTCATAAATGTTATATATCTGTGTGTACAGTTAGTAAAGTTAAAATCCCACTGTGTCAACATAATTGTATAAATTAACGTAGAGGTTATAAAAATCATTGTCTCCTAAAATTAGAAATAAACAAAGATCGCAATTAACCACTAATTCAGCCTCGCTCGAGCCTTGATCGCTCTTCAACCTAAAGTCTTATTCCGGCAAAATGTAATAGGTTCCATCATTAAGTTAAAGCTACCATTTGGAGGGACTCCGTAAATCAGTGAGTTAATAGCTCAAAGCGATTGCCAATCCCCTTCAAAGATATCGGATCGTGGCCTAATGAATCATGATTGCAGTTCAGATAGTGTTGTAAGTGTATGAAGTGATGTCGATAAATATCGTACTCGTCAAAGTTGTATACGAAATTTAAACTGAAAATGTAAATGAAAAGCACTATATGACAAAGTTTTGAGGTTATACATTATCTTGCCTTGCAGGCAAACTAACAAATATTAAGTAAGAAAATTAGTTATCTATGAGTCACATCAAATATTGACCGTTAAGAGGCGCAACGAAGCTATTACACCAAAAAATCAGAATATTAATGATGTTGGGATGCATATTCCTCATTTGAATTTAAGGATATAATCATTAAAATATTATGATCATCGTCAGCTAATCTTATAAGATACCAAAGATTATTTATAGAGGACAGTAGTCAACATCAATATATTTTATTTGAAATTCTCAAAGAACAAGAATCTTTCACCGAATGCCAAACCGACGACTAAACTCTTTTCAATTCCAACCAATCGATTTCCATATTCTGCATCAGGTGTTAATGGTTCAAAGTGATTGCTAATTTTATCTCAAAGAAATCCGATTTGCTCTGCAGTCGTGTCTAACGAAGCGTGCTGGCGGTGTCAGCGACGTCGTCTCACCAGATCATACGAAAAAATTTGATCTCGCACACAGCAAAAGGAATATGTTCTTGTTAGGCCACTCGTTAAGCCGGTCGCATTATACGCTTACAAGTAAATATAGGAGCGAGGCAATTTGTTTGCTCAGACGACGGTGTTTGCTATTACGTATGCACAATTTTATTAGGAGCGCGGGAATCATGGGTGTTTGATTCTGTTTTTAAATGTGGTTTGTATCTTGGAAATGTTATATCGTTTACTATATTTCGTTGATAAGTTATTATAGTGTGGGTAGATGTATTTTTTCATCCAAATCTTGTCATTACTATATGTTCTGTGATCGATTTTCTAATCTATCATTTACCAGAATACTAGTTTCCGCACGGAGCACCTGACTAAGATAATAAGATAATGACCAAATGCGAGAATACTTAATACTGATAGTGACGCAGCATACTGACTATCGTAGACATACATGACCATTGGAACTGGTGACTTTATATTCTTTTCGAGATACCAAGACAAAACATAAAATATATAAAGACACTCAACCGATAAAAATTCATTCATTCACATACTCCACAATCATAGCTGATTTGATTGACTTCAAATGTCATGGGAGATCGTTGGGTCACATTAACATATAAACTGGTCTCTTACAGGAAAATGCCGCGTTCATTTAAAATTGGTATTTTGATGAATACATAATACACACCTATATATTGTGTTTATTCCACTGTTATGATTCTAGACTGCCTCTGTGGCAGCAGTAATGAATACAACTGGTGGGCATGATGTCTCCGGGACCCGGGAATTGTACCCACAGAGTTATTCGGCTTTTGTGACGAAAAATTCTCAATAGCAGCAGTGAGTCTGGAACAGGACCCGATAAACGGCAATAGGTCCAGCCCTATTATGTGAGACCTTAAACCGTATCTGAAGAATGGAGATATAGGCATGAGTCTATTTATGCAATGATCCTATATTATTATAAGAAACATATGACAGAAATAGGCAATTCTGGAAAGATCAAAAATACCGTTACTGAGAAAATAACAATAATAACAAATCATATAATCTTGGGTAATGATAGCCACAAATTTATCGAGCTTGAAACAAATTAGTACGCAAGTCACGGCGACACTTAAAAAGAAAGACTTTCTATATCGCTGGGAATAAGAAGCATTAAAGTGACGGTTCCAAACAATCGGAATAACTTTCGAGATACGAATATACTTTATTACGGTGAAGTCAAAATTAAACAATAGTGAAATTTCAATACGTATGTAAATCTGGTTAAGTCTTATTAATATATTACTACCTCTGTTGAACGGCGGTAGTGAATACAAAGGCTGAGTTTCGGGTTTGATCTCTACGTCGGACAAAGTGTTTTATGGTTTTTCGGTAGCAGCATGTAGCATAGAACTGTGTCCGATAGATGACAATAGGCTTGCCCCTATAATGTGGGAACTGAAAACATATCTATGAAAATATGGGTGTAATAATATTTATACATAACTAGCTGTCCCGACAGACGATGTCCTGTAAAAAAGAGAAAAAAAAGAAAAAGCATATCTAAACCATCCTCGAATCCACTTGAACACACACAAAAAGTTTCATTCAAATCGGTCCAGCCGTTTAGGAGGAGTTCACTGTCAACACACGTACAGAAGAATTATATATATAAAGATGAAATACTATATTGACTATTTCTGTTATTCCTTTTTAAAAAAGACGGCTCCTGCACTGAGTATAATTCCGGTATCGCCTGGTATTTTACAAACATTTAATCTACGGATACAAAAACACTCAGACGCGGGACAACTATTTGTGAATCACACAAATTTCTGTTTCGTGTGTCAAACATTCGGTGATCAAGCTCACTACACTTGGCAGTGGGAGCCACTTTTTGGAGATTGGCAACCACTACGCCGCAAACAAATTTTATGGTGTCCTTCCTAATCCTACTAATATTATAAATACGAATGTGAGTTTATTCGTTGGTCACGCTTTCACGCCTTAATTACTCGACCGATCATCATGAAATTTCGTATAAACGTTGTCAGCGCACAGAAAAGGACTAAGGTACCTGCCATCCGTAGAATAAGGACCGTTCCCAAGTGATAGAACTTATAGACAAAATTCATATTAACGCGGGCAAAATCTTATAATAATATACATGGGCACTTATTGATAAACCCACGATCTTAATAAAAAAATTATTCAGAAAAAGTTCATAATCTCAAGATATAGAAATTTATTTACAAAATCTACATGATCGCGAGCGAGGTCGGCAATATCTAGAAAATTGTATAAATATTTCATAATTACTAGTAATACGGATAACAGAGGGTGTGAAATTGCATGAACACACGACCCAGTTGCAAGGTTCAGAGTGTTCACACTACACAGATGGAGCTCGTAAACTAAAAACATAATGGCTCTGTACGTAACAGTTTCATGTGTGCGGTTTAGTTTTAATTAGATTGTGAACCGTGTGTATTTTATTTTTTGTTAAGTTTATATTTTTATTTGTTTATTATGTATCCATATAAAGTTGTTTAGTTCAAAGTGTAAAATACACATTCATGTTTCGACATGAATGTGTATTTTACACTTTATTGCTTTAGTACAATTGTGATTAGTTGTTTTGGTTTAAAAGAAAAATTCCGCAATAATAATAATTTCTGTGTCACCCCTTTACTGACCCCCAAAGTCCCCTTTACTAACATTTGAATAACGGACACAAAATCATCCAAACTCAGAACAACTATATAAATTATTAGCTTAGTAATTTTATGAGCTTATAGGTGGTATTTTCGAAAACACTTATCTTTTAAAGTATGATATTACTATATTGTCTATTATTGTTTTATATGGCAGTTTGTTTCGTATGGCTACTGGCGTTCCACCAAATATTATAGGTTCGATTCCCACAGAAAACAATAATTAGGGTGTTACATAAATTATAATGTCCCTTTTAATGTATTCTTTGTGTCAGTTCTATGAATATATGTGAAGTCACTTAAGTGTGGGAGCAGACATTTTTAGAAAGTAATATAATGGATTCCGATCTATTATATTATTTGCTTACCTTGAGTTTGTATGCTAAATGCTATGCTACAATTGCAAATTACTTAGCAAACTTTTAGAGAGGGACTTCTGAGAAAACTCAAAAACAAGAAACCTAACGAAAACGAATCCCAGATTTCATGCTGAGCAGTCGCATTTACTACCGCTGTGCCAAAGCTAGCACGTTATATATTTGATAAATAAATATTTTCAATTACACATCGTAAAAATCTTGAGTACCTACCTCATTAATTTGAAGCGTTCAATGAAGTTCAACACTTCAAATTAATCTTACTTTTAGAAAAGAAAAGGGCGAAAATCTATTACATCCATTACTAGTTCATTCTAGTCTAGTTCATTTGTCATGTCTAAACTTTAGTGAAAATCTGAAGTTATTATTTATGTTAGTAAAGTTAAGTGCTTTAATCTGAGATTTAATTTGGACGGCGTTGTTTCAGTAATAAATTATAAATCCATTTAGTTTGTTACTTATATGGATGACTATAATATATACTAAAAGCATTTTGAAGAAAGTCAAATATTAATACAAATAAATAAATCGCGATACAGAACTTAGACTCTATCTTTAAATAAAAAAAATATGTTTATTCATATAGGTCACAAAGTAACACTTATGAACGTCAATGAACGTGAATGAAGAAAAGAGCGTACTGAAGAGATGGAAGGAATATTTTGAAAGTTTATTTGAAAGAGAGGAATGGCAAGGGCAAAGTTTCGAAATGAATGATAATGATAGTAGTGATGAAAGCCCTATTAGTATGGATGAAATAATGAAAGCATTGAAAAGCATGAAATCAGGAAAGGCTGGTGGGTATGATAGGATTACAGTCGAAATGCTGACAGCTGGACAGGGTCTTATAGCAACTCAGTTGTGCCGCGTTTTTAACTTGTGCTGGAATACCGGTCGTGTACCAAGTGATTGATGCAAGGCCGTCATAGTACCTTTATACAAGGGAAAAGGCTCACAGCAAGAGTGCAAAAGCTATAGAGGCATTAGCTTGCTCAGCGTCGTCGGTAAATTGTATGCAAAAGTGTTAATTGAAAGGATTGTGAAAGTAACCGACAAGAAAATATGGGATGCACAAACGGGATTTCGAAAGGGTATGGGATGTACGGATCAGGTCTTTTCCTTACGGAGCATAGCCGAAAAAGTTTTGGCCAAAGGTCAAAAGGTCTACTGCGCATTCGTGGATCTGGAAAAGGCTTATGATAAAGTGGTGAGGAATAAACTTTGGTCGGCATTGTCCATGTATGGAGTGAATAGCAACCTCACGCGAGCTCTAAAATCTCTTTATGATGATTCCAGAGCTTGTGTTAGGATAAATGGGACCTACACAGAGTGGTTTAGCATCGATAAAGGAGTTAGACAAGGATGTGTAGCGTCACCTTGGCTGTTTAACCTATACATGGACTATTGTTTGAAAGATTTAAAAGATTGTGAATGGGGATTAAGAATGAATGAGTTACTTGTCAAATGTCTTCTTTATGCCGATGACCAAGTAATACTTGCGTCATCGGCGGAAGAGTTGCAGGCGATGGTAACTATTATGCATGGTGCTTTTGAGAGTAAAGGAATGAAAATAAATGTAAGAAAGACGAAAGTAATGGTATTTGAAAAGGAAGAGTGCGTGACGATGTGTAATATTATGATTGATGGAGCAAGTGGAGCAAGTGAAAGAGTTTGTATATTTGGGTACTTTGTTTACAAGGGATGGTAAACATGACGGAGATATTGAAAGGAGAACGATTGCTGGCAACAAAGTGAATGGAGCCCTACGCGCTTTTATGAACAGTCGAAATGTATCCGAAAAGGCACGTTTGGCTGTTCATAGAGGACTATTAGTGCCCACACTTATGTATGGAAGTGAAAGTTGGGTATGGCAAAAGAAGCATGAGAGCAGAATAAATGCTGTAGAAATGAGAGCGTTGAGAAGCATATGTGGTGTGACTCTGAAAGATAGAATAAGAAATAGTGTGATTAGAGAGAGATGCGGCATGAAAGTGGATATAGTTACAAGAATAGAAAAGGGTATGTTAAGCTGGTTTGGACATGTAGAAAGAATGGACGAGGAAAGACTGACTAAGAAAGTTTATAAGGCTAGTGTGAATGGAACAGTCGCAAGAGGAAAACCTAGGCGAACGTTTCTCGACCAGATCGGAGGCGTTCTGGACAAAGGCCAGGTTAAGAGCTCCTTGAACCGACGGGCGTGTATGAGGAATGTGATGAAAGTGAATGAAGCCAGAGAAGTGTGTCAGGATCGTAGCAAATGGAAATCCGTAGTCTCTGCCTACCCCTCTGGGAAACAGGCGTGAATCTATGTATGTATGTATGTATGAACGTCCAAGTCTAGTTGTCTTTACAAATACAAATCACTTGTAGTTTAAATGGCCTCTCCAGCCAAGCTTAATATTTGACTTAGAAGAGAAAGTTAGAGGAAAACAAAAAGCGAATGCAATAAAAATGTCTTATGTACTAAACCATTCCTTAAAAAGTATACTTTTAAAACATCTATGTAATAGTTACTGTACTCGCTGAAGCTTACCACTTCCAATACAACAACAAACTTCACAATATCACAGTCCAGCATTTTCATACAACGGATACGTCAAAACTTCCTTAAGTCTTTGAATCTGTTTACACCAGCAACTATGAGAGCCTTGAATGAACAAAACTTTATTCTACGGTAAAGTAGCGACAATAAAAGCTAGCATACGACATCCCTGACGGCGCAGTTCCGACGCTATCTAGACATAGATGAATGTGCTCGAGATTGTTTCACTATAAGGCTGATGTCACACTAAACTGACAGTTAGCTACTGACTTTCAGATTTGATTCAAATCAAATTTGTTTTGCGTATGGATGGCAGCGCCCTGATGTAGTCAGTGCTTTAATCATTATGTCTTGATATGGTCAAGCTGATAGATTAAGTGTCTGCTTGTACACTATGCTGCATGTGTTAAGAGGCAGTAAATAAATAATACTAAGTTATTGTGCTTGTGAAGATCATTAGTAGCTGACGCGAGCTGCCTGCACAAGCTACTAACGTAAATGTATTCTCAAACGCATTGGTTAAACATCAACTTTAGGATTTGTCTCCGTCCAGACGCTGAGGTGTTATCAAAGAAACGAAAGATAAATCTTTACTAAAACTAAGTTCCAATAAATATCCTAGAGAGCGAATATGCAGCAATTAAGTATATTATATAATAAGACTGCTTGTGACCATGACGGACTGAGAAACATGGCTGTAATGCCATTCGAAAAAGTACGTAAATACGCAGCTAGCATCATACTAATTTCCATTCAGATTTACAAATATCGTGCAACATAAAAGTACAAAAGTTATTATTACAATTCCTAACAATGATCTCATAGGTCTTAGTCGGCAGCAAATTGTTTGCTCCATAGAACTACGGCTTAACTTGCATTACTTATCGAGACGTGTGTCGTTGAAGTTTAATTTCATGGTATGTGCGTTTGGAATGTCATCCTGTTCGGTGTTTGCTGTGTCCTTGAGAACTAAGTTCTTTAATTACTTGAGAGGAACACGGCGAATTCTTACATGTTGCTTGCTGTAGGTATGTTCGCAATTTCCACTACAGTGTAAGTAAATTGAAATAAGAGCCCTCATTGCTCGTCATTGCGGCGGCTGCAGGTGTAAACTGCGGTGTTGCTCATTCAATTTTGTGGGGAATGCATGTAACTGTGTAATTTGTCTTAAATGTTTAATTGTTTTATTGAATGTACCAGTTATGTAAATAATGCATTGTGTAGCTGCCAAAATACAATGTAAGTGTGACAATTTAGATTCAGCTGCAGAATATCGAATAGTTTCTGGCAATAAATTAATTCGATATCTACAAAAATGGTACTACGCGACCTAAATGAGATGGCTGTAAAATATATGGTCAACTTATGCAATTAAGGAAATTATAGTTAAGTGCGGCTTTTTTTTTTTATCGTATTTATGTACGTGTTTTAGTTTTAATATCACCCATTGGTGACCAATTACTAATGTTTTTATAAACCTATCAAACGAATCTAAATGCTTACGTTAGATATATGTCCGCTGTCGTCCTTGTCTATGGAATAGGAATCAAAATCACAAACTTTCTATCACAATTCCAATGTATTAGCCATTAAACTATCTCCGATTTGCTTCATATGGGAAGGGCAAAAATGCATCACATAAACCAAAATCCGATTGCACTTATAACCATTAAAACAACTAAGTAGTTGCCATATAAATAAGTTAACCATTATCATGAAAGCACATTCAAGTAATGAATTTAAAATTCAACAATGGAATACGAGATACGACACCCATACAAGCGCGAACTTCTACAAGAACACAAACGTTTCACTGTAGGGGCGGGGCATGGGAATGGCTAAAGTTATCTTGGAGTACTCAAAATGCCTTTATGATTCCCCCAGACATCGTAAATTGATATTTATTCTGAATCCTATCCCGCGACTTTGCACTCACTTAGTATAAAAATAGTCTGATCTAGAATGTTTTCGTGTATTTTCAAGATACATGGCTTTATACAAGGCTTGTAAAGTTTTCGTATTAAAACTTCGCTCTAGTTGATGATATTATTACAGGGTTTACGATGTGCAGTGGGTACCGTAATATGTGGTACAAGATAAATTTTATAGAGGTCTTTAAACGAGTCAGTTTTGAAACTCGGGCAAATGTTACGACTTTGATATAGGGCATTAACTTTAGTTTATTTCAATTGCTTTAATGTATTTTTTATTTATAATTATTAAGTATATCTGTCAATTGCTGAAATACCAAACATAGTTGAAACACAATTGTGTCTGGCTGCTGGCGATCAATACTTAGATATATGTATTTTGCAACTGTTTTGAATTGTCATGTCTAAAATACGTATTATGGTTGCTGTTATTGCTGCTCAACATGAGATTATATATTCTTCGTTTTGGCAAATACACTTACACAAAATGGTTCAGATAAACTACAAACAAATAAAATATGTACACTACAAATTGTTGAGCCCATTTTATAGGCAAATATTTCGGCCACCCCACAAACCTCTTTACGGTTTGGCGAAATATCAATAATTCAAGACATTTGTAAGGAAAACATTTCCGGGTATGTGCATTTTGGGCACAGTTTATATCTATTTGGCAATAAGTCCACTTTTCAATAGCGCCGTCTGCTAAACGAAATGAGATTTTTACTACGGTAGTAATAACTTCATCGAATCTGGGACACGATTCAACGGCATCGAAGCCTCGAAATCATATTAGAAGGCGTTTCCTTCAATTTTATTATTAGATTTTACGACAATTTTCATTTCGATCTAACAATAAAAATGTCTTGTAATAAACATTTCTAAGGAGTTGTATGTCTATTTTCGTCGTTAAACCATTGTCTGTCAGTATTACGTGTGCCGAATTGAATATTAGGCTGATGTGGACGTGGGCGGTATTTTCTCCATTTATTTATGTCCATTATAATGTACAGGCTGTCGTACCGCATTCTCATCAATAAGTTTATTATAGCACTTCGTGTATATTTCTTAGGATTCTTATTTTCTTTGTTCTTGTTTTTCCATCAAATAAAAGAAATCGGAAGGCAATATTCAAATAAACAATACTACTAAAGTATGTAGGCGCAGTAATCGTGATCTATTTAGGTATTATGTAGTAAGCGATATTTAATTTCATTGGAATTGGAGAATAGTTTGTAAGTATAGCTAACTAATTTAGAATTCTTAGGAGCTATCAATAAATAATACAAATATTATACTAATATTATTCAGATGTGGTGTTTGCCTACAAGTGTTTGTTACACTATTGTTATTGTCCGTGCTCCTTTTATTGTGTATTATTAGTGTAAACAAAATTGTTGGTGAACCAAATAAATAAAATAAATATTTAGTTTTTTAGATTGTATAGATTTTATCATTGTATAGATTTTACCATGACTGCTGTTTGACCTTTTCCATAAATACTTTTATGTTGAAATAACATCTACATGCGAGTACCTGAATTCTCAAGAGACTAGAACTTAAATGCTCAAGTATTTTTTCTTAGAGTTTATAATTTAGTACTTCAAACGGCAAAAGAAATGCTTAGCGAGACTCGAAGTTGATAATAAATCTTATCTTTATAAAGAAAGTGCACCTTTAACGTTGAAAGCATTTCACAATGTCTTTATTGTTGCACCGAGGTTGCTATAAAAGTATATTACCGTGATTTCCTATTCCACCCGTTCTCCCTTGATTAAGTTTGATGTCGACTCTAAGGAAATTTTGCGTTGCTTCATATAGGGGACAATGGGGTAAAGTTTCTAATTCAAGTTATCGTTAGCAACTGATATAGATTCTGAGTTTGACTCATTGACCTTGTGGAGTGAGAAGTGAGGTGACGCGGCGCCAAGCGATGCGATTTGTTACACATGCCGTCATTTGTCACAATAATATAATACGTCAGATTTGTTTAAGCTTTTAAAAAGAATATGTTGGCAAGCGACCCTACAAAATGTATTGCAACGATGCCTTTGATACATAATACTAATCTTTTTTTATCCTGATTCCAATTCAATTAGGGTCGATGTAGTTTGTATTTCTTCATCCTCTACATGACCCTATTATCTCATCTTTAACTTCTTCTTGCATATCATTCTTAACCAATCTTTAAATAATTTATTGGCCTTCTCCTACCGTTTTCTCCATTTATATAACTTTTATAAATACATACGTTTCACCTCTTCTCATAATATACTAACACAAAGGATTCCCTTTCAACGTTTCTACTGCTGGTGCCACTTTCAAACTCCCTCTAACATACCTAATCCTGATCTTATTCATTCTTGTTATTCTATACATTCGTCACAACATTTTTTGTCAGCAACATGCTCTGGTTTTTCATCCACCTGGTTAATAAGTTACGCATTATTTGAATCATGATTATGAGTGTCTTCTTAAATGAAATCTTTGACATGTGGTAGTTAACTATTTATATATTATATTCTATTACATGTTCCCGTGCAGTATTCAAGCATCAAGTCAATAATTAAATTAGTCCGTAGATAGAATCTCGTCCTCATTATTGCGTGTTAAATCAAGGAGGATTGCATTCTGCATCGAGCACTTGATCTAACTGCCTAACGAGAGCCACTTCAGGAGTTTTTGGAGTCTACTGAGTATATAGCCTTCGTTAGTCGTGACTGTATAATTCTAGCTTAATTTTGAATAAAGGTCTCGGGCAAACCTTATAAGCGACTCGTATTTTTTGTATGTGCCATCGGCCCCTATCTCATCAATTAATTGATTTATAGTCGCTATTAGGTAGATATTGATTATAATATCACTATAAATGACTATTTAATATTTTCTTAAATAATGTTTACTAATGTTTTTATGGCCATTTCGAATATAAATAGTCAAGGTATCATCAAATTAACCTTATTAAACTTTTAAATTAGAACGTTATATAATTATAATTTCTGAGCTTATGCAAAGGGTTCTACCATGAGTTGCTGTCAAAAACGTAAAGTCATCAGGCGAAATACTGATTAATGAATGATTACTAGATGGATCAGATGAATCAAAGGTGAGTATAAGTTTAGCTTTACCTAAACTAGCCAACATTATGCTAAAGCAAGATGTTGGTTCAACTTATTACTAGTGAAAGTTAATGTTGATATTTGGAGAATCGGTACGGTTAAAATATAATAAGGTTTAGTTATATGACGTAACCGCCAAGGACGCTGTACAATTTTGTTATACTAATACTACTGATAATTAAATTCTGCACTGGTATTTTAACGTTCAATAAACGTTATGGTGGTGACACTAAATAATTAACATATACAATACGAACACACGTTAAATAAAAATCTATAATAATTTTCAAATATCTTACCTGTAATCATTTGACTGGCAGTGGTCAGAAGTTTCACACCATTGTCAGCGTCTTGCGTTTCAAGTCTAACAGTGACGTTAAGGGGATCCAAGGTTTCATCACCAGCTCTTCCATGAAGAGTCACTAGTATAGCGGTAGTCTTGCCCGGTACTGCCACTTCAGGTGCCACAACTGAGAAGCCACTGTAAAGCAAAATAATAATTAAGGTACTGTAATATGTTAAAGCGTTTAGATATTTAGCGTGGTGACTTATTAAAGTTCATAATTATGGATATAATATAAAAAGAAAATAAGAACAATATACATACATATTTTATTATAAATTGATTATGTTGTTATGGAAAGAATTTTTTGTTAACAAGTTCGTGGATTATAGTATCATTATTATCTTCCTATTACACGTCGTTTATTGTATAATTATCAAAATTATAAACGGGAAACAAATGCTATGCTCTACAAAACTTTACTAACATCTGCAAGTTTATATTATGCTGGTTTTATTCATGCGCATTTATGTCCATATTTCATTTTGAAAAGTTTCTAGATTTTTGGCAACGTAAATAAAATACGTCTCGCTAACAAATGTACTCGTGCGTCGAACTTGGAACAGTAAGTTCCTATCGACGTACAAGTCAAACATGAAGCAACATAGGTCAACAAAATTCAATTCTAAGCGTAGGGAAATATTGAAAACTCTCCAAACCAAAGTCTGCAATGCGACAAATCGGGTGGACACGTTCGAATTATTGTATTTTCCTACGTGTGCACGGAATACTGAATTTTGTTTGACGAAACCGTTCGTGCTACATCCTGTTTGAGCACAAGAATGCGCCTACGGTTGTTTGAGTTCCCTGATACTGTTTAGTTTAGTTAGTTTTAAACAATGCACAGAGATATTCATTACTATTTGCATTGTGTTGTTGGCTTTGCTTTCAGTTGCATTTATCTATTTACTTGCTTTAATTTGCCTGGTTCCTATTCTGTTACTATTACTAGCCTTTATTTTGAACTAACTTTGTCCATTTTAAGGCGAATAGCTATATCAAATGCCATTTTATGATATGTATCTATTTCCTTATGAATAAAATAAGTAATTATACCTCATATGTTTTTCTGCGTATTTTTCTATTCTTATAATATTACGGTAATAAAATTTTTATTTGCAGCATTTTATTCGATATACTTCGTAATGTATTATATTACATCATAATACAGGAAAATGAACCACAAATAAACAGTTACAAAAAGAAAATGGTGTTGTCCTTCTGTTATTTTTTTTATTTGCTAGACGAATGGCTCCATAATGTCTACATTTGATAAGGGTTACAGTCGATGTGTCGTTCACATCGGATGGGGCTTTCATCCTTAGAGACAAGATTTTATTTATTTTCCGTACAGGAATATTGCATGATAGTTATACTGGATGCTTCTGTAGTTTAAATGATATTTTATGGAAAAGGGAAGACATTGTTTACAAGGGTCAGAACAATGTAATATCGACAACTTGTGAAATATTAACCCGCGCAGGCAGCTATATTTTATACGAAATCTGACTACATTTTATTGTAAATAATTGACAGCAATAATATATTTATGGACTACTTATGTTATACAATCTTTAATTAAATTTAAATCTTTATATTTTTATTATACCAACGATTTTAATTTAATAATAATAGTGAACACACATTCTCTTTTTATTATCATGTAATATCTGTTTTTATTAAAAGTAATGAGTTCACGTTTCATTAGACATTATGTCCTCTGAAGCATAACAGCATGCGTATTCTTTTGTAAATCTGGCATTTCAAGACTGAAACATAGGAATCATCTTTCTAGAACAATGATTCAATTTAACCATATAACAAGCGGACCGTGTCAAATGATATCTTCAAAGTCTCCGGAAACTAAGTTAGAACGAACTCTAGTAGGGGCAGAACTTATTTCAGAACTAGTGTACTGTGGTTTCCGGGACAAGTTGCTTGGTTTATTTGTGCACTCGCTTTGCAGACGTGTGACGCTTTGGCTTTGAACAAAGCTTTATGACGGCAGAGTTCTGTTTTACTTTCTGAGATAAACGATTCTGTCTTTCTTTCTCGTAATTGGTATTTTGTTTTTTATAGCACGGCATTTATTTTAAATGAACTGGATTTTTAGGAGCTATGTGCTTATCGTATATTGCAATGCGTATGCATACAAAACAATCATAATTAAATTCCATGTTTTAGATACAATTTCATGTTTGCTGTAAGTAAAGTTTAATTTGGTATTCTAAATTTATGTTTTGCTACTAGGTATTTTGCTAATCAATAATTCAACAGCAGTGTATTTATTTATTTTAAATGTACTGTAAAATAAATAGAAACTCTCCAGTAGAATTTATTAGTTTGTTCAAAAACTACAAAAGTTGTTAGAACGCCGTAGTTAAGTTAGTTAAACATAACGCAAATGTCAACAGTATACCCAAATTATTCTTTGGGATTCGAGTCACGTTTTGGTGCGAACGAAATTAATTACTTCCCAAAAGGTGACCGACTACAACGTAATTAGTGAGGGCAAATAACCTTGTTACTATCAAAAGTTGATAATATAATTTTGTTAACGGGCCAACTAAAAATTGTGAGGAACTGCGAATAAAGCAGAATCCACATCAGTTTGCAAAAAGTCAATTCTGTTGGTCTGGCTTCGCCCACAAAAACACTGTATGTGGTGGCATGTACATACTTTTGGAACGAATTCGAATAACAAAAGGCTCGCAAATGGACACTTGCCAACGCCCGTTTGGCTCAATCGATACGAATCGCTCTAGAAAAGATTGCTTCTCTCAGTTTCTCAGCTTTAAAAGTATAAGCTAGACGTTACAGAAGAGATAGCTTTTTAATGACCATTTTTATATGCGCGAAATCCTAACTTTTCTCGTCTCAATTTTTATTTGTTCCAAATTTCACTTTGATCGCGTAGGTTGTTGAACTTTTCGGGCTCAGGTTTTAGTAGGTACTAAAGATTTTGTTTAACTTTGTTTGAACTAAGTTGTGAAATTCCCTTTGACACGTTTCCGGGCAAAACAAAGTACTAAATAATGTGTATGGTGCTTTTCTCTGCTGAAAGGAGAATCAAAAAAAAAATTGTTGTGAACATCTATCTTTGTTGTATTATCAAAGTACCTTGTTAAACAATTATCTATCATACGATTTTAATAAAAATATTATTTTAATTTGTCAAAATTATATACTAATTTTGGGTAGATGTTTGTTACGGTAAGAAGATTATATCTTTTTTAATTTCTCTGTAATAAAACATAGTCCAGAAATATATCTAATTAATGGCTTTGACCTTATTACGTGGGATTAAATACATTGCTTACAAAATACCGATTTCCTATTTACCTACCCGTTCATATAGAAATGTATGTACCATGTATTTTGTATAGGTATTATTCTCGGATATTTTTTTTACTTACATAAAATTAATAATAAATGAGCTATCTACTTTTTATAGTACAGTAATATCACGCTCAGCCTTTCGTGACTGACTTAAGTGGTCTTGAAATTTTGGTATTAATCAGCGCCTTTCAAATTTAAGTTTCTCGGCTACTTGCTTTTGGTTGCAAAAAGCTCTTAAAATAAATTAGCCCTTATCCGACACACAAAATGGTTAAGCCTCTCAATATTTTTCTTATACACAACACCTGACTCGACGTTTTGAACGAAAACAAATCTGTCGATATTTTATATTTTAGGTCCAGTGGCAGCAAAGTGGTGTTCGTTCGTGACTTCATTGTTGCCAGCCCGTACTTGATGCGGGTTGAAACGCTCCGCTAGAAATAAATAGGAATGGTAATGGTCTATACGTGATATCCAAACTACGTCCTTTTTCCTTCGAAGGATATTTAAAGCTTTTTTGGGTGTTTATGAAGAGGGTTGGCTTTTAGCTGTTTGAGGTTGGTTTGAATAAGGTATAGCACGATTGTAATCATTCTAAGTTATGGTTGGTTGTTTCGTTTATCTTCGATGATGACTAGAAATTATGAATTCATTTAAATTCACCAATGCATTCCACAATGTACATAATTTAATAGTTGGAAGATTTAATGTTACAAGTATCAATCATGGACCCTGTCGGTATGTTATGTACCTATTGTTTTAATAAACTCGTAACAAAATGTTCAAAATATTTGGAAGCCTTGTAATTGTTTTCGAACCCTGTCTTATTTTTTATCAAGCTCTGTCTTTTTTATCAAACCTTTTTTAATTCACTGTACATTTTTCTTCAACGATAACTGCCCTGAAATCTTAATTAATTTGGAAATTCCTTCCCTTTTTTACAATAAATTTTGTACACAACTTGTAACAGAAAAGTTAGGTAAAATTAATTTTAACGCAGGACTGATACGTCCCATTTTGGTACCTAACATTGCAACGCTATAGGAATTAAGACGTCTTTTAAAGGTTATGCATAAGCACCAATCTACGTAGAATGAGCTCCCAAGCAGAATCGTATTAGGCTATTGGTGGCTTTTAAAGTCTAATTTGTTTTTAAGTTAACCTGTACGGTCTCACTACCGTACATTGATGTTCACACCACAAGTTGCACAGCGCGTGTAGCTGCGCGCTCAGCATTTATCCTGTACTACTTACTATAAATTAGCGATACAACAAAATACATTGACTCAGTTGAACGTAAACCAAACATAAGAAAACTTTACGAGTGCTGTACTGTTACTTATCTACTAATACTTTAAATAAATTATTTACGTTATAATTCTTTTCTCTACTAAATACTTCAAAATTTTATTATAGTGTGCGGAGTTACTAACCAAACAACCCGTACATCCCTAATACATAAATCTACTTGCACTTTGTTCGTGAATCAGACCTTTAGGATATATAGGTAAGTGCATAGGATAATTATATAAAAAGGCAATTAAAGAAAACAGATTTATAATTTAACTAGCTTTTGCCCGCGGCTTCGCTCGCGTTAATTTAGAATTTGACAATCAATTCGGGTTGTAGTCTGCTTGTAATAATATAATTCAATCATGATTCGAAAGACACGTGGCGCCATCTATTATCATAAGAACGTTATTGTTGTTTTCCTCGGGAACAGTAATTTTCTTGGGATGAGAGTTAGCCTATGTCCATTTCTGTACACCTGACAACGTATATGCAAAATTTTAGGATGATCGGTTCAGTGGTTTTGGTGTGAAAAGGTAACAAACAAACAAACTCATTTTTGCTTTTATAATATTAGTTAGGATAGGATTAGGATAACAAGCACCATACGATATTGTTATTCTAAAGCAAACATCTTCGTAATTCTTGCTTAATCTAGTCACTCGTATACATTCTGAGTTTAACAAGTTTTAATCAGTAGCACCAGTGAGAGATTTGATAAGTTAGTAATGTTTTATAATACGCAATTACATTTTAGGCTATCATAGTTCTTGCTACTGATGGTCCATAATAATAAGGGAAAGCAGAGTTTTTTTTACTGCATGAGTCTTTTGATTTTATTATAGTTTAACGGTAGCAACTTGAAACCAAAACAACTTTGCAACATTTACTCTTTTGGTATAAATCCAACGCAAGTTTTCTTAAAACACATAAACAGAAGTGCCAACTTTGAATAATGCGAGTTGCCAAACAAATTGCAATTTTATTTTATTTTCATTTTATCAATCACATTTTTATTACATAAAAATCACCTCTTCATAATACGCTGTAATATTGATAAATATGCACAAGCCTATAAAAGGTAAACATTATGCATGATCGCGTTAATACCCGTTACATCCTTACTAATATTATAAATGCGAAAATGAGTTTGTTTGTTTGTTACGCTTTCACGCCTTAACTACTCAACCTATCAACATGAAATTTTGCATACACGTTGTCAGGGATACAACATAGGACATAGGGTACCTTTCATGCAGAAAAAATAACTGTTCCAGACCTAACCTAACCTACATTTACGCGAGCGAAGCCGCGGGTGAAAACTAGTATTATATATATATCATGCAACGCGAAAGTTTAAAAGTTATTAAATATGCACAAGTTTAAAATAATCCTATTTATTTGTAAAATAATATAAGTGTGAAACAAAAATATGTGAATTGTAGGACAATATTACACAGAAAGTTCTACATAAACTACGAGTATGTACACGTGTAAGTCTACCTACGCAAAACCAGTGATGTTACGTATATCAGCCAAGACAAATAATTAGTAGTATGTATAAATATTTTGTATATTTTCGGCAATACATTATTTCCTTTTTTACCTCATGGAACATAATAACAACAACAGCTGTTATCCGGCATTCATATTATCAAACCTTCCGGTTCTGTACAATATTTGGTAGCGTTATTAGAAATATACAGACAGTACAAAAGAGGGAGCACGCAAGGCAACATCTGGTGTCTATCCTCAATATTCACTGATTGAACGATACTCCACGACGCTCCAATATACAGTGATTTGCCACCGAATACCATTATTAGTGTTCCCGTTAAGAGACAAGGGATGTTCGATATTGATCGGATTGTTTACAATTATTTGGTACCGGGTTAGAGTGATGGAATTGTTTAGACTTTAGACGGACACACCAATAAAGTGTTGGTGAATTGTTTATGCTTGGTCCAGTTAGGACTGCTTTGTATGTCTCTTTAATTTGCAATATATAACAATGTTTATTGTATACACAATATTATATATTGCAAATATAAATACGAATAAAAATTTGCTACTAATTTGCAAATTTGAAATGTCATGGTAATATAGTTAAATAAATATATTTCGATGATATTAGGCCTTTTCTGCAATAATACCAATCTTCTAATGGATTTATGACATTGGATTATAGTAACATACATATTAAAACCATTCTCAACACAAACATTGTAAATTAATGGCGATATTATCCCAATAATACGCATAATACACTAGCATTGAATAACATTAGCTTTGTATAAAAACGCTGAAAACAATAGAGAGTAAATTATTTTTATATGATTAACGACTTTTCTGCTAGAAAGTTCTTAACATCCTCACGGAATCTAGAATTCAGCTTGACAGATAAGATATTTAGATCTAAACATGCGATGATTTTGTTCTTAACTGATCAGGGTTATACAGATCTGCTTATAAAATAATTTAATTATTCCTAATAATATACCTAATTATATAACCTTGGTTCACATTAAAATACAGTTTTCTTACAATCTTAGTAGAAGTAACAGATTTAAAACAACCTTAAAACAATTTGACAAGCTGTCCAAAATGCTTTATTCGTAAAATCATTAAGGTTGACCTAAGTTTTCTTCCATAGATTTTCTGTACAGTGTGACTGAATACTTGCCTGCGGCTCATTACGTTCTAATGAATTATTCATGTGCTGGCGCCTTAGCTCCCTCCTCCCGACACCTCGCCTCCACCCTTGCAAGCCTAGTGACCTGAAGGCTTTACATCGAGGGACCATTGACATGTCTTTAGATGTATTATTTTACTTTCTTAAAGAAACTGTTTAGGTCAGAGGTCTTAATTGAAATCTTCGTAACAAAGTAGGTCAGGAAATGAGAATATAAATTTGAAGGAACGAGTTTTTGTATGGTGATTATTGAATGAAATCGTTCTACATTTTTTAACGTAAATACGAAAAAAGAATTAGAATAGACAAATACAATCATAAGCACACAATATTTCATCTGATCGATGAGATTTGAAGTAGGGTTTCGTCGAATGTTTGGTTTGTGTTTGACCTTAGGTAATATTCTCAGGGTGACCTAAGTCCTAACAAAATAAATATTTTTAAAGCTGTGACATAACGTTCTCATAAAGCCAGACTGAATAAACATAAACAAGATTTAAAACTGGTCTATCGATATCGACGTAGGGCACTGAAAGCGTATTTTAGTTTTTGGGTATCTTTTTCTATTTGCTTTAGTACTATTATGGAAACTTATAGCTAGCTCATTAAATACGCTTATTATAATGATGCTAGCTATAAGTTTAGCTATAAGGACCTGATGGCCATTTATAAGTTGCCGCATACAAATTACATGTGAAACGTTAAATTGAAAGCCAGTAAGCAAATTTAAATCGGAATAGTTAAACAAGAAATATATTCGCCAAAATATTACTAAGTTTAGAAACTCTAGTTCTATTTAGTTAATATTTCCAAACAGGTAATAAAATCACTTCATTTAGCACATTGTGTTAGTAGCTTTAAATCTAAATGACACGACTAACAATGGTTCGTTGTCTAAAGCTCCAATTTAGAACAAAAGTACTCTAGTTACTGAGGACAGTATAATACAATTTACTTCAACGAATTTTGTTTCAATGATCTATATTTCAGGAACAAAGGAGTTAGCTTCAAAGCCTGAATAAGCCAATGGTCGGCTTATGGATGTACTGTCACACTGGAAAGTGCTTTTAGGCCGTTTCGGTGGTCCATGGCAGGAATTTCGAATTGTAACGTATTTTAGGTTCACCGACCGGATGGTCCTAACGTATATACTCGTATATTTGTTACTGTACTTTACGTAGTGAAAGACACATGTGTATTGTGTTAATTTTGTGAATGGTAGTAATATGTTTATTTTATTCAAAATACAACCAGCACAACAAAACCAATTTTAATGTATAAGGTAAATTTGGTGTCATAAAGGCATGCACTGCTACTGAAGAATATATCAAGAACAAGGTAAAATGGAATAAGTAAACAATGAAAGCTAGCCACGCACCATGTAAGATAAATTGCCGGGAAGAGAGACAGAGAGAGAGGTAAACTTGGTGTAATGTTTAGTGTTGGTTTGGTATCAAACAGTTGAAAAATAAATTATTGACCTTAAGATATATACTTGCATAATTCATGTTTGACAGTTGACATGTGAAATCGTAGGCATATCTAATAAAATAAGTAATACATTTAATCACTATCTATAAACCACTGCTGGATTTAGATTCACATGAATTTGATTGACGTAATTTTATGCAAGCACCTCTATTCCTAAATTCTCTACAGAAAAGAGAACAGTGCCACCATAATAGTCATAGCCATAAAATATCCAGGTTTATCTAAAGGGCTTATGTCGATATACTATGAGGAAAACAAAAGGTTCATTTAAAAATATCCAAATCAGACTGAAACTCTGTCAGTTTATTGTGGTTTTTAATTCAAATATATAACATATAAAAATATTATTATAATAATAGCTAAACATAATCTCATAGCTTAGTTCAGTCTTTACACACCTATGTATATATTAGATACATAAATACAATTGTAAATGTTCTAAAAAGATTATAGGTACTGCTGATTTATTTCAAATCTTCGCAATAAATAAACTCGTACAAATGTTTGGTCTCTTGTTCAATATAACAACGTTAGAGAGCTAAAACACTTCAATTTAGGCGCGAAACTCGTGTCAACATCGGTTAATGCCTATATTTCCATAAAATTTGCATCTTATTGCTCTCGAGATGTTTTCATCGACCACTGTCAGCTGAACTAGGGCATATCTCAAAGGAATTAAATGTATCGCCTTTTTACGAGCACTGGAGGCAATGTGGCGTCATTTCACATTAAAGATGCACTTATATCCTTGACGTCAATGCTCTTTATAAGGCTTTTTTATGTCTATCAAGTTGACCTGGTCTGTCCAGTGGTAGGTATAAGTTTGTGGTCGATTATGACTTTCGGAAATCGATTTCCAAGTCAAACAATGTAATATTCAGATTTTCTGTTAGGTAATTCTTCAGTAATAGCACGAAGTCTGCACTATGCACGACAATAGGCATGCGCTATATTATGCATATGCAAGTAGGACTACAAACATAGCTGGCAAAATGTGAGTGTGAAACACCTTTGTTTATCAATTCTAGATTGCTGCTAATTGCGAATTTCTTGACAGAAAATATATCGGATTCGAACCCGGGACCTTACGTACGTCGTATCTATGACTGCTGCGCACCAAGGCATGTTAAATCTCTACAACAATTCTATTTCCAACTCCTTATCCTGCCTAATATTATAAATGAGAATGTGAGTTTATTTGTCACGCTTTCACGCCTTGACCTCGACCGATCATTATGAAATTGTGCATACACGTTGTCATGGGTACAGAAAAGGACACAAAGTACCTTTTATCCGGCAAAAGTACTGTTTCAGAATGAAGTCGCGGGCAAAAGCTGGTATTCCATAATTTCAAAACGTTTCCTAAATTCTGTATTCTCAGTACTGTTCTGTCATTTCCAGTAACAATACCACAATATGTAGATGTAACGTCAGTAGCAGGGGCTCACATCACGATAGGTGAGCTTTGTTTGGTCGCTCGCATTCCATTCCGGGTATCGGGATTCACCAATCACCATGGCAACAGACACGGTGAGCAACAAACTGATATTGGTTGGCTATACAAGATCAATGGTGTTTCGATATCATGTATTCATGGTTTTGATTTGTCTTAGTTTTGTTTGAGCTTTCTGGTACAGATAGTCATCTGATATATGTATTCATAGTTGTCGTTAGTTATATAATATAATATGACTATTATAATAATAATAATAAAATACTCTAAACAACATAATATAATATTCTATCACATACACACAACATCATCTATCCCAAACTAAGCAGAGCTTGTACATACTATGGGTACTAGACAATGGATAAACATACATATATAGGTACTTTTTTTTGTAAATACATACATATTATACATAGAAACACCCAGACCAAGGCAAACATCCATGTTCATGCACACAAATATTTGACTTGAGTGGGAATCGAACCCGCGACCTCAGGCGTGGCAGTCGGTTACACTAACCACTATGCCATCGAAGTCATTTAGTCTTTCGTGGTTTAACCATATAAACTTTAACTATGTAAAAACTCACACTCCGTGTGCGCAAACTGCTTTAAAATGGTTATAAAGTTAGTTCCTTATCTATTCTAATATTATAATGGTGATGAGTTTGTTTGTTGTCTTTGGTTGAACGCGCTAATCTCAGAAACTACTGGTCCGAATTGAAAAATTATTTTAGTGTTGGATAGCCCATTTATTGAAGAAGGCTATATAATATCACGCTACGACCAGTAAGAGCGCAGCAGCAATGAAAAATGTTGCAAAAACGGGTTAAATTCTCTTATCTTATATGAAGCAGACGAAGTTCGGGTCAGCTAGTGCTTTAATATAAAGATAATCTAGTAACGGCTGTCAATTTGAACCCGTGGATTAATTAAGTAGGCTTATGTTTGCAAGGAATTGTGATTTTTCGGGTTTGATTGCGAAGTCAGGCACAGAATAGCTTTATCTATCAGCATTTTTCTGGCAATAATGTTTTTGCGAAAGCTCACCTTTATATCTCCGCCCAGTAAACGGGTATAGGCTTAAAATGATTTAAAAACATAGTTGGCAAGTGTTGATTTAGTATACCTCTTGGTAACCCTTCAGGGATAATTTTGAAGTCATGAGCTATGTGTTTAAAACAACCAATCAAATGATAGAAGATAATCTTAACTTCCTAAATAAAATTATAAATGCGAATGTGAGTTTGTTTATTACGCTTTAACCTTAACTACTCAACCGATTATCATGAAATTTTGCATACACTTTGTATAGGTATAGGTACACTGTTACTAACCTAACCTATATTTATGCAAGCGAAGCCGCGGTATCCTTGCAGTACAGGTCCAGCTAAGTAAGGCCACATAGCTTTCATTACGTAACGTCATAAACATGTCATTGTCCGAGAAGGTTTCGCAAATGGGGAAACTTTGCCTCGACAAGCTTTAGGCACAGGCTACATTAGTTCGCGACACGACCTGCGATACGTAAGCGATAAAAACAAATAGTTCACGTTTATGGCTACATACGACATATATCGCTATTAATCTTTGATTTGTTTATGCGATAGAAACAACATTAGTGTAATCACGGCATCGGCTACATCAACTTGTCAGCGAAAATGAAGCGAATTCATTAAAAATTTTCGCTTATAATGTAGCCATACCATGTTTATATCGTTTCGCTTTCACAGTCGCATCGCGAATCGCTGCCTACTGTAGCCTCAGCCTACTGTTGTATTAATTCAATATTAAACTTTGTTGTATGTGTACTTACGAACATGTTCGATTTGTTGAGTGTAATATGTATGAATAATATTGTAAACGCTTTACGTACATAGTCTCTTGTCCCTGAAGAGGTAAACAGAGATGTTATGTACTACATATACATTTATGTATACACTTATAGACGACTCGATGGCGTAGTAGTTAGTGTAACCGACTGCCACGCCTGAGGTCACGGGTTCGATTCCCGCACAAGTCAAACATTTGTGTGCATGAACAGGGATGTTTGCCTTGATCTGTGTGTTTCTATGTATAATATGTATGGATTTACAAAAAAACTATAGGTATGTATGTTTATCCATTGTCTAGTACTCATGGTGCAAGCTCTGCTTAGTTTGGGCTAGATGGTGTTGTGTGTATGTGATAGCATATTAATATTATATTATCCCACTTAATAGGCTCTCCTCTAGCCTATTACGTGGCACTTTAGCCTAGCCGTCTACTAGGCGCAGTTCCAAACTACGTGCTGCTACTGATAATTTATTGACTGATAATTTCAATAATACTGTACTTTTTTGCGCAACGCATCAAAAGGAAAGAAAGAAAGAAAGAAATATTTATTGCTTTACAGCTGTTAGGAGGGCACAATGTGTTTAGGAATAAAAACAAATAATAGTTACAAGAAAAGTAAAAAAAAAGAAACAAACAAAAAACAGAGTAAAGTAAAGAATAAGTAACATCTAGTGACACATGCGCCGCGCCCCACAGCTGCAGCAATCAGGACTCCAGTTCAGCATTTGCCTGGTCCCAAGAAGCAGGCACTGGTCTTCCAAAAGACGCTTATCCTGGTTGTAACTATAAATGATGTAAGTAGGCGACGTCTGTTTTTGGAGTCATCTACAACGCATAAATACCCTAATACCATGTCATATATTATATGTAACATCACGCTACGGGCCACGGGAGCGGTGCAGTAATCATAAAAGTAGGTAAAACAGCGAGCTAAACAGCTAGTTTTATATAAGCAAATATATCTATAATATTTTTTTTTTACACGGCTTTGGTGGCAAACAAGCATACGGACCACCTGATGGCAAGTGGTCACCGTAGCCTGCAGGCATCACTTGCGCGTTGCCGACCCTTTAGGAAAGGAAGTGGGAAGAAGAAGGAGCGGGAACGGGGAACAGGGTAATTGGGCCTCCGGCACTCTCACTCACCGAACGAAACACAACAGTAGGAATACTACTATTTCACGTCAACATTCTGTGAGAGGGTAATCCTTCCCCGGTCGAGCCGACCCATTCATACTGAAATCAGCGACTACCTACTTCAACTTTTAATTTTTTTAATAAGCTTTTTGCCGCACTAGAATCAATTACTGTGTACTAGAATAAATTATAGGGAACTTTACAAACATACAAACAAGGGACACAAAGAACATTCAGATTCGGAACGACTGTCTGTGGATCACATTTTCTTTATCTCGTATTGATCCCACAACACTCTGAACAGAGACAGTGATGAGGCCACCTCTTCAACCACTATACCATCCGTGTGGTCAACTTATTTATTTAGTCGCAGTAAGGCAGTGGTCCGACCGCCAACGATGAACGAGAAACGAGTAAAACTAGAAACTATAAACGAGTTGACGATCAGCGGGAAGCGAGTGTGTAGTTTCCATTGTTTTGTCGCCGGGCTATAAACGAGTGTGCAAGTGCGACGAGCGATTACTCGCGCCACTCGCCCGCGGTCGCTCAGTCCTGTGCAAACCTGCGCGCGGCAACGAGCGAGCATCGCTGAACGAGTATCGCTGAGCGAGTTTATTTTTGAAAGCTCTTGTCGCTCAGCGACAAAACTAGTAAAGCGAGTCGTCACCGGCAGTGTGAACAGTCAGCGAGCAACTTTTAATATATGCATCTCTTTCGTTTACACGGAATGTATATTATTTGTGCGTTTCTTGAGAGAAAAAATCGCCGATAGTTAGTCGTTTTCTCGCCGGCGGTCGGACCACTGCATTAAGGAATTAATACTAATGCCTCTGGTTTCTGCATTCTCAATTTATGTTCATATATCTCACGTTGTAATGTTCACATATCTATTATATATTCAGATATTTATGACACTGATACTACAAAAAGAACTCTAATGAACAGCATTTGGTATAAGAATTGACTTACTTCACAAAAAATACCGAACGGTGAATTATTTCGAGACTGAATAAACGAACAGTTCTAACTTCTTCGTGTATTTGCTTTCATACGAGCAAATTGCGATTCAACAAAGCGAAAAGATAATTATTCTTGAACAGCAGTGTTTATTATAAAAGCGAAATTGTACCAAGCTTTATTATGTTCTGTTCTGAATGTTTATACTGATTTTATTTGAGCTAGTTGTGAAGTTAATTAGACAGCGAATAGGCAATTAAATTAATAATATATTTGCATACTAGCTTTTGCCTGCAGCTTCGTTCAAGATCAGTTTATTTTCCTGGATAAAAAGCACTTCATGTCCTTTTTTATACCCATATCTGACAACGTGTATGCGAAATTTCATAATGATCAGTCGAGTAGTTAAGCCGGGAAAGCGTAACAAACAAACTTCCATTCGCAATAATAATACTGCCATCTTAAGTAAAAGAGACGTACCTATCTGCATCTTTTTTCGAAATTTAATTTTTTACGTAGGTATTTGGAATC
The DNA here is from genome assembly GCA_963564715.1 of Catocala sponsa. Lineage (NCBI taxonomy): Eukaryota > Metazoa > Arthropoda > Insecta > Lepidoptera > Erebidae > Catocala > Catocala sponsa. The sequence continues at coordinate 7,006,101 of OY751337.1, forward strand.
AGTAGAAAAAGACGCATCTGCCATTATATTTATAAAAAAAGTTATTTCGGCAGATACGTCTTTTTTCCTTATAACGGCAAAATATTAGTAAGGATAAGCTAAAACCCAAACAAAATTAACATCTTAATTCCATTAATAACAACATCCAATTTACTATGGAATTAGAGGCCAATAATTTATTAGCTTTCTTAGATGTACTTATCATCAGGAATCCTGTTAATACCTTGAGCCACACTACACAGTGTGGGTCTTTTTCCTATACACATAGGAAAGAGACCCATACAAATAGGTACATAAACGGTGAATCTCAGAATCTCTCTTTGTTTCAGAGAGCCCTCGAGATTTGTGACAAGAAACACCTGGACGCCGAGCTACAACATGTCAAGCAAGTACTGCAAGACAACAAGCTCCAACAGCCGCGCTGCTGTCACAGATCCCGAGAAAAGCCAGCCACAGTCAAGCGCTAGCCTGCCATCCTGCCATTTGTAAGGGTATCACTGACAAGATTGGCTACATCTTGAAGCGTGCTTCAATCAACACATACTTCAAGCCGCCAACGAAGATAAGTCACTGTTTACCATCCGTCAATTGCCAACTACCTTTATAAGAATGTCTTGCGTGTTATATTATTTTCAATGCAGAAAATTACTATTTAGCAAAGAAAGAAAAGTAAAATAAAGTTTAGAAGCTTTTATCTGGATCACAATCTCGCCGCAAACTGTCGCTATCTAGACTCAGAACAATCATTTGTGGATGACCTAATAATTACGCCGTGTTCAATTCTATCCAGCAACACTGGCCCGCTGCCCTATCCGTGCACAGCCAATCATGCTAAACTAAATAGAGAGTGAACAACTACACCTAGTATTAATCTATCATCGCATTTTCTCCGAAGTTCAGTTGACAAACAACTTTGACGTATTATTAATCGATATACCAATGCACTTGTAACTATTACTGTAGGCATTAATCAAGCAAACCTAATTAGTCTGATAGATTTCGAACATGGAACACTAAAATTGTGCATCAACTAATTAATTGATTATCGCGGCATTATAAATGTATACGTATACGAAGGCATCTCATTAAGAGCGAGCGAACGTCAAGTAATTTACCTTAGTTAATTAGGCTCTCATAGCTCTTACGACGATGTTAGCTGTGAACGTTATGCAGCTACCGTATCGGCAGATATTGGTTCGGAGACTATGAGTAATATTTTATTATGTGTCACCCATGTGAGGCAATTACTTTAAAACGTTACTAGACTTGCGAGTTTTATATGGGTAGTTACTGTTCCTCAATTTTTTGCCATTGTTCTACCAAAAATACTAATTGCACACCAAAATATGCTTACTAAAATATTTTAAAAAGATCAAACTAAGTCGATAGAGCCTCGCTTCGCGGGACTCCTATTTTTGGGTGGGTGTAAGAAGTTGACCTACCATATTTAGAGAGCACACAACTTCTTTGTGTATAGTGTCGTAATGTAGTAATGTTTCTTGTAGTTTATCTAATTATTATTAACAGTTTTCACCCGCGGCTTCGCTCGCGTAAATGCAGGTTAGGTTAGGTTAGGTTTGCAACAGTTATTTTTTCTGGATGAAAGGTACCCTATGTCCTATTCTGTACTCCTGACAACGTGTATGCAAAATTTCATGTTGATCGGTTGAGTAGTTAAAGCGTGAAAGCGTAACAAACAAACAAACAAACAAACTCATTTTCGCATTTATAATATTAGTTAGGATTTAATAACAATTAAAAGTAACAAAATACTGGCTAGCGATACTCAACTACTTATTATTTTTATTACTAACTAGCTGTCTCAACAGACGTTGTCCTGTACACAGGAAATAAAAATAAAAAAAAACCTAATCTAAACCAATATTGAATCCACTTGAACACGCACCAAAAATTCATCAAAATCGGTCCAGCCGTTTAGGAGGAGTTTAATTACAAATATACGCACAGAAGATTTATATATATATAAAGATTTATCGTCCTTATTAGGGTGAGGCTAAACGAGCGAAGTTTTGTGGGATGAGAGTTGTTTTTGCGTCACGTAATTAACACTGCATTTGATTCCATATAAAAGGCCCGTTTGAGCCATACGATGTGCGACGTCACAAAATGAGTTGATTTACCAATCAATTACTTTTGAGCGTAAATTACGCGACTCGTATTGCGCGATCAAAATTACGTTCGTTTTGTTATTATTTCATATCTGTGGTGTATAGTAATAATTGTCACTCTAGCGCCATCTACGTGATGTGTTTTAAATAAAGCGTCAGTACGTAACGGACTACCACACGAGTTCCATTATAATACGTTTGGCGTCTTCCTGAATCTGAAATGCTAAAGCCCTCGTTATTAAAAGCTTACAAGAGAAATACTATTGAAAATACATCAGTATTTTTTCGCTTTGTATATTGCGAATATCTCATGTTTTCTTTATCCCTATTATGCGTGGGTAGATATTAGATACCCAACATTTGTATGAATGTTAAACATTATGAAACCGAAAGAAATACTTACCCATATAAGAAAGTCAGTATTAACTGTAATCAAAGAATAAACTCCAGAATACCGAAAAAATCTCGTCCTCGAATATATGTGTATGTGAATTCTTTTCAACAAAAGACAGGCTGTCATCCCTCAAAAATACTACTCGCTTAACCATCCAATCCTTATCATCAAAGCGTACCCGTCACACAACTATAGGAAAAAACCGCTGGAAGGATTGTCGTTAACAATAAAAAACTTATAAGGTAAACTTTTGGAAATCCCTCTCGTTCCACCCCCTTTCACGAAGTTGCAAAGTTGCCTCAATTAAATAGATGACTTTCTAAAATAAATCGAGTTTTCTAAGCCCTCCGCTGGAGTGACGTGAAGTAGTAAATTTTATTAGCGCGAGGGAAAATGATTAATTGATTTTCTGTGTAGAAGAGCACCGTGTTACGGGTGACAAACAAAATTTGTACAGGGTGATGTCAAAGTGTTTCTTACTTAGTGCTTATTACTAATGACTTAGGCTTTCGTTTTAGATGTTGGCTTAAAAGCTTTACTTGATGTTTACGTTGTGTTTGCTTATGATACTGTCTCGTCAATTTTAAAGTTTGAATATAGTTAATGGTCCAATTCAGTCTGTAGACACTATGAATAGTTAGTATAGGCGTGATAGATTAGAACTTCTACAAGAGATTAAAATAATTAACATACTTTTTAGCTAAGTATTCTATTGGTCTACAAATAAACAACTTTTACTTAGACTTTACTTTTGCTTATTGTGAGGTGACCTTTGAAATCTTGAATCTACAGTCAACGGTTCCACATAGATTTCAAATAAATTTAATTTAATAGTGCCAAATACTAAAACTTGAAACAAATCCTAACTAATATTATAAATGCGAAAATGAGTTTGTTTGTTTGTTACGCTTTCACGCCTTAACTACTCGACTGATCAACATGAAATTTTGCATACACGTTGTCAGGGTACAGAATAGGACATAGGATACCTTTCAACCAGAAAAAATTACTCTTGCAAACCTAACCTAACCTACACTTACGCGAGCGAAGCCGCAGGTGAAAACTAGTAATAATATAATTCGTTTTCATATATTTTTATAATCTACTGCTCATAAAATTGTATGTGGGTGACACGTAAAATTGCGGTTATGGTTGGTGTTGTATTAGATTCACCTATTCTGTCGTATTAATAATAAAAAAATACTACTACAGAACATTTTTTTTTAATTTGGGTTTATGGTCCGTAAGATTGACTTGCTCAAATATACAAACCTTCTTACGTACTAATATTTTAATACTTATAATGTAAAGTTGGCCATAAATATGGTCTACCGCCCTACGGTTGAGGTTCGTTTGTACGTCATGAAACAACAAGGTCGATTTTCCCTTGCAATAATATTATGACAGTGACAATTGTTCTCTTTATCAAACTTTATCATGTACTAGCTATTGCCCGCGGCTTCGCTCGCGTTAATTTAGAATTTGGCAATCAATTCGGGTTGTACTCTGCTTGTAATAATAATAATTCAATCATGATTCGAAAGACACGTGGCGCCATCTATTATCATAAGAACGTTATTGTTGTTTTCCTCGGGAACAGTAAATTTTATCGGAATGAAAGGTAGCATATGTCCGTTTTTGTACACCTGACAACGTATATGCAAAATTTCTGGATGATCGGTTCAGTGGTTTAGGCGTGAAAAGGTAACAAACAAACAAACTCATTTTCGCTTTTATAATATTAGTTAGGATTATATTTACGTCATTCCATATGGTGTCAAGTTTGAATTATTACAGCTAACAACAACTCACCTCCTTGTCTTAGATAAGGAGGCGAGCGAGACAAGAAGAGCTCTTGCACTCCGTTAGAAAAGTCTAGCTTAGCGATAATTAGATCTCACAGAAATTTTTGTCAGAACTGGTAGACCACATTGAGGGACGTAAATCTGTATTAAAGTTCAGGGTGACATCTCAACAAATGTTATAACATAGGATTGAATGGAAATAGCAAATGGGACCCATCGTTAATACCTAAAAATGGGATCTAAAACTGGAATCCAACGAAAATATATTATGAAATATTTTATATAAAATACATCATTCTGTATATATGTTTAACAATCAAAGAGCAGATCAAAATGTAAAGGATTCATCCTGATTTAATTTAAAACGTGGAACAAGTGAGATGGAAAGCAGTAATCAAGGGGTGTATTTAATTTTACCCGGATTTATTTCATTAACTCATTCAGATCCACTTCATTACAGCGCAGAGTATAAAATGATATTGTACTAATTAAAAAACTATAACTTTATACGATAAATATTATAAAATATTTTTTTATAAGATAAGTATGTACATATTATGTCCTATATCCTACGTTTTACTCCCGAGATGGAAATGTGGTAAACTTTTTTGCCTTGGAAATGGTGGACGACAGTAGGCTTGTGTCCTAGTACGTGGCACGTAAAACATAGTTGGTAAAATTTTTGTATTTTCCCTTTGTATTTATCGCAGACTTGAATCGATGAAATATGAATTAAAAATGTATATAAAATTTTCAATAAAAATATACACACTGAAATTATATTAATGCAATGCAGTAATGAAATATTGTTTCCTATTTTAAGTTTTCACATTATATATCATTTGCATGTTATAATTAATATAATGAAATGGGCCTGGATTATAATTATTATATTTCAACACAATAAGGATTATTTGTACTTGAATTATATAATATAAATATATATGATTGTATGTATGAAATCGATGTGGTATCATATTCTACAGCTTAATCGAAATATATATAATATAGTAAGATTTCCAAACTGAATAATTAAGTAATATATTTATGTAAGTTGTACATGACGGAAGTAACTGGTGGAAGTTGCTCGCGTAGGCTACTTGCACTACAGTCGATCGTTTAAACTAGAGGTTCTCAGACTTTTTTTCTCATAGACCACTTTAAAAATTTAGCTGGTGCCGGTGGACCTCCTGCAGCTAAACAAGTTCATGCAAGTAGAAAGTTTGATCAAATCTCAATTTTTTTTTAGAAATTCTCTGAACTGAACCTGCCACGATAGGCGGGCTGACCTTTTTTTTAGTAATTCTCTACCGGATACTCGAAATACCACTGGTACTGAATATGGAATAATTATGCAAGTTTAAAAGTCGCTGAGATTGTCGAACAGTCGGTGAAGTCAAGCCAGCCAACATGCCAACATTTTAGTTCTTGACTATCGAAAGCAAATCATTTTCGTGGATCCCTGCTTACGAATAGATTTTTTGTCACACCAACGTAGACCCCAGTCGAGCCTCCCGTAGACCCCTAGGGTCTACCTGGACTACTTTGGGAACTAATGGTTTAAACGATGCATACATCTTGCGCAAGTGTTTTAACTAGCATATACAGGCTGGCGATTTAATTACCTGGTATACTTCAGTATAGTTTAATACGGGCTTATATAATGTACTCGGATGTATGTAAAAATATTTTCATGATTCTGTCGCTAGAAGTAACACGAGCAAATGTAACTAATATTAATTTCAAATAAGATGGAAGATATTCTTTTTAATAAGATGGTCGTAATTGTACACTGACCAGATGTATTGTACAGTCAACGACATAAAAAAGAGAGAATTAAATAAATTGGTTGCACTATTTTATAATTTAAAAACGTTTAAATATTTTTCTATAGAAACAAGTTATGATTAAAAACAATCCCTTACCTATCACTGCAATAAAAGATTAGCAATTATTATTATCGTGTATCACAAAGTATTCCAAATCTCACAAATATTCTTCTACTTTATGTCACTGTAAAGTAGTTGAATATGTGTCTGATGACCGCAAAGAGCAAATTGACAACAACAATTACATGAAAAAAAGTTCATTACAACAACAAACAAAAAGTCCGTAATACGACAATTGGAAACTCCAATTTACTCCAGTCGTCAGATAAGTGTCAGATATCACAAGCTATTTACTCCGTGTAAGCGAAACTGCTGGGTATTATAATGAGACGACAGTGAAATAATACACCGAATGTTCTTACCTAAATCATTAGCAACATGTCCATCAATCATGGAAACGCTGACTGAGGCAAGTTTAATTATGTACAAATGAAAAATATAAATAAAAAAGAGGGAAGAGGTGCTTTAAAGATTATGGTTGTTTCGATTTTCATGTTTAGTTTTTGGTTTTCATATTAATCTATGCGGTATAATGTTGATATAGATTTATAAAACCTACTATTATAAATGCGATCGTATATTTGTTTGTTTATCGTTTGTTATGCTTTCACGCCTTAACTGCAAGTAGTTAAGACGTGAAAGCGTAAAAAACTAATAATACTCATAAAAAATACAAATAATACTTCTTCTCCCTAGCCTTTATTATTCCCAAGTCACTTGGGGTCGGCTTTCTAGTCTAACCGGATTTGACTGGATATCAGTTTTTACACGGAGCGACTGCCATCTGACCTCCGCAACCCGAAGGCTAACGATAACCTAAGGCTAGACCAGTGTCAGGATATTAGAGGGCACTGACTTCCCAATAACGACTGCCATAGATGTTCATGGCAGCCGGGACCGACGGCTTAACGTGCTCTCCGAGGCACGGAAAAAAATACAAATAAAACTCATGATGAATATTCAAGACTTAATCATCATGAAATTCCACATACACGTTGACAGAGGTATAAAAAAAGACATGGGGTACCTAACATTCAGTAAAATGTAAAGGGATAGAAATTGATTGTCAACATCTAGATTAACGCGAGCGATGCCGCGGGCAAATACTAGGTAGTAATTGATATAAACTGACATACTGATTGGAAATGTATTTCTATGTTTAAATGTATGTGTTGAAATCTATGTAGTATTTTTAAACTTAATCGCATTTTATAGACAACCAGCTTTTGCCCGCGGCTTCACTCGCGTTAATTTAGAATTTGACAATATTCGGGTTTTACTCTGCTTGTAATAATATAATTCAATCATGATTCGAAAGTCACGTGGCGCCATCTATTATCATAAGAATGTTATTATTGTTTTTCTCGGGATCAGTATTTTTTTTCGGGATGAAAGGTAGCCTATGTCCATTTCTGTACACCTGTCAACGTATATGCAAAATTTTAGGATGATAGGTTCAGTGGTTTAGGCGTGAAAATGTAACAAACAAACAAACAAATAAACTCATTTTCGCTTTTATAATATTAGTTAGGATTTCTTAGGGATAATCTTTGTATCGTGAGAGACTTGTTATATATTACCTATTGTATCATGCGGACAATCAATTCACAAGATTAAGCGCACCAACTTGTGCGGTGAGAACAAAGTAGTCTAGCATTGTAACATATATTATATAGTTTAGTCACTCGGGCACATACATACTCGCGAATATACATATATCACAGAAAGGCAAGCCAAGGCAAGGGTGTATTACACCTATATATGTATTTAGGATCATGGTAAAAGACGACTATATTTTTGAAGTGAAAACTTCTTTAGCGGCGTTGTGTACTTTTTTGTGATGGGTAAAAAATGTTAAACTCGCGTCAGGACACGTGACCTGATCGAAAATTCGTAAGACGGAGGGAGAATTGTCAAACTCGCGTCAGGACACGTGACCTGATCGAAAAATCGTAAGACGGAGGGAGAATTGTCATGTTTGTGTACGATAGCGCAATAAATGAATATTGTATTTTACCACAGAAATAATAGTACTTTTAAACTGATAATTAAAGCAATTCGTGCAAAATTATTCCCTAACCATTCCAAAATATCAAAAATGCACAACGTCAATATTCAAGTTTTCACTTCTGCCAGCACTCCCGGAGTGCAACCCGTTGTTTTTTCTGTGTTATGTGTGTATAGTTAAAATCTCTTTTTAACGTCGAAGGAAATGATTATAAGGAAGCTATCATCTACATAATGGTTTTAATGGCGTGTAAAGTCTGCTAATCCCCATTGGGGCAGCGTAGTGAATCCTATAATCCACCTCTTCCTCCGCCTACAGCCTCTGTTTAGTACGATTTTTAAAAAAAGACAATTACCGCTATAGAAATAAATTCTGTGTCTTATAAGACTTTATAAACATTCATATAATGGACACCAAGAACACCCAGACACAAGACAATTAATTGTAGGTCACACAATTATTGTCCTGTGTTGGGATCACACCACTCGACGCAATGGTAGCGGCGAGACTACCGTTTAAACCACAACTGTCTGTACCCAACACATTTTTTGACTGCACTGATGGTGTAGTGGTTAAGTGGTCACGTTGCCGCGGCTGCGTCGAGTGTTGTGGGTTGTGGTTTGAAACCCATACGGGACAAAGATTTATGTGATCCACAACTGGTTGTTTCGAGTCTGGGGTATTCTTTATATCCGTTGTTTGATTGATTGTTAAGTCCCCCGCGACAACGAAATTATTCCAAGTGCAGTAATATTTAAAAAAAAATTGGGGCAGTCTTTGGGGACTGTCGATAGAAGTGAAAACTTTAATCCTTGACCATAAACACTTCTTGGTAAACAAAAAAAAAAATTATTAACGGGGTCAAGATTTCGTTATTTTTTGCGTAGGATGCACCATTTCTGAGATATTGTTAATATTCTAAAATAATTCAAAAATGGAAAGCGTGGAAGCGTGACGATAACGCGAGTTCTATGATTTTTGTTCACCCAAGAAGTGCTCAACGCGCCTAAAGAAGTTTTCACTTCAAAAATCATGTCTCTGTGCTGATACCCAGAAATTAGTGAATTTATTTAAAAAAATTCTGGGTACTCTTATCTATAAAGCATTTCATTTTACCCATCAATTTATCCGGAATGAAGATGAATCTTTTATATCTTAGCCGCATTGCAGTCAAATATCACCGTTAACTCATTTATTTGCTACTGATTAATCTGCCTGTGTTTGTACTCCATTAAAATATGACACATGATTAATTAACTCAAGTTACAAGTTAACACATATTACTTTTAAAACTGTTATTACGGCGACCGAACGGGCGTTGTTTGCAATTATTTGAACCAACCCGTGATATTGGATAATGAGTTACCGTATTACAGTGTCGATGTGTTCATTTTAATTGGGACAAGTTGGTAATTTATATTTAAATTCATTGTTCGAATAATAGGTACAAATAAAAACTTGTCATACAATAAAGGACAGTCATATAAAAGTCCCGATTTTTAAATATCTTGCAAAGAGGGTAAAATCTTTTGGAATTAAACTAAACCACAAACCAATTGGCATTAAATAAAAACCACAAAACAAAAAGAAAACATATAATCTAGTTCAATTTCATTGTATAACATTTGTGTATAAGTAAGACAATATTAAACAGAAACTCGTGAAAAGAAAAAGAAAATCAACTAAAGCGGGTAATAATCTATTAACCCACCGATGGTCAGGGGATATCATAGCTTGTGATTGCTTGCAATCTGATATTCCTTATCACATATACGTTGCCGAACCTAGGCAAAAGAAAAGATTTGAATATGGGATGAAAGGTACTTACTCACTAGGCAAACAGTAAAAGTGTTACTACTTTTCCGCCGGTTACTTGTAAGGCGGTAGTTGTTACCAGATACTCAAAATGTTACATTTCATTAAGTGCCACATAAAAAAGGGAGATTATTGCCACTTACAAGCCAGGTTCAAACTCAGAATTGGTACTGAGAATTTACACGCTAGGGAATATCGTTTGCACTGGATTTTATTTTATGCCTATAGGTCAACGAAGAAATCAATTTTTTCCCAATCATATCACAGTGGCTCAGTTGAAGACTTATCATACTTGCTTTACTGGCTCAGTGACTCAAAGTGAATCTTGGCGTCCGACATCAAAGTACGCCATTCCTTACTATTTTGTGCCAAGTCAGACCAGTCGAGCACATTCATCTCATCTTTTCAGGTCTTTATTTATTTATTTAAAAGGATCTCTAACAAGAAATACACATATATTGCAATTAAAAGCTAAGCACAAATATTGTAGGTCTTATGTTTTCTTACTAATAAGAGATCACAGCATGCGACAAAAATAGTAGGTACATATATAAATGCAATTAAAATAAAAGTAAAATATTATAATATAAAATCAGTAAATATGAAATAAAAAAAAAATACAAATTACAAAATAATAGAGAAAAAGAGAAAAGCGATCTACGAAACATTCCGTAAATGAGCTGCAACAGCATTTTTGAATTTCGTCAGTGAATTATTAAATATATCTATGTCTTCCGAAGCCTGCGACACATCGTTGTAAAAGTAAGATAATCTGACTATCGGTGAATGCCTACCAAGGTTAGTTCTATGTCGTGGCGGTCTAAGTAGTGAGACAGGATGGCGAGGGACTCTATGTGGTACATTGATGCATATTTTATTTAGAAGTTCAGGGCAGTCAAGCTGGTTATTGAGCAGCTTATACAAGAATACCAAATCAGAGAGAGTACGACGTGATTCTAGAGAAGTCATCTTGAAATGGGTAAGTCTATTATCGTAACACCTTAGTTCTCTTGCAGCTCTGTCTCGAAAGGATAAATGACGAAACAGGTTCTCTTGTTTTCGTTCTATTCTAGCTATATGAACTTGGTAGCTTGGGTTCCAGGCTGTGTTACAATACTCCAACCTACTCCTTACAAGACTATTGTATAAAAGAACTATGGTTGAAATATTCTTGAATTCTTTAGCACTCCGAAGAACAAACCCCAGAACCCTATGGGCAGCAGAGACTGAGAGTCTTTAGTTATTTTGTCCAAAAAAACAAAAGTACACAACGCAAACAAGATAAAATTTGAATTATTTTTTATTCTTTTTTTAATAACTATCGTTCCTTCAGATTATAGTCAACAGTTCAAATATATGGGTACTTAAAGTACCTGGCTTGGTTAACTATTCAAGTTAAAAAGACATTAACCCAATGGCTTCACGGAATAAAATTAGCCGTTCCAAGACCCCCTTTTGTTTGCAAGTCGTTTTACATCTCCATGGTCTTTTGAAAAATGATTATCTTCAAAGTTGAAGTCATTAAGTATTATCTGGATTACTTAAAGCTGAGTTTTGTTTGTTTGTATGAATTTATCTCTGGATGTAAAAGTGCTTATGCCAAATTTTCGTTACCTGGTGTTAGTTTCTTATATTCGCTTATTATGTTACGTAATGAATTCATTGTTGCTTACAAAAACAATCAATCACAAAGATAATACCGATATCCAAAAGCAAATTAATAGGTCACTACTAATTTTATAGCATCATACATATACTAAGGCTAGGTGAGGCTATCTAATAGCATCAAAATGCCCGTAAAGGTTTCAACGATGATATCCTTAATATGATAAAATCAAATCAAATATATTTATTTTTATAACATAGGTATATAAATTATAAAAATTAAAATAAGATTATTCTACTTTAATAAAAGTTTATTAAGGACCACATTCAAGATTTGTGAAAGATATCAATTGAATATTTTGTCGGCCTCGATGGCGTAGTGGTTATTATAACCGACTGATACGCCTGAGGTCGCGGTTTCGATTCCCAAACATGTCAAACATTTGTGTGCATGAACATGGATGTTTGTCTTGGTCTGGGTGTTTCTATGTATAATATGTATGTATTTACAAATATATATATATATATGTTTCTTTATCTATTGTCTAGTACCCATAGTACAAGCTCTGCTTAGTTTGGGCTAGATGGTGTTTTTGTATGTGGTAGAATATAATATAATAATAATATTTATAATATAATATGAATAATCAATACTACTACCATAATCAAAATCAGTTTGTATTAGTGAATTAATAGAAATAAATGTACCTCAATTTACATGATCTTGATCTGCCATATTGTTTTGAATTACACAATGCTAACAGAGTAGAAGTCAAATTAAAGTGATGCTCAGATAGCAATAATACAGTCTTTTTGTCGGTAAACGAAAACGATCACTTTGAAAGTAAGTACGTGGCTCGACAGGCCTAGATTGAGACAATGGAATGAGCGGTGTCTAATAAGACGCAAAGTAGAGGGCTCAAAAAAGGAACCGCGCTTTGCTTTAGAGATCAATTTTTGTTACACAACTGTTTTGCCTCACAATTATAGTCTACATTGCTGGTGTAGCAGTTGTGAATTCAGGCATGAGATCACAGGTTCGATTCCTCATTCAAAAAAATAACTGATATTTAGATTTTGGCTAAAAATTCTCAGATATGAACGCCAATAGGCTCGCCTCCTATTACGTGGCACCTAAAACCAAAGCTGAAAAATTTAGAAGTAATATATCTCCCCTCCCCATTCGGTAATATAAGACTATATAAGAATATTGTTCTATTCCTTGTTAAAAACAAACACCCTAAAACTAACAAGTCGTCATTAAATTGCTAATGATCGTAAAGTCCAAAGTTCCAATGGACAAAAAAATCAAACTCTTTCTCTTTAGTCAGGTATTTGCACGTGCATAAACTTTCTCTTTATTTCAAGGGACCGAAACACTACTGTTGAAATGTAAGCAGCAAACCTTTACCTAACCCTTTACCGACTTAATGATACGTTAAACTAAAATTACCACTGCAAAGTAACAAAACCACAATTATAAAACGTAAAATTCTTCCCATTACAACACGTCCCGCAGCCTAAACACTCATGTTAATAGGTGCAGTATTTACTACTCGTCAGGGCCTGTATGACGCTTGACACGTTTTCACTTTCCCCCATTTGCGCCGTGCCCCACTACCCCAATGAAACCGGGAAACTGAGAACTCGTTTCACCCAAGTGGTGGAACTCGGAAAGATTTTTCTATATTTAAAAACACGATTCCTTTCACGGAAGGTCAAGTAACCTTTTTATATTTTTAATTTGAATGTCGCTATGAAAGTGTGAAGGAGTTTAACATGAAACAGTTTTTAAACAAGTTGTTATTTTAAAGTTTGGAGTTGTTTGTAAACAAGCGCTTTGGTTCGTTTATTCAAAAGCTTTTTATATCATGTTTGAATAAATAGAGTTTGAAGAGCTTTTTATGCATTGCATTGGAATTAAAATGTTTGATAAATAATTGTATCATTTCTTTGTTCACCTATTAATTGTTACTTTTCTAATGCAATCATCTGAATACCCAACTGATTTCTTAACTTGATGTTTTTGTAATTAATCACTATAAATTTATAATATCCTATTATTTTTATATTTAGGGTATTTTTCTAAAGAGCAAATGCTACTTCAAGCCCAAATACACAAGATTTTTTGATTTTTACTCCCTGACTTATTTGTATTTTTAAATAGGCAATTCCACACTAAGAATAATTTCTGTATCGCGGACAACTTTACACACAAAAAAAAATTATCCGTGCAGTCAAAATAATGTCAAATATGAACTGAAATGCAATTTTATGTTTAATTTAGGAAAATACTTTCTGTAATATTTATGACATTGCGACTTGATCGGAACTCTTTCTTGAAAAGCTTTTTTAAAGAAGAATTTTTCGCTTAAGTTAGATAATTTAGTCCACTAATGTTGTGGTAAATTAACCGTAATATCTGCTATAAACAATGGCCTATAATACGATCGATCTGATATAAACCATCTTTGCATGCTAAATATATAAAAAAGTTATATTATCTTTTAACAAGCAAGATACTTTACAATATAACCATTACGGTGCATTTTAACGACGTTATTGCATAATTACGGGCGATAGTGAAGCTTAATTTTCGCATTTCTCGCATATGCTTAAGTTAAATGCAATTTGATGATATTTTAGAAAGAGGATAATATAACTGCTGTTATACAAGGACTGTGCATTGCACTTTTTATTGTATAGTTCATTATAATGATTGTTCAATAAGTATAAAAAAATACTAGCTGTGGAGGATATTGGACAAGTCATTTTTCATAAAATATGTACAATATACGAGTAACATTGTTTTACACCAATATCCCTGTAGGGGTATGTATGTGTGCGTCGAATGTATGTGTGTGAAAGCGTGGGGTATGCAAGGCGAGTCGGCCAGTTGCTGTGCAGTGGTCCGACAGAACGCTAGGTCTTTAGAATATGTACTAAGTATTGGCTTTATAAAATAAATTGTGATTCATACATATATGTATATGCATTATCAGTGTGTGTGTTCGTAATAAATAAATTATGTATTAATAAAATATGTTATCTGTCGGACCAGTGCCGGTAATTCCCTTGTAGCGCTTTAGGAAGTCTCGCATTTATATATATCGTGGACACAAGTGAATTCGGTAGACTCGGGTTCGATTCCCGTGGAATGTATAAGGTAAATAATAGGTATCTGCGCAAAGTAGACATCCTAATTCCCCGAAGAGTTGGGAAGGCCCTCTGCCTACCTACCTCTTCAAGGACGTTTTTTCATTTCAAGTACAATTTCCCGCGATTGCTTAAGGTCAAACGTAATGGGGCAAACCTATTGCCGTCTGCCAGGCACAGTTGCTCTCTGTGCTGCTACGAAGAACTTCCTTTTTTATTTTTTTTTATGTTTCTTGACATAACCCAAGTACAATACAAACCAATAACACTTAACCCGATCATTAGCATGTCTAGAGCTATTTGCCATAGAGAGAGTTTAATTGCTCCTAAATTACGATGGCTTACAAGTATGTAACTGGGCAGTAACCCTAGAATTTTAAATTTAAATTTTTCTTCCTTGGCTGGGCACCAGATAATCCTGGGATAGCCTTGGCGCAAACTTTTAAACGACAATGTGCCCGACCTGAGATACTTATCCTCACTCATATCAGTCATACTCACTACCGCTTCGCCATCACGACAGTAGCAAAATAGCTTATTATAAAAAATTGGTTGTCTGTAAAGTCGGTTTACGGACGATAGTTTAACGTGACAACGTCACGATCGTGCCTTTCGCTCACTCGTGTAACGCTCTCGCTCCGATCGTAACGTTACAATGAACGTAACGGGACAATGAGCGTAACGGGACAATGAGTCATCCTTTTTCGTGCATGCAGCCGTCGTTCATCGATTTATTAGACGTCACGTCAAAATATAGGTACGTTAAATATTTATAAAACACTTACGTGGTACACTTCCCCGCGCTGGCAACCGCGAGCTGCAACAGCAGCACTGCTACCCAAGCGACCATCTTGTAACCAGGTCAGCGCATCACACCCGGATATTGCACGTCTTTAGATATCTGCAACAAAATAGAGCTGTTTACATAAACTGTACACAAGTAGGCCATTTGTAGACTCCAGTTGACTTTGTTGTGGAACTTTCATAATAAAAAAGCTTTTTGTGTCATACAACATGATATACTATATGGCAGTATCGTGTTTTATTGTACTATATTAATGTTAGCTAACTAACCAAGGCCCACGTTTTCACCAGCTAACTCATTTACGTGGATCACATGCGCCAAATGTTTGTTCTAAACGGAACAAAAATTTGGCGGAGTAGCCTCGCTGATTTTAGCATGAATGGGCCGGCTCGACCGGGGAAGTACTACCCTCTCACAGAATATCGACGTGAAATAGCAGTGTTCCTACTTTTGTGTTTCCTTTGGTGAGTGAGAGTGCCGGAGGCCCAATCACCCTTTTTCCCCCTTCCCGCTCCTTCTCCTTCCCACTTCCTTTTTCCCCTAAAGGATCGGCAACGCGCAAGTGATGCCTCTGGTTTTGTAGGCGTCCATAGGCTACGGTGACCACTTACCATCAGGTGGGCCGTATGCTTGTTTGCCACCTTAATGATATAAAAAAAAAATGAACGGAGTGAGATAAAACTTAGCTTAAATATAAGAGTAAGAACCTTACGTTTAAAAGTAGATGGCAACGATATCTTTAACAAACGATTGTAGTGATGGCATTCATAGGCCATCTAGTCGAGCATTCGCCTTACTCCTATCAGTAATCTTCTATCAGTATGAGTAATAGTAGTTGAGAACTACTCTTCTACTGCTCCGACTTCGTTCACATTTTACATTTAATTTTCATGTGAAATACCACATACAGATCACATGGTTGATCTCGTGGCACCAGTAACTTTTAAAGTGAAAACTTCTTTAGCGACGTTGTGCACTTTTTTGTGATGGGTAAAAAATGTTAAACTCGCGTCAGGACACGTGACCTGATCGAAAATTTGTAAGACGGAGGAAGAATTGTCATGTTTGTGTACGATAGCGCAATTCGTGCAAAATTAATCCCTAACCATTCCAAAATATAAAAAATGCACAACGTCAATATTCAAGTTTTCACTTCTGCCGGCACTCCCGGAGTGCAACCCGTTGTTTTCTCTGTGTTATGTGTGTATAGTTAAAATCTTTTTTTAACGTCGAAGGAAATGATTATAAGGAAGCTATCATCTACATAATGGTTTTAATGGCGTGTAAAGTCTGCTAATCCCCATTGGGGCAGCGTAGTGAATCCTATAATCCACCTCTTCCTCCGCCTAAAGCCTCTGTTTAGTACGGGAAGGATGAGGCTATGTACATTCTCCTAGTACCGAACATAGGCCTTTATCCAACAGTGGGAAAATCTATAAACAGGTCTAGCATTATGAAATCGATTAGATACTATCTGCTAGAACTGTAATGAAGTTTACGTCAAATAAACAGAATGTTGAATGGTGGTCCCGTATGTTGAATGGTGCTTACATTTATTCTTATGGATTTTAATATAACATGTATATTTTATCTCTATATACCTAATATACGCAAGCCTCTGTGCCAAAATTATAAAATTTACCAAATAGTTACAATTCTGTTACTTCTGAGAATTCAATCAATCAATCAATCAGCCCACCGCAGTCCACTGCTGGACATAGGCCTGACTTGAATTGAGAATTGCCTTCTGAGAATTGCTTGACACAAAATTAAACACCAACTTTGCTTCATGTGGAAGTGGACCTGCTACTACCAGTAATTGCCAGGCTTAAAACAAATTAACACTTTAGCCGACTGGGACTTTAACTTGAGATAACACTATCGGTCCAAGCTTTTACACTTTCGGGGCTGAACGAGATACGTATACGTATGTAACATATCAATAGTTTTATTTCATTCTGATCACGCGCTTCGTAAGAAGTTCTAATTAATAGATTACGAAGACTGTACATTGTGTGCACACTCCTGAAGGACACTGCTGCCTTTCAATTTTTGTGTCGATGGTCTTATAATTGGGTATTGGGGGTTGGCACATTAGTTCAAGTGTTTACCTTACCATTACGCATCGCTGAGTATTAACATACAGAATACAAAAACAAATTATTCTCAAATCATTGTTCTGAGTCTCAGTGATTTTATGTTCGTTGTTTTAATTTTTGTAAAGTCACATGCCGCATAGGTATTATTCTTATTGCATGAGTTGGTTTTTATAAAAGAAATGCAATATGGATTAAGTTATCTGCGAACCCTGCGTAGTTATAGATGAAATCAAAAAGTAGATACATTAGTGACAAATATCAAAGAAATTTGAACGAATAAGTTATTATTAAAATAAACCAAAGTGACAAACTTGCATACAACATGTCTGGCGGTACGCAGATACCGTTTCTTATAAATACTTGCAACAAGAATATCATTTATTGCCGACCCTATTATAAGAGGAGTCACTGCGCTATAAACGCAAAGCTCAAGGACTACTAGTCCTTAGCTGACAAAACCGCGCTTTCATAAGGAGTTTGGCTACCCTACTCACCGCAAGAAGGTTGTTTGATTGCGACCTTTGGCAGAGTGGACGTACTTTCCCAGTGGGACTGCTCTAGTTTAGGCGAAATCCAACGTTTAAGCAAAGACCCCGCTGTGCTCTATTTTGCTCTTTATATATTTATTTATTCGTCCTATAAATATCACCCGTACCAGCGATCAAATCATATCACGTGTTTGCCAACCATTGAGTTAAAAATTAATGATTAATTTGTAGATCAAATAATTGTCCTATGTGGAATAAGAACTCATAGCACCCACGATGCACGACAGCAGCCGTAAAGTGACCAATTTTTCGCTGCGCCATCCGTACAGTAAATAGTATAGTTTTTTTGTTACGGTTTCACGCCTTAACTACTCGACCGATCGCCATGAAAATGTTTCATACACCTTTTCAGAGGTAAAAAGAAGGACATAGGATATATTTCATCCCGCAAAAGTCCTATTCCCGAGGGAAATAAATTTATTGAGATATCCTTCATTAACGCGAGTGAAGCAGCGGGAAAAATCTACAATAGATATAAAATCTATATAATATTTCATTTAACATTTCGAAGTTAATGACTAAATCACGAACAAAATATTGTTCAAAAGACTCGACAAAATACTTTGTTGAACATATACCTAACTTAAATAATCACAACGCATAATATAATCGAAACAAAAAATTGAACAAATTACCCTTGCTAACAAGTCATAATTTATTTACAAGTACTTTTAGGACTAACATCATGTTTGAACAACGTTTTCGATTACTCCACTGTCTTGAAAGCACTCAAACTAACTAAAACCGTATTTATGATACATAAAACCATTTTATAACTCTGTGAAACCCGCTGACCTAATACAGAATAGAAATGGTTTATGGGTCTTCAGACTGTAGCGCGGAATCGGTGCGATTTCACATTGATTGGGGTGTTAGAACTTTGTGACCTTGTGTGATAGTGTCGACTTTATGTTCTAGTTATTTTGACACACATACTTTTACTATAACAATGAAGCTGTTACTTTTTATAGAATTCTGATATTTTGTATTTTTGAAGTGAAAACTTCTTTAGCGGCGTTCTGCACTTTTTTTGTGATGGGTAAAAAAGTTAAACTCGCGTCACGACACGTGACCTGATCGAAAATTCGTAAGACGGAGGGAGAATTGTCAAACTCGCGTCAGGACACATGACCTGATCGAAAATTCGTAAGACGGAGGGAGAATTGTCATGTTTGTGTACGATAGCGCAATAAATGAATATTGTATTTTACCACATAAATTATAGTACTTTTAAACTGATAATTAAAGCAATTCGTGCAAAATTATTCCCTAACCATTCCAAAATATCAAAAATGCACAACGTTAATATTCAAGTTTTCACTTCTGCCGGCACTCCCGGAGTGCAATTTTTTTTGTATTGATCATGGATTCACATTGTTCAAAAAATATTTTTTGATGATTGATGAGTATCAGTAGTTTCGTTTATAACAAAGCGCCAAAATGTATTTTCATTATTTATTGCTTTTGTTGTGTACAAAGGCAATATAAAAATGTAGTTTGTTTATACAAACAAACTTTTTTATTTCTCGCAATATTAAACTGTAGCATATTTTTAAACTACAATATTGAACTACTTTATTCTTTTATGCTACAGTAGCTGTATAAAATGAAATTACATATTTACACTGCTCATAGCGCAACTATGTTAGACATATTTTTAAATGGTTTCTAAACTTTGTAAATAAATTTAGTATAGTATTTTAACAGTTAATATATAGACACTTTTTACAGTAACAGTTCAACTTATTGAGTCACAGTGGCACACCAGCTCCTAGACACAAAAGGTTCTCAATTGGATTGCTAGACATATTTGAAAACCTGACAAGATGAATAAATGAGTAGTTTAGTTTCAAAATCCTCTAAAATACTTTTCACCAAATAATGGTAAATCTCAAAAAACCATTTAAAGACATAATATAAATGGACTATTTTAGCGGTGTTTGCAACAAACTGCTACTTTTGTGAGCTGATTTAATAGAATTTTAATGGGTTTTGTCGAAAACTATCAGTGCAATGCGATAGAAGCAACGAAGGAGCTTCATATTCAATCGGAACATTATTTTTGTTCTGTTATCGTTTTGGCGGGTTTTAAAACTATACTCCTCAAATACTAAATTATAGAACAGTTAACTTTTATATGAATAATCATATAATTTTTTTGCAACTGAGAGTGACTAAAAAGTCGCAGCGATTATACTATAGATAACGCATTCCGTTTCGTACAACCCTAACAATTTAGTGACCTTACATTATTTCGCTACGAGAACCGAAACGTGACGTGTGTATTAAGCACATCGTAAAGGGGACGGCCAAACTGTCATACATAATGTACAGACTGGAAGCTATTTACTAGAACCGTCTTAATGATGATGATAGCCGAATGGTAAGCGTTATGCATATTGAGGCTGCAATTTGTGTAAAAATATTTTGCACATAGGAGAATATTGTAATCGCATTTATGGGGATAGGGACTACCCATTCTCACTTGATAGGTTCCCATATGCGGTGTATTTCGTTGCTTCCTTTCTCTCGTCATATTCTTTACGTAACGTTTCTAGTTTTGGGATAGATTTCTGCTTTTAAGCAGAAAGTCTTAATCCTGGTTAAATAGCGTTCGCCGGATTTTCTTTTACAATTGCCTTAATTCCATCAGTCCATTATTTCTACATATTTGAATCATCCTAGTACACCTTTCTCAATATTTGATCCTATGACTTAATACACTTTAAGAATAGCATTTAATATCACATTAGTGGCGTAGCTACCGCTGATCATAGCTGATGATGAATATGTTGTAATTCACTATTGGGGTACTGGTGTCAGTTCAAGGGATTCCTGGCAGGAAATGCTCAATAGTACCATGGAGTCTGGAACTATGATGGTTTGGTAAAAGACAATAGCCTCGCCGCCTAATGCGTGAAACTATTGCTAACAAAATGTGGGTATAATATACTTACATCTACCTTATAATTATACATACATAGTACCTCGCCTTCACTCGTCTAAAATATAGGCAATACCATTACAAATCTATGAAACTATATTCAGAAATTCAGTTACTTTCTGCTAAAGAAAGAATCAATGGCCATAACATTTGAAATGAAGACAACATGCGGCTAGCACATAGGCTATCATAAAAACAAAACATGTCTGAGCAAAAAACTTCCTACTATACCAACTTCTTATAAGACGCTTTCCTTTGATTATATTATTATGAAAATCTATCGTAAAAATCTCAATCCAATTTTCATTATCCTGACCTTTCCCTCAAGTATAGTGGACGGCTTTAAATCTAGCTCGATGGAGATGATTCTCAGTATTTATAGAGACCCTATAATGTAACCCTCGCTGAATAACTAGAGCGAATACGGGTAAGCTGTGGATGGACCAATTGCTACTATTTGTATTTATTTTGACTGTCCTTATTATTATCAGTCACGTATTACGTTTAGAGGGTAACCGATATCTAACAAATACAGTATATATATCCAGCCTTGTCCCTCGATAAGGAAAAGTAAATCATTATGAAGAGGATCCGATCTCAACAAATGAGGGTGAATACTTATTTCCACTTATGCACTTTACTTTTTATACCGTCATACCATTTTTAATAAAACGTCAGCCGAGGTGTTTCGATAAATTCGTATTTGTTTACGTTATACATAGCCTCCATATGTAATATATATAGAAGTTCAAACTATGTATTTTAAGTTCTAAGTAATACCTAGGTAAATATCGGGAACAAACTAGCACGTTTGAGAGTTCTCCATAATATTCTGGAAGGTGTGTGAAGTCTGCAAGCCCGCACTGGGTAAGCGTGATGATCTATGGTCTAAAGCAGAGGTTCCCAGACTTTTTTTCTCATAGACCACTTTCAAAATTTAGCTGGTTCCGGTGGATCCCCTGCAGCTACATTTCTACATATTATATTCCTTGGCATTAGTATTCTCTACCGAAAAATCGGTAGGTTCGAGACCACTGGCACTGAATATGGAATATGCAAGTTTTTACAAGTAACAGTCGCTGGTCTTTTAAAATATTATCTGCCTACATTGATACGTGAAGTCAAACCAACATTTTAGTTCTTTACTATCGAAAGCAAATATAAATTTTCGTGGACCCCCGCTTACGAATTGAGAATCCCTATTTTTTTGTCACGCCAACGTAGACCCCTGTCGAGTCTCCTGTGAACCCCTGGGGTCCACCTGGACCACTTTGGGAACTAATGGTCTAAAGCATCTTACATTGAAAAGAGACCTGTGCATAGCAGTGAGATATCTAATAAACAGGGTAGATAATTTATTAGGATAGAATTGTCTATTGGCGAATATCGAGCTCATTTCTAGACTCAGCGTCAAGAATTTAACAGGAAAAATTTAAAACACCTTGTCTAAAGCTAGGATCAGATAAGGGTATTAATGATCACAACTATTAACGCACTGATCTCAGAAGACCATCGAGGCAGAGTGCATCATAGTACTAATGCAGTACCAATATTTTATAAGCCCTTAAAATTTTTGTGGTATTTAAATTACGGAGGTGCCAAGATTATACTAAACAAAGTTGAATACTTGAATGATTCTAATTACCAAAATACTACCATATCACAAATGTTCCAGCCAGACTATCATATGTATATGTACCTGGATAAGGGAAGGTCTTTGCCAAATTTTCACTGCTATCGACATTTTGCTATTTGTAACGATCGACGTCACTTTGATGCGGCTATCCGTTCATCTAGTGAAGGGTGCCATTACGCTCTCATGTCTAAACTTCGTAACTCTATACCTATAGTCTTGTTGGACGTACAGACAGGTCGTTAATACCGTATACCAACATAGATACGTAGCTCAACAGAACCTCTTTTAATTAATATAAACCCAAACAACCAGCTTTTAATTTCTATAGATAAAAAACTCTCAAGAATTAAATCTTAAAAACGCCAAAGAATGTAAACTTTCTCGCTTCCGTTGTTATAAAAAGACATCAAAAAAGGTTAAAGTTGAATAAGGTGTAAATTATTACGAGTGTAATAATTTGGGTACGGCACGGCCAGGGATAATTACACCGGGGATGGTGTAGACGAGGATCGATGAACAATTACTGGGCAACCGTGATTAACGCGATCCCTCGCGATTCTCTCATTAATACTAGAACTAATTAACAATTTCAATTTATGTTTATACGACATTATTAATTGGATTATTCATAATTGCTGGGAACCGTTAAATTAATTTTAGCAATGTTTTTGATGCACACTGCATCTGATCGTGAATTTGGAATCATAACCTCATGAGTTTTGATTATGTAATAGTAAGTTCGCTAGCGAGACATGATATTGTAAGGTATATTAAAGGGCACCTAGTGATGATGATATCAAATGCTAGCAAGACAAGTAATATACATGTATAAAAAATCCTATAACGCGTTTTTACTTATCGGATCTACTTTGCTACGATGAGCTACATTCTTAATACAGATATGCTTAGATTGATGCCTGTTTCTTGAAGGGCAAGTAAAGATTACAGATTTCCACTGGCTAAGATTCTGGCATACCTACCTGACTTCCTTCGCTCTAATTAGTAGAGATTACAGGTTTCCACTGGCTAAGATTCTGGCATACCTATCTTGTTTCCTTCGCTCTAATTAGTAGAGATTACAGATTTCCACTGGCTAAGATTCTGGCATTCCTATCTTGCTTCTTTCGCTCTAATTAGTACAGATTACAGATTTCTATTGGCTAAGATTCTGGCATACCTATCTTGCTTCCTTTGCTCTCTACTTTGTATTACACAAGTATGTCTCTGATGTAGAAGGTTAACCTCGCTCTTTCCTTACCAGCAATATTTTTTTTATAGGCAGAGAAGGTATACTCCGGTATTTTCCTACCAGCAACATTTTTAATACAACAAAACTCATTGGTAAATTATTAACATCTGTCTGCCACTATACTTCTTTGATAATTCGTCAGAGTATAATTGAATGTCAATAGGAAGAAAATACCAATAATACGAAACCTCCTTGCAGATAACAATTCGTTATAAGTGAAATTAAACTACCTTATACGGATTTAATCGCGTTGTTTATTTAACACAGCCCGATAATATTCGTATAAAATAGTATAATTTCAATGAATAACATTCGCAAAAACCTAAGACATTATGCAAATTAGTTATAAATATAATCCACAATTATGAGTACCACACTAACTTGGTAACAACAAGAAATAATAAATAATTATACCTACATAACTTATTTGGCACACGTAACAATGATTTAATGAATGCAAACTCCAATTCTAAGAAAATAAATTTAATTTATGAATCCACTCTTGAAAGTTAGATGAAAAACAAGGGGGAGAAAAGAAGGGTGGATTAAAACCGCAGCCATCTGTAAGCCCCATGGATATCTATGATCCATTTATTAAACTTTATTTTCATTTACAGAAGTCTTCATTCGAATCGACTCGTTATAGGACTAGCGGCAGCTAATCTTCTCTCTTCTCCCTAGCCTTTATTATTCCCAAGTCACTTGGGGTCGGCTTTCTAGTTTAACCGGAATTAACTGGATATCAGTTTTTACACGGAGCGACTGCCATCTGACCTCCGTAACCCGAAGGCTAATGATACCCTAAGGCTAAACTAGTGTCAGGATATTAGAGGGCACTGACTTCCCAATAACGACTACCATAGATGTTCATGGCAGCCGGGGCTGACGGCTTAACATGTTCTACGAGGCACGGAGCAGGCGATAATTGCCAATCAATACACACATAATTTCGAAAAGTCATATAACTTCCGAAAGTCAGAGCTGCGCGACGTGGGTTCGAACCCGAGACCCTCTGCATTGCAGTCTGTTGGTCTCCACACTGAGCTATAGGGGCAGCTATTTATAGTAGTAAAATTTCAGTATAAGCTGGCGTGGTAACTCCAAGCTTTGTGTTGTTTCCTGTACGAAAGGCGCAGTAGTCTTAATGGTCACATTATTGCTGCAACACTCATTAAAAGTAGCAAAGTAAATCTACAGGAGTCAAAATTCTGGTGATGGGAAAATTGACATTCCACTTCTGGGTGTACTATGTCCGTTGTTTCAATAATATGATTATTGGATCTTCATATATATGCGAGTATAGAATCTATTTTACATGGCGCAGTATAGCGATAAGCTGGCCACTTAAACTATTGCGTCATTCGTGTTATCAAAATCTTATTACCAATTAACTTGTATCTACATAATTATACTGTCTTATGTTTACGCAAATGTTATACATTGAAATTAAATAAACTTTATACGGATTTTATCACGTTGTTTATTACATAATTTTGAAACTTTAAACTACTATTGTTAAACACTTTTACTAGTTACTGTTTACTTCTATTTCAGCAGCAATGTCCTCTTGACCATGGTTGCGATAAAATTAAATCTAAATAGTTGTATCATTTAAATAGCTTAAATAGAAGTAAACAGTAGCTAGTAAAAGTGTTTAACAATTGTAGTTTAAAGTTTCAAAATTATATAATAATAGTGTTTTATAAAAAATAAACAACGCGATAAAATCCGTATAAAGTTTGTTTAATTTCAATGTACATAATTAAACAAACAATATTTGCTAAAATGTCACACGTTACAAATGACTAGGTATATATAAATCTGAATCGAAATAGCTGAAAACAATGAATAACTAACAACCAACATTTCCAATTACGAGTCAACACAGTGCCACAGTTCAATCACAGTTGAACATTATTCAATACACTTCCGACAATTCTATTTTCGTAATCAGAGGTTTGTGAAGCTGACAATATTTGGATAGCTAACTCCATGTTTATTAAAAAAAAATCAACGGGTTGCACTCTGGGAGTGCCGGCAGAAGTGAAAACTTGAATATTAACGTTGTGCAATTTTTATATTTTGGAATGATTAGGCAATAATTTTGCACGAATTGCTTTAATTATCAGTATAAAAGTACTATCATTTATGGTAGTAATTATGGTAAAATACAATATTTATTTATTGCGCTATCGTACACAAACATGACAATTCTCCCTCCGTCTTACGAATTTTCCATCAAGTCACGTGTCCTGACGCGAGTTTAACATTTTTTACCCATCACAAGAAAGTGCACAACGCCGCTAAAGAAGTTTTCACTTCAAAAATACTTCTATTTAAGATACTAACCGTTTCCCACTTTGATCACTTGGGCTCACTACATTTTTTGTACCTTATGTCCTTTTCTGTACCTTTGACAATGTGTATACGAAATTGCATGATGATCGGTCGAGTAGTTAAGGCGTTATAAAGTAAAAAACACACAAACTTACATTTGCATTTTTTATTACTCACCCTGGACGGCCAATAAACGTTAATCCTAAAGAAATTAAGATTCCCCTACTGACAACTTAGCGTTTTCTTACGGAGAAAATCCAAATATCTAGATAGTTGTATTAGATAGTACCTCTTTGTAAATCCTAACTAATATTATAAATGCGAAAATGAGTTTTTTTGTTTGCGTTCACGCCTTAACTACTCAACTGATCAACATAAAATTTTGCATACACGTTGTCAGGGGTACAGAATAGGACATAGGGTACCTTTCATCCAGAAAAATTACTGTTGCAAACCTAACCTAACCTAACCTACATTTACGCGAGCGAAGCCGCGGGTGAAAACTAGTATATTTTAAAAGAAACACAGGGTATATAGTATTGGTTTTGTTACAAATGTTGGGTCAAGATTTTTGGTAGATACTTTAGAAAACTAACCTTGTTACTCTTTTTTGAAAACTAAGCTTCTAATTAGTAGGAATTAAGTGGTGATGGACTTGCAATCGATAGTTCGTCCGGTCGAATTTGAGTAGTAGAGCTTCGATGATTTCTGCATGAATGGGCCGGCTCGACCTGGGAAGGACTACCCTCTCACAGAATATCGACGTGGAATAGCAGTAGTCCTACTGTTGTGTTTCGTTCGGTGAGTGAGAGTACCGAAGGCCCAATCACCCCCTTTCCCCCATCCCGATCCCTTTCCTTCTCACGTCCTTTCCTAGAGGGTCGGCAACGCGCAAGTGATGCCTCTGGTATTGCAGGCGTCCATAGGCTACGGTAACCACTTACCATCAGGTGGGCCGTATGCTTGTTTGCCACCGTAGTTGTAAAAAAAAAAAAAATTATACGTGAACCCACTCCTAATACAAGCATTCTAGCTTATCTGAAAAAGCTAACAAGAATATTAGCAAATTGTATTCCTAATTACAGCTAAGCTTTACATATAAAAATATTGTGAATTGAGTGCGAGAATATTCTTTTTTATTCTAGTAATTAGTATATCGATAGTAGACGATAGATCTATATCTATCTGTTTATTTCTCCTTACTCTATATAAGTAGGATAAGATTAAAACAAAAAATAAGTTATCAATTCCGGACGAACGCATTGAATTCATTACGAGCAAATTCGTGACTAGAAGTTTGCGCGCTTGAATTAAGAGTCTGATCCTAAATTACTTAATTGTAACAAAAAGCTCGTTTACTTTTTCTAAAAATTAATACATTGCGCAAACATTGTTGGGAAATAATGTGCACCAGCTTTTGCTCGCAACTGCGTGCGTGTGGAATTTGGAAGTCGGTCCATCTATATTTTACAGCTATACGTAAGTATATATAATATAATAATAATAATAAGATCAGCTCTGTATTAAACTGTCCCACTGCTGGGCACGGGCCTCTTCTCAGTGTAAGAAGGGTTAGGCCATAGTCCACCACGCTGGCCTAGTGCGGGTTGGTAGACTTCACATATCTTCGAGAACATTATGGAGAACTCTCAGACATGCAGGTTTCCTCACGATGTTTTCCTTCACCGTTAAAGCAAGCGATAATTAACTATTTAATACGCATAAAACTTCAAAAAGTCAGAGATGCGCGCCTTGGGTTCGAACGCGAGACCTCTGCGTGGCAGTCCAACGGTTTCCCACTAGGCTATAACTACGAATGTATCTTTTTTAAACATAAACGAAATAGTGCACCGTATAAGTGTTAATTCTTAATTATTATAATAGCTCTTGCAAAAAGATACGCAATTTCTCTTTAACAGAGTTGGAAACGGAAGAAAAGCTCAATTAATTATCTTTTCATTACTTCACTAAAATTACAACCTTACGTCGTTGGCCGGCCTAGAAGGGCACTTTTGTAATACGTACCCCAAAGGGTTCGGAATTTATGTTTTTACCTGTCTCTTGCAGCTGAGCACCAACCCTAATTCAAATCCTTATGTGAGACGTTTAGCCCTAGTTGTTTAGCACCTTTGTGGGCTAGGATTTGGCCCGACATACTTCGTAATGACGGATATAGAGTAAGCTTGTGTTTAATTTATTTTAATACCTATTGTAATATTCTATTTTAAAGTAAAATGGGGTATCTCATATGGAGCAGCACTTCGGCGGCCAGGTACAATTGACTGGTTACGCAATTTTTTTTTATTTAACTAAGGTGGCAAACAAGCATACGGCCCACCTGATGGTAAGTGGTTACCGTAGCCTATGGACGCCTGCGACACTAGAGGCATCATTTGCGCTTTGCCGACCCTTTAGGCAAGGAAGTGGGAAGAAGAAGGAGCGGGATGGTGGAAAGGGGGTGATTGGTCCTCCGGCACTCTCACTCACTCACGAAATACTACAGTAGGAATACTGCTATTTCACGTCGATATTCTGTGAGAGAGTAATCCTTCCCCGGTCGAGCCGGCCCATTCATGCTGAAATCAGCGAGGCTCTACTACCACCAAAAATTATTATTTAATAATATTATTGTATACAGTGCTATAACGTACAAGTCGGTTTGACATATGTATATTCCCACGCCACCTAACTCAACAAACAACCTGTCTTAATTTCCCAAGACACAAGTAAAGAGTACGGATTAAAAATCTCCAAAACATTTAATTAAGCGTCGTTGTTTAAAAATTATGCGTGTCGTTTAGAGGGATATTAAAACGTTTTGTGACGTCACTGGCGCGTCACTGTAGCAATTTATGTGACAACTTTTTGCGACACTTTTATTAATTAGCCGAGGAGGTCCCTCAGTGGGATGAGTGCTTGGAGTTAATGACGCGACTTGGGAGCTAAAAACGGAAAGAGTTCGGTGACTGATGGCATAATTTTGCTGTTTTAGTTTTAGCCTTTGAATGTTCTTATTTTTTAGAAGAAGGAAGGATTGTTCTTGTTTGTTGTTTTTTCTACATCTTTGTTTAAGGATTTTAATACTAAAGCCCAAATTTTTTGTACGCTTCTAAAATAATTTTGTACTTCATGAAGAAGGCAACGAAGATGTTAAGTTATTTATTCTATTAATCACGCGTGGATCTTAGATCATTTCACTAATTAACTACCTAATTAGTCCCGTAGCATAAAAAGCCCGTAACAGCACAGAGTCAAGAAATTAGCCCGATATAAACAGAAATAGGTTTGACTTGAATCTATGTGTAGAACCTGTATGAATTAATTTCTGTATTAAATTTAACCTTTTAGGGGTATATAAGCACGATATTATGCATAGTTAGATATTACGACTATGAGTTTATTATTAACAAATCTAATTAAAATAACATAATATAATAATTAATAGTTACACTTAACCTATTATTTAAACAATTCAGTTTATTTTTTTTATACACATAAGGTGGCAAACAAGCATACGGCCCTCCTGATGGTATAGGAAAGGAAGTGGGAAGTAGAAGGAGTGGGAAGGGGGAAAGAGGGTAATTGGGCCTCCGGCACTCTCACTCACCGAACGGAACACAACAGTAGGGATACTGCTATTTCACGTCGATATGCTGTGAGAGGGTAGTCCTTCCCCGGTCGAGCCGGTCCATTCATGCTGAAATCAGCGATGCTCTACTACAGCGGCTCACCGGCGCGGCGGTCAAACACAATACATACTCAATTATGTTTGGTATTCCAATAATTGACAGGTTAATAGCAATTTTTAAATAAGTAATGCTCTGATTTATTCTACAATTTCTTGAATTGAAAACAAATCCATGTTATATAATAATAATATCAGCCCTGTATTAAACTGTCCCACTGCTGGGCACGGGCCTTTTCTCAGTGTGAGAAGGGTTAGGCCATAGTCCACCACGCCGACCCAGTGCGGGTTAGCAGACTTCAAATATCTTCGAGAACATTATGGATATCTCTTAGACATGTAGGTTTCCTCACGACTTTTTCCTTCACCTTTAAAGCAAGCGATAATTAACTATTTAATACGCACATTACTTTGAAAAGACAGAAATGCGCGTCTTGGGATCGAACTCAAGACCTTTGCGTGGCGTTGAAACGGTTTTCCACTAGAATATCGCTGCTATCGATGTTAGCATAGTTTAAATTAAATCGTATTTCATTACGTGATGAGTTCGTATTCATAAAAACAGAATATAATTTGTAAAGTTTCTAAAGTCGAATTATTGTAATGCAATATAATCATAGTATTGAAAATTGGAATACATATACTATGCTAAACGTTTTGGTAAGCTAAACTTTATTTGAAATATGCTTAACAAGTTGTTTCTTTGTTTCAATGTGGTTTTCAATTAATTCAAAGGAATTTCATTTGAAAAACATGTGAGAATAAGGCTTTTAATATAATTTATATTTGCAGTTACTTGTGTTTTCTATTTAACAGACCATCCTAATAGTCATAAATCTATATAAATAAAAATCAATTGCCAGATATATGACGGCGCATCACTTAAGAACGGCTAGACCGAATTGGCTCTTTTTTTTGTTGTGTTTATAATTGTCAGGACAAGGTTTGTATGAACGAAAATTTGCTAAAAATCCGAGGGCAATGTCGAAAATCTAAATGGTATTTTAGATGAAAAAGAAAATGATTGCCGTTTTGTAATTGAATTTAATTACTTGAAATATATTTTGGTTTTGATGGACAGGACAACGACTATCGGATCAGTTAGTAATAAATAAATCTCAAGGACCAATTAACAAAAGATATTTTTAATTGGTCCTTGATATTTATTTTGAACGTTCAAAATCGGTTTAGCCGTTTCAGGTAACAAACGCATAAAATCACATAAGTAAAACATATAAGTATTCATTATTACAATTATAATACAGAATGATCTGTGCCCAAATTACGTCAAAAATAATCAGGTAGACAAAAATTCATAAACTGCTTACTTGTCATAATGTTATGAAATAAATTGAGACGTCCTATTCCGCGTTACAACACCCGGTGCCATCCAGTATATCTATATATTAATACGTGAAGCGAAAACTTTGGATCCCTTTTTACGAAAAGTGGGCGGACGGAGGAGTATGAAATTTCGCACACTTATAGTTTATACAGAGAAGAAGTGACGAATGCTAATATTTTTATAAAATACGCATAGAAATACATTAAATTAATGAAAAAACACTACATGCACACATCTATGCATTTGACACACGCAGTCGAAGCGCGTAACTATGGTTACATATATCAATATATAATGACATATATATCAGCAATATCTTACAGGCAAACTGGTCGAATTTCGAGCACTAGGCGACCGCTAGTTTAATATAATTACGCTTGACCAAAGCAAAAAGTTTGAATTAACAAAACCATTACCACTAAAATCCATTCCAACTGCTGCGTACGTTGCAAAGAAGCATCTAGAATTAAATATCTCAAATAGCAACCGTAGCAATAGTAGCCACTGACCTACATCTACCTCATGTGGGAATATGCAGCTAAAACAACGTTGCCTTAATTCCCTAGCAATAAAAACAAGACCAACCTACAAAAGTTTAACCATAAACTTTTTATACAGTGTAAAATTTAAACAACGTGCGAATAGTTCTTAGTAAGTTTAATAAAATTAAAAACTATACAGGCCAGTGTTAACACGGTGGTGAAAAACTAGGCCACACACACTAGGGGTTGGTAATATGGCCCGACGCTCCCGGTATATTCAAACTTTAACACTTAGACCGTAAACATACGAAGCATTGTTATGTTTATGGCCGCAGCGGTTCGCAGGTGCGTTTGTTAGCACTGATATTTAGTAGCGACTAAAGTTTTGAGCTCTTAAGCTGGTAATGATATGTGGGTTTACTTGTTAGTAAAACTGAGGATTATGTTGGCTACAGTTTTGCACTGCCTTCAATTCTATATAAGTATTTTGTCCTAAATAATGCATCTGCATAGATAATTTGGCTCGGTCTTACTAAAAATACATTTTAAAGTATAGGTTTTTGTTACTAACATAAGAACTGTTTTTTTGATCTGGTTCTTACCCTTGAATGACATTATTGGTAAGTACTTTAATTTCAAAATATTGATTCAATTCCTAAAAAAAACATCTTACATTAGAATAAGGGTTGGTTTGAGGTATAAACCGCTAACCAACAATAAACCTGAGTGGTAACCTCGTTTTTCTTTATAGACGTTTTTTGTTTTTTTTTTTTGCTGTGTTATAATATTTGTCTGTATTTTGTGTACCTATATTTAGAAAAATAAAAAATGAAATAAAATAAATATCGCGCAATAAAATTATCATTAAGTAAATGACACTGCAAAATAATATTATATCGGTAACTCTGGCGAAAGATGGTAAAATTGCAGCAAAGAATTCACGAATTCATTCATGTCCGCAATTTTTTAGTACTTCATTCTTCTTCTTATTCTAGTCTACATTATTCTTTAACCTATCAGTTTTTAGAACATTAGTTAGAAAACACATTTGTACTTTTATAAAATTTGTATGGCTTGCATACGCAAAAAGAAATTAAAAAAAATATTTTGATTGCATCATAGCGAGATTGATCCATTGATTGGAGTTGAGTCTTATTATTATCCCGAGCAATTAAGATGCGCATTTAGTGTAAATGTTAGTATGTGTTATTTATATTTTAAAATGTATTAGGGTATACTATAAAGGTAGATATATATTCTAAATTCGTATTCAAAAACAACAACAGTTGCTGATTCTTTTCTAAACTAGCACTTTTTGAATCGCGGTTATGTAAAAATATTCAACCGTCAACGCGTTCCTGTACTCTCGAATGGAGCGCGAGCGTTCATATCCCTGTGCCGTATAACATATTTCGTGTATATCTGTCGTACTTTCACAGAGATAAGCACCACTTTAGACTTTGCCTAGTGCGGTGAAACACACTAATTTTCACACACTTTCGAGGTATAACATGCGTTACAAGCACGCTTTTTGAGGTTTGATGCGCACTTTTCATGAAGTAAGTATGTCATTGTGGTGATTTTTTTAATATTATGCACGGATGGTGTAGTAGTTTAAATGGTCGCCTCACCATTGAGCTGAGTAGGTAGCTACTAGTTTCGATCAATAGGGACAAAATAATGTGTTATCCACAGATAGTTTCTATTGCAGTTGTTTCGTGTCTAGGTGTCCATTGTTTGAGTGTTTGTAAAGCTCCCGCGACGCATTTTAGTCCTTACTAGCTGTTACCCGCGACTTCGTCCGCATGGAATTTAACAAAAAAATATTTAAAATAACAGAAGCCTAAATTACTCCTTATAACATCAACTATCTGCCTGAGAAAGTCCTGACAAAATTGGTCCAGCCGTTTCAGAGATTAGCTGGAATAAACAGACAGACAGACAAAAATTTAAAATATTGATTTTTTCATAGGCATTTGGTAAAAAGGTGTTATTTTGACATTACAAACAGACACTTTAATTTTGTTTATTAGTATGTATAGATGCGGAGTAGTTGCCTGGCCAATTATAAAAATATGTAATAAGTATAACTACTTAGTATTCGCATAAATTTATGTCGTTGTTATAGATGTAACTAATTAATTAGGGCCAACAAAATTGCCGTTCAAGCATCTAAAACCTGTTCAGAGCTTCGAAACTCGAGCCGCTAATGGGTTTTGATAATGTATACGGATTTATTTGAGAAATACTCAAGCGAAGATATATATTTCGTCTTGAAAGTTTGTAATAAGTACTACTTGTAATAATTATACAGTTATTGTTGTATCAAGTGATGTATTCGAATACGTCGATCGATTCATGAATTTTCTGCCATATTGAAAATACCCTGATTCGAATCCTACATCCTCTTAAACATGAGACATTTATGACAATCAGTATAACAGTATTTTCCAAAAATATACCTATGCTCGGACGGAGGAAATTTGGCACAGTTTATGTTTATATGGAGAAGGAGTGGCGAATCTTAATATTTTTTATAATGTAATATGCATTAGAAATACAATAAAATAATGAAAAAACACTACACGCACACTACCATGCATTTGTCACAAGCAGTCGCATCGCGTTCGTAGAATTTCGGTATTGTTCGGATGATGTCGTAGAATTCTTCGTAACTATGGTTACATAACAATATATATGTGGAGTAGGTGACTAAATGAAATGTGATTATAAGAGTATAGTTAACTATACATCTATATCTATACAAATAAATAAAATTGAAGTGTCTGTTTTAATGTCAAAATAACAGCTTTTTATCTAATGGATATGAAAGTATATATGCTACCTATACGAAAACATATATTTTTAAAATTTTTGTCTGTCTGTTTGTTCCAGCTAATCTCCGAAACAGCTGAACCGATTTTGAGGGACCTTTCACTGGCAGATAGCTGATGTTATAAGGAGTACCTTAGGCCACTTTGATTTTAGAAAAAAAATAGGGTTCCACGGAGACAAACACTTTTTAGTTAAAATCTCCGCGGACGAAGTCGCAGGTAACAGCTAGTAGACAATAAAACCTTAATAACGATTAAACTTAAAATTTAAATCAATTAGGGTCGAATTTTGACCATTTGGCGACCGCTAGTTAGTATAGATTGCCTTGGTAAAGCAGCGGTACTTAATGAGACTGTTGTGACGGCTCTTGGGTTCGATGACGGACAAAGTGATATTAGGTGTATCAGCACTGAGTGTAGAGCCTGGAGTTGTGTCCGGTAATCGCAAAAAGCTCGCCCGCTTTATCATGAGACCTAAAATCATAGCTTATGCAATGTGGGTTTAAGAGGAAACACAAGGGCCGTTTTTTCATACAAACGTAGTCCCCTGTTTCTTCCCTGGATAATGCCAGTAGAGCAACAATTTTTTTCCAAAAAATACATGGGCTCTATTGGCATGTCCCTATGTTTTCCTTTTTTTAATAAATTAATTATTAAAAGAGACATGAGCCTTCAAAATCCTCAAAAATTTACCAGATTTTCCGCTGTGTTCAAACATCCAGAAAACAAATTTAACTAAATTATATAAAAAAGGAAAACATAAGAACACGGCCAAAGTCTTTCTTTAATTTTTTATGAAAAAAGTAGTTAAGTCGGTCAAGTTTTGGAGAAGGAACCAGGGGACTACGAAACGTTGATTTTGCGTACTTTTAATAGGTATTTTCGGTCCAAGCTGCAGTGGTCTCTATCGCGCTCATGATACTATACATGGCACTGCGTGACAGCAATAGATTTTACAGATATCTATTTTTCAATTCTCTCACCCTTAGTGTTTCCTCTTACTACAACTCTGTCTATCCCTTTGAGGATATTGCCTATAATAATAATATTCTATCACATACACACAACACTATCTAGCCCAAACTAAGCAGAGCTTGTTCTATGGGTACTAGACAATGGATAAACATACGTTATATATAAGTATACTTTTTTTTGTAAATACATAAACATTATACATAGAAACACCCAGACCAAGACAAAAATCCATATTCATGCACACAAATGTTTGACTTGTACGGGAATTGAACCCGTGACCTCAGGGGTGGCAGTCAGTTACACTAACCACTACGCCATCGAGGCCAACAACAACACACAATCGTTTATTTCTATAGAATTATCCAAGTGATAATTTTCTAGAACCATCTGATTCGATTTTCTGATCCAATAATAGTACTTGCGTTCACTGGGCTGGAACTAAACTGTCTGACGTTACATTGTTGTAGCATTTTATGACGTCAATATAATAAGTATATAGTTTGTTTAACGATCAAATCTGACCAAACATTTTCCACTTACAGAGACGTAAATAAACATAAGTATTTAAGTAATACAAATATGTATAATATGCATGTATTTACAAAAACAAAAAGTATATATGTATGGTTATCCATTGTCTAGTAACCATAGTACAAGCCCTGCTTAGTTTGGGCTAGATGGTGTTGTGTGTATGTGATAGAATATTATTATTATTAAATATAGAACAAATATATTATTTATAGAATTTTGTCCATGACTTTACTCGCGTTAATGTAGATTTTATCAATACTATACCGCGGGAACAATACTTTTTTTCTGGATAAAAGGTACCTTATGTGCTGTTCTGTACCCCTGACAACGTCTATGCAAAATTTCATGATGATAGGTCAAGTGTTTAGAGCGTAAAATCGTAACAAACAAACACACATTCACATTTATAATATTAGTTAGGATTTTTAGGGATTTTTAGAGCTTCCTTGTTTTGTTTAAACCTGCCAGCAATATGTGTATGGCTTTGCTTATGAAAATTTATCTGGCAAGATACTCGCAGCGCTTTTTTATTTGCTATAAAGTTCCTACGTAAAAGGATACAGCTTTGTAAAAAAGTTCTTTTACTTTGAAGTTATATGTTTTAAGTAGGTTGTTATAAGTTTTAATAATTAATTGAAAAGTTGTAATATTGTTCACTTGTAACTAAAATA
Organism: Catocala sponsa; assembly: GCA_963564715.1. Lineage (NCBI taxonomy): Eukaryota > Metazoa > Arthropoda > Insecta > Lepidoptera > Erebidae > Catocala > Catocala sponsa. Next base: position 7,043,043 of record OY751337.1, read on the forward strand.
AATATGCATATCAACGCATGAGCGAATATGGTTTGCGATGGTTCTAAAATATTTATATTTTGAAGTGAAAACTTTTTGCGTGTTGAACACTTCTTGGGTGAACAAAAATCATAGAACTCGCGTCATCGTCACGCTTCCACGCTTTCCATTTTTGAATTATTTTAGAATAATAGCAGTCGCCTAGTGCTCGAAATTCGACTAATAATATTGCTGATATACTTATGTCATTATATATTGATATAATATGTAACCATAGTTACGCGCTTCGACTGCGTTTTTGAATTATTTTACGTTTATAATTTGGTTTATAAAGAAGTGTTTATGATCAAGGATTAAAATTTTCACTTCTATTGGCAGTCCCCAAAGACATCCCCAATTTTTTTTATAAATACGAATACAAACACGTTACATGGGACCTATGACTTAGCGAGATGTGTGTAATATACTTTTCCGTAACCTTTACACTGCATTATGTATGTATAAATTATAAATACCTATATTTAACACATTTTTATAGACTAACATATTTACATTTAATAGGAACGTGACATCACATTTAAAATTATATCATAATAGACATCATAATAACGTGTCTTTTTTGGAAATATAAATTATGAATTTTATAATTAAATCGGTTGATCTATTTCCCAGCCACAATATCAAGAATAATTCAGCGTAAAAGATTCTGGTGTTTAAGCTACTAAACGGATGGAACAATTTCTTAAGCCATAAACCGTACAGCACCCTCTTTTTGTTTCGGGGTATAAAAACGTTCCTTATTGTTAAGTTGTTGATTACAAAATTTATAGTTATGATACTTATGACATATTACCCTGCTCAAAACTTTTTGCACTAAAAAATTGTCATACGAGCCGTTAAAGTTTTATAGCGAAAAAAGTAAAGAATATCCACAGCTTCGTCGCCAAACTATAGCAAGAGTCGTTTTCCCTCTAAAATTTTGCAGAAACCGACGGAAGGTTGACGTCTCGCCAGATACCCGTAGAAATTTACGGCCTGATAAAACATCACCAGAATATATAGAGCCCTAACAACAAATCGCTTTGCCCGTATCACAGCGACATTGTTTAGATAAAAGAGAGGTTAGACGGGTCAAGTTATCGTGGACGTTGTATAAAACTTGTCTGCCAAATGGATTACCTCGATTAAGTATGAGCGACCTCTGACCCGTATAGGTTGACGCATGATTAGTTCAGTTTCAGTTTTATGGTGAAAATCGGGGGATTTACTGCATAGCGTTTTATTTCGTGCATATATTTTGCGTAGATCGGCCGTTTCGGGATGATACTCTTCTGCTAGATTTATGTTTATTTATATTGGATTTGCCATGAAGCGAACTGGATTTGTTGGTACTAAAAGCTTGCTTCTGTTTTTATTTTTGTGGATTAAAATATATGTGCGGCTTTTTCTGCCATTAACTAAACTAAAACTGCTGATTCAATTTATATCTATAATGGACAAAAAAATACATCCAACAAAACATGGGGGAACTAAAGCATTCAATTTGAAAAGGCTTACAGCAATAAAATTTGCCAAGTTCTTTCGCAAGTTTGTCACGTTTTCCTCGTAACAATTGTAGAAACTTCAAAAGAAATATCGATCTTACGGAGCAGCACATTAATTTCGGTTAAATAAAAAGATGGCTACCAGGAGGCATGGGTCGCGTCAAACGGGAGAGCATAAATTTTTCAAAAGGGGCCATTTGGTACACAGGCACCGTTTTTTGCATATCTGAATGTGTCCAATTACTGAAAGGGCTTGCTGCGGTTGTGGTGCAAACGATAGGCGAGAACTTACTCCAGTTGCGTATTGTTTAGTGCTCTCGTTTTTATAGCAGACAGATTGTAATAAACTTGAAAGGTTCTGCAATTTCTTTAGAGCTCGTTGGAATACTGATGATGTGCTATTCTTTGGTTTACAATACACTGTATTGAATTTGAGCCTTACACTTTAAGCCATGGAAATAATAACAATATTTTATGGTGATGTAAATGCGTAAACAATTTAAAGGGAAGAAATATAATATTGGATAATATTTTCAAAAGAGAAAGGAGTTTTTAAGCCCGCGTCTCCGTACGCGTTGAATTTGGAAGTAGGCAATTATTTATATTTTCTATATTTTTATATATAAGAATAAGCTCATCTAGACACATAATACTTCTAAACGTATTGAGATGAAACATGCACTAGATTTTAAGTCACACCTTCAGCAATACAACTGTGAAAGCCGAATTGAATTTCGGTCAATAGTTTTTGCGTGATGCCCATAGATGTATGCAGACAGACAGACAGACACAGAAAAAAGCTCTAAAAGTAATTGTTTTGGCTTCTATAGATTTTATCATACCACTTACGTTATTTTTCTTAAATATCTCCTATGTACAAACATCGATCAGTTTCAATTTTATTAAATATGTATTGATGGTGTGTTAGAAAGTCATATTCTTCCTGAGAATTACTGATCAACAAGAATCTACGATTCCCTAATACCTAATTTATTGTAATAAGGATTTTAAGCAATAAGTAAGTAAGGCAGCCCACTATAACATTATATGGTACCAATTGCACCCGCAATAAAAAAAGTATGTTTTACCGGAAGCATTTGCACAACATAAACCTACTTCTAATACAAAAATCCAGTTGAACTGATAAAAGTAGTAGCGTTGTGGATGACAGATTGTTCTTTTTAACGGTATAAATTATGAGAACTATGCAGTGAGACACAAATCTGTTTTCAGCCATCGCCTTTATTGGCTGTAGCCCAAGAGGAAAATTGAATGTAGAAATGGCGGTAGGTACCTTCGACACCTTACTTAATACAATGCCAGGAACTGTATTTCTAGCACAACATACTTTCTGGTGTAAACCACAGATATGATTAGGCGATGTACAATATAGTAATTATCGATAATACAATATTACAGTATTTGATACCCGTTCTTACGACGACAAAATTTGTCGACAATGATTAAAACCTATTGGCTAATATTTCATTATATATACAAGTCGCAAAACGCTAAAAATAAGTATCTATACATATACATAGTCATACTACCATGATTATATCTCCCGAAAAAAGCAGGTGTTTTACTGCGATCTTAGGACCCGCGTAATAAACTAAGACTATTGTCATCTATCGGACACCATTCCAGGCTTCCAGGCTTTATGCTGCTGTTCAAACATCAATAAGTAAAACAATATACCTTGACGGCAATCAAGCCCCAGACCTCATGCAGTCACATACACCACCGCTACGCCATCAAACGCTTAATGTCCAATCACATATTTAATAGGTTCTTGCTATAAATAATGTATTTTTGGCTAACAGATAAAACATTTTCGTCTTTGCCAGAGCGTAGAGTTTTGGCAAAATAGCCAACTCCCAAATGCGCCGAATATGCATCTATGTTAGTGTGACGTACTCATTAAATATTCAGCAACTACATCGCTCTTTCTCACCACTTGTTCCCAACACTGCGGCTGGAGTAATATGCGCATAAACCCAAGAGCTTTATGTGATATCCAGCGATATTATTGTTACGAGAGATGGCTGTTAACTTACTTTTGCCGACGATTTAATGTGTGATGCGTACACGTGCTCGCACAGGTTATGGTGCTTAATGCCTCTAGTTAAGAGCTAGGTCAAGCGTTGCTGCGTGGAATGGTGTACAGATTTTCGTATTAAAAGTTTTATTTTATTGACTTAGGGTAGCAAACAATTGTAGCTAGAGCTAGGTTAAGTGGGTTAATGTGTAATCCGCAATGGTTTTGCAGTTTACTGCAGTAAAAGATTGGATTTAACCCTTTTATGTCTATGTGTGTGTTAGAAATCCGTTAGTTTTTAATTGTGGATAAAAACTGTTTCTATTAGAAAGTTGTAGCGGCAAACCGGTAGCCAAACACAATAGATTTTTAATTATGTATGGTATTCTAAGACTTGACAGATTTTTATTTTCGTATGAATAGTATGTTAAATTCCTACTGAATGCATACATGGCTATGATTGGAGCATTTTTTCATAATAATATTCAGAACCAATACCTAAATTAAAAGATATTTATAGTGGTTACGAATCTGAATTAGCAAGTCAACAACTGATAACCAAGAAAAGACTATAAATTCCTACCCGTGACAATAAATATTATTCAAATTACATACTAATTCGTCGTGGGAGAGCCACGTTTCGGCACAAATAGGCCGGCTCCACTGGTGTGATACCGCGGCTTCACTGAAAACCGGCGTGAAATAGCGTTTGCGTTGTGTTTCGTCGAGTGAGTGAGGGTACCGGAGGCCCAACCGTCTCCCCTTTCTGGTGGGGGCAAATTTAAAAGGAACGCAACGCACTTGCAACTCCTCTGGTGTTGCGGGTGTCCATGGGTGGCGGTAAACACTTACCATCAGGCGATCCGTCTGCTCGTTTGCATCCCATAAAATAAAAAATAAACTAAAAAGAATATTAGTATTTTAGTGAGGAGCTCGGATTATAAAAAAAAATGGTAAGATTATATTTTGTATTCGCCTCTTAAAGTATATGCTACAGCTGTTTTGACAAGTCTCTTTTATCTTTTTATAAATCAAATCTTTTATTCACCTGTCAATCTTTGGAATGCCAGACTCAATTGAAAACCTAATGTGTGTGGCCGTTGCCACTCAATAGGATAAACATATTGAGACGTACTATTGCGTCATTCAGCTATTTTAAAGGCAAAATATAAAGTACTTTTTTTTGCTAAGACAAATTAGATTTTTCATGCAGATTATTTTGGAAACATAAAATATGTCTGAAAATAAGCGAGTCGGGCCACGCCTGCATCTAATTAGAGAGACACCTTGCTCATAAAACTGTTACACGATACCTTATTTTATAACAAAGTGAATTAAATTTGCATAAGATTATATTAAAAATTCTATTTACTTAATTTTAGGTTCATATTCCAAATAAATTTGTAATAACTGTATTGCATTAATTTCAATAGTTTATTATTACAATACGGGCTATTATTAAAACAAATATTTGAAATCATTGATATATTATATAAAAACAATTAAAATCATGATTGTTTTAAATGTTAATCACAATTATAAGATTGTGTACTTATCAAAAGTACTAGTAAGAAATATAGTATTTCATATTTTTTAATCGTGCCAATTAGGCGTGATTCCACGAGTCTAGCGTTTCTTTGTCAAATAAAAGCTTTGTAAAGCAACTATAAACATAAAACAAATAATCGTAATCGTAACTATTATTGTAAACGCAGATGTGAGTTTGTTTGTTTATTTGTACCAATCTGTCGAGTAGTTATTTTAAGGCGTGAAAGCGTATTCACGCTTTAACTACATGATCGATCAACATAAAATTTCACATACAGGCATCTTACAGTACAAAAAAGGACATAGATTTTCATCTAGAAGAAAAGAACCCGAGAGAGCCAAGCTGCTGGCAAAAGCTAGTTATAAATTAATCTAATATTCTACCGATGCTGACTGCGCACATATACGCCTTAAATCACGTCTTACGAGTTTTCTGTGAACTGATGCGAATGTCTAATCGTGAGACACATATTCACACACGAACTATTACAACTTTTGAAAACTACATTACATATTCACAGACGATGCACTTTGTACGTGAACACAGTTTGGACGACTGAGTGGCGTTTGGTAGCACGATAAGTTCTATAACATACGACTATCGACTTTCTTTTGAATATATTGACGGTTTCGTTGTGAAATAGATTGTAAGTTCTTTCAACAAGGAAGGGGATCTACTGACAATGCTGGCTGAAGCCTAACAGGTAGCAGTCTCTTTCTATATATTTCGGAATTTATTTGTTGTAGTTGGTCATAGAACCCCTGACCAATGGCCAGGACTTCGCGAGTGTAAAAGCCGGTGTTTTCTGAGGTCACCACTGCTAATTCGGACTTTAAGTTCCGACTATTTTATTTGTTCTATGCGCAAAGGTTGTAAGCGACGGCTCCCGCAGTGCATGTGCGCTTTCTACATTTATGTCACGAATTGCTTCATACGATTTATCACATGAAGCAAGCTCACATGAAAGCAATTTATCATTCATGTGGACTACCCCATCCCATATAGTCCATCTTTAATTCCTCGAATATTAAAACATTTAATCTCCTTCGTCTTCTTTGATTTGGAGCGTAGCTCTTGTCGGTGAAGTAATCGCCACATATGTACTCGTATGTCTGTCTTATGCTTTTCATGACATATGATCAAAACTTTAAAAAATATTTTGTCTTTAGATTGTAGGGGTCTGATAGAAGTCATTCCGAGAAAATATTATAATCCGCCGACTTACCTTCAAAGTCAAAGTCAAAAATCATTTATTCATTTAGGTCACAAAGTAACACTTATGAACGTCAAAGTATATAGGTTAGTGAGTTTACTAAATTACTGAAGCTACATTTAGGTTAGTTTCTAGGTTCAGGCAAAGGGTTGAGCCTATGAGAAGAAACCTGCAAGAAACTCACGGCCACTCTTTTAAATCGCCAATTAAATATAACTTCAGTATTTTACAACTCAGATTAACAAGGTATACTTCGAATATTTTAAAAGCATATGTATCAATCATTTCTAGTTTTTTACCAAGGAGACAACGTATCACTATTTGCAACTAAGGCAGACAATCCGACACTTCTATTCCCAACTTTAAATCAAACCCGCAATTCCATCCGGTTTTGAAACCAGAGTAAACATTTGTAACGTAATTTCTAACATAGCTCAAACTACGGACATTACTCCAGCTGAAGTGAATCCACATAAGAGTTAGGTAAAGTATCAAACTCTAAGTCAATTTGTTCAACAAACACCATTTGTCTTCAGTGAACAGCACTGGGCTAATGCAATGTCTAGCTCGGACGAAGAACGTGAATGTGGTTCCACGGAATTAGATTTCGTCTTATTTATTTAAGTTAAAAGATTCTTTGTGCTGTGCTTCATCATTTCTAATAAAATGTTCGCATACGCTCATTAGGGTTTTTAATAATTCCCTAATATTATTTTAAAGTCTTTAGACAAGTTTTAAAAAACGCCTTGGAGTCTTACATATATAGGGGAAAGTTTTTGAAAATAATTTGTTATCTTAATTTTATATCTTTTGGAGGGATCAAAATGTCGTCATCACCAACAAAATGCTATGTAAGCCGAACTATAGCATAATTGATACTTATGGCGCCTATTATGGCCTAATATTTTCAGTCATTATTTGAAGTACTTCCAAGTATTTTGTTGCAAAATCTGATAACGAAGTAAAAACTACGTAATCAAATTTCAAAATAAACAGATCGAATTTTCGAAATGTACGTCTTATTATCCAATTGGTACGAAAGTGCCACTTCCAATTTCACAAATGTATTTGGACGTGATTGAACTAAATGTTTGCCAATAGTCTGGCTGCTTTCGTCAGCTGGATTTGGCAGACCACTAAAAGCTTTGTTAAAATTTACTTCGAATTGGACGAATGCAGGATTTGTGTGTACATTAAATGGAGATTAAAAGTGGGATGGGTAAGAAAGTGGATTTGCTAATTCGAATATAAATAAAGCAAAATCAATGTTTGATTTGAATAAACAATATTAATGAATTATTAATAGTTTATAAAATATTTTAGTACTTACATGATAAATTGATTGATAAAAATTAGATAAAAATAAAGATTATTTAATTACTACTAACACAATCACCATGAATCAAAGACGTAAAAAATAAAATAAAATTATTACAACTTAAAATAAATTCGTATTTGTTACATTCAATTAAGTATTATTATTAATCCGCTAGTCCAAATGTTATATGTAAGTGCCCGCACAGTCGTACGGCGTATGCATTTGCCGTGTCCGAGCGTATAGGATTAGTTTTAATACCTTTGATTTTAATGCTTTTGCTGAAACAACGAGGCAGCTTTGCTAATGGGTCTGCATTTGTGAATTTAAACTTCAGTTTGAATTTAGCTGTGTCGTTGCGATGGAATAGGCTTTAAGGCAAAAAAATGTTAGCCTTATTTTATAATAAACTAGCTGTCCCGACAGAAGTTGTCATGTACACACGACAAAAAAAAATTACATAAAGCTATCCTATCTTTTAAATTGGTCCAAATTACAGATAGTTACGAAGTTTGATCAAAATCAGTTCAGTAGTTTCAGAATTTATCCCGAAAATACATTGACATGAGATTTTTATATATTAAGATATCCAATCGCGTGTTTTTGGGTTATCTATAAAAGAACAGAACAGGACTTAAAGTTGTAAGAATGTAGCCTAATTATTTATGAATATTTAAATATATATGTAGGTAAAATAGAGAAATGAAGAAGCTCGCTCCATTTTATTTGTCAACATTTATGACTTGAATAAATTACAAAAATAAAATTATAATATATAATAATATTCATAATAATTATTGAAGAAAAAAATTAAATAGACCAAAAAGATCGCATTTAAATAATTGACAAAGCAACTTGATAAAATTTAATTAATGAAATATAATTAGAATCTTCTTAATAGTCTATCCCTGTCAGTATTATTACTTGCCTCAGCCGCCACTATCCACTTTTGTTTTGCAATGTGCATTTTGTATGTAATACAAAAATAATGGGATCTAAACTAAAAAAGAAATATATGTTTATTTTTAACACTAGACCTCATTATTTGTTTAAATCCAATAAGATGTGCAGTTTCTTCGCTATGATGTTCCTTGTTACCGTCAAAAAGCTTACTATCTCAACAAAGATTAACGTTGCTGTTACCAACTTTACCACTAAACTAATGAGTTTATTAAAGCCAGGCGTAAGACAATATGCTTGTTTTAAGCATACATATTGTATCTCTAGTGTTCTGTTAAGATCATGTTTAGTCCTTCGAGATATTCGCATAATGTACCGTGTTTGACGTCAAACACTTGTTTGAGGCAACTTCTTGTGTAATACAATAGCTTACAGGTATTGATCTAATTACTGAGTCTACAAGACTATAATGATGTTAAAATTGCAAATGAAAGTGGATTGAAGGGTATTTGTTTACGTAAAAGTTTGCGTTCTTAGTTGGAGTACTTCAGGGTACTTTTAGTTGTATATAACGTAAAGAGAAACGTTATTATAAAATTCAAATATTTATTGAAGACAATAATATTATTTAAAAGTTTTATATGATGATATGGCAGCTGGTTTTCTGTTTAGATAAAACCAAAACTACGTCTTTCTTGCCCATAGTATTTAATTAACAAATATTGCATGTTGGTATCTAGAGACAATACTTAGTGATCCATCTTTAGAATGATGGGTTACAAGAGTCTAGAGTGGAGTTTTTTGATAACGCATAGTCATATTATGTCATCAGCAGCGATAGCTCAGTGGGGAGACCAACAGACTACAATGCAGAGGGTCTCGGGTTCGAACCCACGTCGCGCACCTCTGACTTTCGGAAGTTATATGACTTTCCGAGATGATGTGCGTATTACTTGTGACAATTATCGCCTGCTCCGTGCCTCAGAGAGCACGTTAAGCCGTCGGTCCCGGCTGCCATGAACATCTATAGCAGTCGTTATTGGGAAGTCAGTGCCCTCTAATAGCCAGGCACTGATCAAGCTTTAGGGTATCGTTAGCGTTCGGGATGCGGAGGTCAGATGGCAGTCGCTCCGTGTAAAAACTGATATCCAGTCAAATCCGGTTAGACTAGAAAGCAGACCCAAGTGACTTGGGAATAATAATGGCTAAGGAGAAAAGAGGAGTCATATTATGTCATCACAGCTTCATAGACTTTTAACTCAATGATATAAATTACCTACCTTTTATTTAAATATTTAAATAAAAGTTTATATGACTACTTCGATGTTGCAGTGTCAGTAGGTGATATCTGCTTGACGACTCGGATTCGATTACCGATTCGGGTTAAGTACTATTGAGTTTTCTGTAAATAAATTACTGGCAGCATCAACATGGAGTCTGGAATTATGTCAGGTATAAGGTAATGCATGGAACATAAGAAATGTGTATGTACACCTCTATATACGCCTTCAGGTATATTCTATGCGTAGAACTATGTATGCACATTATAAAACTAGATATTGCCCGCGGTTTTGCTCGCGTAAAAGTAGCTTAGGTTAGTACCCCATATCTTTTTGTGTTCCCCCGACAACGCGTATGTGAAATTTAATGTTGATCGGCTTTCACGCCGTAACTACTCAGTTAAGGCGTGAAAGCGTAACAAACAAACTCAAATTTGCATTAATAATATTAGTTAAGTTTTGATCATTATTCCTAAGCAATATAGGCTATATTATGATGATGCACTACGTAGGCAAAGCTGTGGACGAAGGCTAGTAATACAATCTATGACTATTTAAATATGGCCGCTACAAAACAGTGTATATTTTCTAAAAGCTAAATTTATATTTTAGTTTAAGATCATTAATCAGTTGACTACGTATTCTTATTTTATACAAATGTTTAAGAACGCCTACTCAGTTGATCTTATTGAAAACCTTATAATTGGTAAAACCAGCCTTTCAGACGAGCTTACCAATCTAAAGGTCAACCCATTATACTTATTTATATTGTTCTTTCAAAAGATTTTATTTTTTATTGGTTGAGTACAACATAAAAATAAAAGCCACCCATTTATTTTATAGTTTTAAAGTCTCAGCTTACGGCTCGTCGATAGTGAATTAGTTCGCCAATTATGCCATCTTACCCTATTTTTTGAGTCAGCCATTATGCATTGTAAATTCTTAGTTTTCTTATTAACTTCCCGAGCGCTAACTATAAATTATTTAAGGAGCGTCATTTTACGTTGACAGTGTACAATAGGTAGGCATCAAAGAAACTAGCTCTCGATTGCCTTGACGGTGTTCCAATCAGCATGATCCTGCAGCTAGTATTTCAAAAACTATTTTAACAATAAGTTAGACTCTCTCACTAACTTAAATCATAATATATTATGCATACAGGGACTTATTTTAAGCAGTGTAATATTAAAAGTACGTTTTCCAAGTACTGAATATTATGGAAGCGTCAACCCTAAAATAAGAACATTAAACATCAACCTAAAGCTTACGTAATAACGTTCAAAATTGCTTGGAAAGATTTGCCAAATTCAGGCATCTATTTCATCGAGTGCCATGTAATCGGATGGCAGGAAGGTAATATTACTTATCGAAGCGTGTTTACTACCACTCACCTATGCAGTAACGTCAAGTTGGACCGTTTTAAAAGTTTATCGATAACCTTAATGCATGTTCTAAGTTCAAATACTTTAAAGAGGATAGTGTTGTGTACGTTTAGTTTATTGGATTTAAGGTAGAGAGTTGTTCTTGTTGGTTTCTGTTGCTGAAACGAGTATTGAACGTAGTGATGGGTAGTGCAATCAAATCTAAGTGCCGGTATGCAACCTGTTTTATATATTTGGCCAGTTTCTAGTACCTAGTTTAGTTTATAGGTATCTTGTCATGATATTTTGGTCTTCAGTTGGAGTCGATGACTGACTCGTTTGAGCTAGTGATACAAATTCAGACGCCACCATTGGTTTTAGGTTTAAGTGGTGCTCTTACTGCGTCGAGTGTTGTAGAATCGATAAATCGATCAATTTGTTTAATCGCCCGAATACGGTACATATTAAAAGTGGCAGTTAACAGCACATTTTAGCGTACACGTGAATATAAATATAAGAAAATAATAATAATAAACCTTAAGTACTATGTATAATTATCTTATTGTTGTTGAAGCTCTATTATCTAAATATTCTCTTTGCTACAATAATTTTTAGTACCTAGTTGTACGGGTTGTTTCTAAAACCTAGTGTTGGTGCTGCCTAATGTGGACTAGTGGAGATGATCATATATTTTAATTACATGCAGTGTACATTTCATATTACATTCTGAAAGTCTCCTACACGGAACAAAATATATTTGTATCTCATAAATAGTTCTGACGAGTATGGGTGTACCTTGTGACCTATGTTTAAATGTTTTTAAGTTCAAGTAGGTTTAATTCTTAGTGCTAGTTTTTTAAGGATAGAGTAAATCGTATTTATTTAGTTATTTAAAAATAAAAATGTGAATTCGTATATATTGTAGTTATTTAAAAATAATAATACCATCCTTGGCTCTCGAGTGTATATTTCGCCGAGGTTGATCAAATTTCATACTTCTTGCTACGGGAGACGCGAGTTATTTTTAGTATTCTGAGCATTACCTGAAGGAACTACTCGGTAAACTCGGATTCCTTTATAAAACATTTTTCGAATAAAGCAGCGTCCACGTCAAAATAGCGACTAAAATATCAAATTAAACGGGAACACCAACGAAAAGCTTTTTATTTTACGTAAGCTATATAATATTTTCTGTAAAATATTTCTGATATTTTCAGAAGAGGTTCCGAAAAAGCTCGCCTATTGATGAATTTTGCATAAATGTTGAAATATTATTATTAAAAGAGATCTTGGATGTTTCACTACTGGTATTTATTAATTTACAAGTTTGGTAGATATTAATTATTAATATATTGTCGATATTACTAAGTTAGAGAGAGAAGTAATTCATTTTGGCAATATTATATTGTTACCTAAAAGGTTAATATAACTTAAAATAAATGCTTAATATGCAGATAATATTAATCCGAACATTAAACCGTTTGTTCTTTTATTTTGCAACATGTGTATTTAAGAATATAGTCATCTATACTATTATAATGAATGCTACAATAACTACGAATTGACTTTAGATTATTTGGTATTAAAAAACAATCTGTGTTCATTCAAAGCTTTTTCAAACCAAATATTTAGGAATAATTGCAATCAAAACATTATTATTTATTATTTATTTTTAGCCTGTACCGTCCCACTGAAGGGCATAGGGCTTCCCTTCGATCTTTCCACTCGTTTCTTTCTGTTTCTGTTCTGTTTCTGTTCTCTTTTTGTTCCTTTCAATTGGCGCCGGACAAAAACAAAACTAAATAATACATTTAATGAACAAAAGAAAAAATATATACTTATTAATATTAAAACTCATCGACGCATTCCCTTCACTACCGACTTGGATGCGTGCCTAACACGATTAGCTACTACTGCGCTCCGCTAAGTTGCGACACGTACTCTTTGTACTGATGAGCTTTTCAACTGGTCTTAATATATAAATATAAATAGTATAATATAAAAACACACCAAGAGCAGGAAAAGCATGAAAATTGAGTTTATTCTATTATTTTCTTTTTTTAATAACTCTGTTTTATTTAAATAGGGAACTTCCGCACTAGGAATAATTTTTGTATCGCGGAAGGGTGAAAACTAAAAATTAAGTAAAAATTAAACGGACACAAAGAACTTCCAGACTCAGAACAACCTATCTGGATCACACAAATTTTTGTCCCGTGTGGGATTCGAACCTACAACACTCGGCGCGGTGACAATGGCGAGGCGACCACATAAACCACTACTCCATCCGTGCAGTCATTATTATATTTTAATCCGTACTTCTTTAACGTTCATTTTTTTAAAGCGATTTTACTTTTTGCTGACACATAAATCTAGTTAAAGGATAGGTTAATACATATGATTATCTATTTAATATTAAATTTTGACCACGGCTTTGCTTGCTTTTCTCTGGATGAACGGTACTATACGTCCTTTTCTATACCCCTGATAAAATATACGCGAATATTCATGATGATCGGTCGAGTAGTTAAGGAAGGCAAGCGTCACAAACAAGCACATATACGCAGTTATAATATTAGAAAGCATGACAAACAAATGACGTCACGGCTGGAAGATAGTAAATTAATGTGTTTCCATCACTACACGCTTCAGTGCGTCTCTAACATGATTAGCTATGTTGCTGCGTGTGCCGCTCTACTGCGTGCAAGCTCCGTTGATTTTATGCGTATTACTCACCATTGATTAGCTCTTTATACTCTAGCTACAAGGCGGAATGGCAGTAGGGTCACTTGATTAGGAATAGTTATGAGAACTAATTGAAGTGAAAACTTCTTTAGGCGCGTTGAGTACTTCTTGGGTGAACAAAAATCATAGAATTCGCGTCATCGTCACGCTTCCACGCTTTCCATTTTTGAATTATTTTAGAATATTAACAATATCTCAGAAATGGTGCGTCCTACAGAAAAATAACGAAATTTTGACCCCCTTAATAATCCTTAAGACAGCATCAGGAATCCGATCCGCCCTATCTTTTATTTTTTGGGTTATGAAGAAGTGTTTATGATCAAGGATTAAAGTTTTCACTTCTATCGGCTGTCCCCAAAGACACATCATATATAACATCTGTGACGATAGACTACTGTGATGTTGAAGGAAACTATTGTAAATGCGAGAGTTTATATTGAAGATTTAGTTTAATGTTAAGGATCATCACAGAATGAATGTGATTTTTATGACTTTAAAACCTTTGTAGTAAACTAACCAAACCATAATTAGTTTTAACAATTATAAAGCTAGATAAACCTGTCTCAGTTATGGCTGTGGTAAAATAAATACACCAGTTTCTAAAACTACAATAAAGTGCGTAGGTATGTATAGATAAAATATTATTTTTGAGTTCATATATTATTTCAATACAACAAAATGTATATGAGAATGTGAAAATTCTCTCAAAACAACTCCAATGAATAATAAAAACTAGGCTCTTGCACTTAAAGGCCAACAGGCGAAGTTTAAAAATAAATAATTCATTCCATTGTTACCTTATAAAAACAACGTTTCAATACAATTACCGTCCATTAGAGCATCATAATTGTTTATTAGAACCCAATAATCGAACCTTTAAATTAGCTTCCGTTTAAGAAAAAATGCTCCGAATTTTCCCCTCCGTCCCTTAAGGGGGCCTGAACAGTTAGGGTTGGCTCACATTGGTTGCGAGATGCAAAAGGACAAAGGGCGTGTAATTTAAAAAATGATCAAATAATTTTGAGTCTGTCTGTGATTAAAGTCAACGGAATGTCTGTCTGTCTGAAATATTACGGAGCGTAATGGATAGGCATTTAAATTTTCGCAGCCATTTTATATTCTACTTGCAGTGATTTTATTTTTTATAATTTAATTTAATTTAATATCTGGAACATAGGGTATATTTTGATAACTTATAAAACTACTTCGTCGGGAAGCGGTTGGATGCGGGTGGGCCAAGACCGGTCTGTGTGGAAAACCTTGGGGGAGGCCTATGTCCAGCAGTGGACATCTTTTGGCTAAAAAAACTACTTCTACACATGACAGAAGTAGAAGTAGTTTTATAAATTATCAAAATGGTTTAAAACAGCTTGTGTACAAATGCGCTTAGGAATATTAGTTTGCGTTTACTGGTTTTATTCTGTTAGCACAATCAACTAAAAGAGGAAAGCAGGCCATAGTGAGGAATACACATGAAAGCCATAAAATACTAAAGAACAGATACGCCTTATTGGTATCGTGTTTCAAACAAGCGTGAGCAAAGCACCAGAAACTGTAAGCATTCAAGCCGAGATTTGTCAACCGGAATTTGCCACGTGATATACCGTAAATTTTGCTATAATTTGCCCAATGTATATTCATATTATCTTTCTAATCCTAAAACGTAAAAGTTGATAAAGATGTTTAGGGGTTTGTTTGTTGGATGTTTATTACTCAATCACGCGTGAAAGATTGAAAGGAATTGGATGAAACTTAGCACAGAGATAAACCATGTCCTAGATATATACATGTTCACGTCATTCTTTGCCGAAGCTATATATTATAAACAGCGGCTTAAATTACCACACCGCCAATATGAGCCAACCCTATAGCAGCTTGAACGGCAAGCAATCCATTAGAAGATGGCTTCTTATCAAGTCATAAATTTCGTTGCTATCAATGTAGGATGTCAGAATAATGTATCAATAGATACAGATATACGCTGATAATAAATTACAGTAGGGGTGGTCAGTTTATTAATCAAACGGTGATATATTTATTGGCCTCATGTAAATAATGTTTGTACCGAACATGGATTGAGTAATTGTTACAGCAGAATTTATGTTATAAATATAATACTGTATAATAATACTGATATATTTCCCGGCAGGGTTACGCGTAAGTGCTTGTTAATTTAATTTTGCCATGTATATTCATGTATATATAAGGTATAAATATATTTAGTCAAATAATAGGGTCTTGTTTATTGTTACGGACCTGACGTATTACTGGCTACATAAAGGCTATTTAAAGATTATCATAATCTGCATTTGTACAAGTTTTTGCTTGGATCGCCAGCAGTTTTCCTTTTTACCTATCATCAAACAATATGACAATGTCCCTAGGTACAAACATCTTATAATTATAAATTATACTGAAATATAACTGAAACCTATACTATAATAGTATATACTCAAACCCATGTGTAAGTGTGTACACTCTAACTATGACAAACATTTGTATCTCTCACGATAATCTCTCAATATAAAGGAGGCGAGCGCATTGCGATCTATCAAACTTTCGCGTTGTCATTGACCGTTATCTAAAGACACCAACAAATTTTTTAACTCAAGAATTAAACTGCAGATCTCAGAATAGTTCTCAAATATAAGCGTAAACCAATATCACGAAAGCAGTGAAACCATCTATGAAATATTTACCTATTGCTGTTTAATAAAAATTTGAATACCACCTCAAATAACACATACCTTTCAAATAACACTCAAATTGAACACTCGAAAATATATTACACGCACTTGTAATTACGTTCAAAATTAATATCAGAAACAGTTTCTAATAACAATATCGTGAACCGAGAGGAAGTTGTGAGGAAATCCCGTATCGTATTGTGTAAGCCAAAATGTTAATTAGAGAATTAATGTCAGAGGTCTCTTCCTTCATGAATACGTATAGGCTATGTTTGTTCGAAGTTGCCGGAACGTTGATCTGATGCAACCGAATTATTCCAAGCTTGAAGTTTGTTTTGTTATCTTTGGGTAGTTTGATTGTGTTAGCTTGCGTTATTGCTGGAGGGTTTCGTAACTTGTGCTGTGTACAGAACTATTGATTTATGGCTAAGTAAAAAATAGGTGGCACTCTTGCCCTGGAAAATGTAGCTAGAAATTGATTGCTAGTGTTTAGTTGTTGTTTATCTAAAATGTGTGATTTTACTTCGGGTGTTACTATTTATTATAATCATAAAAGGCATTTCGGTGTACTACAAGCGGTTTATGGGGTAATGTTTAAGAGACAGCATTTTAGTGATTGAAATACTGTGACGAAGAAAATTTACACACTTACAAAGCGGGTGCGTATAATACATTCATAGCATACTATGGCGATTTCAATATCTACGTACAAATGCTTCCGTTCTTTAAACGTATAATTTGTGATCCAGTGTCGAATTAAAAAGCTATGGATTGTATTGTGTTTGTTTCGTATAGATATTGACAAAAGCTGTGTTTTGAATATTGGTAGAAACTACCTACCTTAATAACTACTAGGAAAAAAAACGGACTCTTTGTTTTAGTTCGTATTTATGATCTAGTGGAGATCTAATATCGCACTCTTAATAAAACACTAACTTAACTCAAAATTTGGAAGAAAAGCAATTTGAACTCTAATGCGTGACTATAATTCTGATATTATATTTGTGTTAAGTAATTGCAACAGAGTTTAAATTTGTTTAATCCGAAAATCTCAGATAGGCCTCTGTTTTATTAAGAGTGCGAATAGTAAATAAAAATTTTACGAACGTTATGTACGTTAGTAAAATTTTAAGTGTAAAATCTTTCAAAACAATAAATTGTGTTTTGTGATTCAATAATACAAGGATGATGGCAGCTTCCTATCTTAATTTTATTGTTGCGTTCATGTAAAGTAAAATCTTCAATGTATGTGTGTCATTGCCCTAATTGTTGGATAAGCCATTGTTGGTGAATTACCTGGAACAAAATATATGAGTTTAATACACAATATAAGATATAAAAAATCACTTTGTATAAACAGCTGGCTAGTATCATGACCGAGATAGAGTTGTAATGCCCTAGGTGCAAAGCGCTATCGAGTTTTCGTTCCAGGAATTTCTCAGGATAGTAGCAACCCTATTTAACGTAGCTATGTAAGCTACTAAGATAGTATTTTACTTAAATTATGTTCTTTTATTTATCAATTATGCAGTGTTCTTTCAGTACCTAAATCATAAATTTTTCAACTCAATATCTTATATGTGGTCTTGTTGAAAAATTGACGATTGAGATAAAATTCATACAACACATCTGTTTCAGCAGACAAGTTATAAAAAACTACTTTTAAAAACGTAATCGAAGTATAGATAGCACATATAAAGCCTGCAAGGAACACAAGGTGGTGTACCTAGCATTTATCTTCCTTCCTTCTATTTTCCTGCCTTAATTTCTGGACAGCATTAGAAAACCTTATTTTTCTTCTGTTACAAAAATGGGATTGCTTACATACAGATAATTTTGCAAATATCATGATTCCTGATCTATGAGCGCTTTCAACTGTGAGGGTATGACATGCTCGACGACCCTTTAAAATACTGCCACTGTACATCCAGTGCATAGGACAAATTTCCTTGCTAAGAACACAATATCTCCTTAAAGAGCCTAAAAACCTAATACTACTCAACACATTACGCAATACACGGTTGTTTGACTGTAATCATTTGCAGGTATTTTTCCAGCCGGGCAGACTCAATAATCTCCCAGGCTTAAACAAGGGTTTTGATGAGGACCACGTATTTATCAATAAATTAGACTTTGCCCGCGAGTTTTCTCGCGTTTATGAAGATTTTGATAATAAATTTCTATCCCTCGGAAACAGCACTTTTTCTGGATGAAAGATATTCTATGTATTTTTCTGTACCCCTGTATACAAAATTTCATAATGATCGGTCAAGTAATTAAGGCGTGAAAGCATAACAAACAAACTCACATTCGCATATATAATATTAATTAGCATTAGAATTAACATTAGTAAATATAATTTTATGATGTAAAGAATCTTAGACTCACTGTCCCTTTTCCTAATAAATAAAATTGTGAATATACCTATCTTTGAGCAGTTTAATTTGAATATTGTAAATATACATACATTACATACTGTGCTTACAAGAAACTGATCAAATGGATTGTTGTCTGCAGATTAGAGACAGACAATAACATGTAGTTTACACATATCTCAAC
This sequence comes from Catocala sponsa, assembly GCA_963564715.1. Taxonomy (NCBI): domain Eukaryota; kingdom Metazoa; phylum Arthropoda; class Insecta; order Lepidoptera; family Erebidae; genus Catocala; species Catocala sponsa. The sequence continues at coordinate 7,062,213 of OY751337.1, forward strand.
CGCAAATAGGACATTGTACAATATAGGATTATGTATGCACGCATAAGTTAATCTCAACAGAATCGGTGTAAATGCATGCATTGATGCATGAAGATACAGTGGTACAACATGTTCAACTCATATGATACATAATAAGTACAATCCCAGAGCTGCTAGATCTATGTAACAAAGCTGAATTTTTTAGAGTAAATGCAAAGTATATAGACATGTAAATTACGTATGCCTTTCAAGCGTTTGAAAGTAAGGCTAATATTTTAAAATTTCTTTTTTGGTGTTGATGGAAGCTCAAACTTTAGTGTTTGTTCGCTTATAAATAGACCTTAAATTATTATCCAAGTAATATACAAAGAATTCAAGCTTTCTTCTATAACGTAGGCTATTTCTGAACATTAGGAAAGCCCAGGATCGCCCACTTAAATAATAAGTTATTTAAATCTAAGCTAGGTCTATGATAGATATAGTTTCCAATCTGCATTTTACATTAGTTAATTGACTTGGTAAGAAAACTGACTGAGGAAGTAGAACTATTAGGTTACTTCACGTAATTACGTAATGAGGAATTCCTCATGCTTGTCATGTTAACTGTAAGCCCGTGTAAACGTGTTTGTGCTTATTTATCATTTGCTTTTGTATCACGGCTTGAAGTCTCAGCCTATAGCATACCAAAGGCCGAGACTTCAGGCCATGACACAGAAAGAAGAAAAGTAGAAATCTCTAAGGTGCGTCACGAGAGCGTGCTATGAACATTGAAGTCACGTGGTGCGTCTGGCTCAAAGACCTGAGGCGAAAGGTTGGTGATCTGTTTGTCTGAAGTCATTAATTCCAGTCACCGCCTGCCGCCAAACACACTCTTTCTTTAAAAGCTGATATCTTGACACATACAGCCCATGACCGTTGCCTGTCTACAAATGACACACACTGATTTGTACATTACGGTGGTTTTTTTTTGCTCGACCACACTCCACCTGATGGTAAGCAGTCGTGTGGTCCAAGAGCAGTGGCCTCCACATCGCCCCCACAGTAGCCGAGGCGATGTTGAGGTCTCTACTTTGACGGCCTGAGAAGATGCTTTTTCACGCCCCGCTTAAAGAACCCAGGATTGAAGGAAGAAGGAAACACGTGCCTTGGCAGAGAATTCCATGCCTTGGTCGTTCGGCAGATGCTTCTAATGGACAAGCCATAACGTTTTTTAAGAGAAGTAATGCGCAGCAAATGTTCTATCATATCTAAAGATATTCAAATGGCAAAGTCTACATTACAAAATATAGCAGCAAAATTTCTGTGCAGTAACGGCTCTTAGTCCACCAAAAACCGTAAGGTTTTCAAACCTGTTTATGCAACCGTAGGGTTATTAATAACGAAGCAATCTACTGACAATAGAGATAATAGTTGCGTTTATCTCCGCCGCTTGTATCACAGTAACTGCTTTCTGTGAAGCCCGTACCACGCAAGTGATACATCTGCCATCAGACATGCTTGTTTTCGAACTTGAGGTAATACTTCAAAAATGATTACCATACATACTTTTTTCATTGATATAAGTAAGTAGTTAACATTTTTAGAAGCACAATATTGTGTACCAGTGTTTCTTAGCTTATATTGTAACATATTAACATACGATCAACTTAACAAGTACCTGAAAACTAACAGGCCAGACAAGCAGTAAGTTACGGCTGTTATATTTCCTAGCAAAGTTTCATTATACAACCCATGAGCGAGAAATTTATCGGCATACACTGTTACTCAATTAACTTTAAACCAACTACGGAATCCATAACCTCAGCATTTCTACCGAGCCCAAACAATATTTGTTTGGCCAATGAGATCATTTGAAATAAGCTGTTTACTCTGTACACACGGATGAAACTACCTGCTCGGCGCATACATTCAAATTAAATAAATAAATACAGCTATAATAACTATTTCTAACCGTTGGGATACATACTATATAGGCTCATACAGCGAAAATTGTACTTTGTTGTACACATATAAAGTTCATATTTAAATGGACCAGCAGACCAGGATACTATTAACCATTGAAACGGTGACTAACATGGCTCTATAAACCCTTACGATGTTTGATTAGCTCAATACTCTATGTTTGTGTTTGCTCTGTCCACATAGTGTGAGCGAGATAGCTAATATTAGTTGTAAATACACACCTTTGGTAACACAGCAAAAATAACTCTATTAGTTTATGGTTAGAGTTGGTTTTTCAATGTCAGTAGAGTGACAGTTAAAAGCTAGCTACCAAATACTATGGAGTTTTAGCAAAAAAACAATAGCCTTTATGTAAATAGTGGAAAATGTTCTGTAAAAAGAGGAATTTTAGTTTATTGCTGAATGTGTTTTACAAATTACATGGTTTTGAGAAGTTTTCAACTTGCGTTACCTTTTTATGCGAGTACTTGGTGAAGAAAATATGTGTAAGCATTTTCGACCCTATCAAAAGTTGTTTAAACTAGCACTTGTTACAAATAAATAACTTGGAGTAATTTAAAAAAATATATACATTCGCAATATTTCAAGTTTAGTTTAGCCTAAGGGCCACTGTATAGAAACATTAATTTGGATGGCCCTTAGGGGTCTGGAACACTCCAAGAAGTTCATTGCAAACGGAGCCACAGGCTTCACCCGGAAGTTCTGTGGATATAGCAAGAGCTAAATGCGTCGCTCACAGGAGCGTTCACTGGCCATTTTGGCACCAACGACTTCCTGTGCAGATTGAGATTGGCACACAATTTGATCTGCAGAGCCTGTGGTGAACAGGACGAGTTCATATCGCACCTATTGTGTGAATGCGACGCGTTGGCTGGACTGAGGACGGGTCTGATGGGATTGGCATATCCAAGCCCTAAAGACTTCTCCCTCTGAATTGTACACTGCGGCTTATGCAGTACATTCATAAGGAGATAGCTAAGGGTTAAATCTTGGGGCCGACACAAAAGATCCCACTGGGTCGAAGTGTCGCCGGTCTGCACTGACTGGCCCCCACACATAAGATAAGATAAGATAAGATTGTATACAGTGTGTCACGTTAAGTATGGATAATCATGAAACACCTCATAGTAGAGCTGAGAGAGCAAGTAGCAGCTGAGTTATAGCTGTTGTAATTTTTTGTATACCTACTGTTTTCCTTTAAAAAAAGACAGGAATGCCCCATGTGCAGGAGTGCCGCACATGGGGCATTCCTGTATCGCGGGGACTTTACAAACATTCAAACAACGGACACTAAGTACATTCAGACTCGGCACAAGCATTTGTAGATCACACAATTTTTGCCCCATGTGGGATTCGAACCCACAACACTAAGAGCAGTGGCAGTGTAGAGGCGACCACAGCTTAATTATTAACTAGGATTCACTGGTATATTCATGAAAGATAAGCAACATGGAAAGAAGTCACTAAGTGCCTGTCGTCACAAGGCAATCAATATTATATTTGACGTTTTCTTTATAAATATGTTTGGATAAAATTATCCAAATATATTTATAAAGAAAACGTGACAGAAAAGTTTATAAAAAGACGTTTCTAAGAAAGCTGTTCCATCTAACACGTGGCTGTCAGTTACAATACGAGATTGTCAAGAATAGATTTATCTGTAGGTACTGTTTAGATATTTATTTCAATACTATAGACAGAGGCTGAAAATGAGTTTTTCCTTACAATTTCTGGAGTAGGCGTACAGTACTCGCTTAGAATTAATCTTGATCGATCTACAGCAACCTGGAGAGTAACCTTCACACTACAGAATATTGTAGCCCAATAACCGTGTATTATATAAAAAAAACATACAGTCGAATTGAGAAGAATTTTGAAGTCGGATAAAAATGAATAAGCACAAAGATGTGCCGACAACTTATTATATTATCGTGCCATAAGAACTTATTTTAATGTTAAATTAGTTTTATTCATTATTAAATACGTTCTGTACAATAAAATAGTATATTTGTGACCAGATAAGTGTTTCATGCTGTGTCTTATGTCGGATCCACAAATCTACACAAATTAATTGACCAAAAAAGCACTTATTGACTAGACTATACTACCCATAGTGACTTTGGCCACGAGTGCTCATATTTAAAACCATATTTAAATGATAGTATGCAATGTCATTAAAATCAAGGAAAATAATTAAATAACAGCAATCGGCACTCTTTGCCGCGGTTTGCGGACAAAACACTTCGCTGCTGGCTGCGAGGTGGTCAGTGAGGAGGTGGCGGAGACTGCTTTAAGCCTTGACGGGACGCGACGCCGGCACCTTGGCGACGCCCCGTCGCCATGCAGACGGCAGCCCGAGACGTTATAAACGAGGCAACAGTCAATGTGACAGACGTCACATAGATTTTTAATAGGTTTATTTTCTTATTTCGTTTATAATATATTGTAAATATTTACAGTAAGTTAAAATTTAGTTTATTTATGTTGCAAGACTTAGGCAACAAAAGTGATGTGGAAGTGAGTGCCGGTCAACCTGCCACACCCCTAACGAATCTGGTACGCTGCCCTAATTGTTCGCAGGCTCGTTTTTTTAAAGGTGAGCGGGGCTTGAGAGTGCATTTTGGTAAAGTTCATAAAAACCAAAATGTACCCTCTAGTCCCAGCAATTTTTTACTAAGTAATCCCTCATCTTTAAACCCCCAATTTCCCTTTTGGCAATATTTAGGACGCTTGAAAAATTCCATTCCGATTTTAAAAAGAGTTCCTCGAGGCGCGAGACCTTCAGTGGCCCAAAACTTGGCTCACTGTATAGGTCTTGTCGTTCGAGAGAACTCTAAAACGGCTTGGGAACAATTACTTACCTTTCCTTATAGGATTCTACATGTTAAAAAAGTTCAGAATACACAAAAATCATTAACAGCACAAATTAAAGATAATTGCAGTTTTAGTTATAACCATTTAGAACCAAAAGACACCACCTCCTACAATAGCAAATCATTGTACCAATATGTAGAATCCAAATTAAGGGAAGGTGACATTAGGGGTGCATCTAGGTTATTGTTTAGTAGCGATGTGGTGGCGCCTTGCTCTGCAGAAACACTTGCGGGTCTGCAGAGCAAGCATCCAGCGCCCACTGATGGTCTCTCCTTCCCAGACGCACCTGATGCTGACATGGATTGTCTCAAGGTGACAGCCAAGGAAGTATTTACAGCCGTTTGCTCCTTTCGAAGTGGATCTGCTGGCGGCCTCGACGGCTTGGCACCGCAACATTTAAAAGATCTTTTGTGTTCCAGCGCCGGGGAAGCTGGTGATTCACTTTTGAAGGAGCTGACGGCTTTAACCAACTTAATGCTCTCCGGTGGTGTGGTGAATGACATCATCGATATTTTATACGGGGCAAATTTATGCGCCCTACGTAAGAAAGATGGTGGCATTCGTCCCATTGCCGTGGGGTGTACCTATCGTCGTTTGGCAGCCAAGCTATGTTGTAAGTACTACAGTGCCCCCCTCGCAGAGAAATTTCAACCTTCTCACGCTTTCTCCACGTACCTTGGCTGTGGCGAAGCTGAGGTCATCTTAAAGGTTGACTTGAAGAACGCCTTCAATTCTGTGAACAGGGACACCTTGCTGACGCAAGCTAAATTGGAAACCCCCAAAATTTTCAATTTTTTGTGGCAGTGTTATAGACACCCATCAAAATTAATTTATAAAGACAACCATTTAGAATCTGCAGTTGGGTGTCAACAAGGTGACCCTCTTGGACCGGTCATTTTTAGTCTAGCCATTCACCCAATTATTGAACAACTAAATTCAAAATTTAACATCTGGTACCTAGATGATGGGACCCTAGGAGGTGACATAGAAACGGTTTTACAAGATTTGAAACTTTTAAAAAATAAATTTAATTCGATTGGTTTAGAACTAAATTCAAACAAATGTGAAATTTTTATTAACGATAAAATAGATAAGTCTTGGGCCCTATCAAAATTCAATTCGTTGGCTCCAAACATCAAAATTATTGAAAAAGATTCTTTTCGCCTTCTTGGGTCTCCTGTATTGGAGGAGGCATTCGAGTCGTTTATAGATGAAAAGATCCAAAATTTTTGTGAAGTTTCAGACCGACTACTCAAAATTAATATTCATTCTGCTTATACAATCATTCGTTATTGCCTCTTCGTTCCTAAATTCACACATGCCCTCCGATCCTCTCAATTTTGGAAGCATTTAATACTTTTGGAAAAAATCGACGATACTATTCGGCATACACTTAGTAAAATTTTAAATTTGGCCATGAACGACCGAGTGTGGCTCCAGGCAACCCTACCAGTTCGCTTGGGTGGCCTCGGCGTTCGCAAAATTAGTGATGTCAGTTTACCGGCGTTCCTGTCTTCGGTCCACTGCACTGAAGAATTGACCAGGAAAATTTTAGCTCCCACACTGGTTAATTCTGAAGTGTCGTGCAAGTCCGACGCAGTAAACGCTTGGAAAATGATCTGTCCAAGCTCTGATTTGCCATCCGATCTATTCTCTCAGAGTCGGTGGGATGGGCCGCTCTGCAACATGGTGAGAGAACATCTCATAAACACATCTCTTAATGTTGCCGAGCGTGCCCGTTTATTGGCTGTGGGGGAGTGGGAATCGGGTCTTTGGCTCCAAGCACTCCCTTCGTCCAACATAGGCACTATGTTGGACGATACAACGTTCCGCATCGCTTCTTGCCTTCGTTTAGGTGCTCCATGTGTTTCTCCGCATCGATGTCACTGTGGGGAAGCCGTCGATGGCCTTGGCCACCATGGCCTATCATGTAGCAGGAGTGCCGGTCGTTTTTCGCGGCACGCCAATCTTAACGACATTATCCGTCGTGCTCTTGTCACCGCCGGCGTGCCAGCTCATCTCGAACCTAATGGCTTGGCGCGTGACGATGGGAAGAGACCGGACGGTATGTCATTGATGCCTTGGAAGATGGGTAGGCCCTTGGTGTGGGACGCAACGTGTGTCGACACCCTTGCGCCATCACATCTTCCCAGCACGGCGGGTTGTGCTGGTGCTGCTGCTGCATCTGCGGAGACTCTCAAACGGCGCAAATACAAAAACCTGGTAGGGGATTATGTTTTTGAGCCGTTTGGGGTCGAAACGCTAGGGTCATGGGGTCCCAGTGCTCGTGCGCTCTACAGAGACATAGCAAAAAGGTTAGTCGACGCTTCCCGTGACCAGAGGGCTGGGCTTTATTTTGCAGAAAGAATAAGCATTGCCATTCAACGTGGCAATGCTGCCAGTCTTCTGGGCACACTACCGGTCGACTGTGATGCGGAGGAATTTTATGACGCCTATTAGAGGGTTTTAGTTTTCTTTTTCTTTGTTTTATAATATTTTAGGAATAAGTCATTTTTAAAGAATTGTGATTATATGTACACTTATTATTGACGTTAAACATCAAATTTTGTAAAAAGATCTCATTAACAGTATTATGACGCTGTCTAGATCGATCTTTTACCCAAAGTTATTTACCCGGACCTAAACCTAATTTCCCGAAGTAAATAAAACCAAGCCATTCTAGCCTTTATTTCCAAATATACAAGGTTGAGAATTATGATTACTTATATAAGGTTGCCTTGTCCAAACCTATGAAAGGATTTTAGTACTATATGATGACCAATGGTAAACTTAATTGCGCTGGCGAATATCATAATACATCGATTCTTATTTTTCAAAGAGTTTACGCAAGTTACATTTAAGTAGCAGTAACTGCTTACTTTCCATAAAGCTGCCTTTCTGTACAAGTATGATACCTGCGAGACCTTTATTTCATAAAAAATTCGATAAGGTAGACATGCCTAAGTTCGGTACTCCAAGCTGTTAACAATACGTTGTGAATCATTCGAAACAACCTTACACGTATACAGTGAATATAGTAGTGTCCTAGTTTCAATAAATAACTTTAGTTTAAACTTATTTTCTCCAGCACAATATAATTACATATTTTAAATTTCGAACACTGTTTTATTTTTCTTTGTTTCATTTACTTTTTCATCGTAACTGCCAGGAACTCAAAGCTGAAGTTCGTTGTAAAAGAGCATCCTACTTCAGGCTATTAGTTGGCAAACTTCTCAACTGTTAAGAAGCACTATAGAACACAAACATTAAGTTTATAACTTCATACATACGGTGCCGTAACCACATGAATCGGCCAAAGGCTAATTGGGGTTCGTTAAGCGTCGATTATTTGTTTGTTCTGCCTCATATAAAGTAGACAGGAGCAATCAGGAAGTTCTTAATTTAGGATATTGATGGTGACGGTGTCGTTTGACGGGGACCTCTGTTTAACTTAACTTTTAATTCGATCTTTGGAGTACGAATTCCGGGTTCTAGATACAATGATTTTATCATAATGTGTCAATATGGCCGGAGGGTGAAGTACGCAAGATAAATACCCATATAGGAGAAATGCTTCAGCCGGAGGAAGAAGTACCCAAGTTCTTTAACCAGTAGTGTTCAAGTAACTATAAGTTCATAGTTTCGATGTAATACCGATTGGTGTTACTAGATGGAACTGTGCGTGTGACGTCAATAATTAAAAGTCGATGTTAAGATTCTCCGGGTTTGAACCACCTCGACGTGTATTATTTGTTTTATGTAGACCAATTTTGAGTAGCGATAATTAGTTCTGTCGTTTACTTGAATAAATACAGTTCAGATATATCCTAACAGGTTTTTATTGAGTATCCTGTAGGAATTATATCCCGCCCAGTTTCGCACGATCTCGGCCATATACAAGTAGATTGACGATATTCAGACAATTAATTGAATGGTGTTTATTCTGAGCTCGCATTATCAGTAGCTTTTTAATTTATTTATTGAAACTTTATATACATAATGTATATAGGCGACTTTAATACATAGGCATTATCTGCCAATCTACGTTGGGGATGAAGAAGAGATGGAATATAGTAGTTGCGTAAAATGAAGTAGAAAATACCAATTTAGAGATTTCGATTCAACAAGAGATTAATTGTAATCTAGATTCGTATCGTGTAGTCGTTTTAAGAACAGCGCACTGGCAGTGTTAAGATATCTGCTCTAGTTGCTTAGATATCTGTGTAGTAATCATCATTCCAAAACTAATTTCCACTTACACTGTTAATGTAGATAGGTATACCTAATACACAAGTTTGGCAACTGTTACAATTTGAAGCATCTATAACTTGGTACTTCTACAGTTGTCTAGTACAACTTGAACAAGTAATTCATGTGAAATTTCCAACATTGACACAAGTTATCAGGTAATAAGGACATCCTTAGAGAGTGCAGGAGTTTGCAGTTCAACGTTAACAAACTCAGTTCCGGACGTTTGATTGCTTCCCACGAGATAGTGACGTTTGCGTCACGAAGGAACCCGTATCTTATGGAATTAGTCTCTAGACTTGTTGCTAAACTTGTTGATGAACTAATTAATAACGTTACACGGGATATTTGAAGAGGCACTTAGTGCAGTAGTTTTGATGTAAGGTACCGCTACAGTTTGATGGTAAATTTTGTTTAAAATAAACCTTTAGATTTATGAATAACATCAGTCTCGCTTATAAACTGTTTCACTAGGCACGGACCTCTTCTTATTGTGAAAAGGGTATAGGCTATAGTCCATCACGCTGGCCCAGTGCGGATTGGCTGACTTCATATGTCTTCAAGAACATTATGGAGAAGTCTCTCTTATATTTATTACGTAATACTGAGTGCATGGAAGAAAACAGTAACCTGGTTTATGTGGTCGCCTTGCCAATGCTACAGCGTTGAGAGTTGTAGTTTCGATCCCAATACGAAACAATCTTTGTGACCTAAGAATAGTAATTCCGAGTCAAGATGTTCTTTCAGTTCGTTGTTTGAATGTTTGTAAACATACATTATTATAATAGTAGGAGAACTACTATATACGGATTTTATCGTCTCCCCGTGACCATGGCTGCTGAAAAGCAACCGAAACGTCGGGGAAAGTGTAAACACAAATATAAATAGTATAATTGTATAGTAATAGTATAAATAGTTTTAATAAATTAATTAGTTTAAAAATTAGTAAAGTTTAATAGTAATAGTAGTGTAACAGTTTTCAAAATTTTGTAATAAAGTGTCAAATAAACAACGCGATAAAATCCGTATATAGTAGTTTAATTTCAATAAATAACATTCGCGTAAACAGAAGACAATACTAAGTAGGAGAACTCTTTAAAATAAAGATTTTTTATAGTTTGGGTCTTCTTTGTGTGTGTTGTTTTATTGTTGTATAGTTTCCCGCAGCACTGGAGTAAGAATAAGAAGAGAGATGTCCTTTTATAAAAATGGACCAGTTAAACAGTGTTTTTTTTTTATTTACGCGCAATAATCGTGATATAATATTGGTATAATTAGAATGAGAGCATCACGTATCCCGCTTTCCATCTTCGGTTAACAAAAAATAATATAATTCTACGTCACACTGTGTGGTCGAATATTTTCCGCCGGACGCTGCTTGCATATGAAGTGTATTAGGTACCACCATATAATTGTGGTCAACCGTAACTAGATGTAAATAATAGATTTTAATGAACGGTGATGGTTGGTTAGTTAATGAGTGCCGACAGAGGACAGCGACAAGCGGTTACGTTCCTAGTGACCGCAATGTCCGGAGCTCCAGTATTTGAGTGCCGTAGTTTTGTAAAATGGCTTCCAACGATAAGAGAAATTTCAAATGGTGACCTCCTATAAATAAACTGTTACTGCATATAATAAAATAATAAAGTTTAGTGGTCGTCCAATAGTCGAAAGACATTAATTTACTAAATTAAAAATACATTTATTTCCCTTCACTTTCATATCAACTACACTTTCATGTTAACTTTACCTGTGCCAAATCTGTCTTATATAACTCAAAAATATATCTATAGACCCCACGCATTAATATCAAAATCTTGTGAAATGAGTTTTCAGCTGATCACTAGTTCCGAGTTCGAATCGAAATTAGTTAGCTTATTTGTTAGGATATGTTGAGTGACAAGGCAATGTTTGAAAGTGTGCCTGATAGTGTGATAATAAAATTTTAAATTAGACTTTTAAACATTGTAAAGCAATGTGGCTGTATAATTCACTTCGGTCTCTCGCTCTACACTTATTGGGATATACAAGTGTGAGTATATAAAACTATGTACCTATATAATATATAATCCATTTTTTTCCTGTCATATTTGGAAAACAAACAAACTATTATAAAATCATTCAGTTACTGCCCTTTATATTCGTTCTCTAAATTGAGATGACAATAAAATAAGGATGATTTATGTCTCTAGCTATCAGCACGCCATATTTAGTTATTCAAACAAGTAATAAAAAAATTCTATATCAGATAATGTTTTTTTTTAAATCATAAAGCGTGGCTTATAATAAACAAGAAAGCTTTTTATTACATGCATTCAAACTTCATAATAATACAAACTTACTAAACAAGATGCCACAACTATTTCATAATAGCAGGTACACGACCTATTTACCTTCCAAAACATTTTGCTATAGTTTGGTATCACAAATTCTCGAACTTAACCTAATCTCCACCGAATGTCATTATGTATGCACTGTTTAAAAGTTCAATGTAACTTAGGCTGTCTGCGTCCTCCGTCTGACATTCTTATATAAATAATGTTTCGCACTATTTCTATTAAAAATGCCCACGTCATTGCTAAGGTCAGCAAAACTGGTCGTAACACAAAAAACGTTTGTCAGAGAAAATAAAGTGGGTAAAAAATGGTGACGTCATTTTACGATGTCGTTAGTACGTGTCAAGTGATACATTTGTCACGAAAGTTTTAAAACAGAATACTCGGCTATTTCTTGACGTTTGTTTTATAAATTGCTTTATCTATGTAATGGTTGTAAAGTCAAAATCGTATATTATTCTTGTACATGTTTTAGGCATCATGCAGACAGAGGCATTTGCTTAAGTAACACGTATGAATAACTATGTATGTATGTACTGTCTTTAATCTGCAACTTGCATGTACACTCAGTAAAAGTTTTATTGTTATCTGTCTTTACATGTGATATTTGATTTTGTCCGAATTATGTCTAATTTCAATACGAGTCCGCATTTTTCTCGTGCTATCATGATCGAAATGTCCTGGTGCAATAGATTTAGGTGAGATTTTCATTTCAATTTATTTAAAGAAAATAATAGTTTTAGGTATACCCAATTAGTTACATCATATTTTTTTTTTTATTTTTCATAGAAATTTGGATTATCAAATTACTAGTATTATTATTAATGCCTCCAATTAAGCTAGAAGGCTTGTTAGAAATAGGTTCACTTTGAGAGATGTTCGCAAATGACTGCGATGTGCTGAGAACAGATTTCAATGATGTGGCGTGCTGTCAGGAAAGGACCGTTTCCCTCAGTATAACTAAGTTTATGATATCGCCTCCCTGCCTCACCAATCTAGTAGTGATAAAAGAAACGGTTGCTGTACTTTTCAGTAGAAAGAGTGCCCGAAAGCATCTTCAGATACCAGTTATACATAGTTCTTGTTCGCAAACCTACGGACTAGGTTGTCGTTCAACCGAAAGAGCTTATTACCCCCTGCAGTTGCATCACAGTGACTCTATTCTAATGATTAATTCATCATTAGGTGAACCGCATACTTATATACGACCTTACAGTATAATACCTCAATAAAAACGTTTTCAGTCGATTTTCCAGCTCGAAACGAAACATATATTTCCATCTTTTAACATTCTAAAGTATCTCCATTACCAACTTATCTCTCTTTCAAGGCATCATCAGCATCTGTTTATCTCGCGAATACCTTCAACGTGTGAAAAGCTTCACGTTCCAACGTCTTCCTACCTCTTTGAGGCGATAGGCTGTTATAATTGCCAATAGCTGCAGGCAAGTTTCCTACACCGTATGACGTAATTCATAAGCGATAACGTGCTGCAGTAAAACCAGCATAAATTTAAATTTATTACCTCTCAACGTGAACGATATGATGAATGCCGAGTTTTGTTATAAAATATCAGTAGACATTAAGTTTAACGATGAAGCAGAATATAAGATAAGTAATAAATTCTGTTCAGATATATTATGATTATTGTTATGCATTATTCTTCGGGAAAGAACGTTGGGAGGTAGAGGAGTATTATATTCATTAGTATTTTATCAGCTATAGCTTTTGTGCCTATTTAATGAGGGGCGAGTTTACCTTTTATAATGTAGGTACGTTAAAAACTAAGGTTTTTGATTCCTAAGTCGACATACATCGCCAACAAAGAGCCGCAATGCTTTTTTCATTGTATGCTAATATACTAGTAGTTATGGTAATTCCCCTCCTCTCCCCTCCTTATATTATCTTAGGTACGTTTATGATTGGTGATACAATGAAATCTATAGACCGTCAAGAATCGTATGTTTCATTTGATTTCGCCCTACTGCTTTCTAATCTAACTGGGGTCAATTCAGTGTCTTGCCAGGACGTTTATAACTAAAGCTAAGTAACTTTTATGCCTTATAAATGCTTACATAATATACAGTCAAGCTCAAAATCAAGCAAGCATTAGCACTGGTCATACTAAAATGAAGAAAAACAATTTTTTTTTGGCATGTCATTTGACCCTTAAAGAACCTATTTGTAAGTGTTTTTGTATTCCTTAGTAAATTACAGGTTTAGTGCAAGATATCATTGGAACTGTCATCTACACTACAGTAGCTAATCGAAGCTCTTTTTAACGTCCTTTTTAACAGGTTCATTGCCGAAAACTCCATGCGGAGTCAGACGGTTATCGCGCGGAGTCAGACGGTTATCGCGCGGAGTCAGACGGTTATCGCGCGGAGTCAGACGGTTATTTCAAAACGGTGCCGCGAACTCCGCGCGGGTATTATTAACCGGAAGGGGGTAGGGGAACATAATCTATCTAACCTAAAAAACTCACAAACTTAACACAAAAAAGAAATTAGATCCTGGGTGAAAATTGACTAGCTTGGACATCGGCAATGAACCTTTTAAAAGAATTCTAATAGTTATGCTTTATGAATAAATGATTATTATCAATGCGTTATACACAATGCCTTTGAAATATTATATATAAATACAACTTTTGAAATACTTTGAAAATCAAATGAAGTAAGGATTAAACATATTTTTTGCTGGTAATGCGTAATGAGGCCAACGAACTCATTATTTGATGCATTTTGCAAATACATATTATATTATACCCTTATTGTATTTTGAATTATATAAAATAAACAACTTTATTATGTTCAACAGTGGTCAGATTCATCAAGTCAATAAAAAAATTGTAATTTAATCAACTTGCATACAATTAAACTGTCAATTGTTGCAATACCAGATATCATGGAAAACCTATTGTCTGGCCGCTCGCGTGTCGCTGCATCTCAATAGATTAATAACTAGATCAACCAGCTTAATTTTGAAACTTCTCAACACAGTGAAAAGACTCTATGTCGATCTATCGGCTTGACAACAATTTATCAGGTATAGGGCATCGCTTTACCAGCTCTTTAAAATACTGCAGACAGTATAGTCCGTTCGCCAGGTGGCGCTTATAAGACATTGCATAATAATAATGTCCTCCAGACCGATTCCGGACACGGCGGCCAATCTTAACGGAAACTGGCCATCTGCGCAGGAGATATTATAGTGCACAAGCGTGTGCGCAAACACAAGTGCACTCTCTGTTCCCTAACTCTCATGATCCGATGGGACGGTAATCCGACACGACCGGAGAGAGATCAGGCGCAGAACCAACGGCTTTACGTGCTTGCCGAGGCACGGGGGTGTCTAACACCGCCAACTGCCTAACTCCGGACTGCTATTGAGATTTCTTAACAGAAAAACTCATTATCTTTTTCTGGGCCCGACCCGGGATTCGAACCCGAGACCTCATGCACAGCAGTCGCATTCACTACCGCTGCGCCACGAAGGCAGTCGAAATTTGCATAACAGAATACTAAAGCGTTGCCTAATATTGGATCTCAATATCAAAGCAGTAAGTCGTTTACAGCTGTGCGCCTTTTACTTAGACCACGTGACAAGTTTACTCGACCCACAAAGGCACAGTTTATACACGCTGCTATCTTACAGAAGCTATTTTTAACGGCATGCTTGTCTTATCTTAATAACTCTGTTTAGCTTGTGACTTTTAATTGAGTCTTTTGTTGTGTAGCAACAAAAGACTCAATACTCGTGTCGTATACTGTAGTATATGACGAGAGCTTTGTTCTTTATGAAAGTCTAGGATTTAATATCCTGATGGTAACGTGTTCAATATTTTGAACTGTAAGATTTAATACGATGCTACGTGTAGCAATTTTTAACTATACAGAGTTGAAAAGTGATATACGTTGCTTTTAGATTACACAAAAGCATAAACACAAAAGATTTTTTTTTTTATTGTAGTAGCCCTTTAATTTTTTTCTTTAGTGTGATGTTATTATACTGTTAAAGCGACAAACAAGCTTAAGTCTAAAGGCTTTGTCAAAGGGTTAGCGAGTGCTTTTGATAATAAAGAGGGTTTCAAATACTGTGCTGTAATACAAGCTGTAGCGGCAAAATGCTTGTCAGATTAACCTATTAACCCCTGACTTGATACATCTATATATATAAAGGAAGATGTCCTGACTGCAGTCAGTCAGGCTCAGGCACAGTAGGCTGTGCGTTGTCTCTAAGTCAGTACTTAGAGACAACGCACAGCCTAAACCGCTGGTCGTAGGAACTTGAAATTTGGAGAGCATATGTGTTTTAATTTGTAGGGGTGTACTAAGAAAGGATTTTTTTAAATTCCACCCCTAAGGGGGTGAAATAGGGGGGTGAAGTTTATATGGAATTTGCTCATTTCTGGACTTATAAGTATAAAAATAGGTATACAAGTTATTGATTATAATTGAAAATGACCTGTGTAGGTAAAATGGACAAAACTCCCCCTAAAAAGGTAAAATGGGGGGGTAAAGTTTCTATGGAAATTTTCTCATTTCTGGATTTAGAAGTATGAAAATTGGTATATTGGGTCCTGATTACAAACAAAAATGATCTATGTAAGTGGAATGGACAAAACTCTCCCCTAGAGGGGTAAAATGGGGTAAAGTGTGTAACGAAATTTAGGCTAGCCGCTAGCGGTGATCTAAGATACTTTAATTTATCTTATAGACTACTAGACTCATACTGCATACGTAAAACAGGTACGCGAACGAAGTCGCGGGTAAAAGCTATAGGCTATAAATTACAAAAATAAAAGACACCCACGCGGGCGGAGCCGCTTGCAGAAGCTAGTATATGTATATGCCTTTATAAGATTCACAACTAAATTCCTGTATCCTAACTCATATTATAAAAGTGAAAATGAGTTAGTTTGTTTGTTTCTTTGTTACCTTTTCACGCCTAAACCACTGAACCGATCATTCTAAAATTTTGCATAAACGTTGTCAAGTGTATAGAAACGGACATAGGCTACGTTTCATCCAGAAAAAAATTACTGTTCCCAAGGAAAACAACAATAACGTTCTTATGATAATAGATGGCGCCACGTGTCTTCCGAATCATGATTGAATTATATTATTACAAGCAGAGTACAACCCTAATTGATTGTCAAATTCTAAATTAACGCGATAAATTAAAGGACAAAGAAAGAAAGACTTTACACACACGGCAACGGCGTATAAATCTGTACATGCCGCGCTAGTTCATATAGCTATAGATAGAAAATCAATCACTTGTTGCAACTTCATTCTCTAATGACACTGTCGCTATACAAGAACTTGCATTATCGTCACTATTTCTCCAAGAAAGAAAAGCGTTTGAATTTAACAAATATAGCAATTTCAAGCTGGTGAATATTATCGTTTATCTACATCTTGTAATCCAGTCATCAGCAAATATAAACGTCGTCTCAGTGACTCAGTTCGTCAGTGTGTAGACATCGTTAGTGCTGTCTGTCGAAGTGCCGACAGTGCAAATGTAAATAAAAATGACCAAGTGAGGGTAGTTGCCGATACCCCCACTTCACGAAGGCGCCGCTGAGCACACACTAGTCAACCCATGACCAAGTTCGATGCTAGTCGGTCAAAACGTTGGGATATAAATAGGTATTTATTACCTTTAAAGAAATATTAACGCAATGAAGACCCGTTGCCTAATATATTATGTATGTGTACAAATCGCAAAGTCCAAAAACGTTTATCATGCAAGTTATGCATAAATTTATTTACTTCGTCTCCAAAGCACATAGCAGTTTATATCCAATACTATGATTGACTCTCCTTGAGAAACTTAGCATTTTGTTTGTTTATGAACTATGGCACACTAATATACAACAGTAGATACATACATTAAATATAGGCGGATTGGATGTCCCCCGTAACACAGGATTTGCCTAGCTCGGGGGCCATTGATCACTGTGTTTTCTTGTTAATTCATGTCTCTAGTTCATTAAATCATATAATGTAAAATACACTGCATTGTACGTTTTTCCTGATGCCAATAAATTATTATTATTATTATAGACACAAATCGAAAATTGTATATCACTATATGATATGTTATAAACACATCAACAAAATCTTTTATATATATTTTTCAGTAAAACATTTCAAAAGAATATTTATGACGCTATTAGTCAACTGTATACTTGTATTTATCACAATTCAATATTTGCTACAAAATGCTCTGTGCTGTAATAAATGGTGTAAAAACAATTAATTATTGTATTTATTTTTTATTGACAAAATAAGTAAATTGTTCTAATTCTATAGAGATCCAGAAACAAATTTTTTTATGTCGCTAGGCGCTATTAAATAATTTGATGTTTCTACCTAATTTGTAAACTAGTGTTTTTTCCGATTTTTCTGATTTCCTAAGTTTGCATTTACTCTATGCCAACAGCAGCTCATAGATAATTTTTTTAAAGACTATTTTATTAAAAACTGTTCTAGATATAAATCCTGAGTCACTGAGGAATCTATTGACATTGAAACAACAGACACAGAACACTGAAACCGAGTTTCAGTGTTATTTGAACTATTAGTGGATCAAACCAATTTCTTCCACTACCCACAACGGTAGCAACTGCGGGGCAGCCGCATAAACCACACGTCATCCGTGCAATCGAAATCTGAAAAGCGTTACTAGATAAATCATTGCATTCAAACAAGTCTAACCATAAATCGAGGCTACATCACTATGACATGTTATAAACCCATCAACGAAATCCTTTATATATATTTTTCAATCAAACACTTCAAAAGAATATTTATGGTGCCATTAGTCAACTGGCTTCGTTAATTCCGAACTGGTTTACGATCGGCCATACACCCAACGTTTTCCGGCGAGGTCGGAGAACCAATAAATATGACAGACCGGGAAATTGGACAGAATTTCTGCTTATTCAGCGTCCGTTCGGGACCGTGTGTAGTTATTGAGAACCGACTGTACCTATTACACGTAACATACAGACCGACAAGTTACGAAAGCTTTCTCAGGATTTCAGTCTTGGTTATTGGACAGTATAGTAAATGAGTACGTGTTTTCAAAGGTTTGTGCACGAGCTGAGTAACCCATTTCTGTTTTCTGAACATCTATAGTTAATATTATGCTTATGAATACCTAAGAGGGTTAGACCACATGTCATAATACTCAAGTATTCTAATATTTGAGGGTGCATTACAAATATTCGACGCCGTTGACTCGATGGCACAGCGTTTGTGAATTCGATTGCTGTACTTGAGGTCTACCTACAGTTTGATTCTCGGATTTGGCAAAGTTTTATCTGGGTTAACGATCTAGATATTTACAATACGGAGTCTGAAACGATGTAGGTAGACGTTAATGGACTCGCTCTCTATTAAATGAGACATACAACTATGTTTGGCAATAATCTAGCACTCTTAGATTTCGGTTTGTCAAGATTTGTTTGGTTTTTATTTTATTTTATTCACGCTTTCGACGCACATAATACTTGGATTTATATATTTAACTAACGCACCTAGCAGACGCTGTCCTACCCGAATTTTAACTTAAAATAATAAATATCATAAAGCCCGATCACAACGCCACCTACTCAGCTACCTATAAACCGGTCCAGCCATTTAGGAGAAGTTCAGTGACATACGCACGTGTAGAAGAATCTATACATATCATAAAACAAAGACCCTCGCAGCGTCTGTCTGTCTATATGCGACAAACTCGAAAACTACTGAACGGATTTTCATGCAATTTTCACCAAATTCATAAGGAAAGTGAGTGATTCATAAGGAAAGTCTAGGTTATAATTTGCTAAGGTTTTATGAACAATAGCCACAAAGTCCTAAGTCATAAGTGATATCCATACATTAATATCTACCTTTCAAAAGCACTGCTACCAAACCATTACTCACTCTCCAATAATAAATTACATTAAAGTAAAACCCACTTATCGTACCTAGCTCACTTGAAATCTGAATAGAACTCAAAATCCATTACATTTTCAAGAGATATTCGGTGCCTCTATTCATTTACAAGGGCTATAGACAATAATACAATGTCATAAAACACGAGTGTTCCAATTTAAGCGACAAATTATATCTGTAGAGATAAAAGGCTATATTTAATACGAGGTTCATACATGTCACATTAAAATAATAAGCTTATGTAAGCTCCGCTTAGCGGCATGATTACAATACATGCTCATTTATGTTTCATAATGAAAATTAATTTTAGAGATATAATAAGCATTTACGCAGCTACTAATAAAGGTTGTTTAGATATGGTATAGAATAGAGGCTTTTATTTTATTCAGTTAAATTTTGAATTGCCTTCTGTGTTCTTGTCAAAAGCCCATTCTGAACTTAATTGTCACCTCGCCAGTCACGATCTTATCTTATCTTATCTTATGTGGGGGCCAGTCAGTACAGACCGGCGACACTTCGTCCCAGTGGGATCTTTTGTGTCGACACTCTCCCAATAACGACTGCCAGAGATGTTCATGGCAGCCGGGACCAACGGTTTAACGTGCTTTCCGAGGCACGGAGCAGGCGATAATTGTCAATCAATACGCACATAATTTCGAAAAGTCATATAACTTCTGAAAGTCAGAGGTGCGCGACGTGGGTTCGAACCCGAGACCCTCTGCATTGCAGTCTGTTGGTCTCCCCACTGAGCTATCGCTGCTCGCCAGTCACGATAGTAACAAATAACAGTTGTCATGGTTAATAAAAAACACATAATAATATTATAACACACGACTCGTGAATGATTTCTCGTCAATTCTCGTCAACAGCTCATACAAAGTGCCGAAATTACACATACATACAGAATTAATCTGTAGTTGTCCTAACCAGTATTATAAATGCGATTGTAAGTTTGTTTGTTACGCTTTCACGCCTTAACTACCCGACCAATCATTATGAAATTTCGCACACATATTATCAGGGAAACAGAAAAAGACAGAGGGTGCCTTAAGTTCAGAAAAAAGTACTGGTACTAAGCTAACCTTCATTTAAGCGAGCGAAGCCGTGTGCAAAATCTAGTGGGTTATAAATAAAATGACCTGTGATCTTATTTTGTAATCTTTCTAGAAATGATGTCTATATCAGAGAACACAACTTGCATAAACTACATCTAACTTCAAAGCAACTATAGCAAATCATTCACATATTGATCCTATGTATTCGCCCACCTATCAACATACGAAGCAAGTATTAACATGCAAAGTACGGACGAGGTATACATTTGAACTACTGTGGTATTCATGCAGTTTGGCTGAGACTGTAGTTTGTGTATCTGTACAACTGTCGTACTTTGGTACTCCAATATGAAAGTTTTCTTTTGAAAGGCAATGTGAATGGCAACCGACCAGATATTTGCACGACATTTTGATACCCTAACTAATATCATAAAAGCGAAAATGAGTTTGTTTGTTTGTTTGTAACCTTTTCACGCCTAAACCACTGAACCGAACATTCTGGAACTTTGGATATACATTGTCAGGTGTACAGAAACAGAAATAGGCTACCTTTCATCCCGAAAAAAATTACTGTTCCCGAGGAAAAAAACAATAACATTCTGATGATAATAGATGGCGCCACGTGTCTTTCGAATCATGATTGAATTATATTATTACAAGCAGAGTACAACCAGAATTGATTGTCAAATTCTAAATTAACGCGAGCGGAGCCGCGGGCAAAAGCTAGTAAGTCTATATTAGCTGCTTCTCGTTTTCCTTATTTTCTGTAGGATTTAATTAACAATGTCACGTCGTCTTACTATGTTTTTTGGTAAGTGGCTTCACCTTTCAAGCATATTGTGTGCTGAAGTTTGAAGAACATTGAATGACGAAACGGGGATTTTTACATTTAAAGTAAAAATAAACATATCCCACAGAAAAACAATATTTTAATCCAACTTCTAGCATAAAAGACTAGGGTTATATGTACCTATACATATTTCAACTGTTGGTAAGTACGTACACAGCCATTGACGTTGAATTAGCTTGATGACAAATGAAATAATCTTGACTGAGAACCTAACTTATTTTATCCAGTGACAACGTATACTCGACTCTAGTTCGTAGTATTCTTACTGGCCATGTATTGATACAATTCACAAGTATATTGTATTCATGAGATTGAACTTTAATATTGTTTCTTACGAAAGGAATTTACTTCTTAACTTCTTGAACGTCTAGTGATAATACGTAAAAAATAATTAAAAATTCATTGTGCAAACAATACACAAACGGAAAAATGTATGTGCGCTCGACAATTGACTCATTAACGAGTCAAGTGTGCAGCGGACATACATTTGTCGTTTTTTTTTTGATGACTCATTTTTGCGGACAGCTTATGTCCGCTCGACAGTTGACGGGTTAACCTATTAAGCCTGCAATACATGTTGGCCAAACGTAGGCCAACGCGAGCGAAGGCAAACTGATACAAGGCAAGTACTGCCGTCTATACGTGCGACAAGTTTGAAGAAAACCAATGCAAACGGCCAATGTAGACGAGCTTTGTAGAGCTGTCCACACGTTGGACGCTGTCAGTCTTTATTGAGCATTGAAACAATATGGACGTTGTAAAAGTTATTGCAGCTGCTTGTATTTATTTAATTATGGCACTCCAACGTCTTATTCACAATTGATGAGCGCATATAATTATTATATCGGTGCATACTGTAGTAGACTGTAAAAATAATACATTTTGTATGTATAACGTCGATGTTCGCCAAGCGGGAAATGGCAGCCGGACCAACATGTGGACGCTATTGGCCAAGCGCAGACCAACGCCTTTGATTTGTGTAGAAAAACCGACACCGCTCCGAAGTGAGACAAGTGGTCGCGAGCGACTGCGAGTTGTTACAAGCTATGCAAATTAAGCTCTATTATGCACTTTGGCGCTTGACTTCACTCGGCCAACCAGGCGAATGATACCAAGCACTGTCAAGGTAAAGAAAATAAACCGTCTATAAGTTGGTATTGGCTGTCGCTCGGCAACGTTGGGCCAACATGTATTGTCGGCTTTAAATCGCAGCAGCACATTAGCGGCCAGTCACAGTGTTTCCAATAACGTCTGGCATTCTTACAATAATAAATAATTGGCAAGCTGAGAACCTGGCCTGAGAACCAACGTATGTGTAAACAAACAAATTTTACCTTTCCATAATATTCGTATATCTATCATCTTGCTCAGCTCATTAGAAAACCTTTTTCAATTTAATCTGAAATAAGACCTCTACCGGGATAGCCCTATAAATATTAAAAACCCTTCATCAACGCTCGAACAATCAATGCATAACCATGTTTACAAACAGACGGCATTTGAAATTCCATAAAAAATTCGGTTCCATAACCGCTGTCAATATCGGGAGCAACCAAAGGGCCTTTGTTCACGAATTCACGATGCGTGCCAGTATGCGTAGGTATAATGTAGTAGTATCAACCGTCCCTGCGGGAACGACGATAAATATGTATGTATCGGATACAGAGCCGTCACCTGGGAGCCACATAATTGCTTTATAGTCCCAAATTATACATATTTATATCTGACTAGGTTTTGCGCGCGGCTCCGCCCGCGTGGTACCTACATCAATAAAAAGTAGCCTATGTCCTTCCCCAAGTTTTAAACTATATCTGTATCAAATTTCATCTAAATCGGTTGAGTGGTTTAGCCGTGAAAAGGTAACAGACAGACAGATAGACAGACAGAGTTACTTTCGAATTTATAATATTAGTAAGTATAGTAAGGATTGAATCGTTCTGTAAATGATGTTTTTAAAACGTTGCCTTTACGCCTATGGTACTCTGCGCTACATAAACTACGTAAACATCATCATGATCCTTTGCTCTGTTACAGCGTAAATGAAAGACAAATCAACAAATACGGTAACCCTTAAAATATAAGTTATAATTTGTGATAAGCAAACAATCCACTAATGACAATCCTAACTTCCTAACTAATATTATAAAAGCGAAAATATGTTTGTTTGTTTGTTACCTTTTCACGCCTAAACCACCGAACCGATCATCCTGAAATTTTGCATATACGTTGTCAGATGTACAAAAACGGACATAAGCTACCTTTCATCCCGAAAAAAATACTGTTCCCGAGGAAAACAACAAAAACGTTCTTATGATAATAGATGGCGCCACGTTTCTTTCGAATCATGATTGAATTATATTATTACAAGCAGAGTACAACCCGAACTGATTGTCAAATTCTAAATTAACGCGAGCGAAGTCGTGGGCAAAAGCTAGTATTTTATAATCCTTACTTCGTTATCCTTACTTCCTTATCCTTACTAATATTTTAAATTCTTCTTTTAAATTGTCTATCTGTCTGTCTGTCTGTTATCTTTTCACGGCTAAACCACTCAACCGATTTAGATAAAATTTGGTACAGATATAGTTTAAAACTTGGGGAAGGACGTAGGCTACTTTTTATTGATATAAGTACCACGCGGGCGGAGCCGCGCGAAAAAAGCTAGTCTTGTATAAATCGAATGTTACGGCGTTAACACTGGTGCCGAATAAAATGTAATGTCTGAACTGATTTTTATTACAAATTATTGTAAGCTTCATAGTTTTTAAGTTTGACGTTATTTATAAGTCAACTTAAATGATTTTTGCTTATAATTATTAATTATTGGTGTTAATATTTGCGCAAAATTAGCTTGAGGAAATTTTTAATTTTGCTCTGTGTGGCCTTAAATAGATTTTACCACTGGTACGTCCCAATCATCACCGCTATACATTAAACAATAGGTATATGTATAATATGCAAACATAAGATCGTTATTTACTATCTCCTACTCATATCCATAATATTAAAAGCAAATATATGTACTTCGTAAAATATATTAAGAAGGAAACATTAAGGCATTATTTTTATTTGATTTTATTTGATGTTTCAACTTATATCAATATCCACGTAAATACAACATAAAACAGTACTAACTAGATTTACTTATTAGCTACATTATTTTGTGTCAAAGAATCAAAATAGAAAGATTGAAGTGGCATAAAGCTTCTTAAAGCAAATTGAATTGCACGTAGGATTAAAACCTCTTAAGGATTATTTGCTCACTCTTCTTTGTTCAAAGTGACTTTTAGCAAAATATAAAAGCAAAACCAAAATATGGTAAAAGCGAAAAATATTAGTGATAAAAGCAGCTAAAATTAAATCATATTATTTTTAATGAAAACAAAAACGTCTGATGGGGAATGCAAAGAGTACATTCACGCAACAAAATCAAAACATAGCAGGCATCTTAGAGCAATTGAGAGAGCGACAAATGGTTTTAATGAAAGTAAAAGACGCCTTTCTTGAGCTACCCCATGCCCATCCGCGTTTCAATTAAATTTTTTGGTCCGTGCGCCCCATATTCCTATTTTTGTTGAACCTTTTTGTCTATTACTATTACGGTATTATTACACGACTTTTGTTGATAATTAAAAGCAAGCCATAAATATTTTTAGTACAATCAACCCCCATAGACTAGGGACAGGCAGGAAAAGGCTTTTTCATTCATTAATTGGGAATATAATATGTACTGGTAAACAATTGTTATATTATCAAATTATTTATATTTGTATGTGTTGTATTATGTTACGTATTCTTAAAAAGTTGTTATAGATATTTGAATAAACAGACGCTTTTAGGTACCCGTTTTAAGACACCAAGCATAATATGCTTGAATTTTTTTACCAAATGTAAAGGACTGAAATCGTTTACGTTAAATTTAATTCACTGTAGTATATTAAACACAGTTTTTAAATAAGAACGTATGCATTTGCAGCAGCGATAGCTTAGTGGGAGACCGTTACCCTGCCACGTAGAGGTCTCGAGTTCGATCCCTAGACACGCATCTCTGACTTTTTAAAGTTATGTGCGAATAAAATAGTTAAATATTGTTCGCCTAAACGGTGAAGGAAAACATTCTGAGAAAATCTGCACGTCTAAGACTTCTACATATCGTTCTCGAAGATATATTAAGTTTGTACTATGGCCTAACCCTTCTCACACTGAGAAGAGGTCCGTGCCCAGCAATGGGAGAGTTTAATACAGCGCTGATATTATATACCTATGCATTTGCAAGTTGCGTTTATAAATCACAAGATATCACAAAGGCAAATGTTTACATATAAATAGCACTTTCACGGTTAAAATATAAAAATAAACATAGCTTCAATAAAAAAATCGAGACACAATGAGAATTCATTCGAGAATAATTACTTAGTAGCTACTTTAAAAACCTTCGAAACCAATTAAAACAATACAGAATTTTTATTGCATTACTTTTCCAAATTCAAACTCAAACAAGTACTTATATAAGCAATAAGAAACGTTAATTTCGTCTCTCACTGGCCGCTGGGACAGAAGCCTTAAGTTAACGAACCACCTTTGTATTCTTTGAAGTTTTCACCAGCAGGGAACGTGAGGCAAATTCACTTAATGTAACCAATTAAATGACCCAAAAACCTCTCTACGAATTATATTATGTGTTTCGTAACTTCAGTAATAGAGAACAATTTTCCACGATATAATTTCATATAGTAATTGTTATTGCGAGTTGCTCGAGTAGGGTCCTCAGAGAAATGTACGCAGAATTTTTTGTACCGTTCAGTTTTGCTTGCCGAAACCGGTCAAAGTACACGTGGCCACGAAAAAATAATGGTTCGCAGTTCCCTTTGTGCAACTGTCGGTCGCGTCAAAATGAATAAAACGAGAAAAGAATAAAGATCGAATGCCTTAACGCTATTTTTCTCTTTGGCTCCATAAATAACCTAAGAATATAGATGACACGGTTTCTGCCAACTCATTTATACAATTTCTTATACAATACTGCGATCAAGGAATTCTTTCCAAGAATTATTGCTTAGTCACATCTATTTAAGAGGTAAGGTCCAGACGTTCGATTCTATAAGCCTCTCGGTACCGTATTTGAACGCATAATTGGTGTGGGCGGGATAACATAAAGCCTATCAAATCGAATATTCGGGCCGAGTGCTCGTGAATAGGCTACCCGCCTGATTTTGTTGCTGGAGGGACTAAAAGGTATGTATGTATGCTTCGTGCGTGGAATATGAAAGTCTGGCCTAACTTTAGCCGTTGACTATGGACTGAATTAGTTTTGTCTTCATTGGTGCAACCTTTAGCAAAATTAAGACAGTAATAATAAAAGCGGAAATACTAGCCTACTACTGAGATCATAACATAGACGTAAGAAATTTAACGACAGACTGAGAGAGAGAGACTGTGAGATTTGTATGGTGTAGAGTTATGCCCATACAGCACTAGTCAACACAAATTTTCCATAAGGAAAAACAACAAAAAACAGCGGTTACTTGTGAGTGAAAATCATTGATGTACGCTAATGGAATTTCCCAAAATAACTCTGTTCGGAGAAATGTTTTTTTAATACTTTACTCGTCTTTAATAGTTTTCTTCTAAAGCTTTTTCCAGATCCTGCGATCTAGATTTGCCAATATGTTAGCGATGGATGGCAAACTCTGCGTTTCGATGCGAGCATAATTGACTTTTGCTTACTTTGAGCCTGGTTGATTGAGCATATTGACTGATTGGTTTATCATATCGATTTTATAACAAGCTTTCATGAACTGCAACCACCTCAAGTGCTAGCTACTGCTAGTTTTTTTAAGACATCTGCCGCATAAGACGTTATAGCTATGTCGCAGAAGACTTTATAAATATACCTTTTCAAATAGTTCCTTGGAGCTCTTTTGTTAAACAGACGTTAGAAATATATCTTTCTGTACGCTTATTTGTTGTAAATATTGATTCTCAGTAAGTGAATTATTGTAATTCTTATGAGAAATAAAGTTCTTTAACCTTTGGTAGCACTATATTGGTGAATGAAGAAAATGTTACTTTCTACTAGCTAAAATATAATAATATTATTATCACATACGCACAACACCATTTAGCCCAAACTAAGCAGAGCTTGTACTATGGGTAGATAATGAATAAACATAGGTACATATATAACTTCTTTTTGTAAATACTTACATATTATACATAGAAACACCCAGACCAAGACAAACATCCATGTTCATGCACACAAATGTTTATTTGTGCGGGAATCAAACCAGCGACCTCAGGCGTAGAATTCTAATAATACATATTAGTTCAATAAGCTAAAGCAAATCATACATGAGAAAAGCCAGATTTAGAGCAAATAATCCATTAAAAGTTATGTAATATATATAGCTGCAGATTTTCCTCAGTACACAGAATTCTAAGCTACACAGAATGCGGAAACTGAATGGGTACTTCACTAAACTCAACATATACACATTGTCCCAAAGACACATTTACGTATTCTATTTGTGAAGAGAACATTATATTGTAGTAGAATCGGAATGTGTACACAGATGTTCTGAGTCTTGAGTTCTTTAGTTCATTACAGTGTGACAGTAAGCGAATACCGTAGCCTATGTGCACTTGTGCATTGCTAACCCTGAGGTGAATAAATCCTAACTGATATTATAATAAATAAAAAAGTTTATTGGCAACGTTCACTCTATTTTTATAAAACATATCCTAACTTAATATTATAAAAGCGAAAATGAGTTTGTTTGTTTGTTACCTTTTCACGCCTAAACCACTGAACCGATCATCCTGAAATTTTGCATATACGTTGTCAGGTGTACAGAAACGGACATAAGCTACCTTTCATCTAGAAAAAATTACTGTTTCCGAGGAAAACAATAATAACGCTCTTATGATAATAGATGGCGCCACGTGTCTTTCGAATCATATTATTACAAGCAGAGTACAACCCGAATTAATTGTCAAATTCTAAATCAACGCGAGCGAAGCCGCGGGCAAGTATTATATTTTATAAATAATGCGAGTTTATTGGCTTGTTTATTTGTTACGATTTCACGCCTTAACTACTCAACCAAACATCATGAAATTTTGCATACACGTTGACAGCGGAACAGAAAAGGATAATATCCTTTTCTGTTCCCCTGTCAACGTGTATGCAAAATTTAATGATTTACTTTTCCAGGTTACTTTTTTCTGCATGAAAGGTAGTCTATAATATAGACTACCTTTCATGCAGAAGAAGTTTTAGAAGAAAACTATTAAAGACGAGTAAAGTATTAAAAAAACATTTCTCCGAACAGAGTTATTTTGGGAAATTCCATTAGCGTACATCAATGATTTTCACTCACAAGTAACCGCTGTTTTTTGTAGTCTATAATATAGACTACCTTTCATGCAGAAAAAAGTACCCTGACCTAACCTACTTTTGCAAAAGAGAAGCAAAATCTAGTCAAAGATTAACCAAGTTAGGCATGTGAGCCGTTGGAACTTTTGAACACCAAAACGTAGTCACAATGATATTAAGGCTTGTTCAAACCTAAGAGGTATTCGCTACCGTCTGCGGTAGAGAAAACCGAGTGGATATGCAGTAATATTACTGTTCACACCAAGGTGGATTTCGCTATCCTTGTGGGTAGAGTTGATACTAAATACCTGTGCGAAACCCGCGCGGCAGGCACTTCTACCCACAACGGCAGCAAATACCGCTCAGGTCGCTCTAGCCGCGGAACTTTATACTAAATACCTGAGCGAAACCCGCGCGGTATATACCTCTACCATCAGCGGCAGCGAATACCACTCAGGTTTGAATAGGCCTTTATTCTTACATTGGTTTAATGTGTTGTATTTCTGTTCTCCGTCGAGCTACCAATTTCCTACCGTCAGAGCGTCGCCATAATAATAATAATAATTGGCAACGGACGCCTCTTCTACTATACATTGATTAATTTATGTTAAAATAAAAACTATGTCGTTAGTATACTTGTGAGACCACAATAACACTTGAATTTGTAACCAAATATGAGCTAGTTACGATGTAATCCTAACTAATATTATAAATGCGATATAAGTTTGTTTATTTTTTACGCTTTCACGCCATAATTATTCTATCGTTCATCATAAAATTTCACACCTTTCTTCCAGAAAAGTGCGATATTTCATTTTATTTTTCCCGAGCGTATCCGCGAGCAAATGTTAGTTTTCCAAAAACCAAAATTTCCCAGAAATAGATGAATAACAAGCTTCACTTAAGTGTATAATGAAGTACCTCATTTAGAGCCTTTACGATAAACTACTCAATGAAAGATAACTAGACGATGCTTATTTACTTTCTCGCTTTCACCAAAACTAATGGGCGTAACTTAATTCGCAGACGTAGACAGCTCAAAATCTATCTATTTACGATATACTAGTTAACTCGTTTGATCTTCCATGTTAAATCAAACTTCGAAGGAAGTCGAATCGTGATCGGCAATTTACTCTAACATTCAGTCACGTGCCAATAACAAATTTAAAACGCCAACGTTTGCTTTGCCTTTTACATTTTAAACATCGAAGATATTTTTGATCGCACCCCTGGGATCGGATATTTGAAATAAGAAATATCCTCACGTACAATTGAAGTTAGCGAAATGCTAAGTAAAATAGGAACGCAACTTCCTTTCAAGATACAAATACAAATTTAGAACGAATTTTTCTTTTCGTGTATTCTTAACGTGCGTCCAAATCCGCTTTTGTACTTAGAGTAGTAAGGCATCTTAGGAAAACGATAACAGACTTTACTTCTTGTGCCTGTTTATTTTCTTTTGATCTCCTCCTCCTCGCGTCGTATTCCTCATTACTGAGGGTCGTGACAGACTTTACTTCTTGTTCCTGTTTATTTTCTTTTGATCTAGTTCACCGCTTTATTTTTTATACCAATAGCCTGTGGACGTTTTAAATGCTGGACTACCCAATACCTAATGCTTGTAATAGTGATGTATTTAAGTGTTGCCATAACGCAAAAAAGGTGACCATGGCTTTTTTTAAAACACACTTGTCTAAATCTTTGCTCTCCATTGTATGTAGCTTAAACAGATAATATTCAATAGAAAAGTCGAATTTAAAGTATGTAGATCGTAATAATTCAGCTGACAACAGAGTTTAACTTTAAGATAGTTGGCTGCAATCTTTTCTAGAACAGAGGCATTATATATGCTGCTTAAATTGTACAGCGACTTCTTCAATGCCATACATGTATTATTTAATCAATATTTACTTATATCCTTATATTGTTACGATTTAACGCCTTAATGACTAGAGTGATCATACTGTTAAGGGTTCAGAAAATGACTTACGGTATTCGGAGAAAGTACTGTTACGAAACGAGCTAAGCCGCGGGCAGAAGTCAGTAAACTATAATGGCTGTATTATGTAAAATATATCACGTATAGTCCGCACGTGCTATACTTATCTTTGTAAATAGATATACCTACAAAGCATAAGTTTTTAATATTTCAAATTCAAGCATCTTTTAACCCGCACTTCATATTTTTGAAGAACTTAACCAATTTGGTCAGGTGGTCAGCATTGTCCTTTTAACTGTTCTCTCTTAGCACTTTAATTCGCATACGCCCGATAAATCCTTTTAGGTACATTTCATTCATCCTTTCTACGTGATCGAACGACCGATGTGCACCTAAACCAAATCTGACCGCTACATTTTCTTCAATATCACAGCGATTTATTACTTAACTAGCTGTCCCACGCGGTTTCACCTACCTTTATGATCACTGTTCCGTTTCCGTCACTTGTGGCGTGATTTTGAAGGTAGCTTTCTAATTGTGAAATAATTTTTTAAATCGGTCCATTAGTTTTGATTTTATTCATCCTAATCCTAACTAATATTATAAATGCGAAAATGAGTTTGTTCGTTTGTTTGATACGCTTTCACGCATTAACTTCTCAACCTATCAACATGAAATTATGCATACACGTTGTCAGGGGTACAGAATAGGACATGAGTACCTTTCATCCAGAAACAATAACTGTTGTAAATTTAACCTAACCTAACCTTCATTTACGCGAGCGAAGCGGCGTGTGAAAACTAGGAACAAATAAAAATACAATTTTTTTATCTTTATAATATCTGTATAAATGTTTAAACCCTGTAAGTAAGCCCAAACTGTCGATATAATAAAATGAAAGGTTACTTTTAAAACATTAAAATGGATTCCAATCGTATTATACAAAACGGAATTATCACATAAAATAAATGTGTACTTCAAAAAGGAAAGCCGATGGCCATTTTTGTGTATCTCTTCACTCTATTTAGCAATTTTGTTTCTCATCTAACATAAATTCTAAGCCAGGCTTAAATTATGTAAAATACACATCATTCATACATGTCTGAGCTCACGGACGCTTAACATATCAATATTTAATAAAAAGCAATACACTTAAGTGCTGGCAAAGGTTACCATAGCGTTGAAAAGTTTATTCGTATTCACACGGCTGAATCTTTTGAAGTGCTTATACGTATCTTTGTTACAAAGCCTGTAATATCGCTCGTATACGATTCTTTATGAAGTACGTGTACCAAATATTATTTGAATAAATTATTAATAGATATAATAAGAATGAGATACTCATTTTTAGTCTTGTATTCATTTATATATCTTTTTTGAAGTTGTTTTTTATATTGGCTATAGCGCCAAGTGTTCTGGTTTCGGATCCCACACGGAACAAAACTTTGTGTGAAACGATTGTTCCGAGTCTGGGTGTTTTATGTGTCCGTTGTTTGAATGTTTGTAATGTCCCCCGCGACACAGGCATTATTTCTAGTGCGAGAGTAGTATTTAAAAAAAATAAGAAAAATTAAAGTGTTTCAGTTTTTTGGTCGGCCTTATTCTTCATCTAAACTTATTCTATTCCTATGTTACAAATAATCGGAATGAAAAACAACGTGAGTATTATATATTCAATAATTTTTGCGGACTATATAGAGTACTTTCATGTAGATAGCTGGGATCTTGTTAATCTACTACTTACTGACTAAATGCCATAGTAGTATTCAATGTAACTGCTGTTCTTGAGGTGTCTGGTTCGCGAGTGTGGCACAGCGTGATTGGCTTTTTCTGTCAGGCAATACCCAGTAGCAGCACGGAGCTTAATAATGTGCCCCGTAGGCAGCAATAAGTTTACCCTTTGTTACGTAGGTCGTAAATCCATAATTGGCAAATTGAGGGTGTATACAACCATGTCTTTTGGCGATATGAGACCGTATATGTATGTTCATCTGTAATTAATAGCTTTATTTTCTACTAAATTTGCCCACGGCCCCGCTCGTGTAAATGTAGATTATGTAAATTTTCTATCCCTCGGTTACGGTACTTTTTCTGGATGAAAGGTACCTTATGTCCTTTTCTGTACCCCTGATAACGTGTATGCGAAATTTCATGATGATCGGTCGAGTAGTTTAGGCTTAAATGCGTAAAAAACAAACTTACATTCGCTTTATCATATTATTTAGGATACCTAATTATAAGTCAGGAATAAAAAAATAAAAAGAACCTTCGTTTCTTCGTAATGACTGTTTTTTTGTTTGTTTAAGTTTCATACAAAAAACAATGAAGAGAATCGAATTTTGAGTTTGGTAGTTATCTAAAAATATAACGTTGGTACTTGACATCCAGCGTCTATCAGCAGAAACTAAGTTATGGTTGATAGTGTGAACCGCGTAATTTATGTTATGTAATCTATTAAGAAAATAAAATCATGTTGAGCATACTCAAACACACTTTCAAACTGTAGAGTTAACAGTAAAAAGTTCAAACAAAAATATAATAAAGCATAATAACCATAAACTAGACTTTTAACAAGATATGAGACATACTGTCTCACAATCTATACAAATAAATAAAAATAAATTGAAGTGTCTGTTTCTTATGTCAAAATAACAGCTTTTTATCTAATGCATATGAAAGTATATAAGGTAACTATACGAAAACAACTATTTTTAAAATTGTTGTCTGTCTGTCTGTCTCTCTGTTTGTGCCGGCTAATCTCCGAAACGGCTGAACCGATTTTGACGGGACTTTCACTGGCAGATAGCTAATGTTATAAGGAGTAACTTAGGCTACATTGATTTTAGAAAAAAATAGGGTTCCGCGGAGACAAACACTTTTTAGTGAAAATCTACGCGGACGAAGTCGCAGGTAACAGCTAGTTTCTTAAAAGAGTGATTGTAAAGTTAATCGTATTACTCTAGTAGCCCTCTCATAATGCTAGCTTGAATTAAGTGCCAATACAAAATGAAATTCGCAATACTAACACGTGCGAGCACACTAAAAGGCACATTTAACCTTCCAAAACTCGATTTCAGTTCAATGTCATTATTCGTCTCGAAAATTGGCTTTTTCTCAATTATTTTTAGGTCAGCAGTCTCCAAACACAATAAAGCTGAGTCGTGAAGATCTAATCTTTTGTTATTGACGCTAAAATCAATTGTGGATTTTGTTTGATCGAATAAAAATTGTATAAAATTGTCCGTAGTAGTGTGATTTTTAATGCTACTAATATTTTATGAAGTTAAGATTTTCGTACATACATATTATATGTCTGATATTAAAAGCCTTAAAATGTTGTTATGTTTATTATTCGAATAAAGACACATTGAAATTAAATTACTTTTTTTAGTAACATTGCTTATCGTTTTGGATCTGCACGATCACCACTACGTTTTTGATATCTCTACTATCACATTTTCAATTTTGTTATTTGATTTTGCTAAAAAGTCCTATCGTGTTGTATTGTTGGTTGTTAACATAAAGCATAAGTCCACGCAGCATGTTACATTATGTCATGTCATATTATTGTAGTATTACTTGGGTCTAGTCATTACTACTGATTGATTGTTTGTCTTTGTTTCACTTCTTACCACTAAACAGACCAGGAAACTCTGTAACTGGTTTAAGTATAATCTACGATCTACGATAATCCTAGTGTTTAAGGCGTTGCTCAATATTGCTAGTGCTATCTACTTTCTTATTCATGTGCTTAGAAAACAAGCTGTTGAGTTTCTAATAAATAAATAAATAAATATTTACATAAATTATAATAATTCGATATAATTTTAAATCATTTCATTTTTGGCAACTAATACACAAAATGGCTGTTATAATATTTCTTAAAAGGATAGGAAACAGTTTAATTAAATAAATTGTATTTGCTCGTAACCAAAAAGACATCAGCGAAGGCTTCATTGACTACGTCATACTCTAAAATACTCCAAAAACCTTCACGTTTCTAGTAGGTAGCATAACTTGTAGGAGCATTCGTAAACGGCATCCTAAGCAATTACTAACTTAATATCTATTTTGGCGTACTGCCCGCTGCGTATGTAATGGTACACTGGCGGTCGAGAAAATGTATGCATTTTGACTTTATATTCGGTCATTAATATCAGCGAGAAAATAGCCTAATAAAGTCAGCCGAAATGTAGTTGTTTTAGTTAATTATTAGCTTTGCAAGTTTGGGGTTTGAAATAAAAGCCAAAATTACACTGGTAACTTTTCTAGTACAAATACCTAGCCTTTTCCTCCTCAGGCAATATGCGTTAATTTATGTTTGTACATGAATAGCTTTATAGTCAAGACTGTAGTTCAGATTATAGTTTGACCGGTTATAATACTGGCAACTCGGGTAACTCTGGTTGTTTTGATGTATAAATAGATGTGCCCGCGGTTTCACCCGCATTTATCGTTACTGCGCCGCCCCCGTGGGTCGTAGCGTGATGCTATATAGCCTATAGCCTTCCTCGATAAATAGGCTATCCAATACTAAAATAATTTTTCAATTCGAACCAGTAGTTCCTGAGATTAGCTCGTTCAACTAAACAAACAAACTCTTCAGCTTTATAATATTAGTATTGATATGTATGTATTAACAAAAAAAAGTATATATATATGTATGTTTATCTATTGTCTGGTACCCATAGTACAAGCTCTGCTTAGTTTGGGCTAGATGGTGTTGTATGTATGTGATAGAATATTATTCAATGACCTCAGCTTCTAGAACCATCGATACAGCAGTCTGTCCACCTACCACCCCTAGTTTGGACCTCTCCTATTACCAGTGATAAGAATCTTTATAACTTAAAATTCTAAATGCAGCGCTAACCCCAAGTACAGACAGACCTTATTTATACGCGAAGATGATTTACATTTCAACTGGAGACCAGGTACACCTGTCGTCTCGTTTATCACTAAGGTTAACAATAATTCAACTAATTCGAGAATAGTAATCATTCTCATATAAATTTTAACAAAGTTTTTCTATATAGGGCGAATTAGAATATCTCTACTCTCTTAAAATTGCATGATCAATTTTTTTTTTATTTCGTTTTAACCATACATATGCTTAAGTTAGTTTGTGGAGTCTCCTTTTAAGCATTTAATGCCTGTGTTAGGAGGCTCCGCTCTTCCATACCGTAAAATTATATTCTATTGTAGACTTATTTTATTAAAATATACTTATATAACATCTATTTTTATTTATGATGCTTTGCAATAGACTGATTCATCACTGATGACCCTCCGTCTTGGTGATTGGGTTAACAACAACATAATAAGATATTTGAAATAATTTTTGCTTTGTATTTTTTCCTAAGTATGAAAGTATGGGGTCAGTATGCATTCCTCTAAATCACACGCTTAATTAAGGAATTAAGCGTGTGATTTAGAGGAATTACAAGACAGAACTTTAGCTAATGCTATTATCACAATATTAAATACTCATGTTAACATGTGTTTGGTGCGTTTCAACTAAACACATAGTACACATAGTACCTCTTCTCCCTAGCTTTTATTATTCCCAAGTCACTTGGGGTTGGCTTTCTAGTCTAACTGGATTTGACTGGATATCAGTTTTTACAAAGAGCGGCTGCCACCTGACCACTGCTACCCGAAGGCTAACGATACCCTAAGACTAGGCCAGTGTCAGGATATTAGAGGGCACTGACTTCTCAATAACGACTGCCATAGATGTTCATGGCAGCCGGGACCGACGGCTTAACGTGCTCTCCGAGGCACGGAGCAGGCGATAATTGTCAGTCAATACGCACATAATTTCGAAAAGTCATATAACTTCCGAAAGTCGAAGGTGCGTGACGTGGGTTCAAACCCGAGACCCTCTGCATTGCAGGCTGTTGGTGTTCCCACTGAGCTAGTACATTCACCTATCCCTAAATATATATTACGGCAAGGTCAAGTACACTGCCTAACAAAAACCGATTCTATGTTTAAATACTTATTATGAATAGTTAATTTCCAAAGAGCCTACTTGATTTTAGTAAAGTCCGTATCAACCAAAAATATATCTGGAATTACACATCTGAAGACTTACTACATACATTTATAATATTGTAAATCTTCTGATAGCCATTATTAGTGGAAAGAGTCCGAAATATGAACTTATATTAACGTCATACAGAGAGGTGCAGGACCCCTGCTTAAAACTGGGATTTTGTTTAATATCGAGCAGGATGCTGCTTAAAGGATCGGTAATTCATAAGTAACAACTTAATATTGCAAGCGTAATCAGCTACCCATTTGCCATATGCTTGTATATTGGCATAACAATAAAAAATAAAAGGAATAAAAATTTTGTATCTTTTATAAACTTCAAAATACTTTATATTGACAGTTCTCGAAGCACTGAATCTTGAAATTTCAATATCTAAAATCTTGTTAAACTAATCCATAATAAAAAATATTACTTTTCATATAAATATGGAAAATTGAGAGCATTACAGACAGCGTATTGAATATGAAACTTTCTAATACAAGACTGAATTGGTTTTAGCGAGATTGTTTTATAAAATAAAAGTGTTTTCACAAACTGAATACGAAGAGTAGATACATCTGCTGACGCGACACTTGAAACGGAATGAAATGTGTATTTTCAAAGTGTACACTTTTGAATGGCCAGCAGTGTATATGAAGCGAGGGGTAATATGCTAAAGTAGAGTAATATCAGTAAATATGTCGGACCGTGTATGACTGCATACAATTTAATAACGTTATGAAAGTAAAATTGCACTTACTATAGCTCCTCTCTGAAAATAAGTCGTTGAGACCTCGTTGAAATCTTACCTGAAACATAAAGTACTAGATATTAAATACTGAAGATGGATAGCAAAAATTAGTTTGGACTTTACAGAGCTCTCTATGGCACTTTGAGAAATTGTTTTGCTATACTTTCCTTTTGTAATTGGATTTATGATGAACTCCTTACGAGTTTAAATAATTATTATATTCTAGAGCTTAAAAGATTTTAAATGAGAATGTTAGTATTTATATTATATGTAATAGTATTATATTCGATATAATGATGCGACTTGAAAAGAGCTTGCTTTTTTGGGTCACTAAGGTTTTGATGGTATTTATAAAATCGCTCTAAGATTTTAAACCAGCCTGGATATTTAGAAGATCTTTTAACAACGTGAATTGACTGATTCCATAGAATGATTCCTTTGGTTATCAATTCGGGTATTCTTTGTATAATTATATTACAGCAAAGCGATGTTCGTGATATAGCAATTATTTCTAGGTGTAGGAGATGGCGTTTTTAAGAATAAAAAGGTATCAAAGTTACACTATCTGTCTTAGATCCGTCGTACGTCATAGACGCTTTACGATTCATTAACAGTTTATCAGACAAAAGGAAACATATAAAGGCTTTCTTTTGTAGGATCGCCAAAAAGGAATACACTTCACACGCTAATAACTCCTTGTGCTTCTTCAATTATTCGGGAACACAAAATGCAAAATATTTTGTTTCCAATGCTTCGGTAGATCACGCATAAGACATGTGCCGTACATAGTGTAAGATAATAACAACTAACAGCCCTAATCAGACTACTGATGCGGACTGCATCCGAATGATAAAATCGAATAAAGTTATCGCGATATATACTCCACATGGTCAAAGGCACTGCACGGCAAGTCTTTCGCACTTTACTACATATTATAAAACAAATAGATATACTCAAAAACTAATGAACGGATTTTCAGGCGATTTTCACCAATAGACAGAGTGATTCAAGAGGAAGATTTAGGTGTATCAATTGTTAAGGATTTGTACTATCCGTGCGAAATCGGGATGGGTCGCTAGTAATATTTACAGGGTTGTCAACACTTCAACATTACTGATCAAAACTTTTACTATTCCATGTCAAGCCGACTAGGAGTCAAAGCAGTCGCCACGGCCGAAAACGGTCGGATCGATCATTATCATTCAATGTGACCTACCTCATATTATAATGTTTGGAGATACCTATGCATTCACTTCAACCTTGTAGAGAATATCATCGTCTGTGTTAATACAAACTTCATACAAACGAGCCCGATTCATTTTAATAACGTTTACGTACGTAATTGTTTAAACAATGCATGCGCAATCATCAAACTGGTAAATTGGTTAGTTGAGACTTTGCAATTCAAATGAATTTTGACCTTATACTCCTAAGAGGAAGGTTGATTATTAAATTTAGATGATGTTTTTGAGTGATAGGCGTCATTACAGAAAGCCCTTGAGGCTTTTTGGCTAAAGATTATAATATTTAGGACCCGTTTTGACATTAATATTGAAATTGAAATATACAAAAAGTGAAAAAAAAGTGGAAATGTTCGTTACTTTATTTTTAAAAAGCAGTCCTGTCCTTTCAGTTAGGCATACAGTGCAAGTTCATATTACGTTATGCGACGAAGTTTTTTTTTGGTGAAATGACAACTCTGCTCTTGAAATAATTTCTGTATCACGGAGGACTTTACAAACATTTAAACCACAGACATAAAGGACATCCAGGCTCGAAACAACCATTTGTGGATCACACAAATTTTTGTTCCGTGTGGGATTCGAACCCACAACACTCAGTGCAGTGGCAGTGGCAAGGCGACCACTTAAACCATTACTCCATCAGTCAAAATAGACTTGTGACAAGGTAATCTCTGAATATTATTTTGAGAAAACAAATACGCCGTTGTCAGCAGTCATTCTGCGGCCATTTCTTAATTTGTTTTTGTTATCTGGATTTTGGTATTTTCTGCTTCTACTCTCTCTCTCTCTCTTTCTCTTCCTGTTCTTTTATGCATCCCACATCTGCTTTTACTATATTATCTATATAATACTACACCTAAAGACCATTCTTAAAACTTGCAGTTGACCGGTTATAAGTACTTAAAGAGGACAAATACAACCATCTACTTCAACAACCAATACGTTGTTCCGGACCTCACATCGTGCTTTGTAGGTCGATAATTTATTAAGCCATATTTTATCAGAGCGCTTGTGGTTGACTGCAGACATGGCTGGAGTAAAAACGCTTCTGAAAAGAAAAGAACGCCACTATTTATGCTAGCGTTCTTTTTACAGAATTTCTCCAAAAAATTGGAAATGAATTTGGTGTTTGGATTTTTGTAACTAAATTATGATGAAGGCCCCACGCTATTAGAGTATTTCTGTATTACCTTATAGTCTGTTAATTCTATAAAATAGTAGATATTTTTCAGGATAATCGTTTTTTTCTTACGTCGTACAACGGTACACTAGAGGGCGCCTATCATTATAATTTTGATGGGCAATAATAACATCTCCAAGCATGTAGAGCCCGGGGCGAGTAGTTATTACATAAATATTACTTAGAGGTCTTAAATATAATATTATTTTCCCAATTATAATTTAAATAAAGAGCATTGCGTCTTCATAATAGAAAAAAAAAACATACAGAAATATATTTATAAGTAAAACTAAACTAGTCAGAATCTTATAAACCAATAAGAACATACCTTGAAAGCCAAACATTTACCTTCTTAAAAATATATATGTATATATATTCTACCACATACACACAACATCATCTAGGCACTAAGGTAAGGTACTCCTTAAAATATTGGTTGCCACGATAAAGGTCTAGTTCAGTACATCGCCTCAAGCTATATCAGCTTAGCCGTGTCAATAAAGATTTGTTCATCGAGTGAAAAATTTAAATTCACCCTCGATATTGCTCCAGCTTTGGAGAGAATACACAAAAAAGAATATCCGGATTTCATTGAACGCTAACAAACTTATATTTTGCGGTTCTGAAGTTAATTTCCAACCACATCTCTTTACTTTGTGTGTGTTTTTGAAGCGCAAACAAAGTTTGTCGAACAAAGCCAAATTACGCCTTTGTCTTTTAGTAATAAGGCCGAAGAAATTCAAAACACGTTGTTTTCGACGTGAATGTAAGTTTATAAAGCTGCATTGAAATGTTTTCAAGATTTCCATTGCTATTATATATTGGTTGTATCTACTGTTCTTGATAGACAAATAAAAGTTACGGTTTCTCATGAAATTTAGTCTACAAGCTGGTTGAGAGCATCGTTATCGTAGATAGTTCGCAAAATTTAAGAGAGATTATAAGTCGAGTAAATTGTGCAAAAATCACTTTCACATCATAATATAAAAATTATGATTATATTTAATATGATACAGCCATTTAATTCTAAACAGTAAATCGCTTCTTGCTCGAATTAAGCTATAGAATACTGCGAGCTAGAAAATTTGCTAAACTCAATCAGACTCGTAGGACAGAGAGACATTTACACAGCCCGTCAAACACATGACACATTGGACGAAAATATGATATCGCAGTACCATAAAATTGAGCGTGTCTAGAAATTGTTTTAGTTATTGATAGTATTTTTTGCTCACAACAATCTAGCAAAATATAAAAGATAACTGAAGCCCTATATCAATTCGGTACTAAATTATAACCTTGACAACATTTTTACTACATACATAGGCTTAAGCTTATATTCTCGAGGCAGTAGACAGAGATATATCACAGCAACATTAGGCCAACAATAGTTTTAGATCCCACGTGCTAAGATGCAAGTTTTTGTGGTTTACCAGGCAGTGTCAGTCTTCATACTGCTTGACAGATAAAACCCAAAATCAATTTTCCCGACCTGGGATCAAACCCATGTACCTTACACAGCGGTGGCATTCACTACCATGACGTCATTGAAGCAGTCTTAACTACTAGGTATCATCAAATAATATACGAAAACACCACTTATTACGCGAACGTCTAATTAAAACACTAATAAATCTGCCAGCTTTTATTACGTTTTATGGACGTATAATTACCCACGATTTTTGGTGGCAGGGAAATTAGCTAATAAATTTTCACCTTATAGGTTACCGGGGGTTGTAAGCCCGGGTTACGGGCGGTTTTAATAAGCCTCCTACCATCTTCGGGTGAATGCATAATTCATAATACAACATACATATATTATCGCCGTTCATAGCTGAAGCGATAATCACGAAGCGGTAGAATTTCGAAGCTTGGTGCCGAATATTTTGATATTGATTTAGAGCACAAGCATTATGTAATACCTAAAGTAATTATTTTCTGCTTTTCTGGTAACAAAGTTTGATATTTTGAAGTTAGCAATGGCAGGAGCTGTGTAAATGTTTTTTGATCAAATAGGAGTTGTTCTGAAAAAAAAGTTAGTTGCTAAAAGTACCTTAAGCCGGAAAATATGGTTTATTTTAAGAGTAGTCAAAAAACGTGGATCATGTGCTCGTTGCATATGGAAATCCGTAGACCCCGCCTACACATTACATCTCAACAGGCGTGAATCCATGTAGATATATGTATTGAGTTGGGTTATTTATTATTCTCGAACAAGATAATAGTTCACAAGCATTAAAAATATTTTATGCTATTTGTAAAATTAAAAGCTCATGACAACTCGTACAAGTTCTTAAATACTCATCTAAGAAACCACTTAAATCTTTGATTCATATTCCTCGGTGTCCTATATTTAGCCTTACACTCTGTATTATCCTACAAACCCTTATAAAATATTCGTCGGCGGTCCACTAAGTCGATCCTGATTAAATTCTGCTGAGCATCATTCCCTTCCGAGTTGGCTGGGAAAAAAACTTTTTTGCGTAATTATATTTACAAGTTACACATCCTCCCTGATTGCTCCATAGAAATGTGGTGGGAATTTATGATGATTTGTGAGGAATAATGATGACGGTAGATAGTTTCATTTCTATCAGCTAATGTATGTGGGTATAAAAGTTGATTCAGTTTCATTTCAATTCATAACTTGAATAACATGAATATGGGCTATCAGATGAATAAAAATTCTGTGCTGTTTAAAAGTAGGCGGTCATTGCTACTATCTCTTTCTTACTCTTCTTATCACAGTTTAGGCGAGCACAAGCACCCCTCATGTTATCTATTGTATGTTTCATCAATATAATTGTCGATTTCCTACCATTACGTTTATGTTTTAAAAGAGCATTATATAAATAATCTGATTGTGGCACTACGTTTCCTGCTCCTATTCTAGTATAGCAACAAATCTACTATCCCGACAAAATTAATAAAATATATGGTATGAAATAATATTCTCTGTTTTGTCGAATTTAATTGCAGTCGTGTAACTTTTGTATAGGTTGACGGAGGTCGTCTTTGGTCAATTCGTTCAAAAATTCAACGATTATAAATACGTTAATATACGTCAACTAGCTTCACTACTTTAAATTTGATATAAAGTTTAAGTTATATATTTTAAAGTGTCCAAACTATTGTTGTGTGAACTAAAAAACGCCTACACAGGCTTCATTCAGCAGACCTCACAAAGTCACATAAAGCTTTGATAGAATCTGCTCTAACAAAATACAATACAGTGAACACCCCCATAAAAAAAATTGCGAAAACAAAAGAAAACAAGAATCTTAGGTTAGCAACACCTAATTGAAACCAGCAACAATAAAAAGAACATAAACACTACAAATAAGTGTTGCTCTGGCAACAAGAAAGTGGACAAAAAGAAGCTCAGCTTTATTGAGCTGACGAAGATTTTCCTCTCGCAACAGTTACAAACGAAAAGCATTTAGAAAAAGGTGTTCACCTACAAAGACATTCGCCGTTTACGATTTCAGCCCGACACAAGGAAAACGATAAAAACGTTTCATAAGAAAAAAATAGCGGTTACGAGAACGAACTTTCTAGGTAAATTTAGGTAAAATAAATTATTATGTGTAAAATTAATTCAAATCCTTAAAGCATATTAATATATTTCCTGAACATTTGTAAAGTCAAACAATCTCTTATACTAATTATTTTCTGAATTGATCGTAGAAATTATATAGTCAGTCATATTTCTTTCCTATTAGAAACGCGTAGCATTTTGTAGATTTCTTTGAAAATCTCATCCAGCATACTGCAGCATGTGATGACAGTATAGCGATACAAAATTAACCAGTTCACTCGTGGAAGTAGGTCCCATCCTCTCGTAGGAAGCCGCCAAAAGAGTAGAAACACAGTTACGGAGTTTCATCCGGTTTCATGTGAACTACACGAGTTTAAGTACACTCTGATCGAATCATTGATATGTTTTAGAAAATACAGAAATACCTAGTGCCGGCAGCTATATCTGCCTCCTAAATTAATATTACAAACAGCCTTTTAATAATCTATACTAATATTATAAAGAAGAAAGGTTTGATTTTTGTGTGTTAGTTTGTAAGAATTTAACTCAAAATCGACACAACCGATTTTAAAAATTATTTCACCATTAGAAACCGGTATTATCACCAAGTAACATACGCTATACCCAAATATTATTTAAAATAAAAAATACTGTTCCTAACATA
The DNA here is from genome assembly GCA_963564715.1 of Catocala sponsa. NCBI lineage: Eukaryota > Metazoa > Arthropoda > Insecta > Lepidoptera > Erebidae > Catocala > Catocala sponsa. The sequence continues at coordinate 7,106,197 of OY751337.1, forward strand.
GCCAAACCTACTTTAACGCGAGCAAAAGCTAGTCTTATATAAAACTAATTAAAAATAATATTTGGGTAATAGTAAAACGAAAACTCTGAAAACAATGTATATACTACCTTGCTGCAAAATTTCTTAGAGTTACTTGCCATTGCTTTACAAAAGTTACTGAAAACGTTGCCTTGGCTATAATTTATGAAAGTACACACATGGTTAATGTCAACACTCAAAAAAATATTGTAACAGCACTTTGAAAAAGAGCACTTCATCTCTAATAAAGCAGCGTCACCACTTAAAGTACAACAGCGCGGCAGAATTTACCTAGTCCGATTTATCCACATTTAAACGGGAATGTCACCATGCCCTATCTTAATACTACATACTGCTCATAAAACAAGTAAAACTGGTTTATTAGGTCTTTCTTTTTCTCTTTTACGCTGAATATTATTAATAAAACAATAACTTAAAAACAATTATATCTGAACGCCGGCAGACCACTGCCACTCTAAACGTTAAAGGTAATATTACTTTATGAACGTTGTTCGGTAATGTTATAGTCGAAAAGCTTCAAATGTTTCTAGCACTCAATTTATGCTTAGATTAGTAATATAATATAATATAATGTTATTAATTATATAACCCAATAAAGAGTTTGGACCAGCTCATAAAGAAACAATCGTTTCTTAACCCGTTAATCAATTAAATCATCATCAAAAATCAATGAATCATTAAATATTCAATAAATTAAAACGATTAATCGCTTTCATAAACATGATTTAGTTCGGCAACTAGAAATTGGTAATTGAAAAAGTTTTGGATTACAATATTTGAGCATATTAGCATAGTTAAATTAATTTCAAACAATTCTGGGATAGTTTCAGTAATTAAAACTAGATATTATGTAATACGCAGTCAAGCTTCGAACCATAAAGTATAATATGTCTATATCAGTCAGCATTGTCAGCGCCTTGTCTTGCATTGGCAGCAGTTCAAAATATCCAATAACTATTTTTTTTTAATAGTTTTCAAGTTTTTTGCTAACACCTACGCTGTCAGTAGTACTAACAGAAAATCATCTATTTAAATTGATATTTTTAATTATTTACTAGTAATTCGTGAAACATTTCATTATAATATGACAAAGAAATTCTTTCGAAATGAAAGTTCTTATTGTTGCCTTCTTTTACTTCATAAATTAAAGCTTAAATATCAAGTTTTACACGACACTGTGACAAAATGAGACAACGGATTTACAAAAGACGTGAATTGTTTCGCGAAATGTTGTAATTAATTCAATTATTTTTTTGTTCTCGCATTATACCGCAACTCCCAATCCAAAGCTTACAAAGAAATCAGAATAAGCTCCAACGTTCCTTACAACTTTTTTGCCAAAACATTCAAATTATGGCCCTCGGATCAGCTCAGAATACATTTTCTTAGAAGATAATTTACATACATAAGCTGCAAAAAAACGAAGGCGTTGGTGACGAAAATATAATGAATTGTTTTTGTGTAACAAAGGATTTCTGTTTCAATGTTTTTGTTATATCGATCAAAGGTATTGTTTGAAGAGTACAATGATCAATTAGTAAAGTAAATAAGGTTGTCAAAAGGGTTTAGGGGCCTGAGTGCTTGAAAAAAATGTAATTCGATACAGACAATAAAAACAGAAGTGGGAGCAGCATAAAGAGTGAAATATTAATAGCGACAAATAAATTAAATTTATAAAACACACACACATTAATAAATTATTACTTTAAACTGTATTGAAAAAAATATTTTGTTTGTATTTTAATGCCACAAATATACACACAAACGATATATTGGAGTTGAAGATATTTGTTGAAAAGTAAAAGTTTCAGCAACTCTTTCTATTCGATATGAATGCCACGATGTCGAAATAGTACATCAGTATTTTAGAAGAAATTATCTTTTGATTAAGTAAATTTAAATTAAACACAATGCAGCAGAGATGGAGTCACAAATTTCAAAGATAAAATCTAAAACAATACTGTTAAACTACTATGAAATTTCCATATTATCCACTACACTAACGTTGTCTGTTATGTGCATAATAAAAGTTCTCCTATAATTAATAAATACAAAAAAAAGTTTACAAACTTAAGACTGCGCCAAGAGAAATGTGCCAAAACAGGCGGTCACAGTTAAGTGAATAAAATCATCATTTTTTGTTTAATACAAATATAAAATATACATTTATCATAACAATGAATGTGTTTACAATTATTCCGTGTAAAAAACTTAAAATAATTAATATTTTCGCCTACAAAATTACGTAAATTTGCACGAAAAATGCTCGTGTTACGTGATTTTTAGATTATAACAGTAGAAATCTATCCTATTTTACAGCTTAAACGAAACATAAATAGTCACATTACAATTTGTCCGTCCCAAATATTTAAGTTATCGGTTGACAATAAAGATACATATTTATCAAAAAAGCACTTCTCATACAATTTTACTATGGCGGCCGTGCGTCAATTTGAATATGTGCCGCACGAGCTCTGTCATTATTTGTCTTACGCTCGGCGCAGTCTTAATAACTGGCGACTGGAAATTTCATAATCACAGATACCCAAACTAAATCGAACAATTCTAAAATTGAATATTACACAAATTCTCACAGCGAAATCATGTTCTAAACTAAACAATGGCACAAGCTAACATGCGTCGTCTGGAATATTTTGAAAGCGTTCCGACGATCTTGGTGTAACTTCATTAAGCAGTTCGAATTGAGGGGACCGCTCATGGCCTGGAGTTGACGCTTTATAGTACACGTGACCGGAATGTTTTGATTTCGAGGCAGCTTGATGGCGTGCGAAGATTTCTTCTATCAGCATTCCCCAAATGTTAAACGAAAGCTTGGAACATTGAGATTCGAATTTCTTTTTCATTTTTAAATCAGACTTAGGTGTCATTTGTTTGTAAGGCTTTTCGACAAATAACTAATGATTATACAGCAAAGATGCTAATGTTCTTTTGCTATTTTCCTGTCCGTTAGAGACAAAAAAATGTGTGTTTTTCAAAAGCACTCTAATACAATTTTATGCCTATGTACTTCATCGTAAAATAGAAAATTTAACGTGTCGCAAAACTATATGAAAAATAAAATAGTTCGATAAAGCATGTTAGTTCGTGTTTCTATAATACGATATTAAATTAACAGAATGTAGGATTCTACAAAATTTGAAACCCAACCAGTTTTCGTTCTACGTAAACCTAAAAACTTTCTTACTAGGAAAACTTCTCACGTAAAACCAAACAATTTCATATTTCACCGCAATAGTACAAGTAAATGGAAATATTTTTAGTAAAGCATGAAATATAAAACTGAATGAAAGTAAAAAGTTGAAAAATAAAATCTTTGATGACGAAGGAATCGTTGAATCTCGATAGATTGCAGAGTAAAACAAAGGACCGGGGCGAACTCAATATCGACCTCAAAAGGAAAGGGCCAATTCATAGAAGACCAATAAATTCACTTGTATTAGAAGTATTTTCACGCTGTTTTGACCAAGATTGAATTCAATATCATAAATATATTTTTTTGATGTTATTTGCGACTTAATTCGCATTTTTAGAGTAGACTATGTCTTTGTTATTGCGTTCTCCATACGAATTTGACAGCATAGATGTTACAGTTCAGATCTATAAGGACATATCTATAAGATATTGTGTCTGTATTTCTTTTAATATTGCATCACTTCATGGGGCGGTAGCGCAAAATCCTTCATGTTAAATATTAAGCGAGCACAAAGAGTGCTTCTAAAAGTAACAACCCGCCGACCCTACCGCTTTTCCACACATCTTTTGTATGAAAATTTTAATGTATTAAGTGTCCGATAGTTTTTATAATGTACACAGTACTTAAACAGCACGCAACGCTTACGGATAACATCAACCTTACTAACACTAAAAGACGGAAACATATTGTCTGTACCACACTTTCTGAATCAAAGTTTGTTTTGACAAATAGATTTTCCACATTCTTAGGGTCTTTTCTTTATAACAAGATAAATAAACAAACAACTATATATGACCTAAGTTATGTAAGATCTAAGCGGATAGTCTTTCGGTACTTAAAAACTTTAAATTATGAGGATACTGAAGATTAATTGTTGATTGTTGTTAAACAAGTTCCATGATAATAATTATAATATTGGCCTATTTTATTTATATAATAAATATGGCTAATTGTATGTAACTTTGTTCCTAGTAGTATATTGTAAGTGCCCTTAACGCCTGTGGCACAGGTTTACCTTAGTACAGGCACCCATAATATATTATACTAGCTTTTGCCCGCGGCTTCGCTCGCGTTAATTTAGAATTTGACAATCAATTTGGGTTGTACTCTGCTTGTAATAATATAATTCAATCAAGATTCGAAAGATACGTGGCGCCATCTATTATCATAAGAACATTATTATTGTTTTCCTCGGGAACAGTAATTTTCTTTGGGATGAAAGGTAGCCTATGTCCGTTTCTGTACACCTGTCAACGTATATGCAAAATTTCAGGATGATCGGTTCAGTGGTTTAGGCGTGAAAAGGTAACAAACAAACAAACTCATTTTCGCTTTTATAATATTAGTTAAGATTACCTATGTTAAGTACTTTATGGGCTGTATTCATGTTTTACCACTGTAATCAATAAATAAATAATTATTATTATGTTTCTTATTACATGTATTTTCTAACATATTATATTAGAAAAATACCTGGCCCTTTGAGAGGCTTACACGGAGACATAGGTCCAACGTGAAGAGGCCCTTCGAGAGTTTTAATCAACGGTGGGATGAAACACCTACAGCGGCACTAGCCGCAGCAGGCGTAGGACTATTGCTACGTATGGATTCTAATAATTATATATTATGGGCTATGGGTATGAGTGTTTGTATTATTATTATTATTATTACAGTGAATTAACTGGCCTGCCACTGTTAATGCGCTGAGTATTATGATATTGATTGTGGTCTAATTCGTAAACGGCACAAGAAGTTTTATAAACCACATAATATGTAGTTGTATCGAGTTTTCGTGTCCGTTGTCAATATTTGTGAAGTCTACTGTTGTACAGGAATTTTTACTAGCAGAGAAGTTGTCTTTTGAGACAAATAAATCATATAATATACCGTAATATAATATTATAATACAGGTCTTAATCGCGGTTGTAAGTAGTTAAAATGATTAGTACCAATTTATAAATTAATACTTCGGTCGTGACGTTTATATACTAAGCAACACAATCAATATTCCTTGTGTATTGTATTACGTATACATATATTGTACCGTTCGTTAAATTATACCCTCCACTTGCCACATAATATTTCACCCTTGATAGAAATATCATCAAATATATTATTAATCCCTTCGTTAAAATTCAATTGACGCGGTGACACTCGACGCTGTTATCAGAAAGGTCTCAAATTTAAGCAAAGGGGAGAGACAGGTTGCTATCAAATACGTTCTTCATTGAAAGAAGCGTTGAATTTTAAATTGTTTATATCACACTATGTTATCTACAACAGCTGAATTTTAATACAAGTCCTCGTTTAGAATGGCGTCGATTTCCATGTAATGTACTGCTTTGTATATTTCGTTAGCCCCGTATCATTATAGCGGGCTTTTTATTTGCAAAAATACTGGATTCGAGGATCAAATGAGAGCCCTTACGATCGCATACAAATATAAGCGTAGGTTTGTGCTGGTTTGTGCTTATCAACGATATCATTATCATTTACATATTTATGTAAACATAATTTACTTACAAATACTATTAGAACAACCAATTTATTTCAAAATATCCAGGGAAAATAAGATCCTTTTTCTAAGAATCTTATATGATGATAAGCCTATCTAAGAAATCAAATAATTTACTTAGTTTCCCTTCCATACGTACAAGTTACCGAAAATTTATCATAAAAGAAATATATTTTGCGTGGAATATTTTCATAGAATAATTTATGTTCCCATCTACTAAACAATTCAAATGGGTTTACGAAGAAAATATACCAACGTCTAGGGAATAAACGTACTAATAAGCTACCTCATCTACGTTTCTGAATAAATACTTTTATAATCGAAATTGTTATTTGTACAATGAGATATAATATTGGACAGTCTTGAGGTTTAATGATTAGAAAAAAGTTGTTCCCGAATAATTGCTGTAGGCAATTCTCTTTGTAGGAATAATTCGATTTAAATTCCTAGAGTTCTTTTGAATATCGAATTCAGTTTAAGGTTCAAATCTTTTTATTGGTTTATTTTCCATGTTGCTATCTTTCTTTGAATATTGTAAATATAAATGGTTGTTAAATTTTAAAGACGCTTGTACACTTTTCAGCCTTGAGGTACGCTGAAAGCCAATCAGATAATGATTTTTCAGTGGTATTAAGTTAACACATTTTCTGTAATAGAGTAATTGACTCACAATTTTATATATATAAATATAAAACATTCGAAAAATATAGGTTTATCATGGCAGCCGATTCGAAAAATTCGAATAATACAGGGGACATAAATTTGATAAGCCAGATATATTTGCTCCAAGTCTGGGTGTCCTTTGTGTCTGTTTTAATTGTTTGTAAAGGTCCTTCGCAACACAGTGATTTTTCCTAGTGGAGAACTTCATTTTTAATGAAAATGCAAAAGAAAATGATCTACGCGTTATAGCAAAACCCAATAAAAATAAATCACATCAGACCATTATTAATTTAAGCTATGATTATGAGGAACTTTTAACCACCTACTAAGTGATATATTGAGAATCTTTTACTTATGACAGCAAAATAAATACGGACTTTTACAGTTTTTAAGAAAGGAATTTCTCGATACTCGAAATTCTCGATATTTTATTTTTAACGTTGGTCTGTTTTCATGACTGCCTTTTGTTTTTAATGTTCCGAATGCAAAATGTAAATGTTCATATTCCTTTATTTGTAGAACTGGTATGTTACTGGATTCAAACAATTCAATACGTCAGTATTATTAAAGCGGAATCCAATTTCATACATTCATACGTATTGATATAAAACAGCGAATATTCAAAAGTACATTTACATGCAAATACATACTATAGTATTACCAAGAGCCCCACTAAATAATTAAAAACTATTATGTATGCCCGGAGAATGAACCTTAGATACATACATTCAATCATCAAAATCATGCACATGTCCTCAAAGGAGTAAAGAGAGGTGAATTACACTCAAATTTCACCAGCTTTGTTTTGGGTCACATTTTATAAAGAACGAGTATATTACGTTTAAGTACTGAACATTTCAAAAATCCGTGCTGTTACTGAAAAATACCTAATACTTAACTGTAATTTTAATTTAATTTTCCTTGCTCTAGGAATCGAACCGTCACCACATAACGCGTAATCAAGCATAAACTTCTCAGGACCATCGAGGCGGTATAATGAACCATACAATTAAAACTCAGAATTATTCAACACGTAATCAAATGAATTTTAATTAGACTTGGCAAGTACTGAAACCTTTATCCCAATTAGCTTTTATTACAAAAATTCCTACCTAAGCTGCGTTTCAAAAATATAAGCCTTTTAAGTTCGAATACGAAATATTACTCTATTTATTCGACGTAACACCTAGAGTATTCCTACAACCCCTTGTTTAAAGGGTCCACATTCGACCCCAGTAAATCTTCTCTATCGGTTCTCTTATGTTCACAATTGTAAAGGTAAAGCCTTCCTTCAGTTAAATTTCAACCTTCTTGCTTAGTATGTAAGGTATAGTTTTCTGTGTGGTTCAGTATCAGATGAAAAATAAATTATGAGAAATTAGTTGTTTGGAAATGGTATGAAAATATCGTACCCAGAAATTATTGATGCAGTAATTGTAATAAAAGTAGTGTGAATGTAGAATGGGTAAATACAGTGTGTGGTAGTTTGTCATATATTTGTGTAATAGTTATTAACTTCACTTTTGTACGCAGTGTTTTGTAAGTGATGCATGTGTATGTGTGTGAGTGTGCGTATGTATGTGTCTAATTATTATCCAGGACTAGATTCATTGCTCCCCGTTTCTTTTTTCAGATAATATTCTGGCAGTTATGTTTTGACGCGAGCCAATTATAATGGTAATTAAAAATATCTACCAGACACATTGCCGTTCGTACAGGTACTGAGAGTTGTTCGTCAAAAAAAAGGAAGATACAAAACAAAGAATTGAACCTATCAAAATCGCACGCTTTGTAGGTGAAAACTTTTATTACGGGATTACGACGTAACCGCAGATACTGTACTTGCATTTAGTTTCTTCATAAATAATTGTAATCGTGAGTAGTAGAGCCTCGCTGATTTCAGCATGAATGGGTCGGCTCGACCGGGGAAAGACTACCCTCTCACAGAATATTGACGTGAAATAGCAGTGCTCCTACTGTTGTATTTCGTTTGGTGAGTGAGAGTGCCGGAGGCCCAATCACCCTCTTTCCCCCTTCCCGATTCTTCTCCTTCCCACTTCCTTTTTTCCCTAAAGGGTCGGCAACGCGCAAGAGATGCCTCTGGTATTGCTGGCGTCCATAGGCTACGGTGATCACTTACCATCAGGTGAGCCGTATGCTTGTTAGCCACCTAGGGTGTATAAAAAAAAAATCATCTGATCTAAAACGTCGCAATAAAAATAGAACGAATGAATGAGTAAGAATGAAGAAAGGAAATTCATTAATTATTAATTACTTACTTAAAGCTTCTGCGAGAAACTTTGTAGCGAAAGATATAATTCTCTACAATTGTGAAAACCGATAGGAAGAAAAACTTAGTTTCTTTTTTATTGCAGTTGGTGATAGACATACCAGTGATACATACCTCTGCCTAAACTCTCGCCAACATAGTTTAAAGACATTGTTGTACCATAACTTTTACAATTACGTAACAAGTATTTGACTGCACAGATGGTTCAACGGTTTAAGTGGTCGCTTTGCCACTGCACACACGCCCAGTGTTGTGGGTTCGATCCCCATACGAGACAAAATTTGTGTGATTCACAAATAGTCGCTCCATGTGGGAGTGTTCATTTTGTTGTTTGAATTGTTATGAAGTCCCCCATGTTAGAGAAACGATTTCTAGTACAAGAATTGTTTTTTTAATCGCATCACTAATAAACTTTGTTCACTTTCGTAAAACAGTTTAATTTACCGAAAGATTCTTCTTATTCAATACAATAATTCATTTTTACAAGAATTAAATTGACACTGACTAAATTCTTGCAATAACATTTCAATCGCAGCCTGAATAGATATTGCTTGTTATATTTCACTTTATGAGGAGTCGAGTTTCCGCAGCAGGCCTAATTTCGTTCGGCCAATATTCAAGGGCTAATATAAAAATATGGAGAGAGCCCTTCCTCGCGCCTCGTTGTCCTTTAAAGTATACCTATCTGTAATACTGGCTACTATGTTTTGCATCCAACTGATTTTCTTTGTGTCTAAATGTATGGATTGAATATTTTGTAATATTTTCGGTATTTGTACGTTTTACCTACAATGTAATGATGAATGTTACAATTGCTTGTAATTAAAGTAATTTTATTAATGTAAAAGATTGTAAAGATATATTTGTAAGTAAATTTCGTAAGAACAGTTGAACGGATTTCGATGAAACTTTGCACATCAATAAACCATATATTAAATTAACACATAGGCTTTTTATCTCGATGAAGCATTACCGCGAAATTCACGTAGATGGGTTTAAAATTTAGATTTTAGTTTACTTAATATTCAAAAACAAAAAAAATATGAACTACAAAAATTTTCTTAATTTAAATTTTCTGTAGATCATTGAGTTTTATGCTTCTAAGGAAACGATACTCTTCGTGAAAGTAAACTTATGTAAGGCGACCTATAAATGCGGTCCATGAAATTGTAATAGTTTACAGCTACAGCTATATCATAGGTTAGGTAGACAAGGTTCTGGCCCCACGTATTAATAATGTCCTCCAGACCGAATTTCGGCCACGGCGGCCAGACTTAACGGAGACTGGCCAACTACGCAGGAGATATTATAGTGAACAAGTGTGTGCGCAAACACAAGTGCACTCTCTGTTCCCTAACTCTCATGATCCGATGGAACGGTAATCCGACACGACCGGAGAGAGATCAGGCGGAGGACAATCGGCTTTACGTGCTTTCCGAGGCACGGGGGTGTCTTACACCGCCAACTTCCTAACTCCGGGCTGCTATTGAGATTTCCTAACTGGAAAACCCAATAACTTTTTGTTGGCCCAACCCGGCATTCGAACCCGAGACCTCATGACATGCACAGCAGTCGCATTCACTACCGCTACGCCACGGAGGCAGTCAGAACGTATTAACAAGTAAGCTTACTGTCGACTATCAAACATAGCCAAACTGTGGCTAATAGAAGAATACAATTCAACACATAATAGTGTTATAATAAGAAAGTCCTAACTAAGATGTCCAGTACTTTTATCTGACCTATGAATTGAAACCAATACCTTCCTAATAACATTGATATTCAAAACTCGGTATTGTAAATCACTGTGTGTTGTCTCGTCACTGCTAATGATAGCCGACAGCCAAGCCGCTGCATGCAAAGGCTGCCAGATCGTACCGCAGTTGTAGATTGCTTTATATAATTGGATACCAAAGTAACATTATGAAAATAGGAAAATATATGAACAGTGTAAGAATCACACACTACGCTCCCTAATGACAAGCAAGCATATTTTTAACCGCAGTGGCACACCGGCAGTCATACACAATACGTTTTTACTTTTGTCTGGCATTTCAAGAATTGATAGGTTAATTTATTTATTACTAGTTTACACCCGCGGCTTCGCTCGCGTAAATGTAGGTTAGGTTAGGTTAGGTTTGCAACAGTTATTTTTTCTGGATGAAAGGTACCCTATGTCCTATTCTGTACCCCTGACAACGTGTATGCAAAATTTCATGTTGATCGGTTGAGTAGTTAAGGCGTGAAAGCGTAACAAACAAACAAACTCATTTTCGCATTTATAATATTAGTTAGGATAATATATTTATATTCGAATCTCAAACGTTCCATAGGCATATTAGACTTAGCCTGGCTTACGCTACTGAACGGACAAGACTCTCATTCAATTAGAATCTACACATACACATACACATTCAATTCAGTTACGCATGACCAATCAAAAACGGTTGTAATCCTACAACTACTTATTCAGGCTGCGCTCTGAAGCGTGCGCGTTCGATCTCGTTTAGTTCCAGTAGATTTGTTCGCTCACTGAGACGTCTATGCACAATGCACTCCAGAAACTAGTCGTATGGGGATTTGTATCTGTCAAACAACACATGGGTTCATATGGCCTTAAGGTATGAACTGTAATAACTTTTATTTTTCCTAATATAAGTGACATAAATAGTAAGGGAAACGTGCACAGTCGTATAGGAAAACCTAAGTGAAGTTTCCCTGAACATATTCTACGGTAGAAATTTTAGAAATCGTCTTGGTAAGAATTCACAAAAATAAAGAGCGTGTCTGAATAATATAATGAGAGCGAATGAAGTAAGTAAGACAAACCAGGGTCGTAGCTAGCAAAAAAATCGTAGTTTCTATCTATTACTTCTGGGTGCCCATTGTTCATGCAACCTAGCATTCGTCTAAGCCTTTCCCCATCTAATATTATATCGTAAGATAATCGGATAAACCGAACCTTTGCGAAGATCTTTGGTTGATTGCAAATGATTTTCAAGAAGCCAGATTATTGTATAGAACTCTGTCTTACATTGCAAACATTTGGTCTTATGCAATCGTCCTAAGATTTTTGAAAACGTGTGTATAGTCTATTGTTTAAAAAAACAAATGACATTAAAAATACATGCCAAAATATTAATTTGATCCTGTGCAGCTGTGGTATCTTATCTTATCTTATCTTATCTTGTGTGGGAGCCAGTCAGTGCAGACCGGCGACACTTCGACCCAGTGGGATCTTTTGTGTCCACACTCTCCCAATAACGACTGCCATAGATGTTCATGGCAGCCGGGACCGACGGCTTAACGTGCTCTCCGAGGCACAGAGCAGGCGATAATTGTCAATCAATACGCACATAATTTCGAAAAGTCATATAACTTCCGAAAGTCAGAGGTGCGTGACGTGGGTTCGAACCCGAGACCCTCTGCATTTCAGTCTGTTGGTCTCCCCACTGAGCTATCGCTGCTCTCAGCTGTGGTATACAAACATTAAAATCGAAAACACAACAAACCTAACATTACTGCTTGTCTAATATCATTTCTAAGCTTGTCACTTAGACCAACAGAAAAGGCTTAGGAAAAGCGAATTTGGGTCCATGTATACGAAGCTTTCTTCCAATAGATTTACTTGTTACATCTCAATGACCAATAAAATTAATGTCTGGAAAAGGAAGAGACTGAGAGATTAACCTTTAATGAACGTAAGCTTGACTGATACCGCTACGTTTAATAAGATTAATGAGGAATTTAACATTTATAAATTTATTATTCACTAGATGTTCCCGCGGTTTCACCCGCGTTTATCGTTACTGCGCCGCCCCCGTGGGTCGTAGCGTGATGTTATATAGCCTATAGCCTTCCTCGATAAATAGGCTATCCAACACTAAAAGAATTTTTCAAATCGAACCAGTAGTAATCACGCAGAATAAACCAGAAGAAACTTCGTTTGCACTATGTATGTAATGGGTAATTATTTTGCAGCAATGTTATTTTAAAACTGCGATATCTCCTAAGATATTCATTGAAATCAAATGATGTAAAGGGCAATTTAGTTTTAAATTAAATACTTGTGATGAATAACGTATTTATTTGGATAAGGATTAATATCATGTTAATAATAATACCTTCGCAAATAATACATTATTTTAGAACAAATTTGGTTAGCATAAAAATGGTTATAGTGAACCAACCTTAAAAGATAGACATATGCTGTTGCGGACTTTTTTTTAGAACTTTTAAAGGGGAACAATTCTGTCATACATGATTTTTGCGAAACTTTAACTGTTTACGCAGCGCACGCAGCGGAACCTCTCAAAAGGAAAAAATACCTCCCGATTTTGGAACATTCTTCATTGGTGCTCAGCTCCTATTAATCTTAGCGTGATGATATATAGCCTATAGCCTTCCTCGATAAATGGGCTATCTAACACTGAAAGAATTTTTCAAATCGGACCAGTAGTTCCTGAGATTAGCGCGTTCAAGCAAGCAAACAAACAAACAAACAAACTCTTCAGCTTTATAATATTAAGTAAAGTATAGATTCTTCTTCTTGACTACACGATTTTAAGTACGATTCCTAACTTAATAGCGCACGTCTGAGGCCACCGACGCTTTATATGTTGTAAAGGAATTTCAATCGTCTCACAAGTTAAAGTCCATATTTGTATGGATTTTACAAATCTTTAAACCTGATCGATTACGTGTGGTCCTTCCGGAATCCAGTCAGATCCGCGCGCAATCGGTGGTAGACGGTCGACTCCGCGCGCATGTCGCGGAACGCAGTCATAGGGATATGCTAGCATGCCGCGCGAATGCGCGCGGGTACGCGCGGGTACACGCGGGTACGCTCGGCAGCTAACGCATTTTCTCATTCAAGCAGACTTACTCGGCTGCCGATCGTTTTATATCCGTTGCTGTTGCATTTGTAAGGTCGTTTGCGTATTTCAGTAGTATACTTTAATGTAGGAACTGTCCGTTTCAAAATACTATATTTTCTATTATTTCTTATCAGTAAAAACATTGTAAAGAATGTGCAAGCTGTCCAACGACGATGTCAAGGACAGAGCGAAGTAAGTTGAAGTGAGCTAATATAAAAGAGACTGAGCCATGCACCATGTGAGATACCCCAAGAAAAATAAATACATTGTATAATTTCTAGGAATAATAATTAGATTATAATCTTATATGACTTATAGATATAATAGCGCGTTCATATTCTTCAATTCTAAGACATGCTGCTGACGTATGAAAATTTAAATATGCGCCTGTTCACACTTAAACGTGGATCCGGATTGCAGTACGTACATAATGTTCCTTATGCAGCTTAACCGTGTCTGATAATCAATTTATAAGAATGTAAGTTTGTAAACGGTCACCTAGGTTTTTTCCACCGTTATCACAGATATCACATGCTGTAGTAGTACAAAATAATAATAAATAATAAATTATTTGTTTCCAAAAAGATACAACTATAATTTTTACAAGAGAAGTTGAACAAACTTACGACACAAAAGGTTTCGGAACACTGATACCCATGTTAAGATCAAACTTGTGTTATGGGTATCAGGCCACAGTAACTAAACAGTTTATTGTATGTTCATACAAGTAAATGTTGTAATGCATTAAAGTAAATCCCTACATAATTATGTATATTTTAACATACTAATGAAGAATAAATTGAAATTGTGAGCGTGCGCGCGCGTGTTTGTGTGTGTTTGAGTTGTGTGTGCATTGTTAATATGCTTAGAGCATCGATATTTTGGGAAAATCCTCAGTTTCCTCATACGTTTTATGCATGAGCCAATCAAACACTTTTTTCTTGCATTCATGTCTGAGAAGTGTATAAATGTGACAGTACCTATCTGTTTATTATGTGATATAAATGACCACTAAGCACACCATAATGCCTTGCCGCTAATGAGATGTTAAAGTACTGCAAGAACATTATATAGAACTTTTTGAAATGTAGCGTTTTCTAACACTTTTCCTTTATAATAAAAGCGAGTCAACCGTCTAAGCCGAGTACCTATTAACCTCATACGACCAAAGACTTGGCACTCAAACAATAGCACAACACTTCTCAAAGCTCTTTGAGTGCCAAATTGATATGCACAAACATACTGACTGGCACTTCGTCGACACATATCCCAATAGTATTCCCAATACTGACGTACCATAAAGCCAGGATTAACAACACACGCAAGCACTAAATATTGATGTTAGACGATTGCTGCAGAAAGGAGAATTAACAGCCCCTATTGTATTAAATCAGAAGGTAATTGGACAAGTCCTTAAATAATATAAAAACTTCCTTCTACGTCAGCAAAAACAAAAAGAATAACTGAATGAACTATGTAACTTAATGATTTAGCCATTTTTATAAACTGTCCCAGCGCTGGACGCGCTCCTCTCTGTGTGATTAGGCCATAGTCCACCACACTGGCCTACTGCAGGTTGACAGACGTCACACATCTCCAAGAATATTACATAAATGTCTGAGACATGCAGGTTTCATTACAAAGTTTTCCATCACAGTTCAATCGAGGAATAATTAGCTATATAATTTGCACATCAATTTTAAAAAAGTGTGCGTGCATTGAGCTTGAACTAGAAACTTCTGCGTGGCAGACCGTGGAACGGTTGGCTATCGCTATCGATTGGCTATCGCTGTTACTACTAAAATTATCTGTATCTTAAAAATCTACATATTTTACTATTAGGTAAAAGAATTTTCTTCGTTGGCCCCGTGACATAAGATTGAATTTATGCTCGCGGGCTATAGTCGGGTCTTGGACAAGGTCTTTGGACTAGGTAAAGTGTTAAAGGATTTTATTTTGGAATATTTTCAGTAGCAGCATCTAAAAATGTGGCAGCTAGAAGGCAATAAACTTGAACTAAATGTAGGTCAAATAAACCTCTGCTGATTCCCTCGTGGATATAGATTATAGAGGCATTATTTTATGAATATACATAGTACGCGGTAGATGTTTTACTGTTCGGAACGGAAGACTGGGGATTCCATAGCCTAATGTGGTGTACGTTTTGACCGAGCATGAGTATCCATAGACGTTAGCATTACTTATAGCATTGTTATGACTTAAACCAAACCGAGACCAAACTATTTAGTCAGTAACGCGCTATCTAGTTCGCTTGTATGCAATAATACTGGTATAATTCAAGAAATGTATGACTTTTTTGGATATTATCAAGTGCAGCAAGGAGACTTACATTATGTATATACAAGTCTTAACGTACTTATATGCATGAACATTTGCGTATGTTTTGTATGCCAAATCAATAAACCGATTCATAAATCTATACCGATGTCATACCCGTATAGTTTTACGAATCGGTTTCACAGCGTAACATTAACAAGCACCGTTAAATCATAGCTACTGTAAATTCCAATTTTCTTACCCGCATTTCCAAGCACCTAACTCCAATTAGTGTAATGAACTAGTATTATCTCAAAGTCAAATGTATTTCAATGTTGAAATTAAACTATTCTATACGGATTATATTGAGGTTTATTTCAAAACACTACCTACATATACAGATAATTTTGAAAACCATTAAACTGCTACTATAATTAAATCGGCTATTTTAAATCGGCTAGACCCCTTGGCACTGCGTAGAGATGTTGCCTCGCTATGCATCTTCTATCGCTTATACTATGTGGAGTGTTCCGAGGAATTGCTCGGAATTATCCCTGCCGCCTCTTTTCGCCATCATCCTACGCGACAGCATTTTCACTCCCATCATCTAGATGGTTCGCAATCCACAACTGTGCGTTTCTCCAGGAATTTTCTGCCTCGCACAACAAAACTGTGGGATGAGCTGTCGCCTACGGTATTTCCGGACCAATACGACCTTCAACACTTCAAGAAAACAGAGTACTCCTTTTTAAAAGGCCGGCAACGCACTTGTAACTCCTCTGGTGTTGCAGGTGTGCATGGGTGGCGGTAATCGCTTACCATCAGGCGATCGGTATGCTCGCTTGCCCCATAATCGAAAAAAAAACTCCCTACTTTCGGCTGCTTTTCAGAAGCCATGGCCACGAGGAGACTATGGCTGCTACTGTATCTCCGTATAAAGTAATTTAATTTCAATGTATAACATTCACGTAAACCTAAAATAAATTTCAATGTGTTTGTATTCACACACACACACACACATACATACACAGCATGAATCATATACTCACGCTAATGATTCATGGTCACACACAACATATAAATCATAGCTGACCTTAATAAATTATCTAGTGCAGTTAGTAGGCTCTGCTTTTGGGACGGCAGCCAGGCGTGTGTAGTTCTAGCCAATTTTCACTTGGAGTACTAAATTAGACAAACTAGAGACTCAAGCACACACTGTGTTCGGGGTGTTTCGTTTAGTTTAATATATATTACTTTAAGTCAACTTGTTAATTAGACGCAGAAACTTTGAGAAATGTAATTAAATGTTTGGTACTACTCTCATATTATGAAGAGTCTAACTATATATATTATATAGTTGGAGAGATTGTTTTTTGTTTTAGTAAGCGTGCTAGTCCGTGGAGTTTCAATTGTTTTTAGTTTTAGTAAACACACTAGTCCGTGGTGTTTCACAGACTATCGTTTAAATCATTAATCGAATTGATAGTTACCAGTTCGATTTATAAAAATACTAGCTTTTGCCAGCTGCTTCCCTCGTATTTATATCGATTTTGTCTTTAAACTTCTATCTCTCGGGAACATTATTTTATTTTCTGGATAATGTGTATACGAAATTCATGATTATCAGTCGAGTAATTAAGGCGTGTTATCGTAACAAACTAACAATCTTGAGTTCTCATTTATAATATTAGTTAGGATTTTGCTTTAGGTTGCTACTTTGCTGTGGAAGGATATAAGATATCAAGCTACAAGCCACGTGACGGAACAGTAATCATAAACGAAGGGGAGACCGAGAGAAATAGTTTTAGAGCCTATAGCCGCGTATCAAACAAATTGCCGGTCTTTGTACTGATACTAAGAATTTTCTAACACAAAAACCCAATAACTTCTTGCCCGATCCAAACATCAAGTTTCAAAACAAAACAACTCATAATAGCACGCAAACAAACGCAAACTCGCGCCGCGGTAGCAAAAAGTCAGACTCTATATATAATCTAGATTCAAAGTAGGCAGATAAGAAGCAAAACTAAAATAATATCAAAATTGTATCTTAGAACTCTACGCCTACAAAATTCACTAAACATATTCCTTACAATAATAAGAGAATTTTCTTTGAGTATCATTGTAAATTCAGTGGGTGATGTTACACAAAATAAATAATAAAAGTGGTTGGAATGTCACGACTTTGGAGAATGTTTTCGTCTGCTACTAGAATATAAATTGGCCTAATTTAAAAGCATAATATGATATAGTAGGCACCGGTGATATCATACCATACGCATTTAGGAGAAAAATTGCTTACTTTAGCTAAAATAATGCCTGTGTTGGGACCATATTTTTGTTTACGATAGGCATTTCGCAACTGTAATTAGCATACACATTTTAAAATACCGTTTTAACTGAAAATGTTTGACCAACTGGTTGGAGAATAAATATACTTATGTAAGTGGTTACCATAGCCTATTGATCGTAGGGTATGCTTATGCCACTTTGGTAATAGAAAAATACTACCTGACTACACACTACTAACTACAGAATATGGTAAAATACCTACATAAGTTCTATTACATAACAAATATTATGAAACAAAGTATTCTTGACAATCGATGTCATACGAGACAATATATAAGCTCACACACTTAGAAATGTTCTCGTAACACAAGGATTCATTTACAATCATTGAACGTGCTCCGAAAATATATTCTTGTAAAGGTCAAAGTTACAGAATATAAAGGAATTATGAATGTATTTTTCTCTCGAAACAAAACCACGTTCGCATTGTGACGTATATGGATATTCAAATGTCAGCAATCTTAAGAACTCGAGCTCAGCTAAAAAGTTATTCTTAAAACGAAATTGTATCAACTCACAAGAGAACGAACGTTTTGAAATTTTTGCTGCCAGTAATTTTGTTGGTATTTTCTTTTATTTGATTTTAATACATAGCAATTCAGTTAATTTATATTATGACTGTATAGGTGGCGCAATGTTCGGTATTCCCTCAGCCACCGCGAATTTTGGCCCACTGAAATAGTAGATATCAATTATTCTCTTATTCAAAGACATCCAGGCCCTTGTACGATAGATTGTCTCCTAACAAGAGAGAATTCTTATATCTTAGAAATATTTATCACTTAGTAGTAAATTATTAGTTCAGCGATAACCTAGCGGGAAACCGTTCCACTGCCACGCTGAGGTCTCGAGTTCGATCCCAAGGCGCGCATCTCTGACTTTTCAAAGTTATATGCGTATTAAATAATTAATTATCGCTCGCTTTAACGGTGAGGGTAAACATCGTGAGGAAACCTGCATGTCTGAGTGTTCTCCATAATGTTCTCGAAGAAATGTGAAGTCTGCCAATCCGCAATAGGCCAGCGTGGTGGACTATGGCCTAACCCTTCTCATACTGAAAAGAGGCCCGTGCCCAGCAGTGGGACAGTTTAATACAGGGCTGATATTAGTAGTAGTAAATTATTGATTGCAATATATAATTCAAAAATTAACGAACGGTCTTTCATATTACTTTGAAATAATACTTGTGTATATGGTATTGTAAATTATTTTGTATGAGATAGATATCTCATACAAAATTATTTATCATACCATGTACACACTTAAACATATTGTTAATATTATTATGTATACGGTATACTTAATAAAATGAACAGGGTTTTTGTGTCAAACAAATTCAGAATTAACTCAATTACGTCACTAAATATTATCCCGACTTCCCCAGAGGGGATAACTCAATATCTTAAAAATACTTACTACACCCGCACTCCTAGGAATCGTCGACAGGTTCAATAAAGCCTTAGACAGACAACACGCAAATCTAACGGCTAGCATTCACACCCAATACCGTTCTGGCGTTATATTTTATCAAGATTGAGATATTCAATTTCGCCGCACCTCGCGATACGTTCGAGATATTTTATTACGACGAATAAATAGAAAGATGGAAGAAAAAAGGAAAACATAGTTGGGTAATAAAGAAGCAGGTTCTGAACGAAGAGTACGTGCTGAGAAAACTTGATGGAGGATAGTTATGTAACGATAATAATATGATCAACCCTAATGGATTGATTATAGCTGAGAGAATAAAGTTTCTGGTTACTGACTTGTATATCCTATGCAAAATGTAAGATATGGTCTATTTAACAGTTAAGACGCTGGTCAAGATTGCTGACTGATTAATTGTTGTGGGAACCATAAGCTTGCTGAAACTTGGGTATCATAAAAAATGGCTTTGGTTTTATTTTGTAATAAATAAACAGTTAGGTAATAAAAAAACTTACGTTACTTACTGTCAAAAATTACTTCGTGTGACACAATCACACAAGTAGTTTAGACCTTCAATAGCTTTGGTTTAGACAAGCACTAAAGGTATCAGCTGTTATTCTTTTCCTAATTTACTTTACTTATTTTCATTTTTTTTTTTTTAATGTAACCCATGTGCTTTTTATTGAACCACCATTGTCAAATAAAAACACACATCCATTTATAAGTTATCTTGGCTGATGGATTCACTTAAAGGGAATAAGAATTGAGTATTTTCCAAAAAGCTTCATAAACCAAAACAGAAATGTTTCCAATCATATTTTCCTAAAACGTTTTCAAAAATACCAGTAAACTCGATGCCTTTAATCCACTCAAATCCAAGGGAAAACATTCGAGTAGGGTGCAATGTAGGGGAGAGTACACCTATCGTTTGCCGGAGGCGGTATTAGATCCCAATCCGATCCGATCGGGGTGCACCAACCATTGTTTGCGGGAAATATCCCATCTCTCGAAGCACATTGGCCTTTTTTTGGCTTGGAAACATCCCAAATTGATTTTGGTATTGAATTTTAAATTATTAGCAATGTTAGGGATACTTCTTACGTGCTTCTGTATTTGTACTATTTGTCTAATCATGGATAAACTAAACTAAATCTAAAATATCGAATAATATTTTAAGAAAATTATCAACAATATCTCGTTTTTATGTCTGATTAAGATAATGGCTGGTGCTAGGTGAAAATTGACGTCGATAAAGCAACAGGTAGGATTGGAACTAGCTACATTATTACTGTTATTCTGTTAACTCAACTTTGAGCAAGCACATCATTTGCAGAGTTGTCGTCTAAGCCTTTAAATAAAATACATAAATTGACTGACAAAGAATGTTAGGCTATCTCACATAAATCAATCAACGTAGCCTTAACCTACCCTTTAGGGAAACTGGCGTGTGTCTATATATGTATGTAATCAATCAGCCTACCGGACATAGACCTCACCCAATTTACGCCTCAAGAGCAGGTGCCTACTACGCTCCCCACATCTACTCAATATATATTGGCCACAAAAACAAAACTAAAAGAATACCTACGATCTTCGTATTTCACGAGGCGTAATGTTAGTTTCACTTTCATGTCATTGTCTAAAGGTCGCTACGTCTCTTTCTGACGCTAGTCATGTGAAGAGGCAGCATGACTGACAGACTTTTAAATTAAGTACACAAAAAGAACATTAAGAGTAAAAGATGGAGCTTTTGGAGCGACGTGAAGCCGGCGATGATACGTTCATACATATTTAATCATACCGCAAGTTCAGACGTTGATTTCTGACATTTAGCCTTTGATATGTTTAAATGCATGAGAATAAAATAATACGTTAAGAATCGGTTAGAATTTATATACTTGTTGCTCTGTTTGACATTTCAATCGCGGGCTCTCGATACTAGATATAAGCATCGTAAAGCGCCAATTTTCACCTTCATGCCTTTGCGAAGTAACTACATATACTAAGGAAGAATTACTGTATGAAATAGAACGAACATTCGTAGTGCTGGCGAGTAAGCGTAGTGTTAATGAATACGCCAATTCAAGTTTGGTCATTACTGTCATGATAGTCAGCATTTTATAAAAACGAGTGTAATTGAAATTATGTTATATACCTAAAAACAACGTTCTTAAAAAAAGAAATAACTGATGAGCATACGATAGTATTACTAACAAAGTATTACACGTTACAATTTTGTTCATGTAATCTAAAATTGAGTCGGCGAAGTTTCACCTAAAATACGTGATTATCTCGCTTGATACATCATGATAATTTATTATTATTTGTTTCTCTTTGTCTCAAGGTACTTTACTATATCTTAAGGAAAATAACCGGCTCTTGGGGAGGCTTACTTGGAGACATGGGTCCAACACGCAGCGGCTCTCAGAGAATTTTAATCTAAAGTGGGATGGGACACCTATCACGATCATTTCACGGCTGTGATGTAAAAACAAACCTACGGATTGAATAAGATAAGCCGGATTTAAAAGTCCTACAGGCATTCGGACTGCAATATTTAGTTTATTACAAGCTGCTCAAAACATTGGTTTTGGGCAGCATATTAGATTAACTTTAGGTAATCTAATATAAAGTATAGGTTTATCTATAGGTAGTTTTTTAATACAATGCCCGAATTTCCTATGTCTGTACTACGTAATGACAGTTGTTGGAAATGTTCCTTCCTTACAATAAGTTCAATAACGAAGTCAATTCTTTTTTGACTATGTTAATGTCTACTTTTTAAATAGTAGACATTAACCGTCAAAGTTCAAAAAGTTCAAAAATAGTCGTTTTACGTATGTACAATAAAATATTGTATACGATAAAATGTGTCATATATTTAGAGACATAATTTAGAGCTTATTTTTGCAAACGATGGTAAGATTTGATTCCCAAGTCAAGCAAAATTGTATTGAATTTTTCTATGAGAAGATTCTTACTGGCAACGCGAAGTCTGGCAATGTGCCCAACATGCTTGTCCCTATTACGTACGATCTAGAACCATGATAGGTGAGAGTTGGGTGTAACATGCCGCCGTCAGGCATATATTAGCGCGAACACATGTACATACTGGCGACACAACCCAATTATCTCGCGACACGAGCCGAGTAAAACATAAAAAAATAAAAACACGAATGAGCACACTCACCGTAAAAAACGCAACGCAAATTACATTTTCACTAATCTACCCAACTAAATTATCCTTTATCAGATCCCTCCCGTATGCGATGCA
This sequence comes from Catocala sponsa, assembly GCA_963564715.1. Lineage (NCBI taxonomy): Eukaryota > Metazoa > Arthropoda > Insecta > Lepidoptera > Erebidae > Catocala > Catocala sponsa. The sequence continues at coordinate 7,129,126 of OY751337.1, forward strand.
CTAAAAAAGAACAAAGTATCTTTCATAATTCTTTGCCGAGCATTCCTTTTGCATTCGCACCTTCCGTTGTAATAAATTTCAGAAGCGGGCCGAGACCCGTATGTACAGACCCTTATCACACGAAAATAGCTTTGCTGCCGCATTGCCGCGCATCTGCACCATGCCTAATGTACCGTTAAAACGCCTAATGTGTTTCTGTGAGCACATTGGTTCATGCCACATGAGATAAATGCATGTAAAGTGTTTTATCGAATAGGCCATCAACAGTAAAGGTACTTAGTACTGTTTATGATACTGTTCGGTATATTATTGTCTTGTTCTGACCGTGACTTGAGTTTATGCGTACATTGACAGCTGATTGACAACAGCTGAAGGCAAATGTGCTACATGGTTAGATAAGAAATTGTTATTACCTAAAGATATTGTAGAACTATTATTACCAGATTGATGGACTGTGATACAGATACATACAGGCCTCCGTAATACAGATTGCCATGCAACTTAGCTAGGAGGCCAGTAACCTACCCATCAATTTGTATTGTAAAAGTCAAGTGTTGATTAAATTTAAGTACCTCACAATACAAGATTATGTTTGAAATACCTTTTTAGTGAATTATATATTTATTACTACCCTCTTAGTTGACGAAATGTGAATGATATAAGCCTTGATCTATCCTCTTGGGGTATACTAATATTATAAAGCTGAAGAGTTTGTTTGTTTGAACGCGCTAATTTCAGGAACTATTGGTTCGATTTGAAAAATTCTTTTAGTGTTGGATAGCCTATTTATCGAGGAAGGCTATAGGATATATATCATCACGTTACGACCCACGGGGGCGACGCAGTAACGATAAACGCGGGTGAAACCGCAGGAACATCTAGTTGAACATAATTATACATACATACGAAATGCTTTTAAACTTGATGTATGTATGAACATAATAATAAGAATACTATTTACCTACTTATACATGTTATAATCGTTCGTTTAAACATTGTGCATATCTAAAAACTTTTACATACAAGTTAACACATTAATGTGGGTTTATCGTGTTCATATATACTAACTCACCTTTCTTAAAGTATCACTTAAAAACGTTAAAGTAGATTATTTTGTTAAACAAAGTTACATTTATATTTAAAGTTTCCAGGTTCAAAGAAAGCAAGAGGTTGAGTCTGTGAGAAGATATCTGCAAGAAACTCACGAGTCATTTTTGAAGTGAAAACTTCTTTAGCGGCGTTGTGCACTTTTTTGTGATGGGTAAAAAATGTTAAACTCGCGTCAGGACACGTGACCTGATCGAAAATTCGTAAGACGGACGGAGAATTGTCAAACTCGCGTCAGGACACGTGACCTGATCGAAAATTCGTAAGACGGAGGGAGAATTGTCATGATTGTGTACGATAGCGCAATAAATGAATATTGTATTTTAGAGGAATGTGATGAAAGTGAATGAAGCCAGAGAAGTGTGTCAGGATCGTAGCAAATGGAAATCCGTAGTCTCTGCCTACCCCTCTGGGAAACAGGCGTGAATCTATGTATGTATGTATGTATGTACATAAATGATAGTACTTTTATACTGATCATTAAAGCAATTCGTGCAAAATTATTCCCTAACCATTCCAAAATATCAAAAATGCACAACGTTAATATTCAAGTTTTCACTTCTGCCGGCACTCCCGGAGTGCAACCCGTTGTTTTTTTATTACAGTAGTTTTAAAGAAACACCGCCTATGCATAGTTCCTATATTGTGGACAACTTTGCAAACATTAAAGCAATGGACACAAAGAACATGCAAAACTACTATTTAACGATCTCACGAGTCGACGAGTTAAACGGCTCAACAGTAATACCTATAATATTTAAATGAGCTTGTACCTCGGTTGAAAAACGCCGTTCTGTATTGTGATAATCTGTTGTTCTGTTCGTTCTGTACCTTCATTCTAACAGATGAGTTGGAATGTTCTGGATATGCTTACCTGGAAAGAAAAATATGAGTTAGTCGATTGTTACAATATAGTTCAGTTGAGATCTAAGACTGTGGGGCACAATTTTTATAGTTGAAATTTCATATCTTGATGAGAATTACAATCTAAGGTGAACCAATTGCAATAAAAAAATTATATTTGTATTTGATAGCCTAGAGGGAGACTATTAGACTGCCATGCAGACACCCGAGTTCGTTCTCAAGACTTCTGGCTTTTCCAGGTTATCCTAATCCTAATCCTAACTAATATTATAAAAGCGAAAATGAGTTTGTTTGTTTGTTACCTTTTCACGCCTAAACCACTGAACCGATCATCCTGAAATTTTGCATATACGTTGTCAGGTGTATAGAAACGGACATAGGCTTTCATCCCGAAAAAAATTACTGTTCCCGAAGAAAACAACAATAACGTTCTTATGATAATAGATGGCGCCACGTGTCTTTCGAATCATGATTGAATTATATTATTTTATTACAAGCAGAATACAACCCGAATTGATTGTCAAATTCTAAATTAACGCGAGCGAAGCCGCGGGCAATAGCTAGCGTGTTTATAAAATAGCTAATTATGGCTCGTTTTGATGGTGAAGGAAAACATCGAGAAGACACATAAGTCCGAGAGTTCTCCATAAAGTTCCCAAAAATGTGTGAAGCACCTCACTGGGTCAACGTGGTGAACTATAGCCTAATCCTTCTCAAAAACTGAGATGTAGCCCGTATCCAGGAATGGCACAGATTATATACAGAGCTGATATTATTATGTAAATAAATAGAAAATATCATCCATACTTAATCTATACTAATATTATAAAGCTAAAGAGTTTGTTTGTGTGTTTGGTTGGACGCGCTAATCTCAGGAACTACTGGTTCGGATTGAAAAATTACTTTAGTGTTGGATAGCCTATTAATCGAGGAAGGCTATAGGCTATATAACTTCACGCTACGACCCACGGGGGCGGCGCAGTAACCATGAACGCGAATGAAACCACGGGCACCTCTATACACATATAACTTCGAAAAGTCAGTCTCTGCATGGCAGGTCAACGGTTTCACACTAGACTGTCGCTGCTATTAATATTATTACTATAATCTAAATTCAAGAAGTATTCTTTGTAATAAGAACTAAACAACACACTGCTAGGATATTAAATATAGGTGCAGAAAAGTTCAATCCCCATTAAGATATCTCCCTCTACGTATGCAAGCACCCTGCCTAATGTACCTTGCCCCCGTAACGTATTTCTATAAAGCATTGCTCTAAGCCTGGCTGATACCACCCTTAGACTCCCGCCAAATCCATGTGAAGAAGAATTTTTACCAACACAGCTTTTCTATGCGCTCTCGGTTTGAAAGAATATTTTATTTCCAACGCCTTAGCCTGCTTTTGCCTCGGTAATCCGTCAAACATAGGATGTATAGAGAGAATAAATATTAGCGTTTTCAGTTGCATTTTGGATCTCTGGAACACTTCAAAGCAAAATAAATGGGACACATACTGGGTGTAAGGGACGGCGTACCGAAAACTTTAGCAAGACGTCTTTTTATAAGTACTTATCACGACGCAAACTTCAATTAATAAAAAAACGCAAGATTTAAACGTAATGTAGATTAACATTATTACGCGGTACGCAATGGATTGCTACCAATACATCGTACTCAACGAATGAACTCTGCGTTCCGCGCGCATAAAAACAGCTGATCTATTTAAATCACGACCATTTAATTACATTGCTGTATTATAGAAAAATGTGACAGTCAGAAAAAAGAAAAATTGCAGGAAAGGAATTGTGATTGTTGAAAAAAATTCCAACGATTTTTAACTCAGAATAATGGTCTGAATCTACTATTTCAGTTTTCGGTACACCGTCCCTTACACCCAGTATTTAAAAGTGTATTTTTGATAACACATTTTTCTACATTCATATTATGAAGTTAATTAACTATAATCATGGCATTATACGTTGTATATCCGTATAAATACTATCAAAACTTACTTTTTGTAGTTCCAACTATTGTTTTACATACATAGAATCCCCCCTTCATATTCGCGATGGGGTAGGTAGAGGTAAACCGCATACCCACTTTTCGACTGCTACGTTTTAGGTACTTTTTTTTACGTGGGGAAATGCGCTTAATGCATACCCTCTCGCCACTAGGGGAGGTGAGAGGGTTATGTCCGGCTCTCCCGTATTTCGGGCCTACGGACCAAAACCCCACGGTGTGCACGCTCGCTGCCTAGTATAGTGGATGGGCCGCTGGCTTTAGGTCCTACATTATAGGGAGCGAGTCTATGGCTGTCTATCACACACAGTTCCAAACTCCGTATGCTACTGTGCATACACTACATGATTATTTCATAACAGAAAATCTTAATAAGACTGCCTGACCCAAGAATTGAAACCGAGACTTACAACAAGACAAGTACAACAGTGGTTGAAATTAAACTACCATATACGGATTTTATCGCGTTGTTTATTTGACACATTATTACAAAATTTTTAAAAACTGTTACACTACTATTACTTAGGAACAGATTAAAAAAAATAAAAAATTGTAATAAAGTGTCAAATAAACAATGCGATAAAATCCGTATATAGTAGTTTAATTTCAATGAATAACAGTCGTATTCACTACCGCTGAGCCATCGAAGCAGTCTTGTCTTTACTATAGTCATAATATTTTAATACCTTCGGTGGCTAAAATCCTTTGATTTTATAAACCATTATATTATGTAAAGAATTCTAATACCATAAAATTATAAAGCAATTTTAACGAACCTAGATAACATCGTTTTTATGTCGTGAGCTGCAGTGAACTGATGGTGGCCAGACATAATGGTTTCTAATTTACTCTGGTATTCCAACAATTGGATTGGCGAATAAAATACACTTGCCCAACTAGTAATAATTCCTGTTTTGCGGGAGACTTGACAAACTTTAAAACGGACAAAAAGAACACCTAGACGATTTTTTTTTACGTTATTGAAGTGAAAACTTACGTAGCGGCGTTGTGCACTTTTTTGTGATGGGTAAAATATGTTAAACTCGCGTCAGGACACGTGACCTGATCGAAAATTCGTAAGACGGAGGGAGAATTGAAATGTTTGTGTACGATAGCGCAATAAATGAATATTGTATTTTACCACATAAATGATAGTACCTACTTTTATACTGATAATTAAAGTAATTCTCGCAAAATTATTCCCTAACCATTCCAAAATATCAAAAACGCACAACGTTAATATTCAAGTTTTCACTTCTGCTGGCACTCCCGAGGTGCAACCCGTTGTTTTTTTTTACTTTATTTGTTTACATAAAACTTTGTTCCGCCTTGAATCGAATCCTTAACTCGGCGTTTTAGCAGTGATGAGGCGGCCACTTAAGCCTCTTCCTCAACTGAATGATTAAAACCTATCTTACTGATGTAACACTACTTTATTTTGATCACCTGATGTTCGTCTTGACTAGTTAATAGTTCAGTAACACACACAAAAAAGATAAGCGTTTTTATTTAAAGCAAGTGCAAAATTTTTGTCACTAAAAATCCTAGCAATAAAACTGTTTACATAAAATATCGCATTGCAGTAAAAACGGAAACTTTAAGCTTTCATACAACAACACTGAAGAGACTCTCGGGCTTGCGAACTGGCACTACTGGTAGTTGAGTAAAAAACAAACATAAGAAATGTAAGTAGACAGGTAATCTCGTTCCTCTTGTGGGTAGTACTAGAATCGAGAGGGCACTTGTTTCTTAAAGCTCACGACACGTCTACGGGACGACTGCTTGACGACAGGAGTTTAATCTAACTAGCGGTCGCCTAGTGCTCGAAATTCGACCAGTTTGCCTGTAAGATATTGCTGATATATTTCATTATATATTGATATATGTGACCATAGTTACGCGCTTCGACTGCGTGTGTCAAATGCATCGTTGTGTGCGTGTAGTGCTTTTCCATTAATTTAATGTATTTCTAATGCATATTTTATGTAAATATTAGGATTCGCCCCTCCTTCTCGACATAAACTTTAACTGTGCCAAATTTCATACTCCTCCGTCCGCGCAATTTTCGTAAAAAGGGGTACAAAGTTTTTGCTTCACGTATTAATATATAGATGTTGGTTTTATAAACTTTGAATTAATGTTTATTTATTTGAGACATCTGTCGTAGAAATTTTATTCATTTCATATCATTTGAAAAAAGACAAATCCCGCATCACGATTAATTGCTGTGTCACAGGAACTTTATAGACATTCAAACGACGGACGCAATGAAATCCCAGACTCGAAACATCTATTTGTGCATCACGCAATTTTTTGTACCTTGTGAGTATTGAACCCATAACACTCGGCGTAGTTTAATATTATGTGAAGTAAATATACTGTGTATGTAAAGTGCTATATGAGAGTTATAAATGACAGAATTATACGCGTATAGTGATTATTCTATAGTGTATGTTTTGTGTACCTACTGGATGTTATGAAAGGGGACTTTGGATACATTATCATTGTACATTTAGAATATAATCTTGTAATACTATTTTCGTACCTAATTTGTGAAATAATACAGATTAACCTATTACGTCGCAGCGGCACACTGATGGCGAGATAAAATACGTTTAAAATTATATCTGGTATTACAATAATTGACCGGTTTATCTGATATCTGCTAATTTATAATCGATTATTATTAGTTCAAACAGAATATAAAGATACAGACATCACACAATAACCATTGACTGAATTTCAAAGCTGTATTCAGAGCTTCTTGTTCCACGCATTGCAGTCTACACTACGAAGTTACGGGCTTAAGCAAATTATATAAAAACTAGGTTTTGCCCGCGGCTTCGCTCGTAAATATCGGTTAGGTTAGATTTGTAACAGAACTTGTTTTATGGATGAAAGGAACTCTATGTCCTCTTCTGTTCCCCTGACAAAGTGTATGCTAAATTTTATGATGATCTGTCGGGCGTCAAGGCGTAACAAACAAACTTACATTCGCATTTAAAATATTAGTTTGGATAACAGCCTTGTTTATAAACTGTTTTACCGCTGGGCACCGGCCTCATCTCATTGTGAGAAAGGTTGGGCCATTGTCCACCATGCTGACCCTGTGCGTGCTAGCAGACTTCATATTTCTTTGAGAACATTATGGAGAACTCTAAGATATACAGATTTCCTCGCGATGTTTTCCTTCACCGTTCAAAGCAAGTTAAATATGTTAAAAGCTCGTGATAGTCCCGTTCCGTTGTACTAAAAAGCTTCTACTTTGCTTAATGCAGTGGGCCGACCGCCGGCGAGAAAACGACTAACTATCGGCGATTTTCTCTCTCAAGAAACGCACAAATAATATACATTCCGTGTAAATGAAAGAGATGCATATATTAAAAATTGCTCGCTGACTGTTCATACTGCCGGCGACGACTCGCTTTACTAGTTTTGTCGCTGAGCGACAAGATCTTCCAAAAATAAACTCGCTCAGCGATACTCGTTCAGCGATGCTCTCTCGTCGCCGCGCGCAGGTTTGCACAGGACTGAGCGACCGCGGGCGAGTGGCGTGAGTAATCGCTCGTCGCACTTGCACACTCGCTTATAGCCCGGCGAAAAAACTATCGAAACTACACACTCGCTTCCCGCTGATCGTCAACTCGTTTATAGTTTCTAGTTTTACTCGTTTCTCGCTCATCGTTGGCGGTCGGACCACTGCCTATTTAGTCCGGTCATTTTAGACATAAAAATAGTGATCAAACAAAAAAAATTCCGACAGAGCCAAATCTTCGTAGAGACCTTAGGCTTACCACAAGGAATAAAGTGTCAAAAGTCCCCATCAATCCCATGTGAGCTTAGGGACTTATTCGGGGCCCAAGGTAAAAATTTTTGGTTTTTTGGATTTTTCTCGAAAACGGTAAGTTTTATCGAAAAAGTACCTCAGAGCAAAGTTGTAGATCTTAAAATTTTCTATAAAAATGATCCCTGTGATTTTTTCTCTAAGACCCACTATTTCCCAGATATTGCGCTTGTAAGAATCACGTTCTACATAATATGCACACATTTCCACACCACCTGTGAGGTAGTGTACTCGGCGCGTTTTTTTTAACGTGGTATCCCCGGTAGGCCTATTCGACGAACCTTTATGACGTTATTTTCAGAAACAATAATTATTTAATAGTATGAAGATTATTGATATGGGTTACTGAGTTTAACTGTCGTTCTAACTTTTTTTATTACTTTAATCTGACTCATACTCTTCATCTTCTCAACTTCAACAATCATGTTTTCTTCAATTTCTTCTTCTCCTTCCTGTTGATGAACGCTTAGAAATTGTTCAAATGAAGATGAATCAGTTGTCTCTTCATCAAAATCACATGAATCTTCCTCTCTTGTATTTAATTGAACATTTGAGCAAGAGACACCTTGGCAATTGGTACACGCTGGAGAACACTGCAACCCTACTTTTTTACAGCCACATTTGGCACTACAACCTTTCTTGCAATTGCAAAAAATAGTGTTATGAAGTTTTTCTGGAGCAGGGGGCAGTAAAGTTCGAATCGGTTCCAAAGTATTATTTTTCAATTTCCAACCCCAGTCTTCAGGGTTCAGTTCATTGCCTTGCCATGTCTGAACTTGATAGTATACTCGAAACAAATGTTGACTAGCAGATGCCGATGTTGGAGGAAGACAAGATAGCTGTACTTGCTTTTTGTTTCGTGTATTTTTACAAATGTTAAATATCTGTACGTATCTATGCAATCACTGGCAAGTACTGGCCTGTTCTTCCTCACATTGTCTTTTTGATGCAGAGATTGAAGTTTTCCGGGTGTATGATTTTCTGCAATCCACGTGAATTGTAACGGACTTTTGGCTTCTTAAATAATCAGCAAACTCATCACTTCTCGCGACACTTGCATCGATTAAAGTTGGCATTCCACGACTGACCACAACAGTTTCATCTTCAGTCAAAAGTTTATTACAAATAAAGCAAAATTGTGACATTTTTTTTTAAATATTAATCAGCACTAACTTCAATAGTAGACGCTTGTAATAAATACGTATAGTCACTCGAACTGCTCGTTCAACACTAAAAGAAGCAGGTATACGTGAACGACACCACATGGACAAAAGAATAGGCAGATGTTTTTCAAGGCCAGATGTTATTCAAGTAGAGGGGATTCGGTAAGGGACCGGCGGTCATTTTAGAGTAAATTTTCTTAGAATAGTATAATGTATACATAAAAGAGACACGAGTAGGCATTTTTGCTTGCTTGAGTACCTAAATATGTATATACGTGGCATATGTGTGCATACTATGTAGAATAATAAGCGCAATATCTGGGAAATAGTGGGTCTTAGAGAAAAAATCATAGGGACCATTTTTATAGAGAATTTTAAGATCTACAACTTTGCTCTGAGGTACTTTTTCGATAAAACTTACCGTTTCGAGAAAAATCCAAAAATCCTAAAATTTTGACCTTGGGTCCCGAATAAGTCCCTAAGCTCACATGGGACTGATGGGGCTTTTTGACACTTTATTCCTTGTGGTAAACCTAAGGTCTCTACGAAGATTTGGCTCTGTCGGAATTTTATTTATTTCAATTGTCTAAAATGACCGGACTAATTGCAGCTGTGACAATCTGTACTTGTATTTCTTTTTATATTTTACATCTAGAATACTACATGTGACTAAATTCTTTTAAAAATATGTTTCGTACTAATTGTTGGAATGCCAGACATCATTAAAAACCTTTTGAGTCTAAACAGGTGGGACTCAATAGGTAGATACTAGTTTTTGTTCGTGACCGTTACACTCACTTGACCACTACTTGTGCCATGTGGTAGTCTACCTGTTTGCTAAATTAAATCACATTCTTCTCGACTGCCTGCGCGTAATTGAGTAAGAGACATCTAAATATCTTTAGAGACTGTTATGTTTATAATACTTGTAGGATGTAATGAGCTTACATAGATACAAATAAGTTTCTACAATACAGTTAGGTTACTTCAATTACCTATAGTTCATTAATATTGAATAGGTATTAGCTTTTGCCCGCGGCTTCGCTCGCGTTAATTTAGAATTTGACAATTAATTCGGGTTGTACTCTGCTTGTAATAATATAATTCAATCATGATTCGAAAGACACGTGGCGCCATCTATTATTATAAGAACATTATTGTTGTTTTCCTTGGGAACAGTAATTTTTTTCGGGATGAAAGGTAGCCTATGTCCGTTTCTGTACACCTGTCAACGTATCTGCAAAATTTCAGGATGATCGGTTCAGTGGCTTAGGCGTGAAAAGGTAACAAACAAACAAACTCATTTTGGCTTTTATAATATTAGTTAGGATTAGGATTAGGATTCATATTACTTACTTTCGTTCACGTTCACTAATCTAGATGATTAGATTAGTAATAGTACTTTCTTTCTGAATGAAAGATGTCCTTTTCTGTTCTTCTGACAACGTGTATGCGAAATTTCATGATTATCAGTCCAGTAGTAAAGGCACAAACAAACTTACATTCGCATTTATATTAGTTAAGATTGTACAGACAATAAAACGGTTCTAAGCAATGTATTACTTAATAGGTGCTAAAGATAAAATAGACCATATAAAGCTATGTGTGTATTACTTCTAGTATAGCTTAAAACTTTAACAAGTTTTAACAGAATGATAAACATTTCTAAAACAATACTAAATGAAGCATCCACTTACAAAAGTCAGGACAGTAGGATCGAGTTATGTATCGTTCTCTGCATCCACTACTCTCACTGGGATTGCCAATGTCGTAACGTTATCCCCCTGCTGGACAGAAACGTCTTGGACGCCAGAACTTACCGAATTTGCTGCACTTTCTTCAATTTCTTTAACTTATAATGTATCGGTTCGTATACGCGTTTTCTTCTACATAAATACATATTTCTGGTATTGTTTCATCTATATCTATACAAATAAATAAAATTTAAGTGTCTGTTTGTAATGTCAAAACAACAGCTTTTTAACTAATGCATATGAAAGTATATATTTTGAAAATGTTAGTCTGTCTGTTTGTTCCGGCTAGTCTCAGAAACGGCTGAACCGATTTTGACGGGACAGTCACTGGCAGATAGCTGATGTTATAAGGAGTAACTTAGGCTGCTTTGATTTTAGAAAAAAAAGTAGGGTTCCGCGGAGACAAACACTTTTTAGTTAAAATTTACTTAAACAGATAGTATATCATAATATTTTACTTGTGTTGTCATATAGTATCCTTCCATTATTTCTATTTCATATTAATTACCTATTTGTAATAATGTATAATATTGCTAGATTTTGCTCGCGGCTTCGCTTGCGTAAATGTTGTTATGTCAATTTGTATCTGCGGGCACAGTAAAGTTACTAGATGAAAACTTTTTTAACGACTGTTGATGTCACAAATAGGGGTAAATTGGGGCAAAATATGTACCGATAGAATTTATTACCCTATTGCAATAAATAATTTTACTAGATTTTGTTACTTCAGGATAGAGCAGCGATAGCTCTTAGCTATCGCTGCTGACGTAACAAAATCTAGTAAAATTATTTTGTCTGTTGGTCTCCCCATTGAGTCAATGGGGAGACCAACAGACTGCAATAAGGTCTCAAGTTCAATCCCACGTCGCGCACCTCTGACTTTCGGAAGTTATATATGACTTTTCGAAATTATGTGCGTATTGATTGACAATTATCGCCTGCTCCGTGCCTCGGAAAGCACGTTAAGCCGTTGGTCCCGGCTGCCATGAACATGTATGGCAGTCGTTATAAGGAGAGTGTCGACACAAAAGATCCCACTGGGTCGAAGTGTCGCCGGTCTGCACTGACTGGCTCCCACATAAGATAAGATAAGATACGTCAGGATAGTAACAGTATTTTTTTTAATGAATTAGTACCCTATGTTTTTTTCTATTCCTCTGACAAAGTGTATGCGTAATTTAATGATGACTGTGCGAGTAGTTAAGGCGTGAAAGTGACAAACAAACAAACTCACATTCTTATTTATAATATTAGATAAGTTATGTGCTACTTAAATATGACTACACGTTTCAATTACATAATACCTCAGTAATTACGGGATAGGATTAATATATTGAATATATTATTATCTTCTATATAATTATTGGTTTTGTTATATCAGTTCTAGTCCCGAGAGCTCGGCTTTAATTTTCCCTCTCGGTAATATATAGTATACGGGTCGCAATTATAATTGTGATTGACTTGATATTATGGTACTATTATGGTATCATTTCAATTCATATTTAATGTTAAGGTGCTGAATATTTCTTCTCGAATGTGTAAAAGATGGTTATGATTAAGTCATTAATTGTTTTTTTAATGAAATGATAACATCTTGACACGTTCCCTGTCCGATGAACCACAGTTCACAACGTGTTAACGTGTTATGTACCATATGTGTATGGTACATAACAATTGATTTTCTATTGTGTCTACCACGGGACTGTGAATGGGTTAAGAGATTTCTTAATTTTGTTCTTTAAATTAGATATCTTTATATTCTAATTTAATAGCTAAATATTTTTCAAAAAACTTTATTCAAATAATAAATACGTTTTCGTCAGTTTATGGATGAGCTTGCTATTTTTAAGATCAAGGGTAAGGGTTTTGGACTTTTTTTAAATACTAATTACGAAGACAATCCTAAACTTAACAGTTTAAGATAAATTACCTTCCATTAACAAACGTTTTTAAATACATTTAGTATATAGGCAATTTAAAATCGCATCATTGCTTCATGCATTATATTAAAATAAAAATGTAGTATTGAAAAGCCAGTTCGAGGAGCAGAGCTCTTATAAGAAGATACAGGCATTAAACTCATAGTCACTCTTTTCAATTGCCAATTGTTTACAAATTATGATTCTTCACAATATGACCTACTTTATTTTCTTCTTGTTTTATCAGCTTATACTATATTGTTGACTAGTTATAAAATTGTGTATGATAGTCTTAACTTTAATGGTGAAAATTGTTACGTTTCTATAGTGGTGGGTCCGCTATCGTTTAAATTCATGTCACAAATAGAAAGAAATAAAATCTGATTCTTTTGATGATTAACGCTAAAAATTAGACATTCAATAAGGCAATAACATGCAAAAGAATTACTCACATTACTATTTCTAATATCTTCTTTCTTGATCTTAATAAATCAGTTTCTTTTTACTAGACTCAAAATTTTCAAATTCAGGGTACATACATACATACATAGATTCACGCCTGTTTCCCAGAGGGGTAGGCAGAGACTACGGATTTCCATTTGCTACGATCCTGACACACTTCTCTGGCTTCATTCACTTTCATCACATTCCTCATACACGCCCGTCGGTTCAAGGAGCTCTTAACCTGGCCTTTGTCCAGAACGCCTCTGATCTGGTCGAGAAACGTTCGCCTAGGTTTTCCTCTTGCGACTGTTCCATTCACACTAGCCTTATAAACTTTCTTAGTCAGTCTTACCTCGTCCATTATTTCTACATCCAAACCAGCTTAACATACCCTTTTCTATTCTTGTAACTATATCCACTTTCATGCCGCATCTCTCTATAATCACACTATTTCTTATTCTATCTTTCAGAGTCACACCACATATGCTTCTCAACGCTCTCATTTCTACAGCATTTATTCTGCTCTCATGCTTCTTTTGCCATACCCAACTTTCACTTCCATACATAAGTGTGGGCACTAATAGTCCTCTATGAACAGCCAAACGTGCCTTTTCGGATACATTTCGACTGTTCATAAAAGCGCGTAGGGCTCCATTCACTTTGTTGCCAGCAATCGTTCTCCTTTCAATATCTCCGTCATGTTTACCATCCCTTGTAAACAAAGTACCCAAATATACAAACTCTTTCACTTGCTCCACTTTTTCTCCATCAATCATAATATTACACATCGTCACGCACTCTTGCTTTTCAAATACCATTAGTTTCGTCTTGCTTACATTTATTTTCATTCCTTTACTCTCAAAAGCACCATGCACAATAGTTACCATCGCCTGCAACTCTTCCGCCGATGACGCAAGTATTACTTGGTCATCGGCATAAAGAAGACATTTGACAAGTAACTCATTCATTCTTAATCCCCATTCACAATCTTTTAAATCTTTCAAACAATAGTCCATGTATAGGTTAAACAGCCAAGGTGACGATACACATCCTTGTCTAACACCTTTATCGATGCTAAACCACTCTGTGTAGGTTCCATTTATCCTAACACAAGCTCTGGAATCATCATAAAGAGATTTCAGAGCTCGCGTGAGGTTGCTATTCACTCCATATATGGACAATGCCGACCAAAGTTCATTCCTCACCACTTTATAATAAGCCTTTTCCAGATCCACGAATGCGCAATAGACCTTTTGACCTTTGGCCAAAACTTTTTCGGCTATGCTCCGTAAGGAAAAGACCTGATCCGTACATCCCATACCCTTTCGAAATCCCGTTTGTGCATCCCATATTTTCTTGTCGGTTACTTTCACAATCCTTTCAATTAACACTTTTGCATACAATTTACCGACGACGCTGAGCAAGCTAATGCCTCTATAGCTTTTGCACTCATGCTGTGAGCCTTTTCCCTTGTATAAAGGTACTATGACGGCCTTGCACCAATCACTTGGTACACGGCCGGTATTCCAGCACAAGTTAAAAAAGGCGGCACAACTGAGTTGCTATAAGACCCTGTCCAGCTGTCAGCATTTCGACTGTAATCCTATCATACCCACCAGCCTTTCCTGATTTCATGCTTTTCAATGCTTTCATTATTTCATCCATACTAATAGGGCTTTCATCACTACTATCATTATCATTCATTTCGAAACTTTGCCCTTGCCATTCCTCTCTTTCAAATAAAATTTCAAAATATTCCTTACATCTCTTCAGTACGCTCTTTTCTTCATTCAGTAAACTTCCATTCTTATCTCTGATTGATTTCAGCTCTGTGGTTACGGTTTTACCTCGAACCGAGCGAATGGATTTCCAGAAGAACTTCGCGTTGGTCCGGAAATCTTCAGATAATCTTCTATCAAACTCGTCTTTCAATTCCTCTTTTTTCCTTTTAATTACATCTTTCACTACTTTATTCATTCTTATAAACTTATTCCTAGCTTCATTCACATCCTCATTCGTTGCTTCTTGCATTCTTTCATTGGCTCTGACAGATAGCCAGTCCAACCATGCCTGCTTCTTCTCACGTACTACCCCTTGCACATCTTTATCCCACCACGCATTCTTCGATTTTATAACTTTCCTCTTCTTGCTCACACCGCATACTTCTGACGCTACAACAACCACTTCATGCTTAAACGACTGCCATAATTCTTCTATATCATCAGTGTCACAAAATCTTTCAAATCTTTTCCTCAATTGATTTTTATACTCGTCTTTCAATACTTCATCTTGCAAATTTTCTACTTTTATTCGTTCTTGGACACTTGTTCAGGTAGGTATACGGTGTCGCCATCCTTTGAAGAGGCCACGTATCCGGCTCATAATCAAAAAATGGTCGGTATGGACACCAATACCTCTATATACCCGAGTGTCTAGGACATTCTTTCTCAATCTTTCATCCACTACAACAAAGTCAATCATACTACTTCTTACATTCTTTGCTTCTCTTGTATACTGGTGGATTCTTTTGTGGGCAAACATAGTGTTTGTCACACAGAGATTCCACTCCAAACATAGCTCAAGCAACCTTTTTCCATACTCATTCACGCTTTCGTCCCCATACTTGCCTAAAACCCTTTCGTATCCTTCACGCTTTACTCCCACCCAACCATTAAAATCCCCTAACATTATCAACCTCTCGTGTTCCTTGCATTTCCTCAAGACATCTCTTAAACACTCCCAAAAATCTTCTCTTTCTTCCCGTGCACTGTGAGACATACCGGTTGCTATGTTTACGGGTGCATAGACCCCTACCATAAACACACGAGTAATCCCTACTTTCATTCTCATCCATAGTAACCTAGCATTCACATATTCGAATTCTTTTACACACTCATTCATTCTAGCAGACAGAATAACACCAACTCCCTGACAGGCTCTGGTATTGCTAGGCACGCCGGACCAATACGCCGTGTAGGGTCCATGCCTAGTGGTGTTACAGCCTTTCCTTTTCGTCTCATTCACGCACAGAACATCAATCTTTCTCTCATTCATCATCTGACATACTTCATTCAATTTTCCATCCATCCCTCCTCCAACATTCAATGTAGCAAAACGGCTTTCCGTAGGCCACTTTTCGCCCTCGCGAGAAACGAGACGTGACGGGTGGCGGACCGCGTCGCCGCCATGCGGATTATTAACAAAATCAAAGTCCATATGCGTTCCCACGATTGTTAGGAAAAATACTGTCCACCTCCGCAGAGCCCTTTACAGAGGTAAGGTGGATCCATCCTGTGCCCTGTGACCACCAACACAGGCACCCTCCGTTCACGACCAGCTTTCCCTCTGGCCACGAATCCATCAGCACGGGTCGGTTAACACCTTGGATCGGGGTTTATTCTCGGGTCTGCTCCCTGAAAATTGGTTTGACTTCGGAGTTTTCCTTCTCCTAGACAGGTTGCAAACCAATGCTAACGAGGCCCATCTCCCCGGGTGTGATTTCGGAGTTTTCCTTCTCCTAGACAGGTCGCAAACCAATGCTAACGAGGCCCATCTCCCCGATCAATTCAGGGAAATTCAGGAAATTCAGGGTATTCACAATAAAATCTTAAAAATATGAAAACGCTGGTAAACCTTAGAAAATATTATTATATTTTATTAAACTTTCGAATATGCTATTCATAAGCATAGTAGAAGACAATAATAAACACCACTTATAATTTTTTTGACAATAGTCCGAGTGAGTAAATTTTCTTAGAACAAGGCATGCAAATAAGCAACTTGTAATTAAAGTGTGCCTTTGCTCTTCTGCTAGGTGAATATAATGAGCATTAGGTACTTTCTTTTAGTCTAGTAGTTGTAGTAGTTCTTATCCAGTTTGTAAGCTTTGTTACTGGTTCTTGTGCTGGTAATCAAATCATTTAACTAGAGTTGAATGGGGAGTCTAATGGTTGTAGCACTTCTCTCTCATTTACACAAAGTTAGTGCAGGCCCTTTCTCCAATGATAATATATTTTTTTATTTCTAGAGCTCCTGCTTCAATTTGCCACCACTACTATGCAAAATAAAAGAGAAAAAAAAAAGGTTACGTATTTATAGTGATGGGTCTAATGGACTTAAATGTATGACGATACTGACCTCAGTAGTGAGCGAAACCCGTCAGTCTTACTGTGTATACTTAGGCTTACTGCAGGAAGGTATTGTGAAGCTGAGAAGGCTACAGCAACTGTAGCTGTTTTTATAAACATTCGAAGTTTGAATATAGATCCAACGGACCCACGACTATAGTTAAATACTAATACACCGATATTCAGATCTAGCTAGTTGACATTGACATAGGTAGTATTAGCGGTGATAGTATGTTAAGTCTTTATAACATAACCGTTCATTCCTGCTTCACGTTATATTCTAAATTGCCAACATTTTCTGCATAAATACACACGCCCAGACGTCTATTTAAAGTTAAACACGCCATTAATAATGTAAAGGGGACTTAATAGACTTCTGTACGGCAGTGTTACATTTATGAATATTTAGAATTCAACCCATACCATTAATGAGGTGAGGTCATATTAAATAGACCTTTTGTACCAAAATTTACACAGTTAATGATATTAATTTTCGTTTACTCATAGATACCGTAGCAATTAATATGATAAACTTTCGTTCAATTACATTATGTTGGAATTTGAAGCGTTTTGGAAGATGTTTCGTAAGTAAATTGTATATTCGTTTATAGAGTGTTCTTCTTTCTGGAGAGAACCTGACTTCGAGCAAGCGTATTGAGGTTGTCATTGTTAGGATACATATTTAATGTTATATTAATACCCGGGAAACAAACTAGTGTCTTTTGTATTTTATTATTTAATGCAGGTACATAACAATAGTTAAACCATGGAGAAAGTTCACCAATGTTAACGTACATTGGTGAACTTTCTCCAACAACGTTTCTAATTATTATCTACTATAAAAGTTCAGTAAGGTAAAAATATTGTTGGCTAAAATAATACCTATCAATTAGTTTAACTAGTAGATAGAATGTAGCGATAGCCTAGTTTAGCAAATTCAATCCGGCCGGCCTCGATGGCGTAGTGGTTAGTGTAACCGACTGCCACGCCTGAGGTCGCGGGTTCGATTCCCGCACAAGTCAAACATTTGTGTGCATGAACATGGATGTTTGTCTTGGTCTGGGTGTTTCTATGTATAATATGTATGTATTTACAAAAAAAAAGTATATATGTATGTTTATCCATTGTCTAGTACCCATAGTACAAGCTCTGCTTAGTTTGGGCTAGATGGTGTTGTGTGTATGTGGTAGAATATTATTATTATTATTATTATTAAATATTGATAGCTATCGCAGAGATTTTTGATTGCTATTGGCGGTGGAGAAGCTTCAGGCCCAGCGCTATATTTTCTTGGATCTACTAAGGCATGGATATAGGACATACTAAGGCGGTAATTGGGATTTCGCTCACTGAACGAAAAGCAACAGTACATATACTGCATCTTTACGTCGATATTCTACTATTATTATTATTATATTATATATATATATATATATATATATATATATATATATATATATATATATATATATATACATATATATATATATAGTATTAATGCGATCATGCATAATGTTAACTTTTTTAGGCTTGACGTTTCGGCCAGGATACACCGGCCGTGGTCACAAGCTGACTCGTGCTGCGATGTCATGTCTCCGTTTGCGAGGCAAAAGAATCTTGATTCACCCTCACTTTTAGCATATTTTTGTACCTTCATGTCATGTACCTTCACAAACTACGCTCCAGGTATCCCTATTATGTATGCTCGGTCAATCTACATAGGTTCAATCCGCAAACACATAGGTGTTTAAAGTTACGCGCGTATTAAATATTTAATGATTGCTCGCTTTAACGATAAAGGAAAACGTCGCAGGGTAACCTGCAGCTATGAGACTCTTATAGTTGTCCAAACTCTAGTATTCTTAAAAACATTTACATAATATGTAGTATAGTAAGTCTGCCAAGCCGTACTGGGCCAGCAAGGTGGGGTACGTCCTAATCCTTCTACTCAGAAAAGGCCCATGCGTATAGGGACAGTTGATAACAAGGACTGATATTATTTATTACAAAACTACCGGCATTTCTGATCAATATATCCTACTTCACAATAGAGGACATTAACTACAAAGCATCAAAGCACCAACAAAACTTTCACAGGTAAATACCTAACACAATAATTACTTTGAACATCTTTACTACTCCAAGGTTGATAAATAACATCACTAAATAATTAACACTAAGCTCTGATTGAAACTGTTATTCATCATTCACTCCACAAACAATAGACTGTCGAGCTATCAAAGAAACCGCTGAAACCAAACTATTCTATTACTTGAACAAACTAGCGTCTCGGAATAATTCATATTTCCATTAGAACTCAATGAATATTGTCTAGGCTAGATGAGGGCGCTCGAGGGTAGTGAGAGGAACTTTTGTACAAATATCAGGCAGCCTTAGGGAGCCCCTGTCACTTGTTTGAACTGTCCATGTTATATGGAATAAGATATCAGGCAAAGTTGGTTTTATAACCATGGGAAGGGTTGAGTTAGTAACAAAAACTTCTTTAATTTAAATTAAATTTTGAAAGAAACATTTATTAAAGTATATCTCTAATTTATAGTTCTGTCTAGTTTAAATTAAACTATATTTCAAATTTATATGTTTAATATAAAAAAAAACTAGAATTTGCCCGCGGCTTCGCTCGTGTAAAGCTAACCTAAGATTAGTTACAGTACTACTTTCTGGATAAAAGATACCCTATGTCTTTTTGTTTCCCTGACAATGTGAATGCGAAATTTCAAGATAGTTAGTCGACTAGTTAAGGAGTGAAAGCGTAATAAACACACAAACTCACATTCGCATTTATAATATTAGTTAGGATTCTTAGGATAAGCGAGAATTTACGTATATTCGAAATTTAATTTGTTCATAAGGTCATAACTTTACGATATTTAAATAATTATGACCACATGCTATTAAACTCAGACAAATTAATACCAGTTATGATATTTTCGTACCACGCTACTACCACAATGACATGCTGTGAAGTGCGTATGAATCCATATACATTATAAGGGTATCATACCCAACTACTACTAATTAAATAACAATACATTGTATTTTATTACCGTGGGTCGTAGCGTGATGTTATACAGTCTATAGCCTTCCTCGATAAATAGGCTATCCAACACTAAAATAATTTTTCAATTTAAACCAGTAGCTCCTGAGATTAGCGCGTTCAACCAAACAAATAAACAAACAAACAAACAAACTGTTCAGCTTTATAATATTAGTATAAATTGAAAGAATAATTATTACAGTTAGATTCAGTTCAATAAATAGATCGGATGACCTATACGTTAGTATAAGTGTGCGATTACACGCTCGGATCAGGCTAATATACCTACATATATACTGGCATGGCATGACGTAAATATAATACGTGGAAAATATAGCAATGGTCACTATCATAAAAGTATTGCAAGAGAAAATCGACGTTGTTGTTTCATGACGTTCAAATGAACCTCAATGGCCAAAAATGTGGTCTACCACATTTTTGGCCGACTCTACATCATCCAAATAATGTGGTACTTAATATGGTAATTAAATATATCAGGCTTGTGTTCAACAAAATAACTTTTCCAATAAAGGATCCAAAAATAAGCACACCTAGAACTAACCACACACGACTAGTAGACCAAAAGATGACAGAAATAATTATATGCTACAATCAGATTTTAAGATTTTTGAACTCAAAATTGTATTACGTTTATACGAATATTATACATTAAAATTATGTACCGGTACCCGTATATAAGAGATTTTTCAGCAGCGGCTTTGCTGTGATAATATCGAAATCTATGAGTATACTTTTACCCTGGCATTCATAATAATAGCAGATTATACTATTGCTTTGTAAAATAAGCTTTTATTTTCCAATTTTTATACAAACATAAATACAAAACAAAAATATTATAAGAATTCTTAATAAACATATTTCTGAAACTCGTTAACCCTTAAAGAAAGTTAGATATCCGAATAAGAAGAATTTTGTGCAAAATTCAATTTTGTGGAAACTCATGAGATGTAAAATCGTTTATAGGTAAAGGTTCCGGGATCGCTTTCTTTTGTAGAACGGACCCGAATCGTAAGGAAATTTCAGTACCCTTAGTTATGATAATGCCTTGACCGGATTCAGTTGAATGAACAAATAAATTGCGGTGTTAGGACAAGGTTCGATTGAACAGGAGACAAGCGAAACTGTGGTGGCAAGTTTTAATAAACTAAATTATTTATCCAAATCCGCTTCTAGTGGCCTAGGAAACGTAGGTAAATAATATGGCAATAGTATTTAGATTTCTAATACGTAAACTTATTCAGCGACACCAAGCTAGGGATGAATTCCTACTAATATGAGTATTATACCTTTATGTTCGTACAACTTTTATAACTTTTTGAATCGTTATATTTCAGAAACGGTGGCTCGTAGGAAAACAAGTATTATACATTTTTTATAGATAATTTTATGATCTACAATTTTTGTCTAAAGTACTTTTATGATAAAACTGTCCGTTTTGCTGAAAATCGCGAAAAACTTATTTTTTTGACCTTTGACCTTGATTAATTTTTTTCCCATACACGGGAATGATGGGGAACTTTGAAATATTATTTATAATTATGTTTTGAACAATTTTACTGATTTTCAGCTTGTTGGGATTTTATGTACCTTCAATCTCATTTTTTGGTCTAGATTGACCGGTCTATATGGTTTATTGACAATAACTTGTTATAATTTTGCTTGAATTATTAATTTTTCGATATTATCATAGTAGACGAACACAGATTAGCGCCTAGATAGCTTTGTGGTTCTCTGAAATATGCTATCATTATAATTACTACTTTTGTCAGCGGCTTTGCCCGCGTGTGTATGTATGTAATGGAGGTCCGTGGCTTTGCCCGCGTGTGTATGTATGTAATGGAGGTTATGTAAGTCTTTTATCACTCGAGAACAGTACATTTTCTATATAAAGGGTACGCTATGTCCTTTTCTGTACCCGATCGACTAGCTAAGACGTGTGAGCGTAAAAAACAAATAAAAATCATATTTGCATTTATAATATTAGTTAGGATAGTAACAGTGAAAGACGTCATCTTATTGTTTTCGACTTGGAGTTCTCAAATTTCCTAAAGAACCCTTATACCTTCTAAATTAATATAATAAATAATACTCTTCAAAATATTAAATTCAACATGATGAACATGAACAAATTATCTTTCGAGGGTTTTAGTTTTCTTTTCCTTTCTGTTTTATAATATTTTAGGTATAAGTTATTTTTAATGAATTGTGGTTATATGTACATATTTGAAATCCTATAATAAAATCTTTTCAAGACAAACTCCCTAGACAGAAAAGAAAACCATTTAATCGTCAAGAATAATCGATACAAAAGGCTTAATCCCAACATTCAGTCCCCACTTGACGGCCGGAGGTCGAAATTTCAATTTCCTAAAGGAAGACATAAATTTTCTTGTCGTTTATTGACATTTCTTTTGCGCTCTGCAAACGTCTGCCAAACCCACGATTGATTGCTCCACTGTTGAGAAAATATAAAAAAGGAGATGCTTTTCACATTTTTCGATGTACAGTTTATTTATATATTTTTGTTTCTATAACCGATTAAAATATGCATAGTTGAAGCTATTTCCCATTTAAATCGCGCCTTGCTTTTTTAATTTAAAGGTAAAAGAATGAATATGATGCTGTCGTATACCACAATAAAACTACGTATCAAAATTAAAAGGTGAATTACGTTTGAATGACTTTGTAAGACATTAACTGTCTAAGAGATTGAAACATAACGTGAATCCATCTCATCTACTGAGAAGACCAATGGTTCGTATCTTATCTTAATCTGTCAAGTCTTAGGATATCAGACATAATCTAAAATCTGTTGCGTCTGGCCGCCGGTGTGCCACTGCGACTCAATAGCTAACAGTGTTTATGTAGCTTAATACCTAATAGGTAATCCTCGATTATACTAGTTTACGCCATATCGACATGTGGTCAAGTCAGTTAAAGTATTTATCATCTTATTTAAAATAGCAATTACTATTCCCTCGCGATTTGCATCAGAATCATTTGAAGGCGATGAAGGAAACCATTAATGATCAGTGACATTAACTGTTAAATTTATGGAATCAATATAAAAAAAATAAAGATTCTTGCCGTGTATCGGTCATAATTCCTGCATTCTCAATATGATTGACAATCTTCCCCAGCTGAAATACCAAATTAAAATCCACGACCCGAGATTAAAGTTTTCGTGAACTCATAATCAGCATTCCTGGATAGTATTTGACTCAAACAAGCCTCAAAATTCATATTTACGATAAAACACGTCAAGCTACCCCTCTTTGTAATCAAAAACCATTCAAACATAATAACAGGTTTATTCAACATTCCCGACGTAAAAAAATTGTACCTTTTATTCGAAATTCAGTAAATAGATGCAGGTTGGGCGTGAATAATTGATTTGTTCTGTTATACCAAATAATCCGGGTTGGACAATTGAATTATAAATGGTCGTCCATTCGTTCGCAGTTCGGTGTTCAGGCTGTTTTCGTAATGTGTTTTGTTTATTGGCCTCCATTTTGTAAAAAACGGAAATAAATGTTTTAGTTAGATTGATGTTGTAAATTGAACGTATGTTTATTCATGGGGCGTTATGGTTTGTTTCAGTGGTGTTATTATTGAGGTTATTTAGTAGTCGCTATGATATTTGCATGGTGACTACTTTCTTTTCTTCTATCTATTATCAATGTCCTCTGATGATGAAATTAACTTGCACTTTACTTGCTGCATATTGACAATAAGCTATGGAATAACATATTTTATTGTGTACGAAAACGGTTAAATATATGGTATTTTACAACAAGTTGATTTAATGCTTGAAACGTCAAGCGTCACATTTAGCAAGTACTGAAAACCGTAGACATGTAGTGAGTGACGCTATAGTCAGATACGTATACTCGCTACGCAAAAATAAAGAATGCTTTTATTTTAAACAAGAATTTTTCTTTTAACTTACTTACTAGCTTCCTCCATCCACCAACCGTCGGATAAATATAAAAGAAATCACAATCAAATAAAACAGCCAACTGCAGAACTTGCGTAATCAAGAATTCAGAGAGCGAAGAATTATCCGTCCCCAAATCTCATTCCAATAGAAAACCGATGAGACAATGCGATATATTGAGGACAATCAGTGAAAATAAACGCAAATGTCGTCTAAATATGCAAATGATCACGAGAGAAATGCGGAGCAAGGCGCCATTTTTCAATCGAGAGTACGCGACTGAGCGTATTTAATCGTTTCAGCCTAAGGATTAACTTTTTGTCAGAATGCGTTGAACTTGGTTTCTTTTAATGAGTGTGGATAATTGTAACTGTTCCAACAAGTTATTTCTGTCACCGACGTCCTTTTTTTAATGATGGTCGTTGGATAATATTTTTTGAAGTAACTTTTAAATTTCTTTTGGGTTAGGAAAAAATACTGTGGATGGTTGATCGTGCTAAGTTTAAGCGTAGTCTATAACGAGGCTTAATTATTATTTACACGTATATGTTTTACTTTTGTATGAAGTAGGTACTTTTTTAAAGATCTTTGTTATCTTAAAAGACCGATTCGGCAGATATATTTTTATTATAATTTCGTGAAAACCAAATCAATTAACTGTTCACCAATTTTAAGGTAGTTTACATTTTTTTTTAAATCTGGGTGCTTGTTGATTTATTAATGTCATCTGCTGTATTGTATATCTGCTGTATGTACAGAACATTCATGGTATTTTGACTTTGCGAATCGACGTCACGTCAATATCGTATTTCATGTATTTCACGATAAGAATTATAGTTAACGCGTGAAATCAGCGTTAACAGCTTTATCGAAAAATCCTTTACAGGAACGAGAATTTAATAAAGATATATGAGACATGCTCTGCCCGGTATTTTCTCCAATCAATCCTTATAATACACGTATTGTAACAATACTTTTAGCAAATTTTTCGTTCGCCCTTCCAACCAAGTTAATTTTATCAAAAGCCAGATCCCAGAATAAAAAATCATCAAGTCACGGTTGAAACCAAAATGGCTGGAGTAATGCATTCGGCTAAACAAATTTACTTTGCCATTTGAAACGTTGTGAGGGTTAGATGTTGTCGTTGCCATCAAAAGGATGTACGTAAATTAGTTCGCAGAGGAAAAACGGAATGGAAATATGAAAATGTCAGACGCTATTAGGATTATCCCCATCTCGCTTTAGTGATGTTAGTTTAAAATTCCGAAAGGACTTTTGTAAGTGAAAAATAATTGAATTTCTGAAGTAAGCTAGACAGTCGATTTTAGTGTGACTATTGTAACTTTCTTTTTGCTATTGTCTTTTTTTTTGGGGTAGGTAGGTATAGAATATTTTATTAGTTAGCTACGGTCCTGCGGTTGAGATACGTTTTGATGCATGATTTATGAAATGATGATACAGTATATTGTTCTTATTTTATAGATAAGTATTACCAGTATTAATATGATAATAGATTAGTTATACAGCTCCATATATATATATGTATATACACACAAGTATTAGGCTATGTATAGTATAATACCAAATTAAACTGATACAATAATAATAGCCACGGTCTAGTGAGACTGTTGGACTACCACGTAGAGGTTTTAAGTTTGATGCCAAGGTGCGCATCGCTGACTTTTCAAGAGTTTAATGGTCAAGGATAACATCATAAGGAAACCTGCATATCTAAAAGTTCTCCATAATTTTTTTAAAGATACCTATGTGAAGTTGGCCAACCTGCACTGGGCCAGCGTGGTGGACTATGGCTTAACCCTTTTCACACTAAGAAGAAGCCTGTCCTCAGCAGTGGGACAGTTTAATACTGTGCTGATATTATTATTAATATAAAACAATAAAACAAATAAAATAATTGGGTAGCGAGAAACTCGCCATCCTACCCTCATATTGTACACCCCGACTATTGCAATAGCAAAAGGTTGGCAATACCGAACTCCGCTAGTAAGGGATAGTCGCTTCGTGGATCCGGGCATACTCCAAGGTGCAGTATTCAGTTTCAAACGCAAATATGCGTCAAAACGGTTTTCGCCTCAACGTGAAGCACCCTCAGGTTAGATTGGCAACGAAGGAGCTATTGCAATAGTTGGAGTGGGCAATACAAGGATGCGTGGCCCTTTCTTCCCAAATATTTTGCTACAATCGATTTCTGCATATTACCGTCTAATTCGATGCAATAAATACAAATTATCCATACTACCCGAGCAGTTACAATCAGCTTTGCTGCATTACTTCTAACGCTGGTATTAACATTTTCGAAAAACAAATATTTTCTTGTATCAATAGCATTTATAGTGTCAAATGACACCTCTTTGCTACGGATAAAATCACTTTTCACAAATAAGCTAACGAGGCACCGATGTTTGCACTAATATAAATACCGGTCTTTACACTCACACATTCACATTTACATACATTCATCTCATATTTTCTTTTCCGTATTCCGAAGGATTTGATTAAGTTCGCAACAGCTAGAAGTCTGTGTAACTATGTACGCAACATAAACAGTGTCTCACAATATTTGTTTTACAAAACTAGGTCACACGCCATACGTTACTTTTGGCGCTTTCGCATAAATTACTCTCTTCAAAACGTTATTTATTATTTGAACTATGCTCACTACACCTATTTCATGTCAATGCTGGAAGGAAAATAAAAGCTGTTATCGCTGCTCTTCGTTACTTTTATTGAAAGTTTTTTTTGGACTGTGTAAATAACAATTGTGCGGCCACAGAAAGTATTTGTATTTCGTGCAGCAACGACTGTTGAAGTCACAAAGGATTGGTTGGAGCAAAATATGTGAAAATGTTAAATTCATCTGTACCAAAATGCAAGTATATACTGGTCCCAACATCGTGCAAAATCCATTAAACTAATATTAATGTGCTTTTAACAGTTTAGTACTTTTGAGTTCAACTTAAAATTATATTTTCTTTTTCTATACTAATATTATTATTACAAAGAGGAAAGATTAGATTTTTTGTTTGTAAGGATTTTTCTCAAAAACGACTCATAAGATTCTAAAAATTCTTTCACCATTAGAAAGCTATATTATCATCAACTAACATCGTCTATATTTTATTTTAAAAAAGTATTGTTACTAACATAACCTAAGCTACTTTTACGCGAGCAAAGCCGCGGGAAAAAGCTAGTTCTGAAATTTTTGTATTGAGTAAATCCTAATTTCATGTTTATTAATATCACTATCGTACATAATTTCTTAATATAGATAAATTATTGTTGATAGAAACTAGTATGTAGACATGAAACATTGGTTGACGGTTGTGTGTGTGTGTGTGTATGTCAACACCGTCGTGTCGTGGCGAGCGATGATTTGTGGTTATTTACCGTCTGATTAATGTTAGTCTCCATTAAAGCAGCCTCACGTTGTCTTGTCTTTGATATAAACTGTAGGCTACCTATAACAAATGTAGAGCTATGGTGCCCGTACCACCTGATATCTGCACAGCGTATAACAATGACTTGTGGCCATATTTTATATTTGTAAAGAGAGACAGAGAGAGGATACTTTTTACCTACAGTAAATTTTAATCAGGTGATAGTTTAATGTGTTAAATATTTTCAAGTCTATTAATAAATAGTTTATATATAAACTAGATGTGCCCGCGGTTTCACCCGCGTTTATGATTACTGCGCTGCCCCCGTGGGTCGTAGCGTAATGTTATATAGCCTATAGCCTTCCTCGTTAAATGAGCTATCCAACCTAAAATAATTTTTCAATTCGGTCCAGTAGTTCCTGAGATTAGCGCGTTCAAACAAACAAACTCTTCAGCTTTATAATATTAGTATAGAATATAAAAAATGTTTGTGTTTTACGGTAGTAACAGGGTCTTCCATTAGACTTTACAATATAACCACACCACTCCACGTATGTTACACGCTGTATATTAAAAAACAATACTGCATTCGGTAGTCTATTTTTCTTACTTTTGTTATTTAGTAAACTATTATAGCATACTAGTAGCCACAGATAATACACAGAGACCCATGTCTTTCTTTTTTGTCATCTCTATTTATAAGAAAACAAATTTAGTCTGAAAGTAAAACTAAATTATATATAATGAGCATTTAGTTTACTGTTATAAGTAAAACAAGTCATAAAAAAATGGTTTATAAAATATATGTGTATGAACTTAAATATGATTTAACTTTACTGAAAACCGAATCAACCAATCGATTCGTAAAATCGTACACACATTAACATACCGTAAACAAATAACGACTAAAATTATCAACCAACTTAAATGTTGATGTAATGTTTATAGTACAGACCAGTGTGTACACTCAATTTATATTTAAGCATCCGGTTTGTATGTATTTGTTCAAATTCGTAAGCATACTTGCATGTTGACTGTCAAAACAAGATAGAAACAGAGTATTTTGAAAACTATGCGTATACACGTTATCCGTATTAATAACTTCATAATTGGAGTTTTGGGGGGAACTATCCCGAAAGGATAGCTGAATTTAAAGTGTTCGTGAATGGTCAAATCCGAAACTTTCTTTTAGTTACAAATTTGACCATTATATCCGTAAGATACTCAAAGACTCGAGACCAATTTTACTAAACACATTTTTTTTCCCTTCCCTTGCACATTGGGCACATATGCATGTGTGCACCCGCTGGAGATGATTAATTATAATACACGATCAATAATTATTAATTGAATTGTAATTTAATTTATTTTATTTTATTGTTATTGTTATTTTTTAATATATTTTGAATATGATTTTTTATGTTATATTATTATTTAACACAGTTGATTCGAGATAGAGCAGTTCCGGTTGTCACCACTGCGGCGAATGCCGCGACGTTGTTGAGGACACGGCACTGCACACTTTGGCGGTTTGCCCCGCCTGTGCATCGCAGCGCCGTGAGTTGATAGCGGCAGTCGGATTGGTTGCCCTCACGCTCCCGGCCGTAGTTCAGTCAATGGTCCGGAGTGAGAGGTCGTGGAACCCCGTCGCCTCCTTCTGTGAGGAAGTGATTTCCATCAAGGAGGCGGCGGAGCGGGAGAGGGAGCGTTTAAACCCTCTCCCCAACCGCAGAACCAGACGCCGGAGGGCGCGAGATGACCTCCAGCCACCCTGAGGTTTGACCTTGGGGTGGCGAGCTTTGTGGGCCTGCATCCGTTCAGCACCAGGTCCGAGAGGCAGCGTGCGTGTTCCCACGCGCGCCTCTGTGTCGTGTCCCCTCTAGGGGGGAGACAGTAGGGACTTTTTAAAGGTGACCATTGGGCAGGTCTTTTGTGCAGTGGCCTGCCGTTTTATACGGCAGGCCGAAACCTCGGCGGGGTCGCGACCGCATGTGAAAGTGATTCGCGCGGCCGCGCCGATATTGGTTTGTCGAGGAACACCGTGGTAGGTTTAGTCGGTATTCCGGGAAGTCTATTTTATCGTTTTAACATCTTTCTTTTGCCCCGGCGAGTCCGACATAACCCCTCCGTCCGCCCCTGTGGAGGGGTATGCGTCAATGCATTCCCCCAGATAAAAAAAAGGGGGGTTACATAGGGCACGCTACAATCGTGGCGGTAAGACCCGTACTCAGAGAGTTGTTGGAGAGGCGTCATGGCGCCCTCAAGTTTCGTCTGACGCAGGTGCTGACCGACCACGGTTGTTTCGGTCGGTACCTGTGTCGAATAGGCAAACAGGAGACGCCCGGTTGTCATCACTTCGGCGACTGCCGCGTCGTTGTCAAAGACACGGCGTTGCACACATTGGCAGATTGCCCTGCTTGGGCCACGCAACGCCGTGTCATGCACGCCAGTCGGTAGGGTCGTCCTCTCACTCGAAGCTATGGTTCTGTCCATGGTTTCAAGTGAGAGGTCTTGGAATGCCGTCGCCTCCTTCTGTGAGGAGGTGATGTTAGTGAAGGAGGCGGCGGAGAGGGAGAGGGAACGCTTAATCCCTCTCCCTAACCGCAGAGCCGGGCGCAGCAGGGCGCGAGACAACCTCCAGCCACCTTGAACAGAAGCCTGCGGGCGGTGGACCCATTGGGGCCGTCCACCACCCGATCAGCGCAGGTCCGAGTAGGCGGCGTTCGTGTTCCGCGCACGCCTCTCGATGTTGGAAGGGGGAACAGGTCCCCCGCTTTGTCGTAGGGGACTAGGTCCCCCAAGTTTCGTTTGATGGTTGTGTGGGACCCGCCATGTCGGCGGGTCGAACCTTCGGCGGGGTCGCGATTCGAATGAGAGAGCGATTCGCGCGGCCCCGCCATAAAGGTGTGAGGAACACCGCGGTGGTTTTAGTCGGTTCAGCCCAAATCCATCGTAGGGGCTGGATCCCGACATATCCCCATCGCCCGCCCCAAAACCGGCGATGAGGAATGTGATTGGACATTTCCCGCGTAAAAAAAAAGAAAAAAAAAGTGCAGTTACACAACGGATGGGCCAGAACATTGCAGGAGTGAGCAACGAGAAAGTGA
This sequence comes from Catocala sponsa, assembly GCA_963564715.1. Taxonomy (NCBI): domain Eukaryota; kingdom Metazoa; phylum Arthropoda; class Insecta; order Lepidoptera; family Erebidae; genus Catocala; species Catocala sponsa. Next base: position 7,159,888 of record OY751337.1, read on the forward strand.
GAAGATGAAGAAGGCTCGCCTAGAGTGGTCAATGAAAAGGTAAGATAAATAGTTTTCCAGTATTGAAGGTGAGCCAATTTATAGCCAACCAATTAGTTACTGAGTTAAGACTGGACTGAGCACTCGCGAACGCTGATTCTAAGTATCACCATAAGATATGAGGGCAGCATCGTCAGCGTACGTAAATATAGTGGTATTGTGTAGCTGTAATTGATAGAGGTCGTTAATATACAAAAAGAATAACGTAGGCTTTAAGATACTGCCCTGTGGGACTCCATTTTTAACAGGAAGCTCATCGTTACAGTAATTATCGACCCTAACACACTGCCGTCTGTTATCAAGATAGCTTCTGAAGAGGGACAGTTGAATACCTCCGATCCCGAATATTTAGAGCTTTACGGAAAGGATAGAGACTGAAATCGTATGGAGAATATCTAAAAAGACTTTAGCTTTCTGTTTGTGGTCAAACTTAGCTATTATTACGTTGGTTAAGTCTAGGACTGCTTTACTCGTGGATAGTCCAGAGCGAAATCCGTATTGTCGTGGGAACAATACTTGGGTTTGCTTTAGGAATTTGACGAGCCTGCTGTTCACTAATTTTTCCATTAGTTTAGAAAATGTGGGTAAAATAGAGATGGGTCTGTAGTTATGCAACCGGTCTTTGTCACCTCCCTTGTGTATTGAATGAACTACTGCAAGTTGAAAAGCCTATGGAAATGTACCCGTTTTTTTTTCTAATTTCCTAATGAATAACCTAAAAATATTTAAATCAATCTGCCGATCGGCCACAGACATGACTGGAAACTTATACTACGATAGATAGTATTGTAAGCAGGTATAATATATGTGGTAATAAAAATTTTTGAAATTTAGAGACAATACATATAAAAATTTGATGGTGTAGTGGTTTAAGTGGTCGCCTCGCCACTGTCACTGCACCGAATGTTGAGCTCGAATCACACACGGGACAAAACTTTGTGTGATCCACAAATGATTGTTATTATTGTGGCGTTGTCTGGGATTATTGTGGCCGTTGTTTCAATATTTGTAAAGTCCCTCGCGACACAGAAAATGTTCCTAGAGCGGAGGTGTCTTTTAAAATAGGAAGAGTAACATTAACATGTCAAACCGTCCAATCAATAACTAAATACCCAATATACTTATTGATGCCATTCCAAACCCATTAGTCGATAGGACAAAATCAATAAATAAGAACGTTTCAACGAAATGTTTCATTTTGAAATTGGAAAACAGCCTAAATATTACTAGACTTAATTCTGTCCCTGAATGTGCCCGAATAATGAATATGGACAGGCGTGGAACAGATTTGATTAAAAATAAAGCCACAGCCATCCCGTCCATTAGTAATCCCCGTGAGGATGCTTGTATGTAGGTGAGTATATAGATGGAATAAATTGACCTCGATTGCGTCACGTATTTTAATAACCTCTCTCGCTTTTTTTATTGCGTCGATAGCGCTCAACATGTTTTTATTTTATTTTATATACTTTAATATCCAAAACCTTATAATTGAGATTAAAAACGCAATGTTTTTTGTGTATAGGTTTGTTTATTTTTTTTTTATGAAGTCATTAAAGTTAATATCAAAAAAGTGTATTATTGTAATAAGAAAATTCCGTCAAACCTAATTTTCGCTATAAGACCATACATAAGTCAAGTCTATCTTTTTAAAATATTAGTATCGACCAGTAAGTGAGAATGCTGTAGACTTCTATAATTATTTATCTGCATTGCCCGTTCGTTTTCTTTGATCCCACGTAAATTTTTCTGCCTGGGGTCGTCAATTCCCGAGTCCTATCGCTGATATTACTCGAGGATCTACCTCAATTAGTTTTCATAAGGCAGATCATTTGCTTGTCTATCAATACAAAGATAAAAAAAGAAATTAATAAATAACAAGCTCTTTTAAACAAATTTCAATTCTAGAACCAGAAGGTATTTAAAAATAACTTTTGGTTTCAGCTGAAACTTTGAACGCTAGAAATAATTTTAAAGTAATTCGATATTCAAATATTATTTTCGAACTGTTTATACCACGCTAAGATATACCAAAACAAAAGAATATCAAAACACTAATTTTACTAAGTAAACACGCCGAACGATCAGAATTTTGTAAAGAATAGAAGAAAAAAAACCCGCGAAATGTAGAGTTTTCAAAAACAACGATATTGCTCTAGAGGCCAATGGAAATTACTTTTCGAACCTGTGCCAACTCCGAGCCAAGAACGGTAGCTAAAGACAAACGAAAATAATAAATGAAAGAAGAAAACACTCGGTCGAAGTATTGAAGAAACGTCATTGGCAAATTCGTGGCGGGAATTCGGATAGGTCGAATAAGAAATTTGTCTTTCAAAGAATATAAAGGAGGCCTTGCTTTTGTGATATTACTTGTTTTACTATATTTGTGGGTGTAAAGTTTGCCCGTGAAATTGGAATATCAAGATTTGGTTTTGAATTTAGATTTGTAAAGATAAACGATTATTCATGTCTAATAAGCTGGATTTCATTAATTTAAATAGTCTTTATTAGTTATATTCATAACACACCTACAACTTATTAGTGGTTACAGTGTTATAATATTATATGTGCGTACCAGCTAAATATAATAATATTTTCACTTACCTCATATAAGTAAAAATAAACTTAAATTACAAGGTTCAAGTAAAATTCGCGTATGGTTGCACTTCTTTACATCAGCCATATAGAAAATCGTATTAATTCATATTAGCGGGTACGTTACACACAAAAGCAAGGAAACGTTAATCAAGGCAAACGGAAGGGTCGATGTCCAGCATGATATGACCTCTGAGCATCGCTGCTTGGGTTTAGAAATAACTGAATTTGGGACATCGTAAAGCTCATGTTTAATCGGCCGATGTATGGGTCTGGAGGGACAAGTATATTCGCATAAAGAATCCAATTAACCCTCGACAGGTGGGCCTGCAATTTGTGTTTAACATAAGAACATATGCATTGGAGGGTCACAAAGTTTTGATGTAATACAGAACGCTTATGTTTTTGGTACCATTTATAAACCACATTTGTTCATTTTGGGTTTCATCGAGGTAGCATCGAGTTTCTTAATTCCCTATAGGAATACAGAAGATTAAAAAATTTAGAAAATTGTATTTACTCTTTAGATCAGTTGTTATGTAGATTATGTGTTAGTAATTTGTCATATTATTCTCTCAAGTAATTTTTTTTTATATATGTTGGAGAGGTCATTAGTAAGAAAGTTGATTTGACAACGAGGCGCAAGTGATGTGACGTCATCGCTTCGGCAGAGTCCGACAGGAGTTCGTGCGAGCCGAGTACGAGTTATTTGGAACCGAGCACCGAACCTAGGCATTCTGCTATGCGCACGAATAACTCTTTTGGGAACTGTCATACGACTCGTTGTGTTTAGTGTACCTATTGTGAATAAAACAGTTGCGATTGTAATACTTTGTTTCTTGCTCGTAACCTACACAGAGCCCACACAATATGTTCTCCGATAAAGATATTCATCCTGAACCGACATATATGTACGATAACCACTGGAAACTTGTGCGCAAATTATGTTGGCTAGAACCTGAATCAGAAAAATAAGAGTGATAAAACTGTCAATGTAGCCAATATATTTGTGGTTAACCAAAAAAATGCTATATGCTTATACTAAAACCAGTCATCAATTATGATAAACTAAATAAATACATCACTCATTATAACACATGTGCACAGTATATACCATTAAAATGAGTAGTAAACTTTACAAAATAGAAAAGGGCATGTAATATTCAATACCAAAATAAAACCAACCAAACGCTAAAAGAACTCTGATAAAATTTTTACAACACAAAAAGACTACAGTTGAGTCATTTTAAATCTAAATGAGCTGAAGAAAAAAGTTTCGCACAAAAGAACGTATAAAGAAAATCACGAGGATAATCAAGAACCTTTTCCAAAACATTTCGCTGAAGAAACGCAATTTACTGAAAGAAAAGAAAATATTAATAATGGAACAATAAGCAGGAGTATGCCAATTGGCTATTAAATAAGCTATTGGATTTTTCTTATAATACAAGGTGCAATTTCATAAATTAGGGTCGTACATTGAATTTGCTCATTCAGTCTATTTATTTTATTACATTTCTAAAATGGATTAAACATTTAGAGTTGTTTTGAAATTAAACAAACTTTATACGGATTTTATCTCGTTGTTTATTTTTTATAAAACACTATTATTAGCTTAAATTGAAGTAAACAGTAACTAGGTAGTAAAAGTGTTTAACAATAGTAGTTTAAAGTTTCAAAATTATGTAATAATAGTGTTTTAAAAAAAATAAACAACGCGATAAAATCCGTATAAAGTTTGTTTAATTTCAATGTATAACATTTGCGTAAACATAAGACAATATTATTTCCTTAATAAAAAAGGAAATACATCTCTAAATAATATTGCCATTGTTTATTTCATTCAAATGGTGGTTTTTCTCCTTTTGATAGACTACTTTTTAGGCATCTGCACCAGACATGAATCCAAAGAAGAAAGAGGAATAGAAGGCAAAACGAACGAATTAAAGTATTTCAATAACGAAGTATGTAGATATGGACATTTTAAATGAAATATTGAACTTATGATAATTGTATTCACCCGCGGTAAACACTGTTATGGTCAACCATGACTGCACCACTTTTGGGTCATAGCGTAATGTTATTTAGCTTTTCTCTTGAAACGAGATATTAGCAGTATCTGAGATTTGCACGATAAAAAATATCTTTTCAAGCTTATATCTAGCGTATTTTAAATTAACCAGCCTAAAAGTCATTGAACGAAGCATAATGTTGACCCTTGAGGGAGTAAATAAAACGAAGAAGTAAGGTCGCCCTAAAAACTTTTAGGTCCCAAATTGATAAGGACCAGATTTATTGCCATTAGTCAGCCACGAATTTAAGCAGTCGTATTTTTCCTAATAGAAAGGTCCGATTACACTTTTGTTTTTCCACTAAAAAGAGATTGCTTCCCCAAAGTTCGAAAATAAAAGATTGTCGAAGTACTCTAAAAGTAAAGAAAGATTTGAATCCTGACCATTAGTCCCAAAAAGTCATGTTTCCCAAGATTTATCGTTTTATTTTCTTAGTTGCCAGGCATTATTAAGACGGTAATTTGTTTTATTTTTTGCCATTAATTGTTTTATAAGCTAACAATATCTTACTCCACTTCAAACCTTCAAAAATTATTTAAACTCATTTTAATTATCTTACTTTATACGGACTATATTATTATACGTTTTTTATTTAAAACACTACCTTTACATAGTTTTAAAATTATCAAGCTACTATTACAGTTAAACTTTAAATATTTCAATTAATAAACATTTTGTTTTTAACTTTCCGTGACGTGTCGTTTACTTTTAGCAGCTATGGTAACGGGGAGATTAACTAGTCCCGTAAACATAAGGCAATATTATGTAAACTCAGTTTAAAATAGGTGAAATTGGTCAAAAAATATTTCGTAGCGGGCAAAATAAAAACTGAGAATTTACAATATATCAACCTTACAAATTCAACGTTATCCCATTTTCAATAGATGTAGGTACATACTAGACAATTAGCGGGTCTTTATTCGAATAGAACAAAAGAAGTTCCCGAAACCTCTGATCCGCCTAAATTCGAGGGTTATGTTACAACACAGAATAATGCCGTACACACGAACTCGCAGATTACGGGTGTGTGCACGAAAACGCTCTAATTGTTTGGTATCTCCCGTCTTTTGTTCGACAGGAGTGAAATAGAGCTACATTTATACGTTTGAAGTGTTTCAGACGCCGCCGTTTACGAAATGCTTTTTTTGGACAGACTTTTTTAAGACGTTACGAAACACTTTGGATTTTTAGGCGGGAAAAAATTGTGTTCAATATTCTGTCGCTTTATTCAAGCAACTTCAAAATTATAAACTTAAATTAGTCCATAAATATGCAAACGCAACTGCGGATCTTGTTTATATGGGTTCACTATGGGCTCTCATATAATACGGTAATAATCTGGCTCTATATTCGGACCTAAAGACAGCTGGTAAAATTTGAATTAATTCAGTGATTGTAGACCTGTGGCTTAAAGTATTAAAAGTATAGAATGAGCCCGCATTTATCCATCCACCGACGCGACGGCGAGTCCAGTAACTTCTAGTAACAAAGAACGTTATCTATAACATAAGAATAATTAATTGGTATGTAAAATTGTATTAAAACTGTATACATATGTACGCAACTTACTATGAAAAGTACTATAAGTAGGCATATATATATTCAAGTACCAACCATAAGCGGCTTAGCTTAGCTTAGTAGCTAATACGAAAATTGTAAACACGTGAAATATCTCATTTTTGTTTTATTTACATATAATGCTGCATTTCGATTAATACCTGTGTCGTTGAGACTTTACAAATATTCAAACAACGGACATAAAAAAGATTCGTTCAACAATTTGTGGATCACATATTATTTCAGTGTGAGGATCGAACACTTGGTCTAGTATAGTACTCTTATTATATTATCTGTGTTTTAGTGAAGTGATAAGGCTACTTTAACCATTACGCTATACGTGCAGTTTCATATCGCTATTGAACCTATTTCTTTCCATTTATGTCAAACATTCAAGAATTTTTCTTCTCCCTAGCCTTTATTATTCCTATGCCACTTGGGGTCGGCTTTCTAATCTAACCGGATTTGACTGGATATCAGCTTTTACACGGAGCGACTGCCATCTGACCTCCGCAACCCGAAGGCTAACGACTAACGATACCCTAAGGCTAGACCAGTGCCAGGATATTAGAGGGCAGTGACTTCCCAATAACGACTTCCATAGATGTTCATAGTAGCCGGGATCGACGGCTTAACGTGCTCTCCGAGGCACGGAGTAGGCGATAATTGTCAATCAATATCAAATAATTTCGAAGTCTTATAACTTCCGAAAGTCAGATGTGTGCGACGTGGGTTCGAACCCGAGACCCTCTGCATTGCAGTCTGTTGGTCTCCCCACTGAGACTAACTAAATTAAACGGCATAAGTTTGATTTTATTAAGCATACATTTTGCTAGCTGTTTACGGTTACACGTAAAAGCGGGTTCAGACAGACTCCGTGCGCCGCTGAGAATTTATCAACAGTGAAAGCTAAAGATGCATACATAGCAGACTGCAATGCAGAGGCCATTGCAGTCTGCTGGTCTCCCCACTGAGCTATCGCTGCTTAACATTCAAGAATTTAAACAGGCTATAAATATAGTCTATCAATAACTTTTTTTAGTTATAAAGGTCATCAATGGTCTTTGTGTTAATGCACCAAGCTATCTACGCTCGGTGCATATTTTATACCAATTGGGTTGCTCTTTAGTAAGAAATCTAGTTTATTTTAATGGATTTTATACCCCACAAACCTTCAAGAATTATACTTGAAGGTCTCTGTAATATAAAACCCAGTTGGTTTTTGTGCCAAATCTGCTATCGCTTATGTTAAAATCTGACGTCTAAACGATTTATAACATTTGTCAAGCATCGCTTACTGAACTGGGTTGTGTTTAAAAGAGAAATGGTATGCCAAAATAAATTATAGATTAAAACTAATCCGTGTTTTATATACACAAACATGAGATTAAATGCCTTTACTACCAAAGGGGATGGCAGCGATGTACTACGCCAAAATTTCTGCCTAATATGTTTATTTTTAAAAAGTAGAGACCTCAACATCGCCTCGACTGCTATGAGGGCGGTGTGGAGGCCACTGCTCTTAGACCACACGACTGCTTACCATCAGGAGGAGTGTGGTCATCTTGACGAGCAAAATAAAAAAAATAACAAAATATAAAAAAAATTATAGTCCCGTATAGTAATCGGAGTTCTAGACTCCATATTGTACAGAAAATTTCTTGAAAGAAAGAACGGCACTTTGCCCGTCCTGGCAATCGAACCTGAGCCCTTATGCACAGCAGTCGCATTCACTACCGCTGCGCCATCGAGACAACTAATATTTAATACTACGTAAATAAATTTTTCGTTTATTTTGAAATTAAACAAACCTTATACGGATTTTATCGCGTTGTTTATTTTTTATTATTACATTATTTTGAAACTTTAAACTACTATTGTTAAACACTTTTACTAGTTACTGTTTACTTCAATTTAAGCTATTTAAATTATAGAACTGTTTAGATTTAATTATTGCACTTTCCCCGACGTTTCGGTTGCTTTTCAGCAGCCATGGTCACGGTCATGGTCATGGTCACTTTTATTATTATTTTTCAGGGAAAACGAACATTTAAACATTTACACAATTTTCCTAATCTAGAGTATTCATGTTATATGTAATTGTATGTGTGTAGTTCACAATATTTTTCACGTTTCATTCAATTTATAACAGATATTATTTAACTAAAGCCAAAATATAGCTGACTAACTGATAATCGCGACTGTGCTTGTATTTGGTCAGGATTTCCCATATTTTTTTCCGATATCTCTTGTTATAGGAATTATATTTGTTTAGTAGTTTACTCTAACCACATGGTTAAGCTAGGGATACCTACTACAGGTTGTCACCACTGCGGCGACTGCCGCGACGTTGTTAAGGACACGGCGCTGCGCACTTTGGCGGTTTGCCCCGCTTGGGCATCGCAGCGCCGTGAGTTGATCGCGGCAGTCGGATCGGTTGCCCTCTCGCTCCCGGCCGTAGTTCAGTCTATAGTCCGGAGTAAGAGGTCATGGAACGCCATCGCCTCCTTCTGTGAGGAAGTGATTTCCATCAAGGAGGCGGCGGAGCGGGAGAGGGAGCGTTCAAACCCTCTCACCAACCGCAGAACCGGGCGCCGGAGAGCGCGAGATGACCTCCAGCCACCCTGAGGTTTGACCTGTGGGTGGCGGGCTTTGTGGGCCTGCCCGCTATCCGTTCAGCACCAGGTCCGAGAGGTGGCGTGCGTGTTCCCACGCGCGCCTCTGTGTCGTGTCCGTGTCCCCATTAGGGTGGGGACAGTAGGGATTTTCTGTCGAGGTGACCATTGGGTAGGTCTTGTTGTGTAGTGGCCTGCCGTTTCATACGGCGGGCCGTAACCTCGGCGGGGTCGCGACTGCATGTGAAAGTGATTCGCGCGGCCCCGCCGATAGTGGTTTGTCGAGGAACACCGTGGTAGGTTTAGTCGGTATTCCGGGAGGTACATTATTATTTCAACATCTTTCTTTTACCCCGGCGAGTCCGACATAACCCCTTCGCCCGCCCCCGCGGAGGGGTATCCGTCAATGCATTCCGCCACGGTAAAAAAAAAGGAAAAAAGAAAGGATTAACTACTAAACAAACAAAATTCCTTCGCATTCAATATTTATGTAATCCACAGCAACATAGCTCCTACCTTTAAATTCAAATTACTCTTAACTAAAGCTGAAATCTAGAATCCACTCAAGCAAACCTTTAATTTACACGCCGAGTTAGGTGCCTACTTCAAAGTATTTATCTTTAGTTTGTGTAACATTAACCCATTTAATGAAACCAACCTCCCTACTCTAATGCTAGGCAAAATATCAAAGGCTACACGTGCCATGGCTTATAGACGTGTATACTAAATAGATACTTAGAAATCATAGAAGTATGAAGTACGTTTACCTTTCGTATTCATCTCTATAAATAAAATCAAATTAAAATCAAATATATGTTTATTCATGTAGGTCACAAAGTAACACTTGTGAAAGTCAAAGTTACACTTATATATGTGAACTGGACGTATGGTTTAGTGGTCGCCTCGCCACTGCTTCTGCACCAGGTGTTGTGAGTTCGAATCCCACACGGGACACCAATTTGTGTAAACCACAAATGGTTGTCCCGAGTCAAAATTTTTGTTGTGTCCCTTGCTATAGAGGTAGCGTAGAATGCGACTGCTGTGCATGAGGTCCCGGGTTCGAATCCCGGGTCGGGCCTACAAAAAGTTATTGGATTTTTCTGTTAAGAAATCTCAATACGAGCCCGGAGTCAGGAAGTTGGCAGTTTTAGATACCCCCGTGCCTCGGAAAGCACGTAAAGCTGTTGGTCCTGCGCCTGATCTCTCTCCGGTCGTGTCGGATTATTCGTCCCATCGGATCATGATAGTTAGGGAACAGAGAGTGCATTTGTGTTTGCGCACACACTTGTGCACTATAATATCTCCTACGCAGATGGCCAGTCTCCGTTAAGACTGGCCGCCGTGACCGAAATTCGGTCTGGAGGACATTATTATAGAGGAATTATTCTTAGTACTTTACAGTATTTTGTATTTAACAAATATTTTAGCTGCAACCATTACAGCACCTAGCACTCATAAAATACTCAAGCAATAAGCAATATTTAAAAGTTAGCCTCTAATAGTAGATTTACTAGATTTAGGGATTATTTAGAGTGTGTATTTTTAATGACGTTTTGGATTAGCTCGTTTCTGATTCTGTTTAATGTACTTCACTGTGACAGTCATCAATCACTAACAAATAATATAAATTAGTGATCCTAGGTGATAGTGCTACATGCCACAAAAAATAAAAAATGACTCATATAATATTGATTATAAAATCTCCTACAGCACCTAAAGATTGGCCAATTTTTCTGTACCTTTACAGTTATATTTATAGTTCAGAACAATTAATCAAGTACTATCATACCCTCTTAATAAGTTTGAAGTGCTTAGTGAGAAGAACTAGTGGTCGCCCAGTTATCAAAATTCAAACGGAACACTTTTTATATAAGGTTTAACTTTCTCCATAAACTTCAACTAGGTAGTTTAAATCTCACACTCTGTCGTGCACGAAATATGCATTTAAAGGGGTACAATATTGTTATTCTTTCTAACCTATGATAGAAAGAATAACAAGTTGTAGCCCTAAAATCTATATTAGAGGCAAAGGGAAACAATGGAATCATTGCGGAAACTTACAAAACACCGGTTAGAGAATCAACGCCAGCTCATAGAGAGACGCAGGCAACCCCCTGCCGTGGTTATTTTTTTTTTGTGTGTGTTAATTGTTGGCCTCAGATGGCCTTGACAACTTTACGCGGACTGTGGGTGAGGGCAGAAGGCTCCCAACTTGTCCTCCTGCTATGGTTCTACAGGGAGAGTTATATCTCGAACCACCGACCAAACCAGCGACCATATTCGATTAATGCAATGGGTGTATTGCGCTCACATTTTACCAGCCATGGTTTTAGGTCCCATGTAATCGAGAGATCCAATTGGCATCTACCAATCAATTCTAGAGTAAAAGTTCTAGAATCTGTGTTGTTATTGAAAAGTGCTTGACATAAAAACCGATTACTAGTATACTTAACTTGGCAATCAAACCCGATATCTTATACAGAGCAGTCACATTCATATTCTGCATCAGTGGCAGAAATATTCTACCTCACCATATTTAAATATTTTGATATAGGTATAATAATAATAAAGCAGTACTCACACAAGGGAATTATCCCTTACCGCTGATGGCTTAGCAAACGTTGAAACCGGTTCACAAAACATTGGGTACTAAGTACACCGCGGCCCACAATAGGTAGTTGTGTATGGATGACAAATGTTTTTGTTCAGGATGCTAAGGTCGCCGTATTTTAGGCACGCGAATCATTATCTTAAAGTAAAGGTATTACAGAGATCTTAAAAAAAAACATATTCAGACGTAGACCTTTAAGGAACTGGACACATCACAACCCTGCGGCGTGGTTATCGTGAAAGGTATGCCACCATACTATGCCATATTTCTTCTTGAAATTATAATGACTATTATTATAACTGATTATTACTATAATATATTATAGCACGCCACAGTCTTCTATGATGTGCTATAATAGGTGACCAGAGACCAACTATACTTTAGTAGATGTGTTTAGACTGACATATAAATATATAGATTTCTAGTAAGACTTACTTTTCAGGTTCGAAAGTGAAACATTGTATCAGAATCATGTTAAATTGCATAGAACAATGGCACGCTGCGCCTTTGTAATACAGTCGAGCCTTTACAAGTAAGCAGATGAAATTTACGAACAGTTCCATACAATGTACTACTGTATTAGCTACACTCGGACTCTAGTCTTGTGTGAACCATCTGCTGAAACGTCCTTCAGCAATATTACTATCTTTGCTTATTCTACAAAGAAACAAAGTAAAGAGAAAACAAAGAACTCATATTAGTAGTAAAACTAATGAGGCGACTTTGTCTAAGCGGACCTTGTGTAGACGAAGTTAGAGTTTCATACAAAAACAGATTATGGGATTAGGACGAGGCCTTTGTAGAAGAACATGTACGCAGTGTAATATAACTTGAAATCCAAATAGGCAACATTTCTTCGAAACTTGTTATGACGGTACGAAATAAAACAAAGCAATACTTCAAGTAAAGTAGGCTTTTTCTGCCTTCTACAACTCTACTTCTTAATTAGTCGATTATTTTGGTTGCCTCTAAAGACAGACAAGCTACTGACGCAACGGATTGGAAGTGGTAACAACTTCGGCAATGTGAGGGAAAACCTGGCCAAGGTGCTTCTTACTCTGATCGTAAAACTCTCTTTAAGCCTCGTTCAAAGAAGAACTAGTGATAGTGTTCGGGAAATACCGCGACTGAAAGCTCAATGGCTGCTTATAGGTAAATAAATGATCGAAGGAAGTATTCCGTGCTGACCGAGAAAGTTTTTTATTGCATCGGACACATTAAGGTGTCGAGTCTATTGTTAAATATATTGAGGTTTTTTACTGATATACAGAAAAGTGAAAGTACTTCTACGTCTAAACTTCTTAATTACGTATTGAGTACTTAGAAACCTAAAGAGATATTTTAAGTTTGTTTGCTCTAAATTTGTATGGATTTAGTCATGACCTAGTGGTTATTCGGTTTTATTAATGCTGAAACCTTTGTCTGTGGTTTCCACTTCGAAGAATTTGGTTTGTCTCTCTCAGAGCTCATTTACATCCCTTTAGGAATTTAATTTTGAAACCTACCTTAGTATTTACCTACATTGCCAAGAATCTTTGCGCAAAGGATCCGATTTGTGTACGTTTATAATTTCGGGACGTTTAGTTATCATTTATTACGTGTAGTACAACTTAATGGTGTATTACTCACATTTAGGACTTAGATAGCATGTAGTTTTTTACAAATGCTTATCTTGACAAATGTAATCTGCAACAATACCTGAGAACTTGCTGTAGTACAGGCATAGACAAATGCGGGAGATTATGCTAAATCCTAACTTTTTCTTTTCTTTTAAAGATACGTTCCGTATTAGAAATGAATCCTGTTTCGCGGGGAACTTTACAAACATTCAAATAAGAGACACAAATAATACCCAGACCTGGGACAACCATGTGTGGATCACACAAAGATACACACACACGTCTCGTGTGGTGTTCGAACCCACAGCATTCAGCACAATAGCAGTGGCAGGGGCTACGTTTGTTACCCCATCATGAAATGTAGCATACAAGTTGTCAGCGGTACAGAAAAGAACATAGAGTACTCTTCATCCAGAGGAAAAGCTGTTCCTGAGCGATAGATTTTTTTCTTTTTATTCTACTAAGGTGGCAAACAAGCATACGGCCCTAATGGTAAGTGGTCACCGTAGCCTATGGACTCCTGCAACATAACAGGCATCACTTGCGCGTTGCCGATCCTTTAGGAAAGGAAGTGGGAAGGAGAAGGAGCGGGAAGGAGGAAAGAGAGTGATTGAGCCTCCGGCGCTCTCACTCACCGAACGAAACACAACTGCTATTTCACGTCGATATTCTGTGAGAGAGTAGTCCTTCCCCAGTCGAGCCGGCTTCATGCTCAAATCAGTGAGGCTCTACTAGATTAACGCGAGTGAAGCCGCGTGCAAAAACTAGTTTATGATATGTTTAAGATCTTACTATAAGTTAGATTTGACGGCCTCGATGGCGTAGTGGTTAGTGTAACCGTCTGCCACGCCTGAGGTCGCGGGTTCGATTCCCGCACAAGTCAAACATTTGTGTGCATGAACATGGATGTTTGTCTTGGTCTGGGTGTTTCTATGTATAATATGTATGTATTTACAAAAAAAAAGGTATATATGTATGTTTATCCACAGTTTAGTACCCATATTACAAGCTCTGCTTAGTTTGGGCTAGATGGTGTTGTGTGTATGTCGTAGAATAGAATATTATTTATTTAAAAAAATCAAATAAATGTTTTAACTCTAACAATTTTATTGTAAAAATCACTTTCTAATAATAAAAAATATTACTTTAATATATGTATATTAAAGTAATATTCGGTCTGTGTGGAAAACCTTGGGGGAGACCTATGTCCAGCAGTGGATGTCTTTTGACTGACATGATGATGATGATATGTATATTGTAGAACGTTCAGTAAAGTTATTTCTATGAGCTGAGCTGTTTAAAGAATGGATGTTTGTAACTCGTATTTAGTTACACGAAACCAATCAAACGATTTCAACGTTTGAATAGAATAATTTGGATTTATTGTCCTGGTTAGTAATGTTTAATCTATTAATTGCTGATATGCCAGACATAATTGAAAAACAGTTAGTTGATAGGCATCCCTGGCAGAATATCTGAGTAATTAAAAATAAAGCTGGGCAAATGTTGGTCCGCAATACACCTGTGCCTTAGGCATAAAAATAATCGCATGAATCTATGTAATGTTACATCCCTATTGACCTTACTATAATGCTAAACTGCAGTTTTCGCCAATTGACGTCAACGCAATATTGAAAATCAGCAATAATTGCATTATAAGTACCCGTACTTTTTCTATACCAATTCAGTTGGTTATTTTCTAGTAAAACTGCTCCCCAGCTATGGACCTGGTACTTGCCTGCCGGCTGGTTTTCAGCATAGCTAGAATTAACAATAACTTCGTGTCCACTCTGCCCCATACTAATACTGTCGAACTTTACAAGCAATGTAAACCCAAGTAAAGTCGAGTGTAGTGTGTAAGTAAAAACCCTGTTTGTCTTGTGTTGTGTAAATATTCAGAAAATAAACAGTCATGAATATTCAGCATTATGTTTTTTTATAAGTGCTGAATAGGACAATCTAGCAGTACGTTTGAAAATAACCTTACGTGTGAAGATTCCACAAAATTCTCTATACCGTTTGCAAGACATACCCTGTTTATTTCTGAACAATGTGCCACTTGGTTAAACTTGGAAACAAACGTTTTAAAATGTATCTTTAGAAAAAAGTCGTTTTATAGTTTAAGTTAGTAATTTACAACACCGAACTTTGCTTCATGTAGCGGCCATGATGGTATAAAACTACATTGTAACTTGTACAGGAATACGTGTTTACTACTGATTTATTTTACCTCTGTTACTCAACTTACGAAGTAAAAAAACTAGCCATTTTGAAATCATGCCAAAAATTTTCTTCTCCGGTGGCCAATTTTAACTCTGTTTTAGCCATGCTATAATGACTTAAATTCTTTTGGAACGACTTTTTTAAATTTTAATGTAACTAGTAGTAGCTGTTGTGTACTTTGGCAACGAATCTAATTAATTATCCTTACTTAACCGCTCGAATGCATGGCCGCAACTTTGCGCAACTGTCACTTCAAGGAACAGATATTCATTTGTTTAATATACGTAGCATGTGATTTTATGCCATCCTTTGTCTTTGCCATACCCTTTTGTTAAGGTTAGATAAATCAGTCATAATTTAAACATGCTAAATATACGCATCTGTTTAGACGCCTTTTAGAGGTCGATCGGACGCCTCCTAAAGGCGTCTCGACAGATGCTCGTATTTTGACATAGACTTCTAGGAGGTCGATCGACAGTTGACGGCTTAATATAATTAATGCGAATGTGACTTTGTTTGTTTGTGCCACTTTCACGCGTTAACTACTTGACCGAATATCATGAAATTTTACATACATGTTGTCAGGGGTACAAGTACGAGTCAGATAATATGACGTAGAATACATTTCATCAAAAAAAGTACCTACGTGATTTGCACAGGCAAAAGCTAGTTGTTCGAATATTCTAAACTAGATTATGCCCGTGGATTCGCTGGCGTAAATGTAGGTTAGGTTATATTAGTATCAGTACTTTTTTCTGGATGAAAAGTAACCTACATATGTCCTTTGCTGTACCCCTGACAATATGTATACAAAGTGCGCGATGATCAATTGAGTAGTGAAGGCATCAAAGCGTTACAAACAAACTCACATTCGTATCTATTTATAATATTATATTATTTAGGATAATATTGAAATAACTATTCATATCTTTATATGATTTTTAACGAAAGCCATACAAAAGCCCAACTCTCCTGAGGATGCCTTGCGCAGGGGCGTAACACGTGCTGAAGCATATTTCGTTTTCGAAGTTGAATATTGCAATTTGTAGTTTGCAGGAATCCCATGACGCGGCTGTCCAGCATCCGATGAATTTGGTATTGAAAACGTTTTTTGGAAATACGGTTAACTATTTGATTCTGACTAAATGTATCAAAAGTATAAAGTACTAGCTTTTGCCCGAGGCTTCGCTCGCGTTAATTTAGAATTTGACTATCAATTCAGGTCAAATCTCTGCTTGTAATAATATAATTCAATCATGATTCGAAAGACACGTGGCGCCATCTATTATCATAAGAACGTTATTGTTGTTTTCCTCGGAAACAGTATATTTTTTCGGGATGAAAGGTAGCCTATGTCCGTTTCGGTCGATGTTCGGTATCGGTGATCGGTTCAGTGGTTTAGGCGTTATAAGGTAACAAACAAATAAACAAACAAACTCATTTTCACTTTTATAATACATATTAGTTAGGATTAGGATTTGCAAGACCTATTTATAAATCAAACAATACGAGTCCTAGACAGTAAAATAATTTTGCCTATAGCTTTGGAATCTTAAAAGATGATAGATAAAATATATATTAAACTACTTAAAGAGATGAGAGAGTGAGAGATAGCTGGATACCCATTTTAAGCAAATTTCGAGTGTGTTGTGATATGAGATTTGGCATAGTTAAATTTTATAGCCTCTCTGCCGATAATTCGCACGAACTTTGGTAAAACCATGATAACGTACGAAGAAACGCACTTTTACAACAAGATACCTTCGGATATAAGGAATGTTTTTAAACTTTTATTGTAACAAATAAATCATTATTTTAAGTAAATATCTAAAAAAAATTATCTCTTAACTGTAAATACATTATCAATTTAAGTTCATCATTGTAATTGTATTCTATTATTAATTGAATTTAATTTTTATTTTTGTGACTACGAACACTCGGAGGTGAAATCTTATATGAGAATAAATTATATTAAGAAATGCATGTTTCGAAAGCGACTGGACTCAGACTGCCAATCCGCATTAGGCCAGCGTGGTGGATTTTGGCCTAACCCTTCTCACACTGAGAAGAGTCTCCTGCCAGCAGTGGGACAGTTTATATACATGGCTAATATTGTTATACTATACTATACTTCTTAATAGAAAGCAAAAATTAATGATTAAATATAATTTAATGAATTTCTGTCGAATTTCGGCAAATAGGAGACTACTAATAAGTATAATTACAGAAATTAAGCTATCTGAATAAAAGTTCTCCGTAATTATTGTACGCGTCTCTTAAAATGTTAGTCCTCTTCACACTTGCTCGTATTATTTTAAACTGAGTTATGGAATTCTTGATATTATTTATTCTTACATGGCAAGCTTGCATAGTTAAAATTAAAATGTAAATTTTACGTTGCCAGACGAATATTACGAGGAAAATGTTGCTACATCGCAGTTTGCAATCCGAACTTTTATATTTTTAACATAAATCCCAGATTCCGAGATTCGTTTATATTTTCACCTATTTTTACTACATTTTACAGTATGACAATTTTCCAGAGCAACAATATTGTGCACGTAGAATACTTATACACAGATGGCCTCATATAACTATAATAGGTTAGATTGTACCTTACAAAACATTTATCGAAAGATATTTTATTATTTCATTTTTTCACGCCATAATGACCACACTGCCTGATGGTAAGCGATCATGTGGTCCAAGAGCAGTGGCCTCCACACCATGCTCATAGCAGCTGAGGCGATGTTGAGATCCCTACTTTGACGGCCTGAGAAGGTGCTTTTTCACGGCCCGCTTAAAGGACCCAGGATTGAAGGAATATGGAAACATACCTTTGGATAGGATAAGCACATTAACATTTAAGGCACATTACAATAAGACTGCTATATTTACTATTATATAAGCAGTTACGTTTTAAATGCAAACCGACTACATAATCGGTTTGCATTTAAAACGTGCATTAAACGTTGCTTCATGAGTTGCATTGCTGATACAGTTTTCAGTTGTGTAAGAAAACATGTTTTCTTGCGTTCGTTACCGAATAATTTTTTTCTATGCTATCACATAAATACAACACCATCTAGCCCAAACTAAGCAGAGCTTGTACTATGGGTACTAGACAATAGATAAACATACATATATACTTTATTTTGTAAATACATACATATTATACATAGAAACACCCAGATCAAGACAAACATCCATGTTCATGCACACAAATGTTTGACTTGTGCGGGAAGCGAATCCGCGACCTCAGGCGTGGCAGTCGGTTACACTAACCACTACGCCATCGAGGCTATATTTATTATATCATTTATTTTAGCGAATCAATTCGTTAAATGGTATATGAGTAAATGCGTTGTTAACTCAGTGTCACAAACATTTAAGCTGTGGAATTGCCATGGCATTAAAAATAGGTAAATGCGTTATCTATCAAGATTTTCTCTGCAAGCGATTCATGCCAACTATACCCAAACGTAGGTAGTAGAATAGAGTAGTAGACGACACAGAGAATATTAAAATGTATTTTTCA
The DNA here is from genome assembly GCA_963564715.1 of Catocala sponsa. NCBI lineage: Eukaryota > Metazoa > Arthropoda > Insecta > Lepidoptera > Erebidae > Catocala > Catocala sponsa. The sequence continues at coordinate 7,178,757 of OY751337.1, forward strand.
AGAATTTTCTATGCTAAGATAGAATGTAAATAATTATAACAGAGGTAAAAGACAATCTATGAAGCAGGACTAGACCTTGCAACCGTGTTCTATTATATAGAAGAAAAGCCTTACTATTCGCAAATATGTAGTTAAAATGATTGCTTAAATAATTACTATATCTAAAACACTATCAAATAAGCTTTAAATTACATCTTATAAGCATAATTTTTGTTCTAACAAAACTTACAAGTAGGTCATACGCGCAAGTACAAATTCAAACGGAGCATAAAGTCGGGACTTGAAATGAAACGGTGTCGGTATCGCATAGTAACTCGAAACGTTTGTTACATACGGGGAATAGCTGCCGAGATTTAAAACTTTGATTTGTTTTCTATACTACCTTCGCTTTAAGATATTACTTTCGCGAAGAAAGTTTAAGGTTTTAAGAAGTTTTAATTAAGGATTAGCGAGTAGACGTAGAAATTACGTCAAAGATGTTTTGGAATTACATAGGCCTAAACAAAGGTTAAAGACTAAACAAAAGTACCCTTTCTGTTGTTTAATGCTTCAGTGTTTTAGCTTAATATCTTCCAGTTTATCCTTTAAGGGTCAGATCACGCCACATTGGGTCGCTGATGTAGTTCCAGTTCGAGTGCACCCATCATAGGCAGCGAGGTTGGCACACCGTGGTAGGTTTAGTCGGTAGGACCCGGGAATTTCCATCTTTTATTGGGTGAGCCTGACATATTCTCTCCGCTCCCCTTTTTCCGTGGGGCGGTATGAGTAAATGCTAGCGCCCAGATGTAAAAAAATAGTGTCACACAACAACTGGTTGGTTACGCTCTAAATAGTCAACTAAACAAAACTCAACTCTTTTCATTTATAAAAAATACTAGCTTTTGCCTGCGGCTTCACTCGCGTTAATTTATAATTTGACAATCAATTCGGGTTGTACTCTGCCTGTAATAATACGAGTATAATTCAATCATGATTCGAAAGAAACGTGGCGCCATCTATTATCATAAGAACGTTTTTGTTGTTTTCCTCGGTAACAGTAATTTTTTTCGGGATGAAAGGTAGCCTATGTCCGTTTCTGTACACCTGTCAACGTATATGCAAAATTTCAGGATGATCAGTTCAGTGGTTTAGGCGTGAAAAGGTAACAAACAAACAAACTAATTTTCGCTTTTATAATAGTATAGTTAGGATTGCATACTTTTACCAGATTGAGATTGGATTACGATACTCAATGGCATACACCAATGTTATACGTTTTCACACTTCAGCAGAAAAATGCTCTACAAATATAGAAAGTTAACGTCAGAAGCTTGTTTTTGCAACCTGTCCAGTTAATAAATGTCCAGGTGATTCAGGTATACGACACAGGTTTATTAAGTCACAATCGTCGTAAAAGTCGCAACCGTGAATATAACCACATTATCAGAGACGTTGTGTATCTGTGATTCTAACACCATGTTTTTTCTAGCCTAATATTTGGATTAAAGACCTACTCTAGTTTCTAGGAATGCGTGGTATCCTCGGCAATCCTCTCTGCCTGTTCTTTCTGAGACTATGGGTACTGAAGTGCTCCAGATGTTGGTAGATGAAGAGAAGCTGGAAGTCTTGTTTCACCAGGTACTTTTTTCTTGTTTTCCACTGCATAGCTGCTAGCATGGTCAGACATATATCTAGCCAGCAATGATACCGAGTATGAGCCGGTGTGAGCAAAGCATTGAATTACTTTATCGCTTGCCCCGGGAAGGTAAGTACAACCTTCCGTATATTTCAATCATATGAGTAGTTAAGTTTCAAAATCCTCTAAAATACTTTTCACCAAATAATGGTAAATCTCAAAAATCATATAAATGGATTATTTTCACGGTGTTTGCAACAAACTGCTACTTTTGTACAACACTGCTGCTATAATTCTTTTACCGTCGACAGCAGCTTGACTGTTTCCGTGGTATTTCAGAAACACTGCTGAGAAACCATAGCTATGTCCATAAACGGCATATTAGTCTATTCATATAAAAATAACAAAAGAAAAACATGTACGAGTTATTATTTCGCAACGGCTAAACAAAAAAATGGTATCTCATTCAACCCTCCCTATGTAACTTAGATTTAAATGGGGAACAAGTTTGTTATAATAGCTCTACAGTCTGATTCTAATGACACAGTGAAAATGGCATGTTATGTACATTTTCTGGTAAAAAGTAAGCCAATAAGCCCTTGCTCGACTTAGAAATTAAACTACTAATCGGAGACGATATCCCTCTACCAATTCGATCTGTTTTATTCAAATCAGTAAGTACTGTACTAACGAATGTAATCTAAACATAAAATGGCCTAGAAAAACTAAACAGGGCTTGAATATCTACTCAAACATACAATTATCTAGAATTGTTCAAAGAAAGCGGTTATAAAATCTATTAGACTCCAACAACCTACCACCCAAAAGCACTAAAAGCGATTGCATTAACACTGCTTTTCGCATAACACCTTTTACACCAAGCCGTTTAAGAAATGTTCTCAAGAAAGCCAACATTGATAATAGCCATTAAGAATTCCAAACAACGTCATACGAAGAAAACGTCTCACGTTATTGTCACTTAACTAACTGTAGTGGGTTCCAAACTATTTTAAGACTGCGCTATTGCCTAACATCAACAGGGAAAATATGCGCTCCTACTTCGAGACCACCCATAATTACTCCCTACATATCCCTCTTGGCATTCCTAACATTCATTCTCCGTGTAATAGCGGTCTCAAGATAAATGCTGTCTGCTAATACCTTATCTTGTGAGCTTAAAGTTCAATTTCCTTTGCGTTTCATGCACCGGTAATCTTGCAACGGTTAAAATCCGCTTTTCTTCAAATGTCTGTGTTCAGACCGCGATCCTATTCTTTTCCATCCTCTTTTATGTTATCCTAAAAGAAAATTAATTAAGTGCTATTGTTCTCTTTGAGTACCGTTTTGTAGGCATCTGACGGCTCTTATTGTTACTGTCTAGAGGCTGTTGTAGTGTGTTGTTAACTCATAATTAGATGTTTAAGAAAATCGTTAATTTCGATTCAATCATTGGATGTTTATCTTGAACGACTGTCTATTCAGAATATAAACTTTTATCTAATATAAATATGATACTATGTGATTTTAGTTTTAGTCGTAAACATATTTGTGAACTATGATATCATGAAGAAAATTTACACTATAGAATCACTTTTATTGATTATTTAATTTACAATCATGAAAGTAAAATAGTGGCTAAAATTATTAAATCTATAATGTGTTTATTATTTATTTACGCAGGAAAATTTTTATTACATTAATTTTATTAAAACATACACAAAATATGTATATCGCCAGAAATCCTGGTAACCTATGGCCTGAAGCAAAAATAAAACTGTTAGAATTACAGTAATCTTTTTTGAAATATTGCAATTAGAGAACGGACATATTATCTTGATATTTTATTCTCGGTTTGACGTTATATTTAATAATACAATTTGTAGTTCCTTTGAGGATCATGCGTATCTCCCTTACGAAAAATACCCGGGCTTATGTGAGGCTTAAATGGACATGCGTCCAAGACGCAGCGACCCTTGCAGAGTTTTAATCTTAAATGAGACGGAACATTTACTGTGGTCACTCCACAGAGGCATATACGCTTATGCAATAAGTTTGTTTCGTTGGATGTGAGTAGAAAATTTAATGGCACGTTACAACTTTGCTCATTGGTAGGATTACTAGACAGGTCTGTATCAATTATATATAACTAACATACCAGTATCAGAGTGACATTAAGTAAATGTACATAAACTATTGGTAAATATATTTATAATCAGTCTCGGTGATACCTAGGATTAGCACAGACATACTGCATATACCAAAGAACACAAATAGAATGCACTTTTAAGTATATATTCGAACTTGACAAACGTACAAAAGCGACGGCACCCAAAGAACAGAAACAGACTCGAAAAAGCTGTTCACTTTTCCTATTATAATCTAGTACTTATAATTGTTTCACATATAAACACATCACAATGGCCAGTTACATCTGTGTATACATACTTAAGCCACGCTTTTCCGTTTCAACGAGACAGTTTCCAAATCGTATATACAAACTCACTCGTATATATACTTAAACAGCATACAAACTCGCGCGAATACCGTAGTCCCGCCACGCGAACGCTGTCACCAATAAGCCACAGTCATGACAGCATGACATAGAATTTTTCGCTTAAATATCATTTCGAACGTTATTTTTAGGCTTTATGAATGACAAGCGGTAGGCGTAGGCTTCACAAACAATTCACGATCTCGTCACGTCATGTTTTCCAAGTTGGGAACAAGGTAATTCATAGTCTGAATAATAAGTTTGAAATTCAAAACTGGGTTTAGGAACAAAGAATGTATGACGTCATAAATGGAAAACTAGCATTGTTTATATCTGGCGATTCATGGCTACACTGCGATGGTGAATAATTAAAGATTACTGGAAAAGGAGATAAACATAAAAGCCCTTTAATATACCAGCGTAAAACCATAACGTATATAAAGTATTGTCAAGTTTTGCTTTGATAAATATAGCATACTAGCTTTTGCCTGCGGCTTCGCTCGCGTTAATTTAGAATTTGACAATCAATTCGGGTTGTACTCTGCTTGTAATAATATAATTCAATCACAATTTGAAAGAAACGTGGCGCCATCTATTATCATAAGAACGTTTTTGTTGTTTTCCTCGGGAACAGTAATTTTTTTCGGGATGAAAGGTCCGTTTCTGTACATCTGACAACATAAATGCAAAATTTTTGGATGATTGGTTCAGTGGTTTAGGCGTAAAAAGGTAACAAACAAACAAACAAAAAAACTCATTTTCGCTTTTATAATATTAGTTAGGATAATAAGCCATTTACTGGCCATTGGATTAGCCATAGTTGCAGGAGTAAGTAAGCTATGTTAAGGTTGTGATGGATAGTGATTGAATAAACAAGAGCCGGCATGAATTGTCTATGCTATGGAGTCATCCATGAAGCCAGTAGTGCAAAAGTAAGGATAAAGAAGGTTTAGTAATTCATAGCTAGTTTAAGCTATATCCATGCTATGTTGATACCTAAAATCAGGTTGCTTTTGTTACAGACTGTCTATATAGAAAAATATTTAAGAATTTTTGTAAGAGTCTTCCAAAGATTATTAACAATATTTACACAATAGTTAGAAAGTCATTCAAAAGCTAGATTTCGATAAACCCAACATTTTACAAAGTAATCCAAAACCAGTACGTAAAAAACTACCTAAAAAATAAACACACTGTATCCTCATAAAATTATACGATGCTGATCCAAAAAAAGAGAAAATGCACACCACCCCCATTTACGTAGAAACGATAATCAAGTAACGACATCGGTTAACAGTAACCCTCTCGCACCGGAGCGGTTTCTGAACTAAAATCTTACGATCACATGGTCTTTCTGGCCCCCAGGCAGTTTGTGGCTTGAGTTACGATCTACGGGAGCATGTATAAATAAAATGGTTCACTTGTGTTGGGTTAAATTTAGTGAAAAGTAAATCGAACGAAACGAGTTGTATTGAAGGCCACAAAAACTTATTTCATTCATTCACAAATGTTAGATTTAAGAATAAAACGTACTATAGTAAGGTATATTCATATTTTAAGACCATCAAGTAGACCCTAGAGGTTTTGTAAAACTTTTAATACAGAAAATATTTTTGATTATGAAAATATCAATCAATCATCCAGTCCGTTGCAGTTCACTGCAGCTGAATATACGCCTCCCTCAATTTACACCATAACATCCGGGTATGATGATATGGATGTGAAAAATCTCGTTACAGCGAATTTCTTTACCGATAGACGAGTTGATTTGAACTAGATATTTCTAGTTCTATAGAGTCTTTAGTTACAAATGTAAGTGAGAACTCTCAAAGGTGCTAGAGACATGTCCAAATTTGACTTGAAATGCCCTAGAGAATAATTAAGAAACAATATTGATGACATTATCATGGTTTCATGATAAACGATGTTTACAATTACAACTATTATTCAAAAGATATATAAAATAAATTTGTCAAAAGATTTTTTTAGGTTTACGATGCTTTCTTTATGTTCTTTGCTACCTAAGATATGGCTCTAACAACCGGTAAAAATGTCACTAGATTAGATTTTTTGTGTAGATGTTTTTGTTAAACATGTTTTAATTTTGTTTGACATGTTAAAATATTACCCCGCGTCCTTGCACTACTTGACATTGTATTCTTGCCCCAAATAAATTATCTTTTAAAAAACAAGATCCCAAGTGAATCATAAATATCAATATTACAACATGTAATCCACCAAACATCTGAGATATAGAAACTCAATAACCTAAATTTGCTTGTCCGAATCCCGAAACACTGCGAAAAATAGAACAAGAATCAATGTGTATCATACCCATGTCACCGCTGTCGCCTCTGACAAGGGCCACCATATTAATAAAAGCCCTTCGACCCGACCACTACCAGTTTTATAGTTGATCCACAAGTTTATATTCATGGTTGGTTTTGAATTTTTTACGTGTCGGTTAAGAGTAAACCTTGCGTTGATGTAGGGTTACGTTCCGTTGTTTTGATGAGCCATCCGCGTTTGAGGGTTAATGGAGATGTTGCTTCTGTATTTTTTCTTTTATCTTTTTCTTTTTATATTTTTGAGGAACATATTTTAAGGTGTAATTTTTAAGATTTTACTTGATGGTTTCTTCTTTGGTACATGGCTTAAGCGAAAGCGCAAAGACTCAATTCCTGGAAAGCTTATAATATTTATTTTTGTTAGTTATTTTCACTTTCTCGAGGCATAAATTAGTTTAATATAGATAGCCGGCTATGATGTATGGCCAAATGTTAATTATTTACTGTACCCACCTTCCCCGGAGGAGGGGGATGGGTCGCCGGTACCCTCACTGACTCGACCAAACACAACGCAAGCGCTATTTGACGCCGGTTTTCTGTAAGGCTGTGGTATCACTCCGGTCGAGCCGGCTCATTCGTGCCGAAGCGTGGCTCTCCCACGGTAAAAATTATCTTCTTTCCTTCTCTCGGGAATTCTCTTTTTCTGAATGAATGGTACCTTGGCCTTTTTGTACTCTTGACACATCATCATGAAATTTTGCATACGACGTGTATGCAAAATTTCAGGATGATTGAGGGGTGGAAGCGTATCAAACGAATAAACTCACATTCGCATTCATAATATTGGTCAGGGTAGTTAGAATTACTAATTTCTACCGCGGCTTTGACCACGTGAATCCTACGTATAAAAAGTACATACATACATAGATTCACGCCTGTTTCCCAGAGGGGTAGGCAGAGACTACGGATTTCCATTTGCTACGATCCTGACACACTTCTCTGGCTTCATTCACTTTCATCACATTTCTCATACACGCCCGTCGGTTCAAGGAGCTAAACAAAAAAAATACCTTAAGTGAATTCATGGGATACCTTTTATTGATAAATATCTAGACATGGACTATGTGTGTGTGAAGCTACAATTGCTTACGTGTGATTGAGTAACAAACATCTTCACAAACTTTTACATTTACCTATAATATTAGAAGTTTTATGGATAGCTCGATGTAGTTTTTGTCAGAGCTATTGATTAACCCAGTTGGTTGAGCATATTTATTCGAGGTTTTAAACTTTAATTTCGTTACCATCAGTTGGCTTTAATTCTACTCCTATTTGATAACACTTGAAGAATTTAAACCCAGGAGAGCTTAAAGAGAATTGTGCCCAAAATTTATCTAACCCCGTTAAGGTTTTTACTAACATCAAAATATTGCCATCAAAGCAATTTCAACCCTAAGATAAGGTGATACGATAAATATTGCAGTAACAACTTGCAGTGGCTACTTCGGTCTCCATAAACAAGCTTGTTCCCCTTCGAAAATTTTTAATTAGCCTTTGTTTACAAATATAACAAACATTTCAGTTTGAATTTTGCCATTAGAAAACTCAAAAGCTTGTATTATTGTTGTGTTTTCCTGTAACGGCAATGTAAGAAAACAATTGTGACTGCTTTACATAACCGAAAACGTATGTATACATCATCGCGTTAATGCTCGTTAAAGTCGAGTAGCGATTATGTGACTTTTTCGTTATTATATAGAGTATACATACAAAGACTGTATATTCCCGGATAAGTGGACAGCGACGTATAACATCTACAATTTGCTAAATGGTACCTATTAGGTACCACGTAACAGGAGTAGAGCATCTTGCCGTGTACCGGGACCATTTCCAGATACCATGATACAATTAATGACTTCAGATTATTAAAACTCGTGTTATAGAATCTAAATACCTACTATAATTTTATGATTTATGATATGATGCACGGTAAAACTCGAACGAGTTTGTGTTTGCATCACAAAAAGAAAATTTAATTGTAACTTTTATTACTTATGTCGCGAATAAAAAAAATAAAAAAAATTCAAAATCATGAGCTTTAAAGGATCGATTTTAAAACAGAGTACAGTTACATTATTTTATGTATGCGACTAATTAAACCACCACTCCAACCGCAGTCAATTATATTTCTAAGTTATGTCAACGCTAGACACCTGTTTTAAATGTTGACCTAAACAATACCGAGAGCTAGTCTTTAAAAGTACTTTATACAGAATCACGTAGTCTTACAACAAATAAAATATCCTTAAACAGGCCGCAAGTTAACAATTCAACTACAAACATCATATTTTGTTCCCATACAATATATTCATACACTTTAGGTCAAGTAGGCGTACCAGCACACGGCATTCAAGCCTTCTTGAATGTTTAATCGCCCACAGTTGGTACATTCGTAAAAGAAAAAAGATCAAACAGTAAATGCACATTTCGCCTCCGCGGGTGATGTTTGTTCTCAAAATATTCTTGTTTGCTTGACTCTTTCTTTATTAAGTTAGGTGTTTACATTATTTGCCTTTTATTAGAACAATTTTGTTTGGACAGTACTACGTGGTTCTTACATAATTATGTATAATTCACTTGAGTTTAATTTAAGTACTGTTGAAGCGTTTAGTGGTGTATTCAAGATTATTTAAGTCGTGAATACCTAAGAGTGAATGTGAAAATTTACAGTATTTTTGTAATAATGATTAAAGTGGTTCAGGTATGGCTATTCAAACTTCTATACTAATATAAATATATGTAAAAGTAACTTTGCTTGTTATATTTTCAAGATTATAGTGCTGGACCAATATTATCAAATGCTGTTTAGAGATAGATTGCAAACAAATAATATTGATGAGACATACATTATAACTACAAATTCGCAAAATTAAACTAGGCGTACCTTGGTGACCAAATTTTTTACGTGAAAACTTTTTTAGGCGCGTTGAGCACTTCTTGGGTGAACAAAAATCATAGAACTCGCGTCTTCGTCACGCTTCAACGCTTTCCATTTTTGAATTATTTTAGAATATTAACAATATCTCAGAAATGGTGCATCCTACGCAAAAAAGAACGAAATTTTAACCCCCTTAATAACTCTTAAGAGAGTATTAGGAACTAGCATCCGACCAGCCCTCTTTTTTTGCTTTTTTTTTAATTTTTTTTATATTTTCTTTGGTGTATAAAGAAGTATTTATGATCAAGGATTAAAGTTTTCACTTCTATCGCCAGTCCCCAAATACCGGCCCAATTTTTTTTTCATAACTTTCTTCTCTTCTATCTTCCTCAAATCTAACACATCAAAATGAATTCAGTGACTTAGTCGTAAATGTGTTATCAATAATCAGGGTTACTCTCATCGTTTAAGTTTCTAAATTAAATCTATTTAACAAATAATTACATAATATATAGAATGAAATGTAAGCTCCGAGAAAAAGGCGTGTATCAAAATAATATATGAACGTATGTTTGTACAAATTGCTATAAAATAGTTTACATCAATAGTTTCACGTATCAATTCGACCTTCATTTACCTAAACCATTCGTCCGCTGCTACACTGGTCTTAAAACTTAATCTAAGAAACATTAAACCAAAATATCATCATCGAACAAAATTTTATAACTTCTGAAGAAAATGGAGTATTTCATAATGACTTATGATTAATGGCGTTACTGTGATCGGAAGGAATCAATTAATCCCCAAATTGTTGCGAACGCTTCTCCCTAAAGTTGCGAGAGATGCGGCTGCGATTTGATTGATCGAACTTACTCTACCGTCGTTTGCACGAACTTAACACGCCACTTTTGCTATGCTACAACGCTTTTATATTATTATCTACTAGTTTACACCCGCGGCTTCGCTCGCGTAGATGTAGGTTAGGTTAAGTTAGGTTTGCAACAGTAATTTTTTCTAGATGAAAGGTACCCTATGTCCTATTCTGTACCCCTGACAACGTGTATGCAAAATTTCATGATTTGATTGATCAACATGAAATTTTTAGGTTGAGTAGTTAAGGCGTGAAAGCGTAACAAACAAACAAACAAACTCACTTTCACATTTATAATATTAGTTAGGATATCAATAATATAATAATATTCTACACATACACACAACACCATCTATCCCAAACAAAGCAGAGCTTGTATGGGTACTAGACAATGGATAAACATACATATATATACTTTTCTTTTTGTAAATACATACATATTATACATAGAAACACCTAGAACAAGTCAAACATCCATGTTCATGCACACAAATGTTTGACTTGTGTGGGAATCGAACCCGCGACCTCAGGCGTGGCAGTCGGTTACACTACCCATTACGCCATCGAGGCCGAGAAACATATATACATACATATGTGCATAGTTCCAAGATTCCTCAGTGGCAGCGGTAGGGCACGTGACTAACATGCATGAGGTTTTGGATGATTCCTATGTCTGATGAAGTATTATAATGTTTTGCTGTCGGTGAATTGTCAGTAACAGCAGATATCTAGAATGTCTGCTATTAGGTAAAGTGGTACATTTTGTGCTGTATAACACTGCCCGACCTATCACGATCGTCAGATGAGGTTTGCACAGATTATATGCATCGTGTAAATAACTGAAGCGAGCCACCCACGTATCGCACGATAGCTCCTTGCGCCGTTTACAAGAACCATTAGCATATATTTTCATGCAACTACAAGGTAATTGTAAACATATAAACTGTATATAGTCTCACGACTATACCTTCCAAGGGATTTGCAGAGTATTATTACAAAGCAACGGTTTTAAGTATCCACGTCAAAAGGGGCGAGCCAATACCGATAAATCCATAATCTGTGCTGCAGCAAAAAATTTTTTTACAGAAAATGCTAGTAGCTTGTGTAACCCAGAAGACCAGCCCAAAACTGCATGCACAGCAGTCGCATTTACTGCCACTTCACGAACGAAGTAAAGATATAGATTTTTTAAATTAGTAGTCAAACACTACGACATCACTCAAGTTCACATCATCAGAATCGCTCGTATGCTTTTTTTATTATTTTTTTATATAACTTAAGTGCCAAGCAAGCATACGGCCATATGGTAAGTGGTCACCGTAATCTATGGACGCCTGCAACACCAGAGGCATCACTATCGCGTTGCCGACCCTTTAGGAAACGAAGTAGGAAGGAGAAGGAGCGAGCAGAGGGTAAGGGGATGATTGGGCCTCCGGTACTCTCACTCACCGAACGAAACACAACAGTAGGAATACTGCTTTTTCACGTCATGCTTATCGAGAACAGAAGTCGTGTGGACACAACAAAATATATAAACATATGTATACAATAACTATATATAACAATATATACGTCACCATAAAGGTATAATATACAACCATTTATGCGGGCACTGCAGCCCAGGAAGTCATCGTATAAATTTGGTAGAATGGCAACATAAGCTAACGTTAGGCACCGTTACGAATTGAATTTATACATACAAGCAATTTGTTTATCAGAATGTTGCAAAATATTTGCCTTTATATTTCCCTCCCGTTTCTGAATAATCTAGAGCTATAAAAGATAAGCTGTGTATAAATATTGCAATTTAGGTAAATATCCTAACTATTATTATACGTACCTAAATGCGAATGTGAGTTTGTTTGTTACGCTTTCACGCCTTAACTACTCGAGTGATCATCATGAAATATCGCATACACTTTGCCAGGACAACATAAACAGATATAACCTAACCTAATCCACATTTACGTGAGCACAGCCGCGGGCATAATCTAGTATACCTAACTACCTCTATTTAGGCATTCATGTGTTTTTTATAGAAAGCACTACAATTCAATATTATAGCTGCCTCTTAGTAACTGATTATTATATTTATCTTTATTAATATGACAATTTCCACACTAGAAATATTTTCTGTGTCGCGGAGATTTTAAACCTCTCAGATACTATAAAAGCCTCACCCCTTAAAAACGCATAAAAAACGTTGGTATTTGTTTTTGTTACAAATAAAGTTTAATATTATTATTAGAAATAATAATAATAATATAATTTATTTTTCTCCCATATCACAATTAAACACAAAAGTACAATGTTGTCAATAAAAGGTATTGGGAGACTGGTTTCCAAGCTAGGTAAAAACCTGTGTTATGAAGAACCAGGCTTCCATTCCACGGAAAACTCTAAAAACAGTGAAAAATTGTATTCAACAGTAGACACAGACATAAAAAGAAAAATATATAATGAACTGTAAATAAAAACTTCATTTGAAGTTCATTATATATTTTTCTATGTTAATTATTTTATATGTTAATTGAAAGTGTGGTAAGCTCGGTGAAAGAAAACATATGTATATTCTGTTGCCATTCTTTCTCAATAGCAACAATATTAATGCACGTTCGTACTGAAAAAACTCGACACATTTACAAACATGGAAAGTTCATTAATTACACACATTTATATGTATCTTCTCGATTCGTTTTCGTAATTAGCTCACGTCCACAAACTTCTGAAATTGGCTTCGACATGGCGACTTCTTATTTTTCTTCAATCCCAATATTCCTACCATTTCTGATATAAATCATAGGTATTAGAACATATATTTCTTCTAAAGACTCAATACGAACGTCGACAATAGTTCATAAGGCCTTTGTCGAACAGAAACAATTTCCCTTTGGTTCTAATACAACCTTTTCTTATATAGTATTGTTTCTTATAAGTGCCTTTTTGTATATGAACGAGTATAGCGGTAGATCTTGCTGTTTACTTAGGCCTGTTATGTGGTGGCGTGATAATATTCTTAGGCCCATTTGCGACGAAGGAGAAGAAAATATTGGACAACAGTTTTTGCGGATAAGTACTGGTTCGTATATCAAAATATTTGTACGGTTAAGAAAATGTTACTGGGGTAGCGACTAAGTAAAAGTTATGTTGGGTTGCTGGGCAAATCATTGGGTTGTAGTTATATTCATTTTAGTTTGCGACCGTTAGTAATTTGATTATTATGTTACCTTTTAAAAGAAAAATATACACAATTATCCAAATTCTATACGAAAAATTATTACAGTTGAAATATTACGAGTAAAGCAGGCGGTGTCAAAAATAAATTACATTTAGAAATTATTAGAATGGGAAACCTTTTTTATACACCAATTGAATTCAATTTCCATTAAAAACATAAAATTATAATGTACAAAGAGCCGTCTTATCGTTATTTATAAGATCTGTATATTACATTATAGAGTCCAATAAACGAATTGAATTGAATTGAAAAGCAATCTCTTACTGGCAACCATTAATTCAACTTGTAATTTATTTTATTTTGTTATTTAAAAAGAAGCTGCCGCCAGAGGCTTTACTATTATGACATCGTAGCTTTCTATTTGAGAAAATACCTTTTATATTCTATCACATACACACAACACCATCTAGCCCAAACTAAGCACAGCTTGTACTATGGGTACTAGACAATGGATAAATATACATAATTATATACTTACTTTTTTGTAAATACATACATATTATACATAGAAACACCCAGACCAAGACAAACATCCATGTTCATGCACACAAATGTTTGACTTGTGCGGGAATTGAACCCGCGACCTCAGGCGTGGCAGTCGGTTATACTAATCACTACGCCATCGAGGCCGACAATCGCATTCATTCTCTTTAATAATAAATCAATTATTTAAATTCGGATCTCACCATAATGGTTTTAATGTATTTATAGGCATACGTCGATGCGGATAGATCAGAGTTGCATTATGTAATGACAAGCTTTTAGCCCATAATTTACGTGTCTACGAATATATTAGGTGTATTTGCGATGGAAACATTTCATTCAGCTCGTGACCTAATTTAATGCCATTTATATTATTTTTGTCGTATTATTTACTGAAAGGTTTTTTCGAGTCGACTAAAAGTATCCTATCAAATATTATAAATTAATGTCAATGTAAGTTTGGTTGTTACGCTTAATTAAGCCTGAACTACTCGACCAACCATTATAAAATTTCGCATACAAGTTATCAGGAACAGAACCTTTTCTGGTTCTGACGACCTGTATGCGAAACCAAACATAACTATTTTTTGGATGAAAGGTATCCTATGTCCTTAAATAGGATACCTTTCATCCAAAAAATAGTTATGTTACTAACCTAACTTACATTTACGCGAGCGAAGCCGCGGGTAAAATCTAGTAGTGTATAAAATGCCATAACTTTTTAATACTTATATTCGTCGTATAAAAGCTTACAGTATGTCAATGGGACATTCTCCGACGATAAAAACAAGAATCACAACTGCCAGTGCGAATGGCAAACTTTACACAAGTGCCCTCATCCGACTCCACGCGCTGTGCTGTGTATGTACTCCTTAAGGATCCTGGATACCTTTCTTATAGCTGAAAGCCTGCACAAGTTTGGCTGGGATATTTTGTTGGAGAGAGGTATTTTCAGTCAATTCAAATCAACACAGCCAACTTAGTTTATACATTCATCGACCTCTCTTTGAGTCGTTAGCTAAGCCGCACTTCATATTTTGTTTAGGATTGATAATGTTAAAAACAATACGATTACAATCTTAATGATATTCAAATGCATATACAACAAAGTATCTACAAGTATTATAAAAATACTGACCTTAACATATTTTTTATTCTTTGCAGGTAACAATGCTGATATTATTACCGCCCGATTTATGACATAAAAAGATAGGTAGTATTTAACTGTTCCTCAATTTTTTGCCTTTGTTCCACCAAAAATACTAATTGCACACCAAAATATGCTTACTAAAATATTTTAAAGAGATCAAACTATTTTTGGGTGGGTTTAAGAAGGAACCTAACATAACCTAACCCTTCCGAGACGAAATGCAGTGATTTGAGGCGTATAGGTGCTCGTTATGATATATTTTATTAAGCATATTTTTTGTTTTTTTTATTTTACTCGTCAAAACGACCACACTCCACCTGATGGTAAGCAGTCGTGTGGTATTTAGCTGTGCAATTAGTATTTTTGGTGGTCATTATATTTAATCCTAAAAAGATATAACACGTTTACGTCTTCCGGATACAAAAATTACGTAAGTACAGCTTGCCAGCTCAATAGAAAGAGACACATTCACACATAGCCAATATTTGAAATCGGTTGACTCGACTGTAATATTTGACTGTTGACCGTCATAGCTGATAGCGGCTATATATACCTTTGATAGAGATATCAAAGGGCTTTCAGGGAAATACTTTAGACATAATGATGTATGTTTTCACTAAGCAAATCTTTCAATTTTGATACATAATGGAATGGACATAATGAAAGACCGTTGGACTGCCACGCAGACTTCTTGAGTTCGATTCTAAGGCGCGCATGTCTTCAGACAAACGTTTTCGGAGTTATGTACGTATGAATTAGTTAGTTATCGCTCGCTTTATCGGCGAAGGGAAACGTCGTGAGGAAACCTGCATGTCTAAGAGTTCATCATAATGTTCTCGAAGATGTGTGAAGTCCAACCCACACTGGAGCAGTATAATTAACTATCGCCTAAAGGTTCTCAGACTGAGAAGATGCCTGTGCCCAGCGGTGGGACAATTTATATAAAGGATGTAAAATATTATAAGCAAATAAGCTATATAAGCAAATTCTAAAATATTTTTTTTACCAGTTTAGAATGCTGAAACGGTCTTAAAATATTGAACCAAACATCTTTGCGAATGCTTGCAGATAAAATTTGCCTCAAATATACGAGAATAAGATTAATGACGTCATAGCCATAGTGACAATGGCCTCGTGAAAATGTCTAGACTGTTTAGGTGTTTATGACGCATAGGCGAGCTTTTTCTTGTAATATACAGTAGACGGTACATTAAGGTTCTCATTCACTGTTTATTTCTTGTTTTTCATGAATCTAGATGGCTTATTAGAGTAACACTTTAGTCTTTATTTCAGTACAGGCCAGTATTCTCTGGGAAATCAATGGATTTGATACATATATATGTACATAGACTAAAGTAATATAGCCAGCTTAGTTTTAGGTTCCAAGAAATATAGAATAAGCCTAAGAAAGCTGCACCAACTTCGTACTACTACTAAAAATGTTCAAACAGAAAAGCTCATTAACACGTTGCCTGGCCTGTGTATAGAGACCAAAATCTCTGTCACGATGTCAACGAGGCTTTTATACTTGCTGAGCCCCGCGGTTTCCCCCGTGTAAGTCCCGATACCATGGGAATATCGGGTTAAAAAGTAACTTATGTGTTAATCCAGGTCTCCAGCTATGTACATACCAAGTTTCATTGCAATTGGTCAAGTAGTTTTTGTGTGAACGAGTTACAAACACTCATCCTTTCATTCATCCTCACAAACTTTCACATTTATAATATTAGTTGGATATTTACAGCAAAATAATCAATGGCTTGAAAACGTTTAATTGCATAAAAATGATTGTGTGATTTTGTTGCATTTAAAAGCTTTTTTGTTATCGTTTAAATGTTTTGTTTTATATGATATGATCTTTTAAGAAATTGGCTCTCTATTCAATTGCCTTATCATACATTGTTTCTTCAGGTTTATTCCAATATATAGTGAATCTGAAAGTGAACATGACAAAGACTTCAGTATCACTCTCTCTAATTCCGCGAAAATGCACATAAAGAAGTAAATTTTTATGCGACACCGTTAACAATATTCACAGCTCTAACAAGGAGAAACGGAGGATCCTTAAAAGGTTTGTGCGCTATTTATTTAGCTCTTAGAATAGGTAATTTTATTACGTAGGTAGAATGGCTAAAGGACAGAATTGCACAGGACTATGGTACTTATACTAGAACTAGCCTCGTACTAACATGTATTTGAATACATACATGCATAATCTAACGCCTACATCTCCGAAAGAGTATGCAGAGATGTATTATACCCACATTGCACTAAGCTTTGGTTTTAAATCCTGCGTAATAGCACAGTTTCCGACTCCGGGTTGCTACTAAGAATTCCTTGATAGATGACCGAAAAAAACTTTATCTGATCCGAAAATCGAATTGCAAATCACACGTGAAGCACTTCACTACCATTATGACAAGAAGGCAGCCATGTCTTCTAAATTTATAGCGTAAGAGCTTTTGCCTGCGGCTATGCTCGCGTAGAAGTAGGTTAAATTAAGTTAGGTTATGTTAGTGATAGTACTTTCTTTTTTTAATAAGATATAGCCTATGGTAATCGGTGATAATACAGCTTTGTAATAGTGAAAGATTTTTTCAAATCAGTTGAGTAGTTTTTGAGTTAAATCCTTACAAATGAACAAACATACCTACAAAAATTAAAATTTTCTTCTTTATAATATTAGTATAGATATAATAAAAGTTCATTGTAAGTAAATAAATGTATCTACGGTACTGGTGCGGTTGGCGCACGCTTTCAGAATAAGGTTCGAGACATAGATAATTAAATCGGAATAGAAAATGTTCTAAGCGTTGTTTTACTAGTGTTCGCGTAATAGCATTCGGACTAAACCACGCCTTTACATCTACCCCGCGCTTTCTATGTTTTGAGAATATGGTATGGTTTCCATTGCGCGTTTGGTTACGTAACTTATAAGAAGTGTGATTTATGCAGCGCAATGGATTAGAAAGTTGTCAATACAACAATGAATACGTTATTTACGTATTCATTGCTGTTTTGCAGTGTATAGGTATAAACCTACAAAATTATAAGGTTCTTGTGCCGATGATCACTGATATATCATTGCGATTGAATTTAAAGCGCTTTGGACCTAAACCATAGCAGCTGACATGTGGGATATATACTGCCTATCCTTTTGGTGGATATTGTGTGTAAAGTAATTAAGAGTGATTTTAATTGTTAACATTACGTAGCATCTCATGCTTTTTGAAAATGGTCGTTTTCCAGAAGAATCAATTAGTACATTGATATTAAAGCCATGAACACAGCGATCTTAGACGCAATCAAGCATATATATGCTTCGCGGAACACATCATCTTTTATGATGGGTAACGTACAGTTCGTGGTCCTTTTAAGAAACTTGAACAGCTTTAAATCTTATCGCTTTATTAATTCCTTAAAAGGTGCTTTCTTGTTGTAGCTCTTATTTTACTGCAATAAACTTACTAACCACTAATCTTTGATGTTCATATGTGTTACTTCGTGACTCAAATGAATATGATTTTTGACATAACCTCCATACTAAGTGCAAAATCCATACCAATTTCTGCCAATACAGGCTGTATAGTATATTCTGTCTATTGACCTAAAATCAAGGTACATTGTTAAAATTCTGAATTTTAAAAAATAATGCTGGCAATCTAAACGGTTTTCTTTTTCTATTTTTAAAAGCATCGCTCTACTTCCAGATTTGGGATAAAGCCCCACCTACGCCTTCCTCAACGGGCTACCCTTGACTCAAGCTTGACGGTTATTTATAGGTCAACATTCAAAGGAAAACCCTCCATATTACGTCACGTCCCTCCTGATATAAATCTTCAAGAGGGCCCACAACATATGTATGAGTTTAAAAGCTGGAAGCCATGTGGGCTTTAAAGTTATAACCGGTTCGCGTAATCATACAATGGTTTGAGGAGAAAAGTTTTGGTTGATGGCTATAACATGACTAGACAAAAAAGAAGGGTTTTTTATTTATATGAGTTGCCTTCTTTGTTCTGTCGTAGAGAAACGGTTATACATTTATTTTGGAATGAAGTCAATGTTTTTTTGGAATATATTGTCATAACCATTGTTGTCATAAAAATGAGTTAGCAGTTTTCTCTCATAGGTATACTGCGGAGGATATTACGAACTCTCAGACTTGTAACAACTACTGGTGAATCACATGCATTTTCGGCATAATGTCGAGTTGGCTACTCAAACCATGGCGTGGGCAAATCTTCTGTGTGACTACACAGATTTGGTTTAAGTAAACTAAAACATAAAAATTATGAAAGTAAACATACAGTAATAATAGTGACTCGTAGAACTTGTACGGGATTCTAATAGCATGTGCATGATGATACACACAATTACATACGCAAGCCACCCACGCGAGTACCCCGTACCATTAACTTGCGTATATAATAGCCCACGCAAGATGCTCGTGTTTGTAGCCCACGTCAGAACAGTTGCACTACTCCCAGCTTTATAATTATTATATCTCTCTATTTATAAATGTTATGACACAATAGTATTTACAACTTACTTTCTTTGTTAGAATATGTAACTAGCAATTACTTAATTATACATTTTTGTTAGCAGCGATAGCTCAGTGGGGAGACCAACAGACTGCAATGCAGAGAGTCTCGGGTTCGAACCCACGTCGCGCACCTCTGACTTTCGGAAGTAATATGACTTTTCGAAATTATGTGTGACAACTATCGCCTGCTCCGTGCCTCGGAGAGTACGTTAAGCCGTCGGTCCCGGCTGCCATGGAAATCTATGGCAGTCGTTATTGGGAAGTCAGTGCCCTCTAATATCCTGACACTGGTCTAGCCTTAAGGTATCGTTAGCCTTCAGGTTGCGGAGGTCAGATGGCAGTCGCTCCGTGTAAAAACTGATATCCAGTCAAATCCAGTTAGACTAGAAAGCCGACCCCAAGTAACTTGGGAATAATAAAGGCTAGGGAGAAGACTTAATTATACATTTTTATATTGATATTATTAATTATTTTATTACCAATTGTGTTAATTGTTGTCTCAATGACACTAAGAAACTAGATAAACCTTAACTGATGCGTATAGAAATGTTCTCTTTGGTATACCTAAATAAGTAAGGACATAGACTATACAATTTTATATATTGGCCATTTGGCGATTTTTTCAAATAGCGATTATATTTGCGACCAATCGCAAGGTCTTGGGCCCGCTGCCTGGGTCTGAAGCAGTCTGAAAATGTTCCCGGCATACGATACTAGGCTTGCACCCTTTACGTGGGACCAAATAATACCGTTTTTACTCGTTGGTATGCCATTTACGCTCCTCTCCGCTGAAAACGGGGAGAGAAGGATGTGTCAGGCTCACCCGGGGATAGATGGAACGTCCCGGATCCCACTAATTAAACCTACCACGGTGTGCCAAGTGTCTCCATGGTAGGTCACTGGAACTGGAACTATCTAGCTATCTACGCAGCACGAGATAACCACTACCAATCTTCCGAAATATACAGACGTCAATTCATAAGAGTACATATTATATATAAACATAATATGTACTCTCTTGTGAAATACAAATTAGGAAAGCAGTATACGTTGATAATTTAAATGCAACCCAAAGACATTGAATACAAATTCGGTCAATCACTCCCTACTTTATCCAAACTCATTTAGCTATTACAACACGATTACGGTCCACTTGCAACAACAAATTTAAATCTCGAATTTGTGTAAAGCTCTAATTAACGTAAATATCGGCTTAGTGCTGAGCTTAAATTAATGTAAATCACGAAATAATGTATATATTAGTCGAATTGGTAATGGTGCCAATTCTGTTGTCACAAAATTCTCTAAACTTAACTAAAACTCATAAAAATTTAGTTTAGTCCTGTCAAACGACATTTCGTATTCTGAAATCGTTAAAAGTGACAGGACTAAACTAAATTTTAGTGATTTTTAGTTAAGTTTAGAGAAGTTTGTGACAACAGAATTGGCACCAAAATCTCGAATTAGGCTAACTCAAATAAGTGTTTCTCAAACTAATGTAAATATAAACTTAGAAATTGCACTAAGCCGATATTTATATAGATTAACCAACTTTTACTCGCGGATTCGCCTGCATAAAAGTAGATTAGGTAAGGTTAGGTAATGTTAGTAACAGTAGGTACTATTTTTAATTAAAATATAGATTATGTTACTCGGTGATAATATAGCTATCTAAAGGTGATAGACTTTTTAAAATCGGTTAAGTAGTTTTTGATATAAATCATTACAAACAACTAATCAAATCTTTCCTCTTTAGAATATTAGTAAAGACAACCGCGTCTCCGTGGCGCAGCGGGAGTAAACGCGACCGCTGTGCATAAAATTTTGGTTCGATTCCCAAGCCGGGCCGGATCTTATTGAATTTTCTGTTCAGAAATTATTACATCTTAACGACACTAAGTATCGAATTTTATGAACTAGATAAACCTTAACTTGATGCCTATAAAAATTGCCTTTCTGGTACAAATAATATTATCGACTCTACAATATTGTATATTGGCTCATTTACCTGTGGTTTCAGTTTGCGATTATACATGCGGTCAATCGCATCGTCTTAGGCATGGAAATGCTACTTTTTCTATTAGAAAACACTAAATAGCATCACCTCACGAAGTTTCGAAATTCTCAAAAGCAGCACGGTGTCTGGAACTGTGTCTGGGAAACGGGCTGCTGTCACTCCTATTACGTAGGACTAAAAAGCATATCTATCAAAATGTGGGTGTGTAATAAACCTCTTCTTACCTCTTGAGAATATCCCCGGAGATGTAGGCAGACTACTAATTAGAAGGTACTATGTATTAATGTGAAATTCGTGTAGAGCACAAATTAATAAAACTTCAAATTACTTAATGAAATAACATGACTAGAAATTATATCAAGTCTCATGAACAGTGTGTCATCATCATTTAGCTATTTATCATTCAAAATAGTATAATGAGCGAAGATTTGAACCTTAAATTTGATTGATATTGATGAGAAACCATTGGTAACAAAAAATATATTGGATCGTTAATTTCAGCTGCAGACGAAAATTAAATACTCAATTAGAAAATCCAAAGGGATCTAGTATCATTTTGTATAAAACTTTTTTCATAAAAGAAAATCGAAATAACGTGATAATTTTGTAGCTAGCTCGAGATATACCTAAGAAAGTGCACTTAGACAATGCAGACTAAATATTCTGAAATGAAAGATGTTGTCTCGTCTTAACTTTCCGCACGAGTTCTAGGAAACCATCTGTCATACTTTCAGAGCTACAGTTACTATGCTTACTTTTGCCAAGACGTTGAAAAATCAACGCAATACGAACCTAGCTGTGATACACTGCAAACGAATAAAAAACAATGTCCCATTTAAATTTTTTAAATTTGATTCTAAAATATATTAGTGGGTATAATGGTGCCTCCCCAAATATGTTTTCATATATTATGCAAGCGTGGTCGAGTTTTTCTTCACAAGTTTAAAATGATCAAACAACTGCTGCAGACAGCTCGCTAAGATTGAAAAATTAGCAACTGTCAGCATTTTTACATTTTATCTTTTATCTAAAATGCTTTAGAGGTAAGTTTAAGAGGTTTTTAAGTAACATTAATTACAATAAAGTACTGTTAGTGAGACTGCTGGAACTTCAAATGAAATAACAAACATTATTCAACATTTAACAGTATATCGAAACACGAAATACATAAGACCTAAAAAATTTAATAGAATATGTGAATTAACATTGACGTGAACAAAATAACACTAAACATAAAAAAAACATATATTAGAAAAATACAATATAAATTCAGCAAAAGGCCGGTATCAATTGATAGAATACAAAGCCATAGAAAAGAAACACGGAAATAATTCAAAAATCTACATGATATTTCGGCATATAACATATATGATTCTGTGTTTGGTATCCACATTAAGTATTCATTCATTCAATATACATGAATAAGGGAACCCATTCAACGCACCAAATACATATTTTGCATTAATAAACCTTCAAACCAATTTCATCGAAAAAAAGCCATTTACATTACAAAATAAATAATTAAGTCAACCAAATCTCAATGTTTTAACTATTTTCTTTATATACGCAGTAGAAAATTCATTTTCGTATATTTTCGTGAATATTGGTTGAAAAATAAACACTCACCTTGAGTACAACTCCACGTGCAAGCACCTCGAATAGTCAATGTCCACACACACTAAACAAACACTCGAAAGTGCAAATAGTCGGTCAAGTCGCTTCTAAGTGAACCAATCCATCGTGTACTATTAAACGCGTAAAGTAACACACGATTTTAAAATAAAATCTTAGACAAACGAAATTCGTTATCGTAGGGTGTGACAATCGTGTCAAGGTCCCTTTTCGGTAGCTCCGGCGTAGACGTCCGCTCCGTAGCGGGTCTCCCGTACGACAGCCTCACGTTGCTACGAGCTACGAGGGGAGATCCGTAGCCAATCGAAGTGAAGCTGCGCGAAATGGGAGTGTGCTCCGGTTGGATTTTTGAGATTATTTTACAACGGAGGATTAAGGGGTTTGTAGGTTTATTTTTAAATATATATTTTTCCGTTTTTATGTTTGGTAATCTCTTTGCATTTTCCTTTAAAAATAATAATTCTTTATATAGTATTTAAATGTATCTGTTTTATATCAAAGTAACTTTTAATCCTAAATTTAATAAAGTTTACTAATATATTTAATATTAAATATCAGTATTGATAGTATATCTAACATTTTAATTGTTATAGATATTATGCTTATTTAAACTAATCTGTTTAAAATCCTTAATTATTTCCTATAATATGCACTTGTCATACAAAATAATTAGTTATCCTAGTAAATGCATAACAATAAACTTACCAATACACCGCGTGTATTGAAGCGAGACGAAGCTATTTAGCACACTCTAATGCGTTAGAGCAAGACAGGTGTATCAAAAAGAAAGGGATATCTAAAAAAGGCAAAGTTTCTTCGGTGAATTATTGAAATGAATTATTTTTTATTTTGCACATTAACTTGGCTGGGACGTTGAGTTCTTTCACCTGATAATACGTTCCTTAGTAAATTTTCGGACATATTAATATATTAATTACGTTTGGTCCTTTAGGCGGATGTTTGGAGAAATGTAAACAGATGTAATGTGAAGGGTCGCGTTATCTTAATAACGGCGTATGTCTGTGTGTGCGTGTGTATGTATGTGTGAGTGTGAGATGAAGGCTTTGAGAATAGGCAGTAAGGAGTTCATAAAAGTAATTCTACGTCAAAAGGATATTGAAGGTAAAATTGTATATTAACTTCAGATATAAAAGTTTATTTGGCTATTTTATTTTGATAAAATGTCTGGAATATTGTAAAAATGTGTGTTTAATGATACGTAACATAGACTTAGACCTGTTTAACTCTGAAGGGGTATGCAAAGATGTATATTATATAATACTAGTTTTCACCCGCGGCTTCACTCGCGTAAATGTAGGTTAGGTTAGGTTAGATTTGCAACAGTTATTTTTTCTGGATGAAAGGTACCCTATGTCCTATTCTGTACCCCTGACAACGTGTATGCAAAATTTCATGTTGATCAGTTGAGTAGTTAAGGCGTGAAAGCGTAACAAACAAACAAACAAACAAACTCATTTTCGCATTTATAATATTAGTTAGGATTATATAATACTTTTGAAAGATGGGTTCTAAGAAGTTTTTATGTCTTAATTAAGGCTTATTTCTATACAAAGATTTAAATCATAAATGCGCTATACTATGTTTGAATATGGTTACTTTTGTAGACGTTTCGTTATCATCTGGCACACAAACAACATGACATTTGAAGTGTTGCATGCATTATTATGCTTGCTTGTATAGACAATTGTACATTATCGTTCTGTCATGTAAATGTAATGTGTGAGCTCGCTCTTCTTAATGTGGACACTTTTCGTGCGATCTAAGTAAAGTGTGGGTACATGTTTAAATATTTAGTTATATGTCCCATTGTCTTACTATAGGAATAGCAACATAAGCGGTTTTTGTATGATCTATAAATGGTTATCCATTCAGCTATAATCCTAACTAATATTATAAAAGCGAAAATGAATTTGTTTGTTTGTTACCTTTTCACGCCTAAACCACTGAACCGATCATTCTGAAATTTTGCATATACATTGTCAGGTGTACAGAAACGGATATAGGCTACCTTTCATTCCGAAAAAAATTACTGTTCCCGAAGAAAATAACAATAACATTCTTATGATAATAGATGGCGCCACGTGTCTTTCGAATCATGATTGAATTATATTATTACAAGCAGAGTACAACCCGAATTGATTATCAAATTCTAAATTAACGCGAGCGGAGCCGCGGGCAAAAGCTAGTATATTATAATATAAATGACTGATGAGGTGGGAAGTTAAGTCAGTTTATAAGTCATTGAATTTAGTATTTTACGTGAGATACGAATTCTTAGAATAAAGCAGCTGTAGTGGTTTATTAAGATTTATTTATAAACATTTGCCATGCTTAGGTAGACTATAATTTGTAACAGGAGAAAAAATAATCCTCGAATCAAGACTTGAAACATCGACCTTAACTAACTGCGTCGTCGCTTTACCAACTTAGCTATTCTTGCTCCCACGTCGGGGTTTACGATTGGCCTTTGTATTGTGCATCTAAGACAATGTTATGCGCCGTCATTTTACATGTAGTTATAGAGTAGTTGATCTTTGATTGAAATTATTAGTTATATTCGATATATGCAGTTGATGGTCGCATAATTCTATAACTATATTATAATATATAACGCATAGCATCACCTACATGATCGTAATATATAGAAAGTAATATAATATGGCATAATAGCAACACTTTGCTGATAGTAGTTGTTATATTCGATGGCGTAGTGGTTAGTGTAACCGACTGCTACGCCTGAGGTCGCGGGTTCGATTCCCGCACAAATCAAACATTTATGTGCATGAACATGGATGTTTGTCTTGGTCTGGGTGTTTCTATGTATAATATGCATGTATTTACAATAAAAAAAGTATATATGTATGTTTATCCATTGTCTAGTACCCATAATACAAGCTCTGCTTAGTTTGGGCTAGATGGTGTTGTGTGTATGTGATAGAATATTATAATTATTATTATATTATAAAGGATAGTATTTAACTGCACAGCATAAAAATACTAATTGCACACCAAAATATATTTAAAGAGATCAAACTAAGTCGATGGAGCCCCGCTTCGCGGGGATCCTATTTTTGGGTGGGTTTAAGAAGGAATCGGACATAACCTAACCCTTCTGAGACGGAATGCAATGATTTGAGGCGTATAGGTGCTCGTTATGATATATTTTAGTAAGCATATTTTGCTGCGCAATTAGTATTTTTGGTGGTCATTATATTTAATCCCGTTGTTAAATAGAAAAAAAGAAAGAAAGAAATATTTTATTTTAATGTAACATTGCAACACACAATCAAAACTATTTCATAACAAAAATGTGTAACAGTAATAATATAGTTAAAGAGAAAATTATAAATAATTTAAAATAAATAATAAAACTTATATACCAACATTATTATAAATAATATAGAATACACATAATATATATATGGAGTCCTTGCTGTTCAATGTGCGTCGCAGTGTTCATTAAAAAGAGATGTTGCTCAGCATAATGCCGCACCGCATGCGAGTTGCGATACAGCGCTGATTTTCAGCAACACCTCAATAGTGATTATGAGCGTAATAAATAATACAGTTCAAATGAATACCACCAAACCACAAACAAAACCAAAAAAAAAAAGTTTCCTTTATTATTACAGATAAAGAAATAGATTGCAGATAAATTAAATAAATATACCTACATGTCAATATTTTTATTATTGTAGTTAAAAACTATAGATATGCCTGAAAATATGAGTAAGATTTAAATACTTGGCGATCTTAAATTAGGAGTCTATTTGTCGATTTAATAAATATTTTTTTACAATTTATCTTAAATATTAAGTTTGTTTGTTTGTTTGAAATTATATTTAAGTAATTGGTGATTTAAAAGAGTGGTCGTTTCTTATAGGTATCTTCTTGTAGGGTGGACCCTTTGCCTACCTACTAGCAACTAGCCTAATTTGTAATGCAACTTCAGTCAGTTAATTCACTATTTTGATGTTGAAAGCTAAGAATAGTTCTTGTGTCGTAGGGGACTTTACAAACATTTAAACAACGCACTCAAAAACACCCAAACTCGGAACAACCGTATTTTATGGATCGCACAAATTTTTGTCGATCGGATGTTGGACATGAACCCACAACCACTTAAAATACTACCCGACTTTGACTTTGAATTTATGCGACAAGTTCAGGTGGCAGTCAACATACCATATACATATATGTATAAGTACTTCTAACTTCGCATAACCGTACATGTGTAAATACCCTTAAGTATACATCGAAGCACCTGTAAATACAAAATCTAATCCATTGTTGCCCCTTTCAGCACTTTGATGACATTATTACATTACAAAGACAAGTTCATAGCAACATATTGGTTCGAGACCCTACCTAAACTATGAGCTTATTAATGTTTATGACAGTAGGCCCCCTACAGGTTTGAAATAGAATTAGGGGGTCTGTCAGCGGCTGTCAAGTATTATGCTTAAGCCGCGTTATCGTGTGTTACGATTTCAACATTCAACAAATACACGTACACATTTACTTTTTCTTTGAAAATCCTTACTATCCTTACTAATATTATAAATGCGATAATGAGTTTGTTTGTTTGTTACGCTTTCACGCCTTAACTACTCAACCGATTAATATGAAATTTTGTATATACGTTGTCAGGGGTACAGAATAGGACATAGGGTACCTTTCATGCAGAAAAAAGAACTGTTGCAAACCTAACCTAACCTACATTTACGCGAGCGAAGCCGCGGGTGAAAACTAGTATTACTATAAATGTAAAATATATTATTCGTGTTAAACTCTCCAATACGTTTCTGGTAGGAGTATGTTTGCGTTGGTAGTGTAATGAATCAAATTCAAACCCAGGAGATGTCGATCGCATATCTAATTTATACATTATTACTTCACTTAGACTCGTAGTACTTTTGCGTAGGTTGTATGCATCGCGTAGACCAATTATGGCCACCATGTTCTCCACTACTGGTACTTCCTCTTACGCTGGTTTTTAGGCGAACCAGCTCAAGCTTTTCCACTGATTATAAACTATACATTTACTTTGTATGAAGATTGACCAAGAAAATTATAGGGGAAATGTCAAAGGTTAGACCTAAGCGAATATTCTCTTAAAGCCTGGTCAATAGTGACTTTTTAAATACTAGCGAGTAAGACCCGTAACCTAGCTTTATATTAAGAGTGATTTATACTGATGAATGCGTATGAACAATGTGACGCAAGTGATTAAAACAAAAGAGATGTGCCAGGAATAGCAACTGTACATTTGTGGTCTATGTTTGCCAGGCGTGTATAGGCACGCCAAACAGGCGTGTATACAGTACTTAAGTAAGCTATAGAGCGTGCGTCTTCTAGTGTGAACCTTGTTTAACCCAGATGCGAATATTATAAACACTTTTTAATTATATAATACTAGCTTTTGCCAGCGGCTCCGCTCGCGTTAAATTAGAATTTGACAATCAATTCGGGTTGTACTCTGCTTGTAATAGGTAATATAATTCAATCATGATTCGAAAGACACGTGGCGCCATCTATTATCATAAGAACGTTATTGTTGTTTTCCTCGTGAACAGCAATTTTTTTCGGGATGAAAGGTAGTCTATGTCCGTTTCTGTACACCTGACAATGTGTATGCAAAATTTCAGAATGATCGGTTCAGTGGCTTAGGCGTGAAAAGGTAACAAACAAACAAACTCATTTTCGCTTTTATAATATTAGTTAGGAAGTTAGGATTAGGATTAGGATTTGTCTATATTTAAGTGCATGGATGGCGTAATGGTTTAAGTAGTCACCTCACCACTGCTACTGCGCCGAGTTTTGTGGGTTCGATTCCCGCCCGGAACAAAAATGTTGTGGACTCCGCAAATAGTCGTTCCGAGTCTAGGTGTTCTTTGTGTGAGTATTTATAAAGTCACTCGCGATCAGTAATGAATAACAGTATAGAAATAGTTTCTTTAAAAAATATTCCTTTATTATAATTATTATATCTAATTGTAGCCACAGATTTTATTTTATTTCGTACATGTTTAGGAAACAACGAAGTAAAGTAAGTGTATCAACGGAGCAGCGATAGCTCAGTGGGAAGACTAACAGACTGCAATGCAGAGGGTCTTGGGTTCAAACCCACGTCGCGCACCTCTGACTTTCGGAAGTAATATAACTTTTCGAAATTATGTGCGTTTTGATTGACAATTATCGCCTGCTCCGTGCCTCGGAAAGCACGTTAAGCCGTTGGTCCCGGCTGCCATGAACATCTATGGCAATCGTTATTGGGAGAGTGTCGACACAAAAGATCCCACTGGGTCGAAGTGTCGCTGGTCTGCACTGACTGGCCCCCACATAAGATAAGTGTATCAACAAAGGTTTTCTAACACATGAATAGCTAAGTTGTCCTTCTTTTTGTGAAAAGTAGTGAATACTGCTCACACTAGCACTCGGTGCAATATTCCACGAGTAGGTAATGACCAAGCAATATATTAATGGATAATCTAAGCCCTAAGGCGTATACATTTGTGATTCACCAGTAATTATGTTGGCTGTATGCATTTAGATTAGCTGATACGATGTCGCATAATTGTCTAAATAACCATCATCATCGGATAAATGGAATCACTAGTCTGCCAGTAAAATTGCTTTAGCTGCGCTTTGACGGCTAATGGATGGAGCGAAGCCCGAATTCCACCTACAACATTTTGGAAACGTTCGATGATATACTTTCAAAATATTGTATCGCTAGGTTAGCATTGGTGTATATTGTTTTATGATAACTATGAAATAGTTTATAGCAAAGAGTATTCAAAATATTAAATTACTACTTTTGCCTGCGGCTTCACTCGCGAAAAGGAACTTCGGATATTTATTTTTATTTATTTATTTTTCATGGAAGAGCAACAGCATTATCACTATTTTTATACAATAATATTATGTAACATACAGCCATTAATAAGTCCTCACTTATAAGCTATATGGTACATATAAAAAAATGTGGTACACAATATTAGAAATAGCTAAAAATCATTTATACATATCACATAAGTGTTATGTATAAATTAATTTAATTTTTCCAAAATTAATATAAATTAATTTTGGAAAAATCTTGTCTAAGCAACCGCCTCACTCTCGCTTGTTTTGCGTTGCAAATATCAATGTCATGCGCTTTATACATTACATTAAGGATCTTGCCTACCCGCCACATAAAACTATTTTGCCTATAGTTTGTTGATGCATTAGGTAAATGAAGTGGTGTATATTAACGTAAAGCTTTTGCTGGAATTTTTAAGCCAATTTTGTGGAGAAGTTCGGGGCAATCAATATTATATTTTGATATAATATTATTTTGAACTATTAGTAATAGTACTTACTTTACTCTTTATAATATTAGTATAGATATAGACTAGTATAGATAAAATATTTTTGAAAGGGAATTTGGATACATGCTTTTAAGCTATAACTAGTAAGCTGATCAATTTATAATAACTAACTGTCGCCTAGTGGTCAAAATTCGACCAAAATACCTAAGTTTGCTACTTTGTTTTCTTTTTTTCTTTATTACATATAAATAAGGTATAAGTAACCGTAGTTACAAAAAATTGTACGACGTCAGACGAACAATGCCGAAATAGTACGAACGCGATTCGACTGCGTGTGTCAAATGCATGGTTGTGTGCGTGTAGTGATTTTTCATTAATTTAATGTATTTCTAACGCATATTTTATAAAAATATTAGGATTCGCCCCTCCTTCTCCATATAAACTTTAAGTGTGCCAAATTTCATACTCCTCCGTCCGCGTAATTTTCGCAAAAAGGTGTACAAAGTTTTTGCTTCACATATTAATATATAGATAATTATAAATTATTCTTACTAGACCCATAAATATTTAGTTAATCTAAATTTTATTGTTATTTATATTACATTGTATGCAGAAAGATCTCAAACAAAAATGTATTTTATTAGCAAAAAAAACAAATGTTTTGTGTACTTATGTGTTTCTGTTGAATGTTTAGAGTGAAACAGGAGTAAAGACGCGGCTTTTTGTGCCTTTCATGACGTATGGAGCTGTCAGATATTAAATTGCATCCCTCTTTATTTTCTATCTGCCGAAGTACGTTGTGGAAAAAAGGTAAATTGTGCAATCAACTTGACGTGGAAGATATTGTGTTGATTATAGACTCAATTCTTTTTATTGAGCAATAGAAAGAGCTCTTTTGGTGTAAAGTAAAATTGGTGCTTTGATGATAGATAAATGCTAAACAATAATGTGATCAAAGGATTTTTAAAGGAAAATAAACCTGGTAATAGGTTCGCGATTTTTACGTCGAAATCAAAGTAAAACGCTTTACTGAATTACTGTCTATTTTATAATTTACTCTTTGCTTACATTTTTTGAAAGTTATATATTTACTTTCATCTCAGCCGAAACACGTCTATTGCTGGACATAGGCCTTCCGAAGGTTTTTCACACAGACCGGTCTTGGGCCACTCGCATCCAATCGCTACCCGCAAAAATTATATTATTTACTTTAAAACATTTAAAATTCTGTTCTGTCTCATCGAGATCATAGATGCTGCAAAATATGCATTTCAGGTTAATTATACGTAGCCAACAATAATAATTGCGTAGGTATGTGTGGTAGAGATTAATTATAATTAAACAATTTGGGATCTGGTGTTTATACCCAAGGAGATTTCAACTCTGTTAGCATATATATCAAAATATATCAAAACTATTAATTTCTAACCGCGGTTAGAAATTAATAGTTTTGATATATTATTTGATTTCTTTTTACAATGATGTTCGATTGATTATGCTTTACATTAGAAAAATATCCAGGTTCGTTAGTAACTATCATGGATCCAAGGGGTAAAGTATTTTAAAAACTGTTAATCTAAAGTTGCATGGGACGCTGTTATATAAGTAACATACATACATACATAGATTCACGCCTGTTTCCCAGAGGGGTAGGCAGAGACTACGGATTTCCATTTGTTACGATCCTGACACACTTCTCTGGCTTCATTCACTTTCATCACATTCCTCATACACGCCCGTCGGTTCAAGGAGCTCTTAGCCTGGCCTTTTTCCAGAACGCCTCCAATCTGATTGAGAAACGTTCGCCTAGGTTTTCCATTCACACTAGCCTTATAATCTTTCTTAGTCAGTCTTTCCTCGTCCATTCTTTCTACATGTCCAAACCAGCTTAATATACCCTTTTCTATTCTTGTATAAGTAACAGCGTATCTCCATAACTGTGCTACTAAGTAAAGTAACAGTCTGACAGTAGTAGATGACTATTGCTAAATATGGAATCTAATTAATCAGGGTTATAGAGATGAGACTTCAATAGACTTCGACTGGTATAATGCTAACAAAAGATAGAAAATACGATCGGTATTTTTTTGTTTACACTCGATCGTATTTTACATCTATAGTTTGCATTATACCTACCACATACCAATATAATACACTCATATTTCGTCGATTATTTTGTTAATTTGTGAGAATGACATATACCTCTAACTATCCGTACATTCGATTCTATTTATGTATGCATATAATATCTCCTCGTTTTAAGCTCCCACATATAAAATATTTTTTTATTTTTAATGAGACGTCTGCTGCGTCATCTATAACTCCGGTATCGCTGAGGCGTATGGAGGGTTACCAGACATTAAAATAACGGAAATAAAGAACATCTTAACTTCGAACAACTATCTGTGGATACCATTCGAACTACTACACTCGACTCAGTGCTAGTTCCGAACAGTTCATATAAAATGGTTTTAATTATTTGTTCAATACGGAAACTTCGTAGCCACTGCATAATGTAGACAAACTTAATGTTACTAGCGGTCGCCTAGTGGTCAAAATTCAACCAAAACTCCTAAGCTTGCTAGTTTGTTTTCTTTTTTCTTTATTACATATAAATAAGGTACTATTTATTGTAATAAAGAGAACTCTTAACTATGGTCAAAATATCAAATGTTAGTCTGACGTATTGAAAATCTTCTAAACATGTCTACCAATAAAATTGGTTATTATTTACTTACATGCTGTCTTATTTCTAATATGAAGATCTTGAAAGGGCCTTATATCTGAAGTAACGATATAATACCTATCTATTGAACATTATTGTATGAACTTAAAGGTCAAGGTCAATCTCGATAGGGCTCTATTCGCTTTATTCATTGACGGAACTGACCGCTTTGCAACTACGTGTGGGACGTTGTCGCTAAGCGGCCAGTTGATCTTTCGATCTAGTTAAACTATTCACTGTCCAATAATAATGACAGCGGTCGAATGCTTCAGCAATATATTTTTCGCCTGTCAATACTGTGAGTTTATCTTAGAAATCATTGCGTGACATTCCAATTCTAGATTTAGGAATTCTCCAAAGTATTCGCAGACTTTGCAGAAAATTATATTATCTATATATAATATAATTAAATTGCAACTGGTCGATGTCTGTACATAGCCGACATTTAAGAAAAATAATGTGGGCTCCGTATATAAGTATAATAAATATATCAATAATTTTGTCTGTCTATCTAATTGTTTATACGCGCATAACGCAAAAGATATTGTAAAAAATCGAATGCGATTTCAACAGCTGTGTTTCTGGAGGTCTAACTTAAAATCAAGTGCAATCATATTTCATGTCGATCAAAGTCATAAATTATGTTTGTAGATCATCTTCTTCTTATATGCTAAGAAAGAAAATAGGTACTTACGTCCAATTTTAAAGCTACGGCCAATACCTAGTTATTGAACAAATTTACATTTTAAGATTTTCAGCAACTAGGCTTACAACCTATTATCTTAATTAACCTCTATAGCTAAGCTATCTCTCGGTCGTAAGATGACTTAATCATTGGTCTAATGACACCTATCACTTTGACTAAGGCAATGTAAGTCAAAGATATTGTATAATTATTTGATGTAAGTACTATGTGAAAACCTAACATCTCGCTATGACTTTTTAAGTAGCTATTTTTTCACCTTTACTACCTTATTTTTGTTTTTTACTGTTTGTACATATAAAGCAATTGAAGCAACAGTGCGTGATACCGTTCACGTGTATTAAGTAACAAACAGATCATTAGTGACCCTCGCGTGGGTGTCACGTAATTGGGATTGTGGATTAATTGGGTACTCTGGATGGACAGTCTTTTCCCTGTGGAGTTATAAATACATTAATCATTAATATTTAACTGCCTAAATTGTCTCGTTAGCTTTCTCCCGTAAAAGCTCTGTATATAAATTGTCCCACTATTGGGCACGGGCTTCTACTTGGTGTAAGAAGGATTAGGCCATAGTGCTCCACGCTGGATCAGTGTGAGGTGACAGACTTCGCATAATATCTTCGAGAACATTATGGACATGCATCGAGAACATTATCTCAGACATGCAGGTTGATTCACGATGGTCGTCTCTTTTCGATCTATTGGATAAGCTCATAACTTCTAAAAGTCAGAGGTGTGTGTCTTGGGATCACACTTGAGACTGCGTGGCAGGCCAACGGTATTCTACTATGACTGTTTTCACTTATTACAAATGTTTGCGTGTGATTTCGAGCTCCCAGGTTTACTTGCAGCGTTAGGAAAAGTGTTATAATATTATATTTAGTTTTAATAAAGATGGATCCCGCACAATGGTAATCTCTGTGTAACGGGGAACTTAACAAATTTATTGTTGTAACCACGTACACAAAGAACATTTTTCATCTGTAAATTGCATAAACAAACAATTATTCCCTGCTGGGAATAATTGTTTGTTTTGTTATTCCCTGCTACTACAATAGGAGCATTACGAGAAGCGAGATGGTGACTGTACTGACTGCGCCACTCATAGTGTCTAAAATCAAGTTAATGAATTATTATGAATAAGACGCAATTCCACAGTCTTCTTTTTCTACTCATCAATGGTGTCTACAGATAAGTTCAAAATAAACACTTGTAAAAGAACAATAGATTTCAAAATGGAAACGGAATGTATAATCAAATCAACTTGCTTTCGCACCGTGCCTATCCGTGCAAACTAAATCATAACACTGCATCAATTGAAAACACACCTTATTCTAATGTGATAAAGTTGATATTGCATGCAAATGTATGCTGGTTTGTGTATAACATAGAACAATAGGCCACTCGAGTTGCTCCAACACAATGTTAATGCTAATATGAAGGATGTGAGTTTTTATCAGTACATTTGCGGGATATTTACTATTTTGTTTGCATTCTAATGTATCGATAAATTGTTTAATTACATTCCTTGTACGCCTCCGTTTCAATTAAGCTATGAATATATTCAATGTTTTGCGATACAAGACTATAATTTCTATGTTACGATATTATTTTATCCCTTTATTAGAGGAGAATAAATGCTGTAGAAATAAGAGCGTTGAGAAGCATATGTGGTGTGACTCTGAAAGATAGAATAAGGAATAGTGTAATTAGAGAGAGATGCGGCATGAAAGTGGATATAGTTACAAGAATAGAAAAGGGTATGTTAAGCTGGTTTGGACATGTAGAAAGAATGGACGAGGAAAGACTGACTAAGAAAGTTTATAAGGCTAGTGTGAATGGAACAGTCGTAAGAGGAAAACCTAGGCGAACGTTTCTCGATCAGATCGGAGGCGTTCTGGACAAAGGCCAGGTTAAGAGCTCCTTGAACCGACGGACGTGTATGAGGAATGTGATGAAAGTGAATGAAGCCAGAGAAGTGTGTCAGGATCGTAGCAAATGGAAATCCGTAGTCTCTGCCTACCCCTCTGGGAAACAGGCGTGAATCTATGTATGTATGTATGTATTTTATCCCTAGTAAAGACTAT
The DNA here is from genome assembly GCA_963564715.1 of Catocala sponsa. NCBI lineage: Eukaryota > Metazoa > Arthropoda > Insecta > Lepidoptera > Erebidae > Catocala > Catocala sponsa. Next base: position 7,214,875 of record OY751337.1, read on the forward strand.
ATTAAGTAGAACTTGATGTTGGTAATTACAAACGTTAGGTTCTAAACTAAGGTAAGGGTTCTGACTAAAGGGATAAAAATATTTTTAAATAATCCATACTAATATTATAAAGCTGAAGAGTTTGTTTGTTTGTTTGAACGTGCTAATCTCAGGAACTACTGGTTCGATTTGAAAAATTCTTTTAGTGTTGGATAACCTATTTATTGAGGAAGGCTATAGGCTATATAACATCACGCTTCGACCCACGGGGGCGGCGCAGTAACGATAAACGCAGGTGAAACCGCGGGAACATCTAGCATATAATACAATTCTTGTGGGCCACAAATGGTTGTTCCGAGTTTGGGTGTTCTCTGTGTCCGTTGTTTAAACGTTTGTAAAGTCCTCCGCGACACAGGATTTATTACTAGTGCGGGATCTATTATCTAAAAATATTGTTATCCCTTCGTGTTGCAGAGATTAGATGGCAGTCATTTCGTAGAAAAACTGATAATCAGTCTAATCTAAGTTCTAGTAAATTGCCCTAGCCCTATGCCTAAGAATAATATTGTAAGGTGAAGACATATTTCAACACCTTTTAAAGAGAAGTGAGATATAATTAGGAACCGATAAATTAACATTGACGTATTTATACGGTACTAGATTTTGCCCGAGGTTTCACTCGCTTCAATGTTTATTGACAGTATTTTTTTCTGGATGTAATATCCTATTTTTTACTCCTGACAACGTGTTTGCGAAAATTCATGATGATCGGTCGAGTAGTTCAGTTCTGAAAGCGTAACAAACAAACAAACCTCACTTTCGCATTTATAATATTAATTAAGATTACATTGATCCTGACATATAAGAATCAGTGCTTACGAATAAGTTATTCCGAATTGTTGATTGATTTATGTGTCCGGCAGAAGGCAATATGACTGCTTGTATGGCAGTTACTATTCATACTGTCTGGTAAATCTACTAACTACCACGGTATCGGGAACGATGTGGTGTCCCTGAATCTTTAGTCTTGAGAGATATTACTAGATAATAAAATTAATCTGTGCAGGTATATCGCAAAATTGTAATAGTATTTTATCTTACATTTATCTGAATTTTAACGAATACTTCTTAATCCTAATCCTAACTTCCTAACTAATATTATAAAAGCGAAAATGAGTTTGTTTGTTATCTTTTCACGCCTAAACCACTGAACCGATTATCCTGAAATTTTGCATATACGTTGTCAGGTGTACAGAAACGGACATAGGTTACCTTTCATCCCGAAAAAAATTACTGTTCCCGAGGAAAACAATAAAAACGTTCTTATGATAACAGATGGCGCCACGTTTCTTTCGAATCATGATTTAATTATATTATTACAAGCAGAATACAACCCGAATTGATTGTCAAATTCTAAATTAACGCGAGCGAAGCCGCGGGCAAAAGCTAGTACAGAATAAATCAAAATTTAAGAAAATTATACTCAGCGTTAAAAGTCCTTAGACAGCACCATGCCTGTATCTAACCTTTTATGAACAGAGTTATATTACTTCCTTTTAAACATGTAAAAACAATTTTAATGAGCATTAAAATTGCAATTGAAACCAAAATAATTAAACTCGTATTTACCGCTTTCAACTGAACAAGTGAGTAAGTTTAGTGTCTGCAGAAATCGCAGTATCAGGTGCTTATCTCGCAGTGCAAATTGCTTACGATTAGCCGAGTGAAATGGATTACCACCGTGGTGAGGCAAAGACCGGAAACGATTTGTAACTATACATTCTACGTACTCAAGAAATAGTGTAAGTATGTATATATCCTACTCAGCTTGCACGATAAGTAGCTGAACAGTTAGAGTATTTGTTAATTAAAAATCTTAACCTAATAGATCTATATTTTTTGGACTGTGATTAAATCAGCTATATTTTAATTATTACTGCTATAAAAAATATATTTTGTTGTAATTTTCATAATCTCGCCGTTGTGTAGCGACTTATATTGCTGACTGTACTAAAAAACTATATCAAACTAGCTGTCCCGACAGACGTTGTCCTGTACACGAAAAAACAATTAAAAAAAAAACGAATCTATTCCATTCTCGAATCCACCTCAACACACACAATTATTTTTATCAAAATTGGTCCAGCTGTTTAGGAGGAGTTTAATTACAAACACGCGCACAGGAGATTTACATATACAGGTTGTGGCGTAAATAATGGATAACCCTGAAACTGTCGACTGACCAGATTATCATCTATCATTTACCCCTCTTATATCACCATATGCCCATGGATGACCAAATTATTGATATTTTAAATAAAACTCGTACTTACTTATACAAAATCAGCTGCCATTTCTACAATTGGCGACATTTTCTCATTCTGTTTTTTTATGTCACTCCTAAATACTTGTATCATCAGACCAGTATCAAGATTTTTGTTACAATCTAAGACAACTTCGCAAAAAATACTTATTCTCAAATTTTAACATGTTTTCTAAGGAAAGGAGCTTTTTTGGGCACTTGTATAAAAAAAAGTACTACACTGTGTGGTGATATAAGTAGGGTAAATGACAGATGATAATCTGGCTAGTCGACAGTTTCAGGGTTATCCATTATTTACGCCACACCCTGTACATATAAAGATAGATAAAAGGATCAATATTTGCTATTCAGTTGTTTTCCACTTAGTACCTTTAGAACAGTATTATTTTTAGCAATATGTGGCTGCCGTGTACTAGCCGGTCATAACAGCCAAGTAATAGAATTCACGTCAGTATTTTGCACATGACTATCTAGAGAATTATGGTAGGAATAGCCGAGGCATTCAAATGTTTTATGCTGACCGGGCTATTTGAGCAAACATTGCAATCACATAACTATTTGAGCAAACATTGCAATCACATAACTATTTGAGCAAACATTGCAATCACATAACTATTTGAGCAAACATTGCAATCATACCATAAAAACCCCGTTACTTATGGCACTGGCTCATCTCGCAACAAGCGGTTGACTTAGCCACTATATACGCGCTAAGAATATTCTTAGGTCTTGATAGGTCAATGCCTACTTGATAAACTTTTTGCTGTACGTATATTATGTAACCTAGGATATATATATATATATATATATATATATATATATATATATATATATATATATTAAAAGAGACTATCTACGCGTCTGTCGAATAAATAATGTAAATATACCTATTGTCGCGGCGGAGTCTTATTTTAAGTGACTTCAAATTTATGGCTGGAAGAGGCACCAGTCAACCAGCACTTGTAATTGCTTATTGAGCGCGGAAATTAACAAAAGTCACAAATTGACATAAATTGCAGAAGCAAAATGTTTATATTTACGGGGTGCTTTAATAATATTACTTCAAATTTAAATTATAGAACTCTAGAAAAGCCTTTACTAAGCTTGAATCTACATAACCTTCGCAATGTTAGGATCAAGAGAGAATAGTCATTGTTATTTATAGAATTACTACACACTAACTGGACCTAAAGCTGCCATTCCAGGACAAGATATGAATACATCAAAGTATAAACTTAGTAGGTACTCGACATTTCCTTTATATATTTGTGTAATTTTTATCAAGAGTATGAGCTTAGCCTTTTAGCAACCCAGATATATTTACGATGGCATTTCTTTGAGGACTAGCATCTCAAAGAGATACGATTAAGATGTTTCTGGACTCCAACACTTAACAAAGTAAGCTATGAAATGTGAAACATTTGCCTTACTTAAATATTTAGTTTGATTACAGTGCTACTTTTAAACCATTTCAAATAATGTATTGTAGAACATATTATTTATCTTAATAATGGCATTACATGTTTTTTTTTATACAACTGAGATGGCAAAGAAGCATACGGCTCACCTGATGGTAAGTGGTCACCGTAGCCTATATACGCCTGCAACACCAGAGGCATCACTTGCGCGTTGCCAACCCTTTAGGAAAGGAAGTGGGAAGGAGAAGGAGCGTGAAGGGGGAAGAGGGTGATTGGGCCTCCGGCACTCTCACTCACCGAACGAAACACAACAGTAGGAATACTGCTATTTCACGTCGATATTCTGTGAGAGGGTAGTCCTTCCCCGGTCGAGCCGGCCCATTCAAGCTGAAATCAGCGAGGCTCTACTACCTTATGAATAATATAATGTAGGAAATTGCGCTAGAACACTACGTATTGACAGCTAAATCAGTCTATTGATTCAATCGCATAGGTTGATTGTCGTACTCCACTAGTCTTGATTATTCTCTGCAGTGATAAAAAGGTTGTCGTTTGACTATGCAATGGTCAGCGGCTGCTACTTAGGGATACAGCACAAAGGTTCGTACACATTGCAGAAGTTGCAAGAAGACTTCATTGTGAAGACCGTTAAGGAATAGATTCGACCTTTACCATGGTCGCCTAAACTTAGCTGAAATGTGGATATTCTTCATATTTTCTCTTATTTCTCTCTTTTGATGATATAACATATCCTCTAAAACTTAGAACTGCATATCTACCATAAGTTACAAAAGCTATAGCGCATTCGACATAAATATATGGAATGCATCATAGCTAAAAAAGCATGCTGACAATGAAACCATCGTCAGTATGTTTTTATATTTATTTTTAATTTATCATTTACTAAAATGTAAGCATTCGTCCACCAAGTAAAGTTATGACAAGTCATCGATGCTATAAATGTATATAGATAAAAAGAAGATAAAGAGTCTCTAGATCTATATAATATGTATATAGACTCTAACACCTTGAACAAAATTATACTAATGAAACCAAACTCCTAATCATGCCACCAGTTATTTAACGCAACTCATAGTTAACGCTTTCACTGGAGAACTGCTTCAGCACTGATAGCCCCGAATTATTCATCGGGTGGTATAAATTAAACTCGTGCCGCGTCATTACTCACGTGAAACCGCATCTGCTGCCCGGAGATGAATCCCTGGATTTATAAAAACTCCTATACTGATACACGCAAATATGTTACGTGGTTTAGAGTAATGTATGCCAATTATGGACAGTGCTGGTCTGTGTGTTTTCGAGATAGTCCGCTGATTTAAATATTTTAGGCTTAGCCACGTATGGGCAGAAATATTTTATTTAAATCTTTACATATTATAATCATTATGAGATACTCTCGCGCCTTGCTCACACTTCAAAAGCGTCGCTATGCTGATAGAGCAAGCGACCATTACCAGTTCCCTGTTCTGGTTATTACTATGGGTCCGGAAATATCCATAAGATGATGTCCCTCTTAAGGATTTAAAATCCCCACGCAAAGCAGGATCGTAATAATAGATTCTTTAGTAGTGATCTGCAGAAAATTACCTCCATGGTAATTTCCTAATCAGGAAGTTCCAGTCTCCTCTCTCTAGATTATTCCAAAACAAAATTCCAGGTGTAAAATTAAATCCCGCTGTAAGTGATCTTAACTTTCTGTTCTATGTTCTGAAATAATCTAGACGGCAGAGATGCTGGCTTTTAATTCATAATTATACTAACATTTTAACATCTTTTCAAGTGAAAGTTGGGTATGGCAAACGATGTCTGAGAGCAGAATAAATGCTGTAGAAATGAGAGCACTGAGAAACATAATTTTTGTGAGGTGTGACTCTGAAAAATAAAATAAGGAATTGTGTGATTAGAGAGAGATGCGTGAAAGTGGATGTAGTAACAAGAATAGAAGAGGGTATGTTAAGCTGGTTTGGGCATGTAGAAAGAATAGACGAGAAAAGACTAAATAAGAAATTTTATAAGGCTGGTGTAAATGGAACAGTCGCAAGGGGAAGACCTAGGCGAACGTTTGTCAACCAGATCGGAAACATTCCGGACAAAGGCCAGGTTAAAAGCCCCATAAACCGGCGAGCGTGTATGAGGAATATGATGAAAGTAAATGAAGCCAAAGAAGTGTGTCAGGACCGTAGCAAATTGAAATAGTAGTTTCGGCCTACCTCTCTGGAAAACAGGCGTGAATACATACATTGTATGTATGTGGTTACAGTGCCCAGTGGTTTATACGAGAGTTGTCTATTGAAAAGCTGTGATTATTTGAATTGCGAGATACCCTCTAAATCATCCTTTTTTGTTCAAAGGCAAACTTGTGTTTGGCCGCTTCGCTTGATGTTGAACGATGTTGCGGTTGCCAGCACACTTGCCCTACAAAAACCTATTTACTCAAACCTTGAGTGCGGCCAAATTAGACCTAACGGGGATCACCCTTATAAGCGGTCGTGCTGTATTTTGTTTAAAGTAAAATTATCTTAAGTGCTTATGCGAGAATCAATTGTGAGTTAGAGGGAAAAATTATGTATGTTCATCTTGAAGATTTCAGTAGTTAATATTCAGTAGCAATACTACGTCAAACGGAAAAGTCGTCAATCGAAAGTATAGGTAGGGTTAAAGTAGTACATTCATCAGTAGTTAGGATGTAGATTTTACACACTTACTTTCGCCTTGTACGTTTTGGGTCCCAGGAAATAGTTGATGTGCAAGGGGTGAACATACTAAAGTCTAAAACCCATATTTCTAGACGCTTCATATAGGTACGAGAAATTCCCTAACACGAAACAATATTTAAAATATATTCCCTGATCATTAAATCCGGGATGACATGGCTAGTCGTCAGTGAAATGCAAACTTATGCCCCGGGATAAGATATAGTATTTTCCTACGCCATCCTAAGTTAATCGAAAAATCATTAATAAATTGCATATGCATATTTGATCAATTTTCTGTAGTAATTATGAGCTGTAATTTTCAAAAATTCTATATTTTTGCGAGAGTTCGGAGTGCGGTGAGTGCAAATGCAAATATACGCTAAATAAATCAAACTCTAGGACTGCCAATAAAATACACTTTCAATTTTCTAATAATCCTAAATAAATAAATAAAAGCTTTTTAAGGCTGAGGAAATAATAAGGGCAATCCAAATATCGGGAGCACAAACATACTGCTATAGTATCAAATATAGTTTATATATCCATATTATTATTCTACAGTACTAGTAACAATACAACCTATTCTATTGGTAATAAGCCCTAAGATTATAAGATATTTTTTAAATTCTTTTTCAATTTGATTACAAAGACAAAAATATATAAATCATTTTCTTAATTTGCATGAGAAACTGTTATATACTCTTATTTCCAAAGTACACAAAGTAAAGTCCCGTGGTCACTAAAACTGACATGCAATATGATTCAATTTTGCACATAGCGTTTTAGGTCTGTGAGCATTGATTGGTAAGTTCTTAATTATTTCTGCTTTTGTACTCAAATTACATTTTCATAAGCAACTTTCAAGTAGCAATGGTATCTAGATGATAAAATAAAGACGCGTCATAGATAGACTAAATTGCATCATGAAGGTTCCATTTTGTATTTTCATAAAGAACCCGAAAAAACTAATTTCCTTGTTTTTATCTCTTCTTGCATCTTTAAGTTCATGACTAACTCTTCCAAAGATGTAATTAAAATTCAGATGGTTGGTGGTTCTGTTAGCGGCACATAAATCAAACCTGAAAGGCGACGGCGGCACTCCCGCTGCGCTTTATTGAGTTTCTGTGTGTTACCGAATAATCTAGTGTAAAATGTTTACTCCTTTCAAGAAATCTCTTTATTAAAGAGAAAACCAGGTGGTAACCTTTATAGGTTACCGCCTGGTTAAGCTTATGCTTGTAAACCTAAATTTCACATTGAAGAGTGTATTTATATTGAGTGTATTTCATGAATATGTAAAGCACTGAATTTACAACAATGATTTTCAAGCTTTGTTAAAATTACATTTTCTTTGTAGCTTAAAATTAAAATATCAAAATATTTTTCTTTATCTGAGGATTTCACTCAAACTGGCGAAGTTCAGCTGCGGAAAGTCGTCCACACACAAGGAAGATTGCGGCCTAACAACCCTACTTTTTCTTGCTGCGGTGAGTTAGGCAGGCTCTTAAAATCGTTGTAATACTAGCAGGATAACAGTCAAAGTTAAAGTCAAAAATCTTTATTTCCATAAAAATGTATAAACAATTCTTTGACACGTCAATGAAATGATAAATTAATTAAAATATAATAATAGGAATAAATAAAAGGAAATAAAAATTTAGCATTGAAAAAAGCCTGTTCGAGGAGTAGGGCCTTACATGAGATGCATGCAAGAAACTCATGGCCACTCTTTTCAATCGCCAAATGTTTATTAACAATAGTAATAATAATAATATTTTACCACATACACAACACCATCTAGCCCAAACTAAGCAGAGGGGCAAGATACAGCACAAAGATATTGTACTGTAACAGAAGGTTGCGTGTTCAAATCACGTCGGGGTCACCAATTTGCCAAAACTTCTTGGCAGTATATGATTAGGTATAAATGAGACAAAGTTGTAGTATAGTCTGGTTATAATTATCCAAAGGTGCATCTTATATACTAACGACTACGTGTTGATCACGGATAGTAGAAACATTTAATAGATATTGAACGTGCGATAAAGATCATAAGATTGCGATGTAGATTGTAGATACAGCACAAAGATATTGTACTGTAACAGGGCACTACCATGGGTACTAGACAATGGATAAACATATATATATACTTTTTTGTAAATACATACATATTATATATAGAAACACCCAGACCAAGACAAACATCCATGTTCATGCACACAAATGTTTGACTTGTGCGGGAATTGAACCCACGACTTCAGGCGCGGCAGTCGGTTACACAACCACTACGCCATCGAGGCCGACAATACAATTCAATTTCATATAATTTTTCTTATATGAGCTGCTGTGTGTAATTAAATAATATTTGTTTCTTGCTTTGGAACACACACACATCAACGACTTATTTTTGAAAGGACCGTTACGCTCGAGTATACGTTTAGCATTTCAGTCTTTATGCCATTTTGGCATAGTAGGTTTATAATTCACGAAAAAATACTTTTCCGATTAGATTGTTACATCCTGCTAAATCCTAACCAATTAATTAAGTTTTTTTTACCACCATAACATATAATATATGATTTAATACTTAAAAGATTTGATATGAAGTATTTATACCTCTCAAAATATAATTCTTTAGGTCCAGGTCATTTTCTCGAATAACTGTCAACAAATTTAATTAAATCATAATATCAGAGTATAGTGACAGTGTAAAACATTTCACGTCATCGATAAAGTTCTCGCCAGTCATAAACACGCACTAAGATTTCGAACATAAACTATGAAACTTTGCACATTAAGATTTCAATATGACGAAATTTCACTGCTTATTACTTAAGCTAAGGTATCAAGCTATGGCTTCTAACGGTGTTCTGGTAGAAGTGAACATCCAATAAAATCAAAATTAGTCCCCAATGTAAAACGAGGAAGGTTTGTCATCTACGAGTATATCTGACTGTGTCTGCCAGCTGTCTGTGTCTGTAGCTTACATATGAAATACGTATTCTACTTAAGCACCTATTCAACATCGGCATCACTGACAGTCCCTTATATAGAGGCTGCATGGAGACTGGGGAGACACCGGCTCACGTGCTCCTACATTGTAAAAGCGTGAGCAACCAACGGGCGAAATTTCTAAACAGTCCAGAAACGATGAAGGAGGTACTGCGCAATCGGTCCCCTATTATCTTTCTGGATGGAGCTGAGGTGGTATGAGTAACCGAACAATATTTAACGTCGGTTACTTACGCAAAATGGCCAAATTGTGGAGCTAAGTGCGGATAACACACGTCCAACTAACTAACTAACATACGTATTCTACCTTTCTTGTTTTGTTGTTAAAATTATGTTAGATAAATATTTGCATTTTTTTTTATTACCTTAATTATTTTACCCATTTAGTTTTCATTAAAGTCGAGCGCAGGATTAATTTTAGTATTTGTAATTCGGTATTTGTAATAGTTACGGACGGCCTTCCGCGCTTACTTATACTGATATCATCTAATAAGCAAAACAAGGTAAAAAAGATTTAAGATCTACCGATGTTTGTAAGAGTACCCTCGAAATGGTCTGCTGTTACATACTATGTCCCTTGTATTAATCGTGCCCTAGGCTGCATCAATCTTTATCCTGCATTGTGCACTGCTAGGAGGATCCCTGATGCAGTTACAGTTCTAGCGATCCACCCACCAGCGAAGAAACCAGTTAGCGCGCCGTGGTGGTTTATGTCGCTTAGTCCGAATTTTCGGGCGATCTAGACATAACCCCCTCATCTCCCTATGTGAAGATCCAGTCACCTCATACCTATGAATATAGTGCATTTCTTCACGTAAAAATAAAGAAAAATTACATCAATCATACTAAAGCTTAAGATAGAATTGTACCTTCTCTTTATAATATTTGATGTCTCTGGATGTGCAGCTTTTAGTAATGTCCCTCTGGCGGCTGTATTTCAATCACCACATTGTTTTTCCATATGAGCTCCTAAGTTTATTGTAAAGCAACACAACTTATATTTTTTCATATTCTTAAGTAAAGCAACACGTTGACACCGTGTTAAACGAATACATTTGACTAGGCACCTTATTCACACGTCTGTGCATCAGCGCTTTTAAGCTGTCTAGCTTATCACCTACAGGAACGTTTAGACAAACCACGTGCAAGTGACGTTTTTTCGTATAAGGAAACTGGCTGTATGTAAACCGCGGCAACACGGTTTGCTTAAAACCTCTAACATGGAATGCTATTGTTTTGTTTGTGAATCAACACTGTGCGGGCTTAATCACACCGGTGGCGGTCACTATTATGCCCCTGGCCCTGTTAGTCACTATGAAATTGTGAACTAACTAAATCTGACGGTTCGAAAATTGAAAGCAAGTTTACAGACCCTCTAAATCTCAAATATTCGGCCATTGATACCAAAACAACATAACCAATGACATTGTTTATCTGGTTTCTTAGATAGGTAACTTGCTTTATTTTCGATGTAGTAGGTAGAAGAAGGTAGTAATTAATAATATTTAGGATAAAACTGTATCTTTAGCAAATATTATCGATACATACGAGTATTGTAGCAACCGGTTAGAAAAATAATCATATATGATTTCTGGGTAAGACTACATACATACTCACTATAAAAAAAAAGAACTCCCTAAGAGACTGGTCTTGTTTATTCCATTTTCCAAGTTCTTACCTTCATAGCACATCTTCGATATCATGAGTTGTGGTACATTAAAACGCAACCTGCCTAACTGATTCAGAAAAAATAACAAACAATTTATAAAACAATAAACTATGTATTTATTCACTTAAAAAATGCACGCATATTTAATAGGCAGCTACGGCAACAGTTATAAAGACGTCATTGGTCTTGTCCATAGAACTATCGTCACTATTATCATCGACGCTGTAGATGAATTGACGTTAAGAGTTGTACTATTGTGTAATTACATGGTGGTAACAGCCGTAGATGAATAGACGTCAAGAGATGTATAGTGTTGTGTCACGGTGGTATCATGATCGGTGGGGTCGCGATTGCATGTGAAAGTGATTTGCGCGGCCCCGCTGATTGTGGTTATGACGAGGAACACTGTGGTGGGATTAATCGGTATTACCGAGATGCCACTCACCATCTTTCCCCCGATAAGTCCGACACATCCACTCCATCGCCCCGTGGAGAGTTATGCGTCAATAATGCATTCCCCCACGTAAAGTAAAATAATAATGTCAGTAGTTATATAGGTGATAGAATCTTTATCAGTAACAGTAGTGGCAGCAATTGGCAATCGCAGTTATGTCTTGTGCTCGTACTCGTCTTCGTGTTTGTGTTCGTGTTCATGTTAGGGTTCGCGTTTTTCAGTTTCAGGACCAAAAAACTTTGTATACATATCAGCGAATACACCATATCCTATATCTTCGTCCTTTTCTGGACCTTTGCCGTACTTATGACCGCAATAACATATATGGTCCTTCCCACAAAACGCTGGCTTGCCACGCAGCATGCATTTATGAACACATTCACGCGCTTTATCCATGTTGGGACAGAAATGTGCGATGTGATGTCTCAATGTTGGACGCAGAGCCAATTCTGATACTTCTGTATTTGTTGCTGATCAAAAAAATACGAATTCTCAATATATTATCATATTACCCAAGAAAAGCAGAAATGCTTTCTTTTGATATGTACAAAACAAAAATGCATAACTTAAAGGCAAGAGGTCGACAATTTTCTGGGATATCAAGAAAATAATGGATAATTGTATGGTGTGGTATTTAATGTTACAACAAATACTGACTACATACATAAGCATGCTTAGTTAGTTAAACAGTCTCCTACTTAAGTGACCTAGTCTATACTATACTGATACTGAAAAAATAAAAGTAGTATACATAAAAGATCGCTAAAGCAGTTTCCAGCCATCCACTCATGGCCGTGATTCAAGGCCGTGAGTTGGCACACCATGATAGGTTTAGTCAGTAGGGTCTGGGCCTGACATTCCCTCTCCGTCCTATTTATAGCATTCAGCACTAAGTTTCTCTCTTATTCCTATCCTAATCCTACTTTTACTGGTCTAGTGTATCAACCTCCTATGCCTATTTAACCAAAACGATTACTGTCTTAAAAATAGCCGATAGACTTAGTAACTTAGCCTTTAGTGAGATTTTTAAATGCGACTTTAAGATGAATGTATAAATTAAACGATAATATTGTATACAAATTGTTTTTATTTCTTACAAGCCTTTGCCTTAGTGTGAGTTCCATCGCCGGTACCTACGCAGTGGTGATATGTGTACCAGATCAAATAAGTCGTCAGTTTACTCGGTCGTCTCACCGAGATAGTTGTACAAGCCGTGTGACTTTGTATACATATTGGAAAATTTTACGCTGCGTCCCACAAAGTTGTTCCTATAGACACCGCAGTTGCATTCCTGGTTATCGTCGCAGAACCCTTGTTGTCCACTCACCGAACATGTCCTGAGGCATTCATCCGCCTTTTTCAAACTGTGACAACCGTGACCAAGGAACCCTCGCCGTAGGTCGGTGATACTCCCTTTCAGACATTTCGTTGATCAATAAAAATAACATACAAAAATATATTCGATAACTTCTCATTTATGAAATTAATGCTCAATAAAGATCCCTTTGATGCAAGTTAAAGGAAAGCCGCCGATACTAATTAAAAGCTTTTTCATGAAGATATAAACAGCATTCATCCTCTTATTTCTTTATCGCCGCGTCTCTGGATTAAAAGGTTTTCATAGCTTTTTACAATCCTATGAGATTTTGAATAAATTAAGATATATTACTAATTAATAATATACATAGACACAGTATAATCCATACAGTAGGGAAACGACTTTGATCTGGACCGCATGTTGCCACTGCATAGGTAAAGACTCGACTCACTAGGCCCTCAGTCCTCATATGCACTATGCGGTGGATCGATTGATTTGCACTTCATTCATTTGGCCATTCATCTTGTGCTTCTCATACCACATAGTGCGTATGCGGTCTTAATAATTACTAAAAAATAAAAGCAATTTAAAATTTTCCTACAATTAATGCTATAAGAAGCGCGCTAAGGCCGCAAGGAATATAGCGTTTCATTTAAAATATGAACCAGTGGAATTGTGGGAATCCGATTAGGGCAATAAGTACCTAAGTACCTATTTATGTGGGTTTAATGTAATGATGCAGGATTAAACATATATGTGGTCATATGTACATGAAAATAAAACTTACCATTCTATTTAATATCGTTTCTTTACTGTATGGATTGTTACTGTATAATTAATAATACATAAGAATTCTACTTTAATTTGTATAATTGTAGAATATGGCTGTATCGAAAACGTAAGTAGATTTTGCTACCAGAATTTATATCGTAACTTATGCCACCCAAAATTGCCCCACAGAAGCTAAGATAAGACAAAGATAGATTCCACAGGAAGAAGTTAATATCTTCATCTTACACCCAAAATCAGGTAAATAAACCATCTTTTTTAAATAAATCTCGAAGATTATTATGTAAATGTTATCTAGGGTTCTTAAATATACCCGCAGGCTATACCAAGAATGGAGGCTAGCATACATCATGCAACAGAAAGTCGCAAACATGTATGGCCGGAAAGTATACCCAATATAAAGAGCAGCGATAGTTCAGTGGGGAGACCAACAGACTGCAATGCAGAGGGTCTTGGGTTCAAACCCACGTCGCGCAGCTCTGACTTTCGGAAGTAATATGACTTTTCAAAATTATGTGCGTATTGATTGACAATTATCGCCTGCCCCGTGCTTCGGAGAGCACGTTAAGCCGTTGGTCCCGGCTGCCATGAATATCTATGGCAGTCATTATTGGGAGAGTGTAGACACAAAAGATCCCACTGGGTCGAAGTGTGGCCGGTCTGCACTGACTGGCCCCCACATAAGATAAGATAAGATACCCAATATATATTTAACCTAAACGATAATTTAAAATAAAAACATATATAAACTAATATGACAAACTTTGTTTGCATGCATTTAAAACATGCATGTAAACGTAACCTTTATTGTAAATTAAAAATCAAAAAAAGCTACAAATAAATTTTTATATATTATTTGCAAACTCTTTCTTGTCTGGGATATACAATATTATCAATATCTTATTTATCTGAATTATGAAACTAGATAATTCGTCGTATAAAATATATACATATATCCACAAACTGTTCCAAGGAAACTTTATTAGTGATAGCGTCGGTTACCATCGCAAACACGAAACCCACAAAAGACAACCCAATCCACCGTATTGCGTTACTGACATTAATTAAACTGTTAATTGATTGAAATAGATAGTTTCATTCAATCAAGTTTGGATGGTTCTCAATTTACCCCTGTATTTGAGATTGTCTGGAACATACCTTTGTTTGGTAATAAGCAAACAATGGGTAATTAATTTTAACTCTATTGTAGTCTCTGTAATGCACTACCTCAATTGCCCTTAAGGATGAAAGGATTTTGAGAGTCAAGTAATTGTTATTCAGTATTGCAATTATTCATGGATACAACTAAAAAAATAAAATTTGTTTTAAAAGAGAATAGTGTTTATATTGTTAAACGAACTTATATTACTGAACTGACTGCAATAAGCGTGATTTTTTGGTTTAAATTTGATACTAGATGTGAAAAATCAGTGAGTGTACTAGCGAAGTGTGGTTATTATAGATCAACCGTTCAAATAATTCGTTAGGTGATTTGATTGTTTGAAAACATTGACAATTCGAATACAATAATTGTTAACGTTAATCGTTTATTTACTTATCACAGTGTGGCGAGTAGGCAAGTAGAACCATACGCTACAACGCAGCAAGAGATCATACGAGCTACGTCACACGTGGCGTGATGTTTTACACGTGTAAAGGATTAGTGCGCTTAGTCCCACCTCCAGCAAGATGGCCGTCCACCTGCCATTGTATTAGCGGCGCGCGCGCAAGATAGCTGCCACATATCCTTTGTTGTACAAACACCAATGTATATACGTCAAGCACGAATTATATCAACATATCGTAACAAACTGATTGACATTCGGATGCACGATCATATAACTTGCGAATAATTGATTATTATCGCAAATCGATAGAAGATAACGACCCAGAAGTCCAAAAAGTGTAAAGTGATACATTCATACATAGATTCACGTCTGTTTCCCAGAGGGGTAGGCAGAGACTACGGATTTACATTTGCTACGATTCAAACACACCTCTCTGGCTTCAATTACTTTCATCACATTCCTCATACACGCTCGCCGGGTTAAGGTCGTCTTAACCTGGCCTTTGTCCAGAATATCTCCGATCTGATCAAGAAACGTTTACCTAGGTCTTTCCCTTGCAACTGTTCCATTCACACTAGCCTTATAAACTTTATTAGTCAGTCTTTTCACGTCCATTCTTTCTATATACCCAAACCCTGCCAAACCAGTTTAACATACCCTTAAAGTGTAAAGTGATAGTGTAAGTAAACAGTATAAAGGCGGTGTAAATTATTGTTTTTAGATTTTTTGCGATTTATGCACACCCTTAATACAATACAAGCTAAAGGACTTACTCGCGATGAAGTATTTAAAAGGAAATAAATACCTATTGATTGCCCGACGTTTCGACCAACTTGCATCGATCGTGGTCACGGGTCAACCCGTGACCACGATCGATGCAAGTAAGATCCACAACCTCGTGTTGTATTAAGCAGTGTAAATAATTGTTTATCATCACAATATATTAACAGCTTTGTTAGTGATATTCTTCAGACAGATAAACTTGAAAAGGACATTGAGGAGTAAAAAGAAATTGAAAATCCAGAAAATAATTAAGAACATTTTAATGGCTTACGGCCTCTTTCTTCAGATTCAGATTCCGATGCACTGTCTTCATTAGATAAATCCTTTTGCTTAATAGGTTTGGATCTGCTTAGTATTTTCTCTACAACTGAAATTTAAAATTAATAATTGACTATGTGCTAACTTCTGATATTAAATAACTGCCTCTTAACGAGATTCTACATATCTATATAAGGTGGACCGACGACCTGACAAGGTTCGCGGGATGCAGTTGAATGCGGGTGACTCAAGAGTGGTCTGTGTGGAAAGCCTTGGGCCTTGTATGTCCAGCGGTGGACGTCTTTTGGCTAAGATGACGATGATAATGATTCGGATTTTATCGTAGTTCATTTTAAAAATATTACTTTTAGATTTTAAATGAACACTTGGTAAGTCTTTTATTTAATCCGTGTTAGCAAATATATAGTGGAAGTCGTAATATTTATTATAAAAATAAATTATATTTATCATATTCGTAAGTACAAAATATATAAAACTAGCTTTTGCCCGCGGCTTCGCTCGCGTTAATTTAGAATTTCACAATCAACTCGGGTCGTACTCTGCTTGTAATAATATAATTCAATCATGATTCAAAGGACGCCTGGCGCCATATTATCATAAGAACGTTATTGTTGTTATCCTCGGGAACAGTAATTTTTTTCGGGATGAAAGGTAGCCTATGTCTGTTTCTGTACACCTGACAACGTATATGCAACATTTCAGGATGATCGGTTCAGTGGTTTAGGCGTGAAAAGGTAACAAACAAACAAACTCATTTTCACTTTTATAATATTAGTTAGGATTAGGATAGGATAATCGATTTCAGTCAGACAAAAATATTTATCACTTAGCATTTCAACTATGAAATGAATGAATGTATTGCCAGTACACAAGTTTGTGCGCAAGAACAAGTGCATTATCTACTTCCAAACATTCATAGTCTAATGAGAGATCAGGTTTTACATGTTTTTTTGGCGGTTTTTATCGACGCGTCCCTGGACTTTAACCCGAAATTACATGCACAGCATTCACCACCGCTGCTCACCAAGGCGCAATAGGAATGACGCTCATAGTCAGGATACATAGGTACATTTCTACAAAAGATGCCAGCATAGTTACACATCTCTACTACTGCAAAGTCTTAATCCTAACTAATATTATAAATGCGAATATTAGTTTGTTTGTTTATATGTTACGCTTTTACTCCTAACCACTCGACCGATCTTCATGAAATTTTGCATACACGTCAATGGAATAGAAAAGGACTTAGGATACCTATAATCCAGAAAAAGTACTGTTACTTTTTTTTTAACGTGTGGGAATGTATTTATGCATACCCCTCCGCAGGGGCGGGCGGAGGGGTTATGTCGGACTCGCCGGGGTAAAAGAAAGATGGATTGAGAAAAATGTACCTCCCGGAATACCGACTAAACCTACCACGGTGTTCCTCGACAAACCACTATCGGCGGAGCCGCGCGAATCACTTTCACATGCGGTCGCGACCCCGCCGGCTGTTACTGATTTAACCTAATCTAACCTACATTTACGCGAGCGAAGCCGCGGGCAAAATATAGTATAAAATATTTACCATCTTCTTTAAGCTGCGGTTTCAATTCAACGCAAAAACATTTTCCTACCAAACATGCGTGGCTTGTACCGCACCTTGCATGACAAGATTCTCTCAATCGATTACTATTGCAGTTCGCAATGTATTTAGTTGAACGCAGAGCTTCGTCAAAGCCGAAGTAATAATCGAGAGATATTTCACCAACTGGAAATAAATACGTGTGTGAAAATATATAACTAAATTACTAAGCGCTTAATTAATAAGTCACTTTACAATTTTAATTTTTTGATGAGCGACGTAAGGAAAAGGTCGTATGGTATAAAACCATACAGTGTGAGCCTCCTCGTGTGTCTTGGTTTATAAATACTAGGTTAAATAGATTTATATTAAAATTGGCTTTTAGACTTCGCTCTGGCCACTATCCGTCGGCAAAGTTTGCATACCTGATGAAAAAAGTCAATTCGCCAAATTGCCTGACTTGTGGAAGGGTTGAAGATGTGCAACATTTGCTGATGGAGTGTGTCAGAAGCGAGGTTGAGAGGGAGTCGATGATGAGAAAGTTTGGTATTAATAGGTTGGATGTAGGAATTTTACAAAGTGCTTGTCAGTCAGCATTTTATCGGCTAATACCGCGGACTCAGCATCGACTTCCTCAATAGCCATTTTTTTAATTAGTTATGTTCTTGTATATGTACAATGGGTTTGATATGTTTTTTTTTTAAAGAAAACCCTAAATAAAATTAAATAAAAAAAAACTATTTTAATCGAGTACCCTTGAGAAAAGTTACGTAAGATTCAACTGAACGTGGACCCAGATTAAGTTAAGTAGTTCAAATCAGAAATCTTTACAGACACTATTTTTAGAATATGACGAATATAAATGATAATGAAGAATCCAAACACGCAATTGATGTTGATTGTTAAATGAATAGAATTTGGCAACTATTCTCCGGCAGTCCATATTTACCTAACGGTTTAAATAATTCCATTCTGCTTTAATGGTAAGATGCTGTAGCGAATGAATGTTACTATCATCGCAATTTTATGTGGTTATAATTTTTTCGCGAAGCACGATTGCATATCATGATTTTCATGGCGATTCCACAGAAATATATGCATCTTCTTCATTCTTATTATTTCTACTATTTTAGTACCTAATAATTATTGAAATTGTTTATGCCATACCGCAGAACGTACAGAACCGAATCTATACTAATATTATAAAGCTGAAGAGTTTGTTTGTTTGTTTGAATACGCTAACCTCAGGAACTACCGGTTAGATTTGAAAAATATTTTAGTGTTGGTTAGCCTATTTATCGAGGAAGGCTATAGACTATATAACACTACGGCCCACGGGGGCAGCGCAGTAACGATAAACGCGGGTGAAATCGCGGGAACATCTAGTATAACATATAATGTTAAATGACATGTATCTTCATATCTTGCAAATAAAGACTGATTTTAATTAAACTACCAATCGGACACGCAGCGGATGCATTAATAGATTGTTATGTACCACACTACCTAGATGAACGATTACCCAATTATACCTAACGTGACGAAACGTCCCGTTTTGAACGTGACTGTCCCTTTTTATAATTACGAGTCCCGATATCCCCGAAATGAACTCTAGGACCCAAAATTGTCCCGTTTTCTGAAACCGCGCAAAAATTGAGTATTTCAATTTCAATTGAATATATTTTATGTTTGCCTGCTACAAATGCTCCAGTAGAAAGATTATTTTCTATGATAAACAAATTGTGAATATCTGAGAAAACCCAGTTAAAAATATCAGTTCTAAAGGTGATGTTGATAATTAAGGTGAATATAAAAAAAAACGTGCCAAAGTTTCATTCTTACTTAAAATCATCACATTAAAGCAAATTTGTTCCTCTGATAAATACTATATATCTGATAATAACTAAACGTTTCGGGTATATATATTTTTTAATTCGTAACTTTTAAGCAAACTGACTTTTTCTGAATAAAACTTTAAAAAGTGTTTTTGACGTGACAACGTCCAATAAATCGATGAACGCCGGCTGCATGACTCATTGTCCCGTTACGCACATTGTCCCGTTACGCTCATTGTCTTGTTACGCTCATTGTAACCTTACGGGAAAGAAATTTTGCTATGACGTTGTCACGTTAAACTATCGTCCGTAAACCGACTTTACAGACAACAATTTTTTTTTTTCAATGACTTTCTGTTAGTTGACCTAAATAAACCAATGTCCTGTTTTGAGTCAAAGAATAAATGGTCACGTTAGTTATACCGCAATTTAATGACGTAGGGCCACTTGCACGACAACTCACAAAATACATTTAGCACTAAATAGATTTAAAACATCGTGCTGTCGCAGTCATCCATGTGAAGGTGACTGAGATGCCACGATGTTTTAAATCTATTTAGTGCTAAACGTATTTTGTGAGTTGTCGTGCAAGTGGCCCTTAGTGACGGATTTATATGGATTCTTAGAACATAAAATAAAACATCTTACCAGCATTCTTAACAAGAGTAAACACTAAGCAAGAGAGGAAATATTTATCAAGCATTGTCGATATTATTCACGAGCACACTAACGAGACATCCGTCGTGTCCAGCATAATGAGATTTTTAATTGATTTTACACTAACATAATACGACAAAGAAATCAGTTTGGTCAATTGGATTCTTATCTGAACATAATGTTACGGAACGATTCCATATTGCGTTATTTAGGAAGTCTATACCAATTAAGCTGAGCTCATTTACAATATTTCTTCATATGATTTTTGAAGTGAAAACTTCTTTAGCGGCGTTGTGCACTTTTTTGTAATGGGTAAAAAAATTTAAACTCGCGTCAGTACACGTGACCTGATCGAAAATTCGTAAGACGGAGGGAGAATTGTCATGTTTGTGTACGATAGCGCAATAAATGAATATTGTATTTTACCACATAAATGATAGTACTTTTATACTGATAATTAAAGCAATTCGTGCAAAATTATTCCCTAACCATTCCAAAATATCAAAAATGCACAACGTTAATATTCAAGTTTTCACTTTTGCCGGCACTCCCGGAGTGCAACCCGTTGATTTTCAATAGTTACTGATTTACGGAAAGCAATTCTTTGCTTTCATTAAACCGCAGACGCAAGGTCTCATTGGTATAGCGGTGGTTATTCTGACTACAGTGTACGAGATCTCAGGTTCAATTTAACGATGGCGAGACGGTGATCTTTAAGTGTATTTCTGTACTAGATTTTGGCGCGTATATATAGGCTAGGTTAGCTTTGGTTAGTAACAATACTTTTCTCTAGATGACGTACTGGTTAGTGTAACCGACTGCCATGCCTGAGGTCGCGGGTTCGATTCCCGCACAATTTATTTATTTAAGGATTTCCAACAAAGGAATATACAATAACATACATTATATAGCAATAATAAAGTTCTTAGCGTGTATAGTCCCTCAATTATAGGAAACCACAGCTTGCAAATTGTAATTACAACTAAATTAACAACTTAATTAAAGAAACAAACAGAAAACATAAATTTTTTGAACATAAAATTCAAACATTTGTGTGCATGAACATGGATGTTTGTCTTGGTCTGGGTATTTCTAATTATAATAATAATAATAATAATAAGTTTATTTGCAACCAAACAAGTATCATACATTATAAAAATACATCATAATGTGGTACTGTTCCCTGGACTAAGTAACAACCTGAATTCCACGGAATAGTGCCTTCTCCATATCTTAGTTCTAAGTTTAACATTTATGTTATTTAATGAAAAATGGCGCTTAAAAAGATGGCCAACAAGAAAGCCATGGGGCCTGACGGTATTCCAGTGGAAGCTTGGAAGTGCCTTCGCGAAGACGGAGTCGTATTGCTCACCAACCATTTCAACAGTGTGATGCTCTCTTCCAAAATGCCAGAGGCTTGGAGATTGAGCACCATAGTTCCTATTTATAAGGGGAAGGGCAGCAAATACGAATGTAATAACTATCGCGGCATCAAGCTCTTAAGTCATACTATGAAGCTATATGAAAGAGTGATTGACAGCCGCCTAAGATCAGAGTGTTCACTGTCCGAAAATCACTATGGCTTTGTACCGGGCTTATCTACCACCGATCCTATGTTTGCTCTAAACACGATCGCTGAAGAGTATCGCGCAAAACTTCGACCGTTGTATGTCGCATTCTTGGACATGGAAAAGGCATTTGACCGCGTCCCAAGGGATACGATCTGGTGGAGCCTTCGCAAGAAGAACGTCCCGGAATATTATATTAACATCATAACCGACATGTACAAGGGTGCGAGATCAATGGTACGAACAGTAGTGGGTCAGACAAAACCCATAGCAGTTGCAGAAGGTGTGCATCAAGGCTCAGTACTGAGTCCTTTCCTGTTTCGCTTGGTCTTAGACTCACTTACTGAAGTAGCGCAGTCCTCAGCCTCGTGGACTTTCATCTACGCAGACGACGTGGCTATCTGCGCCGAGAGCCGCGCAGAGATACAAGAGGCACTTCTGTTGTGGAAACAGCAGTTACAGGCCGGTGGCCTGGCGTTGAGTGTTGCAAAGACTCAGTACATGTCTTTTAATGACCCAGACCCAAGTGACAACAGTCCGATTCCCATCGACGGCCAACTTGTAACCATGTGCGATCAATACAAGTATCTGGGTGGTATGATGCACAGATCTGGGAACTTGGAATGCAACATTCAACACAGAATAGCCGCAGCGTGGCTAAAGTGGCGAGAAGTAACTGGTGTCACCTGCGACAAAAAGATGCCTGTCAAACTGAAGGGTTTGATTTATAAGACCATAATAAGGCCAGTCCTTATGTATGGCAGCGAAACATGGGCTGCAACTCAAAAGAACGTGCGGTATCCAAGTTGCTGAAATGAAGATGCTGAGGTGGATGTGCGGCGTAACCAGGCTCGATAAAATCCGCAACGAGTACGTGCGAGGAAGCCTCGGTGTACGCGACATCGCCGACAAGATGCAAGAGAGTAGGCTGAGATGGTATGGTCACGTAAAAAGAAGGCCACCGGACTACATCGGAAATTTGGCACTACAGCTTGACCTCCCCGGTCGCAGACCTAGAGGCAGACCCAAGACAAGGTGGAAAGATGTAGTGCTAAAGGACAGGAGGGAATGTAATGTTACTGACGATGATGTTGAAGACAGAGCGAAGTGGAGGAGAAAAATAAGGAAAGCTGACCCCACCACGATGTGGGATACATAGCTAGGAAGAGAGAGAGAGAGAGAGTTATTTAATGAAAATTAATTAATATAGATAGGCATAAAACTAAATGTATGAACCTCTGATTCCTAAACTAGGTAAGACCTGTATCTTAGGAATCAGTAGCTTCTACCGTACATTGTGGGTAAGATACAGTAAACAATTAATTACATTTGCATATAAGAAAAAAAAGTAGGTATTAGTACATAAAAGTTAAAATCACAAAATAAAGAATTAAGTAGAAAATAAAGAAATATGGACTTTACACTTTTTGTTTCCTTCTTTAGTGCAATGTGTATGTAATATGTGATGTGTCTGCGTGTGTGCGTATGTATTTATGGGCATGTGTGTGTATACATATATATTAATATGAACGCGTTTGCGTATATGTGTAATGTGAATGTTGTGTGTTTAATATTGTAGGGGTTAACCAATTAGCCTCTCTGTTTCCTGGGAAGTTAGATTTTGTAACCAAGGTTTGATCTTTTTTATTACTTCAAACTTATTTAATTTAAGTAAAGAGAGGTGTTTATTTAAAAGATTGTATAATTTGCAACCTAGTTAGTGGTGCTGATGTTGTGCTATTGTGGTACGACATTTAATTGGCGGTATTACTGGCATACCTCTACGTTTTGCAGCGTTTTGCTGTGTGCACGGGACGGTTTTATGCTTACGAAGAGTAATGCGGAGGATGAATAACTGTCGGACAGTTAACATTTTACATTCCCGACAGTCGTTGTTGGAAATCGACGTCGCTTAAAAGTCATTACTTTTAAGACCGCTCTTTGTGCCCTCTCAAGGTTTAAGAAAAGTGTCTTATAGGTTCCACCCCATACTGCTATACAGTAAGACATCACCGATTGGCATAAGCTAGTGTAAACCAAACGTAATGTATCACTGTCTGCCGAGTGCCTTAGATTTTTAAAGATATATATCAGTCTTCTGATTCTTGGTACGAGGTTTTCAATATGCATGTGCCAGTCAAGTTTTTCAACGCCAAGATATTTTATATGTGAAACCATATTTATAGCCGGGCAGGAGCAGTAGCTATTTGATCGAAGACACCGATGTCCTACAATGATGGCTGATTCGGCTGGAGGTTTATTGGTTTTTGAGAAAGCAAAACGGATACATTTAGTTTTGACCAAATTAACAGTCAGGAGATTCGCTGATAGCCAACTCATGACTGTGCCTAAAGATGATTCGGCGTGATATTTTGCTTGTGGCCAATCCTCGCCGTATGCCACAATTGCAGTATCATCTGCGTATGTGTAAATATTACAGTTCGGTAAAGAGAGTTTGCATAGTTCATTAAGGTATATTATAAAGAGTGTGGGACCCAAGACACTCCCCTGCGGTACGCCGAAAGAGATGGTATCCTCGTCACTAATTAGCGAATTGATTTTGACACACTGAGTTCGTTGTGATAAATAGTCCTTGAAGATATTATGAGTAACGTCACGTATACCAATTTTTCCTAGTTTAGATAAGAGGATGGGTATAGAAACCGTGTCGAAAGCCCTTGAAAGGTCTAGGAAGATACCGTAACACTTAAGTTTTTTGTCTAATAATATGTATGTATTTACAAAGAAAAAGTATATATGTATGTTTATCCATTGTCTAGTACCCATAGTACAAGCTCTGCTTAGTTTGGGCTAGATGGTGTTGTGTGTATGAGACCGAATATTAAAAAAAAAAGTTCGGCGGGGTCGCGACCGCATGTGAAAGTGATTCGCGCGGCCCCGCCGATAGTGGTTGTTCGAGGTAGGTTTAGTCGATATTCCGGGAGGTCCATTTTATCGTTTTAACATCTCTCTGTTACCCCGCCGAGTCCGACATAACCCCTCCGCCCGCCCCCGCGGAGGGGTATGCGTCAGAGCATGCCCCAACGAAAAAAAATATATATATATATGTGATAGAATATTATAAAAATAAAAAAGGTACCTTATGTCCTTTTCTGTAACCCTGACAACGTGTATGCGAAATTACATGATGATCAGTCCAGTAGTCAACAAACAAACTCACATTAACATTAATAGTACTAGTTAGGATTAATTCTATAAAGATCAATTATTGTTTAAGTTATTTTCAGACAATAATTATGACGTACATAATCTTACGCCTACATTCCTGAAGAAGTAGTTACACCCACATTTGAGTATAAGTATTTATTTTTACGTTATCCTTACTTCCTTACTAATATTATAAATGCGAAAATGAGTTTGTTTGTTTGTTTGTTACGCTTTCACGCCTTAACTACTCAACCGATCAACATGAAATTTTGCATACACGTTGTCAGGGGTACAGAATAGGACATAGGGTACCTTTCATCCAGAAAAAAGAACTGTTGCAAACCTAACCTAACCTACATTTACGCGAGCGAAGACGCGGGTGAAAACTAGTAGTATATAGTTAGCCGCCAAATTTAAATGGGATTGGGCTGAACACGTTTGCCGTATGCCGCAGGAGCTTTGGGCTAAAATCTGCACAGATTGGATCCCAGACGGTTCTAAGCGACAACGTGGTAGACCAAAACGTAGATGGCAAGACGAATTAACTAACTACAGGAGGGACTGGTGCAAACTAGCGCATAATAGGGATATGTGGAAAAGCGAGAGGGAGGCATTTGCCCTGCAGTGGGACAATATAGGCTGAAAATAAATAATAATAAATAAATAATATAGTATATACGTAGGTACCTATAGTGCTATCACACGGTGCCTAGAGGGCGGGCTTACTAACACTACTTATCCTTATCTTATGTGAGGGCCAGTCAGTGCAGACCGGCGACACTTCGACCCAGTGGGATCTTTTGTGTCGACACTCTCCCAATAACGACTGCCATAGATGTTCATGGCAGCCGGGACCGACGGCTTAACGTGCTCTCCGAGGCACGGAGCAGGCGATAATTATCAATCAATACGCACATAATTTCGAAAAGTCTTATATATTCCGAAAGTCAGAGGTGCGCGACGTGGGTTCGAACTCGAGACCCTCTGCATTGCAGTCTGTTGGTCTCCCCACTGAGCTATCGCTGCTCCTACTAACACTTCTAATATAGACAACTAGATGTGCCCGCTGTTTCACCCGCGTTTTTCGTTACTGCGCCGCCCCCCGCCTTCCTCGATAAATAGGCTATCCAACACTAAAAGAATTTTTCAATTTGGACCAGTAGTTCCTGAGATTAGCGCGTTCAAACAAACAAACTCTTTCATTCAGCTTTATAACATTAGTATAGATAAGTACATTCTGTTAGTAACCCATTACTAAACAACCTATAGACTGTTTATGTACATACCTACTTATTAATGTCGGAAATAAAGATATTTTATTTTTTACTAGCTGTTACCTGCGACTTCGTCGGCGTAGATTTTAACTAAAAAGTGGTTGTCTCCGCGGAACCCTATTTTTTTCTAAAATCAAAGTAGCCTAAGTTACTGCTTATAACATCAGCTATCTGCCAGTAAAGTCGTCAAAATCGGATCAGCCGTTTCGGAGATTAGCCGGAACAAACAGACAGACAGACAAAAATTTTAAAAATAGTTGTTTCCGTATAGGTACCTTATATACCTATGTATACCTTATATGTTCTAATATGCATTAGATAAAAAGCTGTTATTTTGACATTACAAACAGACATTTCAATTTTATTTATTTGTATAGATTTTATTTTATAGGAACTGAACCTATTGCCGTCTTTCAAGCATAGGTCCCAACACAGTGCTGCTACGGAAAATTTCTTGATGGAAAAACATAATAATATTTTGTTCGACCTGAGAATCGACCCCGAAAGCTCGTGCACAGCATTTATTACCACTTCGCTACCAAGCAGAGCTACAGTATTCCAGTAGCAATAAACATATATTATAAATATAGAGAGTAAGTATTCATATGTACTACTTGGTGCCCTACATGTATAAATTAGTTCTGATTTGAACAAGCAGGAAGTAAATAGAGTAAATTCTCTACAATGCGAGGCAAAGTCGCAATCACTAAAGGAACGGGAACGATTGAGTCAACAACATTCGTGACGAGGATCTGTTAATGACAAGCTTCAGTTGATAAATCAATTGGAGAGAGGTATTTCGATAGTCGAAATGTAGATCAAACATTTGTAGCAATGAGTGAATTGCAAATAAAATTGGCAGAACGTAATTATTCATTCAGATACTATTGGCCAAACTTGGCAAGCAATTTTTTAACACGTCACGTTGACGTATTTTTTACTGCTGTGGTGGTTCAGCATTATTGAAGGTTTTCGGATTTGGCAAAGAATCATTAGGTTTCCTGGCAAGAATTTTCATTAGCGGCGCGAAGGTATGCTTAGAATACATCGATAGCATAACTCTTATAATTTGGGGCATGTCTAAACCTAAAACTATAGTTGGAAAAATTAGATCACGACAGCATAGCACACGAAGTTCATAACTAAACTATTAGCCGGACACCATACACAGTAAAAAGCATGTGTGGGGAGCGTTGGTTTCCAGCGCTGTTCAAGAGATAAATATCAAAGTTGTAAGCTATACTTGGTATACTAAAAACTTTAATATATTCACGAAATTTAAATAGACCTTCATTTCAGTTGATAAACAAACAAAATGAAAATAACATCAAAAATAGGATTAAAAAGATCTATATTATTACTCAAAAAACATTACAGTTCACTTAATGAGCATAATATAACATTGAAATTAAAGTAAAATATCATATAAATAGTAGTACGATCGTAAGTATATTAAATAAACCAATGGCTCAAAAATAATATGGTTTTAATTCCTATTCAACATATTAGAATGAATAGACGTTAGAGCCTTTAAAACATTAAAGACAGAAGCAAAAGTCCAGCCGAACCAATCGTGTTCCAAACCAATTATAAAGTCTTATAAATCAGACAAACTGTCCCTAAACAGGAATGCTTCAAAACTGGCATCAAACAATGCCAAGTTAAGTCCAATTACAGTGAAGTCTAAACGAGTCCCGAGTGGGTGAAACTCCATTTCCTTACTTATAGAAAGTAAAGTATTTCTACTGTGATATTGCGTGGTACTTATATAGGAGCGGCGGAGCATCCGTTAAAACTATCTATATTAAAAAAAAATATGCTGTGATAAGCGGTTCAAGTAAGAGAACAGCCGTTTAAAAAGTAATATATGGTATGAATCGTTTTTTCAAGGAAGCACGACAATAATTTGACACTGTCCTTAAATTTTTTGTGGCAGTTGCCAAGTAATACCTATCGTTTTTTTAATTGTGTACAATTTTATTAATGACAACTTAACTATTACCAATAATAATAATAATATGACTAACTTATACCAATAATATTAAAAAACAGTTTTCTTTTTTTATGCCCTCACTAAGCATCATAGACATCTTCAAAAAGATATTAAAAGCGTAAAAGTGCAGACCTCTTATAGGCGTCATAGAATACCTCCATATTGTTTAGTTCTCGGTGTATGTACTTTGCAAACCCCAAGACACTACACTAAGTAATTTAAAAGTAATTTATCTATCTCATTCACGTAGCCATTCCGTAGATCTTATGTCTATCTCTTATATATAATACAATATTGGACAACATGTCTTAATCGCGTTACTAAATATTTAAAGGTATAAATATAATATCGTTAGTAAGCAGCCAGGTTAAGAGAACCATAAATCAACAAGCGTACATAAAAAGTGTTATGAAAGTATATGAGGCAAGAGATATATTCCATGATGGTAGCTAATGGAAAACCTAGCCTGTGCCTACCCTTACGGTAGGAAGGTAGGCAGGCATAAATCTATGTTATAATGTACTAGTTTTTGCCCGTGGCTTCGCTCGCTCGCGAACAACATAGTTTCTGGATAAAAGGTATCCTATTTCCTTTTCTGTACCCCTGACAAAGTGTATGAAAAATTACATAATGATCTGTCTAGTAGTTAGGAAGTAAAACTATTACAAACAAACAAACTCACTCTCGCATTTCTATCTAATATTAGTTAGAATTATACAGTTACTAGCTTTTGCCCGCGGCTTCGCTCGCGTTAATTAAGAATTTGACAATCAATTAGGGTTATACTCTGCTTGTAATAATATAATTCAATCATGATTCAAAAGACACGTGGCGCCATCTATTATCATAAGAACGTTATTGTTGTTTTCCTCGGGAACAGTTTTTTTTTTTTGGATGAAAGGTAGCCTATGTCCGTTTCTGTACACTTGGTTCAGTTCAGTGGTTTAGGCGTGAAAAGGTAACAAACAAACAAACTCATTTTCGCTTTTATAATATTAGTTAGGATTAGGATATCTAAAACCGTTCAAATAACAAATTGTTCAAAAGTTTTATATTCCATCCACTTCGAACATAAATAAAATAACCTGGATCTTTGAGATATACCCATTTATTGAAAATATATAAGTTGCTGTATAATATATTATTACGACGACATCGACAGCTAAAATTAACGTAAATGTTTAGCATAGTAAGTGCTTAAAATAAGTTTTTACAGAGATTAGCCTTCTGCGCAAAAACGATTATAATGTACGATATTTGCACGAAAATATGTGCACTCTTTATCTTCCTACTCTTAATAACTGATGGGACGGCAATCTGACCGAAAAGCGATCGGTCGTAGAGCTAACAACTTTACGTGATTTCTGAAGCACGGCATTTAACAACTAGGTACCCTCTATTTCACACCGGGCTGTTAGTGAGAATTTAATGACAGGAAAACCATTGAAATTAAACTACTATATACGGATTTTATCGCGTTGTTTATTTGACACTTTATTACAAAATTTTGAAAACTGTTACACTACGGCCATCGGCCTCGGTGGCGTAGTGGTTAGTGTAACCGACTGCCACGCCTGAGGTCGCGGGTTCGATTCCCGCACAAGTCAAACATTTGTGTGCATGAACATGGATGTTTGTCTTGGTCTGGGTGTTTCTATGTATAATATGTATGTATTTACAAAAAAAAAAGTATATATGTATGTTTATCCATTGTCTAGTACCCATAGTACAAGCTCTGCTTAGTTTGGGCTAGATGGTGTTGTGTGTATGTGGTAGAATATTATTATTATTACTATTACTACTAAACTCTACTAATCTTTAAGCTAATTAAATTACCATATTACTTCTCATCGGTTCGATCCAGGCTTCGCACTTTAGACTTCGTGATACATATGTACGTACGTATATACCATTCACAAGTCCAGCGAAGCAATCTACGGGAAAAGGAATCGATAATATAGACAACTACAAAAGCGTGAAGAAAAAGTATGCCCCAATTAGTTAGTCAAAAGGCTCTCGCTCCCAAATCACGCCAAGCTACAAAGTAACGACGTTCTTAATGAACTCTCCCTGTAAACTGTTCCAGAAGTTCAGAACTAGTTCATCGGAGAGGGTTAGCATTCCACCAACGTTTTTACAAAGATAAAGCTTTCGACTTAAGCCTACGTACTGCATTTACGTGAGTTATTAACTACATATACCTATGCATACACTATAATTGAAACTGTTATGCCATATATGCAATGGTACCAATAGAAAGAGCACAACGCTCAGTACTGAAAACAATGTTTAAGAACCCATTTAGATACCCAACAACAAAACTGTATAAAGATAGCCAAGTTTTGAATGTACGCCAACTTTTTATTCTCAAAACTGTCCTTGTGGTGCACAGAAAAGTAATTGCATCGGAGGATTACACAAATCTACAACAGCTTAGAGTGTATAGATTGCCCTTACCTAAAATCAAAACCAGTTTCGCTAGACGCTTTAGCCCATTTAAAGACATCTTCATATATAACAAGGCAGCGAATACTTGTGATTTGAAGAAGTGCACAGTTAGAGAGACAAAACTAAAAATAACAAAATGGCTCGCTTCCCTATCGTACGATTCCATAGAAAGTCTTTTAGTACCCACATCATAAAACGCACACTCCAACTTGCCTACGTAATATTATATAACTTATATTATATATATACATATCTATCTATATATATTCCTTTATATATTTTATTTTTATTTTATTTATTTATTTGGTTAACTCACAGCATATATATGACACAATTTAGTGAAAAATTTAGATGACAGAGTTCTAATATACATGCCACTTACGAGCTTACACAGCATTCGCAGTTGAGACAACAAAATTATGTAAAGAGTTTACAATTTTCATAAAATGTAAACCTAAAATATAAACTAACATAAGGTAGGGTTTTAAAATTTAAATATGAATGCAATAACATAAAAGAAAAACAGGAAAAATAAACAAAACATAACATAACACTTTGCTTATTCTACTTAAATTTAATGTTTTAGAGCAATAAGTACTTATTAATATCATGTTGTATCGTGTTTCCTAAATGATTTCAATACTAGTACTATATTTATATAAAATATTTATAAAATATTATACTATACTTATATAAAATATTTAATTACATAATATAATTTAATACATACCTTAGTTAAACTGCAACTTTAATTCTATCGAGACCAATGCACTTATTTTAGTATTATAAACTTCGCATGTTATAGTAATTATAAGTTTGTTATACCTATATTTTTTTTCTATTTAATTTTATAAGCCATAGATATATTTTATGATGCTGTCCGAGCTAACAATGTATGTTAAATAATTTAGTCGCGTCAGGTACCCACAGGACAGGCTTGCCTAGCGTGGGGCCATAGGATATTGTATTTGACATTGTTAATGTTTTTGGCAATAAACAAATTTTTATTATTTATTTTATTATTATATAGGTGTATCAATTTATTATTAATTGTACTAAATAATGTACAGGGTTTAATGAAAAATACTAATAATTTTACTTGCCACTTTTTACAAAAGGCAACTCCCGCACTATGCCTCTCACCTGCGGTGTGTTGTTTGGATACGCTTCTCTTTTCTACTTTCTTTTCCGATCGCATGTAGTCACAAGTCTTAGTCGTGCGGTCAGAGCAACCTATTTCAATACTTGTAATTCAGAAATTCAAAATGTATTACGTAAAGTGGTAGAATAGTAGTTGTTAAGTAAGGTATATTACCCCTGTTACATTACATCATAAGTAAAAACTTAGTCTGCCACTTTTTACAAAACTCACAACTCCCACACTATGCCTCTCCCCCGTGGTGTATTGTTTGGATATGCTACGCTTTCTTTTGCGAGTGCGTGTAGTCCTAAGTCTTATGCAGTGGTACGACCGCCGGCGAGAAAACGACTAACTATCGGCGATTTTCTCTCTCAAGAAACGCACAATTAATATACATTCCGTGTAAACGAAAGAGATGCATAATTATATTAAAAGTTGTTCTCTGACTGTTCACACTGCCGGCGACGACTCGCTTTACTAGTTGTGTCGCTGAGCGACAAGAGCTTTCAAAAATAAACTCGCTCAGCGATACTCGTTCAGCGATGCTCGCTCGCTTGATCATTTCTAAACAGCGCGGCTTTGAAAGTAGACGTATGGATATCAACAAATCATTGCAACTCCTATTGTTGTCTAGTTCAGACGACGACGATGATGTATTTTACGATAGTGTTTGTGTAGTGGCAGCGGCAACTCTGAAAAACGGAAGAAAATGAGAGGGAAGAAAAGACGATTTTAGATGCAAAATTTGTGGTCGCGCGTGCAGGTTTGCACAGGACTGAGCGACCGCGGGCGAGTGGCACGAGTAATCGCTCGTCGCACTTGCACACTCGCTTATAGCCCGGCGACAAAACTATCGAAACTACACACTCGCTTCCCGCTAATCGTCAACTCGTTTATAGTTTCTAGTTCTACTCGTTTCTCGTTCATCGTCGGCGGTCGGACCACTGCCTTAGTCATGCGACTAGAGCAATCAATTTCTATTTTTGTATGAAAAATCAAATAATGAATTAACAAAAGTGGTAGAACAAGAGTTGTTAAGTAAAGTATAAATAAGTCACGGGTAAAAGGATATTGGCTTCTTCAATAGTTTATTGACGTTCTATTTAATCCTGTATCCTGTCTATACATCCCTGAAGAGGTATGCAGAGGTGAAATTATGGGTCTGTTTATAGGACAAATACATACCTATAATGTCACATGTAAATCATGTAATAGACAGCGAAAGTATTGTCTATAGGGCACATTTTCAGACTGCGTTCTACTACTCAATAATACTGTGAAACTGCCTCCGTGGCGCAGCGGTAGCGAATGCGACTGCTATGCATGAGGTCTCGGGTTTGAATCCCGGGTCAGGCCAACAAAAAGTTATTGTTTTTCTGTTAAGAAAGCTCAATAGCAGCCCGGAGTTAGGAAGTTGGCGGTGTTCGACACTTCCTAGCCTCGGAAAGCACGTAAAGCTGTTGATCCTGCGCCTGATCTCTCTCCGGTCGTGTCGGATTACCGTTCCATCGGATCATGAGAGTTAGGGAACAGAGAGTGCACTTGTAAATAAAATATAATATCTCCTGCGCAGATGGCCAGTCTCTGTTTCTGTTCAGTCTGGAGGACATTATTAATACTGTGATCATAAACATAAGCTTGAACTTGTAATTCGGAAGGAACAAAGCAGTTATTTTTTTATTTTGTATTCTTCAACATACAATGACGTCAGTTATCTCGCGACTTCATTCGTTTTGCCTTTTGGTTGTGTTAGAATAACAAATAAGGTGAGTATATCTGCGCAGGTAGTGCTATTGTTAAAGTTTATCTCTGCACTACGGCGTATAGAGAGTAGCGATTCAAAACAACTCACAAAAAGTGTGACCTGCAATTGTTATGATCTGAGTATTTTTTATGTCCGTAGTTTCAATGTTTGTAAAGTTCCCTCAAAAGTTCAAAAGTTGTAACAGATTTCTTTAATGATAACAGTTTTACATTTATTACATTAGAATATACATATAATCTATAATATACTACAAGACAAACACAGTCTTAAGTAAGCGGTCATAGAACCATGAACTTAATGACTTACCGACCACAGCCCGAGGTTTACACACCTGTTGATAATCTCGGCGGGAGCTGAAATATTGCATCCCTTATGTAGCCTGCTGTTATTTTAATAAGGGTCTTAGTTAAGGGGTGGTGGCGCCGTATTTTTAATACTTTACATTATGTTAACAATATGTCTCTACAACATTTGGTGATACTCAGAAGTACCAGCATCAGCTGTGCTTGTGATTTCATGCGCGTTAAAGCACTTTAAATTAAACATATCTTTTTAGTTTGTGCAAAAGATTTGTTAAACTTCAAGTGTGTTTTAATATGAAGCAAACAATAAATCTTAGTTTACGCTCATCTCAATACATCGATCAAGATTAATTTACAGTGTCAAAGCACATTTCTTTTTTTTTACTGCCCTTGGTAGCAGACGAGCAAGTGGCCCACCTGATGGAAAGTGGTAACCGCTGCTCATGGACGTCAGCAATGTCAGGACACGGCAAAGCCACTACCTACCGTGAAAGAAGAACTCTCTTTAAATCTCGTTTGAAGACGGACATATCATAGCGCTCCGAAAACACCGAAGCAGGTAGTTCATTCCAGAGCTTGCTCGTACGTAGGAGAAATGATCTTCCAATTCCTTGAAATTCACATCCAAATTAATTTAATAATTGTATATATTAGCGTGAGCTAAGCAAAAAGCCTGTTTGCAATGTTATTATGCCTACATAGAATAACAGCGTGAATGGACTTTGCATGCAGTATTAGGCGATTATCACACGGCACCGCGCACCACCACGGAGGGCGGTGGCGGTAAAGCGGATTCCGTAGCGGTGCCCCGCGCGGTAAGGCGGTTTACGCGCCTGTCCGCGCGGATGGATTTAAAGCGGTTTTGGCCAGTTTGATAATTTTTAAATTGCAACACGTCCTGCACCAAGTCCTGCACCACGTCCTGCACCGCGCGGCGGTTATGCGGCGTCCCGTGCGTGAGGCGCCGCCTCTTCGCGCGGACGGCAGCGCGGAGGGGCGATGGCGGTGAGAGCACCGCTCGACCGCGCGGTCGGGCGGTGTACGCGTGTTAGGCATCAACGGATTTATTAGAGGCCAATGCGACATGAGATCCGCTTCACCGCCTACCGCGGCAGTGCGCGGTGCTGTGTGTTAGTAATAGTACTGCAGGCAAAATCAATTTAATATGTCCATTTAATAACACTGCTGTAAAACAGTGTTAATTAAATATTTGTTTGTAACTGATGGCTTTAATTAACTTATGGGCTATCTCATATAGAAATGAAGTTATTTAATGCATTATCCATCAGTTACATCAATAACGAGATAATCAAAGACTACAAAACCATCCTTCAAATGATCGTAGACAAACCTTGTGTTATTTTTCTGATGTCAGTAGACAGGCTCCCTAACCTGTCAATTGTTGGAATGCCCAACGTAATTGAAAACCTATTGTGTTTGGTCACCGGTGTACCGCTGCGCCTCAATAGGTTAAAGAGTTAATGTCAGTATGGGACCTGTATCTTCGTCCCAAGCCCTGGCAACATGGTAAGCCCTTTTGACAAAGCGGGAGAGTTTTGTATATATCGTGGTATTAGGTTACGGTATTTTTTTATCATCAAGCTGTCAGTATAATTGTTTATCATATCTATATATTAATACGTGAAGCAAAAACTTTGTACCCCTTTTTACGAAAATTGTGCGAACGGTATGAAACGAGTATGAAATTTGGTGCAGTTAAAGTTTATATGGAGAAGGAGTGGCGAATCCTAATATTTTTATAAAATATGCATTAGAAATACGTTAAATTAATGAAAAAACACTACACGCACACAACCATGCATTTGACACACGCAGTCGAATGTCGTTCGTAATATTTCGGCATTGTTCGTTTGACGTCGTACAATTCTTTGTAACTATGGGTACCTAAACCTTATTTATATGTAATCAACTAATAAAGAAAAAAGAAAACAAAGTAGCAAGCTTAGGAATATTGTCAATGCAAGAGTATAGTTAAGTAAATAATAATTTGAAAAATATAGGTAAATTAATCTGTTATAGCCTTAGCGAAATCTAAATGAAATGTGATTGTAAGGGTAAAGTTATAGCCAAAAAAACCTTAACAACGATCAAACTTAAAATTTAAATCAATTATGGTCTAATTTTGATCACTAGACGACCGCTAGTATTTTTAAAAAGACAAACAACATCAATAAAGTTTCAGTAAAGTGGTATCGTTGGCATCCAGTCCGCTTTATTGCGTATCATCCAAAGAATTTATAGGTAGTCAATGCGTAAATCTGTGTGTAGCCGTACCTAAAAGTAAATCTGTTACATCCCTATTCGCCTTAACAAAGAAGCTTATTAAAACAGTCATCTCACCAAGAAAGTTACCATAAACCTGCGGCAAAGTAGCATTTTAAACCCGAGGGAGATACTAAATTAAGTTCGGGCTGCGTTAGAAGTAAAATATATGGTATCTGATCCACATAACGATTGGCGTTAACTTTTTAATATTTTTCTTCGGCTACCTTGAAAGCGAAATGGTTTATTGAATGCTACTTTGAAAATTCATCGGAACTATCTTGCTGTAATAAATTTTCTAAAAAGCAATGCTTTAAGTACTTGAACAAGCCATTCCATTTGTTAAATACTATCTAGTAGTAGTTATACAAGTTGATGACACAGGTTTTATTTTTAAAAATAGAGCATTGAAAGGCTAATACTTATCTCCGTATGCAAATATATGACGCACCTTAACGAGATCGGTGTAAAAAACCAGGATTCAACCTCTTCGTCTTCATGTGACCTTGTGACCCCTATATCTCGGAGGTCTTTTGACCCACAGGGCCCATATTCAAGCTCGACCGAGGTATGACCCTAAGGTGTCTGCACACTAAGTTACAAGTCCAATCAGTCTAGTAGTTCCGGAGCTATGCCTGTCACTAGCAGACAGACACACAGACCCACAAAGTGTTTTCATTAACCTCTTCGAAGAAGACTCAGAGGTTATTAAGCAACGCCTTTATGGCCTTATTAACGTTAAGACCAAACTAATTAAAATTGAAAGTTACTGTTACATTCAGATATTTATTTAAACCAAGAACTCACACTCGTTGATAACTAATTCGGATTCTTGAGTATATTAAATTGTTAATTATTGTCGGCCTTGATGGCGTAGTGGTTAGTGTAACCGACTGCCACGCCTGAGGTCGCGGGTTCGATTCCCGCACAAGTCAAACATCTGTGTGCATGATCTTGGATGTTTGTCTTGGTCTGGGTGTTTTTATGTAGAATGTATTTACAAGAAATAAATATTTCCATTGTTTAGTACCCATAGTACAAGCTTTGCGGCTAGATGGTGCTGTGTGTATGTGATAGAATATTATATCTATACTAATATTATAAAGCTGAAGAGTTTGTTTGTTTGAACGCGCTAATCTCAGGAACTACTGGTCCGAATTGAAAAATTATTTTAGTATTGGATAACCTATTTATTGAGGAAGGCTATAGGCTATATAACATCACGCTACGACCCACGGGGGCGGCGCAGTAATAATAAACGCGGGTAAAACCGCGGGCGCATCTAGTTATATTATATTATATTACTAGCTGTTACCTGCGACTTCGTCCGCGTAGATTTTAATTCAAAAGTGTTTGTCTCCGCGAAACCCTATTTTTTTTCTAAAATCAAAGTAGCCTATGTTACTCCTTATAACATCAGCTATCTGCCAGGGAAAGTCCCGTCAAAATCGGTTCAGCCATTTCGGAGATTACCCGGAACAAATAGACAGACAGAGAGACAGACAAAAATTTAAAAAATTAGATGTTTCGTATAGGTACCTTATATACTTTCATATGCATTAGATTATATTAATTTATTAGTTGTTATTTTGACATTACAAACAGACCCTTCAATTTTATTTATTTGTATAGATCACACGCTTTAACGATGAAGAAAAACATCATGAGGAAACCTGCATGTCTAAAAGCTGACTATAATGTTCTCGAAGATATGTAGTCTACCAACTCACACTAGGCCGGAGTGGTGGACTATAGCCTAACCCTTGTCATACTTTGAAAAGAAGCTCTTATTTAACACTGGAGCAGCTACAAATACACAGGGCTGAAATTATTATTAACTAGATGTTCCCGCGGTTTCACCCGCGTTTATCGTTACTGCATCGCCGCCGTGGGTCGTAGCGTGATGTTATATAGCCTATAGCCTTCCTCAATAAATAGGCTATCTAACACTAAAATAATTTTTCAAATCGAA
The DNA here is from genome assembly GCA_963564715.1 of Catocala sponsa. Lineage (NCBI taxonomy): Eukaryota > Metazoa > Arthropoda > Insecta > Lepidoptera > Erebidae > Catocala > Catocala sponsa. The sequence continues at coordinate 7,253,154 of OY751337.1, forward strand.
CCAGTAGTTCCTGAGATTAGCGCGTTCAAACAAACAAACAAACTCTTCAGCTTTACAATATTAGTATAGATTTGCTTGTAACTTATATATTAGGCTTTTCACAACAGAATTAATTAATAAATTCTGAAGGTTTTAACGGAATATCTCTAAGCACTCTTCAATTATGGCAGCCAGCCAGCGACTGCTTTGTTGAAGATCATCATTATATCCGTGAAGGTCAAATGCTTAAAGCTCGAACTTTATGTTGATTCGACAAAATACCGCATCGCTGCTATTTTATAGTCTGAGTATAAGCTGACCCTCTTTTCAACCTTTGTATAATATTATCTAAGGCTAGAAGAACAATACACTTATGAGATGATAATTGATGAAGAAAACTCAAAAGTTCTTCGCAATAAGATTACTTTTTCTCACTGTGATGATAAAATTTCAGGTTGTTGTCATAAAATGTCCTCCAAACTGAATTTGGATCACAGCAGCCAGTCTTAACGGAGACTGGACATCAGCGGAGGAGATATTATAGTACACGAGCGTGTGCGTAAACACAAGTGCACTCTCTGTTCCCTCATTATCGTAATCAGATGGGACGATAATCCGACACGCAGAGAGATCAGGCGCAGGACCAACTTTACGTGCTTTTCGACGCACGGGGGCATTATAACGCCGTCTTTTCTTAATAAGTCCAAGTCAAAAATCCTTATTTCCATAAAAATGTATAAACAATTCTTGGACACGTCAATGAAATGATATATTAATTAAAATATAATAATAGATATAAATAAATAAGCAGTAATACCCAATAACTTTTTGTTGACCCGGGATTCGAACCCGAGACTTCATACACAGCTGTCGTATTGACTACCGCTGCGCTACGGAGGCAGTCATGTGTTGTAACCAGATTGATTACTTAGTGCCTTGATAGGAAAAATATTATATACGAACAACAAATACTTATAGAGATAGCGGTAGCCAGCGCACATTTACTTCATAATATATGTATTTCCTTAAACTAAATAAAAACAGCGATAGCCACACGGGAGGCCGTTGGACCACCACACATAGGTCTCAAGTTTGATCCCAGGACACGTAGGTATCCCTGATTTTTCAAAGTAATGAGCGTATTAAATAGCTAATTATCGCTTGTTATGACGATGAGAAAAAACACTGAGAGGAAATCTGCATGTTTGAGATTTTTTTATAATAATCACAAAGATATGTGAAGTCTGCCAACCCGCACGGGGCCAGCGTGGTAAATCATCGCCTATTCCATCTCATACTAAGAAGAGGCCCGTACCCTGCAGAGGGCCAGTATATATACAGAGCTGATATTATTATATGAAATAACATATTAAAGCGTACATACCTTGACGGTTACCTCTAAGAGGACTTTGAGTTCATTACGCTTGAACTAATCCACCGATTTCGTGAAACCTTTATGAACCGAAAAGCAAACGAGTACTAAAAGTAAACTTTCGAAAAGTAATTAGAACAAAACTAATTTTGGAGTCTTGAACGCTTGTCGCTTGAACAAAGAGTTCTAATGTTTGTTGGTAACAAAGTTTAGCCCGTTATAATTGAGAACGCTATCTTTCTCAGACTTGTACGTCATACTAAAATAGCTGATCGCTTCGTTATGGTACTCGTACACAATAAATCTTGTAATAAATCTCTGGTTACCCCTTCGTATATAAAAAAGTCTGAAGATAGTAACTCGTAGTATAAATTTCACTTGCGAGATTCAAGATTGTTAGAAGTAATATGTAATTGTGTACAGCGCCATCTCGTGTCTCGTCTCATAAGTTTTTGGTCGCTATATAGGTATGTTAATCCAATATGTGTTCGATTAACATATATAGCGGCTATGTGGTCTAGTTGTGTGCTATATCATCCATATCCGTTCAGTGGCTTACGCGTGATTCAGTAACAAACATCCAAACAATCACATAGTAAACCTTTTAAGTCTGGCCAATTCATTCTCACTGAGAAAAGAATTATCCGAATATAGTTTTAAATTTAAACGTAGAAGAAACGTCTACGCACTCATTATTATTTGCCCTTTTCACCCCTTTTATAATAAAATGTGTAAAAATGCTGAATCTTATTTTCAAGATTTTCTCGTCATTGCTAAGCGCTTTTGACATATTTTATGACTTTGAATATATTTTATGAATTTGGTAGCAAATATATAATTTGCCACCAAAATAATAAAATATATTTCTACTTACCTCTTTAGAGGTTTTTAAATTCTTTTCAGTGTTCATATTCTGCAATATAAAAGAGCTAATTTTGGATAAAAGAATTTATGGAACGTGTGCTTTAAATTATTTTCAAAATTTTATGTTTTTATATCTTAAGAGGTTTTTTTAAGGTTAGAAAATAGTTTCAATGTCCACATTCTTTATGTAGTAGAGAGACAATTTTGAATAAAAATGATTTCTAGAATATTTTTTAAATATCTTCTTAAGTTTTTTGGTTTTTCAAGCACACGGTTAGGTTATGCGTCATATTTTGTGTAAGACGGATTTACCATTCGCACTTGAATACGACTCGTTTAAACTTTATATTCAAACATAATTATAGGCGGAACGGTTGGTTAAGTTAGATATAAAAAACCCTTCTTGCGTTTAAAAATAATCATCCAGAATATACCTATACATTTTCTTTAACATTTGCGTATCAGAATTTAATTGATAGCCATACTTTGGAAATGTCACACATATGCCAAAGTCTGCCAAACCGGCTTTAAAATGAGAGTATTAGAGGAATTTGACATTAAAACGAAATAAAAATACATTGCTGAACGAACAAACAAACTTCAACACGTCACTATTACTTGTTGTATTTGCCTACTACGAAATAATTTACTTTGTCACTCAAAGGCTAGAAACCTTAGTAAAGAAATAGAAAGGCGATAAAAGCAGGCGCGCACGTTTACTCATCGCTCATTTGTTGCCAAACTGTCCTGAGGATACCTCGCGCTGAGGCGAAATACGTGTCGACGCATATTTTGTGTTCGAAGCGGAATACTGCAAGTAGGAGTACGTCCGAATCCTACGTCGCGGCTGTCTGTTAATAATAATAATAATAATTTATCATCCATAGTTACCAATATACCAGTCCATCAAACACCCATACCCATAGCCCATATATTAGAATCTATACGTAGCAATAGTCCAACGCCTGCTGCGGCTAGTGCTGTAGGTGTTCCATCCCACCTTTGGTTTAAACTCTCGAAGGTCCTCTTCACGTTGGACCCATGTCTCCGTGTAAGCCTCCCAAAGGGCCGGGTATTTTTCTAACGTATTAGGAATATACCCGTGAAAGAGAAACAAATAATAATAATAAAAATATCTGGGTCTGGCGCTCGAGATTGTTGAAATGTGGGATGTGGATTCGGCGATCATTGTACCGATAGTCGTATCAGTCCATGGACTGATTGCCAAGAGTCTCGATCGCCATCTGAAGAGGCTCGCGTTAGACGGCTGGATTAAGTCTCTAATGCAGAAGGTCGTATTGCTTGGCACAGCACGCATCGTGAGGATGTTCCTCTCGCTGGAGCCCTAACCACCGGTAGCTTGAACCCAGTTTCCGATGCCGGTGGGTCTTCATAGTTTTTATATTTTTAAATGCGTTTTTTTTATATATTAAACATGTAATTATTATTGAAAAATGTATCAATAAAGAGAATAATAATAATATTTTTTATTGAAAACCTTGTTACCAGAGGAGTTCGGTGTTGTCAACAATTTTCTATTGCAATAGTTGGAATGGGCAATCCCAGGGTGCATGACAGATTCGAATTATCTAATAACTATGGATTTCCGCCAAGTGATGCCTAATTCGGTTCAATAGATCAAAATATTCTATTTTGCCCGCGGCTTCGCTTTCGTAAATGTAATTTAGATTAGGTTAAAAGTACTTTTTCTAGATATGTCCTTTTCTATTCCTCTGACAACGTATATGCGAGATATCATGAATATCGGTCGAGTAGTTTAGGCGTGAAAGCGTAACAAACAAAGAAACTCACAATCGCATTTATTATATTAGTTAGGATTACGTGGCAATCGCAATGCGTTCAATGCACTGTAGGACGCATGAACGAACTGAACGTTTAAAACAGCCTGAAGACCTATTTTACACAAATATTGTTTTATTCATTCGGATAAGGTAACCTTCGATAACTTTAAGACACAAATAAAGTAACCTTTGTATAGTCCAGTTTTTCTCGCTCGTCTTATTTAGTAAGCAAATACTGGCAGCTAGAGGATAAGGCCGCCTGTCCATTCCCATATGTCCGGAGCGAGGCTGCGGAGCGAAGAAACGGGGAAATATTAAGCAATAGGATTGCATAAAATCTCCGCTCCGCTCCAGTATGCAATCCTATTGGTTTATATTTCTCCGTTTCTTCGCTCCGCAGCCTCGCTCCGCTTCAATGGAGAGGCATCCTTATCTTTATGTATTGTCTTTCTATTTTGACATTTATTTATATTAGATAACGAATATCGTTTGACTGCACGGATGGCGTAGTGGTTTAAGTGGTCGCCTCGCTACTATTACTGCGCCGGGTATTGTGGGTTCAAACGAAACCAACACGGGACAAAACTTTGTGTGATCCACAAATGGTTGTACCGTGTCTGTGTGTTCTTTGTGTCCGTTGTTTGAATGTTTGTACAGTTCCCCGCGACACAGGAATTACACATAGTGCGGGGGTTGAATCTTAAAATAAATAAAATATCTAAAATAAATGGAATAAACAAATCGGAAAAGAAAGAAAAATAACATTATATAAATAGCAAAATCTAAATGCTTGCAATAAACGACTAAATATAAATATAATAATGTACTCCAGACCGAATTTTCGGTCACGGCGGCCAATCTTAACGGAGACTGGCCATCTGCGCAGGAGATATTATAGTGTACAAGTATGTGCGCAAACACAAGTGCACTCTATGTTCCCTAACCCTGATGATCCGATGGGACGGATAATTCGACACGACCGGAGAGAGATCAGGCGCAGGACCAACGGATTTACGTGCTTTCCGAGGCACGGGGGTGTCTAACACCGCCAACTTCCTAACTCCGAGCTCGTATTGAGATTTCTTAACAAGAAAACCCAATTCGTTTTTGTTGGCCCTACCCGGGATTCGAACCCGAGACCTCATGCACAGCAGTCGCATTCACTACCACTGCGCCACGGAGGCTGTTAAATAATAATGTATAGAAATCAACCGCTGCATATTCTAATTAATATTATTTTTGTTTTTTCAGGATACAAACAAATTTAATTATCCTTGGGTTGTATTTACAGTTCTTTACCACAACTCATGATTTTCTTTTGAATGGAATATATTATATATATCTTAAATCACTGCTTATGAGGTTCCATACGCAAGAAGAGTTAATCTCTACACCCTCTATTTATTTCACTTTTAATAACTCTTTTGTATGATGGGATTTTTTTAGCTTAGTAGGCTTGCGTTGACCACGATATTACCTGATGTTAAGTGAAGATGCAATCGACGATGGAGCACGCTTACCTAAAAGATACCTATTCGCTCGTGATTTGAAGACACCGAGATTGTACTCATCGGGAAACAGAGTTAATATTATTATTAGATAAGTTTATTAGATAAGTTTATTACTTCATAAAAAAAACACTTAATCTAAGTACAAAACTAGGGCTTAAGGAATACATGACAAACTGGAGACCCTGACTTCTAAACTAGGTATAGACCTGTATCTTAGAAGCCAGTGCTACCTTCTGATAGTAACATTAATATAAGCCTCACAAATGGTTACAATCATAGATATTCTCATAAATAGTGAGAAAATACTAAGTACAAAATAGGGTTAGGGAAGATGGAGAAAACTATATTTCTCTATTGTATAGAAGGAATACAAAATCTGCAAGTGTCTGCTTAATAAAGTGTGAGATTTATAATTAATTGATGTGTGTCGTGTGTGTGTATGTTGTGTGTGTGTATGTGTGTGGGTGGATGTTTATAAGGATGTTTGAATGTGTATGAGTGTATATATAAATAAATATGAGTGTGTAAGAGTATTTTTCTACATAACTGTGTATGTGTATTATCCAACTGTTAATTCCCCAACAGGAGTTCCTCGGTATCACGAAAGGTACATTTTTTAAGAAAATCCTTTGGTGCAAGTTTAAATTTAAATTTAGTTTTAGAGTGTATCTATTTTTAGTTTTTTATTTAAATTGTTATAAAGTTTAGAACTAGCCAATATATTAGGTAATAATAGATAGCTGACTGAAAATGTAATTAAAATTTTTGACAAGCTTTGACAAGCTGTGAATAAAGTTGTTGAAGTAGAATTACTAAAAAAATAAAGTTTTTTGATTATAATGATCCTCACGAATTTAGAATCTCTATTGTCATAAAGTTGGTAACAAAATAATATTAGGACAAATTTATACAATTGTAATAACTTCAAGGGATACATGTTTTTTTTAACAATCTTTTATATAGTTACGAAAGGACTAATTTTTTTTTGTATATTAACATGTAATGAATCTAAACTCAATCGCATTCCCTGTAACTAATTTTAATTTTATTCCGCTTCCATTACTGGAAGACGGTTGTAAGACTATTGAATTTCGATTATTTTTATGGTCTGCTGATGACATCAAAGGCTATCATCAACTATCAGAGTACTTGTCAAAACAAATTAAACGAGGTCAAATTTCGATGACCTTCACTATTTTATTACAAATTTCATATGGTTACGATATCAGACTAGCTCAATGCTGTCATATAGCATTAATACTTAACCTTATGTATCTTTAATTACAACTCAACTAAACACTAAATAGTAGTTTAAAAAACTGGGGGATAGGGGACATTAAAATAAAATCACGATTATAGTAAAAGTAAAATTTTAATTAGCCTTTATTCATATTCTTTTATTTACTTTTAATAGAAAATTATAAGGTTTATATTGGTAGTCCATTCTTTAAGTGCAAAATATTCAGGCCTTTATATTCTGATGTCTTCTAAGGCAGTTTATAAGGTCCCCTGGTAGCAATGTACTCTTTCACTCTTGGCAAATTTCTGATCTGCTCCACCACGGCTTTTACCATAGGGTATTTCTTCGCCAGTTCGATTCCCAAGAACAAGTCGCTTGCTTCTACTATTCCACATAAGACGAATTCGACCCAAGATAACTGGAAAACAAAAAGATTTTTTTAGTAGCTGTGTATATTCACTCTTCAAGTGAAAAAGCTCGTCGTTGCTAGTTATGAGTCGGCCCGTCGAAAGTACCCACTAGACGAGTAAACATTAAAATAAACACTGTCACTGCGTTTCGTCTGATGATTAGTTCTGAAGGCTCACATACCTACTTCTAACATTATTTTCCTTTCATTCCTTTTCCACACAACAACAATATATGATTATAAGTACCTTTCCAGTAAAATAGCCGCCATTTTCCTTCAAATGCTTTTCAAACCTAGAGAAGAAATAGTCGATGGTTTCTTCAAGAAGCTTCTTCTTTATTTCGTTTTTCTTATCTGTGTCATCTGCTTTGATGTATTGTACGACCACTGAAAAGCAAATAGTCGTAAAGATATGTTACGATCAAGTTTTAAGAAGGAAGATTCCTGATTGTAAGAAATTGTACATACCATGAACTTTCAGAATTATATAGTTTATATTGTATTTTTCCTAATGAATGCAATTGCCATAATTCATCAAAACGGCTTTTTAACAGGGATTTGCCATTAATTTAGTGGTCATCTTGCCACTTCTATGGGGAATACAAAACCTCCTGACAGTTGCTTTTTCCTCCAACCTATTCCTTTAAACTATAACTCTGATATATTTAGGAAAACTACGCATTTTATGGCATTATCTATCTACTACTTAAATTATTCACATTCATGATCAAAAAGTGTAAACAGTGTCATTTACAATGGACTTAATATGTATTTAGGAAATATTTATAAATTTTATGTGATTTACATATTGGTTGTGATTAGAGTAAGTACAGAAGTATATAATATTTTTCAGAGTGGTTAAACCTACCATGATTTAACTAGAATAGTTAATTTCATTACATATATACAATGAAATATAAAAAATAATTTTGTAAAAACCCTTTAGAGTAGAATTAAGTCGTACTTACGTGACCAGTAATCATACAGAGTATGAGCGATGCTCTCCAAGATAGCCTGTGTCCAAGGATCCTTAGGAATCAAATCTGTATCCCTTGCCACATATTTGGCGATAGCCAGTGATTGGGTCAGGGCACGATCGCCTTCCTTATATAGTGGTAACTGGCCATATGGAAGAGCTGTAAAATAAACAGATTGCTTAGGTGCCTAGGACTTTTAGCGACCCAGATTATATGATTAGATATCCGCAGCAGTAATAAATGTAACTGCAGTAAAAGAGGTTTTCTGAGATAACGTGTTATTCAGTATTTGTATGAAGAAATTCTCAACATTAGCACAATGTCTGGTACTGTGCTTTGTAGACGACAATAGGCTCTCTCTCTATTATGGAGAACCGAAATCATGTTGTTAAAGTGTTGCATCATTTGTTGTCCCCATTTTTGGCGTTTTCTATTCACAAACATCAGCAAAAGCAGTCGACTGCGTAGATTATCAAGGCAACAACATTAATATGAAGTCATTTCTACCTTGAACTTCATTATATTTACGGTAACCTTTTACAATTTGGTGGTCAAAATTCTTGCTTGTCATTTTTGCCACCAATCACTCAATCAAATATGTTGGTTTTTGGAGTGTTTTGTTTGTACTTAAATTTAAGTCACCTATTCGAGTCCTGAATCGAGCCATGTGTTTTTTTGTTTTCACAGCATTATGATTCTTCTCCCTAGCCTTTATTATTCCCAAGTCACTTGGGGTCGGCTTTCTAGTCTAACCGGATTTGACTGGATATCAGTTTTTACACGGAGCGACTGCCATCTGACCTCCGCAACCCGAAGGCTAACGATACCCTAAGGCTAGACTAGACCAGTGTCAGGATATTAGATGGCACTGACTTCCCAATATCCACTACCATAGATGTTCATGGCAGCCGGAACCGACGCTTAAAGTGCTCTCCGAGGCACGGAGCAGGCGACAATTGTCAATCAATACGCACATAATTTCGAAAAGTCATAACTTCCGCGACGTGGGTTGGAACCCGAGACCCTCTGCATTGCAGTCTGTTGGTCTCCCCACTGAGCTATCGCTCATTATGATTAATACTTATAAAATACGAGTCTATTTGTGAATTAGGTATATAGTAATACCAGCCCTCTATTAAACTGTCCCACTGCTAGGCAAGTGTCTCTACTTAGTGTGAGAAGGGTTAAGCCATCCATAGTACACCACACTGGTCAATTGCGGGTTGGCAGACATTATATAGGTATCTTTGAGAACATTATAGGGAACTCTCAGACTTGCAGGTTACCTCACGATGTCTTCCTTCGGTAAAGTACTAACTATATAGGGTGATTTTGAAATCGTGTAATTCCTTTTAACCACGCATTCTACTGGTGATATAGAATAACCCTGACCATATATTTTTTATTAGAATTATGTTTTTAGAGAAATTAATGTATCGATTTTTTTCGTAAAATGGTTTCAGATAGTCATATGTTAACCACCCAAGACGATTTTAATATATTACTAATTTAAAAAAAATAACTTGAAAATGATGTCGTAAATAATAAGGGTCAATAAAATGGACAGCCCGTTATTATTTACGACATTAATTAATTATCGTTTTTTTTTTAATTTTTAAAACATTTTAATTGCTTCAGGTGGTTAACATAATATGACTATCTGAAACCACTTCACAACAAAAAACGGTACATTAATTTTTCCAAAAAGATAATTCTAAAGAAAAAAATATGGCCAGGGCTATTCTATACCACCAGTAGAATGCGTGGTTAAAAGGAATTACACGATTTCAAAATCACCCTGTATGATACGCACTTAATTTAAAAAGATCAGAGATGCGCGCTTTGGCTTTATCGCTATTGCTGAATCTGTTTACTATAATATAATGTAATCAAAGGCCGGAGAATAATACGTAGCCAAAAAAAATATTAAACTAAAATTTACTTACAATCTTTAATTTCCTTAACCGGCCAAGTGGTATGATCGATCCTAACATCTTCGTATTTCTGCTTCGTATAATGAAGAATATATCTTATGCCTTCTGCAACACCATTGATGTTAAAATAATGAAGTTCTTTCGTCATTTTGATAGCCGCTGAATTAAAACGTGTGTTTCTCTCTACACCTGACTACGATATGGTCAGTTTTAATTTTTACAATATTAATGCTGAAATTATTATCAAATATAAACATTTGTTTATCAGTTCGGGTACCGTGACCTAGAATAACTAAAATTATCACTGATACCAACATATTATGAAAGTTGAATAGTATACTGACTATGTTACATTGCTCCGTTCCATATTTGTTCAGTATCAGATCAATTGATTTGTTTTAGTGATATTTGATAACATTAGCATGAAGGTAAAATTAAATAATAAAAAACATATTAGAACATTTTTTATGTCATCAAAGTATTTTTTACTTTTTGTACATGTATAGTTGTCTATATGTATGTGTAAAAAATGGCAAAACAATGCTGTGTCCAATTGGCTGATTAAACTATATTTAAGATTTTTCTCTCCAATCGAATAAATATTTAAATAAAGATTCCAAAGAACGTCCAGACTCGGAATAACTATATAATATCTATACTAATATTATAAAGCTGAAGAGTTTGTTTGTTTGTTTGAACGCCCGCAGTTTCACCCGCGTTTATGATTAATGCGCCGCTCCTGTAGGTCGTAGCGTGATGTTATATAGCCTATAACCTTCCTCGATAACTAAGCTATCCAATAAAAATTAATTTTTCAATTGAAACCAGTAGTTCCTGAGATTAGTGCGTTCAAACAAACAAACGAACAAACTCTTCAGCTTTATAATATTAGTATAGATTGTGTATACAGTATGTTCATTACATTATCATGTTATATTTAATATAATGCCCGTCATTGTTTATAAAACGAAACGCCAATGTCAAATAATGTTATCTTATCACCAGTTCAAGTCAAGTTGAAGGCACTTAATACAAATGCACATCTTCAAAGTTATGTAAACGTTACTAATTAACTTAAATATAATATCAGTAAGCTCATTTAAATCCGCTTATCTAATCATTTTTTTTGTGTAAATAGCACCTTAATTAAAATTTATCTATGAAGTGCATGTCATGCTTTCATTATTTTTTAAAGCAAAAGAGAAACAGCTTGGAGTAACTTTGTCTTAATCATTGTTATACGAGCCACAGGGATAGTAACAGGCTATTTTAACACGTTACAGCCCACAGCAGCTGAGTAGACATCGTTAATTGCCGCGAGTATAAAAGAACACACTGAAATTCAAAATAAACTAAAATTCTGAATATTTAGAAGTAAAAGTTAGGCAAATCCAACAATCAATAATTATATACCGAAATACCTTATCTATACTAATATTATAAGGCTGAAGAGTTTGTTTGTTTGGTTGAAAGCGCTAATCTCAGGAACTACTGGTTCGAATTGAAAAATTATTTTAGTGTTGGATAGCCTATTTATCGAGGAAGGCTATAGGCTATATAACATCACGCTACGACCCACGGGGGCGGCGTAGTAACGATAAACGCAGGTGAAACCGCGGACACATCTAGTATCTAATATAACTAATCAGATTGTAAATTGACGAAATATTGTAGGAACTACATAATCAGCTATTTTTTTTTACAACCAGCTTTTGCTCGCGGCCTCGCTCAGGAACAATACTTTTCTTGGATGAAAACAATTTGACAATGAGCATATATCTTTCCATCCAGGAAAAAATATTTTCTTTTCTGGACCCACGACGGGTATGCGAAATTTCATGATAAACAGTCGAGTAGTAAGTGCCTGAAAGAGTAACAAACAATCTCACATTTGCACTTATAATATATATATACTAAACTATCCTTAGGCGTATACTTGTGAAATAATTAACCAAATTTCAATATAAAGCTATTAGTGCATAATATATGCAATTTTAATTTTGCAACCAAACTGTATTTGACAAAACTAAGATAAAGTCTCAAGACATTGCACAACAGTAGAAATGAAACAACCTAAGCGAAACGTAAATAATAATATCATAAAAAGAGTACAGTCATAAACAGCAGTGCAATAAGCATTTCAATAAATAAACGAGTTGCACATAAACCGCCTGATGAAGTGGTATCCTCGACTGTAGCCGACTCTCTCTCGGCGATAATAAACCGTTTCCTTAGGCGCTACCAACTACTGCGCCGTAAATTACTAGGGTTTTCTGTGTTGTCGCCACAACTTAAAGGCGCGGTACTACTGTTGGCGATTTGAACTTTAAAATAAAGTAATTAATTTAAATAAAAATTACTATAACGTAAATCACTACGTGTCTCGAAAAGGAGATTATTATTATTATAAGGGTATTATGTATTATGCCTGCATTTTCATTTATGTTTTAGATGGTACATAAAGACACAAAAATCCTAAGCAAACACCGGGCATATATGTATATAATCCGGGCATATAATATCTGTGGAAGCTTATTGTCAGCATGTATTCTGAACAATCTTATACCATATATGTATTATTTGTCTGTAAGCTTTCCGACAATAAATAAATAAATAAATAAATAACTAACAGAAATATCTACAACAAGTTACTTGAGGCAGGAATTCATCGAACCTGAGATCGAATAAAATGTTTTAATTTTATATTGTATTTATTATATTATTTGGACGGCCTCGATGGCGTAGTGGTTAGTGTAACCGACTGCCACGCCTGAGGTCGCGGGTTCGATTCCCGCACAAGTCAAACATTTGTGTGCATGAATATTGATGTTTGTCTTGGTCTGGGTATTTCCTATGTATAATATGTAAGTATTTACAAAAAAAAAAAAAGTATATATGTATGTTTATCCGTCGTCTAGTACCCATAGTACAAGCTCTGCTTAGTTTGGGTTAGATGGTGTTGTGTTTATGTGTTCCGGGCACGCCACGATCGTGGCGGTAAGTCCCGTGTTTGAGGAGTGGCTGGAGAGGCGGCATGGCGCCCTCACCTTCCGGCTGACACAGGTTTTGACCGGCCATGGTTGTTTTGGCCGGTTCCTGTGTCGCATAGGCCGGCAAGAGACGCCCGGTTGTCACCACTGCGGTGACTGCCGCGATGTTGTGGAGGACACGGCGCTGCACACACTGGCGGTTTGCCCCGCCTGGGCATCGCAGCGCCGTGAGTTGATCGCGGCAGTCGGATCGGTTGCCCTCTCGCTCCCGGCCGTAGTTCTGTCTATGGTCCGGAGTGAGAGGTCGTGGAACGCCGTCGCCTCCTTCTGTGAGGAAGTAATTTCGAACAAGGAGGCGGCGGAGCGGGAGAGGGAGCGTTTAAACCCTCTCCCCAACCGCAGAGCCGGGCGCCGGAGGGCGCGAGATGACCTCCAGCCACCCTGAGGTTTGACCTGGGGGTGGCGGGCTTTGTGGGCCTGCCCGCCATCCGTTCAGCACCAGGTCCGAGAGGCGGCGTGCGTGTTCCCACGCGCGCCTCTGTGTCGAGTCCGTCTCCCCTCTCGGGGGGGGACAGTAGGGAATATTTAGAAGGTACCAGCGGGTAGATCTTTTGTGTAGTGGCCTGCCGTTTCATACGGCGGGCCGTAACCTCGGCGGGGTCGCGACTGCATGTGAAAGTGATTCGCGCGGCCCCGCCGATAGTGGTTTGTCGAGGAACACCGTGGTAGGTTTAGTCGGTATTCCGGGAGGTTCATTTTATCGTTTAACATCTTTTTATTTACCCCGGCGAGTCCGACATAACCCCTCCGCCCGCCCCCGCGGAGGAGTATGCGTCATAGCATTCCCCCACGTAAAAAAAATAAAAAAAAAAAAAAAAAAATATATGTGTTGAAAAAAATAAAAATAAAAATTACTCACGATACTTATATACAACGCAAGTTACTGGCAAGGGTACACGCATAAGCTAGTAGCGCTGACTACATGCTTGAGTAATCGTGCGTCAATTGTTTACATAACGTAATCATCAACCCGCGCATGTTACCAGCATCATGTACTAAAATCAATACTCCTAGTTGCCCTCGAAAGAAGATCACTTTCTTTTCAAATCGGACCTCCTTTATACGATACATGTCTCCGCTGTTAATAAAACCACACACTAACCTACGGTCTTTTCCCACGCAACCCTTAAGTGGTTAGCAGTAAAAGGATCCTGTTTACTTGACGCTGGATTCTTACCAGTAGCGAACTGTAACTAATACTCTTTCTAAGTAATTGTCGACGGTATACTGACCTCGACACCTGTGGGCCGAAGTAATAATGAATGGATTGACCCGCCGTATATTTGATGGCGTTTGTCGTTGGCTATTTGAGTCAAACAGGTCATAGAATTTAAGATGCACATAAGTTAAGGAAATTCATGAATAAGCAAAAAGGGTATTTGAAGAGTTAGGTAAAATAAAATCGCGCATTTTATATGAGTTCTGGTGAGCAAGATACTTTTCTGTTTAAATAAACTTAAATTAAATTAAAAATTAAATTTAAATGAAGAATAAATATTCTTCGTTTAAATTTAATTTTATGAATGGCTAATACGACAAACATTAAGCAATATAAATATGGCTTGTACTGATTGTTTTAACTATATATAATCTTACCTATAGCATAAGGTTACGCTTACATATTTTACCTTTCGTGGGTAGTTTTTATTACATCGTTTTAAAACTCTAACACTCTTATTATTGAACTTTACTATAATTTAAACTATTTAAATTAATTAAAACTATTTATATTTAAGTTTACACTTTGCTCCGACAAACAAAGTACAAAAAAACAACAATAAAAGAGTACAAATCGGCAATTTCATACTTTAACCTCTAATATTTACGCAGCAAGATCTCAAAGTATCATTGAGTTTAGCTGTGTTTTGCTTCTTCTTGAGTTTGACTATTTGAATTACTGGATCCCAAGCTGGTGGTACATTCCAACCATTTTCTCTATTGAAATATGGATATTTTTTAATTTCAATAACCTTGCGAAGTATCCTTGGTAGGAATCGGTGTTCTTTTGCAATTATCTGTGGTTTGACAAATCGTAGGTAATGGTTGGTCCCCTCTTGCACGTGTTAATAAACAACACGACAAAATCCGTATAAAGCAGTTTAATTTCAATGTATAAAATTCGCGTAAACATAAGACAATATTATATCGTGGGAAGGTTCAATTTCTGAGTCGAGTAGAGTGTATAGAGAAATTATAGTTATATCTCTGCGGTCCCCTTCGGGAATATTCAGGCATGACCATAATTATGTATGTCCTCATGTCTCATTCGCAGCCAATATTTTTTCCCTTTCAGTTGCATATAAGACCATGTATTTAGAATTCTTCTTCTTCTAGTAGACTTTTTAGTTGTAGTACACTGACTGCCTTGGTGGTACGGCGATAGTGAATGCAACTGCTGTACAGGAGAAGCGTTGGCAAAATATGCGTGTAATACAACTCTGTCTATTGAAATTAAAATACTATATACGGCTTTTATCGCGTTGTCTATTTGACACTTTATTACAAAATTGTTGAAAACTGTTACACTACTACGTACTTTGCTTACGTTTCGGTTGCTTTTCAGAACGTCGGGGAAAGTGTAAACACAAATATAAATAGTATAGTAATAGTTTTAATAGTTTCAATAATTTAATTAGCTTAAATATTAGTAAAGTTTACTAGTAATAGTAGTGTAACAGTTTTCAAAAATGTTGTAATAAAGTGTCAAATAAACAACGCGATAAAATCCGTATATAGTAGTTTAATTTCAAAGAATAACATTCGCGTAAACAGAAGACAACATTATACATCTCTGTCTATCCCTTCAATAATATAAGCATGAGGCTACGAATGTAATTGACACTTATTGTTTTGTCTTGACACATTTACACTTTCAGTGTCCCCATAACATTCACATAGGTATACATACTATATACCCTAAACCGGTATACATAATAGCGTCGATTCTTCATTACTCAACAAGACCTATCCATTCTTCAGACCCATGTAATTAAAGACATATAAATAGCGTTCAATTGGGCCCGATAAATTCGACCGGCCGGGAGTAATCACCGTCTTGGCCGATAATCGGAAGGTCATTAAAACAAATACCCTTGTTTATTACTACCATTATTGTAAGAAATGGTATGGAACTGCGATCATTTGTAAAGGGATTATGAACGGTATTATTTAGTTGGTGCGAGATCTTTGTAAGTTTTGGCTGTTGTGAGTAAAAATACAAATTATTTTCTTTTAGCTTGACTCATTAGTCCAGTAGTTGATACCACTGGACTGATGAGTTAAGCTAATACCAAAACCATAAGCAAATTGATGTTTATGCTTATGGTTTTGGTGCTGATCCTGAGGGTCAAATTTCTGGAACCAGTAAAGGGTCGTTCGATTTTTCTGTTACGTCATTCTCAATAGCAGAATAGAGTTTGGATATGTGTCTATTAGGTGTCAATAGTCACACTCTTAGGGGGACTCAAATCCATAGCTGCTTTAAACCTAAAACGTATTACAGTACGTTTTAGGGATATAGGCGTTTGACATTGGGATATAGGTATTGTCTTTTAAAATGCCTCGTTGATCGGATAAGGTCTGTGCTTATGTTTGGTGTCAAACGTGAGTTCTCGAACTCGATTCTCGGGTCGCCTGTATGGGTTTGGTCCTTCTAATGGAAAATTCTGAGTAGGAACACGATTTTTGCACATACAGGATCCTTGAAAAGTTACAAGACGATATGAAAGGAAGACTTAATTGGCTACGATAACTTCTAGTACAAATAACCTTGTAGAAATAGTACCAAGTAAGCCTTCCTAGTCTATTATAGATATGCTTAAGTTAACAGGATCTCTATAACTAGATCCAGCTATATAGCTGACGTAAAGAGTTTTATGTGTTCTCCGAAGTCTACTTAATATGTGCCTCGAGAAGCACGTAAAGCTGTTAAGTATTTAAATGGGTCACTGTTTGGTTACCATCTAAATTCTTTACGGTGATATCGTTACTTTACCACAAATTACAAGTTCGATATGAAATGTTAAATACGTCACGGATTATCTACAAGCACGTTGTTTTAGATATAATGCAAACAATGTTATTTTGTGAACATAGATCAGACAAGTAGTCAGTACACGGATTAGCGCTCTGTGCTTGAAAGTCAGCTTAGTTTATCCAAATATGCCGCATTTATATTAGAAAGAAACAAACTTATGTGATTCATTTCAGCTTTAGGGAAGAATTTCCAGATACCAAAAACAGGATTTTTCGAATGATGAACGGTATGAATTATTATTAATAATCGCCCATGGAAGAAAAGTGCCTCTATTACTAAAATAATGATAAATATTTTGTACTTTGCTAATAAATATGTATCTCAATAACTATTGTTACGTGATATAGCAGCATCAAACTATAAAAACGTTTTTATATCAAGCGCCAACCTGTAAAATTCTTTTCCGTAAAAGAACATTTCTTGGAAACAAATCGTCAATATTCCTACCACGAAACCAAAACGTCAACAAAAATCTATAATACCCACACGAACGGTAGATATCAGAATCGAAATACAAGTGAAATGTACGAATAGTTTTCTATTGCATATATAGCAGACGTATTCACCAAGTAATACTCAAAATTTCGATACAGTAACCCTACAATAGCTTCGAAATTGTTCAATGTATCAAAAGTAACACCCTTCGAACATTTCCGACACGGAAAATCAGAACGTCCCGAATTCCTTTACCATAACACCTCAATACAGACGGCTTTATACCTACCAACAAAAATGATCAAATATGCACCCTAAGCTTCCCTATCTATTTCTCTGACACCATGTTGCAACATTTCACACTTCTAAAACTCGACGCTTTATTCAAAATGCCTACCATTGCTGGCTAACTTTAGTATAGTGAAAATAGCTATATTCGTGAGCAGTCAATGGATGCGTACAGATTCTTATAAGTCGAATGTGGGATGTATTGTAGGTGGATAAAGTGACGTGACATGATGCTATCGATAATATGTGCTTTCAACCGTAAGCAACGCTAGGGTGACAGAGAAATTTTCGTTGAAAGGCGTCAGGATAATGTATTATAGGAAACTGTATTGTTTAGGGCGTCTGGACCCTAGCGTCGTGATGAAAAGGTTCCTTGATAGCTAGTATGATTGGTTCCTTTGAAATAGCAGTCTTTTGATGTACCTCTATTCTATTTATCGCTAAATCTTGGACAAGACACTTCCTTTTTATTCTTTTTTTAGATGCAAAAGTTGTGATATAGTTCAACAAAGTTTATTTCATTGGTATTAAAATAGGTTTACAAAGTTAATCAATACCTGAAGGAAGCACCCTTGACTTATAATTCAGCGAGTAACAGTAATTTTTTGTCATCATTAATGGTATAGGGAACACTATAGCTAACGTAACTTTTTGTAACCTTAGGTTAGGTTACAAAAATTACGTTAGCCATAGGACCTTTTCATGCTGCAAAGAGGCCCGTGCCCAGCAGTGGGACAGTTTATTTCAGAGCTGATATTATATTTCATCAATATTTTTTGGATGGCCATAACATAGAAAACCAATTATATCTCGGACACTATAGTTTGCCTTAAATTAAAAAAAATATCAACCATAGGCGTCCTCCTCGTCGTACCACCAACTCGTGCCACTAGTGGTACGAAAAGAAATTTCATTATGTATGTAATTAGGGCAAATTAAAACGAGCGACGAATACGGGCAAGCAGGGAGCGATATAACTTTAATTTATGCATATTTATTATTATTTATTGATATTTATTATTAATATATGTAATTAATAATATATTTATTATATTCTCGAAACATAAATTTATTTTTAAATAATCATTGCATTTTGTACGGACACCACCAAATTAGATGTGTAAGACATGAATACTTTAAATAATAATGGAATAGCTAACGGTTTTAGTCTAACATTTCAAAAACGATATACAACGTTGATAGAATGTCGCGAAAGAAAAATACAACGTGACATCTAAAAACGTCAGAGAAACGCACATACCAGGCTTTTGGTGTGAATGTCGCATTCCGGCCGTAAACTCTGCTTAAAACGTGAATCCTGAGAGTAACATCGCACGGACTCAACCCCTTTTTGTCATGTTAGAGTAGCTAGTACTTATATCAGTGTTATGCATAACAGGATATTTAGGTTAGGTTATCGTTCGAAGATGTAAAGTGAATGAGGAGAATCTGTGCAATGATTTCTTAAATATAAACGCAGGCATGTCTATTTTTCATAGTTAATTTCGTCACAATTTATAATTGAAGATAATAATAATGTTAATTAATTTGTAGCTTTTTAAATGTCACAAGAAGATGTTTATCAATTTAAATTGTTTGTAGTTTCCTTCACATAAACTGTATAATATTATTAAGACTAAACAAAAGCAATAAATTCGTACAAGTCCCGTTTATAAATTCCTGAATTTCCCAAATTGAGTAGGAACCTGTGCAATAAAATCAACGGTTTCTAAAAGGTTTATCAGGGGCGTGTCATAACCAATTTCATGTCAAGAAATTTAATTGGCTATTGCTGATTCAGTCAATACGAGCAGATAACACACGTTTTTCAAAACAAAAATAGGATGCCTGCTTCATCTTGTCTGTTTTCTAATTTCCAATTTATAACCTTGATTAGATTTCTAAATACTACTCAAATCTTTTAATCCTTATATTCTAATTTTCCAAGTTACATTTTATTAACTAGAAGCCCATATTCCTTGAAGGAGGCATGAAGTGTCTCAGTTTATAGCGCAAAACCGCATTCATCTACACCGACCACATTCACAAACAGCCAAGCTCCATTATCTAAACCCTTAGTTCCCAAAGTGGTCCAGGTGGACTCCCAGGGGTCCACGGGAGACTCGACGGGGGTCAACGTTGGCGTGACAAAAAAATGGGGGTTCACAATTCGTAAGCGCGGGTCCACGAAAATGTATTTGATCAATGTAGGCAGATAATATTTTAAGAAGCTGAGCGACTGTTACTTGAAAAAACTTGCACATTCCATAATATTCAGAAAGTGTTTGTGGATTTTTTTGAATTGATTGAGTATTACTAAAAAAAAAGTCAGGCCGTAGAGATTTATCAAATTTTAATTGCATGAACTTTTTGGGGTCCACCAGAACCAGCTAAATTTTGAAAGTGGTCTATGAGAAAAAAGTCTGGGAACCTCTGACCTAAACTAATGGACGCAAGAGTACGACTACTATAAGTTCCTTCGTACATCGCTAACGACTATAGTATAGAATATGGCAAAATGAAAATTATTGCTCTTGCTATCTGATGAGTTAGTAGCCCACCTAGCCACAGCTTTCTTACTTAGCATTTTTTAACGGTAATTACCGCTTATATAATACTTTTTAGGCACAGCTACCCCACTTGGTAATATTTCCCGTGTTGCGGGATCTTGTCAAACATTCATACAACGGACATAAAAAAACCCAGATTCGGAACTACTATATGTGAATCACTCAACTTTTGTCCTTATGTTGGCTGTATTAATAAAAAAAAACTATTAACAAATCATCGCCTAGTCCTATTTATAAATACGTATGTGAGTTTGTCAATCATCATGTAATTTCGCATACATATTGTCAGGGTACAGGAAAAGACATAGGGCACCTTTTATTCAGAAAAAGTACTATTCTCAAGCCAGCGAGGCCTCAGGCAAAAGCTAATCCTAATCCTAATCCTTCCTTCCTTTCCTATCCTATCCTATCCTTCCTATCCTTCCTAATATTATAAAAGCAAAAATGAGTTTGTTTGTTAACTTTCACGCCTAAACCACTGAACCGATCATTCTGAAATTTTGCATATACATTGTCAGGTGTACAGAAACGGACATAGGCTATCTTTCATCCCGAAAAAAAATACTGTTCCTGAGGAAAACAATAATAACCTTCTTATGATAATAGATGGCGCCACGTGTCTTTCGAATCATGATTGAATTATATTATTACAAGCAGAGTACAACCCGAGTTGATTGTCAAATTATAAATTAACGCGAGCGAAGCCGCGGGCAAAAGCTAGTTATCTATATAGCGTAAACGCTTACTGTGTAATTTGAAACTAAATGGTAGACAGTTTGTGTCTGCGATATTCACTATTAATTGCGTCTAGACTAGATATTTAGATAACAATAATACCTGTCTGTATACTAATTCTGTACGTTTATTAGACAACTATAACTACCGCAGGTACGTAACATCTAAACTTAAATTATGTTACACATTTTAGCTTGTATAGCGCTGATAGAATTTCAGTTGATCATCGTCGTTCTGCGAAATAGAATTGGTACGTATCAAATAGACTTTTATGTAAACATAGACTTAGAATATTTGAGCGTTAAGTAAATGTTCGAAGTCTATATTAGTAAATATAGTGGTACCTTTAATAAATAAACCCAAGCGCTGACTTGTTCTGTTACGATTTGTTTTATTACAATATCGCCTATGATACTCGTTGATAAATATAACTATCTAAAGGTGAAAGATTTTTTAAATCGTTTTAGTAGTTTTTAAATTAAATCCTTACAAACAAACAAAAAATCAATTTTTTTATGATATTAGTATCTATAGGTTAAACAGATTATAATAAGAGATATTATAAATAGATACACGTGTATTAAAAAAGAATCAGAAACAGCCTTACTTATAAACTATTCTCAAATATTTCAGTTGTAGCTAAATATTAATTAGCGACTAATCAGAGAAAATATCAACTATAAACGTAACCCAGCTTTGAGTGTTAGTTGAGTAATAGTTTACTATCAGCGATTGGATAGTTAAAAGATGATTCAATCATTAATTCTGGACTCAAGTCCATTTTCAATTTTATTTATTTATTTTTGGCACACCGCTATTTGTTTTATATTATTGTTATTGAGATATTCAGTTTCGAGGTATCTAAGTATTAGTTAGTGATTTTTTACAACTAAGCCATATTACATTTTTCACTGAATGCAGTGAGATTTAAAAGGAATTCCAGGAACAAATACAGTACCTATAGAACAATGAATCGTTTATTTTCAAAACCATGGTACGTCTATCCGAATGTAAAGCTACAATACCCACGTGGAATGAAAAACGTCACTGATGTTACATACCTACGCTACGTAAAATTTATGACGCAAAAAGAGTACATGTTATCACTCTTCCTAAATATGTTCCCTAAAAAACAAGGAAATGGAAAATTGTAATATAGTACAAAAGGGCAATGAGCTATGTCTCAAATGATTAGGTATGTTCGTTTGAAATTGTTCTTTCGAATGGTCTTCGAATCGCAAGCAATTTTTGTACACTAACATCCTATTTATGAAACAATTTTTCGTCATTAGTGACAATTAATTAACGTTAAGTGTTAGTTGAATATAATATAATATAATAATGTTTATTTTATCTCCACAAATTACATCATGTTATACAGTATATAGTTGACACGAACAATTGCCAGTAATTCGTAATTTGTGGGAGATCTGGAGTCTAAACTAAGCCGAAGCCTGTACTATAGATCTCCAGGCCCCCCATTTCATAACATTGTATGGATTGTCAACATGTGGAAAGCGTACGTAAGAGTTGTAAGTTAAGTCCTACTAATATTATAAATTTGAAAGCTTTTGAGGATGGATGGATGTTTGTTACACTTTCATGCGAAAACTACTGCACGGATTTTGATGAAACTTTACAGTGTTATTGTTTAAACATTACATACAGGTTACTAAAAAATCTATCTTAACATAAATCTACACTAACGCGAGCGAAGCCGCGGGCAAAATCTAGGAACAGATAATCATGAGTTAAAGAGTTGAGCATTAGTTAGCGATATTTTATATTATTGATGATGATGATTGATCACTCGAGTGGTAACAGTTTTTAACTAAAACTATAATTATCTTTTTAAATATTATGCTATGTTAATGTACTAGTGAAGTCAATACCAAAATGTTTTAGATTTTAGATTTTAATTTTCAATTTAAATATTATTTCTCTCTTTTCTTGATGTGCCTAAAATATTAAATTTTTTGTAACAATCTCAGCGTGGAAGGCGCTGGCGACTGTAGCACAGTTTATACTAGTACGGTCGTCATCGAATTCTCTTTTCATATTTTAAACGCTTTATAAAATATATGTATTAGATTAAGAGAAAAATTGTTAAAATCAAATGATGAAAAAATTTTTTTTTTTTTTTTGTAAGGCGTTGTTATTGAGATCATACGATCTACGGCGAACTGAATTTTCAACAGCCTAACACATAATGTGAAATGAGTTTAGTTTAATAAGTCATTGATTAGCCTTTAAGAAACCGAGGGCTAATAAAGGCTAACTGACAAAAGACAAGCCTTTTAAGTAATTTTCTTGCTCTGCCTGTTTTTTAGGTAAGTAAGACAAAGATAGCACTCTCTGTATTCGCCCTTGATTTACAAGGTTTGCTTCATGTAAATGGGCCGTAAGTTACGTCATTCATAGCAGTCATGAAATACGGAGATTTATACCACTATTCACCTGGGTAATGTTACCTAGATGAAATAATACCGAGGTGATACGAGGCAACCAAAAATTCCTCTATGCTCTCCCAGGTAATTTGAACCAAGTTTAAATAGTAGAATGAACGAATACGGATGCCGAACTGAATGTCCATAGCAAGCAACACGTGAAAACAGCCGTTACCTAACCCTTTAAATTATATACATGTGTAATATTCCGTTACGTATAAACTATAAACAGTGCTATTACTACAATCAACAAGGGATAAACTGCTAAACCACACACTCCCATTAGGCGAACGTTTTACATAAACTGCAGCCGACTATTTTAATGTAATAACCAAGTAAGGCTATAGACACAGCCTTACCTAACTCATATTTAATTAAGATTTATAACATTAAAACATAGGAAATTATTGTTCTGTCAGGATATATGGCCGTTGCTCGGTCCGCGCTGTGGTTTCATTGACCCAACGAGTCGGCAGATGTTTCTACAGTTTACTTGTCGCTTGCCAAATGGTAGGCTTAATTATTTTAATGTACGTTATAAACTAGGCTTTGTATAGTCCGAGGATTATTTCATTTTTCTTCTTGATGTTTTGAGTGCGGTTATTATTAGTGTTGTACAGAGATGTGGAAACACATAGGTACAAACTACAGTTAAATCTGTAAACTTTCGTAAATTATAGCAAATATGTTATCAGCCCTGTATTAAACTGCCCCACTGCTGAGCACGGGCCTGTTCTCAGTGTGAGAAGGGTTAGGCCATAGTCCACCACGCTGGCCCAGTGCGGGTTGGCAGACTTCACATATCTTCGTGAACATTATTGAGAATTCTAAGACATGCAGGTTTCCTCACGATGTTTTCCTTCACCGTTAAAGCGTTATTTAATTATAATAATAAAATAATATTAATAGATCTATGTTCCATTGCTTGGCATGGGACTTTACCCAGTGTAAGAAGAGTTTGGCCATTATCCACCATGCTAGTCCAGTGTAGGTTGGCAGATTATGACATAGAAAACATTATGCAGAACTCTCATATACACTGGTTTCCTTGAGAGGTTTTTGTTCACCTTTAAAGCGAGTGATAAATAATTAACTAACCAATATAGGTGCATACAGAGACTTGACTTTGACTTTCCGTTATTATTTGTGGATTGAACTTAAGACCACTGCATGGCGATGCCACGGTTTCCCATAAAAATAATCTCAACAACAAAAAAACCTAACACAATAATTATTTTTTCTAATTAACGCCCAGCATTCAAAAGGCTTTGTATCATCATACCTGCGATACATATAATACATAATTATTCTGTATTTATTTGCTTTACGTAAAGATTTTTGTAAATTTGCGACATCACTTCAACTTTGTCGGTGATCTTTTTTAACTACCAAGTCAGTAAACCAACAAACGTTTTGCCTATATATTTCAAGTTATCATAGGGTTCTAATAACTGCTAACTATCCGGGAAGCCGTAAGCTTGCCACTAGTGTTATATAAAAATAATACGCACATTAGAAACAACTAACTTTGTACCTAAAAGCTATGGTACCGTTCTCTGTGGATAAAACTCGCAATTCTTGTCATATTAGCAATCCTTTTACCCGCTGTGCCATCTAAACAACTAAATGGACAGATCTTATTTTGTTCATATCCATCAAGATTTTGACTTGACGTACCCAATTACTGAGATTGCTTGACATCTACAACCAAATTTATTCCCGACAAAAAGCCCTTTTCGTGCAAAAAGTCACATCCAAGACCAATCTCAGACGCTGACCTAAGATGTGGCACTACAAAAAAATATTAGATTGTAACCTTTTCACCATTTTTTAGAAGAAAACAGAGGCAGTCTGAGAGCGCCTAAAACGATTTCCATCCGCGTTAGATTTATAGCAAATTGCTTCTATCTACCTTCAGGCGTTGTTTTATTTCGACTGAAGGGGGAAAATTTTCGTATAATATCTAAGCGGACGCCATATTGGACGTCTGTTTCTCTCATTTTATGGTAGCTTTAATATTACCGAGATAATGGGGTCTATGGTGTATCCTGTTACCGTTATGCAAATGTGTAAATACCTTTATTGAGCTCGAGCGTTAGCATTTTTTTGTGGTTTTGTCTCTTTTTTATGTGGTCGTATCTTGTCGGCTGTTAATTTTCGTAGTATTGTGAATGTAAATTATTATCTACTTTTCCTTTTTAATATTGGAGAAGCGTTTTAAATTACGATGGCAGATATACATGTACCAATGTATTTACCAACTTACTGGAAGTTTGATGGTTACAGTTCATCGTCAAAAATCAAATGCATAAATGCTGATAGATAGTTAATATGACATTTAAATAATTTGTATATAAAAGTAGGTACGTCAAGTTTTAGAGTGTATTAATATCCAATTGATTTGCTCGTAATTAAAAAACATAGCGATTGTATAGTAAAGATATATCAGGACTGCTGCGAAGAGCCTCGAGTTTGATCCCTCACTAGGTATGCTCGTAATGCAATTAGCGGACAGAAATGAGCAGCATTATGTGCAGCTGTCCTGGAAACGAAAGAGGACAATCCGAAATCCATGACATTCACACGACCATTGTTTCCTTAGTATTACAGAATCAATTCTAAGGAAATACAACTAAGGTGCTATGTAAACCATATAAGCGACACAAGGCCTGCTTGATGGTAAGCAATTAATTATCTATACAAATAAAGAAAATTGAAGTTTCTGTTTCTAATGTCAA
Organism: Catocala sponsa; assembly: GCA_963564715.1. Classification (NCBI taxonomy): domain Eukaryota; kingdom Metazoa; phylum Arthropoda; class Insecta; order Lepidoptera; family Erebidae; genus Catocala; species Catocala sponsa. Next base: position 7,279,541 of record OY751337.1, read on the forward strand.
AATAACAGCTTCTTGCAAAATGCATTTGCAAGTAGGTATATAGGTAGTTATATCAAAAAACAATTTTAACATTTATGTCTGTCTGTCGATCTGTCTGTCTGTTTCGGCTAATCTCTGAAACGGCTAAACCGATTTTGAAGGGACTTTCACTGGCAGAAAGCTGACGTTATAAGGAGGAATAAGGCTTCTTTTATTTCAGAAAAAAATTGGATTCCGCGGTATAAAATTAAAACCAATGAAATAGTGAATAATATCCGATTCATCTATACAAATAAATAAAATTGAATTGTTTATTTGTAAAGTTAAAATAACAGCTTGTTATTAAATGCATATATTATATGGTACTTATAACAAAATATCTTTTTTTTTCTAATGTTTGTCCTTCTACAGGCACCTGATGTTATAAGGAGTAAACTTGGGCTACTTTTATTTTAGAAAATGAATTGGGTTTCGCTGAAAAGTCAATTAAAACCAATGAAATAGTGAACAATATCCTAATCAAATAGAGAAGTGTATTAAAAAAAATTATAAAATATATTCATCTAATATAAACCCTTATCTATACAAATAAATAAAATTGAAGTGTCTGTTTGTAATATCAAAATAACGGCGTTTTGTCTAATGCATATGAAAGTATATAAGGTACCTATAAGAAAACATCAATTTTTAAAATTTTTGTCTGTCTGTCTGTTTGTTCCGGCTAATCTCCGAAGCGGCTAAACCGATTTTGACGGGACTTTCACTAGCAGACAGCTGATGTTATAAGGAGTAACTTAGGCTACCTTGATTTTAGAAAAAAAATAGGTTTCCGCGGAGACAAACACTTTTTATTTAAAATCTACGTGGACGAAGTCGCAGGTAACAGCTAGTATAATATATAAAACCGACTCACAAAGTAAAAGAATGATTAATTAATTTAAACATAGGTGTATACGAGGAGGTTATATACGAGGAATATAGAAATATTAAGTTTTCGTAAACTCTGCGAATTGAACAAACACTTTTTAGTTAAAATCTACGCGTAAAAAGTTGCGGGTAACAGCTAGACTTAGATGAAGCAAAAGGAAGGCACCGAGGGGACGATTAGGCCTTCGGCGCTTTTATTGACCGAACGAAACTCAATAGTATACCTACTGGTAATATACTTCATGTTCTGTAAGAGTACCCTTTCACAGAACATGAAGTAAATAATCAGTAAGAAGTAGTACGGTACTTCCCTGATCTACTGATATAACCAGCGTACCCTTGTTAGTTTTAGGATAAATGGACCAGCTAGACACAATGACATCTCACTGCTCTCGATATACAATCAATACATATTATAAAACTAAGTACCCCGCTGCGTCTATCTGTTTGTTCTCGATAAAAATAAAATCTATTCAATGGATTTTCATGCGGTTTTCACCAATGAACAGCGTGATTTAGGAGGAAAGTTACAGGAAGGTGTATAATTTTTTAAAGTTGTGCACTACCCCGTTCGAAGCCGGGGCGGATAGCTAGTTATATACATATTAATTTTTTATGGTATGGGAGACAAACGACCAGATGGATCGCCTGATGGTAAGCGATTACCGCCGCCCATGGACCACTGCAACACCAGAGGAGTCACAAATGCGTTGCCAGCCTTTTAAATTTGCCCCTCTCCCAGGAGGAAAGAAGGTTGGGCCTCTGGTACCCTCACTCACTCGACAAACACAACGCAAGCGCTATTTCACGCCGGTTTTCTGTGAGGCCGTGGTTTCACTCCGGTCGAGCCGGCCCATTCGTGCCGAAGCGTGGCTATACAATTCCATCTCTGTCAAAGGTTGGTAAAGCAAAAATATTTCCTTAGTCGCAAAATAAATTCGGGTTACACAAGTAAATTATATAACACAATGTAAAATAAAACTACAAACAACAGCTTTCACGAATGCAATTCAGAGAAAAACATCATCCGGGTGAACACTTCATTTTCCCGCGATTTTATTATGAAGAACGCCGGTGGAGGAAATGATTATAATAAAAGAAAGTTTACGAGATCCTTTTGAGGAATTCTCTCAAATTTTGGTAATAAAACCTAGGGTGTAGGTATTACATAAATCATCGTCCTCCGTGGCAATAAATGAAATACTGGCATCGACTTGCTTCTTAAAGTTTAAATTGGAAGCGATTGGCGGTTGTGGTTGAAAATATTTGCTGTTAAACATAGAGGGATGCAGGTCTATTAGAAATTGTAGATAGAGCTTGCTGAATTTGGCTTTCTTTGTATCCCTTTTGTTTAATTTAGTTAATATTGATAGTGAGGAATTCTTTATGAACTCATAAATTATTTGTACCAAGCAATTTACAGAAACAGTGCAGCTTATTGTGAAGCAAATTAAGCTACACATATTTTATATTATGTGAAATCCCAACAAATCTGGAAAAAATGGGTAGCTTTTATCAAACATTGCCACGAAAAACCTCCGAGTCACGGCAGCAAAAGAATATCCATACTCGAAACAATACTTTATGGTTCGCAATATTTTAAATTTTCGTCCCATGTGACAATCGAAATCGCAACACTTTTGTGTACTGGCATTGACAAGCTATCATTTAAGCCCACTACGCCGTCTGTGAAGTAAAATTATTCAGTGATACTCATCTGTCAACTCCTACATAAACATGTATGACAAACAAGCTGACAATATCTCTATGACGTAAGTAAACACATAACTCTCAACACTAAAATTTACATACACAAACAACTTTCATGTTTTTAATCCAGTGAAATGTGATTCTTTTATTGTACATTATTATTAATTACGCTATCTCACAAATGTTAATGAGCAAAAAACGTTCTTTACGATTTCATTTATCATTGCCGTCAGATGTGTATCTTTGTGTTTCTGTTTGTGGTAATTGGTACATTATCATTTGCATTTCGATTTTAATTACCTACCGCCTGCGCCTGCTATCTCTCCAAAAGACCCTCCTACGATGTTTTTGGTAACATAATTTTTATTTTGTTGCATTAAAGTGATTTATAATCTGCTTTATTGATTGCTGCTAAACTGCTTGATTCGTAGCTGGGTCACAAGAAACGAAACGAAGAAAGAGTTTTCTCAAGTATCTAGTAGACTATCAGAATAGACAAAATGTGAATATTGACGTGTAATGTTAAGAAGTACCTCACTTACACTGACTTATTACCCCGTAGAGTACAGTGACACTTATGTTTGCGTGAAATCGAAATTACTGGATTGGCTAAAGTATTATTTGGTTTTCACTTCAGCACGGCTATACGAGCTGGAGTCTATCATATACCATATTCTCTATGCATTCCCATTATGCATATATATCATATAATGCGACTATAGTGACAAGAATAGAAAAGTGTATGTTAAGCTGGTTTGGTCATGTAGAAAGAATGGACGAGGAAAGACTGACTAAGAAAGTTTGTAAGGCTAGTGTGAATGGAACAGTCGCAAGAGGAAAACCTAGGCGAACGTTTCTCGATCAGATCGGAGGCGTTCTGGACAAAGGCCTGGTTAAGAGCTCCTTGAACCGACGGGCGTGTATGAGGAATGTGATGAAAGTGAATGAAGCCAGAGAAGTGTATCAGGATCGTAGCAAATGGAAATCCGTAGTCTCTGCCTACCCCTCTGGGAAACAGGCGTGAATCTATGTATGTATAATGCGATTATATAGAGACTATGGCGCATAGGTTGGATGTAACGTTATGTCTGTGTAATTTCTGTTAGGTACTACAAAGCTAGCATCTCAATCACTACATTTGTGTTTGAAAATATGCATGCTTGTCGCTTCAAGCTATTCTTAGCCTGAGCTTTCTCGCAAATGGCTTGAATGGTCACAAAAAGTTTTCGAAGTTTAATAATAAAAGACAAATTTTCTTTCAAAAAGATAACTGTTATAACTATACTATTGTACTTAATGATAGCATCACCTTATTTTAAAAAATAAACCTCTCATTTGTAATAAATCAAATGTAATGTATAATTATTATTTATATTCTCAAAGTTTAAAATTAAACTATATATGAACCTTTGAGGACTCAGCATTAAATTAACGCTTAGATACCTTTATGGGGACTTAAACTTTAAGTGAACGTGATAACCATATATAACACCGCTCTTTGAATCTCGTGTTTCTGCAAACTCTTTAAACCTCAAGCCATACAAACATAGACTACCAACATATAACAAAATGAATAATCAAATATCACTCTCCGAAAAAATAGTAAAGGACCGCATCCAACAATTTTATAGTTATTTTTATTACTATGTCGTTCACAACTTACACCATCACAAACAAACGAGGTCAATAGGCTATGGAGGTACTATGGGATAGGTAATTTGACATAAATCCGTGGTAAACCATCGACACGCCTTGCTCCTTCAAATGTATTGCCTCCACGACAGGTATTACTTTCCAAAATTTATTACCTTCTTCGGAAACTAAATATTTGTAGTGCTACTTAGCCGGTCCGCCCTTGTTTTCCGTGTTATTACGGCTGTTAGATGTATTAAAATATGGCTTGAGAATTATATTGTTTTGCTAGCTGTTACCTGCGACTTCGTCCGCGTAGATTTTAACTTAGTGTTTGTCTCCGCGGAACCCTATTTTTTTCTAAAATCAAAGGAGTCTAAGTTACTCCTTATAATATCAGCTATCTGCCAGTGAAAGTCCTATCAAAATCGGTTCAGCCGTTTTGGAGATTAGCCGGAACAAACAGACAGACACACAGACAAAAAATTTTAAATTAGATGTTTTCATAGCTGTTATTTTGACATTACAAACAGACACTTCAATTTTATTTATTTGTATAGATGTATAGATTTTAGTTCAACAAAAAATGATCAATGATAACTTCTGTTCTCAGTAGGCTATAAATTATTTGCTTTATTTTTTATTTTTTTTTATTTTTTATAGGTCTCTGATTATTATTAAATCAGAGTTCGTAGCGTCAGAACTTCAAGGTCGTAGTACAAAAACTGATATACAAGTGAAGATGATAGTAAAAAAATAAGCACAGGTCAAGAGAAAACCCACTTTTGATGTGAGTAGAAGATGACATAAACAATAATAGCTTTCCATTGCAAAAGATTTCTTTTTAATGAAGTGACAGCTAAAGGAGGAGTAGCAATACTAGTACTTACATGAAGTAGTCGAAAAACTTTCCAAATATGGCGCTGCGTAGGATTGCCAGCTTTTTTGGAAGTCCTGTTAGCAGTTACGAACAGTCTTAACACTTTAAAGTTTAAACTTGAAGAAAAATATAGATACAGAGCTGTTGTTCTTGCAAAGCGCGAGTGATGTGCAAAACGCCTATAGACTGCGATAAACAATAAAAATCAAATTAAATAGGTATGGAACCTATTTAATTACCACCTTAGTTTTATACAAATGAAACTGTATCGCTACTGCCTAAGGTACGAAAATGGGACGACAACTCCATAATAGCAAATATTGTGTGTAATGTAATGACTTCTAAATTTCTAAATTTTCATCGTCATAATTATATGTTTCGTCAAGGGACCAAGCCCATATATATCGGTCTAAAGTCACTAATTGTCATCATTAGAATTTGGATGGAATGCACGACACCTGCTATTACTATAGATAGAAAGCATGTTCAAATATGTAATTAATTATCAACATCACATTCTCATAGACTCGCGCCTACATATCCGCGAAGGAATAGGTAGAGGTGTACTACAAGAATAATGATAATAGCGATGGTTCCTATTGCCTTTAATCGAACACACTTATAGACTTCAAGGTGCTGCTGAGAAATACATAACTGAAAACACGTTAACTTAAGCCACAGTACTTTCCCTACATACTGTTGGCAATTTTGGTAATCGGGACATTATTGTATGGTTTATGTTTTTTTTTTATGTTACTAAGATGGCGGCCCACCTGATGGTAAGTGGTCACCGTAGCCTATGGACGCATGCAACACCAAAGGAACCTTTAGGAAAGGAAGTGGGAAGGAAAAGGAGCGGGAAGGGGGAAAGAGGGTGATTGGGCCTCCGATACTCTCGCTCACCGAACGAAACACAACAGTAGGAATACTGGTATTTCACGTCGATATTCTGTGTGAGGGTAGTCCTTCCCCGATCGAGCCGGCCCATTAATGCTTAAATCAGCGACGCTCTATCTTACTCTACATTACATAATTATACTGTACTACTATAACGTTAATTCTTCAAGAATTTGCAATTCCAAATCTCAAAAACCTAAAGATACGGTAAATAAAAAGCTTCGAGGTAGTCTGACTACTGGTAAAGCCGTTGAACTGAGACAGCTTGGTTGGTTTGAGATAGTTTCTTACAATATAAAGAACATGCGTTGGAACACTACCATTTTTTAAAAATTGGTGCCTTGTTTGTACTCAGGCCAGTCTCTTAAATCTGCTTCTGACGCTAGCAGTACCTATTGCGACTTCTTTTTCAAAATATTGGACCTGCGCGAGTGGCAAAATATAATGCCTATTGATGATGATGATGATGATGATGATGTCCTCTTCACCGTGTCCGGTGACAGCGACCCATAATACCTCTCACTTATTATCATGAGCTCTAATGTGGCTCGCAAATCCAAATTTGGTTTTGAAGATCCGGTCACACTGAGTACAGTAAAGCTGCCCGGCGCTATTACATGTGTAGGTGTAGGAGCGCTTTGGGCGATTTTTTTGAATAGCGCGTTATTCGTCAAGGCGTTCTAATCTTCCAGCTTCAAAGCAGCCTGTTGCGGCGTGGGTAGTCGCGCGCCACCTTTGCCTATCTTGGGCCAGTTCTTCCCACTGACTAGATGGTATGCCACTTGCTGTTAAATGCCGTTTGAGGACGTCTTTGTATCTTAGATGTTGTCCGCCCTGTTTTAGTTTTCCTCGAGCGAGCTCCGAGTAGAAGACGTTTTTAGGCAGTCTACTATTGTCCATGCGTTGAACGTGGCCACACCATCTCAGCTGGGTTTTCATCAGATGCGCCTCCATCCCCATCATTTCAGTGCGCCGAAGTACCTCTGTGTTGGGAACACGATCTTGCCATTTAATGTGGAGGATAGTGGCGTAGACACCGAAGGTGGAAGGTATCAAGGTTTTGGATATCTCGCTTGTAGAGACACCAAGTTTCTGCAGCATAGGTAGAATAGGCAAGACCAAATCTCTATAAACAGCAAGTTTCGTTTGTAAACGCAGGTCATGAGACCGCCATACTTTCTGGTTTAGTTTTCCAAAAGCGATGGCTGCCTTAGCGATACGTGCTGGAATTTCGGATGCTAAGCTGTTGTCATTCCATATTTGGCTACCTAGGTACTTATAATGTGCCACCTCTTCGAGCGCTTCAGAGTTCAGCCGAATATTAGCGCTGTCAGCGGTACTACCTCTTTGTGGCTGTTTAAGTACTTGAGACTTCTTGATGCTTATAACCAAGCCAAATCTATAGCAGGCGTTATGAAGAGTACTCACGTATTCCTGAAGTATTTCCATACTGTCCGCCATCAAGCACACGGCATCAGCATAGAGCACGTCAAGCAATGACAGCTTGGTAATTTTAGACTTTGTCCTGAAGCGTGTGGTGTCGAACACGCTTTTATCAGTACGGAAATTAAGCTGGATTTGTCCAACACTATGCTTTAACGCGTCATTCATAACAGCTGAGAAATAGAACGCAAACAATATGGGAGCCATGACGCAGCCCTGCTTTACACCACTGGTTACTTGAAATCTGTCTGAAAATCGTTTTCATGTTGAACACGAACCATCATACCGTCGTGAAACTGACGTATCATGTTAATAAATTTCTCAGGACAACCAGTTTTTTTCAATACTAACCAAAGAGCAGCACGCGGCACGCGATCAAACGCCTTCTCGAGATCGACGAAGCATATATACAAAGGACGGTTTTGTTCGAGACTTTTTTCCTGAATTTGCTTCACTATGAAAATGCCATTAACCATTCCTCTGCCTGGTCTAAATCCGTACTGCGTCTCTGGAAGTATATGTGTAGCAACTTCTGTCAGGCGGTGGTTTATAATGTGCGCCAGTACCTTCCCAGCTGTAGAAAGCAGGGAGACGCCTCTGTAGATTTTTCTGTTTCCCATGCCTTAAGAATTAGCTCAAAGAGTCTATTATGTATATAAGTGCCATCATATTTATAGACTTCGGAGGATAGGCCATCAGCGCCTGGTGTTTTGGCATTCTTGAGTCTACGCACAGCTGACACAAATTCTTCGAAATTTGGCGGGTCGTCGAGATTTTTCTTGGTGGGTTGGCACAGTAGATTTTTTATGTAAGGAATGTCAGTTGTCTGAGAGCAGGGATTCAGGACATCATTAAAATGCTCAGCTCATCTGTTTTTAGATTTGCTGGTGGTCAGTTAATCTGCATTCCCTGCTTCGCGAGTACATTGGAGCCATTTTTCTTGATTTTGGACCAAAGATTGTTTGCAGACCCTCAAAGAACCTACCCGTCTGGTTAGTGTCAGCAAAAACTTGCAAATATTTTGCTCTGTTTAACCACCATTGATTTTTTAGCTCTCGGATCTTTTTCTTAAGCTCGCCTTATAATATTCTCCGGTTAGTGATGCATGTAGGAGATTTCAATTCACGTCTGTACTTCTCAATTAGCGCCTGAATTTCATCATTTGAGTCATCAAACCAGTCCTGATGTTTTCGCTGCGGCTTTGGTATCGTGTGCGCTACACTGTCATGGAGCTGCTCCGCATATGAGCGCCAGGCATCGTCAATATTAAAGTTTTCTGTGTCTACCGCCTTGGCTCCAAAATGATAATCTAGGTCCTGCCTTAGGTCTTTAGACTGTATAAGTGTAGAAGCACTCGTTCTTGGTGATCTTTTGTGAGCTGTTCGACGTGGAGGTTTTAATTTGAGGCGCATTTTGGATCGAATTAGCCGATGATCTGACCAACCCTCGGCACCTCGCATAGCCCTCGTAATTAAGACGTCGCTTAGATCTTTTCTGCAGACAATGATGTAATCTAAATGGTGCCAGTGCTGGGATCTAGGATGCATCCATGATGTTTTATATTCGTCCGGTAAGCGAAAGTAGGTATTAGTGACGCAAAGGTAAACTCTGCACATATCTCTCTCTTTATCTTTCTCTCTCTCTCTTTTCTCTCTGGGTGAGAAGCTCTATACCATTGCTATTACAGTTCCCAACACCATGGCGTTCAAGCACTCCATGCCAAGCTTTATGATTCGTGCCCACATGCGCATTAAAGTCGCCCAACAAAATGATTTTATCTTGGGCTAGTATTTCTGCCAAAACAGAGCGTAAATCCTGGTAGAATTTGATTCTTTCGTCATTTGGTGCTGTTAAGGTGGGTGCGTAAATACTAATTAGATGGAGATATTTAGTGTCACTTATGGGCAGGCGTAAAGTTATTAGGCGGTCATTTATACCTTTGGGAAGTTCCGATAATGCTGTTGCGATTTTGTTACGCACTGCAAACCCAACACCACTAGCTGTTCGTTCTTCTGCAGGTTTTCCAATCCAGCAATATGTGTATCCACCTAGTTGTTCGATCAAGTTGCCGGAGTCGCTAAGATGCGTTTCACTTATGGCTGCAATGTCCACGTTGTATCGAGATAATTCTCTTGCGATAATTGCAGTCTTTCTCTCCGGACACAAGTTTGAGTCATCATCCAGGAGAGTACGCACATTCCATGCTCCTATCATGAGGTTTCTATGCATCTCAATTTTCTGTCTCTTTCGACCGCGATAAGTTGGTGATCGGATGACCGCGGTTCGCCATCCGATTTAAATGAGAAGACGGGCTATGGTTTAGGCCACCTTTTCTAGGCCCTTCCCCGGATTGGAGAAAGCAGAGCGATCCTAAATAGGGCTGCTTTGTCGCCAGTCGTGCTGCCGAGTCCAGGAGCGACCACTCTCGTTTGGCCGCCTACGTGCCGAGTCCCAGCTAAGGCCGATGGTCCACCAGAACCCCAACCTCACCACCAGTTCCCAATCGCCGCAGGGCTTGCTTAGCTCTTAGTCCATTGCAACGTAATCTGGGTCATCCGCGCGGGAGTATATTATAGTGGATTAACAGTTGCTTAACCTATAGATCCACTCTCTCGACTTCCACATGTAAATGCCAGTGGATCAGAAAACCAATACGACTGTCAACATGTGTAAGATGCAGTGAATGGCCGGATGTAACTATGAAGATTCTTACATGCACCTAGAGCGTATCACAGACGCCTGCTCCTCCGTCGTAGTAGCCAGGTAAGTTGTCGTACCGACGGTGCTTGCCTCTCACGCCGAAGAAGACTTCTGAGTTTGCTGTGGGAGTCACCACGTAAATTGGGTACCAGCCTTAAACCCCAATATGTGGAGCTAGCCTGCCACCGAGTGGGCCTCTTTCGCCTGCTTCGCCGTACCGATGGATGCCATCTCCGCCGTTGCAGCCGTTGAGGTCTTCACCCGTAACCCTGGGCACGGGACCGCGTTATACCCCGCAGCACTGGGTCCTCCTCCGAACTTCGCCCCCACATTCACCTTGGCCTACTGAGATGAAGGGTGCCCACCCCCGTGACAAGGACGCGCCGGAAAAGAATAACCCAAGTGGGAGGTAAACAAGGTGACTCTATCTCCCCAGGGGCCGAGTTAATGGCCGTATATGATGCCTCGACCAAAAAATGCCTATTACTACGTAATCGGTTGTCCGTCATATATTTTTCAATTGGTTGTCCGTCGTTTATTTTTGTCACGCTCTATGCGGATCAACCCTACGATAAAATCAGCCCGATATTAATGAAAGCAGTTGATTTGTATAAAATTACGGGAGTCTGCCTCTTTATGGTTAACGTTTAGCATCAGGCGCCTGTTTGCTTGTTTACCATTTTATAATACCAGCTCTGTATATAAACTGTCCCACTACTGGACACGGGCCTATTCTTAGTTTACAAAGGATTAGGCCATGGTGTACCACGTTCGCCCAGTGCGGATTAGCAGACTTCACATATCTTCGAGAACACAATGAAGAACTTTCAAATGCATATCTTAGAAAAGGAGGGAATCTGCATAAATTTCCTCAAGATGTTTTCCTTCACTGTTGAAGCAAGCGATAATTATTATTAACTATTTTAAAACGCACATATTTTCGAAAAGTCAGAAGTGCCTAAGGATCGAGCCCGAGACGTCTGTGTGGCAGACCAACGGTGTCCCACTAGGCTATCACTGCTTGGCTACTTTATCAGTATTAAATTCAAGATAAGATTTTTGTAAAACAACACGATTTAGAGAAACCACATCTGCTCAGTCTCATTATAACCACATTTACCTACGCTTACCTGTGGTCCCGGAGCGAAAAGTTTCACAGCCAAACTTATGCAAAATATGACCCGTCCGCCTAAATTAACCAGACAAACTTTCAAGCTTAGTACATAATGTTTAAAGCGCCAGTTTTCAATGTGAAATTTAAACTATTTTCTATTTGGATAAGATACAGAAATTTTAAACTTTTAGTTCAGTATTTCTAAATTCCATCCATATCTGCACTTTCTATTCTAAGGTATAGGTTGAGCATCAGCGGCGATGGTATCTAAAGTTTATACTTTAAAATATTTAATTCAATTTTCATTTTTCAGTATACGAGGCAACGACAACATAGTTAATAGAGGTTCAAGCTCTGCTTATGGATAGTCTGATTGCTCGTTTATAATTTATATTTGACTTTAGCATGGGAAACTATTGTTGTTATAACATAAATACATAGAGTTACAGCTTCAGTCTTCGAAGAGCTGAGTAGAGATGTATTTCAACTATATTTAGGCAAGTCTTAAAGATCAAACGTATTCGGGGACGTTGTCAAAATTTTATGCCGATACTGAGAATAGACGTGTATATCTCATGTCTATATCCTTAAAGGCCGGATTACCCTTTACTTAACATAGTTCCAGATTAAGAATTTCTTAGCCGAAATACTCAATAAAACTTTGCTCGATCTGGAAATCTAAGCATAGGCCTCGTGAAACGAGGTATAAAATATTGTTGATAGCAATTACTCAAAAACGTTTTGATCTAGCTACTGGCTAATATTAATACTATCCTAACTAATATTATAAAAGCGAAAATGGGTTTGTTTGTTTGTTTGTTTGTTACATGAAATTTTGCATATGCGTTGTCAGGTGTACAGAAACGGACATACGCTACCTTTCATCCCAAAAAAAATTACTATTCCCGAGGAAAACAACAATAACGTTTTTATGATAATAGATGGCGCCTCATGTCTTTCGAATCATGATTGAATTATATTATTACAAGCAGAGTACGACCCGAATTGATAGTCCAATTCTAAATTAACGCGAGCGAAGCTGCGGGCAAAAGCTAGTTTAGTATAAAAACAATAGATTAGATAAGTAGATTCACAGACCCACGTAAATTTCCCAAAGGAGTAGGCGATATTAGCTGCAGTCCTAACTTAATTATACCACTTTATTCAATTCCATCATAATTCTGACGCACACTCGCCAGTTTACTTTATAGTATAACATATGTACATACAATTTGTGTTAGTATTTATAAAACTTATTATCTATGTTAGTAATGCATCACTTGCACTCCATTGTTGTGCGTTCATGTGGCACTTGTCCGCGGAAGCGACGGAACGCCAAACCCTACGGCCAAAAGTCCTCCTTGATGACGACATGCAGAAAGCAATTTGGGACTCACACCACCAACGCCTTGAAGTTGACATTGCGACAAGTTTCCAGCAGCTGCACTCTTGGTATATAATTGGACTTATGGCGTACATATTCCACAATGTCCTTTTCAGACGACTTTTCCTGTATTCAGTTCGTTTACAATTTAATCTAGAAAATTCGTCGAACTTCCAACTATCCTATCCGCACTTACCTCATTTAACCTTATATCAGAGTTTAAATGATTGAGTTCAAAACATTCAAATTACAGCTACAAAAGGATTCAAAATGGTATAACAACAGATTCTCATATAACTAAAGGTGTCAAGTACCGAGCAGATGTCTGCGGTTTGAGGTAAGCCCGTTAGGAAATTTTCAAAAATTTATTATTTCAAATATATACCTTAATCTTACGGCATAAGGACTAAATTCATTTACGTATGTATTACAACTTATTCGCAGATTTTCGATTTAAATTCTGCGATTGCTTTAACTGTTATTTCTTGAGATATAAGGTTTAATATCGTGTGTAAAGTATGATAAATGTTCGGTAAAATTATGACTATTACAACTTTTGTCTGTCGACTTTGGACAGCCGTAACGATTTCGTGTATGTAAGGAAAATCGTTAAAATATGTCTTATTATATTTTAAATTAGTATGGAACCAATTCTGCCATTAGTTCTCGAGATCTCAGCGAATTTTGACAAGATTAATCGTCGGTAAGTATATATTAATGGCTGGACTATCGATATGACTCAGTTATAGGGTATTTTATCTATAGATATCGAAACCGTTTTCTCTTGTGTAAAATGTTCCTTTCTTTTCTTAAGTAATAAACTAAATTACTAGCTAAGTGTTATTCTATTTTCAGTTTCTATGTAAATCATGTAACAAGTTTATCGGCCTAATATATACTAATACAATATGTGTTAGGCCGAAAGACTACTACAGAATAACTAGCTGCAGTACTAACGAAACTTTATCGTGCTTTAGGAAACATGAACAACGCCATCTATCGAAATCGAACTTAAACTAGTGTTATCCATTCCCTGTATATATAATTTTGTTTTAAAATAAAGTTTAATACATGTGTAGTCAAAACAACGATTGCGTGTTCAGAATGCTTGTTTATTTGATCATCGGGAGAGTATTTTTAATACATTATATAGCATGTGTGAGAATACATATATACACACATGTAAACAGGAATATTACAACTAAGTAAAATCATCCTCTTGCCCTGGTCCCAATTTATTTGGGGTCGGCGCAGTATGTCCTTCGCTTTCATACTTCTCTGTCACCTGTCATCTGATCATGTTTTACCCCTTTCCCTTTCATATCCATCCTCACACAGTCCATTTATCTTTTCCTTAGCCTTCCTCTCCCTTTTCGTCTCCCTACTCTTATATTCATCACTTGCTTACCTACATACGTATCATCTCTTCGCATAACATGTCCATACCAAGCCACACGATTTCCTTTCATCTTTTCGTCTATGGGCACGACTGTCAGACTACCTCTTACGTGTTCATTCCTAATTCTGTCCATTCTCGTCACTCCACACATCCATCGTAATATTATTCTTACTACATTATGACTAAGTAAAATATTAAATAATAATTCAGCACAATTGAGTTATACTATTGAGGTCGTAAGTACATCTAAAATATTGAGGTGACATAGTTGTAATATACCTACACATGCATAGCCTCCCACGCCTTTATCCACGATAATACAAATCTCTGGTTGAAGTATACTACACCACATTTTAAAGTTCGAAAAAGCTCTTATACAACAGCTTTGTCCGTCTGTTATACAACTTTCAACTCAAGAACCGTAAGAGCTAGAGACTCGCGGTCAACGCCATTCGACTCAGCATAGTCGATATACCCCGAAATCTCTCTGACATCAAGGTCACGTGATACCATTTTTTCGAACTCTAAGATTTGCGGCAATTCATTTCCGTTTCTTACTTGTGTTACATTGCATCAGAATTTTAGGTCACACGTACTAGAGGACAAGACTGTTGGCGTGTAAGAGGCCGTCTAGGATAGTGACCGGACAGTTCCAGACACCGTACTAATTACCTGACCTTATAATTTTGCCCGATCAAGGAATTGAGCCTGAGACCTCATGCACTTCGAATTCGCTTGAATTGAAATATAGGCTATATCCATTTTAGAGAAACAGATAGTCATTTGGTTAAACAACAAAATGTTGTCAACATGTGTTTAATTTTACTAGCGGTCGCCTAGTGCTCGAAATTTGACCAAAGTTTGCCTGTAAGATATTGCTGACATATTATGTAATTATATATTGATATATGTAAACCATAGTTACGCGCTTCGACTGCGTGTGTCAAATGCATGGTTGTGTGCGTGTAGTGTTTTTTCATTAATTTAATGTATTTCTAATGCATATTTTGAAAAATATTAGCATTCGTCACTTCTTATCTGTATAAACTATAAGTGTGCGAAATTTCATACTCCTCCGTCTGGCCAATTTTCGTAAAAAGGGATCCAAAGTGTTCGCTTCACGTATTAATTTATAGATAAACAACTTGGTCATAAGTAACTAGGTTAGGTTACCTAGGACATGATCATCATTTTACTACAATGTGAGTAATTTTATAAAAATGTTTGGTATTTGTTACTTACTAATAAAATTCTTTGTCTTTAGTTTTGGAAAGCTTCTTATACAGTTAGACCTAGATTTATTTATTTTAAAAAGACAACTCCTGCATTAGACATAATTCCTGTATAGCGGGGAACTGTACAAACATTCAAACAACGGACACGAAGAACATTTAGACTCGGAAAACAACCATTTGTTTACGGTAGGCAGCGGCTTTGCTGTGTCCTGACATTGCTGAAGTCCATGAGCAGCGGTTACCACTTTCCATGAGGTGGGCCACTTGCTCGTCTGCCACCAAGGGCAATAAAAAAAAATCACATAAATTTGTGTCCCAGTTGAAATTTGAACCCATAACACTCGGCGCATTGACAATGGCAAGGCGACCATTTAAGCCACAACGCCATCTGTGTAGTTAATTTTTTTGTTAGTTCTTCAATACTATGAATTAAAACATACTATACTTTTTATCCTGCCATTCGTTCGCAGTGTGAATCGTACAAACGTATATATAATATTTCAAGTGCCTAATTTAGAAAGCGATATAAGCACAGGACTTTTGAGTATAAGAAATGATTTTTCTTAAGAAGTATTTGTTTTCAAATTGGGAATTCTTTAAGAAACAAGAAGGTAACGAGGCATAAAGTTTTCAATATCAACAGGATAACTTGGGCCAAGTTTCAAGGATTACAACGAAAACAAATGCTCGGTTGTTAGTATTTTCGAGAAATTATGAAATTGATGTTTGAATTAAACTGTTTTGTTTAGTTTCCCGTATTTGTGTATTTTCTGTGTGGTTCTTTTTTAATCTAAGGTAAATATTGATTTCAGTATCAATAAATTTATAAAAATCGTTTATTTTATATTTACAATAATGATGCTTTATAGATCAGTTATCAGTCATAGTGGCCAACCTCAACGCAGGTTAGGTAGATATACCTAGCGCGGAGCTGCGCAGGAGATATTATAGTATCCAAGATTGTGCGTAAAGACAAGATTACACTTGCTATTTCCTCAATGTCGTCTGATGACGTCACAAACGTGAAGAGAGTAAGCATAGTATGAATAACTTTACACGCTTTACGGCACTTTGATGAAAACGGCCATCTGCCAAAGTCGTGGCCGCTATTAAAAATATCGAGACGGCAAATCGCAATAATTTTATATTAGTCAGACCTGTGATTTAAATCCGAGGCCTCAACCCCCGCAACTGCATGCGCAAATAACCGGACGAACAGAACAGACAACGCTGAAAACAATACTTAGATACCATATAGGCTCACGTCACATTTATCCCCGAAGAGGTAGGCAAATGTTTATTATATGCACATTCTCCAACTGTGGAATACCACACTAAATGGCCGACTCCTACTACGTAGCACCTTATTAGGTGCCACGTAGTCGAGCTTATTGCTATTTACCACAGTTCCAAGTTTCGTGTTGACAACTGAGAGACCCAATATATTATTATTTCTGCTGGCCCGACCTAGAATTAAAATCCAAGTCCTCAAACCCTCAGCTGGAGATCTGGACACATGCCGTTGACAAAGTTTGCTTTTTTGATGCATAAATCAGAATCTCCTAACTGTGTGATATGTGGTATGTTAGATGACATGCATCACTTGTTGACGGAATGTGTCCGTTGTCAAACGGCCCGGGAGTCATTGATGAGGACTCTTAACCTGAACAGACTAAATATTGGCATGTTTCATAGTTTGCTTTCATCACCTCTCTCCGAAGCGTCGATAAACATGTTTATGGTTTTTAGCCCGCATCAATAAAGTATTAGTTTTTAAAATCATTTATTTCTGTATACTGCATGTATTAAGTTACGATGGTATTGGCATATACACTCATGTATAAAAATTCCTTAAACAAAAAGAAAGAAAAAACCCTCAGTTGTATACCATACGTATAGTTACAAGACCAACGAATCCTAATTTCGTCGTGCCCGACGGGGTCCACAATTGTTCTCTCTACATTTATAAGACCTGTATATACATAATGGAGTGCAATAAACGAATTGAATTGAATTGAAGCAGTATATGTAAGAGTTCAAAACAATACAGTATTATTAGTATTATAATCACTGAAACTGCACATGTTTCTCAGTTATATGAGTCACGTACAAACGCCACATCTTTGGCACATTGTTACCAATACGTGACTGTTGACATTGCCCACGGATTATAAACTATTATCTGTTAATTATTATGGGCAGCCACTAACTCGCCGTGTCCTTTCAACTTAACATGCATTTAACCGTGACACACTTTCCAATTATCTGTTGCTATGTATTTTTTTAAGAGGATACATGAATAAAGGTCAGTACTATTCTTTCTTCCTTTCTTTTTAGAAAGATAACTCCTTTAATTTTAATAAGATATCTCCGGCACTAGGAATAATTACTGCGTCGCGGGGTACATTACAAATATTCAAACAATTTATGGATCACACAAAGTTTATCCCGTATGGGATTTGAACCCACACAACACTCGGCGCAATGGCAGTGACGAGGCGATTACTTAAACCACTACGCCCTCCATGCAATCAACATAAACAATCGAGTCAATTAGCTTTTATAATTTCTTTACAAATGTAACTTCTATTATAGCAAGGTGTTTAAGATTTTTACATACATTGATTACTAATCGGGCTCCGTGGTTTTCCCTACGTTTATGATTACTGCTCCGCATCTGAAGCTTGTAGCGTGATGTTATATTTCTATAAGGATCCAAGAATTGGTCTATTAAATCCTAATCCTAACTAATATTATAAAAGCGAAAATGAGTTTGTTTGTTTGTTACCTTTTCACGCCTAAACCACTGAGCCGATCATCCTGAAATTTTGCATATACGTTGTCAAGTGTACAGAAACGGACATATGCTAGCTTTCATCCCGAAAAAAATTACTGTTCCCGAGGAAAAATACAAAGCGTTCTTATGATAATAGATGGCGCCACGTGTCTTTCGAATCATGATTGAATTATATTATTACAAGCAGAGTACAACCCGAATTGATTGTGGAATTCTAAATTAACGTGAGCGAAGCCGCGGGCAAAAGCTAGTGCATAAATAATTTGCAAGTCCGAGTACAGTAATAACTAGTAGTCGGCTACTAGTAGTGTCCGAGATTACTGCGTTCAAACAAAACAAAAAACCATGTCTTCAGCTTCCTAACTAATATTATAAACGCCAATGTGAGTTGGCTTGTTTGCTTGTAACGCCTCAACTACGCGATCGATCATGATGAAATTCGCATACATGTTGTCACGGGTACATAAAAACATATAAGGGTAAACTATGTCCTTTTGTGTCCATTCAGAAAAAGTACTAATTCCGAGGGACAGATAATTGACATGAAGCTACATTTATGCAAGTAAAATCTAGTATTAGCATAGATACCAAAAGAAAAGCGCAGGTAAATATTCGTTAAAATTTGAGGCAGCTTAACTGGTAAAATCCTAATCCTAATTATAAAAGCCTATAATTAGGATTACGATTTTACCAGTTAAGCTGCCTCAGGTTTTGCTGCCTATCCTATTATAAAAGCGAAAATCAGATTTGTTTATTTGTTTTTTACCTTTTCACGCCTAAGCCACTGAACCGATCATTCTGAAATTTTGCATATACATTGTCAGGTGTACAGAAACGGACATAGGCTATCTAGAAAAAATGTTCCGTACCCGAGTAAAACAACAATAACTTTCTTATAATAATAGATGGCGCCACGTGTCTTTCGAATCATGATTGAATTATATTATTACAAGCAGAGTACAACCGGAATTGATTGTCAAATTCTAAATTAACGCGAGCGAAGCTGCGGGCAAAAGCTAGTAGTATTATACAGGACTTTGTATAAAAATATTATCTGCCCTATCCTACTCAACGCAGACAGCAAAAAAAACTGTTAAGTTTACTTGAAAAGACGCTACGGTATTAGAATGATGCTTTGGATTTAAATGAAAACTTGGGACACAAATAGACCATGTCGTATGTGTTACATAGGCTAGGCTCTCTATCCCGATAATACATTCTCATAGGATTCAGTTGAATGAAGCCGTTGGTAGAAAACAATTTATTATGATGTTCTTCGTTTTTCGCCTTTTTTTTAATTGACTGCGCGATTGGCGTATG
This sequence comes from Catocala sponsa, assembly GCA_963564715.1. Taxonomy (NCBI): domain Eukaryota; kingdom Metazoa; phylum Arthropoda; class Insecta; order Lepidoptera; family Erebidae; genus Catocala; species Catocala sponsa. The sequence goes on from OY751337.1 coordinate 7,298,958, forward strand.
ACCCCTGCGCCGCCGAGTGTTGTGGATGGTGACACATGCGACAATTTGCGTGATCCACAGATAGCTGTTCGGAATCTAAACGTTCTTTGTGTTCTTTGTTTGAATGTCTGTAGTAAAGTCCGTCGCGATACAGGAATGACTACTAGTGCGGGAGCTGTCTTTTTAAAAATAAAAAAAGGTATTAGAACAATAAAATTGTTCCCTATTATAGTAATTCTCGTTACAAATCAATACAGTATATCAATAAAACTACAACGCATGTAATTTATGCATCGATTTATCACATGCTTAAATATCTCACATGCCTATAATCGATATAAAAAATCGATGTAAACTCGTGACAATTATGGGCAATCAGTGAGACGTCTCAGTCATGTTATCTTATAATCGCAAATGTAATAATTACCCATAAACGATTGGCGTTTCTACAATTCTTCTATATCTAATTACAATTATGACCACTTTTGATTGATACACGATATCTACTATACAACTGCGCATTTATTTAATAGTTGAATAGTGCTTAGTGTAGCATTCTTAAGACTGCGCCGAGCGAAATGTGCCAAAACAGGCGCTCACAGTTAAGTTGATAAAATCAACACGTCTTTTTGTCTAATACAAATATAAAATAAACATTTACCATAACAATGAATGTGTTTACAATTACTCCGTGTAAAAAACTTAAAACAATCAATATTTTTGCCTACAAAATTACGTAAATTTGCACGTAAAATGCAAAAACGTAAGCTCGTGTTACATGATTTTTAGATTATAACAGTAGAAATCTATCCTATTTTACAGCTTAAACGAAACATAAATATGTAGTTATATTACAACTTTTTCGCCGGAGGGCCGTTACCATTCTGTCGCTTGTCATCACGTCATCTTACAATGTGTGTGTTCTGTTGGTTAAATCGTTATTTTAGAAATACATACTATATTATTTCCAATCTCCTGTTCATTGTAGATACAAAGAACAGGACATTGGCATTGACATTCAGATCAGAATCAGACAGGACAGTCGAATCAAAATGATTCGACTTTGAGAGTATTTGTAAGTATATACATACGTCCTCGATGGTGTAGTGGTTAGTGTAACCAACTGCCACGCCTGAGGTCGCGGGGTCGATTTCGCACAAGTCAAACATTTGTGTGCATGAACATGGATGTTTGTTTTGGTCTGGGTATTTCTGTGTATAATATGTATGTATTTACAAAAAAAAAGTATATATGTATGTTTATCCATTGTCTAGTACCCATAGTACAAGCTCTGCTTAGTTTGGGCTAGGTGGTATTGTGTATATGTGGTAGAATATTGTATATTATATATATGTAGGCACCTCTACATACACACACATAGAAATAAATTGCGGTAAAAACATATACAACTATGTGTGGATGTAGGTACAGTAAATTTAGATGCAATAAAAATAATTACAAGCTTTATCTAAAGAGGTAATCCGGATCTAATGTTCATAAGCAATGCGTGTCAGTATACCAGCTCACGTTTATGCCTTGTCTGATGTATTACGAGCTGGAACTAATCGGCTAGATGTAAAATGTACGTTATATACAGCTGCGAATGCTGGCTCATATTACTACGGAGGTTTCAAACAAGTATTCCACATCAAGAATAATAAGATGGATCCTCGTTTTATTTCCCTAAGGACTACGTAGGTTTGCCAAATTGACTTGACTCTTAATTGTTTTGGTCACACATCAACCATATTGATATGGTTTATGTGTGATCAAAACAATTAAGAGTCAAGTTTTAAGTAGCTTTGGCGACCAGTATAGTAAAGTTCTTCTAGGAGGTAGATCTCAAAACCTTTCTTGATTGAAAGGTCTGGATAGACATTTACCTGCATCACCTATACCCTATTTATAAACTGTCCCACAGCTGAGAATGGGTTTCTTCTCAGTGTAAGAAATATTAGGCCATATTCCACCACGCTAGCCTAGTGCAGATTGACAGATTTCACACATCTTCGAAAATACTTTTACTTTAATTAGACGACCTCGATGGCGTAGTTGTTAGTTACCCGACTGCCACGCCTGAGGTCGCGGGTTCGAATCCCGCACAAGTCAATCAGTTTTGTGCATGTTTTGGCCTGGGTATTTCTATGTATAATATGTATATATTTACAAAAGAAAAAAGTATATATAATATGTATGTGTATGTTTATCCATTGTCTAGTACCCATAGTACAAGCTCTGCTTAGTTTAGGCTAGAATGTGTTGTGTGTATAGTATTTAGAACTCTCAGACTCGTAGATCTCGTCATGATGTTTTTCTTTACCTTTAAAGCGATGTATTATGCATGTAACTTTAAAGTCAGAGGTGCCTGACTTAGGATCGAACTCGAGACCACTGTGTGGCAGTCCAGGGGTTTTCCACTAAGCTATTACTGCTAGTGTATACAATGACAATAATCATATACTAGTATATACAATGACAATAACACAACCTTTCAGGAGAAATAGATCAGAGCAAACCAGCCTACCACCTCTCCTCTCGCTCTCCCCTTCACCGAAACAGATCAAAGGACAGACAAACAGATTAATAACAACAGGTTTTAAAAAGTTGCATTCAATAACGCTTATACTCATCACGTAACCTCAATTTTTTATCTTGGTACTCGGAGATTGATACGCAAGACAGTAACAATCAACGTCCAACTATTAAAATTATCTTTAAATTAATCGTAATACTATATAGCCTATAACCTTATTTTAAGCCCGCACCGTTTTTATCTTATCTTATGTGAGCCAGTCAGTGCAGACCGGCGACACTTCGGGGGATCTTTTGTGTCGACACTCTCCCAATAACGACTGCCATAGATGTTCATGGCAGCCGGGACCAACGGTTTAACGTGCTTTCCGAGGCACGCAGCAGGCGATAATTGTCAATCAATACGCACATAATTTCGAAAAGTCATATAACTTCCGAAAGTCAGAGGTGCGCGACGTGGGTTCGAACCCGAGACCCTCTGCATTGCAGTCTGTTGGTCTCCCCACTGAGCTATCGCTGCTCTAGCCCCCACCGTTAAACCCTAAAACAAATTTTCAAATCCTACTAGTTGTTCCTGACAAACAAAACATATAGACAGTTTAATAAACTATGTAACAGAACGCCATTAAAAGTAAAAACGACAGGAGAATTAAGGCTTTCACTGGTGTCAAGCAAGGCAATAATGTCTGTGGTTTTAAGCTGTCCAGTGCAGAGACGTCGCGATTTCTATGCCGCCAAAGAACTACGTTTAATTTTCATATTTATTTATGACATCGGTGCGACACAGCTATAAAGCTACCAACCAACAAATTATTATTTATTATTTTCAGCCTGAATTGTCCCACTGCAAGTCAAAGGCCTCCCTCCCACTTTTCACCAGTTTGCACCAGTCTCTCCTGTAGTTAGTTAATTCGTCTTGTCATCGACGTTTTGGTCTACCACGTTGCCGCTTAGCACCGTCTGGGATCCAATCTGTGCTGATTTTAGCCCAAAGCTCCTGCGGCATATGACAAACGTGTCCAGACCAATTCAGTTGGGCGCCAGTCTGGCGGCTTCCTGGGTGACGTCTGCGATTTGTGTTTTGGAGCGTAGTGTAGAGTTTTTAATGCGGTCCGTTAACCGTACCCGTAACCAACAAATACCTAAATAATATTATATGACATCAAAAATACCAATGCACAAATTAATGAAAAAATACGTGGACTAGACGAAAATAACTTCATAGTAATCTGTACTAATCTTATGCTATATGCATAGTGCGAATGTGTGGATGAACTTACCTTAGTAACTGCTGTAATTGAATTACGCTACGATGCAAAACTGACGAGCAGTAAATAAGAAATATAATATTTTAAATACTTTATTCCTTCGGAGAAGCATCGAAAGTAAACATGGCAAGCAAAATCTGAACAGCATATATTATATTGCAGTCACGTTACGCCATCTTTGTTTTAAGTCCAATGTTATATTAGGTGAGGCTATTGCTCTAAATCGGGCCTAGATCCCGTACCGCAACTAAGTATATCTTCCCAAAAAAATCCGATATCATGATCCCGACCTTGAAATTGAAGCCAGAACCACTTAACCAGCCGCAGGTATAATTAACAAGAGACTAACAAGGTAAAATTGGTTTATCTAGGTTGATAATTTTCTCTATGAGCAATTAACCCACCAGTAACACATGTTAATGACTAGGATTTATTAGTTACACTATAAAAGATAACCACCATATTGAATTCGTACCGAGTACAATCAATTTCTTCTGCTTACCCATCAAAAGATAGGTGTGACGAATAAATTATTTAGTGAAACCGAATCCCATTGATTAGTACTAGCGCAAACATGTTTATCGAATTAATTTTATTCGAATATAATCGCCGATTAGTTGTTATCTAATTATTGTGTATTTTTAGAAAGCTTTTGACTGTAGTATTGAGAGATTTTATTTTATGCTTGATAAAGAAAGGTAAATATTTGTAGTTTTAGTAATATTTATTTAAACAAGTAAATAAACTTTACGTGTCTGTTTGTAACCTCAAAATAACTGCTTTTTACTAAATGCATTTGAAAGTATATACGTTATTTATATCTATCAAAAAATCCATTTATTTTTAATTTTCGTCTGTCTGTCTGTTTGTTCCGACTTATCTCTGAAACGGATGAACCGATTTTGACGGGACTTTCACTGGCAGATAGCTGACGTTTAAGGAGTAACTTAGGCTACTTTTATTGTAGACCAAACTTAGGATACCACGAACCAAAATTAAACATGTTTGTTAAATTCCACGCGGATGAAGTCGCAGGTAACAGCTAGTTATATCATGACGTATATAGGTGCTTATCTATATTTTTCTTTATTTGCATTTTAAGTGAGAATAAGGTAAAAACAACACATATATATATATATATATATATATATATATCTCTCTCCAATAAAAAATAGTTAGAGGGGTCCAACTGTTTCTTGCTATTACAATTTCGTAAAGACAGACGGAAAAACAAAATTTCAAAAATTATTATTTTATTTCTATAACTCTTATAAAGACTCCTGAAATAATTTTTCTTACAGACATCTATAAGACATTTCAAGGTTATCCATTAATTACCGGACACCCTGTATACGTAACCCACAAATTGTCAAACCGAATTTAAGTATTCTTTAAAAAAGGAGTTTTAATTTTGTATATACACGAGAGATTCGGAATATTTTATTTTCTGTAACGCAGAATACTCGCCGTGAATAAAAAAATAGCTTGAAAAATTCAAGACTCTTTCAACGATTTAAAGATGGAACCAAAAATAACTACCTATAAACTGAAGTGGCGTACGTTTTTCATTCAGTAACGTTTCAACGTGCCGACTATAAACATGGTGAAGCGCTCATATAAAAATGCAATGCTACAAAACTTAAAGAAAGAGGTATCTTGCTTGCCTTGTGTACAAATATACATCGTTTCTTTGTTTTCAAATACAGCCACGTAATAGCAAAAAAAGCTATTATTTTTAGAACTTGTCCATTGAATAACAATAGAAGGTCATCTTGTGAGCTTGATGGTCTGAAATGGAGAAGATGCAAAGGAAATCCAAGAACAAAAAGGAACAAGCTAGGCATGTACACCTGTACTTTACATTGCAAAAATGGCGTAGTGGTTTAAGTGGTCGCCTCATTGCTGCCGTATTAGAGACAACATTTGTGTAATGCACAAATAGTTGTACAAAGACTAGATGTTCTTTTGATATGAAACATCTATGTCCGCACGTAAAACCGATTGCTGGCGTGGCGACGCATGCCGTGGCGACGCATGCCGTGGTGACGCGTCACCACGCTTTAAGATAGTATTTTTAAAAGGATTGAATTTGACTGCTTCTGTAGCGCAACAGCAGTAAATACGACTGATGTGACATGATGTCTTGGGTCAAGTTAAGTATTGTTATTTATTCCAACAAGGAATTCTTTAAATAGTACTTGTACACAATAATATCAATGTTTCACATCTGCAAGGCGTCCCGTGACGGCTCATTTGATATTTTTGTCCGTAATTCGATTTTTTATAAAGTCTCTTACAACACAGGAATTATTTACAGTACGTGCGTTGTCTTTTGTAAAGAGAAAAACTGGAACAGAATAAACCTACGGTTGACATTCAGTATAGCATGCTGACGTTTCACTAAGAAATAAATTAAAGTAAAATGAAAGAAAGCAATGGGAAAGATTTGAGTCTTTGGCGCTTAACTCATTTACTATGTGAAAATACTCTTACAACGATATCCTGTAAGAGACTGATACTTCCAAAAGCGGGACGCTTTATTCGTACCAAATAATTAGCAACAGCCGTGCTTTTCCGCTTGAACGTTCGTTACCTTAGTAGAATGAAAATAATATTATGCTAAAACGTAACGCAAACGAATACCAGGCAATATTCTTCCATTCCCACATTATCAGACCACAACACAGACGATTCTGAACTTCTAAACGTAGACAGTAACTGGTGTTGCGGTCAGAATTTCTATTCAAATCTTAACATCTATTATATTATGTTAGAAGCGGGCGTTTAATTCCGACAAATATATTTCCCTAGACAGACTCACACTGCAGCTAAAATGCTTTTAGTTTATTTTCCACAGTGTGGGAATGCAAAATGAGACGCTTACATTTTGAATGAAGGAGAAATTATTAATTTCACTGTCTCTGTTGGTCTTTTTAATGAAAATGTTTCATAATACGTTACTGCAATTTGCAGGTAAGGTGAAGTTATGTAAGAGTTATTTGATACCTATTAGATACTAGCTTTTGCTCGCGGCTTCGCATGGGAACAGTACTTTTCTGGATGTCCTTTTCTGTAACCCTGAAAACGTGTATGCAAAATTTCATAATAATCGGTCAAGTAGTAGAGACGTAAAAGCGTGACAAACAAAAAAAAACAAATCACATTCACATTTATAATAAAACTTAGAAAGTTAGGATAGCACCGAGAGAGTGCCATGTATTAACAAGTGAGAAACGGCAATGAATTGCCGTAAATCTTAGAGTTCGAAAAATTGGTTCAAGTAATATGCAAAGGTTACGTGATAACACGTGATCTTGAGGTCAGAAGTCAAAGGTCATAAACATTTCGGGAGTATATCGACTATGCTGAGTCGAATGGCGCTGACCACGAGTCTCTAGCTCTTACGGTTCTTGAGTTGAAAGTTGTATAACAGACAGACGGACGGTAAAAGCTATTATATAAGAGTTTTGTCGAACTCTAAAAAGCAAGCCTATTGGCATATATTCGATACAGTTCCAAACTCCGTGCTTCTGAGATGTCTCACCATAAGGCTTCCATTTATACCATTGAAACCGTAGCGAAAGTAAATGTGACTGCTGTGCATGCAATCTCAGGTTTATGTCATATTTATGTTTGTCAATAAATTCTTAGTGGCAGTACGGAATCTAAAATCGTGCTCGGTTAACGATAATAGACTCGCCTTGTTTAGGACCTAACATCGTTAGCTAGCAGAATATATTATGTAATACTTTTTTTTACGTGTTGGAATGCATTGACGCCTACATCTCCGCGGGGCGACGGAGAGGTTATGTCGGACTCACTCGAAGAAAGATAGCGACATCCCGGTAATACCAACGAAACTTACCGCGATTTTCCTCAACATAATCAAAGTCGGCGGAGCTTCACGAATCACATTCCATGCAATCGCGACCTCGCTGTATGTAATACACTTTAATTAACTCTTGACATTTTGTAATTACCTATTGTAGTTTTCTAGTTTCACACGTGTGTGATGAGAAAACTACAATAAAATCAAATTCAAATCTGAATTTGAGAAATGTTACCTACTCTCTCTTCTCCAAAAACATTTTGTTGAGCAAGCTACCTTTTTGGCATTACAAGAGGTTATGTAATTTAAAATTTTCCTATATGGAATTAACCCAGTGGCTAGTCCACTATACACACTATAATCTCCAAGACATTATAATAAGGCCCTGGGGCTTTTCTTTTTATTATATAGAAAGTGATGGTGGTCTCATCCATCAGATTAAAAGCGACTTTAATTGGATACTTTTCTATACGTTTTGCGTAGGATTTGAACTGTCTATTATAATGCAAGCCGCAAGCAATAGCGCAAACATTATATTCTATTATAACCATGTACCTAGATAGTAACTCAAAAGTCTACCTAAATAGTGTATGTAACAGTAATGTGTCGTCATATTTAATGTCGTTTAAAGGACTCTATGGCCAACGTAATATAATTTAATTCTTAAATTAAATGCCACAGTTTTAAAACAGAGAAAATATTTTGAAGATAGCTTTATTTTAAATTACTCATCAGATAGATCAGTTGATTTGAATGAATTGATTCACAGAAATGCTATAGTACCCGAATTTATTTAGAAATTCACGAGAAGTACGAAATTACTGATATTGACGTGATAATTTGAAAAACGAACTACGGAAACACATATATCTAGGTTAACTACCAATACTTTGGAACCTTAAAATAAAATGACACATTTTTGTCAGACCTTGTATATGCAGACGCATAAAAACTCATGAATTCCCAGACTTTTCTCCAAGAAAACCGCTTTATTTTATTTCATTTCACAACGCTAAATCAATTTTCCAAAAAAGGTCAACAAATTCGTCCACATTTTTACTGTGCTCTCTTAATCACGGCCGCCTGTATTTGCTATCACGCGTCGGGATTAACACTTGAAATGCAAATAGGGCCACGTTAAAGTACACACAAGTGATATGCTCGAATTAATTATGTCTAATTTCGTATTATTGTGCGACCGTAGGATTTTAACCCCGCTTAGTATGGTTAAGCTGTGCACAATTGTTTTATTCTTATCTCGGATAGAGTAATAAGAATGATGTACATGGAATGGCTGGTGCTTTAAGATAGGAGATTCTGCAACAGACCAATGTAGAGGTGATTAGTTGATATGATGGTTTGAATTTAATCCATACTAGTATAAATGCGAGAGTAATTATTCTGTATGTTTATTAATTTTTGCATTTTCAAACCAATTATTTTAATTTTATGAAAAATTGTTAGCAATTTGGTTTACAGAATACTCCTATACTTGTTAACCTCGATGTGCAATAGATAGGATTCAAACCGACTATCTGTCGATCGCTAGTCTTATCTATTGTGTGTAGCACAATGGGCAAGCCGCTTACATTGTAGTAATATTGATGAAATATGGTATAGAAATCTATTTTAATTATACCTATACATCTAACACTAAATTGTTTCTCTGATAGCTGAGTGGTTTAAGTTGGCACCTTACCACCTGAGTGAGCACCTGAGTACCAGTATTCGCTGAGGGTTGATAATTTAAAACATTAGTTCCCAAAGTGGTCCAGGTGGACCCCCAGGGGACCACGGGAGACTCGACGGGGGTCTACATTGCCGTGACAAAAAATGGGGGTGCACAATTCGTAAGCGGGGGTCCACGAATATTCCATATTCAGTACCAGTGGTTTTGATTTCTCGATAGAGAATAACTAAAAGACAAGGTTAGCCCGTAGAGATTTGATCAAATTTTTTACTTGCATGGACTTGTTTAACTGCAGGGTGTCCACCGGAACCAGCTAAATTTTGAAAGTGGTCTTTGAAAAAAAATGTCTGGGAACCTCTGGTTTAAACTAATATGGGACGAAACATTTTAGTATTGTAGGTGTAAACCTCACTATTGGTGGGCTATAGATACTGTTATTTTAAGATATTTTTTCTTGGAACAAGAGGCAGAAAATAATTATGTACATTCATTTGACATCTACATAATTATGATGCTATTCTAAACACCTTTTTATAACGGTTGTATACTTTACAGAATGAATTCTGCCTATAAATTTAGACTACGCATATACTACGTAATTAATCGAAGCCTCTTTAACATAAAAGACAGGTATTTAGCCTAAAGAATTTCATCTCACAGCACCCACTCATAGCATTTCTATGACTACCTACTATCGAAATAGCCTTTCCTTTTTTAACACTAAGATATTAGGCATCCATCCATTATGCCTGTTATCTTAACCTTAGAAAGATAACGTGCGCCTAAGAGGCGCCCGCGAAACAGATGTATTGCTGTCTCTTTTTAACCGATGCGCGTATGTCCTTGGGTTCCCGCGCCAACTCAGTCATAGATAAACACTATCGAGGGACGACCACTGCAGTTCGGTAAGTACCACGGAAAAAAGGATGTCAAAGATCACCTGCGCCAAATGTAAGAAGACTGTATGTGGCGAACACAAAAAGATGTTTGTCACAATTGTATGTAACATTGTTTAATTTATTTATTTATTTATTTATTCGTTGGTACACCAACAGCATTACATGTTACATCTACATAATTTAGAATTTGAGACTGATATATTGTAATTTGCGACTGATATATTGTAATTTGTTACTTAGTTAGACAAAATACTATTAATGTTACCTATTTTTGTAATTTTTATATAATATAGTTCATACTACAGATACTCATCTCTAACTTTTGTTACTTTTTTAAGGGCTTATAAAATCCTACATATTTTTTTATATTGAAAAATAATAACAAACATTTTTGTTTTATTTACCTATTAATACTAAAACAATCCATTAAAGGTATAAAAAAAATTGTTAATATTTTAATTTTAAATAAATCAGTATTAAAAATTGTGCTCTCAGGCGCCTGTTTATCTTTTCGGTACTATAAATTAACATTATCTTTCTAGGGTTAATGTTAGAGCTATATAGACTTTTTTGTAAATTTATAGGCAGAATCCCTCCCCTTTCCTATCCAGAACAACGCGTGCTGGGCTCAGATGCCATCCTTACACGGTAGAGTCGATTAGAGCGCGTACCAAAAAGTTTGGGTCCTCATATCTCTGCCGAACGACCAAGGCATGGAATTCTCTGCCAAGGCACGTGTTTCCTTCTTCCTTCAATCCTGGGTTCTTTAAGCGGGGCGTGAAAAAGCATCTTCTCAGGCCGTCAAAGTAGAGACCTCAACATCGCCTCGGCTACTGTGGGGGCGATGCGGAGGCCACTGCTCTTAGACCACACGACTGCTTACCATCAGGTGGAGTGTGGTTATTTTGACGAGCAAAATAAAAAAAAAAAAAAAAAAAAAACTACAGTAAAGTTTTTTTTTATAATACTACTCTCGCACTATGTATAATTCCTGTGTCCCAGGGGACTTTACACACATTCAAACAACGTACACAGAGAATACCCAGACTCGGAACAACCATTTGTGGATCTCACAATTTTTTATCCTGTGTGGGGCACAACACTCGGCGCTGCACAAGTAACTGGTGAGTAACTGTAGATTTCGACTTTGACTTTTGTAACACCAAGACGTAACTTGCACGTAGCCGATTCTGCAAGATATCACTGTCAGCTGACAGATAAGCAGAGCCTCCTTAAAGAGCTCCAAAGACTTTACTCGCTGAAACACGATTCAAGGTTATTTGGCTATGAACTTCTAAAAGATGAAGGTGATTGACATTCGATGTTCTGAAGGTTGTAGAAAGGATTCTACTGTGGATAGATTAAATTATGTATAGATAGATTTATGTAGATTAAAATTGCCGCTTACATAATACAATTTAAATAAATACTTGCAGCATGATGACTCGGGTTCGATTTCTAAGTGCAGCGATTTCTAAACAATGCGTAATTGGATTTTTTGACAAGATATTCTGAGTAGCAGCATGGAGTCTGGAACTGTATTCTTTTTATGGTAAGTGATTACCGTCGCCCATGGACACCTGCAACACCAGAGGAGGCGCAAGTGCGTTGCCGGCCTTTTAAATTTGCCTCCTCCCCTGGGGAGGCAGGGAGGGGTTAGGCTTCCGGTACCCTCACTCACTCGACGAAATACAACGCAAGCGCTATTTCACGCCGGTTTTTTGTGAGGCCGTGGTATCACTCCGGTCGAGCCGGCCCATTATATATAATAATAATATTCCATCACTTACACACAACACCATCTAGCCCAAACTAAGCAGAGCTTGTACTATGGGTACTAGACAATGGATAAACATACATGTATACTTTTTTTTTTGTAAATACATACATATTATGCATAGAGACACCCAGACCAAGACAAACATCCATGTTCATGCACACAAATGTTTGACTTGTGCGGGAATCGAACCCGCGACCTCAGGCGTGGCAGTCGGTTACACTAACCACTACGCCATCGAGGCCGTCGAATTCGTGCCTAAGCATGGTTCTCTCACCGTGAATCCGCAGAAAAAAATGTATCTGCTGAACGGCAATAGGCTCGCTAAATTACGTGAGAATTAAAACCTTAGCTGGCAGATTGTATGTGTAACATACTTCTGCCTCTCCATTGGGTATATCGGCGTGAATCTATACTAATATTATAAAGCTAAATAGTTTGTTTGTTTGGTTCAACGCGCTAATCTGAGGAAATACTGTTACGACTTGAAAAAGTATATCGAGGAAGGCTATATAATATCCAGCTATAACCAATAGGAGCGGAGCATCAATGAAAAATATTGCAAAGTCGGGGCAAATTCTCTTATGTAAAGCGGACGGAGTTGCGCGGGTCAGTTAGTGTATGTATGTATGTAAAGATACACGCAACGAAACCAATATGTAAATTACATAATGTGACTTACGAAGCCGTGCGAAGCAGGGGCGCGTCCCTAGTATTTAAATAAGCATCAAAATGCTTGCAATAATTATACCCAATTAAATTTAATTAAAATAACAACTTATCACAAGTCGCATTTGTATCTAAATGAAAAATCTACATTTTAATTAACTTAACGATGCTATTTTTAATTTATGACCTTCATAAACTCGGTTGTTATCGTCATATCAGTTGGTAGATGCCACTGTTGCATAGGAAACATTACCAATGAGAGCTTATAATATTTCAACAAATTGGTTGCCAACGAAATTTTGATGAAAAAACGACTACTTTTTTTTGTTAGGCTCTTGGTATGTTACATCCCTGGACAAAGGGTTTTTCCTTGGATTTCCAATACGCTCTGGTATTAGCTATCGACTTCTTCTTCTTCTTTTCATGTGGTTAGTGGCCAACCAAGCCGCCCATAGGCCTCTGACATGGCTTAACGACTGCTGTCAATTTGTCAACAACCGGGACCGACTTTTTACGTGCCTTCCGAAGTACGGAGACGCTCAGATTAAATACCACTAACTACACCCATCTATAGACTAACCGCACCCAACGTTGCTTAACCTCGCTAATCGTTTACCGTTCAGTGAGTGCAACTGGCTATGGCCCCTGCAAGTACCTTTCAAAGCCTCTAAGTCAACCCGCTTTCTCTTTAAGTCTCCCCCTTCGCCGTCGATTGTCTTGTGGTATCTAATTACCTCTTCGGGTAGACATATACCTTTATTAAATACTAGATTTTGCTTGCGGCTTCGCCCGCGTAAATGTAGGTTAGTTTAGTAATTTCTAGGTGGAGGTACTCTGTGCCCTTTTCTGTTCCCCTGACAACGTGTATGCTAAATTTTATGATTATCGGTCGAGTAGTTAAGGCGTGAAAGCGTAACAAACAAACAAACAAATAAACAAACTAACATTCGCATTTATAATATTAGTTAGGATAGTTAGGACTAGCTTTTGCCTGCAGCTTCACTTGGGAACAGTATTTTTTACTGGATGAAAGGTGCCCTTTTCTCTTCTTATGACAACGTGTATTCTAAATTTTATGATGATCGGTCGAGTAGTTAACATGGAAAAGCTTAAAAAACAAACAAAAAATTCACATTCGCATTTATAATATTAGTTACGATAATACTGAATTTCTATATTAAAAATATATTTTCATTTATATTGTGGTACTACTTAATAATTAATTTAAATCGTATATATCTTTAATTTTTAATTTTTTTTATTTATCTAATTATATTTTTATTTTTTTTTATCCGTAATCTCTGCCTACCCCTCTGGGAAACAGGCGTGAATCTATGTATGTATGTATGTATATATTTTTATATAGTTTGACAATTTTAACAATACTGACAGATACAAGGCAAAATTATTAATTACCTTTATAAAAGTAATGAATTTTTTATGTTGAAGATACTATTTTATATATCATTCTATAACGATTGCCATTCAATACGTCATCATTGAATGTCAACTCATGTTGACATCTGTTCTAATGGCATTTGCCACCCGTTGCTCAAGGTTTCAAAAGTCCATGGCTATCTTTTAGCCAATTATTTTGAACCTTCGTAATATTGCTGAGCCGTAATTATCGAGAACTACTGCATATGACTGATAAGGACTGTTATACGTTATTAACCACATAACTACCAATTCTTATTGTGATATTAATCCCTATGCCCAGATGTAGCGAAAATGGAGTAGGTATAAGTGAAAGGACAAATTATTTGTTGACGAGACGAATGAGCCATTTAAAGAATATCATCAATTATTATTTATTGATACTTTGTAAGTGATTTGGTTTTATTTCATTTCAAGGAATCAGATTTGTAACTTTTACGTGTACTTGTTATCTCTTCGTAACTTAAGTCAAGATATCCTAATCCTAACCAGTAATATTTTAAAAGCGAAAATGAGTTTGTTTGTTACCTTTTCACGCCTAAACCACTAAACCGATCATCCTGAAATTTTGCATATACGTTGTCAGGTGTATAGAAACGGACATAGGCTACCTTTCATCCCGAAAAAAATTACTGTTCTCAAGGAAAACAACAATAACGTTCTTATGATAATAGATGGCGCCACGTGTCTTTCGAATCATGATTGAATTCTATTATTACAAGCAGAGTACAACCCGAATTGATTGTGAAATTCTAAATTAATGCGAGCGAAGCCACGGGCAAAAGCTAGTATAGAATAAAGATACAATTTATTACAGATCTTTTTATTTGTCATTTTTCAAAACTAATTGTCACACAGCCACAGAAAAAAGTACGACATTGCTAAAAGTCAAAATTTATGTAATGAATTTATCTAATAGCCATGACATAAATTATGTGAATTTTCATGGTTTATTTAACGATGTTTATCCCGCGAGTTATATATAAAATAAGTTCAAAAGTTATTGAATGATCGTATTTATTAGGCAGTGCTGGTATATTTTAAATACAATTTAATAGCATAACAATAAAATACGGTTACTGCCGAAATGGTTTTGAATTAGGGCGTTACTTATAATATCGACATCTGAAGCCCCATTATAAGGAAAACGAAGATATACTCGCAAAAGTAAAATCCAATTTTCCAGTTGGACACTTATTCTTTTTCGCTGACTTAATAGTAAAAAAGTAATCAAAAGTAGATAAGTCACATCGATATTGTATTGTATACGTTCTGGATTTTGCTAAGTAATATAAATTGTTACTCAGATTTTAGCAGCCAATTAATTTGAAATACAATCCAATGACGCAGCGATATTGCGACTGCCGTGCGTAAAGTCTCGGGTTTATTGTTTTATCATGTAACATACATGATCTTATCTTATGTGGGGGCCAGTCAGTGTAGACCGGCGACACTTCGACCCAGTGGGATCTTTTGTGTCGACACTCTCCCAATAACGACTGTCATAGATGTTCATGGCAACCGGGACCGACGGCTTAACGTGCTCTCCGAGGCACGGAGCAGCCGATAATTGTCAATCAATACACACATAATTTCGAAAAGTCATATAACTTCCGAAAGTCAGAAGTGCGCGACGTGGGTTCGAACCCGAGACCCTCTGCATTGCAGTCTGTTGGTCTCCCCACTGAGCTATCGCTGCTCGTTAACATACATGATAAAACACATCTCAATTAGTACGATTCCTTAATTTATTTTTAATTATAATTGTTTTAGTGATATGTCGGTGGTGTAACTTTATTTAAATAAATTTCCATTTAACGGTTCAAAAATTTACCCTCCCCAAAAGATAGCTGATAATATATATGCTTAATTATGCGGGTTGATTGGTAAATCTTGTGGGAGTTGGGAGATCCCACATACGATGGCAAAGTGGAAAATGTATATTCTTTTAGATATTCCTTTATAACGACACAGATGTAAAGCATATGTCAACCAGCAGACCGATGTCTATGAAGATCTTAGACACAGATGAATATTGTTCGAATATCTATATAAATTAAGAGTCGGCTCTTCTACCGCCCTTTTACCCAATTTCTTACAGGTCAGAGTAAATTCTATTAATTAAAAGCTAGACTCATATTGTGCCAATGTTCATCATCTTTTTCAAATTAAAAGTATCTTAGACGATTGCACGGATGGCGAAGTGGTTTAAGTGATAGCTTCGCCACTGTCAGAGCGCTAAATAAGAAAAAATAATAACGTTATTTAAAATAATAACGTTATTTCGCCACTGTCAGAGCGCTAAATAAGAAAAAATAATAACGTTATTTAAAATAATAACGTTATTTCGCCGCTGTCAGAGCGCTAAATAAGAAAAAATAATAACGTTATTTAAAGTCTGGTTGATAATATTTGTGTCCGTTCTTTCAATGTTATTTAAGTTTCCTACGACATTGACTTCGTTCGCGTGGATTTCACGGGCTATTCTACGCCGGTAGATCATGGAATCCTCTTTATTTCGATAAAAAGTATTCTATGTATCTATCCAGGCCATATCCAGGACATTTTTTGTGGCAAGCTCAAACTAGATTGAGTAACAAACTTCCAAATCTCTAAACATCGTCACAGACTTCCACATTTATAATATCACTAGTTTTCACCCGCGGCTTCGCTCGCGTAAATGTAGGTTAGGTTAGGTTCTCTTCATGCTGGGGAGTCCCACACGTCCCGCCGGTGCCGTCCCCTAGCCGGCGGATAATGCATCAAGCATTTTTCCTGGATACCAAAAAAAAAAAGGTTATGCAACAGTTATTGTTTCTGGATGAAAGGTACCCTATGTCCTGTTCTGTACCCCTGACAACGTGTATGCAAAATTTCATGTTGATCGGTTGAGTAGTTAAGGCGTGAAAGCGTAACAAACAAACAAACTCATTTTCGCATTTATAATATTACTTAGGAAGTTAGGATACCATTAGACCCTTCACATAAAAATGAGTGATCATTATTATTATTACTGCTAACTCTTCCGCAGATACCAGGTACGCAAATACGAGTAAATATACTCCTATATGCGTAACATTATTTACACACGGCTATACCTTCATTTATGCTTTATGGGGCAATCAAAGCCCCAAACGGCTGCTATGCCCCGGGCTACGGTATTCACGGGTTCAAAGCTAGCTTTATGGACACCATACACTTTGAAACGAAATAATGTAACCGGTACAAATCAAACATACGTGTTGTACCGAGTTGTACCTGCAGCAAATGTTACTGCGGTTAAAGGTATGGTTTGCTTAGCGTTTGTTGTTTCTCAAAGGGTCTATTTGCTGGTAACTTGGTTTGGTGTAGGAACACATGAAGCTTGCAAGAATCTGTGAATATACTGGAGATATTACTTATCAAGACAGCAATGAACAGAAATTATTCTGCTAGTAGCAATCCTTCGAGAACAGTACTTCTTTTTTTTTGGATCAAAAGTACTTTATATTCTTTGTTCAGGCAATCATTATGAAATTTCGTAATTTCGCAAATTACATGATGATCGATCACTTAATAAGGCGTAAGAATGTAATAAACAAACAAACTTACCTTTTCATTTATAATATTTGTTATTCATTTATTTTTAGGTACACAAAACAGAACAAAGTACAAGTAGGTTTGAAAATAAATACATATTACAGTTATGTTCTAAACTAAGTTCCTAACTATGTGTACACTACATGATCACAATGGACTGTATTGGTAACGATAAAATGACGTTATGAACGTGAATTATCTATATAAAATAAAATAAAAAATAATTATTTTTAACACAAATTGCGGATAAAACATAAAGAAAAGAAAAAAAAATGTGAGTCGTACCAATACTCAGCAATTATACCATTATACATTAGACATAACATGTTTAACATTACTTTTAAATTTTGCGAATCGGCTATTGAATATGTCCAAAGTGTTATGATCTGATAATAAATCATTGTACAGTCGACACATCCGTACCATCGGGTTGTAAAATGAAATTTTATTAATGTGCACATTTAGAATAAAACTTTTAAGGTGGGGATGACGTGATCTAAACCTAGTGTTAAAGTTAATAAGAGACAACAAATCAGGGCAATCTATTGCAGCATGGATTATTTTGTGAAGACACAACAGATCAGTGCTCGCACGGCGTGATTCCAAAGACAGCATCTTGAACTTATCTAGTTTTCCTTATATGTTTGTAGCTCGTGGTTAAGATGAAATGTTAGGATTAGGATTTTTTTTTTTTTTTATGGCATAGGGGGGCAAACGAGCAGACGGATCACCTGATAGTAAGCGATAACCACCGCCCATGGACACCCGCAACCCTAAAGGAGTTACAAGTGCGTTGCCAGCCCTTTAAAAAGGAATGAAGGAGGGAAAGGGCAAAAGAAAGGATAGGAAAGGGATCGGGATAACTAGGCCTCCGGCTCTCTCACTCACCGATACGAAACGCAACAGTACAGGTACCGTTACTTCACGCCGGTATTCTGTGAGAGGGTAGTACTACCCCGGTCGATCCGGCCCATTCATGCTGAAACCAGCGAAGATCTACTTACCTAGACTCATAGATGAGGTACTATTCTGACCGACAATCCAGTTTGTTATATTAATGTAACGATGCAGTATCGTTGCAGTTAACCGATAAAGAAATCCAAATGAAACATTGATAATTATTGGAATGCTAATCTTTGAGATTAATTATACACGGAATGACAGAAGTTTTGAATATTTGTTATATATTTATTTATATAATTTTATAATCATAAACGTACATAATTAATTAAATCCCTCTACAGGAAACGACAAGCGTAAGAATACCTAGTAAACATGTACACAGACAAAGGAAAAAAAAACTATCTCTATTTATCTATTAAAGTGTGGATGTTGAAAATTTCTACAAGCTCATGCCCCATCCAAAATATAAAAAGCTAATTTTATACCTGTCACGTAATCGACTCGCGGCGCACGGCTGCGTGTGCGGCGAGCTAGATGGTGGCATCACTAGTCCCCCTCCGAGCGGCGGCGGCCTATATATAGTGGATCGCGCCCTGGTGGAGGCCTTCTTCCTTCCGCTGAGCTGCACATCAAGTTAAGTGGTTCTTCCTAATAAGAACCACGTAGGAAGCCTTTGTGAACCACGCCCTGATTTCTATTAATTGTATAGCTTGCTTTAAGTGTGTTCTATACTCATTGTTAATAAAAGTGTTAATTGCTCTAATATCTTTGAATCATCTCTGCTTAAAGTAACCTCAAGACACCACGCCCCTACAGCGTGGCTTGTCGTCTTCCTAACTAAAGCTTAAAGGTCACATACCCTTATCCCGCACAGGCGTAAATAGCCAATTATCGCACCAGATGTAATGCTTAATTCTAAATTGCTAGGTCAGATATGACAATCCTTAGAGCAAATTGTAAAAACGGCCTCGATGGCATAGTGGTTAGTGTAACCGACTGCCACGCATGAGGTCGCGGGTTCGATTCCCGCACAAGTCAAACATTTGTGTGCATGAACATGGATGTTTGGCTTGGTCTGGGTGTACTTATAATATGTATGTATTTACAAAAAAAAAAGAATATATGTATGTTTATCCATTAGCTAGATGGTGTTGTGTGTATGTGATAGAATATAATTTAAAAAATAAAAAATTTAGCAACCACTCTATTTTAGGCCCATGTGGGTATCGAACTTATATTATGAAACCACTATTATACTGTCACACACGACAACCTATGTATATACATGTGTACGACTTATTTACAAAAAGAAGCCTTATCTTTATCCATCTATTAAAGAATGCATGATAAAAATCTCTACAATCTCTTTCCCCATTCTCACAAGATATACAAAGCTGATAGTTTTCGATGCTTACGTCAGTACGTAATGCCATTTTCTCCGTGACACTTTACTACATATTATAATACATAATAGTACCGCTGTTTTTCTATATGGCAACCGTATACCAAGTCTTGGGATTAATAATATTCTTATAACAACTTTGGCAAAAGCTCCAACCCATTCATAGTTCAACTACCTAAGCAACCAAATATGCTAGAGTGTTGCTAAGGCCTAGGTCTGACTAGGTTAAGGTTTTGTAACAAACCATTAAGTTATGTAATATAACCATGGAAAATGGCAATCCGTAGTCTCTGCCTACCTCTCTGGGAAACAGGCGTGAATCCATGTATGTATGTGTGTGTAATATAACTAGTAAGTAATGTAAGTTATGTATTATTAGATTTAGCCGGCGGCTTCACTCGCTTAAATGTAGGGTAGCGTAGGTTAGATTAGGACCAGTAGGTACTGCCCCCTAAAAACCAACCACACGTCCTGATCGACCATCTGATCACGTGGGGGGCGGACACACGATTGAGAAATTACTGGCGTGGCTAACGTGGCACTGGTCCGCAAGGATCATTAGGCCGGGCGGTTGCTTAGGCATCCTGCCCAGTCAGGCGGTCTTGGGGCGGGTGGAACGGTCCCGCATGGACCCCCATCCAGCCCAACCCGTAATCCTGAATTGACAGGACCGGGGGCCTTTGGGCTGCGAGGAAGAAAACTATAAAAATTACCCAAAGCTCAAGTTTGTGGTGGCCCGGCGAGGGGCTGTATGGCTGGGGGGAACCCAGCCATTAGGGCCACCAAAAACTTCTATGATGTCGGTTAAAAATGGAAAACTACCCGAGGAGGGTACCGGGTGCTTGGCGCCCGGAGAATCCCTCACGGAGCTTTCCAGCTCCGTCTGCCCCTCGTATTCTGGGGGGGCAACCAGCATCCAAGCGTTGTGCCGCGCGACATATCGGGCACGGAGTATTCCGCGGAGTCAGATACTGACTCTGCGATGCGAGCCGTCTTGGGCCCTGAGCCGGTAAAGACGATTACAGTGGAAGGGAAACGCAAGCGCGTGCTGCGGCGAGTCGAGTCCGATACCGAGGCAGAGTCGAGCGCTGCGCCCACTGCCAAAGTCGGCACAGCCCGAAGGGGCCGAGGCCGACCTAAGACTCCGGTTCCGTACATCGGACCGGCAAGAGCAGCTGAGCTCGCTGCCGAAAAACGCGTGGCGGCAGAGCTGTGCGCGGAAGATGAGGTGGCGCAGCTGGCGCTGAAAATTTGCTCACCGGCTACATCGATGGCGGATGCAGTCCAGCGTGCCCGTGACGGTGCTGAGATCGTCGCAAAGGTGGCGGTGAAATCGCGCAATCTTAAGGGCACTTTCAAGCGCCACCTAAAAGAGGCAGCGGCTGCCTCTGTGGAGTCGGTTGAGTTCCTCGCCGGAGCGCTGGAGCGACTCCAGGCTGAGGTAGCAGAGCTGCGCAAAGAAATGGTGCAGCTTAGAGCTAAAACCCGGAGAGGGCAGGCGCCAAAAGAGACGTCCAGACAAATACAGAAGCCCTCGAACGAGCAGCTGGAATTCCAGGCGTCTATGTTTAGATACATAGATGACCGTTTCGAGGGCCGCAACGATCGCCTCCTTCCGGCACCCAGCTACCGGTCACGGTTGGGGCTTGCGCCGCCAGCGACTGTCACCGTCGCCGCTAACTCCGCAAACCGTAAGGCTGCACCAGCGCCGACACCGACAACAGCTCGGGCTAGAGTCCAAGAGTTCCCGCCGCTTGCAGTGACCAGTATGCCTCCGCCCACGCAGAAGGCGCCGCAGCAGCGTCGACCTGCGACGGCTCAAAAGTCAGCTGCGCTAGCCCAAACATCCGGCCCCTCTACGTCTGCCCCCCAAGAGTGGCAGACTGTGGGGAAAGGGAAAGCAAGAACAGAAATGCCGTCGATAATGCCGCCGCTAGGGCTGCTGCTGCTGCGGCTTCTACCAGCCAGGCCGTTCCCGCTGCAAAAAGCGGGTCGAAAAAGAGGAGGCGACGGAGGCGGAACAAACTTCGCACCCCGAAGGCAGCTGCTGTGGTTATTACGGTGCTGCCTGAGGCGGCAGAACGTGGCCTTACATATAAGGACGTCTTGTCGGCCGCCAGGCGTGACCTTAGCGTCCACGAAATTGCTATCGAGGGCGCCAGGATACGTCTCGCCCACACGGGAGCTCGGATCCTTGAACTCCCGGGCGCTAAAGGTGAAGAGGCGGCTGATATTATAGCCGCGAAGCTGCGAAGCTTGTTTCCGGAGATGGATGGCGTCCGAGTCGCTAGGCCGGTGAAGTGCGCGGATATGCGCATCTCTGGCCTGGACGACTCCGTGTCCGAAGAGGACGTCCGGTCTGCTATTAGCGTGCGGAGTGGATGTGCTGCGGACATGGTTAAGGTGGGCGCCATCCATCCCGGTCCTGGAGGGGTTGGAGCCGTATGGACTCAATGCCCTGTCGCGGCCGCCAAACAGTTGGCAGCCGCTGGGAGGATCCTCGTGGGCTGGAGTTCGGCTAGGGTGACAATTCTAGATCCTCGGCCCATGGGATGCTATAAGTATGGAGGAGCGTGTCACGCCCGCTTGAGGTGCCCCAGTAGCATCGACTGCAGCGATGCTTGTTATCGCTGCGGTGAAAAGGGGCACATCCCGAAGAACTGCGAGGCCACCCCGCACTGCCCCGCGTGTGCGGAAGCCAAGCGCCCTACCGACCACTTGACAGGCGGCGGGGCGTGCAAGACCCCGGCCACAAAGCCCATAGCGAGTGTGAGCAGTCAAGCGACCCCAGCTGCTCCGCGTATTGATCGACCGCCCTCAACGGTGGAGGAGGACATGTCATCGTAGTCATGGACCAAGAACATGACTACCACCTCCTCTAGGCGAACCTCAACCACTCCGCCCAAGCGCAGGACTTACTCCTGCAGTCCATGGCGGAGTGGTCGATTGGTGTAGCCGTAGATGCGGAGCCGTATTATATCCCTCCCTGTCCCAATTGGGTAGGTGATCGGGACAGCTCCGTGGCGGTCGTCAGCTCCACGGCATCGCACTCCCCTCCCCTCTCTGTCAAAGAAAGGGGACCGGGATATGTCGCTGTCGCATGGGGAGAGGTTACAATCTTTGGTGTGTACTTCTCCCCTAATCGGAGTCTGACAGACTTCGAGGCCTTCCTTAACAATTTGGAGGCCTCGATACGGCGGATGTCATCTAGCCGCATCCTTGTGATGGGGGACTTTAATGCAAAGTCGACTGCATGGGGCTCCCCACGCACGGATGTCCGAGGAGAGGCGGTCCAGGAGTGGGCTAATGCGACGGGCCTCTGTTTACTAAACAGAGGTACCGCTTATACGTACCGTCGCAGCAGGGGGGTCGATAGTGCACCTTTCGTTCGCTACCCCTGCCCTCGCCGCACGCGTAGGTGGCTGGCGTGTCCTGGAGGGGGTTGAGACTCTATCGGACCATTTGTACATCCGTTTAGAGGACGCCCTCCTCCGGGAAACCAGTAGGGGTCATCGCCCGCTGGCGGGCGGAACTCCTCGCTTTCCGCGATGGGCCTTGGGATGGCTGAATCGGGATCTATTAGAAGAGGCAGCCATTGTACAAGCATGGCTGTCTCCTGCACCTTCGTCCGGGGAGATAGATGCCGGGGCTGTCCGCTTTCGCGACAGCCTCCAAGCTGTTTGTGATGCGGCCATGCCCCGTGTGCGACACAAGACCCTAAGGACGGGGGTCTACTGGTGGTCCCAGGAGCTGGCAGACCTTCGTGCGGCGTGCATCCGTGCACGAAGGTCTTACACTCGCAGCCGTCGCCGTCGCCGTCGCCACCGTGATGAATTAGAGGAGGGCCGACTGTATGAGACGTATCGCGGTGCGAAAGAGTCTCTTCAGTTGGCCATCTGCTGCGCCAAAGAGCGGGCGAGGGAGGAGATGATGGAGGGTCTTGACCGTGACCCCTGGGAGCGCCCATACCGCGCGGTGCTAAATAAGCTTCGCACGCGGGGCCCTCCTCTTACGGAGACCCTTCAGCCCAACTTTCTCTCCCAGGTGGTCGAGGCACTCTTTCCTGGCCGGGAAGAGCACGTGCCCCCGATAATGGCTCCAATGAGACCAATATCGGGAGCCGTTTTCTATTGTGCCCCCGGTTACAGACGCGGAGATGGGGGCAGTTCTCTTGTGGATCCGCTCCAAGAGAACTGCACCCGGACCTGATGATGTACCTGCGCGAGCCCTCGCGCTGGCCCTCGAGTGTTGCTGGACGAGGCTACCCGCATCGCCCAG
Organism: Catocala sponsa; assembly: GCA_963564715.1. NCBI lineage: Eukaryota > Metazoa > Arthropoda > Insecta > Lepidoptera > Erebidae > Catocala > Catocala sponsa. The sequence continues at coordinate 7,323,200 of OY751337.1, forward strand.
CATTTAAGTACGGTTGGTCCCGACTTGTCAGACGCCCAGTTTGGATTTCGTTAGGGGCGTTCGACGGTCGGGGCTGTTATGTGCCTGAAGGCCGCGGCTGAGGAGGCGGTCACCGGTGGCGATGTGCTGTTGGCGGTGTCCTTGGACATCGCCAACGCTTTTAACAGTCTGCCATTCAGCTGTCCGGAAGGCGCTCCGATATCATGGAGTGCCCTTGTATCTGGAGCAGCTGGTGGCAGACTACCTGAGAGGAAGGAGTGTTCTCCTTGAAGTTAGGGGTGAAGTTTGGCGGCGACCCATGTCGTGCGGTGTCCCACAGGGCTCTGTTCTTGGTCCGCTCCTGTGGGACATCGGTTTTGACTGGGCCCTGCGTGGTGCCCTCCCCCCGGGCTGAACGTCATCAGCTATGCTGACGACACTCTCGTCACAGCCCGGGAGGGTAACTTCGAGGAGGCGGCCCGCCTGGCCAATATGGGGGTCTCCCAGGTGGTCGGGCGTATTGAGGCGCTAGGTTTGCGGGTGGCTCTTTCCAAAACGGAGGCCCTAGTTTTTCATGGGCCCCGTCTCAAGCCACCTAGCGGCGCCTCGATAGTGGTGGGCTCGGTTCGTGTCCCAGCCAAGGCCCATATGAGGTACTTGGGCCTGGTACTGGAAGGGCGATGGCGCTTCGACGAGCACTTCAGCCGTCTTATTCCGAGGCTTCTCGGCGCTGCATCCGCTCTAGGGCGACTCTTGCCGAATTTGGGCGGGCCCAGCGTCGGCTGTCGGTGGCTCTACGCGGGGGTTGTCCGGTCGATGGCACTTTACGGCGCACCGGTGTGGGTGGACTCCCTGACCGCCCAGTGTAGAACTCTCTTGCGGAGACCGCAGAGAGTCATGGCGGTCAGGATCATACGCGGATACCGCACGGCGTCTGCTGACGCAGCCTGCGCATTGGCCGGAACTCCCCCGTGGGACTTGGAGGCGGAGGTGCTCGCCGAAGCATTCAAAGTTATGTCGTCGGTATGGGAGGAGACAGGTGTTCGTCCCCTCCCAGAGGTAATAAATACTACACGAAACCGAGCCCGCCAGGGCTTACTTCTAAAATGGAAGGCGCGGCTGGAGGTTCCCCTAGCCGGATTCAGAACCGTTGGGGCCCTCCAGCCGGTGTTGGAGCGGTGGGCAGGGCGGCAGCATGGGACCCTTTCCTTCCGGCTGGTGCAGGTGTTGTCAGGGCATGGTTGCTTTGGCAAGTACCTGCACACAGTCGCTCGGAGGGAACCGAGTCCCACCTGCCACCACTGCGATAGTACTGAGGACACGGCGCAGCACACGCTCGAGGTATGTCCTGCCTGGGCGGTGCAGCGCCGTGAACTCGTCGACGTTGTGGGCATCGACCTCTCGCTGCCGGCCGTGATCAAAGCCATGGTCGACAGCGAGAGGAACTGGATAGCGGTCGCATCCTTCTGCGAGGACGTTATCTCGCGGAAGGAGGCGGCGGAGCGGATCCGTGAGGAAAGCATTCTTGCGGATCCGAGCCGCCGCCGGCGGCCCGGGCGACGCAGGCGCGCGTACGCACGCCTGATGCCGCCATAGTGAAGGCTGCGGGCGGGAGAATGGGGATCTCCTGTCCGCAAGCTATTGAGTCGGAGCGACGCTCCAAGTCGTGCCGGGGCGTCGCCGAGGAGTTGTCGTCTGCACGCGTTTCTTGCGTGAGTTGGGCACTGCTGGGTGGGTCGCTGATGTAGTGTCAGATCCAGCGACTCACCCACCATCCAAGGCAGTAAGTTGGCACACCGTGGCGGGTTTAGTCGGTAGTACCCGGGAATTTCCATCTTTTCCCGGGTGAGCCCGACATAACCTCTCCGCTCCCCTTTTTGCGCGGAGAGGTATGCGTCAAGGCACACCACACGTTAAAAAAAAAAAATAGGACCGGTAGGTACTATTGCCTGGATAAAATGTACCCTATGTCTTTTTCTGTTCCCCTGACAACGTGTATGCGAAATTTAAAGATGATCGGTCGAGTAGTTAAGGCGTGTAAGCGTAACAAACAAACAAACTCACATTCGCATTTATAATACTAAGTTAGGATTAGGATAAGAATACATTGTATCACCCCTGTAAACCTATTAAGAGTACAGCAGCAGTGTATTACATGAAATGTTGGCTAAAGAAACACTACAACCATACCAAACCATTTAACTATGATAAAATAACGAACTGATAAAGTAAATTTCGTATTTGCATTATTTTTGTGGAGCAAGCAAGTCAGCAAATAGTCAGCCACAAACTATCTACCAAATAGTATTGTATCCTTTTAAATTGCCCACGCAAGCCAGGAAATTCACAACGAATTTTACCAGAATTTTTGTGGGAAAATACCCCTGGGTTTGTATTTTAATTTTCTGCCTTTTTGAGAGGGTTGCATCGAGGCGTCGGTTAGCCACAATAAAAAATGTACAATGTTACACATCCTCGTTATATATGCACGTTTACTGGAAAACTGTAATAGTTGTGCGTTCGAAATACTCGAAATATTAAGAGAAACGAAAGAGTTTTATAGAAACTTTTATTTCAGTTAACCGATTTAGAAATAAATATTTCTCGTACATTTTTGCTATTACTATTAGAGTAAAAACGGCATTACTATTAAATACTTCTAATTAAAAATCAATTGATAAATTAGCCACCACAGATAGTCATTTAACATAACTATTTTGAAAGTACCTACTGTCAAATTTCAATCTCTAGTAGACCAAAGAAGTGATAAATTGTTCATTAATTTTGGCCTTAATAGTACTCCCTTTTATTATTCTAGTAATAGTAACAAAAATATATAATATTAAAATATTTTATATTATTTTTGTATAATTAATCGTCATCTCAAACATAACTATTGCAAAACAATTTTATCTGCTATATTTGGTACTACAGACGATTTGATGAGATGCGCCAAATGTCAATATTAAGTAATAACAGGTTCAGCCTGCATCAAAAGCAAGTGAACATAAAAAAAAATGTAAGTAACTACATAACTTTAGAGGTTTAATACCTTTGAAATTGTCATTCTGTTTATACGTTTTTTGTTTTATTATTTCATTGATTTTAACATTTTAAGTAATACCACTGTAAAAAATGAGAATCATTATTGTTTTGTTTATCAACTTATATTACTGAATGTACTATTTACGCTTCTAATAATGACGTAATCCGTAGAAGACATTGGGATAAGAAACAAAAAGAAATGTCTTCGACCCATAATTGAAATATAAATAATGAAAAAATACACCACTTTAAAATCTGACTTACATTCGTAATTACATTAGCAGCATATCGAGGCACCTAATGTAGTCAAAGTCAAAGTCAAAAATCAGTTATTTACTTAGGTCACAAAGTAACATTTATGAACGTCAAAGGGGTTAGTGAGCTTGTTACATTTACTGAATTTAGATTTATGTTACTTGCAAGGTTCAGGCAAAAGGTTGAGCCTATGAGAAGATACCTGCAAGAAACTCAAGGCCACTCATTTAATTCACCATCAAATTATAATGTCAGTATTTTACAACTCATTTATATGTACCAGGTGTTGCAGTCATTATGGCATATGTCACTGTCCATACAAAACTAAATTCTAAAAATAAAGGAAAAGTTAATAATATTAGGTAAGAAGCATTTCAGGTTTGAAATAATATTTATCTGTAGTCATTTATAATAGACAGTACTATGGCATGAGGACGCATACACTTCCACTTTGTGACATATGAAAAGGTAGTTCGTGACTAAATGTAGTTGAAACAAAATTTACGTTAATACTTACAAAGTTTGTAAAAAGAAAAGAAATATACTTTAACATCACAAAATAAACACGAAGTACCTTCACATAACTAAATTGACTTTTATAATAGATACATTGTTTGAATCCTGTATGAAACAAGCAACTAGCTCCATGAGTTTTTATCATTTAGGTAATCATTGATTGAATAATAGCCCTTTCGTATAAGCTGACTTTTAACAGCACTTTTAAATTTGTACTGTAAATTGAACGATAAGTAGCAAAGCTTAAGAGCTGTATTAGCCATATTTATAACCTGCGTGACACAATTATTTATATTGATCTATATATATTGTAATAAAAAAGGCAAAGAGTTTATTTAAAACAACATGTCTACCGCATCAAAAACCAAATCTGTATGCAGAAACAGAATTTTATGCAAGTAAGTATTTAAAATTACCAGACTGACTTTATCAGGCGAAGGGAATTAACTCCATTCTGCCAGTTCAGAAAAAAAAGAAAATACTTTTTGTTTTATTCTTTCAGTACGGTTGCCAGTGGGCAGTGAAATTTTAATTAGGAAAGTTATTTTGCTTATTCTCCTTTTCTCAGTCCTTCGCTGACAATTTTGCCATTTCTATCTTAAACCTTCTTGCTCCCAACTTAAGATCCAATTTTGGGGTATGTTTATATTTTGTACCACTATAAAATTTTATCTGTTGTATTTTTAAAGGCAAACGTCAGTACGGTACGGTTTATTACGTGATGTCAATGCTTTGAAGTTTGAAGCAACTTCAAAAGGATACTTTTTGGGTATCGGGCGAACTTTAATGACTAAATAAACAAAGAGTAATATTTTTGACAAAAATGATGCAATGTGTAACCATTTTTCCTTTGAAAGAGAAAATAGGTAAACACTATGAATTCGACTTTTATATACATAATCTCACTCAAATCGCTGATGGAATAAGTATACTGGGTATATTGCAACCGCCTTCTGCTACAACTTTTTTTTTGGTCCTAAACAGGAAAACAAGTACACAATCTGATGCTAAGTAATTGCTTTGGCTTATATGTAAAGGAGACGGATTTGAGTGGGTGATTGATTTTTAAGTAAGGTTGCCTCAACTTTTGACGCATGGGTTAAGCTGTTAGTCGTCTTAGGAACTCTAGTCCCATTACTAGAACTCTTATTAACCACTCTAAGCTAGAATGCTTGTGTTAGGAGAGGATTCACGTCGCAAGTGTATGAGTGGGACTCGAACCCGTGACCTCTCGATCCAAAATCTTATGAATGCCTTATTAAGATGCCGCCGCTTAATTTATTACCAATCAGTCCATATGCATACATCTTAGTTTAACAAAGTGTTTATGCCAAATGAGGCTAATCAATCTAAGCCATAAATAGGTTTTATTGACATGTATTCATGCGTATTCGCGAAAGTAAATACTTATACGTTATGCATGTCAAGCAATCGTTATTCTATGTGTCCGTATACATTGTGTGCAAATATTCAGTGGAGAGTTTTAGGAAATGTCTATATGCAGCAATGGACTGCTTAGGCTGATGATAGTGATAATTACGACACGTTACTTAAATCGATTGAATTCAATTACCATTTTTATAAGACGTATGTATAATTGCTTCGGTGACTCGGCGGTATTGAATGCGACCGCTGTGCTATGTTGGATTCCATTGTATGCTTGGGCTAAATGTTATTGGATGTTTGAAGTGAAAACTTCTTTAGCGGCGTTGTGCACTTTTTTTGTGATGGGTAAAAAATGTTAAACTCGCGTCAGGACACGTGCCCTGATCGAAAATTCGTAAGACGGAGGGAGAATTGTCATGTTTGTGTACGATAAAGCAATTCGTGCAAAATTATTCCCTAACCATTCCAAAATATCAAAAATGCACAACGTTAATATTCAAGTTTTCACTTCTGCCGGCACTCCCGGAGTGCAACCCGTTGATTTTTTGTCTAAAAACGGATAGCATACTGGTTACGGCATACGCCTCGCTACTGATACTACGCCGTGTGTTGTGGGTTCGAATCCAACATGGCACAAAAAAATTGTGTGATTCGCAATTGATTCTCAGTTTTGAGATTCGTGTCTGACTGTTCTTTGTGTCCGTTGTTTGAATGTTTGTGAACATAGCCGCGACAAAGAAATTATACGTAGTGCGGGATTGTTGAAAAAAAAGTTCGGTACTGTACCCGGTACATGAATAGATTCATCCGTCGTACGGGGAAATTAAAATCATAAATGAGGAAATGTAGGTGTAAGACATCTCTGTCTACGTCTTCGGGGACATAGGTATAAGACTATCTAAGTACAATCGTCAAAACCACGCCCTGCAGCAGGCCAATGGTTCGCCGACTAAGCAATGGCTGGTCATTCATATGTAAGTATATAAGCATATTAAATTATAATAGAAAAATAGTTTTATATAACGAGCCAAAGACGTAGCACGGTGAGCAGTGCTCATCTTTCCTAAGGTTTCTAAGTGCATGTGACTGAAGAGATTCCACATATAATTGCATTATTGAATACGTAGTCGTATGCAAGCCTTAGAAGTACCGCTCAATTTATTTGTTGATCTATCTATTTTGCTTCTATGTAGGTATTATTGGTAACGGAATTTTACTGGTAAACCAGTTCTGCATGTTTATGCTATCGTTGCTACGGCTTGTAAAATTATGTACTGGAAATTCGGATTACTTATTACTAGTATTCATGTAAGCCCCTCTAGCTTACGAGTGGGTTCACTTCTTTAATGCATGAGGTGCGAGTCAGACTCATGAACTCTTGATTGCAAGTCGAAAGCGTTGACCATTTATAATAGTAATAATTTATTTATTTTAATATTTTTTTACAATTACATCTTACTTTACTTTATATGTAGTCACCCCCTTTCCCCCATCCCGCTCTTTCTCCTTCCCACTTCCTATCCTAAAGGGTCGGCAACGCGCAAGTGATGCCTCTGGTGTCGCAGGCGTCCATAGGCTACGGTGACCACTTATCATTAGGTGGGCCGTATGCTTGTTTGCCACCTTAGTTGTATAAAAAAATAAAAAAGAAGATATATGGTACATTTATAGATATTTGCCAGAAAATGTTATAGTTGACTCTTAAAACTCATAACGAAGACATAAACATTCATAAAAATATATTCAATAAAAATATCAACCCTTTATATAAACTGTCCGACCGATGAGCACGGGCCTCTTCTCAGTGTGAGAAGGGTTAGGCCATAGTCCACCACGCTGACCCAGTGCGGATTGGCAGAATATTATAGAGCATTCCTCATAATGTTTTCTTTCACCGTTAAGGCGAGCGATAATTAAACACATAACATCGAAAAGTCAGAGGCTTACTTGGGAACGAACTCGAGGACTTTGCGTAGCATTGAAATAAATTCAATTATGAGTGGAAATTCACAGATGGTTTCTAAAAAGTGACCGTGTTTTTCGTGCTTGTATCTTCTAATAGGCTTAAACTAAATGTAAATTCAGTAAAGTCACTAACTCATTCAGACGTGTCATTTTGTGACCGAGATTAATAAATCATTTTTCGCTTTATAGAAATATGGCTTAGTACCTATAGAATTTAGATCAATGACTATTAGTAATAATAATTTATACCTCAGCTCCTCTCGAAAAGAACTCAAAACTGATAGTTTTATCCTGTAGTTTACTTGATATTGATTTGTAAAGGTCAAAGGCAGGTAGATTCTCGAAGGAATAAAAGATTTTCTAGACCTTGAAACTAACTGCTTGGTGGCGCAGCGGCATTAAAAGCGACTGCTGTTCATGAAATCGCAAATTCGATTGCTAAGTTTTTCTGTTCAGAAATTTTTAGTAGCAGAGCGGAGTCTAGGAGTGTGCTATGTAGACGGCCATAGGCTCACCTCCTATTAGGAAACTAATCAAAATCAAAAATATGTTTATTCATGTAGGTCACGAAGTAACACTTATGGCCTTCAAAGTTACACTTATTAAGAGGATACACTGAAAAAATGCACTAACTTTCATCGAATAGTATAGGACTATGAGAAGACCAATTAATCTAGAATTTTGATATAGGTAAATTGATGTCTTTAACTAGAATTGCCTAGCTCAAAAACACGATATTGTGATTTTGGCTCGATCATAATTATTTTCGAAAACACCTCTGAAAAATTACTATTTTTGAAATTACAAGGAAGTTACATTATCATTATGCTTAGGAATTACTCAAATATTATATTCGTAACATCAATATTAGTAATTTGCTAGCTCATTATTTCCATAACTAAAACCAATAATTTTTCGTTTTAAGATTTTAACAATTTCTAAGCGCTCTCGATCATTGCGGGCGCATCGCAATTTTAGACCTTATGACCGCTCTTTAACGATTGATACACAATGAGTGTCAATGAGTACGGGTGGTAATTTGCGCGATGTCCCCTTAATATGAATTTACATTTATCTGTTACTACGTTCAGCAAAGCAAGGACGTAGAACCAATGAGAAGAAAGTCTTAAAAAATTTGGTGGTGAAATGTTGGTATAACATAAAGGCCTCACGTTTATGTCATTAGGGATATAAACGTGACACACCGGACAGCTTACAGTATTGATATGGGTTCAATAGTCATTACAATATTCTAACAGCTACTAACAGACTAGCTTAATACCTATGACGTAATATGTCTGGGTAGTGGCGTATTTATTTCATTCTCTTCTCCCTAGCCTTTATTATTCCCAAGTCATTTGGGGTCGACTTTCTAGTCTAACGGGATTTGACTGGATATCAGTTTTTACACGGAGCGGCTGCCACCTGACCTCCGCAACCCGAAGGCTAACGATACCCTGGCTAGACCAGTGTCAGGATATTAGAGGGCACTCACTGACTTCCCAATAACGACTGCCATAGATGTTCATGGCAGCCGAGACCGACGGCTTAACGTGCTCTCCGAGGCACGGAGCAGGCGATAATAATTGTCGATCAATACGCACATAATTTCTAAAAGTCATATAATTTCCGAAAGTCAGAGGTGCGCAACGTGGGTTTAAACCGGAGATCCTCTGCATTGCAGTCTGTTGGTCTCCCCACTAAGCAATCGCTGCTTGCTTATTAAGTCAAGTGTCGAGCAGACATACCTTTGTCCGTTTGTGTATTGTTTGAACAATGAATTTTTTATTTTTTTTTCCGTGTTTCCCCTTGACACTCAAGAAGCTAACTGATAAATTATTCCTAGTGCCAACAATAATCTTTCTATACTAGTTATATTCAAACAATGGCCATAACGATCACCCCGGCTTGGAACAACCATTCAGTGTGGACTAGGAATTATTCGTTTGTCTAGATTAATTTCATTGTCTTCTATATTACTAGCTTTTGCCTGCAGATTTACTCGCTCGTAAACACTCTTTTTTCTGGATGAAAAGTAATGTAGGTACTTTTAGGTACGCTTGACAACGTGTATGCGAAATCTCACGAAAATCGGTCCAGTAGATAAGGCGAGAAAACCTAACAAACTTACATTCGCATTCATAATACTAGTATGAATTTATTAAATAAAATTTTCCCATTTGTTTTGCGTTTTGCATCATAAAATTCTAACATAAAATATACCTATGTGATGAATAGATATAATATTTGATACATGGACTCGTATGGCCTAAACCCTCATGTTAACAAATTAACCAATTATTTAAAGACAAATTGTTATTGTATGTTTGTATAAAATTATTTATTACAATAATACGATAACACCTAATTAACCAATTAGCATAATTCTCCCCTAATAGTCAATGGTTTAGGTGCCCATGCATTAGTGACAGCATGTATCGGTTGATCAGCAAGATAAGCAATGAACCTATGGTCAAGTTTTAGATGGGTGATAGCTAGCGGAAAGTTTAGGCATGACTTGCATCAACGAATTTGTAAATATTTGTTCACAGATGAAGTAGACATGACGTCTATCATCATGTTTATGTCATCCGTCAATGTTGTTCGGAAACTTACATAGCCTTATACCTTAAAAAATAGGCAGTCAACATAAACTGTAATATAGTCTGAGGCCTACATCCCTAAAGGGGCACAAAAGGTATATTATACTCTCATTTTGCCAAATATATATATAACCTTAAACCTTGATGGCGTAGTGGTTAGTGTAACCGACTGCCACGCCTGAGGTCGCGGGTTCGATTCCCGCACAAGTCAAACATTTGTGTGCATGAACATTTATGTTTGTCTTGGTCTGGGTGTTTCTATGTATAATATGTATGTATTTACAAAAAAAAAGTATATATGTATGTTTATCCATTGTCTAGTACCCATAGTACAACCTCTGTTTAGTTTGGGCTACTAGATGGTGTTGTGTGTATGTGATAGATAGAATATAGAATAGAATAGAATAATACTTTACCACCATTGGCTTGCCACATGGTAAGCCAATAGTAGTCCCCTATTACTCCAGACTGCATATTGCTACTGAAATTTTCTTGACCAATAGAAACAATACCATAAAGTCAAAACAGGGACTTTAAGTACAGCATTCACTGCGCCACCGAGGTAAAAGGCAGTAGAGATGGGAAATAAAGTATCTTTTCGATTATCCCATTTTTAACGCCTTTTACTTCTGATCCACAAGTGATATATCTAAGCATATCACTATTGCACACGTTCATAGACTACAAGAACTGTTTACCATCAGGCGGACCGCATTCTTCTTAGTCACCTCGACTATTTAAAAAATATAATGTCGCCATTTCTAAATTCTCCAATAAAATTTCCTTTATTATCTATTTAACAAGCTTGTAATTTAATGTCTTAAATGAACCATCATATTACGTTTTGAAGTAAACTTTAATTATACAATTGTATGAACAATTGTATAATTAAAGTTTACTTCAAAACGTAATATGATGGTTCATTTAAAATAAAAGCTGTCTCACGCACAGTGCTATTGTCAATCTCTAAGTAAACGTTACGTAGGCAAAATTACAATCGGAGAAAACATGAAAGTTTTTCGACGTAAAGCATGATGGATGCAATGATATTTGTGTTTTATGCCCAAGTCATGGTATAGGACAATGGTGACGAAATTTCTGGCTCTTATACACAATACAGGTAGCATGCGTAAGTTAAACTACTTGTGGAAACCTGCGTCTGAGAGTTCTCCAAAATGTTCTCAAATATATGATAAGTCTGCCAACCCGCAATGGGTCAGCGCGGTGGACTATGGCCTAACCCTTTTCACACGGAGAAGAGGCCCGCAATGGGACAATTTAATACAGGTCTGGTAAAAAGTTATGAAACAGTATCATTACCGCTCATGTAATTACAATATTTTAAGAATGAGAGCTTAGACGTTAGCACTGCTTTTTAAAACATTGAATATCTTGGAAACGTTCATAGATTATGGTGTCAAGGGCCGCCGTATATTTTCTTTGCCATTTCCGTAAATTAAATAAAATTACTTGATAAAACGTACCTCATTCAATCCGCTTTATGTAATAACACAGAATATGTTTTAAGTACAAGGTAAAAGTTGTTTTTGAGGTTACGTACGGCACATACACAATATACCATACAACTTTGCAATCAGTTACTTTCTTTTGAAAGCTACAGTCTTAAATTATGGCTTTACATCCTTATTTGTTAAAAAGAACAAGTATCCTCCAGGGACAGTTCATTTTCATCGTTTTTGGTAAGAAAGAAAGAAAGAAAACATACTTTACTTCTAAAAACACGAAAGCTTTCACAATATTATGTAAATATGTAATTTTTTTAAGAGAACACAGTTTTTTTTTTTTTTTTTTTTCTTTTTAACACACAACACCATCTAGTCCAAACTAAGCAGAGCTTGTAATATGGGTACTAGACAATGGATAAACATACATATATACCTTTTTTTTTTGTAAATGCATACATATTATACATCGAAACACCCAGACCAAGACAAACATCCATGTTCATGCGCACAAATGTTTGACTTGTGCGGGAATCGAACCCGCGACCTCAGGCGTGGCAGTCGGTTACACTCACCACTACGCCATCGAGGCCGTCAATAGATAAGTACATATCTAATAAACATTAATTAAAAGTGACAGCTCTGCCACCAGTACATATTAATAAATTTTGGTCATCCGCTTACGCTACGAGATTGCCATGAAGGTATAAACATTGTTTATCTATACAAGTACAATGGTACAAGAAATACATAGCTTTTCTTATACTCTGCCCCATAAAGTGACTATGAAACGCAGTCCGGTGAATCGTTGTTGTTGGTCTAGTAGCATAAGTCTGCGTTTATGGTTGGCCAAGCATAAGCTTCCTGATAACTGGATCGGTCGATTTTTTGTTGGGAATTTCTTAATACCGGCTCGATGGCTTACGGGGGGATCCACCTACATTTCACCAACTATAGTTTTATTTCCGGGCATATGTAGGTAGTTCTAGAATCCGTGCTGCTAATGAGATTTTCTTGACCGAAACTTAACGAGATGGGTGTAAAAACCCAGGATTCAACCTCTTCGTCTTAAAAGTAAAACTAATGAAAGAAAGCAGCGATAGCCTAGTGGGAAACCGTTGGACTGCCACGCAGAGGTCTCGAGTTCGAACCCAAGGCGCGCATCTCTGACTTTTCGAAGTTATATGCGTATTAAATAGTTGATTATCGCTTGTTTTAACGGTGAAGGAAAACATCGTGAGGAAACCTGCATATCTGAGAGTTCTCGATAATGTTCTCGAAGATATGTGAAGTCTGCCAACCCGCACTAGGCCAGCGTGGTGGACTATGGCCTAACCCATCTCACAGTGAGAAGAGGCCCGTGCCCAGCAGTGGGACAGTTTAATACAGGGCCGATATTATTATTATTATTATTTAATGAAAGAAATGACCCCTATAGGGTCTATCTCGGGGATCTTTTGACCCACAGGGCCCATATTCAAACTCGACCGAGGTATGACCTCAAGGTGTATGCACACCAAGTTACAAGGTCTTAAATGTAAAAGCATTTAAAATACATGTGACCTTGTGACCCCTACATCTGGGGGGTCTTTTGATCCACAGGTCCCATATTTAAACTCGATCGAGGTATAACCCCAAGGTATTTGCACACCAAGTTACAAGTCAATCGGTCCAGCGACTCCGGCGCTATGCCTGTCACTAACAAACTGTCACTAACAGACAGACACACAGACCCACATAGTGTTTTTATTAACCTCTTCGAAGAAGACTCAGAGGTTAATAACACTATGTCCGAATCAGAAATCAGACGCAAGAACTCATGTTAGTTGTCGTATTTATACTCATACTAATAACAATATTTCTCTTACATACAGTCAGTATTTCTATGTATATATTTAAAAGCAAATTATAAAACGAACCAACAAAGTCTTTATTTAGCATGCAACATTTAATTAAGCCACGTTAAACATTTATTCGGTGGCTTTAATGTTGAAATTTCAAATACCAAACTCGCCATTAGCAACATGTAATAAACTAGTATGTAAACTGTTACCACCTAACATTAATGGTTACCATAAACCTCACTGGTTATTGGAAATCCACATGCAAATGAACATTGAATATTGAGCGTTTTATGTTTGGCAACAATTCAACAATTCATATAATATTACTCTATTGTATTATAAACTAACACAGCACCGTGGTTTCACACACTTGAAAAAAGTTTTGTTAAAGTGAAAACTTCTTTAGGCGCGTTGAGCACTTCTTGGGTGAACACTTCCACTCTTTATTATTTTTTTTTAGAATATTGACAATATCTCAGAAATGGTGCGTCCTACAAAAAAAATAACGAAATTAATTTTGACCTCCTTAATAACTCTAAGAGAATATCAGGAACTAACATCCAACCCGCCACTTTATTTTTGGTTTATATAGAAGTGTTTATGATCAAGGATTAAAGTTAGCACTTCTGTCGGCAGCCTGCCTGCCTGCATGCCTCTGGTGTTGCAGGCCTCTATAGGCTACGGTGACCACTTACCATCAGGTGGGCCGTATGCTTGTTCGCCACCTAAAGTGTATAAAAAAAAAAGTATGTGTAACCAGACAATATACCTCAAAACTAAACTATGATTGCACAAATACGGACAAAGGAAAATACAGTAGACAGTTGACAGCACGAATGGCGTAGTGATTTAACTAGCCACTACACTCCGCCGACTCTTGATCTCTACACGGGACAAATAATTACGGCCTCGATGGCGTAGTGGTTAGTGTAACCGATTGCCACGCCTGAGGTCGCGGGTTCGATTCCCGCACAAGTCAAACATTTGTGTGCATAAACATGGATGTTTGTCTTGGTCTAGGTGTTTCTGTGTATAATATGTACGAGTATGTATTGACAAAAAAAAGTATATAATATATTATTATGTATGTCCATTGTCTAGTAGGTACCCATAGCACAAGCTCTGCTTAGTTTGGGCTAGATGTGTGTATGTGATAGAATATTAAAATATTATTATTAATTGTGTAATCGACAAATAGTTATCCCGAGTCAGAATTTTCTTTGTGTCTATCGATTGTATATTTTTAAAGTCCTCCGCAATACACAAATTATTTATCGTATGGATTTTATCGTTTTATTTAGAAGTATTCAGTTAGCCATCTTTTTGAGTATACGTATGTATGTAACACTGCGTGAACCTATCGCTGCCGCTGCTGCTATAAAGAACTTCCTAACGTAGTAGCTAAAATCTTCGGGGACCTGACCCATACCCACGACGTAGTCACGAGATTAACAAGACAATTAGTCTCGCTCTCTTCTCCCTAGCCTTTATTATTCCCAAGTCACTTGGGGTCAGCTTTCTAGTCTAACCGGATTTGACTGGATATCAGTTTTGACACGGAGCGACTGCCATCTGACCTCCGCAACCCGAAGGCTAACGATACCCTAAGGCTAGACCAGTGTCAGGATATTAGAGGGCACTGACTTCCCAATAACGACTGCCACAGATGTTCATGGCAGCCGGGACCGACGGCTTAACGTGCTCTCCGAGGCACGGAGCAGGCGATAATTGTCAATCAATACGCACATAATTTCGAAAAGTCATATAACTTCCAAAAACCAGAGGTGCGCGACGTGGATTCGAACCCGAGACCCTCTGCATTGCAGTCTGTTGGTCTCCCCACTGTGCTATCGCTGCTATCAGCTATCAGTGTCTTCATCATCTAATTAGATATCTCTCAATTAATTGCCAAAAACTAAGTATTGACATTCCGTCAATTAAGTTAAATATATAAAGTAATAGATGATAGTTATTTATATTAGTCTCGCAAGTAAATACGTCGACAGTAAACGTAAACGAGATGACCTTTTAGTACTGAAGCCAAATGAAAGTGTAGCCGAGAGGCGAGACAAAGGCAAAGAGGGGCTTATAGATAGTTTCACGTATTGAAAACGAATTGAAGGTAAATAACGTGAGGAATGCGAAGAGTTCTTGTACTTTTACTATAAAACTAAAGTAAGCAAAAGCAGAAATACGATTGCACGGATGGCGTAGTTGTTTAAGTGGTCGCCTCGCCATTGCCGCCGCGCCGAATGTTGTTCGATCCCCGGGACAAAAATCGTTGTGTGATCCACAAATCGTTGTGTGATCCACAAATCGTTATGTGATCCACAAATGGTTGTGTGATCCACAAATCGTTGTGTGATTCACAAATCGCTGTGAGATCCACAAATCGTTGTGTGATCCACAAATCGTTGTGTGATCCACAAATCGTTGTGTGATCCACAAATCGTTGTGTGATCTACAAATCGTTGTGTGCTCCACAAATCGTTGTGTGCTTCACAAATCGTTGTGTGATCTACAAATCGTGTGATCCACAAATCGTTGTGTGATCTACAAATCGTTGTGTGATTCACAAATTGTTGTGCGATCCACAAATCGTTGTGTGTTCCACAAATCGTCGTGTGATCCACAAATCGTTGTGTGATCTACAAATCGTGTGATCCACAAATCGTTGTGTGATCTACAGATCGTTGTGTGATTCACAAATCGTTGTGTGATCCACAAATCGTTGTGTGATCCACAAATCGTTGTGTGCTCCACAAATCGTTGTGTGATCCACAAATCGTTGTGTGATTCACAAATCGTTGTGTGATCCACAAATCGTTGTGTGATCCACAAATCGTTGTGTGATCCACAAATCGTTGTGTGATCCACAAATCCTTGTGTGATCCACAAATCGTTGTGTGCTCCACAAATCGTTGTGTGCTCCACAAATCGTTGTGCGATCTACAAATCGTGTGATCCACAAATCGTTGTGTGATCTACAAATCGTTGTGTGATTCACAAATTGTTGTGCGATCCACAAATCGTTGTGTGTTCCACAAATCGTCGTGTGATCCACAAATCGTTGTGTGATCTACAAATCGTGTGATCCACAAATCGTTGTGTGATCTACAAATCGTTGTGTGATTCACAAATCGTTGTGTGATCCACAAATCGTTGTGTGATCCACAAATCGTTGTGTGATCCACAAATCGTTGTGTGCTCCACAAATCGTTGTGTGATCCACAAATCGTTCTGTGATCCACAAATCGTTGTGAGATTCACAAATCGTTGTGTGATCCACAAATCGTTGTGTGATCCACAAATCGTTGTGTGATCCATAAATCGTTGTGTGATCTACAAATCGTTGTGTGCTCCACAAATCGTTGTGTGCTTCACAAATCGTTGTGTGATCTACAAATCGTGTGATCCACAAATCGTTGTGTGATCTACAAATCGTTGTGTGATTCACAAATTGTTGTGCGATCCACAAATCGTTGTGTGTTCCACAAATCGTCGTGTGATCCACAAATCGTTGTGTGATCTACAAATCGTGTGATCCACAAATCGTTGTGTGATCTACAGATCGTTGTGTGATTCACAAATCGTTGTGTGATCCACAAATCGTTGTGTGATCCACAAATCGTTGTGTGCTCCACAAATCGTTGTGTGATCCACAAATCGTTGTGTGATTCACAAATCGTTGTGTGATTCACAAATCGTTGTGTGATCCACAAATCGTTGTGTGATCCACAAATCGTTGTGTGATCCACAAATCCTTGTGTGATCCACAAATCGTTGTGTGCTCCACAAATCGTTGTGTGCTCCACAAATCGTTGTGCGATCTACAAATCGTGTGATCCACAAATCGTTGTGTGATCTACAAATCGTTGTGTGATTCACAAATTGTTGTGCGATCCACAAATCGTTGTGTGTTCCACAAATCGTCGTGTGATCCACAAATCGTTGTGTGATCTACAAATCGTGTGATCCACAAATCGTTGTGTGATCTACAAATCGTTGTGTGATTCACAAATCGTTGTGTGATCCACAAATCGTTGTGTGATCCACAAATCGTTGTGTGATCCACAAATCGTTGTGTGCTCCACAAATCGTTGTGTGATCCACAAATCGTTGTGTGCTCCACAAATCGTTGTGTGATCCACAAATCGTTCTGTGATCCACAAATCGTTGTGAGATTCACAAATCGTTGTGTGATCCACAAATCGTTGTGTGATCCACAAATCGTTGTGTGATCCACAAATTGTTGTGTGATCCACAAATCGTTGTGTGATCCACAAATCGTTGTGTGATTCACAAATCGTTGTGTGATCTACAAATCGTTGTGTGATTCACAAATCGTTGTGTGATCCACAAATCGTTGTGTGATCCACAAATCGTTGTGTGATCCACAAATCGTTGTGTGATCCACAAATCGTTGTGTGATCCACAAATGGTTGTGTGATCCACAAATCGTTGTGTGATTCACAAATCGTTGTGTGATCTACAAATCGTTGTGTGATTCACAAATCGTTGTGTGATCCACAAATCGTTGTGTGATTCACAAATCGTTGTGTGATCCACAAATCGTTGTGTGATCCACAAATCGTTGTGTGCTCCACAAATTGTTTTGTGATTGAAATTGTTGTTCCGAATCTGGATATTCTTTGTGTTCCTTGGTTGACTGTTTGTAAAGTCCCCCGCGATATAGGAATTATTCTTAGTACCTCTCCCACTAGGAATAATAGTAGTCTTTCTTGATGAAAAATGAATATAAATATATTTTAATATTTCTTAATGCATTTACGCATTCCTCTTCTCTGGAAAAGGGAAGCGACGAGGGTATGTCGCACTCACCCGGGGAATGATGGCAAGGCCTAGGTCCTACCGAGTAAACCGGTGTGCCTACTCCTGCTTTGAGTGGTGTGTGAGTCGCTCGCTCTATTTCTCTTGCTGTCGATCATGCAAGCAGTTGACCTAGCCTATGATCAGTAAAATAATTTGCGTTAGCAATTCTAGAGAGAAGGAATAAAAGATGGAATGAAAGGAAAGGGATGAGTGACTATTACTAACCAAGTAAACCTTCGACATTTTTAGTTACGGGAAAATTACTAACAGTATCTCAATCTCACGCTTGTTTTCTGTAACCTTACAGGAAAGAAGCGTAGTTCCCTGGCCCGAAAAAAAAATGTTCTCAGGGATTTATGACGTCGGCCTCGATGGCGTAGTGGTTAGCGTAACCGATTGCCACGCCTGAGGTCGCGGGTTCGATTCTCGCACAAGTCAAACCTTGGTGTGCATGAACATGGATGTTTGTCTTGGTCTGGGTGTTTCTATGTATAATATGTATGTATTTACAAAAAAAAGACTATATAAGTATGTTTATCCATTGTCTAGTACCCATAGTACAAGCTCTGCTTAGTTTGGGCTAGATGGTGTTGTGTGTATGTGATAGAATATTATTATTATTATTATTATTATTATGATACTACTAGCTTTTGCCCACGGCGTTGCTCGGGAACAGTATCTACTTTTACCTGGATAAAAGGTACGTTGTTGTTTTTCTTTAAGCCTGACAACGTGTATGCGTTTGACGAAATCGGTTGAGTAAGTAGTTAAGGTGTGAAAGCGTAACAAACAAATTAACAAACTCACATTCGCATTTATAATATTAGTTAGGATACCGGCCAAGCATTACTATTGGCCAACGTAGTGTCACAATGCTTTTATAATAATACAAGGTCTGTTTCCAGCATTAAGATAATTTTTAGGGTTCCGTACCCAAAGGGTAAATCGGGACCCTATTACTAAGACTCCGCTGTCCGTCTGTCTGTCAGTCTGTCACCAAGCTGTATCTCATGAACCGTGATAGTTAGACAATTGAAATTTTCACAGATGATGTATTTCTGTTGCCGCTATAACAACAAATACTAAAAAATAGAATAAAATATATTTTTAAAGAGGCTCCCATACAAAAATCGTGATTTTTTTGTCGTTTTTACTCGATATTGATAACGGCAACAGGTAGACGCTTGAAATATTAACAAAATATTTAGCTATATATTTACTTTAAAAATAAATAATTAAATTAAAATAAAACAAATATTTAATGGGAGCTCCCATACAACAGACATGATTTCTTTGCCGTTTTTATAGATGATGGTACTGAACCCTTCGTGCGCGAGTCGGACTCGCACTTGGCCGGTTTTTAACATGGGTTAATTGGACGTACTTTCTGAAAAACGTTCCAACCCACACTCGGGTCAAAATCGAGTTATTATTAGCAAATTAGTCACGGGGTTACTATTTACTAGCTGGAAAAATTTGGTAGCTCTACTATCACTCTATATATGAAATCATGACTTAGTACCCACATGTATGAAGAAGCACTACGGGATTGAACTTCAATCACGATTATCTCAAAATGTTAACTTTGTGGGTTGGAACGTTTTTCAGAAAGTACGGCCAATTATCATTACCAAATTTATCAAACTGATCAGTTGGTACGTTTGAACGATAGGAACTATCAGACCGAGTTGAAAATTTATATATACGTTTATATTCTATAAGGCTTAAAAATTGCATTGTGTTTATTTATTTATTATTATAATTACACAATAATGTACAAACAATAGAATCTAGGCATGTGTAAATTATCTTTATAGGTACATATAGCATTTATAAAGAATCACACTTATGTATACAATTAAGAAGTTATATGACTTTTCGAAATTATGTGCGTATTGATTGACAATTATCGCCTGCTCCGTGCCTCGGAGAGCACGTTAAGCCGTCGGTCCCGGCTGCCATGAACATCTATGGCAGTCGTTATTGGGAGAGTGTCAACACAAAAGATCCCACTGGGTCGAAGTTACGCCGGTCTGCACTAACTGGCCCCCACATAAGATAAGATAAGATATGTATACAATTTAGAAAGAGTAACATTGTGTTATACATAATTATGTACTGTGTTATATTATTCCAGCTATATAACATCACGCTAGGACCCAAAAGAGAGTTAACTATAAAAGTTTAAACACGGGTCAACCCGGCCGCATAGCTAGTATTTATATTAGTAAAACTTTTTCGTTTTACATGAAAGAAAAAGTTCTATTACTAAATCAACTATGCAAAAAATTGCACAATAATAACACATGATCATCGCAACGCGAGCGGAACAACAAAAAATAATAGCTATGTAACATCAATTGCTCTCGTTGCCGATTACCGATTCATATCGATTTTATCTCGACAACAAATCGCGTTTTACATACATCATCGCGTGTCAACATTGCTGTTCCGTTTCAGGCGATTAGTTACAATTATCGAGTAATTGCAACCCGGCGGGAAAAGTCGAGAATGAGACAATGCGATTTTTTTGCTAGTGAGAACGATAGTTTGATACTACCTTTGGTCTCTACTCACATACAAAAATAATTTTGTATAGATAGAACATCTTTGGTAGATGACCCAGTTCCCAAAGACATGTTTATATTGTGCATGTTACAACTATCTGATACATGCGCTGGAAAATATATTCGTATCTCTCTCTTTATAAAATTATATGTATCGGCTTATTGTTTTTTAAAAACTAGCTGATCCGCGCATCTTCGTTTGCTTCACATAAGAGAATTTTCCCCGTTTTTGCAACATTTTTTATTGATGCTCCGCTCCTATTAGTCGTAGCGTGATGTTATATAGCCTATAACCTTCCTCGATAAATGAGCTATCCAACACTAAATAATTTTTCAATTCGGTCCAGTGGTTCCTGAGATTAGCGCGTTCAACCCAACAAACAAACTCTTCAGCTTTATAATATTAGTATCTATACATTTATTAAGTTTATTTTAACTATAATAATAATATTAGTCCTGTATACAAGCTGTCCCTCTGCTGGGCATGGGCCTTGGTCCACCACGCTGGCCCAGTGCGGGTAAGCAGACTTCACATATCTTCGAAAACATTATGGAGAACTCACAGACATGCAGGTTTCCTCCGATGTTTTCCTTCACCGTTTAAGCAAACCATAATTAAATATTGTATACTAGATGTACCCGCGGTTTCACCCGCGTTTATCGTTACTGCGCCGCCCCCGTGGGTCGTAGCGTCATGGTATATAGCCTATAACCTTCCTCGATAAATAGGCTATCCAACACTAAAATATTTTTTTTATTTGGACCAGTAGTTCCTGAGATTAGCGCGTTCAAACAAACAAACAAAAAAACTCTTCAGCGTTATAATATTAGTATAGATATACACAATATTTAATTATGGCTTGCTCAAATGGTAATACACATGTACATAACGGTAATACATATGTACATAACTTCACTTCAAGAAGGCAGAGGTGCCTTGGGATCGATCTCGAGATCTCTGCGTGGTTGTCCAACGGTCTTCTACCAGCGTTGTCACTCAGACACTATACCATAAATCGTCTGCAACAGACGTATAGGTCTACGATTAGTCATCATCACCTCAGTCGAGCAAAACTGCTGGACTGCTGGCCATTCGCGTTCCCCAACGTTTTCACACAGTCCGGTCTTGGGCCGTCCTCATCCAACCGCTTCCTGCGACCCTTATCAGGTCATTGAACCATATTGCAGAGAGCCTAACCCTGCTGCGTAAGTAGCTATGTTGAGTAAGTAGCTTATAAGTAGAGAATTTTACTTACAAATTGCCTAACAGAGATGCCTAATAACCAGGGGTCGGAATAAGTAGAGTTTTTAAGTACCAAATGACGTCAAACATGCTACTACGAAATCTTAATATGGATATGCCTTTTCCAATCCTGGGATTGATTTAGTATTTAATTCTTTAGTAAATGATGTGGGCGATGAACCTTTAGCTTCCACCAGTGTTTCTAATATAGTTGAACAGATTCTGATTGATTCGTTGTTATTTCATTTCATTTCATTGATTTGTAGATACTGTTGAATAAAAAATATATACTTAGAGTCAAGTTTGTTTCATTTTTCCATCTCTGTACTCTCTTTGCACATAAAATAGAAAATAATTAAACTTTATCAAGCCGCCAGGCGGCGAGTACTAAAATTCCGTAAAGCGCCATTTGCCGGCGTGTTACGTGTAACGCTACTTAGTTTGTGTTTAACACAGGAAAGAAGAGTTTTATAAGACAATAATATCAATCCCGGAAGTTTGGTTTTAAAAGGCATATCCATGTTAGGATATCGTAGGTAGTTTTACGTCATTTGGTACTTAAAACTCTACCTATTCCGACACCTCCTAATAACACATTGCTCAGTTCAAACGGAGCGTAAATGCAATTTTACGTCAACTGGACCAACGAAGCAATTAATCTATTAAACTATAATTATATCTCAATATAATTATAACTATCGATATTCTAAATTAATATCCAATGACTGTTTAGCAAGGAAGTTCTTGCTTTATATAAAACCAGGGACGTTAGCGATTAAGGTTTCGCTACCGATATGAAATAACTATAGCACTTTATTTTAAAAAGGTTGACCGAAAGCGGTTGAGATTTGCGGTTACACTACCGGTATAAAAATTCATAGCGCTTTTTTTATATCGCTATACCTTTATTAACCTTTAATAGCAAGAATGAAAGAGTTTGTA
This sequence comes from Catocala sponsa, assembly GCA_963564715.1. NCBI lineage: Eukaryota > Metazoa > Arthropoda > Insecta > Lepidoptera > Erebidae > Catocala > Catocala sponsa. The sequence continues at coordinate 7,345,841 of OY751337.1, forward strand.
TATTTGGGTACTTTGTTTACAAGGGATGGTAAACATGACGGAGATATTAAAAGGAGAACGATTGCTGGCAACAAAGTGAATGGAGCTCTACGCGCTTTTATGAACAGTCGAAATGTATCCGAAAAGGCACGTTTGGCTGTTCATAGAGGATTATTAGTGCCCACACTTATGTATGGAAGTGAAAGTTGGGTATGGTAAAAGAAGCATGAGAGCAGAGTAAATGCTGTAAAAATGAGAGCGTTGAGAAGCATATGTGGCGTGACTCTGAAAGATAGAATAAGAAATAGTGTGATTAGAGAGAGATGCGGCATGAAAGTGGATATAGTTACAAGAATAGAAAAGGGTATGTTAAGCTGGTTTGGACATGTAGAAAGAATGGACGAGGAAAGACTGACTAAGAAAGTTTATAAGGCTAGTGTGAATGGAACAGTCGCAAGAGGAAAACCTAGGCGAACGTTTCTCGATCAGATCGGAGGCGTTCTGGACAAAGGCCAGGTTAAGAGCTCCTTGAACCGACGGGCGTGTATGAGGAATGTGATGAAAGTGAATGAAGCCAGAGAAGTGTGTCAGGATCGTAGCAAATGGAAATCCGTAGTCTCTGCCTACCCCTCTGGGAAACAGGCGTGAATCTATGTATGTAATACCCCGAAATAATTTTGGTACCGAAAAAAGTCCTTTGATGTGTACTTACCGACGACTTACGCGACGTTGTCAGATCTCAGCAACGAGTGCAATGTGATTGTCGTAGTTGGACCTTATTGTTAGTGGTTTAGGTATCATTAAAATAATGGTATGGTTTACGTGCGGTAGCAAAAAAATGGTGTATCCTAATTTTGAGATATTAAAATAAAAAGGTACGTCGTCATACCGTTAACCTTTACAACCGATATTTTTTCGATATGCGATATCCCTGTCTATCTAAATATAAGTGTTATATAGCTAGCTTTGTGGATATAAGAGACTATATATGTAACTAGTGTATTGCGGCCGTAAATCAATGGTAGCTCCGTCTTCTCACTGACGTATGAGTACGTATATACAATTATTACAAGAACTCAACCGTGTAATGCTAATAATGTATAAACGGTAAGAAGTTTCATATATATTTCATATATATATATATAGTAATCCTCGAGTTATGAAATAACGTGCACATGTAATGTGTCTATATTTATTACATATATTATACATTCTTATACGTATATTAAATATTGATAAATGAAAATGAGTATATGACGTGTGTTGTGTTAACTGTCCTCGCGGTTTCGCCCTCGTTAAGGTTTACTGCTCCGCTCTCGTGGCTCATAGAGTAATGTTATATAGCTTATGTTACTTCTGAATTAAGTAGCTTTCTTATCGTGTAAGAATGATTAAAATCGCTTCAGTAGTTTTTGAGTTTATTCATTACAAACAAATCATTCCTCGGTATAAAGACGAAACATTTGTATTAGAATAGATAAAAGACAGATTTCGGTAATGCATCTGCATCTGGTATCTACCCTACCTAACTTCGAAAAGATATTAAAGATGGGATTAAAGAAAAGTAATGTATTTCATCCTATATTTAATTCCTTTCCGTTGAAGTCAACTACGTGAGATATCTGCGTGCTATAAGGCGACTATAAGATTAGTGTATAAAAAAAATATCTCACGATACCGTGATTATCATCAACAGTTTTTTGTTTTTGGATGAGAACCTTGCGATGGAGCGCTAGTGCGGTGTTTGTGCTTCAGCACTTTTTACTCAAGAACATTATAAATTTCCCATCATTAGTTAACGATACTCTTTTAAAACATTTCTAAAGATGTTAATCATAGATCACAACTAGCTGTCTCCCGCGGTTTAACCCACGTTTATAATGCCTGCTCGGCTCCTGTATCTCGTAGCGAGATGTTATATTACCTAGAACCCTTCTCAAGAATTGGGCTATCAAATACAGCAAGAATTTTTCAAATCCGAATGGTACTTACGTAGATTACCGCGTTCAAACAAAATCAAACAAACTCTTCGGCTTTATTATATTTGTATAGATCGCAGCATATTATTATACTAGATGTTCCCGCGGTTTCACCCGCGTTTATCGTTACTGCGCCGCCCCCGTGGGTCGTAGCGTGATGTTATATAACGTATAGCCTTCCTCGATAAATAGGCTATCCAACACTAAAAGAATTTTTCAAATCGAACCAGTAGTAATCACGCAGAATAAACATCGTTTGTACTATGTCCGTAATGGGTAATTATTTTGCTGCAATGTTATTTTAAAACTGCGATATCTCCTAAGATATTCATTGAAATCGAATGATGTACAGGGCAATTTTGTTTTAAATTAAATATTTGTGATGAATAACGTATTTATTTGGATAAGGATTAATATCATGTTTAATGCATTATTTTAGAACAAATTTGGTTAGCATAAAAATGGTTATAGTGAGCCAACCTTAAAAGATAGACACATGATGTCGCGGACTTCTTTTAGAACTTTTAAAGGGGATCAATTCTGTCATACATGATTTTTGCGAAACTTTAACTGTTTACGCAGCGCACGCAGCGGAAGCTCTCAAAAGGAAAAAATATCCTCCGATTTTGAAACATTCTTCATTGGTGCTCAGCTCCTATTGATCTTAGCGTGATGATATATAGCCTTTCTCGATAAATGGGCTATCTAACACTGAAATAATTTTTCAAATCGGACCAGTAGTTCCTGAGATTAGCGCGTTCAAGCAAACAAACAAACAAACATACAAACAAACAAACAAACTCTTCAGCTTTATAATATTAGTATAGATTCTTAATACGCGAGGGAAAATATTTACAATACTGGTAAAAAATATTATTCTTTACACGCTATAGTTGAGCCACTTAAAAATATTATACTAGATTTAATGCCATTATACTTTAATGTGAGTATTAAACGTATCAACTATGATACCGTAGGTATCTCAGAAATTAATTGTCATCTATACAATTATTTTTATAACCAAGAGTGAGCAGGTTACCTTGCTCACTCTTGGTTACCTATATCTGATGATATCCACTAAATATTTGCCATTTGTATCTAAGAGACAACGCAGTGTAATGTTACAAAATTGATTTAAGAAACAATAATATCAAAAATATTACCTTTATACTGGTAACAAGCAGCTCACGTTCGGTACAATAGCTCGCGACTCGTGGTGATAATAATTATGTCTCGTTCAATAAAAAAGCACGATTTACATATTCGACCACTGAACCACCGAATGTCAATTATTGCAAATTTCGGCCAATTGACCCTGACATCGCAATGCATTCATCTAGAGTCCGCCTAATACATTTAAACATTTCTCCACTTCTTTCTTTTTATTTGTTTCACTGCAAGCGGCTGTACATCCAATGGAGCTGCTCTAGTATAAACAAAATTGCAAGGTTAAGCGGAGGACATAAATAGCTACCTAGGGTCCTCTGCGACAGCCGGCAAATAACTTCGAGGTACAGAAGGGGTCTTGAACAAAACGCTATTACATAGAATATATAGAGGCAATATATTCGGTCGACCATTACGAGCGATCATGTTGCTCGATACTGAAGTTGGATAAGTGCTTCTTTTCTTATTCTACTTTTTTTAAATAAACTTCTCCCTCGCTCGTTGTATTACTTATATCGAGGGACTTTACAAACATCAACAACCCACACAAAGAAAACCGTCTTCGGCTAAAGACTGAGACATCGATCGACAAGTCCTTTATACTGGAACACTCGATGACCACCAACTAACTGCAAGTTAACCTTTAAAACTCACCTTATCTTCTACGCGTTATTCAACAAGTTCACAATAACATAACGTATCTGCTGCGTTTGGACAATAGCCTTAGGCCATGTATATAATAGAATGAACAATTGATAATAGCCCCACTTGCGTTAAAAGTGACGTCAAATGTACACGCAACGAAAGGATTAAATCTTGTAATAATGGGAACTTATTGGTGTAGATATCATTCGACACGCAAATGTCACAAGTTTTTTATCCAACTGCGTAATATATAAATTCCCCGACAGTCAATTTATCATCTCTATCTGCTACAAGAGTTCAGACAAACTGTGTACTTGTGTTGTTACAACGTTCTGCTCCTAAGGTATCCAGACTTTTTCCTTGCTCTCCTACTTGAGGACCTAACTATGGAGACTTATAGATATTGTTTTAACGATTACTAACCCACTCTCGCAAATAAGTGTGTTTTTGGTCACCGATCTGAGAGTATTACAGTGACAACATTATTTGAAATTGGGACTCATTCGAAATGCGCAGTTAGCCAGTACTTACATACTTGATAATTTCTCCAATTTATTTTGTATTAAGTGAAGGTTATTACTTAAAATAAAACGGCGATATCCAAGTATTAATTACCAATCAATTCAACATTTTACGATATTGGACGTACCATTGATTTTCATCCAAAAAATGCAATTACATGTGAAGTCATTAATAATAAAACATGGTGAACAACCATAAAAAGTAATAAATGTACGTACATGTCAATTTCTCTTTTATTGTTACGACTTGCGAGAAAAATTGAAAGCGCCTTAACTTTTTAATGCAATTTTTTGTTTGTTGTTATGATATGGAGATTGAAGTTTCATTTTTATTGACATGGGTTTCGCGGTCGCATGGGATTAAGCCAGAAATGCCGGCTATCCATCCATCCATCGTACATAAGCAATAAATATGTTAACCTAGATTTGAAACTGCGAACAATAAAGGAAGAAATTGAGTCATACAGTAATAATTATCAAACCAGACTAAACCAACACATTAACCAGCTAGCAGCTGAACTCCAAGGAATAGGCAGTCTAAGATTCTCTCGCCTCAAGAGAAATAGTATACCTGATCTAGCAATAAGATTTGCAGACCGTAGATGAGAATGGCACCAATGGGTGCACAACTCAGCTAAAGATATATACTGATGAAAATTTGACAACATATTAGATTATTGTTTCAAGGAAATAGATTACTAAGTAGCAGGGTATAAAAAAAAGGAATGCCGGCTAGTAGTACCGGTACAACACAAGTTCAGACGAAGACTAGTGACTGAAATACTACCAATATACTTTATATTGACAGTAGCTGTTACCCACGCAACTTCGTGGGCGTGGAATGTTTTTTTTTGTGGAATCCTTTTTCTAAAATAAAATTAATCTTAGTTAGATACTCCTTATAACATCAGCTATCTGCCAGTAAAAGTCCAGTCAAAATCGGTTCAGCCGTTTCAAAGAACAATGATTAAAATTTTAAAAAGTGTTTTTTTTATATTTTCATATGAATTTAGTAAATGCTATTATTTTAATATTACAAACAGATACTTCAATTTTATTTATTTGTATGGATTTGAAGCTATTATAGTAAAGTCGCATCATTATATTTTTTTATTTAGATTACTAGCCATGGGTTGCAAATTACTAGTAGGTATTTTTAAACCTGACAAGTCTTGAAAACGAAACGAATGCCAGACATAGTTTAAATTCATAGTGCCTGGCCGCCAGTGTGCCACGGCGATTCAATAGATTAACCACCCTTAATTGCATATGAGGTGTTCACATCACATATGGGAGGGAAATCATAACCACGACCTCTTGATAACAAATTCAATGCTTAATCCATTTCGCTGCCGCCGCTTATACAGTATCCCAGAAGTCGACGTCAAGCCAAAATCAGCTAAGTTATAATAGCTATCAGAAAAATATAAAAATATCTAAATACCTATAATTTTAAAAATAATAGGCCTTTAAAAAACAACAAATTACACCCTGTGACGGTGGAGTATTCTGCTATCGGCACCAATTTTTTCGGCACCTATGGTTTCGGAAATAAAAAGTGGAATAGCTTAGGTATCGAAACCATAGGTCCGAAAAAATTGGTGCCGAAAGCGGAATACTCCGTGACGGTCTTTTCACTCCTGTTACTACAGATATTATAAACATTTTGAATTTTTTTTTAATGTAATCTCTAATAATAGTTTTTTTTCTGACAACCTGTATTACGCTACTGAAATAAATGTTTAAATGGTTAACTAGGGAAAGCGGTAAATTTCAATTTTCTAAATTTACATTGAAGGTTGCAAGTTAAACTTATATACAAACTCATAATACTGCTACTTCAAAATTTCTAGACACTTAAGTTTTTGTTTATAGCTCACAATTCTGTCACCGTCTCTTATTGTCTTGTCAGTTTTCTAACACTGTTCATTTTAATCATCGGATAGAAAGACAGCATCTCATGTAAACTTATCGTATGTAACATTGACGAGTTGTGGCAAGAGGTCAACAGTACTTTCTCCTTAAACGAACTTATATTTATAACATTTTCAATTAAAGAAACGATGATCATGTATATGTATATTATATACTAGACTTTGCCCACGGCTTCACTCGCGTAAATGTAGGTACTCTGTGTCCTTTTCTGTACCGCTGACCCCTGTATGCTCGTAACGTTCATAACGATCGGTACTGCAGTTAAGGCGTAAAAGCGTAACAAACAAATAAAATACTCAAAACAGAACTGTGCATATTATAGACAATTGAATTCCTCTACCTATCTTTTTGGCGATAATAATGTAAATTTTCACCTAGTTCATAGGTCAATCGATACCGTCTATCAAAATAGGTTAAGCCGCCAGAAGCCTATGACTAACAAATATTGCATTACTTTGGCTTGATAGCTTGTTAGTGGGTACTAAACATTTGACACTAGCATAAGTCTTGTCCTGCACTAAAGAAATGTGCCTATAATTTAGGTCATATTATGCGGCTTATGCAGCCATAGGTGTGCACTTTTGCAAGCGCTGAAGGTAGTTGTTACATTGATACGCATTTGGTTAGTGTATAATACAAAACTAAATAGTAACTAAATACTGTATATCGACGGTGAAGTACTAAGAGTCCGTATAAACGATACAGGCCACAGAGTCCAGTCCGTATAAGGCCCGGTATTCACCAAAGCAGAGAGGAGAGGAGACGAGAGGAGATGTGTTTTGATAAACCAATCAGATTTCGTTAATTCCATATCTCCTCTCCGTTTAGCTTCGGTGGAAATGGATCAAGCGGAGAGAAGAGGAGATATTTAATTTTTCTATAGAAGTTTGTGCCGCGAGCGAGCAAGCGGCGCAGCAGAGCGGAGATGTGTGTAGCCCGTCGGCCAGGTGGCGCCGCGCAGCGCCCGCGCTCGCGCGCCCGAAGGCGTCATTCGATTGGCTGGTTTCGAGCCTTCACAACTCACATCTCTGCTACACACAGGTCACACCTCCTCTTTGCTACGCATCTCCTCTCTGCTTTGGTGGATACCGGGCCTAAATCTTCCAGCTCGCACAGGGATATGGTTTTGACTTTCAGAAGATCGTAGCCTAGCAGATTGTTGCATTTGTTTCTTTAGCTCCCAAAGTAGGTGCTGCCCTAAATCGCTTGAAGAGGACACCGTTAAACCCAATTAACGCGGCACTTTTAATCGATTATTTATAATTTAATACAGTTCAATGACGAGCAGTTGTCTTTGTCTATTCTATTGGCAGCGTAATGACTACTATTTTTTAGAGTCGTCAACGGATAACTAATACTCCCGGTGTTGCAAGTGATTGTGAACTAACTCTGGCAACTATTCTCCATTAAGTGAGTATTATGTATGTTTACCAATATAATAGGCAGCATAAAAAGATGCCATAGAAAATAACAATAAAGTCTTACAGCTAATTTTAAGAATGTCTTAATCAATGTCTGTGTATTGTTTACGTTTTTAATAAAAATAATAAGAGGAACTTTTGCATCAATATGAAATGTTTGCCTTTGTATAATGCCGTATGTTTGTATTGATAATTGACTGATGTTTACTTGTACGTACATAATTAGAAGTCATTAACACTATTAGTTCTTTGTGTTCAATATGGTTCAATATTTCGATGTAGTCAATCTGCAATCAGTGTGAAATTACCAATAAGATCATTTTATTATATTTGAACCAGACATCGTATTACTTCCTACACATATTAATATATATCCGAAATTTGGTAAAAAATATATGCAGCACGAACGACGTAATTCGCAAATTAGAAAAATAAGAAATATTAAAATATGGTTTTGAGTTAAGTTACGGATACAAGCACCAAACATTTATATAATCATTATTTTTAGTATTCTGAGCAAGAGAAAATCGTTTTAAACTGCGTAAATTTACTGCGACTTTATCGGGAGTTATCTTAAAAATCGAAAGCCTTTCAAACACAGGCAGTCATAGCAGAAGAAACATAACAAATCTCACGAGACAGGTACAAGTTAATAACACTAACAACGCTCTAGTTTCTCGATCAAGATTTTATTGGCATGGTGTTCTGCGATTACATTAACAGATAAGAACTCTTTAATAACTGTACTAGTTATATAATATGGAAATCATGTAAACAGAGACGAAATGGGAACAAACGGTAAGTGTAACGTTTACGCTTAACATTTATGCAAGAATGTATTATACAACAGAACAAAAGAAATGTGGGACCGAATTACGCAAAAATTCGGAAGTCGCTCCAAAATCTTATACGTTTTGCTCTTGTGAGAAGTCTACTACGTTTCCTCTGGTTGTTTACAAGCATCATTTGTAATGTTCATTTGGTAAAACCGAATGGTACTTGCACTTTCGAATCGACGCGAATGACTAAGTAAGTCTGTAAACTTTCTCTCGCAGTTGGACATGTTACCAATAACGCTCTATAGATTCACAGTACTGGAGCTTCTTCGGATATTTTTTTCTCCATTTTTAATTTCATTTAAGGTGACGTCAGAGCGATTGTACTGCTTCGCTGCCGACGGTCATTTGCGTTCTAACATGAGACCGACGCGGCCGCATTCGCCGTTCACCGCTATACCATAACTCAAGTGCGCGTTCACTGCGTTACGCGGAAAAAAAACACCGATTAAACGTATACGTTGTAACGTTAACGCGTAAGTTTGTAGTTTTGTTATCGTTTTCACGGGCAGCGCGGTTGATAAGGGATTTGTTTTAACGTTTTTCTGTTGTGACTGATGGCAGATTGTGAGAGGAATTTGTGGCGTTTGGAGAAAATGGAGTGTCATTAGCGTAAAAGGTAAGTTAGGGCGCTTTTTGTTTGCTATTAACGATTGTTTTTGTTATGTCAGAAAAACGTGGCTGTCTTGGCTAAGCGCCATTCAGCCGGCAATTTGTATACCCATTTATTTTCTTTATAACTTTAATTGTATCTGGTAATATGGATAACACTTAAATAACATAAAAGTAAATGTCGTACAATTTTATGAACAAATTTTGAAAGAACATTTTTAACTTCTTTGATCAATTATACATGGTTGTGTTTCCTGTTACCTTATAAGCATGGAAGAAATAAAATTATTTTTCTTTCATTCTTTCTTTCAATTTGTAGGAATCAAAGTACGTGGTTAAAGAGACTTACCAACATGTTAGGTAAAGTGGTACATACATAGTTTAGGTTTGTTATAACATTTACGAACTACTCGATAATAGAATGTACAAATTCTAACTTATGCCGCTAATCGGTTTATGTGAGGAACAGAGAAGTTACTTGACTAAAGTAGCCACTAATAAAAGTGGTAATTACAAGTAATTCCTTAAGTACCTACTAGCAACATTAGACGAATGGATTTTCATAAAAATGTTGAAACGCACAAAGTTAGTATTATATCGCTTTAGTTGCACAGTTAATCTAAGTGCATTAAAATATTTATCATAATAAGTACTGGTTAGTTGCAAAACTTTTCAATAAAAATATAAAACATTGATTACCTCGTTGGTTTAGCAGTGTAGGTTAGCGCTTATAGTCTATTGTTAAGTCCCCGGTTTGATAGATTCGCAGAGCTATATACATTCGTGTCTTTCTTCTTAGTAGCTATACGATGATAGAACAGTTTCTGGTAGAACAATAGGGTCGCCCTCTAATACGCAGGACCTAAGTATACCTAGCAAAATTTTATAATACATTATACACTTCAATCTAACACTAAGGCGATACGATAAATGTGATGAGCGTGATGATGGGAACTTGTTGTATGGGAAATCATTCCATGTTTCCGAATCGTGAAACTATTTTCCATTTTGAATAGTAACTCCATTTCAAATACAACACGTATATAGTTTCTGGCTATACTTAGTTTCTGGATGAGTAAGCAGATGTTAAAGATACAATACATCATTAATTGAAGATAAATGATAAAGCAAGATAGTTTCCTATGCTATAATTGTTTCTTGCATAGATATTTTGCTTCATTCATCTCATCGCATTATTCAAGCACGCTCATTATATTTATTAGTTACAATGTATGTAGATAGGTACTTACACAGTCTTACATTGCACCAAACACATTGTGTATAAGCCAATTTAAACTCTGATCTAAATACTTAACACACATACGATATTGAATTTTATAGTCACAGTATTAGATTTGCAATCACCTTGCTTCTGTGTTTGGAGTTAGGTCATTGTTCAATTAAGAGTGTGATGTGTTAGGTACTCGATTAATAATCCGAAATATTGCTATACCTAGACTTCACTTCTATAGTTTATTATTTGCGAGATGTTACCCGCAACTTAATTTGTGTTTTATTAAGGCTTCTTTTTCAATAATGTAATAGTTATGCCGTACAAATATTAACAACGGATAATCGTCTTAACTCATTTTAAATGAACGCCTATAAGTCGGGTATGTAGGGAATTTTTGGGTAATTTACTCAATTCGACAAATAAAGAAAATAAAAAATAAAAACTTGAGAGGTGTCAAGGGACACCCGGATGGAACGCAGTTCCTTTCGATTAATTAGTGAAGGAATTGTAATAAAATATTTTTTTTTTTGAGATATAATAATATTTTTTATTATTAACAAATATAATGTAATATAAATTTAATCAGTAGGCTCAATTTCAGTAATAATTGGCTTGTGGACATTAACAATACATACATATTAAGAAATAACCTTAAACTTACAACTATAGCAAAAAGTGTCGTTACAACTTTTGGTCTTAATTTTTTCCGTCCCCTTTCGCAACGCGCGATAAGGAACTTCGTTCCAAAAAAAAATTCAAGAAGGACGTTCATAGATCAAGTGAAAGAAAAGGTAAAAGTTACGTCGTATAAAGAAGTCAAAGCGCTGGCTGAAGATAGGACATTATGGAAGAGACTCCACCGACAAGAGCTAGGCTCTTAAATTGAAGAAGAAGAACAAATAAATACAAACTTGCAACTAAACTACTTATACTATATAAAAAATGTAAGCTTGACTTCCCTTGCAACAAGATTCCTGTGTATCTAAATATATTAATTTGATCAAATTCAAAGTAGCTACAAAAAAAAAACAATTAAAATAGTCACAAATTAGGGGTTAGCTTGTTATGAATATGATACGATGTTGTTATGGTTATATTAGTGTATTCATAGTGACAAAATTTACGTTAGTTGCTAATTTTCTGCAAAGAGATCTATAAGAAAATATCGATCCACGCGTTTAGTCTCTAGAACGCCACAAACATACATACATAGACTGATAAAAACATTACCCTCCTTTTCGTCGCACAGTCGTGTAAAAAGAAAACATCGAACAAATTATATTAGCTACAGAAAGCATAAAAAATATATTTAATGGACTACCTATATTTTTGCCTTGACGTAGGGAATTCGGATAATATTCCAAAACAAAGTTTATCATCTATGTCACATAAGGGACTTTATTTCCTAAAAACAAAGAGCTTTCTTTGAAAAGCGGTCCTAAAATTCCTTTCTAGGTTATGTGTGGTATTTGGCTATTATTATGTTCTTGAGAAAATCTTTTTTATGATTTAGGATTTTAGGCGTGTACAAGCTTCGTTGTTATCATGTTTATAGATTACGTATATACACCATTTTTGGCTGGTATTAATGTTGCATGAATCTCGAAACAATTTTAATTAGATGAAGTCAAAATGAAACAGATGTAGCTTAATTTAGCGTTATAAAAATATATTTAAATGCGTACATCCTAACTAATGTAATGTCGGCCTCGACCCGGAATATGAACCTCATGCACAGCAGTTGCAATCACTACCGCTGCGCCACGGAGGCAGTCACATAATATGTGTTAAAACTTGCTATGTACCAGACACAATGCTGGACTCCTGACTGCTATTAAAATCTATTCTACTCATAGAAGAAAATCTCAATAATATTTAGCGTGATACGAGAATTAAATTAGGGAACACATGACCTTCTTTTACTTGGGAAAAATCAACAAGGGCAGGCGAGAGGGTTTTGTCGGGCTCTCCCGAGTCTTTCGGAACTGCCAACTAAAACCACCACGGCATGCCAGCTCGCTGCTTTATATGGTGAGTGGGTCGCTGGAACTGAAACAACATCAGCGACCAGGATACACATGACCTATCACAAGCTTATGCCACAAGAAGCAGTCTACAAAATATGAATGGGCGGCTCGACTGGGGAAGGACTACCCTCTAACAGAATATAGACTTGAAATACCAGTATTCCTACTGTTGTGTTTTGTTCGGTGAGTGAGAGTACCGGAGGCCCAATCACCCCCTTACCTCCTTCCCGCTCCTTCTCCTTCCCACTTCCTTTCCTAAAGGGTCGGCAACGCGCTAGTGATGCCTCTGGTGTTGCAGGCGTCCATAGGCTACGGTGACCACTTACCATCAGGTGGGCCATACGCTTGTTTGCCACCTTAGTGGAAAAAAAACATATTTTAATAATAATTAAAAACATTGATAAAAAAATATTCAAGCATTGTTCGCAAGATATTTTTTATGCCGAGTCTGTGGGAAATATAAATTAAAAATAAAGCTATTTTTCTGAAAACAACATTTTACATTCTCTGATTCATATTAGGCATATTAAAACGCCATTTGCATAGTCCGAACATATTTTATCTGTTAATTATTAAAATGTTATGCAGATAGATTGTTTGAATAAATTAATTTGCCTGTCGCCGTCTGCATATCCCGGCGAAGAAATTTGATTTGGCGAGATGTATTGCAGCTAAATTTTGCCAGCTATGTTTTGGGTCTCACATATTAACCTATTGAGTTGCAGCGGCACACCCGTGGCCAGACACGATATATTTTTAATTATGTCTGGTATTCAAGACTTGACCGATTAAGAAACGTCTACATTTCCAGGCAGTTACTGAGAATCTTATAACATAATAACCTTAACCATATAACCATAACACTTCAACCTGCTGCACGGATGGCATCGTGCCTGCAGTGTTGTGGGTTCGAATCCCACACGGGACAAAACTTTGTGTGATCCAAAAATGGTTGTTCCAGGTCTGCGTGTTGTTTGTGACCGTTGTTTTAATATTTGTATAGTCCCCCGCGACGTAGGATTTAATCCTAGTGGTCGAGAATCTTTAAAAAAATACAAAAATCTTTAATCCAACGTTTTAATGAACACACTTTTTCTTAAATTCAACTAAACAGCGTAAAGTTATGTTATTACAATAATCATCACGTTTTTAGCCATGCGGACTGAGCGTAAGTCATTTACGATCTTGTGACGTCATACTGTACATCTATGTGTAGCTACCTACCTAGTGTAAATTGATTTATAATTGGGGATGAAAGACCTTCACATACAGATTTTATGACGTCACACGCGATTCTTATACACGCGAGCAAAATTGACGCGTAACATTTCTTCACATTGTAAGGCAAAGGTCCTACAACACACAGCCAAAGAACTAGCTATAGTTTGGTACTATTACGTTGAATCGTAGATAGTCGATAAACGTAGATATTTATGTTTGAGTCGTACGTAATAGAATATGATGCCATTGACATTTATAAATAGCGCGGTTTTAAAAATAAATCTATATCTATACTAATATTACAAAGTGGAAAGAATTGTAAGGATTTAAGACCAAAACTACTCAACCGATTTAAAAACATATTTAAATATTAAAAAGCTATATTGTCAGAGTAACATAGTCTATATTTTTCTTTTAAAATTCTGTTAATAACATAACCTAACCAACTTTTACGCGAGCGGGCGAAAGCTTGTATAAAATAATAGGATTATTTATTGCTAAACTGTCCTGCCTCGCAGAGGCAAAACACTTGTCGAAGTATATTTTGTACTAGATGTGCCCGCGGTTTCACCCGCGTTTATGATTACTGCGCGGCCCCCGTGGGTCGTAGCGTAATGTTATATAACTTATAACCTACCCCGATAAATAGGCTATCTAACACTAAAATAATTTTTCAGTACGAACCAGTAGTTCCTGAGATTAGCGCGTTCATCTAAACAAACAAACTCTTCAGCTTTATAATATTAGTAGGTACTTATAGATTTAAAGCGGTATACTGCAAGTTAAAGTAAACCCGTACCTCACGACACAGCTGTCCATCATACCAGGAATTCGGTATTGCCAATCTTGTGTGGCGGGTTAACTTCGCAATTATTTCATAGCCTAATTCGATTCTATACAGTTACAAAAACAAATTGCTTACAAAAGGTATTAAGAGACCATATCAAGTTACCTAATTCTGTAATTTTACTACTGAAGTACTGGATTTACGTCAAGATAAGTACTTAGAACTGTGTACTAATCTTAAATTTTGTTAATTCTCTTGTGAAACCGTCCACGAGACAGGCCTAGCCTAGTGTGGACGGTTTTTGTCTACTGTATACGTACAAATTTTCCTTGGCAATAAATGATTTATTATTATTACTAACTTCTGCCCGCGGCTCCGCTCGCGTTAATTTAGAATTTGACAATCAATTCGGGTTGTACTCTGCTTGTAATAATAATATAATTCAATCATGATTCGAAGACACGTGGCGCCATCAACTCGTATTATCATAAGAACGTTATTGTTGTTTTCCTCGGAAACAGTAATTTTTTCAGGGATGAAAGATAGCCTATGTCCGTTTCTGTACACCTGAAAATGTATATGCATAATTTCAGAATGATCGGTTCAGTGGTTTAGGCGTGAAAAGGTAACAGACAAACAAACTAATTTTCGCTTTTATAATATTAGTTAGGATTAGGATTAAGACAAAAATCTAGACCTGTTGTCCTGGTATATCGTGATTCTTAAGGTCCTTCAACAACTGGTGAAATCAGGCAGTACATACTTTGCCTTAGTCTAGATTTTAAGTTTTAATATAGACCTAAAACCAGTATCCCAGGGGATTATTTTTGTTTCTATTTAGTATAAAAAAGAATACTTCCGCATTAGGAATAATTCCGCATTAGGAATAATTCCTGTGTCGCGGGTGACTTTATAAACATTCAAACAACGGACACAATAAACACCCAGACTCAGAACAACCATTTGTGGATCACACAAATTTTTGTCCCGTGTGGGAATCGAACCCACAACACTCGGCGCAGTGGCAGCTGTGAGGCGACCAGTTAAACCACAACGTCATTTGTGCAGTTTAATTGAATGGTACGTTAGGGTAAATAACTAGTACCTAAATTATAAAACTAAGCATCGCGATACTAGTGAAATGAGGACAAAACACACATTGGTTTATTAATTACTCTTTATAACTGTAGCAATATACCACTCTAAATAGATTCTAACTGTTATAAGTATATCACCATTGAATCTGATACCTATACATACACACACGGTACGAAGGACGTATTCATTTCCTACATTATTTCAGAGTCACAGTTCCGTCCTAACATCTTTGTTCAAACACACTACAAATAGGATGATCACTACACAATAGAACTTTAGTCACGATCCACGATTTGTTAACTTTTTTGTTACGGTTAACTTGTGAACCATATTTGCGAGGCAACAGGTACGTGTCGATGAACTTACAATGTCATCGCCAGCCTGCTAATTCGGTGAACAAAGAGAATCATTTTTAATCTGTCAACGGATTAAATGTATTTTTTTAATCTATTGGCAACCGCCACGTTCTTTTTACGAATGTAAATGAATGGAATGAAAATCTATGAAATTTAAAAATTGAACATCTGTCAACTGTCAATATGGCTAAAAAGTTAGGTAGGCAAATCAAAAATTTAATCATAAATGCACCCTTTTAAATATGGTTATCTTTCTGGAAATGCCAACATTACATCTGAATTGTAAATATGTACTATAAATCTTAATATTATGTGTGAGCGTCCTGTGGACACTATTTCGTGCAATCTAAGGGTGTTACCAGACCAATCGATCGATCGTCGATCGACGGCATCGATCGATGGTAAAATCAATTAGTCGACGTCAAATCGATCGTCGAATTATGTCGTCGACGTCGACGTCGATCGATAGTTTCTACTAAATCAATCGACATCGACTTATCCATTCTACCATCGATCGATCTGATCAATTGGTCTGGTTACACCCTACGTACGGGCATATCAATAATTTAAATCGCTCTCTGAACCAGATATTCCTTTGTCTCTAGTTTATATTTAAGCCATCAACGTAACATCAAGATAAACAAAAAGTTAACGCGTTTATTTTAAAACAGACAACATGCGCAAAACTTAATAATAAAACATTAAAACTGCCTAAAAATAACAAAGACAACAATATCATTACAAATAAAAAAAGAACGTAATCTGTAACCGCAAATAATTGTGTGACGAAAAATGAATTGTTTTTGTACTAAATGAATTCTGATCCTTGCACCCAAAATATTTTACAATAAGAAAATAAGTACTTATTGCGATTTGTCAAGGCGAAAATTATTCAGAAGCGCCATTGTGTCACTGAAATACTGTTTTAAGAAGCAAGAACAAATCAATAACCTTTATCATTATATTAAACGTAGGTAGTGTAGTCTAACCTAAATTATTTTAAGTCTATGGCTTAAAGCTTTTATAATAATAATAATGCCTTTCTATTCTGAATTGTTTCTGTTTGTCTTATATAATATATCCCTCAATTCAGTGTGCCTTTTGGCAAAGGCCTCCTCTAGCCCTTTCCACTGGTTTCTGTCACGAGCCACTCTCCTCCAATTGGGGCCCGTTGTTTGTTTCAGCTCATCTTCCCATCTTCTTTTCTGTTTCCCCTTGCTGGAAACAGACATGGATGTTTGTCTTGGTCTGGGTGTTTCTATGTATAATATGTATGTATTTACAAAAAAAGTATATATGTATATTTATCCATTGTCTAGTACCCATAGTACAAGCTCTGCTTAGTTTGGGCTAGATGGTGTTGTGTGTATGTGGTAGAATATTATTATATTATTATTATTATATATGAGCCTAGCCGTCGGCGGGCTAATGCAGCTAAAAATGTTAATGACAATTCTGTAACAATTCGCAAAGACAATCGCTTCAAATATTATCTTAATAAAGGCACAAAATATAGCTTTTATTTAAAACTTACTAATAATATTTGTTAACATAATAAAGAATTATGAAGCTTAGTTTACAATACTCAAGCAAGAAATTCACAAGCCGACCGTGTGAAATACGGCACGTCATCTGTACCCTGTCCAGTAAAACCAGGTCATTTAAATACAAACTTAGAGTGAGCCGCAAATAACAGCAATTATATTGTCATTCATGCGACCCGACGCTTCTATCATACCTGCTGACTCTGTAGCATTGGACTCTTACACAATCACGATATCGTTAATCTAACACATCGTACCTAAATAAAACAGCGACTTATCTCCATATTTGGAATTTAGCAATTTGAACTCTAACTGCGTGACTATAAACTCGAATATTATATTTGTGTTAAGTAATTGCAACAGAGGTTAATATTGCTTAATCCCAAATACTCAAATAGGTCTCTGTATTAGTAAGAAGGCAAGAAAGTAAGAAGGGAAGGATGTTTACAATTATATAATATAAAGACTCACGCCTCATTCATGGTAATGATAGACAGAGGTACATATTAGAACCACATATCACCAGCTATTATAGCTTTAGGTCCTATATAATAGGGTGCGCGCCTATTACTGTCCACCGAGTACAATCTCTCAATCAAAATGCAATTGACTTTAATGCCCCTAACTTTATAAACAAATTTATAAATTAAATAAAACTTGGGGCAGTCTTTGGGGACTGCCGATAGAAGTGAAAACTTTAATCCTTGATCATAAACACTTCTTTATAATATAAACAATAAAAAATAAGGGGTGGGTCGGATTCCTGATACTCTCTTAGTGGTTATTAGGGGAGTCGAAATTACGTTATTTTTTGCGTGGGACGCACCATTTTTGAGATATTGTTAATATTCTAAAATAATTCAAAAATGGAAAGCGTGGACGCGTGACGATGACGAAGCGTGACGATGACGCGAGTTCTATGATTTTTGTTCACCCAAGAAGTGCTCAACGCGCCTAAAGAAGTTTTTACTTCAAAAATAAACCGTTATGACAAATAAAACATAATGCAGGGGCCACCTTAAGCAATGGGATTAATGTAACTGGCAAATATCGCGTAGCCCACACAATAAAATAAAATTTGTCACTGCGATAGTTCAAGGAACAAATACCAACACCTCTTAATCACTCTGAACATAAAAACAGGCGTTTTACGTGTACTATCCAAAAATAAATAACGGCTTTTAAAGTTTTTAGAAGTTTGGACAACCCTTTTCACTATAGAAGCATGATCTCCTATATATCCTCTATCGGGTGCTTTATATTTAGATCGGCGCGGGCGTTGCCTTACATTTAGAGCATATTGCTCTAGATAGAGTATGACAATTGCGCACATCTCTACGGGGCGTACAGCGACTATTGTCCAAATCCGTGATTTATTATTGCAACACGCAAAAAAGTATAAAAGCTGCCCCAATTGTCGTTCCATATTTCAATATGCTAGACGTTTTGAAGGCACCGGTAACGAGATAAAAAGCCGATCTCATAGCAAAATTTCAATGACGTAATCAATATTGTGTTGCATATTTTCATATCGGAATACAATCTTGTTTTTTACCACAGTCGAGTAATTAGTCGTGGTTGCCTTCACCAATATTTCGGTAATATTTTAACAGATATAACAACACGTAACAATTTTTCTTTTATTGTTGGTACTCATTTTTTAGTAAGTAATAATTTGATAATTATACCAGCCCATAAAAAGCTATATTAACTGTCCCACAGCTGGGCACGGGCCTCTTTAAAATGTGAGGAGGATTAGGCCATAGTCCACCGCGCTGGTCCAGTGCTAGTTGGCAGAACTCAGACATGCAAGTTTCCTCACAATGTTCTCCTTTACCGTTAATGCGAGCGATAATTAACTAATTAATACGCATATAACTTCGAACGTTTCTCGATCAGATCGGAGGCGTTCTCGACAAAGGCCAGGTTAAGAGCTCCTTGAACCGACGGGCGTGTATGAGGAATGTGATGAAAGTGAATGAAGCCAGAGAAGTGTGTCAGGATCGTAGCAAATGGAAATCCGTAGTCTCTGCCTACCCCTCTGGGAAACAGGCGTGAATCTATGTATGTATAACTTCGAAAAGTTAAAGAGGCGTGCCTTGGGATTGCACCCGAGACCTCTCAAGGCATACGATCCCGCTTATGCTTCAATCCGTTCGTGTGCTCACATAATTGATCCGGGATCGGCACAATGTTGCACAGAGTAAATGAGTTATACTATTAGGTATACTTATAAGTATGTAGCACAAATGAGCTTAGAAAACATTGTGGGTTGTGCTACATATTTCAAATACTCACATTTATTCGTCAAACTAAATTGAATACTTATGATACGAGTGGGTTGGCATTATTCGCGTTGGTTATAGTGGTTGCTCGCCCCACATAACCACTTATTTGACCCCGCACATTGTATTGAGGTATTGTTACTCACTAAAACAGAAGTGGGTTTATGTTACAATGAGTTAGATTTGTTAGATTAATACACATTTACAAAATGGGACACCTACTTTTCTCATTTAAACGATAGATATAAATCATTACTATTATTATAAATTGGAAAGTAACTCTGTCTGTCTTAAAACCTAGGGCCTTACATAGGCTACTTTTTAACACGCTTTTATTAGTTTCACTTGTATGTTTGTCCATATGTAACCGACTCCTTTGAGCTCGATTTTGACCCACTTCAAACGGTCAGACTTCATTTAAACGTTGTTGTTGTTGACTTATCGAGGACCGATGATAATACAATAATAAAAAAAAAATTAAAAATAAATAATAGTTTGAAAAACTAAAAAGAACACGCTTTATTAAAAAAAACTAAAAAGTAGAAAATAATTTAATAACTTTAATGTAAAAAAGCGTGGGGTGCTTTCTAAGATATTTTGATAACCTCCACTCCACGCTTTTTTAAATTTAAATTATTAAATTATTTTCTACTTGTTAATTTGTTTTTTTTTAATAAAGCGTGTTCGTTTTTAGTTTTTAAACTATTATTTATTTTTATTGATATAGGAATCACGCGCGCAATAGCTAGAATAATATTAATAGCACATAAACTAAATAATAATTATATGTCCCAGTGCAGGGCACAGGTTTCTTCTCATTGTGAGGAGGGTTAGGCCATAGCCCATCACGCTGGCACAGAGATAGGGTCTGCGGGTTGGCAGACAGGCAGACTACCCAAAATTTATCGAGATATGCATGTGTCCTCACGATTTTGTCCTTTACACTTAAAGCGAGCGATCATAACTTCGAAAAGTTTTTATTAATGACTATTTGCTTTGATAACACCCAACATATAAATTGTTAGATATCATCGCTCTATCTACCCCTCGTTTCTGAAAGAGGGATTAAGAAAAATAGTTAACTGATAGTCAATTAATTTTTGTTAAGGCATGTCAACAGCATGACTTGTAAACTGCTGTGATTGGTTGACTGAAAAGCAACTGCCAATTAAATCACTTGACATGAGTTTGATTTTGACACGTCATAAAATAACCTGTCTGAAACCGGGTGCTAGTTTTACACTTTTAATTACACTGACTTTGGTATTGTAAATCGCTTTCTATTGTATTGTGGCAAATTCTTCTCTCGATTGACATTTTAGAGCGAATATTTAAGCAACTATTAGCAATACATTATTACATTATTTGCATGAAACGTGACATCACTATTAACATATTGACACATTGTTTCATACATTTTTAATCAACACCAAATTCGGCCAACTGACAAAACATGCATGAATTATAATAAACATACCACTTACATCGGCGCGAGAGCACATAAAATATACATTTATACAAAATATATTACACATAAATTAACAATTTTATTGAAATAACAATTAATTTATACACTTTTAATTTGGCAACAGAATAAAAAAAAAGTTTACGATTTAAACAGATAATAAATATCACAATATGTATAATGTTTCTGTTTTACAAAATATTTTATTTTTCTTAACTGCTTCCTTGGTCCAGTGGCGTAAGCGTGAAGGCCTTGTTTTGATTATCGGCTCAAGCAAACTTATAGATCTATAAGCCAACAGTAGCACGAAATCTAGTACGATACCCGATAAACGATATAACAGTCTTCTTAGATAGACCGCATACCTAATTCCAATCGAGAGCCAAGTTGAAGGCTTTTGATATAGATCAAAAAGCTTGTACTAATAGTAGTACAAATTTTGGTGTTCCAAGTTGTAGTACCAGATCTGCATAGGTTAATAAGTACTACGAATGGCATAAACAATTGATAAAAGTGGTTAAGATATGCCTTTGTGCTATGCATATGTAACATCAGTTGTGATTTCCAACTCTCCCAAGTTTAGTGCTAAATGCACTAAACTACTGTCGCTTTAGCCCAAAACAAATGAATACAGAAAATAAGTTAAGACTTAAATCCGAGTGTTTCGAGTTAAGTCAGCTGAACACAGAATACATTCTTTATTTCTCTTATATGTATGACATCGCCTGCCCCAGGGGTGAAGCCCTGTGCCGCAAAGGACTACACACACATACAATAATTGACGGTGATAAAGTACATCCAATACAAAATAATCACATAAATATAAGTCGCGTGTGGAATTCCAACCCACAACTTAGCTCGACCGCTTAACCGCTTGCCCGATGCGTATTTGGTGCATTTAACCGACATAATCCAAAATCGTAATACCCGCGTTTATGCGCGTGGCCGTCTCTACCAGACTAATCTGTGGCAGTCCATGATGGCGGTAATATGCAGTGAAGGCTACTTACCGATAAAATACGATTACCGTTATGTTAAGGCAAACGTATAAGCAACAGTGTTGCGTCGTAAATGTGATGTGTATCGAATGAATGTTTACTTTCTTCACTACTTGTATTACCTAGTGTATGAACGTTATTTCATAACTTCCTAGAAACTATTGTGTAGGGATCTTAGGATGTGAAGGGAGGTAGTATTGTAGATTGCGCGGTATCATGGCTTAATAATGCAATAAGAGACGTGTTGAATCGCCGCTCGGGATAAAAGAAATTGTAGACTCCTTAGCTGTTGTACCGACTGTGTTTTATTTGCGTCCTCTTTTTAGCTGATTTTAAAGTATTGTCAGCATTAGCTGTAGTGGGTATTAGCTAGTGATAAACTACTTATCTTATTAATATTTCATGTGAACGTTTTTGAAAATGTGCGTCGGTTTTAATGTTTGTCGCTCGAACAGGCGTAAACTTTTAAATGGATGGACTTAACAAACAATCCATGGTGCGTGTTTCTGCGGGAGTCAAGCAGACGAGGCTTCGCGTATTGTCAAATAGCGTCTATCTACGGCTACTTGGCAGAAAAAAATTAAAATAAAACTACTTTATAAGGATTGTTTTTCTGTTGCTTGGCTGCTTAAAAGCAGTTGAAACATCGGGGACAATGTGAATATAAATAGTTTAGAAATACATATAACAGCAGTCAAAACTTTTAATCTAAATAAACCTTAATAATATTCGTTAAGTAAAATTTCAACGTGTAGTAATCTCGTAAACAAAAGATAATATTATGATTATCATAATTATATAACAGTTCTATTTCGGTAAAAAAGTTGCAAGCATTAAAATTATTCATAGGTATCTATACATTTAAATTCCATCCACACTGTTTCACTAGTAAGAATAAAAAATAAACCACTCGAAACGAAAACGAATACTCGATTCAAATAAAGTGGTATCGATATCGGAATCGGAACTTACTTTTACATAACAATAAATACAGTTAATGTTCGTATGACATGCGAAATCGATAACGATTTTGTACGAAACATTATTATATTTATTAAAATGACAAGTGTCCGTGAAAACTGTTCGTATGAAAGTAGGTTAAATGTTGAAACCATATTGGGAATAATGCAATATGCCATAGATTGATTGATACATTTTTAAAGGCTTTTTATGCTATTAAGGTGGTCAACAAGCGTGAGCTCTGACTGTTAGGAAATAGTAACCTTATTGAATATTTTAAGACATTTCGGCCTCAATGGCGTAGTGGTTAGTGTAACCGACTGCCACGCCAGAGGTCGCGGGTTCGATTACCGCACAAGTCAAACATTTGTGTGCATGAACATGGATATTTGTCTTGGTCTGGTTTCTATGTATAATCTGTATGTATTTACAAAAAAAAAGTATATATGTTTGTTTATCTATTGTCTAGTACCCATAGTACAAGCTCTGCTTAGTTTGGGCTAGATGGTGTTGTGTGTATGTGGTAGAATATTATTATTATTATTATTATGTGATATATGGCCTGCTGCCTTGGTGTTGCAACGGTCGTGGATTCGCCTACTGTGCAGCAATATCTCAGGAAACTTTGGACTGCACTGATGGCGTATCCGAACGTAATGGCTTCAAATCCCCCACCAGACAAAAATTGTGTGATCTATAAATGGTAGTGTGTCCGTTGTTTGAATGTTGAAAAGCTCTCGTGATGGAGAAATTGCCGCCAAGCCAACGAACCTATCTGACGGGTTGTCACTAATTACTTGCTTCACCAAGGTAAGGCCTTACCCATAAGGGGACCTCACCAGATTAGCTGTATGCCAAAAATAATTATGGCAAAGTGTTATTATACCAAAAAAAAATATGGGCAAGTATTATTATACCAAAAATAATTACGGCAGTGTTATTATACCAAAAATAATTACGGCAGTGTTATTATACCAAAAAATATATGGCAAAGTATTATTATACCAAAAATAATTATGGCGAAGTATAATTATACAAAAAAAATATGGCATAGTATTATTACATATACAAAAAAATTATGGCAAAGTGTTATAATACCAAAAAAATATGCCAAAGTACCTACATAAATATATCAAGAAAACAAATATTATGCGAAAAAGGGATCCAGTTATTTATGTTAAGAAAATCACAGTAGGGAACACAGAGTCTTGTACCATACCATACCCTTGCCCCCTGTAACCTTAGACCTAAAAACCAACGCTGGCGAAATGTCGGATATAGATGTGAGACTATGGTATAATATATGGCACTAATATTCCCCGCGGCTTCGCTCGCGTACATGAAGGTTATGTTAATTTCCTATCCCTCGGGCACACAACTTTTTTCTAGATGAAAGGTATCCATGTCCTTTTCTGAATTCCTGACAATGTATACACAAAATCTCACGATGATCAGTCGAGTAATAAAGGCATGGAACGTACCAAACAAACTGACATACGCATTTATAATATTAGTTAGGATTAGGAAGTTAGGATTAGGCTACGTCTTTACTTAAGTCCTAAGCATAACCGACTAACTACAGATGCAAAACATTTCTGCTTACCCTCCAATATACAGCCACGATTCTATTTTACGTTAGAAGCAATTGAACCGTTCTATATTTCCTTACAGCGAATCAAAGGATGTACTCTACGTATATTAATATGAAGGGAAAATCTCATACTCGTAAAAGAATATCGTTGTAGTTATTGCTTTTTCTCCATGTTTCCTAATATTCTGTCGGTACATTGTGTATCGTTGAAATAGTTGTAAAAACTAGGTGGCTCTTACTATTGTATTGTTTACGTCATAGACGACATTCGGCAAGATAGAAGTGATTTCAAACGTTTCGGGTGAACGAACCAATTGAACGGTGACTGGTGTGAGTTATTTATGCCTGTTTTCTTTTGTGTGTATACATTACGTAAAGTTAGGTGTTAGGTAGTAGTTTTGGAATACGTAATGACTGCTTTAGGTGCAAAACTTCAATCAAACCATTTAACTTGTCGATTGTTGGAATGCCAGACGTAATTAAAAACCGATCCTGTATGGTCGCTGGTGTACTGCTGCGACTGAATAGGTTCCAAAATATTGGAAATACTATATGCGATATGGATAGATTTAAGCAGCTGTAGCCCATTAGATAAGACATTGGACTTGCAAGTGGTTATGGGTTCGAATCCCACCACTACCGACGTGAATCCAGTCCTAATACAAGCATTCCTGCTTAGCTGGTGGTTTGGATAATTCTATAGAAAATTATTAGTTATCTATAAATAAGAACGTGTTCTTCTTTCTAGCTTTATTATTTCCAATGTCATATAATTCAGTTTAAGATGCATTGCTGCATCCTTAATTATGAATCTTAGTTTAGGATTATTACCTAACATTTATTTATAAAAGACTAGATTTTGCCCGCGGCGACGCTTGCGTTATTGTAGATTTTTGTTAAGATACATTTTTAGTATCCTTTAAGTTATTCTGATGTATAAACAATAGTATTGTAAAGTTTCATCAAAATCCGTTAAGTAGGTGTTGCGTGAAAGAGTAAAAAACATCCATCTATCCATCCAGCCTCACAAACTTTCACATTTATAATACTAGTGGGATAAAACAAAAGAACATTGAGACAATAAAGACAAAAGAAAAAAACTGTCCTTTAGCAGTGATAAGAACTAAATATAACACACAGACCCGATAACTCGACTATCTACCTTCCTATTGGAGTCCCCACTGACACAGTCAAGTCACGAATACATCCGTAATAATAACACAAATCTAGATATTTTTTACATAAAATAATTTCGCACAAAGTAATACCTAACGCAATACCAATTTTATGGATCTCACAAAATCGATCTGGTCCCATTGCTTTGAATGAATAAAATGAATGATTAAACGAATGAAATAAATGATTGAATGAAGGTGTAAAATTACTTTTGTTGCGTTGTCGAAATCTTTGAATTGACCTATTGTGTGATAAAAATGTTTGTATCGTGACGTCAACTGTTGAATAATTTTATCATCACGCGATTGTTGCTTTCAATTTCATTCTAATTATATATAAGTAAGTGTAAGATTTGTATAGTCAGTAATATATGGTTTAATGGCAGCAACACCCAGCAGATATGAGTTGTAAAATATCAAAATGCAATGGCGATTGAAATTACGGTAATCAACACTAAGGATTTAAAATATATTTCAAATAAAGATTTGTTCTTTTGCTGAAAGCACTGACTCTCCTACTGGAACTTTGGAAAGGCAAAAACTGTCTCTTTGCTTTTGCTATTGACGCCCAATTGTTAGGTCTCGATCAAAGACATTTAAAATGTGTCACTAAGGCCGGGACTCCACCAAAGCGGAGACGAGACGAGCGAAGAGGAGATGTTTTTTAAACAACCAATAGAATTGTGTTATTGACACATCTCCTCTCCGCTCAGCTTCAGTGGAGTTCGCTGTGCGGAGATGGATATTTGTATGGCGCGATGGAAGCGGAGATGTGAGCGGCGTGCAGTGAGCGATGTCACTCAACGCCTCGCACCCGAGCTGAAGAACATCTCTTCTCGGACAGCACACAGCACACCGCACACATCTCCGCTTTGGTGGAGTCCCGGTCTAAATGTGATCGAGATTACAGTTCACAGTGACTGTGAACTATAGTCTCGATCATATTTTGTATTTGTATTTTTTTGTATTTGTATATGGACTGTGTAAACTTAATGTGTCTTTTGAATGTATATAACTATCATGTTGTTTTTCTCACATATGTTATCTGTAAAATTTTTGATAATTTGTTTTTCCTTGGTTTTGTGTTAGTATTAAGATTAGTGTTAGTTTTTATGTTCATTAGTTTGATAAAATAAAGTTGTATGAAACTGTCCCAAATCATGCCGTGGCAACTTGTAAGTGAAACAACACTCAGCACATATTTTTAAAACAGTTTGTAAACCCTGTTTTAGTGTATGTTTTGTAAGTTGTCCAAATAAATAAATAAATATAATATAATATAATACTAGCCTCAGACAAGCTAATTCATAAAAAATATTTTTAACCCCTCCAGCTAAGTTAGACTGCTTATATTAGAAGTACGTTCGCGTCATTAGTGCAATGTGGGCTTTGAACCGCTCTGAACTAAATCTAAAAATTGAAATTTATTATTTATACTAGATGTTCCCGCGGTTTCACCGACGTTTATCGTTACTGCGTTGCCCCTGTGGGTCGTAACGTGATATTATATAGCCTATAATCTTCCACGATAAATGAGCTATCCAACAAAAAAATAATTTTTCAATTCGAACCAGTAGTTCCTGAGATTAGCGAGTTCAAACAAACAAACATATTCTTCAGCTTTATAATATTAGTATAGATATGTACCTACGTTCTCAATAGCAGGACGGAATCCAAAAACAAAAATAATACACCAAAGCCTATCCCTTTAGTAATATAGAGACATAAATCTAACGTAAATGAAACGACCATTTTAATCTTCGACATTTATTACTGAAACTACTAAAGAACATTAATTGATTTTTAAAGTTTCATCGTAGTAGACTAAAGTCATTAAGGACAGTAGCACACCTGGCAGGGTGCCACTCAGGAGCGTTCCCACGGTGCATTCATCTTCTTTTTCTAGTCGACGATTTAAATTAAACAATTGATTGAGCACATTTGAATGGACGAGCTTTTTCTTTGCTGATTTCTGATTTATTAGAACAACTTGAACTGCTCTCTATGGGTCAATTCAGATCAGGTGGAAAAATGCTCGAGCATATTATTTTATGTGGTAATTCAATATCAACCTTATTCCATTTAGATATACTTAAAAATAGTATGCAACATTAAAATCTTATCCAATAAACAGTTGCATACTATTTTTAGTATCTAAATGGAATAAGGTTGATATTTATTACCACTTGAAAAATGCTCGAGCATTTTTCCGCCTGATCTGAATTGACCGTAATGAGCATAGAGCAATACAGGCGAGTTAAATCTCAAGATATCTTTTTCTATGTTATGTTTGCTTTAAATGTACGGCGCGGATGACGTAGTGATTTAAGTAATCGCTTGATCTCTACCACTGCGCTTAGTTTTGTGGGCTCGATCCTCGCGCGGTGAAATATAAATATGTGAGCCACAAAATATAGTTGTGCTGAGTCTAGGTATTCTTTGTGTCTGATGTTTAAATGTTTGTAAAGGCCAACATGTCACGGAAAGTTTTCTAGTACGCCAATTGTGCTTTTTAAAATAACGAATTACTCTGTCTGTGTGATATTCGAACCGAGAAACTGCGTGGCGCAGCGGTAGTGAATGTGACTGCTGTGCATGAGGTCTCGGGTTCGAACCCACGTCGCGCGCCTCTAGCTTTCGGAAGTTATATGACTTTTCGAAATTATGTGCGTATTGATTGACAATTATTGCCTGCTCCGTGCCTCGGAGAGCACGTTAAGCCGTCGGTCCCGGCTGCCATGAACATCTGTGGCAGTCGTTATTGGGAAGTCAGTGCCCTCTAATATCCTGACACTGGTCTAGTCTAGCCTTAGGGTATCGTTAGCCTTCGGGTTGCGAAGGTCAGATGGCAGTCGCTCCGCGTGTAAAAACTGATATCCAGTCAAATCCGGTTAGAATGGAAAGCCGACCCCAAGTGACTTAGGAATAATAAAGGCTAGGGAGAAGACTATAATATAAAGTGTGACTCTAACTGTTCATACCTTATCGGCATAGAAATGAACGTACATCTAACGGTAGACTCTACGGAGATAATCTTTATTAAATAACACAACATAATTTAAGTGAATGTGCTATTATGTCACTTTAGCTGACTACTCAATAATTTCTTCTTGCAACAACAAACATGTACATCGATATAGATGTTTTGATTTCCCCATAGCTGTTCGTGAGTCATTTACAATGTAATAGATGGGTACAATATAGGCCTATTGAACAATGTAAGGTAATGTCAAAATAGACGGTAATGAGTTACTTTTTTATATTGTTTAGGTGGCAAATAAGCGTATGGTACGAAGTACGAAGTAGTTACTGTGTACGGTTACAATACTAGATGTAAAATTCACGCATTAATAACTTTGCAATACTTTTGCCAACACAAATATGTGCGGGTTTTCCAGATTAGCCAGCTATTCTATTACACACACTGGATACCTGAATTGCAAACAAGGACATGAGGCTTTCATCTTCTTATTTAAAGATGCTCACCATTACAGACAGCAGGCTATTAAAATTGTAGTTGATAAACTCGGGCAATACAAAAAATTCGCAACTCACTATGGCTTGATGTCACACAGATTACTAGAGAGAACTTTATAATAATAATAATAATAACACTTTATTTCGGACTCTGGGATCCATAATATATAAGGTCGACACATAATTAAATAATGGTTAAAATTTGAATTAAAAACAAATTAAGTGGCAATAGCCATCCATCGTCTGTACGTTCCAGTCTGCAGCAGACGGTCTGATAGACTCATAATGATAGTATTTTTACACATGGCAACTCTGGACATAAAAGACGCTATTCTGTTACGCTGAATTGCATTAAAAGTATCAATGCGCGCATCAAAAAACATTCCGGACGCGCTACAGCTTCGTGATAACCCCATTAGTTGCCTATATATGTTGTTGTATGCCACTCTGATGGAGTTGTGCGATTTAACAGTGTATTCGGTCCAGAGCTGACATGTGTAGAACGTCTGGCAGAATGATCTAAACAGTGTAATCTTCACGTCAGGCGCCGCATTAAAAAATCTTCTGGCAATCATATTGCCCACCACGCACAAAGCACGTCTCTGGCGTTCTATATCGTCATCATCAGTCATCTTAGATGTCACGATATGACCAAGGTACCTGAAACTCTCCACCGTTTTAGTTAGTTGTTCATTCAAACGCAATTCTGGTACACATTGGGGACCCTTTCCCGACCTAAAAATTACCATTTCCGTTTTCTTACTATTGTAGGTTAGGTCATGCTCTTTCGCATACCGTTCACATATACCCAGAAGTTTTTGCAAGCCTTTAATCGTGGGACTGAGCAGCACCATATCGTCAGCGTAACTCAGGTTGTTGACATATCTGCCATCTAACCTGAGACCGACGGGGAAACCGCTCAGCTCCACGATCAAATCATTAACATAGTACGTAACATTAACGGGAGAAGTGACCCCACCCTGCCTCCCTCCGCAGGACAGCCTGTAACTATCCGAGAGCTCGGAATTATGCCAGTATGTTTTGACAAGTATACACTATTACGATGATTTCCTTCACCGTTAAAGCGTGTGATAATTATCTACTAACGTCGAAAAATAGAAACACTATCAAAAAAAAATTGTGGCAGTCTTTGGGGATTGCTTAGGAGTGATGAAGAGGGTAAAATTTAGGTTATTTTTTGCATAGGACACACCATTTCTGAGATATTATTAATATTCTAAAATAATTCAAAAATGGAAAGCGTGGATGCGTGACGATGACAAAGCATGACGATAACGCGAGTTCTATGATTTTTGTTCACCCAAGAAGTGCTCAACGCGCCTAAAGAAGTTTTCACTTCAAAAACAACATAAACGCTGTAAGACAAGGAGTAGGTAACTCTAACTGTATGTATTTATTTAGAGAAAATATTTATATCATCGGCAACAAAAAAAGTATAATTATCTAACAAAAGTAACAATATTTACATCAAGTAATATTATTTCACGCACATTAATCTTGTAATGTGTTGCTGGCTCAATAAAATAGAAATAAAATGATAATGAAAGAAACCAAGGTAGACGATTACGGATTCATTCACGCTAGTTGAATAACCGTTTATTCAACTAAAGCGAATATTTGAATGAGCAGTGAGAGTTATGCCGGCTACCAATAATATTCTGATTCTTTCACGATAAGTCAGTTTTCTGGTGGCTTAGTAACCTCTGACCCTTTATTTTTACCAATATGAATCAATAAAACCTTCTTATTCCACCACATCTAATAGCTATAAATTTAATTTATTATTTATATATTCATCATTGGGTCACGTGAACCAATGATGAATTTTACTTTTACTTGAAGGTAATATATCAGCGAGTAATCTTCTCCCTAGCCTTTATTATTCCCAAGTCACTTGGGATCGGCTTTCTAGTCTAACCAGATTTGACTGGATAAGTATCAGTTTTTACACGGAGCGACTGCCATCTGAAATAATTTGAAAGTACTTACTACTTTAAACTAAAGATAAAAAACAAAAAAAAATAAAAAGAAAGATTAATTATTACTACAGTTCACTTACTGTAGCAACATCTCCTCTGTTAAGTTGTTCTAGTTTAGGCAAAATCCCAGATTAAACGAGATTATCGGTATACTTTACCTAAATAATAATAATTTACGCCACGCCACGTCCATATTAACTGTCGCTACTATAATAAACCATGCCTAAAGCTATTGTGTACATTTTAGGTCAGTAACACATAACATAATAAGCCTAAAACAATACACAATATTAATTATCTCGTTTTATTCTAAGGCTGAAACATCAAAAGAAGTAGGACAGGTACAAGTAAGACTATTGCAAAACAAAGAACAAACTGTATTGTATTGCAAAGAAGCTGTTCTAGGAAAACCTGTTTTATTATATGTACATAGAATGTTATTTTATGAGAATTCTAACAATGTCTGTTTTAATTATTTCTAGTCGATATTGACTGAAGGAATAAATTGAATGTTTACATTATATAAATCTTTGATCAACAATAGCAACTAGATATCGGTCACATACAAAATCAAAGCTAAATGCTATCCGCGTGACAATACGTATACAGCTACATTTGTTTGCTAACAAACGGAGAGAAAAGTTTTGAAACAGTTTTAAGTTCAGCCTAATTACAACCATGGCACCTAGTAATAAAGTCACAAATCTTCAAAATATTATCTAACACTTACGATCATTCGTCACATAAAACGAGCAAAGAATTAATCACTCCTGTCACTTACAAATGAAAAGACATAAGTTAAATAACATTTAGTGTGAAATCAACCTTAAGCAGCAACAAATAAAATACTTTTCCCGTTATTGCCTTGAGAGCTACATCGTTTTGTTTCATTTATTTTCATTATAAAAGTTTGTGCGTGGCGAGCCTTGGCCAAACATTTGTAGCGGTGGTTTAAAATCGGTAATTTTGTTCAAAATTTGATATTATTTGTTAGTTTAAAATTTAAAATATAACTTATTCTTCATGTAATTACCGAAAGTAAAATACTCCGGCCGTTAAATTACTTTTTCGGGCATTATTTTGGCAACTTTTGAATACACACTGCAGCATTGTGTGACGTGTGTACATTGGCTGAGTTTCAAGCGAACTAAACAAAATAAGAGCTCACGTCTCAAGTGCGCTATTATTTACCGAGACGTATGTTTTGCGCCGACCCGATATCTAGTGGTATTGTTGATCGAAGGTATAAATATTAGTATTGTATATTATTATATTATTAACTAGCTGTTACCTGCGACTTCGCCCGCGTAGATTTTAACTAAAAAGTGTTATTCTCCGCGGAACCATATTTTTCTTTCTAAAATCAAAGTAGCCTATGTTACTCCTTATAACATCAGCTATCTGCCAGTGAAAGTCTCGTCAAAATCGGTTCAGCCGTTTTGGAGATTAGCCGGAACAAACAGACAGACAGACAAAAATTTGAAAAATAGATGTTTTCGTATAAGTACCTTATATAGTTTCATATGCATTAGATAAAAAGCTGTTATTTTGTCATTACAAACAGACACTTCAATTTTATTTATTTGTATAGATGTATAGTTAAGATTTGAATATTCGAACATGTAGAGATTCATGCTAAGGCCGAGGCGAAACAGGTAAGACACTCCGCAGACTACGATATTTTTTTCCTACAGCTAAAAAGTTCCGGGCTTGTCCGTTGTCTTCTACACCTGCCTGAGTATGCGATCGCCACGGCGCGTGGCGCCGGCGAGGCGCGGCGGTGGGCAATCTCAGTTTGTTCTGTCACCGGAGTCGGCCGGAGCACTCACGGATGTTTAGTGTCCTTCATGTGCATTGCTACATAGGATATCTTTAGTTCTCAAATGTCGGCCTAATTGTCGGGTACGCCGCCGTTCGTTGTCTCACCTATAACGAAACAAAAACAAATGATCATCTTCGAGGCGCTCATAACCAGTTGCACTCACTGATCGGTAAGCGATTAGCGAGGTTAAGCTACTTTGGGTGCGGTCAGTCTATAGATGGGTGACCGCTTACTGGTATTTCAACTGAGCGTCTCCGTGCTTCGGAGGGCACGTAAAAAGCCGGTCCCGGCTGTTGCCAAATTGACAGCAGTCGTTAAGCCATGTCAGAGGCGGGCGGCTTGAACAACTCTTGACAACAGGTTGGCCACTAACCACACGAAAAAGAAAAGAAGAATCCTTCGGCGATAAAGCCATCACCATATCTCTTGTTTGAAAGGACAACTCTCGCACTAGAAATAGTTCCTATGTCGCCGGTCTCGAAAATCTATACTTGGAACATCTATTAGTGGATCAGAAAACTGTTTGTCCCGTGTAGGATACGACCCCACAACACAGGGCGCAGTGTCAAGAACGACGCGGCTACTTAAACCATTGCCTTCAACGTCACGTCAATGATTTACTAATAACGTTGCTGTCAGCGGCACCACAGTTACCTTAACGCTAAAGTTCATCGCATTATTTGCGTTTATCGCAAGACCCGTATCGCACAGAACTGTACTGACTAACGGTACACAAAGTGAGTAACCTCTAAATGTCTTCTATAAAAATATCGCAAGCCACATGAATATTTATAATCGCTTTAATTGACACTGCAGTACGAAGTTATTCCATTTATTTTGACGTAACATAAATATAATTTTACGCTTGTTATTATTTGAAGAATTTGGCAAAGGTGTTTAACTCGTTGCACGCTGACACAGACTAAAGTGATGCAAGGGATTGTATTTTCTTATTTTTGAAGTGAGGCGCGCAATAATCATGGAGCTCGCGTCATCGTTACGCTTCCACGCTTTATTAGTTTTTTTATAATACAACAATATCTCAGAAATGGTGCGTCCTACGCAAAAAATAACGAATCAGAAACTAGCATCCGACCCGCCCCTTTTCTTTTTAATTTTTTTTTTGGTTTTTGAAGAAGTGTATGTGATCAAGGAATAAAGTTTTCACTTCTATCGGCAGACTGCCCCAAATTTTTTGGCTTTATGCTTACTCCCTACATCTATACTAATATTATAAAGCTGAAGAGTTTGTTTGTTTGGTTGAACGCGTTAATCTTAGGAACTTCTAGTCCGAATTGAAACAATCTTTTAGTATTGGATAGCTCATTTATCGAGGAAGGCTATGTAACATCATGCTACGACCCACGGGGACGGCGCAGTAATCATAAACGCGGGTGAAACCGCGGGCACATCTAGTATTATATATGCTAGAGGATGTATGTAGACTTGAGTCTATGTATGGACATATACGAGTCTTGGTTTCGATGCTACGCCTAACAGCGTAACTGTATCTCCAAACACTAACATACAATATAGTCTCATGCCAATGTCCCCAAATTTTTTATTATGGCATAAGACTCAAACGAGCAGACGGATCGCCTGATGGTAAACGATTACCGCCGCCCATGGACACCCGCAACACCAGAGGAGTCACAAGTGCGTTGCGTTCCTTTTAAATTTACTTCACCAGAAGGGGGGAGACGGTTGGGCCTCCGGTACCCTCACTCACTCGACGAAACACAACGCAAACGCTATTTCACGCCGGTTTTCTGTGAGGCCGTGGTATCACTCCGGTCGAGTCGGCCCATTCGTGCCGAAGCGTGGCTCTCCTACGGTTACTCCCACATTTCACTAGTTGTAGTTCTAGGTCTCACGAAATAAGATGCTATGTAACGGCACAGTTCCAGACTGCGTGCTGTCAGGTACTAATTACTTTTACGGCCGGGGCTGCAGGAATACGCATGAATGCGCGACTGATCCCTGCGCCCCGGCCATAGATTATGAGTAGGATCACCGTGGTAGTCGGCATTACCGGGATATCACCGTCTTTTCCCGGGTGAGTCCGACATAACCTCTCCGCCCGCCCCCGCGGAGGAATATGCGTCAATGCGTAACAATCACTTTAAAATAAAACAAAAAGTACCCTTTTTTTATTTTGTCAAAAAATGGCATTAACATTTTGTCCAATCGGAAAATCGAACCAGATGCACAATAGTCGAATTCACTACAGCTACGCCACAGAGGTATCAATATTAAATACTTATTAAATATCGATAATCGATCTTACGAATTCATGTTTGAGATCGATGAATCTGTAACAATAGGTAATTAACCTATAAATTAATACGTAATTCTTCTACTTTCATAAAGGATTGCAACGCGATTATTAAAATCGATTCACTAGTGATTTCCGAGAATATCAATAAAAGACACGAATTAAATTAATTATAATTTATTGTTGGTAATTCGAGGTGCTATGCGTGAGATGTTACAATGAATAATGCATCTAATTAGTATTGTAAATTAATCCCACACATTATACAGCGATCTGAATTAAGATCAGAACTGAGAATCTAATGAATAGATGGGAAAAAAGTGAAATGATTTATTAGGTTTACTAACATCATAATTATCGGTAGGTATACGTATACGTATATCGATAACATTCTATAAACGATGTTGACTACACTTATTGCATATTATCACACTATTTGATTTATTTACATACACAATATTTTGCTCTTTTAAGAACGACTAAGAACCTTCAAACTCAGATGATTAGCAGTGTATTACATACCTTAGTAGGTACCTATTATGTAGTAATTAAACATATGACAACTATGATTTCAGGTTTGAGTACCACTCTGCTACTGACAATTCCCGAACAGAAAGAAAATAAAAAAAATTAAATAAAAATGAGTTTATTTGACAAAAAATGGGGTTTTACAATAAAACTATTATTTTTACCTTAGTTTCTAAGGTAAAAATAATCAGATACAACTAAGATTATTATACATAAGTGTTAGGTTGAACTCTGATACCCATGATAAGAATAAACTTGTGTTATGGGTATCAGTGCTCTCTCAGTATGAACTAGTTGTGAAATTGATACTAAAACGAGAAAATATGATGCTCTTAAGAAATGCTTATAACATTTTGTCCAATTCGGATATCGAAGCCAAGAACGCACAGCAATTTTTGTGTTGAAGTCCAAGTCCAAGTCCAAGTCAAAGTCCAAAATCATTGATTAATTTTAGGTCACAAAGTAAAGCTTAAGTGTTAACGAGTCGATTAAATTTACTGAAATTACATCTAAGTTAGTTGCTAGGTTCAAGCAAAGGGTTGAACCTATGAGACGGTACCTGTAAGAAATTCAAGGCCACTCTTTTAATCGCCATATTATAATTTCAGTATTTTACAACTCATTTATGTAGAGGTTGTTGCAGTAATTATGCCATATATTACTGTCCATATAAAACTAAAATAAAGGAACATTTAATAATATTATGAATGTTAGAATATTGTGTACCACCGAGACAGACATATTTATACTTTTATTATATTAATGTTAAAATGTCGCCATTTAAAACTTATAATTTAATCCAATCCGTTCGGCTACAGTCAATTTCACAGCGCAACAACAATATCAAATTTTACTTTCTAACCATATCGATATTCAAAACATTTTATTTATGTCATTAGCTCCGCTCTATTTAGCTACCGAAACGCTAAGATTGAATGAATTGAATAAAAACCAATCGGAACGTGAATCGAGTACGCAGATTAAAAATATAAATTAGAGATGGGCTAAGAGCGAATTCGATTCGATAATGCAAATCGAATAGACTCGAGTCGACTCGGCTGCAATTTGCAACGGAAATTAAATTACAAATGACAGTTGTAATAAACATGTTTCTCTCGATACTTATGAATAAATGTTTTTTCTTTCTTTCTGATACGTAATTCTTTTATTGCGTTTATTACCCGTGAATCCATTTATATTCGTACATATTTTTCAATTACACCTTATGATATCAGTAGGAATATCCTATAGTGTCGAAAAGGAATGTTTGTTGGGCTCTGTAACTGTTAATTACCGTGCAAAACTCAGTAACAGTTCTTCTACTCTCACGCCAGTAGCTCGTAAGAGCAGCCATTTTTACCGTCACCAAATGAGAATACATCAGCCTCGTGTTCTCCTCCTCAAATGTGGTAAAATAAGTACAATACCTAATAATTTCCAACAGTAAAAACAAAAAGGTATTCTTGAACTTTTGCCACGTTGATCTTAATCCTCGTGGCTTGATAGATAGGCACAATCGAGATCTCGACTGATACCATAAAAATCTATTTGGTATACTCGATATATGTAAAACAGCTAATGATTTTATTTTACACGCACTGAACGTTTTGGTCTGCAGCGGCCCGCCACCGATGCGTTCTTTAATTATATCTGGTATTCCAGCAATTGACAAAATAATAAAACCTAAGGTGTTATTTTATGCTCCTAAGATAGCAAACAAACATAGTATGGTAAGTTTACCATCGAAAGCAATCACCAGCCTAGGAACTATTGTAACTATGGCCGCTGTATCACTCGCACGTTGCTCAACGTCCATAAAAGAAGTTCCTATGCTGTCACCGTTAAGGGTAAACATCACCAAATTCAACAAAACGTTTTTCTTAAAAATGAAGTACCTTCTTACCTGCTCCGAGTCCGTTAATTGTTATGTTTGTAACAAGGACAATACAATGACTGATCTGTTGTACGAGAGATGTCTTTAAAAAGAAAAAGAAAGAAAGTGGGGGTACTGTTATTCCCTATTCCTCTGTCTACTACCTACATATAGTGACTAATGTTTAGAAGAATTTAAACAGTAGCTACAAAGAACTGTACATACATCACACGTACCCACGTGTACTCGCTTGTACGTACAAGCGAGTTGAAAATACAGTTACGCCATTCAAGTACTCAATTCAAAACATCGATCATTACTACCTACAAGACGAAATACGCTTCAATAACAATCGTCATCAGATTATTAGGCGGCTGGCTTTTAAGGTCACTCGGTGAAATTACAGGGGCAAAAACTTAATACAATCCGAATGTAACTCAACTGTCACTATGCTTTCTTTTAATTCTTTATTTGTTTATTGCTAGTCAAAACAGACCAGTAGGTACGTTTTAGATGTCATTTTACTTCGAAAAAAATGTTTTGTTTTAGCGTTTAACAACTTGTGAGGTTCTTTTTTTAATTCTTTAATAGTATAGGTATTTTTAGTGGTGATAGATTTAAAAATATATCGACATCGATTATATGCGCATCGGTTATGCGATAGCGTCGCCCGACAACCGTCTGCCCGCAACCACTTAATTAGTACCTACTCTATAAAATGTAACTGGTATCAGACAATATATTTGTAATAATAATGTCCTCCAGAACGAATTTCGGTCACGGCGGCTAGTCTTAACGGAGACTGGCCGCAGATGTGCAGGAGATATTACAGTGCACAACTCTCTGTTCCCTAACTCGCATGATCTGATGGGACGGTTATCCGACACGACCGGAGAGAGATCGGGCGCAGGACCAACGGCTTTACGTGCTTTCCGAAGCACGGGAGTGTCTAACATCGCCAACTTCCTAACTCCGGGCTGCTATTGAGATTTCTTATTATAAAACAGTGTGCTAGTTGCACAAAAATGGAACTGAATGATCTTTGATGTTGTGATCATACGACGTATTTTTCATCCAATGTTTGTTTGGAGTTAGATGAACACTCGCGCCCGAATCGACGTACCAATCATTCTTACTGAATGTCCCATTCAGAAAAACAGCACTGAATGCATTCGTTTGTTTGTTTTTATTGTTAGTTTCTTCTGCAGGATTATTTTTACATTGGTTACGATAGTGGCCGAACTGTTTGCAGTTGTAGCATTTTATTTGTTTTTCTTTCGTACTTGACTTTTACGTTTGTCTATGCCCACCAGTGGTACCAACATGTTTTTTCTTAAAACTCGCAAACGCTCCACTGGAGGCGCTACTATCTTCCTCCATGTCCAGCAACTTTGTTTTAATGGCGTCAGCCGTTATATCAATGCCGGAATGCTCAATTGCCAAAATTTTCCAGTTAATCCAGCTAGAAGTAGCGATCCGACCCATTCATCGTTGATCTTAAAACCCGTTCCAATTAACTTTTAACTAGCTTCAATGATCTGAGTCACATGTTACTGCAATTTTCAAGTCTGATTGAAATTAGAGTCCTCAACAATGTGATTCTTCTTGTAAAGCCAGAATCATCAAATAGTTGCTGTAACTTTTTCCACAGTTCTGCAGTAGTCTCGACGTCCCTAATGTGTACATACAACGACGAATCAATTGTCAAAATTAATTTTGCTTTAGTCTTCGCATCATCTGCGGCTCCGACTTCTGACGATGATGTCGTCTGCTTGATACAAGCCGACATCCCTTCCAGGACTAGGAAATTCTCCGCTGCGAAAGCCCATGCGCTGTAATTCTCCCGCCCGTTGAGTTTCGGCACATTCACAATATAGTTCGACGAGTTTGACGACATTTTCACTCACTTAAGGCCAGTCACAGCACAGCAAAGGTTTTCTCAAACTGCGAAACTTATTATTTTCCGTAATCGCACTGACAACTGTCTATTACTTTATAATATTCTCGAGAAAATTTTTTTTTCTGGGCCCATAACCTATTATAAAATAGTGTGCTAGTTGCACAAAAATGGAACTGAATGACTATACATTCTTTGTATGTTTGACACCCACAAGCTTATCTAAAACTACCAATAGATGGCGTTAGTCGTAACAAAAAATAAAATTAGAGATGTAATATTCAACATTTCTCAACAGAAAAACCCAATAACTTTTTGTTGGCCCGAACCGGGATTCGAACCCGAGACCTCATGCACAGCAGTCGCATTCACTACCGCTGCGCCACGGAAGCAGTTGTACAATATATTTGTATATCTACCATGAAACATTTCATTCGGAAACCCACAACAAAATGACATAAAATGACCACTACGACAATAGAAAGACTTTTATGGCCTTCTTACTAGGTAAGCCTATATCGCGAAGTCCCAACACAATTACAAGAGAAAAATAAAAAATAGCGATCATATACATAGTTTCACATAAGTATATTACACTCTCATTTTATCCTCATAAGAATAGTATCAACAATTATAATTATGTAAATACATTATGTAAGCATTGACTATATTGCATTTCAGTCAGTATTTTTATTAAATAACAAAACGTTATTGATAAAACATCTCCATATGACGTTTATTCGGCCTGCCTGCCCGGCAACATCACTCAAGATTATTTGGCTTTTAGCGCTTAACGCATGTTCGACAGATCGCCACACATTCGTGGCACTATATAATAAGACTGCTGACCCAAGTATATCTACATGTCATACTGGTATGTATGTCAGCTTAGGCTTACGATGAAATGAATTTATTTTAAATATCACCCGTGGTATTGCTAAAGTGAATTTATTCCAAACACAACTTACTGGCTTACATTAAATAAGAACAAAGAGAAATCAGAGCATAGAGAAATAAGACTCCAAATTGCAATCTATATTGTGTAGAAGATCAAAGGCTCATATCTTAGTGGTGTTAGCCAGAGCTTCTTTTGGTCAAAAGAAGCTCTGGCTTTTTAGAATTTTTTAGAATTTTTTATTAAAAAAATTCGCTCCTAGTACATATAAAAATAAAATTATGAACTAAAGAAAAAAAAAATATAGAGATCTAGCAGATATAGATTATTTCCCAAAAATATTGCTCTAGTATCATTATATAGCGATAAAACGAAGGAATACGATTGTATGAACTAAATGCTGTCCACATTGCCTCCTCATTAATAAGCCAAAATCCAGACCCAATGAAAAAACATTGTGTCTCGGCGCTTAACGTTGGCTAAGAGATTAATGTCCAAAAATTCAGACACCAAGCTAGACCAAAATAGTTTAAACTCTCGTATACAAGGATACTTTTATAGGTACCTACTACAAAAATCTGCTGCAGTCTTAGAACAGAATTCTGTTTAAATAAACACTTCTAAATCCTAATTAATATTATAAATGCGATTGATACTTTGTTTTATTACGCTTTCACGTCTTAACTACTCGACCGATCATCATGAAACTCCGCATACTCTTTGTCAAGGGTACAAAAAAGGACATATTATGGTACCTTTCATTCAGGAGAAAGTACTGTTCTCGAAGGATATACATTTATTGACAAAACCTACATTAAAGTGTGCGAAGCCGCGGGCAAAATTCAAAAATTCATAAAAAGGCAAACATCCACTTTCATACTACAATATTTAACTTTCTTTGTCTTTATAACAGTAAACTAAACTGCTGTTATTATCTGGTTTACAAAAAGAATGATGCAATTCATTGATCGCTATCTATAGTATCTATCCTTTTATTGAAAGTCGCTTGAGGAAAAAGTATCAATGCAAATTATTGTTCTAGCGCCTGAAATTCCTTTCTTCCTATTTTGTTGTTCCATCTATTTGTACACATTTTTTGTTTATTTATCAATACAAGTACATACAATATAATGATTTGACTGTACGTTTGGGTAAGTGGCTTAACTAGGTTATCTTGCCACTAAAACGATGCGGTGTTGCGGATTTGATCCAGAGGAAAAATATAATTGTATTATTGACAGAGAATCAATGATCTCTGATTCTCTAGCGATGAGCCACCTGCACAGTGTATATTATACTATATATGTGTGTGCGCAAATACAAGTGCACTCTTTGACGGCAATGCGACACGACCGGAGAGAGATCAGGCGTAGAGCCAACGGCTTCACGTGGTTTCCGAGACACATGCTTGTGTAATAGACGGCCTCGATGGCGTAGTGGTTAGTGTAACCGACTGCCACGCCTGAGGTCGCGGGTTCGATTCCCGAACAAGACAAACATTTGTGTGCATGAACATGGATGTTTGTCTTGGTCTGGGTGTTTCTGTGTATAATATGTACGTATTTACAAAAAAAAAAAGTATTTATGTATGTTTATCCATTGTCTAGTACCCATAGTACAAGCTCTGCTTAGTTTGGGCTAGATGGGGTTGTATGTATGTGATAGTAATATTATATTATATTATTATACCGCCATTTCCGGGCTGCTATTGAGAAACCCAATATCTTTTTGTTGACTTGACGCAGGATTAGAATCTGAGGCTGCAGAGACAGCAGTCGCATTCACTACCGCCACCAAGGCAAGTTAGTGTCAAAGATAATAGGTACCATAATAACTGTGGGGTGGGGTGGTGTATATATTGACAATAAGAAGCAAAATAAATATGTATGGATAGTGACGTAGTAACCCATCTTATCTTATCTTATGTGGAGGCTAGTCAGTGCAGACCGGCGACACTTCAACCCAGTGGGATCTTTTGTGTCGACACTCTCCCAATAACGACTACCATAGATGTTCATGGCAGCCGGTACCAACAGCTTAACGTGCTCTCCGAGGCACGGAGCAGGCGATAATTGTCAATCAATACGCATATAATTTTGAAAAGTCATATAACTTTCTAAAGTCAGAGGTGCGCGACGTGGGTTCGAACCCGAGACCCTCTGCATTGCAGTCTGTTGGTCTCCCCACTGAGCTATCGCTGCTCTACGTAGTAACCCATAGACCCTACCTACCATTCCAGGAAACAGGTGAATGTATATATTTTATATATAACTTGTTATATATTAATAAAACTCGGTAAAATAATTAATCACTTCGTTTTAATTACAACAATAACGCACGCTATCCCAGAGCATAGACATACACACAGAGTACAGTACAGTGAGTGCCATAGACAATTATTATAAGAAAGTATTCTAGTTCTCACACTTTCCTACGCCTAAAGGAGTGCATGCTACCTGAACAAACATTAATATAATTAAAGTTGACATAAAATTTTTACTAAACATAAACATTGTTACTTAACATAAACATTTTTACTTAACATCCTATAACTTAAGTAATATTATAAATGCGAATGTAAGTTTGTTTGTATGTTACGCTTAAACACCTTAACTACTCGACGGATCATCATGAAATTCCCATACACGTTGCTAGAAGTATAGACAAGGACATACCGTTCATCCTGAAAAACGGGACTGTTCCCGAGGCACAGAAATTAATTGAAAAATCTACATTACCGCAAGTGAAGCCGCGGGCAAACATTAGTATTGTATTTATTTTTGAAAGAAGCCACAGCTACAGAAATATCTCGTAACAAACGTTTGATGATGTGTGTATTTGTAGTTTGTGTGTTATCTGACGCTGTGCAGTGTTGACTCATAAAATAAACGAAGCGAAGATAATATATCATGTTATCCACTCGTTATATAACTGGCAACTGTTTTGTTGTTGCGAATACTTTAAAATTATTCATTCATTCTTAAAAAGTTAATATTTTTGTTTATTAACCTCTCAATTGTAAAGTTATATAATATGTATAATTTTGTTTTTATTAGCTGTACTCTCGCATTAGGCTTTTATCCTGAAGAGATAGTATAAGTTTGATTAAATAAAATGCAATTAAATTAGAATAAAATAAAAACAATTGTTAGAATGCCAGACATAATAAAAAACCTCTTGAGTCTGGCAGCCGGTGTGCCGCTGCGACTCATAACACTAAATAAATGTAAATCGATATGCCTAATTATTAAATATTTCGACATTTGTCAGCCAAAGTGTTATTGGATCTTTCATTCAAGACTTTTTAGTAGCATCACGAACCTTAAAACGACTATTGTCGTTTACCACAGTTTTTGGTCCCACGAAATGGATTTCGTGCGACCAAAAACCGTAATGGACGAAATGTGGGTATTATATACCTCTGCATACCCCTTCTGGGATAGAGGCGTGAGTCTATGTATATCCTTACTAATATTATAAATGCGAAAATGAGTTTGTTTGTTTGTTACGCTTTGAAGCCTTAACTACTCAATCGATCAACATGAAATTTTGCATACACGTTGTCAGGGGTACAGAATAAACATAGGGTACCTTTCATCCAGAAAAAAAGAACTATTGCAACCCTAACCTAAACTAACCTACATTTACGCGAGTGAAGCCGCGGGTGAAAACTAGTACTAAATAATATAGACTCAATATTTATAAACAAAGACTTCAAACTTACTTTCAGTTTTACATTGATGACTCTGGTTTCTATACTTCACAAACACTGGCAACCAATATCTATAACTAACTTACTATTCCGGATGAAATGTACCCTATGTCCTTTTCTGCACAACCTGACAACTGTGTATGCGAAATTTCACGATAATCGGTCGAGTAGTTAAGGCATGAAAGTGTAACAAACAAACTCACATTCGCATTTACAATATTAGTTAGGATACCATTTTTATTTAATTAGTATCGCTGTGTGTGATTAAAACAAAGGTTAGATTCACCAAGAATGCGGGACCGATATCGTAAAGTCATTGACCTATTACTATTTAGAAACTTAATTTGAATTGTATCGGTTGCAAGTTAGTTTCAACAGACATCATATTAGATCGAGCCGTGAGTTATTTGACCTTGCCACCTTTCACTCGGTCTTGACCTTTTGAACTTAACTGGACTACACCTAACATATTATTATAAACAACTAGCTTTTACCTATAGCTTCAT
This sequence comes from Catocala sponsa, assembly GCA_963564715.1. Lineage (NCBI taxonomy): Eukaryota > Metazoa > Arthropoda > Insecta > Lepidoptera > Erebidae > Catocala > Catocala sponsa. Next base: position 7,390,662 of record OY751337.1, read on the forward strand.
ACCTTTGGTTCTAGCCTCACCTTTGGTTCTAGCCTCACCTTTGGTTAAGTAACTTGTGCTTTTGTTTTGTGTCTTTTATAAGACAACTCCCGTGCCAGGCATAATTCTTGTGTCGCAGGGGACTTTATAAACATTCGTAATATAAATAAATAAAAATGTTTATTTGAACAAAAAATAATGAGTTACTAACAAGTAATTACAAAATAGTGTTGTTTTATATTTACAAACGGTACTTGTTTCCCAAACTAAGCTGTAGCCTGTATTTTGGGAGACAGTGCTCAGTCAAAAAGTTTTAAGCTAGATACAGTTACTTAGTTTTATTGATGTCGGTAAGTCATAAACATTCTTTATATCTAAAAATAAAATTCTATATAAAATGCAGAATGTGTGTGTGTGTGTGTGTGTGTGTGTGTGCATGTTGGTGATGGCGTGCGCGCGTGTGTGCGTGTGTGTGTTTTTGTGTGTGTACTATGGGCACAAGGAACATTCAGACTCGAAACAACTATTTTTGCGTTAGGACGTTTATTGTTCTGTGTAGAGATTGAAATCACAAAGTTACAACTGTCGGTTCAGACGTTAGGCGACCCCTTACATCATTACGCCAACCGTGTAGCCAAAATGTGTCACTTGGTACTTCTGCTCATAAACTGTATCTATGCAAAAACTCATATTGATCGCCCTAATAAAAAATACCACGGTTGAAAAAGCAAAAACTAAAATGACACATTTTTAATTATGCTTTTATTAAATTGATATAATGATAATACGTACATATTTCATATATGTACGTATTATCATTATATCAATTTATTTAGTAATGTTGTCTTTCCATGCAATATTCACTTACTTGACAAGTTGACAGGCAGCAAAATAATCTGTGATTGTTTAGATACTTATTATGAATTAACGATAATACAATATATTAATCTTAATCAGTGTTTTCCTAAATAATAAATTAATTAGGAAAACACTGATCAAGATATAATATTTTGATGACGTTACTTATTACAGTTATTACAGAGTATTTATTTTCGAGATTTTGGTTTGCTATAGTGTACTTTTTAAATTTGAAATCTAGTTTCGCTCATAGAGTAAACTAACATTGGCCTAAAACATTGGTTTTGTAGGATGTTTGATACCCTCTTTTAGTATAATGTACAAGACACTTTAACCAATACTCTAAGAAACGCAAGCACTCTCGTTTCCGTCAACCTCTTAGCTCCTCGGCCATCAAGAACAAACATCACCACCATGTTCTCTCGAGTGTTTTCCTAATGACACGGTTAACGGACCAATACCGTTGTTACTACCCATCTATTATATCTAAGCGAAAGTCTATCTTAATGCAAATAAGATAAGGTTGGAATTGCTGTGAAAATAAATATGAACAATAGAGACCGCTGCTGATGAAATTAATTGAGTTTGGAAGATCGGTTAAAAATCAGATCAGTGTAATAAAGGTTAGGTTGGATGTTGTTTTTACTAAATGTGCCTTTTTGTTGTTGCAGGTAATTCTAAATTTAAAAATTCTCTATTGGTTTCTGGACGGACGCTACCGTAAGTATGTTTACTTAAATTCTAACTGCTAACCGCGGCTGAGATTTGGTGCCCGACTCAGATAAAGTGTTCTGTATTTTCTGGCAACACATCAACATAGGCAGCATGATACTCGATTCGAAAGGGCACACATTTCTAACAAGGACGGACACATCAATCAAAAGGGCACAAAAGCTGACAAGGTCGGACAATAAGCAGCGTTGCTTCATGCATATGGTACGGTTCCATAAGTGGAAAACTTTATGTTGACGCCAGCGTATTTGGTATTGACTGAGTACCTTTATAGTTTTCATTACCGACAAAATATTATTTTTCTGAAATAAGACTAAAGGCTACATTTTGCTGTCTAGCATATCATCACAAATTCCATTTATTTTGGCTGTGGATTGCCTATTGGTGAGGAAAACGCCAAGTTCTATTTTAAATATTTCAATAAATTGAATTTCGGCTAAGCTTAATCCTGACTAATATTATAAAAGCGAAAATGAGTTTGTTTGTTTGTTACCTTTTCACGCCTAAACCACTGAACCAATCATCCTGAAATTTTGCTTATACGTTGTCAAGTGTACAGAAACGGACATAGGCTACCTTTCATCCCGAAAAAAATTACTGTTTCCGAGAAAAACAACAATAACGTTCTTATGATAATAGATGGTGCCACGTGTCTTTCGAATCATGATTGAATTATATTATTACAAGCAGAGTTCAACCCGAATTTATTGTCAAATTATAATTAAATGCGAGCGAAGCCGAGGGCAAAAGCTAGTATTTCAATAAATTGACATTCGGTTAAGCTTAATATGCGATAATTTTGAGAAGTAGTACGATTTTGTACAACTAGCACGGCTTATTAACCTAGCTGGTGAAATGTCGTTGTGATAGGTATATCGCTACCTAAGTAATCAGAGATATAATTATAACATAAGACGAGGATAGGTTATTACATACATACATACATAGATTCACGCCTGTTTCCTGGAGAGGTAGGCAGAGACTACGGATTTTCATTTGCTACGATCCTGACACACTAGGATAGGTTATTTTATCGGTAAATTTCTCGATTCTGCAGTTGTGTTGATTAAAATTAGGCAGCATTTCAATATACCGAAAGTACAACCAACATATTTCTGCATGTTTATATTCATTCAAATAAATTCGCAATTTACTATCGCTTCTTAACACTAAAAATCAACTAACCCGAATGAAAATCAATATAACGTTTCATTGCCACTTTAATAGTAAAAGTTAAGTAGGTATACGATTTCAAATCTGGCGCTGATGTTAGTAGTTTACATTACAGAAAGTGATATTAGAAAATAACTAGAACATGTTTCACATGATTTCGATCTATATGGCTGAGGCTACATTAGTCCGCGACACGACCTGCGATACGTAAGCGATAAAAACAAATAGTTCATATTCACGTTTATGGCTACACCGTACGCCATATATCGCTATTAATCTTAGATTTGTTTATGCGATAGAAACAACATTAGTGTAATCACGGTATCGGCTACATCAACTCGTCAGCGAAATTGAAGCGAATTCATTAAAAATTTTCGCTTATAATGTAGCCATACCATGTTTATATCGTTTCGCTTTCACAGCCGCATCGCGAATCGCTGCCTACTGTAGCCTCAGCCTATATGTCGGAAAATTATAGCTAACACGTTTTACCGCTCTAGGTAAATGTGAGAAATAGTTATACAGATTAACTGCATGGATGTTTAAAGACGTCGCTTCAGAACTGCCACTGCACTGATTGTTGTGTGTTCGATCGTCGGAACAAAAATGTGTGTGATCCAAAATAGTTATACAGATGAACTGCATGGATGTTTAAAGACGTCGCTTCAGAACTGCCACTGCACTGATTGTTGTGTGTTCGATCGTCGGAACAAAAATGTGTGTGATCCAAAATAGTTATACAGATTAACTGCATGGATGTTTAAAGACGTCGCTTCAGAACTGCCACTGCACTGATTGTTGTGTGTTCGATCGTCGGAACAAAAATGTGTGTGATCCAAAATAGTTATACAGATTAACTGCATGGATGTTTAAAGACGTCGCTTCAGAACTGCCACTGCACTGATTGTTGTGTGTTCGATCGTCGGAACAAAAATGTGTGTGATCCAAAATAGTTATACAGATGAACTGCATGGATGTTTAAAGACGTCGCTTCAGAACTGCCACTGCACTGATTGTTGTGTGTTCGATCGTCGGAACAAAAATGTGTGTGATCCAAAATAGTTATACAGATTAACTGCATGGATGTTTAAAGACGTCGCTTCAGAACTGCCACTGCACTGATTGTTGTGTGTTCGATCGTCGGAACAAAAATGTGTGTGATCCAAAATAGTTATACAGATTAACTGCATGGATGTTTAAAGACGTCGCTTCAGAACTGCCACTGCACTGATTGTTGTGTGTTCGATCGTCGGAACAAAAATGTGTGTGATCCAAAATAGTTATACAGATGAACTGCATGGATGTTTAAAGACGTCGCTTCAGAACTGCCACTGCACTGATTGTTGTGTGTTCGATCGTCGGAACAAAAATGTGTGTGATCCAAAATAGTTATACAGATGAACTGCATGGATGTTTAAAGACGTCGCTTCAGAACTGCCACTGCACTGATTGTTGTGTGTTCGATCGTCGGAACAAAAATGTGTGTGATCCAAAATAGTTATACAGATTAACTGCATGGATGTTTAAAGACGTCGCTTCAGAACTGCCACTGCACTGATTGTTGTGTGTTCGATCGTCGGAACAAAAATGTGTGTGATCCAAAATAGTTATACAGATGAACTGCATGGATGTTTAAAGACGTCGCTTCAGAACTGCCACTGCACTGATTGTTGTGTGTTCGATCGTCGGAACAAAAATGTGTGTGATCCAAAATAGTTATACAGATGAACTGCATGGATGTTTAAAGACGTCGCTTCAGAACTGCCACTGCACTGATTGTTGTGTGTTCGATCGTCGGAACAAAAATGTGTGTGATCCAAAATAGTTATACAGATTAACTGCATGGATGTTTAAAGACGTCGCTTCAGAACTGCCACTGCACTGATTGTTGTGTGTTCGATCGTCGGAACAAAAATGTGTGTGATCCAAAATAGTTATACAGATTAACTGCATGGATGTTTAAAGACGTCGCTTCAGAACTGCCACTGCACTGATTGTTGTGTGTTCGATCGTCGGAACAAAAATGTGTGTGATCCAAAATAGTTATACAGATGAACTGCATGGATGTTTAAAGACGTCGCTTCAGAACTGCCACTGCACTGATTGTTGTGTGTTCGATCGTCGGAACAAAAATGTGTGTGATCCAAAATAGTTATACAGATGAACTGCATGGATGTTTAAAGACGTCGCTTCAGAACTGCCACTGCACTGATTGTTGTGTGTTCGATCGTCGGAACAAAAATGTGTGTGATCCAAAATAGTTATACAGATGAACTGCATGGATGTTTAAAGACGTCGCTTCAGAACTGCCACTGCACTGATTGTTGTGTGTTCGATCGTCGGAACAAAAATGTGTGTGATCCAAAAATAGTTGTTTTGAGTCTGGGTGATCTTTATGTCCAATGTTTGCAAAATCCTTCGTGAAACAGAAATTATTTCTATATGTAGAAAGAAAGAACCATATCCAGCCTCACCAATTTTTTCATACTAGGTTCTTTTTAAAGTAAATTATGGCGCAAAGTTACTTTGCCACATATAGCACCACTAGATGTTCCCGCGGTTTCACCCGCGTTTATCGTTACTGCGCCGCCCCCGTCGGTCGTAGCGTGATGTTATATAGCCTATAGCCTTCCTCGATAAATAGGCTAACACTAATAACATTTTCAAATCGAACCAGTGGTTCCTGAGATTAGCGCGTTCAAACAAACAAACTCTTCAGCTTTATAATATTAGTATAGATTATTCACTTTGGTCACTTAGGAAAGTTACACTTATGAGGTATATGTTTTCTTTGAATTTTATCTGTTTCCATATTCAAGTAAGCTACGTGCAACGGCATATAATAACCTATTAGGAAACTGGCAAGAAACTCGCTAACGTTCTTTCGATCGCCAAATTTACAAGATTGCTTATTATATAAATGCAATCAGTAATGAGTTGCAACCATTACACAATTTACTACGAAAGGAAATCAAGCAATAACTAAAATGTAAATATAAGCGTATAATGAGTAGTATGGTACGCAAAATTAAATTCGAAAATAATTTATTCAACCAAATGACTATCTTGACGTTCATAAGTGTTACTTTATGACTTATAGTCATAAAAGTAACACTTATGAACGTCAATATAGTCATTTGGTGGTGAGTGAAATTACGGAAATTTAAATAATTTGCTAGTTACAGGCAAATCTTTCTAACCATATTCATTTTATCTTGCAGCATAAAAAATATATATCTACAGACGATTTAGCTTTTAGGACAATAGATGCTGACAAAATGTATGACTTTAAATCAAATCTAAAAATCTTTAGACCGTATGCGTAACCGTTTTCCAAACAGTACAACGAACTAACTTACCGAACATTACAGTTAAGTTTAACCATAATCATATTTACACCGATATTAATATGCATTTCGCGTAATAGACAATCGGTTATCTAAAAACAGGTATTGGTTTATATAACTGTTGTGTATGATAGCTAGGGACAAGTGAAACGACTGCTTGCTATATGCTCACTGTTTAATCATCGAGTTACAAGGAGTAATCGGCGGGCCCACACGCACACATACACAGACATATGCACACATAATATACAGACATATTATGCACACATATACAACAATAACCCATATTGTAAATTGATAGATATTTATTTAGACTAAAAATAATATCATAACTTATGCAAAAATAATCCTTGTTAATTCCTAATACGAATTTTGTGAGTTTTAAAAGTTGAGGTCAAATACAGAGAATTGCTTTAGATTGTCTATTGTGAATGTCAATGCTTCCAAGTTATGAATAATCTGTTCTACAGCTGGGTACGGACCTTTTTAGTATGAGAAGGGGTCGGCCATAGCTCACCACACTGGGCACACCACCAGGGCGATATGGCATAATTCACACATCTTTAAGAACATTATGGAGAACACTCACGCATGCAGGTTTCCTTAGGATATTTTCTTTCACCGCTAAAATTAGCTATATTTTACTATTCAATATGCACATAACTTGGCAAAGTCAAAGTCACGACTTTGAATTTTCGAAGTTCCATAGAATCGAACTCGACCATTGCATGGTAGTTCAACAGTCTCTTGCCAGAATATCGTTACTAAAGTATTTATGAGATAACTCTAATTACCAGTTATCAGTTTGAAAAATATGGTAGACGTTTAAAGCTGTCTGACCGGGCAGTACTTTCGCCCTACAGCAGATTGCAGCCAATTAAACTAAGCTTTATATTCCTGCTATAATTATGGTTTCCAGGATGCTTAAGGAGATGTGCTGTCACGATGATGCCAGTGCACAGTTTCATTGAGCGTTGAGCTATCAGCGATTCCTTCTTGGAAAAATCGGTCACGCTCAAGTGCTGCAAGCGCAACTAAAAGCGCACATATAATAAAACAACTTGTTAATCGTTTTAATAGAATATAAAAAGCATCAGGCAAGGGTAATTGTCACCATCACCATTTTTTAACAATGTCGTTGCGTGCACGAGTATGAGACAGTCCTTTACACTTACTTCACAGTGTATGACTGTGAGTGACTGCACAGATTGCGCAATAAAACTATTGCGCAATCTGTGCAGTCACTCACAGTCACTTAAACAAGTGATGGCCTCACCGCTGACGCTGCGCCAAAGGCAGTAAGTTTGAACTCTACACAGGACAATAATTTGTGTGATCCACAAATATTGTTCCGAGTTTGGGTGTTTTTGTGTCTGTTGTTTGAATAGTTTTAAAGTCATCCGCGACACAGGAATTACTCCTAGTGCAGGCGTTGTCTTTCGTTATAGGCTTTAAAAAAAAAGGAATAGGTATATCTCGATCTCAAGCATACAATGGTTAAATCATACGTTAATCTAGATGCTGAGACGTGGTAGTTATAGACTACAGGACCATTATAGACTTTGACATTATTTAGTTTAGCTACCTGAACGTGAAGAAGTAAAATCGTACAATAATAAAACGTTTCTTACTAAAGACATGCATTCGTACAGGTAGACTTATATGGAGTTAAACGGAAGTAGTGTTTATTTTATGAGCAAAGTCAACTAAAAATAATTGACTAGGAAAAGTAGTGTCGTGAACAAAATAGTCTATGGTACCTTAAGTCTAACCATTTGAGTAGGACTAGTTAAAAGCTTGGTTTATATATCGTAATTACGAAATAGACTGGCAAGTTCTCAAAGACTTATTTGATTATTTTCTCTTCGTTTCTATCCAAAATCACACCTAGGAATAGCTCCTGTGTTTCACATCCTAACTTGGGACCAATAATTGTGGAGTTATAGTGAAAAAGTGTTATACAAAAGTGACCTTTTTAACTATAGAAGATATCTGGAAAATTTATAAAAACGTATCAAACTGCAAAATATTATCTTGAAATCATATTTTTTGTTACTCCATTCCGTCTTTATTTTCAAGATACCTATGCATTGTTATATTTGTATCTTATAGCATCTCTCCCTTTCTCACTGATATAGCACTTATCCATCCATAGCATCTATTCTTCAAAGGCTTCAATTATCAAGGCATTGAACACGAAACCAATTTATTTCCACTCAAAAGCGTTCAAAGAACTATCCAATTATAAACGTCATAGTAATAAGGAAACATCAAATAAAACAAAAGCCATACACTACAATACATAGCGTGTTAGAACAACTTAAACACAATTATGTAAACGATAAAAACACAATCGTAGAACAATTTGGCCTTTTTATCACTACTCATTGACAGCACACGCGAGATTTTGAAACCGAAAGTGTTCTGCTAATGGATTCTAAACCTTATTGACTTTATAATAAGGCTAATTAATTCCAAGAAAATGATATAACATGAAGTAATTACGTGAAGAACGGGTTAATTATTGCTAATCCATGATTGAATCTGTTCGTTTTATCTTGGTTTAATTATAATATAATTGTCAATGGATGCTGTTTTCACTGTTGGGTACGTGGAAACTATTATTTGTTATTGCGGTGTAGTGGACAGGTGAGATTTAGCGTTGCTTTTTTTTGTTTGATGTAATACGTAATGTTATTTCGATCCAGATGCATGGAGTGCGTGAAAAGTCTGTATCTTGCAGGTTTTTCGGATAGGAAATAAGTTTATTAAATTTTGATAGATTTTGTCTTGAATATGGTTAAAACTGGTATTACGAATACTATAATTCAATGACCAATGACCATTGAAATAAGTGATTATAATGGCAAATGGTATAAAGAGTCAGGGTAAAGTATATTTGTAAACGTTGACTATCCTTTTATTTGTAACTAGTTTTCACCCGCAGCTTCGGTCGCGTAAATGTAGGTTACCTAGGTTTGCAACAGTTATGTTTTTCTGGATGAAAGGTACCCTATGTCCTAGTCTGTACCCCTGACAACGTGTATGCAAAATTTCATGTTGATCGGTTGAGTAGTTAAGGCGTGAAAGCGTAACAAACAAACAAACAAACTCACTTTCGCATTTATAATATTAGTTAGGATTAGGATTAGGATAGTTTATTGGAAATAAATCTAAAGTATAGATTTATTTCCAATAAACCATTACAAACTTGTAATCGGTATTTAGGGAACCTACTTTGTAACAAATCAGCGACAACATTTCAATCCCTGACGCAGAACCATGAATAGCTTAGTTGGCAAAGCGACGACACGATTTGTCAAGTTCACATGTTCAAGTCCTGATACATGCGTAGTCTAATTCCTCTTTATAAGGAAAGCTATTCTATTCCTTGTTACTATAAAAGTTAGCAAAGAGCAACGAAAGCTCAGTGGGGAGACCAACTGCGATGCAGAGGGTCTCGGGTTCGAACCCACGTCGCGCACCTCTGTCTTTCGGAAGTTATATGACTTTTCGAAATTATGTGCGTATTGATTGACAATTACGGTCCCGGCTGCCATGAACATCTATGGCTGTAGTTATTGGGAGAGTGTCGACACAAAAGATCCCACTGGGTCGAAGTGTCGCCGGTCTGCACTACACGGTCCCTCTAAATTGTACACTGCGGCTAATGCAGTACATTCATAAGGAGATTGCTAAGGGTTAAATCTTGGGGCCGACACAAAAGATCCCACTGGGTCGAAGTGTCGCCGGTCTGCACTACACGGTCCCTCTGAATTGTACACTGCGGCTAATGCAGTACATTCATAAGGAGATAGCTAAGGGTTAAATCTTGGGGCCGACACAAAAGATCCCACTGGGTCGAAGTGTCGCCGGTCTGCACTGACTGGCCCCCACACATAAGATAAGATAAGATAAAAATACAATATTGTTATTTTAAACTAAATGTTATACCCACAAGGCAGAAAGAATTTTTTCATCTTACAAAAATTACGTCGGTGAATTACAATAAGACACCACAGTACAATATTTTATATTCATGTGTGTTATACAAATGTCGGTCATTGGATTTGAATTAACTTTTACAGATTTTAACACGATTTACTTTTTATGTTGTTTTATTTTACAATGATATCGACGTATTGGATTATGCGTGATATTCTTAAGCGTGTAAAGTCCATTAATGAGTTTGTTGTGAGGATTGCCAAACAACAAACTTTTCTCATGTAAGCATAGTCAAACATATTGTCTTATGCGTCAGTCTTGGCTGTTAACTAGAGAATTAGCTCTCTATACATTCTGAAATCTTTACGAGAGAATGAGACAGAGCTTTGTCTCATCGTGTTAACACTGTCTATATGTAAATTCGTCCTAACTTAAAGTTATCTATACAAATAAATAAAATCGAAGTGTCTGTTTGTAATGTCAAAATAACAGCTTTTTATCTAATGCATATGAAAGTATATAAGGTACCTATACGAAAACATCTATTTTAAAAATTTTGTCTGTCTGTCTGTCTGTTTGTTCCGGCTAATCTCCGAAACGGCTGAACGGATTTTGACAGGACTTTCACTGGCAGATAGCTGATGTTATAAGGAGTAACATAGGCTACTTTTATTTTAGAAAAACAATAGGGTTCCGCGGATACAAACACTTTTTAGTTAAAATCTACGCGGACGAAGTCGCAGGTAACAGCTAGTATTATAATAAAATTTAATTAATCATGTCACGCTTCTTTTCGTTATTTGCTAGGTTTATTTGTTGAACAAGTGAAACTTTAACATTTTGTCCGAAACAGTTATGTATATATGACAAAGCAAAATATGTCCAGCACGGTCACGACTACATGACAAATCAAAGCATGAAATCGTAGAGCGCCGAGAACACGCTTTTGCTTTTTTGACGTGGCGGTCAAAGGGTTAATTTGGTAAGCAGGAATGTCGAAACACATTTTGTGCTGTTAGATACTTGAAACAGCCAAACAGAAAATACCAAATACAATCCGGGGTCACCCTCATAGACCAAAACGTAAGCGCAAGATTTTGCTATAGAACTAGCGTCGCGAAAATACTGTTTCTAAAATTGAAATGATACACCAGTTTTAAAATATTTACAAAATTTAATATCGTTACATCAATTTAAAATCCACCTTATCTTAAGAGTAAAATATGACGATATTTTCCGATACTGATAAGAAAATTACGCTCAAACGTTTTTGATGATATCACAATGCCTTTCAGATATGATCTCATGGTCTTCTAAACAATAACAAATTATTTAGTCCTTTATTGATGCCGCAGTGGATAACTGAAGAACTATTGTTAGAAAAGTAAAGTAAGGCCGCACGAAACTCAAGGATTTTTGTCACGCTGCTTTGTGTCACATCAATTTGTTGCGTTTATACATATGTATGTAGATTCGCTACATAAAACTAGTTTAACACGGCACTTGTTCATGTCATTGCTACAATGACGCGAACAAGTGCCGTGTTAAACTACAAGCACACACGTGCCTGCGCATTTTTTCACGTCCGTATCTAGTCATCCAGTGATGACAATTTCGGTGTTTTGACGAGGTACCAAAAAGGTCTTTAAGTTCGACAATTGTGATTTGTATATGTAAGACAGACAACATAACAGTAGTAAATAGGTCAATTTAATTAGAATATTGATGTATTATTCAAATGGGTTCAAGATCTGTTGAAAATCATACTATCATCAACAAAACCATAGTACAAGCTCTGCTTAGTTTGGGCTAGATGATGTTGTGTGTATGTGGTAGAATATATTATTATTATAAAAAAAAAATATTAAGTTTCACGTAAAACTTTAATAATTGATATTTCAGCTATTCATTAGCTTACTTAACCTATTGAGTCGCAGCGGCACACCGGCGGCCCGACACAATAGTTTTTAATTATGCCTGGTATTCTAAAACCAATTATGACAGTTTGCACTTAAAAAACCTATCATAATTCCAAAATTAAATAACTTATAGATGAGCTTCCGCCACTGATATTCACCAGCCAAAACGAAATAATGGCCTGCTCTTACGCCAACTCGTAAGAGGTTACTTCCCCAGGCGAACCAGCCTAATCGTACCGACACAAAATATTTGGCAATTCTTCCACTCGTAACAAAAAGCTAACAAATCTTCAATCAGTATTCAACACCAGCAAACTACAGGATATATTGCAACAATGCAATATCGACAATATTAAATTCGATATCAGAACTACTAATGACCAGTAATAATTATATGTGTACACATACACTTACGCATGATTAGGCAATAACACCTTTGTATCTGCTCTATATAATATCTCGGTTATGCCAATCAACCAAGTAAATCTGCTCAAGACCTTAGGGTCACCACATCTTGTGTATGCGATACAAAGCTTGACTTAGACGGAATCCTATCATCGAAAGCTATCATGGCAACGCATTTTTTATCATTCGACAAAGTTTAACTAGATGTTTGCTGAATTAAAATAAGCCCACTAAAAACTTAAGCAATATCTTTAACACTAATGGAGTGGCGGCACTAAAAAGTACAGCACAAAAACCGAAATGTTTTATTTCCTCTGCTGCAGAACTTAAACTGTCACCAAATAATAACATTAAGAAGGGTTTTTAACAAATTTATTTGCATATCAACTATGATTACTCGAAGCAAAGCACTTTAAAAGCTGAGTCCATCTAGTAGCGCATCGAATTAAAATAACTCTTGCAATGACTGACGGCCTCGATGACGTAGTGGTTAGTATAACCAATTGCCACACCTGAGGTCGCGGGTTCGATTCCCGCACAAGTCAGACATTTGTGTGCATGTACATGGATGTTTGTCTTGTCTGGGTGTTTCTATGTATAATATGTATGTCATTTAAAAAAAATGTATTTATGTATGTTTATCCATTGTCTAGTACCCATAGTACAAGCTCTGCTTAGTTTGGGCTAGATGGCGTTGTGTGTATGTGGTAGAATATTATTATTATTGTAATTGTTATCCGCGCAGGAGAAAGTTTTATTCTGGTTTTCTAACCAGACATTGTAAATAACAGCACGAGATCTGGTATTGAGCCTGGTGGACCGTATTAATCGCGCATCCTATTATTTAGCCACTAAAACCATATCTCGCGAAATGAAGTCATTCATCTCTGGTTTCACCATCAGGGATATAAGTGTGGTAGGACAAAACCATAACTAATAAAATGCGGAGTCACATACTCCTGCTTTTTCTACAGGGACATAGACGAAAAAATTATATGTGTTTGTAATATACTATTCATGTGCAAACCAAGTGAATATAAACACCGAAAACTCATTTCGTAGCAAGTGATAGCCCTGTGAGTAAATTATTCTGGTAAATTAACCGTTCACCTAAACACGTTTCACTCGCGTACAAGCTGCTATGGACATCCAATGTTTAAACCTCCACGTATCCAGGTTAAACGCAGTGTGTCGGTCGAGAACGTACCATGTGTACATAAATACTAAGACCTAAATACGGCTCACGATTAGCCCCGAAAAGTTACGTAATATTATTAAGCAAACTATTTAATTTCCCAAAGGGACAGGCAGGGGTGTACTACGCCTAAAATTAATTTAATTTATTCTAAGTCTCTCATAAAAGAAGGCAAGCTATTTGTAGTTCAACAAGGACATTTACAGACGCCGTGCTGCTGCTCAAGCTCTTCGTCAATCGCCACATCGCCAGACTTCGAGCTGCTACTGGAAATTTCTTGGAATAAGCTCAAATAACGGCTTGCTCGAATATCAAACTTGAGCATGTACTCAGTCGCAAGCACAGCCACTGCGTCACCAAGTCGGTCTTATTAATCGCTTGAGGAGTAGCGGCAGACCAGCAGCCAGACAGATTGCTTTTCAGTGAAATCTGTCATGCCAGCTGTTGACGAATTAAAATATGCGTAAAATCAAACCGGTCAAGTGCAAATTAAACACAAAGGTTTCTATACCATCTTAAAATATATAATAATACTAGCTGTCCCGACAGAAGTTGTCCTGTACATAAGAGAAAAAAAAACATATCTAAACCTAAATATTCAGAAGGTTGCGAAGGAATCAGTGTCGGAAAAAGAGTTTTTGTATTGTGACTCACCTTTATCCTTTACTTCATGTACTACTGATGTCCTCAACCAAAATTTTTTTCGTGTATAACTCATTATGTGTATTGCATCAAAACATTAATGGACTGTTGCCCAAAGCTGATGTAATGACAGAACACTTAGATACGCTCTTGAAGAATGGAAAATGTGTTAGCGTTTTATGCTTTACAGAACACAACATGAAACAAGCTGATCTTGATTTTTTGAATATACCAAATTTTGTTTTAGCATCAAGCTTCACTAGACTAAAGCGAAATGGTGGCTCTTGCATATTAATTAAAAATCACATTAATTTCAAAGAAATAGAAACTGTGAAAAAGTTAAATATTCCCAATGTGTTTGAATGCTGTGCAGTAGAATTAACTGATGACAATGTTATCATTTTGTGCATCTATCGAGTCCCCAATTCAACTAAGATACATATTTTCTTTGATAATTTAACGAACATATTGCAACAGTTTTGCTATAAAATAAACCAAAAAATAATAATTTGCGGCGACTTTAATATTGATGTTCTTCAGAATACTAAAACTTCTAAACTGTTTAAGCAACTTTTGAAGGAATTTAATCTGAGACTAGAAATAAATGAACCAACGCGTCCTAGTAGTGGTACATGTCTAGATAATTTTCTCCACAACATAAGTGGAAGCAAAAGTGAGATTTTGGAGCTGGGTGTGTCTGATCACACAGCCCAACTTATGAAGTTCCCGGTACAACAAAAGTGTATTCTACCATTTTATTATATTTATAAACGGGATTATAGCAAAGAAAATATTAACCTTTTTAAGAAATATATCGCCAGCCTCAGTTTCTCCGAAGTTTATGAATCTGAAGACGTAAACGAAGGGTTCAATTCATTTTTTGAACTATTTAAATTAATATATGATTTATGTTTTCCACTTGTCAAACGCAAAATTTCTACAGTTACTAAACCTAAGTGGATAACACGCGGAATTAAGCGTTGCAGTAGAACCAAACGATCTTTATTGTGGAAATATAGATTAACTCGAGACAATGACTCTAAAGTGGCATTCAAAACTTTCTCGAAAAGATATCAAAATGTTATCAAACTAACACAGAAAGCACAGAATTCTTATTTTATTGGAACAAGCTCCAACAAGTCGAAGGCAACTTGGAAAGTTATTAAATATATAAAGTCAAACATTCCTAAATCTAATATAAATGCTATTAATGTAAATGGCAATTGTATAACAGAACCCAAAGAGATAGCACAACAATTTAATGACTATTTCATATCTTCAGTTCAAATTAATGCTAATTATTCAAAGTCGAACATTTTTGGCATGTCAGGATCGTATAAATCCATGTTTATGTCACCAACCGTACCTAAAGATATAATTACAATAATAAATTCTCTTAAAAACACCAACAGTACAGGCTATGATGATATTAGCACAGGAGTAGTCAAGTCAGTTGCTCATATCATAGCACCCATATTAAGTGACATTATAAACAAATGTATTCAGAAAGGCATTTTTCCCGATAAGTTAAAGATTTCAATAATAAAGCCATTACACAAAAAAGACGACAATACACAAGTTACCAATTATAGGCCAGTTGCACTTATACCAATATTTTCTAAAATTTTTGAGAAGATCTTATACAATAGTATTAACAGCTATTTAGAAAATAATAATGTTTTTTGCAAGGAACAGATGGGCTTCAGAAAAAATAGAACCATTAATATGGCTATTTATAACTTTTTGGAAAAAATTCATCATAATATGGATAACAGAAGACCGGTGATGGCGATGTTTATGGACATGACTAGGGCATTTGACTATGTAGACCATAAAATACTATTAACTAAGCTCGAAAGATATGGTATCAGAGGCAATGTGCTTAATCTGATAAAATCATATTTGGAAAATAGAAGTCAAATTACCCAAATTAACAGAGTTAATATAAAGATCAAAACCGAGCTAGTTTACTGCTCTAGCTCTAGAATACTGCCATGTGGTGTGCCGCAGGGTTCTGTGTTGGGACCGTTACTTTTTATTTGCTATATTAATGACTTTCCTCAAGTTATCGAACATCAAATGTCACTATTTGCCGACGACAGCACTGTTATTTATGACTCTGGCACTACAAAAGAAATAGAAGCGAAAATAAACAATAGCCTTATTCCTATTATCGATTGGTTAAATGCAAATAACCTTAAAATAAATCTAACCAAAACTAAAGTTATGAATTTTAAAATTAGGCACAAAGAACAATCACAGTTTCAATTTCACTATAAGGGGAATGAAATACTTGAAGCTAGTGTAACGAAATTTCTTGGACTACATATAGACAACGACATGACATGGAGAACTCAAATTGAAAGTGTTTGTGGAAAACTTAGTAGATTCTCATATGCTCTCTATATGCTGGGTAAAATTGCCAATAAGACCGCCCTACTAGAAGCATATCATGGTTATGTCGCCTCAACTTTGCGGTATGGCCTCATATTTTGGGGTAATGCACCTAAGGTTCAAGAAGTACTTGTTGCACAGAAAAAATGTATCCGAGCTATTTCTAAAATAAAACAAAGAGAATCATGCAAGCCACATTTTCAAAAACTAAATATATTAACCTTACCGTCACTTTATATTTATGAAGTCTGTATTTTTATAAAGCAAAACATGAATTTATATAGATTTGTAGAAAGTAAACGGCGCTCGAATAAGTTACAGGTGTTGGCAACAAAAACAAACTTTCATAGTAAAAGCTTTTATGCAATGGCTCAAAAACTTTACAATAAGTTACCAAGAGAAGTCATCTCATTAACGAATTTAAAAGGAATTTATTCAAATTATTAGTTAACAAGGTGTATTATTCTGTTGACGAATATTTAAATGAGAAATTTTGATTGTTTTTATTCATGCATTAACTAAATAGAATCGTTTTTCGTTATCTTATGTGACATGCCTACTGAATGAATTTGATTATTGCTGTATTGTTGAATTGGTGACATTATTGTTTTTATTTTGTATTCTTTTCTTTCTTATTTTACTCTATTATAATTTGACATGTTATCTAAATTAATAATTATTGTGATTGCCTAGTTTTGAAGTTTTTTTTTGATATTTTGTATGCTTTTTGGCGGAACTCAGCTTGGATCTTATTTATCATCATAACATCTACTTTATGTACCCTGTGTTCACGAAATAAATGAAATTGAAATTGAAATTGAAAAAAAATTTAAACCATTTTCGAATCCACTTGATCACACACAAAAAGTTTCATCAAAATTGGTCCGGCCGTTTAGGAGAAGTTCAGTGACATACAAACGTACAGTAGAATTATATATATAAAAATGTACATCATTATTATTTGTTGTCATAGCAGCAATAGAAAAACATTATAAAAATTTCAACTCTCTATCTATGACGGTTCATAAGATACAGTCCGCTGATAGACGGATGGCCGGACAGTTACAACGAAGGCTTAGTAATAGGGTCCCGCTGGTACCCTTTGGGTTCAGAACCCTAAAAAGTACAAACAATAACTGATTTTGACTACATGGATGGCGTAGTGATTTAGGTGGACTCCTCACCACTGACGCCAAGCCGAGCATTGTGAGTTCGTACTCCACACGGAACAAAAAATTATGTGATCCACAAATGGCTTTTCTGAGTCTAGGTGTTCTTTGTGTCTATTGTTTAAATGTTTGTAAAGTCCACCGCGAGCAGTTTCTTAAAAAAAAGCAAGCTGTGAAGGTCAAGTTTCGTTAATGTGCCATCTACCGAAAATGGCAGAACAACACTTGCTGCCTCTGCTTAATAAAATTATAATAAAGTCATTAGCTAGTCTTGGTCCTAATTAGTCCCCACGATACAGGAATTAATCCTACTGCAGGAGTAGTCTTCTAAAAATTACTCCAGCAGTTTCTTAAAAAAAGCAAGCTGTGAAGGTCAAGTTTCGACAAAGCGCCATCTGCCGAAAACGGCATAACAACACTTGCTGGCACGGCTAATCCATTAATAAGATTATAATAAAGTCATTAGCCAGTCTTGGTCCTAATTATGAAAAGCCAATTAACAATACATGAGCAACCCAGCTCCAAGCAATTCATTACGCCGCCATATCATAAGAGCTATTAGTGCACCACATCATATATTAAACTAAGTAATGGCATTAGCCTAATATGCTCTGCCTCACAGAATATAACGATTATCGATTAACTTGATTAAGTTCGCTTAATTAATTCCGTTTGTGATGATGGGGCATTAAAGTTTGATTATCCGTGCGCAATGCACAATGTAATCAAAGTGGTGGTTCGTTAACTATATCTCGAATAAAAATAATAAAACAAACATACATGAGTAGTAGAGCCTCGCTGATTTCAGCATGAATGGGCCGGCTCGACCAGGGAAGAACTGCCCTCTCACAGAATATCGACGTGAAATAGCAGTATTCCTACTGTTCTGTTTCGTTCGGTGAGTGAGAGTGCCGGAAGCCTAATCACCCTCTTTCCCTCTTCCCGCTCCTTCTCCTTTCCATTTCCTTTCCTAAAGGGTCGGCAACGCGCAAGTGATGCCTCTGGTGTTGCAGGCGTCCATAGGCTACGGTGACCACTTACCATCAGGTGGGCCGTATGCTTGTTTGCCACATTAGCCGTATAAAAAAAAATATCGCCAACTGCGATTTTTGGTCCCATCTAATAGGTGGCGAGACTTTTGCCATTTACGAAGCATACTTCTAGGCACCATAATGTTAGTCCGTGAGAATGTTTTGACAGAAATGCCCAAAACCCTTAACCCGACTCTAATACTATTAGTTCTTGCATCTCACGCTGGCGAGCGGGCTATGTATGTGTGTATGTAAGTGTCGCTCGCAACTGACCGCTCTGTCAAACACGCATACTACCGCACTGTGCATGTACACGTAAAGCCCGCTCGCCTTCGTGAGTTGCAAAAACTGTACCCGAAACCTCATCTATATATCTATACATATAATAAAATCGTAGAAAGTCAAAACTGTACATTGAATATTTTTTTAAAAGAATACTTGGGGCGTGATCTACAATCGATATCGAAGCCAAAAATATAGTTTTTAGAATTTTTGTCTGTTTGTCTGTATGAATGTCCGGGCTAAACTCAAAGAGTACTGCATGGATTTACTTCAAATTTTGCATGAATATTACTAACAGGTCGGGTCAACATATAGGCTACATATTATCACGCCATAACCTACGGGGGAGGAGCTGTGAATCTTTATTTTTCTTACGCATTCTGTGACAGCGTGTAATCTAACGATGCATATTTAAATGTTGATTTTGAGTAAGCCATGCTATTATCTAGCTTTACACTATAAAAACTACGCCATTTAAGTAACTTGGGCAGAGAAATATAGTTGGGTTCCGCGGCGACAAACACTTTTTAGTTAAAATCTACGCGGATGAAGTCGCAGGTAACAACTAGTCCACAATAAACGCATCGCGTTGCGCCACCAAAACAGTCTATATTAAATAATATATCAGCACTGTATTAAACTGTCCCACGGCTCGGCACGGACCTCTTCTCATAGTTGGACTGGCTCGCAGTCTATTTTTATGTCCTTCTAAAAAACGTAATACAATGAGTACGTGTGCTGCCGTTATGCATGCCAACACATATAAAAATGTAAAACTCGATAATCACTGTTACGATTATATCATTAACGGTTTTGTTTTAACATGAACGCGCTAATAAGCTATCGCTTGTATGTGATGCTGAAATATTTATGAAGCAGTCACGCTTGTTAAACTACGTGTCGACATTGCTAACACAGTGTACTAATATTTATTAACAAACATACATACATGCTTGCGCAGCGATAGCTCAATGGGGAGACCAACAGACTGCAATGCAGAGGGTCACGGGTTCGAACCCACGTCGCGCACCTCTGACTTTCGGAAGATATATGACTTTTCGAAATTATGCGCGTATTGATTAACAATTATCGCCTGCTCTGTGCCTCGGAAAGCACGTTAAGCTGTCGGTCCCGGCTGCCATGAACATCTATGGCAGTCGTTATTGGGAAGTCAGTGCCCTCTAATATCCTGACACTGGTCTCTAGCCTTAGGGTATCGTCATCCTTCGGGTTGTGGAGGTTAGATGGCAGTCGCTCCGTGTAAAAACTGATATCCAGTCAAATCCGGTTACACTAGAAAGCCGAACCCAAGTGACTTGGGAATAATAAAGGCTAGGGAGAAGAGATATACACATGCTTGTATATCCTAAAGAATAGGTAGCGTTGTAGTAATTGGTGAATCTTGGCTTTTTTCCTGGTTTATTCCGCTTTGATCAGCTGGGTGACCATGGGCGACACTTTGGTATCGAAAGATCACCTGTGAAAATAATCACCTGGGTGTTCATAGTCGACTTCATTCAAATAATAATAATGTCCTCCAGACCGAATTTCGGTCACAGCGGTTAGTCTTAACGGAGACTGGCCATCTTCGCAGGAGATATTATAGTGCACAAGCGTGTGCGCAAACACAATTGCACTCTCTGTCCCTTAACTCTCATGACCCGATGGGACGGTATCCAACACGACCGGAGAGAGATCAGGCGTATGACCAACGGCTTTACGTGCTTTTCGAGGCACGGGGGTGTCTAACACCGCCAACTTCCTAACTCCGGACTACTATTGCGATTTCTTAACAGAAAAACCCAATAACTTTTTGTTGGCCCGACTCGGGATTCGAATCCGAGACCTCATGCACAGCAGTCGCATTCACTACCGCTGCGCCACGGAGGCATTTCATTCAAATACTTATACTCGTAGCATTAGATTACGGTTATGTTTGCGATCGCTCGTGAGATCCCATTCGATTCACTGGTTGATCAATTTGTTACTGGGTTTTTCTATAAGCAATTTCAGTAAGAGGAAAGTCTAACAGTCTGCTCAGCAGAAGGCAATAAACTCGCCCCTCAGATTTCTATACTCGCTCCATACTAAGTCGGAGCTAAACAGTTGGCGAAATGTATGTGAACTGCACATTCTGGCATTTTATAAGAAAGAGCCAGGTAGATCATACTCATCCCAGAATTGTATGTCCCTAGGACGTGAGATTTCAACATAAAATTTTAAACTTAAAGACAAAGGCAGCCTCGATGACGTAGTGGTTAGTGTAACCGACTGCCACGCCTGAGGTCGCGGGTTCGATTCCCGCACAAGTCAAACATTTGTGTGCATGAACATAGATGTTTGTCTTGGTCTGGGTGTTTCTATGTATAATATGTATGTATTTACAAAAAAAAAAGTATATATGTATACCCATAGTACAAGCTCTGCTTAGTGTGGGCTAGATGGTGTTGTGTGTATGTGGTAGAATATTATTATTATTATAAAGACAACTCGCTTGAATTGATAATCTACTATTAATATATTTTTAATAGTTTCCTCTCGATCAACACTCTGGAAGATTGTGTCAAATAAGTTATTCCGAATAAGTGTTAATTGTGTTCGTTGATTGAATGTAAAAGGAATCAGAAGTCACGGGGACAAGGAAACTCACACTGAGACTATAAACACCATTTATTGCTATAACACACTGACACACAATGTATCCACACACTATAAAAATATGTTATCAGAGTTGCTTACAACTCCAAACATTAGCAAAGAATGCCCTGCCACAAATCTCAAAATGGCGCACACTGCGTTTGTTACTCGGTCAATTGAGATACTCGGTCATTCAAGAATAAATCATAAATTGTATAAAATATGACATCCGACTCTTGTTAATCATTAGACGTACATATTAAAAGTTATTAAATAGCAAATTAATATAACAAATGGTTGTAGAGTCACCCGCGACACAGGAAATATGCTTAATGCGGGTCGATATCTTTTTAAAATTACAATATATTAGATTTTGCTCGCGGCTTCGCTTGCATAAATGTAGGTTAGGTTAGATTAGTAACAATAATATTTTTCTGGGTGAAAGGTATCCTATGTCCTTTTCTGCTCTCCCGACAACGTGTATGGCAAATTTCATGATGATCGGTTGAGTAGTTAAGGCGTAAAAGCGAAAGAAATAAACAAACAAACTCACATTCGCATTTATAATATTCGTAAGAATTTGGAGCCCAGATCGGATTGGCAGACTTTACACATTTTCGAGAAAGTTATGGAGATTACTCAATTATCTACATAGATTACCTCACGAAGATTTTAATAATCATCGTTAAAGCGAGCGACAATAAACTATTTTTTGGACTGAATGTACAATTCTAACTAATATTATAAATGCAAATATAATAAAACTCACTCGTCTAAAATATTATGCGACTATATTACCAAATTCACAGAAATTACAGGGACTGTTGAGAACGTCTTACTCAGTTGAATGCTAGTTCCTCACTGCTGAGTGATCTTTCGCCAAGAGACGAGTTACTTTTTCCCTTCCGTAATTAATAACCTCTTTATTTTAAAAATGATGGTTGGCTGTGTTGCCAGTTGGGTAAATAAAAACTCCTGAACAGAATTATTAACAAAAATAGGAAATCATGACGCAAAATGTGAGTTTATTTGTTAATATCTGTCTTAACACACACACACGTCACAGCTAATCATCGTGAAATTTCGCATACATACGTTGTCAGAAGAATTGAAAAGGACGTAGGGTACCTTTCATCCAGAAAAGGTACTGTTACTAAGATAATCTAATCTACATTTACGCGAATAAAACCACGGGCAAAATCTAGTTAATAATAAATAATTAAGACTCATTGCAGAAAAACAACGTACACAAAAAACAACGTACCTACACAAAAAGAAAATAATTGGATAACAATCTAATTCACAAAATACTTTAAAAATGCTTTTAAAACCAAATTCGCAAACAACACGTGTGCCAACTTCATTTGCACCGAAGTGTAATCCGCATAATATTATTCGTACACTACAGGCCATTGTAAAGGTAGAACGCTGTGAACACGATGCATTCCCAGTGCGCTTGACACATCAATTATCTGCGTACATTTTGGTGCCCGGCATTGTATTTATATACATATATGGTATACCTTTATAATTTACACGCGAATGAAGCGAGAATTAGTCTGACGTTGTGCGTGTGTGTGTGCGTGTTATGTTCACGTCTATAATATTACTATATTTTGCCCGCGGCTTCCCTCGGGAAACAGGAATATTTTTCTGTATGAAAGGTACCGTTCTGTACCCCTGACAGCGTGTATCCAAAATTTTCGCATATAAGTATAATTTTCTACTGGAACATTTTGGAAAATTATTTGAAAATTGTGAATCAAGTTTAAAAAAACGTTTTTTAAATAATTAATGAAAAGCCAAAACATCCTTTTTTATAGTACAGTTTAGAATAGATTTCGCCCGCGGTCTAGCTCGCGTAAATATAGGTCATGTCAATTTTCTATCCCATGGTAAACAGTACTTTTATCTGGATGAAAGGTATCCTATGTCCTTTTCTGTTCCCTTGACAACGTGTTTGCGAAATTTTATGATGATAGGTTGAGTAGTTACGGCGTGAAAGCAGAACAAACAAATAAACAAACACACATTCGCATTTATAATATTAGTTAGGATTATATAGGACAAAAGTGTAGGTACTGAACTGCATTGTCTTTAACTATCAATATAAATAAGAAACTGTGTTTAATTATTTTTATTGATAAAATTAAAGCTCGTTAGTACAAACAAAGAAGAATATCGGTTGTCAAGAGGAGAAAAGGTATTGAACTGTGTCAATTTGTATATGTACCAGCGGACTATCATCAAACTCTCATAGTATTATTAGTAAGAAGTAAGATTTTTATCTAAAATGAAATATTATAGGTAGTATAGATAGTATGGACACACATTACCAAAATCTGCTGCGACTAATATTTTCTTGACGAAATACCCGTTTACGGTGGAGACGTGAAGTCTAGGTTCATGGGGTCCGGGCGCTCGTAAGCTTTTCAGAGATATTTTTAAGAGGCTAATCGTCGCTTCACGTGACCAGAAGGCAGGACTTTTCTAGACTCAAAGAATTTTTTGAAATTTTCAGCATTGCCATTCCATGCTGCCAGTTTTCTGGGCACTTTTCCGATAGACAACGATGCTGAGGAATTTTACGAACCTGCCTAAACCAGCCATTTTTTTACTAAATTTAAAGTCCTAGATTTTGTACCATCTCATTTTGTTTTATTTATAAGTAGTTTGGTTTGTTAATATTAGTTGAGTTGTAAATTGTGATTGTTCTTTTTGTTTATGTAAATAATTGATTTAACAAATAAATGTTTAACACTTTACCCAACATGGAAATCATGCTCAAAATCATGCTCAGCAATTGCATTTACTACCGCTGCGCCACCATGGCGGTCTTAACATATCGCAATATAATTAAATAATTATCAATAAGTACTAGAAAGTAATTTGCAATGAAAGAATTTATAAAAGGTTTCATCGCGAGTGTTATTAAGTTGAAAGTCTGGCCTGCTAACAGCAATTTATATATAGGCTCTCTTTCATTGCACAGTTATTTAATTAGTTACTAATATGCTCATACAACATCATTAAACCAACAACATGTTATAAAAGGTGTGAACATACTTAATTGATTTTCAAAACATATTTGAAGTTGGTAAACCTTTTTTGAAATTTTTCTCGTATTGAATCGCGAAAGAAAGATACTGAAAGTACTTACCTACGATCGCTTGTAAGTATAAAATGTATAAATGGGATGACAGGAAAGCAATAGCATGTAATTCAAGCTTCTTGTTTCTCGGGCGAGTCTCAGTAATATTATTTCTACTCTTACAGCTCCGGTTTTCTACAAGAACGTGATACTTCACCGAGCGAGTCATCTTATTCCTACTGTTATAAAAATCCGGCGTCTTTTCAACCTCAACTAAGCATGCACAATTTTGAAGATAATATGCATAAAAAA
This sequence comes from Catocala sponsa, assembly GCA_963564715.1. NCBI lineage: Eukaryota > Metazoa > Arthropoda > Insecta > Lepidoptera > Erebidae > Catocala > Catocala sponsa. The sequence goes on from OY751337.1 coordinate 7,415,773, forward strand.
TGCGAATTATAATTACACTCTGAATAATTAAAGAATACAATGCGCGCCTTTATCAGGACTGATCTGTCTAAATAAAATTATTTCTATTGCTTTGTTTTGGTTTGCGCATTGAAAGACCCACATTAGAATACTTTTGAATATCAAAATTATCTCGCTTTTTAGTGCAAATAATACGGTTTTATATAAGTTATTAATATTCACTCATTGTAAATAAAAATTAGGATATATTTCAACTGACAGTAACTAAGCAATGAGATTCACTTCTGAATATTTTATTTCGGCGTATCTCATGTTTATATAAACTAGCGGTCGCCTAGTGCTCGAAATTTGACCAAAGTTTGCATGTAAGATATTGCTGATATATCTCATTATATATTGACATATGTAACCATAGTTACGCGCTTCGACTGCGTGTTTCAAATGCATGGTTGTGTGCATGTCGTGTCTTTCATTAATTTAATGTATTTCTAATTCATATTTTATATAAATATTAGCATTCACCCCTCCTTCTCCATATAAACTTTAACTGTGCCAAATTTCATACTCCTCCGTCCGCGCAATTTTCGTAAAAAGGAGTACAAAGTTTTTGCATCATATTAATATATAGATAAACAGACTTTTAATGCATAAAATGGAATAAAATTATTGTTTTTTAGTTTTATTTTTCTAATGCCTGTGTTCGGAGGGTATTCTGTTAAAAACCGATGCGTCTAAATTAGAACCCATGGGTTTTAGCCCTTGACGGAGAGTGACTGATCACCGTAGATTATAAAATACTTAGTGTAAATCCACTGGTAACCTCGAGAGACTTCCTTGATCCATTTACTGGCGAAAAAGATGGGGTGCCTCTAATGACCTACTTCCCCATGTAAAACACATATATAGGTATCATACCTGCCAAGTGCTGATAATTTAAGAAGACAATAAAAAGATAAATATTATTTCCTTTTTCATAGCGTGAAATGCCTTTATAATCCCGTGCAAACTGACACAATGGGGAAAAATGTGGTTCGATAAGGGTTCCCAGTAAAAGTATTCTATGATACATAAATAAGTACATGTATATAAGTGATCCTGATAACCGTTCAAGTCTTAGAATACTAGACATAATTAAAAATCTATTGTGTCTGGTCGCCGGTATGCCGCTGCGACTCAATAAGTGAAATGTTTGTAGATCATGTATCTATACTTCTATACTAATATTATAAAGAGAAAAGCTTTGATTTTTTTGTATGTTTGTTTCTAACGATTTAAATCAAAAACTACTCAACCGATTTAAAAAATTCTTTCACCATTAGAAAGCTATTACCAAATACATTACATTACATCACCGAATAAAATAAGCTATATTTTATTTCAATTTTTACGTGAGCGAAGCCGCGAGCAAAAGCTAGTTTAATACGAAGAAAAGAGCGAGCTTCTGCAAAAGAAGTATTTTTTTTATACATATTTTGGCTCGAAATTGTTTCATACAATGCAATACCAGTCCAATGTGACGGTAGGTTTACGTAGAAGTGTTATAAAACATTATAAGTGAGTTATGGACTTATCTTACATCAGATATAAAATTGTGTTTTATCTTACATCTCCACAGATTAATTTAATGTGTGCCATACAGAAGTACCACTTTTCTGTTATGTTATTTTTGAGTTATAGGTTAATACCTGCTATTTCTCTTTAATTTCATTAATGTGTTTGGCCTCAATGCCTTTGCTAGATGAAGTTATAGTTTCAAACTCCACTGTTGGAACTGGCTTTTAAGTTTACAAAGAATTTTGAAATCCTTTGCTTACGATTACGCGAATGTTTAACTTGCATTTAATCTTTTAAATAGTGTTAAAGTTAAATTAAGTTTGTGTTTTCAAATAAAACGTTATAAAAGCCGTAAGTAATTTCAATGTTGAAACATTTCTGTAAAAGCAACTATATGTCTTAAACTTACACTTTGTCAGTATCATTACACAAGAAACTTATAGTATCAATGAATTCCATCACATTGCAACGGTATAGAATCAATGGGTTGGACCAATCTGTTATGAATTGCTTATGCATACTGAGGCATAATATTACGCATAAGTTCATGTATCTCCACGAAGGATAGTACAGGGATATATACCCAGCCATGTTATAATTGGAAGGCAATTTGCAAACTCGAGTGTTGATACAAAAAAATGCCTAGAAATATTGTTTAGATCCAGTGCTGATACCAAAAATTGCCTAGAAATATTGGTCTATCTTAGCAAATGATCTGTATGAACATAATATTTTAATTAGTTAGGTAATTAATATCGTAAATCACCTTTCACTGTTGTCTGTTCTACAACAGTGATTGATCTATGTCTCATTACGGTAACTAAGGCCGCGCATGCACTTTGCGACAATTTATCGTACCTGCGACAAGCTTAACGTTATCGCGGACGTGTGTCCGTTATTTGTGAGAGATTTGACATCAACAAGGTTTAGTCTGATATACAATTTTGTATCTTATTCCGTTGTATTAAAGACTATTGGTAAATTTAGGAGATTAGAGACATATTTGTGTGGCTAAGCTCTTAAATGTGTAGATAAAATCAGAATGTCAGGTGTGACTGTTTTTGTTTAAGTTTAACTAAGCTTTACTTTTTGTAGTAGATGTTATTTAATTTATTAATGGAAAAATATATTAATTTAAATGCAAGAGCAAAAAATAAATAAGTACTTCCAACAAAATTTTTGTACATTGGTCATAAAATTCAACACAAACTTTCGCAATCTCTACATATGATCTGCGTTTCTGCATAGTAGGTAGAGAGTAAACTTGTTAGCAGGTTTTGCTAAAGTATCATTTAAGTATGAGGTGAAATGGAGGTTAACACACGTTTGACATCCTTGAAGTTCTCACGGAGTAGCCAATCTACGATTTCTCATGTTATTATGAGAATTATATCTGTATATATATTTATAATACTAATATGAGGTTTATCTATACTAATATTATAAAACTGAAGATTTTGTTTGTTTGTTTGTTTGAACGCGCTAACCTCAGGAACTACTGGTTCGATTTGAAAATTCTTTTAGAGTTGGATAGCCTATTTATAGAGGAAGGTTAGGCTATATATATAACATCACAATATATACATCTCACTTTTTTTTTTTGCTCGTCGTCACATCGTGATGCAAAAAATCGTTTGCACATCGTGTTGCAAAAAATAATGAGACATTACTATTATTTATTACGTTTATTTCTTAAGTGACACGAAAATATTCTCACGTGTCAAAATCTTGTAACAAAGCTGTTTAATTTTGTAACTTATAGATATGTGTAACGACTTAATAGTCCCATTCAAATGGCATTTAGTAATAAAACGTTCGTGTATTTCATTATTCAGGTTATAACCAGGCAATAAACATAACATTTTATTTTGTATAAAACTATGTTCGTATTAGAACTATCTTAGAGTGCTATTCACTCAAGAAAAAGAAGATTAGACCTCAAATCCTCTCTAGCGCTGGTCCTATTTTGTTTTCAAAGAAGACTAGACGTCAGGACTTTTCTGGTACTGGCCCTACTTTAACTGTCATAGATAAAGTTTCAATCTGAATAATTCGTAAAAATAAATTAAAACCTGCTTCTGGTTTGTAAGTGACTAATAATTAATTTTAAGTTTTTTGTACCGGCACGGCATTTAGTTTTAAGCACCTTGCATTATAAATTATTACTAGTAAAGTCAACATTTAGGTTAAAACTCATTACTGAATAACAACTTATACTACGATTAGCCATAACTTGTTTCGATCGACGAGATACTAGTTCTAGCACAAATATAATTTTACAGCTCCGCTGCCTTGACTCATAGTATGATATTAAATAATCTATCGTACTTCTAGGTAATCTAGCGTTATAATGATGAAAGAATCATTAAAAACGATCCGGTAGATTTAAAGTTTATTCGTTACAAACAAAAACACAAATCTTTCCTCTAAATAATATCTGTATAAATAAAAAAGACAATTAAAATATTAACTTTTATATTAATCGGTTAACCATATAACTCGAAAGTCTTACAGACACTAAAATAAATAAAAAACACGTATTAACAAAATGTAATCAACATTATCATCGTCTTAATTACAAAATGTTTAATCTCGAATCTGATTACATTACGTAAATGTTTAAAACAGTGACAAGTTATTACAGTAATAAGTTACATTCACCATTACATAAATAACATCACTATATCAATAATATTTTATAACTATGATAAAAATAAAATTATTTATTGGAAAGGCACAGAAAAATTTCATTAATAATATCATGAGCTTTTGTTCTGCTTTTAGTGTTGGCGTGCAAATATTACTTACTAGATGATCCCGCGGTTTCACCCGCGTTTATCGTTACTGCGCCGTACGCCGCCCTGTGGGTCGTAGCATGATGTTATATAGCCTTCATCGATAAATAGGCTATCCAACACTAAAATAATTTTAATTTTTATATATTTTAATTTTATTATTTTAATTTTTCAATTCGAACCAGTAATTCCTGAGATTAGCGCGTTCAAACAAACAAACAAACAAACTCTTCAGCTTTATTATATTAGTATAGATTTATTCGCGCCATGCATATTTTCATGTTTTACATTAGAAGGAATAATAGGAATTGAATGCACGTACTTATCAAATACCACATAAACATAAATTTTTACAGTTGCATTACTAATACTGCCGTCATAAGAAAAAAGACGTATCTGCCAAAAAAATATCATTTTTTATAAATATACTGGCAGATTCGTCTTGTTTTACTGATTCGAAATATGTAAAGATCTTAATTTCGAAAAAATCTGTTAGATACGTCTTTTTTCCTTATGACGGCAGAATAGAAGTCTAACTTTAAATTTGGTGCGTTTTATGTTTCATTTTCACACGCTACTTAGAAGTCGAATAATAATAAAAAGTTTTGCTACGCCATCTAAAAGCTTACAACAAGAAATAGATGGAGGGTCAGAGAGAGAGACATGAGCGATTTTACCTAATTAAACATTAGGGAAAATCGCATACGCCTCTTTCTCCGACCCTCCTAAGAATTCTAATTCTACGCCTACGAAGTGACGAGAAAAACCCAGTTGCTAATAAGTCTGAAATCTGCATTACACAGAAAAATATTATATAATATCTTATCTTATGTGGGGGCCAGTCAGTGCAGACCGGCGACAGTACGACCCAGTGGGATCTTTTGTGTCGACACTCTCCCAATAACGACTGCCATACATGTTCATGGCAGCCGGGACCAACGGCTTAACGTGCTTTCCGTGGCACGGAGCAGGCGATAATTGGCAACCAAATACGCACATAATTTCGAAAAGTCCTATAACTTCCGAAAGTTAGAGGTGCGCGACGTGGGTTCGAACCCGAGACCCTCTGCATTGCAGTCTGTTGGTCTCCCCACTGAGCTATCGCTGCTCTCGAATATGTAATATGACGTAATATAATGTAGTATATGTAATATTATGTAATATAATGTAGATCTACAACGCAAGATTGAAGTCTGATAAACATAAACAAAAATACACACAATGACGTCTCGATTAGTCGGATTATCTCACCTTTCCATTGTCGCATAGTCTGTGCCTGTCCTACTGATATAAAACAATTGATACTGATTATTTTAGAATATTATACTCAGTGCTCTTTCTACGTTCTACGCAGGTGTTGTGTATAAACATTATATGTGTATAAATTATCTTAATAAAATATATCTTCAAAGAAAATATATTTTTCGTTGTGTGTTGATTTCGGTTGAATTTTCGTCGCGTACTGAATTCAGTTAAGCGTTTAACAGTGAAAGTATTAACAAGTAAATAGTGTTTTTCGTGTTATGCAAAGAGAGTGTATATTTTGTGAATTTGAAATACATATCAGTGTCAGATAATTATGCAAAGTCGCGTGTATTTATGAGGCTAAATAGCTCATTGCAAAACAAAAATACGAATGGGTGCAATTATGGTAAACTATGCGGTGGTAACAATTTTACTTTAATGCGTTTTCTATGTCTACCGTTTATGGGTAATCTTTGCCGATTAATTAAAGGGAGGTATTCTATAATATTCGTCGTATTATTTGACAGTTGGTTCGAAATTCAAAATTGTTTTTTTTTTGTTTTAGAATATAACATTTCATTAGCATTCGTTATTTTAAGTAATGGCTGATATTTCACATAAATGTTAGTACCTCAATAATGATGATATTTTCTAATTTAACTTTATTCAATAATTGTGAAATTTCAGTCGATGCGATTACACCTCAGCCATGAACTATTTCTACACGTCTTCAATTAAAACTTAAGATGTTTTACTAGCTGTTATTATAAAGGCAAAAAATATATTTATTAGATTATAGCCATCAGCCATTTATTTTAAAGAAGACTGCATAAGATTTTATTGTTATATATACTAGAGTACATACATATATATGATTGCACGACAAGACTATTGTCTGTGTACTGTCTGCATTTCGCTAGATCCCCTCTGAGACAATAAACATGTTATTTTATATAAAGTCTTCAAACTCATTTTGAAATAACAAAGACGACATAACAAAGATAAAATAACAGAACATGATTAAAACAGCTCCCAGAATAGTTGCATAAAGCTGAAATTTTAAATTCAGAATATTATAATTTATTGTTTGAACAAAATATTATAATTCTATTTAGACGATAATGTTATTCATAGTTTTTTGTAGAAAGTAAAACAAATATTTAAATAAATGTTTTATTATTTTACAGGATTATAAAATAATCGTATAGGCGCGTAATTTTCTTATACGCCAACATTTGCTTGAACCTAGCAACTAATATAAATTTAATATCAAATCGTATTTTTAGTACACATAGGTACTACATCAAACTTTGTCGTTCATAAATGTTATTTTGTAACCTAAATGGATAAACGGTTTATTTTTATCCATTTAGGTCACAAAGTAACTTTATTAAATTACATCATTCCTTTTCGCGAAGACGACTGACCAAAACATCTACTTTGACTAGCTGTGAAACACCTTCACCTATGTGATTATAATATATTCCGCTCTGAGATGTTGATTGACTTGTTACCCACATATCGATTCCCGCACAAGTCAAACATTTGTGTGCATGAACATGGATGTTTGTCTTGGTCTGGGTGTTTCTATATATAATATGTATGTATTTACAAAAAAGAAAGTATATATGTATGTTTATCCATTGTCTAGTACCCATAGTACAAGCTCTGCTTAGTTTGGGCTAGATGGTGTTGTGTGTATGTGATAGAATATTACATTATATATCTTTTCCATCGTCGTACTACTCAAAACCGCAGCATCGTACCTACATCACTTTTGACCTAGAAAAATACCCAACTAGCAAGTTTCGGATACCGCGATTACTTTTTCCACGTGCGTGCAGTGCAGGCTCTGCAAAGAACTGCTGTGGCGTTTCCCAACTTGTTTGTCTTTAAACGAGCCTTAAAGAGAGTTTTCCTATTAAAGTTGACAGCGGTTTGACTGTGTACATGTCCTGACATTGCGGAAATCCTGGTTTGACATCAGATGGACTACCGTCTGGTCTACCACTACTCCTAAATTATGATGTTCTCTTCGACATTTAAAAAAACGCATTGTTTTTATACTTTTTTCCATGGAAAATAAATTACATGCATGTTTACATATCTATACTAATATTATAAAGCTGAAGAGTTGTTTGTTTCTTTGTTTGAACGCGCTAATCTCAGGAACTACTGGTTCGAATTGAAAAATTATTTTAGTGTTGGATAGCCTATTTATTGAGGAAGTCTATAGGCTATAGAACATCACGCTACGACCCACGGGGGCGGCGCAGTAACGATAAACACGGGTGAAACCGCGGGAACATCTAGTTTATAATATGCATACCTAATTAGTACAAGCTATCCGCTGTTTAGAATCTTTAAAATCCGCTTTAGCCATAAACAGACCTTATCAAAATCGTTTAAGCATTGTAGTTGTTTATACGTAACATATAAACAAATTACCTTTGCAATTTATAATATTGATATGATTTGTGATCTCGGATTACGTATCTACATTGTGTTTCTAGTATAATATTGAGTTATAAATAATGTAAACATAGTTTTACTATGTTTACATTATTTATAACTCAATAGCTCTTGTCTATGACAAAGATTAACGTAACCAGCTTTGTTTTATTTATACACGCAATTATGTCGACAGCAATCGAAATTCAAAACTAATTGAAAACTATTTATACTCCATCTAACACGGTATTTGTTTTTTGACAGAAGAACTAGTGATTTTAAAGTCATACAATTTTGATTATCGGTTCAATTAATCAGCTCATTTTAGTCCACTGCTGGACATAGGCGTATTCTATTTAAGCCATTTTTATTCTCGCCTCTATCGATTTTATTATTACAATCAATCAACCTAAAGTAGCGTTTATAAAAAATTGCTCATGTATCCCATCTTAACAGGTTCCCTGTCCGATGAATCACATATGATACATAACAATAGATTTTCTATTGTGTCTATCACGGGACAGCGGATGGGTTAACACAGGTCATGGCCAATCTGTTCGTCAAGTTTTATCAAGATCCGTCAATCGGTTGAAGCGTGATTGAGTAACTGGACTGCACTCGACTAGTGGTTTAAATGGTCGCCTCAACACTGCCGTTGCGCTGAGTGTTATGGGTTCGAATCTCACACGGGACAAAACTTTGTGTGATCCACAAATGGTTGTACCGAGTCTAGGTGTTCTTTGTGTCCGTTGTTTGAATGTTTGTAAAGTCCCCCGCGACACAGGAGGTATTCCTAGCGTGAGAGTTGTCTTTAAAAGAAAGTAATAAACATCTGAACATCTTTTTGTTTTAATATTATTCTATTCTATTCTATCACATACACACAACACCACCTTCTTTTTTTATTTTTTTTGGTACCCAGGAAAAATGCTTGATGCACTATCCGCCGGCTAGGGGACGGCACCGGCGGGGCGTGTGGGACTCCCCAGCATGAAGAGCGCTGGTATACCCACTAAAAAACCTGGGGTGTTCCCTCTCTCACCCAATGGAGGGGCCTGTTGGGAGCTCTTAAAAGAATTGAGTCATCTATAGCAAGCCCCCCCGTGTGGGTGCGGGCCGGGACACACAACACCACCTAGCCCAAACTAAGCAGAGCTTGTACTATGGGTACTAGACAATGGATAAACATACATATATACTTTTTTTTTGTAAATACATAGAAACACCCAGACCAAGACAAACATCCAAGTTCATGCACACAAATGTTTGACTTGTGCGGGAATCGAACCCGCGACCTCAGGCGTGGCAGTCGGTTACACTAACCACTACGCCATCGAGTCATCCATAGTCAGTAGGATTTAGATTTACAGTTATTATAGAAAATCTAAAGATCCTTTCGTCATGTGAGTTCAATATATCGAAAAGCATGTGATGTATTTAATATTACATAAAACTGAAACAATCGCTCATCTTTCGACACTATCTCGAAGTATTATCATTTTCCTCTCAATAACGTAATTTCAATTTTGAACTTTATGCTTATTGATATAGAGTTCTAAATTGTTTAAATGATTTATTTATCTCTTGACGATCTCATAGATGGCCTTGATGTTGGCTACAAGGTGGAATATACTGGAAAATATTATAAACTCTTGAAATAAGGTTTTTGGAGCGAGCTTATCACTAACTGTAATACATATAAAAATAACCAACGTAGTTATGTATGTAACATATATTTACGTATATGCTATGTATATATATAGCTAGTTCATTAAATAATGTACTATCTGCATTGAGCAACGGTTTTCTCTTTAAAATGACATCTTTCGCTTGGGGATAATTCATGTATCGCGAGAGCTTGAGGCACAATTAGAACGCCAGATTTGAAACAACTAATTGTGGGCCACACAAAATTAAATGTTTGTCCTGTGTGAGAGTCGACAACACTCATCGCAGTAATAGAGGCCTCTAACGTGAAGTTTACATTGCTAGCTTTTCTAAAAAATATATTTTCCGATGTGCCCATCCAAGATAACTTCTTGTCAAATTTCTTCGAAAGCCTCACAACGACAATAGTGTGATTACTCTTGTTTAAATAAGCACTTGTTAAGGTTCTTGCATGGTTGAATTTAAATATATAAACCGAGAAAGTTGTAATATGAAAAATTCCAATCATACTTACTTCATATGAATAATCTATATAAATAATTATTATTTAAATAGATTATTGCCACATGTATGACGGAGCATCACTTATGAGCGGCTGTTTGGCGGAACGATGTGGCTGGTTATTTTTTGTGTTTGTTATTGTCAGGACAAGATTTGTGTGAACGAAAATTAGCGAAAAATTCGCAGGAAATGTCGAACATTAAAATGGTATTTTGAATGAAAAATATTGATTGACGTTTTGATACTGAATTTAATTTCGTGAAATGTATTTTTTTATGGATTGACAAGACAACGACTGTTGGGTCAGCTTTATAAAAGCAAGTAAATTTACTAAGCCAGCCAGACTAACAGATAATAATAATAGACACACCTAACAATTTGTATGTAAATTTTATGAAAACTGAAATTAAAGTGGTTTGCTTAGAGCTATATTAATGTATCTATCCGTCACGCATTGTGATCAGATAATCTATTTGTTATGAAAAAAGACACTAACGAATTTATATTTACTTTGATGAAACGATAACGCGTTAGGAAATAATCCGTATCGCGAGGATTTATAATCACAAATACCTATCTACATATATCTTAAACTATTTGTTATAAATATAGATATACGTTATATAGATAGATCTATTAGGTATATATAAAAGATTAGCTTTTGCCCGCGGCCTCGCTCGCGTAATTGCAGGTTAGGTGATGTTAGTAATATTGTTTTTTTTTAAATAAGATATAGCCTATATTACTATTAAACTCAGTTGAGTAGTTTTTGAGTTTAGTTTTTAGAGGAGACTATGTACCTATATCATAGTCGAAAGAAAGTTAATTTTACTTTTCTTTGGTTTAATAATGGCCAACATTTTTTGGCAGCATTTATCCTAGTAGTAAAACAAAAACTCAAAATCTTTTAAATATAGCTCACTATACTTGTATATGTAATCAGTAGCAAGAAATATTGATTAATATTAATTAAGATAATTAAACTGTATTTACATAAATATGCGATAAGAACTCGTAAATCTTAATGCATTTTAAATAGGTATACCTTTTCATTTTATACAATCAGATAAATAGATATTGACACTTTTGGGATTGGGATAATTACTCTTACAGGTATTATGTATATTATTATTTTAATACGTAAAGAGCAAACGTTGGAAACCTTTTTAAGTATATTGCTAAGGTGCGTGATATATTTAGGGCATATTTAAAATTTATATAGAGAAGTTTAGAAAGCTATCTTTTCCGTAGCCTTTATTATTACCAAGTCACTTGTGGTTGGCTTTCTAGTCTAACCTGATTTGACTGGATATCAGTTTTTACACGGACCGACTGCCATCTGACCTCCGCAATCCGAAGGCTAACGATACCCTAAAGCTAGACCAGTGTCAGGATATAAGAGGGCACTAACTTCCCAATAACGACGCCATAGATGTTCATGGCAGCCGGGACCGACGGCTTAACGTGGTCCCCGAGGCACGGAGCAGGCGATAATTGTCAATCAATACGCACATAATTTCGAAAATTCATATAACTTCCGAAAGTCAGAGGTGCGCGACGTGGGTTCGAACTATCGAGCTATCGCTGCTTTGCTTCAGATAAATTTAGAAAGCCAAAATATTAATTAATCATTAGAAAAATATAATAACTAGCTAATACTGTTAGTATAATTTAAACATATTTTAATTTTACCAAGTATATAAATTCTGTCAGTAATAATGATCAAACGAGAAACTAAATATATATAAAACTGTATAGTTGCTTGGTTCTAACATAAATTTGACTGTTGTTTTTTGCTCGTCGTATATTTTTGAATAAGCAAAGGAGAATCGGATTATTTGTAGTTTTTGCTGTTATCTTATTAGAAATCTAGTCATAACATAAATTCTTGTTGTTTTTAGTTGTTTGATTAGTTTTTATTGTTATGTGTGCAATCATATCATGCATTACTTTACTAAAATAAATGAGCTTGATGGCACTCTATTTTCATAGTTATAAAAAAAGTCTGTTATTTTATTTTATCCGTATCTTCAACTCATCATGATCACTATTAGAGGGTTTAATCTTTTGTTTTTTTTTCTATATAAGATTACTAGCAAATTTGGTGCAAATCACTTATCTAAATTGAATAGTTAGAATTATTTTTTTTATTATTTCTTCTTTTAGGAGCGTAGTACAACGGGAAAATGGCTATCGAACCAGGAACTTCTCGCAAAATTGTAACGCTTTATACAATAGGGTATCGCCATTGCTTATTATATTTGCAACTTTGCGCATTCTCTGTTTATTTTCTTTATTTACTTTTTTGTCTCTTGGTGTTCCTTTATCATTTCTACCTTCTTTTTTCTGTCTGTGTCAGTTGTAACGTAATAATAAGTAGCCTCTTTTTCTCCCTATCAATTCCTTTACTTTCTATAAATAAAAAGAAAGAAACAGGATAAGCCGAAAATAATTTAATACTATAAAAATAAGAGAGTCGACACGACATCAGGTTTCGATTCGGTTATGTTAGAATCGATACTACAAAAATTATTTATACAAAAATATATAGGATTTAGACAAAACGGCCATAAAATGATATAAAAATATGTGATTATTATCATCTTCGAGGTAGATCCAATCCTGCACTTCGATCTGTCGTAACAATAGAAATATTATATTACCTTGAGAATTTCTCAGTATTATACGAGTATTTAAGTTTTAAATAGTCTTGTGAAGTAGAATTATGGATCAAGGGCAAAGACGTCGTACCTGAATGACTGATGCACTAGTAACGTGAAAACCATAATAATACATAAAGCCACTATCATTTTCCCCATCTTCATGTCAAAACGAGGCAACGAAGCGTATTTCTTTTCATAAATAAAGTATAGGAAATTAATAGAAGCGAGGCGAAAATACCATAAATGACAGATTTCCCTAAAAATATAATATAATATACGTATCAGGTATATATTTTAATAGCATCAACATAATAATATATGTTTTAAAAACATCGTATATAGTGATATATGATATAACATATACTTATTTTATAATACATATTATAAAAATAAGTCCCCGCCGCGTCAGTCTCGGTGTTCGAGATTGAAAATCAAAAACTACTGAACGGATTTTCATGTGGTTTTCACCAATAGACAGAGTGATTAATGAGGAAGGTGTAAGTGCATAATTTCTTAAGTCGTGTTTTGTACCACCTGTGTGAAGCCGAGGCGCGTCACTAGTATATGTATAAAAAAAACTTTCCTGTCTTAGTTACAGTTCTTGCAACTCACGAAGGCGAGCGGGCTTTACTTGTAGTTGAACGTGCACAGTGCGGTAGTGTGCGTGTTTGACAGTGCGGTCAGTTGCGAGCGACGCTTACACACACACATACATATACGCGTTTACCACAAATAAAGTCCTCTCGCCTTCGTGAGTTGCAAGAACTATAACTAGTAATCTCTATGTTTTGTTTTGACATGAATTGATCTACACTATGACTCTAATAGTACATTTTTGAGCATGTTATCGACATCAATGCATATTTATATGGATATTTATCAGAAGATATAAAGTTGTTACCTTCGCAATAAAGTTATCATGAGATCCCAACTTAAACTTGTCTAGATAATAATTCAAAAGGTTGGTCTTTTTGACATTACATCGACATTTGAGATTCAACATTTAATGCTAACGCCATCTAGCGATCGATGATAAACTTACGTAGTATATATTTGTTTCATGATCACTTGCATTGCTTATTTCTCACAAATAAGCAATTTTTCATTCTACCTGTTTGTAGAAGGAAAATCCCAATTAGTTTGCTAATAAATTAAAGTAAATTCGGATTATTTGTAATCAAGAAATTATACGCATTCGTTATAGACGGCACGGACTAATACCGTAACTAAATTAGTACCTATTTACATTGTTTCAAGACGAGATAGATCTAGTTCTAGCTAGCAAACATGGCAATGACATGAACAAACTAATGCCCGCAACTCTTCCTTGTTTTTATATACTTACTAGCTTTTGCTCGCGGCTTCGCTCGCGTTAATTTAGAATTTGACAATCAATTCGGGTCGTACTCTGCTTATAATAATATAATTCAATCATGATTCGAAAGACACGTGGCGCCATCTATTATCATAAGAACGTTATTGTGGTTTTCCTCGGAAATAGTATTTTTTTCAGGATGAAAGGTAGCCTATGTCCCTTTCTGTACATCTGAAAACGTATATGCACAATTTCAGGATAATCGGTTCAGTGGTTTAGGCGTGAAAAAGTAACAAACAACAGTAACAAACTCATTTTCGATTTTATAATATTAGTTAGGATAGGATTAGGATGTTCTTTATCAAGATTCAAGATGTCTTCAGCATGATGATTTAGCCATGTGTATACATGTGACAGACGGATTTATTTTCACACAATTTTAATAGAACGGATATTATGGATGTCAATGTTTAAAGATATTAGTACTAACTAAGACGTAACTCATTTCTGAGTGATAAGAACAATGTTTTGCCTTGATGCAGCTAGATAATGCATTTATCTGGGCTTTATCATGATATGAAGATAATAATTTTGTAGGTATATTTTCGTGTGTACCAAATTACTGTGCTCTGAAGGCCAATTCTCGTAATAAAAAATGTTCAAGATATGTTTCCGATCTGTTCTAATAACATAAAAAATAAACTGACATAAAATTGAAATTCATATTTGTCGTTTATTTTATTTTAGGCGAATACCATTGTGAAATTCTACTACTAATTCCGGATCGGAACTGTATTTTCGAACAGTTCTTTAGAAGAAATTTAGTCCTCGGTGCATGTCAAATGCACATAAAGTACAAAAATATTGATCTAAACCACATTACAATTAGTATATTACTGGCATGCCAGATATCATTCAAAAACAATAATTGTTCCTACTATTGCGGGGTATTTTTATTATGAACAAATACGACATTGTAGAAAATAATAGATAATAATAAATATTTGATGTATAATAATGTACAAAGATGACATAATTTAATTATTATGAACAATTTTCTATCTTAGTAATTCTAATTTCATAATTTGTATTTATAATATAATAAAAGAACTTCGATAACAATATAATTCTCCTAGAATAGACTGTAAATTATAAAATTATATAATAAGATCTTTTTGCACACCATTGTTATGGTAGAATGTACAGAACAATTATTATTGTAATTGCTAGCTTTTGCTCGCGACTTCGCTGGCGTTAATTTAGAATTTGACAATCAATTCGGGTTGTACTCTGCTTGTAATAATATAATTCAATCATGATTCGAAAGACATGTGGCGCCATCTATTATCATAAGAACTTTATTGATGTTTTCCTCGAGAACAGTAATTTTTTTCGGGATGAAAGGTAGCCTATGTCCGTACACCTGTCAACGTATATGCAAAATTTCAGGATAATCGGTTCAGTGGTTTAGGCGTGAAAAGGTAACAAACAAACAAACTCATTTTCGCTTTTATAATATTAGTTAGGATTAGGATAGGATTGACATCTGTTGTATGTACTACATTCTGGCAAATAAACGGATCTGAATCTGAATAAAATATTTAATTATATAGCTTAATTCATTAAATATAATAATTGGCGTTCTGCACTCCTCCGTATAAACTTTAAATATGCCTTAGATCACACTCCTCAGCGCACGCAATATACTTAAAAAGATTTACAATGTTTTCTATTTACTTATTAATATAAAGAGTAATTATCATACTTAAGTGTGCCCCTTTACAAAAAAAATTAAGATTTGGTATCGATTGCACATTATCATAATTTTCCTGTTGTAGCACACGAAGTATCCTTGTTTGGCACCTACGAGATAAGATAAGATAGATAAGTTTATTCATTAACACTCTGTGTTATTGCATACAATTTGGATGATATCATGTATGGCGTGTCAGCTGTGGTAAACAATTGAAAATTTACTATGGCGTCATAGAGATGTTTGTAACAAGACATCGGTTAATCAATAACGATATTAGGTGTACATAGATAATTTAATCGGCAACCTGTATATTTTTACATAATATGTGCGTAAGTAGTTTTGGGAGCTGGGGCGTAGTAATCCATTTTAGGACAACGCATTTATAAAGTCTCTTCTCCCTAGCCTTTATCATTCCCAAGTCACTTGGGATCGGCTTTCTAGTCTAACCGGATTTGACTGAATATCAGTTTTTACACGGAGCGGCTGCCACCTGACCTCCGCAACTCGAAGGCTAACGATGTCCAAAGGCTAGACCAGTGTCAGGATATTAGAGGGCACTGACTTCCCAATAACGACTACCATAGATGTTCATGGCAGCCGGGACCAACGGCTTAACGTGCTCTCCGGGGCACGGAGCAGGCGATGATTGTCAATCAATACGCACATAATTTCGAAAAGTCATATAACTTCCGAAAGTCAGAGGTGCGCGACGTGGGTTCGTACTCGAGACCCTCTGCATTGCAGTCTGTTGGTCTCCCCACTGAGCTATCGCTGCTCTTTTTTCGCTATCGCTTTCTTTTATTTACCCCACTAACAAGTGTTCGCTGTATAATTAACAATGTGTAGAATGTTTATTTACAGATTAAATATACGTTATTATCTGTGAATCATTAATAAGCTCGGTATTATCACAATGCTAGTAGTTCCCACGGTTCCGCTTGTACTATTGTTCGCACGATTTTTAATTTAGGTAATTAATTATTTATGAGCCGTAATATAATCATTTGTATTTATAATGATTATGCTATTACATACCTAATTAGACCTAATAAGTATACAGAAACAACATCGAAATATTCGAAATGTTTGTTTTACTCTGTTACCTACGCGTTCAGCGACAATTTCTCCCATTCACCTGCAGAATCTGGATTAATCCACCTTTCCAGAGTACTATTAGTCCTTCTTTAAACCAGATTTACAGCAAGTATACATTGACTATGTCATTGTATTCATGCAAGTAACAGCTATTTCCAATAACCATAAGATAGGTGGTGCAACTACCATTAAAATTAGAAAAACCAATAAGCATTTTCCGTCCTATCTACAAACATGTATTTATTTATAATTTGACCTTTGTCAGAACGGCTGCAGGCCACTTACACTAATCAAAAGACAATAGTTAATAAATAAAATTACATCAAATGTACACCTCTAAGACAGAAACTTCTTGCAGTACACCAAACATACTAGCATAAGCGTCTGCCATCAATCCAAATTCAAACAATTCACAGACTGGATTAGACTCCAAAAGAGCGTTTCTTATGGTAGGTACCCCGGCAATTGGTAAATTAAAAAGTGTTGCAGTGCGACCATACAACAACACAAACTCAATATACAATATTAAAGATGACAGACCGCTAGATACTTGTACACTCATAGCCAGATAAGATAAGTGATATTTACCGAGATGGATAATAAAAAACTGATAGTAGTAAACGCCAGTTCTTGCGTTGTAAACGATTCTTTTGTATAACGTCCAATAATATAATTAGGACAACATGCAATCTGTGATAAAGAAGATTATTAGTAAGTATATAATTATATTGATTAATTGTGAAATTTCTAGTCTCGTGAGTCGTGTAGTGAAACAAGCGATCTTGGTAATGATATTCTTTATTAATTTTTATTAGATCATATTATTAGTATGCTATAACTGTTTTCGTTGTAGTCGGTATACAATTTGTTTGTAAGTTTATTGATTTGTACTTTCGTTAGTTTAAGTTTAGTTTGAGATTTCGCAAAACAGCAGTTGAGCACTTCTTGGGTGAACAAAAATCATAGAACTCGCGTCATCGTCACGCTTCCACACTTTCCATTTTTGAATTATTTTAGAATATTAACAATATCTCAGAAATGGTACCTACGTCCTACGCAAAAAATAACGAAATAATTTATAAAGAAGTGTTTATGATCAAGGATTAAAGTTTTCACTTCTATTGGCAGTCCCCAAAGACTACCCCAATTTTTCTCTTGTATTTCGTGGTTGCAAAGGTCCATTTGTTACAGAGGCAATCTCTATTTTGTTCTTTAACTTTACCCTACCAAAAATATTTTTCGTATTCTCTACATTATAAAGAAGAAAATACGTGTTTTATACACGTTACAGTCGAGTACATATCATAATGCGTGAGTCAATTTCTTATAACATTTCTTATACCTATTGACATTACTAACTTTATGTAAAGCAGATTACAAATATTTTTATTGAATAGTTTTTTATACTCGTGGAGTTAAATTTACCCCGGCATGTATAGATATGTCTCCGTAATCATTGGGTTACCACGATCACAGTGGCGCTATGCAACTTAATTTTGAAACTCTGGCATTTATTCTCACAAGGGTCAGATGCTAAATTTTTGGCTTCATCACACGTTTATTTCTTTTTTGTTTATGGATTATTACCAATTTTGGAGTATTTCTAACAAGAATTTTAGTCATTAATATTATTTACTAATATTTTTGGTAACAGCTTTACCTAAACCAATATGATTGTGTAGATAGAAGAAGGTTCACTTCACTAACACAATGCGTGGAATTTGAACCCAAGATCTTTTTGCCGCCTTAAACATTGAAGTACCACTGCTATAATAGATTAATTATAAAATTATATATTTAGTTGACCTTAATTCGGCATAGTTTTGTTACAAGATTGTAAAATGTACATATTCAGTCGGGCCTAACCATAATATCTCTCTAAGCATAACATAAAATAATTACCTGTATATCTATTTATTAACTTAATTTTTGGTTTTCCATAGTAAGTACCTACCAATAATACGTTCAAACGGTAACCCTATATATAATAAAAATGTATGCTATATATAATAAAAAAAGTATATTATGTATGTTTATCCATTGTCTAGTACCCATAGTTAGTTAGTTGGACGTGTGTTATCCGCACTTAGCCCCACAATTGGGCCATTGTGCGTCAGTGACCGACGCTATGTCTAGTACTCATAGTACAAGCTCTACTTAGTTTGGGCTAGATGGTATTGAGTGTATGTGATAGAATATTATATTATTATTATTATCCACTAAAGCTCAGCACTAACGTTGAAAAAAAAGTAACTAGAACCAAAATTCTATCAAAGCCTTAGTCTTTTCATGTTTGATTACAAGGTTATTCATATTTTTATACCTTTTTAGGATTCCGCAACAATCTTGTCTACATTTTTGCTTAGCAAACGAGTTGATAGAGAGGTTTTCTATTTTTTACTTTTGGTATAGTTGAAAACTACTTATTAGGAAATGGTTAGGTACGACAAATACGACTGTAGTTTTCGACTAGTAGGTAACTCGTCAAAAACGCTCTGAGTAGGTCAAATTAAATTGACCCGTATTTCATCTCACGCTTCCAAAGCAATGGAGGTTTTATTTTATTTACAGCAAGAGCCTTTTTAGTGCTCTTAGGTAATAAACTGACACACCATTGCGCTCGAACATGCCTTGTAAAACTTACGTTATCTTCATTGAAACTTTACCTCTAACATGACTGTAAACAGTCACACCTTACGCTGATAATATCTGTAAGGTGCCATCTTGTGTAAACAATAGAAAAAACATTGGACATTTAAGTGTTATGACTCATAAGGTGTAGTTAGAGATTGCCTGATTGACTATTACAGTAAGGTGTTACTTAAGGGAATTTGACAAATATTCGTTGATGTTCCATGTACAGTCACCCATAATATAAGTAGCTCAACATTAAACAAAGTTCAAGTCAAACATTTGTGTGCATGAACATGGATGTTTGTCTTGGTCTGGGTGTTTCTATGTATAATATGTATGTATTTACAAAAAAAAAGCATATATGTATGTTTATCCATTGTCTAGTACCCATAGCACAAGCTCTGCTTAGTTTGGGCTAGATGGTGATGTGTGTATGTGATAGAATATTAGAATATATATTATTCTAGAAACTCCTAGGTACTCATCATTCATCTTCACATCATTAGATAGGTTCGTATATTCACGCTTTGAAAACACGAAAAATACTAAGCGTGAAGTAATGTTCTTTGATAGAGTCGTTTGTTGTTTTGACGAAATTTCATAGATTTAGATACCTAAACATATCACATAGTACATTCCAATAGGTTTTATAGAAATTTTATTAATAAATAATTTTATAGAAATACAATAATTTGCACGAAATAACGTAATTGTACAATACCCGTAAATTCTGACGACCAAATCAACACACAACTTAAATATAGAGACAAAAAGGAACATTTAACATTTAATATAATTCATACATATTAGATAATGGAGTCAAATTAAAACTAAAATGTCGGACAGTGTGGAGGATTTAGTGAAGCGCTACAACGAAAATGTTTACAAGGATCAACACCCGCGAAGCATTGGTTTGTATGACTTTTCTATAATCTATACTAATATTATAAAGCTGAAGAGTTTGTTTGTTTGTTTGCTTGAACGCGCTAATCTCAGGAACTACTGGTCCAATTTGAAAAATTCTTTCAGTGTTAGATAGCCCATTTATCGAGGAAGGCTATAGGCTATATATCATCACGCTAAGATCAATAGGAGCGGAGCACCAATGAAGAATGTTTCAAAATCGGAGGGTATTTTTTCCTTTTGAGAGCTTCCGCTGCGTGCGCTGCGTAAACAATTAAAGTTTCGCAAAAATCATGTATGACAGAATTGTTCCCCTTTAAAAGTTCTAAAAAAGTCCGCGACAGCATATGTCTATCTTTTAAGGTTGGCTCATTATAACCATTTTTATGCTAACGAAATTTGTTCTAAAATAATGCAATATTTGCGAAGGTATTTTTATAAACATGATATTAATCCTTATCCAAATAAATACGTTATTCATCACAAGTATTTAATTTAAAACAAAATTGCCCTTTACATCATTCGATTTCAATGAATATCTTAGGAGATATCGCTGTTTTAAAATAACATTGCAGCAAAATAATTACCCATTACAAACATAGTACAAACGAGGTTTCTCCTGGTTTATTCTGCGTGATTACTACTGGTTCGATTTGAAAAATTATTTTAGTGTTGGATAGCCTATTTATCGAGAAAGGCTATATAACATCAAGCTACGACCCACGGAGGCGGCGCAGTAACGATAGACGCGGGTGAAACCGCGGGAACATCTAGTTAGTTATATAAGTAAATATCTAAACTTTTACTTACATACGTTTATTTTAATTTGAGTTGATATTTTTATGACGGTCCTCTGTTTAACAGAATGCTTTTAACAAGTATCGGACAAGGTAAGTAATTATGTCAACACCTTATTTATTATTTTCAGATGTGAATTAGTCGCTGATTTTTATATTATTAGCAATTTTATTTTATTTATGTTTTATACATTCGCAAATATCTGTGTGTATGTGAGCGCTCATAGCCAGTTGCACTCACTAATCGGTAAACAATTAGCGAGGTTAAGCAACCTTGGGTGCGGTCAGTCTATAGATGGGTGACCGCTTAGTGGTATTTCATCTGAGCGTCTCCGTGTTTCGGAGGACACGTAAAAAGTCGGTCCCGGTTGTTGTCTAATTGACAGCAGTCGTTAAGTCATGTCAGAGGTCTAGGGGCGGTTTGAACAACTCTTGACAATAGGTTGGCCACTAACCATACGATAAGAAAAAAATAAGAATCTGTGAAAATAGGTCATACCAATGATTTATTGCTATATTAAAAAAACAGGCAGATATAGATAGTAAAACCGCACGCAAAGCGTAAACACAAAAATCTCCCTGGCTCATTTTTTTATTGGTCTCAGAAGAAAATCAGTCGATAGTCCCTCGCATAATAATATGTAAAGCGCAATTATTCGAATGATAGTTATCTATGTATGTATGTAAGTATTTTACGTAAGCATGCAATACTTATTAACTCAAATTAATTTTCTAAATAAATCTAATTACTAATAACTTATAGGTTGGATAATATTCATTTCTAAAAGTATATAGGTATCCAGTTTAAAGACCTTCTTAAAGATTTGTAGCTATTAATATTAAAAGAAAATCCATAGCAGTGTAAAAACAAATAATTATAATTAACTCAGTTATTTTCGTTATTTTTTTTTGTAATGATTTTATTAATTTAGAAAGAGCAATAAGTTGCATATACAGATATTGCAGACAATATTGTAGAACATATAATCTAACTAGCGGTCGCCTAGTGCTCGAAATTCGACCAACTGATATATATTATGTCATGTCATTATACTCGTATATTGATATATTATGTAACCATAGTTACGCGCTTCGACTGCGTGTGTCAAATGCATGGTTGTGTGCGTGTAGTGTTTTTTCATTAATTTAATGTATTTATTATACATATTTTATATAAATATTAGCATTCGTCACTTCTTCTCTGTATAAGCTATAAGTGTGCGAAATTTCATACTCCTCCGTCCGCCCAATTCTCGTAAAAAGGGATCCAAAATTTTCGCTTCACGTATTAATATATAGATACATGCACTCTGGTACAATCGAACATTGTGGATGTCTACGCTAGGAAAACCTATGTTGTAGGTCATCCACCATTTTGTATTGCAATTACAGAGACGTATACAGTTTTATGATAGCCGGTTAACATACTCAGTATTAAAATAGTCTTAAATAAAATATTACATGCATTTCTAAAACATTCAATTGCAAAATTTAATATATGCTAATCCAATAAAACTGCTTATTTGTGCAGAAAAACATTTGTCTCTAACACCACTAATGTATTAATATATAATAGACAATAGACAACATTTCCATAAAAATACATACAATAGACAACATTTCCATAAAAACTAGATAATAACCAAAATTGTTTATTTAATGTTCAAATGACCTTGAAGCTTGAGACAGTTCGCGGCTCTTTGCTTTAGATCATAAATGTTAAAGAATTCAAATTCGCGAAGGTCAAGTACATAAGCATATACCTAACGTTGCTTATTTTGATATACACACAGCTGATTTCTCGCAGTACATTATTGAAAATTGAACATAGGCACATAGGCACTGAATTAATTAACCTGGCAATTCTAAGAATGCCAGGCACTTGATAACCAATGACCTCTAGCCGCCGGTGTGCCTTGGTTAAACAAAACTTGCATATGTAGTTCTTCCCGAAGAAGATTTACAACCATAAGTAGATAATTAATTACCTATATTATGTAGTCCTCATGCTGCGATAAATAAAAGACAAAATTATATCCAGTATGCGGCAAAATTAAAGGAAGCTTAGCTGTTAATTATAGCAGAACAACCTATCCACTTTGCTCAACATGGCAAAAGTAAGAAGCTTTACGCTTTGGAAGTAAGACGGACAGACTTCAAACTAGAATATTTGAAAATACATTCAAGTTTCAAATCTGTTCTGATAGTTTTAAATGTGCATTTCTAGACATTTTTGTTGTGTTTTAATCTGTCATAGAACTACCAGAAATAATTAAAAATCTACTATGTCTGGTCACCGGTGTACCGCTGCGACTCAATAGATTAATGCGTGCATGTCAGTAGGAATATAATATATCATTATCTATTTACTTTGAATACATTTGTAGAGGAACGTGGCGCAATATCTCTACAACGCAGTTTGAGAATCCTCCGAGCAGGCGGGATGATCGATCCTGGCGGACCGCGGCTCGACTGTCAATGTCGGATTCTTTTATATATTTATACTTAGTCCCTGTGTAAAATTCACCTGCGTGGTTTAGATTTGTATAGCGAGCGTGATTATAAGCGCCTATAATTGAATACAGCGCCATTCGTTGTCTATCGTAGTAACTTCGTCTATGCGGAATCACCACTCATTTAAACCTATTATGACACAAAGTTATAAGTTTAATAAATAGAATCAGTCAATTAGAACTAACAGAAAATAATGAGCACGTCTTGTAAATTATATAAATTAGCATCAACATGTTAATTTTCCTGCAAACTTTTAACTTACAATGTAACTCAATGTATTCTGCTCTAGCACCTAGTCTAATTAAAATATCTGGTCAGTACATAGTAAGTAAATACTTTAGTATCACGCCTGTTGTCTTACGGGGTAGGCACAAAGATACCACAAGCTATGATTCTAACACGGTTCTTTCGTTCTTATTACTTCAAGCACGCCTTTCATTTTAGGGTACTTTTAATTTGAACCTAGCCTTTTTGTATTTTAGATCTTATCTTATCTTATGTGAAGGCCAGTCAGTGCAGACCGGCGACACTTCGACTCAGTGGGATCTTTTGTGTCGGCACTCTCCCATTAACGACTGCCATAGACGTTCATGGCAGCCGGGACCAAAGGCTTACCGTGCTCTCCGAGGCACGGAGCAGGCGATAATTGTCAATCAATACGCACATAATTTCGAAAAGTCATATAACTTCCGAAAGTCAGAGGTGCGCGACGTGGGTTCGAACCCGAGACCCTCTGCATGCAGTCTGTTGGTCTCCGCACTTAGCTATCGCTGCTCTTTTATTTTAGATAATAAGTAATTGTTTTTTTTTTGCATGGATGGTGCAGCGGTAACAATAGTCTTGCATTAGCTATAGCGAAGAGTATAGTGGGTTCGATCGCCACACAGGACAAATATGTGATCTTAAAAAAGTTGTGCCTTGTCTGCGTGTCTTTTGTATGTATATAAAGGGGAGGCCTTCACATACACAAAAGAGTTGTGTGACATTGTGTTCTTAAGAAGTTGTTAGGGAAACCTTTGTTACTAAATTGTATGAATTAATTACGTAATCTAGAATATAGACAATTTAATTTAGATTTCTACAACTGCTTTGTTTATCTCGTGACCTAAGTTGCATACGCTTTATGCTAATATCGTATTATTTAGTCTTCTCTTCAGAGGTTAATAAAAATAGTATGTGGGTCTGTGTGTCTGTCTGTTAGTGACAGGCATAACTCCGGAACCACTGGACCGATTGATTTGTAACTTGGTGTGCTGATACTTTGGGGTCTTACCTCGGTCAAGTTTAAATATGGGCGCTGTGGGTTAAAAGACCCCCGAGATATAGGGGTTACAAGGTCACATGATGTACATTTAAGACGAAGAGGTTGAATCTTGGGTTTTTACACCCATCTCGTTGGAATTTTCTGTTAATATATTTATAGTAGCAAGATACAGACTATAAATGCACATTATAGGTTAATACGAATTCGAATGTTTTTTTGCTATAAAATAATTTTAAGTATAATTTAATCACGACATAAGATGAGAAGTAAAAAAATTATAAATGTATTAACCATTTATTACGTAAAGCCTTAAACCATAGCTGGAGGTATGCAATTGTTGTGACGATAACATATCAAGTTAATTGCAAATTAATCACATGAAAATTGGAATTGATTGTTTAATTTAGGAAACCTCTACAAGCTTTACAATTGCTAAGATAAGAAAACATGTGATAGGTAATCTCTTTATTAGTAAAATAATGCAATAATCCAATGCTAGATAAAATGTTTATATAAAGTATTTAAAATCAGTGGCCTTGTCCCATATAACTCATTTTAACGTATATTATAATAAAATTGTATCTGGTCGATCTCTATAAATAAGAGATATTTAAGAAAATATTGTGAAGGGCTTCTTCTTCTTCTTTTCATGTGGTTAGTGGCCAACCTGTTGTCAAAAGTTGTTCAAGCCGCCCCGTAGGCCTATGAGACTGCTGTCAATTTGACAGCAACCGGAACCGACTTTCTACGTGCCCTCCGAAGCACGAAGACGCTCAGATGAAATACCACTAAGCGGTCACCCATCTATAGACTGACCGCAATCAACGTTGCTTAACCTCGCTAATCGCTTACCGATCAGTGAGTGCAACTGGCTATGAGCGCCTCATAATAGTTATACATAGATGCCAAAACAATTATTTATAATATTTTTGTCTGTCTGTATGTTTGTACATAGGTAGCTAAACATTTATTTAATTTATAACATTACTTTATGAATAAAGTTTTCTTATTTTTATAACTATTACTACAGTTGAAACATAAGGACGATGCTTAGTTTAATTGATAGAAGAATTGAAAAGCTTAGAAATGTTCAGTGTCTTATGTCGCTGACTGTAAACGTAGCACGCGAAAACTACGTCACGAAATTGAATGCGGTTTTTTTAGTTGTATCGCCAATGATATTACTTAAAATTGAATGCGTTTTTCCCAGTTGTATCGCCAATGATATGACTTAAAATTGAATGCGTTTTTCTCAGTTGTATCGCCAATGATATGACTTAAAATCTGGTGGATGTTTTATCTTTACGCCGCCTTGAAGTCGAAATATATAAATCGCTGGCAAAAACTTGTAGAAAGTATCATTTAAGACAACGGTATTTTTCTTGTTTCACGAAAACATCTCGGCACCTGCAAGTGTATGTAAACTGTTATAAACTAGTCTCCTAAACTTTTTTTTTTTGGCAGGGCTGTTTACGATCCCGGAATACCCAGAACTGGAGGCGAAGCGCGGTATGTGGTCAGCGGCCTTAGACGCTATCCTGACGACGCTGCGGTACCTCGCGCCGGCTACGCTGCTCACCATCTTCTGGGGACATCAGAGCTTTCTCTTCAAGATATTGAAGCATATCGACTCGGCTTTTAGAGCTAGTAAGTTATACCTATTGCATTGAGTAAATGGTTTTCAAAGCTCTTGCCACTGTATCTGCGCTTAGTGCTGTGAATCCAGTTTCCAAACTGGATAAAAAAATTGCGTGATTCACTAATATTTATTCTGAATCAGGATGTTCTTTGTGACACAAACGGCTTTATGGCTGTGCAATTACGCATTTACGCATTTATTTATGGGATTAAATATAATGATCATCAAAAATACTAATTGGCCAGCAAATATTGCACAGCATAACGAGCATCTATACGCCTCAAATCACTGCATTCCGTCTCGGAAGTGTTAGGTTATGTTAGGTTCCTTTTTTTAAACCCACCCAAAACTAGGAGCCCCGCGAAGCGGGGCTCCGTCGACTTAGTTTGATCTCTTTAAAGTTTGCTGGCCATGAGTTGCTGATCAATTAGCTTTTTTTACTGCGCAATTAGTATTTTTTTGTTGTGCAGTTAAATACTACCCTTTATTTATTACTAGCTCTGCCCGCAGTCTGACCCGCGTCAGTCGTATTTGTGGTTACTGCGCCGTTCCCGTATGCCGTAGCGTGATGTTATATAGCCTATATCATTCCCAGGGTCTCAGGCTATCTCCATTCTAAATTTCATCAAAATCGGTTCAGCGGATTGAGCGTGAAAAGGTAACAGACAGACAGACAGATAGACAGACAGAGTTACTTTCGAATTTATAATGTTAGTAAGGAAGTAAGGATTTTATTTGACCATCTACAAAGATACACACATTTTAAAGCTAGATACATTAGAATAATAAATAATTATAATAATTATGTATTTATTTATTTCAGTATAAATTCTTAGTTTTACAATTGCATCTCGATATTTGCCCGAACTAGGTTAAACCTGTGTTTCGAGCGATAAACTGCTTCCATACTATTATCAGTATAAATGAAATTACATTATAATTACTTTTATAGTAAACTAAAGGTAAGAGTAAAAACAATTAAAATAAGTTTAGGTAATATTTTACTTTAAAACAATTAGAATATTTTGATAGAAAAAGCCAATAACTTTTTATTGGGTGGACCCGGGATTCAAACCCTGATGACCCATGCTGATGCATTCCAATCGGGGTCATTACCGCTGCGCCACGATACTCTACATTAGGAGGCAGACGGTTATGAGTTATGACGTCATAAAACCATAGTTTACTTTTACTGCATAAGCGACCAGTGTGCAGTGGTGTCGTACAGTTACTGCGATCAGACTTTTTGTCAGTCGCGTTGCGAATAGATAGCTATCTTCTGTAATATAATTCTGGACTAGAACTCCAGAATTATATTACAAAAGATAGCTATCTGTATAAGACTTCAATTAATTTATTAGTTGCGTAGCACTGCAAGTTTTATTAGTATTTATTAATAAGTAAAATAATACTTAAACTTTGATAGTAAAGTTTATTGACATCGAATTCTATGCATTGCAAAACCAAACGCAAATAAACGATATCAATAAAAACCACGATACCACATTTGCAGTCAAAGCACACACCCAAAAACTAAATAAATTTCAGAAAGATGTGCAATCTAAATAAATAACAGATTAAATTGAAAACGTGCTAAAATGTTAAAAGGTTAATTCGAAGATAATAAATTTTATAACCACACAGACTGAACACTGAAAAGAGTAAACTATTTTGGACCCCAAAGAGTTAGAACCGCAAGTATTTACTAACCCCCCTTAAAGGGGGGACGGACACACGACACAGAGGCGCGCGTGGGAACACGCACGCCGCCTCTCGGACCTGGTGGTGATAGGCAAGCCCACGAAGCCCACCACCCCCAGGTCAAACCTCAGGGTGGCTGGAGGTCATATCGCGCCCTCCAGACACTTCGCATCTGCATCAAATATGCGCAAGTCGGCGAATTCGAATGCAATAAAATCGTATGTTTTAACGACATAATCGATGTTATTTATATATATATATAAATAACATCGATCTTATTACGCACAATGGCCCAATTGTGGGGCTAAGTGCGGATAACACATGTCCAACTAACTATATATATATATATGTAGGTTTTGGGTAAATCCCTAAGTTTGATCGCCACATCGAACTATAGAGGTTAAATTGTCATTATGTTAATATTTGCATAGATGCCGGTGGAAGACAAAGATACTTTTTCATAATTGTAACATCTTTATATTATTGTACCTACCCATGTTCGCAAATAAACGAATTGATTGATTTATTGAAATATGAGACAAGGGTTACAATTTGATTTATATTATACGGATGGAGTAGCCAGCACCGTCCTTTCGTCTTCGTCGTTTACCAAGCTTCCCATCGCTTATCGCCCTGTGCTAAGTGATAAGAGCAAAATCTACAATTATTCGAAAGATTCACAAATAAATAATTGTTCAGAATCATCGTTGTACAAAGACAGTGGCACAAATTGCAAAAAAAAATGTTACTTGTAGTTTTCCAGCGTGTAACAAACGTGTTTTATTTATATTATCGTAATGTACCTAATTTATTTAATGACCTCCAATCTTGCAAAAGATCGGGCACTTTAGGGACTTAGTCGCAAGACACACTGGCCTGTGGCTTATAACTCCAGAAAGAAGATAATTATGGTAGTTACAGTTTGTGAAGCGTTAAGAGCGTAAGGTTGAGCACCGTTCTTATAAATTTCATTTCAAGTCCCAAGTCTGTCGTAAAAAAGGTCAAAGTCATTAGGTATTTTTACAGTATTACCTAAAGAGTTTTTATTGACTGTATAGCTATTAATACCATCAACAAATACTCGTACATCGTTACAAAAGACTTCTTTTTAAGAAAGATTCTTGTCTTATCTTTTAGTTAAACAATTTTGATTGTACATATTCTTCACGATACAACATTTTATTTATGTCTGTAAGTTATATCTTTAGTAGTTTATTTTCTCGATATTTTTGGCAACATAGGTATAGTAAGTATGTTTTGATCTAAAGGTGACTACCGATCGTGGGCTAGCGGTCGATTTTCACATTAAACAAGAGTTTTATTAGGTACTTCTCTTAAGAACCACTCAGTAATAAATCTACCCGATAGAAAAAGATTTAGATAGACAATCCTTTACTACCCCTATCACGACTTACTTAATTTAGAAATAAAATAGACTCGGATGAGATAAACCTCTGTCAAAGTCACGAAATAGATTTACATATTAAAATAGTTATATAATATAACTATTTTAATTATGTGTAAACAAATACCTCATTATCAAAGAATGTCTTCACGATATTAGTTTTACTCGTAGGAGTGATACTCTAAGAACTATTTAGACCTGTACAATCAACTTTGAATAAGTTGAGGAACAATAAAACACAAAATAATTCTTCGTTCAGCTAAATAACTTCGTAGACGTACGCCGTACGCCTCAGATATTCATCAAACTATTGTTGTTTTGGTGTATTATTCTAAAAAACCGTGAGAACTCTCCCAAATATTGTAAGGTTTAAATTTCCCAAAGTAACTGGCCCCCAAGTGTGTAAGTATTTATTGTTATAAAAATTCAGTGCAAACGCTATCTCGATCCCAAATCTAATGAAAGCGAAATTTAAGTAGAGAGTACACCAACGAAAACTTTTTGTTGACATTTTAAATGTACCTAAAAAGTAATTTATTCGTAATTATTAATAGGTATTATAAAAAGAATAAAGCTACAGGGGTACAAAAAAGACATAAGGTACCGTTAATTCAGGAAAAAGAACTGTTTCCGAGCGAGTGAAATCGCGGGCAATAGCTAGTTTTTAATGAAATCTACAACTACTGGAACAATAAACAGAAAACATAGTTTCTAGGATTTGAGAACGCTAATAAATGTTTTTTTAAATAGTGTAATTTTGGTTATTTTGAAATTAAACAAACTTTATATGGATTTTATCGCGTTGTTTATTTTTTATAAAACACTATTATTACATAATTTTGAAACTTTAAACTACCATTGTTAAACACTTTTACCCGTTACTGTTTACTTCTGTTTAAGCTATTTAAATGATACAACTATTTAGATATAATTTTACACTTTCCCCAACGTTTCGGGTGCTTTTCAGCAGCCATGGTCACGGGGAGACTAAGATGGTAGTTGTCTCAATGTTCCAGTGTAGTTATATCAAAGTACCCGAACATAATTTAATCATGGGTGTTTCTATTTACGCAGAATGAGCTCAAAGTATCATGAAGTCTAGCTGTGGTTTGCTTCTTCTTGGGTTTGACTATTTGAATTACTGGATCCCCAGCTGGTGGTACATTTCAACCATCTTCTCTATTGAAATTAGGTTGTTTTTTAATTTAAATAGCCTCACGAAGCATCCTTGGTATGAATCGGTGTTCTCTTGCGAGTATCTGTGGTTTGTCAAATCGTAGGTAGTGGTTGGTTCCCTGTTGCACGTGTTCACACACAGCAGACTTCATCGAGCGTTGGTGTTTTACATCAGCTATGTGTTCTTTTATGCGGGTGCCTATGCTTCTCTTGGTTTGACCAATGTATGAGAGTCCGCAGTCACAATCTATTTTATAAACCCCTGCATTTTGTAAAGGTAGTTGGCACTTGACGGATGGTAAAAATTTACTTATCTTTGTTGGCGGCTTGAAGTATGTGTTGATTGAAGCTCGCTTCAAGATGTAGCCAATCTTGTCAGTGACACCCCTTACATAAGGCAGTATAGCAGGCTGGCGCTCGACTGTGGCTGGCTTTTCTCGGGATCTGTGACAGCGGCGCGGCTGTTGGAGCTTGTTGTCTTGTAGTACTTGCTTGACATGTTGAAGCTCGGCGTCCAGGTGTTTCTTGTCACAGATCCCGTGGGCTCTCTGAAACAAAGACATTCCCACAGTAGCTAACTGTTTAGGATGGTGGTGAGATTCACAGTTTAAGTACATATTTGTATAGGTCTTTTTCCTATACACAGTGTGGCTCAAAGTATGATCAGGATTTCTGATGACAAGTACATCTAAGAAAGCTAATGAATTATTTGCCTTTAATTCCATAGTAAAATAATGTTGTTATTAATGGAATTAAGATGTTCTAGGAATACACTTATACTATCTGTTGGTAATATTGTAAAAGTATCGTCTACAAACCTCTTATAAATCCTGGGTGTGATGGGGACAGTCTGTAAAGCTCGAGCCTCGAAGTCCTCCATATATATGCCGGCAACAACAGGTGATACTGGGGAGCCTATTTCCACACCATCGACTTGTATGTAGAATTTATTGTCCCACAACAGATAGCCATATTGTACTCTATTAGCTTCCTTTTAGTTATTTCAATACAGTCATGTACAGGTATGCATGTAAATAATGACTGTACATCAGAACTAATAATTGTTTCATTGTTAGTGAGACGTAGGTGTTTAATCTCACTAACAATACAACTTAACAAAGCATTGAAGAATAAGCCAGTTCGATGTGAGTTGTAGAAGTGCACACATTAAACTTTAAATTGTTTATGAATTTTTTAAAGCTTGAGGTCCAACTATATAATTCGCCGGTGACTATTAACACCGTCGGAACTGCAAAATCGCATTCTTTTGTTTATTTTATAAAACGTGCCTAAATAACCAAGTCAATCATCGGCTGAAAAGAAAAATATTATTTTGTGCAGTTTTTTAAATAACTAGTTTTAAAACGTCGGATATTACCTAAATAGCTCGCTAGCAATGTCGGGTAATAACTACCAGAGTTATTAGCGGGGCGCGAGGGCGAGTGAGGTCGCGCGATCTCCCAGTTTCGGCTTGTTTGTTTTTTACCACAGTTAATTGCTAATCGTTTACTTTATAACACCGTTTACGATGCCTACCAGATCAGTACGTTTAATCAAACTAGCTACTGGACGTGGTGAAGAAAAACATATTAATAGGAGTAAAAATGCCGATAAAAACATGTTGACCAAAGCAAAACCTTGTACGGAAACAGGTATTTATTATTATTTATTATATTACTTTAACGATTTTTAACAGTATAGCTTATGGTTTACTATTGCGAATTTAATACTAAATTACATAAGTATTTCCTACCATGTAATTTAAAATTGTAGAATGTACCACATTCGACGTTGTTAATCGGTTTTTGACGGCTCAAAAATGTAATTTCCGACTAAATTACTATATTTGCGCCGTTTGAGGGTTTCCGCGGTTGCAGCAGCAGCGCCGGCACATCCCTCAGTGCTTGGAAGATGTGATGGCGCAAGGATGTCATCGCACGTTGCGTCCCACACCAAAGGCCTGCCCATCTTCCAAGGCAACAATGCATTTTGGTTTCTTTTAAAAATCTAAAATTTGTTTTCGAACCCATAACACTCTTATTAGTGTGATGTGCAAAATTGTATTCGAATTGGGAAACAATACTAAACCTACATACATCTGTAGACATAGGTACGTTACATATGCTATCAACCTGCACATGCGTCCACTGCCTACTTGTACTTGTCTTGTACTTGTGTTGTTGAATATGATTGAAATACATTTCTGAATGAATGAAATTATGCTTATTACTAATTATTATGATTACGTTGCGATACATGTATTTATAAAATACTAGCTTATGCCCGCGGCTTCACTCGCGTTAATTTAGAATTTGACAATCAATTCGGCTTGTACTCTGCTTGTAATAATATAATTCAATCATGATTCGAAAGACACGTGGCGCCATTTATTATCATAAGAAGGTTATTGTTGTTTTCCTCGGGAACAGTAATTTTTTCGGGATGAAAGGTAGCCTATGTCCGTTTCTGTACACCTGACAATGTATATGCAAAATTTCAGAATGATCGGTTCAGTGGTTTAGGCGTGAAAAAGTAACAAACAAACAAACAAACTCATTTTCACTTTTATAATATTAGTTAGGATTAGGATAGGATAAAACGGGTACATTACATATTAGATGTTAAATATAAATTATTTACAAAAGTACAAGCCCATTTAGCCATTTCAAATGGCATGCAAATGTAATATTATATTATAGGTCATATCATTTACAGGAACATATTAAATTTCACGTTTAGAATATCAATTATGAATAAAATTATATATGGTCAATTACGAATCAATTATATTGGGTATTTTAAAAAGTTCTTTTAAGACAGTAGAAATTGTTCTGCATGAGTCACCAACGTAATTTTGTAGTGAATTTATTTAGTAGTAATATTTATATATATATATATATATATATTATAGGGATTTTATTATATATTTTTATACACATGGCGTATGAGTTATTTTGCAGCCGACTGCTTCTCAGTATCATGTTTAGCACAAGCCTGTCTGGATTTCTTACGTTATCACGTCGAGTAACATCTTTTGCCCGTTTGAATACATGAGGGTGTTGTCTTGGGGTACACTATGCCAAATCGAATGACAAATAATTGAATATCAATTGATCGACCACTATAAATCGAACGTCTAAATACTCGAACGGTCTTGTACTTGTGTCGTTGAATATGATTGAAATACATTTCTGAATTAATGAAATTATGCTTATTACTAAATATTATGGTTACGTTGCGGTGCATGTATTTATAAAATATTCTCGATAAATAGAAAGTCAAGTCTTGAAAGTCAATAAAATAAACCATCGGGTTTAATTTGACAGCAGACTTTTAATACCTTTATATAGGGAAGTTGCATTCCGCCTCCGGATCATACACTTCATTAAAACGACTTCACTTCCTCAGTGAAACATCAGCTTTATATACTTTTACTGCGACTTCACATGCAGAACCGTTAACCTTTGCCACGATGTTTATCTCATGATCATAAAATTGTTCCATAGCTCAGTTTCACTTTACGGCCAATTTTTGTCTTACCACGACGTGAGTTTTAAAATTAAACTTTTGTGCGTTGAAATGTAGAATTTTCGAACAATTGTTGTCATTACCACTTCCTCTGAGGTTAAGAGCAAGTTGTGTTTTGATTATATTGAGATATTAAGTTCAGTTGGTGTTATTGATGAAAGGGATTGGAGGATACGCTGTGTTTCCACTCGGTATGTTAAGAATTTAACTTTATACGTATGTAACCTAACAAATATATAACTTTTAAGTAAATTATTATTATTCAAAGGGTAGTATTGAACTGTTCCTCAATTTTTTGCCTTTGTTCCACCAAAAATACTAACTGCACACCAAAATATGCTTACTAAAATATTTTAAAGAGATCAAACTAAGTCGACGGAGGGCTCCTATTCTTGGGTGGGTTTAAGAAGGAACCTGACATAACCTAACCCTTCCGAGACGGAATGCAGTGATTTGAGGCGTATAGGTGCTCGTTATGATATATTTTAATAAGCATATTTAGCTGTGCAATTAGTATTTTTAGTGGTCATTATTTTTAATTCTTTATTCAAATAAAGTATAGAGGGATTAGAAAGTAATAGTCGTGTCGCGAGGAACTTCTCTGACATGCAAATATGTGTGAGTCATGTAAATATTTTCGAATGGCGCAAGAAGTTGTCTCGTTGTCACTGCCGATGCACGAGTCTCATAGATTCGACTCTCACACGGGGAGTTCAAATAGTTGTTTGGAGTAGAGTGTTCCTTGCGAATGATTTTTAAATTTTTATAGCTACCCGCGATACAAGAATTATACTTACCTGAAATGAAATAAAATACTGGATTTGGACGTTTTAATATAGATATTGTTTAAATCATTCATCTATACTAATATTATAAAGCGGAAAAATTTGTTTGTTTGGATACGCTAATCTCAGGAATTACTAGTTCGAATTGAAAAAATCTTTTTTTGTTGGATAGCTTATTTATCGAGGAAGGAGGATATAACAACGCTACGACCCACGTGAGCGGCGCAGTAATCATAAACGCAGGTGAAACCGCGCGCACATCTAGTTTCAAATAAACCTAATTTGCGCTGCAGATGTGAGCAAATTGTCATAGTATTAGATCATTATTTTTAACGTTGTATGATTGTTTTTTCATACTTATCTAACCTTCGAAGCAATGTAACAAAAACTGATAAACCAATCAGCAATCAATATTATTATGTGTTCTGCACAAGTGCACAATGTATTAAATCTTAACTCGTCGATAAAGTTATTAAGTTACCTGTCCCATGCATACTAAACTATACTTTAACTCTATAAGCATGCATACCTACACAAAACTTTCAAAAGGAGAGCAGTGTTGAGTAGCAGTATTTAAGTATTGACGTTTGGAATGAGAATTACCGCCTCACAGGAGACGGCCGAAACAGTAGTAACCAGGGTTGCCACTTTTATTTTGAATAAATAGAGTACATTTACTATCTGAGGTAAAAAAATAAAGTACAAGATCTGAATATAAAGTATTATTTATTTAACCTTACACGGTAGAGTCGATTAGAGAGCGTACCAACAAGTTTGGGTCCTCATATCTCTGCCGAACGACCAAGGCATGGAATTCTCTGCCAAGGCACGTGTTTCCTTCTTCCTTCAATCCTGGGTCCTTTAAGCGGCGCGTGAAAAAGCATATTCTCAGGCCGTCAAAGCAGAGACCTCAACATCGCCTCGGCTGCTATGAGGGCGGTGTGGAGGCCACTGCTCTTAGACCACACGACTGCTTACCATCAGGTGGAGTGTGGTCATTTTGACGAACAAAATAAAAAATATAAAAACCTGCCGTCTTACCATATTATTGTTGATGTTAGTAACATCTAAAATAATTTTTTTTCAAGGAACGTCCTAATCATATCTTTACAATATGTCTATATTAAGATAAAGAAACAATTGTTTTATTCAATTTAGGGAATCTCTATAGCGTTGCTTTAAGAAAACTATGAATAAAACCCGTAAAAGTTGACATAGGTAAAATAAAGTAGGTACCTACCTATTTTCATGTAAGTACTTTATTTTCCTAATAAAGTATAAGTATAAGTACGTTTGCCCGAAATAACGTACAATACTTTATTATATAGTACGGTTGGCAACCCTAGTAGTAACACTACTACCGTGTAGGTAAATAAGAGTGCCGGAGCCTCATGTACCTACTAATACTCTTATTTTTCCTTTCACCCAACTTTCATTCCTTATATATTACGTTAAAATGTATTTACTCAAGAGGGAGATGGAAGTAATGTTAATCTCGGAGATAGCGGAAAATTAAAGGCACTCTTTTGTACTACGATTTATTCGAAATTTATGTCTTGTATATTGTTGACTGATTTTCTATAGCTTAAAGATAATCTCTTTACTTTACTCTGTAAGACAATAATATGTAAAGGATTTTGATGATTTGTTATCGAAACAAATGTGTGCAATATTCGCGTACGGCATTTCATTCCTTCTACAGGTCATGATATGCGAACGAGTAATAATTACTTTTGTTATTGCAAGAGATAAATACCTATGCTACGGTAACCGCTTACCATCAAGCGGGCCATAGAATTACCTACCTGCCATCTTAGCATTATAAAAACAATACGGAAATGCGACTAATATTCTATGCCAAATGATATTATTGTTATCATTTTTCTTTGTAATAGATAATAATAAAATAACGTCCTCCAGGCCGAATTTCGGTCACGGCGGCCAGTCTTAACGGAGACTGGCTATCTGCACAGGAGATATTATAGTGCACAAGCGTGTGCGCTAACACAATTGCACTCTCTGTTCCCTAACTCCTATGATCCGATGGGACGGTGATCCGACACGACCGGAGAGGGATCAGGCTTAGGACCAACGGCTTTACGTGCTTTCCGAGGCACGGGGGTGTCTAACACCGCCAACTTTCTAACTCCGGGCTGCTATTGAGATTTCTTAACAGAAAAACCCAAAAACTTTTAGTTGGTCCGACCAGGGATTCGAACCCGAGACCTCATGCACAGCAGTCGCATTC
Source organism: Catocala sponsa (assembly GCA_963564715.1). NCBI lineage: Eukaryota > Metazoa > Arthropoda > Insecta > Lepidoptera > Erebidae > Catocala > Catocala sponsa. Next base: position 7,453,389 of record OY751337.1, read on the forward strand.
ACTACCGCTGCGCCACGGAGGCAGTTCGTTGGAAAAACTACCAATTGGCCACACATAACTAGTATTCTTGTTAATCCCACCAGCGAAGCTAGAATGTGTGTTAAGACCCGCGACGTCTTAATCGCAGGTGCAATGCTTTTTCCAGTCGGCTTTGTTGGCCTCGATGGCGTAGTGGTTAGTATAACCGACTGCCACGCCTGAGGTCGCGGGTTCGATTCCCGCACAAGTCAAAATTTGTGTGCATGAACATGGATGTTTGTCTTGGTCTGGGTGTTTCTATGTATAATATGCATGTTTATCCATTGTCTAGTACCTGTAGTACAAGCTCTGCTTAGTTTGGGCTAGATGGTGTTGTGTGTATGTGGTAGAATATTTTTATAGTATCGTCGCCTACGCATATCAAATGGCCTAACCATTTACCTCGATTAAATACAATTTCATCTATTTTCCAGTAGTATTCTCGAGCGAGGAACAAAAGCAGGCTGTCATACAATGGCTGGCAGAAGCTGGTCCTGTGAGAGTGGAGCACCTGGACACCGTTTGGCGACATGGTTGGATCCTGTGCGGAGTGCTCGACGCGGCGCTGCCGGGCGCCTGCGCTGGCCACCCACCTACGAGGCTCTCGATGCAGCATGCACAAGCCATCGCTGATCACTATCTTGGTGTAGAACCTGTGAGTACTGATAGAATATTAGCTAGCTTTAGCCCGCGGCTTCGCTCGCGTAAAAGTAGGTTAGGTTATGTTAGTAGCAGAACTGTTTTACAAAATATAATATAACATATGTTACTCGGTAATAAAATAGCTTTCTAATGGTGAAAGAATTTTTAAAATCAGTTGAGTAGATTTTGATTTAAATCCTAACAAACAAAAAATCAAACCTTTCGTCTTTATAATATTAGTATAGATATACAATTTGTCAGCTAAGATTGTTACCATTAGATATAGCCGTATTTTTAAATAGAACACAAGTTCGTTTTTCATTACAGCATTAGTTGAATATTGTCATCTCTTGAATAAAAGTTCCAAAGTTCCAAAGTTCCAAACGCCCCGTAGTAGCAAGAAACGTTTCTTTAACTGCTGTCTTTTAAGATATTATTTATATAATCAAACTGCTCCAGCGATCAGAAGTTGCCCATATGCTCGCGTTTATGGCCAATTCGTAATAGTTAATTTGATTGCGCTTACACTTTTATAAAATAAAAAAAGAAGACTATTTTATACAATTGGAACAACATAACGGCCGTAATAATTAAGACTTAAATTGGCTTTCCATTAAAGTCTGGATATTATTCTATACATTTGTGTTATAAAAATATTTACAGGATATCGACGGTGAAGTACCAATAGGTATCCACATACATACATACATAGATTCACGCCTGTTTCCCAGAGGGGTAGGCAGAGACTACGGATTTCCATTTGCTACAATCCTGACACACTTCTCTGGCTTCATTCACTTTCAACATATTCCTAATACACGCTCGCCGGTTTAAGGGGCTGATCGAGAAACATTCACCTACGTCTTCCTCTTGCGACTGTTCCATTCACACTAGCCTTATAAACTAACATTTTAGCAATTTTCACTAAAGCGCAATATTGGATATGTAATAAATTGCACATTCTGTCTACAACCTGAACTGAAAATACTTGATTGAAATCATTATCACCATCACAAGCGTTTCCTACTATTTTTGAAATATAAGTAAACTTTTGATTTAATTGTTAAAAACTATAGAATTGAACTTTATTTTTCGCGTCCTATAACATTACAGTTTTCTAGTTATTAGATATTGATACTACACCGTCATATATGTAGAATGCAGAGAGAATGAACACGAAGCTTAAAAAAATGGAGGAGAAAAGATATAATTCATTAATTTATGTAGGTATCAATAATTGTGTCCTCGGTTTCAGGTCTTCTCCCGCCAAGAGCTGGAGTCAAACGACTCGTTAAGCAGACACCAAGAATGGCGGCTGGCTACATACTTAGAACGCATCCGTAAAGTCCTCTCCAAACTAACACCTCCTGTTTCCAAGCCAGTCTCACACAGAGCTTCTCCAGAAACGACTCAGTTTACCCTCAATTATGTAGCAAAGGGCTCTGGACTGACAGCAATCCAAATAAATAATAAAGCACATTTCAAAGTATATCCAACTGCACAACAAACTTTAGACCCGGGTGAAGTCACTATTTTAATCAGAGGACCTAAAGATATGTATGGCATGGTAGTATTGCCACCAATATTAGGCAAAGCACAGATGATACGCCAGAAACTCTTAGGTTTGCAATCAAAACAAACCTATACTGAAAACGTATTACCACTAACACACGGTGCAACTTATTTGAGAAACTACGGCAAGAATGACATGAATAAAACTTACTACATTCCGAAGACACAATATGATATTGAAATAGAAGTGGATACACGAACAGATCACGCGAAAATAAGCTATGTAGTAAAACTTGAAGGAAGATATCTAGTCTCGATTACAAGCAGAGGTCAAAATATTGTAGGATCGCCATTTAATGTAACAGCCTCAGACAATATAATTAGTATTTTCGAAAAAGACAGTTTTCAACTCGAAGATGGCGAAGAAATCGATATAGTAGATGTTCAAACTGACAGAAAAGTCGTACTGAGGATAGTAGACTTTGTTACTGAGAAAATGTTATTAAAAGAGAACGGAACTTTAGAAAAAATTAGTGAAGATGAAGCAAAAGTTTTAATGACAACCGATAAGGAAAATGACATGTCTCATTTTGACAGTGAAACATGTACTGCATTAATTAATCATTTGGACAAAAAATTTGTTAGAAGTGATAAATTCAATAAAGCTGCTTGCAAAATACTAGCGATGTATCGGGTCTGTAAAGTATTTAATGATCTCATTGTACAGAAGCAAATGAATTTAAAAAAAGAAAGATTAGAGAGTTGTATTCGGCCAAGAAGTCAACAGGACATACCCGATATAGTAAATTCGACGTTTACTGAAACAAATGTAAATTCATATGTAATGTCAGAAAAGCGAGAAAAATTCATTGTGCCGGAACGCTTATCTGTTTCACTGACTGCAGAAAAATCCACATCTCTTTATGATAAAGCTGTTAACAAAAACTTTGAAGAAGTTGCGAGCACCGGTACGAATATACCAATAGAATCTACAAGACTTGATACTCCAGACAGTTTGGAATTACCGGACGTCTCACCTGAGGAACAAGATAACATAACCTTTGACAGGATTACATCGTCCACTGCAAATAATCCATTTTTAAATGAAATGTTTGAAGAAAACTATGTCGCGGCTAATAATTTTGGTACATTTGTGGCATCTGAATATGAAACTAACAACTCCCAAAACGAAGAAACAAGGGACAGCTCCATAACAATCACAATAGATCCCAATTTAACACCGTCACCGATCACCCATTCACCGTCATCATCAGCCAACAATAATCCCTTTATTGAGGACGTTATAGAGCTAGAAAGGCCCAAGACACCTGTGTTCAAAATAATTTCAGGTGAAAAGGTAAACCATGATGGATCTGTTTTCTTAGATCCTAAATCTGAGTTAGTACCTGAAGAAGAACTTGGTAACGAATTTGTAAATCCATTCTTTATGCACCAATTTCAGACAAATTATTTCGGTCAAGCACCTATGACTGATTTTATAATTGGAGCACCAGTTTCTTTGCCTCCCATAATTAGGACTGCCACTCCAGAACCAGAAATGAAATCTTTGATAATTACAGACAACGAACATTCAATAACACATCAAAGTAGCAATGATGACAGTACACAAGACGTTAACGATGCTGCCGATCAATCAGTATATTCCACCCCTTTGCATAATAATTTAACCATACCAAAAGATACCAAACGAAACAATGCTGCCGTCTCGTCTGCTTTTCATAGTTTGGACTCTAGTTTAACAGAAACTATAGATCGTTCAAATGCATCAACGGCTAGCGAAAATCAATCAGAACCTGATCCGAGCGATTCAGACCGAAATGTAACGCCTAGGAAAGATATGTGGGATTCTGCGTACGTAAGTATTGATGATAATAACAGCTCGCCAGATAGCAATAATAACGAAAATAATACTGTGTGTGAGTCACTTAGTAAACAGAAACTTTCTCCTAGTGACGAAAATAACGGGTTAAAACAAGAGGAAATAACGAATATGGGACCGGCTGAAAGAGAAATTTGGCAAACGTGTACTGAACTTAAATGTGATACGAACAAACCGTTAGAAGAAGTGAGGCCCTACAAGTGGGAAATTAAACGACCAATGTTTACACCTATCATTGAAGAAAGTGACCGAAGTATTTCATCAGGTACTAAAGATATTTCTAAGTCTGAGTTATATGCAAAATCAGGGGAAACTGACACTGTTTCAGTGGCATTTGCAGAACTAAATGACATGTACCAAGAGTACTTTCCTGTTTCAGAAACTAGTTCTATAACCGTTGCTAATGAAGACAATAAACTTCACAGCATGGAAGTAAAGTATGTAACCCTTAGTAAGGACAATAGTGTCGATTCTGCATCTGAAGAATCAGATGTGAAAAGACACAAGGGAGAACTAGAAGGAACGATTTCTGAGGTTCAGGCAAATGTCACTGAATCTGTTTCAGTAAGTCAGACCCTTCGCGATGAACAGGACCATTCTGAGTACAACAAGGAAAATAAAGTCGAAACACAATTTGGTGAAAACACTTACACTAACATAGTGCTCGAAAAAAAGAAATATTGGGATGATAGAATCCGAGAAATAGAAGCCAAATCACAAGAAACTTCAATATTGCCGAAAAAACGACGTATTTCTGCTAAGCAATTAAAATATGATTCTCTAAGTAAGCGAAGAGGCAAACAGATGATAAAAAATTTCCTAAATGCCGGAGACTACAGTCAGGTTAAAAACATCAACCAAAATGAAGATAAAGAGCCACCATCTACAACACAAGAACTTTTAACCAACGATTATCAGACAGAATCTCTTAAATCGGATGAAAAGCTTGTTGAAAAATGGAAGAAATATTGGGATGACAAATTAGAAGTTGATCAGATACAGATTGAAAGTGAAGCACCTAGGATAATATCGCCCAGGAACAAATTAGTGACTTCTTCTCCACAACCGACTAAAGAAAAACATACAATTGAAATCAAAATAAATACTACCCAAGAATCCATCGACGATCAACTTTCTTCAGCTACCCAACCAGCATCAGTCAGGCAAGAATTACCAGAAGAGGTCTTCAAAGCTTTTGAAACTAGCCCTAAAAGATTTTTCGGTACATCTAGAAAACATATATTGAATAAAATTGACACATTTTTAGGGAAACCAGTCGACGTAGATACTTCAACCACAGGAGAAATCGGCATGTGCAATGAGAGTGGCCTAGTATCTAGCCGCATATCTTTATTCCATAATATGTCGAATACAGAAGATTTACAAGGAGCCAGAAGTAAGAGCCAATCATTACATAATATATCACAAAAGAGAGAAAATGAGAAGAATACAACATTATTGGAAGATAATGGTGAACAAGAACAAATAAAAGACGCAAAATCTAATCGACCGACAGAATCCATATATCCTATAGAAGCAACGAATGTAAATATTACACCAACTAATAATTTGAAAACAAAGAGATCGAGAATGACACAAAATACATATCACGAAACATTAGATGAAAATGATTGCGAAATGCCAACACAACAAAACAACATATATAAACAAAATGACTATGTAACCAAAACAATTAAAGATGTTAACGATAGAATTCGACCTTATACGCCAAAAGTTGAAGTTCTCCGCAAAAAATCATTTAGCAAGTCAGAAATGGATATTTTTAATAAAGTACCAGTTAACACGACAAATGAATTAGATAAATACAAATCATGCGACGAATTGCCCAAAATTAACGTAAAGAACTTCATATCACTCTATGAAAGTGTCTCTAAGACTACAGAAAAACCTAAACCGGCAAAACGCGTATATAGGACTAGCTCCGCAGATACACCAAAAACAGAATCAAACAGCATAAATTCAGGTACGTATGAAACATCAGCTATAGTCTACTAGACAAGGTACTCTACTAAACACTCATAAAATCTATGTCTTTACAGATGCTGTACATAAGCGAAATAAAGCAGTCGTGCGAGCAAGTGTATCTAATAATGAATCAAATTGCTCAACACCTGGAGCAACACCCACAAATCTATGGACTAGTAAAACTTCAGAAACCGTAAGCAATCTCAGTCTGGACACCAGAACGTCTGATTCTTATGACCTTGAACCAGTATCACATGACAATAAAGAAACGACATATTTAAGCCTTTCTGACATTGAGCTAGAGATAATTGAATGTAATACTGATAGATCCAACGAGTCAACACCAGAAAGGCAGGTGCAACCGGCGCATATTGAATATAAAAACCGATTCAAACTGGCAAAGGAATACTTCCAATCTCTAGAAGAGTTGAGAGACGTCAAGAAGCCTCGAAAACTGAATAAGTGCGAAGTGCTCTTGCAAAAACAATCAACTGAATCTCTCGATGACGAACACACGACCGACAGGCCACAGAAAAGGGTGAAGAAGAACATTAAATCTCGTTCATTACCGTCGAGCGAAATAGCAAAAGCGTGGAATCAGTTACAAGAGAATCAAGAACGGTGTGCGAGTGAAGAGAATTCAACCACAAGACTTGTAAAAATATCAGAGAAATTCAATGTTGAAGACCTGTTCACTGATGTAACAGAAGGCAAATTAAGTCGACAGGGTAGTTTAAGAGGAATACCTCATAAGAAAGCAGTGCTCGAAGCTTTTAGATCAATGGAGAACATATCTGACACTACCATCAACTCATACGAAATAGCTGAGTCGCAAATAACAAACTTTGCTAAAGGACACAGAGTGAAAAATGCACAGACTTACTTAAGCGAATACCCGTACTTACCGACTACTGACCCCTCCAAATATCATTCAAGAGTAGACGTTAAAGCTTCTGGTCTTATATCTTTCAAGGAATTGATGGAGAAGAAACCAAGAAGGAACAGCGTGCCTGATTTAAGATTAAATCCTAATTTCACAGTACACCTTTAGATAATCTAAGTTTGATTAGTCACTGGGATAGTTTATAAGGCACAAAGTCTAAAAAGCCATTCATGATTCTAAGCAGCAATGAAATCCGAGTTTGTGTCATTATACTTTTTGGAGTCCTAGATAGTCATAATCATAGTAATAACAGTATTTGCTAGTACCTAAAAGTTAGTTAATACTCATTTCGTTTTAAGGTCCAAGTTTTTACAAGTACCTACTAAGATATGGCTAGTTGGTTTTTAAGTTTTTATGTGCTTAAATATGTCGAATAATTAGGACATTAAATTAGTATCTTAAATACATGACAGTCACTTATATCGATATGCTTATTTAGAACAACGTAATTCTTTATTAACAACGAAATATCTACGTATAAAATGTTACATCTAAATTGTTTTTGAAGTACGTCTAGTATTATTTTCTAATTGCTTTATGTGTTGTCTTGTTATGTGACATTGTACAATACTGTACAGTTATTGAATCTAACTCCTAAGTTTTAAGTTCTTGTTGTAATTATTTATTCTACATTAAATAAATTGCCTATTTGTTTCGTCTCTTAATTATTTATCACTGTACGTTTACGATCAATCTCTACCTGTTATCCTAACTAATCCCTATTAATATTATAAATGCGAAAGTAACTCTGTCTGTTACGCTTTCACGCCTAAGAACCGATTTTCATCAAATTTGATACAGAGATAGACCTTGGGAAAGGACAAGTTACCTTTTGTTGTATAAAGGGGTTGAAATTGGAACAGAAAATGTCAAGGGAACAGAAAAGGACATAACGTACTTTTCATCCAGGAAAGGAACTGTTACTAACTTAACCTACATTTATGCGATCAAAGCCGCAGGAAAAATTTAGTATAATTTAAAAACAAGCATGGGGTGGCTAATGACAACGAATAAATCATATTGTAGACCCACTCAATTCTTTTTTCACCGACTTTTTCTACATAATAACATACATACATAGATTCACGCCTGTTTGCCAGAGCGGTAGGCAGTGACTACGGATTTCCATTTGCTAAGATCTTGACACACTTCTCTGGCTTCATTCACTTTCATCATATTCCTCATACACGCCCGTCGGTTCAAGGTGCTCTTAACCTGGCCTTTGTCCAGAACGCCTCCGATCTGATCGAGAAACGTTCACCCAGGGTTTCCTCTTGCGACTGTTCCATTCACACTAGCCTTATAAATTTTCTTAGTCAGTCTTTCCCCGTCCATTCTTTAAACAACAACAACATAATAAATATAGAAGTTATCTCGCAAACATAGCTAGTTGGTTAACAAAAATTAGTAACGGCCCGCAGTTGAAGTCTTAATGCAACTCCTAAATGAAATAACGTCATCGAGTAACTATTTCTTGGTCTGCACTGCATTATAAAATAGCTTGAAGTGAAATACCTGTATTACGGCCGCCGTCGCGGCCTGATGACGTCATCTGTGTCGCGGGGGACTTTACAAACATTCAAACAACGGACACAACAATTATCCAGACTTGGAACAACCATTAATTTGTGGATCACACAATTTTTTTCCTGTGTGGGATTCGAACCTACGACACTGCTTAATGGCAATGGCGAGGCGACCACTTACACCACTACGCCATTGCACGGATTCATTCAAATTAAACCATTTTATAAGGATTTTATCGCGCTGTATTTTAACACACATATAACAATAATTTAAATAGTAGTAAAGTTTAACAGTAGTAGAGTAATAGTTTCAAAATTATGTAATACTTATTAATGTTTTTAAATAAACAACGCGATAAAGTCCTTATAAAGTAGTTTAATTTATGATTGCGTATTACTTAATCAAGTAATTTTGGTATACAATTTTAAACCTAGAGTCCAATAACATTTATTTCCTGAAAATATAATAGGTGGACCGGCATGATGTGGTTATATACAGAATGTCCGATAATTAATGGATAACCTTGAAATATCTTATAGAAGAACTGATGGCCATTCAGAAAAAAAAGTGCAATAGCTAATCATACTTTTGACTGTCTATCTATTAGCATAATTCGTGTTTAATAATAAAACAACAAAAAACCGATGGAATTCATTCATTTATGGTCATAGTGTACAAGAAAGTTCTGAACGGCCATCAGTTCTACTATAAGACATTTCAAGGTTATCCATTAATTACCGGACAGCCTGTATATATACAATGCATGATATATTACACGATATCGTTAGTAAAAATAAATAAAAAGGATTGTGTTCATATTTTATTTCTCTTAAAAATAACTACAAGAATATTTACAATTATACTGAGCTATGAGTCCATAAAACAATATTAGCCCTGTATAAAACTGTCCCACTGCTGGGCACAGGCCTCTTCTCAGTGTGAGAAGGTTTAGGCCATAGTCCACCACGCTGGCCTACTGCGGGTTGGCAGACTTCACATATCTTTGAGAACATTATGGAGAACTCTCAGACATGCAGGTTACAGCAAGCGCTGCTAAGAATCAATGATGGCTCGTAAAGCCTTTATGAAGACAATCTTTATACTGTACTACAGTCAGCAACATGAGTATCTAAACAAATCAGAACTTAATAGCATTTTACGAATTAAAAATCTTTATTATTTTCCTGCATTTTTGAACTGATTAAATCAATTATCTTTTCACGACTGTATGATATAAAATATCAGCCCTGTATTAGACTGTAACACTGCTGTGGGCCTCTTCTCAGTAAGAAAAGGGGTAGGTTATAGTTCACCCCGCTGGCCCAGTGCGAGTTGGCAGACTTCCCATATCTTCGAGAATATTATGGAGACCTCTCAGACATGCAGATTTCCTCACAATGTTTTCCTTTACCGTTAAAGCGAACGATAATTAACTATAACTTCGAAAAGTCAGAGACGTGTGTCTTGAGATCGAACTTGAGACCTCTTTGTGGCATTCCAACGATCTTTTACTAGGATATCGGGAATATTGATCGACTCATGTCGCTGACTGTGCTTTTCAACTATGGAACAATTTTTTTGTTTTTCTTTTTATATACAGCGTGTAACAGAAAGGTTTCGCTATATGTTAGCATCATAATCATAAGGCATATATGAAAAATAACCCATATCCTCGAGGATGTGGTAATTGTCATAAAATTTTGAAATAATATTATGTTTATATTCGATATAAACATATTATTTCAAAACTTTATGACAATTTAATATCTCTTATTTTTTATATTTTAATACGTAAATACCTCATTACATCGCTACCAAAATTGCCCCTGGTCATTTCAGGTCACGAAGGTCAACGAGTTAGCTGTTAGTGTTGTTTAAGTATCGACTAGAATGTGCTGATATTGATAAGTCGATTATATAGAAAATGCTATATCTCAGTTATTTTTATTTTCTTTTTTATAAAAAGACATCTCCCGCACTAGGAATAATTGGGACTTTACAAGCTTTCAAAGAACGGACACAAAATTTGTGTGATTTTAGGAAGCGAGTCCCTGACTCGGGACAACCATTTATGGATCACACAAATTTTTAACTCTTGTGGGATTCGAAGCCTCAACACTCGGCGTAATGGCAGCGGCGAGGCGACCACCTACTTGCACCAATTCGTGCAGTTATAATAATAATATAATAATATCAGCCCTGTAATAAACTGTCCCACTGCTGGGCACAGGCCTCTTCTCAGTGTGAGAATGGTTAGGCCATAGTCCACGACGCTGGCCTAGTGCGGGTTGGCAGACTTCACATTTCTTCGAGAACATTATGGAGAACTCTCAGACATGCAGGTCTCCTCACGATGTTTTCCTTCACCGTTAAAGCAAGCGATAATCAACTATTTAATACGCATTTAACTTCGAAAAGTCAGAGATGCGCGCCTTGGGTTCGAACTGGAGACCTCTGCGTGGATCGATGTAACATTGTACATACAGGCTATATTATGGTACGCTAAACATGACCACACCTTTTTGTTACACGATAAATTACGAATCTATTTGATATGTATTTGAACGTAAGTAGAAGCGGCATCGGCTCTCCTCCATTGGAGCCAAGCGGCTAATTGTGGATCATTGCGGTCCCCTCTCGCTTCTAACTGTTGGTAGTACGCCTCTCGGATGATCCGGAACGCGTCGACGCTTCTGTATGGTAGTTTGGTTATAGGATCTATGTAGCGGGCTGGTCTTCTGCAAAATAATGGCAATTTTAGTAAACCATAAAAATATAATATCAGCTCTCTATATAAACTGCCTTCTCAGTGTGAAGGGTTAGGTAACAGTGCAACGCGTTAGCCCACTGCGGATTGGCAGACTTCGCATGCCTTTGATAACTTTATGGAGAACTCTTTGATAAATTTAACGTCAAGACATACCTGAGTAACGAGTAAGTATTTATATTTATAGCACTTGGTTTGTCTTAACTGTCAATTATACTATATAACATTGTAATCTGTGGATAACGTCGTGAGCAGTGTGTTTGTTAATTCTATCATTTGACTCTTGAAATTTTTGTAATATATAATACACTGTTGTTTGCTGTCCCTAATAAAATAAAATTAAATTAAAATAGAAACTCTGACATGCAGAATTTCTCACGATGTTTTCCTTTCGATACTTTTTGTTAGGGTTCCGTAGCTAAATGGCAAAAAACGGAACCCTTATGGATTCGTCATGTCTGTCTGTCTATCTGTCCGTCCGTATGTCACAGCCACTTTTTTCCGAAACTATAAGAACTATGCTGTTGAAACTTGGTAAGTAGATGTATTCTGTGAACCGCATTAAAATTTTACACAAAAATAGCAAAAAACAATAAATTTCCCCATACTTAGAACTGAAACTCAAAAACTCTTTTTTTCGTCACACCCTAATGTGTGGGGTATTTATGGATAGGTCTTCAAAAATGGTATTGAGGTTTCTAATATTATTTTTTTCTAAACTGAATAGTTTGCGCGAGAGACACTTCCAAAGTGGTAAAATGTGTCATCCCTCCCACCCCCCGTCACTTCTAAAATAAGAGAATGATAAAACTAAAAAAATATATGATGTACATTACCATGTAAACTTCCACCGATAATTGGTTTGAACGAGATCTAGTAAGTAGTTTTGTTTTTTAATACGTCATAAATCGTAAACCGCAATTTACAATCAAAGTTACAACGATCTTGCTGCTACGGAACCCTTCATGGGCGAGTCCGACTCGCACTTGGCCGCTTTTTACAAATGGAATGTTTTCTTTATCGCGGGGGACGCTACTAATATTCAAACAATGAACACAAAGACGTATTAGGCTTGATTTCCTCCTACGCTGACGTCGGTCACCGACGTCAGTGGCGCGTACTGTCGGTCGCGTATGAACACAAAAAAGCCACGAACTGCTAAACCGATCGCTTTACGGAACAGTCCTTTTGACTGAACGCGTATTCATCTGTACGCCTGAGCGGTCGGCGGCGCACTGAGCGTGGTCCTATTGTTCCGTAGCGCGTCAGTCGACCGACGTACGCGCCGCTGACGAGCGAGACCGATGCGCGTCGTACGCGGCGCGTAGTAAATATTCTGCCGCTGACGACAGCGTTGCAGTGCGGTGCTTCATAGAACTAGTGTATATTCGTACGCTCGACCGATGTCGGCGACCGACGTCTGCGTAGGAGGAAATCAAGCCTTAGAACTATTTCTAAATCACATGAAATCTCTAGAAAAAATGTCGTCCGGACCAAATTCAGCCACGACGGCCAATCTTAACGTAAGTAAGCTAATACGCAAGAAATATTATAGTGCACAAAAGTGGGCGCAAACAGTGTACTCTCTATTCCCTAATTGTTTTAGTCGGATATTTGGAGCAAAATCAGACACATTCATATATAAGGCGAAAGACGGCTTTACGTGCTTTCCGAGGCACGGGAGTGTGCTACACCACTAACTTCCCAACACAGAGCTGCGAGAAAACTCAATAACTTTTAGTTGGGTTGATCCGGGAATCGAACCCGCGATCTGAAATGGTATAAGCACAGCCGTCACATTCACTAACGTTGCGCCATCGAGTCAGTCAAAATCTCTTTTGGATTATAAGGTGTTTATTAATCTTACTTTGTGACGGCGCACAGCAGCTGTCGTCGTTTCTTCGGCCGAGACTTGGGGAAGCATGAATTGAAAGCTTTATCTTTAATATCGTTCTCAAACGATAGTAATGTACGCTCATGGTATTTTATGTTATCATCCTTCCTCTTTGATGATTTCTCTTCTTTACTGCAAATGACATAAATGTTTAGTATTAAAAGAAGGAAATGACATTAGGAATCGTTAAAGGGTTAAAATGCAAATTTATGACTTTTATCTTTTATCAGTGTTATAAATACATGTGTATATTTATTATTTTCAATCAAACTATTGACAAAAAGTATACCCGAATTCGGAACAAGTATTTGTGGCTCATCCAATTTTTTGCCCAGTGTGAGGATCGAACCCACAACACTCGGAGCGGGGACGTCAGCGGCGAGGCGACTACTTAAATCACAACGCCATCCATGCAGTTAATATGTAATGGAGTACGATACGAATATGAAATGAGGCGTCGCCAGCCTATTGCTAAACTCTAGGGAATAGATAATTTCATATTGTCGGCCTCGATAGCGTGGTGGTTAGTGTAACCGACTGCCACGCATGACGTCGCGGGTTCGAATCCCGCACAAGTCCAACATTTGTGTGCATGAACATGGATGTTTGTCTTGGTCTGTGTTTCTATGTATAATATGTACGTATTTACAAAAAAGAAGTATATATGTATGTATGTTTATCCATTGTCTAGTACCCATAGTACAAGCTCTGCTTAGTTTAGACTTGATGGTGTTGTGTGTATGTGATAGAATATTATTATTATATTCGTGTCAGTTCCATGGAACAAAATACCGATGGGATTATTGTGATGTTTCTCCGTAGTATTATGGACCTTGTTAACAAGTAAAACAAATCTTTTAGATTATTCTCACTAGAACCATTGTCAATTACTTCCAAGGAACAAGAAAGACCTAATTTCTCTCAGTAGTTCCGTGGAACATCTCAATGGAACTAGCGAGAACAATTAGATTTAGTAGTCGCAACCAAAAACGAATTATTTTTATTATGTTAATTATATTATCTTATGTGGGAGCCACTCAGTGCAGACTGGCGACACTTCGACCCAGTGGGATCTTTTGTGTCGACACTCTCCCAATAACGATTGCCATAGATGTTCATGGCAGCCGGGACCGACGTCTTAACGTGCTCTCCGTGGCACGGAGCAGGCGATAATTGTCAATTAATAAGCACATAATTTCGAAGTCATATAACTTCCGAAAGTCAGAGGTGCGCGACGTGGGTTCAAACCCGAGACCCTCTGCATTGCAGACTGTTGGTCTCCCCACTGAGCTATCGCTGCTCTATTATGTTAATTAAGTGAAAACAGAAAATAGCTTTAATATAAGATAAAATGTCTATTTTGTTGTAATGGTTGCAGCTTCTTACAAATATAATATGTAAAACAAGCCGCATTATAAAATTGACGATTAAAAACAAAATTTTAACAAAAAAGAAAACCGACTTCAATTAAGAATATTCTAAAACTTAAAATGCACTAAAAAGTTAATAAATAATTAAATTATTGTTATTTTTGGAGTCGGTGTCAGCCACCCGCGCCGCGTGCTGCGTCTATGTGTGTAATTGTGCATGCCAATGTTATGTTATGATTATAGTAAGACATCTCATGTTTAATTAGTTACAAACCTACATTGGCTAACACCGACTCCAATAATAACAATAATTTAATTATTCACAAGAATATGCAATTATTTATTAACTTTTTAGTGCATTTTAAGTTTTAGAATATTCTTATTTGAAGTCGGTTTTCTTTTTTGTTAAAATTTTGTTTATTTCTCGGTTTTTAGTGAACCTTGCCAAATATGAGAACATCATCAATGTAACCAAATACGCATTATTAAGTATAACTCGAAAACAAATGGTCAAATCTTGATCAAAATTAAATGGGACCGCACGGGAAGCACCAGCTTTCAAATAAAAAAAGAATCATCAAAATCGGTTCACCCAGTCGAAAGTAACGAGGTAACAAACATAAAAAAAAATTTAAAAAAATACAGACGAATTGAATACCTCCTCCTTTTTTTGAAGTCGGTAAAAAGAGTGGCCGTGCGATTCTTAGCCGTTCTTCTCATTGGTTCTACGCCCTTGCTTTGTTGAACGTGGCAACAAGTAAATGTAAATTCACATAATTGTTTAGTTAGTGTAAAAGAGCAGCGACAGTTCAGTGGGGAGACTACTAAACTGCAATGCAGAGGGTCTCGGGTTCAAACCCACGTCGCGCACCTCTGACTTTCAGAAGTTATATGACTTTTCGAAATGATGTGCGTATTGATTGACAATAATTATCGCCTGCTCCGTGCCTCGGAAAGCACGTTAAGCCGGTGGTCCCGGCTGCCATGAACATCTATGGCAGTCGTTATTGGGAGAGTGTCGACACAAAAGATCCCACTGGGTCTAAGTGTCGCTAGTCTACACTGACTAGCCCCCACATAAGATAAGATAATTAGTGTAACTTGGACGTTCATAAGTATTACGTTGTGACCTAAATATTATTATTATTATTATTATTTTCAGCCTGTATTGTCCCACTGCAGGGCAAAGGCCTCCCTCTCGCTTTTCCACATATCCCTATTATGCGCTAGTTTGCACCAGTCCCTCCTGTAGTTAATTAATTCGTCTTGCCATCGACATTTTGGTCTACCACGTTGGCGTTTAGCACCGTCTGGGATCCAATCTGTGCTGATTTTAGCCCAAAGCTCCTAAATAAATAAAGATATATTGAATTTGTTTTTATCAGCTCTTAAACTGTCCCACTGCTGGGCACGGGTCTTTTTTCAATGTGAATACGATCTGATTGCAAACCAACGTTTGGGCAGGATAATGTTTCATACACTTACGCAGTTACATCTTCAATATTAACTTCTTCATCAGGCCCGATGACGTCAA
The DNA here is from genome assembly GCA_963564715.1 of Catocala sponsa. Lineage (NCBI taxonomy): Eukaryota > Metazoa > Arthropoda > Insecta > Lepidoptera > Erebidae > Catocala > Catocala sponsa. Next base: position 7,469,482 of record OY751337.1, read on the forward strand.
TGTCCATCTTAATACCAGGCTCGAGTTTCTCAGATGGATGATCTAAAGATTCAGTCTTTAAATCTGGTAAATCCAAGTCGGTTGGTGTTAGTAAACCTGCAATATTTTAAAGAGTTTAAAGTAATTATTTATTTATATATAAGAAACAAACCACTTCAAGATACTTTGAGCTCATTCTGCGTAAATAGAAACACCCATGATTAAATTATGTTCGGGTACTTTGAAATAACTACACTGGAACATTGAGACAACTACCATATTAGTCTCCCCGTGACCATGGCTGCTGAAAAGCAACCGAAACGTCGGGGAAAGTGTAAACATAAATATAAATAGTATAATAGTATAGTAATAGTATAAATAGTTTTAATAGTGTCAATAATTTAATTATCTTAAAAATTAGTAAAGTTTAATAGTAATAGTAGTGTAAGAGTTTTTCAAAATGTTGTAATAAAGTGTCAAATAAAAAACGCGATAAAATCCGTATATAGTAGTTTAATTTCAATGAATAACATTCGCGTAAACAGAAGACAATATAATTATTTATACATAAATTAGACTGTATACCAGAATTGATATGTGGAGGTGGATTATACCTATATTATGCCAGATATTTAAAATAGGAGACCGTTGGACTGCTACTTGGAAACCTGCATGTCTGAGAGTTCTCCATAATGTTCTAAAAGATATGTGAAGTCTGCCAACCCGCACAGGGCTAGCGTGGTGGCCTTTGGCCAAACCATTCTCACACTGAGAAGAGGCCCGTTCCCAGCAATGGGACAGGTTACTATGAGGCTGATATTATTATTATTGCACTGGGCACATTATCAGACTTTGTAAAGTTACTGAGATTTTTTCTAACAGAAAAACTTAATAACTCTGCGCGAGCCGGAAATAGAAGGGGTCAGCACGATCAGCGAAAACATAAGCTCAAATTTACGCTACCGAACCAACAAGTCATTCACCATTAACCGCCAAAATAAAAATAATAGTTTACATTTATTTTATTGTTGTTTACAAATGAAATAAGCAATAAAAAACGAAAAAGAAATATAATAATAATTAGGCTCCCTAAGGGGAGGGTGTACTTAATTGGGTACAGCGGCGTATTACAGGTGACATTTTTCAAAACATTGCTATTCAACACACAATGTTCTGAGACACTTTTTACATTGTCAGCGCACTCTTGCGTGTCATAAAACGCATCTTAACAGGATTTGAAGCTTCTGAGAATAGTGTCCTACTCCATCTTGAGGCAAGCCTGGGATCAATGAGAAGAAGGTCGAGCCCTATGTTAAGTTTTCTGGCGTAAGTGGTACCTTGCAATGGAGCAGCGAAACATTAGTTGATCCATGCTATTACTGTGAATTATTACATGTAAACGCCAAGGGTTTGAAAAGGCCATATCCAACATGTCGGTAAATAAAACCAATCACTACTTCTTTCCATGTTTGGCAATTCTATAAAGCGAAACCGACTGATCGTAAGTCTGAAATAGTTTTGGTATATTGAGATCAGTCTTTACACGTTGTACAGGAGTCTCGTGCGTAACACCCCACTGAAGAAATTTATTCATTAGAATATTAGCTAACATTTTGTCCCTGGTATTACTTGTTTCGTTGTTGTTTGTCAAATCAATAGTGCAGTTGACACGAATGTCTATTATTGTTTTGATTAGCATATAAAATTGTGTTTGTAAGTATTAGACTAATCACTTCTTTATCAAAAGCTCCTTCAAATATTTGTACTGGGTGAGATCGCCGAGCTGTTCCTTTCGCACTGCCTGCTTCCCTAGCACATAGTTTTATCTTCAATTGTAGAAGAGTATGCTGGCGAGCACTTACTCCACACTGGCTGATCTAGCTGATGACGACTTTGCTTTACCTTTTTAACTAATGGTTCATCATCGCTGCTGTCGTCGTCACATTGAATGTCCTCGTTGCTTCTGAAAACATCTGTATTACCAAGCACATCCCGTGGCAAAGATGCGATTACCATATCGTCTTTGGCACATCTTCATGCGTCACCGCCAGGTCGAAATCGCGAACTGCTTCCTCTAAGCCGTTATAATAATTAGAAACATTAAAATGTTTCAAACGAATTATTGCAGAATCCTAAAACAAAGCATGCAATCTTTACATGGATTCGGCCGTTGTACCCAACTAGGTACAGTACTGTTTGAATCACAATTTATTTTCAGATATAAGTTGTGCAATGTTTGAATTGTATTTATTTTATACGTAAATATGTAAACTACAAAAATAAAACATATATAAGATAAAAAAGTCAAAGGCAAACCCAAAAAATAATAAAATGTGTACTTATCTGGTTAAGTGGTTATACTACTAAAACAGAATCCACACAGTGACAAATATTATAAAAATACCGAAATAAACGGTTATTATTTCGGTCCACTATCTACCACCTATTACAATGAGCGCAAAAAATAAACTATATCTTAACTAATTGGGTAACTACCCTCAATTGTTTTGCTGTACACAATCAGGTACAGCGGCGCCAAATGGGTGACTTATTGGTTCTGTGACGTAAGTTTTGCCATTTGAAAAATATTATACGATAGTCGCCTATCGAATAATATTTTTCAAATGGCCTATTATCGCCTGCTCCGTGCATTGGAGAGCACGATAAGCCGTCGGTCCCAGCTGCCATGAACATCTATGGCAGTAATTATTGGGAAAGTCAGTGCCCTCTAATATCCTGACACTGGTCTAGCCTTAGGGTATCGTTAGCCCTCGGGTTGCGGAGGTCAGATGGCAGTCGCTCCCGTGTAAAAAACTGATATCCAGTCAAATCAGGTTAGACTAGAAAGCCGACCCCAAGTGACTTGGGAATAATAAAGGCTAGGGAGAAGAAGAAGTAATTCATTAACTATCGAATAATATTTATCAAATGGCTATAATTTTCGATCAAATATACCATAGATGCACGATCATCGCTCGAAAAACGGCCCCATCAAAACTGTGCATAAATCAGTCGTATGCACAGTTTCGCTCGCAGTCACTTTACGACCGCGCTAGCAGTCACACGTTTCACGATGCCAAAGTGTGTAGTGAAAAATGCAAAAACTATACTCTAAAAGTACAAAAAAGGATGGAATGTCGTACTTTCGGTAAATATAGTTTTGTTATGAAATATTTATTAAATTTTGTTGAATAGTGCGCTTTAAATAATATATTTGAAGATATTTTCGTTTAAATTTAAATGCATGTATTACGCACCTGTCCCACTCACTCTTGCGTGCGCTGCCCGTAAGCGAGAGCGAATCGACACCGTAGTGGTGTCGATTTGCTCTCGCTTACGGGCAGCGCACGCAAGAGTGAGTGGGACAGGTGGAGACCATACCATATACTTAGTACGCTTGCGTATCGCGAGTAACACACTTAGGACGCTTTACATTGACGCGTTTTAACTAAACTATTACAAAATGTTTCTCAGTGGGCGTTCAATGGTTATTCCGGTTTATTTCCTGGATTACATAATAAATGCAGACACTTATAAGTAAGTAGTACTGGTCAGTGCCACATATTGACGCGGTTTTTGTATGAGAATGTGCATCTATGGTATATTTGATCGAAGGCTATAATCAATTTAATACATGATTCACGAAGCAAAGAAGCTATATACATATACATCTCGACATTTAAAATATATCCTGGAATTGTGGGGGACTTGACAAACATTCAAACAACGAGCACAAAGAACATCCAGGCTCGGTACATCCATTTATGCATCACACGAATTATTGTCCCGACTGGGATTCAAACCTACACACAACATAAACCACTTGGCTCTACGTGCAGTCAAATAAAAATTGTAAACATTTACCACTCTCTTGTCAACCACCAAATCATGTTTCGAATATCGGATAGTAAATATCTATACAAATAAATAAAATTGAAGTGTCTGTTTGTAATGTCAAAATAACAGCTTTTTATCTAATGCAAATGAAAGTATATAAGGTACCTATAGGAAAACATCTATTTTTAAAATTTTTGTCTGTCTGTCTGTCTGTTCAGGCTAATCTCCGAAACGGCTGAACCGATTTTGACGGGACTTTCACTGGCAGATAGCTGATGTTATAATGAATAACTTAGACTACTTTGATTTTAGAAAAAAAATAGGGTTCCGCAGAGAGAAACAGTTTTTAGCTAAAATCTACGCGGACGAAGTCGCAGGTACAAACGCACACGAAGTCGCAGGTAACAGCTAGTATCAAATAAAATAAGTAACAATGATTGAGCAACATTCGAAGACTGAATCCCACAACTGTCGAATCGATTTTTTTCTGTAGTAATGCACATAGGAGTAATACTAGGTACAAGATACTAAGCTTTAAATAATTACCTTCTTCACTTTTGATCATATCACTTAAGTTGAGGTCGCCTAGTGGAGTCAAACTGGCCTTATCGTCTATTAATGGTATTTCTTCTATCAATGGCACAGCAAACGAGTGGTACCTAGAAATTCAAGTTGAGAACATACAGAATTTTTTAAACAACAATAATGTCCTCCAGACCGAATTTCAATGACATCAGCCAATCTTAACTGGACTAAGACTGGCCATTTGTATAGAAAATATTATAGGGCACAAGTGTATATGCAAACACAAGTACACTCTCTTTTCCGTTACTCTGATAATCCGGTGGGACGGTAATCCGTAATGACCGGAGAGAGATTAGCTTACGTGCTTTCCAAGGCACAGAGGTATGCAATACCGCCAATTTTCTAACGCCAGGCTACTATGGAGAATTTCTTAACAGATAAACCAATTTCTTTTTTGCTGTCCAATCTTGGATCCAGTTCCCAGCCGACCTAATTGCACAGCTTTCGCATGCACTACCGGTACGCCATCAAGACAGTAACGCGCAGGAAGTAAAGCTAATGAAAAAGTGTTACGCTTACCGAATAACTGGGCCGGTGATTGTTTTCTTCGTAGGCCTAATCTTTTTTCTCTCCAATTCAATTTGTTCGAATCGTTCTGTAACATAACATTTTATTTCAGTACATAATATAATTAGTTAGAAGCTGTTCAAGTACCACGAAAGTAGGATTTTAGACATTCTTAACCCCTCCCTCCTCCATTGTCAGCAAAAGTATGCATAGCTCATCACCATCCTATACGTAAGGATTGGTATAAATTCACAAAAAAACGGTAATTCCCCTAACATCCTTTCCGCTTTCGCGCATAGACAAGTAGCGTTGTCACATAATATGTATGTTCAATTAAGAATCTTCTCACATTTAAAATAAGTTTATGAAAAGTAAATGAATAAATATTGCTGACGTAATCATAATCACCATTCAAGCCCCTCAAATGTTATCAAAAATAAAGCAACGAACCCTTCCCCCTCCTATTGGTGCTTACGTAATGCGTGAAAAATCCCTGAAAGGTTCGGCAGATCATATTTTATTTTTATCATTATGTTGCAAATACCACTTTTTTTTTAATATAATAAAGATGGCAAAATGCATACGGCCCTCTGATAAACTGTTACTATGGTAACTGCTTCCATCCAACCATCAGGTCGGCCTCAGACCTTTGCTATTGCTTGCAATACCAACCCTAGGTAAAACAAAATAAAGAAATAATCCAAATGGGTGATGTAGAATAGGTAAGCGGGGCTCTTAAGGGCTAAACGCAAGTGAAGAAGTGTTACTATTCTTATATTGGTTGTTGGTAATAGTGTGGTATTCCCTACTGGGCAAGCCTACTTATTTGTACCATCACAAAATGATAGCAAGGTCATACATACCTAAGCTCTTGAGATTTTCCTTCTCAGTAATAAGCGCTTCTTCCAACAACTCTTCTTGGGTTGGCATCTTATCCTCCACTTTTTTAGGCTTCTTTCGCTTAAGTTCTGATCTTATTTTAATTCTCTGTTGTGTTTCTGCTGATTTCACTGCTGTACTTTGTCTTATAGATTTGCGCTCTAAAAATAATGGTTATATAAAAATATTTAGCTTTAGTGTTGAGTTAGAAAGGAAGAAACAAATCCTATGTCCAAAATTTGAAAGAAAATCTAAACTAACCTAGTTTAGATTTTTCTTTCAAATGTTGGAAATAGGATTTGTTTCATCCAAAGACATTAAGTAAAACACAACACACAAACAAGCTCCAACAGCCGCGCCGCTGTCACAGATCCCGAGAAAAGCCAGCCACAGTCGAGCGCCAGCCTACTATACTACCTTATGTAAAGGGTGTCACTGACAAGATTGGCTACATTTTGAAGCGAGCTTCAATCAAAACATACTTCAAGTCGCCAACGAAGGTCAATTTTTACCATCCGTCAAGTGCCAACTACCTTTACAAGATGCAGGGGTCTATAAAATAGATTGTGACTGCGGACTCTCATACATTGATCAAACCAAGAGAAGCATAGGCACCCGCATAAAAGAACACATAGCTGACGTAAAACACCACCGCTCGTTGAAGTCTGCCGTGTGTGAACATGTTTAACAGGGGACCATCCACTACCTGAGATTTGACAAACCACAGATGCTCGCTAAAGAACACTGATTCCTACCAAGGATGCTTCGCGAGGCTATTGAAATCAAGAAACATCCTAATTTGAATAGGGAAGATGGTTGGAATGTACCACCAGCTTGGGATCCAGTAATTCAACTAGTCAAACCCAAGAAGAAGCAAACCACAACTAGACTTCATGATACTTTGAGCTCATTCTGCGTAAATAGAAACACCCATGATTAAATTATATTCGGGTACTTTGAAATAACTACACTGGGACATTGAGACAACTACCATCTTAGTCTCCCCGTGACCATGGCTGCTGAAAAGCAACCGAAACGTTGGGGAAAGTGTAAACATAAATATAAATAGTATAATAGTCTAGTAATAGTATAAATAGTTCTAATAGTTTCAATAATTTAATTAGCTTAAAAATTAGTAAAGTTTAATATTGATTAAAGTAGTGTAACAGTTTTTCAAAAATTTGTAATAAAGTGTCAAATAAACAACGCGATAAAATCCGTATATAGTAGTTTAATTTCAACATAAAGTAAACTCTGATTTTATCCTTCACCTTTGTATTTCTATGATTGAAAATGAATCATTACTGAAAATACAAACAGTACAACAATAACAATAGTTAGATATTCATAAAAGAAGATCAGTTATTATTGGCTATCCATATTGATTAATCAAAAACGTATTGCGTCTGGCCGTCAGCATACCGTTGCGACTTAATAGGTAATATTACTCAAAAGCGATAAACAATGCACATTCCTTACCAATAGATGTATCAAAAAGTATCTTTTCAGCTTTCTCAATCTTTTCCTTTTCTGATTTAGGTTCTTTCGGTTTCTTTTCTCTATCTGCAAGTTTTCTCACTCTATCTATTGTAGTTGTTGCTGGTTTATCACCTCTTTTTAACTTCCTATTAGGGTCCTGAATGGTGATGTGAAAAACATACATGAGATAATGTTGACAAGAACAATAAAAGATGCCACTCTATCAATAATAGAAGTCCTCCTCCTCGCGTCGTATTGCTCATTACTGAGGATCGTGACTCCCCCGCTGAATCACTTTCTCATGGACTAATTCCCTCCATCTGTTACATTTTGCTTCGTGTAGGTATTAAGTGACGATCGGATTTGGTCCGACCATCTCGTTGGACAGCGGCCTCTTGGTCTTTTGAATGCCATACTAGAAAGTCCTTATAAAAATCCCAAGACCTTTGGTACAACAGGCACATTTACTAAGGGGTGCTGCACCTCTGAAGCAGTCTATTAATGCCTGAAACTTATTATAATGATGGCCTGACTGATATGAAAATGTGATATTTTCATGAATCAAGTGCAAAAGGTTTTGTAATGTAATACAATGTACCATCTCCATATAAAATGTACACTAATCACTTTTATTAAGTTATGTAATAAGAAGAAACTAATGCATGTTTGAGGAACTATGAATAGACACCAAGCAAAAACATTCAATGATAGATAGAAGATACAATGATTTGTTTGTCATAGTTATCTTACTGAATTCTTATATATCCTTACTTGCTGCACATTGCCTGCTGTTATCGTGGCTATATCTGGATGTAGATAATTAATCTAATCAAGTTCAATGACAATGCAGTTACCTTATATGCTTTAGTGCCATCTTTCCTTTTCCTTTTACTCTCTTCAGTTTCTTGGTCTGACACCGGTTCATCATTCTCATCAATGTCAAAGTCAGAATCAACAACATCTTCAACTTCCTTCTCTTGTCTATAAAATATAAATCAGTAACATTAATCTATCAGGTCTTAGAATACTAGCCATAATTAAAATCTACTGTGTAGTATTGGTTTTAGTGGTTTGAATCTTTAGTACAAGAATTGATGTTATGTTCCAAAAAAATTTAAGTAATATAGAAATAATAATATGGTTCTGGTATGATATGAGATAGATTTGGCTAAACGGTAATGTTTGCCATGGTTTCTAGTGACAACCAATTAATATTAAAATGAAAATAAACTAGGAAAGCTATCAGTAAGATCTAATGCATGCCCCTATATTTATTAATAACCTAAAGTAAAATGTAAACAATCGGCTATCAAGATAAATAAATGTTATGTATGATGCATGTAGAGAGTGACGGATACAAAGTAATAAATTTGTCGACTTATAATAATTATATTAAATAATATATATTTGTTACACAGATCATCATTGAGATTTGATTTTAATCGTTAACTTACACATAATCATTGTCTTCTTCGATTTCTTGAAACCCTCCGTAAGTGGTTTTGTAGAAATCATCCTCTTCTTCTTCATCAAGCAACTTTGCCATGCGATTGCCCGCATTTGTACGGCGTTCTCTTTGAGACATCTTGGCTATTCAACGTATTTTGTTCAATTTAGCTGTTATATTTTTGTTTTAGCTAGCAAAAATAATAAAAATAAGTAAATTCACAAACTGCAGTCTGCAGAATAGGTACACAATCACAAACGATGTCACCACAGATTATTAACTGTCAAAGCTGTCATATAAGTCATATTTTGGCGTATTTTGGAATATGGAATATACTCTAGCACAGATTATCAAATTCTAGTATTCAGTATTCGGTTTAGACAAAGATATTGTAGTTTGGGCCTGGGTGTATCTAATCCTCGGACCAATTATCACGTGTGATTTTATGTTCTATAGTTGGATATGTTTATACATATGTTTTCTAAGAATTTGTTTGAGCTTAATCTGCGTAATCAGTACCAAGTGGATCCAATGTGCAATGTTACCTACTTTTGATATTCATATCTGCTACTTTGTGACTTATATGACTAGGTAAACGTATTTGTAATTTGGATTTTTAACCATAAGCTCAAGAATTCTTGATGCATCTCGGCCTTAGACGATGTATCATAACGGATAGATTAGAATATTTGATTTTAGACTACATTCTCAACTAGAATAAATGAGAAAGCTATTGATAGTTTCACAACCTTGCGCTGTCTGTGTTAGACGTGTCCGATTTTGTCCGTGTATTTGATATATCACAATATTAATTGCTAACAACATTATTTTATGAAAAATTATTGGGATGAAATATAATGATCATCAAAAATACTAATCGGTCAGAAAATATTGCACAGCATAACGAGCATCTATACGCCTTAAATCACTGCATTCCGTCTCGGAAGTGTTAGGTTATGTTAGGTTCCTTTTTTAAACCCACCCAAAAATAGGAGCCCCGCGAAGCGGGGCTCCGTCGACTTAGTTTGATCTCTTTAAAGTTTGCTGGCCATGAGTTGCTGATCAATTAGCTATTTCTGCTCACAGACTATATTTTTCTGCTCACAAAAATACCAATACTATGCTAACCATTTAAATAACACCCAACATTATTTTGTGTTGTGTGATATATTTTGCCAATCAAGAACAACGAGAAGAGGAATTTCTTCTCCTCTTCTCGTTGTTCTTGATTGTTTGGCATTATCATACGTACTTAAATCTTTTTTATATATTAATTTTATTATCATAACACCGGTGCAAAATATTTACTTCTCAATAATTTTGATAAATATATCTTTGGCGTCATATAAATACAACGCAGTAATGATTAACTATGGATAGAATAGATATAATTAGCAATAATGTATATCCTAATTAGTAATTAATGTTATAAATGCGAATGTGAGTTTGTTTGTTACGCTTTCACGAATTAACTACTGAACTAATTAGTAATTACCATGAAATTTCGCATACACGTCAGGGGAACAGAAATAGACAAAGGGACCTTTCATCCAGAAAAAAGTAGATACTATTCGTGATCTATACTCACATTTACGTGAGCAAAGCCCTGGGCAAAAGAACTGACTTTCTAACGTATTTCTGGAATTACATTATTGCAAAGGTTTAGTAAATAACTGTTTTTACTTTTCGTATTAATTTAATTAAATAAAATGTCATCTAGGTACGCCAAAAACAAATGTAAATGCTTGTTCTTTAGGTAAATAGTATTAATACCGTAATTATATCGTTGTTGTTTAGACCCAGTCACAGTTATATTGCAACGTTCTTTTTACGATTTCACAGTCGACCATGTTTTGAAAATGGCAACATTGCGTTTAAAAACTTTACTCGCGTGCTCCGCTCTGCACCTTGTTCATTTCATGGTAGCTTGCTACATATATATCTATATTAATCTGTGGTTCATGGTGCGCTGGGCCGGCTATAATTTTATTATTGTTTTGTGGCAGGGCCGCATTTATACGAAGACCCTTCGATATATTTTACTAAGCGGATCTATATTTTCCCACATTTGTCGATGTGTAGGTATAGCGTCAATTTGATGAATATTTGCCAAAAAGTAAAAGAGGAGGCGAGCAGTAAAGCTATCTTTGAGAGAAATCTGAACTACTATATATATTATATACATATTATAGGTACCTATATACCTACTTACATAAATTAACTTTCTCAAAATTATAAACTAGCGATCTGGGTTTTTTAATCAGAGATCATGTATAACAGCAGTAGGTATACCTAATAGTCCAGCATCCACCGCCTGTTTTTGTAGTGAGTCTGAATCTTTGTGAACAGGTTCGATTCCACGAGACGCCCAAGTATTTCCTTTGAAAATTCTCGATAGAATGTAGAGAGCAGGTATAAAACATGTCGATTCGGTGGGGTGTCGAAATTGTCTGTAGGTAAATTATTATTGTAGGTCGACGTACATACTATTATTTAATTACACCAGGGGAATCAGACACGCAGACTTGAACTGCGGGTGCCGCTATTATGACGTTTCTTTTGTTTGACGAAAAATCATGTGCTTTAAAGGTAGTAAATGCGTAGGTACACACTCAAAAATAAAAAAATATTTATCGAACACACTTAGAAGCGTAGGTACACATGATTATTCGTCAAACAAAAAAAACTTCATAATGGCGGCACCAGCAGTTCAAGTCTGTGTCTCTGATTACCCCTGATGTAGGTAATTATAAATAGTTGAGCGTTTCAGTGGGTAGCATATAGGTAGTAAAAATGTAAATAAGTCACTCTACTTCGACATGGTGTTTCGTGTGGTTCCGTCATTCTGACGTCAAAATGGCGGCAACAAAGTATGTCGTTATATATTTTGAACGAATCAGGTACCAACTTTTTAACTTAAGTTACATATCAAATAGTATCAATTCAGTAGTTTATCTGACAATACGATGTTTTACCATTAAGATATTGGTTCCGTGATTTTGACGCTAATATGCATACCTACTTGCTATAAATTTTGGGCCAATTTTGTTGTTTTACTTTCTTGTACTTAGCTTATAGGATTTTCAGTTCGATCTGTTCGAAAAATTCAGAATTACTACTTTAACGTAGGATATGTTATAGTTTGGTTATTAAACAGACTAATACCTGTGTCGCGGGAGTCTTTACAAAGAACACCTAGACTCGGGAAATCAATTTGTGTGATCCGTTGAACACTCGGCAATGGCGAGTGAACTTCCTAAATCACCGTGCAATTAACAAACAAGTTCAGATATTCTACTTAAATTACTTGTAAAATTCGCTAATGATTGCTCTAAGTCTAGTTGTTGATTGTGTACTTGTTAAGCCTCCTGGATACAGATAATTATATTTGTACAACTTTTACTATGCCCAATACACATCCAAACAATATTTACATAGTAAAAGGACTATCATTATAATTATATTCCATCTATGATATATTTGTTCTTTAATCTATGTAGTGTATTAAAAATAGTTCACTTACAATGGTTGTAAACATATTGTTTTTCGATGTTTTTTATTGCTGAAATAGTGCTGTGGAGTATCTACCTTGGGTGAGCAGCGATAGCTCAGTGGGGAGACCAACAGACTGCAATGCAGAGGGTCTCGGGTTCGAACCCACGCGGCCACGTCGCGCACCTCTGACTTTCGGAAGTTATATGGCTTTTCGAAATTATGTGCGTATTGATTGACAAATTATCGCCTGCTCCGTGCCTCGTAAAGCACGTTAAGCCGTTGGGCCCGGCTGCCATGAACATCTATGGCAGTCGTTATTGGGAGAGTGTCGACACAAAAGATCCCACTGGGTCGAAGTGTCGCCGGTCTGCACTGACTGGCCTCCACATAAGATAAGATAAGATCTACCTTGGGTGGCTAAGGTTTACTTAATAAAACAAATAAATATTTTGTGCTGTTTATTCAATTGTTAACAGTTATTATAAGATTTTACTTCAGTCATCTTTAGTTTTTCCTGATAAAAACCACTTTCCGTTAGTTTTTGTTTTGTTTTTATAATGATACATATTCACTTGTTGTTTATGAGTAAGTTTGAGCCCAGTCGATATGAATCGAACCAACCAACTATTATCTCTTAGCTATTCAATTCAAATCAACTTACACCAGACATTACTTTTTAAGAATTAAATTAGTAGGTATTACATTTTAACTATAGTTTAAAGATTCGTTCGATTTCATGTGATTTTACATTTAAACTTTTTAATACACTTAATTTAACTATTTTTTTGGAATACCTTTCCTATATGCAAGACTGTGATGTAAAATATACTAAGTTTGAACATAAAACCACAAGAAAAATAACCCCTTGGACACCTAGTGCTATAACTGAAATAAGTACAAGATGACCTAACAACAAAGTAACACATGACCGTAACTAATCAAAATCACATGAATAAAATTAATATAACATATTAGTGCTAATTATTAATAATAATTTATTTATTATAAACATGAACAAAAAAGAAATGGAATGTTTAGGGATCAGGCTTGCTCTTTTGTGATGCTTATAACATTAAAATACTCTCAGATAAATATATTATTAATTACATATAATAATTATTATAATTCGAGATTATAATCTCAAACACCCATCCAAACAGGAGCAGCACTAGCCACAAATATATTAGAGAACAAAAATCACTATTCCATATAATTAAATGTTAAGCATTTAAAAACATCAAAACATTTGAATATCGTAGAAAATCAACAATATACTTCTAAAATTTAAAACAATAACTTGTTTCTAGGAAATCATAGAATAATTCTAGTAACAAGTGCATATTTAAAATGGACGTTTCAAAATAACAAAATTTAGTTAGTCGTTTTCAATTCTTATTTCAGTATAGCAACATTATACAAAACGTCCAATCAGCATTGATTTACTTAATAATATGCACCTACTGCAACATTATAATAATATTATTAAAATCAAATGCTGTTTGATTGAAACTAACTAGATAGCGAAACAAAAAACGTCTAGGACATTAGTCATTTCATTTGAAATAATAAATCTTATAATGTATAAATATGATTTAGCTAAGAAATATATCTATATCTCGCACACAATATTCATAAATATTACATAATATATTTTCTCTAATATATGAAATCAAGTAGAAAATCTAAAATTTTGCATACCGATACAATAAAATCTTTAATTTTTAAATAGCAACATAATTTGTATGTATAAACTGTATTTGCAGTAAATAATTGAAATATTTTAACTGGCAACATTGAACATTCTCAACAAAACGTAGATATTAGTGCTACTCGTCGCACGCCTTTCCTCGTCGATACGTTACAATAAATAACTATTACATAATTCAATATTGTATGATTATTTTATCTACTTTCATTTGCTATTGATTGATTATCTTATATTAATAAAAAATAAAATAAAATTATAAAGCAACAAAATATAAAATTACGAATTAAACATTTAACAACAAATATAAGAAAATAATAACGGTACATAAGTGCCAATTATTTTATTGTACTCCTTACGCTAAATAGTTTGCTCTTAAATTGTTGCAAACGAATAAAAAGAAAATTATAATACCTAACGAATAACAATTTTAATAAATATTATGGAATTACAAATATATACACCAACACAAGTTCTCAGTATGAAGAACTATGTATTAATTATTATAAGTTAATTATCTTACTCGAGGTCTAGTTTATACAATATGAATATTCCATTTAAATTCGTGATTATTTATTTATATTTAAATTTTTCATCACCGCTCCTCGAGATTTTCAATCGCTGAGTTATCATACATTCACACACGTATAACATTTGTAATTCCATAAATTCAACACAATAATAAAGTTGAACGTCCATCAATAATAATAATCAACCCTTACAATAAACCCTACTTAGCCTAAATATATTAAAAAGTAAAAATAGTGAAACAGTGAGAGTTATATAGTAAAATTCCACTACTCATTCATTATATTTATATACAGGAATGTATTAGTGCAGGCGTGAAGAAACTATGAAAAGATGTACATAGATGTGGCGACGACTTTTATGTAATGATCTTATTCCTCAACATGAATATACGTGCTATAGTATACTGTATAGACTTAAAGTCTACTTGAAACTTGCAGTATAAAATCTTGCCACTCGGTAGCAAATCTAATATGTCTGCGTAAAACAACGGCTGTTTTTTCTTTTCGCCACACCACATACTAAGAACCGACAAAAATACTGTTAAAAAGCTTAATGGAAACTATTCAGAGGTGGCGCCATGGTCGACTTGAGAAACAGTGCCATATGTACTCCATGGTACGAGACCGGCCGAGCGGTGGCGTACCTTGAGCCCGTGGAGTTTTATATGGAACTGTTCTATGGAAAACGAATCGCTGAACCTTCTAAGCTTGAAGCGACGGTAGACTAATGGACGAGGCAATAGAATATCATCGAGCCGTAGTGGGTTCAAATCCTATCCATTGCACTACCGACGTAAACCCACTCCAAATTCAAGTATATTAGCTTAGCTGGAGCGGTCAACAAGAATACTAGTAATTTGTAAGTCAAATTACTAGTAATCTACTAAAATAAAACAAATAAATTCTGTAAGCTAGAAGGTTCCGCAGAATCCAGCCCAGTTCACATTGAGCTTCATAATAAAAATACATCTCACCAAAACATGATCGTATTACGATAAAACAATAACGATGAGCGATAAAAACAATATAACCTAATTCTTAAAACTTCACAGCTCACATACAATACCATAGCAGTTCCCCATGGCACCGTATTAAAATGAAACACTTATATTTTATAAAACTTGCAAAGAAGGCTTACATGAAAGCAATAAGTACAATATACAAAAGTGTTAATAGTACAAAGTATATTAATGAAACAAAAAAAATGACTATTCCTGATCCTTGCAACCCTGTGAATTCTAATCCTGTGATATAGTCAATAGACCGGTCTCCAACTAAGAAATGCTTCGGCACTGTGTCCAGTAGTGTTTTAAGCATCAAAAATTCAATTGAAAGGAAAAAAATAACGCAGCCACTGATTTGAAGTAAACTAATTATTTTACTACCAGACCTGCTAAAAGTACCCTACTCTCATTGGCGTACATAGGAAGGTCAGATGGGCCATGCTCACTCCGGTAATGTGGTGCACACCCGAGGGTGGTAAAATTCTAGGGCCTTTTAATGCTTACTGCAGTTTTTATAGATCTCGGGCGTCCAATTACACTATAACTTAAAGAAGGTATTTTGATGTCGTTCGATTATATCAGGCCGACGAGATCGTCCAATATTTTATGTCGCAATAAATATTACTTATTCAGTAATACACTTAGTTAAAATATAAATTAGCCTCGATGCTCATGTAAAACTACCACACAGTGCAATAAAATAGATTTCTTTAGTTGGAAAACGACAAGATTTTACAATAGTTTACTAAAGGTAGAATAGATCTTAAGTTTAAATCTCGAAGTAAACATTTTGAGCTACGGTACATTTCTAGAGAATTATTTATTTAAATATAAATTATGTACTAATGTATAATTATGTACATTGTTCCAAAAATCCTGTGTGTCGTGTCGTGTGCAAGTGAATTCGAAAATTGTATTTTAATCTCCAAAATGTTGGGTGTGACACATTTGGCACATATCGTGGTTGAGCTTTAATGCACCAAAGTAACAATGCAAGCTATTTAAGACTTTTAGTTACTCGTAATAAATTACACTTTATCATATTTAGAATAAATTAAACAATCATATTTATCACAATAATTGAAATTAATACTCGATTGAATTATATTAACTGAGGTCTTTCAATTAAATCGTATATAACAATATATTTATTAATATAAAACAAGCAAACAGTTAAATAAGTCATTTGTGACATAATAATAAAGATTTAAACTTACTTAGTAAGTTGTTAAACGTTCGTCCAAAATTACCCTTTGCGTTTCAATAATAGTTTCGTATTAGTCGATTAGTACCTAATTGTATGATTTCGATCGACTTAGACGATTTCGTTAAAGGAGTTAGTGAAATGGCAACAACATTGTATATCTGACTAGATTATTTAAAATTGTATGCAGATAAAGAAGATTTACGTGATTGTAAGTACGCAATACATTAACTTATCGGGCATAATCGTTAAAGCTCGGTGGTATTCGACGAAGTCGAGTAACAGCATAAAGATATTTATTCCTGAATTCTGTTGGCGGGTAATTCCGGACGCCAAAAACTTTGAAAAGAAGTTGTAAAATTTCAATCAAATTTTAATTATTAATAAATTATATTTTCCTACTTATGAAACCTTGTCTAATCAAAATAGGATAGCAAAGTATTCAAGTGACAACATTCTTATAGCGATGTGAAATAAAAGTACTTATTGTATTCATTAGTTAGTGAACAGAACGGTGTAATACTTTAAGTATCTAAATTATTTCATATTACTGTATAGACCTCGTCGTGACTCGTAAAATCATTGTGATGGTTTTTGGTGACATTATATTCGGTCTTTGGTCTCAATTTGTAGTTCTACGAGCGAGCGAAGGAAGATGGACTCGGCCAATATCCCATACTTACCTACAAAGAAACATACTGGAAAATTCAAAACTCGTTTAATCCGTCCATTGCTGGAAACCAGACATAATTGAAAACCAATTGCGTCTGGTAAAGTTAAAAGAGTTGTGTATTTTTCCGTCCGAGAGACATCACATTCCGTCATCGCAGGAGTCGGATTGTATCCTCTCATACTGAAACCCAATAATAACAAGTGATAATACCTAAATCGTCATTTACACACGCTCCGCTCGGTAGAGAGGTGATATTTCGAGGCAGCAGTCCATATGAGTCCCCGGTGCGAGTTATAGGTAGTCGGCATCATCGTCCCCGGTGTCGCCATGGTGTCAGTAGACCCAGGAGACGGGAACCCACTGCGGCGTGGAGCGCAGGCGCGTCAACGCGGCCTCGAGCTGCGCCAGCGTGTCGTCGATGTCGTTGTTGACAATGGTGAGGTCGAAATAGTGCCCGTACGTGCGCCGCAGCTGTTCCGACTCGCGTACCAGCACCTCCAGGGATCCGTCGTACTGTCGGGGGAATATACCATTAGACACGTGCTATTCATATTAAAAAAGAAATCGCATATTCGAACGTTATATGATGCCGAATCCTAAAGTTTATCAATTCGTTGTCACCATTTTTTTACAAATCATATTTTATTCAAAATGGATTCGTATCGTTATACAATATTCGAATCGTAATCGAAAATTCGAATCATAATAGATTATTCGAAACGTAATAATTAATTAATTAATCAAATAAAATGGATTATTCGATTCATGATGGATTATTCGAACTGTAATCGAGTATTCGAATCATAATGGATTATTCGAATCATAATCTAATACTCGAATCATTGACTCGCAATCATCAGTCAGTCATAGTCACACATTCAAAGCTTGATAATTGCATTATTGATAAATCGTGGTCAATCAAAATTCTCCGACACGGTGGAGAGCAGTGATTAACTTTTAATTCTATTTGCCACCCACGATGATGTCATCCGTGTACAAACGATTTATCATTGTTTGTCTGCACTACATTACTAAGTTAAAATAAATCTTGATATGAATACTAACATCGGCTACGTTATTGAGCGGCGGCGCAGCGATGAACACAACATAAGGCGCAAACTCTGCGGTGCGCAGTATCTTAAGAGCTTGCGGCTCCACGTCCAGTATGGCGATGCGACGCTCCGAGTGAATACGTCGGATCGTCTCCAGTTTCGTGCCGTACATAGCGTCTTCGTGGGTACCTATAAATATTAATAACACAGTTTTAAATTTTGCAAACGTAATGTCGGTGGTATACAAGAATAATTACTAGATGGCCCCAGTAGCACGAGAGACTAATATTTCTTCTTGTTTTCAATCGTCATATTGCCGTTAATATGAAATACAGCCATTGTACTAAGTGAGAATAATTAATAAAGTGAGGCAAATAACAAGAATATAAATATATAAATTAATAAATGTTTGTTAACTGTCCTTGCTGCGCCAAAGTATGCGGGCGGAGGGCTAACTTTATCTAAGCTAAAACTTGAGACAATATTCTAATAATATAATATTCTATCACATACACACAACATCATCTAGCCCAAACTAAGCAGAGCTTGTACTATAGATACTAGACAATGGATAAACATACATATATACTTTTTTTGTAATTACATACATATTATACATAGAAACACCCAGACCAAGACAAACATCCATGTTCATGCACACAAATGTTTAACTTGTGCGGGAATTGAACCCGCGACCTCAGGCGTGGCAGTCGGTTACACTGACCACTACGCCACCGAGGCCGACATTAGATATACAGGTACTATTATAATATTAAGTGTGCATTGGTGTTTAAATTTGTGTCAATTCAGGAATTATTTTATATGTTTATTCAATTTCAATTGCAACGATATAACGTCAGCAAAGAATATTAGTAAATTCTTTGTTATCCTTAGGGGGAAGACTTGAATAATGATAAACTAGTATAAAAATTGGAACGGTCTGTATAGATTGGAAACTAGTATATTTATTTACCATATTCCAAATATTCATTAGCAGCTATATCGGCCATCATTTCTTCGTGAGAAACGAAATAATAGTGTCTGCCGTTTTCCTCGTCAGCTCTTGGAGGTCTAGTAGTATCTGGAATAGACAGAAACATAATTAATAATAATTTTATTTCTTACTAGTTTTCACCCGCGGCTTCGCTCGCGTAAATGTAGGTTAGGTTAGGTTAGGTTTGCAACAGTTATTTTTTCTGGATGAAATATTTTCTATGTCCTATTCTGTACCCCTGACAACGTGTATGCAAAATTTCATGTTGATCGGTTGAGTAGTTAAGGCGTGAAAGCATAACAAACAAAAAAAACAAACAAACTCATTTTCGCATTTATAATATTAGTTAGGATGTCATTTCATGTAGTTGACATACTCCCGCAACTCCAGCTAACTGATTATAATAATAAATGATATTAATCAATCAATACATACAATACTAGGTAATAAATGCTAGAGAATAAAGTCAACTTTAACTTACGTGGTATAGGGTAAGCATATTGATCCGGATGACGCGCTATAAGCGTGTTCTTTATGTGGCGACGACCGACGCCATGTGCGCCCAGGAGTACGATTGTCTTTCTTTGGAATGCTGGAAATTTAAAATAAGATAAGGATCGTTGATTTTTCAAATATTTTCCCGGCCATGTGTGGCAGTATGAGAATGTAGGAGGCCTAGTTACTCCCGCAGGCCTTACTTCATTTTACCTTCCACCGTCCACATTGAATACGGTAACTGTTTACCATAAGGCAGCCCATGTTCTTGTTTGAATTTGGATTACGGTAGACAGACCCTTGGAAATGCTTTTCTAATGTCAAGCAAGCATTGCCATGATCATAAGCAATAGGTAACATGGCGAGGCGCTTGCTCTTTTGCAATAAACAATAATAAACTATGCTATACGGTGGCTCTGGAACGATGTGCAAAACGTTCCTGATTTCTCCACCGTGCTTAAAACCGCTGTTTACGAGTTATATTTTTAACTAGCTGTTACCTGCTACTTCGTCCGCGTAGATTTTAACTAAAAAGTGTTTGTCTCCGCGGTACCCTATTTTTTTCTAAAATCATAGTAGTCTAAGTTACTCCTTATAACATCAGCTATCTGCCAGTGAAAGTTCCGTCAAAATCGGTTCAGCCGTTTCGGAGATTAGCCGGAACAAACAGACAGACAGACAGACAAAAATTAAAAAATAGATGTTTTCGTATAGGTACCTTACATACTTTCATATGTATTAGATAAAAAGCTGTTATTTTGACATTACAAACAGACACTTCAATTTTATTTATTTGTATAGACTAGATCATCAGCTGAAGACATCCTCGTCACGCGGAATATCTAGTTCTATACTTTAGTGGATAATATCAATATATTGGCTATAGAGATTAATGACTATTTCTACACACAATTGGATAAAGCAGTTTACATTGCAGCAAAGTCTTTAGTATTTAACAACTTACATGGCAATTTGACGACCTCTTCATACGTGACGACATCTAGTTGATCGAAAACGGCGTTATGTTTGGCTAAATATTTGTCTTTAGACTGTTTTTTCTTACGTCCAAATATGGAACAATTGACTGAAACAAACAATACAAAATCAATATGTTATGCCGAAGTATAGTCTTCAAATTTTCTATAAAATGTGTTGAAGCCAATTGAAAGATATGCTTTAATTTTGCGTGTTAAAACATGCTAGAATATTTTATTTGTGCTTTTTAAGACAAAAAATTTATTTATTATATTTTTTTATTTATTTTATTGAAATTTTAATATTCTTCTATACATGCAATTTTGTAATTTCTCAAATTGATTGCTTGTCAATATTTATTTTAAAAGCCAATTTCTTAAATAGTTATAACATATTTAAGTACGTTTTAGACACTTAACGATAGCATGAAACCTCTAATGTTCAATACACATCACAAATCTGGACTTGACATTGGAAATATATCCAGATTTTCTAGAATGCCGTGCTAAGCTTTTATACAATCCAGCGAATTTTGAGACATAAGCCCAAAATTATTGTACTAAGTCAATTAACAATTAAGGAACAAAATACACATAACATCTACAAATACTAAACACTACACATCAATTCAAATCATACTACACTACACATTAAGTCTAACAATATGTGACATTAAAACTAATTTCATGGAATACTTTGAATTTATTATTTTCAATCGAAATTAAAGAATTGCTTTCTAATAGAATTATTATTGATTAAAAACGCGGCAAAACTGGAGGTCATAATTTAAGTAGCATTAGTTGTAGTAAGGTTAACATGATCAATTAAAATACTTCTTGTAAATCGCGATAGATTTTAAGATATAAAGTTTTGCTAGAGGGCATCACTTCTATGATAGGATGCAAGAGGTGCCCCTCTGGGCAATTTTAAATCAAATATGTCACGATTAATAAAATATACTTTAATCTGTCATGTTGACTTTACTCGCCAGTGGTACCATTTAATACTACTTGACGCCTTCTGGCATATTATATTTTTAAGCGTTGAATATTCCAAAATAGCACAAAATATACCTTGAAACCGGTTTGTTAGTAAACCAACTAGCATAAATACCATAGATAGACAAATACCTGTGTTCTCGCAACCGTCGGTATGAGACACGCAGCCCTCGGCTCCTAGCCGCATAACATTACAACACGAGTCATGCAAACGGAACGGATGGTAACGGAGAAACTACTTCGAGGTAGGTACATACGCAGCGTGGGAACATGTTTTGTCAACAGCTCATGTTGAACTTTTACTTTTCAATTGAATGATTATAATACTAATTGTCATATTTTATAGGAAATATATATTTTTTCGTTTGTTATCGAGTTTTGAATAAGTTTAGGTACATATTTAATAATTGTACTTGCAGTACTTCACAGGCATGACCCATAGATATTATTTTGATTGGTCACCAATATTCTTCTCTGTCCCATTGAATCAACGACTTTATATAAAATAACAGAAAATGAAATTATTGCATTGGTTTATAATTTTGAATCCTTCATTAATCCTGGTCTATGACTACTGTTATACCCTTTTTTTACCTGAGGGAATGTATTGACGCATACCCCTCCGCGGGGCGACGGAGAGGTTATGTCGGACTCACCGGGTGAAAGATACCACAGTAATACCGACTACATCTACCACGGTGTTCTTCGACATAACCAGAGTCGGCGGGGCACGTAAATCACTTTTACATGCAATTGCGACCCCGCCGAGATTTCGGCCCGCTGCGCCGTGTGAAACGGCAGGCCACTATACGATAATATCCTACTCATTTTTACAGGCTAACATTATCGCTACTGTCCATTTGTCGGGAGACGGAGACACAGAGGCGTTTAAATATTTTATATCGAAAAACAAAATCAAAAGTTCAAAAGGAAATCTCTGACAAAACATTTTCCAGAGGCATTGATATGTAATGAAAAAACGAGAAAGCCCGTATAAACAACGCCTGGAATGACATAAAAGTGCCATCCCTCTCTTACTGTTCTTGAGTATGGGTTCGAAATTATGTTCAGAGAACATTGTACGTTGACGTAACAAATATTTAAATTTTAGTTATTTATAAGTTGCAGGCAGTGTTTACCACGTTTCAAACACACGTTAAGGTCTTATAAACGATACAGAGATCTGTATCGTTTATAAGACTTTTACATTACATATCGATGCCCAACAAAGATAAATTAAATGCTTTAGATCAGGGTTACACAAACTCCCTCTTTTTGTAAATCGACAGATATTAGGTATGTTTTCAACAACTATTTCTTTCAGAATGATAATATAAGTTCCTTTCAAAATACCTTCTCAAAACTTCAGATTGTATTCAGACCATTTACCCAAATAATAACGTCGAGAAAATAACTAAGTATACTGAAATAATTGAAGATGTGTTGGTCTCAAATAATGTCGTCAAAATGTCGCCCACAAATATGTTCATAGATCTTACATATATGATTTTGTTAATTTTATTTATTTTTATAAGCTCGTAGTAAAACAAGTCAATGACGTAGGTATTGACTGACTTATAAGGATACTTACTATTGCAAGAATGAGGTGAGTGCTGGTGATTTGCAAGAACCTTAAGTACCTTTTGTTGTCACGTGACTAGCGACTATGCTCTTTACGAATAACATTTGACTTTCGACGAAACTAATTCTAGATACATAATCTGAACATTATCAAAAACTTTAATGAGATATTTTGAAAGGACCAAATCGATTATGTCCTTTTGCCATAAAGTAGATTTGGCTCATTACGCGGCAGTCTTGCCTCGTACAGTATTAAAAATCTTAAAAGAAAATTCATACAAAAAAGGTACAGCACAAGTGTTGACCAAATCCGGTTGCTGAGGCAAATCTGCTTCGAAAAATAAAGGTTAAAATACATATCCACCGATCTGACGCGCACTGCGGAGTGGGGTCCAATCATTACTACAAAAGTCTGTGGTACTGGAATGATCATCAGATTACATAGGCTGAAGTAAATATAACAGATACATTTGTATAACTACTTAATTTCTTTGGGAGAGTAGATATATGTATTTTGGTTTGTACCATGCAGAATTGGATTAGGTACAATTTGACTGGTACAAATGTATGGGAGCTTGTATCACTCGCAGATTAGAAAGGAATAAGCAATTTTACATACCGACTGCTTCGTCCAATGATGATTCGCAAGCACAACACGAAATGTTAATGTAAGTTAAGGAGACAATGAACGCAATATAAAGTTACTTGTACTCATATGAATCGCTGGCTATTATGGGTGGTAATATTTAGGGACCGTTTCATCACTGCTAGGTTAATAAAGAGGACTTTTTAGACAGGCGTTGCTATCAAAAGAGATATCCACCAAGTCAGTTCGCACCAATGAGCGAAAATGAAATGCATATATTCAACAAAAAGACGATATATTCATTACTCTTAGTAAATATATGTATTGTAAGGTTGATCCGTATTAGATTCAGTCTTCAATTATAGGCAGTGATGTAACAGGCACTAACTTTAAGACCCTTATCGTCGAAAAATGTTGTTTTAAGAATTTTCCGATTTGTCAAAATAATGGCACCTAGTTCTTACCAGTAACCATTCTTAAAATAAGATGTTAGCTGCTAGTGGATCATAAAAGTAACATACATTCATAGAGATGCGACATCGATTTAATGCAACCGTAACATCCATAGCTACAATTCTGCTAGTACAAGAATATTATATCCATTTCAACAAACCATTCTGATAACCTTGAGAGCTATATGGTTTGAAGATTTCTGATACCTCTGGACTCAAAGGGCCTAAAGAAACATTCGGGGATGGGATCAATTTTATGAGTATTGTCTGTTAGATGTCTTTGCTAAAATAAAGACATTCGTTTTCGGTGCAGAATCATTTCGGTTCAGAAATTTAATTTGTCTTTTACTGCCTAACTTCAGAAAGCAAGGACTTTTCGAAATCCCCTTTATGCGCTTTGTGTCTAAAGATATCTATATGTTTATTATGACACCATGAATTCTGACGATTCATAAAAATTTACAAAATAATAATCAAAACACATAATTCTAACATATAAAGCACTTAAATCAGTAAATCACATTTTAAATCATAACACAGATTTTCTAAAAGCTCAATTTCAAGGAAAGAGAAGTTCTTCCATCATGAAATTTCAGATTTCTATATGTAAAAGGATCTCGCTGGCTACACGGTCACAACCTGGCCTTAAAGCCGCGGTGACCAACTGAACTTATCACGATGAAACGTATCCACAAATAATGATAAAAATGGTCACATTTGTAGCAAAATTTATTTATTTATTTTCAGCCTGTATTGTCCCACTGCAGGGCAAAGGTAAAATTATTCAAATTATTTTTGTGCAAAATTTTGTATTGCCCTGATTGTATGGCGTACATGGCTTTGAGTGTTAGAGCTCAATATAAAGTTCCCTTTCAGTTATATAAGGTCAAGAGAGACAACACCCCAATTAGCAATCGTTTTCGGCAAACAGACGAACGTTTGTCAAAAAGCGAATCCTAATTGGTTTGCACAAATTCGTGTTCTTCAATAAGTCAATAACCTTAAAATGTCATTTTTGTCAAAAGTGGGTCTCAAGTTGAAACGCAAGTGGCATTTGAAAATTATTGCCTGGTTCCTTTGAACGAATGAAGTCACATGACATTGCCAATAAGTTTTAGCCGCACCGAGACGAAGAAGCTGATCTAATGACTGAAGAAACAACATCATTCTATAATCATGGTCGTCGTGGCTATTGGACGTGGCCGTGACCGCGTCATACATTCGATCCCTATAAGTACTCATATTATTAGTACCTTGGTCGGTGGTGGACCTTTCAGCGGCGGCGCAAGCAGCGCGCCACTCTTGCAGCTCAGGGCTGGGGATGAGGCCGGCTGAACCACCAGACGCGTCCTTGCGAGCTTGCCACCAGTGAGCATCGTCTTTGCTAATAATCTGGAAATATAGAGGTATCATCATTGCTTGGTATCCCATCATTAGTCTACGTTGTATGCCAATTTGTCTAAATCCCGTTGAGTAATATGATTTTTGGTATTCGATTATCTAGCAGCCAATTCTCAAAACTACTTGATACTCCATTGATCATGATATGAGTTGACTAATAACCAGTTAAATAAAGAGAGAAGTCTTGTGGTAGACGATCTTCTGCCAGAAGCCAGCCGCTTTATATTTAGCTTTAAATGAGGCATCTTAAATGTAATAAAATAGTATACTTCTGTTTTGTTACACTGACACGTAATAGAAAAATGTCCAAAAATTTAATTAACCACTCATATTTTAATGGTTATAAGTTTGACTGTGTCACAAATGATTTTTGACTTATGTAAGATAACCAATGAAATCCTAAGCCTGTGGTCTTAATATTTTCCAACTACTACTATATCTCTTTGACGTAATTGATGATAACGTTTTATGCTTTTGACTTACCTGCAGTATATCTCCAGTACTGAACGCAATTCCCGC
Organism: Catocala sponsa; assembly: GCA_963564715.1. Taxonomy (NCBI): domain Eukaryota; kingdom Metazoa; phylum Arthropoda; class Insecta; order Lepidoptera; family Erebidae; genus Catocala; species Catocala sponsa. Next base: position 7,495,859 of record OY751337.1, read on the forward strand.
TTGAGCGCATGGAATCAATTCATCTTCTAATGGATCATAATCGAATTGCGCTCTCACGAATATCTGGAATCAATCAATATGCTAATTTTAAAACTGTATCGCTAAATAAACGTAAAAAGGGATGAAGATTTTATGAAATGAATCTACTTCTATACGAATATGAATCAACAAGTATATAGGAGGAAGAGTTAAGAAGCATTTGTGAATAACCTGTTCGTATGGGAAAAAAAATTCTATTGGAAACAGCTACTTTCAATAAAACTGCCAAAAAGATTATTTACAAATTGCTTTAAACCATCTCCAAAGATAATAAGAATCACTATATGATGCAATGTTGATATGACGTATGAATGAAACCATGTTTGTGAAATGTTATTGATTTTAGTACCAGTTAAACTAGGAACAAAGGGTAAACGAAACAAAAACAGTAAAAACATGAAAGTGAGAGAGATGCGAGATGATTGTGAAGCGATGAGAAAAGAACAACAAGCGCACAGAAACAGGAGATCGCGGGGTCAGCCATGCCCAGGTGACATACAACAACATATGGGCGACTGTAGACATGCAGGTTTCGGTCCAGTCCGGTCCGGTTCAAGCGCCTGGTTCTGTATAAAACTATACGCGTAGTTCGGTCTCCTAAAGTATAATTGAAAAATTTGTCTTTGCTGTTTAAAGCAAACTGCCAAATAAGTGCAAATGTTTGGTGCCGACCATCAATATAAAAATGTTCAGGTCATTTCAAACCGCAATGAGTATGCCTCTGGTATACTAGTAACAGTGTTGACGTAACATAAAGTAATTATCATCCTATTGTGATAATTATCACAATTAATAAGTACTGATTCTTATATACTAAAATAAATAAGGCTTATATGATATGCTGATGAGGAAGCAGATAAAGAGCAGGCGCCTGTATCAAGCCGGACCAGTTGTTAACCCGAACGTGTGCTGTCGCCTTTACACAACATAAGACAAACAACATAAACATAACATAAAGTAGCAACGGGTCTGGTTTCGCTACTTACTAGCACGGGCGAAGGCTTTATCCGGAAAAGCTAGTTTGAACAAAAATACAAAAATTTTATTCTCTTTTGCTATTAATACCAATTTCGTTTCCGAGACAAGCATTGTTCAGAAGAATTTGTGTGCGCTTGTCGACTTTCTTTTCTAATATATTTCTTCAAAGTGTAAAACAAGCGTTAGAACCACACTACTAGAACTATTGTGTTATTGAAAAACAATATTTATGTATATTTTTAATCGAGTGTTTAATTCAAACTAGTGTTAATACTGAGCTACAAGTACATCTACATTTCAAAACCACACTGACATAAACTTGGGGTGTACCAAAGAGCATTTTGTCCGTACGAGCATTGGCGAATAAGCTGCTATAAAATAGGTGTTACCTCGCATGGTGGTGGTGCAGAGCGATACGAAGGCACGATCTTAAATGTCACTGATCCACGAGCTTCGCGCTGCAAATTGTATTTTCAAACATTATACACGACAGTCAAACGATATTTATACAGAGATGTTGCACTTGCTTTAAATATAAAATTTAGAGCAAATAAATTGTTCTAGGTATGAACGATAGCTTAATTTATTGTTTGCATATTGAAATTTTAGGGAGCGTAATCGAGCACAGTGGCTGAATAATCGTGTTTAAATAATACTAGTTAAACTGTTTATTCGGGACATTGCTGTGAATTTCCTCGTAATATTAGTCCTGCATCGGTAGGTCTAATTAAAACGAGGTAGTAAAATAAGTGTACAGATATATAAAAAAAATAACTCAACACTTATGTATAGAATGACTATACTCATGCGATTTTAAAATTCTAAAAGGAAACTTTCGCCTTATCTTTTTAAATATCATACAATTTAGTACAAAAATTAATAATTATATTATTAATTTTTATCCTAAATTCTTTATCATATCGGATAAAGAAATATGACGGTTCGGCTTTACGCTTACTATAAAATGTTTCTGAAACCTCAGAAAAAGCCCAGTCTAATAAAAATAAAACGAATAAATAAAATCGGCGATAAATTCTGAAAACACAGGTTATATGTTATAATTCGGATAAACTTGCAACATTAAAAGAAACCAAGTACTAGATGCATTTTCCGAAGGAAATTCTATTTGCTATATCGAATGACGTAATATAATAATGCACCCTATGTCGATACACAGTAGCGAGAATTTGACTGCCTCTATTTTCCAAAATTATAACAAATGTTATTTTTTTGTATCAGTAGGTAAGATTAATAATACAAATATACTTTAAAACTAGAAAATAAATGGCATTATTTTATATAAATGTTCACCTACTTATATTGCTGTCTGTACAAGTAAATACCAGTCAATTAAGAAAACAGACATTTGAACAGACACGTACCAACATTCTCTGCAGTTGCGCAACCGACTGGTTCGCGACGGGCGTGCCGTTGATCTCTTTGATCTCATCGCCGACGTGGAGGGTAGCCTGTCTGTGTATCATACCACCGTGCATGATGCGGGCCACGATGCATCTACCGTCGTCTGCTAGTTTCAACGTTATGCCCTATATGCAAACAAAAGAAATATTACCTTCACTGGAACGATATGGTAGCCTAATTTTCGTCTTTTATAAGTCAAAGTCAGTCTTTTCAAACTTGGACGTTAAGTTATAAAAATGTTAGGTATCTATGTAACGATTCAGACAAATAAAAGTTATCTTTGAATTTGGCTGGAAAATAAATATGTATAGACATTGAAGATTTTCTTGTAAAGTTAGTCGTCCGTTTATATGTCGTTAAGCTGCGTATCAAAAACTTACCGGCCGTGGTACTGAAAGCAAAGTAGCTTGTGTTGAAACGCATTTTATCGTGGATATTTAATTGTTTTTGTAAATTGCACCATACCCATCTCTATAATGTATTCATCGAGTCTAGTTGTAAACTAAACTAAACTGTGTTTCCAATAATAGGATACCCATGTTGAGGAACCTAATTAAGTACATCCTATATACTGTAATTTTTGATAAGTCACCAAATAAGCATCTTAGTACAAATCACACATATTGACGGGCCAGTCTAGTTATGGACAGAGCACAAATTTCAGAATTCAGTTATATTTTCAACATAGGTATATTGCGCTCAACTCACTCTTTTTAAGTGTAGTTCTCGTCACCCTTTCATGGTGAAAACAGGACGTGCCTGCGGTCCTGCGAATAATGCTGATCAATGATTTGCAATGATCACCGACGCACCCTTCTCTAACCGTAACGCTTTGACCCAGAGTGTTAACTTAGACCCGGATAATGGAACCCTCGGCTACGAGTTGAGAGCAAATATTTATATTTGTGAAACGGTTCACCTTGTTGTATCCCGTTATCCTGTCCCTGTATATTTGCAGGAAAACTTAGGACTAGAGGGAAGTTAAATGGCTTTAGTATTGGTTTTATCACTTCCGTAAAATATACTATTATACAGCTAAAGTAATTGAAGGAGCAAAACTGCCTGAAGTTATTTACCCTGTTTCCTTTCTTCGTGTCGTTTCCATTAGCGTTTGAAGACATAAAAATTATCAGGAGATATTTATTTTAAGTGTTGTGCATAATAGTGAAATATAGCTCATATTAACGGTGCAGGTTAACATCGTGAGGAAACCTGCATGTCTGAAAGTTCATATTCTTCTCGAAAGTCTGTCAACCCACGCTAGCGTAGTATGGTGGACTATGGGCTAACCCTTTTCATACCAAAAGAAGAGGCCCATGCCCAGTAGTGGAATAGTTCACATACAGGGCTGATATCAGCAAAAACTTTGTACCGCTTTTTACGAAAATTGCGCGTACGGAGGAGTATGAAATTTGTCACAGTTAAAGTTTATATGCAGAAGGAGTGGCGAATCCTAATATTTTTGTAAAATATGCATTAAAAATACATTAAATTTATGAAAAAACACTACACGCACAGAACCATGCATTTGACAGAAGTAGTCAAATCGCGTTCGTAGTATTTCGCCATTGTTCGGGTGATGTCGTAGAATTCTTCGTAACTATGGTTACATAATATATGTGGAGTAGGTGACTAAATGAAATGTGACTATAAGGGTATAGTTAAAGACAATAAACCTCAATAACGATCAAACTTAAAATTTAAATCAATTATGGTCGAATTTCGACCACTAGTGGAAATAATACTAAAATTATTTTTGTTTCATTTTATCTCTTTTTGTTCCTTTTTTTTAAAGACATTCCCGCACTAGAAATAATTCCTGTGTTACGGGGGACTTTACAAACATATAAACAATGGACACAAAGAACATCCAGACACACAACAAACATTTATGGATCACACAAATTCCCGTGTGGGGCTCGAACCCCCAACACTCGGCGCGGCGGCATTGGCGAGGGGACCACTTGAACCACTACGCCACCCGTGCAGTCCATACAATGTGCGTACAAGAACAATGTGCGTACTACCTACGTGTAAATTAAAAGCAATATCGTAAATGACTATCAGTCTGCTACATGCATGTCTCAATGTACGCATGTCGTTTGTGCTTAATATTCAACTGGAGAAACGGAGCTGCACTATATTAGGATTTTCTCATACATACATCTTAGGCACTCGTGTGTGCATTTACTACATGCACATAAATTCTCGCGAGAACACAGGAAAACTATCGAATATATGATACGCACGTGAGCTTACGAAACACACACACACACTGTTTGTCACAGTTTACGATATGTCGTAGTAGAAGTTTAGAACACAAGCCAGTAAAAGTGCCTAACGTATCACTTTCTAAAGATTTATCTGGAAAATTTTACTGAACCATGCAGTGCCAAGTCCTGTCAGATATTTGCACTAAGCATGGGCTATTATCGATAAAATTGTATTATTTAAATCATAATATCCAAATATTATGGAAGAACCAAAAGGGATAAATAATTCATTGCTGTGATCCGAGTGTATATAACACTATCGTTGGCAAGGTTCAAAATACGATCCATCTCGACCTAACATCAAATCAAATAACGAATATTCGATTAAGATTCGAATTACAATCTGTGACAACTAATTGATCAGCATTCGGAACATATTCGAATAATCGAATTTATTTTAATTACCCAACGCTATGCTAATTAACATAAGCAAATATGTTAAGCCCTTACCATCGGTTCGTCAGTATTCTTTTGGAACTGCACGAGGCGCACCCTGGTCACGTTTTCGAACTCCGGCTCAGTATCGTCCTCGTCTTCGGCTGGTGGCGCCGTGGTGCGCCCGTTGACTGGCGGTGGTGATGCCCGCAGTGACTCTTCGCCGTAAACCTCACGGGCGACCACATCGTGCGCCTGTAGTAGGGCCTGTAAACAAAATAATTTTATTGAGTATGTAGCCTATAAAATTGTAAAACACGAGACGCGGACTGAGCGAAAGACGGAGACTGATCTTACGAAAGTATATACGTTATGTAAAATCGTTTGACTTATCGGTGAAGGTGAACATTGTGTAACTTACTGCAAGTCTGTGTGCCTGCAATATGTTATGTACTTGAAGGTCAGTAAGCCATAACATAATAAGCTATGATATCCTTCTTTATTATAAAAAGAAGCCTATTCTCAGTACCTAGTAGGTTATAGTAAGCAATAAGTTTAACAAGACTTAAAAGTTTAAAGGGTAGAGTAAAACATTGCGGACAAATCTGACTTTGATAGCTGGAGACTATTTTCTTCAAAATTCTTAGGTAAGCATCATTATGCTATCCTTAAGCCGGTGCTATCTTTCTATTGTTTCGCGATCTTTCCTTACAATAATTAAATATTGTGAAATAATTGAAAGAGAGCGCTAACTCTCTTATGTCTCTTTATTCGGGCTGTTTAGAAAACACAACATTTGCGCTTGTGATTGATCGCCAATACTAGTGGTGCCATTAAAGCCAGCAAAGAACCGCACAAATTAGTTGTGTATCCTGCTCACATATTTCTTAACGAACGGTTCCCAAACCGTCGAACTCAGAGATAGTTAGACAGTCCTTAAATAGGGTGAGCCTATGTGTTTATACAATTAGAACTACACCCTCCGCTAAATTGTTTCGAGTTCGAACATTTCCATGTCCAAATTTAATTCACCGACCAACAGCTGCACACTGAATGGTAAATTTAAAAATGTTTTCTGCTTTCACACACCGATTCACTCCAAGCCTCTTTCATTTTACGTCTGAGTGCTTTTGGCATACGACCGTCGACGGCTATCCCCAACAACCGATGCCGATATTGCGCTAGTCCCGTAATCCGCCAAATGTACTGGTGACCGCAACAAATTCTACTGAGATTTTCAATCGGGAACAGCGAAAAGCTGCGGTTTTCCACTGAATCCGAATTAATTGCTTAACTGCCAATATAGAAAAAACGTAAAGTATGGGGTACTAGATCTGTACTAAAAGGAAATAGATAAATATAAAAGTGTTTACAGCTTAGCTTTTCGTTAAGCCTGCAGTATTTATACGAGTTTGTTTTGATATTCATTATCGGACTTTTGCTACAAGAAAACGTGAAAGTTTTTAAAAATATGAGACCCACAATTTTTTTTCCTGGATAGCCTTTTTCAAATAATATATTGTATGTCAAATTATATTTCGTTATTATGATTTTAAATGTACCTTATTACGCAGAAATATAGCTAAGTATTCGTGTAATAGCAACAATAAAAGTAAAAAAATTTGCTTGATTATGATAATTATGCTTCTATAATTTGAAGTTCTCTATACCCTGCTAACATAAAAGACGGAACGCTGCCATTGTTCTTTGAATTCAGTATACGTAAGGTTTGGAATATTCAAAGCATTCCAACGTCAAAGGCAATCAGGTATTTCATGAAACTAATTCTAGTTTAATCGTGTATTATCCTTTGAATGTCAAGTAGCGATATGTGTTTCGCACTTGCGTTACACCGCAAACCACATAGCTAGTTAATATTTGAGATTTACTGACGCGTACGTTAGCATATTAAGTACTAAAGCACATTTTAATTAAGCGACGCAATAATACAAACATGTTTAATTAGTTTTGATACATATAATACAAATATGCGTCGACGAAATGTCACACCACGTTATCTTAACGAGACTTACAGCAGAATACTCTACGGTGTAGTCATCAGAATTAAAATCGGCGCTTTATCCGAAGAAATGAAATAGGTAGATACTTCCATTATAACCATCCTAACTAATATTATAAATGCCAAAGTAAGTTAGTTTGTTTCTTAGTAACTCTTTCACGCCATAACGACTCGACCGACTCGAATCATAATGAAATTTCTCATAGACGTTGTCAGGGGAACAGAAAAGGACATAGGGTATCTTTCATCCAGAAAAAGTACTGTTACTAACCAACACTTACGCGAGACAAGCCGAGGGCAAAATCTAGTACTTTATAAGTTAAAAACATTTATTTAAAAGGCAAAGTAGTGAAACTACAAGTAATGCAAGTCAACGCTTAATTGTAAAATAGATTAACTAAGTGCATTTATTTGCTACAATACTAATTCCTATCACAAAACAGAAATACCCATTCGTATGGTAATGCAGAAACTGTGCACTGGCAGAACTAGCACTATTGTTGTACCAGAGCTGTTTCGTAAATTCAGTTTATTTGGATAAAACATAGATAATCCTCAGCTACTTGCTAATGCGCTACCGTTAATCTGTCTTAGTAAGGCTTATATGATTTTCTCTAATGTATGCCATTGCTCTATTTTCAGATTCAGTAGCTGTACAAGTGACGACATGTAAGAAGATGATAACAAAATTTACATACAGATTGATATTTCGGCACGAACAAGTAAAACAGAGAATTAATCGATTATGAAGCAATTATAATAGACGGCGGTAATCAATCATTTATAATAGATTGTAGAACATTTTGACATCTATAGATGCTTTAATAAAAAAGTTCCCGAACAAAGATTATAGATCATTAGCGTTTAATATTTTTGAGTGTTTCAACTCCATAAAGCAAAGAACTCAAACAAAGCAATAAATAAAAAGGATCAAGAGTAGAACAAATACTTGACCTAAATATGTGTACAATTAAGGTAGACATTTTTTTAATCAATAACAGATTACATACTTCAAGACGAATACAAATATATTGCCCTACTTATATGAAATGTTTTTGAATATAAATTCAAGCAAATATGACAACAAGTGCTTGTTCACGAAGTTTAACGCAGTAAAGACGTATAATGCGATTATATCAAACATTACTGAAGGTTCAAACTGAATTAAATCAGATACCGTTCACTGTGATGACAAAGGCATGGTTTACGAAATTATATCAGCTTATAACTAAATTAATAATTCGGTAGTAAGAGACAAAATCGAACCTGATATACACTTGTACATTATTTCAGTATTCACATTGAAATGGATAGTACCAGAAACGAAATAGTTCAATTCACCTGTCTTAACTCTGGATACAAATGATGTGTGGAATTAATTAGACGCTGAGTAATTTGCAATATTGCAATACCTCCCTATCATTACACAGCTTGCAATCCTGCGAGATTTTGGAATGCTGCGTGCTTACCACATATATTACTCGCTATATTAAATGTTTTATTAGACAAAATGATGCTTGGAACTATGCAGTAGGAAAAAAAATATCCCTAAGAATAATAGTAGATATATTTTAAATATCAAATACTTAAAAGATAGTGCAATCCTACATGTATTCACACGACCTGTCGAACTATGAGTATATGTCGAACTATGAGTGTATGCAATATGAAGTATCCCTATTTCACTTGAAAGCAATGACCCAATATTTTTATTCACAACTTGAGATTAATGTCATGCTTCAGTGGGCCCAGCCGGAGCCAATATCGGATTTCCAATACAAATGACGATATGATGGCTACTTAAAATGTACTTTCTTGATGGAAGTATGGAAATGTTGAATAAACATACTCGTTTTTGATTTAATAGTTTCTAGATATGAAAGAAAACTTGCGAATATAGCTTTGTCTAACATGTAAATATAGAAATCGAACTTCGTTCGTGTAAAAGTAGCTTACGTTATTTTGGTAACAATACTTTCCTTAAATGAATATAACCTATGTTACTTGGTGATAATGTATCTTTCTAATGGTGAAAGATTTTTTGAAATCGGTTGTGTAGGTATTGATTTAAATCCTTACAAAAAACCAAACAAAATATCTAATCTTTTCTCTTCATAATATTAATATAGATGTAAATTATTTTCAAGACAGATGGGTTACATTTTATCTGATTTCAATTTATACAAAAATTCCCGTACCTTTAATGTATTTTATTGGTGGACGAGGCGACGGACATAGCTTTTAGTGAAATGCTACCTGATTTGATTGGGCTTTAATTGAATCTGTTGGCGGAGTGTCGTGGAATGCGCTTCGACAGCGTGCTCAATGCGTGTGTTAATTTGTACATGACATCGACATATCATTCGGTCTGCAGGCGCCAGCTATCCGTTTGTCAAAGTACAGGCATCACCCAGCATTATTAGGTCGAAAGGAATTAGCTTGTCAACTGATGAGACGAAAGCTTAAGTGATAATACTAGGTAACACCTCCTATCCTTTTGAGTGTTGAATTTCATTTCGAATAATTTTGTTGTAAGCTTCAGATGTTATAAAGTAGTTGAAAATCCTTATAATCTCATAGCCTACAGTACGCTTCGCAGTAAAAAATTTATTTTTTATTTAATTTTTGCTCGTGATGTGTTTCGTAAAAGGAAAGAGAACACTAGATGGATCGAGGTAGGAAAATATTGATTAACGTTAGTTGAGCCATTAAGCTTAGTTGGAAACGAAATTGTTTAACAGCTATGTTATTTAATCATACTATGTTATAACTGCGTAGATGAATGTCGTCTTTGTATATAGAACAGGTCTATTTATTTTTCCCAAATCAACATCAACCATATAGAGTGCTTCATACTTATCATCACGGAAAAAAACACGTGAGGCCCGAGGGGATGCAATGAATCTACTCTTCTCTATTACCCGCAGGTGGTCTTTTATATAATCTCTCACCTTTTGTCGACCGTGAGAGTAGCTTTAATATTATAATCAAAAAGATTCAATGATTAATAAAGTAGAAGTAGGTTTTGTAAGCACTACCAAATTTCACAATGTAATATGAGAACCACACAAAGTATTAAAACTAACACGCGGTTTCTGGAAGCCTTATTGACGATGTACCAAAAAAATTGCAGCAGTTGAAATTCGTTTGGCCGTATGTTACCAAATTATCTGCTTTTCAGAAACCGGGTTCAAGTTTATGTTAAGTCATGCAATGATAGAGAAAAATCACCGAAAAAAATGTGAGAGTGGGCGTACAAATGTTGGAAAACAGAATATTAAAATTAAATAAAGTTGTATAGTAGTAGAATTGTAGAAACTGAAGTTATTCTGATTCGCGTTATTTTAGTAATTCTTTCACGTCATTGACTCTTCGATAAACAGCTCACGTTTTTATTTATCTATCGAACAGAGCAAAATAAATGACTTCGACGGAATCAATGCAAATAAATGTATACTGGAGACTTGAGAACAGTTGAGACAAAACAAAATATTGCTATCGGAAATCCTTTCTGTTTTAAGTCGAACAGCTCCAATGACAATAACAATCTTGTATTATAAATCGTACTGTTCCAAGTAAAATATTCTAGAAGAGAAAAATTCTAAGTAATGATCAAAGAAAGGATTCTGGATGTAATAAAAGATATTGAATTTCTTATAAACAGCAAAGGAAACGGTGAAGCGGCGTCTTTTTGAATAAATTTACTTCTGCCAAGCCTAAAAAATCTTGATTAAAACATTATCAGACAGTAATGATAGCAAAACTATATAATCATAATCTACTTAAGTTATTGCTCAACAATAACATACATATATTCTGATGTTATAGTTTACATAAACCCTGTATTAGAAGTATCTCAATTGACACAACATATCGAGCTTACGTTATCCACTGACACAAATCGCTTCTGAGCTTCCAATTTCTGGCTGACAAGCTATATGCCTTCGAAAGAGGATTACAGTATAAACGTTATGTTCCGTTCAAAATCCTTACCTGTAGTGACGGGTAAGATTCGTGTAGTGACATGAAAGACACTTGCTGTCTTCGAGTAAAACATTAGCAATAAATAACTCGGGTGCTAACCCTGCGGTTTCAGGGTTTCTTATCCTCTTGTGGCTGTACGCACTTTAGTGTTTTATGTGCACACTTAGTTTTGACGACGGTTTTCTTCTAAAATCATTCCTAGAATGGCATTTTTCGCTAGGGTTGATAGGCTACGGCTATTTTATTTCACCGACATAGAGAGACAAGTTCATATGAATCTCTCAATTTAAGAAAATTATGACTACTGATAATGGCTAGTTTTTGTGAAAAATAATACATCGTGGAGCGAAAAAGGTGGCTTAGCTACTACTCTTTTGAACATAGCAATTTATATAATTCTGAAAAAGAAACTTCAATTACATGTACAAATTGTTGATTATCACTTGTACTAAAGAAAACTGTACAGAAACAGATAAGGAAAGATACTTATTTATATTTAAACACCCTTGACAGTCTATCATATCACTACATATTATAAAACGAAGTACCCCGCCGCGTCTATTTGTCTGTCTGTTCGCTATAAACTCAAAAACTACTAAACGGATTTTCATAGGGTTTTCATTAATAGACAGAGTGATTAATGAGGAAGGTTTAGGTGTATAGTTTTTAAGGTTTTGTACTATCTATGCGAAGCCGAGGAGGGTCGCTAGTAATAAAAATAAATATGGATTAATATCACTAAGCCTGGATTTGATCATAATAATAACACTACAGTTCTCTCTCATATATCGACTAAAGAATCGCTGGGTTCATGGCTCGGGTTGGTGCGTGTAGTAATACGATAATTAAGGATCTTTCTGACAGATTGTGTAGTAGTTCCATCTATGAAAAATGGCTACAAATAGCTGCATAAGTTATTTAAGTTTATATAATTGAAAGTTTATTCTCTTAAAAAAAAAACAAATATGGAAACCAAAATTTCTGAAATAAAGATTTATTATTATTATTATTATATATTATTATTAAATTGCGTAATCATTAATCTCTTAAATTATTATTTTATCTAAGTATCAAATTAGTTTAAACAGTTTCACAAACAGTTTACTTAAATAATAGAGATGTATATACTTGTTTAACTAGTAGGTCTAAAACCTCTGTGGGAGCGAACAAAAACAATGGACCTTCGGCATTCGAGGGATAGCCATTAATAATCACAATGTTATCGACCTATGTGCTTATACTTCATTATTTATTAGCTTATGTCTAACACTATCTTCTAAACGAAAATATGATACAAAATCGGGCTTATTTAGACAAATAATGTTGAAAAGACGACAAAGCTTAATAATATAATACCCAGCTTTAATGAAATAAGTAAAAATGAAAATGGAATAAAAATTTTGACAGATGAGCTAGTAAATAAAGACCACGCTTTGTTATTTTAAACAATAAATCCTTTTCATATTACAGTTGAGTCGGCTGCGATGCAGTCGGTCGGTATGACAGACGGTGACAGCATAATACCGCCCCACGAGCGGTATAAAGTACTCTGCTAACAAGTCAGATGTTAATAAAGTTCCGGAGAAGGACTAAACAAAAACAAAGTAAATGTTTGGACACTGCAGATGAAAAATTGCTCGATGCGGTTACGGCAACGGTTTGCAAAACACGTGAATTTAATTTATAGTTTTGCTAACGTAAGTGTAACAAAATATTAGCACATTGTATAATTTTGTAATATTTCAAATACTGAAAAAGATTTTCTAGAATAGCAGCTTTGTTGAATGTCAAAATATTACATTTGCGGAAGCTATTTTTCATTTCAATTTAAATATGCATGTATAATTCTTAAAACAACGGAGATAAAACTAATAATTAAGAAAATTATGAGTCCAAGATGGTGTTTAAACGGAAGCAGAAGGAGACAAAGAAGTGAACAAAACGTTGCAATATATTTCTATTTAGTGTAAGGTCGGAATTTATCACGCTCGAATAACAAATGAAGTTGTTTTGAGCATTGGAATAAAAACAAAAGGGATGAAACGAATATCTATAAACATTGCTAAGCCAGGTTCATTCGCCATGTAAACAATGTGCCAATAAATTTTCGTTAGACAGCTTAGTTGGTCAATTCTGCCGATGTATCGGCCGAAACATTGGAAATTTACGATAATGACGTTATAAAAGCAATTGTGTGTCATCAGCCTATTCAATATTCTGAACTGGACAATAGGGAGTTGAAACGGCACTAAGAAATCCTATATGAATTGAATAAAAGCTCGAAACGAAATGTAAATATGCCATATATTGTAAATGTATCCTGTTTCATTTTATTATAATGCATACAAATTTACATGTCATCTTTATAAACACCCTCCATTCTTTTCTCTTTCATGTTTGTATTACGTTTCGTGCTTTTAAAAAGCGGAAAGCAATTTGAATATGTTATATCGGAACCAGTTAATAGGTTTCCACTCAATTTATTGTTACCAAAAGGTGCACAATAAACAACAGATGTCACAAAATTTGGCAATAAAAAATATTCTTTAGCCGTATATCAATGTAAAGTGCCATTTAGGTAGCGTTGGTAGGACACTAAATTTTATCTGTGTATAAAGATTCAAGTTGTTTTTTGTCTTAATGCTTCTCCTGTTTCATATTTCTCGATAGTATTATGCAAATTAAACAGTCCAAAATTGAGTGTGATAATTCTTAATGATAGTTAGTTTAAATGTGGTTTTACTGCTAATATTTATTACTAGGCTTTTATATTTTAGGTTTGTGAGAACCATTTCATGGTACAGTATTAGGTAAATTATTTCACAATATTGCCATAAAGTCAAAGTCAAAAATGATTTATTCACTTAGGTCATAAAGTAACACTCATGAAGGTCAAAGAGGTTAGTTAGCTTATTACATTTAGTGAATTTACATTTATGCTAGTTGCAAGGTTCATGTAAAAGGTTGAGCCTATTAGAAGATACCTGCAAGAAACTCAAAGCCACTCTTTTAAATCGTATTATCAATACCATAATTAATTCTTCTTCTTTATATTGGTTTAGGACAATTGTTGGTCAAAGTACAATGCTTTAAAATTATCCGTGAGAACAGACGTAGTGCTAATTCATTATTCTACGCAAGATATGATAATATTCTAGATTTGTAAAGCTTTTACACAAACATAAAAATGTAATACGTCTTTATTTCACTATAAAATTGACGAAAAGATGCTTTAAAGATATCTTATATTGATGGTAGTGATAAAAAGCATGGACGATAGAGCTGTCTTCGGTATAGAAATAAGCGAAAAATGAGCTCGTTACTTTAATATTCTCGATAAATCATTTTAAGGATGTGGACCCCAAAAAAAAATGACCCTTCTAATATTTCTCAAGAGGGTGTTAAAATTTATTAGGATTTTACAAGAATTACGATCAGAAAGCTTTATGGTATCCGTCATATTCTGGGAAAATCGTCTTGTTAACGGTGATGTGTATCTTAAATCGCTTTTATTATGTACATTTTTCCTATTTAGATTTTTTCACGTCGGGCGAAAAAAACCAAGATATCAACATTATTAGGCATCGGAGAATAGCAGACGAAGCCACTGAACCAATTCAGGAGATTTATTAATGTGTTTGTGAGCCGCGACAAAGGCCGGATAACACTTTCACGTTGTTTGATACAAAAACATAAATAACAGTCAAAAACATAGTTCCTGAGTGTTAGAAATAGAGCACGAATATGTGAGACCCCTTTTGACGATGGCGGATAGAAATACTACAGTAGTAAAAAGAGTATTTCGACGGTTGGGTACATGTAAAATCAATTGTCATATTTCCTATACAGAATTCGTACCAGTTTTAGCAATAGTTAAACCGGCGCGCCGGTTCAACTATTCCTAAAACTGGTTCGGCGCGGGTAAAAGGTAAAGCTTGTATCGTAATCGACTCAGATGAACGGGTGAACGGTTACTGTACTAAAACTGGATAGTGTCAAAAAATTATATGTGCATGAATAGGTCGAGATTGTACTGGCTGATCCATCACTAGTTTTTTTTGGTTTATTTGTTTTTTTTTATTTCGGTGTACTTCTATTACTCGAAATATACCCTCAGTATATTATTTTGCAAGCAAGTTTTATAATTATTCACTAGATCATTTTTTATAGTAATATTCAGTGTAGCAGTAAACATTCAATTCTTTTTATTACAGAAACATCAAGTTCTGGTAATATTAATTAATTTTTTTAACAAATTGTGCGTATGCTTGTACCGTGACAATATATTTTTAAGTCGATGCATTATATTTTTTGCTTTTGCTCGCGGGGATGTCGCAGTACTTTAATGTTCGCCAAATACTGCACCGAGTGTTGAAGGTACGAATCCCACACGGGACAACATTTATTTGATCCAAGAAGGGTTGTTTCAAGTCTAGCTGTTCATTATGCTGGATATTTGAATGTTTATAAAGCTAAGCGGACACAGGTCGATATCGTACGCATCGGCCGCATCGCATTAAACGCATTATTTTTCATACTGCGTCCACTGTATCCGCAGCGATCGGATTGCCGACGCAAGTATCAGTAATCGGATTGTCGATGCCAGTTTCATTCGGATTTTCTTAGTGATCGTACGTGTGTTTGTTAGAATGGAGGAAAGCGAAGAAGAACAATTTGTCGTTATTGCTTGTTTGTTAGCAGAAGAGGAAGAAAATGCAAAAACATCTAAAAAAAGAAAACATAATGTCGTAGCCGAGCGCGCGGGGTGCGTCCACTGATCGGCATTCCGGATGACGTCATCGGCACGCATCGCAAAAATTGCCTCTCGGAGCATCGGTGTCGGCATTGCCGATGTGCGATCCGTACAATGCGGATCAGTGGACGCACTTGTGTGACTTTCTATACAAAGAATACTACGATCCGTTAAATGCGATGCGTCCAATGCGTACGATACCGACCTGTGGACGCTTAGCTTAAGTCACCCTTCTTACGGGAATAATCCTATTGCGGGAGTTATTTTAAAACTTAAAAGTAGAAACTAGTCTTTGGTTGCTTTTTAAATCATCTATTTGAGTGACAGGGGGCTTTTAGACACAGGGCAATTTAATATCTTTTAGAAATTACAACAACTGTTGTTTGTTACATGTAAATTACTAGTCTAACCCGCACAGAAGCCGCAGCATTCAATAATAGTCGGCCATCCACGTACTAAAAAGCATTAGCCTTACGATTAAGTTTGAGTTCTACGACTGATTACATCATAGCACATCTTTTGAATCGAGAGGAGCACTTATTTTGTGCAACATAATATAAAATTGTTGCTCATTCAAACGAACCTCGTAAAATTTATAAATTGGCCACTTAATTATTCCAAAGCCACAAAACTCCGGCGAAAGTAAAAAAATAAATAGAATATGTTAATGAGAAGCCCCCTAAACTCTTTCAAGGGACATATTTGTACAAAAGCTCTACCTAACACGGGTAACTTGAATTTATTTCGGCGATCGTAACAACAGTTAAGCGGGGATAAGCGGTTACACTCTAATGTTTTCTCAGAACAACTTCGAAACCAATACGGAAGGGTTCCGAAGGCATTGATATCAACATATTTTGAAAACAATTGTTTTAAATATTTTATTATTATATCGTGTTTCATTAATCATTGCTATTAAGATTTTTCCTCCATATTCAATAATATTGATTGAAACTTCTGATGGGCATTCGTGACGAGATCAGAAACGTTACCTATAATTTCAATTTGTAATCCGCTTACTGACTTCTAACGCACTAAATTGAAATATTTTTACAATAATATATGTGCTAATATAACGTATTGGTGTCTTATACGTAACATAATTATACACTTTGTTAAGCACTTTGATAGAGGAAAACTGCCATTACTTAATTAATGAATTTTAGGCGATTGTTTATTAAAATTCTTAACTTATTAAAAATCCATCCATAGCATTAGTGGTCAAGTTCTGCAGGGGTATAAATTAATTTTAATATGAATGACTACTGTCAGATACTGCAGAATTTCTTTAACGTACCTATATTAATTTTAAGGTGTTATATTATATTACTTTTCAAGGGAGTTACAGGCATTTTTAGCATAATAATAATAATTGTTAACAGTATACACATGAACATAAATGCAATTTACTTTTACGCGAACGCCATCAATATATTTTAACTTATTAAGTCACAGCGGCACACCGGCGGCCAGAAACAATAGATTTTTAATTATGTTTGATATTTTAAGACTTGGAAGATTAAAGCCGAAATAAAATATTTTAAAAGGTATAAAATATAATAAAGGAATTAAAAAGGTTTAGGTTCGAATTTCCTTGTTAGTAACAACTGAACTTACAAATACGATTAATTTAAACAAAGATGCCTAACGAACATCACAACTCGTTAACTAGATATGTTTGCTCTAAAGTAATTTTAATCCTCTTTTCAAAGTACAGAATTATATTAGAAGGATTATATTTGGATAATCCTCATAATATAACGTTTCATATATGTAACGTCCACATATAGGTATAAGAAGCACAGAAACTGTGAGCACAAGGGCTTTTCTAGATTGCCATACTCCTGAAAATTTATTCAGCAAAACCAGTAACTGTTTTATTTCTTAGAATATCTGTTATTTTGTGAGAGTATGTATACTAGGGAATGTATACAGTCCCACATTAATTGTAATTATTGGTCTGTTTTATTATTATTATTTCTTTTACTTAATTTTACTATTATTATTTTGTTCATATTGTGTTAGTGAACTTTTACGTTATCGTTTCAGTGAACTATTAATAAATAAATTAATTAAATATCGACGCTAGGCTCTTGGTTTTTAAGGGTCTTCGGCAATTTGACTAAGAACCAAACCACCACCTCCTATAACAATATTTATGTAATTGCACTTAACAAGAAAAAGAGTGTTGGCTTAAAGTAATATTACAGTAATAACGCAATAAAAATAGGGGTAGCGTCTTGGTTATCTATCCATATATTGGTCTCTCGTGCTGTATTGCCGTAGTCGCCACCGTTTCCTTCATCGTTTATTAGTTCACCGGACTATACATCGTGATATTCAATCAGCTATCATTAGATGATAAATTAATATATATCAGACAAATGCATTAGGAGCAAATGCGGGCACCATTAAGCCCAAACTAAAATGTTTTTCTGTCTCTTTCTGAATAATGTCACTGGAGCAGAAAACAAAGTTGTGGTCTATTTGACCACGGTCATGACTCATTTTTTATATTTTTTTAATATTGTAAAGACTAGGAACTAATTATAACTAGGACTATCTTTATATATATAATTCTACTGCACGTGTGTATGTCACTGAACTCCTCCTAAAGGGCTGGACCGATTTTGATGAAATTTTTTGTGTGTGTTCAAGTGGATTTGAGAATGGTTTAGATATGTTTTTTATTTCTCTTGTGTACAGGACAACGTATGTCGGGATAGCTAGTTTATTTATATATTGTAAAGACTAGGAACCCCAAAATCCTTCTAATGTTGTTTATAAAAATATATTTGTCGATTTAGAGAGAGAAAATCGGAGAAAACGAGACGATGATTTCAGAAGAAATTCAATATGAGCTGTAGTTGTCTCTTTTGCACTACCTATGATATTTTGTTCGTGCCCATCGCGACAGCAATAGATTCATCAAAAGTTTTGTTGCCCGCATTTCCATTAAATACTTTTTAATGCTAGCAGTTGCTGTGTCCTATTAAAATATATCTATCTAACCGTGCGCATCGCGCTGTATAAAGTCTCTTTTGCGATTGCAAAATAAACTTATTCACGGTTCGTTGCAGCACATGCATTAAAATTTGTTGTACTAAATACACTTACCTGTTTCTAAGTTCCAAACCTAACTTTGTTCTAAATTTTAGAACAAAAAGAGGGCGATATGTATTATATAAAGTGTATATATAAGTTGCAAATTAGCATGCTCCACAATTTCCGAATCCAATATTTGAATCCATTGGGAAAGTTGTTCAATCAATATAATTCACTGTTACTCCTAAACTTTTACTTCGATCCCGAACGTAAGCTTATATGTTACTTTGTAATTGCGTGAGTACGAAGTTACAAATACCGCCATTATCCATACACGCACGAGTCTAGTACCTGAATCACGTAATAACCTTACTCTCTTCCCATTTTCTCCCTTGTTTATTTCTACAGCCTCATTCCTTAGCGTTATCTCACTAATTTGTGTAATAACCACTGTCGCGCTACAGTGATTAACCGAGAAAGATAATTTTGTACCTGAACACATCCTTATGGACTATTTATAAAACAACTTACATAGCAATAAGGGCGTTATGACTTGTTCCTTAATATAGAATCTTGCTTCCATATAATATACCCCCAAAAAGTACTAACACCAAAATAAGGCGGAGATTTCGTTTGCAGATAGCCTCGCGTTATTGGTCTTTATCCCAAATGATGTAAGTTTGATGAGATCAGGCTAATACATACAAGAAACTTTTTGGGGAATACGGGCAAAGTAAATATCAATGAATCTCTAAAGAACCTAGTACAAACAGAGAATGTTTCAAATCACTTTAAAAGAGCAAGCATTTGTTAACTTAAGAAAGGAAATTTTAAAATGTTGCAACATAAGACATTGTAAAAGTTTCGTCATTACCGTTTTCATAATAATCATACGTAATGCTAACAAGGCCCTTAATGTAGCAATTCTATTACTTGAGTGAAAAGTTACATTCCCTAGGCAGGTTTCTCTAAGAAAACTTATGCAATATCAACACAAAAATGTCACTGTTGGTGCTCAGAGTGCAAACAAAATGGTAAAATGCAAACATTTTACACTGAATGTATTTTCCTTGTCAAAACGCTAACAGAAATTGTTGCGAAACGTTCCTTTACCTAAACTGAGTCAATGGCCAAGCTCAAGTTCTCTCACTCAAGTAAGTTTTTAAGTGCACTAAGTTATAGTGGAATTTCCTAAAAGGATTTTCGTCGTTCATTACCGTGACAACGTGAGCATTTAGTTTTTAAAGAGCGAGCAAGTGTTTTATAGAGCGTGAGTAATGATAGGGGTAAGGCAGCAACGCTTGAAGAGATATTTTATATCCGACTGTGATCGACGCGGCTTTAGTTTGTTTCTGCAACGTTATTTGTTATCTTTACTTTCAATTTACCTAAAGCAAATAAAAGTTAGCATAAAGTGTACGTACGCTACACGAAAAAACATGAACATTTCTAAGCTTACGTCACGCAAATGATAAAAGTTCTGCCGTGTTTATGTTTCCTAATGTGAATGTATAAGATGTCGATCGCAAAGTCAATTTTACAAGTAAATAAATTATAAGGGGACCACGTAAAACTTTTGGTATGAGTAAGATCAAAACTGAGCAAATAACTCATGCAAATTCACAAGTTTATATAAACGCGCCGTCAGAACTTTCGATATAGTTTCATTAGTTTTCAGACACTCCATTTCTTTTTTGGCATATTTCGTTTGAAATGTGCTCTTTGCTAGGGGTCTCTGTTTCTAGCATTGCTCAGTTCATTTTATTTGAGAGGATTCATATCTCTTTGACTGAAAAAGACATTTTAATACTATTTTTGAGATTTATATCTGGAACTAGTTACTAACATCCTCGATTTTATTAAAAGTCGAAAATGAAGATTTTGTAATCATTAAAAAAGAAAGTAGCTTTGATTTTTAGTTTAGTTGATATATTTCGAATAAAAGCATTATAACATTTTTTGAGTGTTACATTTTGAATTTGTTTGGTTGAACAATGCAACATAATTATGTTGCACACACTAAATTATTAATAATATTTTAATAAACTTTAGTATAGTAAACCATTCAACACGTTGAACTCCGTGCAGTGAACACAACAGAAAATGTATAATTCGCTGTGACCTGTGACCACGGCGGCGTTATGCGCAATAATGTATAATTAGGTAGGTACATAAAATAATGCCAGATTACATTTTCAAATGTTCTATAATTTGTAAATGCTCCGCTGTGCACAGTGATATAATAATATCTAAAAAGAATTATGCCAGTACATAGCATTTATGAATACTTATCTATATAATTAGCTAACAAAGTGAAATTAAAAAATACACTATATTGTATACTTAATGTATTAAACAATGATATGTTGTGCCAATTTGCGTCAGAGCATAAAGCTGTTCAAAAACAAGTGGTTAAAAAAATCTTTACATACACAAAACTGTAAATTTGTGGTGTAGTAAATTTTTTTAAAACAAAAAGTGATTTTTAAACCATAAAACTCCTGTAAAATTATTTTGTTTCGTTTGTTTAATACTGCTAAAAATCCCACTCCAATCACTAAACTTTACTTTATTATGCACAAAAGGAAATTTTTGGAAGAACGGGACTAAATTATGGCCTTGTCAAAAATAATCTGTGGCACACTTTTCCCGCCACAACTTGAAATGGCTTTGAAATCTTTGCAAAGATATACTGTTTAGCAATTAATCAATATCAATTTCATAGGGATTTAAAGTACCAAAGGGAAAACGAACGAAAAATCTCCAAAACAATTATACAAAGATGATAGTATAATTTGTCAACCTTTATTAAATAACTGAACTGTCCTGCCGACAAGAATTTTATAAATGGGATGATAAAATATGTAAACAACGATTATTTTACAAAAAATAAATAAGGCTCCGAAAAGGAAGAAACATTTCTAAAATGTTAAATGGTCCTTGCAGATGTTGATATTACCGTCAAAATAAATACGCTCAAGTCTCTTGAGGTATTTAATAAAAGAGAGGCAAAAATATTACTTCGCGTCTATCATATCAGGCAAAACATTGTCCATACAAATAGACATCGGGGTACAAAGGAAAAGGGGTTCTAACTCGGGGGTAGTAAAATGCCCGCATTCGTTAAGTAAATAACCTAAGTGCCTTAAGTAACCAGAACATGTTTTCATGTAAACGTTCCCAACTTGAACGTATCGTTTCTCTTTGACCTTTGTAAGGGTAAGCCTAGTCGATATACATACCTATATATATACTTAGTACCGGCTCTTGCAACAAAGTTACTATTAGCATTGGAATCAGACAGTACCTTTTACTTTACTAACCCAAAAAAGAATTTCTTTATCTTTGTATCTAATCAGCCAATTTCTACCAGGGTTGGGTAAAATCCTTCGTTTATGCTGGTTTCGCTGGTTGGCAAGTTTCAACCATAAAGGAACTGCAAAATTGACAAACGTGTCTGCCTATCAGATTAAAGGTTTCCTCTGTGATCTACATCCATTGTTTGGTCATCATCATCACTCAATGAGCTTTCGCTTTTTTATTTATTTTTCTTTGTTGTAAATAATGTACTACACATTGCAGATTTTGGTAACTTAGATGTACCAATACGGTGTACATAAAAATAAATATTTAAAACACTAGATCTAAGTTACATTAAAAAAATTAACCTGTCAAAATCAGAAAATAATGTATAACATACTTAAATGTTATACATTATTTTCTGATTACTGACAGGGTAATTTAAATTCAAAACAAAAGCACAAAGCATTGTTTAAGTAATCAATCTTCGATAATTACTCTGAGAGTTGATGATGACACTCAATATCACGAGCATTGATAAAAAATAATAATCATATTATGTCAGATACCATGTCAAGTAGAATGTATGTACTGTAATGTATTACAAAGTGTTTTCTAACTTATCAATACAATGCTTTTATAAATCTTTTATTACTTTGTAAATAGTTAAGATCTGCATATGACGTGAACTATTTTCTATGTTGATTAATATATGTGAAAAATTTAGTAATATGACAAGATTTTGAGTATTAACTTAAATTAAATTGTCCAATAGTAGTATTGCTAACAAACAGTATTATTATAGTGTACACTTTCAGTAAATGCCTGCATTCAGCTAAACAATAATACTAGCCATTTCCACAAAGGCTAAAATTATTTTCAGTTTTATTTAAAATGTATAGTCTAATACGAACTCGTCTATAAAAAGAAGACACGATTAGACTGTATAGTAGTCTTTATTATGGGATAAGCCTATTTCGTTCTATTGTTTATAGCTACAGACTCCGGTTTGGTGTTGAAAATGTTTTCACCTAAAGCGAATGATGTAAACTAAAAATATATTCAATAAATCGAACGATTGATTAGTTAAAGAACAATTTAATTATCGAAGTTTACCTAAGTCATCTTATAAAACAATTAGAATAAGAGGTACAGTTAAGGCAACGAAATGTAGCTCACCGCTTCCGAGACCATTAGATTAATTTAACAATAGTGAAATGTTTCTCAACAGGCCGCCAATTTTGCAATATTCATTAGTGAGTCTACGTTAGTAGGACGCAAATCCGGAATATACTTTAGTGTGTCTACGACATTATCCATTTGAACTTGTCTTTGTGTGTCAAGAAGGTTACATAAGTACACTTTTTGTGACATAATGTTTGATATCTCGCGTCTGTAGCTTATAGCGAGTAAGATGTTGACGCATTTGTTTCCCTACTTCCCTTGGCTATGCAAAGGTTTCAGCACAATAGAAACACTTCTTCGCTTAGTGCGCCCCGCCTGAGACATAGTGTTGCTAAGACAATAATAAATAGATTCAGAAGGAACATTTCTTAAGGTTGGAATTACTACAAAAACAATGTAGTCCGACCTGATAGTAGATGGATGAAAAGAAGTTTTAATCTAGAACTTTTTTTTATTCTATTTTTTTAGAGACTTTTTGCCCATGGGTATGTCAGTCTCCTTAATACAGAATGGCTTTATATGTCAAGAACCCCAATAAGCATTCCCGCCATTTCTGATGTCGGCTCTGCAAGTATGCTAAGATATATTCCGACATCATACTTATTTATTTTGGAGTCTTCAATGAATCTCCTTCTACGATCCTCGTACCGAGCACAATCCATCAACACAATCTGGAACTAAATTTAACTTTGTGTAAGTCTACTGGGAGGTGTTATTGTAAACGTGTAAATTGAACTAAAACGACATGAATGAAAATTGCGAAAACAAAGACATTACGAACTAAACATCCGTTTAAATAAATCCTTTAAAATATTTAATTGAGTGTAAAGATTGTCTTTATACTCAATTAAATATTTTTGAGCAAATTATTTTAAGCCTGCCATATGACAGATATTTTTTTAATATGCATATCATCATGTCATCAAATGTCATTCAATGCCATGACGATTTGCATTTGATGTATGCTCGTAGGTGTTTTGTAGAATTTATGAGATGAAATTTTTCATGTCCCACCAAATTTATGACGGTTTATCGCACATAAATACGGCTATAAACTCGTTCCCCTGGTTTATTATTTTATCTGCCGCGATAAAATAACCCGTTGATATTCTTTTATTCAACATTAGTTACGAGAATATATTAGCCATTTAATGTTCACATTTCTGTTGGTAAAAAGTATAAATTTCCTATAATAGGTCTCCGTAGGTATCGCGGAAAGCTGGACACTTAGTAGCAGCACTATGCCGAAAGCTTAGACTAGTGAGTTTGTTCGTGGCTCGTATGTGGGGCACTTAAAATGTGAAACTGTTGAAGAACAGAGCATAGTGTGTGGACAAACATCGCTTGCTAAGTGAAATCCGTACAAATATTTGAACTAGACATTTAGGTCGCATAGAGATGAAACTAATGGAAAAGGATTATTAAAATAGCCGTATTAAAATCTACACAAAATGAATTCAAAGCAAACAGATCTACTTTAATTACTGTAAAGTATAATAAATATTCTCAGTGTTACTACGTATTAAGCTTCATACGAAATATGAGCGAATAAAGATACTAAATATTTCAACGAGGAAATAGACTTTATTAATACGGGACTATGAAATAGTATCACATTAGATTTGTCGGTATGAAATATTTTTATAAAATGCTGATAAAGCATAAACAAAATACATAAGCAGTATCTGCTACTACACAAACATTGTGATGAAACATAAGAAAACATGACTCAGATTTCTTTCTAGATAACAATGCTGATACAAAATCTAATATATGTACATACTACTTCGATTCTTCTTCGTAACAAAGAGTTATTTTAACAGTAAATATTATTTTAATCTTTGAAAATGTTGAACACATCGAATGAATTTCAGCTTAAAACTGCCGAGTTTATTTTTATGGTTCTGTGGTTCACCACAGTACTATAAAGATGAAGTCAGCAGTTCCACTGATAAGCCTGATCTTGTTCTTTCACCTCAAACTTTTTTATACGGAACAAACTAACGACTAACTGCACTAGATAAGCTTGAACATTAAATTCGAGTGTAAATCATGAAGTGAAGTAGTAAAATGCGAAGTGAATTAATTATCCAAGTGTTGAACTGAAACAGTGGTTTTGATGTCACACGCCATTCCCTTGTCATTAATCTTTTGAAATTGCCTCCCGTAGTGTTGGCGTGTCTGAAGAGAACTATGGGCCAAATTGCTTTTTGAATTGCATTGACGCACGCTGTTCGCAACTATTGTATTTATATTACACGAGAAAACTTACACGAGAATTTTATGAAAAGATAATATAATAATTATTATTCTAATATTATCTTTTACGCTATTGCGTAATAGGTTGTTGAAATCTAAACATAATGACCAGTAACTACTTATTTTCAAGATTCACATTAAAACCAAATCAAGAACTTATCATAGTATTATTTATTCTTGAAATTGTATCCAGAAACAAAAGACCACAATTTATCTCAATTTAACTATTTGATGTTAAAGAACTATTGAAGATTGGCTAGTATCTTAATCTTCACAGCTATTAAAAGTATCTAGATCAACCTGCCCGTGGTGAAATATTATGAAAATAAATGCATTGGCACGCGATGCCATTCACATACGCGTTATAGGCATAAATACACGGAACCTAGCACTGAACCGCCAGCGTTTTATTTGGACTTCGGCCAATGTCGAAATTCATGGTACCTTTCTATGCTAGTAGACAGCAGAGCCGATAAGGATCGAAAATCTATGCTCCAGAAAGATTTGTTTGCGAATCGGTACGTTTATCTTACGAAAAATCAATTTGATATATGATAAGATAGAGTTACTAATATAGAAGATAAGAATTAATCCGAGTTATACTAATATAGATACATAGCTCAAAGATAAAGTGGAGAGATATTTCTTAATTTGGCAACATAAAATCGAATAGATGAAATTCGTAACGAAGAAAAAGAACAAAATAAATGAGTCAATTTGCAATTTAGAAGGAGACATAATTCAATTTCGAAGAGGTCAGAGCAAGGGTTTGCAGGTATTAAAATATTCAGGTTTGTTTTTTGTCTTGTCGAAGTTGGGTTAAATTTGGTTAGGTATCTTACAGCGCACAGGGACAACAAGCAGATTTAGTAGCATTTAACAGCGTAGAATTTTAAATGAATAGATGGAGTTGGTAACTTAAAAGAGTTAGTAAACTTTTAGCGTCAGAAAGAATGAATATTTTATCAGTGCGATTTTTGACAAAGGCACGCAGAAAGCCCTTGCTTATAAAATATACACGTGTGTAACTTCACACAAACAATACTTTATGCTATAGGCGTTGGGTATTATGAAGTAAGTATAGTAAACTTGAGTGGCGGGGTAAACACGTTCAGGGCACGGCCATTAATGATAACATGAAATCACGTTTTAGTTTAAGCACCTGTAAGGACACCAACGATAAGCTTACACATAGTTTTATGAGATACTAAAATATAATAGGCGTTCTCAAGAGTGGCGCAAAAATCCATGTAAAAGTTTATAACGTTGGAGTAAATGGAGGCCTTGGAGACAGCCAAAAAATGTTTCCTCTTGAGGTTACAGCTTATAAAAGTTGCAACAGCGAGTTTCGCTACACTGTTTTAAGCGACGGCAGCGTTGGTGGAGAATCTTATGCAAATTTTATTAGTAACAGCATGGCTTAGCAACAAGGACATATTAGATGTATCAGGCAGAGCATTGATGTTGGGGCTTACAAAGCGATTCAATTGAACTATCACCTAAATGGGAGTTGGGGTGATTGTTTACTATTAATGGGTTGTCGGTGCACTATGCACAAGGTAAGCAAATACTACAAACATGGTATACATCTCTGAAGCTTAGTTTCAAGAGCAATTTGACCGTGCAACGTTGTAATTCTAGAGAATAAATTTAACAAGTTACCGAATAAATTTATGTATATAAAAGCAATAATGTAAAATGTTTTATTGGTATAGTTTTAAGTGTATAGTTCGGTTTTATATCATAATTGGCGATTGCAGATTTAGTCGTATAGGCTAGGCAACAACTAAAATTATTATAGTTACAGCCAAATTGGACTTGTTAGTTTCTAACAGTTTTATAAATAGTTCTTTCGTAGAAGTGTATGTATGGGTCCATTTTATTGGGCACATTCATAACTTTGATTATACTTTTAACTGTTTGAAAAACGATGTGTCGTTGAAGCCAGATTCCCTGGAATTTTTTGTTCTTCGGTAATAAGCGCTGATTAAAACTGCTAATGCAAATGAGGTCGAAGCTCTAGATGGGAAAGCTGTTCAAGTTTTTTCTTTGGATATATTTCACTTCTAGCTTCAAATTTCAGTTTCAAATAAGATGGGGCATTTAGTGAGCTTAGGTTTAGAGTACCTAGTTCGTTATTTCTGAAATCACTGCCTTGCTGTATAGCTGACTGTAAAAGATCTTAAGTGATTGAAATTCTTCCTTTTTGGTGAGGTAATAACTAACTCAGTTGTATGCTGTGCTCGGTGTACTTAGATAAATTGGAGGAATATTTTTACAAAATTGGCACCTTGTGTCGACCTTCATGGGAGTTTAAGAGCTGTTTTACCATATATTTTTCTATGCTTTTGCTGGAGACACTGTTAAGACAGTATAAACATAAGCATACCAGTTTTATATTTTAACTAGTGACCCGCCCCGGCTACGCACGAATAACATTAACAAATTATACATCTAAACCTTCCTCATGAATAAGAAAGGCTCGCTTTGTCTATTAGTGAAAACCGCATGCAAATCGGTTTAGTCGTTTTTGAGTTTATCGCAAACAGACAGACAGACGCGGCGTAGGACTTTATTTTATAATATACTAGTTTTCACCCGCGGCTTCGCTCGCGTAAATGTAGGTTAGGTTAGATTAGGTTTGCAACAGTTCTTTTTTCTAGATGAAAGGTACCCTATGTCCTATTCTGTACCCCTGACAACGTGTATGAAAATTTCATGATGATCGGTTGAGTAGTTAAGGCGTGAAAGCGTAACAAACAAACAAACTCATTTTCGCATTTATAATATTAGTAAGGATAGTGATGTGAATTGTGGAAAATTTATCAGTAAATCAAATTAAAATAATCCGAAAATATGTTCATACACGAAAATAAAAGATTTTACACGTCTTATATATTTTTCTTATATACTTCTCCTATGATAAAATATAACAGAAAGTTGGGTTAAAACACTACATATATTCCATGCCCATCTAGTAATTTATAGGTCGCATAATGTGAATGCTACTTATTTTCACATTCCGGTGAAAATGTTGGTTGGCTATAGGCCAGCAGCCTGAAACTTTTGTGGAATAATTGCATTTTTTAACAACTATCCTCTTGGGAATGTAAATATGGGTGGGTTACTGTTTATTAGCTGGTCGTATATAATAATATAACCGAGTATGTAGGCAACTTTGTATTAATTAGAGATATATATATACATATCCCTATAATACTTGAAAAGGCTGACGGTATACCAAGAATAATTTGCCTTCAACTGTGGGTTTAAATCTCAAAATGTAAACTGTTGCGACAATATGTACAAAGCTACTTTAGCTAGTGTGGTTCTGGCGTGCTACGTCTTACAGTACCCATAGAATATAACAGCGTTAACAGTATTATTATAACATATAAGTATATAGTAATTATTATAAGAAAATGAATAAAAGCATTTAATTTTGGTCAATTCAAAGACCCATATTTTGCTACATTAATAACGTAATTCTTCTGAAGATCATAATAAGATAAAAAAGCAATTCAGATATTCAGCATTCGCACAAATGATGTAAATGTAGCAAAGAATTATCATCGAATGTTTCTGGGAAGTTATCTGGCAGCTTCTATTCTTTTTAAAAAGTAAAGCTGTTTTTTGCAAATGATGGCATAACATCCATGGGTATAAGCTACGGCGAACATTTCCGAGGCACTGCAAAAACGAAGCAGTCGCAACAACATCCTAAAAGCATTATTGTATTGTACGCGTAGAACATTTAGAGATCTTTCGTACATTTAACCCAAAGATTGTCGGTATAAAAATTGTGACACTGCATTACATTTTTACTTGGTAAGTACACGCGACAAAATCTTCGAGCCAACAACATTAATATGTTGGCTTACTTTTGACTGCTAGTGGAGCATAGCATAATATAAAACGTGTGAAAACATTAAATTGTGTGACTTGTTGTACCTACCATACCAATTATAATCATTTCGAATAAGATTATATTATCACAACAGTTACTCGCGGCCTCGTAAACCATCTATTTACATTTTTTGGCATTGTAGACCAGTACATGAACATCAATGTACGTCTCACATGGTATGAGCGACGGATCCAGTTACTCTGGGGATTTGGCCGTACTTATATTATATATCACTAATTTTACATATTTAATTATAAAGCTTTTTTATCGGCTTTTCCGCGCGACCATGAGACAAAGCTTGTCTTCGAGATGGACGTATCGAGTGACAACCATAAAATTTTAAATAATAATAAAAAAATAATATCAAATCCGTAAACATATTAGCTACTCATGGGATTATCGATTCAATATTAGAACGCTTAATAAATGAATATATTTTAAACTTTGATAAAAAGTCGAATGCATTTTTTATTTTAAACTATTATATTTTTTTTAATTTATTTACCTATGTATAAGCTTTACATATATACGAACGTAGAAGCTACTAATTTCTATAATGCGATATTAGTAGAGTATTAGAACAATTCCTATAAGATCAAGAAACAAATATTGCTCTTCTCACGATGCACCTTATACCGGAGTCCTTATACCTATTATTAAATATGAACTGCTATTGTGACTGGATTTAAA
Organism: Catocala sponsa; assembly: GCA_963564715.1. NCBI lineage: Eukaryota > Metazoa > Arthropoda > Insecta > Lepidoptera > Erebidae > Catocala > Catocala sponsa. The sequence continues at coordinate 7,526,089 of OY751337.1, forward strand.
CATTTTATTTGGTACATTTACAACTGCATCGACTCACAGAAATGCAATAAACGTTTAATCTGCAGAACTACCTACAATCCGGATATGAAATGCGGCGAATTGTGTAAGCATGATCGAGTGAAGTTTGATTATTGCTTTTTGGGATTATTTCCTTCGAAATGAAATGTCACCGCAATGGAAAAATAGATACACGTATTATTTTGAAAACATATTTAGTTAAGGATTTTATTAAACATTCAGTTTGCATTAAGTAAAGACGTATCCATGCTTGCCAAAGTACATATATCAGCAATGCTGAAACTCGGTAGAGGATAAAGTTGACATTTTGTAAAATAGTGCAATCGCATTAATTCGTAGCCATATTTACGAAATGATTATGGCAATTCGCAACTTCATCAGATATTCGTAATTATGTGGATATAGAATCATGCATGCGTGCATCAGTATAGGTAGGTACCGACGGCATACAGCAGTTACATTAATTTTTATCTGTGAAATAGTATTATTATGACAAAAAAATAATAGTTTCATAACTGCACGTGTCAATGTATCGCCACAGTTGAACTTTTGCTGGGATTAAATATTTTTATGGGTGATATGGTACTGACAAAGTAACTCAATTCCATGCTACGTAATGCACGCAACGCAACCCATGTTAATACGCAATAAATCGGAATGAAACTCCTACATCACATCTATGCACCACTCTAGTTTCTCATTTTAGTAAAGAAGATATCTCCCACTCTATAAATAGTTTATGTCACGGGAGCTTTCACAAACATTCAAGCAACAGACAGAAAGAACATTCAGACTCGAAGCTATTAGTTGTGTATCACCCAAATTGTTTATTAATTAACTTATATGAAACGTTTTGTTAAGTCCTTAGTTCAACAAAGTTTGCAACATAATTTCGGACGAATGGATGACCCTGATCACACAGGATTTACCTAGCTTCGGGGCCAGGCAAATAAATTTTATTATTATTGTTATTTGTTTCTCTTTATTATTATTATGTTATCCTGTGTGGGGATCGTATCCACGTAGTCGCAGTGGCAGTCTCGAGGCGACTATTTCAACTTAAGCTACGCCATCCGTGCAGTCTAGTCAAGTCAGTCTGTAGATTGACTGAGAGAGGAGGCTTTAAGCGTTTTATTACGCTAGTAAGCATACTTATTTATACCTACTGTAAAAAAAGTAAGAGTAGTAAGTAATAAAAGAGTATTCCGTTGGTTGGTCCAAGTTATCATTAGCATCTCTAATGGCAAATTTTAGCTCATTTTTGGTGTAGCTAACGAAAGTTATTCATTAGAATTGCGAAGATCAAAAATTGTTCTGGAGAATCAAAGCTAAAATGATACATATTATTATAAGGGATTAAATATAATGACCACCAAAAATACTAATTACGCAGTAAAATATGCTTACTAAAATATATCAAAACGAGCACCTATATGCCTCAAATCACTGCATTCCGTCTCGGAAGGGTTAGGCTATGTTAGGTTCCTGTTTTAACCCACCCAAAAACAGGAGCCCCGCCAAGCGGGGCTCCGTCGACTTAGTTTGATCTCTTTTAAATATATTTTGGTGTGCAATTAGTATTTTTTGCTGTGCAGTTAAATACCACCCTTATTATAATAGTTTTATAGGAAATATATATGTAAACTAAATATGCGCATAATAAGCCACAGCATCCGTCCGATATTAAAAGTTAAAATTAGCGTATATATTTTTTTCGTTGCCAGTTTGTCAAGATAAATTCTTATACTATGGAAATATATTTACAAGTTCAAGATTTATGAGGCACTTAACATAACTTTACTAGCTTGCACAAAGAATACACATAATAGTAGGACGTCCAAATTGTCAATTGTATTCTTGAAACTTATCAGTCGGCATGCGGTTTTGAATGATGGCATACAGATCTAACGATATGTAATTAAGAATGGTCTCTAAATATTCCTAACCGTTTAGATGTATTGAAATCGGGCATTTGTTTAAAAAGTAAAACAAAAAATAATTGTTGCTATTTAAATTGTTTACAACTTCATACTTAGCATACCTGTACATTCTTTAAATGAGGATTGTACTATTCAAATTGTTATATAACATTAAGCAAAAACTAGCAATTATACTAATCTCAAAAATACAAAAATATATTATACTACAACACCAGTTTGACATCCTCTTAACGCGTCTTCTCGTATAATTTTGATACATTACATATATTTACTTTTAGTTTGCCAGCAACGTTTTCCAATGTCGTATTTCTCAATAAAAGTTTGGGCGAGTTCTACTCTAAAATTATGCAAGCTTTCAGGCGGAAGAGATCGTTTATCTATGATAAGGTCGCTTTGAACAGTTTTATTAAAATATAAATATGTGTATTTAGTGTACAAATAAGGAACATTCTAGTATATCTTCAAATAAAACCTAAAACGAAAATCATATTATGAGAAAAAGTTTTACTCACTAAAACCTGGGCCTTCGTTAAACCTTGGAATACTTTTTCAGTTTGAGTGAAATTCATGCATCACTGCAGGACGGAGACGGACAGGAGGCTCTGCAGAAGATTGTAACCTATCATTTATTCATGAAAGGAGGAGCTTAGAAACCCACATGATTAGAAAAACTTTCGCGCTGGTGGTACAGGAACTCCTGAGAGGTTGGCAAAGTACAATTCCTAATCCTAGCGTTGAAGGCGCTCCTAGGCTATGGTAACCGTTTACCATCATGCTGCATGTATAAAAAGATTGGTTATTCTTTGGTAGCATAGAACATGTATACGACCCTTACGGACAAAACATTTTCAAACGTGATAAAACTATTTTGAACGTTATATATTTTCTATACGTCCGGCATTGCCTGAGTGTAAATGAAATAAAACAAATTTTAACATAGGATTCTCATGCGCACTATGCCTCTGCATTTTCAATGCAAACGTCAGACATGTATTAAAACATCCATCATGATTACTTCTTTGTCTTCTGTAAAAACGAATATAAAACAGACAGGTCAGGATTTCGAAGCTGGAATAGTATACCATACATTCTATTCCAGCTTCAAAATATGATCAAACCTCTTCGTTATGCGTCGTACAAAATATTGAAAATATTGTATTATCTCTAAAACAACATAATTATATGAATTATACATAAGTACATATACCAACGTCTGTCTCCCAGAGGGGTAGGTAGATTTTCTCTACCTATTCTTTTACGAACTTGACGTAATTTAACATTCCGTGCTAGAGCACCGTGCATATTCAATTCAAGCACGCTTGCCAGTTTAGATTTGGAATGTTACTTATCTTTAGAACGTCTCCGTTCTTATCCAGAGAATATTTTCCTAGGCTTTCTTCTTTCCACATCTCTTCTCTCACTTTTCCTGTTTATATTTATTTTTTATCCTGTCTTTGTCCATTGTATAATATATTCTATTGTCCTCGGATTTCCCCACCGGGAATCACTAAGACAATAGTAATAACATCTTCAGAATACTGCTACCTACATACTCAACTAATTACTTTGTTCAGAAGTCTGTACCGTGTAAGTCATTTAACGACTGTTTACAACGCGAGTTCCAAACTTTTTAGTTTCGTCTTAAATCAAGTTTCGACACGAAACGACGCAGTAGTTCGTGTACGCACTAATGAACGCTATTTCGGAACTGTGTAGCGACATGTCAAACTAAACTGTGAAATTGATGATACTCCGAACAAAAACAACATGTACAGGTGTGTTATCTGCACGCACAATTCGACAATGGCAGTTTTAGCACGGTACTGTTTGCGAAATTGCAATTATTTATTGGATTTACCTACGGCTAAACTGTAACACGTTCTAGTTGTATCACGAAATAAAATATTCTAGTGCTAACTATTTACATACTTCTAAACATCTACTGACCAATAAATAATGTAATGATACGGTAGCTATGCTTATAATCATTATTTTTGGTAAACGTAAGAAAAGATAGTGGATATTTAGTGATTTTATCGAAACGCTAGAAAACGCTGTCGCTGTTACCACATCGCCAGCATTATCGTTGCTACGGACATTGTAAGGACCCAATGACAATTCAATGGGTTGTTCTTGTCGAGCTTTGACTCAGCGCAACTGCTGCAAATCTACGACTGAATAGAAAAACGCATAACATAAAAACTGATGAAATGGGAAGGAATAAAACCAAAGTAATATTCAAAGGGGTAGCTTTGTTTTACCAGGATTTACACTCACTCAATGGATGCTACAAAATGTCCATTTCGTAGATTATTCAATGTTACAAAAGTTGTTGAAAATATAGCCTTTGAAATCGGACAATGTAGGATAAAAATGGAGCGCGTTGGGGCTACAGTCTAGAATTTTATTTAGTGTAGATTAAATTTGCGTCTTAAGTATTGGACGGTGTAATTCCTAAGGATAATCATAGCCTATTGTCTTTAAGACGAGATAAAAATAGCGTAATTCTTACAATCTTTGAATGATACAAATTCTGGACTTTTCTATACTGTCGCTTGTCATTGTTACTATATAGTATATATAGTCCTATTATTTTCTTCGTACTATGCTACAGTGCTGTTATGATATCAAGGCTTCGCGTTACAAGTATTTTATATTATTTAGTAGACAGTTTTTCACTTGAAAGCCTAACGCCTAACTGGCAGCTATTGGATGCAAACACCACAACATAGATCGATCATCTATAATTAATGTTGGAAGCCTACTGTCATTGGAGAATGTCATAGCTAAGATTATCACGAGCATATAGTCATAGCTAAGATTCACGGTTGAGCAAAGTTAAAATACCAAATGAATTGGTTTTTATTCCCGCATATTTCAATTTAAATTTGTAAGCCGAATTAAATATTCCGTACATCACTAAATAATAAATGCTCTTATATTTCTGTTATTATTTATACTTGTATTTGGTAAAGAAACAAACTGTCCCGCAATGGAGATATGTGTCAGTCACTGAAGTAAATGTTTAATACTTGTTGGCTACATCAGCCTTTCAAGTAAACATGAGCTTTTCTGTTTCTGTAATCTGTATTTCTTTATCCTGTAGAAATATACGTACAATGTAAACAATGCATGTCAAAAATATGCGTCATATTGGTATATTACTTATCATGTCAAATATACAATTTCATCCCGTATTACGATTGAAATAAAGTTGTTCGTGCCACTGTAATCTTGAGTTCTTTATATGATTTCACATCTTCTTTTATTGGACATAAAAAGGTTCTTAATGCTGTAATCGAATAAACGTCGCAAACCTACGAGCTCGTAGCAATTTTTCGTAACAATTTGACGCTCAAATAGTCGGCGTGGTGGAGTACGAAATTAAACTAACCTGAGTGGGAAGGCAATAATGATCGATTGGGCGGCCATAGCCAAACTGCTCCATAAAACTTTACAAAAGAACTAGGAAAGAGAAAAGATCGGTTGTATCCACGTGGTCGAGCGCCAACTAGGAAGATTTTCTTTTTTTGCATCAGCTGCGCCGATCTCAATAGAGTCATAAGTTTTGTATTCGGTTTCATATTTATGCCAAGTGTATTACTTAGATATTTGAATCAAAAGTAGGACTCGTTTGTAACGGTTTATGTTGATCAAAGAGCCTGAGGTATAATTATAGACAGCTAACCTATTTTATATATACGGGTGGCCAACATAGAAATATACTTGTCAAATTATATCACATAATAGGCAATAACAAACTGGCTGGCTGTAAACGCGTCAATAACTAAAAAACGACGCTTTAAAAAGAACACTTTAGTTTTAAATATTAAAAATAAAGATATTTGAAAGTAGATGAGTGATTCTTAAGACGAAAGAGGATAAAAATAAAAGTTATCATTTAAAACTTAAAGATGGCGTGGTTAGAGATGGCTATAGTAGAATGAATGTCAAGTAATATTAGTATTGGGATTAATAACCTTATACTGATAATGTGCTGCAGCAGCTGTTAAATTAACATAATATTCTCATTAATTGACGACTAATATGCTTCAGTAAATTGCTAGCAATATCGGTATTAGATTGACAATACACCAAACAATATGTTCACGTAATTGATGTATAGATTTGATAAGAAAATGCCAGGTGCTTGTTTCGTGTATATCTATTTTTTATACTTGATTCAAAGCGTTGTACGTCAGAATGTATGAACCTATCATTCATCATGATCAACTCTACCTAATATACATGTTCACACTTATCAGTGTATTGCTTACTAGAGTTTGGCCGCAGGGTTGCTCGCTTTTTTCTGGATGAAAGTTATCATGTCCTTTTCTGTTCCCCTGACAACGTGTATTCGAAATTTTACTTAAGCGTAACTAACAACCAAACAAACTCACATTCACGTTTATACTATGAGGTTACTAGGATACGCCACACATATCTTTTTGTTTTTATTTTTTATTTTAGGGAATTTTTGTACAAAATAATGACAACATCAATCCCATCGTACCTTATTATAAAAAAGAACATCTACAACAATAGCACAGGCTAATCTTAATAGCTATTAATCACAATCACTCTTGAAATTAATTCTTTAATTTAATATAGTAGCACTATCAGAGTTTTGTTCTAGAATACTATGAAACATACCAACATTATATGTATAAATTTAATTTAAATTTATTGATAAACTGGGTAGAACATTATTAATAATATATATATATATATATATATTTATTATTAATAATATTCTAATATTCTACCGTATACATACAACATCATCTAGCCCAAACTAAGCAGAGCTTGTACTATGGGTACTAGACAATGGATAAACATACATACACTACCGTCCAAAAGTTTGGAATCACTAGGGTAATTTTAATTAAAACGACTATAATACGTGTAAAGTATACTTTATCACACTTAAATCTTAATCAAACCTTAGATTAGCATTCAGTTAAATATAATCAGTACAAATAAGAACAAAAATATACAGTCTTCGTTAAATTTTGGCTTCGTCAAAATGGCCACCCTTATTCTTAATTACTTGTTCACAAATTTTACTCATTCTTTTGATTAATTTATTGAAGTATTCGGAGTCCAGTGACTTCCATTCGCTCTGTAAATATTCCCACAACGGTTCTGAGCTCGATGGACACCGGTTCTTCACTTTTCTATCCAGTTCATCCCATACTAATTCAATCGGAGACAAATCTGGCGATTGTGAGGGCCACTTCATAATTAGCAAAACTTTTTCACTTTGTTTTTGCTCTAAGAACTCCTGGCATAATTTGGATGAATGCTTAGGGTCATTATCTTGTTGAAAAACTAAATTTCGACCGATCACATTAATTCCAGAGGGAATGGCATTTTCTTCAAGTATTTTCAGATAGCCTTCTTTATTCAGTTTCCCGGTGATTTTGATCAGATGACCGGGTTTATTATTACCAAAGCATCCCCAAACCATCACACTACCACCGCCGTGCTTAACAATCTGCACAGTACACGCTTCTAAAGCCCGCTCCTCTTTTGATCGGCGCACAAAAACTCGTCGATTAGATCCAAAAATTTAAAATTTGGACTCATCCGTCCAAAGGACTTTTTTCCAGTCTTCTACTAGCCAGTTTTTATGTGTCTTGGCCCACTCCAGTCTTTTTCTTTTATGAACACTAGTCAATCTGGGTTTTTTGGCTGCTACACATCGTCTTAGACCAGCAGCTAGCAAACGTCTTTTTACAGTTGTTATTGAAACTGGCTTTTCTCGGCTTTCATTTAAAGTAGCGGCAATTTGAGGTGCAGTTAAACGTCGATTTCGTTTCGATAACGTCACAACGTAGTTATCTTCCTGCTTTTTCGTAGATTTGGGACGTCCAGATCTCTTCCGGTCTTGATTTCCTCCAGTAGCCTTTTTTCATACAAGAGTATAATGTACACCTTTGTATGAAACACCGACCTTTTCTGCGATTTGGCGCATAGAATAGCCTTCTTCGCTCAAAGTACAGATAGCACTCCGCTGTTCAAGTGAAATCTGTTTCCTTTTTGCCATTTTATGAGCTTGCGAACTTTTGTAACTATCACATGAACGTCACAAATCACACTGAACTCTAAACTGATAATTTTTGCAATAATACACCCATATTCCAAAGATTTGACACTACTCATTACTACAACAATGCTTAAAAGCGCCAATTCTAAGAAATCTTCAAACGGCGGTGTCGCTACTTGAGTGGTCATAAAACACGTGTGTCGCTCTTTTTTGAAAACAATGGACAGTTGATAAGAAATTAGTGTTTTTGTTAAATGTTATTGTTAGTACGGTCGTAAAAATACTAATCACCAATAACAATACGTTTTTTAATGGATTTATTGATGCGGTATAGTTTTTCTGTCGACGAAAATTAGGGTGATTCCAAACTTTTGGACGGTAGTATTTATACTTTTTTTTTGTAAATACATACATATTATACATAGAAACACCCAGACCAAGCCAAACATCCATGTTCGTGCACACAAATGTTTGACTTGTGCGGGAATCGAACCCGCGACCTCAGGCGCGGCAGTCGGTTACACCTACCACTACACCATCGACATATAGGTATATATAGATATTCCATCGGTAGATGGTATACATCATCCTTTTTATAGCATATGTCACAATTAGGAAATTTTGCCTTTTTCATTAAGTAGATACTACACAAAGCTTCTACTAGATATGTATACGAATCATTTTCACACGATCGTCACTTATGGTGATAAACTTAATTACACGGAAGAAATATCTGATAGCAATGCAAATGCCTACTCATACATAAACACTACGATCCGTGCACCTCTCGCTCTAATGAATGAAAGGCCAATTACGTCACAGACATTTTAGCAGTACTTTCCGTGCACTCAGAATTTATCTTTCATCATCATTTATTTACTTGGAGCAAGTGGGTCAAACTCTAGGCAAGATTTGTGAGGTCTGCGCCTAGCCGTGCAGAGTCCACCTATCGTGCACATAATTTATTGCTTTATGTTGCCTATTATTTATAGCTCTGACTAATACTAGACCTTCCGTTAATTCACTTGTGGTTGATCCATTTTGTATATAAATACTGATGTGGTTCTGTTTGGATCAGATAACAACGTTCAATCCTAACTAATATTATGATGTCTGTTTGTTACGCTTTCACGCCTTAACTACTCGACCGATCATCATGAAATTTCCCATACACGTTTCCATGGGTACAGAAATGGAAATAGGTTACCTTTTATCCAGAAAATACTAAAGATCTGAGGGATAGAAAATTGATATAACCTACATTTATGCGAGCGAAGCCGCGAGCAAAATATAGTATTAAATATTAGCAGCTATGACAGCATTTTAATCTTATTGCCCAAACTTTTAAAGTAGACCAAAAGTATATGGTCTAGTGTCATGCGCTTATCAAATGCAAATTAGCTAAAAAAAACCGAAATAAAAGAAAAGTATAAACATCAAGAGCAATCAGGTACTCATTCTTTAATATCTTAAATGTATTATGATTATAAAGAGTCAGATGTGCATTTCTCCATGTTCAATCCAACAGCCTCTCACTATCCTACGACTATATAAACAAGAGTCTTTCAAACTGAGTACCTACGTCGAATTCCTTGAATACACAAGAGACTGCGCATTCATAGTTTATTTATACAAATGTTTATTAAATAACATTTCAGGTAAGTGAAACAATAACTCCGAGAGGGTGTACTTTAGTACCTCCCTAAAACATCTTGTCGTACTTTGTGGCACTCTTAATATGAACTTAGTATTGAAATTAAACTACTATATACGGATTTTATCGCGTTGTTTATTTGACGCGATAAAATCCGTATATAGTAGTTTAATTTCAATGAATAACATTCGCGTAAACAGAAGACAATATTATGAACTTAGTAGTCTAACGAATAACGCTGTCTTGAAATCCCTCATGGTTTAATTGGAAAACTTGAATATTAAGACAGTGCTTAAACCAGAGAGGTGTGAATTGTGACCTGGATTATCTGAGAGTATTTTAACATCGTATAATATGCCATTACACGTTTAAGATTGCGAGAATAAAACTGGTGATATAGGATTGTCGCTCGCATCCACCTCCTACTGACGTTTTATTGAGATCATAAATCAGGACGATCAACGTGACTATGGGAATACTATTTGAGGGTCGTTATTCATTCGGTTATACAGTGAACGATCCCAATATGTTACTCATGAAAACCAATCAAACTTATAGTCTGTTTTTGCACAAAAAAGAAACAACAAATATGTATAGTGAAAAACAAAAGGAACATTGATGTTTTGTTTACAAAGGCCCGTAAGATATACATTAAAAATAATCAAGCTGACTGGGCAACATAATTACATGAAAGCGAAAAATATTTCGTTAGCAACATTGCCTTTGATTTCGGACAGCAACCTTTTTTATTCAGCAATTTGCTTGGGATCCTTTTTAATTTAAAGTTGGCAGAAGAAAGATTTTCCTATTTATTTATGTTTTTCGATTCAATGCGTACTTTCCATCTTTGTGTAGTGTGACGACGTTAAAAGCCGAAACACTGATTAATTAGGCCTGATTAGAACTCCTTTTGTTAGAATCCAATCACGTTTAATACCGTTGTGTTGAATCTGATAGATGTATTGGAATTAATATGCATTGAAGCCTAATAGGTTTATCTTAAACAAATAAATAACATTGGGAGCCGCGACTTGGTATAGGTAATTTGGTTTTTCGTTTTCATATCACATTATTACGTTGGTGTAGTGCGGCATATTATTTGTTTAACAACTATACTTGAAAGGCATTTTTAATTTTCATTAATATAACATTTTAAAATAGCAGAGCATACTAAAAATTATAAATTTTACTCCATGGAGCAGTAACACGAAAAATACTAAGGATCTATTTCAAATTCGAGGAAAAATGCCATTAGAATAACGGACATACAATCAAATGACAGATAAAACGCTCACAACGCAAAAGGCAGTTATCTGCACTTTTTATAGTAATAAGCTCTTTGACGCGTTTCCATTCACCGTAGATCGTTTTCAAAGAAAATTCTAATCAAATAGCGAGAGAAAAAAGGAATCCTCTCGGTGAAGTACGTTGTTATCTATAGTTGTAGGTAAGTAAAGTTTAATTTGAAGAAGTTAATTAATTATAAGTGTACTGTTTTCAAGCAACTTTTAAGTGAGAAGGAAACATTTTACGCTCTTGAAGGACGGCCTGACAATTTGTTACCGCTAGACGTTAGCATTATGTTGTATTGTATTTTCACTTATATAGTATGTATAAATGTGGTTGCTTGAGATTTTTTTTCAATTGCAATCAGAACAAAATTTGTAAATTGTTTTTATTAATATTATTAAAGTTTATTTTTTATTATATTTATACTATTTTCATCTTAATTATATTAATAAAAATAATCTTTAGAAAAGAAACGTAATATAAAATGTTTTACCTAAAAGTAGATTTATAAAAGTACAAACTCCTCGAAAACAATGTACCATAATGGTCGAGCACGTTTATAAACTTGGCTAGAGTAGACACAGTAATGGATAACATCTGAGTGTGATTTAGTAGCTGCAGTGCACCCGACGACAGGAAACTTGTCGCGAAAATACCATCGGACGAGAAACGCAGTGTCATAGCTGATGACGAATGACGCAGCCTGAATGGGGAACATCATAATTAATTAGTCCACTTCCTCGTCGTGAATAATACTAGGCTTATCTTAGATCTCGACTAGATTACGATGCTCGCTACGGACATGATAAGAATTGGAAATACGTTATGAATTTGAAAAGGTTCTTATATTAAATCTCTAGATTTTGCCTGCGGCTCCGTTGGCGTAAATGTAGGTTATGTCAATTCTCTAACGCTCTAGAACAGTACTATTTTCTGGATAAAAGGTATCCTATGTTAATTACTGTACCCCCTGCGAAATTACATGATGATCGATCGAGTAGTTCAAGTGTGAAAGCTTATCAAACAAACTCACATTCAGATTTATAATACTAGTAAGGATTTTATAACATTTATTAATTATCGAGATTAAAAGAAAAACAGTTATTTAAATTTAGTCTACTTAAGCGCTTGGTTCGTTTATGCGCTAAAAGGTGCGCGTAAGACGCATGCGACAAACGCATTCCGCGTTTTCGTCGCTCAAGACAACGCGCGCTTTAAGCTGGGATTGAAGCTGCGATCAACGCAAAATCTAAAACGTAGTAATACTATAAGTACCTAATTACTTATCTATACGATTATTTTAAAGAAGAAAGATTTATTTAATGTTTTTGTAAGAGTAACTCAAAACGCCACCGATTTTAAAATTCTTTTACCATTAGAATCACCGTGTAACATCGGCTATTTTATATTTAAATGTACTATTACTAACATAATCTAATCTACTTTTACGCGAGCGAAGTCGCGGGCAATGCTAGTATGGAATAAAATAGTATGCGGGAATGGCAATGCTGCAATGCACCGTATGACGCATAAACGAACCGACCGCTTCAGCACAAAGAATAGGAGACTCTCGTTTCTTCAATGGAATATATGTGTGAGGTAAAATCTGGTTCGATTGCTAGGTAATAAGAAAATTCTCAGTACCAACACGGATTCTCGGACTATATTCGCACATAGCGGGTGAAATATGTATGTATTCAACCACATGTAATCATTCAGATGTAATCGAATATTAATAATACAAGTGTATTTATTATTATTTGCACCGATTACTTTTCATTAAGACGTACGGATTAAAAGACAACACAAATAAAGATCGGCAGCTTAATTACAACTAATTCTACCAGTGTGTGGATTTACTTCAGCAGAGGAAAATGTCGCGAGAAAATAGGATGCGATTGTGCAGACAGGATGTCAGGACATGCTTTTACTTTTTATCAGATTAATTGGTTTTCATATTAGAAATAAACATACTATCGTAACTAATATTATGATAGCGAATGTGAGTTTGTTTGTTACGTTTACACGCCTTAATTACTTGACCGCTAATACGCTAACATACGAAATTTCATAATGATTATGAAATTTCGTATGTTAGCGTATAGAAAAGGACATAGGGTATTTTTTACCCAGAAAAAGTACTGTTCATGTGCAATTGAAGCCGTGGGCGAATATTAGTAATGTGGAACAAATACTATATTTATGGAAAATATAGACTTTAACATTAACCATCCTTTTGATAGACTAATTAGGGAATGAGCGCTTGGATTAAGCCCGTTATTCTACTTTAATCAGCTTACCTTCGAGTTGAATGAACGGAGTGGTCAGAAAAAGCGACAGTTGCTGGAATAATACAGTAAGGCGCCGGCTCCACTGCGGGCGGTCTAGCGGTCAGAGTTCCGAGTTTTGCGTTCAGCGTTCACTGTCATGTATGCGGTGTCTTAGAATCCTACACACACAAAAGCAGTCAGACCGCGGCGGTCAAAGAGAACGCATGTTCTATTGGAGTTTAATTTTTTTTCAAAAGCGGTAACTATGTCCCACGAAATTGAAAAGTTTATTGAATTAGTGCGAGACAAACGTACTGAACTCCAGATTTCTAGACCGCTCGCTGTGTGGGCAACTGTGAACGCTGAACGCAGAATGCAGACCGCCGGGCGATGTGTTCGGCGCTTTAGAGTGGCAATCGCGCTATGGTAAACTTAAAGAGCGACAACTGGACCTACTGCACTAGGCCTGAAACAGGTGGTTGCAATAGAGAGCTTTCATCTTTATGCATTCAGTCTATAAGCTTATAGATAGGTATTGCGAATAGAGTCTTGTTTTCGATAGTGGATAACAATAATGACCGGATAGATTGATTGAGATACTGTTAATAACACAACAGAAAAGATAATTGGCAACCCGACGAGGGTACCGGCACATCTAAAGTTATTTATAATTGACATGACATCTTAAAATGTTCCGTTTCGATTTCTGTGTCCAGAGGATCACATTTTCAAATAAGAAAACAGATCATATGCTTTGTTTCTTTTAAAAAAGTTTTTCAATTATATAGCGTAGTTTTAATTAGTCCCATATCCACTATTATTGCGCCAAGTTTTGCAAGTTTTATGTCCGCACAACAAACTTTTGTGCGATCAACGGATAGTTTCTTCGAATTTGAACGTGCCTAGTATGTTTTGTTTTTATAATGGCTTTGAAAAGGTCCTCGAGATATAGCGATATATGAAAAAAGAAAATAAATAAGAATATTTTTTTATTAGGTATAAATCATGACCCTTGGAACAAGAGCATACTTTTCTATTAGTCGCGGTGATATATGGCCTGTTTTGTTCCAATGCAAAATGTTAGAACATTTTAATATGTCCCAAATGCACTGTAACACAATTCATACGGTGCGCTAGGAACAGCCTCGCTCAAGGATAAAGTTTTATGCTTCAGCCACTTTTAAAAGAGTTTTCTCTTAAAAATCTATTGTGTGCATCCGCATGAGATATGATCCCCTTTTTATGACGTGAATTAATGTGGACTAAAGTAGGTGAAAGTAATAAATGGAGTGAAATATGAGTTTATGGCGGATAACAAAGCTTTGGTGCTTTGTAGCTTCCACGCCTTATCCTGAATAGTTTTAGGAAATTGTATAGTATGTTATATATCTTAATATACTAGATATTAAGATTTATTTTATAAGCAGTTCCTATGCCGTAGAATGTTAATTATAGCAGAAGAAAAAGACTATACATGGAGCAGAATTTGAACCTACGACCTGAACAAACCGTGTCGTTTCTGATTGCCTTCTTCTATTGTTATAACTTATAGTTTGTAGTACTAGTAGCAGTTTACCGATGACAAGTTTTAAAATTATATTTACAGTTATAACTTTTTCAGTAGGTATATAGTAAATTACGAGCATGTTTTACTGTTTGAAATGTTGTGACTTAAATGGTATTTAATATCGCCATATGATAAAGCTTCGTGTTTTTAATATCTAACTTATAGGTGTCTTAATAATCGAACTATGCTTTATACTGTGGTACAGTCAGCTTCATAAGTCGATTATCACTTCCGAGATTTTGAAGCGGTCTATCATACACAATAGTGGCAATTTATCATCTTTTACAGAATTAACAGTTAAATGATAGCTTTTTATTCATAATTTATAACTATTGGAGAATAATAAATAGATTTTAATTCATAAAATACTGTTACAAAATTGTGTAATGTTCAGCGACTTACGTACCTGACCGTACTTATATAGACGCAAGTAGTTGGCGCACGTCTGTTGTTTTCAAGATGCATAGAACCCGCGCAAGTATCTCGCGCATGTTGCCCGCGTTCTTTTTCGAGAAACATTTCCATGATATTTTACATTATAAAAACAGTACCAACATTGCGTGAAATGTCATATTTTTAGTCCACTGTGGTGGTAGTATGATCCATCCACGTTGATGAAAATGGATTATTATATACCGCAATGCATCAACATTCTTACTTTAAACTGTATTTTTGATGTGCATACAATGGCGAAAAAATAAATTTTAATTAATGGCGTTATAACTGTAATTGGCTAGACCCAAAAATATTTGCATAAAATACAGATAAATATTCACGAAAATATAGGCAGCGATAGCCTAGTAGGTAACCGTTGGACTGCCACGCAGAGGTCTCGATTTCGAGCCCAAGGCGCGCATCTCTGACTTTTTGAAGTTATATGCGTATTAAATAGTTAATTATCGCTTGCTTTAACGGCGAAGGAAAACATCGTGAAGAAATGTCTGATTCCCCATAATGTTCTCAAAGATATGTGAAGTCTGCCAACCCGCACTGGGCCAGCGTGGTGGACTATGGCCTAACCATTCTCATACTGAGAAGAGGCCCGTGCCTAGCAGTGGGACAGTTTAATACAGGTCTGATATTATGTTTTTTTTTTTTGACGAAAATAAATACAAGTTTGTAATTAGACAGTCAAAGGAAGAACTGATGTAACTATTAACTCCAAAAAAAATATTTTATAAGCTACTAGCTATTAACCCAAGCTTCGAATGCATTTATTCGATTTAGATTTAAGGATAAATATGGACTTTAATGCCAGGCAGAGTATAGTTAACTTAGACCAAATTTGGAACCGAGTTATTTCAGTTGAAACGTCTGCCTTGAATTACCATTTTTTGTCATAATTATTGTACCACTCAACCTTATGAAAATACAATAATAACGATTCGAAAACTACCACTGTGTCATGTCATTCATATGAAGAGTGCCCATTGACCCAAGCTAAGCGCGCAATAAACCAAAAAATCTTTGCCGAACAAAAAAGCTTACTTGATATATTGGACGATTTTGGTTCCCTACGGCACGAGGTCGGATTTATGTATATCTACTGTCCACAAGCTTTTGCGGCTTTATTTATATGAGGTATCACATTACATTGATGGATGAGTGCCTTTAATGGATAGCGTTAATGCGAAGATCACCAACATCAGCGATTTACAAGTAAATAAACGGACAAAGTGCCTCCGTGATGTTTGTAATTTTTTTTTTACGATGGACGTTGGCGAATGACTTGAGAATTACATAAAGAAAAACACTCAACGAAAGCTAATATATAAAAATGACACAATAACTTCTTGGTACGTGTAATATGTCAGTTTATGTTGGTGACATAGATTATCTAGTTATTTGTGGATTAAATAACACTAGCGGTCGCCTAGTGCTCGAAATTCGACCAAAGTTTGTCTGTAAGATATTGCTGATATATTATGTCCTTATATATTCATATAATTATGTAACCATAGTTACGCGCTTCAACTGCGTGTGTCAAATGCATGGTTGTGTGTGTAGTATTTTTTTATTAATTTAATGTATTTCTAATGCATATTTTATATAAATATTAGGATTCGCCCCTCCTTCTCCATATAAACTTTAACTGTGCCAAATTTCATACTCCGCCGGCCGCGCAATTTTCGTAAAAAGGGGTACAAAGTTTTTGCTTCACGTATTAATATATAGATATATTTACAACTGACATGTATTCTTATACATATGTTTGTTGTTCTTTTTTCAGACGACAGCTGTACGTAGAAACAGTTTTTATTATTTAATACCGTTACGAAGTATTATATACACTACTACTGGTATAAAAAACCGAAATAACGCATCTAGCCTATATTGTCAAGCATATTCATACAACTATTGCAGATCACTTAACCGAAACTACAACACTCAGCGCATTATTAGCGGTGATAGTTTAACAACTATCCCGTTCGTACAGTCGATATTCACCAGATCAGAATCGGGTGAGGATAATAATATGATAGTGCAGTATAGCGGCAAAGACGATATATTAATAAATACAGATCAGTAGCGATACAAAGCTAAATATCTACTGCGTGAGTGGTTTAAAAAAGTGAGTGGGCCTTAATTAATTATTAATTTAAGGTGTAGAATATGATTCAGTTAATACCAGTATTTGAAGTAATCTGGATTACTTTGTATAGAAATACAAAGTAGTCAAATCATTAACAAATAGATATTATTTGGAACATAGACAAATCACAAAACTTATTGATAAATAATACACATACAATATATTTCAAAATTGACATTGAAACGTCAAATATCTATTCCAAACTTACTATGCGATACATTTTCGTTAGATATTCTGTTTTAATCTTTTATCTATCCATTTTTCAAGCCAAGAAACGATAGCGATTTATAAACAGCTGTCAGCCATTCATGCGTCGCATGGATAACCACATTGATTGTTCAATCTCTACAATTCCTTTTAACCAGAAGCCTCTCAAATAAGTACATATCCTGTAACTTGTCACATTGAGGAAAAAGGGTTTCTGACAGCGTCCTTTATAAACTCGCCAAATAACGAGGAAAAAGTGGACAATTTTGTTCTCTCGCAGCTTTTAAAAACCGGGTGGGCAGCTCCTTAATGTTATTATAATACTTTTTTCTTTCCATTCACGTTTTCGAGACCTTTTGTTTTACATATTGCCGAGGCAATTTTGAAAGCATTTTTTGAATAAATCTCATTTTATTTTGAAAGCATTAATTTAGTTATACTCGCGTCATATTTTACTTTTAAATTATGTAAATACAATTTTATAACAGCTAGCTTTATAATAATAAAAGAAATAATTAGTAATAATAAAAAAAATATACATAAAATGGAAAATTATAACGAAATAACAAGGTATAGAACCGTTAAAGCACAAGAAAAACATAGACGTCGATCCAATCTGGCATCTACATGCAAAAATTGTACTAAGCTGCTTCATTTCTGAATTCGTGTCGCTCATAGCCAGTTGCACTCACTGATCGGTAAACGATTAGCGAGGTTAAGCAACGTTGGGTGCGGTCAGACTATAGATGGGTGACCGCTTAGTGGTATTTCATCTGAGCGTCTCCGTGCACGGCACGTAAAAAGTCAGTCCCGGTTGTTGTCAAATTGACAGCAGTCGTTAAGGCATGTCAGAGGCCTACGGGCGCTTTGAACAACTCTTGACAACAGGTTGGCCACTAACCACATGAAAAGAAGAAGAAGATTTCTGATATAATATTGTCTTCTGTTCACGCGAATGTTATTCATTGAAATTAAACTACTATATACGAATTTTATCGCGTTGTTTATTTGACACTTTATTACAAAATTTTGAAAAACTCTTACACTACTATTACTATTAAACTTTACTAATTTTTAAGCTAATTAAATTATTGAAACTATTTATACTATTATACTATTTATATTTATGTTCACACTTTCCCCGACGTTACGGTTGCTTTTCAGCAGCCATGGTCACGGGGAGACTAAGATGGTAGTTGTCCCAATGTTTCTGATTTCAAACTAAGGCGGTGTTTTATTACTCGACTAGGATATTTGGCATTAATATTTTCCATGCATGACATAAATAACATATGACATATTGGTACAAAATTTTAAATAGGTACAGTAAATAGACAAGCCTACTGCACGGACGGTGAAGTGATTTAGGTTGTCGCCACGCCATGACCATTGCACCGATCCGAACGGACACTATTTGTAATACATAGATGGTATGTATTACAAATAGTCTCCGTTGTTTCAACGTTTGTTAAGTCGCCAGCGATACAGGATCTGTTACTAGCACCTTTAAAAAAGAGTCGTCTTAACAACATTCTTAGCCAAAGATCTTAAGAGTAAGTATATTTATTTATTTCACCATATGATCTTTACAGGTGACTCTCCTAATACAATAGTGGTGTAGTGATTAAAAGAAAATATAGAAAACAAAAATAAACTTATAGAAAAAATTATAAATACAATAAAAACCCGAAATTAAATAAATTAATAACAACTCGATGGCGTAGTGGTTAGTATAACCGCCTGCCACGCATGAGATCGCAGGTTCGATTCCCGCACAAGTCAAACATTTGTGTGCATGAACATGGATGTTTGGCCTGGTCTGGGTGTTTCTATGTATAATATGTATGTATTTACACAAAAAAAGTATATATTATGTATGTTTATCCATTGTCTAAGCTCTGCTTAGTTTGGGCTAGATGGTGTTGTGTGTATGTGATAAAATATTATTATTATAGAATCTTATCTAAATTCCTTATTCACAACAAAACGCTATATAAAGTACATTTGACATCAAAATCACCGTAATCAGGTATCTGTCGTATCAATTGGAATGAAAGCATGACGGTCTACCGCATACGGGCCATGTTAACCCAAAGCTTTATAACTAAGGCAAGCTATTTGTCAGGTACAAGCAAATATTCCGCGAATTCGGCGGGCACGCACGTAACAAGGTCATCACGTATTGTGTTCAACATGGGAACGCTCTTTACCTGATGAAATAATTTGTATAAACGAATATTTTGGCTGTTTGTTTGTTCTAGTGAGCTTTTGAAATTATAATTTCATTCATTTGTGTGCGTGTTTTGATTACGCCGTGTACGTCCAGTTGATTTATTTAGTGCCCGTGTAATGTGTACGGTGAAAACAAGGCATTGTATTTTTTAGAATTTGAGGGTTGTTTGTATGTAATTAATTAACACTTTGTGATTGCAACGTAAAAAGTTTTTCTTTTGAATAACAAAACATTAGGCTGCTAAAAGTATATTTCATTCAGTGTATTAGGGATCTATGGAGAGTAATACTACTTACCTGTATTGTTAATAACGCTCATCAAACAGGTTTGTGTCGACTGAAATTGACAGTCTATATACCCTTATGATAATTAAAAAGAATAAGTGGAATTATTTTGTCAATTCTTTCTTCATATATGTATATTTCTGATTCATTTTTTTTTTTCATTTATCATTTATTTCGGGCTGCATAGGCCCGTAGATAAATACCTTAACCTAAATTTACATATTAGAAAATTTTATAATACATACACACAACACCATCTAGCCCAAACTAAGCAGAGCTTGTACTATGGGTACTAGACAATGGATAAACATACATATATATACTTTTTTTTTTTTTTCTAAATTTTCACAAGTCAACATTCGGCTTTCTCCGTGGGATTGGTCCCAAACAAGTACGCGGAAGATACTAAATTACCAACATGAACTCACTCCTAATACAAGCATTCTAGCTTATCTGGAGAAATAAAAACTACTGGTAATTTGTAAATCGAATTGATAGTAAGCGCTTAACCCGTCAACTGTCGAGCGGTCATACGTTTGTCCGCAAAAATGAGTCACTAAAAAAAAAACAGACAAACGTATTTCCGCTCCACACTTGACGCGTTAATGAGTCAAGTGTCGAGCGGACATACGTTTGACCGTTTGTGTATTGTTTGCACAATGAATATTTTATTTTTTTGTCCGTATTTCCCCTTGTCGCTCAAGAAGTTAAAAAAAAGGATCAAGAAGGATTACTTTTTACCTTTCTCATAAAACAATATATAGCATAAGCGATGCAATTATTCAGCAATGCACAATAAATATACCGACACACCACTTATGCAGTAGCAATTCACTTCTCAGTGCACAAGTTCCATATATCGGGATATTGTTAAAGAGTCATTGAAATGAATACGTTGGAGCGTAACAGAAAATATTTCACATCGTTAAAAGTTACCGCGTCCTCTTCACACCGCATAAGCACGTCCGTCTATAATTCCGGTTCGGACTTTCAATAAATATTGTCCTCTAGCGTGTGCATACGTTACAATAAATAACTTAATCGTATCGTTCGATTTAAAATTATCAAAAACGTAAGTATTGAACAAAAGTTTCTAGTATCAAAGAATAGAAGGTCGTTTGAGTTGAATAAAATAGGCTCAGACTTGACACTAGCTTTCTTAATCCATTGTGGTCAATAAAGCGTGTATAGTATATTTAAACATATGTGTATAATATTCCTATAGGTATAGTAAATATTAGTGTCTGGTATAAACTATATGATCACATTTCTCTAACAGTTTGCAAATTTTATAGAGCTCTTAATGTATAACTATATTAATAACATTATGTAAGGGTCAACCAGTGAACTATAAAATATATTTTGATAGGTACAATTTGAGACGATTATGAAACCCTCATAAAATTAATCTGGCTTGCTATATTCGAGACCAATGTTACGGAAATGAGATCTCTCGACGACAAATCCAAACAAAATTAATGTTTAATTTATTTACTTGAATGATCCGATAATCATTTAAATTACTTAATCAATTATTTAATAATAATAATATATTAACATCTGTTATATGAAGCAAATTTCTCTCACTAGTCTATTTCTTACTTATTTATTTTAAAATGTTTTAGTGTAACTCTATAGCCTAACATATTTTTATTTTTTTAACTATTATACTTTCTTCGATGTTTTGTTTGCTTTTCACCAGTGATGAGGAGGGGAGACTAAGGTGACGTAAGTTTTAAACAAAAGGTGTCAAGTTATTCAAAAGTACCTACCCATTCATTAATTTATTATATATGTTTCTATGTACATATACGGTAAATATCACGAGCAATGTGGCGGTGGTTTAAAATGTTACAATTAATAGCTTACCTAAATCAACCTTTAAAAATATACTGCCATGCTAAACTGCTCTCTCTAGAAAACTATTAAACGATCAGCAATTCCAGCAGCGCTCTAAAATTTCTATTTGCTTCATAAATGATTGATTGTTCAGTGAAAATAAACTAAAACGTCGACACGAGGGCGCGCTACGCCAGGAATTTTCACTACATTTTTCCAGTCATTTAAAATGTTTCTCTAAAGTTACAACTGTATGGGAACGTTTTAAAAGTTCCTTATACAAGTAATAAAGAAACTTCACGTTTGTATTAGTCGATAAATAAAAACTTGCATTGTATTGTAGGAGAGGAACAATAAAAGTTTTAAAACCTACTTGATTATGTTTCACATACTGTTACACTTAGTAAGCTAGATCACTATGTATGTTACGAGTGTGGTCATAATATACGTATTTTATTACATAGAAGCTAAATTTATTTCGAAATAAACATTGCTATTACATTGAACAATGCGTTGTTATTGCCAAATATACACTGACAAAATATGTACCTACCTATTACTATAATGTCATTTTAGATGTAGTGTTTGATCTGGCAGAAGATTTTCTATCAAGAAATAGCATCTTTTCAAGCAGAAACCTTCAGAAAGCACGTAAAACCATGGGTCCCGACTGACATGATTGTTTAAGACTGTCAATGTGTAGTTAGCCCTCCTTAAATATCCTAAAAACTTGTCTAATCCCAGAATATAACCCTTTTTTACGGAGATTGGTTACGAAGATTGGTTGTGAGATCGGATGGCATCCGCTTCGAAGATAAAACCAATATTGAGAAGTATCTGGTGCCACTTGGAACCAACCGCAATATGCTTTGGAATGATAAGCTAAGAAGATTCGAATATGCATATTTTAAGCAACAAATTACTATGTATATATATGGTAGCTCTCCCAAATATGATACGTATGTGCGAATGTTTAAGTTAACCTATTGAAGCGCAGTGGCACACCGGCGACCAGTTAATAATATAACAGGCTTTTAAATTCGTTTTAAATTTCTTTATCCCAATAAATCAAATTGCAGCGTTTCGCATTTTCCGAAATAATCATCATTAAAAGTTGCAGCGTATTACATGATACTTTATCTATACATATGAATTATTATCCATGAAGGAATATTGGCATGATATAACGAAAAACAATAAATAGAATCATAATACAGCAATGCAGATATTATCTAAAATCTTTTGAGATAGAGATGGGACACACTAAAGTTTACTGCAGTTATCTTCGTTTTATAGTTATATCGAAATGCCGAAGCTTCTAGCATTTCCTTTAAAAGGATCATGAATTTCTACCGTTCCTTTTTACATAACGTTCTAAAAAGGAACGGTAGAAATTCATGATCCTTTAGGACAAGGACAAACAAATCAATAGTGCTAATATAAAAGTAACAATTCTAATAATAGTAATTTAAATTCTTACCGCCACCCATTTTTCAAAAAAAGCATTTAAAATAACTTTAGAAAACTTTTATCATTAATTTTATCCGATAAGACTGGGAGACAACTGAAGAGTAATTTACTACACTAAAAAAAACTTAATTAAAAGTGAGATTCAAGGTTTTTTTGTCGTCGCCACAGAGGAGTTTATGGAGTATTAAAGTATCAAGACGTTCAAGCTATTACGAGTTGCCTTCGAGTTTGTAAAAGCTCCGCTTGAATAAAATGTGAACTAGATTTTACAGAATTTCAAATCGTTTGACTCTGACCTACAAAAGAGAGCAAGCTTCAGTTTACAATCAGACAGTGTAACGCCATAACATTTAGAATAATGTCCGTATATTAACTAGATTCCAGTGCGAGTAGCCCTAAAATGACTGACAAGATTATGTAGGCCTCAAAGTGATGCGATGGAGCAGCGTAATTATTAAAGCTGGTTTGGTAATGGAACTATTATTACGGTATTTACATGTGTGTGTAGCATATCCATGTATGTAACATACGTATATAAAGTGAAAAAGAGAAAGAAATGTATTATGTGTCATCATAATATGTCTTCTGCACAGATAAGAATGCACAATACCCGTCTTTCGAGATGTATGGAGTGTGCTTATTTGATATCTACCGGGCAAAGAGCCAGTTTCTATGATGTATTGAAAATTGCTAACAGGAAAGCTAATTATATTCCTCGATCTGTAGGTATATCAAGCTCATTGATGAAACCACCAAGCACACACAGTCAGACACACATAGTTACACACAGATAAAACGAGTTACCCATTTTATTTTCCTGTATTAAGGCGAAGAGAGAGTGAGATGTAACGAGAACGAGGTGTTTCGATACTCCTTTATATCTTATACAGCGTGTAATAAAAAGTTGTGGTAATATTTTAAGGCCCTAATATATATCTGATACACGAGCTACATGCCGTATGTCTGGACCGGAAAATAATTAAAATTTTATGACAATTTCAAACATGTTATTTATTTATTATTATAACATCGAAAGTAACGCACGCATCACTATAAAAATTACGCCTGGTCATTTTCAGCTTTACGGAGATCACACGAGTCAGCTTTTAGCGTAAATCGACTAAACTGTATGCTATTGATAAGTTGATAAAAATAAATTGCTAGGTCTTAGTGAAAATAATGTCGACAGATTTATTTGTCGCGGCTTGCTAGTTTTATATAGGGCTTTATTATGCGAGTTATATAATTATACAAAGCTTTATTATGTACATTTAAATATGACCACACCTTTCTGTTATACGCTGTATATAGGTATAGTATCTTGATGTTATGTTTGTAGGTGCCAAATGCTTGGATGCAAAATGCTTGCATGGAATTATTTAAAATACATGAAATATCAAGGCGGACATTGGTGAGTCGAATTCTTCTAGTACCATAGACAGCACAGATATTGTAATAGTTCGTAGCTTTCTACTGCATGTCCAATTGTAACGAAAAGTATGACAAATATTGGATTTTTAATGTAAAATTTATTTATGCTCGCTATTTTGTAATTCTTGCACATACATATTTTATTTCACTTGCCCAGCGTGTTAAAGCCTTCAAGTCACATTGATATTTATAAATTGTACATACATATAGTAGCAGGATTAAGTTTAGTCATCAATAACACAAAGAAAATCCTTAAAGTACTTAAAACAACATCAACACATCGCATTATTTTTGTCTTGTGTGGTAAGTAAAAACGAAATAACAGTAAGGTGGTGCATTTATACTAAAGCGCCATTAGTTCAGTCACATTATATTGTCGAAATATACTCGCAGTTTACCTGTTCGAATAACGTTCCACGTTTCATTTACACAAAGCTATAACTTACATGAGCCAAGTAAACACAAAATGTAGATTCGTGTTCGTATATTATAATTACGTTACCTTGAAGTTTTTCTTCATTAAATTATTCTTGGCTTGGTTAGTAGAGAAACTTCGAAGGCAAATATTTGATTTCCTGATTTCATCAGGTAAAGGTTGAAATAAGTTTGTAATAAGAAAACTGGAAGTAGTGAGGTGTCAAGTAACTTGGCAAGTTCAAACTTGACTTCGTTTAGATATTAATGTTCTGTTCTATATTACAACAGTAGTTCATTCAAGTTGTAGATTAGTTACTATATGTGATGTATGTATGCAGTGGGTTAGACAGGTAGTCACGTAAAGATAATACATATTTTGGTGTTTCGCCAGTTGACTTTTTAATTTTGTATGAACTACCTCACAATTTCTATATAATATATTCAATATTGTCATGCTTCTAAATGTGTTTGTTTATAAACAAAAGGCTATATAAATGCATGATGATGGTAATCTAACACATCTATACATCTATACAAATAAATAAAATTGAAGTGTCTGTTTGTAAGGTCAAAATAACAGCTTTTTATCTAATGCATATGAAAGTATATAAGGTACCTATACGAAAACATATATTTTTAAAATTTATGTCTGTCTGTCTGTTTGTTCAGGCTAATCTCTGAAACGGCTGAACCGATTTTGACGGAACTTTCACTGGCAGATAGCTGATGTTATAAGGAGTAACATAGACTACTTTGATTTTATAAAAAAAATAGGGTTCCGCGGAGACAAACACTTTTTAGTTAAAATCTACGCGGACGAAGTCGCAGGTAACAGCTAGTCGTTAATAAAAGTCAGAGGATGTTACTAGCTTCTATAGAATTTCGTATATCAGCTAATGCCAGTTGATAAAGATAACATATTTCAAAGTCAAGTTTTTATTTTTATAAGCATTAAAATTCTGAACTGTTTTTCTGATATTAGCTATAGCCGTAAGACCCGAGAGCGTTTTAAATTTAGGGACGTTGCCATTTGTCGCACTGAAGAACAAAGCTTCCCCTTTAACGTTCAATAGAAATAATTGAATCCCTCTGTTCCTCCTTCGTGGTGGCCCACATACACGCAATAAACATTTAAAGGTCACTCTCAAGTCAACTGACGCGTATAAACTCCAATACCAAGTTCGAGCCCGACATCGGAAATGCTAAGCTTTTAATCAATGGGATTAAGCGTTAGTAAACTTGGAGGAATGCGAATCGGAGCGGATTGGTGGAGCCATTTGTCAGCAGGGACGAAAGCAAAATCCACAGCCTCTATTTACAGACCACTCGATCGTTACCTAACGTGAGTGCTTGGTTTCCGAAATAGCGACAACAATAAATCTAAAGTCAGGGCCGGATTTGTAGTGTAAATTAATTCGCGACAAGCGCTAACTTCTAGTGTCTAAACTTTGTAAACGCGCGGAGACTAGCTTTATACGATTTATGTAAGCATAGGAAATGATTATACAGTAGAGCATTAGAGTCTACGCTAAATGGAGTAGAAGTGTTGAAACCCGCTTTGTGCATTCGCTGTAATTTTCAGAAGAGCACATTTGCACTTTAACGTTATATTAATTGTTATCTTGTGTGTTCATTAGTAGTACGACATGTTTATTTTTATTAAATTAGGTTAATTATGAATAACTAGCTATAAAAATAACTACACAAATACATTTTATGACATATTCAGTACACATATACATATAAATCAACAATAAAACTTAAACTATAAAACGAAGCTACCGTTCTTGTGTAACGTCTCTTTGGCAATATAAAATATTGTCAGGAAAGGTGAATAAGTATTCTTAAAAAAGTATGAAAGAATATTTATGGGTGCTGTACTATTTACGAGATTGTTAAAATAACGAATAAAAGTAAATAGTTTTAATTTAACTAAGTTTCTTTAGTAAATCTATCATTCTTTGTATCGGTTATATAACATACATCCTTATATATTTCTATTACTTTAAACGTATTACTACTTATGCGGAGGGTATCGAGATATACTTTGCTATCTAAGGGTTCAAGCCAAGAGGAGGATCGTCAACATAAATAACATAAAACGTGTCATTTTTGAAAAGACAGGATATCCTTCTCCTATCGACATGTTTACGTGGGTTTTATCACGAATGGTGTGATAAAACATCAGTGCTAGATTTATGGATGATCTTCTGACGTGCTAAAATATTTCAATGCGCACCACATTTTTATAGAAGCCATAAATAATGCAGATCCGATTTCTCAAAATATAAATTTCTTGAAACGTTTTAATGTTAAGGTAGTATTAAATTTCGTTGAGTGTTTTTCGAGTTTCACCTTGACAGATGTAGGAAACATGCCAAACTTGTAAAATAACGACCTGCATTAATTCAATGTTATGCGGGGTACATTCGCATCGCTGTAGTTTAATGATTCTCTCTCCTCGATTTAATTTGAAGGAGTAACAAAGATATGTAAATAGTTTTTGTAGGAAACTCATTTTCATTACGGCAGCCTAGACGGTTGGTACAGTGAATTTATAATGAAGGCCATATCTACATCGTAAAAAAGAACACTGTGCTTACATATATTTAAAACCCCTAGCGCATGCAGACGTGAGGAATAACTCACACACACAAAAAAAGGTGCTAATTAATAACAAATAGACCTACCGAGCTTAGAAAAATACTCATTTATGCCTTTTAGCCTACAAGGCAACCGTTGGACTGCTGCAAAAAGGTCTCGAGTTCGAACCCAAGGCGCGCATCTCTGACTTTTCGAAGTTATATGCGTATTAAATAGTTAATTATCGCTTGCTTTAACGGTGAAGGAAAACATCGTGAGGAAACCTGCATGTCTGAGAGTTCTCCATAATGTTCTCGAAGATATGTGAAGTCTACCAACCCGCATTAGGCCAGCGTGGTGGATTATGACCTAACCCTTCTTACACTGAGAAGAGGCCCGTGCCCAGTAGTTGGACAGTTTAATACAGGGCTGATATTATTATTATGATGGAGGGATACGAGTAACACAAAAGAATACTAGGAAATTGTAAAACAGAATAAATGACTATCCATACTCAACAGCTCCTATAATTCTGCTTATTACATTCATCGTGATTATATATGTACATAGTACACTGGAAACCAATATAAAATTTGATTTTGATATGTACGAATATTAAAAAGCTGAAATTATTCCACCATCCGACAATATAGGCTGTTTTCAATCATCGTTAACCACAAATTAGCGTTACCAACGAATTTGTGGTTGCCATAAAGCGAAGTTTGCTACTGTTCAACTCTTGCCAGAAACTGACGCGATCATAATAGCGTTTCATGTTTTGTAATTACTGCTAATGTATGTCGGATAGATTCGTTTGGATAATGGAAGTGGAACCGCCGAATTTAGGTGTGCTTTGTTATCCTATCCGTGTCATTATTGGTGTATGTGTTTTATAGTAAATGAGTAATAAGTAAATTGAATGTAAACGTTGAGTGTATAATTTACTTGGTAAAATATTTGAGTATGACCCAATTATATTAACGTGTTTAATTATTTATCATAATTATGGACTGACCCAATTATCATTTTATCTATATATACTGCATTTTTATCGAATGTGTGTTAACTGTGTGGTGATGAGAGGACCACGACTGTATTCTTGAAGAAAACATGCCAAACATCTTGAGCCCTTGAGAGACTTGAACGTCAAATGTTTGATAATAATATATCTTCCAATAATTTTTTAATGGTGGCAGTAATATTGATGGTAAAGACTTTAGTGTAACTTTTAAATGTCTTTATTTCTTTGGATTGCAAAGGTCCCGCAGTCCATCTGAGGAAGAGTGATATTACATATGGGGTAAATAAGTCAATCAATATTTTAAAACAAATTAAAATGTTTGTGAGTGTCAAATATGCGTGCATTGATTGACATTAATTTACAACTTTCATAATACAGTACAAAAATAATACCGAAATATAACCTGCTCACAAATTAGAAAATGGTAGTTTTATTTTTGGCTTACCAGTTAGCTTTCAATTAAAAACTTGGCTAAAATTATACATTGGAAAATTGTGCCGGAAAATAAGATTGACAATCCTATATTAAAAATATATATAGCATAGTAACAAAGTTACAATATAGCATCCACCATTTTACTACGTAAAAAGAAATTTAGTCCACCAAGGGTATAACGTCATTGACTGTGGCCGTATATATACGGTAAACTGGCATACGTCACTAATCGTTCTTTGGCAATGTATTCGTTGTCCTAAATCCGTCTCTGCTTTATCCGATGAAGTAATCCGAATAATGTCTTCTCGAAGAAACGTTTAGTATGTGACTGTAAACAAAACCGTTACAGATGAAGATAACAAATACTTACAATAAGATACTTACCAGTAAAGATTATGACATTGTTATTGAATGAGAAATTAAAACAAAAGTAAAACAGGATAGGAAATGTAATATTTGTAGTACAAATATTTGTTATATCTACCTTATATTATGCGCTTTATATTTATTTTCATGTATTTTGAAATTAGTTATTATACAACATTCTTTGGCTGAAATGGGACTGAGCTGGTTCTTTTTGTCTGGATCAATGGGCATAAACTGTTACCAATTAGGTGCCACAAGGTAAACATAAAACTTTCAGATAAGATGTAAATGGGGATGGCAAAGTGAATGACGCCTTTGAAAGGAACTGCTGGAGATGGCTAGCATTGCAGCGTTTCGAAAATCCAACGCCCTAGCCCAATATAGCCCAGAAGTAAATTTATTTTCTAGCATAATAATGCTAGAAAATAAATTAACTTATGCACCAATTCCAGTTTCTATGAGAATACTTGAGACTATCTTGACAGAAAAACCTTATAACGTTTTACCCGAACAGTAAATTGGAGCCGAGGAAAACACGGCACTAAAAAGGCAGCACTCAGCAGACATAACTCCTGCAAAACAAGCAAGTACAGAAAGAATACAAATCCTGAATCGTGGGATGTTCATCACTTACTGCATTCAGCTGACTTGATTCGAAGTCACTGTACGCCTCCATGTGTGTATGCATGTTTTAGCCCGTTCAATAGAACCTTCTATACCTATGTGATCTATGTTCTTCCTATACAGAGCCAAATCGACGGAACTAAACTATATTGACACGACAATCAACGATCCAATTGTTTGAGATGTTCGATCCTGGATTTAACCCTACGCCCAGACTTAATACTAAATCATCTTCCATAACGTTCGTGTAGAGAAAATAATATGAAACATCTTGTACAATGTATAAACAGGTAGAGTAACCCTCAACAACTTAAAATATTTACAAGATTCTCACATCAAGTGTCGGGTCGCGGTCTGTAAGGCATAACCCCAACCCGATTACGCAAGGGAACAACACACTTTGTTCCCGAGTGAACCATATTATGTTAAAAGTATAGCGTTCCTTTTAAGATTGACAAAGACGCAGAGAGATATATATTTGTGATATTTAAAGGGTTTTGAACGGCGTGAGTATCGGGTACTGGGTATCTATCCTTTAATAGAATATCAGAATATAGCGTGGCCTAGACGTGTGTCAGTGTACTATTTTAACCAAGCACAATTATTAGATACCGAATATACGATTGTATTGTCAGCGAATATTCAAATGATAGCAGAATTATGACACTAGCGAAGTTTATACATATATTTGTTGGATTTGAAACAATAGAAATAGGTAAATACCTCGATGGCGCAATAGCGGACCTTTGCGCATATACAGGTTGTTTGCTAATTAATGGATAACCTTGAAATGTCTTATAGCAGAACGGATGGCAGCTCAGAAAAAAAAATTAATTAAAAAAAATATTAGAAAAGTGCAATAGCTAGTCATACTTTTGATTCTCTAGCTATTAGCATAATTAGTGTTTAATAATAAAACAACAAAAAACCGATGGAATTCATTCATTTATGGTCGTAAACATGGTAATTCAAAAAAACTCATATCTCAGGTAGTAGTTAGAATAGATATTTTCATTTTTTTTTCTGAACGGCCATCAGTTCTACTATAAGACATTTCAAGGTTATCCATTAATTACCGGACACCCTGTATATGTATATTCGACGTGTGTCTATGTCTGCATATGTAACTAATTATAAGTAAAGTGAAGAAATTTCATATTTACTTATAAAAAATTATTAAAATGTACTTATATCACTAGTAAATTGTCAAATATTGTACTTATTTATAAATAACTAGTTTTCACCCGCGGCTTCGCTCGCTTAAATATAGGTTAGGTTTGCAACAGTTATTTTTTCTGGATGAAAGGTACCCTATGTATACCTCACCTTGTATACCTCAGATGTTCCCGACCTATTTCATTTATTTAAATATGATGATATATACAGCTCTGAACCTTTTGTTGCTAATAAACTATTATTATTATTATTATTATGTCCTATTCTGTACCCATGACAACGTGTATGCAAAATTTCATGTTGATCGGTTGAGTAGTAAAGGCGTGAAAGCGTAACAAACAAACAAACTCATTTTCGCATTTATAATATTAGTTAGGATAAAGTTCTTCTTAAAGGATGAGGATCGTCATAAAAAATGAAAATCGTAGTATCTGCATACACTACCGAGAAACGGGCGTGATTCTGTGTATTGTCATTTTAATTTCAAGTAATTATAACAAATGTATTACTTTATTAATGTAGCACCTATAATACTCAACAAGAGAGCTTTTCAAAGAAATGTTATGTGCTGGCTACAGTTAACAATTTCTGAGAAATGTTCTGTTGAGGAATTATTCACGTACGAATGCACATAATTACACACAATGCGTACATTCTGTCGTCTAATTGGCTCAAAACTTGACAGTATGCGACCACACATAAGTACATTAGCTAATTGGCAACACATTTATGTTACAATATATGCATATAAAACATTCATACGGCCATATAGTTAAGAAAATGGCTAGTAGATAAGTGCTTTTACACAATAGAAGAGTTCATGCAACATAAAACCAATGAATCTGATTATTTATAAATGTTAATATAATGTAATATAATAATAATATAGTTTGCCATTTTGTTACTAATATTTTAATTGTTTTATATAATTATATTTGAATGCCCAATATAGGCAGAATATAGCCTGAACTATTCACCATTGTTAAATCTGGTACCACCTGTATTCTGTGCAAATAAATGTTTCTTTCTTTCTTGTTTCTATACTATATATATTGTAACACCATTACATTATCTTGAAATAGCGAGACTTAATTTTTTTAAGAACCAGTACGCGGAGTAAGTCGTGTGTCGTGTGGCGAATTTTACAAACAATGTACACCAAGAACACCAATATCTAGAACAGCTATTAATTGTAGATCACAAAATTTTTGAAGTGAAAACTTCTTTAGAGGCGTTGTGCATTTTTTTGTGATGGGTAAAAAATGTTAAACTCGCGTCAGGACACGTGACCTGATCGAAAATTCGTAAGACGGAGGGAGAATTGTCATGTTTGTGTACGATAGCGCAATAAATGAATATTGTATTTTACCACATAAATGATAGTACTTTTATACTGATAATTAAAGCAATTCGTGCAAAATTATTCCCTAACCATTCCAAAATATAAAAAATGCACAACGTTAATATTCAAGTTTTCACTTCTGCCGGCACTCCCGGAGTGCAACCCCTTGTTTTTTTTGTCTTACTTGGGAAATTCAAACCACAGCACATCACGTGGCGGCAGTACCTACCGTAGCATCGGCTTAAACCACTGGGCAGTCATTGAAAATTGTAAAAAACTATCCAGAATATAATTAAAATTTCGACGAACTATTACTAATGTACTAAAAATAAATTTCAGCTTTGACTTAGTCAGGTCTGTTGATCTTGTTTAATAATCCAAAGAAGGAACATTCTAGACGTAAAATTAACAAAAGATAAACTGGCAAGCACAAGATTATTAAGTAAAAAACCTTATCCTAATACCGCAAGATTGATGACTGAAATAAATTAATATTGGATAACTAAATTCATTATCCTCTGATCTGGCTTACCGATATTATTAAGTCCTACAAAAACGCTTTTATCTTCTTGAAGATCTTATAATTATTGAGGGGATTTAAGATCTTCTTGATAGCTTTAACCAACGTTCATAAGAGGAGATAAATAGAATTGAAACTTTTTCTAAAGTAAACTGATATCGTAAAATAAGCTGTAAAGGTTTATTAGCTAGACGACTTGGCAAACTTGTTGTAATTAGGTATAATGCGGTGAATCACAGTGTCTTTTCGTATAATCATATTATTACATAATGTCTGACAGAACAAAAAGACAAGACTATTCAATTCGAAATTAATATTGCCTCCTATTTTCCTTCCAAATTTATGAACAGTTACGAATGGAAGGCAGCTTCAATCAGCGAAATGTATTATTCGAATTATATTAAATCGTTAAGTAAAAAGATTAGTACGATTTCTAAAGACTTTGACTAACTTTTCATTGAAATTATTAATTAATCGCTACCGGCAACAAAAAGATTTTACTTTCCAAAGTTTGAGTAAGCAATTTTATGTTAAACAGTACCTGTTTTTAAAGATAAGATACCTATCCCTGGCTGTCCGGCAACTATGTTAATGGATAATGTTAATTTAAAGATATTTGATGAAAGAATATTTATATTTTAGTTGGAGCCAGGTAGAATCAGTGATAAGCGCAGTTAATACGCGGTTTATAGGATTGTGGGGTCAAAGTATTCAATAGGTATAATGACAGGGTTAATAATAAGTGATTCTAATAAGTCCATCTTTGAGATTAGCAAAAATTATTGGACATCCATTTCTTGTTTTAACAAAACAATAAAAATTTACTAAGATTTATAACGCATTAAAGTTCGGACCTGTGATGTCACACTTTTGTTAAATTTGTTCCTACAACTGACGTAACTCGAAATTTAAACGCATTGTATCTTCGTTCTTATTCATTTGTGGGACAAAAGAAAATACTTGTCAAATATTTTTTGCTAATCTAAAAGAAGGACTGAATCTTTTTTTAGTTATCATGCCTATTGCAGTTCAAAGTCAGTAACTGTGCCCGTTACTAACTTTGAACTGGAATGCAAAACAAGTTCCAAAATAATATATTTGTCCTACTAATTGCAGGCGTGTGTATGCAATAACATTTGTTTTTATTCTAATAAAACTTGATACGATCTTGATAATAATACCTAAAGTAATTGGCCCTCTAAGCAGCTTATTAGTAAAACAGTGTATTCGTTGCGCAGATCGTTTTCCCTTACTTCCTCTCGACGACCACAAGGCATTTTTCAATTAGAACATTTGTGAATAATGATTCCACATCAAAACTCCTTTGCACTTAAGTTTAGGTAATAAGGCAGATATTCTATTAATTGATTTATTAAAATGTCTACTGCCTTTAACATATTGCAATCTTGTGTTAAATCTTTCTACTATTAATAAAATGACTTGGTATATATTTATATCCTTTCACCCTATTACTTTCAGTGTATTAAAGGTGGCTTCTGATCTTAATGGACGACTAAATATTAGACAAAAGGACGATGATAGTCGATCGGTCTTTGAAACCTAATTAATATAAGTTTTTAAAGACCTCTTAGTCTAGCTCGGATGCGCAGCGATAAGGAATGCGTCAGGTATGCATGAGGTCTCGAACTAGATTTCCGAGGATAGTGTTATAGGATTTATCTGTCAAGACGGAGTTTGGAACTATGCTTGGTAGACGGCAATAGGCTAGGATATAAAACAGAGTTGGCGAAATGGGAGTGTAATACAATTCTACCATCCGTGTGGTACATGGGCGTGGGACTTGTATGTATGTTTTATTAATATTCTATCGCATACAAACAACACCATCTAGCCCAAACTAAGCAGAGCTTGTACTATGGGTACTAGACAATGGATAAACGTACATATGTATATACTTTTTTTGTTAATGCATACATATTATACATAAAACCACCCAGACCAAGAGAAACATCCATGTCCATGCACACAAATGTTTGACGTGCGGGAATCGAACCCGCGACCTCCAGCATGACAGTCGGTTACACTAACCACTACGCCAACGAGGTGGTCAATATGTAATTCTCTAAGTATATAATAAATATGAACGACCACATTTTTTATTTAGTACATGTTGTATAATATAGGTGAGATTAAATCATACCTAAATTTTACTAAGCTCTGTATCTAAACCAACTGTAATGTCGTCTCGTGCAGAAACATAAAAAGTTCATTTAGGTGTAATAACCCTTCCATTAAAAAACGTGGGTCCCCCACTAAAAGTGTGCCCGGACTCGTACTTCATAATTTAATTAATATCAATTAAAGGTTAATGGGTACAGGAGCTCCGTTTTATCAGGACATTAATGGTATGGGCTGCATATTGTGTTTACTTGGACAATTTCTACATTGTCGTATTAATTAAGCCGTACACAGTTCAACCAGCGGTGATTGCCAGTCGTGTAGACGACATTGACAACTGATTTTAATTACTTAAATACGTAATACTAGGTCTGGTCTGCGACTTCGGTCACGCGAAATAAGATATGTTTATGCATAATTTGGGTGAATTGGCAAAGGTTATGTTATATGTTGTAACGTATTGCGATAATTAATTAAATAAATAATCATTTTTAAGCTTGTTTTTAAATATGTAGTACTGTATCTAAGTCTTGTGTACTGTATATAATAGTAGTTTTTATGTGTAAAGTAGTTATATGTGTAAAGTAGTTATATGTGTGTGTATGAGTAGTTTTATGTTTATATTTAGAATAAGGTGATAAATTATGTAGCACACTGTCGAATTTGGTGTACCTGTAAGGACAGTTGCATGATGTAAATAAATAAAAAAATAAAAAAGATATTTTTTTTTGTCTGGAAATCTTAAACATTTAAAACATACAAAAGACTAGATAGCTTTATGAACTATCATCCCACTTGAATGCATTACGGGAATAAAATTGTTCTATGTATTCTATGCCTAACCGCAGGATATATTGTGATCTCTATTTTTATAAGTACACCTTTTGTACCTACTATGCCTACAATTTTACGGAGTATTCCGCTTTCGGCACCTATGGTTTCGGCACCCAAGTTATTCCACTTTTTATTTCCGAAACCATAGGTGCCGAAAAAATTGGTGCCGAAAGCGGAATACTCCAATTTTACTACCTATGATAATAAATGGATTTGATTTGTTTTAGTAATATGCGACATGGTCTACCCGTGTGCCAAAATTTATCAATCAAATCCATACATATTCACAGTATTTATATAATCCTAATCCTAACTAATATTATAAAAGCGAAAATGAGTTTGTTTGTTTGTTTGTTACATTTTCATTCCTAAACCACTGAACCGATCATCCTGTAATTTTGCATATACGTTGACAGGTGTACAGAAACGGACATAGACTACCTTTCGTCCCGAAAAAAAATACTGTTCCCGAGGAAAACAATAATGACGTTCTTATGATAATAGATGGCGCTACGTGTCTTTCAAATCATGATTGAATTATATTAATTTATTACAAGCAGAGTACAAACCGAATTGATTATCAAATTCGAAATTAACGCGAGCGAAGCCACGGACAAAAGCTAGTGTAAAATAAAAGGGAAGGGAGGTCGAGAGTCAAAATAATTCACCAATATAGGTCAGTGTATCAATTCTGTAAATAGCGGTGTGTATTTATTTGCTTTAAGAAAATATTAAAAAGCAAAAAAATTTAATAAATAACTTGTAATAAATACATTTCAGCACAGTTTTATTTTTATAAATTTTTGCTAACAAATACAAATGTTGATATTATCTTTGCTGGCTCAGACTAAACAGACTTTTTCCATTGTTATAAAGAATAAGCGAAGCCTTAGCACTTGTAATAGCAAGGCAACATTCTTGTCATTAAAAACGTAGGTACCTTTGACACGTCTTAAAGACTCTAAAAGTCAAACGTCGTGTGAATACATTTCTAGTAAGTACGACGCTTTGAATGTGTTTTCGTAATGACAAAACAAATATATTTTAAATTCATTGCATTTATACACAATACCACTTTTACCTCAAAGTGATTAAAATTATGTTTGATCGTTTGACAGGTAGCCATGCATGACATAATGACTTTGTCAACGAAAATGAATTCATTATACACAAAGGCTACATATACTATACTGTATACTTTACATAATAAGACTTTATGCCTGTGTGTGTGAAATGTTAGAAAGAGTGACACATCCCATGACACAGCTGTTCTTAACATGTTACAACTCTGTTTCCTCTATTGTATTTAGATCCATCTTATGATAACTTAAAAGATTTTTACTTTATACTGTATAAGAGTTCTTGATACTGTGCTGTTAAAAAATTGGCAAATAGAAACCGCAATGGGTAACCTGATTCTAGACGACACTGAATTAATTAGTCGGTCATTAAACTTTAGGAACTAAACCATAGTGAATAACTAGTATAGGGGTGATTTGGGTCCGCGTAGTGATGAAAATTACTTTACAATTGTTAGATCCATCCGGCGACTTTTCTTCTGAAATTTTTTTTGAACGAAGTTCCTTATCGCGCGTTGCGAAAGGGGGCTAGACGGAAAAAATTAAGACCAAAAGTTGTAACGACACTTTTTGTAACGACACTTTTCGCTATAGTTGTAAGTTTAAGGTTATTTCTTAATATGTATGTATTGTTAATGTCCACAAGCCAATTATTACTAAAATTGAGCCTACTGATTAAGTTTATATTACATTATATTTGTTAATAATAAAAAAAATATTATTATAACTTAAAAAAAATAAAATTTTATTACAATTCCTAACTAATTAATCGAAAGGAACTTCGTTCCATCCGGGTGTCCCTTGACACCTCTCAAGTTTTTTTTTATTGTCGATCGGCGTACGAATGCGGACATCAAAGTTCAAATACTCTTTTCTATATCTATGTCTCGGTATGGTTAAGCTAACAGATGTAACAAGCATTATAGTGTCAGTAAGGAAATTAATAGCAACGAGTGCGTAAATAATTGCAAAAATAACTCGCATTGGCAGTGGCCAATGCGAGTTATTTTTGCAAGATACGTTGTGAGCGCGTTCTACCTTTGATGTTGCAGGCGTCCATAGCATTACTATCAAAATACACACAATTTAAATGCGCAAACAGTGGTACGAGTAATTTTCATCATTTGGTAACCAATGAACAATGCAGACACAATATCACCTACACATTAATGCAAATGTGTGGGTTGACGACAGATGCTAACATGGCACAAAAAGTGTGTCATTTGGTCCCTAATCTAGGTATCCTTTATGCCAGGCTTTCAATGTTTGTGAAGTCCTTCGAAGGATTACCCAACTGAGGCAGTATTTAAAAGATGTATTGTGTTACAAGAGGGATGGGTAATGGGAAGCAGTTTGACGGAAACCTATATACAGTTCAGCAGTATCAATTAGTTTTAAAGTTATTTTTCTGTTTGCTTAACCGTACATATTATAATTGACATGTATAAATATTTTTGCAAATAAATCACTCCAATTGGTATTTTAGGACATGAGACTCATTATTAAACAACTTCAAACCACCAACGAAATTTTTTTGGACTAAATTCATAGTAGAACGTGTGTTAAAAATTATAATCAAATATTCTC
The DNA here is from genome assembly GCA_963564715.1 of Catocala sponsa. Lineage (NCBI taxonomy): Eukaryota > Metazoa > Arthropoda > Insecta > Lepidoptera > Erebidae > Catocala > Catocala sponsa. The sequence goes on from OY751337.1 coordinate 7,565,057, forward strand.
AACTTCCTCGTCTCTTCAAATTGTAGCACCAAAACATATTGTTAAACCTACGTGATGACATCGACAGCTACCGAGCTATATAAAAACGAATATACTTAATAATATCAACACTACACCTATTTGTTACCAATACACCTAAACCAAGTTATTATAAAAGATATAAAAAAACAATTCAGAGACTAACATCAAATGAAAGCTCGCTACCTCAGATATTTTAGAACATTTGAAGCCTTTTCTACGAACAGTAATGCCTTGGAGTCAGAAGGGGATGATAATCACATTTGTACAATCCAAAAGCCACGCGAGTTTCGCTGAGAGCTCAAGCTAGGCCAAAAATGTATAAAAAAGTATATTATTATATTTAATCATCAAGCTTAAGAATATTTGATTTGGACAGAGATGGACTTATCCTATGTGAAGAAAAGCCTGGAAAGGCGAACCACTCACTCTATCTAATGAAGATTATTCATTTTACGGAATGCGAATAGTTTAGCTGTGATAAGACTAACAGAACGAAATATTCTTTGTAGAAATTGAGGATAATATTTATATGAAATAAAATAAGCAAGAAATGTGCCATTTTGTCTCTAATCTATGTGTTTCAATTTAATTTGTAACATGCGTGTAATCGTAACATAATATTAAGCAAAAAATATTTGAACAGATATCGTAAACGAAATTTATAAGACGAGACATTTACATTTTCTTTCGTCGTTTATGTAAAGTAATATTTAGAAATATGTATCCGATTACAGAAGTAATGAGTATCAGCAAATATTTAATATGTTTACTTGAAAATAAAATCTGATCTTAAAAATACAATTCTACCGCCAGGATATATAATAAATTACAATTTTATAAATAAAACGGTAAACGAAAATAAAAGTACCTATTGTAAAACTGATCATCCATACTTACATAGCAAAGCATTTCGTATTCATTTATTTCATTCCTACAACATCCATTAAGTCTTTGAGCCACATTAAACTTAATACTCAGCTGTTTTCAGTAAATAGTTCAAATTTATAAAATGCTGCGTTATTATATTATGTATTAACATTTTAACGCACAAAAACAATACATTTATATAATTTTAATTATATCAATTCAGCTGTTTATTTTTATTTAAAAATTAAATTGAATTACTTTTAAAGTTCTATTTCTTATAACTGTTTTTGTTAACATGTAACATTGTACAACAAGTTGCAACGTTCGTAGTAAGCCACCCGCGCAACGCGCGACGCGGCCTCGCGGCTCGTCTCCAAACACCGACTGAAACTGAATGGAACATAGAACGTCAACATCGCTCCAACGAGAACGCGACTGTCCTACATCAGAACTAAGTAAACATTTTAAATATGAACCAAAGACCTCAAAACGTACGTGCTACCAAGTGATTTATGTTTTTGTATGTGACCAACTTGAAATTCAATTAAACGCTTGGACCGCTGCTACTTTTAATATAAAGAGTTCAATTCTGTAAAGTAAGTTCGAGAAAATTTCTGTTGCAGCCGGGATTGGAACTGTGCCCGATAAAACTCTGGTGAGAGCTGTCGCCTATCACATGGAGACTTACTACCTACTCTTGTCGAAAAATAAAAGATTTCAAAGGCTTTCCTGCGTATTGAAATGTTGATACATATTCAAACATCCACGGGCTTTATACATCGCGGTTATGTTAGTTTGGCTGTAACGTAAATTTGAGACAAATATGTGTTGAATGCAATTTTTCAGTTTAATCAGCGCGTAAATGTCATATAAATTACAAACAAAAAGCAAAAAACTACGATAAATTGCTTGACCTGTCACGTTTAAAACCCATCAGCGGAAACCTTACAAGCGTATACTTTTATATATGGTATGTACATCGAGGAAATCATTCATGAGTAACAAATTGGTAACACATACATACAGTATAAACGATTTTATTTATAACCTTTTAAAGACCGAATAATTTTTTTTCGAAACTTTAGGCTTTCTGTGACCTTACTCAAATAATACAGTACCAATTTTAATAGTATTTTACACACACTAAAACATCAAGACATCTCTTGCAAATTATAAATTTGGCAAGCAAGAACCTAGGGACAATTTAAGTCTTTTCAAATCAGCACGTTGAGAGTTATCTTATTTTTAACCGGTCCAGTTGCAATACCAGTGATTCGGGTATGCGAATTTCTCGAGCACTCTCAGTCCTGCGGTTTTGATGGCATAGTCCTTTTCCTTCTCGCCTATCATTGTTGAAAGGTTTTGCATTAATCGGAATGCCCACTTAATGCTGCTCCGAGCGAGTTGGCACTGGCGCTGACTATTTTAGTCCTAATGTAATGCAATAGGCAGCGGCTTGACTGTTTTTCCTTGCCAATACATCAAAATCAAGGGAACATATGTCTATAATCGGCCATTAACATATACCAGGTAAGCTGTTGGTTCGTCTGCCACCACAAGCAATAAAATAAGTTTTTACCATAGCATGTCTTTTCGCTACAGGGCTGATCAAAAACAGATATGACCTACTTAAAAACTTTTTGATTCTTGTTTTCTGGATGTACGTATATTTATACTGATTTACACAAAATGTTTGTGGTATCTGGCACAAGATAATAATTAAACTTTTAACTACATAGGCTATTACTGTAGTGCCTGGAGCTTCCAAAATTAATAGAGGAACTTTTATACTTTGGAGCGAACTACCCAGGCTTTAAAAAAAGCTGGATTTAATCGTGACACACTGACGGTTGGTGCAATTTAGCGGAGTTCAATCGTTTATACGTTAGGACACTTCAGAACTAATTGCTTTTCGAAATTTGTCGACCTGCCGTGCAGCCGACAAGAGCTTGATGTTAAATGAGTTTTTTTGATGAGCGCATACAATGCGTTGAAATAGCCATTTGTACTGGATTTGCATATAGCATTTATGCATTGTTTCAGGATAAATGCAGTGTTAGGGCTTTGCGGATATTGTGATTCTGGTAGAACACGAAATACTCCGCGCGGTGTACTACAGAAGAAAATAATAACAATATTCGTGCTATGACAGACGGTGCCAGTTCGTTCGACAATTATACTTTAAACTGTTATATTATTTGTATCGCCTTTATTACTGAAATTACTCGCTTTGTATGTGATAAGCGGCCTTTTTATAGGAAGCTAGCGTGTTATTTGCTTTGTGGCTTATCTATATATATGTTTAAATCTTTAAGTACACTACTGACAGATAACTCTGTTTTTTTACCTAGGAAATTCACAGTGACAGCACAGAGACTGAAACTATGCCTACTATACCATATGCAAGGATTCTATCACATGGCTTTACACTAGCTAGTGAAATGTCAGTTGTGATACATGTCTGTCCTTTACTTTAGTGATATATGAATGTAGTGGCCTGACGTTATAATAGGCTATTGTCAAAAGAGGTACTAATAGATTCATATAAATAAATATACTTAATAATAATGTGAATAGTAGCCCACATTCATTGTTATTATTGATCGGATTATCTTCTAATACACAGGTAAAACCGCCTATACACTTCATACAATGAGAAAGTGAGAGGAAAGGAGCATGATGAAGACTATTTATAACCGAGATCACACACCAATATTGCGTATAACAATAGTTGTTTTATTATAGAACACAATGTACTATCATGAAAATATATTGCCAGAAAAAAATGTATTGCACAATACATTTTTTCTTCGTAATATAAACGTAAATCTAATAGGTGCGGACAAAAGATACGGTTTGGTATAATACTAATGTGAGATTACATAGCTTAGTATTATTACGGTGGTTTTTGCGTTAGACTATCTTGAATACAGAGGTCTAAGTTAAATAAGGTTGTATCTAGGCGTACTAGCAGTGACTTTAAGCTGAGAGTAATGATGGCAACATCTGCAAACGGGGTGACTAGGAACTTGCTAAATATAAGGGCAGTGACTTGATTATTTCGCTTAAAATATTTCGGTCCCTATAACTTGAAGACGTGACATTCTAGCAAGAATAATGAGCGTGTACTATGTACAACAGTGACTAGTCTGGATACTTAGGACATTCTCTTTAGTGAAGGGTTATAGGAGAGTCTGCAAATGGTTACATGCAACGTGAGGCATACTGCAGGAAGGTCTCGAGTAATCCATTATCGTTGCCTTTTGACTTAATTATCCAATAAATTTAATTGGTTATTTGAACTAATAAAGGAAAGCCAATTATATTCCTCTCTCGCTTCATTCGTGTTGTCGCTCGAGTCTCGCAGACAATCTCTTGGGAATCCTTTAGGCATCATATTACAATATTTACATGCAAGTTTTCTTTGTGATTTATGATTAATATTTTTATTTCATATAAGAAAAATAATTATAATTCTTGTATCCAGTTATGCTATATAAAATTAGTTAGCCCTGTAGACTTTGTTATGCTCTTCGTAGGCAGTGAACAACGGTGTTATAACTCGGCTAAAACATCACCTATGGCATTCTAAGATAACAATGAATAATGGGCTCGACAAAAATATATGGCATCAATCGGTCTTGTCGTTCAAAAGTTACACGATCACAAACATCCATAACCATAATCCTAACTAATATTATAAAAGCGAAAATGAGTTTGTTTGTTTGTTACCTTATCACGCCTAAACCACTGAACCGATCATCCTGAAATTTTGCATACACGTTGATAGGTTTACAGAAACGGACATAGGCTACCTTTCATCCCGCAAAAAATTACTGTTCCCGAGGAAAACAATAATAACGTTCTTATGATAATAGATGGCGCCACGTGTCTTTCGAATCATGATTGAATTATATTATTACAAGCAGAGTACAACCCGAATTTATTGTCAAATTCTAAATTAACACGAGTGAAGCCGCGGGCAAAAGCCATTTATACATAATTGACGATATGATTTCCTTCTCTTACCAAACCTTTTATCTTGAAAAATTAACAAACTAGTGTCTTTGTATTACAAAGTACACTAATAGACTTCAGACTTAAAAGCTCTATATGAATTTGTTCTGGGGGGAACAATCTACCAACACTTAGCGCATCGGGACTGGGACTCTAGTCACTTAGACGATTACACCATCCATCAAACTGCAAAACATTTTTATATTGCTTTTCTTATAAAAGTCTAAACTAAAAATATTAGCTGCTTAGTAGGTACCTAAACTTTAAAGAAATTATTACCATAACTATTATAATTGGTTAAGTGTAAATTAAACATAACCATGAAAGCTGCTCATCCAAAATTAACACGATCAGTACGCCTGCCTGGTACTAATAAAACTTACTGAAGCCTTTAATAGTTAATTAATGAATCCAGGCATACGGCCGCTGATACAACGGTCTAGACATGTTTAGTAGACTATTATTGCTGTAAAACACTGAATAGTAATAAAAAAAAAGACTTTTAATTTTGTTTCGGCAGTCCTAACACAAGGTTTTTCGCTCTGCAGATCGTAAAGAAAAGGTTCTTTATGAGCTTATTACGAAATAAAATAAATAATTATGTCTGGATAGCACAATGCCTGTTATTTAGGACTATAATTACCATGAGACTATACGAGATCTTAAACAAGATTACTTGAAATCTCAATGAACTAATTGAGCCTAAAGAATACAGGCATGCTATTCAAATTGCCTAATATTTTTACTTTTATAGGTTTAAGTAACTGGTAATTTAATATACTACTAGAGAGCATACAATCATGGTTCTTTAAAAGGTTAGTCTATATAAAAGTGCGGTACGTTGCAACCAAACAAACTTTCTAACCAAAAAACTTTGACGTTCATAAATGTAACTTTGTGACCTAAATGAATAATTATTATTCGCGAGGAACAAATACCACAAATCCTCGCTGCCGACCACCTCATTATAAAGCTTCAGAAAACCACAGGAACACAACACGCGATGAATTGGCTGCGGTTTTCTGAAGAGTGGAAGTACCAGTAGTATAGTATCAGTAAAGTTGCTCCTAGCGATCTAGATGCTGAAACTCTCTCAAAACCTTCATTCAAGCTGAGGAACGTGGCTATGTTTTTTATGAATCCCTATATCGCCAGGGACTTTAAATATACAATTTTATCGCCAGGGACATTAAATATTCAAATTATCGGACACAAAGTACACTGACTATAAAATGTATTAAATAGATAAATCTCAAAACCTTCTAACAATTAACTAGGTTTTTAATCATTGCTGGTAAAATACTCTACATATAATTGAATAACAGCTGAATAAACCGGTGGAGAGCCGTGTATTAATTATTTGTTTAAGAGAGTAACAATAAACTAGAGATAAAACTCGTCGATGCAGGCTTTTCCGTTGGAAAATATAGGCGTACAATACACCGGATTACTGCGTCTATATGTAACATTCAGAGTTTTCTACCTGTTTTATTTACGTTTAGATGGAGTAAATTGAAGTTTATTTGATTAATCCGACATGGGTCGAATGACAAGGCGAACAAAGTTGGCATTAAACCTCAGACTTGTGTGTTGCAGATGAGGTTTGTATCCTCAACTGTTTTGTATACCAACTTTTCTGACAATGCTTACCAATTTCTCCATCAGTGGTAATCTGATATTTGGTTGAAAGTAGTTAAATTTCATTGTATAACATTCATGTAAACGTAGGACAATATTTAGGTATTCGTCTCACAGACTTATTAGTAGCGAATTGTAATTTGATTCACATATTGAGTTATTAGTGGTCACCACTATTTATTCCTTTCAGATATTAGAAGCAAACTAAATGAAATTGATATATGAACTTACAAGGATAAACTGAGGCCATACGAACTATTCTTAAAACATTGTCATTGCATGCGCAAGAATGACACATGACACATTCATGTGCATACTAAAGTTGTCAGTACATAAAATATAGTAGGTAATTTAAAACTGCAAGAGATGGTGGAAATACCACTAAAATTCAGTTAACACAGTTATTAGTGGCGAGTTGATATTTGTTACCTACGTGGTTGTTCTAAATTAGGCAGCTTTTAGCAAACTTCGGCATTTGGCAGAAATGTGATTGTTTCGAGTAATGAGTTGACAGTGCGGTCAATACGGGTCAACATTACTACTACCACGTATTATCTCGTGAGTTGAGTGATAATATATTTAGTTATATTTTAGATATGATAAATCAGGACACAATTAGCCTTGTTGTTTCAAATATCACTGATGTCACTAAATTTTCTTCAATACATCGTATTAACGAGGTCTAGCTTGCAAATTTGACATGTATTTTTAAACTCAAATAATAACGAAAATTTCGTTTGATAAAAAAGTTGAACAGAACTTCCAAATAAGTCAAAATGTGATATATCTTATAGAAGATATAATTTATGTCAACAGTTTCATACGCAACAGTAATTGAAAGCGTATTTACATGTCGTGACAAATCTATCTACATGAATAGAAAACTTTGGAACCCTTTAAAAACATATTGCGCTCACCGAGTCTAGTTCTCAAGTTTAAGTCTACATGGAGATTGTAGTAAAATGATCAATAAAAGATAAAAAATATTTTTGAAATGCGCTCGAATTAGGCGACCAATTAGTAAGTAAACTATTTCCGATTGCGTACAAAACATTCACATACGCAAGAAAAAGTAATAACATAAACCCAGTAAATAGGTTTATTAATTCTTTTGTTATTCATACCAGAAACGTTTTGAAGAAAGGGGAGATTAAGATTACACTAAGCCGAAAAGCGTGGATGAAGAATTTCAAGAAGGGCAAACTAATAGCGTTGCAAACGTTTGTAGTCTACGATAACCGAACATCATGCGGGCCGTATGTTTATTTGGCACTAAATAAGGTCAAGCTTATGAAAACTGTTACGTAGTAAACAGAAAGTTAAAGATTTTCTTCACACATAGATTTTCTGTCATTATCAGCAGCAATACGGGGTCTGGAATTATGTCCAGTAAGAAGCAATAGGCTCGTCATCTATAATGTGTGACCGAAAAAATTTTTGTCTCCATGTGGGTGTAATATACCTCATTATATCTCTTCGAGCATATATGCATCAGACTTTTATAGTAGTAGAGCCTCGCAGATTTCACCTTGAATGGGCCAGCTCGACCGGGGAAGGACTCTCACAGAATATCGACGTGAAATAGCAGTATTCATACTGTTGTGTTTCGTTCGGTGAGTGAGAGTGCCGGAGGCGCAATCACCCCCTTTTCCCCTTCATGCTCCTTTTCTTTCCCACTTCCTTTTTCTCTTCTTCCTTTCCTAAAGCGTCGGCAACGCGTAAGTGATTCCTCTGGTGTTGCAGGCGTCCATAGGCTTTGGTACCACTTACCTTAGTTGTATAAAAAAATAATAAAATTATTAGACTATATATGTTTTAGCCCATTCGAGAAACATGTATGAATGATTCTATGTATGTAAACACAAAAGCAAGTGATAAATCAAATGCAGTAACATTTTTTTTTAACTCAGATTTCGGAACAAATTCGCTACTTCCCATAGCTATCTATCAAATTTGATCGAACAATTTGTATAGGTTACGGTGTTCTTATGTGAAAATTCAATGTACTTTTCTCCTTTATAGAGTCAATCAATCATGATTCATGACTCAAACGAATGGGTTGTAACTCATAACTAACTTAAATATTGAAAAAATCATTCACTATTTTACGGATCATACAATATTCATAATTAACTTAATATGATGGCATGAGCAACGATAGTTCAGTGGGGAGACCAACAGACTACAATGCAGAGAGTCTCGGGTTCAAACCCACGTCGCGCACCTCTGACTTTCGGAAGTTATATGACTTTTCGAAATTATGTGCGTATTGATTGACAATTATCGCCTGCTCCGTGCCTTGGAGAGCACGTTAAGCCGTTGGTCCCGGCTGCCATGAACATCTATGGCAGTCGTTATTGGGAGAGTGTCGACACAAAAGATCCCACTGGGTCGAAGTGTCGCCGGTCTGCATTGACTGGCCCCCACATAAGATAAGATAATATGATGGCGCATGGGTTAGAGTCGTTACCTGTCGCTTTACGCTTTTTCATTTCAAAGATTTTTACGATTAACAATTAGTTGTTGTGAGTTTGGTTGTACTTTGTGTTTGTAAAGGCCCCTGCAACATCGGGCTTATGCCTCGATGCTGTCTATAAAAGGTCACTTTAGCACTGACGCAACGTCATCAATGGAATATTTTATTTTTCTTTGCTATTAGTTATTCCTATTCGCCTGTTAACTTTTAGCTGAACATCAAATTTCTTTGTCGTTATAATAATTACAGCCTATACAGGCTGGCTCTCCGAGGTTCTCTCAGGCACGGATATTTCGGGTTGAAAAGCCGGCCGTGCCGTTGCCTGCCAATTACATATTTGTTTTCTGGTGGCACGACTAATGCGGCTTTTCTTGCAAAGCTAGTGCTTGGAATAAGGATAGTTCCTATTATAGGTTATTAGAACAATAGTAACAATGCTATTGCATTTCACCTTGCGGGTAAATGCTAGAGGATAACACTTACCGCTGCCATTGCTTCCCTTTCATACCAGATTGAATTCATTGTCTCTAGGATATCATCGCGCGATTTATTACCTAGGTATTGCAAGCCATCATAGATTATGATGATGTGATATAAAACGTTGATATAAAAACTGGCATGGCCTGAGTGTTCTCGTTAGCGTTGACGCTTATACCGCTAAAGCAACAATCAGGGCCGCTGTACCAACAAAATTATCCTACCGGACCCGCCGAATACAGTGCAATAAATCATATGCCGCAGTGCATTCATCAATAATGGCATTATGCTTATTAAGTAATAAACATAAGCGAGAAGTTATTACAAGTATAAAATTTTATTTTTACTGCCCTAAATATGTACAGATATTAACGAGCATAATCAGAAAATAATAGTTGTACTTTTAGGAGTACTAATAAAATTTCTAGTAGTAAACCGTCTTCGTACATTCAGAGCAATACTCGGTAAAGTTTCAGTAAAACTGTGCAGTTAAAACATCAAAATGGCGCCAATAAAATCCCTATACGACTTCACTTGAAGGTAACGAAATTACAACAGTAAAGTGCAACGTGAACTTCGTCCCGAGTTTGAAAACTTTCAACTCACGTTCTTAAGTTCCAAAGACGGAAGATAATGGGTAATGTTGCAACAAAATCACAAAGTAAACAGTAATTAAAAAGAACTCAACACTTATTTTGTAATTAGGCTCCCGTAAGATACATCATTTGCAATATCCTACTTAATACTTATTTAGAGTGCCACGGTAACACAGCCTTATTGAATGCGACTGTTGTGCATGAGGTCTCGATAGAAATATGTTTCTAAATAAATGCATTAAATTATACAAGGACCAATATTACAATCATAAAGCAGGCGACTTGTACCTATGTATGTATGCCTTCTACTAGCCGTATTTTCAAGTCCTACTTTTAGATACGATTTAAATTATGCATCAGAAAACATTAACCTTAACAATTTATTTTCTGCTTTGTATAAAATATATGCATTACAATTTCTTTTACAAGTAAATGTAATAAGGCTAATACTTAAAGAATTAACAGTTTGAATAATAATGCTAACTGTTACTTTCAGAACGTAGTAACGTTCTACATTATTTTCAACATAGAAGCATTTAAACATTTAAAGATTTCCCATTAGACTTACTTTTACAAGATATATGGCATTACAAACATGTCAATGTCACGTTTAAATTGAAAATTATCATGCTATACCAATTATTACTAAATCACATTTAAAACCTACATCTATACCTATTACACGACCATACGCGCCGCTCTCTTTCTTCTTAGAAAAATGTGAAAGGATATATTCCTTCCTAAACCTAATTCCCCCTATAAATCGAATATCTTGTATATCATACATTATACATAACATACCATTTTTATAAAACGAAGCTAAGTTACTTCCTAGTTCATAAACTATCTCTATGCAAAATAGCATCTCGATTCGGTGCCCCGTTACTGTGAAGGAAGGACATACTAACAAACATTCTTTTTAGCATCTTCACCCGAAAGGCGTTATATCCAATCTAAATTTTATAGACAAAGCACTTTTGGTTGGCACAGATTTAAAATTTTTCTTTCCTATTTAACCTAACTTGACTTAATACGAACGTTTAAAAAAATGCCAAATCGATCCAGCATTTTCCAGTAATGCGCTTACCAAAGAAATTTTTTTTAAAATTTATTTAGATACCTAGATCTTGGTTTTATTATACTTTTCAGAATCCATGACCGTCAGATGTTCAACAATGTATAGAAGTATAAAATATTTAGTCTACGTTTCACTTTTATACGCAACTTAATAATACAATACAAGGTAAAGCCAAAATAATGTTATAGATAATTTCTCCCTTTTATTGTAATTACATCAGAGTATTTGACTCTTTAAAACTGTTTCTACTATAGAAATTCGAAAATGAAAGAATTCAAATGTTTTATATACAAAGAAAAATAAAGTTTATATTTAATTTAGTAATGTAATCTTCGCAACATTATACAATTTAAATTACAAAGTTATTTATTTTCATTACTAAACAAATACTTATTTATTTAACGAAAGTAAAGACTATTGAAAGTATAAGGTAAAATTATAAAGAATTATAGGACAACATCACTTTTAAGCTATAATAATTAAAATATATAGTTAATATTTTTATTTATTAAATAATACATACGTTTATCATATCTCTAATAAACTTCTCATTTGTACTTGTTTGTTCAAATGTAGTTACTATATTTATTTTGTATGCGTATGTAGTTAGTCTATTTAATTCATATAAAGTTAAATAAAATTTACAAATTGGTTTAATTTACAAAAGAGCTTCCACCCGCAGGGTAGGTCTGTAATTTCAATTTGACGACAGCTATGTTCCTCCCCATACATTCCGCTTTTATTTAAAAATCATGACTAAATTGCAAAGACGAACCAACTCTTTATTTATATATGTGACCTGTGAAATCACAAAACCAAAAATATACTTCGACAATGTAGCATTTCCGATACAACAATCATTGGCAACAGGAAATTCTGTATCAAACACAGACAAATCTAATATGTCCTATCTGCACCTCGTCAAGGCGTGTTTTTTCTTTGTATAGAAGAAACAGGACGCGTTTAATCTTAGCTCTCTTGCAGTCTGTTAACGTCAAACAAGCACGAGGCGACACGAACGAGCCTGCAATTGGTTCAACGGGAATTCTTTTCTCAGAAACATATTTTGCATCTATTTCAAGAATGATGCTTTGTATTTGCTTACGAAACTAACATGAACTGACGCTTTATTTGTCTTTCTTGATTGAACATTTCGCTCAAACAATAATGTCAACTGGAATATTAATAACACTTATGCAAGACGTTACTATTTGCCTTGCGTTCAGTTTTTTAAGAATATGATATTTATCGTTAATTCTTTTATAACTTATTCAAATATATCTCATAGTAGTCGAAGATAGAAATAAATTTTACCAAATCATTTAAAATATATTTTTATTGTTTCCACTTTGTCATCTTGTCACTGTAATGTCTAAAATGAAATGCATTCTAAATTCATAAATAGTTAGTTACACAATTGGCTATGACTCAAAATGCTTCTCACATGTGTATATGATACTGTAGTAACTGTTGTCACCAACATTTTAAGTCTTAACCAATTGTGTAACTAATCATAATCTTAATAAATAGATAAATCAAAACAGCATATCGTAATTTCACGGTTTTATTAAGTTACCTTAAAATAATACCAAGCAATTCTAAATATTATGAGAATTATGACGAAATTTCTTTACGACTCAAAGCAACACAAAAACTCTGTGTACTGTTAGAAGCTTAGGCCCTCGAGTATTCCCCTGAGCGTCGGGTTAATTAATTTCTTTAAATAACCACTTATATCTTAGAGCATGAACGTAATTTAAATACAATTACAAGGTTTACAAGACATTTACGTTTGTAAAATATTTTTATAAACAATTTTTTGTGATTTGACGTTAGTTTTAATTATCTTGCTGTTCCACGTAGGACTAGAAAGTGGAACAACGGCATTAAGTACATTTAGCTGGAAACTTAAAAATAAAGAACGTTTCACAAGAAGTACCTGAGTATTTACTACAAAATAGGAATTTCAGACATTTTTAATCGTACCGGCAAGTCCGAGTAGTTTAAACTTAGTAGAACTTAGATACATTTATTTGCTTCAGCTGTGTGCCACCTACACAACAGAAATGTCAGGCACTCTTAACGAGAGACAGAACAATATTGCATTCCAACTGTAGCCGTAGCCCACAAAGCAATATCATTTGTCATACGATGCACGGTTGGTACTAGTATATTGGTGTAATCCCAAACTCGGCGACGGGCACTCGAATAACCATGACATAGTACTTGAATACAAAACAGTCGCTGATTCGTATTAACAAATACGATGAGTTTCTTTATCAAGAAATAATAATCTAGACGAGGATACTCATAACAACTTCTCTTTGCAATGATTAATTAAATGTACTAAAGCAATTTGTCAGCTCAGGGACACTTATACAAAACAAGGTAAAAGTAAACGTTTCGAGAGGCTGACTATAGACAAAAGGCGATACACAATGGTACACTGGAGAAATTCTGATTTAATATTCGGCAACTTTAATGTCTATAATTTTACAAGCGATTCTAAAGTTTTCAAGTTAAGTCTAGTAGTAACCACAACTTAGACAATACAACGAGACTTAACATCTCTGTCTGCACAACCACAGTCAAAGTTCGGTAATTAATAATTCTGAGAAACGGAAACTTGTAAATTAAATCTAACAATACGAGTGCTGGTACGCTTTAAATAAAACATGTATGAAACAAGGTTATTGTCACGTAACATGTATTCGTCGGCACGTGCCCTACATATTTCATACGATATCTAGTGGCTTACATCATTTAAGTTAGCTTCTAACAACTATGCCTGCACGACCTTTACACACACATACATATGTATTGTACATGAATATGAATGTATACGGTATGTACACACAAAGCTTGTAATTAATATTACAAATAATGGCTGTTTGTTTGTATTAAAGATTTATAACATAAATGCAAAAGTAAAAAACATGGGATTCTAGTTAATTCAGAAACTACTAACTTAACAAAAAATATACAAACTTTTACGATTATGCGAATTGAGGTGAGCTTTGTGTACTTTGGACACAATATACCTACGTATATGTTATCTTCGGCAAGAGAGAAACCTGGGCATCTACTAGCATGAGATAAAATTAAAAGCACTCACCTGTAGACTGAATTATTCGCTTGTCTTCTCGGAAAATTAACATACTAAATCAAATCAGAGCTCTTTTGAGAATTCCGAGTGCCGTCTTGAATAAAAATAAATGACGTTAAGTTTGTTCATTTACAAATTAATTAATGTTTTAACAGTATAATAATGATAACACGGAGACTTCTTCTACAAAATTGGCGTAACGTAAAAGTAAGTCTGTTAATATTTCGTGTTGCTGAACAGCACCGGCTTTTTTCGTCCATCAATTAAAACAGGTAAATTTGTTTTATCAAGTAGAGTGTTGTGAGATAGTATTCTGACTTTATATTAAGCAGGATATAAATATCAATATTAGTTTTACTAATAAATCATCCCGTTGCTGGACAGAGCATGCTCTCAAACTGAGTGTACACTTACAAGTGTAAAGTGGTTTTCAATATAGTTCCATTGACAACAAAGCAAACATTTTTCGAAGGAATAATTTTGAAATGTTTAGCTGTTTTCTTCTGTGATATCGCTGCTTGCAGTATCACACACGCAACAATAATTTAGTACCATATGACCTTTTAGTGTCCCTGAAATATGATATATGCGACATCTGTACTAAAGAAAAAAAGCCATTGAAATATAAAACTAAGACTGAAGCTAATTGTCTCGATATTTATAAAGTTTGACTGGCTTTTTATAATCTTTGATTTCGAACTGCGTGTTGCTGTAGAATGCATTTCGTTGATAAAATATAAATTTAAACAAACTTATGACTATATAAAATCGGCAAAGTGACTTATATATTACCTCTAAATAAGTTGACCTCATAATATCTTAGCTAAGTAATTAAGAAAGTTAATACCACGACGGCAGATATCTCGAATATTCAAGATTAGGTATCTCGAATATTTTCAATGTCTCGAGAAGTCTGCCTACCTACGGACAAGAGACCGATATCGACTTTTTAAGTAGGGAGCCGATCGTGGTTGTTGCGAACGTGCTTAAGGACCGAGGGCAGTCTGCATTGGAACGAGTTAAGCCAGTGTCAAGATACACAAATGAAGTGTCTGTTGATGGTACTAAGAGTCTAAGACTTTAACCTTCAAGACTAAAAGCGGCCTTATGCTTATAGCAAGTCAGCAATTTTAATACACTTTTGAGCACCGTAGTAAACTGATTTACAACGTTTTAATATTGAGAGAACTATAAAAGAATTCCAATTCCCCGTTATACGACTAGTGGGAATTGACACGCTCCGCTGTTGTCTGTTTTTACTCCTCAATGGGTAATCGTCGGGAAATAAGAGTAATTTACAGACAAACTTTAGATACCTTACATCGGAATGAGGCCAATATTTTAAAGTAACAAATAATTGCAGCTCTTAAATCATCATAATCAGTATCATAATGCGAACTCACCTGAACTTAGCAACTAACCTAAATGTAGCTTCAGTAACTTAGTAAACTCACTAATCTATATATTTTGACGTTCATAAGTGTTACTTTGTGACCTGAACGAATAAATGATTTTGATTTTGACTTTGACTTTGACATATCCATATATATAGTAAAACTTTGTAACAAATATCTAAAGACCAGAAATAGTGCCCAAAAATTACTAAGAGTAAGGAGCAAAATATTGAAGCTTGTGTGATACAATACAACATTTTTGATCCTGTTACAAAAGCTGAAATTTCGGTTCTAGTTAACTATCGCGATAAGTAGTTTCGAAACTTCAGTGAAGCAAAACTAAACGAATTATCTCGAGATAAAGTGTGAAATCTTATTTAAGCGCCAGATTGCATTCAAATTAGGCGGAAACTCAAGAATTGGTAATTAAGGAATTTGTTAAATTGTTAGTCCTTTTGTTTCAGCAGTATAATAATGACGAGCCAATTAATAATGCCTTTGGTTGCGTCATTTAAAATAAACTACATTAAGCATTTGTTCATGTACCTTTATTTTGTTATAGATTATTTTAAAGACAAGAAAATAATATTAAATATTTGAAGAAGAATGAATATTTGATATTTACTGTCGATGTTAGATAACCTAAGTTACGATAAATAAAGTCACGTCTACAACATGTCTGGCAAGTAACTCATTTTCCTGCGACATGCACGTAAACATATATTTTCAAGTATCTTATTTGCCGAATATGTTCAAATAAACGTTGACATAAAGCAAGAATATAGGCGTAAATCTTACATGATAAAGTATTTTTTCAGCATAACAAAGATATAAATTTGCCATAAATTCGTGGGTTATTATAGTGAGTGTCTCGGCGAAGTCTTTACACTTGATAAAACTTTGCTGTTCCCGCAACCAACACAGATACCTTTCGTTTGCTTGTCACCATAATATAGGGAAAATACGGCAGTTTAATGTTCTCTGTTTCCTTAAAAGAATTTTTTTAGGGCACGGGTAATGTCGCCTTACTTTTAGGAAACTTTGGAGCATTTATGAAGAATCAGAGAATGTTAGTATCGCATCAAATTTAAAAATATTATTTGTATTAATGAAAAACATTGTTTTATAGACGTGTACCATACACATAGCTTTTGACCAGTGAATTGACATCTATCGTTTCAGTATATTACTGACAAGTTTGTATTGACGAAATTTAAAAAAGAAACCATTTCCAGAAAATCTAAATCAGTACATAATTAGTCGTGCCTGCGGCCACAAAATCAATAATGCAAAGCATTCATTAATTTATAATTAATTACATAATACTAAATAACATACAGATTTTATATTAAATAAGTAGTACCTACATAATTGAATAAATTGTACAATATCAGTAAATGCAATCAATTATGATGTTATTAATTGAATTTACTGATATTTTTACTATAATTATCAATGTCACTTATCGATCCGTTTTGGTTCTGTAAACACAAGCGCGATTAACATAAGTTCGGAATTTGGATTAAAATTTCACTTGAACATAATATTAAGTAACTATAATCCTAATCCTAACTAATATTATAAAAGCGAAAATGAGTTTGTTTGTTTGTTACCTTTTCACGCCTAAACCACTGAACCGAACATTCTGAAATTTTGCATATACGTTGACAGGTGTACAGAAACGGACATAGGCTACCTTTCATCCCGAAAAAAACTACTGGTTCCGAGAAAAACAACAATAACGTTCTTATGATAATAGATGGCGCCACGTGTCTTTCGAATCATGATTGAATTATATTATTACAAGCAGAGTACAACCTAAATTGATATTCAAATTCTAAATTAACGCGAGCGAAGCCGCGGGCAAAAGCTAGTATGAATATAAAATCACAATACGCAATCCTTACTAATATCATAAATGCGAAAGTGAGTTTGTTTATTTGTTTGTTTGTTACGCTTTCACACCTTAACTACTCAACCGATCAACATGAAATTTTGCATAGACGTTGTCAAGGGTACAACAGGACATAGGGTACCTTTCATTCAAAACAAATAACTGTTGCAACCCTAATCTAACCTACATTTACGCGAGCGAAGCCGCGGGCAAAATCTAGTATAATTTATATTTTGTGTTGAGTTTTTCACGAAGCTATACTACTGCTAATCCACCGCACACTGTCTATCGTATCTTTTTCACGACATGCACGTCGCTATAAAACGATAAAATATATTGGCATACATAACGATATGGCGTGACATAAATATTTTATGACGATGTTAGAAAATATTACTAATCGACTTTAATAAAATAAGAATATGTAGCCAAACAAATACAACTTCAGCTTGCGACAACGGCCGGTAAAACCTGGTCGAAACGTCAAAAGGTAAAATTATGCACGGTCGCGTTAATATTCGTGACGAATTATATCTATAATATCATGTAACGCGAAAGTTTAAACGTTATTAAAGGCAAATTGGCCTAAGCAAAGTTCTGGATTACATAGGCCCTTGTTTAATATGACCATGTCAAAGATAACCAAAAGTTGTAGTTCGTTATCGACGTACAACTTTATACAATAAAGTTGGATGACTTGTAATTAATTGGTTACATACTTTAAGCGAATAATGAGAATGTACAATCTTTACAATTTAAAACGATGTCTTTCATAAGTATTATTTTGTTGTGACCTAATAACTAAATGTATCTCTTCTTATCTTAATACGTGAAGCGAAACTTTGGATCCCTTTTTACGAAAATTGGGCTAACGGAGGAGTATGAAATTTCGCACACTTATAGTTTATACAGAGAAGAAGTGACGAATCCTAATATTTATATAAAGTATGCATTAGAAATACATTAAATTAATGAAAAAACACTACACGCACACAACCATGCATTTGACACACGCAAACGAAGCGCGTAACTATGGTTACATATATCAATATGTAATGACATATACATCAGCAATATCTTACAGGCAAACTTTGGTCGAATTTCGAGCACTAGGCGTCCGCTAGTAATCTTAAATATACAATGGAACTATACAGAAATATGTTCAAGGTCAACTTTGAGGACAAAACTATAAAAAATAGCATGACACACAAGGTAGCTATTGGTTTATAAACATATAACTGATGGTCATAGCCATTACGCCTCTTCCCCAAAGAGATAGGCGGAGGATGACATGCCCTTTTCGCTATGTTTAGATCCCATGTAATAAAGGGGGTGTTGACCCCCTTTGTTACATGCAGCAATAGGTTGCTATTGCCGTTTAGAGGGACCTAGTAAAGTCACGTCTAGATTTAACAGGCACAGTAATATCACAATATTGAGAATGTAGAGGATAGGACTCAATAACAATTTCCGCGACTGGGATCGAATCTAAGCTCTCGTAATCGATAGTTTAGCAAGCAGCAGTAGTGACCTTGGCTGCTGAAGACGTGGTGGGAAGGGTTCTGCTCGTAGACCACGCGACTGCTTACCATCAGGCGCAGTGTAGTTGTTTGACAAGCAATCATAAAAAAGAAAACTCTCACACTTTCGACACTCGAGTCGATAAGGCCGTATTCTACACAAACAGCTGTCGTGAGGCTGTATTTCCTGATTTATTTTCTTTTCACCCGGTGATAACTAGGTTCGATGATATAATATGAATATTAAGACGGCGTTCTACTAAGAGATTAATGCGGTCAATGATTGTAAGTGGTCGCGTAAAGGGTGAGAGCTGTAAGAAGCCTTATAAAGGCACGATGCATGGCTAAGCCCGCAGTTATTTACATTTGCGACGCCGAATCTTCTATTCTCAACACGTACAAAGCTCGCGCATAGATGTAAGTATTGTCAAGCTACCCAATCTCGTAAAGTAGGCTTTGCAATAATATAAAAGTTATGTAAAACAGTAATGTGTTAGGCTATTTCTAAAATATTTTGGTAATGACCGAAGCGAATAAGCTTTCATAGATCTATGAAAGCTTATTCGCTTCGGTCATTACCAAAATGTTTTGCGTGTGCTATTAAGTGGTGTGGTGGTGGTGTATTAAGTTTGCATTATCTAGATGACTAGATAATGCAAACTTGTAAAAATTAATTAGGATGATGGTTAAACCACTTAATAGCACACGTATTACTCACCCGGGTTTAAAGCAACCTTAACTTAACTTTGCTTTGAAACATCTGTGATTTAGTTTTAGAACAGATTTAGTTGCCTCCTCGGCTGTATCAATATTAACAAAATTACGCCACTTAAAATACGAACGAACAAAGCAAAGTAGAGCTCTAATATGGCCTTCATTTGAATTCTACATGCTTAGAACGAAGAAGTTTGATCTAAACCACCACTTTAATAAAAGCAATAGATACAATTATTGGAAAATGTATAGAATCATATCAAACTACGCGTTCTTCTTAGGGTATATAATTATGTACCTATGTAAGAGCATTTAGTTTTATAATATATTCCGAAAATCAAATTAGATGGACATGTTTGAAACAATAGTTAAGTTGAAAACAGGTTTCTTCTGCCACCAAGAAATACATAGCAAAATAATGAACAGAATTTACCACTCGTCAAAATATTTAGAAATCCTTTGATCCTAACAAAATGAATCCATGATACTCACAACATTGAGGGGAACAAAGTCACCGGAAAGAGAGCTATAAAAGGTAGGGATAAAGTTGCTGCCGTCGACGGGGAAATGCGTTGTCATTTGCAAACGGTAGGTCAGCGGTTTTGTTACACACAAGTATCTATATTTCCTCCTTATTGCTTTTGCGTCACAGGTATCGAGGTGCGCCATTACCTATAAAAGTTTAGTCAGGGATGTTCTATATAACATGTAGCTTCTAGCTAGCTTGCTTAGTAATCCACGGTTTGTACCATATTATTTGATGAAAATAAGGATACGAAGACGTCGCCTATGAATAAATATATTTAGTAAGTTGAAGGTTAGCCTAAGGGCTAACACAATCAATATACTTTTTTATGTAGTTGGTTAAACTTAAACAATTGGTGTGTTTTGGTCTTCTTCTTTCTTCTTTTCGTGTGGTTAGTAGCCAACCTGTTGTCAAGAGTTGTTCAAGCCGCCCGTAGACTTTAGTAATCAGATGCTTTAAATAATTGTATTCTAAGTCACGACGCTTCCGACATGGTTCAGAAAAGTTGACATATATCGTGATGCTTTACTTCTTTTCTGCTTAGTAATATATTTTTGAATTATTTATTAAATTGTAAACAAATTGTATACCATTTACATAATATTGTCTTCTGTTTACACGAATGTTATTCATTGAAATTAAACTACTACATACGGATTTTATCGCGTTGTTTATTTGACACTTTATTACAAAATTTAGTGTAACAGTTTTTCAAACTTTTGTAATAAAGTGTCAAATAAACAGCGCGATAAAATCCGTATATAGTAGTTTAATTTCAATGTATACCATTTTTTGACCAACGAAAGGCGGAGTGTAATCTTTTTCATAGGCAAATAAAAAAGAAAATAATTTAAAACTTCAGCCAGTTCTAATGATCACGTCAAATTAAAACTTCGGACTTTGAAGAACAAGTTCTATAATATTTTTAAATAAAGTGAAGAAATCTTTTGCGATACACATATAAAAATCTTTCTTAACGTAATGGTAATTCAAGATGGCTCTCGTTTATAAAAAGAAGATACATATCACGTGTTGTATATTGAAGGACTAATATAATTAAATTCAATATTTTTTGCTTAGTAAAAAGTATAATTGGGATTACTACGTTACGATTGATCAGTAATTATGTAGGTACTTAGCTATTTAAAGTCAGAAAAACTGATAGTATTGTAAAACTCATAACATAATGTCTCATTTCGAAAATATTCTATTTTGTATGAATTTTAACGCAGTTTAATTAAATTACAGCTCTTGTAACTGGATCACATTAATATTGTAACGGTTGTTATTTAAATAAAATGTTTTAAATGATTTCTCATTATTTAAAAAGGCAAACTATATTATTCACGACCATCGATTAGAAATTAAATCTGAAATGTATGGCAAAACAATTCAAAACGTTCATCTTTTTTATTCGTTATTGGTATATATGTAATATATCCTACAGGAACTTATAAACTTCTTTATTATATATATTAATTCTTTATTTTTTTAGGATTTTAACGAATTCTCTACTTTTATTATAATTTGCTTAAAGTACCAAGCATCCGAACATTGGCTGCCATCTAGTGCCTACTTTGAACAACGCCGACTCCCCGACCCTCTTTCGAAGGTTAAAGGAGTCAACCCCTACACATAAGATAAAGGACGTAAAACAGATGTCGCTCCTGTAACATTCGTTTAGTTCAGAATGCGAATCGTATTCATAGAGGGCGCTAAGGGACGGGAGACAAGAGACAACATGGCCGGGATAGAACGTATGTTACGACTACAATGGACAGATGGCGCTGCTTCAAAACGTAACATAACCTAGATGGAGCTGTTTTTAAATCACTTGTAACAAAATATGTGCTATTTAAATGTAAATGAAATAGTTTTCGTAATGAATTATTTTATAGAAAATTTTGGTTAACTGATTTTCAGATGGGAACAATTGTAGTGGCTGGTACTCAATAGAGTGCCGCCATTTAATTACAAGTATGATTTACTTACGGCATTTTTATTTTAGTGATTTTTATTAGCTGGTTGTATTTACCTGAAACAAACAAAAAAAAAACATTACACAGAGTTTCTTATGCTATTACGTTTATGTTTGCTAGAAATAATGTACGTATGTTAAATAGCAAGAAAACGCTTTCGACTAGAATAGATAAATTTATATACTTTGAGTATATAGCAATATAATAAGCAACGTCTCAAATAATAAATATAAATATAATAGGCGCTAGTTCCTTATCACGTACTAAATGCTCTTTAAGCGACCTTTTCCACTAACATATAAAATCAGTACAATTTTTATAAACCGTTAAACATGATAACACTTGTAAATCGCGACGAAAAAGAAATAAATTATCCATAGCACCACGTGTTCATGACAACAAATTTACATAATTTCATAAGGCAATTTTCTCCCCTTATTTTTTAATTTTGCATTTCGCACCCCAAAAGGATCGCACCAAACACGGTTATCCTCCCTACATTTTTATATTAGAATATATAAAATGTTATTTACACGACATAGGGATATAGTTAGTGGAGGTGCTCGCGGGTAATGAATGAACGTAAATTTAATAATACGAGGATCTTTTGCAGGGGAGAATATGCAACGCGACGCTGAAATATTTGCAAGAAGAAACTGTTTCTGTAATAATGCGAGCATAATTTGTCGTAGGTATCATGACATTCAACATGCTATGTGGGTGTAAATTAAGGACCTCATGTTTGGCCCGCATATGAACTGTAGCAGCGTGTATTTATTAAATAATAAACATAGATATATTAAATTACGGTCGATTGCCTTGACGTGTTTATGATTAACAAGTGTCAAAACAATTTGCTGCCAAGTATTGCTATCGTGATATCGATTGTGATTAATCGTTTGGTTGTGGTTATTAGGCCCGTTGATCGCGATATATATATAAATAACAATGAGTAATCAAATAAAATTATTGCAAAAAGAATTGCACACTACGCATCCCTAAACATTATATTGGAATTGGTATCTCGCCTCGCACAGTTTAAAACTTTAAATATTAAATCTCGGGTATTATTTATGTTGCCTCACCTTTGATTTAACGACAGATTGTCTACTGCATAATCTAGTCCTTTTTTCACATTTCTCTATATTGTGTCAGTCATACCATGACTATGTCGCTATTTGCGGCATGCGATTTCGCCTATCATTTATGTCTCGGTAGGCTACGATGCCGTTCAGTACATTGTAGGATTCAGTGGCAACGCTCTTTTTACATGTTGCCCACCTGTCCGGTCCACTCCCGTAACAGCTTTCTAAATGACGTCAGTAATTTCTTATAAACTACATTAAGATAAATACATGTGCTGCATTTATAGCCAATTATAGAATACACCCAATGTCATTACTAGGTCACCAGCCACAATAAAATAGCTAAGTGTGACATTTCCCTAAAATGTGAAATTTTGCTTTAATTTATTTTGTCATGTACTTCCTTACGCACGTATTACAAAAAAGACTAAAAATCAATTGGTTTAAGAATGCGATGACAAGAACTCGAAATGTTCTAGTGAAAACACAGAAATATTGAACTGAGAAGTCGTCGTTCGCATACTTCCTTCGCTTTTACTTTTAGAGCCAGATAGAGCTTTGTATATATAAATTACAGTGTATATTTAAATTACAGCATAAATTGCTATAAATAAAAAATATGACTACCTAATCCTTATAGGTTAAATGAGTACAATTTACTAGTTTATCACATTTTTTGTAACAAATGAATTCAATAAATGGCGGATCATTTTGTTAATGGGGATTTTGCTGTCAAATTGAAACTTTTTTCAGATGTGGATTGTGCTGTCAAATTGAAACTTTTAATCATGTTGTTATGTCATTCATGCGGTCTATATTATTAAGGCCTCAATAAAATACTATTCAGCAAGTTCAATTAGTAGGACGAACAGTATAACATAATAATTGTGTATACATCAATACCACATGGAAATATAGACATTAGTATTCACATATCTGCTTCTGGATGACTTTTAGTGAAGTTAAACACAATGTCATTACTTACACCAAGAACTTCATTAGTTAGCATTTCTAGTTTGCCACTCGTGTAAAGTTCATAGGTACATCATTAGTTGCCCACAAGTCTTGAACTGCAAACAACCACTTTTTTATATCACACAAACAAAGCTACTGTATAGTAAGCTGATAAACTAATTGCTTACGTTAGCGTAGCTCACGACGAGTTAACATAAGTCAACAGCATTTCGAGACGACCTCCAGTCACCCTGAGGTTTGACCTGGGGGTGGTGGGCTGCGTGGGCCTGCTCGCCACCCGATCAGCACCAGGTCCGAGAGACGGCGTGCGCGTTCCCACGTGCGCCTGTGTATAGTGTCTTGTCCCCCCCTAGGGGGACGGTGGAGGAAGTATTTTTTGGGTAGTGGCCTGCCGTTTCACACGGCGGGCCGAAACCATGGCGAGGTCGCGATTGCATGTGAAAGCGATTCGCGCGGCCTCGCCATCTATGGTTATGTCGAGGAACACCGTGGTAGGTTTAGTCGTTATTACCGAGGTATCTTTTCCCCGGTGAGCCCGACACAACCTCTCCGTCGCCCCGCGGAGAGGTATGCGTCAAAGCATTACCCCACGTAAAAAAAAAAACAGTCAACAGCATTTGTCTATTATTTGTATATACAGTTGGACTTCAAGCTAATGTTCCTTAACGTATAAGTAACTTTGTCTACCAATTCAGCAGCAGTTACGTAACGTTTGTTGAGCAAATGTCATTTTCATAAATTTAGATCTTTCCTCTTATGTTAATAGAAATGAGATTATGTTTAGGCCGCCTGAGGGTCGAGTTGTAAAATGTTGTCAAGTTATAAACTACAAAACACTCAGTTGAAAATGTGTTTTAACAACAACCTAAGGTGGTACGATGTCCGTAATATAGGCACACCAATTCATTTCCTTTGTCGTATAATTCACTCTGACACGTAGGTGCTATCGAGGCACCGACTTTATTTTACTCATTACACGAACATAAGAGAAATTTTCTCTGAAATAAATGTCTCTTTTAATGGCTGTCGGTGTATGAAAAATGTTGCTGTATCATTAAAGTTGGAAATGGGAATGTAGGTAGTGCACAATATGTTCGCTACCAATTCAATACTTTACAGATAGAGTTGTTGGTATTTCTTGTTTTTTTATATCTTTACTTTAGGTTTTTTATTTCTAGTCATTAGTATCACATCTGAAGTTGACATTTCAATAAGACGATGTAGCGCACTTTGTCTTAATTGTCTTAGAAAGGAAGAGCAGGTAGTGCTTGGACAAAATGTAAATGACATTGTAGCAATCAATACTGAAATACGCAGTAAGGAAATGAGAAGATATAAGAGTTGCTGATATTTTCCATATATTCATTCATTTATTTCCATATTAAGAGTAAATGCGAGCACTGGTAATTCTATGAAAAGGCATTTCGCAGTTTTTATTTATAATCTATATATATAAAACTCTTCTGTTACTGAGTGACTGACAGAGAACGCACAGCCGAAACTATTGGGCGCAAGAGGCTAAAATTTGACATGTATGTTCTTTGGGTACTGTAAGGGTGCACTAAAAAGCGACTTCCCGAAATTCCCACGCTATTGGGAAGAAATGGATAAATAAAACATGTGCGGGCGAAGTTGCGGGCATCCTCTAGTTACATATATAATCTATACCTACCACTGCAATGTTCCTAGATTTTTGCCCATTTAAAGGACCAGAAATCTTAAACACAAAGAAATCACTATCAATCGTAACAAAACTAATAAATAAAAAAAAAAGATGCAGTCATAGCTTAATTCCATCTCAAATTGATTTCAAAAATATTATATTCTGTTTTGGTTTTGGAGAAGGAAACAGACAAATCATACAAGATGATGATTTTAGAGATATAATCATCAATCCAAATTGTAGTTATCTCTTTTGCATATTGATATTTCTGTCCAGTTTGACAACATAAATAGGTAAAACATATGTATTACAGTTTGATTTCATTCTATGTATTTGTGTGTTGTAATATCAAGAGATAATAATATAAACACGTTTATAATTCTGCTATTAAAACACGTAAATTTTCAAACATCAACACTTGATCGAATTGCCAATAAATATGTATATTCACGATGGCAATATCGAGTGACCGAGACGTGTATTGCCTAAAGCCTAGACTATATCGGATGGTTGATTGAAGCGTGAATTCAAAGCATAGCCTGCTTAAGATTCAGAGATAGTACAGCCGAACATTTATTAGTTCTGTTACTGGCTGTAAAGTAACACGTATTTACGTACATATTTACCTTCAATTCAAGACACACAAGATGAAAAAGAAGTCTGGGAATCTGGGAGTGTGAATATATACACTACATGGTAATTTTTTTTTAATTTTCCAGGTATACACAACTGTTACATTTATGGAAATTAAATAATAGGTACTTGGTAATAACTATATTTCAAGAAAATGAGATGACCTCCATCTTATGTTCCCGTAACTATGGCTGCTGAAAAGCAAGTAAAATATCGAAAAATACTTATTGCTTTTTAAATGACGACTCTCGCATCACGGTCTCATCGTTTATTGCAGAGGATTTTGGATTATTGGGGAGATTGAAATTCAAATTATCGACCTCATTAAACATACCTATTAGTTGCATACATAAAAAAATCGGAGTAGCGAAATGTCTCGACAGTTACAAAAGTCCATAAAATTAAGATTTTATGGAGTTTTGTAACTGTCAAACTGAAATGGACGTAAGCGTCCATTTCAGTTCCGTGCAATAAGTATTGCTAGATGACTACGAACGAACCGATATAAAATACAGAAATGTACCAGCTAAATTTGCTTCCACGGCAATGACATTTTAAACTAGAAAGGTTACCTTCAGTGTATTTACATCTAGTGCTCAGTATATTTTGTTATTAACCTGTCAACTCTTGGAACGCCAGATATCATTAATAACCTATTGTGTCCGCTGGTGTGCCACTGCAACTTAATGTGTTGATTACTGACCTTGTGTTATAAGTATTTTTTTAAATTTATATTGTGCTCGTCTAAATGACCACACTCCACTTGATGGTAAGCAGTCATGTGGTCTAAGAGCAGTGGCCTCCACACCGTCCTCATAGTAGCCGAGGCGATGTTGAGGTCTCTACTTTGACGGCCTGAGAAGGTGCTTTTTCACGCCCCGCTTAAAGGACCCATGATTGAAGGAAGAAGGAAACACGTGCCTTGGCAGAGAATTCCATGCCTTGGTCGTTCGGCAGAGGTATGAGGACCCAAACTTTTTGGTACGCGCTCTAATCGACTCTACCGTGTAAGGATGGCATCTGAGCCCAGCACGCGTCGTTCTGGATAGGAAAGGGGAGGGCGGGATAAGGTGGAATAACTCTTCAGAGCACTCCCCGTGGTATATTCTGTAGAAACATGCCAATGAGGCAATGTCCCTACGGAGTTGCAGAGGTTCCAGTGAACTCGTGACCTCTGGATCTCCGATAATACGGACAGCCCGCCGATGTAACCGGTCGAGAGCGTCCAGCAAGTACTGCGCGGAGCCATCTAAAAGATGAGAACAGTACTCCACGCAAGGGCGCACTTGTGCTTTATACAATAGGCACAGTTGCCCAGGCGTGAAGAACCGCCTCACCCTGTTCAGAACTCCGAGTTTTCGCGAAGCTTGCTTAATGACGCTCTCGATGTAGGTTTTGGGATTAAGGGAGCGGCAAAGATCCATACCTAAAATGGAGAGGCTGTAGTTCTAACATGTATAACATATACATGTATAAGTAGCTATGATTCTAACAATTTGTTTTGCGAGGAATTTTGTAGCACCTGTTTATATATTGATGTTTTAAACTTTCACTGTGCGCACACTAATTATGAAGCTGCCTCTTTCTTGTATATAATATCATTGTTCCATGGTAAAGAAATATGGAACAAAAAGATTAAGTATGTGTAAATCTTAGTGCACGTTATGACGTACGTGTACACTAATTATAACGTAATGAATGCTAGGAAATATGGAATATGAAGCCTCCGCGTCAAGAAACGAGATATGCAACACACCCATACAACTTCGGCCACGCATAGACAAAAATAAAACTCTATGTTTTACGAAGAACTGTTAGTATTCTATCGCCGTGTGTAATTTTCAGCACGCTATCTAGTTGGATGTCAGATATACAAGGCATCCAAAATGAACAGAATTGCTACGGTGAAACTTTTGAACAAAGCATTTTTTTCAAAATTATTTTAATAATTATTTATACTTGTTTCTGTCCAAAACACTGGAATAAGTTTATATAGGTAGCTGGTTTACAGAGCTCACCAGAGTAAAACTATGTAGTTACTTTTCTAAGCTTAGGTAGCAGTGCTTGCTCTGCAAATCCAGCATCCATCATATAACTATAGTTACTATTAATTATAATTACGCGTCGAATCATGAAGGCCGCGGTCAGTCGGTTAAACAAATATCCAGAAACTTAGCCAACAGTCGTCGATAATAAACATATGCAACAACGCAAGGGTAAGCATAACATTGTCACAACACGAATTATAAATGTCAATAAAGATCGATGCCTAATAACCAAAGTGTTGCCATTACCACAGATTAAATAATGCCATTACATTGAATTGGCCAATCTATTGATTTGTAAAATAAATCAAAACATTAATAAATTGAGATTATTATATCCATGTATAATCCGCATATTACTTGTGTTAGTAAAAACTTAATTAATTATCTTTATTTTATGTAAAAATAATAATATTTCCTCATAATTTCACTTTTAATAAAAATACTATTTTTCTTCAATAAATGTCGTCGAAAGCAATGTCGTGCCTATCCACAATGGTTTGCCGCATCAATAAAATGATAAATAAAATGAAATATTTTTTACCGCTAGGTACGGTTAAAAGAAAACAATGGGGATAAACTAAATATTATGAGACGTTTTTACAATATAATTATATTATTGTCTACTAGTGCCGTAGTTTGCATACTTCCTTTAGCTGCTCTGCTAATATAATTTCTTATGTTACATTTTGGATGCCTGCGGGTAAATAATGTACGGTAGGACATGTTTTAATGATGGGTAAACATGAGATGGGACTTTAGGGCCCATATTGTACCTACTTGTGTAACACCTATAAATAACATAATATAGAGTGCAATAACGATATCGAGTTTTGAGTATTGAAATATTGAACAAATTAAGACATTTGTATCACTTCTTTAAACATATTTGTTCTAAATAATTGAGTACGATTAATTTTAGTTACGATAGATTTTGATTTTATTAGGAATATAATCTATCGTTTACATACAATGTATTATATTTTCTTATTTTATAATTATTCTACTACATACAAACAACACTATCTAGCCCAAACTAAGCAGAACTTGTACTATGGGTACTAGACAATGGATAAACATACATATAAGTATACTTTTTTTTTGTAAATACATACATATTATACATAGAAACACCCAGACCAAGACAAACATCCATGTTCATGCACAAAATGTTTGACTTGTGCGGGAATCGAACCCGCGACCTCAGGCGCGGCAGTCGGTTACACCAACAACTACGCCATCGAGGCCGACAATTACACCTGACTTAAAACTAAAGTACTATTTATACCAAATTCGACGATTAATACATAACTTTATGACGTATAAATTGATATTTTTTTACCTGTTCTGTTTTAATAGAACTAAGATTAGAATGAGTTTTATATACGACAGTATTGCCGGTGAATAAGAGCTGTACCTCTATCTTCATGTTATCATAATTTATTATTTTAAACGTAATACATACAATTCGCTATAACTCCAAAGACGTAATTTTACAGGTGCCGAGCTACGGGCAATAATTGCTATGAAGTACATTCATATTATTAAATACCAAAATTGTTGTTACCATGTGTGCGACCCAGTGGGCGGTGCCGTACTTAAATTGTATAGCTCTCATTTTGTACCGACAGTCGTGTAAGGAAGTTCTTTGAGAGAGTCCTGTATGCCCCGAGACTAATACAGACATTTTGGAGAGTACATGTAAATAGAACTGGTATATATATACTCGTACATTGAAGTTTTACTCAGCTATATTACGTTTAGAGAAATTGGTAACCGTACAAACGCGAAAGACAAAACGAAGATCTCTAGTCTAGATATGGAATACATTTATCGACAATTTGCTTCAGAACTTCGATAAAAGTCTAACATTTTTTTTGTATCTTGATCAAAGTAAAAAGTTTGTACAAAAAGCCCAAGACAATTTCAATAGAGGGTCGCAAGTTCACGAAGAACAAATTAGCTAATAGCGTTCAGATCTGATACCAGTTGTTACGTATCAGCGATCTAAATTAATAAAATTGGATGTGATACAAAAGCTTCGCCGCGGGTGGGGGAAACGCGTTGGCCAACTACAGACCGAACGTTATTAATTGCTAGTCAGAGTAACTCGATAAATTCCGTAACATGGCTTTAATTGATGTAATTTATTTTATATATTGGACCATATTGATTGTATTCGGGTGTAATGGGCGGTACTGTTTTAAAAGCTATTTAGACCGCCTCGTTTGGCAAATGAAACAAAAATATGGGGTCCTGGATCTTATTATCGTACGGAAAATGTAAATTGAAAAAGGGAATTGGGTTGTTACGGTGTTTATTTCAGTTCGGCGGCATTGGGTTAGGTAACCATCATCATTTATGCTACGTTATTAAGTAATGTTTAGAGATAAAATATAACGTTACTGGAACGAGGTGCGCGGTGCGATGGAACTGAAGTGTTTGAAGCAAGTACTTTGCCTTATCCAATGCATGCAGCGATAGCTCAGTGGGGAGACCAACAGACTGCAACGCAGAGGGTCTCGGGTTCGAACCCACGTCGCGCACCTCTGACTTTCGGAAGTTATACGACTTTTTGAAATTATGTGCGTATTGATCGACAATTATCGCCTGCTTCGTGCCTTGGAAAGCACGTTAAGCCGCTGGTCCCGGCTGCCATGAACATCTATGGCAGTCGTTATGGGAGAGTGTCGACACAAAAGATCCCACTGGGTCGAAGTGTCGCCGGTCTGCACTGACTGGCCCCCACATAAGATAAGATAAGATAAGATATCCAATGCATAATATTTTGAAGTATAAGAGATATCTATGTATATTATGCTACAGCTTACTATACTGTAGTCCTGAGGGAGTATTGGTCAATTTGTTATAACTATCAGGCTTAGTAGACGGATCGTGTTCGCAGTCGGATGTTATCAATACACAGCGGACTGTGTAGCGCGTCGCTCTGATATAATCCATTCGTTGAGTTTAGTGACACGAACAGAAGATGAGCGGTTGTTATAATATCTTTGGAGTACTTTAATGGATCTTATTACACCAAAGTACTGGCCAACGAAAACAAATTCTTTTGCAATTTATATATCTTTAAATGTATCTCAATCGCGTTAGTAGTTATATATTAAAGTGTAATAAACTCTATTTAATTTTATTGCCTGAAATTTCGACCGACTAGCATCCACGGGTTGACTGCTTCGATTAGGTCTCGTTGTCTAATAGTATGATATATCTATAATAATATATTACATTATAAATACTATATTACATACTTGCTTTTGCCCGCGACTTCGCTCGCGTAAAAGGTTAAGTTATGCTAGAAACAGTACTTTGTTAAAGATAAAGTATAGCCTGTTATGTTATGTATGTTATTCGGTGATAATATAAAATCGGTTCAGTAGTTTTTTAGCTAAATCCTTACAAACAAACGAAAATCAAATCTTTCCTCTCTATAAGCTACGAGTTTGTTTGTTTTTGTTTGAACGCGTTAATCTCTGAGATCTACGAGATACGAGAATCTACGAGACACGGGAGTGGGACAGTTATTATAAACGTGAAAAGGTGAAGCCACGGAGGAAAGCTAGCTGGTTCTATAAAGCCCATTACTATAAATTGCGAAAGTATGTATGTTTATTGCTGTTTTTCCAGCAACGGAACAAGGTATCAACGCAATACGTAACGTTTCAATCATATAATATACATTTTTTTTATTATATCTAACGTGGCCAACAAGCATACGGCCCACCTGATGGTAAGTGGTCACCGTAGCCTATGGACGCCTGTAACACCAGAGGCATCACTTGCGCGTTGCCGACCCTTCAGGAAAGGAAGTGGGAAGAAGAAGGAGCGGGAAGAGGGAAAGGGGTGATTGGGCATCCGGCACTCTCACTCACCGAACGAAACACAACAGTAGGAATACTGCTAATTGACGTCGATATTCTGTGAGAGGGTAGTCCTTTCCCGGTAGAGCCGGCCCATTCATGCTGAAATCAGTGAGGCTCTACTACTTATAAAGTACTACATAGTTCATAGACCAGACAAAGGTAAATGCGTGGTGGCGCCTTTCTTAGGGTCGCAGATGCAAATTCGCGTGTAAAACCTAGTTATTAACGCATCAATGTTGAACAAATGTAGCCAAAATTAATTAATATGTTTAATTTAATTTCCACGTCACAGCTCAGTCTATCAAATATGTAAATATAATTAATTCTATCTAAATGAATCGTTATAAATTAATTAACAGGTAATGATAGTTCATTATTCATTATAAACGCGAACATATTATAATATTATGATGCAACAATAACATTTCTTCCATGTTTCATAATGGAAGTTTCATTAAAATGCAATTAGCTGGAAAATACAGTACCTACTTAAATGCAACGTCTTCTACACAAACAATTGTAAAATATAGGTATCCTACTTTCTACTAATACTAGATGTTCCCGCGGTTTCACTCGCGTTTATCGTTACTGCGCCGCCCTCGTGGGTTGTAGCGTGATGTTATATAGCCTACAGCCTTCGTCGATAAATAGGCTATCCAACACTAAAATAATTTTTCAAATCGAACCAGTGCTTCCTGAGATTAGCGCGTTCAACCAAACAAACAAACTTCAGCTTTATAATATTAGTATAGATTAGTAAACTAGATTTTGCCCGCGGCTTTTCTCACGTAAATGTAGTTTAGTAACATTACTTTTGTCTGGATGAAAGGTACCCTATGTCTTTTTCAGTTCCTCTAACAACATGTGAGCAATATTTTATGATGGCTGGTAGAGAAGTTAAGAATGAGACGAGCGAAATGTGCCAAAACAGGCGGTCACAGTTAAGTGAATAAAATCAACACTTCTTGTTTAATACAAATAGAAAATATACATTTACCATAACAATGCATGTGTTTATAATTACTCCGTGTAAAAAACTTAAAATAATTAATTTTTTCGCCTACAAAATTACGTAAATTTGCAAAAATGTAAGCTCATGTTACGTGATTTTTAGATTATAAAAAGTAGTAATCTATCCTATTTTACAGCTTAAACGAAACATAAATAGTTATATTACAATTTGTCCGTCCCACATATTTAAGTTATTAGTTGATAATAAAGATACATATTTAACAAAAAAGCACTTCAAATCCTCCATACAATTTTACTATGGCGGCCGCGCGCCGATTTGAATATGCGCCGCACGAGCTCTGTCATTATCTGACTTACGCTCGGCGTAGTCTTAAGGCATGACAGCGTAACAAACAAAACTTCGTTCGCGTTTGTATACTTGCTTTTGCTCGCGGCTTCGCTCGCGTAAAAGTAGGTTAGGTTATATTAGAAATAGCTCCTTTTTTAAATAATATATAGTCTATGTTACTCAGTGATAATATAGCTTTCTAATGGTGAAAGAATTTTTAATATCGGTTATGCACTTTATGAGTTAAATATATACAAACAATAATATAGAATAATATCATACCCTGTATTAAACTTTCCCACTGCTGGGCGCGGGCCTCTTCTCAGTGTGAGAAGGGTTAGGCCAAAGTCCACCACGCTGGCCTAGTGCGGGTTGGCAGACTTCACATATCCTCGAGAACATTATGGAGAACTCTCAGACATGCAGGTTTCCTCACGATGTAGGTATTAATTAACTATTTAATACGCATATAACTTCGAAAAGTCAGAAATGCGTGCCTTGGGTTCGAACTCGAGACCTTTGCGTGGCAGTTAAACGGTTTCCTACTAGGCTATCGCTGCTTTACAAACAATGAAACGAACAAATAAATCAAATCTTTCCTCTTTATAATATTAGTATATACAAGATTTTACCCGCGACTTCGCTCGCGTAAATGTAGGTTAGGAACAGTACTTTTTTCTCCATGAAAGGTAGGTACCCTATGTCCTTTTCTGTACCTTATTTCATAATGACCAGTTGAGTAGTTAAGGCGTGAAAGCGTAACAAACAAACTTACATTCACATTTATAAACACGTTTTGATGTTTATGACTTAATTACGCGTAAACCGTTGAATGGATATGTATGAAACTTGGCACTCATACTTTTATGCGTTCCCACGGGATTCACGCAGAGCATGCAGTGGGCAGAAGGCAGTATATTAATATATTTTAAAACCTTATCGACATGATAAAAATATAATAAAAAATATACCTAAATGGCAAATAAATAAAACTATTACTCCGACAGACCTCCTTCCTTAGTCCCATGACATAAATGTTTGCTTATGTTTGCGTACGACCATGCGGTACCAGGCTCGACTGCCGGATTAGGCAGTGTTATCTGGTATTAATGTTACTAATGAAATTTCAATTGAAGCACGAAATCTGTAATGTGCCCGATAGACGATAGTATTCTTCTTTCCGTTCGGAACTAAAGTTCTAGCTCTCTGATCTAAATACATATATACATACATTGATTCACGCCTGTTTCCCATAGGGGTAGGCAGAGACTACGGATTTCCATTTGCTACGATTCTGACACACTTCTCTGGCTTCATTCACTTTCATTACATTCCTCATACACGCCCGTCGGTTCAAGGAGCTCTTAACCTGGCCTTTGTCTAGAACGTCTCCAATCTGGTCAAAAAACGTTCGCCTAGGTCTGCCTGTTACGACTGTTCCAATCACACTAGCCTTATAAACTTTCTTAGTCAGTATTTTCTCGTCCATTCTTTCTACATGCCCAAACCAGCTTAACATACCATTTTCTATTCTTGTCACTATATCCACTTTCAAGCCGCATCTCTCTCTAATCACACTATTCCTTATTCTATCTTTCAGAGTCACACCAAATATGCTTCTCAACGCTCTAAATACATATTTGCCTACTTCTCCGGGGACATATAGGCGTGAGTCTAAATGGATAGATGAGACAATTGTGATTAAGTTGATGAGTACAAACATAAGTAGGTACCAATATACATATGTTGCTTTTACATATGAATTAACAGGTTCATTGCCGATGTCCAAGCTAGTCAAATCAAAAATTGTCACCCAGGAACCAATTTCTTTTTTGAACTGAAAACTTCTTTAGCGGCGTTGTGCACTTTTTTGTAATGGGTAAAAAATGTTAAACACGCGTCAGGACACGTGACCTGATCGAAAATTCGTAAGACGGAGGGAGAATTGTCATGTTTGTGTACGATAGCGCAATAAATGAATATTGTATTTTACCACATAAATGATAGTACTTTTATACTGATAATTAAAGCAATTCGTGCAAAATTATTCGCTAACCATTCCAAAATATCAAAAATGCACAACGTTAATATTCAAGTTTTCACTTCTGCCAGCACTCCCGGAGTGCAACCCGTTGTTTTTTTTGTGTTAAGTTTGTGTGTTTATGTACTTTTTTAGTGCTTTCGTATATTTTAGGTTAGATAGATTTTGTTCTCCTACCCCCTTTTAGTTAATAATACCCGCGCGGAGTTCGCGGCACCGTTTTAAAATAACCGTCTGACTCCGCGCGATAACCGTCTGACTCTGCGCGGAGTTGTCGGCAATGAACCTGTTAAAAAAGATGCCCTAGCAACTATCTAGAAAATAAGAAAATATTGCTACACATTTTCGAGATTGTGGGCAGGCAATCAGGTGGAATTTTATAAGAAAAACCTGAACAAAATGGTAGAAGCTTCAATTATTCACATCACCGCCCAAGTAATATTAATTAATAGAATAGAGAACAATTTAGCAACAGATGTTGCTTAATTACATTCCACCGCTGAGCTATTGCTAGCTATAATTAGAAATACAAACATTTTTAGCGAACCCTATGGTCTGTAAGTCTGTCTAGGGATCTGTTGTATCGTAACTAATTTTATAAATGCTAATATCAGTTTGTTTGTTACGTTTTCTAGGCTTAACTACTCAAACAAAAATCATGTAATTTTACATGTATGTTGCCCGGGGTACAGAAACCAGAAACGGATACAGGGTACCTTTTATCCGCCTAAAGTACGTTAGTACTATTTATTCTGTGTCTAAAGTACTATTCCGAGCGAGCCCGCAAGCAAAAATTAGTTTATTATTAGCTAGCTGTTACCTGCGACTTCGTCCGCGTAGATTTTAACTAAAAAGTGTTTGTCGCCGCGGAACCCAACTATATTTCTCTTCCCAAGTTACTTAAATGGTTACTCAAAATCAACATTTAAATATGCGTCGTTAGATTACACGCTGTCACAGAATGCGTAATAAAAATAAAGATTCACAGCTCCTCCCCCGTAGGTGATAGCGTGATAATATGTAGCCTATATGTTGACCCGACCTGTTAGTAATATTCATGCAAAATTTGAAGTAAATCCATGCAGTACTTTTTGAGTTTAGCCCGGACATACATACAGACAAACAGATAAATAGACAAAAATTCTAAAAACTATATTTTTGGCTTCGATATTGATTGTAGATCACGCCCCAAGTATTCTTTTAAAAAAATATTCAATGTACAGTTTTGACTTTCCTACGATTTTATTATATGTATAGATGTATTTCAGAACACGCCATATCTGATTTTTCTTTTTCAGCAGTTACGTAGTTAAATTTTTCTTGTGGATGATACCAAAGCAAATTGTAGTTGGTCTTACATTGCATATAATCTTTTTAATAGTTCCATAAGCTTTTAAGTTGATGTCATAAGGTTTTAAGTTGATATTGATCGTGTTGTAATCACTTATATCAAATTAACGCTATTGGTTTATAATAAGGGTAAAACGAGTATATGATTTATTTATCCTGTTCAAAAAATGATGGCAAGAATACAGAAGTGTAAATTAATATTATTAAGATAAAGAGACAAAAGCTATCGTCTGGATCATACATACAAACATATAGTTCCCATGATGCTATCAATTTGTATAGGCTACTATCGTGGCAGCTATTATATAGCAGCGGTCTGGTTGTTTCAGTGTTAGCATAAGTATAACTGAAAATAGCCATATTTGGGGTTCAATTGCCCAGACGATTGTTATCGCGTGTACTTATCTGAAAATTTACAATAGCAGTACCAACCCGAGAATCACGAAACAGACGCTCCAAGCGAATAAACTCAGCGCGGCAGTCGTGAGCGTCGGATACAAATGTATGACGTAACGCAACACATTGACCTCGCGGGTAATAGTGGTAAACGACCGGTAAATAGCTGTAGGTTCACCCCTTCAATATGGACTTTAAACGTACCTTTATCTCTATCTTTGGGCAGATACCAACCTTTTTTTATCTAATCTTGCGGTATGGTACAAGAAATCTAGTATGTAATTTCATATCAAGTAAGATTGTTACCAGGACATTGGACTAACTGGCTCATTTTTACTTCCATGAGAAAGATTTTAATTAATAGTCGTTCAAGAATTAGTTTTAATTCTAAATAAAGCATTATGAAGCTTATTCACGTGATATTTAGATACACAAGGTCTACGAACTTTTAAGTGTTGCATCAAAACAGATTTTGCGAAATTCAATCTACAGCTTTGACTGTGTTGACCATCTTCTCTAATAAATAAAGAAATCAACTTTAAAAGATCATAGTTCTGCTACAAACATTGAAATCTTTGAAATATTGGATAACGCGCTAGTGTGGTGATTAAGCAAAATAGTTGGATTACCTGGTCCATTTTCGGGTCTCTTATAATTGGTGGCTAACGATTGCTGCAGAAACCTGACAATATAGTATATTTTTACCAAATTTTCTTACACATAACCAATGTATATAATAATATGCTAGTTATACACCTAAACCATAAAAAATAATAACACTGGTTACATGATATATTTCTTTAATATATCTGTATTTTTCGTGGCATTGTCACTACAAGCATTCAAAGATATAACGTTATGGAAAACAAGGAATTCGGAAGCAACATCTCCAAAAATCATAAAACACAAAGACTAGGAGGAAATTCCGCTCTTTATTGCTCAAACAATTTGGGGTCCGTTGAGGTAAATTGACTGCGCTTTTTGTACAAAATGTATATTCGATGCGAGTTACGCCGCCCTCCCGGTTTTCTCTTTTATTACTACATACTTATATCTATTGATCTCCGGGACCTCGGTGTTATCTCCGTGTAAGCAAAGACGATTGAAGGATCAAATAGCTTTTTGAAAAACGAAGGATCGCTTGATGTTAATATTGTCCGGGCCAATACGTTCGATGGTTTGGAGGAAAAATATTGATGAAGGCGTTAGGTTATGTTTGTGAAACAGATTACGAATGAATCAAAGAGAAGATATACTTATTTACATTATAATGGAATAATAATCTCGTAAGGATCAACTACTTTTCATTAATGTTTTAGAAATAAATACCTAGTATTTTTACTGGGCTCGTCGAAACAGATTGAGCGTACTATTTACATCTACATAGTAATCGTAAAAACATCATAGTAAGCATGAAATATAAAAATATTCGTACAAACGTAAATGTGACGGTATCTCTAGTTTTCTATTTCTATGCTTTCATGACCTAAATTTCTAAATCGATACTCATGAAATCCATTTTATGGAGACGACTTGCATACCGAGATAATGTATGGTAATTGGACTTGCGACTTGCCTGCCACCCATTGCATTACCGACGCGAAACTATTCCTAACACAATAGTTATGCATAATCGTTCTGCTAGAGAGGTTACAAGAGTACTAGTAATTTACAAACTATAATAGGTACTAGAACCCTTTAAAAATCTAAGTTTATACATATTTCGATAAGCTTCTTTGACGAAGGGGCGGTTGTAAGGTTCCGTGGTTGTAAGCCTCTTATATATTTTGGGCAATGAACAGACTTATCATAATCCACAACGTTTATCATAAAACCACAAAACAAATTATAACATCTTTTTCAATTATCGTCAAACATTTTAACATCCGCATCAAACATTTTATTATAGGACATTAACGCATTCGTTTAGTAGTTTCTTTAGATTAGATAACTTTGTAACAATAACTAGACTAAGATTGGGGTTTGAAAGTGATCATTAATACGAGCTTTGCCCCACAAGTCTGCACTTACCTTTCGAAGTTGAATACTTACTTTGCCTTAGAGACTAAACTTTGTCAATCACGTTTGGAATCGTATAAGTGCGATCTAGTCCATGTTATGTTTAAATCAAAATGACAAGCTACCAATTCATACATGGATCGGAGAATTAACTTACTTTGCCTTAGAGACTAAACTTTGTCAATCACGTTTGGAATCGTATAAGTGCGATCTAGTCCATGTTATGTCTAAATCAAAATGACAAGCTACCAATTCATACATGGATCGGAGAATGAACTTACTTTGCCTTAGAGACTAAACTTTGTCAATCACGTTTGGAATCGTATAAGTGCGATCTAGTCCATGTTATGTCTAAATCAAAATGACAAGCTACCAATTCATACATGGATCGGCGAATGAACTTACTTTGCCTTAGAGACTAAACTTTGTCAATCACGTTTGGAATCGTATAAGTGCGATCTAATCCATGTTATGTCTAAATCAAAATGACAAGCTACCAATTCACACATGGATCGGACAAAGAACGTTTTATTATTAATATGCATTATTGAGTATCTTATTAATGAAATTATGAAAAAGTGAGTCCAAAATCGATACTTGGATCGAGATAAATAGGAAATTATGACTTCATCTGTGCACTTGACAACGTAGATACATATATGCGATGATCGGTCGAGCAGTTAGGCGTGCAAGCGTAACAAACAAACAAACAAAAATTTCACATCCGTATTTTTATATTAATAAGGATAGATTAGAAAATATACAATTGAAATACATATATGTTATTCTTTAGTAAAATATGTACAGAAAATAGTGAACAATGAAGACATATCCACATATATTTTTACATATATAAGTTCATTGAAACGGCGTATCATTGTCGACACTGATCATACACGTATGTACCACGTTCTGAGTAATGTTTAGTGCAGATTGCCTCTCATACAAGGAGCACAATGCAGCCCTCATCATTTGTTCCGTCTGTACGCGAAGCCTCAACAAATACAAGCTGAAAACCTACCACAATGGATGTCTGTAATACGTGAAGTGCACGCCTTTGTGCCAACACCGCAACATTATTGGAAACAGATTGTTAAAATTAGAATCATATGACGGGTACATAAATTAGCTTTGAAATATACAGGTGACCCAGAAGATGTGAATCAAAGTGTAATGGGAGATTCCTTAGGTAAGGACCTTTCAAATGTGCTACATAAAAAAAAATATGTTGTGTTGTTGGTCAAACTTACAAGATTTTCTTTGGTGCAAAAAAAAAATACACCAAAATAATGCGGCGACTTAAAAACTGCATCAGTTTAAAAAAAAAACGTTTGTAGTTTGACGAATCAATCCTTCACAAATAATATCTAATAGTGAAAAAAAATGAAAATTAGCCATAAACGAAGCACCGTAGATGGAAGTCTGAAAAAACTTTGATTTTTTATTTTTACACAAAGGTTATAATCTTAGATTTCTTTTTATTTAGCTCATTTGAAAGGTCCTTACCTAAGGAATCTCCCGTTACAATTTGATTCACATTTTCTGGGACACCCTGTATATTAACGTGTGTTTTGTTCGAAAGTTCTGATAAATGGTTATATTATATTCCTACTAGATTTTGCCCGCGGTTTCGCTCGCGTAAGAAGACGTTAAGTAACAGTACCTTTTCTAGATTAAAGGTACCGCATGTCCTTTTCTGTTAGTTTTTGAGTTTATCGCAAACAGACAGACAGATGCGGCGGGAGACTTTGTTTTATAATATGTAGTGATGCTATTAGTGCCGTTAGTTTATTTAAGTCTTCGCAGCCAAACAACTGAAATATTTTTTAAGTGAACACTTCTTTAGGCGCGTTGAGCACTTCTTGGATGAACAAAAATCATGGAACTCGTGTCATCGTCACGCTTCCACGCTTTATTATTGTTTTAGAATATTAGCAATATCTCAGAAATGATGCGTCCTACGCTGTGAACTAGCATCCGACCCGCCCCTTTTATTTATATATTTTTGTTTTTTTTTTGTTTATAAAGGTAGTGTTAAAGGATTAAAGCTTTCACTTCTATCGGCAGTTCCCATAGACTGCCCCATTTCTTTAGTTTATTGACTGCACTGATAGCGTAGTTGTTAAAGTGGTCACCTTACCATTGCTACTGCGTGTTGTGGGTTCCATCCCACTTCTATCGAATATTTGTGTCTTCCATAACGAGTTGTACCGAGTCTGGGTATTCTTTCTGTCCGTTATTTGTCGGCCTCAATGGCGTAGTGGTTAGTATAACCGACTGCCACGCCTGAGGTCGCGGGTTTGATTCCCGCACAAGTCAAACATTTGTGTGCATGAACATGAATGTTTGTCTTCGTCTGGGTGTTTCTATGTATAATATGCATGTATTTACAAAAAAAAATATATATATGTATGTTTATCCATTGTCTAGTACCTACCCATAGTACAAGCTCTGCTTAGTTTGGGCTAGATGGTGTTGTGTGTATGTGGTAGAATATTATTATTATAATATGTAAATCCTGTACTGCGGTGTAGTTCAGCGCGATACAGGATTTATAACCGGTAGGATTTAGAACTCTGGTATGGAGAGTTTTGAAAATATTGGCGTTATCCTTGTCCAGTACAAAGACATAGGCTACATTGTCATCCTAAGAATTAAGTCAAGTTGAGCTGTTAGCTAGTATCGTTACCAAAGAAAATATTGAACTCATTATGCGAAAGAAGACGGTAAACAAAAGAATAGAAGCTACGACGGAAATTGGTAATTGTTTATTATAAAACTTATAATTCGTAGTAATAAAGCTGAAAAGGATTTTCATCAATAGGACAATGCCGAACTTTAAAGGGAAACAAACAATCGTTTGATTTTCACCCTGTTTCTGAAAGGTAGATCAACACAAATTAGTTAACAACCGATCAAACGCACGGCAACCGTTGCGCGCTGGGATTGGCTCTCTGAATTAGCAACAGTCAATCAAATCGCTTGACATGGGGTTGATTTTGACACGTTGTTGATTAGCTTTTTAGTAGCCGCGTAATAATGCCATTATGATATCGTTACATATTATACAGTATCGCAATAGTAGTGAATACGATTGATCTCGATCGATCTCGGGTTTGATGCCCGTATCGGGCAAAATGTTATTATAATAATTATTTATTTATTCAAAAAGTTACAAAGACTTACATATTACATTAAAAATTAAAAATTACACTTATTCTAAAAAATATTATTAAATTAGTTACGACATAGGTACAAGTCACTACAACGTGTAATAAACGGACAGTCCAGTCAGACAATGTTCAGGCATATTGAGTTTTTGTCAAGAAGTTCTCAGTACCAGTGCGGAGTCTGGTGATATGTCCCATATTACGTGGGACCTAAATGAAATATGAGCGTAACACGCTTCTGTCTTAAGGGATAAAGCCTTACGCTCTTATTCTGTATGTATTTACATATAGTAGGAAAAATTCGTCTACTGCATTATCATTGTAAATTGATGATTTTAGTCACTAGATATCGAGTTACTAAAATCTTCAAAGAAAATCTAATAAGTATCAGATTCGCAGTATAATAAGACCTAATATAGTGGCCGTCGGGTAAATAAACACAGCCAATTAATAAGTCACTTCGCCTAAGCGACATTAAATACATACAAAAGCCTGAAACAAAAGAGGCAAACGCCTACCCAGTACCCTAACGCGTCAACTACTTCCGAGAGCGGCAATTACCGTTGTATTTTAAAAAGAAAAGAAAGAAAGATAAATGACTATTTTATCCTAAAGAATCTTACTCGTTATCTTTTAAAGAGAAATAAGGCATTTTGTGGACATTCAGCGTTAAACAAAGGCATTTTAGACATGATGATGGATCGAGACAAGCTATTGTAATGCATCACGGGTTACTACTCGGTAAGGCGAAGTACAATATCGATGCAAATAGACGGCCTCATTTGTTTAGGGGCGAAAGCTTGAGTTAACAATAATTACGAACGTAAAGGGATTCTTTTTCAGAATAGGGCCATAGTGGATATTACTGTCAGGAAATTTTCAGTAGCCGCCTGAAGATATAAATTGTGTTTAGTATGCGAAAAAATAAAGACTATTTACTTAACTATCTATGCGGATGGCCCGTGGTTTAAGGCGTGGCTTGGCCAGCGCCGATGTGGAGTCTACAAATAATTATGCTCCGTCAGACATTGGCAAAGTAAGGGCCTTTTATGAAAAAAGTTTGTATGAACTACGGTAGTCCAAAATAAGATATTTGACTGCATGGATGTCACGCTGGTTTAATGGTAAGCGTCGCCAGTGCCACTGTGCCGAGTTGTGGGTTCAACAAATGGTTGTTACCAGAAGTGTTGACTCTATGCTTA
This sequence comes from Catocala sponsa, assembly GCA_963564715.1. Lineage (NCBI taxonomy): Eukaryota > Metazoa > Arthropoda > Insecta > Lepidoptera > Erebidae > Catocala > Catocala sponsa. Next base: position 7,609,120 of record OY751337.1, read on the forward strand.
AAAATGTTTAATGAAAAAATAATAATACGTGGAACTTAAATAAAGCATGCAAAATGAAGATGTGACTCACCGCTCTCAGTAATATACTGCAAGAGACAAATATTGCTGGTACATTAAGAATCATTTTTAATGACTGCATATTAAGCAAGGATGTACATTATACATAAGATTGTACTTTTCTTCTTTATATATATAAATCAGGACTTTAATCTGCCCCATCGACAAGTCTAATCGTCGCTTTACGAACTGAGCTCGTATTGTCTTTTCCAAGTTTATAAACATAATATGATACAAATAGTTTGAAACAATTCTGTATCGAGAGGAAAGTTAAAGTTATGACAGCTAACATTTATCGAGCTAGTACTCTATTACAAACTTGTAGTTCGCGAAGTTTTTCTTAAGATGTTACTTTTCATAGAAAACAAAAGCGAAGATAACATTTTCTGTGATCATTATCATAAATACACTGTGAATTTTTGTTGATACAAATAGTTACTATTATTCATCGATGTTTAGATGAAATATAAGTAGGTACGACTAGTATCTGTTTAATAATGTCTTTATTATAACATTTAGCATTGTGTCCTGCTACAGTGACTGTTCTTTTGGGTTGTGCTTGGCTTCGGTAACCACTTGCCATCGCAAAGGCCGTGTTTGTTTGAATGCTGGAGGAGGGATGGATGGAAAATTGAATGAAGTATGTCAGATGATGAATGAGATAAAGATTGATGTTCTGTGCGTGAATGAGACGAAAAGGAAAGGCTGTAACCCCACTAGGCATGGACCCTACACGGCGTATTGGTCCGGCGTGCCTAGCAATACCAGAGCCTGTCAGGGAGTTGGTGTTATTCTGTTTGCTAGAATGAATGAGTGTGTAAAAGAATTCGAATATGTGAATGCTAGGTTACTATGGATGAGAATAAAAGTAGGGATTACTCGTGTGTTTATGGTAGGGGTCTATGCACCCGTAAACATAGCAACGGGTATGTCTCAGAGTGCACGGGAAGAAAGAGAAGATTTTTGGGAGTGTTTAAGAGATGTCTTGAGGAAATGCAAGGAACACGAGAGGTTGATAATGTTAGGGGATTTTAATGGTTGGGTGGGAGTAAAGCGTGAAGGATACGAAAGGGTTTTAGGCAAGTATGGGGACAAAAGCGTGAATGAGAATGGAAAAAGGTTGCTTGAGCTATGTTTAGAGTGGAATCTTTGTGTGACAAACACTATGTTTGGCCACAAAAGAATCCACTAGTATATAAGAGAAGCAAAGAATGTAAGAAGTAGTATGATTGACTTTGTTGTAGTGGATGAAAGATTGAGAAAGAATGTCCTAGACACTCGGGTATATAGAGGTATTGGTGTCCATACCGACCATTTTTTGATTATGAGCCGGATACGTGGCCTCTTCAAAGGATGGCGACACCGTATACCTACCCGAACAAGTGTCCAAGAACGAATAAAAGTAGAAAATTTGCAAGATGAAGTATTGAAAGACGAGTATAAAAGTCAATTGAGGAAAAGATTTGAAAGATTTTGTGACACTGATGATATAGAAGAATTATGGCAGTCGTTTAAGCATGAAGTGGTTGTTGTAGCGTCAGAAGTATGCGGTGTGAGCAAGAAGAGGAAAGTTATAAGATCGAAGAATGCGTAGTGGGATAAAGATGTGCAAGGGGTAGTACGTGAGAAGAAGCAGGCATGGTTGGACTGGCTATCTGTCAGAGCCAATGAAAGAATGCAAGAAGCAACGAATGAGGATGTGAATGAAGCTAAGAATAAGTTTATAAGAATGAATAAGGTAGTGAAAGATGTAATTAAAAGAGAAAAAGAGGAATTGAAAGACGAGTTTGATAGAAGATTATCTGAAGATTTCCGGACCAATGCAAAGTTCTTCTGGAAATCCATTAGCTCGGTTCGAGGTAAAACCGTAACCACAGAACTGAAATCAATCAGAGATAAGAATGGAAGTTTACTGAATGAAGAAAAGAGCGTACTGAAGAGATGGAAGGAATATTTTGAAAGTTTATTTGAAAGAGAGGAATGGCACGGGCAAAGTTTCGAAATGAATAATAATGATAGTAGTGATGAAAGCCCTATTAGTATGGATGAAATAATGAAAGCATTGAAAAGCATGAAATCAGGAAAGGCTGGTGCGTATGATAGGATTACAGTCGAAATGCTGACAGCTGGACAGGGTCTTATAGCAACTCAGTTGTGCCGCCTTTTTAACTTGTGCTGGAATACCAGCCGTGTACCAAGTGATTGGTGCAAGGCCGTCATAGTACCTTTATACAAGGGAAAAGGCTCACAGCAAGAGTGCAAAAGCTATAGAGGCATTAGCTTACTCAGTGTCGTCGGTAAATTGTATGCAAAAGTGTTAATTGAAAGGATTGTGAACGTAACCGACTAGAAAATATGGGATGCACAAACGGGATTTCGAAAGGGTATGGGATGTACGGATCAGGTCTTTTCCTTACGGAGCATAGCCGAAAAAGTTTTGGCCAAAGGTCAAAAGGTCTATTGCGCATTCGTGGATCTGGAAAAGGCTTATGATAAAGTGGTGAGGAATGAACTTTGGTCGGCATTGTCCATGTATGGAGTGAATAGCAACCTCACGCGAGCTCTGAAATCTCTTTATGATGATTCCAGAGCTTGTGTTAAGATAAATGGGACCTACACTGAGTGGTTTAGCATCGATAAAGGTGTTAGACAAGGAAGTGCAGCGTCACCTTGGCTGTTTAACCTATACATGAACAATTGTTTGAAAGATTTAAAAGATTGTGATTAAGAATGAATGAGTTACTTGTCAAATGTCTTCTTTATGCCGATGACCAAGTAATACTTGCGTCATCGGCGGAAGAGTTGCTGGCGATAGTAACTGTTATGCATGGTGCGTTTGAGAGTAAAGGAATGAAAATAAATGTAAGCAAGACGAAAGTAATGGTATTTGAAAAGGAAGAGTGCGTGACGATGTGTAATATTATGATTGATGGAGAAAAAGTGGAGCAAGTGAAAGAGTTTGTATATTTGGGTACTTTGTTTACAAGGGATGGTAAACATGACGGAGATATTGAAAGGAGAACGATTGCTGGCAACAAAGTGAATGGAGCTCTACGCGCTTTTATGAACAGTCGAAATGTATCCGAAAAGGCACGTTTGGCTGTTCATAGAGGACTATTAGTGCCCACACTTATGTATGGAAGTGAAAGTTGGGTATGGCAAAAGAAGCTTGAGAGCAGAATAAATGCTGTAGAAATGAGAGCGTTGAGAAGCATATGTGGTGTTACTCTGAAAGATAGAATAAGAAATAGTGTGATTAGAGAGAGATGCGGCATGAAAGTGGATATAGTTACAAGAATAGAAAAGGGTATGTTAAGCTGGTTTGGACATGTAGAAAGAATGGACGAGGAAAGACTGACTAAGAAAGTTTATAAGGCTAGGGTGGATATAACAGTCGCAAGAGGAAAACCTAGGCGAACGTTTCTCGATCAGATTGGAGGCGTTTTAGACAAAGGCCAGGTTAAGAGCTCCTTGAACCGACGGGCGTGTATGAGGAATGTGATGAAAGTGAATGAAGCCAGAGAAGTGTGTCAGGATCGTAGCAAATGGAAATCCGTAGTCTCTGCCTACCCCTCTGGGAAACAGGCGTAAATCTATGTATGTATGTATTTACTGAAAAGCTTTCTCAGATAAATATAAATTCATATTTTTACTACCTACATTTTTCAAAGTAGTTTTAGAGCTTTTTCAACCAGGCTAAATGAATTATTCGAGGCGATTCAATTGGGCTCTTAAAATAATAGAATATCATAATTTAGCTAACTCGATAACAGGAACCGTGATTTTCAACAGACATGGGACAGTAAACTACATAGTTCGCATAATTCGGTATTGGGATTATTCTTTCGAATTTCATGCACAAGACTTACTTATCAATCCGTCATGTCTTTACTCAGGTCAAAATAAAACATATAACATCAACATCCAATTTCAGATTCCCTTAACAAAATGTCATTCTAACTAAAACCTATCAAAGTTAACTAGCAATTTAACAGCGATCAAAATCTAAATTGGGCTGCGGCCAAACAGGTTGAGATTGACATTTTATCACGCGGTTATTTCCCGAAGGTAAATAAAAATGTAAAGTCGCCTAGGGGAGAACGTGGCGAAATCGCTCTCGATTCGTTCCGAATTGCACCATCGAGTATCCTAGTATCGAAGCAGGCACTCGATCACGTACCCGCAATTTCTACCCATCGACGAGTTGTTGAGACTTACTCGACTCGCCCGCTGATCTTCGATTGAATCAAGAGAACACGTCCTCACATGTGTTTTAAACGAGCCCTTACCTAATGCCTTACAAAAGGAACTTAAAAGTCCCTCTTAAATTTCAGATAGCGATAGCGTAATTACAAAGTTTGGAACGAAAGCAATTAATGTTTTAATCACTGTACATTTTTCAGCAAAAGGTGCTTTTTATGATCTAACTTTATTAGGGTTGAATTCCGCAAAAACACTAACTAACTAACTAAAAATATATTTTAAGAGAGCTACAGAGACAAATAAGTAGAATTCCTGTTCAAACCATTCTTAGTACAACGTTACAAGTAAGATAACTATTAACGAAACAACAAATCTGAAAAAGAAATACGTTATAAAACGAAAAGTAGTGTAATTTCTAAGCATAATCGCAAACAGCCCTGGGGAGATATAAAAGCTAATGGAAATAAAATAGTTATTTATTTTTATACACGTATTAGCATGAGAAAATACTAAGCTTTATTATAGCAGTGATAAAATGGTTAAATAAGCACTATGAAATTAAGTAAACGGTTTATTGCGCTAGGTAATCCAAAGTGGAGAACTTCTGGTGACAAATAGTCCATATATATGGGATAAAATGGCGACAAAATATAGGTACGCGGTATGCAGCTTGACACATACAAAGAAAGTACCAATCCGCAAACTGCTTTTGTCCGAAGAGGACGCAATTGATGAGCTAAGTAAGAAAGTTTAGACTTAAGACTATGTCAATGTTGCAAGCTGCGAACTGTAATAAAGCTGCCACTGGTAGCTAAATAGGCCATAAACTAGAAAGACTGAATCGTGTTTAAACTACACTTAATTTTATCAAAACGAACAAACAAACTTAAAACCTCGTTTTTTTAACTCTGAAGTTGAATTTTTCAAGACCTTTGTTGGGTCAGCGCCAAAATGGGCACCGAGATGGAAAATAAGACATTTCCAAAGATCGAGGCGAGTGTTAGAGCCCAGCATCTACTTAATTCTTAATGTGACCTGAAAATCCAAAGGCAGAATTGTCTTTTAAACAACCGAAATAAAAAAAGATTTTAGATCGAATGTGAAGAGGTTTTACGGCGTACTAGATGCGTAATAAAAATGAGTTAAACACGTTTTTCACCTAACCGAAATCGAAAGTAACTACTTGTTTTAATAAAAAAAGACACTATTAAATATGCATTACAAGTCAGGCGCCTCCATCAAATTAAAAAAATACATAATTTAAACCACCTTTACCCTCATAAAACGTTGAGATAAAAACAAATTTTATGTATAAAATTTTGTGTCAAAAAAGAAAGCTGCAGCCAACGCTCAACGCTTTTCACTTGAGCTTGGACTCAATTTGGAGCCCCGCAGATGGGGTGAGTTAGCGGAAAATTATGTTGGCAATAAAGGTAATAAGAAAGCTATTTATTGCTTGTTTTTAGCTTTGCGCCGGTGACGAAAACACAATGGCCACAAAACACTTGACTACACGTGGCGCTTTGTCCAGCAATATTTATTATCGAGTTGTGGCCCACCGACATTTGGCAGTTGGCACCCTTGCCAGAAAAGCTTAATGTATCGAATTTAATCTATCAAGGTCGACCGGGGAAAGCAGCAAAAATACGTATATTTGGGAACAAATATTCGTTATGACCTAAGAGAAAAGCGGTTCCTTGATTATGATTTGTTTTTCCATGGCTGTTCTAAGAGTATATATGTGAATCACATATTTTTTTAACTATTTGATATAATCTTCCATTTAATATATTGTTATCATACAAATGTTATATTTAGTTTCTAACAACATTTTACCTATTTTTAAGGGCCCACACGAGGGAGACGGGTTATAATGATAGCCTGCGCAGCTTACGGTCTTGCTACGCTGTTGCCAAAATGAATCGCTTCGGAAATCTTATTATGGTCATCACAAAAACATTTTCCTTGTTTTCTATCTTTTTTAATTTTCTTCGACTAGTAATACGTGATATTTTATTAGTAAGAAGCGTATTATAATGTTAATGAAAAGTCACGTTTTTAACGTATAAAATGATTTGTAAGGTTACTAGTACATTGTCGTTTTCATAAAGGAAAATAAACGATACTTTCATTAAAATAAGCAATAACCGAATAATACTCTGGGAAAGACTCGGAGATATTTAGAAAACGGGAATGGAATAAAGATTATTTTATCGCTTAGAGTACCGATTTGGAATTCCAACGAGCAAACTATGCCATTTCCGATCCACTTCTAATATTGTGTTCTTAGCTTTAATGTATACTCATTTTCAGTATTCCCAATACCTTTGGTAACTCTTATCTTGTTGTTGAAATACACTTAAGAGGCCGCTCTTAATACCAAAGCTCACTAAATACAAAAGGTCAAGAGATTCCATTACAATCGTAAACCATTCGCGCAATTTGATCCAGATGAAATCTATTGGTGTTGCCAAGGCGAAAGTACTCCCTCAAATTTTGTCAAAATAAGCTATGCATGTTAGGCAATAAAATTTATACATACTTAGTCTTACGCCTATTTTCTCGAAGGGGAAGGCAGAGGTGTATAACACACCTAGATTTCGCAAGCTATAGTTTTAGGTTCCAAATATTAGGGGGTGGGCCTATTGCCGTTGCCGGGGCACATACTACGTTCTGCTTCTGAGAACTAACAACCCTTTGCGAAAAATCGAATCCGGGAATCGGACCTCATGCACAGCAGTCACATACACATATATTTAGCTGCCTCGAAGATGCAGCGGTTTAAATGCAACTCCTGTGCATGAAGTTTTTGTTTCAATTTCCAGGTTGGGAAGACGATTATAGAGATTACCTGCTAACAATTTCTCAGTAGCAGCAGGGAGCCTGGAACTGTGCTTGGTAGAATGTAATAAGTTCGCCTCATATCCTTCGATAACGGCATGAGATATTGCATCAATGTATGTATTTTATAATATTGTTTTCCAGTGGACACAATAAAGAAGAGGCATACTCAAGCAGTGGATTGATGTGGTCTGGCAATAAGGATGACATTATTATTTTCTTTTTGACGTAATATTGGAAACTGAGTGAAATCTGTCACCCAGTTTCCGATATTTCGCCAAAAAAATAACACTGGATTTTTACCAAATAATTTTGTTCAAATTTATCAAAGCAAAGTATGCTAATAAAAAGTTATATTTGAGTTGTGACACACATAACACGCGATGTCGGTTAATTAGTGAAAGTTGAAGCACTAGGTAAGATTTATGAAACAAGGGCTGAGTAATTAGTACGAGAGTCGAGTACCGCATTTTCCTTTATAAAATGTTAATTTTTATGACAATTTTTGTGTACAAAGTTAAAGGATTAATTTTTGTTGTTAGGGCCTTTATTCTTTTTATGAGTTGTATTGTTTCTTTTTTATATTAAATAACCAAATGTCACCCTTTCTGTATAAACTTATCAACAACAATATTTTTATTCTTTTAGATGAGGCCTGTCCAGGTTGAAAAACATCGTCATTAATGGGAGAAAGATTAGCAGATCAGAATTAAATTTCATTAGAGAAATATATTCTTTAACTGCAATTAACTATTAATTTAATAATCTGAACCGATATGAATCTGTTCAGCTCGTGTTTCTGACGAGAAATTAATTTCAGGGAATTATTTACCCATCGTTGGCAACCCTGAACAGCTGTGGGAAACTGTCTGTGGTCAGTCCACTACAATGTATCTTACAAGACAGTATTAATTTATCGGTTCTATCTATATACCTACACATAAAAGTTAAAGCGTTAGTTTGTGAGTGAGAGAGGTCTAAGTTCGATCTTACTTAGTTGTTTGTTCTTAATGCGGGTACATAATTGTTTGTGTTGTTAGAATACGAGATTGAACTGATTTAGGCCTTAAAAGGGATTAATGTAAGGGCGGAAATTCTACAGAAAACAAACGAATAATGAGAGTATTATCACGTATTCCAAATACAATTTTTTTTTTAACCTGGTATAATGCATTGACGCGTACCTCTCCGCTGGGGCGGGCGGAGGGGTTATGTCGGACTCCCCGGGCTAAAAGAAAGATTGCTGAAATGATAATGGACCTCCCGGAATACCGACTAAACCTACCATGGTGTTCCTCGACAAAACCATTATCGCCGGAGCCGCGCGAATCACTTGCACATACGGTCGCGACCCAGCCGAAAATACAAGTTACTGTATACATTTGTAACAGTAGTAGTAGCGCTTTTATTCTTGTTTATGATCGCTGCTCCGCTGCCGTGGCTAGTACCGTGACGTTATATAGCCTATGTTTATTCTGGATAAAGTAGCTTTCTAATGGTGGAATAATTATTCAAATCGGCTTAGTGATTTTTGAGTTTATTCATTATAAACAAAAATACATGTATTTCTTTCTATTATTGACGATTTCTTATTAGTATTGACGAGGTAAATAAATCAAACATGTTTTACAATATTAGCAACAATAATTCATAAGATATTAATACAGATTTGCCATCTTCTCTCTTTATTATCGTCACTAAAATACCCAAATCACAGAAATTGATTGTGGGGAAAATTGCTTGAAAAGATTAGCATTCTTAAGTAATCTTGCCGTCACAGCGGGAACATTTCGCCTTTAAATTTTACCTTTATCGCTCAGCCGCATAGAGAAAAGGCCTCCTACAGAGAATTCGGTGCGTTCGCTGAAATACGCTCCGTTTTTTGCTGCAAATGAATTTAAACTGAGGCCTTAATCGTTGACTTTTCAAGGCTATCAATTACCCGCCCTCCTCGTTCTTTGCAAAATGTAAATGATTCAATGTTTCCCCTGAAACGAATGATTGGAATGGTCTAGATATGACTATTGTTATTATATTTCTAATTAAATATGACAGATATTTGGACTTATTGATTTTTCAGATGGCGTGGTGGTTGTAGTAATCACCTCGTCTCTGCCACTTAAATAGTTGTTTCCAGTTTGGGCGCTCCCTGTGTTTATTGTTTGAATATATGTATCATTGGATAAACCCAAATGCCCCAAGAGCCAAAAAAAAAAAGTAAATAAATGTCTGGCAAGATCTACTTCTCAAGTATATTAGATATAAGAGTTCATTGTTAAAAGATTAGGTGTCTTGTTGTTATTATTACACTTGATACCATTTTTAAAAAGATATGGTATAAAGTTTACGTATTCTTAATCTGTATAAACTCAGTGGATTATGTTGAATCAACAATCAACTACTAATACTTTGGAAACGCAATTCGGGAATCTAGTAACTAACTTGTTCCTTTATATCGGTTACATTATTAAGTAATTAACCCTTTAAAATATGTATTCATCTACCTACCGTACAGGAGAAATTATTGTGTATAAGGTTCCAGCTGTTTTAAGATGTCGCTGTGCTTGTGGACAGTGGATCAGTAATCTTTGTCCCATGTGTCAGAAGCAGAGTGACCTTCGTTAAAGGGTTGGCATAAGGCGTGGCAATATATCTTATCAATAAAGCTAAATTTAATTAAGCTAAGATAATTAAGTTAAATTTAATTTTGGCTTAAGGGGACTGTCGTGTTTATTCAAAAAGAAAAATGCTTGGTAAACCGTATTGGGAGAAAACCCAATCAAGGCCTCAATCATTAGACTGTTATTTCATATAAGACATTTCCATAAGTAAACATATATGTATATTAATTCATATATATGTGCTTACTTATGGAAATGTGATTTAGGCGTAACTAAGCATTCATCTATTTAGTCGTATTACATGTACGCATAAATCAAATTATAATAACACTAGAAGTTCACGCGGTTTCACCCGCGTTTATCGTTACTGCGCCGCCTCCGTGGGTCGTAGCGTGATGTTATATAGCCTATAGCCTTTCTCGATAAATACGCTATCCAACACTAAAATAATTTTTCAAATCGTACCAGTAGTTCCATTAGCGCGTTCAAACAAACAAACAAACTCTTCAGTTTTATAATATTAGTATATATAATAATATCCATAAAACCGAATTGCAGTTACGACGGCCAAACCCAATGAAGACCAGCCACTTGGTATATTATAGCGCAACACCGACAACTTCTAAACTCCGGGCTATTATTTGCCGACATAACAACCTAGTAACATTTTGTTTGCCAGAATCAAGGATTAAACCATAGACCTCAACCACAGCAGTCAAAAAATGCTGTTGCGTTACTAAATAAAAAAAATCTAGCCAAAAGCAAAGCACACCTTTAACAGGTATGGCTCGTTATAAGCAAAGAATTCTGAATATATTTATTCAAGCTTCAACAAAGTCTTGGATACCTATACTCTAAATATTATTCGGTAAAGATTTCCGGTAAATTCAAGTAGCCTAACACGCTAGAAACGATACTTTATTTCACGCCCAGTTACACCTATCGCTTCTAGATATTCTATCTTCCTAAACGCCTCATTTGTTTGCTGAGGGAGGGCTTTCGGCAACATCAGAATATGACGTGACTAATAGCGTTATGTTGAAGATTTATCGCTTAGAACACTGCAGTGCTGTAAGAATGAAGCTTCTTAGATAAGATAAAGAGAGACGAACGATGTTGTTATTCCATTATACTGATACGAACAATGGAAAGCGTTCTAAAAATCATACGAACTATACTTAGTTCACGATAAGAGCTGGTAATCTTCCGCCAACACGCCATCCTTCTGATTGAGACCTTAACTTAAAATTACAACTAAAATGTTCAATGAAATTGGCGCAATCATCTCCAATTTTATCTTTTTTAGGTCAAGTCGTGCCAGACAATCATTTTCAATAACGATTATTGAATTGGTTGGAAAAGTTGTTGGTTTAAAATAAGGATGGACTTTCTTTGGCTCTTATTAGAACATGGTAATGTTACACTTGTAGTGTAATTACTAAACGAAATGGCAAAAGTGTTTAAGTATAATACTGACTCTATAGCCATCATTTTAGATAAATAAAATGCAATAATGATAACAAATGTAAATTAGGAAACCTAAAATAAACTCTCTCGTGCAGGAAGACAAATCAAAATTATTAAGTTCCAGAATGTGTACTAGTGACAAATCTGTGAGCGTTAGTTATACGATGTGTTATTACACCAGCGTTTCCCTTCCTTAAGGGGAAGTATTAGAGATATAAATATATTTGGAAATAAGGATATACGAACACTTTCTTTGTCTTGTTTTTCTCACAATACTGTTATCTCTTTACTTGGCAACTCCTTTATGTTTAAAAATATACTGAATTAAAGGATTCAGCGAATTCGATGCTGCTAAATTAATTATTTGATATTTAATCGTGGATTAAAGAGCGCCTCGTTATAGAAAATAATTTGTTTTGCTCAGCACCACTTAAGAGCCGAGGATAAATAAGTCTGTCTGCACGTTTCCTTAGGAAATAAGGTTGAGTAAGATCGGCGAAAAGATTTCGTGCTTAAGACGACCCTCGAGAATTTTAATTATGAAGTTTTGTTAAGTTTTAATAATTTAGCATAAAATTAGTTGAAGGTAAACTTTAATTAGGTCATGTACACAAAGGACGGTAAAATTTTGTTGCGTGCAAAAGTTAAAAAGATCTAAACTTCAGTTGTTACTGGTGGCGTGTCAGTTAAAAATTCATATACCGAATTTTGTTTGTTATAAGATATGCGTGGCGTAGGTTTTTGTTAGTGCCTAATAATTAAATATTAAATAATGGATTCAATAACACTCTACCAAGTACCAGCCTTTAATACGATTAGCCACTATTTCGTTTATATAAAGCCTCTATTAATGGCTTTGTAAAGGCATAATTCTTAGTACTACCCAGGATTTCTTAGCAAAGTAATTCAATTACACGAACACGTTCGATATCAAATTTATTGAGATTGAGAACTGTAAACCTTTATGGGCACGAAACATGAACGCAACAAGATAGCCTGGAATATTCAAGTGGCTTCTATAGATTAATTAATCTCATTCAAGCAGATCTCCTACCTCTAAGATAAAACATTACAATGTATCTAAGGCCAAATACTTTGATATGTAACAATAGTCACTAATCGTAACAAGTGAATACTAATTTTACAACCAAGCATACTGAAGTAGTAAATAAAAAATATTGGGGTAGTCTTTGGGGACTGCCGATAGAAGTGAAAACTTTAATCCTTGATCATAAACATTTCTTTACAAACCAAATTATAAACCAAAAATAATTCAAAAATAGAAAGCGTTCGGTGACGATGACGCGAGTTTCATGATTTTTGTTCACCCTCTGCTCAATGAGCCTAAATAAGTATTCACACGAAAAAAAAGAAATATATAAAAAAAGGGGCGGGTCGGATGCTAGGTCCTGGTACTCTCTTACGGTTTATTAAGGGGGTCAAAATTTCGTTATTTTTTTGCGTAGGACGCACCATTTCTGAGATATTGTTAATATTCTAAAATAATTCAAAAATGCAAAGCGTAGAAGCGTGACGATGAAGCGAGTTCTATGAGTTTTGTTCACCCAAGAAGTGCTCAACGCGCCTAAAGAAGTTTTCACTTCAATAAAATATGCAACGCTTACTTTGTATAATAGAAAAAGCTGCTATAGGATTTCAGTAGTCTTATTTTTATTGTGTTGCGTTTGTACCAAAAGGAAAAAGAAAACACGAGTTTCCATTCATACATCAAATACAAAGGGGTGTCGAAAAACCAAATTCGGACGTTGAGTCGACGCTAACAAACGACAGCTCGCCATAAACTGCGCGTGGTGAATACATGTCAAACTAGCTAAACTGACCTACATACAGACAATATCTGGAGAAATTGAATGGGACGCTCTTAAATTATTGTCCGTGTGTACGAGGGACTCCTTTGACACACGACACAATACCGTGAGTGACATCAGTTATCGGAGGGTCGTGGATAGATCGAGATTTTCAATAGACAATGATTTACGTGTAAAGAATAGTGTATCGACGTTAGGTACGACTTCATGCTAAAAGAGAATAGGTTGGTTAAAAAACAAAGCTTAATGCCCTAGATATAGAATAAAAATATGGCCGCTTATTTATCTTGCATGTAGGAGTCAGCTGAGGGAAATGGGTCGTTAGTACAACTTACTGTTGTATTATGTGATCCTTGGAAAAAAAGCTAATAATAAAATTGTAACGTTTATTTAAATAGAGTGATAATAAGCTTTTTATTACAATGCTATAACACAAAAAATGCACATATATCGATTTTTGGAGAAAACTATAACAAACAATTCATGACTTATGGAATGCGTAGTAGTTGGCCAATGTACTGAAGTATAGCGTATTTATTTCCTACACGGGCAAAAATAGCAAATAGTTGTTTTCTATGTGTTTTAATGTATAATGTTCGTTATTCCCCTTGGCACAAAAGGTTTATCCCCAGTGCTGGAGTACTCTTCTTAAAAGACACATAAAGAAGAAAGCCTTACTAGAGCCAAGTCACGTTCTCTTTGATCAAAGTCAAAAATGGCATGCAGGCAACTATCTCGTATTTGTCATATACGTACTTCTGTATAATGTACGATGTTGTGTCGAGCGCTTGTCGGTGTATTTTCACTGTTGACAGATTTATTACATACATTTTCAATTAGCTTCCAATTATACAGCCCGCCAACTTACGCACACGAAACGTACGATACAGCTTGTTATATAATAATAATTGTACTGTGTCAGTAAATAGATATTTTATATGGTAGTGAAAGTGTGAGCATTAATAGGGATTTTATAAATGTAGTACACATACGATACAAAATAACACTTGTTAGGTTATATAAGCAAGTAAACATTTTTGAAGTTTAGTTTTAATGAAATAAATTGTTTTAGTCTACCTCTTTGGTACAAGTAATAGGACAGAATTATTTTTGGTACAAATAAGAATAACAGAGCGGTTAAAAAGTCTATGGACGTTAGCCACAACAAAGGTGATACTAGCCTGAGTTCAAAGCAAAATAGGATTATTTTTCCTTTTGCACAGGCCTTCCCAGTTTACAGCGATATCAACACCAAGAGATACCAATTGGTTCATCTGTTAAAAACACACATAAAAGCCAAAGTTATTTAAATACAATATTCTGTATGATGAAGATATTTAATCTGAATATTGCAATTATTTATTTATTCACCTCTTGAAGATATGTATAGTTCAATGGTCCATCATATTAAAGTTCAGGGCAAATATTCGTATTATAGATAAATTCTGTCAATAAACACTCAATATCGGCAAATGCTACTTATTTCGTTCTACCTAAACATCAATATCGTAGATTTGTTTTTGAGATACACACTTCTCTGCTTGACCCACGGAATAAATACGGATGTGTTATAAATAAAACATACATAGTCCTAGCACATGTAGAAATATACCTATTACATCCACATTTCGCTTGCTGTTTTTGTAGGAGTCATAGAACAGGGGCGAGCCTATTACTGACTATCCATTACATTATCAGACGCCGCGCTACTACTAAGAATTACCCCACCATCGCCTGCAAACAAGCGTAAAATTATGCTACACAACCATCGAAGCAGTTATAAATAATAACCCGAATAAATTGAAAACGACATAAATATTTAGATTTCCAGAAGGGCTGTAACGTCCTTTTAAAATAACCCGACCAACTTGTACGTAACAGAGGAAGATAAAATGTTCACGGTACAATAGGAAATAGGGACCGGACCGGCAAAACGTTTGCCTAGGTGAATTTGTAAATCGGAAGGTCGAGCAGATCCTTTTCAATGTAATAAAATACCGTAATATGTGTACTATGAAATTGTTATCGACCATGTCAAAAGACCTTTTGAAATAAAAGTATGTGCGCAGTTTGATAGGCTTATAAAACTGTTATATAATAGCTAGGTAGATATGGCATCGTAATATTGAAATAGTAATCTTAAATCCCACTTCCTTTCTCTGTAATATGAACGAAATTAAATAGAAAAAGTTTCTGTAGGCTCGGCAACGTGCGAGTTATAAAAGTCCATAAGCTGGTAACCGTTTACCACGAGCTATACACTTGTTTGCCACTTAGGCAGTAAAAAATACATATAGAATTTAAATGTTATATGTATTTACTGTTTTATGTTTTTGGAATACTTTATGAAAATAAGATAAAAATAAATGTAAGCGTTTTCTGCATACTGCATACACGATGTGACTTGAACAACTGCTGTATGAGTCATCGTTCGCATGATATAACGAATAAAACAATACATCGTGATCATGCAGCACTTTTTATTTTTGGGATGTTTTAATGTTTACCTGACGTATATGTAGCTTACGAGACTACATCCTTTACCTACGTTTATTTATTTATAACTAGATGTTCCCGCGGTTTCACCCGCGTTTATCGTTACTGCGTCGCCCCCGTGAGTCGTAGCGTGCTGTTATATAGCCTATAGCCTTCCTCGATAAATAGGCTATCCAACACTAAAAGAATTTTTCAAATTGAAGCAGTAGTTCCTGAGATTTGCGCGTTCAAACAAACAAACAAACTCTTCAGCTTTATAATAGTATAGATAAGGTACACTTACAGCAAGACATACAAATGTTACAAATATAAGCACTTACACTATGGATATAACAGTGGGTATATATATATATATATATATATATGTATATGTTTGCCTCTTAAAAGTGTACACTAAAATAAAATATGGTGAAATTTTACAAATTCTTATCATAGATTGACTGCCCTTGTTACTTCGACTCACTCGTCGGTTTATAAATTGAGTTGTTTACTAAAAATAAGAGTGCAAGCCATGTTAAATTTCCTCAAAATCCAATTAACTATTTTCCTGTGACGCTCTAACTCTGACAAAGAAACAGAAAATATAAAAACTACATTTTTGACATCAGTATCCTTCGTTATATACGTAGCAATAAAGTATTTGTAAACTATACAATGTTCACAATTATTTTTTATATTGGTGGCCTCGATGGCGTAGTGGTTAGTGTAACCGACTGCCCAACATGAGGTCGCGGGTTCGATTCCCGCACAAGTCAAACATTTGTGTGCATGAACATGGATGTTTGTCTTGGTCTGGGTATTTCTATGTATAATATTTTACAAAAAAAAAGTATATATGTATGTTTATCCATTGTCTAGTATCCATAGTACAAGCTTTGCTTAGTTTGGGCTAGATGGTGTTGTGTGTATGTGGTAGAATATTACATTATATTAAACGTGTTGTCTGCACGGATAATTGTTTACAAAATGTTATGTAAATTA
Organism: Catocala sponsa; assembly: GCA_963564715.1. Classification (NCBI taxonomy): domain Eukaryota; kingdom Metazoa; phylum Arthropoda; class Insecta; order Lepidoptera; family Erebidae; genus Catocala; species Catocala sponsa. The sequence goes on from OY751337.1 coordinate 7,625,615, forward strand.
GTGTTTGGTAGAGACCCAATTGCATTTATTCGATTCGTGGTATAATATGTACGTATTACAAAACATTATATATACTTTTATTTATTATTCCCAGATACGACATAAAATTCACTGCTAATAAAAAGCAATATTGCGATGACTAAAGTGTTCTACAAATGTATTATTAATACCAAACACTCCCACAATTCCAAACCCGTAACAGATGGCAAACACGTTCAATAGCAATTGATAGGGAGCGTATTAAACGGTGGAATGCAACGTAAGAGCCGTTTACTCTTATCTAAGTGCCGTTTATGTATCGGCCGAAGTGTTTATGGGCCATTGGCATACGATATGCCGCGAGGTGAAAATATTGACAAGATTTCGAATAAACACGCTGATATTGTGTTTGGTTTCTGTGATAATAATAAACAAAACATTAAATTAGAAAGAATAGCATTATAAAACCTTATACTAACAAAAATAATTTAAAGACGGTTCATGAACGTTTCAAACTATATTTATTGTTGTGTTGTGCATAAATACATTATAATAATATGAACGCTAAGTCAAGAAGAGTTTATAATACGTGCACGCTTTTCGGTTACAGATAATACACTGATTTTAGTCGTCAGAAAGCAACATTTGGTATTTACTAACAATGTGTTTGCATATAATAAGCCGCAGCTAAAATATTCACAGTAAATATTATAAGTATAATGTGAATTTTATTAATATTGTCAAAATTTTGTGGTGTGAACCAACAATCCGTAAAGGAATATGTCAGGTTAGAAAACGGCATAGACTTAAGCGGACAATATTCTCGGTTTAAGGATATGGAAACAAAGCATGGTTATTATGGTATGTAGTTCTTACGTGGGGAGCGTTAAAGATCTGCTAATAGTATCGTCTAAAATTGTTATCTTATTTAAAATAAGATGAAGCATCTAAGAGGAACATATTAATCAATGCAATCGAAATAAATATTTAAAGACAATTCATTACCTAACTAACAAATTTTGAAGAAAGTCAACAGAAACCCCTACAAATTCACATACCTACATACAACAAATAATATCTTTTAAATAAAGTGCTCACTTGAGTCTACAGAGTATAACTATTGAATATTAGAATTGAAATTGAAAAGTCCGCTCGTGAGTACTCTAGAGATTTGTTTCTTCGTGAAACAAAGTGTCAGTGATAAGTATTTTCCAGTGTATACTGAAGAATAATTGAATTTTCTACTTGAAAAATATACCACTTGAAGGCAGCTGTGAAAAATGGAAAGGGTTTTCAACATCTTAATGTTAGCATTCGTGTACCGTCGAATGATCGATTCAGGTTATAGAAAAGTTATCTAGTATTGAAGAGGTATTGTCTGGCAAATATAGACTATTATCCCGAGATATATCCTCTTTAGAAACAAGTTACAATTCTTGAGTACAACTTGACAATGAGTGAGAGGTTTTGGTTGATAGAAAGGCAGTGTAGATAAAGGTTATTGTCAGAACATAACTATAGATATAGAGCTAAAAGAAATAAGGTGTTTGAGAACATAATACAGAAGAACAAGTGCGATTGGCAGAGGACGATGAAGATTGACATAATCCTGAATTTGTTGCTACCCGGCTTGGCAACCAGTTCAAGATTGAGTGAGCTTTCAATATATGGATAGCGCGGTGTTAAGCTGCCCGAAGGTATGTACAGTGCTTGTCTTCACCAGAAATTTTAAATTAAACTAAACAAGTATTTTAATTATTTTAAAATATAAATTGCATAATTTATTCCGTTAGCTGTTTATTGAACACAAATAGCCAGCTGTGGTCCGTTCAAACGAACGATCTAGTGTGGCTTACTGTTGGCACTAAAGGAACAAATTTATAGCACTGAAGATATTTAGTACTGCTGCAATTATTTAATACATACATATTACATAGTCTAAAGCTTTTATCCCTAAGGTATATTACGCCCATATATTTGTTATTATTATTAAAGCTAATAACTTACTAGAACCATCAATCCTAATCATTCCTAACTAATATTATAAAAGCGAAAATGAGTTTGTTTGTTACCTTTTCACGCCTAAACCACTGAACCGATCATCCTGACATTTTGCATATACGTTGACAGGTATACAGAAACGGACATAGGCTACCTTTCATCCCGAAAAAAATTACTGTTCCCGAGGAAAACAATAATAACGTTCTTATGATAATAGATGGCACCACGTGTCTTTCGAATCATGATTGAATTATATTATTACAATCAGAGTACAACACGAACTTTTTTTATTTAAAAAAAAAAAAAATTTTATTGAAGGTCAACAGCATTATCACTATTTTTATACAAAATATTACGTAGCATACAGCCATTAACAGGTCCTCACTTATAAGCTATATAGTACATATTAAAAATGTGGAACACAATATTAGAAATAACTTAAAATTAATCTATACATAACACTTACACTAATTTTGGAAAAAATCTTGGCTGAGCAACCGCCTCACTGTCGCTTGTTTTGCGTTGAAAATATCAATGTCATGCGCTTTATACCATACATTAAGGGTCTTGCCTGCACGCCACATAAAACTATTTTGCCGATAGTATTTTGATTGTCAAATTCTAAACTAACGCGAGCGAAGCCGCGGGCGAAAGCTAGTAATTCATAAAAATAATTATTTCTTAGGACGCTCACAGTCGACGTTGTAAGTTAGCTTTACTAATAAGGAAAAGAAAAACGTATTAAAGTATTAAAAGAAGCTCTGTGAATAGAGAGTGTGTTCAGAGAGCGAATCACGACAACAACTTAACCTCTTGTGAGACAGCTGGATGTTTACATTATCGCCCGTTATCGCCGCGTGCCACTTGAGATTTTGTTATTGTTAATTACCGGCCCACTCATAGCTCGTAGAATCAAAAAAATGGTACTACAGAATTTGTTATGATGTCAGCTACGTAGTAAAAATAAACAAGAGCTTTTTGCTGGCTCGCATGCGAGCCCCTGGCACACTAGAAGTTAACAGTATACCTACCCAAACACAGACGTGAAATGCGTATTTACTTTCTTATCATACTAAACATAGATTATAATAGACACATGTTAATACGTTTCATTTAATCTATGTTTATGATTGTAATCCTGCCCGTCGCAGCGGTACACTGGCAGCCAGACACAAAAGGTTTTTAGTTATGTCTAGTATTTCAGCCATACATGGTTAAGCAGTTACGCCCATGTCACAGCCAAATCGTTCATCACAATCTGTCCTCTTCAAATTGTTATATAATAGGAGCCCAAACGCGGGGCGATGTCACGTTAACTAGGAGATGTAACTTTAGAAGGAATATGATCCTGCTTTATCCTCCGTAGATGAGGAAAAAGCGTTTCTGTCCGCCCAGAGATATTTTATTGTCGGAAACTTCATATCTAACGTTGTTTGAAAAAGTTTGAGCCGCATTATTTTATGGGAAGCTTATGTTAAAGCGGCCCATAAAAGCTGTGGATGCAAGATATTATCGCATTGTGATCATTGATGCATAACGACGGGTACGTATTACAATACCGAAATTTCATAATAACTATGACTGAAATACCGACGTCCAAAACAACGAAATTCAAAATACCGAAAGTATTAAATGTCGATAGCCGTTATATCGAAACAAAATACCGATGTCCAAATGCACGAAAGGATGAAACCCCGAATGGACGAAATGATAATCATACGTATAATTAGGAAAAAAAATAGCACGTTATTACAAAAAATATACTCAATTTTTATTCCTCAGTTCTATGGTAGAACTAATGGGAGTTTTGGACGGAGCCCTAGGAGCCCTACTTCTAGGTGGGTTTACAAAAGAGAACCTAACACAACCTACCGCTTCCGAATCGGAATCTTCGGGATTTTAAATTTCGGGATATGGATCTTCGGGATTTTAACCTTTCGGGCAAATGAACTTACGGGATTTAAAACTTTCGGCCAAACAATTAATTACCGAAATTAATTTTTCGGGATTTCTTCCATAGGTATTTTAAAATACGGGCTTTTAAATTTCGGTATTGTAATACGTATCCATACATAACGACTTACCGACTAGTATTTAACGACGTAGTATGTTTATATCTTTATGTGCAAGAATAGCAACGTGAAACGTTAATAACAGTATTGATCGACCTTAACACTGGCATTTGAATAGCAGGTCGAAGGCTGTTATATATTTATAATACTAGTAATATAACAGTCTATAGAAACTCGTTTAAGATGGTATAGATTCAGATATATTACGCCGGAATTCGATTAGGTACTTATCGGAAGAAAATGTATAGAAGGGATATTGACTAATGAAATAGCTGTCTCGATACTTTCCTTACAAAGACAGATGAAATATTGTGTGCCCGAGTGTAGTGAGGACTGGAATAAATCGCAGTTAATCCAGTGAAAAAGAAAATATATTCGTATTCTTTTACTGCTACCCAAAATTCTTATTATAAGTGGAATAAATAGGTACGTATTAAATAACTGTATACGTTCCAATAATTTCACGTCTATAACAAACAAACAAGATTGTTCCTGATAGCGGGTATTTGATCTTCTAGTCTATTAGCATAAGCTTGATTCATTGTTAATTGCTTGGTATTAATGTTTCATCATGCGCGTATCATACCATATAATATATCATAATATATATTACTTGATTATAGCGGTTCTTAGCAAAAGAGATTGTTTGTACTCAGAACTGTAAACACGCCGCCTGGCGCATTTTCGATAATGAATTGCAGATGGGACCATCACGACACGCGTAGACGTTTTCCTACACATCGACAAAACATATGACTAGTGTTTTGCTGTCGTGCAGATGCGACGATAGTGACGCGGTGCTTCCGTTTAAATTGCCATTTTATGCGACTATCGTATTCCGCTGAAATTGTCACAATCTGTAAATGTGTAGTCGTTAGGATTTTGTGCACACTGATGTGACAAAACAACCGACTGACATGAGTTATATGCATGGATGGACTCGTTAAATTTCTTTTGTGGCTAAAACGCCGGCTCTATTTTTTGAATTTTTGCTTTATCATATTTTGAAAACGAATGACGGTATTAACGTAAAGCTATAATATCACATAAGACAGGTTCACCTTTAACAAATCTCTAGGTAACTAATTCCTCCGCACAAGTCCGTGAGCAATTCAATTTTCTGTCGATAAATCTTAAGAAAGTGAAGGTTTGGTACGGAAACGATCGAAGAAAAGTTACGATAGAAATAAAATTTCCGAATACCTATACCTATACATATTTGATTTAAAGACAGGAATAGTTTCATACAAAACATGGTTTTTAAAGGTTTACAACTGTAAGGTTGGGAGGTATTTGCGTCTAATGCAATAATTTTACATGACGCTAAAGTTGTCATTGAGCTGTCACTTTGTATGTTTTTAAGTTTTCTGAGTAACCGTTACGTCTGAATTATATGGAATGAAAGCCGCAAAACTGTGAAGGTGATACCACCTTGACTTCTTACTCTTTAAGGACGATTAGCTGTGACACATTATCCGTACTAAGATTAAACAGGAAACAATAGGAACGTTTGTGTATGTGAATTTCATGTTGCAAGTTTCTTAGCTTGTAAACGAGAAATATACTTCAAAATTCGTAACAACTTGAAATAATAAATTGTCTTTAAACTCCCCTCCAATTTAATCTTAGGAGTATGAATTCGAAACAGAGTTCTAGTTGTTCTTTTTTTTGCGGACATTGTTTCATTGTATCAGAGGAAAATAATGCCGCGTAATGCATCAAAGTGGAATGTTTTACGAAGTGCAAACACATTTAAACCGAGAGCTACGGGCCACTTTCGTAATTTCATCAGAACTTTTAATACACGAACGTCTGTAGTGCCGTAAAAGCCGCACCATTAATACCTTTTCATAAACTTTTTGACGAGCCTGTACAAACGGAGCTTGGAAGCTAAATGTCTGTAAAGTTTCAACGTTCTCTTAAATAGGAAGTCATTGTAAGGTCGGAATTAACATCGAAGCAGTTGGACGCAGATGGCACTCCTGTATCCGCGGACAGCATAAGTAGAAGTTTTTATGAATTTCTGGGAAATGATTGTCCAACCGATCCTGTGGGTAACCAATTTATGAAAGCCAGAACTTCAGGCGACACCGACTCGCTAATCAAATTCTGTCGGGGCTAGCGTCCAGCTAATCAAATCTCTCAGCTCGCGAGAAACTTCGGACATGTCGAGTGTTACGCATTACTTTGAGTTAATTACTGTTATTGACATGACAAAGGACTGGCTAACACATATACCCAAGGCGTGTCAGTAAAAATATTAAATTATAGCAAAAGATATCCAAGGTTAAATTATTACCTTGTAAAGGCGAACATTTTAGACAAAGGTAAAAATTCACAATACCAGCAAAATCTGTCACAAATCGACAACAAAAAAGCAGCAGTGGTTGTCATAAAAACGAAAAAAGCATTGAAAAGCGTAGATAAACAAAGCGTAAATGAACACAAAACTAAACAACGAAACGTAAAGCGTCATATTCATGCTGCTGTGTACATGCCAGAACATTTTTGTTCCCCTCCTGTCCTTAATTTTAACTAATTTCTGGTGCGAAGCCCGCCGTGTCCGCGCCAACCGGGCCAACTGTCCAAGTAATTACTTTCAGAGTAATCCCGCAGAGCTTGTAATCCTGTTTATTATTATGTAGACGGGTATGATGCTGTTCTTAGATGGTAATAAGCATTCAGTCTGGCATTTTCTCTTTAGGGAAGTGTAATTTAATGGTGTTTATGTATATTGCACGGCGAAACGTTTTGGGGTAAGCTGAGATTTTTCAACGAGTGCCTATTCATTATTACGCGAAATGTTTAATTCATAGCGTAATTTCAAAATTAAAATTATCTAGGCGTTCCTTACTTTGAAGAAATAAAATAAAATTACGTCACCTTGACAATTTTCAAGGAATTAGCGCTTTTATTACAGAGCTTATCCTTTCTATCTGTAACTTCAGAGTACTGTGACCAAGGTTAAGATAAAAGACGTTTCATATAAAAATCCAGATCCCTGTCGCTTAATCTTGGACAGTGTTCCTTTTCCTTCGCCCCTTACTTTGTAGAGCTTTAATGTACACTCGACGGCACAATTCTTTCTGAGGGTCTAGTTTTAAAAGAAGCGGTGAAACCAAATGGAAAGACCAGAAAGTTTGATATGAAATAATAACGATCGAAATGACTTCGGTAATTTAAATTTGATAACAGTTAGGTGTTGCCTTACGAACTCGGCAGTGTGTGGTATCGATACAGGTGATTTATTGCGTAAAGATGAACACAACAATTTCAAAGCAATTAAATGCTTCGATATGTTATCGAATAGATATGAATTTAAGAAGTAAGGTAAAATAAGGTTGGCAGAAATTAACTTCAACGAACAAAAGTTTCCTTAATTTTTAAGTATCCTTTTAAGCAGATTATATATTTGTGATTTATACATAAAACTCAATAAGGTCTTAATTTTAATATTAAGCTTCAAATGGAAGCGCAGCTGAAATTATAATAACATTATTTAAGAGCGATGCGCACTCTAATCTCGAAAACCTTTCTTTAAGCCACAGGCATGGAAAAATTTCGCTCATATAACGAGGCCTTCCAAAGTCACGTTGGCAACAATGTAATTTGAGCGTTCGGTACCTCGAGGGTACTTCGACATTCCGCTTTCATGATATCACGTTTGTTCATAACTTTCACTTAAATACAACGTGTTTAAGTAATATAACGAATTCGGTTTGATAAAATGTGTTACGCTTACAATGAGTTCCGAGTTATATCGATCTCATGACGAACTTTTAGAAAAGTGGGAGTTTAAATGGAAGCTAAAATTGTAATGAAATTAGCGCAATATTTTAAGGGTCATGATTTTAATGTTACCTATAGCTCGTCTTTTTCTGATACCGATTCAGTTTAAAATATGGAGGGAATTAATGTTACCTATGAATGATATATATATATATATATGAATTATAATTAACTTATTCCCTCTTATTAATTCCACAAAATATATTTAAAATTTTCACACCACCCCTTTTGAAACATCTTTACCTACATTTAGTTTCTCTTTGACAGTTATTAATATCCTAATGTCATTATGCGAACCAAGATATAAAGCACCTTAAATTGGGTCGTTTTACAATAACCCACCCCATCAACAAGTCGGACGATAAAATGTTGCAATAATATAAAATCAGAGTAACAAAATTCTTCATAACAGGAAATTGCACAATAATCCTTCAGAGGTTTAATATCAAAATCGTTTATTGCTCTCGTTGTTGTTTTCTTCACCACAAAATTTGCGTTCAGCTACCGCAAATACTGAAATGGCTTCCAAAATTTCAATTAAAGCCGTTATTGATTAAGCACGGCACATTATGTTGAACGAAGAGAAGTTGAGTGAAAAAACACAAAAGCGTTGGAGGGTTTTTTTTTGTTCGGATGCAATACTTTCACAGCTACTGGCATCAAACGCCAGTAACGGTTCATTAATTCAGTCGTTTTTGCTATGTGCAGATAAGTTGAGTCCGAATTTGTTAAACGAAGCTGGAAAATATCACTCAACAGTATTAAATTTAATGAATTCAGTTTGGAGTACCGGACATCTTATTTTGATTGTATCCTCGCTGCACAATAGCGAGAATTTATTGGACATATTTTACTGGTTATATTCCATTGCATTGATTAAAAATTTATAACACGTATTGTTAAGTAGATTTAGTGGCCACGAGCGGTATCATTCAGGCAAAATAGACGTGTTCGAAGCAGCACGCCGTAACATTTATATAATTTTATATTTTCTGTCGTATGTTTGAGATGTTTCCTGAGAATGTTACTTTACGTTCCTTTAGTTATCTTCGTTAAAAAGGACACGTAGTTTCCTTATTTTGTTTTGACGAGGAGAAGTGGCAACCAAACGCATTTTAACGTTAACAATACTAATGAAGAATCCAGATTTGTGATTCAATACGTATTGCTATTTATTACGTAATAAGATAATTGTTAAAATATGTAGTAATAGAGGCTTTATACCAGATATAACTGTGTAAAACTCACGTAAGTTTAGTACGAAATTCATACGATAAAGATTTAGCTACGTTGAATTTACACGAGAAGGACAAATTATTATTATAAAGCCTTCTACGAGAATGAGAAAGTATAAATCCATCTACTGAATTGGAGGTCAAAGAACAGACTCCCAAAGTTACACATTGCTAAGTTGCTGTGAGTAATAAGTCTATGGAAATTGGCAAACTAGATTTATAGATCAAAGTTGTATAAAGGCCTTCAAACTCGCACACTCCAGCGGAGATAATGAAGGGTTGCCGTCGGAACAACGATTCACCATCCACAATAACGAAACACATAAATCACTACTGATACCTTTCTTGTAATTCCAAAACAAATGAACAGATATTATTCATTTAAACGCAAACGTAAGTATTTGAACATTTTGCACGAGACGTAAAGATCTCTTTTTATCAACATTACATTTTTAAATTTATACTTCGTTTCTAATTCTTTTGAGTGGTATAAAAGTTTTAGAAGCAATCTCGTCATCTTTTTGCATCAAGTTTCTATTTTAAATGTATAGGTACTATTAAAATGTACTTACAAAATAGGATCATATTACCGGCACTTTTTGTTGTTCAAATGAATTACCTGTAACAAAAACGTGATGTATGAATAAAAATATTAATTAAGCCAAGCGACAAAGTATGTATTCGATAAATTACGGGCAGTAGTAGCTTTTAATGACTGCAATATATCCCCAGCGAGATTTTACGAGCGCTTAAAAAAAAAATATTCCGAATAATAATATAGAGCCATGTGATGATCAATCTTTTATTTACACATTCTATTTAAATTTTGTATAGTAAAATTATCAAGGATAAACCATTTTCTATATGGACAGTGTATGTAAGCCGGCGTCATCACTTGGTGACACTTATTTGATGTAAGGCTGAGACTTTGCAATTTTAAATCCTGTCGCAGTCATTAAACTGCTCTGGTTGAGCCAAGTAAGATAATATCAAGTGGGAAAGATTAAAATAACTCTGACCCTATGTCAAAGCTGACATAAATCGTACAAAGAAGACGATATTAAAGTATTATACGTCCGTTGAAAGAAATGGTCTGGTCCTATTCCATATAAATTATAAATTAAATTATATTCGGAAAGAACGCCGCAAGAAATGTGAATAAGTTATAATAAAATCGCCGGAAATATTGGTGAACTGTCTAACTTTAACACCCTTTATTGAAAATCACCAACGTGGTCCGAACGTTCTTACTTAAAAGATTAATTGAAGGAATAAATTACATCGTAAAGTTTTCAAGACAAATTACAAACTTAAGTGTCTTTTGGTTTATCCTATTTTTAACAGACTTCAAAAGTAGGACTTCAAAAGTAAAAGTTACTCAATATGATGCATAGATATGTATTTATTCAATCCATTTTGTTCGAACAGGAGCTGAACTCTCTGGAAACCTCAAAGGATTTACTGTTAAAAGTTTTGGTGCTATTACATCAAATATCATCTGCATGTCCGGCTTTTTCTATTGCTGAATATACTACCACTATTTAATAGCCAATGAAGGGTTTGATATTTACGAGCATCCAATTTCCGTGCATGTCACGCGTGGTAACTTTCAATCCCATATCAACAACTGTCAGTTGCTATTCCCAAAATATGCACGTTTCTTTTTCTTATGAAAGCTTTATTCGCGTCGTGGGCCTGCTCATTTTATGGATATACCTAACGTTTAGAGTAAGGAATTTGGTATTTTTTAAGACGAATAAGGGACAAGGTTATTGGAGCGAGGGTATTTCAAATATGGGTACCGCGTGCGAGCGATTTTCTTTCTTGTTTATGAATTTCGCATAATATTTTATTGCTAAATACGTATTTATTATATATATTTTTCCTTTCTTATTATGAAATCTTCAATAAGATATCATTTGATTATAAAATATGGAAAGAAGAAGAGAATTTACGAGTACATATTTATGAAAATGAAATTGGAAGACTCAAATATAAACTTGAATTTCAAAAGTCCTTTAAGCGAGGATCTGGTGTGGCGCATTGAGCTTGCGATTTGATTTTGAAAGAGCGCATGACACAGATGTTTTTATTCCTTGTTTAAGTGTTGGTGCTTGATGTTTGACTGCATGGCTGGCAAAAGCTGTTCGAGTGGGCGCCTCGCTACTCCCAATGCGCCACACAATAGAAGACGAATATTTCAGTAATTGACAAATAGTTATCCAGAATATGCGTCCATTGTTTCAATGCTTGTACAGTCCTCGCCAAACGAGCAATATTCCTAGTGCGGGACTTTTTAGTATTGACACAAAATCTAAAAATAACATTGTTCTCGTGATATTTGGACACGCCAAATCTACATGGTCACACGTGTTTTACGCAGAAGTCTTAAAGTCAATATACTTTGTGTCCATTAAATCCTTAGCAATATTATAAACGCGAATTAATTTGTTTTGTTTATTTGTTACGCTTTCATGCCTTAACTACTCGACCGATTATCATGAAACTTCGCATACAATTTGTTAGGGCTACAGAAAAGGACATAATATGGTACCTTTAATCTAGAAAAAAGGAGTGGTCCCGAGGGATAGTAATTTATTGACAAAATCTAGAATAAAGCGAGTGAAGCCGCGAGCTAAATCTAATAATTATTAAAAATAAGAAAGGTTATTAATATATATAATCAAATAAGTTCTTGGCATTTGTATAGAATGTGTAGCGTGATTCAATTTATTATCATACTAGCTTTTGCCCGCGGCTTCGCTCGCGTTAATTTAGAATTTGACAGTCAATTCGGGTCGTACTCTGCTTGTAATAATATAATTTAATCATGATTCGAAAGACACGTGGCGCCATCTATTGTCATAAAAACGTTGTTATTGTTTTTCTCGGGAACAGTACTTTTTTCGGGATCAAAGGTAGCCTATGTCCGTTTCTGTACACCTGTCAACGTATATGCAAAATTTCAGGATGATCGGTTCAGTGGTTTAGGCGTGAAAAGGTAACAAACAAACAAACTCATTTTCGCTTTTATAATATTAGTTAGGATAGGATTATATTCACGTCATGCCATGTGTCAACATGTGTCAACCTTAGCGATAGTTAGATCACACAGAAACTTTTGTCAAAATTGGTAGACCACTTTCTTGGCCGATGGTACTATGTAGCACGGAACCGATAGTAAATAAATTCTTGTTCTTAGCCCGTTTTCCGTTCTTATTGTTTAATTCTCTGCCCAAGTTACTTAAATGGCGTAGTTTTTATAGTGTAAAGCTAGATAATAGCATGGCTTCCTCAAAAACAACATTTAAATATGCGTCGTTAGATTACACGCTGTCACAGAATGCGTAAGAAAAATAAAGATTCACAGCTCCTCCCCCGTAGGTGATAGTGTGATAATATGTAGCCTATATGTTGACCCGACCTGTAATATTCATGCAAAATTTGAAGTAAATCCATGCAGTACTTTTTGAGTTTAGCCCGGACATACATACAGACAAACAGACAAAAATTCTAAAAAATATATTTTTGGCTTCGATATCGATTGTAGATCACGCCTCAAGTATTCTTTTAAAAAAATATTCAATGTACAGTTTTGACTTTCCTACGATTTTATTATATGTATAGATGAAATGGAATACGAATGCTTAAAATATACTCTCCTTATTCGGTGTCACATCTGAGTTACCGTCGAATATTCAGTTTTATGTTTCATTTGTGAGTATTGCTACCTCAAAAATCCTATGGCCAGATGTTCTAAATCGTTCGCGAAATCTTACAAGCTTCCAGTTCTCATATAATATTCGTGTCGCATATAACGTCGTGACATATCTGTCGAGTGTTCCTGTTGTGTCGTATTCGATGCGCCGCTACACACGTCTTTTTGTATTCGGACCGTGAAATTAAAATAAATCAATGAACAATTCTATTCAGAAAAGTTAGAAATAAAACATTGCATGTTGTTTTCAATTCTGTATAAAATTGCTTTATAAATTCGATGGTTCGTAAAAATGATTGGACATATTTGTCGAAATTGTAGTTATTACCTTGCACAATGGTATTTGCATAAGTGATTTCCATTTAGGCACACGTGTATAATAATTTAGACCAAGATTGGAGAACAATACAATCAAATGCTTGATGTTGTATATTAGTATAAACGATTAATTGCAAGGCTCTAAGCGTGTAGCCACTACAACCCTTGTTGTTGCGGCTCTATGCTAATTTCGGTCTGACGTGACTGTACTGACTTAACCTTTGACGTTCAATAATATTGCACACTCATGTCCGTTAGCTAGAGGTAAACTAACAAGCTTAGAGTTTTACGTTTAAATACAACAATACAAGTTTTATTACATTTTACCTGAGTTCTAAAAAAAGTTCTAGCTCTGTATAAATATGTGTCCAACTGTAACACCAGACCACGTTGTTACATGACATAGGAAGTAATAAAGAGAATCACATAGAGAGCTTTTCAACGAACTGTTGGATCCAGCCACAAAGTATATTTGCGTTGCCACGTAAACAGAGAAAAATGGTTCTGAGTATTTTATGGCATTGTCATCGATTTGTTAGCAGAAATAGTTTCATTTATTTTCATTAAAGCCCAAATTGAAACCGAGTTCCGAGCCAATTTTCAAACTATTTTCAAGTCGAAATAGTATTTTCTAGAGATCGATTTATATAAAACTAGCGACGGTCCGTTTTGCTGCTGTCAGGTAAATGCAAACCTGAGATCGGTACATTCATCTCTTTCAAGAAAATATCTTAACCTGCAGAAAGCTTTGAAAAGCGCACTCAGTTATACATATTTACAAGCTTGCTTTATACTAAGGTTGGTGTTGTATATTTAAAAAATATTATGTTTTATTAAACTTATTTATACTATACTACACACGGCCCACCTAATCGTAACAGGTTACCATAGTCAATAAACGCTTGCTACTGGGAGTATTACGCGTGGCCCTACAGAAAAGGAATTATACAAGGGATTGAAGACGCATGTATGTAAGCCTTCAGAAGTCTTACAGGGAAAATGCAATAACAGTGTTAATACTCTTATATAAGTTTTCAATACGAGAGGCCAAGCGAGCTCTCTCATCTGTACCGTCACCAAATAACTATTAATAGCGGGTTCTTCTACTTGTAAATAAACTTTAAGTTGATTAAAATCATAGCTTGGCAGAGTCAGTTTATTCACAAGAATAAAATAATATACAAGGTCTAAAGTGAAACTTTCTCTTAGTTATTCCGACAATCGCAACACTTGCTTTTGCGCTCGACTGAGTAAATCACAAAGGCTGACATTCTCAGATTTATACTAAAGTAAAACGTAAGCACAATAAGAAATATTTTATAGTCAAAAGCGGCTTTGAGACGAGGGTGTCACGCCTCAGATAAAAAGACTTCACATTTCTATTTGTCGCACGAACACCTCCGAAGGTCTATGAGATGTCGTGTATATAATATATGTCAGAATTGTGTGTTCTTATTGGAGAGTAATCGAATCGACTTTCAATGGTATGGTTTGGCATATGCCATATCGCAAGAAAACGAGCGGAATACAAAAGGTCGGGAATATTAGTAGGAAGCAAACTTGTTACTAGTTCGAAACTGAAACCGTTGTGGCCATTGTACAGCGAATTCTAGAACATAGAAACATAATGAGAGGTCAGACACGATGGTACACTCCTGTTAAAACAATTTTATAATTGAAGTGGCTTTGGTAATAGAATACAAAGATATATTTATGCTGCTGCGATTTTTTTATGAAATCAAAATAATAATTGTAAGCGGAGAAGTTTGTTACAAGTTGAAATCGAAGTTTGCGCACAAATAACGAACCTGATGATGTTTAATGATGGGTACAATAACGTTTCCAGTGAGGTTTATATATTTGTTATTAGACTTAAACTTTACATTTTCTTGGGTATATCAAAGTTCGTTCACTGTTGCAGAGTAAATGAAATGAAATGATTATTTATTTGCATGAAACATGGTAGTAGGTTGTTCAAATGTACATGATAAAAAATGTTCACATATTTCGCCGGTTTACCCGACATGCAAAGAATTTATAATAATTATAAGTAGCCACAAAACTTTAAAAATCAATAAAGGTCCTAATATTAAGTACACATTTTAAAGTCATGTTAAAATAAGATTAGAAAGTAATGTCGATAATTCATGTAAATACAATCAAAATAAAAAAAAATACTAAAATTATATAATGTCATGTAAAATATCATTAAAGTGTATCAAATTATGATTTGTAACAATTCATTTACCTTATAAAAACATTTCTCTAATAACCAGTCATTTAGTGAATGAAGCATGCAATAATTCTTGAACAAACCGCTGAATGCATAGAATCTTGGCTTGTAAGTTTAGTCTCTAAGAAACTATTTGCTGTGAGCAGAGATGAAATATGGGCTTGTCAACAAAATGATAAGTATTTTATGTTTTGTGAAATTCTGCAAGTCTACATTTTTGTATGATAAATAGACTCGAGGACGGTGTACCCAAAAAGGGTTGCTATTTTGATAACATTGCGAAGTTTAGTCTTACATTTATGCATGAAAAGATTTCTTCTTTTGCAAAACATTTAATATATTCTCAACAGAATTTCGTTGGTTTATAATTTAGTTTTGTGGTATTTGATGTATATTGCTGTTATAAGTATAAAATTTTCTTCAGTACTCTTTGAAGAAATGACAGCACAACATAATGCTACTTGTGTAAGTAAAAATTCTCAATAGCACATCTTTTTAACCTTTAGGCCAGATAAAGATCTTTATCTGGCCCAAAGGTAAACATATAATTATTATATAATTAACCAAACCTAATTTTCGTAAGCTGTCTGCTGCAATTAAGATATTTAAAAGACTAATGAAATGATAAAATAATGAAGTATTAAATATCCTCGACTCTCGACTGTAAGCTTAAGCTAGTGCAATAAATTAAATAGGTATACTACGTACGCATATAAGGAAGTATAAGTACCTGCTCTTTGTACATTGTATCGTACATATTTTTAATAGTTATAATATCCGTTCCGGTTATTAGTTTATGAAGTGAATTGCTTGTACAGTAAGTAACAAATTAAATTTTCACTTCTCGGTTGAGCTCTTATTTTATAGCCAATATAGCAAAACTTTATAATGGAATTTCTTTCGGTTTGTATAAACAAGTGAAATACTAAGTTAATTATCTACTACGTTATAAATAAGCTGAAAGTTGAACATTCTTTGCAGAACCAGAATACTTTTGAAATACAATAAACCTTATAAAAATAACACTATAGCAGAATATTTAAACTAAAGTACAACAATATTACTTCGCAGTTATGATAATATCAATTTTGAAATGTGAAAATGGATAGAACTGGTATGGGAGGCGGATAACAAGGTAATGTGGCGTAATGTTCAGAAGTTGTATGCAATCGGCCGATTCATTAATTAGTTATTTTGCAGTCATCTCACACCATACTCTATTTGTACTTATTTTACATAGTAAACAACCAACTTTTTATTATATCATTCGGTTACTGTATCCAGACTATATACATATCCGTTACTAATAAAATAGAGAGAAGAAAATTGTCTCTTTTTTTGTCAACTGATCCAGAGACGCATCATTACGCAATGGCGTAGAGATGCGTCTCTAGCTACCAGTACGCCTTATTTGTTTATTAAGGACCGACTCCTATATCAAGGAACGAATAGTTTTACTACGGATAGTAAAGTTTTTACACATATTCTATGAAAAATATATTAAACTTTAACTGACCATAGCTAGAGCGCATCGTTCCTTAAAATAGGAACCGGGGCTTAGTAGGACAAAAAGGAAAAATTTACAATTAGGTACATGTCAATTCCATATGCTAAAAACAATTGTGTCTGCCCGTTTTCGAGTCGCTGCAGCTCAAAAGTACGCCTTGTTGCGTATTCCGCCCCAGCATGCGGTTAAAATTTATATCCTATTCGTTTGTTCGTTTCGTTTTGTACACGTTGTATCCATGCTTGTAAAGTCCATCGCAAAATAGAATACTTTTGTGTAAAATTGGAAAGAAAGCTTCTATCCTATGTTTAACGATTCTTTAAGTTGATTGTGTTCGTTTTACTTAAAGCAATAAAGCTGAATGCTGAATTTAATTAAGACTAATATATTTTAAAGGCTAAAGTTGGGTATAAGTTAAAACAACGTATTGGTACAATATAAAGCTTAATGTTAAGTTTTTCGGTCTCGGCCACACAAGCCTTATTATAATAATCTATGCAAATATAAATTATCGCCTATTTTTCTTGCGTGTTTTATTTAGTAAACGAATATAGCGTACCTACTTGTATTAGTTTGGGACGATAGGTCCGTAGAGACCCATTCTATGTATTGTCTTTCTATTTTTTTGGTTATCTATAAATATAGGACAAAGAATATATTTTGAAAACCCTAACTTAATAAGTAAAACAAGTAAAAAAAATTACTATAAACAAGCACGATGCATGCTAAAAAATCTATACTGAATTATTGTTTTCGGTTTTCTTTTTTACAAAGAATGCAGTGAATTGAAAAAAGGAACACTACCAATCTGGCAGCCGCATTGCACCCAAAACTATCGACGTAACGGCTTCGCGCTAAAATGTGAAGCGGTGCGTGTTTAACTTGGCCCACAACGGACGCGTCCGTTTGAAAGCTAGCGATATATTGCGGAAAGAAATGCTGAATATTGACACAGATTGAAACCAATTTTGAAAATATATTGCATATGATAATAGCAGAATTGTGCTGCTATTGCTTTCTGTTATATCAATATTTCGTTTATGTATATTGTTTAAGCGACTATTGTTTACTTATGCTGAGTAATTTTATACGTATTACAGCTTTGTTTGCACACCATTTATTACGGATAAGCAAATAATTAGTAAAACAGTTTATGTATAATAAAATAGCTTATAATGGATGATAAGTTCCAAACGACATTAAATTGTTCAGCGATAATACCTACTCCTTGTTTGGAATGTCTAGTTATAAGATAAGGAGCGTATATTGGCTAAATTGACACATTTATTATAGCAGTTAATAACTCGACTAGCTTATTTTATTGATTATATAAGTAACCAAATGATTAAACTTGAGCTAGTGGCAAGATTTAGGGATTGAAACAGCACGTGAATATATGCACAGTTATGCATGATTATAGAAACATTTATTAAAACACTATTTTCGCATACTTTTAGCTTGCATCTTTGAGAAAGACAGTTACACAAAAGAACAGGCTGCCATTTACAACATAAATACTCTACATTGTAAATGCCAGCTATAGATTATATTTGGAATGCCGTTACAAAATACGTATTTCGAAACTTTGCAAACTCTGAATGATTTATTTTTCGAACCCTTAAGTAAATATTCGAGTTCAAATGTTTTTGAATTCTAATCAAAACCGGTAAATGTTAGCACAGGATAGCGGTATTTCTGTTTTTTTTTTTCCAAACCGATGCAAATTCATTTCGGCAAGTCCATTACTTTGTTTAGCGAAGCCAATTATTAAACTGAGAACAAAATGGAATTGAGTCTGATGGTAAAGTGAGAATCAAAGGAAAGAAAACCCCTAAGTAGACAATTCGATTACGAATTGTTTGTTTAATGTTTTGTACGTAATGATGGTTACCTTGGTTTATATTTTCTGTCTAACTGTTGTATAGATTCATAATCTTACGCTTCTTTCGTTGCCTGCGTAGACAGACCTCTTTATACATACTACTAGCGAAAAAATTTCGCTATCTATGGTATCGGGTCTCACGTAATAGTCGGCGAACCTTTTATCGTCTACCCAGCACAGTTTCAGACTCTTTACTGCTATTGAGTATGTCTTGCCAGAAAACTCCTAAAAGACGTGCCAGACCAGGGCAGGGACTCATGCGCATCAATAGCATTTACAACCGTTGACTCACCGAGGCATACCAAGTATTGTAGATAGATAGCAATTATCGGATCACTATGAAGTGAAACCTAAAAATATGGCTGGATAAACGAATGTGTAACACACCATTATACATATAGTATATACTACCTCCAGTACACATACATAGGCGTGCGTTCATTTATACATATGACTTCAAATGTCCCCTACTTCATTATTCGTGCTACCATAGAAATACCCAGTGCAGTAATTGTGTTAGAAACAGCTACGATCATAATATGGTTTAATTTAGCATAAATTAGTTCTATCTAAATAAAAGATCTAACAATATTGGTGCGTTATAACTCTATAATAATCACAAGCTCATTACGTAGGCCGCTGATATTTTACGAAATAATAAACGTTTAATACGTTAACCATAATCATTGACAGCCATACTTATAAACCAATCTTAAATATTTTAGAGTTAGCTATATATAAACTAACGACTAATCCGAAAAAGAAATCATCTATAAACATTCTTTGACATTGAGTGCTAGTCAAATAATAGTTAAGCAACAGCGGCGGGTCCTTAATCAGAAGTTAGTCATTATTAATCATTGATCAAGGATTTGAGAGTTCCCCAGTTAACCGACCCATCATTCAAGGTTTTAAGGCAGCGAGTTGGCACACCGTGGTAGATGTAGTCGGTAGCATCCGGGACATTCCCTCTTTGCCCGTATGTGACCGACATAACCTCTCTGCTCCCCTTTTTTCCACGGAGATATGTATAAATGTGATTCCACAATATTAAAAAAAGGCTTTGAGAGTTATTCAACTAGGAACTAAGTATCAATAGGCAATATTTTATGAATATGGCTGATAATACGTATTACGTAAGACTTCTCAACTAGATTGTCTGTAACACGTTTTACTGATTTGAAAATTGTATTATTCCAAATATGTCTGCATGCGTATTGCGGTTCTCCTTAATTAATTTTACACTCAAACGTGCCGTTGCAGTAAGCGCATGGCTCAGACTAAGTGAGTTATAGAGCGTGCACTCTACAAACAATCGAGTTGAGTTGTCTCCTCTAATATGTAGTTGATATTAACTCAATGACCGTTATAATACCTATATTTATGTTGTCTGTTTAATAACTAACTTAGACTGAAAATATTAGATGTTATTTGTAGATTACTGATTTGGCATCAACAAACTGCGGGTCAACCATGAGTTAAGAGGATGCGCCTCATCACGTTTAAAAGCTGATGTGTCATAAAAGCGCATGTAGACAATATATGAAACTGCACTGGATAGCGTACTGGACAAGTGGTCGCTTTATCGCTGCCGCTATGCCTATGAGTGTTGTGGCTGCCGCAGGGGATATAATAGTGCACAAGTGTGTGCGCAAACGCAAGTGCCGTTATAATCGCGTGCTCTCTGTTCCTTAACTCTCAAGATCCGATGGGACGGTAATCCGACACGACCGGAGAGAGATCAGGCCCAGAACCAACGGCTTTACGTGCTTTTCGAGGCACGGGGGTGTCCAACACCGCTAACTTCCTAACTTCAGGCTGCTATTGAGCATTCTTAATAGAAAAACCTAATAACTTTTTGTTGGCCCGACCCGGGATTCGAACCCGAGACCTCATGCACAGCAGTCGCATTCACTACCGCTGCGCCAAGGAAGCAGTTAATCAAATCAAATCATTACAAGTACTGTGATATCATATTATTATTCCTTCAAAGAAACCACACACCCGAGAAACGCACCGTGGCATAAAAGTAAATGCTAAGCCACGCGATCAAACATAATTAAAGTGCTATAATAAGACAAAGGTTACTTACAACACATTTTCTTATTTATTTTATCATAGATATCAGTCACTGTCTGAGTTGATACGCGCCAGTTTGGAGAGAACCTGAATAATGTCTTAATAATACAAGGCTTATTTGAATTCACTGCGAATGATGACTGATGAAATATGTAGAGCCTAAATTGACATTGAGTTTGTAATGTTAAACATTTACACGCCTGGAGAATATTATTTTTATATAGCTTCGGTGTATTATTCAAAATGTTCTTTTCTTTGACATTTGAAATCTATCTTATAACGTTATTACAAGTTAGTTTAGTTAAAATATAATCGTAATATTTTTACAATATTATTATTATCGCCAAGGCAGAGTAATTAGTATAAAAGAAAGTGGAACGCGGCGAAAGTGATTATGAAATTACTATATAAACCACATATCCATGTGTGCAAACAAAATTGTTATTAATAGAAACAAATGCATTAAACCACAATACTACATAGATTCCAAATAATTTCCATTGTATATAACTGCATTCATATCATTACTAGTGCAATTCGAACTACAACCGAATCCATTCAACAAAATTCGAATCTATGGACATATAGGTAATCATCATTAGTTAAAATAAATACCTTTCGGAAATAATTACATTCGAACCTAGTTGGGGTTGTCGCACCTGTGTCCTTTATTGCTCTGCTATACGGTTCAATATAATAAATTTTGTTACATTTAAAATTAACACGAGTTCATTTAAAGTAGGTACATAAGGCTAAATAAACGAGTTAAGGAAACTAATAGAACAAAAAAATAAAGGTCGGTATTTAAGCGCTAATCCAGGAATTAAAAATTCTCTTTTTCTTTTGCTGTCATATGCAACTAGTACTTGACATAGTTATTGCCGTATATTTATTTTCATTCACCAACTCAGTGGCAAAGCAATAGTGGAAGCGATTGCTGAAACCTTAAGTTTGGCATGAGATTAGCAATCGTTTTCGATTCTATTTCTGGATCGACGATGGAATTCCCGGATCGAGGATTAATATTGGGTTCTTCTATCTAGTATTAAAAGAAGAAGCACAACTTTCTACTTCGGGGATATAGGCATTAGCCTAGGTAGGTAGTAGATAGAGGTATACTATTAGTCATGCTATATATGTATATTTGAGATATCACATAGTCCCCGAAGGAATATCCAAAGAATAGTCTCATGACTATGTAAGATAATTCTTATGAGTTGTGCAAGGGCATAACGCAAAATAAAAATTCAAAACGTACCTATAGTATGACCAAACGTGTAACGACAAAAATTCTCGGCTATTTTTCTCAAACTTGGAAGCTGTCCATCTCTTGTTTTCACACAAACCACTTGGCTAGGCTATAGAAGCTTCAGCACTTGACTTACGAATAGACGCAATATATCCCTGACAAGTTAGTTTTTGCAGTTTAATTTCCTAGGCAACGGCATACTGGGCCAAAACTGACGGAGTGGCACTGCGCCAAGCTGCCTAACAAAATGGGTCGCCTAGAGGAATTTCATTATTGAAAGTATTTCATTCAGGGAGATGTATGATTTGCCAGGTCATAAAATCTGCTGGCAGCATCAAAGAGGTCACCTGCAATATTTGGTCAAGTAAGAACGCTTTGTATAACAAAGAGGTTTAAGCGTGTTACGTAATATTGTGACACTGTAAGGTGCGATGTAAAACCTCTTGAGCAGTATACAAAGTGTGGCAAACACATGTGTTTATATCTTATGTATCTACTTTGGTGGCGCAGCGGTAACAGTGACTACACTAGTTGGTCTCTGGTTCGATTCCCGAGTCAAAAAAAGTCATACAAAAATGTTAAAGAAATGGATATTTTTATTTAAATATCAAATCCGATGATTTTGTTAGCCATGACGCATACATGGCAGATTACACGGGATCGACGTGACAATAACAGCGGCAGTAATTAATGACACAACGTTACCGCGCGAGGGACCCTGATTGAGTACCGACGAAACGTGTTTCGGTTTTATAAAAAAAGATCTGAAAGATCGATTTAAAGAAATAGGCATACTTACTGTTGCGTCGCAATATACATTTGCTAACATTACGTTTATTTAACAAAATAATCACCTAAATAATAAGAATAGTGATATTCATAACGTAAACACTAGAAATAAGCATAAGTTAGTAGGCCCGTATCATTGTTTACATAAAGTTCACAATACATTTGCGGGACTATGTATACGTTTTTAATAAACTACATATTAATATAATTAATTTACCATTGCTAAAATTTCAAAGCGCCCTTAAAATACAGCTTATTCGGATGGGTTATTATTCAATCAACGACGACAAAAACTCATGGAACTATGTAGGTTGCTTGTTGAATTCAGGATTCAAAGACCTGTATTACTTATAAGTTAATTTAGTAATGCAGAGGTACCTCGTGATTATTTTTGATGTTATCAAGTATCCTGCTTCTCATGTTGATTATTATTGAAAAATATAAATCCAAAACCGCATTTAGTCACGGACTGCCTTTGCATTGTCACAAAGTATAAGTGTATGCATCATGCCTGTCTATTTTAGATTTTTATCGAAAAATATAACTAGACCCAAATTATTTAATCTCTATAATATTATTAAGTTATTGTTATTATCTTTAATTTTTTAAAGTAGTATATGGTATAATGACTGCAACACCTTGTTGATATGAATTGTAAAATACTGAAATTATATTTAATTGGTGATTTAAAAAACAGTGGCCGCGAGATTCTTGCAAGTTCCTTCTTATAGGCTCAAACATTTGCCTGAGAACCTAACAACTAACCTAAATGTAGTTTCTGTAACTTAGTAAGCTCACTAACCTATATATTTTGACGTTCATAAGTGTTACTTTGTGACCTAAATGAAGAAATGATTTTTGACTTTGACTTTGATTATAAAACTTACATATATAATTGAAAGTGTAAAGTAATTTTGTCTACATATTAATACGTGAAGCAAAAGCTTTGTACCCCTTTTTACGAAAATTGCGCGGACGGAGTAGTATGAAAGTTAAAGTTTATATGGAGAAGAAGGGACGAATCCTAATATTTTTTTAAATATGCATTAGAAATACATTAAATTAATGAAAAAACACTACACGCACAAAACCATGCATTTGACACACGCAGTCGAATCGCGTTCGTAGTATTTCGACATTGTTCGTCGGACGTCGTACAATTTTTTGTAACTTTGGTTACCTATACCTTATTTATATGTAATAGAGAAAAACAGAAAACAAAGTAGCAAGCTTAGGAATCTTGTTCGAATTTTGACTACTAGGCGACCGCTAATTACTGTAATTACGTGAATTGATTCCTGAGATACACTACAATAGTTGGAGATAGAATAAGAATATTAGTAACGTGCAAGGTAAATACTAAATAATAAATACTCTAAAAGAGAAAATCGTGATTCAACTGTCCTACTAATCTATCCTCTGCTAATATTTGGTGACAATTTTCTGAATTTATTGGGAATTTTCACTTATTGCATGGCCGGGACTACTACGGGCTCTGTATTTCAGGAGCTACGCATTTTGCGTCTTGACCGATGGACTCCGACTAGAATAGCAGTATATTTTACATTCCTTCACTCTAAAATGGTGGTTTCATGGCACTGCTTCTATAGCATCAGCTAAGAGAACGCAAGTTGTATCAAAAAACGATTCATTACCGCATTATCATATATTACTTTGTAAACAAAGCAATTACGAACAAAGAACATCTAAACTCGGACAACTACCAAACCTTCTCTGTGTGGGAATTGAATCTACAAGATCGTCGGTGGCTTGTGTATCCCCAACGCGAAAACTATTGCGCCATATGTTGTGCAGTGCAATCATATGTATAAAACTAATAACACAATTTATGATTGCAGTTATCTTATCTTATCTTATGTGGGGGCCAGTCAGTGCAGACCGGCGACACTTCGACCCAGTGGGATCTTTTGTGTCGACACTTTCCCAATAACGACTGCCATAGATGTTCATGGCAGCCGGGACCAACGGCTTAACGTGCTTTCCGAGACACGGAGCAGGCGATAATTGTCAATCAATACGCACATAATTTCGAAAAGTCCTAATATAACTTCCGAAAGTCAGAGGTGCGCGACGTGGGTTCGACGTACCCAAGACCCTCTGCATTACAGTCTGTTGGTCTCCCCACTGAGATATCGCTGCTCTTATGATTGCAGTTAATATACCAAATAAACCAAAGTAATTACAACTTCAAATGTATATAAAAGGCGACCAGAAATCACTTTAAGATCAAAACTCAAAAGTGTAATTACGAAATAAGCCAAAAGAAACGTTCAATATTTCAAGTTACCGCTTCGGTAAAACTTAATCATAATAAAGACCCCACAAGAAATAGGAAGCTATTAAGAGACGGCACTTTTCAAATTAAGTTTAGCGAAATGTGCGATCCAAAACCAACAGAGGAACAAAAGATTTAACTGAATGAGCGAGGCGTGGCGATCCAAAGTTTGTTCAAATTTTATAGTATTGGAAAACGATAGTTCTCTCAAGAGAGACGGTTGATCCATTAAATTTTTCATTCAATATCTCTTTAGATGCAGTAAATGATAAGCATAAGAGATAAAGTGGTATATTCTCAGTTTAAAACTTGAGACGATATTGCTGAAAAGGTTTTTACGTAGCAAGTATGAGATATGCAAATTTTAAATAAGTCCAGTTCTTCGGATTGTATTTTGGTAAACACGGCTATAATTTATTATCGACCGCTTTTGCAAATATAATCTGCAAGCAATAAATTAGAGTCGACGAGAAATAAATAAAGTTCATCTTAAAAGAGAAACGTAACGCAAGCGAAGAATTAAATATTCGCTCTGATGGGCTCCTGATGGGGCAAGTCATTCGCATCGGTGAATTTTCGATTTGTAGTACCTACTTTATGCAGCTCAGTGCAAATATAAATGAAGATACGATTTGTACTTAGGTTTTAGTATCTGCCTGTCGCATTACAGCACATGAATGTATTATTATTATTAATGGCTTCGAGTTGTTTTGTGACATTTTACTTCATGAAATAACTGTAATCGTTCGTGTTTTAGACTATCGCTATCATCAATCATACATATATTTAACAAAAAAAAAAGACTTGTAA
This sequence comes from Catocala sponsa, assembly GCA_963564715.1. Lineage (NCBI taxonomy): Eukaryota > Metazoa > Arthropoda > Insecta > Lepidoptera > Erebidae > Catocala > Catocala sponsa. The sequence goes on from OY751337.1 coordinate 7,651,572, forward strand.
AAAGAATAGAATAGAATCGTTTGGGCCTTGATTGACATATTTTTTATATCATAAAATTATTATATTAAATAAATATCTTATATATTTAAAATATAAAACTAATCACTACACGTGAAAGATATTACATGTAAAAAGAATTCACCATTAAATTAGTCTGAATTTAAGCAAGCCACATCTATCGCCGCGCGTTTGCGCTACGCCTTCTAAAAAGCTGTATTGGTTATATTTATAGAAAAGAACAAAATGCACACTATATAATGTTTATCTTATGGAGAGTTACAATTATTTAGTTTGCTTCCATGACTACAAAGATAAGGCGCTGAGGGCCGATATTCACAAAAACAGATTAAACCAATAACAGCGCTCTGAACTGGGAGGGAAATATCCGGTTTCGTAGACAATTTCATTTGGAGTACGTGCGTTATAAGAGCATTACATAAAACGTTAATTAAATGGTTTATTCCACGAGGCACACCTAGCGAGGCCTAATATGACAATCGGCCATGACTGCTATCTAAAGCGGTATCGGGCGCGCAAATTGATTTCGTCAAAATCCGGGTAATCAACGAATACAATTGATTTGAACGGTTCTCTTCTGTTTCAAAAATAATGGTAAGCGGACCCAAAAAAATACCCTTTAATTTACTTAGAGTGATGGATGAGTGCGCCCATAACGTAGAAGTATACTTGCGTTTCGAATAAGCACTGATTTTACTGAGTGTAGGTAATGCTTATTGTTTTTTTTAAGCTATTTAATGATAGAAAGTTGATAAAAGTCCACTATGTAATCGTAGTTTTATCGGATATGGACAGGGTATTTCAACATTCTCAAATCTGTTCTAATTTAAGATTTTTGTTGATGTCGTTTTGAAGTCGGGACACGGATAACTGAAACTTATGCCTAGTCTCAGTCTGGGAATACAGTTGAGACACGTTTATGACTAATTAGCCTAGACCGCTAAGTTCCGACTCTTTAATAAAACAATATTTTCTGTTTTATATTATTTTGTGTCTCTCGGATTTGATTCTCGATGCTGGTGTTGTTGGGTTTTCCTGTTAAGAAATTGTAGTAGTAGCACGAAGTTTGAAAATATACCCGGTGGTAAGCAATAAGCTCGCCTCCTAATACGGGGAATAGATATAAATACTTGACGAAAGGTTGGTGTAATAACTGCCCCATTGAGGATTTAGGCGTGATACCATTCATTTATGTTGTTTTTGTACACATTTTTAGTTGCCATCACTTTAGCGTGTATCTGTAATTACAAACATCATTAATATGAATGTACTATCTACTTAGGCAATATCATCTTTTCATTACCATTAGCAGAGTGCTTAACACCATTACACAAGAATAATAATTTCCCCGACAAATGAAATATTTATTATATCTGCGTTCTTTGTTGCCATTTCTTTGAATCTCAATTGTAATCATCGTGTATTGTGTATGCTATGATGGAACGAGGTAATTACGCTAATTAGCTTCCTTTGATTAGCTTACCGCAAGGGATGGTTAATAAGGATTTTTTTTATAAAGTAACGCAAAAATTCGTGAGTCCAGTGCATTTATTTTTTTATGAGCCTGTTATGTCCCACTGCAGGGCAGAGGCCTCCTCCCTATTTTATTTATTAATGACTAGCTTTCCCGCGCGACTCCGCCCGCGTGATACCTACATCAATAAAAAGTAACCTATGTCCTTCCCCAGGTTTTAAACTATATCTGTGCCAAATTTCATCTAAATCGGTTGAGTGGTTTAGCCGTGAAAAGGTAACAGAGAGACAGACAGACAGATAGACAGACAGAGTTACTTTCGACTTTATAACATTAGTAAGGATCTTTTTATTTAAATACTACTACTGCCTAAGGGGTCGTGTCTGTGTGCAGCCCACATAGCAATTACCCTTCCCTGACATTTATAGAGATACAAATCTTCAAATCAAACTTCCTGGTTTCGCAAAGTTATTTCTGGATAATTGAAATATTTTCTTCATGTGGGCGAAATTAATCTATTATATTGATCTACCATCATTTTATACGTATGTGTTTTTAATATTACCCGCTATTTCATTTACAAATTGCTAGTATTCTAGTTAAGTTCACCAGTTAAGCTAAATACTTTGATAAGTAAGTATTTAGGTATTTTTAGTTAGGTGTCGTTATGCATCAATAGTAAAATGGGTGAAGATTAAACTCACGTGTTAGGTCATTCATATATAAAATTTACAATACAAGGTAATAAACCTGACCTGGATGCCTTTGAAAAAGACTAGTAGGGGATTTACACCACCAGACTTATTTGGAAATAAGTCCAAGGGAGTGGCTTTTGCCAAGCAGTGGGATGTCCCACTGGGATTGTTGGTATGTACCAACAATCTAAAGAAAAATAAAACAATGCAAATAAGAAAATAGGGTGTGGACCAGCAAAGTTATATTGTGGTACAGTTATACATAATACAGTTTCATCGTACGAATAACTATTGGGAAAACAGCGTGCTTAATGAATTATTCAAATATGGCGACCTACAAAAACATGCCCACCACTAATAAAAGTAGATTAATGTCTTGGAAATCTTCGGGAGCTTGGATAAAAGTCATGTTTCCAGAATCTATTAAAACTTGTAAGGTCTAGGTCATATTTGAATAGATGGTTTTATAACTTTGCAGTCAGGAAGAATGTCGTGTATTTTGATTAAGCTAGTTTAAGTTTGGGATAACTTTGTTGATTATACTGATACCATCTGGCCGAGTTCAAAACTAATGCCTAAGTGTTTTGTGTCTAGAATCTTAGGTTAATTTAGGTCGAAGAACTTCATGGTTCGTTGATTAATACAAAATTACATGATGAAATTATTAAACTGGACCAAGACAAGGAGTGGCGACCTATCTTTTCGATTTTGCTTGTGTTTCCAGTCTTACACCTATTCCATCAGGCAATTGTCGAAAAGTCTATGACAGTAGAACCATCATAATGTCAAAGATCCTAATGGTTATATATATGGTATCTACCACATGATTACTTATACCGTTGTATAGGTACCTTTATACCTGCCAACTGTATAAAATGTACGCTCTCATATACCTAACATTAAACAACGTAAATTCATGAAACGAGTACACATCATAAACTCGGTCTTTATAATTGCCTTGCTATAAATAATACACTGCGTCAACACCTACAATTTCACTGACAACGTAACTGTTGACATTTTTTGTAAAATATAAAATGTTTTCAGGCTATTTATCCTCGCCCGTATTTCGTCGCCAAAGGAGAAACGTTTGCCAACAGGGGACTGACCAATTTCCACTCAAGCATTTATTAAACGCAATCCTAAACAAAGACACGAACATACAAATTAGTTGACAGAGTGAAATTATTTCTAGAATCAGTCCCACATCTCCCACATAATAGAAACCTTTAACGTAGGAAATTATAGGGTTTGTGTGAAGATACGTTCTTATAAGTGAAAATTATTAGATAGATAAAACCTACGTATAAAATGTTTATGGTTTTAATTAGTGAGCTAACTACTGGAACTAGTAATGTTTCTAAGAATTTTGTAAATGTTCTTCATTACCTGTTATGGCTTCTATGTTCTTTACTAGTCACCCAAGGCCCCAGCGCATATTGAGTAAGATACAGTCATGAGAAAATACCTTTTATCAAATTACTTAATGCCTATTGTTTTTTTTATAACCTGGCAGTCTTAATTACTTCGCACGTCATTACATATATTATCACTTTCATAATTATTATTAAGATTGAATAATTGTGTTATAAACAATGTTGGTAAAATGTATTTATACAAAATAGTAGTAAGCTAACTGTTCAGACATAAATTTAAATATTAGGGACTATTTAGAATCAAGACCAAATATAAACATTTTAAAATTGATCCCATCTATATGCAACGATGGAGTTTAATTAAAAAGCCTTAGTACAACTGAACATTAGCGATTATGAATAAGTATATCATAATCAGCATATGGTAGATATTACACTGAGAAAATAAACCTATATTTTGTGGTTATGTTATTCTAACACAATCACACAAACAATTTTGTACAAACAAAATTAAATACTTGCACAGAACAACAGGCCTACGGATATATAAATAATATATAATACGTGCTGTATACTAATGCCAACACATTAATAAACAATTAGTAAGATCGAACATTGATTTAATAATCGGTTTCAAGACTATAAGTACGGTTATTAAACAATGAACAATTACGTTACTTGTATAATAACCTTTTTGTATACGATGTATGTCTAAAGTAAACCAAAATTCGAACAGCCGTAGTCGTCTTATATTAACACGAATATAAAAGAGAATAAACCAGACGAAGGTCTACAAAAACAAGACAGAATCGCGGCACAAGCCAGTAATCCATGTAAGCACACCAACCAAGAAAGCTCGTAAATAGCAAACCATTAGCATTCTTGGTGCGAGCGCAGCAGAGGCTAATCCACGCGATTGTTCCTTAAAAGCCTCACCGAGTAAAAGTCAATTGTAGGCGCTAGACTGAACGCTCGACTGTGAAATCATTTAGTGATGTGAGATATTTTATGCCGAGTGAAAAAGACGCATGCGTATAAATCGATAGACGAATTTTGTCTACAAAAGCGTAGGAGAAAGTTCTCGAGTCCATATGCTATTGTGACAGTCGATGCCCGATACTCTTTCCGGTATTATAAAATAGGTAAAAGAAGTTTCTATATTGCCTTCGTTTGAAGGGATGGCGGTACATATTTAAAATAATTCAAGTCCACATTGTTTAAAACTGCGTATAGGCGTAAGTCCTTTGAACGATAGTCATATTAGGTTGATAATACAACTCCATACATATAAAGCAGGGCATTCGTAGCTTTTATGAAATCCAATACAAATTTGCAAGTAAATTAAAATGCGTTTTTTAAATATAGGTATTTTGTTTGTTAGTTTTATTCGGATTACACTAGCCACATATAGATTTTGTTTTAGCAAATGATAGCCTATTAAACTGGAACGAACTTAGTTCAAAATGTTCAAACATTTATAAAACAAAATAAATATAATGTAAAAATAAATTTTGCAAAATTATTGAGGTTTAAATATAAAGTAAGGTTGATGAAAATGTTGTGTTAAAATTTTCTGATTTCAATTAAGGTGTAAGAAATTGCTAAACTTATACAGCTGCCAAATTATGTCAAACAGAATTGAAAGCCTTGGCATAAGTGTGCATTCACAGTTAGACGCATCTGGAATCTTAGCTGCTGAATTGGTTTTTCTGATACAGTTTTGAATAGTGCCATATGGTCCATTTATGTGTCCAGTATATGGCAATAATCCTTCGGGTTGTCGTTACTAATTACCGGGCGATGTAAAACAAAGTCGGCAAAGTGGTAGTGTAACACTTCCAATCTACATAATCGGGGATAAGTAAATTTAGATAAAATTGAAATTGAGAAAAATCATAATTTCGAAATGAGACCAGTTAATCAAATATAAAGAGGATTAAGTTTAACTCTAACATAAGCGTCACGTCCACGTTATTTGAAGACATTAATTAAATCCTTTAAAGCAAATATAAATAAAATTTATATAAAGTCAATAACACATTCTGAATATCATAAGACTGTTATCACCAAAATTATAAGGGTAAAAACCGTAAAAGGTAGCATTTTACTGTGGAAATAAAAATATATTTATGTAACACAAACGTTACCTAATAAACAACAAACATCCCTTATTCGGTGTACGTGTTCAAAATAAATATTCTCGACCAATATAAATCGGTTCATGTTTGTGGACGGCGAACAAATACCAAAGTTCATTTTAAATTGGTTACTCCTAGCATTGTATGTCCAACAAGCTTGAAAATGAAAGCTTGTCCAATGCGCAAATATTTTCATGATTTATTTTTAATAGAACCAGCAGATGCGTTTGATAACATCCCAGGGTATTTGGGTCATATTGAACATCCGATGACATTTTTAAAACGTCTTAATTAATTTGGATATTTCCTTAAAAAACTGTCACAGCACTGTATCTTAAAATAACCTTGATGAAAATTTATAATCTCGCAATCTATTTATTATATATTCATAATTAAGTATATAATAAATATATAATAATCTATTTATTATATACTTAATTATGAATGTAATATAGCTAAGCTTAATCCTTCGAGGCTTGATGATGTTATTCCGTTATACATAATATCAAAAAGATAACATTGAAATACTACAAAGATAACATTTTGATATGCATAGAAATATGTAGTAAAAATTTACATAATAACGGTGCCTGTCCTTTGTTAGGGTAAGATAATATGACAGTGGAGATGCTGGGTGAATTTAATTAATGAAATCAGCAAAAGGGGTCCTCTAGTACTTCTTTCTTTGTTGTAATACAAATGTTCGTATTTGTATAGAAACACGCTGCTTTATTTAGATCACAGTATCGTTAAATGTCTTTGGTATTCATTTATTATAAGTATATAATAAAAAGCGAATATCTATATATTTGGCAGTGAAACGCCACCTGTATAGATTTTTTACTGTCAAACAGATATTACCTTTTTAGCCAATTGTATTATTAGTTTGATTTAAATATCTAAGATGTTGTATTATCAAGATTATCAGACAATATATTTTATATAAGTAGTTTCATTAATGTACGAACACAAGAAAATTCTTTACCGGATAATACATACCGGTTCGAAACTAAGCAGTGCTGAAATATGTTACCTCGTTTAAAGTACCAACAACATAAATTTTATAAGAAATCTTTTAAAGGTAAGGTAACATCGTTTAGTTGGGAACTAAAAATAAACTGGCTGTATTACCCCACTTATTTTTCAGAATCGAAGCACTAGCCAAGTTCGTTAAATCAGTTTCAAAAAGTAAACCAAGTAATAGTAGTGGAAAAATGCACCAAGTTTGGCCGTCGATTAATCTGTCACTGGACGAGTTGGCAAGTCTCTAGCCATACATCGGTCGAACTATAAGCGAAATTTATCATTCAACTCAATTTAAATGCAAAACAAACCGAAGAGAGACCGGACCGGAGAGGACCATGTCAACTTCACTGATTTAATTTTTATTACAAAAGTTTTTAGGTTAAGCACACATTTGCACAGGTTCATTCCATTATTGGGACTGATTGGAAATGGTATATAGTATGTGTCCATACGTATAATCTATGTTTGTGTGTATGTAAATAAAATCGCATGGTCAGACGGCCCGAATAATCATTGTAGAGATAAAACAATTGAAACTGTTCATATAAAACTTGGACATTTGTGCAAAATTAACGAATATAAGTTTAACAAAATGTGTTATACAACTGAGCCACATAATGTACGTTTTAAAAAAATAATTATCTTTTTACAAAAAACTAAAATGATATCTTTAGTACGTGGGTATTTGCTAATTTGTATATTAATATATGACTATTATAAAATTAAATGTAACGTATCGGCAAATAAGTTGGCTATTTAATTAAATTGACTATTTATTACGGAACAACAAAACATTTCATAACTAAATATATTTAATTAATTAACATTTAACTTGAGCGCTGTGGAGAGCTACCAAATTGCTATAAATAAAGATACATAAAAACGTATTTGACCATAGTCATTTTGAGGGACACGTTGCATATACTATTAGAGTATCCAAAACAAAAAAGAAAAGGCAACACGTAGCTTCATCTTCCTCAAAAAGGACAAAAAACAAACAAGTTATCGTAACAAATATTCGAGGCACGCTTATCCTCAAAGGCGTGACTAGGTTCAACTTTGACTTCGTATTATTATTCTGACACTTCAAACGGTCCATTAAAAGAAAAACTGACTTGTGTACATATTAACAGGTGCGTTATCCCTGACCAGAGTAAACTTCATAGTCATACTACGATATTTTCACTTAAGGAACACTCACAGCAACTAGTGTGAACACGTAGGGTTGTAAAATATGACGGTAATAATGAAAGAGGAAGCAACCTTGAAAAGTGAGTCCTTGAGCTCATTTTTTATGCAGTGTCCTTTGTCCCACAAGTTCTCGTACATTTACATTCAGAGTCGGGTATTAGTTGACGTAAAGGCTAAGAAAAATTGTGAATACGATTCGAATGCAGACGAATATTGGGGAATGTAAAACACGTGCGACGAATCGACAAACGGAAAATTTGCATACTTTGAATTCTGTCCGTCTCGTAGTTCAGGTTTCAGTCGAAGTGGAGGTACGGGTGATCGTAACTAAAAGTTGGAGCGAAGCGCGACGTGGCCAGTTGTCAGAAAGGGAAAATGAAATAAATTTGCTTTGCCACTCTTGAAAAATAGGTTTCAATGTAGTATTTCTTCCGAACGGAGTTGCGATTGAAAGAGATAGTGTAAAAGTGCCGGGTTTAAGTTTCTTTCTTGTATTGTAAAAATAGTTTATTTTGTTCTATGTAAGCAATTGGATTAAAACAACAATGGACTTTCTTTAGCTGAATTGTAGTTTAGATTTTATTACTTTTTATGAGAAGATAAAGATTTATCTACTGTGACAGTCAATATTCTTTATTTTATTACGGAATACGTACGGGAAAATTAATACATATTTTTATCTTCTGTAAAGATATGATGCATGATATGGGTTTTTCTAAAATATATGACAAGCTTTATTTGTTAATGAAGTATAGTCTATTCCAATCTAATAAAATAAAAAGGTACACAAACGGTTCATTGACATGACTATAGATATTTTAGTGATGTCCAATTGTAGCATCAATTGTAAATTAATTACATAATCGAATCATTCGATGTGATGCAGCGAATGAGTTAAAAATTACATAGATACTGCTACAATTATATCTCATCGTGCTATAATTGTACCCATCATTTGATGTCCGTAGTTGAGCAAACAGAATATAGTATACAGTAAAAAATAAGTAAAAATCATTTAGAAAGTATATCAATTTTCATTGTTAAAAAAATAATCTAAGGAATAATTAGTAATTATTAGTGATCACTAATAATTACTAGTTATAACTACTTAGTGTTATAAGTGGATTTATGTATCGATCGATTCGATTTTAAACAATAAAGATATTATTATTATTATTCCTTAGATTATTTTTTACATACTTGTAATTAAAGTCATAAAATATGTACTCATTTAGGCCACAAAATAACACTTATGAAGTTCAAGGTTTATTATAGTGAGCTAATTAAATATTATTGTAGCCAAATGTTGTCGCTTCAAGAATAAACGCAATCCAAATCAGTATGTAATCAATATTCCGTAAGTAAACCAAGTAGTTAGCAAAAGCACACAATAGTAATAAAGCAGTCAACAAAATGGCAGTTTTATTGACGGTCAAGATAAATTATTATTTATTTTAGAATTGTCAAGATATTATATTATTATTTTTATTAATTTGGTTTAACGTCTGCTTAACACATTGATTTACAGTGACCAGCCGCATACTTTTTCTATTTTTTTCGCACTAGGTTTAAATACTTTATCGCAGAAGACTACAAACATTTAAACAACGGACATAAAATACAATACAAACGGTATTGGCAACAGTGAACTTTCCTGTAGCATGTACATACTTACTGTACTTTACTTGGTCTTTAATATCAGTCATTGACAGATTAATTTAAATTTTAAATGCCTCTATATACCTTATATTTAATTGCAAATTAATTTTAACTTTCTTTTTGTTAAACAAATTTCAATTAACGAATCGATTACTAAAAATTTTACGACGTTAACGATATTTTTTGTCGTACAGCCTTATGCAATCATAAATGATAGATATTTTTTCATCTGACAAATAAGCTCACTTTTCGTGTAAGATTTTTCAAATCAAATAATTATTTATTAATCAAACGCCAATTGCTTTAAAATACACTAAGATATCATGTGAAAACGTTGAAAATACGGATAAATGTGTTACTTATTCTAGTAAGTAATTATGTGATAATAACAAATTTTAAGTAAGTTTTTTTGTATATCTTTATCAGAATGGATTACAATAGACTATAAAACCACTTAAATAGTGATTCTCCATATTGTGTTTTGAAAATCCAGTCGTATTAAACGGCAGACCATGAGACTGATACAGCGGCACTTTTGATACACCATGACATCTGATGCTTCGTAAGGGAACTTTCATTATCCAAGAATGACAACTTTTATATAGGAGCTATTAATAGCAAGCCACTACCGTATTCTAAGATTGCACTGATAAACAAACATAGTCTCCTTTTTATCGTGCATTATCCAATAATTACATAGATGGCAAAATGATTAAGCCTTTTATCTCGTAAATGAAAATATCGCTTTTAGTCATAGCAACCGATATCGTATGAAGTATGTAGCTATGATGACACTCCTAAAAGCTTATTTTCCATCCAATTAACATACCAAAACAAACACAAGTGAATATAAACCATCGTATTAACTGAAGCGCAAAACTAAGCAATTCACGATATACAAGCAAAACAACTGAATAATTAAACTTGATCGAACATATACTTATTAGCCTTTATATGTTCTAGTGTAGAGATTATATACAATTGGAATACATCTGCAGTTAATCCAAGGATATTCATGTCATTCCTAAACTAAATATAACCAATAAAAGAAAGAGATCTAGAAAATACGAACTTTCTGAACACGTTTTACTAAAATACCAAAGCAGTAAAGAAAATTGGTTCTTCAAGTATTTGTTCTTTGAAAACTATTAAGTTGGTATTTTAGGGTTTACATAGTATTCGTACTCAAAAAATATTAAAATTAATAGACAATATGGACTAAGAGTTTCGCCGATAGCATGTTAATATATTTGCACAAAGAAGACCTACCTTACCTGTAAAACACATCACACAATTCTACCTGGAAAAATTCTTCTTTATAGAACCTTTTCCATTAATATACTTCACCTTTACCTGGTACAAGATTATTACAAGCGACGTGAGTAATTATGGTCGGCTTTGGTTATCTTTATTTAAAGAATCGGTCTTAAAAAGTAAAGACTGTTTAGATAGATACCTATTAGAAATTGTTACTTGGTTTGAATTATAGTCATGTATATGACTACACCTTTTTGTTACTGTCTGTATTGTGTCTGTTTTAATATTGTGAAGGTTTTTTATTTACAATTTAAATATATTCATTAAGTGCAACAAAAAATGGAAATATTGACTAAGCTATTTTCACATCAAAGTAAATTTAAGATTGGCTGACTAACTAAAAGTTGTCTAATGAACATATTGAGAGTGATAATACAATTTTCATTAAAAACAAATATGGACGGGGCGCATTACCCTTGTCACGCTTATTGGACGTTGTAGTGCGTCTGTTTTATTTTATGATAAGTGGAACCGGAGCTACGAGAGCTACTCTGTGTATTGGTAGAGATTATTCGATTTAAAATACCGGGATTCTGTGGTTCATTGACCCGGAGCTTTCGTTGTTACAATTGTAATGTTTCTCTAATTTGAAATAATAACATGCTATATAAAACCTACAATATATTAAATGATGAATAAAGGATTATATTAATAGAGTTACTGATGAGAGAAAGCTATATTCATGATCATATTTTCATTTTAATTTTTCATGCTCTGTATTTTTAGTGTTCCGTCAAACCGACTGATATAAAAACAATTTTTACATGCTATCTGTTTTATGTCGTTGGACTTTAGAACATTTGATTGATAGACTAGACTATAAGCTAAAAAAAGTGATACAAAAATAACAAATCATATATATGAAGTCCGAACAAAGAAAATCTCATGCATTCCAAATAGTTTTCAGTGGGGTTTACAATCTGACGTTATGAGCAATAGTGGAACTAAGTTCAGACAGTGGTAGTACGTTACATATATATTTCTTTGCAAAAGTATACTGGAACTCGTTTCTTTCCTCTAGTGCAATGTGAGAGATTCAACGAGACAAAGTAAAGTAGGTGGACGCCGAGCATAATTTTTCTAGTGAGAACAATTTAGTCTGTCGAATCCATAATTCTTTAGGGATTTAACTTTACCAAAAGCGGGATTTGGCTACAATATGGAAAATTTTAATGTTTATTTATGTAATTTTGGGGTTTCAGTAGAAAATAAGTAGTATAACATATGTAGCATAATATTAAACCGTTATACATATGTTTAAAGGTTATTTAGCTATATCATACGGACCTGAATACATGATACCTATAATAACGTATGATGCCGATAATTGTAGCTCCTGCCGATTTTGGTGACGTACCTACACACCACCAACAAAAACGGCTTTGGTTTGCAATCTTATCTTTATATATATAAATCTTCCGTGTGTGTGTTGTAATTAAACTCTTCCTAAACGGCTGGACCGATTCAATTGGATTCGAGGATGGTTTAGATTTGTTTTTTTTTTCCTTTTTTTTCGTGTGTACAGGACAACGTCTGTCGGGACAGTTAGTTTTTAATAAATTCTGATAGATCATAGCTTGCATAATCGTAAATAGAATACGACATCATACAATAGACAATAAGTGTCAAACCAAGCTTTCCCTTTTAGGCCGACAATCAACACATATAACAAATCTTTATTCTCACTATGAAACATTTCCTCGTACAATTGAGGCAGCTACTTCCGTAATGCGACATTGTGACAGGCTCATTCGTAATCACCATACGTACGTCGACCCTTGCGGTCTCATCGTGGATGTGAGCTTTGCACCAAAGCCTTTGTAATTTTGATTCCCGGAACGTTTCCCAGACCCCACTAATTTATGCACGTTTACTACAATTGTACCTATTGCTGAACTTTATCTGGGATGGCCAGCAAAGTTTATTTCTGGGCATCCGAGATAAACACGGTTATGATGCTAGGCCGAATTAAATTTTACCGTTATTGGAGTAATCTCTTTAATTTTCAAAGCTTATATGAAACGGAATTATTCATTTATGAATGCGGCTTACGGGTATACAAGAAAGCTTTATTTTTTTAAGCCTAAATGAAACAGAAATGAAACTGTCGATATCATCGTGCTAGAAGCTTTACTATCCAATATATGTGTACGAATGTGATTTATATGAACAAATATGATGTTAACGTAACTGGATATTGGATTTGAATATTGGTTTGACAGTTGTTAGCACTACTATACACATGACATAGATATAAGAAGAAAGATGTGAACCTGTACGTAACGGTAAACAAAATAAAAATGTATAGCTTTGGTATTATTACTTAATTAGCTCCTGCCTCGCGTGAATCTGACACTAATGAGGTATTTCAGGATATAGTGTGTCTATCTGTATGCCAAGTTTTAATTAAATCCATCTGAAAGTTTTTGTTTAATTGAATAACTAACATACAAACATCAATAAAAGTTTTCTAATAATATAAATAGTATTCAGAATTATATAACAGTGGTAATTATACGTTAATGTAAATATGTGCAGTCTATTCAAATTGCAGTTAGTACAAATGTTTTAACAAACAATTTAAACGGCCCCGTATAAGGGTTGCGCAAACAATAGGCATATTCTTTTGTCTCACATCAATGTCTTACTCAAGTATATTAAAAGTTTTTTACTTACCAACTGCAATCCTAGCACGATAAAAAGGACAAGGTTCTGTGTGCATATTTTTGCAAAACATTAACTTGGAAATTTGGCAAGCATCTTGCCAATAGCAATTAAGGATAATTAAAGTTAAATGTACTTTCTCACTTTGTTTTGACTGCATGAAAGTATACAATTGGTACAGCCCAATTAATGAGGACAACTGAGCAAACTTTTTATGTGAAAACTTTATTACAGACCTAATTACAAAAACAATGACTATACATTCAAAATAAATAGAGACTTATTGTAGACCATTTGGTAGTAGACCTTAAAACTAGAAAAAAGCGACACAATTTCGTGTTATATTTTATCGATGTTTGCACCTGCAGTGTCGACGCCTGCACAACACTACGTATGAATAATACGCAGTGGCGACCACACATAATTCTTGATATGCGACTATACGTCGCATGGAACGTGAAGCTCGCCCCTCAACTTAACGCGCCGTTCACACGAGTGCCTTGAGTATTCTAATAGGTGTCTTAGTTCACCTCTACAGCGCTTTTGTGAATACGTATTGTGCTTGCGTAGGTATAAGTAGGTAAGTCTTGTGATAATTGTTCTATAACAAGAATCGTAGCTGGGTATTCCGTGATAATTAAGACTTCACATAATTAACAGTAACGTAGCGAAATTGGACACTGAAAAAGGTTCCATTTCTAATTATTCGCCATACATATAAAAGCCTGCTAAACAACTTTAACTTTACATTTTGGTTTATGTAACGTTACAAACTCTGTTTCAATTTTATATAACGACTCTTGTACATTGTGTGTTTAGGTAAGTACACGTGAAGGTTTCAATGCCGCCCAAACTCCACGTGTTTCCCGAAGCGAAGGGGATTTGGATAAGTAAACAGCACCTAACCAAAGACTGACGCCGTCAATCGATCGTCTACCCACTGGCCACGAGACCACTAGCTATATAAATACTTTACGTCATAGAGGGTATACCTATATACCTAAACCTTTACAAAGTAGGCAATCAATTCCATGCAGCAGTCGCAATTTTGTGCCTCTTGTATTCGAGTGGTCCTTGTGTTGAAAGAATTTTTTGTAAGTAGGTAAATCTATTTTACTCTCTTTCAAATTTGTAGGGGCCTATAAGGACCTGGTATACTAAACTTTTTCGTTGCTACCCAAATTACCATTTAAATTATATAGCGCAAATTGAACACCTGACCTTTGTAAAAGAATTCAGGTAACTGAAAGGATTCTAAAGATCAAAATGGATAAAAGGTTTGAAACATTCTGAGCGGGATTTTATTTGACACGTAATTTTGTAACATAATATCGCTTTTAGTCCTATGTTAACGAAATAGAAATATTTATATAATTTTAAACATGCGTTGTAGTTTATGTATGACTAGATAAACTATAAGTACTATCTTTTGGGTCAAATAAATGTCTTTGATTTTATCTTGACATATTTTTCTGTACGTAGATACGTATATCACTAAACTCCTCCTAAACGACTGCATCAATCTTGTTTTTTTTTGTGTCCTTGTACCAGGTCTTTAGCCTTTAGCCATATAAAGGATGTCCGGTAATTAATGGATAACCTTGAAATGTCTTATAGTAGAACTGATAGCCGTTCAGAAAAAAATATGAAAAAATATCTATCCTAACTACTACCTGAGATATGTTTTTTTTTATTACCATATTTAACTTTCTTGTACACTACGACCATAAATGAATGAATTCCATTGGTTTTTTGTTGTTTTATTATTAAACACTAATTATGCTAATAGATAGACACTCAAAAGTATGACTATCTATTGCACTTATTTAATATATTATTATTTTTCTGAACTGCCATCAGTTCTACTATAAGACATTTCAAGGTTATCCATTAATTATTATCGGACGGCCTGTATAAATAGCTCTAAGATCGTACTCGTTCTCACTACCATTATGACAATAACAGGCCTTCATACAAACCGATGACTTTCAATTTCTACGCAACTCTATAAAACGAATGAATGTTAAAAGTAAACTTGTATAGTAATAAACCTCTGTGTCAGCATCCTGAAGCCAAATGCGTTTTGATCGTCATGCTAAAGCAAGCCGGCAATACCGCGTTGTCGGTGTGTCAAGTTACATTAATTTTGGGTTTACTGCCGCACGTTATGGCCTCTCGGTGTGCTGCACTGACGTAGCATAATCTTGAAGTAACTTTTTCATAATTCTTTTTTTAAATACAGTTTTACTTTTTAATTACTTTTAGTTATTTACGATGCTTACAGCTTTAAAAACTTTTTATTTATTAGTTAAACTGACATTTGTTTCTGGCAAATTTTTAAGACATTCATACTGAAACACGTTCAAACAGCCCCGGTTCACAAAATACCATGGTTTGCCGTGAAGAAAACAATGATTATGTGCAAGTTTAGCTTACCCAACCTACAATGTCATAGCTAAAATTTATAAATTGCAGACGAGAGGAGCTTTAAATTTGTGTTTTTGCTGGTAGTAATTAAATAACTTTAAACCTATCCAGTATAATAATAACAAGGTTGTCTTATTTACCCGAAATC
Organism: Catocala sponsa; assembly: GCA_963564715.1. Taxonomy (NCBI): domain Eukaryota; kingdom Metazoa; phylum Arthropoda; class Insecta; order Lepidoptera; family Erebidae; genus Catocala; species Catocala sponsa. The sequence continues at coordinate 7,667,705 of OY751337.1, forward strand.
TGTATACAAAACAAGATTTTCTAATTACAATGATTTTCCCGTTTGTCGTAATGAAAATACAAAATACTTTACTTTATATCTGAGTAAAGGTCAGTAAATTGCCGTGGATTGCTACCGCAAATCGCCGTATGTGGCGTGACATGAAAATCACCTAGTCCCAGGAACTATTATCTACCTTGTGTACCTTGAACAAAGTTTTGCTGAGGCTATTCATCGGATAATGTTCGAGCGTGGGTTTAATTAAAATCGGTTTCGCAGGTCTCAGGGACTAACGTTTAATAATTCAGTTACAAGTCTCTACTTCAGCTTATTTGGTTTAGACTAAACTTGTCTGATAAATTCGCAACTTACTAGATTTAAGCTAATTAGTTTATACTATAAACTTTGAAATATTTAATGATTTCTGAGAGATCAGACTATTATTCGATGGTGTCGAGAATTAAAATCTATTTATATATTACTTGTAATAAAATTAAATTTAGAAAAAAGAAATAATAATGTGGACTTAGGAAAATACAGCGTTAACCCAACCCAATATATTTACTTAAATAGCTATTCGTAGAATTAGCAAAAAATTGAAGGTATTTTCTATTTTACTATACGTTAGTATTTACCATCATAATACGCTTTATTGTTGCTTGTTTCGCTATATATAGCTTCTAGATTTGAAATAAATACGTAAATATAATGCAAATATTCAAACACTGATCTCCACACAATAAATAAAGTATGAGAACAAAACACGTTGCCGAGTAAGATAGATAAGTGTTAAAAGCTGTCAAAAATTCTACTTGCAACAGCCACGATACGACATAACGTTGTATGATGACTCCTTCGGGTATAAACACAGTGTATTGGAAATGCAAATACTTTACGCCTGAGGGCTCTTCGTCAAACCAAGAGGACTTAAGTTAAATAATCTGTATTATTCAAATTTTTACTTTGTTATGCCAAGGGAAAGCGTTGTAAGCAAATCTTTAGGTTACAAAGCCTTTAAGGAATACAGCAATGAATTGTTAAACGCTGGCGCGCTCGATTGTGCAAGATTGGAAATCATACAACCAACATGGCATATACGTCGTATATTCGTGAACTTCTATTAAAACTAACTGTGAAGAATTCCAACACGTCACGAAAGGCCATTATAGCTTAAAACTAAATGTCAAGACAACAGTATGTTCTTTGAAATTACTTCAGCTTTAATTCTTATCTTTCTATCGTCAAAATTGTTTAAATATTTATACAGTCATAGTCACGCAGCTTCATGCGCAATGTGGCAACGTTCTGGAGCAAAGCCATGTGTGATAACGATAAGTTATCCGTATAAAAGAACTAAAATGTTAAAATGGATCTATTGCGCTAGATAAACGTACTACCGGCATAAAAAGCTTACTGATTAAGTGCAACTAAGAGCATAGTATTCTACGTGTTAATAATGTAATAATGATCTATAAATATCATCACATCATTATGTAAGCACAGATTCTATGTGGTTTACTATCTCTTTGTAAAATCTTTATAAAAAGCTTTCAAAGTATGATGCAACTATGAATATAAGCAGTAAGCACCTTGCTATGTGGCTCTAGTTTCACCTAGGAGATTACACAGCCGAAAGTTGGACTCAGCTGTCTTCTTAGTGTCATGTTTGGTTGCTTCAGCCATGCCTATGTACACTCTAAAGCGCACTACTATCGTCACCCACCGTAAAACGGTTGTTGTGAAATAACTATAATGTCGGTACCTATAATGTATTTTTAAGGGAGATATACTTCTTATTGTAATCAGTTTATTAGGCGTAGCTTCGATCTATTGTGGTCCGTATATGTAATAGTATTGTGCTTACCGATCATAATAATCAGTAAAATTAAACCTCTTATTAAAAATAATTTTATAATAAAACGTTCTTAGCCAAACTAAAATCTGATTATATACATTTTTTAAATATATTTCCTTTAAAGCGTTATTATATAGGACGGTCGGTATTGGTAGAGGTGCATCACAACCAGTTTGTCAATTTGATTTAATGCACTGCTACAGACTCAGTCACAAATTCTTGCTAATGCTAATCCTTAGTCTTTCTACAAAGATCATCTGGGTTCACACTGACAGTAAGCTACAGCTAGTTAAGCGGTTAGTTGGTATTTTCTTGTCTACCTTGGCCTGCACGAATGTTTTAATGCATTGCGGCTATTGTGTGCCTTTTATCTTCGTATAGTTTTATTTCTACTTTTAAGTAAATTTACTGATGTATATTGACAAAACTATTCATCAAAAGTAGTCTCGACAAAAGACATTCACACTATGACAATGTTGGCACAGGGTGTTGGAAGATTCGTCTAAGCAATGTTACGACACAATGTTGAGTTAAGCTGTCTCCATTGCGTCACGCTTGGCTGCTCGGGTCATCTTTGTTTGTTCTCGGTGAGTTGGCGTGGCCGCCATCGTCAGACGTTTGCTAAGTGTTTAGTTCACGAAACTACATGTTGTATGAGTAAGCATAGAGTGCTTTCGACTGGTTTTCAATACAATAACTCACAAATAATTTAATCAATACAGTATCTTACATCCTAACTAATATTACAAATGCGAATGTGAGTTTGTTTGTTTGTTACGCTTTCACGCCTTACCTACTCGACCGTATGCGAAATACGATATTTCGTATACACGTTATTAGGTACAGAAAAGGTCATAAAGTACTTTTTATTCAGAAAAAGTACTCGACGTATAGAAGATTGACATAACCTACACTTACCGAGCGAAAAAAAAATGTATAAATTGCTTTAAGGCAAATGGAATAGAGAATTCTACAATCGAATATTCCAATATCTTTTGCTGACTGAGAGATTTTTTCTAAAAGGAAATGCCAATTGCATTTGTCCGACCGCAGCAGTCAGTGTTAGTTCTGTACTCATCGTCATACTAAATCCTTTAGGCAATGGAAACGTAATAAGTTTCTTCGGTTTCTACGATTTAATAAAGAAAACGTGATGGAAAAATATCTCCTCTAATACAATATTCTTTCCATCAAACGAATAAGGTACATTCGATGAGAGGTTACATACCTACTGCTAATAATATAGGATGAAAGATAATACGTTACCGTAAAGGAAAGTCGGATAAAGCCACCTACAGCTATTTGTGGCATGATGTCCGGTTGATAAGTAGTAATATCAGTATCAGTATGTATTCTGTACCGTGTGTTTCTCAGAAAACATTTCTGGAGGATATCCATCTGTTTTGGACGCATCTGTTTTATAGCCTAGTTATTGAGGAAAGTCTTTTCTATTTAACATAACAGTAAAACGAGTCTTCCCGGCAAATCATAAGAAATTAGTAGAAACAATATTATTATTTTTAATCATGGTATGAACACAGCTAGATGAACATGTAGCGTATTGAAATGTTAAAAATCATCGTCAAAACAAATATTTTAAAATGAATTAAGTTTACCTACATTGAGATATAAACATTAGATATACATATAATTATATCTTGCAGTCATATAATGTTTTCACTTTTTCAAAATCTGTCACAGGCAGAAATTCAAGTTTAAAATTTTGCTGTTTGTAATAACGCCACGGTATATTCTTCAAGACAAAATCATCGACCGATATTTTGTAAAGTCAACAAAATAATGTTATTTTGAAAGTAGCCAGGTAAATCTGCTACACTTGTATCCTGCACTGGCATTCAGCAAATTGCATCTCAGATATTTTTGTTATATTGTATGAGAGAAATGATATGATTCAAGAGAAAACATATAATAAATCTATGTATTTTAGGATTGGTCGGCTTAAGAATCAAAACTTTTATTTACAGTGTACGAAGATACCTACTACTCCTTTAATTTCATCTCTCAGGGCATCTTGCAAAAATTTGGTAATATAACGCAGGTAAACAATAGATATATTTTAAAACGTATACATTTTCATAAGAATCAAAGCTTAGCTGACAAATATTTAAAAATAAATCATATTATTTTCTAGAACGTGACTTGTCCATAGACACAAGACCATTTTTGTGTGTGAGTTGATGAGTTCAACACTACCTAGAGTTCTTTTATTGCTGAATTTTTTTTATACAACTAAGGTGGCAAGCAAACAAACATATAGCCCACCTGTTGGTAAGTGGTCACTGTAGCCTATGGGAGCCTGCAACACCACAGACTGACTGACTTCTAATATAATAACAATAATATAAGTTCTGGAGTCAACTCATGTGGTTTCTTTATATATTATTATATGTATATGATAAGAATAGAAAGCTACATTGGTTACATAAACACAGTTAAAAATATCACCAGCTGGAACAATTAATATAGTTTTGATTTAAATAATACTATGTCTTTCACTAAATACAAAACCGAGGATTCTGATGAGCATATAATTATTTTACAAAGTTTGAACCCTAAATAATATTATCACCGTGAATGTGAGTTTGTTTGTTTGTTACGCTTTCACGCTTTAAATATTTAACCGATATTGCTCGAATATTTTAATGAATATTATGTGTTTATTGCAAGACTTGCCTCGTGGAGCACGTTTGTCCGCAAAACGTAAAGGATAGCGAAGTTAGCACGTGATCATCCTTCGCCGCGCCGTCACTTAGTTTCCAATAATCTTGCGCAGAACGTTTAAATTTACTAAGACAAACTACTTATTTAGATAATAAAAATATGTTATAAAGATAAAATTACAGCTATAATTGCTAAATTATGTAAAAATAATACGAGTATTTAAAAGCTATAAATGTTCGTCGTATAATATAGTCTTGCGCAGATCTCTAGAATGGTTTATGTACATGTCTGCTTGGTAACCTCTGTTGAATTAGGAGAAAGACAAAACAAGAAATACGACGCACTGCATTTGTTTTCATTTCAATATCACTTGCAATTTGGGTTACCAAATAGTAATTTTATTAATCCCTCCAGCTAACATTTTGTAGTAGACAAGTAGGTAGATTGAATTCACTAGTGCAATGGGCGAGAGTTAAACTCACTTATTAATCGCAAGTCTAATGTCTTTAACTTCATAATATATTATGGCAACTGCAAGATTTATCATTCTTTTCAAAAGCTACTTAGCCAGTTTATGTAGTAGGATTACAATGTTCGACGATTATTCGCGCCGCTAGTATTACGCTAATGAAGAAAGTCCAAAAATATGTCGATGAAAAATATAAGATTCACTCCTACTACAGTTAGATGAATTAAATGACGAATCAAATACAATAAGCCTACGTATACATACATATATGACTCGTCATGTAGCATAATATATAGAGTTATCCTATGATTTAGGAGGGAACATAGCTGTGTGTGTCAGTAATTCCGTTTATCCCTAATAAATAAGCATTTACGATTCTGGCCGTAAATCTAGTATGAAAATCCCGGAAGACGCTCATCTCTTTCGGATAAATTCGAAAAGCATTGGATTTTAATGTTCCCGTAACAGTCGCTTCGAGCTTTTAAGTACAATTTTATATAAAATCTAACACTTCGTGCTTTCACACCGACGATTTATGATACAATGAATTTATTAGTGCACCGATTAACTTCTATTTAAACAGTTTTATACCGAAACTTATTTTTCATAGACGTATACTTAACCCAAGTTAATACAGTGACCAGAATGGGTAATGTAACCCAAATGTTCAGCATTTTCTTGTACAAAACAAAGTCTTGATAATGTTGAGACAGTTTTATTTGGGTTGAAGGAAGCCTAAGTATGCAGGCTCTTCGGAATAACTTTCCTGCATTACAAAGACGTAGACGAGTAAACTCGTTAACTAGTGCTCAAAGAAGACGTGTCAATTTAACGTGGTCTTACAAAGAGAATGAAGTAAAGACCTCTATAATTTGGTACTTAAAACGCCAGCTATTTTAATTGTTGTTGTAATATACGTGATGTTTCTTGCATGAGTCTTTGTACACAGCCTGTATATGTAGGTAAGTGACGTTAGTTAATTCAACGCCATACGTGACGCTTGGAGAATTGTACTGTAATCTAATCATTACTACTTATCTGACGCCGTTATACGTAATTTGAATAGGATCCGAGTTTACTCAACACATGGCTTCTATTCAAGTCACTTATTAAATTAAAAGCAAGCGTTTTTAGCCTCGCATTGCTATCAGTTATGAAATGATAGCGGTGTGCCATTGTAGGCATGATTTAATCACATTCGAGTCTGGGTGTTTTTAGTGTCGGTTGTTTGAATATTTGTAAGGGCCTTCGTGACACAGTAGTTATTACAAATTCGAGAGTTGTCTTTTATAAAACAAAAAATTTATACGACATAAAATAGTTCACTATATGCAGGGTTCAAAAATTATTCATGCGCACAGATTCACAGCTGCATATCACTGAGGCCTACAGAGGTATTGCAGCAATATTTTGCGAGGTATGTTGTAGGGCCCACGTAGGTAATAAGGGGACGTATTACATGCATTTTACCGTCCACCTTACACATTTCTAGACTTTGTGCTGCTACTAAGAACTTCCTAACCGAAAACCTAGTCACACCTTGTCCGATCTGGGAAACCATGACCATATGTACAAAAGCGAAAAAAAAGGCAAGGCAGTCTTGAATTCCACATTTTTTATATGACGTCGTGTCCCTTACCCCGTTTAGAAGTCTAGAATTGACATAAATACATTACAAACTACATTGAAAGTTACGATAATATTTGATATTAATAACAGATGCTGGAAATATTTCAACGGAATACTTCATAAGACATATGAACTGATAGTGTTGTAGACATAATATGTAGCCTCGATGGCGTAGTGGTTAGTGTAACCGACTGCCACGCCTGAGGTCGCGAGTTCAATTCCCGCACAAGTCAAACATTTGTGTGCATGAAGCACATGGATGTTTGTCTTGGTCTGAGTGTTTCTATGTATAATATGTATGTTTATCCATTGTCTAGTATCCATAGTACCAGCTCTGCTTAGTTTGGGATAGATGGTGTTGTGTGTATATGATAGAACATTATATTATATGTGCGAAATTGTGTGTATACAAAGTGACGACATGAGAGTCCAAAACTTAGAGAGAATGTATTCCAAGACCCTTTTCAGAATCCGAAACATACAAATGGAATGCCGCAATCGTTACGAATAGATGACAAGGCTGTAAGACTGCCGTTGAGGGAGCGATTCGTGGATCGCCTAGAAATACTGTTGAGAAATATTTTACCAGAAGATAACAAGGTTCGTTTTGAAATGGTTAGATTATGGCAGTCTTAGTTACTTGTGTGATATTTAGAACACATTCAGAAAATTATTGGATGATCAAAAGTAATATCAGCCAGACAGCAGACAATTAAATTACGTCTATATACCCAAAGAGACAGATTTTAGTAACTGTGTCCAGTAAACGATAATAGGCTTATCGGACACAGTTTGAGAATCTACGCGTTAGTTTTTAGTGTTATCGAGAATATCAGAGAAGCATATTAACACTTTGCCTATCATGGGTATCGAATCTGAGACCTCATGCATGCATGCAGTCAAATAAGAAAACCCGATGCGTCACATAGGTAGTTATTTATACAATGTGTCAAACTTGATTATCGCGCTGACTTTCTAAGCCTCTGAGACCACGGGTTTTAGTTTGAATAAGTAAATGTACAATACAGTACTCAGTTTTTAATCTATACTACTATAGTAAATGCAAATATAGGTTTGTCACTCTATTCCCTTTTAAAAGCTTAACCACTGAACCGATTTTGATTAAATATAACAAGGACATTGATTTTATCCTGGAGAAAGCTACCTTTTATGCCGCTATATGTTATTGTTACATTGCAGAGGACAAAGCTTACGAGTAGAACTAAGTTTAGGGTAAATTACTGAACATCGGAAGAACGATAGCATAGAAAAACCAGACTTTATACAACTATCTTAATCATTTTGTTCGCGCTGCGGTTTTGGACCCGCAACACCAGCAACGTAGCAGAATAACCACAAAATTTATATTAGCCTCTGCTACCCATGTAGTCAAGCTGCAAATTAAAAAATAACTTCTCGTTATCTCGTGCATTTTGATACAAAGAATCATAATAAAATCCAGTCCCCATCTAAATTATTTTATCATACTGTCGGATTTTATACATTATTTCAGGTAAAAGGCGTGTATGACGAATGTGATGAAGGTGAATGAAGCCAGATAAGTGTGTCAGGATCGTAGCAAATGAAAATCTGTATTCTCTGCCTACCCTTCTGGGAAACAGGCGTGAATCTCTGTATGTATGTATTTCCGGTAAATTAAGAACTAATTGCTAAAATATGACACTGAAAATATTTTAGCAATTAGTTCTTAATTTACCTGGAATAAGGTTGCCTACATTTGATTGTTTATTAGGAGGAACATGGCTCCTGAGATAAAAGTATTTTTTTACTTAGTTTAGGAGCTCAGCTGTCCAATTTGTTTTTCGTAATTGTTTGTACAACTTTTCTTTTTTTGTTTTTGTATTTCTACTTTGTAATAATTGTTTTTGGAAATAAATTTTATTTATAATAATATCTCTCCGAAAGGTAACGTGCATTACACACACATCACACAAATAAAAGTTGTAAGTCCCAGGTCAGCCTATTATTGCCGTCTACTGATCAAAATTACAGACTGCTGAGTTGAATGTTGCTACTGAGAATTTTTGAGAGCAAAACCCAGTAACATTTTGTCCGGGTTTGAATCCACGATGTTACGTACAGCAGCCGTAATTACTACAGTTGCGCCATCAACGCAGACCGAGTATATAAAAGAACAAAACTATAGTGCCGATATAATAACGTTATTGTATATTTCTCCAGAAAGTTATAATCTGGGCTTGAGTTACATTTCAAGCGCCAAGTATAAAGTGATTTATCATTTTCTTGTATAATACGGTCGACGCCAATGGGTGTGTTGCCAAGCAAAAAGTCTCCCTAATGGTCTGTGGCTTGCTCCATCAACGCCGAAATATTAGGTAGGTTCTTGCCAAGCAAGATTTTCGTCTAGACCTTTCTTTTGGGTTGATGATATATTTGAATGATGAATCTGGAAAAAGCCAGGTTAAGAGGCCCCAGCCAAAGAGCGTGCATGTAAATATAATGAAAGTGAATGTAGCAAGAGGGACCTATGGTCATAATAAGTGGAAATCCGTAGTATCGCTTCTGTGTCCGTTCCCCGGCAATAGGCATGGAGTTTATGTATCTAAGTCAAGTTGTAGTCGTAGATGTATGTTTATCTGTTCACTCACATAGAGTAAGACCGGGTCGCTAATGTGCCAATTTGGTCATTTTGTCTCCACGGACTCTATGGTTTAAGTGATCGCATCGCCAGTCTTAGTGTGCCGACTGTTTAGGGTTCAAGTCTGGGTGTTCAGTCTGAAATTTTTGCAAAAGTTCGCTGCGACTCAGGAATATTTTAAAAGAATAAACAAAGCGCTGTTTCTTTGTGAGTACCACAGACTGAGATTCATTTTAACAAATAGCTATATTACAAAAACTATGGAAGGTTTTCAAGCAAAACTGATATGAAACGATCAGCTAGTATCGGTACCTATTTTAATGAGTCAGGTGTCGAGCGGACATACGTTCGTCCGTTTGTGTATTGTTTGCACAATGAATTTTAAATAATTTTTTTCGCATTTCCCCTAGACGTTCAAGAAGTTAATTGAAAACGCATGTAAATACATACGTAGTATTTTGGTACAAGGCATTCACAATATATCATAGAAGCTGTACAAAGCTTATGTATGTGTGAGCGCCAATTGTAAACGTTTGTGTAGACGCGAATCAAGACAAATATGACATACGAGTATATACATACATAGTTTCACGCCTATATTCTCGAAGGGGTGGGCAGAGGGATCAGGTAAGTATACTGGTGACTACTGAACTTTAATAGTCGCTCGACATCATGAAAACTTATTTGTCCAATCATAAAGAAATTCTGCCCATATGCCGTAAATGTTTCGATGAAGATTTTAATGTGCAAGGTTGCCTAAGGAAATATATGAGTTACTAATTTTCACCTGCATCTTGCTACCAATAATTATAATTATTGTCATGTCGTGCATTGTTAGATTAGAAGATGTTTATAAAGATATCTCTTTTAAAAAAGCACTTTGTTTTTGGTACAACATTACGTAGTTAAAGACTCACTCTTGGCTACATAATGAAAAGGAAATTAAACACGCCAAGCCAACCAGAAAAATTATAGCAATCGTTGTAATACGATATTAATTCTTTAGGCGTTTCTTTAATTTTCAATTATTATTAGTGTATAAATAGAGTCACTAAATCACTAGATTATCTGTCAGTTATAACGCTTTAGAACGGCGCCAATCTTACAACCTTATTGACAAGCTTATTGAATCAGTATCACACCTCAACACGTCTCTATACCAAATTGTTTTGCTATCATGCTTCACGACTACCAATCTGCAATAAATATTCATATGAGGTAAAATGTTTATCTGGCCCTGTGTTTCGCACAAAGAATAGAACCATTCGTGAATTCTTTTACTTACCCTTTCACAGGCAATATGTCGGCAATCCATACCTACACTTCGTACTATTGTAATAGTTATATATATTTTTATGTATACTTTGGGCTTTGTTTGCATATTCCCAAATGTGTGAGCGTTATATTATAAGGAACACGTGTGTCGGTGAACGGTATTTCAGTTTACATATTAACGTTTGTTATGATACGGAAAAGAAATAACCGTTTCCATCCATGTTGAATGTACGAATTACAAAGGTTTGTTAAGTCTTACTGACATTTGCGTGAAATCGTCAGGTGAACATTCTGCTAAAGGTGCCAGATGTCTCATTATTTGCTACGATGAATATGGGAACACTAGCTCCGTTTGTTTAGAACGTTCAGAACGTTAATTGGTCCAAATGAAATTCCACGGTGGCTGGTTGGACACTTTCGTTTAATAAGTATTGCAATTTCACTCTCGTATTTGACTATCGTAGTTAGTTTTGAGTTAGATATTCCATTTAAGTGGGGTGGCAATTCGTAGAAATTATTACAAGAATATTCGGCTGAGCAAACGTAAACTAAGATTAATATTCTAGTGCTTACTGAAGTTTAGATTTTTCTTTATATTACGCGTAACTGTAGCAGTACTTATGTAAATTTTATATGTGGTTCAGACGTCAATGATGGCAATCCTTTTTTATATATGTATCTCTAAAGGTTTCAGTAAAAGCTGGCACATAAGATAAAAAAAACTTGATACGTAAGTAGGTGCTATTTGACCGCTTCGTATCCCCAAATGTCCACTCGGCGCATGTTCACGCCTCCCCTAAACTATTAGCGAAGTTCAACCCTTATAAAATATCTTTATATCGCAACCCCTGACCTTTTGTGTCCCGGTCGGAACATTACTCGCTTTATATACTTGTTAATATTTTAATAATCCTGCATTGTGTGAATTAGGGATGTTTGACATTCTACTCGAGTCACTCATTCATTACTCGAGTTCCTTGAGTAAAGACTTGTTCTCTATGTCAGATGAATATGTTATGGGCACCTACGTTTTTAGGTCTTCTATCTATTAATGTAATATTACGCAAGATCACTAAAACAGTTATCGAATGTAAGTAAACTATCAAACTTACTACTTGGCGGCGACGTAGAAAAATTAAATTAAATGGAAATCTGAATTTCCACTAATCAAATCTTAACAGGATTTACAAAAAAAAATTGTTCTTATGCCTACGTACCGTTGAATGAAGCGATAGACGAAATGTAAAATTATATAAGACTGGTTCTTTATTAAAATCGATCGTACCACGGATTGATAGAAGCTCGCAATTTAAGAACGCCAAATATCTTATCGTTTCGACGCTAGTTTACCTACATTTTTGGAACCAAAGGGTGGCCACGTCAACAGCGCTGCTGCGGTGACGATCGTCAGGTTATGGAGAGATAAATAAAAGATTTTCATTAAATTACTAAAAGAAGAATCTTGAAGAACCAACAAATTTGTCACCATTTTTTATGATAGACTCATTGGTACAGTATTAAAAACACAAATATGGTTAGCTTGACTAGACTCGAAAGTCGTAGTACTTTTGAGATTTTCTGTTAGTAAATTATAGCCATATTAACTTAAAGTATCACGCAAAACAGGTTGCTTAAAATAAACTTACATCAGAAAATATTTATCTAGAAAGTCCATTATGTTAAGATACTTAAAGATTGTACTAAAAAAAGAATCAGCATGGCTATTAATTAAAGACAAATAATCAAGCGAAGACCAAAATTATTTGTGTTAAAAGTGAAGCACAAAATATACTCGCAGATGGACACATGAGTGGAATAGCAAAACCATGCACGGCGCACCACTAACAGTATAAATATTTGCGTAGATACGTAATATTTGCGGCGGCATCGTATTTAGAATGCAATATGTAAATTCATTCCTAACCTCAACTTTTGTGTTATTGTGTGCAGAATGTGAACTACGTACATGCCATGTTTAATGAAACAATTGTATGTTTACAACATTAGAGGGTACCGTCGGGTATGCTTGTGTAAAATGGATTTTGAAATATAAATAATAATATTCTACCACATACACACTACACCATCTAGCCCAAACTAAGCAGAGCTTGTACTATGGGTACTAGACAATGGATAAAAATACATACATACTTTTTTTTGTAAATACTTACATATTATACATAGAAACACCCAGACCAAGACAAACATCCATGTTCATGCACACAAATGTTTGACTTGTGCGGGAATCGAACTCGCGACCTCAGGAGTGGCAGTCGATTACACTAACCACTAAGCCATCGAGGCCGACAATATATAATATAATGTTAGGACGTTCCACAAAATTATTTTTAGTCCTTGCCTTTTAAAACCTCTATGCCTACCCTTTAGGGATAAAACAAACTTAATCTATGGCGAATGACAACTTAATAGCCAGGTACGAAAATTTGCTTACGAATTTTCATAAAAGTGAAGAATTAAAATTCGGAAACGCCATTGACCACCGGTATAAAACATCTGGCTATTATAGATAATTTGGTTTTATCTGTTTATTACAGTTTACATAACTGTAATAAACACAGCCTTGCCATTCATAAGTGATCCAAAGGAATTCATGTATTCAAGTTGTTGAAACACACATATATATAAGGTACACATTAGGCTTTCGTAATTTGTTTCTTAGAGATACTCAAAGACACTTACAAGGAAATAAAATAAAACAAGAGCTTTTCGAACAACTTAACTGATTGTGTAGCTTTCGCTTCTTTCCTTTTACTCTATAAAGAGTCTTCCAATCGATCCTTCTGTTGTTATTTTATTTGATAGCTACAGCTTAATGGGTGTTTCTTTGAACTAGCAGTTGTCTGCTATTGCTTGCTTTAGTACTAAGATAGACGTAAACACTTTAGTCGCATACTTCTCTCGAAAACAATGGCCGAACATTTTGAGTTCATGTGCTGTGTTTGAAGTTTATTTGAAGTAATAATAATAATGTCCTTTAGAAATTGTTTCGATAAAGGCTAACAGTTTTAATGGAGACAGGCCATCTGTGTATATAACTGACCTTAATCATTGATCCAACTATGCACACACACATAATATGTGATACACACGCCCATAAATAAACTATGAGATGCATAGAACGCCAGGTATATCTAAAGCATGTTGACTGCAAAAACGGTTTTATGTGTTTTAGTCACGGTCCACATAGAACCGTTCTTAACGGGGCAAGCTCACAAGACAACGTACGATCTTCGGCCTTGTCAGCATGGGTGCCATTCTCGCCCGGATTATGACGCTACTGTGCGTCCTGTGCAAAGCACACGACACAAACAAGCAACGCAACACCTCTTAAACCCTATACATAATCGGAATGTAACACATTATTTAACTACAGTATTCTGGAGTGTGAATAGAAATGCTTCAAGATCTAAGGTGCTCAAAGTTTAAACATGACTATCCAGTCATGTTCAAACTATTAGCACCTTGGTTCTGGTGAGTACTACCGCTTATTAAACGTTGTCTAGTTAACATAACTATATTAGTCTTAGCTAGTGTAGAAGTTACGCAATATTTGTGCGAACATCTTTTTACTGGCAAGACTGTGAAGATGTTGCCACTATCAAAATAAAATAGTACTCCATAAAACAAGATCTATTATTTAAAAAATGCATTTGTTTTAGTGCAATGTAAGAATTTAACGACCGCAAAATCTCCATAGCATTTTATAAAAAGAAAGATAGCCAAAATATGCAGTTATTTTTATTTGTAGCCTCTGTGTGCCTGTCGAGCGAGCAGCGGCTATGACATCGTTACAGGGTAATTTTTGTACTGCTGGTAGCTAACTCTAAGCAATGTGATAATATTGATAACGATACGTAGGTATGTACATACATATAATAGCATGCTGCACAATATATCAAATGTCACCAATCACCTTGTTTTTAAACGAAGTTTATTTTCAGCAGACTTCGTATAAACATTCAATGGTATTAGTTGCAAATTATTGATAGTATAATACAAAAATAAAAATAGAAAATACAAGTAAACCTAGAATTAAATTGCCATTTTTATAACACACCTAAGTACTTCTATTAATTTATTTACTTTTCTAATAAATCAGTAATAGTTTATTTATGTAACTCATAGGTAGGTTTATAATAAAATAAACGTAGACATTAAATGCTATATACACGCACAAATATTCACAATTTAGCATGAATATTCATCATCCTAAAACTACGAGAACGAATAAATTTATTATCATTATAAATTTAGTTCCACTATAAATTAGGCCGTAGACGTATGTGAGTGCTACGACTCGCAGTCTACAACAATGCTACGTTGCTACGCGGCTACGGACGGTGCTACGAAAAACAAGTGTACTTCCTTTTTGGCTCGGGTTATTGTTCCTCTCTACTGTGACACTGCGGATTTTTCGGCACATAAAGAAATATTATAGGAATATAGAAAACATCGTGGAGCTTCGTCGACTTTTTGTAAAAGTAAACATATATTTTAGACTGTACATTCTTATTATTATCTTAACATATTATTACATATGGGAATGTGTGAGTTCATCTTATTTCACGATAAAAAGGAACGTAACTAAAAAGGATATACGACAATTATTCAAGTAATAGTACACGCAAATAAATAATGTAGTATAAAATGCTGTTATCTGTTAAAATAAGCAGAAACAGCAGTCTTCAGAAGTTGACATTAAAGTCTTATAAAGAATTTAATAAATTATAGTATACGTACGTACATACATTAAATTATTATTATTCCTTAAGTTTACCAGTTATTATTATATAACCATCCGGCCAAGATGATAGAAAAACAAGTTATACTGTCTTATAAACCCAACGATATTAAATAGAGTGGAAATTTACAATTTCCGTGAAGCGCAAAACTAATATCTTGACGTTATAAACAATAATTTTCTCTTTGAATATTAAAGTGCAGGGAGCGAGGCACTAATAGGTTTGTTTGCTGCCAATACCAGCGCTGAGAAGCTAACGAGTCAGCCATGCAAACTGTTCGTCTACTTTTATTGAGTAACAGCGTTTACTGCAAAGAATAGTTGAATATTCATTCTATATGTTAGCTATAAGTGATCTTTCTTTTTATAAAAGCTAACTAAAATGTTTGGGTCAGCTTGGTTTCTTTGCTTTTTACAGTGGTTAAACATCATTTAATTTCACAAAAATAAAACGACGGCAACGGTGACACTGTGCTCGGTGACGTTGTGCAGTTTAAAACTCGCCTTTTGGACTACATGAGGAAAGTCACAAATGCTGTTCTAGTTCCATAATACAAAGAAAGAATAAAAGTTCGAGAAATTCATATTGCGAGGGTATTGCTAAGACTAAATTGCTTTCGTCACCTTAAAGTAATGGGTGAAGTTCGTAATGGGAAGTGTGTCTGGGCTGACAGTCCGTCAGAGGGCCCTTGAGTGATGGTTATTAGGCGGCATCTTCGTTAGCATCTATCTCGTATTCAACTAATGCTAGACAAGATCGAGTAAACACTGCCAGTGTTTCAGGATAAACTTCAGTCAATATGGAAACAGAATCTTATTCGATTTTTGCTTCAAAAAACTTTACTTTTATGTACAAATAAGCCAATGACACTGCAACAACTAAAATATTTGAATACCGTCTCTATAGTCTGTTTTAAATACGAAGTCAATAGTGAAGAGACCATTTCAATCGACACAGCACGAAATCGATTGCCGATTAACTTTACATACATGCTGTAATCGTGGGCTTAGAATCGAAACAGAAATTATAGAAAAAGAAAAATAAAAAAGGAGCCATACCAAGTTTGTCAGTTTGTTATATCAATGTTATTTAAACAGTTTTATTTATAAAACTATGAGATATAGGTATAAACTATAAGTCCAATATGGAATCTTTAAATCAATTTTTTGATAAAGACAATATATTAAGGGGTTGCAGAATGGCATTTAAGGAACGTTGTAACTTAATTATAATTAATACCAAACACAAATTTACAAAAGTATTTCTCGGGCAATTGTTTTTTGCTCGAGTTAGTTCGATTTTATCCGATTCATATTGTCGCGTCACTATGACTGAAAGTAAAAATAAATACCATAGTGCGTAACCACGGTATTGTAGTAAAATGTTTTTTAATGGAACAGTCGCAAGAGGAAAACCTATGCGAACGTTTGTCGATCAGATCGGAGGCGTTCTGGACAAAGGCCAGGTTAAGAGCTCCTTGAACCGACGGGCGTGTATGAGGAATGTGATGAAAGTGAATGAAGCCAGAGAAGTGTGTCAGGATCGTAGCAAATGGAAATCCGTAGTCTCTGCCTACCCCTCTGGGAAACAGGCGTGAATCTATGTATGTTATTTTATTTTGATGTTTAAATTATTTAAGACCAATATCAATGGAAATTAATAGTTGATTATGTTTGTATCATGTTTTGTATAGATCCTAATTATTTTTAAATAGTCTTTAGTACCATAAGTAATAATTGTTTATTTTACCTATTTATATGAAATGTGCAGAGTAACGTGTTATAAAGTGTCATAAAGGGACTTCGTATTTGAAACAGACTATAATTGTGTATTCAATTATGTAGTACCTATAGATAGCATACATACACCTATATACAGATTTTCTATACTAGCAAGCTAATATAAGTGCCGACACTGCCAATTCAACATTATATTACGAACTATTCAGGTTTATTATATACCTACTAAATATGGGAGGTATGTTTCGACTATCATAAACCTAAGTTTCTGTCGCGAATGTGCAACATAGTGCAAGTTAGCTCCATGCACCGCTTATGTATGTGTTCGATACAGTCGGAGTATTATTGGTATTTTATTAAAAAATTACAATATTATCGCGGAGTCTGGCAATACACCCCAGTAGAAGGCGATAGTTTCGCCCTTTTAAAACATAGCTGCTGGAATATGGGAATAATATTCATCTGCCTTCCTGTTTGTAAAAATAATGTTGTTTATATTCCTGTAGATTATGTAGATGACACCTATATGCCGTAAGATCTATTTTAGGTCGACAATGTAGGACTGATATCTAAATAAATATATTATATCGTAGTTTAAAATCATTTAAATCTACAATGAACATATAAACGTGATCAACATCGACACGAGATATTTGATTGTTTGATAATACATCTCAGTCATACGGAAACGCACAATCTTTAATCTCGAACAATATTGGAGTACAATACTACACAGAGAGTTTCTCCGGTAATCCGATTTCTATACCATTCCAATGCATGACAGACGGATTATGGAACATATGTAGTTCTCTGTTTATATCGAGGATATGAAAACATTGCGTTGGGTTGTATAGTACCATGCATGCATGATTTATGAAATAACTGTTAGAATAGGAAATGTTATTGTGAAAGCTCGTTTCACAAGTATAAAGCTATAATTTGAAAACAATGGATTTTAGAGTTTTTGTTTGGCCGTCGAGTATGTACAAGTCACAATAATTGCTTTTAATACAGTTTAAATTGGGCTTCAATTTAAAACTTGCCATCAAGCCAAGTACAAATATCGTTCTAGAAAATTTGATATATTTAGTGTAACCCACGTTAATAATTCTGTAAACTGTAGTTTACGCAGACTAAGGCCAGGCAAATCATCTGTTTCTATAGATAGTTAATACCCAGTCTGAACAGTTCTTAAATTTAACGAAAGAGCTCGGCGTTTACTTATGTGTGTGCATATATCGATGATCGAAGTTTGATCGAATTGACTTTATACGAACTTTGAATAATTATGCAGGAATCACAGAAATATCACTAGATTTATATGTATTTATAAATTCCAAGAAACATGTTTTTATAGCTTAGTTTAGTATAAGTCCAAAATCAACATAATATTATAGATGTAATTTGCATTAATAGTTCTATAAAATGCATTTATTTTATTATGATATTTGGTTTCTATCCCAACTTTGCTCGGATGGATAGGTCATATACCTATCCATCCGAGCAAAGTCGGGATAGTTATATATATTTGCGGCAAAAAGTAATAAAGCATCATTCAGTGTTTATTTTTTTACAGCATGGCGATTTTAATATATTTTTGCAAAGTTTGGAGCCAGGAGGTAATAAGGCTAATATGTTACCTCAACTCCACTTTTCATTATGAGAAAAAGACAATAAAAATGGTCGCAAATTGAAAAAATCTTTAAGTAATATCAAAGTGAAGGCAAAATATACTAATTTATATGAAGGAAAGGAAAATAAGAAACGATTTAAAGATATAAAGGAAATGAGAAAACATAAAACGTAATAAGAATCAAGCCATAACAACTAAAATGGCAAAACGAAATTGTACATAAAAGGATTCAAATAAATAAATATGGGAAAAATACAAAGTAAGTATAAGGTGCAAAACTATAAAAATATAGAGACGCATTTTATAAAAATGCTGCCAGCCTTTTCCCCTACAAAATTTGCTATAGTAAACACGAGAACGCTTCATCATAAAAGAGGCACTTTTAATGTGATTGTTGACTAGCAAGTGCCAATCGTCCGCAGGAAATGGACAGGCACCGTTCGATCGACGTTGGTATACAAAAATGTACAAGCGAAATAGCCGCTACTATAATTTCTCACTGGACATTTCGGATATATTGATCAACGTTCCGTAGTATCAATCCAGGTTTGAGATATTGCCTCAAAGTTATAACATACATTTGAGGACTACGGTCAATTTAACCACTTGCTTTTAAACTGAATATTTATGTCATGACTTGTCACAAATGAAATAGTTGAATTTTGTAACGCTGACAAAGTTAAAACAGCATCGTATCGATCTATCGTACATTTTGATTCATATAATATTATGCATTGAATAAACCATTTCAATTATCAGTGAAGTTATTTTAGGTTTTGAATGGCATTATCAAAGTTTCAGAATTTTGGTCGGATGGTATTATGAGGAATCGACTTAAGTTCATTAGTTATTATTATAGTACGTAACAAAAATATTATGATTTTAAGACAATGACTAAGTGTAATACTTACATTCTCATATCAACTCCTTTCTTTTTTATATTACTCTTGTATTTCTCTTACAGTCACTGATTTTGTCATATGATTTTTCATCGAACGGAAAGAATTTTGGACTGTCAATACAGAGATCTAAATTGTAAATTCAACCAAATCGTCAATGATTCGATAGCTAGTTAGTGTTCTACACCATCTGGCACAGATGCTCAATCCGCCAATCATATTGCTTTGGCATAACATTATCCTACTAACAACTTTGTTGTCATTGACCCGAAACATTAGACGTAATAATAAAATCGATGTTTAAATTAACTAACATATTTACTAAAACGCATTGAACAAACTATCACATAATATTATCTAATTAAACTTTCGTGATTGTGTTGGACAAACATTTGGATTGGTTACCTTATTAACCTATATCCATATTCCACAGTAAAGAAGCGGCGAGAGTAACACAGTAACTAATATTAATACTTTAAATTACACAAAGTTAGTAAACATTACAGATAATAGCCGAGGTAGTAGAGCCGCGGAACTCTGGCCGAGTGATCCCGCAGGGGATTCATACGAAAATCTCATTAGTTCAAAACTAAAACAGAATTTCTCAAGTCTGTGGTTGCGCATAATGTACTGTCGGTTAATAACAAACGAACGTTAGAAACATTAAGTTTCTTCTGAAAATCGTGTTTCGTGATTTGTTTTCTAACTTGTTCTTGTTTTTCTTCGAGCTTTGATTAGTTTCAGTTTCCGTATTTTCTTTCAGATTTCAATACATTTTAAATGTATGGTATGTACGAACTTTTGGGTCTATTGAAGGTTGAACACTTATAAGGGTACACTACAAGTAAGGGCGTACTTGAGGAAACAATAAACATTCAATTGTATTTCGTATCGACTTATGCAACACATTATAAGAGCCATTACAGCGACCCTTTTACTACGGGCTAAATATGTAATAAGAATGGAACTGATTTTAATACGATGGTACTACGTATTTCATGTTGAATTTGAAGAGTTTAGGCGCTGCTATACATTCAATATTGTCCTTTTAATAAAAACGAATTGCATATTTGAAAGATCCGACTCCCAAACTGAATTTCGACAAATCGTTCTACGACAAGATTGTACTTCGACAACATGGAACTCCGATACGTCTTCATTTCGACAATATTTTAGTTCGAAACAACTTAAGCGCGACACTACTGTACTCCGACAAAGCGTTTCTTCGACATGACTTGACTAAGAAACGATGTGAGTTCGACGACATTCTTCTTAGACAACGATGCTAGTCCGACATAAGTCAAATTCGACATACACTACTCTGAAATACTGTACTCCGACAATATCTTAAATCGACTTGACATATCTAAGACACGATGCTACGGCAAAATTATTACATAAGTACCTACCTATAATATTTTGACTGCACAGATGGAGCAGTGGTTTCAGCGGCCACTTGACACTGCGCCGAATGTAGTGTGTTCGATTCCCATATGGGACACTTTGTGTAATTCACAAATTGTTATTCTGAATCTAGGTGTAATTTATGGGTGTATTTACCCCTTGCGACACAAGAATTTATCCTAGTGCGGGAGTTGTCTTTTTAAAACCAACAGCAAACCAACTAGAAAAAAAATGTAATAAATAATAACTTGCACAGGACAATTTTTATTAAATCATAGCTACGTGAATCATTAACATGGTTATATTGTCGAATTCTTAATTATATACAAAATATTATATAAAAAAATATTGCAAACGTATCGAATTCTCAAAAAAAAACTTTAACACATCTCAATAACTAAACAACTCCTCAATAACTTACTTCTTTTTAATGTACATAATATAGGCAATACCTTCTAAAAAGTCAATTATTTCCATTGTTTCCTTATTTTTTAAATGATTTTCTAGTCTTTCATCGTGTTTCTTCTGTCGAATGTAGCTTGGTTTTTGTATTTGTGCTCTAATCCGTGATATTTCATTTTCTGTGTTCCTTTGTTCTTTCTTTAACTCAATAATAGTTTTAAAAATATTCATTCTCTTTCTATTTAAGAGCGTGTTCCATCTGGAATGCCAACTTTCGCAAGCATTTTGAGTTGTTGGAACATTGCATGCTATTGAGTCAGAGATGGACCACATTTCAGGTGGGAACCTGGGTGAAAGATTGTGAATAAAAACTCTTGCACCGCTTGCTTTTGAGACACATTTGCGTGTTCCAGTCACAAAATCTTTTTCAAACTTCTCGCAAAGACCTTCAGCTGATTTGGGCAGTACATTATCTTTTATCATTTGATACGCATCAGGAATTTCAGCAGGTGGCAAATATGCTAAGCTGTGATGTGTCTGAGTTTGTGAGCAAATCGGCTGTCCTGGCTATACCTTTCTGATAAACCTGCTCGTTCAATACGTCGCCAAACAATTTGTACAAAATGAAAAAAACAACACTTATGTTGGCTTCTGGGAAAGCTACGATTACAAGCATTAATAGCGGCTTTTTCAAAATCTGTAATTATTATTCTGGGTTCCAATTTTAGGCCAATACTATTAAAAGTGTGACGTTTCAATATCTCTAGAAAAATAAAATAACAATGCTCACTCTTGCTTGATAAAAGTCCGTACACCAATGGTAAAATCTGATGAGTCGAGTCGTTTTTTCCCACGATAGCATGTATTGTATATAGCTGGTAGACCAGTTCGGGACTGCATTTAAAAGTTCCATCCATAATCCAAAAATCGGCTTTAAAAAGTAATTTTAAATTATCTTCAGTACCAAAAATAATCACAGTTTCTCCATTGAAATTGTAATGGCCAATCAAAAATGGTTTGTTATTCAATGTTTGGTATTCCTCAGGTATAACTAATTCCTCGAGTGTGACAGGTATTTTAGGAACATCTTTGTTTCTGGCTCGATGAATCATAGCTTGCATTGCGAACTTATTCGGCATGAATGGAGCACTGGTGGACGGGATAGCGTAATTACATCGTTGTATAATTTGTGAGGGTCGATCTCCACAGCAAACAGCTTTGTGTTTTATGTCGTTGTGTAGTTTTCGTACCTGGATCAGTTCAGGTTGTGGCATGTGGGAGTGGTTTTTAATGGTTTTGCTAGCCAAATGATGTTCATCCCCTTGTTTGAGTGTTTTAAGCCATACGTCACATTTTTTGTTGCACTTTTCAATACAGTGCCAGTAATAAACATTTTCACGCACTTTGTTTATACAATAAATAAAACCGTTCACAACTAACTGTTCTTTTCCCTTTCGAGATCTAATAATAGTACAGGAACTCATTATACTTATTTTCCGCGATCTTTAGTAGTGAAACACAGGTATATCTTTGTTAGTCATTAAACACACTGATCGTTTGAAACAGCAACAATATTAAGAATGTCAACGCTTTTTATTTTCAATGTACCCACAAAAAAATTGTTAGATTATATGAGAATTTAGTCTAATAAAGATATTTAATATTTAATCATAGTTTACTAAATATGTCAAAGTTTACATAATTACATAATTATTTTTTACATATTATAGGTACTTATGTAATAATTTTGCCGTAGCATCGTGTCTTAGATATGTCAAGTCGATTTAAGATATTGTCGGAGTACAGTATTTCAGAGTAGTGTATGTCGAATTTGACTTATGTCGGACTAGCATCGTTGTCTAAGAAGAATGTCGTCGAACTCACATCGTTTCTTAGTCAAGTCATGTCGAAGAAACGCTTTGTCGGAGTACAGTAGTGTCGCGCTTAAGTTGTTTCGAACTAAAATATTGTCGAAATGAAGACGTATCGGAGTTCCATGTTGTCGAAGTAAAATCTTGTCGTAGAACGATTTGTCGAAATTCAGTTTGGGAGTCGAAAGATCCACAAAAGTATTAGATCACCTTATTATACTTACCACTCTATAAAAAAAACAATACTTTGCCCTTTTTCTTTTCTTGCAATTACATGACAAACACGTTTATTTCGTGGCTACGCAACTATAATTTAGAAACTATTGTACAAGTTACTTTTCATGTTCATGTTTTTTTTTTAAATTAATCAATGTGTTATTCTTATAAGTGCTCTCAAAGGAAAGGTGAGTCGCAACGTCTATTTTACAACGAGGAGACGAGATGGAATGCTCTATACAAGGTCATTGGCAGCATTCAATGTTTATATATCGAATGTTTGCGTTGGTTAAATGGCGTATAGACGAGCGCGACTCAAAGCAAAGTCCAGTCGTTGTCTGTCAGTAATTCAGGAAACGGTATCACGATACATACAACGGCGATAGATATCAAAAGAACCTTTACTTCATGAGGTTTCTAAACATAGCTGCCGCATTTCAGACGGAAACAAGATAACACAAAATTGGGCTGCATGGCTATCGCACACAATTATATATGATAACTAGCTTTTGCCCGCTGCTTCGCTAGCGTTAATTTAGAATTTTACAATCATTTCGGGTTGTACTCTGCTTGTAATAATAATATAATTCAATCATGATTCAAAAGACACGTGGCGCCTACTATTATTATAAGAAAGTTATTATTGTTTTCCTCGGGAACAGTAATTTTTTTCGGGATGAAAGGTAGCCTATGTCCGTTTCTGTACACCTGACAACGTATATGCAAAATTTCAGGATGATCGGTTCAGTGGTTTAGGCGTGAAAAGGTAACAAACAAACAAACAAACTCATTTTCGCTTTTATAATATTAGTTAGGATAGGATAATTAAAAGGTACAATACGAGTATATCGAATACTCGAACAATTATGGTATGTATGTATTTACGGTAAACTTCCCTCTCATCATGAAGAGCCAAGCTTAAATAAACATGAACTGTCGATTCAGTTGTATTTATTTAGAAGTAAAAGCAAGATTAAATATTTTATAACTGCGTTAGTTGTTTTCTGTACTTGAAATAATATTGGGGAGCTACGATAAAGATACCAGCTATACAAAGTTGGACGGAGCTAATGATCTAATAATTCTAAACATTATATTTTATTTACTAAACAGACAGAGAAAAATATATTCAGAATAAACTCAAGTAACCGCTTTTGCAGAAAAAGTGACTTTCACTGTGCATTAAGAAAAGGCTAAGTTTTAACCGTCTAGACTTGGTCTAGACGTCTTAATACTCTTCTTATTATTATATTTCATAAGTTCATTATATTCAGTACTTGTAATCCGACAACAGATCTCAGTGTTTATATTGTCCTTAAATTTTAAGATGAATTGCAACAGCAACGGTCCGGCGACCGTAACGTCAGGGGATCAGAGGTATTTCACTGTTGGTTAATTTAATTATTGAGATCCTCGGTCTGTTTATTTACCTTCTCTCTGGTACACTTAAACGTAATTTACGAAACTATGTTGATTTATTCTATTAGTTCAAACTTCTCATTAATAAAGGTTATATTTAAAAAAGTTTTACTTGTTAATAAATAATTTAAACAAATAAGGTATTAGCCCAATTGATAAGGTATTGGCCTTACAATCGAGAGGTCGTCATCGGTCAGTCTCTACCCATTGCACTGCCAACGTGAACCCATTTGTAATAAGCATTTAGTCTTAGTTTGAAGGGACAAGAATACTATTTTAGTAATTTGCAACCCAGCTGCCAGTTATATTTGTAAAAAACATAAACGTCTACAATATTCCATCGCTTTCGGATTTATGGATCAGAATATTCCTTTATTACAGCGATCTACAACAGTATGCAACAAAATTATTTTATTTTTCTAAACTAGCGAGGTTCGTCACAGAGATAATAGTCAAATTGCTTTCATAAAAACATTTTATAACCTATAAAACATTTAATTAAAGATTTCATAATATATTGAAACGAAAGGAATTTTCGAAACCTTCTGAACAGCGTGGTCACGCTTCATAGATAATATTTTCTATAAAATACTAACTATCCTAATCCTAACTAACTTAATATTATAAATGCTAATGTGAGTTTATTTGTTACGCTTTCACGCCTCAACTACTCGACCGATCATCATAAAATTTTGCATACACGTTGTCTCGGGGAACAGAAAAGGACATAAGGGTACCGTCCATCCAGAAAAAAGTACTTTTACTTACATAACCTACATTTACGCGAAGCTGCGGGCAAAATCTAGTAGATGATATATTTTATTGTGCTGAAAGCACATGAGCTCTCTAAAAGGACAGGGAACCCTTACTCGCTGTATAACATAAGAAATATTATTTGGTAGTGACCTTGTGTAGAAAGAAATTGTCATATAATTGATAAGAATAGAAGAGCATTGTAGAAGAATCAACACCGCCAAACATACAACATGCCAGTCTCAATCGTTAACAGAGATTTTAAAAAGATTTGTACCAAATCAAATCAATTATCTTTCAGCAGTCTCATCATCGTTCTTTGAAAGAAGTGAGGTAAAGTGTCTTATTATAATATTCAACAAACCGGTTGGAAATATACCAAGGAGACGGAACGTTATTAAATTATCGAACAATTTGTTGAGTCTCACTCAAAGTATTTATTGAAAATAGATATTTCGTTAAATATCTCTTCCCTTTATCATTATGAATTGATAATGATAAACGGGAGAGATTTAAGTTTGAAGCTTATGTTCTTGGGATTATTTGTCTATAACGTCGAAATTGTTTTTTTAGTTTATTAATATATCTCCCACACTAGTAGCAATTTCTGTGTCGCGGGGGACTTTACAAACATGCAAACAACGAACACAAAGAACACGCAGACTCAGCACAATCATTTGTGGATCACACAAATTATTATCCCATGTGGGGTTCGAACCCACAACATTCGGCGCAGCTGCAGTGACGAAGCGACCACTTAAATTATTAGGCCATCCATGCAGTCAAATTCAGTTTAATAACAGATGAAGAGATTTCATTACATTTTATACTTCGTAAGCTGGTCCTATCCATGAATGAGGTTAATCTACAATTGCTGTAAAAATGAAAGAATGGACGAGGAAAGGCTGACTAAGAAAGTTTATAAGGCAAGTGTGAATGGAACAGTCGCAAGAGGAAAACCTAGGCGAACGTTTCTCGATCAGATCGGAGGCGTTCTGGACAAAGGCCAGGTCAAGAGCTCCTTGAACCGACGGGCGTGTATGAGGAATGTGATGAAAGTGAATGAAGCCAGAGAAGTGTGTCAGGATCGTAGCAAATGGAAATCCGTAGTCTCTGCCTACCCCTCTGGGAAACAGGCGTGAATCTATGTATGTATGTATGTATGCTGTAAAAAGAAACCGCTATTGTAAGAGCCTTATAAACTCAAACGCAAAGCACGAACTTTAAATTAACCACTTTATGACGGTGGTTTATAAATATTTACACGTCCCTGTTTTTAAAAGGATAGTAAAAGAGTAGAAAAATATCAAGATAACATAAGACGTAAAATTCAAGCTGCTAAGTAAGGGATATAAACTAAAACGCTGATTTTGCAAATAGAGAGCGAATACTAAACACCTACCACCGTCTCTGGTCCGGAAGCGCATTATCACTGCGATGCAAAAGGAAGTACACTAATCCCAGAGGAGACCCGCATTGTTTGAGAAGGGTCGTCCATTATTGCAACTCGAGATCTGGCGTACACATCTTATTCACTTTTCCGTCGGATATTTGCTTTTAACTGGACTGCATGGATGTAACAACCCATTTTCGGGGTTGAGAACGTTGATAATATCAAAATATATGGCGCCCAGATTTGAATCTTTCACTAGCCATTCAATCTTTGCCAAGTATATCGAGGTTGGCTTTTCGACAGTGTCTATGGCTGTATATCAGTCATTTCATAATGGCCACTTGACCTAAGCTTTTATGGAATGTGGTCTATACGATATAATACGGTTCTGTTATCTTAATAAAAATAATAATGTACCATTGATTTGAATCAATCCTCAGTACAGCCTTTATAGCTTTCGATAACGCTGAACGTCGGTTTTTCATAACAGACGCTGTGAGAAAATAAACGCATACGTATTTAAGGTCCCGTTTGAGACGTCGACGTTCATTATAATAAAAAGAGCTATGAAAACTCGTACTAAGAGCACTGTTGTCTAGTAATTAAAGACTAACAGTATGACAGACATGCAGAGAAGGTAAATACGGTACCCAAGTAACGAGTTGAAAGTGGCAATATTGCTTAACGTTGCTCTCGATCAATACACTCGGTTAACATAGCGACACACCCCAACGCTTTTCTTTCTTCACTAAAATATGTCTGCCACAATATCATATCGAAAATGTAATATATAAAGGTACTCGATATATTAAATTATCTACATTATATTAGACGACAATATCGAAGTCTCGATAGAAAATAATGGCACATATGAAATTAGTCCCAGGTTATACATTAAGAGTTATTTGAAGGTTCAATATTCAAATAATACATATTACGTATTATTTTATTGAAACAACATTACATAATAAAAGCGTCTATGATTCTTCTTAATCAACGTTTTACATGGACGCATCATATGGGTAGACATAATTGTTTGAATCACTTTCCTTCCCATCTTCAATTTATTTTGCTTGAATCAACGACGCGCGAGTGAATCCTCTCGTATTGCGAATTATTAGAGGCATTTGGGAACCACTTACGATCAGGTGCGTGATATGCCTATTTGTTACCTTTGCTGTATTAGAAAAAAAATTGTATAACCTAGTATTGCAAATGTTCATAAGTTACGGTGATACGTCATGCAGTTCTTATATGCTTATTTTTTACTACTTTAGTTATATAAAAACGGAAGAACAATAATATTTCAAAGAAGCATTTGCGCCTAAGTTTACGTAATTGCAGCGAAAAAGAACATTCATTTGAATAATACCGATATAAATAAAACAGAAATTCTGTTTTTGAAGTCAGCAAAGTCGTTTGTTTTGTGAAAGATCATTTCCTTTGTGTACTTCAGAGAGATTGCTCTCAGAGACACGGTTCATACAGTTATCCTTGAAGTCGTGCGAGATACAAGGTTGGTAATATATCACACTGGATCTAACGATGTTGCTTTGTTGAAGGTGACGTCATAACTACCGTAAGCCTTGGCACGTCATATTCTACGCTATCGGCAATTTTAATATCGAATGCACTTCGTGAGGAGATATTCCAATATCAATGTTAAAAACGTAGCGAAAGTTTGAGTAAAATACAAAGAAAGAGAATTTAATAAAACATTGTAATAGTGTAAAGATGTGTAGAGCATGAACCAATATACTATGTGAACATATTATCTGTTATGCTTTTGTCTCTACGTGATAAAAATGTAATTGCAACTGTTTGAGTAAAATTTTTAATATATATATGTGGATTTACTGTTTGTATTTTCTTCGTGTAAAATAGAGAAACACAGCTACGTGACTTTATGAAGACAGTTGAAAGAACGGTGTATAGCATAGTGTATTTGATAATTTCATCAAACATCTCAAAGATATATGGCACGATTAAAAGCATAAGCACAGTAATTGTATTCTAGATTTATTTAAGTTATAGATAATATGAATCAATCCTATTGACTTCTACAATTTTGCTGCTAAACATTATCATATTAAAAACTCTGTTAATGGAGATCGTTGTACATATTCTCGTATTGGCAAATAGATAAAGAGGCGTGATGAGCATATGATATGATGAGCGTGATTTCTTACAATTATATAGATAAGAACAATAACGTTAAAAATATTTCAATAGCTAATAAAATACACGGTGGTTAGTGGTGATAAGATTGTCAAAACAAATTGTTTTTATATTATACTACGTCGAAACCCCAACGGCAGCTAGTAAAGAATTATGCACGAAATAATGGTGATCATCCATAACCATAATTATACGACTTTCGGTCTTCATGACCGCCGAAGTCCGGAAATTCCGGACCGTAATTCCTAATCAATATTCCAAACGCCCCAAAATACCAATGATTTATATGATGCTTGTATATGTACGTTGGTCGCCGTTAGCGAGGAACTTTTGGGATCCGGAAAATATCTGACCATGTCCGGTGACTTTTGTGTAAATATTTTTATGTCCGTATATTTTTCTTCCTTTATATTGTATAATCCATATTTTTAACCTAATAAAAATGTATGAGTATAATAAGAGTCCCAAGTCGCTTTTTGTTCTGCGAAAAACAAAAGTGTATTCAACAGAGATAAACTTGCGGCCAAACATAGGATGCATACTTCCATTCAAACATTCACATTTTGATATAAGTATGTGAAGCTTTTACGTTCTGCTGTGAATATAATGCGGCTTTAAATCTACCCATGATAGTAGTGAATTAAACCTGTATAGAAATGTTCAAATCGTTGTTTTACTAGTGTTTGCCCGTGCCAGCATTCTGACAAACCACGCCCCCAATGTGCCAACAACACTTGCTACCCAATCTACCCATGTTCCTAAAATGTTTAATTTTGATTGCTTTCGAACATATGTCCAGGTAAAAGATACGTTACCAGTACTGTGCATTTAAATGAAATAAAAAATGTGATATCTACTAAAGTTTATCACAGCCTACTTGTTGTATTAGGATTTCACACATCTTTTAAACTATCGCGTCATTTCAATCTAATCATTTTAGGATACCGTTCCTAGAAAGTGCCGTCGGGACCCAATTACTGCTAATCTTTATCTGTAATCTACCTTCAAAGCGTTTATCTAGTAAATCGTAATAGGTAGTCGGTTGAAAATAAAAAATGAAACAATAAATAACAAAAACTGGCGGACTGTGACACGGGAACGCGCCATTGTGTGGTGGCAGGAAACCCTTGGTTCGAAAAGCTAGACTCACACACGGTTTTATTTTACATTTTACAATTGACATAAACACAAGTAAATGTAGTTGGCATTGTAAAACTTTGTGTATTCTACAAAACTACTAATATATAACGGTCACTGCAACATAAGCCTTACTTAGCGGTGATTCGGTTCTGCTCGCATTTTTCGTCTTCACTTCACGCCTATTTCGACAGGGTTGATTAGACTTATTATAAATTATAATTAATGCACTACAATCTTAAATGCTAGAAATATATTTTAAAGATACTGGTTAATGTCTTGCTGCTGCATTAAACATTTACACTTCATTCCTTTTTAGACGGTAATAAAGATGAATATTAGTGGGCGACGATCAAAAATACTAATAACATTTTACCAAGAAATATATTTATATATATGATATAACGTCAGTAATGTATCAGAGTCGTCCATCACTATATAAGAAAAAAAGAAACTATCGATGCTTCTCGAAGAACGTGCAGAAAAGCTTCCATTGTGAAGGTTTAAGGTTACAGTGGCAGGTGTCACTGCTATCGACGTTCGATCACTTTTTATTAAGGTTTGGCCGACCGACGTCAAGGCTCCTTCCTCGATACCGTTGTGATAAATACGAAATACCTATTTTGATGTCTCGGGTACATTTAATGGTTACATAAGTTCTTCGTAAAGAGGACGTTTTATGCGACCCTTCGCTTGATGTATTGTAAGCAACCCTTAAGAAGCCAACTCCTAAATCACACTTGATTAGGTGAAGATCAAATTTCAATATTTTAACTAGATCCTTCTAAAACTAGTTGTAGTAGCTGCCAAGAAGCAAAATGACAAGGACGAGGTTATATGTTTAAGCGATATAAGAATATGCACTTCCATTTTCAAAATTATATTATGACCACATTTTCTCGTTCCACCTGACCTCCGCAACCCGAAGGCTAACGATACCCTAAGGCTAGACCAATATCAGGATATTAGAGGGCACTGACTTCCCAATAACGACTGCCATAGATGTTCATGGCAGCCGGGACCGACGGCTTAACGTGCTCTCCGAGGCACGGAGCAGGCGATAATTGTCAATCAATACGCACATAATTTCGAAAAGTCGTATAACTTCCGAAAGTCAGAGGTGCGCGACGTGGGTTCGAACGCGAGACCTTCTGCATTGCAGTCTGTTAGTCTCCCCACTGAGCTATCGCTGCTCTCTCCAGACTACCATAAAGTATAATGTCAGAAAAGTAATTTTGTTTCTTACTTTTTTATTATGTGCTTTTTTAATGATTTAAAAAGTGTCAAATTGCTGCTTTGCTCGAAGTCACCGTAGCTTATAAACGATTGCAACATAACTTAATTAAGTTTTTATATTGACAGTACAATCCGTAGTCTCTGCCTACCCCTCTGGGAAACAGGCGTGAATCTATGTATGTATATATTGACAGAGCTTGGTGCCACGATACGTAACGAATCTTCAGATTCTTCTTACCTAAGTGCATAGATGTAATGTGAAATTCATAATTTATAATAGTAATTTTTAAATAACTAGCTGTAACCAACAGATCGATAGGCAACGCTTGTCACCAGGTTAAAGCCAGTCTATAGCTAAAAGGCATTTTCATTCCAAATTACATCAAACTCGGGGAAACGATTTAACCATGAAAACATACTTAATACTAGCGCAGTTATTTTCGCACTTATAATATCAATATGGATTATAATCATTTGGAATAGCTATTATTTTAATACAAACGCATATTTGAATTCAGTCATTGCAATCATTGTTTATTCAATTGGTTGTTATGTAAGTTACATAATATCTATTTGAATAAACAACGATAAGCCAGGTACACATGTACGAAAATTCGTTGCGGTGAAGCGTAACAAATTTATTTGAACGTTTGTTACGAACATCGAACACTATGTTCGTCAAACATGATCGCGGCTATCCAATTAATACGTTCCGTTTAGAAGGTACTCGGTAAACTATGAAGAACGTTACGTAACAGCATTATTCGTTCAGATATTTCATTATCGACCACATTTAAAGCCGCGTACCGCGTATGCACATACTAACAAATTTGTTACGTTGACACGTAACAGCTTTTGAATATGCGTTTTGAACATCGAACACTGTGTTCATCAAACATGTCCGTTACGATGTTCTTTGTACGTTCTGTTTAGAAAATGTTCGGCGAAATTCGATACATAGCAATATTGTTTGTTTGCTGACTTTCCTATCGTCGGTGTGTGATGGCTACTGACACTGGGAGTATATGGAATCTGTTTGCGAACGCGAGTCAAAAAGTGTTCGTGTAGGTACGCTTTGCTAATTTGTATTCATACGTATGAAAACCAAGTGCTCGTTCACTTATCTGGCAATACGGTATAACCGTTTACGGTGTAAACGTTACCGAAAATATCTACTCGAAATTTTCATTGTAAGTAACATTGTTTCATAACAATGTGCTAACAGTAAAATCATTAATTCAAAATGTATCTATAATTACAGTATTAAAATTAATGTAACCGTTAGTGCCGAATGGCAGAGGCTTGAATAATGGTAATGTACATTATGTATAACGAACAATCATCATAATGTCTGCCACCGAGGTAATTGTTGAGGCGGCCTACTTGAACGTGTTCGTATATCGACGGTGAAGTGCCAATACATTTTTCGAGAAATTCACTTTTTAATCGTTTCGAATCTAAACGCATTCTTTAGATTCAAATCGATTAAAAAGTGAATTTCTCGAAAAATGACAGGGGAGGTATTGGCACTTCACCGTCTATATGGGTAATGAAACTATTTATCATGTGACTTAAATTAAAATGTATGAACTGCAGGTGAGAGAAAAAACAATGTATTACATTTCATTTCATATGTACACCCATAAACGGACTAACGCGGTCACACACATAAGCATAGATACACATATACAAATTCTAGAGCGCTGATGGCGTTTACATTTTTATTGTTTCCCTTGTTTGTACGTTACCTTCTTCTTTTATCGACATCGACGTGTCCTTGTGAAGCAGGCAATACAGTGACTGCTAGTGCAGGAGTCAGGGAATTAAAAATTTATACTTCACCTGAATTAAAAGACTTATTATTTTTATTTAGGTATGTGCTCAGTGTAATTATATAAAATGTGGTAAAATGGAGCTATAGTATGTATAAATTATGTTTGGATATATTATGAAACATAAAACTTGCCACGGCCCGGTAAAAAGCGAGCGTAATTTCGTTCTTTGCTCTGTGTAGTATACCATGATCAGAAATGTATGTAAGACTTTGTATATATTCTCTTAGAACCCAAATTGTGGTTGTCATAAGTATAGAGTACCTCATATAGATTTATTTATTATATTTAGTTAGGGAAAAAACACTGACACAATAAAAACAAAACATACGAATAAATTGTCTTTGTAATATTAGGTAAGCTTCGGTAAAATATGTTTACATTCGCATAGAAAACATAGATGTTATGAGCATATACTTCAGTACTTTCACTTTCACTTATAGTCTCACGCCTATATTCTTGAATGGCTAAGCAGGGGTGAAGTACACCCCCATTCACGAGTTGAGGTTATAATTATGTCCTATATAACAGGAAGCGAACTATTGCCGTCTACCGGGCACAATAATACTTACAAAAAAACCTATAACACGCTGTCTTACTCGGGAAACGAATTACATTCACTATTGCTGTGCCACAGACACGATTATTATAATTATTTATCGACAAAATACTTAGACGTTAGAGTGACAATAGATAAGAAAAACACACGGATCAAGGGTAGACATACCAAGAAGCATAACACAAGAACACGCCAGTGTAAGTACAAGTGTCATAAGTCTGAATCTCGCAAACTCATATTCATTTTCATTTACCTTAGTCAGCAAAACAAACACTGAAATATACAATCTCAGTACATCAGCAAAAAGCGTAACATTTGGAAAAAGGTTTTACTTATTTGCACAGTCCGGGAGCGCTGTGCCGTGATATAATTTGTCATGCACCTTGACCTACTTTCGCTGGGCCAGAGTATAAAAACGAAGGAATAATTCATTGAATCCCCCTTCGCCTGTTTGCGTTCAGATTTCAGAATGAAACGAACTGAATTGACGGTTAAATTGATAATCGTATCGTTATACGTCCCTTCAGTAAAGTGATAGCTCTACTATAGGTCCATTGTCAAGTGAAATCTTTCTTGAAGTAATATCTTTCACTAAGGCTGGAAGGGTTTCCGTAATGATTTCTCCTTTTAGCGCAATGATCAAGAGAGCTTTGGCAGTCTCGAAATTATGTGAAGTGTAATATTTTCGTTGGAAACGAGGAGAGCTTTCAATTCACATTAGTTTAAATTGGTGCTTAGTCTGCAATATTCATTACGCATCGATAAACTAGAATTGAATAATGTGGCTCTTTCAGATAGACAAATGGGAACTAGCCTTTACACTTTGTTGGAATATATGGAAGTAGAAACGTTCTATAAAATTAATACCGTACGCGCTTTTACTTCAAGCGCGTAAGGAATCAAATTTATAGAGCATTTATCGTTGCCGAAATATAGCAAATGTCTTTCCAGCGTAATAGTAAAAATGTCTAGTTCCATAGGTACGTCTAAAGGAAAAACAATTCGAGCATATCTTGAAATATGTAGATTATTTTATAATATGGAGTTGAAATATATTCCCTTAACATAATAATATGACGTAACCAGAAAGTGAAATTAAGTTAATATCTGCTATAACAACGTATAAATTAGTTACTATTTTAGCAAGTTTATTTTACACAAATAATACTAAATATAATTACATAAAATTTTCGGCAGACGCTTTCGTCACATTTTAGTCAAAAATCAAAAATCATTTAATGAAAGAAAACACTATTTAGTTAGAAAATTAATCTTTTTCTAAAGCTACGTAATTGTGACTAATAGAATAATTTATAAAGATCAAATGTATTCAATTTGTTTCATTCGCCATTTACATAGCAAACCCATTTACTAAAGCTGAATATTACATCGCTTTGAATAAACCAACAGGTCTCCATTAAAAACGTGTTGACTGTTAGATGTAGGTTTTATTTATGTGTTAGTTCAGAAAAACTATATGTAAACTGCGTACTAAAACCTTTAAATGATGAACCCGAAAACTATCGTGGTTTTATATCAACATCTTTAATTTTGTGCTTATAATAGGCGTATTACTAAGTTTAAGGCATTCGGTTCCTAATTTGTTTGTAATGAGTGTGGGAGTTCAGTATCTAATAGTGTTTAAATCTTCTGTTCTTCTTTGGGTGATTTCAAAAACATTTCGTTCGTAGCAATAAGAAATCTCTCTCGAGAACTACTAGTAATAAAACTGGAATTTGTCTGTCGAAACATTTCTTGAAGTTCTTTACAATGTAGAATAGGATATACGAAGATGTTCATTGTAGGCTAAGCCAAACTTTTCGTATCAGTTCAAGTTGCAAGTTTCGTATAGATTTCAATTTAAAGAGCTGAATTACTTAGTAGTTGGAAGTTGTGGATCATGCACCATGTGCAGGCTTAGCTAACTACGGATTAACCGATTACACAGAGTGCGGTTTACTGCAGTTTGGGTACGAGTTGCTATACAAACTATTGCAAAGCAGAATAATAAACTACTCTTTATAGTGTATATATTTCATAAAGAATTTGAATGTTCCAAATTATAACTTCATTGTTAGATATTTATTTATCTTAAGGCCTTTGTAAGCTCGGGCTATCTCTTACATATCTATTTGATATATAGCCCCGATTACACTGTAGCTATCTAGATCATCTTAGGGTTAACAAGTTTCGCAGGGACGATATCCCGGGGAGACAAATAATATTATATTTAAGCGTGTGTTACGAAAATTTATGAACCGTGTTTTATGGGCTTTATAAAAATCTCATGAAGATATGTTATTAAACGAGTTTATTATCATGATTAACTGGCATTTGCTTGTGGCATTGCGTGTGTGATATTTTTATAGCCAGTAGATAACATTTATTTTAGTTTTAATATGAACGACTATTTCTGAACACTTGGATATGTCACAGAATATATAATCTAGGGTGTTTTTACTGTGGCGTATGTCAAATCTTTACATGCTATAAAATACCATTACTTTTATCTTGCTTTCCATTTGTATTAAGAGCAATTCCTTCAAAAGTACCTACTGCGAACCGAAAGTGCTGACAATACTAAAGTTGCCGTAGGTACCTACTAACAGTAAAGATTTAATGTTGCCAGGTCACTTGAAAGCACTGAGGTGTCACATAGAATTGTACCGGGAGAATCTTGACTTCAATGTCTGCAATATATTACGCGACAGCAATGCAGGTTAGTTTACAAGGTTTGCCGTAGACCACATCTGGAGTAAAGCCAAATCAGTAAAATGTAACAAATTTCGGTGTAACGAATTCAGTCACGTATGGCTATTTTTTCACTTTTATACCCGCAAGCGGGGAATATTAATCAGGACAAAGCTTCACTAAGTTTAATTAGTCACGTCGACCTTGAGTCAAACTAGTTCACCCCAATCATAAATTAATAAACTGCTCATTTAGGGTATAAAAGCCGAGAAAGGCGATCGGGAGAAGTGAGAAGTTCAATAAATACATCATTTAATATTCAAAGTTTAGTCGCAGCAATTTTCATCAGGTCGTTTCGCAATGATAAAGAGAGTGACCTTAAAATGAGGTGTGTTACGTCGTACTGTAATCTTTACTCACAAAAAGGAATATTTAAAAAAATATCCAACAATAACAAAAGAACCCGAGCTTAGTGACCATAAAAGTCATAATACAAAGGGACGAGTGTCTGAACGGTAAGAGGACACGAGAACATTTTGACACTCCCAAGGCGAGGGTCATTAATCAACCCTCACCCAGTTATTACTCACTGGGGATTCTTCAAATACTTCGCTGATTTCTCTCGGATGCCGTCACGAAATTTCAATATCCGAACATGAAATATGTTTGCTTCAATAAGGAACAGATAGAATTTGAGATGGTTTAAATTTTTGAATCGTATCTCGTTTGTAGTTACTCAGCGTACTTGATGTAGTGAAATGACATTCTTTATAGTCGTCATACCATTAAATAAGAACATACGTAGGGTAATGACCACTCGAGTCCTTTCTGTCGTAAAGATGCCATGTTGACAATACAGTAGTATTATCAAGTCTAAGGTATAGTCACGAGGTTGGCAGGGTTCTAAATGGCACGATAAATTCTATATACAATGGTGTCATTTGGCGCAGAGCTTCTAATGTTCCTCAAGGCCGCAGCCTCCAATTAAGGATTAAATATAAGGACGGCTTAATACTCTTACGCTTTATTGTATGTTAGATCAACATTATGTTAGGATGACGAAGCGTTCTGTATGAAACATTATTAAACACAAACTGTATTATGGTTTGTAGAACAGACAAGTAATATTATTATCACGTGAGCTCTTGTATAATAAACTATAAAAAATTAACTCTTTATTATAAGACGGCCTCGATGGCGTAGTGGTTAGTGTAACCAACTGCCACGCATGAGGTCGCGGGTTCGATTCCCGCACAAGTCAAACATTTGTGTGCATGAACATGGATGTTTGTCTTGGTCTGGGTGTTTCTATGTATAATATGTATGAATTTACAAAAAAAAAAGTATGTAATATGTATCTTTATCCATTGTCTAGAACCCATAGTACAAGCTCTGCTTAGTTTGGGCTAGATAGTGTTGTGTGTATGTGATAGAATATTATTATTATATTATTATTAAAAAATTGAAACCAGGTAATAAAAGCTATTAATAGGTATTATTAGCTTTTGAGTACAAAACTAATAATATGAATAGTTTTAAAATGAAATGTCCATTGATGTTAAATATAACATTTCATTTTAAAACTATTAATATTATTTATCTGTAATACTAATAATCATAGACAGTATCCCAATGAGACGACGCTGGAGCGTTATATCAGAAATTGACTTTTTTGAAGTATTTATTACTAGGATATGTGACATTACTAAAGAATTTATTTATATTTTTTTAAATCTTGTTAAATTTGATACGTAAAGGCGCGCTTTGTCAGCATAATTAATCAGTACGACTAGTTCACACTATACGTTCTGGTTTTCAGCCTTTATGTTATAGTACTGTAATAAACAAAACTAAGATATTTTCTGCGGCAGTAAAGCTGAAAACATATTGTCGTAGAACTTTATGTGACCTATTTACAATTTCTGTTATAATTCCGTCCCCCAGACGGTTGATCCCCGGATAATTAGCAATTAACTATCTCGCTTTATCGAGCTATCTCTTGGGATTTACCTCTTTCAGTAAAGGACGACAAGAAAAGTTCACACACGACACAGACCACATATATTTTGCTTAACTAAGCTGCGTAAAGACTCAGCACATTAGTCGTCCTAACGGGATTAGGGAGGCTCGAGTTGCACATAAAACTTAAGTAACAAGCTAACAAACGGTTAGGAGCTAAGTAGAACCTGAAACGACGAGTTTCATAGAAGAGTGATATTTATTTCCACACGATCAATCCGCATCAGAGCTCTCACGGATATAATTTCACATTCAAAGCACGAAGTTGTTTTATAGTAGTCTATTGTTTCGTTTGAGCATCTATGAGTTTTCTAAAGTAGATATCAGTCTCCCACAAGGATCTTTATTAATCAAGTATTATATCTACGTATAGCTATTGCTTTACTAATGTAAAGTTATTTTAGTTTTTTACTAAAGTAAAGGTAAACCTTTGTGGAAGAGGAAATCTTAACTTTACTCTTAAAAAAAATAAAACATTTTTTGTATAAATACAAATACTTAATGACGGCTATATTGCCACATCCATATATAATTCTAAAATTGCAAAGAAAATCTAGGTAGTATAGTCGTAATCAAAACATGGGCAAACTTCTAATGATATATAACTTTGAACAAAACAATATGAAAGCGAAATAAAAATTAGATCTGAAGCGGTACTTACACTTCAAACACGTTTTAACGAAAGAACTCTCGAAAAACAACGATTTGGTAAAGATTTTGATCTAGAATTGTTCTTGTTGATAAGAGTAATAAAATATTAACGAATATCACTGGAGTAAATGGAGTATCATAACCAGTTAATTTTGTGCTTAGGAATGTTGGAAATACGCAAAATGTACGTTTATCAGACAGTTGTAGCACCTCCCTCTAATTTTATTTGTTTAAATAACGTCAGAAACGTGGTATTTTAGATCCATTAAGGTATCAAGTCGGTGCGGCTTTGTTTGCCACTAGGTTTGTCTAATTAGCGTTATCAAAGCGACTGGTAGTCTCTTTTGTGCAGATGCGACCGAGGCCGACAAAATAATTCATTTAATTACCGCTTAAACTTATAAGCCTTTGCGGTTCATGAAGATTTTAAGCGATACCATTACAAGAATTTATGGCCGCATTTTCAAATAATCTAATTAGTATGAAATTAAATGTTACAGATAAAAAATGTAAATACTATCCTCATTTTGGAAACACGCTTTAAGACGTTTCCGGTCTAATTTAGCTGGGTGGGCGAATATGGTAATTTAGAATTGGAGAACTCAAATTTACTCGCCGAAAAATGTTTTCTAGCAGAGAAGTTAGTAGATTTTCTGAAGTATAAGATACTTTGGGAACAAATAAAGCTTTCACCAACCAACGTCTTCAGACGTTTGCATGCGTCTATTTGCACCTGTGTGTGCCTTTTAAGGTGAGCATATATTTTGCAAATATTATTGTTAAAAGAATTACACAGGGCACGCAATCGCTGGTTTTTTCCATGTGGCGTTATTTTTATTAGTTTCCTTCGTATACGAAACCCTGTCAGAGCACGGCATACCGTAATTTGGAATTCAACGACCGTACTGCACATGCTGTTATTAAAGTGTTTTATTTCATGTTGCAACTTTTTCATGCTGATTTGTGTTTCAGTAAAGGGTTGTAGTTCTATAAATACGATATAAGATATTTTTGGTCATGACCAAAAGGATATAAATAGAAATATTCTTTGAGAAAATCTTTCATTTAATTAAGGGTCATTTGACTTTTACGCTAGCAATATAATTCAAATGGCAAATGTTTTAAATGGAAGAAAGATAACTGTATATTAAGATATTTTCAGTGTCGATGTAACTTATATTATGTGCAATATCGAGCCTGCCCAGTGTAAAAAAGAAAACAGAAACAAGAAAATATACCTCCTCAAATTCAGTAGACTTGAAACTTTACTCGATAAATAAACTCGACAGCGAAACAAGTAAATTACACGAATAAATATTAGAAATATTTTACACCGTAGCAATGGTTGTACTTAACATCAAACAAAAAAAAATTCGCAGTATATAAAGACTGGTACATCACAGAAGTACTTTCTACGAAAAGCGTGAAACAATTTCGGTAAAAAACAACTTGAACAATGTAAACACGAAAGAGCAGCCCTATAAAACAAAGAAACGTTCATTCCACAAGCCGGAAACGGATTGCAAAGTTATTAATTATGTTCATTTACAATTTAAGTTAACAAGTTCCACTTATAATAATTCAATTTATCTGAACGGCAATGGGGAGATGCCGTTTGTGAACTAACCAAGTCCACAACCGATTCCAAAACCAATTAATATTCGGGCAGATATTACGTAGTAAGAGATGAACAATGCGTGGGAATAAGAGGTTTGGCGTACACTCACGGATATACTGCAAAACATTTTTCTACGAACAGTTACCTTAGTAGGATTCTTTATGCTACACAATTATATCAGTTTCAAATAACTGTATTAATTAATATTACTTTACACATACTAGTCGCGTTACGAGAAATTTTATTCACCTTTAAAATAGCGAATAAAAGCTGTTTCTTAAATATATGGACATCATGAATGGGCCGGCTCGACCGGAGAAGTACTACCCTCTCATAGAATATCGACGTGAAATACCAGTGTTCCTACTGTTGTGTTTCGTTTGGTAAGTGAGAGTGCCGGAGGCCCAATCATCCTCTTTCCCCCTTCCCGCTCCTTCTCCTTCCCACTTCCTTTTTTTCCTAAAGGGTCGGCAACGCGCAAGTGATGCCTCTGCACTCTGGTATTGCAGGCGTCCATAGGCTACGGTGAGCTCTTACCATCAGGTGGGCCGTATGCTTGTTTGTCACCTTAGTTGTATAAAAAAAATATAATTATAAATTCTGATTCCCAAAAATATATAGACATTGTAATAACAAAGGTAAAATTTAGTAACGCTAGAAAAAAATACCTAAACGTTTTGTTAGTAAGGGTTAGTAAAAATGAATATAATATTCATGAAAACTGGTTTAACGTTTAGAGCTTTATGTATAGGTAGTTATATGTAGGACTAACTAAAAATGTATGATATATAGACAGTTTTAAAACCATGTTTCAAACTGCATGCAACAGCATGGAACGCAGTTCATCATCACATTGTTTTTTTTTAGATTTATGGTGTGATAAAACGTTGCTATCAGTTTTATTAACTATCCTTGTTTAAAAATGTTTCGCTTCGTTGTTTTATTTTAAAGCGAAGCTCGCTTCACATTAAACTTTCACATTTGAATAGACATTCCAGTGAATTGCCGAGGTCACAAGCATACAGACATCTCACACCTATATTTCCCATTAGGCGGAGGTGTAATAAACGCACATTTCGGTCCAACGTAATGGGGGCGAGTCTACTGCGTCTACCGACTACAGATCCAGACTCCGTGCTGGGGAGACTATAGACTGAGAATGTCTTGACAGAAATACCTAAACTGTGCTACAATATTATTTCATTTTGAGCCGTACTCTGTATAAAATCTAAGCTAAATTTCAATACCTGACGTCAACACAAAGCTAGCTCGTAAAATAGACACAATTTTGACAGTTCTGAAACTAGCCGTGCCGTGAATATTCGGAAACGTACCCGTTTAGAGCAGGGATTATAGTTAATAGTTATCACAGGTAGTAGCGCATTGTCCGCTGAAGTCAGATCGACCAAGTTTAGGATGGTACTTTGTAACTCTCCGTCAATTAACGTTTTATTTTATACCTAGGGAGCAACGTGTTCTACAAAATATGTAGATAGTTTACATTTCTATTACTATAGTTTGAGGACATTAGTCTATAAGGCTACGATGACAAATAAACTACATATTTTTAAATCTGCTGACCGGTCAGGCCAATGAATTGTATCTCAAATGAAAGTAGTTACAAGACCGACTATGCCTAATATGACAAATATTTTTTCTATTATTATTATTACAAATATTCATATAATTATTTTGGTCTTTATTTGATATAATATATCAAATAAACACCAAAATAATTATAGTAGATTTCACAGGGATTTTATTCTCTCACCTTACAACCTAATTGGTGCCGCGCCAAGCGGTTCCAAAGGAATTTTTCCTTGGGACGCACAGATTGTGGAATGAACCCTGCCGAGATTTTCCCACGAGACTACATTATGGGGTTCTTCAAAAAGGGTGTTAAAAGGTTTTTACAGGATCGGCAACGCGCAAGTGATGCCTGTGGTGTTGCAGGCGTCCATAGGCTACGGTGACCATTTACCATCAGGTGAGCCGTATGCTTGTTTGCCACTTTTGTAGTATAAAAAAAAGATCTAAAATATAATTTCCCAATAAATGCACTCTGATATTATGGTTGCGAGCACCAGAAAACCTATTGATAAAAATGGATCAAGATCCGACAAACATTAATCATAACAATAATTTCTGTATCAAGATGGCATAGAACACGTAGTACCTACTATACAGATATATCACTTACTGAAAGAGGTATTAGAACTAAAATAAGCTGAGGATTACTGACCATTTACTGCGCCTACCAGGCCTAGCTCCAGACTCCATGCTGCTACTCAGAATTTATTGCATTATGAACTACAATCAATATAATATTTCGTTCTTTTCACACACGTTTCGTTCCTACATCGAAGCCGCAGCCTACAGTTAGTTTACAAATAAATCGACAGTTCATATTTGTAGTTCCAACTTTAATTATTCGGGTGAAATTTGCAAAGCAATATAATTTTATGAGTGTATGAGAATTGGAGTATATAGACGAATTACGGTTGGTATATATTCGTTTATTCAAAGGTTAAAAGCGAGGTATTAATTAGCGCAAATATCTCTAAAGTACAAAGTTTATTAAAATAGGCTATTTTTGTTTTTTTTAGTCTTACTACGAGTAACTTGCTGTTTGTCGAATATGA
This sequence comes from Catocala sponsa, assembly GCA_963564715.1. NCBI lineage: Eukaryota > Metazoa > Arthropoda > Insecta > Lepidoptera > Erebidae > Catocala > Catocala sponsa. Next base: position 7,711,269 of record OY751337.1, read on the forward strand.
AAGCGTAAATTAAAATTAACGCTCTATTGTAAAGTCAGTATAATATTAAAATGTTTTGTTAAGGATTGGTACATACATAATATAATATTGCAGAACTTTATAACTGTACCTGTCTAATCTTGTTACCTACAATATTAAAATCACTTCAGGTACGTAGTCATCTCAATATAAGGAAGATATCTGCCAAAAAAGTGGAGTTAGAAAGAAGTCTGAAACAGAACTACCTACCTGCGATGACCTGATATAAACAATTATATGTATTATGACAGAATCTAGTAGTAGTAGAACCAGAAGAATAAATTGTCTATTATTTGAAATGTGCAATGATTCCGAGAACAGTTACTTCTTTTTTCCTGATTCACTAGAAGTAATTTATTAAGTGTCTGTATTTAAAATGGATTAATATGAGGGACAGTACAAAAAAAATTTAACAATTTGCATTACAACTATCCTCATTTTTAAAAGAAGAAACTCAGTAATCCGACTGCGGTTACGTCAATCTTAAAATGCAATATCTCTAATGAAAAGTACCGGGTAAGAGCTCAGTGCAACAAATTCAAAGCGGTTGCAATCCAAGCGAACGATATCATAAACATTGCAAACGAGATACTAAGGACAATAAAATTCACTAGTGTTTCTACGACAAAACCCTTGTACACTGGCTGCCAGCCTGGACGCAACAGTTTATTTGGAAAAGGAAAAAATCAGGTCGCAAAAACAATGGAAGCCGCAACAATTCTTTTTCCTTCGGTTGGCTTTAAACATAATTTACTCGAAGTTTAACGCTTTTCCTTTACGTAGATTGAATTTCGTTTCAGTAGGTATAAGGCAACGTTTAATTGTTATAAAGGTCTAATACTGATTAAACGTTTCGTGTGAATGTAAATGTTTATTTGTTCTTTATTAGATATATTGTATTGAGTATACATATATTAGCTAGTACACACAGGGACACATCAACTTAGACTGTTTGGACTTTGAACTACATATTAGAAGTTGAACGTTGCGAATCGTGCGAGAGAGTGCGTTATATTTTTGTTACGCTCTATTCTTACCAATACATCTACACCACTATGCACTGTCCCTTTTCGACAATTCTCTATTTTGTATATAGCGTAGTTATGCGTATATAGGATGTCTAACTTGATGTGTAGCCGTGTCTACATCGCCGAGATCCCGGCAACACAACAGATTTTTACAAATAATATAGCAGAAAGTATAAACAACGAAAGTGATTATAGATAACTTATATATTTTACAGGTTTAGAACAAGCCAAGGCTCTATTAAATAAATACTATCGCACAGACGAAAATATAATTTTTATAATAGTTATTTATCTCATTGTTGTCTAAGGACCAACATAATAATATAACAATAATACAACTACGTGGTTATATTGCATAGACATTACACATCTCATTTCGTCTCTCACTCATTAAGTCATTACCCTTGGGGGTTATACCAATAATAAAAAACTTGATCCCAAACTGAAGATATACAATATGACATTGAGAATTGCCGTTGAACCTATTACTTTATAATTAATTAGTACTGTTATTATAAATTTAGTTTAAACGTTTATTTTCCAAATGCCAAAATATGTGTATTTAAGTATTTTAATTTAAGAATTAAAATACTTAAAGAATAAACCACCACAATATGCTCGGCTACGCTTCTTAAAGTGACAATTTGAATTGTCTCAAACAAATTATATTTTAAATGGCACCAGACGTCTACAGTGTTTCGGGTTACTTAATAAATTTTAATTTAAAATGTTGAGATAACAACACGCCAAATTGTACATCAGTTGAGGTTTTGTCTAGATAGCGCTATCTAAAAGATAAATTAGCATGAAACTTGGCAAATGTTTGACAAAAACGGAACGAAATTTGGAAAATAACTTTAGAAAACTAAGAGAATAAATTTTGCTGTGAGTCAGCGATATAATGTAGTACAATTAAGACATAAATAAACTGGAACTATTTGCAGATTGCGATAAATTGTTGAAGTTATTAACGGTAACTGCTGCCAAAAATAATGTACCTATAGGCTGTGGTGAAGCTATATATAAATCTTGTTATTGTAGATACATACATTCATAACAATCTTATCATTACGCCTACATATCTCTACGAACGGTTAGGCGAAGGTTTATAATACCGACAATGTGCCAGTTACTTCCCACGCAACAAGGGGCGGGGCTTTTGCCGCCTTTGACGTCAGAGTTTGCGGATATTAAGTATTTTTACGACGCAAAATTCGAAAAATATTTTTAGATCCAGTATTTCTTATATTTCATTAAGAATAAGTGAAACTTGTTGAGCCCATTAATGAAATTGGGATTTCGCAAAGGGTTTTTTTCTTCTACTAATCAACGTACTTTCATCTGAGAGTTTCAATTTATGTATTTAATTTTCGCTTTAGTAAGAGAAAATTTTCAGTTCTAAGAAGTAAAACATACCGGCGACGGACTCAAATGACTAATGAACGAGGCGTGACAGCACAAGAGCGGCTTATTAAACGCTGCAGCGACAAACAATAGTTAGTTAAGCCCTAGAATGTGTGAGTTGAATTAAATTTCGTATTCAGCTTTCTACTTCCAGTTTTAGCTAGCTTGCAGATTTTGCATATTTATGTATAAATAACCGCAATGGTGTCATTTTTATCGTAACTAAGCAAGCTTAAGGCTAATTATTTTAAATTAAAGCACGCAGATCGCTCGTGGCCTAATACGCGGAACGTGAGCATCTTGTTGCACCATAAGAAATGTAATTATTCTTTTGATTTTGCCACTAAAATTCAGTTTAGATTGCTTGTTTAAATCCTTGACTTGTAGACACAAATGGCCATAAATTGATTCTGTGGCTACAATTAGATAAATTACGTGTTTACAATATTCATATCTGCGCTCACACATATGTATGTATATTTACTCTAAGGTTTACGTATACGTACTATTTCATAAATTTTTGAGACCAAATCTCTACTTTTACATTAAGAATTAAGTTTTATGCTTCTAGAAATTAGTCGACTCGCAGTAGATCGTAGTATGAACGTGGCGTACGCGACGCGCGCTTGGCTGCGTTGTGAACGCCGTTCACGGTACTCGCACTCGTATGCTGGCTCTATATCTTACACTCTCTGAGATGGAAAGCAAGCATATTGTATGACAAGGGGATACCGTCTTCTAATCGTGTATGCGACAACATGGGTATTACTTGTGCGTTGTTGACCCTGTTAATATAGAGAAGCTACGCTACCAGCTCAGAGTACGACAAGCTCTAGCGACGCTACTCATTAAAAATATCCCACTCAAACATTACTATCTTTATTATAAAAAGAATTTCGTGCAAATATTGATGTTGATATACATAACTATCACTCCTATTTATTAATGACAAAAAGAAAGGGAGAAGTTTAATTAAATTTATCTACCGAAGTAATTATACCGCTGAGCAAACTGTTACATATGTCGAAGACAAGCAATCGCTGTTTGTTATTCGAACTAAGAAGTTTCAGTTTCCTACGGGTGCGAAATTTTGCCTTCACAAGCAGGATTCGTAGTCGCAGTAAAAGTCAGACACAGTTCCGTGTCATTAATTCACCATTCAGCTGTTATAAGAGCCGGGTGAAGATGAAGCCGGATTACTTACGAGTATCGAAGCGTACTAAGACCTAAGAACCTAGCATTTGTGTGTAAAATTTTGTTCGACAATTACTGCTCTTTTAGTTTGATAGACAACTTTATTGTGCACAAGTCTTAAGTGGTATTCATTAATATAAAACGTAAGTAAACTAACGCCTCTCGTTTTGTTAGTAGTTTTGTCCCGAAACTCGGTAATGGCATAGTAAACTTTTACTAATTAAGTGAGGAATGAGAATCTAAATGGTAACTAATGAGCAAAATATAGAAGGTAAAATGTGGAAGTAATACAACTCAATCTAACCCAAACACCTTCATCATATTAAGCGTGACTAATCATATGTACACGCATAATACCACGTATGTTATGTACAATCGGTAATGAAGTTATAGTAACAGATAACACAAATACACGTATGCTTAATGCCGATGAATGTAATGCCTTGCTTTTGTATGTTAAACGTTTTTTGACTGTCGCGATTTGTACACATAATTACATTTTTTTAACAATTGGACTCAATCTCATCGGTAAGTATAGGCATAAATAAAAATCTATTTATATCTCGATATTTTCAACTTGCATGGATCCTGGTCTCGAGTTGGATAAATACCTTTGAATAAGTACTAACAAGGTTAGCACCTGTTGTTAAATATTGTTATGATGTATATCCTATTAGCACTTTAGTTTATTAGTTGAAAAGTAAGATATTACCCTACTTGACCTTACGCAAACGTCTTTTATGTTAGTGTGGCCTGTTACCATAACTCTATTACAAACCGTACTTACGTATAGTAATGAGGTGATACATCTTAAGATAATTAGTTTTTAATAGAAGCGTTTCCTATGATGAACGAATTTTATAAGACTTGTATATAAAAATATAAAATTTAAGATATAGACATATAGTTTACAACAAGTGTCTGTTGTTGTTCTTCTCTGTTTAGATGTGTTATCCACTGAATATAGATTAAAAGGCACTCATTCGTAAACAACTATTTGTCGATCATACAATTATTTGCCCCGCGTGGCAAGGGCGTGTCAACCACTTACCTGCTACGCCATCCCTACAGTGAGATTTTAGATTTATTACACGAAACCTCGTCGCGAAATCGAAATTCATCTCAAATTTTCAAACACGATATAGCTCTAAATGTTAAAGGCAGCATTCCGGGTATAAAGTTCGCAAGTTGCCAAATCGATCCGTCGAACACACACCCTATTTAGCATACCCATTCACTCTGAAATACAGTTATTGCGCACGTAAGATCCGAAAACTTTTCTACCTTATGTTAATTTCTTTTTTCTCGCAGTGAGAACTTACTTGAGACTTTTTGGTTGCCTGATTAAGTGGGATAAGTTTAACAAATAGCATTACCCAATCAATGGTCTGAATTTTACTGGAGTTTATTTTTAAATTTCGCAATGTTTGTAATTCAGACGTTGTTTGACTGTTAGTGAATCTTCCAATTCGGTTAAGTTCTCTTTATTTTATTGTCATTGCTTTTCTGTTTAAACTAACCCGATAAAACGTTAAAGCACTGAAGTTAGCCAAAAGCCAAACACAAAATTTTGCTAACTTTTTACAGCATACCTACTTAAAGTCAATGGCGTGTCATGTTTTACAACAGATGAGGTCGTTCTTATCAACTTTATCTATTGCAGTTATTCAGCTTGAAGTCTACAAACCAAACAAGTTATTAATTTTCTTTATATTATCCTTACTAATATTATAAATGCGAAAATGAGTTTGTTTGTGTGTTACGCTTTCACGCCTTAACTACTCAACCGATCAAGATGAAATTTTGCATACACGTTGTCAGGGGTACAGAATAGGACATAAGGTATCTTTCATCCAGAAAGAGAACTGTTGCAAACCTAACCTAACATACATTTACGCGAACGAAGCCGCGGGTGAAAACTAGTTTTAAATAAAAGTCACTTATTACCCTTTATGCTTAGTTTCTTTGTCTCCGTATGAAACAAAACGTTCTAATTATCTTGTGATAGGAAATTAATACTATTGTTAGTATTCATCCTCTACAAAGCACTACAACGCACAAAGCTTTAGTACTTATACATAGGTTTGTAAGCATAAAGGGGGCGACTACGGTATGTCCCCAAGCAGCACTTTAACATTAATAAGTCCTTTTACAACCGTAAGACTTACCTACTAATGATAGGCTGTATATAGTAGGGACCCAACACTATATAGCTAAATTGAAATTTTGTATGCCGAGAGCCATAAAGGGCTTGATAGCACACAATTTTAGAGAAGGTAATCAAATTTCAGAGCTTCGGTAATTGGGTTATGACTAGTAGATTCAGGGTACGTTCTCACTATTCACAGCGTCTGAGGAAATGTTTGAATTATTATTAGTCGATTGAATTTGAGACATAAATCCAGAGTTGTATGCCACTGAACGTCAGCGCGACGTATCTGTGTACATACATACATAGTTCGAGTTACATTCGAAAGCGTATATTACATTTACATTTCGCCAGGTTTGTTTATAGAACTCATGTCTGAAAATCTCGATCTGTTTTTAAGAATTCTTTAACGGGATAAAACTTTGCACGGCCCAAAACTAACGGACGCGCTCTATTATTATTAGGGCAAACTTATTCCGTGGCACGAAATAAGCAACGCTACGTTTCAAAACACATCAATATCGGTATTATTTGCAATTTAGTCGACACAAGTCATGAAGCCGACGTTGACACCCAACTGTAACAGATGAGATAGAATATCAGAGTGCTCCAAATCTAGGTACGTACTTACCAAATTGTAATAGAAATTAATTACATTTGAAATACATCAATAAATCAAACTGAATGATTGGTATTCGATCAACGATATTATTTATTAAGCCCCAACACTGTCAAATCCATTTTGTGACACACGTGTTACTGAAATCATTTATTTTGAAAGGATTGAACGAATTTAATATTTAAATTTAAAATATCATTTATAAAAGGGCCAGTCACTGAAAGTTTTTAATTAAAAACGGTCTGCGTTTAGACATAATATGTCCATTACTTTTTGTTTGGCGTTTAATTTATAATTTTACAATGTTTCTACCTGATATACCTAAGTGCCAACAAATGTATTTATGCCCACTCACTTCAGATACACAGTGAATTATATAACACACATTGAACTATCGAAAATTTAATTAGTGGCCAATGTAAAATATGCTAAATCCCCTCAACATTGCACAGTTCTGTACAATAATATAATTATCGAACTTTTCTCGAAGAGAGCAATGCTCAGTTGGAAGCTGTATTATTGAGCCAATACAAAGAAGCAAAATTCATTGGTTTTTGTAAAATTATAGGAAAACGTAATAACACCTACGTAAATTATATATACTGAGCGGATCGCATATATTCTACCGTAGGTACCTACTATAACGCCACGCTCATACACAATTCACGTGTGGTAGCTACTTTCCAAACATTGATTCTAGAAGTAATAATCTTTTACTTTTTTTTTGGTAAGAAAAGACAAAATTGTTTGGATATTTGTAAAGTCGCGGGGGACTTTACAAACATCCAAAGATCCAAACAACGGACACAAAGAACACCCATAATTAAAAATGGCTTTTAGTAGACATTTAATCTATTATCAATTGTGCATAGAAAAGCTATACTAAACATAAAGAGATAAAAGAGACAGAATGACATCAAGAACAAGTGATTAATTTCTCAACTTACCCGAATGACAACAATAAGATTTAAACAGCGATTTTGTCAAACAATAAACCATCCAAATGTCCTTTAACAGAGATTAGAAGAGCTTTCGTAAACATGGTATGCTCACCGCATCCAAACAATAACGTATAAACCACAATATAAACTAACAACTTATCACGCTGTGGCAGACATCTTTGGCCACATTAATGTAGGAACGTACCTAAACTTTACGCGCCCTCATATCGCTCCGGCTCGTAAAAGAGGATTGATGTCTGTGCGGCATATTATACATTTTTGAGCCCTCGACTTCACTTTTGTCTGTAGATTTTAAATTATTCTATTCTTTTTATTTAGGGTGAAAGATCACTGTGAAAAGACTCATCAGCATGACGGTTTAAAAAGCTTTATATTTTTACGTTTACCTTCGCGATTGTCACATATTATTTAACTTACTATTATTTACGGTGATTGTCAAGATGTTGTCAAGATGCTTTGTCTTTTTGCTACCTATATATTGCTGCTAAAAGTCTTAAATCTCAGTCTCGCGTGTACCTGAGTCTGGAATTACGACGAGTTCATATACATATATTTAGCACTCACTACCTATCCAATTATTTATTTACTTATAGATTAGTAACGGTAGTTATTTCTGGATGACAGGTACTCTGTTCTTTTTGTTCTCCTGACAACGTGTATGCAAAATTTCATGATAATCAGTAGAACAGTTAAGGCGTAAAAGCGTGAAAGCATAACGAACAAACAAACTCACATTCGCATTTATAGTATTGGCTAGGATATCCTAACCTTAGCCACCGCTGTTCCTAAGTGCGCAGTGATGTATAAATTAATCATAATATTACTATAATATGTAATACTAAATTATATGGTAGAAATAAATCAGTATAGAAACTGTACCGTATTGTAATCGTTACCACAAACACATCATGAGTTGTGTATGTATTATCAGATATCTAACTAGTTGGGGTTGTTGAACCAACAAAGCTAATAAAATACGATCTGTCTAGTCTAGAGAAACACAAATGAAGATCAAATACACAAATGATATTAAATCGCGAAACTTGGGTAATTCAATTGCTGCTGCTGAATCAATATTCAAAACCATTGCCTCCAAATATCCGAGTAATGGAAACTTATATTTACATTACCATTTCTAACAATCTAAATAACGAACCAAGCAGCGAAATAAGGGTGTAAATATAAAAGCAGAGTTTCTCAGAACACTAAGTAAGGACGAGATGTTATGACAACGTAATTATGAATAAGGACATTGTTATTTTAATACTTTCACACGAAGGATGTCTATATTGAAGTAGAATACGTAATATGTTTACAAAATATTTAGAACATGGTGATATTTTAAGTTGGTGCAAAGGTAAAATATACATCGGTTTATAACATGTAATATTTGCCTATTATTAATATCTTGACCATTTGAGATACACTGCTGTAGTACATACATACATACATAGATTCACGCCTGTTTCCCAGAGGGGTGGGCAGAGACTACGGATTTCCATTTGCTACGATCCTGACACACTTCTCTGGCTTCATTCACTTTCATCACATTCCTCATACACGCCCGTCGGTTCAAGGAGCTCTTAACCTGGCCTTTGTCCAGAACGCCTCCGATCTGATCGAGAAACGTTCGCCTAGGTTTTCCTCTTGCGACTGTTCCATTCACACTAGCCTTATAAACTTTCTTAGTCAGTCTTTCCTCGTCCATTCTTTCTACATATCCAAACCAGCTTAACATACCCTTTTCTATTCTTGTAACTATATCCACTTTCATGCCACATCTCTCTCTAATCACACTATTTCTTATTCTATCTTTCAGAGTCACACCACATATGCTTCTCAACGGTCTCATTTCTACAGCATTTATTCTGCTCTCATGCTTCTTTTACCATACCCAACTTTCACTTCCATACATAAGTGTGGGCACTAATAATCCTCTATGAACAGCCAAACGTGTCTTTTCGGATACATTTCGACTGTTCATAAAAGCGCGTAGAGCTCCATTCACTTTGTTGCCAGCAATCGTTCTCCTTTCAATATCTCCGTCATGTTTACCATCCCTTGTAAACAAAGTACCCAAATATACAAACTCTTTCACTTGCTCCACTTTTTCTCCATCGATCATAATATTACACATCGTCACGCACTCTTCCTTTTCAAATACCATTACTTTCGTCTTGCTTACATTTATTTTCATTCCTTTACTCTCAAAAGCACCATGCATAATAGTTACCATCGCCTGCAACTCTTCCACTGATGACGCAAGTATTACTTGGTCATCGGCATAAAGAAGACATTTGACAAGTAACTCATTCATTCTTAATCCCCCCCATTCACAATCTTTTAAATCTTTTAAACAATTGTCCATGTATAGGTTAAACAGCCAAGGTGACGCTACACATCCTTGTCTAACACCTTTTTCGATGCTAAACCACTCTGTGTAGGTCCCATTTATCCTAACACAAGCTCTGGAATCATCATAAAGAGATTTCAGAGCTCGCGTGAGATTGCTATTCACTCCATACATGGACAATGCCGACCAAAGTTCATTCCTCACCACTTTATCATAAGCCTTTTCCAGATCCACGAATGCGCAATAGACCTTTTGACCTTTGGCCAAAACTGCTGTAGTTGTTCTACATAAACAACGTGGCATACTACATGTAACCAAGGTAGACGTAATTTAATTTAGAACATACAAATGATATTGTTTGCCTCGACAACATTACATAAGCAAATACAGAAGCCATGATCGTCGAATTTTTTATATATTAATTAATTCCAATTATCGTAATTACTTTAAAAAATCAGTCTGTTTCAAAAAAATCAGTTTAGTTGTTTAATTCTATTACTAAAATACTGAATTGATTTTGATAAATCTATGTTCTTCCACAGAGGACCACCCAAAGATTGAAGTTAGTTCACTTGAAATAAAGACAATGACAATGAAATAAAAGTTGTGACGTTTATTTCATTGTCATTGTCTTTATTTTTAACCCGTGGGTAACACTCAGCATTTTAGTTAAGTGAAGCCTAACAGTAGTTTCAAACTTTTACACTGAAACTGCTTGGCTGCTGCCTTGCTATATTCAGCCTACATTGGTACAATTAATTAATCTTAGTATTAAGTAACATCTGTAGTATAAAATGCTGCCACACAGCAGGTGTTAATACCAATATATTATAATACCAGCCGTATGTCGCAGTAAATACCTACTCGTTTGGCTTTTTTTCGTAGATTAATAGTCTACCTAACATTGGAGGTAAAAGGGTGTTAAATCTGGAGTAGATACAACTAGAAATGACAACCTAACTAATATTATAAATGCGAATGTGAGTTAGTTTGTTTGTTACGCTTTCACGCCTTAAGTACTCGGCCGATCATCATGAAATTTCGCATAGACGTTGTCAGGGGTACAAAAAATTTCCTTTCATCTAGAAAAAAAGTACTGTACCCGTGAAATAGAAATTTATTGTTAAACTCTACATGAATGCCAGCGAAGCCACGGGCAAAATCTAGTATTTTTTATGTATATACAAAACGCGGGAGCGGTTTTCAATTTCAAAAAGGATTTCTTGAAAATAAAAGGCTTTTAAATATCGTAGAACGTCGTCTTAAATCGAAATTAAAAACAAGGATATGTGGAACTACAGTACAACACTAGCTAATTTACAAGTTCCGTAATAATACAACAACGAACACTAGTTTCAAAGCTCTTTAGGTATTCATAGTCTGTTTATAGGAACTATGTTCGTAGAAATTTAATATGAACCATATAATATACGAAGCATCATATCACTGGCAAGCTAATAAAATATGTATGTGGGTCAATCTTTCGTAATAATCGCGAAAAGCATATGATGATTTCTGGGAATAAGTAGGTACATTGTATACCAAATGGAAAACTTGTGTGATGCCTTGTGAAGTATCAGAAGGCAATTTTGAAGGCATGTTAATCTTAGCAAGTATTAGTGTCATTAGCATGATTATACGTGTCAATGACAACAATGACAATAGCTTTTACAGGTACCTACATTACTAAAAACAAAATTATTATTGACTTGCTTATGAAATGCTTATTATTGACAATTATTTGACAATAGTAACGAGCGGCCGAGGTTTATTTATCATTTACTTTAATTCTTGCTAAATAAATTTATTTAGTTACAGCATTTTCGATATGTTTCCATTGTTACAATAAAAATCCCATGTTTCATACCGTGGGTTTCCTAACAGGAAATGAATCAACCAATACATACATAAATAACAGCAAGTGAGACTTTACACGCGCCATTACCTGAAACAAACAATGAAAATATTTAAATTTCTTTTTTTTTATTAAAACACAATTAATGTTTTGCGTAAACACAAACGTTTAAACAAGTAAGACTTTTGTTTTAGTCCGAAATTAAGTCGCTAGATAAAACAATATAATGTTTGATGCCGTGCTTCTGTTGTAGTTGAAATTATGATTGAAATTTTAAAATACAAAATATAAACATAGATTTGAAATTTGCATGTTCAATCTATAGTTTTAATATGATTGATTTATTAATTGAGATAGATAATGAGTCATATAACTGCCTTTAAACAAATACAAATGTAAAATAAATTCCTGAAAATAATTCTTACAAACGATAAACGATTTTTTGTTTTCTATCACGTGACGCATTCGTAGGTATTTAGCGAACATCCTAGTAAATAAATAATTTGATCGTTGTATTTCGTGACCAGCGTGGAAAAAAAAAAGAGTACGATATAGTTTGAAAACTACAAATACGCATGATATTGCCAAGCAATACGCGTCAGCCATAAATATATCGTGCGCCGTTAATCTTCTCACGTTCACGTGAATAAAGCTTTCACGTTTCCTACGAAATTCTACAGGTGAATATTATAGATATCTAAATTTATGTGTGTGTCTAAATATACAAATATTTAGATAGTAAATAGCTACAACACAGTATATAACTTTAGCGATCCGCATATGCATTAACGAGTTGATATAACTATACCTTAACACATTGGCTAATGTCTGAAGCCCAGCATCACGACTGCTTCGAGTTCGGATTAAAAAAAAAACCGGTTGCACTCCAGGATTGCCGGCAGAAGTGAAAACTTGAATATTAACGTTATGCATTTTTGATATTTTGGAATGGTTAGGGAATAATTTTGCACGAATTGCTTTAATTATAAGTATAAAAGTACCATCATTTATGTGGTAAAATACAATATTCATTTATTGCGCTATCGTACACAAACATGACAATTCTCCCTCCGTTAAGACGATTTTCGATCAGGTCACGTGTCCTGACGCAAGTTTAACATTTTTTACCCATCACAAAAAGTGCACAACAACGCCGCTAAAGAAGTTTTCACTCCAATAATTTTATATTACTTTTGATATTGCAGTCAATAATCTTAATTGCGTAATCATAGGTTATATAGGCATAGGTTACTTGTGTCTACTGTTCAGGTACACGAGTAAGCCATTTAAACATGGCATAACAGTACAAAGCAAATTTTGGTAATGCAAGAAGTCACCCACCCTTGCTCCGAATACAAATATTGTACACAACTATCATACATATAAATAGCTCTATCCGAAGAAACCTAGTTCCACAGAACGTTATTGGTATCCTTGAAATCTCTTCCTACTCGTATATTACGCTTTCATCGAGTATATATCCGCAACAGACATTGAACGTTGAGAGCCGGGTAATTTATTTGAGGATTAGTGGTCTGCCAGTTTCTTGCGTAGAGATTATGATACAACACGACCGCTTGTTTTGTGGCGAATTTATCTTCTTGTTAATAAATTATGAAGTAGACACATTAATTAGGCCATATTATCTATAGAAAATTGTTACTTACAATGTGCAAGAATTTTTTTTTAAAAACCATTCAAAAGTGATTTACGAGGTGCACTATAAGCAGTTTCGGCAGTGGCCTCTTTTAATTTTTTATTCCTTGCTATATTATTATCTTAACGCGGCCGTTATTTTGCGTAGTATAAACACAGCGATATATTTGCCACTTTACTAAAATGAAAAATGTACATAGCCTAGCAATGGATAAAGAATAAATAAATAGATAAAAATTTGCTTCTTTTTTAAAAGCAAACAAGAATATTTGCCGCATATTATGAGAACCTTCCTACAGTTCCTACCCAACAGCTGATTTTGGCGATTTTAGACACTCCAAAGTGGTAAAGAGCCATTGAATGCAAGCAGAACATCATCGATCGTCGAGAAAATCTATATGGGATACCTATTACGTTCAACAGTGGACGGCTGCGTGGTATGGCTGGATGCTTCATAACATGTCTAAAATTTTATATTATTATATTTGTTCCATGTTACACGAGTAGTCTATGAAAAAAGTATCGTCTATCATATTATAATAAGATGTTTTTAGACTTCATGGATGACGTAGTGGTTTTAGTAGTTCAGTTGAAATCCTAGACCGGAAAAATATTTGGTAATCTATTTTATATTGAGCCGAGTCTGAGTATTCTTTGAGTCCGTTGTTTGAATATTGTTTGTTCAGTCCTTTGCAACACAGAAATTATCATAAGTTCAGAAGTTGTCTTTTTAAAAATAGAATTTTCACAAGCTAAAATAAAGAATTCCAAATACTACGCAATCTTAGTAAAAGTACTCGTAGCACAAACTTCCAAAATACATGCATACATACATACGTAGATTCACGCCTGTTTCCCAGAGGGGAAGGCAGAGACTACGGATTTCCATTTGCTATGATCCTGAAAATGACTATAATAAACATGAACAACTACCTAAGCCTAGAATACTAAGTCTATGTAATCGCAGAATGACAATTGTGTCTAAGGCTATCAAAGTCACCTGATACTTGTTTACACAGTGTATGCATAACGCGACAACGATAAAACGCACTGATATTCTGCGTACATTAAACCTATGTTAGTAATATCAAATTTCGTCAGATAATATGCCGAGCCATCTTATTCTCAAACATACGGATTGTTGAGAACAAATACTTGAAACATAAAACTTGAGTATCCTCAATGGGTTACTTACTCATATTTCATGGCTTATTTTTATGGCATTACGGTGTAGTGAAGGAGAATATTTGCACTTGAAAAACACCCTCATATATAGAAGTATACCAATTTGAATAACATTATACTAATTTTAATGGGATAAATTCATAGATAGAATACACACATATTGAATGCAATACGTATTTTTTAAAGATATACCGCGATTAATTACGTTATGTTGCATTACGTCGTGCGCATTCCTAGAAACTATCGGTTCAATAATTCAGGCCATAGACTGTTATATAGTACACACAGAAAATATGTAACGCGAAAGTACAAACTGCGAAGTATGCCTTCAGTCAGAGCAACTGGTGCATAATAATGTAAAACATAATATAATCATATGACAGATACTCATAATCTAATTAAACTAGGATTGAACGAACAAAATATTTTTGTAAAAGTGTTGGTTTCGCGAAATTCAATATGAATTATTCGTGTCTGACTGCAGTCGTTTCCGTGGACTGTTTCGCTTTGCATCGAAAAAACCTCCGTGCACTGAATAAGTAAACTATTGCATTGTGGTGTCCGGCGCAACGTGGCCACACGTTAATGAGCACAGAATTGGGTCACAGAGTCACGACGGAGTCAGCGTCCTCGCGCGGATTCATTAAAGTACTTACATACTAGCTAAATCGCTGTGCGGGAAAACTCCGTTCGTATTTTAGAAGTATGGATTAATTTTCAAAGTACCCTCATAATAAAATGTTTATGCATCATTAACTTCAGCGCGAGGAGAAAATTGACATGTTAGTGTCGAACTGTACACAACTAAAATTAATTGAATCGATAAACACTTGAAGCAACATTTAATACGTTTAGCTAAAGTATGTTGTTATAAACGTGTTTGAAGATAGGACTGAGTACGTACATCAGCAATAACCGTAAAAAATAACTATCTAATGAAAGGAGTTGTTGCTTTCTTTTTGTGCCTCTATGAAGGGCATGTCTTTTATTTGTAAAAAGTAAGGAGATTTCCTGTCGTTATCCTGAGATATTCAATGGAAATTACAAAAAGTATTGCGTTAGTACACAAGTGCATAAAGTTCACACACAAACAGCAAGTTGCCTTCGCTTATTATATGAATTCGCAGCCACAGCTAACACTCATTATATTAGATATACATAACATTATTGAAATAAATCCCATCAATCCAAGTTCACATAAAACGCTATTTCTCTCTCTCAAAACCCGCATATTTAATGAAGATCAGATTACATTAAATGGTTTACCCTATCTGCTACACGGCTTCAAATGCACTAAAGAAAATGCCAAGCTCCCTAATTCTTTATGAACAAAACACGATGCGTTACGCGATAGTTAGGTAGATACTTATCTTATAAATCATTGAATATATCATTAGTAGAATATTTTACAAAATACTGCTTATAGTTTCAAAGGGCTACCTCTCAAGAAAAGACAAAATGTATTACTTTTGGTTACATCCCCAATACTATATACATATATACCGATCGTTACTGGCAAACATGCCAAAGATTTGTATAAAAGATAAAGATGATTCTTGGCTCCGTACTCTTAGCTTATTTCCAAGAATATTGCACAAATATCTTTGCTGATATAAGTTTGGAGAGCGGACCAATCCGTACTGGCAAAATAAAGAAAATTGCTTCTTAGATTTACTTACATAAGTGACGTAATAGGCGTTGACGTATTGGCATTCTTGAATTTCAAATGGTAATCAATAATCCTAGACTTATGCACGACCATAATACACACGTCTTAATGAAATAAAGCGTTCAATAAAGCATAACAACATTCTCTACTCATGACATAAACACACTGAAGTGCCATCTCTCATATATAACTAAATTGCAGAAGTATTCTCAAGGGACTATAACCGAACATAAGGAGCCTGCGATAAATCTAAGAGCAGCTATGTTAAAGCGAAATTTATCTCAACAATAGACGAACGCCGACGGATGGTGCGGATAGATTCGATTCCATTAGATTCCAATATTTGAACATCCTCTTGCACTTTCAAAATGTGAGCAGGAAATTGTGTAGTAATAAATCTCTGTGTGCGAGCGTGTGACATTCTGTACCAGAGGTGTCTACTAAATGGTAGTGCGGAAGCAGTGATTCTAGAGAATTTGCCTCGGAAATAAATCGCGTGCCACAGAAACGGGAATGCTGTTCGTATTCGCAGGGTTATCTCTGGGTCTTAACAAACGATTAGACGTTATTTATAGCGCCAGTCACTGGGCTTACAACTTGTTTCGGAGCGTTAGCTAGGAGTATGAGTGAAATAGACAATTCTACTTCGATCATTGGTTTATAGTCTGTAGGTAATCGGCTGACGTAATCTATACTATTAGATAATCGTAACGAGGCTATGTTAGGATATTGTGCATTCTTTTTTACTGTTACGCAAAATAATTTTTAGAATGTTTGCCAGGCTGTGCTATAGTTTCGGCATCACGCATATAACTTTTAATGGATTTGGATGCGGTTTTATTAGTTTAGTGAAAGACATAAAGTGTGAACTGTAGCGCAAAAACTAATGTTGTATTGTATTTCGTAGGTACCTGTAAAAAATTAATTGCCACATGTATGACTAAGCATCGCTTAAGAACGGCTGGACCGAATTGGCAGTTTTTTTGTTGTGTTTGTAATTGTCAGGACAAGGTTTGAATGAACAAAACTATGCGAAAAATCAGCGGGAAATTTCGAAAATTTTAATGGTATTTTTATATGAAATTTATTAACGTTTTAATATTGAATTTAATTACACGAATTGTTTTTTTGTATAGATTGACGGGACAATGACTGTCGGGTCAACTAGTAGTCTATAGATATGTCTAACCTATATGTAAGTTGTCGGGTTAAAGATTCATTTATTCTCAAAAAGAACAGATAGAGTTCACTTATATTGAGATTCTATATAATTTTAGTGTGTTCTATAAAATACAGTCTGAGTTACGTTAAGGTAAGAGATGATAGATTAATAATTTTTTGTGACAAAACCCAGTAAAAGTTTTTTATACAATGATAGGGTTTTAGTGTTTCTTATTTCATCTGGTAATTTGTTGTACAGTTGTGCTGTGTTTTAACATGAATTGTTTGACATCCAACATAACAAAGGGAGCATTTTACCTTTTGTTATATTTTTTTATGGCATTAAATACTGTTGTTAAAAACTTCACGTATATGTATATGGCTAATATAGTAATAGACATAATGCCTGAGCAATCCCATATCAATCTGAAATTAGCTAGTAGATCAACCTTATAATATCATTATTAGATTTAAGTATCACAGCAATACACAACCTATCACATCCTTTTCAAAGCAGAAACCTATAGCATTAGTACGTCAGCTTGGCTTTGTGATAAATGACCACAGATGTGATTAAAGGCTTGTATTTAGACATCTTGACAAGGGTATGATATTAAGAAAATTATGGCACTATTTGAGGTGTTTCTTTAATAAAGTCATATAAACAGCTGCAATATACTACGTAGGCTTCAGTGTATATTATTGTGCTCCGACTATAATAAAGCTAAGTGCCGTCGTGCTTCAGGTAACAAAGTTAACAATGTTTCATTAAATTGCACACATACGGCGCAACCGATTTACGTGTACAATATTATTACCTGAGCGTAATGAAACACAATCACATAAATTAATATTTAATTTATCGTGGAACAGCTGCAGTTGCCTATGATGTGTAAAGCATTGTATCGGTATCGTAGCACGATCTTTTGTGTTCAATCATGTTCAATCCATTTTAAATTAATGTTTAAATGTTTTACGCGCGTTTATTTACGACAATATGGTGCTTGTTCACAGCTCATGTAGCTGTCGCGAGCTACATGAGCAAGTTAATCATGCGGCTTGACAGGAGTTATCGTAAATACCTATGTATATTTACTATGGTGGCTTATGCCGCTCGTATGCGACATATGCATGCAACCCTCACAAGTGGCTAAATTTACGCATTGTTGCCTCGTTGTGCGCAAGAGCCATAACTGTTCATCCCGTATATTTTCAATAAAAATCGTCTGAAAATTACTAGCCTTTGTGGTCAATTAAAAAAAATACAATCAGTGGACACAGTGACTGAATTGGTTGCCTTGCAGCTGCCAATGTTTTGAGTCCGCAAGTATTGTAAATTTTCATATGAGTAAAATAGTTTGTTGAGTCTGTGGATATTTGCAAGTAATTATAATTAGTACGTGCCCTCTCTAAAAACAACGAATGAGTGAACCAACAAAATATCATTCAAATATATTTAATTCATTCGCCGCCTATATAAATGGATTAACTCAGATAAATCTTTAATTAGAAGCTTAACAAACCTGTTCTTAGAGCTCCTGTATGATGTAAATAAACATCTGTTCGATTGTACAACAAATTATAATATAATAAAATAAATAAAATATAATGTTCACCATGTTACCTACATATCTTGCAATGTACTAGGACGGTGCATTTTTATAATTCTGCAGTCTATTCCTCTAATTTTTGAGAAGACATTTCTAGAACAATTTGATAAAGGTCTGACATGAATTTGATAAGGGTCTGGTATTGTTACTTAAGCCTATAATTCTATTTATGTGAATTTGAAAATTATTATGTTAACATGAATATGCAGAAAGCAAATACTTACACCGATATATCGTTTTAAAGAATTAGGTTATGGTTTTTCCCAGTTTCTCGTCTCAACCTGGCACGGTCTGGCTGGGGAACAGCCTTGTGTTACGTTATCGGAGTGCTGCCGTAACGTCGACTCAGAATCGTCACTTGCAGACTCTATGCGTTCTACATTAGCCCCTCCTGGGTGGATCGCTGATGAAGTCATAGTTCCAGCAATCTACCCACACCAAAAGCAGTGAGGAGGCACATCGTGGTGGTTTTAGTCGGTAGACCTGAACTTTTTTACCTACACACGTCTTCTGGTGACGAGGGAATGTTCATAAGACGCGTTTCGCCACGAACAAAAGGTTAAAAATGCGAATATAGCTCTCAGTGCTGCAATCGTCCACAGTCCATTGAGTAATTGCTAATTAGCACTTAATATTTGTTTGTCGAAATAGCAACATCCCTGCTATTTTTTAAATTTCTCATTTTCATATAGTAACTAAACCAACCAAAGAACATCATCATATTTTCTTAACCCAATTCATTTAAAAGACCTAAATTACGGAGAAGTACATTAATGTAGTCTTATTACATACATGGTATATTCATATCTAACAGCGGACAAATTTCTGAATACAATGTGCAAACTGCTATTCTACGAAGACAAGCGATTCTCTCTAATATATTATATAGTTGTAATTCTCACTATAAAAACATGGTACTTACAATTCACTACCAGTCTGCTACATTATAAAATATACAGACTAGACAGAATGCTTTTTATTGAATGAAATATCATCCATACATAAGCAGTCAATTTAACGTCCTTAATTGATTGGTTCCCACAGATCGCTGCAACGAACAGTTCTGCCGGGATGATTCAATAAATTCTGCGGAGCTAATGCGATAATCACTATCATGGGCAACTGGATTCGCGGCAGCTCCATATAGTATTAAACCAACAAAGGAATACTGGATATGTACATATTCTTCTTCTTCTTTTCGTGTGGTTAGTGGCCAACCTTTTGTCAAGTACATAGTGAATACTTAACAGGTTAGCTGATAATGGTAGTCAGGTATAGCTTGGAGAGAGCTGTAGAGTGGTGGATATTGGTCATGAACCTTCACTCTATAGTAGATTGCAGCTAAATAATATTGTGTAGCACTTCTACGATGGTAGGCCGTCAGAGCAAAGACTTCTTTTGTGTTTGTGTGCCTGGTGTTACAAGCATCCCTAGACTATAATATTCACTTACTATCAGACAAATAACCTTATTCGCGTCATTTATTTGTGATGTAAACGTAACTACATAGTTATGTTAATATAATTATTAACAAGTCATGAACCTTCACTTTATGGAAGATCGCAGCGAAATAGCATTGTATGGCGTTTCCGCGGTGACTAGAATACCCTACTGCTTATAAAAGCGTTAGCAATCTTAGTCACTTGGGCCGTCAGCGCAGACTTTTTTTGTGTTTGTGTATCTAGTATTGCAAACGTACCTAGGCTACAATATTCATTTACCATTAGGCATATACATAAGCTCGTTAGCGACAATTATTCGTAAAATATTCGTGGTATAAACCTAACTAGTTATAAATGCGCAAGTTTGGATTATGTAGTTACTCAACGTCTCAAGTACGCCATTACGGTTGAAGGGATTAAGATGTAAATAGAGTATATATATAGCGTATTTACCGACCCGGAAAAATACGCGGTTCCCGAGGGAAGCAACCAAAAGTAAAATCCTCGAAAGCAAACCCTAGTTCTTAAATAATTCATAGCGTAGAATCTTACAAACTTTCAGTTCTCGATTTACATATCAACATACATTAAAAATAAACTAATTTGCTATGCGGGCTGAGATCATGTTTACGACGTTGCATGTACTGCGGACGACGTACGGCTGAATCACATTACTTTGCTGTTGACAAAGCTCTCAACTTCGCTAGTAATGTTTAGCGGGTTTGTTTACTTGTACAAGATGTAAGATAATTAGTGTCTTCTGTTTATAATGTTACGAGTTAGAGTGGCTGTACACAGTGTTCACTTCCTTTAGTAATGCGACTATTATAATTTACTCAGACTAGTTTATGCGTGAGGTCTTATGCCTCTTTTACGGGGTTGTAGGTAGAGACTACGTACTTTAACTTGCTTCGATTATAACACTTTACTGAACTTATTCTTACCACATTATTTAATTTTATGCATGAGCGTGGGTTCGTGTTACTCTCTTTGTTTGGCCTTACCATGTTTTATCGAACATCCGATTCAACACATTTAAGTAGATAATTAATCTATCAACTATTCTTACGTATTTTTCAATACTTAATGTATTTAAAATTCTACTAATGGAATTGACTGGTTTCTCATTTTATCAAGTAATGCCGATATAAATTAATGAAAATATAAAGTAAATGTCCTCACAACAAACTGAATTATCGTGAGGTTTTTTATCGACCTCGAAGTCAGCTAACATTTACTGAGTTTTGTTGGCAGCGTTTATATGGTATTAAATATTTTTTTAAAGTTACGTTGTCACTATAATTCTTCTAAGAGGTGTTCTGTACCGAGACAATTTCAATAAAGATTATATCAGTTTTACATCCAAGGTAAAAATAATCCAATACACTTATTCCGAATTAGTATCTAGACCGTAGCATCGTTAAGCCTGAAATAAAATTTTATGTACTAACCGATAAAATGGTGGTGCTTTTATTAGCTGTATTATATATTAAAATTAATTAAATTTGTAAGCATAATGTAGAGGTAAGTTTTATAATACGTTCAATAAAAAATATTATATACCATTGAGTTATTACTACGTATTAGGGACAACATCTCAACTACCTTGTTTGTAAGACGAATGCTCTCTAACTCACTTGGTCTCACTTGGTCTGGACCTGGCGATTACTAGAACGATACGTTTAAGTGCAATGTTAATTAAACAGTAACATAATACATTTGATGGCATGTTTTAAATAATACAATTTTGCACTCAAAAGTAGTCGCAATATATATCTATACGTAATAATCATCCCACTGACTGAGCTTGCACGCTAACTTGTGCCACATAATCTGATTGAGATGTCTCCTCTAATATGTGCCTACTACGTATTAACTCAATATAATAAACCAAATTTACGTGTAACTTTCTTTAAAGTTATTTATTTCTGAAGCATGAATGTTTCGACATATTAACGAACTCTATTGTATATATTGTAAAATAGATTATTTATTTATTATTTATATTTGAATGCCAAACAATATTTGGAAGATACCTAAACCTGCGTGTATCAAAACCATCAAACTGTCCTCTGATTGTCAATAAAAGAAGCTTTTAAACACATTATGTATTATAACGAAAACCTTCAAACTTGTGTGTTCCAAAATGTACTTATTGCGTGTAACTTTAGCACGTCTGATGGTAACAGGGATAATCTTGAGTAGAAAGTTTCAAAGTCGATGGGATCGCGGTTAACGGCGGTACAATCCAGTTCATACGTTTACTTAAATATTGAGTTTGTATATCTCAAATTTAATACTTCTTGCACGCGCTGCGGCGAACTTCTGAGAAATTGTTGGGTTGATTAGTTTCCATTACCCGTTCGTGGTAAGGAAATCTAATATAGCGTGTTTCCGATATTTCAGAAGTATTTACTCATATACTATATTGCGTGTTATGAATGTACATGCTCATGAACGTTCAAATACATGAGAACGTTTGTTGTGGATAAATATAATATACAATATGAATATCAATTGGTGCCACTACAGAGGTAGTGAATACGACTGTTGAGTATTAGGTCTCGGATTTGACTCTAGAGTCGGTTTTATCGGGATTTTCTCTGTATATATTCTCAGTAGCAGCAGTGGAACTGTGACGTAGAAGGTAACACACTCGCCCCTGTTACGTGAAATCCAAAAGCCATGGCTGGTTAAATGTAGGGGAAATATACCTCTACCTCCTCTTTCGAGAATATAGATTTGAGAGGAGAGGAGTGAGACAGGGAGATGTAATATCTCCAAAATTGTTCACCAACGCGCTTGAGGATGTTTTTAAAACACTGGACTGGACTGGACGGGGAATCAATGTGAATGGTGAATCCATCTCACACCTACGGTTCGCCGATAACATCGTCATTATAGCAGAGATGCTGGAACAGCTTTGTGGGATGCTGCACTGCGTAAATGGAGCCTCGCGACGGGTACCCGTCTCGGCATGAACTTGGATAAAACCAAGATTATTTTTAATAGACATGTTATGCCGAGGCCGATTCACGTCGATGGGTTGATGCTCGAAGTAGTTCAAGAGTATGTCTACCTTGGACAAGTGATTTAACTTGGTAGGAACAACTTCGAGAAAGAAATTGACAGGAGAATCCAGTTAGGGTGGGCAGCGTTTCGTAAGCTTCGTCAGGTTTTCTCATCGCCTTTACCGCAATGCTTGAAGACCAAAGTGTTTGCGTCCTACCTGTTATGTCCTACCTGTTATGTCCTACCTGTTATGACCTACAGTTCCGAAACGTTGACACTCACGGTAGGGCTAGTCCAAAAATTTGAAGTCACCCAGCAGGCTATGGAACGAGCTATACTTGGAGTCTCTTTGAGGGATAAGCTTAGAAATGAGGTTATCCGTCAAAGAACCAAAGTTACCGATATAGCTCACAGAATAAGCAAGCTGAAGTGGCAATGGGCTGGCCATATCCGTAGAAGGACCGATGGCCGTTGGAACAAGCGAGTCGTAGAGTAGACACCGCGACTCGGTAAACGTAAGGTAGGACGCTCCCCGGCCAGGTGGACCGATGACCTGAAAAAGGTACCTGGGTCAAACTGGATGCGGAAGGCGGAAGACCGGATGTTGTGGCGTAAAATGGGAGAGGCCTATATTCAGCAGTGGACTGCGGTGGGCCGATAGATTGATTGATTGATAGATTTGAGAAAAATTCCACCAGGTTCCTTTACTACTGCTTAACCTATTGGCTGTCAGAGAATTTCAACAATTGTCAGGTCAAAGTAGTTATTTATATTTCTTTGAATTTTCACTGGACGATTGGCGTAGTGTTTTAAGTCGCCTTGCCGCTCGCGAGTATTGTGGATCTGATTGTGTGTTTCATCGGGATAAAAATTATGTGATTCATAAATTGTTTTCCGAGATTGGCTGTTCTTTGTATCCGTTGTCTGAATGTTTGTAAAGTAACCCGAACCACAGGCAATATTCCTAGTGCGGGAGTAAACTTAAAAAAGAAATAAAAGTAAAGTTTGTGTCTACGCCATATAACATTCGTCCAGCAGTATTCAAAATGTAAGACCAAGTAAAAAAACAATCTAAAGTTGAAATGAAAAGATAGTCGTGAAATGTTAAAAGTAAAGCAACATGCTACATCTATAAAATTAGTTTCATTTCGACGTGCAAAATTTAAATAAAACAAATTGCAGAAAATGTTGCATATATTTTCTACGTTTAGTCTTTTTACGACGAAATTCTGACGCTCAGAAAATATATGCATGTTTCTAAAATATTATTATTCTTTGCTCTTAGTAATTACATGGTGATCTTTTTATAAATCTTTTGTAATACAGCTAAGAGCAACTATATTAATGTAGTTAATAAATCAATCTAATTGTCTGGAAGCAAATACTAGCCAAACATTTACACAATAAACAGAACCTCCAGTCGCCAAGTTGTAATTACTTCGTGAGAAATGTTAGGGTCATCGTCCACTTATTACGTCAGTGACGGGGAAAATGCGTTTGGCGAATAAACCCCATGCCCATCTATCTTCAAAAACATAAAAGTATCGATAGCTTTCGTCCTTGTGGGTGTGACACGAGGAGTGAAGATATATGATAGCATAGATTATTCATGTTTCACGTGGGAAGGGCGTCGAGTCGATCATGTCAGACAAACGTGCAATCAGTATGCGAGCGTAATGCCTTCGACAAGTGTTCTGTGAAGACGTGGGATACATCATATGTATTGGAGGTACAGTCTGGCTTTGTGTTTAGAATTGAACCTCGCTTCTGAGTAATACTGAACTAACACATACTCAATACTTACTATAATTATTTTAAAATGGTTTACACTTCATATTACATATAAGTACGTGTTAAAAGATATTTCCTTAAACTTATGGCTGTTAAAGGTATAAACTTTTAGTGGTAGAAGGGTAAAATTATTCCACCGAAAAGGTAACAACGATAAAAGCAATTTTCTCTGTAACAAAGGCCTTACATTCTTATATACAGTAATAAGCGTAGGCAATAAGAATTCATCAAGTATATGTGTATTTATTATATACATTTACTCATAATAATAATAATAGGTACTCGACAAAGAAGCGAAAGCTGTATACAAGTAGACGTATCTACTGTCGTCGCTTAGTAACAAGAAATGTAAGATTTCCGTTGAGTCACGGTTCCTTAATACTACGTACTGCTTTCTACGTATAGAGTTGCCTAATGACTTTTGTATATTCTACTTGAGAGTTTGTCGATATGGCTATGTAGTAGCATCATTCTTGTATATAATATAATGTAGGTACTGATACAATAATCCACTACAGATGTTATTGAAAGAAGCCGTAACCGTTGCCTTGGCAACTAATATCTGTAATATTAATCTCGGGAACATGAGAATAATGAGTGTTGGACGACGAAATATTATTGCAATTTTCCACCCATATATAGATTTGCTACAATCCTGGTATATTTTGCTTCACTATTTCTCATGACGAGCGTTTTGCATTATAAAACACCCGAATCCGAGTTAATAACATAAATTCGGTGCTTTCATTTAATAGGTATTATTACATTTGAGTATTTATCTATAGAAACCATTGACATGATTCTATTCAAACGCACACCTGACTACCAATATTAACAACTGCAATAATGCTTTCAGTTTATTATAACATAGCAAGAGTTGTCAATAAACCTTCGCCTAAATAAACTTAATCTATTTTAAACAAAAATTATCTACTTACCCTAAATCTTTCCTCATATAAAATTTAATACATTTTAAACAAATATAATCTACCTTAATGGATAACATTAGTAACGGTATTGATCTCTTGAGGATTTTAACGTACCAGTTCGCTTCCATAGACATTAATTCGAATAATTAATCAAGAAGCAAAAGTTGTTTGGGTAAAAGGATTGGATGGTATTATTATTATTAACGTTATAATGTTAAATAAAGTTGAACGAAGAACGAGAAGTACTTCTGGAAATAGGAATGAAATATCTATTAAAATCTTCGTGCTACGCTCATAATTCTACTAAAAATATATGCGATGAAAATGTCAAAATAATAGAGCACCTTTTTTAAGTAGGTACACATTTATTATACCACCGATAAAACTCAACAGCAGTCTCGTCACAAAAACATAAAGTACGGTTATATTGCATTATCATAAATATTTCGCATACTTTCTTCAGCAGGCAAAGCTTGCCGCGTTACAATATAAAAAGCCATAGCTCTAACTCATAATTTTCTTGAATATTTGAACACATTCGAATTTTAAATATTTATAAAGATTGTTACTTTTCATGACAACAAATTCAAATGATTCTTTTGGACTTGTATTCGAAATTGGAAAACGTTATTCAAAATATTTACGCCCGTTTTTTAATGGATACTTAAACCATACTCCGATTGTGGGACATAGCCCAATTAGTGTATATAAAATATGTGAACCTTTTAATTCAGATTGAACAATATTCCAAAAATGAAATTAATAATGAATGCATTTGTTATTCCACTGAATAATTAAGTGACCACATGTTTAAACAGTTGTGAAATATACACATAACGTAAAGATGTCATGTGTATATTTAACATAATATATAAAATGAACGTTAATATGCAGATGGCATGTACTTTGGCGTACAGAATAAAAAATATACATACAATTTTCTATAGTTTGTCCTCTTAGTTCATACCAACAAGACATTTTTATTACAAGTATACATTGCGCTATATTCTTCTTTTCGTTTCACAGTGTAACTTGCATTCTTGTTCAGACATAAATCTGTTTTCGTTGCCTCCACAGCCCGAGTAGAACATTCGCATGCATTGTCGTCGCTCTATGTCGAAGAACCATACCATAACCATACGTGTACATGGCCCTTTCAATGGTACTTGGTAACAATAGTACGGCGCATTCTTTAAACTTGAAGGGAAGGGACCGTCTACGGGGCCTGTGGGTACGAAATAAATATTGTGAATTTCTTATGGCCTTATTTTGTCATAGATATTCATAACAAACTGTATAAGACTGTCATAATCCTTTTATATCCCTGAAGAGATCGCCAAAGTGTATCACACGCATGTTACGCGTATACGTAGCTCATACGTAATAAGTTGCGATCCTAATGTCAATAGCCGCGCGCTGTGTTGCTGCTGAGACATTTAAAATAGAAAATCCAAGTAAGTAAAACTTGTAATCAACACCCGCAAAGCAAGCCCGAGTATCCTCATTATAGATAATGCAACAACCAGATCAATAAAAGCTATGTGTGTATACAAACAACAGCTTCCTCGGTATATATATTTTCATGAAACCTACAATAATCCATTTGCATTTCAATACCGCACAATTTGCCATAAGCTAAAACCAATATATCTTCAATAATACGAATATAAAGATCCGAACCGCATTCATGAAATTAATATATGCCCGAGTTGATTCAGGAATTGTGGTTGTGAAGTTTCACATCTCTGTGCCCTATATTTCCAAGAGAGAATTTGAATTTTCATCTTTCGTTGAATAAATTCAAATTGCATACGAGGCTATTGTTAAACAATTGTGTGTATTAAGTGTGATTCCAGTAGTTGGCTTGTTTAACATTAAAATGACGAATAATTATTCTAACTAAATGACGCGGCAATGCGCAAAACAAATAAAATAATGTTCTGCGGTTGGTAATGAATGATACGGCAATCATGATGTACACCAATAAGTGTGATTAATGCACACCAATAAGTGTGATATAGTGACAAATATTGTGAAATGGAAATATGAAATGTTTACTTACGTCCATCCCTCACATAGTCATGTAAGTATCTGCGATATTTTCCGACCGTACTGTGTTCAAGGGTAATGAATAACAAACAAAATAATGTATATATCGCTCGCATTGTTCAATCTAATTTCTTCTTCGGCTATCACGTGGTACGAACATGGCGCGATGCAATCAAATACAGACACAATTAGGGTCATCACCTCTCCATTTTGAATCGTATCTAAATTTAAAGTATGTCAACAGGCTTGACCGAAATTTACCGGTTATCCCGTAAGGGACCGATGGGTTGGCACAACGTTCAATGAACACGACATTTGACCTTTGTTCCACCACTCTTATTAAAAGAACGGACAAAGTTTTCTCAAAATATTTTTGATGTCGGAAATTTTGAACAGGATATGTATTACGAAAGATCTTCTAACTTCAATTTCCACAAATTTGTTTAGTAAAATAGAGACTGGAGAATCAACATTTTCTTGTACTTTGATTTGTAGATGATTACAAAGACATATTTTAATAAATATTATTTGAGAAACCGCACAGCCCTGCACGCAATCAGAAACAATCAACCGTTATATTGATGTAGCCAGTTTTATTGCCACAATCTGTATGAATTTTATATAACGGGAAGATTGCTCTTTTATTGTGTGCTGTATTTGCACAACTTGCATACAAAACTGTTCAATCAGCAATTCTAGTATCAATTTATCTCTTCAGAGCTTAGACTGAAAATTCAACAAGTTTTCAAGCGTAGTCTTTTCCAACGAGTTTCTTAGTCAAAGGTAAGGTTCCATCTTTAGTCATAACGCTATCCACGATCTGGCCGGAATCATTTCGCCGCACGTTCTCAGCGTTGCAACAGATTGACCTGGTAAATTCAAACTACACAAGGTTATACACACGATATTCTGCCACACTAAGTTTCCGATCTAATTTCCGTAGATGTAGCGAACGGATTAACTGTAGTTCTGAAATTATCACAATAAAAGTGTGTTATTTATTACGCTTTTGTGGACTAAATACATACAGAGTATCTATGTGACTCTCAAAAGGTTTTTGACTTGCATCGTGTTATTTTCACCAAAAGAAAGAGCATCTATAAGCTAGAAAGAGGCGGAGAAGAAATCGAAACAGGAGTACAAGGAAATCGCTCCTTGTTGCGGTGTTATAAAGTATGTAACGTAGCTGTTTCTATTTTTGTAAACTTCTGTTAAGCTTGGATATCCAGCATTCTATGTTTGGATTATGTTTAAGGACCTAACAGATCTGTAAATAAAATATATACATAGCACATTAGCATTACGTAAAGCGATATTAATAAATTCAATAGAACTTGAATTATCCAGCAATATAATTATGGATTACCGTTGATTGATCTTTACCGAAATTAATTATTCGAAAATCCGTACATCACGGGCAAGTTCGAAATGCTCAACAAAATGTCGGATGGAATGTCAACCAAATAGGGACGAACCACGGAGAGCGTTGATTAAACTGAATTCAAACATTACAGTTGAAAATTAGCCCGAGCGAACGGACACAATATGCGAATATGGAATTACCGTAAAAGGTTTATTTCACAAATTGGACGTTAAAACAATGGTATGTCATGAAAATATAGACATAAATCCGATCTACGTCCGTAAACGCAAAGCTCGAATTACCGATTACCGTGAAATATGTTACCCAATACCCAATGGAATACGATATCACGCCATATTGGAATGTACATACTTATATAATATTAATAAAATTTAAATTATATTTGGTGAAGTGCTTTATGTGGTGGGTCCGCTGCTACCAATGCGTCGAATGATGCGGGTTTGATTTTCACAGGAATCATAAATTTGAGTGATTTATGTAGAATATAATTATATTTATTGCACGATTCTCCCGTGACAATGTATTATGGTGATGCCAAATTTCACTATTATAAAACAAGATGATAAAATATACATATATGAATTGAACAAAATAATTCACGCATTAATTAATGTTTAGGTAGGCATGCATGTTTATTATACCAATTGTAACAGAGATATTGCCAAATATTAATGTGCCCAAAAGTCGACATGGATATCTTGTATACTATAGACTAATGTGAATATTTATATATTAGTCAATAGTATAGTTCTTGCAACTCACGAAGGCGAGCGGACTTTATTTGTGGTAAACGCGTATATATGTATGAATATGTGTGTGTGTAAGTGTGGCTCGCAACTGACCGCGTGTGTGCGTGTTTGACAGATCAAACACGCACACTACCGCACTGTGCATGTACACGTTCAACTACAAGTAAAGCCCGCTTGCCTTCGTGGGTTGCTAGAACTTATACAATAATTAGTAACACATAATTTTCTAGCTACAACTCCAACCGCCGCGCTCAGAGACATTTGATCTTTATTAAGGACTAGCTATTGCCTGCGGCTTCGCTCGCGTTAATTTAGAATTTGACAATCAATTCGGGTTGTACTTGTAATAATATAATTCAATCATGATTCGAAAGACACGTGGCGCCATCTATTATCATAAGAACGTTATTGTTGTTTTCCTCGGAAAAAGTAATTTTTTTCGGGATGAAAGGTAGCCTATGTCCATTTCTGTACACCTGTCAACTTATATACAAAATTTCAGGATGATCGGTTCCGTGGTTTAGGCGTGAAAAGGTAACAAACAAAAAAACAAACTTATTTTCGCTTTTATAATATTAGTTAGGATAGTTAGGATAGGATAACTACCTAAAATATTTAGAAGTAAATTAATCGTCAAGTTTCTGAAAAAGTAACAATCCATTTATTTACACACGATAGTTATTTACCGATACTAATGCGATAGTACAAGAACATATCGATAACATCAATACGATGGATGTCACAAAAACAGGCAACAAACAAGGCAAGATATCCACCATGTCGTTTATCAAGGGTAAAATGTTCAACAATTAATCAATAAGACAGCGGGATCTGAGTGCTTCGGTCGCCATGACACCGGGCATTTTATCTAAAATAAAATGTACAAGCAAATCAAATTATAACACTGATTGAGAGTTCAAACGAATGTAGTGATTAAAAGTTTTCTAGAATGATGCATACTATATTTTACTTCACCCGCATTACCTGAAGTTGAAGGAAAAATATTTCGCAGTTTATGAATAAATGTAGTTGTCGACCACCGCCTACGTAAGAACGGCCAAGCCCTTTTGAGATCAAAAGACCTTACTTTATTAAATCTCATTTCTTGTATATTTGATGCAGACCTTGTTCCACTTACATACATATTTTTGAAGACTTTCTTCGACTACCTTCATTATAAATAATTTTGGCTGTGGCAAGTTTATGACCATGTAATCTATATTATTATCTGTGGTTGCATTAATCGGCTTGGATATGGTAGTGCTTAAACTAGGTACATACATAGTTGAAGTTAAACCTCATGTTCACCTGTTTAAAGAAACTGTAGTATTCGTTGCTATCGACGGCTTTGGAATACTAAATGTCAGATGTCAGAACGATAGCCACTAAAGCACGCACTGATGTTGCGGGTATGATCTCCTGAACGATATAAACAAATAGATGTTGCTGCGTCTACGAGATTTTTTGCGTTCGTTGTTCTAGTGTTTGTAAAATTTCGCCGCACAATAGGCAACCTCCTAAAAAAAAGATTCACTACTAGAAAAGGTTGTATTATCATCACATGATCACAGTCCTTTCTAAAATTGCCTTTACAGACTTATATCACAAAATATAATTAATCTTATTAGTACATTCTAAAACATTGTACCTAATACAAAACAATGTAGGTACCTAATGTCAATTATAGTTGTTGCATTATGTATAGTTATTACGTAAGCACTAATTAGCTAATTGGGGCACGGATTTGCCAAGTATAAGCTAATTGTTGCATCGCATAGCTCTGAGCCCGAACTAGCCAATACGATAAATTTGACTTTAAATCTAATTTGAACGATTGGATTCTTTTGCTCGTAATGTTAAATCGTCGACTATCTAAGTACAATACTTAAATTAGGTACATTCTAATTCATAATTCAAGCAAGCACATTTTAAACTGCTTGCGCAGTACTGGCAGGACTACGCCCCGCTATTACGGCCTTCGCCATATAGGTAAATGTGACAAATCATGTGACAGCAGCTGCCAGTGTGTGTTTTTTTTGTATTCAATTATTTTGTATATAATTTTTCTTGTAAATATCTTTAATAGTGTTATATTTTTATATGAAAAATAATTGTGACGGCATTGGCGATGAGGAAGTGAGATCAAGTCAGCCTACCACATCTCTAAGTAGTCTGGTGCGCTGCCCCCATTGTTCCCAGGCTCGTTTTTTCAAAGGTAAGCGGGCATTGAAAGTACATTTTGGTAAAGTACATAAAAACCAAGATGTACTATCCAACCCCACAATATCATCATCTTGTCCTCCAATGTTCTCTGCTCAAATTCCTTTTTGGCAAAGTCTATCCATTTTAAAAAATTCCGTTCCGGTACTAAAAAGAGTTCCTCGAGGCGCGAGACCTTCAGTGGCCAAAAAATTGGCAGACTGCATAGGTCTTGTCGTGCGGGAGAACTCCAAACCGGCTTGGGAACAATTATTGACTTTCCCTTATAGGATTTTGCATATTGAAAAAGACCAGGCATCGCAAAATTCACTCACTGCACAAATTAAACGCAATTGTTATGTTTCGGCCAAACCACCATTTGATACAAAATTTACTTCCAATAAAAAAAAATACATATATCAATATGTAGAATCAAAATTAAGGGAAGGCGATATCAGGGGCGCGTCTAGGCTTTTATTTAGTAGTGATGTGGTGGCGCCTTGCTCTCCGGACACACTTGCAGGTCTGAAGAGCAAGCATCTAGCGCCGGTTGATGGTCTCTCCTTCCCTGATGCTCCTCACAGGGAGTCAGAAAACCTGATCACTACAGCCAAGGACGTGTTTGCAGAAAGCTTTTCTCTAACAGAGTTGCTAAGCGGCCCGTCCCACTGCCGCTGTGAGAATAGGTTGGTTGGCAAAACAGAATTCGGACAAGCCATTTTCCATGCGTTCACAGCGTGTTTTGCACAGCACTTCTGAATTAACCAGTTTGGGTGCTAAAATTTTCATGGTTAATTCTTCCGTGCTGTGAACCGAGGACAGGAACGCCGGTAAACTAACATCGGAAATTTTGTGAACGCCGAGCCCACCAAAACGAACAGGCAGAGAAGCCTGTAGCCAAGCTCAGTTGTTCAAATCCACATTTAAAATATTTGGCTGTGGGAGAATGGGAATCTGGTCTTTGGCTTCAGGCGCTTCCATCGTCCAATATAGGTATCATGTTGGACGATACCACTTTCCGCCTCGCCACTTGCCTCCGTTTAGGTATTTCGTGTGTTTCTCCGCATTGCTGTCACTGTGGAGCTGTCGATAGCCTCGGACACCATGGACTCTCTTGTAGCAGAAGCGCTGGTCGAATTTCTCGCCATGCTAATCTTAATGACATAATATGTCGTGCTCTTGTCACTGCTGGCGTTCTAGCTGTACTTGAACCCAATGGCTTGGTACGCGACGATGGGAAGAGACCGGACGGAATGTCATTGTTGCTTTGGAAGATGGGCAGGCCTTTGGTGTGGGACGCAACGTGCGTTGACACCCTTGCGCCATCACATCTTCCAAGCATTGAGGGATGTACCGGCGCTGCTGCTGCAACCGCGGAAACCCTCAAACGGCGCTAATATAGTATTTTAGTCGGAAATTACATTTTTGAGCCGTTTGGGGTGGAAACCCTAGGCTCATGGGGTCCGAGCGCTCGTATTTTGTACAGGTAGATCGCAAAACGCCTGATCGACGTTTCGCGTGATCAAAAGGCTGGTCTTTTTTTGGCCCAAAGAATCAGCATTGACATTCAACGTGGCAATGCTGCCAGTCTTCTGGGCACGTTACCAGTTGACAGCGATGCTGAAGAATTCTACGATGCCTAAACCTTTTCTGTAAATATTTAGTAGTATAAATATTTGTGTTTTTGTAATTATGTTACCTTTTTTAATACGTTTGTAGATATATATTAGGTTAATTCGTTTTAAAATTAATAATGTAAATATTTGATAGGTTAATATCTACGTTTTACAAATAAATAAAACTATAGTTAGAACTTTTTTACATCGCAATAGTCGACGATTCAACATTACGAGAAAAACAAGACTGACGTTTCGTATTTTCCTGGAGGGTAAGGCGAAGATGCTCTGTCTTTACTTATACATACTAATATTTTGCCCGGTGGCACCCTGATTGCTAACTGCGATTTATAAGGTACAGTTGCGAGATCTATGTTGCTGGCGAATGATCGTTTCACGACAGAAAATGCCAATAAAAGATAAATTCGTAGCGGGAGATAACATAATGAGCACGCTATGCGCTTGTGTTGACAGAATTTCCCACAATCTAAGTAAAAGGAAAGTAGACATTTTTAACAGCAAAATTTATGGCATTTCTTATTTGATTCTCAATATAAAATTTTGGTATTACTGCAAGAGACACGAATCTATCATTTATTTAGACCAGAACGACATTGTTTAGAATTCATTTAGAACTATGACTTTGTGGCTCCTAAATAAATATCTAAGCTCAAATTTAAAAACAAGAAATCACGCTCTTATAGAAAACCAACCTAAAAAGTATAAAATCTTTATGACCCGGTGCTGAGTCTTGCTAAAAGGACCATTCTTGGTTATGGAACATGGAGTTTTAAGAGGCTTAATCACGTTTTCAAGAATCGTATCTGGAT
Organism: Catocala sponsa; assembly: GCA_963564715.1. Taxonomy (NCBI): domain Eukaryota; kingdom Metazoa; phylum Arthropoda; class Insecta; order Lepidoptera; family Erebidae; genus Catocala; species Catocala sponsa. The sequence continues at coordinate 7,746,133 of OY751337.1, forward strand.
ACACTTGTGCTGATGTTTTGACACCTTTATCACAAAATAATGGTTCAATAGTAAAAAAATCTCGCCAGTAAATATTTTCTGTGGCCTCCCTTTGCATTTAAGAAGTTGTATTGATTTTACCTATTCATTTTTAAATTATCTGTTAAATAATTCGTCTCATATGGGCTGCAAGTAATTTTTTTGCAGGGCAATGCTCTCCCAAAACTTCGGGCCTACCGACTAAAACCACCACGCTGTGCCACCTCGCTGCTTTGTGAGGTGGGTGGGTCACTGGAACTATAACTACTTCAGCCACCCACCCAGCAGGGCCCAATACAGAAAAGGAAAAGGTCTGCGGGCGACGACTCCTGGGCGACGTCTCGGCACAGAGGGCATCGCTCCAACTCAATTGTTGGCGGGCAGGAGATCCCCGTTCTCCCACCCGCGACCTTTACTACGGCGGCATAAGCTCTCACAGCGAGGCGGAACATTGGAGACGGAGAGACCCCCAATGACGGAGCCAGGATCCGCCTCGCTCATACAGGAGCGCGGATCTTAGAATTTCCTGGAGCCGACGGAGGCAAAGCGGCGGACACCATAGCCGCTAAGCTATGGAGTCTGTTCCCTGAGACGGATGATGTAAAGATAACGAGGCCGGTGAAGTGCGCAGAAATGCGCATCACTGGCCTCGATGACTCGGCGTCCGCGGAGGACGTCTCTGGCGCGATTAGCGCCAGAACTGGTTGTGCCGCGGAAACCATAAAGATAGGCTACTAGTTCTAAGTCAACTTTTAAAATACGCGACATGGCTCTAGGTGCTGTATTTATTTCCCGAGATAAAATCTGTTGCTTTCGGACAAGATTTCCTCGAATTCTTTCCGCACTGCTTTGATCGCCTTTTTCGTCCGAGCACTGCGTGGACTGCCAATCTTTTTCAGTGACAAACAGAGCAGGTTTCATTGTACCTATCAATAGCCCGGTACATAAACATTCGACTAATACTAAGCGGATGAAGAGTTTCAAAAATTGCATTTGTATCCATACTTACTTTGTGTAATGCTATCACAGCGATTCGGTTCTCACCCTAACCCACTCCATTTTAATATCCCAAAAATATTTAACACCGATTGGCGCGAAAATGAGAAAACACGATGAATATTCATATAAGAATGACAGATTACAAATTCAAATGTAATATTATATTTTTTTTTTTTAATTGTAACAGTATTTTTGGCCAGACTAAGTATAGCATTATAGGTGAAATCAAGACAAAGAAAGAAAATTTCACTTAGACCATCGATCAATATATGGAACAATCTTTATTGTATACAAATCACTCATGCGTACAACCACAAGGGTAATCCATCACCCTACTTTTACAACTTCTCATTTTCAAAAGTTACACGGCCTTATCATATTTAGCCTTCCTTACTCGATGTCCGTTGCCGACAATTCAAGGGTCATTAATTTTCATTCATATTGTTATAAGGGTCGAACCCTGTTGTAATCGACGGTAAATATTCCATCGGTATGATATTAACTTCAAAAATAATTACATTCTTGGGCGGCCTAAGTTATGGGTCTTATCAGGAATAGGGTTGGTCACTTAATATTTTCGTTATGCTGAAACAGGATTAATATTTCCGAACCGACTAAAGCAACATCGAAAGTATTCTATGCTTTTCAACGTGGTGTTCAAGATCTTAGACACCTTTCTGTTTCTATGAAGTACTTTTGAGACATTACATTAACAGCATTATTGCAGTTTTGTTCACCGTGCAATTTGTGATAAACATAACTATTATATAAATAAATAAATAAATAGCTATATATTACAAAAAACGTACATATGTAGATACATATATCATATGAGCAATCTGGCTTATAAAATACATAATAATATATATTTGTAGGCTATAAATAGCCTTGTGACAATATGGAAAACATGTATTTTCAAATAAAAAGAAACATTGATTTCCGTCCACAGCGTGTAGGTGTACGAGATAACATACGTAAAAATATAAGCAGTTGCAAACCTCCTTCTTATTAATATAAAGATACAAAAGCTCTCCTAAACAAAAGATATCCTAGATCTATCGACTGTTTGAGAGACACCATAAATGTATATTGTATTTCTATCCTTATTTTAAGCTTTATAAATGTACTAAAGAAACAAAAGTAACAAGTACGTAATACAACGGGTATTGGAAACTCGTTGTCATTACTTTTGCGTCACCTCTCTGATGTGAGATGCGGTGAATCCTGTGTACCCGCGCCAAATAGCACACACCGCAGGAGACCTCATTCTGCGGTGAAACTAAGTGGTTTACGAAAATCGTAATTACTATTCTGTTATAGCAATCTTCTGACGTGTAATTACAACATTTCATACCAATTAAGTCGTTACCCAGTGTCCCATTTAAGGCAGCACCTCGAATAGGACACTTAATTACTCGCAGAACTAATCACCAAATTTGCTATAAACATATATATAGAATATATATGTACACCAACATAAACACACACTTTGGATTTCAAAGTTATATCTATCAGCTAAGTTCCACAAGTTTAATGTCACTTCAAACTCTGGTTATTAGACGAGTAATACAGGCACATGTCATATGCATGTACTAATATAACAAAGTTCTGTATAGTATAGAGATAATATTTGAAACCCCAAGGGTATCCTTTGCAAATATCGTATATTCAACGGATAGATAATATGTATCTGTTTAAACTCGATCACGTGGAAAACTGATAAGCAACATTTGTATCAATAATTGTAAAGATGTATGGTAGCGGCATAATGTATCATGTGATGACTTTCAGAGAATAGTATATGAAAATAATTAGTCACTATTGCTTGAAAACATCTAATACTGCTGTACCAGCAACAAGATAGCAATAGTAAAACATGCTTACAAAAGCTTTGGCGACCGATTATCATGGCGAGAATGCTTATTTGTTATCATGCAGACCAAAAAATCTATATCGACTATAACCAGAATAATCATTAAAATCAAATACGATGAGACATTACTAATTAGCACAGTTGCTTGGTTTTGCCCTTTTCTCAGAAAGTAACAAGTTAGACGTTTAGTAGCCTTCCATGCCGGCTAACTGAGTTGGAAAACTATAAAAATCTTCTAGATTTTGTTAGCTGTTTGCAAATTAATCGCCTTACGTAAAGTAATATGCGAGGTTTTGGACCACACAGAAAGTCTGTTATGAAAGACGAATGATTAAACCTTACATGAATGTAAGGCAAGCCATGGAAATGTATAAACAAAGTTATTGATTGATTAACGTTGCGGTCGATGTGCCTGTCGATCACGATTAACCTACATACGTTATTTCCACGTACGAAGATAAGGGTAAACGGAAATGACCAATACGTACTAATTTGTTGCAAAGGTGTGGCTCACTGGAAGCGGCGATATATTTTCGTAGAAATATTTTCTTTTTCTGAGAAATTATTCCTATTACGTACAATCGTTTGGCTTGATATAGGGAATAATTGAAATTGAAGGACGCAGCTGTGGAAGTGGTTGTTGTGCCAAATACGAACACTGATTATAGCGTTTGACTTTTATGGTATGCCATACGAAAAATAAGTTTATCTACTTTAATAGTAATAAGGCGTGTCTAGAATCATAATGCAAAGAGTTAAACATTGCTTGTTTATATGTAGGGATATATTTGGAGCTATGCAACCGATTCTATAAATTCTTTCACTAATTACTATTACTTGTAACTCTTAAATAAAGACTTTCTTGGTAATTGAAGAAATTGTTACATGTTTATGTGTGCGGTAGTAAATAACATAGCCTTTGTTTAATCACATACCATGCGAGTAATGCTGTAAGTATATATAATTTATTCGCAGCCAGCTATTTTATATGTAAATATGTTTAAAGTATGCGTAGTTTTGGCAAAAACTGTGTGAGCATTAATTTAACAAAGTGGCGTCAGTTTACACAAACTATGAGTAGCGTACATGAAATAATTTTACTAAATACAGTCAACATTTTCATGCAGTTATTTCGGACGATAAGCCGGTTGCTAGTAATATTGTAGTGTGCATTTGTAAGAAGTAAAAAAATGTATATAGCTAAAATCGGTCAACGATGATTCGTTGTGGTGATCCGGAAATGGATGCCAAAAAACAAGTTAACTCGACAACTTCATCAAAGTGCATTAATGAAATTGACAAGTTGTCGTACAGACTTACCTAATAGCTCAGATCAAAATACCAACTCCATATGCAAATTGCCAACCAAATTTTTGAGACCGCAAAGCTACCCTTTTATATAATGACAGTGTTATACATAAACCTGGCAAGTTGTCAGATAATTTAATAACGAGCGGGGATGGCCAGCGGCGATGCTCGTAAAAGCAACAAGGTATGAAACTATTACTAACAGTCGAGCATTTGTCACTGAGTAATTTTTGAAGTGTAACGTAAAATTTGTAACACCTTTTAATTGACACAAAATGCTAATATTTTCCTTACAGCAAAAATATTCCATAAGTAACAGTAGCTTTGATTTATTATGCTCTTTACTTAGTCGCTTTGTTTAGATATTCATCACAAATTCGTTTGTTTAGAAGTACTTTAGTTAAGGTATCATTTCTTATACTGTAGCAGATATTTCGTTATTGTCACAATATGTCGTTGGCTGTGCCATCGAAATATCAACTTACCTATATTTCATTTTCAAACGCAAATATGTCCTATCGGGCGCGTAGCGTTAATTAATTGCTACAAAAGGTTCCTGTATAATGAACATTCCTTCGCAAACCGCAGCTGCGAGCATGACATTGTATAACCACATTCATCATTATATCGATCAAACCGCACTACACGCTCTACGTCGTATGTTACATTATTGTGCATTGACGTACACCACACTGATTGACACAATTATTATTATTATATTTCTCTTATCACAGCTATTTTCTAACATATATAAGGAAAATATCTGGCCCTTTGGGAGGCTTACACGGAGACATAGGTCCAACGTGAAGAGGCCCTTCGAGAGTTTTAATCAAAGGTGGGATGGAACAACTACAGCGGCACTAGCCGTAGGCGTAGGTATTATTACTATGTATGGATTCTAATATATGGGCCGTGGGTATGTGTGTTTGATGGAGCGGTATATTGGTAACTGTGGATGAAAAACGACGTCTGCCCTAAATACTCTAATAGCATCAATGCAATGGGCAGACGGCGACTCGCCAACTCACTAGATGTACCCTCTGAATAGCCACCATAGGCATACATGCCAGCAGCAGAGGGCAACACAGGTGCGAGTAGCTAGGGGTATTGAGCGGTGCGCCGCCGGTTTCACCATCACAGGTCTGGTGACAACGGAGACCCGGAGCGGGTTTCCCCGTAGTTATGCCCTTGAAAATGACACTTCCACCACCAAGCATATATGTAGCTCTAGCGGCCCCCTTCTGACCGGCCGACAAAGGCAATCCAGACTTGAGATTCCTACAGGCGCTCTTGTAGTTCCGCCCCAGCCAACCAGTAACAGCAAGCAGGGGACGAGGCCCTTACCGTCTCTCTGAGGCATTCAGGACCACAGTGTCGCCACTCACATTCAGCTCGCCACTAGTTGCCCTGCGGTTTTATTATTATTATTACTAGCTTTATTTATTTAAGTTAGATTTCAATACAATAATTGAATTAGTAATTACGTTTTAGAGCAGTTTTTAGTGGAAGCACTAAGTTCATCAATCAGGAATCAAAGAATCAGGTTTGTTATTCAATATAGTAATACTGCCAGTCTTCTGGGCAATTCACCAGTCGACAGCGATAGCTAACGAATTATACAACGCTGCTTAAACCAGCCATTGTATATATTTATTTAACATCACATAATTTGTATAATTCTTTTTTACTTTTTTTACTTATAAGTTAGGTTTCTTTAGTTGTATGTAATGATAGGTGCCTCTGTACATTATTTAATTTTCTATTCATGGTAAACTTGTCAAATATCAAGTAATTTTGATATATCGAAATATGCCGAATGCCTTGTGTATTCAAGTGTGATAATATATATAAAATTTACTTTGATCAGTTCCGTTGGCCTGATTTTCGCTTCCTTTACGTGGTTTCTTCTAGTGGTTTTGAACTTCAAAGGTATCAAATATTTGAGGAAGAGTATCGCAAAAGTAAACAATTCGAGTTTAATCAAATATGTTACATCTTTTTATAAGTATTGCTGCTCGGGTACATGTAACTTCTTTCACATCTTGAGGTATATTTATTCAAATCATGTTATTTAAATATTTACACATTTTTCGTTTATCTTTTCTAGTTCTTTGATTCAGTGGAAAAAGCGTGTGTCTATTACTGCTGTCTTAATTTATATTTTAATATTCAGCAAGACAAGTAAAGAAAAATGGAAAGTACTACATAAAAAAATGGTAAAATGACTGCATCTCATTTTAGACCAGATTTAGGCCAGACTCGTCACTAATTACAAAGGAGAAAAACACACTATACCTATGTACGTTCGTCATCCGAGGAGTAATATTTACACAATATAGTACAAATTAATGAGATATATTATGTGTTCTTGATGCGGTAGAAGAAAATAGCTCACGTTAATGGATCGAAATCGTGACCAAAATCAGTAAGACGAGCGGTACAAATCAAGATAATATTATATGGGTATAATGCGCGAATTGATTGCGTAGCGAGACTTTGTTAAATTAATCAGGTCCTTAGATTATTGTGTTATAAAGATAAAAAATTAATATACATAAAAATGGCAAGTGACGCTATATGTACCAATGGTTAGAATGCGTCGGTGGTGCAGCGGTAGTGAACGCGACTGCTTGAGTTCATGTCGCTTCTATTCCCTGGGCGGGGCAGTCTTATAGTGCATTTCCTTTAGTAAACTATCAGAACTATTAATTCGTCTGTTAAACGGCAATTGGCTTGCACCCTACTATATAGAACCTAAAACCATAACTGGCAAAATTGGAGAGTGACACACCTCAGCAAACTTACTAGGTTTGGAACCATGTACGATCATGTACTAATTACAGTAACTCTCCGTAGCGGCATTTTGTGCCTAATTTCTTGCGTAATAACATTTGTTTATGTTAAAAGCACGCTACTTATTTCATTATAGTGTTGGTATACAATAAGCCTTTGTGGGCGTATGAAGCTGCAGGATGCCAAAGTAGCCTCATAACATTTAGAGGTCGGTTTAATCTTAGCATAGAATACTTTAAGACGCGAATACTAATTTTCAGACTATTTAGGTAGGTTACATTAAGTAAGCTTAATGTAACCTGGATCCTTGGAGATTAGAAAGCTGCAATTAAAATGCGTTTGTATATTATATTATTATTATTATAATTGCCTCCGTGGCGCAGCGGTAGTGAATGCGACTGCTGTGCATGAGGTCTCGGGTTCGAATCCCGGGTCGGGCCAACAAAAAATTATTAGGATTTTCGGTTAAGAAATCTCAATAGCAGCCCGGAGTTAGGAAGTTGGCGGTGTTAGACACCCCCGTGCCTCGGAAAGCATGTAAAGCCGTTGGTCCTGCGCCCGGTCTTTTTCCGGTCGTGTCGGATTACCGTCCCATCGGATCATGAGAGTTAGGGAACAGAGAGTGCACTTGTGTTTGGGCACACTTGTGCACTATAATATCTCCTGCGCAGATGGCCAGTCTCCGTTAAGACTGGCCGCCGTGGCCGAAATTCGGTCTGGAGGACATTATATTATACTATATACAATTACCACTAGTAACAAATTCATCATAATTAGGTCATGAATTTAACATAAATATGGCCTACTTGCGTGAATTGTATCCTTTATTCAAAATGAGGAGAAGCCTATGTCCTTATCATTCTGATAAAGTTGGGACCTCTGTTTAGAACAGTCAACTGCATCACAGCTTACATTATTCAAATTAAAAGCATTTACCTTGTAATTATATATTGTTACTCGAACTAATGTATCATTTAAAATGCAAAGCATTGTATGAAGTACGATTTAATTAAAAACAAGGATGTCATCAGGTGGAGAATAACTATGAAGTCAAGGTTGTCTGTGTGTCCCAATTGTCTTTTATTTATCTGAGACAACCCAACCTACTACTTCTAGTATAGGCGGTTCTCGAAAAATATGTTTATCTTACCACATTTAATATATTTTCTAGAACTGATAAAAATGATTGTTTGTTATTTATATTCATGGCTTTAGAGTACTATAAATAAGGTCTCTACTGTAATGTCTCCAGACGTCACACCTAAAGACGTTTATGACAATTAGGACAGTAGTAATGGATTATGAAAACCGCATTCTGTGCGGACAGTGATTTGTTTCCGGATAAGTAACCCGTTGTTATGATGAATTTACAAAATGTTGTATTAATAGTTTAATTTATTAAAAACAATGTGCTTAAAATAGATTTTTTATATTATGTAATATTTATGAAATTATAATAAATAATACATCGATTGATGGAAATAAATAAAATGTATAAAGTATAACGATCCACATTTATTTTAACGTTATTATATGAACGGTGATTTAGGTTTTACATTACGAATATTACGAATTTCACAGTTGATCAGTGGACCCGAATTAACAGTGACTAATGTTTTGCCTAATAAAATAGTTTTATCAAGATAACTTCTGATTACCATAAAAATACAAAAATGAAATACAAATCATTCGCGGTTCATAAATTCCAAATTTACCCAGAGTTTTACCCTGACATTCTAGAAAATTCCTAAGGTTTGTAGTGGAGCTAAATGCTTTCAAACCTAAGGCCATTTAGCTATATAACGACTTCATATATCAAGGAATGTGAAGTTTTGGCTCACATTCGTGCAAAGTTTTTATTGTATGTGGCCGTTTTCATTCTTCCATTGTTATTTTAAAGTCGACGATGCCGCGACGGTGATAGGAGTTTGCCAAATAACTATCTCATTTCCCGCTCTAAAATAATTTAGGATTGAAAATGTCTTTACACAAACAACTCATAAAAAGTTGAGTGCAAGCGAATTAAAAAATAGTTTACGTTAGATAGTTGATATTACATACTTTTCGTATCAACGATATAATATGACAATAGTTTATGGAAGCGGTTGCTTTGCTAGTGGAAACTATCGGTAACGAAAAGGATTTATAAACATCGAAAGCACAAACACGTTGGATATAAAAAACTGACTATCTATGGTCCGCACGAATTTTGATGTTCAAATATTCGTTTCACACGAAAATCATACCTACGTATTTTATTTACTTTATTTTATATGACAACAGATCATAATTGCAAATAACAAACTGATGTATCAACCAAACGACTCAATACATATTTTAGTCTATTTATAGCAGTTTAACTTATCGAATATCTTAAAGTAATATTTATTAGGTTGCATTGAACTAAATTACATATTATACTTATCGATGTTTTGTTAAACTGTGTAGCAAAGTATTACTTTTTGAAATTTCTACATAAAGTTTCAGATAGTCTTTGTTATAACAGCACTCAGGTCAAGGATAATAACCGACACGATACGATAACAGGAGCACAGTACTCAATGTGGACGTATGCCGGAAAAGTCATATACAATTGAGCGCCTGGGCACCACGATAAGCTGTTACGAGCAAATTACAGACTAAACTACACTGGGTTTCGAGAGAACTTTAACAATAGATATATATTGTAACTTGATGTCGCTAAAATGGAAGCTGATAACTATTAAGTACCTTTTTGTGTGGCTTACATAATAAAACGTTTATGTTTTACTGGCTCTTAACTCAAAGAACAATAATGTTAATATTATGCCTTTAATGTATATTCAGAAAGTTTGAAGCGAATTGAGAAAATAAATCCATTAATTATAGACTAGTTTATATAAACCAAGCAATACGAGTATACCAATTCGATTAACAGGTATTAAAACAAAAGGAAACATACATCTGAGTGACGATAGCGGGTAGATTTGTAATTTCCCGCGAGGGCACATACGGCTACATTAAATTTTCTCACCTAGTCTAGGAATTTCACGTTTATTTGTTGACCGTATCATGGGAATGCTTGTAATTTGTTAACGAATATTTCTCTGGCATGTAGTTTCGTATAAAATAATTAAAATACTGTGGTTTCCAGAAAAAGTCATGACACATTAAGATGGTCTGGGAACAGATCTTGTTGATAAAATATGAAGTCTATTACTGAACAAGGCTTTCTCTTAAAGCATAAAATTTATCTACTGCCTTCTTGGCAGCCAACCTATTGCAGAAGTGATAAATGAAATCATTTTGGTTTTTACCTTTTTTGTGACCCCTTTTCTCTACATGTATTTATGTGATTCTTGTTCAACAATTCAGAAAATGCAACGTTATTTAAGAGATTTATTTATATTTCGTTTAAAAGTTTATTATGACAAACATGTTTTATCAATAATCTATAACAATTATTTTTATTCAATATGTGTTAAAAGTTAGATTGTTTGTTGTACTTTCAGTTTTTTTTTTCGATTTACTACAGTTACATGATGGTTGCTGTTTTTAGACATTTAGGCCAAGTACGTACCTGATCTAACGGCAGGCAATTTTATATTAAATTTTTTGTGCATAGCAATTTTCCATTAAAATGGTTGAATAAAACGTAAGAATATCGATAAAGTTGAGTTATGAAGAACACAACTTTCTCCATATTCTCACATTTGAACTGTCAAGTCTTTGAATACCAGACTTAATTAAAAATCAATTGTGTCTGGCCGTCTGTGTGCCGCTACGACTATACAGGTTAACGTAACAGTTCTTATACACTCGTGATTTCTACTACATTTCTGCGACACTGAAATTGTATCAACAAACCAATACAAAAGGATATTTTCAGCCGTTATATATCCACAGTTGGACACGGGCTTCCCACATTAATTTCGCCAACTGTTTACATCCATCGATCCCCTGTCAGATCGTCGATCCATCTACAATCGTGCACCACTCAAGAACCTTAGCCATAAAAAACCCATGTGAAATCATCCGTAAGAAACCGTTTCATTGTGCATTTTTTCAACGAAACACTTTTAACTTACACAAACTTTATGCAAATGTCCCTCGTAGGAGCAATCTCTGACTTTAAAAGCGAGTTATTTTAAACGCTTCAGAGCTGTGTTGTTGTTACGACATACATAATTGCAATTATGCAGCAGTTACAGTAATAATGTTTGCGAGTCATGATTAAAGCCAGCGAGCGTTCAGTGCAGAAAATCACGTTTGAAGAGTACCGATTCAGAATGCAAATCTGTATAATCACTTTGGATGGAATGTCAATTGGATTATTCTATAAGCGGATCGTGATTATCAAAGTACAGGTGAATTATTGACAATCAGGGGCGGCTGATGAGCATGTGGTCTCGGGTTTAATTCTCGGGTCCGGCAAAGTGTTATTGGGTTTTACTAGGTATCTAGAATATCTCTCACCTCTACCTACCTATCGGGGATGAAAGCGTGAGACTATGTATGTATTAATTTATACTTATACTCTTTATACATCACCCGATGCTCTACCTATAAGATCATATAGAAACGTATCATGATTTCAAGACATCAGACATCTAGTTTATAAACATTCTCGTTTTCTTTAGAAATTGATTATTCAACGCACTGAGGACAAACATCTTGGATCTATTTTATTAATCTTAAGTCCATAAAGATATTCAGCGCCTTGTTACCCAGTAAGAACGATATTTTGTTTATATCAAGATTGTAGTGGCACTTAAATTAGGAAAATAATACATATAATTACGACGACATAGATACTTACTAGTAAATATATATATTGTATACTCGTAAGTATCTATATAGTCGTATATAGGATACGAGCAAACTACAGAGATAAGACTACAGTCTAACATTTTTATAATAACGCGGTATACACAGCACGCGGTGCCCGCTAAGCGTACCGAAATGATTTCACCTTGCGTCAAAACATGCTAGACCGAGTTTCGCTGGTATTTCATTTCGGTGCAGTTCAGCTTTCTGTTTAGTATTTCTTTTTAGTTATACTTTCTAGTTTTTATTTGAAACGGTACATTGTTTAAACATCGGATATAATTTGTTACCATATGCTTATTCTTATCTTTGTCTACTTTATAAGATTTCATTCAAAATATGTTTTACCTCCATTCCATCATCGTAATAGCTTCCGTTATATTTTTTGTATTAATTTACCCGTAAAAGTAACATCAAAATATATTTCTAACATCCACGTGTAATCACACTAATGTTTAAAATCTAAGCTCTTTTATTCTCGCATTAGATATTTTAGAAAAAAGAAAGTCCGTTGGTGCCCTCACTAACGGACTATCTTTTTAAGGCCCTATAATTTAGTATTCAACTGAAAGATTTGAATATAAGAACGTCTGCGAATTCAATTAGTGAATACTGGGAAATATAATAAAGATTTGATATTAATGTTTGCTGGTCTGTTGAAAATACAAATGCAAAATTAGCGCCATTGCTTATTTATTAATTATGGAATGCTTACATTCTAAATTGGAAATGAGAACGCTGTAAATATATATTTTGTTTTAAATATTATGTTACGCTGTCACAAACATTTGAGCTTCTCTTAATGTAAATTAATAACAACTTGTTACATACATTATATATATACCAATATAATAAAGCTAAAGAGTTTGTTTGTTGGTTGAACGCACTAATCTCAGAAACTACTGGTTCGAAATAAAATTTTTAGTGTTGGATAGCCCATTTATCGACGAAGGCTATAAACTAGATAACATCACGCTACGATCAATAAGAGCGGCGAATCAATGAAAAAATTGGTTGTCTGTAAATTCGGTTTACTGACGATAGTTTAACGAGACAACGTTACAACAAAATATATTTCCCGTTACGTTACAATGAACGTAACGGGACAATGAACGTAACGCGACAATGAGCGTAACGGGACAATGAGTCATCCTTTTTCGTCCGTGCAGCCGGCGTTCATCGATTTATTAGACGTTGTCACGTTATAAATGTTACAAAATCGGGAAACATCTCTTATGTGACGCAGACGAAGTTGCGCGGGTCAGCTAGTTTTATTATAATAATATGTCTACGCGTGTAGCGCAATTATTTAAGTGGTGGACTCACACGCGACAAAAAAAAGGCGTAGGTCCACAAATTTGTTTCTAGACTGGGTATTCTTTATAAGAGATTTTTCTGTGTGATACAGGAATTATATTTAGTGCTATGTATAGTCAAAATAGAAGCTATTCTGATCAAATTCACTATATCGTTCTTATGTATAATCGCCCTCCTGTGCCCACTTTGTAATATGTAGATGGATTGCTGTTAGAAATACAATCCTCATTCATCAATCTATGGTAATATTTTGGATAAAACAGTTGGTATACAATCCATCACAACTTATTGGAAAAGACTGTCCCGCGAAACCCTTTCTGCCTCGAGGCTGGTTAATTATTATTGCTGTTATCGATCTACTAATTGCTGATAATAATAAGCTAACGTTGTACCTATTACACCGTAGAAATCTTGCATTAAATCATGACACACGGCAGTGTGGACGCTAAGTTCCGTAGGAACCGGGTGACGTACGGCCTGTGTGTAATTTTAAATTGTATATATTTATGACTAAGTTCAGTAATATTTTTACTTATATGAAAAGCTTTTCGGGTATCATAGGCGAAATGGATCTTTGGTGATTTATTATTCCTTGTATTTTTTTAACTGATTCAATAACGTATTATTACGCGTGTCGTCTTCAACGTTCATGCCTACCCCGTTCAGCAAAAAGCAATTTAGGTTTCACAGTTGCTATTATCACACGAGCTTCCGTATTCATGAAAACGTTATAAAAGGATTATTTCGACTCAACGTTCTTTTATACGCATTTGATTTCGATGGAAGCCTTTTCACTTGTATTTAAAATTCACCTTTAGTCTTTTTAGTTGACCTGCGGAGTTAAATATAGATAGGTATATAAATAAAACTCTTTTATTTTGTAAAGAATCTCGGTTCATTGAGAGTCTTCGGGATTAAAAGAAGCGTAGGCATTATCGTCGACCCACAGTATAGCGGTGACAGGTTTAGGTCTCAATGTGATAAGGGGCTCTTCTATTTTAATAGAAAGCCCTCTATTATGTTTTGTTCGAGTATCGATATAACCAAGAATACAAGCAACTATGCCCCTTTTGAAAGACATTTTCGTTCTTTTGAAATATTGTGTAATATCTGTACTAGAGAAGAAAAAGGAAAGTTCAGATATATCTCAAACGTAGAACGTAAATAGAATATATTTATTATTAAACTGTGAACTGTACTTCGCAAGTCCATCTTACCGCTATCCATCCACATACATTCTCAATTGCTTCCTAAATACATCAATCTCCTCACATTACGCCATATTATGTACTAAGTTCCCATCAATCAAGAGCAGCTGCTATACAGTTATGGCATCATATTAGGATGATATAGTAAGACCAACTTGAAGGACGACCTGCAAAACTTGAGTGGAATTGAGTACTTTATCAAGCTATTCAATTTTACATGGATTTAAGACTTATTTCAGCAAAGTAAGTATAGAAAATCCACGGATTATAAGGATAATTGACAAACATTTAGCTGTGTATTTCTTAAACACAAAACAAAGGTATTATAACAGGTAACTCTTAGTATATATATGTAGTCCTTATTATTTTAATAAAATAATATAGCGAAACCTTATTCCCTGCGGGTTTATAAATTGTATTGCCAGACGAATAATTATTACATAAATATAGAAATATAAAACCAACGTAACAAAATAGGCAGCTACATATTATCCCAACCGGTTTTTTGACTATTATTATCAAAAATGGCGACGTCAACTATTGTTAATTTTGATTCTACAATCCTTTTTAAACCGCGGGGATGTTTTTAAATATAATAAGTGCTTTCATTTTGCCTTTACTATAAAGCAGATCAACGGTTTGTTGTTGTCTGTTGGTAAATGGTAAGCGTCGGAGAAACTTTGAACGTTCAAGGACCTTGCTTAAAGCTTACTACGGTAACTTGTATGTCTCAATTTATAATATTATAATCGAGACTATTCTACTTCATACAATATCTTTTAAGATCATAGAGCAAAAAACAAAATGATCACGGCGTATGTGGCGGGAGCAAAAACTAGCGATTGATGCGTACCCGCATTCAAATATACAGAACTATATAGCCACAGTGTTCGCCAACACAAATGTTTGGTCGGTTGTCTAAGGTTTGCATTATCACTAAGTTATGAAATTAGGAAAAGCTAGCTTGATCATAGCGTATTAGACAGATCATAGAACTGCCATGCATACCTCGGCGACCACCTCTATGCATGAGTTTTCCGAATCTTAAAGTGAGAAGTAGTCGGTGCCCAGCACAGGGTCCGTTTAAAAAAGGGCTGGAATTAATGTATAATGAATATACATTATTTCAACATGGCTAAACGACGCCACAAGTTGTTGAATTCTGTAAAGTAGTATGGTTGTTCACCATACAACTTAAAAGAATTTACATGTTACCTAAGAATGTTCTCTTTATTGTACATTTTCTTATTTACTTCTTATTTAAGCGGTAACGATCTGTTTAACAATATTTAGAAATTCCTTTCTCTTAAGTACAAATACATACATACATATAAAATATATTTTTACCTAAAGTCTACATTGTGACGTAGCAATTGCTCAACGACTGGTATTTCTCTTCTTCTCATACAGTAACACCGACAAATGCTTTTTTATCTTTCTCCGATTACAACATCATTCCTCACGTTTATATAGTATCACCGACAGTACCAACAAACACTTCAAGGTCGCACGTAGCCGATACTAATAAATTGCGTATTTGTCACAAACACAAGCTTTATGGATTTTCATAAATCGTGTTTGTCTGTCACAAAATTATGGAGAAGGAAATTTATGGATAACGTGTTAGTTATATTTTATTATCATCTCACACGTGAAGGGAAGAGCAATGGCAAGATGCAAATCGGTGTCATTGAAAATGTGCTCTCCAGCGTCGAAGGCAGCCACTTGTAATAAATTAGGTGCAGGTGCCGCCACCTCGTGACTGGATTTAGCAAATCGTTCGGCGTGCTACCAGCTCTGATAGCATCGCATACTGTGTCAGCACTTCTTTCCGTTGAGAACTCATCAATCATAACGCCTTAAGGGATCGTGTGTAAATCATATTGTAATTACTGTGCTGTTACTCGCGACATCGTTTCTGTGGTATCTACATAATATAGCTTAGATCGATCTCGCCGCGGTACAAACTGTCTGCTAACGGGAGCTCAACCCATTTGATATTCTAGGCGAAATTCGAGAAATGAAAAGCTAATTCTTGGCATAGCAGTAAATAAAAAAATACAATAATAGTGTACTATATATTACATAGGTGATTAATATTATAGATGTCTGTTTAGGTAGAGTATACCTGTGAGTGTGCGGCGCAGTACTCCGGCGTGGGTTGTCTGAACGGGCTGTGCACGGGGCACGAGGCGTGCTGCGCATGTTGCGCATGTGGCAGGTGGTGGGCGTGCGCGTGCTGGTGCGCGTGCGCGTGGTGCGCATGGGGGGGATGACGGTGCGCGAGCCGCGCCGGCTGGGGCGCGTGGCGCGCGCATAGGTGCGTTGCGCTGCCATGGTGCTCCGCGAGCGACAGCGTCGAGCAAGAAGGCCGCCAATAGCCACCCTCCTCCATGTCAGGCCCAGGGGGGCATCGCGCCGCGCCGCAGCACGCGCAGCGCCGGGCGCACGTCAGCGCATGCCGGCGCGCCTCGTGCGGGCACCAGTCGTCGCGCTCGCGGCCCGACACCCTTTCCGATCGCCTCTACCTTTCCCGCTAGCGTCTCCGCTCAGCGGAAAACCGCCAGCCGCACATCCTCTCATCCGCACAACCGAGCCAGAACACTTTTAGCTTTGTCACTCGTACGCGTTAATAGTTTCACTCCTCGTTGGAAACACTCCACTTAATAATTCAATTGCAAGTAGTCCTCTCACCGCCGCCGCATTTTAATGCAACACGCTTTTCGCAAAAATTTACACAAGACTCCATCACTTAATCTTATTACCGAATCTCGTCGCCCTTTCCAAAAACAAACTGAAAAGTGTTATTGTAATTTTATGTTGAAAACAAAACTACCTAAACAAATTTCTTAAGCGATGCACACAAAGAGCGCGAGTTTCCAGGTAGTTGCGAATTGTATAGAATCCGTAATAACTGCATTCCATGTAATGTTCACAATGGCTTAAGTTTGCCTTTTCACTGAAGGAAGTAACCGCAGACCTGTTCCAGTTCGGGGGCAAACAGTATTCACTACCACACTCCCCAAGTTTCTGTTCATGGAAATGCACGACAATCTTCGACTAGGATATGGAAGCGTTTAGAATAAGATAGTTCAACAAGAGCTTTTAGATAATACAATAATAATATCTTTACCTATTATTATAGTTGTCTAAAGTATTAAAAAATAAATAAAGCCTCGAGTTGGTGCTGAACTTTATTAATAAATTAAAACAATACCGCAAATGGTAGACGTAGTGGCAATGCGCAATTATTTATGTGGAGCATACAGGTGTGCGGACTATAAACATTATTCCGAGCAAGACCTGTATAAATGAGATTTTAGGCTGAGTCTTGGCTCAGGATTTTCACAAAGTCTCGCAGCTTAATAGTTACAGATTTGAGTTCCGTTTTCCAACTATTTATTGGTAGTATTCTGCAATACGAAACTTCGGGCTTTAGTTCGCCTAAGATTAACAGCGAACTTTACGATTTATATAACCGACTACCAGTTGGCATAAAAAACATTGAAAAAGAAATCTCGGATATCAAGTACAAATTGAAATAAAACAATATCTGTTATCACATTTAACCGGAACACAGAAAGAAAATACCCTGGAGGAAATTAATGGAATTGGTAGTTAGTTGAGAGAGTCCCTATTCTGCAGAAATGTGTGCTTCGTGAATTGTGCGAGGTAAATTCGAATCAATTTGTAACATCTGGCAATATTATATTATGTTATAATTACATAAATATTATATGTAAATACTATTAAATTCCGACTGCTCATTTTGAACCATTAGCAGCGTAGTATTATGGACTGTTCTAAAAGCATATACATATGTATATTTAAGTATTATGTACATATATCTAGCGTAGCCAATATTTTCATAAAATAAATATAAAACAGAAATAATAAATTATACTACTAAAATTTCGGAATCGAAAACAAATAAACAGTGATTTTCAAGCTCTGCATCGTAAATCCGTAGACGCCGCTACAGATTCAGCAATCACAACTACAGACCTTTTTAAACTTGCAATAAGATCGCGTCACATTTAAAAATGTATCTAAGTGAGAATAGATTGCGCAGCACGTAGTTCACGCACGAAATTGTTGTTACATCAGGTTCGGTCAATAAATAAGGGTCTCACGTACGCGGCAAGTGAGATAGTAAAATAATAGGGTACGGAGTTACGGGAGTCCCTCAGGCACCCAACTCGCAGGCGGTAAGCCACAGTTTAGGTCTTAGTGGCAGGTCGTACTTGACGAATCCAATTCTCTATTTGATATCACTCCCCGGGGTGTATAACCTTTACAAATAGATTTGATTCTTGTTTGTTTGGATGATTTATTGAATCACTTTATTTTTAGCATACAATTATTATTACTATTCAGCCGTTATATTGAATGAGTAATACTGAATTAGGTTAAACCCTTTCTCTTTAGGCGAACTTGTCTTTAAGTAGGTCATTAGAAAAATGTAGGTCAATTAATCTGGTGCGCAAAATCGCATCTTTAAAATTCTAACGAACCGCACCGAAGAAAAATCTTAAGCACAATGGTTTAGTGCACCCAGCATTAATTTCCCGCGAGACTGCAGGCATAAAATATTCAAGTCGTGCACAGGCAAAAGAATTCGCTAGCGGTGCACGTTTTTAATTGGAAAAATGAAAAATTATAGCACCAGCCTATGCAAGCATAGGCCCACTTTATAGATCGATACATTTGGAGAATAAATTAATCTGTTAGTTCCACACTTCACTGAAGTGTAAATGCGAAAACCCTTTGAATATAAGCCGATTCAATGTCATTAATAATTCGCCTTTCCTACTACACGTTACTGTACCCGGTCCTTTGCGCCACCGCTACGGTGACCACTTACTTCAATGTCCATTCTGTTTAGTGAAGTATACTTTGAGAACTTATGAATATTTTAAACAATAGTCTATTGTACTGGTCCAATTAAAGCAATTATCCATATTCCAAAATTGTTGATGCAAAATTCAAACTGGAGTGTCGTTGGAGGCTGTGTTACAGACAGCCTTGACCCGAATGTGGTTCATTAAATTTCACTGCCTCGCTTATGCCAATTGCTGAATGACAATTAAAGAGAACCTTGAGAGTAATGGCAGAATGGAAGCAGTCTTTTTTTATTCTCCTCATACTCATTTTTATGTGATCTTCAAATACAAATTTCGCTGACGGCACAAACACCAACAGTAACCGTATCGAATATTGTTAATATTTATTAGCACATTCTATTCAATATTTCATCTTCAAATAAGAGACCAGACACTACAAAATTTTTCTCAATGAATTTATAGCACTCAAAAGAACAATTATATTAATATAAAGATGATACAAATTGTGATTGATGTTTAATCATTTACGGTTTGTAGGCAATTCAACATGTTACTAGCAAGTGGATATGACGATAAGGCGTGAATACTCGTACATTCAGGATGGTATTAACGCGTCTTGAAACGAAATTCACGAACATTAAGTCGACTTGATAATGGAGAACGTTGATCTAAATTAGTTTAATGTATACAAACGTGAAGCACACATGATCATAATAATTTGATATATGTGTGAAATAGTCTTCAGAATAAAGATAAAACTAGTGCTCTAAAAATTTGCAAACGACGTAGTAAGTAAGGAATTACCGCGGAGAAAATAAAAATGTTATATATGTAAGAGAAGAGAAATTGTTCGACATTGTCCTAAATAAATAACCACATTATAATAATAGAGGTAGGTACTAATATTAAAAATGTACACAACTAATAGAGCCGGGGAAACAAACATGTTTACAGATTCCAGCTAGTTGTTGCAAATAGCACAGTCTTTTGGCGAAATGAAATTCAGTCTTCGTGTTATTATTGATTTCCCTAGAGGTTTACCAAATATATCAACAAAGAGGCGATTGTCTGAGCGAACAGAAAACAAATGCTAAACTTACACACAAATAAGAGTAGCAAACAAACGATGAATATTTGATAAGCCTCAATTAAAATTGACTTTGTGCTAAAATGCTGGAAAATTCCTTCAATAATTGCACAACAATATGAATATGTATAAGTTGGGTGGGAATAACTGCCAGAACTCGAAACAAATAGTAAGGTACACAGATCGCTGACTGCTGCATTCCAGAATTGGGTCAGTGGGTCATCAGTTCGCAGTTGCTGTCATACAATGAGATATCTCTGCAGAGCCGAACGGGTTTTGCATCAGCTGTCCATTGCCGAATTCTCTTGACGACGTGGATAGAGTCTGAATAAACTGGCGGCAGCCAATTCTAGTCATAATAAATATGAAATAGGCTTTAAAACCGTGTGCGACGGACGACGACGCTATTTAATAATTTCACGTCAAAGTTCAAACCAATTTGGATTGTTTAAAAATATGGCTTATGCCACAGCTGAACGAACGAACGTGTAATGAAAATAAATCAAAGGACCGCTGCATGCCTTTGCATAGTAAGACCTTTATAATATATACGTGCCATGGCTGCACCGGCGAGACGCGGAAAAACCGCAGTCACTGTTCACTCTGCAAGGGTTAAAAAGTCAACAAGCTTTAATAGAAACATAATACGGCCATAAGTATGAAGTGCCTCTATTTCTGGGTCGCGAAACAGAAAATGTTACGGAAGGCCTTTTCTTTATCCTTTATTTGTTTTACCCTTGAAATACGGATTCAAAATTTCATTCTGATAAGTAGGTGGGCTAGTTTCAAAGAATGAATCAGCACATAATATAATATTATTTCCGTTTAAGGTAATATTACCAATTATATATCACGATAGATATATCACGTAACTTATATACTTAGTTTAACCAATGTAATGTATACCAGAGATGTAATTTTGAAATCATGTAATTGTATTATCATAGATATAAATTTAATTAGCGTACATACATCACACGTCCAAATCACTTAAGGGGTAAACATAGGTATAACTCACTCAAATTTTGCCACTGATAGTTTTATGACGTAGGTAATAGACGAGCCTATTGCCGTCTACCGAAAGCAATTCAGAACCCCGTGCTGGTATAAAGAATTTCGCGTCAGAAATGCTTTGCCCGACCAAGCAATCGAGCCCGAGACTTCATACACAGCAGTCACTTCTTCAATCGCTCCGCACACCTAAGCAGTTTATATCTACTAATTACCAATATTAGGCAGGCATTTTAGAACCCTTGTTTTAAATAAACTACATATTGCAAGCAGTTCGATCAAATTATCCGAGATACAACTTTCAAATAAATAAATACAAATTATAGACGTAACTCCACTCAAAACCGGAAGATATACCTGTATACCGAGATTTCCATGTCACACTTACACAAAAGCAAAAGGGCAAGATTTAATCACAAATACGACAATAAAGGCACATATCACAGTGCGAATTAAAATGCCCATACCCACTTGTGGCGTATAAAAAATAATAAAGCGCCTACAGGTACGGGGGCGCTGAAACTTTTATTTTTACAGCAATGCATAAAAGCCACTTTATGTCGGCCCTGTATTGAAACGGGATGTCACCTCAGGCGGTAGAGAAAATAGGTCATGGTCCATTGAACAGTTAGATAAACGTACCATCAGCTGCGAAAATAAGAAACGTTCATGGTCCCAAAGTATGCATACATCTTGGCTACGCGCTACTAAGAGTCGGACCGACATACAAAGGTTAATTTTGAATGTAATTTTGTCATGTGACATATGACATTGTTTGTCCGATTACTGCCTTGTCTGCAATGATAAGAGATTCCTTATTTCTTGTAGTCTCTATAAATCTACAACATGGTTGGATTTAGGAACATGATTTCTCCGTATATTTCTTGAGAAATTCAAACGATAAAGATTATTGGAATTGGACTTTAGAAACTTCAAAGGTTTTCTTTTATTCACTAGCTTTATAGACTGCACTGTAGTAGCATTAAAGGAAACCTTTCCGACTTAGTTAAACTGTATGTATTAGAAATGGTTTCACGGCATTAGCGCTGCATTAAATATGATTCGTACCAGCAGGTTTTCCATTGCCAGTTCAATTGCCTTAGCCAATGGTCGCCTGTTATTCCAGTATTATTTAATAAAAGCGATTGTTTTGGTCACCACAATTTTATAGAGCCATGACATTATGACAAAGTTAAACTAATAACGATTAATTATGCGTAGGTCGTTACTGGTCTTCTCTATTTTAAGCTCTAACTTTACTCTTAACAGCACCTTTCATACCGTATCACGAGAGAAAGATATTCACGGTGAATGACATTGGAGCCATAATGTTGGCATTATGCAAATTACTGGCCCTATCTGATCGCATCGTTTTCAGTGAAACAAGTTGCGCAACAAATTGAAGTTGCTTAATGTTGGCAACTAAGAGAATGTATTTGTCAAATAATTGAAAACGAATGGAAATGTGATAAGTGCTGAACTTCTGCTTTACAAGGATATAAAAGCGAAAACCGTAGTTATGGGTATATTGGACTTTACTATAGATTAGTGCTTCGTAGCTTTTCGTGTTATTTTTATTTTTAGCTTTTGTATACTGACGTCGTAAAAATGTATTGATAAATGTAAAAATGGCTTATGTCACACCGTTCGTGACAAATGAAACACAACACGTTTCATACAAATTTGTTACCGGTGGCTAACGGTTTTACAGAGTGTATTAATGGATGTATTGCATTTCTACCCTTGACAGAGAAATTTAATTAAATATGACAACGGAAAACAGACGTTATGGCTCTTGTTAATGAAATTAATTTAGAATGAAGCGCTTGTTGAGCACGCTTAAATTAATAATATTATTAAAGAATCGTCTTTAATAGAAACAGAGCAAAGTAATCATTTAGTATAAGTACTAAAAGATCTTTTATTACAGTACCTACAGCTCGATGATCATTATAGATTTAAAGGTGCTCTAGATATAATTTAATTCGATGGATTTATATAATTATGTATGTTTTTTGGAGAGAGAAAGGGAGAGAGAATGTTAAATGATTTATTTCTCTGGTTATACCTATCCAGCAATCCTTGGTTCGCAAACTAAGCCAATTTAATCCGAAAAGCGGGCTCACTCGCGCTAACTAAATCCTTTTCAATTTCTCGAACGCTTATCGCTTGGGCGTAGTATCTGGTTGCGGCAAGCCAACTAAGCGATTGTTATATGCAGGAAAATATTATTAAGATAAATAGAAGTCCTTTATATTGTAACATAGAAACACATGTTTCAAAAATATGTTTAATGGAACAAATATTTATTGTATACTAGCTTTTGCCCGCGACTTTGCTCGCGTTAATTTAGAATTTGACAATCAATTCGGGTTGTACTCTGCTTGTAATATTTGTATAATTCAATCATGATCACACGTGGCGCCATCTATTATCATAAGAACGTTATTTTGGTTTTCCTCGGGAACAGTATTTCTTTTTCGGGATGAAAGGTAGCCCATGTCCGTTTCTGTACACCTGACAACGTATATGCAAAATTTCAGGATGATCGGTTCAGTGGTTTAGGTGTGAAAAGGTAACAAACAAACTCATTTTCGCTTTTATAATATTAGTTAGGATTCGCATAGAAACAGAGTACTTGTGCTAGACATTTATATAACGGCTATAACTACACACATAAATTCTCTATTGACAGATTTGGCAATAGAGAATGTTGGACGGTCGCATACCCGTCAACTGGCTGCCATGTTCTTAATTGAAGCGAAATAAATAAAATTCATAGTATGACCAGCCACAACCACAGGCACACTTGGCTCTGAAATTTAGAAAATGAAAGTACTGAGACGAGTATGCATTAGATTATACCTCGGAAATGTATCAACGAAAGCTTCCATGAAGAGGGTAACGTAATGAGGTTATACATTTGCGAGCTGAATTAAGTTCGTTGGAGAATTTTAATATGAATTTTTAAGTGGTAAATCTAATCAAATTGTTTGAGCTAGTAGGATAAAATGTTGTATTTTTGGGCGACAAGTTTAAATCTGAGTATTTATATAGCAGCCAGACCAACTGTAGACCTTACGACCTATAACTGGAGACACATAAAGTTACTCGAGAATAGTCTACAGAAAATCCAATGGAAAATCTTTGTAGAAACGCCCATATATCTCAAGAATTCCACTGACACAATTCCAAGTATGTCCAATATTTGTCCCAAACTAAATCAATGGGTTCTTTTGTACCAGGACAAAAAGTTTCACATATACCCAAGAGGCATCTAATATAAACTAGAACGAGCTTACACGACGGGATTACGACAGTTAACAAGGACTTACGGGTGATCCCATTCGATGTATAGGCGATCTACAAAGAGAGTACCAAATGTCAGTGGCTTACCAACTAGATATGTACTGTCCGTTCAGATTGACATTAATACTCTTGATAGAACGGTACACGACCCACTATGAATTCAATACGAAGCCATTTATTGAAATATAAGGCATAAAGACATCTATGTATATATAATTAAATATTTCTAAAGTAATTCCTCTTTTTGTGCCCGTAGGAATAACAATTGAAGGCTTGTAACAATAAAGCCAACCCTTCGTCAGATAAGAATGACAAAACGTGCGTATTTTGAATATCAATTTTCACGGTACATTTACCATTAGGATCCGCCTACATTGTTTTCGAATAGTTCAGTGAATTTATGACAATGATTGTCAATCGAATATCCTTTTTAATGTATTTTGAGCGTTCGAATGGCGAAGAATATCAAGACTGTGCACAATACACGTGATTGGCGCGCACACAAATGTACCTCACTGACATCGTCTACGCAACGACCTCTAGACATCTCAGGTGACTAGGGACAGATCGTACATTGAAAATACATTACATTTAGCCACGCCAACGACTGTAATTGCCATTTAACGACACACAAAAAAGCTACAAGACTCTATCGCCGGTAGCGTCAACGTTTGAATTGATGATGTTTTTGGAAAGGTCGATTTGTTCGTGTACACGGGTTAAATCCGAACGTCCGATCGTATCGCATCTCGATGCATAACGTTACTTACAATGGTGAAGTTTTGCACTTATAAATACCACTATTTGGTTAGTTGTTGAGCGTAATATTAGCGGGTAGCGCGTGGTGGTGCCCGCTTGGCGCGACGTCGACTGGCAGGCGGCCGGGCTGTTCGGAGGCTGCGCGGACCAACCGCCCCCGCCTTCATTCACTCACACACCACTGTCGAGGCCCAGCTCAAAACAGCCGGACTTTTAATGCGGCATGTGCTCTTTTCATACAAAACAGGGGTCCTACTCGTGTCAGCATTAGAAATTCAAGTTCAGCTGAAAAAGCTTTATGATATCGCTAGGTCTTAACGGCCATTACCCACAAATTAGCTTGAATAATGAATTTGGATGAGTCAAAAGATTAGTGGGCTATTAAACAAACCCGAATTCATTATTTTCTTTGCTGTGTGGATGTAATTGGACACGATAATTTATATTCTCAATATAAATAATGCCACGCCTATAATCTCGCACGGGGTTAGACAAAGGCACACTAGCCGTTCGTATGTAGCCGTTTATCGGACACGGTTCTTGTATTAAGCGATAAGAACGGTATATAACTCATATAATAAATACCACTAGAAAATCGAAACTTAAGAAGCGTAAATCATGCTCACTGCTAGTAGGTTAATCAAGTAACCTTCACTATTAAACTACATAATTATCTAACTTCATAATCATGAACATTTGCCTAAAACTCGGTTATCAAATTTTGCAAACAGCAGAATGTGTCATACAATAACAAATTTTCACGTACGAAATCTAATTACACAGGTAGGTTTATGTGTACAAAGTTAATTTCCCGTCCTTAACCTAATTTCAAAGTTAAAGAGACCAGACATATACCTACTAACCATTTTATAGCATGAGCGAACGGAAAATCATCTATACAACTTTTGGGTTTATTTTTTGTAGGGAACACCTGCTTTTTGTGCGCTAACCGCAATATTAAACGAAAATCTTTCCTAACTTCAACATGTTTGTGAAACTCTCATTTGTAGCAGCGATCTAGGTAATTACGATACTTTTCAGCACGTGTAACTTTATGGTTTTAATAAATCCCTTTGGGTAATATATTTATTAAAGGATATTATTTAGTACGTATTTTCATTAGACCCTTTTATCGGTAGTGGACAATTAGAAAAATAAAAACAACATAAAATGCCGCGCAACTTACCAACAGTAACATGTATAAAATACTTACGACATAGGTATACTTACCAAAACAAAATATATCTAAAAACGACTGAAATACTTATTATATAGTAAATTGTGTGGAAGTATGTTTCGCATTTGTTGCAACATTACCACTGAATTTTCCGGTTTTATTTATCAACTAAGAGATTTTTCATATTCGATATAAAAGTGATTTCTATATGATCTACCTACTACAGATAATAAAATAAAATTCTTTTAAATGTTAATAATTGTGTAATGTATATTTATAGAATATGATGATTGAAATGATAGAGTCATGACTCATGAGTCTGGTCGCCGGTTGCCAACTGTAAAATGGTCTAAGTGTAATCAGTGCCTTTATCATTTATTGGATTGTATTGCATCGACCAGTATTATTAATGCAACAGATAGAAAGCATTATACCCTTTTTCATGGTTATATTTTGATGTATCTTATAATTTAGTTTTAGGTGATTTATTATAGTATATTTAAAAAATCTTAACTATATTGTAATACGCAAATTCATTCATGATATGTATGGCGAAAGGGGATACTAATTAGGATTATTATAATAATTATATTATGTATGTATACAAATAAATGCTATTATTTTCTACTGTAGGTAAGTATACAATTATTCTAAACTTAAAATAATTTCTGGACAATATTTGCATTTTAAATGCAATGCGAGTCAATTTACAATTAAAGCACAAATGTAAAAAGACATGTTTGCATCGCAGTCATGCAAAAACAGTAAACACAGCAAAACATGACAATGCAACATCTGCTGTTACGACGACACAAAAAGAAAAATGACGGTCGGCTGAACCGTCCATCCCAAAATACTTCACAAAACGCAAGAGGATTCGCGCTTGGAGTCAATATAAATCAAATTTCGGTTGTTACGTCGTAACAGAACGCAACTATGCAAATTGCGGATACTATGTTCGACGTTCGGGAATCACCCCAAAGGGGGGTGTCGAGTTGGAAATAATTCAATTTTAGGACCGATCATACGGGCGGGCACTCTCTAACCAACCCCCCGATTTATTCATAAATAAAACAACAAAGCCGCGCGTCCCCGTATACAGCGCGTTACGTCTAAAATGGAAGTTTTAGTGTGATTCGATCAGAAGCCTATTCGATGCTCAATCCTAACCAATAAGGAATAAATTCCATTTCAGCAGGAATATCCCATAATTTATTCTAACGCCCCCGATGTCGACGTCGTGAAGTTTCCGTCGTTTTTACTAGTTTTGAATATTGCAAGATAGCATTGTGCTACAGTAAATTATGCAAGATACCTGTTCCCTATCAGGCTTTTTTCGTTTCCTATTAGTCTAGTAGAGTGTAAATATTTATAATCTCGTAATATTTTATAATGTAAATTTTTAATAACGATTGTGACTTCTATTTTAGCTCGTTTTAATAATATAATAATTTACATAACCATTTACATAATATTCAAATATTATTATAATAACAACGATTCACGAAATCGCATTAAATTGTTAATACCTATAAATATACCTATAAAAGACAGCGTAACGGAAGCCGAAACATTAAAACACGTTCATTATTCTGAACTGGCAATAGCATGCTGTAATGTTTTTGAAATATAATTTGACGTTTCTCTGAATAAAAAGCGAACAGGAGTTTATGCGACTTTGTTACAAAATGATTCAAACTCAAACAATGTATCTGGGGGACGGTAGTGGCCCCGCCAAGTCGAGCTAAGCGAAGCGCAAGGGCACTACCTATGTTTTCTCGAAGCGCTTCGTCGTTTTTTTGAACCCTTATAACTTGGGTTTGGATTATACCACATAAACGAAATTCTCGGGATATGTTGTCAATAGCAGACTTATTAAACATATAAAGTTTTAATTGCAGAGCTCTTATACTTTAGATTTTATTGATATCTAAAAACCCTGATTTCGTCACTTATTCACTGATGATCATCAAAATTCTTAGAGTATTTCCTAATTTCCTAGAAAGCTGAAATTTGGTATGTACGCTAGTATTAGTACACAAACAACTAAAAAATTATAAAACTTGTAACTTTTATCCTCCAACCCCTTAAACTAGGGGATGGAAGTTTGTAAGAGACTTCCGCAATTTTGACGCTAGAGGTCTGACAATTTATATAAGGACTCCTTGTTATTACAAATAATAAAAAAATAAAGTTAATAAAATAATAATGTAACTCTTTTAAACAATAAAAAAAATTAATCTTAATATCTATCACTTATTATAAACAGTAAACCAAAGAAAAAGGCAAAGTTAGAAAGTGGGCTAGAAAAAAGCACCTCTGATGTGCAAGAAATAATTTTGTCACAAGCAACTTACAAAAAGAAAGAAAATCCCACCAAAAACATTTTTATGTAAAATGTTGCCAAGACGAGACCATATGACTCGCACTGTCAAAAAGCTATCAGATCTCATGTAGAGCCAAGCTTCTAACTCTACACGGCTTAACTTCACAAACTCTACACCTTAGTCAAAATATGTGGCTTGGCCCTGACCCAAACTGCAAGATAAATTGTTTAAGTAAATACAAATTGAAATAAAACGCAGGGCCAAGGTTTTCGAGGCACCTATATTAATAATTAGAATTTTCTTTGTTGCCAGTTCTACCCGCTCCATATAATTCATCATAGCGTTTCCTAGTTGGCCTGCCATTAATCATTTTAACACAATAGTTAAATAATGGTTAAATGTTTTAATCTATACTAATATTCTAAAGAGGAAAGATTTGATTTTTGTTTGTGTGTTTGTACAGATTTAACAGAAAAGCTAATCAATCGATATTATTTTTTTTTAGTCTTTTGAATGCTATACCTATCATCATCAAGTAACATATCTATACTAATATTATAAAGCTGAAGAGTTTGTTTGTTTGAACGCGCTAATCTCAGGAACTACTGGTTCGAATTGAAAAATTCTTTTAGTTTTGGATAGCTTATTTATCGAGGAAGGCTATATAACATCACGCTACGACCCAAGGGGGCGGCGCAGTAACGATAATCGCGGGTGAAACCGTGGGAACATCTAGTCTATTATAAATGACCACGACGTAACATTAGTGTATGCGACTGCAAGATTAGTTACTTCTGAGTCTAAAGTGTTATTGGGTTTTTGTCAAGATATTCTCACTAGCAGCACGAATTCTGGAACTGTGTCAAGTAGACGTCAATAGGCCCGTATCACGTGGGACCAAAAAGTGGAACTATAGTAGGCGAAACGTAGGTGTAATGCTTCTCTCCCTACATCTTTGGGATATACCTAGGCACGAAAGTATGTATGTATCGTTTATTCATTTAGTTAATACATAAATATGTATCAAGCACGCAAATGATGCCAAAGAGAATAATGCAATACCCTAATCAAAAACCTCATGCGTAAACGTTTTCTGGTCAGATTGAGCTGATAATATACAAGCCTTCATACATATTCAATAGACCACCCTAATACCTAAATTACATAAGCGTAAAATCACAAATGCATTTGGAGCAGCAAGATTTTGTTTGATTCCAAGACCACAGCGCTGAATAGGATTATAAGGGCCACGGTTACCTTGACCTAGATATCCCAGCGACTACGCGGTTGACCCGTGATGCGCTTGTTACAATTGAAAAGGGAAGATTCTTCGGACGAGGCCAGAATTTTAAGTCCTCTACCTGTAGTTTTACATAGCAGTACCAGCTTAAGTGTCGAAACAAAAGGCCGCTATGCAAATCATTATTCTTTCAGCGCAGTATCGCTTATTTCCATGACTTTATTTAGATATGTAACTGGAGCAACTCGTTTTCTTTGAACTGAAATTATCTATGTGAGTGCCAGTGCTTAACACGGTTATTTTTTAAATTCGATGTAAGTGACAAGAGAATTACGTGTGAGGAGGCAGTCTACACGTATCTTAAATTCACTATTACGATAAGGACTTTCATTTATGATATAACTATCTTATGCAGATACGTGAAACCCAAACGCCAATAAACATTTTAATGCAGACATAATTGCGAATAGGAGGAGATGCATATCTGAGGCTAAAGTACGAGATTTCTGATTTGGCAGTTCAATGGCCCACAAGAACAGCTGAATAGCTTTCGGACTTGGCTGTTCAATAGTTTCACTTGAATCTATTTGCTGGAAAATTAATGATGAAACTGTCATTACACTTTGCGGTATCTGCAAAGTGTCGCAATCATTTGTCAAACACTAAGAAATTTAAACTGCCGACGATTAAGAAAAACCGAGCTTCTTGCCAGTTTTATATTGAAACACTGCGCATTGCTTTTCTTAAACCTAGCAGTTGCAAATATAATTTATCTTTATTTACTTTTTTATTAATTTGGAGGATTTTCTCTAGCAAGGACATACCTACCTAACGTAGCAATTGACAAAATAGGTAAAACAAATTTAAGAATAAAAAGGTCGTAAAATGTATAACCTAAGTTGCTTTTAGGGTCACAGGTCTTCTACCCTGTATGCGATTGATAAAAGTATTATCAAAAGCAGATATAAAAGCCCCGTAGAACCATTAAACCCTGTGAGCCCTGTGGTCCAAAGGGTCACTTTTACCACCTTTTTTTGGTTACAAATGCTATATTAATGGAGAAAAAGAGTAAAAAAGAGCATTTCTGTTTGTTACGAGTAGATACGTAGGCAGCAGCCTGTCACTCGCATGATGAGACTAATTTAGCTAGCTCCTCCAAGCAATAAAGAACCCAATACATAGAAACTCGTAAGACATTTCCTCGCTTCGCTGTCACGGAGTACCAAAAATAATAATATTCCATTTCTGTTAAAACACACTGGCAGATGAGCTGAAAAGAAAAATAAGAGTGTATATACTAAAGGAAAAGAGGCATTATTTTAATGCAAAATACTCTGCGCGGTGGAAAATGTCATATTAATATTCATGGTGACCTTGGTACCGGTGTGTCGTACTTACAATGTTTAACCTAACGCACCCGAATCACAACCGAAAATGTTTTATATTAACGGTTGGGCATATATTAGTTCAGTGCAAATATGTACGTTTTAAATTGTCTTTTAGTTAATGCGTGGTAAAATTATTATACTTATATCCAATTACGTTTTTTGTGGTTTAACGTGTCTACGTGTCTACTGATTTCTGGATATCGTTTGTAATTCAGATTTTGGTAGTAGAATGTATTTAGGATAAACATTTTATTTAGTATAGTATCTTTACTAATATTATAAATGTGAGTTTGTTTGTTACACTTTGACGCCTTAATTTCTCGACTAACACTAAAAAAATTTTGAAAAAAATGAAGTGGACATGGACTTAATTATGATACCTTTAATCCAGAAAAAAGTACCGTTACTTACATAACTTGATCTAATCATTGATCATGATCATTTATGCGAGCGAAGGCGCGGGTAAAATTTAGTAGTTACCTATATAACTGAAAGTAGATAGTAGTACTTTTATTTATGTTGACAAATCAGTTTCATACGTAAAGCTTTTAATACCATTTATTGTTGTTAATATGTAATAGAAAACACTCGCCTGTTCCTTACTGAACATTAATCACGAAACGTGAGTGTGTATCTCAACTTTCCTTTCAGGTAGACAGGCTGATATTATATATCACGGGCAACGTTGACTGGATTAGATGTTTGTCGTTCCACACGACTTGAGTCTGATAGATACAGATGATGTAGTGTGTAGGTTAGAGATCTATCTCGACATTTGCGCTACGTGTGACCTTTCAGCGGAATACACGTACTATGATACAAGTACACGTACCAATGGTTCCGAACGATATTAATGCACCTCACGTTGCCTCGTAGGTATACCGAACGTCACTCCCTGTTATAAATGGACTCACTATATGGAATGTCCCGACATATCTCAATAACTGTACGTCAATTCCTGGTGAGTATTATAAATTATCGGTATTTAAGCTAATCTATACAATCTGATCGTAGCAGGCAAGCTAATCTACAAATGTTTATTCTGAGTGTGAATGTAAATATACTGTGTCGGTTATTTGTAGATATTTTTTAAGTTTTTTACAATACAGGGCTTGAGATCTACTGCGGGAATTATATTTAAAAAATATATTTACTAGAGGTCGTACTAAGGGCAGAGATAGTGAGGTACAAAGGGGAGGAATTTAATTTCATTACATACCGCCGCATGTCAAACAAAGAACGTTGACAATCACGTTGACAATCGTTAAGAGAGCAGTTTTAGTTTTGACTAGAAAGTGATAATAAAATAGTAAAGTTTTCAATGTTAACATATTTCTAAAAACACTATGAAGTTCATGAACTAGAATAAGATTTTTATTGCTGCTAAGTTGTATTATTATTAGTTAACTGTATATATGTTTCATCTCCCCAAAGATATAATAAGTAAATTAATTAAAGCATGTTTGTACTTTATTTTCTTCTTTCTAGCTTTATTATTATTAAGCGTATTTAAGACTAGATGTCCTCGCTGTTTCACCTGCGTTTATCGTTATTGCGCCGCCCCGTGGCTCGCCTTCCTCGATAAATAGGCTACCCAACACTAAAACAAATTTCTCAAATCGAACCAGTAGTTCCTGAGATTAGCGCGTTCAAGCAAACAAACTCTTCAGCTTTATAATATTAGTACAGATACATAGGTGCATGCGCGACTGTCACTTGATCTTCACAAATAAATAGAGAACAATGTTGTCAGATTTATATTTGCAAACTAAAACATTAAAACTGGAAACCAATTATTTTAGTAACTATACGAAGCAAATGACGATTGCATTGCTGCCATTTCATTACCAGCCTCTTTACAGTTCCTAACGATTTTCTTATCTTGAAAATTAAATACCGACTTAATTCTATCCGATATCGCATTTTGTACTATAACTATTAAATTGCGGTCGCCTAGTGCTCGAAATTCGACTCGAAGTTTGCCTGTAAGATATTGCTGATATAATATGTCAATATGATATATGTAACTATAGTTACGCGCTTCGACTGCGTGAGTCAAATGCATGGTTGTGTGCGTGTAGTGCTTTTTCATTAATTTAATGTATTTCTAATGCATATTTTAAATAAATCTTAGGATTCGCCCCCCCCCCCCCCCCCCTTCTCCATATAAACTTTAACTGTGCCAAATTTCATACTCCTCCATCCGCGCAATTTTCGTAAAAAGGGGTACAAAGTTTTTGCTTCACGTATTAATATATAGATATCGAATACATATACTGTTCCAACGAAAATATAACATAACTGATGTCACCAAGTCAAGAGCCTTAATAGATTCATTAGTCGTTAGAACAATAAAATTTAAATACTAATAAACAGTCAAGGAACGATGAAGGAAGTACTGCGCAACAGCGGTCCCCTGTTCTCTTTCTGGACGAAGCTGGGATGGTATTAGTAACGGAACAACTTTTCGCGTCGGTCACTGACGCACAATGGCCCAATTGTGGGGCTAAGTGCGGATAACACACGTCCAACTAACTAACTATAACAATAAAATAATAGGAAGACCCGTCGGTATTATAAATAAATGTTTATTGCTTTGACAATTTTAGAAGATTTCATACATAATAAAAGACGTTACACCAAAACACTTTTGCGTGAGCCACAACTACTTACTAGAGATGAAAAATAGTTGATACATTCAGCAATATCTTATGTAAACATTACGGATACACTATGCATGAAATCCTTGGCATACATCTTACATCCGAGTTCAAGTTGCTTCACAAGTCGTATATCTAAAATATAACGTTAAGGGTGCGGTCATATTCAAGTTTATGCTGGTACTACAACACTGAAAAAGTACTGTAATCGTAACTAATATTATAAATGCGAATGTGAGTTTGTTTGTTTATTTGTTTGCTTGTTACACTTTGACGCCTTAACTACTAGACCAATCATCGTGAAATTTTGCATACACCTTGTCAGGGTAACGGCAAAGGTTACCTTTCATTCAGAAAAAAAGTACTGTTACTTATGTATATAACCTAACTTATCCTACATTTACGCGAGCAAAACCGCGGGCAAAATCTAGTACAATATAAGAAAAGCAATATATTAAGTTTGACGAAAGAGAATTCGGCACTTATGAATACTAAAATGGCGCAGAAAATGTCGGGGTCAAACTATGATGATAACGTGGCAATATCTTGAAGGGTAGGTTATCACGAAATACATCATTCACTTATCGTTGGGCCTATCTCTTATCGCAGTCTCTCGAGGTCCCGCTGTGTCTTGTTTGATCTTTCATTTCAGTAAATGAATTATATTCAGGTATAAGGTGTCACGAACACTCTTTTACAGTTATATGTTCACTTTTGCGAGTAGATAAATATTTTTCTATTCGAATGTAATAGTTAACCCTATGTTAGATGCGTTTTGCAAGGTACCAGACTTCAAGTGGTAGTACGTAAGTACTTAAAAGGTTAGTGTTTTAGCTCAGCTATATATTTTGAACTGCTCTTACTACTTAACTGTTTTAATTGTACTAGAGCTAAACATCAATTAGATTTACCTGGTATCAAGCGAGACAATAATGCATTTCGCGAATGGATGATTTATTTTGTTAAGTGCTTACCATCAGTTTTTAGAATTGAAAACTTCTTAAGGCGCGTTGAGCACTTTTTGGTGAACAAAAATCATATAACTCGCGACATCGTCACGGTTCGTCATCGTCACGATTCCACGCTTTCCATTTTTGAATTATTTTAGAATACTAGCGGTCGACTAGTGCTCGAAATTCGACCAATAATATTGCTGATATATGTCATTATATATTGATATATGTAACCATAGTTACGCGCTTCGACTGCGTGTCAAATGCAAGCTTTCCATTTTTGAATTATGTTTGGTTTATAATTTGGTTTATGGTTTATAAAGAAGTGTTTATGACCAAAGATTAAAGTTCTTACTTTTTTTTTTTTCTTTATTTAAGGTCGCTCAAACATCTCAGGTCATTAGCGACCTCTGTAGGTTTACAATATTAGATTAAATTATAGCAAATAATTAATTTTAGGAATTTTACAGTATTTTCTACATTGTTCAAACAATCTTTTAAATTATTAGGTAGCTTAACTGCTAGTCTTTCTGTATTATACGTGTGACAATCAATTAATAAGTGCTTGCTATCGGCAGTCCCCAAAGATTGCCCCAATTTTTTGAAGTGAAAACTTCTTTAGCGGCGTTGTGCACTTTTTTGTGATGGGTAAAAAATGTTAAACTCGCTTCAGGACACGTGATCTGATCGAAAATTCCTAAGACGGAGGGAAAATTGTCAAACTCGCGTCAGGACACGTGACCTGATCGAAAATTCGTAAGACGGAGGGAGAATTGTCATGTTTGTGTACGATAGCGCAATAAATGAATATTGTATTTTACCACATAAATGATAGTACTTTTATACTGATAATTAAAGCAATTCGTGAAAAATTATTCCCTTACCAAAATATCAACCATTCCAAAATATCAAAAATGCACAACGTTAATATTCAAGTTTTCACTTCTGCCGGCACTCCCGGAGTGCAACCCGTTGATTTTTTTTTTAGTATATGTTGCGTCATCCGCTGAAATAAAGTAAACGTTACTTCTAAAGGATTATGGAATACTTCGCCTTATAAATTTTCCCATATTCTCACCACCAAAACCATAATATCTACGAAGATAATAGTTTATTAGCTCCTTATCTACTTGTTAATAGCTCGCTAATGCGTGGGACTCCCATTCGCTAACAACATAACAATAATACAAGTTAATAGACCGCCAATGTGACCGCAGTCCTAACCTCGTCATGGCTCTAATAAAGAAGTACTGTGTGTTAAATTATTAAACTTATAGCTATAAAGTAAAGATATATGAATTAGACACAGGCGGTGCGCCGCTGTGGCATAGGCACAAGCGAAGTTACCTCGTAAAAATAACTCTGTTCAACTGCTCTATTGCGGCAGTGAGCAACTTTTGTCGCGGCGAAAGTGTGGTCTCATCTCTATGGTAATTCTAGGAATATTCACAAGTTCAGCCCGACAGTTTAGCTTCAAGACAATTACGTTTTTAATTGGCTGCTATTTTGTTATTTCCATTTTCGCGTCGGGTAACTTGACGGTCGCGAAACTGCATAAATTTACAGAGCAGTTTGCAGATAAAATAAATTCATGAATTCAATTGAAGTTTTCAGTAATCGTACTACGCGAATTAAAATTTGCAATATATCTTGAAGCTTCGAAAGCTGTCCTTTTATTTTTATTTTAGAAGTACTCATAAATATCGTACATAGGCGTCAAGTTTAACAACGGCAATTACGAATTTATCATCTGGTCTGGGATCAAAATAATCAAGAAATATTGATAATATTTCTTGATTATTTTGGTTTAAGAAATATGTTAACATGAGGCGTAGTGGTAGAAAATGCGACTACCATGCACGGCCAAGCCATATCGGGCTCGATTACCAGGCAGGGAAAAGTGATATCCGTATTTTCTGCCAAACGTTCTCAACAGCAGCACAGAGTCTGCCGGGTAGATGACAATAGGCTCGCCTTGGTATTTATTACGGTGTAATACAGCTTTAAGGATACAGGCGGTTGTATGTTCATAGATACAAATTAATGCCATTAAAAACCATGGTTCAAATAACCCTCCTTTATAGGCTGCATTTTATTAAACGACGAGTATACGCATATTCAAATCGGATTGTATCTATACTTTTTTTTTTTTGCAAAAACGTTCAGGTACATATGACAACGTTGCCTCTTTTAAATACTACACCATGAATAAAAACTTTGTGCTTCTATTCTGTGCATTGTAGGTCAACAAAGCTTTGAGTTTATTTTGTAGAAATAAATGGTACAAGCTAAGTTTCTAGCGCCCTTTCTTGGTAGGTATCATCTTATGGATGGAATGAACGGAATCATCAAATGGATGGTTCCGTTTAACCTGTAGAGCATTACAAAAATATACTAACTCAATAAACTTGCTGTGATCTTCAGCGTACTCTTTTGATCGTGATATAAAAGTCACATTTTAATATAGAAGACAAGATAGGTATATATGTAATATTAATTTGTATGAAGCACCAAGCCTATTACTACCGAGAGCATATGGGAACGCAGGTAACTTAACGTAATCCTTGCTGGGTGTGACAGTATTTTTAAGCATCCTGCAGTATGTGCTTGTATAACATTATGAGCGCGTAAATATATATAATATTTGACGTGAAGATTTTTGCGCTCTTCGATAAGACTCGTCAAGAAGGTGATTGAGCAGCACAACGCTTTTTACGATATAAGGGGCACATCCAAAGTCCATATGCTTCTTCTTCTTAACGAAGACAAGGAGAATACGTTTCATTTGTATGAAGCATATCAGACATATTACTATCGTGGATATACGGGTACACAGTTGACGTCTATAAGCTTTGCTGGTAGGCGATTGACACTGACTTTTGCTTATATACCTATATAATTATACGAATGCTTAAAAAATTTAGATACGATCATTTTTTCTTTGTGTTATACTAGTTGCATTGCAGTTAGAAACTACATAATTATGTTTAAAAGACGCCTTCAAGTCATTCTTATTTATGTTTCTCTTACTTGGATAACCACCCATTTGTTTAAAAAACGACGTGGCCAGCTTACCAGTAAGCCAGTGCCTACACTTGTTATTTTTAAAACATTTATAGAAATACACTTACTTAATGTAATAAGTACATCTTATTACAAATCGTTTTATAAGCCATATGTTGATTAATTGCTATTTTTGATATAAACAATAGCAAAACAACACGCTCATACAGATAAAGTCTATTTGTAAGGATTAAAAACAAATTCCACACAATGAAAAGCTTTTACTTTGTCAAATTAGTATAACAAAATCATGGACGCATAAAAAAGGTCTACATGATGCCCTTCTGTAGAAACATCCTACGCAAAGAATGTGTAATCAAGTCGACATATTAAAATACTTCCAGTTATTAAAAGACAACATTTTCCTTTTATATAAAAATCTTTATTTAGACTTGATTGGCAAAAATGGGAACATAAAATTTAAGTAGAAAATTCTTACAAATAAGAATGTTTATGTGTTTTTGACGTTGTTTTATCTTCGATTTATTAGATACTAGCTTTTGCCCGCGGCTTCGCTCGCATTAGTTTAGAATTTGACAATCAATTCGGGTCGTACTCTGCTTGTAATAATATAATTCAATCATGATTCGAAAGACACGTGGCGCCATCTATTATCATACGAACGTTATTGTTGTTTTCCTCGGAAACAGTTTTTTTTTTCGGGATGAAAGGTAGCCTATGTCCGTTTCTGTACACCTGACAACGTATATGCAAAATTTCAGGATGATCAGTTCAGTGAATTAGGCGTGAAAAGGTAACAAACAAACAAACAAACTCATTTTCGCTTTTATAATATTAGTTAGGATTAGGATTATCCCGTCGTATTGAACTATAGGTACAAATTGCTGCAACTTATGGTAAAAATACATCTTACGCTTTCAACCCCGAAGGTGTAATCAGATATATATAACATCTGCGTTTCTTCGTATTTACCTACTCTCAAGTAATAGGGGGCGAGCCTATTGCTGTTTATTGGGCATAGTGCCAGATTCCGTGTTGCTACTCGAATTTCCTAACAGAAAATCCCAATAACACTTAGCCAGACCCGGAAATCTATCCCGACACTTCATGCAAAGCATGTCACATACACTACAGCCAAGCTTTAAGCCAGTCTAATTATCAAATATTTTTTTACGTAAATAACCAAGTTATATAATAATTTATCATTTAAATGTCTAAATATACATTTTGATGAGGCCAAGAACTTTTAAATCCACCCACGTACATACTTAATTATAATGACATAATTTCATCAATGAGGTCCGTCGATAACGAGCCACCTTCATTGATGAAATAATGTCATCAGCAATGCTGAATATTGATCAAAGACCGACCTCCGTCAACGAAATTCAAATTACAATAAGTTCTCGTCAAACACAGCTATATAGAATATCCGAACAATTTATTGAGCAATGTATACCAAAAATATGGGCGAGTTTATATATTAGTTTTCCGGGAGACCATGTTTCGAACATTCGGAAGTAAGTAAGAATGTTTATTGTAAGTTGGATGCTGTGAGTATAACACAACGAGTTTTGTGAGTAGGTATATTTGTCGGCGTTTACAGGTTATCTAGCACAAATGTATACACATCAGCTATGTTTTATACGTTATTTATTCTCTACAGTATTTTAAGATACAGAAAATCCTAACTAATATTATAAAAGCGAAAATGAGTTTGTTTGTTACCTTTTCACACCTAAATTACGGAACCGATCTTCCTGAAATATTGCATACACGTTGTCAGATGTACAGAAAAGGACATAGGCTACCTTTCATCCCAAAAAAAATTACTGTTCCCGAGGAAAACAATAATAACGTTCTTATGGTAATAGATGGCGCCACGTGTCTTTCGAATCATGATTGAATTATATTATTACAAGCAGAGTACAAACCGAATTATTTGTCAAATTATAAATTAACGGGAGCTAAGCCGCGGGCAAAAGCTAGTACTAAATAAATTAAAAGAGGTAATTAATATTAACTACGTCATTACTCTCTGGAGAAAGATGCAATGTACTATTTTGCATTACAAGACAAAGTGAAAATGTACGAAATAAAATCCAACCTATTTGCTTGCGAAATTCGGGAGTTCTTGCTTTAATAGCGTATACATAAAATGTGACACGCCTGTGACAATGGTATCGTGTAACATATGTGATGTTCAAAATACAGCAACATTAGCGGAATCTTTCAACATTAGTACACCCCGTATACCGTAAAGTTGAGGTGCGATTGCAAGCGATTGACGTGACACAATCAGCATGATTATCTTTTACTTACTTACTTTTTTTATTTTTTATTTTGCTCGTCAAAATGACCACACTCCACCTGATGGTAAGCAGTCGTGTGGTCTAAGAGCAGTGGCCTCCACACCGCCCCCACAGCAGCCGAGGCGATGTTGAGGTCTCTACTTTGACGGCCTGAGAAGATGCTTTTCACGCCCCGCTTAAAGGACCCAGGATTGAAGGAAGAAGGAAACACGCTTTACGCCGTCGGCGTACGAATGCCTCTTGACACATTACTTTTATCATTGATCTCGATATCGTTTAACTGGCAGGTAAAAGTCTTTATTCCCTACAAATTATGTCCAACAGTATTTGATTATTTTCTATACTAAACTGACATTAATCTCTTTCGTAGTGACTTCCTAAGGAGTACATAATAAAATTAAATATGTAATTAAATTATATTATAATATATATTTTTTTTTATATTTTGCCACATACACACAACACCATCTAGCCCAAACTAAGCAGAGCTTGTACTATGGGTACTAGACAATGGATAAACATACTTATACGCTTTATTTTGTAAATACATACATATTATACATAGAAACACCCAGACCAAGACAAACATCCATGTTCATGCACACAAATGTTTGACTTGTGCGGGAATCGAGCCCGCGATCTTACGCGTGGCAGTCGGTTACACTAACCACTAAGTACGCCATCGAGGCCGACAAATACATATTAAAACGCATTTCCTGCCACGTTTATTTCTTATTCTCTCTTCCATGTTGCATTTCATGTATTATGTATAATGTCTACTATACCGAAATACCTAGAAACATCTAAAATAGGTACTAATTAAATGTTATGCGATACTATAATCCATAATCACATTGCATTGCTATAGATTGTGTAATTAGTCTGGTAAATAGGTATACTACTAATTCACTCGACATGAAGTTTATCAAATTAACGTGATGACAAAATACCTATTTGGGTAACGTATTAATTCGGTTTTATGTACTTACCTACGTATCGCATATAAAATGTTGTTATACAAAATTAAAACCAAATAACTTTATTTAGATAACAAATAAATCCTAATCCTAACTAATATTATAAAAGCGAAAATGAGTTTGTTTGTTTGTTACCTTTTCACGCCTAAACCACGCAACCGATCATTCTGAAATTTTGCATATACATTATCAGGTATACAGAAACGGACATATGCTACCTTTCATCCCCACAAAAAGTATTGTTCCAGAGGAAAACAACAATAACGTTCTTATGATAATAGATGGCGCCACGTGTCTTTCGAATCATCATCATCGTCATCATCATTTCAGCCTATTGCAGTCCACTGCTGGACATAAGCCTCCCCTAGGGTGCGCCACAAGGCCCGATCTCCCGTTTTCGCCATCCAGTCACCTCCAGCCACCTTTTTCAGGTCATCGGTCCATCTGGCCGAATTCGAATCATGATTGAATTATATTATTACAAGCAGAGTACGACCCGAATTGATTGTCAAATTCTAAATTAACGCGAGCGAAGCCGCGGGCAAAAGCTAGTTGTAATTATAAAACTAAGATAGGTTTGTGGAAAATTGTAATATTGCGACTTGACTAATTCGAGGAATTAAGTTAACTATGAATACCTAACTTTTATACGAGCTTTTGGCTAACTACGAATATGTTTCAAAATTAAGAATATTTCTCTATTTATGCTTAATATTATGTTAACTTATTTCTATTAATTACTTCTAATTCGTTTCAATAATGTGTGTGTTTATCGATTGTGTTATTATTTGTATTATAATGTTAACATTGATTACTATACTGAACCTGATTTAATAGTTGTGTCGCGAAGCGGTTAGCAAAATTTCGATAAATATCAGTTACAAGATATTTTAGAGTCAAAACAAATTATGCGGTCTACCATCTAAAAAGAGACACACCACGTGTCTCTTTTTTAGTGCTGAGTAAACCGACACCAACCAAGATAGCAACAAAATAATCACTCAAACCACTACGTCATTACAAACATCTATTTTTGAAATACTACTCTGTATTACAAAAATAAGTTTATCATACATTGCATTGATGTGTAGCAAAAAAATGTCCGCTCGCATACGAACCGTGGGTTCACTAACGATATTTGCGGTACAGCCACCAAGTTGCCCCATAAAAATGGAATATCAAATGAAAATTTCTTTCCGTTTGCTCGGTTTACTGCGGTCAACCCCAACGTCGAATGCAGCGACCGACTTTTTTTTTGTTTTGATAGCATTAGGTATCATAAGACTCGCACCAGACAGCAAAAAATACATAAAAATATGACGTACTTATAACATTACATTTTTATGTATTTTTTGCGCTGTACATTAAATACCAAGCTCTAACTAAAAGCACCGGCCGGGTTATGGGCTAAATTAACAGCGAAGAAGTAAAAACTACTTAGTAGCGAGATTAATAAATGAACGAATGTAAGCAAGTCAAGTTATAGTATCATAAAAATTGTTTTATTGTCTTAGGCCTTTCAGTTGTTCCACGTGATAGATACGAAGAAAATACTGCGATTTTATGTTTGAATACGCTATAATTTTTTTATTAATTGACGTACTATGAGACTTTTCTCACGTCTATATCCGGTATATACGCGGTAGGCAGAGATACTCGAATTTCGGCAACTATGTTATTAAACCACGTAATAGTAGGCGAGACTTATGCTGTTTTCCAGACTTCGTGCTGCTATAAGCACACCTTGACAGAACAGATAATCATTTAAATGCCCGACATGGACATAGATCCCGAGATCACAGCACAGCAGTCGCATACATACCGTTACCGCTACGCTAAAATCTCGTTGGCACGGCAGTAATGTATA
Source organism: Catocala sponsa (assembly GCA_963564715.1). NCBI lineage: Eukaryota > Metazoa > Arthropoda > Insecta > Lepidoptera > Erebidae > Catocala > Catocala sponsa. The sequence goes on from OY751337.1 coordinate 7,789,390, forward strand.
GTCACGTTTTATGACAATTGCCTACAATACCGTAACCATTTAATAAGTGAATCGTAAAAATTAAAACATTACGTTACATCAAACACATTACCCCAAATGTAATCACCGTGCCTCTACATAACACAAAAATCAATATTACACATTGAAATAGAAGAATTCGGGCAAGCTTTATTGAAACGGACTAAATATAATATACCCGTAGGTATTCCCGAAGGAGTAGACAGTATTACACCCACATTTCACTAACTAAGTTTTAAGTCCCACGCGCAAAATGTACACAATAACCAAATTATAGCAAAACTGAAAGCTATTTTCCATAATATGTCATTACATTTGGAATCAGTTTGGGACAGAATTTGTCAACCTGTTTTCGATTTAAACTTTCATGTATAACAGTAAAAGTGAAAATAGAAATTTGTATATACATACAAAAGGAAACAAATGATTGCAGATTCTAATTTGTATTAAAATGAACCCAGACGTAGTACAAGCATCTTTTTTATCACATATGTGAAAACAAATACATATATAAGCCACCTCATGACAAGAAATGATTATAGCGTATAAACACTTGAAATCACAGTAGTAACCCAAAAAAGGGATGCTTTAGTTGACAGCATTGCACCTTGTAAACGAAGTCTGAAAAATTCTATCGCAGTTATGAACACCGCACAAGCCTTCTAGCTATGATCTTGTGGACGTAAAAGTATTTGTCCACTGCAGTTACTCCCAGTTTGAGAGGAAGTTCCGCAGTGACCTACTCCTAAAATTCGATAGCAGTAAAAACGGATGCTGTAGTGGTTTAAGTAATCAACTTGGGATTATCACTGCGCCGAGTGTTATGGATTCAATCCACATATGGGACAAAAAAATGTGTGTTCAACAAATAGCTGTTCTTTGTGTCCGTTATTGGAATGTGGGTAAAGTCGCCCGCAATACAGGATTTATACCCAGTGAGTTGTCTCTTATATATAAAGATAGCAGTAAAAAGAGCAAATAAACTTTATATTACTTTATGAACAAAAAGGAACAAAGTGTTTATTAATAGCATACGAGCTGCTGACAGAGTATGAAGTTAGCGAACAACTAAGTTATGTATTCGTATTTCTGAGGCGGGAGCATTAAACTGATCATTAATCAACATTCACAAAGCATTACGCGCTACATGATGAATGAGTCCGATTACGCCAATTAGACGCTCGAATTTAGACAGTCTGGTGAGATAAGTAGAATCATTTCTGTTATTTATTTTTAAACGAATCATTTTCTCTTCTTTATTAGACAGAAAAAAGTAAGCAACTGTATTTGTTTAATTGGAAGTATTTCTAACGAATGCAAATTAGTTATTTTCAATGTTAATGAATAATGTAATCATTACAAATTATTGTATAATAAATGTGAAAATATTTAGATTTTTGTAACTCAAAAACGTAAACGATTAAACGGATTTAAATGATACTTCGCACATAGACTACTGAATGGATTAACACAGTATACTTTTTATCCTAACATGCATTCCCGCAGCATTCACGAGGGTGAAACCGCGGCAGAAACTACTATAATAAATTTGAAGGAAGGCTGCTTCGAACATTTTCACGGTTACACCGTTAAACCGTCTTTAATTTAATTTGGTTCATACCAAATTAAATTAAAGATGGTTTAACGGTGTAACCGTGAAAATGTTCATAACTTACTCAGAAAAAGGACAAGCTTATTTTTAAAGTAAAACGACATCGCTGGTAGGCATTTATAAAATATATAAAAAAAAAACGCATATTGTATGCCATAGCGCCGAGTGTTATGGGTTTGAATGCCACATGGGACATTTTCTGAATATTTGTAAAAGTCCCTCCGATACCAGGAAAACCTATATTACGGGAGCTATATTTTTAAAATAGAAATAGAAAATATTGCTTTATAACAAAAACAGGACGAGACCCTTGTTAAAATTATTTACCATAATATACAATTTGTAAGAAAAAAGATCAAGTTCAGACGTTACTTCCAAAATAAAATCCCCATAAGGGAAATTCATATTCCGTATATTTTTTCACGTGGAACCTCTGGAGGCGGTGGCGTGAACGGGTGAATTATCATATTTATTGTTGGTCGTAAATCTATACATTATATTTCAAGATTCATAACCTATTCTTGTTCTAATACAAAATAGATCACAAAAGAGGCTTCGCAACTCACGCTTTAGATTAATAAAATACTTGATTTAATTGAATCTGAGCGGTTCTATGCCTGTGACATTAATTAAATTCGCTTCTCTTCAAAATTACTTTTTGTAAATTTGTTAGTTTTACGTAAATGAGTTTTATTTTCTCTTACCCTATAATCACCCTTCTAACCAGGACTTATTTTATAATAGCTTTCATCTCTAGTTTAAATGCTACGTCGATAGCAATTATAGTAGACTAGATGTTCCCGCGTTTTCACCCGCGTTTATCGTTACTGCGCCGCCCCCGTGGTTCGTAGCGTAATGTTATATAGCCTATAGCCTTCCTCGATAAATAGGCTATCCAACACTAAAAGAATTTTTCAAATCGAACCAGTAGTAATCACGCAGAATAAACCAGGAGAAACATCGTTTGTACTATGTCTGTAATGGGTAATTATTTTGCTGCAATGTTATTTTAAAACTGCGATATCTTTCATTGAAATCGAATGATGTAAAGGGCAATCTTGTTTTAAATTAAATACTTGTGATGAATAACGTATTTATTTGGATAAGGATTAATATCATGTTTATAAAAATACCTGTGCAAATAATGCATTATTTTAGAACAAATTTCGTTAGCATTAAAATGGTTATAGTGAGCCAACCTTAAAAGATAGACATATGCTGTCGCGGACTTTTTTTTAGAACTTTTAAAGGGGAACAATTCTGTCATACATTATTTTTGCGAAACTAACTGTTTACGCAGCGCACGCAGCGGAAGCTCTCAAAAGGCAAAATCCCCTTCGATTTTGAAACATTCTTTATTGGTGCTCCGCTCCTATTGATCTTAGCGTGATGATAATAGCCTTCCTCGGTAAATGGGCTATCTAACACTGAAAGAATTTTTCAAATCGGTCCAGTAGTTCCTGAGATTAGCGCGTTCAAGCAAGCAAACAAACAAACAAACTCTTCAGCTTTATAATATTAGTATAGATAATAATATACATAGTTCATAAAAACTAGAATCGCTGAAATGATTCGGATGAAACTTGGTATACAGATATACCATATCCTGGACTTGACCTGGACAAATTAAACTTTTAATAACGTGTCATAATGCGTGTCCATAAAATTCACGCAGAGAATAATCAAAATTGCAAAAATAATGTTATTTTAATTGTTACTCATAAATGTCACGCATACAAGGTAAAGGAGTGACGTAATAAGTTTAAACCCGAAAGTTACACATCCAGATACCACTACCAGGAATAAACCGGATTAAACATTATCATTTGTTTTGAAAGGCTCCTCCTAAGTTGGGATTGTTTTTGTTCTTTAAAAATCTATACACCTTTGAAGATTATGGTGGACACTGTAAAAATCTCGTAGATCAAAGTAAACATTTGTTTTTTTTTTTCTTCGATCTTGGGCCCTCGAGTGAGGCGGAAAAAGGCACCTCTTTAGTCCATCAAAGTACCTCTACTTCACATGACGACTGACTAAAAATAAAAAAAATGCTGAATAAATACATCGTTGTTCTCTTGGTACAAGTGAATTTGCGCGGTCTTGTGGTCCTAGATGTGAATCCCAGATGAACGGCCTGTACTATTGATTTTTTATTTGTCAAAACAATTAGCAGTAAGACACAGACTAGAAATGTGTCTAGTAAACCTGAACAGAATCCCAAATTGTGTGACAACGAAAGATAAACTTTTCATACAAAGCGACAGTCATCTCAATCTACCAATATTGAAAGTTGGCATATCATTTAAAGGTAGTAATCAAATACAGAGACGAGATTTTTTTATAATTGTCGTTTCTTTCGTAGCCTCGTTAGAGAAAACATACTCGCCAATCTATTTATCGCTACATCGCCGCGTAAAAAACAAACAAGAACCCATTTTTTTTTAATGTAACACATAAACACAAGGCCCTAACATAAAATACATGTCGACGTTTGAGAAAGACTTCACTACTCGTATACATTTCGTACCACTGTGCTTTTGTGGCCTTGTGGCTTGTCTCCGGCACTCCCAACCCTCATCAGTTTCAGAGGGAGGTGTCACGGTTACGTCTCGAGCGGTGTCGGTGTATGTAACATGAGCAATAATAGCTAATGTATAATCTATTTTGTAACTTTAAATTTGATCAAATCATAAATTAGTACTGTAAAGTACAGTAATAGGTATGAAGTAAATATTTTAATATTCTTTTATTAGATGTTAAGGCGGAGTCTGACATTATTATTAAGTTCTTATGTATTAAGATGGTCTTTATAAAGCAAAACAAAGTCCAAAGATGGAAGACGTATTATGCGCGTGAAAATATAAAAGCTACATAAAACAATAAACTCATCGCTTACTTTATGGCTAACTAATTTCCAAAAGAACTAATCTAATAGTTTTGATTACTAGTCTGTATGCCATAGTTAATAAGTTTTATTATAGGTTATATATATACATCTCTCTATAGATAAGAAGTTACAAAAATATTTCTTTAAAAAAAAATGTATGTGTAACTTTGTATGTCGTTGTTTTTGTTCTATTGTTTATTTATTTATTTTTATCTCCCTAACACTATCATTACAGGCTTACACCTAATGCGATAGAGTGGTCTTAATCTATGTACACTTATATCAAAACACAAAAATAAAATTTTACATTAAAAATACACATTCAGATCTTACGTATGTAAGATCTGAATGTGTATTATTATGAATATAATAACAACGTGCATCATAAATATATTAAAAGAAAGAAACTAAATAAAAAATTAAAAAAATAATCACAATCGTAACATAAAGTATATATACCTTTGCGAATTCACTCAAAGTAGCTGTGAACACATCAAGCCTGTTGTGAAGCCTGTTGATAGTACGGATCGCGCGGATGAGTGGTGTTTTAGCGAGTAGGTTGGTCCTCGCCGTTGGCATGGCCAGCAGCGGCGGGCGCCTCCGTCGCCACACGTAGCGCTCTGGTACACACAGACTCAGGCGTCCCAGTACTCCTGGGTTATGCTCTACGCCACGGAGTAACCTCACCAAGTATGCAACAAGTGTGAATTCCCGTCGTACACTCAGTTGGTTGTAACCCACCATACCAAGTACAAATAAAGTGGGATACATGAGGGGGTAAAATGGGTAAACTCCATACAGTTTCCAGTACAGGTGTCGTGTAAATTCGTATTTTTTTTTTTTTGTTTTGAAAAACGGACCTATGATAAATATCGATTTACATAGATTATCGTTTATAAGATTAAGTTAAAATCAAAAACTTTATAGTATTATTATAAGATTAATAATAACTAACCAAAATTAGAAAAGAAATCACTTATGGGATATGACAGAATGAGCAGTCACGTGTCATTCTCAAGAATTTTTCCAAATTCCTTGGGAACATAAAAGCAATGATTGAAAATAAACTCTTTTGTGGATTGAGAGTTAATCACATTACGCAAGTTAACCTAACTGAGTTTATTTTTAGTACAACACGTGTGTCTGCCTTTCTGTACGGCCGAGGTCTTCACAAATACTCAAATCAGGTAGGCAAGCACTCGTACCGGAACAAATACCTGTAGGTCAAACAAATATGTCGTCCGTAAAGGTATTTGAACTAGGGAGGCGACGTGCATGATTAATGACGACGTCCGCCCTCTGTGAGGCTAACATGTCAATAGCGTCGTTTGATAATAAAAAAGCACATAAGAGAGCATTAATAGTAATTGACAACGGAGGGACTTATTCATTTATGTAAAAATTACCGTCTCAGTGACTATGCAATAGTGTCGTTTCTCAAGTCAGACAGTGTTATTGGATTTTTCAGTCAAGAAATTGTTAGAAGAAGCACGAAATCTGTGCTCAGTAGGTGGTGATAAGCTCACCCCTGTTACGTGATTTACAATTATTCTTAGCTAAATGAGAGAGCATTGCACCCTTCTGAGATATAGACGTAAGACCATATATTTATGTAAAATAAGAACGCCTTAAACATTTTCACAATATTACATATGTACAAACAAGCCTATAAGTAATATACTAACTCGCTGCTATAACTCCTTAAATAAGATTAATAATAAAGAAGCATAGTTCTTGAAAATTATTCCTGACACACCACAACACGTTCCTTCATCGGCATGTATTGTTATATATATTTAGTAATATATGGAATGCGCCTCTACCGTAAAGATCTACGAACGAATTAATAAAATACATGGAAATACGTGCCGACGACCGACCTTACCGTCCCGGTGCGTATAGAGTCTAGAGCAATGAAAACTTAGGTAAGATGCTCTAACATTACAGTTTGCAGTCTGCTAAGATTCTTTATTAGACTACAGTTTAAACAAATTAAGTACCGACCTAAAGCCTATGTAATCCTTGTCCTTAAAACCGCTAAAAGTTATAAAGAAATTACCTCATCATCATTACTTAAACTGATTCGATCTATATCGGCATCATTACTGACAATAATCCATTCTCCACACAAGAATAATGCTTCAAAGAGCCAAGAAAATGACAGTATAAAAATAAACGCAACGATCTAAACTTAGCTGTAAAATTTTATCTAAATGCACTTTCATTAATTACTATACTGTAGTTTTACTGGCGTATAAAAGCTTTACTACCGACGTTCCGTGTGTACGGTTTTATACAGAAATTAGACTACACTTAATCTTTGTGATGTACCTAAAACAATTTATGCACAATTTGTTTGTATACATCACTAATGTATGTAATCCTATCGCCATAATAAAAAGTGTAGTCATCTTTAAAATTCGGCTTAAGATGTACATATCTTTTAGGATCGGACATTGAAATTTTGACGTATTTTTCGTTGAATATTTGACAATATTAACTGTCCATAGGTAAAACGAATCCGAAGAATTCCTTAAATAAAAGAACCGGGCACTAACCATCCTTAAGAACAATATATTTCTGATCAGTAGATCAGAAAAGTGTCAAAACCTATTTGGCTATTTGGCTGTTACTTCCGTTGACGGATTATTAGAAAAATAGCAATACCTTTTTGGTCCATAATTTCCGTTGTTCTTGAGTATCAGAAATAAATCAATAACAATGTGGCCTATATTTTCCGTTAACGGCTGATCAGAAAATATCAAAAAAATATAAACTATTTTTCCATTGACGTGTTTATCAGTTAATTAATTACCAACCTAATCGTAAACCATACGACTTAGTATGGAAACTAATCCAATGGTTGCATTTGATGGATCCATGTCTAAATATTGATTCTAGTAAGAATTAACCACATCAGACTGTATGTGCTATCAGAGAAACGACAAAAGTGTTCCCGAAGGAAATACTTATAAGAACATCAGCAACATTAGGACATCATGATCGGTCGTGCTAACACTAACGCCAACACGGCCCACTCTGGCTTTTAGCCAAAGCTTTTATCTTTAACCTGTATTGTCCTAGTGAGTATATTACTTATCAATTATCGGACCCGAATCAATTCTTCATTAAGAGAAATACGGCATATTGAAAGTGGATTTGCCAGTCGCATGCAGAACAAAGTTAACAGGTTTCTTAAACAACAAATTGTCAATAAGTACACCAACATTGTATCTCATTTCTGGTTTACCTAACAGTGGAAAATTTACCAATAAACATACAGAGAAAAGCGAAGACGGTAATTCGATTCTGGCAGCGAACAACAAACTAGCAACTAATTTATTTAAGCCTCCACTTCGGCTTTGGATAATCTGACCCTAAACTAATAGGTAGCACCGGTGTTGCATACATAACGTCATTCATTAATCAATTATTTCAAGCGCTGCAACAAACTTCGAGAAGCTAAATTGAATGTTCATTATTATTAAACTGCAGTGCACCGAACATCGTCTCAGTTTCGGGTTAAATTAATATTGTACAATTGAGATTCTGAAATGTGGATTACAATAAGATATATAATATACAACGTGTTATAGGTAGGTGTGGATTTATTTAAGGGTCTTAACACACCGAGGTAAAACTAAATCACAACTCATTTTATGAGAGATAAGGCACAAGGGAATCTCCACTGAAACCTGGGATTTCGCTCAAACTGGGGCAGCCCCACTGGGGACGTGTATCGTCGCTCTACAAAAGATTGCAGCCAAAAACCACGTGTTGTGTTCCTACAATGACTAGGCTTTCTAAACCCGTTGAAAAGAAGTTACATTCTCAGTAGGAGAAGCAATATGGCCTTTGGACCTTGCGCTGGCAATATTGCGACTTATTTATAATTGTTGGCAAGGTTGGCAACAAGGTAAGTTTAAAGGTACCTCCTGATGTTGCAATATTAATATGCCATTAGCATCTACCATCACGCGATCCGCATGCTTGTTACTAACCTTATATGTAGTTATATAGAAAAGATGTACTATTTATAAATAAATTAATTTTTTACTCCGAGTGATACAACGCTCATGTTTGCTCACTGGGCTCATTAAAAGCAATAAGTTTGTTTGCAAAAAAACAATTGTTAGCGAAATATGGGCGTCATACACCTCTGCCCCTGGAGGGCTCCTAGGGGATATATACGTGAGACTATGTAAGATGGATAGTTGTAACGCTTATTGTACTTTTATTATTAAATGTTACTCCACCATGCTGTTATTCGCTGTGTGATGAAAACAGAATAATTTAAACAATGTACTGAAGCCCTGTTAATTAGTCGTTACGTGTCATTTCTTGTGTAGCAAGACAGCCCGAGTCTATTCGCACACTAAAAGAAATATTACGCAATAGGTAGGTATCTAATTTCCCGCTGGCGAAGTAATTCTGGACAGACTTGAAATACCACGAAAAACGTTTACACGCTTTGAGACCGTATTTTTCTCACAATATTCCTTTTCCATTGAGTAATATCGTGGGGATCTCATATGATATTACATCCACTGTATTCACCGAAATGATTTTAAGATAATAAATATATGTATCTATATTAAAACGTTTCATAGCAACCATTTCATAAGCTAGTTTAAAGGCAGAATCATATATGTAATGCTATCATGCGACGCTCGCTATGTTTTATTGATTAATATTTCTATTACAATTATTATCAATCAGACACTTAAATCAACGGTATTATTACCGTAGCAAAAAAAAGAAAATACTATTATATTCATCTTAATAAAACCTTACCGCGACAATGGTAACAGTATTGTCTGGACACCGGCATCCGCACGCCAATGGACGAATCAAATGTTCAAATTAAACACTCAAATACTACAAGTTTGATATATCACTTCCAAGTTGCTACTTAATCTAATTACAAAGGAACGTTTAAAGATATCCTTAACAAAAGAGCCCCTTCGTTACACCACTGTAAAAAAGGTAAAAGCGAAGATCTTAAAATTCCTTTAGGAAGTTCCATTTCTTCTGGCTACAGGTTTAACGGCCACTGCCAGTAATAGAACCCCATTCCAGATATTGGATCGGATTACCAAACCCATCGGTCTTATTAGAGAGCGCGGTATATTACGAAAATTCAATATTCGCTCTGCTGATGAGTTGAGCGCTGCGGGAGGAAGATTTTCTTACGATAAGATTTGTGATATAAGTGGGAATTGAAAGGAAAATATTCTTTAGGTCGATCAATCAATATCAGTTGCTCATCAGGTGTGCTATGCATTTATTAGCATATTAGTGCAGTCCTGGCGTTTCTTGCAAACGTCTTTTAAAGAAGTTGAGCTTTTGGTAGTGAAAATTAAATCGATCGTCATATAGCATTATTGAGTCTGCAACACTACTCATATTTTACATGTGTAGAGAAGGCACGTGCTCGTAAAGATCAGTACATTTTGTTTAGGCATAAAAAGTACAGTGCAGCTTAGTGTGCATTGATCCTCACAGGTATAATTTCAGTTCCAATATAGTTTTACGATTACTTCTATAAGTATTTTCCAGTTTGCGACATCAAAGATTTCAACAAATATAAACAGGAATGTATATCATATCCGGCCTTCAATGCCAATACAAGTCTGGGTGCATTTCCGCTTCCTGCCGATTCACTTTCCGAGCACCACAGCAAAATTATTACGCAACAGTTCATCTCTGCCAGGAGGTTTAAAATGAAATAGAGTCTCCGTTTCCCGTTTGTATTCATCTAATCCTGGACAGAGCTGGCGGTACTAACTCAACGAAAATACCTGGGATTTCGTAGCACGCTCGGTGCTTTACTACACCTGAGTATAAATCTGTTCAGATAAATCATTAAGATACCAATGGGCCAACTTAATACAGATTATAAATTCGCCGTCATAAATCAAAGTATTGAAAAATATTTAATCCAGGCCGAATGGAGCTACCATTAAAAAATAAAATTGAATTTCGAGAAGAGGGTCGAGCGACAGCTGACTCGGTCGACTTGCCTAACTTTCTAATATTTTTATCATTGCAGTTCAAATCCAAATAAGCGAAAATCAGGGTATTAATTTACATCTAGTTTTTTATACGACAAACATGAGATCTCTTTGTCTCTATGTATTCATAAGCCTACAATCCTTTAAATCAGATAGGCCGTAAGTTCACTGTCCTTGAGTTCAATAACTCTTAGGAAACTAGTGAAAATTGAGTATCCCAATAGATTTATCCAGGAAACGGTTCACCCTTTGAAGCCACTCAAACTTTACGATCCAAGCCCAAATGAATTATAAATGCAAATCGAAATGTCAAAGGGCTTTGTAAAGTTTTGAGTGGAAACACAAATGAGTTTTTGAAAAAGTAAACTAGCCGCGGTTGTGACCTACATTTTACAGGCAAAGGACCCGAGCGTTCAAAAGGCGAACATAGCGATGCAGCTACTTCACTCATTACTGAAGAGAAAAAAGGACAAAGCTATAGTGAACGCATTAGGAACAGTAAATTCTGAAAGTATTACAAGTATTTTTTCATTAATGCTAGAGGAAAGAGGATGCAAAAATAGAGAAGTGCTTTTATGTATCCATTAGAATGCGGTAGGAAACTATCGTGTTTTATGTTTCACATTATATTCGTAACTGGTTTTAAATCATGTAAGATATTGTAGAGCACAATAACTTTTACGTAAAGCAATCAAATACTTGGTTAAGTAATGCATTGCTTCCTTAGCCGATGGTCAGGAGAAACGTTAATATATGGCGACCCTCTGTGCAAGCCTCGTAGAGCACGTTAAGCTATCAGTTAGTGATTGATGGCATTCATTACAGCCTGGCAAAAAAATATGTGGGACCCAATCGAACCTTATGACGCCATATTACCCAATTGGGGAAGTCAAATGACAGACGCGTGATTACCAGTATTCGGTCGTAGCAAATTGGCAAATCACAGAACATTTGGCTAAAATTATTCCGTCCACTAAGTCACATGTGGAGAAACATGCTGCATTTATGTTATGTGTACGTGTTTAAGATGCATATATGTTAAAAATAGAAAACCAGTCAATTACTTTAGTTGTTCAAGCCAAATTTTAATCGTTGAGTATTAAGATTGAGCCACATGCGAATGAGACAAATATGTTAGGGCGTGCCGACAAATCGAAGCCATCAATCTGTTGATCGAATTACGATGTTAGCGCTCCCTTTTAATCACCAAGTGAACCTTAACGGATTCCGTTAATACCCAAAGCTTTAAGTCTCTAATCACCATAAGGTCATTTGAGACGCTTGACTTTTAGTTTTACGTAGGCTTGGTTTCATTTTATTTTCAATACCATTATTTTAAAAATCACAATACTTTATCTAACGACATTTCCAGTAAGGATAAGGAAAATGTGTTTTTCATGTACACGGTCGCAGTTGCTAACATTAGTTTAGACTTTCGATGGGTGGGTACCATTTGTGGAAAGGGTATAATAACTAGATTAGTGAACAATAGAGAAATATATTTTTTTAATATATTTCTGACCTAGAAACAGTGTAATGTATAAATGAGTTACGTAAGAATCACGTTACCCTAAAAATAAGACTAAAAGCAGAAGCAATCTATATGAGACATTTTAAAGTGCAGTATGAAATATTGCCTCTGGATGTTCTTAAGTTTGTGGCAGGTAGACATTTTTGAGTGCATTTTCAAAGATTTATGATTTTATTTTAAATGTAATTTTATATACTTTGAATAACTGGGTATTTAAAAATGTCGGTAGCATACGTTTTAAGATGTTTTAGCACAATTGATAATAGTTTTATCATGGGTAAATTATTTTGCAATTTTTCTAAAAACACTTTTAGACCGTTGGTTTCATAATAATTATAGCAAAACGCATAGTATATAGGATGTGAAATTGAGTTTTTTGAAGTGAAAACTTCTTTAGTCGCGTTGAGCACTTCTTGGGTGAACAAAACTCATAGAACTCGCGTCATCGTCACGCTTCCACGCTTTCCATTTTTGAATTATTTTAGAATATTAACAATATCTCAGAAATGCTGCGGCATACGCAAAAAATAACGAAATTTTTACCCCTTAATAAAGTAAGAGAGTATCAGGAATCCGAACCGCCCCTTCTTTTTGTTTTTTTTTTGTTTATAAAGAAGTGTTTATGATCAAGGATTAAAGTTTTCACTTCTATCGGCAGTCCCCAAAGACTGCCTCAATTTTTTGTTTTGTACAATTTATGATCATAGCATACATTACACCTCACATGCCGGAGCCGCGTGTACTGATGGCTTACGGCCTATATACAACAATATTTATGTACGCGAGCATCATCCAGTGTGGCGTAACATCGCGATGTTACAACACAAAATTTCGAAAGGGGAAAATTTCACGTAGCAAATCTTTTGTTCTATATTCGCGAGGGGAAAAATTAAGTTATATTTTCAGCTAAGCGAGCAAAACCTGGGGTTACTGGCACAGAACAATGATGCAAATGAAGCTAACCAACAGTAAATACAGAAAGGATAGCTAATGATGAGGAATATTCAACCTTCCCCCATGTTTATTTAGATTTCGCTTTTACATAACCGAGAGTGCTTCATGTATTTTAATGGTACCTACTTTCAAAACGTGTGACGCGCGCGGGATTACTGTCACTGTATGAGGCCAACGAAAATACGATTTTAGTACCAGTTTGATGCCGTTCATAAAATAATAAACAGGGAAATTTACTGTCAGAGTTCCAGTTAAGTATTTAAAAACTAACATTTAAACAAGCTGATCATAATGAGAGCCCTAAATTTGACTACTATAATCTTCTTCGTAGCAACAACATAATTGACTTAATAGGCAATCTACTATTATTGGATAGAAAGCAATAATTTATCTGACGGGAACAAAATCACAGCGTTTACCAACAGTGACTGACTTTCACTTTCCTGTGCACACGTTAGAAATGAGGGCAGCGAAGTATTACAGCCAGCTCCCATAAAGAAAGGGTGTGCTATTGGGTTGTACTAGGATATTACTTGCTATGGATGTTTTGATTGAACCTAAGATAGCTTTCGATATTACTTGTGGTAGATAGTAAACATTATTGAAGACCCATAGTAACATGTCATGTATTCATTAAATACAAAATTCTAATAAGCTCACTGGTTTTCAATTTACGTAACGAGCATTGAACGACAAAGAAGAATTGAGCGCGAATACAAGATAGTTCATCATAATAAATTAAAATACACAAGGAAACCATCGCCTTGGAGAACAATAAAGCATGCAGAGAGGACTACAGAAACAATACACCGTAAAACAAAAGGCTCATTTCGGTAGGAAGCTCCGGTACATGCAATATCGATATATTTCTGGAGCCGTTGAGTTTGGAGGCCTGAATAGAGGCCCGTATGTTTGCCAAGACTGAATTGCGAGCGCCGCGGGCTCCAGGTCGCTTATGTTAACCGCGGACGCGAACTCTTTATGTTTGGGTACACCGAGATTTTTTCCTTGTTGCAGACAAATTGGAATAAAAAGATGCAGACGTGAGTAACCAAACTGTGTAATTTTATTTATTATCATAATCGATTTGATTGTTAAAATTATACCTACATGAAACCCATAACATAGTCCCTTAAATACGGTTTTCAAAATAAAAAGTACATAGATAGATAAAGAAAATAAATACAGATCAGACCCTAGATAAAAAAACGTAATTTCTTTTGTGTATTTATGAACCTTACTTCCTTAATTACCGTGATGAATTATGTTATTTAGGTAAATTCAAAACATCCTACTAATATAATAATAGTTAAAGTTTGTGTCGATGATATTTGGTCTCCATTACGGTTTAACATTCGAACGAATTTGGATCAAACTTATCACACATGGACGAGGCTCTGGAATGTCTAAGAGGATTTTAGATGCGTTCGCGATGGATTTACGTAGACAAAATCGCGGATAGAAGCTAGTATGTTATAATATATAACATAATCGTGATTTATCGTAATACTCAATCTTATCTTATCTTATCTTATGTGGGGGCCAATCAGTGCAGACCGGCGACACTTCGACCCAGTGGGATCTTTTGTGTCGACACTCTCCCAATAACGACTGCCATAGATGTTCATGGCAGCCGGGACCGACGGCTTAACGTGCTCTCCGAGGCACGGAGCAGGCGATAATTATCAATCAATACGCACATAATTTCGAAAAGTCATATAACTGCCGAAAGTCAGAGGTGCGCGACGTGGGTTCGAAACCGAGACCCTCTGCATTGCAGTTTGTTGGTCTCTCCACTGAGCTATCGCTGCTCTTGTAATACTCAATAATAATAACTGCTATCAATTTTCACCTGCCAATTTATCGACATAGGGGTGTTTCCATGATACTGCTCCAGGGGCATAATTTACAATTTCAACTAACAAGCAATTAGGATTATACAATCTATGTAATGGCTACACGTACCCGTGTTTAGTGAGTATGAACCCCTGTTGATACCGGTACTCTAAGGCTGTAAGCATCATTACGAATTTGAATTTTCAATCTATTTAGTCTAAACACGTTAACCGTGGTGTAAGAGTTGAACGGAAGAATTAATGTCACTGCCTCAGACAGGCTAATCCTCTTCGTTATGACCTCATGAATATTAATTCATAATTAGCCGAGTGGAGGTAACATCATTTATATGATTTACAATTATTATCAGTATAACCATAAGATACAGGGTTAAATAAAATTATATAGGGTATATTTTTAGCATACTTCTTGTATCTATAAGACGTTTAAATAACATTATAATAAAATTTTAAACATACTTCCTATCTCTGTGTATATGTTTATGCGCGCTAATGTTATAAACCGCTAAATCAATTCTGATCAAGTTTTGAAAGACGTATTGAGGCAGGCCTTGGTTTAATATGTTGTGGTAATGTAATAAAGCACTAAACCAACCTGGATCTAGTTTTGAGAGACGTATTGAGACCGAGCTTCGGTAACGTTTAGTGTTTGCTTATTTAAATTAGTTTACAGAAATGTTTGTTCATTTTACATATATAATTAAAACATGTTGCGCGTATAAATCATGGAGACAGCTAGCAAGTATATACATATACTTGTTGCAATAAGCATGATAGACAAAATCTATGTAACAGAAATAATTGAAATATTGCCAATAACCATTAATGCAATCCATTTATATTAATACTTTTTATTCCGTACAATGGCGCGCTTTTGAAGAATACATAATAGTAGTACACGCTATTATATTTAACTTTATCATTCTCCTAAATAAAAATAATACAAGAAAGCCGAGTAAAAACGAATATCTATTCATTTTACCGTGGATCTATTAATATTACACGACGGTATCAAAAATATCTACACTCGACAGTTAACATAGAATAAAATATGTTCCTAGTTAGAACTTTATTTTTAATATTATTTCCGATCTCTGGCAAAAACGATGCCATCGTCTTGTTATTATGTCACCTAATCTTTATAACCAGCCTATCTTATCTTATCTTATGCGGGGGCCAGTCAGTGCAGACCGGCGACACTTCGACCCAGTGGGATCTTTTGTGTCGACACTCTCCCAATAACGACTGCCAGCTCACAGCCGGGACCAACGGCTTAACGTGCTTTCCGAGGCACGGAGCAGGCGATAATTGTCAATCAATACGCACTTAATTTCGAAAAGTCATATATCTTCCGAAAGTCACAGGTGCGCGACGTGGGTTCGAACCCGAGACCCTCTGCATTGCAGTCTGTTGGTCTCCACACTGAGCTATCGCTGCTCATTTATAACCAGTCTAACTAAAGATAATCCTTTTCTGTTGTAATGATTATTTTTGACGACTATATCTACCCGTAAGATTAAACAAAAGATCCTCAAATATAACCGCATGCTTTGTTGCATGTATTTCGTAGCAGACCGAATAGTTGGGTACAGTATCTGGCATGGTATTGACAAGGCGCTGTGCTCATGAATAAGAACTTCCCTAGGGTTTAAAACGGGCCGGGGCACCTCGAAATATATCCGGGGATACAACGGTACAAGTTAAATAATTAGGAATACCGCACACGAAACTTTAGCACAGTTGTTACTTAAATATTACAGGCGTGGAGGAAGTAGATATACAAATATCTGCCCGCGGTGGCAAAGATTTTTATTCGATTCTAAAATACAGAATTTATTAATATAGATACTGATTTGTACAAATAACATACATTTAACAACTATCAACAAATTGAAATGAATTTACTGTCAAAGTATAACAGCAATGTTAATATGAAATAAATAAAAATCACACATAAAACCGGAAGTAGGACGAATAAAACACAGTCTGAATAGTTTTATGTTATTTTTTCTTATACAATTAAATATTATAGTGTACCACTAAAATACGTCGAAACGAAAGCCAATAATCGAATCAGACTAGCAAATATGTTAACGATCGGGTCGTTAAAATATAATAAAAGCGCGAAATCGATTTTGATAACGGGAGTGATTTAAAGTAATAGACTCCTGTAATGGTCCGCTTTTAACGCCTCACTATAGATCGGCAGTTTTAATGAATATAAAATTGTCGTACTTACCATCCGACGACTGATGGTACACTCACCTGAAAAGATAAAAAGGTTTTGTTTTAAACGGGCAAACACAAATTATAAAATGTTACGCGATATTCGAAATGAAATTGCGAAGTACAAAGGGCAGCCGGATGATAGGATGCTTTTTGTGTAATATCATTATGTTATTTTTAAATACATTTCCAGGAGATTGGAGTGGCGCTCGAGACAAAAAGATATGAAAGGTCAACGATTATAATATCTACCCACTTCTCTCTACCCTCTACCGCTTGCATCATAAAAGTATGATATTATGTAGTAAAGTAAACTGAATACCTTATGTTTCTATAAAACGTTTTATGTACCAAAAGTAAAACGAATTATTGAATAATAAACGGTAGTTATACCAACCAGAACGTAAAAATAATATTTATTTAGGTCACAACTACGAAATTCATAATAATTAAAAACATAATATATAACAGTGATGCGAGATCAAATTTTAATATTCATGAAGCATGTTAAAATATCTAATCAACTTTCTATTGTATAAGGAAGATGGCTCAATCTAATGAAGTTGAGGCTTCAGTTTAATGGTCACTAGCGTAACGATTAAACTGAAAAAAGAAACAAAACTCTTGAATAGACCAGATTGCTGTGAAAAAAACAGAATCTCTAAGCATGTTTTATTGCGCTTTTTGCCCTGCCTTTTTTACATCGCGACGCAATATTTTTAGTCTGAACTGAACACATTCTGGTTAGTTCATAGCGCTTTGCTGGCAAAAGCTGCTTTTCACGCGGCAAAGAAAAGCCGGCTGGGTTACGATCGTAATGAATACAGCACATATGTATTTCAAAAAGTACACGTAGAAACATTTATTGAGATCTGTGTAAAAATACTTCATAAGAGTAAAAGATAATATTTAACATTTGTATATGAATCATTCAATACATTTTAATCACAACAGACCAAACGGTTTGTTCATCAACCTTACATAGATACATAAAAGTACCACAAAGCTAAATAATACATTACACAATTTAATTTCAGCTACGTACAGCGAGGTGCAAAAATGCATACCCATGTCGAAACTAAAATGGTACAAGCCGGTAATTGACGGCATCTAACGGCAATCGATACAAGAACTGTTAAATAGTTTATTTATATCGTAATAGATGGCGGTGAACTACTATAAAATAAAAAGAAGTAGATTTCTTAATAATTCAATTTTGGTAAATTTACTTTAAACAATTTTTTAATCTCTATTAACAATCGTTTATTTAAGAAAAACATATTATAGGATAAAACAAGAAGTAAAGACTTACAAATGAATTTATAAATTTATAATGGGTAGTTTATTTTATAGATACATTCGATGACTCGCGATTTTGTTCGTATGCAAACATTATTCTGTCCCTGTGTTCGAGTGTCTTTTCGGTTGAGAATATAATTTCTTACAAATTTCATCTATTTGCTAAAATGAGTACGCGTAGCAATATTTATAAAACAACACTATCTAGTTCATTCATATTCCTTCTAATTCGAGTGTTCACAGGTTTTTGAACCTTATGGTATCCATACGCTGTTACAGGTGACTGTACATAAGACGAGAAAGTTTAAGAAAATTTCGGCGACTAACAAATTCATTTACTTTCCCGTTGATAATATTAATAGCTTTCACGTAACATACAAAGAATATTAAGACTAAAAAGAAGGCGGCAGAACTGAGTCAAAATTAATTCCACCATACCAAAATAATTAAACATCACAATCTACTTAAAAGTCCTTTTCACAAGTATAATTACATTCAAATTATGGTAAACTTGAAGATAATAAATTAGAAAGAGGAAATGCTAAGAAAGTTTACCATTAAGACCACAGTACAATTTAAAATTAAATGTTCTTTTTGAACTAAAATATTACGCGAAACCCTCTTAAAATAATGTAAAAACTAGCTGTCGCTTTACGTTTTTGTAAGAACAAACTTGCTAAGATACAGTTTCTCCTCAGAACAAGAGATTATTCGTTAAAATAAGATACCTTAGTAGAAACACGTGCTGCTAAAGAAAAAGTTATATTTCAGTTAATTTATAAGTGTCGACTGTACGTAACAGAATTTAACAAAGTCTGAGAAAAATGTTTCAGGAAAATGGAGAGCCTGTGTGTACTTTGGCGGTAGAACAGCACTCAACACACGAATGTGTAACAAGAATTACACCTATAATTTTATTCTTTGTGCACAACGATGCCGGTACAGAAAATATAGGTAGTTGGATGGAAAAGAAAGATTATTACAAAACTCAGCTAATCACATTATTGAAAAGCGTGCAGCAGTTTACGACGAGGTATGGAGGGAAAATTACTTCACGAATTGGATTCGTCCACGCAATTTTGTGAACACGTACTTACTTCTGATACAAACATGAGTCGTTGTCACAAAATCAATATCGACGGCTTATATTTGCTCTTCACATGACTTTAATCCCGTGTCAAAGGAAGAGTCGGGCATCCCTGATATAAAGCTAATAACGTTATATTGGCATCTCGGAGCTTGTTTTATGGTAATATCTAATATTTTGTAAGTAACACGACAAGCCGAGGCAAACCTTATATTAATATTGGCATCTGCTTTTACAGTATAATACTGGTCAAAGCTGTTTCGTGCCTTTGAAATTGCCGACATACGCATACGTGCTTCGCTGGTTGAATAAAAACTTGACTGTTAGTAGCCGGTAATATTATCATTAAAGTAGCGTAGCAAGGTATTTGATGCAAAATATTGATAACTGATGTCGTCAGATTAAACCGAAATCAAATTAGTATTGTTTTATCACCTACACCTGCGCACAAGGCTCGTGTCTAGATATAATAATAAAACATATCCCGTCCGTAAATTCTTTATGCTATGAAGGAACAATAAAACAACGTGGTTGTTTAACGGAGGGTAAACGGTCTACATTATGACAAAATAATATCCTAATCCTAAATAATATTATAAAAGCGAAAATGAGTTTGTTTGTTTGTTTATTTTATTACCTTTTCACGCCTAAACCACTGAACCGATCACCCTGAAATTTTGCATATACGTTGACAGGTGTACAGAAACGGACATAGGCTACCTTTCATCCCGAAAAAAATTACTGTTCCCGAGGAAAACAATAATAACGTTCTTATGATAATAGATGGCACCACGTGTCTTTCGAATCATGATTGAATTATATTATTACAAGCAGAGTACAACCCTAATTGTTTGTCAAAGTAGTAGACTATAAATTCTGGTAATTACCTAGAAAGTGATAATTGTGTAAATAATAACAATGCGTCCTTTTTTGCCTATTGTTGCCTGTGTGTATCTTTTGATACGTAAAATCTTTATATAGTACGCGGTAGTTATCGTTCACAGAGGACCTACCTACCTACTAATTACCTACTGAATAGGACATTTGTTAGATATTGGAGTTCAACAGGTAACTGAAATATCTACCCATATTTTAGACCTATCTCTCGTTATGTACCGTAGAACATGACCGCAAAGACATTATTATCGTGCCGTACAAAGCCAGCTAATGGGATTAGTACAGATCTTAAAGTGCTTACTGGTGTAATTGATTGTTATAATGATAAATTAAAGCCTACACCTCAATGCCTCACCTCCAATTGTCCTCAGAGACCTTTGATGACAGCTTTTGTTCGTAAATCAATTGTGCTTAATAATGCAGCTTCGGTAACTAGTACATGAGATTGCAATCATATTGTATCGTTTGTCAATCGGGAACGACGGATGACTGAGGTAAGAGTAATACACTTCCTTGTGTTATTTATAGATTTAGATTAGTAAATAATACCTAGCGACGAGTAGCGATTGCTAAAAAATTACATATAAATTCTTTCTAATTTTACTACATATGTTTCGTCAACAAAGTACTCAAAATCTTCCACACACACTCCACTAGCTATCCATCGTCTCGTCATCGTCTTTTTTTTATATATTTTTTTTATATATATTATATATAAGCCACTTATTTATTGTAAATCCGAAATAACTGTTTCCCAAATAGTGCAAATAACTGTTCCTAGATTAAAAGCTACAGAGTCGCTACACATCCCCGCATTATTTTTGTTGATACTAAATAATTGTAAGCAATATATGTATGTATGCCTCGTATATTCTTACACAAGCTCTGAAACATTTTATTGTTTACAAATACGCTGATATTCAGTAAAATGGTAAGCGATAGAGTTCAAAAATATATATGGTGTGGTAAATATTAATTTCTTATCATCACATATTATAAAATTACGAATTACTTTGGATCACTTATAAATATTAATAGTTGAATTGATATTTATAAGTACTGGGGCTAGTTATTGTGTAGTCTCTCATGACAAAATTGAAAGCTATGTATGTATGCTTTACACAACTTATATACATACTAGCTGTCCCGACAGACGCCGTCCTTTACACACGAAAAAAAAAAATAACAAATCTAAACCACTTTCGAATCCACTTGAACACACAAAAAATTTCATCAAAATCGGTCCAGCCGTTTAGGAGGAGTTTAATTACAAACACACGCACAGAAGATTTATATATATATATATAAAGATATCTCCGAAGGTAATATAAGCGGTGTATCTCACCCGTAATTCACCGGCTATAGTTTAAGGTACGTCGTCTTACGCTATATATCACGCACAGATCCAGACTATGTGCTGCTACCAAAAAGATCTTGACATCCGGGTATCAAACCCGAGACATCATACACAGTTATCTCATACACTACCGTTGCGTCACCAAGGAAGTAGAAAAATATAAACGAAAAATACTGATATGATACCAAAATGTGATTTAATCAAGCTATTGTAAAAGAATATGGAATAATAAGATAGACAGACGAAAGTTTAATTATGACTTAGAGTGTATCAGCGATAGGTTTAGTAGACTAGATAAGTTTAACAACGGTCTTAGAACAAAAAGCGTCGGCGAGAGTGCTCCTGCTTTTATTGAAGCTTTTAAACCTATGGAAGTGGGCTAAACTTGTGAAACGGAAAGCCTCAGTTGGTAATGTTTTTCAATAGATTTAGTTTCTCGTATGTTTAGAGTTCATATACATCAATATATCTCTCACTGCTTGGTTTTAAAATTGTTAGTGTTCACTTGAATATGTATCCCATTGTCACGAATTACATGTTTAAGTATAGGTACTTAGATTTGAATGTTATGTTGAAAATATGAACTGTATGACTTAGTTTAAAGTCCGTTTCGTTTTCGTTCCGTCCGCATTATTCCTGGGAACTTTATCAAAACTATTATTTGTTGTTATAGCAGCATTAAAAACATCCACTCTGAATTTTTTTACTCTACGTATTACGGTTCATGATATACAGCCGACTAATAGAAAGACAGGCGGGCGCACAGCTGAGGCTTAGTAATCAGGTACGAAACCCTAAAAAAAGTGAAACAGAAACAATGATTGCACGAAATTATATTTATATTACAAAATAATAATATCTTATATTAAAGTAATATATTTATATACCTTTTACACGTCTTGATTTTAGTGACTCCATTAAAAGTAAAAACTAATAAAGTCGTAGGAAGCATTTTCAATATAGCTTTCTAAATTGACTCATATATAAAATTCATTAATGCTGCAAAAGCGTTGGTAAACACAAGCCGGGTACACAAGGAATTATTCCCACGGTTCAATTACAAGATTATTTTCTTTCAGCCCTTTCTTATGCCTTAGTAATTAAAATTTTCCGTTTGAAAGTTCAGTTCTAAGCAACTCGTGTGTACAAAGGAACTGTGCTGGTTTTGAATCAGTACAATCGAGGTTACTTTATATTACATATATACATACATAGATTCACGCCTGTTTCCCAGAGGGGTAGGCAGAGATTACGGATTTCCATTTGCTACGATCCTGACACACTTATCTGGCTTCATTCACTTTCATCACATTCCTCATACACGCCCGTCGGTTCAAGGAGCTCTCAACCTGGCCTTTGTCCAGAACGCCTCTGATCTGGTCGAGAAAGGTTCGCTTAGGTTTTCCTCTTGCGACTGTTCTATTCCCACTAGCCTTATAAACTTCTTAGTCAGTCTTTCCTCGTCCATTCTTACTTTATATTAATAAAATAAATAATTTAAAAATATGTTTTTCGAGAAAAATGTGCAAAAACATTAAACTTATTTTACATCTTAGAAAACCAAGCTGTGAATAAGTAAGACGATTTTAAAATATGATTTTTGTCAGTAACTATACAAGAAACTTGGTCATGCTGGCTAGCAAAGAGAAAAATGGGTTCGCAGTATAGATTAGGTTGATGTGTAAAATTGGATTGCCAAGATTATATATACCTAGGCTATACACCGGGTGATACACGAGGTTCCATGAAAGATCTTGATAAAAATTACCCAGCAACAAGGTATAACCTTAAACATAGGTAATTAGGTAGGAAATGAAACGTAAATGGATGTATTAAAAATAATTGGCATTATTATGCGATTGCGTAAAGATTCAGATATTATTAGCATATTATTCCAAATTATATGAGCAAGTGTCTCCAGATATTATAATATGTCTACAAGTTATCTTGGGATATAGGATATCTATTCATCAAATAATTCTGCCAATCTGGGAAGTCTTATTTGTGTTAGTAACGCTTTCATACACGCATAACAAGCATTTACTCACAATTCCAAACATTTAACCATTTGGCTATTACCGCTTCCTATTTTGAGAAGTCCCTACGGAATCTAAACTTCCTAATCCAACTGACGCTCACGTAATTAGAACTCAGGAAATACAAAATTCGAAACGAGCGTTTAAATTCCCGCTGGAATGCATAAACCACGGTGGAAATCAAATACGCCAAACAAAAATAAACATATTAGTAAAAGTTCAAGTGACCCCTGTGTGTATAATCAGTAAAAATCCGAACGTAACAAGTGAATCCGATTAACAAGCTTGGAACTTTTGCATCCACGGGATAATTCAGCTTTCCTGTTTTCGACACGTGACTGCCTCGATAAACTTTTAAAATTCATTGGACTTCTGCTGCAGTGGAATAATGAAAACACATATAGCCATTGCTATTTAATTGAAAATCTTCGAATTGAAACTGCAGCTCTCATTAGAATTTTCTTCGTAAGTTTCAAATAATTTATTGTAGTTTCCAGTGGCGTTCGTATTTTCTTAAGCTATCGTAAATTGCAACGTGATAGTAACATAATGTTAGTTCGTTATGGCATTTGATATAACTGTTGAAGGAAAATTATGTAAATAATTTCGTACATTATTAATTTATGAATGATGAATTCCAAATTAAACATATTTCTCAGACCGCGAACATCATAATTTAGGATGTAAATTAAAATTTTACTTCGTGTACTATTGTCAGTAGGTAGAAATTGAGTGTTTGGATATACGTAATATAATAAATACATATACAGAAAAAATGAATACATATATGAGAAGGTATTTTTGACCAAGCAATGTACAATATAAAACAAAATATCAAATCAATTTGTTCTGACTCTAAAGTTAGCAACTTCTTAGACAAATATATAGCTGTTAGACAAAACAATAAGTTACAGTAGTTTAGAACATGTGATTCGTTAAATTACGCTCAGAATTCGATAATACTGAACAGAGTTTAAAGAGTTTGCTTATTTCGACTTCTTTCATTTCAGAACTAAATTACATACCAACACAGGGAACAACTTCCGTTAACTTTACTGTTACTTAGCGTATTTCAACATAAAATACTGGCACTTCAGATTTGACTTTAAAAAGCCAGTCGCAACAACTTCCAGCGTGGAACATAAATAACTTCATTTTGAAAATTCAACCGACCTCCCATTAGCTTCCGTATGGGTAGTAAGTTTAAAAATTGAGTTTCCTGCGACCCAGTTCATATTGTTCGGTTAATCAACGTTAATCTTGTTAGAACTCGCGCGTATCTCGTGCAGTACATTTATCATGGTAAATCCAGTTAGTGTCTCGTCCGGGTACAACGTTGCCACATATTAATAACATCGAAACTTCTTCACACTTTTTACGTCTGTAATGATACTGCATATCAAATGATAGGTATTTAACCCTGAAGATTTTGTTCGCAATTTACTCTTAGGCCCTTCGTACACAAGCCTACGCAAATCTTCGATACCCGACGATTTTGGTCTCTAAGCGACTACCGCAATACTAATTCATAGAGGTTCGTACACAGGTACAAATGTCGGCGACGCGTGCCTGTGTACAGTTAGACATTTTAAAAATACCTTCTTAAAAGGTACCAAATCGGCTGGAAGAAATCTGCCTCCATGAACAGGTTATTTATTCCACACGAGCGAAGTGAACGTATTATCCAAATGCTTAATACTTTCAAAAGAAAAATCAGGGATAATGCTTGAGTAAAGTTAGTAATATATGGGATGTTTCATATGATAAAATAATGGTTATAGATAGAGATGTGATGGCTTGAATATTGCGTAGGCGTACATTTATAAATCCCCGAGCTAGACAATCTAAACTTCTATTTGATGTTCAGAAATCAAATCGTGCAGAAAAGTAACAAATTAAAACACATATACAAAAACAACTGCTTAGTCGTGAAAAAATAATATCCTAACTTACTTAATGGGTATCTATGCGATATCATCTATATTAGTTTTCTTACTAAAGTTGTTCGTTATTTTATAGTTCTCCTCTCCAAATCTAATTCGCATTCAGATAAATGATGTAACAGTCCTAAGTAATGGCATAATACGAGTATCACTGCAAAAACTGTTGCAAAATTAACTTGCCATATTCTGGTCTATTTATCATCTTAAACAACGTAGACCTGCTTGAGTCACTTCATTACCCGGCCTGTGGTTAACGAGGATCTCATGCAAATTGTTCTTTGCAGGACGTATTTCGTTTGCAATTAAAACGGAGTTCCCAGCAAAGCTGCAGCACGCGCACGGCCTGTCGCATAAACTCTTAAATTCTGATGTATGGCCATTGAAATTGCCTTTGTATTGTGTCTCGTACTCGTACTTTATCATGTCGAATCTAGCACCCGACATGTCCCGCGAACAAAGCGTCTTATTTAACGACGCAGTATTATTGAGGGCTAGCTATAACAGCCGGTAGTTTGCTATGTTCCTTTTATTACAGCAAAACCGGTCGACAAGTTATAGATCTTTAAGAGTTATGACAACGTAATTCTTGTTGCTGCTTGTTTTTATCGCGGAAAGTCATTTCTAACATATGGATATCAATGTGAATAGAAAAAGCTTTAGAAAACTGTATACGAAACGTTATATTCAAATATTTTCTTAGTGGCGTGAACTTTCAGTAACACTCGCGTTGTGAGTGTAGGCATTGCTTATAACCACATACACAGTGCATAAATACGGTCAGGATAGGAGGATATGAGTCCATCGCCTAGGAAGCACCACATTAACCCATTTCTGCCCGGTAGTCTATACAACTACAAAATAGAGCTAGATTGTGTACCTTCATATACCAACTGACTTCGTGAGCATAACCCTGAAATGCTTGAAGTCTTTGTTGTTAATATACTTTTGCTGTAATATATTTGAAGAAGAAAAATAATGCAGTGCTAGCGTATTCAAGTAACATGTTCATTGATATATTCACCTTGTGCTCTAATCGGAGAAATTGAATGATTCCAAAAAAATCCAAAATACCCTTCAGAACCTTGAACCCCCAAATCAGTAACAGATATAACAAAGACAAGGCCGACTGTAGAATCGAATATAAATTTCTCTCCGTTTCAATTCATCTCCATCCGAACAATGACCGGGCTGTGATCCAATTAAAATTAGATTTTAGTTTGCTAGGAAACAATTAAATGAGAGACGGCAGTTTCCTATTGCTTCTGTTATATAAGTCAAAGTAAAATCAATTTATTGAAAGGGTCCAGACTATTTACGGTTAAAACTTGGTCAAAGTATTCCTTTACAGTGACGTCAGTATCAGTCATAATAACATTCAAGGTTGTATCTGCTATTAATATTAATCAGAGAGAAACAAAAGACATGTAAAATTAAGCTACACACTTTAAATGATTGGACTACTTCTTTTAAATGATATCTAATAATATTGACTACTATTTAAGGTATTTAAATTATAAAAACTACTGCTACTTCTATGTTCACGGCAAGACTCCTCGTGAACATGGTTGCTGAAAAGCAACCGAAGCGTTGGGAAAAAGCAAATGTAAATCTAAATATTTTAATCATTTAAATTACTTAAATAATAGTAAAGTTTAAAAGTAGGAGTGTAATAGTTTCAAAATTATGTAGTAAAAATGTTTTTAAATAAACAACGCGATGGAATCCGTATTAATTTTTAACATTCGCGAAAACCTAAGATATCTAATATTAAAAAAACATCTACGTAGAAAAACGTACGGTACGTTGTTTTGTGGTCGTGTTACAACTTGTTTCGTGTTCTTTAAACTGTATTTTCGCTAAAACTTTTGGAATCGTCACATTACCCGACAAAGCAAAGAAACTCTTTCAATTCAAGTTGTACGATTTGAACAGAGAAACTAATCTCGAAGTGCATTTAAAGCGGTTGAGGACGCAAGTATCTGGGCTTAGGTCAGCGTTCACCCCGTTCAAAGCCCACAATCTAAAGTCGTTAGCGGTTGATTAATGAGCCGACGAGAGTGGGGATTATGCGCTAATTCCGCAAA
The DNA here is from genome assembly GCA_963564715.1 of Catocala sponsa. Classification (NCBI taxonomy): domain Eukaryota; kingdom Metazoa; phylum Arthropoda; class Insecta; order Lepidoptera; family Erebidae; genus Catocala; species Catocala sponsa. The sequence continues at coordinate 7,817,191 of OY751337.1, forward strand.
AAAACTCTATCTCAAACGAAAATAAGCGTCGCCCAAGTCGGTTTTATTATTTTTTTCGAAACTTCAAAATTTAATACCCAGTAAAGTTGAGAGTTCTATGCTTAATTTAGTAGATGGTGAGTGTCGGTTGAATATTAAACAGTAGAAATTAACTTCGAAGGATGAATTACGTTTGTTTAAACTTATAATAAAAGTTTTACGTGGTACATGGTACTTTTTAATTCTTACCAGAAGTTATTATATCAAGAGTTGTTTAACTTATATTTGAGTCAAATGTATGAAACTTTTCTACTCGTAACTTTAACCAAATATATCAGAAGTACCTAACCTGTTACAAATACACTACATAGGCACGTATTTGTCTACAACCGCGCACCGAAATTCAAGCAAAAGTGCTCTTTAAATTTCACCGCCCACATACAACGAAATAACTGAAATTTTAAACAATAAAAAAGTAGTTTAACAATTCTCGTGCTTAGCTCTGGCCGCATTTTTCAGCACGTTCTTTTAATGCAGAGCCGACATGAGAACCCAACATGTGACGCACTTCAAGACATATTTTTCATGGACGTGTTATAACCAGACGGTGCTTCGAATTTTTAACATTATTCCTTCAATTCTCTTGTCGCAAGTCCGATGTTACAAACTTTAAAGAGTCCGTGAGAGAAGTAAGTTTCAATGTTTTTGTATTTTATCACTGTTGTCATGTCTGCGTAATAAATTTGAAGTAAAAGGTTCGCTGTTAGTCCCAGAGCGGGGTACGAGTACAAATGACGTATTGTAAAATGCTTACCGCAGTATTTTTATTTATACGAAGGGCAAGCTTTAAGATCTTTCGATCAGTTATTTCTCAACTTTACAATCTTAAGAAAACTGTAGTCAAGAAGATTATGTTAAGGAATCATTAACGAATGAATTAATGGCATGGTAAGATCTACTTCATATACCTATTACAAAGATATAGATGCTAATACAAGCCACGTTCGAGACATAAATATTTCACATATATTATTAGTTGATCCGAATCTAAGTGTTATATGTGTCCATCGTATACCTAATGGTTGTAGCCAAGGGACTTATTAAAAGTAGCGATTATATCTAAGACTCATTTACTGTGTAATCTAATAATGTTTGGATAAACTTTAATTCTTCATTTACATTTCGTTGGCTCACTATTACAAGGTTCTATGTTATTTTTTTTAACTTTGGATAAATGAGGTTTAAAATTTGCATATCACTAAAAATAACGTAGAAAATAACTTAGAACTATTTGCGATTTAATATTGTGAGGTGGTAAGTGCTTCCATCTATTACTATATTAGTCTAAACAAAAAGGAATAACATATAGAACCATGCAATATTCAAGCAATTTTTTTTCAAAAATGTTACATAGGACCTTGTAATATTGGATCAGCGATTTATCTCGAAACATACCTACTTCAAAGATCTAAGAAGTAAACAAAGCCATTTAAGTTTGAATCGTTTGCTCCAATAATGTTGCAATATCACATAAAACTGAAACACCGAGGTAAACATCTAATAACATCAAATGATAAGGCGTATCAAACTTGATCCCATTCATTAAATGAAATAGGGTTGACAGTTTAGAAAGTTTGTTCAGATAAATTATATTTGTGGGCTACGAGTGCACTGTTCATTAATTATGTGTTAAGTTTCGTTGGCATGTGTGGACAGAAAGGTTTTGTTGATAGTTTGTTCTGCTGTATTTTGTTAGGGAAACAAATAGACGGAGTTACTGTACACAGCCCTTTGGGGAATTTTTTTATTGATAGTGCAGCCGATAAGGTTTAACGGTGTCATCGTCCTTCGTTTCGCAATTGTATATAAGGTGTATTGTCTACATAAAATGATATATACATAAGCGTGTTATAAAATAAAACCCTAGATGTGACAAAATTTGTGTGTTCTCTAAATAGATATCCCCTCAATATTTTTGGCAAAGAGGTTATCCTTGAACGGCAGTAGTCTATTTAAGCGATGATATTAGCATTATAAATTTGTTTCCCTTGCCGATAAATTCAGTTAAGATTTCGGTATCACGAGATAATAAGCAAGATATTGCCAAATACTCAATACCTACAGTCCTAGGTTCCAGGCTACGACTGAATAATGCAGGCTACAAATGAGAAAAGAATCCAATTCGTCGAACCAGGGCAAAATGCTTAGCATTCTAAGATTCACAACTTATTGACGGATTAAGATCTTGACGCCTTATGACACACACGTTTGTCAATAAAGTATAACAACACTAGCATTTTACAAGAGCGACAGAAAATATATATATTTTTTTTAATTAAATATCTAAGTTCCGAAATACCTAATTATTGTAAAGACTAATGCAGAACCTTACTACATTTTCTATACAAAACTTGACAGCGATGTCACGTAGGTATGTAACTATACCCGAAGCGTGAACTTGTGTTTTAAAACAAGTCTTTTGTCGTAATTTTCGCCGCGAAGAGATCAAGAAAAAGTACGCAACATTCACGAATCGTTATACCTTAATATTATGTGTAACACGTATTGTAATTCAATTCAATGAGCCATTCTGTAGCGAACATCTGCTTTATACCGCGATACAGATAATGTACTGAACATAACATTATATTACAGTAATATATTTGGGTACTTTATCAAAGGAGGATTGAGTGAGCTTTACCTGCACACTGAATAGATTCCATCTACACCCATTTGATGTATCCCTGTATTTTCTGTGTCCACGTCACAAAGAAAAGAGGGTGGTTCAAAGCGCAAAAGGCAAACAGGTGCCTTTTTCTTTTCCTTTAAAGTATAATAAAAATAAAGTAAGACTCATACAACAATATTTTGTAAAGCGTAATGGCTTGACCCCTTTTATCAAAGATTCCTTAAAAATGTTTTCTTTAATTTTCCAGTGAATCGAAAGTAATCAGAGGTGACAAAATTATTGAATCAGAAATAAAACGATGTAAATGAAGTGTCATGGAAAGTGCCTTTTACTAAAGCATAAGTGCAATATGTAAATTCAACTTTTTACTAAACCTAACTTTACAGACTGTTGAATGATTTGCACCTGTGCAGACTAAAACGAATTTTAACATATTGAATATGAGCATGGGAATAAAATATTCTGCATTAAATTGCACCATTTGATTTAAAGGACGCTACGCTATTATACCAAACCTATAATTTTTTAGATCTTTCGATTCATTGTCTTTGTTACTCCAACTGTCATCAGTTCAAGACTAGACATTGTAGATGGAGGGGTAGTGAAATCATATGGTCTTAAACAATAAAAAGACAAATTGAACACATTTCAAATATTAAAAACTCAGCTAGAATTTTCCTATCCACAATTAATTATAAGGAATTTTGTTATAAATTACTAGTATTCTTGTTAACCCCTCCAGCTATACTTAATGCTCGTGTTAAAAGTGGATGCACGTCAGTAGTCCAATAGGTGGGATTTATCATGCAGCATAGTTGATACCATTTTAAAGTGCTCTTTCAAAAACGGAAAACGTTCTAGATTATTCCGTGAAAATCCTAGCTTAAAATTTCTGTGCGTCATAACACAGAACAGTTTGAATGGAGACATGCTCTTTTACACAATATATCTAGACTGTGAATCTATGTGAATGTACTCAGCCATAGCGCAGTCTACCGGCACCATCCGCATGAGGGAACGAATCAAAGGGATCGTAAGTGCATATAGGTGTCAATAAAATGGACTGTGACTGAAGAAAATAGAAAAAAATCACTTCGAACTATGCGGGGATCATGACCCAGTTGCGAACAATCCGGATACTTTATTAAACTAGTTCAGAGTTGGCAGTCTTGTATTAAATATACTTTTTTACGATCCAATTTCCTGATAATCGGTGCAAAAGAAAAAAAGGTAAGTTTATCATAAGCCTGTCTTGTGAGGTTGATTGAAGGAAATAGATTTAGGATATTTTTGAGAATAAGATGTCAGGCGAGGTTAGTGATTGATTGGTGTGGAACTTACTATATCTACTTATAAAATATTCCTATAGGTATCTATTATATCTATTCTATATTACATAGCTAAAGGCTTTGTTTGTTTGGTCGCGGTAATCTCAGGAACAACCAGTCCAATCTGAAACTTAATATTGCGATAGATTGCCTGTTTGTTAAAAAAGTTTATAGCATTACGCTACGACCCACGAGGGGCAGAGCTGTAAACGTAAACCATTTATTTACCGCGATTCAAACAGAGCACAGCTAATCTAGACTAATATCATAAAGAGGAAAAGATTATTTGATGTTTTAACTACTGAGTCCATTTTAATCATTCTTTTACCAATCGAAAGCTACTTCGTCCAGAAATAACATAGCCTACATAACATCACGGTAAGTATCAGTAGTAACCAGAAACGTACGAAAATCTGCTGGAGCAGCTATTTCATTATGAAAGTAATACGGCAAATCTGCTGGAGCAGCTATTTCAACATGAAAGTAATACGGCAAATCTGCTGGAGCAGCTATATCATTATGAAAGTAATACGGCAAATCTGCTGGAGCAGCTATTTCATCATGAAAGTAATACGGCAAATCTGCTGGAGCAGCTATTTCATCATGAAAGTAATACGGCAAATCTGCTGGAGCAGCTATATCATTATGAAAGTAATACGGCAAATCTGCTGGAGCAGCTATTTCATCATGAAAGTAATACGGCAAATCTGCTGGAGCAGCTATATCATTATGAAAGTAATACGGCAAATCTGCTGGAGCAGCTATTTCATCATGAAAGTAATACGGCAAATCTGCTGGAGCAGCTATTTCATCATGAAAGTAATACGGCAAATCTGCTGGAGCAGCTATTTCATCATGAAAGTAATACGGCAAATCTGCTGGAGCAGCTATATCATTATGAAAGTAATACGGCAAATCTGCTGGAGCAGCTATTTCATCATGAAAGTAATACGGCAAATCTGTTGGACCAGCTATTTCATCATGAAAGTAATACGGCATGTATATATATGCAAATAAATCTGAAATCATAAAAAGCCGATGTTCTATCCATTGATACTGTTGATTTTCTCTCACAATCCTAACTTCCTAACTAATATTATAAATGCGAAAATGAGTTTGTTTGTTACCTTTTCACGCCTAAACCACTGAACCGATCATCCTGAAATTTTGCATATACGTTTGTCAGGTGTACAGAAACGGACATAGACTACCTTTCATCCCGAAAAAAGTTACTGTTCCCGAGGAAAACAACAATAACGTTCTTATGATAATAGATGGTGCCACGTGTCTTTCGAATCATGACTGAATTATATTATTAAAAGCAGAGTATGACCCGAATTGATTGTCAAATTCTAAATTAACGCGAGCGAAGCCGCGGGCAAAAGCTAGTATTAAATAAATTCCTATAGCATAAACCTTATTCAAGTGTAAATACTTAGCTTACACAGCATATTAGTGATAAGACTCATACTTCATACCTAATCTCATTTACACTCGAATTAACACCGTAACATCCTGAAGTAAGCAAAATACGGTATATTTAAAACGAGTACTTGGAACGAGTGTTATCCCGGGGGATACGGGACCCCACTTTGCGGTATTGCAATCGGTATTTACACTACACTACTGCTGCTCCTAAATAAAATACCAACGGTTACTGTGTCCGTATCCTGTTTCAAATTGAACGGTTTGGTTGAGCACACCAATAGATCAACATCGATACTATTGGAGTATGTACCTTCATTACGCTTTCCGTTTGCTACATTCCATAGAAATATGTTTCAGTTTCATCTTACGGAATAGAAAATGCACTTATATAAAGCTAAAGAGAGAAGAGTGTTTGAACGCGCGTATTTTTGTAACTACTAAGCCGATTTAAAATCTTTATTAAAGAAAGTTATAGGTTTTATAAAATTGCTACAACACATCATGATGAAACTTCTTAATCTTCGAGGTACGGCTCATGTTTATAAGACACGGCATTTCGGTCGCATCTTGTATAAGTTTAACTAATAAATCCAAAATTGCTTGTGACACAGCGAATACACACACATAATGTAATGGTATATCGAATGTCACTCTGCATATGTGTATGTAAATGCACTATGATTATTGTGTTAGCGCATAAGCAGTGTTACGGTATCCGCTGTGTTGTATAGTCGCATATTTAACAATAAACCTAATTGGGTTAACCAGACATATCATTTCTTCACCCAATCGTACCCGAAGTGAGATATACACCAAGTTTACACAACATTGCTCAATGTCCCTCCCTGCCCTACTATATACTAATCTGTGGAAAATGCTTTGGTTATTGCATTACCTACTTAGGAAAATATACTATTTAAGTTTATGCAATGTAATAACGTTTTTTTTTTACTAATATAGTAAAATAAATTAGAATGTTTAAGAAGAAGCTACTTGAGCATAGAAGAGCTTAAGATCGGTCCAATGGTTTAGCCAAGAAACCGTTACAGCTAATTACATCATCATCTATGACATTAAGTCCTTATAGTACCTACAAATTTCGTAACACATAATAGAAATCTAACTAACATATCGTTTCTATAATCTTAATTATATTCCTTAATACATACGACTAGCTGTTACCTGCGACTTCGTTCGCGTAAATTTTAACTATAAAGTGTTTGTTTGCGCGGAAACCTATTTTTTTTTCTAAAATTAAAGTATAATTTACTCCTTATAACATCAGCTATTTGTAAGTGAAAGTCTCGTCAAAATCGGTTCAGCCATTTCGGAGGTTAGCCGGAACAAACAGACAGACAGACAGAAAAAAAATTTATAAATATATGTTTTCGAATAGGTGCCTACTTTCATATGCTTTAGATAAAAAGCTGTTATTTTGAAATTACAAACAGACACTTCAATTTTATTTATTTGTATAGATGTATAGATATATTTATCTTTTTTAATAATGTTTTGTGCGGTTTTGGTATAATTTGTAAATTCAAATCTAGGGTGACAATTGGTACCTAATTGAGACAGAAGCTAACCTTGATGTATCAGCGATGAATAGCTTAGACACTTGACGCATTAACCGACTAACTGATTACTTACATAGACATGTATTACATCGCAACCGCATTTAGATGGAGGTCGACTACACGTTAGGTACTTGAGATCAGACAAAAATATTTTAATACGAATATTATTATTTTTTATAGTAGCATCAATTAGAACTCTAGTAATTTTGAAAGATATCGCGCTACACAAAGTGAATATTTATTACAGAATAATTAAGTAAAATAAAAATAATAATAAGCCTATTTAAACATATCATAAGACTAATACCAGTACAAAGGAAGCCGAAGCCTAATGTTTAAGGTATTGGATTTGCGATTAAGAGGTTTTGGGTTCGATACCCACCAATTTCACTGCAGTCGCGAAGTCACTCCTATCACAAGCATTTTAGCTTAGCTGGTAGGGTAATTTGCAAATACTTCGTGTTGTTCTGGATATACTAAAAGCTTACGATATCAGTTGTCCGACCCGTGGATCAAACGAACCTAACGATAAATCGAAGGCGTAAGTTGTAGCCCAATCTACATATGCTATGGGATAATCTAGGCATGCTTACTTAGTATAATGCTTAGTATGATGTTATTACAGACTGCTTTACAATCGTACTAACAGTAGTTTGTTATTTATTTTACTGCTTTGTCAAACAAAAGAAACAAATATTGAAATTCACCACCACAAACTAGACTTCATCTACATTTCAGAATTCGGTCTCGTAACTCGTGTTACCATGAATTTTGAAGAACATGTACTGACCCGGTTTGTTTAGTATTTTATAGGACGACCGGTGTCGCATTGGTGATATGAAACTAGTATTTATATAGGCGATAAGAATAACATTTACATTTTAAAAAGGCGTTGATATGAAACTGCTAAGCATAACTAAGCTGTGAAGAAAATAACGATTGAAAAATGAATGGAACATTTTACAATATATCACATATTAAGTTTGACTAATTTGGTAATACTTTAAACGTCACGGACAAAAAACTGTGTAGTCCGTACGTAATTGCTCAAAGTCTGACTGCTCAGTCTGTATGGTGAGATGACAGTAATTAATAAGTAACTAGAGCTGCAATTATGTAATAATATTGACATGGTGACTTAAAGTCAATGAATTGCCATTGCAAAATGACTAAAAGTTTCCTTACGACTAACTTCACAATTTAAAAATGTATACAAAAATGACATCAAATAAATATCGTCAAAACTAAAACTCAACACCAAAACCGTAAACAGAAATACGCTGAAAATAAACGTAAAATTTTATCCATCTCTCAATCTGTGCCTACGATGCAGTTTCGAGGCGAGTCGTGAATAAATAATGGACGGCACCCATGAAACTTGTCCGTCATTGTGAGTTGTAGTGGTGACCCTACTAAAATATGCAGATGACGAGGTATGAGCGCATAATATGAAACTTTTACAAGGCCGACCGCGAAGTAAATATTATATGTGTACCTTTACTTAGATATGATTTGATACACTTATGTGAATTCGGTTCCTCGGTTCACGTACCTTGATATTTTTTGCGGAACAAAATGTTATGGCGTATCGTCTTTTACTTAGAGGCTTTCAGGTTTCACTTTTATTTAGAGAATCGTAAACGTATGTATACTATGTTGGTTACGCGATGCGTTGAAGCAAGGTAAGCTTTGTAGGTTCTGTTCTAAACTGATGCAGTTATGTGTCACTGATTTCTAATCGGGGATATACGCAGACTGTATGTTAATGGACTTTCTATATCTATTATAAGTAGTACATACTACTGTAGTTTAGGAATTATACATATTATACAGAAAAGTAACCATTCGAATCTGCGAGAATATGTATCAGCAAAATATGTTTAATTGCATGCAGTGTGTGTGAATATATTTATCATATATTTTAATATTATATGATAAATATATATATTTATAATAAATATATATATATTACAGCAAAGAGGCTATCAAAATTTATAAATTTATTGTTAACTGTCTGACCCGCGCAACTTCGTCTGCTTCACATAAGAGAATTTTCCTAGTTTTTGCAATATTTTTCATTTATGCTCCGCTCCTATTGGTCGTAGCGTGATGTTATATAGCCTATAGCCTTCCTCTATAAATGGGCTATCCAACACTGAAATATTTTTCTAATTTTTACCCGTAGTTCCTTAGATTACCGCGTTCAACCAAACAAACAAAATGTGAGTGAAGTCGGCGCGTGAGCGCCCCCGCCTTTTTATAAATGCAGCGGATGGCCGTTTCGCACGTTAAACAACAATCAACCGTATAGCCGTACCCATACTGGCGCGGCGAGATTTGGAAGTTTTATTTCATCTATATCTTGTGTGTTTATAAACCGATTCCTATATTTTTTTTATAATATAAATATTAAAGTGTACTTTTTGAATATGGGAGTTTGATAAAGATATATCTATGTGAAATACAATATATTTATGTATTTTAATACACTTTGAAGAAATGCCTAACGATTAAACACGTTATTGTGGCTAATTTATAAAAGATAGATATATACTATTAAGGACTTTTTTGTAGATCTTTTGAAGACCATCATCTTTGTAATACATACTTTTGGTGTATGATCAACGTATGCGAGGATAAGAGCTCGAAAGCGCATTTTCGTCCGACTTGCTTCAAATTTATCGTCACTGCTCAGCTCCTATGTGTCTTAGCGTTATGTTATATAGCCTATAACCTGCCCAGGAGTATGGACTACAATCGTACCAAGTTTGGTTAAAATCCGTTCAGTAGTTTTTGACCCATGCGTGCACATACAGACAGACAGACAAAAAATTTACTGATTGCATTTTTGTCATCAGTATCGATCACCATTCATCCTTCAATATTAATTTTGAATATATATTCAATGTACAGAATTGACCTCTCTACAGTTTTATTATAAGTATAGATTTGAACAGAACTCAACTCTGAAGTTAATAGTTCTCTTTCTTTGACGCTTGTATTTTATTTAGGTTATGATGGGGCTAGCATAATCTTTGTTTAGATTTTAAGCCTCTAAATATCAATAAAGAGAAAAAAAAAAAAAAAATTATTTGTATCCTTAATTAGGATATCATAAATGCGAATGTAACTTTGTTTATTTGTTACGTTATCACGCCTTAACTACTCTTCCGATCATCATCAAATTTCGCATACACGTTTTTAGGGGTACTGAAAAAGACATAGGATATATTTCATCTAGAAAAATAGATTCACGATCTCTCGGTCGCAAATCTAATTAAGGCCATATACATAGTGTTACCGGCGCTTAGCCGCATTAAATAATAAATTATATATGTACAACACGCTTATTTCTGGTACTATAGTATTCATTTAAGATACGCTAAAATAAAAGTTGAATACAAATCTTTTGATTGAATAAAATATAAGATTTATGTACGTTTTAACCATACAACCATCAATATCAATGTTATATTGATGAGAAATACCGGTATATACAATTACTCTCAGATGTTTGCGAATCCTGGTACTACCAATAGGTATAAAAAAGAAAAATGGTGAAGTTTTAGATACATTGTTTCGTCACGTCTTTTGTATCTAACATACTCACTATATTTGGTGCGAGATCTATTAGGTTAAAGTAACTGAAAGTAAAAGTTGTACGTGAGAATCTCAACATTTTATTCTTCTTACAGTAGCTAGACTTGTATTAGTTCTCGATGTACCAAAGTCTAAACATATATCGACATGTAATTTGAAACATTGGAACAAAACTCTTACCCAACAAACCAAACACGCTTCTGTACCGGTAACCGTTTTCCAATGGAACCGTTAATTTGACGAGGTTTTAGTGCAGAATTTCTTCATTACAATCATGATTTTACAGTGATACATCAATTATTATCAATAAGTATATCCTTAAACGGAATCATTATAAACTATCAACAGGATAAAAAAACATTAAAAAAAAGAACAATATAAGCCGTGTATTAGACTGTCCCACAACTGGGCACGGGCCCCTTCTGCAGGTGAGAAGGGTTATGGGTAGTCCACCACACTGGGCTAGTACGGGTTTGCAGACTTCACGTACATTCGAAAACTTTTATGGAGAACTCTCAGATATGCAGGCTTCCTCACAATGTGTTCCTTCACAGTTCAAGCGTTAAAAATATTTATGAGCAATGAATAAAAAGTGATTAGATGGCACAATAAAAAGCATTGGTAACTTTGGCAACAATATATAACATGGTATGTTGCGGATTTAACCCCTTCACGGAACAAACAAGAAACAAAATCTGAATATGAAGAACTTTTTGGCCATGTTGGTAATATTGACTAAGCCCCCTTGCATTACACGGATTAGGAACGAGTGAGAGAGTTTGAGTTTAGAACAAAACAGTATGTCTTACTGCATAAGTGTTGTTTATACGTAGACTGTTATCTCTCTTACACCAATCCTAAATATAACCTGCTAGATCTTTATCTAGAACGCAAGTCTTTGTTAATTCTCCAAGTAGTTAGTAAATTTAAACAAAATTCGTGATGCATATTCGTGATACAAAAGCATAGCGGCAGCTGGAAAATCTCGGAGATAGTAGTCGCGACACTTGACATGCCTTGGCACGGGCCAAAAATTTACAACAATTTGTTCTAAATATAGATATTCTTTGAAGCCGATGTTAAATGTTTTAAAGTGCCTACAACAAAGAGAGATAATCTTAACCAAAACTGTATTTTTAAAAGTAAAAGTTAGGAACTAGTTGCACATTAAAGACTGGTCGTCACACAAGTATGTCTAGTGACACTACATATTACACCATCCAATATTGTAAATTCCGTATTGTGTTGTATGATATGGTCCGTTACATTCATACCTATATGATAAAAATCCTTATTTAGTTATCTTAATTATTATTATCCATTTCTAAAGTACTTATCTATACTAATATTATAAAGCTGAAGAGTTTGTTTGTTTGTTTGTTTGCTTGAACGCGCTAATCTCAGGCACTCAGGAATCAGTGTTAGATAGCCCATTTATCGAGGAAGGCTATAGGCTATATATCATCACGCTAAGATCAATAGGAGCGGAGCACCAATAAAGAATGTTTAAAAATCGGAGGGTTTTTTTCCTTTTGAGAGCTTCCGCTGCGTGCGCTGCGTAAACAGTTAAAGTTTCGCAAAAATCATGTATGACAGAATTGTACCCCTTTAAAAATTCTAAAAAAAGTCCGCGACAGCATATGTGGTGTTTTTATAAACATGATATTAATCCTTATCCAAATAAATACGTTATTCATTACAAGTAGGTATATAATTTAAAACAAAATTGCCCTTTACATCATTCGATTTCAATGAATATCTCCTAAGATATCGCAGTTTTAAAATAACATCGCCGCAAAATAATTACCCATTACAGACATACAAACGATGTTTCTCCTGGTTTATTCTGCGTGATTTTAATTAGCACTGTAGGTATATTTATAAAATTTTGTTCAATGGTTCTTATGTGGTTCGTGGAACAGAAAGTTTCAGCTCCTTTAAAATTGTATTATAGGTGCCTACGACCCACTCTCTCTCTTATGTGACGCAGACGAAGTTGCGCGGGTCAGCTAGTAATATATATAAAGTTGAAATTATTTGTTGTATGGAGTAGTTGAGCTTTTCAGGGGATATCATCTAAACACCGCTGTCTCCCGCGGTTTCACCCATGATTATTACTCCGCTGCCGCGTCTTGTAGCGTGATGTGATATGGCCTATGTTATTTCTGGATAAAGTACGGGTAGTAAAGCCTTCTAGTAGTGAAAGATTTATCCCACTAGTTTATGAGTTTATTCATTAGAAACAAAAATACTAGCTTACAATAATACAAATCTTTCCTCGATATAATATTAGTGAAGAAGTATAGATAGGTTCAATGACACATCACGCGAATTTGTAGCAATTATATTTGCACCCACACAACTGAATGGCAGTGACACACCCTAACATCCACTTCCCAATTACAATTCAGGATAAACAAATAGCCAGTCTAAAACACAACATTCCAATATCAAAAACAACTCGCAAACAAACTGTTCGAGAAGCCAACAATACATCAACTATGTCTTTAAAATAAAGACTGCGTCCGTAAACAAGTATTCGCTACAGTTGCCTCGAGGACCGACGGCATCCCCCGGTTGTTCATGCCCGCAAGTTATAAACAACCAAGGATATGGATATTGAATTTTGTTTGAATAAGACAAGCCTCATTTCGTATTCGCAACACGTGTGCTCTAATAAAACTTTTGTAAGAGGATGAAATATTTTGTAAATATACGTAAGATCGATAAAATTGGTTGGCTCTGTACAGCGATTTTGTGGTGGACGTGATGTGTAGACAAATGTGCGAGTCGTACACTCGTATCACGGTTTTATTAGTTATGAAGGTACAATGTTAGTTTGACTGCTCTTGTGTGGTACTACCGTGTATAGAACCACCGTTGATGAAAGAAATTCGCATTATTGGTACCGGGATATCCTTTTATTGTTTTGTTGTTGGTAAATGAATTGTGCTAGTTTGTTGCGGTAGTGACCGCGAACGCGATGCATGTAGTTTGGAGTTTGTTATCCGGATTGGGCAGTTTTATTGGCTTTTTAAGGCCTGAAATTCTAAATAACAGTACGGAGACATACAGTTCTAGAACTCGTCCTTGACCTAAAAACATAGTTAGCATAATGTGGGTATTATACATCTCTGCTTAATCCTTCGGGGATATAGACCATGTATGTAAGTTTGTTTGGAGATTAACATAAATTCAACCTATTACTTGAAGAAAATACCTAACTACTGGAGTAATTTTATAATCTGCAATAAATTTATCGTTTGCGGGACCTTGCCCTTACTAAGATTACATAATGTGTAATTACAGACTAAGAATAATTAAAAGACCTAAATCGAAAATCTATTTGCTTGAGTAATAATAAAAGTATTTCTTATAGGTACACACTACATATAATATACTAGCTGTCCCGACAGACGTTGTCCTGTACACACGAAAAAACAAAATAAAAAGAAATAAAAACAAATCTAAACCATTCTCGAATCCACTAGAATACACAAAAAAAAAATTTCATCAAAATCGGTCCAGCAGTTTAGGAAAAGTTTAATTACAAACACACGCACAGAAGATTTATATATACATATATAAAGATTATACAAAAAATAAATTACGTTTCTAATTACATACAACATTTTTGATGAAAGAAAGTCACGTACCTACTTCAACAGGAAAAGTACCTAAATTTAATGTCGAGAGTTTCAAACTCGTGTTAGTGACAGAAGTTAATTAAGAGAAAAAATGTTGCCATGGCAGGCCACACCATAAGATTTTTAGTGACGTCAGTGCAATACTCGCTATATTATTAAATACTAGCTGATACGCGCAACTTCATCTGGATCATATAAGAGAATTTTTCCCGTTTTTGAAACATTGTGCATTGATGGCATAGCGTGATGTTATATAGCCTACAGCCTTCCTCGATAAATGGGTTATCCAACACTTATATTTCTGAATTCGGCGCAGTCGTTCCTGAGATTAGCGCGTTCAACCAAACAAGCAAACTCTTCAGCTATATAATATTAAGTATAGATGCATAAGACTTCAATAAATTACAAACTATATTACCAGCAAATAGAGTTTCATTTGATTGCTGTTGATTGGTATTGGACTGCACGAATGGCGTAGTGGTTTAAGTAAGGCCTTGCTACTGGCAATATGCCGAGTGTTGTTGTCTCATCTTACAAACTTATCTTTCGGCTGCTTGGCCTACCATAGATACGAATTTTACATAAGGTACTACCATGGAGCTTTCTCAAATATCGATCTGTAGTAAGTCAGACAATCAAAAGATTTGTTTATAATTGGACGTACTTTCTGAAAAACGTTCCAACCCACACTCGGGTCAAAATCGAGTTATTATTAGCAAATTAGTCACGGGGTTACTATTTACTAGCTGGAAAAATTTGGTAGCTCTACTATCACTCTAAATATGAAATCATGACTTAGTAGCCCAACCCACATGTATGAAGAAGCAATGCGGGATTGAACTTCAATCACGATTATCTGAAAATGTTAACTTTGTGGTTTGGAACGTTTTTCAGAAAGTACGTCCAATTAGCTTTCAGAATTTACAGCATTTACATTATCTAGTTGTAGAATCATACTAATAGTAGACTACGATACATGTAACTTTAATCCATGACCAACAACCAGAAGCCCTGTATAATACGGTAGTTGACTCAAATTTTTGTGACATAGTTACATTATCCAAATGCCAACTAAAAAAGATTTTCAAATTTTCCTAGATATAAATAAGATTCAAGCGTTTCAAATCGAGTGTATGTTAAATGTCAGAAAAAGGATGCACAATACTAACTGTAACGTATTCGGTATTTAAATGCTGTTGTCCGAAGGAGATAGCGAGATATCCCACAACACCCACAACAGACAGACCTTTTCTTATATACAAATTTAAAGTTATAATTGCTCCATTATTTTACAATTAATTTTGATAACAGTATTAAATCAAATTTTTTGTGCATACAGATGCATAAAAAGATTTTTTATTGATATTTGCTCTTGTATCGTATGTACAAAATCAAACATTAGAAACTACGGATATTTGGTTTGGTTTTCTGGAGCTAATTTATTATGCTAGTAGTAGTAAGAATCAACCAAAACATGAGGTTCAAAATATCTAATTTAAAAAGATTCAGAAAATCAGATACAATAAAATAGGATTGAAAAATGGTAAGAGAATTACTGGATACATCGGATTCCGCGACAATAAAATAAAAGTAGCGCCACGCGACAGTCGTCTCCCCGCAACCGCTCAGTTAGGTCGTAGCTTAGTATGTATTATTTATAACTGATACCAGTGAATATATATCTATATACACTATCAAGATTTATTTTATTTGACCGTCTACAAGAATAACACATTATGATTACCCCTACAGAATAACTAAAACGCATTCGTTTCAGTTATTCCTCATCTTCTTGTTCGGACCATTATAAAAAAAACTAAAGCAATCACTGCAAAATTAACGCTTAAGAGCACTGTATTATATTTTTGATACGAAATATATCTCAAGAATATCTAATAATAATCAATAATGAACAAGAAATCTAAGCACGCTTCCTTATAATTCATTTTCTGACCAAATTTAACACGATGTTTTTAAAGTTATTGGGAATTAAGCTACTTACAACGGCAAAGAGATTATCAAACTTCATACTCCGTGCATTAAATCACTGAACATTTTAAATTATGTAATCTCTTTTGAATAAATAACTTTTTCTCACACCAAGAGGTCAGTACTTTAGAAGTAAACGTATAATTAATGAGGAAGAAGGATTAGGGACGCTGTTGCGGTCTTTCCATACGCGAAAGAGAGCGTGTCAAGTTTTGGTATAAAAAAAATAGTTTTAGATGACATTTTGATATAAAAATTACGGTGTCAGACATGTGGAGACAGCTCCTCAAAATACATGTAGGTTTACCATCCCAATGCGAATGTGAGTTTGTTGGTTTGTTTGTTACGCTTTCACGCCCTAACTACTCGACCGATCATCATGAATTTTCGCATACACATTGTCAGGGGAACAGAAAAGGACATAGGATAACTTTCATCCAGAAAAAGTACTGTTACTAACCTATCCTAACCTACATTTATGCGAGCGAAGCCGCGGGCAGAATCTAGTCAAAATATACCTATATACGAAACTTTGGACCGAACTTTCTTTCTTTCAAAATGACATTACTCTGTTGAATGGACTGTTCAATGAAGGTTTAGGACAAGCAAGACGTTAAGTACCGAAATTCAGGACGAGTTAAGGAATAAATGTGTTTCAAGGTATGAACAGTCGGCCTGAAACTTTGGCATTTACGTTTCATGGTAGGCCTTCTGATTGCACCGTAATCGTAGGCAAAAATTGACTGAGCAATTAGTATTTCTTTTACCATTCTTAAGTAAAATACTTAACGACATCAGATTTTCAACTCAAAATGTATAATATTGTCTTCTGTTTATGTTATTCATTGAAATTAAACTACTATGTATGTACTATGTATTTTCGGGTACTTAGAAATAACTACAATGGAACATTGAGACAACTACCATCTTAGTCTCCCCGTGACCATGGCTGCTGAAAAGCAACCGAAACGTCGGGAAAAGTGTAAATATAAATAGTATAATAGTATAGTAATAGTATAAATAGTTTTAATAGTTTCAATAATTTAATTAGCTTAAAAATTTGTAAAGTTTAATAGTAATAGTTGTGTAATAGTTTTTCAAAATTTTGTAATAAAGTGTCAAATAAACAACGCGATAAAATCTGTATATAGTAGTTTAATTTCAATCAAAATATTGTAACTTTCTTCGCTTATAGTATTGACAAACTTGTAGTAGCTCGTGACATTAGTTCTCTTATGATCGTTTTTAAAATTAAACTATTTCATACACAATTGTGTGACCACGTGACACGTGTTTGTCTATAGTTTGGTAATAACTATGTATAAAGGCGGCTGTACACATTGGGCCAAGGTAGTGAGCCAGCGTGTTGGGCCAACGTGTAGAGATCTACTTGGCTGTATCAACATACCGCCAAGTAGATATCTACACGTTGGCCCAACACGCTGGCTCACTACCTTGGCCCAATGTGTACAGCCGCCTTAAGATTAATTTATATTTGCGTTTGTAAACTATGTTTGTGTAGTCACTTCACCCGTATCTATTGAACTGGCTCCGTGGCGCAGCGGCAGTGAATGCGACTGCTGTGCATGAGGTCTCGGGTTTGAATCCCGGGTCGGGGCAACAAAAAGTTATTGAGTTTTTCTGTTAAGAAATTTCAATACTAGCCCGGAGTTTGGAAGTTGGCGGTGTTAGACACCCCCGTGCCTCGGAAAGCACGTAAAGCCGTTGGTCCTGCGCCTGATCTCTCTCCTGTCGTATCGGATTATCAGTCCCATCGGATGATGAGGGTTAGGGAATAGAGAGTGCACTTGTGTCTGCGCACATACTTGTGCACTATAATATCTCCCGCGCAGATGACCAGTCTCCATTAAGATTGGCCGCCCTGACCGAAATTCGGCCTCGAAGACATTTTATTATCTATCGAAAACGGCAAAAAATACTTTCAATGATTTTGTCAAAGTCAAGTCATCCCTATTAATATAACAAATATTAAAACGTTTTGTAGATATTTGGACGATTGTTACTCAGTTCAGTTTCAGTAAACCGGCTTACGGAACGGAATGCGGCATTATTAACCTCTCAGCACCCGTTTTCCGCGTAGAGGTATGCGTCAATTCATTGCGCCACGTTAACTAATATTGGGGGATCAAATGTCAATAGTGGTGTTCGCTGAAAATCAGCACTGTGCGGTGCTTGCAGCAATGCAAGTGCCACAGCATTATGCTGAGCGCATCACCGATATTTTTGTCCCGTCAGGTGGGACGTGCATGCACACAAACAGCATTTTAATTGTGTTTTAAGTTTCTTTATTTGTTTGTATTTTTTTATACCTACTTTTTAATAATTTATGCATGTCGTGATGGTGCAAAAATAAAAAAACAGAATTCTTTAAAACTAACTTATGCCTAAAATTTTATAAAAGAGAAAATAACGAAATCTCTCTAATAGACGTCATAGACAGCCTCCGCATCACAGTCGACTGGTAGGTACTGAGCCCAGAAGACTGGCAACATTGCCACGTTGAAAGTTTAAACTTTATGCTATTTATCTATAGAGAGCACGAGTACTGGTATGCCATGACCCTAAATAAAAATCTTTTAATTTAATTTTAATAAAAAGACACGTGACGTACCTTAATATGCGGTAGCGCGAGCATACGTCGCAGCTCGTGTATGGCGGCAGCGGTGTTGGGCGAGGCGGCGGCGGGCGCGGGCCCGGCGTGGCGCAGGCGCGCGGCCGCCTCCAGCGCCTGGCGGCTGCGCTGCCGCCCCTCCGCCGCCGGCGCGCGACCCATCGTCACCACCACCGTGCACGCGATGCGGTCGTAGATCTGTTCCAACATGTATTCCAACCTAAACTACTCATTCACTACTATCGTACAACAACAATAATAATAATTGATGCAAAAGACAGTGCTTTTATACACGGCACGCATTGTGAGGAGGTGCCTGTCTCTGGAATCCTAACCACCGGCAGCATGGACTTGTTTCCGATACCGGTGGGGTACCATTATATTTTAAATGTATTTTGTATATATAAATATTTAAAAACGTATTGAAAATGTTTCAGTAAAGATCAATCAATCAATCAGCCCACCGCAGTCCACTGCTGGACATAGGCCTCTCCCATTTTTCGCCACAACATCCGGTCTTCCGCCTTCCGCATCCAGTCTGACCCAGCTACCTTTCTCAGGTCATAGGTCCACCTGGCCGGGGGGCGTCCTACCTTACGTTTACCAAGTCGCGGTCTCCACTCTAGAACTCGCTTGCTCCAACGGCCATCGGTCCTTCTACAGATATGGCCAGCCCATTGCCACTTCAGCTTGCTTATTCTGCGAGCTATGTCGGTAACCTTGGTTCTTTGACGGATAACCTCATTTCTAAGTTTATCCCTCAAAGAGACTCCTAGCATAGCTCGCTCCATAGCCCGCTGGGTGATTTTAAATTTTTGAAATAGCCCTATCGTGAGTGTCCACGTTTCGGCACCGTAAGTCATAACAGGTAGGACGCACTGGTCAAAGACTTTGGTCTTCAGGCATTGCGGTAAAGGCGATGAGAAAACCTGACGAAGCTTACGAAACGCTGCCCACCCCAACTGGATTCTCCTGTCGATTTCTTTCTCGAAGTTGTTCCTACCAAGTCGAATCACTTGTCCAAGGTAGACATACTCTTGAACAACTTCGAGCATCGACCCATCGACGTAAATCGGCCTCGGCATAACATGTATATTAAACATGATCTTGGTTTTATCCAAGTTCATGCAGAGTTCATATATATAAACTATACTACTTACTTCGTGATCAACAGACTAAAACACAAACATTGTTAAGTCCTTCTTTTAAGTATATAAATACCTGGGCCAGAATACTCCATAACTAACAAGTACATATTATCAGGGACTCGCACAACTGCTCACTTTTAAAACAATATCGCTTGCACAAAATCATAAAAATTATATAAAGCTCGCACACTAAGGGTTCCGTACCATCGTATAAGAAAGAGATACTACTATGTTTGCTATTCTATGTTGTTACAGTGGCAATAGAAATACACACTCTATGAAAATTTCAACTTTTACTGTTACTTTTCATGAGTTACACCCCGCTGACCGTCTGTCACCTTAGTAATACGGTGCCATTGGCACCTTTTAGGTATGAAACCCTAAAAAACGGTTATATTACAAATGACGTTATTTACCTCCAACAGAGCTCTCAGCTGTAGATCATCGAGCACGCTGTGAAACAGATCGGGGTCCATGAACAACGGGCCGTCTTGAAGTACTGACACGTCGTCCAAAGACTCCACTATCAAATTCACAGCTGTAACAAACGGAATGATATATTACGAGTACAACAAAGTTCCCTTCAGAATATATTAGCAAATAACGTAGAGAAAGGTCGAATAAAGAAAAACATGTGTAATATCAGATTATATTAGTGCAAATAACCACGAGAAAGGCCAAATAAAGTAAAAACTGTGTAAAAATATAAATATTAACATCAAGAAACAAAAAAAAAATAACAATATGCAGTGGGCCAGTGATACATTGCGTCTACTTTATAATATTTTAAACATGATATAGGCTTTTGTTTTCCCTACCATTCATCGCCAATATGTGTCCTATGTACTTAGGTATCACTGGAAGGTTAGAAACTTATCCAATGAAATATTTTTACAAAAATAATAGCAAATAATTTTAACTTCCATGATGGTATGAAAATGCTGGCAATATACAATCAAAACAAAATTATATTTAAAATGACAGTAGCGAACTCTATGTGCACGTATTTTCCTTACGTCCATCAACTAGATGGCGCTAAATACGATATGAAGAAATTTGAAAAAACGTCATCTAGGTGAATATCTCAAAAGTAGACACACGACAAACCATCATACATCACGACGCATAGAGGGCGTTAAATAAAGTTTGTACGTGTTTGCAAATAAATACCAGGGAAAGCCCGCCACAGACAGCGGAGGCAGTACCGGAACGGAGGCGGTACTTTTGTATTGTTCGAACTAGTATGAAACATTACACACATGTTCCAAAGACGGCTACTGCGGTGCGATGCAAAGCCGTAAATGCACTGTATTTCTTTTTGTCGTATGAAAGACGACGCTTACACACAGACTACGTATCCTATGGCACAGTGAAGACATCCGCACTGCGACCGCCACGCCTAACACGGCTCCGCACCGCTACCGCTTATAAGTCTTATATATTGATCTCACCGGCTGCATTGGCCTCTTCCAAGAGAACCTGTCTGCGAGCTGGCTGCTCCTCGTCCTCCTCGTCATCAGCGGCGGCCGCGGCAAGCGTGGCCGCGCGGAGACGTCGGCGACTGTTGAACTTCTTTAGTTCTTCGACTGTACCCGCTAGGTGAATACGATTCTGCTTTTCGCGGTCCTGTAAATTACCAAGCTATTTTAATAAGCCTTTACAGTCGACAAATTTTAAGCGAGCTAAGTTTTAAAATTCTTTGA
Source organism: Catocala sponsa (assembly GCA_963564715.1). Classification (NCBI taxonomy): domain Eukaryota; kingdom Metazoa; phylum Arthropoda; class Insecta; order Lepidoptera; family Erebidae; genus Catocala; species Catocala sponsa. The sequence goes on from OY751337.1 coordinate 7,838,911, forward strand.
GATAAGCATCGCAAACATTGAAGAATGTGGTTATATCCATTTTAAATTTACATTGGAGATCGCAGATTAAGCATGCTAAAGTATCAATGGGTTATATTGCCAAACGTAAGATAAACTCGACCAAGTAGACTGACGATTTAAGAAGATAGGATAGGATAGATTAGGTTAAGCTGGATGATGCAGAAAGCGTAAGACGGATCGACGTAACGTATATCAGGAGAGGCCTACGTGCAGCAGTGGACGACGACAGACCGATCAGGCTTATCAAGCTAGGGAACACTTAGGAACCAAAAAAAGATGTGTCATTATCATCAATCATATCAGCTGTATGATGTCCAGTGCTGGTGATAAGCCTCCCTAATAGTATCTATACATCGATCAAATATACCATAGATGCACGATCGTCGCTAAAAAAACGGCCCCAACAAAACTGTGCATAAATCAGTCATATGCGCAATTTCGCTCGCAGCCACTTTACGACCGCGCTAGCAGTCACACGTTTCACGATGCCAAAGTATGTAGTAAAAAAATGCAAAAACTATACTCTAAAAGTGCAAAAAAAGGATGGAATGTCGTACTTTCGGTAAGTATAGTTTTGTTATGAAATATTTATTATATTTTGTTGAATAAATAATATATTTGAAGATATTTTCAGACCGACACCACTACGGTGTCGATTCGCTCTCGCTTACGAGCAGCGCACGCAAGAGTGAGTGGGACAGGTGGAGACCGTACCATATACTTAGTACGCTTGCGTATCGCGAGTAACACACTTAGGACGCATTACATTGACGCGTTTTAACTAAACTATTACAAAATGTTTCTCAGTGGGCGTTCAATGGTTATTCCGGTTTATTTCCTGGATTGCATAATAAATGCAGACACTTATAAGTAAGTAGTACTGGTCAGTGCCACATATTGACGCGGTTTTTCTATGAGAATGTGCATCTATGGTATATTTGATCGAAGTATCTATAGCAATCAACGCTATTAGCCAGTGTGGCCACGTCCTTCATTAAGAGGAAGGCGTCAGTTGTCATTCAGGCAGGCTGTATGATCTGCCGCTTGAACTTGATAAATATAAATAATATTATAAACAATATCGTACCCTTATCCAGCGATGATTGAGCACCTCTTGTATATTGATTCTCTGAGTGTGGTCTACAGTTAGCATTCGCTGAACCAGATCTTTAGCTGCGTCGCTGATATCATCCCACATCGGTGCATCGAACTGTAAACGATAAAAAATACATTAATCATTATTTACAGAGTATGAAATCCTATATTCATTTGTGACTACATACTTATTGGTATTGTGGTATAATTAGCTTGGCAATTTTATTATAGGAATAGTGTTTGTTAAAGATTTCATCAGGACCCTCTTAAGAACCGTATGTCTGGGCCCAAAGAAAAGAGTTTTGAACTTGTTAATAAAGGTCTACATGTCTGTTACATGCACAACTATTTTCAACTAGATTTTGTATTTGTCTTATTTGACGTTTTATTAATAAACTAGCAAAATCGATCAATTTCTCTGTTTCTAGTTTTGTTAATTCAAGTAATACATATATAAAAAACCCAGAAATATGACCTTCGGGATAACCATGTCAAAAATTTTAAACAAAAATATGTAATGGTACATATCTGCAAACCTCGCTACACCGTTTATGTGATTTAAGTTGATGTAATTGTAATCTATCGACGAAAATAAATATTGTTTATTTGAACACAATAAGATGTTATAGCTCCTTTAGTACACGGTCACATGACATCACTTTTTGTCACTTACCCTCAGTCTGCCACGACAAATAGCTTCGAACAGCCGCTCCCGAGTCCCAGTAAACGGCAGATATCCCACCAGTAGAACATGCAGCAGTATCCCCGCTGCCCATACATCGACGGGTTTGCCGTAAAGCTGACTGGAAACAACCTCGGGCGCCATGTAGTGAGGAGTCCCGATTCGACCTGGAACATAATAGCTTAGTTGCAGTTGTATTATTTAGGAAGAGACTCGTGATACCAAGATGATAGGTAGAGGCTCTAGTATTAGACAACAAGAAAAGTTACTTCGTAATTGATTAGATTTGATTTTGGTGAGCCATTTCTTGGTATCAACAGGTCTGAAAATGTCATTATAGGATTTTAAATAATGAATTTTATTATAAGGAACTATTTTTCTTACCTATAACATATACAGTTATATAATTTAGTTCCACGACTTGCAACTGCGATTATTATACCAGTTTAAAATGCGAATCTTCCAATATAAATAATTGTAAAATCGCCTCCCAATTTGTGTACGTCAGAATGGCGGGTGTACTTTTCAGCTTTGCCTAAATTCATTGCAGTTATTTGGTACCTTCTTCTATGTACCTTTAGAGAGAAAATTGTTTTTTTACTTTCCTCAGCAACCTAACAGTATTTTGTTTATTTAATACTTGTTTCTGAAGGTACACAAGAGGTACCAAATCTACTTATACAATGTACTTAGTTACATTTGTTGGTTAGCAGTACACCCGTGGTTCTGACGTCAGGATGGCGGGTGTACCTAATTTTTTAAATATCTTTGTACGGGTGTAGTTACACAGATTTTCAGGAAAGGTACGTAAAGGTACACAGAAGGTACCAAATAACTGCAATAAATTTAGGCAAAGCTGAAAAGTACACCCGCCATTCTGACGTACACCCCAATTTCCAAAGGCAATATCGATCACTGCGATCTACGGCCATACCGTGACTTAAGGATCAGCTGCATAAATTTTAAAGGCGAACACAAACAGCTCCTCATATATTCTGCTATATGAATTAAGGAATTGACATCCGTTCAGTCACTATTGCATCAAATAATTTGCGTGACTTGATTTTACTAACAAAATCACATGTTTGTAACTAGCTCTATCATATCATATTGCAAATTACAGCAAAATATAATATAACATCACAAATCGGTACTTCTTAGTTACACAAAAACGGTATATGTAGTAACTCGCCATCGCAATCGTAGTTGCAAGTTTTCTCTTCCATGAATGACCAACAACAGTAAAAAACATGATAAGTGAGGGAAAACCAACAAAATTCAAATACCAGTAATCAGATTCGTGACAAGTGCATCAATAAAAATTGTCACAGGTTTACGTGCAAGAATTCATAGCGTGTCTTAATACATAATTTTATTTTTATGTTTGCGTTTATATACAATAAATGGAATGTTTATTTATCGACGAGTAAATAAAGGCCAAGCGCAATTTTTTAAAGATAATATGGAATAATACAGGTTCATTTTGTAAGTGAGAAATTGTTTTACATTGCGTGACTTACAATTGTTTTAAAATGATCCCTTGCCAATTGCGACTGCGTCGAACAGGATTATGCTTTTTTATAATATAGTTGTGTATTTCTTTAGCGTACACGGCTTGATTAACATTAATATGCTATACATAAAAAACATATATTGATATCGTCAACGCAATTTTTACTCAAGTACTTCTGCATTAATTCCGACGTTTTATACTTTTTAAAACGTCTTTTATTCGATGGTCATATATGGCCCGAAGTGGGATACTTTCGACATTCCATGTAATGTCTACGGTACACGGCTTTGGTCCACCGGGCTTACTCTTTTACATGTGCTTAATAAATTTATGTATTATGTACATATCATAATAAAAATGTGCTTGAATCACTGTAAGCTTTATCCGTCAATAATATTTATCTATATACACGTATAACTTAATATAATTTATTTTAGAATACTTGACTATGCACCAAGCACGTGTGCTAAGCATATCACTGCAGCATTTGGTCCGATTCAGTAGTGCCGGCCATCGGTATATACGTAATTTGTGACAATGTTGATGATCTGTTAGTAAATTTACGTCATGTCCGTTTTATTGGACGCCGTATCGAGAACATACACCGGCTGGCACTACACTATGAATCATGCCTCAAGCGACCAACGTGTTACAAATAATGACGTCATTAATGTCATATTATTCACTACAAACTCTACGGGTGTTTAGTCACAACTCCACCGCGCTTCTCGGCGATTTTGTCCTATACTACTAAACATTTATATCGGACGATATTAGATACAGTTGTTTACGGACAACAATGATAGAATGAGACAGGGAATTGAGATAATCAAAAGTGTTAATGAAGAAATGTGCCAATATAACGGTTAATAGTGATTAGAAGCATGTCCGTTTTAAAGGACATGCGGTGTGTAGAGCTGCCATCTGTCTGAATGCCCCTGGACTCGTCTTTCTGTAGAATATATTTAGACACCGTCTTATAATGCCATCATTGGCATCCAAATTATGAGTATACAATTTTCTTTTTCTTTTAATAACAGTAATCATATTACTGGGTTTGTGACTGTTCTGTTTAGATATTTTGTTCGGTAGATGGCAGCTCTATGTGTATGAGACATTGTGCGATGAACTTTGCACATAATGTCCATGCAGGGCACTGTCTTACCATACTCGTCTGATTTGAGATAGGCTTGGCCCATCGGACCCATTAGCGGTCGATTGTCCATCACCAACTCTGTATAATACAATTCCTATTGACATCATATTGTATAAAATAATGTGAGACAGTGAATCCTATTGAAATGTTTCGCTATTACTAAGGCTAACTGTAGTTATTGGTTTAAACTAAGTGTGTCTACAGTGGATGGACTGTCCCACAGCCGGAGAGGAAACAACTGCAATATTGCCATTGCTTATTCGAAGCAACGTAATTTATCTATAAAAAACATATTAGGTACCTATGTATAGCATATAAGATCTTAACCATATTCTAAAATGCAGAGTATATAGTATGTGTACGTACGTTATAGTTTAGATTTAAATAAAATATTTGATACTAGCTGTTACCTGCAACTTCGTCCACGTAGATTTTAACTACAAAGTGTTTGTCTCCGCGGAACCCTATTTTTTTCTTAAATCAATGTAGCCTAAGTTACTCCTTATAACATCAGCTATCTGCCAGTGAAAGTCCCGTCAAAATCGGTTCAGCCATTTCAGAGATTAGGAACAAACAGACAGACAGACAAAAATTGTAAAAATAAATGTTTTCGTATAAGTACCTTATATACTTTCATATGCATTAGATAAAAAGCTGTTATTTTGACATTACAAACAGACACTTCAATTTTATTTATTTGTATAGATTATTTTCATAACTGTATCGTTAAAAGACACTAGTTAATTTAATTAGCATTTATGCCAAATAATAACCTGACCTGAACCGACACCTGGTACTTGTTGCGCTTGTAACCTACTGTAGTATCCGTCCGGGTCGTATCCCCGCTTTGTAGATACATACATATATTGCTTATTAGAAAATGAATGGTTTCTTTCAAAAGTAGTAATAAAGTACATTACTAATCGGTAATGCTAATTGATCGTACATCGTGGTCGGGTGGAAATTCACCATTTTCAATATTGCAGAATCATCTGCAGGGTAGCGATGTAATCATACACCGGTACCTTATATATAAAAAACCACCTTTTAAAACTTTATCTATAATCCTAATCCTAACTAATATTATAAAAGCGAAAATGAGTTTGTTTGTATGTTTGTTACCTTTTCACGCCTAAACCACTGAAGCGATCATCTTGAAATTTTGCATATACGTTGTCAGGTATACAGAAACGAACATAGGCTACCTTTCATCCCGAAAAATATTACTGTTCCCGAGGAAAACAATAATAACGTTCTTATGATAATAGAGGGCGCCACGTGTCTTTCAAATCATGATTGAATGATATTATTACAAGCAGAGTACAACCCGAATTGATTGTCAAATTCTAAATTAACGCGAGAGAAGCCGCTGGCAAAAGCTAGTATTAAATATAAAAAGTTGCATATTACTGTAATTCGTCGTCTCCGATATATTGGTACAACATATAGGTACATTCGCTTCAAGTCATTCGCGTAAGTTATTACTCATCGGCTGTGGGAAGTGCTTACACGAATATTTTTAGGTTAGTAAAATTTAAGTAATCAATCATCAACCACTAAACCATAATAATGTGTTTTGCTGACATCGACATTGCTAGGGATACACATTACATTTTATATTATACTAGTTCAACGCACACAGCTAACATAAAATCCTAGTAACTCAGAATGCTATATGTCTCATTTGGACCGATGGACTTATAGCCACAACTGAAACGCACAGTAATTGAGTTATGGTAACAGGCACTGTTCGGGGTTGGGATGAGATTAAGCTAAACTAGGATAAAAGATTAAGCGCTCAAGTAAACGATATCACCGCCACGCCGACACCGCTCCGTCACCGTGTCTCTCAGCTGTGTATACGTTCGCGACCGCTTCGTCCCCACGCCGCCGCCGCGCCGCCATTCACCAATGTTTGATTTTGCTTATTCCATTACCAGCCGCCAACGTATACGCTCGTATTAACTTTTTAGTAATCTATCATGGATAATTTTGATTACAAAACGTTCAAAACTTTAATGGAGGACAGAGCAGTGTTATGCAATGTATTACTAACAACTGTCTAATGGTATATTAAAATCAAACGGCGGAGAGGTGGCGGCGCGGTGACGGTGCGGTCGCGACATAGAGGCACACAGCATAGAGGCGCGGTGGCGGAACGGTTACGGCGCGGCGGCGGCATCGTGCACAGGAGCCATTAAAAGATAACTTTATTTCAGTACAATTACAACTAATGAGATATATAGCGTACCTATATAACTACGTACTTATTAATTTTATTATTGCACAAACGATCGAATGATGTGCAGCGGTGTCGCAATTTTGCTGACTCCAGTTTATACCAATTGTACGGTTGTTAACCCGTACAGGTATTGAATATAATTATTAACGAATCATTATTTAGTGTTCAATAATATATTTAATATTGCTTGTAGCGACACTGAGTCAATGTAATGTGAGTATTACTTTGTTGCGAAACTCGTGTCGGTCGCCATTACATTGCCCCTCGCTACAGTCGTCTTCCTCCTGTCGTAAAGTAAAGTCATGTAAATCGTATATATTTCATATTATCCAATATAGTTCCGGAGTTTCTTTTATCTCTTACAAGAACACTTCTTTTAATTGGACAACAGTGACACTATAAATACATACAACACACAAACACTTATAGTAGAGAAAAATAACTCTAAATTGCTCATAATTATAATGATGTTACTGTTCCATATTACCCTAACTCAATTACTGTGTGCATTCAATGTTTAAATAATTGTAATACATTTTTAGAAAAGATAAAATAAGAACCTGCCTGAAGCGGCTTACTTTATAGAGCACCGATAATGTATATCGATATTTCAACTTTCGTATGGTGAAATACCAGTGGACGAGTCTGATCGTCTGGTGCGAGTAAAAACTCTAAACTTATTAGATCCAACAACTCAAAATTAATAATAATATTTTAACACTTTTATTACCTGCGCATAAGGTTCTATTTGTATACAATTTATATTCGTTTATAAGACAAATTCTTGGTGCAATAAATCCCTCCTGATTTTTTGACGAGCGAGACGAAAACAGGTCTACAGAAATTGACTTTCACTCATGTAATTCGCTATAAAACTTATGTAGGCACTATGACGGCATACCTACTATTGTATTCAGCTAATGCTATTTATCGAGTTGTATGAACATACTTGACCTACTAACATTTTGTAGTCTTGTCATTCATATTGTATTAAGCGGATTCCAGGATCCGTTCGTATATTCCCAAATTGCCGAACCTTTATCCCGTAATTTGGGAATATAATATAGCTGCAAAGCTTGACGGGCGCGCAGTCGTCGCGCCCCGCCAGCGCCGGACGTCAGATATGAACAGTATGAGTAGTTACCGGGCGGGACGCGGTGCGCGGTGGGCGTGGGCAGCTGCGCGGCGACGCCGAAGCCGCCGAGCTTGACGGGCGGGCAGTCGTCGCGCCCCGCCAGCGCCGGACGTCAGATATGAACAGTATGAGTAGTTACCGGGCGGGGCGCGGTGCGCGGTGGGCGTGGGCAGCTGCGCGGCGACGCCGAAGCCGCCGAGCTTGACGGGCGGGCAGTCGTCGCGCCCCGCCAGCGCCGGACGTCAGATATGAACAGTATGAGTAGTTACCGGGCGGGGCGCGGTGCGCGGTGGGCGTGGGCAGCTGCGCGGCGACGCCGAAGCCGCCGAGCTTGACGGGCGCGCAGTCGTCGCGCCCCGCCAGCGCCGGACGTCAGATATGAACAGTATGAGTAGTTACCGGGCGGGGCGCGGTGCGCGGTGGGCGTGGGCAGCTGCGCGGCGACGCCGAAGCCACCGAGCTTGACGGGCGGGCAGTCGTCGCGCCCCGCCGGCGCCGGACGTCAGATATGAACAGTATGAGTAGTTACCAGGCGGGGCGCGGTGCGCGGTGGGCGTGGGCAGCTGCGCGGCGACGCCGAAGCCGCCGAGCTTGACGGGCGGGCAGTCGTCGCGCTCCGCCAGCGCCGGACGTCAGATATGAACAGTATGAGTAGTTACCGGGCGGGGCGCGGTGCGCGGTGGGCGTGGGCAGCTGCGCGGCGACGCCGAAGCCGCCGAGTTTGACGGGCGCGCAGTTATCGCGCCCCGCCAGCGCCGGACGTCAGATATGAACAGTATGAGTAGTTACCGGGCGGGGCGCGGTGCGCGGTGGGCGTGGGCAGCTGCGCGGCGACGCCGAAGCCGCCGAGTTTGACGGGCGCGCAGTTATCGCGCCCCGCCAGCGCCGGACGTCAGATATGAACAGTATGAGTAGTTACCGGGCGGGGCGCGGTGCGCGGTGGGCGTGGGCAGCTGCGCGGCGACGCCGAAGCCGCCGAGTTTGACGGGCGCGCAGTTATCGCGCCCCGCCAGCGCCGGACGTCAGATATGAACAGTATGAGTAGTTACCGGGCGGGGCGCGGTGCGCGGTGGGCGTGGGCAGCTGCGCGGCGACGCCGAAGCCGCCGAGTTTGACGGGCGCGCAGTTATCGCGCCCCGCCAGCAGCACGCAGTGCGGCCGAACGTCGCGATGCACGATGTCATTCTCGTGGCAGTAGCGCAGCGCTTCCAGGATTTGTCGCATGTAATGACTGGAAATATAAATCGATACTTTGTAAATAATTTCGTTTTTGAATACTAGAAAATCGTCACATGTCACACTTTTCGTTCTGTGCCTTTTAGATTCCTGCAGGATATTACAAGCGGTCATAAGTTAAGGTGAAGCTAGTCCACTTCGTTGCTTCGAGCATGTCGTGAACGTGAAAATTGTGACAGTTGGTGAGCTTAAGATACTGATAAGCGCAAACGATTGTTTGTCATCCTATACCATGAACATCCACACGACACAACCATCACGAACGACATCCAAACGAGCACTACGAGCGGCTTTGTGTTCGCACTTAACACCGATAGCCGACACACCAACGCCAGCGCCGGCGCGACAGTTACATGTATTGCTCGTAGTGCCGTCTACGTCATGCTACACGTTACGCACGCCGTAACCGCGTTACGCCGCGACCGTATGCTTGATTACTAACATTAAACAAATCTATACTAATATTATAAAGTTGAAGAGTTTGTTTGTTTGTTTGAACGCGCTAATCTCAGGAACTACTGGTTCGATTTGAAAATCCTTTTAGAGTTGGATAGCCTATTTATCGAGGAAGGCTATAGGCTATATAAAATCACGCTACGACCCACGGGGGCGGCGCAGTAACGATAAACGCGGGAACATCTAGTATATAATATTAGCCCAGTATTAAACTGTCCCACTTCTAGGCACGGGCATCTTCACAATGTAAAAATGGTTTGGTCATAGTCCACCACCAGTGAGGATTGGCAGATTTCACATAGCGTCGAGAACATTATGGAGAAATCGAAAAACTAATAAACTCATAATAAAAGGCTAGTTACTCACCAAGCAACGGCTTCACTGTAGACAAAGCCAGCAGTGGCTCTACGAACTACTTCAAAGCAGAGATCGGAACCATCCATACTGAAAATAATAAATTACAGATGCATATATTAGATCTCTTCTATCTACCTTCAAAGCTTTTTTTCCTTAAATTATAATCAGTAGGTCTACCATCAAAATGTCTATCCGAAACTTCGGGCCGAACGAAAAAAGCTTACGATAAATTTTCTTTCGATTTCTTTATTTCATTGTTCGGGCTTTGTTTATGAAAGGGTTTAGGACAATCAAGAGGTTACGTTCCGAAATTTTGAGCTAATTTCAGAATAAATGTTTTACGGCACGAACATTCGGCCTGAAACAACGGTATTTACCTTGCCTTGTAGGTCTAAAGTTCATCGTTCCGCATCACACATCTAATTATCCACTAACACTTTTAATAAATGGCAAGATATAACCACTTAAAATCGGGTTGAAGTACCTAGAAAGCTATTAAAATTCACAGTACCTACAGATTTAATCCTCACTAATATTATAAATGCGTATGTGAGTTTGTTTGATGATAGCGCATGTTCCGTGGATTACTACTAATTCCGAAATCCACGCACGCCTAAATATGACCACAGTAAAAGAGGTAATTCAGACCTCGAAAAAAAAGTATCAGAAGCGACTGGAAGAGCATCCGAATTTACTTGCGACGTGTCTAATCACGCGCAGCAAATATCAAAAACGTCTTAAGAAAAAAGACGTACTGTAGTGAAATCTTCTCATACAAATGTAAAGAGTAGCTATCCTCGCTGGAGGATGCACTTGAGCTGACAATGCCTTTTAAAATATCTGCTTATAGTTTCTACTATAACCAGATATGTTAAAAGGCATTGTCAGCTCACTGATTACAGAAAAGCACAGGTACAAAAAGTTTGTTTGTAACGCTACCACGCCTTAACTACTCGACGTATCATCATAAAATTTCGCATACCTATTGTCAGGGGACAGAAAAGGACGTAAGGTAACTTTTATTGAAAAAAAAGTACTACTCCCAAGCAAAGCCGCGAGCAAAATCAAGTAAGATCTCAGATTTAATATGTAAAACACATCCCTGCAAACCGGGTCTAACTTATGTTTACAACAAACAATGCTTATATTTAACGTCATCCACTCCAATAAACTTCTATCCCCGTTGTATCCAGCCCACCCACGTGAATTCTTTTAATAGAACTGTTTTATATTTTCTACAGCATTATGTCTACATAAGTATATAAACAGTGCTATCCTGCAACTTACACTCATTTAAATGTATACCTATAGGCAAACATTTTGGAAAACATTCTGAGTATGGAACATTTTCTGCTCAACCAGTCATAAATACCGACACATTTTTTTGGGGCAATTGCTTGCTTTTATATCTTTAAATTAATGATAAACAAAAACGCCGCTAGGCATAGTCGGCATACCCGCACAACGCGCCGGCAACCAAATAGTGCCGAATGAACCAACGTGAATGGGCCAAAATAACCATGATTCGGTAAGCGCTAAAAGCTGAATTGAGCGCAAATAAATCGAACAAGAAACTTTAGGAATTTGTGATAACTGAGAGAAAATCCGTAGATTTAAAACAGTAAGTGAACTAAAACTTACTATTCAAAGACCATGTAGAGCATCCCTTCCGAACTGTACGTCTCCAGCAGTTCCACAATATGTGGATGTTTCAGCATGTGGCATATTGTTGCCTCTCGTTTCAAGTCTGAAATAATAAAGAAACATAATTTTATTCCGGCGCGTAGGAATGCTTTGTTGAATGTAACCCACGCCTGAATGTGTTTTGATAGCATATTTAGAATGGCATTGATTTCCATTATTTTCCAGTAGGCGATATACCTTTTATTGTACCTTAAGGTTTATTCTAATATTTACAAATCTTGCAGAAGGTTCGTCTAAACGTATAAAACCGTGTAGAACCGTTTCGTTCGCCTTCGCAGGTCTGGCGGTTCTGGGTCGGATAAAGTGTTATTGAGCTTTTTTGTTGGAATATATAATATATATATATATAGAGTGATGCCTCTGATGTAGGCCGTATGCTTGTTTGCCACATTAGTTGTATAAAAAAAATATTTTAGTTGCAGCACGAAATCTAAAACCCTGTCTGGTGTAGGCCAATACTCTAATACGTAAAATTTAAAACATAGGTAAGGAAATGTGGGTGTAATGCCCCTCTGTCTTCACCTTCATGAATAAATAGATTTGGGTGTATGTTTGTATGTAGCATTGTAAGCTGAGTTACATTTTTTGTTTACCTTGAGCTGGTTACCTAAATTATCAAATAATAAGCGACCATATTCAGGACAAAGTGCTGCCTGCGAACAGACCCAGTCACTGGTTACATCATTTTATAAAAAACCTTTAAAGTTAAATGTACGTTATCAAACTTAAACGCTTGCGAAATGTGGACCTTAAGACAGAGAAACCGGAAAAGGTTAAAAGCTTTTGAGATGTGGTGCTGACGTCGAATGGAAAAAGTGCCCTGGACAGAAAAAGTTAATAATACAGAAATAATTGACGAGAGTAAATGAAAAACGTGAAATTTTGAAACACATAGAACAGAAGGGTTAAAATGATAGGACACCTAATTTGACATGATAATTTTATCACAAACATTATGGAAGGGTAGATAGAAGCAAGAAGGAAGAGGGGAACACCAAGAAGAAGGTACACCGATCTACTGAAAGAAGTTGTGAAAGTTGAAACTTATAAGGGAACTGAAAGAGATGGCATTGGAAAGAATAAGACGGATATTGCTACACCGAAAGTGCAAAGCACTAAGTTTTGGATGGATCCAACTTAATATCAGACGACAATGGCCATGTTATGAGCCGACGACGATGGAGACGAAATAACGTATTAATATTTGATATTAATTAAAATCGGCCGTTGCCAACAGATGCGTACATTGAGTGTAAGTGAAGTATTGGTATATAATAGCTCTGACTCTTTTAATAGACTGGTCAATAAATAGATGTTAAAGACAGAGAAAGATGGAAGGAATGGAGTTAAGCCCTGCAAAGGACTACGGGCTCTCAAAGAAAACCATTAGACAAACATTTCTGCAACGATTTATTGACATGATTAGTTCTAGAAAAATTCCTGCGTCGCTACACAAACATTTAAATGACACAAGAAACGTCCAAACTCAAAAAAACTACTTGTGAATTACACAGGTGTTTGTCCCATGTGGAGATCGACACAACATTATTTGATGGCAGTTTCTAGGCTTAGACTTCTTATTGAGTAGAATCACGACTGTGATTGAACTCGCATATATACGATACAGCAGTACGTCTCTACTATATCCAGGACAAATAGCTGTGTGTCTTATTCCATTCAGACTGTGGTATAATACAAATAGTAGCCATGTATGTAACCACGGCAATGCTATTATCAGTAGCTTATGTTATACGTAACGGTTACCACAAACATCCTAGGTATTTACATACATTTTTGAAACGCTTGAAGTTTTAGCCAGGTTTAGCTAGCCGTATTACGTATTAAGCAGATTGTCGTAACTATGACATTCAACTTACGACCACGACCATTGTAAAAAGGACGTATCTAATAAATCTAGCATAATCGCGTTAATTTTTGATTACATATAAATCATACAATGCGAAAGTATTACAGTCATTATTTAATATTTATATCTTGTAGCTAGTTTAAATAAATGTACTAAGCCGTAATTATCTAATTAGTGGAAAAGTATATAAGCCGACTTCGCTAGATTGCATACAAATAATTTAAAACAGTTAATTAATCACAGTTGCTAACGTTATTAAATGAGCGTTAGAGTTAAAAGTCAAAGTCAAAGTCAAAAATCATTTATCATTTAGGTCACAAAGTAACACTTATGAACGTCAAAGTATATAGGTTAGTGAGTTTACTAAGTTACTGAAGCTACATTTAGGTTAGTTGCTAGGTTCAGGCAAAGGGTAGATGAGATGAGGCCTATGAGAAGAAACCTGCAAGACACTCACGGCCACTCTTTTAAATCGCCAGTTAAATATAATTTCAGTATTTTATATATATATATATATATATATATATATATATATATATATATATATATATATATATATCTATATATATAGATAGATAGCTTAATTAATGTAGATACACATATGTGTTGTGATGATTGCATAGCATCTAATGATGGGAAATCTATCACAGAAGATTTGGGTACGCCAGGCGTCGCGTCGTACAATTTATTTTGGACACGATGACAAAAAGATAAAAAAGATACATAACACCTGTATGGCGCTCTTTGGATGACGTGACACGGACATGACAGTAAAGTTCCACTAGACCGTAGCCAAGCAATGACACTAGTGAAAATTTATATATTACCAGCGCAAAAACATCACATCACCTTTGCTGCTGTTTGGTGCTTAGCCTAATCCAGAAACGATGAAGGAATTACTGTGCAACATCCGTCCCTCATTATCTTTCTAGGCGGAGCTCAGGTAGTAAGAGTAACCAAAAGCTCCATGATCCCACGATGACTTGTGAGGTTGAGTTATGAACGCTCTTACGTTGCGTATGTACGTACGTACTTGACGTCCAACCAGGTAAGGTAACTAACTGGTGCTCAGCTTTAGGCCCATGAATTACACGTGACAACTACTGTTGGCCTGCGACCACTTTTCACACACTATGTAGGAACTGGCCACTGTCTACTCTAATCAAAAATGTATGTTTCCTTACCTGCAGTACTAAGTCCTGGGCTGGCGGTGAACCGGGCCACATCAACAATCTTGACAGCAAACTGCTGGCCGGTCTGTCGGTGCACGCAGCGGCGGACCAGGCTAAATGGTCCCCTTGAATTAATTTAAATATGTATGTCAGGATCAAATCAAAACATTTATTGTCAACTAAGTAAGTGTCCATAAGGTGGTGTTACATTACAATAATATGAGTAGTGCATATAACTCAATGCAATCGCACTGCCTCGTTGGCGCAAGGGATGTAAATACGATTGCTACTTAGCAGTTTGTGCTATCTGTCACGATTCTCAATAGTAATGCGTAAACATTCGGGGATCTATATCCCTAAACAGATTAGCGCGAATTGCGCGAATTGCGCGAAATGCCTTTTTAAAAATAATATTTTTAAATGTCGATTCGTGCAAAACTTTTACTACGCTGGGGTTTAATAATAATAGATGTAGATATATTATACGGCGTAGCACTTTGTACGTAAATTATAATTGTCTCATCTATACTAATATTATAATGGGGAAAGATTTGTTTTTTTTTTGTCGTAATAAATAAACAACCAATTTGAAAAATTTCTTTCACTATTAAAAGCTACCTTATCTAGTATTTCAAGCTATATAACATTACGCTTATTTCAAGCTATATAACATTACGCTTATTTCAAGCTATATAACATTACGCTACAAGCTACAGAAGCGGAGTATCATTCATAAAGATGAGTGATGGTTAAACTGTGGGAGACACCTTGTATACAATAATCAAAAATATAAGTAGGCATTAAACAGGTGCTGTAGTGTCAAGTCCCATAAAATCCTGTTTACAATATCAAATTGGTGACAGTTAAAAATTGGTGAAATTATTATCAAACTTTAATAATTTTATTTTTAATAATTATCAGTAGCATCACAGATCTCAGACTATTAGACAGCATACAACCTAAAAATGGCAGGCATAACAAAATGTAATAAGGCAGACTAAAATGAGAAGTATACTGTTAGGTAAACAAACTAAAACAACCATATGATTAAACAAATGGTTACATAACATACATTAACATAAACACATAACAATCACTTACCAACTGCAAATACGTAACAAATACTTTTATGCCTTATTAAGGTGGTGGTACTATGTGGTCAGGCGAGGAATCATAAGCACTACCTTTTTTTGCATCATAGAATTTAGACTCTCATATCCCTAGTATTGTAGCATACAAAGTCAGTGGAAACAGCTTACTATCAGGTTGTCTATATGCTTGAAAAATTACATTAGTGTTATAAATAAAAATATAGTAAATATATTAAAAGCCTAAATAAAATATAAGTAGCCTGAGACATAGGTCTAACCTATTCAGGCAACCAATTTACAATCATTGGAAAATATTTCAAGGATATTGTATAACTGGCACAAATGTTAACGTCATATATTTACTAGATTTAAGCATAGATTTAATGTTATTGCAAATATTAGGTAGTTACCATTTAAACAATTATTTCATTATCAAGACAATTAATATTTACTATTGAATAAAATATCATTTTATAAGTAAGAATATACTTACACAAAAATCTATAAAACTTGATCCAAAATTCAAATACTTATCCAATGAATTTTGTTCTTTTATTTTATTAATGCTGGTTGCAGACAAGTCAGCCAAATACCTGATTGTATGTAGTAATTAGTAGTTACAGACATGGCTGTGTTGTATTGTAATTACAAATGCAATGCCAAAGAAAGAAATGCATATTGGTGGCAAAAAAGCAGATGGGCTGTCTGATGTTAAGCAATCACTAAAGCTTATATGCACTCGCAGCACTAAGGTTAATTAATACATATGCACCTAACCTAAGGCCTATGCCTAAGGCTAAGGGGCCCGGGGATGGGACGAGATGAGGTGGACCGAAGAAGTATACAGTAAGTGTGATGGCGAGCAATTAATGTTTTAGTAATATGTGAGTATTATTTGTTACTCAATAATCAATATTATAACGGCATTACCATCAAAATTATGCAGTTCTGCTACCAAAGATATGACAACCCAATTATGGCCACTTCAATTGATACTGTTCATAGCACTTGGGTCGGGAAACAATTTCTTTTGAACTAACTAAAAAGACTAGCCATTAGAGTTAATATGAAACAGGTATCTGTCAATTTAATATCATCTACAATAGTTATTAAGTATTTGTAATATTTGTCATAACTAGGCTTTATGTTGCTACAGTGGCAAGGTTAAAAGGTTGATAATAATAATTATTTTATAGTTCATTAAATAAGACTCATGTAGCTATCTTCCCTGAATCTAACAAGATTTGTCATTAGCGCCTATCATAGATTCATTCAATTTGTCTCCTGTTTTCCAGAAATCTATGTTCCTGCCATCTTATCTTGTTAATGTGTTCAATCTTACAACCCCATTTATATATTCACTTATATTTGTATTGTTCCTGATGTAGTGTAACCAAGAACTATCACTGGTCAATTCTCATTTGACTGACTGCCTATCAATTCATTGGTTTAGTGTTTTCTTTTCTCATTTTCCACCCCAACACTAAGAATCCTCAGTAAAGGATGAAGCCTACTGAGGGATGTTGAAATTAAATCAAATGTGTCAAATAATAACTTTGTTAACTGCATACCAATAATAATAAAGATTAAGTACTCAAACTCTATCAAATATATGTTTAGTTCTTAATCAATCCCAAACAGAACTACAAATTGTAAAAGTACTGATTTACATAGATTTTCCAATTGTATTTCTTTTGTAAAAATATAGTGATATATGAGGTACATATCAGGTATATAAAATAATTTATAAAAAACTTATTACTCTGAAATATTCTAATTTTGTTTACATACTAATACACTGTGATTAAATGATAAGGACATAAGTATCTAAACAATCCAGCATGACTACATGACATGTAAACATACATATAGAATTGTAAATATACAACATGTGAGAGGCGCACAAAATTAAATTGAATACATTCAGTCTTTTACTACTGATTTTTTACTCATAATATTCAGCTGGTTCATGAAAATATTCATTTAAAAATTATTTAATCTCTGGAAAATTATGGATATGAGAGTATCTAAATTCTATTTTAAGAGACCTCGGTCAGGGAAAATATCGTGGCAACTGAAGCGCGAACATACCTATATCGCACGACAGTTTCGTTACTTATGACTGCAAATTGCATGCTGTACTTACTTGCCAATGATCTCGCACAGCTCGTACACATCATCGAAAAGCACTTCGTCCTCAGCCATTTTACACAGAAACACTCTTTGCTACGTTTCAGAAAATATTAAAAAATATCATTTTAACACAGCCTTCAACCCCTCTGAGCAATGGTTACGCCCTGAGATTATTCGTCACGTTTTACAAGAACACTAAATATTAAATGAACACTAAATGATATTTCAGTAGGAGATATTGTACTTGAAAGTGCAGTAGAATATTAATATCTTTACTCATACGAAAAATGTGCATTTTACACAGTAAAATGATCTCAGTCGCGAATTTTTCCAATAAGACTGATAAAAGACACTATTGAATTACATTATAGACGTGAAACACATTAAATTAAACACAATACGTGCGGTAATAAATATTAGCAAAAACTGTGACTACTATATTAAAATATTACTAATTTATTTTAGAAAATATTCTTTTTATTTACTTTGACATTCTGATGGTTGCAAATGTCCTGAATCTGAGTGAAGTTAGCTGCGAATTGCTATAGAATATAGATGAAGAAAGTTGCCAGGGCAATAACAAAAATTATAAAATTGTTTTGTATGAACGAATTGATGAAAGTATATAATGTATCACAAATTATATGCTTTTAACTAAATTAATTGACTAAATTTCAGTTACTAAACTATATTAAAAGTGAGAGAAAAGGTTTTGTTAATCAGATATTACTAAATGTACTTTATCTGGCACCTTAGATTGGCAATACACGCCGGACTTTGATTTCCTATCATAGTCGGCTCCTTAGATTGGCTCGGAGTATCGGATAGTATATTACTTTATCCTGAAAATACATGACCGATTTTTCCTTACAACAGATCCGACTATTGGATAGCATTTGATAATCTTTATGTAGAATTTCATGATTTGTTTACTATACTATATTAGACAACAGGCCTTACTTGCGTGCTTGGCCACCCTCAGATTTACTTTCAGTGAGGTGCATCTAAATCTACACATTACTTATACCATTATGTGATATAAAGTATATAATTAAACATGTATGTTATGTAGATAAATGTAATGCCAAATTCACGCGAGTATTATAATGAATATATTTCGATTTCTATGTATTTTCTTTCCTGACAAGGGGGTGCACGCCCCTTACACCCTGCTGCCGGCGCCCATGCTTGCGTGGTAGTTAATATTTTCCAATTATGCCTCCGTGTCATAAGAGAGCCGGTGGAAAGTCGCCATCTTCGTCAGGTTCTGCCATGATGACGCTTACTATCCATTCCATTGCCAGACAAAAATTACGAGATGAGCTTTTAAAAAAGATTAGGCTTTTGCTGCTTTGGGTGGTTATTAATCAAACATTTTATTTTGGAAAATATTATTTAGAGCAATCCGACTCGGTAAGTTAGGTTGTGGTTAATTTTTTTAAAGTGGTATGTAACTTATTGATAATAGTCACCGTGACCACCAACCCTTGTGTAAGCACTTAATTTCCACGTTTTCGAAGCGTAGTTAATATGTTAGTTTCAGATATGAGGCATTTGGAATCAGTGACAATTAAGTGTTTATAAAGTTTAAACTAGTATATGCTAAGATACAGCGGTTATTAAGTGTCGTGCTTCTTGATATATCTTGTAGTCGTAGCCTTGCGACGGGAAACTACTTAGTAATTTTTTAAAATATTTTAACTACTCGAATACCTGATCATTATATCCGATTAAAGAAATATTGGAGATAAGTTAAAGCTCGTCTGGTACGCTGTGGTTCAGTGCACAATTTGTACTGTACATCCTTGTTGACATGCCCCCAAGGAGAATGATTTTACTTCCTTTCAAATTTGAATTATCATAAAATAAAATAAAACTGGTGTAAGCACATTATAGTTGACTGTCTCTAGAGCGCAGGGATGGTGAACATGACTGTTATGCGGTATCGCGTTCAATTTCAATCTCGGACAAAACTGTATAATTAAGTTTATCCGTCAAAAGTTCTCAATAAATAAAATCAACAAGGTTAAAAAATAAAATAACCCAAAATAATAAAATGAGCAGGCATATGGCCCAAACTCTTTTCTTTCAATTTGGGTTATATCAATTTGAATATATAACTACATATTATACAATAACTTAGGTAGACAATAAAAAAGTTCGGAGGTAAGTTTAAAATTTATTAAAACTAGGATAGTTAAGTATCATTAATAAATAAAATACAATATTCGTGTACCTACATTTTAGATTACTATCAATCTAATGTTAAAATAGATCTCATGCTAAAACTGGGTTGATTCTAAATAGGCATATTTAGGCTTTATTAGACGTGCCATAAGTTTAAATTTAAGTGAAATCATATAGATTTTAATGATAAGTCTAAGTATAAATATAACTGTTCAACACAGCTTTAGTCCTTAAAAAATACTGAAAGTATCTCACAAAACAATTTTGTCCATTATTAATTCTACAACAATTATTTTTCTCGTCATACATTTTTATTGTATTATTTTCAATTATATTTTCTACTATATATATTTTTCAAAGACACAGTCTATAATTGTTGTGTTCACTTTCTGTTTGAAATATTCACAACCAGGGACGTTTATGGTAAGTTCGGATTCTGGTATTTTCACGTGTGGCAACGAGTTAATGTTCACTTTGTAACTGCAATGATATTCCAGCTCATAGAGTTCAAAGTTAGTTTTCTGTAAAGAAGAAAATATTTATATTAAAATAGACAACAAAGAAATTTTTGGATTAAATTTTATTCCCTTATTGATTAGGATCATCTATAGATAATAATATTGTGGACAATAACGTTTAATAATAAACACACACTGAAACTACACAACTGGGTATACTATTGAGTTTTAGCAACGGTACTACAATTCGGTTGATATTCGGTTTCGAAAGACCGACCCAGAAGTTCGTTGAAATCGATAATATTTAATACCTATTCGCATTACCTTGCAAATTTTCGGTACACTTTACCTCTAAAAAGTATACAAATACTCATTAAATTCATATAAATAGTTTTTGGAGAAAGGCCGCATGTTTTTGAGGATCGTATTAATGGCAAATAATTATTAG
The DNA here is from genome assembly GCA_963564715.1 of Catocala sponsa. Taxonomy (NCBI): domain Eukaryota; kingdom Metazoa; phylum Arthropoda; class Insecta; order Lepidoptera; family Erebidae; genus Catocala; species Catocala sponsa. Next base: position 7,859,864 of record OY751337.1, read on the forward strand.
ATACGAATACCGTATCCTATCTTTAGCGATCATTTTGATAAATCCCAATTTTTTTATTATACGCAATCAAAAATTATTTACATACTTACGTAATTAAATACTACTTACTACAACAAATCCAGTTTGCTTAAAGCAACAATAGGAATCATGTGCGATCTTTTACTGTTTACTGTGTCGCCTAAATAAATATAGGTCGTACTACAGCATTATCCCTATCACTAATTTTGCACAACCGCGTTACTCTGAGATTAGACCAAATTAATATCGCTAAGATAAATATTAATTTAAATATTATTACTGGCAACACTACATGTTTGCCGCTCTTTTTATCTTGCGGCGGACTTCAGCATCATGATTCAAATTTCAAACTATTACACATAGGTATAGGTACATGTCACACATTTCCTAAGATATTCTGCGCAGTAGATACGTGTTAAAATAATTAGGTAATGAAATTAAAATGAAAAAGCTTAACAGTATTTATTACCTCGGTAGTTGCCGATAAACCGTCTTTGCGTAGTCTTTTAGGATTGCTACATTTATTTGCTTTCCAATGCACGTAATACCTGAAATAAAAATAAATAAAAATAAATAGGTATAAAAAATAGACACAAAAAGATTTTTTTTGCGACATCGAATTAGTTGTGCATTATATGAATATGAAGTATGGAGGTAACTAAGATTTTTCTAATTTCTTATATAGAATCTTATTTGTTTGCAGCGGACTAAACGTAGACGTAGCGTCAAGCGTTTCAAATAAGAATATAATAATTACTACATACATAATAATATATCAAACATGATTGCGTTATTTCCTATTTGCTTTTACGTCGATATTATAATATAGTGTTTGAAATGTCACTTTTTTTATTTATTTTTATTGTGCTCGTCAAAATGACCACACTCCAGTAAGCAGTCGTGTGGTCTAAGAGCAGTGGCCTCCACACCGCCCTCATAGTAGCCGAGGCGATGTTGAGGTCTCTACTTTGACGGCCTGAGAAGGTGCTTTTTCACGCCCCGCTTGAAGGACCCAGGATTGAAGGAAGAAGGAAACACGTGCCTTGGCAGAGAATTCCATGCCTTAGTCGTTCGGCAGAGGTATGAGGACCTAAACTTGTTGGTACGCGCTCTAATCGACTCTACCGTGTAAGGATGGCATCTGAGCCCAGCACGCGTTGTTCTGGATAGGAAAGGGGAGGGCGGAATAAGGTGGAAGAACTCTTCAGAGCACTTCCCGTGGTATATTCTGTAGAAACATGCCAATGAGGCAATGTCCCTACGGAGTTGCAGAGGCTCCAGTGAACTCGTGACCTCTGGATCGCCGATAATACGGACAGCCCGCCGCTGTAACCGGTCGAGAGCGTCCAGCAAGTACTGCGCGGAGCCAGCCAAAAGATGAGAACAGTACTCCATGCAAAGGGCGCACTTGTGCCTTATACAATAGGCACAGTTGCCCAGGCGTGAAGAACCGTCTCACCCTGTTCAGAACTCCGAGTTTTCGCGAAGCTTGCTTAATGACGCTCTCGATGTAGGTTTTGGGATTAAGGGAGCGGCAAAGATCCATACCTAAGATGGAGAGGCTGTCACGTATTACCAGTGGAGTGTTCTTCAGAGACCTCCCTTCTCTGGAAGGAACGGAGACTTTTTTGTTGAGAACGCGCATGCCTGGGTCTTCTTGGCGTTGAACTCCACCAAGTTCTTGGCACCCCATTCATAGATGCGGTCCAAGGTCTGGTTAAGTTCAACGACAAGATTCTGCCTTTTCCCCTCAACCTCAGCCTGTTTGGCCCCAGGATGTCCGAGATATCACCCATGCACGGTACTGTCGTCCGCATAACAATGTATGTTGCCGAGATTCAACATATCATTGATATGCAGAAGAAAGAGCGTAGGGGATAAGACAGACCCCTGAGGCACTCCTGCATTGACCTGCATAAATTTGGAAGCGCGACCGTCGCAAAGGACCCGAATACGACGCTTCTGCAGGAAACTTGCAATCCAGGTGCACAGTTGAGGGGGCAAGCCATAGGCCGGAGCTTGGAAAGAAGAGACCGGTGCCAAACTCTGTTGAAAGCTTTGGCTATGTCAAGGCTGATAGCCAAAGACTCGCCGTGCTTGTCCATAGCCTCACCGCAGAGGTGCGTGACGAACGCTAGCAGATCACCCGTTGATCGTTTAGACCGAAAGCCGTATTGGCGATCATTGATCAACAATTGATCCTCCAGGTAGCGGACAATTTGGGTGTTTATAATCCGCTCGAACACCTTGGAAAGCACCGAGGTGATAGCTATGGGTCGATAGTTGCTTGGCTCGGAACGGTCCACCTTTTTGGGAATCGGTTGATCCTTCGCCTCCTTCCAAGCCTCAGGCACAATACCTGCGGCGTAAGACGTCCGGTATAGGCGCGTAAGTGTGGGAGACAACTCCGCTGCACATTTTTTAAGGACCACAGCTGGGATGCCGTCAGGTCCACTGGCTTTCCGAACATCGAGAGACTGCAGTATCGCACGAACGGTTCGTTGCCTGATACAAATATCAGGCATGGTGAAGCCACAGTTGGCAATGTTGGCCGCAAAGAGATTTGCAAGCTGATCTGCTTTCTCCTGCGGCCGATGAGCCAGTGATCCATTCGGATACCTCAGCGAGGGCAGCAAGGTCTGGCAGAAGTTGGACTGCACGGCTTTGGCCAAGCGCCAATAGCTACGACTGCCCGTAGGATGCGCCATTAGTTCCTGGCCGAACCGTGCGACGCGCTGGGCATCCGCTCTTAAGTATGCCCTCTTGCAGACCTTTGTGGCTTGGTTGAACGCTGCCATCAGGTGATCCACGTTAGGGTCGTGGAGAGTGCGAGCCCTGGTCCAAGCGCGGTACGCTGTCTGTTTGCGTTCAACAGCATCAGCGCATTGACGCCCGAACCAGGGCCTTTTCCTGCCGCCGCTCGTGACATCACTGTATGGAATATAATATTCCATACCCAGGATGATTTCACCAGCGACAGCAGTAGCGCTCTCTGATGGATCCCTGTTCTCAAAGCAGCGTTGAACCCAAGGGATGGATGCGAAGTACTCCCGCATTCCATCCCAGTCTGCTGACGAGTAGTGCCACAGTCGTCGTCTTGCCTCCTCGGGTCGTGGGGGCGTAACAACAACAGCTGTGGCACAAACCAGACAGTGGTCTGAGGTGCCCAAAAAAGCACGAATCGACACACTGTATCGGTTCGGGTTACTCGTCAGCAGCAGATCGAGCAGAGAGGGCGCCTGACCTGCAATGTCTGGTGGGCTGGAGTACCAGTTGAGACAGGTCATGCTTGAGAGCGAACGCATGGGCAGTTCGTCCCGCGTGGTCTGTTTTGGGAGAACCCAACCAGGTCTCATGGCGTGCATTGAAATCTCCCAAGAACACCAACTCAGCGTTCGGAAACCACTCCTGCGCGTCGTCTGCCACCTGACTCAGGTAATTGAAGAGCCGAGTTGTCTCAGCGTCTCCTGAATGGGATCGGTAGAGGCACATGTAGTTTTGGCTGAAAGAGCCATGATCTACATGTACCCAAAGGACAGAGAAGGAAGGGTCCTCTAGGCATTGTAGACGGTGACAGCAAATATCCGCCCTAACAAACAAGCATACCCCGGCTTTCGCGAGGAAACACTCCTCTAGCACGTAGCCGGGATATTGCAGGTAGTTCGTGTCTGCAGGACGGCGTATTTGTGTCTCCGTTAGAAAAAGCATTGCCGGCCGAGCCGTCTCCAGGTGGTGATGGACGGCATTAAGGTTAGTGTGGAGTCCTCTGGAGTCCTCTCTATATAATGGTGCGAACATATTTTAAGAGATCGTTATAATTAGGCATAAAAGCAAAATAAAAGATGCTATCTTAGTATAGTCAATATCTGTGCATCTGTGATGTCCAGTGATCGGAATAGGTAGAGCTATTTAGGTTCATTGAACGCAAACATTGATGTTAATATGCATATTCCACGGGATTCCGACTGATACTACGGGATTTTATTGAATTTCATTCTTCTTGTCAATATGTATAAAAATGGTTTATGTAAGCCAATAAGCGTATGAGCAACGTTGTAAATTTTACGTCAACAGCACGCTATAAAATTACACGCTATAACATTGACATCCTCAGAGAATATGAAGGAAAATTATCGAAAAATGATGTGAATTACGAAATTTTGTCATATAAATTCGCTTCACTAATATCAACGGATGTCGAACGCTCGTTTTCCACACATAAATGGGTGTTAGATGTAAAAAGAAATAGATTAAAATTAGATAATTTAGAAAAAATAATGGTGATTTATTTTAACTCTGGTCATACTCAGTCTTCTAGTGAAGCTGAAGACAAACCAGACCAATGACATTTTTTGTTTAAATAAGTGAATTATTGTTGAAGCGTATTGATTATTTTAATTAAGATTTTATTGTAAATACATATTGTTCTATTTGATAATGTTTTGATTTTCTGAGGAACAAATAATTTTTCTGGTAATATGTTTTTGTACAACTTCAGAATAAAAATGTTTAAATGATTGTTGATTCTTCAATAAGAAATTGTTACGTAAAAAAATATATGTGGTTTAATGAATCAAGTTTATCTATTTATTATGCTATCCTTAATCCCATCCTTCTTATATTTACCCGTCAGAAAGGAAGTCTAATCTTTCATTAGTCCCGAAGGCGAGAATAGTTTTTTTATGATTTTACTACTTAAAAACCAAATCCCGGGACTCGGGGAGTATCTATATTATTCTAACCTATGGCAAGTACATAAAACAGCTCTACCTATTCCGATCTCTGGTGATGTCACATCGCGGGGATACCTCTTTGCGTCAAAGGGGGATACGGTGGCAATTGAATAAAGTGCACAAATATTTCCGAGGTGTAACGAGATGGGTGTAAAAACTCAAGATTCAACCTCTTCGTCTTAAACGTACATCATGTGACCTTGTGACCCCTATATTCATATTCGACCGAGGTATGACGTACCCCAAGGTGTCTGCACACCAAGTTACAAGTCAATCGGTCCAGTGGTTTCGGAGTTATACTTGTCACTAACAGACAGACACACACCCCCACATAGTGTTTTCATTAACCTCTGAAGAAGACTCGGAGGTTAAAATGGTAGTCAGCATTTTTAAAATTCGAGCTACGTTGGAGTCGCACTGCGTTCTTACTTTGAAACACATGAACAGCGGACTCGTGACGTCATTCTATCGATCTACATAATATACGTTTTAGCTGTTTATTACCTTTCTTTTACCATATTACGCTTTTTTCTCGTTTATCAGTGTAAAATATGATATTTTTATGTTATCAAGAAACGTTGTTATTTATTATGGCCAATATTGCTTTAATGTTTGCCAATATTGTTTTTATTTTTCAGAATCCTTTGCAGGCGTACGCACAACTCTCACCATAGTTTCTTCGTAATCGGATGAATGTCATAAGTAGGTACACTAAATAGGTACTTATATTAATTATTATTTACCTTCTCGGCTGTTCGAAGATGCTCGGTAAGGGCTGCCATGATATTCTCGCTTTCAATTTGTTATTATACCATATTATTTTATGTAAACTCAATCCTTTAATTTTCCTGACTTCCTGACTTCGTCTCAATTCTTCCGGTGCCGGTTCTGTAAAAAAACATAGATATACTTAATAATAATCACTTTTGGTTATAAGGTGTTCCACTGCTGGGAACGGGCCTCTACTCAATGTGCTTATAATAATGCTTTTGTACCCATAATTAAAATTTTGTATGCTATAATCTAGCAAAACATGCTTGTACTATATATAATACTAGCTATTGCCCGCGGCTTCGCTCGCCTTAATTTAGAATTTTACAATCTATTCGGGTTGTACTCTGCTTGTAAAAATATAATTCAATCATGATTCGAAAGACACGTGGCGCCATCTATTACCATAAAAACTTTATTGTTTTTTACTCGGGGACAGTCATTTTTTTCGGGATGAAAGGTAGCCTATGTCCGTTTCTGTACACCTGACAACGATATGCAAAATTTCAGGATGATCGGTTCAATGGTTTAGGCGTGAAAAGGTAACAAACAAACAAACTCACTTTCGCTTTTATAATATTAGTTAGGATTGTAACACCACCAAATACCATGTTTTATGCAAATAAATGATTATTATTATTATTATTTTCTTGTATTTTCACGGCTAATCGGAAAGAGAACTGATGCCACGGGCCTAAGCCAAGTGTACATCAGCAATAGGTTGTGATTATTATTAATGATTACCTACTTATAAAATATTATTGTAAAGTGAAATGGTTTGAGGTCATATAATTTGACTTATTGGACTGTGTTGACTATCCTAGGTTCCTTACTTTATCTATAGTCACAGTCTAGACAAAGCTAATCTATGGCGCGTTTTTACGTCTGTCAGCGATATATATAAGAAAAGAAAGAAAGAAGCGATTTTATTATATTAAAAAAAATATATAATATGAGACATGACAGAGATTACCAATAAATTAAACTGTGAGACGGTACTTTCATCGCTACCGCCATCCTGCCCCACAAGATTTTGTTACGACATAGTTAGCCAACTGTGTGAATTAGGTTTAGCTAGATTTTAGTACAATTATACAATGTTGGCCTATTTAAAGGAGATTCGCAGGACAACTTGTAACTAATCGTGCATTCTAAACACGGAGCTTAGCCAAATTTACAGTAACCTCATTAGTCGAGAGAACAATCTCATACATAACTTAACATAACGCCAGTATAACAGTGACAATTTAAACAGAATTTTATCAGAAATACACGTTATCTTCACTATCGTATATTTTTGAAGTGTAAACTTCTTTAGGCGCGTTGAGCACTTCTTGCGTGAACAAAAATCATGTAACTCGCGTCATCGTCATGCTTCCACGCTTTATTATTTTTTGTAGAATATTTCCAATATCTCAGAAATGGTGCGTCCTACGCAAAAAATAACGAAATTTGGACCCCCTTAAAAACCTCTAAGAGAATATCAGGAACTATAGGATCTTTTTCTATTTTTTGTTTTTTATAGAAGTGTTTATGATCAAGGATTAAAGTTTTCACTTCTATCGGCAGTCCCCAAAGACTGCCCCAATTTTTTTTAACTTGTATATGTAGGTATGTGTGCATACTCTTGTTTCAAGAAATAAAATTATATTTTGTTTATCTTTGTCTGATTAGATCCCAAAACGTATCATGATAGGGGAGGCAGACTGTTGCCGTCTATACACCCAGGTGATGGCACTAGGCTTGTCATCAGTGCAGTGGTAGTATTAACACACTAAATAAATCAGTCGCGCTACTCGATTTGGGCAAATGTGCAAGTGCATATTGACATTCATGCTAATTGACGTAGGTACAAGACATCCTGTAGTTGAATGTAATTAAATTAAGTATTTAATAGTATCTTGGTTAAATAATTCCTTAAAATTCATTAATTTGTCTCGTTGATTACGTATCGGACAAAAACAAACTTATACAGATTATGTCCGAGTTATGAGTCCAATTATGAGAGAGAGACCTTCGGTTCAATTTTTGAGTAGTAGTAGAGAGATGAAATGGGTTTCACATTTTAGCAATTTTCCCTAGCAGCAAGGCGTCTTGTAATTTAGCTATCCCACGTAATAGTTGGCTTAAAGTTGGTGTCACACGGCTTCGCTTTTTTACCTGCGCCTTAGGGTACATACAAATGTGAGTCTATATAAGTATAATATAAAACAGCCTGTTAAACGAATATTACCTGGTTGTGCGTTACTCGTAGTGTTGTAGAAAATGGACGCCTTATCACTTCGAAGTTTACCCACACCAAATTGACTGATCGTTTGGACTTGTAAGAAATACATTGAATTCGGCAGTAAATCGCTTATTTCTATGTAATTCTGGTCCTGTAAAAATATTTTCATTATATACTAATTAATTTAAAGAAAATTAAAAATGTTTTCACTGCATAAATGAAATAAAATACTTCAATCATGTTGTTTGCGGTCTCAATGCTTTGAAAAATATTACTTAAACAGGTACTAGTAATGTATAATAAGTTGAACGCTACCCCAATTTGACTTAAATCCCAGGTTTAAGTGAAGATGTTTTTGTGCCTTACCCGCTGACCCTCATAGTACTGCGTGTATATAATAAAGGTCATTTGAGAGCAAGCAAGCGAGAGGACAAGCGATACATGGGACATTGTGAAATTGACTGTCGACTATTATAAATATTAGTGACATACTTTTAGCAAGTGAAATAAATCATACCTTAGGAACAGTTTGGTGGTTGACTAACACTGAATCCAGTTCTCCGCCTAATCCTTTAACACGCCTGCTCCAAAACACTTTATAACGCATTACAGGCAAATCCGAATTCGGCTCTTTCCATTCCAATCTAACTGTGACAGTACCTAAAAAAAAACACATCTTAGTAAACGTTCACGTACACAAACCGAAGGTAAATGTAAGCTGTTATTATGGGGTAATGCTAGTTACATAAAAAACTATGGAAGTCAATTTAAGTCGACCGGTGGTCTCTCAGTAATTTGTTCAGATTAAGGGTTACTGTGCCGCTTTGCGCGTTGTTCCAGTCTATTTGATGTTCATTCTTGCGAAAGAAGTTATTTAAAATACCACAAACAGTCTTGATACTAACCATTCTTGACTCGCAGAGGTCGCACTTTTAGCTTTTTCGGTGCTGGCGGTGGACGGGGTCCTCGGCGAGGTGTGAACGGTGGGCTGGGGCCAGAAAACCCTCGAGTACCCGCCGAACTGACTGCGGCCACCCGAAATCGATACCACCGGCCAGGTTTCAGTGCATTACGGAGCGATACTTTTGTCCTGTTGAATGAAACACGTTTAAAATATATATTTTAGGAGTCAATAGTCAGAATTCAGATGCAATGAAGAACCATTGTGTGTGTTGGCCAGGAGATTAATTACCTGCACTATAATATTGTCTTCTGTTTACGCGAATGTTATTCATTGAAATTAAACTACTATATACGGATTTTATCGCGTTGTTTATTTGACACTGTTACAAAATTTTTTGAAAAACTGTTACACTACTATAATCACTATTAAACTTTACAAATTTTTAAGCTAATTAAATTATTGAAACTATTAAAACTATTTATACTATTACTATACCATTATACTATTTAGATTTATTTTTACACTTTCCCCGACTTTTCGGTTGCTTTTCAGCAGCCATGGTCACGGGGAGACTAAGATGGTAGTTGTCTCAATGTTCCAGTGTAGTTATTTCAAAGTACCCGAACATAATTTAATCATGGGTGTTTCTATTTACCTGCACTATTTTATAGAGTGTCGATATGCAAGTTTAATGCAATGAAGTTGGCTAACGTTTTAAAATCCTTATTACCACACACTCGTTCCTACTACACATATGCATATGATTAACCCAGCGTAAGGTATCAATACAATTTATGCTGTCGTAATAATGTAGTTTGTACGTTACGAGCAATAAAGATTTTAATGAAGGTAGTATAGACCAGCCTGAAATATGTAATGCAATAATGCCAACAATATTTTATCAATTTTATCATTTACGAGCAATAATGATCACAGCCGCAGTAAGCTGCTAATGAAAAAACGTAAATTAAATATCACGAAGCAGTATATCTTACCTACTTGTTTCAAATAGTTTTGATAGTAGCTCTTTATACTACCTTCCATCAAAAATATATCATTTTGTATATTTTGTTATATTGTATGAAGTTGGAATTATTTGTAAAAATATATATTATTATTGCTTTTTCATTGCGAAAGTGACAGTAACTGCAGATACATTACAAGGAATAATATGATGTAATAGATCTATTTTAATCACAATTAATTTGTTTTGTTTATACGTATAAGATGATACCATTCATATAATTTTAGGAATTTAATTTCATTTAATAATATGCTATTTTAGCATATATTTTAATTAGGGCTCTAAAAAAGCTATGACTCATTCATAAAATAAAAATGACGCTTGAAAAGAAAGCAACGGCGAATATTTTTCTATATTTTATTCAGCTCTTCGTGTATTGTTTGCGGCGCAAAGCGGTTGCTTGTTACCACTAATTAACAATATTCTCTAGGTTTTGCCTTCATCATACTCCACGTACAAAGGAACATTGAACGTAAAAAATATTACCTACCTTCGCGTGAGAAACGAGTAGTTTTAAATTGTACAAATTTTCACTCAGCGTTCATTGGTGTAATTTATGTGAGTAATGGAAGAGTACGGAAAATTGCCGTACTTATTGCACTTAGGAGTATGTCTATAATTGCTCAGATAATGGCATACAATCAATACTTCACTATAGACAGCTTGAGGTGTGATATTTACTACAGTAGGTATACCTACGTAAACTTAAGTAAAAAAAGGAAATATTGCAAGCGTAGTGCTAATACAATAAATAGTTTGTTCTCTATTCGTTGTTTTATGTTTATTTGTCGGTTAAAATGCGTTTTCTTAGGAACATTTGAACGGTTAGTAATGCAGAGGTTTATGGCCTCGCTTGACTAGTTTTTGTTCTAATTGCGATATAGAACTCAGATAGAATATATTACGCTTCTACGATCTGTTTTTCATATATATATTGTAGTATAATAGATTCAGGTTTAAAACTAAGTTCCGTAAATAAATCTATGTTATTCAAAATAAAATAACCGGCCAAAAGCAGTTGAACTTGGCTATAAGTGTTTCATACTGTGATTGATTTTACAAACGCTAAATAGAGCCAACTAGAGTCTTTGTTTTCGTGTCTCAAGGATATGATTATAGACATATATAAATACAAATTGTAACAAAGATTTAATATTAATGTGAAAAGATGCTATACAATATTGTCGTCAGAATAGTACTACCACGCGGTACAGGCATTATTCCTAGTGCGGAAGACATAATTTGTCGGCCTCGATGGCGTAGTGGTTAGTGTAACCGACTGCTACGCTTGAGGTCGCGGGTTCGATTCCCGCACAAGTCAAACATTTGTGTGCATGAACATGGATGTTTGTCTTGGTCTGGGTGTTTCTATGTATAATATGTATTTATTTACAAAAAGAAAGTATATATGTATGTTTATCCATTGTCTAGTACCCATAGTACAAGCTCTGCTTAGTTTGGGCTAGATGGTGTTGTGTGTATGTGATATAATATTATTATTATAATTCGAATAAGACCAATCGCGTATCACGTATTTTTATGTACGGCAGACTGGTCACTCTATTATAAAAATATTTTTTATACAAATTGGTAAAAACTATTTTAAAAATAAAACTTTTAAGTAGCTATAACAGGAACATATTTTCTTAGTATTAATAAGATAACCTTATCTTATTTACTAAGAAATATTTTCGTATACCAAGGTGGTATACCTATACTAAGATGTAAATTTAAAATGCTAAAAAATGTAACTTTACTCTGTTAGGTTCAATCATAAATTTTTCTTCATAGCTAGAATTACTACTACTACTACGACACACTATTTTATATTCAATCGTTATACTAAGCCTATAACATACTACGAAATGCTTATAAAATACGAATATTAAATGCATTGAACAAGGATCTACTTCTGCTAGTCGTAGTTCTTTGACGTCCAATGATGTCAGCGTTATCACATAATCTGTAGCAGCTTGTACTTAGTGAGGATACTCTGAGGTGAGGATCAATAACAAGTGGATAAGAGAGAAATATGCGAAAATGAACTTTATATACTTTTTAATGCTAATTTGTTAAGAAGTAACAAACGTGAAGATAGAAGAAGATATACTTTAATCCTAGATAGAAGTGAATACTTTAATCCTTGATCATAAACACTAGTTTATAAACCAAAAAAAAAGAAAGTTGCGCGTCGGATGCTAGATACTCTCTTGGACGTTATGAAGGGGGTCAAAATTTCGTTTATTTTTTGTGTAGGACGCACCATTTCTGAGATATTGTTAATATTCTATAAAAAATATAAGGCGTGGAAGCGTGACGATGACGCGAGTTCCATGATTTTTGTTCACCTAAGAAGTGCTCAACGCACCTAAAGAAGTTTTCACTTCAAAAAGTAGAATTCCCTATTTAAGATTTTATTAATAAATTTTAATTTATTTATATGTTATTGATAACATATGCCTACCAATTAATTATTATAGTATAAATAAAACGCTTGTCATTGCAACGTGAACAGTCAGCAACGTAAGTAGCTGAACAATAAACAAATTCGTAAAAGTAGAATATGAGTAAAATATATTAATTACTGTTTTGTAATTTTGAACAGTATTATATCAACTCCTATACTATAGTAACTACTGCTATAAAATTATTATGTGTTTTATCTTAATTTTAATGTATAGGGCAAATCACAGAATGTATCGACATAAAAATTTGCCTTTCACAATTTGTACACATGGTGTTACGAGTTCGCTAGATCGCTAGGTCAAAACGTCGGGAAATCAAAAGATATAATATTTAGACCTTTAAATTCTTACCAATGCCATATAACCCGTTATCTAATATTGTATTATGTATCGACGTATGTTGTTGACTGTAAATAGTATGATAACAACGACGAAATGAAAATAAAATCCAACTTACTTATTCGTTCGCAGTAGCAGATTCCATTGCCCAAGCCTCGTATCTTCGTACTTAGGTCCCAAATGGTGTTGCTCTTCTAACAGATAGAACACAGGTCCTGGTACTGTCCTAGCTGCGTCTCCCACTCCATCAGACCATCGGACTACGACTGCTCGTTTCTTCTCTTTTGGCTCTTCAAGAGTAGGCATAGCCGGCAGACCTATAGATACAAGGTTTTTATTGTACAGGTTGTCCGGTAATTAATTAATAACCTTGAAATGTCTTATAGTAGAACTGATGGGCGTTCAGAAAAAAATGAAAAATATAAAAAGAATATTAAGAAAATGCAATAGCTGGTCATACTTTTGACTGTCTATCTATTAGCATAATTAGTGTTTAATAATAAAACACCAAAAAGCCGATGGAATTCATTCATTTATGGTCGTAGTGTACAAGAAAGTTAAAAAAAACGAATCATATCGACGTGAAATATTATTCCTACTGTTGTCTTTCGTCTGGTGAGTGAGAGTGCCGGAGGCCCAATGACCCCCTTTCCCCCTTTCCACTCCTTCTCCTTCCCACTTCCTTTCCTAAAATGTCGGCGACGCGCAAGTGATGCCTCTGGTGTTGTAGGCGTCCATAGGCTACGGTGACCATTTCCCATCAGGTGGGCCATATGCTTGCTAGCCACCTTAGTTGTATAAAGAAAAAGGTAGTAGTTAGGATAGATTTTTTCATATTGTTTTCTGAACGGCCATCGGTTCTACTATACGACATTTCAAGGTTATCCATTAATTACCGGACAACCTGTATATCCATAGTCTCAAGCCTTATATCCTTGAACCCCTACTTACACGGCAGAGAGATATTATATCAACATATTGCTGGTTATGATTTTAGATCCTACGTAATATGGGATGGGCTCTATTGCTGTTTACCGAGTACAGTATCAGCTTCCGTGCTACATAATTGACAGAAGGCAATAGCACTACCCGACCCGGCAATTGAAGCTGAGATCTTATACACCACAGTTGCATTAATTGTCATCGCGCCACTGAGGCAGGTTTTTAACATTATCTGCTATTAAAAGATTTAGGTCGGGATGTAGCGTATTCCATGATAATGTGTTATGTTAGTTGTTGTCTGATCTCTAGAATGTAATAATCAACGTAACATTTTCCATATTTTCAACTGTATACGTAACTCCATCATAAAGAATAAAAACAAGTAATGATACATTTTCGCTTACTGTTTACAAAGTTTACTACAGTAAACTTTGTAAACAGTAAGCAGACATATTTACATGAATACATTCATGTAAATATGTCAACTTCTATAGTGATAAATATTTTTTTTGCTAAGTGATAAAATACACATGTGCGTACAGTTTGTTTACAAATATTATTTATCAAACATGGCAGAACTAGGTCAAAGACTAAAACTATTATTGGTATATAGGTATGTAACAATTGAATTAAATTAAAATGGAGAGTGGAATAACTGTTTCTTTTACAAAAACTATACGGCCTACTTCATTAAGAGTTCTTCTTGCGCTTCCAATTTTTTACTGCTCAAGGCGGCTTATTTTCAAAATGATTAATGACTTCGACTCATTGAGTGAATTGCCTACAACCTACCCTAACTAACAAGTATTAAGATATCAGATAATTTATGACTCAAAAATAAGAAAACTGTTCCATCGCGTAGCACTCAAAATGTTTGAGGGCGCGTATTAATAGATGTTTATATTGATTTATAATATTAGCTACATACGTTTAAGACACTTGTATATATAATTTGGTCTCGTAAAGCATTGAGGAATGGGGATGGCATCGATCCGCGTGCATCATAATATCATACTTCATTTATTTGGTTACTTAGCGCTGCGCACTTTCTGCACGAAGGATAATTATTATACATACGTTTTTTACATAATTTTGTATATACCTACATTATTGGTAATCATAAAACTCTATCCTTCAAGTACTACACACGACAACTATCTGCTCTAGGTGTAATAACTTGGAGAACAGACCATATTATGCTATCCTAATTTCATAACATTGCCGTGCTCCTTTTATTAAGTATCAAAGACTCAATCTCATAGATCTGTTCTATTAAGAATTCTTAATAGTAGAAAAAAGAAACAGAGAGGCGTATAGACACATTCGCATCGCATCTCGAAGAATACATAAATCCGCTGGTTTGTCTTAAGTAACTGTGACAATCGAGACGGATAAAAGTCGTCGACGTCGATGTCAGGCCGCCAAAGCAAGTTACATGCCAACCGGTAGCTTTGTAAACTCCAACACTTGATTTACTGTGAAATTAAATATAAAGAAGAATGAAGCTATTGAAAATTACCTGGTATCGTCAAGAGGTCGACAGGTTCACTGCAAGTAGACCCGCATTTGTGATGACAGCATCGTTGCGTGCCGTCACACTGAGAGTCAGAGTTACACGCTGTAACACAGGCTTTCTCCCATTCAGGAGTATCTGAAGCTGGACACGTTCCGGGCTTTTTTTCATTGGCACGACATTGTGATTTACACTATGCATGTAAAAAAATTGATGAAATATTATCATACATATCAATATACAGACATAGATATTAACGTTGTTAGAAAAATTGGATATAAATTGCTATTGACCTAATATTATGTATGAAATACCGCACGAAAAAAGTTCAAGTTTCTAATACTAGTGTTTAAGCTTTACCTATTTTAAAACATACGCAAGTTAAGAAGAAAAAGAATTGTGCAATTCAAGTAAGCAGTTGATCATGCCATTACAATTAGTTGCAAATTTAAAAAAAGGATCCGTTTTATTACTTTTATTATTTGGTCTTATACTTTAAGATGATAAGATGAGAGATTATTTTACTGAAAACACATACCGTATCTAAAAGTAGACAATTCTAAATAGATTATTTTTAATTGGTGACATGTTCTAAAAGGTGTGGTAGATATATGCCACTTTTTTTATATCATCAAAGACGAATTTAGATTCGTATTTGGTATCTTGGCACTTAGGTTAACTCAAATTTAATCGCAAATGTCAATCGACGCAAACGTAAGAGATGTTTTTGTTCTGCTATCAATTTTGATTTGATGAATCGCTCTCGTATCAGGACTTGGAACATTATTAGACTTAAGATTTTTGGACTAGTCGATCATATCACGTTGTTTAATGATGTTGTAGACGTTCAATGAATATTTTGATCATTTTAAGTCTTACTGTATTAATAATAGCACAGAAAATGTATTATTCGGCATTTGTTTGTTCTTCCATTATATTAACGCTAAAAATAACCACTCCACAGACGGTAATGAATAGATTAATCGTTTTGTTCGGTTTTATAAGAATGCATTTTAAGAATAACGAGTTTTCATTGTATTCCAAAAACAGAACATTTGTTCAGCTTTTTCTGAACTGTCTGGGTATTTTGGAAGTACTTAAGACTTAAACGCAAGAGATCATAATACATTATGAATAGGGTCATTCGTTTAGCGAAGTACAGTCTCATTAGTTTCAAACAATTAGCGTCATACATATAAATGAGGACGAGTTTCTAGTGTTGGCAATACATTTGTGACTTATTGTTTGCTGGCTGATCTACTAAGTACTGCAGGGGAAAAGCATGACTTTAGTGTCTAATACGTATCTCTTAGCAAAGAAAAGATATATTGACCTACGCCTGCTGTTCAGTATGATAGGTTGAGATTAATTTACAAATTGCCACTTGCTATAATTCTGGTTTATCTGTTGCTTAATCTACGCATACCTCATTCTTTATGTGTGTTCGTCGATATATAGTTGGCATGAGAGTAGCCCCTCTTTTTTAGCTAAGTGTATGAAGATAAATTTTAAATGACATTTCTGTAAAGTATTAAAAGTAATAGAAATACGACTGGAAAACTCACTTACCCCTAAAATAAACAATTTTAAATTTCAGTTATACTCGTTAGAGAACTTAATTACCAACTGTTTTGCTACAAAGCATAATACATTGGCGGCAAATTAGTTAGCTACTGCTGTTTACAATAATAAAAATAATAGTAACCTACATAATAACAACATTTCCTTAAAAGTATTCTGGCATGTTAATTCTTGTTATTCCACAAAACATTTGTATGTTTGTCTTTCTACCTTTTAGTTAACGATCACGCATCATGGACGAAATCGTTTGTCGGAACCAGAAGGCAATCAAAATAAAAGGGTTATTGTAAGTGCATTCTAAAATGGGATACATAATTATTATCTTCATTATAAAGGAGGAAATTCATCATCCGTAGGCAATTATAAGTAACGAAATGACTCTTAGTTTCTTTAAGTCGGATTAGTTATGGTTGTGGGCCGTGGTTATGCCTGTTGGTAAGTCTATGAATAGGAGTGAATTATAGACCACAATAGTTTGTTTTTGGTGTGTCATTTCATTTGATAGTTATCCATAACTATTATCATAGATACGTTATTTTTATTAACACCTTTTGTTACTCGATTGATCAAAACAAAATTGACTATTTTCAATTGAAATTAAACACTTTATACGGATTTTGTCGCGGTGTTTATTTTACTTTAAACACTTTTAATACATAATTTTGATAATAATAATAATAATCTTTATTTGCTAGAATATGGTTCAGGTATACAGGTGGTCATTTTTTAAATTTGTACTGCATATTCTGCCACATGTGGCGTGCAAAATTTAATTAATGAAATTACATTGGTACAATTTTAAAATTACATGCATATTATTTAAATGACATATTGATATTTATTAATGAATTGTATATAATCCAGGAAAAATAAGATAATAAAATGAATATACAGCACGTTAAACATTCGTTTAAAATATTAATTAGAAAAAAAAAGAAAATCTGACAAACACATATCTTAATCTAGAATTGAAAATATTTTAATAACAGTAATGTATTTATAATTATATTAATAATATCATCTAGATTATGAATCTATCATTAAAATATTCAGATTGAACACTACTATTATTGAACTTTACTATTATTTAAACTTTTTAATTTAATTAAAACTATTTATATTTAAGTTTACACTTTGCCCCGACGTTTCGCACGTTTGCTTTACAGCAGCCATGTTCACGGGGAGACTAAGATGGTAGTTGTCTCAATGTTCTGAAGTGTATCTAGTTATTTCAAAGTACCCGAACATAATTTAATCTTTGGTATTTCTATTTACGCAGAATGAGCTCAAAGTATCATGAAGTCTAGCTGTGTTTTGCTTCTTCTTGGGTTTGACTATTTGAATTACTGGATCCCTAGCTGGTGGTACATTCCAACCATCTTCTCTATTGAAATTAGGATGTTTTTTTAATTTACATAGCCTCACTAAGCATCCTTGGTAGGAATCGGTGTTCTTTTGCGAGTATCTGTAGTTTGTCAAATCGTAGGTAGTGGTTGGTTCCCTGTTGCACGTGTTCACACACAGCAGACATCATCGAGCGTTGGTGTTTTACATCAGCCATATGTTCTTTTATGCGGGTGCCTATGCTTCTCTTGGTTTGACCAATGTATGAGAGTACACAGTCACAATATATTTTATAGACCCTGCATCTTGTAAACGTAATTGGCACTTGACGGATGGTAAAAATTGACTTATCTCCGTTGGCGTCTTGAAGTATGTGTTGATTGAAGCTCGCTTTTAGCCAATCTTGTCAGTGACACCCCTTACATATGGTAGGATGGCAGACTGGCGTTCGACTGTGGCTGGCTTTTCTCGGGATCTGTGACGGCGGCGCGGCTATTGGAGCGTGTTGTCTTGCAGTACTTGCTTGACATGTTGAAGCTCAGCGTTCATGTGCTTCTTGTCACAGATCATTTCAATGTATAACATTCGCGTAAACATAAGACAAGACTATTTTCTATCCTACCTACCTTTCTATGTCACTTCTGACCTACCAATATGTTGGTCCAAAAATTACAACGTTGTTTGAGATCGCAAAAGAAAGCACCGGCGTAACCAAACAACACATAGGGCGGGAGTGATTACAATTTTATACTCGTTAAAATATGTTTTTAGCAAAATGTAATACTAGTATATTGCCAAACAACGATATATCTGCTTGACTCATTAAACTCGCGCATTACCCGCCGAAGAGAAAATAAATTAAAGATAGAATTAAAAGAAAGACATGTAAGTTGACATACAACAAGAGCCTCCAGAACTCTTACCCACACTCACTCTTACTCACAACTCGCAGTATCAGTGAAACACGGGTTTCCTCTAAGATTGCGCTACTTGCTCGGATTAGCCGGCTTACTCGGCATGTTACGTTTGGCGTTAAGGTATCTACATAAGATTATTTATTTTAAGCATTCATACAGAAGTGCCTATTTACATTTTCGCTCACGTTTTTAACGTGTCCTAAATATCGTATTTTTCTGCTCTAGAGATATCGTGATGTATGAGTGTGTCTCGTATTCTGCTGTCTTCATGTGTATAAAAACTTTTTAAAGTAATTTTTGGCTTATTTTCGAGTTTGTCACGATTATTGATTCTAATCGCGGTGCATGAATCTTATAAAATCATTACAGTAGTTTGTGGTTTATGTCATCTCATAAAAGGATAGTAAAGAACTTATTACAAGCAAAAACAAATTGAGATCTCTGTTAGCTGCTGGTACTGTAGAAAAAATCTAGCTCAGGACTTTAAGCTCGTTAAGTCATGACGTACGACGTGTTCAAAATGCGATTGTCTTTTGTCATTACATCTCGTCGCTCAGTTTTTTTACTTTGATACAAGCTTGCATAATTGCTTTTTGCGGTTCTAAAATTAGCACACTGTGCCCTTTTTAGGCGCGAGCCAGTTAAGTAGCTAGCTCGAGAACCGCAGGATTATTTTTGCCAACTCGTTGCAATCTTGATTGTATTTCGTTTTACGTTTCCAATTTTTTTAAGTCGCGTTTGTTTGTACTAGGATCTTGTTAAGTCGTGATCATTGTGACAGTTATCTTAGTAAACATTTTTTATCATTTTATTAACGTAAGATATACTAGGATCTATATATTTAATGGATTAGCATGCAGTGGTACTTGTCAAGTTACCTAGACTTTTTCATAGA
Source organism: Catocala sponsa (assembly GCA_963564715.1). Lineage (NCBI taxonomy): Eukaryota > Metazoa > Arthropoda > Insecta > Lepidoptera > Erebidae > Catocala > Catocala sponsa. Next base: position 7,879,537 of record OY751337.1, read on the forward strand.
GCTCATTGAACTTCGATAGTATACTATGACATTTTCGAGCGTTTATTTCTTGGTAATATCAAGGTGAGTTGGGTTTTCCAGTGTCTATCTAGATAGATATCTGTTTGTGTCAATAACTGAGTCATTGTTTACTTTCGACATCCTTATGGTGATAGTACCTAATGCCCTTGACTAAATTTCTGTAATATTTTAATGTATGAATGTTGACAAAAGTATATAATGTTTCGCTTACTTACAGATCGTAAATTAATTCATGGGTAATAATAAGTAAGATTAAAAATATATATACAAAACCATTGAAACGATAACAATAAATATAATTAACACGGCAATTAAAAACAAAGGTAGAGAATTAATTAAACTTTTTATTAATTTCTTTATTTATGGTCTATCAATCGTGAATAAGGTTTGAATAAATACATAATTAGGCTGATAAGATATAATTTTGCATTAGCGTAGCTAGAATGTCTTAAACACCTGTTTGACAAAAAGAGTCGTGTTCTTTATATAAAAATAACCTTTAATCTTCTTTAGATAATACAGAAGAGTAATTTATGGGCCTCTTTACGTTAGACTCATGTCTCCGTGTAAGCCTCCCAAAGGGCCAGGTATTTTTCTAATATAATATGTTAGAAAATACCTGTGATAAGAGAAACGTAATAATATTTATTTATGTATTAATTGATCTATTACTTGACTTTATTATTTTAGAATTTTTCTAGGCGTTCCGTGTTTTCTTCCTGTCTTAGCTTCTTTTTTTTCTTCTTTCTTAATGTACCTACTCTTATTTTCAATAGGTATTAGTAAGTTGTAAGGACTTACCCCAGATTTAGCCTCCTTACTCCTATCAATGCACATCAAATCGCATCTGATCTTGTGTAACGTGTTTGATTGTATTTTCGTATACCTCTTGGTCTTCGACAAGACTTCGGGCATGAGGCACACAGCCAGTACCACTATAAACACTTTTCCGTACATATTCAATGTTTTTAACACTTATACTTATTCAAATCTGAATATTACACATGTAACATCTGAAAAGAAAAATATTTTATTTGGTTATCCCATCTATTTAAGTGTAAGGTATAATTTATAACTAAAATTTTTGTTTACATTTCAAATAAATAAATATATTGTTTATATATTTTGGTTATCATATCATTTAGTACTACGCACGTTTATCTGAAATAATGTTGACTTCTATCTAAGTTTGTTGTGTCTTAACTCAGTTCAAAGTAATAGGCTCCAGTCACAATAGGATTTTGAATAATAAATACCAAGTGCGTATTTATCAAAAAGTCTTGTGTTTATTGCAAAGAAAGGTTATCATTTTTAGATAACACGTGCAATGCAAAGAAACCCACTTAAAATCAGATATTATTTCTTCATTCAGATTTAATTTATGTACCTTTAGGCCAGCCTATAAGTACCTACGTAATATATAATAACTCTATCTAATAGTATTTCAAGGTTTATAATCACTATATAATTATAAAATATAACATTTAAAAGGTATAGAATGTTAGGTATGTCCTCTGTGGATCAAAAGTATTAAATTTTATAATGTAAAATATTACTACTTTAATAACGAAAACATTACAGTGAACTAAAACAATGCAGCAAAGTTTAAATTAATTCAGCAACTCAGTTGTTCCCGTCCAATTAGTGTTAGACAAACAAAAACAAAACACTGCAATATTGATATCCACCTCGACAAATCGATCATGAATACGTGAATCGATTAAAACCGTAACATATCGAGTCCTTCCGAACTTGTGTCATCGACCTCCGAAGTTTTTGGAAAATACTTCTGCAGTTCGCGAGTGTATCGTTTGAAATGCGCGGTAACACTGCGGCGTGCGCGCATACTCTACCGATCCGTGCCTCGGCTTCATTAATACACATCGATGATGCTTTCCTGTCTGTACGCCGATGACGGAAGGCTGCTTTTACCGAGCCGGTTTCCTAATTAAAAAAATTCACAGCGTCTTCCTGGACTATACAGTTGCTATTCGATAGTGGACATTAAGTCTGGTCTGTTTCGTGAAATTGTAAACAGTTAGCGTTTCAATTGCACCTGCATGATATGGAATGTTAAATGGTATTACATTTTTTTAACTCTTTGACTTTAACTTTCTCAAAGGTGTCAATAATGGGATAAATGTAGATACAGCGATAAAAATATTTTAAAATAAAATTTAAGATAGAAGATTATAACATATTGTTACTAAAATTATACGATTATAAAACATATAGTCTGAGAATGCCAGATGTAATTAAAAAACAATTGCAGTTGATCGCCGGCGGACCGTTGCAGCTATAGACGTTTATATTTGATTGTAATAAAATAACGTTCAAAACTAACGATAATATCTGCCAGTTCGTTTAAACAATACTTGAGCCTGTAACTGTATGCATATGCATTATGTATAATCTGTTTCTTAGAAAACCGTTCACGCGACTTCACCGAATCCAACCAAAACAATCGATTTAATTAGGAGTTCCTTTTTTAAAAGCTAATAAAACAAAATGGCGAAGATAAATCGTTCACAAAGAAGCTGAGGATTCAACGACCGGTTGATTGCTCTGTGCGTATGTGCAGGCCGGATGCCCTTCAAGAGCTTAATTAAAGTTTCTGTTACCAGTGCATGTATAAGTACCATGTGTGCACAGATTAAAACGTTTATTACTTTTACTATATCATTATGAGTAGTATAGCCGGCACAAATACAATAATTTTCATGATTTTTAATATATTTATATTATCAGATATGTTAGACATCGTAGGGTTGTTCATAATTTTATTATGCACTTGAAATAATTAAAAAGGTTTACAGTAATTATAGCTATCTTAATTATTTTCTGTTTAGAAACTTTATTTAGATATATTCTATATCAAGCAAGCAATACTTGATATATTCGAACTATAAACATAAATAATTTTGTCTATGTATTCAAACGATAAACCATAGTCCAATTAAGTTTTTTGCAATCGGAAACGATTAACTCTTTATCTTTATGAGGTTACCGTCTATGGTTTGGTGAGAAAATAACTTGAAATTTTATTTTATTCTGAATACTAAATATGTTTTTTTATTATTACTTTATGTATGTATAAGGCTGGTAAAGCATTGTTATCTTTTGAACTTTCAAAGTTCAAAAGATAACGTTTTTGTATATATATTGAAGTTATGGAACCCATGACACGAATTCACTTAAGTGGTACAATTGTAATAACCCAAAGCAGTTTAATCGTTTTTGATCCATGACATGAATAATACGTTGTAGAATTTTTCGGTTGTTCGGCGTATTTGTTACTTTAGGCTATGCATATCTAAGTCTCGCCAATTTTCTATTTGGTTTTTGTAGTAAACAGAAGAAAACTAGACATGAATTATTTTTTTATTACAAGCAGTAATTGGAGCCTTTGATATTTTGCAATACCAGAGATATGAGCTGCACATTGTTTTAAAAAGGAGATGACGCGATGCCAACGAAAAGTTTAAAAACAGCTCTCATTATTAACAACCCAAGATCAAAAAGCTTACCTTGATTTTTACAGTCCGTCGTTAAATAGCTCTTCAAAAACAGAGTGCGGTTCTTTGGAAACTCTATGTATGTACAGCAGAAATATAAAAGGTGTGGCCGAGTAGTTTCCTAGTTGAGAAGGTTTGAGTGTGCTATTTTTCTAGAACTGTAATATAAACCTACATCTGAATGTATCCAAACATTTATATCGATTCACGTAATTTATATCAAACAAGATCAAGAATATTACAACAATTTAGAAACAAGATCTATATTCGTATTAAATAAACGGACTTTTATTATTAAAACTCCGGAGAATATTATACATAATGTCATTTTATTACTTAAATATTGTTTTACGCAAATTTAATAACAATCGGTGGTTCCATTTCACCGTGTAAAAGCAATAAAGTTCCGTATTTTTTTTGTAAAAGCGCTGGATCATTATTTTAGGTTATAAAGTAAATAAGTATTATAGCTGCTATAAAATTAACAAAAGATAATGTAGCATCGTCGTATTAATTTTATGACGCAGAAGTGTTCGAAATTTATCGCATTTGACGCGCTTAGCAAACTATTTACATATTTCGGCACCACTATCGAAAATATAGTAAAATTTTGAAAAAATAGTAGGTAGCTAGTCCATATTTGTGACTTGTGTTATTTATTTAAAAAAGAAACACAAGCAGTAGCCTAAAAAAATAACATGGCTATGTATTGTCTTTCTTTATTGTCACCTCTATTGGACGAATACAGTCTAAAAGCAGTAACTAAACGGTTTTATAACGATGTTTTTTGTTTTTCATTGTTGGGTGTTTTTTTATAAGTAAATGGTAACATCTTGCCTTGTTTAAAGGATGCACTAGGTAGGTTTATACGTCATGACTCAAGTTTGTGATGCGGCGATGCCTAGAATACCATCTCATTTACCAGCGAGGCGCCGGGTATACTGATGGTCGGACCATATCGCCGACCTGCGCCACTCTTGCGTGGCGGCCAGACGCCAGTACATCCGGCTTCGTAGTAGGCATCGCCGCCCTCCTGATTTTGACGCCGGGGAGGCGGAATTGTACGAGGCCTACAGTGCAGCCATGAAAACTTTCAAAATTGCCATCAAGTGGGTCAAAGATCAGGCCTGCCAAGAGCTGCTGGGGACTCTGGACCGTAAGCCCTGGGAGCGTCCATATCTCATGGTCAGGGGCAAGATTCGCCCCTGGGCGCCCTCCTTGTCCCAGAGTCTCCGGCCAGAGTTGTTGGAGGAGGTGGTGACCGCCCTGTTTGCCTCACGGGCAGAGCACACTCCTCTAAAGATGGTTCCGGCTTCCATTGCGTCCAGCGCGGACTGTGACGACGACGTGGTTCCGGAAGTGACCCAGGTAGAGTTGCGAGCGGCGGTGCTGAGACTTCGCTCGAAAAACAGGACCCTACGGTAAATAGCCAGACATCCCCACTTTGAATTAGATCTATATTTAAAATATGAATTACTCCCTTATATTACAAGCAGTTCTGACACCTTTTCAAAAAAATATTTTATTTGATTACTATTTGCTCTTGTGTGTAAAATAATGTACAAAATCAAACATTGGCAACTACCCTATTTCACAAAAATATGACGTCATTATTACAATGATGACGAATGGAGTTTTAATACAGCCGCTATCATATTTTTTATATTCATTTTAATATTTGTGAATTTACTGATTACAGTCGTAAATTTGTGTATAAAATTAATTAGTCACATTTAAAATGTCCATGTTTATGGATTACATTAATATTTTTGATTGACATTAAATATTCCTAAAGATAAAATATACATTGCATGGTCAATTTGATATTTTAAATTATGTATATTAGTAAATTAGTGTATAAAATTAATTAGTCACATTTATAATGTCCATGTTTATGGATTACATTAATATTTTTGATTGACATTAAATATTCCTAAAGATAAAATATACATTGCATGGTCAATTTGATATTTTAAATTATGTATTCTGATTAGATACATTATCAATTTTAGATGTTAGTCATGACGAAGTATTATTGCCTAGTGGAAAGATAATTGGACTGTCATTTCGCAGGTTACAAGTTCGATTCGATATCAAGCATGTCTGACTTCTTGATGTTATGATAAGTACTTCGTTATCACTCTTTTCAATGGTGAATAAAAGCTAAATACCTGTGTGTATTTGCCATATTCTATTAAAAAAATGCAATCGGAACATGACTAACCTAATCTAATCATGAGAAGTCAAACTGAGTGGAGGACTTGTACTTACTCATCAGTGGGATAGCTGTCTAGCTAGTGTCTACTAGACAGTGTTGAACGAATAAATAAACGTAGAGTGAAAAGATGAAATAAATATCCAAGTCGTGGCGGAACACGGAAAAACGGTAGGTACTATTTTATTATTAGAAAGTGTAACAAAAATACAACTTGTTCCTGTACAATATATTGTAAAAGTGATGAAGTTTTTCGAATGTTCGTTTATGTAAAGGCTAGATAACATTGGTTACGTCGTTGGATATAACTACGTAAGATACTGTTCTGCTTAAAGTAACAATTGTTGTTCGCGTAACAACAAGGCAAAACAATGTTGCATGTTATGTAATGAACAAACAACCTGTTTATTTATTTGAAACCGCTCTGAATTCAACGTTTCCATTAACGCGTTTGTGGTATGTTGTATTTCCTTTCTGAGTTCATAAGAAGCGAGTGACTGACAATTCCGAATGCGATGTCAAAGTTCCTTACCATACAAGAAACATTTAGTAATTGATAATATCGACTTCTAACTTTGGTTATACTGCATATCACGCCAAAAGGACGGTTTACATGTATTACCTGTCATTATTATAAATGTCGCTGAAGTTAATAGAGCCACCTAATATACCGGTAATACCTAATTTATATAGAGATTAACAAACAAAACCGGCCAAGTGCGAGTCGCACTCGCGCACGAAGGGTTCCGTACCATTATCTATAAAACGGGTAAAAAAATCATGTTTGTTATGTGGGAGCCTCCTTAAATATATTTTATTTTATTCCGTTTTCTAGTATTTGTTGTTATAGCGGCTACAGAGATACATCATCAGTGAAAATTTTAACTGTCTAACTACCACGGTTCATGAGATACAGCCTGGTGACAGACGGACAGACGGACGGACAGCGGAGTCTTAGTAATCGGGTCCCGTTTTAACCTTTGGGTATGGAACCCTAAAAATGACTAAGTTGTAATATGACGTGAATCAAAAATAGCTAAGATTAACTATCCTCCGCGGTTTCAAATAGGTTTATGAATATTGTACTGCTCCCATGGCTTTTAGCGCTATGTCATAGCCATGATACTTGTGAATATATTAGCTTTCTAATGCTGAAAGAATTTTTATATTGATCCAGTAGTTTTTGAGTTTATTCATTACAGACGTAAACATTTTGAAGTGAAAACTTCTTTAGCGGCGTTGTGCACTTTTTTTGTGATGGATAAAAAATGTTAAACTCGCGTCAGGACACGTGACCTGATCGAAAATTCGTAAGACGGAGGGAGAATTGTCATGTTTGTGTACGATAGCGCAATAAATGAATATTGTATTTTACCACATAAGTGATAGTACTTTTATACTGATAAATAAAGCAATTCATGCAAAATTATTCCCTAACCATTCCAAAATATCAAAAATGCACAATGCTAATATTCAAGTTTTCACTTCTGCCTGCACTCCCGGAGTGCAAACCGTTGATTTTTCTTTATAATATTAGTTAGTACCTACCTATAGACAAAAGAAATATATTATTTCATGTCTTGAACTGCAGTGGCCCGCTGGCGGTCAGGCACAATTGTATTTATATTATGTTTGGAATGTTTGGACTTTCTGCTGTTGATAGATGAGATGATGATGATTTGAGTAGCTGTTGCATTTCTGTCTTTAAAGTAAAACTAATTGCATCTATTATAATTTTGCGTTGCATGATATTTATGTTATAAGTATAATTTGTAACAGGAGTTAACGCGATTATGCATACATAGTGTTCATTTAGTACATGGAACCATAGACTTAGAATTTTTTGAAACTAACACTTATTTTTATTTAGGAATTATACATCATGTGCAACTCGAATGAACCCTTATATTATACTTTAGGAAATATACATCATGTGCAACTCGAATGAACCGATAATTTTAAACATTTTAAGATGTTCTCATACCCATGTGCAGAAAATCTTAAACAATTATGTGAAAAGTGTAAACACTGCACTTCTTTCACACGATTGTTAATTTGTTTTATAAATACTTGATTTCACATAATTCTTTATGATAACATAAATAATCTCACTTTAATCTTGTTGATTTAAATTGAAAGGAACTTTCTTGAGAATCGTATTTTATATAGGATGTCAAGAAATTCCCGGTAGGAACACGAAGTCTGGAATTGTAGCCGGTAAACGACAATAAATTGCGGAAGGTGGCAGATCTGATGTTGAGACGTAAGATGGGAGAGGTGTATGTCCAGTAGCGCACTACAACGGGTTGATTGATTGATTCCTGTAGACCGTTGTTTCAGAAATATCAAATTTTGACTCTACCCTGTCTATATATTTATGAGGTCGCAATATTTGTCAAACAAAACCTTAATTTCTACCAGTTGGCATCAGAACACTCAAAAAGACAGCAGCGTGATGAATTCCGCCTCTGTTTAAACCGATGCAATACTGCTCTTATGCATAAGACTGTGTACCATCTAGCATCAGTAATATATAATAAAATACCTAAAACTATAAAAGAAATGAATATCAATCTATTTAAGAAAAAGTTAAAACAATTGCTGTTAAAGAAATGCTATTACAATCTTAATGACTATTTAAACGATAAACATTTTACAAACTAATTTTATGATAATGTGCATAATTAGTCCTCTTTGACATTTTAATTTTGTAATTTATTGCTATGATTTGGTTTATATTTTATTTTCTTTGACATTTACTTTTTTATTAATTTTATTTCTAATTCGTTTTGATTTTTGTGTACCTATACTTGTAAAAACATTTGCATGCCAACATTACTTGGCGGAATGTGCTGTTCTGTCTATTCAAAATTGTACCAACTTTTATACCACATTTTAGCAAATAAATGCTATTATTATTATTATTATTTTAGATTGATACGACAATAGCTTTGCCTCATATTACGCCTAAAAGCATAGTAGGTGAAATGTGGGTCTAATAATTTCCGCTTAGGCTTTCAGGGATAAAGGCGTATGTATACATTAAGTACTTTGTTATTTCAAAAATGTATAAAATTATTATACTGGTAGATGTAACAGCTGAGTCTAAACTTGAGCATTTTCACCGTCATCCGCCTCGTCATTAATCATTTCATGCGAAGCGTCGCGTTGGTTTAATATCTACTAAGCGAGACCTCAAGAGCGATGAAGACAAACCAGGAAAATGGAAGTTTATCTTTTTAATTAATTTATAATATTACATTTTGCTTTATTATATATAACATTATTTACGATGATTACTTAAATCTGTTTATTTGGTTTCATAAAAAGAAAATAAAATTATTAAATCCTATAACGTGATTTATTTTTTATTCCTAATATTAATATACGTAGGTAGATAATTATGGTAATTCTGCATGATATCTCGGGTTTATTTTCCGGGTCGAGCAAAGTGTTATTGGATATCGCTGTTAAGAAATTTCGCTGTCAATTACGAGGGATCTAAAATCATAGTTAGAAAAATGATATCTTCGGAGATAGACCCGTGAAAGTAGACTATGGAGACTAAGTATTAATATACGTAGAGAACATTTTTTTCAGGTATTAATATGTAGCCCACCCATCGATACTATCGTATATTTATATATTAATACTCAAAGAGAAAAAAAAACCCTTTTCAAGCATATTGCGCGGACAGATTGTTTGTGTCAAACTTGATATAATATTTGGTATAGGTAGTTAAAGATTTACGTGGAGACGGAGTGCAGAAAAAAAATTATTTGAATTATGTCGGCCTCGATGGCGTAGTGGTATGTGTAACCGCCTGCCGCGCCTGAGGTCGCGGGTTCGATTCCTGCACAAGTCAAACATTTGTGTGCATGAACATGGATGTTTGTCCTGGTCTGGGTGTTTCTATGTATAATATGTAAGTATTTACAAAAAAGTATATATGTATGTTTATCCATTGTCTAGTACCCATAGTACAAGCTCTGCTTGGTTTGGTCTAGATTGTGTTGTGTGTATATGGTAGAATATTGATTTATAAAAAAAAGGCAGTTGAATTTTGACCACTGAGAGATTACTGGTATTTATAAAACTGAAAGCTTAGTACATACTTGTATTGGTAAACAGGTGTAATAACACGAATATTTCGTTAGCTATATTCTTGTAATACAGGATGAGCATATTGCCATATTATACCGAAACTGTTTCCGATTCAAAAGTGATGGATTTGCTTGTAAAAATAATCGGAGTCGGAATATGATTTTTTACAGAAAATTCCAGAAATTGCTTCCTCGCAAATTAAAACCCAATATTGGCTCTGAGTGTGTATAAACATAAACGTATGCTTTGGTGCATCATCTTTGTTTTTAATTTAAAAGTAATTGTGTACATAATATGTAATACTGTCACGAGCAGTTCCTCTCACGTTTAAAATTTCGGCTCCGCTTCCGTGATTCATAGCGAGAATTAATATAGCTTATGTTACTTCTGGATAAAGTAGCTTAGTAGTACCATTTGAGTTTATTCATTAGGTACAAACAAAAATAGAAACGGACAAAAATACAAATTTTATCTCTTTATTTTAATACTAGCTTTTGCCCGCGGCTTCACACGCGTTAATTTAGAATTTGACAATCAATTCGGGTTGTACTCTGCTTGTAATAATATAATTCAACCATGATTCGAAAGACACGTGGCGCCATCTATTATCATAAGAACATTATTGTTGTTTTCCTCGGTAACAGTATTTTTTTTGGGATGAAAGGTAGCCTATGTCCGTTTCTGTACACCTGACAACGTATATGCAAAATTTCAGGATGATCGGTTCAGTGGTTTAAGCGTGAAAAGGTAACAAACAAACTCACTTTCGCTTTTATAATATTAGTTGGATAGGATAGTATAGAGCCTAGCTAATATTATAAATCCGAATGTGAGTTTGTTTGTTTATTACGCTTACACGCCTTAACCACTCGACCTGTCATCATGATGTTTTGCATTCACGTTGTCTGGGGTATTTCACTCAGAAAAAGAAGAATAAAAAATTAACATAACCTATTTACGCAAGCGAAACCGCGGGCAAAATCTAGTATAGAATAAATATGTATATGAATAGGCAATATGGTATTTAAAATTAACTATCAATGTTAACAAATTGGCGAGTGGATGTTATGTCAGTCAAAACTAAATGAACAAATTAAGATTGTCTTAGATTAGAAATCAAGTGTTTTTTTTTTGAAGAACGAATTGTATATCATCTAAAGCTGCATTCTCTATAAGCTATAATTCTGAAGTAGTAACGTTGTTTCTTTCTTATTTCTACTAAATTAGGTTTGCTCCCGACTTTGCTCGCGTTAATGTAGATTTTATCAATACATATATTTCTATTCCTCAGGAACAGTACTTTTTTCTGGATGAAAGGTAATGTTTGTCCTTTTCTGGACCCCTGGCAACGTTTATACGAAATTACATGATCGATTAAGTAGTTAGGCGTGAAAGCGTAACAATGTAACAAACAAACAATATCACATTCGCATTTATAATAGTAGTGAGGTTTTGTTAAATGAGTATTTTAAACTATGTAATCAATAAAAATGTCCTCCAGACTGATTTCCCCAGATGGCCAGATGGTCAGTTTCCCTTAAGATTGGCCGCTGTGACCTACGCCGTGAATATAATAATATCTCCTGCGCATCTGCGCAGGAGATATTATAGTGCACAAGCGTGTGCGCAAACACAAGTGCACTCTCTGTTCCCTAACTCTCATGATCCGAGGGGACGGTAATCCGACACGACCGGAGAGAGATCAGGCGCAGGACCAACGGCTTTACGTGCTTTCCGAGGCACGGGGGTGTCTAACACCGCCAACTTCTTAACTCCGGACTGCTATTGAGATTTCTTAACAGAAAACCCAATAACTTTTTTTTGGCCCGACCCGGGATTCGAACCTGAGAACTCATGCACAGCAGTCGCATTCACTACCGCTGCACCACGGAGGCAGTTGGAACTAAGCTATTATCAAAATGACTAATGGCACTGCACGAATGCTATAATTGTTTAAGTAATCACCTCATCCATGCCACTGCATTGTTCTATCTCCACACGAGACAAAAAATGGTGTGATCCGCAAATGGTTGCGCCGATTCTAGGTGTCCTTGGTGTCTATTCCTTCAATATTTGTAATGTCTCCCGCGACAAGAGATTTGATCAGTACGGTAGTTGACTTTAAAAATAAAACAAGTAAGATTCAGCGCTTTAGCTGCGAATATGTAATTACTTTCGCATTAACATTATTAGTAGGCAATACTGTTAATGCGTGATGTTATATAGCTTATAGCCATCCTCGATAAATGGACTAGCCAACACTAAAATATTTTTTTAATTCGAACCAGTACCTAGTTACTGAGATTAGCACGTTCAACTAAACAAACAAACTCTTCAGCGTTATAATATTAGTATAGACGCATCGCAGGTTAACCTTATTCTGGTAGGTGGGTAATAGGTTGTAGCCTATTTAAAACTGAAAATGCTACATTTTCGAGTACGTTAACTAACTACTCAGCTATCACCTGATCTATGTTTAGCAGTGGAAAGCTAACCGTGTCATGGTGCTTATCTTCTTCTGGTCTTTATAAATAGTTTTAACTTTGTCGCCCGCGGAAATTCGACTTCACTTCTTAGCAAAATAAGGAGGACTTTATTTTGTCTCTACTTTTTTACAACTCTGCCTTTATGCTTCTGATTAAATTCGTTACGGGTTCCAATACAGTTCAGCTTTTCCCGAAGCTTTATGAGTGTCAAAACTCGGAGATTTCCATAGTCATCATTGCTGAACCTGGTGTTACGGTGGTGGGAGGCCTCTGAAAGAGGAAAGAGCCTCTGTAACAGTAGATTGCCACTGCCAAAAGGCATTAGTCCCCAAATAATGATTGATTGAATTATATAAATAGTTACATTCTACGGTACAATTCCTTCAAACTAATTTAATAGAGTACTAGTACAGTCAGAGCTTTACAATAACCATTTAAAACGAACTCATTCAATCGATAAAAGTTAAAGATGTTCTTCGTGAGGTTATCAGATAAATCAAAACTACGTACCGGAGCTTGCACGCTGCGATCATTGAAAGTCTATTGATTCAATAATAACATTATAAAAACGATAAGTGTTCGTTGAACTCTGATATTAACTATTAGAAACAAGGAGCCACTTATAAGGATACTGTTTTATGAATTGCTTTGGAACAAGCACGCTTAGTAAGTGTATAACTATTTAAAATATATTGCCTGTAGCTTTGATTTCGTGATCGAAAATGCGAGTGTTGGTTTAGAGTTATCGAAGTAAACTTCCGCCTAAGTTGGCTAGATAATTTCGGAAGGTAGATAATGATTAGTTCGCCTATTGCCTATATTATATGCGTAGAACCTAGAGCACTTCTGACATGACATATTATTATAGGTACCTAAACACAGAAAAATATTTTAAAGTACTGATTTATCAATGTTAGAATTAGACTGCTCCGTTAGTCTTGTATTGTAGCATTACTTGCTGTTTGTGTGTTTATATTACCCGGAAAAGTCTTATTAGGCTTTTCTATAAGGAAATTTTCAGGAAGCGCTCAGGGTCTATCAATGTGTTCTTTGGTTGGTAAAAGTTAGATATATATAAATAGATAGTACAAAATACAACGTAACATTGATCCCCAACTAGGCAAGCCTGTATCTTGAGATCTTGGTGGCTCAGAAGGATTTCGTTAAATAATAATTTAACATCTTTTCAGGTTTACTATATCGTTGAACTTAAAACGTAGTTGACAAAATGTAAATATAATCTACTCCTGCCTAGTCTTACTACGATATATGAGTGAGTCTATGTTACGTAAGAAATTCACAGATTCCATCGTTTTCTTGTTTCGGTCCCATGTATCGGGAGGAGGCGGCTATATAATCTCCGAGTCACTATTGAGATTTTCTAGTCAAGAAAATCCAGTAATCTTAGCACAATAACTTAAATAATATGGTACGCAACGACAAATAACATTAAAAAAGAAACTTTATATAAAGTAGCTTTAAAATTGGCGCGAAGTATCGCGTATCTCGCTACTTTTCTCGCACGCCAACATAAATAGCGGTTCACATAATCAAAAATCAGAATCAAAAATTCTTTATTTTCAACTATTGCAAGGTAATATAGATAAGGTTTGGGAACTCTTCAGTTACGTTAAAAATGTGTGTGTGTACCAGAGTACACAGGTAAGAAGTGAAACTTCTTTACGACATTAATTAGTCAATTAGTTAACAAAAATTATTTAACTAACTTTAATATTAATATTTATTTCATAACTTAATAAAAATAATTCAAAGCAGATATTTAATGACTTAATCAATTACACAAGTTATGAATAAATAATTGGAATTATCTTTTCAAAGTAATACAATTATATGATGACAGTTAATCTTGCAACGATTTTATAAAATTAAAAATGAATAAATAAATCATTAAAAACGAATAATTAAAAAAGATGTACGTATACATATTTTTATTTTCTAATCGTGTTTTGTTTTATTTTTAAATTATTATTTATTTTATATTTTTTATTGTTTTTAGAATTAATAATGTTCACTAGATTTACAGTCATATTTATTAATACTTGCTAATTTTAACAGATTTATATACATTCACTGATACTTACAATCAAAAAGTGAGGTTAACCTCAAATAAATATTAAAATCATGCTCATACGTGTTGAATTTATAAAACGAAATATATAATCACTCTCACTTTTCTTGTAAATTCACTTAAATTTGAATAAGTCTTTTTATTTGATCACTTTCAAATTAATATATTGTTATTCTTATTTCAAACCAAACTTCAAAACTAATATATTGTTGTTATTATTATAAATATATTACATTATATTCTTTACGTCACTATACTAAACTTTGATAAAAAAGCAACATGGCGCGTAACCGAAAAACGTGACGCTGCTACAAAATTTCTCCCATACGTCGATAAAGAAGTTTCACTTCAAAAAACCTGTGTTAGAAGAGTCCCCTCTTGTCCATGGCATGCATTAAAACTATGTAATAGCATAACTAAGATACATTTCATAATATTTGTAATAAATAGTGAGAACTTAAAAACATTTTTTCTGTTAACAGATTTGAATGGTCTCTATCTTATTTATTTTAAATGAATATTTGTATTAGAGATTACGTATCTTTTTAAATACAATAATTATAAGTAAGATATATACCCTAATCTGTACACTTTTGCTTTGTTATCCGTTGAAATTTAGTTGAGCTATTATTCAAAGCGTGTTTACTAAATAACTATAAACCACAGTAAGCTGAACCCTTGTCATAATATAGCCTACCATTAACGTCAGGTGTACACATTCCACCCTCTCAGTGATCCCTTTCGGAGAGTAACCGACCCTTTTATTATAGGTATTGAAGTTTATTCAATATTATATTGTAGTTCTGCAACCTACGATAATGTTCAACCTACATAATCGAGTATTACATACATGGGCGTTTTATGACGTCACCATTTTGATATGGTTTGTTTTTGAATTTTAAGAAGGCAACTCTCTCCGCTCGAAGAGTAATTTCTGTATCGCAAGGGACCTAACAAACAGTCAAACAATTGATATAAAGAACAGATAGAACAATAATTGAGTATCACATAATTTGTTGTTTAGTGTGGCGTGTGAGAGCAGACGAGGAAAGATGTTTAGCCACCTTATAAGACATGACGACATTATATAAAAACATCATAGAAGGAAAAGTGGAAGGAAAGAGGGGAAGGGGCAGATCCAGAAAGGCATTCACAGATCAAATATAAGAAAAGGCGAAGGTCATGTTGTATAAGGAGGTCAAGGTATTGGCAGAAAATCGAGAAAAATGGCGTATACTCCACCGAAAAGAGCAAAGCTCTTCAGTGTAAAGAAGAAGTGGCGATAAAACCCTCAACACGACGCAATGGTAATAGCGAGGTGACTACTTAAACCTCTACGTTATCCGTGCAGTCAGTGTCCATTGATTCGCTGCCTAGCATAACATTGCACTTACCTTCGGCGCCGGAGATGTTGCTGTTACGAAATTTCTAGTAGCTAGCAGGCATAAAGTTTGGAAATATGGTAGGCGTTAATAGTCAAAGAGCATAATGATGGTAAACTTGCTTAGCCTAGCAAATTGGATCTTGGTAGTTGCTCCTAAGTCACAGGCTTCCCAAAATGGTCGTAGTACTAAAAAGTAGCTTATAACATTTTCCAGTCCATTGGCATAAACTATTTCTAAGAAAAATATAATTACGAAAATAGGACAAATAAACAAGCTATCGTATGTATAGTGACTTATTATGGATTAACCAAACAATATTCTCAAACTGAAGTTAGAATCCATTAGAATTACTAAAACTCCATTTGGGTTTATCCCATTTACCCGGTGTGATGAAGACATTTACTATGCATAAGCGTATTTTGAATGTAACAGAGTAATTAAACAACATTTCCCTAGGCCATTTACGTATTTATACGGTATTTAACAGCAGGAACATAACAATATGTACAAGGGAACTCTCTGTAATTACCAAGTATAACGTTATGCAAACGTTCGAACTTCAATGGAATGCTATTGCATGACATGATGATTGGCACGTTACCTTGTTATATAACGTATCTCTTACTTTTTTCAGCTTACTTTCTCGTCATTTTAATTAACTACTGTATATATGTATGCATTTGAATTCCGAATGTAAATTTATTAGGTACGTAAATTACTCCTGATTATAGACGTCTGCGACTTAAGGGATAGAAAGTCATTATTTTTATGCAACTTCGGTGTTCAACAAGATTGCAAATGCAACAGTCTAATTATTTGTGTGTGGTTACCATGGTTTGTGGACACCTACAACATCAAGGATTCCATTAGAGTCTGTAAAATCGGCCTCATTGCGCTGCCAGAACAAAGTGCAACCATTGGCTTGCCTGCTGAGAGCAGAGCGTGTTGCTTAGCCACTTAATCAGCTGCGTGTAACAGAAACACAACATGTGATTCGCCTTCGATCTTTTGTAGGGTGAAGCTACTTTTCAATCATACTGCTTTTAGGTACACGATGTCTCTATTGTCTTCATCACGTATGTCAATACCGATTACAAAATTGGATAATGTGTGGTGGTGCTTTAAATATGATCTGAATTTCAAGGAATAATCAGCTGGTATGTACGCTATATCGTCGTATAAGTTAGTCGACTAGTTATTACCTTGAGTCATAACAGAGATTAGATATAGGGGCTTATTCTCGTGCGCTCCAAATCTATTGTTCTCTAAAATTCATTTTTACATACATTAGTTACCAGGAGCTCCAAAGATTTTTATATGAAAATAATAAATAATGCCACATTTACCAATTTCATTCACTACAGCTCCAAAACATTCTCTAGGTACTTTGAGATTTTATTTCTTATCAAAAACTAATATTACATGTTTGAATTCTGCTAACCACACAGTTTGCTTTGGAGCTGTCGGGAACACACTAGTAAGTAGGCCTTTATTTAATTATTTGTAATATAATTTGGAGCTCCCAGGAATAAATATATGGAGATCAGAGGATTTAGAGAAATAATTTTTCATAAGCTTTTGGAGCCCTTGGGAACGATTTTACAAAATAATAATAATATTTTATTTTAGTCTTGGAGCGCTTGGGAGCAAAATAGCGGAGCGGGCGGGAATAAGCCGATATAGGCAGTACAGTAGGTATGCATATTTCTCGAATCTTTTTAACACGTTCCCTGTCCGATGAACCACATATGGTACATAACAATTGATTTTCTATTGTGTCTATCACGGGACTGTGAATGGGCTAAAAAGATGGCTCCTGCACTAGGCGTTATTCCTGTATCGCGGAGGACTACAGACATTCAAACAATAGCCACAAAGAACATCCAGACTCAGAACAACTTTTGGATTACACATTTATCCACATTATTGGGCGCAGTACTAGTGGCGTGGTGACTAAATAAACCACTACGCCATTCATGCACGACGACTACACGCAAAGACTGAAATATTTACTTGTATACAACCGTTTAGCAAGAGTCACAAGGCTTGAAATAAATTTTAAGCCAATTAGTCAGGACCTTGTTTGTCTTGTCAAACTAAAAATAATATGGTGCTGTCCCGTGCAACGATTTTGCTCACTATCTATTTATAGCGAATAAGGCGAATATTCTGTTTAATTTACGTCTTATTGACTTTACAATGATTTTGTAGATGGCTATTTATAAGAAGTCGCATTTTCTCATGTCGTTGCGAGGATCATCCAAAGATTTAAGGCGGCTGTACACATTGGGCTAAGGTAGTGGGCCAGCGTGTTGGGCCAACGTGTACAGATCTACTTGGCGGTATGCCCAACACGCTGGCCCACTACCTTGGCCCAATGTGTACAGCCGCCTTTAGGGTTGTTCATATTTTAATTTTTTTTCTTTATTTTATACTAACGATCTGCCTCGACTTCGCACGGGTAGTACAAAACTTTAACAAATTATACACCTAAACCTTCCTCATGAATCACGCCTGTGTAGTTAGAAAGACACAAGACGATGTCTCCAGGCGTCTCTAATAGGCAGCTAGCATGTTCCGTACTATACGTAACGTTTAACCGCTGAAGGAATAGTTTTACTCTGTTACATGAAACCTTATGTTAGGCATCCAACATTGAAGGTGTTACACGAGGACTTATACAATGTATCAAACATTTTAGTTATATGCACTACTAACCATAAACGTATAACTTTATTGCAACAGGAAATCAGGTCATAAGCCTTACGTACCTATTAAGTAACTGGACCAAAGCAATGGTTCATTATGTATGTATCAAGCGTCATCTATTAGCGCCTAGTGGTACTGATTAGTAGTACTCTCTTGCTAACAAGCATTGTTACATGGTATGTTAATATAGCAGGCGCGTAGTGAAGAATTCCAACTTGTTTTACGGAGAAACGATTGATGGGATTTCCTATCCTCTTATTCCTTTTTTATGTTTCGTTGTAGTCTTGTACCTACCTTTGTAGAGGAAAAAACGGCTCTTAGCGCTCTTAAAGAAGTCGGTGTGATACCCAGCAGAGCTGTCTTACTTCTTTAAGAACTCTAAGATCGTATATTTAAAACACGTTTGTTCTGTTATTACAGGGCTGCCATTTTGCAGGTTCAGCAACGTGCTAGCGATATAATAATAATAATAATAATAATATTCTACCACATACACACAACACCATCTAGCCCAAACTAAGCAGAGCTTGTACTATGGGTACTAGACAATGGATAAACATACATATATACTCTTATTTTTTTGTAAATACATACATATTATACATAGAAACACCCAGACCAAGACAAACACCCATGTTCATGCACACAAATGTTTGACTTGTGCGGGAATCGAACCCGCGACCTCAGGCGTGGCAGTCGGTTACACTAACCACTACGCCATCGAGTCGTCAATATCGATGTTAATAGTGTGGAAGCATTAAATTAATGCTATGTTTGTATGCCTTTTCCTACAAATAACCAGTAAAGTAAACATAAATAGAATACTATGAATACTGTACTTATATTCTCGATAGGTTAGGCAGAAATATATATATCAAATTTACTTTTCGCCAACTACTTATATTTAAGGCATATTCAGTAGGCGCGGTATCCTATTGGGTGTATTTGTAGACTACGTTTCCTACAGCCAAAACGTTCATTTCCCTCAACGAAAATTGAAGACCAACAAGACAGCTAATTACAATTTTTTTATACATAGTTACTGCCTCACCTTCCTGAATAATGTAACGCAAGAATTAGAGCAGTGTACTGGACTAAGTACAGGTAACCCGAGAGTTTCGTCATGGTCTCTTGGAAGGTGTACCAGTTCTTGCCAGTACATTGCATTATCTTGTTTGTAACTAGGTCTACACAATAATAATTGTGATTTGAATACTTGCAGGAATGTATTTAGTATTGCGATACAATGTTGTAAAAGAAACAAATGTAAGGGCATATACATCTATACAAATAAATAAAATTGAAGTGTCTTTTTGTAATGTCAAAATAACAGCTTTTTATCTAATGCATATGAAAGTATATAAGGTACCTATGCGAAAACATATATTTTTTATATTTTTGTCTGTCTGTCTGTCTCTTTGTTCCGGGTAATCTCCGAAACGGCTGAACCGATTTTGACGGAACTTTCACTGGCAGATAGCGGATGTTATAAGGAGTAACATAGATTACTTTAATTTTAGAAAAAAATAGGGTTCCGCGGAGACAAACACTTTTTAGTTAAAATCTACGCGGACGAAGTCGCAGGTAACAGCTAGTATGAAATAAAAAGTAAAAATATCCAATAAATATCTTCATGGTGATAAAAAAATACTAAATCACTTCCAGACTAAAGTTAGTCATATGTTTTACTGTTCATGGTTTGGTTAATTCAAGACGTCTTGACGATTCAAAATTAATTATATTTTGAGAATTTGTTATAACATATGTGAAAATACATATTCGGTTTCAAATATAACCAAACAATATAATTATATGTATACTAGCTGACCCGACAGTCGTCGTCCTTTCAATCTATACAAAAATACATTTCACGTAATTTAATTCAATATTAAAGCGTCAGCAAAAATTTTCATATAATTATAAATATGTACTTCTTCTTCTCCCTAGCCCTTATTATTCCCAAGTCACTTGGGGTGGGCTTGCTAGTCTAACCGGATTTGACTGGATATCAGTTTTTACACGGGGCGACTGCCATCTGACCACCGCAACCAGAAGACTAACGATACCCTAAGGCTAGACTAGTGTCAGGATATTAGAGGGCACTGACTTCCCAATAACGACTGCCATAGATGTTAATGGCAACCAGGACCGACGGAATAACGTGCTCTCCGAGGCACGGAGCAGGCGATAAATTGTCAATCAATACGCACATAATTTCGAAAAGTCATATAACTTTCGAAAGTCAGGGGTGCGCGACGTGGGTTCGAACCCGAGACCCTCTGCATTGCAGTCTATTGGTCTCCCCACTGAGCTTACTTACTATTTAAATTTTCGACAAATTTTCGTTTATACGAACCTTGTCCTGACAATTACAAACAACATAAAAATAAACAGCCTAATCGGTGGTGCCGTTTTTAAGTGCTCCGTCATACATGTGGCAATTGATTTTTATTTATATAGATTTTAATATCTAGTAAGGAGGTTAATGAAAGGAAGGCTTTTTTAAACCCGAAAGGTACTGTTTACCCCGGCATTGGACCGCGTAGTCGGTAGTGCTATTCAAATTTTTTGTTGAGCATTGGAGTTTAAATGAATAAAATGAGATCAGTGGAATCAGTAGACAATAACAATTTTAATAATAATATGTAATAAGATTAGGTATTATTATTAAAATTAAGGTTTACCTACAGGTGATTATCGCGTAAGAAGATTGGATTTTGGAGTTTTAGTATTGGTTTGTCTCATTATTTTATCTGATTGATCTACTCAAATACCTGCGGACTCACTTGTGTGAATAAGAACTTAATACTGTGGTTGAGGGTTGGCATACAAATCGAGTCTGGTTTTTTACAGCCTATAGCAAAATATTAAAATTAAATGGTTTAAGTGGTATATTCGTTTCATACATTATCTATACAGCAATTGGCTATGCGTGGTCCGAGGCCCTGCTACGGCGTTTACCTCTACGTGACTCGCATTCTAGATCCATACACCTGCGTATTTTGCATAGCCCATGACACATATTATTTCTTTTAAGTTTTGCAAGGTTCCTTAGGTATATTATATTTAGGTTTTAACTTTTAGAGTTATAACGCGAGTTATTCCTTAGCATGTGGTTTATTAAAATGTTTTTTTTTTTGGTGGATGATCACTGTCTTCACAAGATTATTAATTACTAACATAGCTCTGTTGTTTGCCTTAAAGTATAGTGGAAAATGACCTAAATATTATCTATCGCATTGCTTCTACAGCTATCTACCCCACATACAGAGGAAACATATCCAGTTCTCACTGTATGGAAATTAATAAAATCCGATGTCACTGTTATGTTATAAAACTTACGGAAATCCCCAATCTCATTGATTCGTTATTTTATTCGTTAAACTGTGATACATTTTGTTGTTTTCGTACTTCCAATCTCACTTTTTAGTACTCGAGCTAATTTGATGTCACTGTTATGTGATAAACCCCTCAGGGACTACTCAAAAAGACAGTCTGATTTTACTCTTTTTATTCTAAATCTTTTGTTATTTACATACAGCTGTATAATATAATTACTTACCTCATTATGTTGCGTGATGCGAGTAAGCCTTACAAGTTGATATTGATATTCATGCTATTAGAAACATGCGAACCGAACTATATTGCATATATGTACGGCCTCAAAGAATCGACGTGCACTACTGCCAATGAATTAGCAAATAGTCCAATTACCAAACAATGTTGTCAAATATATTTCGCTATTGTATGCTATACTTCCTTTGCTTATTGATAACAAATACCTTCGTAGTTTATATGTGTTGTTTTTGCGTGTTTACTTCGCATAAAATTTTTTTCTAGCTACTAATTCGGATAGCAGGATCCAAATGGGTCGTTAGCGGCTATTGTGACTTAAGTACCTATGTTTGCAACACCAAGGGTTTCACTTACGTGATGCAAAATTTCTAGCCAAAGAGAAAACATCGATCAAGTAGGATTCGCATACCAAGGGTGCCGTATCTTGGAACAGGCGTTAGTCTATGTATGTATTTAACATACATGGTCTACTACCTGTATCTCTGAAGATTTATATAGATTATCATCATCTATTTCATCAGCAATGGTTTTATTTACCATGTTGAAGGGATAGCCATCTTTTTGACACAGTTCTGAACTTTGTGCTGCTATTGAAACTGCTCTGACGAAAATACTCCAACGTTACTTAACCCTGGCATTGAACTTGAAACCTCATCCAGACGCATTTAAAACCGCTGCACCATTAAGACTGTATTATAAAAGTTATTTCGTTAAATTATCAATTTGCTGATTTTAGCATGAATGGGCTCGACCGGGGAAGGACTACCTTCTCACAGAATATCGATGTGAAATATCAGTAGATATTCCTACTGTTGTGTTTCGTTCGTTGAGTGAGAGTGCCGGAGGCCCAATCACCCTCTTTCCCTCTGCCCGCTCCTTCTCCTTCCCACTTCCTTTCCTCCTTTCCTAAAGGGTCGGCAACACACAAGTGATGCCTCTGGTGTTGCAGGCGACCATAGGCTACGGTGACCACTTACCATCAGGTGGGCCGTAGGTTTGTTTGCCACCTTAGTAGTATAAAAAAAATCCTATCTGTGTAACTAAGTGTTTGTTGTCTATTGACAAACATTAACAAATAAATAAATATTAGCAAATATGTTGCTAATATTTAACGAACTGTACTAATTATAGTCATTTAAATCTTTAATCTTCACATGAACAATGATTAAATTTTTCTGATTTCCAAATATCGGCAACATGATGGAATACAGGTCACACAAACAAGTCGTATGAAACTTTTTTAACATACCTACCATTCCAAATGCGAAGTCAATTCTATCATTAGATTCTGAGATAAGCGACTGTGATAGATAAACGGACAGATAAAGTCACACCACAAGTGTTCCGATTTACCATTTTGATATAATAATAATAATAAAAGCCTTTATTTCAGAACGTACATAGTTTGCAATATTAACTTGTTATTCTTTCACCATTTTGATACATAGCCCTAAAAATTACAGGTATTGACAGTTAATATAGATAGTATTTTTTTTGCGGAGACTACGCTACGCCTAATAGCAGAAGAATCTATATATTAATACGTGAAGCAAAAACTTTGTACCCCTTTTTACGAAAATTTCGCGGACAGAGGGGTATGAAATTTCACACAGTTAAAGTTTATATGGTGAAGGAGGGGCAAATCCTAATATTTATATTAAATATGCATTAGATATACATTAAATTAATGAAAAAATACTACATGCACACAACCATGCATTTGACACACGCAGTCGAAGCGCGTAACTATGGTTACATATATCAATATATAATGACACTAGATGTTCCCGCGGTTTCACCCGCGTTTATCGTTACTGCGCCGCCCCCGTGTATCGTAGCGTGATGTTATATAGCCTATAGCCTTCCTCGATAAATAGGCTATCCAACACTAAAAGAATTTTTCAAATCGAACCATTAGTTCCTTGAGATTAGCGCGTTCAAACCAACAAAAAAACAAAACAAACTCTTCAGCTTTATAATATTAGTATAGATAGCTGACCCGCGCAACTTCGTCTGCGTCACATAAGAGAGAGAGTGGGTCGTAGGCACCTATAATACAATTTTAAAGGAGCTGAAACTTTCTTTGTTAAATCCATGAACCACATAAGAACCATTGAACAACATTTTATAAATATACCTACAGTGCTAATTTAAAATCACACAGAATAAACCAGGAGAAACATTGTTTGTATGTCTGTAATGAGTAATTATTTTGCTGCGATGTTATTTTAAAACTGCGATATCTCTTAAGATATTCATTGAAATCGAATGATGTACAGGGCAATTTTGTTCTAAATTAAATAGTTGTGATGAATAACGTATTTATTTGGATAAGGATTAATATCATGTTTATAAAAATACCTTCGCAAATAATGCATTATTTTAGAACAAATTTGGTTAGCGTAAAAAAGGTTATAGTGAGCCAACCTTAAAAGATAGACATATGCTGTCGCGGTCTTTTTTTTAGAAATTTTTAAGGGGAACAATTCTCTCATACATGATTTTTGCGAAACTTTAACTGTTTACGCAGCGCACGCAGCGGAAGCTCTCAAAAGGAAAAAAGACCATCCGATTTTGAAACATTCTTCATTGGTGCTCCGCTCCTATTGAACTTAGCGTGATGATATATAGCCTATAGCCTTCTTCGATAAATGGGCTATCTAACACTGAAAGAATTTTTCAAATCGGGCAAGTAGTTCCTGAGATTAGCGCGTTCAAGCAAACAAACAAACAAACAAACTCTTCAGCTTTATAATATTAGTATAGATATATCAGCAATATCTTACAGGCAAACTTTGGTCGAATTGCGAGCACTAGGCGACTGCTACTTATCTTTATTCTTCCTTTTTACCCTAACGAAGATAACAACCAAATAACTTTTTTTTTTTTTTTTTTTTCTTATTTTGCTCGTCAAAATGACCACACTCCACCTGATGGTAAGCAGTCGTGTGGTCTAAGAGCAGTGGCCTCCACATCGCCCCCACAGTAGCCGAGGCGATGTTGAGGTCTCTACTTTGACGGCCTGAGAAGATGCTTTTTCACGCCCCGCTTAAAGAACCCAGGATTGAAGGAAGAAGGAAACACGTGCCTTGGCAGAGAATTCCATGCCTTGGTCGTTCGGCAGAGATATGAGGACCCAAACTTTTTGGTACGCGTTCTAATCGACTCTACCGTGTAAGGATGGCATCTGAGCCCAGCACGCGTTGTTCTGGATAGGAAAGGGGAGGGCGGGATAAGGTGGAATAACTCTTCAGAGCACTCCCCGTGGTATATTCTGTAGAAACATGCCAATGAGGCAATGTCTCTACGGAGTTGCAGAGGTTCCAGTGAACTCGTGACCTCTGGATCTCCGATGATACGGACAGCCCGCCGCTGTAACCGGTCGAGAGCGTCCAGCAAGTACTGCGCGGAGCCATCCCAAAGATGAGAACAGTACTCCACGCAAGGGCGCACTTGTGCCTTATACAATAGGCACAGTTGCCCAGGCGTGAAGAACCGCCTCAACCTGTTCAGAACTCCGAGTTTTCGCGAAGCTTGCTTAATGACGCTCTCGATATAGGTTTTCTGGTTAAGGGAGCGGCAAAGATCCATACCTAAGATGGAGAGACTGTCACGTATCACCAGTGGAGTGTTCTTCAGAGAAGGGAGGGGAAGGAACGGAGACTTTTTTGTTGAGAACGCGCATGCCTGGGTCTTCTTGGCGTTGAACTCGACCAAGTTCTTGGCACCCCATTCATAGAAGAGGTCCAAGGTCCGGTCAAGTTCAACGACAAGATTCTGCCTTTTCCCCTCAACCTCAGCCTGTTTGGCCCCAGGATGTCCGAGATATCGCCCATGCACGGTACTGTCGTCCGCATAACAATGTATGTTGCCGAGATTCAACATATCATTGATATGCAGAAGAAAGAGCGTAGGGGATAAGACAGAACCCTGAGGCACTCCTGCATTGACCTGCATAAATTTGGAAGCGCGACCGTCGCAAAGGACCCGAATACGACGCTTCTGCAGGAAACTTGCAATCCAGGTGCACAGTTGAGGGGGCAAGCCATAGGCCGGCCTTTTGGGGTTGTAGAAACACTGTTGTCACAAAGGGTATTTTTGCTCAAGTAGGAAGTCCAGAGGCCTTCATTGGAGCACTGAGGTGCTAACTTGTCTAAAACTTATATTTCAATGGGTTCATCATATTGGGTTCATCATAAATGGCCACTAACCGCTTTAGGTTGCCGCGGGCAATTTAAACCTATTTTTCGGGTTGTCACTAAAATAAAATTATATCAACATAAACTGTGTGCCAAAAACAATGATGGCAAAATAGTTATACCAAAGTATATTAGGAAAAAAACATTATGCGAAAAAAGGGATCCCAGAATACTTGTGTGAAGTGTGGGTTCACGTCAGTTGTGTTATGGACCTAGTATCTTGACTATTAGGCTACTGTTACTATCTATATGCTATCGGTAGGGTTTATTTTTCCGGCTTCGTGCCGCGCATTAACAGCGCGACTCCTGTTATAAGTGTCTGTCGCTACAGATTTATTATGTTTGTCACCTTAAAAAGTAATTCTAATTGCCATTATTAATTTCAACTAATAAGTCCCTACGTAATTACGATTATTATAATATATCATTCTAAGTCAATCGATAACGCTGCGCAGGAGTCGGTGTCTTAATTTTTTACAGCTAATGCCTAAAAAGTATATCTAATAGATAATATATAATCATCTACGAGGTGTACTTTTTAAGGTATGCAACTTACGTTTTCCCATGGAATTATTCTAAGACCTTTTAATACCATGTATTTTTTATTCTCAACTCCAAATTGACTGCTAACTACTACAGCTATGACGATATGGATAAAACTAATGGATAAGATTATAGGAACAAGGTTAATATTGCTAAGTAAGGTACTACACTTTTTTGTTATGGCTTAATATTTGTGGCAATTTTTTAACAAACATTTTATTTCGGTTTCAATTGCACAATCTTTATTGTTTTTTACAATACCTTATAGCTTTTGCGGATTACTAATAAATATAGGTAATTAAGGTCTTCCTAAATAAAATATTAAATATACATTTTACTTTTACAAAATTGCCTGAGGTGCAAGTCTTATACAAAATAAAGAGTAAAAAATATAGAGTGACTGTAAGTCACTCTATATTTTTCATCACCAATTCAGAAGATTTTTTAATAAGACGCATGCTATTTGCTGCTTATACTTAACAAAAGATGTGGCTACTTCTATCAATCTAATTAATTTATTCTAAAAAAGAGACAACCAGCTTTCATTCTTTGATAAACAAAATAAATAATAGCACCCAAAACTTCTATCAGGTATACTTTAGTATATCTGATAGAAGTGATGAGATTATTTTTCTTATACTTTAAAATCTTCATGTTTTAATTTTTGAATATATTAATGTATTATACATTCAACATTAAAACAATGTTTTGCAATATCATGATAAAATCATAGTCGCTTTCGATTCTTTAGAATAAAGTACAAAACTAAGCACTGCGTTTAAAATTAGACACTATTTTCTATGATACCCTAATATTTATTATAAATATAAACGTAATGAACTTTAATTTTTAGCGACTAAAGCAAACTTAACATTTGAAAGGCACTCTTTTTTATTCTAGAACGTTCTATTTCGCAGCAGGCGCGGCTGTGGTTGGTGCTACGGTGGTTGCTGCGCCAGCAGCTGTGGTAGCGGCAGCAGCGGCGGCTGTTGTCGCGGCCGCTGGCGGTGTTGTAGGGATAGCACCTGGAGGAGGACCACCTGCATTGTTGCCTGAGCCCCAAGGTACGAGGTTCACCCACCATGAACCACTATCACCAGGCCGCCACATGGTCAAGTTCATTCCGTTTGCTGGAGCTGAAATTTTTAATCGAAATCAGTCATAAAATACTTTAAAAAACATGCAACTATTAATAAATCATTCTAAAAATATTTAATGAAAGTCAATCTATGAATCGCCTATTGGTGGGTGCGCCAATAGTATTGACAATATTTCGAAGGATCTTAGCAGTTTAACCTGTGTGTTTTAATAATGTGGACAATTACTAAAATTAAATTTGAAAGGGTATAATCGTAAAGGAACTTTGGCAATTGCTTGCACATGTCAGCATAAATTTATTTTCTTGTGCTTTCAAGAATTAATCTAATCACCACACCTAAATGTTATACGTTGGACATTGTATCATGCACATACATCATTAGAAAAACTGATTTGCGATTTCACCATAAATCAGAAATAACTGGTGAATAAATAATTGGTCCATTGTGAATAGTAATTTTGCATTCAAATTGCGTGCTACGATTAATAGTAAGTACCTACATTAAATAATTTTGCAATGATGCATTGAAGCGAACAGTTGACCTTTCTGCCAAGACCGTAATATTTTTAATGTAACACCTTTTCAGCATGTTCCTACCTGATTGTTGAAATAATTGGTACTTAAATTATATAAATATTAATTAAAAGAAATCTGATTGTGCGGCAGTAACTTGGCATTAACGTAGTTTTATGCCCGTGATACGTTCATGTAAACCCAAAAGTCAGGCATTGCTTACAATAATTCTCGATCTAGAACATAATATACGTAATAGTACCCTTTAACAATTTCTAGTATGTATGCTGTTCTATATCTCAGCGGTGTAACCATAAACGCCAAGTGACATATTTTTAAAAATATACCTAAATCCTGTTCCGCAAAAGACTTTACAGACTTTAAATTAACAGACTCAATAAGACTTTGATCCGGAACAACTATTTGTGGATCACTTATTCCGTGTGGGGATCGAACCTGCAACATTCGGTGCAGTAGGATTGGCGCAGTGACTACTTCAATCAATACGCCATCCATATCCATAACATTTTAGAGGTAGAATTATATTGATAAATATCTGTCGTAATTAACGTAGTTCTTAGCAAATCGATATTGTATCCAGGAAGATATTAAGTGCGATAGTCAGTATGTTTGTACTTTGTGTAGGTATTTTCTGTACTGCCTTCGGGTATAACATATATATACGCGTAGACACGGGTAGCATATCTCGATACATCGTTGTAGCCTTGGAGCGGATTTGTCCTCGGGAAAAGGGTATTTACCTACTGCTGTACTTTGTACGTTTTCTCTATATTTGATGTGCAAATGTAGCGTAATCTATTTAGGTGCCGTTTGAATGGGAAAGTGGATAATTCAGAAGAAGCAATGGTTAGTTCGAAAAGGGCTTTATTTTGTTTCCGTAGGCAAAGGTAAGAAATTCCAAATTTTCTATTATATTATTGATATCATATGATAAAATTGGTTTGAATATAGGTCGAATAACAAATTATTCCATTACTCCATGTAAAAAATTGCAAGTCCTTACTAATATTATAAATTTGAAAGTAACTCTATCTGTCTATCTGTCTGTCTGTCTGTCTGTCTGTCTGTTACCTTTTCACGGCTAAACCACTCAACCGATTTAGATGAAATTTGGTACAGATATAGTTAAAAATCTGAGGAAGGACATAGGCTACTTTTTATTGATGTAGGTACCACGCGGGCGGAGCCGCGCGCAAAAGCTAGTATAAAATAAAACAGAAAATTTAAAGTCCTACGTCATAATTATAAAGGCCACCAGTTGCCCCGTGGTTCACATTGCGGCACATAACCACTGAAAACTTGCAAAGGTAAACATCAAATCAAGAGCAGGTATATTAATAACGCAGTCTAGGCAAAGCTAATTCTGATAGTCTTCTAATAATAATACTAAAGCAATGTTGCGTTTGATTACGGAACAAGATTGTTAAAGAAAGTATCGGCCAACCGCTTTATTAGATGGTATTTTCTTCCAACTCTCGACAGTAAGGTAGCAGTTGATTTTTTACATTATTTTACACACAAGAACAAACAGCAATAACAAGAAAATATTTTGTGCTGACAGTACCAAATAAGGAACTAATAAATATTTTAAATTTGGATATAAGAAAAAATGGGGGTGTAAACGTTTTTATATTTTCGCGATTTGTATTCATACTTAAAATAATGCTAAGTAACGGGTCTTACTCGCGATAAAGTTGTTATTACCATTTAAATACACTATTGCGAGTTATTATATTAAGAATGTAATTAGTGTTGTCGGATATCTCGCTATCTCCCTCGGACAGCTTTATTTAAATTGCGGTTACGTCAGATTTTGGTATCGTGTATCCTTTTTCTGTCATTTAACTACCTCTACTACCATATTAATTCAATTTTTATAGTTTGGGTACCTAATGGAATTATTTAAAAATAAAAATGTGAGTCAACTACTCTATTGTTAAACGATTGTATGAATCAACATAACCAAGACTGCTAATAATTTTATTGTTGTAATTTTTGGCACCAACCAAACGCAACGGATGTACAATTCTAAGTGTTTTACTTAACAAAGCGAATTCCCTCGCTAAAGGAGTTATTCTACTTATATTTAGTAGAGTACAAAGCAGTCCATCTTATCCTACATTAAAGGATGCTTCGCATTGCAACGAGATGAGAGCAAGCCGCGTCGAGGACAAACGACGCGCCGGGTTTCGGGTCTAACATACTACGTATCCACATTAAATAATTATGTGGAAGCTGTTTCAAATTGTATTGGTTCATACTGGATGGACCGAGGTTAATTTTTAAATGTATAGTAAACGTATAAATATAGTAATATAATATATTATAATATTTCTTTATTACAAAATTTAAGATTTACAATGTATTTTAGGAACTACAATAGTGTACATATTTTCTTATAATTTGCAACTCACATGTAGTTTGATGCTCCGGCAATCAAACTAAGATTAAATTTGTGTCATGGAAATGCCAGGGAAAGTAATAATCTTAACATATTAAGAGATAGAGGAATAGCTATCTAATTTTGTTATATCTCACTATATCACTTACTGCTAATCCACAAAAATATTTTTCTGTAATACTTTTGTGTATTATGATTATGGTTACGTACTAGTATTTCACTACGTCGACGGGGCTGGCAAAGCATTGTATGCGACGCAAGTGGTTGCCATGGGCTACGCGCCCAAGCTACTTGTCCTTGCTGATTCATGCGCGAGTTTTCATAGCTTTTGACGTAACGTAACACATTTGATTGTTGGCATGTCTTTTTATTCATATAAGTTCTTCGACATTTCCACTTTGACAAAATTTACCCTCTGAATAAGCAATTTATAAATTTGTTTTACTAGATGATCACTTATTTATTTCTTAGTAAGTAACATATTAAAATACTGTAGATAAGGCAGATTGTATGTTATTGGTTCAACGTAAATAATAATACATATTCTATATTCTATCACATACACACAACACCATCTAGCCCAAACTAAGCAGAGCTTGTAAATAATATAAATAATCAAACGTCTATTTTACCGCCGGCTTGTTATAATGTGTAAATCGTACGAACTCGTTCAAATTAAATTGCACTCATTAATCATCATTAAAATTTTAAGTAAATGATGCAGTCTATTGTTAAATTTTAAATTTAATTCAGTTATAATCTGTAAGTCCACGATATATTGTCAATTTGGTAAAAGTTTGATGTATTAATTAAAATCTATTGCATTTTATTTAATACAAAAAATATAGGCATAAAACCGAACTTAATGTTTCGAAATAAAAAAACATCGGAATTCGCTAAATGAAATAGTGTTAAAAGAGCCTATAATTGAAATTGTACGTCGTTGTAATCACTAATCCCTTCTGCCAACAAGTAAAAATCCACTGGACACAGTATAAAGATGCCATCCGATATCCTTTGACCTTCTACAATTTTCAGAATGTTTTACTATACATAGAAGTTTGTTCGGAGGTATAGGGTTGCATTCTTTGCAAACTGCATAATACTACAGAGATTTCATCACAAAACGTATAGTTGCGATAATTGTACGTGCGATTACATCATTCGACCAAAGGATCACTCACTACCCCGGTAGGGGTACCCCAGGGGTACCACCCACATTTCACTAACTGCATTTTTGGGCTGTCTCTTATAGAATCTAGTTTATTATTGTCTACTATCCACATTTACAGACTTCGTGCTGTTTCAAAGAATTTCAACAGAAAAACCTAATAATGTTTTTCTGACCCGAAAATGGAACCTAGGCCTTCACGATCGCATGCAAACATAAGCGCAAAATTATGCTAAAGCGACAACTTATACAAATATAAGTTTCATCAGCTCACAGCTTAAAATAAAATTAAAAGACTTACGTATCATTAAATTAAAAGGCTGTCCCGGGCCTCCGGGTCCTCCAGGGATTCCAGGGCTCACAGGGTTCATAGTTGTTAGAACTGGGTTTGGCGTCGTAACAGTGGGTCTATCCAAGAAACAACCGCCACACAAAGCATCGTCCCAATAGTCATTAGTAGTGGTTGTAGTTGCTGGATCATCTTCTTCACAAAATAAATCGCACCAGACCAAGCCGAACATTGGCTAAACAAATAATAATATTATTAATAACGCCGATTATGGTAAAGTACTTGTCACATAATTAAAATTAAACACAGTTCAAGCCATGAAGGCTTTATAATTAAAATAAATTACGTGGACGATGCTCTTATTTTTGGCTACTGAAAAAGCTCACAAAGTATTCGGACGCATACAACGTATTGAATGGCTGTGATTTTATTTACATGCAAGCATCTTAATAAATATTAAATTCTTAAACATTCATATCTCAAATTAGGTAATTTAAATGTTTCGGTAAATAAAACGCTTTTAAAGCTTAAGCTTTTTAAGGTGTTTAGAAATCATAATTAGCTACTAACCTTTCCAGTGACTACATGGAAGCACAAAATTACAACAGAAAAATAAATACACGCTCGCACCTCAACCATGTTTGTAATATTATCATGAAAAACGTGCGGTCAGTTCCTTTCATACTTATAACGAAGGCTTTGCGCAAGCGCCTGAATTACTAATACATTGCCAAAGACTATATAATGTTCGTTATTTTTAGTGAATACGCGTTAAAGACGAGGCGAGGCTTAATTTATTCAGGGCCGAGGATATGAATCCGTCATTGTATAGAATTAATGCATATGCATAATTCTATGTTTACTTATATTTTTGTTTCTGTTTTTAACAAGTTTTTAGAGGTTCTAGCTTATTGGCGCTTAATCCATACGCTTGATAGGAAACACCTTAATGTTTGCGAATCTACCATTTTATTTATTGTTCTTAAAATAAGCTGCAAGTCAGTTTTTATAAATACGATTTTTCACATCATGTGTATACGATTAAAATTACAGTCCGATAATATAGAGTTAAGAAATTGTTCAAAATTATTGATTTAAATTGCCTGTGTTAGGAAGTATTAACTTCAACAAGTGAAGAGGGACGAGCGCCAATATTTGTTCCTCTTTTGTGAAGTGCTGGGTATCAAGCCAGAGACCTGTAAATTTATTTATCTCTGGACCGTTTAAAGGATAGTAATTTAATTATTTTGCGAAATTCATATAAAAAAATATCGGTATGTCCTATACCATGCTTTAAGGCAATCACGTCATGTAAAAATATAAGGTTTTTCTTTTACATTTTGCATACTTTACTCCAATAAATTACAGA
This sequence comes from Catocala sponsa, assembly GCA_963564715.1. Lineage (NCBI taxonomy): Eukaryota > Metazoa > Arthropoda > Insecta > Lepidoptera > Erebidae > Catocala > Catocala sponsa. The sequence continues at coordinate 7,913,242 of OY751337.1, forward strand.
ATGTCTCCAGCATTTTGACTCCTATGTGCAAAATATAGAACCTACCTAACACGGCTTTCGGGAGAAACAATTAAATATCAATGTTAACATCACTAATGTAAGTAGAGTACCTTACCTACCTTGTCTGTTTTCTACGTTATTAAGCCTTAATCATAGAAACTATTTTGATTAAATTTTAAGCAATACACAATATTGAATTTTACTTGCGACGAAATTAACCTAGAGGTGATGTCTAGGAATTGTGCAAAAAACTGGTGAGTTTATAATATTTGTCTTACCATTACTGACCTCAGTTATCATGAACACCTTTTATCTCGAATAAAAAAGGAAGTTTCGGAGTACTTTAATCGCCTTTGCTTCTATGCGCATGCGATATTTTTATGGTATGTGGTATAATATTCACTCGCATTGAACTCATAATGCTCTTTCGTCCGATTGTCCAATTCACATGCTCCATTATAAACTTGTGATGTTAATATCTTGTTCAACATTTTGAAGGTACTACTAATTATACGGTTATATAAGTGGCTTAACTTTCCAATCAAATAAGTCTAACCTTAATACAAATTCATTAGCATCGTAACAATTACTAATTGCGCTTCATTATATGTTTCAATAAAAATAACATATTTTTTAGCCTTTCACAGATAGTTGACGTAATATCGTTAGTGGTTCGCTCAAAATTCTATCTCAAGTAAATCATAAGATGTATTCATTTTGCCCTGATACAAGCATTACAAATATCAGCAGCAAATTGCAATAAACTGCGCTGTCAGTATGTTGTGATTGAATGCATTTGCAATTAGTCACTATAATTAGAAATGCCACTATCGTCTTTACCAAAATAATCTTTGTCCATAGGATAAAAGCAAATATCAAAATGAAACAAGATTCCAAGAATAACCTAAATGGATCTAAAAGTCTGATGTCTTACTGATATGTACCGTTTGGTAATATGAGGGCAATTAGTCAATAGTCCTTGACCATTGACTAATTGCTCATGCAATATGCAATAAAAAAACATTGTATTTTATTCGATGACGATGGAATAACGTGCAATGTCGCAAACATAATATATAGAGCGGATAAGAAATTATCGACAAAATATAAATTTAATATTCTGAATAATTAACCATCTATCGCACTAACTATGTGCATAACTGCATTAAAATTTTATTCTATTCATTATATATAAGTACCTACGTGTGCTGGGCATTGACTGTGCAAAGTAATTCGAATATCGTTCAAAAGCAATTGCGCACGTCACAGACACATTCGTGTCTTAGCAACTGATTTATCTGTTAAAAAGAAAATTCATGTGACACTTTACCATGATCATAAAAGTTAATGAGAGATTTGGCTAAGCACAAATTTCCGATACTAAATCCAATTAAATCTCTTTCAACAAAATCTATCTTATAACTTCACTTCGTCTTTTTTTAATCTTTGCGCTTTGTGGAAATTCTAATTGAACAAAGCTTGACAATATGTTCTACACGGACGATTTAATTTTGCTTGGCTATTGTTATTTCTATTAGACACGGTCAAGTTTGAATGTCATATCTATAACATATGTATCTGAGTATGTCTGTTTATTGTCCTGTGTGTGTTCAGACGGCAACTGCGTTGCATACTAATTATGTCATGGAACAATGTGCATGCCCTATCAGTTCTTTGAAGGAATACTCAACATTGAATTTACAATAATCATTAAACTGTGAAGCTATAATATTTTTACGTCTCTGTTATAACTTAAATGACTTAGCGCTCCAGTAATTTAAACACAACCTTTTTAATAATGGTTAGAACAAAGTTGGTTTATGTTATCTGTAGATACAATCCACTATGACATAGGTATCCATTTCAGAACAATGCTTTAGTTATTGTTTTGAGGAATTACGTAATAATGATCCGTCTAAAAGGTTCATTATTAATACAACTAAACTATGCATACTATCTATGCCTAGAATTAAATTAAGGTACATACAAATTGATTTAGTTAGCTAGATAACCGTAGTGTACTGAATCAAAATAAGCGAGCACATTCTTTGAGCGTAATTGTTGGAAGTTGTGGTGGAAAATAAAACAATACTTATTAGAAAAATATAATTATTATATCTGTATGTACATGAACTTCAAAATATAATTTGATATACAAAAACATATTTATTTAAAGAAAGTTTTTAAGTACACATCAAACTATAGCTTAGTGCCCAAAAGCCACTTTATAACTGACGCCGGGCTTCCTCGGTATTTTGCTGTCAACTTCCACCAAGATCGGTGTGTAGTCAGGCCTCGCAGGCTTTGAAGAACAATCCTTTTGAGGTATCGGAAAGACGTAATTGACATCCACGTCATATCTGCAAAAGAAATATTTTATGTATAAGGTTTATTGAAAAATACCTACAGTTGAAGGCCTATAATCAATAAAAGTGGAGCAAATATTTATGGTGTTCACAAACTAAGGTGCAATAGAGAATTGGTTAGGAAATGTATACATACATATTTATGAATAACGTTTCTATTTTAAATTTACTTTCCGGCACTAGGAATAATTCCTGGGTCACGAGAACTTAAAAAACATACAAACAACGGACACAAATGACACCCAGACTCGGAACAACTATACTATGTGGATTTGCTAAATTTTCATCTCGTGTCCCACTCTCTCAAACTCGAACTAACAATACTTGACAGTGGCCGTGGCATTGCAACTTACAGTACTACGCGATCCGTACAGTCAGTTAATAAGAGGAAGAGCAGCGATAGCTTAGTGGGGAGACCAACAGACTGCAATGCAGAGGGTTTCGGGTTCGAACCCACGTCGCGCACATCTGACTTTCGGAAGTTATATGACTTTTCGAAATTATGTGCGTATTGATTGACAATTATCGCCTGCTCCGTGCCTCGGAAAGCACGTTAAGCCGTTGGTCTCGGCTGCCATGAACATCTATGGCAGTCGTTATTGGGAAGTCAGTGCCTTCTAATATCCTGACACTAGTCTAGCCTTAGGGTATCGTTAGCGTTCGGGTTGCGGAGGTCAGTTGGCAGTCGCTCCTTGTAAAAACTGATATCCATTCAAATCCGGTTAGACTAGAAAGCCCACCCTAAGTGACTTGGGAATAATAAAGTCTAGGGAGAAGAAGAAGTACATATTTATAAAAGAAAAAATCTATGGCAGTCGTTATTGAGAGAGTGTCGACACAAAAGATCCCACTGGGTCGAAGTGTCGCCGGTCTGAACTGACTGGCCCCCACATAAGATAAGTTAATAAGAGGAAATTATTATATACTTTATTCAGCTGTGTTTAGAGTTTCAGTCCATCCTACATTTTACATAGCTTTAAGAACACAGCTTTGCATTCAACATTGTCATCACATGTGGACAAGTTAGCGGTAGACGCTTGTGCATTATGCGTTGGAATACTGTTGAATACAACGCACAATGCACTACGTGTCCAGTTACATCCATCCAAAATAGAATATATTTAAATTTTTGTCTTGATAGTGTTCAAGGATGTAGTAAGGATATCATTGAAAGACTTTTTCGGAGTAAAAGAAGAACATTGGAGATGAGGTAAACTAAAGAGTAGATATAGACTTTATCGAAAACAGTTTATGAAAACGAATATACAAAATGATGATACTCAAAATTTATGTTACAATTAGACAAGTCGTACGTGGATTTCAAATTAAAATGAATGAAAGTACCAGGATCTTGACTATCTGTGCAATTTTATTACAGAATATTGTTTATCTTCAATTGCCTAGTGAAAATATAGTTCTCTAGTATAGTTGCGTTGTCAATAGAAGTATTAAAGTATAAGAAAAGCTTTAGTAGTTCCTTGTGTGGACGTGATCCGAGTTCTAAAGAGTGATTCATTGATTAAATCAATCGTGGGAGTTAATGAAAGAAGGATCCTGGATTGTTTGAATTGGAAATTTCATTTTGTATTACATATATACAATGTCCCGCGCTTATATCGCCGAAAGGGTGAGCAGAGGACTATTATACCAACATTTCTCCAGGTAGGATATCAGGGGGCGAGTCTATTGCCGTTTACGAGTACACAGTTCTAGTTATCTTGCTACTAGTGGGAACTACTTGATCGACCGGAGATCAGGCTGGAGACCAGACCACAGAGATAGATAGCGGCACGAAGTCTTGGACTATGCCCGGTTAACGGCACTAGGTTCATCCACCATAATGTCCTTTAGACCGAATTTCGGTAACGGCGGCCAACCTTAACGAAGACTGGCGATCTGCGCAGGAGATATTATAGTGCACAAGTATCTGTGTAAAAACAAGTGGAGTTTGGGAACAGAGAGTCTGTTCCCTCCTGAGATCAGCGGAAGCCTTTGGGAGACCGTTGGATGCCACGTAGAGGTTTTAAGTATTGACTGACTTTAGGAATTTATGAAATACAAATTTTTATGAAATTGCCGTTGTTGCTCTCTGAAACGATGTGAGAGAGTGAATTTGTTCACAAATGACTCGTACTCGTATTCTGGTTGTCATCTTTCTAAGGTAATATACGTGTGTGTGTTTAATTAATTGTCTTTATTATTATTTGTTTCTCTTTCACGGGTATATTCCTAATACGTTAGGAAAATACCCGGCCCTTTGGGAGGCTTAAACGGAGACATGGGTCCAACGTGAAGAGGCCCTTCGAGAGTTTTAATGAAAGGTGGGATGGAACAGCTACAGCGGCACTGGCTAGCAGACTATTGCTACGTATGGATATATGCTATAGATATGAGTGTTTAATGGACTGGTATATTGGTAACTATGGATGATAAAACGGTATTATGATATTATTATTATTATTGTATATTCACTCACAATGCAAATTGTTCTCGAATAAATGAAATGAAATGAAATGTGTTACGTTGTGATTCGAAGTCGTGACTCTTAATTGCTGATCTGATGCCTTATTCCTTGGGGTACACTTTATATACTACACTTTCCTTGGACAACATAGGCTATGTTTAATGACAAACCACGTGAAAGAAGCCACGGGCGAAAGCAAGTATATGGATAGAGTACATTTATTAAACGACGATTCGTAACTGCCAAAATTACTGTATCATTGATACATTTCGATATGTCTAACATCAGTTTCGATATACAAGTAGTTATATACAGTCTTGACTATTGACCACGACCGATATAAACCGATATAGATCTAGAAACGGATAGGTATACTATGGTCAATGATGCAAGAAGTTATTCGTATGTGAAGGTAGCATATTACGTCGATAGTAAAGTCATTAAGTGATTGAGATCACGTATAATAATTATTACTGCAAGGTACTTAATATCGAGATATATTATCGCATTAATTGCCTAAATACTTTCACGCTTATGTTCAAAGGGGTAGCCAGAGCTGTATTAAATCCTTAAATCGCCAGCTATAGTTTTGTGTCCCACGTAATAGTGCGCGAGCGAATAGCCGACAAGGGGCCTATGTATATCTTTTAATGTTATTTTAATTTATTTTATATTAATAGCAGAGACATCTTAATAAGGAGTTCATTAGACTCTAAGGGAAAGGTATCGTTTTCGGTCCCACGACACGCGTCTCTGACTTTCCCAAGTTATTTCCGTTTGAATTACTATCGGTAAACGAAAACATAATGTTACTCTACATATAGTGTATAGTCGAAGATGTGTTAATTCTTTTAGCTCGCACTGGCTGAGCGTAGTATACTATAGTCTTACTCATCTCTTATTGAGAACATCCCCGAGACTTATCCGGAGATAAATCAGTTTATCAATAGAGCTGATGATATTTTTGCGTCTTATTCGTTTTACGTCTGCGTCAGTCTTCCCTGGTACATTATACATACATTGGTAGATTACACTTTTCTCTCTCACTCTCCCTCTCTTTCTCTCGCACTCTCTCTCTTGCACATCAACGTTTAGTGTAAAAACTGACCTCGGTAGTTTGTCTCTCAAGTAGGCCATGACATTCTTAGGTAGTTTTGTCTTCCGAGAGAGGACGAAGGCACTCAAGTATCTCGCGCCTTCAGTCTGCTCAGCGCAATGGAGGAGGAGCGCCCAGGTCTTGTACTCTGTATCTAGTACGTAAGTGTTGTAGATACCATCATCTGAAATAGAAAAATATGATATTCTTATGCTAACGTTAGGTTCATAGGGTTCGAGCGCTCGTGTATTTATACAGAAATCGAAAAACACCTAAAAGAAGCAGCATTGTCATTTCATGTATTTTATATTAATATATTGAGTCCCAGCGGCACACTGGTGGTCAGACACATTCAACTTTTAATTATGTATTTTCTTTATGCTATTAAATAGACAGTCGGACAGATAAACACAAAAAGCGTACTACACGGCGTCAAATCCGGGAGCAAGGTCGAGTTACACCACATCACTTGAGTGACACTCAAATTGTTACATTATATATATAATTAGAATAACATTGTCTATTGTGCGTCTGTAACAAATGTTCTTGAACTACAATATTGTACAGAAGAACGTATTATGTACGGTATTCACTAGTTAAGATGTTCGTTATGTCAAAATGACTTAACTATGTATAGTACAATTATATCTCTATGTACATATCATCAATCAATCAATTCCATTACAGTCCACTGCTGGACATAAGCCTTTACCATTTTACACCATAATTAGGCTATAAATCCAAGTAATTTCAATATACATACATATAATTATGTTCTATGTATGTAATAGCAGCTAGCTGACATCAGCGGTTTCATCCACGCTTGGGATTTCTGCTCTGCTGTCGTGAGTTGCAGCGTGCTTGTATATAGCCTTTGTTAGTTTTGAATAAAGTATCTTTCTCTAATGGTGCAAAAGATTTTAAAAATTTTCTAACAGTTTTTGAAGTGAAAACTTCTTTTGTGCACTTTTTTTGTGATGGGTAAAAAATGTTAAACTTGCGTCAGGACACGTGACCTGATCGAAAATTCGTAAGACGAAAGGAGAATTGTCATGTTTGTGTACGATAGCGCAATAAATGAATATTGTATTTTACCACATAAATTACAGTACTTTTATACTGATAATTAAAGCAATTCGTGCAAAATTATTCCCTAACCATTCCAAAATATCAAAAATGCACAACGTTAATATTCAAGTTTTCACTTCTGCCGGCACTCCCGGAGTGCAACCCATTGTTTTTTATAGATAAATCTTTCCTCTTCATAATATTAAAAAAGATGGAGCGAGTCTACATGAGTGATAATCGCGAGCTCAAGCTTATTTTTTTTAAATCCTGTTCTGTCCCATTGTAGGGCAAAAGTACGGTCTGCCACTCTTTTAAAAATTTGTTTCCTTAGCCTACCCCGACAAGGGCTTCTAAAAACCTAAATTTAAGCGTATGACTAGTGAATTAGTCTACAAAATAATCTGCATCTGTATTAAAAGGATATACGAAAACCTTAAAGAATACCTTTTGCAGCTATACCTAAGTAATTTTTTGAGCGCGGGTATTCAAGTAGAACCCGTAAGTAGTTTAGCGCGGGTATAAACATTAAAAAACACTTGATAAAAGTTGATTAATGAATCTATTTATTTCTGTTTATGTCTAAGATTCAAAAATATAAACATGCAGAATAATAAAACACGATACTTCTCGTAGCATAAAACATAGGAAACTGATTTTCTATTGATACCAGGATGTTTACGCCTATTGCATTAGGTTACGAGTGATGAATGTACGCATTATAACTATACTAATATTATAACAAAAAGCTTAAGAAATTAGTGTTAATTGTTGTTATTAGGTTTTTAATCAGTTTAAACGCGCTAATCCTTAAAAAACTTGTCCGTATAAAACAATGTAAAACGATAAGTAGGTCGTTTATTGCGAAAAGATGTAAGCTATATAACATCACGCTACGAGCCCTGGGAGCGGAGCAGTAATCATAAACATCGGTGAAACCATTGAGAGCACCTTGTGTTTATATATTACTAGCTTTTGCCCGCGGCTTCACTCGCGTTAATTTAGAATTTGACAATCAATCCGGGTTGTACTCTGCCTGTAATAATATAATTCAATCATAATTCGAAAGACACGTGGCGCCATCTATTATCATAATAACGTTATTGTTGTTTTCCTCGGGAACAGTAATTTTTTTCGGGATGAAAGGTAGCCCATGTCCGTTTCTGTACGCCTGACAACGTATATGCAAAATTTTAGGATGATCGGTTCACTGGTTTAGGCGTGAAAAGGTAACAAACAAACAAACATACATACACTCATTTTCGCTTTTATAATATTTGTTAGGATTAAGATTAGGATAGATACTCTAAAGAGAGGTTATTACTAGCAAGCACAGTTTTGACTTTGAATTCTAAACTGACAAACAGGCAAGCACAATATGATGAGTGCGATTCTAAGTGTATGTATAAAATAAAAGTCGATAAGACGTTTACTGTAAGTGAGATGTACACTTCTCTAACTATCTTCCAAGCAACAGGCATGAGTTTCCCTGTATCATTTGATATAATCACAATCATGATTGAATAATGTCTGTTATTTGAAAAGTTTGTATAGTTATAAAGTTACATGTTTTCTCAGCGTGCGTCCAGTGAGCGGGCTCGTTCATGTCCACTCGCCAAGTAATATTGCCAAGAAGGTTTTCGCCGAGAGGATCGTCTGCGAAGCGGTAAGTGAAGTTCATAGTTACGCCTGGAGTCCACTCCACTGACCCATCTGGAATGGTTGAGTTTGTTAAAAAATACTTATAAAACAATTTAATAATAGGGTATGTTATTTTTAAACAGATAGGAAATCCTGCACTTATTATTATAAGTAACTGTGTCACATGAGGCTTAAGGAACATTAAAACAATGGTCACAAAGATCATCTAGATTATTTGTAAAGCTGTTATTTTGCCACAAATGAATGTTCACATACAAATAAACTTTATAATTTAAAATTAGTAAGTATAATTATGTAACCTAGGTTTACGTGACGATGGATTTGAAAGATCCAAGCGCCTAATAAAAATGTCGTACAAATTATAATTTTTTTTTAAATGTAGGTATTAAAGACGGTAGGTAGTGCGCAATATCTTTGCGAAAAAATATACACAAAATGAGCAAAGTAATTCTAGAAGGAAATAAATAAAGCATGCCAAAATGTAACTTGATTCATAGAAACTAAATATATTTGAACCACATGAGTACACAATGAGTCAACGCCAGTCTGACATTGACGATAATACAATATGAATTTTTGAATGAGTCTCGTAATGTTTACTTTAAACAATAGAATATTTGACTTGTTATAGGTTAGTTCTACAGTTAATACATTTTGCTTTAAATCTAACCGTCTCTAAGAAATTTCATATGAATTTTCGACTAAGTGCACAAACCTGCGGCCGGAACATGGTCGTCCTCAGTGAAAACAGCTTTCATACAGCTGTACGAAAGAGCCTCTTCAGCACTCGCATAATATTCCACTACGTACCAGTCGCCCAGCATCTGTTAACAAATGTAAGCTTTATTTACTCACTATTAAAGTTCAAATTTAGAATAACGTATTTAGAATTTGATTTGCGCCTTTCCTTTATATACTTTGATCTCAGGACTCTGCGGCTTTGCTATAAGTTTCACGCCAGGCGTTTAAATAAAAAGGATTACTTTTATTAAGGCATATCTAATTCTTACAAAAAAATAAAAATAGGTATAACATCCTAGGAAAAGGTTTTTACAAAGTATAACATAAGCATCGGTTAAATGCACCTGCTCACATTCATACGTGACACCTATTGATATACTTGCTTATGTTTTTATCACTTAAGCCCATACAAGAACAACTAGAAATAAATGACTGGACAGAAATGTCTAAACAAACTTGAAATTATATTGTCTTCTCTTTACGCGAATGTTATTCATTGAAATTAAACTACTATATACGGATTTTATCGATATTATTTTAAACTACTATATATGTGTCAAATAAACAATGCGATAAAATCCGTATAAAGTAGTTTAATTTCAATAAACTTTAAATTCTTAAATTGGAATTGTTTTTGCTGACACATTGGTTGGATAGTTATATAATACCTTCCTTTACTGGATAGGAACGAATGTCTTAAACAATCCCGATTCATCTTTTCTGTTTCATAAACTTTCACCACATTCGTCACGCCTGCTCGTTGGTTTAGAGTGCTTACAACCTGGTCTTATTAAGATTTTATCTCTAGCGACATTAATAATCCATGGGCTATTTCGCTTGTATAATTAATTAAAGGATGAACGTAAGCCAAATAACTAGTTAATAGCAATATAAATTAATCAAGCTTTTGAATATATTATTGACTCCACACATGCATACGAAATACTTAGAGTCAAATAAAAGACGACGGATTAACAGCTATTTGTAAGCTTTGACATCAGACCGTTTGTAATAAAATAAAAGCACCATTTCTAAATTGATGATACATTATTTATTTTTCTGTGAGAAAGCAAATAAAAGAAATGATTACGTCACAAATAATCGGTCTCGGACTATATTTGTACCAAATATAGAGCTTATTTCCTAATCTTTACGTAATATTATCTCTCATTTTAGTTCCACTTTTGCGAAAGTAGCTAAAACTTGGTATTAACAGAATAATAAAGTGATAAAACATAATTATAACAGACTAGCTTTTGCCCGCGACGTCGCTCGCGTTAATTTAGAATTTGACAATCAATTCGGGCTGTACACTGCTTGGTAATAATATAATTTATTCATGATTCGAAAGACACGTGGCGCCATCTATTATCATAAGAACGTTATTATTGTTTTCCTCAGGAACAGTAATTTTTTTCGGGATGAAAGATAGCCTATGTCCGTTTCTGTACACCTGTCAACATATATGCAAAATTTCAGGATGATCGGTTCAGCGGTTTAGGCGTGAAAAGGTAACAAACAAACAAACTCGTTTTCGCTTTTATAATATCACTAGTTAGGATAGGATTAGGATTAGGATTGGGATTCTGCCGCGTCAATGGAAACGATTACCAGGTTATTTTTGTCCCGATATCCGTAAAATAATTCTGTATTTATCTAGAATATGGTCTATCTGTGTAAAGTTTCATCCAAGTAACAAACTTTTATCTTCACTTTTCACATTTATGTAGGTAGGGTTAAAGCAAAATACTGATTTTAAATGAACCATAATTATGCAAAGGAGGTTATAATTTTATTTCAAGTATTTTCCCTTAGATAATGGCGGTGGAATAAATGTATGTTGGGCAGGTTTTGGTATATTGCTGCTTTCTACCATCATACAAAAGCACGCCCACACGTTATACTGACCAGTTATTATAACAACTTTAATAGGTGGAGACTTACACACAATATTTATAGAAAGAGTAATGACATTTAGCAGAGAGAACAGAATTTAGACATATTTGATTGGATACAGCTGATCTCAATATTCTTGCAAAAAATTCGCTTATGAATATGCTTATGCGATGCAGAAAATGAGAGTATAAAAACATGATGCGGTCATGTAACGTCTATGTAAAAAGTATTTATTTACATATCTTTTTTTGGTTTTTAGGCCGGCTTACACTGTTTGGTCGTGGTCACAAGCAGACGGAAACTGACATAAAATACCTTGTAAATACATAGCATGATCGCGTAATGCCCCTTTTCTTTTTCATATTTCAGTATGGCATACAATGTAATATTATGTAGTATATATGTATAATTATTTATCCATTATCTAGTACCCATAGTACAAGCTCTGTTTAGTTTGGGCTAGATGGGGTTGTGTGTATGTATATATATATATATCTATACTAATATTATAAAGCTGAAGAGTTTGTTTGTTTACTTGAACGCGCTAATCTCAGGCACTACCGGTTCGATTTGAAAAATTATTTTAGTGTTGGATAGCCTATTTATCGAGGAAGGCTATATAACATCACGCTACGACCCACGGGGGAGACGCAGTAATCATAAACGCGGGTGAAACCACAGGCACATCTAGTATTTATATTATAAAAGTCACAAACAACGATACTTTACAATAGCAATTTAAATTGTTGGTGGTTTATGAACGTCGCAGTAATTATGAATAATGGCCAGACGCCAGAATCATAACACTAAAACGGATTAAAGATCACATAAAACTTTAAAAGCAGGCCTAAAATAAATAATGTATACGTGTTAAATTGTACCCTGTATTGCTTTTCTCCCTACAGATAGCTTGATAAGAGCGGGTCGCATATTCGAGTGACTTGTATCGCTACCAGAATAAATAGCTACCTTCTAATCAGAAAAAAAGGTCCTTCAAACTGAATTTTGGTCACGATGGCCAATCTTAACGAAGGCTGGCTGCGCAGGAGACATTATAGTGCACAAGTGTATGCGCATACACAAATGCAGTGTCTATTAACCGACTCTCATAGTTGAACGGAATGGCAATCCGAAGAAACCGGAGAAAGACATGGGGTCGTGCAGCACCGGCAACATTCTACTATAACATCTATATATTAATACGTGAAGCGAAAACTTTGAATCCCTTTTTACGAAAATTGGGCGGACGGAGGAGTATGAAATTTCGCACACTTATAGTTTATACAGAGAAGAAGTGACGAATGCTAATATTTATATAAAATATGCATTAGAAATACATTAAATTAATGAAAAACCACTACACGCACACAACCATGCATTTGACACACGCAGTCGAAGCGCGTAACTATGGTTACATATAATGACATAATAATGTCAATATATATTATTATATCAGCAATATCTTACAGGCAAACTTTGGTCGAATTTCGAGCACTAGGCGACCGCTAGTATTAATAATTTCATGATAGATCAATACAATAACTTTTTGCTGACTCGCCCGGGTTCCTACGACATGGAATACCGCTGCGTTACGGAGGCTGTTACCAATCAGAATAGTTAGCTGTGTAAGACATAGCTTTACTAATTTTATTTGTGTTGCTTAAGCTATCGGTGCCCTCACTTTCTTTTACCTTTGAAATAAAGGAACCCAAATAAAAACATAACTTTACCAAGGCGTTTTACGGCCTCTCAAAATCTCAACCATAACCGCCGACATCATGAGTTGATAATATTTTTATTTATTATATCAGATTTTTTGGCAAAATATTTAAACGATTATATCTTCAAGATTCTAATTAAGCTAATATTGATTTCCATCGTCAGCCGCACGCGCCGCGGCGCCGCCGTCTTGACATTAAGTTATACGGCAAAATATGATATAGTTTATTGATAACTAAAACAAACTAAATAATAAATTTATATCTCTGAGCAACATGATTTTTTCTAGATGATGTCCTTTTCTGTACCTCTGACAACGTTTATGCAAAATTTCATGATGATCGGTCGAGTTCTTATTTAAGGTGTGATAGCGTAACAAACAAACTCACATTCGCTATTATTATAATAGCGAATGTGAGTTTGTTTGTTAAGATATCAACTAAGTACGGATCGACGGTCTATGGAAATACATATCTAATATAATCTAATCAACGGCATTCTAGAAATTAGTGAAGGTATAATTAATTAATTCACAGGTGTACAGAACGAACATAGGCTACCTGTCATCCCGAAAAAAAAATACTGTTCCCGAGGAAAACAATAATAACGTTCTTATGATAATAGATGGCGCCACGTGTCTTTCGAATCATGATTGAATTATATTATTACAAGCAGAGTACAACCCGAATTGATTGTCAAATTCTAAATTAACGCGAGCGAAGCCGCGGGCAAAAGCTAGTAATAAATAATTTGGTATATACTTGTGGTCGCCCAATAGGCAAAAATTTTACCGTAAGTCATTGAACTTAAAAATGAAATGTTTTATATATGCCAGCTTACCGCACTTCTTCTTACTGTAAATTTTTATTATAACAAATGTCACATTTCACCGCGCAATGTGTTTAAAAAGGGTACTGAGTTTTGTCATTACTCATTATAGACACCGCTATAATTATTTTAACTGATTTTAATCATATTAGTATAATTATCAAGTATATCAAATACACATGCGATCATGTTAAATTATCTGTTTAACATTTTAACCTTTGCATGGGTTTAATAAACGGTATTGCTAGATTTCATAAGTGGTTACCTGTCATTTTAACTATGTCTAGCCTGTCTGTCTTATGTCTATCTAGTAAATGAGATTCCTAAGCGGCGTCTTATTACCTGTGTGAGTATGTGGAAAGCTTTGGTGTCTGTTTAGCGTCTATGTTTCCACATAAAACATAATTTTATGCTATATAACTACAATCTACATACAATTCGAAGCATATGTTTTGAGCAGCATCTAAAAATTGACGTTAGAGGTTTTCGTGAGCTTAATATTACATAGTCTGTCGTACAATTAGCAACATGAGTATACAGTAGCGGTGTATACAGTTGCGAAATTCAAATTTATATATTTTTTGTCTTTTACAATATAGCAAAAACACAAAAATAATATTCCAGTTATTATGTTTTTCTTTTTAACCGAGTTTATATATTTTTTTTTAATGTTATGTTAATAGCTACAAGAAAACCTTGGGGGAGGCCTATGTCCAGTAATGGACGTCTTTTGGCTGACATGATGAATAGTTACAAGATAGTTGATTTAATCACAGCATGAGCAGCACCCTACAGGGGTTATTAGAAAGACATTTTAAAACCTAAACTGAGCTACGTTTAATTGTAACTTGAAACCTTATTTCCTGGGCAACAGAAAATTCGTTGCCTACTGGCCTACTCTTCTTCTAAATACGAGTATATGCCAAAAGTGACAATGCTTCTAATAGTTTAATAAATATAAATAAATAAACAAATCATGCTGCACTATTATTGGAGTACATCTTGCGTCACTGACAATATCATGCAATTACCGATTCAGTGAGCACTACCAAGAAATAATAAATAGATTCCACTTTGGTTTCGTTTCTAGCAGACTTTCTTTTCATTTCAACGTAATAACCGTCTGCCATATACCTCAAAATCATCCATAGGTACTTATTAATGCTCTCGGCATGACAGCTTAGTTCAAAGTTATTTTAGAAAAAACAGTGGAGCAAACATGGCTTAAGAGTTTAAAATGTTGCCTGTTCATTCTAAAAGTTCTTTTAATTGCATTGCGCTTCGCTCTTGTTGCAAATTTTCCATTGGCCTAATTTATTTTTAGTAGTTAGGCAACACACGCGATATAAGTTAAAACTTTAAACAGCTTTTAGCCCGCCACCGAGAGCGCCAAAACTACCCATCTCAATTTACCAGACGTGAAAGCTGCATTACTAAACAGGTCATTGAACCCCCTATTATATAAAGTACGTTATGAATTTATTAGAAAATATTATCCTTTGCGAATAGAAAGTGAAATGAATGCTTAACATTGAGTCATCAAATATTAGCTTTCAAGGCGTGTGTGGCTTTGTATCCGATATGCAAATGATTACCATTCAAATGTCAAGATACACTTGCTACTAATCTGACATCTCTTGTAAGTAACTATCATCCTTGTTACCGGTTGTATTATTATTCATACATGCGGTGATAGGTAATTGCTGGTAATAGTTTAACACGACTTATTTATTATATAATAATTAAAATGCACTGTGAAGCGGTAGCTTTCATAAAAGAGAGTCGATAGGAACTTTTGTTTTTTCAAGACAACTTCCGCACTAGGAATATTTTTGTGGCGCGGAGTACTTTAAAACCTTTTAAATAACAGACACAAAGAACAGCCAGTCTCAGAACAATTAGTTGTTTGTGGATCACACAAGTTTATGACCCGTGTGGGGATCGAATCACAGCACTCGGCGCAGTGGCAGAACATCGCAACCAACATTATGTGGTCGCAAGTTGTAGTGCTGTCAGCTGGCGACTAATTATTATCTGCCCACACAGGGACTCTTTATTTAAGAGATGGCAACATAATAAATGATATCCCTTGTGTTGAAAACACCCATCGACCACGATAATCTCTGACTATCAAGCAGTCTATATGATTCTAAGGTTGTATAATCACGCCATATACAACACTATACTTATATCATTCTAAAAAATAAAGTTCCATAGAAGCACAGTCGTGGAAGAATCCTCATCGGTATACGCAGTTAACGATTGGGTAAATTCTAATTTAATGCTCACTGAGTTTCGGCGATCCTGAATCTTTAAAACATTGTACGGCTACATCAATAAATAATTCATAATCAGCCGTCGAGGCTCTTTCAAAGACGAGTTTTTTATTTGCTTCACCTTTACTAACATTGCGATGTCTAATGGATTTTGAATTCCTTTGGATAAATATCCTCGATTATTGGTTTAACTGAGTGGTTATCTGTTTTATATTTTTGTTGCAGATGAAAATATTCTTTTGGCGGAAGCGGGGGCTTAAATGCTTTTGTGTCGGTTGATGCGATAAAATTCTTTACATTGTTTTGTAAACGTATTGCCGCATTATGATGTATGTCTGACATATTTTGACATAGGTTTGCGATGTTTTAACTCCGGTTTGAATTACACTCTACCTTATCAGTGGATAGAAGATAATGTAATTGGGTATTCCTGTTACAAAATTCACAGTAGTACATAGTACTGAGTCTAGACCTATACACGGTAGACAGTAATAGGATAAATAGGGCCGCTACTACATAGCATTTAAATCGATAAAATGTTTGTAATACACCTTTGCACATCCTATGTCATTTGACAACCTGTGCTATTTCATTTAAAAAGTTTCTAATCTTGCGTAGATGTAATTAAAGCATTAAACCGAAACGTCGGGGAATGTGTAAACATAAATATAAATAGTATAATAGTATAGTAATAGTATAATCGTTTTAATAGTTTCAATAATTCAATTAGCTTAAAAATTTGTAAAGTTTAATAGTAATTATAGTAGTGTAACAGTTTTTCAAAATTTTGTAACAAAGTGTCAAATAAACAACGCGATAAAATCCGTATATAGTAGTTTAATTTTAATGAATAACATTCGCGTAAACAGAAGACAATATTATTTAAAGCATTAAAGGTTTTGGGTAGTGTAAGTTTAAATTAACATACCTAATAAGATTTGACTTTGCTACGTTATTCTTTTATACTTCTACTAATATTATAAGTGCGAATCTGAATTTGTTTGTTTGTTACGCTTTCACGCCTTAACTACTCGACTGATTATCATGAAATTTCGCATACACGTTGTCAGCGGAAAAGAAAAGGACCCCAGTGTTCTTTTCTGTTCCCCTGACCTACTTTTCATCCAGAAAAAGTATTGTTACTAACCTAACTGAAACTACATCTATGCGAGCAAAGTCGCGGGCACAATTTACTTATTTATGAAGAGTTTTACAGTAATAACGTGACGTTACAATAATTATTCCTAGACTAATGAATCCAGTTTCATGCACATTGAGTACGTAAATGAGGGGCTTTCCTTTATCAGTGGCATGCGTCCGGTGCCCACGCGACCACGGTACAATTGAGATATTGCTTCGTATCGTATGTTTTGTTTCCCTATTGTATTATTTTAATAAGTTTTTTTGTAATGTTATGATCATATAATATATTTTGGTCGTGAATATTTCAACATATTCGGTAATCAATGTAATTTTTTGTATCATGCTTTGAGTTTTATTGGAGCTCTGTTTATATTGTCTCCCTTTATTGGATACGGGAATTCTCTTAGTACAGAAGAGCTTAGAAGGTACTTTATGACGCTTCTTACTGCAAGTTGTGCAGTACCCATACGCAATTAATATATAAGTATATGAAATGGAGACATCATAGAGTTAAAAGGAAGGCACGATAAAGATAAAGATCAGATTCTTTTTCTCCCTAGCCTTTATTATTACCAAGTCACTTGGGGCCCGCTTTCTAGTCTATCCGGATTTGACTAGATATCAGACACGGAGCGACTGCCATCTGACCTCCGCCACCCGACGGCTAACGATACCCTAAGGCTAGACTAGTGTCAGGATATTAGAGGGCACTGACTTCCCAATAACGACTGCCATTGATGTTCATGGCAGCCGGGACCGACGGCTTAACGTGCTCTCCGAGGTACGGAGCAGGCGATAATTGTCAGTCAATACGCACATAATTTCGAAAAGTCATATAACTTCCGAAAGTCAGAGGTGCGCGACGTGGGTTCGAACCCGAGACCCTCTGCATTGCAGTCTGTTGGTCTCCCCACTGAGCTAATTTATTTGTAAGAAACATAAGTACATTTACATAAAATGCATTTTGTTATATTACATCAGGCCCATCATGTTTTACCCTTAGGGTATACAAATACATAGCTCTCCGGATAGCCAAGATGCAGTGGCAGTGGGCAGGGCACATAGCACGCAGAACCGATGGCCGTTGGGGCAAAAAGGTTCTAGAGTGGCGGCCACGCACCGGAACACGCAGCAGGGGTAGGCCTCCCACAAGGTGGACCGACGACCTGGTAAAGGTCGCGGGAAGCGGTTGGATGCGGGTGGCCCAAGACCGGTCTGTGTGGAAAACCTTGGGGGAGGCCTATGTCCAGCAGTGGACGTCTTTTGGCTGACATGATGTTGATACAAATATTGAAATTATATTAAAACAATTTATTTATTTATGGAAATCCGTAGTCTCGGCCTACCCCTCTGGGAAACAGACGTGAATCTATGTATGTACGTATGTAATTTATTTGACGCACATGAAATTTCAAACGAGTCATTTAAAAAAAGAAAACAGCAACATGCCGTTGCTAATTATCTAGTGATGGTAAGGCAAAGCAGTTCGGAGAATTTGTAACTCTTTTACTGCGTTTCGCCCGGTGAGTAAGTAAATCTGTGTGATCCACAAATATTTCCGCTAAGTATGGGTATTTTATGTGTCCGTTGGGACACAGGAACTATTTCTAGGCGAGAGTTTTCGGGAATAAAAATAACGATATAGACTCTATGTTTATATGCACAATCTCAAGACGGTGAACATTACCGTAGAGCGATTAATAATCCATATAAAAACTTCGATAAGTGTTCTCGCTGAAAATAGTAGACAAAGCTTGACAAATAGAGTTTCAAGTGAGGTCGGCCTTTCTTGAAACTCGATTTGCTTCTGCCTAACAGGACTACTAGTGAATGCTTCAGTTTGTAATCACTTTAAAGTAGAAATAAATTAATTACATTACAAAGAACTGATTAATTAAGGAGTTGTTGCAAAGCTGACAGATTGATAGACAGATGTTTAAAACACAGTAACATTAATTAAATGTCGTCGGTACTAGATTTAAAACTTTTTTAGGCTCTCTAGTATTTTGTAGTACAAATTACTAGTATCTGTATATTAATACGTGAATCAAAAACTTAGTACCCCTTTTTACGAAAATTGCGTGGACGGAGGAGTATGAAATTTGGTACAGTTAAAGTTTATATGGAGAAGGAGGGGCGAATCCTAATATTTTAAAATATGCATTAGAAATACATTAAATTAATGAAAAAACACTACACGCACACAAGCATGCATATGACACATGCAGCCGAAGCGGGTAACTATGGTTACATATATCAATATATAATGACATATATCAGTATTATCTTACAGGCAAACTTCGGTCGAATTTTGAGCACTAGGCGACCGCTAGTTCTCGTTAATCCTTCTAGCTAAGCTACTACACAAGCATCCATGTGTTAGGAGTAGGTTCACGTCGTCTCGATTGCAAGTTCAATGCCTTATCCATTGAGCTATAGCCGCTTGGATAGTGAATGCAACGGCTGCTCTGCATGAATTCTAGAGTTCGATGCTCGGGTGGGCCAATGTAATTGGGCTCTTATGTTGGCAAGTTTTCACTAGCAACACAGAACTTGGAAAAATGCGCGGTGGACGGTTTTAGGGCTTAAAACTTGAGACTTTAAACACAGCTTACGAAATTTGTGTATAATAGTCCTTCAGGGTTATAGAGAATATAAGTGTAAAGAATAATAGTTTAATACTTCTTGTCTTTTTGAACTATATAAGCAAAATGTTTTACAGATCCAAGAGTTGAACATTGAGCCGAACATTGGCCGAACGATTGAGCGTAAGCGTAAGTGAAAACTAATACCACAGAATCAACAAGGCATCTTTACTCAACATTTCGGATCCGGCCGTTAGGGCCCCATTCTGGAACGCCCCCGGCCGGGACGCATCCACAGTGAAAAATTTGTTATTCCGCTACTCCCCCGGCCGAGACGCTCCCATTGTAAAACGACCGCAGAAGATGTTGATGGTACTAAAAATACTTTTGTTTTCAACAGAAATGCTCAAGAGTCTTCTCCGGTTGTTTTACAATGGGAGCGTCTTGTTCGAGGGCGCAGCGGAATAACAAATTTTTCACTGTGGGCTGTGGGTGCGTCCGGCCGGGGGCGTACCGGAATGGGACCCTAACGGCCGGATCCAACATTTCAGTTAACCAATAAAACCTGTTCCATTAAATTTCACTCTCTTTTGTTTAAAGCACCAGTTTCTAATTCACCCAGTTTGTATTAAATTTCAGTGAAATAAATTGGGAAGGAGACCTATTATATTATCGCGCCTTGTCTTAGTGGGGCTGGCTGATAAAGTAAATAGAAACTTTCTGTTTATTTACACGAAGTTTATGCAGTATTTTATGAGTATTATAGAGTATTTTGTAAAAGCAAGATATACTTATATGATTGTGTTAAGACACTTAACATAAATAATATAGTCTCATGCCTCTATCCTCGAAAGAATAGGGAAGTCTTCCAAAGATGTGCACACCCAAATTATGGCAGTTTCACGTTTTATTTGACTTGAGAATTGAATTCGAAACTTCGTGCAGTTGTATTCAATACAGCTGCGGCGCCGACGCAGTCAGAAAGTTATATTATGAAGTATATTTTACATAATTAAGAAATGGCTTTTATTTCACTTTTTATTTTGTTGGCAACCTACTTAACAAACAAAACTCCAGAATAGAGATTTTTTAAAATCTCTTATTAATTATTATTTCTTTTATTTGTATTTTATTTCTGGTAAATGTTACACAACAACTGATACACGCGATAATCGATATTTGTTAAGCAATGTTGTATTTAAATATATAATAGTAAGTGTCCCCTATTATTTTCAGCTCTAGCACAACTTTTATAGTAAGGTCATCATATAGTTTACCTATATAATACGCTACTATCTATTATTATTTAAAAATTATTGCAGAAGCTCGATTTCTGCAGATTTTAAAAGTCAGTAATATAAGGACGATGGCTTAATCCTTCTCACACTGAGAAGAGGCCCGTGCCCAGCAGTGGGACAGTTTAATACAGCTGATATTATAATACAAGGTGTTATATTTTTAATTTCCAACATAAGTTTTAAAATGAGTTTCTTACAAAACTTTTTTGCATCTTTTCATAGGCACCTTTCTTTCTCTAACCCTTTGGCTGATCTTAGTAACTGACATAAATGTAAATTCAGTTACTTTAGTAAACTTACCAACCTTTGACCATCACAAGTTTCACTTTGTGTCCTAAATTAATCAATGATTTTGGACTTTAACTTTGACTTTAATGAGTTAGTGAGTACCTAATTGGTAATATCCTCTTATTGAACTAAGTGCAAACGCAAAAAAAAAGTCATTTTGAACGTAGCAAAATTTTATCATAAGACAATATCTATACTTCTATACTAATATTATAAAGCTGAAGAGTTTGTTTGTTTAGTTGAACACGCTAATCTCAGGAACTACTGGTTCGAATTGAAAATTCATTTAGTGTTGGATAACCCATTTATCGAGGCAGGCTATAGGCTTTATAACATTACGCTACGACCTATAGGAGCGGAGCATCAATCAAAAATGTTGCAAAAGCGGGGCAAATTCTGTTATGTGACGCAGACGAAGTTGCGCGGGTCAGCTAGTCTAAATATAAAGCGCCAATGGCACCGAAATAAAAATATGAGTAATAAGTCGATAATTAAACTTTACCATATTCGAACGTCAATTTATGTGTGTGTGTTGTTATACAAATAACGATTTGATGACACATCAATAACTGTTGTGTTTTCTTTTAAAAGAGGTCATCTTCAATTTCCTCTTTTACTATGCAGGCTTAGTGTTAGAATCTCAAATTGACTATCAACTAACTAACTATATTATAGAATACATTTGTATCATTGAAACAATCGAAGGTTTAATCGACAATCGCTTGTTGCTTACAGAAGTTCAATTTTAACCTAGTTCGGGCAAATATCTATAAGTGCACTTTATGTTATTCAATCAATCAATCAATCAGCCCACCGCAGTCCACTGCTGGACATAGGCCTCATAGTATAGTGGTATAGTGCCTTTATGTTATTGTTAAGATGCAATTATAAAACTAAGAATTTATACTAAAATAAATAAATAATAATTATTGTATTATATTATTAATTCTCATAATAAAACATATGGTCAAAATAGACTTCCGAACAAATCTAATCAACGTCAAATGTGAACTCAAATGCGATTTCATTGTCTTTTTTAAATGTTTATTTAAGAGAATACCATTTGCATTATTTATGATATTTAAACATTTTTTGTAACATGAAATGGACCTTAGGATTTGTCCTCGTGATTTTATCATTCCAATGTGCTAAGAACTCTCTTTGAAGACATAATTAAAATCTCAGTTTTGCTATGTTGGTCATGTCCGGTACCTAAATTCTAAAATCGAATACATTTAGCTGCAAACACAACATTTCTATTTACCAACTGTAAATTAGTACATACCAGATAATGCTATCTATCAGGTATGCAGCTGATAAACTATTTACATTATTATTATGTATTTACCAGGTTTTGCCTGCGGCTTCGCTCACGTTAATTTAGAATTTGACAATTAATTCGGGTTGTACTCTGCTTGTTATAATATAATTCAATCATGATTCGAAAGACACGTGGCGCCATCTATTATCATAAGAACGTTATTGTTGTTTTCCTCGGGAACAGTACATTTTTTTCGGGATGAAAGGTACCCTATGTCCGTTTCTGTTCCCCTGGCAACGTTTATGCGAAATTTCATGATGATTAGCCGATTTGTTAAGACGTGAAAGCGTAACAAATAACCAAACAAACTCATATTCGTATTTATAATTTTGTTTTTGGACTGCGTCTGTTACAAGCTAGCATAGAGCGAGTGTCACACTGCGTCCAATTATGAACTAAAATTATTGTTGTATTTACACAGTGCTAATGAACCATTGTTGGTAATGCTTTCATTGATTTACAACTTGTTTCTGAAAAGCTACTCGTAATCAGCTACGTGTCCAGGGAGGGAGCATTATGGAAATTCCCCCTCCACAGGGTACAATGTGCCTACCAGTCGGGTAAATCCACTGAGACGGCACTACATTTTGTGGTAAATAAGGCAGAACATGCATTATATAACCGGGAAGTGTGCATTGCCGCATTCCTGGATATTGAGGGAGCCTTAGATCGGACCACCTTTGATGCCATTAGTGTGGCATCGGCAAATCACGTCATAGAGCCAACCATTTGCAAGTGGATCGATTGTATGCTCAGGGGTAGAATTATCAGGTCTGAGTTGTTAGGTGATGAAATGTATGCAACGACAACCAAGGGCTGCCCTCAGGGTGGAGTACTCTCACCACTCTTATGGTGCTTGGTAGTCAATTCACTCCTAGAACAACTCAACAAAGGTCCGTACTTAACCGTCGGATATGCGGATGACTTGGTGATACTTGTCAATGGAAAGTTTCCAAGTACGGTATCCAGTCTCATGCAGAAGGCCCTAGTTATGGTGGAAAAATGGTGCAGTAGCAATCATTTATCTATCAACCCAGGGAAAACTACTGTCGTGCCATTTACTAGGAAGAGGGATCTCACAGGTTTGGGAACTCTCTCCATATATGGTACGCAGTTACAATGGTCCACGGAGATGAAGTATCTAGACATGACCTTAGATAGCAAAATAACGTGGAAACCTCATGTAGAAAAAGTCATAGTGAAGGCCCAGCGGGTCTTCGGCATGATTCGCTCTACTTATGGGAAGACCTGGGGGCTAAAGCCCAAGGTCATCAAGTGGCTATACACGATGATGATAAAACCCATACTCACGTATGGGAGCATTGTCTGGTAACCAAGAACCAAACTAGCTGCATGCAGGAACGCGCTGTCGAAGGTACAGCGATTGGCCTGCATTGCTATAACAGGGGCGTTCCCGACTACGCCATCGGCAGCGTTAGAAGTCCTGCTGGATCTAACGCCGCTACACATTGTTGTGGAGTTACAAGCGGTAAAGGCGCTACATAGACTATCTGTGCATGGGCTGTGGAGCGTCAACAGTAATTCGACACACAAAACTGGAGACTTCAAAGGATCTCAAAAGGATTATGAGCATGGGATGCGAAAAAATGCAACCATTGCACATATTCAAAAAGAATTTTAAAATAAAGGTCCCCACGAGGGATGAATGGAGACAAGGTCTACAATCCCCTGACGAGGGTTGTCTCATCTGGTACACCGATGGTTCCAAAATGGAAACAGGATCAGGCGCTGGTATCTATGCCAGTGACTGTAAGGTGAGCCAAAGCATGGGCAAATATGCAACGGTCTTCCAAGCAGAAACCTACGCTATAATTGCCTGTGCTCAGGAGATTATCAATAGTGGTGTCACTGACAAGACTGTGTATATTCTCAGTAACTGTCAAGCTGCTCTCAAGGCTCTGGACTCGTGTAGGGTGGACTCCAGACTGGTCCTGAACTGTGTTAAGATCCTCAACAAACTAGGCAGGAAGAACACAGTCAGACTGGTCTGGGTTCCGGGACATGCAGGGGTGCAGGGCAATGAGGAGGCTGATGAGTTGGCCAGAAAGGGCTCGGCGCAGCTGTTTGTGGGCCCCGAGCCATTCGTGGGACTCTCTGAGAGCAAGGCAGCTTTGAATGCACATGGCAATGACAAACACAGGTTGGAGTGGATGGCCCTTAGGGGTCTGGAACACTCCAAGAAGTTCATTGCAAAGGGAGCCACAGGCTTCACCCGGAAGTTCAGTGGATATAGCAAGAGCCAAATGCGCCTGCTCACAGGAGCGTTCACTGGCCATTTTGGCACCAACGACTTCCTGTGCAAATTGAGATTGGCACACAATTTGATCTGCAGAGCCTGTGGTGAACAGGACGAGTCCATATCGCACCTATTGTGTGAATGCGATGCGTTGGCTGGACTGAGGACGGGTCTGATGGAGGTGGCATATCCAAGCCCTGAAGACTTCAGGCTTCTCCCTCTGAATTGTACACTGCGGCTTATGCAGTACATTCATAAGGAGATAGCTAAGGGTTAAATCTTGGGGCCGACACAAAAGATCCCACTGGGTCGAAGTGTCGCCGGTCTGCACTGACTGGCCCCCACACATAAGATAAGATATAGCATAATGAAACGCATGTTTAATGTTTTGATTTGCTCTTTCGAGATTGATTAGCCAATAACATTCGTTTAATTATATGTTAACAAATTTTTGCAGTGTTCTGTCTTTTATAAAACGGGAGTAGATCAAGCTTTTTTTCGGTCCATCCTCATCACGTCCTGCTATATACTCGGCTTAATGGGACGACATGGCGAAATAATAAAAATATTATTTCACTTGCATCATTTATGTGGTGGACATACAACGAATTGGTGCGTTTCTGGTTATGATAAGATGCTTCCCTAATAATAGTAAATGCTTCAGTAATAATATTTTTAAATTTTATTCTTACAAGCGTAATTTGTTTTAATTTAGTTATAATATATGTATGTATGTACCTAGATTTATTTGGTGTATAACGAAAATTATATTACTAAGTTACGACGACGTATGTATATCTAATTTCTTGTAAAAAGTGAGATAAATTACTATATTATATTTCTATCCTGTTATCCCCGGTATCTCTCGCACAAATACCTAGGTTACTTTAACGAGAATGTAAATAATGCTTTATTCAACTTTTATCGACAACGCACGCATCCCTTACGCATACCTCTGGTAGAAAAGATGATGAAATTCCGATTTAAATAAAATACTAGTTTATGCGGTAAAAAGAGTTTCCTAGGCTTATATACCTAGGTACCTGTTTCTCCGAAACGAACAAATGCTACAACTGATATTCTGGTATTGCCAGCAAGTATTATAGGATACAATAATCTCTACCACCCGGGCTGGTCGTATGCTTGTAAGCTACCTTGATAGTATATAAAAGGGTATATACTGTTATGATGGTAAGCCAGTCGTACATCCCTTATAATATTTATGAAGTTCATCATCATCATCATCTATAATAGTCCACTGCTGGACACAGCCCTCCCCCAAAGAGCGCCATAGCGCCCTGTCTTCAGCTTGCCGCATCCAGCATCTGCCTGCAGTCTTTCGCAGATCGTCATCCCACCTGGTCGGAGGGCGTCCTATACTACGTTTGCCGAGTCGCGGTCTCCATGAATTTATGAAGTTATAGAGTTCGATTTCATTGTTGAATACAACTTTCTCGTAATTGGGGTTATTCAATCACTAGTATTATCTTTGGCAAACAGATTGCCAACCGCCATAAGGAAAAAGAAAATGTTTTGTTCAAACAACGAACGCGAGACGCAATTACTAAAAGTATGGTTTGGTCACGTTCAGTTGACACGTCACAACCGCTATAGTGATGTGCTTTCAATATATCATATGTGATATAATAGCATTAGCATAGTATTTCTAATATATATTTTTAGTATCATTGCTTAGCACATTTTCACGGAAAGTTGATGAAGTTTGACTGCCCTTTTCTTTTGATTACTACTTTTAATAACTTAGTCCAGTCGAGGTCTTTACGTTGGATATAAACCTGTGTTGAAGCGAAAATCCCGTTGTGTCCTATCTTTACTTATTATGTAGACAAGACTGAAATTATTATAAGTATGCTGATGCGCATGGCCACTTTTTACTTTTTTTAAGTAGGTAGTGTGCGCCTTCGCCATTAAAGTGAGCGATATTCTACTATTTAATATACTTGAATATCACTCACTTTAATGGTGAGGGCAACTACGTCAGAAAACTGTATGTCTGAGAGTTCTCCATAAAGTTCCCGAAGATATGTGATGTCCGTCAACCCACACTGATCCAGCGTGGTGGACAATGACCTAACTTTCTCACACCCATGCCCAGCAGTGGGCAGTTAATGCACAGAGTTCATATCTTATATAAATAGAAAGATCACTATATCAATTTTATTGTTACACTAATTTACATGGTCATGTTATTTATAAATTGACTGTAAATCATGTCACAGTAATTGAACTCGTTTGGTTATGACCTACTCTATGATTTAAGACAACGGGCTGCCAACTAAACGGATTTATATAAAAGTCATTATTAAGGATATAGCTATCAAATATTTATTAGTTTTTATTATTGACTAGCTGTCCGCTGCGGTTTCACTCACATTTATGTTTACTGCTCTCTTCCCGTGGCTCCTAGCGAGATGTTATAAATCCTATGTTATCTTTGGATAAAGTAGATTTTTGACTGTGAAAGAATTTTTAAAATCGGTACAGTAGTTTATGAGTTATGGTAACAAAAAGACAAACATACATGTTACACAAATCTTTCTTCTTTATATTACTAGCCTGTAACTTTGCACGCGTGTTTCCAAGTTTTATCTCTGTATTCTTCTTTCTTTACATGTAAGAAAAAGCTGATCTACACATATACTATATACTCGACTTCTAGGCGGCGTATCAAAATGAAACATGCACCAGACTTTAAGTTAGGCTGCTGCCAAAACTTATTCAATTTCGTGCAATACTTTTTGCGTGATGTCTGTACAAACGTACTGACAGACGGACAACAATTCTTAAAATAATTCATTACGCCAGATATGCTCCCAAGTCACACGTATCACTACCTATTTACCGCGTACACTTCAAGACTCCAAAAAAAAGCAATAACGCTTTGCCTGCAATCGAACCTGATTTATCATGCACAGCAGCCGCACTTTCAACTGCTGTGACCCTGAAGCAGGCAGTTATTCGATCTTATGTTAAAACTAGCTATTACCCGCGACTTCGGCCGCGTGGAATTTGTTTTTTCGCGGAATCTTAATTTTATTCTAAAAAGAAAGTAGCCCAAGTTACTCTTTATAACATCAGCCACCTGCCAGTAAAAGTCCCGTCAAAATCGGTCCAGCCAATTTAGAGATAAGCCGAAACAAACTGACGCGACGAAAAGATAAAATTTTAAAATTGAAATTTTGGTATAACTAGCGTATATACTTTCATATGCATTTAGTAAAAAGTTGTTTTTTGACATTACAAACAGACACTTAATTTTCATTTATTAGTATAGATTAGTAAGCTTTTTGATGTGATCTTAGCTATAGCGTAACAGTCGATGAGTTCTCGATTGGATACTTGGAATGAATAAAATTAGGAGCATGGTTTTTATGAGATACAATTGGTTAATAAAGCTAACGTCCCGTTTTATACCCAAGGCTAAGGTACCCATAGCATCAAACGGATCGTATTAAATGCCTAGACGACAAAGTACCTTTTTTTAATTATCTACTCCATCGTTACAAACTCATTGCCAAATTACTCATTCATTTAAAAGCCAATATTAGTCATAAGTGTTCATGTTAAAAATAAGATAGCTAATTAAATTAGAGCTACAAAACTAAATAAAAATAGTATATACGTAAATACATTTTAAGATAAGTTATTGTAATACGATTGTAAGCAACCTTTGTCTATTTGTCTGTGACTAAGTACTAATCTCCAAAATGTTACATTGAGTGTTGGTTTGACCTAAACTTCGACGAACGATTAGTTTCTTTAAAACGAATTAAAACTAGATAACATATATGTCAATATTAATGTGCGCTTGAATACAATTGCGTGTATAAAATAAATAAATATAATATTATCAAGGTTTGTCCGGTCGTATATACCATCGTGTGATAATTGCTACCATACGGCATTAAACTTCAATACTAAGTGCTGTTTATTATAATATTATTATGCAAAATAATGAAATAACATATAACATTAGCAAATTAACCGTCCAGGAGGTGACTACAAGCATTGTCCCATCATAATTTACATACAATAAGTGAGGGTCCGATAGGTAGACAACTTTGTAAAACAGGCACTTAAGTCCAATACCACTAAATATAAAATTAAATAAAAAATAAACAAACCTGCGATAAATCGAAATGGGGTACCGCTCTGACCTCAGGACATTTCCTTTTATCGACATATCTTGATGACACAATCGCGAACAATACGCACATCACTAAACAGAACACCTTTGCCATGATTTAAAAAAGTAACTGCCTTATTCTAATTTCAAAATATTTATTTTACCGTTCTAGTTCGATTTACAAAAAAAAAGGCGGTTTGTAGAACGTACAAATGTTCCGAGTGTTGGTATCGCACTAACAAAAGGGAATTGTTATCATTTTGTATGGGACGCTGGCTAATGTTGGGAATGCTGACAGCATACCATTATCGGCGTGACTCATTTATCGTTTTGTTATAAATATTTAATGGCGCTTCTTGTTCTTTTAAGGGCTGTGTGCGTTGTGCTCGGAATTTGTGATAATAATTAGGGAGTATTGGCGGTCTGTCGTTAATCATTACGTTGGTAATTACTCCAAGGACTTTGGCATTGTCTGTTCATAGGTCGATTTTTCATTGAGGTTAATTACGGTCACTAGATCATTCTAGAACTTTTCTTTTAATTACTTACAAGCCTAACGACCTTTCAATAAACTAAGAGATTAGGGAGCTAATAATAACACATTAATCAACGGAAATAATTACATAGCAACATTATATATTTAATGATACCAGCTTCTAAATTAAAGGCTGCCAAACTTTTACAAGACGTGACCTGAATTGTATATGAAAATAATGCGATTGAAATTTCTAGTTTCAATATATCACAGCAAAAACAATTTGACTAATGACGTTAATTATATAAAACTCTTCAAATAAATTTATCTGCGAAGTTAGTTAACTATAAATTAACATCCGATAGAAATTGGAAATAGACGGCCTAGAATGTCTAAAATAACTTTTAATTAAATGTATTTTTGGTGACACAGAAACACGGAGATTTAGATTATCTACTTAATAAAACTAACACTAACTAAATAATATACAACTTTCCTCAACGCAGTGGGTCTATCAAGCATGACATTTTGCACAGCCGTTCTTTAGGTATATGCATATCATATAGCACTATGTATAATTATGTGTATATATTAATTAATTATGGATTAATGAAAATCTGTCCTCTAAATAGGGGAATAAAATGTTTATGGAACTTAGACATTTTTGAATTTGGTAGCAAGTAAATTTATACTTAGCCTATAATTTTTAAATAAAAACCAGATAGGTATATTAACGTTTTTAAAGGTTTCATAAAAGGAACGTAAACTTGATTGCAGAGTGTGCTATTTATAGAAATGTAGGTAGTAAATACGTGTGTAATGTGATTGTTTTGAGCCTGTAAGTATGACTACGGTAACAGTTTACCAAGCAGGTATTCCAGGTAAAACACCTATAAATGTAATTGAAGTGAAAACTTCTTTAGGCGTGTTGAGCACTTCTTGGGTGAACAAAAATCATGGAACTCGCGTCATCGTCACGCTTCCACGCTTTATTATGTTTTTTTTAGAATATTAACAATATCTCAGAAATGGTGCGTCCTACGCAAAACATAACGAAATTTTGACCCCCTTAATAAACCCCAAGAGAATATCAGGAACTAGCATCCGACCCACCCCTACTTATTTTTTGGGTTTATACAGAAATTTTTATGATCTAGGACTAAAGTTTTCACTTCTATCGGCGTCCCCAAAGATTGCCCCAATTTTTTTATTATTGTAGTTTAATTACACTACCCTGTTAGTACTGGATCATAAGTTTGCAAATTGCTATTGAGCTTTACTTAATAGAATTTCTTAACAGTAGCACGGAGTCTGTCAATGTGCCTAAAAGCTAGCTACTTATTACGTGGAACCAAAAAAAGCTTGCGAATTATAAGCGTAAGACATTTTTACCTACCCATTCGGCGACGGAACGGTCTTCCGGCACATGTGTTCCCTCCCTTCTACGACATTGGGTCCTTCAAACGTAGTGTGAAGAAGCATCTGTTCAGACCGGCTTGTTACTGACGACGGCTAGAAGACATCTATCTTCTCCTCGTCGTCACTGTCTCTGGACTGTAATTGGGCTTTCCATCAGGTCCGTTACAATTAATTTGTTGTGACAATATAAAAAAAAGGAAAACTACCTTAAGACGTAACGATATTATATGCAAATTATTTTGCTCATAGCCCTTTACTTAATAAAATGATTATCATAGTTCTACTGCCTAGTCTATAAACTACAATGTATAATATAAAAGACGAACAAAACAAGACTACTAAGTTTATCATTGTTATAGAGAAGCACGGTTCTTACAACCATATTATCATTGAGCATTGTAATAACATGATCTCATGATTTTTCGCATGCAATGCATTAAGTCTAGCGTTGAAAATGACGAAAATAACAATTTTTTTTTCACGCAAAAAACAAATTGTGGTTTTATTCCGTTTTTTTCGCATGTTACATAGAAAAATTAACAGAAGGCATCCTTTGGAAAGAAACAGGATTCTTTCGAATGTTTCACTTGATGTTTTGAAAAGTTGAAAAAAACAAGATTTTTTCATTCTACCCTACATTTTATCGGTACGTAGGTATTATTATGAAAAGAGTTAAAACATAGTATTTATAGTAAGTACGAATTTGAAAAAAAAAAGCATGAAAAGTTTCCCGTTTCTTTCAATATTTTCGTTTTTTTCGGTTTTATTGAAAAAAAACATGAAATATATACTGGCAAATTTTCTTGAAACTTTCGAATAAAACATTGAAAAAACAACGGAATTGGAAAAAAACGGGATTTTGTCCTGTTTTTTTTCAACGCTAATTAAGTCATAATAGCTAGGAATGGCGGCAGGTACAAGGGTCAAATACTTACGCATAATTACTACCAAACGATTTATTTGAAGAATGATATCTCGCTGCCACGAACTACCTCGATGACATAGCGGCTTCGAATGCGAGTGCTGTGCTTAAAATATTTGGTTTAATTCTTAGGTCGTGCAAAGCGTTATTAGAGTTTTTCTGTTAAGAGAAAAGAATACCGGCATAGAGTCTAGAACTATTCTCAGTCGAAGGCAAACGGCTGAGTCACTATAACGTAGAGCTGTAATGCCGAAGGCCCAATTACCCTCTTTCCCCCTACCCGTTGAACCCGTTTCTCTTCTTCCTGTCCTACAGGGTCGGCAATGCGCAAGTGATGCCTCTGGTGTTGCAGGCGTCCATAGGCTACGGTGACCACTTACCATAAGTTGGGCCGTATGTTTGTTTGCTACCTTGGTTGTATAAAAAAAACCTACTTAGCAAAATGTGAGTGAACTCATCTCTGCCTATCCTTTTAGCTATATTGCCGTGAGACTATTTAAGTGTTTATGTTGTGCTATTATATTTCTAAATAGTCTACAAATATATCGCTTTTAAAGTGTTAGTCTACAACCATGAATCAAATGTGGGTTATTGAAACGAGTTATAACGGAACGAATTTTGCTAATACCTACAAATCGGAACCTGTCTTCAGTCACACCTGCCAGCTTTATGTGGCTCAAATAAATAATTAAAACATGTTTTTTGGGTTCCATATATCATTACTGATGTATTAAATACCATACGAAATTGTTTCAATCAAGGAAAGTGTAACTTGACATGCATTAAGTTTTTTGATAGTACATCAGCGCGTTAGTTGAAGCTTGCCAGTGTCAAAGTCAAAGTCAAAAATCATAATATACTAGATATTGCCCACGGCTTCGCTTGATTTAATGTAGATGTTGCCAATAACTTTTTATCCCTCGGGAACAATAATATTACGCTACGATGATCGGTTCAGTAGGTATGGTGTGAAAGCTTGATAAACAAACTCACATTCGCACTTATAATATTAGCTAAGATTATTTAAGGCTACAAAGTAACACTTTTGAACGTCAAAGTTTATGAGTTAGTGAGTTTACTGATGTTAGTAATAGTGCATGAGGCACCCAAGCAGGCACTTGGGTAGGTGCGTGCTTGGGTTGCGGAGCAATCCGAAAGGAATCTCGCGGCACCGCAATGCAAAGAGCAAGAGACACAGGTGTGATTTTAGTTAGAAGAAGGCTGACATACCCTGTGGTCCTCCCAGAGGGCAGCATATCAGTTAATGGTAAAGAATTCTTTATCAATAATATTTAAAAAGTAGATTCAAAATTTTAATTGGCAATGTAAACAAAAATGAAAACTCGACTGATCTTATATAAAATGTTGGTATATAGGTATGTACCAACATTTTATATTAGACCAGTCGAGTTTAATTTCGTTAACAATCATTTTTGAAAATTTAAGCAATTATATTTTATAAAAAAATTATATTAGTTTAATTACTTATATTAGACAATTTAAACAATTATAACATAACAAGTAGGTACTTGTTATGTTATAATGGTTTAAATTTTCTCATATTTTAAGTGAACTATGTAATGGTCTTTTTTGAGAACTTAAATCTTTAAATAGATATCCAAATATAAAAAAGAATTAAAATTGTTCGTCATAGTATAATTTCGTGACTAACAGCTGTCGATAGCTTAGTGGGAAACCGTTAAACTGCCACGCAGAGGTCTAGAGTTCAATCCTTAGATGCGCATCTCTGACTTTTCGAAATTATGTGC
This sequence comes from Catocala sponsa, assembly GCA_963564715.1. Lineage (NCBI taxonomy): Eukaryota > Metazoa > Arthropoda > Insecta > Lepidoptera > Erebidae > Catocala > Catocala sponsa. Next base: position 7,946,979 of record OY751337.1, read on the forward strand.
GTATTAAATAGGTAATTATCGCTTGCTTTAACGGTGAATGACAACATCTTGAGAAAACCTGCATGTCTAATAGTTCTAAATAATGTTTTCAAAGATATGTGAAGTCTGCCAACCCGCACTGGGCCAGCGTGGTGGACTATGGCCTAACCCTTCTCACGCTGAGAAGAGGCCCGTGCCCAGTAGTGGGACAGTTTAATACAGGGCTAATATTATTATATATATTTAACTATACATACCGTATTTTACCACTCTTATATGCTATTAAAACAATGTCTATATTACTTAGGAATATTTTATATATTGAGGTCATTCGTAGCTACATTGTTCTGAGGATGCCTCGCGCTAAACGTAATAGTGCAAATTGGAGAACACCTGATTTTACGACGTGGCTGTCCATCATCAGTAGAGTTCGGTATAGTCAACTTTATTCTATTGCCATAGTTAGGATACGACCAGCCGAGAATGAGGGTTCCTATCCTCGCAATTCAAAATATTGTATTACTCTCGTCAAGTCGTTGACTTTCTAATATTAAAATAAAGAATAATCGGATCAGTCGTTTACCCGTACAGAAATACAAATAAATGTTACCTCTTTAGTAGTTATAGAAATCTGAATAAACATTTCTGTGGGTCAAACCCACAACAACATAATTTATTAAAACTGTGATAGAACTAACGATCGTAAAGATAAATAATGTTATTATGTTGTGGAATAGACTGCTCTGCTGATAGCTTGGCGCAAGCGCATTGGACTTTGTACGACAGAACACAATACTATAATAATTATTTAGCTGTTACGCTGTGATGTTCTGTATGGTCGAAGTACCTTCGCCGTCGAACTACTTCAGATTTGTAAGAAAATTTCGTGTGTCTCTGCTTTTTCCCACTCTCAAATATTATTGTAAATTTAGTGTCAATTCAGATTTTGTTTTTAATCAGCTCAAGACAAAAAATTATGCGATCTACAAATAGAATGATGACACGAGTATCTTGCTGTCCGTTGTTTTAATGTTTATTAAGTTTAAACCGATAAAATAGTGAAAAGAGTGTGCAGAGGAACTGTGTGATTTGATTCCTCCTTCCCTATTCTACCATCGGACAGCCAGACAAATAGACCAGCGTAACAGGTACATGGTGGATATACCATATATACGCACGAAGTGCTTTGCTACGACTTTTATTAACATCAAGTGAGGCCGCGATCAAATGCAAGCCAATTGCATTTAAAAAAAAGACAAATATAGTAACTAGTTGAGATATTTGGTGATATTTATTAAAAACATGGTTCTTATTAAAAACGGGGTGATTAATAATAATAATAATAATATTATATCACATACACACAACACCGTCTAGCCCAAACTAAGCAGAGCTTGTATTATGGGTACTAGACAATGGATAAACATACATATATACTTTTTTTTTGTAAATACATACATATTATACATAGAAACACTCAGACCAAGATAAACATCCATGTTCATGCACACAAATGTTTGACTTGTGCGGAAATCGAACCCGCGACCTCAGGCGTGGCAGTCGGTTACACTAACCGCTACGCCATCGAGGCCGATTAGTTGACTATTTTATTTTATTTTATTTATTTGGTTCACCAACATTTTTTTACACTAATTATAGACAATAAAAGGGGCACGAACAATAACAATAGTGTAACAAACACTTATAGGCAAACACCACATCTGATTTTTATGAGTGCGGTAATCAACATTCAGCATTTACAAAAGTGACAATGTATGAATGTGTGACATGAATATTACAAGTTTATATATTTTTATCGATGGGATTATATTTTATTTAAAAAAAAACTACCAGTAAAACAATAGGATTATATTTAATCACAATTAAATCAAAATAAAACTATTCAAATAATTTGAACAACGAATATAGCGATTTCTACAGTCAACCGACAAGAGCTCCGCCTAACAAGTGAACGCTGCGCGTGCCCGAAACGAACTGAGCGACCGTAGCGCGCGCGCCGCTGTCGTTCCATCTGCGATGACGTTGTAGCGGTGGGGTTAGCCACGCCCATCACTACTTCCGTTGATACTGTTCGACTCTAATAATATATATATATATATGTATGTACAATAATAATGCTAATTAGGCAGCCGTTTGATCAGTATTCTTCTTTGTCTGGTAACAGAGTCGCATTGTAAGTTTATACAATCACTATAGCCATTGATTAACTTGCACATTCTCGCATAAGGGGAATTAGCGCCTAATACCGTCCTTCTTAGTGGTGGGCAAAGTGGAGTGATACAGCTGCGTGGTATCCTGGATGGTGCACGGAATTTAAATAGTGCTAGTAAGCGAGAAGTGTCAATTTTATGATTCAATATTTTGATTGCAAACATTGCGTCATTGAGGCATCTGCGCTTGTCTTATGAATTCATTTTAAAATGTTTTAACCTATTTTTACTTTGACTATTTAACATCAGCTCTGTTTTATAAAACTCTTAACCTTTTGCAAACTGCCATTTAATGCTTTTCTATTGCTTTAAGGACATTTCAGAGCATGAGAATATTATTAGATTGAGTGTAAATACAAGTTAGCTTTTAGCCGAGAATTAGGCTGCCTTCTCTTCCCTTGCAACCAGTAAAAATCTATAATTAATTATCGATTTAAGGATACTTTTTTTTCCTTGCGGTAATGCATTGACGCATACCCCTCCGCGGGGGCGGGCGGAGGGTTTATGTCGGACTCGCCGGGGTAAAGAAAGATGTTGAAATAATAATGGACCTCCCGGAATACCGACTAAACCTACCACGGTGTTCCTCGACAAACCACTATCGGCGGGGCCGCGCGAATCACTTGCACATGCGGTCGCGACACCGCCGAGGTTTCGGCCCGCGCCGTATGAAACTGTAGGCTACTACACGATAAGACTTACCCTTTACTTACGGTACTTTGCAATAACTTCCTTTTGATGATATTAAGGCATTTAAACTTAAAACTATTAAATTACAAAATTATATCAACGGCAAATTTAAACAATCACAAATGTGTATAAATTGCATAAACATAAGACTATTTGATGTATGAAGTGATATTTCAATGTTTGTAAAGCCAATTCACAAATTGTCTTTAGATAATTACTGAAGTAGCAATAATACCACGCAGTCTAATATTATCATTGAGACTCATATTTGTAATAAAGCCTACCTGATCGTGCTTTTGCTATTTGCCATCAAATTAAATCCGATGAAATTTCACCAACCTAATCAAAAATTAATGTTAGTAATTATACATTTGATTAGGTATATATCAAAGCTCTATAACTTTTTCTTTGAAAAGACCTCCCAGCACGAAGTAATAGAAATAATGCTACATATAACAGGTAAAACTAAAGATTGAGTTATTACGGCAGTGCTTTAAACGATGATCATAAATAAGCAACAAACACAAGAATACAAAATATAGAATTTAAATTAATATTTAATATAAATAATTTATAGATAAGTATGGCTGACAACCAGAACTCTTACCGCGAAAGTTGTAATATAAACTGCAGCTGTAGGTTAATGTGGAAAAACTTTGTTATTGTTGAATCTGGTTTGGCTAGACGAATAATGTCCATTGTTTTAATCGTAGTATAGAAAAACAAAGGAGAAAGTTTGAACAGAGTTTGCCCAACTCTTGTAACAAAAGCTGTTCAAAATGGAGCTCCGATCTAGACAAATAAACGTCAAATAATTGTTTATGTTCACATTTAACGTTTATTTTAATTTGGGAGACTCCAAACTTAATAATTATTATAAATGCGAATGTGAGTTTGTTTTATTGTTACACTTTTACCCCTCAACTACTCGACCGATCATGGGGCAGTGCAGTTAGTTATGTAATAGAATTTGGATAACTAGTAAATTAGAAAGTTTTTTTTTTAAATAGCGAACCTCACTAATGTTTTAAATTAATGTTTAAATTGTTAAATTTGAAGGTTTCCTGTGTCGCGGAAGATTTTACAAACATTTAAACAACGGATACAAAGTCAGTCAGAGGCTCGCTGATTTCAGCATGAATGTCGGCTCGACCGGGGACGGACTACCCTCTCACAGAATATCGACGTGAAATAGCAGTATTCCTACTGTTGTGTTTCGTTCGGTGAGTGAGAGTGCCGGAGGCCCAATCTCCCTCTTTCCCCCTTCCCGCTTTTTCTCCTTCCCACTTTCCTAAAGGGTCGGCAACGCGCAAGTGATCTCTGGTATTGCAGGCGTCCATAGGCTACGGTGACCACTTACCATCAGGTGGGCCGTATGCTTGCTTGCCACCTTAGTTGTATAATAAAAAAACCACTTCGCCATCCATGCTGTCAAGTTTCTAACTGCGGTTTACTTGCTTGAAACCTAAGGGAAGGCCTGAAGAGATCAAGAATATCCCATTCATATCTAGAACATTGTCTGAGTGGCTAACCTCATCCAAATGTAAGAATAATTTCTGTAACGCAGGGCCTTTACACACATTCAAACAACGGACACAAAAAAACAACTAGACTCAGAATAATAATTTATGGACCACACAAATTATTGTCTCGTAAGGGGATCTAACCCACAACACTAGACGCTGTGTTTTGGGTTAACGATTTACCCGTTGATCAAGTAACAAACATCCACATATTTACAAACTTTCACTTTTTAATATTAACCCATTCGCTGCCCCGTGATAGACACAGTAGAAAATCTATTGTTATGTTTCATATGTGATTCATCGGACAGGGAATCTGTTAATACGACTACAGTGAACTTCCCTATGTAGGTATTTATAGGTAGCAATCACAGCGATACACGTTTTCATGATTTGTGATATTGAGAAGTGATTTATATGTTTTCTTAGCTTTAATAGTAGTCGACAAGTATGTCGTATGTAAATAGCCGGAATAAGTGAGTCAATGATTTAATACTTTTAGACTGTATCATTAAATGATCAGAATATATTCGTTGCCAGATTCTTGTAATAAGAATTTTATGATCATTTTCAGATATTAAGCTGAAAAGAACAGATACTACACTTTGATCATAGCCAAAAGGCCGAGAAGCGAATCATTTTGAGACTTATAAAAAGTACTACTATATATTTGTATAGACTATAAGACACCTTCTCAGGCCGTCAAAGTAGAGACCTCAACATCGCCTCGGCTACTATGAGGGCGGTGTCGAGGCCACTGCTCTTAGACCACACGACTGCTTACCATCAGGTGGAGTGTGGTCATTTCGACGAGCACAATAAAAAACAAAAAAAGACTATGTATTTAATGCTAAATGGTAATAATGATTTAGAATATAAGTAAATGTGAGAATGCATTACTGCCTTGGTAACGCAGTAGTTGTAAAAGGGAATGTTGTGCATGAGGAGTCGGATTCGGCTCCCGGGTTGGGCAGTGTAGGATAAAAATCTTAATTGTTGAAATGTGGGTGCAAAACACCTCTGGCTACCCCTTCGAGGATATAAACGTGAGTCTAGGTATATTATGTTTATGGCCTAAAATCAACAGTTATCACAAATTTAGAGCAAATGCGGGCAGTGTTACCCTTATAGAAAGCAATTTCTTTATTGCTCCAGCGAAATGGCAATAACTTTTTAATACATTGTAAATGTTTACTACCTACTTTGCTGTATTTCAGTTACCTATCTTCTTGAACGTCTAGGGGAAATACGTAAAAATAATTAAAAATTCATTGTGCAAACAAATTTGTAGTTTTTTTTTTTTGATGACTTATTTTTGCGGACAGCGTATGTCCGCTCGACAGTTAACGGGTTAAGACATGTTGTTATTGTGTATGTTTTCACTATTATTATAGGAATATCAATACCTGTCCCCCGCGGTTTCCTTCAAGTTTCTGATTACTGCTCTTCTCCCGTAGCTAGTAGCGTGATGTTATATAGCCTATAACCTTCTTTAAGAATTGGGTTATCAAATACAAACATATTTTCAACTCCGACTGGTAGTTCCAGAGACTAGCCCGTCAAACATAAAATGAACACACTCTTCAGCTTTATTACATAACTAGCTTTTGCCCGCGGCTTCGCTCGCGTTAATTTAGAATTTGACAATCAATTCGGGTTGTACTCTGCTTGTAATAATATAATTCAATCATGATTCGAAAGACACGTGGCGCCATCTATTATCATAAGAACGTTATTGTTGTTTTCCTCGGGAACAGTAATATTTTTCGGGATGAAAGTTAGTCTATGTCCGTTTCTGTACACCTGACAACGTATATGCAAAATTTCAGGATGATCGGTACAGTGGTTTAGGCGTGAAAAGGTAACAAACAAACAAACTCATTTTCACTTTTATAATATTTTAGTTAGGGTTAGGATGTATAGATTGGTTATTGTTTATTTCGCGTTTCGCATTTCGCTTTAAATGTCGTGAAAAAGGATTACTGGAACTCGGTCATTTTAAAATCCATTGATGGCTCACTTTCCGCAACTTTTCATGTTAGCAGTGAACTAAATCGTCAGATCAAGTGTATGTATAATACGCTAAAAATTCTTCAATTTATTTTTCTTTAATATTGAAACGCAACTCTTGCGCTAGGACCGATTCCTTTATCGCCAAATACTTGACAAACATTTTAACAACGGACACAAATAACACCCGGACTTGGAACAACCATTTGTAACTCACACAATTTTTTACCCGCGTGGGATTCAAACCTTTAGTGGCAAAAGCAAGGCGACCATTTAATGCACAACACCATCAGTGCAGTTAACTAAGCAGTGGTCTATAAACTAAACAACAACAAATTAGCAATAATAAATGAACAAATAAGTGTACAGAATAAATATGTCCTAAACAATGTAACATTGAACAACAATGCAAGTCTTCGTGGAATTGCATTTGTTGCAAAATATTAAAAAGGATTGTATGAGACTTGGTTTTAAATTTTAGAAGTGAGTGGCTGTTGATATAAACAGTCTACGTAGACCCGTGAATTCTATTGACGTGCCTGGTAGCTAAAGGTCAGCGAGTTTAATATTTTATGAGGCTTAGTTAAGTCCCGGAAACCTTTACTTAGTGGGGAACGTAGTTTTGTTAAAAGAACATTGTTAAAAGAAGACTGCTTGGAAAATTTTAAGGTACTAAGCCTAATAAATAATAGTTTTACTGTGTACCTTATCTAAAATGAAGTGAAAAAAAAAACATTAAAACGTAAATGTTAAACGTTCGCCTTTCGCAATGACGCTTATCGGGCTCATTTGGTTCAAATTCGTAAGACAGTTCTTCCAGGCAAGACATATGTAAGATCCATTTTAAATCATGTTGATTTATTATGTTATACGAGCGCTGGTTAATTTTTCAGTATTCTAAGACTGCTGAACTAAGGCCTCCTTCAACGTTTTCCACACAGAATAGTTTTGGGCCATCCGCATCCAACCACTTTCCGAGACGCCATATCGTCGGTCCACCTTGTGTTGAATTGGAAATACGAAATTGGAAAATGGGACATATTGTTTTGATAATATACTTGCAGTGTTACAATAGACAACGGGCTCGCCCCCTTTTCGAGGACACAGGCGAGGTACTATATATGTATATAAAATTTCTGGAAAGCAGTATTATGATTTACAAAGTAACTATATTTTGAGAAGTACTATGCTATTTTGTAAAGGCCTGCAATTACATAATTACAGACATATTATTTAAAAAATCTAATTTGCCTACAGGGAAACCTGTTTTTAAATTTACTTACTTTTAAAGTTAATTTATAAAGATATACGATCTTTCTAAATTAACTTTAAAAGTAAGTAACTTTTCTATTTAAGTATTATGCAATGACATACACGTATCTACATTTCATAAATCATTTATAAAATAAAACAAGACCATTTTTAACATGTGTGCATATCGCGAAGGTCTAAAAATATCCTCTCAGTCTCTCTTCTTACTGAATTTAAGAAGAACATAACTTGTAAGGCTTGGTTTCACCGCAATCAAAACTGTCTGGTCCTTAGCTACGACTTGTCTGACCGCCGGTCTGTTTATTATTAGTTGATCTTAGAATTCCAAGCATTCTTTGGTGTATACGAGATAATCCATCTTAGGTATGGATCTTTGCCGCTCCCTTAATCAGAAAACCTATATCGAGAGCGTCATTAAGCAAGCTTCGCGAAAACTCGGACTTCTGAACAGGGTGAGGCGGTTCTTCACGCCTGGGCAACTGTGCCTATTGTATAATGCACAAGTGCGCCCTTGCGTGGAGTACTGTTCTCATCTTTGGGATGGCTCCGCGCAGTACTTGCAGGACGCTCTCGACCGGTTACAGCGGCGGGCTGTCCGTATCATCGGAGATCCAGAGGTCACGAGTTCACTGGAACCTCTGCAACTCCGTAGGGACATTGCCTCATTGGCATGTTTCTACAGAATATACCACGGGGAGTGCTCTGAAGAGTTATTCCGCCTTATCCCGCCCTCCTCTTTCCTATCCAGAACAACGCGTGCTGGGCTCAGATGCCATCCTTACACGGTAGAGTCGATTAGAGCGCGTACCAACAAGTTTGGGTCCTCATATCTCTGCCGAACGACCAAGGCATGGAATTCTCTGCCAAGGCATGTGTTTCCTTCTTCCTTCAATCCTGGGTTCTTTAAGCGGGGCGTGAAAAAGCATCTTCTCAGGCCGTCAAAGTAGAGACCTCAACATCGCCTCGGCTACTGTGGGGGCGATGTGGAGGCCACTGCTCTTAGACCACACGACTGCTTACCATCAGGTGGAGTGTGGTCATATTGACGAGCAAAATAAAAAAAATACGATGGTTATTATTTGTTTGTGTAAGTACATATATTATGTATTGTTTGAAAGTGCGAAATCGAAGTAGTAATGACTAAGGCACGTGACTTAATAGGTGCTTTATCTCTGAGAGTACATTATGCTTTCAGAGAATCTAGTTATAACTCATTATGCTTTTCACATTTTTTCATTGTGGGTCGGTATTCTCAAATAATCGGACAATGATTGGTCTTTTCAGACGATCTTGTTATCTCTACGGGAGGCGATGGTCGAAAAGCTCTTGATTACCGTGTAATTAGTGTCCTAAGCTAAATACATTTGGGCATATGTTGTGTGTCTTAGCGGGGTTACTTATAACTAGACATTTTCTAGACTTGTCGGCCTAGATGGCGTAGTGGTTAGTGTAACCGACTGCCACGCCTGAGGTCGCGGGTTCGATTCCCGCACAAGTCAAACATTTGTGTGCATGAACATGGATGTTTGTCTTGGTCTGGGTGTTCCTATGTATAATATGTATGTATTTACAAAAAAAATTTATATATGTATGTTTATCCATTGTCTAGTACCCATAGTACAAGCTCTGCTTAGTTTGGGCTAGATGGTGTTGTGTGTACGTGGTAGAATATTATTTTTATTTTTTTTTTAAATAATAATCAGCCCTTATTATTTCTCTGACGAGCACGTCTATTTGTAAACAAAAGAAACATTGTAATCATTGTAAAACAGTCTCATAATCATTTTTATTTTGTTAGCACTGTTTGGATTTCATAACATAGCTGCAATGGGGATAAACTGGAATGGTAGCTAGTAGGTAATAGGTTAAAACTATAGAAATTAAAGATGTCACACCAGATTCTCGTGTCAACACGGCTAACCACTCCGCTCATGTCTCGTTTATCTTTCTACGAAGCATAACATGAGCGGACGTATTCCGTCAGAATCCGGATGGTAGCGAGCCACTTACAATATATCTTGTGAAGTTGTATATCTACAGAAAGTGTTTTTACTTTTCTCGGTCATTGTACAAGTTTTCACCGATTTGTCTCCTTATCTCAAAGCGGTCAGGGGAGCGTTGATTTTATTATTCACACCGTTGCGCACTTTAGTATACAAATTTTGTACTTAGAACTTATAGAACTGGCAATGAAGGTAAAAATATTTTTAGATAATTATGCTTTAGAGGCTCAGCTTTAGTGAATGTGATTACTATTCGTAAGGTATCGAGTCTGACAGTTATTAAGTTTTTTAGAGTTCGAAAAATATCTTATACAGCAGCTTTGTCCGTCCGTCTGTTATACAACTTTCAACTCAAGAACCGTAAGAGCTAGAGACTCGCGGTCAGCGCCATTCGACTCAGCATAGTCGATATACCCCCGAAATGTTTATGACCTTTGACTTCTAACCTCAAGGTCACGTGGTATCACGTGACCTTTGAATATTACTTGAACCATTTTTTCGAACTCTAAGATTTACGGCAATTCATTGCCGTTTCTCACTTGTCTTTTAAGAAACTGTCAGTAGCAAGCAGTACGGAGTCTGCACCTGTTCCCAGTATACAGCAAAAGGCTCGCATTCTATTACATAGGACCTTAAAATCAAAGTTGGTGAAATATGGATGTAATACAGGTCTATCTACCTCTTTCGGGATATAGGTATAAGACTTTATATATGTACAATTTATTATCTAATATGTATGTACAATTTTTAAGAACGCAGATTACGATTTACAAAGTAAAATACACTTTATATATTTGTAGACATAGATCAAATATACCATAGATGCACGATCGTCGCTCGAAAAACGGCCCCAACAAAACTGTGCATAAATCAGTCGTATGCGCTATAATATGCACCTGTCCTACTCACTCTTGCGTGCGCTGCCCGTAAGCGAGAGCGAATCGAGACCACTACTACGGTGGAGACCGTACCATATACTTAGTACGCTTGCGTATCGCGAGTAACACACTTAGGACGCTTTACATTGACGCGTTTTAACTAAACTATTACAAAATGTTTCTCAGTGGGCGTTCAATGGTTATTCCGGTTTATTTCCTGGATTGCATAATAAATGCAGACACTTATAAGTAAGTAGTACTGGTCAGTGCCACGTATTGACGCGTGCATCTATGGTATATTTGATCGAAGTTTGTAGAGCTTCAGTCTAGCCACTTTGTAAAGCGCTGCAATTGAGATGCAGGCATTAACCATTAGCATCAACTGAATGGTTATCATTAGGCGACGTGAAGTCATCTTGCATAAACTCAACAATCCTCTTTAAGTATTCTTATAAATGTGCATTGTATGTGAAAGTTTCTCAAATGTTACATATTTTATTAAACATTGTTTTTTTTTAGTTATCTAATAGTTTATATAACTCTTCATAAACACTTTTATATATTAATAAAATCTACTTTCCAAAATGTATAAAGCTCTACATGTCTTAAAACTATTATATACTATTAAATCAAATGGTATTAGTAAATTATATACTATATAATATAATAATTTACTAATAACGACATAAATTATGAAAATATTTGAAGACAGATATAACGGTATTGATATAATAATATTATGATAGTGTTCATAACTCAGATAAGCTACCAATTTTAATAAAAGTAATCTTATTAAAATCAATCGCCAATGCGCCAAATTCTGCACTTAAACATTATCGCCATATAAAATCGACAATACTTATACCTATTCCGTATGCGAGGAGTTCGCCGCAAGACTCTCCAAAAACACACCGCTGAACATCCAAGGCCTCTCCCACCCAGTACTTACTTATATTTAAATAGCTAGAGTAACACCCAACTTCTGAAAGGCAGCTCAACATAAAACATTGTTATAATAACTTATACGTACCGAGTACTTGTACGTGAGGTATAGATGATTAAAGTAGGAGATAAATTGATCACTTTGACGCGTGTATGCGTGATCTTGTACGTAATTACATACCAACGTGCGTGGTGCCGAACACGCACGTCTGCTATGGCCACAAAAAACTTTAGTTCACTATCTGTTCATATTCATCATAAGTGTGAAGGACTGAATATAATAGCTTGAATTTACATCACTCAATCAATGGATTCCTAGTACATTATTATTTTGTACTAGTATAAATAATTATGTATGTCATGTTTGTTTATTTTACTTGGCATAAAATTACAGAGGATTATAACAATTTTATATGTTAGGTAAAATCTAGAAACAAACGAATATAAATAATTAAGAACATACAGTAGGTGGCATCGTGTATCTTTTATAACAATTTTTTACAAGACACGATGATCGGACCAAACTATGGCCGAAGGAATACTTAAAATATGTATTTAGAAAAATTTAAACTTCGTGTATCCGCTGACTCCAATTTTTACCTTTAGTTTTCGTACAAATATATCTTATCAAGATGATTATAATCCTAATAGTCAATATACGAAGTAAGTCAATATATGAACACAATAAAGTACACTGCCTTCTCTATTATCCACTTAGCCTCAATGTGTGCGGAATCTCCGTCGAATCTAAATTAGTTTGCGCGCCAGGAATCACAATCGCCAAGTTTTTGTGTCGCTTCCCATGGCAAACAGAGCACGTTCTGGGGTTGCATACTTTCTTAGCATTCCTACACTACGTGAGTCTTACCTGTTTAGGCGAAAATTGTGATTGGAATTGGTATTTTCAGTTTATTTATCGTTTGTCGGCGGTCTTAGATGAAATTGCTATTCGTAGATTAATAGTTCGACTTTGAATCGGTTGATTTTCTTTAGGAGTTGAAAGTGGAATTGTTTTCATATGTCGAATTCCTTTCGTTTTTCAAAATGCTCTTAAGCTTAGTCTAACGTAATATATTCGTACTGTACTTGAATTAAACCTAAACGTTATTTACCAAATAAAGTTTAGGTTTAATTCCAGCGAAGAAGAATGGAAGGCTTAATGTATTCCTTGTTGCTATATCGTAAAACTGTGGCTCAATGACGTATTGTGGCACGCAAGAGGGAACTCATTAATCTAGCGTGTTCTTTTTTCGAACATTGCCTACATGGTCTTCCAGTATTCAGCTTCTTTCTATAAAACCATAACCTACGCAAGCGTTTACTAGACGCAAGATTTAAATTACACTCCTTAAAATTAGTAACTATATTATGTTATCCTCAATGTGATGTTATGAAAGGGAGCAACAACCTATTTTGGAAACAACTTATCAAGGTAATGTACTTTTAAGGTAAGAATCTATCTGTGTAAAGAAACGTCGAGATAAAAACTCATCGATATAATAACCGCACGAATTACTGACCCCTATATTACAACTACCGATGAAGTATCTTATCTTATCTTATGTGGGGGCCAGTCAGTGCAGACCGGCAACACTTCGACCCAGTGGGATCTTTTGTATCGACACTCTCCCAATAACGACTGCCATAGATGTTCATGGCAGCCGGGACCAACGGCTTAACGTGCTTGCCGAGGCACGGAGCAGGCGATAATTTGTCAATCAATACACACATAATTTCGAAAATTCATATAACTTTCGAAAGTCTGAGGTGCGCGACGTGGGTTCGAACCCGAGACCCTCTGCATTGCACTCTGTTGGTCTCCCCACTGAGCTATCGCTGCTCTACCGATGAAGTAAATATTCAATGAAAATATATCGATGAATCGACTGTCGATGAACGTCGCTGACACCTAGTAAACTCACTACGCAATACTTCACGATGTTTGCGCTTCAAACCAGCTGTTACTATTAGATTCTTACTTTATTCTTTTATATATACTACGTAATAATATTATGCAAAGTAATAACTTAGAGTTTGTTCGTTGTTGTTGGCTTCAGCCAGCAGCAAAACTTTTGATTGGACTACCTAGTTATGGCGTTCTTAGTACTTAACGGTGAAGTAAACGCCTGCCTTGAGTAAGTGAAAACATGATGCTTTGAAAGGAATTCTGTTGGACGATAAAGTGACGATATACATATGTATATGTAAGTATACCTAAAGATTGCACAGTAGGCCGCCACTTGATAGAATTCGATTTGATTCGATTATTGACACTTTACAAAACGTAACCAAGGCCAGGATTCTTCTTACTAATTAGTTGCTAATTTTTAATCTTTGCTGGCCCATAGCAAGACAACCTGGTATTTTAAAAATATTCAATACATCCTGATAAGATATGAGTTTAAATGGAGTTTGTATATAAATAGTCTCATACATTTAGAATCTAAAATTTACTAGGCCAAAGAGAACTAAATGGCTCATGAATATATTATTTTTAAAGTACAAGGTCGAACGAAACTTTTGAATAATTTCGTTCGTACGGAAGCAGATGCGTTCCGAATGTTTAAACTAAAAGCGAAATTGTGTCCGCATATTTGAAAGGTGAGCGATTTTGGATACCTAATAGTGTTTTTTTAATTCCTGCAACAGCCGTTTAGGAAAGACATTCCTCTCGTTTTGACAACAGTATCATTCCATATTCATATATTTATTTCAACTTACATATTTATTTCTAATATAAAAAAATAAAACGATGGCATTAAAAACAAAAGTAAAGATTCTTAGAACTTGAAAATGTAATCAAACGATTCGTTTATTTTAATTAGCCAAAAACAGCGCCACTAAGACATGACATAGCACTATAATAGCGATTTATATTAAATATAGACGTACATACCTACATATATCGACGATCTTGATGATCCCGCGTGACATGAGGTTGCTGTGCCTTAGAACCCAGCTTCAGCATCTGGATCACGAAAATTATAATAAAAATCACTGTAGTAGCACGGTACCTGGAAGCGCACCAAGTTGTTGATAGTAGACTAGCCCTCTACTACGTAAGACATAAAAATATAGTTGGCGAAATATGAATATTATTAACCTCAGCATATCTCTTTGATGTTTTATAACGCGATAGTATTTACAATATTTTTTAATTAAGGTCGGTGTAAATCCTAATCCTAACTAATATTATAAATGCGAAAATGAGTTTGTTTGTTTGTTACCTCTTCACGCCTAAACAACTAAACCGATCATCCTGAAATTTTGCATATACGTTGACAGGTGTACAGAAACGGACATAGGCTACCTTTCATCCTAAAAAATATTACTGTTCCCGAGGAAAACAATAATAACGTTAACGAATCATGATTGAATTATATTATTACAAGCAGAGTACAACCCGAATTGATTGTCAAATTCTAAATTAACGCGAGCGAAGCCGCGGGCAAAAGCCAGTGAACCAATAAATACGATAATTAACCACCAATTCGTATTGAACAATGCATAGATACTATACTACCTACCATATCTTTAAGGCTGTTCTTGAAGGAGAAAATGTATTTAAGTTTAAGTAACACTTGTGCCCAGAGAGTTACAAAGCGTTATATCAAAATTTATATCAGGCACTTAAGTTAAACTTCGTAAAAAGCTTTGATAATTTGCAGATCTTTCTTTTCTTTTACGGATTCACGTCAATTTTAAGATTCTATGCCAATGGGCAATATCCTGTGGATTTGTTTGGCTGTTTCTATAAAAACTGATGTATGTATTTTACTGAATTGACTTAGAGCATTGTCTTATTTTTACGCAAATGTTATACATAGATAATTTTTTATTGCCGTAATGTGTAAGCTTTGGCCACTGCTCATGAACATGGTTAAGTTCTTTGACAGAAGCAACTTTAAGGAAACACATCCAGGCTACTGCTTATCGTAAACCACTAATTTGGCAAACAACCAAACGCTTTGCCTGGTAAGCAGTTACCATAGGCTACGTGAAGGGGACAGGTAGAAGGGGAAATTTATATTCACTTCAGGTCGTGCCAATTCTAAAGACTGCAATAGAAAAATGTCGCTCTCCTACCGGTTGTTAGATAGGCACATCACATTTCATGTTATATGGTGAAGTATTAATAACTTTTTGAGGGGTGAATCTTTCATATAGAGAGCTTCACCCCTTAAAAGGTTCTTGCTTTTTAAGCAGTGACACGTCACTTTATAAGATACCTACATCTAAATAACATTTTGACATCTGCAAGTTGAACTCTATACTACACTGACATCGAATGCTAGGATATGTTGTGCGGGCCAAATGGAAATGCGTCAATAATATTAAAATATGTTACTGACGAGAGGTATCTTAAAACAATACTCTTCATAGATTTCTACCTTCATAAGGATGTGGATAAACATTAGTATATCAACATACTTATGAAGGAACCACCACGTATATAAAATAAAGTTGACCAAGCATCTGTGAAAATTTAGTAGCGCTAATTCGTAAAACTGACACCGTAAAGTACAAATTAAAAAATCAGTCGTACCTTAGACGATAGATGACTGCCACATCGCAAGTAGAGGCATCCGGCCGCCTCCCGAGTTAATTCAGGTTAAGAAAACAACTAATCTAACAAGAGCTCTCGCGGTACATGCATATCAGCACGCTTTAAAATGAAGTGTGCTTAAGTAGAGTTCTACTTAAGTTGGTTATCCAACAGATTTTATGTTAACGATGTTGTCCTAGGCTTTGTGGAGGTAATATCCTACTAAACAGGCTAAATGTGTTTAAATTAATATTCTAAAGCAATATAAAGGGTCGTTTATTTCGTTGGAA
Source organism: Catocala sponsa (assembly GCA_963564715.1). Classification (NCBI taxonomy): domain Eukaryota; kingdom Metazoa; phylum Arthropoda; class Insecta; order Lepidoptera; family Erebidae; genus Catocala; species Catocala sponsa. The sequence continues at coordinate 7,963,343 of OY751337.1, forward strand.
TTTTTTATGGGGCGGTTAAAGGATTCCAGAGATGCTTACAAAATAATTGGATTCGTTATAAGGTGAGCAGGTTTATTAAGCGTTTTGTACGTTATCACATCTTATATTATGTGTCAAATATGAATTTGAGAGATGTGTTATTGGTAGGTTTTTGATGTAGGTATAAGGTAAGTTTAGATATAATTTCATAGCATTTTGTAAAAAAATCGATTTATTACATAAATGATAACAATAATTTCAAATTTAAAACATCTTTTATAAATTATCAATTATTACATATACTTACACTCACGAGCCCAGGGTCACACGATCATACGATTTGCACACGATCCGCCCAATTCTAAGCGGTTGGCGTTGCCTACATTTTTTTTTTAATGATATCGTTCGCACATTGCTGTAAAGTTGCGCGCAATTGGCAAAGATGCTTACCTGATAAAAGCAAGGTCCCTTCTTATTTTGTCTGGAATCTTACTCATCCCAGGAATCTAAGGTAACTTGGCTGCTAGCTTCTGAATAGTGGAAGCGTGTCTTCTGCGTGTTGATGAGTAAAATCACACGTTTAATAAATCGATCATGCTTATACCATACTTCTCTTAAATCCTAACTAATATTATAAAAGCGAAAATGAGTTTGTTTGTTTGTTTGTTACCTTTTCACGCCTAAACCACTGAACCGATCATCCTGAAATTTTGCATATACGTTGTCAAGTGTACACAAACGGACATAGGCTACCTTTCATCCCGAAAAAAATTACTGTTTCCGAGGAAAACAACAATAACGTTCTAATGATAATAGATGGCGCCACGTGTCTTTCTAATCATGATTGAATTATATTATTACAAGCAGAGTACAACGCGAATTGATTGTCAAATTTTAAATTAACGCGAGCGAAGCCGCGGGCAAAGGCTAGTTTTCTTATAACCGAAATTCTATAGAGTATAGATATACTTTTACCTTGTAAGAATATAATCCATAAGACGCTGTACGTGTAGTTGGCATAGGGAGCGCTCTCCCAATGTACTCGACCGCAAACGTAGCTACAAGCAAAACCACAGCCTCCAATTTGAATCCATACAATTCTATTGAACTTGAATACATAAATTAGTTCGAATATTGATATAGAATGGACTTAACCCTCTTGTTATGAATGACTATTGAAACTGAAATAATCTTATACTCACGAGTCTCGTGGTATTTTTTACTATTCGCTCCTAGAAAGTCTTATCATATTTTTAAAAGACAACTGCCCCAATTTCGTGTTCGCCTGTGTTGAGACTTTATTGTATACCAATGATTTATGTATAGACATTAAATTAAATTGAAAATAAGCTACACAAAATAACAATATCTTTCTCAATATAGAAATATTATTATAGAGGGTGGGAAAGACATATAAATTTAAAATATGTAAGTATAATCGCATACTACGGCAAGAATATACAGAATAGTCATGTGAGAGATACATAATATTTTAAATTATGTATCTTTCACACGGCTATAACATATTAATAGTAGATCAAAAGTTTAGAGGGCTTACACAATTTTGTTATCAGCTGTATAGGCTATAAAATATATCACCTCTGGCTACCGAAGCGTCGTCGTAAAGTTATTTTCCACATAGAGATTACTCACGCGATACAAATCTGATGTTGGTACCTTTTCTGGTCTTGCTCCCGGCATTGTACGTTTTATAAAAAATTGAGCGTAAAAGTAAGCTTACTATAGAAATCATAATAAACACTTCAAAGGTACCGTGTTATATTATAGTTTTCATGACTGTCATATTGCCTACATACCTGGGAAAACGTACATTTGCTACATCCTTTAAGTATATCCTTCAAAGAATACGTTAAGATACCTTTGCCCTAGAGAGATATTTACAGGCGAGATGCAATGTTATGTAATCCCTTCGCAATCTACCGGATGCGACTCTACATTTAGGCCTACAATAGCGCCACTGTGTTATTTTCTTGTGAAATATCTAATTGTAACATTTTGCCTAATATAGGATTCAAACCTGGGATAGCTGACATTGACATGAGCGAGAACATTAGTAGTTGGCGTCTGGAAGGTTTCAATAATATTATTTTTTATTATATTTGAGTTCGACGTATTTACTATCAATCCTATCCAGGCAAAAATATGCTTAAGCCTTGACTTCTTTAGGGATAATTAACAGTCAGTACTCTACAAAATTTAATTGTTATAGTGTTATGGTCTGATAGGTAAGACAAATATTGTATTAACTTCACATAATTATATTAAATAAAGTGATTAGATGCGTAAAATGAACATGTTGTTCACATACCATTATATTTTTTTTACTATGACAACTAGAAGTGAAGACTTGTAATTAGCTGTAAAATTACTACATCTATTGCCATACTGATGTGATAGCTGTAAGTCTTCTATAATAAATAAATAAAAATTCTCAAAATTAGACCACATTTGCAGCGTTTAGTTTTTGTTGTTTTTGCTATGTACACGTTGAACTTATAAAATCAAAGAACAGTCTACGGTACAGTAAAGATCGTTAATATGTTAACATGCCAAACTCCAGAGAAAAATAAACTCATTATATAATAATAATAAAATTTATTCGGCTAAAAAAGAGTACATGGATTTAAATCAACTTCAAATTAAATCTTAATATCTAACAATATTTCAATGCCTTAATTAACTAGTAACCAAAATAATAATTATAGTAATCTGTTATGGCAAGAAAGGATAATTAAATATCTTTAAATTATTATAAGCTACTTACCTGAACTAGGTTACATATAATAATAATAATAATATAATAATAATCATTTATTTGCACAGAAAATAGGTACATGAAATATTGATGATAAAATTATTTTTGTTGTTCCTTGTACAATCTGCCTTACGTTAGGCATGCAAACATTAAGAAATAAAATTAAAATAAATGTAGAACAAATAAAAAAATAAAACCAATAAAAAGAAAAAAACATGCTGCGTACAATACAATTTGAAGAAATGATAGTAAGAAATAATAAAAAATAAAATTATTATACATCAAAATTTAAAAATAATGTTATTAAAACCATCATAATCAATGTCAATTAAATATTATCATTTAAAAAATCATCAATAGAGTAATAGCATTTTGTAATTAATAGTCCTGTTAGTTTATTTTTGAATAATTGGATTGTTTCATTTTTAATAGTATCAGGAATTTTATTATATATAACTGGGCCCATGCCAAACACATTTTTCCTTAGTAATGCAGTATTATAGCCACCTGTATGCAACATATTCTTGTATTGATTTCTGATAGGGCCTTTTCTAGTTGCCGATATTGATACGAAGTTATGTATATTAAGCTTCACAAAAACTGACATTTCAAATTTATACATTGATGGAAACGTTAACAATTTTAGGGACTTAAACATAGGTACACAACTGTCAGTCATTTTTAGACCGCACATTGACCTTATACATCGCTTTTGTGCCTTAAATACGTGTTCTCTTAAACTACAATTACCCCAAAAAACTATACCAAATCGTAAGATTGATGCTACTAAACCGTGGTAGGCTGTTAATATTGTGGCTGTGTTAACTTTTTTTGATAGGTTGAAGAGGACATACGCGGCAGTGCTCAGTTTTTTACAAACCTCTTCAGCTTGAGGTTTCCACGTTAACTGACTGTCTATCAATATGCCTAGGAATTTTGTCACATGTATTTGATAAATTTTTTGTTTGTTATATTCTATGGATAATTTTTTTACCGACGTCCTTTGATAAAAATGCATAATATTTGTTTTTGATAAATTAATGATCAGATTATTCATGTTAAGCCAATGTATTATATCCTTAAGGGTACGATTTATGTCATATTCATATTCTTCGACTTGATTACATTTTATAATTGCGGTGGAGTCGTCAGCAAATAAGACCATTGGGTACTGAATATAGCGTGGCAAATCATTAATATACACCAAGAATAGAAGTGGGCCTAGCACACTACCCTGTGGTACGCCGTATTTGGTAATTCTATTTTCAGATATATATTTTATTTCACGTCTAGTTTTAATGCATATTCTAGTGATTTCTGTATGTTGGTTACGGTCACTAAGATAGGATTTTAAAAGATTTAATACATTTCCTCTGATACCATATACGGAGAGTTTATGAAGTAGTGTTTTATGATTGACGCAATCAAAGGCTTTGGTCATATCAGTATAGATGGCACGTATAGGTATTCTATTATCTACTTGTTTCATGATTATACTGAGTAGTTCAAATATAGCTGTATTTATGCCCCTGTTTTTCCTGAACCCCATCTGCTCGTTACACAAAATATTAAACTTTATTATTTATGATTGAATCATAAATATTTTTTTCTATTACTTTAGAAAATACGGGTATCAAGGCTATGGGTCTATAATTTGTTAAATTGGTTTTCTCGTTTTTCTTAAAAAGAGGTTTTACGATTGCTGTCTTTAATGCATCTGCAAATACGCCAGAGGACATACACAAGTTTATTATATGGCTAAAATGTACTGCAATGCAATCAGACACAAATTTTAGGACTCTTGTGGCTATGCCATCGTAACCAACACTATTCTTATTTTTTAGACATTTTATTGCTGTCATTACGTCTTGCGGCAACACTGGTAACATAAACATTGTATGAGGGTTGCAAGTCAAACTAGTTGTTTCAGTCCGCACTATAGTATTATTTTTTATTTGGTCAATAAAGTGGTTATTAAAAGCATTAGCTATTTTTTTCGGGTCGCTTATGATCTGATCTTTCAGCATTATTTCAGAAATAGGTTCATTACACCGAGTTTTATTATTAATGATTTGCCATGATGCCTTTGATTTGTTACTGGAGGTGTTAATGAAATAGTTATTTTGAACCATTTGGGTTAATCTTATTATTTTCCGGAGCCTTTGTGAATAATTCTTAAAATAAATTTTATTTTCGTTTGACCTATTAATCCTATATTTCCATAATAAATGTCGCTGCCTTCTACTACAAATACGTATGCCACGTGATATCCATTTAACTTTTTTATGAGGGTTTATAGTGACCAGCTTGTAGGGAAAACAAAGGTCATATAGCAAACGAAAATGTTCAAGAAAGTAGTCATATGCCATATTGGCATCTTCAGTATTGTATATGAATGAAAAAGAAAGACATTGAAGATATTTTTTAAACATTACTAAATTTTCCGATGATATGTCACGTTTTTTTATGCGCCAGGTGGTTATTCTCAAGGTTTTGCAAACCTTGACCTCTAATATTTGCGCGGTATGGTCAGATAATGCAAAATCAATTACTTCACTCTTACATTTTAGTTGGTAGCTACGTGCAAAGTTGTCTAAGCAGCTATTGCTACATAGTCTAGTAGGCTGTTGCAATTCCAATTTGAGATTGTAGCTTAAAAGGAGGCATTTGAAATCAAGTGTCACATTATTGTTTTTTAAAGTATCTATGTTAAAGTCCCCGCATACAATTATTCTTTTATTGGACCTATTAGAACACAGTGCCTTTAAAATCATATTCAGGTTTTCAAAAAATATGTTATAGTTAGTTGCCCCCGGCGGCCTGTATATACAAATAATAATGAACCTTTGAGTAATTAGTTCTATACCACAACATTCGATTGCGTTTGTTATAGAATAACGAGAAATATCCACTAGTTCTTTATATTCAAAGTTAGTCTTGACCAAAATACACGCACGCACCTCCACGTTTTTTTGCCTTTCTTGCGTAACAGGCGGCCAGCTTGTAGGGTGGTATGTTAATAAGTCTTTCATGTCCAAGCATCACAAAATGTTCGGTTATGCAGATAATGTCTATATCTTTTTTGTTCTTTGATAGTTCTTCAATGTGAACACTTAGTATGTCTGATTTGTTAAGGAGGCCAGCAATATTTTGGTGTAGGATTTTAATGCTGTCAAAGACGAAAAAACTCAGAGTTTGCCAGTGGTTTTGTTTCATTATGATCTTGTAGTGTTTCAAAAGATGTTATATTCTGATCGATGTAGTCATAACAATATTCACAAACTAAGGTTTTCAAGTTTTTAAATACATTTCGCATTCCGTTGTTATTGAGGCGGCCAGTGCGGTACGAGAACATATTATAATCATATGATAAATCCAAATTCGAATCCAAAAGCTCAGCATAATAGTGCGTTTGATTGTCTAAATATAACATATTGCTAAACGTTTCAATCCTCCAATTAAATATAATAGAGTTATGTCTGTAGGTAGGTAGACATAATATTATGTTCGTGTGATTTATTTTACTTAATGTTTCTCTTATTTGAACAACCAGACTATAGTAGTTCTTTGTTATGCGAAAATCCTCTTCTCCAATCAAAACAAAGCAGAAGTCTCCTTGATTATAGTTTGCCAGTTTCAGATGTATATCTTTAATTAAGTTTGTTATGCCGCAGTTTGGTGAGAGATAATGACATAGCTCATAATTATAAAAAAAGTCTTCAGCTATCGGTAGTATTTTATTCTTCTTATTACTACTTACAGTGCATATTTTATTCTTTTCAGTTATATTTTTTTCTGGTTCCTGGGTTGTCGAATAAGAAGGTAAGCAAGATGTATCGTTTAATGGTATCACTGGAGTACAAGAGGCATTATTTTGTTTATCTGTTTTACAGATTTTTGGAGTTGATTGATTTTTAGATCTTTTCCTTGGAGTAGTAATTTCGCTAGTTAATATTTTTGTAGCTTTTTTTACCATATCATGTTTTGTATTAATGTTCTTGATATCTTCTTTTAGCTTCGTATTTTCTAGTGATAAATTATCTATTTCACGGTGAGCTGCATTTAATTGTAATTTTAGCTCATTTATATCGTTTTTAAGTTGAAGTATTTGAGTGTCATCCTCGTCATCAGATATGTTAGGCAAGCTGTTGGTAGTGCCATCTAGTGTCAAATTGTTGTCATTTTGACACTAGATGGCACTACCAACAGCTTACCTTATTAGTTTAAACTTTTGAAGACCAGATTTGCAACTTATTATCAAACTCGACTGTACATTATTCTTCTGTGCACTATACAAATATTGACGTTTATTTCTTACTACTAAATAGAAAACGAAACATATAAAAATTGATCCCATAAAATTTAATAATGAACATAATAATAATTAAACCGTAAAATAAATGAAATGATTACTTGTTTATTGTCTAATCTAGCGAAGTAACGACCCCGGCTGTTGAAGTCAATACGGAACGTTTTACTACGCGCCATTGTGAAGGGACATTAACATTTACGATTCGTACGTCACGATTTATTTTACTTCGTTCTGATGGTCACTTGAAGAAAGTGGGTATGATGGTTGGTACGGGAAATGAAGAACTGATTAGTTTGACCTTAGTATACCTATACGTCGCTGAATCAGCTGTTTCACAAGACAACTCTGTTATGTTAAGCAATTTGCGACATATGTATACAAAAATGCACATAGATATAGCGCGCACATCAAGCGTGGACTAGTCACAGATCGTGGTGATCTTTTGCGGCTGTGCTCTAAAAGAAACGCTATTTTTAACATTAATATGTTTCTAAAATCGTTATCAATATATTATACATCCAGTATAGTGCATGAAAAACGTTAGTCCCTTGCGTTTAGATGCAAATGATAATACATTGTTTTTTGGCTATATTTAGATAAGTATATTAGAATCCTTAGGCGATAATCACACGGTACCGCGTAACTCCGCGGAGGGAAATGGCAGTAAAGCGGATTTTGTAGCGGTGCGGTAAGGCGGTTTACGCGCCTGTCCGCGCGGATGGATTTAAAACGGTTTTGACCAGTTTGATCATTTTTAAATTGCAACACGTCATGCACCAACGATGATCCGCGCGGTTATGCGGCGTCCCGTGTGTAAGGCGCCGCTCCTCCGCGCGGACGGCAGCGCGGAGGGGCGGTGGCGGTGAGAGCACCGCTCGATCGCGCGGTCGGGCGGTCTGCCTGTGTTAGGCATCAAAGGATTTAGTATAGGTCAATGCGACATGAGGTCCGCTTCACCGCCTGTGCCGTGTGTTAATCGCCTTACAATGTTCACACCTGCACTTGACTACTCATGGTTCATGGTTGAACACCTACGCGATGTCTATGTAGTACATTAGGTATTTTTTTAATAAACGTATTGAAATTACAATAAATAATTTTTTATATGACCGCATGGCATCTAGTGTCATATAATTGTGGTGGAGCGTGTACTTGGCCTGTGATATTGACATACATATATCAGGAAATCCAGGAGTCTGTAAATGTGCGCGGTAGGATTATTGCTAATTTAGTATGATACCTTTGCTTACAGCGGTGCACCTAATGTAAACGCATCAGGTGTACGGACGACGGCTTCTCTCGCGCCAGCGACAATAAAAATAAATTAGTAGTAGATTGTGTTACACAGCTATTATCGTCGTTGCTACGCAATACTGGATCAATTAGCTAACCGTTGAAAATGCTGTATGATAGTTATTACTACACACATTCCGCTCGTATTATAACTGTAGTAAGAGTAGTATAAGTGTCGTACATTACAGTGTAGTAGTAGCTGAAGACAGGGCGCTATGGCGCTCTTTAAGGGAAGGCTATGTTCAGCAGTGGACTATTATAGCCTGATGATGTATGTATGATGTAAGAGTAGCATCCTAACTAATATTATAAATGCGAAAATGAGTGTGTATGTTTGTTTGTTTGTTACGCTTTCACGCCTTAACTACTCAACCGATCAACATGAAATTTTGCATACACGTTGTCAGGGGTACAGAATAGGACATAGGGTACCTTTCATCCAGAAAAAATAACTGTTGCAAACCTAACCTAACCTAACCTACATTTACGCGAGCGAAGCCGCGGGTGAAAACTAGTAGTATAATAAAAATACATTTTGGTCACCCTAATTTATAATGCGAATGTGTGTTTGTTTGTTTGTTCGTATGTTTGTTTGTTTGTTAAGCTTTCACGCCTTAACTACTCGACCGATCACCATGAAATTCATTCAATTCAATTAATCGCATACACGTTGCCAGGAGAACAGAAAAGAACATATTATGGTACCTACATCCAGAAAAAAATACTTACTAATTACTAACCTATATATTATATTTATATTTATGCGAGAACAATTGCAGGCAAGTAAATAATATTATTTAATAATTAAGACATTTGCAAAGTAAAACATATTATATTGTAGTTATTACTTCATCTATTCCGTATTTTAACGGATTAACAACATTTACCAGAAATAAAAATAGTAGATACCTAAAGATTAGAATAATCTTCCATTAAAATATCGATGAAACTGCGTCGTTATAACTTGGGCTTGATAGTTATAGCTGTTGTAAAATACTTGACGAAAAGGGTCACATATGCAAATTACCACACTCATAAATTATATGAAAAATATTACCTACTGCAGCATAATGAGTATGAGGAAATTGGCTTCAATGGACAGTTGTAGAAACTCAAGTATGGCGTGTGATTCTGTTTAATTTAATTAACCATCTCAATGGGACGCTACGGATGAACTTGACCAACTGCCCACATAAAGTATTTTTGTACACTGTCGGACAAACAAAAGAGCACGTCATGATTTGTCGTTTGAATGCAGTGAAGCGATTTCGCTTTGTTTCGTTTGTATCGCGATTTGATTTGCATGACTCGACATTTTTTAGCAGTGGAATATTAATGAACATAGTACATTTATTTCTCCAACAGTATTTTGTAGTATTTGAATATACGTACTATCGTAGTGGACAACGGAGAGTACTTCGGTATGTTATGAATTTTCTTTAATTACATTATTACTCGTACCTTTGTTAGCTTCGGTCAGTTAATTGAGTTAAAGTCAAACTATTACTTTAGTCACCTAGGATCCATAGTAACAGACGGTGAACTTTATTTAAATCTGGCAGTATATGAGGCTACAAATTTATTTTCGCAAAATTTGTTAATTTAGAAGTTCAACAAATGTAAATAGCTGTGAGACATTGTTTTGTCTGTTAGTAGACAACTTGACAGTAATCCACTAACTTGACTGTCTTTTAGTAAGTGACGTGACTGCACTACAGGATAGCCAAGTGTTTGTTTGTTAGTCGCCAATAATCGTTGACTAATCTTTTCATCACATACTTAGTGATTACCTTGATACCTACCTCGTAACCACACCAGTGTAGACTAGAATTTAGATAGTGAGTTGACTGACTTCACTAGTTGGCGCCATCTTGATGCCATATTTTTATAATTGGTCATTTAGCTTTATCTATATAGATATGTGCCGACTGATCGGTTAGTCTTTGCCTTTATTGATAACTGCCAAATTAGTTATTAATCTTAGTTTTCGATGGTGGTTGTCAACTTGACTAATAGCCACCGATTACTTACCGATAGACCCAGATTTGACTACTAGCTTCCAATTAAAAGTTACGTTTCGAGTTAAATAATACAATCGTAATATACCTCACATTAAAAGTTTACGATTTATTCATGGAGCCATTAAACGTAGCATAGACAATACCCAAGCTACAAATTTATTTGCGAATTCATAATGGTAAATATTTTAACGTTTCATGGCAAAAGTAGATTTAAACACTTTCATTTGAAGTTTGAAAACAAAAGCATTGTAATCCCAGCTTGATTCATGATAACGTCAACTTTGACAGAACAAAGACGGCAATATAATACGAAGCGAGGCTTTGATTGGCGATAATTACTAAAGAAATTGTATGGTTAATTGAACCGAAAGATAGCTGATGGGTTTGATATATAGATATCCGTTCCAATCGACGTGACGTTTGTACTTATAAATTGGATTACGAATCCGAAATTTACTTTTGCCGAAACATATGAAGTTAATAAACTGCCTGTCGATTTCTTTCTTTTGAAAATAAAAATTTGTTTATCTTTCACCTTTATACCACCTTGTAATTAACGCTCTTTGTACGTTTATCCATATCGCATAAAGATTTGTTTTCTTATTATAATAGGAGTTGAAATGAAAATAACTTATCTGATTAATGTGGATCGTTTAATATGGTATCGAAATCACTTTATATTTATACTTTTACGTAAATCACCATGTACCATTGGCCAGCCACGAGATAACACCAAGTGTAAAAAAGAAAGAAAGTTTTAAACACATTTTCATTCGGCCGGTGCCTTATCTCGGCCTCAAGTGCAGAGCCGAAAAACACGATTGACACTAGGGCGATGTTGGCATGCGTGTAAGAGAGATTAATTAGCATTCTTCATAGCCGGTTGATAATTAAGTTTTGGACAAGTGTGGGCGGACCCTTAGGCTTCTTTCGACTTTCATGTTTTTGTTTTTAAGGAAAATGTTGTAGAGGGTCTTGTTGAGCTCGAGATAATGCGCTGTCATAGAAACGAATCTTTTCTTTTGTTGTTTTTTAAAGGTTCGCAGATTACGCTTATCATTGGTAGAAGTAAAATGCCGTTTAATTATCATTTGCTTCCTTAAAAGCTTATTCAGGTAACATTTTGGGCTTATACGAGAATAGATACAGACGAGATATAATAATGTTATGGATATGTTATTTAGGTCATTTAACACATACTTTCGTTATATAAAATTAAATCGGGTCTTGAAAATGTTTGCCAAACGATATCACGTCGTAAACATGTATATCGATATCGAAGTAATAACGGTATATGAGATTAGAAACGAGATGTGTTTTCTTAAATTTAGAAAGAATTAGTCACGACTGTTAGCATTCCTATCCTATACGTGCCTAAAAAATATAAAAAGTAGAACTTCTACAATTTATTATACATAATATTGACTCTGTCTTGTGGAGGTAATGAAGGTCAATGTCAGAAACGATTCAATCAATTTCGTTTTTTCTAAGTAGTGTAACCATATGTCTATAGAAACAATGTGTGACGTTTTTATAACATCCCGTAATATTATCAGTCCATCATTAATTCTGTCTAATTAAGTATTACAACTATAATACAAGCTTATATAATCACTAGAATCTATTAATAATTCAAATCTCTAAGCCTCTTCATATCTTTGTTATGATTGTAAATATTGCATCTGTTTACCTTATATTTGTTGATAGAAATTAAAACAAATCAGAAGACTGTCGTATGGACAGTCGTATCTACTGTAGAAAGTATTAGTCGCGTACATTTTTAATTGATAAGTACTGAGAATCGACCAACTTAGTTTTAATTTAACTTCGCATCGCTTCACTTCATTTGCATGAACTTAATTTTCTAAATGTCATTGTCATTGCTACCGAGTAGTTTTAGTTTCCCTCGAAGCCTTAAAATGAGTATGACAAGCATCTTGATGTACTTGAAGGTTCTCCTTAGAATAACTACGCTAATGATTTACATTATGTTTCTATATTAACTTAATATTATAAATGCGAATGTGAGTATTTTGAAGTTTATGGATTTTTGCCGCTCCCTTAATCAGAAAACCTATATCGAGAGCGTCATTAAGCAAGCTTCGCGAAAACTCGGAGTTCTGAACAGGGTGAGGCGGTTCTTCACGCCTGGGCAACTGTGCCTATTATATAAGGCACAAGTGCGCCCTTGCGTGGAGTACTGTTCTCATCTTTGGGATGGCTCCGCGCAGTACTTGCTGGACGCTCTCGACCGGTTACAGCGGCGGGCTGTCCGTATCATCGGAGATCCAGAGGTCACGAGTTCACTGGAACCTCTGCAACTCCGTAGGGACATTGCCTCATTGGCATGTTTCTACAGAATATACCACGGGGAGTGCTCTGAAGAGTTATTCCACCTTATCCCGCCCTCCCCTTTCCTATCCAGAACAACACGTGCTGGGCTCAGATGCCATCCTTACACGGTAGAGTCGATTAGAGCGCGTACCAAAAAGTTTGGGTCCTCATATCTCTGCCGAACGACCAAGGCATGGAATTCTCTGCCAAGGCACGTGTTTCCTTCTTCCTTCAATCCTGGGTTCTTTAAGCGGGGCGTGAAAAAGCATCTTCTCAGGCCGTCAAAGTAGAGACCTCAACATCGCCTCGGCTACTGTGGGGGCGATGTGGAGGCCACTGCTCTTAGACCGCACGACTGCTTACCATCAGGTGGAGTGTGGTCATTTTGACGAGAAAAAAAAAAAAAAAAAAAAAAAAAAAATGAAAACTTCTTTAGCGGCGTTGTGAACTTTTTTATGATGCGTAAAAAATGTTAAACTCGCGTAAGGACACGTGACCTGATCGAAAATTCGTAAGACGGAGAAAGAATTGTCATGTTTGTGTACGATAGCGCAATAAATGAATATTGTATTTTACCACATAAATGATAGTACTTTTATACTGATAATTAAAGCAATTCGTGCAAAATTATTCCCTAACCATTCCAAAATATAAAAAATGCACAACAAAAATAAACAATATTCAAGTTTTCACTTCTGCCGGCACTCCCGGAGTGCAACCCGTTGATTTTTTTGTTACGCATTCACGCCTGAACTATTTGACCGATCATTATGAAATTTACGTCGTCGGGGGTACAAGAAGGACATAGAGTACTTTTCAACCAGAAAAAATACTGTTGTGTTCTCTTTTTTCTGTTCCCAAGCGAGCGAAGCTGCGGGCAAAGGTTTATAAATTAAGATGGCTTAGTATGGCACGTTTAAGTGGCTATTCTCACTAATATCAGAATTGTTAATGTCTGTGAAGATGTTCGGCTGTTTGTTATTCAATCGTTGAACTGATTTGATCCTCGCTGGTTTCAGCATGAATGGGCCGTATCGACCGGGGTAGTACTACCCTCTCACAGAAAACCGGCGTGAAGTAACGGTACCCGTACTGTTGCGTTTCGTATCGGTGAGTGAGAGAGCCGGAGGCCCAGTTACCCCGATCCTTTTTGTATCCTTTCCTTTGTCCTTTCTCTCCTTCATTCCTTTTTAAAGGGTTGGCAACGCAGTTGTAACTCCTTTGGGGTTGCGGGTGTCCATGGGCGGCGGTAATCACTTACCATTAGGCGATCCGTCCGCTAGTTTGCCCCATATGCGACAATTTTTATTTTTTTATATTGACTATAATAATATAAATGGTATAGTGGTTTAAGTAGTGGCCTTGCTACTGCCATTACGTTGAGTGTTGTCGTGTTAATCCTCGCACGGGTCAATGACATCAACATCCACAAATTGTTGTTCTAAATCTGAGTGTGGTTTGTGTCCGTATTTTTAAGTTTGTAACGTCCCCTGCGGCACATGATTTATATCAAGTGCGAGAATTGTCTATTGAAAATAGAAATTAAAATTAAATATGGATAACTAAGTCGGCCTCGATGGCGTAGTGGTTAGTGTAACTGATTGCCACGCCTGAGGTCGCGGGTTCGATTCCCGCACAAGTCAAACATTTGTGTGCATGAACATGGATGTTTGTCTTGGTCTGGGTGTTTCTATGTATAATATGTACATATTATCAAAAAAAAATAGTATATATGTATGTTTATCCATTGTCTAGTACTCATAGTACAAGCTCTGCTTAGTTTGGGCTAGATGGTGTTGTGTGTATGTGGTAGAATATTATTATTATTATAACTGTTAAATTATTAGCAGGCCTATGCTTTTAGGAGAGTGCAGTCATGTCAGGATCAAGGACGATTAAATATTTTAAGATCATTTCCTATAACTAGTACCTTCATTTATCTGTTTTAAACATCTATCACCAGGTGTCTATATAATAGGTATAGGTGTTTATATAATAGGTATCCATTTGCAGGTGAGAATGTATATTGTTACCTGCAAATGTCACCTATAAATAACTATTTGTAAAATTCCTACCAGACACAAGATTTATTCCAAGAACAGGATTTGTCTTCTTTCACCAAAAATAACAATATCTACATTAATATATTCTAAAACCACGTGTCTATATAATAGGTATAGTTACACGTTCTCACCTGCAAATTAATTGCCGAAGCTATTTTACCACTAACCTCGAACATAAATATTATCCAAGATCTGAACAGCCATTTTATTCCGCCGTGCGAGTACATACAATTCTCTATAAACAACAAGATTAGTAACAATCTAAAAACGGTTCGCGATCACAACCGCAACACAATCAATAAATCAAAATAATGATTACCACCCAAATTTAAAATGCGATAGGCAGCAAGATTTTCTAAGAGAAAGTGAATGATTTTGTAGTGAATACCTTCAAACTGGTTATGTGTAATGGGATCGCAATTTTTACGATACCAACTATTGATTACGACGTGTTGGCACGTTGGACATGATTAGTAGGTTCAGAACGTTTATCGCTCATAAACATTTAGCCTTATTTAAGCCATAATCGAAATTTGTAATTTATTAAACGTGAAGATGATATTAATACCGTGGAAACTTTTTCTTCTTGTAATTGAAACTTGAAATTTTCGAATCTCTTAATAACGTAATACCTACAAGTAATTTTATGACTGTTAAATTTCGTAACGATTGAAAGTAAAACGTGTGAATCCTTTATCAATTTACAGAAAATGTTAAGATGAGAAAAATCTTTCACTAATAAACTGTTAAACAAGATTTTTTTAATGGTAATCTGTAGAAATGTTAAATGGACTCAACTCTCTTTTATTTGTAGGACATGAACGCTAAAGTTTTGCGAGCTCTAGTTTATACTGAATATAATATTTCACGTAAACAACGTAGCGAGCAGTTTGTGGTCAGCTAGTAACTAATGTGTTATACTATTAACATAAAAAGTGTTACAACAGGCCTACCGAACACTAAACGCTGCATGTTTAAGACAAACTATTTTGTCAAATGTCGACTAGACGACTATAAAACTAGTATTCATGAATGTTAAAGTCATATCAATAAATCTTTTATCAACCTCGATATATCTATGCCGTTGACAAAACTGTATCCTTAGAACTAGTTCTCAGATAAGCAACTCAAGGCTGATCACTAATCTCGGAGATAGCAAGAACATTTCTCCTTAAAGTTCTATAACTTTATTAGCTATTGAGCTTGAGCTTACTCTAGGCGTATAACTTTGAGTGCTTTCGTTACCGGAACGATTCAATGAAGTATTACTATCAGACTACATAGTTTACATGATAAAATGGTAATGACGTGGCAAATAAAATATATATTATGTGAAAATCTAAGTATTTACATTAATCAATAGCGACTTTCAAAATAACAGAAAATTCGTTCGTGGCTGTCTTTGCAAAAAAATCAACGGATTGCATTACGGGAGTGCCGGCAGAAATGAAAACTTGAATATTAACGTTGTGCATTTTTGATATTTTGGAATGGTTAGGGAATAATTTTGCACGAATTGCTTTAATTATCAGTATAAAAGTACTATCATTTATGTGGTAAAATACAATATTCATTTATTGCGCTATCGTACACAAACATGACAATTCTCCCTCCGTCTTACGAATTTTCGATCAGGTCACGTGTCCTGACGCGAGTTTGACAATTCTCCCTCCGTCTTACTAATTTTTAGATCAGGTCACGGGTCCTAACGCGAGTTTAACCTTTTTTACCCATCACAAAAAAAGTGCACAACGCCGCTAAAGAAGTTTTCACTTCAAAAAAGTTGTTGCACTGTCAACGCAGAAAAAAAACATCTCTTTAGTAACCCAAGTTTAAGATGCTTTAGATAATTCTGTACATGGCATCATTATGATCTTACTATTGGTTAGCTTGGGGGGGTTTGTGTTTATGCTTTAATAGTTGCATTGCCTAGCTTGCTTTTTCTGCTTTCTAGCTTCACTGGATTGGCTGCTTGTTTAGTATAGATGCAAACCTACTTTACTCGACTCTTCAAGACGAGTAAGGTGCAATGGTCTTAGGGGAGAGCGCAACAGTCGTGTAGATCCCTAAGACAAGTCTGGTGGGGTATCCTTCACGTTGTTTGTTCCCTGTTATTGGTCTAGTTCCCTCTGAAATAGACGTAACTAAAACCACCAGACGACCACTGCCTGGGATGGAGAGGTCATGTTCCGGCGGGTTCATCGTCGAACGACAGACGATGGATAGTAATGACCTCCCGCGTGTTTGTGCCGTGCGCGGGGACCCGTACGGAGGGATGAAGGAGTCCTGGGGGTTGAGTGGTGATGTGGCGATAATGGTGCCGCTGATCTGCAACACGCCCCTTTGGTCTGGATTTCCTCTCACACGGGAGGTTGTAGTCTAGCCAGCTGCGATCAATCGGCTGAGGTGTCTGCTCATGCGGCCGCCAAGCGAGTGTCCTTGGGTGAAGAGGTCTCCAGCCGGCAGTGCTCGTTTCCCACCTCAGTGGTTTGGGGTGGAGCGACTTGTGCTGTTCGTCTCGGGGACAGCTCACTCGGGGGCGCTATACCTTGCTGGTAGCCCTGGTGCCTGAACAAGGCATCCCCAACGTTGCGGACTCCATGGCGGGTGGGGAGTCAGCAGGTGAATTAAATGATAGACCAAATGGACTCTGTCAAAACCAAAACCAAAGGCTTGACCGATAAGGGCGAGCAATTAAGGACCTCTGGACCCTTAGGGGGAGAGGTTAAGGTGGGTGTGGGAGCTGCATGTGGGAGCACCTACACACCTAGGCGACATGGTCGTGATGGCCCTAGTGGCCGTCCGAACGTGAGCCGAGGGAGTGGTGCTCACCCGGGCAGTTCAAAGGTATGGAGAGGGGGTAACCCTGGAAAGGGTACCCAATGCAAAGGGCGTGGCAGCTCCGGAGGGGGTCAGTTGCGCAAAGAATACCCGAAGGGGGATCTTAGCGCAGCACCCTCGGGGAGTGGCTGTCAGCCATCAAGTCTCGGGGAGGCTAGCAAGGAGCAGTCGGGCGAGGCACACCCTACGGGTGAGCCAAACTCGGCTGCACACTCTGCAAGCCATACCCAGAGTAGGAAGAGGCGCAGCGGGTGTGCCAAACGCAAGCGGCGTGAGCTGCAGCGGCAGTTAGCACTGGCACCTGGTGCAGCCCCTTCTAAAAGGGTTAGGGAAGTGAGCGACGACACCGTTGCTCAGGTCGGTGATAGCAAGCGGGCCAAGACCCAAGGTGACTCCTACAGGGAGGCGCTGACGGGAGTCAAGATGGCAGTTGTCGCTGACAACTTCCCTGATGCTCTATTAGCTGCAGAGCAGGTGGAGCCTATACGGGTGGCCATTTGGGACCTGTTAGAGGCCACGCCGGATCCTCTGCCGGCTATTAGCGTAGGTGCACTGCTCGGAGGAGCTCTGCACATTACATGTGAGGGAGTGGGAGCTGCAGAGTGGCTTCGCGGTCTAGACGGAAAAACCGTTGGGAGCGTGAAGCTCAAAGTGGTCAGCGCCAAGGAGCTTCCAAGGCCAATCAAAATGGCCTGGAAGACCAGGAATACCTGGTGCCTAGATGCTTCCAGGGTGCTGACCATGCTGCAGCGCCTCAATCCCTCCCTAAGGACCTGCGAGTGGAAGGTGCTGGGCACGCAGGTTGAAGAGACGCATACCAGGCGTATCATCCTGGTGGACAGCGTCTCAGCCGCGGTCATCAAGGCAGGCGGCTTCTCTCTCCAAGCTGGCATGGACAAGAGCACATTCAAGATCCTCGAGGATCTGAATGTGCCAGTCGGTGCCGGCGTGGGGGGAGGAGGTCCCTGCTTTGTTTGGAATCGCGGGTAAAGGACGGGGAGGAGCCCGTAAATCCTGTGGTTGAGTCAGGCACGGCTCTCCGCACCTCTTCGCCTTGCGCATCGCCGAAGACTGATGACATAATCGGTCATATTGATGACATGAATCTGTCATCGTCGCCGGATGCTGCGGAGGCGATGTTGGAAGAGGAGAGCAGGGGGGGCGGCCAGTAGTGGCTACCACCGAAGGCGCTACCATATAGGCAGACCGTATGGCGGGACTAAGGTGCGTACAAATAAATCTTCATCACTGCATCGGGGCGATGGCTGTTTTGGCCCGCCACCTGCGGATGGGTGAATATGACATTGCCCTGATTCAGGAACCTTATGTTAAAGGGGGAAAAATTAGAGGCTTGGGTGGGACGGGAGGTGTAATTTTTTATAACTGTCTCACTAATGATATGAGGACATGTGTATATGTCAGAAATGGCATAAACGCAATGCCCTTATATAATTTCTGTTCTAGGGATCTTACGACAGTTAAGATTGATGTGCGAGGGAGCGGAGGGCGGGATACTGTAATCCTGACCTCTGCATACTTCGACTATATGGACAAGGAAACTGTATCTAGACAGATAAAGAACCTTGTTGAATATGGCAGCCGGGAGAACCTGGACATGATCTTGGGGTGCGATGCCAACGCACACCACACAGTCTGGGGGAGCACGGATATGAATGTAAGAGGGGAAAAACTACTGGAGTATGTGGTAAGTACCTCTTTACAAATTCTGAATAAAGGAAACAGGCCAACGTTCGCTGACTGTAGGCGAGCAGAGGTAATTGACATCACGTTAGCCTCCAACAGGGCTAGCACTAAGTTTGTCGAGTGGCATGTGTCTGATGAAATTACCTTGTCAGATCATAACTACATATGCTTTAGGTACAGGACGCTGGTTCTAGCTCCTTCAGTACGTAGAAGGAATCCCAGAAATACGGACTGGAACTCCTTTAGGAGTGACCTCAGGGTAGATTTGGAGGATTCTAAGGGTAAGCTCAACTCTATATTAGACATCGAGTTTACAGCAGACGAATTGGTCCAGACTGTATATACGGCCTGGACAAGTAATTGCCCTGAGAGGGAAATTAAGCCCAAGAGGGTACCGTGGTGGACGCCAGAGTTGGTCAAGCTGCGGCTAGAAGCCAGACGAGCGTTTAACAATGCTAGGACCAGTAGGGACTACAGCGGTTACGCTCGTTGTTTGACCAACTACAACAAAGCTGTGCGGAAAGCCAAACGGAAGGCTTGGAGAGCACACTGTGAAAACATCAGTACGATTCCTGAAGGAATGAGGCTCTCCAAAGCTTTATCGACTGTCAGAGCACACCCATTGACAACCATTAAGGATGTCAATGGGCAGCGAACAGGGTCTGGTAAGGAGACATTAGCAATGATGCTAAATACACACTTTCCAGACTGTAAGATAATAGAAGAGGAGCAGGAGGACCCTATCAGCTTGGTTGAACTTAGCTATCGTACAACCAAAGCAGATTGGGACACTGCTAGGAAGGTAGTGGATGAAGGGAAGGTCGGCTGGGCTCTAAATGGTTTTCAACCATTTAAGTCACCTGGTCCAGACATGGTTTATCCCATCATCCTACAACAGGGAGCTGCACTCTTGGTTCCGCATTTGTGCAGATTATACAGAGCCTGCATAGCTTTTGGATACATTCCAAAGATATGGAGGTGTGTTAAAGTCATCTACATACCGAAACCGGGCAAGGCAGACTATGAAGAGGCCAAGGCATATGGACCTAATAGTCTTGAGTCGTTCTTCCTGAAAGCCCTGGAGAAGTTAGTAGATAGACATGTCAGGGAGGGAGCATTACGGAAATTCCCCCTCCACAGGCTACAATGTGCCTACCAGTCGGGTAAATCCACTGAGACGGCACTACATTTTGTGGTAAATAAGGCAGAACATGCATTAGATAACCGGGAAGTGTGCATTGCCGCATTCCTGGATATTGAGGGAGTCTTCGATCGGACCACCTTTGATGCCATTAGTGTGGCATCGGCAAATCACGGCATAGAGCCAACCATTTGCAAGTGGATCGATTGTATGCTCAGGGGTAGAATTATTAGGTCTGAGTTGTTAGGTGATGAATTGTATGCAATGACAACCAAGGGCTGCCCGCAGGGTGGAGTACTCTCACCACTCTTATGGTGCTTGGTAGTCAATTCACTCCTAGAACAACTCAACAAAGGTCCGTACTTAACGGTCGGATATGCGGATGACTTTGTGATACTCGTCAATGGAAAGTTTCCGAGTACGGTATCCAGTCTCATGCAGAAGGCCCTAGTTATGGTGGAAAAATGGTGCAGTAGCAATCATTTGTCTATCAACCCAGGGAAAACTACTGTCGTGCCATTTACTAGGAAGAGGGATCTCACAGGTTTGGGAACTCTCTCCATGTATGGTACGCAGTTACAATGGTCCACGGAGGTGAAGTATCTAGGCATGACCTTAGATAGCAAACTAACGTGGAAACCTCATGTAGAAAAAGTCATAGTGAAGGTCCAGCGGGTTTTCGGCATGATTCGCTCTACTTATGGGAAGACCTGGGGCTAAAGCCCAAGGTCATCAAGTGGCTATACACGATGATGATAAAACCCATACTCACGTATGGGAGCATTGTCTGGTGGCCAAGAACCAAACTAGCTGCATGCAGGAACGCGCTGTCGAAGGTACAGCGATTGGCCTGCATGGCTATAACAGGGGCGTTCCCGACTACGCCAACGGCAGCGTTAGAGGTCCTGCTGGATCTAACGCCGCTACACATTGTTGTGGAGTCAGAGGCGGTAAAGGCGCTACATAGACTATCTGTGCATGGGCTGTGGAGCGTCAACATGCCGGTAACTCGACACACAAAACTGGAGACTTCAAAGGATCTCAAAAGGATTATGAGCATGGGATGCGACAAAATGCAACCATTGCACATATTCAAAAAGAATTTTAAAATAAAGGTCCCCACGAGGGATGAATGGAGACAAGGTCTAAAATCCCCTGACGAGGGTTGTCTCATCTGGTACACCGATGGTTCCAAAATGGAAACAGGATCAGGCGCTGGTATCTATGCCAGTGACTGTAAGGTGAGCCAAAGCATGGGCAAATATGCAACGGTCTTCCAAGCGGAAACCTACGCTATAATTGCCTGTGCTCAGGAGAATATTAACAGTGGTGTCACTGACAAGACTGTGTATATTCTCAGTGACAGTCAAGCTGCACTCAAGGCCCTGGACTCGTGTAGGGTGGACTCCAGACTGGTCCTGAACTGTGTTAAGATCCTCAACTAGGCAGGAAGAACACAGTCAGACTGGTCTGGGTTCCGGGACATGCAGGGGTGCAGGGCAATGAGGAGGCTGATGAGTTGGCCAGAAAGGGCTCGGAGCAGCTGTTTGTGGGCCCCGAGCCATTCGTGGGACTCTCTGAGAGCAACGTCAAGGCAGCTTTGAATGCACATGGCAATGACAAACACAGGTTGGAGTGGATGGCCCTTAGGGGTCTGGAACACTCCAAGAAGTTCATTGCAAACGGAGCCACAGGCTTCACCCGGAAGTTCTGAGCAAGAACCAAATGCGCCTGCTCACAGGAGCGTTCACTGGCCATTTTGGCACCAACGACTTCCTGTGCAGATTGAGATTGGCACACAATTTGATCTGCAGGGCCTGTGGTGAACAGGACGAGTCCATATCGCACCTATTGTGTGATTGCGACGCGTTGGCTGGACTGAGGACGGGTCTGATGGGGGTGGCATATCCAAGCCCTGAAGACTTCAGGCTTCTCCCTCTGAATTGTACACTGCGGCTTATGCAGTACATTCATAAGGAGATAGCTAAGGGTTAAATCTTGGGGCCGACACAAAAGATCCCACTGGGTCGAAGTGTCGCCGGTCTGCACTGACTGGCCCCCACACATATGATAAGATAAGATTGGTTAGCTTGTATCCCATTTATCGCAATATTTACACTTTGCAGTTTATCATAAGTTGTGTAGACCACATCATAAGAAATTTTCATAGAAGAGACATGTTCTTTGATCAGATTACGTGGACAATAGACAATCCCATTGTTACTACAAATAGTTACTATCTATTGAATCCTACCGCCATATCGAAAAAAGACGTACCTGATTTTTTTTTTGAAATTGAGGTATATACATATTCTTAATCAGAAAAAAAGACGCGTATGCCAGTATTTT
This sequence comes from Catocala sponsa, assembly GCA_963564715.1. Lineage (NCBI taxonomy): Eukaryota > Metazoa > Arthropoda > Insecta > Lepidoptera > Erebidae > Catocala > Catocala sponsa. Next base: position 7,986,156 of record OY751337.1, read on the forward strand.
TATATTAGGAATAAACCAAACATAACCCTATAAATCTTACTTTCAAATAAGACGTTTCTGTTTTATAATGCTATGTTTACTAAATAAGAAAGACATTTCTAACGTGTACTACGTTGAAAAGACGAATTTAAGTAGAAGCTACTTATTCATTTACAAAATATGTACTTGATAATAAAATGGAAAGACATTACTGCATGACCATAAGAAGAAAAGACGGTTCTGCGTAGTCGTGCCTTTTCATCTTAGTATTATGACTAATAATCGGGCGCAAGTGCCAGTAGCATCTTTTCTATTTAGTATTGGTAATATGCGGGACGATATGGGGGTCGCGGTTGGGCGCCCCATTAGAAGTCACCGTACCCAATTGAGTACAGCTAAATCCCTAAGTGTAGATTTTACATTTTAAACAATTGATGGTAGGATTCTTGTTATTTTATTTCATTATAATACTCTTCAAAGCTATAGATAAGTATTATGTGGATAGTGTGATATTTTATAAGTAAAAATAATCAGATCACGGGAATACTCTGCACGTAAGTGAATTATTTTGGATATATTATAATAATTTCTGTATAATAATTTGTTTTCACATTCAATTACTACACAATACATAACAAAGTAAGTTATAAACAACAATCAAATCAAATAGCTATCATTACAACAAAACTATAGCCATATAAGTCATGCTGTACTTGGTTGAGTACATTGACAACATTCATAAGTACAAAAACTTATTTGCCATCGGATTCTTAACAATGAGTAAACAACGATTTTTGGTTCAAAATAGCTACAAAGGGCTTGAAGGATGGCATTATACGTGATTGTGACGAAGATGAATTTAATACGGCTACCATACCACCTGATCCAAATGCATTGATCAGATTGTAGGATAGCCATAACTGATGATGAAGAAGGAGCCGAAGAGGATATGGTGTCCTCATCCAAACCGCATGATGGTATTAGGGTTTTTACGAGTTGCGATAAACTGCTAACGTAACGTGTAACAATGAACCACTGGCGTCGAAAAGAAGGCGACGAAATGTTACCCGTCGGTCAATCCCAACATGGCGTAAATGTCCTCCTTCATTCACCTACACTTCATAGCGTATTTCCGAAGTCGGTGATAAGATAAATGCTATTCGTGAAGAAGTAAGGCACCGAAACCCTGTACAAATATTTGAAAATCTTTTTGATGAAGGTGTTGTTAAGAGCTGCAACTGAGAAGGTGAAAAGACAATAGTGTATGTACAATAGCGACTAACTACGATACTCTTGAACTACTAGGGACTGTCAAGTTATGGTATCCAGCAAACTAGAAAAAGACCAACGTGGCGATACCACGTTTGTTCCAAAATTATATAAAGAAACTGGTTGGGGTTGATAAACTAGATCAATCCATCTCGCTTTATAGAATTGTTATACGTGGTAAAAATTGGTGATGGGTGTTTATTATATTTAAAAATATGTTAGACATGGTTATTGCTAATTTCTGGCGGTTACATCCAATGTATCATGATGCTGCCATACCCGCTTTGTCGTCGTGGACTAGGTCCCCCAATTTTCGTGTTTGATGGTTGTGTGGGACCCGCCACGTCCATCGGCGGGTCGAACCTTCGGCGGGGTCGCGATTCGAATGTGAGAGCGATCCGCGCGGCTCTGCCATAAAGGTGTGAGGAACACCGGGGTGGTTTTAGTCGGTTTACCCCAAATACATCGTAGGGGCTGGATCCTGACATATCCCCATCACCCGCCCCAAAACTGGCGATGGGAACGTGATTGCACATTTCCCCTCGTAAAAAGAAATTATGCTCCCATGGATCAACTCATGTTCCGTCGTCATTTCGTACGATATTACCTACGCCAAGCTGAATTAAGAAAATCGCGCACGTCTGCATTAGTGGTTTCAGACAAGGCTCAAGATAGAATTGGACACTATCCTACCAAAATTGATACCCGGTTACAATGTGTGCTTTGGCATTCAGGAGTGCGCTGGCAATGTAAAAAGTGCGTGAAAACACTTTGTGTCGAGAACGCGTGTTCAGAAAATTTGCTTACTTACAATGTCAGTGTGCTCATTTGAGTACAGGCCTGTACTCTAAAAACTATATTTTTCTTTGATTTTTATGTCTTTAGTTTTATTTAATACATAAATAAAGATGGTTCCAGAAAAGTAGGTACTTCTGCTTTGCGTTTGGCCTTTAATGGGTTAAAAATATTAAATCTAGAATACCGCCTCCAAAACCGAATAAACAACATAGAAGCATTACTCAAGAGCGCAAATCAACGATTATTCAAAAACTAACACCCTTAATCAACGCACACCTACCACCCCTTAATCACGTGTCCTAAATCACTAAGTTGAAAGGACGTATCTAGCCAGAAACGTCTTTTCATTATAGTATCAAGCATTTTCTAATATATTTATTACTAAGAAGAAAAAGAAAATTTAATTTATGTAATATATAACAATTATACTATAATAATTTGCATCTATATTTCGATACATCATACCTTAATCCACACTTTTGCAATGCAAAGTTATTTCTTTTTTTATTTACTTTCACACAGCGAAATTTTTAGTTTAAAAAGTGCACATATTTTTTTCTCCGTTTCAACGTTTGCGATGAAACGTCCTTTTTTCTTATGAGGGCAGAATCTATTTCAACCGATAATTTCCGATGTATTGTGTAGGTAATATATCTTGTGTAAATAAATGTATGGATATGTTTTTGGTTAGCAAAGACCACACACATAGCACAGATTATTTTCTTTATTTTTCATAGCAGGAAAAGGCATCTAACCGGGCTCAGTAACCAGATAATTTGATCATTCGACTATAATAATTATATTTCGTTCGTTTTGGTAAAATATCCGAATGTAACTAACAACAACAACTGTACTAAATTAGTGAAAAATAAATTGCTTTTAAAGCAGTTTAGAGAAGAACCGAATTTTATCGACTATATATCAATATATATATATATATATATATATCAGTGCTCGGTATTGTCAACCTCTTTGTATTGCAATCGTTATTGCATAAGAGTTGGGGTGAGTTTAACCTCGCTATTATTATTTTACTATGCTTTGTTTTAGTTGTACTCTCAGTTTCTTCCAGATGCTATTGATATTCCACATCAATAGCTAATCCAAAAATACTAACTAAGAAAAATAGAAATTAGATACTAATCAAAAAACTATTCATAAAATCGCCGATCACCTACTGTTAAAGTAAATATCGACGACATTGTGTACTCTCTGGGCTTCTTCCGGACACAATTGGTATTACTTAATAATCGCAAATCCAATAACACTAGGAAAAAAGATAATTACTAATCGAAAAACTATTTAGAAAAGTACTGAGAATTCTTAAAGTCTTCTGTATAAATTATGTAGGTATTTAGAGTTTGTTAACGCTTTGTATGTGTAAAGGCATTTACGACACCGGAAATCCTAGAGCCATCTCGTACAAAGATTAAAGAAGACCCGTCGCGCGTCGTTACAAAAGTCGTTTTCCCAAACCGACTAGAGTGATATCTAATTCATCAGTGAACGCTAATCGCAGAGCGACGAGCGACGAATGCTTAAATACGTGTAAATAAATAAAATTGCGCGCAGGTACAAAAATGTGTGTCAGTATGTTGAGTGCGCGCGTTCGTCCGGCTTCGAAGGTACTAGGGTTGCCGCGAACAACTTAGTCACAAGATTTTTTACCTTTGATGTATGAAGTGTCAGTTTATTACTACTTACTTTGACCTGTGGTAACCTGGTTTCTGGAAGACTATCATTGTCGTGGCAAAATCAGTCATGTCAAATGATTTTATTATGTATTACAATTAAGTGTCTCTTGTACTACAGAGTGTTTAATGATAGTGTCCATTGTGTTGACTATGATGTAACCTATAAGAGACAATCTTCATTAAAGCAAGGTATTTAAAGTGATGGTAAACATTTATCGTAGCCCGTCATTTAAGTTTATCAGATCTTATAATATGCCGATGTCATCGTATCCAATAAATTGAAATGTAAGAACCAATATGTCCTACTTTTATAATATTTTCAACATTTGGACATTGTCTTAAAAGACAATCCTCTAATCCTATTACATTGGTTATGCGCAGTCACTTTCGAAAACATCATGGTAAACTCTCAGATATATAGTGTCATTCTCACGCTTTCGAAAAGTTAAAGGTGCCTCAAATTCGATCCTGACACCTTAGGCTTGGCAGTTCACTAGGCTCGCTCTAATACATACATAAGTTCACAGTTTCCAACATTCCAAAAGGGGTAAGCAGAAGAGTATTAGTTTCTCATTTCGCCAGCTAAGGTTTTAAGTACAACGTAAAAAGGGGCAAGCCTATTGCCATCTAGAGTTTCTTGACAGAAAAACCCAATAAAAGTTTGCCCAACTCAGGCATTAAACCCAAGATTCAATGCACAGTAGTCGCATAGTTACTACTGCTACTTCACCGAGGCACCTAGATCCAAGTAACTGCCAATTCGTTTTTATAAAGTAATCTTAACTAAGTATGTAATTCTTCTTACCTTACAAGGCCTTAGATACCATGCGTGAATGGTTGTCTTACGTGTAAAACATCATTATAGTTCGAAAACTTATAATAGACGTATGTTAAATTACAATGCAATTTTGTTTCACTTGGTAGGCTCGCAAAAACAGTAAGTTTGCCAAGGCTTTGATTAATGATCATTAATAATTCATCACAAGAACAGGATAAATAGTATTATCATACACACATGCCGATATAAGTCAACCACTGTTATTGATAGCTAGTTAATGTAATAAACTTTATTTTTATTATTGGTAATAGAAACAATGAATAGCAAATTTTTTGTCTGACTACAAAATCTTGTGTTCTTTAAAAGTTCCGTGTCATCATTTATTACAGTTATGTGATAACTTATGATATTACCGACCTTCAGACATTCAAATAACACATATCTATAATTCCAAAGCCATCATACATTTGTTTTAATCTCGTTTCGGGTAAGTACTTACCGTAGTCATCGATTGATCTATCATGTTAGATGTTATAATCAGCTTGATTAGGTATAATATCTGACATGATAGGTTCCATCGGATCTCGGAATCAAAATCAAAACCAAAGATCAAAGTTTAGCAATATACCTAGTCGATTTGATATATCTGATTTGCATATAATAGAAAATAAATTATATTATGTATCTCAAAATATTTTTGGTTATTTTTTCGTAGCGACAGCCCTATCATAAGCCCTCAGAAAACAGATGTTTAGGCGTCTTTTGATTCTCAGCTGTCATGTTATTTGAACTTTTACAAAATTATCCGTAAATATTACAAGCGATTCGAATGTACCGTAGAGAATCTATACATTTCTTACAAAAGTAAAAGGTACTCTATTCTCCGTGTAGGAGATTAACAATCCGATGGTTATAATCTCTGGTCATTTTATTCAAAAATATACCATATTATGTGTTTCTTTTAAGTATCTTGATAGCACGAAATTAACAAGACGAAGGCTTCAAATATTTAAATAAATTGTGTGTTTTGAATGAGCAGAGTAATGAGAATATACCTTATTTATTTATTTAAAATTTAAGCATACCAACTGTATAATTACAATGTTTTGTAGTTGAGACATTCTTAATTTGACATTATATAAAGAGATAATATGATATTGAGATTTTTCCCGTTAGTTTGATTGTACAGTGTTCTGACGGTACAGCCCCTTCTTAAGGTCTGGGGCCTGGATACGCCATTTACTATAAGAACATAACAATTCCACAGCGCATCTTCAGGTACCTCTTCAGCCACACTATTCCTAGGTAACTCAGCCTAGGTACTTTAAATCGAGTGTAGATTCGAGTCTTGCACGTCATATTTAAACGTCAGTAATAATTACTATCAATGAACATTATCATTTCAGTAGCAATATACCCTTTATTGTTTGTCAACTCATTGTAATTAACATTTCACAGTAAGCACATAACTAGGTACAGTAAATATTGGGGTTCCTAACCCATTAGCTTTTTTCCCCTTATAATCAAAATTATTTAATACATTTTAACTTCAAATTATATCTAAGATCGTGCAGCTTGTTTCGAATACAAATAATTATTCACAACGAATGTGTTCATGTCCATTAAGATATAATTTGTCTCGCCTAAAGACCGTCAACACCATTCACATCGTAATTTACACTCATCACCGTTCTCATCTTACTCTGCCTTAATTAATTTATATACGACCATTATTAGTTGATGCTTCATAAGTTTCCCTTCGGTCTCATTCCTCGAACTCGTGCATCTCGAATATCATGGCCGGCTCTCCATTTTAAATGTCAATTAACGTCGTAAATTTTTATCTTGGCTCTTTGGACGCTGATTCAATTTCAGATAGCCATACATCTTTATATTTTTTAATTCGTATATTGACGCTTGTTGAATGAGAAAATTGTTTTTAATTATTGCTATAGACTTTATGAACTGTGAAACGAAAGTGCCCATCATCATTTTGTTACTGGACCCTTGTGTCAGACCGTTTCTCAATACCAGCTGTTTTATTTATGAGGTATAGGCGTGTATTGAAGGATCAGCCCTGGAAGACATCAATATTATCCTACTTTATTAAAGGGGTTATCGGAGTTTTCCGTACCCACACACCATTTTACCTTTTAATAGATGATTACCATAACTACCATAAATACCAGTAATGTTATTAGTAGTTTATCAACTTGTCAATGCTTAACCAATATTGTCACACGAATCTGTAAGAGGAAGGCGCCAGTGTATGTAACACAGTTAATACTAGCACAGGCACTGACGTTCACTCTATCTCTAAAATACATAGCGTTGTACATAATGGTACTTTTATATATTATGTGATTGAGATGGACAAACTGTATTTGGCTTTTGATAATAAATTATTATTATTATTTAAGGCAGCGAGTTTGAACACCGTGGTAGGTTCAGTCGGTTATACCCTGGACGTTATATCTTTGCCCGGGTGAGCTCAACATAACCTCTCCGCTACATACGTCAATGCATTTACGCAGGTTAAAAAATATCAAAATTGGAGTATGATACATGGGGTATGCTAGTGCAGCGAAATAAATACTCTAATTGATACGATCCTGATATAAATATCTTTTGCGTAATTCAGACATTCTGGCTACACTTCAAAGCATCTACAATCGGAACACAGAAATCAATAATCTTAGTGACTAGTTTATGTTTACTGAAAATCTTTTCAAGAATGATCATTCAAGTAGCTGAAATTCGATATAGATATTGATTAGATGAGTTATATCATAAAGATAATTACATAAAATTAAAATATAACCTGAGAAGAACATGAAACGATTCAACTGTTTTTTTTCATTTTGTAATATCACAACAATCTTAGAGTACTTCACATCATGTACCAATATATTTATATTTGAATTATATCCGTTTCAATTTCCTCTATGAACATTTTCCAGGTTTATTTTGTTTTTCTTTTGATGTTTAATACACGTGATATTACGTACAAATACTTTACCTCACTTCCAGTCTTTGACAAAATATGTATTATTATTGCTTGTTGAATTCTTATTTAAGCGTACAATGCCATACAAATGTATTCGTAGTTATTCTTAGAACGAACATAGGTGTGGCTCACCAGGCCCTTACGTGAGTAGCTACTACGTACAAATTAACACATCTAACGAAAGTACCGCGTCATACGTTATATTAAAAGGAGCCCAGAAAAAAGAATGTTCAAATAAGCAAAACAAACAGAACCACGTTTCGGTCACAGATAGCGAAAGCTCTTATTGACACGTTGGAAAGTAGTTGCTCTTGGGAGACCTTACATTTTTTAACTAACCGTTCAAAACGAATTTGGTCCTTATTCTATAGAACCTAAAGTCCACGTCAATCATCAATTTCGGATGGCGTAACAACATCTGACTGTAGGCGGACCTTATCGCCTATTGGACATTTAGGTTGAGTGCTCGTCAATAAAATTCAGGTGCATCAATCTTTTTATGTAACGCTAACGTTAGTTACTACTTTTTCAGCTACGATTCATAGTATAATTATTGCTTATCAATACAAGCAGTAGTATTAGAACTATTTAACTTTAAAATTCTATTGGCGTCGTCTGTTTGAGGCGCTCGTCACTTTATTGGTATTTACATAAACAGTAGATTAAAGCGTTTCCTTTCTTTGCAGCAGCTCATTAAGTTGCAGAACGCAGAATAATTTTCCATCGCATTATGTTTAAACGTTCCACTCAATTTCTATTTGTCATAGCGATATTTTCATGCAAAATCAATGGATACATTAACCTCTATTTGCTAAGACGCAAACATGTACGATAAGAATGCGTTAGTGTTAGCTGCTTCATTCTTTACAACTGCTGTGACTTCACCAACAGCATCGTCTACGATAAGCTGAGTTTGTAAAGAAAAATCTCCTTTCTACCTAATCCTTACGACTTATTCTTGATTGAAACTTTAGTTAGTTTATGTCTTTGGCTCTTTATTTAAAGCAACTTAGTCGTTATTGCAAAATATACTTTACAGCACTTGTTCTGAAAGTAGAGATTTCTCTGTCAGTTTTATTACGAGTTAAGGCATCTGATATCCATCTAACACTTTATATCGGCCACGAGGTTCGTACTAAAACAAAAGTTGGTCACATCAACGTCGTTAATAAACCGGATCCTAGGTGGAGATTCACTGACGGATCGCTTCGAATAACTTTGTTTTTATGGCTGACTTAACATGACACTTTACGAATTGATATTGTAAAATAAAGTCTGTGACAGGAAGCTTGAAAGTATTTTACGAACTCCAAAAGTTTATGTTCGTAGTATTTCATCATTATTTATGAAGTGTTGAGTATGTAAAGGAACTTTTTGTTTGAACATTTTTAATATTATTTTTTAAATGTTTTATCATACTATTTTGTATAAGTGTATCAAGAAAATATGTAAAAATATATTAAGCAATAATTTTTCAGTGATTTAATAAAGTTTATAATATTCGATGGTGATTGACGTCCTTTTGTGATTAATTAATTTATTTTTATTTGAACCTATTTTAGGTGGATCTACCTAATAGTTCAATTTATTGAATGCAATGCCTGTTTTTATCTGTCTAGTTTTAAAGCCTATCAAGAGTAATATTGCACAAACATTTAACATTTAGCAATATTAGTAACATTTCATATACACAACAGAGTAGATATGTATCTGTTCCCTGTTTTTGCATTGGGCATTATTGTTGATCATTATACAATGTGTTTCCACACCTATCCACTTGATAACGCATCATAAATTCGACAAAATACAGAAAATACGTTTTAATTTTGCAATATTACTAAGGTTGCCACTAATTAACACCTACAAATGTTTAACATAATAATCACAAAAGTTTCTCGTTAAACAAAAACCACTGCTTGGTTTCTTTATTAAACGTTCTTTCCTTTTAACGCAAATGCATCAATGAACTAGGATATTGTGTTTTAACGTAATATTGTGTTACAAAGTAAGCATTTAAGTGCGAATTTATCGTTGATTCATGCTTACTCATGCGCGCACGCAAGGTGAGGTGTTTTGTTGTATTCATTACAACCGACAGAATGCCAACATGTTACAGGAAACTTTGTAATAGCAACAGTCATTTGGAATCATTTGTCTTTCGATACGTTTGTATTGAAGGCTTAATTTTTTACTTAATTCATATTCTTTTGTAAGTTTGCCTATGCCTACTTACCAAACGAGTTTTTTTTAAAGATTATATGCAATGCAGGTTGCATGCTACACTGTTAGAGCGATTAAAATTACAATACGTAGAACTAAATGTTCCTGCTGCAAAAAAGTTCGCAAGCAGAAAGTGGAGGTACAATAAATTTCAGAAATACATTAAAAAAGGTTGTTGTTATTGAGTATTTGTTAAAATCCATTTACAAATAGCCACCTTTGATGTTTAGTATGATATATGAAATTGCCTTATGAATAACGGCTGTAGATTATGACAGAAGAACAAATTAAAGAAAAAACAGATTACATACAATTACTCATTGTTGCCTCTGTCGAATAAAATATGGCATGATTTCAATCACAAGCAGTCAAGCGTGAACAATCCATTTTTGTTACTTTCATAATTTATGCGTAGTACCTACACAATTAAATTAGCTACAGAATGTAACATTTTGCATATTTGCGTATTAGTAAAAGTGTATTTATTAAACAATGATTACTTTTAAGATTTTTTTTTATTATTTTGCGTGAGGGAAACATTGTAAATTGTATATTTCTTTGAAGTAATCTCCGCTTTGTAACATTGCAGTTCACTAAAAGCAATTTTGGGCTTATACCTCCAGAAGTGGTTGTAGTAACTTTTTCGGGATTAAATATAATGACCACCAAAAATACTAATTGCTCAGTAAAATATGCTTACTAAAATATATCATAACGAGTACCTATACGCCTCAAATCACTGCATTCCGTCTCGGAAGGGTTAGGTTATGTTAGGTTCCTTCTTAAACCCACCCAAAAATAGGACTTAGTTTGATCTCTTTAAATATATTTTCGTGTGCAATTAGTATTTTTGGTAAGCATATTTTGCTGTGCAATTAGTATTTTTTTGCTGTGCAGTTAAATACTAACCATTTTTTTCATTCATAAGTAACTTAATGGTTTTAGTAATTCGGCTTGTTTTATTCGTAAAGTTTTCACTTATTGGATGCCAGAATACGAAAGCAGCTCTCATAATAAGGCAACTTTATGGGGCATTGTGATATTTGTTTATTGAACCAGTATTTATTTACATAAATATAAGAAAATGATTAGTCTAAAAAAATATTGTAATGGTCATAGGTCGACTATGACCATTATAATATTGTTTTAGATTAACAGATAAATTAGTTATATTTGAAGTCTGCCATCTCGAGCTCAGCTATATTCTTATTTGGTGTGGTGGACTCTATCTAGTATGAAGAAGGACCTTTTTTAACAAGACTTATATTATTATTAGATAGTGTTATATGTTCCACAAATAACATCTATCCTTATGTCAAATTTTAACCGAATCGATATGGATAAGCCGTAAATACGCAACAAACGAACAGAGTTACGGATTTATAATATTCTAATTGACAAGTTTTAACTATCCCCCTTGTCCATAAACTATTTTACTACTGGAAATTAAATGGGTTAGGCCTCAATCTACAACTCAGGTCAAGTACGTGTTATTTTCACACGTCAAGAAGAATATAATGAGCATTTAGTATACAAGTTTCCTACTATATTTTAATCTTACCGTCAAAGCTAGCATAAATCAGCAATTTATTCGCACATGACTTACAAGTTAGAGTTTGCACTCTATCTCTCTAAGTCTAACGATATACACGGCAACGGCTCTGTTGTGGTGGTATCCTTTTTTATTTTGTTACACAGTACTGTCTTGTTAGATCTGTTGTATATTATTGCGCTTAAGCTTACGCGTTCGATTAAGATGTTCCAAGTACCATTTTAAGCAAAAAAAAGTGTTTATAAGGTCGTCTATACATTTCAACGCCTTTGGATAATGTACACACATAAAAAAGTCCGCGTTACGGAAAAAAGGTCTAATATTTTTTAATTGCTTAAAATTGTTAAAAATAAATTATTACTTTTGTCTTCTTTATTTAAGAATACATCATTTAAATGTAGAAAACATAGAATCTTATTTTGTTTTTTTATATAAAAAGCAAGGTCAATGATAAATGACATTTATTCTTGTTTCTGTCTGAAAGCTGTTTTAATCGATTTCTCTAAAATTGTTCGTTTGAAAAATGCAAGGTGGACTCTGAAATTTTGCGAGCAAGAATAGTGTTATTGCGTGAAGAAGGATATTTTACAAGGCAAATCGCAGCCAGAGTCTCCGTTTCTCAAACCTGCGTCGTTACAATCCTGCAGAGGTACTGGAGCATGGGCAACCCGGCTGATCGACCTCGCAGTGGCCGCCCAGCTGTACCCTGTGTCTCCGACAGGGGGGTCTTTTGTATTAAATTATAAATAATTAAATAAATGATATAAAATGAATAAAATTATTTACTTTAAACAAATCTTTGCATTTCTTTATTAACAATTTTCACAGCGATTGAAAAAACAATTTTTTAAAGAAACACGAAGAATATAGATATTTTCATATTAAAATTGTGTGTTATTAAATGTTAAAGCAATAAATAATGCATTCATTAATTATATTTTGACACGAGAAAAAATATCTCAACTTTTTCAAGTGAACGCGAACTTTTTTGATATGTGTATATCTATATCTCCCCATTGTATGTTTGTACGTTACATTGGAAAAGTAATTTAATGTGATTTCATTGACTCAAGTCACATAAGTATAGAATAATTTAATCAGTAGAATGCGACGACATTTTATTGAGTTTATGGATGGCACAAAAGTTTGAAAGGTTGTCTTACAACAACAACTTACTCGTACTTACAAATGTGCGTCCCAATTAAATGAGGGAGCGCATATTGCCATCTATCGGCCACATTAACGAACTTCAAACTTCTTAACAGGAAAAACAATAACACCTGCATTCGACATTAAGAGCTCTCATCAGTCTTAAACGTAAATGTAAAGTTATGCCACGGTGTTAAAGAGGCAGTTCTAGTTATTTGTATTAAACTGCACGATTTAAACAGTACGGTAACGATTCTACTAATGATCTATAAATTGAACAAGATTCAATATTGTCGAGCATCACTCAATTTGTTTGAACATTTAGCTCAACACAGTGAACCTATTTTGTATGACGTTGACTCAGAAAATAGAGGCTTGGTGGCAAAGCATGCATTTGGAAATAACTTGGTGTTGGTAAGAATAAGGCAGACGCTTGAAGAGTTAGTTTTTAGGAGATCGGAATATGAGTCTGTGAAAACAGAGCCTCCAAGAGCTCTTTCTTTTTCTTTCCTTTCCTTATGTTTATTTCCTTTTATTTAGCAACGGCAATAGGCGAGTTATATTCTTGGTCAATGACACGCTTACGCCGCTGAGCCAACAAATAAGTATTTTTATTTTATGTACAGATCGCGCACTGTATGATGACCGGTCTGAACATTGCGCGAGTGGCGTCGCAGTTGCAAGTTTTAGGTCTCTTTGGTGACAGGGGCCGGGGGCGGGACGCCTCTTAGCGACTATACCTGCGCAACAATTCGGAGACGCTATGTTCAGACCGGCCATCATAGATTGCGCGATCTGTACTTAATGTAATTTTCTACATAAACAATCATGATCGGATCCTTACGTCGCTCAATATTACATTATATCACCTTGAAACTAATCTGAATAATACGGAGAAAGTTAAAAGAAAAAAATTAATTATACTACGTATGTACGTACATATACCTATTATTCAAATACTTGACGCTTGCATAGAGCTCTAAGATTAAAGTGTAAGTTGTGTAAGCTTATTTGTACAATAAAACCATACACCTAATATCAATAATCCATGTCAATGTTTGCGCATTTCACCACATTTTCACTTACGCTAATTTATTGACGCAAACACGAGACGAGCAATAAAGTTGCCGTGATTTGTGAAAAACGAGTAAAGACTTAAAGAAATAAGTGTAATAGCAGTTGATAGCGGCGCGGGCGCAGGATAAATAGCGTGGTCTCCTAGAAAACCTTGTGTCGCATCCGGGGCGACGGGCACGCGACGCGAGCACGCGCTGATACCACTACTATACGTAGGACGGAGGCAAGTGCGAGTTCTAAACAGTCTATTTGTGTAGGAGTTTTAAACTTGATAATAGCCATACGATTAATGATCTCATGACTTTAAAATTAATAAAAGCTTTTACTCACGATGTCGTAACTTAGGCACAATAATATCCTCAAAAACACCAGTGAAACAGAGTACCTATGTGTAGCTATCCCCTTATCGGCATGTAACATTTTAAATATATATCTATTTTCAGGATAGGACGTAGAATTCCAAAGATTTAATAAGCGATATATAAGATATAGTAAGTGAGTAAGTATTTATTTTCAAAACTTAAGTACACATTATAACACGAATATTTTAATACACAGAAAAAACAGAAATAATGTACATATATAGTGAATATAAGGTTACCACTCAGGATTATTGTTGGTTTGCGGCTTATGCCTCAAACCAACCCTGATATTATTTGGTAACCCCAAGTGACGCTCGGACGTACATCAGCTACACATACACATAAATATACCTGAGAAATACATATAAATTACAATCGATGAGTATATATACATATATAAATTAAAATAAATATGACCTTCCTGACCGAATTTCGGCCAATCTGAGCGGCGACTGTCATGTCTATCTGTGCGATAAATATTATAGTGTACCAGTGTATGCGCAAATACAAATGCCTGCTTATAATCCGATGGGACTAGAATCCGACACGATACCCAAGAGATCGGTCTGAGGGCTTTACATACTTTCCAGGAGCGTGCGACACTGCTAACTTCGGGTGCTATTGTATTTTTTACAGGAAAACTACTTTTTGTAGATCCGCCGTGACTTAAAAAGCGATGCGATATACATATACATACTACCTTGTAATAGAAAATATTGTGAAGGTTAGATGTTTACACTTGTCTAATAAAACCTTATTTGCCTTAACCATTAATGCCCGATGCACTTTGAAAACTATATTCAGAATAGAATCACGTCGGAATTTTTACACCACTATTATAAATTTGAATTTGTGAGAAAAAGTTTCTTGAACCTCTTGTCTACCTGAATTTCAAACAAGACAAAAAGCATTTCGTCTGGCGTAAGTCTGCGTTCCGGCTTACGAGGGGCTAATATTCAAAACTTGCGCAAAACATATAAAAGCAGCTGCACTTTCAATCGATGTCGATTGTACGTAATTTATTGTTTGTATATTAGCATGCAGACGTACAGATGTCTGCATGTAAATATCCATCCAGTCATACGTGTAAGCCTCTACAAATTAGTAATATACGACCAGTGTGAACGGACTTTATTTAGTGTGTTTTCTTTCTTATAAATATTTGCGAGTAAAAGAGCGCACTGTTCTCCGTCGCACATGTACGAGACTCGTACGCACATATGTACGTGTGGTGTGTCTGTGAGTGACAACTCAGCCCACTTGCGCGCATCCTACTAGTGACCTTGCCGACCGACATCGTCCAGAGATTTCACTTCCTCTTGATGCGTTTGAAAAAATTTGATCAGCGCGAGCTTTGATCTTTTTTATCGAGCACAGAGGTGCGTTCCGAATGTTTTGATTTCATGTCAGTTTATGTACGTTCACAAATGTGAACACACATTCGAATATGATGATATTTTAAGTATAGGTTTTATTCTATCCTCAGATTCAATAACCTTCTTTAAAATAAAATTCTTAAATCAAGAATAATTTTGTCGCTGGTTTTTTCGTTTAATACGATAAAAATGACCCAACACTTGCTTGAAGATATCGGCCTCGTATAAATGAGCAACATTTGTTTTAAATGCTGACACATCGTTTATTTTCTTTGTCAAACGGTAAAAAAAGAATCTATAGACATAGACGGTAATTTATTACGTGAGACTTAATTATATGGCTGGCGATATGTTTTCATTTTTATAAGGCATACGTTTACAATTGATCAAAATCATTGAAATAAATAAGCAGGTAATAAGTATATTAAACCTACTGCGTTCGTTCATATTCCACTTACAGTTATCGAGGCCAAAAATAGCCAACAACTAATACACTACATCAAAAAAAGAGTGCATTTCATTAAAGATGGAACAGATTTGTTATTATATACATGAATGATTTTTTGTCATGTTATTTAATATTTTACATAGAATCTGTCGCAATATTATAATCATAAACAAATCCTGCCTATTGAATTAATATATACGACGTACATACAGCGACACATCAACCTAGACTGTTTCGACTTTGAACTATTAGAAGTTGAACGCTGCGAATCGTGCGTGAGTGCGTTATATTTTTGTTACGCTCTATCTTTACCATTACATCGACACCACTATGCACCGTCCCTTTCCGACAATTCTCTTTTTTGTATGTAGCGTAGTTATGCGTATATAGGTTGTCTAACTTGATGTGTAGCCGTGTGTATTACTGAAGACTCAACTAGACTGTATGTGACACGAGTTAGAATACAAGCTCTCTAACTGACTTAGATGCATTAACTGCGGCGATACGTTTAAGTGCAAAATGTTAATATCCTTACTAACATTATAAATGCGAATGTGGATTTATTTGTTTACTAGCTTTTGCCCGCGGCTTCGCTTGCGTTAATTTAGAATTTGACAATCAATTCGGATTGTACTCTGCTTGAATAATATAATTCAATCATGATTCGAAAGACACGTAGCAATATCTATTATAATAAGAACGTTTTTGTTGTTTTCCTCGAGAACAGTAATTTTTTTCGGGATGAAAGGTAGCCTATGTCCGTTTCTGTACACTTGAAAACGTATATGCAAAATTTCAGGATTATCGGTTCAGTGGTTTAAGCGTGAAAAGGTAACAAACAAACAAATAAACTCATTTTCGCTTGTATAATAAAATATTAGTTAGGATTACGTTTTAACTACTCGTTTGCAAAATTTCGTGATGATCAGATGAGCATGTACGTTGTCAGGGGAGTAGAAAAAGATAAACACCTTTCATCCAGAAAAAAGTACTGTCACTAATCTAACCTAACCTAACCTACATATACGCGAGCGAAGCCGCGGGTAAAATCTAGTTTAAAATATATCTTTATATGTATTGCTGTACTGCCTTTTTTGCACTCAGTGTCGTTCGTGCGTAATACTAAGTTGTTAAGTTAGTTAGAGTACATGCACTTTAAGCATGACACATACAATGTATTGCAGTTGTCTCTTCTAGTACGTAGTACATTTAAACTCAATTACACGGCTATAGATTCGAAAACTCGCTTTGCAGAATGCTATGATCACAATCTTTTGCTTAATTTTAAGTACCCATATCAATATTTTGAGGACTGGCTAGTAACTACGATATATTTTTAATATAGAAATGCATATAAAAATCTTTTCATGATTTATTGTTTGTATATTAAAATACCTCTTCCTTCTTTTTCTCCTTCTATAATCCCTGTCCTATGTATTTTAAAATATTTAAACAACGGATGCAAAGAAAATCAAGAAGCAAATATTTGTGGAGCACACAAGTTTTGGTCCCGAATCAAACGTACAACACCTGGAGGGTAGTTAGAGATTACAGATTTTCACTCGTTACACCCTGACATAAGTCTTTACAACATATAATAATAATAATATTTTACCACATACACACAACACCATCTAGTCCAAACTAAGCAGAGCTTGTACTATGGGTACTAGACAATGGATAAACATACATATATACTTTTTTTTTCTAAAAACATACATATTATACATAGAAACACCCAGACCAAGACAAACATCCATGTTCATGCACACAAATGTTTGACTTGTGCAGAACTCGAACCCGCGACTTCAGGCGCGGCAGGCGGTTACACCAACCACTATGCCATCGAGGCCGACCAAACTTACTTACTTTCATTATATTCTTTATGCGCTTGCAGCTAATCCTAAAAAACATCACAGTTTGTGTTAGACGCAAGTGAGGAAAAGAAATTTTTGTCAAACACACCTTGTCCGGTGAAAACATGTCCTCAGATGAATAAGTGCGTAAATACGTGGGAAACAGATACGTGTTTAAATAATAAATGTTCTTGTCTTATCTTACACTTTCGTTTTTAGGTAATATTAGTAGGTATCTACTGATTAAGAGTTCTATGGATATAAATCGGTACTATGTGCTTATTAATCATCGCTGTCTTTGTCATCCTAAGTATGGTGTATACCTCTTGCTGTTGGATTCATCCTGTTTAGTTACGTTGTACCTATATCTTGCTATTGGCTTATTGCGTCTATCGTGGCGTGAGGCACATTCACGGGTAGGTCTTCGGGTTGGTTGTCTTAAGGTATATTAGCATAATATATCTTTGGAGATATATTTTTATCAGTCAAAACTTTTACTTGGTCATCACCTTATTAGTATTATGTTAATTGTATTTCCAGCTGTAAGTTTTCCTAAATAAAATTAAAATTAATAAATAATATAAAATAAATAAGTCTGTCAGCGACGTATATATATACACCTATATTTCACTAGCAACACTTTATATCCCATGCTATACATATATAGGCATTAGATGCCTATTGCTGGGCACATCTATAGACGCCATGCCGCTGCTTACAATTACATTAAAGAAAAGTCTAATAACATTTTGAAAGTACCAGGCGTCGAATCCGAAACGATCGGCTCTAAGCGTAAGCGCAAACTGGAAGAAACAAGGTAACAAATAATAAAATATTATTGTTGTTTAAAGTAATTACATTGTAGTAGTACTTTGATTTGAGATTTTTCTGAACTATAGTGCAGAAGTATGCAAAGATTGACAGTTGACTAACTATACGATACGATGAAATAATACATTTCTCACATTGAAACAATAATTCATATAATTTCACTCGATTAATTAATTGCATATTATAAGTCGAAAGTGAAAAGAAAATTTCTAGACTATATTCACATATAATCTATATATCGTGGTGAAATTACAAACATTCAAACAACTTACACATAGAACTGACACATAGAACTGACACATAGAACTGACACATAGCAATATATAGATATGGTTTGTTTTGTATAGTTATATAAATCTTTATTTTCTCTGATCTACATGTTAATCTGTTCATTTCTAATGCGCAATGTCACGTTTGCTGCGATCTCGAAACATGAAGTGCACTGTTGTTATTATCTTATTGCATATACATATAACACGTAAAAGAAATAAAAAATATACTTACGTATTTGAATATTATGCAGATACATAGGTTTAATGTTTCCTGTGTGCCAATGGCCAAAGCTGAAACTATAAGAAATCATGAAAGATACATACTCCAAAGAGTTTCAGGGCATATTTTGGAGACAACTAAAATGTATATTTTTTAAATCTATTTTACTAGCATTATCATCTGATAACAAAACATTATTTCAGATTATTTAGATTTGTATATTGTAAATCCAAATAAATTTCTGCACGACCTGGCAACTGAATCTAGTCCTCTCTTGAAGGAGTCTTCCACTGTTCGCACTGAAGCATGAAGCATGGCAGCAAGCTGTTTTATCGTTTTTATTAATCGTATAATAATATAGGCTAAATATTTAAGTAAACCAATATCATAATGCTAATATCCGCTATCTATTACGCGATGCTTATTTAAGGTCTGTTCCTAGAGAAGGTAAACATAATCGAATTTTAAATCATATTTTATCGATTATTTAATGCAAAAATGTTTATTCCAAAGTATATTATTGTATAAAACTTTTAAGTTTTATACTACTTTAAACTTTTAAGTTATATACTTTGGAATGTCGAAATAGCATCTACGATATTTGTAAAATAAGACTTTGTAATAAATTAAATTGTATGTTTGTAAATTATTGTCGTGTTATATGCATTTATGAAAACAAAATAGACCTAAAGAAATCAATTTCTTTGTAGGTATTGATCGAATCGAATTCAATATTTTTTTGAATAATAATGTCTATTATTATTCAAAAAAATATTGAATTCGATTTTTAGAAACAATAATCGATTATCATCAAATCGATTTGCTTATAGTAACAACACTAGGCTTGACTCATAATGTTGACACACGCCACCACACACTGCCCACAGCGTATTACGATCGTACGTGTTTGATGCCGCAGCCCGCCGGCTTTGAACACTTCTTTTAATAAAAATCCCGGGAATTGCTTTACTTAAGTCGTTCCAAAGGGAAATCATAAACTTATAAGGAAAAAACGTTTGTTGTTTTGTAAGGATTGATTCGACAAGTTTTGTATGGCATTAGAAGTGTCTTAGTTTTCATTGCGTTGTTTCAGAAACAAAGAGTTTACTTGATAATTTATTGGCTTAGCTAATGTTATTTTCTCTTAAAGAGTTTGGTTTTGATAGAGGAAAATCTTCGGTGTTGCCATATATTATTATTTTAGTTAAGTTTATTAGTGGTAGTTATAAACTTTTCTACGACATCGCGCCGCGTTTAATTCTCGCGTGGTTTAAAAATGGTGTAATCAAGAAATAGATATTTCAAGCTGAGGTTTTCCTTGTCTATGGCGTTTATTGACCTAGGACCTAGAAGTTCAATATTGTTGTTCACAGTTTATCAGATCCTATTGTGTCGTGAAGGACAGCGAATGAGAAGAAGTCTCATTGAAAAACAGAAAGAATCATCTCATTGAAAAAAAGATTTATGTTTAACTTACTTGTTATATTAACTGCTGTAGACATGCATTATAGCTAGGCTCGATAGGAAATAATCTATATTATTACCTCAAGTGGGCATGATCTTCTTATACATAAACGTAATTAACTTCCTACTTATCGGTCACGGTGGCAAATCTTAACAAAGACTGGCGCCGGAGATAGTATAGTTTACAAACTAGGTGCGCAAACACAAGTGCACTGTCTGTCCCCTAACTTTCATGATCCGATGGGACGACAAACCATCACAATCAAACGCAAGACCAGCAGTTTTACGTGCTTTCCGAGGCACGGGGGTGTCTAACACCGCCAACTTCCTAACTCCGGGTTGGTATTGATATTTCTCAACAGGAAAACCCAATGACTTTTTGTTGGCCCGACCTGGGATTCGAACCCGTGACCTTATGCACAGCAGTCGCATTCACTATCGCTGCGCCACGTAGGCATCCTTATAATATAATATGAGCCCTCTATGAAACTTTTTCACTGTTGGGCACGGGCCGTTGGCACGTTGTGTTAGGCCAGACCTAACTGAATTCTTGCAAAAATATCACAATATGGTTGAGATTCTTTATCTTTAATAACCTTTTACCCGACACATTTGCAGACACCGTTCTACTGCTAAATATTTTAACTGCAAAATCACTGTCCTATATGGAAACCAAAACCTATCTTCATTCATATCAAGAGTTACACAGAACTCTCACTATGCCACTGAACTGACGACGCATTATAATTAAAATATATACATCTATTTATGAGAGAATTAATTAACCATTAATTGGATTACAGTTGAAGATTTATGTTATGGCCGGCTTAATAAAGTTGCAAGTATATTACCGGTAGCACGGATTTATGAATATTTATTTAACACCGTACAATGTCACTTTGACCCGCGTCGGTGTAAAAATTTACATTCAAAAGGGTTAACATTATTTTAGCCTACGTTCTACGGGATGCTTTGATACATTTTAATTATAAACTTTCATAATAATTTGGCTTAAGTACTTTTAGTTTTTACTTGCGTTAAAGAGGCTTTTTGGTGGGAAACCATTGTCAAGTTAAATGTTCAATGGCGGTTAAGTCATTTTGGGGATACTTATTGTCACCAGTAGATTTTTACCCAGTTTAACTGTGAAACTGGAAGGTTGCTGGTACTTATAGCACAGGATATATCCTATTTTAAGTACCAGCAGAACATTATAATTAAGAATTTTTGTACCTAGATTAAGTTCTCTACTACTATGTACGTACTTGTATTTTTGTGCCAATAAAGAAGTTTAATTATTACATTTTTAAATATATAAAAAACACATTTAAAAATATAAAAACTATGAAGACCCACCGGCATCGGAAACAGGGTCCAAGGTACCGGTTGTTAGGGTTCCAGCGAGAGGAACCTCCTCACGATGCGTGCCGTGTCAAGCAATACGACTTTCTGGATCAGAAGGCCGTTATTATTATTATTATTATATTACTCTTGGATACCCAAAACTTTGTGTCGAAACTTTCACATGACTGACTGCATGGATGGCGTAGTGGTTTAAGTAGTCGATTCGCCATTGCCATTGCGCCGAGTGTTGTGGGTTCGATATCCACACCAGACTAACAATTTGTGTAATTCATAAATAGTTGTCAGAACAACAATGGTCAAAAAATCAACCAGACTCAGAAGTCTGGTTGATTTTTTGTCCATTGTTTGAATGTCTGTATAGTTCTCCGAAAAACTGTGTTGCAGGGACTTTAAAAACTTTTAATTATAAAAAGTGCGAGAAGTTACTTTCTTAAAAAAATAAATTGGGGCAGTCTTTGGGGACTGCCGATAGAAGTGAAAACTTTAATCCTTGATCGTAAACACTTCTTTATGAACCAAAAAAAAAGGGGCGGGTCGGATGCTAGTTCATGATACTCTCTTAGGACTTATAAAGGGGGTCAAAATTTCGTTATAGTTTGCGTAGAACGCACCATTTCTGAGATATTGTTAATATTCTAAAATAATTCAAAAATGGAAAGCGTGGAAGCGTGACAATGACGCGAGTTCTATGATTTTTGTTCACCCAAGAAGTGCTCAACACGCTTAAAGAAGTTTTCACTTCAAAAAAGAAAGCTAATCTCATTAACATAGGCAAACGCATGTATTCCTAAAGGGTAGGCAAAAGACTAATACATCCACATTTCGCTAGTTTAGGTCGCATGGAAAAGAGAGGCGAACCTTTTAATCTGATTAAAATAACACTAAACGCGGCACGTATGATATATTATTCATTTAGAAAAAAGTTAATTGCGTAAGTATAACAAAAAGAAAACCAATTCGATTTTCAAATTACGTTTTATGATTACCAACAATGTATTGCCTCAAAGGGAGAATGCCTACCAAATCTATATCGTATTAAAAGAGTTCTATTAGTAATAGAGTCTAGTGGTATTATAGTGCGCAGTACCGAGTTCAGTTATAACGCATATTTTATGCGACGGGTGGTCCGCCCTGGCCTACATAGAGCGTCGTGTTCGTCACTAGCATTAAGTAAATCATCCCGTATACTTTCTAGTATTTGTTGTGTATACAATACCTTCGTGGAGAAAACTTTATGGAAATTGAATACGATAAGACCAAACTTCCATTTTTAAACAACCAAATGTTTGAAAATGGAATGGTATTTATCATACGTAAAAAATAACGGCAGTGATTTGTTTTGTGGCTCTTGTATATCACTTTCTTTTTGTATTTTAGCTACAGATATTAAGTGTGCCAGTGCCCTATAAAATACGGTAGTCATAAGAAAATTACTAGTATATTATGTATTTTTTACTACTACTAAGTAGTATATTAATCGTTTGGGATGCATAGTGGTTTCGAAAGGTAAAGGTATGACTATAAACGATTAATTGTTGAATGACTCGTCGTGTATTTAAATATCTATATTTATTTTTACTATTACAAAATGATGCGATTTGTACGTACATTTAACCTATTAATTATTGGAATGCTAAACATAATTTAAAACCTGTTGTGTTTGGCCGCTAGTTGGCCGATAGTTTAGAGTAAACCTAAAATAATGAAATGATTTTACGTGTCTTTTTCATATTTTTTTGAAAGAAATATAACTTTCTTATTCATTCAAATTAAAATCCAAATTAGATCTCGTAAGTTCTGTACAGAAAATCTGGGAATAAAGTGCATAGTTTGATCCACATAAATAAAGTCACTGTAAGCTGTAATCCACGCGGGCAAAGGTATGGCAAAATAAGTCATAATTATTTTGACTGCAGATAGTACGAGGGCATTTATAGGTGAACTAGCTTTTGCCTGCGGCTTCGCTCGCGTTAATTTAGAATTTGACAATCAATTTGGGTTGTACTCTGCTTGTAATATAATTCAATCATGATTCGTAAGACACGTGGCGCCATCTATTATCATAAGAACGTTATTATTGTTTTCCTCGGAAAAAGTAATTTTTTCGGGATGAAATGTAGCCTATATCCGTTTCTGTACACCTGTCAACGTATATGCAAAATTTCAGGATGATCGGTTCAATGGTTTAGGCGTGAAAAGGTAACAAACAAACAAACTCATTTTCGCTTTTATAATATTAGTTAGGAGAGGATTAGGAAGTTAGGATTAGGATTAGGATAGTCACCCCGCTACTACAAAGGCCTCAAGTAGTGATTAATAGATACCAGATAGACCAGTGTGTATGATGCCCAAATAACAGACTGGATATTTTCTTATGGTTACGCAAATGCTATGCGTATTAAAAGGTTAAAAGGGAAGCAGGACACAGATCTACATACATATGTATCGATTGCTAAGAATGAGAATAAGAATTGATAAGAAGCTACTATTGTAGTCTATGATCTTGTTCTAAAATTTTGTAGCCACTGTTTATGCTTTTGTATTAAACTGTTCTTACTCAAAAACAAGTCTTGCACCTAAGCTAATCCTTATTAGATATACTAAGTGCAAGAATTGTATGAGAGTTTTAGAAAGAAAACAGTCATATAATAAATCGTAGTAACGTAAAATGAGGTAGCTGTACGAAATTCATTAAGATTTGACAGCATAAATGTGACATACCACAATCATTTCGCCTGACTATTGCGTAATCGCAATATGTCAAAGTTATGGAACAACCGTATTAATCTGAGAATGCTTTCATCTCGGACTCAAATGTGTGTAGTTAATACGTATGTGCTTACGTACAATCGTAAGTACCTGCATAGTTATTAGTTTCATGTCACTTTTAACTATAGTAATAGTATTTTATTACTATCTTGATATAGAAAAGGTATTTGACTCACATTTTTTTATTATTTAGGTCAGTTAATTACATTACCCAAACCCTAGATTAGAAAGAATTTTTGAAATCTACTTAAACATAAATAAGATACAAGCATTTCAAATTTGGCTGTAAGGGTAATTGTCAAATGACAGAAAAGGGATGCACGATACATACTATGACGTAACTGCTATTTAACAGCACCTGTGTGATGGAGATAGCGAGACGTCCCCACTACGCCCATACTTTTTCTTATATCCAAATTTAAAATATTAACTATATCCCTTATTTTACAACCAATTTAGATTCAGATTTCTCAAAAAGATTTCTTTTGATTCTATTTGGTCTTGTGTGTAAAACAATGTATAAAACTAAGGTATCTCTATTCCAAAATTAGTTTGATTATTTATATAACATACACAGGTAAACCTATACGAAATACAATAACAGTATATTCAAAATTTAATCTTATTTTCCCACCATAAATGAACGGAATACACAAAAAGTTGTACGCTATTAAACGGATCTGTCAATAACACACAACGGCTCACCGCAGCGGTGTAACACGCTGTGAATGCAACGTTCTACAATTGTCAGCATTGTTACGAATCAATGGGCTCGTGGCGACGATAGTGGAAGTAGTTCATCAGACATCACAGCATGGAGTAATATGACGTATTTTGTTTGTTCGATATTTGAATATAGCTGTCAAGTTTATCCAGTGACGTGAGCTTGCGCTTACGCTTACTGTAAATTTGAAATCATAACTAATATTATAAATGCGAAAGTGAGTTTGTTTGTTTGATACACTTTCATGTCTTAACTATTTGACCGATCATCATGAAATTTTGCATACACATTTTCAGGGATACAGAAAAGACGTAGAGTGCTTTTTATCCAGAAAAAGGTACTGTTCCCGTGGGATATACAAAAATTAACGCGAGCGAAGCCGCGGTTAAAATCTAGTGTATTGTAAGGTTGCCTGTTTAGAGTAATAGAAGAAAATAAGGAACGCGTATTTAACTATGAAGCGAGTAGCTTGGTGAAGGCTTTCTGGTGCAGGAATAAACATTGTAAACACTTTAATGAATGTAATTACGTGGTAATTACAGCTTTTATATATTTTCATTTGCATCGAAGAGGCTACATGCAGAATAGTGAGGCTACATAAAGACGATTTAAGTGACAAAATAAACTGTCAATTTGCCCTATTAGTTTGTGAAAAGTAGCAAAATATGCTTATACGAGCAAGCCCGACATTACTTTGTATGCTGACATCGCGTTCCGCGCGCGATGCATTGTGTTATTGTAATTAAGTTGTATTTTATATAGTAGTACAATAAACACTCATAACAAAAACGATTACTTTTATACAACTCCTCTAACAAGAAAACGGAGCAACGTACAAGGTGTAAGGGTCAACTTTGGCTCCTACTTTTTGTATGTTGAACTTTGCTCCGTTTGCTCCGTACAATCAAATAGTTGATGTGCGCTCTGTTTGTGTGAAGATTTCCTGCCAGAAAAGGTTCTGAAGCATTCTGGAGTTCGGCGTTCTGCTCAGAAGGCATTAATAAATAAGATTATAATATGTGGGAGTTACAAACATATTTAGTGAGTTGAGGAAGTGAATGTATGGGTTTCCGATAATGTGACATGTGACCTTTCGTGGAATTTCTGGTTAGCGAAATTAAAATTACTGGAACTGAATTTCGTCTGATCTTATCATTAACGTGTCAAGAATTAAATTCTGTTATGATAAGTTTCCAATTTTAGTTCCACTCTACACAATTAAAAAGGTTAAGTCACCTACATGGAAATGATACAGGTATTATTGTCTTTGGGCACGCCACGATCGCGGCGGTAAGTCCCGTGTTTAAGGAGTGGCTGGAGAGGCGGCATGGTGCCCTCACCTTCCGGCTGACACAGGTAATGACTGGTCACAGTTGTTTTGGCCAGCTCCATGATTAATTGATTCATTTAAAAAATTTTGTCGTCTGTAAAGTCGGTTTACGGACGATAGTTTAACGTGACAACGTCAAAACAAAATTTATTTCCCGTAAAGTTACAATGAGCGTAACGAGACAATGAGCGTAACGGGACAATGAGCGTAACGGGACAATGAGTCATCCTTTTTCGTGCGTGCAGCCGGCGTTCATCGATTTAATAGACGTTGTCACGTCAAAATATAGGTAATAATTATGCGTGTTTTTGCCATATACGCAATTCATTGCACGACATACAAGTCTTAACATAGTAGTATCCACGTATCAGTTAAACTCTGTATTACAGTATAAACGTTACTATAGAGACTGTATATTACCATTTATTAGATTATAAGCTCGGGTAGCATTGGAAATGTCGGAGAAAGTGGTGTACTCGCTACGGCTCAGTCCTTTGACCTCTCAGTTTATACTCAATATTATTCGTTTATTACCCGTCTCGTATTGTAAACTTTATGATTTATGACTAGATGATTAAATTAATTGCCTTGTAGGACTAGTGGTGTATGTTTGACCGATTGGAAATACGATTGGTAGATCTCGGTTTTGATACCCGAGTTGGTATAAAGATTTTGAAATTCTACGGAGAAGAATGGAGTTTGAGATGGTGTCTAGATAGTATAGGCTATACGTCGGGTATGATTGTGTTTGTAGAAACTTAAAAGAAGGTAGGCAGAAGGGCCACATACGTTTGCTTTGACAACTCTAAGTCTGTATGTTAAGTCCTACATAATAAAGTAAATCTATTGTCATCTTCGGGAGACTGAGAATTTTCTAACAGATACATACAACAACAATACTCGACACTGAAATCGGATCTGATACTTCATGATCGTAGCTAACATGATCGCAGACATATGCCACAGTACCTACTATTGAAGCAATTTTACGTATATTGGTAGATGCGTAATATTTGTATGCATGTCAATAATATCGTAACTAATATAAGAAATAACTTATATCATATTATTCTATTGTTTCTAGTGTACCTTATATCATATTATTCTATTGTTTTTGTGTGTATCTTTGTAAATGGTCAAATAAAATCCTTACTAATATCATAATATGCGAAAATGAGTTTGTTTGTTTGTTTGTTTGTTACGCTTTCACGCCTTTACTACTCAACCGATCATCATGAAATTTTGCATACACGTTGTCAGGGGTACAGAATAGGACATAAGGTACATTTCATCCAGAAAAAAGAACTGTTGCAAACCTAACCTAACCTAACCTACATTTACGCGAGCGAAGGCGCGGGTGGAAACTAGTAATAAATAAATGCGTATGTGAGTTTGTTTGTTTGTTACGGTTTTGCACCTTAACTACTTGAAAAATCATCATAAAATTTTGCATACACGTTGTCAGGAGTACAAAAACCACATAGGTTACTGATCATCTTGGACAAAAATACTGTTTAAGAGGAATACAAATTTATTGACAAAATCTAGGGCGGGCAAAATCCATTATACAAGATAAATCATGATAGTTGGTTGACAAACTTTCGCTGTTAAATCGAACTAAAGCTAACAAAATAAGAAAAACCAACAAATCTTTGTGTCATATATCGTTTTAAATTGTAATTTTATTATAGTTATTCATACATATTCATTATAACTCATAATTAATGAAATATATGGCAATCAATATTTAAATATGCATTAAACTATAAAAATAAATCTAATTTTAATAACCATTGTCAAATTCGGGTGACACATTCCTGCATAACATCATCTAAATATGGCTCAGAAACGAGACGACATAAAAGAGAACCATGCTTTTATTTATAGACTAGATGTTCCCGCGGTTTCACCCGCGTTTATCGTTAATGCGCCGCCCCCGTGGGTCGTAGCGTGATGTTATATAGCCTATAGCCTTCCTCGACAAATAGGCTATCCAACACTAAAAGAATTTTTCAAATCGAACCAGTAGTAATCACGCAGAATAAACCAGGAGAAACATCGTTTGTACTATGTCTGTAATGGGTAATTATTTTGCTGCGATGTTATTTTAAAACTGCTATATCTCCTAAGATATTCATTGAAATCGAATGATGTAAAGGGCAATTTTGTTTTAAATTAAATACTTGTGATGAATAACGTATTTATTTGGATAAGGATTAATATCATGTTTATAAAAATACCTTCGCAAATAATGCATTATTTTAGAACAAATTTCGTTAGCATAAAAATGGTTATAGTGAGCCAACCTTAAAAGATAGACATATGCTGTCGCGGACTTTTTTTTAGAACTTTTAAAGGGGAATAATTCTGTCATACATGATTTTTGCGAAACTTTAACTGTTTACGCAGCGCACGCAGCGGAAGCTCTCAAAAGGAAAAAATACTCTCCGATTTTGAAACATTCTTCATTGGTGCTCCGCTCCTATTGATCTTAGCGTGATGATATATAGCCTATAGCCTTCCTCGATAAATGGGCTATCTAACACTGAAAGAGTTTTTCTAATCGGGCCAGTAGTTCCTGAGATTAGCGCGTTCAAGTAAACAAACAAACAAACAAACTCTTCAGCTTTATAATATTAGTATAGATTTAAAAGAATAAAATTAGCATACTTTTCTAAAAATAATAGAAAATATAAATAAGTTTACTAAAAATAACGGAAAATTGTTTATTGTTACATTGATCTAGTTCTTGCTTATGCGTATTAATGAGCTTCAGAGTTCAAGTTTCAGGTAGAAGATATAATATATTTATAGTATTCCTTTTTACTTGTCTGATGTGAATCATTATAAAATTTAGTTCTTGCTTTTAGACATTTTATTCTCTAATAAATGGACATAACAATACATCAATACAGGTATCTATGTTTTTTCTTTAGTACTAAATAAGAGACTAAGCACAAACATTCTATACAATAACATTTTTATTATGAAACTTTGGCAGTATAATGAAGCATAAAATTTCCTATTCTACGTTTACATTTACCTATAGGTCAGCGATAACATAGTAGGTAACCCGCTGACTGCTACGCAGAAGTCTCGAGTTCGATTCAAAGGCTTGGCGAAGTTATGTGTATATTAAACAGTTATTGATCGCTCGCTTTAACGGTGCAGGAAAACATCGTGAGGAAACTGTAATGAGAGTTCATAATATTTGTTGCGTCTGCCAACCCGCACTGAGCCAGCTTGGTGAACTATGGCCTAACCCTTCTCATACTGAGAAAAGACCTGTGCCCAGCAGTGCGACAGTTTATATACAGGGCTGATATAATTTTTATATATGTATAGGTAAATAATTATTAATATTTGTGAAGTAATATTTTTGTTACCCTTGGGTACAGACGAGCTAGCGGCTAGCTGTTAGGTAAGCGGCATCCACTGTTCTAAGCTTTGATCATGTTCTCCTGCCATTACTAACCGATGCCAAAAAAATAAATCAGGCTGCCTACCGTAAAGTGGAGGAGAATAGGAACAATCATGCTGCCTTTTAGTCAAACAAAAGCCAAACGTCGACGTCTGAAATAGACAGAATAGTACTAACAACTCTCTCAGGACAAGCAAGTGAGGAATCCTCACAACGCGCAACGTAGGGATAGCGCAGCGGCCAAGCGGTCCCCTCGACAATGCCGTCGCGTTGAGTATTGTGGGTTCGAATGCCACACAGAGCAGTTATTTGTGTGATCCACGAGTCATTGTTTTGAATCTGGGTACACTGTTTGTTATTTGTATGTTTGTGTGCTTGCATCATAAGACTTGATTCCTAGCGACAGAGTTGCCTTTTTGAAAAACAGAAGCCAATTAATACCAGTCCCTACATTCTGCTAATTACTTGTTCTCTTTACAAAAACAACCTCTTTGCACATTTCACCAGATACGTCAATAATACTTCCACTTACCTTATCTTCATACAAGATTAACATACAAAACAATTTCAAGTTACAAATTAAGATACAAATATATTTCATCAATCATTTTGTAAGAAGCCGATTACAATGTTGATAAAGAAATAGCATTGTATGAATTGTATGAATACACATCAGCGCTACCAATCCATCTTAATTTATTCATCAGATATTTGATACTGACAATCTTTTGAGCGATAAAATATTACCTTGTTGGCAACACATTTTAATAATGATTAAAGGGCTATTAAAATATGTTAAGCATTGTCTTCTGTTTACTCGAATGTTATTCATTGAAATTAAACTTTTTTATACGGATTTTATCGCGTTGTTTATTTGACATTTTATTACATAATTTAGAAACTGTTACACTACTATTAAACTATTAAAACTAATTATATTTACGTTTACACTTTCCCCGACGTTTCAGTTGCTTTTCAGTAGCCATGGTCACGGGGAGACTAAGATGGTAGTTGTCTCAATGTTCCAGTGTAGTTATTTCAAAGTACCCGAACATAATTTAATCATTGGTGTTTCTTAAAGCTTAGTAAAGTTTAATAGTAGGTAATAGTAGTGCACAGTTTCTAAATTATGTAATAAAGTGTCAAATAAACAACGCGATAAAATGCGTATATTTAATTTCAATATGTTAAGCATTGTTTGGATATTTTCAACAAAGTGCAGTAATTGCTTGTTTTTAATGTTGACGGCACGGATAGTATATTTATTTTGGTTTCATTTTTATAAAGATAATTCCCGTACCAGGACTAGTCTCTCACCTATGATCTTAAAGTATATCAGACAAAATGTATATAGGTATGATACGCCTCTAAAATCTAAATCTTCCGGCCTGAAAACTTTTTCTCTATTTTTTCTAAAACTCTTATACCATAATAACCCTGACAATATCGAAAGCTAATTCGAAAAAAAGGTTATTCAGTAGGTAGGAGGATAACCGTGTAGAGATGCCATGATAACTTCAGAAGTGATTCTGAACAACCCATTGACTTAAACGCTGTCTTAATATAACAAACATACCTAAGTGAAGTAAACTAGGTCAATTGTCAACATAATTACATATTAACCCATTCACAGTCCCGTGATAGACACAATAGAAAATCAATTGTTATGTACCATATTATGGTGGTTCATTGGACAGGGAACGTGTTAAACGTTTATTTTTAATTGATTGGTGCGGGAGATTTAGTAAGAACTTACTTAACGCGTCCAGTAGTAGAATATGTGTAGTCCACGCTTTTTAGCGCATTATTTGATTTGAACCTTTGTTTCTACATTATGAGGACAGGCTCGACTGGGGATGTCCTAACCTCTCACAGAATGTCGAAACAAGGTTACATTGTACCTACTGTTGCATTTTTTCTGTGAGTGAGAATGTCAAAGTTTTAATCTCTTTCTCTTTCCTCTTTCTTCTCTTTCTCCTACCATCCTCCCATCCTGCGCATGACGTGATGTCTCCGATGTAGCTACTGTATACAGGCTATTGTAATTGCTACTTACCACCAGGTAGCCCGTGTGCTTGTTGGCCGCCTATGTTATCTGTGGTAATCGGTAGGATGTGTTTCCTTGGTATTATATCGGTGAAAATACAACCATGTCCATGAGCGGTGTTTACCGCTGCTGCCGCTAACCGAAGGCTCCTCAGCTAAGGGAATATGAAATTTATTTCACGTTAGTATATATATAGGTACGATACATACAAAGAACATGCATTTTCGAAACAATCTTTTAAATGCTCTCAGTGCCTTTGCGTTGCAGAAATAAATAACAACTTAATAAATAATGCAATAAAACAATAATTATTTTAATTTTGCTCTATTTACTGAATCATCTCAATATATGAACCAACAACAATTCCTCATTAACAAGCAAAATAGAATAGCAAGGCAAAGCAATTATTACATTTTCAGACGTAGGTCTTTATTATTAAGACATTATTAGAACCACGATACTAAGTTTAATGTCAACTACATCTTCATTTAAGACCTTCATCCAAGTTTTCTAAAGAGCTTACCATTAAAATATGTGCCAGCAATTATTATAAGCCATTAAACCTGCTTACTATATAAGCTATCGTGCAACATGTATTTCAAAATACTAGCAACGGTTTAAATTATTAACGAGAAGAGTATTTATTGTAGTACTCGTATGGAGAAACTAAATGCGTATAATAATTTTATTTACACGTCTTCGTACATGTGTGTGATGTATACGGGGTACTTTAGACCCATCAGGCCGTTGAGTAATTTACTACGGATATAATTGTAGCGACGAGTGAGTTAAATATGTCATTCGGTCAGCAGGCTTAAGCACAACGCACGAGTTTGAACGGGTGACCATTTTGATAAAGTTCAAAAGACTACCTTGTGATCCCATCCTTTGAAAATATATCGATGTTGGACTGCTTGCATCTAATGTTTTCCTAGCCTAGTGGTTAAATTTATATCATGTAATTAATTAATTAGTAATTGATATTATATTTTTCTTGCAACGTCTTATCTTGCAAGGAATAATATTTTAATAATCATAATATTTTGCGTAAGGAAATACCCGACCTGGGTTGCTTACATGGAGACATCGGTCCGATCAATCGTCAAGTCCATTGCTAGAGGTTCTAAAAGACTGAAACGATGGCAACTTTGTATACACACAAAAGCGTCTGTCAGAAAACGAGGCGCCTCTCATTGATTACTCGGCAACACACTAGATGGGTCTTCTGAATACCTTCCCAAAGCATATATTATAGAGTTCCTAAGGACGTAAACGACTAGTTATTATGATATCTAGTTAGTAGATTATTTAATAAAGCTCTAATAATATCATCAGATTATGATTAACTTGATAGTTGCGTGATGGTGGACGTTCAGGCAAGTACGCTTCAGTGATTATTAATTTCCAATCATATAATTATGTACTGAGTTTAGGTAAGTTCCAAAGTCGGACAGATAACTAAATTGTGAGATATAGAAGTAGTAACATATAAAATAGTACATATAATAAAACAAACTGTATTGTAAGTTTTTTATCTTATCTTATCTTATCTTCATTAATCACCACAATTAGGACCGAAATCAATCATTACTTCGTCAGAATACTCTACTACATATTCTTCCAAATTACAATATTATGTGATTTGGATTCTAATAGTTTTATAATAAATCTAGTTATGTACCCGTGATATCGCCTGCAACGCATATATGGATAAAAAATACCATACGTGTTAATTCAGGACGTAATCCAGCCGTGCTAATTTCTTCCAAATCGGTTCATCTGTTTACGCTTGATTGCGTAACAAGCATCCAAACGTCTTCACAAACTTTCACATTTGTAATATTAGTAGGATAACGAATATATATTTAATACTAGTCATTTAATCTTAGATTTATAATCAAAAACTACTAATAATAATAATAGACTATCACAAAATCGATAATCATTTCTAGCACCTATTAAGTTTAAACGCTTATTTTCAACTACAATATTTTTTTTTGTTTTAAATTATCGAAGTTTTAGGACCAATATGGAAAGTCTATAGTTAATCCTGGTAACATATACATTATATTTAAAAAAATATTCATGTAGCCTATCAGTCGATAATCAGTTTATAACTATACACTATGTACGTTTATTTATAGGAATACATAAATCTGTAGTAAAAAAAACCAATACGACTGACAACATCTATAGAAATAAATTGATGAGTATTCCCTAGTAAAATAAAAAAACAGCTTATCTTCCGCGAATAATTGTCATACAATTCGCGCGCTACATCAAGATTGCAAAGGATCAAAACAATTTCACAATATTATGTTTAGTGTAAGATGGGTGTTGCAACTGTGGAACATGCCGATGGGCTGATGTGTTCCGAGATAAAGCGGTCCCACACGATGACCTTACACACATTTCATTCATCATCGGTACAAAGTTAATTCAGTCAGCTCAATCGGTTCGAAAATTTGGTATGTATGTAGGCAGACTTTCTCCGGGTGAAATGGGTGTGAAGAGAGGGGGGCGCGACCTTGTTAGAGGGAGGTTGGCTTTGCACCTGCGCAGTATCCACTTGTCACTCTGAGAGACGCGAGCGCAGCTGCGCTCGTTCGAATCACGCGTTGCCCGCGCACGTGGATGTCATACATATTCTTTTTTTGAAAATTTAAGTCTGTGGATTTTTTTTTGTGTGCGAACTGTGTTGTGCTTGGAACATTGCTTGACTTTTGGCCTGTTTCGTTGTTTGTGTTCCTGGAATTACGGTATGTTTATTTATTATAATTTATGCCATTAATTAATCGAGTAATTAAAACTTCGTAATTATACCCGAGTTTTTTATATCGACAAGTGTAATATGACTTCTTATAAATACAACAATCAATGTCAACTGAATATTCATGAGATGAGCTTACTACGGACGGTATAGGTAATCATGACATCAATGAGAGTTAAACATACGCTCACTTACGGTCAAACAGGCTTTTTATTTAACAGTGTACAACATCATTCTTATCAGAGTAAGACAACTTTTTAAAACTTATTTATTACTTAATTTGAAAGGAAGATGGAGAGAAATGGATAATATAAAATGTCATAAATTAAGTGGAATTACTTTGTGTACTTATGTGTACACGAGGTACAGTCCGGCACGGAACTGCGGCGTATTCAGAGCGGATCGACGATGTGGGCCAGTCAGGTGCCGCCCGCCCTCATACTTCCGTCACCAAGTGTACCTTGTATTATTTTATAGCTATGAAAGTGTGTTCATCATTGTACTTTTACAGGGCAATAGGGCTCATTGTGGGTGACGGAGAATTTATAAATCATTTTAAGTATGGCCGTAAGCGTTTTATGCTTTTGGAATTTTCGTATTTGAGTCATAATATGAACTTTATAATAGGGATGCTTTTAATATTCTCGCAGGAGATAAATTCTTATAATATAGAAGCTGTCTTAACGTTTGAAAATTAAAAAAGAACGTTATATTCATTACAATTACTTTGTCAGACCAGTGAAGGCATGATATGATTGACAGGTGCCCCGTAGTGCTAAATTCGATACACATGTGCCAAAAACGTTTGTTTTATATCGCAATTAATAAGTATGCCGTTATATTTTTAAAACTAATATTAAAGTCAGATGTCAATAAATTTCAAATTTAGTATCTGAAATAGTAATCGCATCTTTACTCTTCAATTAAACGGTACAGTTGCGTTCCGTTCCGGCGCATGCGCGTTGCGTAAACGGCGCACGGGCAGACACCAGTGATCGCGATCCGCACGCGACCTTGACAATGGACCACTAAGCGTTGGGTTAAGTGCTTCCGTTTGCTTTTGTCGGCCTTTTTCACATTTACTTTTGTTTTATACCTATTCAAACGTTCTTCTTGCCAATTTTCTATGCGTAGTATGTCTTTCAGGCAGTAAGGGTGAATCTCTATAATAAATCGTATTAATTAAGGCTTTAATGTTGGTAAAATAATTTGAATTTAATACGATTAAGATAATGGGTCAACTAGTATTTTGCTCGGTAAGGTTAATACTGAAAATGAAATTATGATTAGTTACTTGACTAGGTATTTCAGGTATTTCTATATTGTGACAATTGGAACAAAATTTACGTTCGGTGTAGGAATATAAAGTTTGTATTTACTCTGCTCCGTTTTCTTTTTTCACACTCAGAACAAGACTTTTGTTGTTTTGTTGTGGAGCATTGAAATTTTAGAACTAGTGATTAATTATAATGAGTGAGCATATAACTTAGCAATTGATGAAACGTCGCATAATATTCAACTGACTTAAAACTAGTAATGGTTTGTTACACAATATTTTCATCAGTGAAGCAATTAACAATTACAGCCAAGTAATTTAATAAATTACAAGCAATCGAACTATCAGTGGATCGCACAATTTATCTGTCGTGTGAAATCGAACCCGTAACAACAACTTACTTGCACTGAATATTCAAGCAACTAAGCCATCCGTTCAGCCCCATAATGAATCGTCTCGACAAAATAGCAGAACGCACCGTATTTCTTTTTAATATAAGTCGTTGCTACGCTTCAAGCAGGTACACATTATTAAAATATATGCGATCGTCTGGGTTTTTTTATTCGGAGTAAAGAGTGCTTGCTCCTTCATATTTCCTCGTTTCACCCTCCGAGAAATATAACGAGGCGCTTTTTTGCAAAATTATTCCTGCAATATAAGGTCAGAGCTGCTACTATTAAGAAAGCTGTTTGCTCACAGTTCAATCATAATATTACATGATATAATATTGCATGACCTTTACACGTAGGTACCCTGCTTCTCACGGATGGTGTTATTTTCATGTAATACAAGAATTAAAAATTTATTATAATTGTGTATGTTTTGTATTTCTATTCATTATCTCCTACGTGTAAACATACTAGTTCCTCCTTTTTATAATATTAGTATAGCTATGCCACGGGACTAATAGTGTAAAAGCAATATAAAAAGAATTGTAATAACCATTGATTGTAATACAATTTTCATGCGTTATATTCTTTTAACAAGCGTCTGCACGTAGTTTGTTGGATATTTAGCGATCAATAGATGTTTTCCAAGAAGTATCTAAAAGTTCTGTCTTCAGCGCTTATGACTTCATAAACAAGTTTTTATATACAACTGGCACATACCGCCAGAACTTTCACTAAAGCCCTAGAGACC
Source organism: Catocala sponsa (assembly GCA_963564715.1). Lineage (NCBI taxonomy): Eukaryota > Metazoa > Arthropoda > Insecta > Lepidoptera > Erebidae > Catocala > Catocala sponsa. The sequence continues at coordinate 8,023,350 of OY751337.1, forward strand.
TTCAATCTTATCGAGCCGAACAGATCTCCTTATCATAACCTGAAATAAACATGCTTATAACTAGCTAAAAAAATGCTATATTAACTGGAACATTTATACTTAACTGCTTTGTTGGTACTATGGTATTTTGGGGCATGCCAGTATTAGGCCCAGAGGTGCACATTGGCTATACTAAAAAAAAATATTAATATTTATCCCAGTTTTTCCTTGTATCTATTATTCTGTACAAGTCGGTAATATTTTCTAAAATATTAAACAAGAAAACTACTAAACTATGTAATAGAATTTGGAAGCAAGTACATTAACGTGAAAATGTTGCCATTACACAAAATAATTATTGACAGGTAATTAATCGAAATAGTAATTTACCATTGCTATATTATATAATTGTTAATTTAATTTTTTATACAAAAGTAATACAAAAACTAATAATTATTATTAGCTTTATCTTTGAAAGATTGCTTTAATTAACTTAATGTCTATTATTGATGTATCGAGGTTTTGTGTTTATTATGGCAACACAATCTCTAACTTGTATGACGCCGGAAAACGTAAATGTCAATATCATTGCTTGTTTTGCAACTCCATTGTGACGGTTAGTGTTTATTTATTGCGGTTAATATCGACGACTTTTAACTATTCTTACTTAATATTATAAATTCGAAAGTAACTCTGTCTGTCTATCTGTCTGTCTGTCTGTTGCTTTTTCACGGCTAAACTACGCAACCAATTTAGATGAAATTTGATACAGATATAGTTTAAAACCTGGGGAAGGACATAGACTACTTCTTATTGACGTAGGTACCACGCGGGCGGAGCCGCGAGCGAAAGCTAGTAAGCTATAAAACTGCAATGTATTCTGTTTAGATTGTACTCATAAATAAATTAAAATAATATAGCACATATTTAATATAAATCACTTCATAAGCTAATTAATTTTAAAATTTATTGGCATTGCTTACTATTATTATCATTAGCCTTTATAGGTGTGCACTGTGGGCCCGAATTACTTTTGCGTGTTCTTTAGGGTTCAAACTCCGGGTCGGGCAAAGATTTATTGAATTTTTCTGTTACGATTGTCTTGGCTGTATGCACGTCTCTTACAACGCAAAACAGAAATCGTCTAGCACATTTTTTTTGTCCTGATTTAGATAAATGCACTAGACTGCAGGAATAAATTTTATAATACACTATTAGTAGGACACCCAGACTCGGAACAACTATATGTAGATCACAAATTTTTTGTCCCGAATCGTACCCACTCGGCGACAGGGACTAATTTTACAGAACAATATAATTATATTCAATGAAGTCACCAGGTGAATACAACATCCGATAAAGTCTAATTCAAATATATTTACACTATATATAATGCAAGTAATCAAATGACCTTTCAATTTCAATGACACGGTCAATTTAACAGACGGAATCGGTTCGGTGCATTAGTCCATTGAATACTGTGATCGATCTTATTCAATCGTTTACGCCAAGTGCTTGTGACGAATTTGTTTACTTCAATTACGCGTGTTGTGTTAAGTAAGAAGGCAATGAAATAAGTCTATTGGAGCTAGTTGCATAGCGAACTGTGATGTTGTTTATGCTATATTTACTGTGAGACTCAACTTTGTTCGGGCTGTAAATAGTAGGTGTGCTATGACCTGTTCACGTGAATCAAACTACCTCCATACAAAACGTTATCAAATCTTTGTAGCGGATCAAGCGTGATTAAGTAACAAATGTCCGAAATTTTATGTTTATAATATTAGAAGGAGGTAGGATTATTATAATAAATTGGCAATTGAATGAAAAATTAAGTAAGTAATCGCAAAGGTAATACTGACTTCAAATACTTTTTCAGAAGATATTTAATATTTGTAAATAGACAGAGAGAGAGAGAGCAATACTAGGCTGTGATGTCATAAGTTTGTATCGTCGTACGAATGTTACTACAGATATGGTTATAGCCAATATTGCTTCCCCAAAAGCTTCAAATCACCATTTTTATTATTCTTCATTTTTAATCCCTTAAAGTCTTTAATATTTTTAATAAATTTTAACAACTAAAAGAACGATATCCAAAGATACTCAATACATTAACATTAATAATAATAAACAATATAATTACCATTTTGTTGTTATGAATTATTCTGTCTTGTCAATAATAACTTAACTGGCTCATTGGCCCCTCGGCGTAAGCGTGTGTATTAAATTACCATTCTGATTTGAATTTTGGAGTCAACTTTATTCATAGGACGCGTACTGGGACCACAACTTTCTATTTCCGTATTGTAGACCGAAATTGTAGTTTTGTGTTAAACATTTATTACTATACTAGCTTTTGCCCGCGGCTTCGCTCACGTTAATTTAGAATTTGACAATCAATTCGGGTTGTACGCTGCTTGTAATAATATAATTCAATCATGATTCGAAAGACACGTGGCGCTATCTATTATCATAAGAACGTTATTATTATTTTCCTCGGGAATAGTAACTTTTTCGGGATGAAAGGTAGCCTATGTCCGTTTCTGTACACCTGAAAACGTATATGCAAAATTTCAGGATGATCGGTTCAGTAATTTAGGTGTGAAAAGGTAACAAACAAACAAACTCATTTTCGCTTTTATAATATTAGTTAGGATTAGGATTAGGATAATTCGACTTATTTTTGATTTGGTTAATAATAGTGTGCATGGATGGCGTTTTACTTTAAACGCTCTTTCGTTACGGCCACTGCTCCAAAAAAATTGTGTGTACAACAATTAGTTTTTGCCAGTCTAAGTGCTCTTGGGGTCCATCGTATGAATGTTTGTAAACTCTGCTATGATACATGATTTATACCTAGTGCCGGAGTTGTTGAGATAATATCAGAAATAAAACGAAATAAGGAAAGGTTACAACTTTGATTCCTTAGCCGGACAAAATGCTAGTGCCGTTTTTTCGGCAAGCTCTCAGTGACAATCCGGTGTCTGGTACAGTCCGGTATAGGTTATATACGGTAACAGCATTGCCTTCTTTTACGTGGAAACATACTCGCAAACCGTTGATGTTAAATATTTCTGCTATACTCGGGTAGTACCTATATCTTATGTATGCTCCGGGGTTGTAAAGATGATTTGTTACTTACAAAACTATCGATGTCCAAATAATTCGATTGTTCAAGTGGTTCGAATGTATACAAATAATATTGATCGTTATTTGAATAACGAATAGATACGTAAACTTAGTGAGCATTCGAATATCAAACACCATTCAGGAGCAACTAACTAAAAAGAATGTAGATAAGTTCTCGACGGTCACAAAATGATTCGAATATTCGATCGTTATTCATTTACTAATCAATGGCAACACTTTTATCGACGTTTCAATGTAGTTTACTGTTTTCGATTACTTTGTAATTTATACATATAATTTTCAGCAGATCTCAACTACATGCAACTAATTTATTAAATTTTACAGTCCCATATTTTGTTACTTTTCTTTTTGTTTTATTTGTTGTTTGTTAATATTAGTTAAGTTGTAAATTATGATTGTTGCTTTGTTTACGTAAATAATGAATTTTATTTTAACTATACAACTGTATTCTTAATGTAAGCCTATTTACACATGAACAGTATTCAAGTTTCCATACATATGAATAATTTTCCCATAACTAAAGTGGTTTCACGTTACAATGACGAGCCTTACTCATATGTTATCATTAGTATTGACGTTTCAGAACAATGAGTAAATAAATAATATTACTTTATATCTTAGTAGGAGAAAGTTGTTTTCAAAATGTCAGCCGCTGAAAGTATACGAGAAAATTTAAAACAAAAACACCCAACTTCCATGGCGTCGAGTGAACGGAACGATGTCACGAATCGCCCTTTAATCTGATTAAAAAGGAAAACGTTGATTTTAGGACATAGAAGTTTTTATATAAGATGTTCTAAAAGTTGCAAGTAGAAGAATAGAGACAGAGTATCTCTTAAGATAGGTACCTGAATTACCTCAATAAAAAGATGTATTTCACTAAAGACCAATAGTTCCGTTTTATTTTCATGACTTAGTTTAAGTTGGCTTTGTAGTAAGAGTGCAATTAATCAAATTTATATAATATGTCTGCTAACTCGCACCAGGACGGCGTGGTGGACTATGTCTTAACCCTTCTCATATTCACAAGAGGCCTCTGACCTGCAGTGGTCCATAAACAGGGCTGAGTATCTAAAGTTAGTGCAGTAATATATAGAACCTTTTCTCGCTTCGCTATTTGTATGTTATCTGTAAATTGCTTGAATGCCAGACATAATTGAAAAACTATTGTGTCTGAAGGCCGGCGGGCCGCTGCAGCTCAAAAAATTAATAATATTGTCGTTTGTTTTCACCCACATTGGATGCTTCTACATATTTAAATTAATGATATGGAGATGGCTTGCACTCTTTGAAAGAGAATAGAGGATTTTAAAATACCAGGAATCTACTAAAATTCAGATACCGAGGTGTCATGTGAACCAAACAAAAATACTACGAAATACTTCACTACCTCTATTATTATCTTATTAACAAATCTTTAAACGGAGCTTAACGAACGTCACAAACAAGATAATTATATCAAAGTTCTAATTAAGTAACAGGAAGCCGTGCTCTCGGTATTCGTTTAATCGCAGTTTAATCGTACGTTAATAGGTGAAACTCATCTCCGTTTACCGACCCATCTGTTTTTGTTTCGTTCCGTCCGTCCGTACTTTCTCCGTTTAGATACAGATTATTGGTATTTATGTATCTTTGACGATTGTACGCTGGTGTTGATGGGCTAAGTGTATCTTGTAACTATCATTAAATATGGATATGGCTTTTGGCATCATGTTTCGTGAGGCAATGTTGTCAAGAAAATATGTTATTCGGGTTTCTATTGGAATATACTTGGTAGCAACAGGGAGTCTAGTTGTTGGGCCAGTATACAGCTTTAGGTTTGTACTTTGCCTAACATTTTGACGAGTAACACTCTATTACAATAGGTGGCTTCACGGCCTCTGCTAGACATAGGCCACGCAATAATAGACCTTGGAGTCCGATCTTTGGCTCTCCTACAATACTACCTACTTTGGATGTTACCAAACATACATAAAAACTTACAGATCCCGTAACTTGTTTTACTCATAAGATAAAATCAAATCAAAATTCTCAGGATGAAGATGGCTGTTTCATTACACTTTTTATATAGTTTCGGTAAGCTCATAGTCAGTTGATAAATTGTGTAGATAAAAACAAGTTACTTGTATTTACGCTCGGGATCAAACCTGTGACACCGCAATCATCTATTATATACATACCAGAACCAACATGGCTATTAACCTGTCTCGACCAATATCTTTCTATTAACGCGCACTTTCACCGGTAAAACCGAATTAATCGAATAACTTTTATTTGATTTTTACTATCAGATTATCATCGTTTTTTATAAGTCTCAAGTTACCTATACAGATCATCTACAAGACCTTTAATCGAGTTATTATATCGATTATCCGTGAATATCTCGATTTTATATTCGGATAGAGGGAATGATTGATTTTTTAACTAATTCGATAGATCAAATCGTCATTAACTCTATTTTAGGGCGATGTTAAAAGATCTGATTGATATGAAAATAATCGATGTCGATTATAATGAAGGGCAATGTCTTGTGTGGTCCATTTCTTAGGAACGATAATTGTAAATTTAAGATTTGGAAGTACGTATGTAATTTTCCTAAAGCAAGAAGCACAGAGCACCCAAAAATTAAAGTCCAAGCCACATAGGTAATCATCGTTTATGACGTATAAAATTACCAGAAAGACACTAAAGTCTATAAGAGTAAGCAATATAGATAAAGTGGTGTTGTAAAAATCGCATCGTTTGCATCGTTTTCGCCGATGTCATCGAAACGGCCGAATCGATTGAGAACGAAGAGAACTCGTTGATAAAACTGCGTAGAATAAGTATGCCTGCGTTTAAGATATAAAAAAAATAGTAAATGATATAAACGAACGATGGTAGTTCCATACCACGGTCTTCTATAATGTGCTTTTTTAAGCGTAGTTTGTTGAATTTCAAATAATGTCGGCATTTTACAAACGTAGCTATTACCATTCATAATAATAAAGTTCATGTCAAATAACGAGTCGCGCTAGTCGTTCTATTTGATGTAAATAACTAAATAAACATGGCTGTTCAATGAACGCTCTTTTCTATTCATAATACAGTTAAAGGAAAGAGACGGTGTAACCCTAAAATAACTTTAGTTTGTAACAACTAAATCAATTTCTATGTTAATTATCCACATACACTACAGCAAAAAGTTCGAATAAATTTCTACCAAATATTCCCATTTTCATATCAACTCTAGCAAAACCTATTCGTAACTGGGTTGAAAGAACACAACACCATTTCGATAGGGATCCGTACTATTCAATAGAAATATCTTTATCATTTTATATAACTTTATAGTCCCGAAACTAATCCGATTATAGAGAAACGTTACAGTAAAACTTTCGTCTATACACTCACGTTAACGACAAACGTAACACAGTTTTTGCCCAACCGTGGGAACATCACATAGATTAATTTCTATTTAATGTTGGGAATATTTTTGTGTAACAATATTTGTTATAAAATGGAAAGTAGTGTTTAGATATGTATCGATGAACTACAAAATATGTAATTAAGTTTTTGTTAATATATAGTTTCGCTGCCTTTGAACTTACTATGGTGTGAAGTTCGAGCTTTAAATATAAAACTTATAATGTATGAATACTATCGGCACAATGCTCGGAAACCATAACAAAGATCATTGAAAACATTTCATTTAGAAGTTGAGAAAATTAATTATTATGTTTTTGATTTACGAGTCTGTCAGCTTGTAGTTGTTTCCTAGTATTTTCATCTAGTGCATTGTTTATTAACAATGTCACATGCATTGCTATAATAGATTATATTCAATGTTCATATTGAAAAGTGATTCATCTGTTATGTCTAACGGATCTTTAGGCCCACCTGCAAGAATTTCTTCAATAGACGTTCGATATTTTCGATCATAATTGTATAACTGTAAGACAATACCTTTCTAAATTATTTTTATTATCAGTGGCCAGGAACATTTAACTATTCTTATAATATTTTGTGGTTTTGGCATAGCGGTAGTTTATGCTACTGTTGTGCATGGGATCAAACAAATGGGTATTATCTCAAGAAATGTTCAGCAGCACGGAGTTTGGAGTTTGCTCCCTATAATACAGGTTCTAAAACCGTAGCTGACGAAATGTGGATGCTATACACCTCTGCTAAGCCTTGCAGGAATAAAGACGTAGAACTTTATATGGTCTTATTATTTTTGGCATATACCTATAGTCTATTAGCTGCTTTTCGATGACGAAAATATTTTCTGCATCGAAAAACAGCTAATAAACTTAAACACTTACAGATACTTAAAAAATGTATAGTATACATATGTGCGTACATATTTATCTGTATCTATATACATATTATATACTACACAAACACTAGATGCAGGTATGCGGTAATCAAATTCTCCACATATTCACGATTATGTCCAAAGCGCTATACATGCTTTCAAATATTCCTAGAATCTTTTAGCGTCTGAATAATTTCAATTAGTATAAAGCATGGAATTAAGTAACTAAGAGAAGTCTTAAATAAAGTGTATCATAATGTGATGACAATAAAGTATCAGGGGTCTAGTCACACCAGGCGCTAAAGTTTATAGTGGAGAATAAGGAAACTTAATATTCGCTCTACTGAAAGCTAAATACAACATTTTTTAAACTGAGCTGTGTGTAAGTTAGACGAATGCAATGCTTTATTTATAAATATCAACACATAACAAAACTTTATTTTACAAACGTTGAAACAAAAACATGCATTCCAACGCAATACTCCTTATCGATCAAGTTTTCTTCTAGTATCAAAATTCTAGATTTAACTCATATAATCCCACCTAAGTGGAGCAAAATGATTATCCACCCACGGTGAATAATTCATCATTATGCTTTCCTTATATAAAATTAATTATAATTTCTCACCTAGAAGCGAATGAGTAAGCGATATTTCCTCAGGCTGTACACAAACGATAAGTGACTAGGTACGTTTAAAAACTATTCTTCAGTCGCTCAGTTCATAATATATTATTTGTGCTGTCCAACAAAAATTATATAGTAAAATGAAGACGTACCTACAAAGCTAGATAGTCGATTGGAACCAGTATGGAGAAAGTTCAAGCTGGTCTTGGGTCAACACTACACACATGAGCTAATATAATATCTGTGTTAATAGATTGTGTTTATAGGCGACGACCGATTTTTCATAATCATTTACATATATTTGTTTATAAGCATAGTTTTATTTTGTTCAAAACATTCTTGCTATTTTTGCGAATATGTATAGAGTTACGCTGCGAGTAGCGGAATGGTAAACAACAATATCGTATATTACATTGCAGGGGACATTCAAGCGTCTCAACGGAAGCTCTTGTACATTGCATTTTAAATTAAATGGATTCACTTGAATATACATTTTAGCGTATTTTCAACCAGTGCGTGCTACCCGACATGACCTACGGAGCCGAGACATGGACACTCACGGTAGGGTTGGTCCACCAGTTCAAAGTCGCACAGCGAGCTATGGAGAGAGCTATGCTCGGAGTTTCTCTGAAGGATAGGATTCGTAACGAATACATCCGACAGAGAACCAAAGTCATCGACATAGCCCAGAGAATTAGCAAGCTGAAGTGTTAGTGGGCTGGCCATATCGCGCGAAGAACAGACAACCGCTGGGGTAAGCGTGTTCTTGAGTGGAGACCGCGACTCGGCAAACGTAGTGTAGGACGCCCTCCGACCAGGTGGGATGACGATCTGCGAAAGACTGCAGGCAGATGCTGGATGCGGCAAGCTGAAGACAGGGCGCTATGGCGCTCTTTGGGGGAGGGCTATGTCCAGCAGTGGACTATTATAGCCTGATGATGATGATGATGATGATGTATTACGTAGTATTGAGAAATTTTGATGAGAATTGAAATTGATACCGATAATAGACAACATTTATGAAGTTCCAAGTTCTTGTAATTGGGCGAATACAGCAGCAAACATTCTTCAACAATTTGTCAGTTATGATCAAATCTTACAACGTCTTATCTGTGGGACAATCTATGAGGCAAAGTTTATGGCTTTTCAGTAACATTATGCAAAAGTCTAAGATGCAATGAAATCTTCTTTATCATTTTTAAATCGGTCTGCAGATGGCTTTATTTTAATTATTAAAGTGACGAGTAACGTATGTGATGACACGACCTGCTCATCCGTTTGAGGATGGCTAACTCTTGAATAGCTATTCAGAGCTTAGTCAGTTTTAGGTAAGCACATACAATTATGGTCTAAACTTTTTTTATTGTATTTTAAGCTAACCAAAATATAAGCTTTTTATGAGCTTAAGCGGTAATCCATTGCATATAAAAACTAGATACTCTTTTGTAACGCTATACAGCATATCAATGAATAGCTATTTAAGATGGTACATTTCATATATAAAAATGATGTGGGCTAACAAAAACAACACTATACATATTATTTATATTATCCTAATATAGTATATTTCTCGTTATGTCAATGTCAATATGTTTTGACGTCACTCGCGTTAATTAGAGTGGAATCGGACAATCGAGTATATGTGCGTCGATCGTATGTCGATAGATAAACATTAACGATAATATATCGATAAAAAATGTACAGATTGTTGTGGCGATTGTGTCAAAAACATTGACATTTGACAGGTATTGAATGTTAAGTTAGTTCCACCTTTCATTTACCTACTTAGATCTAGTAAGGTCTTTGAGATTTTGGTTACATTCTAGTTGATAACTATGACAAAAAAGAACAGTTATTTATATGCTAATAAGAATTCAATTTTTTAGAGGAATGTGTTTTTAAGCCTAGGCTTTGAATTACAGCTTCTTGGATAAAAACATTATGATAAAAAATAAAAACATTATGATAAAAAGTAATAAATCTAATTGCAGCTGTTCGCTATTTGAATATCTTTAAAGTATCTGCACATAAACATTTTTAAACCATATTCTGTCACAGTGACGGCAGAGATTCATCTTGATAAGCCAAAGTAATCTTATAGTTCCATCCTATCTTTCGCATAATGAGTTGGGCTTAGTTTTACTCTTAGCTATAGCTTTGCAGAGAATTTATAGAAGAATCTAGGTACAGAATATGTTTAAATTATATAAGTATCAAAATTTAACAAAATGTATGCAATGGACAGAAAAGCTTTGTTAACTAATTTCGTTACATCAGTGATGGAAAGGACAATCGTACGGAGCCGGAACTCTTACCAAACAGGTTCTGAGTGTACAGAGCCACTGACAGCGAAAGTGTTATAATTTGCTCACTGACATTTCGGCATCCTTTGTTCATGTTAATTGTCAGTGTAGTTTTTGTTTACGTTTTAAATATGGAATCCTGTTATTTAAATTGGCTACGCGATCGTTTTCCTTGATGGCTGGCCTGATTGAATATTGGACTCTATTTTAAGCATTTTCGATGCGTTGGATCTTTAATTTTTAAGCATTTATTTTGTAAATTCAGCGCACACGTTAGTGGGGTGCTTTTGATTCCCTCATGGTACAAAAAATATTTCTTTACAAACATTATAACCGATTTATAATGTTTGTAAAGAAATATTTTATTATATTATAGACTAGAATCGGGCGAACTATTACATTTGTGGATCACACAGATATCAGTGTCATGTGAGTAACGATCCCGCAATACAGCTTTGGGAGTACGAGGCAATTACTTGAAACATTACGCTTTTGTGATATGTTGTAATTTATTGTAAGACTACATGTCTTACAATAAATAATAACATATCATGACACGAAGAAAGATCGTGAGAGAGTACATTACTAATTAAGAGCATCTAAATATTTAACCATGAATAGCGCACTGCAAATTTCCCATGCTTTTAAAATACGAAAGCATATAGAGAGTATGAAATTAAACACTCGAAAAATCTCGTCGATTAAACCAATACTCTACACTCACTTTCTACCTACTAACGCGTTAACATGAACAGCATCAAATTAAAATAATCGAGTTTCTCAATGCACGAATCTTTGAAAAACCGTTGTATACTTTTTACTTGGAGTGCCTGGGAACTCTCATTGGGGAAAGCTCGTTGAGCTGAACGTTTAATTGACATTAACAAACGATCTTTTGTTCATGCTGTAACTATTCAATATTAGCAAACCGTAATAGGTGTTTTCCTTTACCGGGTGAACACTGTTGTACGCAACGAACATAGAATTAAGTGAATAAGCAATTTTTTGTTCACGCTTAAACACAAAAAACTGTGTGTACGTTCACGAATTCGTGCTTTGACTGTCATCTCTTTACACGCAAAGATCTTCGAAGTAAAATATGTTAGACTTTTTACCTCTTTAGAGATTTACTTTTTGCTTTCATTCTTTGAAGATCAATGATAATAACAATTTCAAGTCACGGAGAATCTTCCAGCATCGGTTGTTATTAGACAGGCTGAGAAAAGAACAAATAGATTTTTAGATGACAATATTTTGATAAGGTAAACGCTGACTTGGCATTTCATGCTTATCTAGAATGAAATTAGCATAAGTAAATTGCATTACGTTTTAATGAAGGAGATTTCGCTTGTATTTTTGTGGCTCTTGTCTGGTATAACAATAGTGACGCAAGTTTTTGGTGAGCCAGGCCGATAATTATGTAAACTGAGCTACATACTTTTGATAATTTCTTATCCTTTTAGTCACTGAATTTGGACTGTATAACCATTCAATACTTACAAAAATGGATGTCCTCAATTCGAGTTTTACTGAAGTATTACTTCGTTTTTGTTTTTCTTTGCTTTCGCTTGAAACATGTAAATGCAATAATGCATTACAAGCTAAAACTGTCATCAGTTTCAGCTTGTAATGCATTGCTTTTGTCATAATAGAGGAACAAAAAAATATTTAAAATGTCACGTATTTAATATTATACGCCAATAGAATGCCGGCCGTCGCTCAGAGCCTTGCCGCGATATAACCTTTTCAGTATGCATGCAGCCTGCAGAATAAGTAGACCTAAAGCTACAAAACCTTAAGTGACTTTACATTTTATAGTAGCATTTCATTGTAGGTACCTACTACACATTTGAGGTACTAAACCTCAAATATACAGATAAAAGGAAAATGTTGGGTATTATAAATAATACATAATTGTATACACCCGGCTTGGTTCTTCGCCCTTGATTTAAAATATTAGAGGACGGCGTGTGGCCTCACAGCTGTTTGTCAAGCGATAATTCGATGCTGTCAACCTTTTTGTAGCAAAATTCACACACATTTACAACCTTCAGATAACAGATTGTGGTATTTATTGCTGGGATTTATTGTATTGCCATAATTTAAACCTATTAGGTATTGTTAAAGTAATAAGAAATTAACTGCTACAGCCATTTAAATAAAAAGGCACCTACACAAATTTCCACATTGCATTAGCTTATTCTTTATTCAAATCGCCACAATCTTTAATAATTACGTTTGTTATCGAATATTTTATGTTACAGCGGCTAGACAAAAGGTAACATTAGTTTGTAAGTTAACTATTAAGGAACAATAAGAAAAAGAGTTCTTTACAAAGTTATCAAAGAAGTATAACCGAGTTCTTCCAAAACACATTTCATCGTCCCAAACTATTTAGGAAATAGTTTGGCACTCCTTTTGTTCGTAGAGCAAATCTGATCCCAGTATTTTATAAGAAGTGATATTAATTTACTAACTTTATATTTGCTACCTCTTATAATTTAATGTACCATAACGATATATTTCACTTTCTCACTGACGTGTAATTATAACCATAAAATATTTTATTTTGTCACTCTTAAACAAAATATCGAGCCATTAAATATTTAAGTGAAGGCCCGATCATAACTACATAATGTATGTTGTATCGTAATACATCTTTGGCGTGCCCGCCCAATTGATTAAAGGCGGGCTCGCATGCGTACGCGCCGGTCAGCGGTGAGCTTTTGATAGTGATGTGCTACAACATAAAAACGGAATATCGATGTTTTGTGTATTCAGTGTTGAGTTTTTCCGATTTAAATTCTGTGAATTTTTAAATTTTGTAACTACGTTAAGATGTTTTTATTATATTGTATATCTACAAGATATATCTGTAAGGAGATTACATTTACAAAATATAGATTGCCCTCTTATACCTGGAGCACCGACAAAGTCTAAAGATTGATTCAAATATTCTTGCTGATACTAAAATACGACTGAATCATATTGTATGTTTATATGGGGAGTAAGGTTTCTAAAACTTTAGTCTGCATTGTTACTGTTTAAAGTGTTTATGTAAAGCCAAATTACTTTTTTATTGTCGCTCGAAACGTTTATATTTGGCTATAAAAGCGTCTATTAGCTACAATAAAGGCTTGTTTATCACTTTAAATGTATAAACAAATCAATGAGACGTCTATCTTTATAAGTTCAGTTTAAATAATATTCTAGTCATTAACGACACATATCAATCAAGAGCGCAAACATATTAACGAGTTACGTTCATTCCCACATTAAATTAGATGGAATGTCATACGTTGATAGATAAGGTGCGTAATATCGATATCGGTATTCGTCGCGGTGGTCTTGTAAACATCGATACTCGGTATCGCTAATTAGTCGCCGGTGAAAGTCACCGACCGACTGACCACAATCCGAGTCCGATGTTTCGGCACTGTCGATTCTAGATCGATTCTACTTTCGTTTTTGACTACTCTTACTTACCGTTCACTACAAGTCGATTGTATGATTTATTTCTTATTAACGTTACATAGTAATTATACGTTTGCCTGAATTTGTTACGGTGAGTCAGTTTCACTGGCGAGTTTTGTGCTTAATTAATTTCTGTTGATATCAATTTACCGTGTAAGCTGAACGGGGTAATTACACGATAGGGTCCGAAGGTGCCGCATAAGGTCCAGTTACATTATAATGGATAAAATTGCGCTGATGCGAATTAATAATTTCTCTACAGATAAGCATTTACCGTCACCTTTGCCCATTTCACTCAGGCTATTTTGTAAAAAAATATCTAGCAGAGATAAAATTATGCAAAATACACAACGTCTTTCATAAATTGTGATTGATCATATAACTGTATATAAAATATGAGAAAATATTTCGGTGATCAAATATGAATAATGGTCAATTAAAAAGTCAATGTTGTATTTCAAGTTGGTTAGTTTGAAGTATTTCTTAACATAATCTAGGATTTGAGGCATAGACGTATTTTCACGAGCTTAAGTAAGAGATACCTATTACTATCTATATATGACTATTAGGCGTTTCCTACAGGGGAACAAAGAGCCAATAACACTTTTTTACATAACTAAGAACTACACCTAAGGGTTTAGTATTAAACTGGCAGTAAAACTTGATTGTTAGATTCCCAAAAATAGTCTGAAATGGTGTCCGTTGTACCGTTCTATATTCATAGCCCCACTATGAATAGAGCTATCACATTTCATATTTTAGACGCCGCGAGGCCAATGCATATCCAGGGAAACATGAGCCATAAAATGGGTACGTATATCATACCCTCTTGGAAAAGGTCCAAGTCCATTAGCGATCTCCAATAGGCTTCTAATGCATTAATATCACTTATCAGTTATAGTACACAATTTGATAGGATTTTGATGTGCTGCAGTTCAATTTGAACTATTTTTACAGAGTTCTTCGGAGTAAACTTTCTTGAACAATTTTTCTTACTTTGAAACTTGGACTCACTCGACTGTTCACGATAGTTTTAGTAATCATTTCGCCATTACCAATATTTCAACAGATATTCGTCAAAATAGACTGTTCTGCCGAATCTAGTCATTATTTTGTCCCTTGATTCAATTACTGTAAAGTCGGGAGCAATAACATTATATACTACGAAATTGTAAGAATAATGCGCGAATAATGTTTACGCGTTTATAGCGAATCGTAGTAATTTAATTTTGTAACTATGTATGATACAATTATAAACAGTTTCATTTCTTCCAATTAGGCAGGCCCAAGACCGAAATGATTATGCAATTGTAATGATTAGGCATCTGTAGATCACTCAACGGCGTCTTAGTGTATTAAACATAGAGCTAAACCTCCTGTGATCTTATGGTACTAATGCCATGTTTTACTGAACAGGTTTTAGTAAGTAAGATGCATCTTAGAAGCATATTGCAATTTTTTTTTATTCTTAAGTTTAATACCTGAATTACCTACTTAATAAACTTCTCTTTAATGAAACAAGTTAGTTTTATTAAATAGCTATAAGCCACAAAATAGGGCACAAATATAATAATTTAAAGTTAGCTATGTATTTAATTCTTCAGGCACATGACGACTATTTATGATACATAAAATTAACTCTATATGTAAAATTTAAATAATATAGTTTTCAAGAAGCTTATTATGCATGTTATATTAACGAAAACAGTCTTAAACTACGTAAATGTTTTATTAAATTTATCACACCAAAAGAATTTAACTAAACTCAAATATATTAAGAGATAACTAGTTTTTTGTCGTTCCTGAAAAGTAGCGTCAAAACACATAGCGATTTGTGAACGCACAACGACGATAAGCTCTGTGATTTCATGTAATTATTATGGACTCAAAAGCTTGTGACGTGGGGCTTGAAATATTGCCATGCTGTCATACTAATACATATACATGGATTCTCGCGTGTATAATCACGAAGGGTTAAGCAAAGTTGTATTACATCTACATTTCACTAATGAGAACAACAGACTATTGACTTTTATTTAGGCTAGTTGAAAGCACAATAAATTCTTATAATGGTAATAATATTTATGGAACTCAGCCATTTGCTTTAGAAGCTTTGCTTTGCTTTTGCTTGAGAAGCCTAAATGTATTTATAATAATATAATATTCTAACACATACACACAACACCATCTAGCCCAAACTAAGCAGAGCTTGTAATATGGGTACTAGACTGTGGATAAACATACATATACTTAAACTTTTTTTTTTGTAAATACATACATATTATACATAGAAACACCCAGACCAAGACAAACATCCACGTTCATGCACACAAATGTTTGACTTGTGCGGGAATCGAACCCGCGACCTCAGGCGTGGCAGTCGGTTACACTAACCACTACGCCATCGAGGCCGTCAAATCTTGGTTAAGCGCTAAAACATTAATTCCTAAATGCTTTCTTATGATGTTTTTTTTCATCTTTAAAGAGAGTTAAAACTAAGTACCTACTTACTTAAAATTATACTTCGTTGTATAGTTACGTAGTTGATATTAGTTTTGAGAAAAAGGAATGTTTCTCAGAATATATTATTTATTTGATCACCAAAAATGTTTACATTGTGTTTGATTTTGTACATTGGCATTACATAGTAGAATAATATAATACAATACAATAATTCAATTAAAATAAAACAAAGCAAAACAAAAAAAAAATTAATACACACAAATTGCAATATGATTATTAATTAAATCAATATTAAGTGACTAATTTTATTTTTATTTTATTTATTTCATTTAGGTCTTTCACAGCTGATATTCAATATTACTAAAATTATAAATAAGACAGTACGTCAATTACGAAGAACACAATAAAAACCTAATTATTACAAGCAAGAGCAAACATGTAAATCTATATGTAATTTAAACGATTGTCAGTAATAGAATATATAGTAGGTATATATCATTTAATAATATGAACAATAATTACTATTAATTTTAATCATGAAACTAAAATAAATTCAATATGTCAGAAGCCTTAATATCTATAACGAAATAAATTAATATTATTATAATAACAACAGGCCGTATAACACATACATACACACACATCAACTCATACAATCACACACACACACATACACGCTCACACACACGCACACGCTCACACACACGCACACGCTCACACACACGCACACGCTCACACACACGCACACGCTCACACACACTGACACACGCTCGCACAGATTTCATAAAACCTATGTAGTAGAACAATCACTCACAAAGCCACGGGTTAGTGTCCAGGAGACATGAAATACAGGGTTTCCCTAGTTTAGGCTCCTGTCCACCCCCCATAATAGTCTACTTGTTATATTTACTTTGCTACCTAGTTGAAATGTCATACTTGTGCGAAATTGTAAAATTATGTTTGGTGGAAAATAAACTTATTTCTATTTCATTTATTTTTTATATACGTTTTAGGATTTAAGGCTTACGGTTACTTTTTCGTATGAGGATCGAACTCAAGCACATTCGCAACGATGGTGATCGCATTTATTATATATATATATATTTCTAAACTGCCAAGAACAGATGTGTTTATATACTAGCTATACTTAATTCCATAATCCGTTCTTTACTTAGTACCTGATAGGAAATCCTAACAATTTTGCCAACCTGGGTATTGAACGTGATCCGCAATTGTATAGACGCTCGCTTCTTTGCTGTTGAAAGTATAGGTAATACTTTACCCATATTTTCTGAAGCTTAAAATAATTCACTAATATTGTTTTAGATATTGAAATTAAAATATTTTAGGATTATTTTTTCAATTACTACTTTGGACTATTTATTATATATTTAAACTTTCCAAAAAGCACTCATAACGTGTTTTTTTAAGTTAAAATAATATTTATTAATCATTAGTATCATAACGAATTGAACACGTTTATCGGTATGTGTTCGATATGTTTTTATCGCATATTCTAAGGCCTAACAGTCTGCGACCTCGGAACTGTGCCAGCGGGTCTTCGATGTGGGTTTACGATCCAACCTCACGGGTTCCCAGCCGTGTGGGTGCCTCATTGTGAACGGCAATTAACTCTAACTGTCAACATTTCCTAGGAAGCCATGTGAACGTCACGTCAATAGGGATTGTTGTATTTAATTATTATAATTGTTTCTTAGGTTGATAAGAACTGTATGTGTAGCGGCAGCAAGATTGTATGCTCAGTTTTGTTGGAATTTCTTTCATTGTATTTTGAGATGATGAGCTTTGCGTATATGGAAATATAGTAGAGTAGTTTCATGGCTGTTTTTTCAATTAAAAGTATGCCTTATGTAAACTGGGTTAGATATTTTAAAACTTCAAATTAAGTTATATTATAAAGAGTAGCGATAGCTCAGTGGGGAGACCAACAGACTGCAATGCAGAGGGTCTCGGGTTCAAACTCACGTGGCGCACCTCTGACTTTCGGAAGTTATATGACTTTTCGAAATTATGTGCGTATTGATTGACAATTATCGCCTGCTCCGTGCCTCGGAAAGCACGTTAAGCCGTTGGTCCCGGCTGCCATGAACATCTATGGCAGTCGTTATTGGGAGAGTGTCGACACAAAAGATCCTACTGGGTCGAAGTGACGCCGGTCGTCACTAAGTGGCCCCCACAAAAGATAAGATAAGACAAGTTATATTATAAGTTACTTATAAGTATTTATTGAGTGGATTGAAAGGTAAAATATTTGAAAAATAACTAAGTATGTGATTTTGAGAATAAGTGTTTGGTATTTTAAAGCGATTATTTCTTATTTTACTTATATACCCAAATTATACACTATATATATCTATATATATACAATAGCACTCACACAGATTGAGTTATGTAATTACCACGTACCACGTAACAGGCGAATCTAATGTCTTCTACCGGACTTATTCCCAAACTCTAACGAGATTGTCCTATCAGAAAACTCAATAACATTTGTCCGTCCTCAGTATCGATCCCTCATGTTAGTATAGTATCAGCCAGACATTCAAGTGTAAACTTAAGCGGGACCAACCTTTGCCTCTATACTTATCTATAGTACCTACATATTTTATGCTGATGGCAATATAACTTTTACTAAACAGTAAAGTCTTAAGAAACTTGTTTTCCTAATAGTACGTTAAGTACCGTACCCATGAACATCAATATTAATGCTGTAGCACAATTTAGTATTTAACATCGCCAAGCTAATATACCAATTACTCCTTTACAACGTAGTGTTAAGAGAGAAGCCTTAGCGAAAGCAAAAGTATGATGGTGTCATTGACCGTTCAAGAGCACCGAAATTGTAACGCTGAAAACGTAACACGGAGCTATAATACTTGTCTCACAAACGGTGACTATATAAGGCTATCTCTTTCTAACAAGTTACGTGTATCGTGACTGGTTGACAGCGGTCATAGATCCTCGAATCCTAGAAGTCTCAGCTTCGGAGAAAGTGTAAGCAATGAATTTAGTGTGAGTGGTATGTGTGTGTTTAAGAAATTGTTTAATTTGTTTTCCAAATTTGGAATAGGCTGTTACATTTCTGAAGACGAGACATTTCTTTAATCCTTTAGGTGCTGTACCAGCTTCTTGTGGCAAAGTATAGATGTTTAGTAGAATGCACTTGAGCTAGTGCTCGTCTTCACCCATCTAGTTTTTTTTGTGTAATACAAACTACTACTGATACTAAAAGAGTACAATATTATGAAATTCGTTATATAAAAGAGTTCTGAACAAAAATAGGCTATTAGAGGTCAGGGTTAAGTATGTTTGGTTCTTAACAGCCTATAAAATTTTATGATGATTTGAAATGGTTAAATTACCTAATGCATTTTATAAGGGCATCCAAATATTTTCTTTTTAATATTATAAAGCAATATTTACATATTTTCATGTCAATTTTCTAGATAAACGTGACTGCACGTTTAAAGTTATTTAGTCATTATTTAAATTGAAAAATAAAAATAATTAATTTAATAAAATATATTTATATTTTGACAAATTTCGTATATAGCTCATTACAAAAATAAGTAAAAGCAATATTTCTTATAATATTGTGATATTCATAAAATATAATCAAGTTTATTAAATTCCTTCTTCACCAAATTTTAATGAGTTTGTTTTATAGGATATGCCTCGGTTCTCGTGTATTAAACATTTGCGTTGCCCGTTAATGAGGTAAGTTTGGTTAGATAATATCAGGTCTCAGGCATATCTGGTGGCCTCACATGCATACCGTACAGTGATTTTTCTTTGAATTAGATTAAGCCAAGAATTTTATCATCACCTATTTTAAATGCGTCACTCTTGACAACACTTTACTGGAACCTACTTTAATGGAACTACTGGACTCATTGGTGCTGTAATGTGGCATATAATGAGGTTGCTGGTTCAGTTACTGGGTCGATCGGATTGTTATGGTCATTTGTGCTCGGTAGGTATAAGACCAAAAATCGTAGCTTGTAAAATGTGGGTGTAATTCGCATATGTCTATGCTTTGGAGGTAAACAGGCGTAACTATATGAATGTATGATATAAGGAGTTTTATGAGTGAGTGTATGTTATCACCTAAAAATTAAGCACAATACGTACTTGACATTTTATTGCCTACTATAATATTGATGATACCTTCTATATTATCCAGTAAAAGGTTTAATATAAATAAGTGAAACATATATTATACCTTATTAAGGAAGATAAAGGTATATTCAATTATTTATTTCGAAGCTTGAAATCTCGACGTCAAGTATCGCTTTGATATTTATAACTATTGTATTTTATTGCATCGACCTTGAACAGCTTAAACGCCCAATAAATAAATTATTACTTAGACTGTTATATCTAGTACAAAACAGATGCACAACCGCTCATCTATTCTTCGACGGCACAGGGACAAGTAGAGAACAAACTTATCGTATAAGGAAACCACGTAACACGTGCGTAGTAGCGCTGTAGTATATCGCTTTTGGCTTGTTTGTTTATTGTCTTTGTGGAACTTGTCTATGAAAAGAAGTCGGTCGTTTGTCTCTTGTTTGTTGTTGACACACGTAACGGCTACCACAAGCTAAACGTGACCATACAATTCGTATTGCCTTTTTTATTTCTTGTTTTTGGTTGCTAACATATGCCAGTCATAGCTTCCAAAGCTCTCTGGTTTAGTGGTGTGCTATTAGATTTTAATAGTACTTAGCGATAGCTTTATTTATTTACTAGTTTTTGCTCGCGGCTTGCGTAAAAGTAGGTTAGGTTAGGTTATGTTAGAAACAATATCTTTTTTAAAATAAAATATAGCGTAGATAATTATGTTACTTGATGACAATATAGTTTTCTAATGGTGAAAGAATTTTTAAATCGGTTGAGTAGTTTTTGATTTAAACCGTTACAAACAAACAAACAAAAAATCAAAACTGCCCTCTTTATAGTATGTATAAGTATAGATCAATTTGTGAAAGTAAAGAATGTGCTAAGGTTGACTTAGTACAAAAGGATTATCCCTAGTGAGCAGTCCTTAAAAAATCTTTTTGGTTGTCCTGTTTATCATGATCCTGTGTTATATTTTCGTCGTTCTCTTGTTTACAAAGTAACTATGCAAACACTGTCGGCCTTTACTCATAAAATGATAGTAGGTATACTCCTGTATACATTGTCGCTATTTACTTTCAGTTTCGTGAACGCGAGCGCAGGTCAATGCTCGCAGATCTAAGGCTAGGATACTTCACTCAGCTTACTGGAGCTTGTCAAGTTCAACGTTTAATTTTTAATATTATGTATCACTCAATTGAAGTTCTATGTTCAAGGTCTACCTACGTATTGTTAAAAAAGAAAATTGTGAAAGCTTTGTAAAGCAGAAAATCATTAGTTAGATTTCATGGATGTCTAGGTATTTAAGTCCGCCTTATACTTCAAAATTCTATTACAAAATTATCTTTGTTGTGTTATCTCCTTTCTCGGTGGCACAGCGGTAGTAAATATCGATTCCCAGATCAGTCAAAGTGTTATTGAATTTTTATGAACAATATAATTCTCAATAGTCACACTGAGTATGGAACTGAGTCCGAGATGACAATAAACTCGCTCACTATTATGTGGAACCTAAACGATTTGTACGTAACGTTAGATACACGTCTGCCTACCTCTACGGGGTTATAGGCCGACTACACGGATGGCGTAGTGGTTTAAATGGTCGCCTCGCCACAGCCACTGCGCCGAGTGTTGTGGGTTCGAATCCCACACGGGACAAAACTTTGTGTGATTCACAAATGATTGTTCTGCGTCTGAGTGTTATTTGTGTGTATTGTTTGAATGTTTGTCAAGTCCCCCGCGACATAAGAATTATTCCTAGAGCGGAAGTTGTCAATTAAAAAAAGTAATAAAAATACTATGATTGTATATCTTCTGTAGGGTCGTTCACGGTCAGGCAAATTAAAGAACAAACGGGCATTCCAGTGTGCACTCACCTGTAACTCAGCTTTCTTTTAAAATATTTTCTACTAAGACCGAGCTTTGCTTACATGTTATTTGATAGTCATCATTGATATTGTTTACTTTGACTCTTAGACGTATTTAGACAAGCACTAACCATGTAATTTGTTAGTTTACCTCTCAAAACAAGTCTTGAATAGAGTGGTTTATGTTTTATCGTTGAGTTAAATGTTTGCACTTTAGGTTTTGATGTTAAGTAAATAAGATTTCCTTCCTTGATGAAAGTGAATTGAATTTGGAATACTTTCTTTTTTATTCTTTGATATACACATCAAGTCTACCATTTTACTATAGGTTTATACGAAAAGTTGGTTCACAGTAATAGCGGATTTTTGGTGGAGTTTTATTTTAACAACTAATGTGTTAAGTATTAGGTTCAATATCCATATGACAAATATTAGTAATAAATCTTACGAGCTGAAATGTTTCTTTTTGTATCTTGACGTGTCCATGAAGTGTTTACACATTTTTTTTGTCGTGTCTTATCTGCTTTGCCGTATATATGTATTTAGTTTACCGTGACGTATTATTATCCGTAGCTCAAAACTTATGTAAGCCAATAAAAATAACTTTACTAAATAAGACGATTACGAAATTAAATTACATACGTCTATATTTAACCACATGCCTCTTATTTATTACCTATCAATTAGAGAGCGATCAAGATAAAACGTAAAATCTTACGACGCTGAATACGAGCCAGTTTGTCTCGTTCGATATCGCATACGAAGTCACGCACACAATACTCCACTTATAATAATAGTCTACACATACACACAACACCATCTAGCCCAAACTAAGCAGAGCTTGTACTATGGGTACTAGATAATGGATAAACATACATACATACTTTTTGTTTGTAAATACATACATATTATATATAGAAACATCCAGACCAAGACAAACATTCATGTTCATGCACACAAATGTTTGATTTGCGCGGGAATCGAACCCGCGACCTCAGGCGTGGCAGTCGGTTACACTAACCACTACGCCATCGAGGCCAACACTTATTGACACTTTGTTCCTCGATATCTGTTACAACATGCCACTCTTAAGAAATAATAAGTTAGGAGTTTGATTCTCGAAACGAAAACTGATCAAATCAAGTTCCGTTCTAATCAAGTTCCGATCTAATCTCAGTGTCATAAATAACGCAAATGGTATTCTGGTAAATTAAAATACACATCGACGTTTATTATACTAGATCGGAAACCTATTCTAAACAGATTTTAGTACGAGTATTGGCTCTCTGAAATCAATAATGTAATGTTAGACAGTAATCAAATGTCTTAGGTATTTTTATTCTACATAATTGGTATATTATTCTAACAGAGATGAATAAAACACTTCACGTTCAATAAATAAATACATTACCATCACCATTTTTACACTAAACATCCCACGCATCAATAAACTACGTAAATAGAAGCGATTATATACAAGCCAGTATCAATCCAACTAGTACACGAATTCTCTCATATAATAAATTGAACGAAGGGCCGGACTAATCGTGTCAAGTCTCCAGTGAAAGTAACCAGTGGGTGCGCAAGACGTGAGATCAACACAGCTTCATGCCATGCTGACTTGCCACGCGGAGGAGTCAGGCCAATGACTTATCACATACCTGTAGTACCCTGTAATTATTTACGGGTAAATAGCGCCTATAGTGAGGACGGGCTAATGGAAGTTAATAGATTAGATATGGAGTGTCGCTATTGAATGGTATAGTGTATAATAAAGACATAAGACATTACGGTTTTACGTCTTCAATGCGCTATCTGTCTTGTCACGGTTGCGCTGTAATGTTTAGGTCTCACGCAATGTGTGAAGTGTAATGCTTCCAACAAAATACTTCGACAGATTTGGTGAGAATTATTTAATTAAGATTTTAGCTGCTTGACCAATTTGTAGAACTTCAACTAGAGAAGTCGCTGGCTCACTATTACAAGGTTCTATGTTATTTTTTTGAACTTTGGGGAAATGAGGTTTAAAATTTGCATTTCAGTAAAAATAACTTAAAAAGTAATTTAGAACTATTTGCGATTTAATATTGTGAGGTGGTAAGTGCTTCCATCTATTATTATATTAGTCTAAACAAAAAGGAATGACATATAGAACCATGCAATATTTATAAATCATTTTTTTCAAAAATGTAACATAGAACCTTGTAATATTGGACCAGCGAAGTGGCAATCGTTCCTATGCACTACTTACACAGGGACAATGAGAAGAGTACTTATATATTATAATAATTAATTGTTGCACTATATTGCAAAATTTATTTGAGATTTCGACATTTTGTCGTTACCTACCGTTAAATACCATATCAGCATATAACAACATAATTATCCTTTGTACGCCTTGGGAATCTAATCGTAGAAATAAATAGTTACTAATGGATACCTAAAAGTAAAGTTATAGTGAATGTCATCGGCCAGAAACGTAAACACAAAACAACGAACTGACATATTTTGCAGTGTTGCCAGCTATCAGTAGTAAACACCCATAAATAAAGCATAAATAAAGCATAGGCTAGACAACAAGTAAAAATAATTTTCTGCGCCGTAGCTGCGTAATGTTTAAATCAAAAGTTGAATATTGTCGATATTTTGAACTTGCTTGTTATAATAAATTATTTAATAAGTAGATGAACGTTTTTAAATTAACGCTATGTGATTAAATAGCTTGTTTTATAGGTACTGCAGCTATTAATCGATGGAAATGATTGAAATAGTTCGGTGAAATGAACCGGTTATAAAACCGATTTGGTTAGTAATGGTCTCACTGAGTACGTACTTCGTTGAAATGGAATTTTGTTTTCACTTTTTGGTTGGGAAGGTTGAGCTACATAAAACTAATGTATTCGTAATATTTATTATAATGTACTTACTTAGAATCGTGGACAACAAGGTAGGTGTGTTGGGAATGTATGGCGCCTAGTAGTAATGTATGACGTTAATAATGTGGTATTAAAAATAGTTCGAAGACTGTATTCTTCTAATGGCTGTTTTGAAAATTTGTAAAAGCGTTCAGGCAAATAGAATACAAGAGATGATTACTAATGGATAACCTTAAAATAAACTATGGGTAAAATATTTGTAAATAGTTTGTAATTACAAAATGAAATCATATTAAAAGAAAATTGAACACGTATTCAGCGCAAGATATACGTATTAATTGGCTCAAAAATAAACATTCCATAACAATTACATTTAATTTGGACCGTGTAACATATTTGATGATACTGTTGTATCATCAGGCGACATTAAAATTATATTTCATCGGTACACCATAAAGCGAGAATGACCCGCAACAGCCGTGTAACCATAAAAATAATGAATCGTTTTATTAATTGTTAATCTGCAAATAAACAGAGGCCGCCGCGAAACGTTTTCGTGTTGATCACCGAAGGTGCAATAAAACACCGCCGAGGGCGCTCCGCACCCAGTAATTATACAATGGACGTACTGCAACCGCATATTTTACAAGCGAAAATGCACCGCAAAAACTCTAAAGTAGCATGTACAAAGAGTTCCGGTATATGTGCTTTAGTACTTTCTCCCGGTGCTCCCACGGCCCACTTGCCCCGAAAAGCAACTTGTTCAGCGGGAACGCCCAAAATTCGGTGATTAAAGTGGTGCGGTGTGCCCACGGCTTTACTTTCGCGACGGCTCCCGCCAATTAAGCCGCGGCCGGCCGCTGTTTGGTTTTCATTAATGTGTTAAATGAGATGTCCGGAATCGACAGGCTAGGCAATTATTTTGGATGCTTGCAGTTCAATATTTTACTTTCATCTGATGGTGTATCAACAAATCTGAGGTAAACACTGTAATTTGATGCAACCAATAATAATTAAAAATATAAAGGATATGCGTGAAAGGATGAAAGAGAAATGAAAACAAAAGTTTTCGCACGGTTGCAAGAGCGTTAAGGAAACGATATTAATACGTAAGACATTACATTCATGTACAGACAATATTACATTCATGAAATGGGAAGGCTTTAGGAAACAATTAAATATACCGCGCTTCCTTCGCATGCTCGAGATAACGCAGACAAAGCCAGCGCGGTGGGCGCAACAAAATTGCATTCCAACAGGCTTTAATACTGCCAACTGAACCCAAACTTTCCCTTTTTAGTGAAGCAAAAGGGAAATAAGTGGGTAAATTCCTTTCGTGATTCGATCAGCGATGCTGGTTGACCCGTTCACCCTTGAACTACAATTTCTAATAGGAGATGGGTCATTATTTAAAATATTCAAGTTTCAGACGTCGGCAATCGAAAGTACGCAGATTGATGTTGTGATAAGGATCTGTTTGTTTGATTTGTGGCCGCTGCGAAAAACACCATTACGAATGCAAATCTTATCAGACTTTTATATTTAGGAGGACTTCTATGTAATATTCGTGGTCGTTTTATATTATTAAGTACGATAGTATCTACATGGAGAATGTCTGCTAAAACAAGAATCGAGAGTCTAAATGATGAAAGTGATTTATTGAGCATTAAGCAGCGATAGCTCAGTGGGGAGACCAACAGACTGCAATGCAGAGGGTCTCGGGTTCGAACCCACGTCGCGTACCTCTGACTTTCGGAAGTTATATGACTTTTCGAAATTATGTGCGTATTGATTAACAATTATGGCCTGCTCCGTGCCTCGGAGAGCACGTTAAGCCGTCGGTCCCGACTGCCATGAACATCTATGGCAGTCGATATTGGGAAGTCCGAGCCCTCTAATATTCTGACACTGGTCTAGCCTTAGGGTATCGTTAACCTTCGGGTTGCGGAAGTCAGATGGCAGTTGCTCCATGTAAAAACTGATATCCAGTCAAATCTGGTTAGACTAGAAAGCCGATCCCAAGTGACTTGGGAATAATAAAGGCTAGGGAGAAGAAGAATTATCTACATGGAGAATGTCTGCCAGAACAAGAATCGAGAGTCTAAATGATGAAAGTGATTGATTGGCCGTTGTGTGCCTTTGTAGACAGCTGATGCTATTCTCCAGTGACAGTAGCCATACACAGACACATCAGATTGGTATCATAGCCAACTTGGTATAAGTTGTATGTTATTGGGTATCTTTTCTATTCTATTTATTGAGGTAAGTCTTCTTATAAAACATACTTTGTTAATAAGGTAATGTATTGACGCAGACATGACTTTCTAAGACCTTGGGTTGAGATGGCATATTTATTCTTTTCTTTGGGTTTTTTTTATGTTTATTACAATACTATGCTTTAAGTGTAGTTCAATTCATTAAGGTTTGTTATATTTTGACTGCAATGATGGCGCAATTTTTATGTGTATATATTTATAATAGGGTTCGATTTTGAGACAGGACGATAAATTGTCAACATTTTATTTGCTTCCATTCCGGAACATAGGGAAAGACTATGGATTTCCATTTCCTTTATGCCTCCTTGTCAGCTCAAGGGTTTAACCCTTAATCTTACTGATGTCTTTTAAAAGGTCCTTAAATAAATATTCCGTTTCTTTGCCTATCTGTGCTATAATCGGTGGTAATGTAGGTATAATATAAGATGAGATATAATATAAAATACTAAAAATAATAAAAACACGTAGTACAATTATGTAAAGAATGCCATATGTTGTACACGGTAAGGTTTCGCGAGCACAGCAATGATCCGTTCCAAAAGTTACTTAAATGTTCGTAACATTCCAGTAATTCCTCCCATCAGTTTCGCTATAGTTCTAAGTTAATGTTTTACTTTATATATTCGGTCTATTCGTCGTCTGTCTGGGCATTCGTCTATAATAATATCAGCTCTGTAGGTATAAACTGTCTCACTGCTGGATACGGACTTCTTCTCAATGTGAGTAGGGTTCACCACGCTGGCCTAGTACAGGTTAGCAGGCTTTTCTAAATGATTCCAATTAACGACTCTACATCTTAACTCGACGTTTCTGACTTGTATATTTATATTAAATGTATAAATCTTAAAGTACGTTACAGGTAAAAAAAAAAATTTAAAATAGTAACACTGTATCTGAAAATGGTTTCCGGCTGTGAAGAAAGAAAGGCTTAGAAAGACATATTGTATGTACATTTTAATGACCCTTGACTGCAATGGCGGACCAACCATTAAGTGCAACTAAGGGTCTACAAACATGAGAATTAATAGTAAAAATAAATTGTAGATTTGACCGTGACATATAGGTTTTGAGTCACATACACGCGCATACATACGTAAAGTCAAATAAAGTGCCAAGTAAAACATATTTTTCGAAGATTAGACGCTTCTGCCATACTTGTATAGACTATAAGTCTTTTTATTCTGAAAGTGTTTCCATCTACTCCAATAATATATACTTTTGCTTAGGGTTGAGTTTATTGTCACCTACATGTATGTATATTTCTAGACGGACTGCTACGAGGCAACCTACAACAAATACGTGTTACATAAAGTAAACTTTTCTTTCTATTAGTTTCTTTGTAAGAACAGAATAGTCATCAATGTCTCCAGCTATTGTGTCCCCACACTAATGACACATAATAATTACTCTGAATAATGCTATCTGCTCTTGAAGCATAGAAATCACTACTTAATGCGTTGATGTTACAAAATTAACGAATATGTAAACTAGGGCAGAGTAATTCAACTTTTATAAAACAACACCATTAACATTTTCTCTTACGCATGTGTAAGAAAAGTGTGAAATCTTATTATCTCTGCTCATCCTCCATTCTAATTAAACCGCCGTGACCATGTGTTGTGGCTTCACTTTCTTATTCTCCCACATATGTTGAGTTAATTTCCTTATTATAATAACGAAAGTTTGCTACAGTAAAAAGCCGCTTTGTTACACTAGGAAAACTGGAAAATTTGTCACAGAAATTTATACGAAAAATGTTACTAGTAATAGCGAAAAATCACTTTTGCTCATAATGTCTGCTCTTATTATTTTTAATAATATCGTTACGGTAATAAGGCCATATGACCTACTCCGGTGTTTAGTACCATATCATCCTATCCTAATTCTAATCCTAACTATCCTAATCCTAACTTCCTAATTAATATTATAAAAGCGAAAATGAGTTTGTTCGTTTGTTACCTTTTCACGCCTAAACCACTGAACCGATCATCCTGAAATTTTGCATATACGTTGTCAGGTGTACAGAAACGGACATAGGCTACCTTTCATCCCAAAAAAAATACTGTTCCCGAGGAAAACAATAATAACGTTCTTTTGATAATATAGATAGCGCCACGTGTCTTTCGAATCATGATTGAATTACATTATTTTATTACAAGCAGAGTACCTACATCCCGAATTGATTGTCAAATTCTAAATTAACGCGAGCGAAGCCGCGGGCAAAAGCTAGTATATTATATTTGTCAAGCCGTTATTTCATTTGACGAGACGTAAGAAGAACATTTTGTCACGATTGCTCTTAATAAAATAAAACATCATGATCGATTCTCAGCTAAGCGACTGGATATTGCAGAGTTCATCTCATGAGAGTGTCATGAAGACCTCAAAATAATACAGTCATATTAATTATTAAAGTCTTTAAACAGGCGTGAATCGTCAGCGTCAATCGTTTAGTAGTTTATTAGGTGCCATATAGAAGTCCGCTGTAAGATCTTGTTTAAGTTTTGCTTACGATCTTAGAAACTGGATAACATTCAACTTGCTCGATCAATAGGCAAAGGTTCCGCCGTCACCTCTCGGTATTGAGCCCAACGTTATAACTTAACTAATATTAATTAGGTATATAACTTTAAGGCAATGTTATTCCTCCAAGTTGAAACGACATACATACATATTTGAAGATCATATTAATACACCACTTTGTAAAGCGAACAAGTTTAGAGAACTTAGTAAATAATTGGATCCGTCTAACCTAGTACAGAATGACAACGCTTTCCCTGCCAACTTAGCTTTTGGTATTCGAAATTCTATCATCATGTATTTATTTATTCAATAGGTAATCAATCATTCATAATTTCAACTTAAATGGCCATGTAATTAAAATGCTTTTGCTTTACAAAGTTCATTATTGGAATTCCTTTTATTTCAGTCTTTTAAGTCTTAAATGTTTTCGTGTTTTCCTCAAAGCCGGAGTCCATAACATGTTTTGAAATTGGCAAATTACTCTTAAAACTTTTTCAATTTGTCTTTAGCGTTTACCACGACTGGAGCATCTAATACTGTTTTAGGATCTTCAAGGTTTAAATGAAGAAGTACCTTATTGTAGGCATATTACATTGTAAAGGTATCCTTGTGATTTTTGTGTGACCCACATATAATTTTGGAAAGGCCATATATACTCACGTGCAATACACACAAACACATTTTATTCACCAAATAATCAATCACTCAATTAACCCACCGCAGTCCACTGCTGGACATAGGCCTCTCCCATTTTACGCCACAACATCCGGTCTTCCGCCTTCCGCATTCAGTCTGATCCAGCTACCTACCGCCAAATAATAAATCTGAAGAAATATGCATATTTTATACACTTTTAAGATGTATAAAGTATTATGAGTCCTAATGGAAATTAAAATTAAATCACTACTCTTGCACTTTTAAAAATGAGATTGTAGGTAAGTAAGTACTGTCATAAAAAACGCCTTGAAACATAGATTTGCAATGTAAAACTGCAAGCCGTCGTTCAATTAGACTTTTGAATATGACTTAAATACGAATATAGGAATTCCGGTGTCTTCTTCTCCCTAGCCTTTATTATTCCCAAGTCACGTCTTGGGGTCGGCTTTCTAGTCTAACCGGATTTGACTAGATATCAGTTTTTACACGGAGCGACTGCATCTGACCTCCGCAACCCGAAGGCTAACGATACCCTAAGGCTACACCAGTGTCAGGATATTAGAGGGCACTGACTTCCCAATAAAGACTGCCATATATGTTCAAGGCAGCCGGGACCGACGGCTTAATGTGCTCTCCGAGGCACGGAACAGGCGATAATTGTCAATCAATACGCACATAATTTCGAAAAGTCATATAAATTCCGAAAGTATATAGGAATTCCGATGTATTGTTTAAAAATTCCGTGACCGTTGTTGCACGTCAACTTCACAGTCAGACTCATCATAACAATCTTAAATTGTAACTAATATGATACAATTCTCAAAGAAATACAGTCGTGGGTACGAAATGACAATACTGCACCAGATTCCGCCCTACATACTGTTGGAAACTGTACCGGCAAACAAAGTGGGTTCATTATGGGAGTCTGGTGACGACTACTGTGAACACCGTTCAGTGTAACCAAGATAATGATACGATTGTTTCATACCGTGAACACATCGTAAATTTGCTCTTATGTTCTTGTAAGTTATGAGTATCATTACTACAACAGGGTTTAATTAGGTTTAAGCTTTGTATATGATAAATTCGTCGAGTGAATTAGATTAGACACATACCTACATACGTTTTCATTTGTGTCTGGTGTTATATAATTCGTTTTGTTGATTACATTATGAACCAGTGAATGCCCAGTGATCCAAATTCGTCATTCGTAATTCAAATATAATAAAATGAAATAGTTTTCTGCCATACCTACATGATGTAATATATAATGTAATAAGAATTATAATAATTTTAATTTTGTAAATGGTCTATATTTTTTTCGTGTAAATTTATTTTGTTATTGTATTTGTCCTTGTATTTTTGAATTTGTTTCTTGACATTAACGATATTTTTTCTCTTTTATATTACCCGTTTAAATTTGTGTCTCAATGACAGAGCATAGTGGACACATAATTTGTAACATCTTTGTATTATCTATGTTTCTACAAATAAATGATTTCTGATTTTGATTCTGCTCTCCTTTTCCTTATAAACATTGTGTAAGATGTGGCACAGGCCAAATGCAACTCTCAGTGCGCGCTATATGCTTAACCTATTGAGTAGCAGCGGCACACCGATGGTCACACACAATATGTTTTTAATTATGTCTGGTATTCTAACACTTAATAGATTAAAAATGGGTACAGAGTTTTCTTTCAGGTAATAATGTATAGATTTATATTATCTCAACAATAATTATTTGCAAATTAAACTGAGTAGTGGTAGTTTGAATTAGATATCATTGTGTTCATACCTCGCTCTTCGGTTAACAAAGTAATGAATATACTCGCAATATTTGCAAAGTTTTCATTTTACTCTTTAAAAATGAATGACCAGAAAACCCACTGAAGAAAAACGAAATGACCTAACGCATAGTTGAATTGTCTCAATGTAAGGAATAGCTGGCTTTGCTTTGATTTGTAGCCAGAAGACATTCACCATCGTAAATTATAACTACACAGCTTGTGTCCAACAGTTGACGTCCCACAAGAACTCTATTGTTGTGGTAACGCTATTCAACAATGTGTCTATTCATTTAAAATTTCTAACTTCTTTACATTTAGACAACCATATAATCTCATCCTTTGACACCTTGTCTTGCAAAACATAAAAATGGCTTTGCGAATAAAGCAATTTATCAGTAGCATACTCAATATCCTGCACTTGCAAATATATAATACAAACAAGTGAGAAACGGCAATGAATTGCCGTAAATCTTAGAGTTCGAAAAAATGGTATCACGTGACCTTGAGGTCAAAGATCATTGTTCGGGGGTATATCGACTATGCTGAGTCGAATGGCGTTGACCGCGAGTCTCTAGCTCTGACGGTTCTTGAGTTGAAAGTTGTATAACAGACAGACAGACGGACGGACAAAGCTGTTGTATAAGAGATTTTTCGAACTCTAAAAGTATATTTGTAAGCTATGCTAAGCTAGTATTGACTAGTGAAGTTTTTGTGGGTAGCAAATATTAGGTTAGAAGTAAGGAGACCGTAACATTAAGTTGGCTGGTTTACGATGTTTAAAATTGGATTTCGTTTTGTACTACGGGGACGGTCTGAACTCGCAAACCTGGCTTACATTCGGCCAGTTTGTATTAAACATGAAGTAGGTCAATATCAAGCTATACCCTTGGGTTCGAATTGGTTTCCCTAAGTGCTAATAAACATAAAATGCCTTAGCAATAAAATGTGATCTAGATTTTCGTAAATGTTTACCTACAACGTTATACTTACTTGCTATGTGGGTGAAAATATTTGCACGATTTGCAATATTTTCATTTCTATTTACATTCAGGTACGGGTGTGGTTTCATGTGAAAGGTGTTTGAGTGAATTTATTTGCATAATACATTTTTGCTCCCGCATAGATTACAGTGTTTTTTAAAACCGCAAATTTGTGCAATATTTTAGTGACTGTTAAAATACAACAAATGCTAAAAACCAAAAATGTTTTATGTATTGTAACAATCTTTTCTTTTATTTACAGATCAAAATGCGGCTGCGACGCGGATTCACGATAGGTGTTCTGCTTATTCTACACATGGTATGAATACTTTTAAGAATTATCCTAAAACTACAAACGTATAAAATAAAAAGGTCTTGCAACATGATCGTACTCAAGTCTTTCACAAAAACCAATACAATAAGCACAAGCACCTCGTACAAAGATTTAAGTTTGATCGCGATGTCCTTGACCTCATACATCCCAGAGTACCTTCGCATAAAATAAAATATAAAGCAACCTAGAGCCGTTTTACCCGCCTTTTATGTACCTATATAATACGACGCTAGCTGAGAGTCGCAATACAATACCCTCAAAAAGTTGGATAACTGATTTAATCTGAGAATATCGTTATCCCCTTGGGTGTCGAGGTCAAATGACAGTTGCTTTGTGGGAAAAGGGATATTTAATCGCGTATGGTACGGACATGATATCGATCCAATATGCTTGCTCAAAATAAGGCTGGGAAGATTTAATGTTCGAATATTAGTTTCGTTTTGAATATAGACTATTTTCAAAACGATTTCTGTCTAATCGTGTAGACGATACGGTATTTGGGATTTTTTATCCAAGGCTGGATTGCATTATTATATATACTATTGCATTATTATAATATATTATACTATACTGACAATAATAAAATACTAACTATTATTGTCAGAAATTATATGTTGGAAGAACTTGTGTTCGTTATTTAGAAGAAAAGAAATCTAAAAGTATTATATTAAATTGCAATTTGTTTGAATTGTGTTTTTTTTACCACTAATGCATGAATAAAAAAATATAGCACAATAATAAGATACGACCTAGAAGCCAACGTAGAAACTCTTAATAACTGATTCTGCTTTGAACTACAATAGCACAGGCATTCGCTCTTACAGCATATTATTTATATCTATGGTAGAAACATTTGGTGACAATGCATAGAATCCCTTACTAGTGGGGCAAGCATTTTATTTATTTATTTATTGTGGAAGACTTACAGCTAATATAACAATATGGTAATAGATGTAGTAATTTGACAGCCAATTACAAGTCAATATAATTATGTGAAGTTAATACAAACTTAGCTATAGATAGAAAAATTGAATTTTGCTGAGTACTGACTATTAGCTATCCGTAAAGAAGTCAAGGCTTAAGCATCTTTTTGTCTGGATAGGATTGGTAGTAAAGACATCAAAGTCAAATCTCTTACAGAGTTTATTAAAGTTACGACTCGCTCGCACAATATACCTACGTGTTTTGTCTGTAAGTGGTGGAGGCGAGGAGATTTTAACCCCTAGTAAGACTTATTATTCTGTCTTATTTTATATGAAGTAGTAATAATGAGTTTTATCTATTGATTAGGACACCAAAGCAGCAATCGAAACCAATTAGGAAGGTTAATAATAATATACATTTATAAAAAGCTGCCAAATTTGCTTACGATTAACTACGACTAAAAACTTTTTAAATTTACGTACCCATATATTCAACTCATTATTAATCCCATTTTAGGATAGTCACAGGTATGACAACAAAAGAGCCAATGAAAAATATTGTTTATAATAACGATCTGGTCACGTACATTCCAGCAAATTAATTCAGCCAATAGAAAGGTAGAAAGAACACGCCATTGTTTATTCAATTACTGTTGTTTATGGTTATGAATAATTATAATATTGTAGAACTGTGGGTTTGTTAATGCTAATTTGTCATTGTTAGGGCGGGGCAGGTGGGCCCTCCCATTTCAAAACTGTTAAACTAACATAAAATTACGCTCAATCGCCTATATTGTTTGGGCTCCGTCTAATTTGTATTATTCTGCTGTTCATGTGTTGCAGCTGTCACGTGGGTTTAGTACAAGATCCACTAGTCCTAAGTCATTTAGTAAGCTGAATTAATTACATATCTATAAAACGTATTGGTAACGTATGCTTAGGAAGTTTGAATATAGGTTTTGAAACGATATCTATTTGTAAGTGGACAAATCGATCCAAAAGGCTTATCAACGCTAAGGAATTAAATAAACAAAATAATAAAAGCAGTCCACTTTCAAATTAATATGCAATCATTGAGATTACACTTAAACTTAACTTAAACACAAACAACGTATTCAGACGTGCTAAAACGACGTAACTCTTGCAGCTCTGGAATCTCAGTGCCATGTCTTATTTTAACATAATTCAACAAATTTACGTAATTCGGTGTTTTTGTTTGCCATTTCCAGTCATAACATTCGTCAAAAACATTATTTCTTATCAATCAATGGAAAACAACCCTCTTTTATATCGTCTACCTTCATCATTGCCAAACTTCATATAATAATATTATTATTTAGTATATGTACTTACCTATCGGCTTTGTGTTCCAACTTTGCGTACAAATAGGAAAGCAATGAAGTTGCAAACTTTTGATGGCACTGCATAACTGTTTACTATTGAGCTGAGTGGACTCAGTTCGGCAAAATAACGATGCTTCAAATATTCCCGCATCCATTTTATGCCGATATAAAATAATAATATTTAATTTAGACATAAATGAAGTCCAATTATAATAATGATATTTAATTTGATTTTAAGTCCAATCATTTTCCAGGAAAACATTCAAACAACATTTTCACATTTGGAATGAATGCTTATTTATGTCCAGCTTAAGCCTAGGGATGTTCGTTTCACTTTCAACAAACAGTTGTATCGATAAACCGTATAAATGCTTTTGTATCAAAGCAGTAGAGCTGTACTATTTAGTAAATCAATCCCGTGTTATTTATCAAAGTGTTCGAAGAAAATTCATTTACTTGAAACTGCTGTTAGTACATTTAAAGCGCCAGATTAACCATTTTCATACTAGTTTATAAGAGTTATATTAGTCATATCTATAATTTATTTAAAACAAATTGAGATTAAAATCCTAACTATTCCTAATCCTAACTAATATTTTAAATGCGAAAGAGAGTTTGTTTGTTGCTTAAACGCCTTAACTAGTCGAACGATCATCGTGAAATTTCACATACACGTTTTCAGGGGTACAGAATAGGACATAGGTTACCTTTTATCCAGACAAAAGGTCTGTACGATTACAATTTACATTTACGCGAGCGAAGCGGCGGGCAAAATCTAGGGCAAATTCATTTATCAAACAAAAAATAAATATATGTAATTCTCATATGTGTGGAAGCGCGTCTGTGTATATAAATATTATGTATTTCTTTTCAATTCAAATTGATTTTAATTTTAATATCAATTTCTTTATCTATTAAAATATTTTATAAATTTCAATGTGTATGTATTCTTGTTCCAATTTAATTATATTATTATCATTTTCATATCTCTCTCCTTTAGCATGACAGTGTTTCTGATCGTTGCTGCGATCACCGTACTGTATGCATCTCAGCAATTTTATCTGGTCCTCTTTATCTTGCATGGATGATTTCAGAATATATATAGAGTTCATATTGATGATTAGCAGTAATTAACAGACCATGTAAGATTGGTTGGATTATTGGAGCTTAATTGGACCGCGTCGGTGGTAGTTTATGGACATACATTAAAAAAAATGTTGTTTTCGGAGATCATATTTCTTATTTCTTTTTGGTGTATCTGAGAAACGAATTTTACAATTTATGTAGCCTGCACAACACAGCCTTATCACAATATGGCGATTCTTCGGGCCTGTATAAGATATAACAATCATACCATATTTTTATCATCATTAGCCTTGGAAGCTATTTTCTATTATTTTACGATGAGCATGTTTAGTTAAGCGAAATTCCGTTTTTAATTAAATTTTCACTGCACTGTTTATATATATTACTCTATACATTTCAAAATAAATTTAATTTCAAGTCAGTCACTACAAATTATTATCCGTCACGCACAACTGGGTAGAAAACGCTGAAATCGGCAACTTTAAATCTTCGACATAGGACATATTAAATAAATAGCATAATTATACTAAACTATTCTGTGTAAACATAAACGCTGTAATAATACGTAGTCATGTGTAACATTTTATATCAAAACCACAAGGGAAAAGTGAGAGAAACTTTTGTAATAAAACGAGAATAAACTCCATACTAACTTAACGTAAGTTTATAATACTACAGAAATGTTTTAATTGCTTTAAATACACAAATTAGAACAGTAAATTGCATACAGTGAGTGAAACAGAGCGCTTATTTTGAAAGTACGCAGCATGGCTTTACGCGTTTCGGAGTAACCTATAAACATTTGAACGATTTTCTTCATATGTAGAATAAATATGTAACATCTATCCAAATATATAATTTGTAATTACTATTAAGACAAATAGAAGATAAAATGATCATAGTACAAATAGAAAACATTGGCTATTAAAATCAAAATACCATAAGTATTTGTTTTAGTCTAGAAATTAAGAGAATATTTTAGTTGATTTAGGAACATAATATGTACTTATATTGCTGTTATTTAATGAATTTAAATGGCTTACTTATTTTGGCATTCATATTACTACTAAATATAAGGAGATACTCATGTACATTTATTAATTTATTATATAACTATTTTGTTTTGATTGGTGCTTAATAATACTCTGCGTGTATTATTTCATCCAAGCTGCTACTAAGAGATATATACTAACTTATAGATACTTAAATAATTTGTACTTAAAATCTAAAAATAGGCAGTCGTACTGCCCTTGCCATAATAAATAGCAATTATAATCTAATACGAATAATATACATCCTCAAATTTCGATATCGAATTGAGAATCAACGGACAGGCTATATTAATACAGCGTAAAGAAATAGTTATCGACAACCATATCACAAGTATATTTTTTACAGCATACTTAGAAAGTTAATTAATTTAATCGACACAGCGCTTATGGACATCACTAGTCACCGACTAGAAATCACCGTATCGAGTGTTTGTCTTTCCTATTTTCACAAAAATTGCTATAATTTGTTTGAACCGATTAGTTTAATGTAAACGATTTTCTATTTATTGCTCGTTTCAATGATAAATTATATTGACGTATGATTATTATTATATCTATCTATCATAATGATGCATGTGTACTAACTGAAGATATTAATGTCCTAACCTATCAATATATGTAATAGGTCATATTACTATCAATGGATGTTCAAACTACCATTATAAATTATAAATACGAAAATGATATTGTCTAGTTTTACAGAGGACTTCTCTCATCGGTTGTAATCATTACCAAGTTAATATTATGTATAGAAAAGCGAGCACCGTATGTCTTCTCACAGCTCTAGCGAAGCCACACGTGATGCCGCGCGCAGCGTTTAGTATCATAATCAAAGTTGTCAAACTACGGAGATAAGATATATCACTTCTTTTATTAATTCAAAAGTTCGGGATCTAAAATTAAATTACGATATACAAAATTTCGAAATGTAGGTTATTGGTACAAATAAGTTTGTTAACTTTAATTGTTTGGCCAATACCCTCTACTAATTTCTACGCTATATATCTTATAGGGAAACATAAATCAATCAATGTACAAATATTACATTGTATTTGGTAGCAGATTTAAAGGAAAACAGACTAGTGATTGATAGATTTGAACTACTTCGTTACAGCTATCTTAAAGCAATGTTAAAATCAGACCAGTATATCACACACAACAATATCGGAAAGCCTAGAATCTAATACGGTCATCGGGTAGAACTGCCAAATACGGACGCGTCGACCCACTCGGCTGACGGACGTGGCAGTTCCGTCTATGCTCACTATTTACCTGTTTACCCTACTGTGGAAAGTAAGAAGGCTAATGAACCTCATCACAAAACAAACATTGTAAGTTGTCCGGTAAAGCACTTCGATGAACGGATTGTTCATCGAAGTGCTTCACCGGACCATTTTACCAGCCATTACTTGTAAATGATGATTATTATTTTGATGAAGTCTTCAATCTATTTTTGTCGTTAATAATTGCAGCTTTGATTTAAAGTTTATCGTCCGAGGTTTCGTATTTGCGCTTATTTAAGTATCACAATCTTATTGTAATTATAAATATTAAAATAATTAATACACTGCCATAGTTTGCAAATA
Organism: Catocala sponsa; assembly: GCA_963564715.1. Taxonomy (NCBI): domain Eukaryota; kingdom Metazoa; phylum Arthropoda; class Insecta; order Lepidoptera; family Erebidae; genus Catocala; species Catocala sponsa. The sequence continues at coordinate 8,063,075 of OY751337.1, forward strand.
CATCTTTCTTTCATATTTGAGTCACACAAATCAGGTTTATTAATCACATACCTATCCTTTCCTTACTAATATTATAAATGCGAAAATGAGTTTGTTTGTTTGTTACGCTTTCACGCCTTACCTACTCAATCGATCAACATGAAATTTTGCATACACGTTGTCAGGGGTACAGAAAAGGACGTAGGGTACCTTTCATCCAGAAAAAAGAACTGTTGCTAACCTAACCTAACCTACATTTACGCGAGCGAAGCCGCGGGTGAAAACTAGTATTTTAATAAAGAATATGTTTTTATAACGTTTGTATTTAATTTGAGTGCAATACAACTTTATAATTATACATACCAATGATTGAATATACTTTAAACTAATAGACACTCAAATCGATTCAACTTTGCAATTTATACCTTATAGTTACGCTTGGTTCAGACATTGACCATTCCCAAAACTTAAAATATAATAAATTTAAAAATCATTAACTGTCATTAAATACATGACACATTAACAACAAAAACAAATTAAAAAAGAAAACTCTCGAAAGTTAAATTGAATATGATAATCACGTTAAGAAAACATGACCTGACCCTAAAAACGAAAATTTAAAGATGTTTAGATAGACGCAGTAATGAAATGTACAGTGTTCATGACTGTTTATGACAATAGACAGGTGTCGTGGAAAGAGTAAAAGCTGCTTTCCCGGCATGCGCGCGCCGCCGCGCCGGTCACATTGCGGCCTGCAGCGACGACACACATCGAACTTGAAATCCTGCTCGGTTTTGTTTTATGTGACGATTTGTTGTTTATGAGTTTAAGTACGTGTTATATGTACACCGACTTAACTGAGTCAAGTTTTCATGTAACCTGGAAGAGATGTTTTTGTATTACTTACGAGAACGAATGTTACTCAAGATAACGATAGTAGTTTGTAGTAGTTCGTGTATGCCAAAGGAATAGTTTATATTTTCATTATTACAGTTTAAAGAAGCAATTATCGAGTAAATAGATTGTTTATGTAGTTCGAATGTATCAAATTGTTCACAAAATTATTGCCATAGTTTAATTTTTTATGTTTGTCGTAATCCTTACTCCTTACTAATATTATAAATTCGAAAGTAACTCTGTCTGTCTGTCTGTCTGTCGGTCTGTCTGTCTGTCTGTCTGTTACCTTTTCACGCTCAAACCGCTGAACCGATTTTGATGAAATTTGGAATGGAGATAGCCTGAGAACCTGGGAAGGACAAAGGTTATATAACATCACGCTACGGCTAACGAGAGCGGTGCAGTAACTACAAATACCACTGACGCGGGAGAGACCGCGGGCACAGCTATTAAATAATTTGGCATCATATATTTTCTAATATTTGTAACTATATAGTTTCTATATATTTGTATTTGTAACTATATAGTTTCTATATATTAGTTCTTTGGCTGGATGTAATTACATAAAGACTTTTGGAAATTCAATGGCAGCGATAAGAAAGACAGTTAAAAAGTTTAACAGAAGAAAAAAATTGTTGCACTGTATATTGGTAGGTATATACGTAAACCTGGTTATATGATAATGTTAAAATTGAATTTTAGTAACTGATTAATCTAACCTGTGTATAAAATAATGGGTTCAATTTACGGATCTGGCAGTTTGTAAGGCATCTCGAGAAAAAAAATTTCAGTACCTACATGAGATCTGGAACTGCGCTTGGTAGACAGTATTGTGTAGGACTCGGAACCCTATAAATCGCATATTTTGGGTGTAATAGGCCTCTGCCTTCTTCCCTGGGGATATAGGCGTAATGTATGTATATAAATAACCTAAAAAGTAAAGCCGAGCAAACATGTTGTAGGCTGATCAGTAAAACTTTACTCTTAATTATTCAATTACTAGTTTTTACCCGCGGCTTCGCTCGCGTAAATGTAGGTTAGATTAGGTTTGCAACAGTTCTTTTTTCTGGATGAAAGGTACCCTATGTCCTATTCTGTACCCCCTTACAACGTGTATGCAAAATTTCATGTTGATCGGTTGAGTAGGTAAGGCGCGAAAGCGTAATAAACAAACAAACAAACAAACTCATTTTCGCATTTATAATATTATAGTAAGGAAGTAAGGATTAACTGTTTCACAAGTTATGTTAAGTCCATCTGTTAATTGTTCCCTCAGATAAGACAATACAATTAGATTTTTCAAACTGTATTGTCTCGTCGTGCCTAAATTACTAAAACATGTACATAAGTAAGTACAAAAAAGCGTATAGTATACTCAATCACACGTAAACAATAATTGGTGCAATATATTCTTATCTAATAAATCTCACATGAAACAATCGCACAAATCAGATCAGTAGCACTAAGAGTTGTTAGACGGACGGACGGAGACGGCTAATGAAAGTAAAATTAGACCGAGATCAACGCCCGCGCTGACACACTGCACTCGACGCGCCTGCGCACCGCGCCTCACCCCTCTATCATAATGCCTTCCTACATTTTGCACGGGGAGATTTGTTTTAAACGTGAACATATAAAGTAACTATAATATGTAGTCATGTGAATGGACTATATTACATTAAATAATGTCACTAAATCATAATTATTTTCAGATTTTTATTTTAATTTAAATAAATATATATGCGCTTATGTATTACCTTTCGTAATTATACCGTGTACTGCAGCGTATTTGGGTTGTTGTTATTATTTAAAACATAATTTGCGTTCTGGGCATATACCTTGCCATTATATTATACTAGCTGTGCCCGCGGTCTCACCCGCGTCAGTGGTATTTGTTATATGTTATATAGCGTATGTCCTCCCCAGGGTCTCAGGTTATCTCCATTCCAAATTTCATCTAAATCGGTTCAGCGGATTGACCGTGAAAAGGTAACAGACAGACAGACCGACAGACAGACAGACAGACAGACAGAGTTACTTTCACATTTATAATATTAGTAAGGATTAAATAAATCAAGAGACTCTTAAATACATAAACAGCAATAGGCTGCCCCTTTATTACAGGGAGGGGGGGGGGGGACAAACATACACAGCGGGGTCTGTGTATGTTTGATTCCGAGAGAGTAGGCAGACTACTCCTTCGAGTATATAATTACGACGCTATGTGTATCTTAATAATAATAATATAATAATAATAATAATATTCTACCACATACACACAACACCATCTAGCCCAAACAAAGCAGAGCCTGTACTATGGGTACTAGACAATGGATAAACGTAATATATACTTTTTTTTTTGTAATTATATACATATTATACATAGAAACACCCAGACTAAGAGAACATCCATGGTCATGCACACAAATGTTTGACTTGTGCGGGAATCTAACCCGCGACCTCAGGCGCAGCAGTCGGTTACACCAACGACTACGCCATCGAGGCCGACAAATATATATATATAATATGTATATATAACTACGCCTTACTTTTGTTCATTACTACTGCAATAATTATGTGTAATGTAATTGGACTCCCTTTTCCGCATTTGAACTCCAAGTTGGTCCATTATGCATAATAATTATGTGCCTAACCATTCTTTAGCTAATTCAAAAGAGTTGAGCAGAAGTGTATATTGTTTTCACATGTTTTATTCATTTCGGTCGTTTTATTTCCTCGTAAAGTCCAAACATCTTTATGCCCGTAATGCGTCGGTTTAACAGTTTACGGACTCCTTGGAGTCCCAACCTGTTTTAATATGTACGAGCATGCGAAATTCGATAAAGCTTTCAAGTTCAAGTTATCTGCAGAGGTATTTATCTGATGGTTATATACTTACACCTGTGACTAAGAGATACATATATTGAATATATTATTTACATGACATGTATGGTTGGCGTAATGATTTAAGTGGTCACCTCGCCACTACGCAGAGTGTTATGGGTTCGAAACCCACTTGAGATAAAAAATTGTGTGATCCATTAATTGTTGTTTCGAGTCTAGGTGTTCTTCGTGTCCGTTGTTTGAATGTTTGTAAAGGCCCCCGCGAAATAGAAGTTGGTCCTAGTGCAGGGGCAACCTTTAAACAAAACTATATTTTATTGAATATAATAATATCTGAACTGATTTGTATTTGGCCGTACTTTCTGAAAAACGTTCCAACCCACACTCGGGTCAAAATCGAGTTATTATTAGCAAATTAGTCACGGGGTTACTATTTACTAGCTGGAAAAATTTGGTAGCTCTACTCTCACTCTAAATATGAAATCATGACTTAGTAGCCCAACCCACATGTATGAAGAAGCAATACGGGATTGAACTTCAATCACGATTATCTCAAAATGTTAACATTGTGGGTTGGAACGTTTTTCAGAAAGTACGTCCTATTCTTCTACTTAAATAAGAATTTAATTATGAGCTCTCGATATGAAGTATCTCCACATAATATAATAAAATATTGACTACAATTTAGCTAGCAACAAATATCAAAGCCAGTAGTTAACAAATTAAAAACATAGCAGAAACAAACTGTACCTGTTACGCTGTCTCTTAAGTGACCAGATGATCGCTAGTCGAATTTACATACCACTGTAAATGCTTCAATTTCCTGTTTTTTTTGTTTCGACGGTCATTGCACATTTTGCGACACCGGCAGCAATTTCAATATATATTTTAATATAAAACATAAATAAACAAATTAAATAATTAAAAAAAAACTATAGTCAAAATATCAGAATCCATTTATAGAATCGATATAACTGGCTACAAACTTCACAAATACGACCGCTACAGAAGATTTCCTGAAAGCCCTTTGAAAGCGCGTTGTTTATTTATTTCATCCGATAGATACCCTTCGTCTGTTCCTTACAAATAGTTGAATAATGTATCTCCGTATAAATCCAATCTCCCCGAGGATATATAATGCTTAATATCCATAAAATGTGCAAATAACAAATTGATTTTCTCTCGTGCTTCTATATTCCTACGAGTATTAAACGTAGAGTGCAATTTTATGAAATATAACAGTCGATATATCCTTTAATATAAGCAGCTTTAGTATAAGATAGGAAATCTACTTACTATATAGAAACTTAAGGTGCGGTAGCGGCAATGCATAATATTCTTAACAAAAATACTTTCCAGTTGGTTTTAATTTTGACGTGAGAACGTCTAATAAATCGATGAATGCTGGCTGCACGCACGGAAAAGGATGACTCATTGTCCCGTTACGCTCATTGTAACGTTACGAGAAAGAAATTTTGTTATGACGTTGTCACGTTAAACTATCGTCCGTAAACCGACTTTACAGACAACCAATTTTTTTTAAACACACATATGCTAAAGCGTAATAAGTCCAATATGGAAATCTTTATTCTAAAAAAATAAGCCGCAAAATACAAATCGATTAAGTCGATAGCACAACATAGTATGTATTTAAAAAAAAATTGCTGCAGAAATATATATTTACCTATACTTACTTTCTTGTTATCGTCAAAATGTCATAAAAATCGATTTGGTGTTTTTGCTGGAAAAGCGGTACATTTATACGTAAAACTTTTACGGCAAAAGGCTAAAACGATTTCAATAGGAGTACAAAGGTTTTTTACATTTATAATGTCAGTATGATCTGTCCGGCCACAATTTAAAATGTTAGAGCGAGGACGTTAATAATGGCTACTCACAAAAAAATAATAAAGTAACAAGTATCACTAAGTACGTGCCTCTCTCACAGTGCAAATTGTAAGGACAGATTACCACGTCCACAGCATATGGGTTAGCAAACTTCACCCAGCTAATACATCTCGTAAATCTCTCTGACGAGCATGTTTCCTCATGATCTTTCCATCGCCGTTAAACCGAGCAGCGATTACTCACATAGCCACGATAAGTCATTGCATTTACGTGAGTCGAGTTCTAAGCTTAGTTTTAACTTCACTGTCATTAGTCTTCCATTCACTAAATTCGGTATAAAAGTTCTAGGTACCTACTTTTTTATTAAAGGGTATCTTATCTTATGTGGGGGCCAGTCAGTGCAGACCGGCGACACTTCGACCCAGTGGGATCTTTTATGTCGACACTCTCCCAATAACGACTGCCATAGATGTTCATGGCAGCCGGGACCAAATTGTCAATCAATACGCACATAATTTCGAAAAGTCATATAACTTTCGAAAAATCAGAGGTGCGCGACGTGGGTTCGAACCCGAGACCCTCTGCATTGCAGTCTGTTGGTCTCCCCACTGAGCTATCGCTGCTCTTAAAGGGTAAGCAGAGATGTAATTCGAGAATCGCAAACTTGCCACCTGACCAACGAGTCAATCTAAACCATCGACGCTTTCTATTTTACTTACTTTTATCCTACTTAAAATTATAAATGTGAAAGTTTGCGAAGATGTTTGGATGTTAAAAACACGCATAAACCATTGAACAGATTGGTATAAAACTGGGCATACAGATATAAAATTTCCCGGATTGATATATGAGATACTTTTTGTCCCGGTATACGGTTCCATGGGATTTACTCGGGCGCGAAGCCATGGATAGAAACGAATAGGATATAAGTATAATAACGTTACACCAAGTAACGTAGATTGTACACATACGATTCTCTATTTTAAAAAATCCATTACCTTGTAATGTAAACGTCAGATTCGAATTAAACATACAATTTATCGATAAACCGACTTCAAACTTTACCTTGGTAAATAAATTACATGTTACGCACTTCTAATCTATAAGCCGATAAAAATCTCAGTAAAACTTTCTCTCGAATTACGTAATGTGTATCAATCTTTAACCCATGTTATCCCATTCAAACATAATTGCTGGATTCACTTGCCATAAGCCCTCGTATAAATCTCTATCGAAAACATTTCTGAACGTTGAGGCCAATACTTTCTAATTTCATAGCTGGGGGCTAAACAAATGAGAGTTATAAAATTGTTGATGTTCAACCAATAAAATGCGGTGTCGGTATCAGTTAAGTGCTTAGGTGGCTACGATCATTCTTTATTCACAATTTTTGATATCGAGGACAAGTTTTATATAAAAATGCTTTTGAATACATTTTTATATAAATAATATTGAGCTTGTATATCTCTGACGGAGAGGTTTTTTACATTCACTGGGCCCGATGAATAAGTTTCAGATATAAAGCCAATCTTCTTTTAAGAATATACTATCAAAAACGGCCCTTTATAAAATTCGGCACATGCTACACGTTCACACTTACGCCGATAGAGAAAAGAGGTTATACGTCTAAAAATTTTTATTGTTACATAAATAAGCTTATAAAGTAGCACTTTAATCGGCTAGACAAAAAAATAGATATAGGTTACAGTTCAATCGAGTCGATCGAATATCAGATGAGTTTATGACTATTTATATTGCTAGAACAGTTGTACTAAAAAGATAACGTATTCCAAAACATCTAGATGTTATTTCAACTATAAAAGCAACCACCTTTTCTAAATACTACTTCTAACCTTGACCGCATAAATACACGAAAATACGTATTTTATCATTAAAAATTGCTAAAATATACAACCTACAGACCTAATAAACTAGAAGCCGCTCCTCAATCAAAATGGCAGTCTAAAAAGTCACAATTAATATGAGAAATATCGAAGAGCCGGTCCGTCTAATGTCCGAAACCTGTTGGTATGGAAAATATTTGAAAACCGGAGCGTTGTCATGATTTAAGACAGACAGGAACCAAATGATGGGACAACTTTCACATGTAATAGAACCCCGGATATTGTAAAAGTTTAATGTGAATAATCCAACTTCGTACATATTACTACGTACCTGTATCTAAATTGAGGAAACTTTGTACAAATATAAATAAGTGAATATAATATTTAGAAGTATCTAGATTCTGTCAGCGGCCTTGCTCGTGTAAATGTAGGTTCAGTAAGGTAGATTTAGTAACAACTATATTCTTTTCCGTTCCCTGACAACGTGTGAGCGAAATTTCATGATGATCGATTGAGTAGGTAAGGCCTGGCGAGATTAGAATACTTTTACATTTATTGCATATTAGTTTTCACCCGCGGCTTCGCTCGCGTAAATGTAGGTTAGGTTAGGTTTGCAACAGTTATTTTTCTGGATGAAAGGTACCCTATGTCCTATTCTGTACCCCTGACAACATGTATGCAAAATTTCATGTTGATCGGATGAGTAGTTAAGGCGTGAAAGCGTAACAAACAAACAAACAAACAAACTCATTTTCGCATTTATAATATTAGTTAGGATAGTAGCGAAGGCCTTATTACTAAAACACATTTTTTTGTAGTTATTGGCGTTAATAATGAAACTATATGTCATTTTAAAGACGATTCAATACCATCTTTGTACATTTTTAATCAAGCAAATTGAAACTTCACACACACAAAACCAACTACATCTACGGGATAGATGTTAAATTAATGCGAAAGCTGTCTTATTATTATAATTAAACATTTATTTATTCATTTATTTATTGAAGTAATAATATTTGATTGCCGCAATAAGGTGACGATAATAAAAGAGCACCCACGATTTCTTAGTGATAAACAACTAACTTCATGTCTAATCAATTTTATTCTTTTTTAAATATCGAAACAAAGAATGCTAACCATATCCATATAAGTTTTGCTTATACACGAAGTATTATTATGCATATAAGAGCAGCGATAGCTCAGTGGGGAGACCAACAGACTGCAATGCAGAGGGTCTCGGATTCAAACCCACGTCGCGCTCCTCTGACTTTCGGAAGTTATATGACTTTTCGAAATGATGTGCGTATTGATTGACAATTATCGCCTGCTCCGTGCCTCGATAAGCACGTTAAGCCGTTGGTCCATTGCCATGAACATCTATAGCAGTCGTTATTGGGAGAGTGTCGACACAAAAGATCCCACTGGGTCGAAGTGTCGCCGGTCTGCACTGACTGGCCCCCACATAAGATAAGATAAGATAAGATTATTATGTATGGAATGAGATTGGATACATATTAGTCTATCCTAACACATTTCGTTTCAAATATAAGTTCAGCAATTAATAAACGGTTCAATTTATTAAAAGGCTTTACAATAATACAAACTAGCGATCCGTCTCGGCTTCGCACGGGTAGTACAACACATTAACAAATTATATACCTAAATCTTCCTCATAAATCAATCTGTCTAATAGTGAAAACCACATGAAAATCCGTTCAGTAGTTTTTAAGATTATCGCGAACAACCAGACAGACGCAGTGGGGGACTTTGATTTATAATATGTAGTGATGAGTTGAATATCATCATTTAGTAATCTTGATATTCAATTGAATTGAGCCGTAAATAAAAAATAATAATACCAAAGCATTGTACAATACTAGTATATTGTACCATGCCTAAGTATTGACTTTACTAGAAATTTTTAAATTCTGAATATCTCAACTAGTAGAAATAATGTATTAACATTAATCCATTGAGATAAACTATAATGGACTTTCTTTTACATATTATATGTCGATCGACCTCGAATATCAAACATGCCCATAACCTTTGATACGATGGAAAACGGTCACCGTGTCATATTAAATAACATTTTAAATAATGCTACGTTGTAGTGAAAGCTGAGTGAACGAAAACGAGAAATTTTCCGTGTCAGAATAAGTTATGAGATTTGAGAAGTGCCCACATGTCTATGGTTAACATGCTCACTAGTTTTGGGTTACGAGCTACTTTGTTTATGAGGCTGAGACGAGAAGCAAACTTAATATAAGTATCTTTCAAGGTATAATTTTAGGTGATGTTAAGTAACGTCACCTAAAATTATACCTTGAAAAACGACTTTGTCGCGGTTTCCAAACAAATGATACTTTTAGATAAATAGATCTAATATTTTTATGGTTGGATTATGTACAAAACGTAATTATTATTTTCAGAGTGGCACTCTCAGTGACCAGACATCGAACGAGAGCGGGGGCGGCGGCGGAGGCGCGGGCTCTGATGCCAGCAGTGCCGCAGAGCCATCTGCAGACCAGCTTGCAATGGAATCTTCTGAGAGAGACACCCCGAGCCATGCGTACAACGGTCCACCGCCACCAGCACCACCACCGCACAATAGGAGGCAAAACCCACCGCACCATCAGGCACATCATCCCTTAGGTAAGACAGAAAACTAATTTATAAAGCCTCTCTAAAATCTTAAGGAAGCCTAACAAAATGTTTGTCACGTTTCAGGTATGCCAAGAATCCCTAATCACCATCAGATCCACACAAAACCCTTCGCGTTAGGACCTCCAGTAAACCATCACAAAAATGACGTCGGACCTGGATTCCGAGGACCGCCACCACCACCTGCGCCTCCTGCTGACTCGCAACCTGCTGCTAGTGATAAAGTATTCAGTGGAGCAGGCGATGTTTGGCCAGCCCCCGCACCAGATATGCCGAAAATTGTGTCCTTAGACGTCAAGTGTGAGAAAAACGCTATGAGAGTATTCCTAAGTTTCGATAAACCTTTCTTCGGTATTGTATTCTCCAAAGGACATTATTCAAACCACCAATGCGTACATCTTCATCCTAATCTTGGCAGAACATCAGCTTCATTCGAAATTGGTGCTCATGCATGTGGAACTGCTGGCAGCGGAGACCCTAGGTACCGAGGAGACGTCGCAGCTGCTGGAACTTACTTCGAAAATGTTATTGTAATCCAATACGATCCTCAAGTGCAGGAAGTTTGGGATCAAGCTCGAAAACTACGATGCACATGGCACGACCAGTATGAAAAGGCAGTCACATTTAGGCCATTCCCTGTTGATATGTTGGATGTTGTACGAGCTGACTTCGCCGGTGACAACGTTGGTTGCTGGATGCAGATTCAAGTCGGCAAGGGACCTTGGGCTTCGGAAGTATCAGGCCTAGTTAAAATTGGACAAACAATGACTATGGTTCTTGCAATCAAGGATGATGATGCGAAATTCGATATGTTAGTCCGTGATTGCGTAGCTCATGACGGTCAACGCGCTCCTATACAATTAGTCGATAGGCGAGGCTGTGTAACAAGACCGAAACTGATGTCGCGATTCACAAAGATCAAGAACTTCGGAGCAAGCGCTAGTGTTCTCTCATACGCGCACTTCCAAGCCTTCAAGTTCCCCGATTCAATGGAAGTTCACTTCCAATGTACTATTCAGATCTGCAGATACAGATGTCCAGAACAATGTTCAGATGGAAGCCCTAATGTGATTGCACCACACGCTGAATACGGACCTCCTCAGATTGACGCGTATCCTGTTGGTATTGAAGCACGACGTGACGAAAGGAGAGTGAGAAGGCAAAAGAGAACTACTTCTCCTGAGAAAGAAGTAGGTGTCAATAGAGTTATTCGTGTGGTATCCGCTGGTGACCTAAACTTGGACACTTCTGAAGAAAGTACACCACCAAAAGTAATACCTACACCAGGACTTGTGTGTATGACCACGCCCGGATTTGCCGCTACTCTGGGTGCTCTCCTTGCAACTCTATTATGTTCTTGTGCCGTATCAGCAGTTCTGTTTTTAAAGTTAAGGCCGATCACTAACCTGAAGAAGAAGACAGCCGCTGTGACGACGATAGCTCGGCCGCACCCACCGACAGCGCATGTAATTTCAAAAAGTCGCTTCTACTCGTAACAGAGCGTATATAATAACATAATTTGTACATATTAGTGTGATGAGACTGAAGTATATAGACCATGCCAATTATTTATTTGCGTGTTATCTGAGTGCTCAAATGAATGTAGTTAATCTGGAAACCTTAGTATTAATTTAATTTATATTTAGATTATCGGACCCGTAAACTTCAGTTAAATCGTGTTGATTCCTATTTTGAAACTTTTGAATTAATATTTAATTCAATGAATGACATAAATTAGAGTTACTGATGACAGGTAATTTACCGAAGACATACCGATGACTCCAGTGAAAAATCACAATTATTATTATTTTCTGTTATGTCAGTATCAAGAATTAAAGAGGGAGAATTAATTTATTCGAGTTGTTATGAATATTCTGTTAAATAAAGAGTTGACTGTTGTTATTTCCATCGCTGTTTACGCAATATTGTTAGAACAAATTATAAACACAAATTGTAGTATTAAAATATAATAAGTACAATCTTCTGTTACCTCTCTTTAAATATCTGTTTGAAGTAGGGGCAACGGAAAATATATTTATAAATACGGTATATCAATTTAGGTGAACCGCTAGATTGTAATTTAAAATAACTTGTCATTAGTATTAATAATATTTATTTTAGTTAAGTATTAGTCATTACTAAGAGTTCGTATAGCTATTTATTTATTTTATACCACCTGAGTACCTCTTCTTCTTATTTTATTGTTTTCCCTTCCATTATTATTAAAGTTTATTAATTGTTAAATTGAAATACAAATGTTCGTATTTAACTAATTTTATGAAGAGTTGAATTGTTAAAATCGAGGTTGTACCATAATAATTTTATGACAATAATGCATTTTTGTAACAGTTTTTAAATTTGAAAATTAAACTTATGATGGAAAATCAACATTGTTTTATTTATTGCGTATCTTCTATAAAAATGACCAACGACACACGCGATTTTGAGCACATCCATCCATATTCTTATATCCTAAATAATGCTCTACTTCAGATTTTACAGCTTTTGCAAGTAGAAAGGAATTGTAGCCTAAGGAAGACCTAGATGCTTATAATGTTAATGACAGCTTTTAAGCCAAACACAAAAAGTGCTTGTATTATTTTTCTTCTGTCCTTATGTTAAAGGTTTAGAGACTAGCAGCGTTCTACAAAGTAGTTATATTCAAATATAATACCGTTACCTTATATGAGTCACGCAAGGAGAAAGTTTAGCTAATCGAAGTGCGAATTTAACACAAAAAAGTCGTGTATTCAAATATTATAAATAGCCTTATGTCGTGTTCCTGCGGTTAGTAACATTTGAAGAGCTCTTTTATTAGGCGCTGTACTATTAGGAGATCGGCCTGTCGTACTTATAAAAGTTACCAAAGTCATCAACGCATGAGTAATATCGTTGGTGTTTCATGTACCGTAGAGGGTGGTTACTCGTTACTATATCATTCTTATGATGAATACATAATATATTGAGCCATGCCAACACGGCTCCAAAGTAGTATTGTTTACACGCACATTTCGCCAACTATTTTATTAAGTCATAGTCGACGAAATCTGAGTAGTTATTTAATTCCTACGTAACAAGTATAAGACCTAAATTACAATGAAAATGACCATTTACCAAATATATTGGCACATTATATGCCGTTATTTATTAAGTCATAGTTGACGAAATCTGAGTAGTCATTTAAGTCCTACGTAATAAATATAAGACTTAAGTTACAATGAAAATGACAATTTACCAAACATATTCCCAGAATATGTGCGGCTATTTAAAATTTAGCTAATGACCCTGACACAACACGACTAAAATGATAATAAAACCCGGCCACGGAACTAAGGGAAGCTTTTTTTTTTAGTGCTATTGGTGGCAGACGAGCAAGTGGCCCACCTGATGGAAAGTGGTAACCGCTGCTCATGGACTTCAGCAATGTCAGGACACAGCAAAGCCGCTGCCTACCGTGAAAGAAGAACTCTCTTTAAACCTCGTTTGAAGAAGGACATATCATAGCTATCCTAAAATATAGGCATAGTAGAAAAACCTTTCTTCAAATGACTTATACATAAAACATCCAGATTCGGTACAACTACTTATGGATCAAACAAATTTCGGTTCATCGGGCATCAAATATTTGGAGTCCTGCCTGTAACACCGACCATTGTAACTATGCCATCTTTGCATTCAATAAGCAATCAAACATTTTTGGGACTCTCAGGAAGAATCCTGAGTCCCAATCTTTCAAAGCTTCGGTCGCTTCAATTCAGAGATAACTCCCGCACTAAGGATAATTCCTGTGTCGCGGAGGTCTGTACAAACATTCAAACAACGGACACAGAGAACACCCAGACTCGCACCAATCATTTGTGGATCACATAAATTTTTGTCCCGTGCGGGATTCGAACCCACAACACTCGGTGCAGAGGCAGCAACGAGGCAACCACTTAAACCACTACGCCATCCGTAGTCACGTCATACAAGCTTAAGTAAAGTAAGACTTTGTGCACAAAGTCTACATTGACATGTTATTCCGGTCAGAGCTTACAATTTAGGTTAAGAGATTAAAGAAAACACATCTGGAATACTAGACCAGCAAATACAATATTGCACATCAGATAAAGTATTTTTCTAAGATGAATAGTTATTTGTTCACGGCAATAAAGTAGTTCATTGTAACAATGGAAAAGAAATATTTATAGCGACAAGCATATTGCAATTGATGTTAAAAACTATTACCTAATTTAAATTATTATAATTTTATGAATAAATAAATAAAGCGTCTATTACAATTATACTTCTTAAGAAATTGAGGTTATTCTATATTCGTCACATATGTTATCGTTTATTAGATTTTTATATATTATAGTAACCGTGTTCGCAAATGAAATAATCGACTTTGAATATTCTTTTACATATATACCTAACTCCATTGTTGTTTTCTTATTACAATATTCTATTCTATCACATACACATAACACCATCTAGCCCAAATTAAGCAGAGCTCGTACTATGGTTCTAGGCTATTGATAAACATACATATACACTTTTTTTTGTAAATACATACATATTGTACATATAAACACCCAGACCAAGACAAACACCCATGTTCAAGCACACAAATGTTTGACATGTGAGGGAATCGAACCCGCAACCTCAGGCGTGGCAGTCAGTTACACTAACCACTACGCCATCAAAGTTTTAAAATACCAGACATAACTAAAACCTGTTATGTCTAGCTGCCGGTGAGCCACTGCGACTCAATAGGTTAATATGGTGATGACTTGAAAATGGGTTTCAGCGATAATAAATGAAACTCTACACACCAATATACAATATTAAGCCTTATCATTCTTAATTGTGCTGTTTTGTTTATATTATTTATACGTAGTCTCACGTCCCTAACCTGGAAGAGGTAGGCAGAGATGTATTACACCGACATATCCCTGTATTGTCAACGACAACACTGAACCACACCACTGTGGTTTCGTTTACAATGTTTTTAGGTAGAGTAGTGATGTGTTTAAATTTTGAAGTGAAAACTTCTTTAGGCGCGTTGAGCACTTCTTGGGTGAACAAAAATCATAGAACTCGCATCATCGTCACGCTTCCACGGTTTCCATTTTTGAATTATTTTAGAATATTAACAATATATCAGAAATGGTGCGTCCTACGCAAAAAAATTTTACCCCTTAATAACCACTAAGAGAGTATCAGGAACTAGCAACCGACCCGCCCCTTTTTTTTCTGAAGTGAAAACTTCTTTAGACGCGTTGAGCACTTCTTGGGTGAACAAAAATCATGGAACTCGCGTTATCGTCACCGAACGCTTTCCATTTTTGAATTATTTTTGGTGTATAATTTGGTTTATAAAGAAGTGTTTATGATCAAAGATTAAAGTTTTCACTTCTATCGGCTGTCCCCAAAGACTGCCCCAATTTTTTCTTAATAGTAATAAGTAATAAGATTCTGAAATTGGGCGAGTTCACAAGGGATTCTTAAAACATAATAATTGTATTCTTTACAACAAAACAAAATTAATCATAACAATATAACTTCATAACAAAAAAAAAAAAATAACTATACCCGATATTATACAATAACTATTCATTATTTTTCAACGTATCTTTGATTAATCTCATTTGCTACAGATCAAGATTAAGATTAGCATGAAGAGATCATCTATGTCATGTCAAGTATTAATAAGTTTTGTATTATAAATTCATTACGGTGGAGTGGTTTCCTAAAAAAAATTGTAAGCGACACCACAGTTCAGTGGTGTCGTTGACTATACAGGGACATTTTACCAACAATGATTTTAGTGTAACGCGTAATAGGCGCCGAGCCAATTGTTGGATTTAGTTTAGTTCTGCTACCGAAGATTTCTTAAAAAAAGAACTGGATATCGCTTAGTCCGATCTGGGAATCAAACCCAAGAACACATCGATAAGCGTTAAGATCGTGTTAGCAGTCGCTTCAAGGTTGATCGTTTAAGGCAAGAAATTTTATAGAATCGTATCGTCCACTATGTGGCTCTATATATGAGGTACTTAGGACGTAGTACCAGGATCCAAATTAATACCCAACGATAAGACCATCATCGGTATTTTTACATATTGCAATCAGTTCACGTAGGTTTAAGCTGAAGATGCTTAAAGAAAATGTATTAAAGCTGATGATCAAAGGGTATTTATGTAGTAAAAAACGATGTACAAAAATTACTTCAATCAAAGAAATAGCTATATAAAAACTACAGTGTTTTAATTCGTCGTTCATAGCGCCCTGTTTTTGACGAAGTCATTGAAAGTTGCCGTAATTGGATAAGTTTATTTCGCAGTAAATTTCGTGGCTTACCGTATAACTTCTATTTAACGTGGAAGTGTTTATAATTGCTTCTAAACGTAATAATAACTTAACTTCCATTGATTATTTACATTTAACCATGGGACCAAGTCTCGTACTAAAACTGTTCAACATAGATTTCTGATAGTCTCAGTGTCATAAATATTATATTATAATATGGTATTCTCCTAAATAAAAATAAACGTCAAAGGGAACATAATTTATTTTTACTATTTTTATTTTTTCATTATTATTTTGTGAAATGTAGCTATTTGGTGCTAACCTTTTTTATACTTACAAAATTTATATCTAGACATCTAAATATATTGTCATTAAGTAAACTAATTTCGGTTTCTACTCTTCTGCTTGTTAGCTCTGTTGGTGCAGGCAGTGGCTGCCTTCAAAGGTTAAACAACTAAGAGTAACCCACAACCATGTATTTATACTTATGTATTGTTGTTGTAACCACTGGGCGGTCCTTAAGTTAGGTAATCTATACTAATATTATAAAGCTGAAGAATTTGTTTGTTTGGTTGTACGCGCTAATCTTAGGAACCAAATTTGAAGGTTCGAATTGAAAAATTATTTTAGTGTTGGATAGCTTATTTATCGAGGAAGGCTATAAGCTATACAACATCACGCTACGACCCACGGGGGCGGCGCAGTAACTATAAACGCGGATGAAACCGCGGACACAGCTAGTAAATAAATAAATAAAAATAAATCACATTTCGGTTTACATTTGAGTTAAACTAGGCCTCCCTTTTAAACATTTTTTTATTACTTACATTGAACGTAATTAATTTCTTCTTGATGTAATAAGCGATCACGCTTAGTTTAGTGGCAGTAGAAACGTTAAATAATCAATAACTTGTGTAGGTGCTGTGTTTTTCTAATTGTTGTCTTTAGCCACCATACTTTTAGTCATTTCAATATTTCATACCTGTAAGAAACAATGGTCAATCGTACCTGACGGTGACCCGACATGTATTGTATATGAAAAAATCCGTTATTGTTTAAGATTTTAGGAAAGATAATAAATATCTTTTTTTGAAGCCAGAAAAAAAAGATATACATTTTTTTATATTGTATTTTCTTTAACTTACATAATTTCAGAACGCATCTTTTCATTTCACTTACGATGTGATTCGTTTCTTTTCGCATACTAAAAGGTTCAATACTCAATACTTGCAATTATTTTCATATTTTCGAAGAGTTATTAACAGTAGTACAAATAAATAAATACGTAGAGATCAAACCAGTTAGTATTATTTTTTATGCAATTGATATGCGTATTATGTAGGTACAAAGTAGCACCGCGTTTTGTTCACGATATTAAAATATTTAGGCTTTTTACACATTATTTTTATAGAGAATGGTATTAAATACATGAAAATAAACCAATCCCACTCCAGTTTGTTTCTGGACATGGCAAATAAAAACCAGGTACAGCTTCTATAGAAATTTGGCCATTGTTCTTTAATCGTGGAATCGAAATTTAAATAAAGGATTTTTTTTGTAGTACTTTCAGCTCTGACTATAATCATTATTGTTTATTTAAATTATTATCTATGTACATATAAACACAATTCTTTAAAACTAACTTATACCTAAAATATCATAAAACTAAAACCTTCTAATAGGCGTCATAGAATTCTTCCATGAAGGATTTTTAGTAAGATTATAAAATAATACATTCCCTTCATTCTTATTGAAGGAAAATTGATTTTGGAATTGAGCGAATAATACAAAACAGAAAATAGTAAACATGACAACGATTGACTGAAAAGATTACGCTTACTAGATAATATATCCTAGTAACAGTACGAAGCATTAAAAGGTGAGACTTCATGCGGTTGCGAGTTGTCATACTAATTACCTAAGTTTGTACAATATTTTACACACAATGGAAAACAGCAATCTTTTGGACAAATAGTATCAAAATTGTTAATAAAATAAAGGAGTGATTCATTTTTTAAATTTGTTTATAAGAAATAGTGTAGTGGAGATATCTCGCTATCTCCCTAGAACAGCATTTAAATTGCCGTTACGATTGTTTGTATCGTATATCCTTTTTTTGTTATTTGATACTTACTCCAACGACCAGATTTGATATGCTTGTATTTAGTAGTTTTTAGAGTTTAGGTAATGTAAATATTTTACATAAATATTAAAAAAACGAACTATCCTATTCTTGGCCATCAGTCGCCACGTTTCATCTCTTTCTCATTTCTTTCCATAATCGCCACTACCGGAAACTCAATAAACTAATCAAAATGAATGGCATCTCTGTATACAACTGTACTACACTAGGCCTACGCCAATGTCACCAAAGGCGCGAAGAGGAGCATGACTTGCACATTTCACCAGCTATGATATAGGTGATTATTTTTAATTCTATGAATAACGAAGTCGATTACGCAGTTATTAGTTTAAGATTACTTCATATACTATTACCTACTTTGTAATTGTTTGTTGTTCCAAAAAAAAAAAAAACAATTTAGTAATAACGAAATGAATAACGACGATCCTATTGCCATCTTCAGGGTAAAGACCAAGATTTAATATAATAGTATTATTATCAGCCTTCCACTGTTGGGCACGGGCCTCATCTCATAGTGAGATGGAAGATTCAGTGCTGCTATAAGATTCTTTTTTGACTGCATTGTGATCCGGGTTCAATACCTCATGTCACGTTCACTACCGCTGTGTCACCTGAACCGTCAAAGTCACCAGACTAGATGAATTGCGGATAAAATACCTTTGTCTAACGAGTATATGATCTTATGACATGCTTGTACTAAAAATATATCATGGGAAATAACAGTCAACACTATGTTTCAACATAATTTTTAATCCATTAAACAAATTAACAGGTGCTTACGCGTTAAACACATTTCGTCACCGCATCCATACAGAGAAACTTAAAACATTTTGTTTACAAGTACATAAATACTCCCCAGAACATTATTTATAAAAGAAAGAGTGCCACAAGGCTCAACACCAAAAATACCATAACCTCAGAAAATAAATTATCTCGAATAAAGAGTTACAATAGAATACATTTAATTAATTAATAAAAAGTAAAATTGCACTTAGGGAGACAGTTTTCATAAGAAAACTCTATTTAACTTATATAATAATAGTTCTTCTATGATAAATGCAAGATTTTTGGGTGGCGTGTCATATTTTAGTATGGTTGAGCGATCGACATTGTTTATATTTATCATTTTCATTTTTATAAATTGTTTTATTTTTGTCAAATAGGCTTCGAAATTAGTAAAAAGGATTATAATTTAACAAATATCTTGAAGCTAGATAATATTGCACAATAGCTACTAATCAATTTCAGTCGCATTTATTAACTATGTCACGAGTATTATCACGAGCATTATCATACGCTTGAATGACAAAGCTAATGCGTTCGTGAATTCTAAAAAGGCACTCATAGACAGGGCTCCATCAAATACATGTCATCGGTATTTATAGAACGAGTAGTTCTGTCGATCTATCAAACCATTTTTCAATCTAGCTACAAAACTTAACTAAACCTAACTATTCATAGCAATTAAAAAGATGGATACAAAATATATTGAGCAATTTGAACATAAATGCATAGATAAACGCGTTTTTATTCTCATGAAATGAAGAATCTACTACTTAAAACTCATTGGTGTTTCAACATTCGTATGATACAGTTGTATTTTTATAAAAATACTCCTAACTGAAATTATTAAATATACAATAAAATAACATAATTACTAAATACGATCAGTTTTAACAACTTTTGATTGCAATGATATAATGTTATTGAAGGTTATTATTAAAAAGACTTTATTAAAAGTTTGGCTATTTTAAGACTTAAACATTGCAGTGAGCATAAAAATATTTAAATAAACAAGATTAATATTCATATATTCGTTGTATTTTACAAATAAATTAGATTTTGAATTATTTATGAGTAACTTTAATTTATAAGTTAACAAATGTACTGATATAAAATGTATAATAATATATGAAACCGATCTCTGATTAAATAACATATAAACATTGAGCAGGTACATACCAATGAAGTATGCCTAAAAGCCTCAAAAGTTATACAATCTAAAGATATCAAAACAAATAACACTGATTCTGAAATAGACGAAATCAATGTTATTTTTAGTCTGAGTGATCATTTCACTATGAAATGTAATTGAGCTAAAGTGAATGAAACTCGCGAACATTTGAATTAACTAAAACTTACACTAATGGCATGACTCGACGTTTATTCTTATCCTCTAGATACTAAAGAATACGACAATGATAATAAGTTAGTTAATAAAAACGTAGAAAAATTCTGTACAAAACTTATCGATATAAAAATGTATAATATTCACAAAAGTGAAAATTCAATATCAGGTTTCTTAGGACTTCGTCCGTAGCACGACCTAGCACCATTATTTAAGGCGATCTAGAAACATTACTTACATCTATCATAAATTATAAGCATATTATATAGATTTCTGCGAGTCTAACATCTAATGGATGCAACTGACCAATAAAGAGTAAATTTCTAAATTTTATCAGGTATCTAACTCTAATTCGGAAGAAATTGTTATTTCTTCTATATTATACACAAAAGAGAGAAGATGCAGTTAATGAACAGCTACGATATGAATATTTAGCATCTAAGAACAGTCTTCGGTAGGATTTTGTATATGATGTTAGGTCAACCGTCACGAGAATGATGTGGGTGGGCTTGGGAACCTAAGAGTCTAAGAGCCATCCACGCTGCAAGAGAATGTGAGGCTGGAGCCGGTGACACTGGAAGCGGCGGCTGGGCTGCCATTCGTGATCGTAGTTTCTGAAGCAAAACTGCTGCAGCCAACGCTGCGCCTGCCGCGGCTCCTGCTGCTGAAGCGAAAAGAGCACCGAAGCTTACTGCGCCCATACAGATTCCGTAGACGACCTAAGTGAGAAAATATCAACTTTAGAATTGCTACTACATCTTAGAAAATTAGCTCTTGAAAAAGATTTATAATAAATTAAATGGTACTGCAAGATTTTTTGGCTTACCTCTTCTCGAATCCTTCCACTAAAAACAGTCACAGGCTCTCTGGACGGTCCAAAAGCGAGATCAGCTTCCGACACTACTTCATATATTCCCGAAACACCAACATCAGCAGACCTTCCTTCTCGTACAGTTCGTCGCTTACGCAAAGATCTAGGACCAGCAACTGCAGGGCCCATAGGTTTGGCAGGGACTATTCCTTCGCCAGATGGTTCAGGCTTCACATTGGTGCCAAAGTTACGGGGTCCGTGCGGAAATCTATCACGGTCTACTAGGTTTGTAGGACGTTCCTGAAAAATAAAGGAAATAATTATTTTTAGTTTACGGTAATTGAAATAACATAACTTCTTTGTTAGTCTGTTTTACTTTCACGATATAGTGTAAAATTTATAAGCAATATTTTCCAATTATATCAAATTTACTTTGGTAAACAGTGCCTAAACCCATTATTATGTCATTATTTTGCATTGTTGCTACTATTTATATGGTAACAAATTACTTACAGTAAAAGGCCTTGCAAGAGCTTCCACTAATTCTTCAACAGCGGACATATGATCAGTATCAGGCTCTATAACTGGTGCTGGTGCTCTTTGCGGCAGAGGAGCAGGCGCTGGAACTACGTCACCAGATACTTCATCACCGAATGCTTCTTCTAGAGGGAGACGGAGCTCGTCTGAAAGATCGCCGTCTTCTGCTGAGGACTCACTGAAAATTGAAAAGCTAACTTTAGTCCATAGCATCGTTACTTAGTCTACTATAATAGTCATTAATTGACACTAATTATTTATTCAAAAGCACACCCTAGCACATTTAGGCCAAAACAACTTACTTGATATCATTGTGATCTTGATGAGTTCTATCATCTTTCCTATCTAAAGCGCCATGCCTTTGAGGTGTCACTCCAGCCAATTGACAATGGTCAAGACAGCCATGCCTGCAGATTTCCACCTTACATCTGATGTGCACGCTCAGAGCATCCGGGAACTTAAATGCATGGAAGAATGCGTAGGTGATGACAGTGGCTCGTTCATCAGCAGCTTTCGCTTTTAGGAACCTGGAAAAGTATTAAAGTCTCCAATGTAATAAATATATATCATAGCTAAAAATAATATGGCAAGTGTATTGGCATACGAAAAAGGAGATAGCTAACGGCGACATATTTAAGCAAACGAAATTATGAGTAACGTCTTCTTTGATATAATTATACATTTTGAACCATACCGATGTCATTAATCGTCTTTATAATCCCAATACATATTTACACCAAAATTGTATTCGTGACTATGATTTTGTATAGTAGCGACATCTTTATAAATTTTTACTTTTACATTTAAAAGACAACGTAATATTTCTATTTAGAATTATAAATACATATATTCAGAATGATAAGTAATAATTTATAGTTTTAGTGCCTCGAGTATTTCAATCTATTAATCAATCATTCATATCTATTCGTTGGCATACAACTAGTTTTTAATCAAAGAATTACTCGCTTGTTAGTAGTGTCAAAGCGGATTCATATTTTACGTAGGGCTATTCATCAATCAAAATTGCCAACTTGTTAAGTACCTTTAATCTATCTACAATCTCCCCGGGTTATACAAAGTAGATAATAAGCGTAGGACCAGATCTACTCTAAAGTGCCGCTCACGTAGTGCTTGTGATTCGAGAGCCATTATATATTTAAATATACTTTTGCACTATCATTCGTTGGTGTAGTAACAATAGTCAAGGTTTGAAAAAATGGCTAAATATTTACTTAGCTAATATTTAAACCTAGCACACATTTTCTGCGTAATCTTTAGGAAGCGATCCATTTGATGATTCCAGTCGTGATGTCTGTAAGAATCTCTAACAGTTTTAGTTAATATACGTCTAAATATCGTTTTTCAATAAGAAATTCTTGACCGAAACGGATACGGTACATCATGACCGGTTTCATAGTGTGAATGGGACCTTTATATATTTGCGGCGTACCTTGATATCATCTTAGGTCGCAGAACGCATCCATATTCATCTGACAGTTGAATTACATGCCCGGAGCCATCTGATGCAGCACATGATTTCACTCGCATGTCGAATTCACCTGGAAAAACAAAATAAAAACTTTAAGAATAAAGTTTTCGAACATTAAAACATACTTGAAAGATTTGGTGGTCCTTGTATATATTGCGATTTAGTGAAAGTTTCATGGTCTAAAAATTCGGTGTATTCGTACTGTGCTTTGTATTTTATGTGGAGACTATCCTCTAGACAATATGTCGATCGACAGACGATACAAACAAAAGAACTACAAAATTTGAAATTATGCATATTTATACAACATAAACAACACTTTCAAAACATATGCTTTCATATTAAAAATTCTAAGCAATAGTTATAAATATATGCATAATATCGCATATTTAAATATAGAGAGTTAAAGACGTGGGAGTTGCTTGGTCAACAAATATGCGTCTCAAAGAGAAACATATAAGAAATTTTATTTGAAACTGGCGTATAAGTCATTTCATTACAATTACAACATAGTTTATGAACTATTACGACAATAATGGTTATTGCAGAGCTAATAAAGATGATAACTTACATTTCAAATAGCACCCTACAAATTGATTCCAAATAATATCATTTACAAGAATCAACATACAACCTCACAATTGACGAAGTACTAACAATGCGACACCAAAACACACATAAGCTTATTCCCAATATTATTGCGCCTAAGTGAAAACTAAACAGCGAACATAAACAGATCGTTTAACATAAAGGATGGACAAACACTCATGTCAAGTAAACAGATATACCATTAAAGAAAGCTATCGCACGTGTCCGCTGAGACACCACACCTTCGAAGTAGGTACCTACTTGCTTTTATGAACGTGTACTTATGAATATTTCGAAACGTACGTTCAGTGAAGAATATGATGAATGGCGTTGAATTATGTCACATGCCAACCGTATTTTGGGTCATTAACCTGTCAGCTTTTGGAATGCCAGATATAATAGAAAACCTTTTGTCTCTAGCTGCCACCGGTGTGCGACCCAGAAGATTAATAAAAAAGGTCATGTATAAATTATGCTGTAGGACTTGATAGTGGTGATGTTGCTCTTGATTCAGACCAGCCTTTTCGAACAAAAGGTTGATAGGCACAAATGTATGGAGTTTGGTACCGGCGCCAATCAGAATGAATGATACACCGTTGAAAAGGTATTTTTGTGTAGATAAAGAATTACCACGCTAGTCCGGATTCACTGTCCGATCGAAGTAATTCTACTTGAAAGTTATTTATTTTTGTTACATCCTATTAAGTACACATACTTTTATTGTCATCTTTATCCATTTTGGCATGATATTATTATAATTATTATTCATGTCTTTCATTATTTAGGTAAATAAAACAAGTTCGAAGTAAGTTTTATCGTTTATTTTTATATATTATATATCATACTAGTCATTATCTATAACGATGCTATTTAAATATAATGCTGGCTCATTGAAGCCCTCGTGTCTAGCATATCCTAAATATTGTTTTGCTCTTACATGTCGGGACTGTATACGTGCACGCAAAAGCCACGCTTCTCCGTCAATTCCGTATTCAGTAATATCCTCCAAAGCAGCTTCTCTATATGTTTCGATGAGATACAAACCGTTGTTTAAGTGTTCGCTGCAGTAAGATTTTGAAAGTTTTAACTGGTATGTCCCTAATGAGAGCAATATAACGTCCTGTTCACTCAATCGTGGAAAATCGGGCACATCATGGGCCTCCAATCTCTGGAAATCGGCTCTTCTGTTATTTAATTGTTTTTTTGTAAATAATTGTACAACACGTTTGGGGTTTGCATTTTTCAGATATTCTTTGTAGAAAAGTTTCTGTGTATTGACCATCTGCGATTGGCGTGTGGAAGTGATTTGTTATTGCTGCTGCAATCTTAAATGCCTCGTTATAGCCTTCTTCGGCACATCACACAGTTACGGAAACGATACATTGCAATCAAATAATCTAATAGTTAAGCACTCGAGTCCAGTAGAAAGCCGCAGTCAAAAATAAAACAGGTAACAGAGTCCAATATAATGCCAGGGTCTAAATTCGACGTGAACAATACGGAATGCGGAACGAGACAATGTAGTCACTTACACAACAATTATCAGTGAACGATTGGCAAGGAAACAATAGCGGTTCCAACTTACCACTCGTCTACTTACGTACACTCAAGGTTAACAGTAATAAAAATATTGCTTCAATATCATGCATCAATATCAGTTGATGTATTTACAGGAGTGAGCTTTCTGTTAAACAATAGATATGTATTTACATATCTATTGTTTAACAGAAAGCTCACTCCTGACTAAAAAATGCTAAACCAATTTTGTTATGACTTTCATTCGTGAAATGAATTTTATTTAACCTAAGATCTGTGCAAATATCATCAAAATCGGTCAAGCTAAACAGGCGATATGATTTTTTTAAATTATATTTTGCACTAAATATCCAGTATCTTCTGAAGACCATATTTCAAAACGGACAATTCATACGGGTTTGTCGCCATAGTAGCTTTTTGTATTCTTGAAAAAAGCTATCCAGCGATGGTAAATTCATTTTGATTGGACATGGGGACCAAAACGCCCATCATCCTTTGTTCTGAGGCTGACTGTTCTTTGTGTATATTATTATAATGCTCTTGAAGCCTTTGCTGGTGTTCTTTAATCTCATGGACAACGTTCTGTCCATAAGATAAAAGAACGGTCGCTGTGCCTTAAGCACAATGCTTTTCTATTATGCCTAACTTTAGCCTAAATGAGGAGTTTGAAGTTAATTACTCAGCTTATTTTAAATCCTAACTAATATTATAATAGCGAAAATGAGTTTGTTTGTTTGTTACCTTTTCACGCCTAAACCACTAAATCGATTATCCTAAAATTTTGCATATACGTTGTCAGGTGTACAGAAACCGGCATGGGCTACCTTTCATCCCGAAAAAAAATACTGTTCCCGAGGAAAACAATAATAACGTTCTTATGATAATAGATGGCGCCACGTGTCTTTCGAATCATGATTGAATTATATTATTACAAGCAGAGTACAACCCGAATTGATTGTCAAATTCTAAATTAACGCGAGCGAAGCCGCGGGCAAAAGCTAGTATTATATAAAAAGCTGTACACGATTATCAGATTATATTATGTGCTAAGTTATCTTAGCGCCTAATTTGGACCGTTGATGATTACCGCGTTAAGTGGTAATAAAGTACGCGTGTGAACGGCATTCTATTTTTATAAGCTTTAGATTGAAACTGTGTGATATTGGTATTTGAAATCAATATCGGTTAGTAATAGTTATAAACGGCGTATATCAACATTGATCAACACAAAATTGATATAAAATACCAATATCACACAGTTTAAATCAAAGTAAAGCTAACAAAAATTGGATCCAAAAATAGGATACC
Source organism: Catocala sponsa (assembly GCA_963564715.1). Lineage (NCBI taxonomy): Eukaryota > Metazoa > Arthropoda > Insecta > Lepidoptera > Erebidae > Catocala > Catocala sponsa. The sequence goes on from OY751337.1 coordinate 8,089,985, forward strand.
TTCAAATTCCTGAGAGCCAATGGCAGGTAGCATTTCTTTAGGACATCTTGTATGGAAATTGTGTTGTTTTATTACAAAATATGACTAATATAGTAAATCTATATTAATAATATAAAGCTAAAGAGTTTGTTTGTTCGTTTGGTTGAACGCGCTAATCTCAGGAACTACTGGCCCGAATTGAAAAATTATTCTAGTATTGGATAGCTCATTTATTGAAGAAGGCTATAGGCTATATAACATCATGCTACAACCCACGAGGGTGGCGCAGTAATCATAATCGCGGGTGAAACCGCGAGCGCATCTAGTACACTATATTCATTAATTTAAGTACAACAAAATAATTTCTGTATAAAAGACATTCTTGTGAGCAAATAATTAAAATGTGCTTATTAAAGTGCGCCTATTGTATGTAAATGTAACCACTAATCAATAGAGTATAGTATAGTATAAAAATTATTTTTGTAATAACATAATAAGCCGCAGCGGCACACCGGTGGCCAGACGCGATACATTTTTAGTTATGTCTGGAATTCGAAGACTTGACTGATTCAATGTGTATTGGATTTCAATTCGTAAGAGATAACTAAATATGTAAACATCTATTTGAATTAATACCTATGTAAGATAATATTAAAGAAATTAAGATAATGAGGATTTCTTCAGTATTTGTAAACTTTAAAAAATTATAAATTTTCAATTAATTGCATACTTCGAAGCAATCGCCGATGTTTATACGCCGTTTAGATATTATACATATTTCATATGTACTAGCGGTCGCTTAGTGCTCGAAATTCGAACAAAGTTTGCCTGTAAGATATTGCTGATATAATAATATATATTGACATTATTATGTCATATATGTAACCATAATTACGCGCTTCGACTGCGTGTGTCAAATGCATGGTTGTGTGCGTGTAGTGGTTTTTCATTAATTTAATGTATTTCTAATGCATATTTTATATAAATATTAGCATTCGTCACTTCTTCTCTGTATAAACTATAAGTGTGCGAAATTTTATACTCCTCCGTCCGCCCAATTTTCGTAAAAAGGGATCTAAAGTTTTCGCTTCACGTATTAATATATAGATAATAGCCCCGGTTCGTCGTGTATTTTGCGTCCATACTCTTAAAGTATTTACGCCATATTATACAGAGAATATCCACATTATGCAGTGTGTAACGTACACAAAATAACAGAAATATAGTTACTAAACACTTCACACCTAATGGTTCTGAATGATAGCCGTTTCCATAGACACTAAACCTTAGAACAAGATACTTCTATGTAAGATACAATGTTGCATTATTTATTACGAAGTGACTTTGTGTGCTCTTTGTAATGTACGTTTAGAATAGTAACATTTTACTTAGAAATTTTATGGTTAACAAAAGATAACTAACTGACACGGTCGTTTTTGCGGCACTGTAATTATAAGGTTAGGCTAAAACTTTGTACAAGTACATATCTGCAATGCTAATTATTTTCACATAAGCGGATAATATTTTAATAAGTGATGGTGATATGTTTGCTGTTATGGCTTACCTATATATCGTCAATAAACAGTTTGGTTAGCTAAAATAGAGAATTGCCAAATAGACACACATACACAATTTTTGTATAGTTTAAAGAAATATATTTAGAAAATTGATCCATTAGAGAGAGAGTGTTCTATAAAATAAAACACTAATAGAAAGTTTTAAATCAATAATGAAATATTTTAACAACTGAATAATCAAACTCTTCACCATTATTATAAACATAATACTTTTAGATAGACATAAAAGATAAAAAAGCAATAAATACCTCTTTTAACAGATGACATTGCATTAGCTTATAAATTAAGCAGTATTTCAAGAATGATATCTCAAAAAGATAACTTCATTCATGCTATTTACAAAGATATCAATAGCAAACAAAGCTAGAACTCTATTCGTGCAACAATATCGTCCTCAATAAATCCATTAGTGGCAGTACAATAGATAAATAACTTATAACGCATGATTGCAAACGCCTGTTGAATCGACTGAAACATAATTAGTATAGAAGTATTTTTCTATTGAGGAATCCATTGTTCATTATTCGAGATGCGGAATAAGTAACGTTAATTGATTAATCGATGAAGCGCGTTGAAAACTATATATATTGTTTTTCTAGGATAGTGGTATTGATAAGTGTGTTATAGCAGATTTTGAAGAAATAATAATAATAATATTCTATAATAATAAATAAATTATAATTATAAATATATTTATGGTTGATAATGTTACTAAAAAGAAAATCACAATTGGGATGCTTATTGCGATTTTATGAATTAACATTATTCTTATTTTATTCTTAACGATATTCATAGCTAAAATCTGTCTAGGCATAATATAATTTTTATTTTTTTATGGTATAGAAGGCAAGCGAGCAGACGGATCGCCTGATGGTAAGCGATTACCACCGCCCATGGACACTCGCAACACCAGAGGAGTTACAAGTGCGCTGCCAGCATTTTAAATTTGTCCCCGCCAGGAGGGAGAGAACACTCACTCGAAGAAACACAACGCAAGCGCTATTTCACGGCGGTTTTCTGTGAGACCGTGGTATCACTCCGGTCGAGCCGGTCCATTCGTGCTAAAGCATGGCTCTCCCATAGTAAAAATAATATATTGTGAAGAAATCACAACACACTATGTGACGGATCTCTGGGGTCGACAAGGGACATATATTATCATGCAAAAAATTTACCGCTAAATATTTAGTATAATATTAATATTATTCATTAATTCAATAGCAAAAGTCTGCATGTAACGATTTCGTCCAAAAACCTGGTAAAAAGAAACCTAGTTCTATAGAAAAACTCAAGGTTCTCAATACATCAGTGTTCAAAGTGAAATGCCCAAACACTTTTACAGTTCAAAATCTAAATTAAAATGGGGTACCCACACTACCAACGTTTAAACTAAGAACAAGATTCTGAAGAAGTCACAGGTCAAGTGCAAGAACGCTTAGACTCGTAAGTGCATACTTAAATTTATAGTCAACTTTCCATTTATAAGTGAAAATTTACCTATATTGCCGGTCCTGTGTTATTTTTATCTATAATATAGATTTTCTGCTACACTAACCTATGATTACTACGAATACCCATTTCTGTTACATAATCATTATTATTGTTCTAAATTATGTTACGAAACTAGAATCTTTATAAGGTAAATACCTTATAAAGATTCTAGTTTTAAAATAATAACCTTAGAAATCTAAGGTTATTATTTTAAAGCAAGATTTTAAAACGCGAATCGTAAAATAAAAATAAATATACTGAAACAACGGACTTAAAAAGAACCTGGATTTTTTTAAAACTATTAATGGATAATATAAAAAACGGATCTAATGTACAACATTTAGTCCTTGGTCAACGGCAGCAAGAAGCAACAAAAGAAAGTGTTTTTATAATAAATTAGTAACTGCTAAACATAATGTACACGTCGATCAACTTGTTACTGGTTGTTACTATGCAATCTAAATTAATAAATCATTTCCGAAGATAGCGAGCAAATTTATTGAATTTCAATTTTCGTAAAACAAAGTTGCGTACACCATCTAGTCTTATATAAACCGGCACGTCTTTAAAAGTGATCCATGTGGTTGTTCTGACCTCGAGTCCCATAGTCGCAGGCCCGTTAAGCAAACTCCATCGTACATATTTGTTCAGTTCACTTTTTACAATTACCGTGTACCGTTATCGCATGTAAACACTGTCATTACCCTGCTAGTGATTTTACGAGTTTCGCTGTGAAGGAAATTTGTTTTGTCAAGTTTACTTTTTTAATTGTTTGCATAGACAAATATGGGTTGTTTTACAAAGATATTATGTAGGTGGTCGCGGTTAAGGGTGAGGCAAAATACAAAAAAAAATGGGTTCTATTTATTAAACGATGAATGCACGTACGCCTTGGGAGAAATAAGCTAAAATATTTTACATTCTCATTTGGTCTGTTATATTTTAAGTCCGTAGAGGATTAGAAAATAACTCTATTGTCATTTACTAGGCACATTTCCAATAATGCTACAAAGAATTTCCTTACCCAAGAAACGAACAAGGTCCTCATGGTATTCCACAAACATAAACGCCATGTCGCGAGACTGATAAAGCTGTCAAATGATTATGTTTTTGATTAATTCATAGTATTATAATTGCAAAATAAAAAATACTAAAGTTTACCATATTTGTTATAGCGGGTGTTGGCGCTTAAAAGATCAGCGTCAGGATTTGGTTGAATGCCCTTTGAAATCTCAATTTACATTAGGTATAATATATGACATCACTATTTAAAGAACAAACAAACTATAATTTAAAGATATGATCTATCTTGTCACTTCAACATCTTTATTAGCATGAGCATGAGATTAGTTTCAATTCGTATTAATATTAAAATTATTGAATTTTTTGCCTTGATCCATTGTAGAACACATTATAGAAAATATTTAAAACATTATCCAAGTACCTACCTATGATCTTACTATATTACAAAATTCTTCATCACGGAAGGAATGCATAAGTTCAGACTCTTGAACAGCATATCTTGACGACCTCTAAGTATACCGCCACTCCGCTTTAGTAGTATGGATTATCGGCAGCGCAACTATTTCAGTAAAACAAGATTCCATATCCTTGTCTATGTCAGGAATAGTTTTTGTAGAATTCTCTATTTAAATTATAATTGCGTTTTGTATAAAATATGATTAGTAATTAACTTTATGATCTGCAGCTTGATGGTGCAGACAGAGACAATTAATTTTTAATTTTACTCGCTTTTCCGTGTGTAATTAATTAGTTACCACTAATTATTGTTGAAGTATCCAATAGTTATATTCTATATCTACTAGTTAATATATTAAATTTGTAGCTATATAGTAACATATACAACTTATATTTTCAGAGATTTCGCTCACGGAGCGGATTTCGTAAAAGTATTCCAAAACAGAGTTAATGATCGTTTTATCATTACCATCATCGATAGCTGTAATGACGTCAATACACCACACACACACACATACATTAAAACCAATTAGTAAACATAAAAAGACATCGTAAAATTTCATCACCAGTACCGTTACCGTATTATAGTCATCATGAGTTATCACTTATCAGTCATTAAGGTATAAACAGATTGGATATTTTTGTCTATGAAAACGTAATAATTATCTATAGTGTTGTTATTTTTGACCATTGAAGCGATGCCTTTTGTTTTTATCGTTACTTTTAAGTTTATATTTGTTTGTCTGTCCGTATGAAATATTATAGCTTCCAAACGGATGAACCGATTTCAATGAGACTCACTTTGTTTAATTTATATCAGCCTTAGTGTCATGACAGCTATTTTAGCTACTTGAAACCCGTCGTGTAATACGTACGATGTTTTATTTTAAAGAACTTACTGAAAGCGCATCAGTTTAGTAAAATTAAAGGTTATTTATTTATGGCGCTAAGAGTCAGTGATATTTCCTTTATCTGTGAAAAGGGGTTCATTTTACAAACATTTAATAATTCTTATATATGAATGATATAGTATGCATTACAACTCATAACTTACATACATATATTATGAGCGAATGTGGGCGGTTTTAATGTCCCCCATAAATGTTAAATGGTACCTACCTATCATTCACATATCTTATCTTATCTTATGTGGGGGCCAGTCAGTGCAGACCGGCGACACTTCGACCCAGTGGGATCTTTTGTGTCGACACTCTCCCAATAACGACTACCATAGATGTTCATGGCAGCCGGGACCAACGGCTTAACGTGCTTTCCGAGGCACGGAGCAGGCGATAATTGTCAATCAATACGCACATAATTTCGAAAAGTCATATAACTTCCGAAAGTCAGAGGTGCGCGACGTGGGTTCGAACCCGAGACCCTCTGCATTGCAGTCTGTTGGTCTCCACACTGAGCTATCGCTGCTCTGCTCTATCATTCACATAAATATTTTTACAAGCTAGGTTGTAAAATATGAAATAATTTTAATAATTATTACAGCTTTTATATTATAATTATTGAATGCCGTATTCCAGACAACAAAATCTGATAACATCTTATGAAATCACACGTGTGGAATTTGATATCTAAACATTATTAAAAATGAATGAAATTTGATATTGTTAAACCATTTTTGTATAATCGAGGCGCGAAAATATATTTTACAAAAACGTATCACTTATCTATCCTTTTTCGATAGATATATTTCTGTAAATAGTCAAAAAAATTTAATTAAAAATAATCATTAGATAACCTTTGCTTTTAGGATCCATTCATATTCAAACATAAAGATTTATAGGTATTTATATTATCATCTAACATAAGACAAGACAATCAATAAATCAACTCATCCAGCGATCAAAGATGATTAGAACACCAAAATAGGCGCGAATGAATGTAAAACAACACAATTTATCAACCTTATTTGTAGAAAATTACAAAGATAAACCGAAATCAAATCCCACATATTAAAGCTAACGAGAAAAAGTTCCACGGATACGAAAGCAATAAAAAATTGATGAATACACACGCGTAGTTATAATTTTCGCGTGTCCAAAGAATACAATAGGTAATTTTGTAGGCTGTACCTTCACTAGAGTAATTATAAAGATTTAAGCTTCTTAAAGTGCAAGTAACAGTATTATTATTTTTATGATTAACTACGGTGGCATTGGAAGCTTTCTTTCTGAGTTTCTTTGGATGTATGAATGAGTCGATTCATTGCAATTTGAATTATGTATATAGCGCAACGTAGTATGCTTCCATTTTGCAAGATGAAGTCTAGATGAGAATTAGGTTAGACAATACGCCAGTACACATTTATTGTAATAAAATGTACTACAGTCTAATAATGTTTAACTGTTTGGAAAAATAAAGATTATGACATCAATCTATCCCAATCACCCTCTTTCCCCGTTCCCGCTCCTTCTCCTTCCTACTTCCTTTCCTAAAGGGTCGGCAACGCACGAGGTAATGCCTCTGGTGTTGCAGGCGTCCATAGGCTACGCTGACCACTTACCACCAGGTGGGCCATATGCTTGCTTGCCACCTAAGTTGTATAAAATTTTGCAAATACGAAAATAAATTTAAGTACATTTATAAAACAAACTAATATACTATCTGTTTGTGTTGATTAACACTTAAAGCACTAACAATATGGTGAATACTTTTGTAAGCCCTCTTAAGTAAACTTTCTATGTAAGAAATAAATACATCATAAAACACTTTTTCAAAAATAAAATAAAATTTGGCGGATATGCAGTTCTTTAAAAAAATCCTAGTCCAATCCATTATTTTAAAACCTTGTCCTAAACAATATGAAACGCACTTGGTAGACAAATTACTTTTTTTTAACTTCGGGTGTTGCTCCTTATGCGTACCCCCTTCGCCACAAGGGGAGGCGAAAGGGCAATTTCGGGCTTTCCCGAGATTTCGGGCCTACCGACTAAAACCACTACGATGTGCCACCTCGCTGCTTTATAAGGGGGGTGGGTCACTGGAACTATAACTACATCAGCGACCCACCCAGCAGGGCCCAATAGACAAATGACCTAGACCCAGTTCCTATATTCAAGAAACAAGTCATTTTAGCTACGGACTGTTAAATTATGTTATATTTTAGAATTGTCCGTGGGTAAAACGGCTCGTTTTTTAATATAGGAACCCTTAGTCAAAGTAGCTAGAAGCCAATCGGTAGGAACGGCACTTCGACATTGTAATCAATCGCGTCCCACCTATTAGATACGCTGGTACATTCTTCGACAAATTACTTTCTTATAATATATTCAATAAAACAATAGTCAGATTCTTACCTCGATAATCGTTGATGGCAACAACCAGCGTTAGGGTGGACCCTAAAGGGACGATGCCCGAAACCGGCGGCGCCCATGGACCCTTCCCCGCTTGTATCTCCATCCAACAATCCACGTTATCTCCTATAACAAAATAACAAAACATGTAGTCACAATAAAGTTGTTTGCAGTAACTAAACTAATATTGAAGCGATTGATCGCCGGCTGAGAGCTATAAACGTTTTTAGCTGTTAACCTTTGATCATAAATAAACCTTTGCACTTAGCTACACGGCTACAAATGCTTACAGTTTATTTTGTTTTACTGGCACCAAGAGAGCAAAGAAGTTTTCTTTGGATGGAGACCCCACAGACAAAGGCACAAGGAGATAGGTAGGTAGGAGATTATATATTTGCAGAATTTGGGCAATTCATTCCACTAATACTGTAGAAAATGTAGAACTTTGTAAAGATACTTGGATAGTTATTACTTAATCACGAGAACTCCGTTGAACTTTGGAAAAAGTTTTAAGATTATTTTAATCTGAAACATTTTTCATTTATTTATATTCATTTTTATTCAAACATTAAATATGGTATACTTTTTATATTATATGTATTTGCAAAAGGTGGTTGAAAGTACGTAGGTACATAGTTCTTCTTATTCTTGAAGAGGTTCTAATAACAGTATGTCTCTTTATAATACTAGTAGATATAAATTTGTGATGATATTATTCTTATAAACAACTCGTACTCGTACTGTTTGATGTCAAACCGCGAACATGGCATGCATTCGCATATTATAAATATTTGGCGATTTGTAATAAATAAAATCTACATAAGCTTTCTTTGCAGTGAATAGAGTAACGAATAACAACGAGTTTTCTGTAAAAATGCTATCTCAGATATTGAAAACGCTATTCAGTCCAGATAAAGACTTGTGATAAAATATCTTGCTAGCTTTCATTATAAAATTATACTAATAGGCATGCCGTTTATCCCATGTAAGTAAATTGTTTATTGTTCTTATGGGAATAAAGGTTATTTGAACTTAATCGTGGCTTAAGAAAATAAAAATATGGGTAATCAGATATGATTACCCATATTTTTATTTTCTTAAGCTTTTATTTTTATTTTCTTTTATTTTTGTTTTCTTAACCACTGATAAGCGGTTTACACAACAGCATTCGAACTATATTCGAATGTGTTGATAACGTTATTCGTAGTACGTGCACTGCGACCTTGACCATCCTAATTCGAATTACATTTAGATTTTTAAATTCGAATATCATTCGAATTTCTAAGTATGAATATAATAAGCAGCGATAGCTCAGTGGGGAGACCAATAGACTGCAATGCAGAGGGTCAGATTCGAACCCACGTCGCACACCTGTGACTTTCGGAAGTTATATGAGTTTTCGAAATTATGTGCGTATTGATTGATAATTATCGCCGGCTCCGTGCCTCGGAGAGCACGTTAAGCCATCGGTGCCGGCTGCCATGCACATCCATGGCAGTCGTTATTGGGAAGTCAGTGCCCTCTAATATCCTAACACTGGTCTAGCCTTAGGATATCGTTAGCCTTCGGTTTGCGGAGGTCAGATGGCAGTCGCTCCGTGTAAAAACTGATATCAAGTCAAATCCGGTTAGACTAGAAAGCCGACACCAAGTGACTTGGGAATAAAGACTAGGGAGAAGAAGTATGAATATAATTCAGATTTTTAAATTCGGATGTAATTACCTGTAACACCAATACTAATAACATTATCATACTAGCCCCATTTCGACTGATTTCAGCATAGATATGTATTCTGATTAGATTTGGTGAAATGACACTTTTCTACGGAGCGACCGCTATTGAGCTTAATGCACATCTCAGGATACTTAAGGGTACTGATTCACCCTTGCGACTATAAAAGATGTTAATGTCAGCCAAAAACGAAGGTTATACGAGCATGATGGGGAGTGACTTTATAAAAATGGTCCGCCAATTATGAAAGTGATGGTAGCAACGTTGATTAACCAGGTGGATCAATTGATATATTAGAACCCAGTATTGTAATAAAGTATTAATACAGGGCGCCTCGAAACATATTATTTGTAACATATTGATCTTACCTCTAAAATCTAATTGCACAACATCCAAATCGGCAATTACCATAGGTGGTTTGGAGGCAGTCTTCTCATAGTCGTTAAACCACTCGCAGCGAAGTCTTTTGGCTTCGTCCCACACTTCTAAGAGATCCTTGTCGTACTGAACCACCACCGTGTTCTCGTAGAACTGGCCGTGGAGGTCTGAAACATGAGAGATTTAGGTCAATACGTGTTTTATGCATAGAAAACTTAAGTGTTACAAGATTCAAGTTCAAATCGAAACACAATGCATCTTCCTACTTCATCAATAGCCCTCATATTAACCCTTAGAAACATAAGTTTCTGATCTTCAACAGTGACACTGACTGACTGATAACTAGTGACTTATGACTAAAAGTTCCCGTTGGATTTAAAACTAATCAGAATAACCGCAAAATACCATCACTGTCAATTATTTATTTATTTAGGGAATGTTATTCGAAAATAAAATATTAGAGCGTCAAATTTCAAGTGGAAGTGTCCAAATAGCACTGTTTAGCAGAAATAGTCAGGTGAAACCCCTGACCATAGCTGATGAAAAGCATCCGAAACGTCCGAGAAAGTGTATTTAAAAAATTGTCAATCAAAATAAATCCTTATAAAATTTGTTCTAAGTATTGAAATTCAATGAGAAAAATTCGCGTAAACGTAAGGCGCGCTAAGTAATACTTTATTAATTATTTATTAGACTTTTAGTTGTAAAGAAGCTACAATTATATCTAGCTCTAGTCACTACACATAATTTCTAAAGCGTGGGATTTCAAAGGCCTTTCTGTTCAAAGACTGCGTGTCAGACGTCCCTAAAGGCCATAGAAATCATACCCTATCAATAAAATGTATAATAACAATAATTGACGAAGTGTGAGCTTAGAAACCCAGCTTTAAACATATTCAATTAGATATGCACTCGTATTTATTATACCATAATTATTTAATCCTAAGGATACATAATTGCAACTATTAAAAGTAAATCGACATCAAAAGATATACTAAAGTAACTTGCAATGAAAAGGAACACTTATATCGAATTAGAATGATTTTACACGGGAAGAAAGTGAAACATAATAATACAACATGTTAATATTTTTATTTGCGTATTAACGTATATACTGTCTTATTTAAACGAATGTGTTCACTGTTACTAATTGTATAAACAACCATTTACTGTATTTGCTTAAGATGTGTTTGAGTGAAATTTAACAAATTAGAAAATAAATACTTATTGCTACAAATACGCCTAATCTTCTAGAAATAAGAAGCATAAACAGTTTTAACACGAATTCAGTTTTAATTCTTAAATCCTTATTATTTGCTAGGGCTGTACCTACGCGGATGTACTCACGCAAAAAGTGGAAGTCGCCCGAAGAACGCGGATCGAGCCAGTGGTCTCAGGTCGACATCGCACAAGCAAAACTGACCACTAAAGACTTCTAGCTAACTCCCTTTCAGTACAGCAACCCATTAGGCCATTAATCTTCCAAGTTTACACGCGTCTGACATATTCAGACTCTATGTCATACGGTTTAAAATCTTTTTCACATTGTCACCCGGAATACTTTTCGCTCAGAACACTTAAAGTTGAAATTACTGCATCATAGCTGGAAGGAAATACACTTGAAAGTAGTAGATTGAGGGATGGCGTCTCAGAGTCGCGCTTGCGAGGGAAAATGAGCTTTATGTGCAATGCTATGTGGTCGGGCGGGTGGCGATTCCGAGAAACAATGCGCGCGCGATGTTCGCAGAAGGAGCGGGATGCATGCGCCGTCCGTTACTCCATACTAGCCATAGTGGACGCAACTAGGAATCGGCATGAGAAAAACTCACTGACTTTGTTGAAATGGGACCGATGTGCCGTAAAACTTGAATGCTGACGATTTATTGCGAAATTGTTACGAATTACCGATAGTTACTGCGAATCTAAATGCGATACACGATCGAGTTTTACGATATATGGTAATCTGTAGCCTAACATAGTGACCATCGGAGCTTGCGTTCACATTAACAGAATTACGACGAACCCTGCCTTTATAGTACCATAAATTGTGAATGTAAAGATCTTTCTAATATTATTTTAACATTAAATTATGTAAATGGAGGACTCGTCGGCATGAGGCTTCTCTAATATAAAAAATAATATTATGAGGTTATAAAGTTCTCTGTCACTTCAATATTTATTAGATTCACCTTTGGTGCCCGTTAAATGAGTTCGATAGAAAGCTTTAAGACTGATTAGTTTTATAATAATATATCATTCTTTATAGTATATCGATGCCGATTAAGAATTTAATCTCTATCCATTTATTTCTTTATAGTTTATGATTTATGCGACGCCTTGCTTTAGACTGGGAGCTTACTGCAACTAAAGAAGCCCGGCTAGGTAGTACCTCTAGGCTTCTTAGACCATACGGCAAATTGTAAACGAAGAACCTTGTGTTATGTGCCCGCCATATCCAGACTTGATAAAAGCATTGTCTTTTGATGCGGCAGCCTGCGGCGACCGTGCGCTAATGGACGAATTAGGAAAATGCTGCGTTTTCAATAAGGGTTCTCTAGGTCCCTTAATGAAATACAGCACCCCCCGTAATTCGTTTATCCTTTGCGCCCAGTGACCCAACTTTTGAATGGCCGGCGCAAGTGATCCACCTGATATTGCAATAGGTTTTAGGCCGCAGTAATTGTTAAAACGTTGACCAAATCCTGCGTTATTGAAGTGGACAGCTGCCAAATTGGGTCAGAACCCACTGAGCCTGTAATATTCGTCCCACGGACTAAAAGTTGTGGATTCGGGCCCTATATCCGTGCCCATCGATCCCTCTGTAGGAGACCAGTCAATATTAATTTATTTTTAAGGTACCAACTCTTCCCCTGGAATAAAAGTTATAGATTCGGCACCTGCTCAGATGCCTTTTGGTTCCCTAATACAAAACCAGCCATATTTTTAAAAATGCGTTGACATAGTACATTTGTGAACAGTACTTTAACGAAATTAATTTAAAACAATTATATTATTAAAATTATATTAGATCGTTGAAAATAAAAATGCTGTTCACGCACTACAACATACAGCATTTCTAAGTGACTGAATCATTAGATGTGCACGTTCTTCAATTTGTTAATAATCTTTATAGATAAGTTTCAAAAATACAAAAAAAACTAATCGTTTGTTTTATAGAAGACTGATTGTTACTAAAACTTATGTTTTGAGCTAATTATCTGTGATTTGAAATACATATGGTATCTACCTATATACTATATTTTTTTTACACATTGTACGCGACTGTACCACAGGAACCGAAAGGAAATAACTCAATTACTAGAGTGAATGGGGAATATAAATGATTTTAAAATAAATATTAGATCAGGGGACGAGTGGGAACCTCAAACATTTGAGGGGACGAGTGGGCACATGGTACGAATTTCAGGGGACTAGTGGGTTCTGATCCTCTAAATTTGTGGATACCTACTCTTACTACTTACAACACTAACAACTCTACATTGAAACATTTTAATTCTTTGCAGAGTTATTATCGATGTCTATAATTTGTAAATAAATATATGTATATGTATGTACACTGTACATATGTTATATAGCTATGTATATCTACCTACTCTATAAAGGCAGATAGAGATGAATTTTTGCTTTTTAGGATCCTGGCATATCGTCCTTTGTTCTTACAGTGTGATCTTACAAGCTTGTCGAAATTTCGGAGTAATCTTTACCAGGCTATTCTCCAGAATTTTTTTGATTTGATCCAAGCACGGTCGCGATCACGCCTTAATCCTCGCCTTCTAACAGAATCATTCACATTATTTACATTTAACCTGTCAATTGTTGGAATTTCAGACAACATTGACAAAGTTACTGGCCGCCGGTGTCCCGCTGCGACTCAATTGTTTAATTATAATAAATCGTAGATAACGTATTACTACGGACTATTCGGTCGATTGAAATATGTGGTAATATAAATTGTGTATAATGGCTTTGTAAAGTAAAGTGTCTAATTACAATCGATGTTTTATTAGCACTACTTAATTTAAGACTTTGCTTCATATCGATATTGGTCTATTAAAGTAGATAGCATATCTTCAGCAATTTATATCTCACATGATTTACGATCACAGTTGACTATTCTTGTTTACAACCCATGTTATAGGGTGCGAATCTATGGACTACATAACAAATAACAAAATGTACTGGAATCCGTATCGATTTCTGATTATTCACAAATACACATAATAATATGGCAATCACTTTCGCAAAATTCGGAAATTTAATGCACACTTACACAATCGGTACTATAGTACTTACATCATCAGGTCAACCACACAGTCACATATATTAGTTGACAGACTGTTACATAGTAATAATACACTAGCGGTCACCAAGTGGTCGAAATTCGACCATAATTGATTTAAATTTTATGTTTGATCGTTATTATATATACCACGAAATTGCAATAGGTACTTAAGGTATGTAACCATAGTTACGAAGAATTGTACGACATTAACCGAACCAAGCTGAATTACTACGAACGCGATTCGACTGCGTCTGTCAAATGCATGGTTGTGTGCGTGTAGTCTTTTTTCATTAATTTAATGTATATCTAATGCATATTTTATAAAAATATTAGGATTCGCCACTCCTTCATCGTATAAACTTTAACTGTGCCAAATTTCATACTCCTCCGTCCGCGCAATTTTCGTAAAAAGGGGTACAAAATTTTTGCTTCACGTATTAATATATAGATAACATTCTGTGGAAAACCAAGATATAATTTTTGCTCAAATATATCCGACAAAGCTTTAGATTCTTGTTATTGAGAATTTTGCGACAGTACCTACCTTTTTATTATTTTTTTTTCGTGGGGGAATGCTTTGACGCATATCTCTCCGCGGAAAAGGGGAGCGGAGAGGTTATGTCGGACTCACCCGGGAAAAGATGGAAAGTCCTGGGTACTACCGACTAAACCTACCACGGTGTGCCAACTCGCTGCCTTGAATGGTGGGTGAGTAGCTGGAACTGAAACTACATCAGCGACCCACCAGCAGTGCTCGATGTAGGCGAAAGTGCCTGCGGACGATGACTCCTGGCCGACGCCCCGCGACAGTACCTACCTAACCTAACCTACACCACTTATCCTAACCTGAGACCGTCGATACCAGTGCATCTGTGCACATACACGCGATTTGACCAGCAAGAACATCAAATACATTATTTTACACTGAACTGTATAGAATCACTTACAATACGTCGCATCGTATACTTATACAGCAAGCCTATCCTAACATAAAGATGCATGTCATTCCATACAAGTCTAAGATAAATGGTTTGTTATTATATAAGTAATACAATAATGGCTCTAAGATTACTCTTATTGCTGCTATTCAACATGCAATAATCAATATCAATCAATTTGTCATCAAGTTTTAATAAGCCACTACTTTAAATATATAGAACTTTCATTGAACTGAATACGTTTTTATACGTATACAATATACGTATATGTATATTAGAACTGATTCGTTATGAAAGCTAGGACGTACTTAATAAGTTTGTAATATGTTCCTAACCATCAGTATGCGATGACTAGAATACATTCAAACTATTCGGGAGTTTAACTTATTCGAATGTATTCGAATAATATTGTTCGTTATTTTAATGCAATAATTACTGAGTGTTTATTTACAGGTAAAAAGGTTGAATAACAACTATGGAAACTACCAAATAATGCATCGTTTAATAGGTTTATGATATTCCTCACTCTGACGTAAACAGCATTTACAGGGGAACATGTACTTTAACATACTTAATGACAAAACTATTGGTATTACCAAGACTCAAATTCGATCGAGACCTAGTTAACTACCGCTTGATTTAACGGTGAAGGAATATTTCATAAGAAAATCTGCATGTCTGAGAGTTCTGTTTTCGAAGATATGTGAAGTCTGCTAAACCGCATTGGGCCAGCATAGTGGACTATTGCTTAACCCCTTTCACACTGAGATTTTAACAAATTTTGACATGAGAATAGGCAGTTTAAACAAGATTTTGTGCTTAGAACAATCATTGATGTTACGAGCCTTTGGCTAACTTCTTATGAGGCGGAAGAATGTAAGACGACGTTTTATTAGATAATAATACATTGTATTCCTACAACAAACCACTCTTGTGTCCTTAGGGCTACCCTTCAATGCTAGGACATTGACAAACATTTTTTTTTATCATAGACTTGCTCTTACTGTTCTAAGATCGCACGAATAAGTAACCACACTAAGAAGAGAGAGCTTACACATTATAGTATAATAATAATATAACATAATATTCTATCACATACACACAACACCATCTAGCCCAAACTAAGCAGAGCTTGTACTATGGGTACTAGACAATGGATAAACAAACGTACCTATATACTTTTTTTTTTGTAAATACATACATATTATAGGTACATAGAAACACCCAGACCAAGACAAACATCCATGTCCATGCACACAAATGTTTGACTTGTGCGGGAATCCAACCCGCGACCTCAGGCGTGGCAGTCGGTTACACTAACCACTACGCCATCTAGGCCGAAATAATATTTACATGATAGGGAACGTCATTGTAAAACGTTTTTTCGAAGAGGTTGTTTTTCTCGGTATGCATTCACATAGGATTCAGACGAGTGAAACCAAATCAAATAAGGGAATATGATGAACAAAAATAGCATACAAAACACGTGCCTACGTGACTGTAATCACGCGACAATCGACTCGATTACCGCAGCCATGAGCGCGGTAGGGACATTTCAGAAAATCGTGTAAGACAGTATAGGTCAAATTACATTGTACCCACAAGTTACGACCATGTTACGATGTTAGAAGTTCCTGTCATCTGGATGTAACAGCACTGAATTGATGTTGCGACCTGAGTTCAAATGACACTTTAGGCCGAATTGATAGCAGCAGAAGAACGAATCAAATTATAGTACTGATTTATGTCCTTGAGGTCAATGGCCGTAAAACTTTTTATTTGGCAATCCTTTCGTCACAAACGTGTGGGTGTTCATCACGTTTACCTTCGAAGAGATATTTAAAGTAGTTGCGGGTTGTGCTGGTGCTGCTGCTGCATCTGCGGAGACTCTCAAACGGCGCAAATACAAAAACCTGGTAGGGGATTATGTTTTTGAGCCGTTTGGGGTCGAAACGCTAGGGTCATGGGGTCCCAGTGCTCGTGCGCTCTATAGAGACATAGCAAAAAGGTTAGTCGACGCTTCCCATGACCAGAGGGCTGGGCTTTATTTTGCAGAAAGAATAAGCATTGCCATTCAACGTGGCAATGCTGCCAGTCTTCCGGGCACACTACCGGTCGACTGTGATGCGGAGGAATTTTATGACGCCTATTAGAGGGTTTTAGTTTTCTTTTTCTTTGTTTTATAATATTTTAGGTATAAGTCATTTTTAAAGAATTGTGATTATATGTACATATTTGAATTTCTTATAAATAAATATCCTATAGCGACGTAGATATAACAGGAAATAAGTTAAATTGTATTACTAACAGTCTATGGATTCATTGGTCCGAAATAAAGATATATTATTATTATTTTTAAAGTAGTTATAATTTGTTTAAATTATAAATTTACACAAGGCGCTTCTTTGTACATTCGTCTACATTTATATGTAGGTACTTGTTTTATGCTAGCGATGTGCAAAACACATACCAATACCACCACATAAGCTCTAGCCTATCCTATACCTAATAACTAAAGTACATTCAAATTCATAAGTAACCTTACGAACACCTAAACTTTGACATTGACGTGTTACTTTGTGACTCAAATCTCAAGGCTTAAGCGCTGACCGAACTTAATATCAGGGGTATCTCTACAATGTTGCTGATACAGCGAAATAGTAGTATCTTATCTTATCTTATGTGGGGGCCAGTCAGTGCAGACCGGCGACACTTCGACCCAGTGGGATCTTTTGTGTCGACACTCTCCCAATAACGACTGCCATAGATGTTCATGGCAGCCGGGACCGACGGCTTAACGTACTCTCCGTGGCACAGAGCAGGCGATAATAATTGTCAATCAATACGCACATAATTTCGAAAAGTCATATAATTTCCGAAAGTCAGAGGTGCGCGACGTGGGTTCGAACGCGAGACCCTCTGCATTCCAGTCTGTTGGTCTCCCCACTGAGCTATCGCTGCTCATGAAATAGTAGTAACGACCCTGTCAATGTGAGGGACATACGAAATACAACGTGTGGGATACCCGTATTTTGCGAACACAGCGCTCCTTTTAGAAACCCTGAAAGCCTCTTCTTAATTTTATTTAGTTAGAAGTATTCCTGTAAACAGTTTGGACGAGAATACTGCTTTCAAATAAGTCCGGTACCTATATCAAGAATCGAATCGTTTTAGCTTCGGACAGTTAAATTTTGAAATATTTTTATAAAATACTAATTTTTGCTCGCGGCTCCGCACGCATAGTACAAACATAAATAAAAAGTAGCCTATGTCCTTCCCCAGGTTTTAATCTATATCTGTACAAAATTTCATGCAAATCGGTTGAGTAGTTTAGCTGTGAAAAGGTAACAGACAGACAGACAGATAGATAGATAGACAGACAGAGTTACTTTCGAAATATACTAATATATTGTGATAGAATATTAATTTATAATATTAGTAAGCTTAATATTAGTAAGTTCGGGCTTTTGAGTTTTGCCTTAGTCTGTTTGTAATAGGGTCTCGTATATGCTAGTTTACTTCTCTGTAAATTTTTTTGTATAGTGTTTTTTGTAAATTGTTGTGTATAGTGTTCCACTATAATCAGATCTGTGTGTTGCTGTTCAAGATACGCATCACAGTTTTAGATGATTTACTGATATTATGAGTTTTCCCTCGATTGGCGTGACAGGCTGGAATTCCGCAAGACAATTAACCGATTACGTTTAAGACGTAAAATCATTTTTGTTGAAGTGTATAAATACTTCGTATTTTTACCTTTTTAGGAAACATAATCATTTGTAATTACTATGGCCGTAAGTTTGTTATTGGTAAATAACTGTTTTGATTATTTCCCACAATAATCTTAACGCGTCGCTAATTCAAACGCAGTTTTAAAGGTACGTTGTTAACTCGCGGTAAACTCAACAAAGATATATGCTGTAATCATGTTGCCTTGCTTTAGGTCATGTGGGTTCGACGCCAGCTTCAAACTTTGTATGATTTATAAAGTTTATTTTTGATATTTGTTTATGTAGTTGTTGTAAGTGCCGATTAGTAGCTTATGCTTGACATAAGAAGTTACTGTAGTATCCAATACAGCTTGATGGTAAGCTGTTTTGGATACTGCGGTAACCTATCGCATGGTATAGTGCACTATATTATTGTTTGTCACGTTTGTTGTAAAAAACACTGTGGTACAATCGAAACGGTCTTTGAACACGTGTCTTCATTGAAAGAAATAATATTAATAAAAATTGAATTAAAAAAACGAGATATAAAAACGAATAAACTTAATTAAAAAGAAAGTACAAAAAGATTCAAGTAATAAAATCAATGAATTCAATAAACAATTGTAATTATACGTCGATACTTTCGAAACTTTGCACTGATGTTGCATTTCAATAAGTCAATAAATTTTAAATATAAATAAAATTCAGTAGAATACACATAAAACTTATTTATGGAAGTCGTAAAACGTCTACAAACGATTGTAAAGCGATTTTATAGAAATTAGTATTTATAAAATGCTGGCCATTAAAAAGCTTTATCTTCATCAATGAGTAAATTAAATATGTTGAACTTCTATATTTAAACTTCGGGACTTAGGTTATATTTTCTGGGTAAGTATACTATAAAAAGGAGATAATGAAACAACAGCCTTTGAAAGTTGTGCTGTGTATTTGAGTAAGATTTACAGAGAACCATAAAGAGGTCGTGATATGAGCAGGTGGACTATTGCAATAACAATACATACATAAAAAAACATAGTAACTCCTTTCTTTGCAAGGTCGGAACGCGCGAGATACGCTGTAATTCTTCCAAGTGGAAAAGCCAGTGAAATCTTACTAGGATGAAGAATAGGTACTTGAAATCTTAACAAATATTAGATTATATGTCGGCCTCGATGGCGTAATAGTTAGTGTAACCGACTGCCACGCCTGAGGTCGCGGGTTCGATTCCCGCACAAGTCAAACATTTGTGTGCATGAACATGGATGTTTGTCTTGGTCTGGGTGTTTCTATGTATAATATGTATGTATTTACAAAAAAGAAAGTATATATGTATGTTTATCCATTGTCTAGTACCCATAGTACAAGCTCTGATTAGTTTGCGCTAGATGGTGTTGTGTGTATGTGATAGAATATTATTATTATATTATAATATATAATTGTAAACAGAACAATATAGTAGGTAATTTAGCTTAAATATTTTCTAAGCTATGTTTACTAAGAACTTAGTACGCTAAGCGTACGAACGATATTTTAAGAACAGCATGGTCTATAAGGCATGTATGAGTTCTAACTGCCCACATCGAATGCCACAGATCTTCACGATAGCCGGAACTTACGGTTTTTAGTACTTCCTAGACAATAAAAGATTGTGTGACCAATAACTTAATCGTGCGACTGGTGCTTCTTGTATTATTTTATAGGGCAATGATTAAAAATGAAAATATTAATATGTGAGCTAGTTTATATATTTATGTTTATGATATGTTACGCTTAAGAGGAAACACAAGGGCCGTTTTGCCATACAAACGCAGTCCCCTGTTTCTTCCCTAGATAATTCCAGTAAAGTAATAATTTTCTTCCAAAAAATATATGGGCTCTATTAGCATGTCCGTATGTTTTCCTTTTTTTCATAAATTAATTATTAAAAGAGACACGAGCCTTCAAAACCTCAAAAATTTACCAGATTTTCCGCTGTGTTCAAACATCGAGAAAACAAATTTGACTAGATTATATAAAAAAAGGAAAACATAGGGACATGCCAATAGAGCCCATATATTTTTTGGAAGAAAATTACACACGGCCAAAGTCTTTCTTTAATTTTTTATGAAAAAAGTAGTTAAATCGGTCAAGTTTTGGAGAAGGAACCAGGGGACTACGAAACATTGTTTTTGTGTACTTTTAATAGGTATTTTCGGTCCAAGCTGTAGTTGTCTCTATCGCGCTCATGATATACATATGGCACTGCGCGACAGCAATAGATTTTACAAATACCTATTTTTCAATTCTTTCGCCCTTAGTGTTTCCTCTTAAGACTGCGCCGAGCGTAAGACGCGGTTGGACTGAATGACAGAGCTCCATATTCAAATCAGCGCGCGGCCGCCATAGTAAAATTGTATGGAGGATTTGAAGTGCTTTTTTGATAAATATGTATCCTTATTGTCAACCGAAAACTTAAATATTTGGGACGGGCAAATTGTAATATAACTATTTATGTTTCGTTTACGCTGTAAAATAGGATAGATTTCTATCGTTATAATCTAAAAAATCACTTAATACATGCTTACATTTTTGCATTTTTTGTGCAAATTTGCGTAATTTTGTAGGCGAAAATATTAATTATTTAAAGTTTTTACACGAAGTAATTGTAAACACATTCATTGTTATGGTAAATGTATATTTATATTTGTATTAATCAAAAAGTGTTGATTTTATCAAATTAACTGTGACCGCCTATTTTGGCACATATCGCTCGGCGCAGTCTTAAAAGCTGTATGGCTTCTATCCTGGCTACTGCCCGGTTTTAGCCTACATGCACATAAACAACGAAAGTAATGATGTCCCACCAAAAATATAAACGAGAAAATCGGATCAAGTTCTGTATTAAGAAATGACGCCAATGGTTGACGGTGTTGCCTACAAAATAATATGGAGATCTAAATCGGCGCCACTATTTTTTGCTGATCTGCTCTTGAGTAACTTATGTTTATGTAAAACGCCAACCAATTACAAGTTACATATAAGTATGCTGTAGAATCTTAGTTTTATTAAACGTACGTAGGTTTAGCGACTCTGGATTCTAATACAATTCAACCTATATTCTAAATGTTATCAGTCGCAAGGTCAATATATTACAAACAATTTTAAAGCAAAATACAGTTGCCGTTTAACATAGAACAACACACAAAAAGCTGTAAAGAACGTGCATGAAGAATCACAGAACGATATACGATAAATCGATTAGCTTAAACGATTTATTATATCGAGTAATTGCGCAAGTTCGCATCATTAGGTATCGGATATATTTATTGATTTCACAGCGGAGCTCACGGTCCATTTGCCGTTGTCGAACCGCGACGCGATTTAATTGTACTGTGTGGATTTTATTATATAGTTTTCACGTTGCTTTCTTTTAATTGATCCTTTACCGTTACACCGTATATTTATCTTACAAACTAAAACGGTTTTAGATGTTGGGTTGTTTTGATTCGATTCGGTATTAATTTTGGATGTATTTACATATATTTTTGTACAGCTCTTTCCTGCATAGTATTCTGTCGCTATTGTGTTTTGTTGGATAGTACAACTTATGTTTGATACAGTACCTACTACTGTTTTAATGTGATTCCAATTATCAAACAACTTTTAATTTTCTTTTATATTTCGAAATTAGCATAGAAATGCGAACTCATGACGTAAGTTAGTGGCCAACATAAATTATTGCAAGTTCGATTGTCGCCTTGGATATAGTCTAATTGGGATATCCTCTGTGAAATTCTCACTAAAAATACTGTGCTAGTTACTAGTTTACTAACTAGTAACTAGCACAGTACTGAATTAAATGGGTATATTTTTACGAGTACACCTTTATGAGTCCCATCGCTTTTATAAACGTCTAGCTCACCTCGCTATTTTCTTCCGTTTTGACTTTACCAGTTATTTGGGAACCACCACGAGGCATTTGTAATGATAAAGGTATTTATAAACTTTTACTTTAAATAATTGATAGTAGTCTAGTTATTACTTTTAAATTTTATCGTTGCTTTATATAAATATATAATTCGTATCGAATATCTTATTTATATATTATTGTTATTATCTTTAGTTTTTTATAGTCAGTAGTATATGGCCTAATGGCTGTAATACCTTGTTAATATGAGTTGTAAAATACTGAAATTATATTTAACTGGCGATTTAAAAGAGTGGCCGTGAGTTTCTTGCAGGTATCTTCTCATAGGCTCTACCCTTTGCCTGAACCTAGCAACTAACCTAAATGTAGCTTCAGTAACTTAGTAAACTCACTAACCTATATATTTGGACGTTCATAAGTGTTACTTTGTGACCTAAATGAATAAATGATTTTTGACTTTGACTTGACTTTACTATATTTTTTACTAGGACTACATATTAAAATAGTTTAAAAACCGAACCAAAAAACAAAAGATTCAGACACTTCCACCAGGTTACACCGGCTGTGGTCACAAGCTATCAGTCAGTCGGCTTGAGACCACGGCTATAACTGGCCATTCTCAAATAAATATAAGTTAAATACTTCACATACCTGGTTTAGTCCCACACTTGGCGTACGCGATCCGAAACGAGAAGTACGTCTGCCCTGTTGAAGGAGGCACGTACACGCAGCGCGGGTCACCGTGTTGACCTGTGGACGTCACACAAATAACATTAGATATATTACTAACTAGCTGTTACCTGCGACTTTGCCCGCGTAGATTTTAACTAAAAAGTGTTTCTCTCCGCGGAACCTTATTTTTTTCTATAAAAGTACCCCAAGTTACTCCTTATAACATCAGCTATCTGCCAGTGAAAGTCCCGTCAAAATCGGTTCAGCCGTTTCGGAGATTAGCCGGAATAAACAGACAGACAAAAATTTTAAAAATAGATGTTTTCGTATAGGTACCTTATATACTTTCATATGCATTAGATAAAAAGTTGTTATTTTGACATTACAAACAGACACTTCAATTTTATTTATTTGTATAGATATAAATGTATAGATGTATATATATATATATATATATATATATATATATATATATATATATATATATATATATATATATATATATATATATATATACGGCCCACGGGGGCGGCGCAGTAACAATAAACGCGGGTGAAACCGCGGGAACATCTAGTTCGCCTTTAAGTGCGGTATTGTAACTCATTACTCCAGTATTTACCTTTATTAAATACGTAGTACGTGTAATGGCGTCGTATGTAGAATTAACTCGGATAATTAGCAATTAACATAAACATCAGGTGTTCATTGTATGTAGTAAAATGCACTTAGTGCATCGCTTTCTACGTGTTAATAGGAACGTAAAGTAGTACACTCTCGTTTGGTTTGGATAAAAACGTTTAAAGCTCTTGTTTGAATAAGATTATGAGTATGATGAAATAAGAACACACATGGAACCATTGAGAATCCTTACAAATATTGACTTAAGCTTACGCGGTATGTTATTTATTGAAATTGAACTATTTTATACAGATTTTATAGTCGTTTGTTTTAATCTATAATAATAAATCTAATACTAGATGTTCCCGCGGTTTCACCCGCGTTTATCTTTACTGCGCCGCCCCCGTGGGTCGTAGCGTGATGTTATATAGCCTATAGTCTTCCTCGATAAATAGGCTATTCAACACTAAAAGAATTTTTTGAATCGAACCAGTAGTTCCTGATATTAGCGCGTTCAAATAAACAAACAAACAAACAAACTATTCAGCTTTATAATATTAGTATAGATTATAAGGCTGAAGAGTTTGTTTGTTTGTTTGTTTGGTTGAACGCGTTAATCTCTGGAACTACTGGTCCGTGGGCCGTAGCGTAATGTTATATAGCCAATAGCCTTCCTCGATAAATAGGCTAACCAACACTAAAATAATTTTTCAAATCGAACCAGTAGTTTCTGAGATTAGCGCGTTCAAACAAACAAACAAACAAAAAAATTCTTCAGCTTTATACTATTAGTATAGATAGCACTTCTTTTGATTTTGGCTATACGTAGGCAAATACATAGACATGTAAAATGTTCCGGTTTCTACGGTGACCTTATTGATATCTAATAATAATCCTAATCCTAACTAATGTTATAAAAGGGAAAATGAGATTGTTTGTTTGTTACGTTTTCACGCCTAAACCACTGAACCGATCATCCTGAAATTTTGCATATACGTTGTCAGGTGTACAGAAACGGACATAGGCAACATTTCATCCAAAAAAAATTACTGTGCCCGAGTAATACAACGATAACGTTCTTATGTTAATAGATGGCGCCACGTGTCTTTCGAATCATGATTGAATTATATTATTACAAGCAGAGTACAACCCGAATTGATTGTCAAATTCTAAATTAACGCGAGAGAAGCTGCGGGCAAAAGCTAGTAATGATATATGCCGAATACACACGATGTAGAGATTTTAGAGCCATTCAGCATGTAACAACGACATCTACAGAACACATTTACTAACTTCATGTTACTTCAGTTACTTCAGTTTCCTAACAAACAAATTAGATAACACCGCAAAACATATTTATTGTGTTCTGTGTATAACACTTTGCCCGGTCTAATGTACTATAATAGCGAACAAACAAATTGATGACAAACATTTTAATTATGGCGCAAGACTTACTCTTCTTATACGGATGTAGCCTGTTTGTCCGACTGCTACGCCTACGGTCGCGGGTTCGATTCCCGCACAAGACAAACATTTGTGTGCATGAACATGGATGTTTGTCTTGGTCTGGGTGTTTCTATGTATAATATGTATGTATTTAAAAAAAAGTATATATGTATGTTTATCCATTGTTTAATACCCATAGTACAAGCTCTGCTTAGTTTCGGCTAGATGGTGTTGTGTGTATGTGGTAGAATATATTATTATTTGTTTCTCTTTCACGGGTATATTCCTAATACGTTAGGAAAATAACTGGCCCTTTGGGAGGCTTACACGGATACATGGGTCCAACGTGAAGAGGCCCTTCGAGAGTTTTAATCAAAGGTGGGATGGAACACCTACAGCGGCACTAACCGCAGCAGGCGTAGGATTATTGCTACGTATGGATTCTAATATATGGGCTATGGGTATGGGTGTTTGATGGACTGGTATATTGGTAACTATGGATGATTATTATTATCTATCCGTTACCCAGTTGCTACGTAAAAGATGGACAAAAATAGAATATAAATAAATATGCAACGAGGTATAAAAAATTCATATCAATTCATTCACAACTTATCGTATTTTGAAGACACAAACATACGGATGATGTATATCTTCATATATGAAAGATTCACACGACCTTTCGCGATACCTGTATAGGTATACCGAGTAGACATTACTCTTTTTCCAAGATTAGCACGCGAAAGAATGCCGTGTAGCACGTTACTGACCGCAAAAGCTTACGCTACTTTAACAACATTTATTTTGTCGTAAAAATAACAGTGAAATAAGTAGCCAGATAGGATAAGCTATTGCGTCTAGATTTCTCAAAACGATGTCTGGGACTACAGTCGTCTTTAAAAGATGAAGATCAAAGAAAATATCCAGTTCCTTACTGTTTCTGGAATTTGGTGAATAAGGGATTTATCCATTCATAATGTTTTGATAATGCTGCAATGTCTTTCTATTTTGGGCTAGCATATCATAAGTCTGGAGTTGTAAGCATTTTTAAGTTACGCTGATCTCTTAACAAACAAAGACTGAACATTTATGTACCACTTTAGTTTCCTAAAAAAATCCAGGCACTATCGCGAAAATACAAATAATTTTATTTCTATTTCCCATTCAAGAATCAAAAGGAATCAAAGGGTATTAAGGTTGTTTAGAAGGTTATACGATTGACAATATAGTGATGGGTGGTCGATCAAGAAAACATGATTGAAATTCTATCAAAGGAATCGTCAATTGCTTCAAAAGACCATTGAGTATTGCTCCAAGAAGACGATAGATCGCTTTAATTGCCTCTTTCATTGCACATATAACAATCTTTGCGTGTCAGTACTACCATATACAATACACGCACACATGCTCACAACAGGCTGAAAATAGGTGCTCTCTACGCACACAAGTAACTGAATAAAGTGCTACCATGAATAAAATATCAGTAAATTCCTTGCATTCACTACGGCCTTTAGTGAAGAAAATTTCACACTTGCATGACAAAATTTTGACGACAATAGTAGATATTTACGATTCATAGTTTTGTCGCAGGTGGTCGAGATGACACAAGAACGCAATACGTGGGAGTCTTACTATTTATAAGATATGTTTTAACGTGTCCATGTGAATTATTAATTATGAGTTGTGTGTTGGATATAAAATTGATAAACATTTGTGGGGAGTAATAAAGTTAAGGTCTCCTGTGGCAAAGATAAAGCTTAGGCACAAGACAGTTAGGACTTCAGATGTTGGACGTTATAACTTGTTTAATTACAATACGTTAAAAGATAATAAAGAAACGTTGTTTTTTAAGAAAACCTGGTAATAGTTATGTATAATGCAATAAATCAGCCTATATGTATACTTAAATCAACAAAATATTTTATTTTCACGAGCTCACTACATAAACATCAACGTGAAATAAGTCCAAATTGTATTTGAGGCATCTATACATACCGTATTTGTAATGCACTAATGTATATAAAGACCTCGCGACATAGGGCTTGATCATTAGCGCGAGAATTATCTTTTTAAAACGAACAATTCATTAATACGATTTTATTCATATTTTTACTAAAGTCGCTGACTATGTAAACATAATTGTATAGAACTACAATAAAGTAAGTAAGAAAAAGACAAATTCCACGGATTAAACTATCAACGAGAATCCACACTCAGCACAAATATTTAGGTTACCTGTAACCGATTGCCACGCCTGAGATCGCGGGTTCGATTCCCGCGCAAGTCAAACATTTGTGTGCATGAACATGGTTGTTTGTCTTGGTCTGGGTGTTTCTATGTATAATATGTAGGTATTTACAAAAAAAAAAATTTATGTTTATCCATTGTCTGGTACCCATAGTACAAGCTCTGCTTAGTTTGGGCTAGATGGTGTTGTGTGTATGTGAGAGAATATTATATTCACGAGCGTACTAGCAACGCATAAACCACAGGGCAGGAATAAAAAGAACAGTATGATCACAAATTTAAATTACTTAAACAAAACTAAGTAAACTGGTGTATATAACAGTATACACAGAGCTAAAAGCTCAACAACTGGAGCGTGCGTCATTAATAATTCACTAAGTATGTATCCGTCATAATTGTGAGTGAAACTTTAGCAATTACTTACCACAATTAGTGCAGCTCTGAATACTCGCTAGTTTCTAACATTTTCCTTCTAGTACGTGCTTGTCACTATATTTTGTGTGCTTATCTAGTTGATACGTCACTTTGTACACTACTGAACTTACAGATTTCGTCTAGTACTGTGAATTTGTTACCCGATCGTTTATATAAGATTTTTGAAGTGACTTTTTGTTGTTGTTTCATGGTTCAGTATCTTATCTTATCTTATGTGGGGGCCAGTCAGTGCAGACCAGCGACACTTCGACCCAGTGGGATCTTTTGTGTCGACACTCTCCCAATAACGACTGCCATAGATGTTCATGGCAGCCGGGACCAACGGCTTAACGTGCTTTCCGAGGCACGGAGTAGGCGATAATTGCCAATCAATACGCACATAATTTCGAAAAGTCATGGGTTCGAACCCGATACCCCCTGCATTGCAGTCTGTTGGTCTCCCCACTGAGCTATCGCTGCTGTTTTCATGGTTCAGTAAAGCGTTTAGGCCAATTTTAAAATTTCAAGAAAGATATACATATGTATAGAGACACGAGTCGCGTAACGATTATACATATTAAGCGGATATATTTTTATAGCACGTCAATTCAATCATACATTTTATAAAATCTATGAAAAAAAAGAAAATAAAAAAATTTCGTCTTATATCTTTCTTACAATTTCATAACATCTACATTTTGATTTAACAATTTTTTTTTCTTCGTTTGAATCTATTTTGAAGCACTCTAGTGTATGATCGGACTTACTGTAGTGAAATCGTGGTCTCTTAAATGCCAATATAAGCATTTCATTTAGATGTTTATTTGGTGGATTAACAAGATCACTATTAATTGGTTACTGAAATTGCTAATTTGTAATCAAATATATAATATCTTTTCCAATTAAAACACAGCTCTAAGAAGATAATAGATTATCATAAACTTTTATGATAATCTATTAACTTCTTAGAGCTGTGTTCAATAATATTGTATTACAGCAGTATAATTAGGCAAATTATAAAATAGACCATCAGCAAAAAATTGCCAGGTTTTAAAATAGTATTTAATGCTATGTTTACTTTCTGGGCGTATAAGCGACAACGCGTAACGGTTTCTGCATCATATTATACTCAATAATAATTTAATGGTTGTACATACCTTTGGAAGAGACGATGCCTTCGAAGGGATGTGAGAAGGTGAGGTGCACATCCATGTGGTCCTTCCCGCACATTACTTCTAGGGACTGTATGACGGGCATGCCGTCTGGCCTGTCCATCGGCCATAGTTCGCCCGCTCTCACCCGCGTCTGTCAACAAAATTATACTCTTTAAATAAATAATATAATCAAAATATCAATTAGCGTAGTCGCGTTCTTTTATGGCCCTTTCATATATATGTACTTCTGATTAAATTTAGTGCGAGTCCCAGGAGAGTTTAACTTGCGCCGGCAGTGTCAAAACTTGGTGTTTTCTATGGTCGGCACTGCTGAACCTGGCTGTACTTGTTACAGTAGTAGGAGAAGAGGGTGGGACTATTCCCTATTTTAATTAGCCTGTAGCTTACTATTGAGTGGAGACCGCGTCTCGGCAAATGTAGTGTAGGACGTCCTCCGACCAGGTGGGATGACGATCTGCGAAAGACTGCAGGCAGATGCTGGATGCGGCAAGCTGAAGACAGGGCGCTATGGCGCTCTTTGGGGGAGGGCTATGTCCAGCAGTGGACTATTATAGCCTGATGATGATGATGATGTAGCTCACTGCTTATCTTAGACCTCTCCAAATTTGATGCAACCACAACATACGAAAATATACAATGTTACATCAAGTAATAGAACAATTTCTAGATGTATCTGTTAAATCAATAAATAATCTGTTAATATATTGTAATAATTCTAGGAATTACATTGAAATAACTAAATTATTATTATTGACATTACTAGCAATATATCGACCAACGCTTAGGATTCTTCCGGTTATTCCGGCTAATTGTCTCATAACAATTTAGTGGGAGTTCCTGCTGATCATAAGTTCTTGGGTTTAATATTCCCGTACGAGTTTACCTGCAGAAAATTAAGAGATTGATCCTAGCATACATGTAGCAATTCCAGATGTCATTAGCATCGGTTATATATCATCATCATCATCATCAGGCTATAATAGTCCACTGCTGGACATAGCCCTCCCCCAAAGAGCGCCATAGCGCCCTGTCTTCAGCTTGCCGCATCCAGCATCTGCTTATATAGACCGATGCTAATGGTTGGATGATGATGATAATGAAAAGTCAAATTCGCTAATAATCATAACAGCTAGTATAAATATACTAGCTGTTATGAGCAAATTTGCTTTTCGTACCAAATTTCATCAATATTGGGTTAGGAACTTTTACTTTCGTCACTAAATCGACGTGATCGAAGAATATGATGAGAGTGTAGGCAATAAAAATGCTTTAGCGTTGTAATTATTGGAAGACCAGAGACCAGTATTTTATAACATATATATTGGTTAAATCGTGTTGTTAATGAATCCTTATAAACATTTCCATCAAAGTTTTTGACAGCAATAGAAACAATATATTTATAACAAAGTAAAATAATTCTGCACTTATGCATATCGCATCTAAGATTTCCAACTAATGTTAAGATTCCAAGTATGCTCATTCAATGTTCATGACAAGAAGAAATAAAACAATAACATTTTCCGTCAACATCAATTAAGAGCTTTATGTAAAAAGCGAATAATTATTCCTTTCATAGATGCATACATATTTTACAATCCACAAACTGCATCATGCACCTTACACCATAGAAACAAGGGTGATAATTGCTTACCATTGTATCTTTGAATGGCAAATGTTACTAAGTATTTCCTGTACAGTTCCCAACGAGATACAGACGGGTAACGAGAGGTTTCTGAGAAGGAGAACAGTGTAAACATAATAAATGGGCAAAGAATAATTTTTGAGCGGTACGTTTACTCCAAAATTGGATGATTGGCGACTTGGCGCACGATAACGCATGTCAAAGAATATATTAAAGAACAGACACGTCTAAATATTAATTCTACCGACAATCCTACTACCGTAAGATGACGTAGTAAATAAGTATATACGAATGTAATTCAATCAGGCTCCTTTTTACGTCTAAACCAATATTTTTATGGTTAAATATCTAGCCATAGCAAACAACTGCCATAATAAATTTAACGTGCCTGTTATGATTGTATTTCTATAGCTATTACATAAAATACGTAAATATATTGATATGAAGTTAGTTACTTTATTATACTCGGCTTTCCATCGCGTTTTAACCCACGCACGTTTATTTATGATGACTATTCTGCTTCCATGACTCTTAGCGAGATTTTATAATATCTATGTTATTTCTGGATAAAGTAACTTCTAATGGTGAAAGAATTATTATTAAAATCGATTTAGTAGTTCAATAGTTTATTGAATACAAAGAAGCAAACAAATTTTGCCTTAGTATTATATTAGTACTAGCTGTCCAGACAGACGTAGTCCTGTACGCCCGGAAATAACAAATCTAAGCCATGCTCGAATCCACTTGAACACACACAAAAAATTTCATCAAAATCGGTCCAGCCGTTTAGGACGAGTTTAATTACAAACACACGCATAGAGGATTTACATATATAAAGATAGACAACACCTAAGACCCGAGCGAAAAAGAAATTTGTAGGTAAGTATATCACATAGTGGTGACAAAAAAGAATTTCCCTTACACGTCGACGCACTACACTAGACAACGTACAAAAAGCGTACACGCCTTATAAAACTCTCTCATTAATAAATATTTACTATGCATTATTCAATCACGGCATATTCTCAAGACATTATCGGCTTAGTCATTTGTTTCTCTTCAGTACAACACCGCCAACACATAAGACGTACGTTAAAATAAGAAGTCAGATTCAACCAAAAAATATTTAGGTTCTTTCTTTTATCCACATAAGTATAAAACTGATGGTGTCCCATCTGAACTCGTTCATTCGCTAATCTATGTACAAAACGATTTGATGAATCGCGAGCGCACGTTCCAGGAACAGGCGGTGCAAGCTCATTTCGTTCCCACGCGTCAATAAGGAATTCGCAAACCGAGACAGCCGTATGCACAAACTGGCAAGAACGAACGAGATAACAACATTTAGATTTTCGTACACTTTTGTAATTTACATTTTTGCGTTCAAAAATCGAATGCTTTTGTGGTTTTTAATTTGATTTTTTTATGTTAATGGTATTTCGTGTAATTATACCATCGTTTTGACAGCCTGTGATTAATGTGTTAGATTATAAAGGAGAAAGGATCAATAAATGTTTTTTATGATATTTAGAAGAGACTCTATTACTAGTCCAGCCTAACTTCACAAAAATAGAACATAATTATTAACGAAAGTGATTTTGTTTATTTGTTGCGCTTTTACTACTCGGCCGATCATCATGAAATTGATGGTTTGATTGCATAGATCCATGGTTTTAGAGGTACTTACTGAAAAACACAGGGCATCTTTCATCCAGAAAAAGTACTGTTCGGAAAATACCTAATTTTTATCTATTGAGTCGCAGCGGAACACCGGCGGCCATACACAATAGGTTTTTAATTATATCTAGTATTCAAAGACCTGATTGGTTAAATAAATATTGTTCTAATGATGTCTATGAGAATTTCTCTTGCAATAATTGTTAATGACGTGATCGGACAGCCATCGGAAGTTTATTACGTGTTCATTAGTAGGTATCTCGAATGTTTTCGTATAAGTGAAAGTGACGATAAATTTTATAAACTATAATTATATTAATTAAGGAATTAGATCTGTTGGCATAACGGTACTCTATAAGTATGTCTGTATCAATAAATTCTGTACTGGCAATTAATAAAAAATTATCAAACTTTTTGTATCGTGGAAGTAAAAATATAGATTAATTTTTATTTATAACCGGTATAGGATATAAAAATGTTTATACTGCAGTAATTTATATCAATTGAACATATCATATTGCACGATATTGGCATCGGATATCATCAATAATTCAGCAGCCTAAGCGATCACTTCATCATATTCAATGTGATGATTTCAAACGTACGCGAGAATCATTTGCCGCCTGTGACTTATTTAAATGCCACTGGTAAAGAATCTCCATGTTACAGAATGGTCAAATAACGTCGTATTCCTACAATGTAACATACATTAATAAGAAACCTGGCAGTAAGGTAGCATTAGAAGTTGAGTCTATTGTGACCATATTTTTTGACTTCCTTGTGCAGCAACTATGACACCTTTTTCGCAATGCACCAATATACCTTACCAAATCCGCTTCCAAAACCATATAGGTATATATATACCAGTGTACTATATTAAAAGATCGTATAGTAATTAGCATTAATGACATGGCAAGCTCGATAAGTACTGATTGCGAATATCCATCAACTACCCAATAACAAGTACGAGTACTATACGGTGCAACCGTACATTGTAAAATTACTTTATGTTATGTCAGCATTTTATACACAACGCCACAACGCATTCGTAATTCATTAGTTACCTATATATAAAAAGGCTTATGTATAACTTATCACCATATATAGTAAAATATAACAGTCAAAAATAGTAAATGATCATTGAAATTAAACTACTATATACGGATTTTATCGCGTTGTTTATTTGACACTTTATTACAAAATTTTTAAAACTGTTTCACTACTATTACTACCAAACTTTACTAATTTTTAAGCTAATTAAATTATTGAAACTATTAAAACTATTACTATACTAGTAGTTGTCTCAATGTTCCAGTGTAGTTATTTCAAAGTACCCGAACATAATTTAATCATGGGTGCCATCTTAGTCTCCCCGTGACCATGGCTGCTGAAAAGCAACCGAAACGTCGGGGAAAGTGTAAACACAAATATAAATAGTATAATAGTATAGTAATAGTTTTAATAGTTTCAATAATTTAATTAGCTTAAAAATTAGTAAATTTAGTAGTAATAGTAGTGTAACAAATTTCAAAATTTTGTAATAAAGTGTCAAATAAACAACGCGATAAAATCCGTATATAGTAGTTTAATTTCAATGAATAACATTCGCATAAACAGAAGACAACATTAGTAAATGATCACCAAAAATAGTAAATGATCACCAAAATTAAAGAGATTAAAATAAGTAGACGGTGCCCCGCTTCGCGGGGCTCCTATTTTTGGGTGGGTTTAAGAAAGAACCTAACCCTTCCGAGACGAATGCAGTGATTTGAGGCGTATAGGTGCTCGTTATGATATATTTTAGTAAGCATATTTTGGTGTGCAGTTACTATTTTTGGTGGTCATTATATTTAATCCTATATAAAAATCAGTTCACTACCGGTGATCCACCGTGTCGCGTGTAACTCACTATCATTATATCATTTTCTATCAATCTGTACTTCGCATTAGAACTTAATCAGTAATAAACATATATTATTCTCTAATCTATCTCCTCGTATCATTTAATAGCATCGTATTAGTCAAAAGGTGTTTGGTACCGTACCACACAAGTACTGGTAAAAGGATAACTAATGAATAAGGAGTCATAATTGACAGCAAAATTAGAGTAGTATTCAGTCGGCATCTAGTTAATCTAATAATGGTTGAAGTTACCATCCTAAATTATCCTCGCCTCGTAAATCCTCTACGTATATAATAAATTAGCCGCTATTACTAAGAACATTTATCAAACCAATTACAGAAAGCCTATACTTTCTCGTTATTTTATATCTTCCATCACAGTAAAGCGTATTAAAATTAAATATCTTTAGAGAATGCATTAAACGTATTAGAAAATAATAGGATCTCAGGCGATATACGCAGTTAATAACACCTTGGGGTTATCCTCGGTGCGTGTGTTAGGTTGCGTATACACTTGCGCGATGCTACATTTTTATACTAAAATGGTGGCAAACAAATTTAGGAACGAATTGCACGCAGGTTATAGTCGGCCACAACCACCAAAGAAACCTACTTAGCCCCTTCACGAAAAATCCCATACCGCAGTATTTATTTTGGCTTATGTTTAACTTATCACCAGATATAGTAAAATATAACAGTCAAAAATAGTAAATGATCACTAAATTGCACAGCACAATATATTTAAAGAGATCAAAATAAGTTGACTTATTTTGATCTCTATTCTATTTTTGGGTGGGTTTAAGAAGGAACCTAACATAACCTATCCCTTCCGAGACGGAATGCAATGATTTGAGGCGTATAGGTGCTCGTTATGATATATTTTTAGGCTCCTACACACAATGCCGGCGGCGTGAGCCGCCGGCTTTTGCGGAACGGCACGTGCTGCCGGCTTTTGCCGGGCATTTATGCCGTCGGCATGTGCCGCAGAAACTTGCACAAAGCCACCGAGTATCATTCCAGTTATGACAGTCGTGTAGAACGCTAGCCGCGCGGTACGCCGGCATACCCGGGCGGACATGCCGGCGGCTTCTTTATGCGGCAAATCTGGCGGCTTTGTATGCCGCCGGGTGCACCGCGGCTTGACCGGCGGCAGTGCCGGTGGTAGTGCCGCCGGCACTACCGCCGGCACTGTGTGTAGGAGCCTTTAGTAAGCATATTTTGCTGCGCAATTACTATTTTTGGTGGTCATTATATTTAATCCCATTTTTTTAAGACAGCTACCGCTCTATTACTAATTCCCGTGTCGTGGGGGACTTTACAAACATTCATACAATGGATACGAAGAACACCCAGACTCGGAACAACCATTTATCACGGCACGAAGTTTTATCGAACCCACAACAATCGGAGCGGCGGAGACGATTCCTTTGAAACCGCTCTGCACTTAGGTCAGATATATAACAATGATATGGTATTTCTAATGTAACAATAACATACATACATACATAGATTCACGCCTGTTTCCCAGAGGGGTAGGCAGAGACTACGGATTTCCATTTGCTACGATCATGACACATACTCGTACTTCTCTGGCTTCGTTCACTTTCATAACATTCCTCATGCACGCTCGCCGGTTTAAGGTGCTCTTGTAGCAATAACATAGTAATCAATCGTAATGGTAAATCTATAAGATAAAGTAAGATTGTTTTAAGGAATTTGTAGTGATTATTTCAGTGGTTCATAATAACTCGCTGATTCGTTGGCTCACTCGAAAAATTCTTCTTATTACTGGAAAATTGGGTAAAGAGTTGTAACAAATATTCTTAAACCTTCTTGCTCGGTAAGTAAAAGTTCTGGAAGCTCACGTAGTTACGTGAGCTTCCAGAACTTTGATGTCAGATGTCAGTTTTGGATGTCAGGAAAGAAATACGTGAACTAGGTAGTTACCTAGTTCACGTATTTCTTTCCTGACATCCCATCTTTAATTTGTTTGGCCTAGGATCGGTAACGTACGAGTGATATACCTGGAATTGTAACTGATCATAGGGTAGCTAATCGAACACTAAATTGGCAATCAAGAATAAGACCTGATGCCTGCCTCTTGATTGCGACTTTATTTGTTAACACTAAAAACAAAATTGTTTTATGTTATAACCATGATATTGATAAATAAAGCGCAAAATAATTTAATTCAAATTCAAGTTAATAATTGGAAATCATAGCGAGACGAAGTACTTGTAATTAATATTGCCAAAGTATTTCGACTATCGATGCCAAATCACTTGGAATGCACAGAAGCAAAATAGCTTATCTAAAATTTTAAAACAAATGGATAGTCACCTTTATAAGGATAATGGGAAAGTCAATCATAGAGGAATCAGTTTTTTTACATGAGATTTTGAAGACCGACAACAAAAGGGTCTATAATTGCTCATACGATAGTATTTCCAACATTAAAAGGTATTGTATAGATAGGAATCGTAATAACATGTTTTAAGTGGGTCGTTAGCTTTCCATTGTACTAAAGAGATGAGTATGCATTACGTGTTTAATGCTTCACATTTAATCAGTTTTAGTAGCGAACAAAGACTACACTACACTAGCTACTCGTTAAGATCGTGTTTTAACCCATTGATTCACGTGCCGCTGGTAGTGTGACACAATGGATTTCTAATTATGTCTAGTATTCTAGGATTTGACAGATTAAAGTAACTGCAATAAATGATAGAATTGTAAACGTTGTCAAAATGTGATGTAATTGTCACGACGCCGTCACAACTAATGTGTATCCTTTAATTAAAGGATCGTGTCGTGACAATTAGATATATCTCATTTTGACAACGTTTACAACTCTGGCGATTATTGTAGTTACTTTAATCTGTCAAGTCTTAAATATAAGAGAAATATAAGTACTATGCAAGTGGATCGTAGATAGTATTTTTTTTTGTTGCAGGCTATCAATTTGTGGTTTTC
The DNA here is from genome assembly GCA_963564715.1 of Catocala sponsa. NCBI lineage: Eukaryota > Metazoa > Arthropoda > Insecta > Lepidoptera > Erebidae > Catocala > Catocala sponsa. The sequence continues at coordinate 8,127,555 of OY751337.1, forward strand.
TTACTAGGCTACTATTAGTGAGGAAACCACTAGCAATGTGGCAAATAATTTACCCTATATAGCTTCTAGCTTTAGAAATTTGGGTGTAATACTCCTTTGCATATCCCTTCAGGAATAGAGGCGTGTGAATATGAGGTGAGTGGACCATGGAAGGCCATGCTCCTTCGAAGGCCAATTATAAAAAAGTCGTAGTTATTGCCATGTGATGACAAATGCCTTCTACTCATACTACAGCCATCGAACTGATATGTTACACAAATTTTTATTCCGTGTGGGGACTAACCCACAATACTCGATGCAGTAGCAAAAATTTGCTTGTGTCATTAATAAGCGGATTATAAAAACTATAAGATTTTTTCATGATTATATTGGTCTAACAGCTTATATCGTATTTATATAATTGCATTATTGATAAAAGCATTGTAATTATTAGTACCAAGCATATCCAGATATCTCTTTGGATTCTCAGTAAAACATGTTAGAGCCGACCAACAAACCATAAGAAAAAGTAATAATCACCCATTTTAATAACCGAACAACAACTGGTCAAGCGATTCGAAATCACCATAATAACAATGTGCGTTGCGGTCGACATAATTCCTATGTGGTAGGAGAAAATCTTGTTAATTCAATTTGTTTTTCTATTATTCTCTAATGTCCAGTTGTTGGCTGCGCACGCGACTGTTATACATAATATGAACGTCAATAGTGATGGGATTATGACGGACGGAATATAAAATTTTAAAAATATATAGCAGCTTTACAAAATATTTTAGATTATCATTTTTTGTTATAATGATAAATATATAATTGCATATGACAAACGATTGCCACAATCATCTGAATTTAATATTCAGATGATTGTGGCAATCGTTTGTGAATATGTGTATGATACGATCTACATAGTTTTTATTATTTATCATTTAAATTATTGAATTCTATAATTTTAATGCACTATAATATCTTTATTATATTGTATCGTTATCCATAGCCATCATAACATTCATCAATATATGTAATACTCATCAGCAAATTGATGTAAAACGACTCATACATAGTGGTTAAATTATATTCTATCAATATTGATAGACGTTTCTAGAACACTTCGTAAGCAGTTACCTCGATTATAATTAATCTTGATATTAAGTAAATTACGTTATTGACATATTGTCACTATTTGTGTTGCACGTACACGCAAGAACACAAAATGGTGCTATGTAAGTTGGACTTGTTACCAGAACGAATATCAAACTAGGTTTCTAAAATAGTAAATTTTAAAGTACTTTATTCAAAGCACAGAACTGTTACATTCAAGACAAAGTTATAAAGACAAACACTTAGCAAAAGACTTTCATTTATACATTACTGTCAAATCTGCCTTAACTAACCTAATTCATTGCATTAAATTTTATGAATAAATATCCATGTATCACATTAGAATCTGCTTTAAAATTGAAATCAATTAACTATAACAAGCAACAGACATCGATAAAATCAACAGAGCACACGAAAAAAAACGAAACAATAAATTTAAATCGACTAATTACGTACTGTTTCCCATCACTACGACGCGTGCACAGCATTACGGTAATGGCGCTCGTATAGAAAATATACAGTAATCAGCAGCTGCTATCGACAGTCATTACTAGTAACAGATGTGTACCATTAGATACACGTTTCTTTTAGTGAAACCGTCCGTTATTTGTGATACTGGAAAAGTTGGGATTTAGATCAAGAACACCGCGGTTTAAGGAACCTGAGAAATAGAGCTGAGATAGTTGCTTTCACTGGTTATATCGATAAAAAAAATCATATAGTGTGACGATGCAATACAAGTTTGATGGTTTCCAAAAGATATATGGATCAAACTAGTACTGGATGAGTTCTGAAATAGTTTCTGATCTTGCGGTGAAATTTTCAAACACCGTCTAGAAACCCTTATGATAATGGACCGTAACAGTCATTTATTTGCTACCGGTATTAAGACCGTGAGACCTTTCAGAGTTAACTACTATGACTCATTGATTAGGTGGTATTAATTATCTAAGCAATTTGTGAGTCATAGCAAAAATACGAATATAATATAAACTAATGGATTATGTACGAAATGAGTTACTGCCGTGTGTTACAACATTAAGTCTTCATACATCAAGTGTATAAAATAAAATGCTACTCATAGTTTTTATATTTGTCACTGCACTTGTGCACTCAACATGATTCTAAGTGATGTAGGTATATTTGCTTCTGATGAGGTTTACCTAGTATTTCTTTAATTCACATACATTTAATAATTATAGATACAAAATTTTTTGATTTTCATTTGTGTCTAAGAGATAAGAATCCAAAAATTACTGCAATCATCATCAAAATCAAAAAGCAAAATAAAGAGAAAATGGCTTTTCTTTTGAAAGCTGTAAAAATGGCCCACATGCGGTTAAATTATCCGAAAATATTGTGCGCGCTCTACATTTATGTATGATAATAATAATGCTTGCAGTCCTGAATGCCTCAGAGAGTCGGTTAGAGCCTATGGCGGCTCTTCAGGGGCCCATCAAGTGAGTCGGAGTCGAGTCACCGTCTGCTCATCCTACTAATGCAATTATTCAGAGTATTCAGCGCAGACGTCGTTTATTATTAATCTCCTGGACCTGCCGGGCCTAGTGTGTTAATAAGTAACCTCACTCTAAATTACAACAAAGAAAACAAAGGGCCTCTGCATAAGCCCAGTATAAGCCTCTCAAAGGGCCGAGTATTTCCTATTGTATTAGGGGAAAACCTAAGAAAAAACAAAAAATAATAAAGTCTAAATAGAAACTGTCCTACTGCTAGATACAGGCCTCTTCTTAGTGCGAGAAGGTTTCGACTAATATATATGTATACTCAAAGATGTATTAACTATAAATAATTCTTTTATCATAATATATTACAAACTATCAAATAATTTATCGTATAAATTCATTGCACTGAAGATCCGTGGGTTCAAAACAGGGTTACTTGACTCATTATAATTTCCCGTACCTTATCATGGTTGCCATCTCGACAACAGAATTTACAATTTAATTCCCTTATTTTACCGTAATGCTCACATATTATGATATGTTTGTAAGATAAAACTGTTAAAGGATACTTCTAGAAAATGGTTAAGATTTAAATACTTAATAAATTAAAGACAGAATTATAGATATAACTAGCTGACTCGCGCAGCTGCGTCTGCTTCACATAAGAAAAATTCCCCGTTTTTGAAACATTTTTCATTTATGCTCTCCTCCTATTGGTCGTAGCGTGATGTTATATAGCCTATTATAGCCTTCCTCGATAAATGGGCTATCCAACAGAAAGAATTTTTCAATTCGAACCAGTAGTTACTGAGATTAGCGCGTTCAACCAAACAAATAAACAAACAAACTCTGCAGCTTTATAATATTGGTATAGATAATAGCAGGCCTGTATTAAACTGTCCCACTGCTGAGTACGGGCCCTCTTATCAGTGCGAGAAGGATTAGGCCTTAGCCCACCACGTAGGCCCAGTGCATATTGGCAGTCTTTACATATCTTCGAGAATATTTTGGAGAACTCTTATACGTGCAGGTTTCCTCACGATGTTTTCCATCAAGGCTAAACTAGTACCTATTTAATATGCATATATAACTTCAAAAAGTCAGAGATGCGCGCCTTGGGATCAAATTTGAGAGCTTTGCATGGTAGTACAACACTAAGTTATCTTTACTTATAGATAAGTATTACATACATACGTAGTCACACGCTAAGTGCTACGCGAAATTATGTGCGTATTGATTGACAATTATCGCCTGCTCCGTGCTCCAGAGAGCACGTTAAGCCGTCGGTCCCGGCTGCCATGAACATCTGTGCCAGTCGTTATTGAAAAGTCAGTGCCCTCTAATATCCTGACACTGGTCTAGCCTTAGGGTATCGTTAGCCTTCGGGTTGCGGAGGTCAGATGGCAGTCGCTCCGTGTAAAAACTGATATCCAGTCAAATCCGGTTAGACTAGAAAGCTGACCCCAAGTGACTTGGGAATAATAGAAGGCTAGGGAGAAGAAGTTTTAGGTTCCGTGTAATAGGGAGCGAGCCTATTGCTGCTTACGGGACGCAGTTCCAAATTCCGTGTTGCTAACGCTAACTTGCTTCTAAGGATTTCTTGACTGAAAATCCTAATAATCTTTATCCGAGTCAGAAATTAATGCCGAGAAAACTGCACGGATGGTATAGTGGTATATGTAGTTGCCCGCCGCGCCGAGTGTTGTGGGGTTGACTCTCACACGGTATACAATTTTGTGTGATCCACAAATAATTATTCATAGTCTTGGTCTGCTTTGTTTATACCTAGTATGTACGGGAGTTGCCTTTTAATTTTAATAATAATAATAATTCATTTTAAATGATTATTATGTTATCAGAAATGTAACAAAGAATGACGACTGCCACGCCTGAGGTCGCCGGTTTGATTCCCGCACAAGTCAAACATTAAATTTGTGTGCACGAACATGAATGTGTGTCTTGGTCTGGGTGTTTCCATGTACAATATGTATATTAAAAAAAAAGTATATATGTATGTTTATCCATTGTCTAGTACCCATAGTACAAGTTCTGCTTAGTTTGGGCTAGATGGCGTTGTGTGTATATGATAGAATATTATTACATTAATGTTGCAACAAAAATTTTATCAAGCAAATTAACTATCACAAGAGCCTAGAGTAGCTAAGCAATATATTAGTAAAGCCTACATAACTACAAATGAATGTAGTGATAATACTCTCAGATATTGCGGGGAAGAAGCGAGATAATAATCGCCATTAGGGCGAGAATTTTATGCCAATAGTATAACTTGCTGGCTTTACTTAATAGGTAGTTCAAAAGGTTAACAGTAGACAAGTAATGATTACTTGATATTTCATTTTTATCGTTTCACATTAATCATTCAGATTTATTACTTATGGAAGTGTTATATAGCTTTTATTACGGTACGGTCTTTGTATAGTAGGCGCTTTTGATGTACTTAATATACGTTTGTGTATTTTGTTAGAATATTAATATTTTGTTTTTTTTCAAAGAATAAGACTGGTTAGATATGAAATATAAGAACCATTACTACCACAATGCTTGCTGACCTATAAAAAAGAAAATAAATTGTGATTGGTAAGTTAGTAAAATAAAACAAATAAAGAATTGTAACTACTTCTTTCTAATTCTATGCGATAAGGGTGCTTAAAGATATTGTAAAGTCTGGCTAGACATGAATATCTATCAAATTATTATAAAATATTTTTTAAATCATGATTCTTACAAATTATTTGTATAATACTAATTATTTTATTATCCACCAAGTTTTGCCGTTTTATTGTTTGTAAGACTTTACATCCGTAGACAATTACATGGCGGGAGATACCCTCATAATAAACATTTCATAAAATAATTATTGGATGTGAGTGAGTGAACCAAAAATAATTTGCTGTAAGCTTCTTCTTTACTGCTAAACTAAATAATATACAAAAGTATTAAAAAAGTTTAAACGTATTTTATCCAAGCTCAGATAATTATATCAATCGAATGGCCAGTATTATTTATGCAACCGACCTATATTCTTCTAAACGTTAACTAAATGTCAATCATCAAACCAATACTTCACAGTAAATTTCAATAGAAAATACTCTCATGCATCAAAAATCTCAATATGTTTATAAAATGTACTTTATGATCAAAAGCATGATAGTAATCAAGAGTCATCATAATAATTATAATTTGATCGGAACATTAAAGGTTAATGAACCCTGTCAGTCAATTTAAAACTCCATCAACGATATACACTCCAAACATCATAAATACTTACAACTCGTAAAGTGTGAATAAAAAAGTCTTGCGTGTAAAGGTTTTAAGGGTTTTGCCATAGACAATATTTTGAGCTAGAATTTTCTGCTGCTTCGATTTTCAAATTACTTCTGGCTGCAGTCGTCTCTGAAGTAATTTAAATGCCTTCTTACGCCAATATTAGGTTGTCTAGGTCATGCCACTTAAAATGCAGTTAAAGCATTAATACTCATGTCATGAACTTGCAATCGTGTATTCAAATACAGCTCCTCTATGTACAAAATTATCATAACTTTCATTGGCATCGCTACAACTTTGAAAACGTATAAATGCAGCTGGTAGAACTGCACTTAAACTGCAATACTTGTGTCGTTAGCTTATGGAATATGCAAAAATGATACAATCTCTCTTTGGTTCAGAATGTCATTGGAATCAGTTAAGTATAAATTTGGGAAACAAACATATAAATAAACAGCCATACTCATTTAGTAAGTATAGGTTTAAGGTCACCACAGAGGTCCTCGGCGACGATACACAAACTCAGTAATTGTCCAACGTCGAGTTTCTAAAAAAAGTTCCTAATCAAACTTAAACCCACTTTCACCTTTTCTTTCACGTTAATATGTATTACTCATAGGCTATTAGCATACGATGGCGGTGTCATTCACATCATAGCTTGGGTTGGGTCGGAAAAATTCCAAATATGCCGTTCATTACCGACAAGGCTCTGTGAGTTATTCTTATTAGAAGTATTTTAACAGACTTTTGTAATGAAATACTGCAAGCGTGCGAAAGGAATGCGTTGTCTGAGAGAAGCGAAATGAAACTCGTAAAACACGAGCGAATATTGGTCTCTATTCTGTTGTTCGCATCATCATACTAATTGGAATTTAATTTGTCTAATATATTTAGCAAAATTTATATGCAAACTCAAAATCTGTAAAGAAACATGTTTTAAATAATACGATGACTAAACAAATTCTTAACTGATCTGTAATATTGTTTTTTTTTTATATTTTATTATATGGTATAGGACGCATCGCCTGATGGTAAGCGATTACCGCCGCCTATGGACTCCTGCAACACCAGAGGAGACACAAGTGCGTTGCGTTCCATTTAAATTTGCCCTCCAGAAAAGGGGGACGGGGACGGTTGGACTTGCGGTACCCTCACTAAAGGCACTAATTTGACAGCCCAAAAATCTTCCATCCTCTTCCTTTAGAAGTTATAAGAAAGAAATATAGTAGCTAGATCAAAATCATTTTAGTTTATTAACAACAGAATCGACACCGTTATCTGGGGATAGAGTCGTCGAAACTGTTGTTAATAAACTTTACCAACAGATTGAATCAAGTATGTGAGGAATTCGACATTCCACCTGAACCACTCAATTGTTAAGTAATCACCATTTAAAGCTATTTTCACTAAATGAGATGACTTTATGGGCATGCCGGTGCATAATGATTGCGTATTTAAATGTTAATAGTGTATTGCTATGTGACATGAGCTAAATTCTCAACAACCTGTAAATGCCGTAAAGAGATTAATGCGTTACGTCAGAGAATGGATTAATGGTTTTATTATGTGAAGGGTATATTTATTATTTACGTAATTATATAAGCAAAGCAACAATCATAATTTACAACATAACTAATATTAACAAACCACTTATAAATAAAACAAAATTAGTGAAGGGAGACCAAATGACTGTAATGCAGAGGGTCTCGTATTCGAACCCACGTCGCGCACCTATGACTTTCGGAAGCTATAGACTTTTCGAAATTATGTGCGTATTGATTGATAATTATCGCCTGCTCTGTGCCTCGGAGAGCACGTTAAGCCATCGGTCCCGGCTGCCATGAACATCTATGGCAGTCGTTATTGGGAGAGTGTCGACACAAAAGATCCCACTGGGTCGAAGTGTCGCCGGTCTGCACTGACTGGCCCCCGCATAAGATAAGATAGGGTATCGTTAGCCTTCGGGTTTCGGAGGTCAGATGACAGTCGCTCCGTGTAAAAACTGATATCCAGTTAAATCCAGTTATACTAGAAAGCCGACCCCAAGTGACTTGGGAATACTAAAGGCTAAGGAGAAGAAAGTGAAGGGTTAGGTTAGGTTAGTTTTTGATAGTTATGGAAAGATTAAGCCAAAGTTCAGACGCGTTTTAAAACAATATCAGACTTGTTGAGAGAGCAGTGATCGGACGTGTCAAAGGTTTTGAGTTCGAGCAATCTTTACGCACCTCAGATCTTTAAAAATGATGTGTGTTTAAAATAATAATTAACAATTATTATTAAAGCATACCTATTTTAAAATGTCGTACTGATTACAGTTTCTACTAGGCGTAGATCTCCTTTGCATATGAGAACTAGTGTACCATGCTGGTCAATTACATAGACATAGAGCGAGGAATGTACTCACACGTGAACCAACATATCAAAAACATATGGATTCTGTTTTTGTTTTTCTCGTTTAAGTCTCTATTACACACATCCTGTTGGTCTATTACCTACAGAACACGTATAAATTAGAGATTTTACATTCTTCAAACTTGCACTAACAGTTCATATTTCAATACGCGTTTTCTATAATTTTTTTTTTCGTAGTTAAAATATTAGTAAGGCTGCAATTTAATTAAGAAATGTCAAATGAGTCTTATAAATACAGGTAAGTTCCTACTCTCTATACATCCTATTTTCTATCATTGATTATACTTATAATAATTTACACTAAGCTTATTAGATTTTGCACAGCATTAGAAAACATTTTAAAGGAATCCCAGAAAAATATTGCAAATAAACCTGAATTGCACCACGATATTTTTATTCGTCTTAAGCGAATCAGTATTGCATATTAGCTAAACAGTTAGATGTACGAGTAATTGAATCAATTCGAATTAGAAATCTTTTAGCCGTTAAGTAGTCTGCCCACAATACTTTCCTTTTCAGGTAAACTTATCATAAATTCCACATATTTCTGCCTAAATTGTTTAAAGGCGGCCATAACATCGTACAACAGGTTCGAAGACATACTCAGGTCATAGTGCTTATCAACTATATTATAACGCAGAACAAAACCAGTTTTGGGCAACTTAAGCCTCTGCGGTACATCTAACGTGTAATGATTTATAATAAAGGGAAATAAACGCCCACTCGCATAGCAACAACGGCAATGTTGCGTATGCGCAAAAAACGCTACAAGTTTACACCTATGTTTTCGGCCACCTGCGAGCAGCTGTGTTGTGACGTCATTATGCTCAAGCCTTAAAATTTCTAGGCTTTAAAAACCTGAATTCTGAACTGAGTTTTTCCTACCGACCGCGACGCGCGACGTCTTATACAGCTAGTAGAATATCTTATTTCTTTTTTTTTATTCTATTAAACCACTTTATCCGCAGATAAGATCAATTAATAACAATCTTCACATCTGACAGAAGCTATCACCACACATCGCAATATTTCATTAGCTATGAATCACGTGGGATAACTAGGAATCATAATTACATCGCACATTCTAGAACGTCAAACCTTTCAAATAACTATCATTTCAGTAATCAGAAAACTACAATCGTTTATAAAAATCAGCTGTTACCACATTACCCGAATATGCAAGATTATCTGGATTTAAAAGTTCGAAGCGATTAAAAACAAGTTATACATATAAGTATGTAGTACATCAAGTTCTTTGGCACAATGTCGTACTCACTAGGCAGTTCAATGGCACCGTGCCAGGTGGTAGCCGACCAAGAAATAGAAAAAACGGAACGAGTATAGGCGTAGTTTGTCAAAGATTTAAATCGCAGATGAGCTCTTATTATATTTTGATGGCACGAAAGTAACCACACTATGAAGAGTGAGCTTATTACATTTACACAATAAAGAACGATAGTATACAATTATTTACATACCAAAAAAAACTATTTAGGTGAGCGCGATAATTCAGATGTCATGTTGACATTGTCTGTCAGATGATAACTAAACGTCCAGAGCGTCCGTTTAAACTTAGTGAGGCACCTCTGTTATTTAAATCTTTATATTATTTTATTTAAATCTTTGTGTAATATACTATTGTCATGCCTCTACTAGACGCGCTACTAAAATGTATACAGTGAACAGGAAAAGCAGACATTTCGTACTTAACATTTGTGACTCGATTGTCAATTTAACACGGTAGAACACTCACGGTCTAACACATCCCTGTACCACGAAACCATGTGTAATTGCGTTTACATCCTCATTATGCGTGATGGTTTTTGTAATTGAGGTTTTATGCTGTTAACATATTTTATGCTTGCAGTGTAACGCGGTGGAATTACAGCAATAATTACACTACAAAGCAAATGTGCCGGACTCAATCTTGCAGCGGTAAACATAGCAAATAATGTCGTAAAATGCGTTATAGTCGAAACTTAATTATTACGAGTAACTTAATTATACTGTGGAATGCTCGTACCGTAAAAGATGTATACGAATAGTAAACATTATAACTGTATCGGTATTGGAACCTGGAATTTGTGTGCAACAGGGCAGACTGACAGAGTATCTGATCTATATGTCGAAGCCTCAAGAAAACAATAATTGGAATGCAATTTATTTCTGTAATTGGAGTTGAGTAAAGCGCTATCTATTGGCTCGTTTTGGAATGTCAAGCGTAAGCTTGAGTGAGGTCGCCATAGAGCTAATGTGACAGTTATGGCTGTCAGTATCATATTGACGTTATATAAGCGCCGGAGATGCGTGCGCGGACACATTCGGTGACGAACTCGCTGCGTTACGGATCAAATCAGAGATAATGACAGTCAACCTTAATTGTTTTATTTCTCTTGTATTTTACTATCATTAGTGTAAGAACGAAGTATAATACGCAACGCCTATATTTTGTTGCTTCATCATGTCAAATGCGAGTTGCCGTCCAACTCGCCGACATATATAAAAAGGTAATCTTTATAAATCGTGATATCACGACATATAAGTGTCGGTCAATAATATAATACCGTATAGTCTATGAACTCTAGACCACTATTTATAGAATACAGCGGTATATCACAAATACTGGTCTACGAACTCTCTGATGTACCTACGCATTTAAATTTAATTTTTTATATTTTAAACTAGTTTTTAATAAATAAAACACTAAAACTGATGGATGAAATGTTGCTGAAATATCTTTACGGTAGCGAAATAATAATATACAAATCTTTTTAATTGACTATTCTTGCATTAGTTATAATACCTGTATCACGTGGGTGTATACAAACATTAAAACAATAGACATAAAGAACACCTCGACTCGTAACAACCATTTGTAGATCAAATATTGCTTGTACTGTGTGAGATTCAAGTCCACAATACCCAGCGTAGTGGCGAGGCGACTACTGAAACCACTACATAACCAGTACAGACAAATGTCAAAAAAATAACATCGCCACACATCAGATCTACAAAATCGTCCCACAATACAAAAAATTGCACCAAACAAAATCACAATAAAGTAGGAACGTTGCTCGTCCACTATCATCGTACCACATCTAGTCACGGCCTATATCCGTGCCATAATGATAATGATGGGTTAGTCCACCGATAGACATGTCATTTTCTCACCACGTTAATTGAATACAACATGGATAATTATTTTACTGTTAAATATGAAAAATCGCGTGTCCGAACTATGGCGTGCGAGAGCTTATTGTTACTTCGATGAAATTAATTAGTTCCTTCAACTAATTAAAGACCACAGTAGAGGACCCGCCAAGTTCAATTCAAAAAGTGCGATCTTCTTGAAAGAATTTCCTCAAAGCATTTGAACTGATTTTTCGAGTAACAAATTTTTCTGTGTGGTAGGTAGATAAGCTTGTGTGCGTTATTTAACTCTCTAATAAGTGTGTTAGTTCATTACAAAGCCAGACGCTAAGATTTTTCGTTTTTTTTTTGTAGAAACTATACCTATGGGTATTCAGATGCCAGAGATGAAACCAGAAACTTTATGTGCTTGCCGAGGTGTAGAAAATTAAGCATAGACCATAGCTGGATTTCGTACTATTACAGGATTACAAGAAAAGTAAGATATGAATGTGCCATTGAATAGCTTCAAGCCTAAACCTATCGACAAAGTTTTAATAAAAAAGTAGTATCATTAATAATTAATATTATTTATACAACGAAAAAACATTTAAACCTAACGACTTGGCTTGTAAAAAACAAAAAGAGATTCAAAACAGATGGGTCTCAAAGTAACCACTCAATACTTTTCACAACTTATACTAGAATAATATATCGGGAATATGACTTTACTCGGCCTCGATGGCGTAGTGGTTAGTGTAACCAACTGCCACGCCTGAGGTCGCGGGTTCGATTCCCGCACAAGTCAAACATTTGTGTGCATGAACATGGATGTTTGTCTTGGTCTGGGTGTTTCTATGTATAATAAGTATGTATTTACAAAAAAAGTATATACGTATGTTTATCCATAGTCTAGTACCCATAGTACAAGCTCTGCTTAGTTTGGGCTAGATGGTGTTGTGTGTATGTGATAGAATATTATTATTATTATATTATTATTATTCTGAATCTCGTGAGAGCATATGGGTTGAACTCAACATGTACCTACAAGAGTATATCATCTTTGGTCTTTCCCAGAGATGTATACCCGTGTAGGTAATAGCATGCCTTTTTATAAGGTCATGTAGACTTAAAGAGTTTGCACAATCTAAGCAAACAATCAGCACAGGGTGACTGTGCTGATTGTTTGGTTAGATTGTTATTCCTAATTTAAATAACAAACACCTGTCACGAAACGTTATTTCTGATAATTCGGTAACTAACATCTGTTATCTAAATAGTCGTATCTGATTATTTTAATTAAACATTACCGTGGTTTTAACTAACATTTACTTTGAGAGTGCTTGGCCTGCATATAGCAATGTAACAGCGTATTTAGAATTTATACTTAGCTACATATACCGTCTGTTATATGGCGGTGTAAATAGAGGCTATGTAGCCTATATTTACACCGCCATATGTACTTAGGCACATATACCGTCTGTTATATCCTAACTAATATTATAAAAGTGAAAATAAGTTTGTTAGTTTGTTACCTTTTCACACCTAAACCACTGAACCGATCATCCTGAAATTTTGCATATACGTTGTCAGGTGTACAGAAACGGACATAGGCTACCTTTCATCCCGAAAGAAATTACTGTTCCCGAGGAAAACAACAAAAGCATTCTCATGATAATAGATGGCGCCATGTTTCTTTCGAATCATGATTGAATTATATTATTACAAGCAGAGTACAACCCGAATTGATTGTCAAATTCTAAATTAACGCGAGTGAAGCCGCGGGCAAAAGCTAGTATGTTATAAATATGTATTTGCCCTGGCTACGATCCTGACATATCTCTCTTGCTTTATCATCTTTCATAATATATTCTTTATACACTCTCGTCGCGTCGGTTTAGGATGCGTTTAACCTGGCTTTTCAACAGAATGTCTTCAAAATGATCAGTGAATGTTCGCCAACGTCCTTTGGCTGTCCCATCATTCAAATTACCTTAAATACTTTCTTGATCAGAAATCATTACAAATTTCTTTCTACGAATTAGACTTTACTGACCATATATTATGTTGAACACATAGGGAAAGTGGCAGCAAGCATGCTTCCTATTAGGTAGGACTCGAAAATGTTGCTGACTAAATGTAATCCTTTGCTAACGCCTTCCGACGCCACCTACAAACGTAGTCTTTATAGGAATGTTTGTGTTCTCAGTTTAACAAATAATTTAGGTTCAACTACAGTAATAACTCTTTTAATTGGTGTTGTAAGAAAACGGCCAATGATTAAAACGATTGATTTCTAATGAATCAATGGTTTTAGCGATTGTTAACAATTACTGAGCAAGGCGTTCAATTGACTGGAGATATTATATTAATAGATATCGACGGTTTAGAGCTTTATAATAGGAAAATAGTTTTATGCCCAACGTTTTAGATAATTTGTACGTGCATCCATCGCACTCTATTAAAGTTAATACCGAACAAGCCGCCGACTCTCATATTTTTATTTTGTATATAATATGTATATTGTGCTGGAAACATGTATTTTTGTTTTCAAGTAAAGTCCAATAAATTAATTACTATATGAAACTATAATTTCTAATCTATATTATTGAACCAAGAAATATGATAAGTGTTCAGCTATAACATTTGCTTGCATATACAACAAAGCTAAGAACTAAAGTAATAAATAAAAATACAAACACTGCTGGCTTGAACAAATTCGTGCAAAACGACTACTAAGCCACACTGCTATGACAAATGAAATAATATAATATATAATTCGTTTAATTTAATATTTAATATACCTAATTACAATCTTTGTCAATTATATTTGTATTTTTCGTAATATCATATTCAAGAAAAAAAAATACTTTGGTTTTATTTTCACCACATTATTTTAATTGACTAATAATTAGTTACTGTAGATACGTATTTACAAGTACTTTTACATTTTCCTCATGCTTTGAAGTGTGAACGAACGGAACACACACATAAAAGCCAAGTAGCCTGACCCACCATATGACGTCACGCATCAACGATCGTAATTCGAACTCGTTTGTCGTTAAAAAAATTAATAGGTAGAAGAAAAGTTACGGAACATTTTTTTGCGCGCCAACATGCACTTGACCGAATTTCTTTCTAAATATCACCTAAACGCACGTTTCAAACCGGCAATTTGGTGATTATCGTACTGTTTTTTTCTATTTATACCACGCCGCCATACTTGGTTATAAGTTATAAATTATACGTTGATGTTCGGACATCTGTTAGATTCCATGTTATTGACGTATTGGTTTCATAATGATGTACAAATTGGGGCTTTGGACATCTCGTACTCCGAACTTCAATGATCGAATTTATTATAGGTTGTTCATTCATTGATGGTCGGGTTTCATTTATAACAATACAGCAAAGGCCTGGGATAAGTTGTTATTGTGGAGTGGCCCTATGATTGGCGGACGTTGAGTAATTTCTTGCTTTGTTCCTAAGACTGTTTTGCTTTAGGAGATTATCAACGTTGGAAGAGACATCAATTTTAGTCCTGGCTGTATAATTTTATGTTAGAAAGTATACGTTAAGTTGTTGAGCCTTGGGAAATGCATTGTTTCCGTATATTTAAGTCTAATATACTAAATGAGAATATATCTAGCTATAGGGTACGATAAGTCATTATCATTAGACCTGTTGTAACCGTCCCGTCCATCAATTTTATTATCCCACGACTTCGTCCGCGTGGAATTTTTTATTTCGCGGTATCCTTATTTTTCAAAAATAAAAGTAGCTTAAGCTACTTCTTATAACATCAGCTATCTGCCAGTGAAAGGTCTGCCAAAATCGGTCCAGCAATTTCAGAGATTAGCCGTAACAGACACATGGACAAAAAATTTTAAATTGATTTTTTGATATAAGTACCGTATATACTTTCATATGCATTTATTCAAAAGCTGTTATTTTGACATTACATACAGACACTACAATTTTATTTATTTGAATAGATAGAGTTATGACATTTTAATAAAATTACATACGTACTACATATACAGTTTTAAGTCAAATTCAATCAGACGTGGGTATAAAGGTACTTGGTAGATTTATTTACGCACTTAGTAACACGTCGTCGACCTAATTTAAAAGTGTTAATGTCACGTCATTAACACGCTTCTCAAGCATAGTGCACGCATACTACGCATTAAAAGCCAAGAATTTAGTTGCGTTGGAACGAGTAAACCTACAAACCTACTAGTACTCTCACCGAAAGCTCGCATACCAAAATCTGAGAAATGCGTGAAGCAACTGTAGAAACTGCAGGCAGATGCTGGATGCGGCAAGCTGAAGACAGGGCGCTATGGCGCTCTTTGGGGGAGGGCTATGTCCAGCAGTGGACTATTATAGCCTGATGATGATGATGATGAACTGTAGAAATTCACATACTGCCTCAAAATTAATATTGTTTACACTAAACTATTTTTTTTCATGCAAAAGCAAAGAACAAAAGAAAGAAAGACAGAAAGAAATATTTTTTATTTTGGCACACAAAAGAGCACACCCACAACATGAAGAAATAAAATAAAATAAAAAATACAAAATAAAAAGCAGAACAATACGTACTTAACTAAAAAAATAAATAAACCACATACTAATACTAACACTATAACTATTTCATTTCTGCTCACTGGCAACACCACACCCATCCCATCAATCAAGTCATGCCTCATCCTTGGCCTTCTAAATCACTATGTTCGAAGATATCCCTTGACAGTCCCTATCGTCATCGTGCCAGCTTCGTGTAGGTCTGCTCCGTCGCCGTCAACTGTCTTATGACTAATCAAATCCATATTTACTATGATAATAAAGCTGCAGAGTAAATTGTGTTTCTCTTATCTCTGCAACTATCAATCGGATCACAATAATTCTTGTTGCATTTGATAGCCCATTTCTCGAGGAAGGTTATCGACTATATAACATTACGCTACAAGCCACAGGAGCGAAGCAGCAATCAGGAACGTGGGTAAAAGCGAAGTGGTATTATTCTAATATACTCTTATTAATTTGTACGTTAAATTTTACAACGGCGTATGATTACGCATCACCTACCACGGGTGAACGAGTTTACGGAACATATAACATAAGCTATACAATTTTAATTAAGGCTACCCATACGTTTAAACTAATTACCGTTGGCTACTTCCAATTAAAACAACACAAAAAGTATACATACTTATTTAAATCATAAATATGAAATAGTTTTTTTTTAAATAATATTTTTTATTCGGTATTATCTATTTGGAGTTGTACTGTATAGTGAATATTGATGACATCAGACAGACTTTTTTAAGTTTTTGATTTCTGCGGCCCTGTGTTATGCGTGATGTCTCGGGTTCAATGTCCAGGTTGGCAAAGTCTTATTAAGTTTGAGACGCTTTCACGCCTTAACTACTCGACGATCATCATGAAATTTCGCATAAACGTTTGTAGGGATATAGTTCGTTTGCGAAATTTATTTAAATTTGGACATACTGTATCGTTCATCCACAAAAAAGTACTGTTACCAAACGAGCGACGCCGTGGGCAAAAGTTAGTTACTCGAATAGATTCGAAATTATGATGATAATATTGGCACTTTCTTAATAATTATGAAAACTAATATAAATCAATGGATATTCTCATATTAATTATATTTTAATCCTTTACTTAATTAGAAATTAGCGTTAGTTCTTGAACTGGCAAGCAGACTTAAGTTCTATCCCATAAAATCTATACTAATATTATAAAGCTGAAGAGTTTGTTTGTTTGTTTGTTTGTTTGTTTACTTGAACGCGCTAATCTCAGGAACTACTGGCCCGATTTGAAAAATTCTTTTAGTGTTAGATAGCCCATTTATCGAGGAAGGCTATAGGCTATATATCATCACGCTAAGATCAATAGGAGCGGAGCACCAATGAAGAATGTTTCAAAATCGGAGAGTATTTTTTCCTTTTGAAAGCTTCCGCTGCGTGCGCTGCGTAAACAGTTAAAGTTTCGCAAAAATCATGTAAGGCAGAATTGTTCCCCTTTAAAAGTTCTAAAAAAAAGTCCGCGACAGCATATGTCTATCTTTTAAGGTTGGCTCACTATAACCATTTTTATGCTAACGAAATTTGTTCTAAAATAATGCATTATTTGCGAAGGTATTTTTATAAACATGATATTAATCCTTATCCAAATAAATACGTTATTCATCACAAGTATTTAATTTAAAACAAAATTGTCCTTTACATCATTCGATTTCAATGAATATCTTAGGAGATATAGCAGTTTTAAAATAACATCGCAGCAAAATAATTACCCATTACAGACATAGTACAAACGATGTTTCTCCTGGTTTATTCTGCGTGATTACTACTGGTTCGATTTGAAAAATTCTTTTAGTGTTGGATAGCCTATTTATCGAGGAAGGCTATAGGCTATATAACATCACGCTACGACCCACGGGGGCGGCGCAGTAACGATAAACGCGGGTGAAACCGCGGGAACATCTAGTAATAGAATAAACCTCTGACTTTCCGAAGTTATGTGCATATTAAATAGTAAATTATTGCTAGCATAGCATTTTGTACTTTATAGTTAACTAGCTTTTGTGCGCGGCTCCGCCCGCGTGGTACCTACATCAATAAAAAGTACCCTATGTTCTTCCCCAGGTTCTAAACTGTACCTGTACCAAATTTCATCTAAATCGGTTGAGTGATTTAGCCGTGAAAAGGTAACAGACAGACAGACAGATAGACAGACAGAGTTACTTTCGAATTTATAATATTAGTAAGGATAAGGATTATCGATCGGCAAAATACCTGAGGATTTGAGAGTTGTTCATTTTGTGTGAAGTTGTACGAAGTTTACCAATTTATATTGGGCTAAGGTGATGGACTGTACCTTATAAACAATATCAGCTCAGTATATAAACGGTCCCACTGCTGGACACGGCCTCCTCTCAGTGTAAGAGTTAGGCCATAGTCCAGCACACTGGCTCAGTGCGCGTTGGCAAACTTTACATATACTCGAGAACATTTTGGAGAACTCTTAGACATGCCTGTTGCCTTATGATGTTTTCCTTTACCGTTTAAGCGAGCGATAATTACGCATATAACTTCAAAAAGTCAAAGGTCCCCTTGTATCGAATTCGAGACCTCTGTCCAACGGTCACCGATTTAATAATCTATAATATTTTGTAGCATTAATGAGCTATACTTAACAAAATAAAGCCTGTCAATTTACTATAAACTAGATGTGCCCGCGGTTTCACCCGCGTTTATGATTACTGCGCCGCCCCCGTGGGTCGTAGCGTGACATTATATAGCCTATAGCCTTCCTAGATAAATGAGCTATCTAACACTAAAATAATTTTCAATTCGGACCAATAGTTCCTAAAATTAGCACGTTCAAACAAACAAACAAACAAACTCTTCATGTTTATAATATTAGTATAGATTGAAACATTTTACTGTTATAATAATGGCGCATATTTAATCACCGTTAGCAAATATTCATAAAATTCTAGAAGACAAAACCACTTACTTGACGTGTTAAAGTAAACGCGACATAGCTATTAAATTTATATTCTTATAATAAAGCAGTTTTGTTTACATATAGTAAACAATACTGCTTGGATGAAAAAGACCATCTTTGCCCATCCCTCTAACGACTGCAAAAGCAATCAAGAAATAATAATTTACCGAGGTAATGGTAAAACTAACTAGCACCTTTTACTAAAACTAACAGTTTGCATTGTCATAAAATACAACACGAACATGAGGAAGCCCCTTAAGATGTTAAATGGTTCAGTTAATTTGGACCTAGCTGCGACTTCTGATTGCAAACTATCACAATTTATGTATATAGTACATACTCGTAATGGATGAGTAGGCGACGCATACGCAACTTGAATGTTCATACCACACACGAAAGTCCCATTGGAATAACGTTTCTTAATTGTTTCTACAACACAAATAAAGTATTTACGTGTCAAATTCATTTACTTTAAAATATTTGTTTTTTGAAGTGTTCTTTAGGTGCGTTGAGCACTTCTTGGGTGAACAAAAATCATAGAACTCGCGTCATCGTCACCGAACGCTTTCCATTTTTGAATTATTTTTGTTTTATAAAGAAGTGTTTATGATCAAGGATTAAAGTTTTCACTTCTATCGGCAGTCCCCAAAGACTGCCCCAATTTCTTTTTATTTTAAAATGTGAAATGCTTTTCGTCTGACTTAAAACCTATATTTGTAGTAACCATATTAACGATACGATCCTAAAGTATTCAAGTGTTACTCACAAATCAAGTAATCTATAGTCCTATATCTTATATTATTATAAAACTTTATACCTACCTTATACATTATTACGTTGATACATTTGTTTGCCAGTTTTGACTGCAGAATTGTCGTACCTATATCAAAGATGGCCATTTTGCGGCGCATGCATTGTGTTAATTGGAAGGCACATTCAAGCCAATAATATGTTTTACAAACGAGTTGACCTGATGACAACACAAGTGCATATAATAAGGTCCTTAAATATTTTAACTACCAACAGAAAAATGCCTCAACCAAAAATTTTATTGAACTTTGGTAAAACCAAGTTTATTGTTTTAACTCATAAGAATGTTAACCTTTCACTATCGGTATCCCAATTTAGTAATAACGGTAACCATTTCCGAATGAACTTCACTTAAAATAAACATCGTAATGAATGAATCAATAAACATGTTCATTCTTAAGGCTTACTTTACGAACCATTTCCATTTGCAAGAAAACTTGTGCGACATTTTGTCAAACTGTCACGATAATTTGCACAAGCGACGCCATTAACTTTTGCGAGTTATTATCAAGTAAACTGTTCTCTGAGATGGAAACACGGACTTACAATGTAATTTACAGCCTTTTTAGCTATGTTGTTAGTACAAAAGATATGTGAATTTTTCCAAAAAGAAAAAAATATACGTGCTGATTTGTAACATGCTTTTTGTAATACCATAATTTATTAGATAAACTTAGATGTTTCTTTATTATAATTTTATCTATAATATATTTTTAAATTAAATGCGGTTAAAATATATATTAAAAAGAAATTAAGTATGTGGTTATATTATATGAGAATAAGCATTACGATTCAATGTGGCATTGATATTAGTCTTCTGGCACTAAACCAAAAGATTGTGAAAACTCTATGACGCCCAGAGAGTTGAATTCTTAATTAAAAGTATTTATTTATTTTATATATATTAGTGAAAATATAATTAAATTTGCTAGACAAATGCATTGTTAATACAATAAATGTGTTAGATTGTATTTACAAGTAAATTTAGTAAGAAGATAGTACCGGCTTAAAGGTCGCTTGTTTAAGCCGCCGAACAGACTAAAATAACCCGCTGTGTTTTCCATCTATAGGTACTTAACTAACAACTTTTGCCCATCCAATTCTAAAGTCTTAAAGTATAATGCCATTTCCCATGCAAAAGCAATCACATCCAGCAATTATCATCCAGTCAATAATTTTAAGCAGTTGTACAATTTTACGGCTTTTATTTTACAGCTTATAGTAACATTCCGAACCATGTTATTTCCCTCCTTCATTAAATCGTCGAAGCTGTGCTCGTAAAAACGAATCGATACATTGTAATAGTAAAACAATTCCACAGTTCCATCTAAATGATAGAAATAGTACTAATTGTAAATATATTAGTTTTATTTTTATAAGAATAATGGAGGTAATAGCAGCTCTACTATAGAAACTAATACATTGTAATAGTAAAACAATTCCACAGTTCCATCTAAATGATAGAAATAGTACTAATTGTAAATATATTAGTTTTATTTTTATAAGAATAGTGGAGGTAATAGCAGCTCTACTATAGAAACTAATACATTGTAATAGTAAAACAATTCCACAGTTCCATCTAAATGGTAGAAATAGTACTAATTGTAAATATATTAGTTTTATTTTTATAAGAATAATGGAGGTAATAGCAGCTCTACTATAGAAACTAATACATTGTAATAGTAAAACAATTCCACAATCCCATCTAAATGATAGAAATAGTACTAATTATAAATATATTAGTTTTTTTTTTCATAAGAATAATGGAGGTACTAGCAGCTCTATTATAGAAACTAATTGCCTTATCGACCAATTAAATACAACCATCCACAGTCAAGCCACTATTAAAACGAGATAATTCTAACAGTGACTGTTATTTGTTTTATTTGCTCTGCTCAAAACATGACCAATATGTTTCTATTCTTATACTAAAATCGTAGACAGA
The DNA here is from genome assembly GCA_963564715.1 of Catocala sponsa. Classification (NCBI taxonomy): domain Eukaryota; kingdom Metazoa; phylum Arthropoda; class Insecta; order Lepidoptera; family Erebidae; genus Catocala; species Catocala sponsa. The sequence continues at coordinate 8,149,236 of OY751337.1, forward strand.
TTTTTTGTATGTGCTTTAGTGCAGACTAATCTGCACAATGGCTGAAGCAATTTGAATATGGTGTTTAGTGATGTACTGAGATAAGATTATAAGATTGTTGTTTGGTTTAATAAAATTTGTAAACAAATAAACTGTCAAAGTAAATTGAAATTAAACTACTATATACGGATTTTATCGCGTTATTTATTTGAAACTTTATTACAAAATTTTGAAAACTATTACACTACTATTACTATTAAACTTTACTCATTTTTAAGCTAATTAAATTATTGAAACTATTAAAACTATTTATACTATTACTATACTATTATACTATTTATATTTATGTTTACACTGTCACGACGTTTCGGTTGCTTTTCAGCAGCCATGGCCACTGGGGGACTAAGATGGTAATCAATGAATAACATTCGCGTAAACAGAAGACAATATTATGTCAAAGCAAATGTTAATACGCAAATATATAGCACAGCTAGCTTACAATGGACTATTAAAGTTTAGGGTTGGGCCTTACTCAGTTGCATACGTCAGTTTCGTGCGCCCAATTCGGACGTGGGAAAGTAATTGAAAAGGGCAAGATACAACTTAAGCTTATACTAAAATATTTAGAAATATTTGTACATGCAGATGTGTTAAGTGAAACTACCAGAAACATAAAAAAATTTACATGATTTTGCGTATTTAAAACAATGACACAGCAATCTTGGTTAGTTACTATACCATTAATAATTAGAAGCAATAACAATATATATTGACAAGTAATATATTGATAAATAATAACTTCCTGTTTTTAGCCGCACTTCACATATATCACGTTAAACGTGATAATTGTATGCAAACTACGCTATTTAGGTAAATCTCTAAGTGAAAGGTTACTTTTCCTTCTAACTACAAAACTGTTTCAGATATGAAGGAAATGATCTTGAATAGAACACAAAAACATATTTTCAGAAAATCTTACCAGTTTAGGATGACAGGTTAACTTATTATGTTTGTTTTTGGTATAATTAATAAATTATTTTGAGTTATATACATACATTATTAATTAATTATATTAAAAGATATATCAACAAGCAAGGGTTGAGTCCGTATTTTTTAATTTTTAACAAAGCTTGCAGTAGGATATTCCTTTCCTTCTTTGTTAAGGTTTTTCTAGGCGAATTTCTTCTATAGCTGACTTGCCGTTACTTGTCACTTCATAATATTTCACGTCTAATTTAGTTTCCATAAAAATAAAAAGCAAGACATACGTGCGAAGATAACAATGACTTTAATAGTAAAGAACAAAACCAAGAGTAATGTGCCATTGTTGCTCTGGAAAATTATTATGAGGAGTCAATATAGTACTCAATTACTTGACACTAGCAGAGGTGAGATAAATTTTTGTTTAACCAGCATGAGTTTTCATTGGATTATCTTTTTTATCCAGTATTCTTACTGGATAAAAAAGATAATCCAATGAAAATTTATGCTGTTCTTGCCTGTGACCAAGCAAAGTGACTTTTAAAATTGATATTTTATCTTTTCAAAACTAGCTATTTAGTGACTTTATATTATTTTATTGACATTACTTCTGGTAATTTCTTCTCAGAAATGACAAGAATTAATGTCACTGAAATATTGTTATACATACCTATTACAATTCTCTTTATAATAGGTATGTCATAACCAATAATATATATCTCGAACACGAGTTCGATAGAAGCCGCATAAGAAAGAATTGTAAGCTTTACAAATAAATAAGTATTTACAGCTATTGAAATGAATTAGCTCTAGCTAGTTGGTTAGTTGGGCGTGTACGTAGGCTCTCAATTGAGCTATTGTGCGTAGGTGACCGACTTGAATCACGGTAAACTATGATTGGATTGATAAAACGACTGGATGTACTCATGCACCTTTAACTTGAATTCAACGAAGTTGTGACATTAAAATAAGAACAAATGGAGATAGAGTTACACACGGTACGATAATTAAATGTATTCTTCTACCTATGTCATTCACGTAACGGGTATCAGACGAACACTTTTACTGCTAGACATAAATGTCCAAATCATTCTGACACACGTCAATAAGTGGGAATGAAATATAATTGATTGGCTTGCCCGTGCTTTGCTTCGGAACAGTACTTTTTTTCTGGATGATACGTATCCTATGTCCTTTTCTGTATACTTAAGAACGTGTATTCGAAATTGCATGATGATCGTTCGCATAGTTAAGACCTGAAATCGTTACAAACAAACTTAAATTCGCATTAAAAATATTAGTTAGGATTCATTCAATACCCTCTTTCCCCCTTCCCGCTCCTTCTCCTTCCCACTTCCTTTTTCTCCCAAAGGGTCGGCAACGCACAAGTGATGGTGTTGCAAGCATCCATAGCCTACGGTGACCACTTACCATCAGGTTAGTCAGGTCATGCTAGTTTGCCACCTTAGTCGTATAAAAAAAAACGTGTCAAAGACCCTCAAAAGATTTCCCTTAATCATACAACCACTAACTGTACTAATAAACAAACATTGACAGATCATAGCGGAACATTTAAATACAAAATTACGTTCGAAAAGCCAGTTTATTATCCTAATTAAAGCCTACACCATTAGCTCGAAAGATAACAAAGTGGATAGCTATAAACGGAGTGTGGCCCCGCACTTACGGCAGGTGTGAAAACCACTACATACACCGATAAAATCTGGACAGAAAGGAAAGCAAAGTCTCGGTAACAATTAGGCTCTAGTAGTACTTACTTTTAACAGCCTTGTCTTTCTTTAGTCGACATTGAACTCGAGCGGTTTCAGTATAATATACAGAGAAATTGAATTTTAGATTCGGTATTTAATAGTATAAGTAAGTATAACGTTATCGAATATCCTTTCTTATATAAGATATGCCAATGAAAAGTATCACACGAATGTCTAAATTACATACCTATAAAATTTGCTATTTACATTTTTCACTGTCATCAAAAATACTCATAGGTCTCATAAAAACTGAATTAGATTAAATTAGTGTTGTAATACTAAATGCGTGATACAATTTTAAGACTCGGTCTTCAGTATTTACGAGCTCTATGTAAATAGCAAAAACCAAAATGCGGATGACCAACCTTTTTACTACTACTACTTCTAATTTTAACTGGCAAACACATGTATACAAACAAACACACACGCACGCACAGACACAAACACACACACATACATAACAAACACAAAACCTTACTAATCAAAGACACCACTTGTAATAGATTAAACATCATACCTGGCTCATAGTACAGACTACGCTGAATTGTTTATATGCAAACACACACACATACATAACAAACACAAAACCTTACTAATCAAAGACACCACTTGTAATAGATTAAACATCATACCTGGCTCATAGTACAGACTACGCTGAATTGTTTATATGCAAACACACACACATACATAACAAACACAAAACCTTACTAATCAAAGACACCACTTGTAATAGATTAAACATCATACCTGGCTCATAGTACAGACTACGCTGAATTGTTTATATGCAAATTAAATAAATCCCGGTTGGAGGCCTGATGGCCTGAAATACAGGTTAACGCCTAGTTTAGGCACTAGTCTCCCACAATAAACGAATGCTATGTAACATGATATTGCGATGAGAAAAATAAATATATGTTTATGTTTTAATAAATCGTGTCCTTTTAAGCTTCAACCACACTAGTTTTACATCATTAGAATACCAATTAAAAAGCCTTAAAAAATCACTCTACAAAAGGTTTTTGGAGTACCTACTAACAAAAAAAAATTAAAATTCCGGAAAATGCTAGAAGTATTCCTAATGTCGACACCTCCTAGTTTAACTAACGGAACTAGCCAATGTGCTGACACCTAACATAACTACAGCATTCAGTATAATTCTGAAGAAATTGTTCAACTAAGCATGTCTTGCACTTGCACTAATAAAGTTTTATGCTGCAGAAAATGTCCACAATAATAAAACGCCGGAATAACATAAAGACTACCTTTATCGCCCGTTATCCTCATTACAAAAGGTAGAAAGATCAGCATGTCATTAGAGAAAACGCCTGTAACTGTACATTTTCAGTATGAAGGAAGTTTAAGTATACTTAAGAGTTCAATGGATCATTTATTTCTTTAAATAGAACAGCCCATGGTAATCGTACGATTACCAGGCGCCGAAAGCCCCTGCAGGTAGCCTGCGTGTGTATGCGCAGTAGCTTATGCATATAGCTTGCGCAAGTAGCTTGTGCATCTAACTTGTGCTGGTAACTTGTGCATGTAGCCCTTGTCAGCTTCAAACGTTGACTGCCACCGTTGTATATTATACTAGTGTTCACCCGCGGCTTCGCTCGCGTAAATGTAGGTTAGGTTATGTTTGCAACAGTTATTTTTTCGGGATGATAGGTACCCTATGTCCTATTCAGTACCCCTGACAAAGTGTATGCAAAATTTCATGTTGATCAGTTGAGTAGTTAAGGCATGAAAGCGTAACAAACAAAGAAACAAACAAACTCATTTTCGTATTAATAATATTAGTTGGGATTTAGTGCAGAATTGGCAATTGATAATTGAAAATTTTAGAGAACTTTTTCGACCTTCTATATTAGTAACTTTAATGGCCATATAATTTAATAACCATAACTCCACGTTCGAAATATTATAATGAAATACAATATTTTCATTATTAAATAAAAAAGCGACATTTTAATAATATTGCCGCTAAAAAATAAATTTCCAGTAATGAATGTATGATATATATATTACACTAGCTTTTGCCCGCAGCTTTGCTCGCGTTAATTTAGAATTTGACAATCAATTCGGGTCGTACTCTGCTTGTAATAATATAATTCAATCATGATTCGAAAGACACGTAGCGCCATCTATTTATCATAAGAACGTTATTGTTGTTTTCCTCGGGAGCAGTAATTTTTCAGGATGAAAGATAGCCTATGCCCATTTCTGTACACCTGACAACGTATATGCAAAATTTCAGGATGAGCGGTTCAGTGGTTTATCCGAGAATAGGTAACAAACAAACAAACTCATTTTCGCTTTTATAATATTAGTTAGGATTAGGATTAGGATTACAAAGTCTTTTTTCAATTATCACTAAATGTTGAGCTGCATTTATTCCAGCTCACGTGTTTACTTGTTTATGTACTTAGCTCGGACCGTGAACGTCCTCTCAAACCGGATTCATATTACTTTCGATAGTAAAACCTATGTGACAAGATTCATTGTCGAAGTATACCAACCGTTAACATTCCACGACGAAGCGTCATCCTAGTCATAAGATCTGCATATTCAACGAAATCCGTGGATAGGCAAATTTTGAGTCCGTTACACTTCCATCATTCCGATCACGCGTGGCCACTCTTATTGTTTGTTGCTCTCTAATCTTTTATTCATAGGAAACTGCAACTGCAGCCCCTACTGCATTCTGAACCTGTAAACTAGTAACCTTAGTGAAATCTGTTAACTGAACTAAGATGCACGCAAAGAAAGCCAACGAAGGCACTCAGCCAAGTTTTCAAAGGAATACGTTTATTAGAGAGAAAATTGTACACGAGATCGATACAGCGGATTCGTTACAAATTCCACGTTTACCATATTATATTCAAACATTTCTAAGATGACATCAGAACCTATATTCGAGTTATTTCAAATGAGCTGTGGTAAACAATTTCATTTAAACCACCACTCTTTTGTAAATAAACAAAATTTTAATAAAAAAGAAATCCGACTTCAAGGAAGAATATTCTAAAACTTGTAAAATGCACTAAAAGGTTAATATTTAGGTTAATATTCTTGTGTATAATTAAATTATTGTTATTAATGAAGTCGGTGTCAGCCAAGGTAGGTTTGTAACTAATTAAACATGATATGTCTTACTATAATCATAACATAACATTGGCATGCACAATTACACACATAGACGCAGCACGCGGCGCGGGCGGCTGACACCGACTCCAAAAATAACAATAATTTAATTATACACAAGAATATGCAATTATTTATTAACTTTTTAGTGCATTTTGCAAGTTTTAGAATATTCTTCCTTGAAGTCGGTTTTCTTTTTTGTTAAAATTTTGTTTATTTCTCGGTTTTTAGTGAACCTTGCCAAAAACGAGAACATCATCAATGTAGCCAAATACGCATTATTAAGGATAACTCGGAAACGAATGGTCAAATCTTGATTAAAATGAAATGGGACCACACGGGAAGCACCAGCTTTTAAATAAAAAAAAGAATCATCAAAATCGGTTCACCCAGTCGAAAGTAATGAGGTAACAAATATATAAAAAAATAATAATAAATACAGACGAATTGATAACCTCCTCCTTTTTTTGAAGTCGGTTAAACATATTTTATTCTGTCCTGAATATAGCCTATAATAACGTCAACTTAAGATATTAAATTTAAATCATATATTAAGTACTCTGCATAATTATAAAACTAGCTTTTATCTGCTGCTTCGCCTGAGAACAGTACTTATATTCTGTATGAAAGGTATGTCCTTGTCTGTACCCGTGATAACATGTATGTGAATTTTCATGGTGATCGGTAGATAAAGCGTGATAGCGTAATAAGCAAACAAACTAACTCAAATTCGCATTTATAATATTAACTTAAAGTTAGGATTAACTTATTAGTCATCACACGTTACAACAGTCAATCGACTAGTCTAATCGAAGTACCTATTCGGAAATAAATTTTACACTTCAGCTAAAATCTTCCGCTAACATCCGGTGGAAATTATAATTATCTCATTTGATGTTAGAAGAAACTAATCGATCACGGAGAAGCAGTCAATTTGCCACGATTAGCTAGCAGGAAACTACTGGTATTCTAAACGGTGCCGGTGGATAATTAGTCGAAGTCTCGTAGATAATTGAGGCGGTTGGTGTACGTGTGGTATACAATGGGTCATATGCGGGGTTCACACGGCTTTCTCAAACCATTACATGTTGGCAGGACGTGTAGGAATGGACGGCTGACGGGTAGACGCAAGTGGCCTCAGGGTTGGCCAAGTAACTGCATATCTTATGCATCAGGATTTATTTGATTGGGTTACGATACTGTAATTTATCTCTTAAGTAGTTGTGGCTGTAATTTTGTTAAGATATATTAGATGTAATGTGTGTGTATTTATTGATAAGTAAATTATTAGAAGGATTGGATAAAATACGTTTATTCTTAAAGCATCATGCATGCTATAAGAATAAATCTATTTTATCTTATCCGATAGAGAGATAGAGACAGGCACCCATGTATACCCAGGATTTTACAATCGATCATTGCACATGCTATTCAAGAGTTCGTTGTATAGTTTTTATTTTCTAAGAAATTACTTTTTAAATTTTGATGATTTATTATTAATTATTTATATTTTTACTAGCTTTTGCCCGCGGCTTCGCTCGCGTTAATTTAGAATTTGACAATCAATTCGGGTTGTACTTTGCTTGTAATAATATAATTCAATCATGATTCGAAAGAAACGTGGCGCAATCTATTATCATAAGAACGTTTTTGTTGTTTTCCTCGGGAACAGTAATTTTTTTAGGGATGAAAGGTAGCCTATGTCCGTTTTTGTACACCTGACAACGTATATTCAAAATTTCAGAATGATCGGTTCAGTGGTTTGGGCATAAAAACGTAACAAACAAACAAACTCATTTTCGCTTTTATAATATTAGTTAGGATTCAGTATTTTAAATAAGTATATCTAATCGATGAGTATTAAATAAGTGGATTACTTATTATTAAAGCATCTACATAGGTAGTCTACGCAAATATTGAAGTAACGGACACCTAAACTTTAAAAATCGATGAATATTTTTCTCATAGCATATTTTTCTGTAATCATAGCAAAAAGCATTAAAAAGCAAAGCAAGCAATTGAACCACAAATATCAATAAATTCCTTTACGCAATACTAAAGCAAAATACAAAACACTGCAACTGCAAACCACTATTAAAAAGAAATTACCAACGATATGATTTATATCAATAACAAAATTATTAATTAAAATCATTTCTGCACTGCTATTAACCATCAAGATCATACAGCCTTCATTCATAGCCATAACTCCGGTAATTATCTACTCGTCGGCATTGACTTACGTACACATCTTGACCGGTGACCCGCGTCACTTCAAATGTGTTCGGTTATTAATTCACTTTCTTATCTGATTCATCATCTTATTCCTTATTAATTACTTTGAACATTTGCTGATATTTTACTTGCATATTCGGTGTTGCTATTTGTGCAGTTCGGTCTTTGTATATTGATAATTGATCAGATTGGAGAATCATTTCGTATGATTTTCAGTTAATATTTATCCTGTTTCTTTGGTTAATGTATGTGGTATTCGTGATCTAAAAGGTCAAATGACTATACAGTCTTGGTAGTGTGTAAACAATTAATACGTATTGTTCATACTATATGCTAGATACCATATTATTTACACAAATAAGGCTCTCTTGTTACTACAGAGAGACTCTGATGACTGCCTGTTCCAGGCAGATACCTACTATTTTTTTATGAATCGTTACACACATATTCTGCTTCTAAATATATGACAGATTTAAAAGAATATATTTTATGCCTATATAAGGCACGGCATATTAATTGATTATAACTTAAACTATCAGTCTATTAGACAATTCAAGGCACTTTTATACGTAAGGTGATAAACTAGCTCGACTCTTCGATTTTAAGCTGTCACCGTAGCAAATGATCGCCGGTAATACCAGAACTATCACCACTTACCAAGCGAAACGCAGAAACAGTGTTATTAGTTTTAGGCTTATTTTCGGTAAGTATCATTCATACCTGGATGGTCCACTTATACCATCACCAAATAATTGTCAACGACCACTTCTTCTACTTGTCAAAAGTAATAGATTTTTCCCGCTACGTCTATAATAAAATGACCCCGCAATTTCCTTAGCTTATGGTATAAAATAAACATCTCTTATTGTATGTGTTACAAGCACAAATCAACTTCGAAGTCCATAGAGGCAGGTGCAATTTCTTCTAGACTCGCCGTAGGCTTTCCTTTGTTCGAACTCACGGTATATTTCACATTAAAGCAAGCGGTAGCCCTACTCAACATGTTTGGCATTGAGATAAGTACCGCCAGTAGATGCAACTTCTCTGTTGCAGCCAATACAACCTCATTACACAGTATTACGTCTTATCGCGACGGCAATCCGTTATCAAATTCTATTGTTTGCCTTTAGTTTTGAGGAGGATGAAATTGTTTTGTTTTTTGTTAGTAATTGTTTGGATAAATGACGACAGGTAAGGAATGTTTTGTTTTTGTTCTTGTCGGAATGTTTATCTGATTGTGGATTGTATACATATGTATATGACAATGTGAGTCAAACTTAGTTGATATGATAGATCAATGATATATTTAAAAATATGTTCTATATAACTTTAATTGGCTAATGAATAAAGAGGTCATATTGCTGTTACCAGAGCGGCAAGTATTGTAGATTGATCTCCATATAGGACAAATATTTTCACATAAAACCAAACAAAAACGGATACAAAAACACTTAGACTCGATACAACTGTATGTTCTTTGTGTCTTTTAAATTAAAGTCAAAGTGCGAGAATTTCAAAGTGTTGGACTTGACTCTTTATATACAAAAACGGATACAAAAACACTTAGACTCGATACAACTGTATGTTCTTTGTGTCTTTTAAATTAAAGTCAAAGTGCGATAATTGCAAAGTGTTGGACTTGACTCTTTATATATAAGACTAGATCTTTCAGAAGCTTCAGTTGCTTCAATGCACATTATGTCAATATATTTTTCGGCCTCGATGGCGTAGTGGTTAATGTAACCGACTGCCACGCCTGAGGTCGCGGAATGTTTTTCTTGGTCTGGGTGTTTCTATGTATAATATATTATGTATGTATTTACAAACAAAAAGTATATATGTGTGTTTATCCATTGTCTAGTACCCATAGTACAAGCTCTGCTTAGTTTGGGCTAGATGGTATTGTGTATGTGATAGAATATTATTATATTATTATTATAATATCATTTAATATATTATTTTCTGTACCTCTGACAACGTGTATGCGAATTTCATGACGATCGGTTAAGTAGTTAAGACATGAAAGCGTAACAAACAAACTCACATTCGCATTTATAATATTAAGTAAAGAAGTATGGATCCAGCATCTGCCTGCAGTCTTTCGCAGATCGTCATCCCACCTCGTCGGAGGCAAAATGCAAAATGAGTGGCAAGCTGAAGACAGGGCGCTATGGCGCTCTTTGGGCTCCCCCAGGCATAGCCCTCCGGCTATGTCCAGCAGTGGACTATTATAGCCTGATGATGATGATGATGATGATGAAGTATGGTTACTAGCTGTCCCTCGCGGTTTAACCCACGTATATGATTACTGCTTCGCTCCTGTGGCTCATAGCGTGATGTTATATAGCCTACGTTACATCTAGATAAAGTAGCTCTCAAATGGTCATGGCCCCATGGTTTCTGAGTTTATTCATTACAACATTTTGCCCGCAGCTTCGCTCGCGTAAATGCACGTTAGATTAGGTTAGGTTATGTTAGCAGCAGTACTTTTGAAAGGTACCCTATGTCTTTTTCTGTTCCTCTGATAGCGTGTATAGGAAATTTCATGGTGGACGGTCGAGTAGTTGAGGCGGGAAAACGTAACAAACAAACAAACTCACATTCGCATTTATAATATTAGTTAGGATAATCAAATTTTCTCTTTATAATATAAGTAAGATTGATATCAACATTTATTTTATTAAACGCATTTGTTGTTTCACGTTGAAGATTATAATCTTGTCTTAGTAAGATTTTATACTCTACAAAATCTAAAATCATCACTGCAGCTGTCAATAATACTGACGCTACTGTATGTACTGTTAAGATATTACTTAGTCATTACTTTCTTTTGAAAGTGAAGTTTTACATGATGTCATGGCTACTTCACGACGAAGAAAATATTAGTCATCTGCCATTTTATCTGTTATTTATATCTTAATCTTAGTTACATTCATTTGCCTCAAATATATTTTGATCCTTACCGACTGTGGAACTGTAAAACATTCCAAACATTTTTAGAAGCAGCCGGTTTTAAATGTTGGTTGTCGTATTAAACATTTGTAATGATATTTATCTTTGCTAGATTTTGCCTGCGTCTTCGCTCGCGTTAATTTAGAAAACAACAAACAATCAATTCGGGTTGTACTCTGCTTGTAATAATATAATTCAATCATGATTCGAAAGACACGTGGCGCCATCTATTATCATAAGAACGTTATTGTTGTTTTCCTCTGGAACAGTAATTTTTTCGGGATGAAAGGTAGCCTATGTCCGTTTCTGTACACTTGACAACGTATATGCAAAATTTCAGGATGATTGGTATAGGGGTTTAGGCGAGAAAAGGTAACAAACAAGCAAACAAACAAACTCATTTTCGCTTTTATAATATTAGTTAGGATTGCAAGCGACAGCACTGGGAATAAATCCTGTGTAGCTCAACCAATCATTCCGTTTATTTATTTAGCACAACCACATCATATGTATTTATACATTTATAGGAAACATTACATAGTATTGCATCTGATACATATGACAGTTACGGTATGCATAACATTGGCTATAATAAGGTAGTTACTTATTTTCTAACTTATATCTACTAGTCATTCAAATAACAACAATTAAATTCGAAATGTGTGGAGAATTAATCTAGGGAGAATAGTTTTAACAATTTAGTCTTATTCCGTTGTCGGTATGTGTCTAAGGTTCCCCTTTAGACTCATACAAACAACGGACATAAAGAACATTCAGACTCGAAACAATTATAAGTTGATAACAGAATTTTTTGTACCATTTGGTGATCGAACCCATAACACTAAAGCAGTGAGACATAAATCTCTACACCATCCGTGCAGTCCAATTGCTATAGCTTGGAATGTATCAGGGTGCAATTGTATCTGTATAGAGATCAACTTTTATTTTAATTGGTTAATGTTATGATGATTTGTCGGCCTCGATGGCGTAGTGGTTAGTGTAACCGACTGCCACGCCTGAGGTCGCGGGTTCGATTCCCGCACAAGTCAAATACTTGTGTGCATGAACATGGATGTTTGCCTTGGTCTGGCTGTTTCTATGTATAATAAGTATGTATTTACAAGAAAAAGTATATATGTATGTTTATCCATTGTCTAGTACCCATAATACAAGCTCTGCGTAGTTTGGGCTAGATGGTGTTGTGTGTATGTGGTAGAATATTATTATTATTTAACCATGCTTTTATTTTATCTTTATTTGTGTATTCATTCGCATCCTTTTTTAGTGTTCAAGCTATCTCCATACTAAATTTCATCAAAATCAACAGCAGCAGTTACGAGCTTTTACCGTGAACAGATTACAAAATGTAATTTACGTGGCTATTTATTAGTATTAGTATGGATCGTAATTTTGTAGTACCTTTGATGTAGTAAAGTTAATATAAGCGACTTTCATATAATGGATCTTTATGCTACTTTGAGATTGTGCAACAGGCCCTAAGGCCTTTATAATTACCAGATAAACTTTAAAAAAGGCTTTTATGCAAGCAATCCTTAGGTAAGCTATCTTATAAAAAGACAGCTTCAACCTTTTGAATCGTATCGATACACCAGTGTTCAGACAAATTAGGTTTTAATTATATCTGGTATACCGAGAATTGACAGGTTAATTAGCTAGACTTAAAGGTAAGACGTATATAATATTTAAAATTAACAGCAACAGCAAATCAAATAATTTATATACCAATCATTCAACCCGTTATATCTTCATAACCCTTAAATATAATATACTGCACCTTCACAGTTTAATGCTAGCATTAACTCTCAAGAAACGAATAGCTAATTATTTATTATTACAGCTAAGTACTATCGACGTGTAGTATTTTCATAGTGATTAATAGATAGTCTTCCAACACGTTGTAAACTTTACGGTTGAATCGTAATAACTCATACTAACATGATTTATAATAATCGTGGATTAGGTGCGGTGGTTGATTTTTCATTTGGATGTTGTTTGATACCTGTTTGTGAGTTATGTTGAATTACGATGAGTTACTTGGTAAGTTTAGATATGTGGTATATTTGTGAGTTACTTGGTAAGTTTGGATGTGAGTTATATTAAACGAATTGTGGGTGTTGAAAGTTGAAGGGTCTATGCATATTAGGGGTATCATCAGCCCATCTCAATCCACCGTGGTATAAGAGGTCGCCTCGCTACAGTCAGTATGCCAAGTGTTACGGGTTCGACCCTACACAGGATCTTTATGTTAGTAATGCCTAATTATCTCGGTCAGATATGGGACAATTAATTCTATTTGTATCCGTTAGATCAATATATGTTAGGTTCCCCGCGATGCAGAAGTTATTCCTACTGCAGAGTTAGCATTCTTATAAGGACCATTTAAGGTACAGATTTTAATTTATATTATTGTTTTTGTCCCATTTTAAAAAATAAATAATACATACATACATACATAGAATCACGCCTGTTTCCAGGAGGGGTAGGCAGAGACTACGGATTGCCATTTGCTACGATCCTGACACACTTCTCTGGCTTCATTCATTTTCATAATTTTTTTTTCTTTTATACAACTAAGGTGGCAAGCAAGCATACGGCACACCTGATGGTAAGTGGTCACCGTAACCTATGGACGCCTGCAACATCAGAGGCATCACTTGCGCGTTGCCGGCCCTTTAGGAATGGACGTGGGAAGGAAAGGGAGCGGAATGGGGGAAAGGGGGTGATTGGGCCTCCGGTACTCTCACTCACCGAACGAAACACGACAGTAGGACTACTGCTATTCCACGTCGATATTCTGTGAGAGGATATTCCTTCCCCGGTCGAGCCGGCCCATTCATGCTGAAATCAGCGAGGCTCTACTACTCAAAAATTCCTCATACACGCCCGTCGGTTCATAATAAATAAGATACTATAATGTAAATAATAAGATACTATAATGCGCATATCAAGCTTAACTTAGAAATAAACTTTATATTTTAATACCAGTCAAATAAATTCAATGTTTCTACTCGTACAGAAGTGAGAATTTTTTTGTTATTAAGTAGGTATACATAATAGGCATACATACAAGAGCATTCAGAATAGATCGTTAATTTGAATAAACTGTATACCAATGTTCAAGTTTAATTGGTTGCAATCGTTAACTATTAAAAACTTGGTGCTTTTTACCACATGCCATAACGTTTTGATGAAATGCAATACCGCAAGTATAACACATATAACAGCTTTAGATTATTAAGACAAAGCTGAAATATTTTATACAGTTAAACCTGTTTAGTATTTTTCAAACTTTATACAAACCGTAAATAGCTATAATAAATTCTAATATAAGCAAGCCAATAAATATACCTAGGTAGTATATTATGTTAAATCAAATTAAAAAGAAGGAAGAAGAAAGAAATAAAGAAAAATAATTTGTTCAGAAAGGTAACAAAACATGTATTGCTAAAAAGGTTACCAGCTCAGAGTGTTGTAGGCATCAAGACCCAGGGCTGGTTTTCAACTAGCACCCTGCAGTGCCACACGGATGGAAGGCATACGATATATCTATATCTATACAAATAAATAAAATTGAAATGTCAAAATAACAGCTTTTTATCTAATGCATATGAAAGTATATAAGGTGAGCAGCGATAGCTCAATGGGGAGACCAACAGACTGCAATGCAGAGGGTCTCGGGTTCGAACCCACGTCACGCACCTCTGAATTTCGGAAGTTATATGACTTTTCGAAATTATGTGCGTATTGATTGACAATTATCGCCTGCTCCGTGCCTCGGAGAGCACGTTAAGCCGTCGGTCCCGGCTGCCATTAACATATATGGCAGTCGTTATTGGGAGAGTGTCGTCACAAAAGATCCCACTGGGTCGAAGTGTCGCCGGTCTGCACTGACTGGCCCCCACATAAGATAAGATAAGATAAGTATATAAGGTACATATGCGAAAACATCTATTTTAAAATGTTTTGTCTGTCTGTCTGTTTGTTCCAGCTAATCTCCGAAACGGCTGAACCGATTGTGACGGGTCTTTCACTGGCGGATAGCTGATGTTATAAGGAGTATCTTAGGTTACTTTGATTTTAGAAAAAAGTAGGGATCCGCGGAGACAAACACTTTTTAGTTAAAATCTACGCGGACGAATTCGCAGGTAACAGCTAGTAACTAATGTAATAGATGGAGAATAATAAATAGTTATTAATACTTCTTACTGAAGAGTTTTACGCATACCTACTTCGAAAAAACTACACTACAAGACAATAAGACGACCACCATCTTAGTTTTCACGTGACCATGGTTGCTAAAAAATAACCGAAACGTCGGTGATTGTGTAAATATAAATGATTAAAAAGTTTAAATTGTGTTTTTATAGCCAATCGCGATAAAATCCGTATATACTAGTTTAATTTCAACAAGTTTTTTTTTTACTACTCACTAAGCATTTAATCTAATCTAGGCACAAATAAATTATTTAAATTTATTAGTGACTAGCTTAGATAATAGATTAAATGATTATCACTCTCGGTTTGGCAAATTGTGTGCATTAGTATTATTCCGTTATTGCACGGCAGGGAAACACTAAAAATATAAAATACTAGCTTTTGCCCGCGGCTTCGCTCGCGTTAATTTAGAATTTGACAATCAATTCGGGTTGTACTCTGCTTGTAATAATAAATATAATTCAATCATGATTCGAAAGACACGTGGCGCCATCTATTATCGTAAGAACGCTATTGTTGTTTTCCTCGGGAACAGTAATTTTTTCGGGATGAAAGGTTTTCTGTACACATGACAATGTATATGCAAAATTTCAGAATGATCGGTTCAGTGGTTTAGGCGTGAAAAGGTAACGAACAAACAAACTCATATTAGCTTTTATAATATTCGTTAGGAAGTTAGGATAGTTAGGATATACTACTCGGCTGTTTAATAAGAATAAACACAAATCAAAAATATTATATGATAAAATAAGCGAAAGGCTAAGACATAGATCAAAAGGAAAATTAAGTCCGGTAATAACAGTTTAGATTGATGGTATGAGTTTGATCAACCTAGATGTCAAAAATGACGATTTTTGTTCGAATAGTGGTTGCTAAGTTTTGAACTCTTAGATTTTAAGTTTAGCGGTCTTCTTTCAATTCCTAGAATGCCAGGCATAACTAAAGAACAATAGAGTGTGGACGCCGGCGGGCCGCTGCAGCTAAAGACGTTAACATATTAAGCGCCATTGAGCTGGTGAGTAAATATTTTACGATGAACTCTGTTTATTTAATCAATTCAAATTAAAGAGAATTATCATAAATATTGTAAATTAAAACATATAATAGAATACTATTTCATACTTTAGTGTATAATAAAATTTTATGTAATGGCACCGCTACAAAACGATCAATTTTCATTCGTCGTAACTTTTTAATATCAATATTATTATACTTCTGAAATAATAATACAATATATCACAAGTTTTATAAATTACCTTATTAGTCTAGAAAAGATAACAGTAGAACGTTTGACTAATTTAAAATATTAAGTTTCAATACAAATTAGTTAAAATAATCTAATCTGTATTGAAACTTAATACTTAATTGAAATTCAGAAAAAAATATTGTGGACCTCCAAGCGAGAGTTCGTGGGTTCAATTACGATCCCATATTAGCTTAGTTAAATATGTGAATAAGAGAACTAGTAATGCACAAACTGAATTTAAATAAAATCAACGGGTTGCACTCCGGGAGTGCCGGCAGAAGGGAAAACTTGAATATTAACGTTGTGCATTTGTTATACATATTTTGGAATGGTTAGGGAATCATTTTGCACGAATTGCTTTAATTACCAGTATAAAAGTACTATCATTTATGTGGTAAAATACAATATTCATTTATTGCGCTATCGCACACAAACATGACAATTTTCCCTCCGTCTTACGAATTTTCGATCAGGTCACGTGTCCTGACGCGAGTTTAACATTTTTTACCCATCACAAAAAAAGTGCACAACGCCGCTAAAGAAGTTTTCAATTCAAAAAGGGTCGTGAACCTAGATATACTTTCGCACTTCTACGATTTAAGAAATCGGCTGTTTGATACAACTTATAATGTTTTCTTTTTTCAAAAGACCACTCTCGCACTAGCAGTAATTCCTGTGTCGGGGGATTATACAAACATTCAAACAACGGACACAAAGAATACCTAAACTTGGAACAACTATTTGTGGATCACACCATTTTTTTGTCCCGTTTGGGATCGAACCCACAACATTCGGCGTGGCGGCAGTGGCGAGACAGCCGCTTAAACGACTACACCATCCGTGCAGTCAAAATTAATATGTTTATACTAGGTTATACAGCAAAACAAACGTACTGCTTTTAGTTTTGATGTAAGTATCTTTATATAAATAAATCTTATGTGCGTGTGTTTGTGATTAAACTCCTCCTAAACAGCAGGACTAATTTTGATGAAATTTCTTGTGTGTGTTCATGTGGATTTGAGAATGGTTTGGAATTGTTTTTTCTTTTTTTTTCGTGTGTACATGACGACGTCTGTCGGGACAGCTAGTTTAGTAAATTAATTAATATAATGTGAACACTGAACACTCGCCTGCAATATATTTTCGAACCAAATCAACAAACCGCTTCATGAAACCGTAAGAATTTAAACTCAGTGTATGTAAGATATCTTCAAACGGAGGATTTAATTCGATTGATACTGTTACATAGTTACCTAGAAGTAAAACCGTTGGATGGTAACGTCAGAAAAATAATACTGAAAATATATTTTAATGGTTGGGAAAAAAATATCTACATTTAAATATCAAGCGTTATAAACTTGATTATTCAATATAGGGTTACCCCTAAATACCGGTGACTTAAAGATAACGTATGGCTGTCATTCGTAAAAAGAAAGAAGCACACAGTTGATATCGAAACTCCCTATCTAACACTAAAAGTAAGAAAAGGATAAACATATCAATTGAAAATTAATTGAGCCGCGCTTTTACTTCTGCGAACAGTACTAACTCTATCCGTATGTTTTTACTAACTTGGTCCAGTTGGCGTGCGATATGTGCGCTATGTATGCCACCGGACGCGCATGCGCTGACACCACGTCAAATGGAGCGGACACTGCAGAAAGCTACCCAACCAAATGTGAAAGTCATGACTTTGCAAGCTTCGTACCAGTTGTTGGATTTACTGTATATAGCCGGTTTATAATGTCGACCTCGCCAAGGACGGCGTTTCAATTCTGCTTACTCAATGGTCTACTAGGTCGGGTTTTTGTTGTAAACGGACACTTGATACTATTTGAATTTAAAAAACCAGAATAGAACATGAATTTAAATTCTAAAAAACACAATGTACCCTAATTATTCAAAATTATGATGTCGCCAAAGTTCTGCCATGACAACCGGTTGTTCTTTTGCTGAATATATTCTAACCCGCCTCTTACCTAAGGTCATCAAACTCAGACTCAAAATTATTTATTTATTTAGCTCACAATAAAGATAAGCTTTTATTGTTTGGCATAAATAATTTAGTTTTCGTTATTTGTCTTTTTATCTTCCCACTATTAGGTCACGGCGCAGTGATAATCGCGAGGCGAAAACATTAACCACTATGCCATCGTTGCAGTCAACAGTCTTTGATGCGTTGGTAGACGCTTGCAATTTCGCTTAGGGTCGATCGCGAAGTCCCAGCTTGGGTTTTAAGATCGGAATTATAATCATTCTTAAAATAAGTCCGGAAGACGGCAATTGGTCTGCTCTGTTTTACTAGTACCTAAAGCATTAAGTGATTGAGATGTATATGATAGGCATGCTTTATGCATATGTAAAATACGCGCAAACGGCCAGCTGCATTCCAAACACACATAAACCAATTTTGAAACAATTACACACTCCAATAAAAATCAATCAATCAGAATCAAACACTATAAAATATATTACTTCTATATCATTTTGAATTTGTTCCAATCTTGCTTTTATTATCGCATTTTATTTAAAGTATTTCTTTCTCACGTTTCTAAAAGAAAATGAAAGCGTATGATGTGTAATATCGACATATTTTAAACGCGATTTGGTCGAGTCACTTGAATACTTTTACTGCTATGTGAGCCGTAAACCATTGTAACAAACTTTAGATAGCAATATTAAAAGTTAACGAAGCAAAAAAAAAAAGCGGTATTATCTATTACAATATAAGTTAGTCTGTACAGTTTGTGTACCCACTACATATGTAGGTGTATGGTTAGACAAGAGTATACTAAATATAATACTACGGAGTAGTAGAGCATCGCTGATTTCAGCATGAATGGGCCGGCGCGACCGGGGAAGGAGTAAGTACTACCCTCTCACAGAATATCGACGTGAAATAGCAGTATTCCTACTGTTGTGTTTCGTTCGGTGAGTGAGAGTGCCGGAGACCCAATCACACTCTTTCCACCTTCCCGCTCCTTCTCAATTTCTTTCCTAAAGGGTCGCCAACGCGCAAGTGATGCCTCTAGCGTTGCAGGCGTCTATAGGTTACGGTGACCATTTACCATCAGGTGGACCGTACGCATGTTTGCCACCTTAGTGGTATAAAAAAAATACTGCACCCACACTTTGCTAGCTATAACTTTTAGGTAACACGTCAAAGGCAAGCCTATGGCCGTTTACCGAGCAGAGTTTCGGACTCCGTGTTACTATTCAGCTTTTTTTACCAATAATTCTTCGACTAACCCGAGAATCTAATTTGACATTTCATGCATAGTAGCCGCTACGCCACCAAGTCAGTGATTGTAACCTATCCCATTCTAATACAGGTGACGATGGAGATATTACATTTCTTCGACATAATTCCCGCAGTGCCCAGAAAACAATCAACAACAATCCTCCAGTTACCGCCTATCGTCAGGTGGGCTGCTAACTCGTCTGCTACTAAATGTAACGAAGTACTGTACCAATATCATTAGCACTCGCTAAAAAGCATAGCATATTCATTTAAAAGCTTAGCGCGTGCGTTTCCATGTAAACCGTGAGCAGTTTAGCGCAGTTGTAAACATTGTTATCACTTCATATATCATTATAGCCTAAGAGACAAGCAATATAGTGGTATCATAAAAGATATCAGAAAGCAAAATAAAAGGGAAAGTACCTTTCCTTTGGTGTACAATTGCAAAAGCTACGTACTATGAACTTGTCGGCCTCGATGGCGTAGTGGTTAGTGTAACCGACTGCCACGCCTGAGGTCGCGGGTTCGATTCCCGCACAAGTCAAACATTTGTGTGCATGAACATGGATGTTTGTCTTGGTCTGGGTGTTTCTATGTATAATTTGTATGTATTTATAAAAAAAAACGTAGTATATGTATGTTTATCCATTGTCTAGTACCCATAGTACAAGCTCTGCTTAGTTTGGGCTAGATGGTGTTGTGTGTATGTGGTAGAATATTATATTATATGTTTTGTAAGCATGCAAACAACGCACACAAAGAACACCTAGACTCAGAAGAATAATTTGCAGATCCCACAGGTGCTTGTGTCGTGTGGGATTCCAAACTACAATACTCGGTGTAGTGACAGTAGCGAGACGAAAACTCACCCGTTGTAAGTGACGTGAACATTGGTGCCAATTCTGTTGTCACAAAATTCTCTAAACTTAACTAAAAATCACTAAAATTTAATTTAGTCCTGTCAAATGACATTTCGTATTCTGAAATCGTTAAAAGTGACAGGACTAAACAAAATTTTAGTGATTTTGACGTGACTACGTCTAATAAATCGATGAACGCTGGCTGCACGCACGAAAAAGGATGACTCATTATCCCGTTACGCTCATTGTCCCGTTACGCTCATTGTCCCGTTACGCTCATTGTAACGTTACGATCGGAGCGAGAGCGCTACACGAGCAAGCGAATGGCACGTTATGACGTTGTCACGTTAAACTATCGTCCGTAAACCGACTTTACAGACAACCAATTTTTTTTAGTTAAGTTTAGAGAAATTTGTGACAATAGAATTGGCACCACTATGTGTATATATTATTATACTTTAAGGTTATTTCATTCATGTTGGTTCAAAGCATTTCACTGGAAGCCACGTAAAGCCAAACTTGCGGTTACAGATTTCTATTATAATATGTCTAGACAGGCAAATATAAACTATAAAGTCATGGTGAAATCTAGTAGCAATTTTATTAACGTGAGTTTTTAATATTAATTGAAACGTGATTCTATATATGTGCAGTTATAAAATTAGGATAGGATAAAATGTTTATGAAATCGGCAATTCGAATACTAACAATAATTGTGAAAGTCATGCATTAATTAATTGAGAATTTATCTGTGGCCAAAATTCAAGTATGGTATATTAAGATTTATATTGTAAGCATTTCCCACGTTAAGCTAGAATGTTAATGTACTGCTGATTGTGTAGTTTATAACTAAGAAGGAGCGAAGTTAAATACAGAGGCATTTCGATTTCTGACGTAGGATCATAAAAAGATTAGTAGATAAAGAAATAAGATGGTTTGTATTGCCAAGCCCTGCTTCACAAACGCTTTGTCTTTTAGCTCGTTTATAATTTGTCATTATAATGTAGGTAATTTTGTTATTAATTGTCTTCTAAGATTTACATGCGTTCATTTTAGAACTTATATCTAATCAATTAGGACCTTGCTTCAAATCTAATCATTTGACGTCCTAGTTAGCGTGTCACCAAATCAAATCTGATTATAAATTAATATTTTTAAAGCAATCCAAATCCACGTTGATATAAATCCTTAATGCGACCATCAAGAAAAGAAAAATCAATAAAAATAAGCCGCAAAGAGTTCCACTGCTTAAAAAACCATCCGCTGATATCCGTAGTCAACTCCAACAATATACGCAATAAAAGGCAATAAAACGCAAAGCTGGGAATATTACTTTACAAAATCGACCCGCAGTTTAAGTAAACAATTGTCAATTGATCAATAAGTTAAAACAAAGTGGCTGGCTCAATACATTTGTTCTCAAACGTGACCGCAAAGAATAGTCCTGCTGCGAATAGTAAAATACAATTGCAATTCACTTCAGCCTGTCTTAGTCGATTGCTGTTTATGTGAGAGACGGACGAAATGCAACTCTCACACTAGTTAAGGGGTTAAGTTCGAAAGAGAAAAGATTTAAGATTATAAAAGCCGCGTGGCCTAGTGAGAGACCGTTGGATTGCCATGCAGAGATCTCGAGTTCTATCCCAAACCTCTGACGTTTTGAAGTTATGTGCAAATTAAATATGTAGTTAATAATCCTTCACTTTAACGGTGAAGGAAAACATCTTGCGAAAACCTACATGTCTGAAAGATTTCCATAATGTTCTCGAAAGTGTGAAATCTGGCAGATTTCTGGCAGGTCTTTTTTTAAAGGCGACTCCTGTACTAGTAATAATTCCCGTGTCAAGGGGGACTTCATAAACATTCAAACAACGGCCACAAACTACACCCTGACTCGTAACAATCATTTGTTGATCACACAAATTTTTGTCCCGTGTGGAATTTGAACCCACAACACTTAGCGAGGTGTGGTGACTACTTAAACTACTACACCATCCGTGCAGTCAAATTGATTTCATCTTAGTGTAGTAGTAATTTCTTGTAGAAGAAGTTTATTTTAGTGACCGCGCTAGTAGTTGACACACACACATACTATGTAAGTGCACGTACATGGTTGTGTGAGTACAAAGTGTCATCTACGTGATTTGTCGTCTTCCCGATTTCATATTATATTCAGTCCGTTTCAATCGTTTGTTAAGATAACACGTAATAGGGAAAATAATTATAAGTGAATATTGTGGCCTTGAAATACATATAAATTTCGATATAGTTCCTCTTTTATTTATCTCTTGATAATCGGACTCAAATGGACAATTTCATATACAACTGGACAATTTCCTAAAAGAATATTGACTTTATCTGTTAGCTTGTCCATAATAATCAGTACTATTTAGATTTAATAGTAATGTACATTTGCAGAAGCTATGGTTAAACATCGCCTATAAAATTATACGCGTTGCTATTCTACAGGATTATTCAAAGTTTATCACCATAAACATGGAGCTGAATTACCAGCTCTTAAACAGTATATTTGTATACCAACTATATGATATAACGAAACAGAGTGCCTAGTGCGAGTTTGTTTTACGTTAACGCGATCGACACGTTTATGACGTTCGGCGCTCTGATTAACCCTAACCAAACTGCGCCGAGCGAAATGTGCCAAAACAGGTGATCACAGTTAAGTGAATAAAATCAACACTATTTGTTTAATACAAATATAAAATATACATTTACCAATGAATGTGTTTACAATTACTCTGTGTAAAAAACTTAAAATAATTAATATTTTCGCATACAAAATTACGTAAATTTGCACGAAAAATGCAAAACCGTAAGCTAGCGTTACGTGATTTTTAGATTATAACAGTAGAAATCTATCCTATTTTATAGCTTAAAGGAAACATAAATAGTTATATTACAATTTGTCGGTGCCAAATATTTAAGTTATTGGTTGACAATAAAGATACATATTTATCAAAAAAGCACTTCAAATCCTCCATACAATTTTACGCTCGGCGCAGTCTTAACCAATCGGAGAGAGATACTACTGTTGTAAGCCATGGTTATAGTTTATTTAGAGCATTTGCTACAAACACAGCAGTATTATAATCTATTGCAATTGTTATAAAAACGATTACAGTCGATTCTCCTACTATGCATAAACGTTTGCCTAGCCCATAAAAGAAGAAAATAAAAGCAATACCTGAACGATTCTTGTAAAGAGTCGTATGATAAACAGTAAAAATGTTATCACATTATATGAAAGCATTTTTTGTTACGTTTTCCAAACCATACATAAGCGGTCTAAACCACATTCAGACCCTATTTCTAAAAGCCACGTTACCACAAAAATTTCCTAACAGTTCAACGTTTAAGCACATGTCAAGAGCTGGGATTGGCCAACCAAATTCGCAACAACCGATCAAATCATTAACATGAGATTGTTTTTGAAGTCGTTAATTAGCCTTTTAGAAACCGTGTGTTAGTACTGTTCTGATTTTTCTATAAATTGTTGGCATGGGGGATACCTAATGGGAGGATAAATATCCCCAATATAATTTTAATGTAAATCGTGCATAATATATTTATACCATGATTTCTTATACGACGGTATGGAAGAGAAAACACGCTTAAACACAGGCTTAAATACAGAAGCTTAATGCATAATAAAATAACTAAAACAAACTTACATTCGTTAAGGCTAGGATAAGCCATAGAAATGACGTTTTTCTTATATGTGACGCAACATCCGATGCCATTTTTGACCTGGAAAAGAGAAACAGATGTAAATATTTTAACTGGCTTAAATACATACTATATTCTATCCACTATGCTCGTCATCACTTCGCGCAAGATATGTCATCGGTCTCTCAATAATCCTCCTAAACGTAACCCTACATTTCCGAAATCCAACTCATTGTACACGTGTCGTAATGTATTCAGTCTATTGAGATCCAGATAATCCTAATCCTAACTTCCTAACCAATATTATAAAAGCGAAAATGAGTTTGTTTGTTTGTTTGTTACCTTTTCATGTCTAAACCAGTGAACCGATCATCCTGAAATTTTGCATATACGTTGACAGGTGTACAGAAACGGACATAGGCTACCTTTCATCCCGAAAAAATTACTGTTCCCGAGGAAAACAATAATAACTTTCTTGTGATAATAGATGGCGCGATGTGTCTTTCGAATCATGATTGAATTATATTATTACAAGCAGACTACAACCCGAATTGATTGTCAAATTCAAAATTAACGCGAGCGAAGCCGCGGGCAAAAGCTAATGTAAAATAATCTGTAAGGCTAGCCTTACAGACTCCTTCCTATATTACAGTGACAAAAATAGACTTACTTTTTTATTATGAAGTCGCCATCGTCAAAGTAATAAGGTGGATTACACATAAAAGGGTTGTTAAAACATAGCCTTTATATTTAAAAACATATTTGTGTTTTTGTAATGATGTTACCTTTTTTAATACGTGTGTAAATATATATTAGGTTAATTCGTTTTAAAATTAATAATGTAAATATTTGTTATTTGATTCTATATTAAAGCGGTATATTAATTTATTGACTATTTTAAAGATAGTTTAGCTTTTTGCAAGTTAATCGATTTTCAGCATATTTTTACTGGTTCTATAAATTGCGCGTTTGTTAAAACGTAAACAATTTCACCTCTTTATAATACTGAGTACCAATAACGAGCTGGAAATGTTAAAAGAGTTTCAAGCATATCTTGGATTGTCGTTATCAGGATTTCTGTTAAAATATCTTAGTAGCAGTACGAAGTCTGGAAATGAGCTTGATAGCTGGCAATAGACTCACTGAACGAATTTCATACTGGACTTAAAACATAGCTGATGCAATATGAGGGTTGTAGCCTTTGTCCACCACTTTAACAATGCCTACACAAGCGAGAGTATTTGTATGTGTATACCTATAGATGAAGATGAGCGTGCAAGAATAATGTAAGACAGCTAATGTAGCAATATAAATAAGTTGACATCTTGACAAATAGAAATCTTTCCTACTTACCAAATTTGGTATAAAGGCGTGAATCTATCTTTCTATAAATGCAATTTAAACGAACAATGTCACGAAGAGAAATAATTGTAAGCACATTGGAACGGTACTCACGACCTGGGACCGGCCTGCGACCTATCTACCGTAATATATTTACCGTTTTTTTAATATCTCTTTGTTTCCATAGTATAAGTTTTCTATTGACATGCGATCTTGAGGTACCGGGTTCGAGCCAGGAGAAGTATAATTGGGTTTATAAAAACAATTAAAAAAATATTCGCATAGAAAGTAGGTATATAAATAAAGATAAATCCGTCTACATACGTCTACCCTAAATTAGGCATTAAAACATTGTGTAAGATTTGATTTCTTTTCTTTTAGGACATTTTTAATAGTAGTACGGCAGATAGAAATGAAATAAAACGCGAAACGTGAATTTAATATAACTGTTTAGAATATAAAGGATCTATATGTATTTTTATATGTCTATACAAAACCAGATTATGTTAGTCAAACTAGTTTAGTTTAGCTATCCGCTTAAAATAGTCAACGTTTAGCATTCCTAATTTTGCTTCACCGAAACAGTAAAAAATAAACTTGTCCTAAAAAACATTATGCGCATCTGTTTTAAAAGACATAATCTATACTTTAATGACAAAACCGTTACGATCGTATATAAATACGATAATTCAATATTAATAGTTTTCTAACCGGACTCGCATAGTTCACAGGAGTTAAAGACTATTTACAACATTTACATAAGTGAAAATATATGAATATATAAAATGTATAACTAGTTGTGCGGGTTGTGAGCCGACGACAACACAATTTGCTTTCTCGCGACGAAAACGATCGCGGTCAATGTCGGCAATGGATTATTTTCTTACCTGGCAGGCCGTAAGTTCTAAAATTTGAAG
Source organism: Catocala sponsa (assembly GCA_963564715.1). Classification (NCBI taxonomy): domain Eukaryota; kingdom Metazoa; phylum Arthropoda; class Insecta; order Lepidoptera; family Erebidae; genus Catocala; species Catocala sponsa. Next base: position 8,175,824 of record OY751337.1, read on the forward strand.
CGACGAATAAAGGCTTTGCTAAGTAGACATTCTTAGAATAACAATGATTAAGAAGACCGCTCTCTCTTGGCTTATTAACCTCAACTTTTGTGATAAAAAAGGTCGCCAATAGTCATTGACCTCTGAGTATTGCTTATTTAGAAAAAATAAACCATTTGTCAATGTATACCGCGGGTCTACGCGAGGCTGTCAAAAAGGTTAAGTAATGACTGCCTTTATCGTCAAAGTATAAATTTGCGCTAAGACTTTCGGCTGTTCATGGGGTTCTAAGTTCAACTCCCGGAAGCGAATAAAATGAAGTTTCAGTAACCTACGCTATTCGAGATATCTCCGATAGACGATAACAAGCTTGTTCCGTATTACATTAAACTTAAAAATAGCAAACGCAATATAGGTCTCTCTTAGAGGATATATTAACGTATATTATAATGAATTTAGCCGTCTCTCAAATCGGAGGCGTTCTGGACAAAGGCCAGGTTAAGAGCACATTGAACCGACGGGCGTGTATGAGGAGTGTGATAAAGGTGAATGAAGCCAGAGAAGTGTGTCAGGATCGTAGCAAATGGAAATCCGTAGTCTCTCCCTACCCCTCTGGGAAACAGGCGTGAATGTATGTATGTTATAATGAATAATTACTTTCGGTGCAATGTGTAATGTAAGTTAACATCAGTATTATATATCAGCACGTAATCTTTCCCTAGTTAAAAGTTTCTTACCAAAAAACCCAACAAGACTTTATATCGACGAAAGATATCGACCCTAAGATCTCACGATCCTCAGTAAACGTTAGCGCAAACTTAGCTAAAGTAAACAGTTACACACTTTCGCACTTATAATGTTATTTAGGATGGCATTTATAATGAACGTGTAATTGTCGGTGGTCGGCAACTAATTTCACTTTTATACCAAGGATAACATGAGCATAAGGAAATTCGCTTATAAATTTGGTAAGTACTTAAAAGATGATCAGAAAGTTGAAAGTAAGAGCGTTGAATTTTATGCACTGGTTGTAATTTTTGAATTTGGATTTGCCGGCTGTGACTCTGTGAGTATGCACGTCATTTATACATTTAAGTCCTAATTTTAATCTTTCACGACTAATAGCCGAATTACGGCTGAACCTGGAATTAATCGGCTAGAATCAGGTGTAGAATCAGCCGAATATATTTATTATGTTTGGTTAGGTTGCGCTTTAGGTGGCTAATCTTAACATATAACTGGATTTCGGCTTTTAGTAGCCGAAATACGGGTATCTAGTTAGTAATAATTATTGTGTCCACACTCCACAGATTTCGTTTTAATAATAAAATGTTGATTATAATTTTGTCACATTTTACAAATAGTTTATCTACATATGTATATTAGGCGCTGGACCCATTAAGTAAATTCAATTTGAAATCTATATATTAATACGTGAAGCGAAAACTTTGGATGCCTTTTTACGAAAATTGGGCAGATGGAGGAGTATGAAATTTCGCACACTTATAGTTTATACAGAGAAGAAGTGACGAATGCTAATATTTTTTTAATTATGCGTAAAAATACATTAAATTAGTGAAAAAACAGTACACGCACATAACCATGCATTTGACACACGCAGTGGAAGCGCGTTACTATGGTTACATATATAAATATATAATGACATATATCAGCAATATCTTACAGGCAAACTTTGGTCGAATTTCGAGCACTAGGCGATCGCTAGTATAATTAAAATATTGATCCAAATAAACATATTAATAGATTTAGGCTGCAATGACAGTATAGAAATGTCCGTGTATGATTTTCACGCTATATTCTTATTATCTTAGGTATTTAATGATATTTTGTAGCTAATAATAACTATTAAAGATTGAATTATTTGATATATTTTGTTTTGAGTAGTATATTTCCTTTTTAATATATTGATGATTTCGAACTAAACTATTTATCTGGAAAATATGAGAATTTGCGATAAGGCCGTCATTTTACCATTTGATTCAAAGTACAATTAATTGTCTTGTCCATTGCATCTTGTATATTACTTGTTTATTACATACCTACCATACCACCAAATCTTTGACAACTAATTGAACAGCAAATGTAAATAAAATTAATCTGTCGTATATTTATATCCTCAAAGCTATCGATGAATTTACTTGATATTTCTACATAGCGTTATATTTCTATATAAGTAAATGTTTTTATATATTTTCTCTCAAAGTTCCCACGGGAATGGGAATTAAAAATATCAGATTGAGTCATAGCGAAGTCGAATAACCTAGTCTTTTTATATTTTACGAGGACGATAACGCAGTCGAATGCTAATCATAAATAAATAAATAACCCACCATAAAAACGTTGTTAATTGTTTTTAATATATTATCGAGATTCCATCACATGTTGAAGTCACTATGAATTAACTCTTGACCTCCTGCGACTCCACTAGCGTGGGTGTCACAAACCGTAAGCTACACAAAGCTATCTAATACATTTTATATCAATCTCATAATTTGTTGTTTATACCACACAATATCTTGAAATATTTGACGGCGTGTACTTTCTCTTTTTTGGTAAAATTCATGTTCAATGTCAGTGATATAATGTGTATGGATAGCCGCGGTCGTAGCGGTGGACAATGCGACTGCTTAGTCTCGAGCTCGACTCTCGGCTTAGGCAACATGTTATTGGGATTTTCAGTCAAGAAAATTTCTATAGTGGCACGGAGAGTGGAACTGTAATAGTAATGTTCTCCAGACCGAATTTTTGCCACGGGGCGGCGGCTAGTCTTAACGGAGACTAGCCATCTGCGCACGAGTTTTTATAGTGCACAAGTATGTGCGCAAACATAAGTGCACTCTCTGTTCCCTGACTCTCATGATCCGATGGGACGGTAATCCGACACGACAGGAGAGACATCAGGCGCAGGACCAACGGCTTTACATACTTTCCGAGGCACGGAAGTGTCTAACACCACCAACTTCCTAACACCGGGTTGCTATTGAGATTTCTTAACAGAAAAATCCAATAACTTTTTGTTGGTGTATTCGAACCCGAGACCTCACGCACAGCAGTCGTATTCACCGCCGCTGCGCCACGGAGGCAGTGGAACTGTGCCCGGTAGAAGGCATTAGGCTCGTCCTTAATACTCTAAAACTTAAACCATAATTGGAAATATATAGATGTAACATACTATTGCCTATTTATTTTGGGATATACATATGTATGTAACTGTATGTGTGGTTATGTATACTGGGTGTAAGGGACGGCGTACCGAAAACTTTAGCAAGACGTCTTTCTATAAGTGCTTATCACGACCTAAACTTCAATTAATAAAATGCAAGATTAAAATGTTATGTAGATTAATATTATTACGCGGTACGCAATGAATTGCTACCAATACATCGCACTAGACGAATGATCTCTCCATTCCACGCGCATAAAAACAGCTGATCTATTTAAATCACGACCATTTAATTAAATTGCTGTATTGTAGAAAAATGTGGCATTTTATTATGTTATGATTCACAGTCAGAAAAATGAAAAATTGCAGAAAAGCAATTGTGATTGTTGAAAAAAATACCAACGATTTTTAACTCAGAATAATGGTCTGAATCTACTATTTCAGTTTTAGGTACACCGTCCCTTACACCCAGTATAACTACAGGTTGTTCGGTAATTAATGGATAACCATCAAATGTCTTATATTAGAATTGATGGCCGTTTAGAAAAAAATATGTACAACTAGCTTTTGCCAGCGGCTTCGCTCGCGTTAATTTAGAATTTGACAATCAATTCGGGTTGTACTCTGCTTGTAATAATACTATAATTCAATCATGATTCGAAAGACACGTGGCGACATCTATTATCATAAGAACGTTATTGTTGTTTTCCTCGGGAACAGTAATTTTTTTCGGGATGAAAGTTAGCCTATGTCCGTTTCTGTACACTTAACAACGTATATGCAAAATTTCAGGATGATCGGTTCAGTGGTTTAGGCGTGAAAAGGTAACAAACAAACAAACTCATTTTCGCTTTTATAATATTAGTTATATTAGGATTAGGATGTACAATGAGTTCAAACTCCAGTAATCGTAAAGTACAATACGTTGTGACATGAAGGTTCGTTAACAGAAAGATAGAATTCCTTTCTTAATAGTCTTCATATTTTCCAGTATTAAAAACATGCTGGAAATAAAGAAAAGAAATTCATTAATTACATTGTTTATAACAGGTGATAAAGTATGTAATAAAATAACTAATTAAGAGTTCTCTTGTTGGTAGTGGTAGCGTATACGGCTTCAGATTTTAAGATTTCTGATTCAAAACCCAAGTCGGAGCCAGTAAATTCACAGTAGCAGATCCCGGAGTTTAAAATTGGTAGTGTTACACTGAGCAGCGATAGCTCAGTGGGGAGACCAACAGACTGCAATGCAGAGGGTCTCGGGTTCGAACCCACGTCGCGCACCTCTGACTTTCGGAAGTTATATGACGTTTTGAAATTATGTGCGTATTGATTAACAATTATAGCCTGCTCCGTGCCTTGGAGAATACGTTAGGCCGTCGGTCCCGGCTGCCATGAACATCTATGGCAGTCGTTATTAGAAAGTCAGTGCCCTCTAATATCCTGACACTGGTCTAGCCTTAGAGTATCCTTAGCCTTCGGGTTGCAGAGGTCAGGTGGCAGCCGCTCCGTGTAACAACTGATATCCATTCAAATCCGGTTAGACTAGAAAGCCGACCCCAAGTGACTTGGGAATAAGAAAGGCTAGGGAGAAGAGTGTTACACCCCCGTGTCTCGGTAAGCACGTAAAGTCATTGGTCTTAGTTCCTCTCCAGTCGTGGCGGATTGCCCCATCGAACTATCAATATGACGTAATAGAGATTAAGGATTGCACTTTTGTGCTATTACGAAGGTGGCAAACAAGCAATAGACTACCTGGTGCTAACCGGTAACCTTCAATACTAAAAGTATCACTTACCTACAGACAAAACATTAAAATAATATAGGATGAATGAAAAGATCACGGAAAGACATCTCAATTTAATGAGAGTTCCGGAGACTCTCATACCTATCTCTGCAATAGGTACATATTATGATACAAACTCGGCAAATGCGACTCGGCAAACGTAGTATAGGACGCCCTCCGACCAGGTGGGATGACGATTTGCGAAATACTGCAGGCAGATGCTGGATGCGGCAAGCTGAAGACGGCGCTATGGCGCTCTTTCGGGGAGGGCTATGTCCAGCAGTGGACTATTATAGCCTGATGATGATGATGATGATACAATGGTAGACATGGGCACAAGAACGTCCAGAACCCTCACTGCATAATGCAGTTACAGTGTAACTACTCTTACAGCAGTTTTCTGTAAGAGGGTCTTCCCTCTTCCTTTCTCCGAAAACCGGTGTAACAGTAAGTACTGAGTACCAAGTTGCCGGTCGAGTCGACTCATTTGTACTGTCACCAAATAATTGGCAATGGTGGGCTCCTCCACTCTTTTGGTTATCCACGCGTTACCTACGATTTAACCACGAGTTATCCACATACTTGTTTTCCCCCATTTTACTAACATTATAAATGAGAAAATAATTGAATGAGTTGTAATGTTTGTTAATGAATCACGCGTGAACTGTTGTACAAATTTGGATTAAACTAGGCACGCAGACCAAGTCTTGGCTTAACATATTAAATACTTATATTCTGGTATACGTTCCCGTGGAATTCACGCGGGTGAAGGGCCGGGTATAAGCTAGTAGTTGATAAAATCTATCGTGGTGACAAATGACGTAAAGGCTTTTAAATAATGAAGGCTTGTGTATTCAAAAATACGTTTAAAAAGTGTTATTTTACAAAACAAAACACACAATCAACATTCAATTAGAAACACATCTGTCGTAGTTAATAACAAATTCCATCCCATCAAGATAGTCCGAGAATTAAAACTATTAATTATTTCTCGCCCTGCGGTACGATTGCTGTCAATTAAACAGATTTATTACAACAAGATAATACTACAATAATTGGATGTCCAAGAATTAATGGCGGAACAATGATATATTGTCTTCTTTCGCCGGTCATAAAAATACGTAGCGTCTATAACGTTCCATGGAATATTGTTCTTCGCTGTGAATTTTGATTAGCTATACGTAGAACCAATACTTAGAGATCTTTGACTTTATCGTGAGAGATTATACGTTATTCTGAATTTGATATTTTAAAGATTTTGTGATATATATTACTACTAGTTTTCACCCGCGGCTTCGCTCGCGTAAATGTAAGTTAGGTTATGTTAGGTTTGCAACAGTTATTTTTTCTGGATGAAAGGTACCCTATGTCTTATTCTGTACCCTTGACAACGTGTATGCAAAATTTCATGTTGATCAGTAGAGTAGTTAAGGCGTGAAAGCGTAACAAACAAACAAACTCATTTTCGCATTTATAATATTAGTTAGGACTAGGATGTGCATAATTTGTAACGTGAATAAAAGTGATCGTATATATTATATTGTTTACGTTTAGTTTCTCGATGTTTGAACCAGGTTGCACCGCTTAGGGAATAATCGCGTTAAATATTACGTACTCATTACGTTTAAGTAAACATTACCTATAGGCATAAATCATGACTCGAAAAACATTTTAAGTTATTTTTAGATACAAATTACCTCTCAATCGAAAGAACGATGTCTTAACCGTGAAATATAACAAACACCGCTTATTTAATAGTTATCTTTTTAGGAGTTCAACTGAAACTCTCCGGTTCATAGACAAATTTTACGGTAACAAATATTATTAATTTATAATATGGTATTTTTTTTTAGGTTCCAAGCAAACATATAATGCTGGCTAAAAGATAACGTGACTGACGTTACCTTTTATTGAGGATTTCAACACTAGAGCTATCGAATAACCCAACCTCCCCAAACATAGGTTGATCTTTTGGTCCCGTGTAAAAAGAACAAAACTCATTTAAGATATATGTACATATATCTTCCATAGGGCCCTGTAGTAACAAATAATTAAATTATTGTATTAAAGATTACTTATATTAAAATATTAAAAAGCCGCTGAGGTCTCATGATATTTATGCGTATGTTTGCGTGCGATCGTGAGGTCCTGGTTTCGATTCTCGGGTCAGACAAATTATTTTTGCGTATTTCTGTTAGTTAATTCTCTGTAATAGGCTACACCAGGGTCGCTCTCAATTATGTCGAACCTAAAAACATAGCTCACGAAATCCTTACTAATATAATAAATGTGAATGTAAGATTGTTTGTTCATTTAATTGTTTGTTTATTACGCTTTCGGGCCTAAACTACTCGATCAATCATTATGAAATTTCTCATAAACGTTGTCAGAACTACAGAAAAGGACATAAGGGTACCTTTCATCCAGAAAAAAAGAACCGACCCCGAGCGAAACCGTGGGCAAAAGCTAGTATCATATATGTAAGACACTTGTCTGTCCCTTCCAGATATACATATGTAGACACTTAAGTAAATATGAAAAGCCGCTCTAAGTACTTTGAACTGGGAAGTAAAGAAAGATAAAGAGAATATGACGTCATAAAATAGTCATTTACTCCTTCTCATGATACTTCTATGAACATAATTTAATACCAATAAAGTGTAATAGTAATGATTAGTGTTTCTTTATTATTATTGCATGCGTGCGTACATGCCTCGATGGCGTAGTGGTTAGTGTAACCGACTGCCACGCCTGAGGTCGCGGATTCGATTCCCGCACAAGTCAAACATTTGTGTGCATGAACATGGATGTTTGTCTTGGCCTGAGTGTTTCTATGTATAACATGTATGGATTTACAAAAAAGAAATCGACGAATTGCACTTCGGGAGTGCCGGCAGAAGTGAAAACTTGAATATTAACGTTGTGCATTTTTGATATTTTGGAATGGTTAGGGAATAATTTTGAACGAATTGCTTTAATTATCAGTATAAAAGTACTATCATTTATGTGGTAAAATACAATATTCATTTATTGCACTATCGTACACAAACATGACAATTCTCCCTCCGTCTTACGAATTTCCGATCAGGTCACGTGTCCTGACGCGAGTTTGACAATTCTCCCTTCGTCTTACGAATTTTCGATCAGGTCACGTGTCCTGACGCGAGTTTAACATTTTTTACCCATCACAAAAAAAATGTACAACGCCGCTAAAGAAGTTTTCACTTCAAAAAGCATATATGTATGTTTATCCATTGTCTAGTACCCATAGTACAAGCTCTGCTTAATTTGGGCTAGATGGTGTTGTGTGTATGTGATAGAATATTATTATTGGTGATATTGAAGTGGAATGTTTAGGATATTCAACGTAATATTGTGTTACGTATACGCGAATATAACATTGAAACTTCTATATACGGATTTTATCGCGTTGTTTAGTCTCCGCGTGACTATGGCTGACAAGCAACCGGAATATCGGGGCACATATAAATCTAAATACTTACAGTGGATTTCATTTATTACGACCTTGTTTGTAGCGACCATTTATCTATAACGACGCCTTCTTCCTACAATCCTGGGTTCTTTAAGCGGGGCGTGAAAAAGCATCTTCTCAGGCCGTCAAAGTAGAGACCTCAACATCGCCTCGGCTACTGTGGGGGCGATGTGGAGGCCACTGCTCTTAGACCACACGACTGCTTACCATCAGGTGGAGTGTGGTCATTTTGACGAGCAAAATAAAAAAAAAAAAAAAAAAAAGACGCTCAATCTAAGTCCCTTGAATTTAAAGCATACTTTAAGTACAAAATATATCGCTATAGCGACTTTGGATGTAACGCCGAGTTCGGGTTTAGCGACTGTTTTTAATGAATAATTTGTAACAAATTCTTAAAAACCCCATGCAGATATTGCGACCGGAGTCGGCCGCCAAAGACACAAAGAGCTTTCTTATCTTTTGTTTACATCCACACAGATGGTCAGCAACTATGGTGACCTTTACTTTTTGTTTATAGATATTAGCTGGTTAGATAGATAAGCGTGTACGTTTCGGTGTTTTTATGGTTCAGTTAACATAAACCATAACATGTCTGTATCTACGACTACCAGATATAATGTTTGATTAAAAGTGGTTCCAGACCTAAATGTTTGTGTCTAAAATGAGTTGATACCTAATGCATGACAGCCTTATAAGAACTTTTGAGGCGCTCACTAAATATATAATACTTTAACAACAGCAATAGCTCAGTAAGATCACGTAACCTAGATGGAGGATCCTCCCTTTACGATGAAGGCACATAACATTTTAAAATCTCTCTATTACAATGAGTATTGTTATGTTAATAATAGAATACCTTTATTCACTCGTTCACATACTGGGCGTATCAGTTCAAGTGTAATCAAACAAAGTGCAATCTACAAGTAGTTGTACAGAGTTTGGTTGCTCTTTGATTCCGTTGTTTCAAAATTTGTAAATTTCTCCGCGACACAGAAATCCTAGTGTGTAAGTTGTCTTTTTAAAAACAATAGAAAACCAAAATAACGAACGAATAAAATGTTGCATCTGTACTATATGCGCACTCCAGAAACTATTCAGAAACTTCAACTATTTATCATTATCATGATAAATATTGAACATATAGTACCCACTATTGAGCATTCAGTATTCGCCATAAATGCCTTTGTAAGCTTTCAAAACAACACCATTAGAGGAACAAAAAGCCTGTCCGGTACAGGTATTGATACATGAATAAGGTGTTATTTCAGTTGAAATTATATAAACTAGGTTTATTTGGCATAATAATCGGTTGTCAATACCTTAATGTCTTCATTGGATGACGCTCGTTGTGGAAAATGTTCAACCGAGCATGAAGTTTGATTGTTACAACGAAGTGTAACAACATTTAGTTAAGTATTCTTTGTATAACTGTATATATATATTTCAGCATTTTTTAAAGTTTACTGAGCAGCTTTCGAATATTTATTAAAACACATGTTTATTTAGAGTCATAGTTATGAATAAAATAAAATTTTAAGCTTATCAATAAAAACGCGATAGTGCCTGTACAATCGTAAAGTTTAGAGTTGTTGAGTAAATTAACAATCTTGGTACAGTTAATAAAAATATCCCAGTAATGCTTCGTAAATGGATTTCAGACGCACTGTTATTGGTTTGATCTGTCAATAGCTAGAATGTCAGGCATAATTATTGAAAATAATTATGTCTGGGCGCTTGCGGACCGCTACCGCTCAATACATTATATCAATTCAATGCGCCACCATGAATAGGTCGAGTGATGCAGATTTTGTTCCTAATGCCTCTGATAGTATATAGTAATATGTACTGATTAAGCTATCAAAACTTATAAAACACTTTTAATTAAACAAGAACCTTCAAATATATAGTAAAGTAGAAGTTAATAAGTAAGTATAACTATACAATATACTAAATTATTTTTTATACTAGACCATTAGAATCCACATTTATTTGAACGAATTGGACTAGACTTGAATTACCAATACAGCGGTTTCCTATATACTTACATACACGTCAATATCCCTGAAATAAAAGGCACAGATTTATTGCACCCACATTACACTCGCAATGGTTTTAGGTGACATGCAAAAGCTCGACCTTAAGCCCTAGTGACTGCGCCGAGCGTAAGACGCGGTTGAACTGAATGACAGAGCTCGATATTTAAATAGGCGCGCGGCCGCCATAGTAAAATTGTATGGAGGATTTGAAATGCTTTTTTGATAAATATATATCTTTATTGTCAACCAATTACTTAAATATTTGGGACGGACAAATTGTGATACAGTTATTTATGTTTCGTTTAAACTGTAAAATAGGATAAATCTAAAAATCACGTAACACGAGCTTACGTTTTTGCAATATTCGTGCAAATTTACATAATTTTGTATGCGAAAACATTAATTATTTTAAGTTTTTTTACACGGAGTAATTGTAAACACATTCATTGTTATGGTAAATGTATATTTTATATTTGTAACAAAAAGTGTTGATTTTATCAACTTAACTGTGACCGCCTGTTTTGGCACATTTCGCTCGGCGCAGTTTTAAGCTTGGAGCGAGCAAAATCCGAGCGCCGAACGTCATAAACGTGTCGATCGCGTTAACGTAAAACAAACTATCACTAGGCACTTTGAGCCTATTGTCGAGAACCGAGGCAACTGTAAACATTTCTATACATCTTAGCCAATTCGATAAACAAAACTGCTACCGAGGCTATCGATATATGCAAACAAAACAAGCATCAAGTAATTCTATAAATATCACAATATGTACATATAGTAGAGTTGATAGGTTTCCTCAATTTCTAGCAACATGACCGAAATAAAACGTAATGCGAACATTAGTTCTCTACACATATATCCGGTTCTTATACCAACACTGACATTTCTAATTACACAAACCATACGCATCACTTATAACAACATTTTGCATGCAAACATGTTGACATATGGAACATTCGTGACACATGATTACACTGCGGTGTAATGGGCGGCCACGACCATGCCGCTTATGTATCCTACCATTTCCGCGACATTATAATAAGTTCTCCGTTACGACTAACTGATGGTTATATCAGGTATCAGTATTCTCTTGGCAAATAGAGGCAAATAGTTGGTATAGCAAATAACCTACCACCAACATGCGATAGAATAACGGTTAGCGTCGCGTTCATGTGCAAATATTTGACATGTATCATTGGTCTATTGGCTATGTCCACTGCGTAATACCATCCTGTTCGATTTTCAAAGAATTAATGAGTGGATTTGAAATACTTAACGCTTTATCAACACTTCGATTGGCTAAGGCGATTGGGAGAAATATATTGATATACGATGTTGGTCCGGCAACAGTAGAATATCAAAGACAAGAGCGCATTTCGTAATTTGGAGACGTGGAGGCGAATGTGTAAATAATATAATACTAATAATAATATTCTACCACATATACACAACACTATCTAGCCCAAACTAAGCAGAGCTTGTACTATGGGTACTAGACAATGGGTAAACATACATATATACTTTTGTTTTGTAAATATATAAGTATTATACATAGAAAACCCAGAACAAGACAAACATTCATGTTCATGCACACAAATGTTTGACTTGTGCGGGAATCGAACCCGCGATCTCAGGCGTGGCGGTCGTTCACACTAACCACTACGCCATATGTATATATGTATGGTACGGTTAGACCTGTACAGGTATCACCTCTCCATACTCAACAAACACGTTAAGGAGCAAGCTCATATAGCTATCGCTCGCGACTTTGCCCACTTGCTATTTCTATAAAACATCACCTACGTAGGCGAACGTTTCTCGATTGCGACTTGGGTGACAAACAAGTATACGGTCCACCTGATGGTAAGTGGTCACCGTAGCCTATAGACGCCTGCAACACCAGAGGCATCACCGTTGCCGACCCTTTACGAAATGAAGTGGGTAGGAGAAGGAGCGGGAAAGGGGAAAGGGGTGATTGGGCCTCCGGCACTCTCACTCACCAAACGAAACACAACAGTAGGAATACTGCTATTTGCAGTCCTTCCCCGGTCGAGCCGGCCCGCTCATAGCCAGTTGCACTCACTTATCGGTAAACGATTAGCGAGGTTAAGCAACGTTGGGTGCGGTCACTTGGGTGACCGCTTAGTGGTATTTCATCTGAGCGTCTCCATGCTTCGGAGGGCACGTAAAAAGTCGGTCCCGGTTGTTGTCAAATTGACAGCAGTCGTTAAGCCATGTCAGACTTATTAAAGAAAGGGTGTTATTTAAATGGTTAGCATAGTATTGGTATTTTTGTGAGCAGAAAAATATAATCTGTGAGCAGAAATAGCTTCGCGGGGCTCCTATTTTTGGGTGGGTTTAAAAAATGGAACCTAACATAACCTAACAATTCCGAGACGGAATGCAGTGATTTGAGGCGTATAGATGCTCGTTATGCTGTGCAATATTTGCTGACCAATTAGTATTTTTGATGATCATTATATTTAATCCCTTAAAAAAATTGAACTCCCATTGAATATAATCAAGCAAGTCAATAACAAACACTTATTAAAGAAGATGAGCTTCCAAGACGATAGCTGTTCTAGTCTCGCATGGTTAAACATTTTCCTAAGTGAGTGACGGAAAGCGCGACATTATTCGACGCGTGTAATATTGTGTAGCACGCGATATGTAACTAACGACATACAATGCAATGTGACGCGACCATTGAACAAACACTGATCGACAAGCCCTCGTTGTAAACCGATTTTCACGACGATATATTATTATGTAGGTTAGTTGTACAGCTACTCCTTACTAATATTATGCACTAGCTTTTGCCCGCGGCTTCGCTCGCGTTAATTTAGAATTTGACAATCAATTCGGGTTGTACTCTGCTTGTATAATAATATAATTCAATCATGATTCGAAGGACACGTGGCGCCATCTATTATCATAAGAAAGTTATTGTTGTTTTCCTCGGGAACAGTAATTTTTTTCGAGATGAAAGGTAGCCTATGTCCGTATCTGTACACCTGACAACGTATATGCAAAATTTCAGGATGATCGGTTCAGTGGTTTAGGCGTGAAAAGGTAACAAACAAGCAAACTCATTTTCGCTTTTATAATATTAGTTAGGAAGTTACGATGCGAATGTGAGTTTGTTTGTTTGTTACGCTTTCACAACTTAACTATGCTACCGATCAACATGAAATTTGGATACACGTTGTCGGGGGTACAGAATAGGACTACCTTTCATCCATAAAAAGTACTGTTACAAACGTAACCTAACATAACCTACATATACGCGAGCGAAGTCACGGGAAAAATCTAGTATAAATATATACGAATGTTTTTAAGATCACATATCTTAAAAACATTCGCATAAAATGTTACTCAATCACGCGTACATCATTAAATTGTGTTTTTTCCTTTAACATTTTTTTTTGTTGTCATTGGTGGCAGACGAGCAAGTGGCCCACCTGATGGAAAGTGGTAATCGCTGCTCATGGACTTCAGCAATGTCAGGACACAGCAAAGCCGCTGCCTACCGTGAAAGAAGAACTCTCTTTAAACCTCGTTTGAAGAAGGACATCATAGCGCTCGGGACACACCGAAGCAGGCAGTTCATTCCAGAGCTTGCACGTTCGTGGGAGAAATAATTTGGATGAAACTTCGTACATAAATAGATCACATTCTGAATCAACACATAGGATACTTTTTATTTTGATTTATGTACTCGTGAAAGTCACGCAGGCAACGCCGCGGTCAGAAACTATTGTATATTATTAGCTGTATATGTGACATTTCGTGTTGCCAACGACATGTGCTTACTATCTTTGGCAGCGTGAAGTGTTAATATACGTGTATGTGTATACGCTAACAACTAAATAATTACTAGTCAATAAAATTATCTTTATTTTTGAAAGGCATAATATTATTTACTTTATTTATTTATTTATTATATACCTACTGCTGGCGTACCATCTTATTCATAACTAGATGTGCCCGCGGTTTCACTCGCGTTTATGGTTACTGGTGGGTCGTAGCGTCATGTTATATAGCCTATAGCCTTCCTCGATAAATAGGCTATCCAACACTAAAAGAATTTTTCAATTCGAAACAGTAATTCCTGAGATTAGTGCGTTTAAACAAATAAACTCTTCAGCTTTATAATATTAGTATAGATTTTAATTTATTAATCAAACCGATCTCAACGGCACAAGCGACACGAGAAAAAGAAACAAGGATAAAGATGAACGCCTTTAATGTATGTTCATACATTCTTACTTATAATTATTATAATTATAATTATAGCATTATAAATTCGAAAGTAACTCTGTCTGTCTATCTGTCTGTCTGTTACCTTTTTACGGCTAAAACACCTAACCGATTCAGATGAAATTTGGTACAGATATAGTTTAGGACCTGGGGATGGACATAGGCTACTTTTTATTGATGTATGTACCACGCGGGCGGAGCCGCGCGCAAAAGCTATTAATATATAAAAATATAGGCTGCACGGATGGCATAGTGGTTTAAGTGGTCGCCTCGCCACTGCCACTGCGCCGAGTGTTGTGGGTTCGAATCCCAGACGAGACAAAAAATTGTGTGGTCAACAAATGGTTGTGCCGAGTCTGGGTGTTCTTTGAGTCCGTTGTTTGTATGTTTGTAAAGTCCTCCGCAACACAGGAATTATTCTTAGTGCTGAAGATGTGTTGATAAAAAAAAAAACATAAAATAGGAACTCAGCGTGACGCGGGCGCTTCAATGGGCCCGTGACAAAACGTCGCTCCAAGTGCTTTCTATATGTTTTGCATATGTAGAAAGCACTTGGAGCTATATGTTTTGGCGGCCTTGATAGCGTAGTGGTTAGTGTAACCGACTGCCACGCCTGAGGTCGCGGGTTCGATTCCCGCACAAGTCAAACATTTGTGTGCATGAACATGGATGTTTGTCTTGGTCTGGGTGTTTCTATGTATAATACGTATGTATTTACAAAAAAAAAGGATATATGTATGTTTATCCATTGTCTAGTACCCCCAGTACAAGATCTGCTTAGTTTGGGCTAGATGGTGTTGTGTGTGTGTGATAGAATATTATTATTATTATATAGAAAGCACTTGGAGCGACGTTTTGTCACGGGCCCATTGAAGCGCCCGCGCCACGCTGAGTTCTATTCCGTTCTATGTTACGGACAATTCTGTGTGGCCTACGCCTTTTATAGAACAGCTTGGTAATTTATTTCTTCTAACTACACTATCCAGAAGGCGCGAACTACTCTACGGTTAGTATTATCTTAATATCGTAAAGAAAGAAAAGTTGTGGATTGATTACTATCAAACTTAAACATATTTCAGAGCTACTGTATAAGGTCCGACAGTCCTATTCATAAAACACATAAAAGAAGCTTATCGTGATTATCTTCTGGTAAGTTTTATGAATAAGACCGTAAGATTATTGTATGAAAATTTTAATATAATATATTATTCATAATTATGCATACAAATGCTAACTTACCAAATAAAGATGTTGTAGATAAAGCTTAAAGAATAATTACTTTTACATAACCTTAATTAAACTTAGGTTCTCAGTATTTCAACTTCTTGCATTTAAGTAAGATTTTGAAGTGAAAACTTGTTTAGGCGCGTTGAGCACTTCTTGACTGAAGAAAAATCATGGAACACGCGTCATCGTCACCAAATGCTTTCCATTTTTGAATTATTTTTGGTTTTTATAAATGTGTTTATGATTTGAATTATTTTTGGTTTATAAAGAAGTGTTTATGATCAAGGATTAAAGTTTTCACTTCTATCGGCAGTCCCCAAAGATTCCCCAATTTTTTTTTTAAGTGAATACTTCCCTAGTCGCGTTGAGCACTTCTTGGGTGAACAAAAATCATGGAACTTGCGTCATCGTCACCGAACGCTTTCCATTTTTGAATTATTTTTGGTTTATAATTTGGTTTATAAAGAAGTGTTTATGATCAAGGATTAAAGTTTTCACTTCTATCGTCACTGCCCAATATTTTTTTTTATAAAATTGTTAGTTAGTTAGTCCTAAGGTTGGTAACGGAGAAACCTGAAAATGGTAATTCCATCTATCTAATAAATATATTTTATCGCATTTATATCATAGATACAACACACGCTGTATTTTCTTCTCACCTAATATACGTTTATAGACCCAATAAACGCATATCTTAAAATGAAAGTACATCATTATGCCACTGCGAAGCATGCGTCGATCGCATGACTCGATTCTCGATTCGCACGAGCCGATCTCGATTAGATCGATTTCCCCTAATACGAATATACATGTAATATCGTATTCACATTATTATTATTAGTGTGAAAGCTTGTTTGTGAGTTTTCCTACTCATTCATGTTTATTTAAAAACCGGATTGAAATAATATTTTGACAGAGAAAATATATACCCGCCAAAATAAAAATATTGCCTACTAGCTGTCCCGCAGCTCGTAGCGTGATGTTACTTTTGGATATAGAACCTTAGAAAAGGTGAAAGAATTTTCTAAATCAGTATAGTAGTTTTTGAGGTAATACATTACAAACAAAAATACTAATTCTTTTTCTTTATAATATTAGTATAGAATTAGGTATAGATGATAACCACAAATTGCAACTTACAAAATAACTTCCTAAAAATCCTAAAAATGTTACCAGAGTTATTTTTCATATTATAAAACTTCTAACCTATATAAAACATAGCTCTCATTCAGTAGACGCCATTTTTAATATACAAAACATTCGAAGCTAGATAATAAATTACTATATATGACCTGAACGAAGCCACATTCTGAAACTACTATCTGCGTGGCATCAATATAAAATCGTGGAATTGTGAATGCAGCTTTACATAAATCGTGAAGATTCTGTTATCCTACTATTTGAGTAGAACACGATGTGTTAGCTAATAAATATTCATGTGCTCGATGTCAGACAAGATCGACTGTAGCAATATTTATTCTCTTTTAGTGCTAATTAAACAAATGATTGAAGAAACTACATTAAAGAAGACGATTACTGTCGACTCGACTTTCATTCACCTCGACCATTTATTCATCAACCAAACAAAAATGCAAATTTTACTTGAAACTCAGTAATTATTTAATTTACGGCCTGCTTCAGAATGTCGGCATAACGGTTATTTAGAAGACTAATGTGTCACGCTATCACTCCTATATACGTTCAAAAGAAAGAGACAGCACGTTTATTCGGTATTACTTTTACTTAGTCATGAGTTCATGACACAGGCGTTCGCTAAAATGCCATATCATAAAGGCCACACACGTAACTCCTTGCAAAATACAATTAAATTCATACGGTGATAATTTATTCACAGGTATATATAATAACGCACCGTATTAATAACTGGCTTGTTTCCAATGTACGGTGGATGCAGGTTTTTGTATAAATTATTATTTATCAGACGCTTTTTGGGGCAGAGAACCAACCTTATCGCGGTTGCGGGGCGCTTTTGACCAGCCGCCAGGTTAGGGTTCAATGGATGTGTAAGTAAATCGAATGAAACTAGTAAGCTTCATGAAATGCTAACAATATTAAATTGTAAAAGAAGAAACGAAGACTTCGAGCAAAGATTTTACAATCCATACATTCTTACGCGAAATGAAAACTTTGTTCACTTCACTTTTAAGCAGTTTGTGCTGACGGAGAAGTGTAAAATTTGGCATAGTTAAAGATAAGAAAAAGCGCTAATAATTTAAATAAATTAAACACATACCTAACCAATGGCGGTTGAAATTCTCGATAGTCAGTACAATTTATTAACAAAAATCCCTTTATCTCTATTAATAATTAATGTTTGACACACTTTGTTGTTTTAACTGTTATACCAGCTATTAATAAAATAGGTTATAATCAAATACATTTAAAATTTTGCTATTTGATCTGGGGGTGGTGGGCTTCGTGGGCCTGCCCGCCATCCGTTCAGCACCAGGTCCGAGAGGCGGCGTGCGTGTTCCCAGGCGCGCCTATGTGTCGTGTCCGTCTCCCCCCTAGGGGGGGACAGTAGGGATTTTTGCTTAGTGGTGACTAGGTCTTGTCGTGTAGTGGCCTGCCGTTTCATACCTCGAAACCTCGGCGGGGTCGCGACCATATGCAAGTGATTCGCGCGGCCCCGCCGATAGTGGTTTTGTCGAGGAACACCGTGGTAGGTTTAGTCGGTATTCCGCGGAGGGGTATGCGTCAAAGCATTCCAACGCGTAAAAGCAAAAATTTAGGTATATTTGTTATAAAGGAACTAAACATTTGTGTTTTTTCTAACGATTCTCATTTTACTAGTAATGAAACAACGGCCACTAACACTCGAACTTATTGAGCAAATATCTGTAGCGTATGATTGCGTGACCCTTCCTTGACATTAGAATATCTTTGCAGTCGCTTTGCAACAAAAATATATTTAGCCAAATCTACAACCTCTTTGCGAAATTGAACTACAATAAAAACACAATCTTTGGAATTCATGTTATTTATTTTACTGAACTATCACTTTATGTTATCGAATTGATTTAATTGAAACTTCATATGTCGTTGCCAACTTAGTCAGCTTAAGTTTTATATATAATTTTTAACACAGGGCCTAGGATATATTGATTAAATCCACTTGCAAAAGTTGGCTAACAAATATTTGCACCAACTTTTAAAGAAAATATCTAAACGTACGAACTTGTAAGTGTCCTAGTAACGTGCAAGACCTTAAGACCCCGGCGCAGTTCCCGTGGTAAAAGTCGCGATGGTATCTTGCATCAGCGCTATTAAAGCGAACTTTACCGATAATTGGCATTTACAGAATTTTGCGGTGAAATGCGTCTTTGCTGAATGTTACTGCACTAGAAATTAGTTTTGAAAAGAATTAATTAAGTGTTTAGTTTATGAGAAACTAGCTTTAGAGCACGGCTCCGCCCGCGTGATACCTACGTCAGTAAAAAGTAGCCTTTGTCCTTCCCCAGGTTTTGAACTGTACCAAATTTCATCTGAATCGGTTGAGTGGTTTAGCCGTGAAAAGCTAACAGACAGACAGACAGAGTTTCGAATTTATAATATTAGTAAGAATATGTATTTAGAGTAATAATAACCATAGGTGGCTCGTTAAGTTAATTAAATAATACACATATTTATTTTCGTCTAATGTTTTTGGATAGTAAATAATAAAAACGCTGCGCATGCGCAGTGCTTCTTGCTAGTGTAAGTCGGCGACGCTAGCGATCTAATGTCTTATGTTGCAACCAACACTATTTAAAATAGATGATATCCGTAGAAAATAAAATTCATGCCCACCTCCAGATCAACGAAGTTTCGTATTACAGTAAGTGTTCAAAACATGTGATGCCTAATAAATACATTTTATTTTCTTTTATCGCCACTTAACAGCAACGCAATACAAACCAAATTTAGCCACGCGTCAAAAATCAGCTATTTTTTTTTGGTTCTGAATTCTGATAATATTAGGAGGATGAACGGAACCCACTGCAAACATTGCAAGGTACAGTCACGCATATTTTCTCAATCTCTTCCTTGAATTATTAAGATTGGTCAGCCGGAATGTGGGACGTTTTCATCAATCAAATTTACATGCGCGCCGGCACGATTTTAGGCGATTCTCACACTAGAATACAACTGGCAACTTTTAGTCGTAAGCGAATCACGGCTTTAATGATACTTCGGCGAAAATATTTACATCGCTACACTAACATTAAAAATATTTAGATAATTAAGATTTATTTATTTATATTTGGATTTAATTTCATTAATTAAATCCAAATATAAATAAATAAACTTGTTATGTATACCAATATTATGAAGAGAAATGTAAAATTCTTTCATCATTAGTAAGCTATATTACCGCCGAGTAATCTATGTTATATTTTTTTAAAGTAAGTACTTTTATTCACATTACCTTACCTACTTTTACGCGGGCGAAGTCGCAGGCAAAAGCTAGTCTTTAATGTAATCTAATATCACATCTATACCTTCTACCACAGTTATACTGTGACTAGATCATTCCTATATACATTCCAATATCTTCAAACGGATAACCTAATGCCCAAAATATTATCCATATCGGTAATTCAACTCAGTATTGTCTTCTGTTTACGCGAATGTTATTCATTGAAATTAAACTACTGTATACGGATTTTATCGCGTTGTTTATTTGACACTTTATTACAACATTTTGAAAACTGTTACACTAATATTACTATTAAACTTTACTAATTTTTAAGCTAATTA
This sequence comes from Catocala sponsa, assembly GCA_963564715.1. Classification (NCBI taxonomy): domain Eukaryota; kingdom Metazoa; phylum Arthropoda; class Insecta; order Lepidoptera; family Erebidae; genus Catocala; species Catocala sponsa. The sequence goes on from OY751337.1 coordinate 8,196,553, forward strand.
AATTATTAAAACTATTTATACTATTACTATACTATTTATATTTGTGTTTACACTTTCCCCGACGTTTCGGTTGCTTTAAAGTAAAAAAATTAGTAAAGTTTAATAGTAATAGTAGTGTAACAGTTTTCAAAATTTTGTAATAAAGTGTCAAATAAACAACGCGATAAAATCCGTATATAGTAGTTTAATTTCAATGAATTCAACTCAGGACAACACAATTTGCAATCATAATTAGTTCTACGGTTGGAACACTATCAGACCCTCCATTATTACATACATAGTTCGACTAACAAACTTTAAATGTAATAAACTTAATACAGTGAAATAAGATACACATACGCAGATAACGGGGTATATACCATTGGCATTTACATGTGGGACATTTAAATGTCAATCGCGGCCTTCAATAACGGGACCGTATTGGGTCCCTTATACTGAGACAATATTAAACTTTGAATCGAACACCATGATTAATAACGATCCGAGAGCAGACAAGATTGATAGTTGATTTTTTTATTTATAAAAAGACAACTCCTGCACTATAAATAATTCTTGTGCAGCGGGGGACTTTACAAACATTTAAATGACGGACACAAAGAACAACCAAACTCGTTCCGAGTTTTAACCATTTGTGAATCACAGAAAGTATTGTCCCGTGATTAGAATCCACAACACTCGGCGCAGTAACAGTAGCGAGGCAACCACTACTCCATACGTGCAATCAGTGACCGAATATCACCAGAACGTAATCAAACTTTTTGCGCTGGAGAAATATACACGACGCTTCAGATAATCTTAATAGAAATTTCAACATATATTGCCTACAAATTTTGAACTCTATGTTTTAGGGTAAAGAGTATAAAATCGTAAAACTGAATTAAACAATTTCTTGGAAATTGCGAGTTAGTCTTTAGGTCATGCGTGGTTGCGACAAGCGTCGAAGTGTGTGATCGGCCTAACCGCACCACCCCGTTAGGGTTGACCGCAAACACGTGCCGATACGATGTTAATGATATTTCATATAAATTGTGTTGCAGCGTGTGATCTTGAGTTATATTAGTTTGTATCCTATGCAGGTGTAATACTACGGTTTGAATAATTGTATTTCATACTCGCAATATGAAATAAGACATATAAGCATCGTTTAAAGGGGTTTGCTTACTATTCGTGAAGATTGCATACACAAGAAGTATTTTAAATAATTTAAATGGAGTAGTAAAGGCCAGGTTAAGAGCACCTTAAACCGGCGAGCGTGTGTGTGGAATGTTATGAAAGTGAATGAAGCCAGAGAAGTGTGTCAGGATCGTAGCAAATGGAAATCCGTAGTCTCTGCCTACCTCCCTGGGAAACAGGCGTGAATCTATGTATGTATGTATGTAAATGGAGTAGCAGTCACAATTACAAAAGAATTAAGATAGCAGTTCCTGTAAAATTAATTGTAATATGTTAAGATTTAATGTTATGTAATGCACATGTGGCTTTAAAACTTCTCCTTGAAGAGGCGTTTTCTTAGTGGGTATGGAAAATATGTTATACATTTCTCACTCTGATAATTATGGAAAATTTAGAAATATCATGCTATTATTGAACGCCAGTGCATCGCCTAAGGGTTAGGCATAAGTACCACCAGGTCGTACCACCGTTGTCTTTTATTACTATTGTATGCGCAAAAACAAAACGTAACTTTATACTCTGTAATATGCTCTTTCGTTCTTCAATAATAATGCTATAAGAAGTGGTGGTACAAACTTTAGTCCCACAGAAAGGAGTTCGAGTATACTTACAAGCGGAATTTCCTCCAAATACTTACAAGCGGAATTTCCTCCAAATACTTACAAGCGGAATTTCAGTAAAAAAACGCAATTGGTAAATAACTTCTACGACCATTAAAATTATTATTTCTAATCAAAACATAAATCTGTCAGGTTAAGACCAGACAGATATACCTATGTGTGAATACTGTCTAGTTTTAACTAATATCTAAAATAATTAAAAATCTATTGTGTCTGGCCACCGGTGAGCTGCTGCGACTCAATAGATTAAGTTTGTTTCTTATTCATCAAACAATTAATGCACTGTTATGTAAGCACCGTCGTCTAAATCAGGCAGTATGTTACAATCAATGCTACTAACGAACACCCCACAGCGATATTGAAAAGAGAACATGACAATATAGAAACTCTAGAAACATCAGTGGCTAAGAAATTCTTAATACTTATCTTATCTTATGTGGGGGCCAGTCAGTACAGACCGGCGACACTTCGACCCAGTGGGATCTTTTGTGTCGACACTCTCCCAATAACGACTGCCATAACTGTTCATGGCAGCCGGGACCGACGGCTTAACGTACTCTCCGAGGCACGGAGCAGGCGATAATTGTTAATCAATACGCACATAATTTCGAAAAGTCATATAACTTTCGAAAGTCAAAGGTACGCGACGTGGGTTCAAACCCGAGACCCTCTGCATTGCAGTCTGTTGGTCTCCCCACTGAGCTATCGCTGCTCTTCTCTTCTTCTTGATACTTAAGGCAATGGTTCATTTGTGACAAAACTGTTGTATATCGCAAACAACCCAATTTAATATTATTGAATCATTTTGAGAACAAAGTGCCGATGTTATAGAATTACCATATTTTGTTTTCAAGTCAACCGATCAACATGAAATTTTGCATACACGTTGTCAGAGATACAGAAGAGGACATATCTTGTACACATCTTCTCCCTAGCCTTTATTATTCGCAAGTCACTTGGGGTTGGCTTTCTAGTCTAACCGGATTTGACTGGATATCAGTTTTTACACGGAGCGACTGTCATCTGACCTCCGCAACCCGAAGGCTAACGATACCCTAAGACTAGTATCAGGATATTAGGGCACTGACTTCCCAATAACTACTACCATAGATGTTCATGGCAGCCGGGACCGACGGCTTAACGTGCTCTCCGAGGCACATATCTTGTACACATAAGTGCTACTTTTTGATGTAAATAAAAAACTTTGTCTTTGACTACGTATCAGAACAAAGCATTGTTGATGTTTTAGGTTCATACATTTACTGTGTTTGTATCATTTCTTTTGCCCGCTTTGTAACCCAAACCCTACCAAACAGATGACGGTAAATAAGCTGTTCTTAAATTTGTGTGTATTGGGCGTAACATAGAATATATAGGGCATGTATTGCTCACGAGACACCGACTGTAGGTCGTGTATGTATTGCACACGAGAAAACTCAATGTAGTGCAACATAGCTCAAGAGTTCAATCAGTTTCATTATTTAATAAGCTGCCCACAGAATTTAAAAGTATTTATAGTGCAAACTTATTTAAAAATAAACTTAAAACATATTTATTGGGGAAAGGCTATTATAGTGTTGACGAGTGTATTAATGACAAACAGTAGACCTAATAACATTATTTAATAACCTGTTGATGTCTTCCATTAAATTAATTAATTATATTAAAATGTATATTGCGAATTGTTATCGAAATTTAAATTATTATTGAAATTGTGGTTTATTATTGAATTTTGTGTAGTTTATAATCATTATTAATATTATTATTATTTCTTGTATCAAATATTTTCAACACAATCTATATTGTTAAGAAATAAATAACATGACTTACTTATGACTTATGACACACAACCATTCCCACGGCTTACGTAATTGCACTTTTATATTAATGTATAATTTATTTATTTACCATTCTGTAGTAAGTGGTCATCACCACTTCCCTGATTTTATTCGTCAATGAATCATTCCTTTAATGGCAATGCTACAGTCGGCAGTACGATACTGCATGATCTAGGCGTACCATAATCAAGATTGCTCACTACGATGACGCCTCGAGGCGGTATCGTTAGGGCGGGTGCATAACAGTAGTTTCAAATAAAATTATAATTGTACAAGCTCGTACAAGTTTAGACGTTTAGTACAGGACTAGCTGACAGGTGCTGTAAGCTGTCGTCAACCGCTGGTATTATAAACGTAACACCTTGTTTTCTAATTGAATACATTTATAATTTTCACTTCAGTCCATACAACGTACAAAGACGCTGTTTTTTTCGGAGGGATAAACTCCTGTATATCTACACATGTACCTACATAAATATTTCAAATGACTAACATCTTAGAAGAGTTCTGTTTGATTCATCCACGTCACAATATTCTATATTAGATGGCATTGTCTTAATAACCTATATAATCAACTAAGCAAATATAATTCTAAATAAAGGAGCGTGATTATATCTGTTGCATGCGAGAGAAGGCAGGTTATACAACTTATACACCATGTAACACGCTGTCTCATGCACGCACTAACAATGCTTTAGAAGATGATGGTAAGCCGGTACCACTATCTCGTCTTATTTCTTTTTCTCTTTTTCATAATTATAACATACTCATGAGAACCTCTGTTCTTCTGAGTATGTTATAATTATGAAAAAGTTGATGTAAAAACTGTAAATTCACCTTGAGTATTTTTGATCCTATATCATCAAGCATTATTGTCAATGTAAACCAAAACACCTGTATGGCCTGGCTCTGGCCTTAAGTAGGCTTTTATACAAATATTTATTGCGCAAGAAGTTAAAAATTACGATTTATCTCCTGCAATAAACTCGATAAAAGGAAACACTAACATCTAAAACCAGCACAAACCTTTATAGAACATACAAATAAGTTACAATTTACTAAGAGCAGTGCAGTGGTATCCGAAAATAGCATGCTTGTGTTCTAGTTTTGAGCACATCTGCATCTTAAAACTCATTACATTATTGACTGAGACATGATTAATGTTACTGCTCCATATTCACCGCGTTAAACGGAAAGTCTTATTCGAAAGTAATTGTAGTGAATACTGTTTCTCACGCAATGAACTCGCATTCATCTCCAATAGTACTGTTTCATAAATCAAACCATTTAACTACCAAATGAGGCTATACTTTAGACAGGAGCTATCGCTTTAGACAAGCTCTGTTTTATGCCTGCAATAATTGGTAGACATATTTTATTGTACAATTTTTATGGCTGTTGACTTAAAGTCTTAGTGCAACGAGACATTTATAGTATGTTAGTGTCCTATGTGTCAAGTTTTATCTAAATCCGTTGAACAGTTTACGCTTAACAAACATCTGAATAAATTTTCACATTTGTTCTATTAGTTAAAACTTGACTCAACCTTATCATAGTTAAGTGACATTTTATATTAGGGATCTTATCTAGAGAGACATCCAGTAATTGAACCTCACCAGTAGGGCTAGCTCATTGATTGAATAGCTAGGCATTTTTAAATATGGAACGGTAAATATATCCTAATTTTCAGACATAGGGCGTCATTATCGTTAAAGTAAAGAGCAGCGATAGCTCAGTGGGGAGACCAACAGACTGCAATGCAGAGGGTCTCGGGTTCGAACCCACGTCGCGCACCCCTGACTTTCGAAAGTTTTCGAAATTATGTGCGTATTGATTGACAATAATTATCGCCTGCTCCGTGCCTAGGAGAGCACTTAAGCCGTTGGTCCCGGCTGCCATGAACATCTATGGCAGTCGTTATTGGGAGAGTGTCAACACAAAAGATCCCACTGGGTCGAAGTGTCACCGGTCTGCACTGACCGGCCCCCACATAAGATAAGATAAGATCGTTAAAGTAACAAGCTAGTTGAATAACACAATTAATCCCATTAAATACTTTAAGTACTCCATAATGTTATAGTACCACCGGTATATACTCATAACACTGCACCTAATCTCACAATCGGCAATCTCGCCTGCACTAACCGGACCAATAAAGCAGTCGGAAATTATCTTACAAACGAACGTCTGTACTTACTCTTATAATCACTTTACTTGATAAGCCTATTTCCTAGCCAGAGGCGGTAGTTTTAATTGAGTTACATTATTACCAATCATTTTACAACTGAAAGGTACATCCATAGCTCGCAGTAAAATATCGCGAAGCACTCACATTCAATTGAATGTAAAATTGTTTGCAATTTATAACTGTTTAATGTTTGATTTATTCATCGGTTAGATAGGGCCTATGGATGATAAGTTTGCTTTTGTTTTTGTGTACAGATTACAAGCAATTTGTGCTTGGATTGAGTTCGTGCCGGCAAAATTATGAGTGGCTATCAATGTTACAATCTCTGAATCGTAGGCCTCGATACCTTTTAGTGTTCTCGATTGTAATTGCCTAGGTATGTTAAAGCACTTAAAATATTATGATACATAGACATCATATTAATATAATGTATATAATAATATTCTATCACCTACACACAATACCATCTAGCCCAAACTAAGCAGAGCTTGTACTATGGGTGCTTTTTTTTGTAAATACATACATATTATACATAGAAACACCCAGACCAAGACAAACATCCATGTTCATGCACACAAATGTTTGACTTGTGCGGGAATCAAACCCGCGACCTCAGGCGTGGCAGTCGGTTACACTAACCACTACGCCAACGAGGCCGACATATGACTGAATGTCGCTTCTTTACGTTGTAATAGTTATTATCAAGATTTTTTTTTGGTTTTAGAGACAATTAGACATGTCTCTAGCTAACAATAATATTTACTGATAAATTAAAATAGAATAGATCACTACTAGTAAATATATTGTGAAGTAAAAACAAAGTTATTTCACCTACATTTTAATTAATTGAAATCAGCTACTTCATTCTTGAACATTAATATTACAAAAATAATCTATATTTTCAATGCACTTAATAACCGTATAAATAAACCATATCATTAAAGGTTAGCATTATAGGTACCTGTTTGACTCACACAGACTATATCTAATTGCTTAATTAATTCCCTGAGCATAGATAACTGAGGTAATCCTTAATTATTACTAGTCAATTACAACATCCTGTGGTGACTTTAACATCTCACTTATTTGCCTTATGGTAATGAATGTGCGTTGGCATAGCCATAAATTACATATGATGACATAGATAGCCTCTTCAATACGTCGCGTGAAGAGAGTTTTACTCGCATGTCTGATTTTGCCATCTGTACTTACGTATTTTGGACCACCGAATAGTTGTTGTGGGTCTGGGTAATCTTTGTGGCCATAGTTTGAAAGTTTGCAAAGCCTCTGCTTCACAGAAATTTTTCTTGGTGCGTGAGTGAGGTATCTTTGTAAACCTAATACACTGAAGTTACAAATTATGAGTATTTTTGTGACATGAACGTCTCATACTTCTGGTATCTATGCATTTTATTTAAGTATTAAAAAAAAGATTGTCCAGTAAATTATGGCGAATAGAATCCTTAATCTGTTTCTCGATAATAGTAGAGCCTCGCTGATTTCAGCATGAATGGGCCGGCTCGACCGGGGAAGAACTACCCTCTCACAAAATATCGACGTGAAATAGCAGTGTTCCTACTGTTGCGTTTCGTTCGGTGAGTGAGAGTGCCGGAGGCCCAATCATCCTTCTCCTTTCCTTCTCCTTCCCACTTCCTTTCCCAAAGGGTCGGCAACGCGCTAGTGATGCCTCTGGTGTCGCAGGCGTCCATAGGCTACGGTGACCACTTACCATCAGGTGTGCCGTATGCTTGTTTGCCACATCAGTCGTATGAAAAAAAAAATGTATTTCTCGCCACAACCATTTATTAAAATTTGTGTGGTATGTGTAGACCACAAATATTTCGTAACTACAACACTTGGCACGGCATAGCGGTGGTTTAGTTATAGATTAGGATATCAACAACAAAAGGAAACCATATAATAACACCTACACCATATCTTAGTTGCGTGACAAAGTACCAATGTCTGTATCTCGCGTGCAACTAGAATGTCTACGTGAAAACAATCTTTACCCGCGATAATCGCTTTCCTGTCCGATATGCCATAACCCAGCTGTCTTTGAGCCCATGAACGTCTGACGTTTCCGACATGGTATAACATGTACTTGTTAGAACGAGAACTAAGCGTCGGCGTCGCATCGAATATAATAGGTTTCCAGTAGACAAACTCAACGACCTATCGGTTTTGTCAGTTTAGTACGATATATTCTTAGTAAAATTCTATAAGAGTGCAAAATTTATTCGAACTCTGCGTGAATGAACACCGGCATAAAAATTATTCTATGTGTTGATCCAGGATATGGCCTACGTATGTGCCGAATTTTATCCAAATTCATTAAAAGATGTACGCGTAAATGAGTAACAAAAACCGAAACATCTTCACCAACGTTACCATTTAGTAGGATTAGCAAAAGATTAATAAAATTAAAAAGTCAAAGATAATCCCGTGCATCTAATAACTGTTTAGACAGGAGTCCAGGTGTTCCTAGTGCCCTTAGTTCCAATGTTTATGAAGTCCACAACAAAAATTATTCTTAGTCCGGGCGTTTAAAACACTGAGTCAAATAAACCAGATCTGTGACTAGGCTACTTACTACTACATACGTTGAAGATGAAAAATATTGAGATTAATACTTTCTTATATAGCCTATATATAGCCTTCCTCGATAAATAGGCTATCCAACACTAAAATAATTTTTCAAATCGAACCAGTAGTTCCTGAGATTAGCGCGATCAAACAAACAAACAAACTCTTCAACTTTATAATATTAGTATAGATTTGAATACGCGTAACGGATAGGCTTAAAAGAAATGTATAATACATACCAGCTCCCGTATTTCCGACGACTCGTGTTCTTCGTTCTCCAAACTGTCATCATCCACAACACACTGGCATGTACACAACACAATTGTCACCTGTCCCTCGTGGCGTCACCAGCGTTACTGAACATAATATCTAACACTGCACTTGAACACGATTCGATGCTTCACCTGGAACAAGTACAAATTATATATTAGTATATTAAGAGGTATTTTGGGTCGCGGGAAGCGGTTGGATGCGGGTGGTCCAAGACCCGTCAGCGTGGAAAACCTTGGGGAGACTTATGTTCAGCAGTGGACGTCTTTCGGCTGAGATGATGATATTGAGAGATTCATCATTCTATGATTGGTTTCATGACACAGAGGTAGTATGAGCATAATGTCTTAAGTTCGATTCCTGTCGGGCTGTTGTTAGATATTTATGTCAATAAATTCTGATTAGCAACACAAAGCCTGTAATTGATCCAATTACGGCTCTCGGTTTTACCCCTATTACATAAATACATAGATAGCAGCGATAGCTCAGTGGGGAGACCAACAGACTATAATGCAGAGGGTCTCGGGTTCGAACCTACGTGACGCACCTCTGACTTTCGGAAGTTATATGACTTTTCGAAATTATGTGCGTATTGATTGACAGTTATCGCCTGCTCCGTGCCTCGTAGAGCACGTTAAGCCGTTGGTCCCGGCTGCCATGAACATCTATGGCAGTCGTTATTGTGAAGTCAGTGCCCTCTAATATCCTGACACTGGTCTAGCCTTAAGGTATCGTGTGCCTTCGGGTTGCGTAGGTCAGATGGCAGCCGCTCCTTCTAAAAACTGATATCCAGTCAAATCCGGTTAGACTAGAAAGCCGACCCCAAGTGACTCGGGAATAATAAAGGCTAGGGAGAAGACGACATAAATACATAAATAGGCACCTTTACGGCTAGGCAGACCTGTATTTCACGCCCACATTTAGCCAACTATTGTCTTAGGTCCCACCAGCAATAATACTGAACCACATCATCTAACACACAGAATATATAGAATCTAATCAAGGCACATTAAGAGAAGCATATATCTCAATTAATATTACTGCTTCGGTGACGCAGCTGTACATAGTGAAACGACTGCTGTGCATGACGATTCTCAGGTCAATAATAGCTCTATTGGTAAAAATCTCAAGAAACGCGGAGATTTGTATGATTTGAAAGATCTCCTCTATGACGTAAAACTTAAAATCAGTGTTGCCTACACTAATTTTAAGTTATATATCAAGAACTATAAGAATTGGAATAGTCCCTAACTACCTTACTATCTCTCATATATCTTCTTTTGGAGATTAGTGATGGCAAAGTAGGTCTTTACCAATTTAATAAATTATAAAAACATATAACATGGACTATAGCCCAAAACACACGCTGAATATATTTTCGTTGCTAATTTGCGGCGTTAAGGAGTATCATTAATTATCTTATCAGATCTTAACAAAATTTATATGAGACCATACTGTAAGCATGTTCTTTTAAATAAAACAACATTCATCCAAATCAGTCAAGGAATTCTGGAGAGTTAAGGTAATATACAAAAACATAAGAGTTGAATTAAGAATGTGTTCCTTTTTGAAGTCGATAAAAGGCGTTACGAACAGTCTGCAGCCTTCTGGACATTTACAGAAACACGAACTACAGAAGTATTCGTCTTACGCTAGACAGGTGCAACTTCCAAGAAGACCTTAATTACCATCCTCGCGAATAACTACGAATGTCGCAGTAGTAGTTTAAGAGGCCACATATGCGAATGCACTGCACGCAGGATGTTGACGACGGCATACATATTATGCATGTGACCAGTAGTCGTTCCGGGTCTGTTTACTTCAATTCGTGATTTGTATATTTGTGATTCCTCGTAGAGATCGTGCCGCCAGTGTGAGAAAATGCGTTTTAAATTTAACCTCTTGGCCAAAGTTCGAACCCTGGTACCTAGCCATAATGTTCGTTTTGTTATGGCTAGTTGCCGGCTAATTACTCAATAAATAAATATTTATTTAAGTAAAACTTGTAAAGAAATGTTTGAGGCCCCTATTTGGCGTAGATATTGCGCGCACAGAGATATATGACGAGTATGATTTAGCTTAGGTAAACTAAACTTCGGTTTAATAAACGCCACTGCCATTGATCCCGGCCATATCGATCAACAACCCCATAAAAACTTGCCTCAAAAACTGTGTATTCGACACTGAAATCAGTCATCTTAAGCATAAATTTTATTGACTAGCTGTTAATCATACAAGATACAAAAACTAAGTACATAATTATATCCAATATTTAAGACAGTCTAAGACTTTGACTAACACGATCCGTCAGACTTTGAGTAAGAGGGTCTTGAGGTTGAATATAAACAATACATTCACTTGATCTCGTGTGTATTTTTAGTAGCCAGTGATTGTAATTTTTATAACACAAGTTTATTAATTACCGTGACAAACAAGTACTAACCGTGCTACATAGTTACAAGCTTAGTTTATTTATAGCATAACGTTTGTATGAAAGAGAAACTCGATAGCTTAACAAATTTAATCGCGAAATCATCACACAATGAGTCCTATTCTGTTGCTCTATTGTTCTATATCGTACAATCGTAAGACCTTATAAGAAATACATTGTGACCTATTATGGAATGTCTGGAAAATACACAAAAAAAGCACATGAAAATAAATACAACACGCTACACATTTTTTTAAGTATTGTATTGTTAACATAATAATTATTTTATATATCATACGATAAGGCTTACTGCCTTCCTGACATGACCCGTTCTTTAATTATTAATAAAAAAGAATCTGCTTTATGCCTAAATGCCAAAGTCTTAACAAAATTATTTTTACAATTCGTCATATTTACAAAACAATTAAATTTTATTAAAACAACAGATTCAGCGCTAATCTCACATAAAACAGATAAGAATCATGATATTGTTTATAAGTATAGCGGTAATACAAGTATCATATAATACAAATAAATAGTCACTTTTCGATTATTATTCGATACAACTTTCTAATTCTCAGGAAATCGATATAAGGTAAACAAAGATATATTGATAGCGATTATCGATAGACCGAAGTCGTGAGTGAATCTCGTTTTGTTAAATTTATGTAAGGTGATGATGATATTGGAGAAAATTTGTTAAAATCGATTTACGACCTAACATTACTTGAAGTGGTGATCGATTATTGTGCGTTAAACAACATTTTACTTAATGTTCTTGTGTCTTTGACTATAAGGAAAAGTACACGAATACATTTGTAATTCGTGAATTTAAACTACTATATACGGATTTTATCGCGTTGTTTATTTGACACTTTATTACACAATTTTGAAAAACTGTTACACTATAGTAGTGTAACAGTTTTTCAAAATTTTCACTATTAAACTTTACTAAATTTTAAGCTAATTAAATTATTGAAACTATTAAAACTATTTATACTATTACTATACTATTATACTATTTATATTTATGCTTACACTTTCCCCGACGTTTCGGTTGCTTTTCAGCAGCCATGGTCACGGGGAGACAAGATGGTAGTTGTCTCAATGTTCCAGTGTAGTTATTTCAAAGTACCCGAACATAATTTAATCATGGGTGTTTCTATTTACGCAGAATGAACTCAAAGTACCATGAAGTCTAGATGACTCCATGCTTCTTCTTGGGTTTGACTAGTTGAATTACTGGATCCCAAGCTGGTGATACATCCCAACCATCTTCTCTATTGAAATTAGGATGTTTCTTGATTTCAATAGCCTCTTCTAAAAGAATATTCATTACTAGATTTTGGCCGTGACTTCGATGGCGATAATGTAGATTTTGAAAATAAATTGTTATCCTTCGAAACCAGCTAACTTTTTCTGGATCATTGGTACACTATATATTATTTTTTGTACTCCAGAAATTGCATGATGGTCGAGTAGTTAATAATAATAATAATAAATCATTTATTTGCTCAAACATGGTAGAAGAGTTGGTACAAATATTATTAGCATCACATGTTCTGCCAAGCATGGCGTGCAAATATGTATGTTAATTAAAAATTATCATAAAATAAATTAATTTAAAATATGGGATTAAATTATATAAAAGAAATTATGAAATAAAATTATGGTATGACATTATTAAATGAATAATTCAATGAAATTGTTACATTATGTTATATGTACATGATCGTCCAGGTAATCTTTTAAATTTAATGCGTGTTAAAACGTAACAAACAAATAAATTCACATTCGCATTTGTGATATTATACATAGTTAGGATGTAGGCGGCATAGTGAGGTGTCCGTATCGCCTAGACACTTATAATAACAGTTTTGAACCATGATGAACGCTTAACGAGCATACTGATCAGATAACCAACTGATATCGAATCTTACTAATAAGAAAATCTTGCAATTAACCGTGATCAGCGCTTCAGCATTGACACTGAAAAGTTGGACAAGTCAGAAGACAAGATCTCTGGAAGGCTTTTTAAAAAAGAAAGACGTGGACGAATATATACCTCGTTTCTAAAATTATACAACTAACCTTTGCCCGCGGCATTAAAGTTATTTTTTTAAGAACAGTACTTTTCCTGGCTGGATCTATATCCAGCCAGGAAAAGTATATAAAAGGGCATTGGGTATCTATATACCCAATGCCCTTTTATATAGCCCTGACAACGAGTATGCGACATTTCATGATGATCGGTCAAGTAGTTAAGCTGTGAAAGCGTAACAAACAAACAAATTCACATTAACTTTTATAATAATAAGTTACGATGGTCTCGTTGCCTCGTAGCCTACGCAAATACTCTATCTATCGACCCCATTTGGAGTCTCTATGTAGAAATAACAATAAAAAATTTACCGATCTTGTGATGAAAAACGAAACGTCACAATAGACATATGTAATAATCCCATCACTCAACCAACAAGGCAGCTTTCCAGTGAAAAATTTACCATGTCATATCATCTTAGAACTTACTTCTAAATCCGTACTAAACTGTCAAAGTGACATCTGAGAACGAGATGAAAAACATTACAGAACACCACGGTTGACTGATTCGATATATACCATGTGACATACATATGTACAATGTAATTAAGATACACCGTTGAAACAGCACACATTGACCAACAAAACTATTTATTATTCGCCTCCACATTAAATTACAACGGAACGAATTTGTTAGGCAAATCAATTGTTTTGAGAACAATCGATTTGCAGGCTTTAACACTGATTTACTAGTCACTTGAGAAAATCCGTACATTCGTGTTAAACATGTTAAACTTGTTATGAGCGGTCAACAATGCACCATTATGGCATTTTGGAACGTAAGCAACAACGGTCCGGGAACAAGACATTTCCTTATATACCGCTGTGAACAGTGGGCCCTGCTTGCTGTTTGAGTATAGAATGGGTCATAAATTAACAATTTAAACATACTAATGTTTAAACAGAGTGTTATTATACTGGTTACGTATAAGATGGCTTTTTAATTAATGTATTGGTTATCTATACTAATATTACAAAGCTGAAGAGTTTGTGTTTGTTTGAATACGCTAATCTCAGGAACTACTGGTTCGATTTGAAAAATTATTTTAGTGTTGGATAGCCTATTTATCGAGGAAGGCTATAGGCTACATAACATTACGCTACGACCCATGGGGGAGGCGCTGTCAAGGATAAATGCGGGTGAAACCGCGGCAACATCTAGTTGTTAATATAACGCCTTGAGCTGTAGCGGGCCGCCGTGCCGGCGCCGGCGGCCAGACAGAATTGTTTTTCCATATGTCTGGCATGCCAGCAATTAACTGAATACTATCATTTCAAAATATTGTTTAGATGTTACTTTTTTAATACTTAGCCTACTTGATATCTCCATCGTATTAACTAAACTCACTAAGAAAAATCTACAGTAACATTTAGAGTTTTCTTTGCTTTAGCTCTACTAAGAACAAAAATTATAGGCACCTTTATTTCGGTTTGCGATAACTATACATAAAAAACATGACACATTATAAATGGAAACAACAATTGATTTAATGATATTTTAGATTCATAACAGATGCAAAATTTTTGAAATAGAAAATGATGGAAATCTGGTTCCAATTTAGTCTAATAAACGTCAAATCTGAACTAATATGCAATTTAATGTTTACATATGTTTACAGGTTAAAAGCTCCTTGAACCGACGGGCGTGTATGAGGAATGTGATGAAAGTGAATGAAGCCAGAGAAATGTGTCAGGATCGTAGCAAATGGAAATCCGTAGTCTCTGCCTACCCCTCTGCGTGAATCTATGTATGTATGTATGTACATACGTTTATTTTAATTTAGAGGAATATCATTTGTAGTATCTAGAACACTGAGAATAGATAAGAGCACTATTTTGAACAGATTTTATTACGAAAATTGGTCCTCTGGCAAAGACAACACTAGAAAAATATTGTTATAAATAAAACGTGTAAACAAAGGTTATCGGCGTAGAACAACAAGTGAGCACGTTGCACTATTTTGCTCTTAATTGAGACGGCAGCGGCTAAGCGAGTAAAAGTTGAATCGATACTTTATAAAACGATGAAGTTATTGTATATTGTCTTTGTCAGTACATTGTCGTGACAGTAAACGTTTAGCAATAGTTTAACAGTAAAAGATAATAAAGATATCACATTTATCACGAAGTTAGAAGTCTCTTGTCATAAATAATTGTTTTGCTTTATTGCTTGGTTGATCATACAGATGTCTATACACCGCGTTGTTATGCCTCTACTACATATATTCTTAGTCCTGTGGTATAAATCTATGCTTGTTTGCATCCGTGATCGTATCATAAGTTCAATTGCCGGATTGCAATGGGGTTATTGAGCTTTTCTACAACAACTTTCAATTTGGATCGCGAGCTCATGACACGCAAACTTAAGTAAAGCGGCAGTAGAAAATAATCAAGATACAAGTGTTTTAAAATTGGTAGTTGAGGTAATTGTCAAGTGACAGAAAAAGGATGCACGACACAAATTGGGACGTAAACCTATTTAAATGCAGCAAGAGAGATATCTAGGTATACCCACTACACCTCACTTGTTCTTATTACCAATTTTAAAATATTAATAATAAAGTAATTTTAAAATATTAATAAAATAAATTTAAAATAATTTTAAAATATTAATAAAATAATTTTAAAATACTACCTTATTTTGCAACGAACTTTAATAATGTTTCCACAAAAAGAATTCTTTTGTTTGCTATTTGTTTTTGTGTGTAAAATTATGTACCTACAAAATCAAACATAGACAACTATCTTTATACTTTTCACCATGTGAAGTGATACACATGTTACTCAAAAAGCTTGGTGTCATCTCTGGCGGTATGGTCGGCAGTGGAACGCGATGTGGACCGTGTGTTGACGTAACGGTACCCAATGTGACGCCAGACACTCAACGGAGGCATGAGAAGCTCCGACTTATATAGCATGTTGTATGAAGCAGGGCGAGCTAACAGTTCCATATGTTTTAATTGATTGATATGAACTGTTTTATAATAGCTGCAGTGTGTTGTGATAAAGAGCTTAAGAGGCCAATATTTTAATGCACGGCTGTGACGTTTTCATAATAACCCGGCTATGACAACAACTTTGTAACGCGTCTATCATTATCAAATTGTCGGGCTAAATAGTCAGGCCATAGGTAAAATATTGCCGTGAATTGGACAGTAAGCGTGTTATTGCTAGTTTATTTGCCGGCCACCAATAAAAATTGCTGGCGTGTGCCGACATAGGACTTTTAACAGGCATTTTTCTATATGCCATATTTGTATATGGCGAAAGAAATTAAAAAGTTTAGTCAAAAATTGCGATATTTAATTGTAATAGGTATGTAGGTATAATAAATAGTTGACTATTTAATACACACGTAAATTTGGAGAATCAGAGGCAAATATAACATATATCTCAGTAGCCTGTATTGCAAAGGAGCTTTATATAATATCCTACTAATATTTTGTTTAAATATTTGTGAAGATTTTGGACTTTGGATATCTGTTTGCTCCCCAATCACTTGTAAGCCTTTGAACGGATTTATAATAACATTTAATATTTTTAATATTTTTTTTTGGCTTGTATCTATATGTATGTATGTAAAGATATTTTTACCCGGAATCTGTTTCCGCAGTAAAAAACGAGGAGGCAGGCAAGAACTAGTTAACAAATAAAAGAAAAATATATCGATGATAAGCAGATCACATACGACTTTTATACTGCTTACTAAGACATAAATGGTTTATTGTTAAATACTGATTAAACTCGATGCAATATAATAATATACTTTTCGTATCTACTTTATAGCAATGACACCCTTCTGACAGATTTAATTAATTACCTAGTACGTTCTGTTCTATCACTCATTTGAAATTATGTCACGTTTCGAATGAAAAATAGCTTTTAACCCATTCACAGTCCCGTGATAGACACAATAGAAAAACAATTGTTATGTACCATATGTGGTTCATCAGACAGGGAACGTGTTAATATATCGCAAAATGTCTTCAATCCAAATTGATTTACAACAATTAGCCCAATTTGCAAAAAAACTACCGTAACTTGGACTTATTTTCTAGCGCGTCGCGAAGTAAGTAGGCCCGGTAGGCGACGACGCGACGGTACGCTTACTACAGGCCGACACATTCACTATACGCAATAATGACAGACTGTTAAAATGAATGACTATTCGCTGGACCAATGCCACGTTCAGCTCGACGTTTCAAGGGCCAAAGTGACAAGCTATGTTCACCAAAACTCATTGAACACGCGGTATTATTTATTAGGTCTTTAATTATTAAATTGCCGTTTATGTCCTACATCTAATTTCGTTGGATTTGTGCAAAATCAAGGATTATTTTTAAAATTAATTCTTTTTCGATAATAGAATATACTTATTTGTATATCTATACTAGTATTAATATTATCTGTGTCTATACTAATTTTATAAAGCTGAAGAGTTTGTTTGTTTGTTTGTTTGAATGGGCTAATCTCAGGAACTACTGGTTCAAATTGAAAAATTGTTTAGTGTTGGATAGCCTATTTATCGGTAAAGGCTATAGGCTATATAACATCACGCTACGACCCACGGGGACGGCGCAGTAACGATAAACACGGTTGAAACCACGGGAACATCTAGTTATTTATAATAAACATCAATAGTCGTTTATACAATTTGTATTTAAAGCTATATCGCTGTGTCTGCCCGTATTCATTGATTCAAATCCTCATAATTACATGATCGTTGACGTTTTGATTAATTTAAGACAAACCATAGTGCCCTTAATACAAGCAATAGTGTCTTGTATTTAGGCCACTATAGTTTATTTTAAAAAGTAAAGCATAATTCGAACGAGCTTTTAAAAAAATTTGATGTAGTTTTTATGAAAACCATAACTTTACCGATTTTTCCCCTATTATTTACGATTGTATTGCTGGTTGACGATTTTATACATATGGACATTGTCTCACCTCTATATGCCAGTAAGGGTAGTCAAAGGCACATTACATCCACATTTTTTAAATTATGCTTTTAGAATCCAAGTAATAAGGGCAAATAACACTTAACTTTGAAACTGGAACGATATTGGAGAGGCATTTACTAAAGCTTTTGGTCAATCTATACCGCAAGTCGCACATCGAAGCAGTTGGAGGCCCCCACAATACGAGGTTTACTACAATTCAGGTAGTTGTGTTTTTGAATAGGTAACTTATCTTTTTAAATACACAACTTGTCTATTTATATATATAGTGTAACAGAAAGGTGTGATCATATTTAAGGGTCACGGCCCATGTACAATGGAAAACCACGAGAATTAAATTTGTATACATTTTATTATTTTCACGAAGATATTGAATTTTCTTTTTTATCGACTTATCAGCATATTCTAGTCGATACTTAAATAACACTATACTGCATGCACGTGTATCTAAGATCTTTCTAAGAATTACAAAAGACTTTTTCTTGACGTTTTTGTTCACTTTTGCTATCTTAATAGCCACCCCAGATGTGGATACTGTTACCTTTTCATTGTTTACAATACAGCAGGTCGTTCTAACATAGATCGGTGACCCCACAGTTGTTGCACAGTTGTTGTAACTCGTTTTGTATCGATATTTAAATAACAAATAAATAAAATGATTGAAATTGTCATAAAATTCGATATTTTTATATGGGGTTAGGGCACATAGGTTATTTATCAGATATACATAGCGGCCCTAAAATATGACCACACCTTTCTGTTACAGCCTGTATAAACAATAGTACATATTGGTTTGATTTCAACTAGAATTACTCTGAAAGTAGCACAATTATATTTTCCGCACGCTGGCTCTCAAGAAAATTACGCTCGAACAAAATATTTTTAATAATATTAACAGATATAATAGGTACTGGCCATACAGTAATAAACGGTATACATTGCCCCAGTCCTCGATATCTTACCGTGAAATATATTCATAAACTGACTAGCAAGCTGTCATAAACCATTATATGCTTTATTGTATGTATATAGAGATTATAGTCCCATGTACTTTTGCAGCGTTAATTGTAATTTTGAATGTTACGAACTTCTACGGTTAATATGGCAAATTATTAAAATATTTACGCACGGTTGCCGTGCTTCGAAAACTGCAATATACTGGCTGGCAAAACAGTTATATCATAAAATACACGTCAATATTTAGCATAGATATATATCTAACATAACGATTGTTGGTTTGATCCCCCACACAGGGCAAAAGTTAGTATGATCTACAAATAGTTTTTCAAATAAACGACACGATAAAATCCGTATAAAGTAGTTTAATTTCAATGTATATTATTTGCGGAAACCAAAGACAATATTATCCACTAATGGTTCTACGCAGTCATGTGTCCGTTGTTTTATTGTTTGTAAAATCTCTCGCGAGGAATTATTCTTAGTGCGGGATTTATCTTATTAACAAAAATAATGCATACATACATACACAGATTCACGCCTGTTTCCCAGAGGGGTAGGCAAAGACTACGGATTTCCATTTGCTACGATCCTGACACACTTCTCTGGCTTCATTCACTTTCATCACATTCCTCATACACGCCCGTCGGTTCAAGGAGGTCTTAACCTGGCCTTTGTCCAGAACGCCTCCGATCTGATCGAGAAACGTTCGCCTAGGTTTTTCTCTTGCGACTGTTCCATTCACAGTAGCCTTATAAACTTTCTTAGTCAGTCTTTCCTCGTCCATTCTTTCTACATATCCAAACCAGCTTAACATACCCTTTTCTATTCTTGTAACTATATCCACTTTCATGCCGCGTGTCTCTCTAATCACACTATTTCTTATTCTTTCAGAGTCACACCACATAAAATATGCTTCTCAACGCTCTCAAGCGTTAACAAAAATAAATAGCTTTATAAATTAATATAAATATCGTTAGCTTTCCTATTTTAAAAATAGGCACCGCAGTTGTGTATCCAAGTTTAAGATGTGGCCGTTTACAAAGCAGTATTTCTTCCTTACATATCATTTTATTATCACTTCACATTAGTATAAACATTATGATTATATGGTTTAATTATCGGCTTAATTATTAAATCACTGATATTACATTTTATTACGTCATCCGGTTAATTTCATGAACGTGGTTTATATTTGCTAAATTAGAGTAATATCGTATCTAAGTGACTGTCTGGTTATAAGAAAAGTGCTTTGCAATCTAGTTTGCGTATGGCGGTTTGTGCTTTGAGTTAGTCATCACGTCATAAGTTAGCAAAGTTAGTAAATTATTTGCGTTTACGCGCAGTCAATTCTCTGCACAAACTAAGTTTGTAAAAAGGTACGCATGATATATTTAATCGACTGTAAAGAAAGTACACTTTTTATGAATAATTATTATTTAATATAAATCTATACTAAATATAAAGCTGAAGAGTTTGTTTGTTTGTTTAAACGCGCTAATCTCAGGAACTACTGGTTCGATTTAAAAAAATATTTTAGTTTTAGATAGCCTATTTATCGAGGAAGGCTATAGGCTATATGACATCACGCTACGACCCACGGGGGCGGCGCAGTAACGATAGACGAAGGTGAAACCCCGGGCACATCTAGTCTAAGATATACACAAACGAAGAAGCATGCACAGCTGGTACAAACTATCTATCTAGTACAGTACCTACTATGCAATGTTTAAAATATCTATCTATATTTTACCTGTACTACACAAAACCGCAACCTAAAGTTCGTAAAACTATTTCCTACATCAAACATAGTAGCAATTTCCTCGCTGGTAACACTACAGCGCTAGCAAGTCATTGTTTGAAATGATGTGGTGAAATAACAGCTACTTACGAAGGACAGCTATTTTCCTTACCCACTTTTAAGGTTAATGGAAACAATTTGTGGGTAAAACAACGTAGTGAGTATTTTCTTTTGAGTTTCAAAGGTTTTGAGGAAAATGGTGTTCATAATTTATGTAGTCATTGATTGCGACTTTACCTGTAGGTTGTGTATTCCTGAGAGAATAGCCAGACAAGCATCTCACGAACATCTCACGTCGTCGTTTCACGTAATAAAATTTTAGTCGTAAATGAGATATAAAAACTCTACGTTTGAATTAAGTACTTTAATAATGTATTTAGATATATTTTAAAGTTAAACAAACTGTTTAAAAATATGCAAGGTTACTAAATAAAAAATATTATAGTACGTTCGTGCCAATATCTTTTATAACTATAACTAATAACTAACTTAACTAACTAATATTATAAAATGAGTTTGTTTGTTTGTTACCTTTTCACGCCTAAACCACTGAACCGATAATCCTGAAATTTTGCATATACGTTGTCAGGTGTACAGAAACGGACATAGGCTTCTTTTCATCCCGAAAAAAATTACTGTTACCGAGTAAATCAACAATAACGTTCTTATGATAATAGATGGCGCCACGTGTCTTTCGAATCATGATTGAATTATATTATTACAAGCAGAGTAAAACCCGAATTGATTGTCAAATTCTAAATTAACGTGAACGAAGCCACGGGCAAAAGCTAGTGTCTTTTATAAAACATGACAAGGCCCTTTGTAAAAAAATATCTTTCTCCTTTAGTATTTATAGTGCTACAATTGCTGGTATTTGTTTTCTATAATATCATACAAATGTCTAGTATAGTTAACCCATTCACAGTCCCGTGATAGGCACAATAGAAAATCAATTGTTATGTATGTACCATATGTGATTCATCGGACAGGGAACGTGTTAACAATTCTACCCCAAAGTGATAAGTTGAGGTGTATAACACAAACATAACGTTAGCTACGACTTTAGGTCGAACATGAAATTATCGGGCACAGTTCCTATATGCGTGCTGCTACTAAATATTTTTAAAAGGAAATTCTAATAACGATTAACTTGATCCGGCAATCGATCCCGAGACCTAATGCGCACTCTCGCTATGCCAAGTCCAATATAATTATGAACTAACAATAAATCAACATCGTAAATAATCCATGTAGTTTCATCTTAATTATGATACTGACAGTAATAAAGTCGATGACAACAAGTAGCCGCAATAAAACTAGTAAATTTGCCTCAAGCAGTATTCAATAATATATTCTATATTTTATCATCCACTACGCACAATCATTGCACAGGTGGCTTTACAAATATTGATACACAAGGACACACACCTGCCCAGACACAGACACAATTTATAGCCACAGTTAGAAATAACAACGGGTTGCACTCCGGGAGCACTCCCGGAGTGCAACCCGTTGTTTTTTCATGATTTTTGGTCATGATTGGGACGAGACAGTAAAATACGCAGAAGAAGCCTTTAAAACGATAATGTGTTGGTTATCTAAAAATCTTTTAACTTTGAATCTAGAAAAAACAGTATATTTGCCTTTTTCTTTAAAATCTACTTCACTTCCTGATCCAGATTCATTAGTACTTAAAGCCCATATATGCAGCCATAACTTGTCCAATTCACAGTGTAATTGCCCACAGTTAAAAAGATTGGCCACTATAAAATATCTTGGAGTCGAAATAGATAACTTACTGAACTGGAAGCACTATCTTGCAAATCTCATCTCACGGGTTCGTAAGCTAATCTACATCTTTAAAAAACTAAGACACTCTGTTGATTATAACACTTTGCAAATGGTGTATTTTGCACTATGCCAGTCCTTGTTGACATATTGCATCACAGCATGGGGTGGGGCCCATAAGACACATTTTCTGCAATTGGAACGAGCACAAAGAGCTGTCTTGAAGGTTATGACATTTAAGCCTTTTAGATATCCCACAGCAGTCCTCTACAATGATTGTCAAGTCCTTAGGGTAAGACAACTTTTTGTTCTCCAAACAACTCTCCGAAAACACCGGTCCCTCCCTTTTGATGCAAGTGTTATCAATAGACGTACATCTTACAGAGTATGTCCTTCTCTCAATTTTAGAACAACTCTAGCTCATCGACATTTTCGGATTATTAGTGGTCACATTTACAATATGATTAATAAACATTGCAAAATTTATACCCTCACTTTAAAAGAATGCAAGGCAAAAGTTTTAAAATGGTTAGAGACACAAAATTATGATGAGACAGAAAGTTTAATAAAATAAAAGATATATGTATGTACTGATATATATGCACACGCTAAACACTTCACAACATATACGCACCACACACACGCACATACACACACACACACCCTCACACACACACACCTTTGTCATTGCCAATTGAATATGCCATATTGTATGACGTGTTACTGAAGAGCGCTGGTACCCATAACACAAGTTAGATCTTACATTGGGTACCAGAGTTCAACAAAAACACTTACTTTTATTGTTTATAAAATATTACTGTTTCACCAATATCATTTGTAAGTGTACTAAATTGTAATTTTTTGGTAAATAAATTATTATTATTATTTATTATTTATTTTTTTCTAACTGTGGCTATAAATTGTGTCGGCAGAAGTGAAAATTTGAATATTAACGTTGTGCATTTTTGATATTTTGGAATGGTTAGGCAATAATTTTGCACGAATTGCTTTAATTATCAGTATAAAAGTACTATCATTTATGTCGTAAAATACAATATTCATTTATTGAGCTATCGTACACAAACATGACAATTCTCCATCCGTCTTACGAATTTTCGATCAGGTCACGTGTCCTGAGGCGAGTTTGACAATTCTCCCTCCGTCTTACGAATTTTTGATCAGGTCACGTATCCTGACGCGAGTTTAACATTTTTTACCCATCAGAAAAAAGTGCACAACGCCGCTAAAGAAGTTTTCACTTCAAAAAAACGTAAAGGCCATATTATTATATCTTTTATTGTAAGTCGCAATCAAACCTAGAAAAGTACGCATTGATAGTAAAGAGATGTCCGTTACAGTTTATATGCAAATATGAAATCTTTTACTAAAATTATATCGCAAGCTCAAATCACCAGAAGCAACGACGGTATGACGTATACAGATTACTGACAATACAAAACTACAGCTAGTAACTTTCACACAAAAATTAATGTATCTCGAACATATGTCAGACACATTAAAAAATTACAGGGAAAGAACCATAAAATTTTAACACAATACTTCTACAAGAGAAACGTTCTAAACAAAGTTACTCATACTATAAACGTATAAATTCCTAAGTTACTTTTGGTAAACAATGGCCTAACCATATAAATGTTCACAGCTAGCAACCTGTAAGAACTTATAGTGGAATTGAAACGAGCCGACAAGGAATTACCGCAGCATAGAGAAAGACCGATTTAATCGATCAAAATAGATACGATCAATGCGACAATCGAATGCCAGATTGAATAGTATAAACAATATCTTTACATGGTCTGTTTATTCTTCTAGCTCACTTGATTTAGACTTGTGATGGTAATGATCGAACTTGTGATAGTAATGATTAGACTTGTGATAATATTGATTGATCAATACCGTAGCTGCATGGATGCATACTAGGTTCATTAGTATTGTCTGAACCAGTTTGTATTCACCGTTGCTAATGTACAATATTTTGAGTTTCTTATGCGAGATAAAAAACTATAGCTGTATCTACATTTTTTTGTCTCATGTAATAGGAAACTCTTTGTACCTGTAGTTTAATTATTTGTAAAGCTTGTATGACAGAGTAAAGGCATTTTTTTTTAAATATTACCTTTTATAATACTACCACAGCATCAACTCAATTAATTAAGATGTATTTGCCAAAAAGAAAAATTTGTATATACAAAAAATAGAGGACTACAATATTAGTGCCCACACTTATGTATGGAAGTGAAAGTTGGGTATGGCAAAAGTAGCATGAGAGCAGAATAAATGCTGTAGAAATGAGAGCGCTGAGAAACATATGTGGTGTGACTCTGAAAGATAGAATAAGGAATAGTGTGATTAGAGAGAGATGCGGCATGAAAGTGGATATAGTGACAACAATATAAAAGGGTATGTTAAGCTGGTTTGGACATGTAGAAAGAATAGACGAGGAAAGACTGACTAAGAACGTTTATAAGGCTAGTGTGAATGGAACAGTCGCAAGAGGAAAACCTAGGCGAACGTTTCTCGATCAGATCGGAGGCGTTCTGGACAAAGGCCAGGTTAAGAGCTCCTTGAACCGACGGGCGTGTATGAGGAATGTGATGAAAGTGAATGAAGCCAGAGAAGTGTGTCAGGGTCGTAGCAAATGGAAATCCGTAGTCTCTGCCTACCCCTCTGGGCAACAGGCTTGAATCTATCTATATACTATGAACAAAACATTCAACTACTGTGGTAAGTACTCAGTAGTTGAATATTTTGTGATATTCTTAAGATGAGATTTGGTTCAACCTTATGTGCTATTGAGACACAGACGTCGATATAGTTTATTGTTAAAATAATAAGCGACATTAATAGTAAAATATTTCTATTACAAATTTTGCATTTTGCAACGGTTTGCACTGACATATTTTATATTTATTTATTGGAACAATGAATTAAAAGGCTAGTAAAATAAAATCCTAACTAATATTATTAAAGCTTATGAGAATTTGTTTGTTCGTTACGCTTTCACGCCTGAACTTTAGCATACACGTTTTTAGGGGAATAGGAAAGAACATAGGGTAACTTTTTTTAGAAAAAGAACTGTTTCCAGAGGATAACACTCTATTGATAAAATTTAGACTAACACGAGCGAAGCCTAGGACAAAATCTAGTTAATCTATACAAATATTATAAAGCTGAAGAGTTTGTTTGTTTGAACGCGCTAGTCTCAGGAACTACTGATTCGATTTGAAAAATTCTCTTAGTATAGGATAGCCTATTTCTCGAGGAAGGCTATAGGCTATATAACATCACGCTACGACCGACGGGGGCGGCGCAGCAACGATAACCGCGGGTGAAACCGCGGGAACATCTAGTATAATATAATTATCGATATTTATTAAGTATCGCAATTTATGAGTACAGTAATAAA
This sequence comes from Catocala sponsa, assembly GCA_963564715.1. NCBI lineage: Eukaryota > Metazoa > Arthropoda > Insecta > Lepidoptera > Erebidae > Catocala > Catocala sponsa. Next base: position 8,222,693 of record OY751337.1, read on the forward strand.
AATTCTGCGCAAGTACACATCAGCGGCTTTTCAGCCTTTACTCTATGACGTAGGTCTCACATTCATAGGCTTACTCTATTCATTTTATTACCATTCACTGGCTTGGCACCACGTTCAATGAAATAAACACATTTAATTTTCCATTTATAGTTGGCTATTTAAAAAAGGTTATAAATATAAGGACTCTCGCTATAAAATAACGTTCCTCAAATACAATAACGCCAAATGAAGACATACTTTTATGCTATATATGTACCTTTTAAAGTACCACAAAGATAACATTAATTTAATATGGCGGTCATAAAATAGGCGCGAAGTTATTGTCTATGTTCAAGTGTACTCTATGGTGCTTGTGCAAGCTGTAAATTAACTATTAATAGCGTTAAAAGAAGTCATTACCTTTCAGTCTTTGAATCAAAACTCGCGAACTGTAAACTTATAGACGTTTATTATTTACTAGATGTTCCCGCAGTTTCACCCGCGTTTATCGTTACTGCGCCGCCCCCGTGGGTCGTAGCGTGATGTTATATAGCCTATAGCCTTCCTCGACAAATAGGCTATCCAACACTAAAATAATTTTTCAAATCGAAGCAGTAGTAATCACGCAGAATAAACCAGGAGAAACATCGTTTGTACTATGTCTGTAATGGGTAATTATTTTGCTGCAATGTTATTTTAAAACTGCGATATCTCCTAAGATATTCATTGAAATCGAATGATGTAAAGGGCAATTTTGTTTTAAATTAAATACTTGTGATGAATAACGTATTTATTTGGATAAGGATTAATATCATGTTTATAATAATACCTTCGCAAATAATGCATTATTTTAGAACAAATTTGGTTAGCATAAAAATGGTTATAGTGAGCCAACCTTAAAAGATAGACATAATAATATGCTATCGTGGACTTTTTTTTTAGAACTTTTAAAGAGAAACAATTCTGTCATACATGATTTTTGCGAAACTTTAACTGTTTACGCAGCGCACGCAGCGGAAGCTCTCAAAAGGAAAAAATACTCTCCGATTTTGGAACATTCTTCATTGGTGCTCAGCTCCTATTGATCTTAGCGTGATGATATATAGCCTATAGCCTTCCTCGATAAATGGGCTATCTAACACTGAAAGAATTTTTCAAATCGGACCAGTAGTTCCTGAGATTAGCGCGTTCAAGCAAACAAACAAACAAACTCTTCAGCTTTATAATATTAGTATAGATTTGCAGATGTTTATTATTTTTATCCCCACCATCATTTGATCGTGTAAACCACAAAGTTCATGTAACAGATACATCGGCTAGACAATTATACCTAATTCGTAAATCACGAATCGCTTTCATACACACAAATTATAATAATAAAATTCCATTAAGAACAATATTCAATAAACGTTCTGTATCTCACGATATACGAATTAATTTGTCTGTTACACGTTCATTGAAGACTACTATCATCATTTTCACTTATAACGTTAACTGAAGCAGCAGTGTACGTGTGATTTATAATGCAAACAGCTGCCTAAGAAGTATGTGGGGCAGTAAAGGTAAGTTCGTTAATCTATATATCGTGTTATTTCATCGGCGCATCGTTTTCATTTGATTGCAATCGTTTTGGGCGCAATGTAGATACGGCGTGTTGTATTTAGATAAAGCACGAAGTATTTATACGAGTTGTAAAGGGTTATTGTGCAGTGTTGGGTAAAAATAGACCAACTTTTGCTTTGATAACATCTCAGCGATCAAACGCACATAAACAACTTGTAACAAAAAACTGAGGTCAAATTGACGCTCTACTAAAGCCGAACATAATTTTAGAAGGGATTTTCCAAAACCTTCTGTGCTTTTAAAAAAGTTTATACTGTAAAATTAGGTATGTATCAGGTACTACAATGTATAGACAATAACGTATTATCTTAATTTTTGCTGCATATATTTGAGGTGATAATAATAGATTGTTACTGGCCATCATGTTATTCGGCACTAGAACTTGAATGCACATTCGGTGCAATTATAACTTGATTATGGAATTTAATATTAAACATATTAATTATTGTTTTATTACAATACAAAGTACAATAGTCAGGCCTAAGCAGAGCTTGTAGTATGGATACTAGACAATAGATAAACATACATATATACTTTTTTTGTAAATACATACATGTTATACATAGAAAAAACCAGACTAAGACAAACATCCAAGTTCATGCACACAAATGTTTGACTTGCGCGGGAATCGAACACGCGACCTCAGGTGTGGCAGTCGGTTACACTAACCACTACGCCATCGAGACATCTAATACCAGCCAGTCATTTGAAAATTAAAATAGTTTGAATTATTATTATTCTAAAATTGTATATGTATATTACATCATTTAATGATACAATAGGGAGTAGTCTCACAAAAAACACCACCATATTCATTAAGTCTTTATTACTTTTTAACTAAACCAGATGTGACTAATACAGAATAATTTAGAGTAATATTACGTCTACCCACTCAACTTAAATTATTTAGCAATATAACGAGCAAAATATCGTTCACAAAAGTGTCGAAAAAAATTTTAATCATCATATCTCGTTGTTTTTCACCTCGCACACCTGGCCATTTTCTCAGTTTTCTATTATCACCTTTACAAACTAATAAATAAAGATCAAAATTAGATAACTGTCTCAAATATGGAGCTTCGCTACAAAAGCTTAAAGGCACAATCTTTACCAATAACCAGTTTCAAAGGCCTCTCGACCTATCCGAATTAAGGCATTTCCTATTTTCGATAAAAAGAATGAAGTGTCTACTTACAGTGGGCATTGTTTGAACACCTCGGGCTATAGTAGTAGTAACATGTATGACATTGAGCCTGTCTATTTAAGAAGTAATGATTTGTTTTAGATAAGATGGCCTGTTATTACGTTACGGTAAAAGAGAAATATGTTATGCCATTATCAATTACTGAGTTTCTATTCATCCTAAACATAGATATCTAGACAATAGATCTGGTTCTCTTGGAACTACTACTTTGTAATTAGAATTAAATCAAAGGTTCATTTGAATATAGCTAAAGTCTAGTATATATGTATATAAAGTGTAATACCTGACAGAATTGTATTGCAAAAAGTACCTAGAAAGGCTATGTACTTAAAAAGTAGTTTAGTAATGTGTGGGCGCATTTTTAATGCGTTACCTAGTATCGAGAGCGTCATTAAGCAAGCTTCGCGAAAACTCGGAGTTCTGAACAGGGTGAGGCGGTTCTTCACGCCTGAGCAACTGTGCCTATTGTATAAGGCACAAGTGCGCCCTTGCGTGGAGTACTGTTCTCATCTTTGGGATGGCTCCGCGTAGTACTTGCTGGACGCTCTCGACCGGTTACAGCGGCGGGCTGTCCGTATCATCGGAGATCCAGAGGTCACGAGTTCACTGGAACCTCTGCAACTCCGTAGAGACATTGCCTCATTGGCATGTTTCTACAGAATATACCACGGGGAGTGCTCTGAAGAGTTATTCCACCTTATCCCGCCCTCCCCTTTCCTATCCAGAACAACGCGTGCTGGGCTCAGATGCCATCCTTACACGGTAGAGTCGATTAGAGCGCGTACCAAAAAGTTTGGGTCCTCATATCTCTGCCGAACGACCAAGGCATGGAATTCTCTGCCAAGGCACGTGTTTCCTTCTTCCTTCAATCCTGGGTTCTTTAAGCGGGGCGTGAAAAAGCATCTTCTCAGGCCGTCAAAGTAGAGACCTCAACATCGCCTCGGCTACTGTGGGGGCGATGTGGAGGCCACTACTCTTAGACCACACGACTGCTTACCATCAGGTGGAGTGTGGTCATTTTGACGAGCAAAAAAAAAAATAAAGAAGTTACAAACAAATGCCTACTCACAGATTTTGTAAGAAATTCAAAGACTGGCTAATTGATAAATCCTTTTACTCAATAAAATATTACTTTGATGATTGTCAAAAATGCATGTAGTCTATTTACAAATTAAGAATAATTTATGATTTTAATGTGTTTTTGATTTTAATTAAGATTTGCACGTCACAGTGGTTCCAATTATATAATATTCCAACTTATGTACCTACATTTTATGCAAATAAAAATATTCTATTCTGTTCTATTCTAGTGCGTATGTCATCTCTTTGTGACAGTGACTTCTACGGTTAGTTGTGTTACAGTAATCAAATCTTTGAATTATGACTTGAGTGTAGCGATGTCGACCTAGCTATATAAATCAGGCATCAACTCGATATCAATTCATTTCTGTCAATGGAAACTTATGGTACTATAATCTGGTTCCATCTATTTCTACTTCGTTGGTATGATCACTAGTATACTTACTGCTGTACGTGATAAGGGGAACCGAGCTTGATTCCTCAGTCGGAAAATTGTTACTGATTGTTTCTGTTCAATAAATGTCTCACTAGCATAGCTTAATTATACCCTAGAGTTCTAAATATACCTCGCAAAGTGTTTATATAAGGTACATATCTATAAATATATATGTTTCTTAAGACATATACAGTCTCAGGGGCCAATGATAGTTTACACCTTATAGCAAAATTTTTTTTTTACGCGTGGACATGTGCTATCACTTTCCCCATCGCCGGTTTTGGGGCGGGCGATGGGGATATGTCGGGATCCAGCCCCTACAATGGATTTGGGCTGAACCGACTAAAACCACCGCGGTGTTCCTCACACCTTTATGGCGGAGCCGCGCGAATCGCTCTCGCATTCGAATCGCGACCCCGCCGAAGGTCCGACCCGCCGATGGACGTGGCGGGTCGCACACAACCATCAAACAAAAATTGGGGGACCTAGTCCCCTACGACAAAGCGGGGGACTTATTCCACCTTTCGACATCGAGTGGCGTGCGCGGAACACGAACGTCGCCTACTCGGACCTGCGCTGATGGACGGCCCCAATGGGTCCACCGCATAGTTAAAAACCTAGGTTAAGTTCAGTTAAGTTCTTTTGATTAACAATGCAAAGATGAAATCGGTGCGTAGTCACGATTTGTTTTTAGCCTTCAACAGACAAGCTGTGTACTCTATCTATAATTAAGGATGAATTTCCAAACAGAAAAACTAGATCATAGAAGCAACCCCATAGTCCTCTTTGGCGACTCTTGTTTAAAGATACATATTAATATAATAGATAGTCCAGATTCCATTGTATTAAAGCATCAAGTGGCACAAATATCGGCGGCTAAGTACACAGTGAATAAATAATGGAGTAACAATCTCTACCCAATGGACCGTGAACCTTCGTACAACGAACATTGTTTATAGAACAGATGCGATCCGTCGCGGTTGTAGATTCGTTTTTATTATATGTTTGTAACATTGTTAAGTAAATTAATGAACTTTTTTACATTGCGTTGCATAATTTAGAAAAATAATATGAATTTGAATTGTGGGAATTGGCGCAGTCATGCCAGGTGTCCCTTTTTGGGCCTCTTTACGCGGATAATCCTGGAACGACGACCAAGTTTTACTAATCGTGATCTTATGCAGTCCCTGCTTGTAACCACATCAATCAACCAATCAGCTCATTTTAGTCCACTGCTGGACATAGGCCTCTCCCATCTTACGCCACAATATCCGGTATTCCGCATCCAGTCTAACCCAGCTATCTTCTTCAGATCATGGCCATCTGGCCCGGGGCATCCTACCTTACGTTAACCAAGTCGCGGTTTCCATCTTAGAGTATTCGAACAATGTATATGAGGACTTTGATGAAATTGCATATGGAAATGGATTTCGTTTAAATGTGACTCTGAGATATCACACAAGCTGTATTTTAGCCGGAGTTACCAATAGGCGACGAGGTGAGCACGATCGATAATTGGTGGAGTCAATTAAATGTTTATAAAAGTTATTAGAACATCTTATGTTAATTCCATAGCTTAAAATCATAACTACTAATAAAACATAAAGAAACAAACTAATTAAATACGGTTTCGTAAAAATTATTAACAACGTAAGCTAATAAAATGCATAGCAGAACCTTTAATAAAGTCATTCATTTAGTGCAGACATACATTTTAACATTAATTAAAAATAAATAACAATGGTTATACCACCCAAAACCATTATCATCCAAGTCAACTTTCTCTCTTAATTTCAATTTATAGAATAATCTTAATCAAGAAAATATTATTTCCTATCGATTATAGCGCGATTGATTCATTCCGTAGTCATTTAATAGACAATGTTTTAATTAAAGCACTAATGATTTCAATTTATTACTCCAAGCTTTGTTAATATTGATCAATTTCTTAATTTAAAATTGCTGAAGGCGACAACATGTGGATTAGGCCACGAAACATGCGCACTAAACGAAAACGCTCAGCTCATTCCGTTGCTTCATATAAATTTGTTTCTCGACACTTTTAATCGCTTTTAATGTTTTAACCCATTCAATGCGGCGGACGCCGGTCGGTGTCTTATTTTTTCATACTCAGATTCGGAGGACGCCGATCGGCGTCATGTATAGTTGTTTTATATTTTACCCAAATTTAATGATATTATATTAATAAAACAACAAATGTGTTTGGAATTTACTAATGAAATGCCTGATATGAGTAGTTTTTAGATATTTTGTTTTTTTTTATTTTTTCAGGTGCGGCTGACGCCGATCGGCATTTACGTTAAATATGAGCCGATTCTGGCTAGTGAAAGCAAAATTTGTTGCCGCATTGAATGGGTTAAAGCGTATGTTTCGTGGCCTCTAGCTTAGGCAGTAAAAGCCGTACCGTACTAATAACTTTGTCACTATAAATAAAATCTAATCAAAATGGTTTACAGACTTAGGTTGATGATTAAGACTTTTTGGATGATTTATGTACCTATATTTACTATGAAAGTCATGATCACAGTTTTATTATTTTTGCCATAAAAGTATACGATTATAAGTCTGTCTTGGATGAATGCATTCATTTATGAAAACATGGCTTTTAATAAAAAATCCAATCTATGCTCATGGAATTCATTCCATAAGCATAGATTGGATTCTTTCTGGATTGGATGTTCAAGTCATGGCTCCTAGAAAATAGATTTTACAATAAGTATTAAAGAATTTATTAGCTATAAAAGAAAAATATAAATGTGTTATTGATATTTTCAGTTTCATTGTGTGTAGAATAAGCATAGGTAATTTATAATAATACTTTAACTAAATTACATAATTATGTACTATTAATTATGTAATTTAGTTAAAGTATTATATAAATAAAAAAATTTCGCATGTCCATTGAGGGCGGGATGTGTTCGAACTTTTATAACTTGTTGCACCTTAATTTTATACCACGTCTCAAGCGAATAAAATTTATATTCTATTAGATGGCAGTTTTTAACCTGCACTAGAAGCAAATTCCATGACCTAAACATTTGTATCCCATTTGAAAGACTGAGGATGCAAACGCCATAAAACTCACTCGCTTCACGTATAACATGAACCTTACCAAAATGAGGAGATGGCTCAAACATATGAACGTTATAATGGTGAGGTTAGTTGCTATTGAATGCTCTTGGGCCAACAACAATGAAGACTGACCGCATTGCGTCGATGAAGACATTAGAAAAATAAATGATGTACCGGAGAACTTACTGTACCGTGTTGAAGGGCACATCTATTTTGTATTGACCTGTATACCAAAAGTAGAAAGAAGAATATTGATGGTTAATTTAACCTTTTGACCGCCACAGCATAAAAGTAGCGTCGTGCCCCCTACGCCAGGCGATGATTAATATAGTTTTAAATAATAGGTAAAAGGAACACAACAAACATATTTTTTTATGTTTATTTTGAACTGTAAAATAGTCGTATTTTCGACGTGCCATGCCGTCGGGGGCATCGTGAGCACGGTTTAATTTGACGTGAATGGACGTCCTTGACGGTCAAAAGGTTAAAGAGACTGGTAATATCAAGCAAAAACTCATGATAGTAAGAAAAATGAATATCACACAGGGCCATACATTTTCCGGGGCAATTGGTCTTAAAGTAACAGCGCGTGTCCCTCGCCGGCCCATAAATATCATGCATAAATATCATGCCGCCCTAAGGCTACATGAAAGAAGAACAAACTAACAAATACATTAATAGTAAGAAAGGATTAACTATATTTGTTACTAGGTTTTGCACGCGGTTTCGATTGGGACCAGTAATTCTTTTCTTGATCAAAGGTACCCTATGACTTTTTCTGTATCCTTGACAACGTGTATGCGAAATTTTATTATTATCAGTCTAGTGGTTGAAAGAATAGTAAACAAACAAACAAACTCACATTCGCAATTATAATATTAGTTAGGGTTAGTTTACATGTAATGTATGATAGCGATGAAAACACTATTTATATATCTAAGAGATACATCTAAAGTTCTCAAACTTTACAATGACTATATTTACGCGAATGTCACAGATTGAAATATAACTACTGATTTCACTGCTTTACTACTCGCATCACTGTGGCCATGGCTGCTGACAATCAATATAAAAAAGGGAACCGAGATAAAAACCGTGAAGTAGATTAATTTCAATTTACACAAACTACAAAACGCATAACATAAAATTTCAATTTCTCTAATATTCGTTACGCACAATTTATTTGGATTCGTCCAAATATTACAAACGTTTGTTTAAATACGTAGCGTATTGGTAAGAGAACAACCTCAGCAATATTGCTGAATCATGTTGGTACTGGTTGGTAAGTAGACGGTAACCCACAACCAAGTAAACCAAACTACATTTTACGTTTCAATTGGGCCGTGTCAATTTCCCATAGTACCTACACTCTTCAAATATTTGAGTATAACTGCACCAAAAACTTCGAAGTCACGACTAACCTATAGTGCGAATGTCTTATTTATTTCACATCTCTCTCAATCGACTATGTGGGAGCAAGAGGTCCAATAGCATTGTCATTTTACAGTTACATGGACGAACATGAATTATTCATGTGCCCCCAAAATATGGGCGTGTTTCTTGAGAATTGACATGATAATTCCGATTTTATACAACTTGAATATTTTCCTTTCTTTTACCAACAACTCCCGCAGGAGCCTCATCATCACTCATATAGGAATATTCACTATGTATGTATGTCGGTGGCAAGCTATCTGAGCCTTGTAATCAAAGACATATGTTTAGGATCTATAACTACGTAGATATAGAAATCAAAATTTATGAGTTACAAAGGTGAATATTGAAATTAGTATCATATATTTTTTATTTTACCAATATGTGATGACTGCTTTTTAAATATGCCATGGTAGTTTAACTTTTCAGAACTTAAAGTCTACATACATATGTAGCAGACTTTAAGTTGGATTTGAAAAGATTAACTTACTTTAAAGATTTGTTATATTTAGACGAAATTTAAAATAGCAATTTATATTTTATTAAAGCTAGGCGTTATTATCTTAAAATATATAGGCTGTCTTGAGTTTACAACCTGCAAAAACGAGAAGGATTACCAACTCATTCAAAACATTATTATTATTATTCACTTATCTCATTCCTACTAAGACTAGGTGACATGAGATAAAGAAACTGTCTCATATATTTAACGTATTGTATATCAATTTAATATGACAGTTCTTAAAATCATTCATCTTCTGTCTAGCACAAAAACAAGTACACACTAGCACATTAGATTATATCTCACAGCACACTACATACATATACATGTTCTCAATAAACCAGTAGTTTAAGTTTGTACCTCCCAGACACGTGTAATCTCTCAAGCCGTAATCATACAGAGTTCCCACTTGATAATGAGAGCGATGTTGCATTAATGTCCGAGGAAAATCAGAACAATTGTTTATAAAATCACTCTGCCGTTATATTTTTAATTTCAAATGTCTTGCTTCGCTGGACAGACAGACTTGCTACGTGATAGACGTGGCAGCATGGCATGTGGAAATTATACCGTGTGAATTAAATAAATATTATTTTCCGTGCGGTTTACATTCACAGGATTGATAAACGTTTTGTACTACTTACTTATATTTTAGGAACGTAGGTATTTTATATTTTCATTTGATTATTTGGTGGTTAATTTCTGTTTGTTACAGATTTTACAAAAAATAAACCTAATATTTGATCAAGACTAAAATTTTGTGATCGATTTCTGCTCGGCAGAAAAATATTATTCCATGACATCAAAATTTTAATTAAATTAATACACATAATCATTTATTAGGTACACTGTACAGTCAAATAAAATTCATTTGCTTAGACATTATGAAATTCTACTAAATACTACATCACATGTTACTATCTCATAATGAGTAAATCAAATCAATGAATCCAGAAGACAATCATATTGTAAGGCCTACACCGAGAATACTAATATTATTCATCGCTAATAAAATGGAACTTACGCTTCATGTTCTCACAGAAAAACGGTTGAAATCTTTAGCGGTCTTTTTATAGTTTTCGTGTTAATTAAGTACCATTGTATTAGCGAAGTGTATAAATTACAATTAGTAAAGACTTGCTCGTACATTCGATCGTCAATTACTAAGATTTCTCTTTTACTTTGCACACATAGTAATGGAAATGTTTTTGTCCCGTATTCATTACGAAATGAGACGCCTAATGAAAATTCCCATTTCTTAAATTGATTTCAACATCACCGTAAACTATTTAAGAAATAAACTACAACCTTTATCGTACGGTATCTTTTCCATAACTGTGCTTAACGTTGCCTGTATCTGTTTGAAAGTTTGAATACAAAACAGGCACACAAATAGCAGGGAGACTTATGCAAATCCCCGCATATGTATATTCTTGATAATTATTGTAAATTTCCTTATCAGATATTTTCGCGCCATAAAGCTTGTGACATATTTGACCCGTGCCGTGTCTATGCGTTCTCAAGTTACGAAATCGTACGGTACATTTGCTGTGTGTAGCTCGCATGTGGTGTCGTACATGGTCGAGATCGTAACGCGACACGTTTCTGCGACAAATTCAACAGAATTAGACGACCATTTGGTCGGAGACAGCATTTCGTTATGACTCGCCTCATTAGTGTACGCTATTACGATGTAGAAATGCTTAATATGAGCCACATGTTTGTATAGAGTTTATTTGTTTGATTGAGATAACATTTTATAACATCTGTGTAGTTTAGATAATTACGATTCATTATTTTAAACTATTTTGGAGGTAAACACTGAATAATGGGCAATTAAAACTTGACCCACATATTTTCTAGGCTACACTCGAAGCATTGGTAATTGCATAGTGACTCCTTAATCTATATATGAAGTGCAATCAACTACCGTCACAATGGCAAGGCTTCTAGACAGACTAAATATCAGATTGGTCCACTAAATATATATCTAGTCCTTCTTCAAACGAGGTTTAAAGAGAGTTCTTCTTTCACGGTAGGCAGTGGCTTTGCTGTATCCTGACATTGCTGAAGTCCATGAGCAGCGGTTACCACTTTCCATCAGGTGGGCCACTTGCTCGTCTGCCACCAACAGCAATAAATTTTTTTAAAAATAGTTAGCTATTCCTTTAATAGGATGAATAATTAAGTAAACCATAGAGACAGTTCAACTAGCCTACTACCAGGACTACGATAGTAGAGTCACTTCGTCAACGTAAAGGTTTTGCAACACCACGTAAAACCAAAACAGTCACAATTACTATTTAGATGCTATGACTATTTAGTCGCAATTACTACTTAATCGCAATTACTACTTAATCACAATAACTATTTAGTCACAGTGACTATTAAGTCACTGTGACTATTTAGTCAACGTGACTAAATAGTCAATAATATGGGATACATAGCTAGGAAGAGAGAGAGAGTCTATAAAGCCCCGTGTGCCACTACTAAGCTATCAATAACTTAATAGCGGTCGCCTAGTGGTGAAAATTCGACCAAAATTCCTAAGCTTGCTACTTTGTTTTCTGTTTTTTCTTTATTACATATAAATAAGGTATAGGTAACCATAGTTACAAAGAATTGTACGACGTCAGACGAACAATGTCGAAATACTACGAACGCGATTCGACTGCATGCGTCAAATGCATGCTTGTGTGCGTGTAGTGTTATTCATTAATTTAATGTATGTCTAATGCATATTTTATAAAAATATTAGGATGCGCCCCTCCTTTTCCATATAAACTTTAACTGTGCCAAATTTCATACTCCTCCGTCCGCGCAATTTCGTAAAAAGGGGTACAAAGTTTTTGCGTATTAATATATAGATACGCAGATTTGTCAGTTGCTCGCAAAATCTCGTTAACAGATTTCCACGTACGATTTTAATGTAACACACATGACTGCGTCTAAACGAGTGAAACTATGCAAAGCTAATCACCTACATTATCCGTTTGCTAAGAGAACACGATCGAGGTAAATTGATTAATTGCATATTAGTTTTCTTGAATACACGGAAAGTATTTGTTTAATCTAAGATATATTTACTATAATAATATTATTTATAGATTAAAGAATGAAATGCTTGCAAAGAACACATTTATAATCTTAAAGCTAAAGATTTTGGATTACATTGATAAATAATCTCGGCCGTAAGCTGTGTATAGAAAGGGATTAAATATAATGATCAGCAAAAATACTAATTGGTCAGCAAATATTGCACAGCATAACGAGCATCTATACGCCTCAAATCACTGCATTCCGTTTCGGAAGTGTTAGGTTATGTTAGGTTCCTTTTTTTAAACCCACCCAAAAGTAGGAGCCCCGCAAAGCGGGGCTCCTTCGTCTTAGTTTGATCTCTTTAAAGTTTGCTGGCCATAAGTTGCTGATCAATTAGCTTTTTTTGCTGCGCAATTAGTATTTTTTTGCTGTGCAGTTAAATACTACCCGTAAAGAAATTCTTTACGTAACCTTTATGGTAACTATTAAAATAACAGATCTGTGATCTTAAAATGTCTCATTACTAAGAACTAATAATATAATAATAATAATATTCTACTACATACACACAACACCATCTAGCCCAAACTAAGTAGAGCTGGTACTATGGGTACTAGACAATGGTTAAACATACATATATACTTTTTTTTTGTAAATACATACATATTATACATAGAAACACCCAGATAAGACAAACATCCATGTTCATGCACACAAATGTTTGACTTGTGCAGGAATCGAACCCGCGACCTCAGGCGTGGCAGTTGGTTACACTACCCACTACGCCATCGAGGCCAAAGGCAAAAGAAAAAACGTCGGCATCACTTTCCCATAAAATGTGTGTACAGCAACAAATTGTGCTAATTAATAATAGTAGATATACAAATAATGATATATAATAAGTATAGAATTCACTCCTTAGCGTTAATCATGTTCTCTAGTAGAATAAAGTGTTACAGACTTTAACTGGTAGGCAAATCTTAGTAACGCCACGAAATCTAACAATGCGTCTTGCAGATATCAAAAGCCACACCCCTTTTACTAGAGACCTAACAAAGCTGTCGAAGTTTTGGTCTGATATGTCTCAGCACAGTACTTGGTGATTACATACATACATACATAGATTCACGCCTGTTTCCCAGAGGGGTTGGCAGAGACTACGGATTTCCATTTGCTACGATCCTGACACACTTCTCTGGCTTCATTCACTTTCATCACATTTCTCATACACGCCCGTCGGTTCAAGGAGCTCTTAACCTGGCCTTTGTCCAGAACGCCTCTGATCTGGTCGAGAAACGTTCGCCTAGGTTTTCCTCTTGCGACTGTTCCATTCACACTAGCCTTATAAACTTTCTTAGTCAGTCTTTCCTCGTCCATTCTTTCTACATGTCCAAACCAGCTTAACATACTCTTACCCTCTTGGTGATTATACAGACCTAATATACTCTGTTGGCTAAGTAACCTAAAGTGTGTCATAGCCTACGGTATGAGAGTACGTCACTTCCTTCAGCCGTCTATATAATTACTAGCTGTCCCAACAGACTTTGTCCTGTACACACGAAAAAAAACCAAATCTAAACCATTCTCGAATCCACTTGAACACACACAAAAAATTTCAACAAAATTGGACCAGCTGTTTAGGAGGAGTTTAATTACCAACACACGCACAGAAGATTTATATATATAAAGATGTTGATTATTTGAACTCTACAAATATTCACAATATTACCATAGTACTATGTAGAACAATCTTATTACCGCTGCCTGTTCCTATTTGACCCTCAGTATGCTGTTACGTAACACGTGGAATGTGTAACGACACATTAATACTCACTTACTGGTAGATTTCACTATACCAGTCGTCGAAGAGCAGCTTACATGCACATATGAAACTTGTTATGCGGAAGTGCTGTGGAATTTTAGATTATTTTGTGTACGACATTATAGAGTCAATAATAAACTGCATGGTGTAGTGAAGAGATCATTGGACTTCTGTTCAGAGGTGTCGAATTAAATCCTATGGCATGCAATTCTGACTTTACAAAGATCTGCAAATGTTATAGTTAATTATCGTTTGCTTTAACGCATAAGAAAACCACTGCATAGAATATCTGGGCTCTACACAATGAGTTCTGAACAAGCAAAGGGTTTCAAAGACTTACCGATTTTTTTACATATTCAATCTTGTAGTATTATTAGAGATTAAATAGCACGTCTTTGTTATGAGTCAAATGGGTACAGCTGGCAGTTGATACTCTTGCCCAGAGATGTGAGTAATACATTACGTATGACTTCTGAATCCCAAATTAAACCTTGTATGAAATTCAAACACTAGGAATTATACTACTATTGATACCACAAAGAGCTGGTGTTTTGATTTTCTTTACTACAGAAAAACAGAACCCACTTGATTAAACTTCCAGTGAATCACTTTGTGCTTGGCTAAGATTGTTTCAAGGCCGACAATTCACATCTTTACGATATAAACTTTAGTAAGCTACAGTAACCAACGGCTGGACTGCATGCTTTGTTCAGAGGTTACTTCGTCTGCCATGCAAACTGTAAATACCAAAAGTGTTATTTGCATAAATCGGTTATATCGTTTGCAAAGCACGAATGCGAATAACTCTGGTATGTAGTTCTATTTCACGTACACAGATACAGTTTAACAGACAGAATGTGTTATACTACGTAGAACTACAAATGTGTGTATTCTGTAATAATACGGTATGTGTGCATGTGTGCGTGAGCGTACTAGTTTAGTAATAATAATTTATGTTTAAAATTCGAACAAGGTGACATTTGATTCCTTGCATGTTCGCAACACACGTACCCAATCACGCACATGTTCTCAATCTTCAGTTTCGCACTTTGCAAGAATGATACTCATAAAAGCTCTATGGTTGACGACAAAAAATATGCTACTGAGTAAATAGTAAAATAATTAATAATAAAATAAATACACCCACGCCCACATTACACTGCACAATAGAGATAATAAAATTAAAAAGACAAACGATTACACAATACTAGCTGTCCCGACAGACCTTGTCCTATACACACGAAAAAAAATAAAAAAACCAAATCTAAACCATTCTCGAATCTACTTGAACACACACAAAAAATTTCATCAAAATCGGTCCAGCCGTTTAGGAAGAGTTTAATTACAAACACACGCACAGATTTATATACAAGATTTGAATTACGAAAATGTTAGTTATAGATCTATTATTTATTATACATGGTGACCAACATTATAATGCAATTCCTAAAATATAAGTTTAAAAAAATTATTAGACACATTTCATCAGGGTCAACCCTTACAACCAAATACTCTCTAAATCGTTCCCTTACCTCCTAGATGACGTCACACCATCCTTCGTATTTCAAACAATAACATGCAGATAACCAACATTCGAAAGTAGCGCAGGGCTGGCCCAACATTTCCAGAACAATACCTTTCTCAAAGAGACCGAACTCTCTTAGCCCGCAGTACTTTTGCATTTAAAAGGCCATTTTCTTTAAAAAAGCGCGTGTAATACATACATAAGTTATACAACACGTGTCTGCTTAGTATGATGGCTATTAATTATTCCAAGATCCCGTTCTTTCGGACGGAGAGTCGACTCTACAAACGGTAGCGCTTACTGTTTGTGAAACGAAATGGTGTTGTGAAATGTTTACGTCTCTTGTATAAATACGTGTGTGTTACTTAAAGACAAGACTCTATGTAAAGCCTACTTGTAGTATATTATGACAGTGTACTTTAATAGTTATGATATCAATCCTAATAAACGTCATAGATGCGAAAGTATATTTGTTAGTCTGTCTGTGCTTTAGGTTGAAAATAAGGAATAAAAGGATGTCACTTTATTACCGGCGATGAGACGGAACCTTATGAATCACACTGGGAAAGTGTCCTTAAAAGTACAGGATAATAAATACTTATGAACTTGTACTTGACAGTAATAATATTTGTCCTGGATCCAGCATCAAATATAGAAGCGATGATGAACCAGTGGTTAAGGTTAGACTTGCAATCAGATCATGGGTTCGACCCACATTTATATTGGCCCTTGTATATAAAAAATTAAATACTAATAAATAATTACAAATTAAAAGAAACCATCTTAAAAAATAAGACTATTAATAGAAATACTGGTTGAACGCGTCTGAAATCGTTCTGAGGATAATAACCTTTATATCAATATTGTGCCAAGACAGGCCACAAAATACAAAATTTTGATTAGGTACTCATACTGTGTTCCATAAATTCCTATTTGCGGAACACAATACATCATCCTACCATAAAATCTATGCATTTATGCAATGTTTATAAAACATACAGTAAGCAATCCAGCAAATTTATTACGGCTATATAATATCCGACATAACTCTATTGTATTCCATAAATAACGTTATCTATTTCAGCACTGTTTACAAACCGCAAAACTACAGCCTATAGTGTCAAACAATCGTTGTAAACTACTTTACTCACAAGTGCTTCACACTCAAAGAGGATACGCTGTTCTGGGCAGCGAAGCGTAAGCTCCATTTAGTGGAGAGAGCCACAACGAGCAGTATAACATTAATAAATTAATCATGATTTTATGGAATTCCGCTGGCGCGCGGCACACCGCAATATTTAGGGTCCCGCAGTAAAAATATAATATGACGTACATGCTTTCTAATGTGTATTTGCATTTCTTTGGATTTATAATGTTTGGTATTTTAATTACTTTATTTAGTACTTGATTTATTTGCTATACTATAAAAAATTTATGATTTGTGTGCTATTAACATAACATGAGAAGCATGCTATGTTAATAGCATGCTTCTCATGTGCGGTACTACTACTTGATATCTCGGTTCGTTTAAGTAGTTAACTTTGTACTACACTACTCCACGTGATAGATTTGATCCTAAACAAAGGAAATGTGAGATCCAAAAATAGTTCTTGCGAGTCTAGATCTTAGACAATTATTGGTGAGAGAGTTGCCTTTTAAAACCATTACGATGAAGCCTACTTACTGAGACTGTCATTATATTTCTAAATACAGACGTGATCAAAAAATATCGATAACTTATGTACCAATATCTTTATTATTACTTTAATAAGCCTAATTGTTGCCCCACTTAGGGGCAAATATCTGCGCTTTTATTATTTACTTCTCACTATCGGCTGTATATTATATCCAAATTATAGACTCCCTTTTATAGGCATCACACCTTACCAATTCATGAAACTGATTTCGATGTTAATATCAACACTTGCATCTTCTTTTAAATATATTTAAATTGTATTCACAATTTTATTGCATTTTAATTTAAAATGAGCCTATAGTACTTATTCTATACTAGCTTTTGCCTGCGGCTTCGCTCACGTAAAAGTAGGCTCGGTTATGTTAGTAACAGAACTTTTTTCTTAAATAAAACATAGCCCCTAGAGGGCTTATTCCCGCCCGCTCCGCTATTTTGCTCCCAAGCGCTCCAAGACTAAAATAAAATATTATTATTATTTTGTAAAATCGTTCCCAAGGGCTCCAACAGCTTATAAAAAATTATTTCTCTAAATCCTCTGATCTCCATATATTTATTCCTAGGAGCTCCAAATTATAATACAAATAATTAAATGAAGACCTACTTACTAGTGTTCCCGACAGCTCCAAAAGAAATTGTGTGGTTAGCAGAGTTCAAACATGTAATAATATAATACTTATTAGTTTTTAATAAGAAATAAAATCTCAAAGTACCTAGATAATGTTTTGGAGCTGTAGGGAATGAAATTGATAAATGTGGCTTTGTGTATTATTTTCATATAAAAATCTTTGGAGCTTCTGGTAACTAATGTATGGAAAAATGAATTTTAGAGAACAATAGATTTGGAGCGCACGGGAATAAGCCCCCTGTATGTTACTCGGTGACAATGTAGCTTTGTAATGGGGGAAATATTGTTTTTAAATCGGTTGATTAATTTTTGAGTTAAATCCGTACAAACAACGGAACCCGCTCGCCTGCAGTAGCAAGCTGTACGTGCAAGTGAGAGTTCATCTTAAGACTAGGTATATGTGTTAATAGTAACGTTTGCAGATTACGTGCCAGCCAACGTTTTTATTGTTAACGGCTTTATTTGTGAAACAACTCGGCAATTACTGTAACTTTTTTACACAAACTTTAGTAGTATATTGAGGTTGATTTAGAAGGTACCAGTTTTAATTAATATAACGTAATAGACGTCTGTGTACTCCAAAGTCGTAGTGACAGGCAGAAGAGTATAATTTCGCCAGCTACATTTTTTAGGTTAAACTTAAAATAGGTCGAGACTATTGTCGTCTACCGAAAACATTGCCAGCCTTCATGATCTTACTGAGAATTTATCATAATCACTTATTGTGCTTGACAAGAAATCCTAATAATATTTTGTTCAACTGTATAATCAAACCCAGGACCTCACAATCGTATGCAGACATACCTAATCATGCTGCGAGACCAACAACGCAGAATCAGATTTAAAATATTAGTCTTAATCATTGCCGTGTATATTGTAATCAGTTTCCTTATTTTCCTAAAATATAATAAATTGCCAATACACCAAAAAAATACTGCATTAAAATACGATACTGGTGTCTAAAAATGTGTAGTTCGACTGTGCACCTGACAATATATACGCAATATTTCAGAATGATCGGTTCAGTGGTTTAGGCGTGAAAAGGTAACAAACAAACAAACTCATTTTCGCTTTTATAATATTAGTTAGGAAGTTAGGATTAGGATTACATTATATCACATAGCTACATTTATAGTCTACCTATCGCATAGAATATGAATTCAACTCCCAAAATATACCTAACTAAAATCGCCTTTTCTTGTCTTTTCCAGGGTACCCATGTGAGACTTGACATACAAAAGAAATCCGCTCTATCAAAGTCATTCATACAAACTTTTTCCATTAACAATATTTACACAGCAACAACAATCTTTCCCATAATATTTTCTCACTAATTGACGACCATATAATCTACTTATAATATAATAGCTGCATTAATTATTCCTACTTAACTTTTAAATTATTATGCAAGATTCTCTCAATATAAATCGCTTTAGTTTGTATTCTGATGCACCGGCTAACGTAACACAGAATTTGAATAAGCCGGACATTCTTGAACGTGAAAACGTTAATAAACATTAATATTTGTGATAGAAAGTTGAATGCAGAACATTATTTTTGGAATTACAATTAGTTGATAGGTTATGTCTTTCACCATAGAGAGTATGGGAGTTTTGTGCATGACCTTTCGATTTCGGATCAGCGTCGAGCAAAATTTGACTTGTAGATTTTACTATCAAGAAATTAGTATTATCATTGTCAGTAGTAGCCCAGAGTCTCAAATTATGGCGAGTAGACGGCAATATACTTGCCCACTCTTACATAGAACAGTGTAATACGTCTCTGCCTGTCCTTTCGCATACATTGGCGGGAGATTAGATAAATATGCATGTACGTAAGAATGCCTATACTTATTCTCGAAAGTAAATAAATAAATTCGATTACTAAAAAATTCGTTGGGCTCGCAGTCTCATGGACCTCGATGATATTTGAAAACTTATTACGTTTTCTATTTTGTTCATCATTTTACTTATGCAAACTATTCATGACGTTCGAGGTTTCGTTTCCAATTAAATTTTTTCTTTTCCAGTTAACTTTAAAGGAAGACTAATATAAACTAATAGCCGATATCTTTAAAGCTGGATTTCTTTCACAATTCTGTAGTTGTAATTAACCTCCGTAGTTTAGGTCATAGTCTACACACTTCCGAGGACAATATAGAGATCTCTAAGGCTTGTATATGTTTTTTTCCGTCAAAGTGAAAGATAATTAAGCTTTTAATATGAGCATAACTCTAAAAAGTCGGGTGTGGCCTCAAGTACAACTAAATAAAGACTAAAGACTCGAAGACCAAATGAAGGCCCGTGTCAATAGGTGACAGACTCTGATTAATTGCGACAGACCCATTGGCGTATATAAGGGGAAGCCAAGTGTCCCGTACACACCCCAGAATTGACTGGTTTCAACCAACACAGCTCAGGGGTCAGGTCTCTCATGGAAAATCGACCCCGTAAGTCAATGGGTAGATCAGAAAACAAACGCTAATCACAACTTTTGCACTTGCATGCACAACTCCTTGCATAAAGTAAACTGAAAGCATTGAATAGTTTTCTAAATGTACCGCTAGTATTTATCTTGGTTATCAATATACCGCAAGACCAGACTGTCAGCGAAAGCAAATGTACGGTGAACAGGATCAACAAATTACCGCAAAACACTTACATTTATATAAGGAAATAAAGATACTTGAATGAATCAGCTGCTTTATTACCACAATAATAGTCCCATAAAAAAGAAGTCTTTATAGCTCATACCTCACATAGTCAAACAAATATTGTCCCTCATTCAATATGAAATATGAAGTATCGGATTATAAAACCGCAGGGGTTAATACATCCGAAACTGAATACGAAACCAGTTAATAAACTTAGAATCAAATGTCCGAACATTTTTGGTAGTACGTTTATAAAGTTTCATTCATATTTTAAATTGTGAATGAATATTGTATGCCAGTGATATTCGTTTAGAAATCGCTTACAAGACACGACAGAAATAATTAAAGATCGAGTTGTAATAAAACGGTAGAGAGATATGTATGGTAATACGCTACACCATAGTTCAGATTGTAATTGCACACTATAAACTATTTTAACCTTCTGTAAGCAAGTATCGGCCAAACTTAATATACTTTAAACAGCGCCTATCTAATAACTAAAGATCATAATTAGATTTCGGCTACTTATGTGCCGCTATTTTGCGCTATGAAACTATACCTACATAAGTAAAATGCGTGAAAGATGAACATTGAACATGTTCTTTCTTGTAACAAGACAGCTTTAATTATACATTAAATTACGGTTACCGAAGCGATTCGTACTGTTCGGTGAAATGGAAGAGATACGGAACTATCATTAATTTAGATTATGAAGGGATACTCTGGGCTTCAATGTGTAAATTGCATTGAATTAAAATTTTATTTATTTGACGGCTGTGTATGACTGACTCTTCTACGCTGTTGGCGGTAGTGGTTTAAGTGACGACGGTTTGAATCATGCGAGATAAAAATTTGTGCGAAAATTATTAACAATAACACGAACTCGGCTGATGTTTGACAGGATCTTACATCTCCCCATTGCCTATTTAATATTATATTGTAATCACTAATGCAGATGCAGAATATGTATGCATCCAACTCTGTTCACTGATACTAGAATGTCAATGTGGTGCCATATCTATCTCAAATAATAATTTCATCCAAAGGCTATTTTGCAATTCCACTGAAATCTTTAATATCTATAACTATCTGGCAACTAATAAACTTTTTCTAAACTATACCATCGATCTATAAATAATACTTATATATTATCATAATCTTCTAATTAAAAAGGTAATAAATATGTCATCATTTCTATCTTTCCAAGAAAACACCCAATCTAAGTTTAGATTAATTTAATAAATTATATTGGCGCCATATTCGCTTCCATAAATGAATGATTATTTTAATCAAGTCTTCGGGTCAACCGATTAAGCCTTTGATTGAGCTTTTTACCGGTTCTGAAGTTAATAATCATTTACCTATGAACCTAAATCTTTCGTAATCATATTTTTGGCATCTGCAAATCTAATCGGACATGTTCAAAGCAAGTGTTCCTTTTTATCATACAGTTAAGTTATCCAGATTTTAGTTAAATAGTAGTAGTAATGTACTGAGATGAATAATCCAACATTTTCCAGCGCAGTCAGTGATATGAATACGATTCCATCCCGTCAGACATCAGAGAACCAGACACTATTGTCCGGTTTCTACTTCTACAATGTTTTGTACTCATTACATTTTTATACTCATTTGCTACTTAAGGACCTACACTGAGTAAAATTAGCATTTAGCTGTCCCCAATCTTAACTGACACTAAGCCATCACCAATAGTACAGTAACGTCTAAAGGCAATCATCACGCATATTCAATTTATCGAAAACCAGTGAGTCATTTCATCCCACAAGTGTAAGTACATACCACGCCTTGATATGGTCAAATATTTGAAAAGTCAAAAGTGAATTCCTATCTTCAGTATTTTATGTTAAACTGAATATATTATACTTTTAAATTGAACTGGTTTGAAGATATTATGTATTCGCGTATTTAAAATGCTAAATTTCAGGTAAAAATTTTAGTTAGGTACTTTTGTCTGTCAACCGATCGAAATCATTTCACCTTTAAATATTCATATAGGGTTACGATTAAAACGTCAAAACCTATTACGTTGTATGTATACGTTGATTTACATATGACAAGATTTTGCCCGCGGCTTCGTCCGCATTAATTATTTTGCTAATAAATACTTTTTCGAACAGTACTTTTTCCTGGATAAAATGTACCCTATGTCCTCTCCTATAACCCTCATAACGTGTATGCAAAATTTCATGATGATCGTTCGAGTCATTAAGGCGTGAAGGTGTCATAAACAAACTCACATTGGCATTTATAATATAAGTAAATATTTTATACAAATATGTGAAGAATTTTATATAAATTAACCCAAATATTGCTACTGAATGATTAATAATTAGGTTTAAGGATGATGTAGATATACATATTCTAGAACTCAATGCTAAGTACGTTTTAAATACATATGAACAATGTGAGCTCTAGTAATGGAAATGTTTTTGGAATGTGTATGAGCACTCTTTATTTTTAATAAAACTTAAAAGGCATTCGAGTATCGTTAGAGTCAGATAATTAGGCACACGTTTGAATACTCAAGTTTACGATATTTGAGCAGAAATGTTTTTTAAGCTAGATGAGGGATCTACTCACATACATAAATGTTCCTGCTTTATAGAGTCTCATATTTTTGCTTAACAGTCAGCAATCATATTTAAGAGAACCAGAAGATTCCGGTTGCACTTCGATGAGGTACCTAATTGTGTTCCCTCTCATACAAGTATCACAAATTTTTCATGAGGAAATTAACTAAGTCGTATGATTCCCATGTTCTGAACTTGTATACAAAACTGTACATGAAACTACTGACACAGAGACTGGCGCTTGCGCATGCGTGGCGCGTTGATATCTTTTGTATGCGGCTTTTAACGTGCCATGTTTTCCCCGTGTCAGCCTTATCTTTTATCGTTTACAAAATGTATCTTTCCGCCGCGAAATACGGACGTCTTAATAATTCTTTGTACATAAATTTTAACAACGCGAGTTTGCGTGTTCAATGTCTTGAAAATCGATGAATGTGGAACGAGTTAATTGATTGTAATATTAACAAATGCATAAACGTTATCCGCATGATTTTGGCACGACTGTTCAGATGAAAGTATAACTGAATTTTGAACACAGAACTTTTCGATATTTTTTTTCTGCACCGAAGAAAATGCTAACACACTGACACACTTAAAAGCGAAGCGAAAAGCGGATTTTCACCGTTGCGAACGCTTAAAACACGTTATTGTACCAATTGGTAACGCATTTCTGAATTATCACACTGAAACCAAAACATAACCCAAATACTTCGTCAATCAATAATTATAGTTTATTTATATAACAACTTACCGATATGAGTCGTCTAATCCCACCCTTACACAAGTCCACACAACACAATTCAAATTTAGAACAACAAATTAGGGTTGCGCCACGCACGTGTCGATAATAGTGTCGTGTACCGTGCGCGCGACGTGTGGTCGATGCGACTGCCGCGAGAGACTGGCGCGCCGCCGCGTCTGGCTCGCACCTGCCGCCCGGCCCCCGCGCTTAGTGACAGGTGGAAAGTACCATCGATATCGATACTTTGCAGAACGAGCAGAGCCACACGTCAACGGCCATAAACATGAGCGTGGGCGTTACAAAACAGCACTGTCAGTTCAGCAGGGGTCACCTCACGCAGTGCAGATTAAATATCCCGTTTTAACATTGTTTCTCTACGAACAATAAATCTGGTCTTGGGGTGCACGCAATGAAATAAATACAACAATAATCTGTTTACAGTATCATAACGATTGTGATGTAAACCAGTTGTTGAAGCTTATTGGATTAAATTACACTGTGTAATTTTATTGTGCCCCTCGGATAACTCGATTGCAATTAGAAGTTGTGAATAGAATATTAAACGTATTGATAAAACCACTAAGAATCTTACAAGAAATGTTATGTGATTACGGCATAAGAAAGACTAGTCAACCTTGTTTGTGAGATATAAATTTTGATGTGATTAGAAATTTGGATAGAGCATTTTCGATGTGTGGAATCAACGATGTCATTGCTTTAGAAGCAGCATTTTAAAACATGCCTTTACGTCTTTAAATAATTTTAAGTTGGATTTAACAAGACAATTAGAAAGTAGGTACTTGATGTTCCTCAACAGTAGTTATTTCACTATTCTACATACTACTAATGTTAATACTATCTGTATATCGACATCAAAGTATCGAATACCAACATCTCTACCTCTACGTAAGCAATGTACTGATCAAATTAATTACCGCCTCATCTCGACTCCACAACGCTCTCGATCAAACCCGTCACCTTTCTCTTTTTCTCACGTGGCGTGATATGTTTGTCTCTTTCCAATTTATAAAAAAATGCATAGATTCTTCGGCAACAGTGCGTGCTGAATGTGAAACTGTAAGTTTCACCTGTGGCTTGAATGAGTCTAGTGTGGACCGGGAAACTACATGTCAAATTTAATTATTCGATAATTGAACTAAGAGATGTATTTATAATATGACTGCACGGATGGCGTAGTGATTTAAATTGTCGCTTCGCCACTACCGCCGCGCTGAGTGTTGTGGGTTCGATCTCCACACGGGACAGTAATTTTTGTGATCCACAAATGATTGTTCAGAGTCTGGGTGTTCTTTGTGCCCGTTGTTTGAATGTGTGTAAAGCCCCCAGCGACACAGGAATTATTCCTAAAGCGGGCGCAAACTTTAAAAATAAAAAAAACTAATCAATCTGTGTCGCGTTAATTTAGTTTTCTTATTCATTCTGCTAAGGAAATAACTTAAATAAAAACACAAACGTATAATTTATAACTTTACTTAAAATATAACAAATCAGCTTAGAATTAATACAATATACATTTGTAGATAAAAATTGTTTATGAATTTTCTGTCTCCTTGTACCTGAAAAATAAAATCATTTTGTTAAAATTGGTCAACCTATTTTAGAAAAGACATGGTAGGAGTAGACAGTGTCACCGCAGATAGGATGGTGATAGGTATTTATAGTTCGATAAACCGGACGTGTTATAATTATTAGGATAATTATATTATATGTTTGCAGTCAAAGGACATTGCCCACTGCAGTTTCTTGGTTAAATAAAGAGTATGGTTATGTTAAATTATGTATAAATCATAACGCATTTTTATACTTTCTATGAGTATAATTGATCAAAATCATATGTAGGATACTTATTCTGTACATAATTAGTTACTAATTCGACTTTTTACTCAACTTAAAAATGTCGATACAATGTTACCAACGTACGACTCTTACCCAGTCCATTTTGATGAATTAAAGGTCATAGACTGATACAACCCCTAAATAATTCTTACTGTCATATTTCATTGTACCTATAATAAATAATGATGCGTGTATTTAACGTATTACGTCCGTTCACAATACAAATGACTTATCCAATTCTTTTTACACAATTTACAAAAAAGCAGTGGAATTTTAAAATATTTGTTGGCAACGCTGATAACTTTAGTGACAAACTGGCAACACTGACAACTGTCAAACTGAAACTATTTTTAGCCGAACGACTGCGACGGTTTGTTTCAAAATAAAAACATTGGTAATCGTTGAAATTGTTGTGCTGAAAGTTCCTTACTGCACATCCGCTACCCCGTCATCAAGACGCGGCGGCAACGAATATTCTGCTTGGAATGTTACGATCTTGGATCCACCCAGTAACTGTAAGTATCTTCTTGACAGGTTAATTAAATAAGCTCATTATCCTTAGCAGGAAATAAATTAAACATAGGTATAAACTTACTAATTCATTATTATCTATATTACGGTTTTAGTTGACTCCGGAACATGCTCTCTGTCAAGAATGTTTCACAATACTACAAAGAAAACCTCTTGAGACCTCTACTGGATCAGCTGTAGTACGAGTTTATGGACACCAAGAAGTGTGCTTTGTCTGTGAAAGTTCCATATTTAGGACTAAGACACACAGGGTACCATTTAATAACCCTGAAGGAAATGTTATAATGTCATGGATACCTACTCAACAGTTACATATAATTTAATATCCATTTCTTTATCATTATACTTAAATGGTTATCAAATAATCCATTTGCAGTGCATTTAACTTGTTGGAATATTAAAATTATTAAGTCTTTAACAGTCACTGCTTAGCTGAACATATGCCTTTTCTTTGATAGGAGATTTTGACCTACTATATCACGCTCGCTCGACGGGTTGGTATAGGGTTTGTCTAAAGTTTTCCTTGTCTTGCAGTGCTGTTATCTGTGAAGTAAGCACTCTGTTTGCCTACTTCACAATTAACAGCATACACTGCATTCTTAACCTGTCACCACACTGGCAATAACTACTGTTAAAAATAAATTCATTAAAAAATATTTACACTTCTATTATGATTAATATACTCATACCTATGCACATCAACTGATTAAATTTCAGAAATGAGCACAGGCTCAGGTTTTTATTCTTTACTATTATTTCAGGTTCACAGACTTGAGAAAGTTTGCTTATCTCGTTGGACACGTGCTTATAGAAGCGTAAGACAGCCCAATATGATCAAAATAGGCAAGGGCAAACTGTGCAAGAAGCTATGGATGTTCCTACTTCTTCAAGAGAACCAGCTAGCGTTTCAATTGTTTCACTGGTTTTTAGATGATATCTTTTATGAATGTGACGATTACGTGGACCAATAAAGCATTACAAAATATATCAAGCATTTTTGTTTGTATAAATAAAGCTCGCGGGTATAAACTATAAATAATATAATATTTACAGCTTATGAAGTATGAATTTATACATATTCTCTATGAAATTCTCGCACCCATAGTACCTTACCTTAGAGTCTAGTTTTAGGTACTTCAATTTCTCTCTTAATTTATTTATTTAGGCATATTTACAGGGTAACCACAGATATTCACGTATAAATGACAATTATCAAATGCATGTGCTACCCCACTGGATCCACAATCTACAAATATGCACAACACTGGCAGGTAGACAACATAGAAAAACTAAAACATAACTAAGATGAATTATTGTTATTATTGGAGTCGGTGTCAGCCAAGGCAGGTTTATAACTAATTAAACATGAGATGTCTTACTATAATCATAACATAACATTGGCATGCACAATTACACACATAGACGCAGCACGCGGCGCGGGCGGCTGACACCGACTCCAATAATAACAATAATTTAATTATTCACAAGAATATGCAATTATTTATTAACTTTTTAGTGCATTTTAAGTTTTAGAATATTCTTTTATGAAGTCGGTTTTCTTTTTTGTTAAAATTTTGTTTATTTCTCGGTTTTTAGTGAACCTTGCCAAATATGAGAACATCATCAATGTAGGCAAATACGCATTATTAAGGATAACTCGAAAACGAATGGTCAAATCTTGATCAAAATTAAATGGGACCACACGGGAAGCACCAGCTTTCAAATAAAAAAAGAATCATCAAAATCGGTTCACCCAGTCGAAAGTAATGAGGCAACAAACATAAAAAAATATATATATATTCGTATTGTATACCTCCTCCTTTTTTGAAGTCGGTTAAAAAGCCCTATAGACTACATTCTACTTATATACTACAAACATTGCCTGGACTTTAAAAGAGACAGTGACAGTGAGTGACATATATGTATATAATTAAAAAAGTAATAAAATTTTACAAAAATACAAATAACGGAAAATAAACAAAGCTTCACATATTTATCTAAAAAATTATGATATATAATCGACCGCCATCTACGTTGCGGCGACTCGTCGGCAGTTTAACTGAATCATCTGTCCTTTAATACCGAGCACTTGGTGGGCGCCACTTGATAGCCCATTGTCACTATAATCTATAGACTATACAATCATACAACACAATCATATAACTCGGATTATATACTATCCAAAACCAACAATAATACACGAAAGTGTATAGTTATCTATCTATATATCTGCGTCCCATCATCAATATAACCTAATTCACCGATTGTTTCGATTCTGAGTCTGGATATTGATGTCCGTTGTTTGGATGTTCGTAAAGTTCCCCGCGGCAAGGGAATTATTCAGAGCGCGGGAGGGGACTTCTTAGAAAACTTCTTTTGGTAGTGACAATGTCAATAGTGAGGACCTTTTTTGATAACTATCCCTATCGATCGACGTAGCTTTTCACAAGGATTCAAGGTCAATAATCGACTGTTCTTGCAATTTATATCAATTGCTTCTATAACAATACTTGTACGCAGAGTTTTATTGATTACATACCCAATAACCAGGCTGTACACGGGGTCGGATATAGGTTTCAAATATAAACTATATATTATATAACTATATATTTTAGGCTTGAATATAAGTCATGTCTATAACAATGAGTGACTACAGTTGGCTATCTGTCACTGGTTTTGTAAACTGTAGTCACTCTTTGGCAAACGGCATCTAGGATAGAAACGCGCCCGCCTATTAATGCTTTATTCTTCTCCCTAGCCTTTATTATTCCTAAGTCACTTGGGGTCGGCTTTCTAGTCTATCCGGATTTGACTGGCAATCAGTTTTAACACGGAGCGATTGCCATCAGACCTCCGAAACCCGAAGGCTAACGATACCCTAAGGCTAGACCAGTGTCAGGATATTAGAGGGCACTGACTTCCCAATAACGACTGCTATAGATGTTCATGTCAGCCGGGACCGATGGCGTGCTCTCCGAGGCACGCAGCAGGCGATAATTGTCAATCATTACGCACATAATTCCGAAAAGTCAAAGGTGCGCGACGTGGGTTCGAACTCGAGACCCTCTGCATTGCAGTCTGTTGGTCTCCCCACTGAGCTATAGCTGCTTTATTATTACCCCTAAATCGTTATGCCACACGTTTCTACAAAGTCCAAGGCGCGTGGGGGATTGCGATTTATGCAGAAGGCGATTAGCTACAAAACTAATGGTAGTACTACTTCTTAGATAAGTTTCACTTAACTTCACTAAGCAATCGACTTTGCTGTATCGTCTTATCTATTTTATGCCTGTGCGTTGGTATTAAGAAGTCACTCGGTATCGTCGTATTGGTATTGAATAGACCAGTAAAGCAATCCAGCTAAATTCCAATTTCAAATAGGTATATACAATTATACATAACTAGATGTTCCCGCGATTTCACCCGTGTTTATCGTTACTGCGCCGCCCCCGTGATGTTATATAGCCTTTCTCGATAAATAGGTTATTCAGCACTAAAAGAATTTTTCAAATCGAACCAGTAGTTCCTGAGATTAGCGCGAAACAAACAAACAAACTCTTCAGCTTTATAATATTAGTATAGATATATATAGTCTCACGCCTATATACCTGAAGGAGTTGGCTGAAGTGAATTATACCTATAAATCGCTAGCCAAGTCCAAGTCCAAACCTAAAGGTTTCAAGGAATAGGTCGTCTCTACGGAGTTCCAAACCCCCACGCTACATACCTAATGAGAATTTCTTGACAGAGAAATCTAGTAACATTCCACGCGATCTGGGCATCAAACCCGAGATCTTATGCACAGCAGTCGTATTCACAACAGCAGCGCCACCGAGGCAGGCCAATCCAGTTTATATTTTTAAAAAATCATGGTTCTTTTGACATTCGCCCGAATTTATTCAATATCGCTGGCATATATGCATTTACTTATAAGTATGTCAGTTTACGTGTGTTAATCCGCTATCTGTATTTATACCCTCACCAGTTTCTGCCTGCAACTTCTGCCGGGTAGTCAACGCCATACTAACTTGTCGAGGTAAGTATGCTTTAAGTTAAATATAGAGGACATGGTAGACCATGACAGATAGATCTGTATGTGAAGATTTATCAAATCCTTTCCCGCTAGACGGATTTTGATTAAACATGACATAAAAAATCCTTTAATACGTGAAGCGAAAATTGGGCGGACGGAGGAGTATGAAATTTCGCACACTTATAGTTTATATAGAGAACAAGTGACGAATGCTAATATTTTTTTAAAAATCTAAATTAATGAAAAAAACACTACACGCACACAACCATGTATTTGACACACGCAGTTGAAGCGCGTAACTATGGTTACATATAACAATATACGAGTATAATGACATGACAATATATATCAGTTGGTCGAATTTCGAGCACTAGGCGACCGCTAGTAAGCGTAATTAAGTAACAAGTCCAAATATTTTCACCAACTTTTACATTTATATACCAGCAGCGATAGCCTAGTGGGAAACTGTTAGACCCACCCGTAGGTATCGAGTTCGACCTAAAGCACATACCTCAGACTTTTTGAGATATGTGCGTATATACAGTAGCGAAGCATTCCAAAATAGTAAGTAAAAATGGGTAGTATTTAACTGCACAGCAATAAAATACTAATTGCGCAGCAAAAAAAGCTAATTGATCAGCAACTCATGACCAGCAAACTTTAAAGAGATCAAACTAAGGCCCTTCGTACACAAGCCTACGCAAATCTTCGATATCCGACGATTTTGGTCTCTAAGCGATTACCGCAATACAAATTCATAGAGGTTCGTACACAGGCACACGTCGCCGACATTTGTACCTGTGTACGAACCTCTATGAATTTGTATTGCGATAGTCGCTTAGAGACCAAAATCGTCGGGTATCGAAGATTTGCGTAGGCTTGTGTACGAAGGCCTAAGTCGACGGAGCCCCGCTTCGCACGGCTCCTATTCTTGGGTGGGTTTAAAAAAGGAACCTAATATAACCTAACACTGCAGTGACTTGAGGCGTATAGATGCTCGTTATACTGTGCAATATTTGCTGACCAATTAGTATTTTTGCTGATCATTATATTTGATCCCATTAAAAAAAAATGGCCCTCTTGGACTTACTGCCCTCTTGATTACCCCGGCAGAGCAAGAGACCTAATAGCAGAGCAAAGCTGAACTTGCTTGACTAGCCTTAAAAGAATCTATACATTGTTAGTCTTTATACAAAATGGCGCAAAACTTATCACATTAAATGATAAACTGCCTTAAGCTCGTTGATATAAGACCGTTAACAACAAAAAACCTATTTTCACAGAAATTAAGAAATTATTTTTTTGAATAAAATAAGTAAAATAAAATTAGACACAAATTGGAACATCATTGTAATTCATCTTACTACACTATTATGGACCTTATGTCTTTTGCAATATGCTTGACATTGCTTTTGATAAGTTATTTGTTATTTTAGTTCTAGGTTTTGTAAGAGCGGCAACATTTGTTTTAATATCGCTGCTCGAGGTTTTGGACACCTAAGTACTTTATCTCTGTATTACACATGATGTTCTAAATTATGAAAACAAAAAAAATGTCCTACAGCTAAACTACTGAATACATTTGGTTCATAATTTGTAAATCGTCAAAGAATACCATGTAGTACATGTGGCATCAATTAATGTGATAACATTTGTGCCACTTTATATATTATATGGGATACAAAACATTTTATATACTTATGCCATCTCTTATGTACACATATCTCTTATCTCTCTCTATGGTCGGTTCCTCATGTCTGAGGATCGTGATCATCGTTGGATAATCCACAGTTGGATCAAACGATTTGCCTCCATCCTCCATAATCTCTTTATATTATATAGTACAAATAAACTTACTTGCAAGATATACATGTATAAAACACGGTCTGTCCTTCATCAGCTGATCTCAACTGTAGAGTTGCATAAGACATTCTATCATGGCCACATTTGGGGCATCGCCTCTCAACAACGGGCCCCTCTGGACCATCAGTGTTGAGCAAATTTTCATGTGTAACAACCGATACCGTATTGAAGTGAATAGTGTATTCAAATTTAAGGTTGCTGAAATCTGAAATATAGACCAATAATATTAGTATTGTAGATAGAAATAAAGCATATGATTATAGAAATAAAAAAATAAAGTACATGACGTGTAATAGAAATAAAATTTATAACTCACTAACTCTCTTCCTCCTTTCAAGTACTATTAATTACAGTCTTAAAGAAAGCTGGAAGTGCATGTATTTATAACAATAGAAACTAATTTTAGTGCAGTTTGTTATATAAACGTTTGCTGTATTAGCATAATTAAAATTACAAAAATATAATAATATTTAATTTATTGACTGCTCAAAAAATTGTGTGTAAGGCCAGACAGAATAAGTTTGCAATTAATCACATAAGTACACTGATAAATAATATCCATCGCCACTATCCCAATACATTGTTATTGGATTTCTCTAACAAATATTTTCAATAAATATATTTGTGAATTTCCTTTCTTGAGAAAAATATTACACAAGCCCCATAAAAATGATGTCGACGTCCAATCATAACTAACCCAAAATACATATAGAAGGCGAATTGGGAGCCAGCGTAAGACACCAAGACTAACAAGAGTGCAATTGTCTAAACTAAAGCAATAAAACCTTATACCAAGAGATTGTGACAAGATTTATTCTCTCGGCCAATGCTTATACCCCAGCAGGCAAACATAACGCTTTATTCATTGTATACATACGTCTAGTTTCCAGCGATTATTAAAATGGCTGAATTACAAATTAAAACACACAAATACTTACTATCCGCATCATAAGTAGCTTTGCAAGCGTAACACTTGACTGAACCAAACTCTTGAAGAAGTGGTAAAATTGAACCACATCTAGCACAAAAAGCAGTGCTGGTAGAAAACGGGCTTGTGCTACTATTCGCCATTGCTTGAAACAAGTGAAAGATATATTTAGTTTTAGTAAAATAACTGAAAACTACACTACATAAACTACTGCTATAGCATCTAAATAAAGTTTAACTGAAATAATAATTTGCAAATATTGGTAATAATTTGTAGGTTATATTTTTGTTGTCTTTTCCAAGACGTCACGTTGTTTTGACATTAATGACACAAAATGATTATAATTTCGTCGATACGTGCGCTATTACCATAGACATATAAATATTTCTATCTCAATGGCTACTGACATTGTGATGAATAAGTGAAGTTCGCTTTGGACATGTTATTATTGGGATAGTTTGGAATTGAAAATATAATTTGTTTAAAATTATTATAAATATTTGTTATTCTACCAATTCAGAGCATAATGGTCATTACAATAATTTACATTTTGTATGTATGAATAATTAAATGTAGATTTTATTTAAAACTAGCTTTTGCCCGCGGCTTCGCTCGCGTTAATTTAGAATTTGACAATCAATTCGAGTTGTATTCTGCTTGTAATAATATAATTCAATCATGATTCGAAAGACACGTGGCGCCATCTATTATCATAAGAACGTTATTACTTATTGTTTTCCTCGGGAATAGTAATTTTTTCGGGATGAAAGGTAGCCTATGTCCGTTTCTGTACACCTGTCAACGTATATGCAAAATTTCAGGATGACCGGTACAGTAGTTTAGGCGTGAAAAGGTAACAAACAAACAAACTCATTTTCGCCTTTACAATATTAGTTAGGATATTTTATTGATTCCCAAAATATAATAGCCAATTTAAGTAACTACATAATTGATCGATTTATTTATTTATTATATTTTACATTACCTCTTTTTAGTATCGGAGTGTATGTAATAGAGAGGTCAAGCTTTATCTCAGCAATTACCCAACTGATTTAGATAAAACTAAAAACATGCCTTAATTTAAGTTAGTTGCAGCTATTAATTAGTCAAAGTTTTATTAAAATCCATACATCCGGCCTTTCTTAAGTTTGTGCAGAACAAAAATACAGAGTAACTAAAACAAATACCTACCTACGTTTTTGTTTTTTTAGACACTCACATTGTTTTTATCCGGCCAATGATCAGATTTTATAACATTTTCTCATTATGACCTCTACGGATTGACCATTATAATATACAGGATCTGTCGTTAATAATGGATAACCCGTTAGCTGGAGGTTAACCAGTTATCAGGCAGTAAAAAAATAATATTTTTATGTCAGGGTTGCCAACAGTGTGAAAATGGCGTACATTTTTGTGTTTTCTGTTAAAATTTACTTCTTTACCCTTTCAATTGGCTGCCATTTCAATAAGAAATTGATTAAAATGTTAATTTTGATACTGTTTTACGTTAATGGCGCCTAAAAATGTAGTTAAATTAAATAATACACATATTCGCAAGTACGATGGCAAAAGAATTACCTAAAAAAAAATTTGTTGAAATGGCAACCAATTGAAAGGGTAAAGAAGTGAATTTTAACGAAAAACACAAAAATGTACGCCATTTTCACGCTGTTGGCAACCCTGACAAAAAAATATTATTTTCTTACTGCCTGATAAGTGGTTAACCTCCAGCTAACCGGTTATCCATTATTAACGACAGACCCTGTATATGTATATATTATAGCAAAGATGAATAGATAAATTATTATAGATTCTAAAGATTATTATAGATTCTTATAGGTACTAATTAATAAATGACAAAGTATTTCTGTTACGTGAGTAATTAATTTCTAAGGTATTGAATTACTTGAGTGCAAACTTTGTATTAATTCTATTATTTGATTGATTTTAGTAAAGAACAATAATATGAGTAGTTTACTTTCTAAATCCTCTAAAATACTCATCACAAAATAATGGTAAATATCAAAAAACCATAAGACATAATATAAATGGACTATTTTAGCGGTGTTTGCAACAAACTGCTACTTTTGTGAGCTGATTTAATAGAATTTGAGTGGGTTTTGTTGAAAACTATGCTATGCGATAGAAGCAACGAAAGAGCTTCATATTATTCAATCGGAACATTATTTTTATTTGATATCGTTTTGGCGGGTTTTGAAATTATACTCCTCATATAATTATGTTTTACAATTACCAATCATTGTCTATTTGAGAAACTGCTGGTGTGCCAATCTTGAGTTCCATCCCAAAGGCAAAGCATTAATTTACATAGTTAAATGCATATTAAATAAATATTAGCTTGTCATATGGATTACACTGAAAAATAATAAGCAGTTCATTCATTTTAATAAGTGATTATTGGTATTTAGATAATTTAGGCGTGGCAACATTTTGTCGCGTTTCAGATTCGACGAAGAAACTTGAATTATTGCATAATTAAAGCAAAGATATTCTACAATATCTTTGGCATTGGCCGGCGGAGTAATAATAATGTTCTGTGGCACTGGCATACTGGCATTGGCTTAGCATAGCTGTGAGCTGATGATAGCATATTATTGTTGTCAAAAACTTCAAAAAGCCTTAATTTTATTGATTACCTACAGAATCTATTGTACTGTTTCGTAGCCTCTAGGAAAAACTAATCACAACAATTGTATAACATTGTAAAAGCTGGAGGTTTGTTACTTTGTTTGTGTAATTTATGATCAAGTGTAGTCGTAGTTTGCCGGTGTTCGATCATTACCTAATAACAACAATGATGCTTTGCATGAAAAAATACAAACAAAGTCTATTCTGTTACTTATGTATATGATTCATCGAATAATTCCTAATATATCGTTCCTTCCATAGCGCATATTCTTCACGTTCACACCGTCAATTTATAATATTTATAAATTGTTTTGCAGTTATGGATGTTTCTATGGAATCTCTTACTCAACCAGACTTGAGTTTTCCGCCTGCTCAGCCGAGTCAACCTTTAGAGACTGCGCCTGTTGAGGCTACAATGCCACCTACTTTAGGTCCAAGTGGAAAACATGAAGAGTTTTCCGTAGAGAAGGTTCTGGATCGCCGAATTAAGAATGGCAAAGTCGAATATCTTCTGAAGTGGAAAGGCTATTCTCAGTGAGTATTTGATTTGAAAATTAGGTAAATCCTTTTGTAACTATTATATATTAGGTTATTTAGGAAGATACATACCTGTATGACATTTTACGGAACATTTACAACTTTTAAAATAACCACAATCAATTGCAAGTTGACATACTGAATTTGAGTCCATGTATTGTTTGTCCATAATTATTATGAGGAATGTGATGAAAGTGAATGAAGCCAGAGAAGTGTGTCAGGATCGTAGCAAATGGAAATCCGTAGTCTCTGCCTACCCCTCTGGGAAACAGGCGTAAATCTATGTATGTATGTATGTAATTATATTATGTTTATTATAACATTAAATACCATATAGAATATGGTCAACAATGTGATCAATTATTTAATAATATAATGATATTGTAGAATTGACATTATAACAAGATAGGTGGGAACTAGTTCTTTGGATAGCTATGTGTATTATTTTATTACCCTATAGTCTAAATATATTCTATAATCAGTACACCACAAAATTTTGTTAAGATCACTACATATTATAAAAACTAAGTCCCCTGCTGCAACTGTCTGTTTGTTCACAGTAAACTCAAAAACTACTAAATGGATTTTCATGTGGTTTTCATCAATAGACAGAGTGAGTTCATGAGGAAGGTTTAGGTGTATAATTAGTGAAGATTTTGTGTAAATTGGTTGATATATTATGTCAATGATTGTTGAAGATGATGGCAAAAATCAAACAGACTGGGGAAAATGCTGCCTTATCCCTTTGAGATATTAGAAAATGTATAGTGGAATTGTTTCTTTTTTACAGGCTTACAGAAAAAGAAAAATCTGTGAAGTTTAATTTGTATGATTTGTATTAAATTTTATGAATTAATTGTTAGTATGGATATCTATACTTTAGGCTCAGCTGTCTAATGTCAAATGATTTTTCAGGACTTGTCTTTTTAATACTGTTTAGTCCAATGTATTTCTTGTATGTGTTCCTGTTGTTTAATTTCTACACTGTACTAATTAGATTGTTTTTTTTACCATAGATGAGTAATTTAACTTTTAGTTAGTTGTGGAAAAATTTCTCTAGTGGCTGTTTGTAGAACTAAAATGACTAATATTTTTACATAACCATTTATAATAGTGCACTTCTAAGTTTAAAACTTAAATAACATCAATGGGATATCCTTTCATTTTAAACTTCTTGATACTTCACTACTTTTGGTTCAATGTGCAAGGTGGAATCCTTTACTATGCATAGTACCATTAAAATCCTCAACTTTAACTGCCACCATGGTGCAGCGGTAGTGAATGCAACTGTTGTGGCTGAGGAATTGGGTTCGATTCCCGGGTCGGTCCAAGATAAAGTTATTGCGTTTTTCTGTTAAGAAATCTAAATAGCAGACCGTGCCTCAGAAAGCACGTAAAGCCGTTGGTCCTGCGCCTGATCTCTCTCTGGTCGTGTTGGATTACCGTCCCATCGGATCATGAGTTAGGGAACAGAGATTGCACTTGTGTGTTGCGCGCACTCACTTGTGCTCTATAATATCTTCTGCGCAGATAGCCAGTCTCTGTTAAGACTGGCCGCCGTAACCGAAATTCGGTCTGGAGGAAATTATTATTAAATTATCATTACATAATTCCAGTGATGACAACACTTGGGAACCAGAAGATAACTTGGACTGTCCTGAATTAATATCTGCATATGAAGATGCTAGAATGAAGAAGGAAAGAGAGGCAGCAGCCGCTACGGCAGCCGCTGCAGCAGCGGCTGCAGCTGCTGCGGCGGCTGCCGCTGCTGCCGCCGCTGCTGCTTCTGCTGCTACTGAAAGTGTCTTAGATGAGAGTTTGGCCAGTCGCAAGAGAAGCAGGAGAGGAGATAAGAAAAAGAAGGGAGAAGTAACTATTCTTTCTTTTTTAAATAACAACTAGGAATATATCATGTATTGCGGGAATCTTTACGAACATTTTAACAACGGAAGCAAAGAACACCCAGGTCAGGTGGCAGTCGCTCCATGTAAAAACTGATATCCAGTCAAATCCGGTTAGACTAGAAAGCCGACCCCAAGTGACTTGGGAATAATAAAGGCTAGGGAGAAGAAGAAGAAGAAGAAACAAAGAACACTCAGACTTAGAAATACGATTTCTAGAGCATTACAATTGTTTTCCAGTGCATGGGTCAAAGTCCATAACACTTGTTGCAGGGGCAATGGCGAGGCGATCACTTAAAGACAACAGGCTCGCCCCCTATTACGTGGGCCTTAAAACCATATCTGGCGTAATGCAGGTGTAATACAAAAGTATTATTAATTTTACATTTTACATTTGCAGGTATTGCAAGAAATTGACAAGCCGAGGGGTCTGGCCAGAGGATTGCCGCCAGAAAAGATTTTAGCTGGACAGTTGTTTCATGGCACATTGTACTTTTTAGTAAAATGGTTAGTATATTATTTTAGCATCCATCAATTCAAAATTTAAGTGCAGCTATTTCCATCTTTCTCGATCCGTTACGAAATCCTTCAATTATTTTTATGTATCTATATTTACTTTCTCTCCCTCTATCTCTATGTTCTGCGCTAACAGCATAGCGCGTCGTGTGAAACTGAGACTGACGGTCTTGACTGAGATTTACACTTAGCCTTATATATATGAGACACCTTTTTTGCAGTCCACAGACAGATTTTATTTTTTAGCCCTGCTACCCAATTCATAAAAAATAATATATTTTGTATTGACTATTATCATAATAATTTGCAGGCGCGGTTGTTTAGATGTAGACGTGGTTCCCGGTCATGACCTGGGCGAGGCGTATCCAGACTTCGTAATCAATTACTATGAACAATGTGCACCATTCAGCGTCAGACACAAAGTTGGGAAAATACCTAGAATTGCCCCAGAGGTATTATGCCATTATTGTTTCTTTTATTTTTATAAAACGACTAAGGGCGGGCTCCTTTATTAGGAAACGACATTTTACCTACAGACACTTTTTTAGCATAAAGTATGACTAAACTTAACTCGACTCGTTTTTTATTTAGGATCCATCCCTAAATGAGATATCAACTGAGCCAATGGTTTCTTAAACGCTACACAAAAAATTGTCAACAAAGGAGCGTAAGTTAACTGATTGACTGAATAAGCAATAACCAATGGAATAAGACTTGATACATGTTTAACTTAGAGACATTGTTAAATAAACTTTCAGAAAACTGGTGGCCTTCTGAACGGACATTATTTTCTGTAATTTAGCGGCCATCATCATTACCAACAATATCACTCATAATGTATTATAGACGACAATATTTTGCGTATGGAGCTACGTATGGCACGGCAGATATATTAATTCATTTTAGAGATGGTCGGATTATGTGTGGAATTATTGCCGGTTTGGTTATATAAAGTTAAGAATAAGCTCCAAGTTATACTTATTAGTGTGTTTGTAAATGTAATTATTTTGATAAGTTATATGTATGATTCATTACAGTTAATTATTTACATTTTCAGCTACCAATAGAAAGCACAACAGCGACGGCACCAGCTCCTATGGATGTGTCTGAAAGCCTACGAAGCGACGTACCTGCAGGTAGTTGGTAGATTTAAACTACAAATAACTATTTAGAGAAAATCCCAGTATTACTTTGTCTGACTCGGAAATTAAACACGAAATCTTTCGGTCGGCCGCACATAAGATCAAAGATATGCCATAGGATTGGTAGTGGTACATCATATAAGGCCAAAAAGCATGGCTTGCGTTACTTAAATGTATTTATCATAATCATTATAGGACTTAACGAATTGAATGGCATTTAGCAGATATAATTGAAAATGTATCGCTCGCGGTTATTTATATTATATGCCCGGCATTTCAATGTGTTAAATACCTTCATTGTGCTTAGGCATGGATACATGCTATTGTTTGTCCACGATATTCCAATAAAAGAAGAAAGAAAATAGATTTAATTTCATGAATCTTTCATTATGCAACTTTTGCATGCAACTATGACGTCACATTTGCGTACAAGTTTCAAAATACATTCGAGTTGATTACAACATTATCATCAATTGTATTTCTTGTTTAGCTGTACCAGACGCGCCATCAGTTCCACAAGTGGCCGAGCCGTCTTCCCAGCCTATAGAGGTGCCGGTCAACTGACCATCGTTCTACAACGCTAGAAGTAGCGACTATTAGCTGTAAGAATAACAACCATTCACCTCTCATACACATAACGTGCGTATTCTAATGAAATATTAGACTAATTCTCCACGTTGGATATTTAAAATTTATATACTGAATGTATTGCTTTGTTTTGTAGTTTGAACCCAAAAAAAATAAAAATACATTGTCCCCATCAGATAATTGGCTATCGCGTGAAAGACTTTTTTAAATATTAATAAGGATTTAACACAATCTTTCTTGATAGAACGGAATGAAGACTATAGTAATCCTGCGTTTTCATTTTATTATCATTCTTATACGCAGAGGTGGTAAAAGAGTGTACGACTCGCTTGATGGTAAGCGGTTTTCATAGCCTGGATGTTTGCAACTCTAGGGGTAATATTCGCACAAAGAATTTTGGTTCGCTGGTGACTAGTTACTGGTGACTAGTTAGGAAACTATTAAAATTATTAACTATCATAAAATATTACTAAAAGCACACATAAAGAGGATGATGTCCAGTTCCAGTATCACTATCCAGATATTTCTATTGCCATGATATTATATATGCACCGTGTCTTAGAACTTTACCTATGAAAGTCGCGCCTACTAATTTTGGTTATTCTGGAAACAGATGCTTTCGAATTAAATTTCAGGGTTTTTTTTTATACAACTAAGGTGGCAAACAAGCATACGGCACACCTGATGGTAAGTGGTTACCGTAGCCTATGGACGTCTGCGACACCAGAGGCATCACTTGCGCGTTGCCAACCCTTTAGGAAAGGAAGTGGGAACGAGAAGGAGAGGGATGGGGGAAAGGGGCCTCCGGCACTCACTCACCGAACGAATCACAACAGTAGGAATACTGGTATTTCACGTCGATATTCTGTGAGACGGTAGTCCTTCCCCGGTCGAGCCGGCCCATTTATGCTGAAATCAACGAGGCTCTCTTCATGTCTCATTTCAAAGAAATGAGATATTGAAGCAATATTTTATTGACAGTCTATAACTTACATAGCCTGTCAATTATTGCTTCAATATTTTAGAAATCTGATACACATTTCATCGTCATCGAATCCGGCGTATTACAATGCACGGCAGACGAATGCATTGATTACTATTCACACTGAATTCATATGTCTGAAGTTATATTTAATCTGGATTTCTTAAACACACAGTTTTGCTACAGGTATATCTCTCACAAAATAATTGTACTTTAAGTATTAAATTTCAAGATAACTTACAAGTAAAATAAGTAGAAACTAAACACTGGGTATTTTGTAGGTGAGGATATACACCACTTATCACTTATCAGCAATAGGTTAAGATAATTAAAATGTAAAATGTATTGCAGAGGTTAATAATAATGTAATAAATAAGGAAAAGTCTATGTTTTTGAATTTAGAAAGTTGTTGGCGATAAGATATAAGTACGCTAGAATTATGTAGTATTTAAGAATGAAATGTATAATTTTGAAATGATTTTTCTATATATGGGTTGTCTGTAGAAAGAAACAAATCATGCTGCTAGCATGTTTAAATAATATTTTTTTAAATATAAGACTTATGTATTTATGTTTACGTACACAATATATCAGAAGTTTTCATATTATGCCGTATTTAATGTAATATCCAGGTATAGTAAGTCTATACGTTAAACT
This sequence comes from Catocala sponsa, assembly GCA_963564715.1. Lineage (NCBI taxonomy): Eukaryota > Metazoa > Arthropoda > Insecta > Lepidoptera > Erebidae > Catocala > Catocala sponsa. Next base: position 8,264,924 of record OY751337.1, read on the forward strand.
CATAGTCTGCTAACTCTCTCACTAATAACTCCAGGGCAAGACGGGCGAGAAAAGGACTGACTAAAGAGTAATTATTCACATAATTTATCTCGCTAATAAAATCATATTAAAAAATAAGTGAGAAAAATAGAAACTTCTTCGAGAAACCATTCTCGTGTAAAATAATTACTTGATTAGCCAGTAGTCTGACAACGATCGTTGGCAGTGGTTAAGACTATTTGTATCGACTAGTATTAAACTAGACTTAGTCTAGTCTAATAAATATGTAAACAATATGGTTCTTTATACATTTGTATAGCACATTCTTATATAACCAGGTATTGCATATTAAGGCTATAAAATAAATTGTAAAATGACAATAATATTTGACATTTTACTTGAATTTATGTTGTCGATGAAATAAAAGATACACTATTTCGAACGCATTCATTTTATTTGGTTATAATCTTACAATAATCCCTGTATAAACGAGTATAAAACTTACAAACAATAATGAACTTAAAACTAATTACATAGAGTATCAAATACTTTGGTATGTCGTCGGTTGGAATGTTTACGTTGTATGGACTTAACCGCCAAAATTCAAAATGTATACTTTTAGGTTAGCTTTTATGACGTCATTAATGGTCTCTACTATATAGCAATAAGCACAGCACGAGAAAACTGAAAGAAGAGATGTCCTGTGTCTGCCTACTATGTATAGATGAATAGAGTGCACTAGTGTTTGCGCACACACTTGTGCACTACAATATCTCCTGTGTCAATGGCCAATCGCCATTAAGTTTGAACGCTGTGACCAAAATTCGGACTACAGTAGTTTAATAATCTGGCTGTTCCTATGTTTAAAGAATGTCTATTCCAGATACAGGATTTAGACATTATGAAACAATACTTTTTTAATTTACTATTCCGATTAGATCAGTCGCATCTACTAAGATGCAAGGTTGTTTGTATGAAATCAAAGATTTCTGGCAAGATCTGGTTTGCTGCTAAACTACGTGCCTTAAGACAAATGTACTAATCTTTGATGCTGCTATACTGTCTATATAACATTAATGACGTCACAAATCAAAGGAATTCGATACCTTTCAAAATTACGCAGCTTTCAATCCATACTTTTAAATCGTGGTGGCAGTTTAAAGTTTGTTAAGGAATGGCGAGATTGAGGCAAAGTCTTCGCATTCGGGGATCAGCTTTCCCTTGAACTTGATGCAGGATTCCGCGCAGAGTGGGCCTTCGAACCAAGCGCCGAGCATCTTCTTGCACTGCGCGCAGTTCTCGATGCAAATCTCCATGGGATCGTAGCCGATAGCTGACAACAGACAAGGGTAATATTTGTTAGGTAGGTAGCAATTTCATAAATAAGCTGTACCGAACCGAAGTTCTGTAAGTTAGGTGTCACCCGTTGCTCATTATGTTTTTATTAAATAATAATAGTATCGGGAACCGTCAACTTTACTAATATCGTCTAACTTAACAAATCGAAGGAATGCGGCTTCCCTTCTATCCAATATTAGTAAAAATATATATTTTTTTAATAGCTTAGTCGCATGAAATTTCTTCTCGCAGGACACAACGAGTTTAGTTGCAATTCTATAGACCCTATACGAAATTCTATAATCGAGGCCATCATGATATGACTACATATTAAACAAAGTCCCCCGCCGCGTCTGTTTGTCTGTCAAAACAACAACCAGTAGATAGAGTGATTTATGAGGAAGGTTAAGGTGTATAATTTGTAAAGGTTTTGAACTATCCGTGCAAAGCCGGGGCGGGTCGCTAGTAGTAAATAAATAGAAAGAATAACTGGAGACCATCTCTTGTTCGGCCAATCTTAAAGGAAGGTACATCTCTCTTCTTTTTGCTTTTAAAGACAACACCCGCCCTGAGTTTAATTTCTGTATCGTGGGCTTCGTGGGCGACTTTACAAACAGCTGTCACAAAGAACACACAATTTTGTTTCCCTTGTGGGCACAAAAAATCAAACCCAAACAGTCAGCGCAGGGACAGTGGCGACCTCTTTATACCACTACACCACACGTGCAGTCTGTGTAGGAGATGTAAGTGCACAAGTTTGTATTTAAGCACTGTGAGAGTTGGAATTCAAGCAGGCGAAACGCTCGGCAGAAACTGGTAACTTAAACATCATGCAATTTTAATAGAAGCACTTAGGATCCTTTTGTCTTTTAAAAGAGTATAGTTGTAAAACGTTGATACACATGTGTACAAAATCTATTAAATCTTATCTTATGTGGGTGCCAGTCAGTGCAGACCGGCGACACTTCGACCCAGTGGGATCTTTTGTGTCGACACTCTCCCAATAACGACTGCCATATGTAGATGTTCATGGCAGCCGGGACCGACGGCTTAACGTGCTTTCCGAGGCACGGAGCAGGCGATAATTGTCAATCAATACGCACATAATTTCGAAAAGTCATATAACTTCCGAAAGTCAGAGGTGCGCGATGTGGGTTCGAACCCGAGACCCTCTGCATTGCAGTCTGTTGGTCTCCCCACTGAGCTATCGCTGCTCATTAAAATAGATACAAAGCAACAAATATATTGCTCTATGTAAGTACTTTGTTACAATGTAAGAGGGAAATATTTCCAAGTTTACGTCGCACAATAAGTGCACTTTGTTATGAATCCAAACGGCGCTCAGGGGGATCCTTGACGTATTTTAAACTTGCTTACACAGTTTACTACATATGAGAAAATTCGAACTATATATCGGCCTTGTTACATATTTTACTATCCAACGTAGTAACATTTGTATTAAAATCAAATGAAAATACGTTTATTAATTTGGGTCACAGAGTAACACTTGTGAACGTCAAAGTTACTCAGAGTAGTGTGAATACCTACATTTATCTGTTGCCAAGTTCAAAAAAGCAAGGGCGTAGAAATCGTAAGTATTATCATAAAGGGCTACCTATAGGTGTAGCAAACCTTATCTACACCTATAGATAAGGTTTTTTAAGCTTATTATATAAGGGAGACAACTCCTGCACTTGAATTTATGTATATGTAGGTACGTATATCTCGGAAGACATGTCAAACATGCAAAGAACGGATGTAAAGACAAACTAGAACCGAAATAACTATTCGTCGTCCAGAAATTTTTTTGTTTCGTTTATCGACTCCACAAGGTTGCACTGGTAGTAAGCAAAGTGACAGTATAAACTACTGCGCTATGCGTGAAATAATTACATACATTTGTTGTTCTTAGTCGACATTTCGACATAAATATTTATGTAAGTGGAAATGAAAAGAATTTAACGCATTGTCTGCTTGTTTAGTCGTGTGTTATACTATCAATGGACAAATAATACAGTGCTTATTTATTAGACATTTGGTGACAATTCTGATAATAAATAAATGAGTCATAGCACGAGTGGGGTCTACTTCTCGTAAAATATTTTTTTAAACAGATTCTAGTTATTTTCCAAACGAAAATAAAGCTAATTTACACACCACCTGTTGGCATTTACACCAGGTAGGTTACAGTATCAATGAACTTTTGACACATTAACAAATCGTAATTAATCCGCGCTCTTCTAAAAAATCTCTAACATAATAAAATGTCAGCTACACAATATATTAATCTTCTCTCGGTTATGGGGTCAAGTGTGAGCGGCTAAGGTGAAATTGCGCAATAGCGGCGAAAGTGAGCCGTCCAAATTGCGGATTGAGGTCATTGTCTCCAGTGATCGACGAGCGAATACATCTCACGTGCATTTTTAAGAGGATTCAAGAATTCAAGCTAAATGTTTGAAATATTTTATGTGATGATTATATTATTATGTGTTGTGCCTGTTTCTTAAGTATATCATAAGTAACGAGTTAGAAGGATACTGTGGCACGTGTAACATAATTGAGCTAATACTCGTATGCAAGTGTCGTAATGTAATAGGCGTTGATAAGTCTAAAATTAGCTACGGCTACAAGTGAAAATGCTTTAACGCTTTCCATCTAAACTGGCTATTCGAGTAATTTTTCTGGATGAAAGCTACCCCATGATGGATTGCCCTTTCTGTACCTACTCCTGATAACATTGTATGCGAAATTTCATAATGATCGGGTAAGTAATTACGGCGTGACAGCGTAAGAAACAAACAAATACACTTTCATATTTATATTATTGTTTGTGACAATAAGTGGTTTAATTTTCAGTGACATTATTACTAGCCAAATTTGAACATATTGTCACACTCGATAAATTTTATGCATTATGGAACTACTTTTCTACAAATTGCAATTATTAATTCACCGCTTTCTTACGTGCAAACTTAGCCAGAGTTTATATTATTTCAAAGATAAGAACGTAAGCTACTGGCACTTTTACTTACAGGACGAAACACTAGTAGGTGCTCTAAGCCGCCTTGACGATAATTAAACAATCAACAATTACGGGTTCTACCTACTAATAAAAAAATATATATAATATTGTAAAATATTTACATTTTACATCAATTAAATACAAAACCTTTCTGTTGTTGCGACGTCTTTCATTAGTGGGTAATAATATTTCCATTAAAGAACTTTTAGGTTCAATTAGCAACTTACTTTTGACATTTGAATGGCAAGCAGACGCTTTGTTTCTTGGTAAAACTATTTTAATAAAAGTCCTTTGAAAAAAATAGAAGTCGGTAAGGGCGTTGAATTATGTTACATCACCTTAAGTAGTTTTTGACAATTATGATTAGGTTTGAATAGTCAAAATGTGATTAAAAAGTGGTGATCAGAAGGACAGAAGAAGAAGGCTGTGGTTAAGGTCTTTGCATAGCTAAAGATCGATAAAGTTTTAAAACAAATGCGGTCGATTTAAGAAGGGCCAGCTACAGTGCAACAGGTTTAAAGCAAATAGGACATGAACGAAGGTGAGTACCAATTTTTTTTAAAGTGCATTTTCCGACTTTGGACTTTTTTGGCAATTCTTCTAAAACAGATGAAATAGGATGTCGTCAATAAATAAATGTCGAATGGAATGCGCGGTTTTGTGCTTAAATGGTTAACCTAACCTGTTTTGTAGGTACCTATTAATAATTTGTGCTATAAATTACAGATATTTTAGTAACCCTCTAGCTAAGATACGGCTAATTGCTGATATTAGAAGTGGGTTTACATTGATAAGACCACTGCAATACCGATGTACCGATCCATACCGTGGAACGAACACGAGTTGTCAATCAGAACTCCGAAAAATAAATTAACATTATTTTGTCACGTTAACCTATTGAGTCGCAGCGGTACACCAGCGGCCAGACAAAGTTCATTTTTAATTAGTATTCTAAGAATGGACAGATAAAAGTTTGACTGATAGATAATACCAATTGGCATTAAGTCTACCATGCAAATTATTTTTGTATTGTGCGTAAAGTTAAATAAATTAGGAATCGTATGAGTCTTGATTATAAATCGATTTCTTCACACGCTTATGTATAAAAATGTTAATGATATACATTTTTAAATCTGCCTTAGTCTATTGACAATGCAAGATTTATTTAGCAGCTCTTGATTAAAAACTTCCACGGCTTAGGCACGGCGATATTATATAGGTACTTTTCCGTCCTGATTTCCGTGTAGTGTTATGACCAAGAAATATTTTTCCAAAGCCTGATTATAAATGCGTATTAAAAGCATGAATATTCTTTAACAACTAAACACTATTCTCGTTAATCGTTCAACTGAGGAAAATGCACGTGTTAGTGGCAGGTTTATGTCAACAACTCTAGTAATAGGATGCAAACACGCAGTTTTTCAGCAACTGATAATCTTCTACGTCATAGTTTTATTTCCCGGTGTATTGAGGTGAGATTGAACTCAGACCAAATAGGTATGCTAGTGGTCTAGTGACTCACCTTTTAAAAGGTAACTAAAAATAATCGTGGTGTCTGGAGCGACACAGGTATCGTAATTATTGATGTATTGAAACAAAGGACTATGTCCCGTGTATATACTATGTCCCGTGTGGAAACAAACTTGCAATACTCGGCGTAGCATAGTAGTGTGCAGACCATTTTAACCACTGCGCCATCTATGCAGTCAAACTAATAACTATTTCGAGGTTATTAACTTATTACTTTCTTAAAATATTTTTTAATCATTTACCCAACGTGAAAATGAGTTCTCTTTTTTCTGTGATTTTTATTATTTTTGGTAGATATATTATCGCAATTGTTGTTTCGTATGCATGAATGAGGATTCAATATGATTTGCATTTATAGTAACAATACCAGTTCAATCATTACTGATAGTTAGATGATCCGATTTCTTACGTAGATTGAATTACATGGACGAACGGTTTAGACAAAAGTGTATGAAGTGTATACCCATTTCGTCAGTTTCATTTTTGATCATAATGGGCGAGCATATTACTGTCTATGAGCCAAATTTCGAGACTCTTTATCGCTACTAAGAATTAGCAAAAGGGAACCCGTTGCCCAATCCGAGAATCGCCGTGCTTCTAATAGGAATACAGCAAAACCCGTTGGCCAGGAATTGAATCCTCACGATCTCATGCAAAAATAATCGCATACTCTATTGTGTAAATAACGAGTCAGAGAGAATTAACCTACACTATATATACGAAAGACATTATTTACTAGCTGTTCTTTCAAGCAACGTCTCAAAGATTTCATTTTAGACTCAATTTATATGAACTAAACAAAAACGAATTCTTTGTTGCCTCTCTAGTCACGTATAATCTTAATCGTTGTCCTTATGAATTTAAATTCATTGAAGCACGTGTCTACTCTGTTGAGATTAAATTTCGTACTTAATACGCGGTTAGTTTACGTAATAGCTTAGGCCCTCGGTAACATTACTTTATTATAATTTGCCGTAATTAGTTTGTTTCGTGCACTACGAACTAAAATTACATTCGGTAGGCAGACATGGACGTAATCTTCGGTGAAATTGACCCAACGAGAATTTTAGCCAAACATAACTGAAAATTTCGAAGCTCTCGTGGCTTAAATGAAAAGGGAACATGGAAAAGTCTGGTCTAATCCTACTACTAAAAGATGAATTTCTGAAAGAGATGGTTTATTTTTAAAACTAGCGATGCAACATCTACCGAATAGTGAAACAACAAATAGGTACTTACATATATCTTGAAAATATAGATATGGAAAAGGCCTAATACTAAAAGCAAGAATTGATTCCAACGGGAAGCATCAAGACTTGTTGAAATGAAGTGCGCTTTATATAGGCAATTATCGCTCGCTTTAACGGTAAAGGAAAATGTCGTGAGAAAACCAGTTTATCTGAGAGTGATGTTTACCCACGTGCACTGGCTAACTGACCTAACATTTTATATGCAGAGACAGCCAGCTAGTCAGATTACAAGCTACTGCTTGATGACTATTTGTGTAATAAGGTAGTAAAGGCATGAAAATTAAAGTCTTTACCTACAGTGACATGCTTTGCTTTTGTTAGCTATTTATATCGAAGCGCACATAATTGAAATGGTTATGCATACGAGATGTCTAGGTATGTTCCACGTGTTAATAGCATTCATTTTATAAGACTTAGAGTAAACAAAGATTTATAAAATTTGTCTTAGTGTATTCGAAGTCTTATAAAATAAAAATAATTGCTAGTGCAAAGAACAATTCAATTATTAAAACAACTGCTGTATGTTTTTCTTTGGCTTTTTGTATTATTTTTGTTATTGTTTATATAATAATTAAGTGGAATTGGCATTTCACCGCGGTGTATTGTCAATATTCATAGCCACGATACCAATAATGAACACTGTGACAACATAAGGTGGTGGTGGTATTTTTGGTCACTTTCTGATTTTAATGCAAATTGGTTCATTTGGCTTACTTACATTATTCCTTTAGGGGTTTGGCGTATAACATAACAATACTCAAAAGAACCTTGGCCAATCGAATGATACATAGTAAGATCAAATTTTAAGTTGACCGCTTATTCTGCATAAATTATAGTAATAGTTTTTTAAACGCCATTGCGCCTCTTGGCTGGATTTAATCTTATCACAAATAATGTTTTACAATTATATTCGTCAAATAATATCAAAGTCTCTTTGGTTTTCGCTAACACATATGTATTTCAATAATATGGTATAATATTAATATATATGTAAGTAATCCATGACTAAGATTTAAGATCGTTAAAACTGTTAGCATATTTGAATAATAAGTATCGTAATTATACAGCACATTTCGAATAAATAAATAATTTATTCAAACTTGGTGTTAAATGAAATCTTAAAATTATTAATGAAGTCAGTGAGAAAATCTATTAAGAAACTAGCCCAATTATTTATGTTAACAGTCTTTGACGGTATTTACTTCAATCACTCTATTGTTTGTTGAAGGTATTGTTTTCTGTTTATAAACTGTGTATCTGAGAGGTGTGGTCATGGTTAAGGAAACTAGCGTCATAGAATAAAGTAAACACTGGAAAACTACAAAATCGGTGCTTGATTTACATTGTAAGGGAAATTCTCACACTCATATCTCCGAAGTACCCCTTTGAGGCAGAGGTGTAGATATTACAACCAGATTTAGGTCCCACATAATACAGGGCTGCTATATATATATAATAATATAGCAGCGATAGCCTAGTGGAAGACCGTTGGACTGCCACGCAGAGGTCTCGAGTTCGATCCCAAGGCACGCATCTCTGACTTTTCGAAGTTATGTGCGTATTAAATAGTTAATTATCGCTAGCTTTAACGGTGAAGGAATCATCGTGAGGACGTCTGAGAGTTCTCCATAATGTTCTAGAAGATCTGCCAACCCCCACTGGGCCAGCGTGGTGGACTATGGCCTAACCCTTCTCACACTCAAGAGGCCCGTGCCCAGCAGTGGGACAGTTTAATACAGGGCTGATATTATTATGTAATACTGGGATGAGCCTCGTTTACCGGGCATTGTTCCAGACTCCGTGCTACTACTGAGAATTTATTACTAACGTGGATTATTATATGGAGATTTTATTAATATCGTATTAAAATAATTATATTCTAGGTATAATTATAATCGTTGGTCCTGTAGCTTGCACTTATGTTTGCAACGGAACCGCGATCATGAGGACAATGCCGTATCAGTCAAGTTTTGCTACACATGGTAATTTTTCTGATAAAATGTAAATTCTCGGTAGAGGAACGGAGTATGAAATATGCCCGGTAAACGACAATAGACTCTTTTGCATGGCATTAAAAAAAGAAACTGGGGAAAATATAGGTATCATCCCTGTCTATCCCTATGTAGGAATGACTGTTACAAGTGATTCGTTTAGTTGTGGTAAATAACTAAGCGAATCTATCTGCTATTTTAACAGTTTTTGCGAAGTAGATTTTCGTCGGTCTTGATTTGTACGGACAACACCACTTAAACTGATAGGTAGTATTATAGGTATTATTAGCTAAAGAAAGCTAAGACGTTAAGTTGCTCATTGAAAGGCGGCTCCATTTAAATTAATGAGTTTGCGAGATAAGTATCAGATTACTATCGATGGGAAATATGATCACACTTTATCGTTGCATTTATGCATACAAATAATAAAGAGCAACGATAGCCTAGCGAGAGACCGTTAGACTGCCACCCGGAGGACTCGAATTCAATCCCAAAGCACGCATCTCTGACTTTTGGAAGTATGTATTTTTTTTTTAAAAGATTAAATAATTAACTATCGCTGGCCATAACAGCGAAGGAAAACATCGTCTCAAGTATAGCTTGAGCAAGCTTGTACAGGGCTGATATTATTATTATGCATACATATTAACTAAAGACTGAAATCCATAGATTTAGGCAGAGGGATATAACACTCACATTTTACTAGTTATATTTTTAAGACCTACCTGATTGGATGCGAGCGTATTGCCGTTTACCGAACACAGTTTTAAACTGCGTACTGCTACAGTGATTGTATAAACAGAAAAACCCAATAACATACTACCCAAGCAGTGTATTTATTACATCTGTGCCATTTTGCAGTATGTGAGGATTAACATATAATTCACTCTTACTTGGACAAGATACTAGTTTCTAAGAGAATTGGTTAGGTTTAGTTTCCTCTGTGTAACTCGAGCACGTCGAGTCGCTAATAAAGCTAGACTCAAACATATTTACGAGTACAACTGTCTGTTTTTAATTATATGTGGAGTGCTTTAAGGCTTTATTAAATGCGTTTTGAATAGTAAATGTCACGGAAATGTGCAGTTGTGCACTAAGATTGTGCAGGCGAAATAATTTAAATAATGCTTAGCGGGAAATGGAAGAAATATATTCTACAGCGGAGCTATACAACCTCCCTATTCTCTAAGAAACAAGTATACATATATAATGTATTTAACTAATATTAAATGTTGCCCGCGACTTCACTCGCGTAAATGTAGGTTAATTTAGGTTAAATTAGTAACAGGACTTTTTTCTGGATGAAAGGTACCCTTTGTTCTTTTCTGTTGCCCTGACAATGCGTATGCGAAATTTCATGATGATTGGTCGAGTAATTAATGCTTGAAAGCGAAACAAGCAAACAAACTCACAGTCGCATTTATAATATTAGTTAGGGCGGCCAAGAGGTCTCCTCCTAACAGAACTGGATTGTTACTACCACGAATTAGAGCGCATGCCCTATAAACCACTTTCAAAATTAATTATACATGTATTGCATAAAATAAATAAATGCAGTAGGAAAATTAGGAAATTATAGATGAGTCGTCTGAATGAGGCACTTGAGACTGAGCTAACGGTCAATGCAGACATCAAATAATTCTGGATAACTTATAGGAATAATAATGATATACGTAACTTTTCGTACATTCCGATAATAATCAGGGTCCTTGGCATTGCCAAAGTTTATGAGCGGTAGCCACCACCAACTAGGACGTAAAATTATCTGCCGCTAAGGGCGATGAAAAATATCGTACAGGATTGCGGTATAGTTCCATGTTGTTAAAATATCAATTATTTTATTATATTTTATACTTTGATTTGGTTAAAACGGGAAAACACCAATACGTTTATTTTTAAACTCGTGCCATGTTTTGTGAGCCAAAAATGTGAATCTTGCGTAACGCTACGAACGCCGTATTTAGAAATGTGATAATACTCTGTGCATACAAAACACATTTGAGGACAATAGGTGATAGAAATTACAAGACATTTCGCGAATGTCGGAGAACATATAAGGAATTTTGTTTTTGCATATCTATGACGAATGCTTTGGTCAGTGAAAGTAATATTTCGGAATTATATGATGAGTCAATGGGTGGTGTAGAAAGACTTTTGACAAAGTGACTGTTTAAATCAACCAATTCGTCGAGGTAAAACAATGGAGAGATCCATGATAGATGAAAATCGACGCTATAGTGCCAAATATTGTTTGTTCTTATTTTACCGAAATTTCCAATGTGACTGATAAGTCCTCCTATGCATGTACCTATGTAATGTGTTATGAAACAGAAAGACAGTGATATTTGAGAAACAAATCAGCCATTTACTATATTTATTTCAAATTCTGCCATTAAATGCAATAGCTTAGCTATGTCTCGCAGTAGCTAGAGAGCATTATTAGTGAGGATTACCTCCCTTAACGATTACGTTGTAACCACGCTATAAATAAAGAAACCTCGAGAAATTTGTATTAGGTTTTAAAATTTTACTAAAGAACATAAATTGGAAGAGGATGTTATGGCAGACACACATAATGATACTTAAAAATTTAAAAGATCCTTTGATGTTTATGTAGTTCCGAGTTTTTATCTACAACCCACTTACATAATATACACATATGTTACACTGTTGCTATTATGTATATTGCGTATACTATATGTACCTATACACACATAGTTGCCCTAGTTTGACATTTCATTAAGAATATTTAGTACATAACGAAATTGACTATTCATTGTGATATAATATGTGTGACAATCAATAAGGAGCAAGCAATATACTTGCATTGCATAAATACTTGCCGAGATTTATAGGATCCTTGGTATTTTTAAGGAAACGTAAGCATTATGACCGGTCATATGTTCCTAATATGTCATAACATTATAATGTACTGAAAGATTCAACTACATCTCTTCCTTTGGTATTGAACACCGAGAGATACTCAATAAGAGAATAATTAATGACGACGTTAGAGATGGTATAGTTAGAAAAGGAGTGAATTTCAAATATACATTAAATTGAAGCAGACCTTTGGTAAGTAGTTGGCAATTCATGGTAACATAATAGTTGGGAAGTGAAACCCATTATGTATTTTTATTACATCACTACGTTGTCAAGCAAGAGAATGGACTAATTGTATGGCCCAGGTCTTGTTATATCTGAATGAAGGAGTGCGCAAATTTATTGAGCAAGCTCAACTCCAGAAGTGATACACATGACTGTAATCGTTTTAATATTTACCGATAGCTGGGTTGCAAGCAGCATGTTCGAAGTTGGCAATGAAGGTGACAGCGACGAACGCGAAGAAAACAGCGGTGATCTTGCCAGCCATGTCTGTGAGCTGTAAAGAAATTGATAACAGATTAAAATAAAACATCACGTAATCTATTTATGTAAAATATTTATTAGAAATAAGGGTCCTCGATGCTAATATTAAGCGTCTGACTATGATGAGAACAATCTTAAATTAAACCGATGGTTATATTATCTGCATCAGTTTGGACTATAACCCCTTTTCTAAATAAAATAAAATTAAAATATCTACATATGTAAAAATAGCTGTCACAAATAATTTTGATTTTAGACAGTAGGTACTAAAGATAATTTAAATGCGCTGTTGAAAGGGTAGCCTAAAGATTTAGTAAATTTGAATTTAGGATTAATACAAACACATAGAACGTTGTACAGCACTTTATACTACATTGATTAAGTTAAGAGTTAAACTCAAAATCGATGGTAAAATAAACAACCGAATTTTAAACCGAAATTAAATCTAAAAGAAAAGTAAAGGATCCGCACTTACCTCACTTGTTAATCACACAATACTTTAAGGCCCACATTTGGATAAGATAATCACACAAGCACAACACTAGCAAAGCTCATTTCGCTGTAACGACAACCAACTTAATCGCAAAGATAAACAATGTTGTAACGATCCACGTACGTATACTTATAACGGAAAATTCTTGCCAACGACCGTTCGTAAATGGAACTTGTTTAAATATGTAACCACTTAACTATGGTTGCAGGTTGCGAGGTGGGGCGACTGAGCGCGTGCGCTTAAGGGATATCCCAGGAAACGGATCTGTACCTTTGCGAAAGACGAAAGTTCTAAGTAGGAAGTCGGTGACATTACGATGACATTAACATGGATTTTTTGTCATCTGTCAAAAATGTAAACTGCAACGGTCTTACACAATATTTTTACAGCCGGATGTTTTAAAGAAACCTATTTATAAATAGGGTATAAGCGTCAGCGTAATTAGAATATAAATTTACATTGCATTGTATCGAGAAAAACTGAATTGATTTTTATAATGGCATTAGACAATCTAAGGTAGAATAGTTGAATACAATAGGCTTTTATAAATAGAGTAATTGAACACGCTAGGTACACAGGTGTCTAGGTAATAAACATACTAAGTATTTATCCGTTCCTTAAGACCACACAAGCGCAGCTATTATCTAAGTTGCAATTATTGCATAGATCTTGTTAATAACCTTAAGAGCTTGAAACAATTTTGTTTATCCCCTTTATAGTACCAACAGTTTTTTAAATGATGCTTACCATAATATTCCCCTCATTCGGAACATAAATAGCTTATGTTAATATATACCTATGTAGAGCTATATATACCCCCCAGCCTGTTCCGAAATATTCGATAATAATTATAATAAAAAACAAATACCATAAATCTGAGATGTAGATTAATGTGACGCAGCCAAAACAAAGAACTTTAATATCTTTTATTCCAAGTCTCCAAAACTGGTTTTAAATATCATCACATTTGTAATGTTATTTGTTTTACACAATTTCTTCCGCGTAATAGAATCTAATATTATTTTTTTGTAGAAGAAACGGCCAAGGTCGCTACTAGCCTGCACATGGGTTTTATGTAATAGGCAAAGTGGACCAAGGTGGGGTTTTCGATTGACAACGAAACCATTGCTAGATTTCTTTCAAGGAAAGTATGAATCATTATTGCGTAAAGAGCATCGCAACACGTTTTCCTATTAGTGTGTAATTCTATAGATTCATCTATATCCGTGCGGTCGATTGAGTGTCTTTGTTTGTTTAAAGAAAATTATGATAAGTATAATGCAAGCTATTATTAGGTACTTTAATTAGATTACTTTATTATCGATTCATACTAAAGATAAGAACACAAATTAGTATTCACACAATTGCCATTGCGTTACAACGAAATTTAACAACACATTCAATTTTTATCTTCTATTTTCACTTAGTAAATAAAATACTTAATATTGTTTTATAAACAATTACGAACAGATAGCAAATTCATTTTTTATCTAATGTTGAATAGCATATTTTACATAATAAATTATGCAATACATTGTTTGGCGTGTCCACAATATTCTGTTGCGTCTGAATGAAGTGGCTCGCCTTCAGCGGTAGCCCGGGGCGCCTGAATGTTTGTACATGGATGATACTTCTGGGGCTATTCCATAACAGTTTGCTGACGGTTCTTAGATTAAATCTGACAGTTCAATTAAATTGGATTTTAGCATAAAGGATTATTTTAGATGCAGTGAAAATTATGATATTATGCAGCATCTACGGAATAGTGCCAAAGAAAAATGAAGCCTCGAAACAGTTATACATGATGTTTCTTTTTTTAATGCACGTTAGTTAAAAATCGCGGATATAGATATGGAAATTGGTGTTAATTCTTAAACAGTAAATCCTTCGAACGTGGATCGCAACGAGTCTCACGAAATTAACTTTTTAAGCAAAAAGTTGCAGAATAAGACAACATTTAGGACAAAAGCTTTTTACTTCCGCGCCGACGAACAAAAGTCAAATGTAAATAACCTCTAGACTCAGTTCGTGTACTAAGTAGCTGATAGTAACAGATAATTTCGTTACCACATTTACATAGCTCTTTAAGACCGACAAGACTTACGCATGTGCGTGAGCGTGGAGCAATGGAAATGGTTCTAGAGAACAACGAACTTCAAACGGGTCCTACGGCTTTTAGGAAGCGGATCTCCTTATCACACGATCGGCTTAAATCACAATTACTGTTAATACAACTTCCTAAACTTAAAATTATAAATTCTCGATCCTGCCGGATACGAGATGTGTGTGATTGATGCTCTAACTAAACAAGTAAAAAAAAGATATTTCCGCGTATGAAATCATGCGGACCAAACATGTAAGTTCGGTATGTAAAATGGACGATGACGTCCAAAACGGGATTAAGTTATACATCTTGAATGTATTTTGGTTATTACTGCGTACATATATGAGTACGTTGCGTCCGCATCGACACGGATTTCGTTTCTCGTAAAGTCCCTACCTCAAGGAAATTCAATAATCTTGTATGTAGAGATTATATGCATTCTTACTTATACGTGCAATGCTACTCCATATGAACATGAACAAATTACCTCAACAATAAGCGATTGCATTTGAAATTATTATGAGGCAATAAATAGTAATCTAGAATAATACTTGGCAAACAACATAGAGTTAACTTGCATATATATATAACAATGAAATAAATAGTATGATCGAATATTATTTGGAAAACAAAAAAGAGCCATCTACTATGATGTTACTTAAAGTAGTTTAAAAGCTTGTAAATAAAGATTTATGATGAATGAAAACAGAAAGATAGAAATGTCTGGATAGACTAGAATCTAATATCGAAATAAAAGACTACTAAGAAACAAAAGAAAATAATACATATTACTATGTCAAAAAAATACTCACTTGAAGGGTTGGTGGGTTAGTTTCTAATGTTGATGCTGAGACGCAAACGGCTGAATGTGCTGAATGAACCAGCATACCCGGGTTTTATACTAAAATCTGGTAAGACAGGCTAACTAACCGTGTCTGGAGCGACGGGAGATGCCTCCATTATCTATATGGAACTGATAATTAGATTTACCTAATACATCCGACGTGCTATACTCAATTAAGTGGATATGGAGTTGTTATTTTTTGGTAGTAATTGTGATTCTAATAATATGCTAAATACAATTAAAATATACTTTACATAACACAATTAAAATTGCCCACTTTTAGGCATGGCCCTTTTTTTTTTCGAATAAATGACTTTTCTTTTGAATACACTCTCACGGGTATAGGCTCTTTTGTCAACTGAGGCCGCTCGAACTTATCCTGCGGGATCACTTGACCTAACGAATATTTTGAATCGGGCAAAACTTTAAAAAGAAGAATACTATTTATATATATACAATATGAATATGTACACACGTGGACAAAAATGTTTAGGGAAAGAAATGACACAACATCGCTTGGTTATACTGATATATTAAAAAATGGGGTTAAATATAATGGCCATCAAAAATACTAATTGCACAGCAAATATTGCACAGCCTAACGAGCACCTATAGTAATAGCAGGAGCACATATCGGAAGGGTTAGGTTATGTTAGGTTCCTTCTTAAACCCACCCAAAAATAGGAGCCCCGCATTGCGGGGCTCCGTCGACTTATTCTAATCTCTTTAAATATATTTTGCTGTGCAATTAGTATTTTTTTGCTGTGCAGTTAAATACTACCCATAAATCACAGTCGTAACACTTTTTTTCGTGTAAATCATAAAATGTATCAATGGGATCAGTTGCCCGATTCAAAACATTCGTTAGGTCAATTGATCCCGCGGGATAAGTTCGAGCGGCCTCAGTTGGTTAAAGAGCCGGGTATAGATTTCTTCTACACCCGTGAGAGTGCATATGCTATGCAGTGCGGTGCACATCCCCGTCTGATGGTTGCGCTAAATTATGGCTCATTTAAGTAGGTCATCTGGTGACTGCGGCAGACGTATTCGACGTCACGAAGGAGGTTTAGTTGCGGCATTTACAGCCAAAGTCAAAGAGTGAAATCAAAAGATATATTATTGTGCAAACAATATCAAAATTGGTTGCAAAATAAAGGGAGTAATTAATATTTTAAATTTGGATGTGGATGTGTAGTGGGGATATGTTGCCATCTCCCTCTGACGGCAGCATTTAAATAGCTGTTACGTCACAGTTTGTATCGTGACTCTTTTTTCATTTGACCACTTGATTTCTAAACTCCTTTATATGTTAGAGCTTGGGTAAAGTAACTATTCAATTTGAAACTACCCTATTAAATTCGAACTATATTAAAATGTGTTAACCAGGTTGCATTCTTGATCATGCAAACCAAATATTTATAACATATGTCTTCATCGTACTTAGATCGCATGAAAAAATGTTCACAATAAGATGAGTGATTTCATAAATTTCAGTATGAGTGTGCGTGATAATAATGTATATTTAACTTAGATGTGTCAAATGATAAGGTTTACAAAAGCGACCATAATATTGAAACATATCTATGATTTAAATCTTTAACGCAAAGTAGCGTACCGCGTACCCAACTCTACTACGCACGATGTCAATTTCAAAAACAGAGTTGTTACGCTACCACTCCAAGTTACCTTGCTGATAGTAAACCATCGCCGTAAAACAAAACTAGTAGATTTTGGCAGCGATTTTATATAGGATGTACTGCCACAGTTGGATTGCTCCTGATATAAACCGGCATATTTGGGGGCTATCATTTTTGTGCTTATCAGTCGGCGCCACTAGCGAGTAAGGTTCTGTCAATCGTGTCACGGTTTCTATAATTACTGTTTTGTTTGTCCTGACAGTTTTTAGTAGACAATAAGGTATAAGTTTTCAGATCTCTAATTACATTATTTTATATGACACTAATAACAATTAGGATCGTCACATAATATGATGTTCCATTAATGTTTGGTGGTCATCACTTTTGTATGCATACCGATTTATAGAATTTATATTATGCAACACTGCGCATTGACCACTTAGTTTGCGATGCTAGATAGGGTGATAAGGCGGCGTGCAAACTCAAAATTATCACATACCTAAGCATAATCCTAACTATATTATAACAGCGAAAATGAGTTTGTTTGTTTGTTACCATTTCACGGATAAAGCACTGAACCGATCATCCTGAAATTTTGCACATACGTAGTTAGGTGTACAGAAACGAACATAGACTACCTTTCATCCCGAAAAATTACTGTTCCCGAGGAAAACAACAAAAACGTTCTTATGATAATAATAGATGACGCCACGTTTCTTTTGAATCATGATTGAATTATATTATTACAAGCAGACTACAACCCGAATTGATTGTCAAATTCTAAATTAACGCGAGCGAAGCCGCGGGCAAAAGCTAGTATACCCATATTTCGCCAGTTATTAGCCCCACATAATCGGTGCCGTCTTCCGAGCACAGTTCCAGGCTGCTTGAAAATTTCTTGATAGAAAACCCCACTTACACTTTGCACGATTCAAAAGTCGTACCAGAGATCTTGTGGACAATATACATTCATTTCCATTGCGCCACCGAGTCTCGGTCGCGAAAATGACTAAATTACAATAAATTGCATAAACCAAAACTGTCAAGATACGCTGAACTGCTTTGCAGCGTAACTTGGCAGTTTTACTTTACGTTATGAAGTCGCAGTGTTAAAACATGGTGTAAACTCAAAAGTATTTTTGTAGGTATATCGCGTGCAGCAGTATATAAGATCATCTTTGTGACTGAAGGTTTATATCATCATCGCTGTCGTTGCAACTGACGTAGTCGTTATAATTTGCCATTCGTTTGAAGAGTTGTTGCCCTTTAGCGCATAAATGTAAACATAATAATATAATCAATATTGCACGTTAATTTTAGTCATGAGGATTTTGCTAGACACTAATACTGGACATAATTGAATTTAAGACTTATCCTATAAAAGGCAGAAAGATATCCATTTTTGTCCTCAGACCAATATCATCATCATTTGCTTATCTGCTCACTGCTAAAGATAAGCCGGTTCACGCGGGCATTTTTTTCTATTTTATAAAGATCGTATCTAGTCCTTTCCTGTAATCGTTTGCCGGGTATTATTATCGCATCCACAGATCAGAGAAACGCATTGCAGTAAAATCGTATACATGAATAAACATTTTAGAGTAGGTAAAGCAAGATTTTTCAACGAAATAGGTACGTTAGGAGCATGCAATGCAGAGCAAATTAATTTTAAGTCTGTCAGAATGTTCTGGTGAAGTTTCTACCACATTTAGTTTAGTTGGTATTTTTTATATTAACAAACTGCACATGCGTGCATTTCTTTTTTCTTTTAAATTACGCGAACAGTACAAATTTAGTTATTTTTTGTATAATTGTAAAGTAAAGATTTTAAGAATTACATGAAGATATATGCTTGGGCCAGATGTTGCGACTTAAAATAGGAGAGGCCTATGTCCAGCAGCGGACTGCAACGGGCTTGCTCAATTGATTGATTGATTTTTATGCTTGGGAAGAAGTCTAAAACACAAAATCGAATTGTAGTTAATTTTTCAATAACCAACCTTAACTAAGGCGACTTGATAGTTTTTGTATGTGACGTCTATCTGGCGTATAAAGTTAGCTCTTAAATGTACTTCTAATTTTCATGATCATATAGTGATATCAGGATCTTAACGAGATTAAAAACATTTCGGACGTTCACAGGTCAGTCATTTTAGAGCTCTATAGGATCAAAAAAAATAATTTAGGATTTATTATACATCGAAAAATTGTTAATGACATCCAGGTCTTAATAAATTTACCGTATACAAGAACAAGTGGCAAGAAACTCACGGTCTACCTTTTAAATTTCCATGTATTAGATAGTATATAAATCTCACAAAATTGAACGATACTGAACTCACAGAGATTAACGAATTGTCTTCAGACCACGTTTATTATGATTAATTAAGTAATTTGGAACACAAAGAAGCATTATGAAAACATTTTGCGCCAAAATATGATTAATTATTATTAGCTGTACCACCCGACGTCAAAGTAACTAGAACTGATACTATTGACAACGACCAAGAAGTGGTTACTGGACCACTAGACAAGCATATTGTATGACAAGCATGTTGATTATAATTATCCTTTCCGGATCGCCCTTATCTGATCTCAGTCCATACTTGGTAATATACAACTACAACCTGTTTTAACTGATTCATAGTTTTATTAATAGACCATCTCACGTTTTAACCCATCGACCCTTTATCGGCCCTTCCTATTCCTGTTCCTGTTTGCGAGAATACAAACAGCTGATACAATATTATTCATTCATTAGTCTATTAATAAGACAAAGTTTGTGATAAATTGTTTACATTCAGTCTCGATATCGCCAAACTTGTCATAACCTAGGAATTTGGCATTGTTATCCTTTCAAAGTTGGTGTATTTTGGCAAATATCCAGCGCCAGTAGGTATCCTGTCGATGTGCGTCATAAGATCGATCATCGTTTACCTACCATTCTGAGGCCAGTCAGTTCTGAAATGCGACATAATGCCCTATCATTACCGTCATCGGAAGTAAACGGCGCTACGAAAATAAACACAAATGGATCCAAGTTTTCGGTAAAAAATATAATTTAAGGGCTTGCTTCTGTTGTCAGCTTGTAATTAATCCGGAAATTATCTGACAGATTGTTGGTTGAACAAAATAAACATTACTTATATAAAGCAGCTTTGTTTTTGTGATGGATTGAATTTTTTTAATTGGTCGTTGACCGGGAGCTTCGTTGTACTAAAGCTGGTTTTAAGTTTTTTGTTTTGGTTACTTGCTCTGATTGATGAAGTACTTTAAATTCCTGCTCGGTCTATTGAAGGTCATTAGACAACGCAAAGCTAATATCTATAGAATATAAGAAGATATACATTCACAGTAATTATTTACTAGCTTATAATGAACACATTAAACGTTGACAACCTAATCAAATCATTTTCATTTTTAACCTGTCCCCTCTACTTTGCCTCTACTATCAGGCTATGAGTGGAGTCCAATAATATGAATATTGGCCTCAGTGTCAGTAACTGGGATGGAATTGAGGTTCTTACCTTGACATTTTTTGATATACTTCAACGAGCTACTTAAAGAACAGGAGATTCTAAATAATTTATCATGTTATAAAGTACATCTAATAAAATTATATTAAGCCTCTATTATTTCTATGATTAGTTACCTGGTTACTAAAAAATAAAATTCTTATATTACTAGTTTTATAATCGTAATATATGATTAGTATGATTACAAACCACAATAAAATAGATAAAAAAAGAAGGCTGCTGTGTGCTAAACACACTCAAACAACTGAAAGGACCTTCAGTTGTTTGAGTGTGTTTAGCACAAAATTCACACTTACAGGAATTTTACGTCAACTCCAGCATTAGGTACCTATATCAGAGGTGGTATTACGAATATATGATTAAAGTACACAAAAACAACAAACAATTCCGAATCTAAGTAAAAATCAGAAATTTCGTGGTTCTTAGTTTTTTTTTTAACAACTAGATGTTTCCGCGGTTTCACCCGCGTTTATCGTTACTGCGCCGGCCCCGTGGGTCGTAGCGTGATGTTATATAGCCTAAAGCCTTCCTCGATAAATAGGCTATCCAACACTAAAAGAATTTTTCAAATCGAACCATTAGTTCCCGAGATTAGCGCGTTCAAACAAACAAACAAACTCTTCAGCTTTACAATATTAGTATAGATTAAACGCGTTTGGGTGCCTCACACTTGATAAATAATTATAACATAACGTTTGGACCGATTGATATGATATTGTCTTGCATTTACAACATTTACAAGAATGTTTTTAGAAAGCAACCGAAAAGCAAAGTGTACACTTAAATCGTATAAAAATAGTTATAAGTTCTTATTTTCAGAATAACTTATACAGCATTAAAATTTCCTCTATATTTATGTACTTTTATCAATTTCAAAACGCAGGCTTATGTTAATTTATATTTAAGGTTTACATTTTATGAACATTGTTTGTAAACATTTAATATAATTTTGCTGTCTCAAGAATGAATGCTGTGTTAGGTTGTAAGTGGCATGTGTATTAGAAACCCTACAAACTTTCACTAAGATGTTACATACATATGTAGTGAGTTAACAGAGTAAATCTATACTTATAATAAAACTGTAGAGAGGTCAATTCTGTACATTGAATATATATTCAAAATTAATATTGGAGGATGAATGGTGATCGATACTGATGACAAAAATGCAATCAGTAAATTTTTTGTCTGTCTGTCTGTCTGTATATGCACGCATGGGTCAAAAACTACTGAAGGGATTTTAACCAAACATGGTACGATTGTAGTCCATACTCCTGGGCACGTTATAGGCTATATAACATAACGCTAAGACACATAGGAGCTGAGCAGTGACGATAAATTTGAAGCAAGTCAGATGAAAATGCGCTTTCGAGCTCTTATCCTCGCATACGTTGATCATACACTAAAAGTATGTATTACAAAGATGATGGTCTTCAAAAGATCTACAAAAAAGTGTTCAATAGTATATATCTATCTTTTATAAATTAGCCACGATAACGTGTTTAATCGTTAGGCATTTCTTCAAAGTGTATTAAATACATAAATATATTGTATTTCACATAGATATATCTTTATCAAAGTCCCATATTCAAAAAGTACAGTTTAATATTTATTTTATAAAAAAAAATATATAGAAATCGGTTAATAAACACACAAGATATAGATGAAATAAAACTTCCAAATCTCGCTGCACCAGTATGGGTACGGTTGATTTTTGTTTAACGCGCGAACAGCCATCCGCTGCATCTATAAAAACTCATTTTTATGACCTTGAATAAAAAAAATCCATACACGGGAATGATGGGGAACTTTTCAATATTATTTATAATTATGTTTTGAACAATTTTACTGATTTTCAGCTTGTTGGGATTTTATGTACCTTCAATCTCATTTTTTGGTCTAGATTGACCGGACTACTGTAAGATATTGCTGATATATGTCATTATATATTGATATATGTTACCATAGTTACGCGCTTCCACTACGTGTGTCAAATGCATGGTTGTGTGCGTGTAGTGTTTTTTCATTAATTTAATGTATTTCTAATGCATATTTTATATAAATATTAGGATTCGTCACTCCTCCATGTAGGTACATTTTAACTGTGCCAAATTTCATACTACTTCGTTCGCGCAATTTTTGTAAAAAGGGGTACAAAGTTTTTGCTTCACGTATTAATATATATATATATATATATATATATATATATATATATATATATATACATACATACATATATATATACATACATATATACATACATACATATATATATATATATATATACAGGGTGTCCCAAAACTCAACGTCAAGCCGAAACGGGGTGACAGGATTGATCATAACCATCACGAGAAAAATCTGAAAAAAAATCTATCCCATGCAGTTTAAAAATTATGGGCATTTTAAGAAAAACCTAGAAATTTGATCAAACTGTACCATTTTTCGGTTATTGTGGTTATTCTTTTTTATTTTTGTTCATTTGAACTTTGGAAACGTAATCCTAAATAACATTTCTAGAATCCCAATAAAAAATAATGACACAATTGCCTCAAGTTTCCGAGAATTGAGACTATTTGTTAAACTACGAATTTAAAATTTTCAAGATTCGTCGACTTTGACAGGCCCTCCTATAAAAAAAATGTACTAGAGTGCCTTGGCAAGTGGCATTAAAAGTTGGCGCATTTAATCAGAATTCTAAAATGGTACAATACTTGTTAGTTCCATACAATAGAAAAGAGTAAAAAAATTAAAACCTCAAGTAACCCGATTTTTGCTATCTCATTTTACTCAGTTAAAATGTTTTTAATTCACACAAGCTCTAGGTAGGTTCTTAATTTTAAGACAAAATGATGAGAGAGATGGATAATGGGTATGTTCGCCATGAGTGAGCGAGACAGATAGTGACGCCACTTTTACCAAAGTGAAAAAAAGTTAGTAAAATTAGTAAAATAATTAGGTTTGTTGGAATAAAAGTCAGATGATAGAGAAATAACGTTTTTTATTACAATAAATGTTCAAATTGTTTACCATCAGCCTCAATACAAGCCCTACATCTTCTTAAAAAAGATCTACTTATTAGTCGGGCATATCTTCGAGAGTTGATCGCCTCAGCTGCTTGAGAAATGCGTTCACGCAGGTCGGCTACGTTCTCAATGGGCTTTGAGTAAACTTTTTCTTTGAGAACTCCCCAATAGAAAAAATCCAGGGGATTTAAATCTGGTGAACGGGCGGGCCACGAGATAGTGCCCGAACGTCCAATCCACCTTCCCGGATATTCCTGGTCAAGGAAATCTCTTACTTGCACTGCGAAATGCGCTGGGCAGCCATCTTGTTGAAACCACATGTCGCGAAGATCTGCTAGTGGTACGTCCTCTAACAGGGTTGGTAAATCTTCTCTTAAAAAATGTAGGTAATTAGTTCCATTCAAGTTCTCAGGCAGTTCAATAGGCCCAATAATTTTACCGTTTAAAATTCCGGTCCACAGGTTTACTTTAAAACGATACTGGGATCTATCTTCTCGCATTAAATGTGGATTCTCCACATGCCACTCGTGATAATTGTGCAAGTTCATGTAACCATCTTTTTTAAATGTCGATTCATCTGACCAGAGAATTTTTTAGATGAATTGGGGATTCTCATTATGCCTCTGTAGCATTGTTCTACAAAAAGAAATCCTTTCCTGATAATCTCGAGGTAGAAGACTTTGAACTCGTTGTACGTGAAACGGATGCATTTCGGCTCTTTGTAAAATACGATGAGCAGTGCTTTTCGGTATTCCCGTTCTTTCTTCAATTCCACGTACGGAAATACTTCGGTCACGTGCGACCTCTTGCAATACTTCTTCCTGGAAAGGAAACACAGGTCTACCTCCAGCCTGTATTTGATTCGGGAAATGGCCGCCCTCTGTGAGTGAACGGTGCACATTAACAAACACGCGGTGATCCGGGTAGCGCTCTAAATTTGGATATCTTTCACGATAAAGTCTAGCGGCAGCACTTGCGTTGCATCTGCATTCCCCATAAATGAGGTGCATGTTCGCATATTCTTGTGAAGTGTAGCGCGTAGGCATGGTAGATAAAAAGGATGCCAACACAAAAGTCCAGAGAGAAGCCAAAGTTGCCGGTATGTTATCAACAAGTCCAATTCACAAAGATTCAAGTCCAAAAAGAGAAGCCAAAGTTGTCAGTACTAAATCAACACAAGCGAATACGAACGTGCGCAGTAGACGAATGAGCGAAACGTACTAACTGGTTGGTGTCGGACTGGTAGCGTAGCCATTTGCTTGGCTGAAACTAGTGCGAATGAAACAGATAGATGCCATAGCATCTATCTGTTTCATTCGCACTCGTTTAAACGACGCATCTCCGTCTCAATGCGTGGCGTCACTATCTGTCTCGCTCACTCATGGCAAACATACCCATTATCCATCTCTCTCATCATTTTGCCTTAAAATTAAGAACCTACCTAGAGCTTGTGCGAATTAAAAACATTTTAACTGAGTAAAATCTGATAGCAAAAATCGGGTTACTTGAGGTTTTAATTTTTTTACTCTTTTCTATTGTATGGAACTAACAAGTATTGTACCATTTTAGAATTCTGATTAAATGCGCCAACTTTTAATGCTACTTGCCAAGGCACTCTAGTACATTTTTTTTATAGGAGGGCCTGTCAAAGTCGACGAATCTTGAAAATTTTAAATTCGTAGTTTAACAAATAGTCTCAAATCTCGGGAACTTAAGGCAATTGTGTCATTATTTTTTATTGAGATTCTAGAAATGTTATTTAGGATTACGTTTCTAAAGTTCAAATGAACAAAAATAAAAAATAATAACCACAATAACCGAAAAATGGTACAGTTTGATCAAATTTCTAGGTTTTTCTTAAAATGCCCATAATTTTCAAACTGCATGGGATAGATTTTTTTTCAGATTTTTCTCGTGATGGTTATGATCAATCCTGTCACCCCGTTTCGGCTTGACGTTGAGTTTTGGGACACCCTGTATATATTTATTATTTTGTTATTATAAACTTAAGTTTTATGTTAACTAATGACAGAGATTATTTAAATGTCTTTTAAATGAGTACAAGATACAAAGATTTTACGAGCTTTAGCAATCTTTAACAAAAAGATTGTTCTACGGGTTCTATAGGTATCTTTCAACTAAAAATATATCCATTAATAATTTTTAGTACTTACCTACAGCCTGTAATTTAGAAAGTTACAACAAAGTCCCGCGAACGATACTACAAAATATTAGGCCATAAGGTAGAAGCTAGAAAAATATAAGCAAGTTGTATAAAAGCATTTTCAACAAGAATATTTTACTTCATGAATCTTATTAAGGAACTGTCTCAGTAAGTAGACATTAAATAAACAGGCAAATGGCTTAAAATCTTTTGATAATACATAATGTATATATTTATATATCGTATTACTCGGTTATGTATATATATGTGTGTGTGAAGTCTGTCAGGATCGTAGCAAATGGAAATCCGTGGGCTCTGCCTACCCCTCTGGGAAACAGGCGTAAATCTGTGTGTGTGTGTGTGTGTGTGTACGTATGTACGTATGTACGTATGTACGTATGTATGTATGTATGTATGTATGTATGTATGTATGTATGTATGTATGTATGTATGTATGTATGTATGGATGTATGTATATATATATATAACTTTTAAAAGTAGTTATTTATGTCACAAACGTCATATTTTCATGTCAACTATAAAGAAATCGACTACGTCAATTTTGATAGTTCTTTCCTTAAAACGACAACGAGATTTATAAACATTTGATAACTTGCCATCCTTACACGGTAGAGCGATTAGAGCGCGTACCAACAAGTTTGGGTCCTCATACCTCTGCCGAACGACCAAGGCATGGAATTCTCTGCCAAGGCACGTGTTTCCTTCTTCCTTCAATCCTGGGTCCTTTAAGCGGGGCGTGAAAGAGCACCTTCTCAGGCCGTCAAAGTAGAGACCTCAACATCGCCTCGGCTACTATGAGGGCGGTGTGGAGGCCACTGCTATTAGACCACACGACTGCTTACCATCAGGTGGAGTGTGGCCATTTTGACGAGCACAATAAAAATAAATAAAAGAAACTTAAAATTATTTTATTGCGATGTTTAGAATCAACACACATATTAATTTAAATAGTCGCCGTTATACATAAATAATATAGTTAATTGCAAATAAACTAACTATAATAGTTTGTTTGGGCCGTTTTAGATAATAATATTCATTAGTAAATCATTAGAATCATTAGGCAAAAAGCATAATCATATTATACATAAATTTGGCTGATGACGATGACCGTAAAATTTCTACGTAAATGTTTAAATAATTTCTGCCATTTCAAGTTTTATGTCTGACTACATTAAAAACAAATATGAAAATCATACAAATAAATTATTTTATCATTTAATTGTTCTACATTATATTTTAAATTTAGAAAACCTGTCTTTCTTGGATATTACAGGTCCATTTCTCGCTAGTACAATATAAAACTCTATTTTTAAATTTAATTATATCCACTAAGATATTAGGCAAGCAACAAAAAATTAAATAATTAAAATTATCTACATACAATTTAGTATTCTAGCCTCCTTTATTAGCCGCATACTTTCGGTAATTCATCAGCCATGCTTGCAAGCACGAGGTTCTTGTCGGTACCCTGAAGCTTCTTGGGTTCCAAGGCTGACCTCATTTCTAGGGCACGAGTATCGGTTTCCAGTGACTGGTTCTTGTTGTTCAAATTTATGCCTATTTGGATGGAAGCACCTTCCAATGCGTTGTATGTGGCTCTGTAAATAAGAGAAACTTGTTGAGCACGGACAAGGTTAAGCATTTCATGTATTTTTCTCATCTTTTAATAATAAGGTCGGTTAAACATTTACTCTGCTCTGTAGTTAGTATTAAGGCAAACAGTTGCTATTACCATAAACAGTTGCTATTGCCATACATAAATATCTACGTATAGTCGAGAGTAGATTTCGAAGATAGACAGATGTATGCGCCTTGAAGAAATCTGGCGGCTGTTTCTAGGTAGAAACAGAATAATTGATATATTTTTGTCTTAGTGGCGTACTAAACCTAAAGGAAATATTAAACAACTTTTTTAATAATCTTTTTTTACAAAAGTAATTAGCCGTTTTAATGCATGGCGCGCGTAATCTATGACATTTATGTTTGTGTAAAAATCGTAAATCAGTGAGCTTATTTTATAAATTAAAACGTAATTGCCGAACGGCAATCTATGTATGTGTATACCTATTAAATACTTAAATAGAAAACTTGGTATCACTTTTAAGCATATTGCGCGCATGAAGTGGTTTGGGATTTGACATAGTAGAAGTTTATATGATTAAAAAGTGCACACGGCCAAAATTTATAAGCCAAACATATTAATTCGATCTCTAGACGCTTACTGATATAATTATAGAAAAGCAAATCTTCAGTCACATCTGCAACTACATTCTTAATTTTAAACTAGATGTTTTCCGCTTTTGTTGTCATGTAACTACATAATTATATACGTTCATTTTCAATTAAAAAGTAGAACACAAAGAGTCCGACTGAAAAATTGTACGATTGTACATACGTTGCCGCGACAACTGAATCTATCTAAAATAACGTGAGAAAACTGACGCACTGACTGACACGCAACCTTCTGCGTACAGCGATTTCACATATTACAATCACATTCAAAAGATTTTAATAAAATCGATATAGATACGCACGCCTCTATATAGTGCTGATACTATCTCGCTAGTGCAATCTTATAAGGTTCTAAGTTGAATTTTTGAAAAAAATTACTTCTGAATATTGCATGGTTTTATATGTAATTCCTTTTTGTTTAGACTAATATAGTAATAGATGGAAGCACTTACCACCTGACAATATTAAATCGAAAGTAGTTCTAAGTCACTTTTTAAATTATTTTTACTGATATGCAAATGTTATTTAACATTTGCATATCAGTAAAAATAATCCCCTCATTTCCCCAAAGTTAAAAATAATAATATTAATAACATAGAACCTTGTAATAGTGAGCCAGCGATCTGCTTCAATGTAGTTTGTGACCTGCCTTGTATATCCTTTTTTTATTTTAGAGTTAGACAACTACAGCATCATTTGTCGAACTTTGTCGATTTCGTAATTTTTTTATACTACTAATTTGGCAAACAAGCATACCTGATGGTAAGTCGTCATCGTAGCCTATAGACGCCTGCAACACCAGTGGCATCACCTGCGCGTTGCCGACCCTTTAGGAAAGGAAGTGGTAAGGAGAAGGAGCGGGAAGGGGAAAAGAGGGTGATTGGGCCTCTGGCACTCTTAATCACCGAACGAAACAACAGTAGGAATACTGCTATTTTAAGTCGATATTCTGTGAGACGGTAGTCCTACCCCAGTCGAGCCGGCCCATTCATGTTTCTACAGAATATACCACGGGGAGTGTTCTGAAGAGTTATTCCACCTTATCCCGCCCTCCCCTTTCCTATCCAGAACAACGCGTGCTGGGCTCAGATGCCATCCTTACACGGTAGAGTCGATTAGAGCGCGTACCAAAAAGTTTGGGTCCTCATACCTCTGCCGAACGACCAAGGCATGGAATTCTCTGCCAAGGCACGTGTTTCCTTCTTCCTTCAATCCTGGGTCCTTTAAGCGGGGCGTGAAAAAGCACCTTCTCAGGCCGTCAAAGTAGAGACCTCAACATCGCCTCGGCTACTATGAGGGCGGTGTGGAGGCCACTGCTCTTAGACCACACGACTGCTTACCATCAGGTGGAGTGTGGTCATTTTGACGAGAACGATAAAAAAAAAAAATAATAATCAGCAAGGCTCTACTCCTCTCTAAATAAATATTAAAATTCTAAATAAATATAATAACAGTCACAGAACAACTTTGAACCACATACAATTTTGTTTCCTGTGTTAATCGACCGCACAACATTTGGCGTACAGGAAATGGCTGGCTGACCACTTAAATCACTGCGCATTGAAGTCAATTTTATAAGTCATTTTTTCGTAAGATAATTCTTTGCGTTAGCGCTATTATTAGTTTGCTCCCCGCTCTTAAATGTTAGCCGAGTGTTGGTTTAGCAACGCAAAGTAGCAGTTATGACCCGCTAGTTATCATAAAAATAAACTGGCAAAATAAGTCGGTAAGTTATTGTGCGACCTCGGCCATGAAAGAACGATCCTATTACTTTTTGTGAGTGCTATAGGAGGGGACACAAGGGATTATGTCAAAAAGGTGGACAATAGAATGCAGGTTTGTAATAGTGACGGTATATTGATATCACAAATAGCTTTATGAGGTATAAGTGTATCTCATTATGCGTGTGTTTACTAAGAAATAGATCTGAAAACATTATTATGTATATATAGGGATATATATTCATAATAAACGCTTTGCTAGAGAGTGCTCTAAAGTTTATAGACTAAAGTATATGTGCAATATGAATAGAAAACGAAGGAACGACTTATTATTTAATTTGCACGAAATGTAACATTTTAGACCACTACGCCAGCGCCATCCGTGCAGTCATTTATTCATATATTATCATTATTACCATGTTAGTTCAATTCATAATACTTCAAACCAACGTTTAATTGTGTCTTGATCTACATACATTTGATAACCAAGGTTTTAAAGCTTACGAAAATGTAGCATTCTTGATCATTACTATGTGCTCTTATTTTTAGGCAAACTTAACATAAACCATAATTTTGTATAATACAACAGACCGCCATAAAGTTAAAAAATTGTTCTTTTCGTTTAATCTGGGTGTAAGTCCTGGCGATTGTTTCGGTACCGATAGGGTACAGACAGATACGATTTAATTTATAGCATAAAAAGCATATTACAATGTTTAAATAGGCATAAACCATATTATGCCTATTTAAACATTGTAATATGGTTTAATTTTCCATGGAATACCAAATAGAAACACTTTCTAGCAAATTAACTTACATAGTTAGGTGTGAATAAAAGTAGGATTGTAGCTGAGATACATATATCCCTCCCTTTCGCACGCCTGCATTTAAACAGCGGTTACCTCACAACGTGTTTCGTGCAGAATTAGTAATTGTAAAAGTCTAGAAATAATTTCTCTAGAAATAATGCCTGTGTCACGGGGTACTTTACAAATATTCAAACAACGAACACAATAGACTCGGCTTAACCACAATATGTAGACCACACAAATGTTTACACCGATTGGGGATTGAACTCACAACACTCGGCGTAGTGGCAGTAGCGAGGCGGCCACTTAAACCACCACGAGATTCTCAGTCTTTTCTTCAAAAGTATAATATAACGTTACATGTTGCCCGTATGTATTATAAATAAAGGAATTAGGCAGAGGAAGAAGAGAGCTACATAAGTTTTAGGTCGCACATGATATGAAGCGAAGCTAATTCTGTTAAAGCCAGCAAAATCTTACCTGACCATCGTCGCTTATTAAACTAATCAAGAAGGTTCACTAGTATATATCTCGAGAAGATAAAGGGCTAATGAACCGATTTAAATAGCTTGAGAGACTTTGTCTTTAGGTTTATCTGAGATTTGTATAAACAATGAAAAAGGAACTACCTTTTCTTTCTTACTGGTCAAGGCTATCGGATTATTCTAGCACTCAAAGGGATGAAAGTAAAAAAGGGGCAATTTATTTTACATTGATATACGATCAAATAAGGTAAATAAAATAAAACTATTACATATACTGGCTGGGCAAATTTCGATACAATTGTATGACACAAAGCCAATTAATAACAGTCCGCATACCACGATTGAAATATTTTGTGGAATATTTAGAACTGCTAATGAAATGATAAGTGGTCGTGCTTTCGACTTGGCGAAATGAAAATACAACTGGCTAACGTGAGATATAACTTTGTTTAACACTTCGTAGACATACAGACCTGAGAGCAGCGATAGCTCAGTGGGGAAACCAACAGAGTGCAATGCAGAGGGTCTCAGGTTCGAACCTACGTCGCGCACCTCTGACTTTAGGAAGTTATATGACTTTTCGAAATTATGTGCGTATTGATTGACAATTATCGCCTGCTCCGTGCCTCGGAGAGCACGTTAAGCCGTCGGTCCCGGCTGCCATGAACATCGATAGCAGTCGTTATTGGGAAGTTAGTGCCCTCTAATATCCTAACACTGGTCTAGCCTTAGGGTATCGTTAGCCTTCGGGTTGCGGAGGTCAGATGGCAGTCACTCCGTGTAAAAACTGATATCCAGTCAAATCCGGTTAGACTAGAAAGCCGACCCCAAGCGACTTGGGAACAATAAAGGCTAGGGAGAAGAAGAGATACAGACCTGAGTACTTATATAAACCTAGGCATGTATCTAAAATCTGAAGTCTAACCATAATTCTAACGTAGATTATTTTACTACTAGAATATGGGAAAATTTTTACAGTCAGTGTGAAGAAATAAGTAGCCAGCCAAATGCGAGTCATACTAACACACCGACAGTTTCATGTGACTACATTTTCATTATAATTGTGCCAAGTTTTAAGCTTCGCTTTGCTCGCTGATTTCAGCATGAATGAGCCGGCTCGACCGGGGAAGTACTACACTCTCACAGAATATTGACGTGAAATAGCAGTGTTTCTACTGTTGTGTTTCGTTTGGTGAGTGAGAGTGCCGGGGGCCCAATCACCCTCTTTCCCCCTTCCCGCTCCTTCTCCTTCCCACTTCCTTTTTTTCCTCACAAGTGATGCCTCTGGTGTCGCAGGCGTCCATAGGCTACAGTGACCACTTACCATCAGGTGGGCCGTATGCTTGTTTGCCACCTTACTTGTATTAAAAAAATGATTTATTAAAAGAACCAAAATTCTCAATTTACTTTTCTTTTATTTGTAAGTGTAAAATGTCTACGATATTTTATAACTTATTACACCGCTATAGCATATTTTGAAAAAAATCAGCTGGTTCTAGTTTAATAGATAGAATAACCTTTTACCTATAGATAGAACGAACAGACATAGGTAATTAACACTGTCTGGGTATGGAATCATAGCGACCCACCCTTATTTCATAAGATTATGTTCAACCCGGCCGAACTTATAGCCTATGTCCAGCTGAAATACTGTTCCTTTCATATAGTGAAAGATTCAGAGATTATCCTCTACGTACACAGCTCACAAAATTGCACACTTTCCTTATATATTATAAGGAGAGTGTGCAACATATAATACCAGTCCTATATTAAACTGTCCCACTGCCGGGCACGGGCCTCTTCTCAGTGTGAGAAGGATTAGGCCAAAGACCACCACGCTGGCCCAGTGCGGGTTAGCAGACTTCATATAGCTTCGAGAAACCTTACGGAGAACTCTCAGTCATGTAGATTTCCTCAGAATGTTCACCGTTAAAGCGAAAGTCAATTTACAATTTAATATGCACACAACTTCAAACAGTTAACTTTAAATTCTAGCCCTCTGGGAAACAGGCGTGAATCTATGTAGGTATGTATGTATAACTTCAACAAGTCAAGATGCACGCCTTGGGATCGAACTTGAGACCTCTGCGTTGCAGTCCAACGATCTCCCTAATTACTAATTTATAAAATACACTATATAATCAGTATACTTGTGACTGCTGTGTATAAAAAAGCAATTTAATTTAAGTATCGCAATACCAATTTAGGCGAAACAAACAATGGACATGTTACTAATTTCGTCGCCAATAAAACCAATTGCTGGTGTGAAAATTAACGTCAGTTCTAATAAACAATTTACAGTGTATACCTACAAAATAATAGCTTCTAGCGTATTGTTTGTATAATTTGAACGCTGTGTTTAGTTCAGCATATAAATTTATTTAATTAATGGTTTACAAAACACTATTACTCTAATCACGAATTTATTTATTATTATTTCATAAACAATACAAAAAACATAAAATAAAAAATAATATTTTTTAAACTTATTACAGAATCCCTAAATATATAGAAAAATTATGTATTGTAAATAGTAATGCTGTCTTTGTCGTGTTAACCGTTTGGTATACCTTGGTGGATGCCAAATCAAAAATTTGATCTATATAGAGACCGAATTAAAACATTTTAAGTAGTTTCAAAAACCTAGATAAAGCCTATTCCCATTAATTATATAGGTAGTATGTCAGTACGAACAAAGCATTGTCGTTCAACAGCAGCCAATCGCCGTAACCCCACTGCTGCTTCCTGTGTCGTGGACTTTATTAACATCAGAGGACTCCACGCTAACCTTAATGCCGTCCATCACCACTTGGAGACGGCTCGGCCGGCAATGCTTTTTCTAACGGAGACACAAATACGCCGTCCTGCAGACACGAACTACCTGCAATATCCCGGCTACGTGCTAGAGGAGTGTTTCCTCGCGAAAGCCGGGGTATGCTTGTTTGTTAGAGCGGATATTTGCTGTCGCCGTCTACAACGCTTAGAGGACCCTTCCTTCTCTGTCCTTTGGGTACACGTAGATCATGGCTCTTTCAGCCAAATCTACATGTGCCTCTACCGATCCCATTCAGGAGACCCTGAGACAACTCGACTCTTCAATTACCTGAGTCAGGCGGCAGACGACGCGCAGGAGCGTTTTCTGAACGCTGAGTTGGTGTTCTTGGGAGATTTCAATGCCCACCATGAGACCTGGTTGGGTTCTCCCAAAACAGACCACGCGGGACGAACTGCCCATGCATTCGCTCTCACGCATGACCTGTCTCAACTGGTACTCCAGCCCACCCGGATACCAGACATTGCAGGTCAGGCGCCCTCTCTGCTCGATCTGCTGCTGACGAGTAACCCGAACCGGTACAGTGTGTCGATTCGTGCTCCTCTGGGCACCTCAGACCACTGTCTGGTTTGTGCCACAGCTGTTGTTGTTACGCCCCCACGACCCGAGGAGGCAAGACGACGACTGTGGCACTACTCGTCAGCAGACTGGGATTGAATGCGGGAGTAAATCGCATCCATCCCTTGAGCTCAATGCTGCTTTGAGAACAGGGATCCATCAGAGAGCGCTACTGCTGTCGCTGGTGAAATCATCCTGGGTATGGAATATTATATTCCATACAGTGACGTCACGAGCGGCGGCAGGAATAGGCCCTGGTTCGGGCGTGAATGCGCTGATGCTGTTGAACGCAAACAGACAGCGTATCGCGCTTGGACAAGGGCTCGCACTATTCACGACCCTAACGTGGATCACCTGAAGGCAGCGTTCAACCAAGCCACAAAGGTCTGCAAGAGGGCATACTTAAGAGCGGATGCCCAGCGCGTCACACGGTTCGGCCAGTAACTAATGGCGCATCCTACGGGCAGTCGTAGCTATTGGCGCCTGGCCAAAGCCGTGCAGTCCAACTTCTGCCAGACCTTGCTGCCCCCTCTGAGGTATCCGAATGGATCACTGGCTCATCGGCCGCAGGAGAAAGCAGATCTGCTTGCAAATCTCTTTGCGGCCAACTCCCGAATCGATGACTGCGGTTTGCAGCCGCCTAACATTGCCAACTGCGGCTACACCATGCCTGATATATGTATCAGGCAACGAACCGTCCGTGCGATACTGCAGTCTCTCGATGTTCGGAAAGCCAGTGGACCTGACGGCATCCCAGCTGTGGTCCTTAAAAAATGTGCAGCGGAGTTGTCTCCCACACCTACGCGCCTATACCGGACGTCTTACGCCGCAGGCATTGTGCCTGAGGCTTGGAAGGAGGCGAACGTTCAACCGATTCCCAAAAAGGGGGACCGTTCCGAGCCAAGTAACTATCGACCCATAGCTATCACCTTGGTGCTTTCCAAGGTATTCGACCGGATTATAAACACCCAAATTGTCCGCTACCTGGAGGATCAATCGTTGATCAATGATCGCCAATACGGCTTTCGGTCTAAACGATCAACGGGTGATCTTCTAGCGTTCGTCACGCACTTCTGGGGTGAGGCTATTTACAAGCACGGCGAGTCTTTGGCTATCAGCCTTGACATAGCCAAAGCTTTCGACAGAGTCTGGCACCGGTCTCTTCTTTCCAAGCTTCCGGCCTATGGCTTGCCCCCTCAACTGTGCACCTGGATTGCAAGTTTCCTGCAGAAGCTTCGTAGTCGGGTCCTTCGCGACGGTCGCGCTTCCAAATTTATGCAGGTCAATGCAGGAGTGCCTCAGGGGTCTGTCTTATCCCCTACGCTCTTTCTTCTGCATATCAATGATATGTTGAATTTCGGCAACATACATTGTTATGCGG
This sequence comes from Catocala sponsa, assembly GCA_963564715.1. Taxonomy (NCBI): domain Eukaryota; kingdom Metazoa; phylum Arthropoda; class Insecta; order Lepidoptera; family Erebidae; genus Catocala; species Catocala sponsa. Next base: position 8,301,241 of record OY751337.1, read on the forward strand.
ATGACAGTACCGTGCATGGGCGATATCTCGGACATCCTGGGACCAAACAGGCTGAGGTTGAGGGGAAAAGGCAGAATCTTGTCGTTGAACTTAACCAGACCTTGGACCGCATCTATGAATGGGGTGCCAAGAACTTGATGGAGTTCAACGCCAAGAAGACCCAGGCATGCGCGTTCTCAACAAAAAAGTCTCCGTTCCTTCCCCTCCCTTCTCTGAAGAACACTCCACTGGTAATACTTGACAGCCTCTCCATCTTAGGTATGGATCTTTGCCGCTCCCTTAATCCCAAAACCTACATCGAGAGCGTCATTAAGCAACCTTCGCGAAAACTCGGAGTTCTGAACAGGGTGAGGCGGTTCTTCACGCCTGGGCAACTGTGCCTATTGTATAAGGCACAAGTGCGCCCTTGCATGGAGTACTGTTCTCACCTTTGGGATGGCTCTGCGCAGTACTTGCTGGACGCTCTCGACCGGTTTCAGCGGCGGGCTGTCCGTATCATCGGAGATTCAGAGGTCACGAGTTCACTGGAACCTCTGCAACTCCGTAGGGACATTGCCTCATTGGCATGTTTCTACAGAATATACCACGGAGAGTGCTCTGAAGAGTTATTCCACCTTATCCCGCCCTCCCCTTTCCTATCCAGAACAACGCGTGCTGGGCTCAGATGCCATCCTTACACGGTAGCGTCGATTAAAGCGCGTACCAACAAGTTTGGGTCCTTATACCTCTGCCGAACGACCAAGGCATGGAATTCTCTGCCAAGGCACGTGTTTCCTTCTTCCTTCAATCCTGGGTCCTTTAAGCGGGGCGTGAAAAAGCACCTTCTCAGGCCGTCAAAGTAGAGACCTCAACATCGCCTCGGCTACTATGAGGGCGGTGTGTAGGCCACTGCTCTTAGACCACACGACTGCTTACCATCAGGTGGAGTGTGGTCATTTTGACGAGCACAATAAAAAAAAAAATAAGGTAAATGTAAAAGTTTGTAAAGATATTTGGATGATTGTTATGTAATTACGCGTAATGCGTTTGATAAATTTGGTTAATACATAGCATTTGACGACCTCGATGGCGTAGTGGTTAGTGTAACCGACTGCCACGCCTTTGGTCGCGGGATCGATTCCCGCACAAGTCAAACATTTGTGTGCATGAACATGGATGTTTATCTTGGTCTGGGTGTTTCTATGTATAATATGTATCAACATATTTACAAAAAAAGTACCCTAATATGTATGTTTATCCATTGTCTAGTGCCCATAGTACAAGCTCTGCTTAGTTTACGCTAGATGGTGTTGTGTGTATGTGATAGAATATTATTATTATCAGTCAAACGAAAATATAACTGGCGAACGTAGGTAAGATATGACTATGCCTAGCAGTTCGTAGACATACAGAAGTGAGTCTATTAACCTACGCATGTATCTCAAATAGGAAGTCTAACGCAGGTTATTATTACTATCATATGCGAAAAGCTTTACTGACAGTGTGAAGAAATAAGTAACCAGCCAATCGCAAATAAAAGTATTCTCACAGCTAAAAATGGCACCACAGCATCTACATAAAGTAACAGGCATGGCCTAGGCCTGGCTTAATAAATAGCTTATAGCTATCATGCTCCATTAACAGTAACGTCCATTTTTTTTTAGAGGTGTTGAGTCCCTAAGTAGCTGTGGCTTCAATAATAAACTGCGATTAGTATGAAAGTACTGCTTCCATATTTAACGTTTACTGCATAGGATACCTTGTATCCATAATACATGCCGATATGTTCCCAAGGCACATGAGCGAAATCGCAGGCTATCTCCAGTAGAACATAAAATGTTAACACAATTTCAAACAAGAAATAAACGCTGAGAAGTTGCATCTGGTTGTGCACTTTTCGTCGCAGCGCCAGCGATATAAAATACACATTCGTATTTGAATTTAGAATAATAAATTGCAGTGTCAGCATATGACGTGTGTCAAGCTTGTAGTTATTTTTATCGCTGCATATGCCATGTTACTGGCATTGCTTGTATTTTAGTTATAAGCGCCCGACAACGCCGTAAACATACATGAAAGCCCATTTTTAACCGACTTCAAAAAAGAAGGAAGTAATTTGTTCAGCTGTATGTTTTTCTATTTAAACTAGTTACTGCACCTGACTTTGGCTGCGTGTAATATAATTATAATTAGTTGTTATTTTTACAGAAAGATTATGTGAGGTGCGATTTAAGCTACTACATACATAGTCCTTTTGTGTACGGAAAAGCATTATGGATTCCTTCAGCGATTTTATAGATTAACCCACACAAACTGATGGGCCAAATTATAAATAGACAACATATTAAAACTATTATTTTAACTTACCACTATCTTTGAAAAATATAGTGACCAAGGTCGTGGTTCGAGAGTCACATCGCTACGGTAAGTGTGCAGAGTGTGCTGTGTGCGATCCCGATTCCACGGGACAATGTACTTTGAAATCCTTACTAGACACACTATCCCTACCCCTGTTGAAGTCTATGTAAATTACTTTTAATGGTGTACTTACTTCGCACAATCCAATTTATCCTGCAACTGGCGTATAGTGTCTCTCAAGCTCCTGACTTCTTCCTTCAACCCAATATCAACTTCGTCAGAAGCTAACTCGTTCCCTGGACGATACCCTCTGGTTTCCAACCGAGTTTCGGCCACTTTCAATGCACTGACTTTGTCAGCAAACTGTTCGCCAATGGCCTTTAGCTCAGTCGCAAGTTTGTCCATGTTTTCCTCCATCTACAAAATGGTAATAGAATTTAGGTGATGTTCATTATTGCCTAGCAGCGATAGCCTGATAGAAGACTGTTAGGTCTTGCCATCCATGCAGAAAACTCGGGGTTGCTTTAACGGTGATGTCTGGCGTAAGCAGACTTCTTTGTAAACATTTACCACCCTGCAACTTTTGTTCTAGCACTTTTTACAAAACTCAATACTTTTACAAACACATATTTTACTACTAGTTTAAAATTGCAGGCACCCTGACCTGCCGCCCAAGCCTTGCATGCAGTATGTTGTGTGTTTCCACCAGCGCCCCTGCTTTATTTAGAGACCGCGTGTAGGTGATTAGTGCAATTTCAATATTTGTATTTTTTTATTCTTATTGACTGATTTTTATAAAAATTTCTTAATGAATAATGAAATGTGGTAGAACAAACGTTGTTAAGTAAAGTCTATATAACTAACAGGTAATAGGTTATTTGTATTTTTCAAACAACTGTGAATAACTATGCATTTGTAATACTAGTTAGAATTAGTCAGATTGTCTATGTTGTAAATTTAGGCTTTGCGTTCAAAATATCAAACAGAGTTTAAGGTAAGGTTCACTCTTATAGGGCTCAAAGTAACACTTACAAACGTTTAACTTATATTTATTAATATTAATTTAAATTTACCCGTTGCCATGTTTAGCACAGCAAGGGTGTAAAACCTAATATAAGAACAAGCAAAAAACTCACGGGTACCCATTGTAATTGCCAAGAGTACGTACTAAATTATTTATTTCACAAATATTAACAATTACTTTTCCGGAATTTTAATAAACACATAGCATGACATTTCTTATTTATTTTCTTTAAGGATCTCCAACAAAGGCTGTACAAATCTTATTCACAAAAGAAAATACAATTCAAGACGTTTTTGGTCTGTGTACTCCTTCAATTACAGGAGACCACAACATGCCTTAAATACAGCGTCTAAATGTGGAAGTATATTATAAAAATGCCTAATTTAAAAAATAATAAGATAAACATACAAGTACATGCATCAAAAAAGGATAAAATAAAGTTACAATTATAAAATTTTTAATTTCTTCGTCTTTTCGTGTGGTTAGTGGCCAACCTGTTGTCAAGAGTTGTTCTAGCCGCCCGTAAGCCTCTGACATGGCTTAACGACTGCTGTTAGTTTGACAACAACCGGGACCGACTTTACGTGCACTCCGAAGCACGGAAACGCTCACCACTAAGCGGTCACCCATCTATAGACTGACCGCACCCAACGTTGCTTAACCTCGCTAATGGTTTACCGATCAGTGAGTGCAACTGGCTATGAGCGCCTCAGAATGACATAATATTGAATATTTTATCATTCAATAGATTAATCCAGTATCATTAGATTCAAACAAATTACTCAAATATGATTAGATATTTCAAAACGACCAGATTACGTAGGTACATTCATTAAATACAAATATCAATTTTCATTTATATTTCGAGAAACGTACACCGAATTATTATTCGCTTGAATTCTACAGCAATCTGTGATCGAGCTCGTTCTTAATAATTCCAAACTCAAAACCGTTTGAATATTTAGGTCACAAAGTAATACAGAGAAAGAATATCGAGAGTTTAATATTTAATAAGTTAAAGGAAGTTACATTTAGACTGGAGAAAAACAAGGGGCTAAGTACGCTTCTTCACAAAGAAAGAAAAGCTTTTTACGTGGCTTTATTTTGTTTTATAATGACATTCTCTTAAAAGTCGATATTAATCATATAAAGAGCAAAAAAATTATACTCATTAAAAAGTAGACAAAGGAGGACCCTGTCGCAATATTTAAATCAATAATAGTTTATGGACCAACATGGCTTAATCTGGTCTTGGTTGTTGCAAACAGATCTTTATATATATAATTCTTCTTTACATAATCGTCTGGACTAATCTTGATAAAGGTTTTCTGTGTGTTTCGGTGGGTCCTTAGACGAATTGGATAAGCAATTGGACCTCATGGCTGCGATGAGGTTGCAAGCCAACTTTCGGGCAGGACAACATTTATTGTCGAGTCTGTTAATCATTCATATTCCTATAATAATGTGGTATCCAGGCCATTTCAATAGAAAGATGCGTATACTTTATAACGAACTAGCTTTTGCGCGCGACTCCGCTCGCGTAGTACCTACGTCAATAAAAAGTAGCCTATGTCCTTCCCCAGGTTTTAAACTATATCTGTACCAAATTTCATCTAAATCGGTTGAGTGGTTTAGCCATGAAAAGGTAACAGACAGACAGACAGACAGATAGACAGAGTTACTTTCGAATTTATAATATTAAGTATGGAAAGTAAGGATATGTAGCTAACCTTCATCTTCTGCCAATCCAGCTCATTCCTAGCCCTCTGAGTATCATAGATGCGCCTACGCAGCATGTAATTCGTGACGTCAGTCTGAGCTCTAAGGGCGTTTCTGGCGCGGCCTCGGGCTATGAACAGAGACTCTCGAAGACGCAGCGTGTCTTGAAGTTCGTTAAACGCCATCTGTTTGGTAGCCTCGCATTTGTCCAGCCATTGTTGATAGGTTATCATCCTATGATGAAGACAGGTGTTTTAGTTACATTAGTGTAAAAAAAGAAATAAAAGTTTAATCTTTGGTATATTACTCTTTATCAATACTAATATAAAGCTGAAGAGTTTGTTTAGTTGAACGTGCTAATCTCAGGAACTACTGGTTTGAATTGAAAAATAATTTTAGTGTTGGATAGCCTATTTATCGAGGAAGGCTATAGGCTATATAACATCAAGCTACAACCCACGGGGGCGGCGCAGTATCACTAACGTGAGTGAAACCGCGGGCACATCTAGCGTAACTATAAAAACTGTTGTGGAATGCCAGAGATAATTAAAACCCTATTGTGTCTGACCACTGTTGTGCCGCTGCGACTCAACTGGTTCATAATTCCCTATATGTATCTAAATTAAGAGGATACACTGAAAAAATGCACTAACTTTCATCGAATAGTATAGGACTATGAGAAGACCAATTAATCTAGAATTTTGATATAGGTAAATTGATGTCTTTACCTAGAATTTCCTAGCTCAAAAACACGATATTATGATTTTGGCTCGATCATAATTATTTTCAAAAACACCTCTGAAAAATTACTATTTTTGAAATTACAAGGAAGTTACACTATCAATATGCTTAGGAATTACTCAAATATATTCGTTACATCAATATTAGTAATTTGCTAGCTCATTATTTCCATAACTAAAACTAATCATTTTTAAATAATATTTTAAGATTTTAACAAACAATTTCTAAACGCTCTCGATCATTGCGGGCGCATCGCAATTTTAGACCTTATGACCGCTCTAACGATTGATACACAATGAGTGTCAATAAGTACGGGCGTCGCGTTTCGCGGTGTCTCTTTAATATTATTGTAGCTAATTCATACATTCTGCTAACAATCTCCTTAAGCAAAGTTTTACCCAGCACTTTTTAATACCAGACTCTCCATAGTCAAACTATGCCCTATCATGCCTATTCTGAAAAATTACCTAGTATCGGGGGAAATATTATTACGTTTATGTTACACAATTCAACTGTATAATATCGTTGAACAAAATTCTTACTATTATTACAGTACGATTTTTTTTCTCTTTTGATCAAATTATTAATTATGTCAGTCATGCAGGTGTGTTAAATCTTAACTAATATTATAAATGCGAAAGTTCATTCCGCATACACGATGTCAGGGGTACAGAATAGGACATAGGGTACCTTCCTTTCAGAAAAATTAAGGCAGTTACTGACCTTACCTATATTTACGCGAACGAAGCCTCAGGTAAAATATACTATTCTTCTTCTCCTTATCCCTAGCCTTTATTATTCCCAAGTCTTTTAAAAGGATTTGAATGGATATCAGTTTTTACACGGAGCGACTGCCATCTGACCTCGGCAACCTGAAGGCTAACGATACCCTAATGTCAGGATATTAGAGGGTACTGACTTCCCAATAACGACTGCCATGGATGTTCATGGCAACGTGCTCTCCGAGGCACGGAGCAGGCGATAATTGTCAATCAATACGCACATCATTTCGAAAAGTCATATAACTTCCGAAAGTCGTGCGCGACGTGGGTTAGAACCCTAGACCCTCTGCAATGCTGTCTGTTGGTCTCCCCTCTGAGCTATCGCTGCCTTAAAATCTAGTATCATATAAATTATTTAAAAGATATTGCTGTGCATCATCATTTTTGGTGTGCAATTTTACAGTAATGCATGTCAAATCCAACACGCTGTCAATATACCCGAAAACTGCTTTTAAGTGACTAAAACTGTTAATATTATCGTTATTTTCCTGAAAATACTATACATATTTTCTTTTAAAAATTCCTTTCGTAGAATATTATGAACGTGCTACCTACTATATGTGAACCTGCGATATCTACTCAGTTATTTACGATAATAGTCGAAAAACCTTAAACGAATAGCAAGTTACTCCACTGAGCTCCTGCTTATACAACACGTCATGCCTTATTAATGAGACTAGGACGTTCTAGAGAACCTTTTAAGTCAGTCTCAGGTGCACCAAGCCAGTGGGGAGTACCATAACTTGTAACAAATTTAATTGTTCACAAGTTTAAAGTTACTTTAACCTTTTAGGCGTTATTCAAGAAGTGTGCTTTGCTTAGACAAGCCAGGCAATTTGCTTACAGCTAGTTAAACGTGAACATAGGTATAAATTTTTTGGAGCTGATAACTAGAATATGGGGCAAAGCTTACAACTATTACGTTGTACATAGTATAAAAAATATATGGCCTTATTATAATTTTGCGTTTTAAAAGGCTCATAAATTAAACTTATTAACCTATTGAGTCGCAGCAGTACACATGTGGCCAGACACAATAGAGATTTAGCTATGTCTATTATTATACATCCTTACTAATATTATAAATGCGAAAGTAACTCTGTCTGTCGGTCTGTCTGTCTGTCTGTTACCTTTTCACGTTCAATCCGCTGAACCGATTTTGATGAAATTTGGAATGGAGATAGCCTGAAACCTTGGGAAGGACATAGGCTATATAACATCACGCTACGGCTCACGGGAGCGTCGCAGTAACCATAAATACCACTGAAGCGGGTGAGACCGCGGGCACAGTTAGTATAATATTAAATGTAAGAAACAATAGCTACTTAAAATTATTTATATTAAATGACAAAAATGGTGACGCCTTTATGCGTTTCATCCTTATCCCAGTAGTTTAGGCGTGAAAACGTAATAACGTAGTTTTTGTATTTTAATATTAAGTATGATCTATACGGATAACATTAAGACACAAACATATATTTTAGAACAATTACTGAAATCAAAATAAGTAATTTAGGTGTCTGATGGTTTAATCGCCTTAAAATTACTGGTCAGATTCCTCTCATTCCCCAACGTAATTATATGTAAACAAATCCTTCATTGATATGATTTTAGGCATTTGTTATTATGAGGTTCCATCGTTAGAGACGTATAGACAAATCCCTATGCTCTATTACGAATCAATTTAGAATGTTTCTATTCTTCTCTTAGTCAACAGAAACAAGATTGCTACAATTTGAGAGGCGCTCACCAGGATCATTTGTATCAGCCCTGTAGAACGGTTGATCTGAGAGTAGATTTACAACGTAAACTTTTGTACCGAACACGCCAATATTCAGGTGACAAGATATTAAAGTTAAAAGCACTTTGGTGGAGTAAGGTTTATTCCTATAATTTGTCGTGCAACAACAGCCTTTTATAGCAAGAAATAAAATTTTCCCTAGGTTGAAATGCTACTAAGAACTGCCAATGGTTATACAGAGTATATGTTGTTTCATTCATGTACGAAATAGATAACTGTAAGAGAGGCGAGGCAATCCTAGTCCTAGAATAAGTTTCCTACAAATAGTGACAGAATAAGTGAAAATCGTATCATATGATAGAGAGATATCATATATCAAATGATAGAGAGAAGATTATAAACCAAGATCTCATCGCGTGATTTTACGTCCTTGTTTTCCGCATCTCGGACTCGATTTCTAGGCCAGGTAAAATGTTATTGAGCTTCGTGGTCAAAAAAGTCAGAGCAACACGAGTCTAGCCTGTTCCTGTTAGACCACAATTGGCTCGCCCTCTTTTTACGTGAAACAACTAAAACCACAGCTGACGAAATGGAGGTGTGCTCTTCAAAAATTGAGATGAGAGAGAGAATATGTACCAAAAAGCAATTTATAGACGGATACGGTTAACATGTGGATATTTTTTGCCCAGCTGCTTATTAAAGTATGGCCAATCATAAGTTAGGCTATTAAACCCATAATAAATACCTATCTTTTAGATCTAATAGCATCCACCTTAATCTCACCCCAGCTCGCCAAAACCACAGAATAAAGTGAAACATGTTAGGGCTTACAAACTCTATCCTAAACTTCACCTAAACCTTTTCTCACAAGGAAACGCAATAAAGCATTACATAACCCGACCGCAGATGTTATGAAACTAACATTTATTTTATTTTAGAAGCAGTCTCTAATATCGAAATAATAACAAATTCTCTTACCTTTTAGGCGTCTTCAAGGAATCCGTTTTATAAGTAATACTGGCGCTGTCCTTGTCCAAACCGAGCATATCTTTATCAATCTGGAGCGTTTCATTCTTATCATTGAGGTCCAACTGCAGTTTGAACTTGACCACTTCCAATTTGTTGATTTTCTCCCAAGCAGACTGACATCGATCTATCAACATCTTTTTGTTGCTTTCTGTTACGCAAAGTTCCTGGTTGGATACGAAAAAAATAAATTATTAAGAGCTTTTAATGATGTTCTTCGGTCAATAAGCTTATTACCTATTTCTGGATGACGACGACGAGTTGTTTGTAGAAGCAACGTGTTCAACATTTGGACCGGTAAATGCCAGTTCGTCAAAACCATACTATTTAGTATTGATCTAGTCGTCTTTGAACCTTTTGTCTAAATCTTAAGAAAGATACTGCCGTAAAAAAAGTACTGTGAGCAATGTCGCAAAGCGAGTCGCGTTACTGCATTTATTTTAAATTGTAACTGCATGCAATGGAATTGATCCGAAATCGCCGTTGCTCATTAGCCTATTGTATTACCGTTGTGCCATTAACGTTAAATTAAGCAAAACTATTTATGCTTTTGCTTTATTGAAATTTAATATCTATACTCATCTTATCTTGTCTTATGCCAGTCAGTGCAGACCGGCACCACTTCGACCCAGTGGGATCTTTTGTGTCGACACTCTCCCAATAACGACTACCATAGATGTTTATGGCAGCCGGGACCGACGGCTTAACGTGCTCTCCGAGGCACGGAGTAGGCGATAATTGTCAATCAATACGCACATAATTTCGAAAAGTCATAACTTCCGAAAATCAGAGGTGCGCGACGTGGGTTCGAACCCGAGACCCTCTGCATTGCAGTCTATTGGTCTCCCCACTGAACTATCGCTGCTCTTATCTATACTCATACTCCTCATGCCATAAAATAGGATAAACAGCAAAATGTTTACAGCAAATAGTCTGCAAGTAAAACTTTGCATTTGGTTTACGCGGACAGTTTATTCCTCAAGTTGTCGCATAAATTTATTTGTATGACAGTTTACAGCTTCACATATTTGCTTCCAGAGTAAAGCAGTTTGTACAAGTAACTGCGTAGCTACCATTACGGAGATGGTACTACAGAATTTTGTATTAATGTAAGATTAATAGGTAAAACTGGGCTGGTATTCTTGTAGCCAAATATTGTAGTATTCACTTAATAAAAGTAAAAAATACCAGATGCACTTTAACATATAAATCACACACATAAAAACCTAAAGAAGAGTAAGAAGTTTAAACGCCTTACTTTTTTTAGCTCGGTATCAGCAAGATCGTAGGTCAACTCTGAGCTTCTTCTACCATCTCTATTCGATAAACATTCCGAGCAAAGGAGCAGAGGTAAATTCAGTTGTTCCAACTCTCTTTCAGTTGACGCCTTCTCTTCTTTCAAACTAGTCATCTCGCGGTCCAGGAGATCCATTAGCTCTTGAAGAGTTGATCTCCATTGTTCGATTTCATAGACTCTGAAATATTAAAAGGAATTGTTTAAGATTGTAGATATTATCCTATATATATTGATGTATTTGTCCGTATTTCGTACTGATTTAATGACTAAAGCAAGGAATTTGACTTAGAACCATCGCCTTAGTCCTTAAATTTGAGCCAACTCTTACGCAAATATCACGAGAGAGCGAGGTTGCATCACATATCTTAACGATCTATCAAACCGCAACATATTCCCAGTCCTGATCACAGTATTGGGGAAACCGTGATAAGTTACTGTTTATATTTGTATATCAAATATTGTTTGTCCCAGGTATACGTCCTGATAGCCGAGATACCAATGTTTACTTGCACTTTGCAATACACCCCGCAAGAAAATGCCGAGTTATACTACGGACTGTTTTCTTGGTATCAATGTAATTGGAACAGTCTTATTAGTCATTGAACTATAATGCTTTACCTGGCTCTAAGACGGTTGTTGTTGTGGTAGCTGTCCCAGGAGGTCTTGATGCGGGTTTCATTGCGAAGCTGATGAGCGCTGTGACGGAGATCAAACGCATCTGCCCTTCTGGTGTCTGAGATCACCTGTCCATAGAATATTTTAATTATTGTTTTGCAATACAGAATGTAAAATCTACGGATATTTGCAATATCCCAACACGTCACTGGTAGTCCCGATGGTTAATGTAACATTTCAAAGTTGATACCGAAGAATAAGTCAAATATTGTATTCCAATTATATTTAAATGCACAGATAGCGTAGTGTAGTCAAATTATGTGATCCACAAATTATATTTAAATGCACGGATAGCGTAGTGTAGTCAAATTATGTGATCCACAAATTATATTTAAATGCACGGATAGCGTAGTGTAGTCAAATTATGTGATCCACAAATTATATTTAAATGCACGGATAGCGTAGTGTAGTCAAATTATGTGATCCACAAATTATATTTAAATGCACGGATAGCGTAGTGTAGTCAAATTATGTGATCCACAAATTATATTTAAATGCACGGATAGCGTAGTGTAGTCAAATTATGTGATCCACAAATAGTTGTTCTAAGTTTGGATGCCCTATGTGTCCGTTGTTTGAATGTTTGTAAAATTCCCGCGATACAGGAATTAATCCTAGTGCGAGATAAATACTAAGAATATTTTGATCATGTACACGAATTATATAATAGGTACCAAAAAAAGTGTGTAATACAGCTACATCTTCGTTTAACCCTCTAGCAAACCGACTAACACACACACACATGACGCTCCAGGTGCTGTGGAAGCCTTAGACTGGCGGTAAGTTTTTCACCCATTATCGGAGACAATAACATGAGACTCGATGGCGTAGTGGTTAGTGTAACCGACTATCACATCTGAGATTCGATTCCCATACAAGTCAAACATTTGTGTGAATGAACATTGATGTTTGTCTTGGTCTGAGTGTTTCTATGTATAATATGTAGGTATTTACAAAAAAAAATAGTATATATGTATGTATGTTTATCCATTGTCTAGTACCCATAGTACAAGCTCTGCTTAGTTTGGGCTAGATGGTGTTGTGTGTATGTGATAGAATATTATGGGATTAAATATGTATAATGACCACCAAAAATACTAATTGCACAGGAAAATATGCTTACTAAAATATATCATAACGAGCACCTATACGCCTCAAATCACTGCATTCCGTCTCGGAAGGATTAGGTTATGTTAGGTTCCTTCTTAAACCCACCCAAAAATAGGAGCCCCGCGAAACGGAGATCCGTCGACTTAGTTTGATCTCTTTAAATTTTGGTGTGCAATTAGTATTTTTGGTAAGCATATTTTGCTGTGCAATTAGTATTTTTTTGCTGTGCAGTTAAATACTACATTACCGAATATTATATTATATTAACTGAAGGTATACCTATAATACATCCTCGCGACAAAAGCTAAAAATGACGCTCTAAGCACGGAATATAAGGCCGACCGTAAGCTTTGCCGCCTCATTATCAAAAGTGAAATATCGATTCCCCTAACTAGAAGTCATGTTACGCACAATGAATAACTAATCCCAAGAGTAACAATACGTAAGTACTCCCAAAAGAAATAAAACTAAAGTAAAGAAAGACAAACGTGTCGTTACACTGTTATTTACAACAAGAATATCAAATTGAAAACGACTCAATATTTAACAATAATCTTGAGCAGTTCATTCATATTCAGTTTGAATTCTCATCACATAGTTTTCTTTGTAAATAAATTTTATCGTGAATGTTATAGAAGTCTGAATAGAAACTATATCCAAAAGTAAAATGTTACCCTTAAGAAAAGAAATTGAATATTTATAGAGGTACTACTAGAGTTCAATAGAAAATAATGTTTTCGATTTATATTGATAGTGAGGTGTTGGTATCTTTACACAAAAATATAAATATTTACTCTGATATCGACACAAAAGATCCCACTGGGTCGAAGTGTCGCCGGTCTGCACTGACTGGCCCCACATAAGATACTCTGATATCAGAGTAAATATTTATATTTTTGCAAATGCTGATTATTTAGCGTGTCTAGAAATAGTTCTTTTGGGAAGGCTAGCCTCGAAACAGTGATAGCCCACGACTCTTGAATTTTTTGAGTTGAAACCTAACATTCTGGGGTAAGTACCATACAATTCTGGGATTGGCACGCCTCTCCTTATAATAAATGTATACGCTAATGTTGATACCGATCCATTATTTATACCCCTTATTCGATACTAACCTACATAGGTATATATATACATATGTTTCATCACGCCTGCATATTGATAGTTTATTTTATACACAGTTTCTTAGCTAAGTTTTTTTAGGTTTGGCTTACCGAGGGCGAGCCTATCATTTCCCAGAGTCATTCTGTAACAGAAAACCTCAATAGCTTGCTGGACCTAGACCAGTTGTAATAACCAAAAATAAATAGTTTTACCTACGGACAGTTAATTATTGACGCATATCCTTTAAAAAACATGTTGAAATTCAACTGTCTATAGCTAAAATGATTCCTTTTATAGGTACAGCGCCTGTGTGCGAAACCTATAAAGCGCCTCTTTTTTCCACGAATCTTCATATTTCAACTTATTTTTTTTTATTATTTGTTAATTTTGACCGAAATAAATGTTCTCCAGTTTTATATACTTAGATAATACTAACTTTTGCCCGCGGCTTCGCTCGCGTTAATTTAGAATCTAACAATCAATTCGAGTTGTACTCTGGTTGTAATAATATAATTCAATCATGATTCGAAAGACACGTGGCGCAGTCTATTATCATAAGAACGTTATTGTTGTTTTCCTCGGCAACAGTATTTTTTCGGGATGAAAGGTAGCATATGTCCGTTTCTGTACACCTGACAATGTACATGCAAAATTTCAGAATGATCGGTTCAGTGGTTTAGGCGTGAAAAGGTAACAAACAAACAAACTCATTTTCACTTTTATAATATTAGTTAGGATAGTTAGGATTGTCTTGGGAGACTTGTACAATAAGCGGAATATATGTTTTGTTATTTACAAGGCATATGTTGCGTCTATTGTACCTACTTACTTATCGATACTCCACTACAAAGAATATGTTCTTGTGTAAGTGTAACAAAAATAATTTCGATGGTGGTGCCCCTATTGCCTTGGCGCCTGTGTGCGCCGCACACTTCGCACACGGGGGCGGCGCGGCCCTGATGTTACGGGTAATGCTAGAAGAACAAGTAAACTTAGCTTTACCCAGGTTTACTTAGTATACCCAAGCTCTTTGTGTAAAGTTTGAAAATTCAATCAAACTTAATTTGTATTCGGTGTTTACCCGTTCACACCTAGGTCTACCGGGTAAACCTAAGTTTACTTGTTCCTCTAGCATTACCCGTAACATATAATATATAATCATAAGAAACTCAGAACCCATACAAACGGTTGCAATAAGCGCAAACTTATACAAAGCTAACGAAGCAATACCATGTACTAAAACTATTTGATACTACATTTAATAATAACATAACGCCTTTCACTCTAAGTTGGGCTGTCAGCACGTTATTACTTCCTCTAAAAGTTTGACATAGGGAAATTGTGTGTACTAAGTGTCGACGTGAAAGGGTGATCGGTCATCAGTGCCCGTCGACACACTCGTTTCCTGGGCAAAAAGCACACTTTTGCATCGAGGTCGCGCAAGGGAACATTAACGCCTGTATAAAGTTTCATAGCAATGTTTTGCATATACATGTGATAAACCTCAAAGGAAAATTTACGTATTCAAATGTTACCAGCATATAATTTCTTTAACATTTTAAGCGTTTGGCTAAGTATCGATTGCCGTGCCCCTAGCGCCCGACTACAAATCGATAAAATAATACCTACAATAATTAAGGAGGTTTTAAGTAAATGTTGAAAATCATATCTCAAATTCAAACCATTATTCAATAATGGTTTTAGTTGTACCATGCAATTAATAGAGCGAAAATAAAACAAACGTGTCTGTCGCAGAAATACGACACGGGCGGTAGAGGCACGGACATAATATATTATGGCGGTAAAAGGTTATACACCTAGATATGTATGTAGGTATAATACAATTTACTAGTGGTCGTCAAGTGGTCGAAATTCGACATTAATTGATTTAAATTTTAATATTGATCGTTATTATATATACAGCGAAATTGCATTAGGTACTTAAGGTATGCAACCATAGTTACGAAAAATTATACGACATCGACCGAACCATGCCGAAATACTACGAACGCGATTCGACTGCGTGTGTCAAATGCATGGTTGTGTGCGTGTAGTGGTTTTTCATTAATTTAATGTATCTCTAATGCTTATTTTATAAAAATATTAGTGTTCGCCACTCCTTATCCATATAAACTTTAACTGTGCGAAATTTCAAACTCCTCCGTCCACGCAATTTTTGTAAAAAGGGGTACAAAACTACAAAGTTTTTGCTTCTCGTATTAATATATAGATAATACACTTGCCCTTCCCTTATTTATTTGTCTATTGTCATAAACGTAGGTACGTTTAATGGTACCTATATCTATCATTATTTGAAAAAGGTTAGCTTAGTTAGATTATATATTATGCCACAATTTGAGAAACAGTTTGTCTATTAATAGCTTGCAGCAGCTGATTGAAACACGAATTGTATTACAACTGTATTTCTTTATTATTCATTTACTTATATTACTTTTTTATAGCGGCAGCACCTATGCTAATACAACAATAAAAGTATGTTTATAAAATTAAAAACATTGAAAACATCTAATATTGCTATGCGCATAATTGCATTTAATGATATTTAAATATAATTGTACATAATGCGATATCAACTGTGTATTATCAAGGGGAGGCAGCGCACATACTATTGTATATACATGCGAATAGATATAATTCGATTTCGGTATACAGAACAAGTTAGTACACCGAAATCTTAAGCATATATATGTAAACTTATAAAGCTCAAAACGTCAAAAGACACGCAACAAATTAAACTTTTCTAACAAAAGGTAGATATACAGATCATATTCATCGATAAGGATCGTTTGTTAGGTATCAAACAATTTCAGTACCATAGAGAGACATAATAAAACTTTTCTAATTTAGCGATACAGGCAACCGAGCCATTAAATTATTGGCGAACCGATGAGTTCGGGTTTAAAAACGAAAAAGGTGATGTATGGCCACTCCCTTTGCATTACGGTGAGTTTAGTACCTACATTCACAATTTTTTCCGTTTAAACCGCCTCCTAACTAATCAGTCAGGTCTTTGATTGAAAAAGAAAATATTGATAATATTATCATGACACATAGTATCAGCGTAGTACAAAATTTCACCGAGTGCTCGATCACTAAGAAGATGGATAAAAACTATTGCATAGAGCTGAGAATGTTGTGATTGAAATGTTAAGACTGCTCCGAGGGAAATGTGCCAAAACAGGCGGTCACAGTTACGTTGATAAAATCAACATTTTTTGTTTAATACAAATATAAAATATACATTGACCATAACAATGAATATTTTTACAATTACTCCGTATTAAAAAGTTTAAATAATTAATTTTTACGCCTACAAAACTACGCAAATTTGCACGATAAATGCATAAACGTAAGCTCGTATTAAGTCATTTTTAGATTATAACAGTAGAAATCTATCCTATTTTACAGCTTAAACAAAACAAATAGTTATATTACAATTTGTCCGTCCCAAATATTTAAGTTATTGGTTGACAATAAAGATACATATTTATCAAAAAGGCACTTCAAATCGTCCATACAATTTACTATTGCGGCCGCGCGCCGATTTGAATATCTCTGTCATTCAGCCCATTAAGCGTCTTAAGTGGCAAGGATAGATAAAATAAAGAATGAGTATGTTAGAGAACGTTTAAAACTTGCACTAGTGGTAGAAATGTTGGAAGGGTTTCTGCTGTTGCAAGATGTGACGTATGCGTGCTTAAAGTAACACACCCCATGAAACTTAAAAACATAGCTCGATAATAATTCTATATACGTACAATCTCCTCAAAAATGTGTCAATCCTTATCGTCTCAAAATAATCTAACTAAAGCACACAATCACAAAATAATTTGTTATTGCGACGAAATAGTATTTCAAGTATTAGACGAAGTACTCAAAATGTAATTCTAGTTCATCTTTCAACACTTCCATCTTATCGAAAATCGATACACTTTTACAATGCCTAGAAAAAATCTTGTGTGTAAACTCGAAGGTAAGTCTGAACAAGGTGCACTTAGGCTAAAGGTATAGGTATTATAATAGTTTACTAGAACAGTTTAGATCATAGTTTCAAAACGTAAAGGAGGTACTGCGTATTTGCTAACCGTGGCATTAGATCGATCTTATGCTCTAGGTTTTAGGTTTATTGTTCCGGTATCAATTCTCGATGCGGAAAAAGTGGTGAAAGCACAGATTCTCAATAGCCAGCGCGAAGTTTGAAAATGTGCTCAATAGACGGCAATAGATTCACCTCATTACATGGTACCTTCAAATTTAGCTAGTGAAATATGGAGCTACAACGGACGTTTCTCAAGTTCTAACAATGTTGAAATATATGATTATGTAGGTTTTAATATTTTAGTATAGGCAACCCGTCAAAACAAACTTATGACAAGTTGATATTTACCCCTGATATTCAATAATTGTTGCACATATCGTATTCAAGTATGAAAATAAGATGATCCAGAAGTACGAGATCAAAATAAAAGTAAACCGTACCCGTAAACCGTAAAGTCGGGCATCCCAATCTGCTAAAGTTAAATGTGGCAAGGGCTTTTCAAATGTCACAACAGATTGCATTTTATATTCAAAAACTTAACAAAATTACTTAAATCAAATAAGTTCAAAACAATTTATAAATAGCTGCCTACATAGCTTACGTCAAAAATCAAAAATAAATTTTAATGCGACTGTCAAATTTGGCAGCGGCGTGGCGTCGGCGTTCCATTTTTAAATCTATTATATTGTTTTGTTTTCGGCCAGTAGAAGTTCAATTTGCAAATATGGAGTTTTAATATGAAAGTCCGTTTTAAATGTATTCTGTTTAGGGCTTCATTGGGGCAACAAGAATGTCATAGCAAGCGTATGTGCAATAGAGCAATATAGTTTGTAGACGTTTGTTTACATACTTTGTAGGTATACTTTGTAGGTATTTTATATACATACGTACATAGATTCACGCCTGTTTCCCAGAGGGATAGGCAGAGATTACGGATTTATATAAGGCCTTGTAAATGACGGTCTTGATGGCGCAGTGGTTAGTGTAACCGACTGCCACGCCTAAGGTCGCGGGTTTGATTCCCGCACAAGTCAAACATTTGTGTGCATGAACATGGATGTTTGTCTTGGTCTGGCTGGTTATGTATAAGATGTATGTATTTATAAAAAAAAGTATATAATCTAGTACCCATAGTACAAGTTCTGCTTAGTTTGGGCTAGATGGTGTTGTGTGTATGTAATAGAATATTATTATTATATTATTATAATGATTTGGTGTCAGTATGAATAAGTTAGCTAGCGCGGAAAGTACAATATTTTTAGACAAGAAGGATATTAAAAAAACCGGAGTAGGTATCAGTAGTAACACTATTATTGTGCTGTTACTGCATTTCGCTTGCCTTGTAAGCGTTCTGTCCATACCTATCCTAACCTCATACATTCCTTGCATCTCATCTTGAATTAATTTTTATTAGGGTAGACAACGCGGGCTTACCAAACTACCCAAGCCGTCTTAAATTGGCCCATTCTATGGTATTAAAAATATTTACTTTAGTCTCTTGTTATTACATCTATTTTTAATAAGTTAGCCCACAACAAACAATTTACTAAAAAGCAATGTTTAAAAAGTCATCGTAACACAAAACTAAACAATCCCATTAACACGTTAACAGCACAGTCGTTTGAAAAGGTAAACCGTAGTAATAACAATTTCAACGACCCGAAACCCCCAGTTTAGGAGACCTTAATGTCCAATGAAAGTCCTCTAAGACCGTATAAAGAACTTGTTTGTAAGTGGGTGAAAAAAGTACAACAGTATTTGTAGCGATTCCGTAATAGATTCCGCTTAAGCTGTAAGGCCTAGTCAGGTCTTTAGAGCTAGGCTTTTTCTCTGGTATGTATGTAAATACTTCGAAATTCAAAAGTGATTCACTTCTGTGTCTCTTCACAGAGTTGAGACACGTCTGTTTTGTATCATTGAAAGGGTAAGCAGAGGCGTATAACCACAGAACATAGAATATATGTATGTTCTGTGCGTATAATGCTCATTTCGCGGGCTATGTTTTAAGGCCCAGCAGACTATCAGCCTTCAGGCCTAATTTTTTGCTATGTATGACTACATCGTTAGCGCAGCGGTAAGCGCGTCTACGTGCATAAAATCTTAGATTCGATACCCGAGCCGGAAAGAGTTTTATTTTATTGTCTTTGGAAAACTTACAGCTAAAATGGTACAGTATACACATTTATAACATAAGATACGGCCAATTAAAAGTTTTCACATGTAAATTATGATCAATAATAAAAACTTAAACGTTAACATAACACACATTTAAAATAATAAAACAAAACAAAAAGGCTTAGGTATGGATCTTTGCCGCTCCCTTAATCAGAAAACCTATATCGAGAGCGTCATTAAGCAAGCTTCGCGAAAACTCGGAGTTCTGAACAGGGTGAGGCGGTTCTTCACGCCTGGGCAACTGTGCCTATTGTATAAGGCACAAGTGCGCCCTTGCGTGGAGTACTGTTCTCATCTTTGGGATGGCTCCGCGCAGTACTTGCTGGACGCTCTCGACCGGTTACAGCGGCGGGCTGTCCGTATCATCGGAGATCCAGAGGTCACGAGTTCACTGGAACCTCTGCAACTCCGTAGGGACATTGCCTCATTGGCATGTTTCTACAGAATATACCACGGGGAGTGCTCTGAAGAGTTATTCCACCTTATCCCGCCCTCCCCTTTCCTATCCAGAACAACGCGTGCTGGGCTCAGATGCCATCCTTACACGGTAGAGTCGATTAGAGCGCGTACCAAAAAGTTTGGTCCTCATATCTCTGCCGAACGACCAAGGCATAGAATTCTCTGCCAAGGCACGTGTTTCCTTCTTCCTTCAATCCTGGGTTCTTTAAGCGGGGCGTGTAAAAGCATCTTCTCAGGCCGTCAAAGTAGAGACCTCAACATCGCCTCGGCTACTGTGGGGGCGATGTGGAGGCCACTGCTTTTAGACCACACGACTGCTTACCATCAGGTGGAGTGTGGTCATTTTGACGAGCAAAATAAAAAAATAAAAAAAAATGTAACATTAATACATAGAGCACACATATTTAAATTAACAAAAGTAGAATAAAACGTAACACTAACATACCACACAGATTAAAATTAACAAAAATAAAACAAAATGTAACTGTGACACAAAAAAGTAATAATTTCAATAGCATTTTCTAACAAAAATTTGATACTATCCCACTGTGTAGGTATTACATACTACGAAATATGGGTGAAATATAGCTCTGCCTAAACCTTAAGGGATATTGTCATGACTATGTACGTATTAGTCAATTAGCCTAAAGGCGGCTGTACACATTGGGCCAAGGTAGTGGGCCAGCGTGTTGGGCCAACGCACTATGGGAAAGCTCCATACAACGCTGTCCCAAAACTGTTTTTCACAAAAGTCGATGTTATGGGATAATAATCATAATTATATATAGTATTATAAATGAAGTTTTTTTAGATATTTTTTTAACTAAATTTGTTTCTTTAACATCTGTATAAATATGCATCAAACATAACTCATGTTCGATAGCATGATTTTGACGCGGTACGTTATTATACTTCAATGCCTTGTTACTCCTAAGTTTTTGATATAAGTGTAGGATGTGCAGTAATTAAACGTAAGAAGAATGAATGAAACGGAATGTCAAGGTGAGAGAGAGAGGGATATACATGAAAAGAAATGGCGGTGTGAGCGTTGTGCGTGGATGGAAGTCAAGACGAATTTATATTATAAACTGTTAAAAATACTTTTGTAACACGGGTGACGGGTGTGTTCGGATAAAATAAACCACCAACATTGTGAGTAAAGTATTTTTTTATTTGCGACGATCCCCTATCTACATAAGTATATAAAGATTATACATTTTTAAAAAGCTTATGTTCTCATTATATTGTTTCGCAAATAATATTTTATACATTAGTATAAAAATAAATTAAATTGATATAGTTTAAGGTGATTATAATTTTAGACGTACTTGTAATTTCAATGAGAGGTTTACCTGTTGCCGATGCTTGCCGATGTCAAGATATTTATTGCATTAAAATCTATATACATTGTTTTATCAGAAGAAGAAAAAAATTGTTGCGCCTATTTGCGACTGTTCTAGCAATGTGTCAAAATGTATTGCGATGTAATGCGAGACAAAAATCCAATATTTGAAATTGCATCGTATGTCTCATAAAATCTCATGAATAGGCCTTGTTTTGTAAATATATTATTATAATCTATGTATACGACCCACTCATCTCGTGTTTTATACTCGGTGATAAGGTACTGAAAATAGTAGCTCTAAAGGATCAACCACAAACATAATCATACAATCGCACGTATCTTATTAATTAATTCAGTTTATAAACAGGGTTTAAAAACATTGAAGCTTTTCTGTAAATGGGGTTGTGATGGATCATCAGGACAGAGCGATAACAAACAGGTTTTGCCTGAAGAAAGCGATTTTTATCAGACACAAACCTTTTAATTGCTTCACTTGTACCAATCAGACTCATAGATGAGAAAACTAATACTGTTATTTGGAAAAATGAAACTTGTTCATCTGTAAGGTATTGCAGACCTATATTGTTGGAATTAGCCAAAGAAACACCCGAAAAAACAGCATCTGTTATAGCAGATATCAACAATAAAATAAAAATTCTATCTACATAAGAATGGCGAGGTAATTGAGGTTACCCATGAGCTGTTTTTAAACCTGATTGATGGTAAAGTAGCACAAGTTTTGACTGAAACCCGATCGAGTGCTACTTGTACAGTTTGTGATGCTACTCCTCGGCAAATGAATAATGTAGAGGCAGTGGTGACACGAGATGTAAACGAAGGTTCGTTTCAGTATGGACTATCAACATTACATGCTTGGATCAGGAGTATGGAAATGATCCTACACATTTCATATAACTTGTCCTTTCAAAAATGGTCAGTCACTACAACTGAAAATAAGCTAAGCAAAGAGGAAAAAAAGAAACTTGTACAAAAGCGATTTAGAAGCGAACTGGGACTGCATGTCGATAAACCTCGACAGGGTGCTGGAAATAGTAATGATGGAAACACAGCTCGCCGATTTTTTCAGAATTACACTTGTTCTGCAGATATCACAGGTGTCGATGTAAAACTTATAAAAAGACTGTACATAATATTACAAACTATGTCATCTGGAATGACTATTGATGCAAAAAAGTTCGGCGAGTATGCATACAGTACGCCACAAATGTACGTAAATCTTTATGACTGGTATTATATGCCTTCCTCCGTGCATAAAATACTTATACACGGAGAAAAAATCATCGAGTATTATGCTATTTTACCTATCGGGCAGCTGTTCGAAGACGCACAAGAAGCCCGCAATAAAGATTATAAAAAGTTTAAATTACATCATTCCAGAAAATGTTCAAGGTCAGTAACCAATGAAGACGTTTTCCATACCTTGTTATATACATCTGATCCCTATATATCAAGTTTGAGAAATACGTCAGAAAAATACCAAAGGAACTGTTTGTTGCAGCCAAGGCTCTCCTTACTATTAACGAAAATTTAAATTACTAAATTGTGTATTATTTGCATATCATCATGTCAGCCAAAAGACGTCCACTGCTGGACATAGGCCTCCCCCAAGGTTTTCCACACAGACCGGTCTTGGGCCACCCGCATCCAACCGCTTCCCGCGACCTTTTCCAGGTCGTCGGTCCACCTTGTGGGAGGCCTACCCCTGCTGCGTGTTCCGGTGCGTGGCCGCCACTCTAGAACCTTTTTGCCCCAACGGCCATCGGTTCTGCGTGCTATGTGCCCTGCCCACTGCCACTTCATCTTGGCTATCCGGAGAGCTATGTCGGCAACTTTAGTTTTCCTGCGGATCTCTTCATTTCTGATTCGATCCCGCAGGGAAACCCCGAGCATAGCTCTCTCCATCGCCCTTTGCGTGACCTTGAGCCTTCTGATAAGGCCCATAGTGAGCGACCACGTCTCTGAGCTGTAAGTCATCACTGGCAACACACACTGGTCAAAGACTTTCGTCTTGAGACACTGCGGTATATTGGACGAGAAGATATGTCGTAGCTTCCCGAACGCTGCCCAGCCGAGTTGGCTTCGACGATTGACCTCCTTCTCAAAGTTGGACCTACCTAACTGGATCGTTTGTCCCAGGTATACATACTTGTCGACAACTTCGAGAGTAGAGTTCCCAACCTTAATAGGAGCAGGTGTAACATGGACGTTGGACATGATTTTCGTCTTGTCCATGTTCATTTTAAGACCTACTTGTCGGGAAACTCTACAGAGGCCATCGAACATTATGCCGAGGTCTTCCATGGTCTCAGCCATGACCACGATATCGTCGGCAAATCGAAGGTGAGTGATGTACACGCCGTTGATGTTGATGCCGAGTCCTTTCCAATCCAAAAGCTTGAAAATATCTTCCAACGCGGCGGTGAACAATTTCGGAGATATAACATCCCCCTGTCTCACCCCTCGCTGTAGTTTTATTGGTTTCGAGCTCTGGTCTTGGAGACGGACTAGCATGGTGGCGTTTTCATACAAACACTTCAGCACTTCGACATACCGGTAGTCAATTTGGCACCGTTGGATAGACTGCAGCACTGCCCAGGTTTCAATCGAATCAAAGGCTTTCTCATAGTCCACAAACGCCACGCACAAAGGCTGGTTATATTCTTCAGCTTTTTGTATAACCTGCCGCAGCGTATGTATGTGGTCTATGGTACTGTAGCCTTTACGGAAACCGGCTTGTTCGGGAGGCTGGAAGTCGTCTAACCTACTCTCGAGACGATTTGTGATGACCCTTGAAAACAGCTTGTAGACGTGGCTCAGAAGTGAGATGGGTCTATAGTTCTTTAACAGGGTTTTATCGCCCTTCTTAAAGAAACGCACCACCACACCTCTATGCCATGCCTGTGGCGTTTTACCCTCGAGTATGACGGAATTAAAAAGCCTCCGTAGAACTGCCATAGCGGTTTCGCCGCCTGCTTTCAGAAGCTCAGTCGTAATTCCGTCATCACCCGGCGCCTTGTTGTTCTTGAGCTGTTTAAGGGCCATGCTAATCTCATGCAGGCTGACGTCCGGGATATCTTCGGTGTAGTGTCGGGTCAAACCAGCTCTAGGGTCTGTTGCTGGAGTGGTAACAGGCGATCTTGTAGTCGTGTATAACTGTCCATAGAAGATCTCGATCTCCTTCATGAGTTCAGGCTTGGATGATACTGTTCTACCATCCTCCGTCTTCAGCTTTGACAGCTGGCTTTTCCCAATAGACAGATCTTTCACGAACACTTTGGATCCTTTGTTCCGCTCGATCGCCTCACGGACACAATTTGTGTTGTATTGGCGAAGATCGCGAGTCAAAAATTTCGAGATCTGTCTATTGAGGCGCCGGTATTCTGGCATATCCTCGGAGGATTGCAGAAGCATCCTACGCCTTTCCTCTAAAAGCTCCCGAGTTGGACCTGTGATCTTATTTGATCCTTTGGGCTTTTGAGGCTTAAAGAATTTAAATCCCACTCTATGGACAGCATCCACGAACCTGTTGTTATAGTCGTCCACATCTACGCACTCGTCCAGGCATTCAAAGCAGTTTTGGAGTTCGAGCTGAAAGCTCTCGGGGTTTTGGATATGAACTGGTGATGGTCGGAGCGTGGACTTCATCAATTTAGACCGTTCTAGGCGTGTATTAATATTCAATGTGCCCCTAACCATCCGGTGATCGCTTCGCGATATTTGCATATAAATATTTTTAAAATTATTAATTTAGATTTAATTTGACTTTTTTTTACTTTACTTTCGTCAAATGCAGAAATAAACAATTTTAATTGTATGTCCTTTTTATTTTATTTTTATTAAATAATAAAATATGGAATTGTATATACGTTTTTTTTATAAAACCCTATACATCCAAATATGCATGTGCAAAATTTCAGCTCATTATCTCTTTAAACAACTGAGATATGAAGTTTTGAGACGAAACATAACCGATTTTCCCACTGTGCAACGTGTAGAGATCTACTTGGCGGTATGTTGATACCGCCAAGTAGATCTCCAGCTAGAAGTACACGTTGGCCCAACACGCTGGTCCACTACCTTGGCCCAATGTGTACAGCCGCCTTTTAAGATAATGTTCGCGTGCTATTCTTGTATGTAAAGCTAAATAGTAACGGTACTGATAGCTGGATGTACAGACAGCGACATAATCCTGGACATTTCTAAGATTTTGCATTCTTCTATTAAAATTGGCGGTAGCTCAATGGATAAGATATTGGACTTGCGATCGAGAGGTCGCGGGTTCGAATCCCACCCATTGCACTACTGAAGTGAACCCACTCCTACTACAAGCATTCTAGCTTAGCTGGAGGGGTTAACAAAAATACTAGTAATTTGAAATCCAAATTGTTAGAAATCTAGAGTAGTAGAGCCTCGCTGATTTCACCATGAATGGGCCGGCTCGACCGGGGAAGGACTACCCTCTCACAGAATATCGACGTGAAATACCAGTATTCCTACTGTTGTGTTTCGTTCGGTAAGTGAGAGTGCCGGAGGCCCAAGCACCCCCTTTCCCCCTTCCCGCTCCTTCTCATTCCCACTTCCTTTCTTAAAGGGTCGGCAACGCGCAGGTGATGCCTCTGGTGTAACAGGCGTCCATAGGCTACGGTGATCACTTACCTACCATCAGGTGGGCCATATGCTTTTTTGCCACCTTAGTAGTATAAAAAAAACAAAAGAAAATCTATAAAAAAGTATCTGTCGTTCTCATGTTTTTAGAACAATAATAGTTAAAGGATAGTTCATTTAATAATAGTTATTAAATATGGCACGGATGGCACAGTGGTGTAAGTGGTCGCCTCACCAGTGCCACCACGCCGAGTATTATGGGTTCAAATCCCACACGGGACAAACATGTGATTCGCAAATTATTGTTCCAAGGCTAGGGTGTCCTTTGTCCGTTATTAGGATGTTTGTAAAGGCCCCGCGACACAGGAAGGACTGCTAAAGCGGGAGATGTCTTTTTAAAAGAATAAAAAAGCAGTTGGGCCTATGAGAAGATACTGGAAGATACTAACAAGAACCTCAAGGCTAATCTTTGTTTGTGTGCTATTGTTGTATGTAACGCTAAAGACTAACGGTACTGATAGCTGAAGGTACAATACATTTGGTAAGTAAATTGTATGTATTGTATGTTTGATTACAAGCAGGTCATTGTATGAGTTAAAGTTGATGGCGTCAAGCGGACATGATCATAATAATGCTCGCACCTGGACACTTTATAATCATAGCGCAATTGACTACGAGTTAAATAGTTACGGTATTTTAACAGTTAACTGTGCTGTGTTGTTTATAAAGGATTTGTCAGGAGAACTGATTGCTTTGGAAATAAAATAGTGACTTGTACCTATTAGTGTGTATATACTCGTATAGAGTGGGTTAGATGATTATACTAATATGATAAAGCTGAAGAGTTTATTTGTTCGTTTGAACGCGCTAATCTCAGGAACTACTACTTCGATTTGAAAAATTATTTTAGTGTTTGATAGCCTATTTATCGAGGAAGGCTATAGGCTATATAACATCACGCTACGACCCACGGGGGCGGCGTAGTAACGATAAACGCCGGTGAAATCGCGGGAACATCTAGTAATATACCTATAAAATCGTTCATATATAAGTATTCGTAAGGACGGATGTACATATGTGTATTGGAAAGTAGGAGAAAGAGATAGAAGAATTCCTATCTTTATCTACCATTTTCTAACTAAACTTAAAACTTAATTTTATTGTCTCCCATTCTCCAGTCTCCCTCTTCCCTTAAGTCTCGTACTCTCCGATCATCCTACTCTAGAAGTTTTCTTTTTCAAATGTCTCATGTTCAGTCAGTTTTGTACTAGTGGGTGCAGAAGATGACAATAGAAAAAGAGAATATTTTAAGAAAGGATCTCTACGGACTTAGTGAGATCCCTGTGTCGTCGGGGATACACACAAACTTAGATACCCTGGTTGATTTGAATCCACAACTCGGCGCGGATTGAAAAACTTTTACCCACTGCATCTTCTATGCTGTTATACCACACTCTGCGTTTCTATCAGGCTCTCACTCTTCCACATTAAAAGCCATTATATTCACAGTTATTTTCATGAATGCCTCAATTAAGAAAACCTGCTAATCCTATATCTGAGCCAGCAAAAATATTGTACAGCTTTATATTAGATAAGTAAGTATTAGATTAAATATAGCGAGAGAATCTGTGTAAGCACGATGGGATTGACATAGTCGCACCTGCGTACTTAAATCCCTATTAAACAATAAAGAAAAAAAAAGAACTTTCGCCATAACCAATACGTACAGTGAAAATAAACAATTTGTCATTCTTTTTAAATAAATCCAGCTGAATTTACCTTTATATGCAGTCAATAGTTATAAATAACTAACTAATAAGCTTATAAATAACTAATATATATATAAATAACTAATAAGCTTGCAAGTGCAGTTGTCTATAACGATGGCCATTTGCCATTATAATATTAAGTAATATACATACCTTAACTAAAATAATTATGGTTTTGAAATAGCTTGAAGGCTAGCGATGGAAATATGCTACCTACTGTAATTTAAAGTTAGCCAAACTTTGCAGACTGAAGGTCATGTCTTGCCAAGTCATCATACTGTTCAAATTTGTAAAGGATTGCTTTTAATTTGTCTAATTTATACTATACTAGCCGTCTTCCGTGGTTTCACCCACGTTTATGTATATTTCTACTCCCGCGGATCGAAGCGAGATGTAATGTATATATTGCCTATATTACTTTTAGATACAATAGCTTTCTAACGGTAAAATAATTTTTAAAATCGGTCTTGTACTGTGATAGTTAATTCATAACAAACAAGAATTAGGGGTATAAATCTGTCCTATATATAATATTAGTATAGATGAACTATTTATTTACCACGTAATAGTACCTAAGTGAGTCTAGCCATCTACCAGTCATATTGCCAGACTCCGTGCTGCTATTGAGAGCTTCCAAAAAAAAAGCCCAGTAACACTTTCTCGAAGCTTTCTATATAAGTACTTACTTCATAGCATATGTAATGAGGACCTCAATACATCCCATTTAATTCAAAAGTGCATTTAATCAATGCTGAACACAACTAGACGTATTAAGAATTACTCTTTAAACTCCCAACGACTGTAACAAATGAACAGCCATACAGTTTAATAGAAACTCATATAAAAATGAACTCACAATTGTCGCAAAGAGTTATTGCTATGAACTCGAACTCGTTACTTATCTGTGTCAATTCACTTTGGAAAGCATTAGTTAAATTAATTTACTGGAATATTGTTAGTGACCATGTTCTGTTCAAGTATTAGGTTATGTTCTTTGTGGTAATTCGTAGTTATAAATCTTTACGATTATCATGAAAATGTCTATCCGAAATATCGGGCAATCGAAATATTGAGATTATACGTACCGCGAAGTTTCTTAAGATTTCTTTCTTTCAAAGTGACATTACTTCATTGTTCGGACCACTATACTGTATAGTTTAGGATTATCAAAGAGTTTATGTGTTTAATGGTACTGATAGTACCAACAAAAGGCCCAAATCAGCATTTAAATTTGATGATAGGACTACTCCTTGTGTCAAGCTAATTAGCTTTTAATCAATTCAAATGTGTATTGACTACCGACTGAAGAAAATAATGGGACATTAAACACATGTATATATTAAAACGTGAAATCATTGTCATCTCTTTTAAGTATTTAATTGCACGGAGTAGTATTCATTTGGCATTCACTCTATTGAGCCGACCCACATTGTTTAACACGGCTGATATAATTTTCTGATAAATGGGTTCCTTATTGCTACTATCTAATATTAATATTATACTCACATATGCCATTAATAGATATTTAACCACACAAATTCATACACATAATTATTGATAACAGTACACTAACAAATATATAATTTGACAATTCATTCATTTATAAACCTACTAGATTTAATCCTTTGTATATGAATGTGCGATCATAATAAAGTTATCCATATCACCATGACCACGATAACATAAATACACAGCTTCACACCTGTTTACCGAAGGCATAGGCAGAGTCTACGGACTGCCCTTGCCACTTTTCTTTTTTTCCATTGCTCCTATTGGCAGACTAGCTAGGGTAAGTGACAGCAGCCGCTCATGGATTCGGGAATGTCAAAGGTACACACAGCCAAACCGCTGCCTACCGTAATAGCAGTACTATGACTTTGAATCTCGTTTAAAGGTGGACAAGTTTTGTTTCATTCACATTAAATATCTCATGCACGGTCTTCGATCTAGGGTGTTTTTCAAGTTGTATTTTACTATAACGTCTTCAAACAACATATAAAACAATAGAACTTATTTTATTTAAAACGGACTACCTTTCGTACTAGGTGTCATTCCTGTGTCGCAGAAGCCTTTACAAACATTTAAACAAAGACACAAAGACACACTCAAGGAGCACTCAGACGTAGAACAACTATGTATTTGTGGCCCTTAAGACTGCACCGAGCGTAAGACAGATAATGACAGAGCTCGTGCGGCAGTAAAATTGTATTTTATTTTTTTATTTTTTATTTTGCTCGTCAAAATGACCACACTCCACCTGATGGTAAGCAGTCGTGTGGTCTAAGAGCAGTGGCCTCCACATCGCCCCCACAGTAGCCGAGGCGATGTTGAGGTCTCTACTTTGACGGCCTGAGAAGATGCTTTTTCACGCCCCGCTTAAAGAACCCAGGATTGAAGGAAGAAGGAAACACGTGCCTTGGCAGAGAATTCTATGCCTTGGTCGTTCGGCAGAGATATGAGGACCAAACTTTTTGGTACGCGCTCTAATCGACTCTACCGTGTAAGGATGGCATCTGAGCCCAGCACGCGTTGTTCTGGATAGGAAAGGGGAGGGCGGGATAAGGTGGAATAACTCTTCAGAGCACTCCCCGTGGTATATTCTGTAGAAACATGCCAATGAGGCAATGTCCCTACGGAGTTGCAGAGGTTCCAGTGAACTCGTGACCTCTGAATCTCCGATGATACGGACAGCCCGCCGCTGAAACCGGTCGAGAGCGTCCAGCAAGTACTGCGCAGAGCCATCCCAAAGGTGAGAACAGTACTCCACGCAAGGGCGCACTTGTGCCTTATACAATAGGCACAGTTGCCCAGGCGTGAAGAACCGCCTCACCCTGTTCAGAACTCCGAGTTTTCGCCAAGCTTGCTTAATGACGCTCTCGATATAGGTTTTCTGATTAAGGGAGCGGCAAAGCTCCATACCTAAGATGGAGAGACTGTCACGTATCACCAGTGGAGTGTTCTTCAGAGAAGGGAGGGGAAGGAACGGAGACTTTTTTGTTGAGAATGCGCATGCCTGGGTCTTCTTGGCGTTGAACTCGACCAAGTTCTTGGCACCCCATTCATAGATACGTTCCAAGGTCCGGTCAAGTTCAACGACAAGATTCTGCCTTTTCCCCTCAACCTCAGCCTGTTTGGCCCCAGGATGTCCGAGATATCGCCCATGCACGGTACTGTCGTCCGCATAACAATGTATGTTGCCGAGATTCAACATATCATTGATATGCAGAAGAAAGAGCGTAGGGGATAAGACAGAACCCTGAGACACTCCTGCATTGACCTGCATAAATTTGGAAGCGCGACCGTCGCAAAGGACCCGAATACGACGCTTCTGCAGGAAACTTGCAATCCAGATGCACAGTTGAGGGGGCAAGCCATAGGCCGGAAGCTTGGAAAGAAGAGACCGGTGCCAGACTCTGTCGAAAGCTTTGGCTATGTCAAGGCTGATAGCCAAATACTCGTCGTGCTTGTCCATAGCTTCACGCCAGAGGTGCGTGACGAACGCTAGAAGATCACCCGTTGATCGTTTACCCCGAAAGCCGTATTGGCGATCATTGATCAACGATTGATCCTCCAGGTAGCGGACAATTTGGGTGTTTATAATCCGCTCGAACACCTTGGAGAGCACCGAGGTGATAGCTATGGGACGATAGTTGCTTGGCTCGGAACGGTCCCCCTTTTTGGGAATTGGTTGAACGTTCGCCTCCTTCCAAGCCTCAGGCACAATGCCTGCGGCGTAAGACGTCCGGTATAGGCGCGTAAGCGTGGGAGACAACTCCGCTGCACATTTTTCACAGCTGGGATGCCGTCAGGTCCACTGGCTTTCCGAACATCGAGAGACTGCAGTATCGCACGAACGGTTCGTTGCCTGATACATATATCAGGCATGGTGTAGCCGCAGTTGGCAATGTTAGGCGGCTGCGAACCGCAGTCATCGATCCGGGAGTTGGCCGCAAAGAGATTTGCAAGCAGATCTGCTTTTTCCTGCGGCCGATGAGCCAGTGATCCATTCGGATACCTCAGAGGGGGCAGCAAGGTCTGGCAGAAGTTGGACTGCACGGCTTTGGCCAGGCGCCAATAGCTACGACTGCCCGTAGGACGCGCCATGAGTTC
This sequence comes from Catocala sponsa, assembly GCA_963564715.1. Lineage (NCBI taxonomy): Eukaryota > Metazoa > Arthropoda > Insecta > Lepidoptera > Erebidae > Catocala > Catocala sponsa. Next base: position 8,333,341 of record OY751337.1, read on the forward strand.
TTGGCCGAACCGTGCGACGCGCTGGGCATCCGCTCTTAAGTATGTCCTCTTGCAGACCTTTGTGGCTTGGTTGAACGCTGCCTTCAGGTGATCCACGTTAGGGTCGTGGAGAGTGCGAGCCCTGGTCCAAGCGCGGTACGCTGTCTGTTTGCGATCAACAGCATCAGCGCATTCACGACCGAACCAGGGCCTTTTCCTGCCGCCGCTCGTGACCTCACTGTATGGAATATAATATTCCATACCCAGGATGATTTCACCAGCGACAGCAGTAGCGCTCTCTGATGGATCCCTGTTCTCAAAGCAGCGTTGAGCTCAAGGGATGGATGCGAAGTACTCCCGCATTCCATCCCAGTCTGCCGACGAGTAGTGCCACAGTCGTCGTCTTGCCTCCTCGGGTCGTGGGGGCGTAACAACAACAGCTGTGGCACGAACCAGACAGTGGTCTGAGGTGCCCAGAGGAGCACGAATCGACACACTGTACCGGTTCGGGTTACTCGTCAGCAGCAGATCGAGCAGAGAGGGCGCCTGACCTGCAATGTCTGGTATCCGGGTGGGCTGGAGTATCAGTTGAGACAGGTCATGCGTGAGAGCGAACGCATGGGCAGTTCGTCCCGCGTGGTCTGTTTTGGGAGAACCCAACCAGGTCTCATGGTGGGCATTGAAATCTCCCAAGAACACCAACTCAGCGTTCGGAAACCGCTCCTGCGCGTCGTCTACCGCCTGACTCAGGTAATTGAAGAGTCGAGTTGTCTCAGCGTCTCCTGAATGGGATCGGTAGAGGCACATGTAGATTTGGCTGAAAGAGCCATGATCTACGTGTACCCAAAGGACAGAGAAGAAAGGGTCCTCTAGGCATTGTAGACGGCGACAGCAAATATCCGCCCTAACAAACAAGCATACCCCGGCTTTCGCGAGGAAACACTCCTCTAGCCGGGATATTGCAGGTAGTTCGTGTCTGCAGGACGGCGTATTTGTGTCTCCGTTAGAAAAAGCATTGCCGGCCGAGCCGTCTCCAGGTGGTGATGGACGGCATTAAGGTTAGCGTGGAGTCCTCTGATGTTAATAAACTCCACGACACAGAAAGCAGCAGTGGGGTTACGGCGATTGGCTGCTGTTGAACGACAATGCTTTGTTCGTACTGCCATAGAGTGAAAGGAAGGGGAAACGTGAAAAAAAAGAGGCGGCTATTCTCGCAGCAAAGTGGGGCAAGGCGCAGAGCAAGTTTTGTCATATAACTGTATGGTATGGCGATAGCCGATCCGACGGACGGAAGGACTTCCGTACCCTCCCGAAAGTTGTCGCCGGGACCCACCCTCCGGTCACCATCCGACACGACGAGCCACCTCGAGATTATGCGCGGCATGATAAGGCAGCCAACCTAGTTGGTTAGACTCGGTTGGGCCTCTGGACTATACCGCGGGCGGCCAGCAGAGCACCGTTTCTACGGCTCTCCCTGGCCGCCGGGTCGACTCGCGCCACCCACACAATGACTCTACGGATACTCTGCAGGTCCCTCATAAGCTGCGAGTATCGTCACCTCATGCTTAGGCCTCCGGCGCTCTCATTCACCGAACGAAACACAGCAGTGATACACTGTTGTTTCACGTCGATTTTCTGTGAGAGGGTAGTACTTCCCCGTTTGAGCCGGCCCATTCCTGCTGTAACCAGCTTGGCTCTACTACCTTGGATGATTTGAAGTGCTTTTTTGATAACTTAAATATGGGGACGGGCAAATTGTAATATAACTATTTAATTTTATGTTTTGTTTAACCTGTAAAATAGGATAGATTTCTACTGTTTTAATCTAAAACTCACGTAGCACGAGCTTACCTTTTTGCATTTTTCGTGCAAATTTACGTAATTTTGTAGGCGAAAATATTAATTATTTCAAGTTTTTTACACGGAGTAATTGTAAACACATTAATTGTTATGATAAATGTATATTTTATATTTGTATTAAACAAAAAGTGTTGATTTTATCAACATAACTGTGACCGCCTGTTTTGGCACATTTCGCTCGGCGCAGTCTTAACAAATTCCAGTTTGTGTGGTTATCGAACCTACAACACTCGCAACAATGGCAGTAACAAGGCGACCATTTTATCAATTACTTTCAGATCAAGATGGCCAGGTCTTGCCATTGTAGGTGTAAAGCGCAATACACACCAAAGTCACCGACCCGCCGTCATATGTCGGCAACTTTTTGTCGGCGGGCTTGTTGGCGGCTTCACTCATTGCAAGTCGGAAAACTTTGTCGGCGACATGTCGGCGGCCCGTCATGACGAATTTATTTGGCAACCAAAATACTAGCACGTCACTATTGCTCGAATGTCGCCGAACTGAGCGCTTGCGTAGCCCGCGGCATGTCGGCGGGCGACACGCGCGGTCGCATGTTGCCGACATTATTCTTTTCATATAGGCCGCCGCGTTGTGTCGGCGGGCTGTGTCAGCGGGTCGGCGGCTTTGGTGTGTATTGCGCTTTATACTCCTCTGCTTACTCCTTCGAAGACATAAATGATTTAATCTTATTACGTAATGTTATAACTGTAAAACTTAACACTAATGAAACAGGTCATTAGCGTCGAGTTATCTTGAAACGACGAAATAAACCTTTAACTTGAGAATAATGTGGCTTTAACTACTGTTATGAGAAGGCGAATACATTTCAGCTAGGTATTTATGCGTTTTTAGGCATCAATATATGAAAGTAAGATAGTTTTTTTATAGCAATAGCCTAGTAAAAGACCGGTGGACTACCACGTAAAGGTCTCGAGTTAGACCTCTGTGTGGTAGCCCAAATAAGACACGTAAAATCATGCCGTGAAATAGGTCTTATGGCATGACTTTTCAAAGTTACTTGCGTAATTAATACTTAATTATAGCTTACTTTAATGGTGAAGAAAAACATCATGAGGATACTTGCATATCGGAGAGTTCTTCATAATTATCTCAAAGACACGTGAAGTCTGCCAACCCGCACTGGGACAACGTGATTGACTACGGCCTAACCCCGCATACTGAGATAAAGCCCGTGCCTTGGGACAGCATATAAACAAGGCTAATATTAATATTATATTTGTTCAACATTTTTGTACAATACGATTACTGTAGTCTATAGACTCTCGCCACATGACTTAAAACAATTGTCCCTAAAAAAAGTAATTTTGGGCCAAAACCCTTTAGAGTTTTGTTCAATTACGTATATAAACTAAAATATATTTTTAGATAACAAAGTAAGAAGTTTGATCCAATTGATCCCCAATCCGATTTATCTTTGAAAAGTTAAAATACCCTTAAAAGATTACAACGCACTCTACTTATAAAAGAGGTCTTTTTTATATTGTGTTGCTATTTTTGAATTAAAAAACCGATAATAAAATATAAAACTCTGTAGAAAATACATTAAATAAAAAAATATATACATAGATCGTTTGAGTTTCGAGGGGTAGGCAGAGATGTTTTACAACCTCATTTGACAAATTTAATAATGTTTTAGGACCCACGTAATCACCCACCCAGAGGGAGAGCATATTGCCGTCTACCGGACACAGCTCCAGACTTCGTGCTGCTGCTAACAATTATTTTAATGCTAAGCTTGATCTGAAAAGCGAGTGCGAGTCGGCATTAGGCGTAATTTTGTATAATTAAAAGATTTTACGGCACGTATATTGTCATTAATCAGTACCTGACCTATATTTTGAAGAATAATGGGTATCATATAATCCCTTACGCTAATTATAAAGGATTGTATCGAACCAATGGAAACTCATTCAAGTTACAAAGTGACCAATCGGGGCTCAACAAAAACGATTTCAAACAGCGATTTGCACGTTCCAAGTTAATCAATGGCTGCTTGAACTTTTGCAATGAAGCCTTAAAAGGGAGAGAGGAAATTGGTTTACAAAAAAATTGGACCTTCTATACTAACTTTTTAATATGATAAAGATGAAATTCGGGTCACAATACTACTTTTAAAGGCGAATTGTGTTGCTGAAGTATTTTTCTTTTGCTCGTTACGCTTGTCTTATGACACGAAGTGTTTTATGATTGGGTGTTCATCTTTCGTGTTTTAATAGAATTTCTGAAGATATTTGTTTGACTTTCGAATAAGAATTGTTTTCGATTTCAATTTAAAGTTTCGGAGACGAATCGGCCTTTCTGAAATGATAAAACGAAGCATATTTTTCTAAGAGATATCGTTGATGTTTTATTTGTGACAGACATTCCTTTAGGATTTTATTTCAAGATGGAATCTTATCTACAAAAACAACGATAAACTATTACCAATATTCGCAAAGAAAGTAAAGCTGTTACGGTGTTTACAGGGTTCCGAACACAAGTATTATCACTTGGTCCCTCTTTCCCCTTTCTGGGAAACTTTGCGGCCGGCCGCTTCTACCCGAAACGCTTTCGTGCGTAACTATAAATTTTCTTAGCGTTTCCTCGTTGACGCGATCTGGCGTGGCGCCAACAGTTATAGTACATGTGTACGAGGCTCAGCTATTAATATTGATCGATACTCGGACGACTTTGTTTGGCTTGCATAGGGTCCATAAAATATTCAAGGATATTCTCGAACACTGGAGAAAATTTCAGTAAATCGGGCTCTATCGTCTAAACTGCTATAAACAGCTGCAGCAACGCCAACGAAGCGAGTATAAACTGTTTTGATTGACAGGCTAAAATAAATGATACAAAATATTATAGAATAGCAGTAATATAATTGTTTTTATTTTATATTTATTTATGTGATTGGTAATGTAATCGTAAATAACCGTTCTGATTAAATAATAAATAAACAGTAATCTGTACTGCTTTTCAAAGATCATCACGTGACACAATCTCAAAGTCCAACATAAAATCCAATTTAATTATTTAGGTCAATATACTTCGTGACAACATCTAGGATGTTTGTATTTCTAAGTGTTACTTTTTCTAAAACATCTTTAATGTTCATAAGTGTACTTATGAACGTTAAAGATGTTTTAAAAAAGTCAGAAATAAAGGAAGCAGATTGTAAGAAGCTACCGTTGGCAACCATAACAAAGCTTGCAACTCCAAGGCAATACTCAAGTGTTGCTTACCTCTAAAAAAGGGGTCACTCTGCTGTCACCAGAAGCGACTACTTCCACGAACTTTCGCAACAGAAAACTTTTCTTTTTTATGCTACTAAGGTGGCAAACAAGCATACGGCCCACCTGATGGTAAGTGGTCACCGTAGCCTATGGACGCCTGCGACACCAGAGGCATCACTTGCGCGTTGCCGACCCTTTAGGAAAGGAATTGGGAAGGAGAAGGAGCGGGATGGTGGAAAGGGAGTGATTGGGCCTCCGGCACTCTCACTCACCGAACGAAACACAACAGTAGGAGTACTGCTATTTCACGTCGATATTCTGTGAGAGTGTAGTCCTTCCCAGGTCAAGCCGGCCCATTCATGCTGAGTTCAGCGAGCCTCTACTACTCTAAAAACTATGCTGAAATCGCTTTAATAAAAACAATTTCATAACAATGATATGCGACTACGTCACAGAGGGATAATTATTTAATCAATGATTGATTATCACGGTTGATAGAACAACTAGAACAATTAATTACATGCATCATATTAATGAAACATTTCTATTATTCTTTAATAATAGAAATACAGACTTTTCTGTACACCATTATAATTGTTTGGTTGCAATCATGTGTAGGGGGTAAAGATATTTGCCCGATCGAGCAGAACCACCTTGAGTCTTAGTCCTGCCCTCATTAGTTATGTGATGCGTAGTCAAACGTAAATATGCTATAACTTAGCGTAGCAATCCTCAAGGATCTTACCAATTAGTTACTGTTCAACAAGGAATTCCCGCAAGACTTGTCGCATTGGAAATTACAAGACGATCACTTACATCACTGCGGTATTCACGAATTTGAAATTTGAATAACATTGAAGTAAAATTATGAAGACGTTTTTGGGCGGTCAACATGGCGCATTTTAAGTGTACGTTGTCCAAAAATGTTTTCTGTAGGCATACCATGAAACATAAATGTTGAAGTTTCTGGCCTTTGTTTAGCAAGTAAGTACTATTATTAGGTACCCTGAAACACGTGAAGTAAAACTTTGATCATCCTAAACTCTACACTAAAGTATTCAGAACAACGAAGTAAATGATTGAAAAAAAGAAATCCAAAGAAACTTCGCGATGAGTATAACCTTGACATTTTCATGTATACCATGACATACCTACAGATTTCAATTTTCTGACGATACAATCTAGTACAGCTGATAGGTATCTAGGTAATATTTAAGGTAATCTTCTTTTTAAATTTGTGTGCAGCAGACATCGACTCAAAGGCGACTATTATCATAAAATCAATACTCGATATCCACATTTGAATACAATGGTATTCTATACGTACTCTATCATATGCGTCTATTTCAACTCTCATTTCTCTTCAAAGAAGAATAAACATACAGAAAATGGCATTTCATTATTACACCCCGCGAATTCCATTTTGTATGTGAATAACGTGAATATACTTTTTTATTTTCCGTTTCAGTGTTTATTTATTCCCAAGGTACGCGTATTGATATAATCTAAAAAGACGTAGTGATAATAATATGAATTCACCCAATTCCGGTTATGTTAATTGAATTTTTAACGGCATAAAACAATATACTTCATTGTTTTGATTTTGTTGTATCAAATTTTAACGCCGAAATTTGATATCGCATAGATTTTATAGCGTTATTATTTTTAATGAAGTAAGTCAGCTTATGAGGTCAAAAAATGGCTAACAGCAAGACTATGACCCACCTAGTATAAATAAATATCACTCTGGTGACCAATTCCATTCAACAATATTATTATAAAAAATAGTGATAGACAGATGGCGGGAGTACAGACACATCCTCACCATAAGTGTTTAGGATTTTGAAATTGTTATTTATTGCGGTACCTTAAAAAAAAAGATTTCGACGAATTGAGAACCTCCTCCTTTTTTGAAGTTGGTTAAAAATAGTACGTAAGTATATAAGTCGAGCTGCTCCAAAAATTAATAAAATTGAATTTATGAAATTGCCTATTGATTTTCGCTAACATTACACGAGTAAAGTGTAAAGAGAAAGGCTGTCCTTTATGCCAAATCACACTCCTCCCTAAACGCAATATCCTTAAAAAGTTAATCAGACATTTAAATGCTCGTTCCTAAACTAGATTTTTTGGCAAAGGCTGCATTTATATGGTTACCTTAATATACAACTAATTACCAAATACAATAACTCAAGTACCATACAAACATTCTATATTGTATAGCATAGCTGGTTGTTACAGGAGTACTGTTATGCTGTTAAAGAGTTCTTATAAAATACTCATCTGTCAAATTAATTAACGATCTGTACTTTGTTCTGACTTATAACTGATAAATAAAATTAGTAAAAGGTAAAAAAAAAACCTAAAACTTACTATTAAACACATTACCTACATAGTTTAATATTTTATTAAAGATTATAAATAACTTAAGTAAAATAAACCCCCCATTAACGATCCAATCCAATATCGTCACATAATAATAAATGTGATTCGTTAATAAAAATTATCAGAATATTATTCTGATACATTTTTTAACGGCTCACGCACTAGGAATGATTCCTGTGTCATGGGGCTCTTTATATTAATTCGAACAACGGACACAAAGAACATCTAAACAGGGAACAACCATTTTGGATCACACAAATTTTAGTTCCGTGTGAGATTCGAACTCACAACAATCGGCGCGGTAGTAGCGGCGAAGTGACCGCTTAAACCACTACGCCATCCGTGCAATCAATATTTAAAATGTAATATAATGAATAAGAATGTTATCTTATTTCTAAATAATTAATCCAAATTATATAATTGTAATTGTATACATACATACATACATAAATTCACGCTTGTTTTATTTTCTTTTGTTTTTTTTTGTACATACATACATAGATTCACGCCTGTTTCCCAGAGGGGTAGGCAGAGACTACGGATTTCCATTTGCTACGATCCTGACACACTTCTCTGGCTTCATTCACTTTCATCACATTCCTCATACACGCCCGTCGGTTCAAGGAGCTCTTAACCTGGCCTTTGTCGAGAACGCCTCCGATCTGATCGAGAAACGTTCGCCTAGGTCTTCCTCTTGCGACTTTTTTTTGTAATTGTATAATATTTGTATAATATACCTATGCATAATCTAATAAGTCTAAGGTGTAGGTATGTATATTTGTATGCCGACATTCTATTCAGTTGTGTTGTTTTCCTACTCCTTGTTATTAATATATAACTTCTAGTAACATATAAACCAATTGGTATTTAACTATAAACTTTTTTTTTTGTTGCCATCTATACATATAATAAAATCGTAAGAAAGTCAAAACTGTACATTGAATATTTTTTTTAAAGAATACTTGGGGTGTGATCTACAATCGATATCGAAGCCAAAAATATAGTTTTTAGAAATTGTGTCTGTTTGTCGGTTTGTCTGTATGTATGTCCGGGCTAAACTCAAAAAGTACTGCATGGATTTACTTAAAATTTTGCATAAATATTACTAACAGGTCGGGTCAACATATAGGCTACATATTATCACGCTATCACCTACGGGGGAGGAGCTGTGAATCTTTATTTTTCTTACGCATTCTGTGACAGCGTGTAATCTAACGACGCATATTTAAATGTTGTTTTTGAGTAAGCCATGCTATTATCTAGCTTTACACTATAAAAACTACGCCATTTAAGTAACTTGGGCAGAGAAATATAGTTGGGTTCCGCGGCGACAAACACTTTTTAGTTAAAATCTACGCGGACGAAGTCGCAGGTAACAGCTAGTTATTAAATAAATGTCATAAATATATAAATAATGTGTGCCGCATTTTATTTTTACAAAATAATCTTTAAATTATTAAATCTCGTTAAGACGAAAATGCGGTAATTTTAAAATAAAAAGGGAAGATAAATTTAATTATGATTTATTATTTTCATTAAGAGGATTATTAAAATGCTCCAAAATGTTATATTATGATTTGCATTCTTTTGATGAAGACTTATTTCCATATTAATGTATCTATATAGTCCAGTTACCTTTATATCTGATTAACTAAAAGTTATTGTTTATATTTTGTTGGATAAAATGTATAAAAGGCTTCGATCAAATATACCATAGATGCACATTCTCATACAAAAACCGCGTCAATATGTGGCACTGACCAGTACTACTTACTTATAAGTGTCTGCATTTATTATGCAATCCAGGAAATAAACCGGAATAACCATTGAACGCCCACTGAGAAACATTTCGTAATAGTTTAGGTAAAACGCGTCAATGTAAAGCATCCTAAGTGTGTTACTCGCGATACGCGAGCGTACTAAACACCGTAGTAGTGGTGTCGATTCCCTCTCGCTTACGGGCAGCGCACGCAAGAGTGAGTGGGACAGGTGCATAATATAGCGCATACGACTGATTTATGCACAGTTTTGTTGGGGCCGTTTTTCGAGCGACGATCGTGCATCTATGGTATATATTTGATCGATGATAAAAGGTGATAATTTCTTTATGTATACAAAAAAAGGACACCTCCAGCAATAGAAATCAAACCTAGTGAATGGCGTGGGACTATGCAGTCATACAATTAACAGACACCAAATACAATACTTAGTAAAATTATTTTTGTACCACTAATAATTGTCGCATTCGAACCCACATCACTCAGCGCGACAGCACACGGCGAGGCGATCGCTTGCGGGCTGCGCCATCCATACAGTGAAATGACAATTGCTAACATCGTATGCAATAAAATAAAAAAGGCTACTTCTAAGATGGCGGAGTAATTTACGGCCCACTTCATGACAGCCAATAAACGCTTGCTGCAAAAGGACAATCACTCGTGCGTTGCCAACAGGTAAGGAAGAGGTCGCTTCGCCAACACACAACCTGAGCGACCCTCCTCACTATTCGAACAACGCAAGGTTTTTTAGTCATGATCTTCTGTACGGTGCAGTTTGCAATAGTGCGATACAGAGGCTTCGTGAAATAAATCCAGTAAATTGATGAGTAGTCTAGTCCACAATTCTGAAGAAAAGTACCATATTTTATTATGTGTGCTAAAACAATGAAAAAGTGAAATATCTGTTTTTGAATGTAAGAATAATCGCGAGAATCACAGAATCGAATTTGAAAATTCTTTCACTGGTAGAAAGCTATACTATCCCTAAGAATCATATGCACTTGTATGACGGCGTGGCGGTAAGCGGTTACCAGTACCAAAAGTCTTACTCATGACTCTTGTTGACCCTCGGAAGAAGGAGTCACTGTGGTACCAAAGAAAGTGTGAAACCAATCTTTTATAGGGAGGTATTTATTACGCGACAATCCCGCGGGAATTTCACTACGTTCCCTTTTTCTTTTTTTTAATTTAAAACAACTCCCGCTCTACGAATGAATCCTGTTTTGCGAGGGACTTTACAAACATTCAAACATCGGACACGAAGAATACTACTATTTGTAGATCACACTTTTGTCTCTTATGGGAATCGAACCCATAACATTCGGCGCAGTCAATCACTATATCCTCCCTTTCATATTATTATAATACTAAATGTGCCTGCGGTTTCACCCGCGTTTATGATTACTACTCCGCCCCCATGGGTGGTAGCATGATGTTATATGGCTTTTAATTCGAACGAGTATTTTCTGAGATAAGCGCGTTCAACCAAACAAACTTTACTTATTTATTTATTAGTAGGAAACTCAACAGCTTTTTTACTGTGTACATGGAATTATAACGATGACATTAAAATCTTAAGCCAATTACAGAGTTTCACGACATTTGTATAACTATATAAAACTAGAACAACAGAGTTAAGTATACATATACATTACAACATGAAATTAAATGATAAAATAGAAATAACAAAAATAAAAATCATCTCATTTATCCACTGCTGAGCACATTCGCGACTTGTTTTCGATATGACAAACATATAAACAAACAAACTCTTCAGCTTTATAATATTAGTATAGATTATAATAATATTACCAAACTAAGCAGAGCTTGTACTTTGGATACTAGACAATGGATAAACATACATATATACTTCTTTTTTGTAAATACGTACATAATATTATACAATATGGAAATACCCAGACCAAGACAAACATCCATGTGTGATTTGTCCGGGAATCTAACCCGCGACCTCAGGCGTGGCAGTCGGTTACACTAACCACTACGCCATTGAGGCAGCCTATTTATGCTTTTGATAGATACATAATATCTGTATAGTTCTTTAAACCTATATCTCCTAAGGGGAAGTCAGAAATCTACTACAACATTTCATTAACTAAGGTTTTAAATGGGATTGAATATAATGACCACCAAAAATACCAATTGCGTAGCAAAATATGCTGACTAAAATATATCACAACGAGAACCTATACGCCTCAAATCACTGCATTCCGTCTCGGAAGAGTTAGGTATGTTAGGTTCCTTCTTAAATCCACCCAAAATAGGAACCTAGGGCTCCGTCGACTTAGTTTGATCTCTTTAAATATATTTTGCTGTGCAATTTGGTGATCATTTACTATTTTTGACAGTTATATTTTACTATATCTGGTGATAAGTTAAACATGAGCCGTTTTCAATACCAAGTAATAAAGGTCGTATCTATTGCCGTCTACCAAGCACAATTTCAGATACAGATCTACTATTCAGAATTTATTTTAAGAAAATCCCAATAACACACTTACTCACGCACTGACTCTCACACTACACCCGCATACACACATACACACACGGCCACACAATACATATATAAAATAATGTATACTGTTTTGCAGCGACATTCACGTCTTAAGCCATTTTTAACACGCTTTTATTAGTTTCACTTGTATGTTTGTCTGTATGTAACCGACTCCTTTGAGCTCGATTTTGACCCACTTCAAACGGTCAGATTTAATTTAAACGTTGTAGACTTATCGAGGACCGATAACAATAAAATAATTTAAATAAAAACAAAATTAAATAATAGTTTAAGAATACTAAAAAAACACGCTTCATTAAAAAATATTATTAATGTAATAAAGCGTGTTTTCTAAGATATTTTGATAACCTCTACCTCACGCTTTTGTACATCAAAATTAATAAATTATTTTCTACTTTTTAGTGTGCTTTTTTTTAATAAACCGTGTTGTTTTAGTTTTTTTGTGTTTCAATCCACGACTGAACACCAATTTCCAATATACAGGCATTAGCCTAGTTTGGAACACAGCCTAGTTTCAGCATCTTTGGTGTAATACATCTCGTACAGTGTTAAACATATTGTATCAGCTGAATGTATTTTGTGTCGACAAACATTTTCATTTATTTATAACATTTTACCTGATATCCCATGCATTACATTCTCTGCGCTACACAAATCGTAACTTTAATATTATAAAATCGAATGTGAGTTTGTTTGTTACGTTTTCACACTTTAATTACTAAACCGATCATCAAAAATTTTCGTATACACGATGTCACCGACACAGAAAAGTAAATAGGGTACTTTTCATCTCGAAAAAAAATACTGTTTCCGAGGGATTGACAAAATGTACATTAACACAACGAAAGCCAAGACAAAATCTAGTAAGTATACCTATTATAATTAAATGCCTTTGTTTATTTGTTTGTTTCGCTTTCACGCCTTAACTACTCGATCGTTCATCATGAAATCGCATACACGCTGTCAAGGCTACAGGAAAGGACAGCGTACTTTTCATATAGAAAAAAGTACAGTTCTCGAGCAAAGCCGCGGCCACCCAGTAAGTCTATGTTAACTTCACATCGATTACCGAAAATACATGTTTCCTGGTAATTAACATGACTATAAATAAAGCTTTCGATAGCCAACGTACTATCCAGAAATGTAGTGAACATATTAATGAACATTTGCGCTGCGTCGAATATGAATGCAGCGGAGGTCATAGCATGCCAGATTAGTTTGTGCTCCAACAGCCCTGTTCTGGGAAATAGCGCAACATCGTTTTTATTGCTCTACTAGCTGTTACCTGCGACTTCGTCCGCGTAGATTTTAACTAAAAAATGTTTGTCTCCGCGGAACCCTATTTTTTTTCTAAAATCTAAGTAACATCAGCTATCTGCCAGTGAAAGTCCCGTCAAAAACGGTTCAGTCGTTTCGGAGATTAGCCGGAACAAACAGACAGACAGACAGATAGACAAAAATTTTAAAAATAGGTGTTTTCGTATAGGTACCTTATATACTTTCATATGCATTAGATAAAAAGCTGTTATTTTGACATTACAAACAGACACTTCAATTTTATTTATTTGTATAGATATGTTGGCTTGTTACACGCTTGTTTCGGTGTCATTTTAAAGCTTGGCTTTTATAGTGAAGTAAAGTATCTGCCAACCCCTCTGGGAAACAGGCGTGAATCTATGTATGTATGTAAAGTATAACAGCAATTAAATCGTACGCATACCTTTCATAAATTGTACTTTTTTCAGTTTGCTTAACCTGTCAAGTCTTGGAATGCCGGACATAATTAAAAACCAATTGCGTCTGGCCGCTAGTATGACGCTGCGGCTAACTAGATTCAAAAGGCTTCTCCCGTTTTAGAAATAAATCCTGTATCGGGACTTTACAAACATTCAAACAACAGACAAAAAATTGTCAGACTCGAAACAACCATTAGTGGATTACACAAATGTGCGTCTCGTGTGAGATGAAAACCCCACTTGGCGAATACGCCAAGTGGGGTTCGAATTTGGGGGTGTCAAATGAGGCGACCACTTAAACCACTACGATTATACATTTACGATTTTTGTATGGTCTAAATGTATTTGTGCTGAGCAATTGTGCTTTTTTGTATAGGAGAATTTTATAAAAAGCCTTTGACCTTCCAAAAACAATAATTGAGATAATTTAAATATTAAAAACACTTTTTGTTACTTTCAAACCGTGAGATATTTTTTTGTCTAGACAGAAATGTTTAACAGAAATTAAAGCGACAAAATCTACAAAAATATTTTTATCTCTGTTTATAACCAACATGGTGGTGCGGCCAGCCTCTTATATTTTTTATCTCCACTTTGATCTTCTATTCTACTTTGACATCGATATCAGTTACTTTTCATGCAACATAGTTTTCGGTCCTTATAGTTATCCTATAAGAATGTGATCAGTAGGCAATGCATAGAAGTATCTCTGTCAGCATTGTAACAAGTGAACACCCGTAAACTCTGCTTACCCTCGTCGAACGTAAGTGTGAGTCTGTGAATGTAATAGTAAATTCTCTTAATTGACTCTTCAACATTATTTCTCTTTAACATTTCTTGGAAAATACAATTAAAAGTTTTTCTGCCGTATTTTAATTCCCTAATGAAGCTTGAAAAGTGTTTCAGCCTACATCTTCAAGCACTTGCGTTCATTTATTAATTGTGTTCAGTCATTCATTTGTCTCTAATTTTGAAACAAAAGGCAAGGGAAACGTCGTCGTATTCCCATCGAGGGTTAAAATTTACTCACACGGAAATAGAGGGTGGCCACACATGAATGTTCTATTCCGGCTCAGACGTCCGGTTAGATTAGTAGTATAATCTGTATTGTATTAGCCTTGTATAAACTAACGAGCTTCGGGATACAGATCTTTATTATGGCGAGGACTTAGGCCATATTTTTCTTATTTTCTGTTCTCTAGTTAACGCACGCAAGGAAATTTTAATTTAATTTGTTAACACAAATGTGCTGAAAAAATTTTTCCATAACGATGCAGACATCGATATGAAAAAGTTTTTCTAGCAGATTTGAATCAGGGACTATTTCAATACCGGGTAAATGTGTAAGATTTTCTCCTGAGTCTTCTAAATTGGTATTCTGTAATTTATCACTAACGAACTCACTTAATCTACGACTGTAATTTTTGGAGTGACGACTCAATAAAATATTAATTGGAGATTACTTTTGTGAAATTTGTGTTTTCAAGATGAAGATATAATGTAGTTAATTTGGCATTTCAACAGTCTGCTAAACTATCTATAGTGAATTAGATTGCACGTCCGCCGGTCTGATTGCAACCGGATTATTCATCGTCGATCAACATTGAGTATTATAACAAGGTTTACAATATACAAAGCTAGAATATCAGAAGCCTTGTCCACACGAACTGTGATCCTATTAATGCTTCCGAATCTTTTTTCTTTTTTTTTTGTTGTGCTCGTCAAAATGACCACACTCCACCTGATGGTAAGCAGTCGTGTGGTCTAAGAGCAGTGGCCTCCACACCACCCTCATAGTAGCCGAGGCGATGTTGAGATCTCTACTTTGACGGCCTGAGAAGGTGCTTTTTCACGTCCCGCTTAAAGGACCCAGGATTGAAGGAAGAAGGAAACACGTGCCTTGGCAGAGAATTCCATGCCTTGGTCGTTCGGCAGAGGAAAGAGGACCCAAACTTGTTGGTACGCGCTCTAATCGACTCTACCGTGTAAAGATGGCATCTGAGCCCAGCACGCGTTGTTCTGGATAGGAAAGGGGAGGGCGGGATAAGGTGGAATAACTCTTCAGAGCACTCTCCGTGGTATATTCTGTAGAAATATGCCAATGGGGCAATGTCCCTACGGAGTTGCAGAGGTTCCAGTGAACTCGTGACCTCTGGATCTCCGATAATACGGACAGCCCGCCGCTGTAACCGGTCGAGAGCGTCCAGCAAGTACTGCGCGGAGCCATCCCAAAGATGAGAACAGTACTCCACGCAAGGGCGCCCTTGTGCCTTATACATTAGGCACAGTTGGTATCACCTGGTATCAATCTGCTATCACCACATCATACGGGGATTTTGATTACGCGTTTTTCAAATCAAATTTTATGTAATCGATCTTTCTGATGATCATAAGGTCCTGATATCGATTGTAAGTTCAAACGAAATGTTACTAAATTTGTTTGTGTGGATAAAGTTTATAAAATACATACATACAATAATAATATACAATACATACAAATAAATTCAGTAACATTTCGACTGCCTCTTGCGTACGAACCTAAGTCGAGCAAAGAATTAGAGGGATTTTCTATGAAGACATTCAATAGCATTACGGAGTCTGTAATTTTTTTTTCTTTTTTAATTTGCTCGTCAAAATGACCACACTCCACCTGATGGTAAGCAGTCGTGTGGTCTAAGAGCAGTGGCCTCCACACTGCCCCCACAGTAGCCGAGGCGATGTTGAGGTCTCTACTTTGACGGCCTGAGAAGATGTTTTTTTTTTTTTTTTTTTGCCTCGTCAGCGGCAATAGACTTGCCCACTATTACGTAAAACCTAAAACCATAGCTGGTTGGTTGCCTACATCGCCGTCGTCAGAAATATAGACCTAAAACTATGTGTTTTCCTCTAACCCGTATTCGAAACTAGAAGCTCATATTTGGCCTTCAGAGTTATGCCAGAACTGATGAGGCAGTACCGGACCGGACGAAAACTTAATGTGTAGCCACCCTAAAGAAGTTGCGTAATTTCGTAGCCATTGTACATGTACAAATACATAGGCCTGTATTGTTTCAATAGGAATGAAGGATGGGGCAATCTCATATTCTTTTGTTACTTTGACACACGTAATGTTAGATGGTACGTTGATATTTTATGAAAGGCTTACGTTCTCGACGCAATTGAGAGGTTGTAAATTGTCGAATTCTAAGCACGTGTATATCTTTTTTCGCAGGGACGTTGTAGAAGGTACCTACTCATGCGAGAGAATCAGGGATGGAGTGTTGGCACCAAGTGAAGGTCATGGAGTATCATTGTTATGAGGAATATTGCGTAATTTAAGAATACGTAATATTATGTTCGAGAACTCATATCTATACAAATGTATAATGAACACTCCGTACAAGAATATAATAATGCATTTTGTTTGCCTGAAAACATAATTTATTGAACACGAGATTAAAGGATTCGATAACAATCTTATTTTATTTAGCAGTAGCCTTTGCCCACGTCTTTTTTCACTCAGGAGAAGTACTTTTCTGGATGAAGGGTACCCTATGTCCTTTTCTGTACCCCCGACAAAGTGTATGCGAAATTTTATAATGTCGGTCGAGTAGTTAAAGCGTGAAAGCGTAAAACACAAACAAACAAACTCACATTTGCATCAATAATTTTAGTAAAGATGGTTGAGATAACAAGCTTATTGCCTGTTTAATACATTTGATGGTAAGCAGCTATCGTAAGCTTATGATTGCTTGCAATACTATAGGTATCATTCGGGTATTGTCAACTCGAGGGAACATAATATAAAGATCAGGTGAAAGAAAAGAAATCGGGAAGCAGGCGGGTCTCCGAGTCAAATGCACTAAGATAATTATTTGATAACTGTGCGAAGGTGTCAACTCGCTTTGCCAGTACTATTGATTTATAGGAAAACAGCGCTGTGTTACTACAAAACTGTTACTGCGCTTCACCTGTTGGTTCTATGTTCCCATTTTTAATTCCTTTTTTGTGTTGGCAACACATTTTTCGTTTTCGTCGTCAACTGTAGTACAAGTTATCATAGGGTAAATGGAATCACCTGATAGCAAGTGAGGAATTATTGCAAAGTGCCGATTTGGCCACCATATCACATATTTAGTTCTAAGCGAATTCCTGTAAAAGCTAATGTGACGTTTATCCCCAAAGAGAAAGGCAGAGGTATATGGCGAACCTATTGCTGTCTTTTAGGTTCATACACTTCTATAGTCCATGCTGTCACTGAAATATTTTTCCGAAAATCCTAGTAATGTTTCTGATCTGAGAATGAACCAGAGAACTAATACACAGCAGTTACATTCGCCACAACTGCACCTTTGCAGCAAATAGCTCTCTAATTTTATTGTAAAACAAAGCATGTAATTATGCAGACGTATAATTAAGCATAAAATAATAAATGGATAAATAAATGCGCAACAATGTTCTTTATCAAAATGTCTTAGAAAATATTGTACAAGCGCTTCATAATCGACTACCATTTCCCCTCAAGTTCGCCGCCGATGTAATATAAATTCCACAGGCCACCAACATTAAGGGCAATACAATAAATAATTTTCCACAACCTTATTGATATCACAAAGTGTTTTCACAAGTCATAGACACGCACTCTATATAGATAATATTATTTCTGGTTTGGTACACGATTTTCTACTTGATATATTTGCGTCGGCCCAATGATTCAGGTCCAGAAAGATATGATTGCTTTCCTGTGTATATTACTTATCTTTTGAGCTAGTTTCCCTTAGGAGAATTCCTTGATACATCTATGTTGTTGATAAAGAATGTTGTTTTGGTCTGTGCTACATTTTTATCTTGAAGTCCTATCGTTTGCCCCTGTATTATATGGACTTACCTCTGTTACTTGAGTATTAAATAACATTTAAGCTGTGTGGTAGTTGTTTTATGATCAAGAAAATGTTACGTTGTTGTTGAAAGTTATTCATGCCGCTGTTTTTGTTTTGTTTCACAAAGGAACATCATGCAGGTGTAGGCTGCTGCGTTACTTGTTTTTGACTTCTGTATTCTGTGCTTGTGCTTGTCTATTCCACTGTTTTGTGCCTTCTGAACTTTTGTGTATGTGACTATAGACCCGGACAATATATTTATACAGTAACTGAGTGGAGTTATTTTACTTTATACTAGCTTGTGCCCGCGGCTTCGCTCGCGTTAATTTAGAATTTGACAATCAATTCGAGTTGTACTCTGCTTGTAATAATATATTTCAATCATGATTCGAAAGTCACGTGGCGCCATCTATTATCATAAGAACGTTATTATTGTTTTCCTCGGGAAAAGTATTTTTTTCGGGATGAAAGGTAGCCTATGTCCGTTTCTGTACACCTGACAACCTATATGCAAAATTTCAGGATGATCGGTTCAGTGGTTTAGGCGTGAAAAGGTAACAAACAAACAAACTCATTTTCGCTTTTATAATATCAGTTAGGATACCTTAACGTAGTCACATACTTACATAGACAAAATCTAATAAATAACATTTGTACCAAGGATAAAGCTAGGTACAGATGTACAAAGTTGAACTGTATTTGACCGACGCACGCTCCATAACGCGCTACAAATCCTAACTAATATTATAAATGGGAATGCAAATTTGTTTGTTTGTTATATTTCCACGCCTTGACTAGTCTAGATCGATCATCATAAAATTTCGCACACACGTTGTCAGGGATACAGAAAAGTTCATAGCTTTCTTCGAGCAAAGTCGCGGCCCAAAGCCAGTATTGTTTATATAAAAAGTATCAGACAGGCGGAACTGTGCGAGGCTGGCAGGGACTTTTCTTTTTAACCCTTTGACCGCCATATTAAAAAAGTTAAAGCGCCAAAAGCTATTTTGTCGGCCTCGATGGCGTCGCGGTTTTAGTGTAACCGACTGCCACGCCTGAAATCGCGGGTTCGATACCCGCATAAGTCAAACGTTTGTGTGCGTGAACATAGATGTTAGTCTTGCTCTGGGTTTCTATGTATAATATGTACGTATTTACAAAAAAAAAAGGATAATATACGTATGTTTATCCATTGTCTAGTACCCATAGTATAAGCTCTGCTTAGTTTGGGCTAGATAGTGTTGTGTGTATGTGATAGAATATTATTATTACTATTATATGGCACGTAACGCGTAACGACACTACCTCATTAGAACTAATTCCTATGTCACGGTAAATATTACACACATGAAAACAACAGGCATAAAGTAGGTACCTACACAATAACTTGGAACAACTTTTTTACAAATTTTTCCAAGAATTTGTTACAAATATTAAAATGACGTAATTATACTGTAGGTACCTAAGCATTTTATTGTATGACACAGTTGCTTGTACGTGTACAGGCAGTTTTAGCTTAAGTTTATATTTAGTTGTATTATTGTTTAAAGAAATACTTAAATAAATGTCCACTTTTAAAATAGATAGACAAGTGATCGCCTGAAACACAGGTCTAACCTAGTTCAGGCAAGTAGCTTATAGTAACTTAAAGATGTTTAATTATCCTTTCTTGCCTTAACAGATTACTATGATTATTATTTTGGTTATAAACTAGTTTATTAAGACATTGAATTATTGGTAGATATTAAGATTTAATTTGAAGTTGATTTAAGTCCACTATTGTACTCTTTTTTTAGCCGAATAAATTTTATTATTATTTATTCATTAACTTTTTGTGTATCACACAAATGTATGTCCCGTGTGAGGTACGAACACACAACATTTGCCACTATTACAGTCGCAAGTAGATTCAAATTCGCTATTTAACTACGAGACTACTAAATAGACTAGAGTATTCAATAAACTCGTATCTTGTGCATCGCACCGCAAGTAATACAGTTCTGCTGAATACGGTTTCATCTTATCAGTCTTAAAGATGAAAAGCAAAGGATTAGTGTAAACTATTCTAAAGGGTTGTTTAAACTAATCCTAATGCCTGCAGCTTTTAGAACGTATAAGGTGAGACTTGTACGAAATTAGGAATGCATATAAGGTCTAAATACCTGAAGTAAATCTGGCTTTAAAAAAATCTTGTTATTGCCAAAAATTAGTTGTTGGCGACGCAACTGTTAGGTTTATGTCACAGATGAGTGTAAGATTGTAATTTATGAAGCATATTGTTAATGTTTTTTTGAAGTGAAAACTTCTTTAGCGGCGTTGTGCACTTTTTGTGGTGGGTAAAAAATGTTAAACTCGCGTCAGGACACGTGACCTGATCGAAAATTCGTAAGACGGAGGGAGAATTGTCATGTTTATGTACGATAGCGCAATAAATGAATATTGTATTTTACCACATAAATGATAGTACTTTTATACTGATAATTAAAGCAATTCGTGCAAAATTATTCCCTAAACATTCCAAAATATCAAAAATGCACAACGTTAATATTCAAGTTTTCACTTCCGCCGGCACTCCCGGAGTGCAACCCGTTGATTTTTTTTTACTACTATATTTGTAAACAAGCATAGGACCTTTCTAGTAGCCGTCTACTCACCTGATATACTCAACGTTTGCATCAGAACGGGTGACACTCGCGCGCTGCTGATCGTAACATAAGGTTTCTCTTTGCTGACGGTGTATGGGACAAACAGCAATAGTCCGCCTACTGACAGCAAAGCACATCCTTATTAAAGTCTGGAAATATTACATCACGCAAACTTAATGCAAGAATATTTGATCTTCTGTAACCTCTGTTCAAATTATTGTTCTATTTGAGATTCGAACACACTAACACAATACTTGGCGTGGCGGCAGCAGCGTGGCGACTGCTTGCCCGCTACTGGATCCTCAATAATTCGCAAATGTCTGCATAGATATTTGCAAATAATTTCGTACGTAGAGTACGAAATTATTTGCATATGTACTATGCAGAAATGCAAGTCTTATCTTATAGGCTCATGCCTATAAGCCCCGCAGTACAGAAACGCGTCTGTCGATACCCGTTTACAGCTTGTTATACCCGAAATCGCTGCACCCTGCACCTTTCTCGCATTATTTGATTATCCGCGTTAACCCACGTAAACTCGTTCGACATTCAGGGTTATTGCTCTGCTCCTTGAGGCTGTAGTATAATGTTACACCGCCATCACAAATAAATATGCTACATAACAAAAAAAAATGCTAATTACCGTGCTAATTCCTGAGATTAACACGTTCAAACAAAGCAACTTTCCAGCCTTATAATATTAAGTGTATGAATGACAAGGATATAAAATTTCGTCCAGATAGAGCTTTCATTAGTTTCGGCGTCATCATTAGACTCTATCGTATAATCCCTCTTCACTATAACAAAAGGTCATGAGGGATTATATTAATCCGGGAGTTTTGATAAGCGGATTTATTACCACAATATGGTAATATTCGGTAATACGTGACGTATCAGTTTAATCTGTATTTATAAACTTCAACTAAATTAGTATAACAGATACTGGCTTGAATATTTTAACGTTTCTGCGTAGTATTTAAGTTTTATTAGAGTAATAATCGAGCCGTATCTAATACTATATCAATTTAAAATTGTGTAAAACCTGTGTCAATACATTAAACATAGTATTTTAAAAAGACTACTAAACTATAGTGAATAGGACCGCTGTGCATAAGGTCTCAGTTTTGAATTCCCTGGCAGTGTAACTACCATTTTTTACAAAGTATTATCAGTAACAGTACGTAGTGTGGAGCTGAGCACGGCAATAGGATCGCTTCTTATTATGTGGTTCGAAAATCATAGCTAGCGGAATGTGGGTATTTTACATATCTGCCTATCCTGTTGGGTATATAGGCGTGAGAATATCACAGAGTTTTTTAAAGAGAGATCAACACAAAATTATTTAAAAGACAGTCAAAGAAACATAATATGTCAGCAGATGTTTTTATGGTCGGTTCACATTTGTTTTATTCTTTACTAGCTTTTGCCCGCGGCTTCGCTCGCGTTGATTTAGAATTTTACAATCAATTCGGGTTGTACTCTGCTTGTGTATAATAAAGACACGTGGTGCCATATATTATCATAAGAACGTTGTTATTGTTTTCCTCGGGCACAGTAATTTTTTTCGGGATGAAATGTAGCCTATGTCCGTTTCTGTACACCTGTCAACGTATATGCAAAATTTCAGGATAATCGGTTCAGTGGTTTAGACGTGAAAAGGTAACAAACAAACTCATTTTCACTTTTATAATATTAGTTAGGAAGTTAGGATAGGATTAGGATTAATTTAGGGGTTTTTATCGATGTTACAATAAGCCAGTCCCATTGTAACCAAACCTTACACTACAATACAAAAAAAAACTCTTACCTAACTCTTAACTAAGCTGCATATCTAGCTGCCTCACTTAGGTACTGATACGGCGCGCGACGGTCTAAATTTGCAAAATCCATGTTGACTTTGATATGTTGTTGATTAGCTTTTAAAAAAAAAGAGTGTTAGTGTAGTCTAAGTTAAACATATTATTATTTAATTAACGTTAGTCTTTAACTGAATGGAAGGATATTCTCGTAAAAATTATTAGAAGTCGTTGGTATAATATATGATACAACATTGCACGGAGTGGATAAAGTATGTGTTTTCGTACAACAGTGATGGATAGCAGTGACGATGACAAATTTATCAAAGCGAAACAGATTTGCTAACAATCCTGCACAGCAAAGAACCGAATGCTAGCTTAATATACCTAGTTATCTTATCTTATCTTATGTGGGGGCCAGTCAATGCAGACCGGCGACACTTCGACCCAGTGGGATCTTTTGTGTCGACACTCTCCCAATAACTACTGCCATAGATGTTCATGGCAGCCGGGACCGACGACTTACCTTGCTCTCCGAGGCACGGAGCAGGCGATAATTGTCAATCAATACGCACATAATTTCGAAAAGTCATATGACTTCCGAAAGTCAGAGGTGCGCGACGTGGGTTCGAACCCGAGACTCTCTGCATTGCAGTCTGTTGGTCTTCCCACTGAGCTATCGCTGCTCATATACCTAGTTAAATGCAGCGGATAGGATCTCACTGCCGTCGCGCTTGGTGTTATGCATTCAAATCACACACGGAATAATTATTTGTGTGGTCCACTAATTATTATTGTTTGTATCTGGATGTACATTGTGTAGCTTTATGCGTTTGTAAAATTCTTCGTGACATACAACTTGAGCCCTAGTACGGTAATTATCTATATATTAATACGTGAAGCGAAAACTTTGGATCCCTTTTTACGAAAATTGGGCGGACGGAGGAGTATGAAATTTCGCACACTTACAGAGAAGGGGTGACGAATGCTAATATTTATATAAAACATGCATTAGAAATACATTCAATTAATGAAAAAACACTACACGCACACAACCATGCATTTGACACACGCAGTGGAAGCGCGTAACTATGGTTACATATATCAATATATAATGACATATATCAGCAATATTAACTTTGGTCGAATTTCGAGCACTAGGCGACCGCTAGTATAAATAACTCTATAACTTGTCCGATAGATGTTGTAATTATTCGGTTTGTGGATGACAGATAAAGTCTTGCTTTATTCTTAAATTTTTTGGTATGTATTGTAGGATTTGTCCGTTCCAAAAGTGAAACACTGTATGTAACTGTATCACTGAATAAAATACAACAACTAACACGCACTTGTTACTTGTTCGCCGGCCAACGATCGACTGACTTGTCGTTCGAGTGATGTCACCCCACTATCTCTCGGTTACTTCCGCTATAACGATAGAGGGCGCACTAACTAGTTAATAAACTGTACTCATGACTACTTTTAACTTCCGGAAGATGGTTGAGTGACTTACAGATATGTATAATATTAGACGATTAATAACTAATATATAAGCTATCTTAACTATCTTTGTATTATATAATATAATTTAAGCTAACAAAATATAAATAAGCTAACAGTATGCATGTAATCTTCGTAATTGCTGCAGTGATCGTAATGGAACTGATAAATCTAGTTTATTTAATAAAGTTAAAAAACTAAGGGCCTTACAAAACATCACGTAAGTGAAAACACGGCGAAATATACTCGTTATCATATCCAGCATCGATTTAAACAGCATACGAAATCAAATTAAACGAGCAATTTTGATTAAATTTCTTATAATATACATAAAGACAAAGATCGTATTCATATAACGCCTTTTTTAAAATAGCCTTTAAAATCTCTACGTTTATTAAGAAACTAGATTATACCCGCAGCGTTGTTCGATCGTAAATTTTGTCGATAATTATTTATCCCTCCTGAACAGTTCTTTTTCGCTGAATAAAAGGTACCGTATATCTAGGGTTGCCAACATATTTTCGACGAAATATAGTATTTTTAAAATAAGCTATAACAAAATATAGTACATTTATAAAAATATACCTAGTATTTTACAGAAAAACATTTATTTGTTATCTACTGTTTTTTTAAATATGTTTGACCTTGTTAATTTATACGGTATATTTATTATATACGGATATATGCATTCGCATCAGTAGTACAGGAGCGTCGATAGTTTTTTGAATAAAGGTTTTGGTTTGTTGTTTTTCGTGGTTGAAATATAGTATTTTAGCATACTATATATTTCTTCAACAGTATATAGTACGCAGACTCGAAATATAGTAAAATACTATATATTATAGTACGGTTGGCAACCCTACGTATATCATTTTCTGTACCCCTGAAAACGTGTATAGCAATTCCATAATAATTGGTGAAAGTAACTAAGGCGTGAAAGTAACAAACAAACACACATAATATTAGTTAGGACAACATGGCAAGTAAAACATGGTTTTGGATATAAACTTAATATGTGAGATAATAGGTGATTGTAGATAGTAAGCTAAGGTCTTGAAAAGACAGAATACAACAATTAGTTAACAGAATATAACCGCTTTGCTGAATCAAAAATCAAATCACTTAACAGGAATTTGATTATGACACATCATTCATAAGTCTTCCAGAAACCCGGTGTTAATAAAACCATAATTATTTTTACCCTTATAATCCTTACTAATATTATAAATGCGAAAATGAGTTTGTTTGTTTGTTACGCTTTCACGCCTTAACTACTCAACCGATCAACATGAGACTTGCAACCACGTTGTCAAGGGTACAGAATAGGACATTGGGTACCTTTCATCCAGAAAAAAGAACTGTTGCAAACCTAACCTAACCTAACCTACATTTACACGAGCGAAGCCGCGGGTGAAAACTAGTAAAACATAAAAACAGTTAAATAACTGTCGTTTCTAATACAACGCTACCATGTCATCCATATCAAGAACAAGATAATATAACGTCAAACATAGGATAAAAACCTTGTAAAACATCTGTTTATGTTACACCCTTGGATGCAAAACCACACAAACTTGAAGTATTATCTTAGGGAATATAATTTTAATGGGACGGTGCTGCCCTCGTCCTATATATAATAATAATATCAGCCCTGTATTATACACGGGCTGCTTTTCAGTGTGAGCATGTTCAGGCCATAGTCCACCCCGCTGACCCCGTGCGGCTTGGTAGACCTCACATATCTTCGAGAACATTATGGAGAACTCTCAGACATGCAGGTTTCCTCATGATGTTTCACCATCGTTAAAGCATATGATAATTAAATATCTAATACACACATAACTTCAAAGAGCCAGAGATAAGTGCTTTGGAATCAATCTCGAAAGCTCTGCGTGGCACTGCAACGGTCTCCTACTAATCTATTGCTGCCCTCAACGTATTCCAAACTTAATATTATAAATGCGAATGTAAGTTTGTTTGTTATGCTTTAAAGCCTTAATTACCCAACCGATCATCATGAAATTTCGAATACACGTTGTCAGGAGTACAGAAAAGGACATAGGGGTACCCTATGTCCTATGATGAAAGGTATTTCATCCAAAATTTATTGATAAAATCTAGACGACGAGCAATGCCGCTGGCAAATTTATTTTTGAATAAAAGCAAACCTAGCATCAGGGGTAGGTGCAGACACCCAGTTATTTCATAAGCGTCGTGCACAGTTGAATATTTAATCACGCTCACGAGTTTCATCACGTTTAGCTCTGTCTTGGCCGGATAAAGTATCTCCTCTGAAGATCTGCTGGCGCTATTTATATTTAGACGCTTCGGTACGGATAGCGTGGAAAATTCGAGAATATTACATTACAAGCTTGAAATATTCAATGCTGTATGGCAAAGTAAAATTTGAACATTTTTACTATAGATACATACATACAGCGTTATAGGTATGAGACGTAAGTGATTATGTTTACTCAGTGAAACATGCATTTATATGATGTCTCGAATTATATTTTTTCATTTACCTTAACACCGTATAAAGCAGTAATTTATTAAGGTTGCCATGTTTAATATAGCACGTTATTTTATACCTAACAGATATACAAATAGCATTAAAAAATTGGTTGTCTGTAAAGTCGGTTTACGGACGATAGTTTAACGTGACAACGTCATAACAAAATTTATTTCCCGTAATGTTACAATGAGCGTAACGGGACAGTGAGCGTAACGGGACAATGGCCGTAACGGGACAATGAGTCTTCCTTTTACGTGCGTGCAGCCGGCGTTCATCGATTTATTAGACGTTGTCACGTCAAAGATAACTCTAATTTGTAAACAGCATCGGAACTGGTAGCAAAAAGGAATATTAATTAATGTTTTAAATATGGCTAAGAGAAAAAGTGGAGGCGTAGTCTTTTTATTGCGCTGTCTTCCTCGTACACCTGTATCACAAAAGAAATAGCCTGTACTTACTTAAATAGCAGTTACGCCACAACGTGCGTCCGTTCTGTCATTTGACATTAATTTACTCATACTACTTATCAAATTTAAATTTTTATTTAGTTTTAGTGAGTTTTAAAACCGTGGTATATCATCAATCAATCACGGTGTATCTTTTGACGTGACAACGTCTAATAAATCGATGAACGCCGGCTGCACGCACGAAAAAGGATGACTCATTGTCCCGTTACGCTCATTGTCCCGTTACGCTCACTGTCCCGTTACGCTCATTGTAACGTTACGTTACGCGAAAGAAATTTTGTTATGACGTTGTCACGTTAAACTATCGTCCGTAAACCGACTTTATAGACAACCAATTTTTTTTGCTATATATTTTATTGCCATGTATAAGTGTGTTACATCACGTAGAAAGTCATATTCATACAACATTTTAATTGTAGACTTCTAGCCAAGTTTACAACTTTAATTATATAGATATAAAATTTTAGATTTTGCCCACGGCTTTGTTCGCATAAATTTAGATTTTGTCAATAAATTTCTGTTCCTCGAGAACAGTACACACACACACACACACACACACACACACACACACATACGTACGCACACGCTCAAACATACGCACACACAGATTTATTTGTATATTTATAATTTTTTATTATTATTTATATTTTATTGGTTTTATCCTCGCCCATTACTGGGGAAATTCACCATTATTACCTTTTTATTTTATTTTTGGTTTTTGTAATAAATATCTTACAGGATACTAATGTAAGCTGTGCATAATAAGATGTAAAGCCTAAAGGTGAAGACCTGGTAGCCTGAAATACAGGCCTCGAGTCTAGTTTAGGTATCAGTCTCTCCACAATATCTAAACTATATAATTATGTAACCTACCAAATGTAAATAATGTTTATATTGTAGTGAGAAAAATAAATAAATAATTATTATTACAGTACTTTTCTTCTGGATTAAAGGTATCCTACGTCCTTTTTGTACTTCTGACTACGTATATGCGAAATTTCATGATGATCGGTCAAGTAGTTAAGGCGTGAAAGCGTAACAAACAAACAAGTAAAAAACTGACATTCGCATCAATAATATTAGTTAGGTTGAGAGATATGTAAGTACGTAATAGTTAGACATATTATACGTCACACATACATATAACTATAAGATCGACAGTACAGTAATTAGTCATCGTAGATAATCCAAACTTAGTTAATATCGGCGCAATGGCCCTTTGAAGCAGAGTTTGGCTCCAACTTGAGTTATTAGAGGTAAGTTACTGCTTCGGTCAACGCTCATTACAAGAAGTGATTAGAGATGAATGAGATGTAACACGTCATCTGTGTATATGACTTAGATGACATGGCACAAATCCGGGATGGTATGTTTGAATTAATGTGAATATATGTATAGCGGGAAAACTAGATCGATGCTATTTCAGATGAAGTTGTACTACAAGGCAGAGAGTAAGTAATTCTAACTAATGTTATCTACTAACTTTTGCTCGCGGCTTCGCTCTCGTTAATTTAGAATTTGATAATCAATTCGAGTCGTACTCTGCTTGTAATAATATAATTCAGTCATAATTCGAAAGACACGTGGCGCCATCTATTATCATAAGAACGTTATTGTTGTTTTCCTTGGGAACAGTAATTTTTTTCAGGATGAAAGGTAGCCTATGTCCGTTTCTGTACACCTGACAACATATATGCAAAATTTCAGGATGATAGGTTCAGTGGTTTAAGCGTGAAAAGGTAACAAACAAACAAACTCATTTTCGCTTTTATAATATTAGTTAGGATTAGGATAGGATTAGGATTAGGATAGTTAGGATAATAATAATAAATAATATTCTACCACATACACACACACAACACCATCTAGCCCAAACTAAGCAGAGCTTGTACTATGGGTACTAGACAATGGATAAACATACATATATACTTTTTTTTGTAAATACATACACATTCTACATAGAAACACCCAGACCAAGACAAACATCTATGTTCATGCACACAAATGTTTGACTCGTGCGGGAATCGAACCCGCGATCTCAGGCGTGGCAGTCAGTTACACTAACTACTACGCCATCGAGGCCGACAAATTAATTCGAACGTGAGTTTGCTGGTTTCTTTTTTACACTTTCACGCCTTATCGACCGATCATTATAAAATTGCGCATACACGTTGTCATGGATCCAGAAAAGGACATAGTAAAGACAAGAAATTGTTAAGGCTTGAAAGCGTAAAGAACAAACAAACAAACTCACATTCGCATTTATAATATTAGTTAGGATGCCCAAGCTTAAGAAGTCTGAAATAAGCCGTTACACAAAATGGATTTTACTGGAGTGACGTGAAGCGTCGACCAGCCCACAATGCAATGGAATCGTTACACGACACCGGCTTAAGATGCTCGAGGTCTGAATTCTCAGAACGTCAAGCTATACGTAACGTAGGCCCATGCCTCTAGGCTTTGGAACAACTAAAGCCTTACGATGCTGCAATATGCATGGGTGGAATAATTAACATATTTGTTTCTTAGTTATTATTAGAGATGTTCTCGCTCGCCCTGTAGCTTAAGCTTGCATTTAAGGCCCATTGTAGAATTGTGGGCTCTTGTGTAAGGAAATTCCCAAAAACAGCACATTGCTATACTTAAATGTGCCTGGGGCGTCAGGCTCTCCCCTATTACGTGTAATCTTAAAACAGAACTGGTGAAATTTAGGTGTCATACGGGTCTGCCTTTTTTTACACAAACGCGCAAGCTTGTGCGTCTATGTGTGTATTATCATGAATATACTAGATTTTGTCCGCAGCTTCGCTCGCGTAAATGTATGTAGGCTAGGTTAGGTTAACTTAGTATAAGAAATTTTTTCTGGATGAAAAGTACCCTATGTCCTTTTCTATTCCCCTGACAACATGTACACGAGTAGTTAGGGCGTAAAAGCATAACAAACGATTTCACATTCACATTTATTATATTAGTTGGGATATCAGCTATCAATATCAATGCACCGGTTTAATTATTAAAACCAGCATAAAAGTAATATTATGTACAACATTTTATATCAAAGAGGACAGTAGTTATTAACTCATGTTTAATTCAAATTGAAATAGTATATTAATTGCCATGTCACTAATTTAATCAATACATGGATTATCCCCTTAATTATAACACACAATTTATAGAATTGAGCTTAAACGAAAATCCACCTGGCTCATAACTAACAGTAACATTTTTAGGAAGCCATATATTAAAATTTTAAAGCAAATATTGGTTATATTGCGAATTAATAATTCACAATCATAAACTTCCAGTATCGCCGCATATGTATTCGATTATTAATCTATATGAAGCTAGGCGAAATTATTTTATACTACAGAACCAATTTTCTAAAGCGATTCTTTAGTAAAAATATGGAAGTGTTTTATTTTTCAAAATATGCTATATAATAAAGACTAAATTTCGGATATACATAATTATAATATGTTCAGAACATCTCCAATGTGTTGCTTAATTTTAATAATACATTATGTTTTCAGACTAATCTATATGTTGCAATTACGTATTTCGGTAATCTGTAGTCTACTAGAACATTAGACTCTTTACCTATAAAATATTCAATAATCTACACCTAATTTCGTAAAAAAAATACAATAGTTATTTATAACATTCATTTTAATTTATTTCAAACACTATGGATATTATTAATACACGTATGTTAATAATCTACATCGATGAATTTTTTTACAATTCGTTTTCGAAGTTTGGTCGTTCGTCGTCGTCGGATTGCTTACTTTAAAACGCCATAGTAACCCAATAAGTTATGACAAATTCTTAGCATAAAGTTATATAACTACCTATACATGTAAAACATCATCAAATTCAGATTTGCCATTAAATAAATTTATATGAAATATAAAAGCGATATGAAATGTACTGTTTGGAAAACACATCGTTCCCGGTTTTCTTTATACAAAATGGCAATCTTATAATCTTTTTGCAGCATGTAGTAAATGTAGCTATCTCTGCAATCTATGAACTACATTAAGTACCAATTAAGCAACAACGTTACTAAGTCGACAAATTGCCACTCAATTACTATTCAATGAGTCTATTACGATGTGCTTCTACGCCCATATTCTGTTCAATGCCTTAATCGGTACGCCTCCAATGTAAGTTCATGATGCAAACATCATACTTATATGTATTGCTTTAATAAATGAACGAGCAGACATGTTTTGATGATGTCTAGGTATATAAATTAAAGGTGGACTGTAAGTATACAACAAAACTAGTATATTGTCTAATTTCAACAATTATGGGTGATAGCGTGTGTCGCGGGTGGAGTCGCTGCGCCACGTGAGGAACCGTGTGGAAAGGCCGCCTCCCCACACCGTCCTTCTCCCGCTGATGACGTTCGGTGCGCGTGCACCGACAGAAATGTTCAATGGTAAGATCTTACTTGATTCACGTAAAAGACGAAAATAGAGTAAGAAAGTCTCTTCAAAATCCTTTATTATGTCAAACTTGCTTGGGGTAGTAAATAGCAAATACTATCTTCTTAGTGAATATCGACGTAATACATACATATACGTTTCGTCAGGCGAGTAAGAGCACCGAATTGTCCTCTCAGATCTCTGCTTCTTCTATGCCCTTGCATCCGTCTTCTTCAAGCGACGCGACGGGTCCGTTCGGTCCGTCTGGCAATAAGCAGTTAACTTACCATCAGGCGGAGCCTGTGTTTGTTTGCCACAACACGCGGTTTACTGTAGGCAGCAGCTTAGTTGAGATTTCTTTGAATTGCTTCTGTGATTTAAAAAAGCGGTTTTTCATCAGCTAACTTGTCTGGTAATCAAGCCGGCTAATGGAAAGCTGCATTTTTAATTATATATTTTTGTAGTATTTTAAAGTTTAATAATAAGAGAGAATATCTTATTAAACAGGCTGTCTGTCTACTATAATTATAGATTTTATTTATGCGATGCCATATCCAGATATCATACAATGTAAACTCAAAGAAAGTTAGATGGAAAATTGTAATTTAATTAACTTTTTTTACAAATCAACTGCACAATCACACATTAGAAAATATTTTTCTTCCTGTACAAGCAACTCTGAACAGCAACCAATATTATAAATGCTCAAAAATTTTGCAAACTGCAAACAAAAATCATTAAAAACAACTTAGCACTGTAGTATCAATATGACTAACTTGTGTTCAATGCCATATTAAAGACATTTTGCAACCGAGATTCGTGTACTTTCTAAATAATGGTCGGTAACAGCTTCCGTTGCTGTCGCTCCCTAAGGATGGCAGGAAGATCCAATTTATAATGTACGACCATAACGTAAAATCTTATACGTACTGTATATTTTGCACGACGAACCCTGGGGAGAAAAATACATTTAACTGCTAATTGCTGGAATAAATTAGCACGCGTATAATGTTCCACGAATATTGTGACTATAGTTCACCTTTTTGGTCCAGTAGATAGCTACTGGAATAGTATAAATGTAACTGTACTGCACATATGGTGTAGTGGTTTAAGTTGACGTTTTGGTTCGAATTCCACATGGAAAATTGTGTAATCACACGGGATAAATAGTTGATGAATTCCATTGTTTGAATGTTTGTAAAGTCTCCCACAACACAGTAATTATTCCTAGTGTTGGTCCCTGGCCATCAGTATGTCATTTTCCTATCCGAACAAACCGATCGTAGCGCCACCTACCGGGTCCAATTGTAAATCTAAACTTGGAACCTACTCAAACACTCACACAAAAAAATCATTGATATCGGTTCAGCCATTCAGTTATGTACACACGTACAGAAGAATTATATAGGTACCTATAAAAATATATACTTACTTTTAAGTTGTTGAGTAATTGTTGCGACTTTATTAGCACATATTGCTTCTCCAACCAAAGGGATGCACAATTTTCACTAAAATTGCCTTGTGCCATGCCATTGCTTCTCTTCTTCTTCTGTAAAATTCAACGTAGCAAAACTTAAAAATCCATTCAAAAGAATATGTTATGTAGTATTTGAGATGTGGGATTTTTCCTTTACATGCTATTTTGAGTTAGCATTTCTCAGAAATAGCTTTATTTTTTATCTTTCTTAGAAAATTGCTTTAAAACAAAAAAAAACATTTTAATCTTGAAAACTAGTAATTATTTACTTTAAATCTAACCTCGAGCGTTAATGCCGATTAGGCCATCTTACACGCATGTGATCATTGTTTGTTCTTTGTATGAAAAGTGATATATAGTCATAATAGTGGCTCCAAAAAGCAGTAGCGACCGCATAGATTACCTGATGATTGGTGTAATCCAGCCTTCCTTTTCCTATGGATGGATGATTGACCAATTAAAAAAATAGAAAGGTCTCCGTCTCCCAAAGAACTCAGGAACGCCCTCGGTCCCAACTGTAATTAACTATGCAATATATATAACACTAGATGTACCCGTGGTTTCACCCGCGTTTCTAGTTACTGCGCCGCTCCCGTGAGTTGTAGCGTGATGTTATATAGCCTATAGCCTTCCTCGATAAATAGGCTATTCAACACTAAAATAATTTTTCAATTCGAACCAGTAGTTCCTGAGATTATCGCGTTCAAACAAACAAACTCTTCAGCTTTATAATCTTTATCTTTATATATATAATTCTAATGTACGTGTGTATGGCACTGAACTCCTCCTAAACGGCTAGACCGATTTTGATGAAATTTTTTGTGTGTATATGTTATTGTGGATATGTTATTGTATATTGTTTAGATATGTTTTTTTTCGTGTGTACAGGACAGCGTCTGTCGGGACAGCTAGTAGTACTTAGTATATATAACTACTATCTATGTTAGTATTCCTTCATATTCTGACACCTAGCCAAACATTAGAGATGTTCTATTTCTCGTTATTATTTTCGCTTATGTTGGGCAGATCGGGATCCGTGGAAAACCTGATATTTACCCTTCTACTTTCACTTGGCAATAAAGGGTTATAATAGTGATATAGATAATTTCAAGTACCAGCTATTATTATTTTTAAAATTCCTTGTTAGGAAATTCCCAATAGCAGCACAGAGTTTGACAATTTACCCGATACAGGGTCATAGACTCGCCTCTTATAGAGATATAGTATAGGAATAGAGAAATAGTGGTATATGGTATAATTATAAACTTCTATATATCGATTAAGGCATATTCAGGCGTGAATATACATATATATAATTGTGCATCTACAAATATCCTTAGTATAGCTTAACGTGGGCAAATACGACTAAAGTTAAGTTTAATCCACTTTAATTAGTTGTAAAACTGAACTCACTTGGAGTACACTTGCTACATCTTAGTTAATGACTTCAAGTTTATTAGTTCCAAAATGGCAGCATCCAAATGTATATAAAAAAATGATGGCTTTTATCTGCTACGTTGGAATATCGGTCATAATGATATCTATACTTTTCTATCTGGTAGATAGAGAAATAGGGCTCCACCATCGTTCACGAAAAATAAATAAAAACAATGGAAATATGTAGGCGTAATAATTAATGTATTAAAATAATTAAACTGTAATATGCATACTGAAATTTTCGTTATTATCCGGCTATATTTAATTAAAACGGTTACTTGATATTCAACACAGCTTAACACAAATTATGTACATTACATAATTAAGCAATATTTCAGTGGTATGCAATAGCACGCTGGCGTATTTTCCCTAAGTACCGTGTGGCAGATTTTACATACTTCAACTGGCAAACTCTGCCCAATTCCCACATCTAATCAACAATTAGCGTACGTATTTCAACTCATAAAGAACTCGCAAAACGGGAGCGCGCGGGTATTAGAATATATTTATTAGTGTTGCCAGCTTATAAATGCTTGGCCAGAAAATAGGAGGTTATATTAAAAGTGGAATATGTATAATCAATAAACTTCAGGTATATAACATCGTACGAGTGGTTTTATCTACTTCCTATATCGAGCTCTTACATTAAGTTACGTTCCATGCAATTTCCGGAAAATATAATTTGCTCTGGAATGGATTCTATTCTTAGGCGAATTTAAGTAGTAATACCGCCTATAGTTTATGTAACTAGATAATCGGCTGTGCAAGTGCTGTAAGATGGCGAACCAATATTCATAGTAACGAGATTATCTAAGGAAAGTTATCAACACCAATATTAATATTGACACACAAATGCTATTTTTGTATTCATTGTGTTTGATTAATGTTAATGTTAATTTCTGACAGCGATAATTCATAAAGCAAGCAAATGGGGCAGTTGATCAGAGGTGGTCTGGCCAAACTTTCTACAACCAATCAGGCGTATAATAATAATATTAGCTCTGTATATTAAGTCCTTCCAACTACAAGGCAATTTCCTCTTCTCAGTGTAACAAGTGTTAGGCCATAACCCACCACGTTAGCCCAGTGAAGTTGGCAAACTACACACATCTCCGAGAACTTTATGAAAAACTTTCGGACATGCAAGTTACCTCATCTTCTCCTATCCCTTCATACGTTTTTAGAAAGGCTAGTCAAAGAAGTATCTTAAACCAATAAGCATGACTGAAGAAAGTTACATATTACAAAAAGCAAAACAAGTACGTTCGTAAACATGAATATCCCTTTCAGAAAGCAGCGCGTTTCCATAAACACTAGCAATCCCAACCTTTTTCTCTTTAGCCCTTTATTATGTTCCACTGCTGGACAAAAGCCTTTGCCTTGGACTTCCAAACCACTCTGTTCGAAGATATCTCCTGCCAGTCCTTTTCGAAAACGTTTAAGTCATCCCGCCATTATAACCTCTGGCTTTAACCAAAATAAATGTATTAGTATTCCAACAACAAAGCTTCTGATAATTATATCAAAAAACAGAAAATAAACTCAATTTGTAGGCATAATAAAAATTACATTATGGGTATATCAAAATTTGCGGTATGTTAACCCAGCTATTTATGAACATTAAATGAATGCATAATTGATGAGCAGCGCAGCTTTGAAATTGACGATGCTATTTATTTCAATTTTAATATTCACCTGCGCTGCATAATAATTATGTAAAAGCTCTGTGTTTATATTCATGGTACAACAAACAGTGGATAATTTTTTTTTATTGGACGCTTTTATATGGGACTTTGAGTGGGTCAAAGTAGGCTGACCACGTGAAATTATGAAGATATTTTAAGTAGTTGAGCCTGCAAATGCCAATATCAGAAGTAATGTACATAATCAGAAGCAAATAGCATGCAAAAGAAATATTTTTGTGCAAACAGTTTCAGAATTGGTTGCAAAATGAGAGAGTAATTAATACTTAAAATTTCGGATATAACAAAAAGTGAGTATGCAATGGGTATATCTCGCTATCTTCCTCGGACAGTTGGATTCAAATAGCAGTTACGTCATAGTTTCTAACTTGCATCTTGTTTCTGTCATTTGACAATTGCCCCTACTGTCAGATTTGAAACACTTGAATCTTATTTATTTATAATTAGATTTCAAACATAACTTGTATTTTAGAGTTGGGGAATATAACTATTTAATTTAAATAATAAATAAAAATGTAAGCCAACTATAATATTTTAAGACTTTACAAATAAGCCGGGTAAGTAGGATATCTCTTCTCGTCTTTAAGTAAGAATGCTTTAGAATCACAGTACTGCTACGCTTCTATTCCTTTCGTCCCATCTATAATTCCTTTTCCACGGCATACGAGTGATACTCATTGCAAGCGATCATATACCGCTAGCCGGTGGAGCTCTGAACTTTGTTGTACTGGGTAGTAAAGTACATATTGAGATCACAATTTAAAACATAAGCAATCTAGTACTTCCATTCTAAAGAAGATCGCATTCAAGCCGTTTAATTACGTGGTTTGTTTGGATAACGTACTTTGTGTGCGTTTTGGCCGACAAGTGTTTCCTGAGCGCTTTCAGAAAAAGCTTTATAGAAGTACTACTGTAGCAAGTAGGAACATTCTTTTATTTCTTTCTTAATTCTTATTATATGGTTTTTTATGGAAATGATACCATTATCTATATTAATACGTGAAGCGAAAACTTTGTACCCCTTTTTACGAAAATTGCGCGGATGGAGGAGTATGAAAAATGGCACAGTTAAAGTTTATATGGAGAACGAGGGGCGAATCCTAATATTTTTATAAAATATGCATTAGAAATACATTAAATTAATGAAAAAATACTACACGTACACAACCATGCATTTGACACACGCAGTCGAATCGCGTTCGTAGTATTTCGACGTTGTTCGTCTGACGTCGTACAATTCTTTGTAACTATGGTTACCTATACCTTATTTACCTATATGTAATAGAGAAAAACAGAAAACAAAATAGCAAGCTTAGGAATTTTGGTCGAATTTTGAACACTAGGCTAGTAATGATAATTATGTTGCTGTTTGTCTTCCTTAAAGTAAATGTAGTGCATTTTAATATAGGCTAGGCTTATTCTTATGGTCCAGGTATTTTTGATATACTCGCTATCACAATGTAAGGGACTTTATCCATAATAGATCCAATATTTAAAAAAGAATCGTCGTGCCTAGTTAATCAACTTTTCTTGATTAATATTCCAACTTTTTTAATTAGTTTTCTTAACTTCTCTTGCATTTCTTAGTTCATCCGTGCCGGAAAATAACTATTTTCTAGTTGATTTTTTTACCTGGTCCTTGTGTTTCAGTCTTGACAAAAAAAGATAAACCACATTAAATTAAATTAGATTTACACTTTTAGGATAACCTCGGCAAGTTTAAGCATATTTTTAAAATAAATTATAACTTGGTACGATTAGGTTGGTCAAAAAGCCTTAAGTTAGACGTACAATGATTTACGATTACCCTGACAAAGCCCGTGATCTTGCAAAAAAAGCTAACTATATTACTAATGCGAGAATATAGACCACTGACTTAGCGGCGAGGTTTTGGGAAAGAGGTATTTATTGCATAGTTAATAATCAGCTATGCAATAAATACCTCTTTCCCGAAACCTCGCCGCTCTTAAATACATACAAATGTGTGACAGTTATATAGGTAGTTACTAATATTAAAAAGCTGATGAGTCTTCTGCATTAATCTCAGGAACTACCACTTTAATTTAAAAATCTTATAATATTTTAAGGCCAATTTATTAAGAAGATACCGTCTGAGATTGGTTTATATAACATTGGGTCCAATCCCTGCTTGA
Source organism: Catocala sponsa (assembly GCA_963564715.1). Classification (NCBI taxonomy): domain Eukaryota; kingdom Metazoa; phylum Arthropoda; class Insecta; order Lepidoptera; family Erebidae; genus Catocala; species Catocala sponsa. The sequence continues at coordinate 8,371,824 of OY751337.1, forward strand.
GTACTGTATTCTGGCTTGGAGTGGCACTGCTACATCGCACCCGATTACCCTAGAAAGTACTAAAAACAATGCTGCATAAACTCTATCGGTATCCCACGGTCCAAGTATTCACGGATACTCAGGTTCTGAGTGTGATGAGACTATTCATAAAGAAAATCAATCTCCTAACTCACAAAGAGGTACTTATCTCAGATTACTAAGATGACATGATCGAGAAACACGTCTTTCGTATCCCATCCTTCCCAGTGAAAACAAAATTCGCTAAAAGGTTCTGCAGATTTCTAAAACCATTTGTTTATAATAAAGTAAATAAAATGTGTAACATACACACTATAGCCTTGCGCAAAGTAAAGACTATTATAAATAAGGAACTTTTAATTGGGACTACGATAAAACGGAAGGCCTCTTTAAAACATTGGTATAATAATAAATTCAATTTTAAAATTAATTAACTCTAGATTTTTTATGTTTTTTTGATTGTTCAGATGTTTACTTTAATATTATGTTTGTTTTTATGTCTTACTTAGAATTTATGAAACACATACCATAAATTATATTTGATAATTGTATTAATATTCATAGAGAAATGGATATCCTGACTAATATTATAAATGCGAAAATGAATTTGTTTGTTTGTTTGTTACGCTTTCACGCCTTAACTACTCAACCGATCAACATGAAATTTTGCATACACGTTGTCAGGGGTACAGAATAGGCCATAGGGTACCTTTCATCCAGAAAAAAGAACTGTTGCAAGCCTAACCTAACCTAACCTACATTTACGCGAGCGAAGCCGCGGGTGAAAACTAGTAGTTAATAATTTAATAAATAGTCGCCGTCCGCTCGTTCATTGGCTCAGTATTTAATAGCAAATTGAAAAATAAATTATTAACTATGATAATAATTGTGAACTGCCCACCGGACAGGCTCAACCTAGCGCGGGTGGTCAGATATGGTAATTGATAATTATAATTATTATTTATAAAAACCTGTAATGAATGCAACTCTATAATGTGAACGATTGTTAAATACCTTTTTGCCAATAAATTATTATTATTATTTACTTACTTACCACACTGTAGGCTACGCTAGTAAAAATTCAAGTAATAACTATATTCATATCGAGTGACGGATGGTTTTTAATTATATATTTTACTAGCTTTTGTCCGCGGCTTCGCTCGCGTTAATTTAGGATTTGACAATCAATTCGGATTGTACTCTGCTTGTAATAATATAATTCAATCATGATTTGAAAGACACGTGGCGCCATCTATTATCATAATAACGTTATTGTTGCTTTCCTCGGGAACAGTAATTTTTTTGGGATGAAAGGTAGCCCATGTCTGTTTCTGTACACCTGACAACGTATATGCAAAATATCAGAATTATCGGTTCAGTGGTTTAGGCGTGAAAAGGTAACAAACAAACAAACTCATTTTCGCCTTTATAATATTAGTTAGGATTAGGATAGGATTAGGATTCCACACACGTATTCATTTGTAGTAGTTGTCAAGACAAGTCTTTAGGAAGAAGCTAGATTTGTCGCTGTAGTCAAAAACTGAAACAGAAAGACTGTAATAATAATACAGACAGAAGTAGGTCTTATTTCAACATAAATATATTTAAGCTATATATGCAAATTAACTAGCAAAAAATTAAACAATATGGACGTTCAAGGTACTGTCAAACTTTTTAATTCATTCGTTACGCAATAATGTTCAACTTTTGTTATTTTCTAATGAACTTTTTGGACGTCGAAGTTTTCCTTTGCTTGATTAAACCCTGGAGATATTCTTTGTATTCTATGTAATATAATTGAGACGTAAAGAATCTCGCAACGCTTTCTGCCTATGATGTTATAGTGCTGCCATGATTTTAATATAATTTAATAATTAATTTATTAAACTTTACTTGCAGAATTTTTTTATGACGTCGAAACCTTTAAACCAGGGTTGCCAACTATACGAGGTCCTCGTACAAATACGAGATTTACAGTATCCTGTACGAGGTACGAGGACACTGTCAGCCTCGTACGAGATTTTGATATAGTGAAAATAATAACTTGATTCTTGATCAAATCTCGAAATTCTCAGAACTGAACCTAGCACGGTAGGCGCGCTGACCTTTCGTTTTTTAGTTATTCTCTACCGAAAAATAGAATGTACGAAGTTTGAGATGCAAAATACGAGCTTTTTGCCTGCTTCTGTACGAGAAATAAAGTTCTACGGTTGGCAATCCTGCTTTAAATCTAATAACTATTTCCATTCAAAGTAACCCAATGATAATATATACATTATATTAACACATACAAATATAATAACTTGGCTTTTCTTAATCTATTTAGTTTAGTTAATATATTTATTTGTTTATTTAAATCTATGTTTATCATCTATCCATATTTTATTAATTAAATTATTTAGGTTTTTTGAAAAGCCAACTGGAATTTGTGTTTTGCACACACAATCGAATAATAAATATACTAGCTTTAACACATGGCTTTGCCGCTTTGGTTCTTAGGATAACCACCCTAAGGTTATCCTAAGAACAGAATGCGATCCTGTTTTTGTATCTAACCAGATACAAATACAGGATCGCATTTTCACAAATTACCCTGCTGGGTCCCTTAAAGCTTCTGTCACACTTCGGCGTATAAACTACCTTTATATATATATATATATATATATATATATATATATATATATATATATATATATATATATATATATATATATATATATATATATATTTACCGATTCATTACTCCGTTCTTGCTTTAAAAAAGGTATAATACTTCATTAAACATTTTCAAACCAAATATTATAATATTTTATATGTAGAATGCTTAACTTTAAGCTAAGAATGGATGGTCTTAACTTATCAAACAACATCATAAAATTAAGGCAAATTAAAGAATAAAATCCAAAAACTAAGAAACATCCTAATGGATAGAAACTATGTAAACATTAATTCATGCAGAGTATTAAAATAATATATTTTTTTAAATAATCAGAATGTTAAATATATATAACCTTTGAACTCTAAAGTAGGTAATTAATATAAAAAACATCCGTAATTTGATAACCTAATTAATACCTATGGCAACGTTAACGAAATAACGTAGCAACATAATTCTTAAGGCAAAATTACGGGAAACACTATACCTACATAAATTAAAAAATACGACACCGATCTAGTGGACACTTCAAATCTCACAATGGAAGATCTGCAGCCAGAAGGATCATAAAACAGGATATCTGAAGTCGTCAATTGACGTCATAAAGTACAAACTGAACCTTGTGTAGCAAAAATTTATATTGTGGAGACAGATGCAGTCTGCGAACAGAACAGTTCAAGCAAAACGATGAAACTTCTTACATTTAACTTTAAAGTATGGAAAAGAATGATGCATGTTATCCATTACCAATTTTACGACGCCCGTATTCAATGCAACCAACCATTAGGAATGGTACAGTGCGAATTTATGCTTACCGAAACTTAGAGATTCGGTTCAATTTATAGTGCTATAAATTCTGCAACCAAGAGACAATTTCTGATCTGATCAAATCTTTTTGTGGGTGTCATTTTAGCTCAGAAGATTAAATACTGATTTTTATTAAACAATTCTTACCTACTATGTTCAACAATTAGGATTCAGAAAAGCAATATTAATCGCAAAAACACGAACGATTCGTAACGAAACGAATTTTGAAGTGCAATGGATGGATCATGTTTGAAACTCCATACTGCGTTCTACAGTCAATCTAATCTATACTAATATTATAAAGCTGAAGAGTTTGTTTGTTTGTTTGAACGCGCTTATCTCAGGAACTACAAGTTCGTTTTGAAAAATTATTTTAGTGTTGGATAGCCTAATTATCGAGAAAGGCTATAGACTATATAACATCATGCTACGACCCACGGGGGCGGCGCAGTAACAATAAACGCGAGTGAAACCGCGGGAACATCTAGTCTATACTAATATTATAAAGCTGAAGAGTTTGTTTGTTTGTTTGAACGCGCTAATCTCTGGGACTACTAGTTCGAATTGAAAAATTATTTTAGTGTTGGATAGCCCATTTACCGAGGAAGGCTATAGGCTATATAACATCACGATACGACCAATAAGAGAGCGCAGCAATGAAAAATGTTGCAAAAACGGGGCAAATTCTCCTTTATGAAGCAGACGAAGTTGTGTGTGTATATGGGTTCTACGTATTGTCTTTGGCTACCAGTTTTGAAATATATGAAAAAAAAATGGAGGTCATCCGTGGAAAATATTACACCTAATTTGTAGGAAGTGAACAATACATGTATCGACATGTTTCTATATAGTACTAATTTATTTACTTAGTTATTTTAGTAGTTGTAGCGGCTCTATTCAATCCTTAGTGTCTTAACTACGCTTTATTGGATTTGCATCAAAAGGTCAATTGCTAACAATCGCACTAACAATTTGAACCTACAATTAACATTTAACTGATTTGTCTTAGCTGCAGGGCTAAACGAGAATACAAATAATTTATAACACAAATTGCCATCACATGCCAGGCAGGGCAATATTGTTTTACATTATACAAGTATGTAATCTCAGACACCAATAGCAAATAAACCTATATTGTTTAACGATGCACATTGTGACTGTACAAAACATGTACGATCCTGCATTTGACTCGTTTTTACTAATTAATAATCGAATATTCGAAGAACAATCGAATAACAAATTGACAAGTTTGTCGTTTTGTTATGTCCATGTAATAACTAATTGGAAAAAATAATAATTACTTTCGAATCACTTAAATATTTGAATAATTCGAATATTTAATGGATAAACGTACATCGCTAATTCTATAATCCTTAGCCGCTGGTTTGATACCCTAGTCTCAAGCGTAGAAATTTATGGCTACGGTCGACTTTCCCAAGTATGTTGCGGTCGGTCACCGGTTCTCGACGTGGCTAATATCTAGGAGAGAGTTCGCTTGACTTTCGCAATTTAACTTAGTTCTAGGGTTTAGATTGGTATCTAATATCTAATACCTACCACTCACCTTAACGAAGAAAGGAAGATTACCCACCAGGAATGCAGGTTAACATACAAGTATCCAAAGGCTTTAGGCATTTTCATCGAAATCTGAATCGACCTTTTGTTTTTAAAAAGATTTCTAGTAATTTGGGTTTCAAATTACTAGTATTCTTGTTAACCCCTTTCAGCTAAGCTGGAATGCTTGTCTTAGGAGTTGGCTTACGTCAGTAGTGCAACAACTGGGATTCGAACCCGCGACCTCTCAATCGCAAACCCAATACATCCATTGGTCTACCGCCGCTCTATTGTTTAGCAACTAGCTATTTCTTTTTCTGAATCTATGTATTAATACGTGAAGCAAAAACTTTGTACCCCTTTTTACGAAAATTGCGCGGACGGAAGAGTATGAAATTTGGCACAGTTAAAGTTTATATGGAGAAGGTGGGGCGAATCCTAACATTTATATGAAATATGCATTGGAAATACATTAAATTATTGAAAAAAACACTACACACACACAACCATGCATTTGACACACGCAGTCGAAGCGCGTAACTATGGTTACATATATCAATATAATTATAATGACATATATTTTACAGGCAAATTTTGGTCGAATTTCGAGCACTAGGCGACCGTTAGTTCATTTAAAAAGATAATTTCCGCACTAGGATTAATTTCTGTATCGCGGGGGACTTTACAACACCATCAATGGAGAACTATTTATGGATCACATAAATTTTTGTCCCGTGTGAGATTTGAACCCGCATCACTCAGCGCAGTATCAGTGGCGCGGGCGAGGCGACAACTTAAACAACTATAATAATAATAATAGTCATTACAGTTAATGGCTTAATACCTAAAAGCCTCGACCACCACCTACAGAGGCTTGCGTTAGATGGCTGGATCAAGTTGATCCAAAAGGCAGTACTGCTCGACACGGCGCGTATTGTGAGGAGATTCCTCTCTCTGGGGCCCTAACCACCGGCAGCTTGGACCCTGTTCCCGATGTCGGTGGATCATTTCAGTTTTTACATTTTTAAATATGTAGGTATAGTTTTTATATTTATATTTAAAAATGTAACTATTAGAAAGAAAATGAATAAAGAGAATAATAATAATATTCTACCACATACACACAACACCCTCTAGCCCAAACTAAGCAGAGCTTGTACTATGGCTACTAGACAGAGAATAAACATACACATATAATTTTTTTTTGTAAATCTTACATATTATACATAGAAACACCCAGACAAAGACAAACATCCATGTTCATGCACACAAATGTTTGACTTGTGCGGGAATCGAACCCGCGACCTCAGGCGTGGCGTTCGGTTATATTGACCACTACGCCATCGAGGCCGACAATGCCATCCATACAGCAGTGAATAACAAATATCTAAGTGTTCATCATTCATACGATACTTTCACGTTTGTTACAGTTTACTTACCTAATATTTTAATTTCTAATCCTATGTCGCAAAAGGTGGCCACGTCAAAACTTAAGCTCAACTAATTTAGGTAAATGAGTCGCTTTAAGGCTGTTGAGGTAAAACTATCAGCCGCGGAGGTCGTAAACACGTTGGGTAGAATAGCCTATACCTGTTGAATGTTGGATGAACTCATCACACTAGTTCAGTACTTGTTTTATTAATTTATTATTATTGATGAGTAACTATGTTGCGGTATGAGGTAATCAATTTCGTGTACCTATTAATAGTTGAATTATTTCTACGTTCTCAATAAGGTAATACTGAAAGCGAAAGTGTGGATGTATATATATCTCATTCTAATCGCTACTTCGTCAACTTCAACTAATATTTGCTCGCAATTTTCTTTATGACTAGACATCACATCTCCATTTGTACTATATGGAATCAGATATAATGGGCTAGATCTTAGGCGCCGAAAACATTGCACCGGCAGTCTGCGTTCTGTGGTCGAGTTCTGCATTCAGCGTTCACAGTTGCCCACACAGCGAGCGGTCTAGAAATCTGGAGTTCAGTACATTTGTCTCGCACTAATTCAATAAACTTTTCAATTTCGAGGGACATCGTGACCGCGTTTGAAAAAAAAATGGAACTCTGACAGAACGTGCGTTCTCTTTGACCGCCGCAGTCTGACTCCTTTTGTGTGAGTACGATTCTAAGACACCGCATCCATCACAGTGAACGCGGAACGCAGAACTCGGAACTCTGACCGCTGACCGCCCGCAGTGTGGCCGGCGCCTTAAGTTGTAATCTAAGCGAATAAGATGTGAAAATGTTCTTGTGTGTGATATTAGTCACACAAACCGACAATAAGAGCATTGCACGAATGGCGTAGTGGCTTAAGTAGCCGTAACGCCACTAGCACAGCGCCGAATGTCGTGGGTTCAAATCCCACACGGAACAAAACTTTGTGTGATCCACAAATGGTTGTTCCGACTCTGGTCATTCTTCGTGTCCGTTGTTTGAATATTTATAAAGTTCCTCGCGATACAGTAATTATTCTGATTGTGGAAGTTGCCTTTTTATAAAGATAAAAAGAAATACATACGTATCTCATACATACTAACATAATTATGTTCACTAATTCGTCTACGTAAACTACGATTTTCCCGCGATATTATTACGGGGCTTACTAATTACTAGATATCTCTCCGAGTCCACTATACGGAATCAGGCAAAATGGGTTATATTTTAAGTTGTAATGTAGGGCTCGCACTCTCGACGACGCTAACGTGGATCACCTGAAGGCAGCGTTCAACCAAGCCACAAAGGTCTGCAAGAGATCTTAAGAGCGGATGCCCAGCGCGTCGCACGGTTCGGCCAGGAACTCATGGCGCATCCTACGGGCAGCCGTAGCTATTGGCGCCTGGCCAAAGCCGTGCAGTCCAACTTCTGCCAGACCTTGCTGCCCCCTCTGAGGTATCCGAATGGATCACTGGCTCATCGGCCGCAGGAGAAAGCAGATCTGCTTGCAAATCTCTTTGCGGCCAACTCCCGAATCGATGACTGCGGTTCGCAGCCGCCTAACATTGCCAACTGCGGCTACACCATGCCTGATATATGTATCAGGCAACGAACCGTTCGTGCGATACTGCAGTCTCTCGATGTTCGGAAAGCCAGTGGACCTGACGGTATCCCAGCTGTGGTCCTTAAAAAATGTGCAGCGGAGTTGTCTCCCACGCTTACGCGCCTATACTGGACGTCTTACGCCGCAGGCATTGTGCCTGAGGCTTGGAAGGAGGCGAACGTTCAACTGATTCCCAAAAAGGGGGTCCGTTCCGAGCCAAGCAACTATCGACCCATAGCTATCACCTCGGTGCTCTCCAAGGTGTTCGAGCGGATTATAAACACCCAAATTGTCCGCTACCTGGAGGATCAATCGTTGATCAATGATCGCCAATACGGCTTCCGGTCTAAACGATCAACGGGTGATCTTCTAGCGTTCGTCACGCACCTCTGGGGTGAGGCTATGGACAAGCACGGCGAGTCTTTGGCTATCAGCCTTGACATAGCCAAAGCTTTCGACAGAGTCTGGCACCGGTCTCTTCTTTCCAAGCTTCCGGCCTATGGCTTGCCCCCTCAACTGTGCATTTGGATTGCAAGTTTCCTGTAGAAGCGTCGTATTCGGGTCCTTTGCGACGGTCGCGCTTCCAAATTTATGCAGGTCAATGCAGGAGTGCTTCAGGGGTCTGTCTTATCCCCTACGCTCTTTCTTCTGCATATCAATGATATGTTGAATCTCGGCAACATACATTGTTATGCGGACGACAGTACCGTGCATGGGCGATATCTCGGACATCCTGGGGCCAAACAGGCTGAGGTTGAGGGGAAAAGGCAGAATCTTGTCGTTGAACTTGACCAGACCTTGGACCGCATCTATGAATGGGGTGCCAAGAACTTGGTGGAGTTCAACGCCAAGAAGACCCAGGCATGCGCGTTCTCAACAAAAAAGTCTCCGTTCCTTCCCCTCCCTTCTCTGAAGAACACTCCACTGGTGATACGTGACAGCTTAGGCATGGATCTTTGGCGCTCCCTTAATCAGAAAACCTACATCGAGAGCGTCATTAAGCAAGCTTCGCGAAAACTCGGAGTTCTGAACAGGGTGAGGCGGTTCTTCACGCCTGGGCAACTGTGCCTATTGTATAAGGCACAAGTGCGCCCTTGCGTGGAGTACTGTTCTCATCTTTGGGATGGCTCCGCGCAGTACTTGCTGGACGCTCTCGACCGGTTACAGCGGCGGGCTGTCCGTATCATCGGAGATCCAGAGGTCACGAGTTCACTGGAACCTCTGCAACTCCGTATGGACATTACCTCATTGGCATGTTTCTACAGAATATACCACGGGGAGTGCTCTGAAGAGTTATTCCACCTTATCCCGCCCTCCCCTTTCCTATCCAGAACAACGCGTGCTGGGCTCAGATGCCATCCTTACACGGTAGTGTCGATTAGAGCGCGTACCAAAAAGTTTGGGTCCTCATACCTCTGCCGAACGACCAAGGCATGGAATTCTCTGCCAAGGCACGTGTTTCCTTCTTCCTTCAATCCTGGATCCTTTAAGCGGGGCGTGAAAAAGCATCTTCTCAGGCCGTCAAAGTAGAGACCTCAACATCGCCTCGGCTGCTGTGGGGGCGGTGTGGAGGCCACTGCTCTTTAGACCACACGACTGCTTACCATCAGGTGGAGTGTGGTCATTTTGACGAGCAAAATAAAAAAAAGTAAATAAAGTGTGATAGTTAAATCATTATTATTATTTTTTTTTTTTTTTGATTTTGGAACAAACAACATAGTCAGAGAAGCGGACAAGAAGAAGATAAGAACCAAGAAAATACTTGTAAAATTATAAGTTTGGCCACATGGTTATGATTACAGGACTTAGTATGGATAGTCTAGTATAAATTTGTTTAATCAAAGTTAATAAATACCCTGTAGAAACAGTAAATATAAATATGAATTTCAGCTGCGACTATGATCTTAATTTCAATGATTTAAACGATGACATGTTTATCCACTGCTGGTTTTATCTTGGCATGGTTTTGCTTTTTTTATCCTGAATAGTGAAACCATGCGTGCAAAGCCTCAGGCTAAAGCGAGTCCGATGCGATTGGATTATCGTCTGTCCCGTTTTTGCAGACCCTATTAATTTATTATTAAATTGATAAAAATGTTCTTGCTTTACCTATAATCCTTTATTTTTTTTACTATCAAAGTGTGAAACAAGCATGGTAAATATATAAATACTTATAATACAGGCCTGTATATGAACTGTCTCATTGCTGATTCTTCTCAGTGTGAGAAGGACATGGTAAGCCTTATGGTATACAATAAAAATAGTCAATAAAGTTTTACAAAACTATAAAAACACTCGTGCCTTACCAATCCCTGAAAAAATCAATCAGTTTCGATGTCAACGCAAATGTCTAAGATTTGTCCCTTGCTGACAACAACAACGTCATTTCCTTTTAGACGAAGTTACTTTCGACTTCAGACCAACAGACTGCAATGCAGAGGGTCTCGGGTTCGAACCCACGTCGCGCACCTCTGACTTTCGTAAGTTATGACTTTTCGAAATTATGTGCGTATTGATTGACAATTATCGCCTGCTTCGTGCCTCGGAGAGCACGTTAAGCCGTTGGTCCCGGCTGTCATGAACATCTATGGCAGTCGTGATTGGCAGAGTGTCGACACAAAAGATCCCACTGGGTCGAACTGTCGCCGGTCTGCACTGACTGGCCCTCACATAAAATAAGATAAGATACTTTCGACTTCAAGGCAGGAGATTTAGTCTTTTTTAGTTTCAAAGAGAAAACCACGCTATAAATAATTCCTGTCTCTTTACAAACTTTCAAACAACGGACACAAAGAACGACCAGACTCGGAACAACCATTTGTGGTTCACACAAAGTTTTGTCTCGCCTGGGATTCGAACCCACAACACTCGGCGCAGTGGCAGTGGCGAGGCGACCACCTAAACCACTACGTCATATGTACAATCAATTTGACAAATTACCAAGAACCTGTTTTAACCTGCCATTTTGTTATATTTCACAGCTTAACTAATAACCGATTTTAATCAAATTTAGTACAGGGATACCTCAAAGCCTATGAAAGCCCGTGGTCTACTTAACAAAGCGCGAAATAAGTTATAAGCTAGTTCATTTTACACAGGTAACTGTTACTGTTAATTAAGTTGCTTGCTGCTTTGAATCCTATAATTCGTTTCTTGATTAAGTTTCATACAAACACTGATATGTTGAAATTGCTCTTATTGTTATCCCATTTTACGAGATTTGAAGCAATATTTACGATAATAGTTGGGCTTTCATAGAATTAGTGGTAGTTGTAGATAATACATAGCCGAGATAATTAAGGGTTTTACAAAACTACCTGGAATATGGCTCACAATATGTTTTATGATCTATTGAATTCGCGTAAATATAGATACTCGTAATTTTCATAACACAGTTTGTATTTACTCTGTAATTAACAATTGTACTTTTGATCACAACGGTAATAAGTCATAGACATATTGTATAGTTGTTTTTCATAGGGCACAGTAGAATATTTACACCATTTCTTTTATTCTAATTTTTTTTAAATGACGATTCGATGCAAAAATTCATCTTATCTAAAAATATGTTTGTGAATATCGCGAGGATATTCACAACCATTTTTTTATATTTTTTTATATTACTGTGGTGGCAAACAAAAACCTGATAGTAAGTGGTCACCGTAGCCTACAGACGCCTGCGACATCAGAGACATCACTTGCGCGTTGCCGACCCTTTAGGAAAGGAAGTGGGAAGGAGAAGGAGCGGGATGGGGGTGATTGGGCCTCCGACACTCTCACTCACCGAACGAAACACAACAGTAAGAATACTGCTATTTCACGTCGATATTCTGTGAGAGGGTAACCCCGGTCGAGTCGGCCCATTCATGCTGAAATATATACAACGACTTCTACGAATTGTTGATAGCAGTGTTTTCACGCATGTAAGACACTTATAATAACATTATATAACATTGAAAAAGAGCCATGTGGACGTAAATTTCAATGGTCATCAAATTTGCAATGAGATTGAGTAGAAAGTATTGAATAAGAGATTATATACTGAGTCCTGCTGTGTCTAATTTGTTTTAGTTTTCGTAACCCCTACATAATAGTCTAAGCAAATGAGCTTGTACGTAATTAGCACCATCTAATATATTCAGGACAGGACTATAAAACTTATAATTCCCGTTATTGGTTTTCATTTATGAAGGAATGGTCTACATAGATTTTGCTATCTCTTTATTGATGCAAACAGTAGCGTAACATTGTCGCGTGTGCCAGAATATGATATCGCAGGCAACAGGTAGGTGTTGTATTTTTGTTTTTAAATTATACCACATTGTTCTAATGTAGTATAATTATTTAAATTTTTAATTAAATTATAATTTAAAAATGTTTCAATTTTCTCTTTTTCTTACACTTTCTGTTTTTGGAGTAAATATTTACCAAAAATTACTAAGCCCAAAAATGAAAGAGTACTACTTTACACGTACCTACATGTAATTTTATAACGAAAAGATTTAACCCATAGGTACTTTTAGATACATGCGTTTTAAAACTTTGTTCCATTTTTCACAGAAAGCGTATTACCATGAAATGCAGATAAAAACGAATTGTTTCCCATCTGTCAACATACAAAAATATAGAATCCCGTTCCATTGAGATTGATTTAAAAAATGTGGTTTATGTAAATATTGCTGCAGTATTTTTTTCTATTTTTATAACTAAACAGTCTCGAAGAAAATTCTACATGGATCGACTCCCGTGACATCGCTTGGCACTACGTAGAGAATTTTAGTCACCTGCGGTCGACGAAATTACTCTTCTCTACGCGCGTGGTTTCTGCAAAATTTACCTCTTAGTAGATGTCAGTATCGATCCCTGTAAGTGCACTCACAGACTAAACCTTATTAAATATATTAATTTATCACGCCATATATCCCACGTCTTTTTTATCCTCTCGTTCAGTTAACAGCTTATTTTAGTAACTTTGACTATAATGATGGCACAATGGTTTAAATAGTCATCACTGTAACGCGCCGATTATTGTGGGTTTGATTCCGATACCTACAAAAGTTTGTGAGATTTACATTATAATTGCTCCCAGTCTATTAAAAACTTTTCTGAAAGTTCTACGCTGTCAACACGGAAGACAAAATGTCTGGAATCTCCTATGGAGTTTCCGTAAACCTTCTCACCGTATTAACACAAGACAAAATAATTTTGCTGCAATTTTTTAGAAGGATATTACTGCCCGAATAAGATTACATGAGGTTTGTAAAACATTTCGCTTTTATCAGTTAACTTTTTGAGAAAAATGTTTGAATTACAACAGTAGTACACGCAACAGGTTTTTTGCAGTTTTTTGATGGTTTTTAATGACACCGGCAGTTTAGTTAAGCTAAGTGCGAAGCGCTAGTTCAGTGAGCAGCCCAGCTTTCAAACGACGTTCAATTTGCAGACCATTTCTAACGGCCCCGTCCGGTCGGACCGGTGCCATTTTCAAATCATACAGATAGGCATTTGTTATTGTTTCAGTTTTACGTAATTAGACTTGAAATTGAAAATAGAACAAATGTTCGAAAGTACAATACCATATTCGTTAAAAAAATATTATTCAGTTTGATTCAGATCGACGCAATTGAATAAAATCTTAAGTAATAGAAGATTAATTATAATAATCGATGTTTACCAGCCCCGGGCAGATAGATAGAAAGTCGTAAGATAACCTTCTTTATGGTGGCTTGTAAGCGTACCTTATGGTGAGCGGTTACCATAAGCTTATGTGGTAAATGTCTCTTGCACGTTCATGACTCTATACAAAATGGATTAAAGATTGGATATGGCTTAAAAGTTTAAACGGTCGCCTCATGTAAGCCATAAATAGTTATATCAAGCCTGCATATTCTTTGTGTCCGTGTTTTGATTGTTTTTAATCTCCTGCAAAACAAAATTTTAATCCAAAGTGGCAGCTAATTTAAAAAGAAAAGATGGTTTGAAAGAAATCCTGAACGACGAACACCAAAACACAACGTAAAATAAACCTCGATTAAAAGCCATAAAAACACACCTTCCTATCTCTAAAGTTTAGTGATCTCATTTTATTACTACTAATTTTCTACAGCTGTATAAAATAAGTATAGTAAGAGTACCTATATAGTAGTTGAATACAGCTGACATTAAAAATTCAGTTCACATCATCACACGGTATTACTATCGATCTCCATTAACGCCGTGTAGCAATAGCCCCATGTGAATAAACAGTTCGAGCGCTAAACCGTTTAAGTTCATTATCCAGGCTCCGAATAGCTGCGGAGTAGTTCATTGTGCTTTAACACGTAACAAAACCAATTATCTGGTACGCTTAAAAGACCATATCTTCCATTTTTAATAATGTTATTTCATTATGTTATATTATACATTATTCATTACATTAATTAATGTAATACATATAAACAAACGTATTAACAAAGACAAAGTAATAATAAAAAAATAATAATTTTATTTACAAAAATGGTTAAGGAGTCTGTCGTTGAATTCGTCAGCATCGCTGTCTACCGGTAACGTGCCCAGAAGACTGGCAGCATTGCCAAGTTCATTAGCAATACTGATTTTTTGGGCGAACAAAAGACCAGCTTTCTAAACACGCGAAGCATCGATCAGACGTTTTGCGACCTCTCTGTGTAAAATACGAGCGCTCGGACCCCATGAGCCTAAGGTTTCCACCCCAAACAGTTCAAACATGACTAAATTTCAATATTTGCGCCGTTTGAGGGTTTCCGCAGTTACAGTAGCAGCGCCAGCAAAAATAGTAGATATTGATGTTCTTTCAATATATGTACCTAACTACCTAGCGTATTTTCTTTTGACATGTTTTTACTTACCACTAAATATAGCATATAAATATTGAGATGTCGAACGAAAAATATGCAAGAGCATTGAACTCTTCCTAAATAGCTGGTCCGCATCTGATGATTTTTCTGTGTTTGAGTGTCTACCTGTTTGTTTGCTGTGAATGGTTTTTTAAGGCAGAGCGAAATCTATCGAGTTCGCTAGTCTTTATATAATTATAGTATAAGTATTATGTACGTGTATACGTGTATTATGTACGTGTGGGTGTCACGTCACAACTCCTCCTAAATGGCTGGGTTGATTATGATGAAATTGTTTTTTTTTTGTGCTTGAGCAGGTTGCCTGGTTTGTTTAGATTAACAATTTGACCTGGTAGGCAGAGCCACAATTCTAGGATCTTTTTATACATTTTGAGCTAACATTCGGGCAGAATAATAATAATAATAATATTCTACCACATACACACAACACCATCTAGCCCAAACTAAGCAGAGCTTGTACTATGGGTTCTAGACAATGGATAAACATACATATATACTTTTTTTTTTGTAAATACATACATATTATACATAGAAACACCCAGACCAAGACAAACATCCATGTTATAATGTTGGTTGGGTCAGCTAGTTTAATAGTAGGTACCTATAATATGACATCCCTTTATTCAAACGTTAACTCACTCACGGGTGGAAAATTGACTACGATCATTATTGAATATTTGAGGAATAAATATATTCACATTTAAAAATAACTATATTTCTAAATGTTTATTGTTGATAACACTAAAGCTCATCAACAAAACAAATAAAAGAAAATCGGTTTACACAGAAGAGTAAATAGTACTGAATGTTTTGCCTATTCATATAAAGATTCAATATCCCTTTATTTAAATACGGTATCAAAATTATCACACTGGCGTGCAGAGTTGTTCACAAAGTACAAATTTTATTCCAGTAATTATCAAACCAGTAAACCAATTTTGCTTTAAAGACCATTCAATACAAAGCTATTGAATTATGTGATAAATAGAGCCTCGCTGATTTCAGCATGAATGGGCCGGCTCGACCGGGGAAGGACTACCCCTCACAGAATATCGACGTTAAATAGCAGTATTCCTACTGTTGTGTTTCGTTCGGTGAGTGAGAGTGCCAGAGGCCGAATCACCCTCGTTCCTCCTTCCCGCTTCTTCTCCTTCCCACTTCATTTTTCCTTTCCTAAAAAGTCGGCAACGCACAAGTGATGCCTCTAGTGTTGCAGGCGTCCATAGGCTACGGTGACCACTTACCATCAGGTATGCTTGATTGCCACCTAGGTTGAATAAAAAAAATGTAATTACGAACTTACTTCGACTGCCTCACTGAACACTTGCGTAAGTTTGTGCTTATGTTTATAAGCGGTCCTGTGGGCCAATTCTCGTAATGGAAACTGTTCTAAATAAAGTTACGGTCAAAACTACTTACATAGGTTACATATAAATTATATTTCAGTTCACATTCGAAGTTAATTACTTCGAATGTGAACTGAAATATAATTTATGTTTATATTTGAAGTTAATTTTATATAGAAGAATACCATTTGTAAAATATTTACAACTCTGAGACTATATTGGAAATTTACTTATAACGAGAATTGGGCCTTTGATTTTGAGTCCCAGTTCCAGCAAAATGTTATTGGCCTTTTCTGTTTGCAAATTCTTGGGAGCAACACAGAGTAAGACAATGTTCTATTAGGATAAGTTACATAAGTCTATCCAGGCGATTGTGATTTAAAAATGTATAATGTTCAGAAATATAATTTATTGTTTACTAGTTTTCACCCGCGGCTTCGCTCGCGTAAATGTAGGTTAGGTTAGGTTTGCAACAGTTCTTTTTTCTGGATGAAAGGTACCCTATGTTCTATTCTGTACCCCTGACAACGTGTATGCACAATTTCATGTTGATCGGTTGAGTAGTTAAGGCGTGAAAGCGTAACAAACAAACAAACTCATTTTCGCATTTATAATATTAGTAAGGATTTACTTGTAACAGTATAAGTATCTAGCTATTTATAATATAAATATACAGTAGTCTTGTAGAAAACCATTGGACTGCCACGCAGAGTTCTCGACTTCGATCCCAAGGCGCGGTCTCTAACTTTTCGAAGTTATGTGCGCATTAAAATAATTAATTATCGCTCGCTTTAACGTTGAAGGAAAACATCGTGAGGAAACCTGCATGTCTGAGAGCTCTCCAAAATGTTCTCGAAGATATGTGAAGTCTGCCAACCCGCACTGGGTCAGCTTGGTGGACTAACCCTTCTCACACTAAGAAGAGGCCCGTGCCCAGCCTCTACTTAAGAACAGTTTAGTTTAATCAAAGCTGATATTATTATATATTATACAATTAATCAGAACACAAATACACTAGGTGATGAAACAGTATACATATACTCAATCACATGTATAACTAATAAACGCATACACACAGACACATATGTATAAATATCAAGAAGATCAGACTCAATAAAGTAATAAACCACTACAGTAACAAGTGATTAAATCAAAATTTAATGAAAAACAGACATTTGTTCAAACTGTTCAAAGAGCCGCTTTGTTTACGACCTTGCTTGCCAATCATTATCTGTTCATCACTCGAAAGAATTAGTACCTATCTACTCAGGGCATTAAGAGCCGGGCTCTCAAACGTGTCCGTTCATAAGAATTGGGTTGAAGGTTACTGAAATATTCCATTTCGTATTATACGCTGTTACAATAACTGGCTAAGTTTATGCTCCAAGAGCAGCGATAGCTCAGTGGGGAGACCAACAGCCTGCAATGCACAGGGTCTCGAGTTCGAACCCACGTCGCGCACCTCTGACTTTCGGAAGTTACATGACTTTTCGAAATTATGTGCGTATTGATTGACAATTATCGCCTGCTCCGTGCCTCGGAGAGCACGTTAAGCCGTCGGTCCCGGCTACCATGAACATCTATGGCAGTCGTTATTGGGAAAGTGTCGACACAAAAGATCCCACTGGGTCGAAGTGTCGCCGGTCTGCACTGACTGGCCCCCACTTAAGATAAGATAAGATAAAATAAGTTTATGCTCCAGTTCCTTAAAACCCGGTTTAAAACTTAAGACTCATAACCTCAACTCCCTAGATTTTAGGGAGAGACGGTTCAGCACATGAAACAACAGCATATTTGCTTACTTTCTTGTGTACCTGTGAACGACAATTCTTTTTTCATAAGAAGACAACTCTGCTCTAACAATAAATCGAACGACCAAGGCATGGAATTCTCTGCCAAGGCACGTGTTTCTTTCTTCCTTCAATCCTGGGTCCTTTAAGCGGGGCGTGAAAAAGCACCTTCATAGGCCGTCAAAGTAGAGACCTCAACATCGTCTCGGCTGCTATGAGGGCGGTGTGGAGGCCACTGCTCTTAGACCACACGACTGCTTACCATCAGGTGGAGTGTGGCCATTTTGACGAGCAAAATAAAAAAAAAATTTTTAAAAAATCCTGTGTCGCTGGCGGCTGAACAACGAACACAAAGAACACCCAGACACGGAGCAACCATTTGTGGATCACACAATTTTTTGTCCGGGTAGGGATCGAACCTACACTTGGCGCAGTGGTAATAGCGAGGCGACCACTTAAACCACTACGTCATCTTCATCCCTGCAGTCAATACATAAAAGTTGTTATCAACTCTTTCAGCGTAAGCATAATGTGCTGTAGACTGCCTCGCGACTCGTTGACTGGCGCAGCGGTAGTGAATGCGACTGCTGTGCATGAGGTCTCGGGTTCGAATCCTGGGTCGGGCCAACAAAAAGTTATTAGGTTTTTCAGTTAATAAATCTCAATAGCAGCCCGGATTTAGGAAGTTGGCGGTGTAAGTCACCCCCGTGCCTCGGCAAACACGTAAAGCCGTTGGTCCTGCGCCTGATCTCTCTCCGATCGTGTCGGATTACCGTCCCATCGGATCATGAGAGTTAGGGAATAGAGAGTGCACTTGTGTTTGCGCACACACTTGTGTAATATCGCCATCGTCGTTGGCCAGTCACCGTTAAGACTGGCCGCCGTGGCCAAAACCGGTCTGGAGGATATTATTATTAATGTGCTGTACGCTGAAAGAATGCGAGGATGTTATCCTTGGCCTCCACGTCCATTGTTTGATATAAGCATAAAGCAAAGATAGACAACACAGGACAGCTATCTTCTAAAAATTATGCACTTGGTAAAAGATACCCAAAATCTTACATCTGAATAACATAGAAGAATATTTTGTTGCTTTTCGTAAAGGACACATTTTACATAGGAGTACCTATGATGCCTACATAGAACTCGGATACTATTGATCAGCTCAATTACATATAAGACTATCATTTCCCGAAATGGATCTCACACCGCAATTAGACCCACGATGTTTTTGAATGAATGAATGAATGAATTATTTATTTGCAGAACATGGGTACATAAAGTTCTTAGTTACATTACGTATTGTCCTTGCCACATTTAGCCAATTTCGGCATGCAAATATTATGTTTATCATGCATAAAGTTTAACACATTATCACTGTAGTCAGAAACATTAAATATTTACAGATACTTGTAATACAATTTATGTGACATGTTTTACAATATTTTTATACTACATGCTGTACAATATTTACCCTACTGAAACTAACTTTTAAGTAACTTGTTCTTCAAGAAGGTTCCTTATAAAACGCACTCCACTTAAACATGTACTTGTCTGAATCAACTACAAGAATATTTAGCCCGCACCTTCTGTAGTCTAGAAACTTGGGTATACAGCATCGTGAACGAGCCTTTAACCAAAGTTCCACAGTTAAACTAGCTGGTAAGGTCACCGCTCTTTGTAGCCCCTTATCGTAGGAGATCCCTAAGTAAATATTTTAGTGTCGTCTCCAGCCTCGTAGGATAAGAATAGACTATCCCATCGTACCCCGAGGGCCTCGTAAAAGGTGTCTGAGCGATTATATCGGATGGACACGCTTCAATGTCCATCTAAGTTGTGCTTGAATTGAATACCAAATAACAGTTCGGTGCTATATATCCAGAATTCGATAATTATAAATAGTCTTCCTTGATCGTGGTTTGAATTTTATGAGAGATATTAAACTTGGCTATAAATACCTATCGTACGGCATTTGGCCTCTACGAGTCAGTTACAATTCTTAGATGCATGTGTGCAATGTTGATATTCACTGTAACTGGGTTTATGTATATTATATAATAGTCAAAAATTGGTTAACAGGCTGACAAATGTATATCAACTGCTGTGATTGGCTGTCTGAATAGGGTAATAGCCTGTGTACGATTTGTAGAATATTTTATACACAAGAGCATATAAATAGCAATCAAAAGAAATGTTTTTGTGCAAGCAGTATCTTAATTGGGTGCAAAATAAGGCAGGTAAAAATAAATAATTTATATTTTTAATAAAACTGGTAATAATAACAAGTGGGGCTGTAGATTTCGAGCGAGATATCGTGCTATCTTCCCCGGAAACCTGCGTTTAAATAGCGGTTACGTTATAGTTTGTATAATATTTGGGCATCCTTTTTCTATCTTTTGATAACTACCCCGGACTAACAGATTTGAAACGCTTTTGTTATTTATTTTTTAATAGATAGATACTTATACAAAAAAATATGTGATATTTATAAAATAATTAAAAATAATGCCATCTTTCCTACTAACAACAGCTAATCTAATCATTTAACATAAGTTTAATTTAGATACGTCGACCATTCCTTTTAACCGTTAGAGAAAACCAGGTGTAACTATAATTATTTGAAATATTATTTTATCGTTGGTATCCTAATCCTAACTAATATTATAAAAGTTTATTTGTTACCTTTTCACGCCTAAACCACTGAACCGATCATCCTGAAGTTTTGCATATACGTTGTCAAGTGTACAGAAACGACGATAGGCTACCATTCATCCCAAAAAAAATTACTGTTTGCGAGGAAAACAACAATAACGTTCTTGTGATAATAGATGGCGCCACGTGTCTTTCGAATCATGATTGAATTATATTATTACAAGCAGAGTACAACCCGAATTGATTGTCAAATTCTAAATTATTAAATTAACGCGAGTGAAGCCGCGGGCAAAAGCTAGTATAATATAAAGACAAATACATTCAGTTGTTATGTTGCGGTCATTATTTTTTTTATTACTCTCCCGCATAATTAATGTCTCCTGTCGCCGGGGACTTTACAAACATTCAAACAATGGACACAAACAACATGCAGACTTGGAACAACCATTTGTGGATTACACAAATTTTTGTCCCGTGTAGGATTCGAACCCACAACACTCGGCGCAATGGCAGAGGCGAGACAACCACTACGCCATCCGTGCAAAACAACAATATAATAAACAATATACTTAGAGAACTGGTTATTAAAATCTACTTCCCATCCTACTGCTTTGCATGTACTGGTTTGATTATTAATAATGGAACCTGGACAGGATTTCTTAATAAAATAAAAACAGTACAATCATGGAGACAAGAACTTTGCCCAATAATAATAATAATATCTTTCAGACCGATTTCGGCCACGGCGGCCAGTCTTAATGGAGACTAAGCAAACTACGCAGGAGATATTATAGTGCACAAGTGTGTGCGCAAACACAAGTGCACTCTCCGTTCCCTAACTCTCATCGATGGGACGGTAATACGACACGACCGGAGAGACATCAGACGTAGGGCCAACGGCTTTACGTGCTTTCCGAGGCACGGGGGTGTCTTACACCGCCAACTTCCTAACTCCGGGCTCTATTGAGATTTCTTAACTGAAAAACACAATAACTGTCTGTTGGCCCGACCCGGGATTTGAATCCGAGACCTCATGCACAGCAGTCGCATTCACTACCGCTGCGCCACGGAGTTTATTATACGGTTTTAGATTCACGCTATTACCTACGTGAGACCTAAAAGCATAGCTGGTAAATAGCCATTAGGCTATGTACGTATGTAATAAAATGCCGGCGTTAAAACCGTATCTATTAAAAACTACCCGTGAAGTAAATAAATAATGGCTTGCTGCTAATGGACGCAGGGGCTACCAATGATGGGCCGCAAATATTTTGTACGGAGATAACAGTTTATACGAAGAGAGGGTGTAATACCATAAGTATAATGAATATAGTTTCTTATTAATTTAATACATCTCTGCCTTCACACAGATACATACATGGATGGTTTATGTAATTTATTTATTTAATAAGAATCTCCGACAAAGAATAGATATATTTATACAAAATTGCACAAACATATGAATATAAGTTTATAGATATATTTGGCCAGTCGACAATTTCAGGGTTATCCATTATTTACGCCATACCCTGTATATTATGTACTAATAGAGACTTACGAACGGTTCGACACAAATATGTATTTGTTTTAATACAAACTCCGTTTATTAAACTACTGCGCATTCTGTGTAAGTGTTTATCGTGTAATGACTTCTCACTTTTCTAGACACACCTAAGCATAACAACGATTATTCCGTTTTAAATTAAGTAAATAATTACACAACGGGTTGCGTGAATATTATCTAAGTAGTTCAAATACGAGTAGGGTTGCCAACTGTATTTTATGAAAAAGTATCTTATCTTAAGTCATTTTAGATTTGTTATTATTTCATTCACTTAGTTTTATTTAAAATAACGTTATTTGCAAAGAAAACCTATACTAACTCATTTGGTATTTGCAATATAAGCACGTTATACACTGTCAGTTTGACCATGTAGAAACGTATTGAAAAAAGCATTGGGTCTAGATACCGGCGTCCGTAGCTATATGCCGATGGAAGAATTAAATAATATTAAGGGTATCAGAAGTACGTACATATCTCTCATAATCTTACGCCTATTTCCCCAAAGTGGTAAGCAGAGTCCCAAGTCCAGTCGCACGTAATAAAGGACTAGCCTATTCTGCCACGTATATTTCTAGTCTGTTTCAGAGAATTTCTTGACAGAGGAAGCCTACAATGCTTCGTCCAACCCGCGAAAAGAACTCGAGATCTCACAACACAGATCGAGATGCACAACAGTCACATTCACTATAGCTAGTGTTACCAGCATTTAGTTAATTACCGCATTGAACTAAATGTTGACAACCCTAAATGACAGCACCAACTGGTTTTGTTAATGAATTTGTTTGACCTTTGCGCCGACAGTCTTGCGTTGACAGTCACGCAACTATACTAGTTAATGTTTATTATGTTAATTGCGTTTGTGACATGACAAAGCTGTTATTGATGCCAAATATTCGTAGTTTACGAGTTCATATAAGTGTT
The DNA here is from genome assembly GCA_963564715.1 of Catocala sponsa. Taxonomy (NCBI): domain Eukaryota; kingdom Metazoa; phylum Arthropoda; class Insecta; order Lepidoptera; family Erebidae; genus Catocala; species Catocala sponsa. The sequence goes on from OY751337.1 coordinate 8,395,052, forward strand.
AGAACTATTCAAAAACAAAAAATCAAAATAACTTTATTTTTTTTAAGTGACAAAGTAACACATACTAACGTCAAAGTTACTCTAAGTAAGTTATACTACCATTTGACATTTACCTGTAGCCGCGTTCAACAAAGAAAGAACATAGTTACTTCGACGTGTATTTGCCGCACTTAACCTTAAAATTGGACCATTGTCAGTAAGTGACCGACGCGAAGAATTGTGAAGCTACTCGTAGTACCTCAGCTACGTCCAGAAAGATAATAGAGAGCCGATATTGAGTAGTACTTCCTTCGTCATTCTTTTTCCTCATCATCTCAACCGAAAGCTGTCCACTGTTGGACGTAGGCGTCCAGACAACAATAGTGGGTAAAAGTATACAGATTGACTTATAGTAAACGGTTACCAATGGCTACTTGCAATATCATGAGTAGCACTCACGCCTTATGGTCTATACAGGAGGAAACGGAATTAAACGTGGGATGAAAGGAAAGGAATTGAAGAGTTAGAAAAGAAAAGAATTGAAGAGTTAGTGAGATAGTTTTCTGAGTAAGCCGGTTCATCATTTATTAAAAATAATAATTATATCAGTCCTGTATGAACCTGTTCCACTGCTGTGCACCAGCCCCTTCTCGGTGTGAAAAGGGCCAGGCTATAGTCCACCACGCTGGCCCAGTGCGGATAGGCAGACTTCACACATCTTGAGGAAACTTACCTAAGATTTCCTCACGTTGTTATCCTTCAACCGTTAAAGCAAGCGATAATTAACTAATTAAAACGCACATAGCTTCGAACAGTTAGAGATGTGCGCCTTGGAATCGAACTCGAGAACTCTGCGTGGCAGTCCGATGGTTTCTACTAGGCTATTGTATATTTATATTATAAACTAGCTGTTACCTGCGACTTCGTCCGCGTAGATTTTAACTAAAAAGTGTTTGTCGCCGCGGAACCCTATTTTTTTTCTAAAATCAAAGTAGCCTATGTTACTCTTTATAACATCAGCTATCTGCCAGTGAAAGACCCGTCAAAATCGGTTCAGCCGTTTCGGAGATTAGCCGGAACAAACAGACAGACAGACAGACAAAAATTTTAAAAGTAGGTATTTTCGTATATGTATCTTATATACTTTCATATGCATTAGATAAAAAGCTGTTATTTTGACATTACAAACAGACACTTCAATTTTATTTATTTGTATAGATGTATAGATAGCTAGATACTTATACTGTTACCAGTAAATAAACAATAAATTATATTTCTAAACATTATACCTTTTTAAATCAAAATCGACTGGATAGACTTATGTAACTTGTCCTAATAGAACATTGCGTGGCAGGTCATCAGTCTCGCACTAGGCTAACGCTGCTTTTGTCACTAGCCAGATTTTTCACGCAATAATTACCGTAGATGACACTAAAGATTTTCTGACAGAATAAACAGAGACGATAATTTTTTTGATTGTGATTGTTTTAAACTGCGTGTGAATAAAGACCAGTCCAGTCATTATAGACCAGTCCAGTCATTATAGACTCAAATAGACCAGTGAAGCAATCACAAGCCACAAAATCAGGGTGCTTTTATTAATTGAAATCTGAAAATTATCTCACATTACCCAAATATTTTATTGGTATTTATACGGTTCATTGCTTCTTCTATAAATAACCGACGGACACGTCATGGCAATGATTGGTACCATAAATAAAATTTCATGTTTATGATTTTATTTTTTTTAATAGCCAATGTAATGATTTTCATTCGCAATGAGTTTTTGTTGAACAGTTTTGTAGAACGACGGTTAACCGATAATATGCGAACATTGCCAAGAATGTTGAGTGACCTGCTAATTCGTTAAATTTTTATTCCATTTATCAGCCACGCGTCAGCACCACTACTGATGAGTCGCTGATGAAATTTGAACTCTTTTTTCGTTATAATATCATTGAACATACTCACTACCTCCTACCTACCGAACGATTTATTTTATTTACATTGCAATAATTCAATTCTATGTACACGATTGTTAATGTTTTCCAATAAAATTTCGCCATTTTTTAGGGTTCCGTATCTCAAAAGGAAAAAACGGAACCCTTATAGGATCACTTTGTTGTCCATCCGTCTGTCTTAAAACGATATACTCAGGTCTACAGTCTCTTGAAGCTGTGAAAAAATCAAACTTCTAAATTAACGTGAAAAATCAAACTTTTAAATTAACGTAAAATAAAGATACGGTCGTTTATGCCGCAAAAAACGAATATTTCGACACTCTCAAGGGAATCAAAATTTATAGGGTATTTTCCGTCGACCTCGAACTATGAAATTTGGCAAGTAATACCGTCTTATACTACAAGTATAGGGAAAATACTGAAAACTATACATTTGTAATTAAATCATAAAAAAACAGAGTCTTTTTATAATATGTACCTACAAATTTGTACGGTACCCTCGGTGGGCGAGTCCGACTCGCACTTTTCCGGTTTTTTAAGTAAAAACTTCTTTAGCGGCGTTGTGCACTTTTTTGTGATGGGTAAAAAATTTTAAACTCGCGTCAGGACACGTGACCTGATCGAAAATTCGTAAGACGGAGGGAGAATTGTCATGTTTGTGTAGGATAGCACAATAAATGAATATTGTATTTTACCACATAAATGATAGTACTTTTATACTGATAATTAAAGCAATTCGTGCAAAATTATTCCCTAACCATTTCAAAATATCAAAAATGCACAACGTTAATATTCAAGTTTTCACTTCTGCCGGCACCGCTCCCGGAGTGCAACCCGTTGATTTTTTTTATTCTTAAGAAGCTTCGGGTGGGCAATACTTTTACAGCAATGTTTTCAACTATCGTGTAGCCAGTTTAAAAACATTTGAATGCGTCATTCGTTCCAAACATAATAGTTCGGACAACCATATGCAAAATACTGACGTGTATTGTATAACATGACTGTTATAGCCAGCCAGTATACTGCAGCCACACATTGCGATAAAAATTATTACCGTTTAGATGTCGCTTTCGTAGTAGTACTTAGACCGCATGAAAATATGTCCAAAAGAGAGCTCATAATAATATATTACATAGAGATAAGGTTTCATTCCGAAAAGGGTACTGTTACTTTTTTTTTCGTGGGGGTATGCTTTGACGCATATGTCTTCGCGGGGCGACGGAGAGGTTATGTCGAGCTCACCGAGGAAAAGATACCCCGGTAATACCGACTAAACCTACCACGGTGTTCCTCGACATAACCTTCATTTACGCGAGCGAAGCCGCGGGAAAATCTAGAAATAGTATATTTATAATTCAGTTGTCGTGCTGTCGTGCTGGTAGAAAACTGTCCATATTTAAATGTAAAACTATATGATTTCAGTCTTCGACTTTAGTAACAAAGAAAATCAAACAATTGAACGGTTGAACAAATCTGGTGTTCAAAGCGATTTCGAAGTACAGACAGATTGTTTTTGAGCATACCGGTATTGCCGGTCGGCAGGTTTAACCGTGATATTAATCTGAAAGCCAACGTTCGGACTCCGGGGCCTAGACACAATGCTTTTTCTTTGTGTGTAGTTTCGGCTTATTGATGAGTTAAAACTACAATACAAAGACTGATTGCCTTTTCATACAATGCATTGAGCATTTTTAATAAGCATATTCGTACAAAATATTTGAATAGATTATAAGTATGTAAATCTAATAATAAAAATATTGTGTTAGGTTTTTATCGCGGTTTATTCGTAAAACACAATTTTCAGATAATTATACTATTTATATAAAGTAGTTTAATTTCAAAAAATTATTTTTAAGTATTGTCTTACGTCAACGCAAATTTTACATATTGAAATTAAAATAGTTTATACGGATTATATAGCGATTCATTCATCACCTTTTTACTTTTATTATATCACTAGATGTGCCCGCGGTTTCACCCGCGTTTATCGTTACTGCGCCGCCCCCGTAGCCATAACATCACGCTACGACCTAGCGTGATGTTATATAGCCTATATATCCAATATATATATATATATATTCTGTACTGTGAACTGTTCTGTGGGATATCACACAGAACAGTTAAAGGAGGTACCTCCTTTAACTGTTCTGTGATATATCCAATACTAAAACAATTTTTCAAAAGAATTTTTCGCGTTCAACCAAACAAACAAACAAACTCTTCAGCTTTATAATATTAGTATGGATTTATGATTATTTATGTTACGTATATTCTCTTAGAAATACGCGAATGCAATTATATTGAACTTAAAGTACTTTATACGGATTATGTCGCGATTTAAGTAAATTTATACTTTTATATGTTTGAATTTTATATTAAATCTTTTTATGATTTATGTTTACATTACTCCCTACTTCAGTTGCCTTTCAAGTCATGGTCGCGAGGACGCTTAGCGGCATCAGTAGTCGTTATCTTTATTTCAGGATTTCAGGATCTTGCACAATTTGTAAAGTAAGTACTGGGTGTACTTACAAAAATCTTTCCAATTCTATTACAGTTCTATTACATCAATTGAAGAGTAAAATACTTCCATTCCATTCTTCCTTATTTGTAATACTTACCTTGAAATTAATAGGTATTAATGAGAATACATGAATTCCATGCTTGAATTGAATACCCAATTATAATGACATTTGATACATTTGCAGAGTATAGCAGCTAATCATTGAAAGGATAATAATGAAATGGAACTACATTACTTTCCCGGGTCGGGCAATGTTGTTGTGGTTTTCTATCAATAAATTTTCAATAGCACGGTGTTTGCAACTATGCTCGTCGCGGCAATAGGTAGGCTTAGTTGGTAGGTTATAGTAGGCGAAATGTAGGCTTTGTGCACCTCTGCTTCGGGTTAAAGGCATTGGACTCTATATGTATGTAATTTTGTAAGGATGTTTTATGTTAAGTACACAATCATGCGTAAGCATTAGAACGGATTATAATGATACTGTTACAGCCAGTGCCATCTATCGGCACTGTAGGGAAGACTCGGCAGTTCCGTCTAATAATTTATTACAGCGCTATCTATTGACGTCTTACGGAACTACGTAGCTTGTCAATAGGCGAAGAGTAGAGAGAACGCTGGCACATTCCCGAATCTTCGTACTATTTACATACTGGGTATGTCGTTTCTAGAAATCTCCAGAAACGCTTTAACCGCATAGAAAAGGGCAAGGCCAGAGCTCGCCGAGTCAGTTTACAATTGTAAGCGGTCGAGTATACATCGGATAGAGTTTATTATTTTAAATTAATTTTGTGCTAGAATAAAACGTGTTTTAGTCGGTAATATTGTTTACATTCTTATTATCCCTCGAACCCAGTACGTAACAATATTTTGCACGCGGATAGACCATGTTCTGAATCAATCAATCGTGGTCACAGGTCCAGCCGCACGTGGAGTACTGCTCACATCTCTGGGTAGGGGCCCCCAAATACCAGTTCGACCCACTGGACTCCCTACAAAGACGAGCAGTTCGAATCGTCGATGATCCCAATCTTACGGATAGATTGGAGTCGTTGGAGCAACGAAGAGACTTTGGGTCTCTCTGCGTGTTCTACCGACTCTTTCACGGGGAGTGCTCTGAAGAACTGTTTGATTTGGTACCAGCGGCCCCTTTCTATCACCGTACCACTCGACACCGAAGCAGGGTTCATCCATATCACCTGGAAGCGGTCAATTCTAAGACGGTACGCTTTCAGCGATCATTTCTCCCACGTACGTGCAAGCTCTGGAATGAACTGCCAGCTTCGGTGTTTCCTGAGCGCTATGATATGTCCTTCTTCAAACGAGGTTTAAAGAGAGTTCTTCTTTCACGGTAGGCAGCGGCTTTGCTGTGTCCTGACATTGCTGAAGTCCATGAGCAGCGGTTACCACTTTCCATCAGGTGAGCCACTTGCTCGTCTGCCACCAATGGCATTAAAAAAATAAAAACGCAAAAGCATCCATTGATAAATAAAATATTTATATACGTTTAAGAATTCTTTCTATATATATATATGTGTACCTAGTGACTCCAAATACGGCCATTCTATTTTGTTATTCCTATACAACGTTTCGACGGATTTTATTTTTATTATTTTACCAAAACATTATACAAAGACATCAATTCCTTCTAGGAGCTTTTATTTATCTTACAAAAAGAAAATTCGATTCAACAAAATATTTACGTCGGCCATACAAACGGTACTGATCGAATTAGGTCAAAGTATACCTTACATTAAATATTACTTAATTGGCAATCGTATTGAAAGTTCGGCTATTATGCTCCATACAAACGATATGAGGAAAACTTGTTGATTAAAGAATAAAAGTGTACTCACGGTTAGACCTTACTAAGATTGCTTATTTGGCAAAGGAAATGTTTTGGTTACTGGATTGGTAAGAAAGGTACAGTGGTAAGTTTGGTTTTTATACCAATCCAGTAGATTTGGACCACTGAGTGAAAGTAAAAATAGGTTAATTTGTTTATATACTTATTGGTATATTTTTTTTGTTAAAATGACTTCGCCCGCGCTTGTTCTTTTTACCTGTGTTGAGAAAGACGTTACAAACATTCAAACAACGGACACAAAGAACTCCCAGACTCAAAACAACTATTTGTGGTACACAAAGTTTTTACACGTATGGGCATCGAATCCACAACACTCGGTTCAGCGGCAGTGGCGAGGCGACCACTTGAACCACTTCGCAATCTGTTTCCTCAAATGGAGATTTGGCGATTTTTCTGTTTAGTTAATCAGTGACATTCTGGAGAAAAACCAAGATAAACCGACGAACAAGTTTGTACAATATTATGAGAGTAAATGAGACAAGAGATGGGTAGTAAGAGGTGTATTTTACCCAAATTCCACTAGCTGTGGTTTTAAAAACTATGTGATGCAGTGCGACTCAAATGCCATAAGACCTACGCATACGCATAGCTCTTGACTTCGTCCTGCTACAAAAAAATTCAAAGAAAAACCAAATAAACGTTTGCGTGACCTGTGAAAAAGTGTTAGTAAGTAAACCGACATTGTAAAATTACTTTATGTCAATAAACAATTATTATTATTATTATTACTTAGTAATCCAACTCGAGACCTCATGGACAGCAGCTACAAAAGTTGTACTAAAGTTTTGGAGAAAACGAAACTGTTCATAATATGCAGTCAGTTCTAAATACCTCGTCTTTCGTCATAAGTCCGTATACATTATTTTCACTCAAATGTAGCACTTTCTTTTTTATCGACTTATCAATATCATACATTCGATACTTAAACAACACAGCTGACTCGGGTGATCTTCGTGAACCCGAAAATGAGCAGGCGCAATTTTGATAGTGATGTAATGCGTTTGTTTCAATGTTTGAATAATAAATACACAAAATATTCGAAGCTATCTACATTTTTTAAATTTTATCCTGGGTGTAGCGCACATAGGTTATAGATATGCATTACGACCCTAAAGGATAACCACACCTTTTTGTTTCACGCTGTATATGTATGTATATCGCAGTAAGATGTTTAATGCCACTGAGATATAACTATATCCCCTAGGAACATACCTATATACATACCGTCAGTATATAGTTAAATGAAAGCGGTGCTTAACTGTCTTACTAGGAATATAACTATGATACGAGCACGTTCAAGTAATATAATATGTCTCGAGGGATAGAACTACATATATCACGGCTTCACCAATCTTACTGCGACATCCTAACTAATATTATAGATGCGAATGTGAGTGTATCTGTTTGTTACGCTTTGACGCCTCAACTACTTGACCGATCATCATGAAATTTTTCATACACATTGTCAGGGGTAAAGGACATAGGGCACTTTCCATCCAGGAAAAAGTGTTTCCCAGGGATAGAAAATTGACATAACCTAAATTTACACAAACGTAGCCGCAGGCAAAATATAGTACCTATAGGTACATAATATATTGTAACGGGTATTAACGCGATCATGCATTATATTTAACTTATAAAGTTATTATACTTGACGTTTCAACCAGGTTGTCGTGGTCACAATCTGACTCGTTCGGCGATGTCAAGGTTCCGTTTGTGAGGCATAAGAAACTTCATTGACCCTCAGTTCTCGCATATTTTTATTTGTCCATATACCGTCACACACTACACTCACGGTACCTATTCCTATTACGTATGCTATCTGACGTGACGTGATAGTGCCAAGTGTCTCAAACAAGTGGTAAATTAATTTAATGTGCAGTTTATTAAAGTAATCCGGACTTATTGCACTGTCGAATTGTGTTTCCAGAGGCTAATTTCACCAACACGAGCACCGCTTTTATAACGCAATGCAATGCTATGAAAACAAGGGATAGAATTTATATCTATATATGTACGTGCGTAGATTCACGGTTTTTTTTAGTAGAACCGTATGCAGAGATGTATTATTACACTCACATTTCGCCACAGTCTTTCAGTTTCACGTAATAGCAGGCCAATCTATTGCCATCTACCGAACAGAATTTCCAGACTCTATAATGTTTTTTAATAATTCTGATACAGAAAAACCCAATCATACTTTTCTGACTGACAGGGCAGGTGGATCATTTTTGTAATTAATACTCTCATATTCTCTTTTTGTTTTAAGATATCTTCCTCACGTAGAAATCATCACACATACACTTCTGGTTATCAGATGTATTTTTCGTACGTTTGAAAAAAAATGCTTCAAAATGCAAATTTGTTTTTTACCGTGTCGACATTTTCAATTTTATAATAATTAATAAATATTCAATAATTTTTCATTTCAATTTGATTTTTTAATATAATTTATTCGTATACACTGTGCATGCAATTTCTCCTGAAATTGTTATTAGTTTTGTTATTTTAAAGCCATTATTTGTTTGTATGTTTGTTTAATGTTATTAATCTCACCTTTTAGTAATTTATTAACGTACGAGCATCGATAGTTATATTTTATTTATTGTTAATGTATTCCGTGGCAGCTTATAAGTAAGGCAGCACTATGTAATGTATCAGTAGTTATGTTTTGATCATAATGTTTGTGTATGCTTTGTTGGTTGTTTACTATGGAGAATGTATCTCAGGCTGCATAGCAATAATTGCGTGTGCGGAATAAGCTTATTACTGGTGCACGCCATGCATTCTGGCTTTTGCACAACTACTTTACATACAGATATAATGTACATATGTTGAGGTCGTTTCGGTGTAGTGACTCGCCGCTTATCGTAATCCTAATCCTAACTTCCTATCCTAACTAATATTATAAAAGCGATAATGAGTTTGTTTGTTTGTTACCTTTTCACGCCTAAACCACTGAACCATTAATCCTGAAATTTTACGTATACGTTGACAGGTGTACAGAAACGGACATAGGCTACCTTTCATCCCGAAAAAAATTACAGTTCCAGAGGAAAACAATAATAACGTTCTTATGATAATAGATGGCGCCACGTGTCTTTCGAATTATGATTGAATTATATTATTACAAGCACAGTACAACCCGAATTGATTGTCAAATTCTAAATTAACGCGAGCGAAGCCGCGGGCAAAAGCTAATTTAAACATAATTAGCAAAGAATAACGTATAAACGTTTGACTGTATAGATCGCGTAGTGGTTTAAATAGTCACCATGCCACTGCCGAGTGTTGTCGGTTCAACCCCATACGGGACAAAGTGTCATCCATAAATAGTTATTCAGAGTCTAGGTGTTTTTGTGTCAGGTATTTGAATGTTTGTAAAGTGCCCCACGACACAGGTATTATTCTTAGTTGACTAAATAAAATAAAAACCTCGAGACCATAGCACGGCATTCTAAAGCTCTCCCACTAGGCTATCCCAAACGCGTATATAGAAAAGCTACATCACCCTCTGATACGTATTGGAGCAGCATTAACGCAGTTGCCTTTCTATATACGCATCACGAGCTTAGATCCCATGTAATAAGAGACGAATCTATTGATTTCTACAGGGGACAGCCCCAAACTCCATTCTGTTCATGCAGACTGTGCCACTGAGGCTTGCGGAATATATTTATTGTATTGTTGGATAGCCTAGTGAGAGCCTGTTAGACTGCCACACATCTCTAGTTCGATCTCATGGCACGTATCTCTGGCTCTTCGAAGTTATGTGCGTATTAAATAATTAATTATCACCCGCTTTAACGGTGAAGGAAAACATCGAGGGTATGCCTGCATGTCTAAGAGTTTCCACAATATTTTCAAAGATATGTGAGTCTACCAAGCAGCACTGGGCCAGCATGATCTACTACGGCCTAACTCTTTTGACATTGAGAAGACACCCATGCCCAACAGTGGGACAGTTTATATACAGATCTGATATTATATATCTAATATAATGTTTTCATATAATAAAGTAGGTTCTATATTTTTTAAGTATACACCGGCACGACGCTCTGTCATAAATAACGTGGAGGCTTTGCTCAAACATCGCACGAAATAAATACGAGCAACCCTAAGGCTGTTATTCCGGATCTGGGCGTTAGACATTCAGATTTATGTCTGCGAATCCACCAATAATTTTCGGTAAAATAGAAATAAGTAATTTATTGGAATAAGTCCTATCTCAATTCATTAGTTTTAAAATAGTCCATGAGGTGTGAGGTAATTCAGATACAGTGAAATAAATTTTCCTTTGTGCGGAGTTTTAGAGAAACAGTTTAAATTAATAAATCTTTATTCGAGTAGACATGATAAGCAACAATAAATTTAAGAAAAGAAGATCTTGTCCGGCATTAGTTAGTAACAGGTAAAGTGATACTGATCATTTCCTTACGTTTAAGCATCGTTACTGATATAACCAGATGCTGCACACGTTAGCGGATTGCCCCCATTGATGTACAAAATTGCCCCGCATGGTTATCGCAGCGCCACGTTGGTCGCGTTAGACGGTAAAACATATAATCGTAACAGTTGATGAAAGTATAAAGAAAAAAAAATGGATATTCATCAAAAAGCTCATTTATTTTACCAGAAATCTCCGATAGTGTAACTGAAAACTGTCACCAAAATTAAAGAAAGAGTTAGTTAATACTTTCTTTCATCATACATTATTATTGTGGTAGTACGCGATAACAAGGTTGATAGTACACGATAGACGCGTACTCATTATTATCAATATTCATATACCTATCAATCAATAAACTGTTAAAATATCAATTAGTTCTTTTAATATCAATCATCTTAAAATAGTTTGGGGCAACCCAAACATAATCTATAGATCAATTGCTTGTTGATGCAAAATAATCGATTAGACGTGCTAAGAAAGAACAACCATTTGTGGATCACACGAATTTTTGTCCCGTGTGGGATTCGAACCCACAACAGTAGCAGTGGCGAGGCTGCCACTTAAACTACTAAGCCATCCGTGCACACTTTTATTAGTTTAACCTAAATTATTCCAGTTAAATACCTTTAAGTAGTTAAAAATACAAAGCTAATTTTACCTCATGAAGAACTGAAAGCAATGACCTATCAATTTTAAATGTCACATGTAGGAGACATAATTACATCTTGTCTCTTTAACATAATATGCGAAAGGTATAAATAATGCATTTACTTTGATGGAAATTTTGTGATCTAAGTTACTAGCACTCAGCCTAAATAACAACTAGTCAAAGAGTACTTATATCAAGTTTGAACATAAAGTAAATAAGTTTTATGCACCACTTCGAAACTAATGTTTAATACATGCGACTTTAGTAGGTAGGTACTTGTTAAGGCACGATAAGGTAGTATGCACACAAAAAAAAAAAAAAAGTATGCACACAACTAGTGCGTCCGATTAATCGGTTAGAAGATGATATGATATTCAATATATTGACGCAAGTAAAGTATGGGTTATTCCCGCCCGCGTCGCCCGATCCTTTCATAAGTGACTTTGAATAAAATTCACAGGCAAAACAAGTCTATCAACTAGAAGTGATCCTCCTTTCATCGTAAATTTTTGAAGTGAAACCTTCTTTAGGCGCGTTGAGCACTTCTTGGGTGATCAACTCGCGTCATCGTCATGCTTCCACGCTTTCCATTTTTGAATTATTTTAGAATATTACCAATATCTCAGAAATGGTGCGTCCTACGCAAAAAATAACGAAATGTTGACCCCCATAATAACCCGTAAGAGAGTATCAGGAATAATAAGTGTTTATGATCAAGGATTAAAGTTTTCACTTCTATCGGCAGTCCCCAAAGACTGTCCCAATTTTTTTAATACTTTTGTAGCAGACACAAATAGGTTCATCATGTCAGCCAAAAGACGTCCACTGCTGGACATAGGCCTCCCCCAAGGTTTTCCACACAGACCGGTCTTGGGCCACCCGCATCCAACCGCTTCCCGCGAAATAGGTTAAATAGCACTTTTATCCTTGTGAAAATTGAATCTTCTATATTCTGAACATTAATAAAGGCGTGTTTGCCACTTAAACTGCTGTGTCATCATGTGTATCTTAACGAAATAAGACATCGCATTTTTAAATACATACTAGTTTTATACCTAAACTAGCTGTCCCGACAGATGTTGTCTTGTACAAATGAAACGATTGAGGAATGTGTATCTGGCAGAAACTTAGTCACCGATATAAATCGAAAAGCTCGAACAGAAAACTGTAACGGATTAAAAACGATAGTCTGAGTTAAGCCTAATTCAAAATTTTCTTTTACGCAAACCTGAGAAATACGACATGAATTTTTCTGGATAAATTACTTTTTACGAAAAAAGAAACAACAGCGTAGTCTAGGCAACGATATTTTATTCATATTTGTATTAAAAAAGTTTATGTGTTAGTTCGTTTGGGCTTTAACGAAAAATTGAAACTTTGTGAAGTAACTTTATTTACGCTCGGTTCACGGAAAGCTGTCTTCATTAATGTTCAACTAGATTTTCAAATTCATCGTGATCATTATGTCTCATTCATCTTGTGGGGTGATTCAAGCTTCATCTGATGTCTATATGAGTTGGGTAGGGCTGTAGACTTTTATTTTTATACAAATAATATTAATGAATGTAAGTGTTCTAGGATTGTAATAAGTGGTAGCAAGTATAGAACAGCTGTGTAGAATTTTGTGAAACAGGCTCAGGTCAGTCTATATGTATGTGTGAATTTTTAGTGGATAAGCTCTGACCAAAATCGAAATAAGTTTCTATTGCTCTTGATAATGTTCTTGTAAGAGACAATGCAAAGCGGTATCTTAGCTCAATCTATAACATTTTTGTTTTACCAATGTGGCATATAAGCATACGGACCGCCCAACGCAAAATTATTTATTTGCTTGAATAAGATACAGAAAGTTCTTAAAAAAGCTATTTAATTTCGTAGTCTACTTTAAGTAGCCTACGATCGCTTGCAATACCAGAAGTATCGTTCGCTCATTGATGACCCTAGAAAGAAAATACAGGTGGGGTAAAAGGAAAGGAATACCAGAGATAGTTTTGTTTTGTAAGGCTCACTTACACCAGGTCCACTTACAGGTGCTTTGTTCAGGACACGGCGCTGCACACTTTGGCGGATTGCCTCGCCTGGGCATCGCAGCGCCGTGAGTTGCTTGCGGCAGTCGGATTGGTCGCTCTTTCGCTCCCGGCCGTGGTTCAGTCTATGGTCCAGAGTGAGAGATCGTGGAACGCCGTCGCCTCCTTCTGTGTGGAAGTAATTTTCATCAAGGAGGCGGCGGAGCGGGAGAGGGTGCGCTCAAACCCTCTCCCCAACCGCAGAACCGGGCGCCGGAGGGCGCGAGATGAGCTCCAGTCACCCTGAGGTTTGACCTGGGGGTGGTGGGCTTCGTGGGCCTGTTCGCCACCCGATCAGCACCAGGTCCGAGAGACGGCGTGCGTGTTCCCACGCGCGCCTCTGTGTCGTGTCTTCGTCCCTTAGCGGATTTCTATCGTATCTGAATACCTAGTAGGTATATATTGTATGTAGCTGTATATGTATATGTCTAGTATTTCTAGTTGCCTTGACATGTTTGTATACTCAACCCATATCACTATTGACGTTAACCCGATTCTAGCCCAAATGTGTAGCTCAGTACGAAAGATTAACTAAAATACTGGTAGATAATGCCAGAATAAACGAACGTTTTCGAAATAAATATTAAATAACTATAAGTACTCTGTCTGCCTTTCCGTTTATTTTCTTTTTGACAGTTCGAGACAGGTCGAAATTAGTGACGCCCTGCATGCACATACATATTATAACAACAAAGCATAAAATAGAAAATATAAAATTAATTAATTAAAATAAGCTATACGTTAAGAATGAACTTAACAAAGGAAATAAATAATGTGAAACATAATGAAAATCTGAAATAACCTGTTCTAAGTGTGTTTTATATTTTAGGGTTGACTAATAATATCAATATCATGTCATGACCATGAGACATACAATAGGTTATAATTATTACTTTTTCTTGGAATTCGGTTAGGTATTTTTATGTGTAAGGCGCCTAACAGTTCACTACAGTCTATGATGCATGTTCATGCAGCAATTCATTGAAAGTATTACCTTTAGTATCTTTGTCCGACCCGGAAACAGCACCCAAACTTTAACACTGTAATGAGCAAACTTATGTCACGGAAACAACTAACCCCAGAAACAACTAATAAACAACTAGCCAGTCAAAGATTTGTTCTTTTTTATTAAAAAAAGGTCAAAGAAAGTTAATAAAAACAACATGCAACATTATATAATAGGTCTTATATAAAAGGCCAATATTTCAATCGTCAGTTAATTTGGCTACCTAGCTAATAATTTTCACAGATTTCTTTACAAACAAAACCAGTCAAAATGCCTCTTTTAGTCCTCCGGTACACATTATCTAGTGATCGAAAATCCACCAAAGGTAAATAAAACCATCGAATTGCTTTATAAACGAGATTTCGAGGCATTTCTGTTTGGTTCACAAAACCTCTATTTTAGTTCTTTTTGTTGGTCTTTTTGATAGCCATAGAGATTAGTCTCAACTCGATGATATTTTATTTACATTCGATGTAGCTTACATCGAATAAAAGATTATTTCGAAGAAAAAGCGGTCATCGGTGTAGATAGTAAGGACAAGAAAATATAAGGCACGCACTTCGTACCTAGAAAGATACGTGATTAGTTTTGCGCGATTGAAAATCATATTGGTGTCAAGAAAAATATTATATTATTTTGTATGCCGCAAAAAATGTGTGGTTGTAACTTGTATGTATGTGGCTGTCCGTCACGCAATCACGCGTTCACGGTATCGAGACTTCGGGTCGGCTTCGTCTCGATTCATCAGACATTCGAATTCCGCGATTCATTCAGTCTGCGAGCGATCGCCGCGTGGAGTGGATGTTTCGTGCGCGCCGTTTACTCGTTTACGCGTCTTTACCGCCATACTTGATTTCGAGTTACAAAAGTAGATAAACTTGAAAACAAGTGATGTTTAGTGATATAATGACTTCATTTAGTGTTAACTTTTTGTGATAACCGCAGTTGCAGTGTCACTTTTTGTGTTTGCGAAGTTGTGAAGTTAATTTACGTCACCAGTGGATTTACAAGTTTACCGGCGTTTTTTTGCATTGTGAGTATTTTGCCAAAGTTTCGTAATATATTCAAAATGTAGATTGATTATTTGCATTTGATGTTAAACTTATTGTCGAAGTGTGAAGTTATAATTGTTCACGGGTTGCTTGAGCCACGTTTATCTTGAATGAACTAAGAACCGGAACGGTTAAAGACTAAAGTACAATGCATTGCCTATTTCTACGTCCACATATATGAATCACACGTTGTCATTTCACGATAAGATTATTGTAATACAAAATTGATAAGCATAATTACTTAATATTTATACTTAATGCAAATTATAGGTATCTTACCAGTCTTACCACGTGTAAAATGCTTATGTTGAACATGGTTATATTCGACCTACATTAAGCAAAATAATTTAGTCAAAATACGTTTGTAATTATCTAAAATTCGTTACTAACGAATTAATTAATTAGGTACATAAATATAATTATGGTTTTAACCTTCATCTATTAAGAATATTGTTAACCTTATTTTATTACGTTTAAGATAGGTATGAAACTCTTATTTTTCTTAATAGTTTTTCTCGAGTTGAGGTGGCTGTTTCTTTAAACGCCCTACCTATGGCCGCCCTACCTATTAAATTATTTCTTCTTTAGTGGTATTTATGTGGCAATAATAATAATAACAATTTTGCACAATTGTAGTGCCTTTTAGGTGGGTACTTATCTACCTATATACCTTCCTACCTGTACCTATGTAGTTGAGTAAAATTCGTGATAAACCAATTTGGAGTATTCCGCTTTCGGCACCTAAGCTATTCCACTTTCAGCACAATAGGTATTTTTGCTTGGTGCCGAATGTCGAATAAAATACCTATTGGTGCTGAAAGTGGAATAGCTTAGGTGCCGAAAGCGGAATACTCCACCAATTTTGTAGGTATCTATCTCACTAACTAAATACTTTCGTAAGGTATTTGTGAATTCGACAAAGCTTATAATTTTAAGGGTGTTCAGCAATGATTACTTATACAAAGAACAACGAAATTTATGAATCTTGGATAAAAATTCAAATATAACTAAATATACAGGCAGTTATTATAATTAAGTACTTATGATTCCAAAGTTCGCTAATCTAACTACCTACCGACTTGTTTAAAGTAGTTACTTATTTTGTATAGGTATTTATTATTTAAATAAGAACATTGAACGAAATTGTTATTTATAATAATAATTACCTTCATATAAATAAAATAATGTTATGATTCTACTTATTATTTTCATAACAAGTTTAATTTCTTGTTGACCAAGTATACTTTACGAGGTCTATAAACAAATTAAGCATAGTCTTAAAATACTAGACATCATTAAAAATCTATTGTCTGGCCACCCGTGTGCCCCTGCGACTCAATAGGTTGACAGAGATTCAATTGAAATCCCTAAAATGTTGTAAAATCTGCGATTAATGAAAATATGATAACAATATTATGAATTTTATTCTATTAGCGATTATATAATTATATAGGTACTTATCTTAATATAATAAAAATATGTCCTTGTGACAATTTCTTATGACGCAAAAATTACGGTGCTAATCTATTACTCGATACAATTCTATAGCTATTTATTACCTATAAATGCGCAAATAATCGTTTTCATTTCACGGATAGGTGGTTTAATGAATTTTAATGAGGCTCAGAGGTAGTTTAAAAATTCGACTAAAGCTAGAAGTAGGTACTTGATATTCACGATCGAAGTCGGGAAAATCATCTGCTTAGAAATAATAATAATAATTCTTTATTTGTAACAGCAAGGTGAATACAAACATTATGCAGCCCTGATTCCCAAACTAGCGTGAGCTGTATGTTGGGAGTCAGTTCCTTCCCACAGACAATTTAAATCTAAATAGTTACAAGCTGATAACGAAGCAGCAAATCTTTATATTTGTTACTTTTAAATGCCATTTTAAGTGACCAGTATTTTGTAAAAAATCTATGAATACTTGCTAACCTTTAATTAAAACGACTCCAACATCCAAACTTCCCTACACACTTTATAAATAAGTGTAGATGAAACGTTAGCTCAATGGTAAAGGCTTCGGACTTGCGATCTAAAGGTTGTACTTCTATTAATATCAAGTTATTTTTTCGTATCTACATTCTTTGAAATCAAAGGAAATCTGGGCAACAACTGAATTATTGCAGTTCTTGTGGCTTTTTAGGGTTCCGTACCTCAAAAGGAAAAAACGGAACCCTTATAGGATCACTTTGTTGTCCGTCTGTATGTCTGTCAAGAGCAAGACCCTTTTTCTCAGAAAAGCGTGGAGGTATCAAGCTGAAATAAATGTTATAAAATAAATGATATGTGCTAATATAAAATAAAGGATTACTGAAACGATAAAGAGACCTGTGTCTTAAATTTATGCTCCTCCAGCGTTCCACATTGTAATGTTATGGATTTCATTTAGCAATAAAAATACCATAACTTTTACTTATATACCTACCTACAGGTTTTTACAGAACCCTGGGTGCGCGAGTCCGACTCGCACTTGACCGGTTTTTACCGACTTAAAAAAAAAGAGGAGGTATTCAATTCGACTGTATTTTTTTTTTTATGTTTGTTACCTCGTTACTTTCGACTGGGTGAACCGATTTTGATGATTCTTTTTTTAATTGAAAACTGGTGCTTCCCGTGCGGTCCCATTTAATTTTGATCAAGATTTGACCATTCGTTTTCGAGTTATACTTAATAATGCGTATTTGGCTACATTGATGATGTTCTTATATTTGGCAAGGTTCACTAAAAACCGAGAAATAAACAAAATTTTAACAAAAAAGAAAACCGACTTCAAATAGGAATATTCTTAAACTTAAAATGCACTAAAAAGTTAATAAATAATTGCATATTCTTGTGAATAATTAAATTATTGTTATTATTGGAGTCGGTGTCGGTTCTTTTTTGTTAAAATTTTGTTAATTATGTAACGAATTGGGCAAGCTATTGCCTTGCCACATAGGATATTTATTTGTCTGATCCACCAACGTTTATTCTGAGCTAGGTTAACTATTTATCCATTAATTCTATGATAGTGAAGTCCTCCACGACACAGGACTTGATGTTATACGGGAGGAGTCTTATTAAAGACCAAAATAAACGTATTTGTTGATGACAGAACCGCCAACAAGTAAATGCCGCGCTGTTATACCAAGACCATTGTGTTCTTACGGTACACAAACGAGGTATTTCCAACGATAACACTGACTGCTCACTGCACGGATGGCCTAGTAATTTAAATGATTGCGTCGCCATTGCTATTGCACTGAGAGTTATCGGTTTTATCTCTAGATAGCACAAAAATTGTGTTATCCACAATAAGTTGTTCTGAGTAGGTTTGGGTGTTCTGTTTGAATCTTTGTAAGGTCTACCGCGAGTCCCGAATATTCCTGTGTCGCGTGACAGGTCCGCGAATATTACCAAGCAGAAATTGCCTTTTTCAACAGAATTATAATATGTATTCTTATATCTTCGATAATCCTTATTGGTATCTATACAAATAAATAAAATTGAAGTGTCTGTTTGTAATGTCAAAATAACAGCTTTTTATCTAATGCATATGAAAGTATATAAGATACCTATACGAAAACATCTATTTTTTAAATTTTGTCTGTCTGTCTGTCTGTTTGTTCCGGGTAATCTCCGAAACGGCTGAACCGATTTTGACGGGACTCACTGCTGGCAGATAGCTGATGTTATAAGGAGTAACATAGGCTACTTTGATTTTAGAAAAAAGATAGGGTTCCGCGGAGACAAACATTCTTAGTTAAAATCTACGCGGACGAAGTCGCAGGTAACAGCTAGTTATACATAAATGTGAATGTGAGTTTGTTTGTTACCCTTTTACGCCTTAACTACACGACCGAACATCATGAAATTACGCATACACGTTGAGGATAACAGAAAAGCATGAAGAGTACCTTACATCCAGAAACAAAATACATTACCCGAGCGAGTGAGGCCACAGGTAAAAACTAGTAGGTCATATTCCAACGTATTTCAATCACAGGCTAAACAAGTGTATCGTGGTTATGCGACATCGTAACCTAACCTATGACACCGGGATACAAGGAGGCTTTATTGTTGATTGTGCCCCAGATTGTAGGGGCCTGACCCTAGTTTTTGTGCTGCCTCAATACGTGGTGATACTCGAATGACCTTTGCAAAAAGGGATGGACGAAATTGCTGGGTAGACCCACCGTTCCGTGGTTCCTGTTTTCGAATATTTCGGTTAAGTGTTGTTCGGTTTGAGGTTATTTTGTAGGATAAAAATTTTACGCTTAAAGCCAGAGCTTTGTGACGTTGAGGTTTTCATTATTGTAATCATAAATTGCGATGTTGATGTTATTTTAATTTCAATTATTACTAGAACGTTGTGATTACTTGCGAATATACTTATGTTAAGTAATTGCAACAGAGTTTAAATTTGTCTAATCCGAAAATCTCAAATAGGCCTCTGTTTTATTAAGAGTGCGATATGTATAGTGTATACTAGATTATGCCCACGGCTTCGCTCGCGTAAATGTAGGTTAGGATAAATTAGTAACAGTACTTTTTCCTGGATAAAAGGTACCTTATGTCATTTTCTATACGACCTGACAACCTGTATGCGAATTTCATGACTACCAGTCGAGTAGTTGAGACGTTAAAGCGTAACAAACAAACTCAAATTCGCATTTAATATATTAGTTAGGATTTATATCTGATTTCACGAACTCAATTTTGCACATATAGTCAAGATTGTATCACCAAGAAAGAGGTACATAGAGGACAGAGGTATATTCAAATATTAAGAATTAGCTACGATTTGAAGAAAAATAATGGAGCGTATTTACATAATATTGTCTTCTGTTTTCGCGAATGTTATTCATTGAAATTAAACTAAGTAATATATACGGATTTTATCGCGTTGTTTATTTGATTTGATTTAATAGTTTCAATAATTTAATTAGCTTAAAGAATAGTAAAGTTTAATAGTAATAGAAGTGTAACAGTTTCTTAATTTTACACAACGTGATAAAATCAGTATGGGTATAGTAGTTAAATGATAATGAAGCGATACTTTATACAGAAATTCACACACGTGCTGAAATAAGTATACCTGTATAGCAATAGTCTCCTTTTATTGTGTATGAATGACCGCTGAACAGCGCGCATACACCGTTAAGTAGGTAACATAAATTATGATACCAGGTACATTGCAGTAATGTACGACGCGTTCCGGTGCTTTCCCGTACCTCTATTCATCGTTGCATTGTAATATATTAGCTAAGATTCTTATTGGAATTATATTTTCTTTATTGAAGTGATAACTTCTTTAGGCGCGTTGAGCACTTCTTGGGTGAACAAAAATCATAGAACTCGCGTCATCGTCACGCTTCGTCATCGTCACGCTTCCACGCTTTCCATTTTTGAATTATTTTAAAATACTAGCGGTCGCCTAGTGCTCGAAATTCGACCAATAATATTGCTGATATAATTATGTCATTATATTATATTGATATATGTAACCATAGTTACGCGTTTCGACTGGGTGTGTCAAATGCACGCTTTCCATTTTTGAATTATTTTTGGTTTATAATTTGGTTTATAAAGAAGTGTTTATGATCAAAGATTAAATTTTTCACTTCTATGTGATGTCCCCAAAGACTGCCCAATTTCTTTTTAATAAATAGTTTAAGGTTAGCAGTAGAGAATGTGAATATTAATGCACATAATACTGTGGTTTTCTATTGAGATATTTGCTACTGAAAATTTCGTGATTGTGAATTGAGAAAATCAGCATGGAGTCTGAACTTGTGCCCGGTAGAGGGCAATAAATAGGGTCCTAAAATTATAGCTTGCGAAATGTAATGACAGTACCGCTTGAATCTGAAAGGTTAATTACAAAGTATCAAATTTAATCTCATTTTAAGTGAAGAAAATATGCTATACATATCTCTGTTTACCCTTTCTGTCCATAAGACTGTACGTTTGTAAAAATTGTTACAAGTTTTATGCATTATTTTATTGTGACTTTTTTTTAGGCTGAGTCTATGCTTCTGTGGCAAATGTTTACGGATGATTGTAAGTTCCAGGGTTCGTGGCTCCGGTTGGTCAGAGTTATTAAGTCTCTTAGTATCTACATAATATGTACATCCCCTTGTAATTTAAAGTAAGTGTAGTTCTGTAACAATTATGATGTGCGACGTGAATAGCGCAGTAGTGAGTCTGAAGTTGTCAACTCGTCTCTATCACCGCGAGTACTGTAGGTTCGATGTCCAAACATGACAAAAAAATGTGTCATACACAAATAGTTTTCCAGTTCTAGGAGTTCTTTGTGGCCGTTGTTTGAATTTTTGTAAAGTCGCCCGTGACACAGTAATTATTTCTAAAGTTGTCTTTTAAAGAAAAATACGATTGATGGTGCCCGTTTTAACCCGTCCAAAATAACATTCACTTCGTTAATTTTACCCCCTAATAGGCATGGTCGCATAATTTATATGCCGCCATTACTTTTCCCCTGTGATTGAGGAAACCGCAATACTATGAGGACTTATAAGGATACCTCACACATCAGTTATACGAGCAGATATATGACGAACATTTATTTTAATCGCTTCCATTATCACCTTTTGGCAAGAAAATATAGATACGGCTATATTCTATAGACAGTAAGGAAAATAGACTGCAAGAAACTAAGCTAGCCTAATAGACTATTTGATAATACGAATTTGACTGCACGGATGGCTTAGTGGTTTAAGGGGACACCGCGAAACGTGACGTACGTACTCATTGACACTAATTGTGTATCAATCGTTAAAAAGCGGTCATAAGGTCTAAAATTGCAATGCGCCCGCAATGATCGAGAGCACTTAAAAATTGTTTGTTAAAATCTTAAAATATTATTTAAAAATGATTGGTTTTATTTATGGAAATAATGAGCTAGCAAATTACTAATATTGATGTTACGAATATATTTGAGTAATACCTAAGCATAATGATAGTGTAACTTACTTGTAATTTCAAAAATAGTAATTTTCAGAGGTGTTTTCGAAAATATTTCATCTTCATCATTCTCCCATCATTTAGATGGTTGGCAATCCACAACTGTGCGTTTCTCCAGTAATTTTCTGCCTCGCACAACAAATCTGTGGAATGAGCTATCGCCTGCGGTATTTCCGGACCAATACGACCTTCAACACTTCAAGAAAAGAGCGTACTCCTTTTTAAAAGGCCGGCAACGCACTTGTAACTCCTCTGGTGTTGCGGGTGTCCATGGATGGCGGTAATCGCTTACCATCAGGCGATCCGTCTACTCGTTTGCACCCTAATCCATAAAAAAAAAAATAAAAAAAAAAATTATGATCGAGCCAAAATCACAATATCGTGTTTTTCAGCTAGAAAATTCTAGTTAAAGACATCAATTTACCTATATCAAAATTCTAAGATTAATTGGTCTTCTTATAGTCCTATACTATTCGATGAAAGTTAGTGCATTTTTTCAGTGTGTCCTCTTAAGTGTCTGCCACAGCAGTGTTCGATTTCCCCCACACGGGTGTGATCCACAAATAGTTCTTTCGTGTCTGGGTGTTCTTTGTGTCCGTTGTTTAAATGTTTGTAAAGGCCCCCTCGACACAGGATTTACTCCGACTGCGGGAATATTTTAAAAGAAAAAAGAAGTTGTCCCTGCAACAGGATTGTAAGTTAAACACAAAACTATGATTGCAAACTCAAACTTTTTATTTACATACAAACAGTTTTGTGAACACGTCAATATAAAAACAATAGGAAAAAAGTTATTCCCTTGTTGGCACTGTAGCGTAAGTTTCCGTTTACGCTTGCGATCGATCGAAAGGTCGGTTCGATTCCAGTTTAGGTAACGGGTTTTTGGATTGTATCAGTTTGAATATTTTCAGTACCAGCAATGAATCTTGAAACCAGAGTCAAAACATAATACTGATTTTAGTAAGTATAAAAAAATATTGATTCTTAGCTATATGTACAACATTCATATTCATATTATATGTACATATAGGAAACTTATATAGTTGTACTACTGACACATTGACATTGGGAAAGTGACTACGTTAACAACTGCGCCATTCGTGTAACTAGCCAAATATTCTTATGTAAGATTAAAGAATTGCCTTGACTTAACATGACTGGTAGTATCGACGAGTAGTGACGTAACACAAACAAGGTCAATGTCATTAGCCAGTTGCTCGCGTAACGTATTTTTAAATTTAGAATCGAACTGTTTTGATCACAATTCTGTTTTTAAATTCTAGACTGCTTGGTTTTGTCTCGTGGCATGAGTGTGGCGCTTGCGTAACCTTTGATTGGAGTATCCAGACTAAAAAACCGGTTCGGGTTATACTGATATTGGAGTTTCCAGCCAATAAGTTCATAGTATATTTAATTTTAGGTTTTCTTTATTATTAGTTGGCAAAATGCGATAGACACCTCTGTAGTGGCAACCGTTCATACTGCCATAGTAACCGCTTACCATTAGAAGACCCACCTAGTGGTTAGCGGCAATTATACTTTATCTATTTAACTAGTACAAAAGTCAGCACGTTTGTACCAGTTTACAGATTTTAGGAAATGTTTGTCTGCCGCCTTAGTAAAACAAAACAAAGTCAGTATTTGTAGTAATTCGAAAGTATCCGATGAACATAATACACTTTAGCCTATTCAAGATAAACAAGAGTGCTAGGTTAGAATTCAACAGTTTAAAACTCATGTTCTTTTACGGAATTCTAGGCAGAGTGGTTGTAGTTCAGTGAAATGTTCCCGAAAGTTATTAATTAAATTGTAAAGGGTAACCTTGTTGAAATGTTGGATTCCTTTAATTAATATAGACGTTCTTAATTCAAAGATTACTTCAGACAACTGCGACCTCCTGTCCTGAATGACTTGATTTAAGCTTGTTCTAAAGATTACTAGTTTGATTAGAGTAAACAGACAAAATGCATCTACTAATCTTTGTGCCTATACTTGCATAACAATATTAGCCCTTTATATAAACTGTTCCACTGCTGGACACGGGCCTCTTCTCATTGTGACAAGGATTAGGTCCCAGTCTACCACGCGTGTGAAGTCTGCCAACCTGCACTGGCCTTTTGCGAGTTGGCAGACTTTACATATCTTCGAGAACATTATGATGAACTCTTTGACATGCAGGTTTACTTGTGACGTTTTCCTTCGCCGTTAAAGCAAGCGATTATTAACTTACTAGATGTTCCCGCGGTTTCACCCACGTTTATCGTGACTGCGCCGCCCCCGTGGGTCGTAGCGTGATGTTATATAGCCTATAGCCTTCCTCGATAAATAGGCTATCCAACACTAAAATAATTTTTCCAATCGAAGTAGTAGTTCCTGAGATTAGCGCGTTCAAACAAACAAACAAACTCTTCAGCTTTATAATATTAGTATAGATTAATACACACAAATTCGAAAAGTCAGATGTCCACACATCTTACTTTTCAAGGCACACGCCTTTGCAGCGAGCTTTAGACTTCGGCAGTGGACTTCCACTGCCGAGGTCTCGAGTAGATACTGTTGGACTTCCAACACTAAGCTAACGCCGCTCTAATATCTGTTTGCTTTGTTATTAAAACAGCTCCTGCACTTGGACTAAGTCCCGTACTTATGTCCAATATGTGTATATAATAGAGTTGCTGACTTAGTATAATACTTTACGATTATAACAAACATTAGACAGCCTTGATGGCGTAGTGGTTAGTGTAACCGACTGCCACGCCTGAGGTCGCGGGTTCGATTCCCGCACAAGTCAAACATTCGTGTGCATGAACATGGATGTTTGTCTTGGTCTGGGTGTTTCTATGTATAATATGTATGTATTTACAAAAAAAGTATATATGTATGTTTATCCATTGTCTAGTACCCATAGTACAAGCGCTGCTTAGTTTGGGCTAGATGGTGTTGTGTGTATGTGATAGAATATTATTATTATTATATTATTATAAGAAATTAAATATTTTAGGGTTGGAATAAGAAATTTGACAGTACCTTCGGTGCAGTCGAATTATTGATAATAGGTATATATGTATATAATAATATAGAGTGGTATTAATAGTTTCATTGATTTTAAAACGGACTGCCAACAAAATATTAGCAGGAAAAGAACCACCTCTTTATTTCCTTTTATATTTAGACATCAATAAGTTTTTTTTGACAACTTTAGGCGCGTTGAGCACTTCTTGGGTGAACACAAATCATAGAACTCACGTCATCGTCACGCTTTCACGCTTTCCATTTTTGAATTATTTTAGAATATTAACAATATCTCAGAAAAGTGTTTATGATCAAGGATTAAAGTTTTTACTTCTATCGGCAGTTCCCAAAGACTGCCCCAATATATTTTTTAGCTGTTACGATTTCTCCAAGGTAAAGGCCGACAAAAGAGTAGGCGATTACAAATTATGTCTAAAATTGTTAACACAATTTTTTCCTTTCCCAATAAGCGACGAAAGAGAAACATCAAAACGAATCGAAGCGCCGCGATTGAATTCCGTTATTACCGAAGGGCGTTTAGAACAATATTTATATTTATTAACTTAATGTTCTTTCATCTCTTTCATTCTCCTTAAAAATGATGTGCTGTAAAAACACATGGATCATATAAACGCGGTCCCACTCTATAAAAATATATTTGTTTTTAACCACGTAGGTTGACCTTGTAAAATAATATCTATACTAATATTATAAAGCTGAAGAGTTTGTTTGTTTGTTTGTTTGAACGCTCTAATCTCAGGAACTACTGCTTCGATTTAAAAAAATATTTTAGTGTTGGATAGCCTATTTATCGAGGAAGGCTATAAGGCTATATAACATCACGCTACGACCCACGGGGGCGGCGCAGTAATGATAAAACCGCGGGCTCATCTAATATGCTAATATTTCTTCACCTTTGATTGCTCAGACACGGTGGTTTGACTGACCGTCTCGCTGTTGCCAGTATGACGAATTCAATACAACTATACGCGCATTTCACATTGTTTCCTCACTTATCTAAAATATTTTGGCTTTATGTCAGTTATAATAATAATAATAATAATTTGTTGAAATATTTTGCGTGAACACATTTTCGTTGTTTCAAAGGTTATATATATAAAATCCATTTCGAAACCTGCAGGGAATGTTTCTAGACAACTAAACAAAAATAATATATTTAAAAAGATGATAGGCACGATGTTTACTTATTATTCAAATCACAGTAAATATCATGTTTTGCCACATTAGATGTACATTTTGGCACATTTTAATGGAACTTTGTTCTGTATACATCTTAAAAAAGATAATTACCGGGAGGCTAAACTGGTTTCATATAACGGAGAGAACATTTAGGTTTGAACAAAAAACTTCATAAGCAATGTCCTGTTCGAGAATCAAACCCGCAATACTCAATGTTTGCTGAAAGCGAGCCGGCCATCATTGCGTCAATTATGAAGCCAAAAATATTTTTGTCTTCGCCTCAGTAAGTCAAACGTAATTCAGTTAAAATGTCTTAAAATAAATTCTTCACCTTGGTCGGTTGTCGAGTCTGTACTAATTTTCATGAAAAAACCGTGTTAATTAGTTTTAGCTAATGAAGTATTATAATTACGCCGCGGATTTGTCCGCGTGGAATTCCGTTAGCTAATTAAAAGTTATTAGTTATGTAGATTAGTAGCGCCGAAAGTCGCTATAATAATATTTTGCAAGTAAAGAAATATTTTGGGATTTATATTTTTATGTAAAGTAACGGGAGTTGGAGTTATCTTTAAAGGTAATTCCATTTATTCTTTTTTTAAAGATAACTCCCGTTACTTAGTAACGATTAAACTTAGTAACAGCTTACAAACTTATTCTTTTTTTAAAGATATCTCCCGTACTAGGTATAATTCCTGTATCGCGAGGGACTGTACAAGCATTCAATCAACGGACACAAATAATACCCAGACAGTCTGGGTGTTATTTGTCTGGGCCAGACTCGAAACAACCATTTGTAGTTCACACAAAGTTTTGTCCCGTCTGGGATTCGAACCCACAACACTCAGCGCAATGGCAGTGGCGAAGCGACCACTTAATCTAGTGGTTTATTCACATATACGGATGGCACGGATGGCGCCATCAACAGAAATCTTAATAATAAAGAAGATTTCTGTGGCGCCATCGTGCAGTTGTTTTTTATTAAATTAACATATCGCCAGTTATGTTTTTTTTAATAGGACTAGCAGTCGCGTAGTGCTCGAAATTCGACCAAAGTTTACCTGTAAGATATTGCTGATATATGTCATTATATTATATTGATATATATGTAACCATAGTTACGCGCTTCGACTGCGTGTGTTAAATGCATGGTTGTGTGCGTGTAGTATTTTTCATTAATTTTATGTATTTCTAATGCACATTTTATATAAATATTAGGATTCGCCCCTCCTTCTCCATATAAACTTTAGCTGTGCCAAATTTCATATTCCTCTGTCCGCGCAATTTTCGTAAAAAGGGGTACAAAGTTTTTGCTTCTCGTATTAATATATAGATTACGTAAAGATTAAAAACATGGCTGACGAATGATGTGTACAATATTTGTAATCCCTCCTGTATTAATTATGTAGACGTTAGTCTATGTATAAGTACGTAAATGTAAATAATGTTTGTTTAGTCATTACTTACATCTTATAAATGATTTGATTTCTTGAATTAGGGCATTTTCGCAATGTTTGCAATTGAAAATGTGACGTAAGGTTTGACTAACTTCTTGCAAACAACCACTGTGATCTAATGTTGTCCGGCAAACATCAAAAAGACGAGTTCGTCTCAACACTATAAGCTTACTAGTATTTAAAACCTAAATTTAATTACGCAAACTCCTAATCATAATTTTATAATACTTCTGATTTAAGGTTCGCGTTCCACCGATGCGTAACAGTATTATCTAAGTGCGACATCTGCATATATGATCGATTAGAATTCCGTTCCAATCTGTATAGGCACAGCTTTCCACCTCGCTTGCCTTCGTTTTGCTGGAGAATGTCCTTTTAGTACCAATGGTCTAGCTTCGTTTAACAAATGACGACGCGATTAAACTTAGTTTATGTTGTTTTAAAATTAGTCCATAAAATGGCAGGTCTAACTACATTTGACAAATAAAATCTGCGTAAAGTAAGTCATAAAATTTGCGTCGTTTATATTCTTGTAATTTGTAGAACTGTCTAATGACTGAGTTTTAAAACACATATTATGTACCTATTAAACCCATGAAACTATTACAATTATTATAATTTGAGAATATGTATAGCAAAAAAAAAGATGTTGAATGAATTGAAATTAATGAATGTTTCCTAAATCCTATACCATTCATTTGATTGCGATTCATCTTTAGTAAGTTATCGTGCGTGAGGCATAATATTATAACATAAGATAAAATGGAAAATGTTAAGAGGCATTGTAACGCATGCCTGACATTCTTGTTCTCTCGTTTAGGTATAACACTTATTATTTCCGTCTTCGCTTTAGTGACACTGACCTTTAAATTTTGGTATAATTTTTGACATTTTCAAGATTTTACATTTTATTAAACATGTAATATACAACGATCTCAAAAGTTAAGCAAGTTTTTAATTTATTCTGTTTTAAGTTTCAGTGTAATAAGAACGTAAAAATAACGATAACAACTTCAGTGCGGTCTTATCCAGTGGGCTATAAGGGATAATAATTAACAAAGAAATATTTTTTTGTTTTTGTTGTTCTACGTAAATTAGTGTAAACAGAAATAGACAAGTATACAATCTAGTCTTAAGATATTGCCTCGTTATTATAGTGCGCTTCAAGTAATTGTAGATTAGGAAGATAGTGTTTGTAAGAAAAATAAGGAAACTTATTCGGTATGCTTATGTTAATGACATTATAATGATAAATTCATTCAGCCGTTAGTTGGTGTGAATTTACTTATAAAAGGAACGCTGAATTTAAAGGAAGGCTGAAATGTTTAACCCCTTCAATCTTTTACAGAAATGTCAAGATCGAAAAGACGTGAATAGAATAGTTAGTTTCCTCCTGGGTATCAAACCCAGAATCAGACATTGACATACGCTCAAAGACTGCCACCTCTGAGCCAAGAAAGTGACTCGCAAAAAATAATAGTAATTTATATATTGCATCCCTTATCGAAATGAAAGGCTAAATTTTCACAATTTAAATCTTGAAAATGTGTCTGCTGAAATTATTTAACCCAGCAAATACGCCAAGCAAAAATGCAATCCATTGTATTCGTGCTGACCTAAAAATCTTGAAATAAAAAATATGTTGGCAATCTGTTGAAAGCAATATGAGAATATTAGCAAGGGTTGCCAATCTTACGGCGCAATTTACATAGACTTATGCCTATTTTAGAGTGGCAACATAGAGCATGGTTTTTGCTATTTTACTTAAACTACATCTTTCATTGTGGATACTTAGATAGTCAGTTAAGTTTACTCTCAAAGCCAGCTCTCCTACAGAATGTCCCTTTACTGCAGTGCGAGTAAAGGAGCGGTACGACAATTATGGACGACTCAATTATTGAATCGATGACATGAAATACGCTGTAAAACGTTACTATCCGCGGTATCTCCGTCGGCTTGCCTCGAGTGCTTTATCATTAATACATTGCATATTACTCAAGGAAACTTTAGTTGTCTATTGATAAAAGTATTTTAGAATCTGTTCTATATTGTCATCACTAATATTAGTATGGCTTAGCGTAAATAAAACTGTAATTCATAATAGTTACTTTGTCGACCGATGCCGCCTGGTACTTTTTGTTTACTTTTTAAAATAAAAAGGGGCAGATCTTGGCCCTTTCCGAAATGTAATATTTACGAAAATTATTTAAAAAGAAACAACTTTCACTCTTTTTGTCGCGAAGATTTAAACGATGTGACGAAAATTCAGTCAATCAATCACAGCATTTGAACGTCTGTTAGCAAATGTTCATATTCTATCTATCGAAACTAGGTATATGATTTAGAACACCTAATTGACAACTATATTTTTATAGCCCCATGAAAGGATCTAAACAACCACATTGCGCTTCTTTTGTAATCGTCTCCAGAATTAAGTAACCACGTCTGCAAGTTGGGCAAAAGATTATGTACGAGTAGGTAAGGAAATCCCAGAAAATAAAAATGTGTTCTATAGAACACATTTTCCTTCCTCTTCAAGTAAAGTGCAGTTTTACTACTTGTGTCTTCCGATAATACTTAAGCTAAGTAGTCTAAGTACCCTTTAAAGGACCAGCAATTATTGTAATTTCTAGTTGAATGCTTGGGACCATGGGTTATTGTTCGTAAATACATCGGGACGTGATTGTCCGTGGCATAAATTTGTTAATGATTTTGTGAGGTTCTAGCTTTTATTTTGGGCTCCTGCATTAGGAACTTTTCAGTTGTTTCACGGTGTCTGAAAACTGCTTATTAAATAATAATATATCAAGTTGGCAATGTGCAATGAATATATAAATAGATTTTCGATTGTTCGGTTTAAAAAACTACCTTATAAGTATTTCATAAGCGATCAAAATTGGATGTATAACTAGTTTCTGTCTGTTGTTTCGCCCTAGTGAATATAACGCAAACTCACATTAAGACAAAAGTATTCTATGAGTTAATCAAAGACATGATCTGTATATGCGTCAAATTTTATCAATATCCATTTAACACCAAACGTGATTAAATAATGAGCATCTACACAAATTTAAATATTAATAGTATCAGTCGGACAACATTAAGTTTGTCAACAACTGAACAATAAACTACGATAACTTCTCTGTCAGGTGAGGGTTAACTTTTCATGTTACCCGACACAATTACATTACATGTAACGTAAGCAGACTATTTACTGGGTTAAGGTTGTATCTAATTTTGTCGGTTAGTACCGCAAAGTTTCGTTTCTTTAGTGCCACTGCGGATGATGTGTAGTCGGAAGTTTTGTTAGCGACAAGTTTCTTAAACAGATTTGAAGAAGATATATCCTTGATATAAATAATGCGATAACATATGTCTGTAGTAATATAAAGGTTTTGACGAAATTTAGAACTTCAGTAGTATTATAAATATGAAAGTTTTTGAGTGCAAAAATGAATGCTGACATTGTCAATACAAATTAGCCGGTTTATCCGTTTGTACAGTCGGCAACATAGGCAGCTAAATATTAACGTATTTATTACCTATCATTAAATTGGCTATCTTTCAACTATTACTGTTCTAAAGACATGAGAACGACTGTATTGTAAATGATAGAAGAATTCAAACTCTTACATATTTTCAGCCTTGCCTGTTGCCTGTGTCATTGTAGAGGAAGCAAACGGTTGTAAGCTTAACCTTTTGACCGCCACAGCATAAAAGTAGCGTCGTGTCCCTTACGCCAGGCGATGATTAATGTAGTTTTAAATAATAGGTAAAAGAAACACAACAAACACATTTTCTTATGTTTATTTTGAACTGTAAAATAGTCGTATTTTCTATGTACCATGCCGCCGGGGGCGTCGTGAGCACGGTCTAATTTGACGTGAATGGACGTGCGTGGCGGTCAAAAGGTTAAATGGGAAACTCACATATTTCTCACTCTTTCTCTTATCACAATTTTAAGATTTTTTTTGTCGGGTCACTAACCCAAATAATACACCTGGGTGCCTAGTGCGAGTTGTTTTACGTTAACGCGATCGAAACGTATACCACTATGGCTCTCTGATTGGTTAAGAGCTTGGAGCGGGCCAATTGGAGCGGCGAACGCCATAAACGTGTCGATCTCGTTAAAGTAAAACAAACTCGCACTAGGCACTCTGGTATTGCAAGCGATCGCAGAGTATTTTAAAGTGAGAGGAGTGTAACAGCAAGTTGTAACAATTATATTGACTGCACGGATGACGTAAATAGTGGTTTAAATGGTCGGCTTGTCACTGCTAATACCCTGAGTTTTGTGGGTTTAACATATTTTTGTCACGTATCCCCACACGAAAATATGTTTGATCCACTAATAGTTGTTTCAAGTCTGGGTGTCCCTTGTATCCTAGTTTGAATGTTTTGAAAGTCTCCCGCGGCACAGGATTGTTCCTAGAGCGGGAGTAGTCATTTTCATAGAAGGGGTTCTAATTGGGAATTATTTTTACTACAATAAAGTGTGTTGAGCCAAGAATAACACGCATAATGTGCAAACCACTACAATATTTTGCGTATGGCTCGGCTAAATAGTTAGACTAATATGTTTAGCATGCAGGCTATGTTGCATTAAAATTTCGTCGATATGCGACTATGGTTGATATTGCAGCCACATATTGCAGAGAAATATTGCCTCCTTTAGTTAAAGAATTGGCTATAATATTATCTGCGGTTTCACCTGTAAGTAATTTACGACGTCAAAAATACGATTACTTACAATTCGATTGAATAACGTTTTTAATGAATATGGTGTCGTTTTTTGGAACATATCCAAATTTCCATAATAATGTAAAGATAAGAATTATTATTATTTAATTTTATTTACTTAACTAGATGTTCCCGCGGTTTCACCCGTGTTTATCGTTACTGCGCCGCTTCCGTGGGTCGTAGCGTGATGTTATATAGCCTATTAATAGCCTTCCTCAATAAATAGGCTATCCAACACTAGAATTTTTCATATCGAACCAGTAGTTCCTGAGATTATCGCGTTCAAACAAACAAACTCTTTAGCTTTATAATCCTTACTAATATTATAAATGCGAAAATGAGTTTGTTTGTTACGCTTTCACGCCTTAACTACTCAACCGATCAACATGAAATTTTGCATACACGTTGTCAGGAGTACAGAATAGGACATAGGGTACCTTTCATGCAGAATAAATAACTGTTGCAAACCTAACCTAACCTACATTTACGCAAGCGAAGCCGCGGGCGAAAACTAGTATTAGTATAGATTTAAAAAACGCCAACGCCTGTACTAGAAATAATTCATATATCGCAGGACTTTAAAGACATTCAAACAACGGACATAGAACAGCCATGCTCGGAACAACCATTTGTGGAGCACACAATCTTTTGTCTCGCGTGGGATTCGAACCCACAACACTCGGCGCGGTGGTAGTGACGAGGCGACTAGTTAAACCACTACGCCATCTGTGCAGTCAATAAACCTCGTCGGTCGATATTCAAAGAACACTATCAGTTACGAATATAGAATACTGGTTGATTATTATAATAATTATTACTAATGAGGTCTTGACTTGCCTCTCATTAATGAAAGATAATTAGATTTGTGGCATACACTAACTATGTGATAATGAGAATGTGCTGAACTGTAGTCGTAATGTTTTCTAGTGGAATTTTTTAAACATCAAAAATGAACAGAATTAGTTGAGTAAAAATCTAATACATGCATATACAACGCATACATAGTAGCGACAGCCTAGTGGTAGATTGTTGGACTGTCACGGGTCCGAGTTGGATCCCAAGGCACGGCTTTTCGAAGTTATTAAGTAGTTCAGTATAGCTCGATTTAACGGTGAAGTAAAACATCGTGAAGAAGACCTGCATATCTAAGAGTTTTCTATAAAAGTTCTCGAATTTCTGCAAGGAATTTGCCAGTAACAGTACAGTCTGACAATATGCCTAAATTATTAATACCTAAATTTTGTATTATATATTATTCAGGTGACGGTTTTAAGAACATTTGTAAGCGGTCAGACGGATCCGAAAACTGTATCAACCCCAAAACGAAGAAAACAAATAAGAAATGGCTTAACTTTAAAACAAGCGAATGTGCATAATATATTGTTTACCTACACAAATTGCCTTTAAAAGTCTCAACTATGCTAATATGACGAAGTCTTGCGGTCTGAAAATCTAGTACGATACTAGCCTGCTAGTGCTACGGGTTCAAATTTTGACGAGTATTGTAGGTTTGTGGGCGAGGTATTCGCAACGCGAAATTTGAATTTACAAACATAAAAAAGAATAAAGGCGTACTAGCAATAGTGCTCGAGCACGGATATCCCATTGTGATTCATGAAAAATTCCAAAATTCCAGTTTTGTATAAATATTTAAACCTCCTGATAACTGTGAAATCGGAGTCGACACTGTTTCAGATGAAGATTTCTGCCCTTACATTTGATTCGAAACAGAATAACGTGAACAGTTGTACGATAAATTTATTCAATACGATTTTTTTATATTCATAAATCTAACTCCCTTTGAAGCTATTTGTGAATGGAGATTACGAAAGGCGATTGTTGAATTCGTTGTTAGGTACGTTGACAAAAATGTGGCTTTAGATGGCGAGTTTAGGCAAATATCTTATTTTTTGTGGAAATAAGTTCGAGATGGGTTGAATATTTTTAGTTGAGGCCTCCAGTTTTAGGAATATATGATTGCAACTGTTCTCAAAACTGGCACAAAATATAAAAGACCTTGCTGTCAAAAGCTTTGCTTTTATTTAATATTTTTTGTTATTATTGTTATGTTGAAGAGCACCTTAAACCGGCGAGCGTGTATGAGGAATGTGATGAAAGTGAATGAAGCCAGGGAAGTGTGTCAGGATCTTAGCAAATGGAAATCCGTAGTCTCTGCTTAACCCTCTGGCAAACAGGTGTGAATCTATATATGTATGTATGTTATGTAGAAGTCAGTTGTTCGTATTTAAGCTGCAGATTTTACAAGGAGAATACGGATTTTACTAACAAAAGGTAAGCAAATTGAAAAAAATAATTAATATTTAATTTAATAACTAATTATTAATTATTAGTAGAAGTAAATGCGACTGTGCGTGAGGTACCTGGTTCGATTACGGGGTCGAAAAAGTGTTATTGGATTTTACTGCTATAAAATTCTCAGTCACAAAATCTGTAACTGTGCCCGAAAATCAGCAATAACGGCTCGCGCTCTATGCGGATATCTGGCGAAATGTGGATGTGTTACATAAACTTATTTAGGGGATATAGACCATATACCATATAGGTTATGTAGAATATAAATAACTATCGCTATGCTGAAATTCGATGTACGAAGTTCTTTAAAAAAAACAGCGGTTTCTAGGTCTATCAGTGTAAAATACAAAGCAATCGTGTCAATACGAATCGAATCTAAAAGTGCTGAATCGGTTTGCTCATCACCGATTTGATATATTTACAGTGATGCGAAAGCCGATTCCACTGACAGACGATATATACTAATATCAAATCAGCAATCCTTGCAATTATGGTCTGATAGACCTGCTCTGGTTACCGTCATAAGATAAGTCATAAAAGAAGTCTGTTAATAAAACTTGAGGGACGTCCTTTAGTAAATAATAGACATGACGTTTATTTTACTCCAGTATTCTTAATAAAATTCCTGAGTTTGTTTATTTTGCTGAATACTGAATAATTTTGGTTTACTCGCAAGCTTGGGTGGTATTAAAATAATACGTGACTAAACTGATGTTTCTGTTGTATTTTACTTACGACCTCTTAATGAAAGGTCGGCTCTCAGCCGGCTAATAAATTTAAGACTTGTGCCAAGAAATCTATTTTTTAAGACTGCAGTTCCATACGAATAAGAGGTCCTAAGGGTTTCTCGGCTAAATTGCTGAACGAATGTTGATGAAAGGTTTTGAGACAGCTTAAACTCTGGAGAAGGACATATATATATATACTATAAAAGAAAAAAAAAACGACAATAGCCAGGTAAATAAAATGACGCTTGTCGTTGGTTAAAATAGCAGAATACCGCTATATATACGCAACTCCTAGACGAAATTGTGTCAAATCCTCATTTAACCATTTATTTGGTCGCATTTAATAGGGAACGATATTATTACTGTCTACCGGGCACAGTTCCAAACTTCCAATTGCCGCTGAGATTTTACTAACAGAACGTCCGATAAAACTGTCTTATCTGGAATTCGAATGCGAGAACATACGATTTAAAAATTGCGAGCGCGCTGACACATACGCCATCGCGCTATCTTCCAAGGGTACTACTATAATGCCTCGGCAACAGTGGTTTCATCTTTCGAAAGATAATGTTCAATAAGAGCCCACTAAAAAGAGTGCTTTATGCAATTCCACATAAAGTCTATAATACTGATTGTAAGTTTAAAAAGATAAATGTGTAATAGATCGATTCTATTATCCTTCTATTTTTAAATTGTATATTCTTCTGGCGCAGTTCCACATAACCCAAATTTATGTGTTGGTGGTGTAAACTATCTCGGCATTAAAGCCTTTGGCAGTGATAACAAAACAGAGTTTATTTAGGTGTGAACCCCGGAGGCCTAACTCTATTACAAAGTTAGTATTGTTCCGTTACTTTTGTATAATTAACAAGTTCATGCGCTGTGAAAGCTTTCGTGTATTTCGAGGCCGAAGTGTAAAGTTATTTTAGATTGATGAAAGATGAAAATTCTGGTAGTATTTGTAGATTATATATTTGGAAAGAATAGGTATATATTATATAATATATTTTATATTCGAACTCAAATTTTCAAGTGTCAGCCGTGTTGTTATTCGATCAGTGAATATCGGAGAAAGGGCCAGGTCAGGAGTACCCTAAACTGACAAGCGTGACCTAAGAATATGATAAGAGAGACAATCCTTTAAAGAAAGAACCGCGCCAGCGAAAGCAGTAAATATTACATTTACACTGTCATAGAAGAAACCTTAGAGGCCTCCATGGCTTCCTTACTTACTACAGGAATACAGCAAGAGACTGTTAGGGTGCGCTCTTCGCGATGGCAACGGTACAACCTCGGCTAGGCTGCCCAATTTGAAAGAAATCCTTGATTTAAGTAGCGATTTTGCTGGTCTACTAATTTCGGGAACAAACTGGAATATTTACATGTATATTGAATGTGTTCGGTATTCATCTCCCCTAACATCAGAATCATCTTAGGTGTATGACAATGTTTTTTCTAAATCTTCGTATTGTTAATTACTTGATTAGGTATATGTTGGTAGAACACTCTATGTATCAGGGAATATTTTGTAAGTATTTAATCATAAATAAAGAAAGTAATCAAATAAAAGTGACTACGCTAAGAACAATTAAAAATTAACCTTTATGTTGTTTTTCCTAAATTGAATTTCTAACCTCATTCGACCCCGTTATTTAAGTGCCCTTTTGTGTTCACAAATTCGTTCTTTGCCTTAAGGCTCTATATCAAGTAGTAAGAATAATTTCTTCCTCTTCGAATATTTTTCTCGAATCCGAAGTAAACGAACGAGTACATGCAATGACAGTAACATGCGATAAAGGAAATCCCAGCGTGTCTCAACAGAGCCATGAGAGAGGAGCGTTTGCGATAATGGTCGAGTAAAGCTGCGTTTCCACTAGCTGTATGCAGTGTGCAAACGAAGAACTAATGCTTCGTTCATGCAGTCAATGAAATTATTTCTACCGAGCGAATATGTTTCTTCAGCTATGATCAGGTACATTCGGCGAAAGAGTGATTTATTGATCTTTTAGGTATTGAAAATGGTGTGAACCCACCAACAAGTCGTTTCTCTGAGCGTTTCTTCGACTTTCAATGTGGTTGACAGAAACCAATATTTTTATGCGAATATGTTTGATGAGCTTTTGTGCAGAACAAGTTTTATTGTCTAATTATGTGAGATCAGTAATATTTTGTTTGAGTAGAGCGTCGGCAAAACATTCCAAAAATTTGCTCGATACAAAATGTTCGCTAAAGGATACGTGTCTTAAGGCAGGTCCCACGTTGGTTGGTACGTTTTCGTATGAATGTGCTGGGAAATGCCTGCTCTTCAAATTACTATGGAGCACACTGACTGCGTAAGAGGTAGTAATGCGTGCGTACATACTTTATATTATGGTAGCTATAGTGCATATGTACATACATATCTGGATTATCGAGAATCGGTGACGCAGCGGAACTTAATGCGTCTGCTCTATATGAAGGTCGGTCTTTTTCGACCGGTCAGCAGCAACGAAACTATTAATGTGCCAAGTAAAACG
The DNA here is from genome assembly GCA_963564715.1 of Catocala sponsa. NCBI lineage: Eukaryota > Metazoa > Arthropoda > Insecta > Lepidoptera > Erebidae > Catocala > Catocala sponsa. The sequence goes on from OY751337.1 coordinate 8,433,535, forward strand.
CAATAGCCCGCCTCCCATGACGTAGGACTTAAAATCATAGTTGTGAGTATAATATACTAACATACCTCTGACCTCTCCAATTAACGCTTGCGTATTCCCTTTCTCAAGACGATCGCAGCCAAACAAACATGAGTTCTGCTACTGCAAAGAATAAGATTCTGGTTCCTTAAGAACGTGACGTGCTTTTAGCAGGATACTACTAAATTGTCCCCTTCGCTGGTAATACAGCCCCTATTTTGTATAGATTTGGTAACACAGCAGCAACAACCACATTAGCCCTTCCTGGTTTTGTAAACATCTATGGCTAACCTTTTACCATCATATTGGCCGTATACTTGTTGCCAAGTTAGTTGTAAACATGGCCATTTTGGCCATGAACTATTTGACCTGTTTTCGGCTACTGGCTTACTCAATGTGAATTGAAGCCTGTAGCGTCATAATTCAAATTTATGACTACCATAAATGTTACTTTGTGACCTGAATAAATAACAGTAATTATGAATATTGAATTACCACAGCCTAATGTTAGACTTAGACCGCAATAACTATCAATAAAGTTTACCAGGCGATAAATGTCACGATGTCCTTTCACTATAAACAAAAAACATGGCTCGATGTTATTATGTCATCCGAATTGGTAGTAATGAAACGGTAAACAGGCACTAAAACACATGAATAAGTACATAGACTCACGTTGTGTCTGTAAATCTGAGAAGGGATAGACAGTAGCTTACTGTATTCGCGTTTCGCCAGCTTTGTGTTATGTTTTAGATGTTTCAGTCACATTTACGAACTGCCTTGGCAGCGCAGCGGTAGTGTATGCAATAGTTTTGCATGAAGTATCGGGGTCGTCCAATAAAAATATGAATTTCTGTCAAAAATCTCAGTTGCAGTACGGAGTCTGAAAATGTCCCCAGTAAACGCTAATAGCTAATATTATGTGGGGCGTAAATCCATGGCTAACAAAATGCGGGTGTGATAAATAACCTTGCCTATTTCTATGTGGATATAGGCATGGGACTATGTTAGTGTTTGTCAATATTCGACTTATAATTTCGCTCGTAAACATCAGCACATATTTATATCACAAGACAATGAAAGTAAACAAGTAAGTACTAAAAATATTTCGCTTAGTAATCAAGTGTTGATACAAACTACTTTAGCCGAACTGTTTTAACTCACAAAGCCGCAAAGAAGAGATTTAAGTCTAATAAAAACATGTTTACTTGAGGTAACGTGATGAGTTACAAACTTATGAGAATAAGATCTATTTATAAGGTCATTCACAAAATGATATCACAATTTTATTAATACTGACGTCAGCAATTCATTGAATACGCTGCAGTAAAATAAGCTATTGTTTTTTCCTTGTAGGTGTAGTATTGTAATTTGAGGTCATTGCCATTTTATTGGAAATTTATACAGCTCAAGGTCTCTACGCGGGAAGTATTGAATTTTTCATTGTACGTAAAATGATTAGTAGGTCTATTTTCGGGTGTGTTACGATATTGAAGACATAACCGTTTACTGAATTAAATGTTGATTAGTAATTCGACGACATCGGATAATGAAAGTTAGGGAACAGAGAGTGCACTTGTGTTTTCGCACACACTTGTGCACTATAATATCTCCTGCGCAGATGGCCAGTTTCCGTTAAGATTGGCCGCCGCGCCGTGACTGAATTTCAGTCTGGAGGACATTATTATTATCTCTCTTGCTTCATTCTCTCTAATCAAAATCTTCTTGAAGGGTTGTCGATAAAACCTGTATTAGTTCCTAGTTAGTTACATTAGTTTTTAGTTTATTGTCCAACAACACAAAATAACTAGCTCATAGCTTTTTACTTGAATATTACTATCTCCATATAAATACCTTCTTCAAAACTAAGCGTTATGGTTAAAGTAGATACACTTCTTAAAGCCATGGTTACCATCGATATAATAATAGGTAGATCTCTGTTAATCTATCTACGATTATATAAACCTTTTTTCCTAGAAACTGGCTCAACTAATTACCGGAAAATTACATTTTGTAGATGACATCAGCGAATAATATTTGGCAGTAGTTCGGTTTCAGTTGTCATGTGAACATTAATTGAAGTAATTCAAGGGCCTGAAAACACGCGATTACATAACATTGTTTTTTGTTTATATTTACGTCAATATACGTTTGTACTAGCCAAAGATTCCTAGAGATCCGTATAGACAATGGAAATAAAATTTGCCCATGTATTTTTCTTTCTGTGACTTATTATTAGGTTTGTCACAAACTATGTGTGATATGAATTAGCTGGAGGGTTAATTTTCTCGATTCTATTTATCTATAAGCAAAATTGTTGTGACTAGAAGAAGACTTCGTAGAGATATATTTTGATCACTGTTAATTCTTATTTATATTTAAGTTGTTTACTTTCACGGTTTCATCTCCTATTTTTTTGAAATAATTATTATATTCTTACACTGAAAACAAGCTGGGTAAATTTTATATTCTCTTTGTTATTTAAGTGACATCATACATAAGTTGTATTGTATTTTGTTATCTATACAAATAAACAAATAAATAAAATTGAAGTGTCTGTTTGTAATGTCAAAATAGCAGATTATTATTAAATGCATATAAAAGTATTTACGGTACTTATATCAAAAAATCAATTCAAATTTTTTGTCTGTTTGTCTGTTTATTCTTAGTAATCTCTTAAACCGCTGGACCGATTTTAACGGGACATTCACTGGCAGATAGCTGATGTTATAAGGAGTAACTTAGGCTACTTATATTTTAGAAAAGATCCGGTGGCTGAAAAAATATTCCACGCGTACGCATTCGCGGATAACAGCTAGTCTAATATACGTCTTTTTACTCGACTCCATTTTTTCTTATCAAAATATTTTTTTACTTTTATGTCTAACAATAAATTTTTAGTGACGTTCACAGAATATCTAACAATAGTATGTGATTTAACAATTCCATTGAGGCGAGATTTATATAATTTGCGATTATGTGTACTAGCTTTCAGACCGGAGTTAAAAAAATGTCCTCCAGAAAGCACGTATCACATTCGTATCGCATTAACATGTCATCAGACTATGAGAGAGAGCAAATAGCATTTGCGCGTACACACTTGTGCACTTAATATCTCCATCTGTCGTTCAAATTTGTCGATGTAACCGAATTCAACCTGTAGGACATTATTATTTCTAATACCAATATTCACTAATATATTTACAACCACCTCTAATATATTAATATAAATCAGTCCGTAGTTACAGATCAAGTCACGATCCAAGCTTGTGTTAACAACTGTCACAGATGTTTCAGTGACAACGGGCATTGAAACTTCAACGCCAAACTTTCTGAGACACCCTATCGAGGGACCGATTGCGTATAGCCTTACTTCACTGTACTGATCGATCTTCGCTTCTAGTATACGCAATCTGTCTTTATTTGAAACAATGGGATTTGTCTAATATGTAACTTATATCGGAACTAGTATTATTACTATTAATAATGTCCTCCAGACCGAATATCGGCCACGGCGGCCAATCTTAACGGAGACTGGCCATCTGCGCAGGAGATATTATAGTGCACAAGTGTGTGGGCAAACACAAGTGCACTCTCTGTTCCCTTACTCTCATGTTCCGATGGGACGGCAATCCGACACGACCGGAGAGAGATCAGGCGCAGGACCAACGGCCTTACGTGCTTTCCGAGGCACGAGGGTGTCTAACACCACCATCTTCCTAACTCCGGGCTGCTATTGAGATTTCTTTACAGGAAAACCCAATAACTATTTGTTGGCCTGACTCGGGATTCGAACCCGAGACCTCATGCACAGCAGTCGCATTCACTACCGCTGCGCCGCGGAGGCAGTTACTCAGTGTTCGTCAAATGCTCTCTCTTTTAATAGGGTAATGAAAAGGAAGGCAGTTCACTTTGGCTCAGTGCTAGTTGGCAGACATCATATATCTTTTAAAACATTTTAGATTAGTCTCAATTATCCGGGCTTCTCGATATTTGCCATCCAACGTAAAGGCGACACACATCATATAACATGGAATGCGTAAATAATTTTGTAAAGGCAGAAATGCGAGATCTGAGATCAATATCAATCTGTTGGACTGACAGCAGAGATCTTAAGTTCAAACTTAGCCTGCTCGGCTATCGTTACTACTAATAAATAATCTAAATTACCATAATCTAATTTATTAAACCTTTGGGAGTAAGTAAGTAAAGTTATATAAGTAACGAGGTAGTATACCTTCTACCTTCGAGAGATAAAATCAGAAATCTCCAAATTTTGTTACATGATTACAACCGTAGAATAGAAATATACAGAATAACCGTTTTAGATGTGTAGATCTAAGTACAAAGTGAACTTACATGCTGTTATAAACCATTGTGAGTTTTGATCGTGAATACGCACACTAATTTACTATTTAAGAGCACGTAATTAAAATAATGTTTAGTCTTTACATGCAAAGACAATGGTTTTATTCATGACTATTATATGGAATCTAAGAACAATTGGTAAAAAAGTTAATTTGCTTTGTCTCATTATACTACGTCTTTTGGCAATTTGTGTGATTTCGTAATAAGCGTCTGAGTTGCTAAGTTAAATATAACCAGCTGATTCATATATTTTATGATTTAGAAATGATGTTAGTCATTACTAATATGATTTCTAAATAAATACAATAAACGTATAGCTAGAATTTGTAATTTAAGCTGATGAGCGCCAGCGTCTCGCGTCCTGATAAAATAGTTTTGCATGCATTTGAAATGAATTATATTATATCATGCATTTGTATTCCTGATATGTATAATGTTATAAACAAAGTCCCTCGCCGCGTCTGACTGTCTATTCGCAATAAACCCAAAAACTACTGAACGGATTTTCATACGGTTTTTACCAAAAGAGAGTGATTCGTGAGGAATGTTTAGATGTATAATTTATTTAGGTTTTGTAGTACCCGTGCGAAGCCGAGGCGGTTCGCTATTATATAAATATTATTCATTTCTAGTACCAAATGAATTATATTTATACAATAGCGACCTTAAACCTTCACACGGATCTCTGCCTTTTAAATGTTATGAATATAGGTATATGTATAATGTTTATAAATAACTTTATACCGTACACTAAGTAGTGTTATTTTGATGTGAAGTAAAAAGAAAGATTTAATTGAAGACACGGATTATGAATCGGGTAAACGCTTCGCCGCTAAGTTCGAATCATACATATGGTTGGTGTAACCGACTGCAGCGCCTAAGGTCGCGGGTTCGATTCCCGCACAAGTCAAACATTTGTGTGCATGAACATGGATGTTTGTCTTGGTCTGGATGTTTCTATGTATAATATGTATGTATTTACAAAAAAACGTGTATAGATGTATGTTTATCCATTGTCTAGTACCCATAGTACAAGCTCTGCTTAGTTTGGACTAGATGGTGTTGTGTGTATGTTGTAGAATATTATATTATACTAGCTTTTGCCCGTGGCTTCGCACGCGTTAATTTAGAATTTGACAATCTATTCGGGTTGTACTCTGCTTGTAATAATATAATTCAATCATGATTCGAAAGAAAAGACACGTGGCGCCATCTATTATCATAAGAATGTTATTATTGTTTTCCTCGGGAACAGTAATTTTTTTCGGGATGGAAGGTAGCCTATGTCCGTTTCTGTACACCTGACAACGTACCTATATGCAAAATTTCAGGATGATCGGTTCAGTGTTTTAGGCGTGAAAAGGTTACAAACAAACTCATTTTCGCTTTTATAATATTAGTTAGGATTATTACCTATACTATAATTATTTGTGTAATCCACAAATTACTGTTCAGTGTCTGACAATTGTATGTTCTTTGCTAAAATATAACTGCCGCACTAAGTGTTTGAGTTTAAACATCAATATTTGTAAAATATAATTAGCGGTGAACGGAACCATATAAACTGTCCGTGTACTCGATAGATGACGTAAGGATCGAGTTAGATCGCGATATGGTTTCGTTCACACGCAGGGTATATAAGGTCGGGATTTTTTATTGTCTTTGCGAAATTTGCAACGGCCATATACAATTCGTCAAAGTGCCATCTAGTGGCTCTGTGGAGGAATAAACGGTTAAAACCCAAGTGGCGTTTTACTTATTTATTTTCTCGTCCCCGGACCCCGATTGTGTTCACTAAGAATAATTTCTGCATCGCGGAGGCCTTTACAAACATTCAAGCAACAGGCACGAAGAACACCTAGATTCGAAACAACTATTTATGGACCACACAATTTTTTGGAACTAATATTTGCACATCATAATACCTATTGAATAGTCTATGCCCCTTCCATTATATGTAAACTATTGGTCGATAGTATGACTGTTTATGGACACGGCTGGATCGCGTTGCAGACGAATTCATTTATCGCCATCATGCTAAACAAAGAATAGAAACAACCACTCAATGTCTATGCTAGGCAGAGATGCCGCTATACCGGATATCACACCTGACATTTAGCGTCAAGACGTGTCAAAATTAAGTCAGTGCGCTAAGCATAACACCTCAATCGTACATTAAGAACCCTCACACCCAAAGCTATTTAGATTTAAGATTGTTCCTAGAATCGCCTACGTGTGGCTTCACCTGCCGTAATAAATGAAGCTGTAAATTGCGTTCGTATGATTGCCGGTATGTGGGCAGATAAGTACTTATAAGATATTTCGTAGGTTCAAATCATTGCCTTTGACGGGTTTGTAATCTAGGCTTGGATTCGATTAGCTACCAAAATTCATACGATAAAACCTTATTATTGATGTTATAAATGCGAAAGGAATTTTGTTACTTATTACGCTTTTATGGCTAAACAGTTGAACCGATTGATATGAAATTGAGTACGGAAATAGGTCGTAGTCAAACAATCGGTAAAAGTTATATAGGTACATATAGGTATAAAATACACAAATTAAAGCCATTTCTATAATATGTTATGAACGTATACATACCTATAGTAATTTAATCATTCTTTGTCTCTCCCTCTCTCGCATACTTTGTATACAATATTATTCATTTCTGCGGGCAATCGCAATCACAGTGTGGTGGTGCCAAGAACAAGGCTGGCATAATAATATTTAATGTTAAAATAAAAAAAGCACTTGATCCTCTCAACTCCTCCTACGTGATCCTTCTTTTTTAGAATTTTCATTCGCAATACACATACCTAATATATGAGTAACATAGTCAACCCGTGACCACGATCGATGCAAGTCGGTCGAAACGTCGGGCAATCAATTAGTACTTATTACCTTTTAAATATTACATCGCAGGTAACTTACTTGCGATGTAATATTTAATTAATTAAATTAGGTAATAAGACCCGTTACATAGTATTGTATTAAGTTTGTGCAAATCGCGAAAACTAAAATCGTTTATGAGTAACACATGTTAATAATAATAACAGCCACAAAGAAGAATGTGGTATTCTTCTTTGTGGTAAAACTTTCTTTAACAGTACTTCTACCAAAGAACGCGTTACTTTTCTTCGAGAAAAATATACTTTTCAAGAAACCCTCAATGTCACAGCACAAATACACTTTGTACAGTGAAAACCAACACAAATTGCTCGTCATATAACTAAATATAATCGTGTATTTTCGTCACGGACTTAAAATAATAAACGCGGTGCCATGACGGTGTATCGCAGAAATGTGCAATTGTGCTGTGAGACGGGTTTTAATGAATAAATTCTGTTTACGATTGTACCTTGAACTTCAAGTGCGAAGAGAAATAAGATTTAAGTTATTATCATGCTAGCTTGCCGTATACACAATTAATGTAACTGCAAGCACAAACACCGGTGAAATGCCTTTTTTTGTTTCAACGTAATTTATAGCCCTAGATTTTATTTTTAATTTTAACTTGCGACCAATTAGTGCCTTAATGTTTTTGGTTGAAGTGTACAAATACGTTAGGATATAGATTTATTTTCACAAATATTTGAAGTTCTCATAAAATTTTATTATGATATGGTAATCTAAAATTCAATAAATATTTATGTATAATTAATAATTTATATATAATTAATTTGTACGCCCCATAGGACGAATCATAGTGATACTTTTTAATATTTTATAACTTTTACCTCAAACACCTATGTTTCACAATCCCAGATAAGCCAATACAGGTCACAAACTACATAGATACAGATTGCCAATACAATAAAAGACGCGAATAACGAACTACTCATAATCCATGTACGTTGAACCAAAAACACTGTACAGTTTAAATCATTCGAAAATCAATTGCTGCTTATACATTAAAGCAATTTATGGTCAGGAGGCAACAGTTTACCGAAGAGATACCAACGTTCGCTGTGTTCAATTTCTTAAGGTTATAACTTACTTAATGCAACAATTCACTATCAGCACGAAGGCGTATAGACCGACGCCAGTATAAATCAAGTTAGTAGGCTGCGCGAACGTTAGGTGCCTATCTCGTGCCATATCATCGACCCGCCTGCATTGGCCTTTATTCGTTTAAATATAATGACTCTGCGCATCGTATGCCTGTATGCTATATTTTATGGCTGCGTATGAAGGCGCCATTTAATAACCCTCAGTTCGATTTGAAAACGTTTACAGTTGCAGCTCTAAGTTCGCGATTTAGACACATCAGTCTTATTTCCGATGAGCCAGTGGGTAATAAACCATATATAATATCAGCCATGTATTAAATTGTCCCACTGTTGGGCACGAGCCTCTTCTCAGTGTGAGAAGGGCAAGGCCCACCACGCTGGCCCAATACGGGTTGAGTTCGATTCCAAGGCGCGCATCTCTGACTTTTCGAAGTTATGTGCGTGTCAAATAGTTAACTATCGCTCGGTTTAAAGCTGAAGGAAAAATATCGTGAGAAAAGCCGTATGTCCGAGAGTTCTCCATAATGTTCTAGAAGATATGTGAAGTCTGTCAACCCGCGATAGGCGTGGTTGACAATGGCTTAACCCTCCTCAGAGGCCTGTGCCTAGCAGTGGGCCAGTTTAATACAGGGTTAAAATTATTATAATACTAGCTGTTACCTGCGACTTCGTCTGCGTAGATTTTAACTAAAAAGTGTTTGTCTCCGCGGAACCCTATTTTTTTTCTAAAATCAAAGTAGCCTATATTACTTCTTATAACATCAGCTATCTGCCAGTGAAAGTCCCGTCAAAATCGGTTCAGCCGTTTCGGAGATTACCCGTAACAAACAGACAGATAGACAGACAAAATTAAAAAAATAGATGTTTTCGTATAGGTACCTTATATACTTTCATATTCATTAGATAAAAAGCTGTTATTTTGATATTACAAACAGACACTTAAATTTTATTTATTTGTATAGATATAAATTTATATCGGCGTGCAAAACACAGATAATTTTTATATTTTCCAGCAATTGCAAGCTGAAAACAGTTTCCTTAATGAGTAGAATTGTAAACCTCTGCGATAAAATAATCATATCATTATCTTCTTGAACCATGATCGGTAGTTTGCGATAAAAACATGTGCTTATCTGTTTACACGTATATCTGCTACTCATACATCAAGTAAATTGTCGTACAAATAGGTCTTCAATAGTGATTGTAGTGTTTGCTAAAAATAGACCACCCCGTCACTTATCATGTCAGATTGCATTAGACGGGGAGTGACATTCACAATGACATAGAGTAATGTCGATTCTGTTATTACACTTATTACTGACCAATTACGAGAACCGGATCTCTGAGGTTAGGATGGAGAGTCGAGATTTGGGGACAAGATCTGTCTATAACTGGTCCCGGAAAGTGCTCTCGGGCACTGGAAGGTACAGCGGCTCCGCCTAATATAACCTTGACGGTTGGTGTAGGGGAACGCTACATCATAAACTGGACTAGTTGGACTAGTTGTAGAGAAGGGGATGACCAAGCTAAACAATATCTCTTTCTTATTAACCGACTTCCAAAAAAGAAGGAGGTTCTCAATTCGGATGTTTGTATTTTTTTTTATGTATGTTCGGGCATAACTCCGTCAAATATAGACGGTTTTTCAAAATTATAACGAGCGTAGAAAAGACAGATACTTCGGAATACAAATCTTAATTAATACTATAAATGCGAAAGTGAGTTTGTTTGTTTGTTCGTTACGTTTTCATCATCATGAAATTCTGTATACACGTTGTGAGGGTACAGAAAAAGACAAGATTTCATTTCACTGTCAGCCTCGATGGCATAGTGGTTAGTGTAACCGATTGCAACACCTGAGGTCGCGGGTTCGATTCCCGCACAATTCAAACATTTGAACAAGTTGAACATGGATGTTTGTCTTGGTCTGGGTGTTTCTATGTATAATATGTATATGTACCTATTTACTAAAACAAAAAGTATATAATATGTAGCTTTATCCATTGTCTAGTATCCATAGTACAAGCTCTGCTTAGTTTAGGCTAGATGGTGTTGTGTGTATGTGATAGAATATTACCTATATATATTATATTTAGGAAAAGTTCTATTCCCAAGGGATAGCAATTTATTGATAAAATCTAGATTTTATAACATAAAATTTGCCTAGTTATTTATTAATATTGCGCAAAACTTGTTAACAAGAATATATTCGATTTAATATTCAAGGAAAATTTTAAAATATATCTAGTAAAGTATAAGTATGTAATTCGCAAAATAATTGGTCAACGTACAAAGCCCAACATACTTACTAAAAGGGCCTAACAAGCGACAAAAAGTTATTTGTCGATATTAAGGGTATACCTAACCTTAATGCCCATAAAACCTCTTTGATACAACTTCTTTAAGATAAAATACACGTAAGTTTTTCATCATCATCATCATCATCAGGCTATGATAGTCCACTGCTGGACATAGCCCTCCCCCAAAGTTTTTAGCTTACTAGATATTCATGGATTATTGGATATCTAGTTTTCTTAAATAATAATACTCAGAACTTTCGTTCTGAGTATTATTATTTAAAATATCTTAAATCTTGAATTAAATAATGCAACAGGTTGTCACCTGTTGCATTATTTAATTCAAGTTTTAGGTTTTTTTCATTAACTAGCTTTTGACTGTAGCTTCGTTATTGTGCATCCCACCGGAACGCACATCAGGATAAAAAGCATGCTATGAGAATTATTTCATAGCCAGGATTACCAGAACACAATCTATCTAAGACCTAAATAAATTTAAATTATAACATTAGTAAAAAGTTACAAAGTCAATTACCGCAGACTAGGCGGTAGGAGTATTTATTGAGGAAAATGTTAGCAACTAACACACATTTACTTTCAGGTATTGTCAAAATTACTAAGCTGCGGTACCTGGTTCATAAATCATGTCTGCAAATGAAGTATATCACCATTACTCACACCTACTGCTAAACACACACAAATATTAAAATAATAAATCGAGCTTAAATGCTACGAGTATATTGAAAAGATTATTTATTAGTCATTTATAGGAATGATCATTCAGGTGCAGCTGTCTTGAAGGTCTTTATACATTTTAGAATCGCCGATTTTTTTTTATACTACTAAAGTGGCAAATATACGGCCTCACCTGATGGTAAGTGGTCACCGTAGCCTATGGACGCCTGCAACACCAGAGGCATGACTTGCGCGTTGCCGACCTTGTAAAAACCTATTTTCAGAGGCTTTATGACATAAGGTTGTTAAGTCAGAACTGACTGCATGAATGGTGTAGTGGTTTAAGTAGTCACCTCGCCTTGTGTGATCCACAAATGATTGTCCAAGTCTGGGTGTTCTTTGTGTCGGTTCTTTGAATCTTTATAAAGTTCCCCGCGACACAGGAATTATACCAAGTGCGGGAAATGTCTTTTAAAAATAAATAAAGAAAATGAATTAATTTGGTATTGGGCTATTTAATTTCTTGTATTGTGTTCTGTCAACCACAGTTGGCGAAAATCAACTGCACTGCATAAGTATATGTATAACCTTATAATAGTATAAGATCACAACATTATACTGGAAAATACCGAAAAGTGCAGTAGCAAGAAATCTGTACTCTCTGCTCATCCCTGTCAGTATGCAAGTATGATTATTGAAAGTTTAAAATCTGTAGAAGATGCAACTAATGACTATTCATGTGTCCCTTTTTCTATTCAATTAAAATGGGGGGTCTTTATGAATTGAGCGGCTGGGACATCGCAGCCGGCAGATGAAAGTAAAATTTTTAACTCGATTGAGATTATCGAGGGACTCAACTCGCGGGGTGAATCAAAGTTTGTAATTAAATCTTCTTTAACTACCAGAAACGGAACTAATTTGACGATTATTGAAATGTTCTATCGTCTTCTGTTTGCCTCTTCCTATAAAAGGTATTTGAAAGACATTTTGTAAAATCTTTTTCTATGTAGCACAAAGGCAACAAACAATCTTATTCAGCCTGATGGATATCTTATATAGCCTATGAATACTTGCAATATCAAATCAAAATTCTATCTTCTAAACTTTTTTCACGAAGGTTTGCTTCTTAATTATTTTGCACGTCACGTGATATACAAGCATATAGACGACATGTGTTAAAACAAAGATAGTGAATGAATAAAAGGGATATAAGATAGTGTACCTTGGTTTGAAAAAGATGTAGAGCCTCGCTGTTTTCAGCATGAACGGGCAGCCTCGACCGGGGAAGGACTAACCTCTCACAGAATATCGACGAGAAATAGCAATATTCCTACTGTTGTTTCGTTCGGTGAGTGAGAGTGCCGGAGGCCCAATCACCCTCTTTCCCCCTTCCAGTTCTTTCTCCTTCCCACTTCCTTTTATTCCTAAAGGGTCGGCAACACGCAAGTGATGCTTCTGGTGTTGCAGGCGTCCATAGCCTACGGTGACCACTTACCATCAGGTGGGCTGTATGCTTGTTTGCCACCTTAGTAGTATAAAAAAAAATGTAGAAGCAAATGTATTATATGTATCTGAATCTAAAGTAAACACATATGGAGAAACGTACCTTCTTCTATAGCACGTGTTCCGGTATACTATAAAGGGTTACACCTAATTTCTAGTTGAAAATAACTTTGTTCATAACAACAGTATCGATTTTAATATATAACACAATATCCGTAAATCCGTCTCTAAATTTTACTTATACGAAACCGAACATGAAATTACCCACTCGACACTCACTATAGATCTTATCGGTAACGTTAAACCTAGGCCTATTTCGGTCCTATTTCTGGCTTTATTAAATCCTTACCCATATCCTTTTATCTGTTGAAATTATCTCGGGTTTACCTGAATTTTCATTACTCTGTATATCTGTGAGGTGCGTACTAAATGAAAATTATGGTTAAACGTGCGATGTAAACTCGCACCGCGTATAAAGGTATTTTTCCTCAACGACCTAGAACTTGATACCTATAATTATTTTCTAGGTTAAATGCCTTTATTAATGGTGGAGGGCGATGCTAATATGTATCGTATAACATGATGTGTTACACTCCGGAGTATACCAATGTTGCGATATTCGCTATCGAGATTGTTATCATAACTCATAAGTGTCGTGAAACGATTGCCTGAACTGATTATTGTATAATTCCAGTTATCTAGACTATGGGTTGTTTGATGTGGTGTTTCTATAGATACATTTGTGTCGAGTGGAGTTTATTAATGGAATGCGGTGGCTTCAAGGGAATGCGTTCCAAAAACAAAATCAAATAAAAAGATTCGCTTCGCTTTTCTTGCTCGAAACGAACACTAATTTCAGTTGCCCTTGCTACCAAATGCAATTAAGCAAATATATAATTAATGACTTTATAATTTCGTTTAAAGCACTGGCTGGATGGCTGCTGCAAAGTCATCATCTTAAATTATTTAATTTGTTGGAATATCTTAGCTCGTCTTGTCATAGATTCGAGCTAATTTTACGCAACTCGTATCTGAGCTTAAAAATAGCAAACATATTATATATTATATTATCTATACTAATATTATAAAGTGGAAATCTTTGATTTTTTGTTTGTTTATTTGTAAGGGTTGACTCAAAAACTACTCAACCGAGTCTTTCACCATTAGAAAGCTATATTATCAGCGAGTAACATAGGCTATATTTTATTGAAAAAAAGTACTGTTAAGCGAGCGTAGCTGCGAGCAAAAGCTAGTTTTAATAATAAAAATAATTCTTACTCATATTTATTCAAATCTCTTATAGACACAAACTTTTCAGAACTTACTGATTTAAAAACTGAATATACGAGGTTGCAAATGCGGTTACTTTTACATTACCATATATTCTTAAATAATCACGTGAAGGTTCTTAGATTATTTATATTTATATCATATAAGAACCTTGCTTTGTTGGTCCAGTTTTTATACATATATGTAATAATAGCAGACTAAACCGGTTTTACAGAAGGCTTATCTTATTAACCGTTAGATAGACAAGCTAGAAGTTTTACCGCACATATTTCTTAAAATATCCCAAAATACTTACGTAAAATGTATTTTTGACATGGCTTATAAAACTGAGTCTAGTAAACCGCAATAGATTAGGTAAGAGACTGAAACATTGCTAGCAAAATAACGGTGTCATGCATCTCTGCCTAACACTCCATGGATATAGGCATGATGCCATCCTAATGTTATAAATGCGAATGTGAGTTCGTTTGTTACGATTTCACGCCTCAACTACTCGACCAATCATTATGCGATTTCGCAAACACGTGAGATGAACAGAAAAGGACATAATATGGTACCTACCTACCTTTAATCTAGAAAAAGATATTGTTTCTAACCTAACCTACATTTACGCCGCGGTCAAAATATAGTAGTAGTAAAATAAAAAATCAATCAGCAAATTACAATCTCGTTAATCTTATAATATGTCATAAGTATCCATATATATGTTTGTGATTGATCGCGTGGACCGAGTTCGATTTTAGGGTGGGGTAAATTATTGAGTTTAAGACAATTCCCAATAACAACACGAAGTCTCGAATTAGTCCAATAGACGACAATTAGCCCTTTACCTATAACGTGAACGTGCGACCTACAAACTAGACTGATAAAATGTAGGTGAAACTAGCTGTTACCTGCGACTTCGTCCGCGTAGATTTTAACTAAAAAGTTTTTGTCTCCGCGGAACCCTATTTTTTTCTAAAATCAAATTAGCCTATGTTACTCCTTATAACATCAGCTATCTGTCAGTGAAAGTCTCGTCAAAATCGGTTCAGCCGTTTCGGAGAGTAGCCGGAACAAACAGACAGACAAAAATTTTAAAAATATATGTTTTCGTATAGGTACCTTATATACTTTCATATGCATTAGATAAAAAGCTGTTATTTTGACATTACAAACAGACACTTCAATTTTATTTATTTGTATAGATAACATCTACGCCTACCACTTCAAAGATACATACATATACAAGCATGGTATGTATGTATGTGTTCTAACTTAACCTATAAAAAGAATTCCAACATCTAATCTTCCAAAATATTATTTCATAGCTACAGTGTTTACTTCATTATACCTTTTGAAAGGCCCGACTAAGCGTAACTTCGCTTATTCTGTTCACGTGATTGGCAGTATTACCTTAGTCGTGAACTAACAAAAAAATCTAGTTACTACGTCGCAATAAAAAATGTAGCCGTCCAAAGAAATGTCTTTATAAAAGGGAACCGTCACAACAATGTCTCTTTTTGTCCGAATTGAAAAGATAACGTTGCCTATTTTTGAGGACAAAGGATGATAAGTAGTTTGCAGCTAATATAGGTATATTATATAATGTTTATGGCAAGACTAGTACAAGACATATAAGAATGAGAGATTCCAAATTCAAATGTAATATTATGTTTTTTTATTGTAACTGTATTTATGGCCAGACTAAGTACATAATATAATTCTATTATATTATTATATATAATTTGGATTTGTTTTATTTCGCCATGCGAATACGCGACTTTTAGATTTGATTCCAGGATCGAGCTGAGTATTATTTGGTTTTTCTGTTAGAAAGTTCAGTGTTATTATCCTAATGCGTGTTCGATTCAAACAATATTCACACATTACAACGATATATGATACTTACTGTAGTGAGCACAATTTTATTAAAATATAATTTGAATGCATCCGCAACTATTCTATAATACCTCTGATTACCTTATACGGGATTATAGGTTTATGTATGTATAGGTTTAAGTATGTTTTAAATACATTCAAAGATATTATATACATATAATTACTATTAAAATATAAATATATATTACATATAATTCTATACATATAATTACTCTAACTTGGAGTACGACATAATTATTTACACACATATAAGAAACATCGATTTATTAGTTTCGTTTATAATAAAATAATGCAATTTTTATACAGCCTTAAGTCTACACACCTAAGTTTCACTAAAGACTGCTTTTGATCATGAATACCTAGTTTAGAGGCCCGTGTCGCCCAAAAAGTTAGTCGGTATTCCCGTCACAAAATTCTATATAGTGGAACGGAGTCTAAAAACATTTTCGATGGAGACCTATATTACGTGGTACCTAAAACCAGCTGCAAAAGTCATGATGTACCTAATATATCTTGCCAACCACTATAAATATTCAGTAATCCTCATATTTCTGAAGCCGTAACGAGTACATTAATTTCATCACTAGAACAGTCAATGTTTATGTCAAATGAATTTGCGGTACACATTCGGCCGTTCAACAAGCAAACCGTATCCTATTATATGTAATTAATGATCAACAAAGTGCATCAACATATGCTGACGGCACGGTAATCCTAACTAATATTATAAAAGCGAAAATGAGTTTGTTTGTTACCTTTCACGCCTTAACCACTGAACCGATCATCCTGAAATTTTGCATATACCATGACAGGTGTACAAAAACGGACATAGGCTACCTGTCATCCCGAAAAAAATTACTGTTCCCGAGGAAAACAATAATAACGTTCTTATGATAATAGATGGCGCCACGTGTCTTTCGAATCATGATTGAATTACATTAAAACAAGCAGAGTACAACCCGAATTGATAGCCAAATTCTAAATTAACGCGAGCAAAGCCGCGGGCAAAAGCTAGTGTAATATATTGGCAATATATAATAGCCTAATTTGCAAGCGACATTAAATTATTATTACATTGTGAAAGAGGACTGTTTGACTGAGAGTAGTTTTGCATCAGTGGGCATTCGAGAGGAAATAAGTATACAAACATATTGACTTAATTGGACTGCACGGATGGCGTAGTTGTTTAAGTAGTCGCCTCGTCGCTGCGACTACGCCGAGTGTTGTGAGTTCGAATCCCACACGGGACAAGAATTTGAAAAAGAGTTGGAGAGTTTAATAACAATACCAGATACTTAAAACCCAAAGCTTTTTTTGTTCTCGCATTTTATTACAATACAAACCAGTCTAGTTATTACTTCAGATTGCAATACTGTCGCGTGCTATTTTTATTCGGTGTACACGTAAGTAGATGCTCCTATTTTACCATAAAGTAGTATAAGGCGTAAATACATATACAAACGGTATAAGGCGCAGCAGAGGCATGGTGTCACTTCAAAGAAGTTTTCAAAGAAAATGGATGTAAGCGGCGCGTCGTGTATAATACATAAGTAGTACTGCTCAGGTATACCGTATCGCTGCCTGCGAATCAAACGGAGCGCAACAGGCACTTCGCTTGTTATCTAGTACTTATGAAAAAGCTCTGTTATCGCAACAAAATCGCACTGTATCGTACATCTTGCCGTATCTTCGCCTTTCTGTATAAGTTATATCGAGTTTGTGCCTTATTCTTTCCATGCCGTCGCCTTACGCCTTTCTTGTATACGCCTAACTTGTAAATATTAATAATTTATTGAGTGTTTTATGTGTGATAAGTGGTGCAATGGATGCAGCTCCCTACAGATCTGATGCGTCAAATAAAAAATATTGTAAACTTGGCGAAGAAAAGAGTATTTATTATACGTATAATTTTTTATATTATATACTTTAATTTTAAATTATAACAGTTGCTTTTCTCCCAAAAGCAACTGTTAGCGGTGATACAGCTGGGCCTAATATCTTATACAATACTACTACAGAATCAGTTAATATCTCAGAGCTGACTCCGGCATATGACTACTAAAGAAAATCTCAAACAATTTTCATTTTAGCAATCCGGCTTAGTTCTCGAAACTATTCTCATTTCATATACATACAGTACAATGAAGTTGTCCACTCACTTACCTATTGAAACCTACAGAAATCCTAAGTTCACAACTATCAAAGCCTTAGGGACATTGTCGAAGTGGAACAAGTACCAACTAACGACAATTATGTTCCAGAATCGGCTACTACGTGCCTGCAAATGCATTGCTCGGGTTAATATTAATATCGTCTTTGTCTTACGTTACTATTCTATCGCAATATTTAGTTGATTAAGTGCACATATATATATAATATATTACTATCGGCGAGTTTGCAACTCGTCTTTGCAGCATCGAGTTCAGACGACTCTGCGTTCGGACGCAGTTCCGTTCATGTTGACAACTAGAAATCGAAGCGCAGGGAGATTATAAATAAGTTTAAATTGAGAACTTTAACAGAATCCCTGCTGCTGTTAGCCGTATGTGTAGTGTACCATTGGTTGCTTTTTTCGGCGTTTGAAAAACGAATAAACGTTTGATCGCCGATGCTAAAAGTCTGCGTGGTTTAAAGCTCAGTGGATGTAGGTATAAGACTGCCGAAAATCGGCAAAATCACGGATACCTCAAATAGCGTGTATGCTTAAGCTTTAAATGAATCCATATCCTTTGAAAAATACGGGCCGTTTGGTACATCTAGTATTAGTACTAGCGTTCCTTTTTGCTAAGGAGTGTAGATACATATAAATTAAATACCCAGACTAAGAACAGCTTGCTGTGGCCTGCATAATATGCAGCGTTGCAACCGCAACGGCTTGGATATCCACCCATTTGGGAGGTGACTACTTAAACCAATGCGCCAGTCGGGCAGTCAAAGTTAGAAGATTAATGACTTGTCGGTAAGCTAAAGCCTGTAGAACACGTATACTTCACATTCCTTCGCATTTTTTTATTTAAACTTAGTGGTGTTTAGTCGAAGATTTATCTGGATTGTTACCTCTTCGAGTGCAATATAGGTAATTTTTTATTCTGTTTTTTATATTATACTATAGTAGATATACATAGCATTCAAAACATTTTACCATCAAGAGTGTTGGTATGTCTCATCTAGAATGCGGCGATCTCGAGCGTAGTAAGCGGTTTTCAAGCAAAGGAATAAATGTTTTAGGATGATAAGTTTTAACCAGTTCGCGGTCACGTAAAAGATTCTACTGTCACCTACTTTATACGTTACGTTATAATCTCTTAAGAGAAAAGCGTAATTTTATCCAATTTACTTGAATAGAATGCAAATAAGCAAGCTATATAGTCTACTTACAATTTATTTTGGCTATTATTACTTCTTTAAACTTTTCACTATTATCGATAATTCATTATTGCGCCGGCATTCGTTCACACTGCACTATTGAACGAAAAAATTAAAAAGCTATATTTTATAGGGCAACAGGCTGTCACGAATGAAAGTAAATTCGTTGCAGCCTTATTGTTTAACAGGTTAGGGACTAAATAGACACTGATTTAGTTTGCTAATACAATGTTCAGAAGTTAAATTTTATGAGACTTCACTGTCAAATTCACTTAAGAATTCACGGAAAATTATTAAGACTTAACGACTTCTGAGTTTGACATGAAAACTTTTACAGAATAGGACTGTCTTACGTACACAGGCCACCAATACAGAAAACAATAAAAAAAATACGGGAAAGGAACTCACTGTCCAATATTATGATATTTAAGGTATGATATTCAATTATATTAAAGTCACCTTTATTCTTAGAGTTGATATAAATCAACTCGAAAGAGCACCTAAAAGCGGACTTTAAATGATACAACGGCTTTAAATAAGTAATGCCAGGGTTTTCCCATTGCTTCGTAACATAACATAACGACTCATTTCTTTCATATGGCCCGTATTTTTGAGTCGCCCGTTTAATTTTTATGGGCAACACTCGTAAAATATTTACGGTAAGCTACTTTTTACGAAGTACCTATCTTTTGTTTTTTGGGGGATTTTTCCGGATGGTCTCGGTAAGGGATCGTGATGGATGATAATATGTTCTGTCTAGTAAATATGTGAGCATTTTTTATTATGTAGTTTATCTTTTTTTACACAGGGTTGTCGAACATCTTTAGATAAAAATAAAGTATGTATTTTCAAAACTAGTAGACATGGAAATATAGGAGAATGGATAGTGAGTTTGCTCGCGTAAAATTACATTCAAATATTGTTTGTGTGACTAAAAGCCTTTGGAGAGTAGGTTATGTAGATCCAGAGATTTACTACTGCACACAAACAAACTATCTCTATACAATTTTTGTTTAAATAAGCTTAACGTCATATTTTCTTATCTGAAGAAGAACAAGAAAGCACTATTTCATTCCTCTATTTATTTAAACTGATAATATCAGTGTGAAACCGATAGATGAAAGCACGAACTTTGACTGCATGGATGGCGATAGTAGTTTAAGTGGTCGACTCACCACTGCCAATACGTTAAGTGTTGTAGGTTCGAATCCCAGACAGGACAAAAAATAGAGTGTAATTCGCAAATGAATGAGAGCAGAGCGGAAGTGGTCTTTACAAATAAAAAAAACCAGCGCAGCATCTATCGCTGTGCATAATAGCTTTGATCATTTGGTTCATCATGTTTCTTTTGGGTTTATTTATAGAAATTAATAGAAGTGCTTATCTATAATTATTATCATTGTCATATAACGAACCTTGTCATCACAACAGAATAATACACGGGATATTATTACGATAAGTTTAGAACCTGTGATGCAATCTCGAAATTGTGATATTTTTGAGGAGAATTTAAAGTTTTACAATATATTTTACCTTAATCCTTGAGTGAGCATCCATTCATGCGGTGACTTGATCGGACTGTGGAGTAGATCGGATTTTTAACAAGTGGTATCGTAAAGCGATACTTCATTGAACGCACAATTTTAATATTATGAGCGTGCCTGATGTTGGCAGTTACTTCCAGGGTGCCGGATTATACGGAACAGAACTCAGTCAAACTTCATACTATAAATGGGGAAGTTAATGAAGATATTTAGATGTATGTTAGTCAATCACGCGTAATTTTTTGCATTAAAATTGGACTTGGGACTAAAGCCTGGATTGACACATAAAATACTTGGATCTCGCTAGGTGCACGCGGGTGAAGCTGCAGGTAGAACCCAGTTGTTTAATATTTAAGACTCGTTTAAAATATATTGAATCGCATAAGAACATGTAAAAGTAAGTTTCAACCGGATTCGTTCAAGAGTGATTGAACACATCCAAGAATCCCAAATCTGCACATTCATAATTAAAATTAATTAAATAATTCTGCCATTTCGAATTTGTCAGAGATTGTATATCTAATTAAAAGCCGTCTTTATATAGTTTTCATTATACCAGCCCATCAAACACACATTCCCATAGCTCAGATTTGTAGCAATAGTTTTCTAGACCTGCCGGGGCTTGTATCTTGGTAAGTGTCCCATCCTACTCTAGATTAAAACTCTCGAAGAGCCTCTGCACGTTAGACCCCCGTCCCCGCGTAAGCCTACCAAAGAGCCGGGTATTATCCTAACGTTCTAGGAAAATACCCGTGAAAGAGAAGCATATAAATAATAACATGAAAACCTAATTAAATATGGACTGGACATTCTTGACATGTGGAATATCAACTCGGCGATCATTCTGACGATTATCGTGTCGGTAAATAGATTGATTGCTAAGAGCCTCGACCTTTAAAGGTCAATTCTTTGATACAGAAGGCTTTATTATTCGAAATGGTGCGCATAATACGAAGGTTCATGTCTCTTGAGCCTTAACCATCGGTAGTTTGGTCCCTTTGCTCGTTACCGGTGGATAGCCGTTTCATACATTTATAAATGGTTTTATGATTTACATTTACAAATGTATTACGTAAAGACAATAATAATTTTATTAGAACTAAAGAAATTTCAACGTTTACTTCATTGTAGTTTTAGTTTCAAAGGAACGTGTTATTCCCGAGACAACACTTCAAACAAAAGTACTTGTAAAGTACGTCAAAGATTGTTAACTTTGAAAAACCCATTCCGAGTACATTTCGGTATGCAGTCCCGTCTCGTGACCGGCTTCATTGCTTCGTACAGACTCGAACCTTGTCCTAGATTCATTTAAACATTCTCTTATTGCACTTATTGTTCCCAATGGTGTCATTTACCTCGGATGCACCGAAGGTCTGTTCAAAAGTTACATCAGTTTAAATAGGTGGTATTAACTTTAATATGTCTGTTTTGTAAGTTTCGGTATGTGTCGACTGTGTAGCTATGGCAATAATTGCTCGGAGTTTTCATTCCTTTGTTATGAAGTAAATATATGAATTTGAAATATATGTTCAGTTCAGTGGAACAATTCACCCATCAGCGTACGGACGCTGCTGGCGTACAGATGCTTTTTTATAAAATCACTGTCTCGTTATAGTCATGGTTACATGTTAAAGAGGGAACCAAGGTTATGATGTGCACTTCTGCAGGCCGAAGATTTTATAATAATGAGCATACAATACGTAGTTTATAAATCGAATGGTTTATTTTTGTTAATATACCTGTCTATTTAAAAGCTTTGTTGTCAATGTCTTCTTATACATAAGAAGCTACAAATTATTTTAATAATAAATGATAACTGTCTGATATAACGTTAAATTTCATCTGATTGATTGGAAATTGGTACATAGATAGAAAACAATAATAAAATTAAACTTTTTATAAACAATTGAACATTTTTATCGTATCTACACGAACGTAACTAATTTTAATTGTATATATACAGAATACGAAATAATCACTCAATATCTGTAGTATCCAATATTTTGAACATGAACATTGCCTTCAAAGCTAATACATCAAATTGTAAATAATCCTTAAAATAAGTCGGATTCATATTTTATTTGGCTCACTTAACGGACTTTCTGTTTATTTTATTCTGAGCTGCTATTGCAAAACTGACTACTGTAGTGTTTATTAATAAAGTAATTTTAGCATAATCATATTATGCGACATGCAGTGCGTCCTAATTTGCGGTTAATCGTTCAACTGCGCAGAACAACACACATTGTCTGTTGCTGTAGAGAACTATGCGTTTTCATGAATAGTAAAACCGATGCAGAACAATTGCATAACTTTATAAATAGATTTGTCTGCAAATACAGTTATTATATTTAGGTTTTATCAAACTATATTTAGACGTGTAGATGTATCCTTATCCTTGTTTATCCTTCAGGGGTGGGCAGAGGTTGTATGACTCACATTTCGTTAACTGTGTATTAGGTCCCACGTAATAGGGAGCGGTACTACTGCCGTATACCGGAGACATTTCCAAACTCAATCCTACTGCTTAAAATTTTCTTACCAGCAAGTCCAATTATACTGCCTCATCCAGATATCAAGTCTAAAGGGCTAACGATCGACCATCAGGTCGATTCTTACGAAGTAAACGTTTTAGTCCAGAAAACGTATGACGGAATAAAACGGCGGTTCTCGTTTGGAATAGTGTAATTAACACGCTTTTATTAGCTTCACCTGTATGTTTGTTTGTTAGTTTGTTTGTAACCGACTTCTTTGGACTTGATTTTGACCCACTTCAAACGGTTAGATTTCATTTAAACGTTGTAGACTTACCTATCAAGGACCGATGACAATACAATTTAGAAAACAAAAATAATAGATTAAAAAACAAAATAAAACACGCTTTATTAAAAACCAAACGAAAAAGTTGAAAATAATTTTAATGTAAAAAAGCGTGGGGTGGTAATTATCCAGGCACCACTTAGGCCAGAGTGTGCATATATTTTTTGTTTGATAATTTGAGATAGATCTTTAATATTAACCTCGCGGTTTACGATAGGTTAATATTAAACACAATGTTTTAACTATTTAAATTTACACGATGTTTCGAAGTAGTTTCTATTCTTTAGACAAAATATTGATTTCTAAAGTACCTACGCCTGGACTTATTCCATATAAATCATTCTGTACAACTTTAATATTAGTAGATTACGATGCCAAAGTAGGGAATAATTTTGAGTCACAATACTAGGGCCTCTTGACATCTACGTACACGGGTGTGTCGCCCATAAAGCTGCGAAGGCGCGAAGACACACATACATACGTAATACCTTAAGGTGCCACGGGACTCATTCTTGAGCAATTCTAAAACACACTTGATTATACAAACGAACTCAAGTTGTAACAGTACTTGGTATAGAATAAACTCATAAGTTTGTGTAGAAATGAGATCAGAGCTATTCAAAGTTCGTGTGTATGTTTTTGTAGAATTCTACCACGTAATACTGTGGTTGATGCAGTCATGTTTACTTGAAGTTAATTTCCAAGAGGCATGAGCATATACATATGTCTCTTGAGAATTAGACTTGCAAGAAAGAGTGAACTAAATAACCGTCAGTTCTAAAATTAAAGTAACATTTTCTGGAATGAGTTTGTCATTGATCACGAATGCGTAAGGCGTATATGTATTATTTCTGTTTATTTTGATTTAGTATTAGATTAGACTTGCAAGAAAGAGTGAACTAAATAACCGTCAGTTCTAAAATTAAAGTAACATTTTCTGGAATGAGTTTGTCATTGATCACGAATGCGTAAGGCGTATATGTATTATTTCTGTTTATTTTGATTTAGTATTAGATTTTTGGATCGAGCACTGTTGCAAATAAGTAATGGATCCTTGAATGTTTCCGTAGGTGGCAATAGACTCGTCTTCTACTACGTAGTATCTTAATACAAGTGGTGAATGGTCGCTATGATACTTTTCAGCTCAGTTCCTTAACAATAGACGTAATGTTATCTTATGATCACATTACGTCTCGCAACGTGCATATTGCTGTTGTTGATGTTGTAGAACATTATATTATAATAATGTTCTAAAAACATAAAGTTTACATTTTTTTTAATTTTTCTATAATGATCTCTAAAGCAAATCGCTTTAGAGATAATTTCAGAAATGTGAATGTCACATGTCATTGTGAATTATGCCAGATTGAATCCCTGTTTTCAAACAACCTTATTAAACTAACAAATTGCTACGTCATCTTCAAATCTTATTCAGCGTTTCCAGAAATATACTTAAGAAGACAACGCTAACAAAATGCTCAATCACTGTCGCATTTGTAATTAAATTCATTTACGTCAAATGGCAGTTTTAGATAATTATGCTAATCATAGCAGGATGGAACGTTTTGTCTTCAACACAATGAAGTTTATTTGTGTATATATCAGAAATTAAACACTTACATTAAAATCCTTCGTATTTGTTGCTTACGACTTTGTTTGCTAAAAACTGCGGTTAAAGTACGATTACATTTACGTGGATCAGACTGAACTATATTTCTGGTTCTACTAAACGGAATAAGATAATACATGGCTAAGATTTTAAATTAAACTCCAAACTGCTAATTTGTTAAAAGTGCAACAAAACCGTTCTGTGTTTTTTTGTGTAATGCTGGAACGAACAGACTGTCAACTATTTGAAGATTGTTTTGGGTTCAAACTCCTTTAAACAGCTGATATCAGTCAGCTTTATTAAATCACCAAATTCATCATCAACTTTAGTACATATTGACATAGCTTCGTTACAGTTTTATTATTAGATATATATCTGTCGGAACAGCAATATTGTTAGTGGGACACTAGCGCCATCTAGTGACACAGAAAGGCATTAGGACGGAACGCCAGGGCCATCTAGCGGCGCTAGACGGAGTCTACGAGGCGGCGCGAGGAGCGGACAAAGCTCAGTCTTCGCGTTACCGTCGACCAGTGCACACCTCGTAGGAACTGTCTCGCGTTTCATGGTGATAATAAGTGCTCTTAGTGTGAAGTAGTTGTAGAACACAAGTTATCTGACTACCTACGTGTTTTCTATTGATTGAAACCAACATTTCCCACTGCACGTCCACGTGCTTTGATCCTATAAAATGGCTGGGACGGGATAAACGTGGCCACTCCGACATATTTATTTATAATTATTTTTGGATACGTCTAGAATATAAAGAAATGCTGTGTCATATATTTTAATATTATATAATTGTTACTCCAATCGTAATTTATATGTTTAGCTGGTTTAGGTATGATGAAATATGGACACATCGTATTTAGCATAAGCGTGCCAGAAGTGACGATATTGGCAAACGGTTTTTCTATAAACGTTTTATGGTATAATCGAAAATGGAGAAGTTCCAAAAAGACCTGATTATAAGTCATTTGGAGAACGACGAGAATGATTATAGTTAACAAATTGATTGTGATAGCAATTGGAAACCCTCCACGGCCTTCTAATAAAGTGACATGATTGTAGCACGCGAGAAACAGGTCCCGAAAAATCGACGTATTATTCAAGTTAAAAGTTCCTATATTCCGCAAAGCGCTCTACGATATTTTGGCCATCATACAGTTGAAATATGAGGTCCGGTATTGAATGAACCGAACAGCAACTGACATGGTAAAAATAATAGTCTAATACAGCTCGTGCAGTATTCTGAACTCGGCATGAAAAATGTTGAATGCTTTCGGTTCACGATTGAACTGTGCTCATCCGACAAACGTTGAGTTTGTAGCCAGCGAATAACATACGTATTTGATCGCATCCAACGTTAATCCTACATAACACGAATATCTGACTTTTTGAAGTTATGTGCGTATGAAATAGTTGATTATTGCTCGCTTTGAGGAGATATAAGCATCATGCGGAAATCTGTGCCTATCTGTGGCTTTTCTAAAATGTGTGATGTATGTACCAGCACTAGGCTATTACAAAAGATCATTGACTTTACGGATTTTTGGCTTTACGGCTAAAGCTGTAGGATAGTTTCAGCACGACTGATATTATTTAATATACAAAATGTATTTATTTCACTTGATTTTGTTAGAAGCCTTTTGTTATATTTTTTTAAGTGAAAACTTCTTTAGCGGCATTGTGCACTTTTTTTGTGATGGGTAAAAATGTTAAACTCGCGTCAGGACACGTGACCTGACCGAAAATTCGTAAGACGGAGGGAGAATTGTCAAACTCGCGTCAGGACACGTGACCTGATCGAAAATTCGTAAGACGGAGGGAGAATTGTCATGTTTGTGTACGATAGCGCAATAAATGAATACTGTATTTTACCACATAAATGATAGTAGGTACTTTTATTTTTTAATACAATTCGTGCAAAATTATTACTAACCTAACCTAACCATTCCAAAATATCAAAAATGCACAACGTTAATATAGAAGTTTTCACTTCTGCTGGCACTCCCGGAGTGCAACCCGTTTTTTATACCTAATGTTAATACAAGTATAAGCATAGGGTCATCTGATGGTAAGCAAAGGAAACCTGCATTTCTCCATAATGTTCTTAAAGATATGCGAAGTCTGCCAACCCGCACTAGGCCAGCGTGGTGGACTATAGCCTAACTCTTCTCATAGTGAGAAGAGGACGGTGCTCAGCAGTGGGACAGTTTAATACAGGGCTGATATTATTATATTATGCTTTCACATTATATAATAATATAATTCAGTCGCTACGCAGCTAAGGTCCTTGTCTTAGCATCGACTGTACCACATTTATTTCATGAATACATAATAAATGTATTCATGAAATAAATGTGATAATAGTTTTTCCTTAACAGCCTAATTTCACACTAATTTCAAAAATATAACGTTATTTTTCTTTGCTTTTTCCATCTCTAAAGGATCTAGGTACTAATTAAAAGCAGTTCAAAAGATTCAACTGAAAAAGTATCACAGTCAAACGAACTGCACAGTCAATTGAACCGTGTTATCAATTTTTTGATATATTTTGACGTGAATAGTCCTGTGGGACATAAATGTTACCAAATTGTTTATAAGCTTAGGTTAAGGCAAGGTCTCATATAAATCTCATATTTGGAAGATGACGTAAAAAGGGTTCTAAATTGACATAATGATTGTATCTTCAATCACTTATTTAAGCTATCTTGCAAAATCTAAGGCCTAACACAAAAATATTTATACGAAACTTCGAGCTGGAATCAAGTCTTTCTTTCAAAATGTATTTTCCCCTTTTTTTGAACCATAATGCCTCGAAAATTGGCGTTTATTATGCCGCATGAGAAGCCTACTGTTTAACCATTAGTACCCAAAAAATCTTAGCTTAATCAGATATCAATAGCAAATGTCCAATCTTGATTAATATCTAATTATGTATCTCTGTATATAGCTACAGCTATATTTGGATCTAGATGCAGCTTTATATCATATACACAGCGATTAAATCATTAATACAATTTAATGTAAACTAGAAACTAATCTCAATGTACTTGGAGCTAATTAGGCCTAATATTAAATATATTTAGTATTAATCTTTAGTAGCATCAACCTTGTATTTCCTGATTAAGTTAGGGAGGTATGAATTCCGTTCCTGTCTGCATTGGGCACTGCTATGTGGGTCGCTGAAGCAGTTTCAGTCCCAGCGACCCACCCATCAGACAAAGCAGCGAGTTGGCACACCGTGGTGGTTTTAGTCGGTAGGCCTGAAGTCTCGGGAGGTCCCCTTGTGGTGCGGGAGTAAATAAAAAAAAATAAAAAAAGATAGGTACGAATTGAACCAAAATTTCGGCAGTTACGTTTGGATACAATATAATGAGGGTGATCCTATTGCTCGATTTTCGTGCCGATGCTAATAATAGCCTGGCCAAAAACAACTAAAACACTTTTCCAGTTTGAAATTCGAACCGGTAGCTCACTACCGCCATTTATGCCACGCGTCTAATGAGGCAATCAGTTGGGTAGTAGTATTGTGTACTGTTAATAAACTGTACCATTGGTGGACATGGAAAACACCTAAATTTAGTGGTTAGTGAGTTTACTAATATGGAGAAATTAATATTTGTGCACATGGTAGAATATAAAAGACATAATATATTATGTTACTCTAATAACACCTTTGATGTACCTATATTCTCACAAATAAATGTTTAAGCCTGCCTGTCGAGACGGCCTGCATGTACGCTATGCCGGTTAACAAACTTCACACATTTTTTAGAATATTATGAAGAACTCTTCAAAGGTCTTTATTATGATCGGCGTTACCGATAACATGAGCGATAAATAATACGAACATCGCGTTGACCATGCCTTTTTGTAGTATCTTAATGACCTGGGTCTAACATATTATGTGTAATCCATACTAAACTACTATTGTGGATTACACTAGCGTTAGTCCCAGGTAAACTATTACCGATGTCACTCCATTGATTTGTTTGCCACCACCCGAATAGTTCGGTAGCGCGATGTTTCTAGACATATTTGCTCAATTTATAAAGTGACTTTGTTTTGACATGAAATTCCTTGAAACGGATTTTTATTTTTAAAGTAACGATTTGAAATACAATGTGCGTTGTTTGTTTAATCAATATATAAAAAGAAATCCTAACTAATATTTTAAATGTGAGTTTGTTTGTTTGTTACGCTCTCACACATTAACTTCTCGACCGAGCATCATGAAATTTCGCATCTACATTGTTAGAGAAACACAAAAGGACATAGGGTACCTTAATCCAGAAAAAAAGGACGGTTATTAACCTAACTTATATTTATGCGAGTGAGACCGCGGACATAATCTAGTCCATTCATAAAGGCATGTACCTACTTAAATTAATATTGGGGGTGACGCTATAACCTAAACTATCCGCTATGCTTGAATTGTAATCTTACTTTCATTATTATCGTACGCTAAATCACATTCCACTGTATGTAGTAGTTACTGTACCTTTCGTCAAGTATGTTGGGATCAATGACCAGCCTAATATTATGCGGCAATATTCTAGTATTTGTGTAGGTAAATGTCGACGTTAGTTTGGCCTCCGTAACCTCACATAATAGATATGCAGGTAATTTGTAAAATTCAAGTAAAGGCATCAATTCTATGATTGCATACATGAATACATCTTATAACAGGCATGTATATTTATGATATATGATATTAAGATCACAAGTAATGAAGGGCAGACATTTTGACTCTCTGCTGTAGTTGAGAATTTATTCACATGGATTTCTTGACAGCTTCCCATGAGAGCTCTACTCCTCGAACTGGCTTTTTCAATGTCTAATTTTATTATAAATAATATTATGAAATGACGTGTACTAAAAATGTACCGTAATTTTAATTTAAATTAAGTTTTATTTACTTTGAATTTAACAGAAAGTCCTAATTATGATTTGTGTGACCGGGGAATTGAACCTGAAATTTTAGGCTGTCACATACATAAATGCCTTTCATATACACTTTCCTATTAAACTGTTTAGCTATACATTTAGTAATTAATTAATATGGTTTTATTATTGTACCTTCCTGTAGTTAAATTATTTACCTATAATATGTTATATACTAGTATTATAATAAATGTAAAAAGGTGATTATCATAAACTCGCCTGAAACACAGGTTCGCCAAAAGCGTTACATTTAGATCTAAAAAACACTATGTATTTGTTATTTTATCTTGGCAAGAGCTTTTGAATAAATTATTTGATTTGATTTTCAAACCTTCTTAGGTAATCTTGTTCTACACTAATAATTCAGTATTACACCGAGTGTTCGAGCAATTTGTCATACGCTGCGTAGATTCCAAACATCGGTCTGGTACAGAGTAATCTCTGAGCAAAACCCAATACCGCACTCTCTGTCAATGCCTCGATGGTCCCGTAGTATTAGTTTATGCTTATGTTTGTTTACAGTTGTGCCGTCATGGTTTTCATTCTGGTTAAGTTTTAAAGGGTTTTCTATAAGGAAATTTTCACATAGCGTGGAGTCTGGAAATGTGCGTGGTAGGCGGTAGACATGTTGAACTACTCACCGTTCAGTAAGTCGATAGATCGTCTGCCACTGGAGGCAAGAAATAATAAACGGCAATTGGCTCGCACTTATTAAGTGAAATTCAAAAACAGTTGGTGAAAAGATA
Source organism: Catocala sponsa (assembly GCA_963564715.1). Classification (NCBI taxonomy): domain Eukaryota; kingdom Metazoa; phylum Arthropoda; class Insecta; order Lepidoptera; family Erebidae; genus Catocala; species Catocala sponsa. The sequence continues at coordinate 8,464,615 of OY751337.1, forward strand.
GCCAGAGTGATATTACCAACCAATGTGATGCACCGTTACCTTTGCTCTTGGCAATTTTCCAACAGGAGCTTACGTTATCTTTTACAAAATTTCTTTCTTATCAACCTGAAAAACAACAAGTACGGCAGTAAGTTGCCTATACAAAATAGAAACAATGTACTTTTAAAGTGGTTCTTCATAAATTACGCTATCATCCGCTTAAATTCATAGTAGAAACGCCACCGCGGAAACTTGCAAACAATATTTTTCACAAATATTACTGACAAACTCCTAATAGACTGCAGCTAACTTTGCAAACATTAGTGCTTCCATAAAAACTTTTGTTTTTAAAGAAAATTGTCTAAGAAAGTTGGCGGTTTAATGTCTTGGTGAGTTCTCGACTCGAAACGGCTTAGTTAGGTGAAACAGTAAACGACTGTTTAAGAGAGGATTTAGCACTGAAAACAGCGACGTATTGCATAAGTAAGTTGCCGGTATACAATATTAGTGAATTGCTGGCGGTTTGCTCATGAAAGTTTGCGAGAAAATCTTTTTAAGTTTTAAGCGCTGACTTTTGTTTTTAACAGCATATTTTAGAATAAAGTGGACACTACGTTGTGCATAATGCACAATGTCATTTATGTATTATGTGCCAGTATTTAAAGCTTTTTTAATTATCATCACAAAGATACTGCAAACAACAACATTTTAATTATGTATTTCTGTTGGTCTTTGTTTATTGAACGAAAGATGGATACAAGTATATGGTCCTCTATTGACAGCTTATAAACCTCTAGAGTACTAAAAATTCCATTCGTCCATTGGTAGGATAAAAACCATCAATGCTTCACGCGCCTCCTTAAGGACTACTACCTACTACCCTAGTACCAAAGCAACAAAATACAAGGTGACTTGGACAGTTGGACCGCCACAGTGGAGCCCGATTGGTAAAGCTGAAAGGATGTCACTACTTTTGAAATATAATCGAACGTATTATTAACACTACGTACAAGCGCTACATCATTTAGAATGTAAAGTTTTATATAATAGTATAGCGCAGTATTTGAATGTCATTATAATATAATAGTGCGCACCACTAACCCTAGTTTTGACAAATATAGTAGTTTTACTCGCGGATTTAGACCTTCACTTCTCTCAAAAATTTATTTTCAGATTTGGTCTTAGCCCCCGTACCTACCTACCCTTATCTCATTAGATTGCAAAAGTCAGAAGGCAATCACCCATAGAAAACTAATATATATTCAGCCGCAGCTGGATATTAAGATTAGAATGCCGATCCCTAATACACTTGCGAATAATAAAGCTAGAATGAAGATTTCTTTTCAACCAATAATGCTTGAAAAGAAATCTTCAGAAAATCCTTATTCGATCTTATAAGGTTACTTGGAACGATTCTACGACGATTGTAATTATTTCCTCAGATTCACAAATACTGTAAGAATTACATATCTACAAAGTAAAGGTTTCTTAAAGAAGATAATACCGAAATGTCGGAAAAGTTACGAGACAAATATGTAATAAGGTTTATTTCATATTCTCGTTTCCTTTGAAGGAGTATTTTAGGCAGTGACTTATATACAAGTAGGTATACAAATCACAATGTATTCACTGAGAGGTCGTGAGCTTAAATTTAAAGATTATTATTTCTTTCTGTCCATGGAAATTAGGACCATTCTTTGACGTTGACGTGATTTCGGAGCTGAAACCTGGGCTTTCTCTTAAACTAGACCAGTTTGAAGAAGTACCTTTATCTTAGAGGAGATTGCAGTCAAAAGCCTAGTTTTATGTGCCTTCGGTGAGTAGGGATTCGGGATACCGCAAAATAAAAAATATGCCTATTATAGCATACTACATTTTGCATGCGATATCGCTCACGTTTACCTAGATTTTGTCAATAAATTTAATTTCTTCGGGAACAGTACGTTTTCTGGATGAAAAGTACCCTATGTCCTTTTCTGTACCCCGTGACGAAGTGTATGCGATATTTCATGACGATCGGTCAAGTAATTAAGGCGTGGAAGCGTAACAAAGAAATTCATATTCGCATTATTCGCATTAATATTAAATTCAAGGGTCATACATTGTTCGGAATGTTTTGGACTGATTCTAATGTCAAACTGCTACCATTCTTAGCTCTTAAGTTAAACGTGAGAAACCCACATTTTATAAATATGACATCTTTCTTTAGCATATATTTTTGTTTAATTTCCTGACCGACAAAGTTAAAACTCCGGTAAAATTTTAAAATAAATTTTAGCCGTACTTTTCCTTATCGCGTTACTGTATACAGAGAGTCGGACGTAGTCTCAGCCGCAATTAAAATGCTTCGTAGCTTAAATGTGCAGCTCTATTTCAAATAGAAGTGTGAACTGTTGTTTGGCCTAAAAGCTACCGGGTAGAATGAAATACGGTTGACTGATTCGGTCCATTCTGTCGACACGAACATTTAGTGATGTGCATCAAATTAGTGATGTTATCAACTCGCTGTACCTACTATATTTAATTTGAGTACATTAGAAAAAGTTATAATCTATACTGATATTATAAAGATGAAAGATTTGTTTTTTGTTTTTTTATTTGTAAGGGTTTAACTCAAAAACGACTCATCCGATTTTAAATTCTTTCATCTTTAGAAAGCTATTATCAGCGAGTAATATTACACAACAATATATTTTATTTAAAAATAGTACTGTTACTTTCATAGCGTAACCTACTTTTACGCGAGCGAATCCGCGAGCAAAAGCTAGTATACTATAAAATAACACAACGTCTTCAAGAAAATACATATGTTTTTGTAACCTTGACTTATTAGAATACTTCCTTATATGTATATTCTTCATACTTACATATATACATGCAAAGGCATTCATCAATGTGCAAAGGCAATGAGCTGACCAAACAATTTGTATTTGAATTAAGACTCGGTTATTGCTTTTGAAATATCAAAGGATTATATTAAATTGGTTTCGATAATGATGGGTACTAATGATCAAAAACAAACTTATACAAATCTTTTATGAAACCACAAAACCTGATTGCTTTAATTTGTTTTTATTTATTTAGTTTATTGGTAAGATTATAAAATAATATTCCAGGGTAAATATACTATCTGTAGTAAATATTGCTATTGGGAAGCTTTCATAAATAAATTTCTATGTATATAAGTAAATGTCTAATAAGCTGATATTTCATTTACAAGCAAGGCTGTAGTAATTAGAGTTCTACTTAGGCTGGTTATTACCTAAATTATATTTTCTAATGAAGCAAAGTCTACTTCGTACTACAGAAAGAAAGAAAAATGTTTTATTTGAATCTCTATACATATATAATTTTAAAAACAATATTAAATATATAATACACATCAACGCATATGAAAACAAAACGAAAACAAAAAATGGGATAAAAATAATACATATAATACTGCTATCTCAAATATTAAATAAAAGTAAAAAGTAAACTATCATTTGGCTTTAGATTAATTAGAAAGAAATGTAATGACATTAAAGCAGATTAATGGTATAGAAAGCAGAAAAACGGCATTAGTCACTACAGAAAATACATTAAAAGCTTTTGTGCTGACTATTTTATTAGTTAGATGTTGACAGCACTATAAGCGTTTCTGTTCGCTCTATGATTTGCAAGTTCTAATCGTGAGATTTTACGACAACACTGTCTAGTCAAATGACTAATATTTGTAAACATTGCAAAACATTCGTTTTCTAGATAACACAGTTAAACTTTGACGACTGACTTGTTGGTATAATGGTGTAAATGTAAACACAAATATAACAGCCGGCTGTAACCTTGAGTTTGATTCTGTTTGAGCTATATTTGTGTTATCGCTAGATCGGTGGTGCAGCGGTAATAAATGCTTGACGCCTTAGGTGCAATGGGTGAATGTAGGTTAGGGCAAAGTACTTACTTCGCTGGCTTAGCGACTCAAAGAATCTTGGCCTCAAACATTAAAGTACGCCAGTCCTTCCTATTCTGTATCAAGCCAAACCAATCGGCCACATTCATCTCTTTTGTCTTTCCAGCGGTATCGTGGGCGACCCACCGGATGACGCGACGCCTGGTAGGTTGCTCGAGATATACTCTTTTGGCAGCTCGATTCTCTCCCATTCTTACTACAAGTCTGAGCCAGCGTGGTGGACTATGGCTTAAACTAAGAGGATGGCCGTTCCCAGCAGTGGGACATTTCATATACAGGGCTGACATTATTTATTACATTATTGGCCTGCCTTTTGGTTTCGGATAGTTTTAGATTTCTAAACCTCGTGTTCTAACTTCTTATAATACTAGGAATGTTTGGATTCTTTAAATAATGTTATGTATCTGTCGCTTGTTTATTTAAAGATAAACATATTTTCTTTTCGTATCTTGATAATATTTCTACGAAGCTCAACAGAGCTTTGTAGAAATATTATCAAGATACGAAATAAATCAACATTCTTTGAAAAACGAACTCTTGTATTGACAGCACATTTTTGTCTTTACAAGCCGTGCTTTTTTTCTACGTGGAATTTACAGTTCGTCGATTTAAAATATACGTTATTAACGTTGTTCTTAGAACTGTATATTAAGTTGAAAATCGATGGCGTAGTGGTTTAAATGGTCGCCTCGCCACTGCCACGGCCGGTGTTGTGAGAATCGAAGACAAAATGGGACACAGATGACTATTCCCCTGCGACACAGGTATAATATCTGCAGCGGAATATGTCTTTTTCTTTTTTGAAAGGAAGATACAATAATAATAATCCATAAGTAAGGGCATTTCGCGAAAATTAAGATTAAATATTTATAATTCATTAGTCACATCTAGTATATCTGATCGAAACTTGGGGCAGTAGTACGAAAAATAGCTTACAACAATAATTACAAAGAAAACAAAATAAAATAATAAAAAGTTTTTTCAATTACAGTATTTAACACCGACCTGCAATTTTTATGAACAAACTAAAATTATGAATATTAAACAACTTTATATTTACAGTACCTGCCTACAAATCAGAAAAGTTCTAAATAAAACCATTCATACAAACCTGTAATTTATTAAAAAATCATATATAAATAAACGTAGCACTCGTCGAGCAAGTCTATTTGTTCTGCCAAAAATAAGAACCAATTATGGAAAAATAATATAACTTTTGAAGGTATTCAACTATATAACAGTCTGCCCTCACTATAAGAAATGTTGCCACATTTAGCTCATTTAAGTCCACATTATCTCACTATATAAAAAGCAACCGCTCGTTTCTCATTTAAAGGATATTTATTGAACTTTCATTAAATATTTAAATGTTCTAGGCGACCATAGTATGAAATAGTATTATTTATGTTAAAATAAGTTAGTTCTCATGTAAGTGGCTTGTATTGTCTTTTTGAGAATAAATTCTTTAAACCTAATAATGACAACGCTTCAAAATAAAGGTCAACAGTGGCTCTGACACTCACTTTAGTTGGAAACCCACCATACACAGCGGGTGTTAGTATACTTACATAAAACATTACACACACGTTCGCTCCGAATCATGTGTTATATTTTATACTAATTTGAACTATATGATAAAAACGCAACCAGTACAAATTTGCCCTCGCTATTAACTAAAAAGCCCTATGTGTAGTGGCTTTAGACATACCTACCTTGTAAAAACAATTCTCTCCTTTTTTTTAATCTTGGGAAATGCATATACTCGCGTCTGCACCACCCGGTCCGTCAGCGGCGGTTTGGACCCGATTGATGCTTTCCTCACGGATCGGCTCCGCCGCCGCGCCGCCTCTTTCTGCGAGATGACGTCCTCGCAGAAGGATGCGACCGGTCCAACCCTAACCACCAAATATTTAAAAGATGTCTTCCCCGTCATATTAAATCAAAAGCATTTACCACCATCTTCAGTTTCTTTGCATGTCTTGATAACAAAACTGTGTCCTCACTAAGCCTATTGACACTCCCGTGTAATGGACTTATTGGACTATGAGTTTGGTGTATTATTAGATAGATAATATTCTATGACATCGTTTGAGAGATCCTAATCTTATTTGAAGAGAATTAGCGGAATGGATATTTGGTTGTGATGCCGCTAAATGGCTTTCTAAATGAGGTTAAGTGGTTGTTGTTTTCGGTGAAGTCTCGTTTCAATGTCTCTGGATCTGAGCTATAAAATAGCAATGTTGTTAGCTTATAAAGTGATATTCTGTGTTTAAAATAAACGTTATTGCGAAGTACCCTCATTGAGTATGAGCATCTTTGGCCTACTTATGTTAGCAATATAGATTACTAATGATAGAATTATCTGATAGCAAATATGCATACTCTATAAACTCTTGCAAAAGTAAACGTGAAATGCATTCGTTAAAATAATACATTTTAAATAATTATAAGCATCGGAATAGTCCAAAAATAATTTATGAATTAAAAAAATGGGGCAGTCTTTGGGGACTGCCGATAGAAGTGAAAACTTTAATCCTTGATCATAAACACTTCTTCATAAACAAAAAAAAAAGAAAAGAAAAGGGCGGGTCGGATTCCTGATACTCTTAAGTTTTCAAGGTTATTAAGGGGGTCAAAATTTCGTTATTTTTTGCGTAGGACGCACCATTTTTGAGATATTGTTAATATTCTAAAATAATTCAAAAATGGAAAGCGTGTAAGCGTGACAATGGCGCGAGTTCTATGATTTTTGTTCACCCAAGAAGTGCTCAACGCGCCTAAAGAAGTTTTCACTTCAATAAATAATTTACGAAATGATTCATTTCAGTACTTAATAAAAAAACAGTTCCTTAGATTTTTACACATACCTATATATGTATATTTACATTTGTATATGACATTCTCGCTCCGAATATACATCAAAATTGTGCGTCCACATAATGGAGCATAATATAACCATAATAATTAGAGCTATACCATATTCTATGATATTGCTACTAAGAGTTTTCTTACAGTAAACTCCAATAATATTTTGTCCAACCTGGAAATTTCAATTTCAAATTCAGGTCCGTGACTTTAATAATTCTTTTAACTAAGGAGATTTAGAAATACTTGCAAAATGTTGCCGTTCTGTAACAATATTATATTTTTAGTTTGATGATATTTTTCATACAACAACGGTGGCAAGTAAGCATGCCAGCTACAATGTTAAGCCATTCCCATGGCCAGTGCTCGCTTGTAATATCAGGGATGTCACTGGTGCGTTGCCAAATCCTAAAATGGTAAAAATACATCTTTTTTATTAACACGCTTTTATTAGTTTCACTTGTATGTTTGTCTGTATGTAACCGACTCCTTTGAGCTCGATTTTGACCCACTTTAAACGGTCAGATTTCATTTAAACGTTGTAGACTTATCGATGACCGATGACAATACTATAATTTAAAAAATAAAATAAAGAAAAATGTAAAAAAAACAAAAAAAAAACACAGCCTTTATTAAAAAAAAACAAACTAAAAAGTAGAAAATTACTTAATAATTTTAATGTAAAAAAGCGTGGGGTGCTTTCTAAGATATTTTGATAACCTCCACCCCATGCTTTTTTACATTAAAATTGTTAAATTATTTTCTACTTTTTAGTTTTTTTTTTTTAATAAAGCGTGTTATTTAGTTTTTTAAACTATTATTTTTATAGATTAATAGCTATTTGTATCACAAATGGTTAGTATTCTTATCAACCTCTAGCTAAGCTACAAAGCTTGTGTTAGGAGTAGGTTCACGTCAGAAGTGTAATGGGTGGTAATCAAACCCGTGACCTCTCGGTCGCAAGTATTAGACTAGCCGTAACAATTAATATAACAATGCTTAAAAACAAAGATCAACGGGTTGCACCCCGGGAGTGCCGGCAGAAGTGAAAACTTGAATATTAACGTTGTGCATTTTTGATATTTTGGAATGGTTAGGGAATAATTTTGCACGAATTGCTTTAATTATCAGTATAAAAGTACTATAATTTATGTGGTAAAATACAATATTCATTTATTGCGCTATCGTACACAAACATGACAATTCTCCCTCCGTCTTACGAATTTTCGATCAGGTCACGTGTCCTGACGCGAGTTTGACAATTCTCCCTCCCTCATACGAATTTTCGATCAGGTTTCGTGTCCTGACGCGAGTTTAACATTTTTTACCCATCACAAAAAAGTGCACAACGCCGCTAAAGAAGTTTTCACTTCAAAAAAGGAACATGAAGTGTGTAAGCCTCCAAAATCCTTACTTACCAGGCGAAACGCAGTAAATGTTACTACTCTTTAAAACTGCATGTGTATATGTAGACATGTCTTCTAAGTGGTTTGAACACCTGCACATGTAGTAATGCAATTAGGTCGCATTAAATGCATGGCAACTAGCGTTTAAACGCAAGCCAGGCGCATTAATTTAAATGTCATTACACACACTATCATCTCAGATGTACCTACCTAAACGTCTCATGTTCGATCCTGCCGAATAAAGCACTTATATAAAAGTAATATGCATATTAAAATTTTAGATGTTGTCTAAAATTATGTTATATTATTAATTAATACGTGAAGCAAAAACTTTGTACCCCTTTTTATGAAAGTTGCGCGGACGAGGAATATGAAATTTGGCACAGTTAAAGTTTATATGGAGAAGGAGGAGCGAATGCTAATATTTTTATAAAATATGCTTTAGAAATACATTAAATCAATGAAAAAAAACTACACGTACACAACCATGCATTTGTCACACGCAGTCGAATCGCGTTCGTAGTATTTTGACATTGTTCGTCTGACGTCGTACAATTCTTTGTATTAACTATGGTTACCTAAACCTTATTTATGTAATAGAGAAAAACAGAAAACAAAGTAGCAAGCTTAGGAATTTTGGTCGAATTTTGACCACTAGGCGACCGCTAGTATTATTAATTATAAACGTTTACGCGAATGTTTCACATTGAAATTAACCTACTTTATACGGATTTTATATAGTTGTTTATTAAAAAAAAAAAATTAATATAATTTTGAAAATATTAAACTTTTACTGTTAAACACAACTAGTTACTTCTATTTAAGCTATTTAATTGATTGAAACTATTTAGTTGAAGATTCATGAAAGGCAGGATCGACATTAAGAGAACCAACATCTTAGTCTCCCTGTGAACATTGCTGCTGAAAATCAACCGAAACGTCGGGGAAAGTGTAAACTTAAATCTAAATCTATCATGAAAATGTCTATCCGAGACTTCGGGTTGAATGACATAAATTTACATTAAAGTTTCTTCGCATTTTTTAATTTCAACGAGACATTAAGACGTTATTTGGATCACGTCATAAAAGGGTTTAGTACAATCAAGAGGTTACGTAGGTACGTAACCTCTTGATTGTACTAAGGCCTTTTATGTAGGTACATATGTACATAGAATCAGGACGCTTTTATAGGGTAGGAATACTTTGTGAGGAAACCTACATGTCGTAAAGTTCTCCATAATGTTCACAAAAACGTGTCAAACCTGCCAATCCGCACTGGGCCAGCGTGGTGGACTATGGCCGAATCTCACCCTGAGAAGAGGCGCCCGTGCAGTTTATGTAAAGAGCAGATATTATTTATATTAATATAAACATAATATTAATATAAAATCAGTAACGACAACACAAACTATGCATCTCTGGTCTATTAAATGGATCGTAAAACATGACATACTGGCTGCATCGCAACATAAATTAGCTCTTATACTTTGAATCGATCTTCAGGTCCCAGTTTTACGGGTCGGTTGAAATGTATCGGGTTTTTTTGTTAAGAAGTCCAGTACACGCCAGTAAAGGTAACCATTATAAAGTGAATCATAGGCAGTAAGATGCGGGTGTAATACATTTTTACCAACTTCTTCAGCGATGAATTTATGCTCAAGCATCGTAGCGAAGTACAACACCATACAGTAAGAAATGTAAGATCAAGTGTAAAAGATCCGTTGCTGTAAAGTACTCGTCGACATCTTCTTGACCCTAAATACCTTAGATTCTACTACAACCTTAACAGTTCAACTGCGGGCGGTCTATTTGACCCAATACAAATGTAGATCACGACCAAAGTATACATACTTTATTTACTAACTGTTCCAAAATATCAACACATGTTCGGAATTAATTCAATTGTGAGGTGTTTTGTAGTACACTGCTGCGATATTAGATTATTATTATGTCACGCACGTAATTGTTTATTTTTATTGGTATAGTGACAAAGAAACATACAACTTGCTTGATGGTAAGCAATTACCGTAGCCTGGACCTGGTGGACTGCCAGGAGAATCACTTGCGCGTTGCCGGTTTTATTATGATCACTGTTCATCGGATGACAGCCCAGCGTCCCCTAGGGAGCCTGAAACCCTACTCAGGTGAAATAATTTTGCGGTCGGCTTTCTTCGGTTTAAGCGAAGATCACGTTGTGACCTGCTTGTCCTAATATATGTTCTCTATCAAGTAGATATTGAATACCTATACATATGTGTATAAGGCAAAATATCTCGATCCAGGTTTCCTTACTAATAAATTCATTGCCATCTGTCAAAAAGATACAGTGCAGTGGTTTAAATCTGTGTCGGCATACTTATGCACGTGTATAACAGCGTACCTAACAGATATACGTTACACATTCGTTTTAACAGGTGTCTTCCTAGGCACTGGATAAAATTGCTTTTTAAATACCTACTAAATTACGAGAGGTGGATAATCAGTTCTTGAAACCGTTTTTTTACATAGCAACTTGTTACTATTGTCAATAGAAAGGCACTTTATTGAAATTATATTTCGAAATGCGCCGCCAAAGCCACAAACATTACTAGCTCCTTCATAAATAAGACAGTATAAGGTAGGCGTTTAATTCTTACCAATTTCGTTCCACCGCAAAACTTGATCCGCCATATAAAATTGCGGTGCAATTAAGATTGACCATAACCACTAATTGAACTTCATTAATGAAAATAAACTGTTACGTACAACATCAATGGGTCAATGTCATTATTTGACGTACCGACCTTCGACGCAAGAGAATTTAATCTCGAAACATATTCACGTTACGCAGTGCGTCTGACGTACCAAGTAATTTGTATTCAGGTCAATATGTTCTGCGTAATTTGTATAACAGGTGGTATAGGATATACGTATTACACGCTTATTACGTTGCTGATTATACGGCAGTTTCTTGAATGAACTGACAATGCTCCTACATTCATTTTTTCAACTTTACGACAGATAATTTTAACTGGGTTATCTCTTTAATTGAAAGCAGTGATAGCTTAGTGGAAGACTATTGGACTGCCACGAGCTCTTGAGTTCGATTCCAAGGCACGCGCGCGTTTCGAAGTAATGTGCGTATTAATACATACATACATAGATTCACGCCTGTTTCCCAGAGGGGTAGGCAGAGACTACGGATTTTCATTTGCTACGATCCTGACACACTTCTCTGGCTTCATTCACTTTCATCACATTCCTCATACACGCCCGTCTGTTTAAGGAGCTCTTAACCTGGCCTTTGTCCAGAACGCCTCCGATCTGATCGAGAAACGTTCGCCTAGGTTTTCCTCTTGCGACTGTTCCATTCACACTAGCCTTATAAACTTTCTTAGTCAGTCTTTCCTCGTCCATTCATTCTTTGTGCGTATTAAATATGTAGTAAATTACAATTCGCTTTAACAGTGAAGTAAAACATCATGAGGAAACTTGCATGTCTGAGAGTTCTCTATGTTTTGGAAGATATGTGATGTCTGCCTATTGCATTAGGGCTGCGTGGTGGACAATGGTCTAACCATTCTCACACTGAGAATAGGCCGGTGCTCAGCAGTGGGACAGTTTAATACAGGGCTGGTATTATTATATCTTATATGATAACCTGACTATAATTATCTTCGTTAAGTTGTACTGATTGGGTTATTATGACTGTACTATAGATAATTGTATAAACGTGATATCTTATCTATCTGTATCGTTGACCCAGAAGTGTAACGACGAGTGCATACACAACTGCTGATGCCAAAGTACATCGATAATCGTTCAGTTATAGGATCGTTGGAATAGTTGTGGCGATACTCTAGTAGGTAGGCCATTGGTCTGCCACGTAAAGGTCTTACAGCTCGTGGTATCGAATTTTCAGAGTTATGTGCATATAAAATTTTTATTACCTATTTATTTATTTATTATTTATTTACTTGTTTATTTCAAAACTATTAATCTATCATTACGGGTTCTTAGCCTAATGCGATAGTATAGTAACATAACTAAAATCTAACATTTAAAAACATTAATATAATAAAATATCTTAAATCTATTAACTATTGTTAATAGTTATTACTTAATATCCAGTATGTAGCCTTTGTGAATTCGCTCAATGAACATGAAAATAGTTCGATACGATCTGATACTGATATTATAGCTTTAACATTTGAACATTGAAGGAAAACATTGTCAGAAAACCTGTTTATCTTAGAGTACTGCATAGTGTTCTGGAGTGTGTCATGTGTGTTTAAAGTGGATAGTTATGACATACATTTTCTTTGCCATATATCCTTGACAGGGGGGGGGGGGGGACATAAGGTATGGAAATATTATGATGATCGGTCAAATCGGTTACGGCGTGAAAGAGCAACAACTAAGAAAACTCACATTAGCATTATTAATTAGGATTATACCAGACAGTGGTAACTGGTAGGTAGCAATGGGCTCGCTACTTATTTGGACCCAAATGTAACTGACACAATAAACGTGCGGCAGACTTCTGCATAATCTTTCGTTTAGTTACATTGTTAATGCTGTGGGCGTGGGCAATACTGAGAAATGAAATAATACAACGAAATCCGAAAACTGCGTGTATTGAAGATGTACAGGACAAAACGAAGTAGCGTGCGACGTGCGTGGGGCCCATATATTCACTACCTCGCGGAAATGCAATGCGCTCGCGGCACGCGCCTCCTCCCCGCGTCCCGCTACCCCCGCGAGCCGCGCGCATATCGCACACTATAGTTACGTCGCTAACATACATATAATGACGATATTTTTATTTTCTCTATTTGTTTTTCCTTCTTAGGTAAGCGTTATTCTGTCCGATTTTCCTTGTTTTTTCATATTAGACGACCTTCAAGTTGACTTGTGGATTTGGCTTCCGTAAATGCACCGCAATTTGCTAAGTGGTCTCACAATTTACCTGTCAACTTAGTAATGCAATCTACTCTAGCAAGTATAATGGATAAAGGAGTATGTTTATTCGATTACTGACAACGGAATGGTTAACTGTTGTTTTACACGTATGTTTTTTATTGGAGTTCTGTCCTTTCCTTATTATGCCTATTCCGTACAGTGACTTTGTCTACTTGGCTGTCCAGCTGTTTGTCACAACTACTTAAGTACCATCGTAACCATCGGTTCGCAAGACAACTTGATCGGTGTATATCTAAATATTCAATGTAGTATTTATGTACTAGTGTTGGTACTCATACCTACACTATGGCGTAATTATATTTGTCATATTGTTACATCGCATTAGATATGCATAAAATTACAAATCAAATATACAAAATGTAACGCTAACTTTGGATAAAATAAAATATTATTCTGTATAAAAAATTGCAATTGTTCTGCAATTACACTGACTAACGGAGAGCGCTCTTCCCTTGAGTAAGTCGAGTGACTACCGCCAAATACATAATTATTAGTACTATGTACCACTGCATACAATGTTAGTGATACAATAAACTTGGGCCGTAAACGTGACGTATGCTAAATGTGCTTCAATGAACGCGGTTTACTATCGCGATAACTGCATAATGGTTTAACATAATATTACTATGACTACATACATAACTTGTATTTGATTGTATGGCTGTTATTGTATGTAAATTGGATTTGGAGTTGTCTGTCAAAACTTGTTTTATGATTATTCGAATTATGATCAGATTGCGTATATGATGCAATATCGTGTCCATATTGAACGCGGATTATTTGCGTGATATTTTAATATGAAGATCTGGTGCAGTAGAAGTAGGGTCTGTATCAACATCTGAACCTAAAAGTCTCATAAATGGGCAATACTTATACTACAATATATGGCTTTAACGTTTTCAACTAATGCCCCGGCAATTTCTATTTCGCGGGCTGTGTTCGCGGGGTACTATCCTAACATTCAAACAACGCAAAGAACATCTACACACATAACAACTATATTTGGATCACACAAATTTTTGTCGCGAGTGGGGGTCGATCCCACAACTCTCGGTGCAGTGGCAGCGACGAGGCGACCACTTCAGGCACTACACCTTGCAATAAGACCGTTGTAATAATATAGAAGACAAATAATTTTATAGAAAAAGCGAGCGAGCGCTTTGTTGATAAAAACTTGATTTTAAATTGTCAAATTATATTCTGTTGCTTATGCAAACGTGTTTCTAAACATGTGCAGAGTTCAGTCAACTACACAATTACAGTTTTACTTACTTATTACGTAGCTGTTCTTTGTTATTTTTTTGTATGGTTTAGGTAATTTCCTGGTCGAGCTATTCCAGGTTTCATCAGATATGCAACTGTGTCCTGCCTCTCAATAAACAACGTATCTTTTTAATTGAAACTTACAGATGACGTGTGGTACTTTTGATCACTTAGCTAATGCCGGCGTACCAAGTGTCGAGAATCATGTCATGAGTAATTGTACTAAATCTGTATACTTTGTATCAGTTCTTTCAATGTTTGTAGAGGCTCCTACGACTTATTCATAATGCAGAAAGTGGTATTTTAAGAAGATAGTAAAAAAATAAATATTTCGCTAATATATACTTCGATTTTGATCCATTAAATTGTTATTCTTTCTAGACTGCCTTGGTGGCGTAACGTTAAATAAGCGACTTCGGTTCGATACCCGGATCGGGCAAAGAGCTATCTATAAATACCTAAGTACCAGCACGGAGTCTGAGACTGTGTCCGCTAAACGATAATATGCTCGCTACGAATCTAAACCATAACTAGCAAAATGTGGATATAATACATCTCTATTCATCCTTCTGCGAAAGATTATACTTGTTGTTTCGTTATTCATTTAACACACTTCAATAGACAAACTCCTAACACGAGCAAAGTTATTCCATGCCGACACTATCGCATTTCCTAAAACCATTCAGTAGCTAACACACTAAGAGACCACCAACCATAATTATCTGTTATTGTATTAAACAATCCATAACCGTACCTTTGCGGCTTAAGAGGTTTCCAATTTAGGATTTAGCGGACAAAACATATGTACATACACACAATGCATATCGCTTCATTCTCGTTCCAAGTAATAGTTCCGTTCCCACGGCTGCGAGGCTTTGGAACTAATATCTTAGTTTCCTTGACGACCGGTTGGACTTGTTAGCCGTTTTGGTCCATTTGTTTTTGACGTATTTTGAGTTACACGCCTTAGTTGTGAAAGCTATTTGTAGGCGTCCATTCATGTACTGTTGGAGTAAGTTTTTATGTTTTGTCGATTAAATCAAAGTAAAACTAATTTTGCCGATTCTGTGTTTAGGTAAGATTTGGTTAGAAGGTTTATTTTATTTTTGTTATTTACTTACTGTAATATAATTTTATGTGCCTTGTAGGGTTGCCACCCGTACTCTATAATAAAGTATTGTACGTTATTTCGGGCAAACGTACTTTATACTTTATTAAGAAAATAAAGTACGCGAAAATACTTTATTTTACCTATGTCGACATTTACAGGTTTTATTTAATTGTTTACTAAAAGCAACGCTATAGGTTTCCTAAATTGAATTAAAACAATAATTGTTTATCTATCTTAATATAGACATATATTGTAAAGATCCGGTTAAGACGATCCATGATAATAAATATTTCTTAGATGTTACTAGCATCACCAAAAATATGGCAACTAATAAGCTGGTTAAATTAATAATACTTTATTTTCAGATCTTGTACTTTGATATACGGATTTTATCGCGTTGTTTATTTGACACTTTTCTTGTACTTTATATTTTTTTACCTCAGATAGTAAATGTACCTACTCTATTCGTTCAAAATAAAGGTGGCAACCCTAGTGCCTTGGTATTTTATTATTATACCTATTTTCTTTTTTAAATATTATACGAGTATCTACAAATATGTGTATGTATATGTCTGTTCATGATGCGTTTACCCCTTGCTACTTCTAAAGGTTTCATAATCTCAGCCGAAAGACGTCCACTACTGCACATATGTAGGCCTTCCCCAAGGATTTCCACACAGACCGGTCTTGGGCCACCCGCATCTAAACGCTTTCCGCGACCCTTACCAGGTCGTTGGTCCACCCTGTGGGTGAGCCTAGACCTGCTGCGTGTTCCGGTACGCCTTCTTCCAAAGGTATACCGCGTGCAAAAATAAAAATACGTATAAATATTTTTTGTAAGTGTTAATAATTGTTATTAACCCAATTAATAAATAATATCTCAGTACGGATTATACTATCCTACTCATATTATAAATGTGAAAAGTTGTTAGATATTTGTTACTTCATCACTCGGAGACCGCTGAACTGATTTGCATAAAACTTTGCCTTGACCTTGTCCTGGATTAACACACAATATACCAACTTTTTATCAAGTGACTTCGGCATTCAGTAGGTTTTCAACACACAAGCAATCATACACAAAACCTCATACCCACATGTTGACTTGACTACACAGATCGTAGTGGTCGCCTCGTAACTGCCACCCTTGCCGCGTTGTTTGAATGTTTGTAAAGTTCCCCACCACACAAGAATTATTTCCAGTGCGGGTGTTGTGTTTTTAAACAAATAAAATCAAATAAAATCTTCACATACACAGAACAAAAAATATATAACTTTAATAACCATACTATTTATTTATTTATATTTAGGATCTCCAACAAAGAATATACACAACACATGACATATAAGTAAAAAAATTTACAAAAGTATCGAATAGGTGTACTCCTTCACTTACAGGAGACCACAGCATGCACAGTATAGTTAACAACTAAGCTAACAAAGTTAAATATAAAAAGAATAGAATTAAAATTAAAATTATGAACAGAAAATGATGAAATTAAAAATGATAAAAACTTTAAACAAAAATAAATATAAAAATAAATATTACGTACAAAATTAAATACACTCACTTAAACATTTTTTAAACTTGGACAAAGACGTACAGATATCCAAGTCCGTAGTCTTTGCCAGGGTATTATATTGCCTACAAAGCCTTGGCGCAGCGGCGTAATGACCGAGGTTAGTTTTGGATCGAGGGATACAAAATAGCTCATAAGTATTGTGCCTGGGAATCCGAGTCGGAACTTTGATAACTAATGAGCTCAAAAGTTCATTGCAATCAATCGCTCCACTTAAAATTTTGTGAAGGATGATGCAGTCCAGTTTCTTTCTACGACTGGTTAGAGTTTCCATACGATAGTATTTCAACCTGTCGGTGTAACTAGTCATTTGTTTAGCCAAGTGATCACCGTAGCAGAGATGGTAAAGAAACCGCTTTTGGACACTCTCTAAGCGCTTAGAATAAACCTCGTAATGCGGATTCCATACTACTGAATTATATTCCAATATTGGACGGACTATTAACAAGAAGTTGGTATAATAACATAAAAACACAACATAATAGTCAGCTTCGCTACAACTACTTAGTAGGTACAAAGTCAACGCGCCACACCGCGTGCCGGAGCATAAGTCAAGGTCCTGACATAACACTGAGAAAGGTCAAAAACCTTCACACAATACATACTAAATATCACAGCATGACCGATGTAATCAAACACTAGGTTTTATGTAGTTAAACACCGTATAAGGGCAAAAAGGATGTCCGTTTCCTTAAGGAATAAATCTATTTTCACAGTACAGTCACCCTCAAATATTTGCATGCCAAAATATTGTAATAAACTAATATTATAAATGCAAATGTGAATTTATTTGTTACGCTTTCACGTTCTAAATACTCGACCGATCATCGTGTAATTGTTCTAAAGCTAACCCTATGTCATTTTCCGTACCCCTGACAACGTGTATGCCTATACAGGTTGTCAGGAGTCCAGAAGATAACATAGGGTTAGCTTTCATACAAAAAAGTACTGTTCTCGAGGGATAGAAAATTGACATAACCTTCATTTACGCGAGTGAAGCCGCCGGCAAAATCTAGTCTATTATATTAACTTCGTTACTAAACAATAGTTGTACACAGCATTTTAGATTATTAGGGCCATACAAACTTAGGAAACATCCACGTTTACAAAGTTTTGGAACAGATGTTTACCCAGAATTAATAATTTACGGTAAATATCATGTTTGTCTAAAATAGATGAATGGATATGGCAAACTTATTAAATACTAGATTTTGGCCACAGGTTCGCTTGCGTAAATGTAGATTTAGGTTAGGTTAGTTTTGATTTGATTAGTAACAATGTCACTAATCATCTTTCCCTGTGTGTTCGACATAACCTTTCCATCGCCCTGCGGAGAAGTAGATAGTACTTTTTCCTGGATGTAAATGACCTCTGTCCTTTTCTATTTCCCTAACAACATGTATGGGAAATTTCATGATGAAAGGTAGTGTTGTAAAGCCATGAAAGCTTAACAAACTAACTCATGTTCGCATTTATAATATTCGATATATATAATATTGTCTTCTGTTTACACGAATGTTATTCATTGAAATTAAACTACTATATACGGATTTTATCGCGTTGTTTATTTGACACTTTATTACAAAATTTTGAAAAACTGTTACACTACTATAATACTATTAAACTTTACTAATTTTTAAGCTAATTTCAATAATTTAATTAGCTTAAAAATTTGTAAAGTTTAATAGTATTATAGTTGCGTAACAGTTTTTCAAAATTTTGTAATAAAGTGTCAAATAAACAACGCGATAAAATCCGTATATAGTAGTTTAATTTCAATTCGATATATAATAAAGATATAAGATCGTATCGATCTATTTTCATGTTTATTGAGCGAATTCACAAAGGCTACATACTGGATATTAAGTTATTGTTAATAGATTTAAGACATTTTATGGGATTAAATATAATGACCACCAAATATAGTAATTGCGCAGCAAAATATGCTTACTAAAATATATCATAACATTCATAACAAGCATCTATACGCCTCAAATCATTGCATAAATAAATAAATAAATATTAGTTAGGATTACTATATCACGTTTTGCCACAAAAGATGAAGACAATATTTTTGCATATAAAATGTGGATAATTTAATCGAACTTTGATCTGTGTATTTATTGAGCGTGACTGTACCTACATGTTACGCGCTTTACGTACACAAATCAATGTCTAATTGGTACGTGGCGATACAACGAAATGTTAGCGCCACTTGACTTTATACGAGCGGGTTCAGACGGTATAGGTACTTGAAATTCGTTGACATTTATTATGATTCAATCAATTTATTTTTTAGAGGTACTGCTAGACTGCTTTTTTGATATTATTTTGTTAGCAAAAAGTTAACTTAGTGCAAACGTACAATAATTACCTATTTGTTAAATAAATTATTATTATTATCACGTTATTGTAATATGACACGTTT
The DNA here is from genome assembly GCA_963564715.1 of Catocala sponsa. NCBI lineage: Eukaryota > Metazoa > Arthropoda > Insecta > Lepidoptera > Erebidae > Catocala > Catocala sponsa. Next base: position 8,484,161 of record OY751337.1, read on the forward strand.
TGTACATATAATATGTACAAAACGTGTCATATTACAATAACGTGAATATAATATGTTTATAAAAGTTACTTTAGTAAATATGAAAATTATACGATATATCATTACTTATTAATGTCAATCGAAATATCAGTAGCCAGTCGTCTGCATATCTTGCCAATTAAATTTCACGCCGTTTTTGTAAAAATATCATACATAATTTATTTTTTTGAGTATAATTAATTGATGAAAAAATAAATCATCAATAAAATGTATGTTAGTAAAAAGGCTTATGTAAAAGTATCCAAGAAGTGAAGAATTCGATTGCATAGTATGCGTTTGTATAAATAACATGTCATATTTCTATGTCAATTCTATTGTATATATCGCTGTGGCGATCTTACAATAATTTTGTTCTGTATAGTCCACGCGATCTTGCCATATTTGCCGCAATTACATTTATTAATTAAATGAATAATAATTATTATTTATTGTAATAATAATAATAACAATTGGGAATCAATTCCTTCCCAGAAATAATTATAAAAATAGTTACAATGCAGTTTGTAGGCAAGTAGATACATAAAATATTATAAATTATTTAAGATTACAATGGCGACCAATTAATTTATCGCGGTTAGGCAAACGCTTAACCATTGTCATTAAAGCATAGCTCAAATTGCTCAGAAATAAAATTGGATCCGTAATTTTAGAAATGAACCCGTAAATACGAACTAATTATAACAATAATATAGAAGTATAGATACGCAATGGTTTTACAAATATCCCTAGATAACCTTTTAATGCTTGTTGATAGATCGATACAAACTAGCAGCGAGCACTAACAAGCAATTAATTTAATGCAAAAGTTTCCCATTAACAATATCAATACTCCGTTACAAAAGCAATGCAATTATATAAATACCTAATTGTTTGCATTCCGCAGCACGATATAGAAACTCAGTAGATACGTGTTGAGTTACTTGTGGCAATAAATATTGAATTAATATGGTACGTACCAGTTTAAATAATAATTACATTGCCAACAGCTTGACGCAATGAAAGATTTATTGTAGTTAACTTGCTTATGTGAACCACAGAACAATTCTGTTTCGAAATTCAACATTTAATTAAGTCTACTTCCGGCTCTGGTTGAAGCAGATGGTTTGCGGCTTAAAATAAGTCATTCCCTCTTGCCACTTCTTGCTTGAGTGACGGATGGGTAATGTCGTATATTAGAAGAATAGGTAGTAATCGCATCCTAGTGCATGTGTGTTTTGTTACGGTTAGGTTACAATAAGGCATTTGTGTTGTTCTTGTCGTATTGAATGTAGGTTTTTTGTAAACAACAACTACCAACATCATAGCTGTTTTTTAAATAAAACTGTCTGAAATGCGAGCGTTACTACAACAAATAAAGATGCATTTCTAGCGCCGCCCGAGACGAGGCGAGGATTGAAAAGAAAAGAATATAAGTTAACGGCACAATTTTAAGTAATTGTAGGTAGTGTTCAAATAATATTTTTAACACAGAAATCTAAGACGCGTTCAGATAATGATGTTATACGGTTTTCAAGTTTAGGTTACGGATTTAGAAACGTCATTACAACAACATTAATCCAATAATTAAACAAATATAATTAATCGGTTAATGCATTTTTAATTAAACCATTAAGGACTTAGAGCTGCTGTGGTAATTTAATTTACAATATATTTTTATCTCACTGATTTTATTCGCTCTGTCAAAACCTACTTTCGCATTTGAAACAAACACTGCACTGGATTTAAAAGTCACTAGGCCCACCAGATCTCAAAATGTCTCTTCGTAATTCTTTCAGTTCGTATTTAAATGATTGGTAATTCCAACTCGACACAGCAACAAACAGCAATTTATTATGTACTAGCTTTTGCCCGCGGCTTCGCTCGCGTTAATTTAGAATTTGACAATCAATTCGGGTTGTACTCTGCTTGTAATAATATAATTCAATCATGATTCGAAAGACACGTGGCGCCGTCTATTATCATAAGAACGTTATTATTTTGTTCCTCGGGAACAGTAATTTTTCGGGATGTAAGGTAGCCTATGTCCGTTTCTGTACACCTGACAACGTATATGCAAAATTTGAGGATGATCGGTTCAGTGGTTTAGGCGTGAAAAGGTAACAAATAAACAAACTCATTTTCGCTTTTATAATATTGGTTAGGATTAGGATAGGGTTAGGACTAGTTAGGATGATATTGTATCGTAAAAGCATTAAACAGTGCCTAATGTTAACACTGCCACCGATCATGGAGATCGAGAACATTTAGGATATAAAATCAGGAAAAACGAATTTGGATCATATTAACCTGTCATAATCCGGCGGCTCGTATACGAGCCGGCAGATTTAATAGAAAAGGGTATGTTAAACTGGTTTGGACATGTAGAAAGAATGGACGAGAAAAGACTGACTAAGAAAGATTATAACTTATAAGGCTAGTGTGAATGGAACAGTCGTAAGAGGAAAACCTAGGCAAACGTTTCTCGATCAGATCGGAGGCTTTCTGGACAAAGGCCAGGTTAAGAGCTCCTTGAACCGACGGGCGTGTATGAGGAATGTGATGAAAGTGAATGAAGCCAGAGAAAAGTGTCAGGATCGTAGCAAATGGAAATGCGTAGTCTCTGCCTACCCCTATGGGAAATAGGCGTGAATCTATGTATGTATGTAATAGTTATTGTTGTTTTTTAATATATACAGGGCCAAACAACTGTTCATCACGCCTCCGGAAGCGTAAAACAATCCGCAAAAAACCGTCTTACAAAGTTGCGTCTGTACCCGACACTATATTCATTTCGCTTGATTGATTCGTTCTCAATAGTGCATTAGCATACAATGCTGCCACTGTCAGGCCATGCGGTTCCGGTCGCGTTAACTGCCGTCAATTTTAATCAATGGAAACGCGAAATGCGAAAATATCGGGTTACTTAAGAAAGTCGATGACACTCATTAAATATACCTATTTAAAGATGATTTTTGTGTATGTAATAATAGTTAGCCACTTGTCTGTGCCGAGCGTAAGAAAGATAATAACAGAGCTCGTGCGGCGCATATTCAAATCGGCGCGCGGTCGCCATAGTAAAATTGTATGGAGGATTTGAAGTGCTTTTTTGATAAATATGTATCTTTATTGTCAACCAATAACTTAAATATTTGGGACGGACAAATTGTAATATAACTATTTATGTTTCGTTTAAGCTGTAAAATAGGATAGATTTCTACTGTTATAATCTAAAAATCACGTAACACGAGCTTACGTAATTTTGTAGGCGAAAATATTAATTATTTTAAGTTCTTTACACAGAGTAATTGTAAACACATTCTTTGTATGGTAAATGTATATTTTATATTTGTATTAAATAAAAAGTGTTGATGTTATTCACTTAACTGTGACCGCCTGTTTTGGCACATTTCGTTCGGCGCAGTCTTAAGTAGCTGAACATTAAATAAGCTGTCAGTAACTACACATTGTTCTTTTTTTATTGCTTGTCAAAAAGACTACATTGCCTGATGGTAAGTAGCCGTGTAGTCTACCTGCAGGCACATACTAAAACTACTTTATACGGATATTATAGCAATTTATTTAGATTACATACTTTAATTATTTCAAGTAATAATATTTCAACGTTTTGATGCTTTGAAACAGATTTTGGCACGGAGAGACTAAAGTAGTTTTTATGTCAATCTTCAAGTGTAAACTTATTTTAAAGAAAACCAAAGGGTATTCGCTTCTTTATTTGTACTGAACCAGTGTTACTAAAATCTAATATATTTTTTGTTATTTTCAGGTAAGTACGTCCAAGACTCGTTTAAAAATAGTTTAACCATTAAACTAAGAACTTCAATATTTTGTGGATTAAGCTATGCTGTCTAATGAGGTAAGTTTCTAATTTCTTTTAAAGTTATTTATTAACAGATGAGTTACCTATATATTTATTTTTAGCTTTCCTTGACAATTTATCCCTGTTAGTTATTTGTTTTCAAATACGAAAAGTTATGTAACGCAAGTAGTACCATGCATTTTAAAAATAGGTATTACGTGCAAAGTCCTGACTAGTGTCGTTTTATTGTAGTCTAGAGTTAACCCGCAGATATCCTCGCGTAAATGTGGGTTAGGTTAGATAACTAACATAACTTTTTTCTAGATCAAAGGTACCCTATGTCCTTTTCTGTTACCGTGACAACGTGTATACGAAATTTCATACTAATCGATCGGGAGAGAGCAGTTTAGGCGTGAAAGCGTAACAACAAACTCACATTCGCATTTATTATATTATAACTGGGACTTCCTTTTAGAAACCAACATAACAACATAATAGCTTTTTTATTTCAGTCAAAAAGTATGTTTCGTGTATATTTTGAAGTACATAAACGTGTGCTGAATGTTTTAGCTTCGAGCCAGCCATACATAGGAAGATAATTTGTGAAATCTAAAAATGGTAATTCAGCCTGTTTGTTATTCGCATCCGTTATTGTGATAATCTTAAAAACTCGCGATATTCATAATAAGTATTACTATGTCGCGCAGAGGCAGTGTTTGCTTTTTATAAATGACAACTTCCTAACTAGTAATAATTCCTGTATAGCGAGCAAACTTGACCATTTGTGGATCACACAAATTTTTGTCCCGCGTGGGATTTGAACCCGCAATACTTGGCGCAGTGACTGTGGCAAGGCGAAAATTTAAACCGCTACGCCATGCGTGCAGTCATTGAATTAGCGACAACTGTGCACGTAATCTCGGATTTGATCTTTCTTCTATCAAGATGTTCCCAGTATCAGCACAGACTCTGTAACTGTGCCTGGCAGACGGCATTAGGCTTCCTTATTAAGTAGTACCTAAAAACCACAGCTTGCAAAACTGTCTACTCTTTATAAGTATATAGCAACTAAATTCATATGAATTTTCACCTATAAATAAAAAAAGTACAGTGACCACTAAAGGAATTGCAACAAATCTTTATCATTAGCACATATTATGACTTCTATTCCTAATTTGAAGCAAAGTTACAGCCATATAAACTTGAATAAGCAGTAATGTATTCATTCAGAGCTCGTCGACTCGGAACGTACGACATTTCACAACAGGTCAACGTTTATTCACTCTCAACCCATTAGAATAGGCCATTGTTTTTTCACTAAATAAATTACCTAATTACGTGTGTACGTATAATTAAATAAATCTAACCACTTTGGAACGATCTCTTTTAAATTTATGTTAGGATAAGATCATTTAAAACACATTTATTTCTGCCATTATATGTAGATAAAAGGTTTCTATCATCAATCAACCTCTTGTATAGACAAATAGATACTGTCAGGGTATCATGCCGTTTCTCATAACTGTTAAGCAAAGATAATACATAGGCCTTATATAATAGAAAACTTCGGTGGCGCAGAGGTAGTGACTGCGTCTGCATGGAAGTTCCAATCAGCTTGGGTCGGGCTCAAAGCTAGTAGGTTTTTATGCTAATTTATTCTTAGCAGCACAGAGTTTGTGCTATTCCCGGTAGACAGCAATTGACTAGCCTACTTTTAAGTGCATTTCTTTTTATTCAATATTTAATCATTTAGGTACTACAACGGGTTTAATTTATTCTAATTTCTTCTTCTAATAAATTTTAAATCATATAAAAATACCAGCATATGCGCAAAACGCGGACAAAAAGAAAAGTACTGTATCAGAGCGAGGGTACAGTACTTTTTTATAGATGAAATTTAATGTAACTTATGTCTTTTTCTGTACCCCTGACAAAGTGTAGGTACGCGATTAATGATGATCGGTCAAGTAGTTAAGGCGTGAAAGCGTAACAAACAAATTCACATTCGCTTTTATAATATTAGTTGTGCTCGACAACGTCTTTATAGCAGCGTGGAGTCTGCAACACCCGTGGAAGGCTGTCGATCTCGCCTGTCATAAACATCCTCCACACTTGACATGAGGATTTACTAGCAACAAAATATTCTACCAAAAATAACGATACGGAGGCCCAATCACCCACTTTCACCCTGCCCGCTCCTTTTCCTTCCCACTTCCTTTCCTAAAGGGTTGGCAACGCGCAAGTGATGCCTCTGGTGTTGCAGGCGTCCATAGGCTACGGTGACCACTTACTATCAGGTAGGCCGTGTGCTTGTTTGCCACCTTAGTTGTATAAAAAAAAAACTTTGAATTGAGTATAGGGACAGTTTGATTATTGAGTTTGTATTGAATAAATGTTTTGCACATACATAGATAAATCAAACCCTATATTTTAAAGGGTGTAAAGACAGATACTAATGCTTACAACCATACACGTGCAGTATTAATATTATTTTTATTAAATAATATTATTTTTGAAATTACTGTCATTTGTCTTAGTCAGTTAACTTTGATTTTTGTCTAGATACATGGTAGTGAAAGAATTGTTAACATCTTTCCTTACGATACAATCATTGGTATTGAAGATTTCGTAGAATACTTTGTCGCAGAAAATAGTCTGAAGATATGCATGATAAATGAAACAGAAAATATTTCTAAGGTTTGTAAATAAATAACTCCTGCGGTCAAAGAAACCTGTGGAGTAAACTCGCCGCTTGTACGCGGAACCCGAGTCGCGCATATCTTCGCTACCAGCAGTTGCCGTGTAAAATGTATGCCCTAGAGGAAATTTATTAGGTATGGGACTATTCGTAATGGTCAGAACCACGTCGCGTGTCACAAGGTCACCTAGTACGCGATCTCGCTTAGTAATAAATCTCGTTCAAACACTATATAGGTCGATGTTGATAATTAAATTATTCATGTTGCGGTAGGCCTACAAATTATTAACATATGAGTACCTCTATGTTGTTCTCCTTTAAAGTAAAGCTGGCGAGAAATTTAATTTTAAATTATGTTTGTAGGCCCGCTTGGGTAAACTAGCCCGATCCCTGGCACACAGGCATGAAATATATCTTGTGGAAAATCCACGTTCTTGGACCCAATTTGCGTATGTGGTGTTGATTAATTAACGGAATACCACGTGCTCCGAAGTTTTGATAAGGTAATGTATATTTTCCGTTCCTATTTTTTATGTGATTACCTACTGTGAGTTCTGTATCATAGAGATATCTATTTTGTTTTTGTTTGGATAACGACGTTAATGGTGGAGGAAAACGTCGTGAGGTAACCTGCATATCTGAGAGTTTTCCATAATGTTCTCGAAGATATGTGAAGTCTGCCAACCTGCACTAGGCTAGCGTGGTGGACTATGGCCCAATCCTTCTTACAATGAAAAGAGGCCCGTGCCCAGCAGTGAGACAGGAAATTACAGGGTTGATATTATTACTGGGTTACAATGGTAATTAAAGTGTTATTAGCTTTTTTGAAAGAACTTGATCAGTATTAGGCTATATCGTTTGGAACTATACGCCTTTGTTATTGATATCAAAATCAATAGGCTCACTACCGCCTAATTCGTCCATTAGCGTCTAGGCATAATATTTTTATCATTATTTCTCAATATGGGATAAGCTGACAAGTTAAAAGGAACTTAGACATAACTGGCGCATTTGAATACCCATCACAACTAATACTTTAACCAAGAAACGATAATTAAGTCTTTGAAAAGATATAGGCGTAATATAAAATTCATTTTCTCTAAGTGTCTTAGCCCTCCAAGTATTGCCGCTCTTTATTTATCTTGCTCCCTTGAGGACCTTGTTTTTCTGGAATCATATTGCTATACTGTAATCCAGCGATCCTATTTTGCTACAGAGTAACAAACATTTGTACTACTTATATTATTAGTTGACTTACTCCGATTGATATGACCGATAGTATTATCCACAAGTAAGCAGAATAATGGCCCAAGAAGACTTTGTACTAGGCAAACATTATTTCGTGTTGGGCATGTGTATGAGAAAAATCTTATAATAGGGTAGGTGACTCACATTGTTTTATTATTTAAGTCAAATAGTTACATTATCCAAACTCTAAAATACAAAGAATTTTTGAAATGTACTCGAAATAATTTAATATAAAAGCATTTCAAAGATGGTAGTAGGAGTAATTGCTAGATAACAAAAAAAGGATTCACGATACAAACTCTGACGTAAGCGCTATTTAACCCAACTGTGCGACGGAGATAGCGATACATCGCCACTACGACCCGACTTTTCTTAAATCCAAATTTAAAATAATATGACTACCTTATTTTGTCACCAATTTTAATACTGTTTGCACGAAAATAATTCTTTTTAATGCTATTTGCTCGTGTGTAAAATAATTTACAAAATCAAACATAAGTATATACCTTATTACTGTGACCTTTCTTTCATCATCATTTCAACCCTTTTATCATTACGGTGACAAATTAGCATACGGCTGATATGTAGATACCGTGGCTTATAGATGCTTGAGACATCAGAGAAACCTCTCGCTTTTCAGTTCCAACATATATAAGAATGGCTACGCTAATGGGTACAGAGGTCAATGACCAATATCCTTCGGCAGATAGTACAAGGTCCGCCTAAGAAATTTTTAAAAGAATTACTTGGCGTAGTAACGAAACACCAGGTTATTTACTTGCTTTATAAAGATTGCAGACACTTCCAAAGTCATGCTGTTCTAGGCTTACAAAGTCGAAGTTGAGTTAACGGATTAGGTAAATGTTTTCCTATCGTCTCGTACCACAGAGACAACAAATGCGTCATTCCTAGTAGGTGAGATCAAAACGAAGGCATGTTAACTCAAAGTAGCAAGTATGAAATTTTTAATAGTAAATTATATCCATTTAATCAAAGTTAATAGAAGGTTAGCGAGGTGAGTATTAACTTCGTATCCGCAAGTTCCTACGTGTGAAATTTCCCGGAAAATAAACTTGAATATGTATGCAACGTAAAACCACACTGTACAATCTATCGTATCAAATAACTCGGACGTGTTAACAAATTTTGATATTTATCTTGATAGAGTTTTCACATATAGGCTTCGTTAAGGTGGCTCTACGCTAGACGAACCGAGCACGAGCGGAGCACGAGCCAAGCAGAAATTCGTGTAGTGTGGACCGACTTACAAGCCTCGAACGAGCGCGCTTCAAACGTTTGGTTCGTGCTCGACTCCGCCTATTGTCGGTTTTTTGATGAACACAAAGGGATTTGCATCGTGCTCACTACGTTCGAGGACAGTGATTGTTCTAGGCTCGTTGTACGTCCACACTTGACACCGCGAGTATGCGGCTCGGCTTGTGCTCAGCTCGTGCTCGGCTCCTTTGGCGTAGACCCACCTTTAACAATCACATTTTCTTTTCCAATTATTCCATTATTTGCTATGAGAGTATATAATATGTTATATCAGCTCTGTATTAAATTGTCCCATTGCTGAGCACGGGCGTGTGAGTGTCATACAATCCTTGTTTTTGTCAAGTAGGACAAACATATCACAGCATGTTAAAAACACCTATTAATAGTTGTATTGCCTGAGTTCTACCCTTCAGTGCCTTTAGCTATTGAATCAGGCTCATGTCACATCACACATCAGGCTGCACAGAAAATACTGAGGCGCCACTTTTTTTTAAGTGACTTCTTTAGGCGCGTTGATCACTTCTTGGGTGAACAAAAATCATGGAACTCGCGTCATTGTCACGCTTCGTCATCGTTACGCGTCCACGCTTTCCATTTTTGAATTATTTTAGAATATTAACAATATCTCAGAAATGATGCTTCCTACGCAAAAAATAAAGAAATTTTGACCCCCTTAATAAACGCAACGAGAGTATCAGGAAGCCGACCCGCTCCTTTTTTCTTTTGCTTTTTTTTATAAAGGAGTGATTATGATCAAGGATTAAAGTTTTCACTTCCATCGGCAGTCCCCAAAGAATGCCCGCAATTTTTTTTAATAAAAGAATGTAGGTTTGTGTTAGTTACTCAATGTATGTGTAAGTAGCTTTTAATAAACATGTTCATCTGTAGCATGTTAAACATTGCCCGTTCACGGTGATTGTAGCATAATTATGCACATAATTATGTATGGAGCGCAATCAGTTCGTTATCAATAATAATCTAAAATAAAGCATCTATTTTGTACGTACGTACGTTGTACGTGTCTTTTTAATATATTTGTTATATTAACTGGTTTCTGGTCGCGGCTTCGCCTAGGCTTCGCCTACGTGGATTTCTTGCGAGCGCCTACCGAGATTAAATGTAGCCTATATCCTGCCCCATGATACAATCCATGTCCTGGCAAAATTTCATTTGGATACGTTTCGTTTTGAAAATATAACAAACAAACATAGTTACTGTGGAATAAAATACTAGATATTGCCCACGGCTTTGCTCGCATTAATCTTGATTTTGTTTATGAACGTGATTTATTTAATTTTTTATCCGACCCCAGACAACCCGTATACAATTTTTCATGATGATCAGTCTAGTAGTTAAGGCGTGAAAGCGTAACAAACAAACAAACTCACATTTATAACATTACCTAGGAAGTTAGGATAAAGTATAACGCTGCGTAATGGTAAGCGGTTCCCGTTGCCTATGATCTCTTGCAATACAAGGGTCTATAACTCGCCCGTTGCCTACGCTAGGTAAAAGAAATTAGAGACATAATGGAGGGAAAGAGTACGTACTTCCGAAAGCCTCTTACTAAGTGAAACGCAGTAATAAGAGATCTTGCGTCGTTTATTTTATTTTACGGAGTATTCCGCTTTCGGCACCAATTTTTTCGGCACCTATCGTTTTGCACCTAAGCTATTCCACTTTCAGCACCAATAGGTATTTTTGCTTGGTGTCGAAACTGTCGAATGCGGAATAAAATACCTATTGGTGCTGAAAGTGGAATAGCTTAGGTGCCGAAACCATAGGTGCCGAAAAAATTGGTGCCGAAAGCGGAATACTCCTATTTTACGTGAGGAAATGCATTGACGCATACCTCTTCGCGGGGCGGCAAAGAGGTTATGTCGGACTCACCGGGGGAAATATCATCTAAAATGACCTCTTGTCACCATGATTGATAAAAATTACCCGAAAGATAACAGTCATTAATAAAACTATACGCGATAAAAACTGTATAAAAACATCAGATCTGCATTTAACTGTCGCATTGCTGGGCTTCTCAGTGTGAGAAAGGATAGACCATAGTCCACCACGCTGGACCAGTGTGGGTTAGAAGATTCTCCATATCTACGAGAACATTATGGAGAACTCCTTACGTTGAGAAAGGTTTCCTTACGATGTTTTCCTTTACTGCACATAACTTCGAAAAGTCAGAGATGCGCGCCTTGGGATCGAACTCGATACTTCTGCATGGCAATCCAATGGTCTCCCACTAAGCTATCGCTGCGTATAAAACAAAAAACTGTAAATTTTTTATGTGATGCGATCTCACTTTTGTGCGCGTTAACTGCTTCTGGTTCATTCTGTATTCTGAACATTTCATCTATGATAAATTTTAATCGTAGTCTATAGAATGTATTAAAAACATTTTGAAAATCAAGCCCACAGAAATTAATAACATATAAACAGCTCAAAATATGACACTTATTTGCGATGTTGCCGTTCTGAAGGCCTACAAGGCGTAAACTCTCTTAAACAACTTTGGGATTTTACTGTTAACGAGATTCCCAAGGAAACAACAGTCAACAAACCCTTGCACTGCGGACCCATTTAATATTCGGCAGTATTTTAAACTGCAAAAGACATCAGAATTCATAACCCGGCGTTCGCCAAGTAAACTCCTTTCCGTATATTACGTATGCAGTGACACGACCCGAAATTCATCCTTTGTACCCGTTTACAGGGTTAATTAATCAGGCAAAAGTCCAAACGAAAATTGCACATGTTACTGGGACAAATTTATGTGTTGAAATTAGGTGTTCACAGTTTCTGAATTTAATATTGTTGTGGCAACCATTCACCGGATTTAAGACAGAATTAAGTTACATTTAGTCATGGTATTTAATCAGCAGGTACAAGTCATATTTAAATTTAAATACATTATAATGTTATATTAAAAAAGTATGCCGTTACCCATTATTTGGTGATGAAGCGCGAATGCTTCCAGGGGAACCCCCACTTTTAATGGGAAACCTGCTTATGTCTAGTTACTGCGTGATTTCCTCTCACTCTCAGAGAGTGTGTTTCACATACTTACCTTTTTTCTCTTTCTATTACGTTTCTTCATCTTATTAGTCCGGGAGGTAGCGTTGCATTTTAGGTAGTGTTTTTACGCCGATCGCTTGCCATCTTTTTCGATAAATCTCTAAACTATTTATGAAAAACGGTTCAGCCGGCGGCGTACAATTGCTTTTTTTAAATTCTTTTTACATCTTTCGCTACCTCCCACACCCACACCCACTGCTACTTGAGGAGCTGACGGTCGGTTCACTTATTAGTCATATGAGATCAACTATCAATGTTAACATCAGCCAGCTTACTATGATTTTTGTATTTGCAGCGCGGTACCTCCCGGACTATATCTTTTAACCCTTATCTAAGGTAGGCAGCTTGCGAGGGATACCGCTGGTATTGCTATTGCAATGTAATATATATAATACTAACTGTTCCGACAGACATTGCCCTGCACACATGAAAAAAAAAAAAGAAATCTAAACCATTCTCGAATCCACTTGAACACAAAAAACTTCATCAAAATCGGTCCAGACGTTTAGGAGGAGTTTATTTACAAACACACGCACAGAAGATGTATATATATATAAAGGTAATATCGCTATGTATGTATGTACCTATGTACGATATGTCATAATTTAAGTTCTATTGAAAACAGCGTTGGGTGACACCGACCTTATGGTTACAATTATTTTATTATGTGTAAATAAATACATTTAGCCATTTTCTGGAAAGTAAATATTTATATTTACTTTATTCAGTACAAATTGTATAATGATTACATAAATGTTGATTATCGATATTAGAATAAGATCAATGTACAAAATGGAAGGAAGAATGGAAAGCTAGGTATTTAATTATTTTGAACGTATTTCATTGAACCGTGCTTGGTATTGACCAATCACCTATTACCAATTTGGATGAGGCGCCAATCAAACCGTGTCCAATTAATATATTCCTAATAATGGATTCTATAGCAATGAATGAAACAATATAATGGTCAAATAACAATAGAATCGATACCACTGCTTTAAATATTTTCCTCGTATTGTTTCCGATTTAATTTCGTTGCTTTGTTCTGTTCGTATCGATTTACAGGCAGTAGTACGTCAGCGTTGGGACACAAATTGCGATTGCAAATTATTTCTGTATTTTATAAGCCGCATAAGTTGATAATTTTAATAATTTATCTCGAAGCTTTGGTTAGTCTATCTAACTATGGATTTGTATGTGTGGCGATTTATAAGGTTCGATGTGATATTTAGCGGCTTAAATGTAACATATCGGTTGACAAATAAAATATATTATGACATGATAATTATAAATTGCTATATGATCAATAGAGAATACATGTTCCATTTTTTTTATACTATTGAGGTGGCAAACAAGCATACGGCCCACCTGATGGTAAATTGTCACCGTAGCCTATGGACGCCTGCGATACCAGAGGTATCACTTGCGCTTTGCCGATCCTTTAGGAAAGGTGGAAGTGGGAAGGAGAAGGAGCGGGAAGGGGGAAAGACGGTGATTGGGCCTCCGGCACTCTCACTCACCGAACGAAACACAACAGTAGGAATACTGCTGTTTCACGTCGGTTTTCTTTGAGAGGGTAGTCCTTCCTCGGTCGAGCCGGCCCATTTATGCTGATATTAGCGAGGCTCTACTACTCATTTCGCAACTATTTAAGGACTAGTTCATCAGCACATTCAGTTCCATCGGCACTTCAACCCTGTAGCGGTTATGTAACTAGATTCAAAGGGAGCAACTACGAAATACTGAGTTTTGAGACTCGGGAGGTTTCAGGGAAAGCTGTCTTGGAATCAGCTTCTTTAATCAGAAGTTTATTGGAGTATACCATTAAAAAAAAATTGTTAGAGTGTGTTACGCATGCATACTGCATTTCTCTGACATGAGATACGAATAAAGTATTCGTATCTCATGTCAGAGAAATGCAGTATGCATGTATCCGTATATTAAAGACTAGCTGTCCCGCGCAACTTCGTCTGCTTCATATTGGAGAATTTTCCCCGTTTTCGCAACATTTTCATTGCTGCGCCGCTCCTATTGGTCGTAGCGTGATGTTATATAGCCTATAGCCTGCCTCGATAAATAGGCTACCCAACACTAAAAGAAGTTTTCAATTAGAACCAGTGGTTCCGGAGATTAGCGCGTTAAAACAAACTCTTCAGCTTTATAATATTATAGTATGGATTAATTTAAAGTGGCTTTTATCTCAGTTTTTCGTCAATATAAGTACCTATTAACGATTACGATTCCTAGACCATCTTTGTAAAGTCACGTTGACATGGAATTTTTACACACAGTACGATACGCTAGATACTTACTACTGGGGACTGGAACCTGTCTTATTCTATATAATACAAAGGTATTAATGAGAACTACACGGGTGATACAAATATGACAAAGAGCAAAGATATGATTTTTTTGTTTGTTTGGAAAGATTTGACTCGAAAACTACTCAACCTATTTCAAAAATCCTTTCACCATTAGAAAGCTATATTTTATCACTGAGTAACATAGACTTTATTTTATTTTTAAATAGTACTGTTACCAACATAACCTTATCTACTTTTACTCGAGCGAAGCCCCGAGCAAAAGCTAGTATTCTATAAAATACAATGGTATTACTGACAACTACACAGGCGACATAAGTATGACACCTATATTATTGAACTGACGGTGCTAACTGCTATCTGCGCTCTTTGCTGCTGTCACTCGGCACGATCATTACTTTCGTCTTTCGTAAAAGCGCACGATATTTCTTTGTATTTTGTGCTTTCTATATATTTTCTACGAGAATTAAGTATTGACGTTGAATATCGTATTAAACTTAAAATTGTTCTTTCTATGTATTTATGTATTGTCGTTCACACAAACAAATTATTCATCGAATTGTTCGCTCGCACGTTAATCACTTAAGATGTATTAAAGACATAAAAAATATAAAAATATCGTTGGTCTTGAAAATTTTCGATTGAACTCTAGAAAGATAAAACAGAACACTGAAATTAGTATATCTTGCTTACTATCAGAAAGGTTAGGCTATAGGAATCACGATAGCAGAACAGATAGCATAAACCTGAGTAAAATTTCGAGGGACGACTAGTTATGTAGGTATATTAGAAAAAAAAATTAGGGCAGTCTTTGGGGACTGCCGATAGAAGTGAAAACTTTAATCCTTGATCATAAACACTTTATAAATCAAAAATAATTCAAAAAAGGAAAACGTGCATTTGACACACGCATTCGAAGCGCGTAACTATGGTTAATTGGTTACATATATCAATATATAATGACATATATTATCAGCAATATTATTAGTCGAATTTCGAGCACTAGGCGACCGCTAGTATTCTAAAATAATTCAGAAATGGAAACCGTGGAACGTGACGATGACGAAGCGTGACGATGACGCGAGTTCTATGATTTTTGTTCATCCAAGAAGTGCTCAACGCGCCTAAAGAAGTTTTCACTTCAAAAACAATATATAATAATAGAGGCAGACCAGACATTTGTTTATTTATTTTTAATGGCCAACCAACAATGGTTTAAAAATACGTAAGGTTAGCAGACTTTGAGCGAGTTTGACAATCTTTTATAGGAAAGCACAGCATGCACGACTTAACAATAAATGTTCAGCAAATATTAATAAAAACAATAGTGACAAACTTTAAATACAAAACTAAATTATAACAATTAATACAAATATTGAGTAAACTACATTATTATTTTACACGTTATAAGTATTCTTAGTAAATGTACACACAACAACAAAAGAATGTGAATATATAAATTTAAAATTTCATTTAGACAACTTATTAAAACATTGCTTAATAAACCTCAGCATAGCCTTCCTACTTCTGTATTACTTTGAAGAATTCACAGGTGTACATAATTCTATGTATACATAGAAACCGCAATAAACTTAATTCTCAATAAAACATCATATTTTCAGAAATCTCAGAAGCTCAGGCTACCAAGTGATATTTCCTAGAAACGTCGATAGGTGTCGGTTTTGGTTAATAGTACTCGTGAACAAAGTTATTTAAGGAAAATTTACATTTACCTCCAGTAAAGTAAGGGCATAGTATTTATGAGAAGAACTGGCAACTGTAGGTGAAAATCATATGTATATTTATGCTTTGCCGCACGACGCGCTTTCAACTGTTGACGCAGTTGCATAAACTTGCAAACATGTAGTTTTATACGAATGCATGTAAATATTTCCATGTCTTTATGTATGCAGCTTTTTAGCATGGAATGGTACCTAGTTATGATGCAAGCACTGAATTTACTAGTCTACTCAAATAATAAAGAAGTATGTTTATCACCACACACTTATTATATTATTATATCTGTCAGTCACCAGTGATTTCGACTATTACTCATTTACCATAGGTTATAACGACAAAGGCCAGGTTAAGAGCTCCTTGAACCGTCGGGCGTGTATGAGGAATGTGATGAAAGTGAATGAGGCCAGAGAAGTGTGTCAGGATCGTAGTAAAAGGAAATCCGTAGTCTCTGCCTACCCCTCTGGGAAACAGACGCGAATCTATGTATGTATGTATGTATAACGCTACCGTAAAAGCCAGTTTGGTACCTAGATTAGGAATAGTAACATTGGTTTTTTACCAAGGATTAATCATTCTAATTTCCTTAAGTAAATTTTAGCCCAGTAGGTGGCGAAAGCCTTTCTTACTACAGTAGCTGGCCAAATCTAGGAGGATGTATTACTCCTTAGTCACAAAAGAGGTAAGAGTGTACACTATTTCTTATTTCGGCTCTGCTCGCCATCCGATCCGCAATTCGCAGATATGCCAACTGTAGACCTTTTACTGAACTAATATTTTTCGTTTAATATACAGTTATGAAGCATAAAACTAGTTATCAAACATTCATAACATTGCAGCAAATAAGCTCTCAGTATCAGCTCTTTAACATAACTGCTTTATACATCAGGACAAAAGCACCAATGATATTGCATCGCACATTTCTCGTGTTACATGGATATAGATTCTGATTTTATCCCACGTGTCATTGAGCTTCGATGGAGTATAGAATAAGCTTTATGGGTTGATATGGGGTGATGCATTTATCCCGTAATCGGATCCAAGTTTGGACATGCCCATCCGGCTGTTGAAATAGGTGCAAAGGATGTTATCATTATTAATGGTTGCCATACTCCAGAGTACGTTATAGATGTTGGCGATATTTTTGCATTGGGATATTTCTGACAATGTATTTATTAAGTTGACTGCTTCGATGCCGCAGTGGTAGTAAATGCGACTGCTGTGAATGAGGTGTAGAGTTCGATTTCCAGCCATTGAAGATACCTACATAATTGCGAGTCTTATAGGCTAAAGGCTAAAAAAATTGTGACTTCACAAAAAAATAGATTTTTTATATGTATTGCTCTAAACCAGTAGTTTCCAAAGTGGTCTAGGTGGCCCCCAGGGGTCCACGGGAGACTCGACGGGGGTCTACGTTGACGTGACAAGAAAATGGCGTCCCACAATTCGTAAGCGCGGGTCCATGAAAATTAGAGATTTGATCAAATTGTTTAATTGCATGAATGTTTCATTCTTCATCAATATAAATACGAATGTCAAGGAATATGGTAGAAATGTAGCTGCAGGGGGTCCACCGGAACCAGCTAAATTTTGAGTGGTCTATTTGAAAAAGGTTTGGGTACCTCTGCTCTAAATGTACAATTAGCTTTTTTTAAGACAACGCAATTAAGAGAGGCCCTTTGTCGCGAGAAACTTTATAACTTTATATCAATACAACAAAAACAAAGACCATCTAAATTCTTTGTGGAACTCCGATTTTATCACGTGTGGGGATGGAACCCATAACTTTAAACGCTTTGACAGTGGTGGCTTAAACCACTCCCATCCGTGTAGTCTAATGTAATCTTGTTAATATCCAGATAAAAAAATTGTCTCGTGTTTGCTATCCAATGTTGTAAACCAGTTTTTCCCCGGCTTCAATTCTCTGGTCAGGCAAATTGTAAATGGGTTTTCCCGTTACGAAATTCTCAGTTGCAGCATAGAGTCTGAAAATAGTCTAGAGTCTATTTTCAGACTCTAGCTGCTATAGTCTGTTACCATCGTAATACTCTCGCGTGCATTATGTTGTAGGTTACAAACAGCATGCGAAATGCGAACATAATACATTACTGCCTACCCCTTGGGGGTACACAGGGTATGTCTATGTACATTAGTAACGATGTTGATTATCAAATATCTCACCTACGATTAGTATGTAAATAGATTAACTGTAGTATGATTAATAGCTCCAAAGAGAATCCTGAGTTATAGGCGTCGTTCATGGGAATATTATATAATGTATCATATAGAATGAGTAGGTCACAGGTTGTAGTCGCTTATACTAATAGGTCTATTAAGTGCGGGGTCCACAGTACCAAGAATAACACATTTGTACTTTCGCGTAACATGATTTTTCAAAAAGGTCGCAGAATCGATGGCCTTTAGTGCAGAAAGGTTCTAGAGTTGCGAACACGCACTGGAAGGCGCAGCAGGGGTAGGTCCCTCACAAGGTAGACCGAAAACCTGGTAAAGGTCGCGGGTAGCAGTTGGATGCGGTTGGCCCAAGACCGGTCTGTGTCTGGGGGTGGTGGGCTGCGTGGGCCTGCTCGCCACCCGATCAGCACCAGGTCCGAGAGACGGCGTGCGTGTTCCCACGTGCGCCTCTGTATCGTGTCTTGTCCCCCTCCCCTCTAGGAGGACGGTTGAGGAACGATGTTTTGGGTAGTGGCCTGCCGTTTCACACGGCGGGCCGAAACCATGGCGAGGTCGCGATTGCATGTGAAAGTGATTCGCGCGGCCTCGCCATCTATGGTTATGTCGAGGAACACCGTGGTAGGTTTAGTCGGTATTACCGGGGAATCTTTCCCCCGGTGAGCCCGACATAACCTCTCCGTCGCCCCGCGGAGAGGTATGCGTCAAAGCATTCCCCTACGTAAAAAAAAAGACCGGTCTGTGTGGAAATAATTAGGGGAGGCCTATATCCAGCAGTCTTTTGGCTGAGATGATGATGATGATGATGATGTATGTACTGAGCATGATCGCGTTAATATCCATTTTTCGTGATATAAAGTATCAATGATAGTCTAAAGTCTGAATTACTATGCTTGAAACTAATACCCCGGTGTACTATGTCTATATAGCATCAATAGGTTATTCGGAGATCGTTGAGTTGTCACGCAGTTCTCGACTACGTTTTCAAGGTGCTCCTGACTTTTCAAAGTTATATGCGTATTAAATAGTTAATTATTATCGCTCAGTTATACGGTAAGGGAAGGAACCTGCAAGACTGAGAGTTCTCCATAATGTTCTCGAAGATGTGTAGTCTTGTTTATGATTTAAACCTAGATTGGATTAAGAAACGAAGAAAACTATGATATGCGAAGCCCGGTAGATGGCAATAGGGTCGCACTCTTTTATAATTAATATTGTTATACGAAATATGTGTTTATGGTGTACCTACCTGTACACGGAAAATAGAAACGTCTATTTGCTAAATTTAATTCTTGATAGGATACGTAGATGTTAAAATCGCGGGCGTAGTATAGCTATCCTAACTAATATTATAAAAGCGAAAAAGAGTTTTTTTGTTTGCTTGTTTGTTACCTTTTCACGCTTAAATCACTGAACCGATCCTCCTGAAATTTTGCATATACGTTGACAGGTGTAAAGAAACGGACATAGGCTACCTTTCATCCTGAAAAAAATTACTGTTCCCGAGGAAAACAATAATAACTTTCTTATGATAATAGATGGCGCCACGTTTCTTTCTAATCATGATTGAATTATATTATTACAAGCAGAGTACAACCCGAATTGATTGTCAAATTCTAAATTAACGCGAGCGAAGCCGCGGGCAAAAGCTAGTAAATTTATAAACATAAAAATTTTGCTACTTAGCTTTTATATGTTTTATTAGAAAACCCTAACGATGAGTTGTTTTTTTTTATTTTTCCAAATCATTTATTTGTAGTTTATTCGTTAAAAAATACTAGCCACGGTTCTGATCACGCGAGTAGCCGATCAGTCGCGTAGCTAGATCTAAGTAAAAATAATTCATCTAACTGACGAGTTAATATAAAATAATCTTCCAACAAAATCTGCACTATATATCATAACATTTATAACACACTAAGACCATTTAAGTCAATGAACGGATAATATTAGCAAAGCGGATACAGGTAAGAGATAAATATTTATACTGTATTAAAATATTATATGGACATATATTTATAATGAAGAATGCGGGTATGACGTATGCTTCCGTATCTGCGAAGACATTTAGTGGTCATGACGGATTAGCGTGGATTACTCCATCAAATCCGTTAACAGCTTTGATAATGAATGACGCCATATAACGCGGTTTTTGCCTCAGTTGGATGAGTTGTACTAGATCAATTTTCAAGGCCTTTTTCATGGTATGACTTTTACGCAACTATACTTTTACATCGCCATTACTGTGCATGAGGTTTTTAGTTCAGTTTCCGGGCCGGATAAAGTGTTGTTGAATTTTCCATTTGTGGGTAAATGTTTAGTAGTCCGTCAGAAAATATTTCCGGCCTCCGTACTACTAAAAAAATGTACCTATTGTTTGCCCGTTTATTGGCATATAACTTACGTCTTCTGGGTTACATTATATGCCATATACGCAGTAGAAGTAAAAGGTTCCTACGTCCCTTATAATGTGGGACCCAATAGCATAGCTATTGAAATGTGGATCTATTAGGCAATACATCTCTTACATCTGTTCCTACCTCTTCAAGAAAGAGTGAGACTATCTTATTTTATGTGGGGGCCAATCAGTGCAGACCAGCGACACTTCGACCCAGTGGGATCTTTTTTGTCGACACTCCCTATAACGACTGCCATAGATGTTCATGGCAGCCGGGACCGACAGCTTAACGTGCTCTCCGAGGCACACGGAGCAGGCGATAATTGTCAATCAATACGCACATAATTTCGAAAAGTCGTATAACTTCCGAAAGTCAGAGGTGCGCGACGTGGGTTCGAACCCGAGACCCTCTGCACTGCAGTCTGTTGGTCTCCCCACTGAGCTATCGCTGCTCAAGAGTGAGACTAAGTATGTTTTTATAGTAGATCAAAAACTATTTTTGAAATCATAATAAAGACAAAATGTCTGCCTTTTCGTGCATTCGCAAAAACTGCTAACTGCTTGTTACAGTAGTTCGCAAATGATGTACGCACTCTATGTTTATGCTTCAACATATGGATATATTTATTTGCAACGTACTATCAGCTAAATATATCAAGATACAATGGTAAAAGTCTTGTGTCATGACGCCGGCGTCCGAACGATGGTTAATGAGTCAAAGAAAAATAAGTATCCGACATTATACTTCATTAAATCTAAATAAATATTATTTTGGTAAGGGTCTAGTAATGACAGTAATCAGCGTAAAGTAGAAGATAACAAGAAGTTATTGAATAAACTTATTTATGAAGGTCAAACTAAATGTACTAATTAGGTACTTAGATTTATTTCCAGTTGAAATGTGTTAGCTATTACTGGAAATACTCTTAGTGATGATCTAGTGTACGGCGCACCGCCTGTAGAATTAGCAGCGTCAGCAACCTCGTACACGGCGTGGTACTACTAACGCGTCATTAATCAGTTCGCCATGTAACCGTATCGGCTAAAGACACGGGTTCCACCAAACTTGCTCCGCAGTCATTGTGTCACGTTTCGTTCAATATACCATAGTTTAATATTGTCTTGTTTACGCGAATGTTATTCATGGAAATTAAACTACTATATACGAATGTACCACCAGCTTGGGATCCAGTAATTCAAATAGTCAAACCCAAGAAGAAGCAAACCACAGCTAGACTTCATGATACTTTGAGCTCATTCTGCGTAAATAGGAACACCCATGATTAAATTATGTTCGGGTACTTTGAAATAACTACACTGGAACATTGAGACAACTGCCATCTTAGTCACTCCCCGTGACCATGGCTGCTGAAAAGCAACCGAAACGTCGGGGAAAGTGTAAACACAAATATAAATAGTATAATAGTATAGTAATAGTATAGTTTTAATAGTTTCAATAATTTAATTAACTTAAAAATTAGTAAAGTTTGATAGTAATAGTAATGTAACAGTTTTCCAAATTTTGTAATAAAGTGTCAAATAAACAACGCGATAAAATCCGTATATAGTAGTTTAATTTCAATACCATAGTTTACTTGAAAACACATCTTTTATTTGTTGACCTCATTGTACGGCCAACACTTAGTGTATCCAACTAATATTATAAATGTAAAAGTTTGTGAAGGTAATTGAATATATATTACGCATGAACCGTTGAACAGATTGGATGAAACTAGGCACAAAGATAGCCCATCAGAACAGTTTTTATCCTAATATACTTTTTTGTGGGATTTACGTGGGTGAAGCCGCTGGCAAACGCTGCCTTATGGTAAGCAGTTACCGAAGTCTATCTTCAGGAAAAGAGTAAGAAAAGCAATGGATTGATACAGTGATAGAGAGATAAAACGGTGCCAAAAGCGTGCAGGAAGCCTTATTCTCTGTCTAGGCTTCGGAATCGCGATCGAAACTTCATAGGTTTGAGTCTCCATTGACTCTTAACAACATGTATTTACTGGACAAGTTAACAAGCATACTAAATCTGGTACCCAATTTACTACCACACACACACGCACCATACACGCACACACACTCACAAGCACGCACACACACACACACACACACACTATTTTAACTCACACACACATAAAATAAATAATATGCTTTGATTGATAAATTAGTATAAAACTGTATCCTTGTCTAGAGTCTCGAGAGGCTGGTAATCTGTCACACAGGGTCTCCTAGTATAGATACCAGTCTCTTACATAGTTAATTTGACACACTAATGTATTAATTAAATATACTATACAATACTCTGTAATTTCTGTGTGAGAGAACAAATAAAGAATTTATTATTATTATTATACTTAGATTCAATCAAAGATCTAAAATAGGTATATATTTTGGATTTGATCGTACTCTATATTCCTTACCAATTGCGTTACTACCTAGTAACATCGTTAGTTCGAATAGTATTTATTTAGTAGGTATATAAACTAACAGTGAATTGTGATGCAGTACGCGTATTGAATAACATAGTAATATATACCATCATGTTACACAAACTAGTATCCATACGGTATATAGATATTTCCGAGGATCGGATATATTGAAATACGCTTTCCTAGTTACGTCTTCTAAATTATTCGTGGAAGGTCGTAACGTATGATCCTTACAGACAACTCTGTTATTTTAATGCCGAACCCACACGTGCGAGAAACTGAATGCCCATATCGACGAATCGTTATGATTAGTTTTTGGTTTTACTAAATTCAAATAGATATGATTGAACCATTTAAAGCATTTATTTTTGTTACACATTTATTATACAAAACTTACATATTTATAGAATTAAGACAGAATTTACAAGGTAACACATACAAAATAAATATAAACTGGCATAGGTACATGCATAACAAAGGGCTCCAGCTCAGTATTTGCTGCGCACATGCACAGCACTAGTTTTCAGCTGGGCCCTGATAATTGAATTAATATTAATAGAACATAAATGTACACAAAGAAGACAAAAGGCTACAAAACATCAAAGCATAAGTTAAAAGGACCCAACACATTTAAAAACAAAAAAATTGGCTTATATCGCGCACATAGCCAGACTCCGTGAGGCTCTTCAAGGTTCCTTAATCAAAAACCAAACAGTACTGCCAACCCGGTACCTCAAGATGGCAAACATAACAGCAATATACATATACCCGCAGAAAATTGTCAAAAATCTCATAATAAACTTTTCATCTTTAAAGTTTATGCATACGAATACATAGTAGCGGATTTGGCAAAAAGTTCTAACGAGTTCTTACAAAATCGCACGACTGAATATTTTAAGCTTTTTAAGAAACATGCATACAATTCACATTTATGCTATTTAATGACGGTATGTTCACACCTTTACGATTTTGTAAATCAGTTTGCAGATTGTTTGCCAAATTAGTGAATTCAAAAGCGTACATTCGTTTTTCACTTATAAATTCGAACACGCGTATATGTTTTTGTAGACCACCAACATCTTATGACCATATTAGTCTAACGAAATTTGTTAAGAAGTTTTTAGTCGATGTTTGTTACTAAATCACATGTAAACTGTTAAGCAGATTTGGATAAAACTTGGCACGACGAAATACAATGAGCTGGATTACCACATTTATACTATTCATTCCAGTGATGCCTTTATGCTAGCGAAGTCATTTGCAGAAGCAGTATCCAATATTCTAAGTCCTTTGTTCACTCTTTTCGATCAGTAAATTCGAAGTTTAAATCCCGAAGCAGTTATTTAAACAGCAAAAATCTTGTGCAAGCTGCCAGTAACATTGCCATCCAGATTTTTATCCAACCTCATATTGACAATGGAATTGTCAGAAAGATGATGTCCTCCCCGCGAAATGTATGCTTATTCAATTTGACAACGTTCTCCGCTCTAAAGATGTAATCTGGAAGTATATTTTATTTCAAACATTGGATGGAGGATTACATTTTGATATTATATTTTGTCAGGGGCTTGCGATTTATTATACAGCGGTGCAACCTTGTTTGAGAATACTCTTATGGATAATGTATTAACTCGTAAATGTTTACCGACTCTGTTATGAAACGTAAATAATATAAGATGACGCCTGGTTTTCTCGTCGTCGGTTCAGTAGCGGAAACGTAAATTATATATTATATACGTTGCAAAGATCTTAGTATGATTTTTAAATCACTTCAACACTTCTATACAAATCGAAAAGCTTGGCTTGAAGAAGTGCTCGATCCAAAATATTCCATCGCTAATATATTAAGTGTGTTTTGGTGACGTTCAAGTGATAGTGGAAAGAGGAAACGAGATGAATTTCTCGTTGAATGATTGATTTTAAAATTTTATGCATGGTGTGTTGTTTTCAATTTGTCTTTTTTATCAGAATGGTATCTTAAAGATAGTTAGAGCTTCGTCCTGTATCACATAAAACTTCAAACACAACTGACTTTATCTTTACCTCCAAAGTGTTATGCAGTGGTCTGAGGTACATCTGTCTAGCTCAAGAGTACAAACATGATGCAGAGTAATATCGCCTACATTTTCTCATCTGCATTTAAGTTCTAAGCCGACAGCAAGTCCTATTTACAGTTGGCATTTTACCAAGCACGCTGGCAAACTCAGAAAATTGCCACACCTTATTGTATTCAACAATTAAATCCTTGTAATTAATTCTTTTGTCTTACGATACTCGACCAGCGACCACTTCGTTGATCCTAAAGACTTAGATATGTTAATAAACACAATTACTCGGGCATTGTAGCTCTTTAGAATCGACTTGAAGTCGGCTACGAGAGAAATGTGTAGAGCGTTTGATAGCAGGCCTTACAACCTAAGAAAATTTACTGCCTATACCAACTGCGTTAAGCGTACTATCAGCAATGAAAAAGAACCTAAAAATATATGCGTTTTCCATTTTTACACTAATCCTAACTAATATTATAAATGCGAATGTTAGTTTGTTTGCTTGTTACGCTTTGACGCCATAACTACTCGACCGATCATCATGAAGTTATCGCATTCGCGTTGCTAGGGGAACGGAAAAGGACATAGGGTAGCTTAAATTGAGAAAAAAGTACTGTTACTAGTCTTATCTAAAATCTAACCTAACCTACATTTATGCGAGCGAAGACTCTAGTTCTAGCATATTTCCAGACAGGGTGCTACTATTAAGAATAATATCCTTAGAGATAGGTTTATCTTCCCATAACTAAAATTTTCCATATTAGACGGACGTACATATACACAGTATTTGACTTTGGCAGATATTGGGTTTGGCAAAGTATACCTAATTGTTCAGATACTGTGGGTCAATGAGTAGTCCTACTATTGCTGCTGAAAGATTAGCTAACGTAATAGGTCGGGTAGTTATTACACAACAAGGCAGAAAATGCAAAGGGTAGGTAATTGGCGTAGGCTTTATTATGCCATTGGTAATTGGCAAATCTCTACATTCGATATTAATGATCTTGTACATTTTTTCTGAGAACTTAGCCAATAACTATAAGCGATTAAAATGCCGTCCGACATAGCTTTACAAAATACTCCGTCTCTGAAAATGTACAGCCAGTTAGGTTGCAGATATTAATCTACTTTATTATGAATTAAGTAGATGGATATAAATGTGAAAAAATAAATGTTCATTACTAAAAGGGATTAAATATAATGATCAACAAAAATACTAATTGCGCAGTAAAATATGCTTACTAAAAAATATTATAACGAGCAACTATACGCCTCAAATCACTGCATTCCGTCTCGGAAGGGTTAGGTTATGTT
This sequence comes from Catocala sponsa, assembly GCA_963564715.1. Classification (NCBI taxonomy): domain Eukaryota; kingdom Metazoa; phylum Arthropoda; class Insecta; order Lepidoptera; family Erebidae; genus Catocala; species Catocala sponsa. The sequence goes on from OY751337.1 coordinate 8,510,744, forward strand.
AGGTTCCTTCTTAAACCCACCCAAAAATAGGAGCCCCGCGAAACGGGGCTCCGTCGACTTATTTTGATCTCTTTAAATATATTTTGCTGTGCAATTTGGTGATCATTTACTATTTTTGACTGTTATATTTTACTATATCTGGTGATAAGTTAAACATAAGCCTTACAAAAATCGCTAAACGAATTTTAATATACTTTTGCACGGATATAACTTTAAAAATAAGTAATAAAAAGGCTACATTTTGAAAAAGAAAATGCGATCGCAATCGCGCTTGGTAAGTAATTTACAAATAGACTTGATTCGATAAGTGACTATCTTTGCCGACAGTACAAACGATGTTTATTAGTATTTTATAGGTAACTGAAAGTATCGGTACTTATTCTGTCTGATTGAATATATCAACAGAATACATTCAGTACCGATAACTTACCTGAACATCGTTTACGAACATCGCTATATCACATTTACATGTCGCGAGATAGTGAATAAATGTGAAGTATATTCTGTTATTCCCAACCATTTATTGTGATATATGCCCCGGTAGTTAGTAGATGTTTCGTGTTTTATTGTTATCAAAAAACGACGTACATTTGTATGCAAATTGTAATAATATACTTATTTAATAATAAAGAACGGGAATAATACAAGTAGAACGATTACTAGGATAAATAAAAAGTATCCTAGTTGATAATATAGGATATCTGTGTGCCATGGTTTATTCAAATTCTTTTATTTATTTATGACGGGGGCTTACCCTTATCACACTAAGAAGAGGCCCGTGCCCAGCAGTGGGAAAATTTAATACAGGGCTGATATTATATTATCCTAACTAATATTATAAAAACGAAAATGAGTTTGTTTGTTTGTTTGTTAACTTTTCACGCCTAAACCACTGAACCGATCATTCTGAAATTTTGCATATACGTTGTCAGGTGTACAGAAACGGACATAGGGTACTTTTCATCCCGAAAAAAATTACTGTTCCCGAGGAAAACAACAATAACGTTTTTATGATAATAGATGGCGCCATATGTCTTTCGAATCATGATTGAATTATATTATTACAAGCAGTGTACAACTTGAATTGATTGTCAAATGCAAAATTAACGCGAGTGAAGCCGCGGGCAAAAGCTAGTATTATATATTAAAAAAGGTAAGGCCCGCGCTAGGAATCTATCCTGTGTCACGGGGCTATTTACAAACATTCAAATAAAGAATACATAGAACACCTAAACTTAGAAAACCTTTTTGTTGATCATTCAAACTTTTGTCCGGTGTGGGGATCGAACCCACAACACTTGGCACGGCGACAGTGGCGAGGCGACCGCTTAAACACCTACGCCATCCGTGCTATCGTTCAGGGGTTTTAGGCTGAGGCTACATTAGTCCGCGACATGACCTGCGATACGTAAGCGATAAAAACAAATAGTTCATATTCACGTTTATGGCTACACCGTACGCCATATATCGCTATTAATCTTTGTTTTGTTTATGCGATAGAAACAACATTAGTGTAATCACGGCATCGGCTACATCAACCCGTCAGCGAAATTGAAGCGAATTCATTAAATATTTTCGCTTATAATGGTAGCCATACCATGTTTATATCGTTTCGCTTTCACAGTCGCATCGCGTATCGCTGCCTACTGTAGCCTCAGCCTTAGCGTGAGTGTGTCATATACATACAAACATTTTAACAAACATTTCTAATAAGTATACTTATAAGTAGGAAGTAAGATACTGCAAAGTTCAAGCATACCAAATATTGATTTATTTCTAAGTCATCACAATACATATTTGAATAGAAAAATTGTCTTTATGATCCAGAAATCCTTTCTTACTATAAAATAACATGTTGCTAAGGATAAAAATACGATCATACGTCAAAAGAGGCGCGTTACATTGCTCTTATAAATTACGCTACTAAGTTGTAGTTTCGCTTTTTGGTATAGTGCCAAATACATTAGTTGATATACAGAATATGCATGTAGCCAATAAATATGATTTAGATTCTTCAATAGTGGTCAAATAAACGACCACTGCATTGGAGGTTTTGTCGTAGAACTTAGGGTTATAAATGCATATACGAAGTGCTTACTGAGTTTTAGTGTTGTAAGTTTCTTTTATAGTATATAGTGTACCTACTTGTATAATTATGTGTAGCCCCAGTATATAAAGAATATGCTCAAATCTGGCTATGATTCAACAAATATTTATGTATTTACATTGAGATCGTCGATATTCAATCTGTTTCTTTTAAGTTTTAATACTGCTGTGGATGAAAGGTTTTGTGTTTTTAATTCTTTAACATGTTTTTTTAATGTTTAATAATAATAATAATAATGCTTTATTGTTCCAATACAAACAGTTACAGTCATTTTTAGAACACTAACCTCCACACTAGGATTCCCTGTGTCGTGGAGGTTAGTCTCTTTCATCTTTACAGCAATAAACAAGTAAAATAAGAAATGTAATGTTATAGTAAATGTAAGTACATTTTAAAATCTTACTTTAAAAACATCATTCTGATGTTGAGTACAGAGTGCATGTTTGGTATTCGTATGTTTGGTATGTGTGTTTATATTGCACCTGTGTCATAAATAATTACCGACTTGCATAACTTATCTGTAATTGTGTATCTGTGCAACAACTACTTTTGGGTTAGGCACTTATCTACACTAAATAGTGCCTATTAAATATTATCTTACCGGTATTAATTAGACTGTAAGTTTCTTGTCATGCATGCCTGTCATTTGTATGATTACTGTTTTAATGTTATAATACGCACTTTATATATTTAAGAAGCATTTGTAATTGTATAGTCGGTGTGCTTAATAAAATAAAATAAAAATAAAATAAAACTATACTGGATGTAAGGGACGACGTACCGAAAACTTTAGCAAGACGTCTTTTAACGAAAAAAAACGCAAGATTTAAATGTAATGTAGATTAACATTATTACGCGGTGCGCAATCGATTGCTACCAATACATCGTACTCAACGAATGAAGTCTGCGTTCCGCGCGCATAAAAACAGCTGGTCTATTTAAATCACGACCATTTAATTACATTGCTGTATTGTAGATAATTACATTGCTGTATTGTAGAAAATGTGACAGTCAGAAAAATGAAAATTGCAGAAAAGGAATTGTGATTGTTGAAAAAAATTCCAACGATTTTTAACTCAGAATAATGATCTGACTCTACTATTTCAGTTTTCGGTACACCGTCCCTTACACCCAGTATAATACAAATAATAATTATTGGATCTGTGTTTTTATAGTATTTCTATTATTATAGAATTCAGTAGCTACTAGATTATGCCCGAGGCTTCGCTCACGTAAATTTAAGTTAAGGTTATTAATAATACTTTCTTCTAGATAAAAGGTATGCTGGGTCCTATTCTGTAGCTCTGACAACATGCATGCGACATTTCATAATGATCGGTTGAGTAGTTAAGGCGAGAAACAAACAAACAAACTCACTTTCGCATTTATAATATTAATTAGGATTAGGAATCTGAATACGAAAATGGAAGGATATATAAAAATATATACATAATTATGTTGATATTTGATTGAAATTCACATTTTATTAATTCTTCAGTAATAATTTTTGGCAACATCATGAATCCCTTATTATGTATTTGAGCCAATATTGCGGTACGTCGAGCGCATTATATATAATCACTGAAAATTATTTTGTGTAGTCAGTAGAAATATAATGGAATAAAGAATCATACGTTTAAAACTTATCATATTCTTCGTCTTGTGTTACGCTTGTATACGAGTCTTCCTCAGGACAACTCTGCATCGAATAAGACACTGTATCTCAACATTACGAACGAGCGACGCAAACGTGAATACAATATCAATGTTTTAAACAAAGCGTTTTCGCCAAGAAGTTGTCGAACTTGTCGAAGTTTCGAGAATTTTTCAACATTAGTTTGTTTTACAATTTTTATGTAAGTTTTCGGTGCTATTATTGGAAACTGAAATGAAATTAACAAAAAGATTAAGCATTTACTTTGAAACAATATGGTAATATTTATAACTATGGATAATTTGAAATATTAACGGTTATTAAATATCCATAAATGTTCTTTTACATCCGTGTCAGATATTCATATTTGTTTTAAAAATATGTGGTGAGGTTCTGTTTTAAATGTTTGCAAAACTTTATGAATATTATATAGATTATTTAAAAAGAGTGTTGTAGATATATCTATTACCAAAGTGGTGTAAGCTGTTGGATACAACGAACTCAGCATTGATCATTGCGGATATTTTTTAGAGAAGGCCTATGTTTATCAGTGGATAATACGCGGCTAATAAGGTGGAAATGGCGAAATAAAATATATGTTTTTTTTATTGTCATTGAACTACATAAGTCGCTTAATCTAAGGCACAAACGATATCAATATAGCAATATCTGTAAACCATTATTTCTTAGAGGTTCGCTTTCATTAATTAAAACTAGGTACGATATACGATCCTATGCAATTAATTTCCTAAAGCTATTAATGCAAGATTACGTGTCCTCGGGTCAAATGAGAAGCAAGAAAACATTTCACGTTCACTAAACGTAATATATGGGCGAACCTTTATAGGGGTGAGACATTCGAGATAATTCGTTCTAACCCTTCCGTGCAATTATGAAAAAATCGGTGTCGATATTGCACATCTGGCATGGTCTGTCCCAATTAACGAAGTGAGGTGGGTGGTCATTTTGGTTTTGCGTACGTACGATAAGCCAGGAGCTATGCAAAATCTATAATGTATTTTTATTACATTTATTTAGCACTTTCATCGGATTGGGTTAGAATGGTAACTGTTCTCTTAAAAAAGAAATTCGCGGTTCGTTGGGAACTAGTGCTAACTGTACTCAATAAAAATGAATTAAAATGTTGACATTGTTAATACAATACAGATGTGCATATACTGAATGTAATCAATTTTCAAAAATATTAAGTGTCTCAATACGCACTGGGCCAATGTGCATTATGGTTAGGCCATAATGCACATTGGCCCTTCTTATTCCGAGAAGAGGCTCTTGACCAGTAGTGGGACAGTTTAGAAGCAGGGCTGATATAATTATTACTAACTTACATCAATAGCTTAACCATTGTAGGTAACGTGGCAGACAAGTTTTTGGTGTCCTATAAGACTATGCTAAGTTATTATAGACCATGTATTCAAAAAAGTAACCAAAATATAGGTCAATGTGTCAATAGAAAATTGTGAACAAAATAAACCGCGATATAATCAGTAATTTCAATACACATGTATAGTTTATTCATATTATAAATTTTATTATTTATGGATTAAACCTGTCAAGATTCGAACATAAAACAGAAAATTTGATCAGGTAGATTATGCGTTCTGCCTCGAAATAATATTTAGGTAGAAAATTATATTTTAACAATCTTAGCTTTTTATATGAGGATTTAGTAAAATACTCGCTCCAATCTCGAAACCGATTGGCGAAGGACCTTCACTCTATAGAAAATTTTAGGTCTATAACCTTGCAGTGCAATTATTGCGAAACGAACTCGCATAGAAAAAAGTCCAAGGGTTTTCTTATTGATGGCTAAACAGAGGTATAAGATAGTTCTCTAAGACCCCTTTCCTATATGTAAGAAAATAGCAGTTAGACCTACGGACAGTTAATTTTTTACACATATTCCATGACAAAATGTAACTATCCGTAGCTACAACGACTCGTTTTATGTATATAGCCGGGCTTTTGCTACTCAAAGAGGCTGACAGCACAAGGACTACTGTCGTTTGTTATTTGCGCTGACAGCGGGTAGAATAACTCCCTGCATTTGTTTTTGTAAATCTAGTTATGTGCAAGTTATAACACCAATGTTGCTAGGTTAAAAATGGAAGTACGCAATACAATATATTATACAAATAGCTTAGATCTTTTTTACGATTAAAACAGACTCTCATTAATTAGTTTTTTAAATTGTACTACATATTACTTTAAACCGAGAGAGTTTAATTGTCTAAAACCTTTGAAACTAATTCCTATTACTCTTTGTAGAAACATTATCTAAATCCGAGTTTACGTAACTTTTTACAAAGAATTCTATTTGGATTTAAACTTCGATTAAAGTAGAATAAATTGACAAAATGATTTTTTATGTGGCTATCTTTTACAGATAAATTCTTAATTAAGCTTTTAAAGATTGCCACATATAAAAATCACGGTGACAAAAGTTAATCCTTCTGTGACCATAATTTTTATGTAGTTTAAGTTTTAACTATTTTATCACTAACCTAGTATATTAGCTAATACGTAGTAAGGACTACTTATTTAATTTTCCATTGTGCATTGGTTTGATTGCACAGCGGCCATAAGAAAGCCATCTTTGAGTAATTTAACGCTATTGCTATCTTATAGATAAAATCGATACTTAAATTTATCAAGTCTATCACCTTATTCTGAAGAAGATATCAACGCATTACTCACATTATAATAATCCCGAACAATAACTATACTACTTATGATTATTTCGTACACCACTATAAGATTGCCTCAAACTAACATTTACTGGCCATAAACATACTTCACAAAAAATAAAAAAGTCCTAGAAATTCCAAGTTTAAATTTTAGTCAAGAGCTCCTGAACTAGGAGTTCGTTAGCGTTCGGATCAAACCGAGTCACAAAGAGTACCGAGCTTGACCATAACATTTTGCTTCGTGTTTAATTGGTCGTTCTCATACAATAGAACTCGCGAAACACAATTGCGGTTAGACACATTTTGTGTTGTAGTGGTCCGTAATAAGTTTCAGTTGACGATTGAGAATACAAATTTATACGCATACGTATGTGTAGGTTGGTATAGGCATGAATCTGTTCATAACACTTATGAACATATTTACAGACACATACATACATAGATTCCCTGCATACTAACAAAGGGGGAGGCAGTCGTGTATTAAGTATCTTCATTTAGAAATTCGAAAATTCATAATTATAGGGACTAGCGGTCGCCTAGTGCTCGAAATTCGACCAAAGTTTGCCTGTAAGATATTGCTGATATATTATTATGTCATTATATATTGATATATAACCATAGTTACGCGCTTCGACTGCGTGTGTCAAATGCATGGTTGTGTGCGTGTAGTGTTTTTTCATTAATTTAAAGTATTTCTAATGCATAATTTATAAAAATATTAGGATTCGCCCCTCCTTCTCCATATAAACTTTAACTGTGCCAAATTTCATACTCCTCCGTCCGCGCAATTTTCGTAAAAAGGGGTATAAAGTTTTTGCTTCACGTATTAATATATAGATTATGAAATTCCGAATTCCGAAATATATTAGTTGCTCCTTCAAGATGTAGGCATGAATTTAAGAATACAGGTATGTATAAAAAGTGTCTCAAGTATAAATATGATTTTCAGCTAAAACGGTGTATCTCGAGTAAATAGAAAATAGAGACTTTAATCTGTAGAGTGCACGTAGGAAAGTAAAGAGGCTTATGAAATACGTGATATTGGATTTTGCTTTAAAGTATTTATCCTATTTCATGACAACTAGTATGATATGGAGCTACGAAATACAGCATTTAAACAATCCGACGAGTATATATTTAAATTATAATTTCGATATTAAATATAAAAGTTAGCTCTGTGGATAGCCAAGTTGAAATGGCAGTGGGCAGGGCACGTATTTCTCAGAAATGATAGCCGTTGGGGACAAAGATTCTGTAGTGACGACCACGTATTGAAAGACGCTGCAAAGGTAGGCAAGGCAGACCGACGACCTGTTAAAGGTCTTGGGCAGCGGTTGGCTGCAGGCGGCTTAAGACTGTTCTGTGTAGAACACTTTGGAAAAGGCCTGTGTTTAGGAGTGGTTTATCGGCTTACATAATGATGAAATTTTAAAATAAGTAATGTTTTAAAATATAAATGTATATATATTTATTTTGTGATCAATATTTTTATTTATTAACTATTACAACAATATTCGTACTTTAGTATTATTATGGTCTATACAAGTGTTTAATAGTTTGTCTGTGGTGTCTCTGTGTCTTGTCCGTTGACTCGATCAGATCTCATTCTACTATTTAGTGTAATAGAGTTGGCGAAAGGAGAATGCAATAGGACCTGTACTTGTACCTATTCAAAGTGGTACAAGCGAAGGAATATGTATGACGAAGTATGTAAATAATATTAATTACTTTATTAATAACACTAGCTTATGCCTGTGGCTTCGCTCGAGTAAAAGTAGGTTAGGTTACTTTATGATAGAGACAGTACGTATTTTTAATGAAATATAGCTTAAGTTACTCAGTGATAATCTGATAATGTAGCTTTCAAAGGAGCTTCACATACCAAACGCGGCGCGGCGCGGCGCGGCGCGGCGCGGTGCGGGTGGCAACCGCCCCGCCTTTCAAGCGAACCGCGCGGTGTGTGGTACTCCATATACACGCATACAAAATTCGACAGCTGCGGTCGCCGCGCCGCACCACACCGCGTTCGATGTGTGGAGCTCCTAACGGTGAAAGAATTTTAAAATTGTTAAATTGGTACAAAGAAACAAACAAACAAAAAATCAACGGGTTGCAATCCAGGAGTGCCGGCAGAAGTGAAAACTTGAATATTAACGTTGTGCATTTTTGATATTTTGGAATGGTTAGGGAATAATTTTGCGCGAATTGCTTTAATTATCAGTATAAAAGTGCTATCATTTGTGTGGTAAAGTACAATATTCATTTATTGCGCTATCGTACACAAACCTGACAATTCTCCCTCCGTCTTACGAATTTTCGATCAGGTCACGTGTCCTGACGCGAGTTTAGCATTTTCTACCTATCACAAAAAAAGTGCACAACGTCGCTAAAGAAGTTTTCACTTCAAAAAATCTAATCTTTCCTCTTTATAATATAAGTATAGATAATTATAAATGTTGAAAGTAACGTTGTTGAAAATGGTTCTTAATTTATTGTGGTGACATGTTATGAAATTGAAACAGTACGAACTTGGCTTGGTGTTCAGTTATTAAACCAACCGGAACATTCATCTTAATGTAATTTTCACAGCGCGGCGCTTAATTAATACTCTAAGTTTGACATTAACTCAATGTGTGTCAAAATTGTAAGAACATTTTCTGCGTATGTATTAGGTTTACTGTGAGAGAACGCTGAAAGCGAAATCTACTTTTGCAGGCAGTGTTTAAATAAATAATGTTTCAAATTAGGATTTATTTAAAAAAATATTTATTAATGGATTAAGTTAATATGTTTTTGGCTATAAATACTGCGTAAAATTCATTGTATTTTATTAGGTTTTTTATAGTATCATTAGGATGGGAAACAAACATAGGTGCTGTTCGCTGGTAATAATAGTGATAAACACAACACCATCTAGCCCAAACTAAGCAGAGCTTGTACTATGGGTACTAGACAATGGATAAACATACATATATACTTTTTTTTGTAAATACATAATTATTATACATAGAAACACCCAGACCAACACAAACATCCATGTTCATGTGCACAAATGTTTGACTTGTGCGGGAATCGAACCCGCGACCTCAGGCGTGGCAGTCGGTTACACTAACCACTATGCCGTCGAGGCCGACTAATATTTTTGCAATGTTTATTTGGTATGGTGGCGTTTACGCCATGACTCTGCACGGATAGCATAGTAATTTAAATGATCGCCGCACCACTATCAATGCTTTAAGTGTTGTGGGTTCGAATCATACGGGATAATAATTTGTGTGATGCACAAGTGATAGTTCACTAGAAAAAAATACTGGTAACCATCAGGTAGAGAGGGTTATTACCGGCCATTATGGTCGTAAAAAATTATAATAACAATTTTATTGCATAAATCGATAACCAATGCTCGGCTCACCGAACTCTGTTTACTTGTGAACGTTGGAAATTCCTAAAATTAGCTAATAGCTAAAGGTGGCCTATTAACACCCATAACCATTACAAAAAATAATAAATTAATTACTTCAACATCACTGACTTTTACAACCAAAAAATCGTAGTGCAAATTCATGTTCACATTTCAGTGGTATTTTATATTACGAATATAATTCATTTTAATCCACAGTTCAGTTTTCTATACTAGGCATGTTCATTCCACCGCTGCTGTCATATCTTCATATTCCATTAAAGAGCTCGCAGACACTGGAATCTCAATAAAAATAGCTTTTGCTAAGCCTCCGTGCACATGGAAGTATGCGTTTGGTTAAGGTCTAAGTTCACTGGATCGGTATGTACGTACGACGTACGCTGCGTACTGAATGAGGGAGCAGTTTCGCGAGGCATGTTCTCGGTCAGTTGGCACGCGCCTCGCTTGAGATGCTCTCACACGGTTGCTCTCTCAGTCAGGCCTCGTCCTGGACGCCAGCGGGCGTGGTAGTGCTCCGCCGCCCGCACCGCTGTCGTCGAGAACAGCTTCACACAAATCTATGAACTTTGATCAAGACGCGCGTGCCGTCGCCCGCGCCGCCCGCACCGCCCGCCGGCGTCCAGGACGAGGCCTCAGACTGACTCTGTGGTCAGACTAAAGCGCTTGTTTCGTTTATGCGACATACGCTGCGGGAGTTTGTCACGTTTGCGTCGTTTAAAATGACACGCGTCTTACGCTGCGTTTGACGCGCAGTTCAACGCATAAATCTGGGTGGTGCCTAGTGCGAGTTGTTTTTAATTAACACGATCGAAACGTTTACAGGGTTTGGTTATCTGATTGGTTAAGAGCTTGGAGCGGGCCAATCGGAGCGCCGAACGCCATAAACGTGTCGATCGCGTTAATATAAAACAAACCCGCATTAGGCACTCAGAACGTACCGATTGCTTTATCATTCCTAATATTATAAATTTGAAAGTGCCTCTGTGTATCTGTCTTTTACCTCTTCACGGCTAAGCCACTCAGCTGATTTGGATGAAATAGAACTTTTTTTTGGATGTAGGTACCACGCTGGCGTATACTCGTCCAAAAGCTAGTTGGTAATAAAATAGTACGCGGCAATGGCAAAGCGTTCAACGCACGCTTTACACGCTGAGTATTGCTATGCGTGCATACTTACGGCCACTCCTACCACTAACAAGTAAAAGTTATCCGAAAGATAAATCGCATACTATCTGACTCATGTTAGGTTAAAGAAGAGAGATGGCGAGACTTTTATCTTATAGATAAATTCTATCTGGAGGTGGTAGTACAAGCCTTTGTATAAATCAATTGCGCATATAAGCGCGTGCGTGCCATTTTAAATGTAAGCATTCAGAGCTTTAGACCTTTGGACCTAGTGTATACGTTCCTAGTATGTCATAACAACAATATATATATCTTATTTGCTCATATTATTCCTTGCATCGATGTGAGTTTATCATGCGTGATTGTATTCAGCTGTTTTTATTGTAAGTGATGAACATAATAATGTGTTATATTGTTTTTGTAAGATTATTATCATGTACTACGATGATTGGTTCATTAATTTGATGGATGCAATGCAATGTTTATGTTGATAAATTTGCTAGGTGTTTAAGACTAGTATGTATGTTAATTAGGAGTTATTTTAGCATTACTTATGTTGTAGCTGATTTGGGGATGTAGAAAGAATGGACTAGAAAGAAAGTATATAAGGCTAGTGTGAATGGAACAGTCGCAAGGGGAAAACCTAGGCGAACGTTTCTCGATCAAATCGAAGACGTTCTGGACAAAGATCACGTCAAGAGCACCTTAAACCGACGAGCGTGTATGAGGAATGTGATGAAAGCGAATGAAGCCAGAGAAGTGTGTCAGGATCGTGGCAAATGGAAATCCGTAGTCTCTGCCTACCCCTCTGGCAACCAGGCGTGAATCCATGTACTTATGTTGTTTATTATTATTTACATTTTAGACCTATTTCGTTTCTTAGTGATTATTAAGAAAAAGGATATATGTATTACTAGATTTTGCCTGCGCCTCGCACGCGTCAATCTAGGTTAGGTTAGCTTAGTAACAGAACTTTTTCCTGGATGACAGGTACCCTATGTCATTTTATGTTCTCCTGACAACGTGTGTGCGAAAATTCATAATGAGCGGTCAAGTGGATAAGGCGTAAAAGCGTAACAAACAAACAAGCTTAAATTTGCATTTATAATATTAGTCATATTCAAAGTCAAAGTCAAAAATCATTATTTCGTAAAAAATGTGCATAAAATTCTTGGACACGTCAATTCACTACTTTATTAATAAAAAATAAAAAAAATAATAATTAGAAGGAAATTAAAATATAGCTTTGAAAAAAGCTTGATCGAGGAGTAGAGTTTTCATGAGAAGAAGCAGGCAAGAAACTCATGGCCACTCTTTTCAATCGCCAAATGTTTATATCAGTACAATTATTCAATGTTATATTATTTTCCTTATATGATATAATATATGTTATTATTATTGTGAATAGAAATAACCTGTGAGTGGAAGCAACTCAATCCCAAGCATTTTCATCTTCTATATATTCAGTGACTGAGTAATAGTAAGTATATAATAGCAGACTCTCTGGTATATCTACCAGATAGATAGAGTCTATCGAATCTACTGTGCAAGTGGCGCTATCTTTTGACATGGATAATGTATTTTTTTTAAACTTAGGCTAATCTATCTGTATGTTGTGGCAATCAAATTTATGGCCAGTCTAATAGTGAACTGTTACTTCAGCTTATGTTGACTTGCACCGCTTTGGAATGACTCGCACGTTGTTGATCCTGTCGATCTTTTCGAAGTCATGTGCGTTTTAAATAATTATTTGAATTATAATTCATTATAGCTCGCTTTAACTGTGAACGAAAACCTGCATGTCTAAGAGTTCTTCATAGTGTTCTCAAAGATGATGTGAAGTCTGCCAACCCGCACTGGGCCAACGTGGTGGACTATGATCTAACCCTTCTCCTACTGAAAAGAAGCCAGCGCCCAGCAGTGGGACATCTATATATTAATACGTGAAGCGAAAACTTTGGATCCCTTTTTACAAAAATTGGGTGGAATAGGAGTATGAAATTTCGCACACTTATAGTTTATACAGAGAAGAAGTGACGAATGCTAATATTTATATAAAATATGTATAATAAATACATTCAATTAATGAAAAAACACTACACGCACACAACCGTGCATTTGACACACGCAGTCGAAGCGCGTAACTATGGTTACATATATCAATATAAGAGTATAATGACATGACATAATATATATCAGTTGGTCGAATTTCGAGCACTAGGCGACCGCTAGTATTAATAAAGGGCTGATATTGGACGTCGATCATATAAAAACATTTGAGTTACAAATACAAAGCAGTGGTACGTAAGCCTTAAATTGTTTGTTACGCACCGTTAGCTGTGATTGGCAGATAGCCAAAACATCTAGTATTTTACTAGCTGTATAGATACAACACTAAATTGCTTAATGTAATTCTCTCGCTGATTTGATCAATTTGTATTGATAAGCTTTTTTGTTCTTTCAATAAGATTGGAGATCATTTGATTTGCAAATTCTTGATGCCTTAGTCGTAAATTAAAGATTGGTCGCGATGGATTAAAGGCAATATTTCTTGACCGATAGGTAGCCTTTACAAATTAATTTATACAAAATTATTAGAAGTTTCTGTCAAGAAAATCTCAGTAGCAACACAGATATAATAATAGACTCGTCCTCTATTAGCTATAAGAGGCCTATGTATAACAAAAGCTGGCGAAAAGTGCGTGTAGTGCCATCCACATACCCTTCTCAATCTGCATCCCTTACGGGACACTAGACCAATATATGTGTATTATTTTCTACCGATAGTTCTTCTTCTTTTATTATTTTTCTTGTACTACTGCATTCTTGCATACTATAAGAGTAATCTGTATTAGCTGTTTTGGCTATCAATCACTTGACAGATGCTTATACGGTTGTAGGTTGAGAAAAATGTGTTGAATGCAAGCGTAGAGTGTTTTATATGACAATTTATTTGGAGGATATTGTTAACATATTATGCACAATTGATCGTTAATTGAAAAGGTAGCAGATTTAAAAAATGCTGCTTTGTTTCTGCAGTAAGATCAGAGAATTGAATCAATTGAAATCAAAAATTTTCTGACTAAGAATTGGATTTCAAAATAAATTATGTTAATTATTTTACTTATTATAATAATAAAAGTGGTAGTCGAACGGGATCTCGCTATGCCCATTACATGGCTATAGATTTGCCCCTCATAATGTATGTAGGATCAATTATTCTTTGGGAATATTATCGGTCTGACTGATTTTTCGTAGGTACCTACTCGAGAATGGCTTGACAAGTAACATGAATAAAATAATGTTGACAACCGCTGTCAACATTATTTTATTACAACAGTTTATTCTACAAATGAATAATAACTTTTGGTTTCGGGTTCAAGCCACCCACTTTGCTAACAACGGAAACCCACTCCTAGCACGAGCATTTAGTTTAGGTAGAAGGATTAACAAGTACTAGTAATATAAAGGACTAGCTGTTACCTGCGACTTCGTCCACGTAGATTTTAACTAAAAAGTGTTTGTCGCCGCGGAACCCAACTATATTTCTCTGCCCAAGTTACTTATATGGCGTAGTTTTTATAGTGTAAAGCTAGATAATAGCATGGCTTACTAAAAACAACATTTAAATATGCGTCGTTAGATTACACGCTGTCACAGAATACGTAAGAAAAATAAAGATTCACAGCTCCTCCCCCGTAGGTGATAGCGTGATAATATGTTTAGCCCGGACATACATACAGACAAACAGACAAAAATTCTAAAAACTATATTTTTGGCTTCGATATCGATTATAGATTACGCCCCAAGTATTCTTTTAAAAAAATATTAAATATACAGTTTTGACTTTCCTACAATTTTATTATATGTATAGATAACTTAGCAGTAGGTACTAAGAATTCCTTAAAAAAGAATACTTACTAATTGTATCTGCAATATTAGGATTGAAAGACAGCTTGTAGTAAGATTTGGTCAGCATACCTGATCATTAGGTAATTTCCTCACCATTAGATAATACATTAGTTAGCGTACCTAATGTATGTACCAAAGTGATTTAATATGTTTCCCACGGTGCACGTAGTCAATTCAATAAAGCTGTATACTTTAGCCGAATGAAGTAATAGTGCAATAACTTTCGAAATATCAAAATTTACGAGCAAGATAAGTTCTATTGATTCTGTAGTATTTATTGAAGGAACGCTTAGTTTAGTTTGTAAGTTGTGTGCGTCTATGTAATATACTTTCTGCTCTTGGCTTTGCTTACGAGTAATGTCTGCAACATATCCTATATTGTTCAGGGATAAAGTAGCGTTCTTTTAGTCAAATAATTATTAGAATCGGTGCAGTAGTTTCGGAGATTAGCCCGAAATAACAGACGCATTATACCTTTTTATGATTTTGATATATTGGTCTCTTACTGCTACTAAAGGTATTAAATGTTTTTCCGTGGTAAATTTTAAGCTTATATTTGCGGTTGACTATGAGGTCAGAAGTTCCATTCGCCTCGGGCAAATTCCACGCCTTGCAAAGTATTATCGGGATTAAAAAAAAATTAATAGTAGTACCGAGTTATACTAAGCAATATAGAGACAATCTTTATTACTTTAGTCTTGCGAGTATGCCAAAAGAATTAAGACGGTCTCGCGAAGTGGCAGTACTAACGACAGTTCGACGCCTGGGTCTAGTAAAGTGTAATTGTAGTTTCTCAATAGCAGCCAAGTTTTGAATTGTCCCTAGTTGACTGGAATCTTCATAAGTGGGATTTAAAGCAAAGAGGGCGAATTGTGACTGTAAACTCTATAACTCTGCCTCCCCCTCCACAAGTCAAACATTTGTGTGCATGAACATGGATGTTTGTCTGGGTCTGGGTGTTTATATGTATAATATGTACTTAATAATATACAAAAAAAAAGTATGTATGTATGTTTATCCATTGTCTAGTACCCATAGTACAAGCTCTGCTTAGTTTGGGCTAGATGATGTTGTGTCTATGTGAAAATGTACTTAATAGAAGAAGAAAAAGTGTTCCCGCGGTTTCACTTGCGTTTATCGTTACTGCACCGCCCCCGTGGGTGTATGACCCACGGCTATAGGCTATATAACGTGATGTTATATAGCCTATAGCCTTCTCGATAAATAGGCTATCCAACAATAAAATAATTTTTTAAATCGAACCATTAGTTCCTGAGATTAGCGCGTTCAAACAAACAAATAAACAAACTCTTCAGGTTTATGATATTAGTACAGATTGTTTGCTAGCAGTCCAATTTAGAACTTTAATCAATTACTCGTACACCTGTGCACAAAATTAATTGTAGTACGCACGACATGTGTTCACCGCATCTCCCGTTTCATTATTCCGTGTAACCATTTGTGCAAAGGCAACTGTGTATGGGTATTATATAACAATAGGCACTTGTAAACTATTAGCGTGAATACATATTTATTGAGTAATTATACGTTATTGATGTATACAGATGCGGCACCTTATGTACAATGAACGTGCCATGCATATTTCTGTAACCTTGAAATACACGTGTGGTGTTTACCAGATTAATCGGAAGTAGTAGACATAAAATATTTACTTTACGACATTTTTTATCAATTTCTCGGCCTTGGTACCAAGGTCATACGAATTTTATTAATATTGCCGTATTTTGTGATATAATACTAGAACGTGTATAGTTTTGTGCCCTACTAGATTATGCCCGCGGCTCCGCTCGCGTTAATGTAGATTTCAACAATAGAATATTATCCATCGTGAACAGTAACTACTTTTTGTGGATGAAATCTACCCTATGGCCTTTTTGTACCCCTGACAACATGTATGCAAAATTTAATGATGATCGATCAAGTATTTAAGGCGTGAAAGCGTAACAAACAAACAAACACACATACATATTTTAACACTAGTTAACTTTCATATAATTATATTAGTGACATAGATGTTGCCGCGGTTTTACCCGCGTTTATCGTTACTGCGCCGCCCCCGTGGGTCGTAGCGTGACGTTATTTAGCCTATAGCCTTCCTCGATAAATAGGCTAGCCAACACTAAAAGAATTTAATTATTAATTAGTATAGATTAGTGACACTTCTTAAATCGGAAATTTGAAAGTATCGGGTTTAATTGGAACTATATTCACATTTTCATCTAAATCCTAATCCTATACTCAGTTAAAAGCGTGAACTGAGTTTTCCTATTACTACTATCAGTCATACTAATCAAATGTTTTTCTTTTCAGGTAAGTACCTACACGGCTTAATGATCAATTCTACAAACGAATTCAAAAGCAAGAAAGTATTCGGTAAGTCAAACTGTAGCATATAACTTATGTATTATATCAACTAGAAACTATTTGAAGTTTGAAGTCTATTTCGGTTCAATATTTCTTTATTTCTTATTAAAGACAATTACATATCGCTTACATAAGAAAAAACAAACAAATGCTTTACACTGATTAGTCCGTTAACACAATACATATTATATTATGTAGGTATCAAAACAAAAACACAGAACAAAAGGTAATATTATAACTATGTGATACCCACAACTATGAATAATTTGTGCGGTGGTAAAAGCTTGGAATGTTTTAAAAGAAAAAAAAAATACAAACTATAAAAAATCAAGCCAAAATGGAATGGTCGTCATTAATTAGCTCAAGCACCCTTCTTTTGAAGACACTTAACGACTTTGCTTTCTTAATGTCATCGGGAATTTTGTTATACAGTTGTGCTCCCGCAAATGTTATGGCATTTTGGCCATAGTTATTTAAAGATTTCAGCCTTTCAATAGACTTTAAATTTTTTTTTTTTTTGCTCATAAAATGACCACACTCCACCTGATGTTAAGCAGTCGTGTGGTCTAAGAGCGGTGGCCTCCACATCGCACCCACAGTAGCCGAGGCGATGTTGAGGTCTCTACTTTGACGGCCTGAGAAGATGCTTTTTCACGCCCCGCTTAAAGAACCCAGGATTGAAGGAAGAAGGAAACACGTGCCTTGGCAGAGAATTCCATGCCTTGGTCGTTCGGCAGAGATATGAGGACCCAAACTTTTTGGTACGCGCTCTATTCGACTCTACCGTGTAAGGATGGCATCTGCGCGCGTTGTTCTGGATAGGAAAGGGGAGGTTCAAATGGTTTTGTAGAATGACCATTAATAACTTTAATTAGTTCAATAGTAAGTATATTTAGACGTTAAAGATGAAGTTGCACTTAAGTTCTTGCATGTCAACTCTTAATATGTAATTTTGTAAGTAAATATCCAATTGATATGAATACCTAAACGAATCATGTCACTATGTCATATTCGTAAGTGAAAAGTGAGCATGTATATATTGTAACGTACCTATTATACGACTTATAAAAAGTATAAATCTTTTCTAAAGACTGCAAGACCACGTTCGTTAAGCTGTCAAGTCCTGGAATGCCAGACATACTTAGAAAACCATTGTGTCTGCCCGCCGGGGTGCCGCTGCGACTCAATAGGTTAATTAACTGTTTGGATAAGTTTCACATAAAAATCGATAAAAGAAAAAGTATTTTTGCTAACTGGATGAATTAGTAAATAATTCAGCTTTAATAAGGGTTTGCTCCTCTCGGTTTTAAAGTTATTCATAAAACCATTGATAGTATGGTTTCGGCAGCTTATTTGGTCTAGTGACGTAGTAGTCGCAAAAGCTGTACTAAAATTGATAGAGTGCCGACCGCGGCGCGGAATCTAGAAGGCAGTACGATAAATGGTAAAGTCTTGTTTATATATTACGTAACACAACTTTAGCTACTATTTGTCCAACATGATGCTAAATTGGAAGTATTTAGACCATAGCTTCCTAAAGGGCTATATTGGGATGTGTTTCAAGGAAATTATTTAACATGATACCTACGGCCAAGCACTGCTTGCTACCTGCATGGAGTTTCTCTTTACATATTGGAGCCTATATGTTCTTTTGCGAACGCTTAAAATGTGGAATGAGCGCTCAGTCTTCGGTTTCGGGTTCTTCAGTTCAAGTGGTAAATAGGTTTTTTATAGAGTCGGTAAGGCGTATGTGAAGTTCCTGTTGTTGCGAGCCGCTTACCATCAGGCAAGCCATATGCTTGTTTGCCACCATCGTGCTATAAAAAAGCGTCTTACGTTAAATAAATGTTCAGCCCCTGATATACTGGCCACTTCACCGTATTTAATAGTTTCTTCTATATATAGAATACAATACAATACAACTCTGTCAGTAGGGTGAGTATTACCTTAGCGAAATATAAGCGTGAACGTTTGATTGAATGTAAGACTTAGTCAAATCTTTAGCTCGTGTGTTTCAGGCTTTAACAAACTGACGGCTTCCCAGCAATTCATTACTTAGGAAACAGTTTCATAATACGTCCTTGGCGACGGATCGTTTTAGTTGCGCTAGTTCGTATTTAACTCGCCGAACCAAATTATTTATTATTGACCTTGCTCCGTCGGCCCCTTTTATCAGCAATCATATTTGTAACAGTTTTAATTAAAGGATTAACAAGTGGGAACAGCGGCTATGTCTCAACGATACTTTAGATTTAAGATAACTGGCGCTCTAGGAATAATTTCTGTGTTGCAAGGACTTTACGAACATTCAAACGGGTAACAAAGAATATAGGTCAAATAAGTTTTTGTTTGTGTGAAGATCGAATCCAAAACCCTTGACGCATTCACATTGGCGACGCGACCGCATAATTTGGTTAAAATTATTTACTTCATTTAGCACTAGTTTTGTGGATACGAAACAGACATAAATTGTAATGTGTGTCTGTTTCGTATGATTCGTATTCAAATGATTGCTCCGAGTCTAGGTACACCTAGACTCGGAAAGAAAGTGGGAAGGAGAAGGAGCGGGCAGGGTGAAAGAGGGTGATTGGGCCTCCGGCACTCTCACTCACCGAACAAAACACAACAATAGGAGTACTGCTATTTTACGTCAATATTCTGTGAGTGGTCCTCTAGTCTAGTCCTTCCCCAGTCGAGCCGGCCCATTCATGCTGAAATCAGCAAGGCTCTACTACACTAAATTTTTAGGGATATAGGCGTCAGAATATATAGATATGCATTATCAAACAATCTATCAACAATAAAACAAAATGCGTATCTCAATAATACATTACGAACAGTATTGAGTCACATGTACCTACGTGTTCGAAACAAGTAGATACTATAGCCGTGAGCTAGATTGAATCAATCTCAATTATAACCTCGAGACTTAGGGCGTATCACGCACGGTTGTGTGGACGGGTCGTATCGCTTCTTGACATCTATATTGATACTTCTTTATATCTCTGCATCACCCTACGGTTGACTGGTAGAGAATGCCCTCGGCATTAAGTCCGCCAATTTATTGTTTTGTGCCTAAAGATTTTAAAAAAGAATAAAAGTCTCTCATCACGACGGATAAAATAATTTTGTTAAAAGATATTTTGGTAGTCACTTGGAGATCCTCCAAAGGTTATATTGCAATATTTTGCAACTCTATTTCGCTAGCTATATTGTCGGATATTAGACATACATATTTGCAAACTGCATGCTACTTACAGCTACACCGAGAGCCAGAATATATCAAAGCCTGTGGATGCAGGCATAAAAAATAGCCTGCGTATAAAGTTTTCCAGTTGTTGAACACCACCATTTTCCTAAATAAACGGCAAATTCCAATAACTTTTGCTGGCCCAACCCGGGACTCGAAACCTTAGACCTCGTGCACAGCAGTCGCATTCACTACCGCTGCGCCACCGAGGCTGTGACTTCAATCTGTGTATAACGATGATCTAAAATATTTAATTTGACATTACATCCTACCATTATTTGTTCGAACTTGCTCGTGACACAGTGGCGTCCGCAGAAATTCGAGGATAACTAACAGATCCGCTGATAAATGGATAACTAATCGCCAAAAGCCAGCGAATCTCGGCGCGCATGTAAAGTCAGCCTTGGTCTAGATGAAGATCTATGATAGTCGCCATGTGAAGTCCTTCTCAAACTCTCAAATATTCAGACACCTTGGCCGTGGCTTGTGGCGGTGTGGTGACAGTCTAAAAATATTCAGCCGAATCTATAGATCTACCACGAAAATGCCGATACAAACGAAAAATTAAGAATACACCTACCTGCGCCGAAAATTCTTTGAGTTTCTCTCTTTTAAAGTGACATTACTCCATTGTTGAAACCATCTCATTGTAAAGTTTAGAATGATTAAAGCGTTACTTCGTGAGTGTCATGTCACTAAAACATAATTTACGATTGATGGTAGGAGGCTTGAATAGTCTGGAAAAACGAAATCAGTAATGCCCTCAGAAAGAACAAACCAAGGATGATGATTAATTATCATCGTATGTTTTTGTTTCTAACAAGAATGCCCGTTTGTATGGCCACGCTCTCTGTTTGTTCAGATGACACCCTCCTTGTTGATACAGTAGCTTTGAACGCCCAGCCGTAAAAATAAGATGTCACGGAGATATATACGATCATGTTAGATGCCGACAGGCGACTGATGAGTTAAATCCATACGTAGTTTCCTGAACAGAGCAAATATTTATTTGATAAGGGGCAAGGTATTGTTTTTCTTTCCTTCACAAATCCTTGTTGGACTTCATTGCTGTATGCCCAAAGGATTAAGCAGAGGTGTAGTGTTTACCACGATGGGCCTTTCATAGAGATTTTCTATCAAAAGTCTACTAGTCATCAGGGTTATAAATTGCTCTTAAGGAAGAGTTTAACAAAATATGAGTCATTTAAACCAAATGGCTAGTAAACGTTTCATAGAAAAATCCCTACGAAACCCTAAACAGAATTCTTATGCTAGGATTGGGTTCACGTCGATATTGCCATGGAATTCATACCTTTCGATTAAAAAGCCTTATCCGTTAGCTATCGCCCCTTAAATTAATCCTCTGCCTTCATATCCAAACCTACACGTGGGTTAAGGTTTCTCCCTAACACGGTGGAACAAAATGACATCACGTACGAAACCGTCCGAGGCCTGCAGTTTGCAGTACTATAAAATATGGAACTCATTGCCTGCGCACATGTTTCCTTTCCCTTTCCTGGTTGCTTTAAGTGGCGAGGGGAAAGGCTTTTCTCATGGTCGTTAAAATAGGGCTGTCATAGCATTTTCGCTTAATCGGCAATGGGGAAGGTAACCTAATTGGACTGTATAGTTAGTCATGTATAATAGAGCCATCATCAAAAATTTACTCCACGCGGCACGTGCTGCTTTTGCTTGTTGTGTCAATAGGATAGAAATATTCATCCACAAACATACACTCACAAACACAAATACACTTGCAAACACGCATTAGCACACAGAACACATCATTATCATCATCTACATATTATATAGTCTTAATATATAGTTACTATTAAGTAGCATAATATATTTTTATAAGTAGCATTTATATAATAACTGTTTCTATTTGATGCAATTACTGTAAGAATATCAGTCGAAAGAGACTGTATCCCGCAACACAGGGTATCCTAGTGCGGAATTCAGTGTCACATCTAATTTTGTGTAGGTACTTGTATCTTTTTTATTAACCAAATAAACCTATTATTATTATTATAGGCAAGTAACCAAAAATATATACTTAACAAAATAAATATGGCAAGAGTAAGACAGAGTATGCATGTATGAACAACGGTCCATCTATTGCTGCCAGTTATTCGTAAATACGATGTTTCAAATATTTTATTTAATAGTAGTGGTAGCCTAGTGGATACCGCATTGGGCTTGGAATCGAGAGTCATGGGTTTAAATCCCACCTATTGCATTACTGACATGAACCTACTCCTGACAGAAGCCCATTGGCTTAATTGGAAGAGTTGCATAGTAAGTTTACTAGTCATTTTCAATCCAAATGCAGTAAAGTTAAAAACAAAAAAAAAATGTTTGCTATTTTTAGGTCCTACGTTTTAGGAACTAAAACCGGGATCTCATTATTGATTGTAATTGTATGCACAGACTTATGCCACATTACCTACGAAACAGTCCTTGCTGGAATACTTCTTTACTTAAATCATTTTCTTTTCAGTGATCGAACGTTGCTCGTAAAAAAATTATGTCCAATATACAGCATAACGAGAAAACATTACACACTTTCGTGTTCCAGTATATCTTAGATGATATACCTACTCTACACGGTACAACGCAATCGCCGTATAACCTGACTGGGAAAACACCTTACAATAATTATTATAGAAGATCAAAGCAAAATAATCGTATGTTATGTTTCTATGGTAAGGAATTTAGAGCAGACTATAATTATAATATTACGTATCAGCTGTTCTCTTAGTTTATACATAAATACCTATAGAACACACGTATCACTCACGGACTATGCACAAAGCGTAAGCAGCTTAAGCTACTTTTCACGGAAAGAACCGGCTCATTCTACTGTTTATTATGCTGCTTAAATCGTTCTAGTAGATTATAATGTATGTTTCGACTCTCGTCTTCTTGGAAAATTTATACCTATAATTTGTGTTGGATATCTTTATACAGGGTAAAGGCCGTATGGAATTTTAAACGGCAAAATATATTTTTTAGAAATAGGTAGTACTTACTGAGTTTTATAAAAAGCGGTAGAACAAATATTTTCAAGTATGATTTGAAGAAGACATGGGTTATTAGTATATTTTGTTTAACCCTGTGAGTACGTTTATTTTTACCATTTTTCTGTAAATGTGTATGTCACTTAATTCGTTCTAAGCGATTGGACTGATTTTGTTTGAGTGGGTTCCTGGATGGTTTCTACTCACAATTGGACGTACTTTCTGAAAAACGTTCCAACCCACACTCGGGTCAAAATGGAGTTATTATTAGCAAATTAGTCACGGTGTTACTATTTACTAGCTGGAAAAATTTGGTAGCTCTACTATCACTCTAATGAAATCATTACTTAGTAGCCCAACCCACATGTATGAAGCAGCAATACGGGATTGAACTTCAATCACGATTATCTCAAAATGTTAACTTTGTGGGTTGGAATGTTTTTCAGAAAGTACGTCCAATTTATCCCGTTAGTTGGCGTTGCGATCGAGCTCTGGAATACTTGGCAAGTCAACGTTAGGGCTGGACAACGTTCGTCAGGGACGCTAGTAATAAGGTATATTACAAAGTCATAACTTTTTTTCCGTGGAGAAATTCTACTGATGCATCCCACCCGCCACAAGGGGAGGCGAGAGGTTTATGTCGGGCTTTCCCGAGACTTCGGGCCTACCGATTAAAACCACCACGGTGTGTCAATTTGCTGCTTTGTATGATAGGTTGGTCGCTGGAACTGAAACTACATCAGCGACTCAACCAGCAGTGCCCAATGCAGATATGAAAGGTCTGCGATCTACAACGTCATATTTTTCTAAGCTGTTTCTTGTATTGATAAATATGTTACTGTAGTAACCATATTTGAATACGCGCAGTCTATAGCTTAGGTACTTATATATACTCTGAGGCCACTTATACTTGCTTTGCAAATAATCAAACGTTATTGACCGAAATATTTTGGTACGGGCGGTTAAATTGTTAATAGTCAGCGAACTTTAACCCACAATCCTATAAACTATTCAGCTTAAAAGGTTTCAACTTTTGGTATCAACGATCCGTTACCTCGTTGGTTTAATATTCAAACGAAACAACAGAACTATTCTCATTATAGAATAAAAGGTAAACAAAGTAGAACGAACTGTATAATTACTTTGGCCTATACAGCTCAGTAATGTACCCCATATAAATATTACAGACCTTTGGATGATCTTTTAGGTCGGTATTTATAAGTTTGAAGTGGCCGTATTGGAAAATATAAAGGTATACCTTTATGTTTTCCAATACGGCCACTTTTAGGGGTTTTAAGCTTGTTTACCAAATGGCAAATAAGCTTAAAACCCGTCTGTTGGTAAGTGGTTATCGAAACCTGTTAGGGATTGCAATACCAAGGGGACCTTCGCCGTACTATCAAAAACTGTTATATGTGAACTAGCTATAAATAAATAATATTTTGCAGTGCCCTCTACTTTGCCATGGCTGTAAAGCCCGCTTAATTTTAAGCAACTATTATAAAATATTTAAGACCTAACGTAGGTATGTACACTTAATTTGCAAATAAATTATCTGAATTTGAATTTGGATAATGGATACTGTCGTTTCTCTCGGTCATAACATGATTATTTAAAACAAGAGTATTTTTAAATCGGGCCAGAAATTTCTGACATCAGTACGTTGTAACTCTTTTTTTGTACACAATGATGAAAATGTCGATCCCATCGTAACTTATTCTAAAAAGACTACAAAACAAGCACAGGCAAATCATAATAACTATAAATCACTATTACTTTTGAAGTTAAATTAATAATATGACATAGGGGAGTATGGTTCAGCTTGAATACCTACCATACAAATACTACTAATAAATTTTATTTAAGTTTATTGATATTCTTGTAATTCTTAAGCTATATAATAATAAGGTGAACCGAATAGATAGATATATATATTTATCATCTACAGTATTCGACATGGATATAAACGTCATCGTTTTATTATATATTATTGACGAAACGTGACGGACATTTTATATTTGTATTCATTTAACGTCGCGCATAAATATTAAATGAAAACGTGCAATAATTATTTTACCGTTTTCATTTTATGCCTCTGCCGGATGCAATATGTCTATATTTCGAATATAGCATAATTACAAAGTTGTAGCATGATAGTGGTTTAACAAAAGAGTTTATAAAATGATGACATAATGCATAAACAGTTCCACCGAAGGTTACATAAAAAAGAATTTCTTTTGTGTCTATCACAGGACATCGAAAGGCTTAAGATATTTATGAAGATCATGTCCACATTTAAAATTAATCTTATTGAAAAGCATTTTAATACAAATGTCAACATGCGCACGATATGATACGAGGCATGCTTAGCATGCTGTTGCTCACGAGTTTCGTAATTCATACAATAGCGGTCGCATTCGCTATATGCTTTCTACGCATACGCAGCTTTATTTGCCTTTACAGCACTAAACGGTAGGGCCACCATATACCAAATGAATAGTACATTAATAAGTATTTAAAGAAATCTTTTTCGTAACCTGTTTTATCCGGAAAATAATAATAAGTATTAAACTTTTCCATTGCTGGGCACGGGCCTCTTCTCACTATGAGAAGGGTTAGGCCATAGTCCACCACGCTGGCCTAGTGCGGGTTGGCAGACTTCACATATATCTTAGAGAACGTTATGGAGAACTCTCAGACATGCAGGTTTCCTCACGATGTTTTCCTTCACCGTTAAAGCAAGCGATAATTAACTATTTAATACACATATAACTTCGAAAAGTCAAAGATGCGCGCCTTAGGTTTGAACTCAAGACCTCTGCGTGGCAGTCCAACGGTTTCCCGCTAGGCTATCGCTGCTTATCAGGAAAATATGACTCAATAATTCAACCTGTCTTTCGTCTCCGTTCCATTCTTAGCCTATTCGTTTCTCCGTTTTTAGCTGTCATCTCATATTTCCAGTTCCGCAAGTACACCGAGATGATTAAAGCAGATAGGTCTCCACCGCTCACATTAACGATGACCGATCGTCCGCCGCCATTTTAACTGTCCCACGAGTGACGTCACAAACCCATTTATTTACATTAGGCCGTACGTTTTACGAAGAATATTTTTCACCAAGATCGACACGCAGGGCTAGTTATAATATACGTACCTACGTAGATATGTATATAGAATACAAGGTATAGGAAAATAGTGACGGATTGAAGCCGGACATGTAAGTTAGCGATGTAGGGTTGCCTACCATTCTATACGTAATGTATCGATAATTTTTTGGGGGATACAAACCGTCGATGTATTTTTTTGACGTGAGATCTTTTTGTGGCTTTTATACTTAATACTTTAAGAAACAAGACATAATTGCATAAATAGTGCAATAGATAAAGTGGCTACTTTTATATTGACTATGCGACATGTGTCCATGTTTGCCCCTCTCAATAAAATAAAAACGATCGAGTCTTTTAATGTTAATGCAATACCAAACTATTTCAATGTTCGTTACGATCTCTGCGATACAGAGATTGTCCCTATTGCGACAAAAAAAAAACATTTTCTGTCTAAACTGTACAAAGATCATTTCAATTAAACTCTGGCTATATCTGCCCATTATTTTATTATGATTAAATTCAAATAATATCTTCTCAAAAAGAAAACATTTATCTTACATACCTATATCTAATACAAAACATGTGATTAAAAATTGCTAATAAAAATCAAACATTTACCTCTAAATTGATTTAATCGGTAGATTAGAGATTCAGATTTGTAGATTAGAGGTTAGAATATTTTTTTTAGTTTTTGATAATTTTATTCCAATTATTTCTAAATAATTTGACAACCCTTACTGGAGATGTATCAATACGATCGACGTCCAAATTGTACGTCACCATATTTACTTCGTTTGGTTGATGAATATGCTTTCGTACTGCAGACGCATACTAACTAACGTATATCCATTGCGATGTTCTTGTGAATGGAACAATACTAGGAAGAGCTGGTTTCAAAATAAATTCCTGTTGCCGTTTTGTCTTGACGTCGTACTGAACGAGATGTTTAGCATACGGGAGCATTTAGTAATGTCACCACACCGCAGAGCATGGACCGAATCCCCTGTGCACACTATAATAATAATAATAATAATTTATTTCCGTTTAAAAGAATTACAGATGGTACATAATGATATGACATGATTACTTAAGAGCTATTTACAATGCATTTTTTTTTATGTGTACTATACACATATATTTCAAGTGAGCGTATAAATATTTAGCAACACGGAGTATTTCCGATATCAGATTATTAGACTGTGTTGCTATGGTGGCGTGAGGTTGTTTGCAACATGAGCGGTACATTGTTAAAAGGGGAAAACAGCCATAGCAGTTAGTATCGACTACTAGTTCTTCTGCAGAGAGTAAAACTTGTTAACGAGGTTTAGGAATGCAACTTACTACAAGTTTATTTTATAGCACTCTCTCAATCGGCGTATTACTGGTTTGACAGAAGATTTTATTGTCTTCTACTCTCTTAAATGCGTCATGAAAGGAAATATTCCTGGTTTTGCTGGAAGTCTGGCTTGGAATCGACAATATATTATGTGAAATCGAATGGAAAACTTTATTGTCAGGCTGTTTGAAGTTCTTCGAGACGAAAGTATAATTGTGTGATTGGTTTCTGTTAACCATTTTAATTGAAGTAAAATAAGTAGACAATCAATTTAACGAAAAAGCTGCTACATATTTATACAGTAGTAGCAAGAACTGCTGAAGAATGATAGATTCAACTAGAGGTCTAATAGTCCTCGTGGTTGTAATTTTGCTTATTCTTTTTTTAAAGCTGTTTGTGGCAGTCAACTAATGTCTGAAGGTGTAGCATAATTTATATAACGAATCATATTCGAAGAAATATCCAACATTAATGTAAATATTTAATTACGTTTATCACCGAATATTTGACAGTCATACGAAGCGCATAATTATTACGAATATGATATCGTGTAAACAATACACTGTCAGCAAATGAAATTCTGCTGATACTATTATGTCATCGACTGTATCAATATGCAACGATGGGCAGCATTGATTGGTAATTACACCCTTATCCTTTGATAATTAGTTACACTTTAATACATAATCCTGCTGCACTATAATGGCTCGGAAATTTACGGATGTTAACATTGCAAAACCACGTAAGGGTTATACCACAAATTATTTGTGGCTATGTTCCGCGCCACAAGCTAGTATTTGCGACATATTTGCAAATTCATGTCATAAAAACATTTTTGCATTTATTTAATTACTCTTTTTTCAATATTTTGTTTCCTAAAAAAAATCTTGGTGAAACCCGGAACAACACGGTTGGATATTTCTCTCATTTTAACTTGACGTTGGCAGAATGATCGGCTATCGATATAGCTATTATACATAATTTAATTGCATTGGAGTCGGTTGGGGTGGAACCTTCATCTCTTTTACGGGATTGCCAGTGTTAGAAATTCAAAATATCATCATCGAAAGAAAACCTGCATGTCTAAGAGTACTCAATAATGTTCTCAAAGGTATGTCTGCCAACCCGCAATGGGCGAGCGTGGTGGACTATGGCCTAACCCTTCTCACACTGAGAAGAGGCCCGTGCCGAGCAGTGGGACAGTTTAATACAGGGCTGATATTATTATTATTATCTGTTAATTCTACCTTTAGAAGACAAGTTAAGTAAATTTTATGTCTTTTGCTTGTGCCAAGTTTTAGCGTAAATACTATGTCTGAACATAGCTTCGCAGAATGCACCCATCCTTATAACTTACATCGGTCATTATACGACGGAAGATTAAATCTGGTCAGTGTGCAGTTACGCACACATGCACTAATGACATTATCGATTAGTGCGCTTTGTCGAGTTTAAGTTACTATGTTTAAATACTAGCGATAGTGATGTGCCGCGAGATTGACTACTTGTCGATGTATTAACTTTCAAAGTAAATCTGTTTGTTTCTTGATCTGTTTGATTTGTTTTATGTGACAGTTTAAGTGCTTTGAGGTTTTCTGAATTTGAAAGTAACTGTTGACACCGACTCCAAAAATAACAATAATTGTTCATGACATTATACTCATAGTTTGATTGTATTTTAAGCAGTCTACACATACATTTAATTGCATAGGTGGACTCAAAATAAATATTTTAATAATTGTTTGTTACTTAAGTGTTCAGTTAGATGTGAAATTTAAGTGCATACCTACATTCTTGCGTGGTAAACGCATAGATTGTACATTAGTAGAAAAATAAGTTGATTGTAAGTTGTAAACACAAGACTATGCAATATTTTTTTAACATTTTAGTGCATCTTTTGTTTTAGAATATTTATCTTGAAGTCGCTTTTTTTTTTTGTTAAAAGTTTTGTTTAATAAATAGTTGAACTTTCTTATTTTACTTATCCCTTGTAAACTAAGTACATATATTCTTTAGCTTTGAAGGAGAAATAAAATGACAGCACATACATTATTTTGTTAAGTTAGTCAGTATCAGGATTAGATAGTTTCGATAGAAAGAGCTTGCTGTTTAAGCTGAACTGAGGTGCACAGTAGGATCAGAGACAAAATAAAATAAAACCTCACATTCTATGTTTCTTCTTTCCGGCACTCAGTAAAGGAACATCTCAAAACGGTAATAGCTGTAGTGTTTCAAATTATTCTATTTAGAGAGAGCAAAGTTCACTATTCAGTAGTTATTATAGTAGATTGAGGCTGAAGACTTACAGTGGCTTCAATAAGCGAGACACGAAGCTATTCAACTAACGAATGATACATGAAAAAGGTGCTTATGACTATAGAGAATTCACAAAAACAATCCAAGTGGGATTTTCTATTACGAAATTGCATGCAATTCTGTTATGAAATGTAAGCTGCATTCTGCAAATGGAATCTGCAAATGTGTCTGGTAAACGTTAATAGAGACCCTATTACACGGTATCTAAAAGTATAGCTGGCGAGATGTGGGTATTCTGCCTGTTTCTTCAAAGTCACCAGTTTTATTTAAAAAAAAATGTGCCAGCTATTCTTGGACACGTCAATAAACTGTATACTTAAGATATATTAATAAAAAAAAGAATAATAAACAGGAAATAAAAATTTTGCATTGAAAAAAAGCCTTCTCGAGGAGTAGAGCTTTCATTTCACTCCTTTCAATCACCAAATATTTAATAACAATACGAATCTTTTTTCCTAATATGAGCTGCTGTGTGTAGTTGAAACAAAAGTTTATGGCAATAATAATATTTTAAAAGTAAATACTAACTAATATTATAAAAGCGAAAATGAGTTTGTTTGTTTGTTTGTTACCTTTTCACGCCTAAACCACTGAACCGATTATCCTGAAATTTTGCATATACGTTGTCAGGTGTACAGAAACGGACATAGGCTACCTTTCATCCCGAAAAAAGTTACTGTTCCCGAGGAAAACAATAATAACGTTCTTATGATAATAGAGGGCGCCACGTGTCTTTCGAATCATGATTGAATTATATCATTACAAGCAGATCACAACCCGAATTGATTGTCAAATTCTAAATTAACGCGAGCGAAGCCGCTGGCAAAAGCCTAGTGTTTAATAAATCTAAGATATGTACATATTAATAACAAATACGATCTACTTCGAAGAATATACACACGTGAATCTTTGTTATTACAAGAAACATACTGCTGAACAATATTGTAATTTCTACGCATGAACAGATTGTAAGGAAGTCTTATTCAAGCGGTTTCCTGAATCATTAATATCTATTTTGGTTTGCGCGTAAACGTGGTTCCAGTATTAGAGCACTACAGTCTACGGTATAATTTTAATTGTTCCATATTCATGAATGAGTGGGATAGTGTTTTGGGATAGCGAGTATTAATAGTCGTAATTAGGCCTCTTGTTATATAATCTTCTATCTTGGCATGTTAATGAATGAAGACATTAAATTATATCTATGAAGCTTTTTAAAAGCTATTCTTGGACTTTAGAAATATCTACACAGCGATGTTTTAAAATCATTGAGACATCCTGTAGTAAGTAGTGAGTAGTAGAGCCTCGCTGATTTCAGCATGAATGGGCCGACTCAACCGGGGTAGCACTACCCTCTCACAGAATATCGACGTGAAATAGCAGTATTCCTTCTGTTGTGTTTCGTTCGGTGAGTGAGAGTGCCGGAGGCCCAATCACCCTCTTTCCCACTTCTGCTCCTTCTCCTTCCCACGTACTTTCCTAAAGGATCGGCAACGCGCAAGTGATGTCTCTGGTGTTGCAGGCGTCCATAGGCCACGGTGACCACTTACCATCAGGTGGGCCGTATGCTTGTTTGCCACTTTAGTTGTATAAAAAAAACATCCTATATTAAGAATACTACTTCGACTGCACGGATGGGGCGTAGTGGTTTAAGTGGTCGCCTGCCGCCGCGCCGAGTGTTCTGAGTTCGATTCCCACACGGGATAAAAATTGTGTGATCCATAAATAGTTGTGCCGAGTCTGGGTGTCCCTTGTTTCAATGTTTGTAAAGTTCCCCGCGACACAGGAAATATAACTAGTGAGGGAACAGTAAAAAGTTTTTTAAGGACAGTGTATTTTTTTAAAGTACGTGTATACATCGTTCCATGTGTTTAAACCCCCTGCATTCTGTACAATGGGTGTTAGGAAGTGAGTACGTAATTCTCTGTGCGACCTTTAGTCTGTATAGTCCAAATTATATATTAATAGCAGAAAACCGCAATAACCGTAACATCCCATTATTGAAACGTTTCTTTCAAATTCACACCGTATGCATACATTTTATCAAACAAATATCTTAAAATCTGTATTCTACTAATATCATAAATGTAAAAGTTTAACAGCTTAACAACGCTTAAAATGTTAAACGTATTTGGAGGAAATTTGGCTACTCGGATAGACCATAGCCTTGGATTAACACAAATAATAATTTTATCCCGGTATGCGATCCTGTAAGATTCACGCGAGTGTAACCGCTTGTAGAAGTTTATAGTTTTAGTACAACCTAATACTATTACTTTGACCGATGAAGTATTGACTTTAATCCTTCTTGCATTTTCAATTATACTGTAAATAGCGACCCGCCCTGGCATCGCACAGGTTATACAGAAACTTAACAAATTATACACCTAAACCTTTCTCATGAATCACTGTATCTATTAGTGAAAACCGCATGAAAATCCATTTAGTAGTTTTTTAGTTTATCGCGAATAGACGCGGCGGGAGAATTGGTTTAATAATATGTAGGGGTGTAGTGATACGACGAAGTAAAATTTATATTTATTACAACGGTTTCGGCTCGGTTGTAATGAATCAGATAGTAAGCCAGGGCATGTTATTTATTGTATGATAAATATATGGTGTTCGTTCAGTATGGTGATATGGTGGATTAAGCCCTGTCATTGAGATATATGCTTTACAGATGACAGCTTTATTGTGATATTACTAAAAACTGAAGTGTTATTATATCACTATGAAAATATCCTGCCATGATTATGAGGTAAAATGCGTGGCTATATTTAAAGATAGGAAGGATTCTATGCATTGTTTCTACATCTTAGTTAAATATATCTGTTTATTAAATATGACAAGTAAGAAAAATGCAAGTGATGACTTATAAAACAGTGAAAAGTAAAAAAAACACTCCATCCAATCCTAACTTAATAATATAAATAGGAATGTGAGGTTGTCTATATCGCTCTCGCGTCTCAACTACTCGATCAATCATCATGAAGTTTTGCATACAGGGTTCAGAAAAGTACCTTTCATTCAGATAAAAAAAAAATTACCCGAGGGATGAAAATTTATGGAAAATTTATTTACATTAACACGAGCGAAGTCGCGGTCATAGTCTAGTAAAATGTAAATAAGGGAAACGCTTTCTAAAATATAAAATCTGCACGTAAAAGATTTTACTTTGGTTAAGTCTTTATTCTCTGTCGCCGCTACACGCGGATATAATCTCAGGAAATAAAGTATGTAACCCAATCTAGGTAGTTCTCTCCTTACGATAGGTCAGCGACATTACCGGTCCATCATGTTTAACTAGATTATGCCCGTGCAAAATTGATATTCCTCAAGAACAGCAATTTTTTCTGGATAAAATGTCCTATGTCCTTTCTTGTTCCCTTGACAAAAACAAGTTTGTGGAGCCGGCACTATACCACCTGGCCGCATTTTCTGGCAACACAGGGATTATTCGTAATACATGGAAACTATAGCGTCCAGCATGACACGCATTCAGAAAACAGATGTTGTTTGGTCATGTGGTATTCCTGAATTCCTGAATGTAATATCTGCAGTGATGTTTTCGGAGCACAGCGACAGGTCCGTCTATAAAGGAGATTTAAAGATTACTTTGCTATTCGTCAGAATATTCTGAAAACCTATGCTGTACCATAGGAGCACGTTGTGTCCGACACGAGAAACGTGATAATCCTATTATGAATTTTATGACCAGAAATTCTAATAATACATTGCCCGTTTGAGTAATGGAACTCTATCATCCAGAAATTGCGAAAGCATGGACGCTTACGCTTCTAACAATCGACAGTTCAAAAACGTTACTACCTTTTAACTCGCACTTTTTATAGCAACTCGTCTTTAAGCTTCGAGCTAGGAATGAGTCCTGCGTTGCGGAGACCTTGCAAACATTCCAACAATAAACATAAAGACCACCTAGACTCTAAACAATTATTTGTGATATGTAATAATAATACGTAACGGGTATTAACGCGATCATGAAGAACCGGCAGTCTAGCAAATCAGCAATTGCAGAACATATACTGGAATCGGGTACTAATCATTGCATAGAATTTCATCGTCCGGAAGTCCTCTCCACCGATCGCCACTTTTATCCAAGAGTAGTGCGAGAAGCTATTGAAATAAAAAAACTAGAAATTTTGAATAGGGAAGATGGTTTCAAATTATCCGCGACGTTGAATCCCGTGATTAATAATACGCAACTTCGCTATTTTGCATAGTCAGATAATTCACAGAATACGGACAGGACGGCTAGCATACGTAATAGGGATACCGTGAGCGTATTTTGTGACGGTACATGGACAAACAAAAATATGCCAAAAGTTAGGGTGAATCAAGATTCTTCTGCCTCACAAACGGAGACATGACATCGCAGCACCAGTCAGCTTGTGACCACGGCCGGTGTAACCTGGTCGAAACGTCAAGCCTAAAAATGGTAAACATTATGCATGATCGCGTTAATACCCGCTACATGTTATATATATATCATGCAACGCGAAAGTTTAAAAGTAACTATTTGTGAATCACACACATTTTTGTCTCGTGTGAAGAGCTAAAAGAACTAAGAAACCACAACACTCTGCGCAGTGGCAATTGCGAGGCGACCATTTAAACCATCCATGCAGTAATGAGTCAGCCGAATTCCATATATAAATTATCGAAGGTCATTGTACTCAAGAAGCGATTCCATGTTGGCAAGTTTACGATCTGCACAGTCTGCGTCAGCGATCTCAATTGACGGCTCCAGTGTCGATCACTTGAAACCAATAACTAGTTGAATCGTTCCAGTACAAGATATAAGACTGTGCTCGTAAATGAAACTATTGTATTTTTTATTGTTCTCTCGTACAAAGTCGGATGATTAAGAGTTTTATGACGGGTTCGGTAAGTATTTTATTGGACTATAATAAATATTGGTGATTGGTACTTACAACTGTATTCTTTGGCGCTTCATAAGGCCTAATGGTCAAAGATACAGCGTTCGTGACATTATTGGTGTGTTATTTAAATTGTACCTAGTATATGTAGCGTGACTTATATACATTTTGCATAGGTACACAGTGGTTTAGGTGGTCTGCGCTAAGTGTTGTTGATTCGATACATACACGGGACAAACATTTGTGTGATCCAAGAATAATTGTTCTGAGTCTTGGTGCTCTTTGTCTCATTTGTTTGAATCTTTGTAAAGTCCCCCGCGATATGTCGGCCTCGATGGCGTAGTGGTTAGTGTAACCGACTGCCACACTCGAGGTCGCGGGTTCGATTCCCGCTCAAGTCAAACATTTGTGTGCATGAACATGGATGTTGGTTTTAGTCTGAGTGTTTCTATGTATAATATGTATGTATTTACAAAAAAAAATATATATGTATGTTTATCAATTGTCTAGTACCTACCCATAGAATAAGCTCTGCTTAGTTTGGGCTAGATAGATGGTGTTGTGTGTATGTGGTAGAATATTACTATATTATTATTATTATACAGGAAACAGAGCAAATGCAGCTAGCATTAAAAAAAGAACAAACTGAGACTGCAGTATTACTATTTGCTATTTTTGAAATATTTCTTTTACTTTGAAGCGCTCTTTTAGGGTTTAGAATACTTTTCACTTCGCCTTTTTGTAGAACGTCTCTTTGGTCTTCTTCTGCAGGCCACTTGTCTTGTACACTTACTACAACCAACTGCTTCGCTAATTCTTCATACATAAACCGGAGATTTATACAAATATGTGATATATATCTACCCAACAGTGAGCGTGAGTTATTTACCGATCTCTTTTCTTTGGTATAAACAAATTATAACGCGAATATTTACACTCACATTTTATGTTTAAATCATATCCATGAAGATAATTAGTGTCTTTATTGTTATCAATTAGGGACACTGCCTCATGTTGCCTCATAGCCAACCACAAGCCTATATTACCGAATCCAAACATCGAATACTCATGAGAAGCATTGCACATAAAACATTAATATCCGCATTATGGAGAGGTTTTACTTTGTATCAGAAACCTTTCATACAAAGCCATATTGCTATGACCTGAAATTTGGTTCAGTGCAGATACGCTACTTTCAGTATCAAGGCTCTTACATTTTGACACCGTTACATAGCTTTTGCAAGTAGACCTTTTATCGAAATATTAAAATGCGGCGTTATAGCAACTGTTTTGATGCTATATTGCTTTCAAGTGATTTTGCTTTGAGGAGTTGCTGCATCAAGCTTTTATAATGCGACTCTTTCACCGCTATTGGCATTTGTTCGTGTGGAATGGTACGTAAACTGGCTGTATTCGCTTACTGTAAACCAATTAATCCTTGTTTGAAGATGCTTAAAGTAGCATATCTGCAGTCGAAATACGTAGCCAATACTACTCTCTTTCTAATGATTGTTTCGCGTAAGGCTTAACTTTTTGCATAATGATGTCTTGATGCATTCTTGTAGCAAAGAGTATATGCGATCCGCTCTGAGACGCATCTTTGTTGTGGAATAAACTTGTTTTGCATTAAAAGAGGTACTCTACTTTGTATCCTCGTCGCATCCGCATACGCTGTGCTTGGTCATGAATCCTTCCTTATCAAAGTGCTATATTTCAAAAGCGTGTATACGAATATCGCGTCGCTACATCTCATTCCTTAGACTATCTGACATAAATGCACGTCACGCGGTTATTATTTATAACGTCTACTTGTGGTGACAATTTCGTTCAATGAATTATTGATATCGACTCAGTATAGATATTATTCATTCATATCACTCCGATTGAGGGAGCGGGTCGCTTCATCTATTTTAATAAAGCGACGCGGAAAAGCTTAGCGTCTTCTTTGAATGTTCTGTATTTTAAATGGTTCAATATTTCTTATATATGATGTAAGAAAGTGGAATTATAAATGTTTAGCTTGTCTTGTTTATTTTGAGAAATAGGCTCCAGCTGTCTTGATGGCGCAACGGTAATTAATGCGTCAGCTGTGCATGTGGTCCCTGGTTCCTTTTTGCGGGTTAGATAAAATCTTACTGGGTTTTTCTGCTAAGAACTTTTCTGAAACTGCTCTGTCACCTAAAACCATACCAACAAAATATAGGTGTGATATACTTCTGCCTAGCTCTTTGGAGATGTAGGCGTGAATCCATGAATGTTGCTACACAAGGCAGTAAGACTGGAAACACCGTAGTACCAGCACGTCATCAGTCAAGACGTAATAATATTACTGAAAATACATATTACACTAGCATCCAATAATAAAGCAACGATCCATCAACAGAGTTACGAGTATATACAGAATTTCTCAATAATAAGATCAAAATATAATCGACATGATATTCTTTCTTATATATGTATTTTATTGATTGTAACTCTTTATACATGCGAGGGATAGGGCCAATGAAAGATCTTTTAACTTATTGAATTATATAAAAAATGCATTAAGTATATCGCAGTTCAATCTTATTTTTTTATCTGTACTAATATTATAGTCTGTTTGTTTGTTTGAACGCGCTAATCTCAGGAACTACTGGTTCGATTTGAAAAATTATTTTAGTTTTGGATAGTCTATTTATCGAGGAAGGCTATAGGCTATATAACATCACGCTACAACCCACGGGGGCGGCGCAGTAACGATAAACGCGGGTGAAACCGCGGGCACATCTAGTCAATTCATATGCGCGAAGTTTATTCAATGAACAGTGCGTTAAATAAATCGTTTTACCTACGTTTCTGCCAAAATAAAATCCACATCAATCGCCCGTATCTCATAAACAACTTCTAAAAAACAATAGCATTAGTTAAATGATTAAGCACACACATTTGTTTGCATGTTCCTTTGTAATCATAAATAAATTTTAATATATTATAAAACTAATACATTATGTTTTTTGGGACGTTTCAATGCTGTTAAAATATTCGGTGTACGAGCACAAGAATTAATAATTTACAGGCACGACGCTTTGTCTTATTTCTCTCCTACTTAGGACCGGACTTCCAACTGTCATATAGCTTGCCTGAGAAATAGATTTACAAAATTTCAAATTTTTAATTTAGTTTTTAAGAAATTTCAAAATGCCAATTTTATTCTTGACTTTATGTTTATCTCGAGTTTTTATCGTGCATTATATTCTACTATAATGTAAATATCGGTCAGCGTGCCAGGCCTGTATTCTGTATTCGAGGCGATCCAATCTAATTTTAATTTTAAATTGTCTTTTACCATTATGGCTCGGCAGAAAGCTACTTGTTTTTTGGTCTTCATTTCGTTTTAATAGTACGTTCCATTAAAAAAAGTAATTGTAATAATAATTTGGTTTTCAAAGCATATTGTATTATTTTTGAACTAAAGTTTAGTTTGAAAAATAATTGGTATTACATTACAATTCTTGGGATATCTGTAATGCGTGGCTATAAAATTGTTTTAGTTTTACAATAATTATAAAATGTAGTGTAATCTAGCACGACTAATGTCGGGAGCTTCAAGTGAATTTACCGAAAACGCATACCGAGATAAGAATTATCATATATTCAGGACATGTTGTACGTGAGCACCGTATTTTAACAAAATCCGTTTAATGGTCTATGCGTGTTTTATTTATCATAGATAACTCCCGCTTTAGGAATAAGTCTTTTATCGCGGGGGATTTAGTTATTCAAACAATGGACACAAAAAACAGCCAGACGCGGAGGAACCATTCGTGGATCACACAAAGTTTTGTCCCGTGTGGGATTCGAACCCACAATACTCGGCGCAGTGGCAATGCCGAGGCGACGACTTAAGCCATTCGTGCAGATTGAATAATAAATACCAACGAAATTGCAAACGAAAGTGCAGATTGAATAATAATAAACAAAAGAATATTCAAAATCTTTATTATTGATAAGATTATTATCTTATCTTATCGTATGTGGGGGCCAGTCAGTGCAGACCGGCGACACTTCGACCCAGTGGGATCTTTTGTGTCGACACTCTCCCAATAACGACTGCCATAGATGTTCATGGCAGCCGGGACCGACGACTTAACGTGCTTTCCGAGGCACGGAGCAGGCCATAATTGTCAATCAATACGCACATAATTTCGAAAAGTCATATAACTTCCGAAGGTGAGCGACGTGGGTTCGAACCCGAGACCCTCTGCATTGCAGTCTGTTGGTCTCCCCACTAAGCTATCGCTGCTCTACAAGATAAGATTATTAAATAATTATTGTAATATTACATACATTACGATGAAATGTAACAAGCCTCAATTTCTGTAAACACACAAATCTCTTTTTGCAAAGAAATTGATGCCGATTCTCTAATGCACCTGCAGAAGCAACCAATATACATACATATATTTACATATACAAGGAATACATACATAGATTTTGGATTTGATCCAATAAATTTTAGATATCTTATATACACTAAAGATGAAACATTTACGGGATGTTAACAGGAAGCGTTTACAGCGAGCGGTCGGTTATAGCAAGTCAAATAGCGGTGGTCGTTATGACAAATTGAGGGGGATTTAGTAGAATAGTTTCGAGCAACTGCGAGCACGACAGGGAAGGATTTCAGCCATTTTGGAGTAATAGAGTCGATGGACATACAAAGATTTGTTAGCCGATTTGAAATTGGGCGCAGTTTGTACGTGGAACGAATAATTAATTGCATACATTTTAACAAATACATAATGCACTCATGATTGCATGCTGGCGAGACTAGGGTTGTCATTCGTTACGATTCTGGAAAGTAGAGTACTTGTATTGAAAAACTTCTTAAAAACTACACATGACATACTTGCACATAGATGACAGGGAGCTAAAGGTAGCCTCGCCGCTGCCGCGCTGAATGTTCTAGGTTCAAATGCAACGCGAGACAATTATTTGCTTGATCCGCAAATGATTAAAGGGCACTTCGTATCAGTTAATCTCGCGACACAGGGTTCAATACATTTTTTTTTACGTTTGGTAATGCATTGACGCATACCCCTCCGCGGGGGCGGGCGGAGGGGTTATGTCGGACTCGCCGAGTTAAAAGAGAAAGATGGAATAAGAATGATAGTAATGTACCTCCCGGAATACTGACTAAACCTACCACGGTGCTCCTTGACAAAACCGCTGTCGACGGGGCCGCGCGAATCACTTGCACATGCGGTCGCGACTCCGCCGAGGTTTCGACTCTCCGTATGAAACGGCAGGCCACTATACGAAGAGACCTACCCTTTGTATTTCTCATTCATAAAACTCTACTGTCCCCCCCATAGAGGGTAGACGGACTCGACACAGAGGCGCGCGTGGTAACACGCACGCCACCTCTCAGCCGAACGAAGCCCACGACCCCCAGGTCAAACCTTAGAATGAGAACTAGACCTATACTGTCTTTAAAAAAAAGATTATTTCCTTTGTTCCTCCGAACTTAAAGACACACACACATATTGTAACAACGAACGAACACCCATACTTAAAAATCTAATTATGGCTCATACATTTTTGCTCCGTTTGGGCAATAAACTCACTCATGTTCTTATCTTAGTTCAGTAAAAAATAAACTACATAACCAAACCAAACTTAAATATTTACCCAAGTATCTACATTGTGACGTATAATGGACTTATTCAAAAAAGGATTGTCGGCGGGACGCTAGGTGAACCTAATCTCCAGATACAGGATTACGGGAATACAGCTTTTTCAAGAATATTAAAATGATATATGATGACAAGTTGCTCTCGCAGGGCTACTTAGTTACAGCTTCAGAATAAACCCTATTCGCGATAAAACAAGGTGATGAATAGAATATAGTTATATAGTTTTGCTTTTTGAAAGTACTTTATATCGTAATTAACTAGATTTTGCACGCGGTTTTGCTCGCATTGTTCTAGATTTTGCCAATCAATTTCTATCCTTCGGCAACAGTACTTTTTCTGGATGAAAGGTATTCTATGTCCTTTTCTGTACGCCATTGTGTGTGATTTGTTAGGTTGCTTGTTTGTGTTATGCTTTCACAACTTAACTCAACCGAGAATCATGAAATTTTGCATTCACGTTGTCAAGGGTACAAAAAAAGACATTGGGTATCTTTCATCCAGAAAACAAAAAAGGTATTGTTCCCGAGGGATAAAAATTTATTGACAAAATCTACATGTAATGTAATAATGTAATGTAAATGTGAGTAATTAAATAAATATCTACTAAGCTCTAAAATTTATTTCAATATGATATAAGATAATAGAATGTTCGTTCTTCTCTCCTAATTTTGCCGTGCCCGACGGGGTCCATAATTGTTCTCTCTATATTTATAAGACCTGTATATATACATTATGGAGTGCAATAAACAAATTGAATTGAATTGAATTAATGTAAAGATTACTAGCAATTAGGGTTTCAAATTACTAGTATTCTTGTTAACACCTCCAGCTAAGCTAGAATACTTGATATTGTCTTCTGTTTACTCGAATGTTATTCATTGAAATTAAACTGCTATATATACGGACGAAGAAGCAAACCACAGCTAGACTTCATGATACTTTGAGCTCATTCTGCGTAAATAGAAACACCCATGATTAAATTACGGGTACTTTGAAATAACTACACTGGAACATTGAGACAACTACCATCTTAGTCTCCCCGTGACCATGGCTGCTGAAACGCAACCGAAACGTCAGGGAAAGTGTAAACATAAATATAAATAGTATAATAGTATAGTAATAGTATAAATAGTTTTAATAGTTTCGATAATTTAATTAGCTTAAAAATTAGTAAAGTTTAATAGTAATTATAGTAGTGTAACAGTTTTTCAAAATTTTGTAATAAAGTGTCAAATAAACAACGCGATAAAATCCGTATAGAATACTTGACTTAGGAGTGGGTTTACGTCGGTAGTGCAATGGGTGGGATTCGAACCCGCGACCTCTCGATCGCAAGTCCAATTCCTTATCTATTGGGCTACTGCCGCTTTTACATTAACACAAGCTTAGCCGCGGGCAATATCTGCTTAAAGGATAAAGGCGTAGTAATCTCACTTATAGTACTCTAATACTTAAATACAGGCTCTGGAATTAGCTAAACCACATGCATTTTACTCGAGAACTCGCTCGTCTATTGTTAGCTGCGCTATGCAAAAGCACTTGACTGAGAAGGCAAGGGTCCTACACTCCGTCTCCGACTACGCTTCTGGAATTGCTTCACTCAAACGATCTGGCTCGTTTTATTTAAAGCGTTGTTAAAGCAAAATTCGTTCCAGCCCTCAACATATCTGGAAGGTTATACCAATTAATTCTTTAATTTTTGTATTAAAGAGGATCCTTAACGGCAAGATTATTTGACTATTAGCGTTGTCCACGATTGCATTCGAATTTTTATATGTGAATATAAAGAAAAAGAAGAATTGAATATGAATGTTATACATTGAAATTAAACCACTTTATGTGGATTTAATCGCAATTATATTTTTAAAACATTGATATTGAATAAGTACTTAAATTTAAAGAAGAAAAATTACGCATGAGCTGCGTTCTTGATCGTACGTAATAGGTATCGCTTTGTTCCGATATAATTATGCACTACATCAATTACGATCATTGATGTAGGTAGTACATATGTCATGGTAGTCATCATGCTGCCAACATAATATCTACTATGACATCTTGCAAGTCGTAAATGTTACTCAACCGAAGTAACTACGATATAAATGGCGAAGTTTGTGACCTACACAAGTTTATTATTTATAATTTTCTTCCTCGTGATTTTAATTTCTTTTAATGACCACTTCCGCACTAGGAATAATTTCTGTGAGGTGGGGGGGGGAGGGGCTTAACAAACATTCATACAACGGACACAAAGAACACCCAGACTCTGAACAAAAGTTGTGCACACAATTTTTTGTCCCGTGTGTGGATCGAACCCACAACACTCAGCGCGGCAGCAGTGGTGAGGCGACCGCTTAAACCACTACGCCAACCGTGCAGTCAAATTTGGTTTTGTGACATTGCTCAAGGCCACAATAAAACGAGGAAGGCACTCGTCTTATTGTTTAAATTCCTCATTTCAGACAGTATATTAATTATAGGCAGAATTCCTATTTAATAAGGTCATGTCGTACGTACAACGTGACATGCCGGAATGCAGACATCGATCTTTTTAACACCAAAGTTACCACATTAAGGAAAACATTGTGTGATAAGTTCTTTGTTAACAATAATTGTGTTTAATATTTTGTTTAATTTGATCTTTGTTGTTCTAGAATCTACCTATCTACCTATAAGTGATTTTATTTATCTCTAGCTGTTTGCGAAAACTTTTCATTGGCCTTATTTATGTTGTTCATTTTTTATTACTTGTATCGTATAGCTGTAAGTTTTCCATTGAATAATAAAATAAAATAAATAAAGTATATACTCATTGTCAAACCCATGAATAATTTTACATCTTGATTCCAATAAATAATATCAGCTCTATCTTTGAACTGTCTGACTGGCACTGTCTTCTTAGCATGATTAAAGTTAGGCCATAGTCTCTTTTTTAACCCCTTGATGTCACGATTCTGAATTCGAATAGCTTCAATAAAAAGGCTCTTCTAACAATATGTAAAAGTCTTGGAATAAACCAATTATTATAAAAAATTTAATATGTAGCATTTCAACAGAAATATTTTTCAAGCCAACAACTTCTTTATAACAGTAATAAGTAAGACAAAACTGTGAACTATTTCGTATGTTTAGCGTCATAAAGTAATGCTTACACTGACAATGTTGGGTAATTTTATAACGCGACTGTAGGCCAGCGTTTATGAAACGACAGTATAGTTTTATTATGTCTTCGTACCATTTGGGCAGGCTCAGAAAGTGTGATAACATCGATTGTACAGCTTTATACTATTTTTTAGGCCACAAAATAACACCAGTCAGTCTTTATGATAACACCATTTTTTCTTTATCCATCCTGCCCGTTTGTTGGGCAAAGGTCTCCCGTGCTTATCTCCAACTGTTCCTAGCTTCATTACGCCAGTCATTAAAAATGTGTCCACAAAAAAACAAAAAGTCACTAACCGCTCTTGCACTCTTGGCAGCTCTTTTACTAAAACACAGCCTTAGAAGTCCTCTGTTGTAAAGTCATAGTAGTCAAGG
Organism: Catocala sponsa; assembly: GCA_963564715.1. Lineage (NCBI taxonomy): Eukaryota > Metazoa > Arthropoda > Insecta > Lepidoptera > Erebidae > Catocala > Catocala sponsa. The sequence continues at coordinate 8,555,192 of OY751337.1, forward strand.
GACTTTACAAATGTAGAAACAAGGGACACAAACAATAACTATTTGTAGATCACACAATTTTTTTCTCATCTAAGGCTCAAACACCAACATTTGGCACAATGGCCAGGTGATCACAAAAGCACTACGCCATCACGTCATTCTAAGCACATACCCTGTACCGTATACAAAACGAGATGGGGTAAAGACCCAGGATTCAACCTCTTCGTCTTCATGTCACCTTGTGACCCCTATATCTCAGGGGTCTTTTGACCCACAGGGCCCATATTCAAACTTGACTGAGGTATGACCGCAAGGTGTCTGCACATGAAGTTACAAGTCCAGTGGTACCGGAGCTATGCCTGTCACTAACAGACAGACACACAGACCCACAAAGTGTTTTCATTAACCTCTTCGAAGAAAACTCAGAGGTTAATAACACCATACAATTTTATTAGCCTATGTCGTATAAGTATATACAGTATACGGGTGCAGTAAAACACACATTTGTTTGATAACATGATATAAATACCGGAACAGTGTTGCTTCACGCTACAAATAGGTCAGATAAGATTGTTGATACGAAGATAAAGTACTGATGAAATGTGTAATTACAACTCATCTGTTACCACATAGATAAGCTATGGTAATATATGTTTGTTGTGTTAAGATTTATATGGTTATCATGTATCCTTTTTTTTACGTGGGGAAATGCATTGACGCATACCCCTGCGCGGGGACGGACGGAGGAGTTATTGCGGACTCACCGGGGTAAAAGAAAGATGTTAAAACGATAAAATGGACCTCCCGGAATACCGACTAAACCTACCACGGTGTTCCTCGACAAACCGCTATCGGCGGGGCCGCGCGAATCACTTTCACATGCGGTCGCGACCCCGCCGAGGTTTCGGCCCGCTGTATAAAACAGCAGGCCACTACACAAAAGACTTTTCTGTTCCCCTGACAGTATGCGAAATTTCTCGATGATCGGTCAAGTAGTTAAGGCGTGAAAGCGTAACAAACAAATTCACATTCGCATTTATAATATTAGTTTGGATGCAAATGTGAGATTAAGTACACGACCGATCATCACGAAATGTTTCATACACTTCGTCAGGGGCACAGACAAGGACATAGGATACCTTACATAAAAAACAAGTAATGTTCCCGAACGAGCGCAGCCACAGGCAAAGGCTAGTCTTGTTTATAATTGCACAATTACGTTTTATAAGACATGTTTATCGTTTTTGTAGCTATCTTGGGTTTAGTTGAATACAAATGGTCGCAATCAAAAGCTTGTGTTCTGTTCCAGCGCAGCGGTGGGTAGTTGCCAGAGCTTCTCAAGAAGGCAGTGTATTATCAGCAAAAAATCAGTGCCTCTTAAACTAACGGTACGGCACAAAATAAATTGAAATAGATGATCGGCTCAAACAACGCGCCAAAAGAGATACGTACAAACATATAGTCTTACGCACATAATATAGGCGTAATACTGACTTATATATACCTTTACTCTAGCCTTTAAGGAGATCCTTGCAGATGTAATATGATTTAGGCTCTATCTTTAGGGTCATCATAAGACTTTCACCGTTAACCACTGCTTCTAAGAATTTCTAGATTTTATATTAGTCTATGTATACTACGCGTATGTGGATGTAAAAATATAAAGCTCTTTGCAACAGCAATCGCAAAATTGTCGATCATCGATTACAAAAGTCGCATTTTCCTTTAACCCAAACCTAACGCTATGATCTAACTGTATAAGCTAGGTATATTATAATATATTCATTACAAGATTCAAGTACTCCAGCCGAGCTCAATTAAACCCTGCATTTTTGAGCAGAGAATCAATGGTTCATGATTGGTTGAATTCTGAGTTCGTACGTAATATCATCCTAATACTATACTTAATGTGAAATTATTTGAAAAATGTTGGATATTTGTAACGCAGTCATGAATAAACTGCTGAATAAATTTGGAAGAAATTTTGCACACGAATAAACCATGTCTTGGATTGACAGTTGACACATAGGATATACTTTTATACCGGTAATGTTGTTCCCGTAGTATCTATGGCGGCGAAGCCGCTGGTCGAAAAGTCTATATCTATACTAATATTACAAAGAGAAAAGAGTTATATTTTTGTATGTTTTTTTATTTGTGTTGAATAAACTCAAAACTACAGGAGTGATTTAAAACTCTTTGTCAACTTAAAAGCTATTTTATCCAGAAGTTATAGGCTATATAATATCACGCTACAAACTATGGGAGCAAACCAGTAATAACGGCCTCAATGGCGTAGTGGTTAGTGTAACCGACTGCCACGCCTGAGGTCGCAGGTTTGATTCCCGCACAAGTCAAACATTTGTGTGCATGAACATGGATGTTTGTCTTGGTCTGGGTGTTTCTATGTATATCTAATATGTATGTATTTACAAAAAATTATGTATGTATGTTTATTCATTGTCAAGTACCCATAGTACAAGCTTTGCTTAGTTTGGGCTAGATGGTGTTGTGTGTATGTGATACAATATTATATTAATATACATTTTCCTTCGTTCCTGAATTTGTATGATGTCGCAAACATATATGAACTAGTTCGCGATACTAGCCATACCTAACGTATCTGATTAAATATAGAATCAGATACGTTACACATAGATACATATAGATACGAACCGCAAAGATACATCACATGGAAAAGGGTAACAACATAATACACCTTTTCCTACCACCATAACCGTTGAAAACAGCGATAGTGGCAAAGTTGAACAGCCAATATACCATTAGATAATGGCTACTCAATATTGATCCAAAGTTACGGAAACCTATTCCCGCCCCATGTTAAATTCACGTATGTGTGTTTGTGAGACCCGTCTATCACAAGAGCACCAATAAAATAGTTCCACCATAAAGGTAGTAACGTAAAAACTTTGAAAGTTATGTTCCTAGCAATGAAAAAAAGTTTTAGTTTCATTGAGCTAATATTGTAAAGATCGTCTTGTTTGTAAGCAGAACTCACACAAAATATTATGTATATTACTCGAGGGCTATATAGTTTAGAAATTGTAAATTATTTTATGTATAATTGTTATATTATGTTAAACCATTTACGACGTTCTTCTGGAGGTGTTATTATGCAGATCTTGTGAAAGTAGACCAAATTTCCGTGTTCTAACGTTTCTGACATACATTTTGCTGTTATTAGATATAGCTTACAATAAGCTTCCCTATTACTCGTGTCCAAGGTGCTGAACTATTCTGGTCTTTATCACTCGCTTTGCTTTGTCTTCCGCTTTACTAAGACGGGAACTGAAATCTCTTTTTCCTACTCCTTCTATATACTTCTGATTACATTTATTGCCGTACTGAAGATTGTTAAATTTTCTTCGAAACGAATATTAATACTTAGCTTTCTATGCTTACCGCTGGCTACATGGAACTAGTCCCAAAAATAGTAAAGAATGACTGTAACTGGTGTCATTGCTGGAAATAGGTGCTTTCTTTTGAGTTTTATAAATCTGCACGCAATGTCTTGAGGGTTCTATTAGACTGGGGCATTCTGTCCAGTTTCTGCATGATAGAAAATGCAGTTTAACAATCTTATGCTGTAATCTTCCAGGGAGTAGGGTTTACTAGCTCCTGAAGAGACCCTGTGCTGTTATTCTTATAAGAGCCCTTCGCAGTAGCACCATGTCGACTCAAATTTTTTTAAACTTAGCGCTCTTAGGCTACGGTAACTACTTACTGTTAGGCGAGTCACATTCTTGATTGCCATCTTGGTAGTATAAAAATATTTAACCTTTTACGACAATTAACCTATTTTGTCATATTTCATCTGGCGTCCAAAGTTCTATTAGTGGCTTTCTTAATTTATTCCATTTCGTTTGACGCAGTTCCACCGAATCATAATTCTCTAATGAAGTTAGGGTGAGGTTCTATCAGCCTAACATATAAAATCCACAACCGAAAATCACCAATTGTTCTTCATTTGCTTGAGTCGTTTTGGCTCTTATTCTAGTCACATCATCTTATGACCTAACTTCATATGAAAAAAAATATCTTTATCACATGGGGTGAATCACGAGTACGTCATACTGGTTAAGCGGAGGCGACAAGATGACGTCACGAAGCCTTGTAAAAGTACTAAAGAGTAGGAGGTTTTGTAGGTAGCAAGATTTAGGTCTTGGCTTTCAACCAAAGTTCGTAAAACTTCCTGACTGGCTATTGCGTCCTACGCTTTATATTCTTAGCATTGCAAGTTACGAATAAACCAGTTCTTAAATATTCCATTATATAAGATGACAATTCGTTTGGTATAACAAAATTGTCTGAATTGGAATAATCATTGAAATGTTTGGAAGTCTGATTTATTCCAGATTTAATTTTCAGCAAACTGGCGTTATTCTCGTCTAAATGCAGAAGAATCAGTATCTATTGTACTTTATACTACGTGAGTTCTATTAAATCGGAGAGCTTAAATAAACTTCATGCTTTTGTAATGCTATTATTACTCCATTATAAGTTTAAATAACATGGTTTAAGCTCGAACCCATGGACGTAAGAATTAATTGGCAATGGTTAATCACGAACCCGCTGAGCAAATTCTACAATTATCTCCAGAACAATTGATCGTGGACAAAGAATGACGTCATAGTATTACAAATAACTTGATAACAGGTATTTAAATTGAAAAAGAACCAACCCTTCCAAAGCTTATTGGTCACGGACGACCTCGAAGAATAGATAAAAGCATTGCCAAATAAAGATGATAAAATACAAATATAAAACGAAATTAAACTTTACTGGCATCAAAAGAAAACTCTTTTCGGTGAAAATATTTGGACCAAGTTTAATTTACTTTTTAGTCTTCGTGTTTTAATATTTTGAAGCAACGGTGAAGGGTCAAAATTTAAAAAGGGGTAAGAGAATGTTCACTCCAATTGACTTTGAGTATCCAAATACTTCCTCGTTTATAAATTAATGAATATTTGAAGGGTATTTGTTCAAAGAGAATAGGGAGAGGTCTTTATTTTTACTGTAACAGAAATAGCTGAGTGGGATGACGTTGGAGTTTGAATTCAATTTTAGGGCACTCACCTCTGAGTTTTGACATTATACATAGGTACTTAGTCTTACATGTTGCACTCTATTCTCGAAGGGTTTGACAGAGGGGAGACTTTATAGACACCTACGTTTGGACAACTATGATTTTAGATATCACTGAATAGGTGGGGAGCTTATTGGTCTATCAAGAATAGTTGCGGACTCCGTGCGTGAATATTTCTAGAAAGAAAACCCAACAAAAATTGTCTACCCTGGCATTGAGCCGAGATCTCAGGTACAGCATTCGCTCTCACTATGCTAAATAATATGTCGTCTACTAAGCAGCATAGACCCAGGCTGCGTGTTACTTCTGATATTTTTTGAAAAGAAAACCTAATTATGGATGTTTTCAATAAAAAAATATATCTATACTAATATTATAAAGCTGAAGAGTTTGTTTGTTTATTTGAACGCGCTAATCTCAGGAACTACTGGTTCGATTTGAAAAATTCTTTTAGTGTTGGATAGCCTATTTATCGAGGAAGGCTATATGCTATATAACATTACGCTACGACCCACGGGGGCGGCGCAGTAACGATAAACGCGGGTGAAACTGCGGGTACATCTAGTCATTTATATATTTTAACTTTCTACATTCCTCCTCTAAATGAACTATGCAACACTTTACACATCTTAGTGTGTTCACTATGTGTAAAAGGACGTACAAAGATTCCTCTTCACGTATTAAAATGAAGATTAGCACATTGTTCAAAATCATATCAAGATTAAATATCTTGATGCCTTAATAAATTAGGTATACCTTTAAATTGGATAATAGCTTTGAAATAAATAATCTTGTTTTCGTTACAATTTCGTAGTATTTTCATGCTAACGAATTCCTGGTATTACTCGGCTGTTAGTAGATATAGTTGCTAAGATATTCAATTTATGTTGTTTATTTGTATATGTTATAATCTATACTAATATTATAAAGCTGAAGAGTGGTTGAACGTGCTAATCTCAGTACCTATATACTGGTTCGAATTGAAAAAAGCTTTTAGTGTTGGATAGTTCATTTATCGAGGAAGGCTATAGGATATATAACATCAAGCTATGACTAATAAGAGCGGAGTATTTATTAAAAATGTTGCCAAACCGGGAAAATTCTCTTACGTGAAGCGGACGACGTTGCGGGGATCAGCTAGTGACACATACCGAGAACTTACACGACCATTGATATGGATTGGTGTCCATCTTAGCTGTATGATGATGAAGTATTTATATACCTCGTAAAACAGAGACGACACTGTAAATTATTAGCACTGTCTCTATTTGCCATCGAAGCGTTTGGCAGAGGTGTATCATTATTATGCTAGCTTAAATGTAGCTCCCACGGCAAAAAGGCCATTATCGTTTACGAGCCATATTTCCAGATTCCATGCTAATAACAAAAAAATATTGTTTATAATAACAATCGCCCAATCGGAATCGAACTTCGAACTGCGCAATTTAGCCTAAGCATAAGTACCAATTTACAGTACAGTACATATAGAGAAGTCAGTACATTGCGTATTGTTTACACAATACGCAATGTACTGACTCACGAGTTCCGCCATGCTTCCATGTTTAAAGTATTTATATACTTTAAACATGGAAGCATGACGGAACTCGTGAGCCCTTAGTTGAGAAAACATACCCTATCCGTTATTTATTAATACACAAATTAAGATTACCTCCGCAAAGTTCCGCACAAATAATCCTTCAACTAATTAATTTGTTTTATCTACAAGGATTTAATCTTCGTAATGATAATTAATCATCATGAGTAAGCTTTAGAGCTTACTTTAATTAATGTAGGTACCTATAATCTATACTAATTAAAAAGACGAAAGATTTGATTTTATGTTTGTTTGTAAGGGTTTAACTCAAAAAATATTCAATCGATTAAAAAAATTATTTCACCATTAGAGAGCTGTATTATCACCGAGTAGCATAGGTTAAAATGTACTGTTCCTAACGTAACCTAACCTACATTTATGCGAGCGAAGCCGCAGACAAAAGCTAGTAATGAATAAGTTCATAGTTATACGCCTGTTACTTATATCTCCATTTTGCCCGTTATGATTTTAGATCCCACGTAATGGACGGCAAACTTTAAGCGATAGCTCAGTGGGGAGACCAACAGACTGCAATGCAGAGGGTCTCGGGTTCGAACCCACGTCGCGCACCTCTGACTTTCGGAAGTTATATGACTTTTCGAAATTATGTGCGTATTGATTGACAATTATCGCCTGCTCCATGCCTCGGAGAGCATGTTAAGCCATGAACATCTATGGCAGTCGTTATTGGGAAGTCAGTGTCCTATAATATCCTGACACTAGTCTAGCCTTAGGGTATCGTCAGTCAGTAACAGTCGCTCCGTGTAAAAACTGATATCCAGTTAAATCCGGTTAGACTAGAAAGCCGACTCTCCCCCCCAGTGGAGGGGAGGGCTGTACCATCTGGTCCTCCCCCAAACAGCTGAGGCCCGCCTAGTGTGCCCAGCCAAGAAATGTCGCGGTGAATGCTAGCGCGAATCCCGTGGCACCGACACTAGGTACTGGGTAACGTCGTCAGGGGTTTAGTGGGTATGTGGCCGGCCTCTTGCTCGAGTCCCACACACCCGCGCCCGGCCCGGGCGCGGATGATGCGTGTACGCATTTCCGTAACGTAAAAAAAATAAAAATAAAGCCGACCCCAAGTGATTTGGGAATAATAATCTTGGTCTATCTCCGAGTGGCCGGATATAGATCAAGATGGCGTAACATCGTGAGAAGATTAATGGATGGAGGAGGTCACGACCGTCAGACATGAGCAATACGACTGACGGAGAAGAAGATGTTCATGGCAACCGGGACCGACGGCTTAACGTGGTCTCCGAGGCACGTTCACGCTTACCTCTCGATACTATTAAAGGGTAAACAGGGTAACAAGCTGTGTATGGATTACAAGAGTATGACTGCAGAATACGTGCAGTAATGGCCATTGTTACGTAGAATAATATTAACGACAGCTTTGGTCTAATAAATGTTTCTCAATATTGTTATATATCCCATTCATCACACTATTTTACTTAGTCCAACCTATCGACATGTAATTTATAAAAATCTATGAGTCGTTTAGGATAAAGTAAGTGCGAAAAATATTCATACATACAAACACCCGAAGATTACTGTCCTACTTTCGACGATGTCGTGTAATTGTTTACTACAGTTGAAATCCTTACTATATAATATTATAAATTCGAAAGTAACTCTGTCTGTCTATCTGTCTGTCTGTCTGCCTGTTATCTTTTCACGGCTAAACCACTCAACCGATTTAGATGAAATTTGGTACAGATATAGTTTAAAACCTGGGAAAGGACATAGGATACTTTTTATTGATGTAGGTACCACGCGGGCGGAGCTGCCCGCAAAGGCTAGTATAAATATAAAGCTTTGCAAAGAATGTGGCAATATGTAAAGCCTTTACTAGACCAGAATTAAGTACTTCATAAATTTCAGGAGTACTTATGTAATAGTGAATGTTTAGAACAAAGTGTATATTGCCTAGTTGATCTTGGCGTTCGGTGGTGAGATCTCGGATTCGATTACAAGGTAACCCAGACTATTAGGTATTAAGTATTTCAGTTAGGAAATATTTAATAGCACCACCTAATCTGGACATGTGCTTGACAGACGGCATTAGATTCGCCCCTTATTAACCGGGTTAAAACCATCGCTGGTAAAATGTAGGTGTAATCAAAGATTGATTTAAATCTTTAGGTGCAATATACTCCTGCCTATCAATCCGCGGCTAAAGGCGTAATACTATGTATGTTTCATATATTTTTGCATGACCCGTTCTGAACCGTTTCAAATTAATTTTGCTGGGAAGCCTAATATTGATATTTCAAAATTAAGATGGATTAGTGAGTAAGCAGGAGAAAGTAAGGACCCAATTTCCACATAATAAAAGGGGCTTTACCAAGTAGGGTGAATATAATAAAACTTCCTTTGAAATTTCAATAATTTTACTACTCGAGATGTTTGTTGTCAAAATCAGGATAACGCCTTACCCTTCCGTATTTGCGAGTTAATTTCGTAAGTTTCTAATTCTAGATTATTATTAACATAATATATTTGATTAAAATTAACACTCTGGCTGTGCCTTCAGTGTGCCTTTATATGTGCGGACATGAATCTACGTATTTTAACATAGTATAAAATGTGGTGTATTTTTAAAATGACAATTTAATAATGAAAGAAACACTAAATGTCAAAGCAAACATTTTTTAAAACTTAGCTAGGAACCTCTCAGGCTAAATAGTTTCAGCTATTATGTAGATTAGCTAGCTCAAACAAAGACAAAAACCTGTTTACGATTTTATCTTTATATATATAAATCTTCTGTGCGCGTGTTTGTAATTAAACTCCTCCTAAACGGCTGCACCGATTTTGATGAAATGTTTTGTGTGTGTTCAAGTCGATTCGAGAATGGTTTAGATTTGGTTTTTTTAAATATTTTTTCGTGTGTACAGGACTACGTCTGTCGGGACAGCTAGTTATATATATTGAAGAAACACAGATACTAGAATATACAATCACTACATATAAAAGATTATTATGTATAGAAAAAGGTTATATTTGCAAGCGAACATTAGGTCCCGAGTCCGTATTCAAGGTTGCGCGGTCTTATTTTTATCTTACAAAATCTCGGTAACAGCACGAAGACTCCGTGGCAGAGTGGTAATCAGCAATAGCAGCAGCATATTATGTAGGCTGTAGGCCCTAAAAGCAGCCAGCCTTTTAATGATAAATAAAAAAAGGTTTTATATAATATTTATTTGATTTAACATAGCTGTTTTCGCACTTCAACGCTTAATATACTGTCTCTATTAACACATCACTACGTATTTTCAGCTGGTAAAATACGGTGAGGTAAATTTTAACACGCCAATTAAAAACAAAAAATATACCGCTCTAAAAGGTTTTTAATAAATAGAGGGCATTTATAAAAAAGGTTTTATGTACTGGCCATACAGTGTTCTGAAATTGAAATTAATTTAAAGCGTCTGTCTATGTACCTATCTACTGAAATTATATTGCTGTCGTTATATGACATACTAGATGTTCCCGCAGTTTTACCTGCGTTTATCGTTACTGCGTCGCATTTTATATAGCCTATAGCCTTCCTCGATGAATAGGCTATCCAACACTAAAATAATTTTTCAAATCGAACCAGTAGTTCCTGAGATTAGCCTGTTCAAACAAACAAACAAACATACTCTTCAGCTTTATAATATTAGTATAGATTTGTTTGTTTTTAGTGTCCATCTGTCTATATCAGTATTAAGGTAGGATTCGAAACAAGCGGTATAGTTGACAAAATATAACCATTCTTTGCAAAAAATATGTACTTATATTATCCTTTACCTCTGTCTTACGATGCTTAGATCGTGACGATACCATAGTGCCGTTTAGTTTTATAAAGTAAGTCGTCGGCGATAATTGTAAGGCGAAAGCGCAGTCAGTTCCTTATTAAATTCCCAAAACCCACTCTAAAACGCAAATTATTGTCATATATATATCTATACATATAATAAAATCGTAGGAAAGTCAAAACTGTACATTGAATATTTTTTTAAAGAATACTTGGGGCGTGATCTACAATCGATATCGAAGCCAAAAATATAGTTTTTAGAATTTTTGTCTGTTTGTCTGTATGTATGTCCGGGCTAAACTCAAAAAGTACTGCATGGATTTACTTAAAATTTTGCATGAATATTACTAACAGGTCGGGTCAACATATAGGCTACATATTATCACGCTATCACCTACGGAGGAGGAGCTGTGAATCTTTATTTTTCTTACGCATTCTGTGACAGCGTGTAATCTAACGACGCATATTTAAATGTTGTTTTTGAGTAAGCCATGCTATTATCTAGCTTTACACTATAAAAACTACGCCATTTAAGTAACGTGGGCAGAGAAATATAGTTGGGTTCCGCGGCGTCAAACACTTTTTAGTTAAAATCTACGCGGACGAAGTCGCAGGTAACAGCTAGTATATATATATAAGTAAAACAAAAAAACTGGCCATGTGCGAGTCGGACTCGCGCACCTAGGGTACTTATTTGTAGATATCTAAGTAGTTTGTTCGTCACGGGAATTGAGCCTTTAAAACTCTTCCCCGATTTTTGGAGTTTGTTTTAAGTTTCCCTCCAAAATAAGTAGATACCTAAAACGACAAAAAAAATAACGTGGTGTTGTATGACTATAATGTTACGATTCTCGGTTTTTTTCCGTTACTTGTACTATAATAATATGAATTTGTTTCTTGCCAAACTTCATGATTCAGGGTCAACGGGTAATACCCGGTAGGTTTTGAAGAAGATTAGTTTACTTAGAAGTTAGATTTTTCAAAAGCTCCCAGGTATTGCACCCTTGATATTTTACTGGTAAAGTCGTCTGGATACCTTCACGCGTTTTTAAGAAAAAGCATCTTGACAGTCAGACAGATGCAAAACGAAGAGTACTTTTCCTTTTGAGGTACGGTACCTTTAAAATATTACATGAATGATGAATGGATGTTGATTGCTCGATCTCGACACTTGACAGTAACAGTGTTATTATATCCAGATACTATATTGAACATCAGCGGGTTTTGCACATAAACTAAACCAAACCAAATTAACCTTCTTCATATTCTTTTTCCTTTAATACTTAGCTGCCTGCATACGGCGCCGCGGTGTCCTTGACACAGCACAAATATTATTATTAAACCAGCTACATAAATATCACTTTTTATAATAATAATTTAGTTTTTATATATGTGTGAATATTTAAGCTCATTTAGTGTATAATTAATAATGTATATCATATGTAAATAAACCTTTTATTATTCCTTCCGTCTTTATTAGAAGACTTGCTCACAGTATTTCGTGCAGTTTCCTGGTATATTGTTTAAAGAGTTATTCCACCTTATCCCGCCCTCCCCTTTCCTATCCAGAACAACGCGTGCTGGGCTCAGATGTCATCCTTACACAGTAGAGACGACTAGAGCGCGTACCAACAAGTTTGGGTCCTCTGCCGAACGACCAAGGCATGGAATTCTCTGCCAAGGTACGTGTTTCCTTCTTCCTTCAATCCTGGGTCCTTTAAGCGGGGCGTGAAAAAGCACCTCAGGCCGTCAAAGTATCTCTACTTACCTCGGCTGCTATGAGGGCGGTGTGGAGGCCACTGCTCTTAGACCACACGACTGGTTACCATCAGGTTGAGTGTGGTCATTTTGACGAGCAAAATAAAAAAATAAAATAAAATAAACATGCTTATGTATTTACACACAGTCCATACGCCCCACTTGAAATCCCAAACAACTAATTTACTTTTCCAAGTCAAACTAAATCTGCGTTGTTTGCTAAATGAGTGATGTTTCGTCGAATCAATCATCGCATCAGTCCATTAGTTGAGTTTGAAATCTGTACTCAAACAAGCGATTGATTGATTGACAAATATTTTTTAAAGCTGATTGATTACTCCGTATAGCGGGTCGACGTGCGTTAGTAAAACTAATTTTAGGATTAAATAGTTGGAATTGATTGATTTTATTAGCTGGCGAAAATACGAGTTTAATAAAAAAGGATTTCAAACTTCTTATTTTTTAAACATGAGGAATCGGTTAAACTTTGGTGGTATTTGGAGTTATTTTATTAAATTCTGTGACTGTACTAGTCAGCAAAATAAGCCGATACACATTTGTGAGATTTAGAATTGCTCTATCTTACAAAATAATGATCATTTTAAATTATTTCTATCAGTAAAAGTTAAAAGATGGTTGATTTTATCACAATACCCAACTATAAAATAAAATTAGGCAACTGTAGTATATATTTAAATTGTATTCAATGTTCAGCTACTAAAAGCAATTATTTGTCAGCGATATTTTTCAATAAACTGCATACTTATGTAAAAAAATTATAAAAGTGGTAGCTTCATCATTTGTAAAATAAGATTTATTTTGTTTTAATAACTAATGCAAATATAACCGACGAGCGTGTATGAAGAATGTAATAACAGTGAATGAAGCAACAAAGATATGCCAGGACCGTAGCAAATGGAAATCCTACCCCTTCGGGAAACTAGCATAAGTCTATGTATGCAAATATTAAGTAAACATTTTAAACTTTTCGCTGCTTTGCTGTGGATTTAAGGTGCCTTATTATAATTATATTCAATGAATAGCCTGTGTTAAAGACTGACTCTCGGTCTTAAAATAAATACTACTGATGTAAAGTACTCGTACACATCCCCATAATATGCGTCCTGTCCGTGATATGTTTTATGTTTATATATGCTATTAGAAAGAAAGAAAGAGAAAAAAAGAAAGAAAGAAAGTTTATAAGGCTAGTGTGAATGGAACAGTCGCAAGAGGAAAATCTATGCGAACATTTCTCGATCAGATCGGAGGCGTTTAAGAGCTCCTTGAACCGACGGGCGTGTATGAGGAATGTGATGAAAGTGAATGAAGCCAGAGAAGTGTGTCAGGATCGTAGCAAATGGAAATCCGTAGTCTCTGCCTACCCCTCTGGGAAACAGGCGCGAATCTATGTATGTATGTATATACTACTAGATTGTGCCTGCGGCTACGCTCGCGTAAATGTAGGTTATGCTAGGTTAGATTAGTAGCAGTATTTTCTTCTGGATAAAAGGTACGCTACGTCCTCTTCTGTAGCCCTGACAACGTGTACCTATGCGAAATTTCATGATGACCGGTCAAGTAGTTAAGTCGTGAAAACGTAACAAACAAACAAACTCACACTCGCAATTATAATATTAGTTAGGATAAGAATAAGATAGCGATCGAATTGCCAAGTAAATCGAAATATTTGGAAGTTGACAAATATATGAAAGCGTGTAACATTGGTATTTATTGATTTAATTTTATTAAGTAGTCAATACCGCAGTTCGGTTTCGGTATGTGCATGAGACCAAGTCACGAAAGTATTAGGAGAAAGACTTAAATAAGGTTATCATTATAGCATCAGACTATACAATATAAAAAATACTTCGACGATATAAAATATTTCGGCGACTGTAGCACAGTTTACACTAGTACGCTTGTCATCGAATTCTCTTATCATATTTAAAACGCTTTATAATAAATTAATGTATTAGCTTAAGATAAATATTGTTAAAACCAAATAATGTAACTAGATTATTCTTCTTAAATACATCGTCGAGCATAATCAGTCGACCACAACCAAATTGTCCTACTCGTGTTATAAAACCAAAAGATTCGAATATTTTATTATGATTGGAATTGTAATTAATTAAACATTCAGATGCGTGGAATCATATCATTGTCGCTACTATAAGAGTGTGACTTATTTTTAAACCTTTGGCACGGTAGTTACTGATGGAAGAATTGTGTATAATTTTAATGGTCATTGTCATCAACTGCTACTAATAACCAGTGCTCCGAAGCTATTTTTATACATTCGTGAATAGGTTGTGACTGTCTCGGCGCAGCGGTAGTGAATGTCACTCCTGTACATGAAGTCTCATGTCGCTGTGCAAAGTATTTACGGGCTTTTGTCAAGGTTTTCTCAGTAGCACCTCAGAAGTTGAAATGTGCCCGGAAAACGATAATAGGGTTGCCCACTATATTGTGGAACCTAACACGTAGTCAGCGATGTGTGAGTGTAGTACATCTCTCCTACTCTTTCAGATTCGGTAAATAGGCTTTCAACTATAAATAGGTTTTAATTTAATTGAAATTTCGTGAACTTCAATCAATCATAACTAACTTAAGCATTTATGTACTTAGTTGGGTTAAAGTGATTCTTAAATTAATTAATTTTAAACAGCCGTCTGTCCGAATAAACTTATAGAATTACAAAATTCTAATAGAAAATATAGTTTCGTTGTACATATAACTGCTTTGCATTAGTGAGGAAAAGTGTTATTGAGTTTTCTTGAGAGAAAATTACGGAAAACACTGACGCGGTCGACTCAGTGCTTGCCGCGAATTTCTCACAGGTAGACCTGTGCCCAGCAGATGGCAATAAAGTCGTTTCATATTACATACATGGGACCGATAACTATGGCTGCTGGAATACGATTTCAACACACGGCTGCCTACCACTTTCGAAATCTCAATCTTTTTTTTAGAGGTGATCTCACGCTGTTCGAATAATTCCTGCATCGTGGGGAACTTTACAAACATTTAACTAACGGACACAAATAACACCCAGAGTCGGAACAACTATATGTCCTATTTGTGGATCGAAACCATAACACTCGGCGCATTGGCTGTGGCGACGACTGAAACCACTACGCCTTCCGTGCAGTCCTCACATAAGCTTGAGACCATGTATATGTCGCAGGCAATTTGTATGATTCCGCGTTTTACAAACGGGGTCGTCCGTTTAAAAACGTTCGTTGATTGTTATAGTAGGGTGACCGTCGACGGAGTCCCGCTTCCCGCTCCTATTTTTTGGGTGGGTTTAAGAAGAAACCTAACATAATCTAACCCTTCCGAGACGGAATGCAGTGATTTGAGGCGTGTAGGTGCTCGTTATGCTGTTGAATTGTCTATCAAATGTTGTGGCATATTATAAAGTGACAAAGCAATTTACATTTTGCCTTCGGCATATTTTAAAACAGCGAGCGTTTTTAAATGGACGACGCCGTTTGTAAAACGCTAAATCATACAAAATTGCTTGCGACATATATTATATACGATAATAAGAAGTACTACCTATTATAAGAAAGCTGTCGAGTTTTTGTAATCTATGTGTGAGGTTGCCCTCCAAATATGATACAATTCTAATTCAGATAGGTGCGGATTTTTGGTCCGTACTACATCACTTTTATTGATACTTTGATAAATAAGTTATTGAGGGTGATATAATTCATGGTAAGCGCAAGTTGGGTAGGTAATCTTGGAAAATATTAAGCCTCAAAGTAATATTATAATATAGTTTTAGCTCAGTTTACATTTAATTTGCTTTACGAGTAAAATAAGTTTTCGTCACCTACTAAGTACCGGTTCGAATGAGTTAGTTTGGCAAAGTATTGACGACGTATGTGTTCCAATTGGTGATTAGATTATTAATACGTTTTGATTAATTACCATTTCATAAACTACTAATTTTCAGCTTGGTTCACATTTCGTCAAACTATAAATGTATTCATTTGCTTGACCTACAATTATTTTTACAATTTATTTAAGGTAAATTGTAAAAATAATTGTAGGTATTCGAAACATCGATTCGAATAAAATATGCCAATCCAATTATCTTGTATACACTCCATACCATGCATATTATATATATTATCGTAGACATCATAATAAATGAGGGTTAAGGAGCATTGTAATCAACTAAAACAGCAACAAACTAGTGGGCAGACAGATGGACTGCCACGCTCTCGAGGTCGATTGTCCAGTAGTGGGACAGTTCTTAGCTGATATTATTATTAAGAATATTTGCTAGCAACTTAGTAAACAAACCATGACTATACACTGTGTGTGCTACACCACATTCGATCGATCGATCTGCAGAGCCTGTGGTGAACAGGACGAGTCCATATCGCACCTACTGTGTGAATGCGACGCGTTGGCTAGACTTAGGATGGGTCTGATGGGATTGGCATATGCAAACCCTGAAGACTTCAGGCTTCTCCCTCTGAATTGTACACTGCGGTTAATACAGTACATTCATAAGGAGATAGCTAAGGGATGAATCTTGGGGCTGACACAAAAGATCCCACTGGGTCGAAGTGTCGCCGGTCTGTACTGACTGGCCCCCACACACAAGATAAGATAAGATACACCACATTGACTTTATGCATCAGCCATCATATAACTCCGATTATCTTTCGTAATCCGTAGAAATAAACACACGTACTACCTAAAAAACAACATACAGAATGATACTGCATTTGTCCATTGAATAAACGTACTCATATCAAAGCAAGTAGTCTAATATACCTAAATATTGTGTTGGCGTCATATCCGGTGCTCCAAGGTACCGCATAGCCTTCTGCGAAAATGCAGGTAGCCGGTCGCCGCGTCGTCCATATTCTTGTTACGAAGGTTTGAAGGTCAAAATTCAGTAGTCGTCCCACAAACGATTAAAAATATATTGTACAATTTTTTTGTCCCTCCATGACCACTGATATATTCCACGGTCTAATTTAATAAATTTATTTTCAGGTAAGTACGAGATTTGATTAAAAATGTTTCTTGGATACTTCTCAAAGTTTGATTATTCGGTCTAATGAGGTAAGTTTCTGATAGCAATTTATTATCTCGATTTATCTGACGACTTGAGTAGCGTAAATTTGACTGCCGATTGTCAGAGGTGCAGAGCTTTATCTTTTTGACAGCTGAACATAAATCAAGTTGCTTTTAAAAAAACATGACAGCTATTTTTAAAGACTTCGTTCTTCATGAACACTTATGGCACTTGATGACTTGTCAGGATTCGGCAATAAAAATGGTCGGTGGATTCTATAATCTGGTGTCAGACAACAGACTTTAGAATCTGGTCTATTAACAGGCAGCAGTTCGAGGTTTTAAAATATAACTACCTGCATGTTATGCTGTGTAAGCAAGTACAAAGTACAAAGTACAAACAGTACAAAGTATCGCTGAAGTCGATCGAATCTTTATTAAGCTAAAATAAACGACTTTGATTTTTGATCGTTAGGACTGCCAAACAAAAGTTATATACATATACATATATTATGTCCATATAAACCCAAAAAGCATAATCCTCTATCTCTCCTAGTCGAGTAAACAAAATATACCTTACTCTAATTATTTGCTGTTTATTGTATCTCACGTTCCTTCGTTCTGATTTAAAAGAGTCGGCTCAGTACAGTATTCCTCTGCCTGTGATACTCAGCAACCTGTTGGTGCAGCATATTACGATCTATAACAGTTATTGCTGTACGTGACTTCTAACGGTACTTACGTCTGAAGTTAGTATCTATTCATTTTATTTACCCTCGGAACAGAAAAGAATCTAGTTAAAGTGAGCTATAAACTTATTTTTCTCTTTGATATGTTATTGCTCAAATAATAAATATTACATTACTCGCAGGTATAATATAATTCATTTTTATTTAGATAAAAGAAACTATATTAAAAAGCATTCCACTTTTATAAAAATATAATATCACAATGGGAATAAATACACAAAACAAATAATATTCTTTTTGAGGGTATTTGTGTGTCGAGTGTTGTAATATTTCATAGTGTGTTTACATATATGGGAAAATACAACACGTATTTTCCCAACGTTTCAATTGTTTTGAGTTATGTATAGTTTGTTCAGCGGCTCCTGAAAACCAGTCAAAAATTCTCTCGTCATTCTAGTTTTTGAACACAGCTATGTTCACGGGGAGGATAAGATGGTGGTCGTCTCTATGTCTTAAAACTATTGGTATTTCAATGCACCCGAACACTATGAAACTGTATTTAGGTTATGCTATAAGTAAAATCTTTGTAGCAGCAAGAAGATTTACAGGATGAGCAATCGCTTACCTCTCTAGCTATAAAACCACGGCGTCGGTATTGATTCCCTGTAAACTTGTGACACCAATACTCAGCCAGTCACTTCAAATCTTTAAACATAAAATCCTCAGGTTAGCTAAGAGTTGTGAAGCTTTATTTTAGACGATGCAAAGAAATAGAGAAGCTATGTCAGTTTCTAAACAAAGACATTAACAATTGAATGATAAAAACTGTTGGGTGGTCCTAGTATAAAATCATTTTACTGCCTATCAAACCGAAATAAAAATATACAGAGCATATATTTTTAAGATGTTTTCACGAATACAGATATAGACAGTTCATCGGAATCCAAATAATAATACTATCATATGTATATTTATATAGGTTAATGTATTGACGTATATTAAACTAAGATTCTTGGATGTGGCAAGTGGGTTATAGAAATATAGGGCAGAGCAAATTATCTAATGAGGTCGGGTTAATAGTATTGGGAAACATACATACAAATGTGGTTTAAGCTAAACACATCATCGATAGTCTTACATGTGTGTATGATGTGTTGAGATAAATAAATCGTACAAGTGAAAATGATAAATTCAATAGTAACCTACTTGATGAGTACAGATTTTACTTCAGTTTATTTCATTTAAATATTCTAGAATTTTTATACTATTTAAATTTAGATTTACAATTTCTTCGACGCTTCGGTTGCTTTTCAATAGCCATGTTCACGAAGAGAATAAGATAGTGGTCGTCTCAATGTCTTAATGTAATGTATCAAAAGATCTCAATGTACCCAAATATAATTAATTATTTGTGTTTTTAATTTATAATTAAGTATTATGAATTCTAGCTGTGTTTTGCTTTTGGGTTTGACTAAACCGTGATAAAGTTCGTATAATATAGTAGTTCAATTGAAATGTGTAACATTCACGTACATGTATTATAATGTCAATTGACTATCAACTTAAATTGATAGTTGATACAGTCACATGACTACGCTTGGTATAATATACTGTCTCGCTCTCTAGAAATGTACGGCAAGTATGGTAGATCTCATATCCCTTGCGCATACGATAAAAACGTATGCTGTTTATGGCTGGTGTTTCGGGTTTGGATTGGAAACTTTGTTAAAACTTTGCGGCATAAAGCGTGTATTATTTTTCCTAAATACTTCGTTTACAATTACTGGATGGCGTGATGATACTCTTCTCTCTATTCATGCATTTGTAGCAGATAGATTCGCATGAATCGCATCTTTATAATATACTAGCTTTTGCGTGCGCCTTCGTTTGCTCGGGAGAAATTCTTTTTTTCTGGACAAAAGATACTCTATGTCGTTTTCTGTACCTTTAACAACATGTATGCAAAATTTCATGATGATTGGTCGAGTAGTTAGTAGGCGTGAAAGCGTAACAAACTCACATTCGCATTAATGATATAAGTTAGGATTATTTGTAGCTTCTACTAAAGTATCATGTGGAGTAGTACCTCTGTCTTCTATATATTCTGCGTTCATACTTTAAAGCTAAACTGCATTTTATGATCCCTACGGGACATCCTTCTTAGTGGTCGCGTCTCAATTTCTTTCATAACTTAGCTTTAATGCAAGTCATGTCATAAGCATTGATGTATTTCGTCTAGCTCGTCTCGTCGTGATTGCTGTTTGTTGCATATATTATGTGCTATTTGCAGCCAAAGTGCTGTAGTAGTGTTTCTAAGTTAGGAGTAATATTATAACAGCGTTGGAAGCGCGAATATACTATCGGTTTAGGGGAAACTGGAATCTGAAACATAACCATAAGTATGTCTGAAGGAATAAGTAAGAACATATAATACGTACCTACGTATCGTTGCTAATGGTGCTGGTTCACTTCATAAATACTAGAACTTTCTATAGTAACACAGCGTTTAAGGTAACAACAAGCGGCAGTAGCCCAACGGATGGCGTCAGTTATGCGATATGGCTGTTGTCGATTCGAAGCTTTGGACCGACGACCGCTAGAACAATGGCTCTACTGACGAGAACTTACTCTTAGCACAACATATAAGCCTAGCATGGAGTTATTTAGTAACAGGTATAGTAGTAATTTGCAACCCAAAATGAAAATAATATTTTCAAAAATATATAAATTGACTTGGCAGATAAGTTCGTATTTTCTCGACGTAGTTAAGGCTCTGCTAATTACTTACCTCGAACTAAAGATTCAATTCTCAATTAATTATTATAATGAATAACAAGTTAAATATTGCGTTATCTAGTATTAATTAATCTAAGATTCCACACCTTTCTCGTTAAACATTTACGTAATATTAATAAAAGCTTTGAACTGGTTCAAACTCAATCACCTCGGGAGTTCATCACTTCGGTTATTTAATCAGCAAATAGAATATTAACCAACCGCTACTATTCATATTCCAGTGATACAGTTGGCTTCGGCTGCCTTTGATATAACTCGTAACGGTTTCAACTAAAATTAGTTCCAGTCTTTAACTTTTGTGCATGTTTATCTGTAAGTGAAGTTAAACAATCTGTTTGAAGTTTTATTTGATGGTTGAAAGGTTTTATGCATGTTTTTAATGGACACTAGTTGGTTGAAACAGACTTCAGTTGAAGCAAAACTTTGTAGTATTGTTCAAATCAAGCACCTATCTTTCTCTTATTTAAATAACTTACCGTAATATTATGCACCATATTATTCTGCAGCATCGGTCCCCTATTATCTTTCTGGATGGAGCTGAGGTGGTATGAGTAACCGAACAATATTTCGCGTCGGTTACTTACGCACAATCTGTCCAACTAACTAACTATTATGCAGCTAGTAAGATTATTTATTATTAGTAGTATATTGACACATTTTACAACTACTGACTATAAATGCCGTATTTATAGGTATATGTAGATTTCTATAACTAGCATTGACGTATGTAGTTCCGAAAAGTAATATTTAGTTATTAAAGTAGCAAATTTCATAAAAATACACTATATTATGCTAATGATAATGGTATAGATATTTTTAGATGCGCTACCCTTAATATCTGCTTCTTTGCATGTAAAGACTAAACACATCTCTCATCGGATAAAATACAGATTCCGATCACACTATATCTTATTTTATGTTTAGCCTGAATTACGAATACAGCTCCAAAGAATTCGTCTCCATCTACGTATAAAACAATGGAAAACCATGTTCTTAAATACTGTAACTCGAGCAAACAAATGAAAACCACAAAGAATAATAATTCATTACCCAGGTAAAGTTTCCCACAACCTCTTTCCATTACGTGGGTCGTAAATTTCGCTGTCATCCATTTAAAAACGTAGTCCTAGTCCAAGTTTAAATTGAAACACTTCTCTTTGTGTGTTCCGCCACATTTCCTGCAGGTACAGACTATGGGAGGTAAAAAAAATAACGGTAAACAACCACTTGATACTGGTTTTTTAAAAAGAAATCATAATATAGGATTATGTAAATTCAAAGACCTTATTTTCCCCGTTGAATTTATTTTTCATCCCGATTTAAATAAGTTCGTGGGCCGCGGTTATTTATCCGACTCCAAGGAACTGATGTAAACTTATCTTATTTGCGACAGAAAGGTAATAGATTAATAATAATTAACGGATACCACGTTTGGTTTTTAAGAAACGGAGCAATTAGACTAGAAATCCGACAGATTTTCTTATGAGAGTCACTTTCAAAATAACGTAGTTAATATTTTTTATTTTGAATTCAATGATAAGGTCATCAATGTTATTTGCGGCCAGTGTTTTGTTTCTTTTACGAAGACTGCAGTTACTTTTTTATTTCTTTTTACGATAGGTATGCTTTATTTTTGCAAGCGTGGCTTCAGTGACTGCTTATTATTTGGTGGGCTATGTATTTCTTTACCAGGTAGCAAGTAAAAAGGTTATGTGATTGACATTTTGTTCTGAAGCTATTGTGAAGGCAAGTTAGTGAGCCTTCTAAATATTACTGATATAAGGATTAATCTGATAAGATTTGCGGCCATATTTTCTTACAAATTGTCGTCGTAAACTGGTGTTATTATGTGTCGTAAAAGCTCCTGATAACGGCATTCCGCTGATAACTCGAATAAACTTAACTTTTTTATTATTCACCTCCTGGTTCGGTTCATAGATGCATAACTATTTTTTTGTACCTTGTATGTTGCTAACCGTATTTGTAGGAGGAAATATAATAATATGTACATACGTAGATATTAAACTCATGTATGTAATATTCTCAAATAACTAGACATGTTTACCTGTTATTTACACATTTCGCATAGTTAGCGATTTGTAGGTTTAATTGGTTCCAGGTAACATGAACACATTACTAAACTTCGTGTTGCTACCCAAAGCGATGGCATTTTTAATAAAGGTACAGAGTATTTTTGAGTATCTTGGAATTGGCTTCATATAAAAAGATGGGTTGTCTGTAAAGTCGGTTTACGGACGATAGTTTAACGTGACAACGTCATAACAAAATTTCTTTCCCGTAACATTACAATGAGCGTAACGGGACAATGAGTCATCCTTTTTCGTGCGTGTAGCCGGCGTTCATCGATTTATTAGACGTTTTCACGTCAAAATGCAAAATTATACTGTGGCATCAATGTACCGTTGATGACTATATCACGTCACGTCTAAGATGTGTAAAAACTATTACTTGGAATGATTTAATAGATAGCACCGAAACAATATCAATTGAACACAATATCAAAAAAAAAGTCAGCGGTGCTCGATAAATATTTACAATATACAGAGGAAGAGGTGTATTACACTTACATTCGCCAAACTATGGCTTTAGGTCCCAAATAATAACCAGAAAACTCAAAAGTAAAGTGCTATTGAGTTTCTCTGGTTATTCCGTCAAGAACCAACTGTCTAGTAGCCTGTAGATGGAATAACCAGAAAACCTCAATAACACTAAGCCAATACAATAACCAGAAAAACCTCAGACGCAGTACATGAGATCTCAGGTTATCAAACTCGAGACATTATGCATAGCAGGCGCATTCACTACCGCTGACACTCGCCACAGTGGCAGTCTATTTAATCCTTTATCAATTTCGGTTATAATTACAAGCATATTTTAAAAAAATCCATTCAAATTTAGCAATTTAATATTCGAAAGTCAATAATTAGAAGATTACGACACCTCTCTAGTATAAAGTAAGAGTCTGTTGAACAAAGCTATTTTCGTTATTGGAAAGAGTTAAAGCCATTGAAATTGAGGCAAGTTTGTTCGAATTAATTGGGTTTCAAATTGACGGCTTATCCAAATTTCGATACAATTAATAAAATATCAATCAATTTAATCTTTTATTAAAAATCTATTGACTGGTCGAATAAATTTGGGCTGAATACGTTATGGTATTGCTATGCGTAAATATTGCAGAAGTGTTTATGAATTAAGCTGAAACCTTGACATTTGAATGTGCTACTTTGTGGCCTAAATCAATGTATGGTTTTGAACATCAATCTCATGTGTTTGAATACTGCTGGCTATTATTTATAAGCTGCATATATGTACGAATTAGCTATATCCTAACGAGCGGCACAAAATCGTCTCTAAAAGACTAAATTAATCTCACGAATCAACAAAGAACTAACTCTAAGAACATTTTGGTAGATATCGTATACAAAAACTCTCAAAACGCTAAAACTATGCTTCACTTAAGCCTTATCAAGTGATTCTTAACCATTTGGAAAAGAGTGAGCTTATTACTGTCTATAAAATGAATTGTAAGCTAGTCTTGACCATTAAGAATTGGGCAGTCTCCAACCAACCTACAATAATAATTGAAGTAACCAGTTCTGTGGAATAACTCTTTAGTGCCAAAATAATTTTATTTTATAGGCTTCTGTATTATTTATGAAGCATCTTATTATCTTTACTTCATTTTTAACCAGCACTATTCCGACTTACAACATAAATACGGTCGTAACCCTGAAACCTAAAAACATATTATACGTTTATAAAATATTAGTTCCAGCCATTTTTACATATGGTGATGTAAGTATTCGTAAATCTGTCATAATATTTTTCTATTCATCGTTTATTAGTTTTTTCTGAGCTGAACGAGGTTTCCATCTATCTCTTAAATTACTTCCAGTGAATGAGTTTCCTTGAATTGAAAAGAAGTAACGAATGTTTTTCTCCTTTAACTCTTCGTATTCTGTGCCAGTATTGTTATGGGTATAATTTAGACATTATTCTAGTAAAGTTGAGGTTTGTTAGACTATATTGTTTTGATAAAAATATGTTTCATGCTATATTTATTTTTCATAATACAAAGGTAAATTTGGCCGATGGTGTAATATGTAGTTTGATATCAATATGGTACAAAAATGTATTTGACATTGTTTTGTCACATCTAGATGTTATTTATGTCACTTCATTGTTTAAATGTTTTGTTACCTTTTTCGCGACATACGCGACTATACTTTTTAAAGATTTTAACGGTAACTCATTTAGCTGACCTAAATTAAATGCATGCTTGTGTTTGGAGTGGTTTCACGCCATTATTAGTAGGATTCCAATCGATCTCGATCGCAAGGGCTACCGTTGACTAAACCTATGACGCGAGATCGTTAAAAAGAATAATCATTAAATAGCTTTAAACTGTTCAATATGTTAACTGACGCAACGTGCAAAATTTATTAAAATATGATTCCATTTAATTACCAGAAAATTTTCGCCAGTCAATAAACCCGATCGTTTGGCAATTTCACAAACAGTACACGCACGAATACCGCTACGTAATAACATAAAGCGAGATTACAATAAATGTGTATTAACATAATATTCGTATAATTCAATTCCATGACCACACTGATTGCAATAGTAGTAACAGAGCAATCTCTATGTCTATTAGAGAATAGAGAGTGCTATCGGTTGGCGCCGTCGCGTCGTAGGCCTTCAATGGAAATCTTCAGGCAGAAAAATATATTCGCTACTGCAAGATAACTGTACGTATCATGTAATAAATGAGTGAGTAGGTTGATTAATATATGACTAATGCAATACGATTTTATTATTTGTCATAGATTTTTTATTTAGATATTCTAATAGATAACACTAGATTTTGCCCGCGGCTTCGCTCGCATAAATGTAGGTTATTCTAGGTTAGATTAGTAAATTTTATGATGGTCAGCGGAGTACTTAAGGCGTGAAAGCGTAACAAACAAACTCACACACATTCGTTTTTATAGTATTAGTTAGGATTAGCACATTTTGAAGATATGCACTTAATAGCAGCATAGAGTCGGAAAATGTGTGCATATTTTATTCACAGCCATTCTAAGTCATACTCACGTATTAAAGGCCGACCTGGAGCAGCGATAGCTCAGTCGGGAGACCAACAGACTGCAATGCAGAGGGTCTCGAGTTCGAACCCACGTCGCGCACCTCTGACTTTCGGAAGTTATATGACTTTTCGAAATGATGTGCGTATTGATTGACAATTATCACCTGCTCCGTGCCTCGGAGAGCACGTTAAGCCGTCGGTCCCGGCTGCCATGAACATCTATGGCAGTCGTTATTGGGAGAGTGTCGACACAAAAGATGCCACTGGGTCGAAGTGTCGCCGGTCTGCATTGACAGCCCCCCACATAAGATAAGATAAGATAAAAGGCCGACCTGTTACTATCTACCGCACACTCGTTATACAATAAGTACCAAAACCATAGTAAACTGAAGGCGGGTTTAATACACCTTGGCGTAACCCTTAGGGGGATATAGGCGACAGACTATATCCACGAATATATTTTCTACTAGTAGGTCCTCGTAAAAACATTTCGGGGTGAATTCCAGGAAACCTCAAAGATATATTCATTTACTAGCTTTTGCCCGCGGCTTCGCTCGCGTTAATTTAGAATTTGACAATCAATTCGGGTCGTACTCTGCTTGTAATAATATAATTCAATCATGATTCGAAAGACACGTGGCGCCATCTATTATCATATGAAGGTTTTTGTTGTTTTTCTCGGGAAAAGTAATTTATTTCGGGATGAAAGGTAGCTTATGTCCGTTTCTGTACACCTGACAACGTATATGCAAAATTTCAGGATGATCGGTTCAGTGGTTTAGGCGTGAAAAGGTAACAAACAAACAAACAATCAAACTCATTTTCGCTTTTATAATATTAGTTAGGATATACACCGCTGTCTACCTTTTCGTAAATATAATGCGTGAGTCTATGTGTGATCTTTTTGTTTCTTTTTCTTTAAATACATCTTCCGCACTAGGAATAAATCCTATGTCGCGGAGGACTTTAGTAACATTCAAACAACGGACATGAAGAACACTCAGACTCGAAACAACCATTTGTGGATCACACAAAGTTCCGAACCTACAAGTAGTAGAACCTAGTAGAGCCTCGCTGGTTTCAGCATGAATGGGCCGGCTCGACCGGGGAAAGACTACACTCTCACAGAATATCGACGTGAAATAGCAGTATTTCTACTGTTGTGTTTCGTTCGGTAAGTGAGAGTACCGGAGGCCCAATCACCCCCTTACCGCTCCTTCTCCTTCCCACTTCCTTTCCTAAAGGGTCGGCAACGCGCTAGTGATGTCTCTAACGTCGCAGGCGTCCATAGGCTAGGGTGACCACTTACCATCAGGTGGGCCGTATGCTTGTTAGCCACCATAGTAACACAAAAAAAAAAATTTAAAAAAAATACTTGATGCAGTGGCAGTGGCGAGGCGACTACTAAAACCACTTCGCAATCCGTGCAATCAATCTGATGTTAGGTACACTATTTAAATTTCTTATTAGATAATCTACGCAAATAAAAAATTAAGGCAGAATTTGGAGACTGCCGATAGAAGTGAAAACTTTAATCCTTGATCATAAACACTTCTTCAGAAATAAAAAAAAAAGGGGTGGGTCGGATTCCTGATACTCTCTTAGGGGTTTTTGAGGTAGTCAAAATTTCGTTATTTTTTGCGTAGGACGCACCATTTCTGAGATATTGTTAATATTATAAAATAATTCAAATATGGAAAGTGTGGAAGCGTGACAATGACGAAGCGTGACGATGACGCGAGTTATATGATTTTTGTTCACCCAAGAAGTGCTCAACGCGCCTAAAAAAGTTTTCACTTCAATAAGAGATAATTAAGTATTTAATACGCATATAGCTTCGAAGTCAGAGATGCGCGCCTTGGGTTCGAACTCGAGACCTATGCGTGGCAGTCCAAATTTCCGATTAGGCTATCGCTATAATTAGACTTTAATTATAAAAGCATTGTTTAGAGCCTGTATCGTACCTTGAAAGGATCGCCAGGGCTGTATTATAAATACTTTATGCCAGCTATGTTTTTAAATCTCAAATAATAATGGGTAGGCTACATATCCAAATGCCAAATCCCGTATTAAATACCTTTGAACTTTATTTGTTCGTGGGTACCTCCTATAAATATTAATTATTTTCGATATATGGAATAATATTAAAACACGTAGTACTGCAGGATATTAGACTGGCTCATTGGCGAAGCGGTAGTGAATTTGATAGGTGCACATGATGAGGTATTGGGCTCAATGTCAAGTCGAAAAAACATTATTGAGTTTTTTGTGAGAGAATTCTTACTAGCAAAACGGAGTCTGGAACTTTACCAGGTAGACAGAAATAGATGGATCTTTGGATATAGAAGCGTCTTTCTGCCAAAATAATATCTTTTTTCTGGATAAAAGTTCGCTATGTACTTTTCTGTACCCCCTGAAAATATGTACGCAAAATTTCTTGATAGTCTGTCGAGGAGTTAAGGCACGAAAGCGTAACAAACAAACAAACTAACATTCACATTTATAATAATACTTAGGATGTTGTTTATCCACGCGAACAGTATAAAGTTGTTCAAATTCTTTTGTTGAATTGGTAACTATCCTAGAATTATAAGTGAGTTCTTAATCTCTTACTCAAACGAACTAAAACATTTAAGTACCTACATCAAATATAGATGAGTACTTTCAAAGGTCGCAAACCCTGTTGCTTTAGTGTAGACAAGGCGCCAAAAACGATCCGAAGCTTAAATAAAACAACTGAGTCTGACGGGTTAATTATGAGTTTTATTTATTTTTTAACACGCGGTGTAATCGCGGCCTCATAAGCTATTCAAACTTTGACCTTCACTATAACTTATTTAATGAGAAAAGTTTTATTTGATAGGTATACCACAACTTCACTTAAGTGTTACTTTTGAACTACCTATACTAGACTTTAAAATGAGATGTGTTTTTTAAATTCACCTTTTTGGAGTTTTTTTGTAGGCATATCTTTAAACGCGTATATCCTAAAAAAAGCAGCAAACTGCTAAATTAGAAGGCTTTGGTAGGCCATAGCGTTCTGATTTAGCACTTTGTACGCCTATGCGATAATCGTAATTTTAACGGACTGCACAATTAAATATAGTAGCGGATAATTGGTCCCCTCACCGCAGTCACTAGATCAGTTGGATGTTATGCGTTCAATTCCCACACACGATAATTATTTCATTATATTTCATATGTAATTATTTCTGTATCCACAAATCATTATTGATTGTACGTTTGTAAAGTTCCCTGCAACTCGGCCTGAACCTTAATTACTTAAAGAAATATCCTATGATTTTAAAATTCATATATAGATTTAGAAATGGATATTCATTAACACATCTGCGCTACTGGCAAGCTCACTGTATAAAACCAAAGTAAACTTGTCTTTGACGTCACAAAATAACCATTCATAAATCCTCAAGGCAATGGTTCTCCAATATCTTTGAAATACCACCTACATCCCTTTAGTCCCCTCTGTCATTAAGTACTACGCGTAGGAATTTATCAGCATGTGGGTCGGTTTCTCTCGTGTTATTCTCATTAAGCGTGCCTGGCTTCCAATATTCCTTCGACAAGTGCGATGTAAGTACGGATAAATACTTCGGAGTCAGGGCTATCGGCCTGGAATTGATTTAGGGGCAAACCTAACGTGTTTTAGGAATCACGCTTTACGTATTAGGGAAAATGAAACTCAAGAATCTATTGAGATCAATTTGTGTATTCTGTTAAAGGAGACTGACCATTTATATATGGAAGTTGGTCTAAGTGCTGCCCAACACTGACACATATTGCATTATGTTCCTTAGACTAATATTAGTCTATAACCCAAAGCACATCAAAATCTATCCGAGGAGTATTTAGAAAAATAATATTTTTGTACGGATTTTTAACTGAACAAAAATCATAATTAACTGCTTATGGGACGGCAAACCGACACGATCGGGGAGAGGTAAGGCGCAGGACCCACTGCTTAACGTGACTTCCGAAGCACGGGGCTGAAACACCGCCTACTCTTTGACTCTGGGCTGTTATTGGGAATTAGAAAACCTAATTACACTTTTTGGCCCGATCCGGGATTGGAATGCACGGCAGTCGTACTTAGTACCGCTGCGCCACCGAAGCCTGCGCTAGCTTTTTATCATTGTCGTCGAGAATAATTCTGTCGAAAAATAAAGCAGAGCGCCTGA
The DNA here is from genome assembly GCA_963564715.1 of Catocala sponsa. Taxonomy (NCBI): domain Eukaryota; kingdom Metazoa; phylum Arthropoda; class Insecta; order Lepidoptera; family Erebidae; genus Catocala; species Catocala sponsa. Next base: position 8,585,266 of record OY751337.1, read on the forward strand.
CAACGTCTTGGTGCCTAGCCTACCCTAAATACCAAACTATGCACATAACGTAGACACAGCTGCCAGTTGTTCTTTGTCCATTAAAAGAAGAGCAGCTATAGTGTTTGATGCAATCTAGTCCATGATTATTCTCGAAACTATAGCTATGGTAGATTTTAGGGAACGTGTATCTACTCTTTATGTGGGATTGTACAAGTTGGACATTATTAGAAAGCATCGAAAAATCTGAGAGGTCAAAGCTGGCTGTTATATTTTTGTATAATGAATAACCCAGTGATGCGTATATGTTCGCTGTAATAGCTTGGCGCCAGTTTGATTTGGTAGGTTCCTACAGCAAATAGGGTCCTTCGGTGTTAACACAGGAAATGCAGCAACATTATCCTCCACTACTGAAACCTTTTCGAAGCTGGCTCGACTTCGGTATAGCCCTTTTTGATCTACATAATCTGCTAAGTGATTGGCAACATTCAGCCACTCCCTGGCTGTGTTAATGAATTCGAGGGCAAGAGGGCTATCTATAATATCAACGTGGAAGGTATTTGTTAGAGCTGCAGCGATTCTGAGGTATGTAAAAACGTGGTTCGTGGCATAATTAAAGATTTGCCAGAAGAAATGCCGAGTGGTTTAGAAATTTGAAACAGAAAAGCGCACAGTACACAACGGTTCACGTCGCGAGTGATGTTAGACTGCGCGAAGTGCGATGCAAAACAGGATGCGTGCGCAACGTAGGTATAGACGAGCAACACGTGCGCGAAAGAGACAGCCCATATCCCATCTGCATGCAAACAATTTTTTTGTATGTAAATGTTTTAAAAAACAGAAAATCTATACTTATAATAAAACTGTAGAGAGGTCAATTCTGTACATTGAATATATATTCAAAATTAATATTGGAGGATGAATGGTGATCGATACTGATGACAAAAATGCAATCAGTAAATTTTTTGTCTGTCTGTCTGTCTGTCTGTATGTGCACGCATGGGTCAAAAACTACTGAAGAGATTTTAGCCAAACTTGGTACGATTGTAGTCCATACTCCTGGGCAGGTTATAGGCTATATAACATAACGCTAAGACACATATGAGCTGAGCAGTGACGATAAATTTGAAGCAAGTCGGACGAAAATGCGCTTTCGAGCTCTTATCCTCGCATACGTTGATCATACACCAAAAGTATGTATTACAAAGATGATGGTCTTCAAAAGATCTACAAAAAAGTCCTGAATAGTATATATCTATCTTTTATAAATTAGCCATAATAACGTGTTTAATCGTTAGGCATTTCTTCAAAGTGTATTAAAATACATAAATATATTGTATTTCACATAGATATATCTTTATCAAACTCCCATATTCAAAAGTACACTTTAATATTTATATTATAAAAAAAATATAGGAATCGGTTTATAAACACACAAGATATAGATGAAATAAAACTTCCAAATCTCGCCGCGCCAGTATGGGTACTGCTATACGGTTGATTTTTGTTTAACGCGCGAAACGGCCATCCGCTGCATTTATAAGGCGGGGGCGCTCACGCGCCGACTTCACTCACATTTTGTTTGTTTGGTTGAACGCGGTAATCTAAGGAACTACGGGTAAGAATTAGAAAAATATTTCAGTGTTGGATAGCCCTTTTATAGAGGAAGGCTATAGGCTATATAACATCACGCTACGACCAATAGGAGCGGAGCATAAATGAAAAATATTGCAAAAACTAGGAAAATTCTCTTATGTGAAGCAGACGAAGTTGCGCGGGTCAGCTAGTAATATAATAAAAACTTAAAAATAGGACTTGTAACTTCTCGGTAACCCCAGGAGCGAATAGTTTTTTGTTTATCTATTTAGTTCCTTTTACTTTAAGGGGAAAAATAAAAGTATTCCCATTTCTGGGCAACACGTGAGCCAGACCCGGTCAGTCTCCTTTTATTTGAAATGTTATTGTCATTTTGTCAATTGACAAAGAACATGTTAATTAAAGTATTAAAATAGAATGATGGTTTATGGTTTGGTTATTTTTTAACGAGCCATAGTAGCCTACACACAAGCAATTATTTACGAAAATAAAACACAGAATTGGAATTTGTTATTAAAAAATATAGACGAAATAGTGATTTTCTTTACACAAAGCAGCTACTTCACTTTTAAACCCTATTATAATAATAAATAGATAACAAAATATAGTAAACCGAGTCCAAAATTATCAAAGTCAACTTATAACTACAATGACGTTAATATTTCTATCACTATACTTAGTAAGTTTATATAGAAAGAATAAAATTGGCAAACATTTTAATAAAAATATTTGTCGTTTAAACGTATAACAACATTAGTTAGGCCGTTTTATCTTAAATACTTTGGTGTATCATTAGGCATACGCGTTTGTGGTTAGAATCGTACCTATATATACATATATGAGCCTCTTTGATCTTAAAAGCCGAATTGTCAAACATAAAATTATTTATGATGCTTTTTAAAAACTCGTCCGTAATTGCTTTCGAAACCAATTTAGTATAGACGTTGTTTATTAAATTGTGGCTGGAGAAAAATATATCGGGTGCATCGTTTGTTTATTTTTTATTGAGTTAATAAAAACGTGGAGTGTTGCCAGAAACAGTATAAAAGGCATTTTGCAGCGTTGGCAACGTTTACACGATAATCTTGGTGTTACGAACGTTGCTTGACATAGCTTATGGGTGCCCTGAACCTGTAAATCTTTGTTTGCCAGACATAATTGAAAAACCTATTTTGCCTGGCCGCCGGTGTCCCACTGCTACTCAATGAGTTGAGCAACAGTAAGCACTTACTTTTAAGGTATTTACATATGTGCGTGTGCTAGCCTTAGTAGTATGTGAAAAGCTAGCTCCTATTGGTGACTTCTAGTGCCTTCGGTAATTTAAGTCCCCTAGTGTTCAGAGTATTTTTTCAAATATTATTAAGAATAGAAGACTGCAACGATGGCGTAGTGGTTAAAGTGTTCGCCACGCTATTGTCACTGTAATGAGTCTTGGGTTCGATTTGCATACGGGACAAACATTCGTGTCCTCAAATAGTTGTTCCAAGTTTCGGTGTTCTTTGTGTCCGTTATTTTTATTTTTTAAGACAATCTATACATATAATAAAATCGTAGGAAAGTCAAACTGTACATTGAATATTTTTTTAAAGAATACTTGGGGCGTGATCTACAATCAATATCGAAGCCAAAAATATAGTTTTTAGAATTTTTGTCTGTTTATCTGTATGTATGTCCGGGCTAAACTTAAAAAAGTACTGCATGGATTTACTTCAAATTTTGCATGAATATTACTAACAGGTCGGGTCAACATATAGGCTACATACTATCACGCTATCACCTACGGGGGAGGAGCTGTGTATCTTTATTTTTCTTACGCATTCTGTGACAGCGTGTAATCTAACGACGCATATTTAAATGTTGTTTTTGAGTAAGCCATGCTATTATCTAGCTTTACACTATAAAAACTACGCCATTTAAGTAACTTGGGAAGAGAAATATAGTTGGGTTCCGCGGCGACAAACACTTTTTAGTTAAAATCTACGCGGACGAAGTCGCAGGTGACAGCTAGTATACAATATAACTCACTCTATATCGCGGTGGACTACAAACAATCAAACAATCGAAAAATTCACACTATTGAATGTCTGTATAGTTGTTAACGATATACGATTTTTTCTAGTGCATAACCTGACTTAAAAAATATTAAGAATAAGTAAGTTAATAGCGGTTTGCATGAGAATATGATTGTTATTATTAATAAATACTTTATCTTCATTTTTCTTTTCTATTTTGATTAACCGATTTACGATTGGCATGCCTACTCGTCTTCACAGGAATGTGACTTGAAATTCTACGAACCGCTATGATTTGCAATGCGACTAATACTCGGTATCGCTTGAAAGCATTACAAGTGTATAATGTCTACTTAATGATATTGATGTATTTCAAGTAACGTCTCAGTTATAACGATATGCCATTGGTAGTAGATAGTCGATCGAATCATACGTTTAACATAGGTACAATTAATGTAAAGTATTATGAATGTTTGCTCACTTATAATCCTAACTAATAGATATTATAAATGTTTATGTGAGTTTGTTTGTTACGCTTTCACGCCTTAACTATTCGACCGATCATCATGTTACTTCGCATACACATGTATGCGAAGATATCCTTGTACATATGACATGTAAGGATGTCCTTTTCTAAAAGTACATCCTTACATCCAGAAAAAGTACTATTCTCGAACAAAGCCGCGGCCAAAAGCTAGTACATAATAAGAACCATATCTTTTACAAAAGTACATAATTGAAAAAGACAATCGAAAACGTCGAGTTTTAAAATCACTACTGGCGTGATCACTATTTACTACGCGATCGTATTCGTTGGCATAAGCTAGTAATAAGTAAATACATAAAATCACACTTAGTCTTCTACCACTAAGCATCCAAATTGTTAGACGCTGTATTATAAAATTGTTTACTGTATAACTCTTCTTACAGTCTTATGTTTAAATACCTCAATATTTAGTACATGTAGTTTAACCGCAGTGAAATTCATTAACAGGGTTTAAATAATATAGCACTTGTGCATATCTCTAATACAATATTAGAACGTGCGATACGTTAGACAATAACCTGAATTACCTAAAATGGTGTTAGAATTAAAAATATAATGAATTTTAAATCGAGATAGTTGAGCTTGTTTAAATTTGCATAATCTAATTAGTAAAACGATGTACCTAAATATGTTTAAAGTATTTGTAAATTAGACAATTAAATTTCAATTTCTATAATGTCTATAAACCCCCCCTGCTGTACAAACATTGAATTCAAGAACGCAATTTGCTCATCTTTTTTCTCATTAGAAGAAAAACGATCTCAAACAAGATTAAAATGTCAGAGCATGTTACGAATCTTGTTAGCAAACTTTGACGAAATTTCACAAAGTTTCTGAATAAGAATTCAATAAATGCAATTCTGTGCGTTTGTAACTTAGACGAAGTATTATCATACTTTCAATCAGTTCCTATTATTTCAGCTTCAAACGTACGACTACTTTTCAAAGGTCGTTTGTAAAATTCCAATGTACTTACACAGTTCAAAATTGATTTACGTCTGTAATCAGTTACTTTCCAGTCTCAAATATTTGTAGGAAACTTTTTAATAAACAACTTTTCTTTTAGATGGTAACTTAATATTTTTATTTCGTTGACAGTAAACTGAGTTTTCGTTTAGGAGATTTTAGTACGATATTTTTAATGTATAGATAATAGGGATAAATAAGGATGTCTTAGCATACCAAACATTATATAATACGTAACGTGTATTAACGCGATCATGCATAATGTTTACCTTTTTTATGCTTGACGTTTCGACCAGGTTACATTGGCCGTAGTCACAGCTTGTGACCACGGCCAATTACGTATTATATATATATATATATATATATATCATGCAACGCGAAAGTTTAAAAGTTATTATACCAGACATACTTAATAAAAAATCTATTGTGTGTGGCCACCGGTGTGCCGCTGCGACTCAATAGGTATACATGGTAAAGAAAATACAGGCTATAATAATAACATTCTATCATATACACACAACACCATCTAGCCCAAACTAAGCAGAGCTTGTACGATGGGTACTAGACAATGGATAAACATACATATAGGTATACATACTTTAATAATATTATACATAGAAACACCCAGACCAAGACAAACATCCATTTTCATGCACATAAATGTTTGACTTGTGCGGCAATCGCACTCACGACCTCAGGCGTGGCAGTTGGTTACACTAACCACCACGCCATCGAGGCCTGTCAAATGCTAGGCTATGGTTGATCAGACATGACCGCAGCCTATGGAATGTAGTAATATCGCATCCATAGTGATTCTGGATAATCAGATGGATGATTGCTATCTTATTACATACAAAGTCTCATGCTTATATCTGCGGATAGATAGACAGGAATTTGCTAGTTTTTTTAAAGCCCACGTTATAGGAATATGCGTTGTACACGACAATCATTATTGACGTTAAAAGGACATACTTCTAGATAACGTACTCATCAAAAGTTAATATAATAATCGTATAACACTTTACCTGATCCTAACACTGGTTTAGTCCTTTTAACGTATAATTTTAAGACGCTTTCTTCTAGATGTTGTATTTATTTCTTACTATTTCTGAACGCAACTTTGCCCTGGTTAAAAATATGAGAATCCGTACCGTGTTTGAAGTATATTTGTTATTAAAATTGCATTAAATTTGATCTCAATATGAAGTTACGTGTTAATCTAGGAAATTATCAATATGTGCACCAATTTTCGTCCAAATTCCATCTACGTTTTACGCAACAACTATCAAACATTTGAAAAAGTTTCGCATTCATAATTTATTCTTCATTTCCATCTTTATATCTAATCAACTCGTTTATTTCCCAAAACTTGGTGCAAAACCATTAAGTCTGATTAATGGCCTGTGCCAGCGATAACCGCCACTTGTTTAAGTATCAGCGAAATGATTGACACGCCAACAATGGAATGGTTTGTTCATTTAAAGCTGTAATGAGATCATATTTTATCTGGTCCAGATCCTGCCGGTAATGAAGTGGACATTAATGTTGGTATTAAGAGTTTTGTTTGTGTCCATGATAATGCTGTTTTATTTGTTTGTGGGTTGGCGTAAGAGTAAGTGAAAGCGATATTCGCTGCGTTGTTTTAGGATTTGTGATAAGTTGCACGATTGTAAAATAATATACTTTGCTTTTTAACGGCTTCTGCATTATGACTTCTGTGTCGCGGAGGATTAGAGAAACATTCAAACAACGGTCACAAAAAACATATGGATTCTGAACAACTTTTCTTTGATCACACAATGTTTTAGTCCGTTTGGGATTCAAAACTACAACATTCGGAGCAGTGACTGTAGCGAGGCGACTACTTAAACCGCTACGGCATCCATGCAGTTTATTTAATGTTTATGTAGTTAGTAGTCAGATAAATAATATCCCACTCCTCTTTTTTTTCTTTTTTTTTTTTATTTTGCTCGTCAAAATGACCACACTCCACCTGATGGTAAGCAGTCGTGTGGTCTAAGAGCAGTGGCCTCCACATCGCCCCCACAGTAGCCGAGCCGATGTTGAGGTCTCTACTTTGACGGCCTGAGAAGATGCTTTTTGACGCCCCGCTTAAAGAACCCAGGATTGAAGGAAGAAGGAAACACGTGCCTTGGCAGAGAATTCCATGCCTTGGTCGTTCGGCAGAGATATGAAGAATCTCCTCTTTTAAGAATATAGTATTATATACCTATCACAGTCGCCATTTTTGAAGTATCATATCCTTATACCACCATATAACAATATGAAGCCGGTGTAACAGTAATAACATTTTTACTGCATTTCGCTCGATGACTAATAGTATCAAGGACTCACGTACCTAGCTCTCCCAATCTTTTCCTTTCATCGCATCTATAAATTCTTGTCCTCAGAGTCGGCAACGCTTGAGTGATACCTCGGGTATTGCGAACGATTATAGGCCACGAAAACCGCTTACATACTTTTCAAAAGGGTGATAACAGAACTGTTCATCACACTAGTGTGACGAGATCTTTCCTTATATGTATTTCTTGCGTAGAACTGCTGGTGTTTTACATATTGTGACTAAATGTGAAAAACTCTACTTGCTAGTTTAGAAAAATATATAGGTAAATGAAACTTATTTGTGCCTTACAAACAGGCATCATTTGTTCGCAAATTAGGTTTGCACAAAATGAGTTATTATTATTCTACGGAAATTGCGTAAATTGCGCGCGGTCCACGCATCGATGCACAACCGCATAACACACTCATTCACATCCCACTAAACCGTGCAGTTTCCGTCCGAGAATGGCTTCATTCCATCACTCCCCTACGTCATTATAGCTATGCAGGCCACAACGTGACCTCTGCTGTCTTATTCCAATATATATATACTTGATTATATTGCATAAATCTCCGTTCCTTCACGAAGATGAGTGGCGCGACAGTGGTTTGTCGTTGGTATTGCTACGTTCGCCCAATTGTCGTCTGAAAACCGTTTTGAAATACTTAAAAAACAACTTCCGCACAAGATATAATTCCAAAGTAATAAACAGACCAAGGACAACAAGAACTCAAAACACTTAAAACAAGTAATAAGTAAATATATGTATAATTTTTTGTCCCGTGTTTTATTTATTTATTTATTAAGGTGTTCATATCGAACGCGCGACGCAGTGGCACTCAAACCACAACGCCATCTGCGCAGTCCAAATTCCTTTTTAAGCTCGTCATATTATACACATCTTGCCTGGTGCTGTACAGTTATTATAGCCTACTAGCTTTTGCGCGCGGCTCCGCCCGCGTGGTTTTTACATCAATAGAAAGTAACCTATGTCCTTACTCAGGTTGTAAACTATATCTGTACCAAATTTCATCTAAACCGCTTTAGTGGTTTAGCCGTAAAAAGGTAACAGACAGACAGAGTTACTTTTGAATTTAAGTCGGCCTCGATGGCGTAGTGGTTAGCGTAACCGACTGCCACGCCTGAGGTCGCGGGTTCGATTCCCGCACAAGTCTAACATTTGTGTGCATGAACATGGCTGTTTGTCTTGGTCTGGGTGTTTCTATGTATAATATTACAAAAAAAAAAGTATATAAGTATGTTTATCCATTGTCTAGTACCCATAGTACAAGCTCTGCTTAGTTTGGGCTAGATGGTGTTGTGTATATGTGGTAGAATATTATTATTATTTTCTTTCTCTTTCACGGGTATATTCCTAATACGTTAGGAAAATACCCGGCCCTTTGGGAGGCTTACACGGAGACATGGGTCCAACGTGAAGAGGCCCTTCGAGAGTTTTAATCAAATGTGGGATGGAACACCTACAGCGGCACTAGCCGCAGCAGGCGTAGGATTATTGCTACGTATGGATTCTAATATATGGGCTATGGGTATGGGTGTTTGATGGACTGGTATATTAGTAATTAATGCCATCGATCTGCTTACTGCCGTTCCCTTATTTCTCACGTTCTAGAAATCCTACCACCAGAAACGCAACATTTATCTGCCCATTAATTGTCCTGCCTCATATATCGTTGTTCAATAATGACTATTGAATATTATATCTACATATATCTTTAAAACTCATTGCGAACAGAACTAACTTTATTAACGTAATATTACTTTTATTCTCTGCTTTATTCTAACATAATACTAATTTGAATGTTATTAAAAAAAGCCATTCTATAAAAGTTTACATCTCGCAATCAAATATAACTTTAACTATAACTCAATTATAACTATAGTAATAATTGAGTTCTATAATGAGATATGAAGAACAACACTGCTGTTCAATTTCAATAAAAAAGTAATTAACAAACTCCATCTGCCGATCAGCCTAAGAAGATTAAGTCACGAACAATAACCAATAGAGAGCACATTGAAACCATTCGCAACTAGGTTACAGCACAATACAAATGCTTGTCATTCATAGCCCCATTATCTTTGATAATTATCTTTTCTTTTACGTGTATTCCTGTCATAATATCCCAGTAGGTTCCAATATACAATGAACCTTCCAACAAAGGTTCATCTCGTATTGTGAACAATAACTTCCAATTACTTGTTTGCATGAAAAATAGGGGGGCTGCGTAAGTAAGTATTCTATTGTACCATACACGGTATTTTTAGAATGCGGTATTTTCATCAAGAATAGGTACTTTGTTAACAACTGAACAATACGGGGAAGACGACGAAAGATATTCAATCAATGTAAAATATATACATAGCTTGTTCGATAAATAGAAATATTCTTGATAGCTTGTTTGACTTTTGTAAGTGGAAAAGGCTGCCATTTACAATTTTTGGGGACGATACGAATAAGCCGGCACACCGTCAGGGGAGAGCGGTACCGCCTTCTTAGAAGTTTTTGTGATATTCGGGTTTTGTGAGTGATAGGCTGGAGTAACCAATTACCACCAGATTGGCTGTTTCTTTGTTTGTCAAATTTGCGTCATTTAGTATGATTTATTGGTTATTATGATTAAAATATGGATTGCCCGCTTAAACCTATAGACAGCACAGAACTCTCACTTTACTAAATATTATCAAACTCAAACTCATTTATTGCGAAAATGGGTAATTCAGATAACATACAAATAAATTGGATCATACCTAAATAACCTTGCTGTTGTTGTATTCCTACAGTTAGTAGGCTTTCCAAACCTCTTCTAGGCACTGTATTGGTAGAAGTAGTGTCAATGACCTTTGTTTAATGACGTGTCCTGCATTATACATGAATTTTATGCCTGAAATTATCTATAATCTCAGCTCCATTGCAGTTCAATTAAAGCAATAAAATTGAGCATACAAACTCCTCAGATTTCATAATGAATCACCTTTTATTTTTAAAATGTTAAAAGATGATGACCAAGACGATTTTAGGGTCCACTTCTAATACCAAAATAACCGTTTAGCAATCATAATAGGCAATCATCTCTATATACAGACAGACCCTTTGATTTTATATATATTTAGATTTATCAATCAAACATCAAAATCACTAAATATAATTTGTCTACAATACAAGGCTTTATAAACCAATATTATTTAGTACAATAGGTCATCTCCTAATTGGCCATCAGTCTAACGTATATTAGCTGGGAATCACCTAATTACACCTGTTGAACGGTTGAGAGCCTTTCATTGTACGCAGTTGTAACCACCTAAGCGGACATACCTAGATATAACCCTATTTGTGATTGACATATAGGAATGCTCATCAATGTTTATTGTGGTTACTAGAGTTTGCCTGCAGCTTCTTCCGTGTGAATGCCGAGATAAAATCGTAGTAAGTATCTTATGTGTTAAACCAGGACATGATCTATCTGTATGCTAAGTTTCATCCAAATCTGTTTAGTGGTTTACGTGTGAAAATTATTCAAATATCTTCGCAAACAGTAACATCCTAACTAATATTATGAATACGAATGTGAGTTTGTTTGTTTATGTTTTAAAGCCTTTACTACTCGAGTGATCATCATTAAATTTCGTACATGTTTTCAAAGGTACAAAAAAGGGGTAGCCTTTCATCCAGGCAAAAATAGTGTTCCCTAGGAATATAAACTTATTCATAAAGTCTACATTAACGCGAGCGAAGCCGTGGGCTAAATCTAGTAAATAATGTAGGTAGGAGTGACCAGACACCATATTTTTTGTTTTATGTCTTAAACAATATTATTATTATGATTTAAGAAGTAGCACGGCAGTCTGTAGGTACCTCGTATTGATCAATCAGTCAGGGTATGTACATTATGTTATAAAATTACATACATACAGCACCATATCAAGAACCTAGAAACGAATAAAATCCTTATGCAATACACGAGTATTTTATCCATTTCCAGACAGCCAAATAATTCCGAATTTTGCACACGCGTTCGGAAACAATGACAACACAATAATTAAAAAATCCTTTGATAACAAAACGTGAAAGAGAATAAATTAGTATATATACATATATATATATTTAAGCCACGTAAATATAACTACAAAAAAAAAGGCATTTTGTCCAAAATAAGTAAAAAGAATTTCAACCTTTATTTACCGTGAAATAGGATGAAATGCTTTCTAATAATATTTTTATGGGTCTAAAACTAACAAAAAAAAGAAATTGGCAACATATGTAAGCGAACACACCGTTTTCCGTTAAGTTATTTAACATTTTATGAAACTTCATTTTTACAAACATGAACACATTCTTACTTTACTTAAATTTTCTGGTTGCAACTGTATTAAAAAAAAAGTGTCTACCTTAAGCGTTTCAATTTGCCGATGGTTAAACTATTATAAACTAAATAACTGGTATTTTCTCTAACCAATATAATATATAGGTCAGAGTACCCCTGTGTCGCTTGACCGATCGTCGACTGAAATCGCACTGACTTTACAAATGTTAATCTTGAAATATGCTGACGTCCAATCTAGCTTCTCAACAGTATCGAGAGACGGTAAAATAGATGAACTTATTTTTCATATAGTTCAATAACTTAAAGTGGAAAATGTGACCTCATTAAGTCCAATATCAAGGATGTGTATGATTTAGTTTTCATTTTATCTATTAAAGCAGAATAATGACTATAAATAGTGCTATCTAAACCGCCATCACGTTTCCGTTTTCAGAGAACCCATTTCTAAAGGTAGAGCTTAATTATAAAGCCGCTATTCCGAGTATTTGTGATTTGATTTAGTTCTAATGTGTTTATTTAACGGTCATTAACGAGATGTTTAGCATTTTATTAATTTATTTTCTTATTTTGTTTATTATTCTGTGTTTATTGTCTTTTTCTATTTTTATGCCCGATTGTGGGCGTTCGCGTATTTAGCGTTAGCGAAGGTTGGGCCCCTAACCGCGGTGGTTCACTAGAAAAATTTAGTTGAGTCCTAGAATTTTGAGTTGAAACTTGGGGTAGCCATCAGACTATTCTAGGGTGGGACTATCTGGATTATCTTTATCAACGCAATTGTTTGTGGCAGGCGAGCCACTTCTAACTTGTTGAGTTGTGACCACCGATTGATGTTTTTACCATTGTAGAAGCAATATCAAGGCAATACAGTCTACAATAAATAACATAGGTACGTTATAGTATAGATGTTAATATCACCGAGCAAAGACTGTCGTCTTGACGGCTTTATATGTTCACCGACCAATGGCGAATAATGAGTACTCAATAGTTACCTATTTACGTAAATGATGGTTAATATTCTTGACCCGCGGGTTGACCACAACTAGCAGTGGCGTCACTGCGTCACGGACCTTACTCTATCAGATATTCATTTTAAACTATAGTTCACAACGCCAAATTCCAGCTCCAGGACAACGAGATCATAGACTTGCAGATGTTGAAACATAAATAATGCATGTGAATTTATCAGTCTGCTTTAGTGTTTGTGTGACAACTATCTAGAAGGGAAAGCCATCATTTCTACGTGCACATAAACCGTTTTTCTAATATAAATTAGCGTATTGTGAACTCAGCAAAAATATTCCTGTTCATCACCAAAGCAATACATGTGGATGTTTGGCTTAGATCTTCTGTAAAGTTAGTACCTTCTTTCTTCTTCCTTTCTTTCGTATTACCCTCGCCCGTTGCCAACCTAAGGAACATAAGTTTAAGATGGGATGAAAAGAAAGGAATTATATAAGCCTGCGGTATTCTTACTTAACGGAATTTTGCCCGGTAGGTAAGAGTGCTGTAGAAATACAACAATGATATTACTTTTACTTTGGTTTCCTATAAGAGAATGTTATATCCAGATGACGTAGTATTCTCTTATATCTCTCAAGCCAGATCATTCGTTCATAAACGGCAACAGAGTGTGTGCCCTCTTATAGCACACTTTCATTCATTTTTTGTGAAAAGAAAACTCTCATTCTAGTTCCTGTGACGCAGGAGAGATTTTAAACATACGAACAACTGATACAAACATCCTAGACTCGGAACAACTATGTATTTGTTAATCACACAATATTTTGGCTCGTGAATATACAACTTCTAGTGTTATAGTAGTGGCGACGCAACCACTTATTTACTACGCCATTTGTGCGGTCAAAAAATTGCAGTTCAGTTCGCTTCAGTTATGTAAAGATATGCTCTCACTAATTGCCATGCACGACAAATAATTTCCTTCACATCCCCGTCGAGTCAGTTCTTTTGAGAAAAACAATCTACAATCATTAGCGTCCTTTCATCGGACATAGAGCGACTTATCAGGGGCTAGCATAAATTAAGATTCATCTCATGCAAGACCAGCGTCCGGAAACATAAAAACTAAATTACAGAAGCTCAAACATTACTATTGGTGTTCCGTTGACCTTACGTCTTTACAGCTGCCGACGTTTTTTATGAAGAAATCAGTTATTTAGCACTTAGGACGTAGAAATAAATAAATTGCTAGATCTTAGAAGCAACAGTTCAAAGTTAATTTGGATAAATGTTTGTGTAAGTGCTCTTAGGAGCGTGATTAGGCGTAAAATCTTCACAGATTTGTTGAGTTTTATTATCGTATTCGATATTAAATTAGCCAATTTTTCCTTGAGTAATAAAATGATGATCAACATGAAATGTCAGTCTTTTTGTAACCTTATATTTTTTTAAATTGGTGCTCGGTGTAACGTGACCAGTATTTTTGTATGCTTATTGCTTATTTTATTTTGAAATTACCTGTTAAAAAACAGTACTTTGGTTATCCAATGTATAAGCAATAGCGAAAATAAATAAATTATAAATTAGCGATTAGATTTTAATTGCATAGGATGCTCTCACCAATTAAAATATCTTTTAAAAAGGAACTTAGAAAAATCTAATCAAAGCTCTTTCTATTTCAAACAACGAGCACTCGTATCACATCGAACGAGTTAACACTAAAATGTCGATTGTTTTCCGTCTATAATTAACTTTATTGAATGAAACCCACGTTTCGTTCGTACACCGCTCACTACAGTTCTATTTGTGCAGCTTTATGATACAGGATATTACATAATCGAAATGGATTGTAAAATGTATTTAGTTTTGAGCGGGAAAAAAAATTTTGCCACCAGCGGTTTGGTAATTGAATAAAAGCTGTGTTCGTTTTATTTGTATTAATATAAACATCATGTACAATAAAATCGAAATGTATTTTTTTATATTTGGCTTTAGCATTTTTTTGTGTTTAGTCTACCATATACCCATACATATACCACCATAGGTATACTCACAAAAAGTTGGTATTTATAATTATTTCAATTAAATATATCATATAGTCCAGTAGTCCTCAATTAGAATTACCTCACTATCTTGTAAAAAAAAAAGAGTTCAAATGTCCTTATGTTTTTACGTTTAGTTTCGCAATTCGAGCCGCTGCTGCCATTTTATTCAACTAAATATTAGTTTGCCTGTATATTACCGTGTCATAAAGTAGCCACGCGTATCGCTTCAAACAACCTGGTTTACCGTGGGGGAACACGTGCCACTGATTGGGAAACACTGATACTTTATACGTATAGCCGAAATTTGGCTAGCTAAACATGCCTAAGACCTAACAAGAGAAATAACTGATCATTTTGGCCATAGAATCAAAAACCTAGAGGTTATTCACTGCAATCAATATATTTGTCAAAATGTATAATAGGCATAATAAAAATTGATTATCCTCTGTGCAACATACTGGAAACCATAGGCAATATGTAATTCATTAACCAATTCCGGTAGTCCATTTCGCAACCAAAATAATCGAATGAACCAATTAATCGTTACTATATTTATCCGAATGAATCGCTACCTCGTTTACACGTGGTGATGATGGAAACAAAACCGCGCGTGCATTGATGGGTTGAATGATTTATTGCTATTGAGTGAGAATGAACGGTAGGTAATAATAATATGAATAGATACTGAAGATGTAGTGGGGTTCCGGTATCGAGTTTATTACACGATGTACACCGTTCGTTATAATCGTTTGTTATTGATGAATGATTGACTGATATTTTTGAGTGAATGAATTTAGTAGCGTATATTTATTTATTTCTATTTTTATTGTATAGTGTTACCATAAGGTTTGGTTTGGCTTAGGTCATTTATTTTCGTGAATTTTATGTGTGAGTTTTGATCTCTCGTAATTGACTTATTGTTAGATAGACACTATATATTTTTGGCATAGGGTTAACCTTTTATCCAACAATAAATCGACTTTGATTATTGGTAAGAAGGCATTTTAGTGTTTGTATTTGAAGTTTTTTAGTCTTAACACTTGAAATAAATTTTTAACGAGTTGACCGTTTTTAATCTGGTATAAAAATAACTTAAACATAAGTAAAACACAGCTAATTCTTTAAAAGTACGAACGAGTTTATTGCAAGTATCTACTTTGTATTTATGTCTGTCAAAGTGTGTCTGTTATATCTAAATTTAAATATTTGATTAAGCATAGACGATTAACCTGACATTTGTTGGAATGCCAGACATGAAACCTATTGTGTTTAACCGCCGGTGTGCCGCTGCCACTTAATCGGTTAATATAATCTTGGGAATGGAGAATCCAATTATAACACTACGTGTATCGTTAAAGAAGATGCAAGGATCCAGATATTTTTAATTTTTGAGAGAAATGTCATGCATCCTAAAAGTAGATGCTGTAATATAAATGTAAAACTCGCTTTTATTTTACACTACATAGTTCCTTAATTTATTAGCACGTCGTGCTACCCTCATAACACCAAACACGCAACTTAATAACAATATTAACTAAAAGATAGTTATCTTTTATCCGACGTCGTCATACGTGACTTCAAGCTCCAAACCTTATTTAAATACTTCTCTTTAGAGCGAGTCTTTTAATATTATCACATAGAGTACATAAACTTTTGTGTTATAAAGCTTTGGTCATGTTCATCGCATGTTAGTTACTTACCCCTCCCTCGTATATTTAATGCTGGGTACTGACTGAAGGCTAGCGAGCGAACAAAACAAAACTGGTTTTGTTAACATAAACCACACGCAGGTACACCTTCGCTTCTGTGTCTAAATGAGTGATGAAGACAATGATATATCGATAAGAAGCAGAGTACAGCCAAAGGCCAGCGAAGGTCTTCATACGTCTACTTTCATGGGCTACTAGCTAACTTAATGATAAAAACTCACCATAGCTTATGATCGCTTGCAATAGTAGGCGTGTTGCTGATCTGAAAAGGGATTAAATATGGGTTGAAAAGAAAGGAATGGATAAGGTTTGTTTACATTCTTTTGAGCTGATTTTCTGTTAGTGCGTGGGAATTCCCTAAGCCAGCCGGATTATTTATAGGTACTATTACCAAATATTTAGCAACGAAGAATTATTTCACTCAAATTTGCTTTTAATTGCTATTGTGTATCGACTCGGTGGAGAGTATACGCGAATGTAAGCGAGGACCTTCGTAGAACATTTTGGCATTCGTTTGTTTTCGCTGAATTTACCACACACTCGTTTACTTTCGCTTTTGTTCGTTCGGTGTGTGCTCGGCATAAGTCGTTTATTCACTAGAGATACGTCATCACATATATTTTCTGTAGCATAGTGATGTGACAACATAGAAGCTACAAAGCAAAACTACTGTCGCCAAATTGATAATTAGAAGTGAGGTAGAATTATAGTAATGTAACATGCTAGAGTGAGACATGACTATTGTACGATACTATATACAAATAAATATATGGTCACGCCTTTAGTTATAATTCCAAAAGAGTACTCAGAGACGTATTATATTATATAGCTTATGACACTTCATCAGGATTGGATATTAAAAATACCTTCTAACTGCGTTTTGCGGTTACAACCGAGTTAAATAGCTCCTGATCTGGCTTTGAATCAAATTGTATTGTTAGGTTATCTGACGCAGACTTTTCAAATCGTATTAGCAGTTCCTGAGATAGCCATGTATAAACTTATATACACATACTAGTGTATATGTACATTTTGTATATGCATGTCATTAAAGCTATTATCTATTCTAAAGCCAATGCTTTGATGTAGATAATAGCGTTATCCCACAGACTTTTTAATCTTTTTGTTTACATCCCCTATGTGGCATATCACTTCCACATTTCAACAGCCATTCTTTGTTCTTTGTAATAAAGATCGATTATATTATCGTCTACTGGGAAGCGTCAAACCCATTTCTCCTGTCAGGAAATTCTTTCTCACTTTCGACCTCTGGGATTTGAATCATGGGCCACACAGATAGCTGCGCAATTGCTCACGCTCAAACAAAAAAGAAGACTCACTGAGTCAACGAAATCATCGTGAAAATTTGATAATAACATAACTACATTTTGCCCGCGGCTTCGCTCTTGTAAATGCAGGTTAGGTAAGTAACGGTACTTTTTACCCTATGTCTTATTTTGTATACCTGACAACATATATGCGAAATTTCATGATGATTAGTCGGGTAGTTAGGGCGTGACAACGTAACAAATGAACAAACAAACTCACTTTCGCATTTATAATATTAGTTGGGATCAACAAGAAGATACACTACCTCGTACACATCCTCGAAAAGGTTGACAGAACAGTATTACATAAATATATTGCAAAATGAAGTCCTGCTACTCATAATTTCCTGGTAGAAACCTGACCTGACAGATCGAACCTAGGAACTAGGAGCACACGATTGCACGCATTAATAAGTGCAAACTTATTTCACAGTACCATTATGTAGTTTTAATAGTGAATTTCATACATTAAAGACAAGCTTCAAGAAACGCCGTGCTACGCGCTCGTATAATTAAATGTTAAACTATTAAAATTTCAAATACTGTGAAATATGTATAGTCTTATTTTCCATTAGTGAAAAGCTTCCCTTTTTATTACTACTTAGTTAGTTTATCATACCAGACTTCTCCCGCTTGAAATAAGGTTAAGTCCATATTAAAAGCTGCCATGCTATTTTTGTTTAAAAGTTAAGTTCGAACGATATTGTCACCTCGATGGTTACCAAAGTATTCATCTATAATTAGCATGGCTGCTCTAATGAACTCTAATTTTCTCTGCAAATGTAGAAGTAAGTTTCGTAGAGAAGGTTTATAGAATTGTACAGCTGGTTTTAAAGAAATGTTCGCGTGCTTATAAAAAAAATCTATTCGCGTGCCTGTTCGCGTGCTTATAAAAAAAATCTATTAGATCTTTCTGCCTATGAATTTGTTATGCCTGCAAACAATGTCCTGGAATGTGTGGGAGTAACAGCACAACTTAAAGAAATCCTCAACAACCCGAGGTCACGCCGCGAAGCCTGCGAAGACCCCAGGAATCTTCTGTGCTTCTGGGCGGAGTTGGGCTGGCTATCTCCATAACCGGCTGACTCTCACGCACTTGGAACTTGGAGTTCAAATGCGGAAAAGGTCCAATTACAATTGCCTGTAAACAATTCATCACGTTGTTTTTCCACACAATCTATTGCTAAAAGTATTTCATGACTAATACAAATTGGATGATATTTTACATAGGCTTGGCTTGCTTGCTGTAAATTATCATAAACAGCATCGCAATTTTTGAATACATTGTAATTTCAGAGTCGAGCAAGGCGTTATGCTTTTTTTATTGGAAAAATGAACAATAATACACACTTAATTCTCTTATTAGCAGCACGACGGCTACCTATCGACACGGTTGGAACAGTATAGCAATAGGTTTGCCTCATATTATGTGGGAGCTACAATCATAGCTTACAAATTGTGGATATAATACACTTTTGTCTAACCATTTATGAATTCCTTGAGTAGTAGAGCCTCGCTGATTGATGATGATGATTGATGATGAATGGGTCGGCTAGACCGGGGAAGGACTACCCTCTCACAGAATATCGACGTGATATACCAGTATTCCTACTGGTGTGTTTCGTTCGGTGAGTGAGAGTGCCGGATGCCCAATCACCCTTTTTCCCCCTTCCCGTTCCTTCTCCTTCCTACGTTCTTTCCTAAAGGGTCGGCAACGCGCATGTGATGCCTCTGGTGTTGCAGGCGTCCATAGGTTATGGTGACGACTTACCATCAGGTGGGCTAGGTGGGTGTATGCTTGTTTGCAACCTTAGTTGTATAAAAAAAAATAATAATACAGGCTATGTACATAGCTTAGTTTATATAATATGAACTAAAATCTTAAATCGAGGGTAAAGCAAATAAGCGCCGAGAAAAGATGTATTCTCGAGCCGCGCCCCTTGAAATCATACGCTGCTAACATAAGAGACAGATGTCCCTAGTGAATATATGGCTTTACACTACCACCGTCCCTCTAAGCAGCAAAATTATTCAAAACGGCTTACGCTTTGCTTCTAGTTTTCTGTTTGCTTACCGTAATATATCTCCAACGTTACAGCACGTGGTACATTGGGGTAAATATCGGGTTATCTATCCTATATTCCTTAGAACTTGTTTGCATGGGGCCTCCTCCATCAGCTGTTCTTGTGGATTCCTGAAGATTACCGGGACTTAGCTTGCAAACTTTTGCTCTAATGGTGCGGGTTATACAGCGGTTACATGCTTATACGGGTGGGTAAGGTTTTGTTATTGTTACCTTGTAAGGGGTTGTTTGACACTGTATATAAGGCTGTAACAAAAAGATCACTTTTAATATTTGTAGTAATTAAAGCTGAAGAGCTTGTACGTTTTATCACGGTTATCTCATAACACGGTTTTTGAAGATATCTTATATTTGTGTTAGTCTAACATAAATATTAGATATTAGACCGCCAAGTGCATGTGAGTTGCTGTGTAATTGGCTGTTTATACTATGTTTTATAATCCTTACTAATATTATAAATGCGAAAATGAGTTTGTTTGTTTGTTACGCTTTCACGCCTTAACTACTCAACCGATCAACATGAAATTTGGCATACACGTTGTCAGGGGTACAGAATAGGTCATAGGGTACTTTTCATCCAGAAAAACGAACTGTTGCAAACCTAACCTAAACTAACCTACATTAACGCGAGCGAAGCTGCGGGTGAAAACTAGTAAACAATAAATGTTAATTTCAAAATTATGTAATAAAAGTGATTTAAAATGGGATTAAATATAATGACCATAAAATTGCACAGCATAACGAGCACCTATACGCCTCAAATCACTACATTCTGTCTCGGAAGGCTTAGGTTATGTTAGGTTCCTTCTTAAACCCACCCAGAAATATGAGCCCCGCGAAGCGTCGACTTAGTTTGATCTCTTTAAATATATTATGCTGTGCAATTAGTATTTTTAGTAAGCATATTTTGCTGTGCAATTAGTATTTTTTTTTGCTGTGCAAGTAAATATTACCCTTTTAAAATAAATAACGCGAGAAAATCCGTACATAGTAGTGTAATTTTAATGTATAACGTTCGCGTAAACGTAAAACAATATGAACTGCACGGATGGCTTAGTGGTTTAATTAGTCGTCTCGCCACTACCGTCGCGCCGAGTGTTGTGTGTTCGATCCCCTAACGGGACAAAAATTTGTGTCATCCACAAATCATTGTTCCAAGTCTGGGTGTTCTTTGTGTCCGTTGTTTGAATGTGTCCCCCGCAACACAGAAACTACACTAGAGCGGGAATTATCTTTTTAAAATTAAAATATATGACATATACTGTCAAGTAAAATATATTAAAATGTGGACGTTGTATATTGTACGAGCTTACTTTACCAGTTCCAGGTTTATAACTTCATAACAAGCACTTCTACGTAACCCTTATTCCCAAACTGTAATGAATTAATGATGCACTACAATATTTCATGTAAAGTAAATCCTCAGGCTTTATATTTAACGATGTGTCTATGACATAGTATGGAGTTTCAGTCATTATTTTATAGAGCCATCAAAGTCAAAGTCTCATGGATTAGTTTCATCGCAGCGACATAATGGGAGCCATAATCCACCACTACGGCTTTCCATATATGCTATTAACAAAATTAAACCATTGTTATAGCAACCGTCTTATCTTCTTAGTATTTACTAAGTAGGCGTAATTAATATAACCTAAACGACGGCGGGATGACTTAGACAGACGCGTTTGAACGGAATTAGCAGAAGATATCCAAGAACAGAGTGATTTGGAAATGAAATCTTTGCCTAGCAGTGTGACATACCAAATGGCTAATAAAAATCAACGGATTGCACTCCGGGAGTGCCGACAGAAGTGAAAACTTGAATATTAACGTTGTGCATTTATATTATTATGGTAAAATACAATATTCATTTATTGCGCTATCGTACACAAACATGACAATTCTCCCTCCGTGTTACGAATTTTCGATCAGGTCACGTGTCCTGACAGTTTGACAATTCTCCCTCCGTCTTACGAATTTTCGATCAGGTCACGTGTCGTGACGCGAGTTTAACATTTTTTACCCATCACAAAAAAGTGCACAACGACGCTAAAGAAGTTTTCACTTCAAAAACATAACTATATATGATAGCTTCGTTGTCCAGAGGAATAAGATTGAGGTTATGTTTGCGGTTTACTACGAGGTTTTCGTTTCGAATCTCCTTGATGGAAAATTCTCAGCAGCAATATAAGGTCTGGAAATGTGATACAGAAGTAGTTGGTATAGTATGCTATAGTATCTATATTTAGGTCTTACAAAATAAAGGTTAAGACCTTCTTCTCCCAAGCCTTTATTATTCCCAAGTCACTTGGGGTCGGCTTTTCTGGTCTAACCGGTTTTTTTTTTTTTTTTGACTGGATATCAGTTTTTACACGGAGCGGCTGCCACCTGACCTCCGCAACCCGAAGGCAAACGATACCCTAAGGCTAGACCAGTGTCAGGATATTATAGGGCACTGACTTCCCAATATCGACTGCCATAGATGTTCATGGCAGCCGGAACCGACGGCTTAATGTGCTCTCCGAGGCACGGAGCAGGCGATAATTGTCAATCAATACGCACGTAATTTCGAAAAGTCAGCGGTGCGCGACGTGGGTTCGAACCCGAGATCCTCTGCATTGCAGTCTGTAGGTCTCCCCACTGACCTATCGCTGGTTAAAACCTTGAACATACAAAAAGTATAGTTTTACATTTATCGGCATTACATACAAATATTACTGTATTTATCCCAAATATTAGGGTACTTTGGTTACACATAATAGATGTGAGCCCCTCTTTATGTGACATTAAAAACGTAGATAACGGGAAATAAAATACACACATAATACGAGTACCTGTAATACTAAGGCATTACATTTATGGAGATGTTTGCGTTACACATAATTATAATTATACTAACAGTCTCTTGCGGTTTCACCCACATTCATGATTACTACTCCGGTTCCAACAACAACCAACTTTGAGAAGGAGGTCAATCGTCGAATCCAACTCGGCTGGGCAGCGTTCGGGAAGCTACGACATATCTTCTCGTCCAATATACCGCAGTGTCTCAAGACGAAAGTCTTTGACCAGTGTGTGTTGCCAGTGATGACTTACGGCTCAGAGACGTGGTCGCTCACTATGGGCCTTATCAGAAGGCTCAAGGTCACGCAAAGGGCGATGGAGAGAGCTATGCTCGGGGTTTCCTTGCGGGATCAAATCAGAAATGAAGAGATCCGCAGGAAAACTAAATTTGCCGACATAGCTCTCCGGATAGCCAAGATGAAGTGGCAGTGGGCAGGGCACATAGCACGCAGAACCGATGGCCGTTGGGGCAAAAAGGTTCTAGAGTGGCGGCCACGTACCGGAACACGCAGTAGGGGTAGGCCTCCCACAAGGTGGACCAACAACCTGGTAAAGGTCGCGGGAAGCGGTTGGATGCGGGTGGCCCAAGACTGGTCTGTGTGGAGAACCTTGGGGGAGGCCTATGTCCAGCAGTGGACGTCTTTTGGCTGACATGATGATGACTCCGGTTCCATAGCTTGTCGCGTGATGTTATAGGTATTATAAGGCTATAAACCAGGCTGCCTAAACCAGGTTATAGGCATAACCTGGTTTAGGCAGTAGGCTACTAAACAAAGAGAAAAGTAACGTATCCAACAACAATCTAGAGATTTGCGCGTTCAAACAATCTCTTTAGCTTTACTTGTGTCACCAGTTACCCTAAATCAATTACCTACTGAAGCGAAATACATAAATCAAAAAGAATACATCATGTAGAATCCATTTAACGTAGTAATGGCCATAAATGTATGAAATAATTCATACAATTACATTTATCTAACGTAATAAGAGCACTTGCCTTAATCATGGGTCTCAAATGACCTCTAAAATACTAAATGAGAACAGTAAAATGTTATGTACGGTCCCACAGTCCCACCGCTGGGCAACTTGTATGTAAGAACATTCCCGCCGCATGTTCGTGTTTATTGTAAAATTTAATTAAAGGACACATTTAAGTTAATATTGCTTACTTAGTGAAATGGTCTCGGTAATAAAATTTCATATTATTTTGTTGTTAAATTTACAATGTTTAGTTTTGGTTTATAACATTGTGTCTGTTATAGAATTATTTAAACATGCATAATCATTTGGACTATTATGATAATAAATGACATACCTCGCCAATGCTACTACGCCAAGTGTTGGGTTCAAATCCCACACCACAGGACAAAAGGTGATATTTTTTTTTTGTTTATTACTTCATAAGGAAAACACTTAATCTAAGTACAAAACTAGGGCTTAAGGATGTTGTTATAATAATATTCTATCACATACACACAACACCGTCTAGCCCAAACTAAGCAGAGCTTGTATTATGGGTACTAGACAATGGATAAACATACATATATACATTTTTTTTTTGTAAATACATACATATTATACATAGAAACACCCAGACCAAGACAAACATCCATATTTATGCACACAAATGTTTGACTTGTGCGAGAATCGAACCCGCGACCTCAGGCGTGGCAGTCGGTTACACTAACCACTACGCCATCGAGGCCGTTGTTCTTTGTTTACGTTGTTTGAATGTTTGTAATGTCATCGCGACACAGAAATTATACCTAGAGCAGGGGTTGTTGGCAGTTGTTTTCTTTGAGGAGTCCTGACTATTTATCCTAAATGGAATAGACAGAAGTGTATTGTAAGTTATAACATCCACATTTCGTCAACTATGTTTTCATAGGCCAACAAGCCACACACCTAGTTATTTTAGCAGGCGCCCCTCACGCGCGCGTTGCGGGCGCTCAATGCGATATCGCAAAAGGTCGATATATTTAGCTGCACACTGAGTGAATTTACACGAACCGCTTATTGTATATTATCTCATAGCTGTTAATAATAGTGTCTGTATAACAGGTATTAATTAGAATAAGAATATTGCATTTATATTAGATATAACTAGATACAAGTACTAGAACTACGCTATTGTATTAGGTTAAGACCTGTGATAATAGTAGTATGTGAGAATAAATAAATAAATAAATAAATAAATTTTGTATCGGTTCCTGTGGGAAAGATCTTTAGAAATACAAAATACGAATAGGAAGAGCGAAGCCGCGGGTTAAAGCCAATTACTTCCACTTTATCCCAAAATTATTGTTATTAAGTTATTAATCAAAGTATAAAAATGTATAATAATTGTCCTTTTGTATTATCAAAAATGTACATTTCAATGATTTATCTAAAGCCGTATAATAATAATAATATTACAATATTATAGCGCTGTATTAAACTGTCCCACTACTGGGCACGGGCCTCTTCTCAGTGTAAGAAGTGTTAGGCCATGGTCCACCACGCTTGCCCAGTGCGGATTGGCAGACTTCACATATCTTTGAGAACGTTATTGAGAACTCATAGACATGCAGGTTTCCTCATTATGTTTTCCTTCACCGTTAAAGCAAGCTATATTTAACTATTTAATATGCACATAACTTCGAAAAGTCAGAGATGCGGGCCTTAGGATCGAACTCGAGACCTCTGCACTGCCAGCCCAACGGTTTCCCACCAGGCTATCGCTGCTATAAATTATATCCGTATCCATATATGTATTCAATTATTTATATATATTCGTATAATCTGTATACATAATAATTAATCGTGAACTCATTGAAAGAGTATCAGAAATTATTAAAACATATTTTGTGTGTTATTGGGAGTTATATAATATAGTTATAATATCTGAAAACTGAAATATTTCGAAACAGACTGAATTCTAAGTTCATTTAAATGAAATCTTCAAATTAAATTAGTTCTTCAAGTTAATTACACGTTGAAACGTCACCTTTGAAAAGTTAATATAATTGATAAACTTTCTATAACTGATTCGAAACGTGCGGAAATTAAATTCCAAATAATCTATTTGAGCAGAATCAACAAATATTGAACGAGTCTCAGTGAGTCGAGTTCGACAGTTTTATTTCCAACATTTCCACTAGTGCTGACCTGGCGTTTGTCAGGAAACGTCGCGTGTCGACATCCTTATCCTATTTTAATGATCCGAATATCATGGCCCCGCTGAAAATATAAGTGGATCTTCAGTATAAATTTTCAATTATTCTTTATTTGTGAGCTTTTAGTTACTACCTATGGCTTAAATCGTACTGGCAAGAATTCTGAAAATATGATATTGGTATTCCTTTTTACAACTATTTGTGGATCACATAAATATTTATCCAGTGGGTCAATCTTATAACACTCAGTAACGAGCAGCGAGGCAACCAATGTGCCATATTTATATAGTCATAGAACTAAATTCAGTATGCGATGCAATATATTATTGAATAATAATATAATACACGCGACTGCTCCATTACACCGTAAGAAAATTTTCAGTTGCGGTACGGAGTCCCAAAATGTGTCCAGATGCCGGCAATAGTCTTCTTATAGCTAATAAAATATTATTTAAAAAATATATATATTCTATCACATACACACAGCACCATCTAGCCCAAACTAAACAGAGCTTGTACTATGGGTACTAGACAATGGATAAACATACATATATACTTTGTTTTTGTAAATACTCACATCCAGACCAAGACAAACATCCATGTTCATGGACACAAATGTTTGACTTGCGCGGGAATCGAACCCGCGACCTCAGGCGTGGCAGTCAGTTACACTAACCACTAAGCCATCGATGCTCTTATAACATGAGACCTCAACCACAGCTAGAGTAATTTGGGTAACATACATCCTTTATCATCTTTGAGTCAATGTACGGCTAATATATATTGGGTACGCCTTAAACAAGGCACTCTAAGTTCACGATACAATAAACCATATAAGATAGTACTGAAACTGTGTGTATCTGTCAGTATCTGTCTATTAAGCTCAACAAGCTGTATAATATCTGTCCAATGGTCGATTACCCTTACGACAATGTATGGCAACGGACACACGAATGCTGCCGAGTGTATTCGGGCTTCTGAATATATATTTAATCATATTATAGCGTTAAGTATAAGATACGATTCGATTAAAATATTAGATTTTGACATAAATAATGTTCTATGGTAGGTAAATGTCTTTCGTAGATTCTTAAGTGCACCGTTGCAGTCGCCTCGGTGATGCCATCGTGCACCGCGTTGTATATTCTGGATTCGAATCCGACATGTGAATATTATTTGTGTGATCCACAAGTTATTGTTCCAAGTCTGGGCCAAGTCAAGCCCCAACAGAGGGTTCAACTCCTAGAGCGGAAGTTTTATTTTTTAAACAAAATCAATATTCTTATATCTAAAGTAATCCAGTTACAATTGAAAGAAAACTTCCTAAAGTTATTTGGTTTACGTTAACTTTACACTAAGGTGAACTTGTTGCTTTTTATACGAGTTGAATGCCCAGCATTGATATTAATGAAATACCGCTTTGTCTTCCAATAAATATTTACCCTTAATAACTCACTATAATGACTAAAAAACTAAGACGCCGTTAATCTATGAGAACGTTCCACAGGTCAATTTATACGAACAATTACAGCTTAAATGTGAGTAAAACAGTTTAGACTTTAATGAGTCTCCATCAAAGGCTTGTGAAAGGTCAGATGTGTTCGGTACAAAGCCTTAAAAATAACAGTATAATGAAACGGTATTGTTTTTATGCGATAAAAAGGAGTGTTACATTGTTTTTGTAGTACATTGCTTTTTATAAAAGCATTACATTGAATCGTGTGTAAATTAAATAAGTAAAGGTTGCCTGTTGAATTTGATTACCTGATTAGCAAAATAGTTCGAATTTAGAAGTTTTTTGAAGTGAAAACTTCTTTAGGCGCGTTGAACACTTCTTGGGTGAACAAAAATCATAGAACTCGCGTCATCGTCATGCTTCGTCATCGTCACGCTTCCACGCTTTCGCTTTTGAATTATTTTAGAATATTAATAATATCTCAGAAATGGTGCGTCCTACGCAAAAATAACCCTTAAAAGAGTATCAGGAATCCGACCCGCCCCTTTTTTTTATAAAGAAGTGTTTATGATCAAGTATTAAAGTTTTCACTTCTATCGTCAATCCCCAAAGACTGCCCAATTTTATTTTTGTGATTGTTTTTTGCTACTAAAGAATCCAGCAAGCATATTGCTCGCCAAATATCAGCTGTGTTTTGAACTTTCCTATTAATGAATACGGTTTTCTACACAGTATGAGAAGGGCTATGCCACAAAATTCAGCACGCTTGGCTAACGCGGTCCTTGGACTTAATATTATACATATCTTCGAGAACATTATGAAAACTCTCAGGACTTTAAAGTGGACATAGAAATTAACTATTTATTACGCGCATTCTTTATTTAGAAAAGTCAAAGGTGAATGCCGTGATATCGATCTTGAGAGTTCTGCGTGGCAGTCTAAAGGCGTCCTACAAGGCCCGCGGGATGATCTGCGATACTAATTCCCTATAGACGTTTGCGATACCAGGGGTATCATTCACCTATTACCGACTCCGCAGGACGGGAACAGCTGTGTTACTAGCTAAAGACCTTTTCTAAAATCACTTCTGACCGGCTTCAGCTTCTTTCTTTTTTAAAGACCCGCGTTAGGGATAATTCCTGTGTCGCAGGGGACTAAATAAATATTCAAATAACGGATACGCTAATTTTGTCCAGTGTGGGGAACGAACCCACAATACTTGGCGCGGTAGCAGTGACGAGGTGACCTCTTGAACCACTACGCCAGACGTGCAGTCGAAAAGGTCTTTTTTATCGAACGTCAAAATGTTCACATAAAGAAAATAAAATAAGGTTATGTGGCTAAGCATTATGCTTATTCTTTGTATTTATTTTAATATATTTTCTCTTAAAATAATGTCATTTAACGCCAACAAGTGGGCATCGTTTTCGAAAATCATGTTACATCCCGGTAGTCGGTTAAAATTTTTTTGGCCAATAAGGCCGTATTTTCTTCTCTTATAAAAATCAAACCCTTACAATTTCTTTATATTTTATGCGCAAATAAAATGTATTATTTAACTGTCTCCTATCCTGAGTTAAGAAGACTAACGCGGACATTTATAACAGACAAAGACTGGTAAGACCTCAATTTTTTTTCCTAAGAACCAAGTAAACAAGGTCCGACTATTAGAATGAGCATGTTCCCACTGTTTTATGGGTTATGGAAAGATGCCAGAGATAATGTGCAATCTTTATACGTCTGTACTAAGGAAATAGCAATGAACTTGGTGCCTACTCCACCACAGTGGAATATGTATTTAGATATTATATCGCCCCATCCCCCTCTTCCAAGAGTAAATGAAAAGAGGCGACGTGATGTCTTTCTCTTTACTTTAGTAGTCTTTAGTATTTGTAACAAAATTCCACGATCAGCTTCACAATGTCTCGGCAACAGATTGTTTTATATACAAAAGACTTACTTGAGATCTGAAAGGAAAACTTGGATGTAGTAATTATTTTGTATTTAGTTTTAAGTAACGAAAAGGAGACTTCTTTTAGTTTCGATTGTTACCAATCTTTATTACTAGAAACTTATAAGAAGGTTGCGTCTGTATATTGCAAAGAAATTGACAAACAAATAGGAATCGACTATTTTTAAGAATCTAAATTTACCCCAAAACAATGTGTTTAGAATGTTAGTCTATTTATTTCAATACTAGCTTTTGCGCGCGGCTCCGCCCGCGTGGTACCTACATCAATAAAAAGTAGTCTATGTCCTTCCCCAAATTGTAAACTATATCTGTACCAAATTTCATCTAAATCGGTTCAGTGGTTTAGCCGTGGAAAGGTAACAGTCAGACAGACAGACAGACAGACAGATAGACAGACAGAGTTACTTTCGAATTTATAATATTAGTAAGGATTACGAATATTATAAATTCGAACCGGTTTTAATGCAGTCATCGGGCATTTTATAGATTTATGTATTTTCCAGCTAAACATAAGCCAGTTTCCATCTAATTCTTTTTTTTCTTTTTTTTTTACATTTTGCTCGTCAAAATGACCACACTCCACCTGATGGTAAGCAGTCGTGTGGTCTAAGAGCAGTGGCCTCCACATCGCCCCCACAGTAGCCGAGGCGATGTTGAGGTCTCTACTTTGACGGCCTGAGAAGATGCTTTTTCACGCCCCGCTTAAAGAAAGAATTCTGTTGAAAAGAAAGATCAGTTATTGGACATAGTATCTGCAGTCTACAGTACAGGCGCCAAGATTATTATTTACGTTACGTTCATACCTGAATACCTCGTGAAATAACTGTACGGATGGCAAAGCGTACAAGCGGTCGCATCGCTGCTGCCGCCGCGCCGTGTTATGGATTCGAATCTTAAACGAGACAATTATTTGAGTAGGCAATCCACGAATCATTGTTGAGTCTAGGTGTACTTAGTGTCCGTTGATTGTATGCATGTAAAGTCCCCGTCACACAAGTTTTGATCCCTAATGCGGCTGTCCTATAATAAAAAAAGGAAAATAAAAGTTAATAAAGCGGCATAATCAGATCCATGATTCTATTACCGTCGAAACTATCTTGAGGTCAGTCAACGTATAGAAATTGTAACAGTATCTCATATAATTTATAAATATTAAAGAATTTTGCGTCTTTTAGAACGATCACGCATTGAAATGAAGTCGTTGAACTTCAGAGATTATACGTGAAACATGAGTAATAAGATTTGTCTGTCTGGCGTGTCGTAATGACCAATAGACAATCCCATTACTTACAACGAAAGAAAGAAATATCATATATTAGTAAGCAATGTATAATAATATGAATGCAATCAGATAATATTCTGCCTCGGTGGCGCGGTGTAAGCCAAAGCGACTGTAATGCATGAGGTCTCGTGTCCGATTCCCGGGTCGGAAAAATAGTTATTTAACCCTTTTGCTGTCTCGTGATAGACGCAATATAAAATCTGTCGTTATGTGTCATATGTATTCAATCGGACAGGGTACCTGTTAAGCAACAAGGTTTCGGAATATTGCTAGTTACGTGACGATAGGTTTAGTGCACACTTCCACATAGCTGGTGAAATGTAATCTGCCTTAGAGTATCCTCTTCAGCTAACCTACACGTCAGACTGTATATTATGTAAAATTATATTATACTAGCTTTTGCCGCGGCTTCGCTCGCGTTAATTTAGAATTTGACAATCAATTCGGGTTGTACTCTGCTTGCAATAATATAATTCAATCATGATTCGAAAGACACGTGGCGGCATCTATTATCATAAGAACGTTATTGTTGTTTTCCTCGGCAACAGTAATTTTTTTCGGGATGAAAGGTAGCCTATATCCGTTTCTGTACACCTGACAACGTATATGCAAAAGTTCAGGATGATTGATTCAGTGGTTTAGGCGTGAAAAGGTAACAAACAAACAAACTCATTTTCGCTTTTATAATATTAGTTAGGATTAGGATGTACTGGTTTTTAAAACTATAAGTTGGCGTTATTCTTCTATGCCTATGCCTTATTCTTCTGTTCGACCATAAATATAGCCTTGTGGTCTTTGATAACATTGATTTGTATGCAATATTCCTTTGGTATAAATTATGCCGTTTAGTTTGGACGGCTTCGTTAGATGAATGAAGTATACGAAAGCGCTACAAAAGATCCCACTGGGTCGAAGTGTCGCCGGTCTGCACTGACTGGCCCCCACACATAAGATAAGATAAGATACGAAAGCGCTAGGTCGACTGTCGATGCCCCAGCAATTTTTCATCACAGACACTGAAAATGGAAGGCAGGAAAATCTCGGTGCCTGTTATTGAGTCCTTCAAGCATCACTAGTAAAATATTATAAATGTTGAAAGACTTTTTTTCATACATACTAATAACACTTTTACTCAAAAAGAAATTTGAAAATAGTGTTATTTTTTCTATTTGAAACGAGAACTCCTACACTAGAAATAATAATTCCCGTGTACTTTACAAAACAACGGACACAAAGAACACTCAGACTCAGCACAAATATTTTGTGGATCACGCAAGTTTGCGAGGCGACCGCAAGCCGGCACCCCCATCTGAGCAATCAAGTTTAATTACTGAGATGGATCATGATCATGATCTTGAACAACGGAATAGGTATCAATCAAGAATAAATTTTTCAAAATTGTCATATTTAATTATAAATTATCTCTATGTATTTCTGTTGCCGCTGTAATAAATCTACCAATCAAAAAACAACACATGCATTTTTATTGAACACTTCCTATTCCATTTACAAAATATTTTATTTGTTTAAATAAAATAAAATATATTTACAATCACAAAAATTGATAGAAACTCAAAGGAGGCAGATTTAATTAAAATGCTGTAGGTGGGCAGCCCTATCGCATGTTTACATACCGCGCGGCTGTAGGCATTTATTTCAAAGATACGGCCGAGTTACAATACTGTACATTTATGTACTGTGACTGCGCGGCGAGCGGCCGTGGGTCGTACGGCGCTCGGCGACGCGACGTGAGCAAGGGGCAGGCGGAAGGGGAAAATTTGAATTTCAGCTGGAGTAGTATGGACTCTTAAGTAAAGTTTTCTTATTTTATACAGAAACTGACATAAGGTCAAACATAAACTTCAGTTTAAGATTTTAAAGTGAATTAAAAAATTACTTGACTTATTTGCAAATTCAGTAATTAATGAAATTGATTTGAGTTAAATATTGAAATGGGTCCAAAGATACGCTAATTCGACTATTTATTAATTTGATTAGAATCATTTAACTAAACAGCCGCAGCATATCCTATGAGATCGTGCCTAGTTTATTTTTCTTCAATGTCATCTCACATCCATAAAATGCCGATTGAATCCCTAAACTTCATTTAAGTCCATGAATTATAATATGTCCTCCTCTCTCCTTGAAGAGTAATAATAATAATTTGATGCAATACCACAATGTTATGTATACATTTCTTTAATGATAATATACATTTATAAAATATGTTTACATTAAGTATTCTATACCAAGTAATATCCATTAAAATAACTTACACTTTTCAATGTTCGATTGATGATCGTTCGATTCGATGGCACGTAGTTATTATACAAAATTTCATCCATGAAATGTTTGCAGCATTTCAAGCAAATTTACGTCAAATAAAATTATTCCAATCTTTTTAAATTACTTTAATTCGACACTAACGCCGGTTTCTAATTCAGGATCAAAATTTATGAATTTATACTCCAAGAAAGTGGTTATCTTCAGACAAATATCAGAAGTCATAAAAATTAATAGTCTAATATGAATGTAATAAAATATATTATAATTTGAGTCGTAATAGCTGTCGCCTTTTATTGTTTTGCTACAAATTCGTTTGCTAATAACCATAAACGAAAGTAAATTAAAATAATAAAAGTTATAGGTATTAAGTAGGTATTCACGGAATTGACTTGTCAGAGACAAAGTTTTGGTGTAGATATAAAAAAGGTCAAATTATTTTTATAGTATACTTACTTTTTGTTTTCCTACGAAGTTTTTGCTCGATCTATGAAGAAATTAATATTAGGGCTAATATTTGTCGTCAGGGTTCGCCAGTTTGAATGTAGATTTCTAACAGGAAAACGTTCCATAACTGAGATTGACCAAAGTTCAACTTCAGATAGTCTTTTTATATTATATGATATGATATTATCAAACTTATGGCTATGTTTGTGTTACTTACATTTTTACTGCCTCAGTGGCGCAGCGGTATTGAGTAAGATGACTGGGATGGCTATGCATGAGTACTAGGGTTCGATTCTCGGGTCGGGCTTACATAAAGTTTTTGGGTTTATCTGGTAAGACATTTTTAGGAGAAGCCCGAAGTTGGCGGTGCCGCACACTCCTTTACCTTAGAAAGCATGTAAATCCGTTGGTTATGCGTCGGATATCTATCCGGTAGTGTCGCATAGCGAATACACTTGTGTTTGCGCAAATACACTTGCACTATAATATCTCCTGCGTAAATGGCCTGTCTCTATTTATTGGCTGTGATCGAAATTCGGTATGGAGGACATTATTATTATGTTTCTATTAATACAAATATTTTCTAACATATTACAATAGAAAAATTCCCGCCCCTTTGGGAGGCTTACACCGAGACATGGGTCTTACATGAAGAGGCCCTTCGAGAGTTTTGTGATTATAATAACTTATAAGGCTTTACATAATGTTACCTTCGCAAATTACATAATATTACTCTTATAATAACGTTGATCGACAACATTTATTTTAATAATACTCAATACTTCATGGACATTGACGTCACAATTGGTTTCGTTCAATAACACTTGTCAGTATTATTTAACAAAATCAACTTCTCCAGGCCTTTTGAAAATTATTTTTATTTTAAATGAACTGTGATTCACTGCGGGAGAATGTATACTTACCAATGTAAGCTGTCCGAATTGGTTCTTTGCAATTGTACTGTAATAAATAAAGATCGAAAATTATATTGGCTAACGTCTACTTTATTGGCGGTTTATTTAATTGTTGATTCGGCATCACGCAGTATCACACGGCAGAGGTGATATGCGGTTAAATGGCCAGATTTATTCACAATCAAACCGAATACAGAAATTAAGTGCGCGTATTGTATTGCCGTCTTTTATGCGAACAATAAATTTGTTTCTATTACTTATATGTTTGTAATGAAACAAGAGCGATCGACGTGTCTGTACTTGTTGGCTATCTATGTGAAAAACACGCTTGCAGTTTGCCAATAGTTTAGCTGTATTGCTTATGATTGCTTGCAATAAGTGCCCCTAGACCGATTTCGGTCATGGCAACCCATATTAACGGAGAGTTGCCACCTGCATAGAAGATATTGTAGTGGGTACACAGTCAGTGCGCAAATATAAGTGCACTTTTTATTCCCTAGTTCCCATAGGCCGCTGGCACGGCTACGGGGCGACGATATCTCAACGGACACGACTGTTGAGATATCAGTCGCAGGGCTTTACGTAGAGTTTGAGGCATGAAGCAATCCCGTCAACATCCTAACTCCGAGCATGCAATCGAGAATTTCTTGACTGTAAAACTCAATAAAGCCAATAAAAATTATGGGTTGGGCTTTACTGTCAAGAAATTGCACAGTAATCAGCTTCACTACCGATACTCCACCGAAGCAGTTAAAGGCGCTTACAGCACCAGATGTATGAAGCGCGTTGCCCAGTAAAAAGGAATTAAATATGCGAAACAAGTGGAATAGGAGAGGTGGGTGTGGAAACCTCCCACAATCTCACTCACAGGGCAAAACGCAGTAACAGTATCGCTACCCTTACGGTACTTCATCTCTAATTAATTGGTAATGGCAGGCCCTTCCGATCTAATAATCTGGTGACGCATTCTCCATTGTTCTTTAAACAGCCTTGATTGAATTTCAAACAAACTTGTGCACTCCCCAGAAATGTCTTATCTCTTACGATCCTATCATTAAGATATCAGATTCCGAGTCGGTATTTTCTAATAACGTGTCAGATAACGACACTCGACGATTATTCTCGTTTGATAAGTGGGGATGGTATTACAACCGATAAATTTGAGCGTCCAAACAAATAGTGCCTATAAAACAATTTATAGGTACAGTAAATAAAAGCTATTGGAAAGGGGAAGAATTGATGACGACGAAATACTAATTTATTTTTTTATAGGGTTAGGTAGTTTCAGGCAATAGAAATGATGTGAACAGATATAAAAGTTAATTTTACTTTTTTTGAGCAGCGATAGCTCAGTGGGGAGACCAACGAGACTGCAGTGGAGAGGGTCTTGGTTTCGAACCCACGTCGCGCGCCTCTGACTATCGGAAGTTATATGACTTTTCGAAATTATGTGCGTATTGATTGACTATTATCGCCTGCTCCGTGCCTCGGAAATCACGTTAAGCCGTTGGTCCCAGCTGCCATGAATATCTATGGCAGTCGTTATTGGGAGAGTGTAGACACAAAAGATCCCACTGGTTCGAAGTGTCGCCGGTCTGCACTGACCGGCCCCCACATAAGATAAGATGAGATAAGATAATTTTACTTTACTCATAGATGGAATCTGTCTTATGATGGGTAGAAATTTACTTAAATTAACATTTAGTCTCATTGCTTATAGGTCCCACATAATGGAGTCCAAGACTATTGCATCTACTGAGTATATTCATAAACACCCTCCTAAACTGCTATGAAGTTTCCAAAAACTCATGACCACTTTGCACGACAAGGAAATCGAATCTATAATCAAACAATCACATGACGTGATCTCATGACTTAATCAGATACAGAAAACTCACAATAATAAAATATTAGATTCAGTTGTGTTCGTAATTTTATTTAATTTCTTACAAAAAGCTTCATATAAAAGTGTCTAAGCAATGTAAACATATATGTACATATGTATGTAAGCAGTATATAAGTACATGACAGGACTACAGTCCTCTCGCCTGTGATCTTCAACATGTAGTTAATCAATTACAAGGAGAACGCTAATGGTACTTCTAAGCTAATAAGGTAGCCATTTTATTAATTACTTAGGGCCGGAACACACTGTTCTATTTGTGAATATCGGCACATTAAGCACCAAAGCGAATGAAGAACGCTATTTCAACGTTAGTGCCTTTTATAGGCGCAAGTAAATAACACCTACTTATATATGATTATAGATAGCGATTCCATTGAATACGTCGGGCTAGTATTTACGTACCTATTTTACCTACGGCTTCGCTCGTTTGGGCACAGTACAGTTTTTAGGGTGAAAGGTAACCTGCCGTCATCTTTACTTCTGACAGCGTGTATGCGAAATTTATGATGATCGGTCGAGTAATTAAGGCGTGAAAGCGTAACAAACAAACAAACCCACATTCATCATTAAGAAACTATCCTTTTTGTTTCGTATGATAAAGGTTATGATTATTAAAAAATAATACGAACATATGCCTGTATGTCCTTGAAGGGTAGGCACAGCATACGTGGAAATCATATATATATATTCAAAATAATCACACGCCAATGTGCTACATATCTCCTTTATTATTAAAAGAGATATGTAGCACATTGGAAATCCGTAGTCTCTGCCTACCCCTCTGGGAAACAGGCGTGAATCTATGTATGTATGTATGTATTAAAGGAGATATGTAGCACATTGATGTGTACCTATGACCTTATTCATACATAATATATAAGGAACGTTTTTAGAGTCTGTGCTGCTATATTTTTCTAGGAACAAGCAATTTAACCTTCCTTCCGTCCCGAGAAGAGTCCCTTAGTGTTGGATTCTCGAGACGATAGAAGGTAATATTGCTTTTTCCTTGAAGCGCTTCAGGCCGATGTAATGTTAAAGCCTCAAGTATTCCGCAACGAAGCTCTCAGGTAATGCTTAATAGGTATAAAGTAAGTAATAAAATCAGCATTACTTAAATTACGTAAAATGTATAAAATATTACAAATAAAACTGTCTGTACAAAATAAATTCAACAGTATTCAGGTATTTTGTCAAAACTTATTTATATTAATCCTTATTTTGCGAACTTGGTTAGTAATTTGGACGTTCAAACCTTTTTTTTAAAAAGACAACTCTCCTACTATGTATATGCCTGTTCGCGACTATACAAACATTGAAACAACGACTACAAAGAATACCCAGTTTCGGGACAACCATTTTTGGATCACCCAAAGTTTTGTCTTGCGTAGGATTAAAAAAGCAGATAACACAGATATATAGATATATCCAAAAACTAAATTAGGATTCAAACCCACAACATTCGGCGCCGTAGCAGTGGGAAGGCGACCATTTTAACCACTTCGCCATACGGGCAGTCAAAATCAATTAAATGCTTAGAAACTTTAAATGAATGTTTACATATTCTCTATGATAGATGCCAAGTATGTATGTATATTCGTCCGTTAAGGTTATGAGCCTTCAACTATATCCAAAAACTAAATTATAACCTGGCAGAATATAAAAGTAAAACAATTGAACTATTTCATTCGAACAACTGTCAATCTTAATTTATCTAATGAATAAGTTTTGTCTGATAGTTGAAAAATCAGGTTCTAAATCTGTTTTGGCAAACTGTGTTATCTGCATTATTTTAAATTTGGTTACGAATGCCTTTTAGCTATAACAATAGTGCAAAATTGTTTATACAATCAACTTTTTATCGAATGTATGATCGTGCTGGCAGTGTTAACAAAAAACGAACATTGATCACCATCGTGTTTTTAGGGTTCCGTAGCCAAATGGCAAAAAAACGGAACCCTTATGGATTCGTCATGTCTGTCTGTCTGTCTGTCTGTATGTATGTCACAGCCACTTTTTTCCGAAACTATAAGAACTATGCTGTTGAAACTTGGTAAGTAGATGTATTCTGTGACCCGCATTAAGATTTTCACACAAAAATAGAAAAAAAGCAATAAAATTTGGGGGTTCCCCATACTTAGAACTGAAACTCAAAAATTTTTGTCATCAAACCCATACGTGTGGGGTATCTATGGATAGGTCTTCAAAAACGATATTGAGGATTCTAATATATTTCTTTTCTAAACTGAATAGTTTGCGCGGGAGACACTTCCAAAGTGGTAAAATGTGTGTCCCCCCCCTGTAACTTCTAAAATACGAGAATGATAAAACTAAAAAAAATATATGATGTACATTACCATGTAAACTTCCACCGAAAATTGGTTTGAACGAGATCTAGTATGTAGCTTTTTTTTAATACGTCATAAATCGTAAACAGCAATTTACAATCAAAGTTACAATGAATTACAAGAACTTTTATATTATGTTACTTGCTGCTACGGAACCCTTTATGGGCGAGTCCGACTCGCACTTGGCCGCTTTTTTTTAAAATGTAATTCTGACTCAGACATTTACAAAGTTTAATATTGTGAAGAAATGTTGTTAATAGACCAGTAATCCCATTACTACCTTTGACACATGTGTAGTAGTTGCACTTTATAAACATTTGCAAATTTGGCTGGTCTACGCAGTACCGGGTGTTTTCGAACCATCGCGGCATCGGCGGTCTGTCGTTGACTGCTGCTGCTGAATCTGCCCGAAACTCGTGACGTATGTATACGCTTAAGACAGAACTAGATTTTGCCCGTGGCTTTGCTCGCGTTAGCGTAGATTTTGTCAATAGATTTCTATTCCTTGACAATGTGTATACAAAATTTCATCATGGCCAGTCAAGTAGAAAAAACGTGAAACCGTAACAAACAAACAAACTCACTTTCGTATTTATAATATTAGTAAGGATGTTAACATTAACATCGAAGTGCGACCTTGATGCTGAGATCTACGGCAGAATCGGTGCTGCTGCTGCAGCAGCATTCGGCAAACTGGATGCCAAGGTCTTCCGTTCCCATAACCTCAAACTGGCTACCAAAATATCGGTATATACGGCAAAAGTATTGCCCAACATCTTATGCTCCGCCGAGACGTGGACTGTATACCGTCGGCATATCCGCACACTAGACCAATTCCACCTTAAAGGCCTTCGTAAAATACTTAAGATCCGATGGTCTGATCATGTGCGTAACACCGAAGTGCTGCGACGAGCCAATGTTGGTGGCATTGAGGCTTACCTTATGCGGCGACAACTTCGATGGTGCGGTCACGTGTCTTGAATGGCGGAAGAGCGAGTGGCTAAGCGTATCTTTTATTCCGAGCTGAAGGAGGGGAAACGAAAGCAAGGCGGACAGTTCCTCCGATATAAAGATGTGCAAAAACGCCATATGAAAAAATATTACATTGAGCCCTCGTTGTGGGAAAGGCTTGCGGCCAACAGCCCTGATTGGAGAGCTCTAGTGAAAAACAAAGTTTTTGACCACAGAAATAAATAGTAGTAGAATGGTGAAGAGGGCGTGGCGCGCGTGCCAAGCTATTGCACTATAGTGCATATGCTTCTAAACGCATTCGCGTTACGCAACGCGTCTCCCGTTCGCGCGCTCCGGAGGTAAAAAAACATTAAATTCGTTACAAATGTGGCATATTGTGCAGTTTCCAATTGTAAAAATAAAAGTGATGCAATAAATATGGAAAAAGGAGGCATTTCATATCACCAGTAAGTATTTAAATTGAGTAAAAGTTAAGAGTATTGAGATTCAAAATAAGTGTTCTACTTTTGCCATGTTTGTCTAATAAGAACATCATCGTTCATTTCTTCGTTATGTTAAATATCCATTGCTTGAATTATGCGATACTTGTTCACATAAATATGAAACCCACACGCAATGTACGTCGAGATAAGCGATATTCACAAGATGCCAAAAACAATAACAAATCAGGGGCGTCGGGTCAAATAAATAGTTGTGATTGGTCAGCGATTGCGCTAGTGATTGACGTTCGGTTTATGGTGACGTCTTAAATTTATCGATAAATAAAATGAATATTAATTCGAAGGACACTCTTGAATTAATTATAATGTCGATATCAATACGTTTGTTAATATTAATCAACTGTTTCTTTGATCTGTAGGTTTAGTCTAATGGTAGTGTGTATACGATTGCTGATTAAGTCAGGCAGAATAATGTTGTTAAGAATTTTTTCATAATCAACAATTTAGAAATGTTTGTTAATACCCTACACCCTTGCTTTGCTGAACGTGGTAGTAAATGTAAATTCACAGACAGAATTTAGTGTAACTTTGACATTCATAAGTGTTACCTTGTAACCTAACTTAAATAAATTTATTTCTGATATAATAATATACATTATATAAAGTATATTCTATAATATACTCAAAAGTTTTGTAAGGTTTCAATACAGATTTTTAACTAAATAAATACGTTTTATTTTAATAACATTATACTTTAATCAAAGTTTACATAGTACCTAATATGTTATCATCACTATTCATAATAAAACATTTTACATAAAAACAATAACATAATTTCATCTTCCACAGCTCTCAACATATCGATAATAATTCCATAGTGTCCCCTCACTATTTATACGTCACTGTAGGCGGGGCTTGCCGAAATGTGGCACGCGCGAAATGTACGCGAAGACGTGACATTCATCATTCTACTACTATTTATTTCTGTGTTTTTGACTTTGAGGAGCATCGTCGGTCAGAGCTTGACTCTAGACGTGACGAACTGAAAGCCCGACCACCTGCGGCGATCAGTTATAATTATAATAATGGTGTGCTCACATGCCCGCAATGTGCTCGGACCTTCTCAAATAAGATTGGCTATTGTAGTCATATGCGAGCACACCAACGACAACTATCTGTACGGAGTTGAGGCAGTCGCCGTGACCAAAACCGGTCTGGAGTCATCATCATCATTAGTAAGGATGTAGAAGTACAGTTATAGTATTAATGATGTTTGTACATGAAACAAGTTGTTAGTGCATGCTACATGCGCAAGCTATTCGCGCCGGTTACATGCGCAAGCTAATCATATGGGCGAATTGCTGGGTGATTGGCATCCGCCGTTTTGCATAGGTACGTTAAATATACTTATATAAAAACTCTTTGCAGTTATAGTTTTAGTTACGACCCAAAAGAGTATTAAACGACATTAAACGCAGGTGAAACCGCTGAAAACAGCTAGTTAAATACAAACGTATGTAAAATGAACTCTTTTGTATGAATCCCTTTGTAAACATCCGTTGAAAACTATCGAATGAGGTTTACGACTCACGTGTCTGGTCATTGTGGCAATAGAAAATGTTCTTTAATTCAAAGAGTATAAAGACAGTTTTTCTATGTGGTAGGCCATGAGTGAACCAAAATCCAAAGTAAAGAAACTTTGTTGACTTAGGATTTAGGAGCACCTTTGCGAATAGGAAATAATTTAAATAGAAAGTTCATGCAAATATACACAAGTTTCTAGTACAGTTGGGACTTAGAACTGACTCAAATCTTTTCGTACAAAGGCTTACATGCCTATATTGATTTCGAGTGAGGCAATTGATAATGCTTAATCTTATTGTGGCTTAGGAAACTACTCTGCAGTTGGACCATTACATAAATCTTTAAACTAAACATATGACTGGGTCGTTGGCATAAGTTTGCAGCCGACGTCGAGATCCTGGTTTTAATGCCTGGAAAATTCTGCATGGTGCGACCTTTAGGCGTTTACTCTTGCTACGTGGGACTTAGAACACATATAAAACGTGGGTCTAATATGTTCATCCCTTTTGGGATTATAGATCTAACATAATTGTATAGAGCTTTAAATATGAGGTCTCAGACGGTCACGGACGATATGTTCCTACGGTTGGTGCTGTTTGTTATTTAATAATAATGCGCATGAGCACGCTGCTATTCCACTAAAGAGGTTGTCTATGATCTGCAACCTCATTACTAAAGCACTGTATAATTTAAAAAAAATCAACGGATTGCACTCCGGGAGTGCCGGCAGAAGTGAAAACTTGAATATTAACGTTGTGCATTTTTGATACTTTGGAATGGTTAGGGAATAATTTTGCACGAATTGCTTTAATTATCAGTATAAAAGTACTATAATTTATGTGGTAAAATACAATATTCATTTATTGCGCTATCGTACACAAACATGACAATTCTCCCTCCGTCTTACGAATTTTCGATCAGGTCACGTATCCTGACGCGAGTTTAACATTTTTTACCCATCACAAAGAAAGTGCACAACGCCGCTAAAGAAGTTTTCACTTCAAAAAGAAATACTAGAAGAAATAGTTGTGCACATTCAGATACATTATATTACACATCGTATTTTAATAAAAAAGAAATAAAGGCAAGCAATAAAGTCGATAAATCATAGAAGTCACGCTTATAGCCAATCAGTATCGTCTATTGTTCAGCCATTACTCAAGGTATAAAACGAATGACTTGCACTCATTCTTGTACCGCGAATAAGACATCGTTAAGAGCGAAAATAAAATCAGCGGAATTTCAAGTGTAAAATTAAATGAAAAAAGGTTTACCTAATTCGTGTGTCAGACACAGTGACGCGCAGTAAATAGACTGTAATAATCTTATAAAATGTTGAATCAACGTTTTTTGATCTTCAGACATATTGTTGCAGATGAAGAGAAATGTGTAGCATTGAACTAAGATTGCCAAATTGTTGAGATATGCTAAGCAAATTTGCTGGTATTCGGTGTTACTTCGTGTGTTCTCTTTGACGCTCAAGCCTAATCTATACATATAATTAAACTGTAAATATCACGTGTCTGTACATTTTAGAATTTTGCAAAATAAGTGATTTAGGGGGTCTCAGAATAATTAACTAAACACATTTTAATCATTTATAAAAAAGTCTGTCTGTCTGTCTGTCTGTTTGTTTGTTTTCGCATCACGCCTGAAGTACAAAGTTAATACGATAGACTCAGTAAGAACACTATAAAGAATATCCTCAAGTAACATTTAGTCTTTATTTCATTAAAATCGGTCTTCTCTATCAAAAGTTATGAGCATTTGAAGTTAAATTAAATTTTAATGTACTAGATCCGCCGTAATGGTTTACAAATAAGGTTGAGATTTGCTTAAATTTAAGTTCATAGATTGTGATTACAGATCAGGATCGTATACAGAAAGCCAGTAATACCGATAGAATATAAATATCTTAATTTTTGTTATAATAATAAATAATAATTAATTCTAAGACAATGTTGAATGTTTACTAATTGACAACGACATCTCTAATTTGTTAGTAATATGTGTTTAGTACTAGACCCGACGTAATGATTTATACATATCACGATAGATGGCACTGTGCAAGTGACGTCATTTTTAAATCGCGATATTAAGGTTTTCCGCCGTTGTATGACATGCTGGCTTTCAACAACCACTCTTTGTTCAAGAGATATAATGTAATTAAATGTTGTAATCCGATTTTCTAAAATTAGTTTATTATAAATTTTATTATTTACAACTATTGACTGATTAATACAAAACCGAGTCGGTATATGGAGATAATAATCGCTTCGATTTTGGTATTTTTGGGCAATAGGAATATAAAACTCTAAATTTCACGTGTCTGTACATTTTAGAATATTGCGAATTAAATGAATTAAGGGGACTCAGAATAATTAACTGAACACATTTCAATCATTTTAGAAAAATCTGTCTGTCTGTTTGTTTGTTACCTCATCACGACTAAAGTACAAAGTTAATACGATAGACTCAGTAAGAACACTATAGATAATATCCTCGGGTAACATTTAGTTTTTATTTCATTAAAATCGGTTACTCTAAAATAGGAGACGGTACTTTTCAGCAGCGAGCAGAAAATAAGGTAATTGTATCAGATAACTTATGTTGTATGGTGCCATCTTTGCAAATTTTAATTTCATCAGTATATGGGTCACCTACAAATACAATAAATCAGACAGCTGCATGGCTATCGGGCACGCCACGATCGTGGCGGTAAGTCCCGTGTTTGAGGAGTGACTGGAAAGGCGGCATGGCGCCCTCATCTTTCGGCTGTCACAGGTAATGACTGGCTACGGTTGTTTTCGCCAGTTCCTGTGTCGTATAAGCCGGCAAGAGACGCCCAGTTGTCACCACTGCGACGACTGCCGCGACGTTGTTGAGGACACGGCGCTGCACACTTTGGCGGATTGCCCCACCTGGGCATCGCAGCGCCGTGAGTTGGTCGCGGCAGTCGGATTTGTTGCCCTCTCGCTCCCGACCGTAGTTCAGTCTATGGTCCGAAGCGAGAGGTTGTGGAATGCCGTCGCCTCGCCGAAGAAGTGATTTCCATCAAGGAGGCGGCGGAGCGGGAGAGGGAGCGTTTAAACCCTCTCCCCAACCGCAGAGTCAGGCGCCGGAGGGCGCA
Organism: Catocala sponsa; assembly: GCA_963564715.1. Classification (NCBI taxonomy): domain Eukaryota; kingdom Metazoa; phylum Arthropoda; class Insecta; order Lepidoptera; family Erebidae; genus Catocala; species Catocala sponsa. The sequence continues at coordinate 8,629,908 of OY751337.1, forward strand.
AGACGACCTCCAGCCACCCTGAGGTCTGACCTAGGGGTGGCGGGCTTTGTGGGCCTGCCCGCCATCCGTTCAGCACCAGAGGCGGCGTGCGTGTTCCCACGCGCGCCTCTGTGTCGTGTCCGTCTCCCCTGTAGGGGAGGGGGGAGGGGGCAGTAGGGATTTCGTTTGGTGGTGACCTTAGGGTAGGTCTTTCCGTATAGTGGCCTGCCGTTTCATAATATATAGCCCAAGTAGGTACATAGCCAATACATAGACCAAGTAAAAAAAAAGCTGCAACTTACAATTTTGGCGCCTCGAAACGACCAAGCAACAGCTATTAATTCTGAGATGCTAAAGCAAATTAACGGTGAAAGTGTCGAATATACGTCTATTCACAATGTCACAGCAGAAGACGACGTTACTAACTATCCAGTAGACTTTCTTAATTCTTGACGCGCACCTGGTCTTCCAGCCCATAAAATTTCTTTACAAGTGGGCGTTCACATAATCTTGCTAAGAAATTTAAGTCCACCTAGGCTTTGTAACGGAACTAGACTTAAAGTAAAAATCTTGGAACGTAACTTAATTGAAGCCGAAATTTTAACAGGATGTGGCGCCGCGGTGAAATAGTTTTTATTCCAAGAATCCCCATCATACCAAATAATTATCCGTTCAGTTTTAAGCGAGTTCAATTCCCAGTAAGTTTATGTAATGCAATGACAATAAATAAAGCGCAAGGTCAGAGATTACACGTTGCAGGTGTAGATCTCAGTATGGGCTGTTTTACTCATGACTCATGGCCAACTCTATGTCGCATTGTCTCGCGTTAGCAATCCCCAAAATCTGTATGTGTACGTCCCCAATGGTTCCACATCTAACGTCGTTTACAGAGACGTTCTGTCCTAAAACATATAACATTTTATACAAATTTTCACGCGGACGAGGTCGCGGGCACAGCTAGTCCTAACTAATATTATAAATGTGAATGTGAGTTTGTTAGTATCGTATGGAATAAAGCGAGATAGCATATTAGATCTCTTCTGTCACTCGTGTTCACAATGTGATAAACTGAGATTAGTACTATTAACTACACAGTACTTATCTGCTGATACTATAATACTAAACATGTTTCCTCATAGATCTAATTTATTATCTTCTAATAAGTTTATTAATTACTTGCTAACCAGTGCGATCGCCATTTCATATAATGTGAACGTTCTGGAACGTCTAATAATGATTGAATTACTATAATTAATTCATATATAGCATTACGGTTGTTAATTTTCTAAAGGATAGGCAGAGTTGATGAGGATATTAAGATTTTGTCAGTTATACGATAACGGCTTAAGTGCCTCGAGTAGAGAGTATATCGGTTCAGTGGTCACCCCGCCGCTGCCGTCATTCAAGTAGTGGGTTCAAATCTCACATGTTCTCAGTCTGAGAGTTTTATGCCCGTTAATTGTATGTTTGTAAAGAACAAGACAGGCATTAGACCTGTCTTGTTCTTTTTTTTCATTTATTGTTATATTTCAAATTAAGAAACCACCATCTACCCGCATATAATGATGATGACAAGGACTTAGAATAAGTTTATTTGTTCCTGAATAAGACAACTCCGCACCAGGAATAATTCGTATGTCGCAGGACGCTTCACAAACATTGTCACAAAGAGTACTACAGATAACACCCAAACTCCGAACAACTATAATTGGATCACATAATTTTTTGACTCGTACGGAGATCGAATTCCATCCAAATCCAATCAAGAGAAATCCACATTCGGTGCAGTATAGTGAAAGACGACGCCATTAGCGAGGTGACCACTTTTACCATTGTGCCATTCATGTTCGAAAAGTTTACCTAAATGGAACGGATGAAAAAAAAAAATTGGGGCAGTCTTTGGGGACTGCCGATAGAAGTGAAAACTTTAATCCTTGACCATAAACACTTCTTAATAAACAAAAAAAAGGGCGGGTCCGATTCTTCTTATTAGGGGTTATTAAGGTGGTCAAAATTTCGTTATTTTTTGCGTAGGAGGCACCATTTCTGAGATATTGTTAATATTCTAAAATAATTCAAAAATGGAAAGCGTGGAAGCGTGACGATGACGCGAGTTGTATGATTTTTGTTCACCCAAGAAGTGCTCAACGCGCCTAAAGAAGTTTTCATTTCAAAAAGTTCAATCGACAATATTTTAGGGCTTTTATATACAATTTTAATTATTTGAACAAGTATCGTGAACAAAGTTTCAACGCCAGTTTTATGCAGTTTTCAATTATTATTAAGATTGAATGTTGAAACTATGTACCGTTATATTTCACAAAATATTTTGCCTTTTGCCAAAATATATTTAAAGTTGCTATAAATGGCGAGCAAGCAAAGTTACAAAGGCTTCCTACTCTTTGTAGCTTTGTTTGCAAACGGAATTATTTACAAACATACTTCTTAGAAGATCGTGGGCGATCATATCGCAACACCGCGCCGGTATTGTAAGCATCTGGGCTCTCGTGTTCGGGTGACGGTAACTTGTTAAGAGGAGCGAATAATTTAACGCAATAAATATTAACAGTTTAAGTGAATGTAGTTGCTGTGTATTAGGCAAAATCGAGATAAAATCCATTCCTGGCGAAACGTAGGTTTGTCATACACTTTTGCGTTTCCCTTAGGGGATCTAGGCGTGGGTTTATCTATACCAATATTATAAAGCTGAAGAGTTTGTTTGTTTGTTGAACGCGCTAATCTCAGGAACTACTGGTTCGATTTGAAAAATTATTTTAGTGATGGATAGCCTATTTATCGAGGAAGGCTATAGGCTAAATTACATCACGCTACGACCCACGGGGGCGGCGCAGTACGATAAACGCGGGTGAAACCGCGGGAACATCTAGTGTATGTATACTTATATATATATATATTACAAACTTGAGAATTTGAATGTTAGAAAGGTAGGATACATACCTTTGTTTAGATCTCATATTTTGCCACCTGAAGGTAGACTTTACTAGTCTAATTTTGTGGTGAGTTAGACTTTTGGGATCCTTGAGCACTCCCTGTGCAAATATAGATATCTAATAATAATAATAATATATTCTACCACATACACACAACACCATCTAGCCCAAACTAAGCAGAGCTTGTACTATGGGTACTAGACAATGGATAAACATAGGTACATATATACTTTTTTTTTGTAAATACATACATATTATACATAGAAACACCCGGAACCAAGACAAACACCCATGTTCATGCACACAAATGTTTGACTTGTGCGGGAATCGAACCCGCGACCTCGGGCGTGGCAGTCGGTTACACCAACCACTACGCCATCGAGGTCGACGAACAGATGAACAGCCTATAGAATGAACTCAGTCCCTTACGATGACAGTTTAGTTATTCCTATTTTGAATGGTCAGCAGTTTAACCCATAATGTTTGGCAACATCTGGCGTGAACCTTACGTGTTGTTGGCTATGAGTTACGGTAACTGTTTACCATCAAACTGGTCGTATATTTGCCGTTATAGTAAACTAACAAAAAGCTACTGCCAGTAACGGTTTTAATGGTTATCTGCGACTTGACATCACTAACGTGCTTCCATACATCTAACAGTAGAAACTATGATATATATTTTTACGTCGATAGATTGTTATGACTGTAGGTATTTTTATATCCTTGGTCTCAATATGTTTAAATTCCCAGACGAGATTGGGGTCATCTCTACGGGCTTGGCTCAATAAAAAATAATCAAATTTTAATCAATACCAATTAATAAGCTAACCAGGAAGATGAGTGAAATTCAACAGTTACGAATTTAATTTATTGCCTTGTTGATCCCATGGGATACTTTAGCGCTCGTGTTTAGATTGCTCACGAGGACCCGGGTTCGTTTGGTTCTTGCCGGGCGAAAGATATTGGGCTTTTCGAAATTGTCAGTAGCCGTTATGTTTTGATAATTTGCTCGCTGAATAAGAGGTCGCTTCATATTACATAGTACCTAAATAACGTAGGTATACCTAACACAGGTGCAATACACTTCTAGCCATCCCTTTAGAGATTACAGGCGCATGTCTATGTATGTACATATCATTAATGGGATAAAAATGTTTCCATTGAAGAACAGATTATAATGTAGAAAGAAATTTCAAAATCTTCTTGTATGTATTAAATTGCTTTGTATTCACGTACTTAATTTAAATTTCCTTCATAAAATTAAATTTTAATATGAAATAATATGTTACACGTATTACATTTATATTAACGCTTACCCTAGAATTCACCTCAAGAGCGAAATAATATTAAAGTTACAAGTCTAGGCACTCAATTTGTATGAAATTAAAATTATTTTAATTAAACCACAACCGTCGCCCGTTTAGAATTGTTATAACGATAGGGTAGTACCTAAGTGCCAAGATATTTTAAGTGTAATGTGTGAAGAGAAGTTTCTTATATATATATATATATATATTAATGTGGCAATTAGCAGAGACCGAGCCGATTTTGTTTAGTGTCACACATTACTATTTGGTGGGAGTTACATGCATTAAAATTAATCGTACTTTTCTTTTACTTGCACGCGTGTCTTGAGCAACTGTCTTGCGTTGGTCGTATGCATAATTCCCTACAATCCGTGAAAGTATCTCAAATCGCGCATATTCTCATATTGTGTACAAGACTCATTAGCGATAGTGTTTACTAGACGCCCATTATAATTAAATCACGATGTCTAGTTACCTTTCGTCTAACTTTAGATGCCCATTCGAATATATTAGGGTGTATAAATGGTATTTGAATACCTATGACGACAACGACTTGTGTAAATCGATTATTAGTTTGGCCATTAACGACTAAAATAATTAATCAAACTAAAATCATTTCATGTAATATGAGATGTGTTTCAAAATTTGATACTTATTCAAGTCATGATGGCTTGAAACTTAAGTATTTTGATTAATTATATTGATTTACTTTTGGTTATTGATAGCTCAAATGATAAACTTTTAGGTGATTAATATTATTATTTAATACTAGCAGAAACGAAACGTATCTATGCTTAATATTGTCTTACGATCACGCGAATATAAATTGAAATTAAACTACTTTAAACGGATTTTATCGCGGTTGAGTTATGTGCTTACTTTTCTGCAGCCATGGTCATAGAAAGACTCAATAGTCTGCCCGTGACCATGGTTGCTGAAAAGCAGAAACATGAAGGATAGTGTAAACCTAAATATAAGTATAGTAGTGTTTAATAGACTACTATTATTATATTTATTACCTACTAAAACTTTTAAACTACTACTTAGTCGTAGTAGTTTAAAAGTTTTAAAATTATCTAGGTATTTTTTAAATAAACTCAAGCAATAAAGTCCATATATTCTGTATAAGGTAGTAACGGATCATCCGCTACCGCTTATCCACTTATTCGTCACCTAAAGCGGCTTCTCATTGATGTAGTCACTTTTATTACCGAATGATTTGCAGATGTATAGGTTTGTTTATTACGCCCATCTTAATGTACTATGGTACATTAAGGTCAAACAACAAACGAAGTACTGTTTGAAATCACTTTTGATTCGAGTTTAATGAGTGAATTCTTTTTATAGCCTTTTTTAAACTAGGTCCTTTGATTGAATAAAATTGTGTTTACCGAATTGTTACGAATATTGAAAATGGTTTGATGTTTTATGAAGAAACTAATAAATATTTGTTTTTTTTTTTCAGGTAAGTACCAGATTTATTCAAACCAGGACTAGTATGAAAACTGATATTTTGGTATGTATTACCTACATAAATAAACACGGATATTCTAACGTAATAAATGAAAGATTGGCGAAGATGGCAAACCACACTGACGAATAAGGAACTTTGGCGTATATGGCAAGTTAGAAAACCATCGTTGAAGACTAAGGGCAGTAGTAGGCGTTGAACAATACTATTGATTAGAAAAGGCATCCAAAGTTATCTCTAATGCCATCGCTGTTCCATCAGGTACAAATTAACAAAAGGTACAAATTAACGTCATGGCTTGCACTTGATTCTGCGTGGCTGTTTATGCATATAAATAAAATAACACGCGACAACAGACAGCTTCTTTCTTCTAACCTATAACAGATACCATATTTCAAAACAGCATAGACAGAGATGGATAGATATTACCTACTAGTACGTTACAAGCCAAAATGATTGCAATTCTTGTCATCGCAAGCTTCTAAAGCCTGAAGATATGGCGGTACGTGCGTAGACAGTTATCACTATTAGTAAATTGATTGGTACTAATATAAAGATAAATGCACCGTTTTTTCGATTAATTAAATGCCAATAACTCATAAGCTGCCAGTAAAATTGATTTTTATACTTTCGACAGGTCCATTATAAACTTCTTCAAATCAGTCAGTGTTTTTTCAACTTTGTTTCCCTGACTACATAATAATATATTCGCGAAAGGTCCAGCAGAGTTTATGCAAATACATCAGCCGTATTAAGCACCACATAACAAGAGCAGACCTATGGTCGTCTACCAGGCACAGTGCTTGACTTTTAATAGTACTTCAGAAAATCCCTTACATATTGCTATGTAGATCCATGTTTCTGGCAATAACTTGTATATACAATGTAAACACCACATCCGGCCGTTAGGGTCCCATTCCGGTACGCCCTCAGCCGGGACGCACCTACATTGAAAATTTGTTATTCCGTAACGCCCCCGGCCGAGACGCTCCCATCGTAAAACAACCGAAGAAGACATTTGAGACACTCGAGCAAATAATGTTGAAAACAAGTGTTTATGAATTTAAATATTTTGTGCTGTGTGTATATTACAGTTCTTGCAACTCACGAAGGCAAGCGGGCTTTACTTGTAGTTGAACGTGTACATGCACAGTGCGGTAGTGTGCGTGTTTGACAGAGCGGTCAGTTGCGAGCGACACTTACACACACACATACATATACGCGTTTACCACAAATAAAGCCCGCTCGCCTTCGTGAGTTGCAAGAACTATATCATGTATAAGCTTTAGAATTAGTAAGATTATTTTTTAAGGATACTCTTTAAAAAAATATGTTTGAAAAATGCAAACTACATTATATTAAAATATGTTGGTTTCCAACTTAGCAATCTTTCAAAAAGCAACCCCTTCACTGTTTCCGCGCGGAAACAGTGAAAGGGTTGCTTTTTGAAAGGTTGCTCGCCCATTGTGTAGATTTCAAATTCAAAAACACTTGTTTTCAATAGTATTTGCTCAAGTGCCTTCTCCGGTTATTACAATGTTACAATGGGAACGTCTCCGCCGTGGGCGTAGCGAAATAACAAATTTTCACTGTGGGTGCGTCCCGGTCGGGGGTGTACCGAAATGGGACCCTAACGGCCGGACCCGTTTGTAATATAATAAGTTCAGAATATATAGGTAAATACACATACACAAAAACAAGCTGAAGACATGCTTGGCTCTTAGTTATTCTCGTTGATCCTAACTTAATATTATAAATGCGAATGTAAGTTTGTTTGTTTGTTTGTTACGTTTTCACGCCATAACTACTCGACCAATCATTGACATATAGCATAACGCGTACACGTTGTCAGTTGTAGAAAATGGGACATAGGATGCATTTTATCCAGTAAAAAGTACTGTGCCCAAAGGATAAAAAATTATGGACAAAATCTAGGTTATCGCGGGCAAAATCTGGTTTAGTATAAAGTGAAAATTTAAATACTGGTCCATCTTTTAATCGTGTCCGGATCTTCACGGTCATTCGTAGCAAGTGCGCTCATGCTTACGTCATTATACGTAATGACGAAGCAGTCACAATCACTTCGCAACCTGTAAAATAATATATCCTTACTGGGTAAAGATCTTAATTTATTATACAGCTTCACCGTGAAGAAGTTTACCGTTCTAGTTCGTTAGTTCGCGGTTAAACGGCTGTTCTCTGATTAACTTAGTTTAGCCCTTTCAGTGCTTCTTAGTTTTGTAGATGGATAATATATGCTTATTTACGATAATATAAATGGATTGTATTATTTGTATAGTTATTAAGAAATAAAAGTTGTCACAACTAAAGCACTGAGATGACGCCATTATCGTCAAATGATTTTGCCAGAAAAATGTTATAAGTATTAATCTCTTTAGCGAAGCTAAAATAGCAGTGAGTTTTTTTTTTAAAGATAAAGATAAAGATTTATTTATTGCATAACTGTGTACATTGACTGATCGTATTAATAAAACATATGTTTTAGGACCCAACAGTTTGTCCATATCGGACATGCAACATATAGGGATATAATGCAACAAAACTTAACACTACATATTATAAATACTTTTATATAATTACTATTTCTTTTCAAAAAACTCTTGGAGATTATAAAATACATTTTCAATTAACCACTTTTTCAACTTAGTTTTAAATACATTTCCATTTAATTCCTTTATAGCTATTGGTAATTTGTTGAAGACACGAATAGCGGTGACATAAGTGCTCTTATAAAACATCATATTGTTTATTGTGGGAAGATTTATATTGTACTTATATCTACTACGGATATTGCTCCTTGAAACAGATTTAAAATTAAAATATTGCATATTATTTTTTACGAATAGGCTTAATTCTAATATGTAGATACTAGTTAATGTAAGGTAACCCTCAGTTTTAAAAATATTTCGTAAAGACTCTGTATTATGCATGTTATATATTGTTCTAATACACCTTTTCTGGAGAATAAATGTGGATTGAATGTTTGTCGAGTTCCCCCAGTAGATAATACCATAGAGAAGTAAGGGATAAACATTTCCAAAGTATGCATTTCTGGTTACATTATAAAGACACCGCTTTTGGGAGAGGTCCTATGCCTCCGGGAGCAACATTCAAACAACGGATACAAAGAACATCTAGACTCGGAACACAAGTTGAATCTTATTCTGGGTACCAGAGTTTATCGTAAATACTAAATATCGTGTTTGTGACGCTGTTATTGTATTTTTGTGCCATTTTAAGAAATAAATATCACTATTATTAAAAAAAAAAAAAATTGTTTTAATATATTTGTAATCCACACTAATTCTTGTCCCGTGTGGAATTCGAAGGCAAAACATTCGGAGCGGTAGCAGTGGCGACGCGACTACTTAACCACTTACGCCATCCGTACAGTCATTGCTACAAAAATTAAATCGATGAGATGGTCGCGCATCCGAATGTTGACGATTAATGCGCTGCCGAATGATCATCAAATCAAGTTTTGAATATTCGAAACTTGATTTGATGATGACATTATTTATAAGTCGTGGTCGTTTGCTGACGATGTTCTTATGCGCCGTTGACGACAGTGATATCTCCTTAAAAGTCGTCCTTCTTTAATCTTTAATATTCCTATTGTGTCGTACCGTTTGTGAATACCTAACTTGGCGGTACGCGAATTCGTATTGTCGTATGGCTCAATAATTAATGATTATTACATTGTAAAAGTTATAATGTATCTACCGAAATATTCGATTTATTTAAAAACTCAAAATATTCGATTTATTTTGAATGTTCGTTATTATTTAAATATTCTCTTTATTTTGAAAATTATAACTATTCTATTGATTTGAAAATTGGAATGATTCAATCATTACATTATTATATGTGCACTTATTGAAGTGCACATCAATTTGATAAGCTGTTTGAATTCACATTAAATATATTTTGATGGCAATATCTGCGAGGAATTATAGGAGTTCTATGGTTTAACAAAAGCTGTAGCTATAAATGAATCTAAACTTAAATCTATTTTCAAGCAAACTGCAGAAAGAGTACTTACTACATAAAGTTAAAAAACAATACATTCAAAGAGATAGCTTTGCCTTAGCCCCAATACTACCGAAGAATCACGTATTCCAAAATCTATATATTAATACGTGAAGCAAAATCTTTGTACCCCTTTTTACGAAAATTGCGCGGTCGGAGGAGTATGAAATTTGGTACAGTTAAAGTTTATTTGTAGAAGGAGAGGCGAATCCTAATAATTAAATAAAATATGCATTAGAAATACATTAAATTAATGAAAAAACACTACACTGCATGGTTGTGTATGCATTTGACACACGCAGTCGAAGCGCGTAACTATGGTTATATATATCAATATATAGTTATATATATCAATATACAAGTTATATATATCAGCAATATCTTACAGGCAAACTTTGGTCGAATTTCGAGCACTAGGCGACCGCTAGTATAAGTAAATAGTCTAAGTATTTGATAGAATAAGACATTTCTGAATTAAAGCAGACAATAGCAGCGGTGAAAAGTGTCACTGTTAAGACTTAATAGAATATGTTAGAAGGTTGATCCCGTCTATATTTCTCGTGGAATAATTTATTTTTCCTTTCTTTTGTCGAGTCGAGACTTATCCTTTACAATTTATTGCTGAATCGGAGCGTTCACACTTTTGTTTTGGATTTTATTTTTATATTTTTAGCTTCACATTTTTATACTTTAAGGCTTTATTCTTGAACCCTCGTTAGGTATCACTTATTTTCTTAAAAATATTTAACGCGCTAGCTAGACTAAGTCTCTGAGTTGGGGATTATATTATAGACATGTAAACAATAGTCGCTTATAGTCTACAATTCTCACCGAAAACTACGTTTAGTGGCAGATGAGAACATGTGTATCTTACATCTATACATATTCTTGAAGTCTGCCAATCAGCACTGGGCTAGCGTCGTGAACCTGACCTTAACCTCTTTTTCACTGAGAAGAGGTCTGTGACCTGCAATTGAACTATTTTTATGTATATAGGGCTAATTCTATAATATTAAATCTATAATATTAATGGTCAAACCCGCAAATATTGTAAGACCTCTGTATTGCGGCAAAAAAGAAGAAATAATATACTATGTATGTATAACTCGCGCATGTAATCCTCCAGAGTGGCTTGCGTATGTAAGCTGTACAAGCTTACATTAATTAGTTAGTTATGATATTAATGAAACAAATCTACAAATAATAACAAAACTAATACTTTAATTAATAATTTTTTATCTTGTTGTCGAACAAAGTTCACTCACTCGGCATTTCGAGGCAAGCTGACCAATTAAAACCACACACAAGTTTAAATAGATCAATTTCAAATTCTTTCCTTACATTAACCTAGTTAGAATCACACAACATTGGCTCTCATTAAAATAATCCACCTTATCGAACAGACTCAGGTCTAAGGTCAACTAACGCACACCAGACGTACGTAATATGAACACAATTATCAACAGACGCAGTCTACTTCAGTGGATATCTTTGATAATATTGATTGGTCTAGCGTCTGGTATATCTCAGCTTATAGTTACAGCACTTTTCTGTATTAAGCTAATAATTAGTCGCTGATCGTTTGCTATTTTTAAATGTTGATTTTAGTAGGATTAGGTTTAGTACCGTAGTGTTTGTGCTATTATTTTATTATCAAACTATCCACATCGAAGAATAAAAATTTTCGTATTCTAATATTTTTTTGATATGTCTAAAATATAGAGCCCCGTTCTCATAATCGTGGTTCAGAATTTATTTTATTGGTCGATATTCTACTGTGCTTGTTTCAAATTGCAAATAATAAAGTCACAGAGCACGGCACCCAATCACGCTCGGCGTAAATGCACAGCGGGCAAGTTCAATGCTCTGTGCAAAGGATACTATAGTTTGTACACAAATTCTTTAAAAATAAGAATAAGGATTAGAGAGAGATGCGGCATGAAAGTGGATATAGTGACAAGAATAGAAAAGGGTTTGTTAAGCTGGTTTGGACATGTAGAAAGAATGGACGAGGAAAGACTGACTAAGAAAGTTTATAAGCCTAGTGTGAATGGAACAGTCGCAAGAGGAAAACCTAGGCGAACGTTTTTCGATCAGATCGCAGGCGTTCTGGACAAAGTCTAGGTTAAGACCTTCTTGAACCGACGGGCGACAGGAATGTGATGAAAGTGAATGAAGCCAGAGAAGTGTGTCAGGATTGTAGCAAATGGAAATCCGTAGTCTCTGCCTACCCCTCTGGGAAACAGGCGTGAATCTATGTATGTATGTACAAATTCTTTCGAGGATTATTTCAATCCTGTGCATTAAGGATGGTGTCTGTAAAGTCGCCTAGACTTTACAAACATTAAAATAACACTGAGACATCATCTTTACACAGAAAGTCCACCCAGAGACCAACCGATTTATCTAATCCGCTATATCGTATTTGCGGGGATGAGGTAACCGCTTTAAACACTACCCTATCCCAGCAGTCATAAGCTAATTATCCGGTGTAATGCCATAAATACCTATTATAAATTCAGTACCTGTTGCCTTAAAGCCATCTTAATTGTACTCGAATACTTATATGTTAAAAGCGTGCCTCGGAGAGCACGTTAAGCCGTCGGTCCCGGCTGCTATGAACATCTATGGCAGTCGTTATTGGGAACTCAGTGCCCTCTAATATCCTGACACTGGTCTAGCCTTGGGGTATCGTAGGACAGCAAGCGTTAAGAAAAAGATCAATTAGAATTTCATAGTGCAGAAATCCTTTTTAAAAGATCAATCATATCTCTAACAGCATATAAATATATATTCGGCACAACATTTCAACGATTTAAGAACCGAGTCCATAATCTTAGTATCGATTAACCATCTACTAATTACTGTCCTATTCAGAGATATGTACTATGTATAAGTTTTGTAATATAAGTTTTGTTTCCCCGATACTTGGATAAATTTTGTCAATAGTTATTTCCTAAATTACATGCATGTGGTGTTAACTACATAAGTTGTGCACTTAGATTAAGCATAATACTATGTTCTATTTTGTAATTAATGTTTTAGTGTAATAACTGCTTCTAAACCAATAAATAAATAAACTGGAATATTCTATCACATACAACACCATCTCGCCCAAACTAAGCAGAGCTTGTATTATGGGTACTAGACAATGGATAAACATACCTACATATATACTTTTTCTTTTTTGTAAATACATAGGTACATATTATACATAGAAACACCCAGACCAAGACAAACATCCATGTTCATGCACGCAAATGTTTGACTTGTGAGGGAATCGAACCCGCGACCTCAGGCGTGGCAGTCGGTTACACTAACCACTACGCCATCGAGGCCGTCAAAGATAATATTAAAATTTGTAACAATCAGTCAGCTTTGTACGCACGTCTCCTTAGGGCGCCACGAGAATTGAACGCATGTAATCATAGGGTATGTGCCAAATACTTTGATTAATTCATGTGCTTGTGTATGCGGCTAGTGTCCTAATATCATGGAGGCAGTGTGAGAACGATCCTAGAATTTATTCGCCTTTTTTCTGTTTTACTTTGTGAGAATAGTTTCCTTTTTATGAATTGTCACTATTCTGTGACGGCAATCTAACTTAACATAGCCCAGGAGACATTATAGAAAGCAAGAATGTGCCTATACACAAGTGAATTCTCTTATCGCATCGGTCATGCAACGACAATCCAAACTACCGGAAAGTGTTTAGCCGCACGATCTTACGAGGCACGGAGATGACATATATTCACAACTTTGTAACTGCGAGCTGCTACTGAAAGTTTTCGTTTCGAGCAGGATTCGAACCGAGGTCTTTATGACTTACAGACATAATTATGTATACTAGCGGTCGCCTAGTGCTCGAAATTCGACCAACTGATATATATTATGTCATGTTATTATACTCGTATATTTGTAACCATAGTTACGCGCTTCGACTGCGTGTGTCAAATGCATGGTTGTGTGCGTGTAGTGTTTTTTCATTAATTTAATGTATATATTTCTAATGCATATTTTATATAAATATTAGGATTTGTCACTCCTTCTCCATATAAACTTTAACTGTGCCAAATTTCATACTTCTCCGTCCGCGCAATTTACGTAAAAAGGGGTACAAAGTTTTCGCTTCACGTATTAATATATAGATATTTCTAAAAACCAAACAACTTAAATTTTCTTTATTAGTATTATGATTTAATGTTTATGTGAAATTTGTAATATATATCAATAAAAAACAAACAAACCTCCATTCGAAGTAACAGTATCGACATCATATTATTTATCATCGCATTATCAAATACCAAATAAACAAGATTTATATGATACCGGAATGAACAAATACATCATTGAGACAAATTATGTTTTCGGAGAATATTTTTATTATTTATGTTACTTTCACGCGAATCTTATACATTGATATTAAACCACTAGACTTTATACGGATTTTATCGCGTTGTTTCTTTTAATAAAACACTTCTATTATAACATAATTTTAAACAATAAACTACTATTATTAAACACTTTTACTATTCAAATTAAACTTCTATATACGGATTTTATCGCGTTGTTTTTTCGACACTTTAATTTCAATGAATAACATTCGCGTAAAAAGAAGACAATATTACACTTTTATTGTTAACTTCTATTTAAGATATTAAAATGATGAGACTATTTAGATTTCATTTACACTTTCCCGGACATTTCGGTTGCTGACCAGTAGCCATGTTCACGGAGAGGCTTAGTTATGTAACAAAAAAAGGGACACACGATTTGACGATGTTCTTTTATATTTATTGTATTTATTTGTGGTAACCGCTAACTACCGCTTATAGATATAGCGGTCTGTTCCCTTAGCAAGTAAAGGATTACTAAGGTAACACAAAAAAGTCTAATAGGAATATAATATGTATAGGGTCTAATTCTGTGAATTTTTTATGTAAATAGGTAAAATTGTTATAAGTGAAGTTTTAAAATAAAATAAAGTAGTTTTATTTCAAAAAGTTGTCTTATTAAAATGGTTAATTTATTTAAGTTCAAATATTTTTATACGCCGTTTGTCATTCTATTTCAACATACATAAGTCATTTAGACAATAATTATGTTAACTTCATGGGAATTCACCCCAAAAGCGCGCGGATCCTGTAGCACGAGAAATCAAAGGTATGCAATCCTTGTGACAAGTTTCACCTAAGTCACTTAGTATATAAACCAGATAATTGAAATTAAACAAGCTTTATACGGATTTTATCGCGTTGTTTATTTTTTATAAAACACTATTATTACATAATTTTATATAACATTCGCGTAAACATAAAACAATATTATGTAAACCAGATAAGTTACAATTAAGATAATCCTTGTCATAAGAAGAATGAAAAAAAAACCAGCTTTTGCCCGCGGCTTCGCTCGCGTAACTGTAGGTTTGGTTGACACCCTATACACCTAGCAGTATTCAATATACTTTACGACCTATTCTCATACCTAAATATCTAATGTCATAAAAATCGGTCGAGCCGTTTCGGAGGAGTGCGACCACAATCACCGTCACACTACATTTTTATATATAAGTATATAGATGTACTTTATCGTATCTTTATAACTTTATCATTTACCACATTTAAGATTTATATGATGCCGGAATGAACAGATACATTCTCAGATAAATTATTAAGCGATTACTGTAGCATATGATAATTTTCAATAGGGTATCACTGTTACGGAATCCAGAAAACTGAATTACGAATGGCATAAAAAAATGAATGGAAAATGAGTAATATGAGCCTTCACAGCTTCGGTACAAATGCATTTTATCATCGGGCAAAACTCGGCAACAGATTTACTACACATGCGCCGATTTTTTAAAAGTAGTACTTTCCCTGCAATGCCTATTCATTTGAACTATCATCATAATATAATTAGCAATGGCGGTGAATTAGGCTAACTTAATTTCATGAAACAGGCCATCTGTATATTTATGGCCATTTGTATTTATACGACTAATAAGGTTGAACTAAAACGAAAACATAAAATTAGGATGTTGATCGAATAAAGGTTATATCGACAAAGCTATTTATTATGCGACCTATTTTCTATAATTTGTACACCTCACTTTGTTATTTCTGTACAAATCATATTATGTAGTATGATTGAAGTTGTTTTTATTTATAACAATCGAAACCAGAAAAGTAGTCAGATTTCGGAGAAACTCTATATTTTATGTATCTAGGTTTAATCCAAAACCCGCATAGTTGACTTAGGAGTTCAATCTGAAAAGCTAAAGTGGTAAAGTGGCATGCTACTTGACAAAGATGGGCCCAAATCAAGACCAATTAAATGCCACAAGACAATCGATAACGATGGGATGACCTAAACGAAAATAGCGGGGTGACTTGAATGTGTCGAGAAAGACTGACAGGAATAGCTAACAACAGAATGATTTGAAAATGGGACAGATTTTTACCCAGTGACATATACCATGAGGCTTACAATGAAAAGATTTATTTATTGAGTAGCCCCGTTTAAAAGAGTGAGCGTATTGCTATTTATCAGATGCAATATTAATTTTTTCTTGGTCCCTGACAGTTGAACTTTCCACGGAATTGCCGTCGGTCGAAATCCGGGTTATTATGGTCCCTGGTGTTACAGTAGTGGGAGTGCGTGTGGGACTAGTCTAAGTAAAAGAAAACCTAGTGGCCGACATAGGGGTGTAATTTTGACTGCACTACACCACTACCACTACGCAATCCGGTGTAGTGGTTTAAATGGCCCTCTTGCAACTATTTACCTCGATAGCGGGTGGGCGGGAGGAGCCATTTATTTGCGACCGTTGTTTGAATGTTTGTTAAGTTCCCTGTAATACAGGATATCCATTCTGAGATATTCAAGCGTTAGCCAATCATTGTACGTATGATATAAATAAGTAAGTATGATATAAATAAGTAAAACTTTGAGCCCAATATTAGCCAATTTTGTCAATATGTGTATAAGTCAAACTGTCTATCCGGATCAATTGAAATATGCAATTATACGACCTATATATAAGTCTGGGAATCACCTGGAATATACGAACTATAGACCTATTGCAATACTCCCAGTTGTTGATAAAATTGTAGAAAAAGTAACTGTCGGTCAAGTAAATAAGTTTTTAGAATGTCATAACATCTTGTCGGACGTACAGTACGGCTTCAGAAAGGGTCGCAGTACAGTCACGGCACTGACTCGGTTTGCGGACTATGTCAACGAGAGTCTCAACTCAAGTAAGCAGGTTCTAGCACTTTTTATAGATTATAAAAAAGCTTTTGATACGCTGGACCACAATTTGTTGCTTCAAGCTATGGAGGAGTGCGGTATTCGTGGACCCACGAACGATTGGTTCAAAAACTATCTTACCAACAGAAAGATTCGTACGGAGGTAAATGGAGTCGCGGGGGAAGAGTCTCTCGTTGATCATGGTGTGCCGACCGGGTTAGTGTTTGGGCCGGTTGGCTACATAATGCAAGTGAACAGCGTTACTAATGCTGTAAATAAGTGCCGGGTGTATATGTATGCAGATGACATGTGCTTACTATGTGCATCTAAAGATCTATCCGAGGCCAAAGCAAATATACAAAGTGACTTTGAAAGTATAACGCAGTGGGCGCACGACAATGGCATTATTTTAAATTTAGTTAAAACTAAATACATGCATATACATTCGCCCTACAACCAGTGTGCTAAATCTATTAATAAAAGCGAAATAATAATTACAGGCCACACATATGATTGTTTACATAGCAATAAGATAAACTGCCGCTGTACTAACATAGAATCAGTTAATACATATACATATTTAGGACTGACTGTAGATAGAAATTTCAATTGGAAACCACATGTTAATGACGTACTGCGAGAGGCTTAGATCAGTACTAGGTAAATTTTACCATCTGAAGAACATTATTAACAAACATACAATGTTAATGGTTTATTATGCTCTTGCAGACTCAATACTCAGCTACGGTCTTAGTGTATATGGACGTACATTTACAACATACACTAGAGAGATAAAATGTATTCAAACTAGACTTATTAAATATTTAGTTAGTGAAAAAGTAAAATCAATGTGCAATAAAGACTATGAAAAACTATGAATAACTATATGTAAAATATTACCGGTAGATTTAAAAGTAAATTTCTTAATAGCCATGGAACATTATTATACTGATGATTATTAAGTTAGGATTGATAACCCATATAACACAAGAAATGTAAGGAAAGGAAAGCTGCTTAAACCAAAAATTAAGCGAGAATGACTGAATATCTAGTCCCAAAAATATATAACGAGATAGAATTATTAAGAACACAACCTAAAATAAGTAAAACATTGTTAAAAGCAAAGCTAAAGATTCTACTGCTTGGAGTTGTTGACATTACTATTAGTGAGGTCCACTCCCGCGATACAGTCGATACAAAAAATTAGTATCGTATTGTATTGTAGATATATATCTAATAATAATTAGTTTTAAGGTTTAATAAATAATTGTTAACGAGCGCATCTCGCCAACAAGCTGTGTAGCTTGGCGAGGAAATTTATATGTTGTACTATTATTATTACAAGTGAATAAATGACTTAAAAAAAAAATGCTCTTTTTTCTCACGTATAGGTCAAGCAGCGATAGCTCAGTGGGGAGACCAACAGACTGCAATGTAGAGGGTCTCGGGTTCGAACCCACGTCGCGCTCCTCTGACTTTCGGAAGTTATATGACTTTTCGAAATTATGTGCGTATTGATTGACAATTATCGCCTGCTCCGTGCCTCGGAAAGCACGTTAAGCCGTTGGTCCCGGCTGCCATGAACGTCTATGGCAGTCGTTATTGGGAGAGTGTCGACACAAAAGATCCCACTGGGTCGAAGTGTCGCCGGTCTGCACTGACTGGGCCCCACATAAGATAAGATAAGATAAGATAGGTCAATTCGAACAATCTAAAACGGAAATAGTATACCAAAGAATCTTGAATTACTAGTACTCTATTGTGATTTTATCTTATTCAATGGACACTATCTTACCCTTTCCATGTGGGTCTGACAATAGTTCCCAATTAATTGCTAACGATGCCCGGAACTCATTACACGGAAGCCGATACTTTCGTTCCCTTATCTTAATGGTTAGGCTGTATTTGATACCGGTAGGTTTGACATCCAGTACCGCTTTTTCTTTTGGCATTTTGTTCCAGTATTTCTTTCTTTTTAGGTGCGATATTAGTACGTAATTAGACCGGCTTGTTAGCCGAGTTTAAGTCTCTTATTTGGATTAGTCGCTTAATTGAGGTCTTAGGATTTATCCTACGATCTCATAATCGATTGCAAGCAAAGAGGCAATCCCTATGCCAGGGATTAAATGCAGTAATTTAATATATATAAGCAACGATATTTGCTTGTAATATATTACGTAAGTAATATATATATTTATATTACGATATCGACAGGCTCATTGGTCTAGTAGCTGGTATCTATATATTAATACGTGAAGCGAAAATTTTGTACCCCTTTTTACGAAAATTGCGCGGACGGAGAAGTATGAAATTTGGCACAGTTAAAGTTTATATGGAGAAGGAATGACGAATCCTAATATTTATATAAAATATGCATTGGAAATACATTAAATTAATGAAAAAACACTACACGCACACAACCATGCATTTGACACACGCAGTCGAAGCGCGTAACTATGGTTACATAATATGACATAATAATGTCAATATATATTATTATATCAGCAATATCTTACAGGCAAACTGTGGTCGAATTTCGAGCACTAGGCGACCGCTAGTAGATATATAGTATTACCTATATCCGCAATAGGTTTAGTGGATTTGTATTTTTGACAACTCTCGCTCAAGGAACAAATCTAATGGGCAACTTGCAAAATTTCACACAACTTGGACACAAAGATCACCCAGACTCGGAGAAGCCCTTGTGGATAACACAATTTTTAGACTCATGCAGGAATCGAACCCACATCACTCGGCTCTGTAACAATGGCGAGGCAATCACTTAAACCACTACGCCATTCATGAAGTCGACGGTATTACAACCATATTTGATTGTTTAAGGTTTTCGAAGGTAATAACTATTTTAGTCACCATACATAATTAGACTCCGTGCCGCTATTGAGAAAAATTGACAGAAAATGACAATAACATTAACTATCCAATCCGAAGCACCATGAACAGCACTGGCATTGAGTTGCGCTACCGGTGGACGATAATAGGTTGACCTCCCATTACGAGTGACCTAATAAGAGAGGGTGTAATATGTTTCTGTCTACCTCTTTGGGAAAATAGGCTTTGGACTTTGTATATAATGTTTGGGCGTTGAGCGACAACAAAATCCATTTCCTGCATCTTGACTATAGGCTAAAATTAATAATCTAACTTTTCGATTCTTTTTGCTACCAGAGAAAAAATTTTGACGTTACTACTATGGCGCAATATCAAATTCATATCTTTAGTAGGTCAAAGAATTGTAGGATAGTTTATTAATTTTGGACTTAAATATATAGTGGCCTCAATTGAGACATATCACATGATCGAAGACTATATGTGTCGTGTCATATTTATTGCCTTAATTAGGCGGTACCTATTAGGCTTTTAATTCATTAAGCGCTATCTAGGCTACCGATGACCCGTTATCAATAATAGATAATAATAAAGTTTATTACTCTATAAGAATTACACTTAATCTGAGTAGGTACAACATATAGGGCTTGTACTATAGATTTAGAAAATTGAGACTCTGACTTCTAACCTACATAGGTATGGATCTTAGATTAGTCAGTACTACCTTCTGATTGTTACGTTAATTTAAGCTTCGTAAATGGTTTCAATCATTAATATTCTCATAGAAGGATAAATAGTGAGAAAAATACTAACTACAAGTTAGGGCTAGTAAAAATGAAGAAAACTTTCTTTCTTTATGTAAATTTTCAGTTAAATTTTCAGTGTATATTCATACCAGTTTCACAAATCAGTTTATTCTTATCAAAAAAAAAAAACAAAAATAAAAACAAAAATAAATTTATTCAAGTTAGGTTACAAGGTAACACTTATGAATGTCAAAGTTACACTAAATTTTTCCTGCGAATTTACATTTACTGCAACGTTCAGCAAAGCAAGGGTGTAGGCCTCACGAGAAGAACGGGCAAGAAACTTTCTTTAAAAAACTATCTTTAAAGAGTATTTGTCAATGCTCAGGGTATCTCTATATCAACATTCATATTTAGGCATAAAAACGTAACAACTCAATTAGACGCGAAAGTGACTTTATTTTTCGCTTCTAAATAAGTATTTTTCCATTGTTTTAATGTTTTCAATGTTGCCCGCGTTGCTGCGTCGCAGAGATTATTATACTCGTTGTGGGAGTTGTATTAAAAGCGTACCTGCCTACACAGACTCACGGCTGTTATTCGGAGTGGAAGGTTAAGTCTAGTCTCTAGATTAGCACTAGCTATGATGCTAACATATTTTTTTTTGCTTCATGAACTCTTAGAGTAAGTAGTAGTAAGAGAGTAAGATCAGTTTAGAGTATTCTTCACTTGATCCTTCTCTAGAACGTTTCTGATTTTGCCCGATAACTTGCCGGCTTGGTCTTTCATTTCGACTATTCCGGAAAATAACACACAACAGATTGTTACAAAATCAGTAACCTCTTTGATTCGTCCTAGAATACCTGATATAATTAAAAATATTATGCCTAGCCACTGTTGTGCCGCTTCGACTCAATACTCACCTCTATAATGTCATAAACAAGGCTTGCAACATATATCCTCTATGCAAATACGCCTGTAAATCTGCTGTAATCAAGTGGCTTCTGACCAAAAACTACACTGAAACTGAAGATTTATTAACCTTATCTATCTTGTAGGTAAAGGGTCACCATCTAATGTACATAGACGCACACACATACATACGCACACACACACATACGCACACACGCACACACACACACACACACACACACACGCGCGCGCACACACACACACACACACACACACACACACATGCATGCACAGACACACACACCCACAACACATGTGAACACAAACACGTACGCGCGCGTACTCGCGCATAGCTATAGTAAGTACTCCCAATTGCATGTCTGCCACGTTCGTTGAACAAAAATGGGAAATTGTTTGTGAGGGCGCTGGTACCATAACACAAGTTTAATCTTATCTTGGGTACCAGAGTTCAATGAAACAGTAATATATAAAAATTGTTTTTATTGTATTTATGTCATTATATTGTGGCTATTTTTGAAACAATAAATTTATTATTATTTATTATTATTAATAGGTTAAATTATCTCAGTTAAACACCAAAATGATGATGAAGTTAACGACATCCTTTGAAACTAAAGAAGGATACACCAAATTGAACAACTTCTGCTATGAAACCTAGAATAAATTTTAATATCCCGAAATATACCTAAATTGTATCACCAGATTTTTGAAGTGAAAACTTCGTTGGCGGCGTTGTGCACTTTTTTGTGATGGCTAAAAAATGTTAAACTTGCGTCAGGACACGTGACCTGATCGAAAATTCGTAAGACGGAGGGAGAATTGTCATGTTTGTGTACGATAGCGCAATAAATGAATATTGTATTTTACCACATAAATGATAGTACTTTTATACTGATAATTAAAGCAATTCGTGCAAAATTATTCCCTAACCATTCCAAAATATCAAAAATGCACAACTTTAATATTCAAGTTTTCACTTCTGCCGGCACTCCCGGAGTGCAACCCGTTTTTTTTGCCATTAATACCCCAATGTAAAAGTTATTAGCAAATTACCAGAATGAAAACGTTTTTACTGCTATGGTTGCGACAAAGATAAATTGTATTAAATCCTTAACTTATTGTGGTTTGGTTATACATCCATAAAGCACCACCACAACAAATGAGTGAAAAAGTGATCGAAACCACAGAATATATACTAGTATTTTGGCACTTTGCCAACACAAGGGTCATTGAGCTACCCAAATATTTTACTGCCAGTTGTAAATAGCATATATTGAGAGTTTTGGCAATCACATTATGTATCTTTTATACTGTAACTACAAAGTTTGTGTTGACGGTTATTTGTTAAACAGAAAAATGAAAAAGGTTCTTACTACCTTTTCATCTGTTTATTTCCTTTTCTTCAGAAGTGCCCAGTTTCTTTAGCAGTAGAAATAAAAGCTATGAAGTTGTATTTCTGCTAACTTACTCTGTTTGAAAACTTGAACTTGAACTTACTGCGAGGTAATATGAAGAGTATTAGAAGAGTCTTAATGCAAAAATAAATAATTCGTTGAATGCTATAGTTCGTAACTCGGAGACTTGCATTTGAATGCACGGATGGCATAGTAGTTTAGGTTGATGCCTCTCACCGCCACTGAGCCGAGGGTTGTAGATTCGATCCCCTCACGGGACAAAAATTTACATGATTTACATATGATATGTGACGAATCTGGGTGTTATTTGTGTATCTATATACACGTGAAGCAAAAACTTTGTAGCCCTTTTTACGAAAATCGCGCGGACGAAGAAGTATGAAATTTGGCACAGTTAAAGTTTATATGGAGGAGGAGTGACGAATCCTAATATTTATATAAAATATGCATTAGAAATACATTAAATTATTGAAAAAACACAGTCGAAGCGCGTAATTATGGTTACATATATCAATATATAATGACATATATCAGCAATATCTTACAGGCAAACTTTGGTTGAATTTCGAGCCACTAGGCGACCGCTAGTATTGTTTAAATGCTTGTAAAGTCACACAGGATTTATTCCTAATGTACGCGATGTCTTTTACGACGTTTTTTTGTTAAAACGCAATGGCTAATCGGTACTAAACAAAATGCAATGTTAATTATGTAAGGGAAATTCAGAAGCGATCAGAAGTCATGGCAGAATAAAGCTTAAGATTGGTTAAAACTTGTAAGCTCAGGCTTACTTTGATCTCAGCGCGCTAAACGATAAATCACTGCTTAAACGTACAGCAACTTTATTTAATTTTCAGCTGACGTAAGTCTTCAGTCTCTTCGCTTGCTACTATGTAGCCTGCCTTTCTTTTTGGAATATCAAGATCGTTATGGAAATTCATCTTAGTTGGGAGAAGTTGGCGTTCCCTGTTCCCTGAACTGCGTCCTTGAATACAAATGATTTAATGTGTATGTCCAGACGTATTATGATGGAGAGACGTTAGTTTTATTGTGGTAGATGTTTTCTGACTTTGTACCAACACGACGCACATGTCATGCATACAAGAATGCTTTTAAAAGTATTAGTATTCATTCTTGCTCTGAAGAATAACCGTTTATTTATTTATTCTATTACTTTCACATAAATATAAGCAGACGGATTTCACGGCGTCCCAGTCAAGCTTACTTGGCGTAAAGTTGATGCATTGTATGTATTTCAATATAGCATTCTCTACTATATTTACAAGTTAAGTTTAATACACGATGTAAGTTAATAAGTGTAATATACTGAGCTAACTTATAAAGAAAGCTTCTCTTAATTTCACTAGTTGTTATAGTACACAACAACAAATAATTTGCTGTAACCTTCGATGAAATATACCATAGATGCACATTCTCATACAAAAACCGCGTCAAAATGTGGCACTGACCAGTACTACTTACTTATAAGTGTCTGCATTTATTATGCAATCTAGGAAATAAACCGGAATAACCATTGAACGCCCACTGAGAAACATTTTGTAATAGTTTAGTTAAAACGCGTCAATGTAAAGCGTCCTAAGTGTGTCGCGATACGCAAGCGTACTAAGTATATGGTACGGTCTCCACTTGCTAACACTACAAGAAACTCATGGAGTCGACTACCTACTACATAAATATTTTATTAATATTAATAATTAAATTATAGTAGGTAACTTTAAGGAAGACGATATATAACTTTATGAAAAGCAAGCATATAATATATTTATATTAAAGTAGGCCAATAATTTACAGTACTAATAATTATGCTCACCTACGTACATTATATTACATTAAGTTTGTAAAATATTTATATGTGTGTTTTCTATGTAGTTTCAATAAATAATTATAAAACTATATACCTACTCGTAGATGGTCGAATTAAACTAGATATATTTTACCAGGATACTTTCGTTGATGTAGACGCTAAAAATATAAATTATAACTATTCTATTGTTCAGGAAGGAACTAGGTTAAAAAAATGAACAACTTTACTAAAATAATGTTTTATGTACCTTTAAACAATATCAACTTATTTAACAATTGCCGCTTAGACTGATCTTTCGTTTCTGCATTTTTCAATTTTGCCGCATAGTGTAGACGTATGTCAATATATTTTTCAATTAAGATTTTTATTACCGTTACCTTATGACCAAGATTCGGTGATTGTACTTGGCAGTGTTCGTCTATCCCGATGAAAACATTGGTATGGTTAAATTGTTTTAACACTGAAATGTATATTTTTCCCTTTATACATCCTCCAGTACGAAGATATTGCCTTATAACACTCTCCGACTTTTGAAAAATCAAAAACACGTCATTAGATGCATATTTCTATCTAAATTTAAATTTAATGTAGCTTTCCCCGATGTGGATGTAGACCCTATGTTTACTTTCAAATGGGGTGTTATTGCATTCACTTCAGATTGCACTATTGACTCTTCATGCTATAAAAATAACGAAAACAATAGTTAATAAATCATTAGGTCGTATATAAAATTAACTAAATTTAACATAATATTAAAATTAAATGACAAAATATTTTACCTGTATATTCGGTACGGCTGTATTTTTTAATTTACTATACCCTTTCTTAGTTACATACATATCTTCTTCATTAAAATGCTCTGAGCAAATTACGCTAGAATTATTTGGTTGGTAAAATTCGTCATCTCTATCTCGAGCTATAATACGTCTCCATTTTTCCCTTCGAATTTCAGTTTGTGGAAAGCTAAAATAAATTAATACAAATATTATATCAATAATTCAAAAAAACTTATAACGACTTCATGCCATTTCATATGGACTTTGTTCCAAAGTAGTGCTGTCGATTCGCTCTCGCTTACGGGCAGCGCCCGCAAGAGTGAGCGGGACAGGTGCGTAATACATGCATTTAAATTTAAACGAAAATGTTTTTAAATATATTAATTAAAGCGCCATATGCAACAAAATATAATAAATATAACAAACCTATTCTTACCGAAAGTACGATACTCCATCCTTTGTTTGCACTTTTAGAGTATAGTTTTTGCATTTTTTCACTACACACTTTAGCATCGTGAAACGTCACACTGCTAGCACGGTCGTAAAGTGTCTGCGAGCGAAATCTTGCATACGATTGATTTATGCACGCTTTTGTTGGCGCCGTTTTTCGAGCGACAATCGTGCATCTATGGTATATTTGATCGAAGGCTTTACGCTCATAACATAGATTGACTCACATATTTTGCCTAGAGGGTAAGGCTCTCGATTTACTTGCTACGGTTCTGTCATTTAAGCTAATACATTCGTCGGTTATGGATATCCTTTTAATTAATTTACTAGCTTTTGCTCGCGGCTTCGCTCGCGTAAAAGTAGGTTAGGTTATGTTAATAATAGTACTAGTATTTTTAGGGTTCCGTACCCAAAGGGTAAAACGGGACCCTATTACTAAGACTCCTCTGTCCGTCTGTCACCAGGCTGTATCTCATGAACCGTGATAGTTAGACAGTTGAAATTTTCACAGATTTCTGTTACCACTATAAAAAAAAGTACTAAAAAACAGAATAAAATAAATATTTAAGGGGGCTCCCATACAACAGACATTATTTTTTTGCCGTTTTTATAGATAATGGTACGGAACCCTTCGTGCGCGAGTACGACTTGCACTTTGCCGGTTTGTTTAAATATAATATAGCCTTATATTACTCGGTGATAATATAGCTTCATAAAGATGAAACAATTTTGAAAGTCGGTTGAGTACTTTGTGAGTACTGACCCACAAAAAAAACTAAAAATTAACGCATTCCTGTTTATAATATTAGTATAGATATAGATTTATTCATTTTAATGCTAGTCTATAAAGTAAACGGCAATATACATTGGTAACAATATTGTTGCTTAAGACTAGAGTTTACATTTATTGATGAGGAGTTAACTGAATTGGTATCTTCTGGGCAAGGGTGCTCCATCGTCGACCACATCGTCACTTACAACCTCGTGAGATCGTAGTCAAACTCAAGCCTATACGGAATAACAAATAAATATTTTTAAATAATTTTTTTTTTATTTGAGTCGTGCACACTTGTGCATGTCTCAAATGAAAAACAGAAATAAGACACAGAAGCTATGTTGCAAGTGCAAATCATTAAAATTCGTAACTATCTACATATGCATTGGAATGTCTTATAGAATATCAGACAACCTTACTGAAAATTTTAAACACTTAAAAAGGTAATGAATTCGTGTACGATTATAATTCCAGTTTAATCTGTCGTCTACCAGAACCTTATATACAATAAAAACTATTATGTATCGCGTAGCTCTGCAGGTAATATGAGAGGTTAATTCCTTTGTTCCACAACTTTCGTCATTTTGTCTACGTCATCAGTTTATGTGGTGGCGTGCAATCCAACACTATGTTCGTCGTCACTTGAAAACTTTTTATCCGCAGGTTGGTTGAACTACATGACCTGTCTATTGCCACTTAAACTTGCCAACTAAAAAGGGCTGAGTTGGCTTTATTTACGGCTCTCAGTACTTTATTCTAGACAGATTTAGCTAGTAGTAGGATATTTTTTTAACTATTAACGCTTGTTTATCTCCAAACGATCGGGTAGATGTATACTACACCTATATTACGTCAGCTTCATCCTTAGTAGTGGCATATTTCTAACATACACTTCTCTTCGTCAAAAAACTGTGTGTTCAGATTGACGAATTTATAAAAACTAGCGGTCGCCTAGTGCTCGAAATTCGACCAAAGTTTGCCTGTAAGATATTGCTGATATATTATGTCATTATATATTGATATATGTAACCATAGTTACGCGCTTCAACTGCGTGTGTCAAATGCATGGTTGTGTGCGTGTTGTGTTTTTCATTAATTTAATGTACTTTTACGCATAATTTAAAAAAAATATTAGTATTCGTCACTTCTTCTCTGTATAAACTATAAGTGTGCGAAATTTCATACTCCTCCGTCCGCCCAATTTTCGTAAAAAGGGATCCAAAGTTTTCGCTTCACGTATTAATATATAGATTCTTACTACGTTCTATAATATAAGAAATAAACATATTAAAATTTCGTTTGGTAACTAGGTACCATATGTAGCTTCGTACTACAACTACGTTCGATAAATTGGTACGATAACATCGTACGATAGTTTCGTACTACGAGGATTCAAGCCAAAAGCAGTACAGACAAAAATCAAAAGTATCATGGGCTTGAACAATAGATTTTTGTATTTATTTATGGGTGGTCCCAGTTGATGGAAGAAAAATATTAAAATTAAATGGATTCGGCAACTGGGACCGCGGTCCGAGTTAATTGCGGTCCCAGTCGCCGGAATCCTTCGATAGCTTCGTACGATATGTTGTTGGATAATTTTGTTCGACAAATACTGAAATAATTAATTTTCTAACGGTAATTAATAATACCTGACTCGACAATTAAACTGGCGTCAAAATGATCCATCGTAACTATTGACACGAACTTCACCGCATGCCACAAGATCAACGACCGCATACCACATATGCATCATAATATATTAACCAAAACCTAAGCCAAGATATTCATTAGTTTGCTGGAAATATGGTGTCCATTTATTTACCACCGTACCACTATTACCAACTTGTTGTTCCCAAATGAATAGGCTCTAGGCCCGCGTTGCGGTTGGTAACTTTCATTACTTAGTGCAATCATGTCGAGAGTTCACCACTATTGTCAAATGAATCAAGTGTTAAGCTACTAATTTGTCGCTGCTGTCTAAACACGAGTCTAATGCAACAAGATTATAAAATTAATGGAATTGTATATGACGGCTAGTTTATCCAGTGGTGTCGGTAACCGCTGGCGTAGCTTTCGTCCATCAGTTTTGACAATGGCAAGATCTAGCCGCTTTGAAACGAAATAATTTGATTTTTGTTTATCAACGAATATAGAGCTCCGACGACTTTTCTGATTGGTTCTTAATTATTTCTGTTATCGCGCATGAGTAGTAGAGCCTCGCTGATTTCAGCATGAATGGGCCGGCTCGACCGGGGAAGGACTACCCTCTCACAGAATATCGACGTGGAATAGCAGTAGTCCTACTGTTGTATTTCGTTCGGTGAGTGAGAACCGGAGGCCCAATCACCCCCTTTCCCCCATACCACTCCCTTTCCTTCTCACGTCCTTTCCTAAAGGGTCGGCAACGCGCAAGTGATGCCTCTGGTGTTGCAGGCATCCATAGGCTACGGTGACCACTTACCATCAGGTGGGCCGTATGATTGTTTGCCACGTTAGTCGTATAAAAAAAAATGCAACAGCAATAGTTTAAAAAATTGATGCTAGGTTTTTATATTAGAATTGAGAACCTAATGTAAGTGCAGTCTATGTCACATTTTCGGCACCTGTGGTTTCGTCACCTAAGCTATTCCACTTTCAGCACCAATAGGTATTTTATTCCACATTCGGCTCCAAGCAAAAATACCTATTGGTGCTGAAAGTGGAATAGCTTAGGTGCCGAAATCATAGGTGCCGAAATAATTGGTGCCGAAAGCGGAATACTCCACATTTTCTGCAGAGCCATAGCCAGAAACAGGTACATACATCAGTAGGTATTCTTCACGATCTGATGAACGCCAATATAGCTACGGTTAACGTATCCACTATAGTATAGAAAAAGTACCGCGGACGCGAAAAGAAAACTGATTTTTCATAGTTTCATTTGTAATATACTTTATAAATAAAATTGTTTATAAACGAACAATTCTGAATACTACTGTTGTTTAACGTCGAGAATCATTTCCTATTTGTACCTTAAAATAAAATCGGGTTTAGTCTACAAATTATGTTTATCGTATTACATCGCGTATTATAAAAGCGAATCTACTTTTTAGAAATAAGGTAGGTACATTTTGTAATTTTAATTCAGAGGAAGTAAAATAAACAATATTCGTAATTAAACACGGCAGCCATCTCTAATTACGGTTCCAAACTTCTAACACATAATACTTTTCTCATCTAACTAAGTAAATATTATGAAGCCTAACAAGCTTTCAGACACCTTAATATTCATGTAAAGCCGTTTTAAAGTAGGATTAATGTCAACTGACTTGTTTAACTTTCATTTACTGAGGTTAAGTCTGGCTTAATTGCAGTATCCGGGATGATATTGGATATTACTTTAGCGAATTAAACGACTAATTATAAGGAGGCTTTAACAATTTAGGGATTAACATTGTTCTAAAGTTGTTTAGCAAGTGAGTGGGTGTGAGATCTTCCAAGTTGAAGTTGTGACTTGTGCGGTATAGATTCGAAAAGTTGTGTTTTGCCAGCGGTTGGGACCGTTCTGTATGTGACTATGAATTTGGGACATTTCGGAGTGCTTTGCGGTCTTGACTATGAATTGGACATGTTTGTGGTCGGTTTGCATGTAGTTGTAAAATATTTCTCATGTGGAGCCTGGGATTTAATCCGCTATTATGAATGTTGTGCACTTCTGAATTAATAACTGTAATACAGGTCGAGACAATATTAATTTATTTATGCAAGACTCTTCACAGCTTACAAAATATTGAGTACAATATAATAATGTTATAGCAATACGCCAATTAATTATAATGTCCTCCAGACCGAATTTCGGCCACAGCGGCCAGTCTTAACGGAGACTAGCCATCTGCGCAGGAGATATTATAGTGCACAAGTGTGTGCGCAAACACAATTGCACTCTCTGTTCCCTAACTCTCATGATCCGATGAGACGGTAATCCGACACGACTGGAGAAAGATCGGGCGCAGGACCAACGGCTTTACGTGCTTTCTGAGGCACGGGGGTGTCTAACACCGCCAACTTCCTAACTCTGGGCTGCTATTGAGATTTCTTAACAGAAAAACCCAATAACTTTTTGTAGGCCCGACCCGGGATTCGAACCCGAGACCTCACGCACAGTAGTCGCATTCACTACCGCTACGCCAATTAGGAAGTTTACAAATAGGCCATAATGTATGAGAGATACACAATTACTTAATAACTAACTAATCAAAGATACATGTGAATCGTTTGTTTTTGTGTATACATATTAACTTATGTGTGTATTATGATTGTGTTGTGTTTTAGCGTGTTTATGTGAGTTCGCATTAATAGATAAGTATATTAAGTAAATATATTTTTGAAGTGAAAACTTCTTTAGGCGCGTTAAGCACTTCTTGGGTGAACAAAAATCTTAGAACTCGCGTCATCGTCACGCTTCCACGCTTTCCATTTTTGAATTATTTTAAAATATTAACAATATCTCAAAAATGGTGCGTTCCACGCAAAAAATAACGAAATTTTGGCCTCCTTAATAACCCCTAAGAGAGTATCAGGAATCCGACACGACCCATTTACTTTCTTTTTTGATTGTTAAGGAGTGTTTATGATCAAGGATTAAAAGGATGTTTTCACTTCTATCGGCAGTCCCCAAAGACAGCTTCAATTTTTTTAAATGTTTTTTGGAAATATCTTCTTGGTCCAAGGGTAACTAGTATGGTAACAATCACAAGATCCTTGCTAAGAATTTGCGATTGACTTCTATTCTATTAACTTTTCCCTGCAATACGTGCACTTGCTATAAGAAAACAATGCACATGTATTGTTCGCACTTACCCGAGTAGATACAAACTTTATCGGAGTGTTTTGTCGCGAGTGCAACTTGGCTTGGTAGAGTATTAAGCCCAACATTCGATTTAACGACGATGCATCTATGACTATGCACTCTAGTTAGTTTTGAAACTACTGGAGAAAACCCAAACGATGATATATGTATATCGAATCACTATATTTTGGATTACGTCGTGACAAGACAGATGCAGGTTTTTATCAGATTATTTACTGTTGCGGGGGATAAAAATGTATATGTTCAATGGATAGTTGTTCCGTATTTGGAAAGTTTTAAGCCTTTGCTAGTTTCAGCATGAATTGACGTCAGCTGGATTGTAGCACTGCATGTCTGAAGATATATGAAGTCTGCCAATCCGCACTAGGTCAACGTATCCACACTATGGCCTAACCCTTCTCACAGTGAAATCCTATCCTACTAATATTATAATAAATGTGAAAGTTTGTGAGGATGGATGCATGGATATTTGTTACTTTTTTATGCAAAAACTACTGAACGGATTTTGATGAAACTTTACAGTATTATTGTTTATACATCAGAATAACATACCTATAGGCTAATTAAAATCTATCTTAACATAAATCTACATTAACGCGAGCGAAGCCGTGGGCAAAATCTAGTAGGTACTTAATAATATTAAATAGATACAACAATTTAGGTTCTGTAGCAATATTGCATCCCTAAAATATTACTAATTATAATTTTATATTTTATGGACTGCGATAAAATTAAAAATTTCATAGTACCTAGAAAATAATAGACAGGCATATAATTACAAACACTTTAATACTTGGTTATATACAAAACTGTTCAAGACTATTATACTCGAGATACATTTCCCAAACACAGTACCATGCTTATGTATCCATAAATTTACTTTCCTAAGCTTCTTCTCGAAGTGTTGTAATGTGTATAATAAACAGTGGCGAACTACGGGTACTAAGTCCTTATAAGACTTTGATATGTACCGTTTACTTACTATCTATTACTAATTACTACTTAGGTAATTTACCTCGTTCTTGTTCTAGTTGGATGAATGTTTCTTGATCAGTTTGTGCTATAGATAATTTGGTGATTCACCAGATTTTAGCGTATCTGTTTGAATTATGATGGTGACTAAAATAAGAAATAGTTATGAATACTAGCGGTCGCCTAGTGCTCGAAACTCGACTAAAGTTTGCCTGTAAGATATTGCTGATATATGCCATTATATATATATTGATATATGTAACCATAGTTACGCGCTTCGACTGCGTGTGTCAAATGCATGGTTGTGTGCGTGTAGGGTCTTTTCAATAATTTAATGTATTTCTAATGCATATTTTATATCAATATTAGGATTCGTCACTCCTTCTCCATATAAACTTTAACTGTGCCAAATTTCATACTCCTCCGTCCGCGCAATTTTCGTAAAAAGGGTTACAAAGTTTTTGCTTCACGTATTAATATATAGATATTGGTTGAGCAATCTGTGGATTTTACAAATATTAATACGTATACCCTATATCCTAAAGGGCTAGGTAAAAATTTACATCCTCATTTGGCCAGCTATGGGTCAAGGTCTCACGTAATACGGGTAAGATCTTTGACGTACACTGGTCACCATTTACGTGCACTGATCACAGTGTTAGAGTCTTTGACGAGTATAATTATGTCCTCTGGTCTGAATTTGGGTCACGGCGGTCAATCTTAACGGACACTGGCCATCTGCGCAAAGGATAATAGGTATAGTGCGCAAAAACAAGTGCCTCTGTTCCCTTAATCTCATAATTCGATCGGATAGCAATCCGACATGGCTGGAGAGAGATGAAAAGGCTTCGGAAAGCATGTGAAGCCGTTGATCCTAACCAACGACTTCACGTGCTTTCTGAGAAAGGTGTTTAACATAACCAACATCTTAATTTTATTAGCTGCACGGTGTCAAGAATTGTGCCCGGTAAACGACTATGACGTCACAAACCATTACAGCTGGTGAAATGTGGTTGTAATACATTTCAACCAACCTCTACGGAGATGGAGGCATAAGACAAAACAACAATAAAACGAAGTATTACGAAGGCAATCACTTTCGCTTTACACGTAATGGGCAGTTAAAGTGTAAGATTAGAATCTAGCATGTTAACAAGACATGTACATCGAAACTTGCTACAAGTTCAGGTATAACTAGTTGGTGTATCGCTTATAGTATAGGTGTGAAACATGGGATCCATCTATCGAGAACTTTGTCTTATAGTTTCAAAGTACTAACTCATGAGGTAAGTGAACGTTGAACCTAAGACTATCTAGCTATGATTTATACATAGCTTCAGGTCTGTATATTGTGGGTAGTTTCAGGCTTTGATGGATAGGCAGTTGCGATTACAAATACGTTTTATGTTTTTGTCACCTGACTTTATTAAGTCTAAGATTGAGTCTTGATTAAGTCTATCTTATCTTATCTTATGTGGGGGTCAGTCAGTGCAGACCGGCGACACTTCGACCCAGTGGGATCTTTTGTGTCGACACTCTCCCAATAACGACTGCCATAGATGTCCATGGCAGCCGGGACCGACGGCTTAACGTGCTCTCCGAGGCACGGAGCAGGCGATAATTGTCAATCAATACGCACATAATTTCGAAAAGTCATATAACTTCCGAAAGTCAGAGGTGCGCGACGTGGGTTCGAACCCGAGACCCTCTGCATTGCAGTCTGTTGGTCTCCCCACTGAGCTATCGCTGCTCTTTGGTTAAGTCTAAGTACCTAATCACTTTAGGTGACAAAAGAAGTTAGGTATATTGTTTTAAAAGTTAAAATATTTTAGTTACATTAAGGGAATAAAAGTATTAACAAATCTTTTAAGTTCTGCACACTGATACAGATAGATCTTGCAGCTTAATGTAGCTTAGTAAGGTTTTCAAGGCTAAATGGATTATCCGTATTTTTTATCTGCCTACCTCTACAGGGATATCGGCGTGAGACTATGTCTATGTGTGTATGTATAATAGTTCCTTTAATGTATGTCTGATATGTCGTGCGTATTCTAGACAGCTTGATGAAAAATATGTAAGTAATTTTTTTAAAAATATAAATTGATCTCCCGCTCTCATTTGAACAATGGACACAAAGAACACAACTCGAAACAACTTTTTGTCGATCACACAGTTTTTCTTCCGTTTGGGGATCATACCAACAACACGACGCATTGTTAATAGCGAGTCGACAACTTAAAACACTACACCATCCGTGTAGTCAAACTTTAATATTTTATCGACCAATTGCCCTAGAAAAGTTTTGAGCACTAATTTATCAAGAACTAAACTAGCGTCATAAAGTTACTCAGTGGACTATATTATTTAATCCACCCAAAAACCTTCAGACCCCTATGTCTCAAGATGTCTGTATCGGGGACCCAATCAGGGGATTTAATAAATTTCTTTAAAGTACCATTACTTTGATTAAACTTAACCTTAGTCAGTCATATATTCCCTTTAAACGTTGAAGATTAAGCTGCTTAACATACATTTTATAGCTTGCATAATGTTATATCACTAGACCTTACCGTCATATCTTAAAGCATTGTCTTTGCATGCGCTAGAAAGATATAGCGTTACAAAGTGTATAGAAATACCTCGTTCTTGCGTTGATCGTTCATAATCAAAATTATATTTATTCACGTAGGTCACAAGGTAACATTTATGAACGTCAAAGTAACATCTATTGGTGTGAATTTACGTTTACCTGTTGCCATGCCATTTATTGTAGTTGTAGTTGCATAGAACGGTGACAGTTAGATACCTTTGATATTAAAGAAGGTCTGACAATTTGTAGGTACTTTATTGAAGTGAAAACTTCTTTAGGCGGGTTGAGCACTTCTTGGGTGAACAAAAGATACCTTTGATATTAAAGAAGGTCTCACAATTTGTAGGTAGGTACTTTATTGAAGTGAAAACTTCTTTAGGCGCGTTGAGCACTTCTTGGGTGAACAAAAATCATAGAACTCGCGTCATCGTCACGCTTCCACGCTTTCCATTTCTGAATTATTTTAGAATATTAACAATATTTCAGAAATGGTGCGTCCAACGCAAAAAATAACGAAATTTTGACACCTCTAAGAGAGTATCAGGAATCCGACCCGCCCCTGTTTTCTTTTTTTTTTTGTTTATAAATAAGTGTTTATGATCAAGGATTAAAGTTTTCACTTCTATCGGCAGTCCCCAAAGACAGCCACAATTTTTTTTTATAGAATACATGTAGGCAGGTGTGTACTTTACCTACATTTCGCTAATTATGTTTTAAGTCTAACTGTTAAAGTTGCTAGTAAATAGGGACCCGCGATGTTACCGTTTACTAGGCACATATCATCATTCTACTATGAAGCATGTTGCATTAGTAATTCCAATAATACTATACTGAAACCAGAATTATTCCGGCCTCACAATCGGTTTGAAGCTTAAGCCACGAGGCCGCTCTCCATAAATGATCAAAATATTTGTCAGAAAGTTATTCATAAATATGGACGCAAATTATCGTTCACTGAGACCTATTGTCATTCTACTACTAACAATTGCCTTAAAAAGTCCAATAATACCATACTCAACCAAGAATAGAACTTGGGTCTCATGATCGGTTGAATACTCAAGGCACGAGGCAACCTATTAAGTATCAAAATATTTGTCATAAAGTTACAAATGAATAGGAATATAATTATTCTGCTACTGACAATTGCTTTAGAAAATTAAATAATACGTTTCTCGACCCATAATCATAACTGGAGCCTCACACTTGGTTACAAACTTAAGCCACGAGGCCATATCAATTATCAAAATATTTGTCAAGTTGTACATAAAAATTTGTATTGTTTACGGTTGACAATGGCTATTTGGCGTATTCCTCATAAAATGCCCGTAAAATAAACGGGCAATAACCATTAATGCCTAAGAACTTTTACGTTTACGGCTTGTTACTTTTAAGGGTTCCGCCTCGTCCACCATCTGTGATTCCTTTTATTTGAACTTATATTCGCCGGAATTCTCTCAGGACCTTCGGCAATCTCAACTAATATTATAAATTCGAATGTGAGTTTGTTTGTTAGGCTTTCACGCTTTATACTACTCGATCGATTATAATGAAATTTTGCATAGACATTGGCACAGAAAAGGAAATAGGGTTCCTTTGATCCACAAAAAGTAAAGTTTCCGAGGGATAGAAATTTATTAAAAACTACATTCACGCTAGCGAACCCGGAGCCAAATAGATATGTGCTTATTAAATAAATATTATTAAAATTAAACTACTTTATATGGATTGTAAACACTATTCTAAGTATAAACTTAAAACTAAATAGATTTAATAATTTAAATAGAAGTTAATAGTAACTAGTTACCGTGTTTAACAGTAGTAGTTTGAGAGTTTCAAAAATATGTAATGATAGAGTTTCAAGAATCCGTACAAGTAGTTTAATTTCAATGTATAACATTCTCATAATCGTAACACGACACTAGTTAATTATTACAAAGCCTAATAACATTGCCTGACTAGGCAATCTAACCTCATATCCTTACAATGTAAGTACTTCTGCTATAAATGTTATCCGCTACTACTTCATGTATGTTTATAATTCCAGTATGTATGCATATTTTATAAGTAAAAGTATATTGCGCAGAGCCTTTTATATTAATATTACGTTGAACCATTACAAAATATGACTTCCATCCCAGGAAACGACTTACCTTCCAAGGTAATGAAACAGCATACTAATTTAATTAGTATCTTATTATAATAATCCTGTTACATTAAATCTGCAGTATTTTGCTCTGGCCTTCACCCGTCATTTAATAATTCATACTTAGGAGTAATGGTATGTCAAGGCCTGGTAAAAGGAAAACGATCAGCTAGAATGCGCTCTCTCTTTGTAAAGAGATTGTGGCATATTCTTCGTGGATATATTTAGTAAAAACATGAGTACTTCAAATCTATCTTTCTATTTTTAAACACTAGATTGTGTAAATCTAAACGTAAATGCATTTGGCAACATCAGAATATCGTATTCTTCTGTGGGTTATTTATATTTTTTAGAATTAACTAAATATTGTAATCATCTACATTTCGGTAAACTATATTCATATTAATGAATACCTATGTTCTTAAAGATTTACATTATAATAATATGTATATGCGCCGTACTACAATTAAATATGGGTACCTTTCTGGACGTTGAGTTCCCATCTGACACATAATGCCAACATGGCCTCTGAGCTCTGTGCTCATAGCCAGTTGCACTCACTGATCGGTAAACGATTAGCGAGGTTAAGCAACGTTGGGTGCGGTCAGTCTATAGATAGGTGACCGCTTAGTGATATTTAATCTGAGCGTCTCCGTGCTTCGGAGGGCACGTAAAAAGTCGGTCCTGGTTGTTGTCAAATTGACAGCAGTCGTTAAGCCATGTCCGAGGCCTACGGGCGGCTTGAACAACTCTTGACAACAGGTTGGCCACTAACCACACGAAAAGGAGAAGACCTCTGAATTATAAATATAGTACTATCACGCTCACTCATCTTGAAAATCCTCCACTATCGTTATCTATCATATAAATGCTATGTATGAGCTGACTCTTCTTAGAGTGGACACGTTTTCGTCCGATCTTAATGCGGTGAATGTGTATCTATGATTTCAATATTTTTATATAACAGTATATTGTACTGCCAGACCAATTAGATTACATAGAAAAGTTCTGAGAACTGTAAGAAATTACACAAAAGAAGAATGTAACCGTGTCTGTGTAAAAATATTATCGCTGGAACTTTATCAGCAATAAAGCTGGGGAGATAAATGGGGAGAGAGACGTGTCCCTTATATCCAACCAATTTCTCTAATTGGGGAAATGGGGTAATGGGTTTCTATGAAAATGGCGTCCACGTTTTGTTCTATTTGTGCATTTACTGTGCAATCTTCGTTAACAGTGTATTGTTAACAAGTTAGCTGATGGTTTCTATTCGGTTAGTAGCATATTTGTGTTTCACGCTAAGAGAGAAAATTACTTGGTGTAGTTTCTAAAAGATACTTTCAACGGTGTTGCTTTTAAAATTCGAATTTTATACATTGAAATTTAACTTTATACGGAATTAATAATAATATTCTATCACGTACAACACCATCTAGCCCAAACTAAGCAGGGCTTGTACTATGGGTACTAGACAATGGATAAACATACTTATATACTTTTTTTTTGTAAATACTAACATATTATACATAGAAACACCTGGACCAAGACAAACATCCATGTTCATGCATACAAATGTTTATTTTTATAACAAATTAAATGCGTTAAAATCCGCATAAAGTTGTTTAATTTCAATATACGGATATTATTGATATATTGCCTCTTGGTACGTCTATTTGGTACTGGAGGTTAGCAATCCAATAAGCCGCTTTCTTCTTCTTCATTTAGATAGTAACTAATATGACATTACGACTTTCCAAAGTCTCTTCGATTTAGTTTAAAATATTTTGAGTCTACCATATTTTATCGTTTTATTTGCTTTTCGATGCTTGGATTAAGTGTTAGCTTTCCTCCCAGATCTTATTTTGCTACTGCAAATATCTTAACAGAAAGAAAACCAATTTGTTAATTTCGTAGAATTTCAAGATTCCTTAAAATCTCTGCTGTCAGCAGGGGACCTAATGATATTTGTGCTACTATGGTTTAGTTTCACTATGACCGTATTTAACTGTCGGTAACGATGCGAGTGAAACAATAATGTCCTCCAGACCAAATTTCGGTCACGGTGGCCAATCTTAACGGAGACTGTCCCATCGGGACAGGAGATACTATAGTGTGTGTGCAAATACGAGTGCACTCTCTGTTCTCTAACTCTCATGATCCGATGGGACGAAAATCTGACACGACCGGAGAGACACATTTAAGATTTAATTAAACTACTGAGACGCAATAGATTTTTAATGATGTCTGGTAGTCTGACTTCACAATCTAAACCTTTGATAGTAATTGTTTATCATGAAGCGGACCGAGTGCTTGCATACCACTGTAATAGAATTCAGTATTCAATAGTCCACTAAATGATATTCCAATGGAAGTCTCCTTCTTCTCCTTAGCCTTTATTATTCCCAAATCACTTGGGGTCGGCTTTCTAGTCTAATCGGATTTGACTGGATATCAGTTTTTACACGGAGCGACTGCCATCTGACCACCGCAACCCGAAGGCTAACGATACCCTAAAGCTAGACCAGTGTCAGGATATTAGAGGGCACTGACTTCCCAATAACGACTGCCATAGATGTTTATGGCAGCCGGGACCGACGGCTTAACGTGCTCTCCGAGGCACGGAGCAGGCGATAATTGTCAATCAATACGCACATAATTTCGAAAAGTCATATAACTTCCGAAAGTCAGAGGAGCGCGACGAGGGTCCGAACCCGAGATCCTCTGCATTGCAGTCTCTTGGTCTCCCCACTGAGCTATTAACGCGGTCTAATTAAAACCAACTAATGAACGATTAGAACAGCAACTACCTTGACCTGTACACTAATTGTACTTGATAATTAAGCACTTACACTACTCGTATTAACTACTAGCCGAGCAACTGTACTAATTAATGCTTCCCGCGTTTAAAGTACCCAAGTACCTGTTTTGAAGGAAATTTCATCGTTTCAGAAGTTGAACAAAGCGTTCAGACGGCTTTTAACTCGTTTAATTTATAACTCGCAATCATGAATTGGACTAACCATTTTTCACAGTTTATGGATTGCGACAATGGGCGGAAGGCCTGCCTTATTCTAAGTAGAAGGCTTTTTATCTTTTACTATAAATTCGCAGCTTTAGTCTAAATTGGATAGGAGAAACTGAAATTTGAGAATCTTTTAAATAAACATAAATAAGAGAATTGCCTTTTGAGTATTCGAGTATTGTTAATTAATTATCGCTTCGTTTTCTAGAAGATTAAGTTGTCGTTAGGAAAATATTAGAACCAGGCCAGCGGCACAATCTTTGATTCATTTGAAATAAAGATTATAATTCAAGTAATTGTATCCGTTATGATAATAGTTATTGAAGCCTGCATCAATAACATTATCATAAAGTCTTAATATCGTATTCTCTTATCTCCTAAAAAAGGACAAATCCCGCACTAGGAATCATTCCTGTATCGCGGTGGACTAGATTTAATGGTGCAATTTGTAGTTACGATATAAAATATACATAGATGTATAATGTAGCCTATAACCACGAAGGGGTCGGTAGTGGTGTACTTGAAATTACTCTCACTTTTCGACAGTTACCATTTTAGGACACACGTAACAGAGAGCGAACCTACTGGAACAAAAATCTACAATCACAAAACTATCGCATTTGAAAACCTTTGATATTGATGCATTAGAAAAATAGTAAATGTTATGCATTGTAACAATTTCGTGATTTTGAATGGGTACCAAATTTTAGACTTTGACTCTTGACCTTTTACTTCGTAGCCGTGATTTAAATAATTAAAAATCCTCCCTTGACAGAAGCCAAGTATATGCCTTTTCTTTTTCTAGGTAAATCGATTTTGATGATTCTTTTTTCATTTGAAAGTTGGTGCTTTCCATTTGGACCCATTTAATTTTGATCAAGATCTGACCATTACTTTTCGAGTTATCCCGTATTTGGTTGACTTGACACCGACTCCATTAGTAACAATAATTTAATTATTCACAAGAATACGCAATTATATTTTAACTTTT
This sequence comes from Catocala sponsa, assembly GCA_963564715.1. Taxonomy (NCBI): domain Eukaryota; kingdom Metazoa; phylum Arthropoda; class Insecta; order Lepidoptera; family Erebidae; genus Catocala; species Catocala sponsa. Next base: position 8,671,251 of record OY751337.1, read on the forward strand.
TAGCGCATTTTTGTTTTAAAATATACATTTCGAAGTCGGTTTTCTTTTTTGTTAAAATTTTTGTTTATATATTAGTACAAGCGGTTTTGCAAAAACAATAGAATATTATTAGTGCAACCGTGCAAAGAAAACAAAAACAAACAATTTAATTTAAGAACACGAGCCTTGTATTACAAACGAAACGTAAGACGTATGGATGACGTATTTTTATTGTGGCTCGTATTTCAGTTCCTGATTACATAAATTCGTTGTGGGATCCAAAACGCCCGGGAGATTTACGTAAACAACAGCGGCCAGATTCCTTCCACCAGCCGGAACAACTTTATGGCTTAATCTTTCATTTTTTATGTGGTAGGAATGTCTAATAGACGGTATCTCTAGTGTTGCGTTACAGAAATAAAGATGATTGCGCAAAATTTCAATTTCCTTTTATTTGTAGCTCGATTTTAATGTAAAACTCGACAGCTGTTATTGAGGTTTTATTACGAATAAACGTTTTATCGTGAAAATAAATTGAGAAGATTTTGATTACAAATGGGACAAAGAATTAAAAATGTAATAAAAATTTGACTTTCCTGTTTTCGTGGAGTAAGCCTTTAAATTTGCCGCGTGGCGACAGCGCGGCTGCAACGCTGCCGCCACGCAGCCGTCACTACACTATCGATGAACTAATGGGCTGCAGTAGCCCGGGTGCAGCGCTCCAGTCGCGAGTTTTTATTTATATGGATTTACAAAGCAGCGTGGCCACAGCACTGCAGCCGAGCTGTACATTGCGGCAAATTTGAAGGCGCCCTTAGTTTAGGTTTATATTTGCAGCTAGTGAGGTCCACGGTTCAGCTCCTGGGCCGGTCAAAGTAACTTTTCGCTAAGAAATTCTTATTAGTAGCATGAAGTCTGTGAGAAGTTCAATAAACATAGCTCATACAAACGAAAATTTTGGCCGTATACAAAACTTGAGGTAAAACCTGATAATACAATAATATTGTCTAACTGACATATACCTACTATAATAATACAAAGGTGAAGCAAAAGAGCAGGCGATCGGTTCCCAACTAGATAATGTAATCCCATAAAGTCCACGACAAGACATTGCTCTACAAAATGTACTAACATTGACGCACACAGAGATTGATGGAAAACCATCGCCAGTGCTATCGTCACGGGAGAAAGGATTACCTGCAGTCAAGACAGTCACTCTTTCAAGAATACATGACTAAGAAAGATAGCTGCAGGATGTGTTTAGTTAAGATAAGTGTTTTGTTCACGTTTACTGAATATTACACATTAATATTAAACTCATAATCAGTGGCGAGCTTAACGTTGAGAGAATTTTCTGAAAAGAAAACCTAGTCATAATATTGTTAAAACCGGGTAATGAACTCGAGACTACCAAATGACTGAGCAATGGAGGTTCAACGAACGACAAACTTTAAAATCAATTTAGATACATATACGCCATATATGCATCCTCGAAGAAGTAGAAAATATACCCACATTTCATTAGCCATGTTGGAAGTCACACGTAATATGGGGCAAGCCTATTGGGACTAACGGTAATATTTCCAGACCAGTGCTGCTATTGAGAATTCCTAAACAGAACAATCCAATTTGTCAAACCCAGAACCTCAAAGCTGCGAACATAAGGGCAAATTTGCTGCAAGTTCAACGATTCATCTCTGTCTAACCTACCATCGACTCGCGTCTTCGCTTGCGTAAAAGTAGATTAGGTTATGTTAGTAATAGTACTTTTTAAAATAAAATATCGCCTATGTTAAGTTTTTAAACTCAGTTTCATAGTTTTCGAGTTAAACCCTTACAAACAAACAAACAAAAATCAAATGTTTCCTCTTTATAATATTAGTATAGACAAGCACGATGCTTTGTTAGACCTGCTTATATTAGATACAGATTCAGACTTACATTCAACATTTAACGTTAAACAACTCCGTTCAGCAAATGGAGAGAAATACCTCTGTAGCGACGCCTTGGTGACAATTTATTTAGTGCAACGCACAGCTATTTACATATTGAAACTGCGCTACTGTGTGTCACTCCATGCCTTGAAAGTTCGACTTTACGAATCCAAAACTTAGTTCCTGGTACTGTTGCTCTATTTAAATGCAGCGTAAATTGTATTTGAATCCGCATTTACTAACTACGTTGGAACTATTTATGTGATGTCTGTTATTGGACTATGTTTAATAAACAATAATACTAATTTTAATGAACAATAATAATATAAGCTGTGATAAAAAAATCTGGGTCTTGAATTTATTTGCTGTTCATTAGGTTTAGGTGTTCCTGGGTCGATAGAACTGTAATTGAGTATTGTCGAGATATTGTTATAAGCAGTACAGAGTCCGGAACTGCGACCGGCAGACGTCAATTACGTAAGATTTAGTTCTTAGCTTGCGAAATGACACGTGTATATATGATTAAAAATTGTCTCATTGCTCGGCATAGACCACATTTCTTATGGAAAAATGTGTGATTGAGTGAATAAGGCCTTACTCTACCAAGCGGGCATGTGCGAATTGGTAAACATCCCACATTTTCGATATTCGCCTATCGATAATGTATCACAGTAAAATCGAGTGAAAATTAACTGTTTAATACGCACATCACTATGAAAAGTCAGACATTCCTTGGGACCAGTTCTCTTACAAAGGTTTTTTTATGGCAGTCCTACGGCTTCCTAACCACTAGGCTTTCTCTACTAATAAAAAAACAATAAACATTTCGTCTTGAATTTTAAGAATGTTATGCCCAAACCCTCATCAAGAATAAAGCCAACTGCCATATGATCTACCTTTGTCGTCAAAACAAAGAAATCCAATTTGTTGCCGTCAAAACAATACAGGCACTTGATCACTTAAAACGTTCTTTCAAACATCAACGCTCAGCTTATATAAAGGAAACGTATTAGGTCTGAAGAAAACGCATGCTCGGTTGGCTTAAGTGAAAATCGTTCGACTACTAATACAAATCCGTTTGTTTACAGGACTGGTATTGACATATATCGACCTCATTGTTCCCGTAAGTACCTCTATATATTTATATAACGTTCCTAAGGTAGCTAATTCCGGGATCACGTTAAATGGCACGTGCATAGCTGTGTTGTAGATAGCATCTTTATTTCACTGTAGAGAAGGAGATAATACTGTATGCATTTTCTTGTCGTCCAGCGAGTTTAGTTTCTTTCAAATCAAGTTTCCATCTAAATAAAAGTTACCTTAGCCTATCAATTGATAGAATTCGAGGCATAATTTAAAGACTATTGTGACTGAACGGTGTGTAGTTATAATATTAGCAAATTAATGGATGTAAAACCTAATGATCGGCGGGTTGCTACCGATCAAAAGGTTTTAAATCTTATAACTTGCTAATATTATGAATAGGTAATAGATTGATTTTACTGATGGCGTAGTGAGCTAGTGACCTCGTCGCTGCTGCCGTACCGTAGAGTCTTGTGGGTTCGATTTCCAGACGGCAAATCATTTGTTTGATCCACAAATAATTGTTCTGAGTCTGGGTGTACCTTAATTTTATGTTTTTGAATTCCCCCGCGGCACAGGAATGGAAATAATTTGGTTTTTATTACTGTGTATCTCCGGAAGGCTTTTCTTAAACAGAAAATATGTGTTGTTTGGTTTGCCCTACCTTTACCCACCAAAGTATACATGACATTTTACCCGACTACGGCGAAGCCAAAAGGAAGGGTTTGATGATTTTGCCAGTCTGTGTATGTATGTATGCGCCTAAACTACTAAACCGATTTTAATGAATGAGGTGTCAATCGATTCGTAATAATGGCCCGGGTGACATAGGCTATATAAATTTTATCAAAATTTTGTATGACGGAATTTATACCTCAGATAGAATCCGAGGTTTTAATTCCTCGAAAAAAATTAAACTGAGAAAATCATCACAGAAAAGTATTAAATAAAAAAATAAAGTTTTAAGAACTATAACCCGACTACGTAAAAAAAGGAGTCTAAAAAGGACGAAACAATAATTTTTTAAACTTTATTTTTTATTCATAGATATAGTTAATAGGCCGAAAAATGATTTGCACTTATCGGCTTTCACTGTCACATGGTTCAGGCAGGCTTAAAAATGAATCCTAAACAATAACTTAATCAAAGCAATGTCTGTTAAAAGTATTAAAAACCTATTGGAATTCTAATTAACATTCATAATGACATTCCACTTTATAATATAGGCGATGAAAGTTGTTCAATATAGCTCTTTTGACATTAATGATCTCCATATTGCATTTATAATGACGTCATAATCCATATAAGGCTTTCTTGTTTCCGACAGAAAATCTCTTAGTTTGAATTTGTTTTTCTCATTTGTTTCCCAGTCTATCCGATGTTGTTCTACGTGTAAAAATAATTTATGCATACGAAGAGCTAAAACTACCCTCATGTGGAACAGTATATTCTGTTTAGCTCCAAAACTCTATAATAAGCTACCGGAGGAATATAAACAATTAAATTTAAAACACTAGAAAAATCTAAATATTTTTTTGTATAAAAAATGCTACTACTCTATCAAAGATTTTCTAAATGACACGTGTAGTAAATTTTTTTTTTAAGATTGTGTTTTATTTTTTTTTAGTTTTGTTGCTATATATGTAATTTAGACTTAGATTTGTTTTTGATTAATTATTTGATTTATTTGTGTGTTTATGTTTTTATCATTTAAATTTTTGTACGCCGATTGTATTGGCAAGACACAGTTATGCACTTTCATTTGTTTTTTGTAAGATCTTTTTTATAAACCTGTATTTAACAAATAAAAATAATATGAATTTGAATTTAAAGATATTAATATACAGCTATTAGGTCTTGTATTATAGCATAATTTATTAATATCAGAAATGCTATAAATTATTATCTTCATAGCAATCGTTACTTAAAACTAGATGTTTCTAAATCTTAAAGAAATATCTAATTCTTACCTACTTATTGATATTATCTATGTATTAAATTAATACGTAAAGAAAAAATGTTATTAACCTTTTTAAGCTTAATGTGACCACGGAGATTGCGATTTGGCAAAGTTTAAGTACTAGTTAGTATATATAGAAAAATAATGCAGGAAGCTGAAATTAAGAAAATTTTATGAATAACCAATTATTGAATTTCGAACTCTGGCGACCACTAGTAAATATATAAGTGAGTTTGTTGGGTGGTCTATCTTTATTTTCTTCAGCATCGTCTCCAAAAGATAAGTTAAGGTTCAGAATATGACCTATTTTACCCGTAAAAGCTGACGTGTCCTTTGAGATAATGACTTTCTTTAGACGTAAGGGAGTAAAACTACCACGCATTACCTAGCTGGTTTATATTTCCACTTCACGTAGTTTCTTAAATATTCCGTATAGTTAAACAAACCACGTATAACATACATGTTCTACGACATAAACGTTCCCCTTAAAGCCACATAAATACAGTATCGAACAAACCGGTTGTTTGCAACTCGTGATGTGATTCCCTGTTTTTGGTCGTAACGACTGGAATTCTTGATGAACCTTTGAGGCAAAATTAAACATGATTGATTACGTACTTCGACGGTAGCATATGTAACGTCTACTTAGCTACCAAGTAAACCTTACGTGAATTTTGATCACCGGAATTCGGAATACGATTTGATTATCGTGAGTTGTCTGTATCAATATTGTAAGGAGATAATATTTGTATTATTGTTTGTGATGAAACGCAAAAATTATTGGATTAAGTTTGAAAATACTTTTACCATTAGAAATCTACTATATCCAGAAATAACAAGGGCTAAAACATCACTCTACGAGCTACTGGAACGGAGCAGTAGTTATAAACGTGGGTGAAGTCTTTTATGCAGACAGTCACACTAGTTTTATTTAAAACGCTTTACAAATTTCTCATATTCTTGTAATCCTCTCCAGGTAAGCTAGAATACTTGTGTAAGTAATGGGTTTGCGTCCATACTGAAATGGGTGGAATATAAAAACCGCGACCTCTCGATCGCTAGTCCAATGCCCTTTCTATTGGGCTACTGCCGTATCTTAACTGATGGGTAAGGCAGAGATTATTTATTTCTACTTGCTACGATACAAGCCTACCTTTCTTATTTCATCCATTTTTATTATATTCTTTTCTAGATTTTGACCGCGACTTCGCTCGCGTAAATGTAGGTTAGATTAGTAACAGTATTTTTTTCTGGATGATCCTTCAATCCAATCCAATCCTATGTCCTTTTCTGTTCCCCTGACAATGTGTTTGAGTAGTAGAGCCAAGCTGGTTACAGCAGGAATGGGCCGGCTCGACCGGGGAAGTACTACCCTCTCACAGAAAATCGACGTGAAACAACAGTGTTTCACTGCTGTGTTTCGTTCGGTGAATGAGAGCGCCGGAGGCCTAAGCATGAGGTGACGATTCTCGCAGCTTATGAGGGACCTGCAGAGCATCCGTAGAGTCATTGTGTGGGTAGCGCGAGTCGACCCGGCGGCCAGGGAGAGCCGTAGAAACGGTGCTCTGCTGGCCGCCCGCGGTATAGTCCAGAGGCCCAACCGAGTCTAACCAACTAGGTTGGCTGCCTTATCATGCCGCGCATAATCTCGAGGTGGCTCGTCGTGCCGGATGGTGACCGGAGGGTGGATCCCGGCGACCACTTTCGGGAGGGTACGGGGGTCCTTCCGTCCGTCGGATCGGCTATCGCCATACCATACAGTTATATGACAAAACTTGCTCTGCGCCTTGCCCCACTTTGCTGCGAGAATAGCCGCCTCTTTTTTTCACGCTTCCCCTTCCTTTCACTCTATGGCAGTACGAACAAAACATTGTCGTTCAACAGCAGGCAATCGCCGTAACCCCACTGCTGCTTCCTGTGTCGTGGAGTTTATTAACATCAGAGGACTCCACGCTAACCTTAATGCCGTCCATCACCACCTGGAGACGGCTCGGCCGGCAATGCTTTTTCTAACGGAGACACAAATACGCCGTCCTGCAGACACGAACTACCTGCAATATCCCGGCTACGTGCTAGCGTTCCTTCAATCCTGGGTTCTTTAAGCGGGGCGTGAAAAAGCATCTTCTCAGGCCGTCAAAGTAGAGACCTCAACATCGCCTCGGCTACTGTGGGGGCGATGTGGAGGCCACTGCTCTTAGACCACACGACTGCTTACCATCAGGTAGAGTGTGGTCATTTTGACGAGCAAAAAAAAAAAAATGTGTTTGCGAAATTTCATGATGATTGGTTGGGTAGTTAAGGCGTGAAAGCTTAGAAAACAAACACTCATATTTGAATTTATACCTACTATTAGTTAGGATTAGGATCGAAAATCGACAGTTTAGGATACTGTTCTTCGTTATCTTTTATTTCTTGATGAATCCTTACGTATTTCGTTACATTAAATTTAGATACAATATCTTCCTTTACATCACTTTTTACGTATGAGTACTATAATAATAACCCGTTTTCCATTCGGAACGGGAACACTGTTATTAAATAGCATGTCCATTGTCCATGTATATTACACGCTTTTATTTAACCTCACCTGAACCGGTTTGTGTTACAAGTTAAATTAGACCCATATCTCGGTGTTTAATTGAGCTGAAATGTTGCATGTGTGTGCGTCGGATGAATGAAAACATTCATTACACACAGATTATAGCATATGCCTTAAAGCTATATTACATTTTATGCTGACCGGCTCCAGCTCAGCCTATGTTAGTGATGACAACAATGACGACCGGCAATGATGGAAAAACATTGATTCTGTATTATTGTGTAGTTTCAGTACGTTTCATTCGTCTTGACAAGTACTATAATCATCGAAAATATCCAGGTTTTGGACATGGAGCCGAAAGACGGCTACAAAAACCATTATCATGTTAAAAATGAAATAACCTTTTAGCTCTTTCTAACAGAAACTAGTGTTAAGAATCAGATGTGAAACAGCTTAAAAAAATAACAGACGCATTTTAACCTTTAAATAATCATTGACTTATTCAAGAAATGCATTAACAAATAAAGTAAGAAAATAATTGATATCACCCAACAGCGATCACACAGCACGTCCGTTCCGTCCGCCGCTCGATGTCAAAGTGAGTCATTGCGCGCCGAGCGCGCTTTTATAGCACGCTCGATCGGATGATTCGTGACGTTACTTGTTTACGTCGCATTCCGCAACTAACACTAGTTTAAATATACTATTGCCTTTACTTTTTGTACCGTAACATATTGTTTTATAGGGGTTTCCATTGGCGAACAAGACTGCTAGAACATCAACGGGCAAAAAAGCATAAACTGTCACTGGAGCAACTAAAACCGCAGTTTTATGACCTGGGTTAGGCTCGCTAGCTCGTTGTATCAGCTTAAATTCCTGAGACCGCAGTGTAATAACTGTTGTATTTTTTTACATTGTAACATTGTAATCGACTTGCTTCATCTGGACACACAATTACTTCGCAGGCGCTTAAGACTTGAGTATTTGACTCAATAAATTGATCAACTACTAGTATCGGAGCCAAGGAGACATCAACTAATACCGTTGGCTCACCGACTCGCCAATGATTCATCCACTTACCGCAAACTAAACGGCGGGTTGATGAGCTTCTAACAGGGATGCCGCTTATGAATATTCAGTTACTCAGATTAGTGCCGCTATAAACGATAGATAATCCATCACACATTGGATCCAAAGTCAATTTTAACACTTATGGATTGCCATTAAACCCTAAGCCAATATTGGGCCAACATAATTCAACATAGACTGTTCACAAAACCTTTCAAGAAATCTCTTTTACAATAGTTTTACGAATCCCGTCTGATATCTTCAACATTTCTTTTATTCATCACTTAAAAGCGGGTCTTGTAGAACAAGACAAGGTATATAAAAGTCAAACGATTACTCGCATTTTCAAATGTCAAATACATTTACGTATCGCTTGAGCGAGCATTCTGTATACAAAAGCTTTTAGCAAATATGTGCGTGAGTATTTGAAATGGCGTGAAAATACCTCCACACTTCCATTACTTGAGGTCTGTATTTAAGGTCTGAACGCTTGATCTGATCTTCAATTTCGTTCACCTTTGTGGAGAGTTCATTCTGCGATAAACTCGCGCTTGGAATACATTAACCTAACTACAACCACTTTAGGTAGATTTAGGGTTTGCTGCTACTTGTAAATGTGGTATCGTATGTATTTTCAATCGTCTTGTTCCAACAATGTGAATGACTACAAAGGCCGAATATAGTTCTAAGTTACGAATTGTGTTCAAATTTATAATGTACTAGATGTTCCCGCGGTTTCACCCGCGTTTATCGTTACTGCGCCGCCCCCGTGGGTCGTAGCGTGATGTTATATTCTCCCACGATAAATAGGCTATCCAACACTAAAAGAATTTTTCAAATCGATCCAGTAGTTCCTGAGATTAGCGCGTTCAAACAAACAAACTCTTTAGCTTTATAATATTAGTATAGATGGGTAAGCTATCAAGTGATCTTGTGGTGTGGTCAAACGATATAATTAGTAGTATCTTATCTTATCTTATCTGGGGGCCAGTCAGTGCAGACCGGCGACACTTCGACCCAGTGGGATCTTTTATGTCGACACTCTCCCAATAACGATTGCCATAGATGTTCATGGCAGCCGGGACCGACGGCTTAACGTGCTCTCCGAGGCACGGAGCAGGCGATAATTGTCAATCAATACGCACATAATTTCGAAAAGTCATATAACTTCCGAAAGTCAGAGGTGCGCGACGAGGGTTCGAACCCGAGACCCTCTGCATCGCAGTCTGTTGGTCTCCCCACTGAGCTATCGCTGCTAAATTAATTAGTAGTAAATGTAGATAATATGTTGAGCGGTATGAATTACAAATAAAATAAATACTGGTGTAATAAGGTATGACCTATTGGAGGGGTCGCGGGGAGATGAATTCCGCGCGGCGCTATCGCATACTTGTACTTGACTATAGAAAAAAACTAACGCGTTAGCAGTGTCCCTATAATAATAAGTATAAAACGAGACAAATATTTTTTAAATAATAATTTAATTGGCATAATTGAAAACTTTGCAATCGTTTGGGGATAATTGCAAAACTGTAATGGAGTATCGATGTATTCGAATAATCACCAACCTTCTGTGCTGAAATTTACTTATAAAATCCTTATGTGACAGTTTTCAATTCAAGAACACATTATAGACTACAACAAAAAAGAAATGAAAATGAAAATTGTATCAATTAAAATTTTTGATAGCACTATATTTTCCGGTTTTGCTCGCGTTGATGTAGATTTTGTCAATAAATTGTCTATCCCTTAGCAACAGTACCTTATATCCTTTTTGTACGCCTGACAACCCTTACGAAATTTCATAATGATAGGTCGAGTAGTTAAAATTTCAAAGCGAAACAAACAAACTCACATGATAAGAGCAACGATTTCACAAAATGAAATTACGGTTTCACAAATATTATCATTCTGTTTAACATAATTCATATACTTTAAAAGGATAAACTTTAAAGCCCTCTGTGATGTAGTGGCTTATAGTTTTCATATTTCAGTTTTCTTGCAGCTACAAAGCGTATTATATCAAGGAGAAATTTATATTCCGTTTTCTAATACTTGAAGAGGATGAACAAAAGCCTTATAGTGGACGGTCTAGGAGCGTGTTCTTCTTTGAATGCATTATTATATTTCCTTTGCGCTTTCAATGATTTCAAATTTTCTATTCATATTTCATTTTATGGGACGTTGAAATCCTATTATACAGACGCAATAGTAGTAATATAATGAAAATTCTTGTGATATTTTATATTTTTTTCCGTCAACTTACTACTTAAGTGTACTTATGAACGTCTTATTATTTTTAAAGCTTATACAGGCTGATTTTGAAATCGTGTAGTTCCTTTTAACCACGCATTCTATTGGTGATATAGAATAATCCTGCCTATATTTTATTTTTTATTTTCGTTTTGGAAAAATAATGTACCGTTTTTTCGTGAAATGGTTTCAGATAGTCAAATGTTAACCACCCGAGGCAATTTAAAATTTATACTAATTAAAAAAATAACATATCGTTAATGTCGTAAATAATAAAGGCGGTCCTTTTTATTGCCCCTTATTATTTACGACATCAGTTATTATTATGTTATTTTTTTTAGAAAAGAAAACTCTATAACCCTGCCTCATCCAGGCATCGAACCCGAAACACTGTCGCAAACGGATACCACAGAATCAACGAAGCACTATTTTACTTTTATTTTACTTAGCTGTTCTTAAAACAAAATAAATAGTTGCTTCACACAAAATGTTTGGTGCGGTGTATCTGATACTTAAGTTTAGTGACAGCTATATGCAGTCGTATCTTGTATCTGAACACAAATTCCGTTCAGAGTTTTGAAGAAAGTGCACTGTGGTATAGTTTAAAACATTTCTAGTGTTGTTTCTAGTGCTTTTTCCTGATACTTTCGTGTAATAGCGTCGTCTGAAAGGATTTGCTCTATTTGCAGCACCGCTGTATCGCTTTCTGGTTGGATTAAATGGAGACTGCTCACGTTAACGAAGTGTGTAGTTCGAGAACCTCTTAGATTTATCGAGAGATACCACGTTTGTATAGTGTAAAACAAACGATGGCTATTTGTACTTTTAGTTTTACACGATTGCGTCTAAACTATTCGTAGTAGATTAATATTTGTCGGGTTTTATGTGTATGTTGATTAATATTGCTTGGTACGCTCAATTCGGTGGTATAGTAATAATGAAAGCGTCCTCTGTGCACGTGATCTGTGACTTCGATTCCCGGTTTGGGCAACAAAAAAAGTTTCTCAATCCCGAAATCTGAGTCTATGCCCGGTAAATGACAATTAACGGGTTTTTTTTACTTGGGTATATGGTTATGTCGGACTCACCTGGAAAAGATGGCAACATCCCGGTCTTACCGACTAAACTTACCACAGTGTTCCTCTGTACAATCTACGGCCGAGGCACAGGCATCGCTCGCGTATTTATCCTGCAGACTCGACAGAATGAAAATCGTACCTGGCAAAACGTAGATGATATACACCTCCGCATACCTAGGACTATGAGGCTAACATAGGCAGGTTTTAAATTAGGTGTAAATAGATTTGTCATACTCTTATATGGGAATGACACAGAGTATATTATTTTCGGGAAAATAACTGTTGCCGCTTCCAGTTTTATTTGTTTACCATGGCAACAGGCAATCCTTTAAAGTAATTGCAGTCGGCTTTTTGTGTTGAATCATTTATTACTCGCTTTATTTATTATATAAATCTGTAATCCATGTTTTAATTTAATTATGGATTAAAACAGTATTTTAAGCTTTAGGTTGCCATAGCCGATCCAGCCGAGCCCAATTTCCATGATGTAGAAAATAATGTACGCATAATGTGCAATCATCTTTCTTTTGTCGATATGGTTTTTCGACAACTATTATGATTTCGTTTGAACTGGATCATCGCGACTGAGGAACATTGCTTATATCCCACACAAGACAGCAGCCAAACTTTGACATGTGTTGCTGCGGTGGATATGGTTACAAGACCGCTTAAGGAACTGCTGTGGTATCAGCAAGGGAGCAGTGATCCTTACCTCATGCGCTCGCAGCACAGCGAGTTTCTTTTTGTCGGTAATGCGTATGTCATATCCTTGGTGCTACAAGCCATCGTAGTAATGATGCGAGTAAATTAATGCATTTGAGTGATATTTGAATACAGTTGTGCACGACGCAATACGTATTTGCATGGCGAAGGCCGCAGTACACGTATTTTATGTACAGTATTGTCAATTCATTCAAATATGATTCGACAGCTATTCTGCACATCGATAGTGTTGATACTAATAGTAATCGTTCACAATCGTACTAATTGTTTGCTATCATCGTTATATATATATATATATATATATATATATATATATATATATATATATATATATATATACATATACACATATACTCCTCCTAAATGGTTGCTCTGATTATTATGATTATTCTTGTGTATAGTTGAGAGTCCCTAGATGGTTTTGATTCACAATTGGACCCGGTAGGTAACGCTGCAGGCAAGCCAACGTTAGGTACGTTATAAAAAAGAAGTCGATTGTACAAGAAATATTCCAATTTGTTTTCTCTACTATTCTAACATCTAGTTTGTTCTATTTTCTACAAATATGTACCGAGAAATGAGCAAATACGTTATCTCATTTCCATATCATACTACAGATGAGATCTAAGGATTTATTGCTGCCAAATAAATACTGCGGTCTACTTAATACTAATATATTGTACCAAGTAACTAATATACGAGATTTAGTGACTATATTTAATTTATCCCAGATCTGCTTAAATTCATGGTTACTGGTTCTAAATGACAGCATAACTAATTAAGATACAAACATTTTCTTTTCTTTTTATATCTACTACTAAAGTGACATAGCAAGAGTATGATATATCTGATATGAGGCGCTTACCTTACAAAAACAAGAGTCACACATGAGAGTTGTCAACCCTTCCAAAAAGGTTTAGTGCAAGGGGCAAAGATCACATTGGCGGTTCATAAGTACAATAATTAGCCGTTTATAAATTGTCCCACTGTTAGGCACTGTTCTCTTCTCAGTTTGAGAAGATTAAGCCATAGTCCACCACACTGGCCCGTTGCGGGTTGAAATTCATACATCTACGAAAACTAAGCATATTTTGCTGCGCAATTAGTATTTTTGGTGGTCATTATTTTTAATCCCTTTATTTAATATCTATCGTATTTTAAACAGTATTATGCCTTCTTACAGACAAACATAATATATCACAACTCGTGTCATGTTGAACACTCACCATATGTGCCTTTATTTACGATGCTGTCTAACATTTGGAACTGTTGACGCTGTACCAATGCACTTGTGACAGGATGATTTCTAATCGACGTATGACGTAAGCAGTAACGTGATTTGGGTTATAGTAATATGTACCGTATACATTACGTTATATGCTAGTCGGTGTTCTATTATAGGTATTTCATGAATGGCATTGTATATTGTTTTTAAATATTTACGTTTTATAACTATATTTATTTATGCGATTCAACAACTTACTATATAACCAACTATATTTTGCCCATAGCTTCGCTCGCGTGAAAAACAGTATCTACTTTTTCTTGATGAAAGGTACCCTGTATCCTTTTCTGTTTCCCTGACAACGTGTATGTGAAATTTCAAGATAATTGGCCAACTAGTTATGGCGTGAAAGCGTAACAAACAAACAAACAAACTCACTTTCGCATTTATAATATTACTAGTTAGGATTCTGTCATATAACATTTACTTTTTGTAACTGTATTTATTTATTAATTTATTTATGACAATGCCATAAAGTCAATTACATATCCTGGCGTAAACATTTTTACAATGCTATAAGCATGTTGCTGTTTAAAACCGGTCAGCTTACCATATCGAGACATGGTGAAAAAAGCATTGCACTTGGACGCCAACGTCCATATTTCGATGCACGAAATAAATAAATGAAGCAATGTATAAATCAGGGGTACAATATTGTAGCCAGTAAAATAACAATTTTAACTACAAATCTGTTCATTAATTGTCTCGCTACTGGGACATTAGAGCTAAATAAGTCTAGATCAAGATCTCTATCAGATGCTTTGAAGCTACTGTTCATCCGGTTAAAGAAGACTGTTAGCCAATAATTAGTAGAAGACAAGGACTGGCTATTTTTTCTTACAGTTTAAAATACTTCTTACTTATAATATGAAGCAAGCAAAGAATTAATGTGATTTTCTTGCCTCTCAATAAAATATCACTATATAATATTGTCTTCTGTTTACGCGAATGTTATTCATTGAAATTAAACTACTATATACGGATTTTATCGCGTTGTTTATTTGACACTATTACAAAATTTTGAAAAACTGTTACACTACTATAATCACTATTAAACTTTACAAATTTTTAAGCCAATTAAATTATTGAAACTATTAAAACTATTTATACTATTACTAAACTATTATACTATTTAGATTTATTTTTACACTTTCCCCCCGTAATAGTGTCAAATAAATAACGCGATAAAATCCGTATATAGTAGTTTAATATCACTATATGTTATGGATAAATGCACGATTACTAAGGAATCTTTTAAACCAAGAGGCGAAGCTGCGGCTATAACGTAATGCTTTATAACGTTTTCTCTTTTGAAGATAAGGTGGCAGCCAGGTCATTATTAAAATGACTGTTAAATGATGCCCAAACTTTTTTAATCTTGCGGACCCCGTGCATTTTACTGTTTTGGGTAGACCTCATCCTTTCATAATATATTTTTTTACATTATTACTATTTTTTTACACCGTGGCCGTAGTTTAAACGTGTTTCTTACAGTTTAACCAGTGTTATACAGGGTGTAAGGGAAACGCTCCCGAAGCCGAAAGGCTAATATTATACTATCAAAATACTGTCGAATGTCAATAATCATTTTCCTTATATTTATTGTTTTTGGAATTTGGAAATTTGCAATCCCGCAATGGACAACGAACAAATCTCGGGTTCATAGGGATAATCATAAAATATAAAAAGGTAGGTTTGACGAACAGACGACTGGTTTAAACGGTTTAGGAATCGCCGTGCTAGAATAAGAATAAAATCTTAACTAATATTATAAATGCGATTGTGAGTTTGTATGTTTATTCGTTTGTTGATTTATTTGTTCGTTACGCTTTCACGCCTTAACTACTCGACCGATCATCATAAAATTTCTTATACACGTTGTCAGGAGTACAAAAAAGGACATAGGGGGAATATATAGAAAAAAGTACTGTTCCCGCGGGATATAAATTTATTGATGTACATTAACGGGAGCAAATCTAGTAGTATAATTATGTGGTAATATAGGTATTCAACTTGCGTTTCATATCCACTTAAAATGATGAAATTGTGATATTACAAACACCAGCACCTGTTTTGTGCAACTTTCATATTTCACGTCAAATAATCCCGCGAAAAAAATCCTGCGAAAGATAGAAAACCAGGCACTAGAGTAATTACAAAAGTAGGCCGTTTTACTATATTCAATCCATTACACAAGTCACGAGCTACTAGTATTACAAAATAAAATAAATATGATGACTTGGTATTCCATATTTATATTATAAACTAGATCTTGCCTGCGGGTTCGCTCACATAAATGTAGGTTAGGTTAGTAACAGTACCTACTTTTTTCTGGATGAAAGGTACTCCATGTCCTTTTTTGTTCCCCTGACGACGTGTATCCAAAATTTCATGGTGATCGGTTGCGTAGTTAAAGTTTAACAAACTCACATTCACTTTTATAATAAAATCTTGCGTTTTTAACTGATTTGGATAAAATTTAATAAGATTGTACAACCTTCCTTCCTGGAAGGGCAGCCGCATTAATAATGCGAATGAGATCGCGGATTTGTAAATAACTAGTATTTATATATTTTAAAGTAAGCCGCTTTTTAAAAGCTGGTTAGGATATATTTTAATAATTAAGAAGAAATATTGTCTGAATTACCTATAAACTTACAAATTAAGTTCTCGAAGTTGCAGTCATAAAGTTTCGAAGATTTATATTTTTTTTATTTCAGCCTTTCTTTTATGTGTATTAAGATCCCAGGACAATGTATACTAGGAATAAAGTACTGTAAGTTCCATTCAAAGCCGCTCTATGGCT
This sequence comes from Catocala sponsa, assembly GCA_963564715.1. Classification (NCBI taxonomy): domain Eukaryota; kingdom Metazoa; phylum Arthropoda; class Insecta; order Lepidoptera; family Erebidae; genus Catocala; species Catocala sponsa. Next base: position 8,687,960 of record OY751337.1, read on the forward strand.
TAGGCGTGATTAAGTAGGAAACATCCAAACGTCTTCACAAACTTTGACATTAATGACATTAGTAGAATGATCGATCTCCTACATGCTAATTAATTTATCCCAAGCTCGAAATACGATAGATTAATATTAATTTGAATAAGCTCTATAAACCTTTGTGATACTAATTTATTATAATTTAAATGACTCATGGCTGCACAGATGGCGTGGTGGTTTATGTGCTCGTCTCGCCACTGCCACTGTGCCGAGTGTTGTGGGTTCGATTCCCACACGGGACAAAACTTTGTCTAATCCACAAATAGTTGTTCCGAGTCTGGGTGTTCTTCGTGTCCGTTGTTTGAATGTTTGTTAAGACCCCCGCGACACAGGAATTAAACCTAGCGCAGAAGTTGTCCTTTTTTAAATAATAAAAATAAGAAAGAAATATCATTTACCACATTCGTTTACCTGGTTGATCAAAAGGATTTAGCTGGGCAATCGCTGTTGGCTCCGAGTGTTATGGGTTTGATCCCCGTACAGGACAAGTCATTCCGAAAATCTCAAATATGTGAATTGTTTTAAAGACCATACCCGGAATAGGTATTATTCCAGTATCGCGGACGACTTTACAAACATTCAAACATCGGACACTAAGAACAATCAGACGGAGAACGACCATTTGTAGATCACACAAATTTTTGACCCGTATGGGACCCAAACCCACAACACTTAGCGCAGTAGCTATAACGAGGCGAACACTACGCCATTCGTGCATTCGATCTCTCTCCTTTGTGTTCATTGTCGTAAGAAATGTAAATCTGTTCACGTCGCAAGAATTACTCCCTCAAGCGCGATATTTCTTTAAAAGAAAAAGATATCAAGCTAGGCTTCCAAGTAACACGTCATTGTCAACAGTTACGCCTACTAAGTTAGGGACGGCCATAATATCGCAAACGAGTCTGACTTTAACAATTTATTTAGGCTTTAATACTAAGCAGAAGTTTTCCATTTTATTGAAACGTTACATTGTTATTTTCGTTAATAAATTGAATACTAAATTGAGTATTTGGTACCCTTTCATCCACATTCGTAACTGAACTGTTATAACCAGCAACGAACATGGAATTTTTTTCTAAAATTTTATAATTAGCTACGAAAACATAATTAAATTTCTGTTTTTGTAACTGGGTTTCATAACCAGCTACCTAAATGGAATTGTTTTTCTCTGTTCATAACTGGTTACCAAAACAGAAGAATGCATTTCTTTTTCGTAAATTATAAAACACAACGACGAAGGAAGATTTTTTTATTTTATTCGTAACTTGAAATACATGTATATATTTTTACAAACAAAAACAAATCTCTAATTAATAATCAAGATATTATTATTATTCCATAAGTAATGATAGTATACTTATACTGTAAATCGATACCTAAACCTATACTAAACCTTATATGGAGACATTATTTCCAGCTGGTTATGAAAACCAGTTACAAAAACAGAAATTTAATTCGTGTTTTCGTAGCAAGTTATCAAACGAGAAAAAAATTCCATGTTCGTAGCTGGTTACGAAAGTTCAGTTACGAATGTGGATGAAAGGCTTGTCGGAATATAGAAATGGGTTTAGCGAACTAGTTTGCTTGTTGGATAAGCCAATATATCGAAATTAAATAAATATAGGACAAGTGTGTCGTTTCTGTGTGCCTTTTAGCTGATACCGATGCTGACTGGATATCGTCGACTATGCTTCGACAGATTGACAGACAGAACTTACAGCACTGGTTCTAAGACAAACGACAAACTAGTAGAAACAGTGAAAGGCCTCTTTTCGCTAGTCTGTTGCTCAGCGGTAATCGCTTGGTACTATACATATTAGTTATACAGATAGCGAGCAGCGCGAGCAATCGCCCGAAGCCGTGCTATACTTGCTCATATCCTAATGACAAAACTATGTTAACGTCATACTTTCTGTAGACAGTTGGGATAGATGATACTAAACGTGAACAGCCGATCGGATCATATTATGATGTAAGGCTAATATGTTACTCATGCTTTGGGATATTGTCCTTAATATTGACTGAAGTAGTTTCTTTTGAGTTTTAAAACTTTATTGTTGAGCGAAATTTTAAAGTGAAAACTTCTTTAGCGGCGTTGTGCACTTTTTTGTGATGGCAAAAAAATATTAAACTCGCATCAGGACACGTGACCTGATCGAAAATTCGTAGGACGGAGGGAGAATTGTCAAACTCGCGTCAGGTCACATGACCTGATCAAAAATTCGTAAGACGGAGGGAGAATTGTCATGTTTGTGTACGATAGCGCAATAAATGAATATTGTATTTTACCACATAAATAATAGTACTTTTATACTGATAATTAAAGCAATTCGTGCAAAATTATTCCCTAACCATTCCAAAATATCAAAAATGCACAACGTTAATATTCAAGTTTTCACTTCTGCCGGCACTCCCGGAGTGCAACCCGTTGTTTTTTTGTTTGTGCCTCTGCTTTAACCTTGATGTAGTGTAAAGCTGACAGTAAAAACTTATTAGTATCAAATATGCAGATGCATCAACAATATATATATAATATAAAATAATATAATATTGTATCACATACACACAACACCATCTAGCCCAAACTAAGCAGAGCTTGTACTATGGGTACTACACAATGGATAAACATACATATATACTTTTTTTTGTAAATACATACATGTTATACATAGAAACACCCAGACCAAGACTAACATCCATGTTCATGCACACAAATGTTTGACTTGTGCGGGAATCGAACCCGCGACCTCAGTCGTGGCAGTCGTTTACACTAACCACTACACCATCGAGGCCGCCAAATATGTTTGGTAGAAACTAACTACATATATAACTTCTATATAATCGTATTTACTTGCTAACCGAATAGTTTCAATCAGTCATAGGCAGGTTTAGCTTTGTACCAAGTTCATAGTTTAGTGTTCATAGGTTAGCAGATTATTAACATTGAGAAATTACACACTCACTAAATACAAGGGGACGAGTTAATAATAGATTACTTAATGTTTGCGGAAGTGTGTAAGTCACTTTGTAATTTCAGAAGCTTTGAGTGTAAACTCGGAGAAATGCTTCTACTGAAACTGTAATAACTTTATTATGTGTGTTGAACAAGGTTGTTGAACACACAAGTTTTAGAATGATGCAATGCAGCTTCAATTTACTGTGGGAATATATGAATGGTTTCTAAATAAAGGGATCAGACCTGAGGTGAAGCGCGTGTTTTCACTTTAGGAAAATGGTAAACTATAATCTATTAACGTCACTAGGACGCAGATACCTTTTACGTTTATTTTTTACTAGCTTTTGCCCGCGGCTTCGCTCACGTTAATTTAGAATTTGACAATCAATTCGGGTGGTACTCTGCTTGTAAAATAATATAATTCAATCATGATTCGAAAGAAACGTGGCGCCATCTATTTTCATAAGAACGTTTTTGTTGTTTTCCTCGGGAACAGTAATTTCTTTCGGGATGAAAGCTTTCGGGTAGCCTATGTCCGTTTCTATACACCTGACAACGTATATCGAAAATTTCAGGATGATCGGTTCAGTGGTTTTGGTGTGAAAAGGTAACAAACGAACAAACTCATTTTCGCTTTTATAATATTAGTTAGGATAGGATTAACATTAGTAGTAAATGAGCTAGCAGCCAATCTGATAGTAAATACTGCTTATTTAAATGCCTGTGTTTGTTTACTTCGTCCACTGGCGCTGAAGCAATTCCAAGGATTTATGGTTATTCGGAAAAAAAGGAATAGGTATTACAGCCACAATTTGCCCGAAAAGGCACATACCTTTTTCACGTAGAACCAAGGACATCTTACGTCCTACGTAATAGAGAGCTTTCTTACTTCAATCTGTGGTTATATTTCCAGTGCCCGCTATTGCGACTTGTCTCATAGAAAATCCATAACTATTCCATTATTATTAGAAGCGGCCTTAGCCCATCAGACAAGGCATAGAACTTGTAATCGTGAGGTTTGATTTCCCCAAATTTCAACACGGATGTGATCTCATTTTTTTATTCACGTAATTCCCGCTCTAGCATTGATTCCTGTGTGTCGCGGGAGACTTTACAAACATTCAAATAACGGACACGAAAAACACCCAGTTTCGTAACAACAATTTCAGGATCACACAAATTGTTGTCCTGTGTTTCTCGATGCGATCCCCCGATCGAACCCAACACTTTTTATTTTTATTTTTATTTGGGTAAACAAACAGTGACAGCGATACATATAGACAAGGAGTCATTTTTACAAGGTGCTGACAATTGTGTCACCAACACCGTTTACCACAGCTTACATATTGCAATATTTTAAGCGTTAAACAAATATGATAAAAACTATAAGAACTATATTAGGAGCTTCATGATATCACATTTAAAGGTGCTAGGACGAATCGCCGCAATATCTACAGAGTTGAAATTAATATTATAAGAATTAACTATACGGTATAATGAGGAACGTTTACCTGCGTTAGTACGACAGCGGGCTGTTGCGAATAGCTTACAGGGGTTACGGCATTACGTCCTAGTAGGTATTCTATAACAAATTTGATTAACTATAGATGGGCAATCATATCTATTATTACAAATGTCGTAGAGCAACATTGATTCGAGCACTTTACGCCTATTTTCAAGTGTTAAGATATTATATTTTTCTAATAGTTGTTCGTATGGTAGGTAATTATGGAAACATTTGTATTGCATAGTACGCAAAAACTTTTTCTGAACGGACTCCAGTCCTTGCTTGTATTTTTCATAAAAAGGATTCCAAATTGGCACAGCATATTCCAACTGGGACCTCACCAAGGCTTTTAACTCACTTAAAGAACTTTCTTTCTTTCACTTAAACCATAGTGGTTTAAGTGAAAGAAAGAAAGTCCGTAAAAATCCGTCCGTAAAAAATTAGAAGAAACATTCACATTTTATATTAGTCTCTACTGTCTATTTATAAAGTATCTTCCACTATATATCACAAAAAAAGTTAATATGTTCTGTTTCTTCTCAATTTCTGTTCTCTCAAATTCAATTACACTATAATGTAACTTCAATTTAATTGTGGTATCGCGCGGTTGCATCTTGAACATTAACTTGTGTAAGTTTACGAACGAAGTATTACTTCACTTCTCTTTGTGAACGTATGTTCAACTTTATTATCATTACAATGGCTTGACGTTGCTTAGGGCACGTTGTTAATTAGCAAGTGGAAATGGTGTTAAAGCAAAATGGTTATGAATGGCTGCCGCATTTTGTAGATATGACGTCTGTAAACAAGATACTTTATAATTTGTGTAAGATAGGTTTAAATTATAGATGAAAACAATGGTTGTGATGGTTCAGTATATTAAGCGTATGGATATAATAATAATGTCCTCCAGACCGAATTTCGGTCATGGCGGCCAATCTTAACGGAGACTGGCCATCTGCGCAGGAGATATAGTGCAAAAGCGTGTGCGCAAACACAAGTGCACTCTCTTGATCCGATGGGACGGATAATCCGACACGCCCGGAGAGAAATCAGGCGCAGGACCAACGGCTTTACGTGCTTTCTGAGGCACGAGGGTGTCTAACACCGCCAACTTCCTAACTCCGGGCTTGTATTGAGATTTCTTAACAGAAAAACCTAATAACTTTTGGCCCGACCCGCGATTCGAACCCGAGACCTCATAAAAGGCCGTTATATAGATATAAAGTGATATGGCGAAATGCCCCCAAAAGGGTAGCCAATATGTATAAACCCACATTTCGCCATCTATGGTTTTAAATCTATCGTAAAAGAGAGCGAGTCTACTGCCATCTACTGGACATAGTTCCAGGCGCCGTGATTTTTAGAGTTCTTTGAAAATGACCAAAAAATTCCTTGAAGGAAAACCCAATATAATTTTGCCGGACACAGATAACGAAATCTCACAACAGTCGCGTTTATAACCGTTGCGCAATCAAGGTAGGCAAGGAGGTCTTATGCATAAAACTAATAGAATATTATAATTTGATTTGATGGTTTACAATGTGCCAAATAAAATCTAAAAGTTATGATTTTCATAGAATGTAGATGTTTTTGAAGTGAAAACTTCTTTAGGCGCGTTGAGCACTTCTTGGGTGAACAAAAATCATGAAACTCGCGTCATCGTCACGCTTCCATGCTTTATTATTTTTGGAGGGAAAACTTCTTTAGGCGCGTTGAGCACTTCTTGGGTGAACAAAAATCATGAAACTCGCGTCATCGTCACGCTTCCATGCTTTATTATTTTCGGAGTGAAAACTTCTTTGGGCGCGTTGAGCACTTCTTGGGTGAACAAAAATCATGAAACTCGCGTCATCGTCACGCTTCCATGCTTTATTATTTTTGGAGTGAAAACTTCATTAGGCGCGTTGAGCACTTCTTGGGTGAACAAAAATCATGGAACTCACGTCATCGTCACGCTTCTACGCTTTATTATTTTTTTTTATAATATTTACTATATCTCAGAAATGGTTTTTGCGTCCTACGCAAAAAATAACGAAATTTTAGACCCCCTTAATAGCCCTCAGGAGAGATCAGGAAGTAGCATCCGACCTGCCCTCTTTTTTTATTAATTTTTAATAATATTCTATCACATACACCCAACACCATCTAACCCAAACTAAGCAGAGCTTGTACTATGGGATAAACATATATATATATATATACTTTTTTTTTGGAAATACATACATATTATACATAGAAACAACCAGACCAAGACAAACACCAATGTCCATGCACACATTTGACTTGTGCGGGAATCGAACCCGCGACCTCAGGCGTGACAGTCGGTTACACTAACTACTACGCCATGCGCTATCGAGGCCGCCAATTTTACATATATTGCGGTTTGTTTTTGTTGCATAAGCAGCGCAGTGATCTATGTGGTCGGTTTATCAATAACGATTAGATTTCTAGGCATCAAATAAATTTAATTTTCAAATCATTTACAACATTTAAACATTTACACACACAATATTTACGTACTCATAAACAAGCAGCAAAATTTTAGTGACACAATATTAGCTTGGCTGAAACAAAACTTGAAATAATTGTTCAAACGGTACTATAGTAGAAGCCTTACCTTACGCATCTTTGCCAAAGACAAAGGCTCTCCCTGTTGTCTTTGCATTGTTTTCATCTGTATTCATTATAAGTGATGTAAACTCTCCGGTTTTATCATTAGCATAATTATGTTCTCAGAACATTCATTTTGGGACTGAAATTCGCTGAATTTTGGCTTATGATATATCAGACCGATGCATGGATGGATGAGTAAATGTTTATACAAAATAGGTATTACTGTGAATGGAATTCTATATTTAGAGAACTGGTTAATTGGCGATTCATTAACGGCGAGTAAAATAAATAGCTGAACTATAAATAAAGGTCTCAAAGGTAAAAATAAAGTTTTATATTTATCAAAATTTTGCCTGCAGCTTTCGTACCTGAAATATTATTAAATAATAAGTCTCCCCGTAAAAAAGGCTAGCATTGATTCAAGTGTAAACTTAAATAAAATAGTTTTAATAATTTAAATAGCCTACATAATAGTGAGGCTTAAAAGTAGTAGTGTAATAGTTTCAAATTTGTGAAATGAAAGTGATCTAAAATACGCGATAAAATCTGTATAAAGTAGTTAAACACATTTACCACAGATTTAAGTTATTCAAGACATCACAACAGTTAATTTAATCGTATAAAATAAATATACAAATATATAATATTTGGACAATATCTTTAGACTCTAAAATAATCAGGACCTTTTGATAAATTTATCATTTAAAGCGATCAGAGCAAACCCTTTATACATTACTTTAACCTGTAATTTATCGTTGATCTCTGTTGATACCATCGGGGTCTCTAATTAATTTCAAAAATATATGTGAATAATAAATATTTGAAATATTCTATAGTTATAGTCTACAACATAGATTCTATTCTAAGGGCTTTCAGTCTAAACGTAAAATTAAACTTAAAAAAATAATAATTAAAACACGTATTTTTCTATTTTATGTCTTCCTTTTACATTATAACATTTTGTTTTTGATTTGGCAATACATGGGTTAGACCTTTGCCCAACAGGTCATACCAACAGGCTAACAAAAAGCCCATGATATACAGGGCCCGTGTCATAAGTACGAGTATGACATAGTTTCAACCATAGCCAGGCATATCCATGGCATAGGAATACCCATGACGTAGACTAAGCTGAGTGCGTTTGTAATCCCAAACTGAACAGAAAAATGATAAGCAGTCATAACCTAGACAAATCTATACTTACTAAGTAGTCTAAATATTTTACTAGTATTTTTTATTATATCCTAATCCTAATCCTAACTAATATTATAAAAGCGAAAATGAGTTTGTTTGTTTGTTACCTTTGTACGCCTAAACCACTGAACCGATAATCCTGAAATTTTGCATATACGTTGTCAGGTGTACAGAAACGGACTTAGGCTACCTTTCATCCGGAAAAAAATACTGTTCCCGAGGAAAACAACAATAACGTTCTTATGATAATAGATGGCGCCACGTGTCTTTCGAATCATGATTGAATTATATTATTATAAACAAGCAGAGTACGACCCGAATTGATTGTCAAATTCTAAATTAACGCGAGCGAAGCCGCGGACAAAAGCTAGTTGTAAAATAAAATCTTTATTCTTAAAATGATTACAAACCAGTTTATACATACAAATGATATTCTGCATTTAACCCTTAAATCTAACTTACTTAACCTATGAAAATATAAATCTGTAAATAGTGAACTTTCTTATAACGTTCAATTTAAATAACAAACCACCGGGGCAGTAAGTTACCTATACAAATAAATTTATGGCATCTATATTGGTTACTTAATCACCGCATACGCAACCATAAATGGGAGTTATGAACGTTTTTATTAACCCTAAGAATAAACTCTATTTGAATTGGTCGGGCAAGGAACTTTCGATCGAACTTACATTCCGTGCCGTTTTATTGAGAGAAATATAAGATCGTTCAATGATTGTGTTAGTTGAAATGTAAGGAGGAAGTAAAAACATCGAGGTTTGATGGAATGAAATTGATGTTTCATAATCTTATTGATGTTATGACGCAAGGGGTTAGTCAGTTGTATATCACACTTATATTTTAAACAGTCAGGTTTAGGTTTTAGGTAGAGTGTATAACATTAAGATGTCATATATATATGGATTGTCAGATGCTTACAGTGAAGAGTCACGTCAATAAAAATAACTTTTGAAATGAGGTAAGTATTTTTGCAAATATAATAAACTAGTCCTAAAGCAGCGATAGCTCAGTGGCGAGACCAACAGACTACAATGCAGAGGGTTTCAGGTTCGAACCCACGTCGCGCACCTCTGACTTTCGGAACTTATATGACTTTTAGAAATTGTTTGCGTATTGATTGACAATTATCGCCTGCTCCGTGCCTCGGAGAGCACGTTAAGCCGTCGGTCCCGGCTGCCATGAACATCTATGGCAGTCGTTATTGGGAAGTCAGTGCCCTCTAATATCCTGACACTGGTCTAGCCTTCGGGTTGCGGAGGTCAGATGGCAGCCGCTCCGTGTAAAAACTGATATCCAGTCAAATCCGGTTAGACTAGAAAAGCAAACCCCAAGTGACTTGGGAATAATAAAGGCTAGGGAGAAGAAGAAGAATATAAACTTGTCATAACGGCGCATTTTTTGTTTGAAGTGAAAAAGTGCACATTGGTGTACGTCCGGATCTCACGACGCGGCTATCTCTTACCAAAGGAGTTCATTATTGTTAACCTTGTTTTATTGCAATAGTTGGGATGGGGATTTGGGCAATCTGAGGGGGCGTGGCCGGTTCCTCTCTTCCCAATTATTTTATTACAATAGATTTCTTCCAAGTAACGCTTAATTCGATTTAATATATCAGATACAAAAACATACATAGATACAAAAATGCATACGTCTCGCGGCCTTTTGGTTAGTGTTCCACGCATTATAGTTCACTGTGTCACAATTATTTAGTGAAATTAATTTACTTTATACGGATTTTACCACGATAAAATCCGCATAAAGTAGTTTAATTTCAATTTAAAACATTCGCGTAAAACAATATTACACAAATATTTAGTTAGCCCAGTGTTATATTGCGTAGGTTTATTTTGGGATCTCGGTCATTTCCTGGTTTTCAAACTAAAAGCCGCTTCAATTATTTATACTGGAGATGTAAAAGTTATGATTCTTCGAATTTTTATTTGTTATGTGGCGATTTCCCAACTTCCATTTCTATTACCTGGCTCTTTTATTGCCTCCTTAAGCATCTACGGCTTCTGCCATACAATTTTACTTCTTAACTTTTTCGTTTTAATAAATTATTTTATAGGCTAAAGTGAATGGATGTATTCGTGTATTAGTGACGATTTTATCGTAACATTACGCTTGTGTTTCGGTAAAAGTGAAGCAGATGTATATCTACTTCACTTTTACCGAAAGACAAGTATTTACAAACTACTTTTACTTTTAAATACATACGTATTTGCTTTTGTTTTAGTATTGAGACCAATTTTACTGCTAAACGCCATTGATCTATACCTCGTCTGCTAATGGCAGTGACTGCAACTGTTGTGCATGAAGGTTCGAATCCCGCGTTATTTAGAACTTTAGAAGTTTTTGGGAATTCTGTTAAGAATTTTTCAATAGCAGTCTGTAGTTGGCGGTGTTGCACACTGCCGTGCTTTGGAGAATACGAAAAGTCCATTGGTCATGTTTCTGAACCCTTTCTGGTCGTGTTGGATAGCTGTTCCATCTTACTATTAGAGTTAGAGTATAGAAAATGCACATGGCCAGTCAAGGTTAAGATTAACTGTCATGACTGAAATCCGATTTAAAGGATAGTATAAATACAAAAAAATATGCTAAATAATAAGTTGAGGCATGGTCTTACTTAGTCATTAAAATATAATTTTTATGAAGCAGAACTCTTTGTTAGAATCCAGTAGCGTACTTAACGCAAGCAATGAGGAGTCCTAAGCTTGTAAAGGTTCTTTTAATATAAGTAATGTTTTCATATAGATACCCACAGAAATAAATAGTAGTTATTTCTGTGTAGATACCTCTATGTAGAGTCTTTATACTCACGAACGCTGAAACGTATTTATCGAGGCTTGCAAGTATATTTTATTGCACCGAGCTGTCGGCCACAAAGTTCAATATCGACTGGAATAAAAATCAACATGATTTTATAAAAAACACTTGTGTACATACAATGGAAATATACAGATGTAACTTTACCCAAAAATGTTATATATTAACTAAAAAAAATTGATTGTCTGTAAAGTCGGTTTACGGACGATAGTTTAACGTGACAACGTCATAACGTGCCTTTCGCTCGCTCGTGTAGCGCTCTCGCTCTGATCGTAACGTTACAATGAGCGTAACGGGACAACGAGCGTAACGGGACAATGAGTCATCCATTTTCGTGCGTGCAGCCGGCGTTCATCGATTTATTAGACGTTGTCACATCAAAAAACAATAATGCTTTTTATCAGTATGTTCAATCAATAGCATTCCTTAAATTTTTATTAAATATTCATATTCCGACTCACGGTTATTTCCCTGAAGGATTAGACATCTGTCTATATACATCTGTATAATACCAACATTACGCCAGCTATGATTTTAAATCCTATGTATTTAATAGGGGGTTCAAATGAAACCCGGCAAGTCATTCACAGTAGTCGCATAATCTACAAATACGACGTCGAAAATCATAGCCGTCAAAAATATATGGTAAAGGCAAATATACATACATACATACATAGATTCACGCCTGTTTCCCAAAGGGGTAGGCAGAGACTACGGATTTCTATTTGCGACGATCCTAACACACTACTCTGGCTTCATTCACTTTCATCATATTCCTCATACACGCTCGTCGGTTCAAGGAGCTCTTAACCTGGCCTTTGTCAAGAACGCCTCCGATCTGATCGAGAAACGTTCGCCTAGGTTTTCCTCTTGCGACTGAGTCTGTGAAAATGATAAAATATGTGTCTGTAAAAATAACGTAATGTTTTCTAGCTATCAGTTTATTAAAGTTTTCCTAAAATATTTCTTCTAACTACAGCTTATACTGTGGTATTATGTTCTATATCGTATCTGAACTACTAAATCTACGTTTAGCTGTACGTGTTGGGGTTAAAGAGAGCTGCGTTGCATCGAAGAATGATGGGACGTGCTAAGCCAAGTGCAAACGAAGCGACCTACATCGACTTTTAATGGGCCGTTTAAATGGCGGACTCGCAGTCTTATTTATTACAAACATGCATTACAAGCCTGTGTCCTTGAAGGGTTGGGCAGAGATTTATTACATTTACAGTTTGCAAATTATGATTTGAAGTTCTACGTAATACAGAGCGAACCTATTGGCGTCTACCAGGTACAACAGAAATAGCCAACAACATCTTGCCCTACGCGAGAATTGAACTCGAGACATCACGTACTGCAGTTGCAGTTGCGTTCCCTTTTATATGAACAGTATTCTTCCGTCAAGCATGCGTTCTATTTCTCTTCTGTGCAAAACCACGAATGTGAGTTAGTTTGTTTGTTTGTTACGCTTTAACGCCTTAACTACAAGACCGATCATCATGAAATTTACACACGTTGTCTGGGGAACAGCAAAGGACATAGCGTACCTTTCATCAAGAAAAAAATATTGGTACTAACCTAATCCTACATCTACGCGAAGCCGCGGCCAAAACCTGGTATTAAATAATACCTTTATACTGTAATAAAAACAACTGATACCTTGATTCCTTATCCATCAGGTATTCTGTTTAACAAGCAACGACTTCGTACGCTATATAAATCAAAGCGTATTTGTAATTACAAGCGATTGCTTCAATGCGAATACACGAGGGCTGTCCCGAATCAGTCAGCCATTAAGCTACCGTAAAAGATGGGCGCTCTATGTTATTTGTGAAATACACGTATCTAGGAAGTACTTGATAAACTGCCGGAGATTATGGATTAGAACCTACTGCACACACATCGAAAATATCAAAGTAATGTGCGTATGAAACCTACTTGTTTCTCGCTTTAATAGTGAATGGGAAACATGACTGTGCTTTCTCGTAACCTATAGTTGGTTAGGACGACCATTTATTAAATATGAAGCACAGAAAAACGAGTGATAAACCAAACCGTTTTGTTACGCACCTAACAAAGTTAATAAAGTTTTAGTGATTTATTATGATTTCACACTTTTATAGTACAAGTCGCTGGTGCAAGCTAGTCGCACGTGCTACATGTGCGAGTATGATCAAACGGGATCAGACTACTTGCATGCATACAGCCAATGGAAGTGTCTCAACTTGCACGTAATGGATGCATATTAATTATGTATAACAGTCATTACACTTTCACGAGTCGTTATATGCATTCATATAATCATATACAAAAATGTCTAACAGAAAATTTTTACAGAATTGTGTTAGATAAAACACTGCAATATGAAAGGTATTTTAATCGCTATGATGACACATTCTATGTTCCATGTTACTTTAGTAACCTACATTAAGCCAGAATAGAAAATGTGACATGTGTGTAAGAGTCAGTTTTTAGTACCTAAAAACTTTGCCTTATTAAACGACCACATATATAAATTATAATTAAGTATGATATATTTGTTGTGTTAACGCTATTGGAGCGCCGCGTTATCTATTATATTAATACGTGAAGCTAAAACTTTGTACCCCTTTTTACGAAAATTGCGCGGACGGAGGAGTATGAAATTTGGCACAGTTAAAGTTTATATGGACAAAGAGGGGCGAATCCTAATATTTTTATAAAATATGCGTGAGAAATACATTAAATTAATGAAAAAACAATACACGCACACAAACATGCATTTGATACACGCAGTCGAAACGCGTTCGTAGTATTTCGACATTGTTCGTCTGACGTCGTACAATTCTATGTAACTATGGTTACCTATACCTTATTTATATTTAATAGAGAAAAACAGAAAACAAAGTAGCAAGCTTAGAAATTTTGGTCGAATTTTGTCCACTAGGCGACCGCTAGTAAATTATAATTACGTATGATATATTTGTCGTGTTAACGTTATTGGATCGCAGCGTTTTTTATTTTAAATGACATTCTTGATGCGCTATGCGGGTAAACCACGTTGCATCTAGCACATAGCAATTACATCGAACTGTAAAAAACCTATTTTCACCACAGCATTTTTGCACGGCGTGTTTTGACGAAAGCAGATAAAACCGCAACGTGAAACAGTGTGGACGTCACCACACATAAATTGTAAAAATGAAACAAAAGTAGTTGTACGTCCGATGCGTCAACTAGAATCGTTCGTTTCGTCACGGCAGCCCGTTTTATCGATAGTTTGATAGGGCCGGACTTTATGGGCATCTATCGATATATCCCGGGAATGTAAACGTTTCAGCTTTTATAGTTCTGGTTATATTCGTATCTGATTCTGTATTTGGGGCTATCTTAGGATGTTTATTGATGCAAATTGTTTTCGATGAATAAAGGAGGAATTGGATGGATTTGTTTAGTAGCTTTATCTATACTTGCTATACTTAACGTATAAGTATAGTGAAAAAAACAAACAGTTTCGTTATCGGTTTAGATTTGAGCTTCTTACTTTAATTAATGCATGCACTATGTCTATGTGATTTCAGATTCAATTACCGGGTCGATATGACAACTTTTAATAGTTTTAATCGCAGCCCGAATTTTGGCATTGTGCCCCATAGATAGCATTGGGTTCACCAGCTATGACATAGTAATTAAAACCATTGCTGGTAAGATGAGGCTGTTATACGTTTCTGCCAACTCTTTCGAGCTTATAGACGTGACAATAGTATGTATACATAGGTATGTATATTCATGTAGAAATAAGCATATACATGTAATGCTAATCCTAACTAATATTATAAAAGCGAAAATGAGTTTGTTTGTTTGTTTGTTACCTTTTCACGCCTAAACCACTGAATCGATCATCCTGAGTCAGGTGTACAGAAACGGACTTAGGCCACATTTCATCCCGAGAAAAATTACTGTTCCCGAGGTAAACAACAATAACGTTCTTACGATAATAGATGGCGCCACGTGTCTTTCGGATCATAATTGAATTATATTATTACAAGCAGAGTACAACCCGAATTGATTGTCAAATACTAAATTAACGCGAGCGAAGCCGCGGGCAATAGCTAGTGCTTTAATAATTTTACATGTTGTGCGCAAATGAGTACTGTTTATTAATACGATTACAGATTACAGCAAAAGTGCCTACCTTCCAATTTATTAGGATGCGTACACTTAAAATGTATGTAATTTTTTTCAATGAATTATGTCTTTATTTTTATGTAGTCCTACATGCTCTATAGTAGTATAAACCTTGATACATTCTGCATATAAAAATAAAACATAATGACTTATCATTTCTTTGTGCATTTCAAATATATATAGAGATTTGTATAGAGTATAAGAAATAATAAATATCACTATTATTATTAACAAATTGATACAGCACATCGTGTTAACAAACTAAATAAATAAATAAAATATACCAACATATAATAATTATGTAAAACACTTACATTTGATACAAAATAGACAGTCCAAAATGATTTTGTACAAAATAGCAACGGTTTATTTGTCTATAATTGTGTATTTATGAAATTAAACGCAGCTATCTGTAAAAGCAAAATAATGCAGTATACATAATATGTATATACATACAAACATAATATATTGCTATAAAAGTTTTATCTTTCCAAAGTGTACGCTCGTAATTGTGTTCATCTGCGTTACGGTGACACTGATGGGTGCATACACATAAACATCATAGTTTTTACGAGCCTTGAAATTCGCATAGCAGTATTAAAAATATATTATTTCATTCGCCTCGCGGTAGCAACTTCGTTTAATGCTCTCACGTTGCTAATACATATACATGGAACCTCCGCAACCCCGAAGGGACATTCCACGGGGAGTGCTTTGAAGAGTTATTCAACCTTATCCCGCCCTCCCCTTTCCTATCCAGAACAACGCGTGTTGGGCTCAGATGCCATCCTTACACGGTAGAGTCGATTAGAGCGCGCACCAACAAGTTTGAGTGCTAATACCTCTGCCGAACGATCAAGGCCTGGCATTCTCTGCCAAGGCACGTGTTTCCCTCTTCTTTCAATCCTGGGTCTTTTAAGCGGGGCGTGAAAAAGCACCTTCTCAAGCCGTTAAAGTAGAGACCTCAACATCGCTTCAGCTGCTATGAGGACGGTGTGGAGGCCACTGCTCTTAGACCACATGACTGCTTACCATTAGCCGGAGTGTGGTCATTTTGATGAGCAACATAAAAATATACTTGTATAACAAAGACGAGGCACGCAGAGGTGTTATAAACTCAATTCACCCACTTATGTTTAAGGTCCCACGTTAAAAACAGTGAGGATAGTGTACTAGTAGGTGCATGGAGTGTCAAAATGTTCGTACAAAACAATCAACAATACTTTACCTGTTCGGGACATCAAACTCGTGGACATTCGCATTTACTACCGCTGTGTCACCGAAGCAGTCAAAGAGACGATGACCAGTTTTTTTTTTAATTTAGGAGAAGACATCACAGACCTTTTATTTGGCGAGGATGCGCGATCGTTCATGTCAGCTGGCTCGGCCGTGGAAGAACAAGTCTTTTACAAACAATCGGTGTAACTTACGCCCAGTTAGTAAGTATTCCAGGGACCCACAAACCTACCTAAATCTGTCTTTCTTTCCCTTTCATCCTATCTCAAATTCACTTTCCTTAGCTTCTTTTACATTATTATCGTATAAAAAAGAAAAAGACGTGTGTACAATACAAGTACATACTTAGTTGATATTTTACAATAAATGTATTATATGTAGCTATTCAAGAAAATCACGGTTTTCTGTTTAGAGCAATATCGTAAAAGAGAATTTTATTATCCTGTTGAGATATAAAAAGGTCATAATATTACGATGTATTAACAATAGCTGTAAAACTCTTAAACGATTTATCGAACTGTGGTTTGACATTTGAGTAATAAACGGTATGATCTATCTCTTATCTATCTATCTATCTCTATTTCAAAGTGTATATTTGTTTGCTTCTAAAGTACGTGCGAATGTGGCATGACTGAAATCTGAGTGTTGCAAAGCTGTCTACACTGTGTTTCTTTCTAATGGAACTTAGGCAATCGAACTATGCACGTACATAATACATGTATCATGAATTCAAAATGTGAGACTTTTATTTGACGAAATTTAATTCGATATAAATATATTAAGGTAGTGACTGCACGGTTGTAAGAAAATATATATTATTAAGTTTATACCTGTTTTATTATACTTTGAAGGCAGGGGATATCTTCAAACAGAGTGGTTTGGGGTAAGAAGGAAAAATGCTTATTTCCATAGTGTTGCCTTTTCTACTCTGTGCATGCCATCGTGTATGCATCGCTCAGAATGTACTTCACAACTTACTCGGTTGAATCTACAGATAATTGCTTAAAAATATACGAATATATTGGTTTATCAAGAAAAACCTAACGATATTTCTATAGCAGAAAGCTTTTAATCCAAAATGTTTTATGGTGATTAGGTGTTGAAGAGAATGACGTATAGGGTCAGTTGAGATATAGGCCATTGCTCGGACGGAGTGTCGTAAAAACAAATCATCGTGTCACCAGTATACACGACACATTCTAAAAAGGAAACAATTGAAATTATATTTTTAAATTTGTAAAGGCAACATTTCATGAAGCCAATTAAGCCCAAATTCGGCGTTCAAGGAAGCTTACACATAATGTTTTCCGCCGTCAAAATCCACAAAATTGAAACGCTCATTTGCCATCAAGGTAACAAAATCTCCATAATACCTGTGCCGAATATTCCTTTAAAACATCGCTCAAATATTCCCCTTATGAGGTATACTAAAAATGCCTCATTACTAACGTGTCAGCTTGAAAATCAAGACCTAGTCCGGAAAATTGATGCTTCCATCCGCGTCTCGAGCGCCATAAGAGGGAACATTTTAGTGAATCCTTACGAAGACAAATGGGTGTCTCATTACTATCGCCTGGTTATATGAAATTCTTCGTGACGCCTTAAGATACCATAATAGTGCCTTCGATACGCTGACGTAAAGGAAGATTATGGTTTCCTTGCAACTTTGCGGTCGTAGTGAAATTAATACTGTCTTACGATTTTGCTGGGGTGTTTGAAGTACTTAAAGATTTTAATTAAAGACAGTATCGAAGGATTGCTTATTAATGAAGGAGCTAATAAGCCCGAGGTTGGATTATCAGGTAAATGAGATTGGTGATTTTTAATTAAAGCTTATGCTAATAATAACGTTTTCGTGAAATAATATTCGAAGAAGTATTTTTAAATATAATCTAAATCGCGTAATATTTTATTCATGAGATACGATATATTGAAATGAATCCAAAAACAGAGCGATGAAATTCATTGGTAGGCTTTGCAGTTTCCCTCATTGGTAGTGACGCGTGGACAAGGACCCTCGCTTCAATAGGAATATTGGCCTAAAAATTATTCATACAACAACATATGCCCATTTCGCCGCCTACATTTCAGTCCGGAAAAATGTGTTTTCCCGCACAACCGAAATTGCACGCTATAATATAAAAAACTTACAGGAAGGACCCGGACCAAATCGTCATCATTTTCATACAGTATACTAATATTGTATGAAAATACATATTTACATATTGTAATACGGTATACTAATACTGTATAAAATTGCCTAAATGCCTTTGTTCGGCATAAATATGAAAATATATTTTTAGAGAAATGGTCTCATGAGGATCAACTTAGTAAACCGATGTGTATGCGTGAAAGTTAACGCTAATGAAGCAAAAGATGATTAGATATTTTAACTAAATTAGTATTCACTACTGACCGCGTCCACCCGCGACCGCAACCACGATTCAATTAAAACGCCTTAATATAATATTCTATATATTTTGCTGGCTTCATTTTATTTTAACACGTTAATGATGTACAATTTTTTTGATGTAAGTCATTTATTTGTCTTTTTATTAAGTACATAATGCACGTACACATGTACGAGTATGTATATGCATAGTTTCTCGATAGGTATGGCATATAGAAATTTGATTGACATGTGTTAATCAGATTATCCTTGGACCAATCAACTTAGAAAGTACCTTCAGCTTATGTTTTTTATTGTATGTATTACACTAATTTTTTTTATCTAGTTTCTATGTAGAAACTTAGATAAAAAAAAATAGTGTTGTGTTCGTAGTATAATATTATATGGCATGGTGAGAAGCAGCAATAAGCAGGAGAGGCGAAATGGTATTACACTTCCAGTGCAATCCATTTTATGAAGGGTAAACAACGCGCAAGCATCTGTTGGTATGTAGTTAATAGATACCGAAGCCTACAGAAGCTTGGTAACAGGTAAAGTCAGCATGTTTGGTATGTTAGTAGTATGAAAAAAAAAGGTTACAATAGATTTAATGGTGAATGTAAACATCGTGAGAAAACCTGCATGTTTCAAACTTCTCCATAACGCTCTCGAAGTCATGTGACGTCTGCCTATGTGCTCTGGGCCAGCATGGTGGACTATGGCCTAACATTTTCAAACTGAGAGGAGGTCCATGCCCAGCAGGTGGACAGTTTATATAAAGGGTTTTATTATATTATAAAAAAATATATAAATAATAATAAAGTCATTATTTCAGATGGATAACATATCCTAAATATTTTACAGACCATTTATCTAAGTTGTGTAAAAAATGGCATACGATGAAATACAACCTATTGAATATTTTAGGATCACAATAAACTAACGCGTCAGTAAACCGTTTTATTTGATGTTCTAGTTCCATTCAAATAGATTTTTAATGGTTTTATAGTTGTCCAAAGTTGGATGTTAAAACCGCCAGTTTTAATATTTTGACCTACTTAGTACATTGACTGTTATTGCAACTTATATTATATCAATGGTTATTGCTCGTATTCGCAACAATGATTTTTTTATTGCCACATATATACATAGATTCACCACTATCCTATGCCCCAAGTATGTATATGTTTGGGATATGTCTTTGTATACTCCTGAAACGGAAGGTCTGTTACTCCTACATTTATCGTCAGTTAGTCAGTTATGTTTAAGCTCACCCAGTAATTCGTGGTGTTAATGCACCACCTGGGTGAGCTTAATAAAGTCTGTAAATCAGTTTACACGACTCGAAGATGTACTGAGAATTTATGTATGAAAAAAATACCAGTACCACTTTGCCCAACCCGGAAATCATGCCCGGTATGACTTGACGTTTGTCCCAGCCTAAGCTCAAACTTATGCCTTGTAACAATTTTACACTGAAAAATAAAGAAGAAATAGTTAAAGTTCTTTGTAAAACGGTTGATCACACAAATTTTATTATGTTTGTGGTTTAACCTATGTAATAAAATTAGGTAGAGAACCTCAGTTGCGTTTAAAACCATATTGAATTCACCTCAGATTCTTTACGCACAACATTGAACCAATTTAGAGAATTTAATCCTCAAGTCTTGATTAAAATATTACGTCTAGATTTCAAATGTGGCTAAAATATTAGTTGTACTTTGTTGACATGACTATTTTTAAAGAACATGAGTACTATTTCCAAATTTAAACATATCATTTTGTTACAAATTATATACGGACTACTATGAAATGATGAATATATTGCCAGTGACATAAAACATAAAATATTTAAACATCATATTGATTTTCCATTTTTATGAAGTATGTGCTCACATAAAATTTATAGAGGTGTATTCTCGCGAATGGTGTGTTGGTGACAAATTACACATTCACATTGTCACATTTGACAAATGGCAACACCGTCGGTCGCGTTTTGACGTTATCAATTGCTTTTTAGTCGCTATCGCATTGCTTTCGTGGCAAGGCATATCTGTTTTATGTTTTAGACATAATTACTGTAGACAATTATTGTTGACATGTTAAACAATTTTGTGTATTTTTGGATGCTTTGTAGTGTCTACTAGCTATGCCTTGCGGCTTACTTATTACAACTCTTTTGACTGCACGGATGGCCTAGTGGTTTAAGTGGTCGCCTCGCTACTGCCGCCGCGCCGAGTGTTGTGGGTTCGATCCCCACGCGGTACAAAAATTTGTGTGTCCACAAATATTTATCCCGAGTCTGGGTGTTGTTTGTGTCCCTTGTTTGAGTGTTTGTAATGTCACCCGCGATACAGGATTTGTTCCTAGTGAGAGACACGTCCTTTAAAAATAAAGCCCTTCTAAGTTGTTGCGTAATCTTTCTCAATAAACAGTCTATATATGGCAATAGATTTTCCGGATTGGATTAGTTGTTACTGAGATTGGCCCGTACAAACAAACACTTCACCTTTATTAGTAACCTCATCATATCCTTTGTATAAAAGCAAAAAGGTAACATAAATAATGTTCATGGCAAAGGTTTTTATGACTTTTATCTTTATTTGTTTGTACCAATTCTGATAACACTGCATAAGGCCAATTTCATTTCGAATGTTTCTTTTTATCCGCTCAATTACAGCGACAAGAGTACATTTACAAGAAACAATAAAACAATACCGATCACATGTGTCATATAAATCGAAATAAAGACTCTTCAATGTTTACAACATTGATATATATAAAAGCATGTTATCTCTATTAAAGTCAATTTTGACTCAAGCAGTAAAATTCGTAAAAGAAAAACCGTGTTCTAATCATTTCGCAATGCGCCATATCACCGAGCGGTGTTTTTATGACAACAATTTTGTAGTGGGAGAGCCACGCTTTGGCACGACTGGGACGACTCGACCGGAGTGATACCACGGCCTCACAGAAAACCGGCGTGAAATAGCGCTTGTGTTATGTTTCTTCGAGTGAGTGAGGCAACCGGAGGCCGAATCCCCCCTTCCCCTCTCTTCTGGAGGAGAGGCGGGGCAAATTGAAGCGGCTGGCAACGCACTCGTTACTCCTCTGGTGTTGCTGGTGTCCATGGGTGGCGGTGAACGCTTACCATCAGGCGATCCGTCAGCTCGTTTGCGACAGATATCATAAAAAAGAACCAATTGGTACGAAATTCGTCAGAGCATTCAACAAACTAGCCGTCTCGGCTTACCTCAAACCACATCTATATAAACACACGTTTCAAAAGAGATTTCGAAAATTCCGAAGAAATCTCAACCATGAAACAGCCGCGAAAATATTATATCACATTTTGCTGGGTGACTTCTCTTCAAAATATTGAATCGAAACTAGCAAGTTCGGCGATGGTTGTCGAATTTAAAGTCAAATGTACGCAGGATTAGAGCATATCAATGCGATAACCAATTTCCTTCTTCTTTCTTAGTAGTTGAGAATCCTTCCTTACAAACGAATGTAAAAGTTTAATTTTGACGTCGTAAAGTCCAAATTTCTTTATTACTACTTCACTGCTGTACTATTCGAAGAGTAGTACAAATATTCAGCGCACGGTTTTAATAAAAGCTGGTGTGTTGTATTTGCAGCGTGTGGACTTATTGAGATATTCCATGTACCCAGTCCGAGTTGCCAGTGAAAAGTTTTACTTCGCAAAGAACCTGTATGCAAAAACTATTTTGTACATGAAGTTTTCATGAGCGTACTAGGAAAAACATTCGTGTGTACTTTATTGATTTTTCAGGATAGCGTTTTATAGAGCTTGTAGGAGTGGAATAACTTACGGTATTTTGTTAGTATGTGTTTATCGACTTGCCAGTCTGACATCAATTTAATTACGTGTGGGTTAAGACAACTTAGCTTTATTTTCAAAGACTTGCGTGTATATTATGTATCCAGATTAAATTATCTAGACCTCATTTTGGATTATCTGGATAAGGTTTCACAAAACACTTAGCCATGCCCCGCGTACTAAGAATAATCCAATAACTGGTTGTCTGCTTCTTGTCAGATGCTTAAGAACAGTACTAATTACATCAATTTGAGTGTAGTTAGTCTATTTGAAGCCTGTTTGGAGGGTTATCTACGTGTTATTGTAACAAAGGCTCCAATATTTACATTAATGACTGACTTTAGCAAGGGTGTTACTTGGCTTAGCAAATTATGAATGTATGAAGCTTTAATAAAATCTTTAAATTTCGACAGTAATTTTACAAAATTATTGTGACAGGTGTTCACGGTAACAGTTATTACGTCAAGTCAGCCACGAAGATAGAATTGTCTTCCAATCTATCACTATTATTATTTACATCGAAATTAATTATTTATCTAATAAAATCGAATAAGTGTTTATATTTAACGTTTAAATTTTATCTAACGACTACACATTTTTAAATTATATCATAATAATGATAGATTACACATTTATGCGTGACGTTCTGAAAAGCTTTTATTACAACTATTTATAATATATACAATTGCCATATTTTATACATGAACATTTATAACTTGTGGTATTTATAAATTCTCAGGCAGCAACTTGCTTCCTCGACGGCAATGAGCCATCCCTTGTTAGCTATTTTTAGATTATACGGCATCACAAAACAGCTTGTGGAATTTATGTGAGATACAACTCTACCTAATCCATCGGAATATGTAACAATGCTGTATACTGTGTATGTCAACAGGAATAATAAAACGATCTAACAATATAATATGTTATGCAAGCAAATGGTATTCACGTCTGGTTCACTGGCTAAGGCTAAATAATCCGTAAGCAAATTCATATTTCACAAATGCTGATGTATAACATTTCTATTTGGCAAAAAGATTCGAGTGATTTTTGTTTTGTATTTGAACGTCAACGCTGATATTACTAATCCATTCGCAATGTTTGTTTCGACGACATGTTTGCGTAAACACATGTAAAATTTATTGGAAACATCTCCGTTGTGTATTCGTGTTAAATGCTCATTTGCCTTTATTTTATTTACAAAGCTGTAGCCTATTACCCTTGGGGAAATAATTTTACAATAAAAAGTATTAAGCCCCTAAATGTTAGGAAACACTGCCTTGAGCACTGATGCGGATGTTCCATGCGGAAATAGAGGTCGCGGCATCCATTTCCGGGATACCTAAAAGTTGGAATCTTTAGGAGATTTTTACGACTGAGAATTTTGTTGAGTAAGTTATTCAGTGCATGTTGTTAGTAATATGTTAGCTGTAACATCACGCTGTAATAGCTTTGAAGGACTAGGTAGTAAAGGTGTGTTTTAACGTTTATAATATTTTTACAAAACTCGAGACCAGGCAGTTGGATTTCACATTTAATTAACGCACACGCTAGCATTTATTCGATTGCACCAATAGTGCAATCAAATCAATGCACACCTTGTGTATTTGTTGCTTTGATCTTAGGCAGGCTTTCTTTTTTTATATGAGTATGATGAATACCTAATGTCTTTATCTTGCAGTGCACCTTCAAAAGTATAATTGATCATTAATAGTGCTCTGGTGCCGTACTTTTCAAGTGATTTGTTGTTTTGATTAACACATAAAATAATAATGAATAAGAAATTCGTTTTTTTTTAAGTATTTTGAATATTGATACATTCATTCTGTATCAATTATTACTGAAAGAACGTAAGTAGTTACAAAATAATGTTAAAATTTTCTGTCATCATAGCGAAGGACGAATAAATAAGAAAGACAAATTCATGGAATTATTAAAAGTAGAAAATAACCTTTGGGCAACAAACATTGGCAGACGCCATTAAAAAAAGCATTTGCAGTAACTTAGGCATCAAACAGCTGATCTGCCATTTTAAATTTGTTCGAAAATAAACTACCTAGTACTTGCCTAGGTCATATGTAATCTGAAAAAAGGGTTTAACCTCTTATCTAAATGCAAAATCATAGGTATCGATAGGAAAACGGTTGTTCCGAAATTAAATGGAAAGTAGGGCTTGAAACCTTTTTTGGTACAATCTTAAATCCAGGACTTTATTGTTATAACATAATATCATGCCTTTACTTCTTATTAAGGGGAAAAGATTTTTATAGTATCAAAGATTGGATGCGAATTACTTGTGCAGCGAGTGAGACTTCTGTAATTTTTAAAAGACTACTTAACAACGGCTACGTAATTTCTGGCGCTAGTAATATGGGGACTCATTTTATAAACAACGGGCGGATAATACTTCTGTTATTGCAACGATTAGTTGTGTCTTATATGTCTTGAATTCTTGTCAGTTTCACATTTTGTTACCGTAACTAAAAGTAATGTTAAGTTTCACATTTTGTTACCGTAACTAAAAGTAATGTTAAGTTTGTACAAATGATGTATGATGCAAAAAGATGGTGCATATTACTTGCGTAAGCTGCTCGCGTGGTTTACATGGATGGCTCGTGTCATTCATTTACACGATGCGTAGGTACACCCGCACATGTACTTTAACTTCGCACCCTACCCGCGTTTAAGATTTCAGTTTCGATTACCGGGACAAGTAAAGGGTTATTGGAATTCTCAATGGCAGTACAGAGTTTGGAAATGTGTTTGTTGGACGGCAATAGGATTAGTATTGGGCGAATTTTACCGGTAGTATAACGTTACTTAATATAATATTTGTCATATTACAAGAAAAATCAAATACTATTCCACTAATGGCTGAAATTTTGTCATTTAGTGACATGAACGCATCAATCATTAGACAGAAATTCCTCGTAGGTGCTTGAAATTAAGGTCACGTATAGGAAAACGTCGTATAGATCCCTAGTCAAGTGGAATGACGATCTGAAGGTAACCCCCATGTCAGTTCATGCGAGGCTGTTTAGTCGTGAGCCACATGTAACATTTTTATTAATATATTTTTGCTATTGAAGCAACATTTTGAAAAGGAGCTTTAATTTGATAGAGTACCTGTTTAGTTTACTGAGCTTGCCAGTATATAGACTGTATTCAGTATTGCCAATATGCAGTCAAAGACCTTTCTTTCCCATCAATTGACAGTCTGTCAAACAATGCCAGTTGCCTCTTAAACTTACTAGATACAACAGTTACTCCACTTAGGATTTCCTCGTTTCGGAATTTATCATGTTCAGGGACTCCAAGCGTAACCCATTCTATAGCGCGTTGGGACACTTTGTGTTTCTTTATGAGGTCAATAGTCCGGCCTTTGATTATTGGTACCGTAAAGAAACGCAAAGTGTCCCAGCGCGCTATGAAAGGTTCGAGAGCAAGGGGCTTAGACCAAATGCACTGTGGCAATACGCGCTGGTAACAAACTTTTGTAATTAAGTGATGTTATATATTTTAATATTACAGTATAATAAGCATACGAGTTTAAAAAAGTACAATTATGACGTCATCATAGTTCTGCCTTGAACCACAACGATCTTCATATATTCGTACCACCACATTCCTAGATCGAAAATGCCGTGTGAAGTTCGAACGTATCACTCAGTGCTGTAGTAGCACAAAGTGCCCAAATAAGTCTAAAACTATAAGTCACCTGCGTAATCATAGAATACTTCTTCTTTGACGTGCGACTTAAATATTAGTAATAGTTGACTAATCCGTTAAGTATCAGGTGTCATCATTTTGTTAACTGAGCTTAAAGGTGAATAGGCCCGGTTTATGTTGTTGACAGGTTAGAGATTACAAATCTGTACTTGATATGCACTGAACAAGTACTTTCATCCAATATTATAACTTACTGTAACTATCCGAACTTGTTTGCCAATATATTTAGATTTAAGAAGTCTGTATGAAAAGGAACTTCTAGTTACAAGTCCGAATTGGTCAGATAAACTTTGCCTACGTCCTGCCCTTCAGATTGTCCGATTCGCATTTGCCTTGTACTCTTTCTTGGTCAATATTTTTTCGTTCATTCCTTATTATATACTCAAACCATCCGTACAGCTTTCCTAACTTGCGTCACGTCGGTCTTTTATCATACTATTTCTCGATTTATCCTGTAAAGATAACATAAAAAAATATTTTACAAGATCTACTGGATGTTAAAATAATGAAGAGAACAGGCCGAAAAAGGATAAACAAAGAACAAAATAGGCTCTATTTTGCGAGGAGACGTGGAAAGTAATCCCTTATAACACTGGCAGTTGGCGCTTAGTCTAAGCAATTACGCACATCGTAAATTGCCAAATTTTTTGCTCGGGTAACAAGAGTAAATATGCCACTTCACTTGATAGGACGTAATTTTACTAAATTTAAATATTACCAACAAAGCGTCTATCTGGTTAGAATAATTTGGACTGGTATTTAAATGCCTGTAGCTTAATTTACTTGGTACATTGTTTAGATAAAAGATAAATTCATACTTTTTAAAAATAAGTCACGTACTGGTTTCCAGATTATTTACTTTATTCATTGGGATATTTAGAAATGTTTTGCGCTATAAACATTTTGTAACTATGATTCCAAACCTAAAACATACATTTTAGGTACATGACATTAAAATATTTGTAAGGAATTATTTATCAAGGCTTTCCTTAGCCTGAATATTCTCTCTAAGCAAAGGTTTAAACTATTAAAAAGTAATATTGTGGTTGAGATTCTAATATGTAAAAATGGGCTCATTAGACTACGTACGGCTGTTACAAGCATTAATATTAAATGTAATAACACAGGGTCCCGAGTCTATTAAATTATAATTATAACTTTTATATCGTTTTCTCGGTAAATTAAATTACTTAATATTAAAAGTGTATATGTTTTTTTAATTTTCGTTACCTCCGACGTAAAACAAGAGGGAAAGTAAGTTATTTTCTGAACGCCTACCACAGTCGTGTTGACGACAATAAACGCAAAACAAAGGACGAGAAATTAAAATCCAGAAATAAAAGATTCAAGTTTATTATTTTTCTTTAATGACAACAGTCATTACAGATAGATTATTCATAGATTTTAAGCGAGCGTTGTCTATCTTCCTAGCGCTGCGCTGTCTCGGTAAATTTAACAATTACTTTTTGAAGTGAAAACTTCTTTAGCGGCGTTGTACACTTTTTTTGTGATGGGTGAAAAATGTTAAACTCGCGTCAGGACACGTGACCTGATCGAAAATTCGTAAGACGGAGGGAGAATTGTCATGTTTATGTACGATAGCGCAATAAATGAATATTGTATTTTACCACATAAATGATGGTACTTTTATACTGATAATTAAAGCAATTCGTGCAAAATTATTCCCTAACCATTCCAAAATATCAAAAATGCACAACATTAATATTCAAGTTTTAACTTCTGCCGACACTCCCGGAGTGCAACCCGTTGATTTTTTTAATGGAAGACCTGCTTCCGTTATCAATTATTAGGTGATAGTAGAATCAGAAACATAAGTACCTGCGCGATATTTAATTTGCTGTATCGTTAAAAATTGTGACAAATATTGAGCTTTTATAGCAGTAATTGTTCATTTAATTACCGTTCATAAATATTAAGTGTAAATAAGGATTTTTAATTCATAAAATAGTTTTATATTCATAAAATACCTATATTTTTCTTTTATGTTAGAATTACTCTAATAATTTTTTTCTTTTCTGCCGTATCTATTGTTATCAATTTCTGTTAAATATTATAATTTAACACAGTATCATGTCACATGAGTATGTATAGGTGTTAGTTAGCCTATAATTAGTAAATGTATCAGTATCTTAATTTTTGTGTCACATTTATTATTTCAGTGTATGATATACTAGCTTTTGTCCGCGGCTTCACTCGCGTTAATTTAGAATTTGACAATCAATTCGAGTCGTACTCTGCTTGTAATAATATAATTTAAATAATAATTCGAAAGACACGTCGCGCCATCTATTATCATAAGAACGTTATTGTTGTTTTCCTCGGGAACAGTAATTTTTTTCGGGACGAAAGGTAGCCTATATCCGTTTCAGTACACCTGACAACGTATATGCAAAATTTCAGGATGATCGGTTCAGTGGTTTAGGCGTGAAAAGGTAACAAAGAAACAAACAAACAAACTCATTTTCGCTTTTATAATATTAGTTAGAATTTACTCTTGTCAAAACCAAATAAAAAGTGATATTGTGGTATAATAAAATAAAATAATAAACAAATTTGTTCAATGTTCAACTATTACGTTGTCTCCTGTACGACTGAGCGAGCATGATCGGAAAGTGCTATTACTATGTTTTGCACGGTAAGTATGCGTTCCGGAGTCTACATATACAGATTTAGAAATTTACCAAATGTATTTGTATGTATGCCACGCCTGAGGTCGCGGGTTCGATTCCAGCACAAGTCAAACATGGACATGGATATTTGTCATGGTCTGGATGTTTCTATGTATAATATGTATATAATCGAACAATATGGAGAACTCTCGGATTTGTGGGCTATTCCCAGTGTTTTTTTTCAACGTTGAAGCGAGTTATGGTTAACTATTTAATACGCTTATAAATTTGAAAAGTCAGAATTGCGTACCTTGGGATCGAATTCGAGGCTCTCTGTGGCATTCCAACGCGGCAACGGTGTCCCACTAGGCGATCGCTGCTTAACCTATTGAGTCGAAGCGGCCAGATACAATAGGTTTTTAATTATATCTGGTATTACAAGCCTTGACAGGTTAAATACATGAGTGTGTATTTATGGTTAAAAAGATGTCTGCGGCTCATATCAGTTTACAATGGCAAAAAAGGTGCCGTACCGCATTACTGTACTAAATAAGTCGCTATGTTGTCAGTACAAAGGTCAGACTGGTTCCACTCCTGATCAGCACAGCGCCTATATTCTTTCTGTTCCAATTTGCCTAAATATTTCTATAGATGTTCATATTTTGTTAGAGATCTGATCCAAAACACGAGTATCATTTTTGCCAGTGACGGTATAACTTAGACCATTGCGCCGATATTCCAAAAACAAAATAAATAGGACCGTAAAGCAAGATCTACGTAAGATATAAAACTATGTAAAACTTGTCAGCACTGTCCTACGAATTAATCAAAGTAAATAATAAATAAGACGAAAATAATTTAAGTATAACTATTTACATAATAGTATGCTTCCCAACAATACAGACAGGTAGGCCATACTGTAACCTAATTCCACGATAAACATATTTTCTTCTAAAACTACGTTGATAGTACGTACGAGTAAAAAAGTTACAAGCCGAATGATGCATTAAACCAAACTTCTAAAGTTATTACTACTTTGTCCTCGTAAAGAAAAGAGGACACGAAGTAACACCAGTAGATAAAGTGGAAAGATGATAGATGACCGTAATAATTTTTCATGGCAGAACAAATTGGAATTAGTAATTAAACTACGATACCATAATTCACATCGTAAGAAGATGAATGTACGAAAAACGGAAGAAATGCAACTTGTTTACCAATTAATATCCAAAATGTTCATCATTTTCTTTGTGACAAAACAGCCCCAATTTATTTTCCTTTACAATATAAAAAGCCGGCGCTTTTTTCTTAGCTTTCATTCAAAATGGCCCTGCGATAGAATCATGAATCTTATTTAATCCAATTTTTGCTAATATCCTTTTCCATACCACGCATTTCCGCCGGCCTTGTACTCAATTGTTTATTATTTATTTATAGTTCCTTGTTGGATTTGTGTATTCTTATATTTACTGTTTAAATTGTTTACATGTAATGTATAAATGTTATGTTTCTTATGTCACTTACTTCATACTTATTCTATAAATTTATTAAGAAGCGCAAGGAGCAAACGCAGCTGGTCTACCTACTAATAACCATGCATCAAGGAATCTTAGGAATCATACCCTCGACTGAAATAAAATACAAAGTTATTTGGATACAATCTTTTGCAGGATATAAGTAAATCGGACTATTTGGCGTTTGGCGCTTGAATGGTAATTCCACCATGTCTACATCCATGTCACCATGCTACTTCCATACTCAAAGGTCACGAAACCGACTCTGCAAGCGATTACGTTTGTTGCAACAAGGTACAAAAGTATCTTTGACCAAACGCAACGTATTGAGTATTCGCTTGGACTGTTTAGATTCAGCGAATACATATGTGACTGACAGCGCGGCAAGGTGCGACTATTTTTGGCCTGTCTAATCTTATACGTCGTCTTTTCTCTTTTCGTTGTAATTTATTGCAGTCATAAATGTGAATTTCACTTTGTGTGGTCAACGCATTTCATTGTCGTTGACAAGAACATGCTCGAGTATCATAGCCAGTACATCTTCTGACAGTACGTTAACGCACGCAGGTTTTTATTAGATGTGTAGTCTTTTCGAATATTTGATTATGGAATAAAATGTTCTCAACTTAGAAGACGCCACTACTAATGGGTTAAGTCTTGGACGGTCGGTCTCTGAACAGGTCAAATATTTATGTGACTCGAAGATAGTTGGGATGTTCTTTATGGACATAAAAAAATGTTGTGCCTCTTTCAATGTCTAGCCTACTACGAATTATGCTTAGTGCGGAAATTGTGAAATCAAAATATTCTACTGAATTTGATCTTAAAATTACGTGAAGAGAAAATATTTAAACTGACCCGCTTCGACCTAAAATAACATTATAAATGGTGTGTGTAATTTTTTATTGTTAACATGTCCTTCCCCATATTTTATTTCCCACAAACGGTATTCCATATGCACAAAAGGGAACGGTTATAGGACATTTCTACTTAATTCAGAATTTTCCTTTTAAGCATTTTCCATAAAATCCGGGGTCGTCGCATGACAGTGACATAATCTTCCCCGCCTTTACGGACCGGAGTTAGATATGACAAGGTTTTAGGAAAAATGTTAAAACATGTATCTATTGAGCCTGGATTCGGACGAATGACCGTGTTTTCTTTATATATGATTGTTCCAGTGTTCAAAATCAATACGTTTTAGTTATTTGTAAAGTATTATTAGAAAGGTTTTTAATGTAATAAATCAATACCTCTAATTAATAATACCTATGTTAAAAGTATAGTTATTAAGGTCTTTATAAATTAATGACCATTTACGAGCCAAAGTTTTACTTTTACCATTATTATTATGCTAGCGATAAATACAAAGATATTTTATTTAAATAATAACCACGAAAATAGACAGTGAATCGCTGGCTAAATATATTGATTTTCATATTGGATATTCAAAACCGTTTATGTACGAAATATTTTTAAATAATACTAAGAATTAGTAAACTTACTAATCGATAACCTTTGACGTTGATAAGTGTAACTTTGTACTCAAATAACTAATTGGTATTTGACTTTGACCTGACTACCTCAAAATAACTGATTGCGGCTTGCTAGACGAACACACACTTCGAGTCTAGAACTCAATTGTACTAGCATACGAATACCTTTATAGTACTAGTTAGTCATTCTCCACGTCTCTACAGTTACTGTCGAAGCATAACGTCCTAGGAACAGTCGAAAATGGTCTCACAAAGGAATGCCAGCTTTGAATACGGGACGTAGTTCGCTTAGACTATTGAATGTCAAAGGGAAGTGAAACAGTAAAGCCTTCGACGATATTGTCGAACAGCGCAAGTGTACCTAACAAAGAAAATATTAACCAATCATACCAATTTAAGTCAAGCGTAGTTGAACGTGCTAAAGAGCCGGTGACGTAGGTACTACCCTCACAGAAAACCGGCGATAGAATAGTAATAATATTCTATCACATACACACAAAACTATCTAGCTAAACTAAGCAGAGCTTGTACTATGGGTACTAAGCAATGGATAAACATACATATATACTGTTATTTTTTGTAAATACATAGGTACATATTATACATAGAGACACCTAGATCAAGACAAACATCCATGTTCATGCACACAAATGTTTGACTTGTGCGGGAAATCGAACCCGTGACTTCAGGCCAATCAATCAACCACTACGCCATCGAGGCCGCCAATAGTTTGTACATATTGGCCGCGTTAATTAAGGTTCACCCGCTAATTAAAATTCTGTCCCTAATACTGTTATCATTTTGTTGTATAATAGTAAGTTCAGGCAGGGGAGCAGCGATAGCTCAGTGGGGAAACCAACAGACTGCAATGCAGAGGGTCTCGAGTTCGAACCTACGTCGCGCACCTCTGACTTTCAGAAGTTATATGGCTTTTCGAAATTATATGCGTATTGATTGACAATTATCGCCTGCTCCGTGCCTCGGAGAGCACGTTAAGCCGTCGGTCCCGGCTGCCATGACCATCTATGGCAGTCGTTATTGGGAGAGTGTCGACACAAAAGATCCCACTGGGTCGAAGTGTCGCCGGTCTGCACTGACTGGCCCCCACATAAGATAAGATAAGTTCAGGCAGAACAAATACGAATTCAAAAACTAAACATAAAATCCGGTCGTTAAATTTCGAAGAGATGGCAAGCTGGTAGTAGTAGAAATTCATAACTGCGTGATATCCGAGAATGTACGACTATTGCAACTCCCACCGAAATCTTGTCAAGAACAAGGCTAAATGTGCAGAGCTTACTGCTGACCTTCACTAGCTGGTTCCACTAATAGGAAAATTCTAAATTAAATGGGGTGTATTGGGAGCCGTGCTCAAACACGATCAGCCGGTTCAAGCAGTATCTCTAAGTTATAATAGACGAAGCTCAACCTTCTGCAGTATAAGTGAGATAGACAAATCTCAATCTCGCATTCTTTGTCTGTCTGGACCAATAGTTTTTGTCTTCGATGCTGGCAGACCTGTTATGTTGTAAAAACTCATAATATTGTCTTCTGTTTACGCGAATGTTATTAATTGAAATTAAACTACTATATACGGATTTTATCGCGTTGTTTATTTGACACTTTATTACAAAATGTTTGAAAACTGTTGTACTACTATTACTACTAAACTTTACTAATTTTTAAGCTAAATAAATTATTGAAACTATTAAAACTATAACTATACTATTATACTATTTACATATATTTGTGTTTAAAAATATATTTGTGTGCATAAATCCGTATATAGGAGCAAAAATAAAAAAAAAACTCATAAGTTTTATATTCACTATTTTTGTTTGATTTGTTACCTAAAAGCACAGAAATTGTTTTTAGTATAGATCGTTTTTGACGTGACAAAACTAGAACTAACATAAAAGTACTTTTGTGTGCCTGACTTGATCAAAGACCTTTATACGGGTCAAACTAATACTTCTAACAAATTCTAACGCTACAGTTCAATTACTCTTGAAACGGGTGACAATATATGTACGTATTTTTACACTACGACTACTATATACGATTGGAAATAAAATATAAGAGATACCGAATGAAAATCCGAATACGTTAATCCGATATATTCGCAAGTTTAGTTTTTGTTGGGTATGTCATTGACCTATTTGGCAAGAATTCAGAATACTAAAATGTTATAGGCGTGTTCTAGTTAGAAAAAAAAGAAAAATCGTGTCGCATCGCTTTGTTGTCAATTTAATCGACGGCTACGAGACGTAACGTCTTTAAAAAAGTAAATGTCGTAACTTGTCTTTATAGGTTTAGCGATACATGAATCTTACTACGCAATGCTGTAAGTTATTTTTGTTATATTATACATTCTTAAAAATAGAGAACGATGTGGTCATACTGTCTAATATTATAAATGCGAATGTGAATTTGTTTGTTACGCTTTCACGCCTTAACTACTCGACGATTGTCATGTAATTGCGCATACACGTCAAGGTTACAGAAATGGACATAGGGTATGATTCCCTAGTAAGTGAAGCCGCGGGCAAACGTTACTATATCTTATCTTATGTGGGGGCCAGTCAGTGCAGACCGGCGACACTTCGACCCAGTGGGATCTTTTGTGTCGACACTCTCCCAATAACGACTGCCATAGATGATCATGGCCGGGACCAACGGCTTAACGTGCTACTATAAATCCTCTCTATTACATTTAAAAAAATATATTGATATGCGTCTCGTGATATAACATATAGTATTGGACCAGTGTTCACACACAGTATCTTCATTTTCAATTACCTTTTAAATTATCCTTATGCATACAAATCCATAATCTATCGTCAGATCACTGTGATGTTAATTATTCTGTAAATTTTTCCTTTACACAATAACCAGTAACAATCACAAATAAAAAAATAAAAGCCAATATTAATCAATGAATGATAATTTCGAACGTTCGAATATTATTATATTAACTTGTTAATTGTTGAAATGCCAGACGCAATAAAACGCGGGCCCGCCAGCGGGCCACTGCCGCTCAATAGCTATTATTTATTTTTTAAATTATTTATTTCCTTTACAATGGTTACTTAGGTGTATGAATTTATTAGGTTTATTGGTAATTGTTTAACGGCGAATAAATTGTTGTTTAATTGAACTATATTTTTTGCTAAAATATATTTCATTTAAAAAGACAACTCCCGCAGTAGGAATTATTCCTGCGCCACAGGGGACTTTACAAACATACAAACAATAGATACAAAGGACATCCAGGATTGGGACAACCATTATTGTGAATCACACAATTTTTTGTCTCTTGTGGGATTCGAACCCACAACACTCGTCGCTGTAGCAGTGGTGAGGCGACCACTTAGACCACTAAGCCATCCGTGCAGTCAAATCCGTGCATATAAATCTCTACACACAATAATTTAAGAAATACACAGATTGCACCTTTTCCTTTTGTTACATTCGCATTACGAGTACTAAATAAGGCTAAACCTCTGTCTTAAATTTTATAAGTTTGTCCGATAGTAACAAAACGAACACTTTATTGGTTAATACATTGGCCTGGGATATCGCACTCTTAAATCAGATTAAACTCGATACGGTATGCTGCAGTATAAAAGTCTCAATATTATTGCTCTGAACACGTTTTAAACTCTCGTATTGGGTACTAGATGTGCCCGCGGCGCCACCCGCGTTTATGATTACTGCGCCGCCCCCGTGGGTCGTAGCGTGATGTTATATAGCCTTTAACCTTCCTCGATAAATAAGCTATCCAACAAAAAATATTTTTTCATTTTGAACCAGTAGTCCCTGAGATTAGCGCATTCAAACAAACAAACAATCTCTTCAGCTTTACAATATTAGTATAGATTATGATACGTTTCCTCGCATCTTGTACACATAAAAATAATATTAAAATACATAAAGATTGAATTCCCTTTGGATCGATGTATTCAGGAATCCATTATTGAATATTCGATACGAATATTTGGAGCGTCAGATACTTATATCTTAATAGCAATCATATAAATTGAAGAGGTCCATTATGTCCGTCTCGTATGAAAGTACTTAATTA
This sequence comes from Catocala sponsa, assembly GCA_963564715.1. Classification (NCBI taxonomy): domain Eukaryota; kingdom Metazoa; phylum Arthropoda; class Insecta; order Lepidoptera; family Erebidae; genus Catocala; species Catocala sponsa. Next base: position 8,724,205 of record OY751337.1, read on the forward strand.
TTGGTCGTACGTAATAAATGTTACGTTGTAGTTAGATCATTCGATGATATAATCAATCACGTTTCACCCCGGCGATTGCACGTTACCCCCTCTGAATCCCGTCAAATTCCTATTTGTATATATAAGTATACTTCTATATGTATTATAAACATCGCACGTACATGTGCAGTCAATTATATGTAGAATTATTTCTATAACACGAGCTTCTACTTGCGGCTTTGCACACATTTATCTCCCGGATAAATATCGGGATAGAAAGTACGAGTATATCATGTGTTAATCCAGGATTAGTAGTAGTGGTCTAACTGCGTGCGAAGTCTCATCTCAATCAATCAAACTGTTTATGCGTGAAAATATCTAGACATCTTCACAAAGTTTTACATTTGCAATATTAATATGATTCGCATATTTACCAGCAATGCTTTTGTTGATGATATCAATCCGCCGCAATTGATTACGAAAGTGAGTTCTTTATGGCCAAAATCACCTAGAATGGAATGTTCAAGACAAAGTTAAGAAGGAATATAGATACTAAAAATAGTTTCCTTGCATTTCGGTTCGAATAGAACATGTTAACTATACAATTTACCGGCAAAGGAGTTTTATGTTTGTGTTGTATAAACTTAACTGTACACCTTACCCAAAACCAGACAAAATTTTACCGACCGTATTTTTAAGAGATTTCTTAATTTCCTTGTCGTTTCTCATAACCTAAAAACATGTCACCTTATTCTTACCGAAAATAAAGGAACCGAAAAACCAAGGAAAATATAATACAAAGTCATAAACTTTGTGATATCTGGTGGATTGCAATCCCCGGGTATAACGTTCGCGGTCATAGGACTATAGGACTTAGTAATGTGTTTTAATCTTGTCCGAATTGTTCTTCGGCGTGGAGTAAGCATCGAGCGCACATTTTATCTTAGGAGAAAATGTAATGCGTTATTTAGATCGACGTTCTACTAAGTGTATGCGTGTGGCTGTAATTGCAAATGATGTTTTATAAGATGTTAGTATATGCTCTGGGACACAGGTGCGAATCTATGTATGTAGTATATGCTGAGTGGTATTGTAATATCTTTCTTTAGGTGACAAGCATTGCTGTATCACGATCATAAGTCATCTCATCTGAAATACGTTCACTGCTGGACATAGGCCTTCCCCAAGGTTATCCACACAAATAGGTCTTGGGCCGCTCGCACCCTACCTTGTGTGTATGTGATAGAATATTATTTAACAATAACTACAGTTGTAATGGTAAAACCCTGGCGTGAATATTTATCGCCTATGATCCTGACTTATATACAAACTTAAGCCGAGATAAAATTGGTAGGCGCAAACAAACACAAGCACGAGTTTGTGTTTGCCTGCGATCGTAATTCTCAGAAGAACACTTTGTCCGAACCGCAATTGTTGGTGTGATTTTTTATTCGGAAATTTTTAGTAGCCGTACGCAGCCAGACTCTGAGTAGTAGAGAAGAAGGAACCTAAAACATTGCTAGCGAATGAATCGAATACACGTTTGTCTTCCCTTTCAGTGATAAAAGTGTAAGTCTGTTATATGTTATGTATATTTTAAAAGAAAGAATATAGTCGATCGCCAGTCGCTTATCCGTTGGCAAGCTTTGGAACTTAGATAAGTTTCATCCTCTAATTAAAAAGACAATAAAAATATATATTACACAGATGCATTGTCTACAACAGAAATATAACTTCATCAAACATTGTGTTTACTCAAAAAGTTTAAACACAAAACCAATAAAGCACTCAAACAAATAAAAGTTATTCGGACTTCCAATAAACTTGCTGTTTGGTCTCTCTTTACTGGTATTGTTAATACAAAAACTTATAACATGGCATGTCACTTTCGCAACATCAGCTAATATGATGGTGCATTTTACTACTGTACTTGGATGTTGACTACTTACTGTAAAGCGACGAAAAGCCGTTGGTGCTAATTGGCAAACAAGGTTATAAATGAGACTGTAGATGATTGTGTAGAAGAAAACTAAAACTCTGTTGTATTGGTCAGTTTGACTGCTTTGCAAAGTCTTCTCCCTAGCCTTTATTATTCCCAAGTCACTTGAGGTCGGCTTTCTAGTCCAACCGGATTTGACTGGATACCAGTTTTTACACAGAGCGACTGCCATTTGACATCCGCAAGCCGAAGGCTAACGATACCCTAAGGCTAGACCAGTGTTAGGATATTAGAGGGCACTAACTTATCTTATCACTCGCTTTAACGGTAAATGAAAACATAGTGAGGAAGCCTGCATGTCTGAGAGTTCTCCATAATGTTCTCTAAGATATGTGAAGTTTGCCAACCCGCACTGGGCCAGCGTGGTAGGCCTAACTCTTCTCACACTGAGAAGAGGCCCGTACCCAGCAGTGGCACGATTTCAAATTGCTGATATTATCCAAATATTTACTCAAACTTACACATTTGTAATGTTAACAGACAATTTATATATTAATTTCAATCTATTATGTCATGAAATATCAACAAAACATTATCTGCAAAGGCTTATGAAATATAATTTAAGCGTGATCAATACTACATGAAAGTTTTGATACGTTTTCTCGAAGTCTATGTATTTCGTAATTCGATTTACATTTTTGAAATTATTTTTCCAAACTTTGCTGCTGATTACAAAACCAATTTAATTCGGCTGGTGTAATTTAGAATTTTTGAAGGAGAAGAAAGTCGATTTGCAAAATTGATTACCTTCCAGTTAAGTTCGAGTTTGATGTACTTTAAACAGCTCTGATATTATGGAATGGGTAGACGCCTACCCAGTACCGTATCGTTTCGAAATTAATTTTAGTTAGACTAGGGAAAGTTTGTCGTCTGTTAATATACCTACATATATGTATATATAGTATCATGCCTATATTATCGAAGGGCAAATTTCATCAGCTATGTTTTTAACTATTGAAACTATTGCTGCTTACCGAAGAAAGCTACAGACTTCGTGCGGCCACTGAGTATTTTTTGACTGTAAAACCCAATAACACTGCCTATCCAAAATCGAACCCTATCGCATACACAACGGGCTTGGACAATTTTCTTAGCTTATATATTTAGTTAGATTTTTCGTAAGTTACATATTTTTATTTTTTTACAATTACAGAGTAATAAATATCAATAAACATCAATTGCTGCAAATTCTAAAAATTGTAAAACGCACTTGTGACTCCTCTGAAGTTGCGGGTGTCAATGGGCGGCGGTAATCGCTTACCATCAGGCGATCCGTTTGCTCGTATGCTTCATAAAACATAAAAAAGTGCAAATTAAATAAAGAGTTAAGTGACTGCTACTATCTGGTATTTAGTCCCTTATTCAAAATGAGAGCACATCTAGTAAGCATTCACAAATTCCTATGTATGTAAGTGACATCAGTTTAATGTATATCTGATAATGGTACAACTGACCTGACTAATCGTGGACTGTAGGTTAAAACACAGTATACCTACTAGAATTTAGTTAGCTCCTAGACTATTCTAGGAGCTGTGAGAGAGTGGAAGAGCTCTACGCTGCAATTATTTGGTGTCGCTCAAACAAGTGGCAAGTACACAAGCGAGCATAGGTAACCTCTTACCAACAAGCAGGTAATAAGTTGGTCAGTGAACATTGCTGTAGAAAAATGTAAGAAAAAGCAATATTTAATTTCAAACCTTTGGTTGTAAACACAGAACGTATATATAATAATTATTTATTTATTTTTCTCTCCACAAAATTACAAATAGAAAGGAAGTACGTGGAACTGGTAACAAGGTATACATTGAATTTTGTGAGAGGCTGGTGCCTGCAATAGGTATCAGGATACCTGTGTTATAGGTAACCAGGGCCCCACTATAGTGGTAATCTATGGTTCCATTACATAAATTTGTTGCACGTTTTATAAGATGTTGAAACCTATAAATATAATCTATAGATAGACATAGTATTGACCTTAGAACATTTTTATTGCTTTGTGGTTATCAAACCAATATCCAAAAAGATTTGGTTCACTCAATAAAAACATGAGCTTTTTCTACAAGTCCACATTCCACCTACTTTATATTCCGAGCGATTCCGTTTGGCACGCTTCGCCTTTATGAATGGAAACAGATAATATAACTACATCTCAAATATTGACTGAATGACGTAGACATATGTACTAGGCGGCTTTTGAGTGGCTCCAACATTTCCAGTCGGCTGAAAATGGTTGAAATTTGAACCAAGTATTCCTAAATCAAAATAGTTATTGAATAAGCTCTTTCAGTATCGTATCGTAGTCTATCGAGTCTTAGGATATTAGACATACCTAATTAGAATTCTATTGTATCTGACATTATTCGTACTAATTAAATATATTTTTAGATAATGTTACGTCATTAAAACATTACGTCGTTTATCTTTGAAGGAGAGGGAAAAGTATTCATATTTACATTATGACCAAATACATACCTACTAAAAGTACAGCCATTGAAGACGCGGAGCAACGTCAAATTCAAGGCGTTTTAATGATATCAATAGCAATAATTGTGCGAGCCTCAATGTGCTATCTACATCTCATAATGAAGGAAGACTTTTGGCTGCAGGGTGTGATGTTTCGTCGCTTCTAACGCACAATGATTTAGTGCTAATTAAATATTACTAATATAGCTTTTTTAATTAGGCTTTTCAGTCAAGAATTTTATAGCGCGTCAAAACTTATAAACAAAAAAAAAACAGTAGATAAACAGAGGAGAAAATGGTACTCGATTGTTTTGTGAACCTACGATTTAAATACATAACAAACATATCTATCATGAATTAAAATGATATAATGTTTTGCAACTGAAATGACCTGTACCTGAAAAAAATAACGAAAATCTTTTTCAAATTGTCGCTAAGCTAGGCGATGTAGTTGGCTGTAACATCAGGGTTGAAGATATCCACAATTGTACACGTGTAGCCAAGTTAGACCGTACCAGCACACGACCTCGCTCCATAGTTGCGCAACTCAACTCCCCGCGTCTTCGAGACCAGGTACTTGCTTCGTCTATCAATCATAACAGAAATAACCCCGAGAATAAGCTGAACAGTTCACTTCTTGGATTTACTGGATTTAAGAGCCCTGTCTATGTGATGGAACACCTCTCTCCTGCCAATAAATACCTCCATGCCGCTGCAAGACTTAAAGCTAAGCAAATTGGATATAAATATGTATGGGTGAGAAACGGCAGAATTTTTATGAGAAAGACGGATGATACCGAGTACATTTTAGTTAAGAATATTGGTGTACTGGACAAACTGTCGTAAATATCATATAACATGTCTTTTTATTATTTGTAAAACATTGTAGTGGTTAAATATTGTCATTAGATTCGATCGGTTAAATATTTATTATCAAAACACGCGAGGATTACGCACAAAAACACACATGTTTTATAACCAGTTGTGTAGCACAGACTATGATATAATTATTTTAACAGAAACGTGGCTGAATGGCAGTGTTCTGAGCGGTGAGCTGTTTGACAACAGATATACGGTTTACAGGAGGGATAGGGAAACTACAGGTTTTCATAATACTAAAGACGGGGGAGGCGTTTTAATTGCTGTAACCAAAAAAATTAAATCGGAACGTATAATTAGTTGGGAAAGTAAGTGTGAAGATCTTTGGGTTACCGTAGATATTCCAACAAGTCACACTGTATGTCGTATTGCTCTCTGCGCAGTTTATTTGCCGCCTCCGATAAAACGCGACACGCTCGAGTATTTTATTGATGAATGTAATAGTATTTGTGAACAAACAGATTTATATAAATGTATAATTGGCGATTTTAATTTAGGAAACGTGGATTGGAACTTGCTAAGTGACGCAGCCACAGCTAATAGTTATTTGGTGCCAAGTTTATGTCAACCCTTTATTGACTTTTTAAATTTAAATAACCTTACCCAAAATAATCACGTAGGTAACATTAATGGGCGGCTACTGGATCTCGTGTTAACAAATATGGAAACATGTTACGTAAAAGAGTCGCATACCATCTTGTCCACCGTAGATAGCTTTCATCCCCCCTTGGAAATCTTCTTTCCCATAGCTTATAAATCTAAACTCTCCTATAATTCTGACACCATAAAGTATAATTTTCATAAAACAGATTACGAACAAGTTAACGCATATTTGTCCGAGTTTAATTGGAAAGAAATTTTTAAGCCCATGTCTAATGTTAACGACATGGTCAGAGTTTTTTACGAAATTATTAGGACAGCTATTCAAAAATTTGTGCCGAAACTTGTAAATAAACGCAGTCGCTATCCACCATGGTTCAATCGCAATTTGATCAAGATGCTAAAGGAAAAGTACAAATTAAGATGTCGTGTCAAAAAATATAAAAATCCACTAGACGAGCTTGAACTGAAAATAGTTAGTAAGCGATGTTCCACTATGGTTATAGTTTGCTATAATCAGTATATTAAAAATTTAGAGGACAAAATTTCAAAAAATGTAAAATTTTTTGGTCTTACGTAAAAGCAAAACGTGGTGGCACTAGTTCTTACCCAGAAACAATGACGGATGGCTATGAAACTACTTCGGATGGTACTCGCATCTGTGAAATGTTCGCGACACATTTTTCGTCAGTGTATAATAATAGCAATAACCCTAGCGTAGTTAATACTTCTGAATTTTTAACAAATATGAACAACCTTAGTCTGAGCTTAACATCGCCCGTTATAGATTATAACAGTTTATTGGAAAAATTAAAAAAATTGGACAGTGCTAAAGGATCGGGTGCAGATGGCATACCGCCAGTTTTCATCGCAAGATGTGCGACGTTCCTCGTCACGCCTTTGCTATTAATTTTTAATAAATCCTTATCTACTGGAATCTTTCCCACAGAATGGAAGATAGCTAAAATCGTACCTATCCACAAATCAGAAAATGACACCGTCATCACTAATTACCGCCCTATCTCAATTCTATCAATCTTCGCTAAAATCTTTGAATCTCTAGTGTGTCCGCTCATACAAAATCATGTAAAACTTTATGCCAGTGACAGTCAACACGGATTCGTCTCTTCTAGATCAACTTGTACTAACTTGGTGGCGTTTTCAGAAACCCTAGCTGGAGCCTTGGATTCTTGCAAACAATTTCACGCGATTTATACCGACTTCAGCAAGGCCTTTGACCGCGTCTCACACAGGATTCTCGTACATAAACTGTCATTGTACGGTATTACTGGAACTTTTCTAGAATGGTTACGGTCTTACCTCAACGAGCGCGCGTTCTTTGTTGTTGTTAACGGGTTTCAGTCGCGTACTCGCGCCGTTACATCTGGCGTACCGCAAGGTTCACACATTGGCCCAATATTATTTAATACCTTTATAAACGATCTCCCTACATGTTTCCGTTACTCAGAAAACTATATGTATGCAGACGACTTAAAGTTTGGTAGAGTAGTTGAATCCTTAGACGATGCCTTAAAACTGCAAGAGGATATAAAACGATTGACCGAATGGTGTGATCGAAATGAGATGCAACTTAATACTAAAAAATGCTTTCATATTAAATTTACGCGTAAAATCAATGTACTAGATTTTAATTACTATAATAGACAACGATAAGATAGAAGAGGTACATCAGATTAAAGACCTAGGCGTGATTATAGATAAAAAGCTGTCATTTTCGTCTCAATTAGAAAATGTTATTAAGAGGGCGTCCAGAATGCTAGGATTTGTGATACGCAATAGCAAGGTTTTTCGTAGCAGTAAACCAAAGATTATTTTATATAACAGCCTTGTCCGTAGCATACTAGAGTACTGTAGCGTAGTTTGGAGGCCACACTTTGCTGTACATGTACTCCGTCTAAAGCGGATACAGAAAAGATTCTTGTGGCATCTGTCTTATAAGCAGCATACACTTAAAAACATACCATATCACAAAAAACTTCAACACTTTAGAATGTTTTCTTTGCAAGATCGTATGGACCTTAATGATAGTATTTTTATGTACAAAATTTTACACAACGTTTATAGTTGTCCTCAGATATTAGGGAAAATTAATATCCGAGTTCCAGCAAGGTACCCCCGCAACCGCATTACACCCTTTCACCCGCCATTACGTAGAACGGTATTTGGAGCTAACTCACCGATCCCAAGGCTTTCCAAATTAGCAAATAAATATAATGATGTCACAGATATACACGCAGACTCGCTTCGCACGTTTCGATCCACACTTATAAAATATAGTAAAAACCCAACTGCTTAATCTTACTGTCCTCATTTTTCTTTATTTTTTTTTCAACCTTTATTTTTGTATTTCGCTTAAGATTTAGTTTATTAAGTTAGTACAAACAATTAGTTTGTGTTCATTATTTGCATGTTGTGTTTGCCTTTAATTATTTGTTACACTTACAATGTATTGCTTGTGTGTCTACAATATATATGTAACGGTGTATACGAATGTTGGCATTCTCAAATAAATAAATAAATAAAAGACATAATAATTAACATAATATCAAATCTACGTAAATATTATTGTTCATTGTAATTATTCGCACGCCTGAAGGCGGTATACAAATAACGCTATTTAAATCAAACATGTATTAGTAAATAAAATTATTATGATCATATCAGCCCTGTATTAAACTGTCCCACTGCTGGGCACGGGCCTCTTCTCAGTGCGAGGAAGGTTAGGCCATAGTCCACCACGCTGGCCTAGTGCGGATTGGCAGACTTCACATATTCGAGACCATTATGGAGAACTCTCAGACAGACATGCAGATTTCCTCACCATGATTTCCTTCACTGTTAAAGCGAGTGATAATTAACTATTTAATACGCACATATCTTCGAAAAGTCAAAGATACGCGCCTTGGGATTGAATTCGAGACCTCTGCGTGGCAGTCCAACGGTTTCCCACTAGGCTATCGCTGCTAATAAAATCATTATGCTATGTTAATTGCGAAGATTTATCCACACGGAAGCCATTGCCGGCACCACTAACAAAGGGATTAAGATATCTATTATTACACAAGCCTATCTGAAGCATCTTAATATTATTATAGTACGGCTTATTGTAACCAAATTTCCACCATTATCGTCGATGATATCAAACAATAATACAATCTTGATCTCTGAAGCTATCCAAATACGTCATTAAAGCGATTACTGTACTGTAAAGGTGTTTTTACATTAAGATTACTTAAGTTGAACAATGTGCATGCGATATGCTTACATTTGAAACTGGCAGATTATTGCCATTGTAAGATGCCGTGCGTTAGGTTTTAAGAAATATATTTCTTCGAGTCGAGCATTGCGTTCTTCTCTTACAGTACAGGTTTACCGCTATGTGTATGGTCTCTATGCAGCTCAAGTTTACCTGTACAGTTGAAATGTACAGGCAAACCTGTCAGGTACACCCTAGCGTGTATGGCCTGCTTTAGAAGATTCTTACTAGCATTGAGTTGCAGACTGTGCCTTGTAGACAGCAGTAGGGTCGCACATCCTATTATGTAGGATTGCAATCATAATTGGCAAAATGTAGTATGTCTCTGTTTATCCCATAACTGTGTAAACGTATATATATCTGTCGATCACTGTAACCTAGTATTTAAGCTCTCTCCAAGATATAATATATTTCTATTACTGTAATGATAGATGTAAGTATGTATGAAAATAAATAAATAAATAAATAATCGTACAAAACAGTACGCCATTTTAGCAGTTAGAACATATAAGACACAATTGTCGTGGTCGGGGTGTTTATATGTATAATATGTACGTATTTACAAAAAAAAAGAATTATGTATGTTTATCCATTGTGTAGTACCCATAATACAAGCTCTGCTTACTTTGGGCTAGATGGTGTTGTGTGTATGTGATAGAATATTATATTATTATATAATTGCTAGCTAGTATTTTTATTCAGACTTTTGGCAGAGAGGCAGCAGCCCACTCTTATGGTAAGTGGTAGCCCCCGCCCATAGCATTTACCAATGTCTGAATACTACAGTTGGTATTATATTGATTAGACTGCACGAATGGTTTAAGTAATCGTCTCGCCACTGTCACTACGCTGAATGTTGAAGGTGCAACGGGACAAAAATATTTGTGTCATCCACAAACAGTTGTTCCCATCGATCAAATATACCATAGATGCACGATCGTCGCCCGAAAAACTGCCCCAACAAAACTGTGCATAATTCAGTCATATGCGCTATATTATGCACCTGTCCCACTCACTCTTGCGTGCGCTGCCCGTAAGCGAGAGCGAATCGACACCACTACTACGATGGAGACAATACCATATACTTAGTACGCTTGCGTATCGCGAGTAACACACTTAGGACGCTTTACATTGACGCGTATTAACTAAACTATTACAAAATGTTTCTCAGTGGGCGTTCAATGGTTATTCCGGTTTATTTCCTGGATTGCATAATAAATGCAGACACTTTTAAGTAAGTAGTACTGGTCAGTGCCACATATTGACGCGGTTTTTGTATGAGAATGTGCGTCTATGGTATATTTGATCGAAGGTTGTTCCAAACTTGGATGTTCCTTGAATGTAATGTTTGTTAAGTCCCGAAGAGGTTATATTCCAAGTGCGAAAGATGTTTCTAAAATAAGAATATTAGTATAAACTGATCGTCCTCTCTGATATTTCGATTAAAAGTTTATGTGTTAATTCATTACAATTTTTTTGCCTTCAACTTGTTTAACTTCAATAACATTAGTTAACATTAGCAGACTTAATCCCAAGTCATACTTACTTTTATTTTACTTTTCCTTTGATGTGATCAACTCGTGCAGAAATTTGCCCTTTCAATGTCAGCACTACTTTGACCTAAAGTCACCTTTGCGGCTCATAATTTTAATATCGCGTTACAGTTCAGACTGTTATTGATGGTAACAGTGTTACTAATGACGATCCGTTTCTATTATATAGCACAATCCGCCGATTGAATTGAATGCAGTAAACTATTTTGAATCTAATTTTGATTATATTAGAGAACATTCTTGTGCCATGAATATTTATTTAGTTTACTCATTTCTCGATGCAAGAACCAGTGGCGCCAAATAGGCATGCTTATATAATGTTAAGTCTTTATTACCGAAGTGGTAGTAAGATGTGTACCAAACCCACATTTTTCGCGTTATAAAGGGCGAGACTGTATATTGCTACTGAGAAGTTTCTAACAGGAAAATGTCATATCAATTTGCCTATTAGTTTATGCCTTGGATTTTGATCGTGAGGACTTCAGTTGTAGCCTAACATCACTAACTATACTAAAACTGCGGTTCTATTAAAATATATAGACTATATCTCCAAAGGGAGAGGTGTATAGTCCTAATCCTAACTAATATTATAAAAGCGAAAATGAGTTTGTTTGTTTGTTTGTTACCTTTTCACGCCTAAACCACTGAACCGATCATCCTGAAATTTTGCATATACGTTGTCAGGTACACAGAAACGGACATAGGCTACCTTTCATCCCGAAAAAAATTACTGTTCCCGAGGAAAACAATAATAACGTTCTTTTGAGAATAGATTGCGCCACGTGTCTTTCGAATCATGATTGAATTATATTATTATATATTATTACAAGCAGAGTACAACCCGAATTGATTGTCAAATTCTAAATTAACGCGAGCGAAGCCGCGCGCAAAAGCTAGTACACACATATTTCTTTTTCCATTTCAAAACTATTAATCTATCATTGCATATTAACCTGATGCGATAGTATGGTAACATAACTAAAATCTAACATTTAAAAACATTAATATAATAAAATATCTTAAATCTATTAACAATAACTTAATATCTACATAGTATGTAGCCTTTGTGAATTCGCTCAATGAACATGAAAGTAGGTCGACACGATCTGATACTGTATTGAACGCACGCAGCGCCCGCGTCAACGGCGCGTGCTGTAAGAGATTAGTGCGCGCGCGCGGCACCACTAACAACGGCGGCCGCCGCCGTCGCCCCCTATACTCATCTGGGACAAAACATTGAATCTCCTGCAGGATGGCTGGGTTATTATATGCATGTATGTATATAATCGATATAGCTACTGTTTAGCGTTGTACGATATCAGTTACCATACTGATGCAAAGACGAGAACTCAAAACATACATCTGTTAGTAAACATTAATTATTGCTTCATAAGGACGATTGCTGGCTAATCTTATTTAGTCATACGTACTTATACTGTCTGTTGGACATGGCTGTCCTCTATAAAATAGCGTCTGGTCACTATGACTATGTCAATTGGCAAACGAATCCACTACGTCACATTACGTTGTTTAATTTAATTTACGAGTACATATTCACAACGCAGTCGGAGCGTTCTACTTTGTATAAAATTCTCACAAGGTTTTAATATTCCTGGAATGTTTTTAATGAAGCTCTGCACGGGAATGTTTTCTTTTCTTTCATAGTAGAAATATGTGAAGTACCTATAAATTACTTTCTAAACTTCGTTTCTTAAAACACATGCCTCTATAACATAAATGAGATTTCATTTTTGATAATATGTCTATTACAAGTATTCCTTTCAGTATTCATGCTTTGAAAATAAAAAAGAAATTTCTTAACTTAATAATTTTAGACTTTCCAGCTACGTGACTCCGCTATTTTTTATACTCTTGAAAGTATTTTAAATACAGGAATATATCATCATACCATATATGCCTGAGACGTAGGCAGAGTATAGGATACTGACATTTTATATTTGAAATACTGATGAAAAGATCTTAGCGTCCTGTGGGCAAATGTTGCAAGATTCATGCTGCTTTTAGCAATTTGGAAACCTTTTAGAAAACGTAGTAATTTTCTACTCAACCCAAGAAATGCACTTTACCCCACGATTGGCAATGCAAGCATACTGCTTCTATACTTATACCATTTGACCAATGAAGCAGTCAGTAATAGCTATATTGATACGTCTCTACTTGGAAACGAATTCACAAAATACACATCAGGACTACATTACGACCTACAGTACATCCCTCTATAATTATGCGCCGCATATTTCTTCTTATCACATACAGAAACACGCAACGTCTCACGCGATCAAAAGATCAACTATATTGCTCTCACAGAATATCGAAACCGCATGCCCGATTAAATTACCACTGAATGGCCGCTTCCAGCGAAATAGTCTCATCAAGTATCCAAGCCTAATAACCTAGTTAGGTGTTCGACAACAGACGCGCTACGGTCAGAAATTCTCACAGAAGCGAAATTTACTTTAAGCTGGTAGCTGGTCTAGAAAAACCAGATAAAACAATAGCTGAGTTACTTATCTCATGGTTAATGTTGCTATAAACTACACGAGGACTGTGTGGTTTTCTCTCAGAAATAAAAATGGTTTTTGCTACTATTAGCCCAAATAATTTATTGGCGCTTCTAAACATTTACATGAAAGTTTTTAAGTAACGCTCTTTGTTGAATATTCACTCAAGGTCTAAGATGGCAGAGATACTATTCGGCACAAAATAAGTACGCGCTTACGTTGGTAAGCGAGTACTTATGGTGGGCCGAACAGTTTCTCAGGCGTATCGTTTGCTTGTTTGTTACAGGCTCTGTGAGCGTTTATGCCTGGAGTATAGTGTATGTCAATGAGAAACCTACTGAGCCGCCAAAGCAAAGAATAAAGAGCCCCGTTGACAGAATAGCACATATGCTAGATAATTGCTGTTCACCGCTGTAACACGTCACAGTTATTTCACAGCGATCTTCTGTTGGATGAAGTTCCTTCTCAGCCAGCGTAATCCAGACTTAATTATGAATAGACATGTTCTCCTTTATTTAAAACGTCACGTATATAAAAGACCTTAAGCTGTTCTGTATTTAACATATTGAGTCGCAGCGGCACACTAGGTTTTTAATTTTGTCTGGTATTTCAAAACTTGAATTTGACAGGTTAATTACTAGTTTTTTATAAACTTAGATCACAACATCTGCTAAAACACCTAAACATTGATTTTAATTATGAAGACTATTGAAGTGAAATTGGTTAATTTGCTGTTTAGAACTGTGTAGGACTTCTAACGATAAGGGCGTGTGTTCGTGTAATAAGAGTTTGTGGTAATTGTTCATATGCGGTTGCCCGAATTACTTCGTACAGTATCAAACGGCCATTTATAGCCTGGTTAGAGTGTTGATGACGGCTTAGACAGACTTAATTATACTCGTACAACTGTATGTATTTATCTAAACAACTTTAGGCTATAACAATAATTAATCTTCAAAACAGTTTTGGATTACATACTCGTAGATTGTGACTATATAGATGCTTTATAAAAACGATTAACAAAAGCACATTATTATGGACAATAGTCAATACTAGTTTAGATGGCTTTGATGGATGGTTGGATGGTTGGCTAAACAGAATAAAAAATTCTGTTTAGTCAACATATGCGTGCAAAAAAGCAGTAAATGGCTACTATTGCCTTGTAAGCTAAGAGCTATTAGTTGCGCGATCTTCAACTCGAAAATAAAGAATCGCTGAATTAGTAGTTTTTAAGACAAAGACACAGCAGTAATCCATTGCTGACAGAAAAATCGTGATGTCGTGTTTCTGCAGTGTTACTCACCACAGGAATATGACATCACGATTTTGGGCTTCGCTCATCTGTCGAGTAGTAGATACTTATAGTAGTACCTCTACAGTAAGTTATTGCTCCAAATTTAAGAGAAAATCCACGTTTAGGCGGCGATAGCCTTTCGAATTTAATCTTACGGTCGGTGCGGCTGTGTTTCTTGGTTTATCCTTTGTTCACGCAGTAACCATTGTCATTATACTTATAGTATATAAATAGTTCATCGGTCGGGGAATAACATAGTTACTTTTTATACGTGGTATATTTCGTATGACAGTATTTTTTTTAGAACCACTGTAGTGAAGCCACGAGTAAAAGGTCTCTCCGGTAGACAAAATTGTAAATGTTCGACAATTCGACTCGGAACTTAATTTTCATTTGGTTCAGAGACTGTTTCAAATAAAAAGAAGATGTTTTCTCCTAGGTTTTTGTTGCGGAAAAACTGGGGTATTGTATATGGAAAGGGAATAAAAAATGCGGAATTTGCTTGCTCGTCCGGCAACAATGGCTACCTGAAGCTGCATTTCTATTGTGAAGCTTGCATACAAGCCGTAAGATGTAGACAATACAGGGTTGACGCTGCACTGCGTAACAGCGAATTTCTGCCCCCAGAGGCATTTTGTTAACTGTGAATTGTTACGGCTTCAGAATCTCACAAAGAGAGTGTTAGCGTTCGGTGAACAAATTTTGGTGTTGCCTTAAACGCTGTTTCTTTGTGGTACTGTCGTATCGTTAGCTGTATCTTAAGTTGACAGCATTAATGGCGCAGTGGTGCAAAAGGTAATCTCGCTATCAAATGCTGCATGTTTGGTCCCTGTGTGAGACTACAATCTGTGTCCATTAATCTTTTACCTATGTTTGTTTTGATTTTTGTTACTCAATCAT
The DNA here is from genome assembly GCA_963564715.1 of Catocala sponsa. Taxonomy (NCBI): domain Eukaryota; kingdom Metazoa; phylum Arthropoda; class Insecta; order Lepidoptera; family Erebidae; genus Catocala; species Catocala sponsa. Next base: position 8,739,671 of record OY751337.1, read on the forward strand.
ACCGTCACTACTGAAAGGCTTTTGCAATTTCAAAAGACTTTCAGAATATATTCAGGATAAATTCTCGTATTCATTAACTTTCTTACTTATTATCCTAGATTAATGTGGTTTTTGTCTTTAATTCTATTAATATTAATTTGCATGATATTTTTCTTGGCACACAAAACGTCACTACACTTTTTACGCAATGAAAACGAACGATTATGGGCGATGTAGACATTTATAGAAGAGATTAGTCTAAAATAGCGCAACAGAGAGGTGTTAAAAGGGGAGAGGGGAGAGTGAGGCCGACCCGCAAAGATAGGTACTATTGGACTGACAGATTAAGTTAGACCTATAATAATAATACTTTAACCGCGAGCCGCAGTAGAAAGCAAGTAAAATTAAAAAAACAGGTTTAGAAAAGAAATAGGTATTTTATAAAATGTCAATGTATAAAGAAATAAAGAAAGAAATCTGTATTTTTATTATTTCAGTACACACAAAATAAAAATAATAATGAAATCACAAAACAAGCATAATTCTCTAATTATGCTTTGGCCGCTCAGCACGATGCCGTGAAGTATATATTTTTATTTTTTCCTTGCTATAAACAATATTTCAGATCAGAGATCAGTGCCGTGATGGAGTCAGTACCTACATCACGGCGCTGATCTCACATTCAGATCTTCATCAGTATATTATTTTATCACAAATATGTCATAAGTGTAATAGCAAAAATAATTATAATAATAATATTATTTATTGACATAAAATCGATACCATTATGTTATAGAATTACCTAATACCACCTGCGCTAGTAAACACTGTGTTACAGATGAAATTTGAGCTCGATTTAAAAAAATACATCAGCAATGTATAGAAAGACCAAATCGCTGCACTGATCTCATTTACACAATCGATTAAATCTATTTTACTCTATTAATTCTGAAATCGGACACTGGCATTATTGCCAACAAAAACAAACAAATAACCGCAACTATTTCAATAACAGCTCATATTGTTTAAAATTCATCAATGTTCATCGAATGCGAAATAATTAGCTCACATAGTTTTGAAGTGTGATTAGATTGTGACATTATTTTGGATATAGCGACTATTTTGTGGGCGCTCTAAATCGTCCCGTTTTTTATGTTCAAGTTAGGTAATAAAATTATAAAATCCTAACCTACAGGACTATTAGTGCCTACACTTATGCATGGAATTGAAAGTTGGGTATGGCAAAAGAAGCATGAGAGCAGAATAAATGCTGTAGAAATGAGAGCGCTGAGAGACATTTGTGGTGTGACTCTGAAATATAGAATAAGGAATAATGTGATTAGAGAGAGATACGGCATGAAAGTGGGTATAGTGACAAGAATAGAAAGGGGTATGTTAAGCTGGTTTGGACATGTAGAAAGAATGGACGAGAAAAGACTGACGTTTATAAGGCTAGTGTGAATGGAACAGTCGCAAGAGGCAGACCTAGGCGAACGTTTCTTGATCAGATCGGAGACGTTCTGGACAAAGGCCAGGTTAAGAGCACCTTAAATCGGCGAGCGTGTACGAGGAATGTGATGAAAGTGAATGAAGCCAGGGAAGTGTGTCAGGATCGTAGCAAATGGAAATCCGTAGTCTCTGCCTACCACTCTGGGAAACAGGCGTGAATCTATGTATGTATGTAAAATCCTAACTAATATTAATAAATTCGCAAATGAGTTTGTTTGTTACGCTTCCACGTCCTAATTACTCGACCGATCATCATGAATTCGCATACACGTTGTCGAGGGAACCGGAAAGGCCATACCTTTTATCCAGAAAAAGTACTGTTACCAATCTAACCTACATTTACGAGAGCGAAGCCGCGGGCAAAATCAAGTGAGCTTATTATTTAGCAACTGTCCCACTTAGTATAATTCTTGTGTTGCCAAAGACTTTACTAATATTTAAACAGCGGATAAGGACATCCAGACTCGGAAGAATTGTATATGTGTGTCTCACAATTCTCTGTTTCGTGTAAAGATCGCATGGTGTAGTGGTTAGTGTAACTGACTGTCACGCCTGAGGTCGCGGGTTCGATTCCCACACAAGTCAAACATTTGTGTACATGAACATGGATGTTTGTCGTGGACTGGGTGTTTCTATGTATAATATGTACGTATTTACAAAAAAAAAGTATATATGTATGTTTATCCTTTGTCTGTTATCCATAGTACAAGCTCTGCTTAGTTTGGGCTAGATGGTGTTGTGTGTATGTGGTAGAATATTATAAAAAAAATATAATAATACTCGCAGTAGTCACTAAACCATTACGACATCTGTGTCTGTATTATCTAGTAGCTTTTCCTATTAGATATCCTTAAAAGCAATAAAATTATTGCGATGATTTTAAAAGCATATTGGCTAAATGTAAGTGTAATACAGCGCTGCCAACCTTTTCGGCGGTATATGACTTTATGCACGAATTTTGTTAAAACTAATTTTAAAATAACTTTTTTGTTTTTTCCAGGTAAGTACCAGACTTCATAAGTGCAACTCACATAATTATACTAAGGCGTCATTGGTAAGTCCTCAAATGAACCATTGCTTAAGAATGTATACTGATAGACTAAATATTTAAGTGAGATATTGCAGTGAAGTATGTATGTTGTATACCTATTCTTATAAGGTTATACCGTGTAAGTAATTATAAGGTTTTAATGACAGTAATAAACGGGATTTACTACAAAGTAGTCGCGTTATCATTTAGACTCCACACACACACCTATTACATTACATAAGTCTAAGTAACAAATATACATTACACAAAGTATATTATTACCGTAGATTGTGAATATATTATACGTAGAAGTTTTTATTTACTGCAGCAATAACAATTGGCAATATTGTGATTGCTTGTGAATTGTGTCTTTTACCTACGGCTCCGGGAAATAACACATTCTGGAGAATACGTTAAAGTTTGTCTAGAGGCTCAATTCCTAATCCAATATTAAATAAAATCTATTTATTGTAAGGACGCTTGAAAGCTTACTGCTATTTTTTATAGAACCATGCAAGACATCTATCTACTAATACTTAACCAAATGTTCAGTCTTTCGTGCTTATATACAGTACATAAGTTATTAAAACTCTGCTACCAGTGACTAGGCAGATATCTAAATAATGTAGTCTTTGTTTAAACAAAGCTATTGTCGCCTAGGCCGAAGCATTGGTATTAACTGTCAAACTTAAACAATTTGTCACTGACTTGCAATTGGGTTGACCTTTCGTTCTACAAAATTGTAGAGTATCGTTTTTATTTCTCTGGATACCTAATGGCTTTTGTATATGACGCGGGCTAAAGCACTAGCGTAAATTGGATGCATGTAAAAGCTCGATGCCAGTCAAACGCGCATGTATCCGTCGTGATAAACTCGCGCATGTAGTTGACATAAATAGCTTGCGCATTTAGCAACACCAATATTTTCTTCATGTAAGACGTGTCAAACTTTGGTTAGGTATTAAAACTTCGGTAACTTTTGCAGCCTGGTCCCGTGGTATAAACTTGGTAAACAAGGAAAAGAAACAATACCACGTTTTTTTTGTTTGACGATTAATAAAACAGCTAATTATATGAGTACTCCTGCCAATATATAGAACAACTCATTTTAAATACGGCTTATATCAATCAAAATACCAAAAATGTATGACCCGATTCTCGTTTAATCAAATCATTATTGACCTATAATAAATAAGGCGTGAAGTAAAAAAAGAACTGTTAAATTATTTGTTTCATTTTGTATGTTCATTCAAAAATCCAAGCATTGTAGCACTAAATGAAGGTATCACAGTCACATGCTATTACAAACTAGAATATAATCAATGAAATAAATAAACTTAAGTTAGCTAACTTATCGCAACGCAAGCATCTGATCAGCAATCGCGTTTGGCACGCCACTCCGGTATAATTCTAATGGCTAGCCAAAATTTAGCTTACAAATCTGACACCGCACTGTTTCGTTTGAGAAAATGTTACTTAACTCATGAAAGATAGTGTAGCTAATTTATTTGCGAAATTTCTTCACAGCATCTATGTTTATATAACAGCATCTTGCTTGTTTATCCCCAAAAGGATAGGTAGAGATTTATTACTTCTACCTATTGGTAGCTGGGACACCCTGTATAAGACCTGCCTATATGTCGGCAAAAGTTAAAAACATGCAGACATGCAGAACACCAAAAAAAAACGATGGCGAGCCGATTCCCATTTATTAGGATTATGTTTGATAGCGATAGCCTAACCAGTCAGTGAATTCTAATAAAACTATTTCCTACCTAGGAGTCGTGCTCTACGACCGGCGCAAATATACCTTAGTTAAAACCTATGCCACAGCACTAACGAGACAATATGTAGGCTATTAGAAAATATCAGTCACGCTATTACGAAACAATCCTCGTAACTAGAGAGTTTTGATGTCCTGATTGATAGGCTACGCGTAACCTTATAACTGATCACGAAGTGCTTCTCATAATCAACTCATCAGCCCACATACTAATGCTATTAGACGAATAAGTTGAAAAAGCTAACCGAATGTTACTTGTACTATAATCCTGTTGACTATTAACTCAGAAGCGAATAGGTCAAATTTCGATAACATGTCCTGCTCTATATAATTATTGATAACCCAACCCTGACACGGTGTCAGATCTGAAATACCGCGAACTCGTAAACAAAACACGTTATCGTTGGTTTTATTTATGTTTGGGTCATCGAACTAGTCATTGATAAGTATGTTAATGGATTTTAATCGTTATTTGTAATAATTAAAATAGCACATCATGTGCTTTCCTCAAACAATGATCGGTTAGACCGAAACTACTGTTTCGACAATAGAACATAGCCTAATAACCTTGTCTGTGAACTAACTAAAAGCAGGTTTTCCTCGAAAATCTCGAAGAATAACTTTTATATTTACATAAAATTATAACTATGTTTGATATTTTGATTTTCTAAACTACTCAATGTTATAATCATTATTTTATCGATTAATAATTGCCGTTTAAGTGATGGTCTCAGGTAATGTTTTTGAGACAGTATCGAACAAGAGTTTTAGGATATCGAGATATCGTATAAACAAAAAGAGAGATCATCCGAAAATCAAGGTTAAATGGTTCACTTTTCGTCTCTAAACCTTATATAACTCCAGGACCACGTTTTACTTTATAAGATTCAGGTATTCTATAACTTCAAATCTTGTAACAACTTTATATAAAATATTTTTTTTAAATAGATTTTCTTTATATATCTACTAATTTATAAAGAATTTCAAAATAGGAGAAAAGTAATATATAAATCACCGCTTTTTTACATAAAATTACTTCGTAATAACCACTTAAAGTCGAGTCAATTCAAGTATTTATCTAAGTTACTTGTAAAAAGTTATTCGTAATTGTCTTGAAATAATAAAATACGAACGTAAGTTATATGATTTTAAGTATACTAACGTCAAAACTAATGAGAAAATATTAGTAGCTATTAAAATTAAGAGACACTTGTAATGTATTTTCATAAAAGTGACATTCATAAGTAACCTTCATATTTCATCTGCCATTTGTGTAGAAAATAAAATTAATAGTCAGACATCATGGCGTCAAACGAAGCCTATGTAAAACATAGGCCAGGAGTATTAGTGATATCTACTATAATTGTACGTATATATTTAATCTACATATATCATAAATCTATACTTACTAATATTATAAAGAAGAAAGATTTGTTTTTTGTTTGTTTGTTTGTAAGGATTTAACTTAAAAACTACTCAACTGATTTAAAACATCCTTTCACCATTAGAAAGCTATATTATCACCGAGTAACATAGGCTATTAATACACATTATTAAAAAAGTGCTGTTGCTAACCTAACCTACTTTTACGCGAGCAAAGCCGCGGGTAAAAGCCAGTAGTAGATATAAGTAATACTCGAAGAATAGACTGGAGCAAGATACTTTTCCATGGACACCTCTCGTACAAGGTTACCAGCCCATAAGACGCGAAACAACATTAAACACTATTAACCGACACAAGGCACACCGAAACTCGGTACAATTATTTTTGTGATCCACAAATAATTGTACCGATTGCCGTGTGGCATTCAAATACACAACTGCTAGCGCGGCAGCAACTACGAGACGAAGTTCAAGTCGTACGCTGCACCATCCCTGAAGTGTTTAACCTATATTTCGTAAGTTGACCTGGGACCCGTACCCAAGACGCAAACACTACCGCAGGTCCACCGAGGCATAAGTATTGCTTCAATAAAATTATTCTAATGAATATATAGGTATTCTTGAAGAAATGTATCTTATTTTTCTTCTATTTAAATGGCAGCACTCGAATGAAGGTGACCCGTTTTTACCCTTTACGAATGAAGATGTTCTTTTTTTCAAACGAATTGCTTCAAGTAATCGTGTAAATATCTCTATTTCAGATACACAATGAGATGTAATTATTGTATTTGAATAAAATTTGTTTACATTGCGTATTCAAACCTCAGGCAAGTTGTGTAATTTGCGAAACAGGTTTTCAAATGATTTATTGAATAAAGCTTATTACGGTGTAAATGTTTCACAATTTCTAGAACATCCAATATGCTTAAGTTATTCTAATTTATTTGAGTACCTACTAAATATTGTGCTTTATTTTTTTCTACCGTCCATTTTACGAGTTACATTTGTGTATGGATATTCTTCATAGTTGCAATATGTCTACCAAAAATGTTGAGGAAGTAGCTTGTGACGTAGCCTGTATGCTGTAACTATCTCCGGTCAGCAGCCAAACAAAGGCAGACTGTCAGAAAATAATTCAAATTCAGCATGACGACGCCTTGTTTCCGGCCTACATTTTATATCTAGGAGGTGTTTGGCAAACATCCAAGGTTCAAAGCCACCCCGTGGGTGTAAACAGGCTTCTTTAAATAAAACCCTTGGGATTGTAATCGTTGTCGACCGAAGTTTTGTAATTAACATTCGAGGTATGTAAGTTTGACTCGGTTATTGTAATTAAATATTTGACTAGGTTTGTACATAATAGGATGGAAGAAATAAGGCTAATGGATTCATGAGGCGCCGCTCTTTTAATAGCTGTAAGAGCTAACTAATTTAAAAAGAAAATTGAATAAACATAATGTTGTCTTACATTGGCGCGGATGTTACACACATTATATAAAAAACTAGATGTTCCCGCGGTTTCACCCGCGTTTATCGTTACTGCGCCGCCCCCGTGGGTCGTAGCGTGATGTTATATAGCCTTCCTCGATAAATAGGCTATCCAACAATAAAATATTTTTTCAAATCGAACCCGTAGTTCCTGAGATTAGCGCGTTCAAGCAAACAAACAAACAAACTCTTCAGCTTTATTACATTCATATAGATAGTATAGATAAATAAATATAAAATAAATAAATAAATAATAAAATTAAATAAATTATTCGTGTAATCCATGCTATCCTTTTTATTATAAATTTTCTTAGGAATAATTTTTGTGGCACAACTGACATGATAAACATTCAAACAACGAACGACACAAAGAACACCCAAACTTGAAACAACTATCAGTAGCCGAAACGTTCAGGAAAGTGTAATAAAACTAGTTAAAAAAAGTAATAATTTAAATAAACCGCTGACCCGATAAAATCAGTAATAAATAGTTAAACTTTAAAATTGGATACGCAAAATTTCGTACACATTTTAGTATGTGCTGAAATAGAAATCTGTGATGGGTGAACAGACAGACAAAGTGGCATCAGGGCTCCGTTTTTTGGTGTATTAGTACGAAACACTAATGAAAACTGTTTTTATTTGCACATACTTTTAGCGAATATATTATTTGCAAGTTCTCCGAAATAGTTTCCAATCTGTTTATTTATTTGAATAATGAATTGAATTTCAAAGGCGGTAGGTAGATAAACACTTAGATTTGAGTTCGTTACCATATTAAAATAATACTACTCGGAATACTAATGTCGAATGTATTATACTAATATCATACATAGTATATGGCTTAACCCTTTAGAATATCACGACGATTATACTAGTATATTATATTTTTCTTTTTTACATGCGTGAATGCTTTGACGCATACCCCTCCGCGGGGGCGGGCGGAGGGGTTATGTCGGACTCGCCGGGGTAACAGAGAGATGTTAAAACGATAAAATGGACCTCCCGGAATACCGACTAAACCTACCACGGTGTTCCTCGATAAACCACTATCGGCGGGGCCGCGCGAATCACTTTCACATGCGGTCGCAACCCCGCCGAGGTTACGGCCTGCCGTATGAAACGGCAGGCCACTACACGAAGAGACCTACCCACTGGTCACCACTACAAAAAAGCCCTACTGTCCCTCCCTCCCCTAGAGGGCAGACGGACACGACACAGAGGCACGCGTGGGGACACGCACGCCGCCTCTCGGACCTGGTGCTGAACGGATGGCGGGCAGGCCCACAAAGCCCGCCACCCCCAGGTCAAACCTCAGGGTAGCTGGAGGTTGTCCCGCGCCCTCCGGCGCCCGGTTCTGCGATTAGGGAGAAGATTTAAACGCTCGCTCTCCCGCTCCGACGCCTCCTTGATGGAAATCACTTCCTCACAGAAGGAGGCGACGGCGTTCCGCGACTTCTCACTCCGGACCATTGACTGAACTACAGCCGGGAGCCAGAGGGCAACCAATCCGACTGCCGCGATCAACTCACGGCGCTGCGATACCCAGGCGGGGCAAACCGCCAAAGTGTGCAGCGCCGTGTATACTCGTAAATTATATGGCCTAACCCTTCTAACACTGAGAAGAGGCCCGTGTTCAGCGGTGGGTTGGTTTTTATACAGGGCTGATATTACATATGCCTTACGCCTTTTTCTCGAAGGGGTAGGTAGATATGTATTTTGCTAACTATGTAAGTATAAAGTACTACTTAATAAGTGGCGAGCCTATTGAAGTCTACCGGGCTCAAACTCCGAGCTGCTACTGAGAATTCTTGAATAGAAAATCTATTTAAACTGCATGAAGCGAGAACCTTACCTGAGAACTCATACGGCCTCGATGGCGTAGTGGTTAGTGTAACCGACTGCCACGCCTGAGGTTGTGGGTTCAATTCCCGCACAAGTCAAACATTTGTGTGCATGGATATGGATGTTTATCTTGGTCTGGTTGTTTCTATGTATAATATGTATGTATTTATAAAAAAAAGGATATATGTACATATGTTTTCCCATTGTCTAGTGCTCATAGTACAAGCTCTGCTTAGTTTGGGCTTGATGGTGTTGCGTATATGTGATAAAATATTATATTATTATTATTATATTATACAGACCCCGCATTCACTGCCGTTACGGCACCAAGGCAAACAACTATCAATGTCAACAATATTAACAGTCTTTAATTAGTGCTTCGTATCGGAAAACTAGACACATTTGTAATACACATAAATTTATATTCCACTAGATTTTGTCTGCCGCTTCGCTCGCCTAAATGTAGGTTAGGTTGGAGAACTTTTTTCTGAAGGAAAGGTACCCAATGTCTTTTTCTGTTTCCATGACAACGTGTATGCGAAATTACATGATGTCCGGTTGAGTAGTTAAGGCGTGAAAGCGGAACAAACAAACAAACTCACATTCGCATTTATAATATTAGTAAGGATTTCCTTCTCATCATTCTTTATCACTCATAATACGATTCCATAATTAATTACAAATACTGACATTATTATATTCGGCTAAAGCCTCGATTCAAAAAAGTTTTCAGCGTTGATGTCTGAAATAAATGCGGTCTGAGCGTATTGAGTTACTTGAGAACGAATGAATGTATGTAATAAAAGTACCATATAAAATTTATACGAAGTGAATGATGGATAGTATGAATGTTTTACCGACTGATTAAAATGTGTTTAACAATTTGTAAGTTGGCATGGATCACTCGTTCCTCATAAATATATGTGAAGGTTTCCCGCCTGTTTCGCAAACGACTGGATCCATAATACAATCCTAATATATCCTCTAACTAAAATTAAAATTACTGGGTGTTGTATCATAACAATGTGTCAACAACATTGGTTTGACCCTTTCGTGATAGGGAAGAAACGTAGATTGATTGATAGATATATTGATAGGTCTCCCCGTGACCATGGCTGCTGAAAAGCAACCGAAACGTCGGGGAAAGTGTAAGAATAAAAATAAATATAAATAGTATAATAGTATAGTAATAGTATAAATAGTTTTAATAGTTTCAATAATTTAATAAGCTTAAAAATTAGTAAAGTTTAATAGTAATAGTAGTGTAACAGTTTTCAAAATTGTGTACTAAAGTGTCAAATAAACAACGCGATAAAATCCGTATACATACATACATAGATTCACGCCTGTTTCCCAGAGGGGTAGGCAGAGACTACGGATTTCCATTTGCTACGATCCTGACACACTTCTCTGGCTTCATTCACTTTCATCACATTCCTCATACACGCCCGTCGGTTCAAGGAGCTCTTAACCTGGCCTTTGTCCAGGACGCCTCCGATCTGATCGAGAAACGTTCGCCTAGGTTTTTCTCTTGCGACTGTTCCATTCACACTAGCCTTATAAACTTTCTTAGTCAGTCTTTCCTCGTCCATTCTTTCTACATGTCCAAACCAGCTTAACATACCCTTTTCTATTCTTGTAACTATATCCACTTTCATGCCGCATCTCTCTCTAATCACACTATTTCTTATTCTATCTTTCAGAGTCACACCACATATGCTTCTCAACGCTCTCATTTCTACAGCATTTATTCCGCTCTCATGCTTCTTTTGCCATACCCAACTTTCACTTCCGTATATAGTAGTTTAATTTCAATGAATAACATTCGCGTAAACAGAAGACAATATTAGATATATAATTGCTTCTTAAAACAAAAGACTAAAAGAGAAAATCTTCTAAAATAAGTTTTTAGAAGATTTTCTCTTTTAGTCTTCCGGACTAGGAATAATTCCTGTGTCGCGGGGGACTTTGCAAACATTCAACCGACGGACACAAAGGACATCCAGAATCGGAACAGCTATTTGTGGATCACACAAATTTGTGTCCCATGTGGGATTCAAACCCACAACACTCGACATAGTGGCAGTGACGAAGCGACGACTTAAACGCCTAAAACGGAAAACTAACCTGGGGTCGCTAACATACGCGGCAATTTATACAACGTAACCAACGAAGCATTCTGGAATAATAATGTGGATTCTACATACGAACACGTTCATGTGGCGTGAATCATTTGGTTCTCACACATCGAAAATCTTATTTTCTTATCGAAAACACATAACTTTTGCCGACATGTACTACATATGCCTCTTTCTAGTTCACGGCCGTGTTCAAAGTTTTGCAATATCATCCATCGTTGCTTATCTTACCGCAAATAACATACGTTTGCCTGCCAAACGCTCAATGTAAAACTTTCTTTATTTACTAGCGGTATAGGCATGTCTACGATTATTTTGCTTTATATATTAGGGAAATGTTTTTGTTACCTGTAAATGCTTAAAATTAGAATATATTCATGCATACCACTGTGTCTAACTCTGTACAGGTATATATCAGTGTATAAGGATGTACAAAGGGTCGGATAGAAGTGCAAAATATCCACATAAACACACACTGAGATAAAAGAGACATGCCATGTTGCGCACCAGTTTGTAACGCAACCGTTCGAAGCGAAACAAGAGTATTGCACGCAGTGCACCCGCTTGGTCCGCAAATATTTAATAATAAATTTATTAATTTTGTAATCCAGTTTGCGCACCAGGGGTCATGGAGTAAGGGGTATTAGCTAATAAAAATATCGATAGAAATTTGCAAAAAAGTTTATTAAACGCGGCTGGGGCCGTACCACCATACCTTTGGGCAAAATTATTATCACTCATTCCTTACGACGCGACAGAACAAGGTTGCACTGATACAAAAGATATTGCTGTCTCGATCTCGCACGTCCATGTCCATGGTCCATGAACCTTGGTGCGCAAAGTGGAATACAAAATTAATAAATTTATTATTTAATATTTGCGTACCAACGGGGGCGCTGCGTGGAATACTCTATATGCGCTTCGAACGGGTGCGTTTCAAACTAGTGTGCTAAATTGCATGCTTCAGATAAAAGTATCCTATGTGTTAATTAAGGGTATGATCTATCGGAGTGCCAATTTTCATCCATTTTGGTTTAACGGCTTAGGCGTTTTGTTGTAATAAATATTAAAACATATTAACAAACTTTCACATTTATAGCATCAGTAGGATAATACTAGTACACTTAAAACACAATTGAATCGCCGATATATCAACTAATTGTTTGGATGCCTGAGTCGTCCAAGCCTTTCTCCTTGCCATTGCCAAGCCATCACGCACGTTCTCAAATACATTAATGTGCACTTGTTTCAACGTGATCTATCAATTGCATTGCCAATGCTGTGTGTGTTTATATTTCACTATCTGTCTGGCTTATTGTCCCACGTGGTGGTGAAGTCAGCCTTCTCTAATTCCTTCTCTCCACGTTGTATTGTTTGCATAGTCCCTGAAAAATTATCTAAAAATTCTGCACGGGTTTCAGGCTTAAAAATTTAGTCTTATCTGTAATCTCAAAGCTTTAGAGACATTAAAGTTTTAGAATGCATAAAGCTTTTGCGAAATATAGAATATTAAATCAGCAATAAAATTCACACTAAAGCGAAGAGGTAAACATCTTCCTATTCCACTATAGAAAATCTCTACTGATTCATCTGGAAATTGCTCCACGCATTACTTAGAAAGTACGCATCTAAGTGGATCCATTCACTCATAAAAGGTTTTTCCAATTCATTTCACCCAACCCGTGCCAACCTGTGACATAAAATTTTACCAATGCGGTCTACGGCAGTACTTTAAGAACAACGTAAATATACATACACGTGTATACGTGTAAGTAAAATTGTAGTGTGTCCCTCTGTGTTATTGGAGAGTGTTAACAATACAAATTGATTTTTGTATATTTTGAAAGAAAGAAAAGAAAGAAAAATGTTTTATTTGCATCTCCATATATACATAATTTTAAAAACAATATTAGATATTACAATTAACCCGAAAACGGTACATGGAGATCAAATTAGGCAACTGCGTCAGCTATTGTTGCAGTATAGACTGCAACGCTGGTATTCTCGCAGGCCTACTAACAATAATTTATTAATATAGATCAATGCATAAAAAAGTAAAACATATAAAACATGAGATAAAAATAATAAATATAAACTTAAACAATATATTTATTTATACTATATTTATTCATACATAAAAGACATTGTGGTAGCGTAAGCTTTCGTTGATCTTTTTGTGATTGCAAATGCGTCGACTTTTGTCACTTGGGATTTCGGCACTAGAATAACTTATATGATGAGTAGCACTATCGTGTCTCTTGTGTCCAATGTTCTGATGTTTGTAAAGTATATCACGATACAGTGGGCTATTCTTAGTGCGAGAGTTGTTTAAGAATCAGACAATGGTGCCAATTCTGTTGTCACAAAATTCTCTAAGCTTAACTAAAAATCACAAAAATTTAGTTTAATCCTCTCAAATGACATTTCTTATTTTGAAATCGTTAAAAGTGACAGGACTAAAAAAAATTTTAATGATTTTTAGTCAAGTTTAGAGAATTTTGTGACTACAGAATTGGCACTAATATATAATTACACAAATTAAGCAAAATGTTACCTTTTTTAATACGTTTGTAAATATATATTAGAATAAATCTTTTTAAAATTAATAATGTAAATATTTGTGTCAATAAAGTATACGACAAACCAGCAAAATCAAATTTGTTCGTATGTGTACAATACCAAATATCTTGATTATATGGACACTAAAGTGACGTGTTTGTTTTAGAACTATATTTTTATGTCAGGCTCAGTAGTAATAACTCTAGGGATTTTTAAGGTGTTTAGGATCAAAACAGTGGTAAATAGTATGTATTTAATTGGTAAACTATAGTTCAAGTAGCTTATTTAAATTAAAATAGGTATAAAAATTATTGATTCTAAATCATAAATATTTAAAACTCTCGATTTTAATTATAGACAAATTAGCAGTCGATTCTCATAGTGTGAACATAACCACTTATCTTATCTTATGTGGGGGCCAGTCAGTGCAGACCGGCGACACTTCGACCCAGTGGCATCTTTTGTGTCGTCACTCTCCCAATGACGACTGCCATAGATGTTCATTGCAGCCGGTACCAACAGCTTAACGTGTTCTCCGAGGCACGGAGCAGGCGATAATTGTCAATCAATACGCACATAATTTCGAAAAGTCATATAACTTCCGAAATTCAGAGGTGCGCGACGTGGGTTCGAACCCGAGACCCTCTGCATTGCAGTCTGTTGGTATCCCCACTGAGCTATCGCTGCTCGAACATAACCACTTAGTATCAATTCAATTTATATTCAATAATATAAAAAATAAATAAAACGTTAATCATATTTGTAAACAAACTCTTTAGAGGTATAATCATAGAATTCTAAGTTTACATTATTATAAGAAAACTAGCTGACCCGCGCAACTTTGTCTGTTTCACATAAGAGAACTTTCCTATTTCTGCAACATTTTACATTGATGCTCCGCTCCTATTAGTCGTAGCGTGATGTTATATAGCCTTCCTCGATAAATGGGCTATCCAACTCTAAAATAATTTTTCAATTCAAACCAAACAAACAAACTATCAATCAAACTTAAGCTTTAAAATATTAGTATAGATATTACACGAAAAATCAAACGAAGTGCCTCAATATGGTAGGAAGCAAAAAATCCACATCAACTGGAAGCTAACTCAAAGAGTATGCGAGCTGATAACCGCAATTGAGTTGATGCCGGAAAAGTTGTGAGTTCCGCAGGTGTTAATCGAATTTCGTTCCCGGTAGCTATCATTGGCGATGAAGTTAAAATTGTTTGTTCCCGATCCGACGTCCTTTTTCAACTTTGTTATATTTTTCATCAGGTCAGTTTTTATGTAGTTTTCCAGCAGGGATGGCACAGTGTTCTCGCTAATGCTACAGTGCCGAATATTGTAGGTTTGATCTCACAGGACAAACATGTACCTATGTCATCTGCATATAGTAATTCCGAGTTTGGGGTCTTTGTGTCTGTTGTACAAATGTTTGTAAAGCTCACTGTGACACAGGATTAATTATTCTTATGCTGGTGACAATAGTCTATACAAAAAATATGTTATATGTTTACCCTAATATATATTATTGTCTTGTTAATACCATGACATTAGTTTGTGCCTATAATGCGGTCGAGTATGAAAACCTGAGACGGATTCTTGATTCGGGCAAGTGTTATTTAGTTCTTCTGCTAAGAAATTTTCAATAACAGCGCTTAATCTGGTGATGTGCCGGATAGACGACCATATACTCTCTGATTCGCCGTTATCATAAAGTTCCCAATTAAAGCTAATAACAGCTCCCCCTGACAGGCAAGCCTAAATGAAATGTGATGGCGGATGGATGTAACGAAATTATGCGAGCAAGTCTTTTGGGAAGAAAAGTGTGTAAGGTTATTCTCTATACTAATATAAGATAATCACTGTGTGACACAATTTTTCTAACATAAATAATATAATGATAATATATTGATGAGATTCGATGAAAATCTGTCCGAGAAAGAACTTCCGGCTTGGTTGACTCTGAAGGAGGAGGAATGCTGACTTTTTGGACAGAGTCAGTCTTGTTAAAAGAATATGAAGCGATATGGGAGCACAATTTCTTTTACATACGTTGCTTGCATTCTCATTTCGACGTTTGCCCACCTATTCTTGGAATGGTGATGAACAAGGTGAATGGTTTAATTATGATATTAAACAGATAGAAGATCGTTACTATACAAGATGAAGTGCCAAAATGTTAACGAATTACTGATGATTTGTCTTTAAAGAGGATTCTACAGTTCACAAACGAAATAGTCAACTTTTTCTCATTTTCTGTCAAAACTGTGGCAGTTTTTTAATAGATTATATAATCCTGCACTATTTTTGTCCACAATATAGGTAATATGTAAAAGTATATAGTAATACTTATTAAAATTTAAAACACTTTTTACAAACGTTAGGTTTTTTAGATTAACAAAGCAGTTGAAATAAAAGTTCGACGAGATAATTAATCTATCTCATTCAAAATTAATTTCTAATCCAAGTCGCTCGAAGAAGAATAATTATATTATGCAAAATAACTGTAGTCGTTAAAGTATAGAAATAATTAATCTCATTTCATACAGCAGGTTCATAATAAATTAACGTTAATATTTATTCTTCATCAAGATCATTAGACTACAAATTAATAGTAACCACAATTAATTTATTAGAATATGCTTTATTAACAGTACTTTCTTAGTCTCACTCTGGCATTAATTGTTTTTACACTGAATTACTTTTTTATGTATTTCGTGTTAAATGTTTTAATATTTTTGTGAAAATTGATTGTCGTAGGTTTTTTAATTAGGTATCGTTAAACATCAAATCAAGGGCTACTACTATTTGTTAGGATAACGGTGCCATCATATATCAGCTGTAATATGGATACGAAAATATGTACGGTAAAGTTTTAGACAAACGTTAGGTTCGTTTTCTTCATGCAATTCACGCACTAGGAATAAATCTTGTGTCCCGGAGGGTTTTACAAAGATTCAAACAACGGACACAAAAAATATCCAGACCTGGAACAACAATTTGTGGATAACACTATTTATTGTCCCGTGTGGGATTCGAACCTACAATACTCTGCGTAATAACAGTGGCGAGGCGACTACTTAAACCACTACTCCATACAAACATAGCTCTCTAGACATAAACAAAATCTCGGTGCCTCCTCCATTCCTCGATGCTCTATGACATCTATTTATTTATGTAACGGTATTAATATACCTCGCATAGGTTGCATGAAGCAATTATGTAAAAAGCGTCAACATATCTTTAAAGGCTGATGATAGTCGAAAGTAAGCATATAATTATTTACAGTGCTTTGTGTACATGCTGTGTTTAAGTGACTTTCAATGTAATTATTATAATTATATTTTAGAAATATTTAAGTGCATTTTAAAGACTAAGGTAGAAATGTATCATAAAATAATAATAATAATATCAGCCCTGTATTAAACTGTCCCACTGCTGGGCACGGACCTCTTCTCACTGAGAAGGGTTAGGTCCACCACGCTGGCCTAGTGCGGGTTGGCAGACTTCACATATCTTCAAGAACATTATGGAGAACTCTCAGACATGCAGATATCCTCACGATGTTTTCCTTCACCGTTAAAGCAAGCGCTTATCAACTATTTAATACGCATAAAACTTCGAAAAGTCATAGATCGCGCCTTTGGTTCGAACTCGAGACCTCTGCGTGGCAGTCCAACGGTTTCCTACTAGTATATCGCTGTATCATAGATAGCTAGTGTATCATAAATGGAAAATAATTATATATGTAGTTCTTTTACTATGAATTAAATTGAGAATTGCTCGCCCATTATTAAGTTTAACGGGTGAACCAAACTTTAAAATATTAGGTCCATAAATTGTCTTTGATGAAGTAATACTTTATCAAACTGCTCAATAATTAATACTATTAAATCGAATTAGATCTCACAATACATCATTATCCTTAATAAAGTTTTTAGGTCCAAAACTTCAGAGAGCTTACTAAAACCTTTTGGGACCAATTGCCGCCAATCCTAATTTAGCATACGGATACCGTAAAAGAAATAATTAAAACGGAAAACCGAACAGAAACACGTTTGGACTAATTGAAATAGCGGTTCGGTTAAGTAAATGATCAGTAATTAACAGTAAAAAGCAAATAGAAGTCGGCAGAAACAACTATTCACTTAAGAACGGAGACAGAGACTTGAAGTTAACGGTAACTACATATATTGTTAACGTTTAGAGTGTCTTCGGCGAGTTCGTTCTCAATCAACTCGAAACGATCGGTAGGTCCTGTTCAGGTCGACTATACGAATGACGCAGTAGTTTACGACGTCTCTTCGTCACAATCATTCGGCAGTGATAGTGATTTAGGCTTAATTTCTTCAAGATTTTTACATACATACATAATACGTATCTACCGTAAATTGGGGTGTATTGCAACTACTGGGGTGTAAAACAAATTTTTTTTTTTTTAATTTCTTCTTTATAATGACAATATTTTACATTGTCTATAGTAAAAATTTATATGGCAATATTTGGTTTTAATGTAAAATTTTAAGGTTAGCAGTACTGAGTTACATCATTTGATCAAATTCGTGCGTATTTAATTGTGTTGTTTTCCACCCCAGTAGTTGCAATACACCCCAATTTACCGGTACCTATGTAGACTATTCTCGTGCTTATGTTCCTGGAAGAGTAAGATGTGTATTAGTCTCACATTTTGCCAACTATCGCTTTAGGTTCCACGTAACATTGGTTCAATTTCAGTGCTGCTACTAATATTTTGTTGTCAAGAACTTCAATAACAATTTGCCTGAACCGAGAATCGAACCCAAGTCTTCATGCACAGCGGGGATGCATACAATACCGTTGCAATCATCAATTACCGAGAAAAACGGAATCTGGCTATTCGTAGAAACTGTGTTTAAAAGTGTAAATGTCTCTGAAATCCAGCGACAAAGGAATTATGACTAGTGCGGGTGAAATGTTTAAATAAAAAGATCTGTTTAAGGCCGAATTCTGAAGACTCAACTTACATACTTACGTGCCAAATTTTACTAGATAAAATGGATTTCCATTTAATATTCCGTAGAATCCTCTAAATTCTGTTTTCATGTTTATTTCAGTTGCGTGAACTTTATAATGGAATACATTTAGAGGTTTATTTTTAAACACTGGACAACTTTTAATATCGGAATAAATCGGAAACCGTAAAAACACTGGCTGGTATTTATATAATTGGAGCATGCAAATCAATATTATATTTAACAGTTGGTTTTTGTAATGCCTTTAGGTTATTGCTTTTAGTGTGAAAACTTATAAATACTAGTAGTATTTATATCTTTTATTTAAACACTAGTAGTTTTACGAGTAGTAGAGCCTCGCTGATTTCAGCATAAATAGGCCGGCTCGACCGAGTAAGGACTACCATCTCACAGAATATCGACGTAAAATAGCAGTATCCCTACTGTTGTGTTTCGTTCGGTGAGTGAGAGTGCCGAAGGCTTAATCACCCTGTTCCCACCTTACCGCTCCTTCTCCTTCCCACTTCCTTTCCTAAAGGATCCGCAACGCGCAAGTGATGCCTCTGGTATTGCAGGCGTCTATAGGCTACGGTGACCACTTACCATCAGGTGGACCGTATGCTAGTTGGTCACCTTAGTAGAGTAAAAAAAAATGTTATTTATAATGTTAGTTGGGCTCCGTAATAAACATATCTATAATTGAACGTGAAAACCATGTAGTCATGCGTCCAATAATCTTAAGTTTAATACTCCATTACTTCGCCTCGAATACTAGACGTAAGCGTAGGACGTAAGCGAAGCAGCCTTGCCTCATTGTTTTTTATCAACTAATCGTCACTTAGCCGACATCCAACTGGTTGGCTCATTATTTGCTGATATGTCGGGACATATCAGTGCCAGCTACTATTAGGGAAAACCACGATTAGAACTCGGAAGTATCCTGTTGATCACTCCTAACCTGAATAACGCGAGAGAAGTAAGCGCCATAACATAACCATAGCCACCATAAGTCAACTTCTTGGCAGCAAAACGACGTAATATAAGTGAAGTGACGCTGAAACTAAGCTACGGCTTGATAAACGCAACCCGACAAAGGTAAACGCGACCATGGAAACTGACTACAAGTTGATATGCAATTGCTATGAAAAAAGAAAATCGAAATGTCGCATTCAAATATTGGTCGATTCGTTAACATTTGAATAATTCGAATCACAATTGAATATTCAAAACTTCATTCGGTGCACGATTGATATAGGTCGTGGTCGATCGATATAATACTCGACGATGTTTTATATGACCTCAGACGACCGTAATGACATCTTGTTTTTAGGGCATCTACCTGATATTTATATGCCATGTTCTTATACCGCGTGCGTAATCGAAAGCGGTACAAGGACGAGTATTTGCGTTGAGCTAATACGCGATACAACAATCAATAATAAAGTTACGCATTCGAATATTTTGTCAATGTCTCGAATATTTGGATTTACTTGAACATACGAATAATTTTAATTGATAGTCGCCCATGGCCTCTGCAAGCCACACCTTTGACTAGCTAGTCCCGTTGAGGTGATGATATGTAGCAAACGTGGTAACCGCCTACCTGATTGCAAGTGCAAACCGCCGTTCATGTCTGTGGCTATGTCCAGTAGCGTATAAACAGTCAAACGGCTACTTACCATGATAATCATACTTTTGTGCATTGTAGTGATGTTGATCTGGTACGGTAAAGTGTAATAAGGCAGACCTTAAACCATTTTATTTCCAGAACTAACTGTCCTCCGCGGTTTCACCCACGTTTATGATGATTACTTCGCCGCTTCCGTGGCTTGTAGCGTAATATTCTATAGCATGTTACTTCTGAATAATAGAGCTTTCTAATGGCAAATAAATATAAGAATATTTTGAAATATGAAATTATTTATAAAAAAAAAGACAGAAACATTTTCTATTTTTGAAGTGAAAACTTCTTTAGGCGCGTTGAGCACTTCTTGGGTAAACAAAAATCATGGAACTCGCAACATCGTCACCGAACGCTTTCCATTTTTGAATTATTTTAATTTTATAAAGAAGTGTTTATGATCAAGGATTAAAGTTTTTACTTCTATCGGCAGTCCCCAAAGACTGCCAGATTTTTTTAATTTGTAGTTTCTTTCCTCTGTATGATATTAATATGGATAGATAAATACAGATTACATGTAAAGTTAAACCCTATATTCGGTTTGGAGGACAGTTATTTTGCAACCAGTGTTGACAGATGTATTGATGGACGTTAATTAAAGATTCCTTCTGTGTTAAACATAGCAGTAATATAAATTATTCTTTTAACGTAACGTTGGTGGTTAAAATGAACTATAAATTATATAAACTAATATTTGCTCAGACGATAGAACGTTCTCTGAATCTTATTATTAAAGTATTCACAAGCATTTTTGGTTTAAACTTTTGTGACCTTTTTTTATTAAACTCTCCTACTGCTGGCCCGGGGCTCTTAGTGTGAGAAGGTTAAAGCCATATTCCACTACACTGGCGGTGCGGGTTGACAAACTTCTCTTATCTTTAAAAACATGATCGAGAACTCTCAGACAAACAGATCTCCTCACGATGATTTCCTACGCCGTTAAAACGAGCGATTATTAACAATTTTAATATGCACATAACTCGGATAATCAGGTTTGCGTGCCTTAGGATCAAACTCGAGACCTCTGTTTGTCAATCTAGTGCTTATCTAATGATAATAATTTGATAACTGTTGTATAGCCATATTTTATATCACTCTGGTTTGCGAACTACGTTTTTGTCCTGCGCACTACATTGCCTATATCACTGGTGGCACAGTCATGAATTAATTAAGCTGTGTCGCTATGCTATGCTAATGTTGGCTTTAGGCGTGTTTGGACCACAATTCTGTCTTGTTTCGGCTGCCAACCAAATTTACGAACCGACTAAAGGGTAAAGTAGCGGTAGGTACTGCTTCCTCTTTAACTTTAGTGTAGTAGTTGTCTTTTTTAAGTCAAAAAAAAAACTTTTCTTTTGGTTAGGCAGAGACTCATTTTTTTATTTTTTTTTATTCGCAACATAAGTAATAAAAGTTAGAATTAAATTTTCTTTTTGTGATGCAAACACAAACTCGTTCGAGTTTTACCGTGCATCATATCATCGCCTGGGACATAATTACGAAATAATACAATACATACATAATTATACAATATGACCATTGTATACACAGTGCTAAGCAGTGAGCGAAAATAAAATAGTGCCAAGGGTTTTATTGGCATTGTATATACAACTGCCGCTTATCTTTAGTTGAGCTGCCGTCTCGTGTGCCATTAAGAGTATTAAAAATACACGACTTCGACAATTAGGTATTATAAAAACGTTTGCAACCTATCTATACAAATAAATAAAATTGAAGTGTATGTTTGTAATGTCAAAACAACAGCTTTTTATCTAACGCATATGAAAGTATATAAGGTACATATACAAAAACATCTATTTTTAAAATTTTTGTCGGTCTGTCTGTCTGTTTGTTCCGGGTAATCTCCGAAACGGCTGAACCGATTTTGACATGACATTCACTGTCAGATAGATGATGTTATAAGGAGTAACATAGGATACTTTGATTTAAAAAAAAATAGGGTTACGCGGAGACAAACACTTTTTAGTTAAAATCTACGCGGACGAAGTCGCAGGTAACAGCTAGTAATATAATAAATTCGCTCAACGATTTCAATCAACTAACTACTATTACTATTAGTCTAAGCACTTCACTTCAAACAGCTATTGCATCTAGATTTATGACTTACTATTCACGACTCGATTCCAATCCGCAAGCCAAGTATTGATCGTTTAACAAATAAATAGACGTTGTACTGTGTCGTCATTTTGCTTTTGTAGTTAGTTCATGAATGACGTATAGCATCTCATTTGTTGAGAATTCTACACAACGAACAAAGCTTCCGAATAGGAAGCGAGAAGAATCAAGGAACAGAATAGCACTTCCCTTACACAAAAGTGCAGTTAAAATAATCCAAAAGAGAAGAACGCGTCGCCCAATAGATTTTCACACAAAGAGCTTTTTAAAAGTTCCGAACACATACATTCGACGTCACACCCGGCGGAAAGAAGCTCGATAGGTTGCAAACTTCTAACTTCGCCGGTTTTCGGACCGAGCAAAAATCCAGGGTAATCTCCCTGGATCGAAGACTTCGCTCGAGGGAATGCTTGAATGAACAATACGCAGAGAAATACTCGGTACCAATATTTTATAGCTCCCAAGGAGCTCTTTATGCTGTATTGTTATAGGCCAATGTATTGAATGTTCTATTAATATTTGATTCCCATAAGAAATTTATACGAAAGCCTTCGAAATCGTCTTAAGATCTCCTTTTTGTAATTGACGCTTATAGCCATTATTTGTTAGGAACCTAAGCAAAAAATATACAGACTTTTGACGTAAATAAGACGGTTCTTACTAATGAATCACGTAAGACACTATTCTAGATAGATTTATTTGTGTCTATTCTATCTCTAAATGAACTAATTAATTAATGTATGATACCAAGAATGAATGTTTTGTTTTCGAAGTAGTCGTGACAATATTAACGATAGGAAAAGGAGCTTTTGTGAAAAGACTACTTTTGTTGACACAAAGACGAAAATATGTTACATAAAAAGCTATTTCTAGTTTATTCACATATTTACATCTTTTGTGATCGGTATAATTAAACATTATTCCGGTCATAAAAGATAAAAGCTAACATTTTTTTATACAATTAAGGTGAGAATCAAGCATACCTGATGGTAAGTGGTCACCATAGCCTATGGACACCTGCAACACCAGAGGCATCACTAGCGCGTTGCCGACCCTTTAGGAAAGGAAGTGGGAAGAAGATGGGGCGGGAAGAGGATAAGGGGATGATTGGACCTCCGGTACTCTCACTCACCGAACAAAACACAACAGTAGGAACACTGGTATTTCACGTCGATATTCTGTGAGATTATATTCCTTCCCCGGTCGAGCCGGCTCATTCATGCTGAAATCAGCGAGGCTCTACTACTCTCTACTACTACGTATCAGCACATTTCGATTACCTATTCGTTATTATAGCAACAGGCTGCGCGAATGGCGTAGGTAGTGGGTTAAGTGGTCTCCTCGTAGTTGTCATTACGCCAATTGTTGTAGATTATGTATGTAGGTACATCATGTAAACGACGGACGCGAACGACGAGCGCAAGTTCCCTTTATGATTAAACTAGTTGTTCCCGTGGTTTTAACCGCGTTTATATTTACTGCGTCGCCCCCGTGGATCGTAGCGTGATGTTATATAGCCTATAGCCTTCCTCAATAAATAGGCTATCCAACACTAAAAGAGTTTTTCAAATCGAACCAGTAGTTCCTGAGATTAGCGCGTTCAAACAAACAAACAAACTCTTCAGCTTTATAATATTAGTTATAATTAAATATATATTATCTATACTTATATTATAAAGCTGAAGTTTGTTTGTTTGGTTGAACGCGCTAATCTCAGGAACTACTTATGTTGGATAGCCCATTTATTGAGGAAGGCTATAGGATATAACATCACGCTACAACCAATAGGAGCGGAGCATTAATGAAAAATGTTGCAAAAACGAGGAGAATTCTCTTATGGTGAAGCAAACGAAGTTGTCCGGGTCAGCTAGTATTATATATAATCGCATTCATATGCGAGGTATACAACCCACCCAAATGCCTCAATTTGCGCATTAGTGTACAAGAGCCATTACTATACTAAATCACTGACTTACTGAAATGACAATAAAATATATACATTATAGCAGTCATATTTTAATTGCAAGTGCCTAGTGCCTGTAGCCGGCTAGTGTGTAAGATGCAAGTAGCAGACGGCCTATACGAGTAACTTGCGGATGTAGTCCGCTAGCTACTTGCATCTATTACACACATCTACAAAATAAGTAGTTAAAATAAAGCTTAAGATTGACGATACTTTTTGCCATTTTGTCTATATTCAAAATCACATGAAACCGTACATTAGCAGCTCACAGCATGGTTTTATTGGATCTAGGTCTACTTGTACGAACCTTGTTGCCTTTAGTGATACTCTGGTACAATCAGTTGACGCAAACAGGCAGGTAGACGTAATATACACGGACTTTAGTAAGGCGTTCGATAAAATACCACACAGAATACTTTTGCATAAATTGGCAGCGTATGACGTTACTGGCACTCTCCTAGATTGGTTCAAATCATACCTTGGTAATTGTTTTTTCTTTGTAGCAATGAATGGCTTTCAATCGGACATACGCAGAATTAATTCTGGCGTTCCGCAGGGATCGCATCTTGGACCGATTTTATTTAATTTATATATCAACGACATTACTCGATGCTTCCGCTCATCTAATTATTACATGTATGCCGATGATCTCAAGTTTTGTAGAACCATAGAATGTTTAAACGACTCAAAATTGTTACAAGATGACATTAACAGGCTTGTAGATTGGTGCAATGATAACTTTATGAGCTTAAATATAAAAAAATGTTACCATATTAAGTTCACCAGAAAACAGCACCCTTTGCAATCCACATACTGTATTGGACTTGATACCATCCAAGAAGTGACAGAAATAAAAGACCTGGGAGTGCTGTTTGATGGGAAGCTTACATTTGTGCCTCATATGGAAAACACAATCAAACGAGCGTCAAAAATGTTGGGATTCTTACTCCGAAATGTCAGAGCTTTTCGATCGCATAATACAAAAATCACACTTTACAACTACCTTGTTCGCACTATACTGGAGTATTGTAGTACAGTCTGGCGACCACATTATGCTTGTCACAACCTAAGATTAGAGCGAGTGCAGAAGCGTTTTCTATGGCACTTGGCCTACACCGTGGGAATAGCTCGCAAGATTAAGTCGTACGTCCAAAGGCTCACGCATTTTAAGATGACTTCGTCACAGAAGCGCGGTATTGTAATCGATGCCGTATTTATATTTAAGCTATTGCGAAATAAAATCGATTGCCCTGAACTCTTGAGTAAAATTAAATTTCGAGCTCCCGCTAGATATCCGCGTGCACCCATAACCCCGCTGTATCCACCACTTCGTAGAACCGTACTTGGTGCTAACTCTGCTATACCCCGTCTTTGCAGAACCTTAAATAGCTACTCTGATGTCATAGACGTGCATGTAGACTCGCTTGCCACATTCCGTACAAATATTATAAGTGTGATGTAAACTCTAAATTTGCTGTATACTTACATAATTTTTAATATTTAGTGTTATAAAATACCTATATTATTAGATTGCATATTAATGCTATAGTCCTTATTTATATATTGCCTGAATAATTATTTACATACATATTGTTTCTAAATTAATTTTCTAAATTTCGCTTTATTAACTTTACGAAACTTGTGCATGCTGTGCTTGCCTGTAAAAGGCTACTATACTATTATGTAATTTAATTATGTAAAAGAAAAGTGTATTAGTATAAGTAGTTGTTGGTAAGCCGAAATAAATAAATAAATAAATATAACCGTCGCTTCTATCATGGAATAATTTATTAATCCAGCACTTAAAACCTTTTAAGAAAACATAGGTTCTCGTCTCTCGTCTCGGCTTCTCGTCTCATTTATATCTCAATTTCAGTTTCCTTAAGTTGTCCTAATATCAAAATTGCGAAAGCAATTTAGCTTGTTTGTTGTATTTACAAAATTAAGCTGCTGCATCGTGTTGTAATTCTTAAGTTTTGGCGTAAAATACTTAAAAAAGCCATAAGCAAAGCCTTCTACAAAAACTTGCTCGATATTTGTATGATATTTAATCCTTCCATACAAAAACAACAGTTCTTTGCTTACATAAATCTTGATAAAAGGTCAAAAGCATTCCTTTTATAACCAGACGCAGTCCCATAATTACGTCTTTATTTGCAATATGATCCGTAGCAGAATTGCTATGATTAAGTTCATTGAAGCTAGCTCTCATGATTGGAAGGTCAATTGATTGAAGTGCCAAGAAAACCCATCGAGCTCAACCTTGAAGCCTATCGTATAATTTATTTTTAACCTAGCGACTTAATACGAGTACCTATATATTTCATCGGAATGTTGATAGCTTATTCTTTTTAATTAGTATCAGCACGCTGCTTTAATATTTCCTTGATGTATTTCTTTAATCTGTACTGCGACTTACGGTAGTTGGAGTATAAAAGGTTTTTGTTCAGCTTTGGAAAAGAGCTATTGATATTCGCTTTTTAAAGATAGTCAGTATTTTTTAATGTAAATAACTAGTGTTATTTTCACTTCAGTTGAACTAATTGGTTATGATAGGTTTGTGGACTTCAGTTTGTTTGGGAATCAAACCTACGACCATTTCGATCGTAAGTACGATGGATAGATTAAGCTTATGGGATGCATTAGGCTAGGCTATTGGAATTAAAAATAAAGCAGTAGAAATGTGTGAAATGTTTTCCTTAGGCAAACAAACTGCTGATTAAAAAGTCAGTCCTAAGGTAATTAAAGAGCGATTTATAATTTCTGACCTACATAATATATTTAGTTTCGACGTGACCTATTTTATTTATTGTATTATCATACTTTCTCAATATTCTGTTTGGGTGCTTAAAAGCCGATAAAATTAAATTGAAAGATTCCAAACATAATACGATTCACATAAAAATACGCTTGTTAGCGCATTTTTATTGAGAAAGCTCGGCCATAATCGTTTTGTACTTTTGGGACTTATTCATTTATAATACTCAATTGAAAATGTGAAGTGATTTAGTTTAATTTGCAGGTAATTTTAATCAATAATACAATATTAGCGCTGTCTATAAATAGTCCCAGTTCAGTTTTGGGCAAGTGACTTGTCAGTAGTGTCAGTTTCAAAAAGACGCATAATGTGTTATGTGGCCATCTGTTCTGTATGAGTCAGCATTGTGGGCATTGCTGACTCAATGCGGGCTGACAGACGTTCACATATTATTTACAAAAAAGTTATACAGAACTGTCCGACATACCCGATATTTTACTTCACAGTTAAAGCGAGCGGTATGTATATCTTGAAAAATTCAAGGTGCTTGCTGTGGAATCGAACTCGAAACTCTGCGTAGCAGTTTAACTGTCTTCCTCTATGCTAGTGCAGTTCTTATTAATATTATTAAAATTTAAAGTAAATATAATGTATATTATAGGTATTGTAATTTTCAAATTTTCTTGTCTAGCTGTAACTAATGTAAAACTAACGTTAGTAGTAACTTAGAAATCTCTATACACTCCTTACCTGTTACTTCTTTTAGTTTAACTAATTGACTCAAGATTACAAAGCCTAAGTATGTTCAAGTTGTGAAATCTATCCGATACCAACTTCAAATTTCCAGAAAACTAATCTTAACTCAAACAATTCTTATCTCGGGTATAAGCTAGTTTTCAGCCAGTTCACACACACTCAGAACATTTTCTGGTGTCGTTTGGAAACAAAACCTGTAGAACTGTTGGAAAGAGGAAAATATTTCAATACAGATCTCGTTTCTACTACATTGTTGTTGTATACATTTACTCACTTTCAAATAAAGTTTTCGTCTGACTAGTCCTTTTATTATCCTTGTATATGTCTCTACTTCTAGTTCATATTTGCTATGTCTGTCAATGATTCCGGTAGAAGCGTGGGTAGAAAATACGTGGTTTTAACGTATTTTGAAATCAGAGTTTCTTAAGCGTAAAGATGGCCTGCTTTTATGTCGACTGACACGCGCCAGTCGACATAAAAGCAGGCCACCCCTTTATGTATATAACACGCAACAGTGCAAATACGCACCCCTTTATACATATATCGGCAGTATTAATTGGTTATGGATATGTTGTTTATTAGTAGAAATGGATGATAGACTTTTAATATTCTGTATTGAACGATAAAATATTATAAGTACCTCTTGTTGTTTTCTTGGTAATATTATAAATGTGAAAGTTTTTGAAGATGTTGGGATCTTTGTTGCTCAACTATGCGTAAACTGATAAAACGATTAGGATGAAACTGATGTCCTAGATTAATACATATAATACTTTTATGCCGGTACCCGTTCCTATAGTAATCACGAGAGCGATGCCTTAGTCAGAAACGAGCATCACCACTACCCAGTATACGAAACCTTAGTGCTGCTATCAGTTTAGGTGCCATCATGATACAATTTCCTAAATAGGTATAATACAAGGCACAACAAAATAATTTTATGTGCCAGAGAAGCACTTCAAAAATTTCAATAGGATTTTTGTCCACAAATAAACTATACCCTAAAATACTGCAACTGTTACTTTGTGTAGTAGGAACTTTTGTGTTAAAGTTTTCAAGCTCTTCAAGGCGCGAGTTTTGTAGAGGAACTATTATGAATCCTTCTAGAGTTCTTTCTGCTACAGTAAACTTTTCTATCGGTAAAATCCAATGACACTTTTCCAGGAACGAGAATCGCAGTTGTACTTACGCTTCGTCTACTACACTAACAAAGCTTCAACAAAATAAATCAAGAAAATTAAAGTGTGTTTGTAGTATAACGTTGTGAAAATGTTATACTACAATGCATAACAACATTTCTAACGATATAGATATGCAAGGTATGATAAAGTCAGATTGTCAGTTTGCTGCCCGAAATTTCTAGTTTTCACGCTGCACTTGTTATAAATGTTCCTGACAGCCGGGATCAACGGCTTAGCACGCTGCCAGCTTCGAATGAATGAGAGTGCATGACGGCTTAACGTGATTTCTGAGAGCTTAACATGAAACTTTGTCTAATAGAGTCATCAATCTAGCGACCAGGTTCGTTTATGCGCGATCCTATTAAGTAATCTGTTCGAAGCAAATTATTTGCTTCTGTATCTATTGCATGGAACTGCAAATTGCTTCTGTTGAAATAGTAGATATATACTGATTTTTTATCGTTAATTTATGAAAGGCAACTCCCTTATATAGGTTCTAGTCAAACATAATTAATGGACATAAAGCAAAACCAGATTCAGACCAATTACTTATTTATTTATGTATTGACCATAAAACACTAAATTATTATCTCGCCTGGGACTCGAATCGACTGATCAGAATTGTTAATGTTTGGTAATCTTTGGCAGAAAATAACGCACGTGGTCTGTACGTGCGTACAGGCCGTCACGATTGTCCGAAGACACTGATAAATATGACACTTCCCGTTCGAGCATGTGCACAGTAGTGAGGAATACGTGGCGTTTTATATTAATATATAAGTAACTATTTTTTAAATAATCTGTAATACAGATTATTTAAAAAATAGTTACTTAAATAACAAAACACTTAAAGAATAGAATTTTTAATGGACGTCATTGCATTTCTTTCAGTGTAAACTTTGTGTATAAAAAATAGTCGTTATCGAAACAATTTACAATAAAATTTACAAAGAGCCTGTCTACAAGGTTTTCTTTTTAAATATTTAACAAATTTATAAATATTTTTAACTATACCAATTGTTTATAATGATCTTAAGTATATTGTATATATTTGTGTTTTAATCAAACTTTAAGCTTTCCTAACAATCTTTTTTGAATCCAGGTGTTTTTTGCGATTTAAGCGAGGTAATCTCCTAAACTACTGGACCGATCATCATGCAATTTCGCATACTCGTTGTTGGGGAAACAGAAAAGGACATAGGGTACCTTTCATCCAGGAAAAACTACTCTTACTAATCTAACCTAACCTAACCTACATTTACGCGACCGTAGCCGCGGGCAAAATTTAGTGTTAAATAAAAACAATAGAATTAAATAATAACACAAGTATGCGTGTCGGAACCGGACATTAATGATGCCAACTGTCTACGATTAGATATTGCTACTCATACTATAATAGCGATTTATCGATCACCATCTTTTCAAAACATAAAAAATTTTCTAACTTCTTTGGAAAACATTATTAAGAAATGTAAAAGCCAACACTGCGTCTTAGTAGGTGACATCAATCTTGATATTAAAGAGAATTCCACTGATAACCGAGCAGATGAGTTCCTAAGCTTAATGGCTCATTATGGCTATGTATCTGGGCATAACATACCAACACGAGAACTAAATTGCTTAGACCATTGTCTTATCAAATCCTCTCACCCGTCTACGACTATTGTTTGTCATTCCGATGTTACAGATCATAGCAGCGTACTATGTAGCCTTGGCTTAAATTCCTCCAAAGAAAAATCTAGAAAACAAGCCACTAAGATCAACTATGAAAGCTTACATGAAGACCTAAAGAATTTTGACTGGTTAGGACTATATGATATAACCGATATTACGGAGGCGACACAATATTTTATCTCTAAAGTGAATAACTTTATTGAGAAAAATAAATTTACCCAACACTTTCGCAGCTCCAATATAATTGTTAAACAATGGATTACGCCAGGACTTTTAAAATCAATTAGAATTCGTGACAAATTACATATCGATGCTAGAAAAAATCGCAACAATCTTGAATTACAAAATAAATATAAGACCTACAGAAATATTTGCGTTAACTTATTACATGAACAAAAAAACAAATATGAACACAACCTCCTAGAGGAAAATAAAAATAACTTAAAAAAGACATGGAACTCTCTAAAAATAATCTGTAATCTAAATAAATGTGAAAATAAAAATGATCAATTATTAAAATTAAAAGACGATGCCATCGAATCTCTAAATACAGTAAATAATTACTTCAGTACTGTTGGTGAGCGTTTGGCGGAGACAGTTTTAGATGGATTGGAAATAACTGAAACTGAATTAGGCAACAATATAAGCCTTATCTATAATTCAAATAAATCACCCCATTCACTATTTTTACAACCAACAGATGAAATTGAAGTTATCAAAATAATAGGTACGCTAAAATCCAGTCAAGCTACAGGACACGATAACATCAGTAATGACATGTTAAAGCTTAACAAATATGTGATTGCGACGCCCCTGACATATATATGTAATCTTAGTTTATCATCAGGAATAGTTCCGAATAATATTAAAATTGCAGAGGTAATACCTATTTTCAAGGCAGGTGATTCACTGGAACCTGCTAACTACAGACCAATTTCACTATTAAGTACGGTGTCGAAAGTGATTGAGAAGGTAGTCAATATGAGACTACTTAAATATCTAGAGGTAAATAACCTTCTAGCTCCTAATCAATATGGATTTCGCTCTGCCCGGTCCACGGAAGACGCCGTCACGGGTCTTGTTGATTTTGTAACTGATAAAATTAACGACGGACAAAAATGTGTTGGTGTTTTCCTGGACCTGGCGAAAGCATTTGATACTGTCTCACGACCTATATTACTAAAAAAACTAGAACTGTTGGGGGTTAGAGGTCTAGCGCTACAGTGGTTCCAATCTTACCTTAGCGAACGGAAACAGCGAGTGCGAATAGGAGAACACACAAGCGATTATGCAGACATTGTTTACGGCGTGCCTCAAGGCAGTGTTTTGGGTCCTACTCTCTTCTTGACCTACATTAACGATCTCTGTTCACTTAAACTGCCACACGCTAATATTTTTACTTTTGCAGATGATACTGCTTTAATCTTCCATGCCAAGACATGGACAGAGGTTGTTGAATGAGCCCAGGAGGGACTTAAAAGTACTGCCAGCTGGCTGAAAAACAATTTACTAATTCTTAACGCAAGTAAAACAAAACTCATAGCCTTAAGTATATCCAAAAGGTCTGCTCCTAAGCAAGCTCTAAAAGTCAAACTGCACACATGTCAGTCTGTCAAGCAACCAACTTCATTGCAATGCCAATGCCCAACTATTGAACAAGTTTCGTGCATAAAATATTTAGGCATAATGATCGATGAACATCTCTCGTGGAAATCACATATCGATGCAGTTACGAAACGTGTAAGGAAGTTAGCTCACATATTTAAAAAAATTAGGTCTGTAGCAGAACCGCAACTTATTCGAACCGTATATTTCTGTCTCTGTCAATCTGTCTTGGGTTATTGTATCATTGCTTGGGGTGCGGGGAAAAAACATATCTTCTCAAGCTAGAACGAGCTCAGCGAGCTATTTTAAAAATAGCGTTTCAAAAACCTTGACGCTATTCTACTAATACACTATACACAGAATGTAACCTCCTTCGCGTGAGACAGCTTTATATTAACTCGGTACTTCTCCGCTTTCATAAAATTGCGAAAACCATAGCGCGAACCTCTTACAGAACTCTTAAGTGGGATATACCGAGAGTTCGTTCTGTTTTTGCTCGTCAATCTTACACTTTTATGGGACCCTATCTATACAACAAATTCTTCAAAAATAATAATACAATAATAAACCTAACATCATTCCGCCTTAAAACCACCATCCAGAAATGGCTAATTCTCAAAGACTATGCCCTTACCGAGAACCTCTTAAACATTGGTTTTTAATATCACACGCACACGCACACGCACACGCACACGCACACACGCACACACACACACACACACACACACACACACACACACACACACACACACTCACTCACTAGCTTCTATTTTTGGTTTTTAATTCTTTTTTTTTTTCATTATATTTTTGTTTTAATTTTTGCCATCAAGAAAATAATATACACAAGAAATGCATTCTCTTTTATCTATTTTTAACTAACGGAAGGGACTGGACCCCACGACACAGGGAATCCTAGTGTGGGGGCCAGAGATATATTACTTTTCTTTTAGTGCCCAAGTGTACTGATGTAATATGTGTATATGTATTGTAGTGATGTTTGAATGAATAAATATTATTATTATTATTATTATTATAACATTGTGAACATTCATAACAGAACACTTCGCGCAGAATCTTTCAAACTGTGCGAGTAGTATACCTAAATGCCGTTTTTATGATTGGTGCAGCCATTCTGACCTCTTTGGAAAAAAGGACATATCTTCTACTAAAATAACGCCATAATGCGTCTACACAATATAGCGACTGTGACTTAAATCACAACCAAGCATGAGCTACTTAACAGTTTTCACAAAGGCTAGTTAGCGGTAACACTGTCCCAAACATTGTAAGCGACCATGTATAAGTAAGTTCACACGAGTTGCTCTAAGCCTGTCGTACAACAAACTCGGTTAGTTTATTTAGGTCGCATCTCTCGGGCTTGGTAAGTTAAAATATAAGCACTAACCTACTCTAAGTAGGCTTAGCAAGGAAATCCAATTTTACTTCAAAAAATCCTTGGACAGAAGTGCCTGCCAACGTTAGCGGTCCTCGTTGACTAGGTAAACACAGCTTCGCAATTTATTTTAATAGAAAATATTTTCGCCACGCTTGGGTTAATCCTTTGCTCACATTACGATTGACGTTTGAATAACTTTGTCAAAACTAAGCAGTGTTATTCTTTAGGGTCACCTCGTTCTAGTGTAAAGTTTGGGTCCTCATATCTCTGCCGAACGACCAAGGCATGGAATTCTCTGCCAAGGCACGTGTTTCCTTCTTTCTTCAACGCGGGGCGTGAAAAAGCATCTTCTCAGGCCGTCAAAATAGAGACCTCAACATCGCCTCGGCTACTGTGGGGGCGATGTGGAGGCCACTGCTCTTAGACCACACGACTGCTTACCATCAGGTGGAGTGTGGTCATTTTGACGAGCAAAGTAAAAAAAAATAAAAAATAAAAAAGCATAGTACGGTTTAGTTCAAATTTAGTTTAAAGTTCGAACTAAATTAGAAGTAAAGTGCTGAAGCTTAGATAACCTTTTAGCCTTCAATCTAGTTTATATGTACCTATGTAATATGGACTACATTAATGGTGAAGTGGTTTATGGACACTTCGCCACTGCCACTCCGTAAGTGTTGTGGGTTTGAATCCCATATAAGAACTGTTGTTTTTAAATAAAAATAACACTGATTTCTAAATTTTCTAAATTTAATTTAAACAAATATACAATACTTTTGGCTAGTAATGGCCATAGAATAGAGAGAGAACTAACATATGTAGACTATACTTTATTAGGATGAGCACAGATTATAGAAGGCGCGAATTTATATTACAACAAGAACTTTAGTGATTCATAAATGGTTTTCGAGTCGGGGTGTTCCATATACCTTTTTTTATGCAACTATGGTGGCATACTAGCATACGGCCCACCTTATAGTAAGTGGTCACTGTAGCCTATGGACGCCTGTAACACCAGAAGCATCACTTGCGCGTTGCCGTCCCCTTAGGAAAGGACGTGGCAAGGAAAGGGAGCGGGATTGGAGAAAGGGGGTGATTGGGCCTCCGGTACTCTCACTCACCGAACGAAACACAACAGTAGGACTACGTCGATATTCTGTGAGAGGGTAGTCCTTCCACGGTCGAGCCGGCCCATTCATGCTGAAATCAGCGAGGCTCTACTACTCTGTTGGTAGTATACGAGTATATCTATATATTATAATTATATTTTTTATCAACTAATATAATTAGGCGGAGAAGAATCCACCACGCACCATTAGATAGTTCAACTCAACTACTGTGATAGAAAAAAGTGACGGTACCAAACTCTTCTGATGGTGGACTAATAATAGCATAATAGCATCGTGACTAGCTATTGGCGTTCTATTTCTGCATTGCCAGAATCCATGCTACAACTGAGGATTTCCTAACAGTAAAACCTAATAACACTACCTTCCTGGAAATTCGATTCGCGCAACGATTGCACGCAAATTTATACCACGGAACTGACGAGACAGCCCTAATTTGGTTCTAAAGATGCTTATTAACTAAAAAGTAGCCGAATGTTCAAGCTGCACTTAGGATTTAAGGGTCTTCAAAGTAAATTTAAGGCTAACTTAAAACTGGTACATACCACATAATACACATCAAGTTCGCGGTTACTTTACTAAGAGTGGAGTAATGTTCATCAGAACCCAAGCTATATTTTTTTGTTTTAGTTCAATTAAAACGGCCACATACTGTGCCAAACGTATAATGGGAAAAATAAAGATAATGACAATACATAGAGTAGTTATAGGTCTCTGTGTACATATTAGGTCAAATGTTTGTTTGTTTTTGTTTACTACTACATGTACGAAAACATACACTACCTATACATAAATAAAGTAATAAGAGTGAGCCGTGCTATCTAACAGAAAAAGTCTATAATATATTTTAATCTCATCAGGAAATTACATATTATGTGAGAGAGTTTTGCCCTTGACCTTGCATAGTAGTTATTACGTTGCGTATTAAAGCATTCGACTAACATTGTACATATCACTACTCGGAACCTAATAATTAGGGGATAACCTACTACGCATTTCAACTAAGAATAGGATCGTTATAATATCGTTATGATCGTTATTAATAAATAAATAAATAAGTTATTTCGTCATCTTGGAATATTTATATAATAACTAGATTTAGCCCGCGGCCTTGTTCCCGTAAATATAGGTTAGGTTACGATAGTAACTGCACTTTTTCTGGATGAAAGGTGTCCTCTGCTCCCCTGACAAGGTGTATGCGAAATTTCGTGATGATCGGACGAGTGGTTAAGGCGTGAAAGCGTAACAAACAAACTCGCATGGCATCATAATATTGTATCAATTAATTCTTTGATATGTTGAGGAATACTAAAACTGTTAAAAAAAATTTAAAAGTTTTCTAAAATATTTCTTTTAATACTGGAAACTAGTATTTTCAATGACATTTACTAGACATCGACATCTAGTTTTGCCCTATTCTTAATTGAAAGATATTTATAACGATAAAAATAATAACTGTCAAAATGGATTTATCATTTTTCTTTTAAAGTCTATTTACTTGACGAGTTTGTGTTATATGCTTTATATTATATCTTTTGTAATCAAATAAAATTACTTTTTTTTTTCAAATAAATGAAACACTTTACAGGGAAAAGTGTCTTCAATAAGGGCTCTATGAATATCGAGAGAGCGTCCAGTCCTTCAAAATTTAATTTATTCCTTTCATCAAATAAAATTTATTAGATTTTATGGCAAATTATTATTGCAGCTTTGAATATTCTACGTTGAACTGTAAAGAAGAATAATGAAATCGAATTTGAACAATTATAAGTAGCGGAGGGAGGAAGGCCCTTAAGGATATTTTTCTGGGGAATTGTAATTTGCTTACCGCGATGTTCTTATCAGGACTGATTTGGGTCGCTGGCGAGCTCCGTTGCGTCAGGAAGGCACGTACATTTACTTTTCAATTAGCTAATTTAACTTGATCATCGTATTCGGAATTGTGACGAAATAGCGTTGCAAAATTTCATTACTATTTTAACTAAAATAGTAATGAAATTTTGCAACGCTATTTTAGGTTATTGTCGAATATCAATAGTCGTAATAACTTACCCATAGGTATTGTTTCTTTAATTATTTTAGACCTCGTTGGATTTGAGGTCTCTGGTCACAGTTCCAATATTCCTATCGGGAAAAGCCTCATTGAGTTTTCCTGTTAGGCAATTGAGAGTAATAGCATGAAATCTGCAAGAACGACCGACTAATGCTAGCGACTCGCATACAAAACTTAAGGCTTTATATGAATTATATTTAAACGGTCTTGATTCTGGTGAACTGATAAAATTGTATTAGTATTAATCATGTCTCCTTTTGACACAAAAAATATCACTGGGTCGAAGTGTCGCCGGTCTGTACTGACTGGCCCCCACACACAAGATAATCATGTCTCCGCTTTATCAACTAAGTTCTCATTGTCCCTTGTCATCTATCGCATAAATTATATTATAGAATCATGCCATGAACGCAAAATAAATATTTTATACTAATGTTATGAAGAGGAAGAATATATCTGTTGATACGAAGGAGGTAAACTGTGGAAGTACTTAGCTTATTTGAAAATCTCTTTCACTTATAGATAGCTACACTATCCCTGAGCATGATATGCTATTTTTTTGCATACTGGGCTGACGGAGTCGCGGCAGAAAGCTAGTAGTTAAGATTACAAAATAAAAAATCCTATGACGCTGAGGACATACAAATATCAAAGAAATCCGGCCCTCTCGTCATTCCTATATTTATATTATAGCATAGCGTATCCGACTTATTTAAAATTATACAAAAACTATCACTACGACAATATAATCTATATTATAGCCTTAGCATATGCTTTGCAAAGATATACGAAAAATATCACTTAAGCATATTAAGTACATATATTAATTTACTCATCCAAACTAATACATCATTCAAATCCATATTCATCCAATATCCATCCATATTATCTAGAGCACTTACATTTAATTCACTTAACAACTGTAACAAGAACATATCATGTTGAACACTGACCAATTAATCTCCAACTATCCAAAGCTGTAATCCTCGCGAACAGTGTTTGGTTAAAGTAGCACAGCACATACAGAGAAAATATTTGATATTGCTGGAAGCTAATCGTTTCCCTAAACATTTAATTTACTTTATCAACTATAACAAGAACATATCATGTTGAACACTGACCAATTAATCTCCAACTATCCAAAGCTGTAATCCTCGCGAACAGTGTTCGGTTAAGGTAGCACATACGGAGAAAATATTTGATATTGCTGGAAGCTAATCGTTTCCCTACCCTAAATGCGGTCGGGCAATATTAATTGTGTAATAAGCTAACCGATAATCTGTACCAGTGGGGAATTGAATTACAGTTTGGAAATTCTGCTGACCATATAGTAGAGATTTATCAGCTTCCGAGTATTGCGTAACATCTGTTGGTATAGCAGGTCACCGATGTTTACGTGCAGCAAAGATTTTGCGATTATTTAATCGTTTTTGTTTAAATAGCTGCTCATAATAGTTTAGTTCATTTTATATGTTGCTAATAGTTTTTATCTGCTCAAATCCGATATGCTTTTGGGAGTATGTTTTCGGAATTCAATAAAATGAAATTATAAGGTTCTCCGATCTGAGTTTTGATCACAGGGGGCCGTCAGCCGTCTGCGTAGGGGTTAGTACTGTGCACAAGTGTGTGCGCAAACACAAGTGTACTCTCTATGTCGTAAGTCTCATAATCCATATATGTAACATATAGCTTTAATACTAATTGAAGTTATATATTTTGAAAAATGTCGGCAGCGTATTTCATGCACAGAATTTTTTTCAACTCTCTCAAGTAGTAATTAAGTCTGTGACCATATCGCAACCAATTTGCCACTCTAGACTCAGATCCAATCCTGAGATGCTTAATTGTCTTCTTTTTCAAGCGCCTTTTAGTAATTTAAATCGTTTTTAAGTACAATGTGGGATCTGCAAAGCGTTATATAAAGCAATAATCAAATATAATTAGATACGCTACTCTGTTTGGTGTTCTGATGTGAAAAGACGCTGACAAAAATGTAATAAAAATTTGAACACAACGTCAAAGAAGAACGGACGAATTGTGAGTACGGGTTACGCAAACTACCTCGAATGAAATAGATTACAACTTACAAAAATGTGGTCCAATTTGAATAAAACTAGTTGGGTGACTTTAATATATTTATTTAAATAAATATATTTAACCTCTGAAACGTCCATGACTCCTACGGTGGTCATGGACGTTGACTTCGTTGCGCGTCCGTGAACCCTACGAGGGAGTCAAGAAAATCTGTGGTATTTTTTTCGCGACTAATCATAACGAGTTTTTCTTGACTCCCCCATAGGGGTCACGGACGCGCAATTGTAGCGTTTTATTGACTCCACAGAATGAGTTATAGACATTCCAAAGGTAAAGATTACTCTTTAAAATATTTATAATAAGCTGACTCATCATGTATATATACCTATGTTTATAGCTTAATTCGCACACAAAATGCGTGTATTTTTTATCAGGCACGTATATTTTAAAATTCAATACGGTTACAGAAATGCATATAGTAATACAATGAACTATGGTAAAAATACCATTTTCCAATACATATTTAATAAAATTTAATAAAATAACATAGTTTCAGGACCGTAGTTCATTTTAAATGTATACAATAAAAGAAAAAAATACGTTTGCTTTTCGTTCTAAAAAATGTTAACAAATGCAAAATGTTCCAAATTACCATTTAACTAGCTTGTAACTTCGTTTCTTTGAGATTTCTCTAGCCAGTTAAAGTTTTTGGGACTATTTTATTACGTGATTGCATTTTTTGTTGAATACGAAATGGTGGAAAACTTGCTATTTGACTAGAATATTTTATTAAGATATTAACATTTTCCGTTTTTCCTACTGATATTGTTGAGGATAACGACGCCTTTATGAGAACTGTCTATTCCCGGAAAAATTTTAACACTATCAGTATCTTCTGCGGTTTAGGATATTTAGAAACGAATAGGGAAATCGTAGGACGTTCTTTTCAATGGTATTACATTTGAGGGTTCAGTTTCTCTATATAAAACGTATAAGTGATAATGTACTTATTAAAAAGTAAAATAATTCTTACTTTCATTCAAACAACGCGTGGAAAGGCGCAGTCTACATGAGTTCTGAATTATATTTCCGACAGCTGTAAAATTTGGTGACTAAATCGTTGCTAATTATATAACAACGCAACTCAAAGTAATTTGTACTGTTACAAAATCTGTCCTTAAATATAATTTCGCAAGCCTATGACGTTAAATAAAAGCCTTCGACCCGCTCCCATCTTGTAACTTATGGCTAATTATCAAATGTCCTCATCACAAATCGGCATCACAAAATAGAATATGAACCATAAGTACCATTTAAATGATTAAAACCCACAGTCAAAGTCATTCATTTAACGAAATTAATCAGATCTTTTATTACGTCACCAATCGGTGGGATTGCTGACAACAATCATGAAAGTAATATCGCAAAACGAAATGACCCACTTTTGTGTTTTTCTGTATTCAATGCTGTAATATTTTTCCTCGTACTAAAACTAAACTCTGTCGTTATTTATTTTGCACTTGCATTTTAAATTTATTTTTTTGCAAAATAACATTATCAATATAAACATAAACAAATTATGATATACCTGCCCAAAAGTAGGACACCTCAAGGATAATTTAATTTAATAGGAAGCTCAACATTGACTAAGGTTTTTGTGACAGCTAATTCTTAACGTGTAGGCCATTACAACTCAATACTGATAAGATTAAACATTTCGAAAGGGGCGGTAGCCCAATGGATAATGCAGGACTTTCGATCGTGAAGCCGTATTGCACTGCCGACGTGAACTCACTCCTAACACAAAAACTCTAGCTTGGCTGAAGGGGTAAGTAAAAATAATAGTAACTTGTTACCAAAATACAAGCATACGTGATAATGAATGAAGCAAGATATTATAAGTATGCCAGGATCCTGGCAACGGGTCTTGCTTGTGGAAATCCATAGTATTTGCTACTCGTCTGGGAAACAGGCTTGTATCTATATATGTATGTATATAACCCAAATTGTAAGTAATTTCCTAAAAAATAAAATTATGCAATTAATTAATTTTACCAAAATCCCCAAAATAGACGTAATTTTTATTTTTAGTTGTTACAACTAAAAATAAAAATCACTCACGCTCACGTGGTTACCCACGTGAGCGTGAGTGATATCCGCTGTATAATAACCAAACAATCATGATAAGGTAAGACTTTGGCAAACCAGTGTCGATACAAAATTGAATATTTTGGTAAATTCTTACACATACAAATATAATCTTATGAATAAAAGTGCAAAATACTCTATGATCTGCAAATATACGTACGAATCAAACTCTAAGCTGTGAGCTTGCACTCTAAATAAGTAGCTCGGTG
The DNA here is from genome assembly GCA_963564715.1 of Catocala sponsa. Lineage (NCBI taxonomy): Eukaryota > Metazoa > Arthropoda > Insecta > Lepidoptera > Erebidae > Catocala > Catocala sponsa. Next base: position 8,781,093 of record OY751337.1, read on the forward strand.
GTCCTAAGCCGTGCACAGTGGAAAGATTTCATAACAATGGCATCTAAACGATATCCTGACCAAGGATGTCTGCAGATATATCTGAAGACAGATCAGATGCCTTTTGATAGTGAATGGAGGAATAACTCATTTGTGTATTTTTTGGTTAGAGGTAAAACTAAATAAATTATGGTACAAAGTTAAAACGAATGTTAGTTCTGTACTTACCAAGATATTCTTCACATTTTGGGTTTACTAGCTCTAACAAAACGAATTGGAACAATACAAATAATTTATTCGATAAAAATGAAAAAAGAAAGGATGATGGACTCGGTGGTGCAACGATGGTGAATCCAACTGATATGCATGAGGTATCCAGTTCGATCCGGGCAAAGTCATTTTGGGTTTTTTGGGTTTTACTGCCAAGAAATACTCTGTAGCAATAAGGGCCTAAAAACAGCGTTGGAATTTTTACTCGGGGTTGAACTTTAAGACTGCGCCGAGCGTAAGACAAATAATAACAGAGCTTTTGCGGCGCATATTCAAATCGGCGCGTGGCCGCCATAGTAAAGTTGTATAGAGAGGATTTGAAGTGCTTTTTTGATAAATATGTATCTTTATTGCCAACCAATAACTTAAATATTTGGGACGGACAAATTGTAATATAACTATTTATGTTTCGTTTAAGCTATAAAATAGAATAGATTACTACTGTTATAATTTAAAAATCACGTAACACGAGCTTACGTTTTTGCATTTTTCATGCAAATTTACGTTATTTTGCAGGTGAAAATATTAATTATTTTAGGTTTTTTACATGGAATAATTGTAAACACATTCATTGTTATGGTAAACGTATATTTTATATATGTATTAAACAAAAAGTGTTGTTTTATTCACTTAACTGTGATCGCCTGTTTTGGAACATTTCGCTCGGCGCAGTCTTAACAAGTCTTTACGTTTGTCCTAGACTAGCTGTTACACGCGGTTTCGGTTACATCTTTAAAATATCCTATACACTTTTCTATAGTTGCATCTATATTCGTTAAATGGTTTGTATTGTCTGGCCGTCGGTGTGCCACTGCGGTATCAATAGGCTAATTTATTTTTAATTATAATGGTACTGTTGTATTGTAAGTAAAATTTGCAAGTATAAAATATATGTACATTCTCTGATACATAATGTACGAGTGTAAAAGAGTAGAAAAATGTTCTTAAATATTCAATAATTTATAATTGTTCGTAATTGAAATTCGACCCGCGGGCTACTAATATTACTAATTCCGCGGGCCAAAACGAAAATTCATGAAATTATTTAACATGTTTATAATTTTAACGAACCGGTTTATTCTGTGGTTAGTTAAACAATATCCATAGTTATGGATTTTGTTTGACAATTATATTTAGTAACATTTAATACAATTCTGTTGTTTGATTTGGCCAAAACCATGAAACGAATGTAAACATAGCCTAAGGTCCTTAGGCTTGAAAATACATATTGAGGCTAACAAAACAATTTTATGATCTATTAGTTTTCACACGCGGCTTCGCTCGCGTAAATGTAGTTTAGTATAGGTTAGGTTTGCAACAGTTCTTTTTTCTGGATGAAAGGTACCCTATGTCCTATTCTGTACCCCTGACAACGTGTATGCAAAATTTCATGTTGATCGGTTGAGTAGTTAAGGCGTGAAAGCGTAACAAACAAACTCATTTTCCCATTTATAATATTAGTAAGGATACTATACTAATATTATAACGCTGAAGAGTTTTTTTGTTTGTTTGGTTAAAGGCGCTAATCTCATGAACTACGGCTTCGAACTGAAAAATTATTTTAGTGTTGGATAGCTCATTTATCGAGGAATACGACCAATAGGGCGGAGCATCAATGAAAAATGTTGCAAAAACGGAGATAATTCTCTTATGTGAAGCAGACGAAGTTGCGCAGATCAGCTAGTATCGTATAAACACATATGCTAACAAGATTGAATAAATGCATGAATATTTAAAGGCTTATGTTTAACTTATCACCAGATATACTAAAATATAACAGTCAAAAATAGTAAATGATCACCAAAATTAAAACCGCATTTTAATACCAAAAATTTTAATTGCACAGCAAAGAGATCAAAATAAGTCGACGGAGCCCCGCGTTGCGGGGCTCCTATTTTTGGGTAGGTTTAAGAAGGAACCTAACATAACCTAACCCTTCCGAGAAGGAATGCAGTGATTTGAGGCGTATAGGTGCTCGTTATGATATATTTTAGTAGATAAGCATATTTTGGTCTGCAATTACTATTTTTGGTGGTCATTATATTTAATCCCATATTTAAATACCTCCAGTTACAATTTTTTTGGAACTTTGCTTGCTCCTACAGCTTAGTATGTTTTGGATTCGATCTTCTTCTGATCTGATACTGACCTGAGTGTAGACTAACAAATTATGTTATTCACAAATAGTTGTTCCAAATCTGGGTTTTCGTTGTGTACATTATTAGAATGTTTGTCTATTGCTAGAGTGAGTGTTATCTTTTTTAAACATATTAGATACCTATATATATACCTACCTATAGGTAGGTATATATATAGTTTGCATTTAAAGGTTTAAATGCAAACTATATATATACCTATATTTCAAAGGTGTGAGAGTAAGTTTGCATTTAAAGGTATCTTTAAATGCAAACTTACTTTCACACTTACATAAACTCGAAGGGGTAGGTAGGCGTGTATTGGCCGCGTATTTCGCCAGCGTTTGTTTTTAGGTTCCACGTTATAAGGACAAACCTATTGATGCCTTCCGCGGTAATTCTCAGTCTACGTTCAGCTACTAAAATTTCTTTAACAGACAATCCTAAAAACATTGTAATACGGTTTGATTGAGGTACTTCTTTAATCGCAGCTTATTTAAAAATACCCTTCGTTATGACTATTTTGAAACCATTTTAATCTCCAATTGATTAACTATTTCAATCGGGCAAAGTATAAAACATAGTTTAACAGTTCAAATGTTTAAAAATAGTATGAACGCCTGGAATTTTTTAAATAAATCGCTATTGAATCCGTTATGGCACTTTAATTTAAAAGCATAACATTCGCTTAAACGTGAGACAATATTTTCCGGAAAATCCTTTATCCGATTAAGGATTTGCCGGATTTAACCAAGAACTCGGGACTTCGCAATCGATTCAAACATCAGTTTAAATTTTACCACAATACCGTGGGTATTGTAGTAAAATTGAAGGGCTGCTAAATTGATTCAAAATTAACAAATTATATTTTAATTTGCTTAATTTTATTAAATAGAGACATAGAGACATTTCACATCAAATTAACATGGAATAATGAACTCTAATTGAAATAGTAGAATATAATTAATTATTTGTCAAACATAGTTAAATGCATTTCAAGGCTTTAAATAAATTATTAGCACGTTATATTTCGCCAAAGAAAATTTTATGGAAATGTTTTCAATTATTATGAATTACAAAATGAATATAAATCACAAACAACAATATGCAAATTATTAAATTAATTAATACAAATAATTAGTAATTATATAATTAATTAATTAACGTTTATAAATTAAGGAATAATTTTAATTATTACCTAATAATTACTGTAATTTGTCCGTGACGTTCAAAAACACAATTACCGTTAAATTATAAAAAAACGCAAGTGAAACGCAACGAAGCCGCGGTCAGAACTAGTTTCTGACCGCGGTTTCACTTGCGTGAATTTTACAAAACACATATAATTAATATAGAGGTAGCCCATATCCTTACCCTGAATACAATGAGGAATACTCTTTGCCTTTATAAAAATAAAAATCATTTATTACCAAAGAAACAGTACAATTGAAATTATCCTTTGGCCCCACACTAGGCTTGCCTGTCCTGTGGGTACCAACATATTTACGTTTAACGCTTGTTTACAATGTTTGCTCGGTTGACATACATTAGATATATAAATTCCTAAGTAACTTATTTTAGAAAAACAAAGGTATTTTAGCAATAGTAATTATTTGGTATTTGGAGATTACAAAAATATTATGCATACATATAAATATATACACATATAACAATAACAATAATGTAATATAATATATAAACTAGTAAGATATCATGTATTTAGTGTTTATTTTTAGATTTATGGGTGAATTGTATGGTCAATAGGTATATTTTGGTTTGCTTAGCAAAGAATTAGGCTAGATGTACTGGGATATTTTCTGTGGACTCGTATTCTAAAGAGGTTAAGTATTTTTTGAGTATACATTGTGCTTCTTTTACAGTGCATTGTTTTATATCACAACATTTTACTACTTTGTTGTAGATGTAGCAGTCTTTATAAGGACTGAAACGCCTACCGAAGTAAGTTTTTACTTTGGGAACTGTGATTTTGTATGTGCGACGTTTTAGTAAATTAGTATATTCTTGTGAGTTGATAACTTTTTGGTGGGTTTTAAGTAGTGTTTTTAGAATAAATAGCTGGCGCACACTCAGAACTTTACTGTCTTTGTAAAGCTCCACAGTGGGGTACCTAAAGGGTTTTTTAAAAGTCGTTTTTAGCACACATCGTTGGGCCCTTTCTAGTTCAATCATTGTTGTTTTGGAAGCATTTCCCCAGCAGGTTATGCAGTATGTGACCAATGATTGAGTTAGTGCGCAAAACACATTTCTCAAAATGTTTTGTGGTGCCGATTTAGGAAGCAGTTTCATGATGTTCGCAGTTTTGCGCACTCGACCAGACAAGGAGTGGATGTGTGCCTTGAAGTTTAGGTTGCTGTCGATGATTATTCCTAAGTATTTGATGGTGTTAGTTTGCTTTATGTTTTCACAGGTACAGTGCTCATGATCTCTACAGGTGTGAAATTTCATACTAAAGCTTGTGCTCGGTGTTGAGGCGGATGTCTTGTGGAAACAGACGTACTGCGTTTTATTGATATTGAGTGTTAAAAGGTTTTGTTTCAGCCACGAGGACACTTTCCCTATTGTACACTCTGCGTTCGAGAAAGTCTCGTTCCAATTTCGACCATCAATAATCAACACAGTGTCATCAGCATAACATATTATCTCACCCCTGATAGTTTCGTGAATATCGTTCATATACATTATGAACAACGTTGGCCCTAGCACGCTCCCTTGTGGAACTCCAAAATTAATGTGATGTAGTTCACTTTCATGATTGGCAACTTTAACACACTGCTTTCTACTGGTTAGGTAGCTTTTAAACCATTCTAGAGCTACACCCCTTATGCCAAATTGTTTTTCAAGCTTTTGCAATAGTATCAAAATTAGTTCAGTGGTTTAGGCTTGAAAACGTGCCAGACAGCTCTCTGGCAAGCTTAAACTATAAAGTAATATAGATTACTAAAAATTACGTAAAGTATTACATTTTCATCATTATTTTTTCAGGATAAGAAAAAGACGTGCGACATCTATTAGTCAAAACGTGTCATTTATCTGAAAGTGCGTAACAATAATTGTCAGAACCTCATTGTTCCCGAAGCTAATTAATCTCACATTCGTCTACAAAACACGTAGAACTTGTATGACACTTTGAGCTGGATTGATTGGTTCACCATTCAGTAGCGACAGTTGGAGCTCGCTGATTGGCTAAAATAACACACTGTTCATTATTTGACGCTCACTGATTGGTTTAAATAGATGTTGTTCATTACTCGAATTAGTTCGGTTTGCGCTGATTGAATGACAGATTGTTAGGATCTTCTCTTGATTTACATTAGGATTACATTTGAATCAGATTTGGGAAGATACTTTCAGAAGGTAATTAATGGCGTAAGAATAGTTGAGAAGCCTCTTTGTAACTATGGAAAGAATAGTATGTGAGTTTTTTATTGTATACAACTAAGGCGGAAAATAAGTATATGGTCCAAATAATAGCAAATGTTTAGTATACCCTGTGGGCTATTGCATCACAAGAGTTATTACTGCTACGTTTCCTTACTCTGCAGAAATGGATCCGTTGCCCAATACAAGGAACTTTAAGAGAATTTATGTTACAACCTTAAGAAGCTCTAGAATATCTGCTCATCGCAGAAATACAGGGCAAGGTTATCGCTTGTGTTAGAGCTATCAAATAAGTAATTGAAAATTGAAAATATTATTGCGAACGAATTACTAATTGTATTTCGTTCGCAATAATATTTCAGAGACTACCTACACGATTCTTGCGGTTGCTGTTTGATAAAGTCCCTAGCGACGCTTATAATAGTTATAATCTAATCTAATAATTTGTGTGTACCATACAGGTGCGACGAATGCCGAATTATTTGTTCATTTTATTAGTATATTATTATTTCAAACAAGAATTTGCTCGCGGATTTGCTCGCGTTAGTATAGATTTTGTCAATAAACTTCTATCCCTCGGGAGCAGTATGTCTTTTCCTGAGCCCCTGAAAACGTGTATGCGAAGTTTCATAATGATCGGTTTAGTAGTTAAAGTGAGAATGCGTAACAAACAAACAAACTCACATTGGCATTTGTAATATTAGTTAGGACTAGCTGTTACCTGCGACTTCGTCCGCGTAGATTTTAACTAAAAAGTGTTGGTCTCCGCAGAACCCTATTTTTTTTTCTATAATCAAAGTAGCCCAAGTTACTCCTTATAACATCAGCTATCTGCCAGTGAAAGTCCCGTCAAACTCGGTTCAGCCGTTTCGGAGATTAGCCGGAACAAACAGACAGACAGACAGAGAGCCAAAACTTGTAAAAATAGATGTTTTCGTATAGGTACCTTATATACTTTCATATGCATTAGATAAAAAGCTGTTATTTTGATATTACAAACAGACACTTAAATTTTATGTATTTGTAAGAGATTATCATTTTGCACTGTAAAGATAAATAATATAATGTTGCATAAGTACTTCAGAATATAACACTAATGACTATTTTAAAAAGACCTCGTATTATCTTTTCAACCGAATATGTACTTATTTTGCTTTTTATTTTACAGGTACTAAATCCCGGTATGTGTCGCACACAGTATGTATAAAACATATTATCTATACTAATATTATAAAGCTGAAGGGTTTGTTTGTTTGTTTGTTTGTTTGTTTACTTGAACGCGCTAATCTCAGGAACTACTGGCCCGATTTGAAAAATTCTTTCAGTGTTAGATAGTCCATTTATCGAGGAAGGCTATAGGCTATATATTATCACGCTAAGATCAATAGGAGCGGAGCACCAATGAAGAATGTTTCAAAATCGGAGAGTATTTTTCCTTTTGAGAGCTTCCGCTGCGTGCGCTGCGTAAACAGTTAAAGTTTCGCAAAAATCATGTATGACGGAATTGTTCCCCTTTAAAAGTTCTAAAAAAAAGTCCGCGACAGCATATGTCTATCTTTTAAGGTTGGCTCACTATAACCATTTTTATGCTAACGAAATTTGTTCTAAAATAATGCATTTTTTGCGAAGGTATTTTTATAAACATGATATTAATCCTTATCCAAATAATTACGTTATTCATCACAAGTATTTAATTTAAAACAAAATTGCCCTTTACATCATTCGATTTCAATGAATATCTTAGGAGATATAGCAGTTTTAAAATAACATCGCAGCAAAATAATTACCCATTACAGACATAGTACAAACGATTTTTATTCTGCGTGATTACTACTGGTTCGATTGGAAAAATTATTTTAGTGTTGGATAGCCTATTTATCGAGGAAGGCTATAGGCTATATAACATCACGCTACGACCCACGGGGGCGGCGCAGTAACGATAAACGCGGGTGAAACCGCGGGAACATCTAGTCTCAGTATAAATCAAGGCTTCTAAGATTACTTTCGTTCCATTTCTGAGCACCGACTTAAATGAAACAAGAATAAAAATTAAACAAAAGGTATATAAAACCATGTACGTGACTCTTTTGTTCAAAGTTTAATAGCTCATATACCACTGCAATTTGCATAATAAGAAAAACTAAGAAATTACGCAGTTCTTTAAGCGATATAAGCAAGGAATAATGTTTTCTGACGCGCGGCCAAGTTGAGAGCTCTTGAAGATTGATCAGCTAGATCGAATATTTTTAGTCCTTATATTTCCATCAATTTTATTCTCTTCTCTTGCGGCTTTGTGCTAGACATGTGGCTGTTTATGTGCCTTTGTTTGCCTTTTCGTATTTATATTTTCGTTTTGCATTTTATAGTGACTAAGCCATAAGTGCCATCACATTAGCAATTTAAATAGGCAATGGTCAATGCGATTAAGTCCTCTCAACTTACCGAGATAGTGACTAGTTACTTGCGGTTGTAGCGTGAGTTGGTGGGCTCACAGAAGTAAATTTGCAAAGAGCCGTTCATTTTTATGAGCGATCGAATATGATTTTCTGTAGCAATATAGGTATATGTGTTCAACAGTTGATATCAGGTAAAACCAATGACAATCGTGTTATAATTTTACAATCACTGAGAAGGTACACATATTCCCCTCAATAACTAATACGAATCCACCACCAATCCAATGAAATATCAGCTGTCTTCCTCAAGTTTTTGAGCTATCTCGCTGGGAGGCGTCCAAAGTTATGTTTGCTGACTTGTGATTCTTGTGAATGCTACTCTAGTATTTACCTGCTCCATTAATGCTTCTGCAAATGTGCAAGCTATAACAGTGATTAGCATCTACATAACTAAGTTAATAGAAGCTCAGTTGAATATTCAGTAAAGAGGATCCAATATCAACGCGACTCGTTTAGCTGTGATGTGGCATAAAATTCATTTACAAATGCAATTTCATTTTTAAATCCATGCTAAAAAATTGGTCTGTGAAATCATTTTAACGACTCGAAAGTATAAAATAAAATAACGCCTTAAAAGTTGGCCAACATTTTGAGGATTTGAGTTAACATCGCTGTGGATTTATACAGCCCTTTTGCGGTGCTTTCAACAACACTGAACGTCATTCCGACGGAGCAACGAGGCTAGTCATGAATCATTTATTCGAAGGGTGGCTTCAGAGTGGAGACTTCTGTAAAACATTCAAAGAGACCGTGTGAGCGACCTTCCAAACAGGTACAATGTACATAGTAAAAAATTCAACAAGTGAAAAATTATTGTCTATTACGTCACTTGGATGTAATACTCTGACCTGTCTCGTTTTATGTAGACAAGGAGTCAAAAGGCATGTTTATGATTTTGGACCTTCCGTGAAATATAAGCGTGATAGCCTCACCCTAAGTTGGGGTTGGCCCAATGCTCGTAAAACGGAACTAAAGGCTCTGAGGTTTATTCATTGCTTTTTTTAATATCAGACGGCTTGTGCGTGGAGTACACATTGTGTTACCGGAAAATACAAATAAAATATATTATATTGAGGATACCGCCTTGGCATAAAAGAGTACATATTTTACATTCAAATTTGGCAAAGAATAACGTACAGAAATGTTGGCAAAATGTAACATGTATTAAGTAAAGTCTAGTAGAAATGTAATGTCTGCCCTTCGTCATGTTAAATGGTGGTCTTTTATACCGAAATTTAATAAGAAAGTAAGTATAAAGCTACCTTTTATTGTCGTTCTTCAAACTTAGACAGGCTATATTAAATGTCTAGGAAAAAAGAAAGGCAATAAAAATTGCATTATGGCTTTTCTACGACACTAACATTAATATTCACAAGTTGAGTATCCCTTGCAAGTAGCTTGTGCTTGTAACCCTCGTCTGCTACTTTGCGTATACCAGCTCTATCATACAATTAGTTCAGAGTGGCAATCACTTATATATAATATTCGATTGGTTTATGTATAATAATATCAGCCCTATAAATATAAACACTGTAACACTTCTCAAGTGTGAGAAGGGTTAGGCCATTTTCCACCAAGCTGGCCAAGTATGGGTTATCTGACTCGACATAATAATATCTTCGAGAACATTGTGGAGTACTTTCAAACATGCAGGTTTCCTCACGATCTTTTCCTTCTCCATTAAAGCAAGCCATAAGTAACCATTATATACGTTCATAACTTTAAAAAGTCAGGAGTGCGTGTCTTGAGATCGAAGTCGAGCTCGACTATTGGTGTCCTTATAATTATTATTTGTCTATATTTTATAAAATTGCTACTCAGACTGTTTACATCGTGATAATAACACAGTGTCTTGCACATCTTTGAAAATTATATCTTTAGTCAACTTCAGCCGGAAATTTGATCTCTAATAATTAATACCACAAAGGCTAAGAAGTGCGTTATAATTAAAATAGATAGAGGCTAAGCCACAAAAGCAATTTCCGCAAATTGTCATTATACTATCATGTATAAGTGACTTATGAGACAAACAATGGGAACGCTACAAAGGTTGACGGCGGTGTCACCGTAATCGTGTATTTAAATATGGCACATGGCCGGTATGACAGGATTAAGTTAGCTTATGACTTTATGACACGCATGTTGGACGTTCTGAAGTTAGGTGTAAATAGGTATTTATCGCTCACTTTAACGGCAAAGAAAAACATCGCGAGGAATCCTGCAAGTTACTTTTTTTTTAAATAGTTTATACTTCAATTTCGTGTACAGCTAAAGCCTAACGGACGAGGTCACAGCACAACGGTTGGTTATATGGGCGAATTGACCGTACCATCGCGCTTATAGATGGAAACAATTTGAAAAAAAAAACGCTCAGCATGCCTTGAAGAGCACGCAAAGTCTACCATGCCGGCTGTTATAATTTTTTATGATATAGGGCATCAGTACCTTTAAATAGTCTCTCAAATAGTCTGGTATAATAAAATAGTCTAGTCTTAGTTTAATGAGAAAATATCGTCATTCCTTTGAGTGTTGTTATACTGCAAAATCGACTTCTATACTCTTCGTAATTATAATGTTAAGTCTGATGACTAACTTTAAGCGAAGGATTACCAAGCTTTAGAACGTCTCTTTCGGCACGTATTATCGCCAAAAGTGAAGTGACTTGTAATATATAATACTTATTAATATCATGGTTCTACTAAAATTATGACACTAGAGTTGATTATAATATAAATTACGAAGAGAAAAGTGTATGCACATCATGTGCCCACATGACTCGTCATAAATTAAGCTTGTATAAGTTACATCTGTTGCAAAGTTACAGGACTCATGTCAGTGAAGGACAAATGTATACTTAAGTATAATAAGCGATATAAGTATACTACAGAATATAATCTAAACTTCGAGAAGTATAGTCTTCCCTATGTGATGTCACGACACATTGTAGATGCATAATATACTGACTGAATACCCGAGTCTTATAAAGTTAGACAGTCTTTTGACTAAATCCTTAGTTTAGCGTCTACAAAACTGTACGAAAATGCGACATAAAATACAGAATAGCAAATACTCTTTCTACCACAGATCTGAGTTGAAGTTCCACGTTGAGTAAAGTTTTCTTTTGTAAGCATGGACGCTTTGAAAATAAAGAAGTATTTTTGTTTCTTTTGTTGACTAAAACTTGCACCAAAGAAAACTATGGTTTATTCATGCGCTACTGCGTTATAATAAAAGGTATTAAATTTAGGATATGGCTATGTATGTCTACTATAACTGACTCACGACCACACCATTTTTTTTTTCAAGTTCTATGAAACATGAGTTGTTTCTTCCGTTGCTTAAAAATCCTATACTAAAAGCCTTTGTTCGGCATTGGGGCCTGTCTGTCTTAAGATTATCGGTCATGTGAAGACGATCCACTGCGATTAAATTCAGCAGTTTATTTCGCGCTAGCTATATCTTTGACTTTCTTTAGTTTCGATTATTGAATAAATGTCGCATTTATATTTCTTGGCCATTTCTATACAAATTGAAGCAATCGTGTTTTGGTATTCTAACTAATATTATAAATATATAAATTCGAATGTCAGTATATTTGTTTGTTTGTCACGATTTCACGCCTTAACAACTCAACCGGTCATCATAAAATTACGCATACCCGTACATCATCGGGAGTACAGAAAAGGACATAGGGTACCTTTCATTCAGAAAAAAGTCTGTTCCCCAGGGATAAAAAAATTACATACATTATACATTTACGCGAGCGAAGCCGCAGGCAAAATCTAGTATATTTGAACTGATGATCTAAAGTGGTTATCACCAAACGTAACTTCGAATTATTGCAATTACGAGTATACCAGCACTTATCTCTGAACAGTAGGGGCCAATATAAAAACAAACCGTTGTATTAGGAAGCCCCTTTTCAGTGTAACTTTACGACCATTTTGGGCACCGTCATAATACATTTACCCTTTGAATGCCACGGTAAACGCAATTGTCGTGGCTAACTACAAGCCTCAAATTATAAAAATTGTAATGGTGACGCGGCAAGAAGAAAATAAGTAAGACATCGTTTCGTTTGTTGGGTAGAATGCACCTTAAACTGACAGCAGCTGGTTTAAACGGATAAACCTGCTTGAAATTAAAAGAGGTTTATCGCCGTTTATTTTGTTTATGATTTTTAGCGACTTTTTTTCGACGTTTGAAATACTTTTCATCGTCCGAGATTATTAAGCAAACATAAAAACATGAAAGTATAACTACTTTTGCAGTCTTGGAACTGTTGGTGATACAATATTTTCAAAAGAGTCGTGGTTTTCCGGTTGCTATCCAATTCGAAACATTCAGCGTGAAAACTGTATATATTTTCAGTATACATACGGTTATCAAATATTCTTTTTCTAGAAATATTTATTTGGGTGTATATCCAGGTAGTATTTTGTCCATACAAACGTATTTTATTGGTTTTCAGACAATTTCGGCTTTACAGGAATATTTTTTCTTCTATACGCCTGTCTGCTATGTTACTAGGTTTTATTTTACATGTTTATTTTAGACTGTTACCCTTCGGGAGAATCGTATTGAGCTGAATTTCATTGAAATGGTAGGCAAGCAACATTAATAGACAGAATACAAACTATTTACAGCGTTTTAAAGTCCAGGCTAAGTATCCAGGTATTGATTACCAAATTAATTTATTTTTGGCAACTGCTCCTTTCCTCTTACTATTTTATGATGATGACCTAATAGTAATTGGCCCATCTGCCATAGCATGACTTCACGCTGCATTTTCCTAATATTATAAATGTGAATGTGAGTTTGTTTGTTACGCTTTTACGCTTTAACTTCGCGACCGAACATCATGAAACTTTGCGTACACATTGTCAGACACAAAAGGATATAGAGTGCCTTACATCCCAAATAAATTAGATACTGTTTCCGAACGAGTGAAACCGCGGGCAAAAGGTAATTTCAAATTATTTTGAGGCTGGTCGTACTTTATGTAGTTTATTGTACTGTCTTATAAAAGGCGTCGCGACAAATGTGGACACAAATAACATTTGATCCCTTTATAGTCAGCATGTCAACCGTGTTACGTCGATTATTAAACAAATACCACTTCGAAGATAATCCGTAAGAAATAATCGCAATTATTGATTGCAAACTAATTTATACATTGTACGCTTGAATCTCGAAATCACTGTAACAGGGGTGCGTCGAAAAACATGATGTCACAGTCTTCTTATAAATGTCAAGCTTGTAATATGGTAACACATTGACTGCCATGCCTACTTATTGGTAGACGTGTGTTTAAAGAGTTGTTTTGGCTGTTCTATACCCTTGACATTGCCAAAGTCTGTAGCACCAGTTGCCACTTATCTTAAGGATGACCGCTATCTCCTTTGCACTAGAGCCAACGGAAAAAGTCTAGAGCTTTCCAAATGTGAAACTACGCAACAAGAAATGGGCTTTATTCTGGAGACAATGTGTATACAAGTTGGGCGTGGTACACACTTATTCAAGCTGGCGCCAACATTTACGTGCCCTTGACGCCTCAAATTGTTCTGAAACCTCGAGCAAAACATACCTAACACTAAAACGGTTCAGTACAGGGTATATTCCCGTAGGAATGTTTACTGTAGCAATCTATGTGGTACTGCCATGTTTTAGGTATGTATTTTATGGACTTACGACTAGGAAGCAAAAGGTTGAGAATTCCCAGTGCATGCACCCTCGAGATTTGACCTAAAACTGTATTTATCTTTCGTTAGATAGTTAAATAACGGACATACATAGTTTCACGCCTATATCACGGAAGGCGTAAGTAGAATTATATTACACCAACTTTTCATTAGTTAAGGTTTTGCACTCACCCACTATTAAATTTATTGGCAACCCAATAATATTTCGCACAAACCGAGAATTGAACCCGAGACTTCATACGCAGCAGGCGCGTTCAATACCTTTCTGTACTTTGGAAGTTTAAATAATTTAAGCTTCTATACGAAAACGATACGGTCATTTACGTACTTAAACAAAAAACTATAGACTAACTTAATAATGTGCGTAACTTCTCAATGACCTAAAATGTAATAGGAAAACATTCCATAACATGTGAATTTGTAATTATATCAGATCTTTCTGCCATTACAAACTTACATTTGTAGTCCAATTAGCAGTTATAGAACATGGGATGGAACATTTTTTCAACTGCAAAGTTAGGTTTGTTTTTGAACCCGACTTTTACTTCCTTTAAAGCAATGATCAGTGCTAACCTACCTTATTTACCATAATCTATGATTGTATATTAGAACTGTATAATGTAAAGAACCTTTAGCATATGTTCGACTTATACTTCGTTCTTTTTTTATTCAAAGTGACAGTTCTGCATTCTGACCCGCGCCCCTGTAGCGATACAGATATTCTATGGTCTGAAGCAAGGCAGGGCAGGATATTCAACCTAAATAGTTCATAGTTTCCAAATCTTCACTGTTTTCTATAGGCTGCTATGTAGTTGCCGTATATAACACCTTACTAAAATCTAACCAAGGAAAAAGCATTAATAATAATAATAATAAGTCCTTGATCTTTGGATCAAGGACTTATTATTATTATTATTAATGCTTTTGTTATAAAAGAGACTAGATTTGAAGTGTACTAAGCTAACATAGTATTAACTCCAACAAGTTATGGACGCCTACAATTAATACTACACCACGCTACATTACCAAACAGCAGAATGAAAAGAAAAAACACTTTCTTTTTGTTTTCGTATGTACCAAAGTCACTCACGTGACTTTCATATAATCTTAACTTTAAGATAAACTTACAATAAAAATAAATAATAAATATGATATAAAATGTGGTCCTTGAAGTGTAATAGAGACTGCAAAGATATTTTTAACGAAAATGATAAAAACTGTTAAACCCTAAGGTCAAATAAAAATGAGAAGACTATTACGAGGGTATGTGAATAACCCGATTTTGTCCCAAACATCACTCTACAATATCATGTACTATTTCCAAGCAAATTTTTTGGGCACCGAAAAAGATCCTATAAGATTAAGAAAATATTTTTGAGGATTGTCGAAATCGTGTCTATCTGATGAGATCAAATTGTCCCGAGATACCCTGTTTATATAACATGGCATAAGATCGTTTGACAGTTTAACAAAGCATAGAAAATGGCTGCCATTGATGCTAGTTCAATCAGATTGTGGACTTAAGGGATATTGACGGAGGAAAGTGCAATCCATTCATACTTTGCCGATTGAGAGTTACGATGCAATTGAATTTTCCTTTACCTATTTATTGATGCGCTCATCTTCTAGGTAAAATAACTTTGTTCAGTACAAATCAATTCGATGAATCCTATTTGAGATTGAGTTATAGCGTGAACACAGGAGAAATAATGAAACGTTGCCTTTTATCTTGACTTTATTTTATGTTAATGTTGTGATTGCTCTTATTTGTAATTTACAAAATAAATTAAGGTGCTGTAGATGCTAAGAAGTACCCTTACATCGCGTCTATAGTCGATGTAAGAGCTCTTCACGTATCGAAACGAACTCTTGAACAAGCTGGAAATGAAGGCTTCCTCGTACCATTGCTTTCTGGCAGAATCCTTATTTGCAAAACTGCTACAGTGCTTAAAAAACACTGCTATATTATACTTATTTCCACTAAAATGTTCTTCGTGTCTAGGTAAATTTAGAAAAAAGCTGTTATTTTGACATTACAAACAGACACTTCAGTTTTATTTATTTGTATAGATGAATCGGATATTGTTCACTATTTTATTGGTTTTAATTTTATTTCGTAGAACCCATTTTTTATAAAATGAAAATAGCCAAAGTTACTCCTTATAACATCAGCTATCTGCCAATGAAAGTCCTGTCATAATCGATTTAGCCGTTTCAGAGATTAGCGGGAACAAACAGACAGACAGACCGACAGACAGACAAAAAATTATTATTATGATATATTAAGCCATATACTTGCATTATAAATGCATTTAGTAAGAAGCTGTTATTTTGACATTACAAACAGACACTTCAATATTTTTATTTATATGTATAGATTTCAATCTTTTAGTTATGTAGGTACGAATTTCTTTTAAACCTATTAAGCACAAGATATGCTAATAATATCCAAATATTTTACTTTTATTAATACGGTTGTGATAGTAATCACTGTGATAGTAAGTTTTATGCTTAATTATAAATATTTACATTTAACTATATTTTGATGGAAACGCTGTTACTTATTTAGACTCAAGCACCTTAACAAAATTTGTAAAATCACAAAACGTTAGGATATAGGAACATTGCTTTCTTGTATATTGTATACTATACTTTGAAAGTACATACATATTATATCTTGCATCACAATACGTACAAAACAAGACTTAATTAGGGGTACACTACGTTCAGGTACAAAAAAAATAAAACAATAGACGACGACATCTTTTTATGGAGTGCTTCCGACGCGAAGCTCTAAGACTCTGGTACATCATTTTATATTAATCTAGGACATGTGGGTATTTTTCACAATGTTCCGAGCCGATGTCGGCGGCGGCAGCCAAATAGCTGTGCCATTTGTTTTTGAGTTTATGTAACAATATAGTCTCGGTAGTGTACTGTTACGCTACGATAGGTCTGCCATTACTTAACAGAGGTCAATGATCCCATATATTGTTCTTAATGACAACAAAGAATGTTTTAATAAAGATATCATAGTAAACGGGCATTAAGTAAATTAATAACTCAATTATAATGTATCTTGGAGCAGCGATAGCTTAGTGGGGAGACCAACAGACTGCAATGCAGAGGGTCTCGAGTTCGAACCCACGTCGCGCACCTCTGACTTTCGGAAGTTATATGACTTTTCGAAATTATGTGCGTATTTGATTGACAATTATCGCCTGCTCCGTGCCTCGGAAAGCACTTTAAGCCGTTGGTCCCGGCTGCCATGAACATCTATGGCAGTCGTTATTGGGAGAGTGTCAACACAAAAGATCCCACTGGGTCGTAGTAGTGCTGGTCTGCACTGACTAGCCCCTACATAAGATAAGATAAGATCTCGGAGCACTATACGTGTATAATGCTCCAAGTATAGTCTAGAGTAGACCGTTTGACTGCCACGCAAATTTTTGAGTTCGATCCCAAGCCATCGTACTCTGACTTTTCGAACTTATATGCGTATCAAATAGTTAATTATCTCTTACTTTAACGGTGAAGGAAAACATGGGCAACCTGCATGTCTGTCATGTTCCATAATGTTCTCGAAGATATGTGAAGTCTGCCAACCCGCGCTGGTGGACCATGGCCTAATCGTTCACATAAGAAGAAGAGGCTCTTCACAGTTTAATACAGGGCTGATATTATTATAGTGTTTTGTTATGCTACAATAGGTCTGCCATTAATTAACAGAGTTCAATGATCTCTTAAATTATTTGAAATGTCAACAAAGAGTGTATAAAAAAGTAAGATAATAATAGGAAATGAACTTGACGATTCGTATAGAAAAAGAAATACTATCTATTAAATCAATATTTTTTATGTTTAGTTGCTTGTATTTAGGCCATTATATTTAAATAAATAAAATATTAAATTAACAAGATCATGTAATTATGACGGATTGAAACAACGAATACAGGCGTCTGCCCGTTCGTTTTTATACAATCTGTATTTAACATATTTAAAATTATATCGCTTAATGTCTATTAAGCGATATAATTTTAATAAAAGTTTGTATAAAAGGTTTTTATACTAATAAAAAATGTTATTAATAATATGTAGGTATGTCTATTGTCGAAATATAAAATAATTTGAAAATAACCATTGCATTTTATACAGGAATCACTAAATATTAAAAAAGGCAATTTTGTAGTTAAATACCTAATTTTACCTTCCTTTATATAGTATATATTCCGTTATACCTACGTAAAAGATAGGATAATAAGAAACGGGCATTATTTAATTAATTATATTTGATGGCTTGACGTTTTGATCGGATTGCACTAGCTGATGTTACAAGCTGATTGGTGCGCCAACGTACGTCAATTATATTCAGCATCGGATGTTATTTCACATTGACGTACATGTATGTTATATAGTATTAACCTGCCAATACTAGATGCTACGTTTAATATGTAATTGATGTACAATTAAGTTGTCTGGTTTGATATATTCCAAGAAATAAATTACTTTTTGTAATGTAAACTCCATATAATATATTTATGGTTAGTAAACCAGTGACTTCCAGAAGCTTCTGTTTTTGATTATTGGCCGTCATAATGGTTAATATGCTGTTGCATTACGTCTGCATATCCGTTAAGAGTTTGGCAGGTGAAGACGTAGGATACATATGTACTTATTATCACTACATATCCTAACTAATATTATAAAAGCGAAAATGAGTTTGTTTCCTTTTCACGCCTAAACCACTGAACCGATCATCCTGAAATTTTGCATATACGTTGTCAGGTGTACAGAAACGGACATAGGCTACCTTTCACCCAAAAAAAAATTACTGTTCCCGAGGAAAACAATAATAACATTCTTATGATAATAGATGGCGCCACGTGTTATTCGAATCATGATTGAATTATATTATTACAAGCAGAGTACAACCCGAATTGATTGTCAAATTCTAAATTAACGTGAGCGAAGCCGCGGGCAAAAGTTAGTTATAAAATAAAGTCCCCCGCTGCGTCTGTACGCGATAAACTCAAAAACTACCGGACAGATTTTCATGCGGTTTTCACCAATAGTGATTCATGAGGAAGGTTTAGGTGTATAATTTGTCAGGGTTTTGCTCTACCCGTGCGAAGCCAGGGCGGCTCGCTAGTAGTATATAAAATGTAAGTGACATTTTTTCTTTATCTAAATAAATATCGATACTGGCACTGAAAATTACATCATATTGTAAAATTGTTTTATAGAACAACTTGCATCTCGTTCAGCTGCACTTTGCCAGAAGAAAATGTAGTATAAACGTTTCATGTCGTTAATTACTACGAGCAGTTTAATCTATATATTAATACGTGAAGCGAAAACTTTGGATCCCTTTTTACGAAAATTGGGCGGACGGAGGAGTATGAAATTTCGCACACTTATAGTTTATACAGAGAGGAAGTGACGAATGCTAATATTTATATAAAATATGCATTGGAAATACATTAAATTAATGAAAAAACACTACACGCACACAACCATGCATTCGAAGCGCGTAACTATGGTTACATAATGACATAATAATGTCAATATATGTATATTATTATATCAGCAATATCTTACAGGCAAACTTTGGTCGAATTTCGAGCACTAAGCGACTGCTAGTAATATTAATAAGCCAAATACTACCTATATGTTAATATATTTATGATAAGTACGGTAATCTCAAACTAAAGCGATGAATGTGTAACTTCAAAGGCTTAAATCATTAAGAGGAGTGAGTATGTATTAAGATCAATGAGTCTATCAAGTTGTTGACTAGTGCTAGGCCTAATGTTTGTTCGCCTTAATTCTGAAAACATTTAATTCAATAAAAGTAGCTCTTATTATTACGTTTGTCATGAAGAAAGAAATAAATCGTTTACTTTGAATCAATTCTGTGACATCAATTGATAAGCAGAATAATTCATACAAAAAAGCCTCTTGTTAAACATTGTCGTCGTCGTCCTCCTAACATTCCTAACTAATATTATAAATGCGAATGTGAGTTTGTTTGTTTGTTACGCTTTCACGCCTTATTTAATCGACCATTCATCATGAGATTGTGAAAACACGTTGTCAGGGATATAGAAAAGGAAATAGTACCCTTCATCCAGAAAAAAACAACGACGCGACCGAAAACGCGCGCAAAATCTAGTTTACAATAGAGTACTTTTACAAATTCTAGACAAAAGTATTAAATTTAGTTACAAATGTTAATCCATAGCTAAACTGTGTTACAGTTAATCCTAAGCCAATAAATAAAACATTATTCATTATTATTTTCAAATTAATGTTCTTCATTCCAAAAACAACTATATTACCATTTCAAATTAATTAAATAGATATAAAGAATATTATCTGTTGCTAACTTTGTACCAACTTATATCCCGAGTGTCTTATTAAGGTCTTTGACTGCCGAGGACTTAATTAAAGGCGGTAAACAAAATCGATCGAAAGATTTATTACTAGATAAAAAGTATTGAAGGACTGTTTATCTCGCCCTTCGTTAAAAGTAATTTGCTTTGAAGGGTCGATGACTTTAAGTTGCCCAACATTTGGTTTTCGACTATCATGTACTAATTTAATATTTTGGGTGAAATAACTGCATGGATGGCGTGGTGTGTGTGGTTTAAATGGTCATCTGGCCTCTGTTGTGGGTTCTAATCCCGCACGGGACAAAAAATTATGTGATCCATAAATGGTTGTTCCGAGTACGAGTGCGTTTTGTGTTCGTTGTTTGAATGTTTTTGTGATCGTTGTTTGAATGTTTTTGTGATCGTTATTTGAATGTTTTTCAAGTACCACGTGATACAGGAACAATTTTTAAAAAGGGTTGTATTTAAAAAGAAACGAATCTTCCAGCCTAATATTAAGTATTTATTTACGAAATTTATCTATACATCTATACAAATAAATAAAATTGAAGTGTCTGTTTGTAATGTCAAATTAACAGCTTTTTATCTAATGCATATGAAAGTATATAAGGTACCTATACGAAAACATCTGTTTTTATATTTTTGTCTGTCTGTCTGTCTGTCTGTTTGTTCCGGGTAATCTCCGAAACGGCTGAACCGATTTTGACGTGACTTTTACTGGCAGATAGCTGATGTTATAAGGAGTAACATAGGCTACTTTGATTTTAGAAAAAAATTGGGTTCCGCGGAGATTAAACTTTTTAGTTAAAATCTACGCGGACGAAGTCGCAGGTAACAGCTAGTCTACTATAAATGAATTATTGACGTCATAAAGTTTAACTCGAGTAACCTAAAGTTCAATACGGCAGCCACTTTGAGAATCGCTGACGTAAAATACCATGCCTTGATGGATATGTTTGCAAAAAGTTGGCAAGTACATATGCAATGTAATCAAAAACGGGTGCATCGTTCTAGTAATTAGTTTAACGGCTTAGTTTGAAATAGTCCTCGGGGTGATTGAGAGCCATGTCTGCTTTTTATCTGATTAAGAAAATAATGTAAGGAATGAATTCGTCGAACATAGATACACAACGTAAAACATGTTGTGTGATACCACACAATATGTTTTTTAGCCTTGCCTACCTATATATGAAACACTTGACGGATTGAGCTTCGAAATTTAACTATTTAAATATAGAAGCTTAATCTGTCAAGTCTTAGAATACCAGACATAATTAAAAATCAATTGTAGCTGGGCACCGGTGTTCTGCTGCGACTTAATAGGTAAAAATAATATTTTATTGACTGATTGACAATATCAATCTTATAAACATAAAATCTGGTGCATGTTTTTGATACGTCGTCTAGAAGTCGAATATTATCTGTGTAGATCAGTTTATTTTTGCATGTAAAGTAAAATAATTAATAAGTAACTACTTACAAATTTCACGCGTGCGAAGTCGCGGATAAAAGCTAATTTTAAATATCTTATCTTATGTGGGGGTCAGTCAGTGCAGACCGGCGACACTTCGACTCAGTGGGATCTTTTGTGTCGACACTCTCCCAATAACGACTGCCATAAATGTTCATGGCAGCCGGGACCAACGGCTTAACGTGCTTTCCGAGGCACGGGGCAGGCGATAATTGTCAATCAATACGCACATAATTTCGAAAAGTCATGTAACTTCCGAAATTCAGAGGTGCGCGACGTGGGTTCGAACTCGAGACCCTCTGCATTGCAGTCTGTTGGTCTCCCCACTGAGCTATCGCTACTCTTTAATTATTAAATAAATAAGTCAGAAAGCTATTTATAATTTTTGATCTAATCTATGTATAGACCAATGTGATAATTCTACGGATATATTTTTATAACATATAGTTTACTACTACTATTCAGTATACTTCTAGCTACCCCATACTTATATATTACTCACAATGTCCTAAACCAAATTAAGCTACCGTATAATGCTAAGCAAAATCAAAATCGATACAGTTGACGAGTGGATAAAGTTATAATAAACCGAAGCAAAATTTCGCTACTCAATTTATAAATCGCGATACCTTTCTTTTAATATTATAAAAAGAAAAGTTTCTCGCTTGTTAGGCGTTCTTAGTACAGTAACATCGGACGGTTAACAATATAAAAAGTTTTAAAAAGACTATGAAATTCCGAATTCAAATTTCGGGAAAATATAAAAAGATAAAATACATGTATTCTAAATTTGAACGAGCTACTGAAAACGTACGAAAGAAGTTTAACAGACGTGTAAACAACATGATCAGATCATCACTGTTTGTTTTGTAAAGTTGGCAACTCTGGCACCGCAGGTAAGTTTGTAACTCATTACCGAGAATGACTGTGGCCCGATAACTCGGTTCGAATTTACGTCCGCCCCGTTGAAACTCCCAAAGTTAGTTCTTCACGAATTCTGATGCTTGTTTGTTCTAAGTTCATTCGTTTACAAGTATTTATCGTGATACTATTCGGATTCCACTATTCTTTTTGCCTTTGTTGTCTAGCCTTCGGTCACATATTAAGCTTTTTATGCATTCGTTTCGGTGAAACGATTGTCAACATGTAAGTTACTTATGCGGCTTTATTGCGTTTGGGTTTTCGGAAACCATTTGTTACGTTTACTGAGATTATGTTTAGAATAACTTTGGTCGTAAATATGGATATATAGGTAATGAAATATCCTGTTTGGCAACAGTCATATAAAACAATCAGTAGGCATATAACAACAATTAAATAAAAATAAAAACCTAATTTCCACAGTCACATAAAATATTGCCGAGGCAATATATGACGATAAAGTAGTAAAATTGTGAGTTATTATTATTTCGGATTTTCGTTTAAGAATATTTTTAATAGTGGCATAGATTTTAGCAGAAGAGAAACTGCTTTCCAATTTTTCTGGGAGTATTTATATATTGCTTTATAGCTTTTCAATAAATCAATTGCCATGAAAAGTTATGATAGTTACTGTAACTGGCAGATTAGTCAGGCTTGTGAATTGCTTAAGAACCTCAAAGACTAGATCAACTTAAAGTCATACGGACAGAAGTGTTTATCTGAATTATACTACAAACAACAGCTTTTATTATTTTCAACAAACTAAGAAATAGGGATAGAGATAAGATTAATGTAATGAGAAAGCGTTGTGTTATGAAAGATAAAAAAAAAAAAAAAAGGAAATTGTTTATTATCGTTTTCTTATAAGCTATTTTATAATCAGTAGTTGGGGTACTCCTTTTAAGTAAACATTACCTGTGTTAGGAGACCCCGCTCTTCACATTACAATAATAATATAATTGTACAAGTTGCACAATATTTTAAACAAATGGTTAGATTGACGACTCGATGGCGTAGTGGTTAGTGTAACCAACTGCCACGCCTGAGGTCGCGGGTTCGATTCCCGCACAAGTCAAACATTTTGTGTGCATGAACATGGGTGTTTGTCTTGGTCTGGGTGTTTCTATGTATAATATGTATGTATTTACAAAAAAATAAGTACATATGTATGTTTATCCATTGTCTAGTACCCATAGTACAAGCTCTGCTTAGTTTGGGCTAGATGGTGTTGTGTGTATGTGGTAGAATATTATTATTATGATACATCAATTGAGAAAAATGCACATAGATGGTGTGTGGTCTTAGATATAATGGCTGAAAAATGGTGCCTTATACAATATATGTATAAGGCAAATGTAAAGGTAATCAAAAAAGGAGGCACATAACTTACGTTCTTTGATTATGTCAGAGACATTCTGGAAAAAAGAACAGTTTATCAGCATTTCATCGCGTGCATGAAAAATGTGATGCGGAGGAATGAAGCAATAGTGATATTCCAGGATGAAATCGGCGTGAATGTATGTATGTAGAAACTAAGTTAATTACGTAATGTTCTCCATCATTGTTCATCATCAATATATTCTTCCTACAAAATATATCCAGCAATTTCATACCACGGTGAAGTTTGATCCAAAACAAAGTCGATTGAAGCTGAAATAAGCGTCAATAATACCGATTCATGTTCTAGCTCACGTATAGCGTTTATATTTTACGTAGCAACTGCATTTTAGAAATTCTGACTCACTGAATGTATTGATAACTAGAATAACGTGATGTGGATTCTGCGAAACGTTTATGGAATATAAAGTTTATTTAGGTTATTGGTGTCATTTTGAAAATAGGAAACGGAAGCGATCTGTATTTGGTTATTCCATTTATGGGATCAAAAAGTATCATTCAATTATTGTTTTGTTTACCTATTTATAGGAACAGATTGGTAATTCTGACATTTATACGTATTTAACAATTATAATTCGTTATCAAAGGTCATATTTATAGAAGACGTATCAGTTTCAAACTTGGAACAGCAAAGGAAGTACCTGCACTTTACAGAACATAGCATCTAAGTAACTGCAACGATTACTACTTTCTCTCACAGCGCCACTTTAAAGATCTCTAATCTAATGCCGCATCGTGACAGCGCAGCTATACTCCTTACTTTTTGTGACGTCAGCAACATGCCAGTTACAACCTATGTGTTGCTAATGTCCTTAGTCTTACCAACAGGTCGTATGCCTGCTTGCCACATAATCGCTCCAAGGAAATTTTGTAAAAAATTATTTATCTATAGATCTACAGACATAAATAACACCCCGACTTAGCTCAGCCATCATGCGGATCACATTTTAGCAGATACAGTAGTAATGTTCAAAATTCACTCGGATGATATTCGAATAAAGTTGTCCACAACGCGATTTCTGTTGGCACGGTCAAGGATACCACATACTTATTTATTTATTTATTTATTTAATAAAGGTACACCAACAGCTTCTGTATATAAACATACTCACTTACTTGTATACTTTTGACGAATTACGCGTTCTACTATATCTAGTAAAATTTGTATGAGCCAGCAATATCTTATCTTAGTCTGGGCACCATTCTTCAGTTAATTTTCTTTGCAGAGGACTGAGACTCTTACAGAAATGAAAACCAAATGGCGATATGTTATCTCAAATTGATGTTATGTGGTTTTGGACAAGTTGTGAAAGATATTTTACATTATCTGTCTTGAGCTAAAATACTTGCAATTGCAAATGTAAATGGTTCACATAGAGCGAACGTCGTTATGCATATTTCATGGCCCCCGTACCAACGCATCTGAACGAGGGATTCTTCGCACCAATTTATAAATAAATGAATTCTTCATATAAATTTGTGGCTGCATTAAAGTATTTTATCGCTCTTATGATTGTATGTAATGTAAATGAAAGTATTCTGGTGTTTTTACAATCGTTTCTGCTCTATTTAAGAGTTCTATTTTTTGCCTTATTTTAATTTACTAATTATTATTTTACAGAATTTCTTTCCATCTAGATACAGTTGATATTTACCAAAATTCGCAATATAAATTCCATCCTTCACTTTATTGAAGGTGACAATTCATGCAAATTAATATAATTGGAGTGTAACCCATTCCGATTAACCTACAGAACTCGCGAAATCTCCAGCATTATAACGGCGATTAAATTTGCATAGGCATCCCCAAAATCGTTAAATTCAAGTTACGCTCCGAAATACGACGATAAACATCAAAAATCCTTTTTATTTCGCAGTGATTGTTGTAAAGATAAACAAATAGTATCGAGTTTCAATTCAATTAATCCTGTGGAGGCTCTACGTAATGAGCTGTATTCGTTGGTGAATAATCCCCGCTTGTTAATGCCGTTCAATTTAGAATTGACAATCAGTGGACACACGGGGAGAGGTTTGTGTGTAGGTTTATTAAAACTAGTGTCCTCTTCACAACTGCCAAAAACTGTACTGGAATACTATACAGAATAGAGGGCAATAGACCTAGAGTTTTCAGATCAAGTGAAAAAGAAAATTGGATTTGTGTCGTATAAATGGAATAAAAAGAAAATAAGGAAATGGAGGCCAGTAGCAATCACTTCACTGTCAAGAGCACGGCTTTGGTTTGACCTTTAGAATATTTTTTATTAAATGCTGCTAGTTTAACGGTTACCTATTTTATTTAGTATAGAAACGTCTTTTCACTTTGTATATACGTCACCGAAATATTATAAGAACTGTTAGTTGGTAATAAAACTAGTAAAATTGTAAACTATCGAAGTATTGTAACCGGTCTATAATATTAAGAACATCTTAACTAATATTATAAATGTGAATCTGAGTTTGTTTGTTACGCTTTCACGGACTAACTTCTTGACTGATCGTCATGAAATTTTGCATACACATTGTCAAGGCTACAGAAAAAATATGCTGGTTCATACTTGTGTTAATAGAACTATCAAACAAATAACATGAATCTTTGTTTCTTTAATATCTGATTGATTCATAACGTTATTTTATTAGTATAATACAACGTAAAGGAGACCGCCCATATTCGGCTTGAACGTGGACAATCATCCTATAAACAAAGTAAAATACTAAAAGTTTTGTTTTATTATATAATAAATATTGGTTACTATTCAGTCGTAGGAAATTGATGTATAATAAAAATGATTTTTAAAATATTTTCATTTGGTTTAAAACGTGTAACTGAAATGGACAATCCAAATGGCTTCTTTGTGTTGTCTAGTAAAAAACAGAGGGAAAAATCGGAATAAAGCGCTTAAAAAATTCACATTGAGAAATATTAACGAAATCTGAAACTATTTTGATATTTTTTTCATTATTTACTATATTCATATTTTGAATTCGACAATAATAATTAATGTAAAAATTATATGATATTTGATAAAATATAACAAAATTGTAAAGTGTATTGGGTAATTTATTTTCATATTCTAGCAACACTTGACTTTCCGTCATTCGCTTTGCGTTTGTTCGCTCGTATAGTGGGTATTTTGTGGACGTAATTTTGTGTTTGCTATTTTGTGTTTTATTTTATTATTTGACGAACTTGATACTAAACTTCATAGAATAATGCTTTCTACTTAGTACAGGCTACTGAAAATTAATATTGTTATTACAATATAAAATTGTTCACGCCCAGGCCAGGATCCCATACAAGGTGGTCGGTCTCCTTTACGTAATATTATAAACATATTTCAGAAAACAAAAGATTTATAAATTGATTTGCTGACGTTCTTACTATCGTAAGAAAACTCTTACATATACATAAAAACCGAATACGGTATCGCTTTATTTTCTTTATAAAGCCAAAACATAAACCAACTACTTTAAAAAAGCTAAGCGTGAATGAACGCTTATAAATAACATGAATCTGCTAATACCTTCAAAGTGAACAGTACGTTTCAAATTAAAACCCATTATAGATACATCGTATTATTGTTCGATGTGAACGTTTAATCGTAGACTATATATAAAGGGATTGGAAGCGATGTTCAATACAAGCTCTCGAAGACCTTAATTTAGTGCACGTTAGGGGTCGTTTGTTGTAGCAAGCTTTAATCACTAACAAAATGGTTATTCTTAAGCTTTGAAGTAGGGGCTTAAAGCCGCTTCAACGGGATGTTATACGTTTCTGACATGTATTCTACGTTGTTAAATAAGCTGGGTAAATCGTTTCCGGGCAAGCCGCTTAGCAAATGTAACATATCATATAAAATGTAATGGATCTTCGAGATACACAAGTTTTCTGATGTGCACTCCGAATGTGATAGCTATGTATAAGGTCTCCTGTTCGATTCTCAGGTCTGGTAAAATGTAATTGTGTTTTAAATTATGAAATTCTAAGTGGCAGCACAAAGACTTCTTTATTTTAAAACTTATGAGACACCTAAAACCATAACTCCTGGACTTTGACTGCCTCCGTGGCGCAGTGGTAGTGAATGCGACTGCTGTGCTTGAGGTCTCGGGTTCGAATCCTGGGTCGGGCCAACAAAAAGTTATTGGGTTTTTCTTTTAAGAAATCTCAATAGCGGCCCGGAGTTGGCGGTGTTAGACACTCCTGTGCCTCGAAAAGCATGTTAAGCCGTTGCATTGGTCCTACGCCTGATCTCTCTCCGGTCGTGTCGGATTACCGTCCCATCGGATCATGAGAGTTAGAGAACAAAGAGTGCACTTGTGTTTGCGCACACACTTGTGCACTATAATATCGCCTGCGCAGATGGTCAGTCTCCGTTAAGACTGGCTGCCGTGACCGAAATTCGGTCTAGAGGACATTATATTCTGGACAAAATTACTGTTTCCTATTTTGCTATGAATTATTGGCATAACGGCTTATCATAATTTTTTATACACAGTTCTTGTCAGCCTGTCCTTACCTATACATAATATAATGTTCGAAGTTTGAAGACTGCAATACCTCAATTGCACGGATGACGTATTGGTTTATGTGGTCGCCTCGTCATTGCCATTGTGCCGAGTTTTGTGGGTTCCATCCCCACATGGGAAAACATTTTGTTATTCACAAATAGTTGTTCCCTGTCTGGGTGTTTTTTGTGTTCGTTGTTTAAATGTTTATAAAGACTCACGCGACACATAATTTATTCCTAGTGGAGGAGTTGTCGTTTTCAAAGAAAAAATAATGTTCGATATCAGTGTGAGTTATATAACACTCAAAAACACACAGGGAAAAAAAACAAAAAAACGCGTGAATCTATGTATGTATGTATGTTATAACACACCTCATTTTCAATATTATCATAACCAATGTTCTAAAATTAAGCGTAAGAAAAATTGTTACTAACATTATGGACTCTGTCTGAATAAATAAATATATTATTATTATTATTATTAAAATGCAATTAGAACTTACTACTTCAATATCACGAGTAATGCTGTTAAAAAGACGCCATTTGCGAACTTATACAAAAGCTAATACGCTAAATACCTTGTAGGACACTAAGCTTTGGATATAATGAAAATGCTGTCAACGCTTATAGGGTTCGTTACACTCTTGAAGTCAGTCATGAAGGGACTTACAGACAGACTGCAAGAGACTTATCACACGATGTGGTACCTACTAAGGTACCACGTGAAAACATCGTGTCTTTTATACATTTACTAGCTCTTGCGCGCGGCTCCGCCCGCGTGGTACCTACATCAATAAAAAGTAACCTATGTCCTTCCCCAGGTTTTAAACTATATCTATGCCAAATTTCAACTAAATCGGTTGAGTGGTTTAGCCGTAACAGACAGACAGATAGATAGACAGAGTTACTTTCGAATTTATAATATTAGTAAGGATTGGTTCTCGTAAATGCTGTTTTGTGATGAACGCAAACAGTCTTACTAAATCGTATTATAAATTTACTTATAGTTTTTATATTTTGATGTACCTACTAACTTTTTTAACAGCAAATGTATTTTTATTATGACTTGACATGGCGTCATATTTTTTTTGATATGGAATAGATACTATTACCATTTTGGTTTGTTATCCCCTTCTGTTTGAATAGAATGTTTGTGTTTGGAGTAGGTTCACGTCAATAGTGCAAAAGGTGAGATTCGAACTCGTGATCTTTCGATCGCAAGTCTCGAGTGTTTTATACATTGATCTACCGCCGCTTAAAGATGTAAAAATCGAATTTTAATTTTAAATCGATAATCGATGTTCGAATTTTAACTCGATAATCGCCTATCGACATTTCAAACACGCATGACGAACATGCTACCTGCCAAGTGTGCCCGCTGACATCTTTCGGTGAATCTACTCGCGCATAATATAATCTTTCCTAAGCAAATGTCTAACTAACATATGAAACATCAAGCGCAACTGGTTGTATGCAAACAGCTACGTAATCTCTTAAAGTCTGTATAAACTATTTAATCTTAGTTATTATTCTCTGAAGATTTCTCGTTATTAGATGCTGTATTATTCTAGTTGTACTTTATAAACTTAATAAGCTTTTAAAACTTTATGAGCAAGTTTTATTATAACGGGTTAAGAATGCTGATTTGTTTTTATATTGTAATACTAATGTGCATTTATTTCTATTAACATTTTCTTTGTTACTTCTACATGAAGTGCAAATAGACGATCGAAGATGGTGCGGCCAAACCAACGCACGGTGCGGTGCTACGGTGCGCTCTTCACACCACTGCACCACGGATCCTCATATATTTTCGATACCGCACCAAGTTCGATGTCAAACCACCGTACCGGTATCGATAATAATAATGTTTGATGCACTGTGTGCTACACGATCGAATAGGATAGGGTACTGCGTGTGTTGTTCGGCCGCACCATGTTCGATCGTCTATTTGCACTTTAAGATGCATGTTTACCAAGGTTGTAAAAATTCATATGAACTAATTGGTGAAAAGCTGTTAACCTATGGTTACAAGGTCATCATACGCCAATCATTCAAGGCAATAGCATAAAGGCCAAAGATCACATGGGAAATCCTACTGATATGCCTTGTTTGCCTTTTAAATTACTTCATCGCCTTTTCCTGGATATAAGTCATCGTTATAATAAAATTTATCAAACTTGGTTGAGCTATTTACCCATAAAAACACAAACAGATAGATCTTTTCGCATTGCTGTAAAATATCAATTCTCGTACATTTTGGCGTTCCCTAGCAATATTCTCATAATTTCTTTGCTTGCCGACTAACGACTAAAATATTCTAATTAGTTTATAATGACAGTTTTTGTTCAGCCGAATCTAGACCCGCAGTTTGATTCAAATTTGAACAACTGACTCGTTTCCTAATCATTCTAGGAGTAACACATCATTTTCAATTCTGTAAAAGCTCACTTTATCCTTTCTGTAAAAGAGGTTTGCTTGCGCACTAATGACTATTTCTCTCTACTACGCCTTGATAAGCCGCAACAAAGCCCGCGCTCAGTAGACCGTAAGGAAAGTAATTGAAGATCATACGTGATTGGAATGCCTCCCGATCAGGATCACTTTTAAGGAAACCTTATGAGTTTGCTTACGGAAAGTTCTGCCTTTGAAAAATTTTATACGGTGTCTGAAGTATGCAAATAATTGGCAATTTGTTTGTTTCGAATTTAGCTAAACAATTGATTGCATAAATCAGTAATTCCTTTGATTATTCAGACACGTTTGCTGTAATTATTTATTTGAATTTCTATATTTAAAAGAAGTCATTATTCATATCATTATATTTAATAATGGTTAAATAATAAAATATAATGATTAAATAATTAAATATATTTAACAAAATAATAGCCGTCATCGGTAACAGTCTTCACAACGCGTGCCGTGTCTAAAAGCACTGCTTCTGCATCAAACCCTTGATCAAAGCAACTAAATCGGCTTTGACAGTAATGACTAATTTGCAAAATGATTGCGGTGTATAATAATTATTAGATTCATTATAATTGCAGTGTTTATATCCCATGGCAGGAGATCACGACTCGGGTTCGATATCTAAATCGAAAAATGTGTTATTGAGTTTGTTTGTAAGGAGTTTTCAACAACTTCATGGAATCTAGCTATATGCCTCGTGATAGGCACTGGCTCACCACCTATATCATGGCACTTAAAATCATATCTGGCGAAATTTCGAAATCATATGTCTCGGCCTGCCTCTTTAAACATATACAGGCGTGAGTCCATTTATGTTTGTAAGACACACTTTTGTGATGTTTGGGGTTACATTTAGGAAAATTAATAACGATTAAAATTAATCTACTTTATAAAATAGTTTTATTTTAATGTATACCATTCGCGTAAATATACGACAGTATTGTGTAAATTTATAAGAGACAACATACATAAATTCAACTCTGCCTTAATTTTATATACTCATTATGAATACAAAGGTGATGTTAAATGCAATTTCTATCGTTAAAATGGAACACTTTCAAATGTTATTACAAGAAATTTCTTTTTCCATATATAGTGCGCTTAGTTATCTGTGAAACACAGCGCTAGCTAACCGTGAAAAATGTTTTATTCTCCTATGTTGTAAACACGTGCGCGAGGAGAATAATGAAAATAATAAGAAATAATTTTTTGATTCAATTAGATTTTTCATCCCACGTGGACACTAGTTAGCAGCAGTAACTATAAGTTTCAAAGCTGGTTTTCAAATCAGTTGTTTGAATTATTAACTTGGCTTCTCAGGATGTTACTGAGAATTTCCTCTCAGAAGTCAAAGTCAAAAAACATTCTGAAATCGATGATACTAGTGTTTTGGGCTTAGTAGATCTCATGGTAATTACTGGTGGAAAATTCGATGGTAAACCGAATCGGGTGACAAGAAAGATCATTAAGTACCAGTATACCTGTATATAATAAGCACAAGATGACATGTAGAACAACTTATTTAAAGGATTTATATTTCTTTCAAAATATAGCCGACATGGTTTTGCCTGCGGCTTTGTTCGCGTTAATGTAGATTTTATCAATATATTCCTATACGTCAGAAAGATCATATAATATACATATACATGATCATATGTCCCTTTCTCTACCACTAACGACGTGTATGCGAATTTCAAGTTGAAAGCGTAACAAAGAAACAAACTGACATTCGCATTTATAATATTCGTTTAGATATAGTGTGTTCTCATGAATATTACTTACATATCAAAGACAGGAGAAAATGTTGATTAGCATGTTGCCTGTTGCACAAGAATTATTACTTATGTGGCTTCAGTTAAGCGATAATTAAAAGACCGTAAACTAGTTAATCATAATTATACGGTATACCTACGAATACGTTATGTAATGTGATGTAAGATTGACTTGTTGGCTTACTGGTATATGTCTGAACTTCCGAGTTACTGTCGAATATAGGAGTTCGATGGGCTTCTGTCAAGGTAGTTCTGAATGACAACACAGGCTGGGTCTGTGAAGCTCACAGACCCAGCCCAGCTATAGTGGTATCTTCGTGTCAAGCTGGAATCTTGTTCAAACCAAGGCAGTCTGGTTGGGGCAATATTTCTACTTTATTGTAGATTGCAGCTTTGTGTTAAGCTAGTAACATTTCCATGCTCCTTAAGGCGCTTCTGTCCTGGTAGCACAGGATCAATAATCTACGTTCCTTTTAGCAGTAGTTGGAAACCATTCTAAGCTTAAGAAGTATCTATAACATGCACATTACCATTACCGAATCCATATCAGGAATCGCTGGGCTACCAGCGAAAAATAAAAAAATAGTGCTCAGCACATTACTTAAGAAATCCAGAAAACCCATTTACCAAAAAAGGGTTCAACACAAGATAAGCAATCTTGTCTAGTTGGATTGCTTCAGTAAAACCGAGGCTTATGTAAGATTCCTAATGTGAACTTTGTCTTTTAAAACTTGTACCTTTCATTATTATGTATAATATTAATACCTGATATCTGTATTAACTGCTTAAGTATATTCACAAGAAAGTTTTCTCATGTCGTCGGTATTCTTGTAAAATCCTGCTAATGCTCGCTTCGAACAATCCCTGCTTAGTTGAAAACTTTGAAATACCTTATTTTTCGTCTCCTAAGTTTGCGACGTGAAGTTGTAATATATATATACTCGCGTAGACTTGCTTCTTGTGTTACTGAAAAATGAAATTACTATTTGAAAATTGTACGATTCAAATTCAAAATCACAATAATCGAATATTCGAATCACGATTAAATTGAACGCTTGCTGCACCACGATTCAGGTCAATATTCGAATATACGTTCGAATATACTTTGCATTCGAACACTGATTAATTTTATTTTAAAGCATATATTATTATGTATCTTTTGAACATTCATATCATCAAAAAAATAATTTGTGTAATCGATAATCGCACATCACTATAACAAGCAGTGCATATTTGTATGTAATGTAATCGATAATATAATTTACCGGCGTTTGTCACACAATCACGTCTAAACAGCATAAAAGATTTGGATACAATTTCGCAGCCCAGTAGACTATGACCTTTTTATCTATTTTATGTTTATCCATTTATGTAAACTTTACACAATAACAGGATGACTGGAATTCATGAAAATGTATTATTTTTTGTTATTCCTTGTTCTATTATAAAGCCTTAATGAAATTTTATTGTGGACTAAATGTGCCTGCGGTTTCACTCGCGTTTATGGTTACTGCGCTGCCCCCGTGGGTCGTAGCGTGATGTTATATAGCCTTCCTCATAAATAGGCTATCCAACACTAATATAATAATTATTCAATTCGAACCAGTAGTTCATGAGATTAGCGCGTTCTACCAAACAAACAAACTCTTCAGCTTTATAATATTAGTATAGATTTGCAATAATTTGACTGCACGTATGGCGTAGTGGTTTAGTAGTCGCCTCGCCACTGCCGCCACGCCACGTATTGTAAGTTCAATCCGATCGATAAAAAAAAAAGAATAATTACCTATACATTGGAATTTGGGAGGAATGCCTATTTAGAAAAAAAGCGCTACAATGTTGCTTATTAAATGTGAAACTAACTCTGTTTATTACTAAATGTTGGTTAAACCGCTGAACCTTAATGTTACATCGTATAAACATGGAAATCTGTGAAAGACACATGTCTTTGAAAAAAAATCGACCAACCTCGAAGCTGGTATTGTAAGCCGTTAGCCATTTTATATTCCGTTGTTTATAGAAACTGTCGCATGGTCAGGTCAAGTATTCACGCGCATCCCCATTGCGCTCAATTGATATGGCTTTCATTGGAAACTTGACGTGGCGTATAATAGGCAAATTTCGTTGAAATAGGTCACACAACTTGACACCGGTATTCAAGCGGAACGAGTCCGGGAAATTGAGTTATTACATCAGAAATGTTTGTCAAAGAAAGTTAAAGGACGTTTGCATAAATGAGAATGAGACTGTCTTGCTTTTACGTAAAAGGTTTCTATTTGAAAATTACTGCTTTGTTTTCTTCTTTGGCTTAATGTGAACGATAATATAATTATAGCTCGTGTAGATCAACAACGAAATAAATATTCTTTTGTATATATTATAATACTCTACCTCCAGTTAAAGACGTGAAATTTGAGGTTATCTACATAACTATTTAATAATATAATATACTGTTAGTTATATGTGATAATTAGTATTTGTGTGATGACAGCATATTGCATTTTTAGAGGTCATTGGCCTGCGTCTTCACACGCCTAAATCACACATACCGTGGTAAAAGGTATTTTATGTGTTAATCTACGACATGCTGTATCGTTGTCCTAAGATTCTTGTAAAACGTGACTAAGTAATAAACATCTACACGACCAAACATCTCTACAATCTTTCACATTCATAATAATAGAATTCCATAGATTACGAGTAGCGTAGCTTAGTTACTAGTACATGTAGACAAGACTTTTTGGTTTCATCTTTCATAATTTTGATCCAAAGAAGCTTTCATTTACCTACATTTCCATAAAAGGTGGCAGTACAATATTATTAATTACCCACAGCAATATTTTAATTATTTTCCTACTCAATCATTTTATTAGCATAAACTTGAGTAGTAAAAATAGCCTTGCTGATGTCAACTTGAATGTGCGGGCTCGACCAGAATATCGACTTAAAGTACAGTAACCGTACTGTTGCATCTAGTTCGGTTGAGTGCCGTTTCTTTGGAATTGCTTCTGTAATCTATATATTAATACGTGAAGCGAAAACTTTGGATCCCTTTTTACGAAAATTACGCGGACGGAGGAGTATGAAATTTCGCACACTTATAGTTTATACAGAGAAGAAGTGACGAATGCTAATATTTATATAAACTATGTATAATAAATACATTAAGTTAATGAAAAAACACTACACGCACACAACCATGCATTAACACACGCAGTCGAAGCGAGTAACTATGGTTACATATATCAATATACGAGTATAATGACATGACATAATATATATCAGTTGGTCGAGTTTCGAGCACTAGGCGATCGCTAGTACATAGAAAATACAGCAACGTTCATAAGCGGCTATTACCGCTTACAATCAGTTGAGCCGCTTGCCTTTTTAATATCAAAAGCGATAAAAATATTTACTCCCACTACATATTTCAGATCCCAATCCTTGGATTAAGATCTGAGAAATATCTTATTTTTAAATGTTGCTTTACTATTCTTGAATAGAGATCAAGGTAACCTTTCGCTAACTCTAGCTATGCAAAGAAAATATTATTAAGTGAACAGATTATTTAAAATACTTTTGCGTTTTTTTGGTATTTTCCGTTATAATTTATAGTATAATTTGCATAAAAAATCTTTAACGTTTTCTTTCCTTGCTTAATATAGTTTTAATATCTCGTCTAAAAGACGTTGAATGAAAGCAACAATCGTTTTATGAATGTCTGGTCTTTAATTTTCTTTTTTATCATCGTGACCCTTTCAAGTGAAAAGGATGAATGGCTCACAGAATAACGGTGGACGTAAAAAAATCTTTAATTGTGGTTTCCTCATTAATTCCGGCCTTTGAGGCGCCCGCCCGTTATTGCTAAGATAATTGATACCGCGCAAGATGTTTTAGCAAAAGTTCGAATTTCACGATAAATAATGATTTAATGAAGGTACGCTACCAAATCACCGGGCCTTTAGGCAATTGTTTGCTTTAAATCCGGCATTGGTTTACATTTAGGCGGGTAGATATAAAATGTCAAAGGTTTTTATTGTAATAAACATTCTGAATTCCATTTCGGAAATTGGATATCAATTGTAAACGAACTGAATTCGTTAGTGTTTGCGGGCGGATATGAACATTATATTAAAAACATTTTATGTCCTTTTTGAGGTGATTATGTATTTTGTCCTTAGCTACCTACTGCTTTAAGACGTTTTTACTCCAAGTAACCGCAAAATATAAATTAAGTTTTTTTGATAGTTTTAATCGATAGCTACACCTCGGGAATTGTAAATGGCAACTGACTCATGATTCATTAATTTCAAGACACATAGATTCGTGCATTATATTCTCATATTGCCACTTATTACTGGAGCCAAAGGGGTATTACACCCACACCTCGTCGGCTTTCATTTTAATACCACGTAATGAGGGGCGTGCCTCTAGACGTCTTATGGCGGAGGCACATTTACAATCCTTGCTACTATACAGTATTTTCTAATAGACAAATCACTTTACCCGGGTATGAGTCTGGAACTTCAAGAACGATGGCAAATCTCTCGGGAACAGTTACTTATGAAATATGATTGAATAAAACATCTGAATAACCACACGCTTTCGAGACGTCAGGTGTGATGTTATGCGCTATAAAGATATACTTGTTCAATATAACTTTTATGTGTTTGGAAGGTGTGAAAAGTCATCACGTTGAAAGTTGCAAAGCAGGTAGCAATCACAAAATGTGTTGTTTTATGTGACACATAAGACAGGGTAGTACTACCAGTAAACTTGTTTTATAGCTCACATAAAATGGATGCATGGAAATATTCCCTGTGACAAAAACTACCGAGTTTGAAGCTTATTTCAACGTTTATTTGATGGTCTGTTCTGTAATAAAAGACGAATTTCCTCAAAGGGCTTTTCAACAAATCCGCGCGAATCCAATATAGATTAGTGGCCCCTTCATCAAATCTCCTCCTAATGGGCTGGCAATAGGGTGCTATCTTCTAATTTAGGGCACCTTGTGTGTAAAAAAGATAATGACTTCTAAAACAACTTCGAGAATGAAACTTTATGAGAATGTTGTTGAAGCATCAATTAAGTCTTCGCTCTTACCGTTTTTGTGTGGTTCGTAGTTGAACTGTTGAAATTAAACTATGAATTGGTTTTTCTTTAGCCTTTTGTAATGTTCCACTGCAAAAGCCTCGCCCTTGGACATCCAAGTCATACCATCCCCCGTTTAGGTCTGCCCCGTCGCTGTCTACTGTCTTTTGGCACCCAATTGGTCACAAGTTGTGCCCACCTCACGTCACCCACATGTCCGCCACGTGCATCCAGAAGTGCATGCGGCAGATGTGTCCGGTCCAGTCCCACTTGTTACAAGTAGTTATAGGATTGAAAAAACACCGTAATGAAATCAGTCTATCGGCCAAAGCAGTCGTTATTGAAAGTAAGCGATTTCACTAATTATTAGGATGTCGATGCAGCAACCAAACGCTTAACTCTGCGTCCGCCTTTCTGTTACAACACGACCAATCGTAGCTATAACCGTATGTGTATACATGTGGTCGTTCTTCGAGTTGGTCCAAAAATAACTTTAAAACCAATTGCTTTGTGCTCGCACCCGTAGCAATTAGGCGGTTGCTGATGTTAAAACCAGCGTACGCATATATATAAGTATACGCAACAGACACAATGTTCGTATGCGTAAATAAAAAAAGGGAATTGCTTATGGTTTACTAACGATTTAATTTTGATCGTGCCTGTTGATCACCCCCGCAGTATGCATCGTCAACACGTTTGACTATAATAATGATACATTAATATTAACGTATTTAGTAAAATACGTTGATGGATGTATAAGGAAATTCCCTGAGAATTGCTACAGAGGCATGATATTCGTGTGAGAAGTTTCATATTTGTATCGTTTGTGCTGTTGCTAATGACTCGCTTGGGTTATGTAAAATACGACAAGCAGTGCGTCTGTAACAGAGGGCTTAAGAATATGTTTAGTCGGCATGCACCATGTAATAATTTTAGGTACGACTTAGTGAAAGGATTACTTTGCCTGTTGCACTATACGCAGTAATTTATGTCCCTTTTCATTCGCACGTCACGTTGTTAGCCTTTCATCAAGAAAACAGAAAAGCTTATAAGTAAGCATACTAATAAAACTGGAAAATAATTTTACAAGAACTTTTATTCTTGTTTAAAAGTATTTAATTTTGTAACGGTGGCGACCCGCGTAAAATTCTTCATTCTTCTTTTGAGTAATAGACCGTTTTTATTCATGAAAGTGCAGTCATAGAAAATTAAGAAAAGACGATCTAAGATATTGATATCTCGCATGATATTAAAGTTAAAATCTTCGACACAAAATACAGCTGATGAATTTATTTGAAAACGCCTCCAAAGTAAATGAAGCCGTCAGACTAAATATTTTTTTATATTGAAATCTAAATAAAGATTGCTTGATACATTTCTGATAGCATTTTCTAAAATAAATTATCAAAACCTTTAAATATTTTGTTCATACTTTGACAACTTCGAATGAGAAAGTTC
This sequence comes from Catocala sponsa, assembly GCA_963564715.1. Lineage (NCBI taxonomy): Eukaryota > Metazoa > Arthropoda > Insecta > Lepidoptera > Erebidae > Catocala > Catocala sponsa. The sequence goes on from OY751337.1 coordinate 8,820,511, forward strand.
ATTTGAATTGTAAGGTTGACAGCTGTCAGGTATATTGTTTAAATTTGGAACGGTCATACCTTATTGCCTAAAAATAATTTGAATAATGATTTTTTTTTCAAGAACCCTTTATTTATTACTATTTTGTTCATTGTTGTTTCTTTCTCTTACAGGTCCACAATGAGGCCAACACTAACTCTTCTCTACATCTGCTTCTATGCTCTTCTATCTCCTCTGCAATGTGGCACGTCCTCCAGTGCCGCTGATGACAGAAGATGGCTGGTGTCACTGGTAGACCTCGTAGAGTTGGACTACGTAGATCATTGCGAACAGAGAGCAAACGCTGCTTGGAATGAAATGATTGGGAATGCCAAAGGATTGTCTTCGAAGGTTAGTATTATAATCACTTCATAATTATTCGGTACCTATATACTATTTGATACACAGTACTTTTAAAAACTTTATTGGTTTAGTGTTGTTAACATCATTGGTGACATTATTTCTCATGAGTTTGCTTTTAAATCCCGGTTATGAAATACGGTATTGGTATCTTCTGGCATTGTAGCAGCATGAGGTCTGGTATTATCAATTTGTAAATTCAACATCTTAATAGATCCTGTGAAACATTATACAACGATATTGTCATGAACTAACCTAATAAATAAAAGGCAGATTAATAGGGTAACCTAAACTGTCATGAAAATAAGCTAAGTTTCATTGGACCGTACGTATAGTTAGGTTGTATAAATTTAATTTACCTCCGTGGCGTAGCGGTAGTGAATGCGACTGCTGTGCGTGAGGTCTCGGGTTCGAATCCCGAGTCGGGCCAACAAAAAGGTATTAGGTTTTTCTGTTAAGAAATCTCAATAGTAGCCCGGAGTTAGGAAGTTGGCGGTGTTAGACACCCCATTGCCTCGGAAAGCACGTACCGTCCCATCGGATCATGAGAGTTAGGGAACAGAGAGTGCACTTGTGTTTGCGCACACACTTGTGCACTATAACAGCTCCTGCGCAGATGGCTAGTCTCCATTAAGACTGACCGCCGTGGCCGAAATTCGGTCTGGAGGACATTATAAATTTGATGTTCAACGCGATGATATTTTGGCAAAATAGTAATTTATACATATAATTTTAACTAATTGAATTTTTGTTTGTACCCTACAGTTGGAGCGAGACAAATCCTTCGGCATGTTCGTTTGTCAACAAACGACGGACATAAAGAGCGCCCTCACTGCGCATGCGTTGGCGGCAGACGACAATGTTCTCAGGCGCAAAGTGAAGCTTCTATTGCAGCCTGGTGATACGTTGCTACAGACAGAGCAATGGATAAGGGTAACATTATATTATTTACTTGTATAACTACTAGATTTTGACCGCGGTTTCGCTTGTGTTAGTGTAGATTTTGCTAATAATTTTCTACACTCAGGAACAAAACGTTTTTCTGGATGAAAGATCCGTATGACCTTTTCTGTACAACTGCCAACGTTTATGCAATATTTCATGACGATCGGTCAAGTAGTTAAGGCGGATAAGCGTAACAAACAAACAAACTCACATTCGCATTTATAGTATTAATTATTAAAGATCCCACTGGGTCGAAGTGTCGCTGGTCTGTACTGATTGGCCCCCCACACACAAGACACAAGATATAGTATTAGTTAGGATTATTTTTATATTTCGTGATATTGAGTAAGATTGTATGAATATGTAGTGAATGTAAGATTTTTCGTTTGAGACTCGTATTATGTTTATAATCCCCTGGCGTACAATCAGCGACACAAGTAGCTTAACATTGAATAAATTTCTAAAATAATTTATGAAATTAATTATTCTGTTGTTAGCATTTGTTATTAAATGCCTAACCTTTTAAGTAATACTACTGTATAATATAAATATAATTATTTCGTATGATAGCATAATTCAAAATATTTACAGAATATAATAGCTCCCCTCTGGTAATTCCATCTTAATGTAGGTATCAAACTTATTACATAAAATATCTAGTAAAAAAGATAAACAAGTAAAAGTAACTTTTCAAAATAATAACTTATTTTGTATATCCAAATTTTACATTTATTGCTATATACCTACTATCTTGGGTTTATTAATAAAGAAACTACAATACTTCTTTGGGTGGACACAACAGGGCAGTTTCTTATAGCTTAGCTTTGCTACGACATTATAAACTATTCCTTTTGAATAAAGGTATGCATAACTAAAATTTTTGGCTATGGCGCTCTTTGGGGGTGGGCTATGTCCAGCAGTGGACTGTTATAGCCTGATGATGATGATGATGATAACTAAAATTTTTAAGTCAATATACCAATAATGTTGTATTACAGACGTTTTTATTGCTTTTATTTAATAGCATCTATTAACACATTACAAACTTAATTGTGTAATAGTTAGATATCCAGTATCATACAAAGGCTTTTAAAAGTTTAGCCTTTAATTAACAAAGTTACGATGGTTTTTAGCTAAACGCACACCAAATCACGTTGCGTGTAACGACGACATTCGATATAATGTTACCATCTATTGTAGACTGTATTATTGTAATCTTTGCCTTATGACAGTATTGTCTGTAAAAAAAACTAATTACACATTAGATATTGCAAATTAACTTGTATGAAATGTAATCACTATTAATGACAAGATTCATCAACGCGATACACAATGTTATAAACTTATTACATAACATTTTACATGATTGAAGTTTTTTTTTGAAGTGAAAGCTTCTATAGGCGCGTTAAGCACTTCTTGGATGAACAAATATCATAGAACTCATCGTCATCGTCACGCTTCCACGTTTTCCATTTATGAATTATTTTAGAATATTAACAATATTTCAGAAATGGTGCGTCCTTCCCAAAAAATAACGAAATTTTGACCTCCTTAATAACCTGTAAGGGAGTATCAGGAAGTGGCATCCGAACGGCAACTTTTTTTTTTACGTGGAACTCGCGTCACCGTCACCAAACGCTTTCCATTTTTAAATTATTTTTGGTTTATAAATAAATGTTTATGATCAAGGAGTAAAGTTTTCACTTCTATCGACAGTCCCCAAAGACTGCCCCAATTTCTTTTTAAATTATATTATATTAATGGTTTGACGCGTCTGCGCTAATGGTGGGATGATATTTGCCTTTTGTTTATGATGCAATATTCTTGCGAAAATTAAATTTTCTTTCTTATACTTTTTTACCCTATAAAAAATTAAAAAATTTGTTTATTGCCAAAAAATATTAACAATGTCAAACACAATATCCTGTGGCCCCACATTAGGCAAGCCTGTCCTGTGGGTACCAAACCATATATAAACCATATATCTAAAAATGGGTTATGTCAGGACCTGAGTGTTTTTTGGGCTCAGTACTTCATTATTTGATAAGTTGTGAGTATGGACATTGAAATTTGAATTACCAACAAGTAGGCACAAGGTGTCGAATCCATTCTTATTTCGTAAACAGGATACGACAACAGATCATTATTTTGTATGAGGTTGCGAAAACAAAGGATTATTCGGCTAATAATAATTGCCAACATCACAAACGTCGTGATCATTTTAGTACCATCGTTGAACTTCGCAGATCATGATTGTTTTTGCGCACCCACTTATGCAGTATAATATCTCCTGCACAGAATATGTCCTGTCTCCGTTAAGATTAGCCGCAGTGACCGAAATTCGGCCTGGAGGACATTATTATTAAATGAAACAAAGTCACAAACACTCCAAGGTTATTTTAAAATAAGAATGTTGTGTACCATTTTTTATTTCTAAAGCTGAATTAAGGTAGATAGTACACAATACACACGTGTGTGTTATGACCCATTTCAGTGGTATGATCTCTTAGTAGCATTACGGTAGGGTGGCTCTTATTACATCCGGTTTCCTTGCAAATGTTTTTTATCCCAGAGCCTGTGAAAAACACAACTGAGTAAAAGCGACTCTGAACATATTGTTTAGGTTTATTTTGAAAAGTTATTTATTCTATTGTGTTTTCGTGTTGGATAGTCCGCGCTTTAAAGCACCATGTTTGGTGGCATATAAAATTCGTGATAAATTGAGTGAAAATTGTTACATTAGAATTATAATTTAAATATTCATTTATTTTGATGTGACATTCAGGATTTTATTGCGAATTACGCTATACTTTGATTCTATGACTGTTGATTATATTTAATATTATGCATTATGCCTATATTATGCCATTAATCCGTTAAAGACTTGCTGGAAAAAAAAACAATAGCGAGTCAAGCTTGCCTTTGTTCACAAATTATAAAACAACAGCATAAAAAAATCAAGAAATCTTTAAGACAATGATTAGATGCTTTCACAAAGAAAAACTAGTATCGCAAATAAAAAAATTATCCACTATTTCATGTGATTCTAACGACACGGTACACTCGGCCACACTTTAGATAATAAATTCATTTAGTTATTTTTATTACGATAGATAGCTGAAGTAATTGGACATAAATCTTTGGCTTTATTTATGACGTCCGAGGAAGTCTTATCCATAAAATATATTGCTCACCGCAGTTACCTGGTGTTGTACGCTTCGCTATAAGGAAACTTCCGTCGCAAAATAAACTTTATTGTTCTTATTACGTACGCCGGTAAATATGCATACGTGTTGTATACATACTTACGTGCGAACGCTTGGGTGTGGCTGCAAGAATATTTAGCTTTATCTTTAAAGATTCACTGTTTCAAAGGCGTAGTTACAAGGATAGCGTAATGATTTAATTAATCGTCCCAATATAACGCAATGATGCGACCACATAAAAATACAATAATTGAGATTATAATTTTTGACTGCTTAAGTCATTTTAAAACTAAAAGACATGTCTTTGTACTAGGTCAAACCGTGTTTCTGCAACTTCAAGTCTACTAATATCACTGAAATGCGTTTTGATTATTCGAATTGACAAGCTTTATTACAGAGCCTTCAGTTTTTTTAATATGAAGCAATTGAAAATCTCGCTGTTATCCATTTATGTCATTGATTGTACGTCTTAGGTCCGTCTATGAGCCTCAGCCCATGTGCTTTGTCTTAACATTCCAACGTTGTCCATATGGGAATTTAATTTAATTGTTCCCTACATATACAATACGTTGTGATTGTCATAATAGCTTTCTTTTACATATACATATATGTCTAGTTGTTCTATCGTTTAAACTAATTTTATATTTAGGGTGAAAGCGTATCCATTTATCATATATCTCTATACAGATTATGGAATTTATGTTATAACTAGCTGTGTCCGCGGCTTCGCATGCATGAAAATCGATTTACAGTGTCCTTTCTTTACCCCTGACTACGTGCATGCAAAGTCACACGATGATCGCTTGAAGAAACTCACATTTTTAATGTTAGTAAGAAGTTTAGAAAAGAAATTAGCTGTGCCCGCGGCTTCAATTCTTAGCGCTTCCTTTCATCTCATTCTAAAACGACTGTTACAACTCTTTGCAGCATACTGACTTTCGGTAGCTAAGTGTACTCGCGATAATTTTTACACGATTGCCCAAAAAAGGAGTGTAATGTTTTAGGGTTCATGTATGTATGTAATTAATTATTTATGTATGTGAGTTCTTTTATTCCACCCTAACCTTTAAATGCCTGAACAGATTTGGATGTGTGGTATTATTAGTATCCTTATATCATCCCGAGTGACACAGGCTTTTTGTTTTGTCTGTTCAGTTCTTAGACAAACTTGTCTACAAATTGTTTGAATATAACAATCTCGTTAACAGCTATTTATTTTCCAGCTCGTTACGTTTGGCGACAACGCTTTGAATAAGATCAGATTTGCTACCAACTACGACTGTGGAACCAACACTAATTGCACATTGAGAGGTGAGTTGCGTATTTTACTTGATACTCTAGTTATTAATCGGGTTAAAGTGTTTAGATTTAAGGGATTGCACTATCAAAGATTTGATGTTGACGATAATAGTGATAATCTGAACTGAAACCTTTATATAGTACTAGTTTTCACTCGTGGCTTCGCTCGCGTAAATGTAGGTTAGGTTAGGTTTGCAATAGTATTTTTTTCTGGATGAAAGGTACCCTATGTCCTATTCTGTACCCCTGACAACGTGTATGCAAAATTTTATGTTGATCGGTTGAGTAATTAAGTCCTGAAAGCGTAACAAACAAACAAACTCATTTTCGCATTTATAATATTAGTTAGGAAGTTAGGATGGCCATGCTTGGATATCTTGACAGAGGTAATCAAGAGTAGTTATATATAGGTACACAGTTGTACATACATATTATACATGTATATTTGAACTATATACCCGTGGTAGACATAGGTGTACGTCGGTATGCTATGTTTTATTATAATAAAGGATGCATAATAATAGTGAACTTGTTATTGTCTACCTCTCCAGTACTACTAGATACTTCTACAAGTTACTATTGAGCATAGCCTAAATAAAATCTCGATAGCATTTGACCTAGCATTGACATCTGAGCTTTCCCGATAGTAAAGGAAGTTTACCTTGAAACCAACTAGACTGCCAATTTTGTTTAGAACACTATGAAGATGAGCGGTTTTTTATTTATATGACTTAGTCCAAACTCAGCAATGATACTTAAAACTTTTTAAAAGATAAACCTAATACCATTGTCTAACTTGGCGTCCCGAGTTTGACAGTTAGTAGCACAAACTTCCATCGCTAGCTCGAAAAACTCGCAATACAAAGAACAAAAAAGATAATCTAAATTAGAAATATCAACAGTACTAATAAAATTAACGTTGTTTGATTAAAAAAAGGGAAACCATCTGTTGAGATAACAAAAAAATGGATGTTCAATCTAAAGATAAATTAGGACGGGGAAGGGCGGATGTCAAAAGACAAATCGGAACAAGACCACTGTCCTGACGAAATAAAATTCTCAAGTCATTATGAATTTCATAAAGTAAGAATAAAGTTTTAATAACTCGACGTCCACGGCGAACGTTCGTAAAAAGTTAATATCTCGTTTATTGTAAGGGTACTTTGTTTTTATTTTAGCATGTAAGTACATGAAATAGAATTACCGTCGTTTAGTTCTAAATTGGTTAGGCAGGACTTAAGGGTGGGCTATTATCTCTGATTACTAGTAAATTTGGTTGCTTAGTCACACCTATATTACCAAACAGGTAGGCAAAAATTTATACACCTAAATTTAGTTAGTTATGCTGTAAAGGCCTTAGAGAAGAGGGCCTATTGCCGTCTACCGGTCATAGATCCAGATTCCGTGTTGTTTCAGCAAATTTTTTGACAGAAAAACCAGATTTTGCCTCATCCGGAAATCAAACTTGAGACCTCATGTACAGCAGTCGCATTCACTACGAGTGCGCCATCGAGGCATTACTAGTATTCCTATATATTTTACATCTAAGCTAAATCTGGGTTTTGGATTGGATGGGCTTCTCTATGACTATGACTTCAAAGAAGGCCAAATTATACAATGATAGTGAATGTGTTGGATGTGTATAAGTATATATAGAGCCCTACTTGTGAAATTAGGTATCTATACATATATCCATAATATAATATAATAATATTTTACCACATACACACAACACCATCTAGCCCAAACTAAACAGAGTTTGTATTATGGGTATTAGACAATGGATAAACTTTTTTTTTTGTAAATACGTACATATTATACATAGAAACACCCAGACCAAGACAAACATCCATGTTCATGCACACAAATATTAGACTTGTGCGGGAATCGAACCCGCGACCTCAGGCGTGGCAGTCGGTTACATTAACCACTACGCCATCGAGGCCGACTATATTAATACTTATTATATTAATATTATGGGTATATGTAGAGCAGCGATAGCTCAGTGAAGAGACCAACAGACTGTAATGCAGAGGGTCTCGGGTTCGAACGTCGCGCACCTCTGACTTTCGGAAGTTATATGACTTTTCGAAATTATGTGCGTATTGATTGACAATTATCGCCTGCTCCGTGCCTCCGAAAGCACGTTAAGCCGTTGGTCCCGGCTACCATGAACATCTATGGCAGTCGTTACTGGGAGAGTGTCGATACAAAAGATCCCACTGGGTCGAAGAGTCACCGGTCTGCATTGACTGGCCCCCACATAAGATAAGATGAATGGGTATATGTATAGGTCACTGTTTTAATATCTTGTGACGATGAATATATCTTATGCGAGAATAAATTTTTTTAAACCTTATTTGTCCTACTACTTCAGTAGTAAAAATGTGCCCAATTACTTCATAGTAGTCAGGGACTTTCCTTCACAAAAAGGCGAAAAATTCTTTACAAATATCTTATTTTTATAAAAAGAATCAGACGTTATATTCTAATACGCTTGCATGAAATTACGATGGTTTAAGGATGATTCCTAAGTTGCAGTTCGCTAACTTGACTACTCCATGAGACAAATAAAAAAATAAAAGCTCTAAAATTTATCTTATTTTATAACGAGATGCACCGCCATATTACTGAGTGTTAAAGGAGATGCATATTAAAACAATATTTAAACTGTAAACTTTCTGTTTGGTTTCATTATAGCCGATTGTGGGATCTCGGCTTCGATTTTCGAGACGGTTAAGTGTTATTGGGCTTTTCTGTTAGAAAATTGTCAGTAGCACTACGTAGTTTAGGAAATGTGTTTAGTAAACAGCAATAGGCCCGCTTCCTTAATAAAGTACAATGTGAGATATAATAGGGTGTAGATTAAGAAATGTATTGATTTGAACGTTGCAGGGAGGACTGTTTAAAAGTAGCTTAAACAGCTGGAAGTCTTAAAAAAAGGTTAACTAAAAGAGTGTTCTTTTTTAAATCATTATTCAGTTAGTTTATAATAGTACATTATAGAAACCTCCTCGCAAAGCTACACAGCTTATTGCCGAGATACGCGGCGTTATTGTATCGTTATCTTAATAAAAAAGAGCCTAACTCAAAATTTGGAAATTAGGCAATTTGAACTTTAACTTACACACTATTAGAATTCAAATTGCCTAGCTTCCAAATTTCGAGTTAAGTTTCTGTTTTATCAAGAGTGGGATATAATTATGTATTTTAAATCTTTAAAGCTAAATATTATACTTTAACTGTGCCAAATTTCATACTCCTCCGTCCGCGCAATTTTCGTAAAAAGGGGTACAAAGTTTTTGCTTCACGTATTAATATATAGATATATTAATCTGTTATCTGCTTTTGTACTTACTGAATAAAATAAAATACAGGGCCTTTTGCCGTTTACCGAAAATAGAGCCAGACTCCGAACTGCTACTGCTGTAGATACAAAAAGTTCAAAGATACAAAAACTTGGTAGAAGATACAAAACCGTATGCACTGAAATAGCATTCACTAGCACTGCACCAAAAAAAACATAACACAAAGCAAAGACTGCTTAGATATAAATGAAAGAATACTTTAAATTAATGTATCTCTCTGAAGTATAATCTTTACCCGTCGTATTCTATATCGTATATCACAGAGTATACAGTTATGCATCAACGTCAGACTGGCCCTCAATAAATTTTAAAAATAAAACGAGTTCACGCTGCTCCGGAATATTTGATATTTCTGCATCGGGAACGACATAGTGCAAGCATAATATTTATGATAAGGATTAGACAGCTATATATAATATAATAAATCTTGTAGTGTACATATTATAAGAAAGTAGAAGACTATAATATATACACTAGCTGTCCAGACAGACGTTGTACTGCACACGAAAAAAAACTAATCTAAACCATTCTCGAATCCACTTGAACACACACAAAAAATTTCATAAATATCGGTTGAGCCGTTTTGGAGGAGTGCGACCACAAACACCGTGACACGAGATTTTTATATATGTATGTATATAAAATAATTTGGCAGTCTGTATCTACCGTTTAAGATCTCTGTACATTTTGCCTTATCTGGTATGGAAAATAAATTATTATTATTATTATAATCGACATTATTGGCATAGCCGTACTTAGTTCAGTTTTTAAAACATGAGCCTTGTAAATAAGGCCGTGGTTTTCATCATCACCCAATATATTATACAAATTTTAAAATAAAAAGTAATGACAATGAATAAAGTAAATTCTACTAAGAAAACTTTTAAAACCACTAGTCGCGAAGTAAGCTTATCTTGACGATGCTATTGTATATGTGTGAACACTAAAGAGAAATAAAATATTCTGTTACCTCAACTCGTGGCTGAGGCAGAAATGCACTGTGAACATGCTTTTAAACTTGATGCGTATGCTTTATAGTTGAAAATATGTTCACACACTTATTTTTATTGTCATACACACATTTGTTTCCATTAAAAATAGCATTAGTTTATACATTTAGGCATGTGTACCTTTTTAAAGAAAGAACAAATATAATGGAAACGTATTATCAGCTGTATTTCGTTGAATAAATGGCCCATTTTAAATCTCACACCGTAAAAGTATTTATTTAGACCCAACAGAACCTTTTAGAAGAATATATTAAAAATGTTCACAAAATTCAATTTTGTTAATTTACAAGATTTATATTGAAACGTTTCCCATTTCCAAAATAAACGGCACTTTTGTTGGTTATTCTGATAGTATTATTTATAGCTGTAATGTGTCTGATCTATATATCAAAGTATTTTATTAGTTTGTTTGTTGCTATCTGCGGTTATGTCTGCCATTTATACTGACTATCTACATTACTTATTGTTTCCAGGTATTTTTGAGGTTTCAATTAATCCATGTTAAAATTTATTCTATTAAACATCTCTAAAGTTTAACAGACATAAATAAAAGAAAAACATACAAATATAGGATTTTCTATGTCGGTTGAAAAATTAATTACTTTTCAACCGGCTTCGAGACTATACATCGTATATACATCGTGGCATCTCAGTCACCTTCACACGGATGACTGCGACAGCACGATGTTTTAAATCTATTTAGTGCTAAACGTATTTTGTGAGTTGTCGTGCAAGTGGCCCTGTCTATTATGCTTACACTAAGAATCAAACAGGATAACAGGAAAAAACAGCTGTAAGACAATTTAGTAACTTGATGCTACATTAACTTATCACTTTTGAACACAACGCGAGTTGCAGGTACAAATTTAGGGCACTTGCGTAGAATCTTGCTTACGTACCGCTCAACTTGCGTGAATAACTCCTTTGAACATCTTGGGCATATAGCTCGATTAGCCTGTGAATTAACCCGCGCTAGCTACTTTATAACACTACTAGCTTTTGCCCGCGGCTTCGCTCGCGTTAATTTAGAATTTGACAATCAATTTGGGTTGTACTCTGCTTGTAATAATATAATTCAATCATGATTCGAAAGACACGTGGCGCCATCTATTATCATAAGAACGTTATTATTGTTTTCCTCAGGAACAGTAATTTTTTTTGGGATGAAAGGTAGCCAATGTCTGTTTCTGTACACCTGTCAACGTATATGCAAAATTTCAGGATGATCGGTTCAGTGGTTTAGGCGTGACAAGGTAAGAAATAAACAAACAAACAAACTCATTTTCGCTTTTATAATTTTAGTTAGGATTAGGATTAGGAAGTTAGGATTAGGATAGTATTATAAAGTAGCTAGGTCTTATAAGCCCTACATCTAAACTCCCCTAGTGCTGGGCAGAGGCTTCTTCTCATTGTGAGTAGCTACGTAAGTCGTGTAAAAGCACCATTACGATACTCAGGTATATTTTAGCAGAAAGTGTGATATGTCTCCTTTTTATTATTGCCTGTCAAAATGACAACACCCTGCCTGATGGTAAGCAGTCGTGTAGCCCATGAACAGACCCTCCACACCACGGCCTTACGGGTGCCGAGGTCTTTAAATAACTTATTTAATTTAAAGTAACTGTGCTCTACTTACGTGAATAACAAATATATTATACCTACATCGTGTGTATCCGTTCTCACTAAAACGAACAATCTCAGTTAAATTCGAAAACTTAACTGAGTTTATTGTTAACGTAGTTTCAAGTCGGCGCCTTCGCAAAGTGATGTGCATATTTTAAGTTTAATAGTAGCATAGCATTTTATTGCGGTTGAAAACGATGCAAATTGCTATTTTATTAGTCTAATGTAACACTAGACTATTATAAACTAGACGTAGTATAGTGTGCTACATGCATAAGCTACTCAAAACTCAACACTCGTTACTATCACATACAAAATGTTCACATATAAAAGTATATAATATTTTAAGTTCCAAAGAATTTTACCGGACTTTACGGCCTAATAAAACGGTAAATTTTATTTACTGAGCGCCTCATTGGTGTTTCGCTTCATTGCATCCAGGTTTGATTTCGGATTTGGGTGGCATTATTGTCTTTTTTAGGGATTTTTAAATAGCAGCATAAAAACTGAGAATTTGCTTGGTAGACGATAACAGGCACGCCCAACGTAGAAACTAAAGAATAACTTAATGTAAATGTAATACATCCCTGGTAATAGAGGCATGATTTAATGTATTATGTTCCATTTTATTTAATAAAATACATAATCCTTGTTCAGCCGTCAAAATGTTTAAAATGCACACGAATTAAACTGTATCGTAATTTGCAACGTTCTATTCAACAGAGTTGCACTACAACTTGGCAAGGCAACAAGATGAGGAAACTTTGAAAAGAATGAAGCAGTCATGGGAGAAGAACTTGCCTGACTTGAACGACTATTTGGAACACATACTGCCTTTACTGCGCAATGCTTCGAAACAAAACGGTGAGTTATATTATTCTATTTTGTACTAGCTTTTGCCCGCGGGTTCGCTCGCGATCTGTATCTTTTTATAGTTGATTCCTAGTTTGGTAAGTACATGACATGTCAATTGTTTGAATGCCAGACATAATTTAAAACCTATTTTGTCAAACTGCCGGTGTGCCGCTGCGATTCAATAGGTTAAGGTTATTTATTAAAGAAAATAAATATTTTTAACGGCTAATATTAAGAAAACCTTAGTTTTTAAATCATAAAATATTTGTTGTAACTTTAATACGTTCTCAATGAAAATAATAAATTGTCGAGGTACATTGTTATCACGTTTCAAAATATGATATATCGCCTGCGATAAATTTCAGATATATATTAAATTCATTTGATTTAGAACAATAATACTTTTTTATTTAGTGTAACATTTTACAATAGATACTATAAAATATAGTGAATGATTAAATAATTCGGCGCCTAAAACTAAATGATTCGGCGCCTAAAGCTAAATGATTCGGCGCCTAAAGCTAAATGATTCGGCGCCTAAAGCTAAATGATTCGGCGCCTAAAGCTAAATGATTCGGCGCCTAAAGCTAAATGATTCGACGCCTAAAGCTAAATGATTCGGCGCCTAAAGCTAAATGATTTGGCGCCTAAAGCTAAATAATTCGGCGCCTAAAGCTAAATGATTCGGCGCATCGTCATTGCCACTGGGCCGTGTGTATACTTCGGTTCGATTGCTACAGGTACAAAAAGTTGTATAATCCACAAATAGTAGTACTTAGCCTGGCTTCTTGTTTGTGTTCGTTGTTTGAATTTTTGTAAAGTCGTCCGCGACACAGGATTTATTCCTAGTGTTTAAGGGCGGAGAGGGTCTCCATCCGCAAAAATGGTCTACTGGGAAAGCTCTTACAGGACACGTCGCTGATTATTTGAGATGAGTGCACCATGAGCCATAGAGCTCATGTAGAAGCAGTGGACCGCACAATAAAAGACATTAGAAACTCAGACAATATGAACTTTTGTTATGGCTGGAGACTTTCGCCAAACACTATTTACTCTATGTTTATCCGAAAATGTTTAAAAAATAAATGTCCACCTATGCGAAGCTGGGACGGACCGCTAGTTTATAAAAAAAATATTAATTTAGTTCACAAAATATATGTACATGAATGTTTAGTGATTAGTGAGTTAATTACATTAGTTTCTAGATTTAGTCAAAGTGAAGTTTGACCCAATGAAATGAGACAAAATATTCACGCCCACTTTTTTAAATCTAAAGTACACTTTTGTTTAAGAACTCATATCTGATATACTATACAAATATACTACGTTACAAAATATTTCACGCTTTGTAATATATTACGAGTATATTGAAATAAATTATATTATAACATAGAAACTTGTTGTTATCATGACTGTCGCGTTGCCAAGTAAAGGTCTCGTTTTCCTCTTTTCATTTTTCCCTATCTACTGAAATCTGGAGCCAATTCATTCCAAAGCCGTACCTCACGAAAATTAAATACAAAAATATTTTGACAAGGAAATATAATTTTGTACAAAGTCATTTATCTTGTATACGTTTTTTTTTCAAAAAACATTAGATTTTTCTTCATATTATAAATTATATTCATGTTTCTGACTGTTTATTTGTGTTCTCAAAAGTCCTATGAATGTTACTTACGTTCGCCAGTACTAGCAGACAGCAGACACCTTTTACCGTATCTCTCCGTAAAGAAAAACTTAACCTGACAAAGATTTAGTATAAAGCTGGTCAAGGGAACATCTAAAGAAGCAAGTAATAATTTTAGTGCATGATCAGTAAGATTAAAGAAGACCTAGATCATGACAGTAACAATTTTAGTGCATCTTGTCGGCAAGATTGCAGCAAGCCGATGCGATTAATCCGACATGATCAGTACGTAATCTATGCGAGCGAAGCCACGACACAACTCGAAATATTAAAATTGCGAAAGTAACTTTATGTCTGCTTCTAATATAGCTGAACCAATTTCGATAAATACATATACATAGTTCGAATTCTAAGAGAACCAAAGTGTATTCACGGGTAGCATTCCGTACCTACAATATATTGTTTAATATCGCCGACGATCATTGTTAGGCTTAAACCACAGAGTTGTGCGCCGCGCTCCTGCTTGCGAACATAATAATATATTTGTACACAGTGACGATGTATGTGTCATATTTGTATCGTTTGTGCAATTGCTACTGACACGCTTAAAGGTTATTGTATAGAATATAACAAGCGGGGTGTGTAATTGGAAGTCAGTGTGTCACTGAAATGTATAAGAAAAAGTATTGGGCTTACGATAAGAAAGAGTGTAGTTGAACAGATTTAGATAAAATGTAACACACAGATAGACCATGCTTAGGATTAACATATGAGATGCGACTTTTTATTCGTAGACTTTTTATCGGTGGAAGTCGCGGTCAGATACTATTTATATGTATATACTACACCACCACTTCGTTTTAAACTTCGTAGTAAAGATTTTATTCAACATATCGGCAGATATTGTGAATAATTATTTTACAAAGAAGCAAATGTATCGTAACTCTGAGAGAAATCATTGAAGTATAACAAATTATCTCGTAAAACAAGACATTATAATCTTAAGAAGTTTAATCTCTTCTGCTTTAATGTATTTTTAACGATATTTTGTTTGTAAATAATTATTAAGTTATTACAGAATTTGAGATTTAGGAAATGGTTTATCGTAATGTTGTAATTAATATTTAACTAAGAATTAACGTTTTAACTGAACGGTGCGTCGAAACTCATTTAGAATTTGTCAATACACAGTAAATCAGATTATCTATTTGAAATTTTACTCCGCCCGTAAAGTTGGCCAAATAGAAATTTACCAAGTACTTTGATGACGAAGTTTGTGAAGGAAACATCGTTGAATAAATTATTTAATTGAAATTAGTAATTATTACTCATATTAAATAATTGTAATGGGAGGCGCTCATAGCCAGTTGCACTCACTTAACGGTAAACGATTAGCGAGGTTAAGCAACGTTGGGTGCGGTCAGTCTATAGATGGGTGACCGCTTCGTGTTATTTGATCTGAGCGTCTCCGTGCTTCGGAGAGCGCGTAAAATGTCGGTCACGGCTGTTGCCAAATTGACAGCAGTCGTTAAGCCATGTCAGAGGCCTACGGGCGGCTTGAACAACTCTTGACAACAAGTTGGCCTTCTAACCACACGAAAAAAAAATTGTAATGGTACACCCAAATAGATAAGGTAGTCACGCATATCGTAATATTAATAAAAACAAATTATACGCTTGCCTGCGTTTTCCCCAAGCGTTGTGTATTGAAATACATCACTATGTATATTAATATAATAGTAATAGTGATAATACTGCTGTTTATGTACTCGCATTTAGAGAAGTATTTTTATATGTACAAACTTAATGAGATATTGTCTCTGTTTGCAATAAACATATATCGCTTTTTATAGATTTTTCTTTTAGGGAACAGAACCTAAGATCTCAGGATCATCATTGGAGCAAGTGCTAACACTTCCGTTATTGAACCGACCGTTAGCTAACCAGTCGGTTTTATTGTACGACTAGGTTTAATACTTCAATTATCAGATAAAGTTCATAAGTTCAATCAAATTAATTTGAGTGCAATTTGGGATGAATTGTAGGTATATCTGAATAATACAATATCTGATACGTATATTGTTTTTGTTAAATATGCTTTTCTTATTCTTATTCATATCATAATTTATTACTATTATGTAATAAAAGCAGTAAAAGTGGCGTCTTATTTCAATACATTTTCAACTATAAATTACAATTTAATCCACGTTGCCGTCAGCAACTAGCAATAAAAAAAATCAAGTTTCTTCAAATGCCTTAATGGTTTTATGTTTGTTTAGAATTCATTATACATCTTCATAACAACATTTTCAGGGTGTATGATGTGGTTTTTGAAAGGCGTGTTCCTTTCATAACCCGCAGATGTTCACCATAAATAATTTATCTGAAAATATATAAACTTGGCCCTTCACAACTGTGCGCTTTGACACGGTGACCCGCATGTTTCGTTCGTTCTCCCCCTACTACTAAAGAATATGTTTTTGTACATCTACTCAGTTTAAACATATCAAATAGACAGCAAAATTATAATAAAATAATGTAAATAGCGTAGAGCCTCAAATTCGATCTCTATACATACTTCTTTGATTTTTCGAAGATATGTACATAAGTACGTATTAAATAATCAACTACGCGTGTCTCAGAGTTTTCTTTAAATTCTCGAAATTATGCATAATTGACTTAAGAGCGCTATGATAGGAGGTTTTTGTTATTGAAAAAATGACTGAATCGTTACATCGATTAACTATAGAAAGTATTGGAGAATGTATTCTGTGTGTGTCTATAAAAATATACTTATCATGTAATTTTGTTCACAGATTACAACTCCGTAGAAGAATACTGGGACGCTCTAGGCGAGTACGAAGGCGCCATCTTAAAAGCTCGAGAATTGTGGGAAAATGTGAAACCTTTGTACATGAAGCTTCATAAGTACATAGCTCTCAGACTAAAGGGTTCTGATGCAGTCGGCAAGTCTTTGCCAGTGCATTTGTTCAGTAAGTAGCTCTTATAATTAAGTGCATCTGTTCATTTTCAGAGCATACAATATTGCGACTCGAAGAAATAAGTATATTGTTCGTGTCCACTTTAAAATTCTGTTTTTTATCCCTGTTAAATTGCCACTTGAACAGATGAAAAGTAAACGTCGTGCAATGTTAGCAATTTTTCTTATATAGAAAATGTTAGAATCAGACTTTAATTTCATTATACTTAATACTAAAATTGAGAATGGATACAGGCAGGCCAATTGGTTGCCATAGTCTTCCATAAAATAAATATACCGAACTTGCAATAAAACGAACTGACATTGCTAGCAAAAATAGAAACCATTGCTCATATCACCTTCTTGAAAAATCTGAAATACTTACTATCCACAAAGACTCGTGAGGTTGTTTCTGATATCTTCTGTAGGGTGAAAGCAGGCTTTAGGTTTTAAAAGAATTTTGTTTAATTTCTTTCTGTTCCATTTCTCTAAAAGCCTTTTTCTTTTTCTTAAGGTGTATACGCCATACAACATTTCTAATTAACACATCACGAAAGTTAATCGAACAAAACTATAACTGCTGTTTCGTTAAAAAGATTTCTAAGCATAAATGTTACATGCATTCTGCACACTTCAATGTAAAAGTTACCCGACGTTCAAATTAAAAGCAGCAATGTTGTGCAGGCGGTAAACAAAAGAAATTGTTTCAATGCATAGTGGTCTAGGCAATTGTTGTTGTTTTGTTCATCGTATAAGAGAAATGAAATTGAATAAACTCAGGCATTTTAATTTGCAAAGCCACCTTAAAAAATAATATAAGAATATTTGCCAACAATTTAACATACATAATTTATTGAAAATTAAAATTTCTTACAAAGCATTTTTTTTTTCAAGAACTTTTTTATTAATTCGTATTTTGTTTTACTTGCTTGTAAGATTTAAAATATAATACAATAATACCGCTGAGAACATTAAATTATAAAAAACACACTACAAATTCTGAAGTTTTATCATATGTTAGGGAATTTCAGTCAAAATAAGTTAGTAGTCTAGTAACTTTGAAACTAAAGATTATTCCTTTATGTTCAAATGACAGTCACCTAAGAGATTAGTTAGACAAAAGACTTTATTTGATCATTAGGTAACTTAGTTGTTAGACAAGTTCTACTAAAACTTTATAAATTCCAGGATCTTTAACCGGTGATGATTGGTCTAACCTCATAGAAAACCTTCTGCCAAAACATTCTGGCATATACCAGAAAGTACATGCTAATCTTCAGTTGAAGGTATTTAGTAAACATATTTATTTAGCTTTATGTTGATATTTCTACATTTTCCTAAAGATGATTCGTTTACAGGATCTAGGCGGAGCAGAAGCTTTCAAACAGGCAGCTAAACTTATAAAAGCACTAAACTTAGGAGACGCAGACCAAGAAATGTTAACGGCGTCTGTATTCAACAGTACATGTCCTCCTACATTGGTAGATTGGTGTAAACCGAACAAAGTTAGAGCAATAA
Organism: Catocala sponsa; assembly: GCA_963564715.1. NCBI lineage: Eukaryota > Metazoa > Arthropoda > Insecta > Lepidoptera > Erebidae > Catocala > Catocala sponsa. The sequence goes on from OY751337.1 coordinate 8,839,320, forward strand.
CGTGTAAAGATGTAAGCATAGCAAACTACATTGAGGCTCACGAAGCTGTTATGAAGATTGTTTACAAGCAAACCATTAATTTACACAGCAATAACACTTACATTTTAAGAGAAGCATCCCGCTATTCTGGTAAGATCCCACGATACCCACTAGTTCCGAAGTTATTTCTTTGAGAACTTCGTAACTCACCGCCTTGTTTGTTTCAGCTGTGTATGAAGCTATTCCTGGCTTCGTATCTCTCCTTTCATTGAACCCGCACGCTTTGAGTAGAGCTGGACTGTTCCCGTTGGAAATTTTCAACTACAATCCAAACCAGCACAGACTTGTTCTTCAACTTATAATGGCTTTGAGAGATTTACCAAAGTAAGCTTTTATTATTATAAGTGAACTTTTAAATGTACTCAATAATGTACAAGATACATCAATATATAATTCTGTTTGCAGACTGAACTTCTATTTAGCCGCCGACGAATGGAGAATAAAAGTTTTGATGGGGGCTATCCCATACGCCAAAATACCGAGTAGTTGGAGTGACTTCCGTAAAAATTTCTCTTTCATCGAAACATCTGATGTTGATTTCCTTGGAGACCCGTACATGGTTTTCAATAAGCCTTTTATTGGGTGAGTAATATAACAAAGCAAAACGGGATTGAACTTGTGAAAAGAAACATTCAATAAGAAATCATACGCGCTGCTTTATGCATTTATTTTACAATCATAGATGAATCAAAGTTTTAGTAAAATTTATTTAAGTTATTAAGTACCTAGTTTTTTGTATGTATATATAGTATTCTTATTTTGATTTTATTTTTAGCAAATTCATGGGTCTCATTCTGAAATACCAAGTCTATCAATCATTTGCTGAGGAAATGATGTCTGATGAGTCGGATTTGGTTAAACATATTGCAGAAAATAACGACCGATTGGTGTAAGTATTGTATAATACCATTTTGCATGAGACTTAGAGACTGAGCTACCTGAAGTGGCAGTCATATAGAAAATTGCTAGATTGGAGACCATAATATATTAAACGTAAGTTGGACTGCCTCGGACTAAGTGAATCATGATTTGAAGAATATGTCTAGACCTACATCAATAAAAAGTAGCCTATGTCCTTCCCCAAGTTTTAAACTATATTTGTACCAAATTTCATATAAATCGGTTGCTGGTTTAGCCGTGAAAAGGTAACAGACAGACAGACAGAGTTACTTTCAAATTTATAATATTAGTCAGGATTAAAATATGACAGATGCGGCAAGCCGAAATACTAGCAATTTGAAGGAGGTCTGACACTGAAAATGAACTTTGATATTATGTCTTCATATAACAAGATATTTTGAATGCACGGATGGCGTAGTCGCTTAAGTTGACGTCACGCTACCGTTACAGCGCGAAGTGTTGTTAGTCCGAATCCTGCACGGGACAGAAATTTGCGTGATCGAAAAATAGTTGTACTGAATCTGGGTGTTTTTTTGTATCCGATGAATGTTTGTAATGTTACCACGAACATGTTGTGGTAGAAGCAATATAGTTATTATAATAATTGAATGTTGTTACAGGGACGCGATGATGCAGGGCTATGGAGTTGTCTGGCCTGAAATGGTTAGCGATCTCCTTGCTAAACGAGAATACGGACTAGAATACACGGGGCTCACCGATTATTACAAATTTTTGGATGAATACTTAGACAACCAGTTAGAACCATCGTCTGATACCGAAGAATCTGATGATTACGTGGAACCTGTCATTAATGAACCCGAAGAGAACGAAATTCCAACATCAGCAGAAAATCAAGAAGTGCCGGCAATACCAGATGAACCAGAAACGCATGCGGACGTCGTCGATAACGTTATTGATACAGGTGAAGAATCGAATTCTAAGTTTAGCGTTGAAACGTCTACTGTAGGAGTTCTGGAGATAAAGAATCCAGTTGCGGCTGGGGACCAAGAAGACACAACCACGAAAGAGGCGTCATACAACACTTACTGGTGGATAGGAATAGGTGTAGCTCTAGCTGTTGTTGTGATATTAGTAGCAATAATTGCGAGAAAGCGCCAAAATCACAGAAAGCAGCTGGAGAGGCAGCGAAGAGATAACACGCGTGCCTGATTTGAAGAATATCGGTTCTAGAAGCGGAACCGATATAAACAGACACTGAGACTAAAATATAGTGAAATTGTGCCAATACAATTGTGTGGAGTTCAAAAGACGTATTTCTGTTCAGTGTATCGTTTTGTGTAATCTGCTTATTGTTTTGGAAACATAGTTGTTTAGCTGCGTTTATTTATTATTTCTGTATTATTTATTACTTTCGACGCATACCATGCATTTAATTATGTCTACAGTGTGTACCGAAAGTGTTTTATTTTCAATAAATTTGTAAGAATAATGCTAGATAATAAAGATGGAATAAATATTTTTGTACATATCACAATTTGCGAAATAGAATAAAAGATTGTTACCGAGAGTGTCTATATAGTTGTATAATCTAGTTAGATGTAATTTTGCTGTGCCTTAAGCGTCTCAATTTCTAATAAGTAAGATGCATAAGATATGATAGGAATTATCAAATTTGTAAAAAAATAATTGTAATTTTATAAAGTCTCTATTTACCTACTCTCAGCTGCGACAAATTTTCCGACCAAATCTTGATGAATTTTTTTCATGTTCAATGTTTATAAATTTTATATTTCAGTTAATATAATATTTGAATATTCTATCTGTATACCTGTCATAACCAAATAATACATATTTTATTTTAATGTTTCTTGTAATTTATAATTATGTTGTTTAATGCTTTACCCATGTAAAGCAAGATTAGTAACTTGTGTCAACAATTGAAAGCAGAAAATAATAAATGTTTTGAACATTAATGTCTACGTATTTATTTAAACACCTTTGGATTTTTCTGTCAATTTAAGCATTTTAGGTGTAGGTATTGAAACTTCCAAACAAGCAATATTTCGCATTAGGTATTTTATTCTTTTACCACTTAATTAAGAGATAGTTAACTAATTAATACGCAAATAACTTCTAAACATAAGAGATGCGTAGCAATGGATTGAAGTCCAGACTATTGTATGACACTTTTCCTTTTACTAGGCTATTCCTACAAGTGTGGATTTAATTAGTATAATAATTCTTTTAACTCTGGCTTGCGTTGTTTTCACTTAATAAACATAACATAATGTCCGTCATCTTGATTTCGGTCACGTTGGTCATTCTTAAGGAAGCTAAATCGTATCCGCAGGAAATATTGTAGTACACGAGTATGAGCGCTACGACGTGTACTCTATATCCGATCACTCTCACAATTCCATAAGCCGATGGGACGACAATCAAACATGATCGGAAGAAGCCGCCGCGCGCCGGATTGCTGACAATTTCTTGACAGAAAACCCTATATTTTTTGCCGGCCTGACCCAGAAGTAGATGATGGATTCCACGGTTACCGTCCCTTATAACTGTTTACTAGTTTTACTACTCGCGGCGTTCCTAGGGAATAGAGATTTAAGATGCGATAAAAGAAAAGAAATAGCAGAATTTGACGTATCGGCTACAGAACTTAGCTAATATTGACGAATGCAGTAATAGCGTTTGCAACGCTAGTTGCTTATAAAAAGATGGTAATAGTACGCCTAGCCAGCACATTTCTTCTATCACTAAATAATTGGCAACAGCGTCATGTTCTTCGTGCACACTAATGACTTATAGAAATCTGGTTGGAATCGCAGACGCACGTCAAATGACCCTCCTCCACTTAATTATCGCTACTTCATATATCTTAAATCATAATCTCTTCATAAATATACGACACTGTACAATTAAATCCCGAAATTATACGGAGCTGAAAACTAAACAAACAGCGAAGAACCAGCTGACCAAAGCCGACTGGTATCCGTTACCGTTCGCTGGACGACTGCCAGCGCTCAGATATGAAAAGGAAACGAACAAAGGATTGCCTGACATACACATCCTGCATTTCTAGTGTTTCCATCAGATTTACAGTTGAGAGAAAACTAAATAAAAATTAGATTTAAATTTTGCAGGAAAAATTTAGTTTAAAGTTATCACCTCTGCAGTGTAGTCATACTACAGGTATAAATTGGCTATACAGTTTTATGAAAGGAATGCATAACTATGTATGAAGCTTTGAGCTCCTCGAAAGTAAACAGACGCCAGTCTGTAATTACGTTTATATATGTATCTCCGAAAGGATAAGCAGGCAAGTATTGTGCCAACTATGTTTTTAATTTCTACGTTATAAGGGAGGTCTATGGGTGTCTATATAATCAAGCACATTCTCAAACACCATGCTGAAATTGAGCATTACTTACTTAAAAAGTCTAGTAACACTTTACTGACGACCATCGAGGCAGTCGTAGTGAATTCGTTTAAAACGCCTTTTCCATTTAAAAACGTCCTGCGATGTTAGGTTTGAATCGCGGATTGTTCAAAGTGTGATTGGTTTTCACGACAAGCATTTCTTAGAAGCAGCATGGAGTTTGGAACTATGCCTGGATGGACATAGATTCGCCCTCTATTACGTGGGATTATAATTCTTAATTTTTATTATTTGTTATATTGGACTATTCATATACATAAGATATCACAATATATACTTTGGTAGCTGCTTAAACGGTTAGATGAATACAAAATGTGTTTTCTACAGACCCCTTATATTCATCCAGTGCTGGATTCGAAGGCATGGGCAAGGCATTAACAAAAATATTGTCATTTATGTAGTCAGTTCAAGCAGTTAGTTCACGTTCAAAAGCCAAATAGATTTTTACTAAAGTTGAAGCCATATCAAGTCTATTATATTAATTATTATTATTATTTTTCTTATAACGCTCTCACTTATAAAGTAATATAACTTCAACTTTCTAGAAAAGCCTTTTAATAATCCGATAGAGTTTCATCTCCGAATTTTAAATTATATTAAGCGTTTATAAACACAATACTTCAGGTTAAGGTTTGGATTTGTCATTAAAAGTTACTACAATTTTGGTGAAGCTACACTTTTATGTCCTCTTTTTAAATCATAGTGAGGAATTTTCGTGTCGCTTATCTATTTTACTTGGTAAACAAACAGTATCTTATAAGTAATTAACAATAGTTGAAGCAACTACAAACTATTTATAAGTTTTACATTTACATCCTAATCCTAACTATCCTAACTACCTAACTATAATATTATAAAAGCGATAATGAGTTTGTTTGTTTGTTACCTTTTCACGCCTAAACCACTGAACCGATCCTCCTGAAATTTTGCGTATTAGTTGTCAGGTGTACATTAACGGACATAAGTTACCTTTTATCCCGAAAAAAATTACTGTTCCTGAGGAAAACAACAAAAACGTTCTTATGATAATAGATGGCGCCACGTTTCTTTGGAATCATTATTGAATTATATTATTACAAGCAGAGTACAACCCGAATTGATTTTCAAATTCTAAATTAACGCGAGCGAAGCCGCGGGCAAAATCTAGTATTATATAAGTCCTTGATCAAATTTTATAACTGAAAATAAACAAAATAAGCATCTATAAATATATTAAAAGCTAAAACTTAAACTGAGCTCCTAACTGCGTGTGTGATGCATTTTTACGATAAATCGCTGAGCCATTTTAAATTTTCTCTGCTCCCTTGCATCAAAAAGGAAAAAAAATTATGTTATCCAGGATCTGAAATACAACAATATCTTTCCTATCTTGTTTGGTTTACTACCAAACTAGAATTTCATATCTAGTGAAAGAAGTATTTCCTATTAAAGTGCAGACGTACAAGGGAGGTAGCGAAATGTCCTCGTTACGCGCTTATTATATTTAAAATATTAATAGCTTCTTCATAAACAAAAAACATAACAAAGGAAAAGAAAAAATTGTTTTGCGAGCTCTATGGCTCAAATAGTAATACCAGCCCTTATTATAAATTGTCCCGATGGGAATTTTCCATTCGTGGATCATTTGGGCATGGGACCTGTGCTAACCCATATTTCCACTTGAACGCTGCGGTGGGCTTCCTAATTTAAGCGGTAGTGCTATTCTTTAAAGTCTCGCTATCGAACTTCCTTGTGAAGTAGAAATTACTTTGTATTTAATGTCAAAATAACATTTGATTTGCTTCTCGGAATATCCTCCATAATTAAAAGAAGTCCGTACTTTTACATTCACATTTATTAATAATTGAATAACTTAATTAACCACGACAAGTAGTTCATTAATTTAATTAAAGGTTACACGGACAAAAACAGTGATCCGTGCAACGAGCGAGCTCAACAAGAACTGTCCCAGTCCCTCGGCGCCGGGCGGACCGGCTTATATAGAGTAGTGGTGGGGCGCGTTCGGTGAGTCACGCGCAGCTCGGCCGCTCGACACACGTTCCACTGACGTTTAGCACGTGGTTTTTCTCCGTGTACCCCCTTGTAGCTAGGCACGATGATGACGCCGACATGCTCAATAACATTCAAATAATATTCGTGTGTATATCACTGTATTCGTGCGCTTTGTCGTTGACATTACAAAATAAATGTAGGTGTCGAATTCTAGACATTATATTCAAATGATGGGCATGTAGAAATAATGGACGAGAAAAGACTGACTAATAAAGTTTATAAGGCTAGTGTGAATAAAACAGTCGCAAGGGGAAGACCTAGGCGAACGTTTCTCGATCAGATTGGAGACGTTCTGGACAAAGGTCAGTATAAGAGCACCTTAAACCGGTGAGCGTGTATGAGGAATGTGATGAAAGTGTATGAAGCCAGAAAAGTGTGTCAGGATCGTAGCAAATGGAAATCCTTTGTCTATGCCTACCTCTCTGGGAAACAGGCGTAAATCTATGTATGTATGTATATGTATATTCGAATGACTGCGGTCGTGAATTAAACTGCAGTGCCTAAGTACTCGGGTTCTAATCTTGGTTGGGCAGAGTTATTGGCTTTTAACGCTATGCCATTCGTAGTAGCAACACAATCTCTGGAATGTCGACAAGTATAACAGCGGTATGTATAAATTTTGTAGAGATTGAACCCGAGAATGGCACTCACCCGTTATTTGAAACCTACAACCATCGCTTGCAAAATGTGAATATTATAGGTATACACCTTCTGCCTACTATTCAAGGATATAATATAATAATATTCTATCACATACACACAACACCGTCTAGCCCAAACTAAGCAAAGCTTTACTATGGGTACTAGACAATGGATAAACATACATATATACTTTTTTTTTGTAAATACATATATATTATACATAGAAACACCCAGACCAAGACAAACATCCATGTTCTTGCACACAAATGTTTGACTTGTGCGGGAATCGAACCTCATGCGTGGCAGTCGGTTACACTAACCACTACGCCATCGAGGCCGACTATATAGGCATATAGATTATGTATGCACATTCGAAAGCAATATGCGCATTACAACGTATGATATCAAAATCATACTCTTTGATAGTCCAATATTCTTCCAAGACTTTTACGTTATAAATTATAATACAATGATGTTGAACGGAGACTTTGCCTTTACAAGGTTCGTGAATAAAATTAACTTACATAAATGTATGTGACATTTAATTTGCGTACAGTCACTTTACTTTATAAGTTAATATTTTTGCCTGTTGACATACTTATCTCATTATTTTTATCTTGAAACCACTTACTTACACGTTCGCATTTGTTTGTAAAAGTTAGCTAAGTATTTTTTTATTACGTGTTATAAGCATGCAAAAATCAAATCCTAATCCCAAATAATATTATGCATGCGAATGTGAGTTTGTTTGGTACGCTTTCACGCCTTAACTACTTGACCGATCATCATGCAATTTCGAATACACATTAGGGGTACAGAAAAGGACATAAGGCACATTTCATCCAGAAAAAGTACTGTTTCCGAGGGATAGAAAATTGATATAGCCTACATATATGCGAAGCCACGGGCAAAAAATTTGTATCTCTATGAACTTTTAATTGTAAAGTTACATATTATGTAATATTGTTAATTTTTTAATTTACATTGAAGGCACTGATTTGCATTTATAATGGCACATTTTTCCTTAAGTTATTAACAAATATTGGATTCCCTTAGTTGCACAATGAATGCGACTGTTGCTTTTTGTTGTCGGCCTCGATGGCGTAGTGGTTAGTGTAACCGACTGCCACGCCTGAGGTCGCGGGTTCGATTCCCGCACAAGTCAAACATTTGTGTGCATGAACATAGATGTTTGTCTTGGTCTGGGTGTTTCTATGTATAATATGTATGTATTTACAAAAAAAAAAGTATATATGTATGTTTATCCATTGTCTAGTACCCATAGTACAAGCTCTGCTTAGTGTGGGCTAGATGGTGTTGTGTGTATGTGGTAGAATATTATTATTATATTATTATTATATATGGTAGGTATATATATATATATATATATATATATATATATATATATATATATATATATATATATATATAAAATTTGTATTTTCCATAAGATATTGTTTTTATTTTATCGACTTACCAATATTGGCATACTCTAATCGATTGCTCTAGCATTGACAAATATTTCACGTCTAAATGGTTCCTTACAGTAAAATTTATAAAATAAGTGTCTTCTAATATGAAAAGTGGAAGGAGTGGAGACAAACTAAAGTGAATCGATATCGAGACGTCAAATCAAGTCTTGAGACGTTTTTTCTTTATTCTAAACATTAAATACAAGATATCCTTGGAAACCTAATTTTAGATCTGAAATACATTAAGTATCCGTAATAAAAAGTACGTCACAGAAATATAGTTTTAGAATAAGTAGATAGATAAATTTTCAAAATTAACAATTTAATAGCAGCGACAGCCCATATGCTATCGCTGCTATAAAATTATCCTCGACGTGGCAGTCCAATGGTCTCACTGGTGAGAAACCGTTGGACTGCCGTGCAGTGGTCTGGACTTCGATCCCAAGGCGCACTTCTTTGATTTTTCTAATCTCGCTCGCTGGTGAAGGAAAACAACGTGAGGAAACCTACATATCTGAGAGTTCTCCATACTGTTTTCGAAGATATGTGTAGTTTGCCAATCCGCACTGGACCAGCGTCGTGGACTATGGCCTAACGCTTCTCACACTGAGAGAAGTCTGTACCTAGTATTGGCACTGGTTGATACAGGGCTGAAATTATTATTATTGTAATACCTTGTTGACACAGGTTTACTGGATGCCAATGCAGTGCATGAGATTTCGTGTTCGACAAGAGTCGACAATTTGCCCGACCTAGACAGGTCGGGCAAATTGTTTTTATTTAAATACATTTTTAGTAGTAGCTTGAAGACTGGAAATGTACCCTACCAGGTACATTCAACTACCGTCGTCTACCGACAGCAATAGGCTCGCCCCTATTATGAGGCATAATCATAGACATAAAAGCGTGAGACTGTGTAAGTATGCCAAGTACATGTCTTCTCCATTGTGTATTTATTTCAATAAAATAACTTGTAATATATGTAATTAATGGCCTAAAAAGTCAGACAGCATAAGTACCTAATTTATCAAAATATTAAAGTTTAAGTGGTGTTTGAGGTTTCATAGTTTTTGCTCATTACCAAAGTCGTCTGTGAGGGTGGTCACATGAAATATTATTACGATTCCTGCAAAGGCGTTTTAGACTTTTCGTCGTTTGAATTTTAATTTTTCGAGATTGTTCGTCCTACTAATATTATAAATGTAAAGATGTTGGATGTTTGTTACTTTAGCACGCGTAATCATTCAACCGATTTAGATAAAACTTGACACATAGGCCGTGTCCTAGTCTAACGAACAAATCCTTACTAATATTATAAATGCGAAAATGAGTTTGTTTGTTACGCTTTCACGCCTTAACTACTCAACCGATCAACATGAAATTTTGCATACACGTTGTCAAGGGTACAGAAAAGGATATAGAGTACCTTTCATCCAGAAAAAAGAACTGTTGCAAACCTAACCTAACCTAACCTACATTTACGCGAGCGAAACCGCGGGTGAAAACTAGTATAATATATTTCTTTGAAGTGCAGAAAATTAATGTGTCACGAGGGACTTTACAAACATTCAAACAACGATCACAAAGAATACCTAGTTTCCGAACAATAATTTGTGGATTACACAATTTTTTGTCCCGTGTGGGTATCGAATCTACAACACCCGGCGCGGCGGCAGTGGACAGCGACCATTTAAACCACTACGCCATCCGTGCAGTCATTTATGATTACATACATAGCATATATTTCATCGCGGGTAGAAACTAATTGATCTATAAATTCGCCACTGAAAAATAACTAGTCCCATAAAAATGCAGTCAAGATAGTTTGGTGGGCTTTTACCCAAAGATATAAATCAGAAGGCCAGAATTGTACCGCCTTCATCCAATGACTACCCGTTAAACTTTGAAATGCATTGCGCGATTTAATTAATATCACTATACGTGGTCGAATCCACGTCGCGTCGTATCCAACCATCGGACGCGATCAAGATGCCGTAGTTTCTACCATCACTAATTGCAATACCGACGGCAGATCATTCTTAGCACAAGCAAAAAGAAAATGTAAGCCGACTTAGTTTTGTATAAAATCGTTACTTATCTTATTATTATAAAGTCAATGTGAGTTTGTTTGTTTCTTTGATTGTTACGGTTTCTTGCCTTATCTACTGACCATGATGAAATTTCGCATACTCGTTGTCAGGGGAACAGAAAAGCACATAAGATATCTTTAATTCAGAAAAAAGTGACGTTACTAGTCTAAAGCGCTAATAGCCAGTTGCACTCACTGATCGGTAAACAATTAGCGAGGTTAAGCAACGTTGGATGCGGTCAGTCTATAGATGGGTAACCGCTTAGTGGTATTTCATCTGAGCGTCTCCGTGCTTCGGAGGGCACGTAAAAAGTCGGTTCCGGTTGTTGTCAAATTGACAGCAGCCGTTAAGCCATGTCAGAGGCCTACGGGCGGCTTGAACAACTCTTGACAACAAGTTGGCCACTAACCACACGAAAAGAAACAAAAGAAAAGAAAGAAAAGAAAAGAAAGAAAGACTAATCTAACCTAACCTACATTTACGCGAAGGAAGCCGCAGGAATAATCTAGTGATAATATATTTTAGGTACCTTCCGTTCATCTTAATCTTTTTAAAATCATGCAACACGAAGCGTAAGTAAATATATTTTTGAACACATTATAGTGGACCACCGCCAATAGAAACACAATTTTAGTAACCCAAATATGCGCAGATTTTCCGTATCGCTTCCAGATTTGCTGAGCCAATACAAACTTCAGAGTATTCGAATTCGGTCAGTTCTAAAAATATATAGAAATAAATTGCAACTGTTCCCACCCACGTTTCAATGCAATATGCCCGTATTAGCATAATCTGAAAGCAAACACGCTATTGAGAGTAGAAAAGGTCGCTTTATGTATGTAAACATTTAGTTTATGTGTATCTCTCTGTGGATTATATTTTTAGAGGGCATTGGACATAACAAAGGTCTGGTAGATAGCCTTTATAGGGATGATAGAAACGTATCATAGTGTGTCAGTCATCTTGTTATGTGCTAGTTATTTACATATGAATACTTGCAAGAAATTATATACTCTGAGTATGTATGCTGAAATTTACTATGAAGTTCTAGATTCATATTGTGGCTATGCTGTAAAGGTATTGAACTCATAGAAAAGAATTGATCTTCATTGCTGTAATTAGATATCTTCGTGAATTAAATACCCAATCATTACTCGTGCGGTGTCGATTGATGACGGAAATGTAGGGTGTTATTCCGTATCAACTACACACGAGAGTTTGGCACATACGTTTCCGATCGTGGTGCAAAATGAACGGAAAGGTCGCCTACCTTTCCGTCCATTTACATTGAGAGCTAAACAAAATTACGGAGTCAATGACGAACTAAACATCTTCTTTGTATTTAGTAACAGGTATATTGTAGAAACGTCTAACAGTTATTACGTAATCTTACATGAAATCTCCTAGATGTCACATATAACTTATAAATTATTTTCGTCATGCAATAAACAGTAAACTGCAGGAATTTACCATTAATACACATATAACATGGTTTGTATCAAGACATTCAATAAACTATTTCCATATCATTAAAACAGAATAACTGCATACTTCCCCAGTTCTATTTTGGTGCCGAACTTCAATGTTGCTACTAAAATAATTCACTCCCTTGTTATTCCAGTATGTTTGTATTTCGAGATTTATCTTCGCGCATGCTCATTTAGGGATATGTTTTTTATTTTATGATGTTTTGTTATGGCTGAAACGGGTTCTAAGTACTATTATTATGTTTGTGTTTCGATGTAAGCATATTGTTTATTGTTTTTAATTTTAGACTTGGTTCAGGTTAAAAGTTGCAGAGGATTATAAGGAAATATGTTTTATTAGTGACGATACGAACTCTTCTATGCAGAGTTCGGGCCAGCTCCAATACCGTTCTGAGTATGATAGCAAATAGGTTGGACTGTCCTTATGTGCGGCACTGTTGTGACAGACAAGTTACATATAGTGTCGCACGTAAGAGACTACTGTAATTAATTGATTATGTGTATGAATTTGAATTCATATTATTGGATTATTTTATTTGTATGTGTGTCGATGTTGTATTTATTTATGTGTATGATGTAAGATATAATATGGGTTATGAACCGGAAATAAATGAATTTTAATTTAATTTAAAAATAGTTACGATTTATGTTTATTAAATAGTAGGAGCTAGAATTTGAACAAACAATGAAATTTCTACTATTTCTTTTAACTTTCATTAATAGATATATGTAAATATAGAATTTACAAAAAGACTTTTCAATGTTTGACAGAATTGTATCTTTCATATACGTTAGATCGCATAGAGCGATAGCGGGTCCGTTGCTGAATCAAAAATATTATTTGGATTTATTGTAGAAAGCGAAATAGGATAGAATATAATATGCGACTCCACCTCCAAAACAAAAGTAATATCGAATCAAAATTTGATTTATGTTAGTTAACTTCATTTTAAAATGATACTTTGCTATATTAGAATAAAGGGAATCCATTAAAATTACTTAAATATTGTGTATTAAAATAATAATGTTTTTATGGTTTTATATTATTAAGATCGATGATCGTCGTATGCTGCATAATATGTCTTTATTGTTTTAATAAACATTTGTATTATTACTGCGCTTATTCAAACTGTGAACAAAAGACTCATAAATCATCAGTTTACCAGTTCGTAGATATAATTAATCATCTCGATATTTTGTATACAATTTTAGTACTTTTATCAGGGCTATAGTTACATGTAGCATTATGAACAATAATTGCATTCGAACCTATTCATAAATGGGTGCGCTGCATAATAATTGCATAACCGTGCAGTATGTATTGCGTTGTGATTAACAACATTAGAATATAATTTGAATGTTGTATATATGCATATACATGTCACTAGTAAAAAAAATAAAAACAGTAATAAAGTAAGAAACAAACCACAGCTAGACTTCATGATACTTTAAGCTCATTTTGCGTAAATAGAAACACCAATGATTAAATTATGTTCGGGTACTTTGAAATAACTACACTGGAACATTGAGACAACTAGCATCTTAGTCTCCCCGTGACCATGGCTGCTGAAAAGCAACCGAAACGTCGGGGAAAGTGTAAACATAAATATAAATATTTTTAATAGTTTCAATAATATAATTAACTTAAAAATTAGTAAAGGTTGATAGTAACAGTTTCTAAATTATGTAATAAATTATCAAATAAACAACAATAATTTTAATGAATAACATTCACGTAAACAGAAGACAATATTATGAAACAGTAATTTCAAACATTTTCATTTGCGTAAATGATTTCTTTTCCTGTCATTAAGTCCGTAATTATCTAATACAAAAATCTAAAGTTTCTATAAGTACTTACAAGTTAAATAAACGTCTAGCATCTACGACAGTTTGTATAACAAAGTAATATGACTGTAAATCGTTTTCATTTATTTGTAATAGTTCAATTTTTAGGTACAATTTTATTCTAACTCTTATCCTTACAAATATTATAAATGCGAATGTGAGTTTGTTTGTTACGTTTACACGCACGCTTAACTACTCATCTGACCATTATGAAACTTCATGTACAGGTTGTCAGGGACATAGAAAAGAACATGGGGCACCTTTCATCCAGAAAAAGTTACTGTTTCTGAGGGATAGGAATTTATTGACAAAGTCTAGATAAACGTGAGCAAAGCCGCACGCAAAATCTAGTAATCTCAAATCTCATATATTATAATATTTTGAATTAACCATACGTTAATTTGATTGATACAGAATATATATCTATACAAATGTTTGCCTTGTGCGGGAATCGAACCCGCTACCTCATGCGTGGCAGTCGGTTACACTAACCACTACGCCATCGAGGCCGACAAATCCAGTAGTGGACAAAAATATGATGTAATAATCAACTATTATTAAATATCGTAAGTTATAAATATACGCTTACACATGATTCATGGCTGTCGCTGTGGATGTCGTATTATTCGCCGAAGAGATAAGAGGAAGCGTATTATACTTAAATTTTTCCATCTATGTCTTTAGACCACTATATTCAGATTGCTCGGATGGCGTAGAGGTTTAAGTGGTCGTCTCGCCGCTGCGACTGTGCCGAGTGTTGTGGGTTCGAATCCCACACGGGACAAAACATGTGTAGTCTCAGCCTGGGCGTTCTTTGTGTCCGTTGTTGGAAGTTTGTAAAGTCTCTCGCGATACACAAATTATTCCTAGAGTGTTAGCAATCTTTAAAAAATACAAATCTATACTAATATTATAAAGCTGAAGAATTTGTTTCTTTGTTTGAACGCTCTAATCTCAGGAACTACTAGTCCGAATTGAAAAAATCTTTTAGTGTTGGATAGCTCATTTATCGAGGAAGGCTATAGGCTATAGAACATCACGCTACGACCCACGGGGGCGGCGCAGTAACCATAAACGCGGGTGAAACCGTGGGCACATCTAGTTTTAAATAAAATTGCCTATTAGAAAAATCCATTAGCACTCGTTAACATGTACATGACAGCTATTGTCTGCTTACTGATTTACATTTAAATGTTACAAGTAATCTTTGGAAAATGTAGTGGCTAGTATATTTGTTAAGTTTAGTGTTAACTACTCAATGTATCCTCCTAATATACTACTGTTTGTTTTCCCATGTTCAATAAATAAATAAATAAATGAACAATATTAACACGCGTTAGAGTGCACGCTCTCTTACTCACTTAGTCTGAGTCATGTATTCACTGCAGTGACACGTTCGAGTGCAGAATTAAATAAGCAGTGCCGCAGTGCCTACACATGGCATGATGTGGTGCGCAAAGCAATACTTGTGACGTTGTCTTCTGTCGTATCGTAAGAGCATAGCTAAGACTAAGTTAGTTAGACAGCTTTGCACGAATGGCGTAGTGATTAAAGGTGTTGTCTCGCCACTGCCACTGCGCCGATTGAAGTAGGTTCGAATCCCACATACAAAAATTTGTGTGCCACAAATGGTTGTTCCAACTCTGGATGTACATTATGCTCATTTTTTTAATGTTTGTAGAGTACCCCGCGATACAGGAGTTGTCTTTTACAAGTCAAAAATAATATTCTAACGCATGTTACAAACCATCTAGATGAGATAAATAATATAATAGCGTTTATTGTTCATTTAATACAAGTAATATAATTGCACGAAATACAAAGACAAAAGTTGTACAAACAATTACGCAAAAAAATCAACGAGTTGCACTCCGGGAGTGCCGGCAGAAGTGAAAACTTGAATATTAACGTTGTGCATTTTTGATATTTTGGAATGGTTAGGGAATAATTTTGCATGAATTGCTTTAATTATCAGTATAAAAGTACTATCATTTATGTGGTAAAATACAATATTCATTTATTGCGCTATCGTACACAAACATGACAATTCTCCCTCCGTCTTACGAATTTTCAATCAGGTCACGTGTCCTGGCGCGAGTTTGACAATTCTCCCTCCGTCTTACGAATTTTCGATCAGGTCACGTGTCCTTATGCGAGTTTAAAATTTTTTACCCATCACAAAAAAGTGCACAACGCTGCTAAAGAAGTTTTCACTTCAAAAACAAATCGGACAGCTGAATCCATAACTAAGTAAAAATACTTGTACATCAAGAGCCATATCCCTCCCAGTAGGTGATCATGACAATTGCTTATACAAATAAATAACTCATGTAAACAATAACATATATAATTAACAGTATTTTAGAAATACATTTAGTACGTATTACATATTAGCTCAATGAGGTTTTTCTGTTAAATAACTCTCAGTCTACTGAGAGAGCCTCTAGGCAGGCGTTTGTTAATGTGCCTCGTATACGATCATGGTGTGTCCCCTATTTCGTGCAACCCAAACAGCTGGCGAAATGTATCTAAGTTATCTACTGTCTCTTATACTTTAGAATGAATTACATATTGGCTGAACTATAACACTTTATTTCCTAGTGTAGCATTTTCAGTGTTTAGCGGGACTCAAACTATCAACATTTTAGTTTTAGTTTCATAATGATTTATAGCAATTTTGGTTAAAAAGCACTTATCAAGTGTCGGTAGTGGGTTTACGTCGGTAGCGAGTCGAACTCGTGACCTCTTCAATCGCAAGTTTAATACTTTTAATATTGGGCTACCGCCGCCTCACTTGTACGTAAGTTGACCGATTCCTATATTGACTTATTGAGTCGCAGTGGCACACCGGAGGTACAATAGGTTTTCTAATTGAAAAACTGTCTGGGATTCCTACAAGTGACAGGTTAAAACATAATATATTCCTCCATTTTCTTTATGTTATGCATATGCTAACATAAGGATAAAAAGTCAAATACAAATGTTTATCCTTTTCTCTATTTTGCAGTTTGAGTGGCAATCAACGGAACAGGTTGTTAGCAAAAAGGGTTCGTGAAACAATGATAACTTTTCGTTCCTATTCCAGGAATTGTTTTAGCAAAATGCTAAAACATTCGTGGACCTTTCTACACGACTACACTAATGACCTGTTTTATAATGTTAGCTGAACTAAACAAGGCCGTGTCTGGATTTCGTAATCATACTTATATTACAAAGAGAAAATTCAACTGTTGGTAAATTTTACTTTATATAATGTAGTTTCTAAATGTGTAAAGTTGCTATGCGATTTTCGATTATCTATCAGATATTATAATAGGTGTTAAAATATAAAGTTGCCACTTTGTATAAAGAAATTCAATAATGTTGTAGTTTTCATATTAAGTATAAAATCAATATTTTTTTAAAGGCCGATTCGAATTCTATGTTTTTTTTTTCATATAGTTGCTTGTATTGAGGCCACTAAGGTTTGTCTTTTAACAAAATGATCAACCACTATGAAATGATGGCGAATTGAAACAACGCATACAGACACTAGTCTGCCCGTATTCGTTGCTTCAATTAGCATAATCTGTATTCATTGTAACATCGTAAGCGATATTATTTAAAATACAAATTGTATAAAATGTTATGAATCTATACAAATAAATAAAATTGAAGTGTCTGTTTGTAATGTCAAAATAACAGCTTTTTATCTAACGCATGTGAAAGTATATAAGGTACCTATACGAAAACATATATTTTTCAAATTTTTGTCTGTCTGTCTGTTCCGGCTAATCTCCGAAACGGCTGAACCAATTTTGACGGGACTTTCACTGGCAGATAGCTGATGTTATAAGGAGTAACTTAGGCTACTTTGATTTTAGAAAAAAAATTGGGTGCCGCGGAGACAAACACTTTTTAGTTAAAATCTACGCGGACGGAGTCGCAGGTAACAGCTACTAATATATATAGATAGTCTATTCTCGAAATCGAAATGTATTTTAAATTGCATTTTATACAGCAACCACGATATTTGATATAGGACATAAACGAAAATTACATAATTAAATACCTAATTAATAAATTTTCAGAATATTTATCCCCATTCAATCATCAGATATCAAACAACAATAACGCTGATCGTTATTGTTTTATGGTGGATATTCCATCAATACTCAAATGAAATGTTATGAAGCGCTTTGCTCACCCTTCTCACGCTTATTGCCAAAGAATAAAATTCTACTCTCTCTCATTCTGTTTTTTCTAATGATTATAATGAGTGTCCCTTCATGTTACAATTTTTGAAGAGAAAACTTCTTTAGGCGCGTTGAGCACTTCTTGGGTGAACAAAAATCATGAAACTCGCGTCATCGTCACGCTTCCACGCTTTATTTTTTTTTTTAGAATATTAACTATATCTCAGAAATGGTGCGTGCAATAACGAAATTTTGACCCCCCTTAATAACCCGAAAGTATCGGGAACTAGGATCCGACCAGATATATTTTTTTTTTGGGTCACAGTAGTGTTTATGATTAAGGATTAAAGTTTTCACTTCTATCGGCAGTCCCCAAAGAGTGCCCTAATTTTTTTTTTAGGGGAGGTCTCCCGTTCTTTTTATAATTTCTGTATCGCGGGAGATATTACTAATTATTAATTTGAATAGCGGGCACAAGACCCAGATTCGACACAACTATTTGTGGATCACACAATTTTGTGTCCTGTGTCGTATCGAGCCAATACTTGGCGCTCTGATAGCAACAAGGCAACCACTTAAACAATTACGCCATCCGTGTACTCAATATTGAATTGGTCATTTCTGGCAAACGTGTTCTAGCACCGACCACATGTCACTTACCATCAGGTTAATTTCGAACGCAAGCCTTCATATAATAAAATAATATAAGAATTATATGATCTACACGGAGCTGAGGTGGTATGAGTAACCGAACAACTTTTCACGTCGGTCACTTATGCACAATACCCAAATTGTGGTGCTAAGTGTATATTTAAAAATTTATACCTTAAAATTTATAGTTGGTATTTTAATGTCGCCTAGAAAAGTTCGCTCGTATTTTATCTCGTGTCAAGCTTGGCTTGGCTCATTTAAGTCGTGATATAATGCAAAATTATAATAATAAGAATAGTTTATCTACTTAAGCGATAAACATGATATAGTTAGTAATTAAAGTGATAATGAGTTTAACAGACTTATTTGATTTCAACATTTTATAGGTAGTAAATAAGTATACGAGCCTGATTGCTTGTAATACCCGAGTATGGCGAAAAATATAAGCAAAGGGCACAAGCCCAGTAGATAACCTGCCATTGAGAACTTAGGAGGTCTTGGGTTCGAATCTCACCCATTGCCCAACCGACGGGTCCCGTTCCCAACATAATAACAAAAATTCTAGTCATTTGTACTTAAATTGTTAATATTACAAAAAACAAATCGTGAAAGTTATGCGGATCACCTGAACTGTTACTCGCCGAGCGAAGTTTATTCGTATCGTCATCAAATAACTACCAACTGCGGGCTCTTCCACCTAACCACTTCGCATACCTCTCTCAAAAGTCTAGTTAGCAAAAATTACTTTGAATCCTAAATTCTTTGTAGCTTGGTAACAGAAGTACGTACAAAAAAGACACGCCATATGTGTTCTCATGTTACTTAGTTCCTTGTCATTTGGCGCTAACGATATGTAAATACAAGACTTTGAGCACAGTAAGATGTTTCCTTTTGTCTTTATTGAACATCCTTTGGGACTTTTTATCTATTTACTGAAGGTTTTTCGCTTAGAGTAAGTGGAAGTTAGTGTTTATAATGCAGAAAATCGCTTATACGGGTGTTTATCGTTACGTTGGTTTAGTTTAAGTGTGGTTGCTAAGGATGTATTTAAGATGATTTTACCAAACACCGAGATACATTTTGTTCATACATAAACTTATACTTATATCGTTGAAATGAAGTGTAGGAAAACATCCTGCTTGTCTGAATATTCTCCATAATGGTCACGATGATATGTGAAGTCTGCCAAACCCCACTGGGCCAGCTAATAATAAAAGTATTGCGTCTAGACTTGGGCATCAGTACGCCGATAGACGAATAATAATGTTTACAATATTTGTCCTACATAATACGCATTCTACAACATGTATGTATTAAAGGCAACCCGAATCAAAAACAATAAACTTATTGTTATAACTTTAAGAGGAAATAGACTTTTAAGTACTACTATTACTAGATGTATTCATCATACGTCCTTGGCTTGCTAGGAATGTAGAATCGAATTTATAAAGCCCAACATCATTTTTGCCTGTAACAGAAATCTGGGCATCATTAATTAAAAATGCCTAAATGTTGTTCAAAGGAAACTGATACGCTCTCATACATTTTTGAGCTTGAATGTTAACGAGATAAAAGTAGTATCCTTTGAATGTTGATATATTCAATTTACGGCTGAAAGTTTCAGTGGAATTTTCCAGCCTAGGGGCTGAGTTACGTTCCAGGAAAAGAAAGGTTAAGTAGGAGCCATACTTAAGTAGACAAGTATCTAATATAGGATAAAAAGCTCTTATAATACCTTCTAATACCTACCTGCCCTAAGATACTTATTATATAGAATAGATTACAAAATTGATGTTCACCAGACATAACATACTTATTTAAGCCGACTTTTCATTTATATCCTCCTCCTTAGTCGTTCACTTTTGACAGTGGTGGTGGTTGATGACGCTGCATTGGCTAAAACAGCCCCTGCGATGCGCCTCCACTTGTTGCGGTCTTCAGCGTCTCTAGAACTTTGGACCTTGGAGGTTTGTGTCGCAGCTTTGATAAGGTCTGTCCAACGTGTAGGTGATCGACCGCGTGACCGTTTGCTCTCCACCTGTCTTTGGACAACGAGTCGTTCCATGGAGTGTTCGTTTCGAATAATGTGTCTAAAATATTTGAGGATTCGTATTTGCACAGTCGACGATAATCTCTGCTTGACTTTTAGTTCCGCCAGGATCGATATGTTGGTCCTGAACGCTGTCCAAGGGATGCGCAGCAGTCGCCGCCAGAACCACATCTCGAGTACATCGATTTTGCGCCGGTCTTTGAGGCGAACCGTCCACGTTTCTGCGTCATAAAAAAATATCTGGAATTTATATATTGAAATTTAGGAGATGTTACTTGGCAGAAATCCATTGTAATAAAATAATTGGGAAGAGATGAACCCGCCACTCACTCTCGGATTGCCGATCCCAACTATTGCAACAGAAAAAGGTTGTATTCATAACACTGTACATAAGAAGGTGCGCTACGTCCTTGTCCATGTAAAGTAGATATCACATTGTGCACTGTATTCGAATATTATTCAAATACAGCGATTATGTCTTGTTAAAAGATATTGAGTGACGATACTCAATACCTTTTAACAATTTTTTACAGAAATGAAACTACTATATACGGATTTTATCGCGTTGTTTATTTGATACTATTACAAAATTTTGAAAAACTGTTACACTACTTTAATCACTATTAAACTTTTAAGCTAATTAAATTATTGAAACTATTAAAACTATTTATACTATTACTATACTATTATACTATTTAGATTTATTTTTACACTTTCCCCGGCGTTTCGGTTGCTTTTCAGCAGCCATGGTCACGGGGAGACTAAGATGGTAGTTGTCTCAATGTTCCAGTGTAGTTATTTCAAAGTACCCGAACATAATTTAATCATGGGTGTTTCTATTTACGCAGAATGAACTCAAAGTATCATGAAGTTTAGCTGTGGTTTGCTTCTTGTTGTTGCTTTTCAGCTAGAGTATCAAATAAACAACGCGACAAAATCCGTATATAGTAGTTTAATTTCAATGAATAACATTCGCGTAAACAGAAGACAATATTATGTAAATTTTTTACAGATCTCATTTGGATGAAATGTTCAAACAGCTAATTAATTTTCAATCTTTACGATTGTTGGCGTAAGGCACAAATTCCAGCTCCAGTCGTGTCTGTCAAAGTATTTATAATTTACTTATTATTTTGTATGCCATCTTCGACTGTCCAATAACGAAAAGCGCACTTGCTGCCTCGACCGTTATTAAATATGGTGACTGCGTCAAAAAGGTTGAGAAGGAAGTGAAATAATTTATAAAAACTTAAATATACCTAATATTATCGTTCTAAATTGATATAATGAATGATATTTACAATAATTAAATTCGATTAAGTTGATAATATTAATATGAATGACTTTAAATAAAGATTTTTAATACATCGAAATGTCAAAACAGAAACATAGAAACAACAACATAATTATACAATAATCAAGTTATTCTAGTGATTCCTTATAGTTAATTTTATACTTCTACATTATTAGATTTGGCCCCCGGCTTCGCTCGTGTGATCAACAGTAATTTTTCTTGGATGAAAGGTACACTTTATCCTTTTCTGTATACCTGACAACGTGTATACGAAATTTCATGGCGATCAGTGAAGTAGTTAAAGCGTGAAATCGTAACAAACAAACTCATATTCGCTATTAAAATATTAGTTGGGATCTGAATATAGATTATAATTATTGACTTTTCTTTGATTCAGCTAAGATAAAACAGCGTTCCGAGTTAACATCTCGATAAACTAATCAAACTATAATGACATATGTTTAACTCCAACCAAGATTCGCAGTACAGTTATAGTTCGCTATATATCTATATATTAATACGTGAAGCGAAAACTTTGGATCCCTTTTTACGAAAATTGGGCGGACGGAGGAGTATGAAATTTCTCATACTTATAGTTTATACAGAGAAGAAGTGAAGAATGCTAATATTTTTTTAAAATATGCATTAGAAATACATTAAATTAATCAAAAAACACTACACGCACACAACCATGCATTTGACACACGCAGTCGAAGCGCGTAACTATGGTTACATATGTCAATATATAATGACATATATCAGCAATATCTTACAGGCAAACTTTGGTCGAATTTCGACCACTAGGCGACCGCTAGTAACTCTAAACATCTATAAAACAAGATGCATACCCTTGAACAATTCAACGCAGTCAATCCTTTCAAATTGCAGCAATCATATTTATTACAAGTATTAATGAAATCATAAAGGAAGTAATAACTCAAACTCATAACTATGCGGCATCTGGCGCAGTCGGTAAACTTCACTTTATTACTCGAACCTTAATGGTAGCATAGGTTTTAATTGTGGATCGCCTAATTTAATTAAAGAACTGCACAACTTCATGCAATTTAGTTTTCATATGTCATTGCTGCAGCGTTATTTGTTCTGTGAAGTGTTGTTACGTAAAATGTGGTAGTTACATATTTCACAAATGAAATTGTTGGGTACAAAGGAACGACTATCGCTGTGCTTGTATATTACACAGTTTTTACAAGTTTAAATGGCCCTATACGTTTGTTTAAATAAACAAATATGACTAGTTGATATTTGTTGGTCTTTTTAATCTAAAAGGTTGATGCGACCATGCAACGTTATTTGATTTGCAGTAGAGAATTTAGTATTTATTAGTTGTAACAATGAGCTCATCTCATTGGTTATCACCAAGCATATCTAATAAAATATGGATGTTGCAAACACTCGCCTATCATTTTGGTGATCTATACGATATAGGACCAATATACTAAGTCATTTTCGGCTTTTCTTTTTCTGTCTTTTTAGTTAAACTATTCTCTTCAACACTGCTATGGAGGAAATTACATAATATACAGTCACAACAAATCAAAGGTAACAAAGATAGGAACGGCATTAAATTGACGCTCTGAAGTTTATAGGTTTGAGAAAAAAAAGCAATCGGCCTGCCTGGTTTATTGTTGATTTCATCAGCATTTTACATCAGTAGTATCGCTTGTGCGTTGCGGATGCAGCACAAAAGAAGTGTACTGCCAGCCTATAGCATAAAGAGAATAAGGCACCTTACTCACAAATAAATTTCTTTAAGAAACTCTACTCACTGCAAAGGTTACTTGGCCGCATTTAAATACTGATCAAGTCAAGTTGCTTTAGTTTTTAAAAAGAGATTTAGTAGAGCCAATTTTTTTTTAAATAATGTGCATCTAGTTAGTAGTTTTACTGGAACTATTGTCGCTAGAACCGTTGAAATATTCCGCACCCGTGTATAATTAAGACGGCTGTTTACCCTATCAAACAATATTCCGGTCACTGTTCCCTATTTAAAATAATTATCATATTCTGTTAAAGCCCGTTATTTTCTCGTTTTATTTTCCCAAAATTTAATGGAGGTATGAAGGTATGCTTAATTAGGATAAAGCCTATTTCGCGTTTCAATTTCATACTCATATCAAACAATAAAGTCTGTAATTAATTTTTGCGAAAATTTTAAAACGTTGACACAGTTGATATTAACATTAAGGATTTTTACGGTCCCAGAATTATTTTACTGGATAAAAGTACAGCTTAAATTTTTAATGCGAAATATTGTGAGAACTTGTTTTTACGTACTCGATTTTATTCGTAATTGCTTATGAGTAAATAGTTTTACATAAAACTATCCCATCAGGTGGGCCACTTGCTCGTCTGCCAACAATCGCAAGAAAAAAATTAAAAAAACATACGTACAAAGAGCTAGCACGGATCGTTTCTGATTGTATTAATAATATCTGCATCGAGTGACGACCAGCGCTGAGCGCAGACAGCCGTTTAGGTCGACAGTATAAAAGTTATATTAGTTAGTCTAGTTATCGTTGGCACGCTTAAATCGTATATGACATGACAAGCGGGCCGTCTCTAGAATAAAGCTAGCGCGATTGGTTCCGTGTTCTATGCATATATGGACAGAGGTTAGTAGAAAGATAAAATTAGTTACTCGATTTAAAGATTACTCGATTTCATTCATTCATTCAATACAATACTTTTTTTTGACCGTATTAGAACACAAATTGAAGGAAGGTAAACTATATCAATATAAGTATATATTATAGTAAATTTTACGTCAAAAGTCAACGAAAAAGTAGCCGCCTAGCAGAAAAAAGTAACAGAAGAATGGCTTTATCGACAAGAATCAAATTCAAATCTTCTATCGGCATACAGATGCTGGCATCCTGATTAAGCTGCGAGGTAAAATATGATTACATAAATAGACTTACGCATGTATATTAACAAAGTGTCTGACAGAGATGTATTTATTTAGCATGTTCCCGCATTATAAGTTGGTGCAGTTGATCTTTTTAACTATATATTAATTGTCATTATTTGGAAGTTCAAGGCTAGACTGGACTGATCCAGCAATGGACTACCAAAGTGCAATTAAGTGCAATACGAGTTCGATTTAGTTTTATTAATTTGAGTCCTCAATAGTGTAGCAGGTAATATTGTATCGTTTTGCAGAACAGGGAAGTATTAAGTGATACGAAACCTCAAATCTACTTAAAATTATGGAAAACATAAAATAATATGAAACACATCGTCTCTTGTCGTAAAAAACAAAAAAGAACATTGAAACACTGTAGCACCTTAGCCGCCATGCTTATTGCCAAGGCCAAATGCGTAGGCGCGAACATATAGGTATAATACGTCTCCGTAATTCCAAAAATAAAGCTGATGCATATTACATATACGCTTTACCAGCGATTTATAAGCTCCACATAAGCAAGCAAGCCTATCCTATACCTTCTTCCAAGCATTTGCCCAGCCTACGTGTTGCTACTGTAGTAAATTTGGGGCAGTCTTTGGGGACTGCCGATAGAAGTGAAAACTTTAATCCATGATCATAACAACTACTTTATAAAACACAAAAAAAAATTGGGGCGGGTCGGATGCCGTGTACTCTCTTAGGGGTTATTTTTCTGAGATATTGTTAATATTCTAAAATAATTCAAAAATGGAAAGCGTGGAGGCGTGACGATGACGCGAGTTCTATGATTTTTGTTCACCCAAGAAGTGCTCAATACGCCTAAAGAAGTTTTCATTTCAACAAGTTGCACTATTTCCGAGTCGGAAAACGTACCGAAACCATACAAAGATATATGCCACCTTATCAACGACGTTGTCTCCATTAAATTGCTATATCAATTAATATTGCTGTTATAATAACACGTATCCATCAAAATGAGATTAATACAACACATTAAATCTTACCTAACTATCTAGTTACCAAAACTTCTCCGAAATAGATATCAATATCACCAACAAACTTAACGCTCCCAGACGTATATATCACTTACCAAGCACGTGTCTCTTTCAGACAATTTGTAATGCGATAAGTGTGACAAGGACATAATTTCATAAATTACCTTTTATAATTATAGACAAAGTGAAAACATTAATTAAAGTTTATCGGAGTATTTGAACTTTTAATTGGTACTGTCAGTTGCCCTGTTTAGACGATATCGACAAGTAACTATAAAATTTTCATGTTGGTCTTCGTTAGGGATGTAATATGAATAGAAGCTTCGATTACTAATCGATTTTACTTGATCGATTATTAATTTTGAGAACTAATTTAGTACTAATCAACTGAAGGCTGAATTTCGGTCATGGCTGGCAATCACGATGAAGACCAGCCATTAGCGTAGACGTTAGTGAATTTCAAAAGTACTCCGTAACATTTTATTGCATTGAAGACAGGCGTTTTATATTTTATGATTCTATAACAAATATAACTATAAAGACGAACAAAAAAGAAAAAAGTGTTATCTTTCATTAAGATTTGAAAACTGTTCCTCTTTTATCAAGCAATACAATCGTGCCCCGCTAAATATAATAATACCTGCTATAAAAATGGTTCTCTTTCAAAAAGCTTAAATGTTATCTTATGACAGTCACAACTCCAAACGAAACAATAATAAACTAAGTACAAAAGTAAACATTCGTAGGTAATAAGTTTCATTACAAGAAAGCTAATTTAGCATGACTTAGGAAACAAGTAACGCGACCACAATAGAGACTGATCAGTAAGTCAAGTTTACTTTCGTTGGCATACGTAATACGAATTAATATGTACTAGTGATCACCAAATGGTCAAAATTGGAACGTTAAGATTAAAATAAAATAAAATACATTCAACACACACTCAAAGAATATTTGAGAGGAGATCCTCTCAAATATTCTTTCATGCACGCCTATGCTAAAAAAGGTGTACAAAAGTTTATTTTCACGTATTACTATCTTATCTTATCTTATGTGGGGGCCAGTCAGTGCAGACCGGCGACACTTCGACCCAGTGGGATCTTTTGTGTCTACGCTCTCCCAATAACGACTGCCATAGATATTCATGGCAACCGGGACTAACGGCTTAACGTGCTTTCCGAGGCACGGAGCAGGCAATAATTGTCAATCAATACGCACATAATTTCGAAAAGTCATATAACTTCCGAAAGTCAGAGGTGCGCGATATGGGTTCGAACCCGAGACCCTCTGCACTGCAGTCTGTTGGTCTCTCCACTGAGCTATCGCTGCTCGTTTCACGTATAGAGAAAGAAGCAATAGCCTAGTGGGAGATTTTTGGACTGCTACGCCAACTCGAAGTCTTGAGTTCGATCCCAGGGCGCGTATCTCTGACTTTTTGAAATTATATGCGTATTAAATAGTTAATTATCTCTCGCTCTAACGGTGATGGAGGACATCATGAGAAAACCTGCATGTCTGAGAGTGCTGCATAATGTTCTCTAAGATATGTGAATCTGGCAACTCACACTGGGCCAGCGTGGCGGACTATGGCCTAAACCTTCTCACATCGAGAAGAGGCTCGTGCTCAACAGTGGGACAGTTTAATACAGGGCTGATATTATTAACTTATATATATTACTACTAACTGTCTCGACAGACGTTGTCCTGTACACAAGAGAAAAAAAAGACATATCTAAACCATTCTCGAATCCACTTGAACACACACAAAAAGTTTCATGAGAATCGGTCCAGCCGCTTAGGAGGAGTTCAGTGACACGTGTGTAACGTATAGTAGAATTATTTATATAAAGATATAGATTCTGTGATATATCACACTTAAATCAATGGCAAGCAGGACAGATATGATAATTGTATAAACTTACAGTATACTTCTTTTACGGTTAGGTTTTATATAAGTAATTAGGGGAGAGATAACCTTATACTGGAGAAGTTTCAATGTACGGGCTGCTATTGGTAATTTCGTGATGAATACATAGCTTGCATAGCATAATAACATAGCTTGCGAAATGTGTGTGAAATATACCTCTGTCACCCCTTTTTAGAATGTAGAGGCTTGAATTTATGTATGTATGTCCTGTGAGTATCCAGCCAATTATTACTTACGTACCTTTACAATTATTATTCGTCACTGGAGGTTTCTGAATACTAAAATTCATGTTTTATTCATATATCTTTATTTATTTACGATATATCTTACCATTCATCCATCTTTTTGTGCAAATGGAGTTCTATCTGTTTACCCATAGATTAAGCTGCATTTTTTATCATTCAAATGAACGAAAATAAATTAGTACATTAATTTGTTTTACTACGAACGTAGAATACATTTAAAAAGAAACTGAATAAAATATGCCAAAATAATTTATTTATTGCCAATTTTTTTATTTATAAGTACTATGATTATTATATTGTACACACCGCAGGTTAGACCTTCTGTTTTACACTTTTTGTGTGGTAACACCGGACTTAGTATTTCTTCATACTTTATTATATCAGTGAGAAGTAATTACGGTCCTATAGAATAACCTTGGGCACTACAACAGCAATTTATGTTATCATGTTTGACCTCATAGTTCAGGAACTTAGGAAATGTTTTGTTTCAATTTATAAAGTTTGTTAAGTGTACACGAAGCCACTTCGTTGCTTGCAGTACATATTTTGTTAGAAAAATGTAAAAAAAGGCAAGATATATATAGTTTGCACGAGTTTACGAAAGATAGATTGAGAAGTCGACCGTTGTCAAATATTTAGTGACGTATTGTATCTGTTCCCGCTTAGAGAAGTACCACCCTCTTACACAAAACCGACATAAGAGCATGGACTACTTATTTTCTAGGGAGGGCCCATCCCTGATCAGCGATTGCCTACATTTAACCCTAGAATTTTAAGTTGAAATCTATTATCCTGTGATGGGTACTAGACAAATCGGGCTAGAACCTAGCCAACCTAGCCCATAAGGGGGGTCCACTCATGGCCAACGCGTATGTGTAGTGTCACTTTAACTGGTTCGCCTCGGTAAGTAGGCAGGAATTCCAGCTCTCACAAATCTACATCTTCATTTTTTTTTCATCCCCTCTTTTATTGCTTAGGATCTTAGGACTTAGGATCCATATGGTCGACGATACGCTAGTGATACTCTTGATATAGCATACGGTCATACGCTACCGGTTACCATCAGATGGGAGGTTGTCTAAATACCTGGTTTTATAAAAGAATATGAAAGAAAGTACCGGGATACTGCCCGGCGGTTTAACTATTAAGGTATGGATTATATTTGTCTTGTTTTTGGGAAACGGTAATTAAAATGAAATAATCGGAAAAAGAAACTGCGCATGTAACCTCAAAAACCCATCTGTAATTGGAATGGGAAAACATTGACAATACTGAATTCCTCTAACATTGTAGAACAGCGTCATTTGCAGTATTCGCTTCCAACACAAAATATGTTTCAACACGTGTTTTGCCTCAGCTTGATTCATCCTTCGGAAATCTTGGCAACAAATAAACGATAAACTACCGGACGCGCGTATTTTATTGAATTTTTAATTTTCTTCCTACCGTCACTATCTCTCGAATGACATGTCAATATTTTTGTAGTTTGGCAAATAAATATATTTAGACCTATTACGTCGTATGTTGTTTCAAGGTGTTTAGATACGGTTATATTGACATAAAATAAAACAAGAGGAGTTGCTTCAATATTTGTATCATCGGCTCGCAAGAAATCATTCCATGAATAGCATCGGAAAATAGCAACATAAAAATATATGAGATACGTACTTTATGTAAGTGTTTCGCCGCTTACGATTAAAGAACACGTATGAACGCATTGCTGTATTCTCTCCTTAGGGATTTGGCATTATTGTTTGTGATGGTTTTACTTCAGTGAACAGATTAGAATCAGAATGGGAGATTTAAAAAAAAAACATCAGCACGGAAATACGTTTCTGCATAATCGTTTAAAGTAAATGCCTTTTTCGTTTCTGTTTACTGTAGATAAAATAAACACAACAATTATAATTTATAAAAGAGTTGAATACAGTGCAAACATTTTTGGTTAATATAATTCACAGTTATAATTTGGAAGTACTGAATATGTTTACCAACGTTCTCAAAGTATGCGCTTATGTTTGCATGCGGCAAAGTCGGGCAAAGTGTTATTTAAGTTTACTGGAAATGGGTCCTATAGACATGGGATATGAAAATATACATGTAGCTAAAATTGGGTGTAATATACCTCGGCCTATATACCTAGGTACTTATATCAAGCTTGTATGTCCACGTGTAAAAATCAAAATACACATAGCATTTATGGTTATCGCTGAATACATCAGATTAAAATTGACATAACAGAAATAAAAACAAATTGGTATCCGACTCAAAAGTCGCAACACGATTACCAACTGTTTGAGTTTAAACATCAATATTTGTAAAATATAATTAGCGGTGAACGGAACCATATAAACTGTCCGTGTACTCGATAGATGGCGTAAGGATCGAGTTAGATCGCGATATGGTTTCGTTCACACGCAGAGTATATAAGGTCGGGATTTTTTATTGTCTTTTGAAATTTGTAATGGCTATATACAATTCGTCAAAGTTACACCTACCTAGTGGAGGAATAAACGGTTAAAACCCAAGTAGCGTTTATTTATTTATTTTCTCGTCCCCGCACCCCGATTGTGTTCACCAACCCTTACAAAAATAAAATGCTGTATGCCAGCGCCATTACCAGCCGCTGCAAACCGCCTTCTCATGAAGACTTAAGACCCTTGACAGAACAGGAGCCAAAGCATCTACTAGCATATCGTCTCCTCACGGCGAGTAGAAACCGTCACAGAAACCCAACGTAAAATTGTTTGGTTGCGATCCTCCGTAAGCTGAACGTACATACTTACTTACACAGTCGGAATGCCCCAATATAAGCGAAATCTTTAGTTTTATTAGTAACTAGCTTTTGCCCGCGGCTTCGCTCACGTTAATTTAGAATTTGATAATCCATTCGGGTTGTACTACTCTGCTTGTAATTATATAATTCAATCATGATTCGAAAGACACGTGGCGCCATCTATTTATCATAAGAACGTTATTATTGTTTTCCTTGCAAAATTTCAGGATGATCGGTTCAGTGGTTTAGGCGTGAAAAGGTTTGTAAACAAACAAACTCATTTTCGCTTTTATAATATTAGTTAAGATTTTGCTGCACTTACTTTCTCATAATAATGCCAACAATGTGATTCAGTCTCATGTAGATCATTCCCACTCAACAATTTAGGTTGCATGAAACCTAATATTAGTCTACTATACTCATATCTTTTCAACGGCATGAAAATATTTTCTATAAAATCGCGGAGTTCATTGAAAAATAATAACAACGGGAACTTAACGAGAGGTTTTTCTACTGAGGTTATCGAGTTCACGCGGGTGTCGAGTTATTAATCAAACACTACCTTACTTTCGTTTCTCATTGTATTTTCACTTTGAAACTATTATTAATCTTACGGTTGACATTTATAATCAGTCAAATCCAAAATCATTAGATTTGCTTTCCATGATACTTTTTAGTACCAGGGAAGCAGAGCGAGAAAGCTGATTTAACGGCTCAAATACGTTAAATCATTGATTATAATTATTTCCTTGAAAATGTTTTCCTCTTTTCGTCAGCTATATTTACAGATCCCCTAGTAGGAAGCAAACCTTTTACCGGCTTTTCCAGAATCCATGCGGCCTCTGAAAATGTTTTAACAGAATAACCCAAAAAGATTTGTACTGATCCAGGATCCAAGGAGTTTATAGTAAGGAAAACTATAAGCGTAAACATATTATGGATCCAGCAATGCTTGAGGAGGTTTAATTATTTCGTACAATTTGTACATATGTATAAAAATAAACACACGCTTGTATATTCTTGACGGGATAGACACTTAGGTATTATACTAACATTTTCCATGTCCTGTTTTGAAGTCCCAGTAATTGAGATTAGGCCGTTATTGTTTACCGGGCTCAATGCTAGCCATTGTACTGAGTATATTATCAATTATATAGTGTTTCTGTATATACTTTATTACCTTTTTCTTGAAGATGTATGTAAAGGCAAAAGGAAATAAATCCGGATTCATTGTAATTTACATCACTTAAATAATTTAAGTATACTCAATACCTGTCAAAGCAGCGATGGCCTAATGAAGATCCGTTGGAGTGCCACGCAGAGGTCTCAAGATCGATCCCAAGAAACATTAAATGTTTGAGTTGTGTGCATACATTGTGAGGATAGCTGTCTGCAGCTGCACCGGACTAGCATGATAGCTTAGAGTGTAACACTTTTTAAACTGAGAACTCAGTGCCCAGTAGTGGGAAATATTATATACAGGGCTGGTATTGTTTATAAACCTTCGGCATTGATAAAAAACAATTCTGATATAATTTAAGTAATTTTATTAAATTTTACCGCCCGCTCTTGAATTAATAACCGAAACGAAATAAAAGTTGTCCGAAATGTTGTAAAGTTAGAAAATTGAACGTAAACGTACATTTGGGAAGTTATAAATGGGTGGAAGTGGTCTGATATGGAATTGAAAGTGTTACCGAACTCGCATAATGGAACGTTATTAAAAAAGTTGGTGTTGCAAGCACGAAAACATAGTAGTAACTCTTGCTCCAGTTTTTTCTACCCTCGCTGGAATCCTTTTTTCTTTTCGGTTGAAATAAGAAAGCATTGAGTACTGTTATTCGGGACAAGTTAATGAAAACGCTGATATGGATTTTAGTGTTTAATTTTTTTATCATAACTAATATTATAAATGCGAATGTGAGTTTGTGTGTTACGCTTTCACGCCATAATTACTCGACCGATCATCATAAAATACACGTTGTTGTCAAGGGAACATAGGGTACCTTCATCCAGAAAAAAGGACTGTCCTCGAGGGATAGTAAGATGACTTAACTTCTACATTAACGCGAGTGGAGCAGGCCCAATCTAGTATGGTATATTTTTAATTTATCTGTTTAGCGGCAGTAAGTCAATCAATACAGTATTGCAATTGTGATCGAGAGTTCGTGGCCGTCGTTGGTTAGATCTTTACCCATTGAACTAGCGACATGAGACAAACAATTGGCTAAGCTTGACAGGTTAACAATAATACTAGTAGGTAATTGGCAACCCAAATTTTATCAATCAATTATTGAAAATCTGTAATTTACATAAGAACCTTTTATTTTGATTGATATAAAAGTCTCGACTGCCATGCAGACACAATAGAAAATGTCATGTTCGCGCTCATCTATGATCGGCACGGCATTCAATGTGTTAAGCATGGTGTTCAAAAACCACGCTTGTAACCATGCTTAGTAACTTGCATATGTAGCCTGCCGGCTAGCTACTTGCGCGAGTTAATTAGACGGGTTAATTGGGCGGTTGGTAGGCGTCGGTCGTTGACAAGATCAGTAAGTATCTTAAATTGCACATGTTACACGCGTCTTGTATATGAGCTATAAAGTATTTTACTTGGAAGATATCGTTAAAGGACTTTACGATCTACACTAGTTTTGTCTATTTATCTCTTGTTTATTCGGAAAAGGGAACTGTTGGTCGGTGACGTAATTTAGGTAATAAATAAATTTTCAGAGCTTGAAATAATTTATTTAATTAGGTCACAAGTAAAAGTCAAAGGTTATCGGCTTACTAAATTTAAATTTATGCTAGTTGCTAGGTTAGGGCAAAAGATGGACAAATCTAGAATTCAAACACACATTTCCACATGATGCGGACCGGATACAGTTATATTATAACTACTAATCTAACAAGGGAGTTTACGAGAAAATACGAGTATATTCATGGAAATACCTATCCCGACGCAATAACTGATGTATTATGTGTAGGGCAAGATACTATTAATCTAAGTAATGAAATGTTTCCTAGAATCCTAAAAGCACCTATTCAAGTCGACTCGACTCGTGATGATTGACAGGGTTGATTAGATTGGGAGTTGTTAATTATCTAGTCACGCCACTCCTAATACTGTAGATGTTATGCCTTATCAGTAAGGCATTGCATCTAGAGTATAAGGAGTCATACATAATCATACATCTCAAATGCTGAAACGACTCTGAACTCAGGTCGTTTCAGCCGTTGACATGTATTTTATAGACACTAAAAGTATTAAAAAGCTGAAACTTTAACAAAATAACGAAGTGAGTATTGCTTATATAAAGAAGTGTCTATGATACCCAAATAATTTTGTAAAGATTTTTGGAGGTTTACATATTCGTAAATCAATCACCACAATCA
Organism: Catocala sponsa; assembly: GCA_963564715.1. Classification (NCBI taxonomy): domain Eukaryota; kingdom Metazoa; phylum Arthropoda; class Insecta; order Lepidoptera; family Erebidae; genus Catocala; species Catocala sponsa. The sequence continues at coordinate 8,873,697 of OY751337.1, forward strand.
CCTATATGGTTCACCGTCACGGTGAACTATATAGGTGGACCATGTCTTGTCTCCCCGTGAACATGGCTGATGAAAAGCAACTGAAACATCGGGGATAGTGTAAAATTAAATCTAAATAGTTTTTATAATTTAAATAGCGTATGTAGAAGTAAACTGTAACTAGTATAAGTGTTTAGGATTAGTAGTTTGAAGGTTTAAAATTATGTATTAATAGATACGCGATGAAATCCGTATGAAGTAGTTTAATTTAAATGTCCTGGATACTCCTGTATGTGCTCTCATAATCAATTCCATGAACGTATTCGCGGGTTGAAGTTAGATTTTAGGCTAAAGTGTAGAGTGTGCTTTAATTTTTACTTATGTGTCATATTAAATAGGTTTATTCTTACTATGTACTGCCACATCCTTTATCAGGACGATAATGCGCTCAATACGGTGAGCAATTCGGTGCGTGAGACGCACGCGGCAAATAAACTGCATTTGCGTCGCTCAAGATAACACGCTGCGATGGACGCTGCGTTCAATGAAAAACCCAAAGCAATTGCTTTATCTATTCTAATATTATAAAGAGGAAAGATTTAATTTTTTGTTTGTAAGGATTAAATTTAAAACTACAAAACCGATTTTAAATATTCTTGCACCATTAGAAAGCTATATTACCACGGAGTAACATAGGGTATATATTCTTTTAAAGTACTATTATATAACCCAACTGAAGCTAGTATAGAATAAATTAGTTTTTTTTTATGGTATAGGTGGCAAACGAGCAGACGGATCGCCTGATGGTAAGCGACTACCGCCGGCCATGGACACCCGCAACACCAGAGGAGTCACAAGTGCGTTGCTGGCCTTATAAATTTCCCTCCACCCCCAGGAGGGGAAAGGGTTGGGCCTGTTGGTAATTGCAATGCATTCAATGCACCGTAAGACCTATAAACAAACTTAGCGCTTAAAGGTACCGTTTTATTATTCCGTATAATCTAGTCAATCTCTTAGTGATTTGAATTAACGAATCTCTATTTATTTATAATACTGTTGTTAATCCTTCCTTATTTTGATATTACTCAGATAATTGCCAATTTATCGGTATCCTGGCTATCGATTCGGCTCATACAGAAGTGAGTAGGTACTTTAATTTCTATGTCACTTCCTTTGAATGTAGCGAAGCTTCTAAGTAAATTACTGTCTCTAAGCTAGCACACAAGTTTATCTGTAAACCTAGTTACGAGTACGCCGCTCTATTTATTACTGATTTAATCCTGGTTGTTTTGATGCCGAGCTCGTAAGACAGTTCTTAGAAATGAAAACTGGATACAATAATTTATTATTATTATCACCTTGAACTGGGTCAAACTGACCTTTGTCAAAATGCCTCATAGTCGTAAATATATTTTAATTATCGGTCTTATTTAATTAAGCCACACAAGCTACGATAGATCGAAGCGTGTATTGTGATAGATCTTAACAGTTTTTTGAACATACACAGACGACAGAAGCTATATCGAAAATCTATTTTACTAAGAATCCGTAAACCCATCTCGTTTTATATAGCCTATATCGTAGAATCGATATAATAAGTATCTATGGGTATAACCCCAAGGTGTCTGCACACCAACTTACAAGTCAATCGGTCCAGTGGTTTCGGAGTTATGCCGGTCACTAACAGACAAACACACTGACCCACATAGTGTTTTCATTAACCTCATCGAAGAAGACTCAGAGGTTAATAAGTATGTGGTGTGGTCTGCTCGTGGAATATACAACTGCTTACCATCAGAAGGGTATACATTTGACAGTTCTATAAAAAATACTTATGTCCAACAAGTTAACAATAACAAATTGACTGAATTTGCACGTTGTTTATATTTATCTGATTCTCAAATATCTACGTTAGTTTTCTATATCGTCAACTGTAAAAATAACATAAGCTCTTTCTTGTAGAGTACATTGAGTGCAGCAATATAAATTCGCTTTTAATCACTATGTCGTTAGCATTGTTCATGTTTTATGGATTCCGTTTTCTATTTGGTACAACATACCTACATGCTACTGAACTCTTCCATCCGGGCATTCATCGCTACGTATTGAAAAGCTTAAAGGAGATTAACCCCCTTTTTGGTTAATCTCCTTTAAATAAGCTTTTCAATACGTGTCGTCACACTGTCGTATTCGAATACACTCGGTAGTAACAATTTAGGTTACAAAATTTACTTGACTAAAATGTAGTTACATTGAATTATAGTGCTATTATCTTAGTTAAATCGCACGAACAAGTGTCCACACTATGAAGAGTAAGCTCATACATTGTACTTATATAATAGGTGCACGGTAGTGTACAATTTTCAGTATGAGTGATTGTGACAATACTATATCTAACTATTCAGATATCATGTTGGCATTGTGTGTCGGATGATAAAATCCAGAAATCAAACAATTTTAATTAGATTTGTTATAATCACACAGTCAAGTACTATACCTCGAGGAGGACGACGGTCTACGCGTGTTTTCTCGATTTGTCGAAAGCTTTCGATCTCGTTGCCTATGATGTGCTATGGGACAAATTGAGGGGCACGGGTGTGCCGGCGGAATACACAGCGCTCCTCAGATACTGGTATGCTAACCAGACAAACAGGGTGAGATGGGTCGGTACTCTGTCGGATGAGTACAAAATGGAGTGTGGTGTAAGGCAAGGGGGGTTAAGCTCACCTCTGTTATTTAATCTATATATGAACCAGCTTATCGAGCGACTGAGCAGCACACATGTAGGCTGTCACATAGACGGCACTTGTGTCAACAACTTAAGTTACGCGGATGACATGGTGCTGCTCAGTCCATCGATAAGTGGGTTGAGAGAGCTACTATCGATCTGCGAGACGTATGTGGAGGTGCATGGTCTTAAATACAACTCTAAGAAGAATGAGATCCTAATTTTTAAAACTAAAAAACAACAGCCCCGCCGTGTACCTCCAGTATATCTCAATGGCGTAGTACTAAACATGGTTGAGCATTTCAAATATTTAGGTCACATTGTCACCAGTGATCTACGCGATGACAGTGATATAGAGCGGGAGCGCAGGGCGTTGGCGGTGAGGGGCAATATGCTAGCCCGCAGGTTTGCACGCTGCACGGCAGACGTCAAAGTGACCTTATTTAAAGCGTTCTGTCAGTCATTCTATTCGAGCGGCCTGTGGGTGTCATATACAAGCCGAGCCTACAACGTCTTGCGCGTACAATATAACAACGCCTTCAGGATGCTGTTGCGGCTGCCGCGGCGTTGTAGTACATCGGGCATGTTTGCCGAAGCTCGCACAGATGGCTTTCACGCTATCATGCGTAAAAAAGCGGCTTCCTTGCTACAGCGCTTGCGTAACACTCGGAACGGCATCCTGAAAAGGATTGTTAACAGGCCAGACTGTCCTATACAATGGCACTGGGTGGAAATAGTTATAGGTACACATACATAGATCTCACACAACGTAGCGTAGAGGTACCTATAGTGCTACCACACGGTGCCTAGAGGGCGGCCTTACTAACACTACTAATATAGACTATAAGTACATTCTGTTACTAACCCATTACTAAACAATCTATGGACTCTTTTTATGTAGGTACATACCAACATTAATGTCCGAAATAAAGATATTTTATTTTATTTATAATAAAGGCTAGGGAAAAGATCTATGATCATTTTATATATAAACATAACATTATGTTACAGCGGATTTTTTTTTGAGTTACTTCATATTTGATAATACTCTTTGGCACTAAACCCTGTGTCGCGTGTAACCTTACAAATATTGAAACAAAGGATACAAATAACTTCCAGGACTGCAACTACTATTTGGTGCACGGGTGTGTATTACGAGTACTCCTGCGTGACAAAAAAGAAAAAAGGGTAATTTAATTTCAAGCACATTTCCTATAAATTAAACGCATACCTTTTGCAAGACTTCTTTGTTAATCAGAAGAAATCGCAATGGCGTCTGGCTATTGTACAAACACCATTATATACAACAGTACGTTTGCCTCCCAATCCGTGTCGAGTTCAAAACGAATATATTTGTGAACATATTTTTAAAACGTAGTTTTGGTATAACTACCTTGATAATAAAATGCTGCCTTGACCATACGGCCCACCTGATGGTAAGTGTTCACCGTAGCTTATGGACGCCTGCAACATCAGAGGCATCACTTGCGCGTTGACGACCCTTTAGGAAAGGAAGTGGGAAGGAGAAGGAGCGGGAAGAGGGAAAGAGGCTCACAGAACGAAACACAACAGTAGGAATACTGCTATTTCACGTTGATTTTCTGTGAGAGGATAGTCCTTCCCCGGTCGAGTCGGCCCATTCATGCTGAAATCAGCGAGGCCCTACTACTCTACATAGTATACCACTGTTGAGCTTTGGCGTCTTGTCAGTATGAAAAGGGTTTCGGCGTTAGCCCACCACACTGACCTAATGCAGGATTGCAGACTTTGCACATATTCGAGATCATTATTGATAACTATCAATAATGTACTGCAATAAGCAGATAACCAATTTTTTGTGAGTTCTCAAACAATCAGATTTCCTCACGATATTGTCCTTCATCGTAAAGCGAGCGTTAGTTTAATACGCACATAGTTTAGAAAAATTAAAGATGGGATTGAACTCCAGACCTCTGCGTAACCATTAGCCCATACAATAATTCAAATATGATAAAATAATATTCAATAATGTTGTTTTTGCTATCAGCAGTACGGTTATAAATCACACGTAACAGGAGTCGAGCATATTGCCGTCAATCGACATAGTTCTAAATCCCGCACTGCCACTGAGAATGTTCAGTCAAAACTCAATTACACTTTAGCCGACTGGGTAATTGAACGCAAGACCTCAAACACAGTAGCATGCACTGCCGTTCGCCACCAAAGCACTTAGTCCATTAACATAAATGTTTCTCTAAATTGGAAATTATTACCTCTTGGATTGAGCAACAGCAATTTAAAATACACTCGCCTCCCTCTGAATATTTAGAGCATAAAGTTTAATTCAGTCTAAAATATCACTGCGTATGATTAAGCTCGCAAAATAAACGAACGAAAGAATGAACAGACATATTTGCTTCATAAAGAAAAATAATAATACGCGGTTCTCCGCCGAATTTATTGAAATAACTGTCTCAATGGAATATGCGGAGTATAACACTTGTTACAGGATAAAGAAAAAATAAACAGAAATATTTTAACAGTAAGAATTTAGGTTAGACACTGGAGACATATTTTAACGCTCAGGCTGGTTTTAAGTAAAATAAAATTGTACCTTTTGTAATCTGTTATAAACAATTTTTTGCTTTGTTAGTTCAAAATAAGCTTAAAGTAAATTTCCTTTAGTTAAGGTTGGTTTTGTGATATTTCTGGGAACAGGCGGAATAATATGAGTACTGGAGAAATAATATGAGCAGTTGCTGTCCTAAACTTATTAGTATTTTATTAAAACAAAAAATACCGCGTTAGGAGCCAAGCACTGGGTCCTGGAGGACTTCTGCCTGCGAATTTGCCTGCGTGCATCTCACGACAACGGATAAAATATATTTTCATTAAATACATTCACTTCAACGATACTCATCCTCTACCATATATGCAACTGCCCTGCAAGAGCTAGCGAAATCTAATTCTAAAATAAGCAAAGTGTAATTCGGATTTTCATTAAAAAATTCTTAGTAGCATTACGGAGTTTAGAACTGTGTCTCAAAATCAGCAATAGACTCGCCACCTTATACCAACATAATATCAGCCCTGTATTAAACTGTTCCACTGTTGGGCACGGGCCTTTTCTTTGGGTTAGGCCATAGTCCACCATGCTGGTCCAGCGCGAGTTGGCAGAATTCACATAATATCTTTGAGAACATTATAGGGAACTCTCAGACATGCAGGTTCCCTCACGATGTTTTCCTTTACCGTTAATAATTTAACGGTAAATACGGTATAGTATAATAGAAATAATTGGTTAATAGCAATAAAAAAACAGAAATAATTGCTTAATAGCAATTATTTTAATACTCAATACTCAATACTCAATACTTTATTTGCATTCCACAATGTTAATTTGGTGTTATAAAAATAATACATGGTATCATCATGGACCCTGTCAGGCACAGCAAATGTAGAAGGGAGGAAGAGGGCTTTAGCTGCATTGTTCTAGATTTATTCTGTTTCATGTTAATTATAATTATATTAATTTTGCATTATTTCTAATATAACATGACAGTTGTATTACTTATAGCAATGCATATATACTGTATTTTAATTAATTTTTAACATCTTTTCATTTTATTATAATGAACATTCCTTTATATATAATTATTCTATGTGTATTTGTAGGTATAGTGGATATAATATTAATTTTATATATTGATATTACATAATTTGATGATGATGTATATAATATGTCTGCAACTTATTGGTTATGTTTGTAGTTTTAATACTATTTTTAAAGATACTTTTATTATATTAATATAATTTGCGAGTTATGTCAATAATTATATGTTTATCTTTATTTTTATTGCTAATATTAATGTAATTTGTCAGTTATGTCAGTGATTTTATTATTATTTTTGCAGGTATTATTATTATTTATATTATTGTAATTTGTCAGTCAAGTAATCATTTAAATTGTAATAACATTTGTTTAATAGTAGTGTTTTTAATTTATTTATAAATGGGTTAAATTTAGGTTCGTTTTTAATTTCATCCGACAGTTTATTATAAATTTTTATAGACATCACATATGTGCTGTCTGTGTGTTGTTTTAAACGTGAGGTGGGCAGTTTAAGCCTTTCCCTATGGCGTAGTGCGTACCTACATTGGGTGTCTTCTCTCTTAGTAAACATGTTTAGATTTTTTCTTACAAATTTACACATTTCCAAGATATATATGGAGGGTAAAGTTAAGATATTGAGTTCTTTAAAATGGGGTTTGCAACTATCTGTATCGTCGATGTTCACTAAAATTCTAACCAGCTTTTTTTGAAGTGTAAAGAGAGTTGGTGCATCTGTGCTATTGCCCCACAGTATTATGCCGTAGCTAAACCATGCATAAGCATATGCATAGTATGTAGCAAGGGCAGTTTGCAGGTCTGTTGTCTTTTTAACTTCACTAAGGGCGTATGTAAATTTTGAAATCTTTGCTCTCATTTTCTTAATGTGTGATTTCCAGTTTATGTTAGTGTCTATGGATAATCCTAGTAGTGTAAATTCTGGTACGGTTTCTATTTTTATATTGTTGTAAATAAAATTTATTTCTAGTGGAGGTTTTTGGTAGGGATGGAAGGACATTATTTTGGTTTTTGAGAAGTTAATTTCGAGATTGTGTTCGTCCATCCAGGTTACTGCTTTGTCAAGCGTTACTGTTAATTTTTCATTTAGTTTATTATTATTTTGGCAGGTTGTTAGGAGTGAGATGTCGTCTGCAAATAGAACACACGGTCCATCTATTGTTTTGGGCAGATCATTGATATAAATGAGAAACAAAAGACACCCAATTACGCTACCTTGTGGAATTGACGCATTGATTATTTTTTTACTTGATCTAACGTGTTGTATTTCATTCGTGGAATGGTTGAAGTATTCTATTTCTACTAGGTGTTCTCTATTTCTTAAATATGACTGAAACCACTCGTGAGCTTTGCCGCGAATTCCTATATCCTGTAATTTTCTAAGGAGTATGCTGTATTGGACTTTATCATAGGCCTTAGTCATGTCTAATAGAATTCCAACCGCGTATTTTTTGTCGTTAATAATGTTTTGGGCTTCTTGTATAAATTTATAAATGGCTAATATTGTTGATTTGTTTTTTCTAAATCCATTTTGACATTCATTGAATATTTCATATTTCTCACAAAAATTGTAAACGCGATTACACATTGCCTTTTCGAATATCTTCGAGGCGGTAGGTAGCAGAGCGATAGGACGATAGTTACTGGGGTCGTTGTGTGAATTTTTCTTATAAATTGGTTTAAGTATAGCTTTCTTCAAGTAATCAGGGAATTGGCCTTCTTCAAAAGATTGATTTATTAATAAGTAAAATGGCAAAGTTAATTCTTCTGCACATTGTCTTATTAGCATAGGTGGCAATTCGTCGAAGCCATGGCTTTGTTTGTTTTTTAAGCTTTTTATTAAAGTGTAAATTTCATAGGGTTCTACAGGACTTAGGTACATGGTATTTTCGGTAGGTGATATCACATAAGAGCCACACTGCCTGTCATTTTTTATGTGGTTTGTATTTTCTCCAATTGATGCGAAGAAATCATTAAACGTATTAGCTATGATTTGAGGGTCGGTGACATTATTATTATTTATTTTTAATTTTATGTTAGACTTTTCCTTTTTTCTTTTTTTGTTGGTACGTTCATTTATAATATTCCACATTGTTTTTACCTTATTTTCTGAATTTTTAAGTCTTTTTATGTAATTTAATTTTTTTGCTGTCACTACTACGTTTTTTAATATTTTTTCATAACTTTTGTAATTCTTTTTCAGTGTTTCATTATTATTTTTTAATGTTAATATTTTAAGGAGACGTTTGTTTCGTTTCTACAAGAAATTTTTATACCCGTAGTTAGCCAGTGTTTTGTGTAGTTTTGTTTTAATTTAATTGTTTGTTGTGGTATACTTTTATTTAATGTATTTTGTAAAGTAATATTAAATGCTTCATAGTTTTCATTTATATTTTTGTCCTTAATTATTATTTCATTCCATTTAATTTCCTTTAGTTCGGCTTTAAAAAATTCTATGTTTTTTTTATTAAAAAATCTTTTTTTTGTGTACCAAATTATTTGTTTGGTCTGATGAGCCGGAGTCATTTGTATTATTGCAGCGCAGTGGTCCGAGAAACCTAACTCTTCAACTGTTGTGTATATGTGTTTGTTACTAAAATTTGTAAATATTAGATCAATACATGTGGAAGTGTTATATGTAATCCGTGTAGGTTTGTTAATGTGTTGTATAAATCTATATTCTAACATAGTTTCTAGGAAAGTATTGATCTTTAATTTGTCTTCGAATATATTCATATTTAAGTCACCGCCCAAAATTATATCAAATTTATAATATTGTTTATTTATGTATTTTAATAATAGTTTTAACTGGCTGTAAAACACTTCTTCCTCTCTCCTATTCCAATACATGCTAATTAGTAAAATATTTTCTTTAGGTAACGCTATTGCACAAACTTCTAATATAAATTCTTTTGACATATTGCTAATATCGCTTAAATCTATATACTCTATATTTTCTTGTAATAGAATGCAGACGCCGCCTCCTTTTCGGTTTTGTCGGCAGTAGGATGCTGCAATCCTGTAGCCGCTGAATTGTAGCAATTCTATTTTGTCAGGCGTTTGCCAAGTTTCCGATAAACAAATTGCTTTGTAATGTTGGTTTTGTTGTAGGAAAGCTTCTATTAAGTGTTGTTTATTGTTAAGGCTTTGAATATTCTGGAAAATTACTTTAAAATGTCGGCCTTTGCTTTCGAAAAAAAGTTTTTTCATCAATGTTGTCTATTAATTCGTGTGTTGTTGTATCTGTATTTTTCTGTTGTAATGTCGTGTTTTGATTTATTTTTTCTTCACTTATTGTTCGTTTGCCATCTATGAACAATCTATTATTTCGTAATATAGCGTGTCGGCCGCTTTTTCGTGCATTTATCATTTGTTCAAGTAGCAGTTTTCGTTCTTTTCGTTGATTTTCGTTTAGAAACTCCGATACTTGTATTCTGGTACCTTGGAAGTATTGACTATTTTCTGTGATGTATTTCACCATACGTTTGCTCAGTAATTCTATTACCAAAGGTCGATTTCGTGTACTTCTTTTTCCTATTCTATATGTGTCCTCTATATATCCAGTTAAGTCTATGTGTAGGATTTCATAGAACATATCAATTAATCTGTTGTGAAGTTCGTACTCAGACTCTTGATATTCTTCGTAAAATCCAAAGATAACAATTTTTTTGGAATTGTCTTCGGTTCTATTTATTTTAGCTTGATTTTCATAGGGTAGTGATAGGGCGTTTATTTTTTTTATTTCGTTCTTCTGGATTTCATTTTGTTTGTTTAGTATTTCGAGATTTTTATTAATTTTTTCTATTTCCTGGGTTTTTTGTTCAATTTGCTTTTTTAATAAATCGATTTTTCCGTCTATGTCTTCTTTAAATTTACTTATAGCTTTGTTGATTTCCATTTGTATGGTATTCTGTATTTCTGATATTATATGTGCATTATTTTCCTTCAAGCGTTGCATTATTATTTCACTTAAATTTTCGAGTGAGAAGGGTTTTTGTGTGTGTATTAATTTATTGTCATCTGGTTGGAGGGTATCACCTAGAAGGCTCAAGTCATCTATTGTTGTAGCATCAAAATAGGTGCAGTTCTTTTTCCTCAATGTAATGTTATTGTCCATATTACTCGTGTTTTGTGTTGGAGAATTGTATTCTTGTTGGCGTATCGGGGTATCCAAGTTGCTTGATTTAGGTGTTTTGCATCGACAAGCCTGACACTTCCACATTTTTTTTTGTTCTAGTGTCATGGTTTTATAATGTTCTATTGTGACATTTCCACAAAATAAATCATATTTATCTTTACATAAGGAACAGACAAGATTTTCTACATTTATTATACGTTTTCGACACCCAGCACATATAGGCGCCATATCGGTATTTTAAGGTGTTAATTTGATCGTTTGTTCAAAGTTTACAATAGCTACTTCTAGCGTCTAGTAGCTACGCTCTCGCTATTGACGTAGTATTTGGATAGTAGCTCCCTCTTGCGTCTGATAGCTGCACTTTCTCTATTAAGATCTATTGGTTTATATTGTATGTCGTCCGGCGGCTATAGTAGTTCAGAGCTTTTACACTAGATGGCGTTAAATCCTTATTTGTGAGCCGTGATTTGCACTTTTGTAGTATTTAATTTTGATAATTTTCTAAAATAATTTCTATTTCCTACCTTTCTGAGGTTATCTTGTTCACCATTCAATATGTTGTTGAGGATATTGGTATATAAACACTTTAGGATTGAGTTTGCGTTTGAATGTAAAAAACCGTTTTCACTGTTCATTCACTTTTGCCACTTTTTTAGTTAGAATTTTTTTTGTACTGCACTTTTAGCCACTGTGGGTCCATTTGTTAGAGACATTTATTCAGTTTTTATTATGATTTATGCACTTTGACTATTTTTAAATCAAAAATGTACGGAGCTATATGTTCACTTGCGCACTGCAGCGCCCTCTATCTATATAATACGCACATAACTTCGAAAAATCATAGATGCGCGCCTTGGATTCGAACTCGAGACGTCTGCGTGGCAGTCGAAAAAATCGTAGCGTGAAAATGTTTCCAGCGCAGATCCATTTTTCAATGAGACACGATAAATTTAAAATAGCTCGCAAAAAAAATGGAACGGACTTTTGAAATTGGAAAGTATCTATTTTAATTATAAATAATCATATTTTCAAAATAGATGATAACTGACCAGTCTATCATACATAAAACCTTTTTTTCGCAATACTTTCTAAGCGGCCTGGTATATGGGACCTAAAACCGTAGATGGCGAAACGAGCATATAATATATCTCTGTTTACCCTTTGGGAAATATGGGGTGTAAGAGTATGTATGTATGAATATTAAGATTGTGATTCAACATTTTCTTCTGTCGTAACTCGGTGTGTAATGTTTGTCAAAATGCTTTTACGTTTATAAGACGCAGAAAACTCAAGTTACTGTGACATGTTCATTTATTTTGATAGCGTACATTTCTTTGTTTGTGTTTACGTACATAATTATTATTTGGCAATTAATTTATATTTGGATTGTTTGCTCTTTCATTGGAAGTTTTTAATTAAATTAAAATGCTGACTGAGCAAATATTTATCGGTGCCTACGTAATTGTTTCATAATAATTAAAAAGTTGTTTAATATCAATGTTTTATAATAAATGTGGACTTATGCTAATTATTATTGGTACAGACTTTGATAAACATGGAGAATTGTATGCGGATGGGATCATTTTTATAATAATTGAAATCTATTACTGATGTTGTAATATAGGATTTGTTAAAATATTTTACATATAATATACATTATTAATTATACACTGTACACAGTACTATACACAGCAGCGATAGCTCAGTGGGGAGACCAACAGACTGCAATCTCGGGTTCGAACCCACGTCGCGCACCTCTGACTTTCGGAAGTTATATGACTTTTCGAAATTATGTGACAATTATCGCCTGCTCCGTGCCTCGGAGAGCACGTTAAGCCGTCGGTCCTGGCTGCCGTAAACATCTATGGCAGTCGTTATTGGGAAGTCAGTACCCTCTAATATCCTAACACTGGTCTAGCTTTAGGGTATCGTTAGACTTCGGGTTGCGAAGGTCAGATGACTGTAAAAACTGATATCCAGTCAAATCCGATTAGAGTAGAATGCCTACCCCAAGTGATTTGGGAATAATAAAAGGCTAAGGAGAAGAAGAATTATACACTAAATAATAATATTTACACCTAAATATTTAAAATAAAATAATATATTAAAAGGTAATATTTACATGGCTGGCTCAGGCGTCGTAGAATTCCTCAGCATCGATGTCAACTGGTAATGTGCCTAGAAGGCTGGCAGCGTCGCTACGTTGAATCGCAATACTGATGCTTTCATTCAAAAAAGACCAGGCTTGATAACGCGAAACATCGATCAATTGTTTTGCGAGCTGTCTATACAACATCTTAATATTTATGAATTAATGGAAAAGAAGAAGACCTCCACCTAGCCTCGGATTGTCTTCCCTAACCACTGCAATAGAAAAAGGCATATGCAATAAATATAATATAGAATGTCTCGGAAAGTGAACAACAGCGTCATGGGATTTAAATTACAGTATTCCGCTTCGAATACAAAAACACTTTTAACACGTGTTTCGCTTCTACACAAAGCATTTACAGGATAGTTCGGAAACAAATGAAGTAGCGTAGGTATTTTATTGATTTTATTTGTCAATTAGCCTCTCTATAGTTTGAATGACTTTGTTTTTTTGTGGGTACGTTATTTTATTATATAAATCCTTCATCATCCCTTAGCCAAATATATGAATCATAAGGCAGCAAGCATATCTTGTTGGCAGAGTGGTAATAAACGCGACTGCTATGCACAAGTGCTACTACGTTATACTATTTAGAAATTTTCAGTAGCAGCGTGTAGTCTGAAAATGTTCTCGGTAGACAGCAACAGCCTTGCATTACGCAGTACCTTAAACTACAGCTGGCAAAATATGGGGTGTAATACATCGCTACCTACTCTTCGGTCTCGGATCGGACTTGGATACGATCACTGACCTCAGCGTCCATCTTTTACAACAATAATTTCTTATTATATTTGAACGCCCGTATTTCACCTTAAATATCACATTTTCATTCTTGTTTCCTGTACGCATTTCGTGACACGGCAAATTTAAATTTATATTATTATGATGACATTAATTATCTTGTTGGCAACAATGGGGCTAGATATTACGCGTTACAAGCAGAACAGGTGCGTCAAACTGGTAGTTTGAGTGTTTTCACGCTGTTTGCGTGATGTGATTGGGCAATATTGAAGCACCAAAGTGCTTAGTGAATGTTTGATACTTCCTAATTGGAGAGGGTTCAATTATGTTGATATTTGGTATAAAACAGGATTTCTCCAATCAATACTGTTTGTTAGGGCGCGTTCCCACTATGTCGTGACGATAGATTATCGTGTCGTTTAAAGTGTCGTGGCTTGTGTATTTAAATAGAGGTGTTCACATACAGGACGACACGATTAACTATCGTCCACGACTTTTTTTCGCAGTGACGATAGATTGTCAAGTCAATGGGAACTGCTAGCAGGATAGTCGTAAAACGATAAAATAACGTCACGACTAATCATGATGGCAAATCGTGTGTCATTGTTGCAACTATCCATCGTAGCCACGATAAAAATATCGTCTCGTCGTTTATACGTTCGACGATAAAATATTGCGACGACACAGTGACGATAAACAGTCGATATAATGAGAACAGCTAGAGACGACAGTCGTCCAACGATAAATTAATCGTCACGACATAGTGGGCACGCGCCCTAATAATTAAGTGGTCGCCTCACCACTGCCACTGCTCCTAGTTTTGTGAGTTCGATCCCCACATGGAACAAAAAAAAACACCCCGACTGTTGAGTCCGGGTGTTTTTTTTGTTCCATGTTCATGAGTTGTGTTGACAACTACTGTTAGTTGTGTTGAGTCGGGGTGTTCCTTGTCTGCCCTGTTTGAATGTATAGTCTCCAGCGACACATAGATAATTCCTATTGCGAGAGTCGTCTTTTTAAATAAAAACAATATAACAGAAAAATTCTGCGAGATTTATTAGATGCCACGAAATATCAAAAATAAAAAAAAGGAAGTTAAACAAATAATTTTTTTTAAATGTGGTGGATAAAGATTATATATTTTTGTTTGTTTAGCGTGTTTGCTTAATAATATCGAGACAGTAATAAAAGCATTGTGCCTAGATGCAGTCAGCATCTGTACGCCGATGGACGAAGTAAACATAGGTATGCATGCGGCAGTAATTTATTTATTTATTCATTCGATCTTACAAGCTAACAGATGTAACACCCAAAACGCTTACAAGATAACAGTCCAAGAAATAAAATTATAACTGAGCATGCTCGTCATACCTATACATATTTATAAAATAGCAAAATGTCATAGATTATAAATAATAATAACAATAAATTACAAAAATGAATTAAAATGTAATAAAATAAAATGTCAGTCCTATAAATTATAATATGTCATTTAAAATTATACGAAATTTTTTATACAAATGTTCTAATCCATCGGCAAATAGGTCCAGTAATAGCCTAGTGGGGGACCGCCAGGGAGACCTGACAGTCCAACGGTCACTCACTAAGAGATGCATACCTTGGGATCACTCGAGACCTCTGGGTCTCAAATGCGATCCCAAGGCATGCATCTCTGATCTTTCGAAGTTATGTGCATATTAAATAATGATTCATCACTCGCTTTAACGGTAGGTACGGTAGGAAAACATTGTGAGGAAATCCGGATGTTTGAGAGTTCTTCATGATGTTGCCGAAAACATGTAAAATCTGCAAATTCGTACTGATCCAGGAACTGTGACCTAAGACTTCTCATACTAAAAAGGGGTCCAGCAGTAAGACAATTTATTTACCGAGCTGATATTATTATTATTTATACGTACGTAATTTGTATTACCTATAGAGATAGTCTTCCAGATTAGTTTGTCACGTCTAGTTAAAAAAATAAAATGTAGAAGCAAGAAACCTATCAATTAACAAAAGAAATAAAAAACAGAACTAGATAAGACACAATAAGTAATGTACTGAATAAAATATTCTCACCAGAAATAGGTATTCAGTTCAGTACTATGTTAGTGCTGGTTTTCAACTAATAGTTCCTAGGTAATACCCGCTAAAGCCTCAAATTAAATTGCCGAATCTAGTAGTATTTTAGGCTTTCGTTAAAAATAATTGTAAATATCATTTAAATTAGGAAGACTTGTATATACCTAGACCATTTTATTATATGATTTTGTAAACTTTAAGATTAGTGTTTTATGTAAACTTAATATTGAAAGTGAATGAAGCCAGAGAAGTGTGTCAGGATCGTAGCAAATGGAAATCTGTAGTCTCTGCCTACCCCTCTGGGAAACAGGCGTGAATCTATGTATGTATGTATGTAATATTAAAAAGAAATCATATCTTTGAAAGCTTCACGACCTATGACAATAACCTTTAGTCATTTTGGTAGATAATAACTTACTGTATCACCCAAACACCGTCGGTCCACTACTTACGGGATATCTTATAGTATACATTTTTCATGCCAATGTCCGAGGTGGTAGACACAAAATAAATATATTGATAATAAGTTACGTTTAGTTTTCTAAAACACGATCGCACGGTATGATAAACGAAAGCACGACCACTAGTCCAGCAAAGCACCTTTCTTTTACAAATTAAACGACAAAACTTATAAGAATAAAGTTTAAAACTAAAGAAACACTCTAACTTTGTTCCAGTCTACCCTTTCATTATAAACAGATAGAATAAATTCTACTTATTTTGCTAGAGAACAAGTTTGTTAGTGTATGCTTCCTATTTATAAACTTGCAAACAGTTAAATTGGCTCTTTGTGTTAAGTTTAGCTTAGTATGACTTCGTAAAACGGAGCACTTCTCATTAAATACAGTTTGTGGCAAGCATAATATGAATTTCTTGGTAGATTATAAAGGAAGTTCCTGGGCAGTTGCTGTTTATTTGCTGGTTAGCAAGCACTTGAAGTGGGCAAACACACAAGAATGTTTTTACAAGGGTGCCAAGAGGTTTTTTATACACTTTACATGGGGATCTTTATAATGCTTACACTACAACTGCGTTTAAATCTATTAAGTTTTACTTGCAATGTATATACTAAAACTGATTGTTTAATACATTGAACAAAATAAAAAATATTATTCTTATTTGGGTAAAATGTAAGTACAACTGAGTAATAACATGAAAACAAAAAATTGATCCGGTTTTATGGAAGGAAGAGGATACAGATTAACTTCGCTGATAGCAAAATATATGCTTTTAGCTTCAAGACGACCGGTAAAATCCAAAATGCAAATCCACTTAAGATGGAATTTTAATATTAACTTTTTACTATCAATTTGCAAAAAAATAGTGTACAAGCTGTCGTGGGAATTTTCCAGAAAAAGAAAGTTTCTGACATGGCAGTTATAGACTGTCATAGCTTCTAGATACTTTTCGAGCGGCACAACGCTCTTTCGCTGGTCTAATCTATAGCAGAAGCTTATATTTATGTGAGGAACTACTGAACTGATAAAGATGATGATTAATATTTGACCTGTTTATAAATTGTAGCAACGCTGGACAGAAGGTATGTGCTTCAGAATAACATAAACTAGTTAGACAAAGAACTGATACATTTTTCAGAATATCATGGAGTTCGTTGTAATGCAGGTTACAATTCATAATTTCTGACGATATTTTTCAAGGCTAAAGTAATCTATAGGAAACCTGTAGTTTTAAGTAAAGCTATTACTAGTGCTCATTTTCTGCTTTACCACATAATATACAACAAATAACCTTGTAACTTCTGACTTCCATACAATTATAGTGCTTGTGATTTGCAAAGGACTCTTTTCGGTGACAAAAAGGATATTAATCGGAGGTAAAACCGTGTGCAATCTTTTTAATAAACTCAGTACAATATGGCAACCACATTGTACTGAGTTTATTAAAAAGATTCTACATTTAATTTATTCGAGTAGGTAAATTTTAAGTGAGATTTATAAGGAAACCGTTATGTGATGTGAGTGTCACACCGTGCTGTAATTTCTTTAGTAGTTATTTGTATAAAAAAAGCTCGGGTTTGAGAAGCTATAGTTTTACCTAATATTGATTTGCGGGGATTGTTAAAAACGATTTGCAATAATGTTCGTTAAGAAATACCCGTTAAAATATTGCTTTTATCCTAAGCCTGAAATGTCATGTCAAATATGCCAATGGCTCAATCTAGCATTAAATTGCTGTTTTAATTGCTTTAACAAATTGATAAGCAAAATAGTATGGTTAATTATATTTTGCGTCACATAATTATATAAATTTTTTATTTTATATTTATAATGTTATAAAGAGGAAAGCTTGGATTTTTTTTTGTTTGTTTGTAATATTTTAACTGAAAACTATTCGACCGATTTCAAAAATTCTTTCACCATTAGAAAGCACATAGGCCTATTACATAGGCTACATTTTATTTAAGAAAAGTACTGTTGTAATTACGTAATCTACTTTTATGCGAGCAAAGCCGGGAGCAAAAGCTAGTATTTTGTAAATAAATTTCAATTTCTTGTTACTTTGCAAATGTCAGGAGTAGTACAGAAACTAGAAATTTGCCAAGTAGACAGCAAAAGTTCCTTTTACTGAAAACTGCAGTTCTTATTATTACTTAGTTATGTCCTAACTAAGGAAAAAACGTTTTGCTGTAGTGTGTTTTTTTATTTGTTTGTCACGTGCTAATGCCTTAATTACTCGATCGATCATCATGAAATTTCGCATACACTTTGTCAGGGACACAGAAAACGACCTATTCGTACTGTTCCCGAGGTATAGAAATTTTGTAACGAAGTCTAGATTAAACCGAGCGAAGCCGCGGGCAAAATCTTGTATGAAATAATCCTATGCTTCCGTTTATCCAAATTCATAGAATAAGTGTTTGGTGTAAAACCGAAGATTATAAAAATAATTCCCACAAACAAAATTTTCTAGCAGCACACAACGAACAAGCCGACACGAGCCGGGCAATTACGGATTCAAGACAAGAGCCCCATCAAAGACCTGGATTATAATTAAAAATCCTGAACACTTCTCAGAAAATTTTAGCCTTTTAACTAGGCTAAAGAGATATGTTAGTAAATCCTAGCTACCAAACTGTATTCCTTGAGTCGTTTACACTTATAAAGAAGTTGGAGTATAAGTGTTCATTCAAGATTATAGAACATTGAATCAAGTAAAGGTATCAATGACTTAACGTATAACCATCTACATACATCTCCCATTCATTGCCTTTAACCTATTGAGCCGCAACGGCACACCGGCGACCAGATTCAATAGGTTTTCCATCATGTCTGCATCCCACCAAATTTAATTTTAGATTATTGCCATATTGGATTCCTTCTTCTATTAATTGATGAGTTGCTTACGATAAAAGGCTACAGTACACGCTTACCATCGTCATACTGAATGGTAGCTTGCCTGGTGGCAGGCTAGGGTTATTCAGATATAATGTTTTTATAAGACACAATGATTTGTGTCAGAAAAATCTTATATCTAAATAACTCTAAAATGTAAGATAAGGTTTATAAGAAGCACAATTATGTCACCGGTTGTGCTTGTAAAGCGATGTTATTGCTGTTTACGGTGCCTGATTACACCCGGCTATCGAAATAAAAGCATTACACCGGTACCACGGAAAGTCATAAACGTAAGCACAACATAGCAGTAACCATATAAGCGATCTGAAATGATTATCGCTTTCCCCGCTAATGCATGAGTCGCCGGGACCTACCAAACATTACACAATAAACATAAACTTCGGCTTAAAATAAGAACTAGCATCATGTATATTTTATCCAGCATTTATGGCTTCGGTAGCATTCACTGCATTTATGGTGGTTAATTAACTATTTAAAGTTCAGCGTCATCCACACTAGTCAAAATGAGACGTGATCTGTTGATACGAATATCTAAGGCCAAAATAAGCGCTGCTTTCAGTGTTGAAATTCGTATTTCAAATAAAGAGGCCCTTCTTGGAAAGCTCTATCAAGCTTTTAGCCTACCATTTAGGTTAAAATCAATTACGTCAATGGCTGTTAACCTAATTATTATATTTTAATGTGTTAACTAGTATGCTCTATTTGATAATTTATTGAAAGTAACATAATTATCAAATAGAGCATACAATTTGAAAATTATGTTACTTTAAATAAATTATCAAATAGTATATAGGTATTTTAACTATTTCGAGTATCGAATATTTAAATTGGTTGCCAAACTGTCGATCTTCTTTAAATACTATTAATATACATAGAAGTTTGAGTGCTTAGATATGATTTATTTATCCGCGATAAGGCAGTATTTATTAACATAGAATGTACTATAAAAAGTAAAATATTTTCAAAATAAATAACTAAAGAAAAACAAACCTTTTCCACAGAACATAAAGCTAGAGCTTGGTGATTTTTACGGTGTGAAAACTGTCCTTTATCCCATAAGTTGGACCGTCGATGTGGCGTAAAAACCACGCTTGGAATGTCGGTCATTCCACAAGGAAACTTCCAAAATCTTGGCATTCGAAACTTGGTCAACCTGAAATCACGTCGCGGTTCGTTGAACATATATCACGCGATATTTTACATAATCTAATGAGTTTTACCTGAATTTGGGGAATAACTAATTCGGTGATATCTAATTCGGAGAACCCTACTACCCCCGTCCACTTCAGATTCGGTGATGAAATTGGACGTTGATTATCCTGTCAGTGACACTTAATCCGCATGGATTAGAATTAGCGCGGTGCTTTTAATACTATTTGTTTTAATGTGAATTGTAAATTTGTTTGAATTTACCTTGTTTATTCGACTTACAAGATTTTAGAGAGTTTGTTTTCTTCCTGAATTTCAATTCTGGAACAAAATAAATTCTTAGCTTGCAGGGTGCAAGCTAAGAATTTGTTTTGTTGAATTATATTTTTAAATATATTCATTTTTATTGGGTGAATCAAGACTGTCGACGGACACAGCAACGACCTAAACGGAGACAGCGAGAGAACTTGGATACTTTTAAAAGGGACTGGTATGTGATGAAAACAGAGGGGTTTAATAGAGTGAGGAGAGGTGAAAAACTTATCCTGGCTCATTAATTAATTGCCGATGACTAAAAATTATTAATATAACGTGGCACTAACTGTTAAAATTAAGAATTTAAATTTTACTGTGTTTATGGTTAATTGTAGAATTATCAACAAATAGTAAAATTCAAAAAAGTATAGAGATGTTCATTATTTTATTTATTAGTTAAGTACATCGCATTATTTTATCTTAACTGTTATCAAATATGTTATATAACGTAGACTAACATAATTTTAATGTAACACGATATTGTTATCACTTAACAAAAGTTTGTAATTGGCAATTCGTTTATATAACACAGTTATTCAGATAGCTTTTTAGATGATTTTACAATAATTTTAACAATTAACACAAAGAACATCTACAAGTGAAACAACTATTTGTGGATTTCTTTCCACCAGTCAAATGAAATGAACCCTATTTACTTAGATTCTGGGTTAGCACATAGTATTCTTTTTATCCCGATATGTGTTAATGCTAGTATATTACAATTGTGGATTCAATCACGGCAAGTTGATGGAGTCCCATTAAATACAATTTGAAGATGGACGATTTCGACACAGCATCGTTGGATTGTTTTATTCTTTTCATACGTCTAAAGTGGCAAACTGGCATACTGGTGAGTGGTAAGCCTGTTGGTAAGTAGTCACCATAGCTTATGGACGCCTGCAACATCAAAGGCATCATTGTGCATTGCCGACCCTGTAAAAACCTTATAACACTCTTTTTGAAGAACCTCATACTGTAGTCTTGTAGGAAAAAACCTCGGCAGGGAGTTCATTCCACAGCCTGATAGCTATAAAAATAATTTAAGGTATGTTCAACAATGGACATCTAATCGCTGCAATGATGACAGGGAACCATTTCTCTTAATTCCCAAGTGACATTGTGTCACAAATTCAAATGTATGAAATTAATACGTAAAGTCATATCAACTACAAATTGGTTTAGTCAGAAATACAACAGAATTGATACGAATACTATCTCTTTTACGATGGCTCAACTTTGCATACTTTTGTTACACTTCATTGTTTTGTTGGATGTCGGTCAAACAATTCTCCAAGTTACTATCGGAGTGTCAAACAGCATAGCTATGAATCAAGGATATTATATTTCATTGGAGATAACACCACAAGTTTATAAATAACTTAATAAATATTATGTTGGTAAACAGAAATTTGGGAATACAAGTTTGTTAGTAAACATAATCGAAGTGTTTAGTATTAACATACATACATAGTCTCACGCTGATTTCAATGAAGGGGCAAGCAGATGTGTTTTGTATCCACATATCGTCAACTATGTTTTAGGTCACACGTAATAGGAGGCGATTCTATTGCCGTTTATCAGGCACAAGTTCAGACATCGTACTGCTTTTGAGAATTTGTAGATAGTAAAATGCAATAACACTTTGCCTGTTTCGGAAATTGAACTCGAGACTTCATGCACTGCAGTCGCATAGACAATCTTCATTACACAATACAATAACTATTTTGCAAATCGCATTATAGATATAGCTATAGTACCCAGGCAGACATGTGGTTGAGTCAAGGTATGGTTATGATATTTGTGTACTTACCGTGGCACTTAACGTACACACCATTTAGTCCGTTGACAACATGCATACAAGGTTTGGTAGTTGGTACTTTCAACTACAGTTAGGAACCTGTGCAAAAGAAATACAATTAAAAGTATTTCTTTTAAATATATGTATGTTACAACAAATAACATTTTACTAGGTAAATAAAAATATATAAAAATGTCGACCCAGGTGCATACACAAAACTTTCTCAATAAAGAGACATTAATCAAAATGAAATATTATTTTATTTTTCATTTAATCATATTTCAGAGCTACGTGGGTATCAACAGTAATTTGAGCGCTATCTACTGTATATAATATATTAACATCGCCTACGACTCTCGTAGACTTCGTAGCGGTTTCGTAGCAGTACTCAGCTCGTATGCTCAACCTACGCGCGGCAGTAAAGATGCCACTTCTACGCCCATGTAATAACATAACATATTACGTTATGAACAGTTTATATATGAAAAAAGAGCATTAAAGTGTACTAAAGTATATTATAAATAAAATATTTAAGTTGTTCAGTATTTATAAAGCAGAAGGAGATAAGTACCCTACTTTAATATATTAAGGTTACACTGAATTAAATTTTAATACTATATGAATAACGTACCAAAAGGTCTTATGCCATTGAAATCGTTAGATTACTGGCTATATCGGGGCAGAATACCTGAGATTGAACGGTAAGGAGTCAAATATAAATGTAATTCATATATATTATAATTGCACGGATTGCGTAAAGGGCAATTCAATCTTACAGAAAAAAACTATATGTTAAAATAAAGTATCATCAATACAATAATCTTTGATGAAACCAAAGTTGGAAATCGTAATTTATAAGCTATATATAAAAATACTCACCTTCTGTTAGACATGGGGCTTTTTTGAAAATAGATAAAAACTGATGAAAAATTGATAAAAATTATTATACTTATGCTTGTATATAGCAAACAGGCATTATTCACGTCTGTATACTCAAGATAGAATAAATTGAAGTGTATTATTCGAATCCACGGATGGTGAAGTGTTTGAAGTGGTCGCCTGGCCACAGCCACTGCGCTGTGTTGTGGGTTCGAATTCGAAAAATGAAAACAATTTGTCTGATCCACAAATGGTTCGTCCGAGTCTGGGTGCTCCTTGTGTTTGTTGTTTGTATGTTTGTAAAGGCTTCTTCGACAAAGGAATTATTCCTAGTGCGGTAGTTGTGTGAATAAAAACAACAAATAAATAATAGATGTTTGTTTGTTTGAACGCGCTAATCTCAGGAACTACTGGGTCGATTTGAAAATTCTTTTAGTGTTGGATAGCCTATTTATCGAGAATAGCTATAGGCTATATAACATCACGCTACAATCCACGGGAGCGGCGCAGTAACGATAAACGCGGGTGAAACCGCGGGAACATCTAGTATGGTTATAATACAATTCTGTGCGTTGGTTGTGGCCTACTTATTAATAATACATGCCAAATCTATTGACGTCTCCCGGCCACATTTCTATACAATGCCTCTGCTAAGAATTTTCTAATAGAAAACTCAATAACAGTTTTTGCAATCCGAGTATCAAACGCACTAGAACCTCGGAACAGTAAATGTTTTGAGTAGACTCAATTTTAATTAAACTTTTGCGACTTTTATTTATAAATGAGGGAGGAATGCTACATTAATTATTAAAAATGTTTGCAACCCTAACTACACGCGCTTTTACATCTTAAGTGCTCGACCGATGAACGTGAAATTTCGTATACACGGTATCTATCATCCAGAAAAAACTTACATTTATTATGGGGTAGCCAGTATTCATTATGTATGAAAACGTATGTCTAAACGTGTGCATATTTACTCACGGTCAAGAACAATAAACCAGCACACACGAGTCAAACATACTTTTACAGACTGCGTCTCATTCAACGCACTCACATTTAAGCTTGGCCAAACAAATATTTTGGTGTCAATTTGTGATGTTGGTATGTTGGCCGAATCCCCAAGAAGTGAGTCTTGTCACGAACTGCCCATAACCGTACGCCATTTTGTTTATCCCACTCTCATTCACGTCTAGTCGTCAACCTCAGGGTTTTATGAACCCCCTTTCATTGTCAGAGTAAAACTCTATAATTTTCCCGGTTTATTTGAGTTTGGAAAAGTTTAGTGATATGTGATCGGAATTTGCAACTGTTACTGTCGATTTGTGCAGTAGTAATGGTGTATGCGACGATATATTATGTGCTTCTTCATGATGCTGTTATTCGCAGTCTATCTTACGGGTTAATAAATGTTTAGTATCCTTTTATACTTTTATTTTATGATCTGCACGTACACAGTCTTTAAAATATTTTTATTTGTAAGTATTGGTATTAGTATTGGCATATTATATACTCGTAGTTATATATTACTGCATGGATAGCGTTGTAGTTTATTAATTTGTCGCCTCGCTAATACCAGTACGCTAAGTGTTGTGGGTTTGATCTACTAATGGTATTTTGATGTATTTTGTGTCCGTTTTTTCAACGTCTGTAAAGTCTCCCGTGTCATAGGAATTAGTCTCACTGTGCGAGTATTTTTATTATAGATAATGATATAATATTGTATATCCATTATAATATTAAGCTACAAATATTGTAAGTACATGCAGAAATAATTCTTCTTACTTATACGATTTACGGTTTAACCGCTGACTGACATTCTGTTATTTTATTTACCACGGGAACAGTAATTTTTCTGAATGAAAGGTAACCTATGTAGTTTTCTGTACAACGTGTATGCGGCATTTCATGATAATCGGTTAAGTAGTTAAGGCGTGAAAGCGTAAACAAACAACCAAACAAACACACATTCGCATTTATAATATTAGCTACAAGCTTATAATAACGTGCGAACTACATAACTTAAATTTAAATAATATTACAGTTTCATGTTATAGTTGACACATAATATTAAAGCGATTGCATTTTACACTGCTGTTTATTTACAGCAATCTAACTGAAACTTATTTATAAATTATACCTACTTGAAATAAGCCAACTTCTTAATTTAGTTACGGGCTTGAAGGAGCTTAAATCAATCTCAAGGAAGTTTGAGCTGCGTCGCCACTTCAAAGTTTTGTACTGACATAAAAAAGTAGTACCTATCTAATAATTTATGTGACATTATGTTATTGCGATAGAGTTTTAATTTTCTAGTATCAGTTTACAGGAATAAACCAATACAATGAAATTCCTTCTCATAATTAATTTCTTAATTAAAAATTTCATTCGATTTTAAGTTGTTCCTTCCATTTATTGATAATATGCATTTTCATGTTGTAGGTAGTAGATGATGAAAATATTTTAAAATGCAGAAGCACTTGGGTAATGGCGGCCTCGATAGCGTTGTGGTTAGTATAACCGACTGCCACACCTGAGGTCGCGGGTTCGATTCCCGCACAAGTCAAACATTTGTGTGCATGGACATGGATGTTTGCCTTAATCACGGTGTTTCTATGTATCTTATCTTATCTTATGTGTGGGGGCCAGTCAGCGCAGACCGGCAACACTTCGAGCCAGTGGGATCTTTTGTGTCAGCCCAAAGATTTCACACTTAGCTATCTCCTTATGAATGTACTGCATAAGCCGCAGTGTACAATTCAAAGGGAGAAGCCTGAAGTCTTCAGGGCTTGGATATGCCACCCCCATCAGACCCGTCCTCAGTCCAGCGAACACGTCGCATTCACACAATAGGTGCGATATGGACTCGTCCTGTTCACCACAGGCTCTGCAGATCAAATTGTGTGCCAATTTCAATCTGCACAAGAAGTCGTTGGTGCCAAAATGGCCAGTGAACGCTCCTGTGAGCAGGCGCATTTGGCTCTTGCTATATCCACAGAACTTCCGGGTGAAGCCTGTGGCTCCGTATGCAATGAACTTCTTGGAGTGTTCCAGACCCCTAAGGGCCATCCACTCCAACCTGTGTTTGTCATTGCCATGTGCATTCAAGGCTGCCATGACGGTGCTCTCAGAGAGTCCCACGAATGGCTCGGGGCCCACAAACAGCTGCTCCAAGCCCTTTCTGGCCAGCTCATCAGCCGTTTCTATGTATAATATGTAGGTATTTACAAAAAAAAATAAAGTATGTATGTTTATCCATTGTCTAGTACCCATAATACAAGCTAAGCGTAACACACAACACCATCTAGCCCAAACTAAGCGGAGTTTGGGCTAAATGGTGTTGTGTGTAAGTAATAGAATAATAAATTAATAAATCAATAAATAATAATAATAATATATATCAGTTAATAATAACATATTATTATTATTGGATTGTTTTTTTTTTAAGAGCAGCGATAGCTCAGTGTGGATACCAACAGACTGCAATGCAGAGGGTCTCGAGTTCGAACCCACGTCGCGCACCTCTGAGTTTCGGAAGTTATATGACTTTTCGAAATTATGTGCGTATTGATTGACAATTATCGCCTGCTCCGTGCCTCAGAAAGCACGTTAAGCCGTTGGTCCCGGCTGCCATGAACATCTATAGCAGTCGTTATTGGGAGAGTGTCGACACAAAAGATCCCACTGGGTCGAAGTGTCGCCGGTCTGCACTGACTGGCCCCTACATAAGATATGATAAGATAAGATTGGATTGTTTGATTTCTGCATAAAATAAATAAAGTTCAAAATAAACGTTATGAACGAGCAATTATAGTAGTAATCATAATTATTTGAAGCTTATTGTTCTCACTCGACTACACTTAAATAGCGCTAAATTCCCCTCAAAATGTTATTGTATTTCCGTTTTCTTATTTCTATTATCATTTGACAGCTCTCAATATTACTAGATTAGAAAAACTTTTCTTATTACCTTCTTACAGAGTGGATTGAAAAAAATAAGTATTTCTGGTTTTGGAAAATGTAACTATTTGACTCATTTTTTCTTTAAAGGGAATATAAGGTACGTTAAGTAATAGTTTGTGCAAGAATCTTAGCCCATTTGTAATGTCCGTCGTCGTAGTATAATAAGACCATTATTCTTATAAAAATAAAAACATATTTGCTTTCTCATAATTCGCAGCCGTATAAACTAGCACCTAAACCAATGAACGTGTATTCAAACGCTATATTTATTGCATGTTTATGGACAATGATGAATAAGTTGGATATCTATTCTACAGCTTATCTCTCCTTAGATCACAATTAATATTTGCTAGCTCATCAGAGTAAATACATACTCTTTCTTATAAAACCCCTGCAGGGTGAGGTATACCTCTATTATACAACCAGAAGGTGCTTAATCTCTAGCTCTATATCTTCTTAATCTCTCTCTTCGTGCCAGACCACAATTTATGAGAGCGGTGGCTATCCAGGACCAATTTACTGAGTAAGAAGTCGCTTACTCTGTCAATACGAATTGTAAATGAATTAGTAGTAGAATTGACATAATATTCTCATGACACTTGAGCGAAATTGCAAAAATGTTGCTCTAGGTTAATGTCATATGTTGATTAAGACATACGAAAAATTAATCTAGTACAATTTTTCTATTATTAACCTAGTATGAATTTAAAAGTGGGTAGTTTAGTTTGTTGGTATTTTGGATAATTTATAGGTAATATTTATAAATATTAATTTTAATGTGTTTGACGGCACACCGAGACAGTCAATTGATTATTTTTGAACGACCGGAAGTACTTTAGCAGGCAACATAACATGACATTAATTATTGGTGAACAAATTATTATTAAACGAGTGCTGATTGTGATTGCAAAGTGTTTTATTGAAACCTAGATAATAATGTGCCATCTATTGATGCGCCTTTATGTTAATTTATTTAGAATTTACGTATTTTTGTAATAAAATCCTACTATTGAATTATATCCTAACCTGTAAAAATAATGTAATGATATGTGTGTGAATAAATAGATAAATAAATAATTTTCTTCGTAATTTTTACGACAACGAGAGAATATTGTGTAAACAAGTACATACCTAATGAATTTCTCTATATTAATCACAACTATTACTTAACGTAATAATGCGGGGAACGTTCCCTTCATAACTTCATAACGAGAATCTGTGGTTTCGTAATCATAATTAACTTAGACTAAGACACACACTACAAAATCATCTCATTTCGGAAACACCGATAGATGCCTATATAAATTATAGCTGTAATTAGTTAATAAGTTTCTTTGAGTATTATATTATTAATCACTAATATTCTACCACATACACACAACACCATCTAGCCCAAACTAAGCAGAGCTTGTACTATGGGTACTAGACAATGGATAAACATACATATATACTTTTTTTTTGTAAATACACATATATTATACATACAGGTTGATTTTGAAATCGTGTAATTTCTTTTAACCACGCATTCTACTGGTGGTATAGGCGTTAACCACCCGAGGCAATTTTCATTTTTTACTAATTAAAAAAATAACATGGCAATAATTAATGTCATAAATAAAAACGGGCGGTCCTTTTTATTGCCCCTTATTATTTACGACATCAGTAATTGTTATTTTTTTTTAATTAGTAAAATATTAAGATTGTGTCGGTTGATTAAGTATTAACATATGACTATCTCAAACTATTTCACGAAAAAAATCGATACATCATTTTCTCCATAAATATAATTCTAATAAAAAGAAAATATGATTAGGCTTATTTTATATCAACAGTAGAATGCGTGGTTAAAAGGAATTACACGATTTCAAAATCACACTGTATAAACACCCAGACCAAGACAAACATCAATGTTCATGCACACAAATGTTTGACTTGTGCGGGAATCGAACCCGCGACCTCAAGCGTGGCAGTCAGTTACCCTTACCACTACGCCATCGAGGCCGTCATATTATATTATAGAAACGGATCAATTTGTAGCTAAAACCGGCCATGTTACCGCTTAGCTGCGGCTCAGTCTAATATTTTTGATAGCCTTCACCCGTAGAATATAAAATGCAACGTTGCGTAAAAGTTTATCTGCTATTAGAGCATAATATGAAATGACTTTGCGGGCAATGGGATTATCAATGAAAATCATTTATTCGATCATTTAAGAAAATATAATCATTCGAAACTTTGACAAATATTCGAAACCGTGCCACTTTTTTTACGTACTAGCCCAACGAAAATACGTTTGTCATTACCGCTACGCGGTTCTGCATGCAGTATCAGGACATAACATGTATATAATATAAAGATCTTAAAAAGCAAGTCATCACTCTCGTCTGATGGTGTACAAACATCGTCGAGCACGATCGACAACGATCCTTATCAATAATGTCATTATCCAATCAAGTTTTACTTTTTCGATTAATTATCATTCTTATTATACTAACTAACAAGGCATCGATAAACATTCGGATGTGGGATCATACAGTATTCGAATTTAGGCACTACAACTCTGGTCTAACAAACATATATTAAGAAAATTTACACTCTCTTTCCATCTTAAACGCTTATTACGACAAAACCTATGCCATCTTATTTTATATATATATATATATATCTTCCTCTAAAATAAGATGATGTGTCAAGTGACCATTTAACCCCTCGTTAATTTACTCATTTGAAAAGCCAACAACATTTCTTACTATTTTGCATTTCGTAAGCATATAAGGCGATACTCCCAAAGTAAATGCCAACATATTGGTAAAAACAAGAAAATAAAAGTCCTGAATAGTATATCGTCATTAAAGATAATGAATCTGGCGCTCACGCATAATTATGTAGGTACAGCAAAGTATACAGATATAATTGAACTAAATCGTACTTGAATACATTAGCACACAAAATTCTTAATTATAATGTAAATGAGGCCTTATATACTGGGAGGAGAATTGGGACGGTTGGACCGAATCGTCTTGCTATCCAAATTAAGAAAATTACTATCAAGAGTCTATTACAAAGGGCGGAACAGAATAGAAATGTTTTGGTATTGGGGACTTTTGTTAAGGACTATACTTTTGTTAACTATTGTTTTTGGAGTGTTTTGTTAAGAACTGTTAATGGGTTTTCGTCCTTATGATAAGTATAGATTCAAATACAAATTGAACATTTAAGAAAAATATAACATAATGCTCTTTTTTTAAATGTTGGAACAGTATCCTAGTTTTGAATGTAATGTGATAACTTTTTGCTTGTAAATCTCTAATGGCTTAGGTACATATTATGTAATATCTGCAGTACACTAACGATGTAATAGAGTAATATAGGCATGTCCTGCCATGTGCCGAGAATAATAATTTCAGATGCTTGCTTAAACTTTCTTAAGGATTTTTTGAAGTGAAAACTTCTTTAGCGGCGTTGTGAACTTTTTTTGTGATGGGTAAAAAATGTTAAACTTGCGTCAGGACACGTGACCTGATCGAAAATTCGTAAGACGGAGGAAGAATTGTCAAAATTCGCGTCAGGGCACGTGACCTGATCGAAAATTCGTAAGAAGGAGAGAGAATTGTCATGTTTGTGTACGATAGCGCAATAAATGTATATTGTATTTTACCACATAAATGATAGTAGTTTTATACTGATAATTAAAGCAATTCGTGCAAAATTAAATTATTCCCGAATCATTCCAAAATATCAAAAATGCAAAAAGTTAGTATTCAAGTTTTCACTTCTGCCGGCACTCCCGGAGTGCAACCTGTCGATTTAAAAAAAAAGCTTTTGTCACCTTCTAATCCAAACCCGGAACATTTATCGCATGATCTTTGGATGGTCCGTTAACGCACACGCAAATATATGCCATATGCTGAGAATAAAGATGAGAAAGCCATTTTAACAATATTTGGAATGCATCTTATTTAGAATAAAAGACTTCGATATTTACTTTACTAAATTATGTACTTAACCCATTTATGCTGTTCTATTGTTACGCATGTAATCTTCTATTCCTTACACTCGAGTTACGAGTAAGATCTTGTTTGTTCGCTTGGTCTTCTATACTCATAAGTATTTGTTTTCCACCCCTCTATAGTCCTCGTTCCTATTCGTAAAGCATCCCAAACATTGCACAAGTTGATAAAAAACGCAAGGTAGAATTCTTTCCCTATATCTTTCCGCTGTTTAAGTCTTCAGTCTCGTATATGTATTTGGAACGCATCCAAGTTCCTATGCTTTGCTTACGATGCACTTCTTACGTAGTTAACGTATCTCTTGTATGCTACTAAGTAATGTGTTGGTCTAGTTGTAAAACTAGACTGCCTTGTATGTTCTGTGTACTAAAATTATACTTACGTTTGCTGGGCAGAAGTTCTCACAGAAGTTCTCACACTAATACTCGGGTCGGCTAAATGTAATGGAGCATTCTGTTGAAAATTATCCGTACAGAATATGGAAATGGTAATGGGCTTGCCACATATTACGTAGGATGTACAATATGGTAGGCGATATAGAGAATGTAGGCAATACATCTCTTCGCAGATACACGGGTATAAATCGAGATAAGCCTATAAGTGGCCAATGTACACTTTTTTTGGCCCTTTACTAGCGGTGACATAATCGGTAAACCTTTCCAAAATTCTTGTCTACTATGGCATTTACATATATTTTTTAAATAAACAAAGGTTATTTATAAATAAAGGTTATGGTTTCGGTTTATTGTTACATGGGTTGTATATTGTTTCCAATAAATTAAAATAAATCATTCATGTTAACAATAGTCATCAATCAACTGGTCGAGTGTTTTTGTATTTACATTCGTTATAAATAGTTTTAAACAATATTTCCGGAATGAATTCATCTGTATTATAAAATTGTTGTTATTGTATTGAACACATAATTATTTCGCCTGTATTATGTGAGAGTACTTAAATTTGGCTTTAACTGCAAAGTTAAAAAATATTCATAAAATGAGGCGAGCAATAGCTTAGTGGTAGGCCTGTGCGTGGCAGTCCAACGGTCTACCGTTAGACTACCACGCAGAGGTTATCAATTCTATTCCAAAACCTCTGATTATTCGAAGTTAATTTGTTAATTATTTATCGTTTGCTTTAGTGGTGAAGTAAAACATTGTAAGTAGGTAAGCATGCCTGTCTGAGAGTTCTCCATAATGTTCTCGAAGATATAGGAAGTCTGCCAAACCGCACTGGGCCAGCGTGGTGGACTATAGCCTAACCTTTCACACACTGAGAAGAGGCCCGTGCCTAGCAGTGAGACGGCTTACATACAGAGCTGATATTTTTATTATTTGGTAGTATAATTGAAAAAACAAAAACATGCTGTATTCCTGTTGTGAATACGGATTTCCAGCGCTCCAAACGCTATTATCAGCTCTTGTCTGACACTAAGAGTTATGCTGTGATTCAGTTTCTATTACTAAATAAGCTTAGCTATTATTTTATGACATAGAAAGTAACTAAGGCGACCTTGTAACCTAAAATCAGAAGTTCAATAACACACTCAGTCATGTGAACCGCGACACAATAGAAAAATTGCCAAAAGTACCGTTAAATCAAGAAGCTCCTTTTGATATATTGTTAGTTATTCTTTCACTGACCATTGTTCAAATATCGAGTGTCAGAACAGAAGATCAAGGCCGTCCAATGACTGTACGGTGACAATTTGAACAAATGATTTTGCCGTCACAATCTGTTACATTCGTAAGTAGCGACCGACGAAATATGTTGGCCATTTATCCGACAACTAATGTCGTAAAATGAAAGAAAACCTTTTCCCCCTGCTATTCAATGGACCCCTTTAATGGTTTATACACAAATAACTAGCAGTTAATGTACTATAACTTTTTGTTCATACCCTGTGTTACGGCTTAAGAGGTCGGTAAAGTAGTTTTGGTGCAATTGATACGGTATTTACGACTTATAAAATTTGTTCAGTAGCATTTTTAAAAGATTCTTTATATTGGTTTTGCGTGCATTTTTGTGATGTTATTCGGTAATAGCTACGTTATAAAATCTTAAAGATCAATTTACTTTAGGTAGGTTTAATTTTGTTCAAATATTATATTTAACAGCCAATATTTATATTTTCGATGAAATCTAGGGATAGTAGTAATTGTTATAATTGACAAGGTAGCCAGTTCACAACTATAGTTGCAATACCGAACTGCGCTTATTGCTTTTAACATACAGTGAATGTTGAAAATAACAAACATTATACTGCAAGCCTCTTTTTACAAAATAAGTCTATCAATAAAATCAGTTCAGTTAATAAAATATGCATATGTATGAAACATGGATTTCAATATATTTTAATTTTACAGTTTAAATACACATTTAATAAAATATAGGTATTTTATTTAATTGAACAAATAATCGTAAAGCGCAAACAAATCCAATCAAATATTGGAGAGGTAAAGGGACGACCTGACGCCTTGGCAATCGCGTAAAGCGTTCAATCCCCACAGCCGTTGTCACCGTCTAGATGCTATTAACAGAACCCGTACTAAAAAAGAAACTGTTTTTTGTTTTATGGTTTAAAAAAATCCCGCATTAGGAATACATTATTGGTAAATGGACACAAGGACCAAATGACACAAATTTCACCCGTTTGGCGATCGAACCCACAACACTCGCCCCAGTGACAGCGGCGTAGCGAAACCTAAACTACTCCACTATCTGTGCAGTCAAGTTCATTGGCCCATTCAGGTATTGGATGCAGGACATCAAGATCGACCGCAAACATAAGCGTTAACTTAAGGCTCAGGGATAAATCTCTCAGTAGAATAATATTTGGACATGTTACGACAGGCCACTATCGCATTATGATCGTATCATAAAATAGTCGATTATACGATCGCACTTGACATTGATATAGGTAAACTGCTTTTAAACGAAGTCTTACAAAAAATTCATGGATTCCGTTTACCCTTTTAACCTATACGGGTATATTCTAAAAATAGATTTAAGCTTCTTACATAGGTGAAAACCTTCTTGTAGTAAGATTTCTGTTTGTTTCGTTCACTATTTGACTTAGCTAGCCCGAACAAATAAGTTCGTAATATTATAGACCACGTATTGTAAAGTTGAATTGCAGAAGAAAAAATGCTACTAATATTATAAATGAAAAGTATGTGGCGATGTTTGTTACTTAGTTACGCGTAACTTGTAATGGATTTATGTAGATGAAATTGTGCTTACAAGTACGCCATGCCCTGCCGTACTTCATTAATTTATATGACTAGACTTTTCCCGCGGCTACGCATTAATGTACATGAATTCAATAATTTTTGGAGTGAAAACTTCTTTAGGCGCGTTGAGCACTTCTTGGGTAACCAAAAATCATGAAACTCGCGTCATCGTCAGGCTTCCACGTTTTATTATTTTTTTTAGAATATTATAATATCTCAGAAATGGTGCGTCCTACGCAAAAAACAACGAAATTTTGACCCACTTAATAACCCTCAAGAGAGTATAAGGAACTAGCATCCGACCCGCCCCTTTTTTTTCGGTTTATAAAGAAGTGTTTATGATCAAGGATTAAAGATTTTACTTCTATCGGCTGTCTCCAAAGACTGCCCCAATTTTTTTTATCTTTCGGAGACAGTCCAGTTTTCTGGATAAAAGGTGCCGTATCCTCAGAGTACTCTGCATAAAAGAGTCCTATAATACGCACGAGGTATGGAAGTCTCCTCGTTGCTTTAAAGTATCCAAGCCATTCGGGAAATTAAAATCATCGATGATTTCACTTTCCAGGAAGTCTGTACTTCGTATAAAGACGTAGCGGTACACTAAGCTGGTATTTGGAGGCTCGTACGTAGAAATGTACGGAATGCACCGTGTGGCCTGTGCTTTACAAAGCATGAGTCGTTGACCTGGTATTAATAAGCAAGATATTAGCCGTGTTCAGATTGCAACTAATTAATCTAATTAAAAGGCGCGTGCCATATTTTTATGCTACAAAGATACGGTACAACCAGCATACTCCATAGATGCTTGCATCAAGGGTGACGTATTAAAATATTTCAGTATCTACTATGTATATAAAATATAATATAAAAATATTATAAATATGAATAGCTCAAAATAAAAAATCTGCCAATGCCCAAGTATAAAAGAACGTAAATAATTACTTCAAAATAATACTTCATCGCCGATCCACGCAGTATTAAAAATATGGCCCATTCATATTCATGTAATCGTTAAATATTATACTGCTGTCATTAATATGTATAGTGGCGTAATCAACCTTTTTACGAATGTCCATGCGAAAAATTACTTTATGTCTCAGCACATAAGGTCTCAAGTGATTTGGCAAATGTTGTTCACGAAAGATTTAACTCTGGCTTAGGCCTATGTACTCGTAGAACTTTAACACACAATTAATGGATGAATTATGTATAAAGCATTTATAGTTTTCATGCAATGTCATCATATTAAATCACTTTATTTTACTAAAAATCTTTTATAAGTACATCTTAATTTAAACGTTTATCTAAAGTTATTTGGGGTCATTGCAGTATATTTCTATAGAATATATTAGTACATTGATAATTATGATTAAAGCACGGTAATAATAATCTTGAATAACATTATCAAATAAAATAACAATAACCGATAAATAAATAAATTACATAAATCTAACATACCAAAAAACGAGACATAAAAGGTGCTATCGGAAGCGTAGACTAAAGCACTAAGAATATTAAATTAAGTTCAATTACTTTACAAGAAAGCCGATAGCAGCAGGTGCATAAAAAGTTAAAGCAACATAAAAAGAATCTTAGGGATATTACGCCGTATACTAAGAAAAGGTATTAAAGAAGATATTGTCTTGTTAGCAGGAATAAGGCATAACCTGGTACACATTGAAATAAGATAGAAATAAAGTGATTATTGAATATGCAAGCTACGAATGGTGTACAGTCAGTAATTGATTTAGTGTAGCAGGTCACATTAAAACTTACATAGGTACATGTGTGCGTAATGCTGATGAATGTAGTAACTTACTCAAAGTCATAGACATAAATCTTTATTTCCATACTGTGTATACATATACGTGTTAGTAATCAAAATTTTCATACTGTGTATATACACAGTATGGAAATTTTCATTACTAACACGTGCTAACGAGCACTTGTTCGTAATAGGAGTTAGTATAAAAATCGCGCATTTTCTTGTATGAACCGTTCAGAGCACTGCGCAGGTATTGTAAAAGTATTCATTGATTCGGCTATTATAATATAATAATAATATCAGTCCTTTTTTTTAACGTTGGTAATGTTTTGACGCATACTTCTTCGCGGAGCGACGGAGATGTTATGTCGGATTCACCGGGGAAAGATGGTGAGCGATATCCGGGCGTCTCTTGCCGGCCTATGCGTCATAGGAACTGGCCAAAGCAACCGTGGCCAGTCATTACCCGTGTTAGCCGGAAGGTGAGGGCCCCATGCCGCCTCTCCAGCCACTCCTCAAAAACGGGACTTACTGGCACAATCGTGGCGTGCCCGAGCCCCGTATTAACCTGTCCCACTTCTGGGCACGGGCCTCTTCTCTGGGTGAGAAGAGTTTGGCAATAAATAGTTTTTTACGCTGGCCCAGTGCGGGTTGGCAGACTTCACATATCTTCGAGAATATTATGGAGAACTCTCAGACTTGCAGGTTTCCTCACGATATTTCCTTTCACCGTTATAGCGAGCGATAACAAACTATTTAATACGCACATAACTTCGAAAAGTCAGAGATGCGTGACCACTGTGTGGCAGTCAAACGGTCGCCCACTAAACTATCGCAGAATCAAATAATAACTTTTGGTGTGAAGTTGTTTTGGAAAAAAGCTTCTTATGTTTGGTATAGTAGTGAGCAAGTGCATTCTATATTTATGATCATTTTAATAAGGGTATACGTGTCATTGAAATTAAACTACTATATACGGATTTTATCGCTTTATTTATCCTCTCAAACCCCGCGCCCCGCGCCGCCCGGGCACTCAAGGACACTTGAGCGGTAGTCGAGTGGGTCGGCAGATGTTTATAATTTAGAACGCAAAGTTATGATAACAAAGCTTGTGTTTCTTAGAAGTATACATTGTAAGCTACGATAAGTGTTATGAATCATCGCATTTACGTGTATATTTTAGTTTATACATCTGGTTAAAGTAACCGAATTGGAAATATGAGATGATATTATTATATCTTTATTATATAGATTAATTGATTTGTCTAATAAGATGTTTTACTTTTTCTATTTCCTAGTTAAATACTCTTTATAGGTAAAAAAAAAACTATTTATAATGTCTGTGAGTTTCCAATAATGTATTATACTTACATACTTGCCCTATAAAAACTACAGATAACAGCGGAACAAATAACATAGACGTCCCGTTACGTTACGTGACGTCACGTGACATGACAAAAAAATATTTAGAAAAATATTATTCAGTTGATAAATATTAATTCGAAAAGCTGGGTTCATTCTGAGAACATTGATATGCAACACAATATTTTAAATACAGGCCTTATAATAAAAAAACGGCAAACAAAACACGTCCCAACGCTTCGACCCCATATAGCGTCACCGGGGTTTGAGAGGATTTGACACTTTATTGCAAAATTTTGAAAAACTGTTACACTACTATTACTATTAAACTTTACTAATTTTTAAGCTAATTAAATTATTGAAACTATTAAAACTATACTATTACTGTACTATTATACCATTTATATTTATGTTCACACTTTCCCCGACGTTTCGGTTGCTTTTCAGCAGCCATGGTCACGGGGAGACTAAGATGGTAGTTGTCCCAATGTTCCAGTGTAGTCATTTCAAAGTACCCGAACATAATTTAATCATGGGTGTTTTTATTTACGCAGAATGAGCTCAAAGTATCATGAAGTCTAGTTGTGGTTTGCTTCTTCTTGGGTTTGACTATTTGAATTACTGGATCCCAAGCTGGTGGTATATTCCAACCATCTTCACTACTGAAATTAGGATGTTTCTTGATTTCAATAGCCTCGCGAAGCATCCTTGGTAGGAATCGGTGTTCTTTATATATACGCGTCAGCTTTACGCTTACGTGTAAGTTTGTTAGTGATGTCTATTCCTGAAATCTATTACCGACTGAAGGTAATACGAAAATCTTACACTAGTACAAATGTCTCATTAGTTAAATGAACTAGCTATCACAAAGTCTCGCATTTAGTATGTGAAACATCTAATTGGATTTTTATCAAGTTATCCCTCTTATACACATATGTCTGAGAGCATACCACGTCTGAGAGGTTGTTTTAATTAACTGGCACGGACTGCGAAACAAAAAGCTGTACTAGGAAAAATATCAAGGGAGAATATTTTTCAGGATAACGATTTCGCTTTATTAACATTTACCACATAATTTCAGTACCTAAAAGCTTGGTTACAAGTATAATAATTTTAATACACAATTTGCATTTATAAATTGCGTTAAAGTTCTAATTCTATAAATTGTCTTGTGGTAATTTATCTATAGTTAGGCGGCAGTTTAGAGCATGGAACTTGCGTGACAGGCAGCTCTATGTAAGACAATGTGGTCTGTTAGCGGTGAGACTATACTTACGACAAAAATATACAAGAAACAAGATAGACAAAGAAAGATCTAACTTACTCTAAGAAGTGATTTTACCGGCAGCAAGCGCTTACTTACTTGGGATCTGGCAGCAGATAAAACAGCAGATCAATTCTGATAAAAACTTGTCTTGAACTCGATCCTATTCCCAGTAACCATAGTAACCAACTGTTATTGCCATAGTTACTCTAAAAAGCTCGTACTATAATAGCCGACTTGTAATATAAGTTTGGTAGTGAGATTTAACAGAATTGACCGGCAATATTAATTTTGAACAGGACAGGTGCTCTGCCTCTCTGCTTATTGGTAACACCACAATGGCGGTACTTTCATATAATCCACAAAGCTCGGCTATCCTAGAACGCTCGATGCGGAATATATAATAGATTATTACATTCAATCTAATACTAGTATGACTTCGGTGTACTTTGGCGAGCTTATGCACGATATGCCTGCAATTGCGTCATTGAAGATAGCAAAATTGTTTTTACTGAATTTACTTTTAAAAAGCACATAACGGGCTACCTTTATTCTGAAACCTTAGGCGTGCTACTGTACTAGCAAATTGATTGGCTACCTCGTTGGCGCAACGGTAGTGTATATGACTGCTGTACAACTGAAGTCTCGGCTTCAAATCCCAGATCGGGCCAAGGAAAAAGTTTTGAGTCTTCTTGTCAAGAAATTCTCAAAAGCAGCTCGCAGTTAGGCAGTTGGCGGTGTTACACAATTTTGTGCCTCAAAAAGCACGCAAGGTTGTTGGTCTTGCCTCATCTGACTCTAGTCGTGTTTTATTGGTTGTTTGTGGATTGACGTCCCTTCGGATTATAAAAGTTAGGGAACAAACACATGTTTTTACGCTCATACTCGTACACTATATTTCCTGCGCAGTTGACCAGTCTCCGTTAAGATTGGTCACCGTGACCGAAATTCGAAGACCTTATTTTCACTATCAAATATAAAAGCACTCGAATCTGCCGTAGCCATATATAAGTTTGTTGCCAAATTCTATGCCAATGAATATTTGCATGCGGTTTATATAAATTGTGAACAAAATATTTATACGCTAACTTTCATCGAGAGTTATGCTTAAAACTAATTACAAGTATTAGCGTTAATTACTTTCTATCTTAAATATTTATGAATTTATCTTATAGTTTATGTCTAGACCGCAACTTAAGATAATGAGCAAAATAAGAAAGCAGTTCAAAACCCGTCTCATGGAATTTGCTTTCTCTTTGTTTAATATTCTCAAAGATGTTTGAAGTCTGCTAATCCTCCATTGGCCAGCTTCTTGACTATCGCCTAACCCTTCTTACATAAAGAGGAGGCCTATACCCAGCAAAGGAACAGTTTATAAACGACATTGATATTATATATATAATATCAATAATATCAATATTTTTTTAATTGAAATATATTTTAATTTAAAAAAAAACATTTCGCATGACAGCTAAATGAGACATTAAAATAACCATTCACCATTTCTATGCCAAAAGACTGTTCTTCTATAAGGTTTCGGTGCTATTTAGTGAAAGTATCTCTGCTCTAAATAGCATTGTATCTTATCTTATCTTATGTGGGGGCCAGTCAGTGCAGGCCGGCGACACTTCGACCCAGTGGGATCTTTTGTGTCGACACTCTCCCAATAACGACTGCCATAGATGTTCATGGCAGCCGGGACCAACGGCTTAACGTGCTTTCCGAGGCACGGAGCAGGCGATAATTGTCAATCAATACGCACATAATTTCGAAAAGTCATATAGCTTCCGAAAGTCAGAGGTGCGTGACGTGGGTTCGAACCCGAGACCCTCTGTATTGCAGTCTGTAAGTCTCCCCACTGAGTTATCGCTGCTCAAAAAAAATAGCATTGTAACTAAACAGATTGGGTTATATTTCTGCGATCAGTGAGATTGGGTACTTTTGGATATACTGTACTGTCAGTAAAGGACCAGTAATATTTTGTCCTTTCGGTAGCAAAACTACTACTCTTTTCCGAAAGGGTGGACAACGCGTTGTCTACCCTCTAAAAGAAGTCTCTATTAGTCTCTATTATTCTTGGTTAAAACTATTATTGGCGGTAAATTCTTACTTTATGTTGCTTTTTCTTACAGCATCAATTCTCATTTTGAGAACCATCAATGGTTCTTTAAATTTATTCATTTATGATTTGTTTAGTTTCCACGTAATAATGTTTCTCAGTCTGAATTATTATCAATATTCACTTTACAACAAAATCACTACACTGGGCTCACCGCCAGTTTACGGCTTCAGTTGACTTGCTTCTGTTTGTGCAATTAAGGCTAGAGGCTGTTACTGTATCAATTGTTGAATAAACTTTTTTATGTTCAAATCACAGCACTTGTTACAATAAAGGTGTTCAGCTCTCCATCTCGAAGCATAATTTATTATTAATACATCTAAAAGGATTGTTTTTGTAGCTTGCGTGTCATGTTTTCTTCACGCGCCTTCACGCGGTTGGTAGTTAATGAATTCCAATAGCTAATACTACTCTTTTAATGACTGATTTGCCTAAGGCACTTCTCATTTTAACGGTCAAGAGATAGTTTTACTTTCCGGGTTAAAAGTTACTGTTTTAATTCTGGTTAGTAAGTTATTTAAGTGGTATAAAGTTTATCAGAAAACGCGTAGGTTCCATATTTTCGTTGTATGAGAACGCTTAAGCAAAGAGTAGTATGCATCTGGTAATGCAAGAGTATATAGGCATTGGTAACCATTAATAAGATTAATATATTCGTAAACGAAATGCTTACCTCCAAAATTCACTATAAAGGCGCCTAGCGCATTGGTTTAAGTGGTTGCTTCATCATCCATTTATGCGCTGGCTGTTGTGGATCCGTTTAATCCCGTGGAGACTTAACATTATATGACGTACATATACATAAATCAGTTGGTTGCATGTCTTCTACTAAAGATGTGTTGCCCTTTACGATTTCAAAAATAGAATTCTCTCGTAGTTTTCTTTTCTTTTTTCGGAAATAGTTGGTAGTTGCCTACTACACACAGTATATAGACAAATTCTCAGTGCCAAGGTGCCGATTTAGCTGATCGCTAAACGCAAGCTAAACGTATCCCGTAACGCCCACAGATTCAAATAAAATCATGTCGCACACATATAGCGATAATACTTTTATCTTATCAACCTCAATGCAGCAAGTTTTACTCGAGGGAACGCGGAAAATAGTCAGACACCGTCTTTATTGTATACGGCGTTTACTTTCTTTATATAGAAATACGAAATTTTACTCAATCACGAACTGGAAAATAGAAACATTTTGGTATCTAAGTAGATATGTCGGGGGCAGTACTTATGTAACAAAGTTTTTTGAAGTTTTTTTCGGTTTTGTAGGAATGTGTTCGATGTTAAGTGTTAATTTAAACATTTAAATATTTTAATTGGTTTTACTGCTAAAGTGACAAGCACAAATTTTGACTGGTTATTATGAATTAAATTTATTATAATAACAAACGCTTAGCTGAATGTTTAAAAAAAGACAGCTCTGCTGTAAGGGTAAGGAGCAAAGATCACAATTCCACAGCCAAAGTACATTATTAAGGAATCCAACAAAAACAAGTTTAAGTGCAGATCCTGGCAACTACCAAAATCATCAGAGGTAAACTCTACCGGTTTTATTAGTTGAAAACATTTGCCTGATGTGTTTATCCAATAAGTGCGAGGCCGGCACGGCAGACCTAATAATCCCAGTAATAAAAATTGCATCGTGCTAAATATATTTACAAGCTAATAATATTCATGGGTTAAAACGGTATTAATTCATTGCTGGTCCAGTGATATAAGTATCTGCTCCTGCACGATTGTTAAAGATTGCACAAATAACTTAGTGATTCGGAGTGGTCACAATAACTGATTGGACGCCGAGGGTTCGACTCTCACATTGGACAAAAATGCTTTTTCGTTGCTGCTGGCGGAGAGGAACCCTATCCACCTGGTAGTAAGCCGTAATCATAACTCATGGATACGTATCTTTTCTTTGTATCACAGATGCAATTTCAGAGAAACATAAACAAGTCACTGATTACCTTAAACCAGTCATAGATGGCAAACAAGCACACGATATGCTTGATGTTAAGCAGTTTTCGTAGCCTATGTGAAGGACGCGTAGAAAAAGAACCAGATCTTTACAGTTGGGTAGAAATATTTTGTCGAGTCCACTGGTATAAGTATAGTAAGTTTTTATGAAATATCGATAGTGACGAACGAAAATTCTTAGGCAGAGCTCGACTCCATTTTAAACAGAGATTCAATAATTAGGTCACAGAAATACAATAAGTTTCCAACGCGTGTTGGCTGTTTGTTTATTTATTACTTTCATATTTTGTCCTACACCGGGGCGTTATTTGCCAAGTTTTAATTACCATCGTGACACAAAAGTTTAAAATCAATACGGAAAACACGTTACTCTTATGCTAAAGTCTGCTTTTCAAGCAGAAAATGTAAATCGTTACGGGAAAATGTATTAGCTTCTTATCGCATCACAGATGTCATTGATTGATTGAAATGGAGTGTTTTTGGTTTGTTAGTCTCAATGCAGTGCAAAGGCCTCCGAAATTGCTTTCGTTTCTTTGCTTTATGTTTTAACAAAGCAGTTTTTTAAGGATTGTCGAAAAACGATAACTGCATAACTTTGTGTAAGTCTTTCACTTTTATAAAATGGTAACAAGTAACGTAAAATCCATTTTAAAAGTGAGAGATGAAACATATCTTTGCACATAAAGTGATATACTCTATCACTTTATATGCGAAGTGATTTTATTTTATTTTATTTACTTTATTTGGAATAACAAACAATTACACAGTAGGTAATACATAATATATGTAGTAATCTTAAAATAACAACTGCGTAATCGACTACGTTATTGAAGAAGATTAAAAAATATATATATTAAATTTGTTTGCGCTTTTTTAAGGGGCTACGTTTTAGTTAGCTCTATTATCTTTTCTCTATTATATAATAAATTAATTTGAAATTTTAGCAGATAGGCTAAGACATACTTTTAACAGTGAAGTTCGACCGAGATCTTGGTCTCGGTCTCGATTCGAGGATTGCCATTGATTTACTCTCGGCTAAAAATCAGGCCAAATTCTCGGTCTCTTTTTCGGTATATAAACGCCGAAAATACCGGCCATAGCTGAGACTGAATCTTTAAATATTAGCAGGAGCTTATAAATCTCTTTCAGCTCCACCAACAAGCGCCACCAGTGAACAACTATTTAGTGTAACTGGATAATAATATGATGAAAGACAATATCTTTTAAACATACTTAAAAGATAAAAAGTTAAGATTACTTAACTAGTGGTTTAGTAGATTCACTCGTACAGTCTACAACATAAGTCGATATATTATACTAGTGAAATTTCGGTTGCCTCTATCTTTCAAAATTACAGTAGATTTTATTTTATATGACAGTAATGGTTAAAAGATCATAGTTCAAAAATACAAAATAATCATTAGGATTTTGAATACACAAAACCCTTTTACAAATTTGCAAAATGTTTATGTTGCTATCTCTTCATATACCATAATATATGTTGATTCTATAATACAAAATAAATTATATGGTACAAAAGAAAACTTTTTTTAAGATCTATTCAATGTTGAACATAAACACAAAGTTTACCTCCAAAGCATCTCCAACTGTGTGACTTAGTGAGTTTGTTCAAAATACGAGGGAATTGGAGAAACATTTTCTATAACAAATAAGTTAGTGCTGAAGCCTGCATTTTTCTCAATAGGAACTCAATACCCCTGTAGCATTGTTAAAGTTCTTAAAGAGTCGGAACTAATGATGTTTGTTAAAGGGGACGATGTTCCAGGATTTTTATTTATCATAATCGCACAGAATTTTTCTCTATCGGTTTTCTTAGAGTTTGATGTATGAAATTGCAATAATGTAGAAAATATTTTACTAGTTGAATGTAATCTATGTATAGGTAAGTTATAGATAAAAAAAAGATTAGGTATACATTCTACGATATCTTAAAGAAAACTCATTATAGATATAAAAAAGCAAATATAAAGCTATCTTTAATTTTATATTTTACTTGTTAACAATTTAACAGTTAAATCCATGAACCATGTTTAATGAAATTCAGCATGGCGATAATTAAAACGACGAGAATGGCTGTACATAATAAATATAAATAAATAATATGTAAGAGTTTGTAAGTTATAATATTATGTTCGTAAGGAAATGCGTCTTTACGAAACAGAAGAATTTTAATATGGATTTCTTTATTTTTATTCAAAGTCAAACTCATTAATTCATTTGGGTCACAAAGTAACACTTATGAATGTCAAAAAGGTAAAACTACTTACATGTCAAACAACTGACCCATCTAATGGTAAGCTATTGTGATTGTTTATATCGTAGGACTGGC
The DNA here is from genome assembly GCA_963564715.1 of Catocala sponsa. NCBI lineage: Eukaryota > Metazoa > Arthropoda > Insecta > Lepidoptera > Erebidae > Catocala > Catocala sponsa. The sequence goes on from OY751337.1 coordinate 8,918,679, forward strand.
ACCGCACAGTTTTGTCTAGTTATATAGTCCTTCGAAAAAAGGGGCTTTTTCTGGAAGCGTAAGGAGAATTGTCACACTGGTCCCTGCTAAAAGAACAGTGTCTTCTTAAGCAGTCCGGTAACTCAACTTACTAAAACAATGTACATAGTTGTGTGGCTGCGATCGTCTGTAAGGCAAACTACTTTATTGTTCGAGAGGCTCTAGTATGAGCGTAATTCCAAGTGAAAACTGGGATCGATTACGACAACAAATCCGGCGTATCTGAGAAGTGCACCCGCCAGTACTTTTACTAAGCTGCCGAGTTTTACGGGCTTCTTTCTTCAACGGTATATTTCATTCTATTACGCTAAGTTTTTAAACTCGGTTTTGCGTCTAAGGATCTTAGTAAAACATTGCTGCTCATTTATGATAGTAATGTTTTACTAAGAACCGAAAGAAAGTCGTGCTCTTTTTGTGGGATTAAAAGTGGCACAGAAAATATTTTCAGCTGTTGTTATCATTCCAAAAAACAGAATCAGTGAGAAGTGTCTATAATATTAATGTGATGTACATGATGATCTTCTTTAAAACCGTTTAGGTGTTTTTGCGTAATGTCGAACAGACAAAAAAACGAAAATTATAAAAGCCATTGTTCTAGTTTCTTAGTTGTATCTCCTCTGTGCAATAAAACGTCTTATTTTTTTAAATATCTGCTATAAACAGATGTAACAGCGTTACATTATTTGTCATAGTAGGTACAGATTCTCACGATTGCTTTTGATAATATTATGGGTGAGTGCAGACCAATGAGTGTAAGACAACTTAAAGTCTGTTAGGCCAATGATAAGGACAAAATTGTAGGATCATTGCGGCAAAACTAGAACATGGCTGAGAAAACTTAGTAAGCTAACATACCGCGAACTGCTTGATCTGCAGAATAGAAACGCAAAATTAGTAAGCTAAGTTTGCGTTTCTATTCTTTTTCTGACTAATAAAAAATATTCATACAATACATGCATACATACATAGATTCACACCTGTTTCCCAGAGGGGTAGGCACAGACTACGTATTTCCATTTGCTATGATCCTGACACACTTCTCTAGGTTCATTCACTTTCAAAACATTCATACACGCTCGCCGGTTTAAGGTGCTCTTAACCTGGCCTTTATCCAGAACGTCTCCGATCTGATCAAGAAACGTTCGCCTAGGTCTTCCCTTTGCGACTGTTCCATTCACACTAGCCTTATAAAATATGGTGGGGTATAGCCTAGTGGGTCACCGTTGGACTGCCACGCAGATGTCTCGAGTTCAATCCCAAGGCATGAACCTCTGTCTTTTATTTTCTTTCTTATGTGCGTATTAATTACGGTACACGGTGACGGAAAACATCGTGAACAAACCTGCATGTCTGAAAGTCCGCCATAATATTCTCGAAGACATGTCATTGTGAAGTCTGGCAATCCAAGAGGGAGTCGAGGCCAGCGCGCGGGACTATAGTCTAACTCTTCACTTTATACTAAGAAACTACTCGGAATTATTACATTAAAATAATTTTATCTTTTTGAAAGAAAAATAGTTGGTCTATTTCTGTTGATTGGAAAGTTGGTCGAAGGTACAGGTCTGTTGCATTATTATCCAAATAAATAATAAGGAAGTTCATAGGCTTTAAACTTGCTAGCATATGTTTGTCTACTTAGAGACTTATTTAAAATTAGATTAATATCACAACTTCATCATAATTTGTGCGTAATGAGATTTTGTTATATATTTCTGACATAATGACCCCGAAGTGCCCTTTAGTTACGCCTTCCAAATTCATAATGTGCTGGCTACGTGTTACCGCAATGAAAGAGAAACTCACTACTTTCCAGAATTGTCTTACTTCAAAGTATTTTGTATTCATAATAAAACCGAAAACATATTTATTTCTGTGCCTTTGAACACATAAACTTTCGAATGCCTTGGTGGCGCGGCTGTGCTGAATACGAGTGCTGTGTGTTCTCGGATTTAATGCCCAGGTCGGGCATACATGTAATTTAACCTCTGAGTCTTCTTCGAAGAGGTTAATGTTTTCACTTTGTGGGTCTGTGTGTCTGTCTGTTAGTGACAGGCATAGCACCGGAACCACTGGACCGATTAACTAGTAACTTGATGTGCCTTAGGGTCATCTCTCGGTCGAATTTGAATATGGGCTCTGGGGGTCAAAAGACCCCGAGATATAGGGGTCACATATTTTAAATGGAAAAATATTGACTTGTAACTTGGGGTCATACCTCGGTTGAGTTGGAATATGGGCCCTGTGGGTAAAAAGACCTCGGAAGATATAGGGGTCACTAGGTCACATGAAGACGAAGAGGTTGAATCCTGGGTTTTTACACCCATCTCGTTGTGTTATTGGGATATTGAGTTTTCTGTCGAGAAATTCATAGTAGCAAAAGGTCTCAGGAACTACACCTGTTAGTTGGCCCGTCCGCTATTACATAGTTCTTAAATAGCTTGCAGAATGCATATAATGTATATGTGAAATTCTTACATTTCTGCTTAACCTTGCCGGGATATAGGCGCGACATTATCTATGTATGAACAATTTAATTTTGAAAAGACTTCCAATAGCTTATATTTACAAAAATTAATATCTATGTCAGTTTCTAAGCACTTGAAATGAAAATACATTGATATAATTCTACAAATCAAAGAAACGAAGTTTCCGAAGTAATTATAACTTGTGTTGAAAGCAAAATGTTGATAAACGGAAAGTAACTTTGAAAACTGTTCTCCTAGGCGATAACCTTTTCGTTTGTTTTATTTCTGTTCATTTACTTTGTGCGGTTTTCAGTTAAAATACATAATTCAATTAAAACTACAAATCAAACAATTTGTTTAAATTGATTCTAGAATTACTTTTTAGCATTGAATAATAAATTAATGTAGTTACTTGAAGCTATTTCTAGAGTGAACAGAGTAATAAACAATAGCGCACGCCACAATCGTGGCGGTAAGTCCCGTGCTTGAGGAGTGGCTAGAGAGGTGGCACGGTGCCCTCACCTTCCAGCTGACATAGGTAATGACTGGCCACGGTTATTTTGGCCAGTACCTGTGTCGCATAAGCCGGTAGAAGACGGCCAAATGACATCACTGCGGCGCCTGCCGCGATGTTGTTGTGGACATGGTGCTGGACACTTTGGCGGATTGCCTCGCCGCGCCTGGGCATCGCAGCGCCGTGAGTTGATCGCGGCAGTCGGTATGGTTGCCCTCTCGCTCCCGACCGTGGTCTATGATTCTGGAGGGAGAAGTCATACACCCCCATAAGAGGACAGCAGGACCAAATTTTAAATGCGTTTTTGGGTAGGGTAGTTTCGTGTAGAGCCGATATCTCGCGGGGTCGTCAAATAAACAAGGAGCGTTGCATCGATTTCTTTTTTTTTATTGTATTAGTATACAATTTGATTACTCTTATCCCTTTCCTTATCATCGGACGCGCAGACATAAAATCAACATTTTAAATAGTTACCACTTGGTTGCCAGTTAACACAATAATTAAGAAAATGTATTCTTATTTATTTATTTATTTCTTGGACCATCTACAAAGATACACACAACTTAAAGCTAAATATAAAAGTGTTAGGTCAATAGATTAAGTGTGCACCCTCACTTACAGTAGGCCACAGCATGCAAAGTAAAAACGTACATATACAGTTAGCGAAATTGGACAAAGTTACAAATAGCAGATTATTAATAATTAATTAAAAATGAATTACAAATAACAAATAATGAAATACAAATAATAAATTACAAATAATGAGTTACAAATAATGTTATACAAATAATAAAATAACAAATAATTAGTATTATTAATTATTATTAAATAATAATAAAAATAGGCTCAATCAATGGTATCAGTCAGGTAACAACACAGCTGTTTTTTGAACAAAGGTAAAGAGCTACAAATATCTATATCAGATGTCTTAGATAGTGAGTTGTATTGTCTACAGAGTCTGGGCAACGCAGCGAAGTGACCGAGGTTAGTTTTTGATGTTGGTATATGAAATAAGTTATAAGCATTTACACGTGGCAGGCGAGATGGTGTGTTGATTAGAAGTTTAGATGTGAGTTCATTATTGTCTACATTCCCGTTAAATAATTTGTGCAAGTAAGTGAGCTCTAGATACTTTCGTCGGTTGGCAAGTGAACACATGTGGTAATGATCGAGTCTTACTTATAAATTATTACGCTAATAGTACGAAAACTAATTCCTGAAAGATTACATTTTGGCATTAACACTTGAAATAATTGCAATATAAAATAAAATGGACAACAAAATAAAGAATTCGACCAACACTCAAGTATAAGAAAGAACAATTCAGAGCCAAGTGGTTTAAAACGCTACGAGCTGAACTAAACTTCATATCCGTAGAACGCGACTGTTGCTCACATCCGTGGCGTGTCACAGACATCTGAGCAAACGGAATGGAGCGCACCACTGTCGTTATAAAAAGCTAAACATTTTCTTGATACATTTTGTTTTGTCCAGACTGTAAATAAATGTAACCACTGTGCACGTACATGGACAGCCGAAATTAAATTGCGATTCGAGTTTATTGTGCTGGATTGCGGTTTTTGATGGCAAAGTTACTGTACTTTTTATTTTTTTTAATAATCATGGATATTGGTATCCAATAACGTAATTTGTAGTGCAGTCATTTGTTAGAAGGTAAAATTTTACACTGTTCATCTCTGTGTACATTAAATATAGCATATAGATAAATATTAACGCCAACATATCCTCGACGGAATAGACAGAGATGTGTAACACCGGTATCTCATTAACCTTCTAAGTCGCACCGGTACACCAGCGGCCCGACACAATAAGATTTCAATGACGTCTTGCATTTCAACGATTGTCAGTTTAGATATGCCTACTCAAAAGTTCAATTAAATAGAAAAATGGGAATGGAATCTGAATCCTTACGGCTAGGGACAAAATAGAGGCAAACTTATATTCCATAGGTTCTTAAAAGGTTGGATTTTGTCCTTTTTGCTGGTCGCGTAATCAGTCCGGTTTTACAGGGTTGGCAAGACTCCTTGAGTTAAGGTAGCCACAGATCTTAATTAGGTGAATCATGTGTTTGTTAACTACTACGCATGAGGTCTCGAGATTGATTGCCGGATGATTTTTGAATAATTGAAGCAACTCTGATTATTTTTATGTCTGTTATTTGAATGTTTGTAAAGTTCCTGGCGATATAGTAATTTTTATTTTATTTTATTATAATCGGAAAACAAACAGTATTGACAACTTAAAGATAAAAACAAATAATATAACTAGCTACCAATTACATGTTTTCGCATTTGGTTTAGTTTGTTCATAAAAAAAAAGAAAGAAATTATTACAATATACAGTAATAAAATGATTATTCACACTATAACAGTATTAAAACATGACATACAATAATGCGTTGTGAAGTGCAATATAGACAGTTACTAACAGTATAAACAATAATCATAACTATAGCTAGATTTCCTTAGGTAAATGTTTTCAAACGCCACCAAATCGCATCAGAAAGTCAATTCGTGAATACGTAACCGTAGACAAAACTTCTTCTTGTACATATGTTTGTAAATTTTAGCTATAAAGTTTTCTGTTAACCTTTCTTATATGCATACGATAGAATCGCACAGCACATTATACACAAATAGACATGCATAAGCGACTAAACATTTCTAGTAGAAACTAAGTAATTTAAATCATACAGTTATAATCGAATTAGGCATTACTTGGTGAAAATCCATTGCAATAAAATAATTGGGAAGAGAGGAATCCGTCACGCACCCTCAGATTGCCCACCTCAACGACTGCAATAACAAAACGGCTACTCATCGCTCATTCGTTGCCGAACTGTCTTGAAGATGGCTCGCGCTAGGTCTAAACACGTGCTGACGCATATTTTGTGTTCAAAGCGGAATACTATAAGTTGAAGTACAGCTAGATTGCACGCCACGTCTGTCCCTATCCAAAAGAGTTCGGTAATGTCAACCTTTTTCTATTGCCGTGGTTGGGGTAAGCAATCCGAGGGTGCGTGGCGGATTCCATACATTCCAATTACTTTAACATTCAATAAAATTATAATACAAAGATAAGAAGTTTCAAAACATTTAGATTTACTACAGGGTGAAAATTTGTTCACCTGAAATATAGTGTAATATAATAATTAAAAACTGTTTTCATAATTGTGTTGCTAAAACACTCGATAATGTAATTAATATTTATCCCAAACGAACGCAGATAAGATGCGCACCTAATTGGACATTGACCCGATGCACTGCACCTGTGCTCCTTGATCGTACGCGACCTACCCTATGATTGGCACGTGACGTCATCAGCGCATTACCAGAATTGATTGCGTATTATAAATAACATTGTCTTATGTTTACACGAATCTTATACATTGAAATTAAACTACCCTACGCTGAATTCTTTTTAAAACACCATTATTACATAGTTTTGAAACACTTTAGACTACTATAATTGTTAAACATTGTTACTAGCTACTGAGCAGCGATAGCTCAGTGGGAAGACCAACAGATTGCAATGCAGAGGGTCTCGGGTTCGAACCCACGTCGCGCACCTCAGACTTTCGGATTTTTATGAGTTTTCGAAATTATGTGCGTATTGATTGACAATTATCGCCTACTCCGTGCCTCGGAAAGCACGTCCGTTTGTTCCAGCTAATCTCTGAAACGGCTGGACCGATTTTGACGGGACTTTTACAAACTGATACATGGTGTTATAAGGAGTAACTTAGGCTACATTTATTTAACTTAGGCAAAAAATTTAAGCAATGAAATAGTGAAGAATATCCGATTCATCTATACACATAAATAAAATTGAAGTGTCTGTTTACAATGTCAAAAACAGCTTTTTAGTAAATTCATATAAAAGTATATATGGTACATATATAACAAAAATATATTTTGAAATTTTGTCTGTCAATCTGTTTGTTCCGGCTAATCTCTAAAACGGCTGAACTAATTTTGACGGGACATTCACTGGTAGATAGCTGATGTTATAAGAAGTGACTTAGGTTACATTTATTTTAGTAAATCGATTTAAATAGGCAAATATATATAAAATAATAATATATAAACATTCAATACAAAGCCGTATATGTATAATAATATCTATACTAATATTATGAAGCTGAAGAGTTTGTTTGTTTTTTTGCTTGAACGCGCTAATCTCAGGAACTACTGGTCCGATTTGAAAAATTCTTTCAGTGTTAGATAGCCTATTTATCGAGGAAGGCTATAGGCTATATATCATCACGCTAAGATCAATAGGAGCTGAGAACCAATGAAGAATGTTTCAAAATCGGAGGGTGTTTTTTCCTTTTGAGAGCTTCCGCTGCGTGCGCTGCGTAAACAGTTAAAGTTTCGCAAAAATTATGTATGACAGGATTGTTTCCCTTTAAAAGTTCTAAAAAAAAGTCCGCGACAGCATATGTCTATCTTTTAAGGTTGGCTCACTATAACCATTTTTATGCTAACCAAATTTGTTCTAAAATAATGCATTATTTGCGAAGGTATTATTATAAACATGATATTAATCCTTATCCAAATAAATACGTTATTCATCACAAGTATTTAATTTAAAACAAAATTGTCCCTTACATCATTCGATTTCAATGAATATCTTAGGAGATATCGCAGTTTTAAAATAACATTGCAGCAAAATAATTACCCATTACAGACATAGTACAAACGATGTTTCTCCTGGTTTATTATGCGTGATTACTACTGGTTCGATTTGAAAAGTTCTTTTAGTGTTGGATAGCCTATTTATCGAGGAAGGCTATATAACATCACGCTACGACCCACGGGGGCGGCGCAGTAACGATAACCGCGGGTGAAACCGCGGGAACATCTAGTAATTAATAAAATCGACTCACAAAGTAGAAGAATGACAATAATTTCAGCATAGGTATTTTTTACGAGGAGTACAGATTTCTTAAAGTCTGCGGATTGAACAAACACTTTTTTGTTAAATTTCACGCGGAACAAGTCGCAGGTAACAGCTAGTTCTTTAATAATGTCGGTAGTAAATCATGGTCTGAATCATCTCTTTCAATACTGTAGGTGATAAAACCGGTACGCTGCCTATTATTTTGTATGTATCAAAAGAAGATGAACAATTATTCTGCGAGCGTGAATACGCTCGATGCATTAATCAATGTTCCAATATAGCTCAGACATAAATATGACGTATGACGCTGGCCGAATTATCCGTTTATAGATGACAATACTGTATTGCGTGAAGATTTATTAAATTTTCTCTGTTGTAGGCTACAGGTGTCTGACGTCACAGAAAAGTTATATTACCTCGAACAAACGTATGTAATCTTATTAAAACTTACCTGTGTAGCGCTATAAAATGTAATGAAGGCATTCTTGGTACATTTCATCAGACTCATAACAGTAAGTGACGGGTTCCGTCCAAAAAAAGACAAAGTAGTAATCTTGATAAGAGTAAAAACTCATAACCGTATGTACTTTATACGTATTTGAAGAAAATATGAGATTCAAGAGCTATTTCATCTAGCTTCTACATGACGGGAATGAGATTAAAGGATTCCTGTTAAGGTCGTCGGTTTGATGCTCGTGTTAGAATTATTGTTTTGTTGATCTGTGTTTGTGAGTTTGACTGTCTTTTGGAAGGATCTGGGTTCGGGTTTCGGTCGTTTAGTGTTATTGTGTCGATGGTAGTATGAACGCTTGGTCAAGGCTACAAAATGTGAGTTCGGTTTACAAATAGGATTTTTTTTTTATAAATCTGGTGGCAAACAAGCATACCTGATGGTAAGTGGTCACCGTAGCCTATGGACGCCTGCAACACCAGAGACATCACTTGCGCGTTGCCGACCCTTTAGGAAAGGAAGTGGGAAGGAGAAGGAGCGGGAATGGGGAAAAGGGGGTGATTGGGGTCCGGCACTCTCACTCACCGAACGAAGCACACCAGTAGGAATACTGGTATTTCACGTCGATATTCTGTGAGAGGGTAGTCCTTCCCCGGTCGAGCCGGCCCATTCATGCTGAAATCAGCGAAGCTGTCGGGCTTGCTCTGGTGTCGTTTGCTTTAGCATGATTGGAGATATGACATGTGGTCAAATTGATATTCAATAGTACCGATTCTATTAAAGCTACCTATCATACTCTTTTATACATATATAGCCTCACATTTATATCCCCGAAGGGGTTGGCACAGATGTATTACATCTACATGTCGCCGGCTATGCTAGCCAGGACGCACGTCATAGGAGGTGAGCTTACTACCATCTACTGGGTATAATTACATACTCCAACATGCTTTTGAAAAGTTCTAGAAATAAAGCCTTATTACATTTTGCACGTCATACAAATAGAAACGGAGACCTCGTGTACAGCAGTAGCACATTGTATAAGTTACAAAAACTGTACAAAATAGAGTTTCGATCTCAGTCGATTCTAGTCTCAGTGCCATTAATATCATGAAAGTTATTTTTCTATATTAAAATAAACGTTAGATGTGAACATAAATTGCATTTTGGTTAAAATATGGCGTTTATTCCACTGGATCAACACTCTATTTTGAAGATATTGTATTACGTAAATTTCCCTTTATAGACTACTAGTTTTCACCCGCGGCTTCGCTCGCGTAAATGTACGTTAGGTTAGGGTAGGTTTGCAACAGTTCTTTTTCTGGATGAAAGGTACCCTATGTTCTATTCTGTACCCCTGACAAAGTGTATGCAAAATTTCATGTTGGTCGGTTGAGTAGTTAAGGCGTGAAAGCGTAACAAACAAACAAACAAACAAACTCATTTTCGCATTTATAATATTATTAAGGATATATGTGTGTCATAAAATAATTTTTGTTTGGCTTATGTTCGATTATTTGACTGCACAGATGTCATAGGGGTCGCCTTGCCATTGCCGTAGTGTCCAAGTATTGTGATTTAGATCCACACGCGTGAAAAATATATGTTTCCAGAAATAGTTATTCTGAATCTGGATGTCCTCTGTAGCCTTTGTATGAAAGCTTGTAAAGAGGGAGCTTTAGGTAGATGAGGATAGGGATACCACACACCATTTATTCTTAATAGAGGAATTCTCTAAATATGCCAAAACAGAATTAAAGTCAGTATTCATGTAATTAGAAATAACAGAGCAAACACTATCTCACTACTTTATAAATGCTTCATACGCCACCCAAATGAGAATGTAAATTGACAAATAGGCTATCTGTCTATAAACATTAATCATTATTGCACATTAATAGCAATAATGCGTTCCGTTCACCGCAAATAACAGGCTTTTCGATACAAAGCTGTCTCTCTACTACATCATCATTAATGTTAGAACTGAACGCTGAATGTAATATATGCTAACAAATATGAATCTGATTTGCATGGCAATTAAAATTAATTCAATTTCTATTACAAAGATAACCATTTAGCATGATTGCTAGTGGTATTTATTGGTAATCCTGTGCATGTTTGATGCGCAGGTTAGGCAATGGTATTGGGTTTCCAGAAATTGTCAATAACATCTAGAAGTATGGTACTGTGCCTTGTAGACGACAATACTGCCGTCATAAGGAAAAAGACATATCTGCAAAAAAATCATTCTTTATAAATATACTGGCAGATTCGTCTTGTTTTACTGATTTCAAATATGTAAAGATCTTAATTTCGAGAAAATCTGTTAGATACTTCTTTTTTCCTTATGATGGCAGAATAGGCTTGCAAGTAGTGCTGGTGGCGTAGTGGTTTCAGAGGTCGCTTGGCTACTGCCACCACTGTTGTCAATTTAGCGACTTTGTCGCTAGAAATGACGACTTTCGTGTATGTCTTAGCGACAAAAAATAAAATTTTAATTTTAAATAAAAATTTCGACTTATCTGGCGACTTTTGGAGGACAAATGAAAACAATTTTAGGGCATGTAATAAGTACATTTTTTGCTAATTCTGCACAGAATTATACAATGCGAAGAGATATATATAGAAAAATTATAAAATCTCCAGGTTTTCGGTAGAAAACGACTAAAAAAAAAGGTCAGCCCGCCTACTGTGGACGCTCCACAGGTAGGCAGTCACCTTTTTTTTTTTAGGAATTCACTACAAGACCAAACCTGAATCAGTTTTAGCGACTTTTTGGCGACTTTTGATATTGAATCTAGCGACTCGACTTTACAAGTGTTGGCAACACTGACTGCCACTGTACCAAGTGTTGTGGGTTCGATCTCATTAAGGAACAAAAATTTGTGTGAGCCACAAATTGTTGTATCAAGTCATGGGTGTTTTTTATTCTTTGATTGTTTGTAGCCTGCGACACAGGATTTATGCCTAGACGTCAACATAAAATGACAAAAAACTGTTATGATTTTTAATGTTTGAATATTTATAAATTCGCGTACATGCACATAAAATAAGCATTTATTTACACCATTAAATATTTACCAATGCAATTTAGACATCATTATTTCATATTGTAAGCGATTTACTGCATAATTTATACGATGTAGGTAATAATTATAACAAGAATAGCTAAAAAACAAACTAAATTAACGTTGATTAATAAGTATCTAAACTGCAAGCAAGAACAAGAATAAATCATAGTATTATTATAAATTCAGTTCACGAAATTCAGGAAAGCAAGAGTCCACCTTCGGAATGCCCATTAATAAACTTTTCGGATTCATTTATGTCTTATGCGATCGGAATAAATTATTCTGAAAACATAAATTTGCAGTTTAAAGCTACAATTTGCCACTGTTTTCGAGCACGGTATAGAAATTGGTTTATTATAACTTGGGAGGATTTTCCGTATCTGTCAAAGAGATTATTTCTGGACTTGTCTTCTAGCGCCCCAGTCTTAGGCAGTCCAATTACGGAGCTTAAGTGTACACGTTCTCGACATTTTCGATTCCATTAATTTTGTATGATTGTGTGGAATAAGGAAAAATACTGGTTTAATGAGTTCGTTGTTTTGTTATAAATAAAGTGTTGTGTACAAATTATTATACATAGAAGAATTTTAGAGTACTATGAGCAAAAAGATACCTTTAGGCAGTCATGGAAAGTTTTGGAACGTGGTGTTTAAAATGATACATTATTTGGTGTGGATTTTTAGAGCTCTTAAGCCTCTTTAAAAAATCCTAAAAAGCCTACGCCACACCCTAAATAATATAATAACTGCCCATTGTGAGTTTGTTTGTTTGTTTTTTACGCCTTATTTCTTGATAGATCATCATTAAATTCATCAACGATATATCGCTTATACGTTGTCAGAGGCACTGAAAAGGACATAGGAAAGCGTCTGTCCAGAAAAAGGTACTGTTCTCAAATGAGCGAAGCCGCGGGCAAAAGTTAGTAATCTTTAATATTCTTTACCATTATTTTATGAAGTCCGCCTATATTTTCAGCACAGGTGGCAGCGCTCTTTATTACTTGCACTGGCACTGGGATTCACGATTGTGATAATTTAATCTTACACCTTACAAGCAGACGACGACTATGGTAACCGTGCACCTTCAAATGAGATGTTATCTCTGTTTTAGCTTATTATATTAGCAATTTACGTCATATAGAATAATTTTAATGTAATTAGTATAAAACAATACTTGTAGTTCATACATCCAAGCAATTTTCTGCGCCTTCTATGTTATTAAAATATATAATTTTCGCAACAAGCTAATAAAAGCCATTTAGTTAAACAAACACTAACTCATGCCCAATTTTAGAAAATAACAATATAAACATGGCTCGAATAGTAAGCAGATACACATAGAAAACCTGGATTTAATACGTTTTAATATATTATTATTATAAGCGATATAATATAGTAAGCGAAAACTAAGTAAGTCTTTAAGTAAAATATAAAAAGTGATATTAAAAATATTTAAAGAATTTTCGCTCTTTAAAATAATAAAGTTTAATAAAAATGGCGACGAATTAAAAATATATAACCGTAATCCCTGTAACAGGAAGTTATGATAAAGTCTCTGGAGTGGGAAATGAAAGCACATGATTTATTTATGCTGTCACGAAGGACCGATGGGTCGGAAATACTTGTCTCTCAAACTATAATGTACTCCCGTGACATGGGACGGCTTCCCATGAGTCGTCGTCCGTGACATGAACTATGTAGCCAGTGAGTTGTGTATTTGTATTTGTAATTATATTGTAAGGATTTGTGAATATGTGGAGATAGTAAAATATTCATCGAAATATTTTACTTTCTCCACATATTCACAAACGGGTTGGGCCAACAAAAAGTCATTAGGTTTTTCTGTTAAGAAATCTCAATAGCAGCCCGGCGTTAGGAAGTTGGCGGTGTTAGACACACCCCCGTGCCTCGGAAAGCACGTAAAGCCGTTGTTGGTATTACGCCCGATCACTCTCCGGTCGTGTCGGATTACCGTCCCATCGGATCATGAAAGTTAGGGAACAGAGAGTCACTTGTGTTTGCGCACACACTTGTGCACTATAATATCTCCTGCGCAGATGGCCAGTCTCCGTTAATACTGGCCACCGTGGCCGAAATTCGGTCTGGCGGACATTACATTATATTATTGTTGTGCGAGTGCGTTTGCATTTATTTAAAAGTATTGTTGAACAACTGGCATAGATACGCACTTATATTTGCAAGGGATCTTAAGGTCATGTGTTTGTTTCCTAAGTCGGGCAGACTGCTATTGGGATTTCCTGTAAGAAAATTCTCAGTTACAGCATCGAGTCTAGAAATACTTAGACTACAGTACGGCCCCTTATTATGAGGGATATAAATAAATGTCAAGTACAATGTGGTTGAGCCTACTCTTAAAGGAATGTCGAGGCGAGTGTGCTGATGTTGTTAAAAATGCTTATTACATAGCTATGTTCATACCACAATTCCTAAAAAGAACAACGGGTTGCACTCCGGGAGTGCCGGCAGAAGTGAAAACTTGAATATTAACGTTGTGCGTTTTTGATATTTTGGAATGGTTAGGGAATAATTTTGCACGAATTGGTTTAATTATCAGATTAAAGGTCCTATCATTTATGTGGTAAAATACAATATTCATTTATTGCGCTATCATACACAAACATGACAATTCTCCCTCCGTCTTACGAATTTTCGATCAGGTCACGTGTCCTGACGCGAGTTTAACATTTTTTATACCCATCACAAAAAAGTGCACAACACTGCTAAAGAAGTTTTCACTTAAAAAAATATTCAGCAGTTGAGCTACGAAATTCTAGCAATCACATATATCTATAGCTTAGTTTTGCACTTGCAGCATGGATACAGTCCATAGATTTCATCATGCCCTTCTTGTGGTTAGTTTTAAAATTAAAAGACGTTTTAATAATACTTTTAATGGACTGGTCTCTATGTACATGAATCGGCATCTTGCAACTTGCGCTGACTTTACAAGCGTCAATAGGCTATAGCAATTGCTTAATACTATTAGACGTACCAAGTACCTATTTGTGTCATTATTCGGTATAAAGAATAAATGTGTTAGGGGCATAAAGACTAGACATCAAACTTCCTTTAGGCCGGGACTCCACCAAAGCGGAGATGTGTGCGGTGTGCTGTGTGCGGTGTGCTGTGTGCGGTGTGCTGTGTGCGGTGTGCTGTGTGCGGTGTGCTGTGTGCGGTGTGCGGTGTGCTGTGTGCGGTGTGCTGTGTGCTGTGCGAGAAGAGATGTTTTACAGCTCGGGGGACTCCACCAAAGCGGAGATGTGTGCGGTGTGCTGTGTGCGGTGTGCTGTGTGCGGTGTGCGGTGTGCTGTGTGCGGTGTGCTGTGTGCTGTGCGAGAAGAGATGTTTTACAGCTCGGGGGACTCCACCAAAGCGGAGATGTGTGCGGTGTGCTGTGTGCTGTGCGAGAAGAGATGTTTTTCAGCTCGGGCCGGCTCGGCCGGCGCGCGCGGCGCTCTGCGGGTTGCTAGCGGGCGAGAGGGGGGAGGGTGACATCACTCACTGCGCGCCGCTCACATCTCTCGTCTCCACTGCGCGTCGTCCGCGCACAGCTCACATCTCCACTTCCATCCCGCCATACAAATATTACACATCTCCGCGCAGCGATCTCCACTGAAGCTGAGTGGAGAGGAGATGTGTCAATAACACAATTCTATTAGTTGTTTAAAAAACATCTCCTCTCCGCTCGTCTCGTCTCCGCTTTGGTGGAGTCCCGGCCTAACCGTTGATTACGTTAGATATTTATATTTTAATCATAAAATGGATACATCATTGATTTTCAAAACAAACTTTGTAACACATTGTTCACTGAAATTACCACTCATTATTAAGTCAGGAAAAGTTTAATGAAATAATTTATTGTATTTTTAAACATTACTTTATTTTGGGGTGAAATACCAGGCGATTATGCGGTAAAGGAAAATAGCGGCATTGTGCTACAATGGGTAATGGGTCATGCAAACAGGAAGCTACGACTAATAACTAAATCATGATACTGAGCTTTTATAGTCAGTGATAATTCGGGTAATATCGGGTTCGGGATTGTTATTACGAGTTGAATCGAACCTTAATTCCGTTGACGCCACATTGCCTGGGCGACATTGTATCGTAGAAATTCATTGCAACTAAGATTTACATAGACAAGGTCTTTGCCTTTCGAAAATAGTCGAAAATTTGCTTCGACTTTAAAAATTAATAGTGAAGGGCAAGAAAATTTTATTGTTTTGGGTTTTGCTTTTAAACAGTTTTCTATAATTATTGAGGTTAAAGTACTTGAACTGCGTCATGTTAGCGATTGTCTATTTGTATGTATTTTTTGTGAGAAGATCTAGTCGTAATAGCTTGTAAACAATTTTTTACGTTGAGTAGAAGCGATGCTTTCTGCACGATGGATGACGGTTAAAGTTATTTGTATGTATTTTTTGTGAGAAGATCTAGTCGTAATAGCTTGTAAACAATTTTTTACGTTGTGTAGAAGCGATGCTTTCTGCACGATGGATGACGGTTAAAGTTATTTGTATGTATTTTTTGTGAGAAGATCTAGTCGTAATAGCTTGTAAACAATTTTTTACGTTGAGTAGAAGCGATGCTTTCTGCACGATGGATGACGGTTAAAGTTATTTGTATGTATTTTTTGTGAGAAGATCTAGTCGTAATAGCTTGTAAACAATTTTTTACGTTGAGTAGAAGCGATGCTTTCTGCACGATGGATGACGGTTAAAGTTATTTGTATGTATTTTTTGTGAGAAGATCTAGTCGTAATAGCTTGTAAACAATTTTTTACGTTGAGTAGAAGCGATGCTTTCTGCACGATGGATGACGGTTAAAGTTATTTGTATGTATTTTTTGTGAGAAGATCTAGTCGTAATAGCTTGTAAACAATTTTTTACGTTGAGTAGAAGCGATGCTTTCTGCACGATGGATGACGGTTAAAGTTATTTGTATGTATTTTTTGTGAGAAGATCTAGTCGTAATAGCTTGTAAACAATTTTTTACGTTGAGTAGAAGCGATGCTTTCTGCACGATGGATGACGGTTAAAGTCTGTTACTACTTGCTACGCACCATGATTTGTGAGTTAGATCTAAATAATATAATAATAATATTCTACCACATACACACAACAACATCTAGTCCAAACTAAGCAGAGCTTGTACTATGGGTACTAGACAATGGATAAACATACACATATACTTTTTTTTTGTAAATATATACATATTATACATAGAAACACCCAGACCAAGACAAACATCCATGTTCACGTACTTAAATGTTTGACTTGTGCGGGAATCTAACCCGCGACCTTAAGCGTGGCAGTTGGTTACACTACCTACTACACCATCGAGTCGTATGTGATCCATAAAATCCCTTCAGACACAGGATACACTAGTGCGGGAGAAGTCTTTAAAAAAAGAAATGTAGGATCACTTCAGATAGGCAACATAATAGAATGTAGATTTTTTGTTGTATGAAAACTTTAGATAGCTAGGCGATATATTACATAGTTCGTTTCTTCAATATTTGTAATTCTCATCGTAATAAATATAACCCAATAATCCTAAATAATATTATAAATGCGAATGTGAGTGAGTTTGTTTGTTACGCTTTTACACCTTAGCTGCTCACCAATTATCATGAAACGTTGCACACATATTTTAAGGGGTATATTGGCATAACCTATATTTACGCGAGTGGAGCCGGAGGCATTATCTAGTGATGCAATAACAAGGAGTTCATATAGGACAGTCTATGAAAATAGTTTCAATAGATAAATATATATTACAAGATCCATAGCTTTAGCAACATTTATATAACACGTAAGTAAACTCCACTGCACTAATTACAAAATTGTAGATACAACAAAAGGTAATAAAACTATATAAGATACGTGTGGAATAATTGTTTCAAATACATGCCCACGTCATATTTATGTATCGAATATCGCCAAATAGTTTTACTAATATAAGCGGTAATGAATCACAAAATGAAATATATTCGTTGTAATATGATAAAGGGTGACTATGGTTGTAGATTGCGTTGGTTGAGTGTTGTGTAAACGACAAAATACTTTATTTAAATTAAACACAAATTCTAGAAAATTACTGCCTAATTGCTAATGTAATTAGGCTTACTGTATGATTTTTTGACCGAAGTGGTACTAGTTCTATAAATGAGAAGCTATATTGTGCTGATGCAAGATTTGTCAATTAAGCCATTTGTCACGAATAGTGCTGCCACTGTTTTACCGACATCGTCTAAATCATTTATCAAGCCTATGTGACGATAATGTTTTCGAATAATATTTATTTTATCGACCCACTGTAAAATATACTGACTGCCTTAAGTTAACATATGTCGTATATTTGACAGGCTTAAGTTAACATAATATGTCGTTTATCCATGAGTACGATTGTGAGATCCGTGACTACATCCTCGAATCGAGTAAAATGTTATACATAGTACTTCTATTAGAACCTACAAAATTAATAATACTTTTAGCACGTCACGTCTAGCGTTGCGAGGAAGCCTCTGTGTACGCAACATCGCTGACAAGATGCAGGAGAATAGGCTGAGATGGTATAGTCACGTGAAAAGGAGGCCACCAGACTACGTCGGGAATTTGGCACTACAGCTTGACTTCCCCGGTCGGAGACCTAGAGGAAGACCCAAGACAAGGTGGAAAGATGTAGTGCTAAAAGACAAGAGGGAATGCAATGTTACTGACGATGATGTCAAAGACAGAGCGAAGTGGAGGAGACAAATAAGGAAAGCTGATCCCACCACCATGTGGGATACATAGCTAGGAAGAGAGAGAAAGAGAGCACAACATCTGGCAATATACCTGGTAGATGATAATAGGCTCGTCTTCTCTGCTGTGCAACCATACCT
Organism: Catocala sponsa; assembly: GCA_963564715.1. Taxonomy (NCBI): domain Eukaryota; kingdom Metazoa; phylum Arthropoda; class Insecta; order Lepidoptera; family Erebidae; genus Catocala; species Catocala sponsa. The sequence continues at coordinate 8,937,048 of OY751337.1, forward strand.
TGATGTAATGTGGGAGTAAAATACCTTTCCCCAGCCTGGGGAATTTACAAGCGTGAATTTATATTTACATCAAATACACTGAAATGTCAGAAACATATTAAATTCTCAGTTGTGATGTTAAAAATACGTGTGATGCCGGTTAAAAATATCTTGAAGTTTGGTATAACAAACTGCCAAGAACTTTGACTTTTCTAAAATAACATTTTGAAATGTCAACAGCATTGGGAGATTGCGAGAAATTTTACTTGAATAATAGTAAAGATTTGCATTAAGAAAGTATATGCAATAATATACTTTTATCAGACTTCTATAAAGTGAGATTATAAACTGACTATTATTGTAAATGAATTACATTAGCATACAATTTTATTGCCTACGTAAGTTAAAAACCAACTTTTTAACCTGAAGTGAAATCAAACATACACATAAAAAGTTGTTCATAATACTATTAACATTTAAATCATGTCAAGTGATTTGATTAGCATTTCTAGTTCTATTAGCTACTTATCTAGATGGCAATCACAGCAATTGACAATGTTGATATGCATTTGACCGTCTTGTGTTCATTATTTTCGTCTAATTTGCTTTACAAAAAGTTGGGATTGGTAAGTATATTGTATAGTTATCACATATATTATCTTACATGCACACTTAATTACAGCCACAATTTGGCAATATATTATTTTCTTTACTTGATTTTCACCAGTCAAAATCACGTCAAAACTGTGTTTAAAAATATTACCCATTTACTATGGTATATTACTTTCTATTCTTCATTTTTATACCGAAGTCCCCACGGGAACGGGAAATACAATACTTTTATTTACTTTTTTGAGGTACAGTATCAGTCTGAGCTATGGCTACACCCTTCACAATGGGCCATAGCGAATTAAAAAGTTAGTACTATTACATAATATTAGTTACCTACTTAACAAAATAAGTAGCGATATTTTTGCAAACCGATAATCCAATTTCAAATAAGAGCAACTTAACTCAAAATTAGCTCACCACAAGCTGCTCATCAAAATCCTATTGAGGGAATTACAATAGGATTATTACCTCAATATAAAGGTAAAAAGCTTTTATACCCATCTACGTATTTCAAACAATACCCGTCGAAAATCATGTATTATCTTTTTCTTTTTCATTCGTCCATTACTACGGATCAAACGAAGATGGGGAATTAAAGGAACATTGGGAAAAGAATATTACTTCTGTTAAAAGCTAAACGAAAATATTATACCAAGTTAAATTGAATCTACGCTTCTGAGGAAGTTCAGATCGTTGCCGGCACACTTCAGGTGTGTTATTTGCTTTCATAACATGAATCAATTAGACTTATTTGGGTTTTGTTATGGTTTTATGTTAACTTTTGGGAGATACATTAGAAATGTCGTTTCTTTTTTGTTTTTAAAAAGAATTCTCGAGTTTTTGTAAATTTTCTCTTTTCTTTGTTAATGTGTTGTTTTTAATTTTAATATATACATATTAAATTTATAACTTAGGAGAGGTTATAAGCAGAAAATGTTTCTTTAAATATGTTATGTTTTTAAACTGGAGTACCTTAACAGTACCAGCTACTGCTGGTAATGTTAAGGTACCTTAATATATGAAAAAGCATTCCTTAAATAACATTTTGCACTCAAATATGTCTACGACTAAGTAGTTAGAAACCATGCACTCTAACGGAGTTAACAAATAAGTCCTCAGTACTTGGTTTAATACTAACTCAATGCCTTGTACTGTTTCTGCAAGACATCTAGGCTCTTTGACGACACAGTTTGCTATAAGTAAAGGGGCTTGTGTAATCTTTGCCCTTTGCTCTCTACCGAGTCTTTTTTTTGAAGACTTGGCAATGAACGAGTGATCATGTGAATGTGTGTTACTACTAGTTATAAATTAACTGTTACTAAAAAGTTTGTTTACATTAATAACTTTAACTTGCCCGTTGTATCTTATATATTTAATTCGTAACGGGCACATTGTTTACCTTTAAGTGGTTGAATTTTTGACCACGTTACACTGGCTGTGGTCATGAGTTGAGAATATCCATATGGATTGAGGAGCCACTTCAATCCTTACTATCCTTACTAATATTATAAATTCGAAAGTAACTCTGTCTGTCTGTCTGTTACCTTTTCACGGCTAAACTACTCAACCGATTTAAATGAAATTTGGTATAGATATAGTTTAAAACCTGGGGAAGGGCATAGGCTACTTTTTATTGATGTAGGTACCACGCGGGCGGTGTGTGATTAACGCTCATGTGACAGAAATGTACTGCCGTGAAATAGCAGTATTCCTACAGTCGTGTTTCGTTTGGTACGTGTAAGTGCCGAAGGCCCAATCACCCTCTTTCCCCCTTCCTGCTACTTCCTTTATTAAAGGGTTGGCAACGCGCAAGTGATGTCTCTGGTGTTACAGGCGTCCATAGGCTACGGTGACCGCTTACCGGAGGCCGGATGGGCCGTATGCTTGTTTATCACCTAAGTTGTATAAAAAAAACAACGGGTTGCATTCCGGAAGTGCCGGCAGAAGTGAAAACTTGAATATTAACGTTGTGCATTTTTGATATTTTGGAATGGTTAGGGAATAATTTTGCACGAATTGCTTTAATTATCAGTATAAAAGTACTATCATTTATGTGGTAAAATACAATATACATTTATTGCGCTATCGTACACAAACATGACAATTCTCCATCCGTCTTACGAATTTTCGATCAGGTCACGTGTCCTGACGCGAGTTTGACAATTCTCCCTCCGTCTTACGAATTTTCTATCAGGTCACTTGTCCTGACGCGAGTTTAAAATTTTTTACCCATCACATAAATAGTGCACAACGCCGCTAAAGAAGTTTTCACTTCAAAAACTTAGCTCAAGAGCTTTTGAACCGATTTTAAAATATTTTCACCATTAGAAAGCTATATTATCACTGAGTAACATGGGCTACACTTTATTAAAAAAAAGTACTGTTGCTATCATAACCTAATCTACTATTACGCGAGCAAAGCCGCGAGATAAACCTAGTTAATTATAAAGTTGGAATAAGTGACTAATGTTATAGTTCTGTAATATTACAGATATTACTCAGATTTTAAATGGTATACATCGTCTTTTTCTAGAGGAGTGCGCAGTGGGTCGTTTTATTATAGAATATAGGCCACGTAGCTTTGAACTTTTTGAACTTTTTATACACATATTGTATAAAATATGAATGCTTGCTTTAATAGTTTAAGAAAACATAATGATATATCCGATATGATGTTTGCAAATATAATTACCCTAGTCGTTGTGTATCCATAGCATCTACGTAATTGACTCAAACTGAAAATTATACTCGTTTACAAGAAACACAGACATCCATATCTCTAAAGCGGTAGGTTAAAAGCTTATCATACCCACATTTTGCGGGCTTTTAGGCACAATTCCAGACTCCAAGCTGCTTCTGACGGTGGCTTGTCAGGAAAACCCAATAACATTTTGCCCGACCTAGAAATCGAACCTGTGACTCCATACACAGCACTCGCGTTTTCTACCGTTGTGCCGTCGAGGTAGACTTATATTTGTATATAAATTACAGACTCGACGCACTACTGACCAGGCTTTTAGAACTCAGAAAGGGTAGACAGATTATACTAGCTAGCTATTTCTTAAAACCAACATAATATGGGACTAGCCTATTGCTGACACCCGGGCAATTTGTTTGGACGCCTTGCTACTGCTAAGGACAACCTTAATAGCACATTGCCTGGCCGGGAATCACATCCGACACTTTACAATTAATGGCAACATAAACTAAAGGCTGGATCTACAGCATAAGTTTACAACAATGTAAAGAAATATAATTATGTATTTGCATTATGTTAAATACATATTATTATCTTAAATGCCCTTCGCAGCATTATAACATATTGGTGCCAATTCTGTTGTCACAAAATTCTCCAAACTTAACTAAAAATCCCTAAAATTATTTTAGTCCTGTCACTTTTAACGATTTCAGAATACGAAATGTCGTATAATAGGACTAAACTAAATTTTAGTGATTTTTAATTAAGTTTAGAGAATTTTGTAACAACAGAATTGGCACCATTATCTGATAAAACGATATACATAAACCCAAGAAGCCAATGAAAACATTCAATAAATTGTTTTCACGATAACCGGCCTTACATTTTGGCCATACATAAATGTTATTAACGTAAAACTCTGTGAATTTTCTTGGCACTTACAAACATTTACACTTCGATGTTCAACGTATTACTCGTTTTTATTCCGTATATATTTTTATTTTCTAGTAATATTGCGTGTATTAGGTTATTTGTTTATTAATCTCGTATAGCTCATATTTAGAGGGCAGACGTATGTCTAGCCAACTAAATTAGTTTTTATATTTATATCGCTGTAAATGAAATTTTATACCGTCAAACTTTATGTAGTGTTATACATTCACGACTGCATATCTACGAAGGTAAACTAATGTGAAGCTTAGATAAGGAGCAAGTTATGATGAAACTTGTTAAAAATAGAAAAATATCTACTAGTCTGCCTGGTGTGGTGGCTATTAGAATATCTAAAATACCGCTAGCAAGACTGCTAGCGATAGTTAGATTTTGATCCCCAATGATGAAATAATTATGTCAAATCTATATCTGGTCTCCATGGCAAACCATGCGCGAACGCATACTCAGATATAACATTTGACGTTTGAATGTACATACATACATACTCGTACATAGATTCACACCTGTTTCCCAGAGGGGTAGGCAGAGACTACGGATTTCCATTTGCTACGATCCTGACACACTCCTCTGGCTTCATTCAATTTCATCACATTCCTCATACACGCCCGTCGGTTCAAGGTGCGTTTGAATGTAAAATATAGTTAATACGTTTGACGGTTTACGTTTTACTAAGTAACAAACATCCAAATATCACAAACTTTCACATTTATTTGAGAAGTAGAATGATTAAAGCAATACAGGGATTATCACTAGTGCAGAATTAATAGCTGTGTTTTTATGCAAAGCGTATACAAATACATGTGTAATAACCTCTGTTACAAAGAAGAACTAAGAGCCATTGCGATGTATAAAAGACTAGCTTTTGCCCGCGGCTTCGCTCGCATTAATTTAGAATTTGACAATCAATTCGGGTTGTACTCTGCTTGTAATAATATAATTCAATCATGATCCGAAAGACACGTGGCGCCATCTATTATCATAAGAACTTTATTGTTGTTTTTCTCGGGAACAGTAATTTTTTCCGGGATGAAAGGTAGCTTATGTCCGTTTCTGTACACTTGACAACGTATATGCAAAATTTCAGGATGATCGGTTCAGTAGTTTAGGCGTGAAAAGGTAACAAACAAATAAACAAACAAACTCATTTTCGCTTTTATAATATTAGTTAGGATTAGGATTAGGATGTTCATTATTATATTTAACACAACCTAAAAATGTGTGTGTGTGTGTGTGTGTGACGTTAAAATTTCAATCTAAAGAGAATTATAAACTAAGATGAAATAGACTGAAGGCGGTAAAATTTCTTTTTTCTAAATTTGAATTCGTAATTATGGTTAGAACAATAACTATTCTGAGGTAAAGCTACGTTCAAGATAAACTGCTATACTCCTACTAAGCTCGTATGAAATAATTCAATTTAAAGATAATATGTGAAGTCTGGGTGTGCAGACTGACGGCATTGGACCAGCTTGGTGCACTAAGGCCAATACTGAGAAGAACAAGTATTGGGACAGATTATTATACAGAGCTGATATTATGAGGTTATTAGGATTTGAAATATAATAAGGATGTTTACTCGCATGAATCCTATGAAACCACATCACAGGCATAAAACGCAATCTACGTGATAAATTCAAAGTAAAAAATAATGTATATTAAACAATTCTTGGACACGTAAATTAATATATAAATATATTAATTCAAATATAATAATAAAACTAAAGGTAATCTAAGCTATTATAGTTTAACTGTACAGATTAGTATATTTGCTAATAGGAACAGTGTGGCAAATACTTTAGGATCATCTCTCAACCGATAATAATTAATTTGTACAGAACAATGCAATAAAAGTAATGTGTAGTAAGACTTGTATGATAAAAATGATAGATCATAGTAATATCACAGAATACACATTAGTGCTACGTAATAATATATTAGGAAATACATCCATCTGTCATACCACTATCAAGGTTTTGTACGTTAATATAAGCGATATAAGAACTGGAATCTATTATTCAATGTATTATAGGTTCCGTGGTAATCCGTTTGTAATTGCTTGGTAAATATTTAATATTAGGTTTTGCCCGTGACGTCGGACGCATGAAATTTAGGATTAGGTGTCTATATATTATTTATCATGTAATAAGAAGCTGGTCTACACACATTTAAATACCTATAAATATGAATTGATTAATAAACAACCTAAACCCTTATTACTAATAGTCGGTTTCCTGGTGGCGTATGCACTAGGTTTTAGTTAAACCTATAGCAATACAACGGTGAAAACTGCATTCAATTCTGTGCAGCAGTAGTAACATAATATGCGTACAAACAAACATACAGAAGATAGATAAGATAGTAAAAAATACATCTGTTTTGGCTATTACGGCTTTTATAAAACCCATTGCTTAAGCTTTTCATAAATTATCATCTACATGTACAGACATTGACCAGTTACAATTTAATATATATTATGTACAGATTGCGAAAGGAAGTTAGATACTAGATTTATAATTAATATGAAATGTTCCCGGTATATATTTAATTATATTTTCAGTAGTTTAATTTCATGTCAGTATGCATGATCGGATTAATAAGCAAGAGCATTAGCAAATTTGCTGTATAGATTGTGTACATTGCATTCAAGATGTCGTTAACACATTGCATTTAGCTGCTACGATAACAATGTACGTAACTTGACATTAAATCGAGCCGAAATAATACCGAATTACTTTAACGGCACAATAGCGATAAAGTACATTGATAGTAGCATTATTTCTGCTATATATGAATAGCTATACTTAATCAGCTTTCACTGCTAAATTAGAACCCACAAATTACATTATCAAAATTAAAAAAGTCTATATAAATTATGTTTTAGTTATTAATCCAACCCGAAAATTTATAGTGCTTCGGTTGCAATATATGTATGTTGGACACAGAGTTTTGCGAAAATAAAAAAGGTATTTTGTAGGTAAATATTTTTTGATTAAATCTTTTCAAAGTATTCTCCATCCCTATACAAAGTTTCATGCGTCTGAACCAGTTTTTGAAACACTTTTTCCAGTTCACCGCAGACACTTCGTTTACAGCCGGCTCGAACGCTTTAAGCAGATTTTTATTTTCGGGAATATTTATTTTCGGCAATAAAAAGAAGTCACGGTACTAGATCAGGGCTATAAGGAGGGTGACCGGAGTGCTGTCCAGGAAGTCTCGTTCTGAGCGCGATGTGCACGGGCGCGTTGTCGTGGTGGAGCAGTAGCCCGCGGAGCCCTGTGTTTGGTCGCTTGTTGCTCACAACGGAGAAAACTTCTGCCAAGCATTTGATAGTATACCGTTCGGCGTTGATGCTACTTTGGTTCCGTAAAAGAATTGACACCAAGTAGCCAGTCAAAAAAAAAGGTCGCGATCAAAATCATATCTCCGATTCTAGATCGCTGCATTTTGATAGGCGTTGATTCGTTTTGAAACACTTAAACCTTCGACTGAAGTTTCGTTTCTGGATCGTATTGATAAATCCAGGACTTATCGCCTGTAACAATGTCGTAAACACGCCGAGACGAGCCTGCTTCAAATTTGTTTATCATATGACGGCACCATTCCACCCGGGCCTGCTTCTGAGCATCGGTGATGTTGTGCGGCACCCAGCGTGAAACTATTCTCCTCACGCGAAGATGCACGTATAGAATCTCGTGAAGGCTTCCAGATCCAATTTACAGTATGAGCTGAATCTTCTGATACGTAACTCGCCTATTGTCTTGGATAAAATGTATCACTGCTAGCACGTTTTCTTCCGTAACAGCCGTCAAAGGGCGACCACTTCTTTCTTCATCCCGCAAAGTTAGTCGACCGCGCTTGAATTCATTATACCAACAATACACGGTTTCCTTGGAAAGGCCTTTATTTATGAATACCATTTGAAGTCTATCGTACGATTCGTCCGATTCCAGGCGACACTTGAAATCGTAAAAAATCATAGCGCGAAAATGTTCCCGGCGCAGATCCGTTTTTCTATGAGACACGATAATTTAAATTAGCTTGCAAAAAATGTGGAGGGAAAATTTTGAAATTGGAACGTACCTATTTTTACTTATAAATAATCATATTTTTAAAATATATTATAACTAGCCAGTTTCTCATACATAAAAACTTTTTTCGCAATACGTTCTGAGTGGCCTGGTATCCTGCACTAGGAACAAATCCTGTGTCGCGGGGAACTTTACAAACATTCAAACAATGGACACAAAGAACATCTAGACTGAACAACCATTTGTGGATCACACATGTCCTGTGTGAGATTCGAAACCACAACACTCGACGCAGTGGAAGTGCAAGGCGACAACTTAAACTACTACGCCTACCGCAGTCATTGGAAGTAAGATAGGAAGATGGTAGGAACAAAAATAATACGTAAGCAATAAAACAAATACTACGTAGTGACAAGATACTAACAAGGCAATGGTAAGCGGATGAGACAGTAACAAGCTAGAAAAGAGCAGCGATAGCTCAGTGGGGAGACCAATAGAATGCAATGCAGAGGGTCTCGGGTTCGAACCCACGTCGCGCACCTCTGCCTTTCGGAAGTTATATGACTTTTCGAAATTATGTGCGTATTGATTGACAATTATCGCCTGCTCCGTGCCTCGGAGAGCACGTTAAGTCGTCGGTCACGGCTGCCATGAACATCTATGTCAGTCGTTATTGGGAGAGTGTCGGCACAAAAAATCCTACTGGGTCGAAGTGTCGCCGGTCTGCACTGACTGGCCCCCCACATAAGATAAGATAAGAACAAGCTAGAATCATACCATTGGCTACATAGCAATTAGACTACCAAAGGCACTAACTAAAATCTTACAAGACAATCTCTAAACAATGACAAGACAGGAACGACAATACGAGCAGAATAATACAGTAGTATTACAGTAATAGTATTAGTTCAGTAGAAGCTATAGGACGGTAATGAGATAGTATCAATACAATAATAGTAACTTTTGCTCATAGAAAAGACAACTCCCTCACCAGGGGTAAATCTTGTATCGTGGTGGACTTTAAAAAAAGTACAACAAAGGACATAAATAACGCCCATACTTGTAACAACTAATTGTGGATCGCACAATTTTTGTCCTGTATCGAACCTATAAAGGCGAGGCGACCACCTGAATCACTAAGCCCTTAGTGACAAGACAGTGGCGAGACAATACGAGCAATAAGTTAGTAACGATATAGTATATAGACAGCAATACAACAGAGGCAATATAGTAATCCGACAGCATGCAGCGTATTAGTGACCCGTGGACAAACACCAATACAATACTCGCACTGGATAGTCAGCAAAGTAAATGGGTACTATAATAGAACTAGCAGCAATGAATACATACATCACTTCAAATACCAATTAATTAAGGCATTGCTATAATCACAGACAGACTACACAGAGTAGTTTCAAGCGAGTTAACAAGTAAATTGAATTGGATAATAATTACTAGTACACACGGTTCACTAGCTCTTGCCTCTATTCAACCGTAGTTTTACGGCGGTTAGTGTCGTAGTGTAGCCAATATTAGATTTTAGATAGATTTAAATTGACTTTGCCTAATACATAAATTTATTTGCTAACACTATAATATTCAATTCTACCATAATACTATATTTAAAATAAGAATGTATCAATGATTATTCTTATTCTTTTTATTTATTATTTTCTTTATTTTTTTTTTTTAAGTTACCAAAGCGTTTGAGGTATTTCAAGTAAGTACTGGCAAGGTACAAAATGTAGAAGAGAGTAAAAAAATAACCTATACAGTACCACAAAATATCTGTATATATAATTATTGCAAGCAAGGCAACGATTTGGCCATATGCAATCATCATTATTTTAACCAAGTAACCCATTGTCTCTTCTAAAATATGCCATTAAGCTCGATCTTAGAATTTCCTTTCCGAAATCTGTAAACATATTGTCGCTCCACCGAAGTTAAAGACATAGCAAACATAGAATTCGTATTATCTATTTCACTTGGATGTCACCCAACCAATCCCAACCTTCCAATAAATCAAACTCAAAACCAAAATTAAAATAAACTACATCTTACAGTTTTTAAACCTATAAAACTCAGATAAAGATATGTATAAGAAAATATAAGAAACCACTTTAATATAATTTCATCCCTCAAATTTATTTCTAATAATGAAATTTAATTTACCATAAGCTTTAAACTTTTTACAATCGTAAAAAGTGAAAAGAAACAATAAATCCAAATCAAAATTAAATAATCTATTGCCAGACTTCGGTGCAAAAAGTTTTGATAATAATTAACTTGATGTAAGTGATTTTGCAAAGCAGTAACAGCAGAACAGAAAATGTAAGGACCCGATTTGTATTCGTATCAGTTCTCCTGCCCCGATATTATCCAACTTGCGAGTCTAAAATTTCAGACCCTACGCATGCTTGTCGCTAGAGACACATAAAAATAAACGTAATCTCTTTAAGTATTACTGTCTAAATAAAATAAAATGTACAAAAAATTCAACGCTCAAGGGCTATTCCATTCCGTTGGCAATTTTCTATAGAACTGACTATGATTGGAAATTATATATTTTCTTTTTTAGTGTTACACCTATATATATCAGCTCGTTTAGACTAAGACTTTTTTGAAGTTGGAATTCAAAGGTAATTACTATATACGCCTTTGTGAAATAGATTGTAGATCGTAAGGATGCGGTATCGTTAAAGTAAATGTGATTTTGACAATATTGTCGTGGCATGGAGAATTTGATATCACAATTTATGGTACAATATATGGCTTAATTTTTACATCTAATTCTAGTGATCTTATCTTATCTTGTGTGTGGGGGCCAATCAGTACAGACCGGCGACACTTCGACCCAGTGGGATCTTTTGTGTCAGTCCCAAGATTCATCCCTTAGCTATCTCCTTATGAATGTACTGCATTAGCTGCAGTGTACAATTCAGAGGGAGAAGCCTGAAGTCTTCAGGGTTTGGATATGCCAATCCCATCAGACCCATCCTAAGTCCAGCCAACGCGTCGCATTCACACAGTAGGTGCGATATGGACTCGTCCTGTTCACCACAGGCTCTGCAGATCGAATCGTGTGTCAATCTCAATCTGCACAGGAAGTCTTTGGTGCCAAAATGGCCAGTGAACGCTCCTGTGAGCAGGCGCATTTGGCTCTTGCTATACCCGCAGAATTCTAGTGAAAAAAAAAAGAAAAGTATTTTAGTGATTCTGCGTTATGAATTTTAACCAAATAGGATTGGAATATGTAAACAACTCGTAGAGAAGAGACTATTGATACCAATATTTTGGTGATCTTATGCTAAATACGTCGCGTTACGCTCTTATGCGGCCACCGGCAGTAAAAAATAGTGATAGGTACTGTATCACTTTTTGCACAAAGAGTAAATGTCCCAGATAGTCAACTAACAACCTCTCTCATTCCTTTTCCTCAATTTATTTTCTTTAGGATTGACATCGCAATCATGTGCTTTGTATTCTAAGCGATCAATAAAAAAGAAATCAATCGCAGTAACCACTTACCATCAGGCGAACTGTAGAAATTCATTGAAATTAAACTACTATATACGGATTTTATCGCGTTGTTTATTTTACACTTTATTACAAAATTTTAAAAACTGTTACACTACTATTACTATTAAACCTTACAAATTTTTAAGCTAATTAAATTATTGAAACTATTAAAACTATTTATACTATTACTATACTATTATAATATTTATATTTGTGTTTACACTTTCCCCGCCGTTTAGATTGCTTTTCAGCAGCCATGGTCACGGGGAGACTAAGATGGCAGTTGTCTCAATGTTCCAGTGTAGTTATTTCAAAGTACCCGAACATAATTTAATCCTGGGTGTTTCTATTTACGCAGAATGAGCTCAAAGTATCATGAAGTCTAGCTGTGGTTTGCTTCTATTATTAAATATATATATAATATAAATATTATCAAAAAAAAAAATAGTTTCAATAATTTAATTAGCTTAAAAATTAGTAAAGTTTAATAGTAATAGTAGTGTAACAGTTTTCAAAATTTTGTAATAAATGTCAAATAAATAACGCGATAAAATCCGTATATAGTAGTTTAATTTCAATGAATAACATTCGCGTAAACAGAAGACAATATGAACTGTAGAAATGTTTACGCCTTTTATTGTAAAAAATAATAGTGTTATCTACATTTCTTAGTCAATTCATTCATTTCAAATGTCCAAACCATTTTAGTACACTATTCGAAAATTATATCTATATCACCAGGCTTCTGAAAAGCAGATCATTCCAAAATTTGTTAACAGACGCTCAACTGTGGAGACTGGCTGTCTGTCTTAGTAAGAGCCAATAAAATCACTTGACGTGCTTGCTTTTGACACGTCGTCGTTGATTAGTTTTCTAGAGCCCGGGTCTAAATCTTATACAGATCACAAGTTATATTTGTAACAATATTGTTTGAACCACGTGTCGAGCTAAGACGAGGTCTTGAGCACGCGCGGTCACTCGTAGCTGCGGTCGCTCTTAGTTAGGAGCTCTCGTGTACATTGGCGATTGTGTTTAACTTTGTGCTGTGTTCACATATTATACTATGTAGAACTTTCTGAATATATTACGAGTTGGTTTTATTGAGATGGTTATAGCGTGTGTTGTACTTAAGAGTTTTTTTGTTTTAGAACTATTCAGAATAATATGGTGTATGATTTAAATTCTATGCAACGTAAAAATACAATTCTATATTTAACGATAATGCTTTTTATATTAAAAGCTACCCGAGGGATTTTGGTAGTTTATCAATGAAATTATAAATGTGTGTTATTTTACTGTACATATTTTAACCTTAAAATACGACTTAATTTTCTACAGTAAATACTATAATATACTGTAGTAAATTACATACAATACATACATATTATATTCTACGTTGGACAAACTAAGTATCCAGCATATCAATCAGTTTTAATATACGAGAATTTTTATCACAATTATTTTAATCTTCTATAGATTTTTTGAATTCCAATTTCCTCAAAACCTGCCTACAGCAGGGCATTCTTTTTATGAATTTCTGGTATCCTTTTTCGCCAACTCTGAAATATTGAAGTCAAGCGCAGCAAACATGAAATGCGTCAATCATCAGATTGAAGTTACATACTTGAGCACGCACGGTCACTCACTTAAGCTCGATTTTAGCCACTTCTCTGTCAATACCCTTTTGTGTACCATAATTGTGTCCTGACTCAGAACTTCAACATTATTTTAAAAGAAATTCGCTGGGTCAGAAATTTAGCCTCTTTTGTAGACGTTGGCCCAAGAGTTTTGGTCTAGATATCGTCTTGAAATTGTTCTAGTTTGATATTTATTATAGTAGTTTAAAAGATTCTTAGCTGCCTACATCTTAAAAGTTGCTTAATATTGAGTGAATGTTAAGGTTGCAAATGATTAGTGTGATTTTTTGACCCTGTAATACCTTTTGTTTTAGTTAATCAGTCTAATATTACAGTCGTACACCAAGCCTTATAGTATAATTGTAAAAGTGGCACTTTTACCACATACATTATTACGACACGGTTGGCGTAGCAATTTAAGTAGTCATCTCACCATGTAGGTTGTAGGTTCGAAACCCACTGGAGACATAAATGTATGTAATCCATACATTTTTATGCCTATTGTTGTTTTTGTGTTATTTGTGTCTATCTCTCTTTTTGTACGCCACTGTATGAGGCTGAACATGTACAAACTAAATACTATTTGTAATAATATCTTGCATTCAATGTATGTATACCATGTTCAAACAAATAAATGAATTCTTATTGTAAAGTTCCCCACGATAATGGAATTAATCCTACTGCGGAAATTGTTTTTTTTAACAATAAATAAACTCTTTTCAGTCAATGTATGCCAGATGAAATCACTGGTCTATATAAGAACACACAAACGTACTGTAAAAAATTACTATGTTTCATATACTGTATTTATTTTATACACCGTTATCAAAAGCCAAAACTTTTGTTTCCTTTTCGCATCCCATATTCAGTGAACGCGTATGCCAATTCCATGCATTAAAAAGTAATGTATCCTTTGTATTGTTTCATACAGTTCTTATATTACTCGTGTCGTACACAACATTTTTGTTTATTTTCTCATTTAGTGTCATGGCAATAAGGACTTCGATGGAATCAATGGTATCTTTAAAATGATACATCAAATTATTTTTTAAATATTACGTGTGCATACAGCCATGTGCAGTGATACTCATCGCAAGAAATAAAAAGTGCGTGGTCCACAAATAGTTGTGCCAGGTCTGGGTTTCATATATCTGCATTGTTTTGATGTTTGTAAAGTATCCCGAGACACAAGTTTAATCCAAAATGTGAAAAATAAACCTATGTACATAGTTTTACACCTTAATCCCCGAAGTGATTGGAACAGGAATATAGGAAACACATTTCACCAACTATTTTTTAGACACCACGTAATATGACAAGCCTATTGCCATTTACTGACTTCATGCTGCTAGTGAAAATTTCCTGACGGAAGAATCCGTAAACACTATGCTCAACCCAGAAATTGAACCTGAGGACTCATAATCAGCAGTTACATACACCGCTAGGCAGCGGAAGTATTCTTAATTCAAAGATTTGAGACGTAAATCCTATTAAGACTGCACCGAGCCTAAGACGCGGTTGGACTGAATGACAGAGCTCGATATTCAAATCGGCGCGCGGCCGCCATAGTAAAATTGTGTGGAGGATTTGAAGTGCTTTTTTGTTAAATATATATCTTTGTTGTCAACTAATAACTTAAATATTTGTGACGGACAAATTGTAATATAACTATTTAAGTTTGTAAAATAGGACAGATTTCTACTGTTATAATCTAAAAAATCACTTAATACGAGCTTACGTTTTTGCAGTTTTCGTGCAAATTTGCATAATTTTGTAGGTGAAAATATTATTTAATTATTTAAAGTTTTTAACACGGAGTAATTGTAAACACATTCATTGTTATGATAAATGTATATTTTATATTTGTAGTAAACAAAAAGTGTTGATTTTATCAATTTAAATGTGTCCGCCTGTTTTGTCACATTTTGCTCGGCGCAGTCTTAAGAACTTTACGACTGGCACCTAAGAAAACGCTCACGAGTATGCCATTAAACCGAGAAGACAATGAGGTCAGAAAAGCACGCACATAAATACGAAAAAATCGCAGCTAATACATAACACTCTATTACAGAAACTGGTACAAGTGTCAAAGAAAATGCTTTGAGGGTGTATCCATTATGTAACGTCCCATATGTAGGTTGTGTTATGACACAATACGTGTCTGTTCTGTGTGCAGCTTTGACTAGATCCGGCCGTTTTGAATGTTGTTCTTTTTTACGTCTGCTAGTTTCTGGTTCTCGTTTCATTTGTTTCAGTGGATAAACTGGAAAAATCATCTTCGTGGAAACAAATAGCGTGGAGTCATTTGTTTCTAAAAGTCTGTCACGCGGTTTCTAAAGTTGGTACGTCATATATTAACACTAAAGGTGTCAATCAATTAATGTAAGTTTGTTTGTTTGTTACGCTTTAACTACTCGACCGATCAACATTCAATTTCGCATACATGTTGCCACGGTCACCAAAAAGGACATAGAGTACGAGTTTCATGTAATAAAAAGATCTGTTCCCTAGGCATAGAAATTTATTGAATGAATATAGAATAACGTGGATGAAGCCGCGGGAAAAATCTATTAGCTAATAATCCGGTTCTACCCCTTCGTGGGTATTCAGATGTGATTCTTAAGTCAAATTAATATTTGTATTAAATAACAACAAGTATTTTGCAAATTTACGTACCTATATAATGAATAGAATCAGAGATTCAAAACGTTATCATTCGAATCGTTGGTGCATTGAAAATAAATACTTATGTTCCAAATTAAATAAACTGAATAAATTTGGTACGGATATCGTAGTTGGTAATCCAGTCAATGTTAATTATTCGCTGGTATTTAGCTACACATTAGCGTACTTCAAAGTAGTAGATAAATGTTTCATATAGAAAAACTAGATAGTTATTCTGTATGAAACGTTTACCTCGCTATGTCAGTGACTAAAGTTAGACTATGTCTTAATTTGAAGCTGTAATTTTATTATTATTGTTCGACAAAGAATAATAAAAATAATGCCTGTTTATAAGCTCTGCCAGTGCTGGGTCCGGGCGTCTTCTCAGTGTGAGAAGATGAAGGCCATACCACCACGCATGAATCAGTGCGGATTGGGAAATTTTACACGTCTTCAAAAACTCTATGGTAAACACTCGGATATGCAAATCTCCTATGGTGTTTTACTTTACCAAAAAGCAATAATTTAATTTAAAATAGAAACATGAATTCAAAAAGCCAGAAGTGCTTGCCTAGGGATGGAAGTTGGAACCTCTGCATCGCAAACCAACGAAATCATACTAGGCTATTAAAAAGAAACAGAGAATAAAATTAAACAGCCTTTATAATGCATTGCTGAATACTGTTTTATGTAAAAAACCAAATTTACGAGTACCTAATATATGTGCATCTACATATTTGTAGCTTTACACTTCATGACATCGAGACAAACACCACCTTAGACTTTCTGTGGCCACGGCTGCTGCAAAGCAATCGAAAAGCTGGAAAGTTTAAAAAATTAATACAAATCGCAATAAAATCTGTTTCATAGTTTAATATGAACGTGTAGCAATCACGTAACGGTAAAACAATATGAACTAAAAGAACCTCAAGATCAATGTATGCAAAAGTTATACTTACATTACAGTATAACAAAATCCTTAAATAAATTATGATATCAATTAACTCACAAGCGAATGTTTGTAGATGTATGTATGTTTAAGGTTTCTAGTCAACTGTAGATACCACTTAAACTGAACTCAACTCCTCAAGAGATCAAATACAAACAGAGCGCGAGCTACAAAAGCAAAGTTCCGTAATTCAATCCACGTCGGAACTCCGATAAACTCCTGTAGGCTCTATCAATCAATACACCATTACGCATTCACAATCAAAACATCAATCAAATCATTTCTAATGGCGGCGCAGTATGGCACCCTTGTCGGGCGATGCTGTGACGTCACTTGACATATGGATGCTATAGATGGAGATGTATCGGTGAATGTTCTTAGCGTAAGGGAATCTTAATGATGATGCGTTTGAAGGAATACATTTATGGGCAGAATACTTTCTCATGTTTATAGCTTGTTATCGAAGTAGAAAATAATACATATTATATGCATAGTCTCACGGCTTTATCTCCTAATGGTTAAGCAGTATTACAACCATAGTTACTTATCTGTGATTTGAGCTCCTACCTCCATCCAATATTTAAGTGCGATGCTTTTGTTGGTGAAACAATTGTCGTCTTTCTCGGTCCGATGCCAAAATATGCTACAGTTTTCGAAATGCCTATACTTTTGCTTTTGCTTTTTGTCTTAATCCTATTAAAAAGCAAAAACTGTAAATCTTAAATAGTATTTATTAAATAATTTTATCAATATAATGTAATTATTATTTATGAGGACGACGACAGAATAAACTTTTAGTATCCCACTGTTTTATTAAATTAAAAAGATACAGCTTAATAAAATTTATTTCTCTTCACGCATGACTTTAATACCTTTGACTTTTGTTATCTAGGATTAATAAAATGAATGATTCACACATTTTTGCACGAGTGTCCGTCATTTGAAACACAGACATGTTCATTAATCTAATTAAATAAGACACATAATTAAGTGTAAACTGTCTCGGTTGAACAATGGCTCTGAGTGCGATTGCAATGCAGAGGTCTCGGATGCAATGCTTATGCAAAATATTTATTAGGTTTTTTCTGATCTGAATCTGACCTTACCAGACCTTATTACCTGGAACCTAAAAATTGCTAGCAAAATTTGAAATCGATACAAGAACTGTCAAGTAGTTTATTTATATCGTAATAGATGGCGGTGTACTACTGTAAAATAAAAAGAAGTAGATTTCTTAATGAATAAATTTTGATAAATTTACTTTAAACAATTTTTAATCTCTATTCACAATGGTATATTTAAATAAGAACACATTTCAGGGTAAAGCAGGAAGCAAAGAATGACTAATGAATTAATAAATTTACTGTGAGTAGTTTATTTTATAGATACTGTCGATGATTCGTTATTCTGTTCGCACGCAAACATTATTCTGTTCCTGTGTTCGAGTGTCTTTTCGGTTGAGATTATAATTTCCTATAAAGTTCACATATTTACTAAAATGAGAACGCGTTGCAATACTTATAAAATAACGCCATCTAGTTCATTCATATTCATTCTAATTTACAATTCACAGGATTTTGGACCTTAAGGTATCCATGCAATATTACAAGCGACTGTACATTTAAATTAGCATAGCATCGTGTCTGAGCCTTTTATTGAATAATTTGGCAGAGGTCTATCACACCCATATTTTGTATATTATATTAATAGATTACGTTTTATAGGAGGACCATCTATTGCCATATATCGAGTTGCTTATATTATAATTTTGTTCAAAAGAATGTCGCTGCTATCATCCATATTAATTATTTCCAAATATTTATTTCATATTATTAAGACACCTCGTTTAATGAAACCAAGATTGATTGAAACGTTTCGTAGGTTATCGGCTAGATATCGGCGTTTATGTTACGGAGCGTGCTTGAGAAATAGACATAATGTAATGTATGTCTATTTCTTTACCACGCGGCAATAGGATGAAAACCCAACTATATTTCAAGGGATTTGGCAACTCGAGATTATACTGTCAACAATAAGACGAAGACGCGACGCAGCCAAAGTGCCGTATAAAAACCTTGCCACACAAAGTGTAAGAAAGCGGCGTAAATATACACAAGCGGCACGGCTTAGACATGCCGCTTCGCTACCTGCACCGCGTCTCCAACAAGCGCGACCCATTCGGTGCGCAAGAGACACGTCACTTGTTATATAATAGTTATGTAGAAGAACTTTTATAGCAAAAAAATTAAACTGTATAATAAACGTAAATGTATACGTATTTTCGCCCCTTCTGTATAATTTTAATCGCTTCTATGACTTATCCGTTCCATGCCTGCGTCATGCCGTCACCTTACGCGTTTTCTGTATAATTTTCGTCTTACCCGTATATAGTACGTATAGCTGTTCTCTGAATCTCAGACTCCAATAAAACAATTCCATTATTAGAATCCATCAATATTGACTAAAACAATTTACATGTCAAACATCCAAGTTTAAAATTTAATTTGGAATGAGTCTCTTAACAATTCTTGTAGGGTTTTCAATTGCGAGAACAAAACAATAGCTTTGTTACCATTCACTGCATAGTTATATAGTCAACAACGGTCATTAAATCCAACAAATTGCATTCAGCCTTGCTTCGACGTTAAACCTTGTGCACTTTTAACTCGGTAATTTACGCCCCACTTTACTGAGCGAAATGTTTCCGAAATTAGGCGGCGTTGGTAGATTTAAAAAACCGGGTAGGTCTGAGTTGGACTCCAGTACTGAAAGTCCCGTACACAAAGGCCGTAAGCTTAAAGCTTTTGTGTTACTGTTTTAATGGTGGAACTAATCCCCTTATGACACGTGTTATGGCCTAATATAGCACCATAATTTTATTGCTGATTTGAGTATCATGACAATAAAATCCACACGCCTGTTTCTATATAGTGCCGTATTCAGACAAAATGCACAAAATTCGCCGCTTTGATATATGGCACGCGTGAAACAAACATTTGCAAGTTTGCGGATCTGTACAACGTCATCTATCGAACGTCATGAGAAGCTTTGCGTAGTGTTTAAACTTAACAAAACAGTAAAACCAAAAATTATAGAATATGATTCTTGGATATCGTATAGACAGTCTACATCGCCGTCCAATATCAATACTCTGTCAGATCCGCGAGTAGCTGACTAACGGATCAGCTACGACTGCCTACGAATTTTGAGTCTACGAATACAAGGTTTTGTATGGAGCCTTTAGTGATGGGATAGATAAACGGCGTAGGCTTATGAATAGGGTCCATTATGCGTTAGTAGTCTTTGGGTACGGTACCCTAAATATGGACCGTGTGCTATGGATGGACTTTATTATTACGTTCGTAGAACAAAATTGTTTTAAATTACAAAGTTGTGTTCATAAATCTTGTTTTTATAGCTACTACGTCGTATGTTTGCTTAAGGTTTTTAGACAATTTTTGGTGTACTCTGAGTCATATTTTCTTTTATATTGGGCAAAAATAGCAAAAATCTTGTTTATTACAGTACATATACATTAAACTTCAATCCAAAATATGTATGTGGCATACAAAAATGTATTTTTTGCTACTTCTAAGAAAATAATGATTATTAGCACAAATAATGCCACAGTACTGCTAAATTTGCTTAAGTCAAAGTCTTTTGAGTTTTTAAATACAATTATTGTAAAAATGACTTCCCTTTAACTCAAATGGGTAAAAATTTGAAGTGGCTAATCCAATTTTGGCAAAGACAAGGCAACTTTTTAAATCAGTTTTGATTTTCAGCCGAATCATTTAGGTAAATAACAATAGGAAAATAAATAAACAAAGGCTTTAAATTTATGTCACCCTACTTTTGATGACGCGGTTTAAAAAATCAATAACGATAAGCTCATCCAATTCGTTTGAGACAGTTTGCTTTACGCTCCATTCAAAATTTTTCTCGTGATATTATTCAGGGATTATTCATTTCCCCCATCTGCGACGGACGTAAATCCCAGACTGTACGTATTTATGTATTTAAAAAATACAGCTCCTAGAACGATATGATGTGGATGCATGCATGCTTCAGGTATTGTTTCACCGTAGTTGTTGCTAGCTTTTGAACCATTATCAAATGATATTAGCTATTTGTGAATGGATTTTAAACATGTATAATGACGATGCATTGTAGTAGCTTCAGAAGAACATTACGATGAAAATAGGGTAGATTAAAATGACGTAACTTTATTTTATATCTAAATTCAGAGTCGTGAATGCGAGATGTAAGCCTTAATCTCTGTAGGGCAAAGTTGTATCACATCCACATTTCGCTAGCTATACTTTGGTCGTACTTAATAGAGGGCAAGCCTATTGTCGTCTATCAGGCACTGCTTCAGACTCCGTGATGTTCCCGAGAATTTATTGACAACCTAATAACATTTTGTCCGATGAAGCAAGCAAGATCTCCTACACGGCAGTCGCAATAACTACCGATGCGCCACCAAAGCAAACAAGCTATTTTATACAATCGTTATAATATATACACATCTATTAGCTCTTGGCCACGATACGGGAAGCATGTGTGATGTGTGGATTATATACCATACTTATACGATAAACTTGCAAGTTGGCTTTACCTACTCAAAAATGGAATAGTTGATTTAAAGTAATGATCATAAATAACTAATATTAGATTTCATAAAACAAGAATTTATTGTAAAGGTATAAAATGTAGTGTACAAAATTTTATTCTGGGCTATAAAAATATGTTCTCAGTAAAGTACGTCTTAAATCAAACGCAATCAGTTTGAACTTGTGTAGTACATTGTAATCAAAATGTATATTTGAACAAGGTAGGATTCAAGAGAACTCCAAACCGAAAGAGGTATGTCAGTATCATAGCAAGTAATATTCGATAATATTTACCTAGACTACAATATTATGTATAAAGATGTAGGCGAGATAGGTGGATGACATTGTTGCATACGTAGAGCAAACCGGGTTGAAATTGGAATAGGACTATGAAAACTAGTACGAAAACAAAAGCTTGTATGTCCAGCTGCAAACGTATATCATGTGGATGATACAAATGATGATAGTTCATGTAGATTCAAGTCTATTTAGAAAAACGACCTCAGAAAAACGGGCAGTTGTTGCGTATATCGAATATCTATCTATTCATTTTAAGTGGAGAACCAATAGTTTTATGGACACCTCTACTGAAAATTGTTTATCAGAAAACGCAATAAGAATTGTAATTATTTATTAATAGTTGCACAGTATTCATGAGAGTGAATATTGTGCAACTTTTATTTTTATTTGCAACATTTTTCATTGATGCACCGCTCCTATTAGTCGTAGTGTAATGTTATATAGCCTCCCTCGATAAATGGGCTAACCAAAACTAAAATAATTTGTCAATGCCAGTAGTTCCTGAGATTAGCGTGTTCAACCAAACAAACAAACTCTTAAGCTTTATGATATTAGTATAGATTACTAGACGAACCAAACCGTTTCACTTAGACATGCCTAATATTTAAAAATGTCAATCTTATATGTGAATTCAGTTTGGATTTACTCTCAGAACACGCCAAAGGGAATTTTTCATCATAGACTTCTAGAATTTGTAGACCTAAACGAATAATCTGATATGAGTTGAGCCACCAGTATGCACATTTAGGTCACCAAGTCAATATTGGGAGGAAATATTGACTACATAAATCTGATAAATCTGTTAGTACATATTTTTTTAAATACTTGCGTATATTTTCACGTAATTTATACTATGTATGCTTTTTAAGCTTGATGTGCTTCGAAGAGTACAATATTTGTCTACGCAGTCGTGAAAATCTTCTACATTAGATGTAGAGAGGGACTCAAATATTTTGACAACTAAGGTCCAATTCTCGTAATGAAATGTTCAAAATAGTAGTAGTAGGTTTAATATAGCCTCAGTGACATACATATATCATAAATAATGTTTTGCTTAATTAAAATGAACATCTAATGTGAACCTAAATTGTATAGCAGTTCACATTTTACGTTATTATAATAGATCAAATTCTATTTGAATATATTTTACCAGATTTTGCCCGCGGCTTTGCTTGCGCAATTGTTAATTTTTTATCCCTCGGGCACAGTACTTTTTCTAGGTGAAAGTGACCATATTATGTCCTTTTATGTACCCCTGACAACGTGTATACAAAATTGCATGATGTTTGGTCGAGTTGTTAAGGTGTGCAAGCGTAACAAATAAACTCAGAGAGGTTATTATCTAATATCTGAGTAGCATATTGGTAGTAGTATTTCTATCGATTGTCGATCGATATTATCTAGATGTTTATAGTACGTGACATTGAAGGTTATAACTTTAAGCAAAACTCGATTCAGACATCGGTGGAAGAAATTGCAGCATCATCTTACCTTATCTTATGTGGGGGTACTGACCCCCACATGGGTCGAAGTGTCGCCGGTCTACACTGACTGCAGTGTAGACCGGCGACACTTCGACCCAGTGGGATCTTTTGTGTCGACACTCTCCCAATAACGACTGCCATAGATGTTCATGGCAGCCGGGACCAACGGCTTAACGTGCTTTCCGAAGCACGGAGCAGGCGATAATTGTCAATCAATACGCACATGATTTCGAAAAGTCATATAACTTCCGAAAGTCAAAGGTGCGCGACGTGGGTTCGAAACCGAGACCCTCTACATTGCAGTCTGTTGGTCTCCCCACTGAGCTATCGCTGCTCTTGCAGCATCATGATTGCTATTAATTTGTAGGGCACACTTTTACATTCACAAGAATACACATATAATAGTTTATTATTGATATCGTTTTTTTGGACGACTTAAGTGATCTTTCGTATTAATTTAGACAAGTCGATCTCCAGTACCTATACTGAAGAAAGTACTTTTTTTCAAATCCAATATAAAATATATCGTTACCATTAAGATTACTACTATTTCTATATTATTGATATTATGCGAAGAGAAAACTGTGTACATTGCGCACTCAGTGTGGTATACCTACGTAAAATTTATAGGAAGTAGGATTGCAGCAAGCAAAAATAATTTATTTTTGCTTGCTGAAATCCTACTTCCTAACACTTATTTAAGTGAGTTAATATTGAGACCAATATACAACCACTAGTAACATTAATATTTCTTTATTTGAGTATAAACTAACAGCAAAATATAATAACTTTGCGTTTTAGTTCTTGACTATTCGGTGCGTAATGTAATAAATAAGACTGGCCTGTTTTTAGGATTTTAAAAATGACGGCAAAACGAACTATGATTATACCAATTACTTTCTAATGTAGACGCTTAGACATTTGCTTTTAAAAACGTTATTTGCTTGTTAATGGCAATTCGCAGACGAACTTAGTGACATACATAAATGGAATCTAATTTTTATGATATTAAAGAATTTTTAACATTACAGCATAAATCTGTGAGTTAATACGCAGTAAGCTCTTAAGTATGTTTTAAAAACAATATGATTTATAAAAAATAAAGTGAATTCTGCCATTAGTAGCATGACTATTTTATAAATAGGTAAATATTGTTTACTATAACTTATGTTGAATAATGTACTCGCATTATAAATATTCAATTTTTTATTTTTGTTCGCTAGTCTTTTGAGAATCTAATTTAATGAATTACAATTTTTTGGCAAATACAATTTAACTACAGATTTCTAGAAACGTAATATAAGTATAAGTTTTAGATCAACTCTCAGCATGTTAGAATTTTACTCATACAAATTTTTATATAAAACTAAGGGCCGATTTATCAAGCGTAATTTATTTTTTATCTGAGGAATAAATATGGTGGTTTGACATCCTATCCTAACTAATATTATAAGTGCGAAAATGAGTTTGTTTGTTTGTTTGTTACCCTTTCACGTCTTAACTACTCAACCGATCAACAAAAAATTTTGCATACACGTTGTCAGGGGTACAGAATAGGACATAGGGTACATTTCACCCAGAAAAAATAACTGTTGCAAGCCTAACCTAACCTAACCTACATTTACGCGAGCGAAGCCGCGGGTGAAAACTAGTATTTTATATACAAAAACTGTTAAAACGTCAAACATATTCCCCACATAAAGATTTTCTAAAGATTGAAGAATCGGCCTTAAGATAGTTAACAAAAGAACGAACAAACTAATGTTAGGCGTTTATAAGACAAAATGCTTGGCAACCGCATATGAGTGCTTGCATACAAGTTATACCGGGGATATCAAAATTAGTCACTTATTATGCTCTAAAAATAGGTTTATTCATTTAGGTCTTAAATTAACAATTATTTATTTCAAAGTTTCCACAGGCCGCTGACACACTGCATGCGATAATAAATCAACTTGCGCATGTTATTTGCGTCGTAACAATAGCCATAAGGGCTTTTCTATTTCTTAGAATAATTATGCTTTTGGGTCGCTGAAGTAAGTTGAAAGGGCCGTAGAAAACCTCAAAAAGCTATTATTCAATTGAATTTGATTACCCTAGCATACTACTCCAAAACACTTGACAATATAATAAGGTTAGGAAAAGAAAATAAATAAGCTGAACAACAAAAGTTTTGAGGCAAGCGCGCTTCAACGATTTCCGAAGGGTTTTTATAAGTCAGAGTAGATACGTTATGTGCTTAATGTGAAAGAAATCCTCGTACAATAGAAGGAAATCAGTTATGAATTCACCTGTCAACTTGAATGGAGTGTTGAGGACGTTCCTTTTGTCATGTTGAAACGAATTTATTATATTCAGATTTTGCAGTCTGAATGATGATTTTTTTGTATAGATTTTCTTTTTTGCTAGACCATTGAAATGTCATGTTGATGGACTTCTAACATAGGCTTTTTAAAATACGACACAGAATACGCAAACAATCACGCGAGCTGCATGATGGTTAACATAGTATGGTCCCTGACTATACTTGCGCGCCGCTGGCAGCAAAGAAACAGAGTGAATATGAGTCCTCCGTGAACATGGCTGCTGAAAAGCAACCGAAAGGTCGGGGAAAGTTTAAAATGAAATCTTAATCCTAATCCAAACTTCCTAACTAATATTATAAAAGCGAAAATGAGTGTGTTTGTTTGTTACCTTTTCACGCCTAAACCACTGAACCGATCATTCTGACATTTTGCATATATGTTGTCAGGTGTACAGAAACGGACATAGGCTACCTTTCATTCCGAAAAAAATTACTGTTCCCGAAACACGTGGCAAACAACAAAAACGTTCTTATGATAATAGATGGCGCCACGTGTCTTTCTAATTATGATTGAATTATATTATTACATGCAGAGTACAACCCGAATTTATTGTCAAATTCTAAATTAACGCGAGCGAAGCCGCGGACAAAATCTAGTTAATATTATAAAATGTGAAAATGTTGGAGATTTTATGGCACAACGGTAGTACTTATATGAAACTGCATGTCAAAGTCAAAGTCAAAAATCATTTATTTATTTAGGTCACAAAGTAACACTTAAGAACGTCAAAATATATAGGGTAGTGAGTTTACTAGGTTATTGAAGCTACTGAAGGGTTTGATTGTTTGGTCGGGAAACGGTTACGAGGTTTCCTGTCCATTTTTTTTAGATAGCTGTTCGACCTCTAGCTCTGTTTCCGTTACATACATCAATAGGCTCGCGGTAGATTGAAGTGTATTGCATCAACATTTCGCCACCTGTTTTAAATTTTTCTAGTTGTTTATCTTAAATAATTATGATCTAGGTATTTGAATATGTGATTCATCTAGATAATCTACATATACTAATATTATAAAGCTGAAGAGTTTGTTTGTTTGTTTGAACGCGCTAATCTCAGGAACTACTGGTTTGATTTGAAAAATTATTTTATTGTTGGATAGCCTATTTATCGAGGAAGGCTATAGGCTATATAACATCACGCTACGATCCACAGGAGCGGCGCAGTAACGATAAACGTGGGTGAAACCGCGAGAACATCTAGTAGTTTTTATAATTTAAATAGCTTAAATATAATTAAATAGTAACTAGTAACAGTGTTTAAAAATATTTTTTTAAAGTGTCAAAATTATGGAATAATAATATTTTTCAAAATAAAGAACATTAAATCCTTATAAAGTAATTTAAGTCCATAGAAACAAAATTAAAGATATAATTAAAGGCAAGGTGAAAAATGACATAATGATACTGCTTAGAATAAAACATAAAGTTACAAATTACTATATTTTGCAATGAGCGTAACTGGAAAAGAGGAACAGAAAAGAAGATTTACTAGACGAAGGCATTAATACTATACTAAACCGACGAGCGAACAAATATAATGTACTAGCTTCTGCCCGCGGTTTCGCTCGCGTTAATTTAGAATTTAACAATCAATTCGGGTTGTACTCTGCTTGTAATAATATAATTCAATCATGATTTGAAAGACACGTGGCGCCATCTATTATCATCAGAACGTTATTGTTGTTTTCCTCGGGAACAGTATTTTTTTTCGGGATGAAAGGTAGCCTATGTCCGTTTCTGTACACATGACAATGTATATGTAAAATTTCAGGATGATCGGTTCAGTGGTTTAGGCGTTAAAAGGTAACAAACAAACAAACTCATTTTTGCATTTATAATATTAAGTTAGGATTGAGACTAATTAAGTCTATAAAGAACTAACAGAACATTTGTACTCTCAGTCTTATTCTCAATGAAACGGAAGCGAGCCTACATCTATTTTTGGGATATCAGACTTCCTATTGATACTCCTACGAAAATGTACCTTACGGAAAGCACAATATTACTAAGATCTTAGATCGAATATTGGACTCATTCATTGGAATACTAGGCAGTTAAAAAGGATTGTTCATTGCCATACCAGCGGCAGACAGTGGAGGCATCAGAGATAGACTCACGCCTAAAGGAGTAGTAGAGCAGAATTACATTTCGTCGGCTATGTAATTTTTTACTAGGTTAAGTAAATGATCGTCAACAGATCAACACTTTTTTCTACGCTGGCAACTTTAGACGTCAGACGTCAAAATCGTGACTTAAGAAGTTATTTTAATTTTAAATTAGTTTTATTCAATAATAAATATATTTAGTACAATAAAATAGTAGATTTGTGACCAAAGAAGTGTTTCATGCTGTGTCTTAAGTCGGATCCACGCATCTACATAAATTACTGGTCGTAGGAGTTCATCACTGTGACAACGGACGAAATTTGAACATTCATCGTGTAAACCTGGGGAGTATTCTACTTTTTAAAGCCCTAACAGACACTCCACAACACTTGTTTACTCTGCTCATTGTACTATGAGCTCCGTCCACCACACACTGGCACAGTTTTATCTCCTTTTGCTTGACAATAGGTGGAAGCAAAATTGACGACTAAACACTCGCCTCACGCACGCATACACTCACATTTCTACTTTACATCTAACTACTAATACTACTTTAGTGCTTAAGTGGGGTTGGGTTTAGAAACGTGCCTATTCGTTGGGCAGAATCTAAGGGTAGTACGTGATACTAGAGAGTTTTCTGAGCCACAAGCAGTATTTTTTCTTGCCGGAGACCACTCATTTTTAAAAAATATAAGAAATTCATATTGCGTTTTTTGTTATGAATAAGTCATTTACACAGAATTACGTTCCTTTCTACTTAGGGAAGTAGAAGGATGCAATTCAGTGTCAAAATTATTATAAATTAAAGTTATTATTATAGATATTTATTCCAAAGTCATATTTTTATTTAAAATTTCGGTGAAAGTGATTAAGAGAAATAATAAAAAATAATTGTCATTTTTGTAAAATAAAAATGAGCCTCTAAATTCGGAAAAAGGAAATACAATAAAGGTAAATATTAAAATCTGTGACAGACCCGAATTAGTTTACCCCGACTTCACGTGGTACTTTTTGCCCAACCCCTAGAGTGTTTTTTAGAGCCCGGAGGCACGGTAGGGTTGCAGCCTCCGCCCGCAGTAACAAAGCATAGGCACAAGCGAGCCTAAGCGGCCGAGGCTGCTTAGGTGAGCGCATGGGCCAGTGTTTTGTTACGCTAGGGCGAAGAGGCTGCACATCCTGCACCGGAGAAGATGCATTCTCAAGATATTGTATAATATAGACTTATCATAGATTTTTGAGTTATTTATCAATATATGACTTAATAAAATTTTAAAAATAAAAGTCCATTTTTCTCGGTAATTATAGGGCTCCGGCGGGAGGGGGGGGGGGCGGAGATTAGTTACCCTTCCCCCTCCCCACCCTCCCACCGCCACCGTTACCCCCTATCGAATAGGCACGTTTCTAAACTTTTACCCTTAAGTGTGCATTCTTATGTAAATTTTCATTATAATTTCGCCTTTTCCCTTAAATTTACTTTTTAGTTCGACCCTCCATATTGAGATAAAAAAAAAAACTTCTTCAAATAATTATCATTTACAACATAATAAATTAAAATTTCTTATCAATTTCTCAACTAATACGAGTCAAAGCTTTTCTGTTTTTCTACAATACTGTATGTTTATAGTGAATTTCAACAATTTAGATATATATAGCTAACTATCCCATCCCACTTTTCTTTTTTATCACTCAGTTGTTTCTTTCTCTAATTTTCAGGTGCTTGGTGATTTATACATCCACTGGACCAACAATGAGCACACAAATGATGACCCGTAAAGCGACAGCCAAGGATACTGAAAATAAGTTAAAGTTAGCTCTACAAGAATTGAAGAAATATAAGGAGGACAACCATATGTTGTTAAAAGAACGTAGCGACTGTGAAGATGAAATGCAAGCAGTTAATAATAAAGTATTGGAGCTTAAAAGGCAACTGACAGAACTCCATATAGAATATATGGATGTCTTTGACCAGCGGGATCGATTAGAAGATGAAGTTAGATCCTTCAGTAATTGTAGTGATATTTTTTCTAGGTCACTGAGCCGCAGTACTGAGCTTGAAGCAAACCTGAATGAAGCTCAAACTAAAATTATCACATTAGAACAAACTATTCAGGTGCTCAACAGTACTGCGACTCAGAACCTCTACTCAGAACTCCTGGGGGACAAAACTAGTATAATGGATAGTAATAAAAATAAACTTAGTAATGTTTTTATTAAAAGTACTAGGAAATTGAGAAAATACCTTAAGTTAAATAAATTAATTAAAAAGTTAAATATTAATCTTAATAAGTTAAACAAGGTTAGGAAGGTGACACGGTATAACAGTGAATTGGTGAAGGAGCATGATACTTTATTAATAAATTTAGGAAAAAGCAATGATCAAGTAGTTGCCAGTAGGTTACAGTATGAAGCACATACAGCCGAATTAAATCATCAAATTAACAACTTAGAAGAACAACTTACAAGAATGAGCCTTAATCACCATAAAGAAACATCTGAATATATTTTGAAGTATGAGGAAATTGCCAGAGTTGGTAGGGAGAACATGGAACATGTTATCTCACTAACTAATAACAATCTTTGCGGTAAGTGCTTACAGGCTACACCTTATAATAACCTGTCAGCTGTTTGTGGATTTGGATTCAGTAAACAGTGGTACCACCTCCTTTTCTGATCATGAAGATATGTCTGTGTCTTCTTTGATGAATAACATTAACAAAAATATATTCATGTTTTCTGACCAAATAGGAGTAGGTTTTAGTGGACTAATTAATTCTCGTACAGAGTCGCCTTGCATAAATATTTGTTCCCCTGGGGCTAGGTTAGGTTCTATAATTGATAAGTTAAAAACTACAAAATTAAATGCAGATTCAACAGTAATATTTCTTTATGGTGACAGCTTATCTGTCACTAAAAAAGAAGCAATCCTTTTGACAGAGGTAATAGAATCATTACATTATAAAGTAGGGTGTAACTTTATTCTTTGTGCATTACCATATTGCTATGTACTAACACATGAACAAAATAGGAATATTGAAAAACTTAATTTACTTTTTTATAACAGTACATGTTATAACAATTATAGTTTATTTTTTGACACTAATAAGTTTATTAGTAAATTTTTATTGACTAAAGATACAATGTATCTATCTTCATTTTATAAAAAGCAACTTGCCAAATTATTAGCATTTAATATAATATGTAGCGACTCAGGTACCAGTAGGGTAATTAAGGTTTTAGGACATAGTAGTATTTCTACTACAAATTCAAATATTGACACTTCTAGTAGTTTAAACTGTTAGATGAGACAAAGGATAGGCATACACACAGTATTAGACTAATTCATCAGAATATTCAAGGTCTATCCGGCAAGGAGTTAGAATTAGATTTATTTTTTAAACAACATAATATTCAAATATGTTGCATAACGGAACATTGGTTAAGAACTAATCAATTAATATTTAATAACGAATATTATTCAATTGTAAGTGCGTTTGTAAGAAAGAATTCTATACATGGTGGCTCTCTAATATATGTATGTAACAATCTAAAATGTAAAGAACGTAAAGATATAGTAAATCTTTCTATCGAGCGCACTGTTGAACTATCCTGTGTGGAATTAGAGCAACATGTCATAGTTTGTGTATACCGACCACCGCAAAGTGATTTTAGTGTATTTGAAACCGTAATAGAGGATATTTTAAAACGCTTGAGTTCTAGTAATAGGCATATAGTAGTGTGTGGTGATTTTAATGTTAATTTACTTGAGCAGTCAGCTGTCTCTTTAAGACTTATTAGTTTATTTAGATCATTTAATTTACAGCATTTATTTCCTGAACCCACTAGGATCACTTCACATTCTGCTACCTGCTTAGATAATGTATTTTGCGACTGTCAATTTGTAAATAGGGCCATATTGAGTGAACTTACATCTGACCACTGTGCAAAAGGTAGTATTTCCTGTGAGTACAATTCATATAGAGAATAAGGTCACATGTAGACCGATGACATCTAATCGCTTAAAGGAATTTAATGATAACATAAGTCTCAAAGTTGTCAATATGGACCTTTCTCTGGATAGTCCAGAAGAACTATATGAGTCTTTACTTAACATAATTACTTTAGAATATAATAATATTTTTAAATGTAAAACTTTTAGTCAGAATAATAGGATTAAGTTTTGTGACTGGGCAACATCTGGGATATATAGAAGTAGAGCAAAGCTATATGAATTATATGGTATGAAACAATACAATTTCGATCCAAATTTTATTCAATATGTTAAAAATTATTCAAAATTATTTAAAAAGACTTGTGCCACTGCCAAGTCCCTTTACCTAAAAACTAAAATTCAAAAATCTAATAGTAAAATTAAAACTACATGGAACATTATTAACAATGAAACAGGTCGCAGCAAGGTGCGTGATAATAAATTTGAACTGAATATAAATAATAGCGTAATTTCAAATAATTTGGAAGTAGCCGATACATTCAATAACTACTTCGCAAAAATACCTTTAGACATAACTAGTACCCTTAGGTCTTGCCCAGCTCGAGCAGAATACTTGGTTAGGGGCAACGTGGAAGAGTGCAAGATACTATTTAGTTTTGAGCGTGTACATCCGTATGGTATAATAAAAGTATTTAAGTCGCTTAATTCAAAAAAATCAGCTGACTTCTGGGGTATTTCGGTAAAATTAGTTGAAAGTGTTATTGTTAATATAGCGCCACACCTAGCCGCAATATTCAACGGATGCATTGATGTGGGCATTTTTCCAAACTTAATGAAATGTAGTAAAATAATACCTTTATTTAAAAATGGTTGCAAAAGTGACCCCAGTAATTTTAGGCCGATTTCAATATTACCTGCTATTAGTAAAATATTTGAGAAGATTATATTACAGCAATTAGAGAGCCACTTCAGTGTAAACAATTTATTTCACGCAGATCAATATGGGTTTAGGAAGGGCCGTTCTACGATAGATGCGGGTGTTACGCTTTTAAAACATATATTCAGTGCCTGGGAGAATTCGCAAGATGTCATTGGCGTATTCTGTGATCTCTCTAAAGCCTTTGACTGCGTTGACCATCAAACGCTGTTGCGAAAACTCAGGCATTATGGCATCCGAGATACTGCACTTGACTTAGTTGATTCCTACCTAAGCGATAGATTACAACACGTTGATATCAACGGAAGTAGATCTTCTGGATTACCAGTCACAATGGGCGTACCACAGGGCTCGATTTTGGGACCCTTTCTGTTTTTAGTGTACGTAAATGATTTGCCGTTCTTTGTTCAGGATTTGTGTGACATTGTTTTATACGCGGATGACACATCCCTTATTTTTAAAGTAGACCGAAAAGCACCAAATTTACGTGCTGTTAATGATTCACTCGCAGAAATCCTGGACTGGTTTACGACGAATAATTTACTACTTAACTCTATAAAAACTAAATGTATCAAGTTTACATTGCCAAACGTAAAGAGTCCTAACGTGAATATAATTTTAAATGATGAAATTATTACTTTTGTTCAATCTACAGTCTTTTTAGGATTAACTTTAGATCATAAAGTTCAGTGGGGCGCTCAAATATCGTGTCTTGCAGGGAAACTTAGCTCAGCCGCATACGCAATTCGGAAAGTAAGACAGGTTACTGATATAGATACTGCAAGACTAGTATATTTCCGTTACTTTCATAGTGTCATGTCCTACGGTATATTATTGTAGGGCAAGGCAGCTGATATTGAGACAATTTTTATTCTTCAAAAGCGTGCAGTACGTAGCATTTATAATTTAGGACCACGAGTTTCCCTGAAAGATCGATTTAAAGAAATAGGCATACTTACTGTTGCGTCGCAATATATATTTGCTGTTAGCAAATATATATTGTGACGCAACAGTATATGTAAATTAAACATAACATTTACTTATATAATAAGAATAGTGATATCCATAACGTAAACACTAGAAATAAGCATAAGTTAGTAGGCCCATATCATCGTTTACATAAAGTTCACAATACATTTGCGGGACTCGGTATACGTTTTTTTAATAAATTACCTATTAACATAATTAATTTACCATTGTTTAAATTTAAAAACGCTGTTAAAAACAACTTATTCGGAAGGGTTATTATTCAGTCAACGACTACTTAAATGACAAAAACTCATGGAGCTAGTTGCTTGTTGCATACAGGATTCAAAGATCTGTATTACTTATAAGTCAATTTAAGCCTTTGCATAGTCACAAAGTGTAAGTGTATGCGCCATCATGCCATCCTACTGTCTATTTTAGATTTATATTAAATAATATATCTTAGCTCAAATTATTTCCTCCCTATAATATTATTAAGTTATTATTGTTATTATCTTTAGTTTTTATAGTCAGTAGTATATGGCATAATGGCTGTAACACCTTGTTAATCTGAGTTGTAAAATACTGAAATTATATTTAACTGACGATTTAAAAGAGTGGCCGTGAGTTTCTTGCAGGTTTCTTCTCATAGGCTCTACCCTTTGCCTGAACCTAGCAACTAACCTAAATGTAGCTTCAGTAACTTAGTAAACTCACTAACCTATATACTTTGACGTTCATAAGTCTTACTTTGTGACCTAAATGAATAAATGATTTTTGACTTTGACTTTGACTTTAACAATTTCAAACTCCATTCTGCTGTTTTTACGATTATACGATATGATCTTACCCAATAACACTTTTTCACCCACGCAATAGACACGGATCCTCAAACATAAACGCAAATTTTTGCTACGGGTTTACCAAAGTCAATTGAATGTTATTGAATAAAAACCAAAAAAACTGCTTTAATTTATCACACAGGTAGAAAATAAATTCAAAAAGTTATGTGCCAAGTTAGTGACAGTTACTAGTACTACGGCAAAATTGAAAATTCCAGTTTAGTATGGGTGGGAGTTTCACTGTGCTGAAATATAGCGAGGAAAGGGAAGTGAAAATGGTCTAGGAATTAGTTGAACTGAACTTCCTCACTAATGGCTAAGCACCGGTTGCCCAATTGAGCAGGCATTTGACTTGCGGCCAAGAGGTCGAATCCCACCCATAACATCAACGCGACGGCATGTATCCACTTCTGACACATGTCTTTTAGCTTAGTTGGAGAGATAATACTAGTAATTTGCAATCTAAGCCGCTAGTAAACATTTTAACCTATTGTGTTGCAGCGGCACACCGGTTTTAATTATGTCTGGTATTTTAGCCACTGACAGGTTAATTTAAGATATACTTAGAACTTTTGGAATTGGCGATTTAGAAGAAGATTATGAAAAAGTAAATAGTAAGCATAAAATTAAGATCGGTATTTACAGCTTTTTAAAGAGGCACTATGCCATTAGCATTGGGACGTTAGAGAATCTTTGTTACTTTCACGGTCAGTGCATTGAATTTTAACCTTTTTAACGACAGCTAGACATTAACACTTAAATTTTATTAATTGCTTTAGGGTAATTCAAAAGTGGTGTAAGGGTTGCAGTTTCTATAGATTGTGTGTATTGGTTTGTAATATTAATAAATCGTGGACGCAGCTATTACAAAGAGTAGTGGTGTCCCTGCAAAGCTTAACTTGCCAACAGGTAAATATAAAATTACATTAATTTAACCCAGCGTTTGCTTCTTACATTATACAAATACTTGTACAATTTTTTTTTTTTATATCCTATCCTAACTTCCTAACTAATATTATAAAAGCGAAAATGAGTTTGTTTATTTGTTTGTTTGTTACCTTTTCACGCCTAAACCACTGAACTGATCATCCTGAAATTTTGCGTATACGTTGACAGGTGTACAGAAACGGACATAGGCTACCTTTCATCCAGAAAAAAAAATTGTTTCCGAGGAAAACAATAACAACTTTCTTATGATAATAGATGGCGCCACGTGTCTTTTGAATCATGATTGAAAAACCCGAATTGATCGTCGAATTCTAAATTAACGCAAGCGAAGCCGCGGGCAAAAGCTAGTACTATATATATTGATGTTAAGGATATAGCAATAGCCTAATGGGGAACCGTTGGACCGCCACGCAGAGTCCTCGAATTCGATCTCAAGGCGCGCATCTCTGAATTTTCGAAGTTAGGTAAACATCGTGAGGAAACCTCCGTATCTGAGAGTTCTCGATAAAGTTCTCGAAGCTATGTGTAGTCTGCCAACCCGTACTGGGCCAGAATAGTAGACTATGGCCTTTTTCACACTTATAAAAGGTCCGTGCCCAGCAGTGGACAGTTTAATACAGGACTGATATTATTATTTATATTAACATTGTGCCATTAGAACCTTACATATTTATAATACGCTATGATAATTCGCCGCTATGAATTCATTTTATTAGGACAATTAATTGTATGGCCAATACCTAAAGCTGTCTGGTCTGTTACGCAGCCTAATATTGCGGAATTATATTATGTTGTAAAGGGTGACCTTAAATAAATGCTGGCGTAATGATATCAATGCTTTTATAACAGAGACAAACAGAAAAACGAAAAAGGAAATTACGTGTAGAAAATATGTATGACTAGATGTTCTCGCGGTTTCACCCGCGTTTATCGTTACTGCGCCGACCCCGTGGATCCCAGCGTAATGTTATATAGCCTATACTGCCGTGCATAAACTATAATGCCGTTATCTGAAAAATGCACATTTCGAGATATGAGCCAAAAACTAAAAAAAAAATTGAAATGCATGCCACTTTATTTCACACATGTCTATTTCACTTATAAGATATATTTTGATATGGAAAGATAGATATTTTAAAACTCTATCACATGGTATTTTAGTCGAATTAATTGACGTTATGTAATAATGTTGAAATTCGATTTTGGTGTTATATGGTAATTTTATGCTATTGGGTAATACACTAAAACGCCGTTATGTGTGGTTTAGCGGCGTTTTTGACTTGTATGTCTTCATAACTATTACATTCTTTTTTCATTATAAATTTTTCGATTATTACATAACTGAAATGCCGTTATAGCACATAATGGCGTTATAGTTTGGAATTGTTGCAATATTATTGCAATTAAGTCATGATTAAAAAAGGGTTATGCTGCGTTTGACACATTTTAGGCTATTATTTTAAGTATTTTAAATGAATGTTGCTTTTTTGATTGAAATAAGATTTACAATACATATCTAAAATGCAGTTATATACAAAACCTACACGGGTAACTGCGTTATAGTGAAGTATTTGCGGCCCATAGTTTTAGGGGATACTAATATTATAATAGGATGTTCACAGGTAAATCAAAATAAAGTAAATACTATAAAATTTACATTTATTTTAAAAATTAAAAGCAAGTTAACACTGTAAGAATGTGTAATGCTTAATAAAATAAGTATTGTAGCACTTATTTGCTACAAATAAAAATAATAAATAAGTACTACAATATATTTAAGAAAAATTATATCACATGAACTTATACAACTATTTTGACTACATAATATTGTCTTCTGTTTACGCGAATGTTATTCATTGAAATTAAACTACTACCTATATACGGATTATATTATACAAGTGTAAACACAAATATAAATAGTATAATAGTATAGTAATAGAAAAAAAAAAATAGTTTTAATAGTTTCAATATTTTGACTACGTTAAGTATGACAATCATTAGGGACAATTTAAATCTAAAGTTATGATTATTATCACATTTAAACACAATCTTCTTTCAACTACCTAATCACATAATTGAGGTAGGTTTTAGTTGGTATCTTTTGAGTTACCTACATGAAACAGCCTACCGGCTTTATAAAGACATTAAATACAAAATAAAAAATCAACATGAAATTCTTAATGTTATTACTCATCTTTAATTAACTTAATATTTTTAAATGGCACTTTAATCAGTCTTATATAATTCGTTAAATTAAACATAGTCTAACATGTTAAATTATTATATTATTATTTAAACACAGCCTTCAATCATGAAAAATAAAAAAAATTTCCAAAAAACAAGAATTAAAACATGGTGTTCTTAAAACTGATATCTCTAATTAACGTAGGAAAATGGCACTTTCAGCAGTCTTATGTAATTTTTCGTCAGATTAATTTAACTGTTCTTAACAGGCAAGCTATGCCAGAATATAAGCTTATATGGGGAATTATATCAGATAGCTTGGCAATAAGATTAGCTTTTCTTTCTGGGTCTATACCTTTAGGAGAACTATGGAATGCAATACTTAGTCAGAATGTTTGGGTTTTTCAGATATTTGTCGTTCATAAATCGCAAACTAATATAAAAATAGTTTTGACGGATCCACCGTCAAAACTATTTTTATAGAAAAGGTCATAACTCGTGCGCTTAAAACATACATGAGACATATTTTTAAAATATGCCCTTGGATTTGAATTTTGAATATGTCTCGCTAATAAAATTTTTGGTACATTTATAAAATTTTCTGGCATCAAAGATTTTGTTACGACCTTCGATTTATTTATGGAGCTTAGCGCTTCTTTAAAACTCCCGAAATCGTATAATTTACCTTTTTCATCGATAACTCCACTTGATGATGAACCTGGTCACAGCTCATATAGGTATGACCAGGTTCAAAATAATATAAATTTATTGATTCTGTCGCAATCAAATTACTATTTATCATGTGGATGAACAATGAAAATAATAGCCATAACATTAAGAATTTCATGTTGATTTTTATTTTGTATTTAATGTCCTTATAAGGTCGGTAGGCTGTTTCATGTAGGTAACTCAAAAGATACCGACTAAAACCTACCTCAATTATGTGATTAGGTAGTTGCAAGAAGATTGTGTTTAAATGTGATAATAATCATAACTTTAGATTTAAATTGTCCCTAATGATTGTCAAACGGCCAAAAACACAGATGTCAATCTTATCTTTGGATAGAGGAAAGGTATTGGGCAGTGTCCCCCCCTGCTCGGGGCACTAATTTGTTGGTCGACTGACGACACTCGTTAGCGGCGCGAGAGCAACTTATCGGCATTTTAGTGTAGTAATGTGAGATAGCCGCAATTTAGTA
Source organism: Catocala sponsa (assembly GCA_963564715.1). NCBI lineage: Eukaryota > Metazoa > Arthropoda > Insecta > Lepidoptera > Erebidae > Catocala > Catocala sponsa. The sequence goes on from OY751337.1 coordinate 8,975,984, forward strand.
TTGCACACCAGCTTAAATATTTTTGTCACTATTTTGAAAACGCCGTTAACATCGTGTACATTATGTAAAGTCTCAAAAAATATATGCTGAATAAAATGCTAAAATGCAGTTAAGTGATTTGAACCGCAATCATACGTAGTATTTTTATTTAACGGCTTTATAATGTTGGAGTACCTATATTCTAAATTACAAAATGCTAATCTACAAAAATATAAAATTGTTTTAACGGCACTGTTGAGTACAAAATTCAGTTAACGACAATTTAGTTACGGAACTTGCAAAAAAATATAGTGAAAAAAAAGAACTAAGGGGTCTTAGCCACTTTTTAGGTTACAAAATATACTTAACTACGTTTTAGTAGTTCCTAAAATTAGCGCGTTCAAACAAACAAACAAACTCTTCAGCTTTATAATATTAGTATGGACGTAAACAAACCTACATGATGAATAGTCTTGTTGTTGGCATCGGACAGCTTGCCCAAAATCTAATTAAATGCATGAAGAAATGGAATGTAATAACACTAGTAAATCCAAACTAATTATAATTGCGAATGTGAGTTTGTGTGTTTGTTTCTTATGCTTTCACGCCTTAACTACTCGACCAATCATGATTATATTTTGCATACATTGTTAAGGGCACATAAAAGGAAATAGGGTATCTTTCATTCAGAAAAAGAAACCCTGTTGCCAAGGGATACAAATTAAATGATAAAATTTACATTAACGCGAACGAAGTTGCGGGAAAAAAATAGTTTCCTAACTAATATTATAAATGCGAATGTAAATTTGTGTGTTTGTTTGTTAAGCTTTTACGCATTAACTACTCGATCGATAATAATGAATTTAGCATACACGTTGTCAGAGGAACAGAAAAGACCATAGGGTAATGGTATTATTCCAACCAGAAAAATTACCTATTTATAAACTATCATTTCATTAATTATCTTTTAAATATTGTAAAAACATAAGATCGGTGGTTACTTTGATTTACAGAAGAGTTGAAAATCTTACAAATGTTCACCGATTTATGTCATTGTACATTTAGTGCAGCTTTAACGTGTGTTTGACCGCTGATTACCTACTGAAAAATGTTGTAATAAAAAATAAAGCATGAATTCGTAACATACAATGCAATATATAAATTACCTCACGGAAATCGTTACGGTAATGTTCCGGTAACAGAACTGCCCATAATGAATCGTTTGTATCGACCACAACAGAGTACTCTGACAAGCGTTGAGAGCTGACGTAATTCCATGTAAAGCCGAAACCCGCTTTAATCTGCAGTTTCAACCAGCTGTTAATCATGTAGTTAGTATTCATCATGTCTGAGATACTTATGAAATAAGTGTTCTATTCGGTTGAATTGTTGGATTTGTATCTTTGAATTTATAGTCAAAGTTAACATTATTATATAAAACTAGCTTTTGCCCGCGGCTTCGCTCACGTTAATTTAGAATTTGACAATCAATTCGGGTCGTACTCTGCTTGTAATAATATAATTCAATCATGATTCGAAAGACACGTGGCGCCATCTATTATCATAAGAACGTTATTGTTGCTTTCCTCGGGAACAGTAATTTTTTTCAGGACGAAAGATAGCCAATGTCCGTTTCTGTACACCTGACAACGTATATGCAAAATTTCAGAATGATCGGTTCAATGGTTTAGGCGTGAAAAGGTAACAAACAAACAAACTCATTTTCGCTTTTATAATATTAGTTAGGATTGTCTTACGTTTACGCGAATTTTATACATTGAATGATTTTATCGTTTTTTTTTGTGCAGTTAATGTGGCAAACAAGCATACGGCCCACCTGATGGTAGTCACCGTAGCCTATGGACGCCTGCAACACCAGAGGCATCACTTGCGCGTTGCCGACCCTTTAGGAAAGGAAGTAGGAAGGAGAAGGAGCGGGAATGGGGGAAAGGGGGTGATTGGGCCTCCTGCACTTTCACTCACCGAACGAAACACAACAGTAGGAATACTGGTATTTCACGTCGATATTCTGTGAGAGTCTAGTCCTTCCCCGGTCGAGCCGGCCCCCCATTCATGCTGAAATCAGCGAGGCTCTACTACTCAAAGTTGTATATATTTTTTTAATAAAACTTTGTTATAACATACTTTTGAAACTTTAAACTACCATTGTTAAACACTTATACTACTTAATGTTTAATATTTAAATAATAAAAACTATTTAGATTTAATTTGACACTTTTCTCGACGTTTCAGTTGCTTTTCAGCAGACATGGTCACGGGGAGTTTAAGATAGTGGTTGTCTTTAGAACATTGAGCGAGAAAAAAAAATCAACGCGATAAAATCCGTAAAGTTGTTTAATTTCAATTACGGTTATTATTTAATTACTGTCTATAAATCTTCTGTGCGTGTGTCTGTAATTAAACTCCTCCTAAACGGCTGGACCGATTTTGATAAAAAATTTTGTGTGTGTACAGGTTTTGTGTATGTAAAGTTGTTTAATTTCAATTAACGTTATTATTTAAATACTGTCTATAAATCTTCTGTGCGTGTGTCTGTAATTAAACTCCTCCTAAACGGCTGGACCGATTTTGATAAAAAAAATTGTGTGTGTACAGGACAACGTCTGTAGGGACAACTAGTAATATATAATATTCTATCACATACACACAACATCATCTAGCCCAAACTAAGCAGAGCTTGTAATATGGGTACTAGACAATGGATAAATATGCATATATACTTTCTTTTTTGTAAATACACACATATTATACATAGAAACACCCAGACCAAGACAAACATCCATGTTCATGCACACAAATGTTTGACTTGTGCGGGAATCAAACCCGCCGCGACCTCAGGCGTGGCAGTCGGTTACACTAACCAATACGCCATCGAGTCGAAGTATGAAATCAAAACTAAATTCACAGACGAGTTTTAGATAATCTATTTTGGTTTTATCCTTTTTTAAAGGCATCTCCCGCACTAGAAATAATTTCCGTGTCACGGGATACTTTATAACGAACACGAAGACTCACTCAGGATCACACAATTTTTTATCTCGTGTGAGTAAACCCACAACAATCGGCGCATCAGTTACAGAACATGCGCAATCTACTTGCGCGTCTACGTGTGCTACATGCGTGAGTTCTACAAGTTACTTACGCATACAACCGGCACAAAAGTCTTGCGCATGTAAAATTCGCACGAAACTCATTAGCCTTAGTTAAACCGTAGTATAGGTAAACAAATCGCAACATACTAAAACCATTTAAATAAATGTTGTAATAGAATCAGACGTTTCTCGATCAGATCGGAGGCGTTCTGGACAAAGGCCAGGTTAAGAGCTCCTTGAACCGACGGGCGTGTATGAGGAATGTGATGAAAGTGAAAGATGCCACAGGAGTGTATCAGGATCGTAGCAAATGGATATCCGTAGTCTCTGCCTATCCCTCTGGGAAACAGGCGTGAATCTATGTATGTATGTAATAGAATAAACTAAATAGCTATTCTAACGTACCTTGTGTTTAACCAAGCAGTTTATTTAACTCATAATGGAGGAATCCTTGACCCGCTTGCCAAAGGGTCTTTAGTGTTCCACAGCGACAATTAATTACTTTTTTGGGTACCCGAATATCACATTAATGTTTACTGTTTTGTGGTTCCTTGTTGACATATTGTTATGCAGACAAGATTAACAGGATAATTATAACCTTTTATTAATTATAATAAAACGTATGTACGACTTGATAAATAAGTGTAATTTAACTTTTTTGTTTGCAGCCGTATCAAAAGGAAACCCTCCTTTTGATATTGCTGCAAAGCCTTTAAGAATTAATTGTTATTTTCAAGATATGATATTTTAAATGAAAATAACCACTCAGTAAGTGGCAATGAATGGGATTGATATCCATGAGCTCAGGAACGACACCTGAGTTAGAGAATTGTAATTTGATGTATCGTTCCAGACTTTTTTTTATACAACTAAGGTGGCAAACGAGCATATGGCTCACCTGATGGTAAATGGTTACCGTAGCCTATGGACGCCTGCAACACCAGAGGCATCACTTGCGCTTTGCCGATCCTTTAGGAAAAAATAAAGTGGAAAGGAGAAGGAGCAGGAAGGGGGAAAGAGAGTGATTGGTGATTTTCAGCAGCTGCACGGCTTTTGCAACCTTTCTAGATAAATGACTATAGGCTTGCTCCGTATTACGTGGTACTTTAAACCATAGCTGACCAAATATGTATGTAACACGGCTTTGCTTTATACTTTAGAGGGTTTAGGCGTGAGATTATGTTATTAAGTATGTAAAACAAGGGACTAAAAGATTTTGTGTTGTGTGGTTCTATTTCACAGAACCGAAAATACCACCCAAATGGTCAAAACTTTGATAATTTCCGTTGGTTTTCGCAAACGCACGAAAATGATATAGTTACCATATTGCTGACAAAAGTTTTTTGGCACGAAATAGCTAACACTTATCTATGATTTAGTGGGTAGGTTAGGTCTATAAAGCTGTATAAACTTTCAACATTGCCTTTAAGATTACGAACTAATATATAAATAAATTACTAAAATAATTTATGGGGTTGATGACCAAGATAGGACTTTCACCATAATTTATTTTACACACAGTTATGAATTTTATTCGCTTTAGTGAAGACGAAATGTAAACCTAAATAAAAATATGATTCGTTTATCGATAAGTAGGGGTAGTCAATTTTTATGCACATTGCATTAATTGCATTAAACCCAAGCCAAAATATAAACCTATTGAGTCGCAGCGGCACACCTGTGGCCGGCAACAATAGATTTTAATTATTTCTGGTATTCTAAGACGAGATAGATAGTATCTTATCTTATGTGGGGGCCAGTCAGTGCAGACCGGCGACACTTCGACCCAGTGGGATCTTTTGTGTCGACACTTTCCCAATAACGACTGCCATAGATGTTCATGGCAGCCGGGACCGACGGCTTAACGTGCTCTCCGAGGCACGGAGCAGGCGATAATTGTCGATCAATACGCACATAATTTCGAAAAGTCATATAACTTCCGAAAGTCAGAGGTGCGCGACGTGGGTTCGAACCCGAGACCCTCTGCATTGCAGTCTGTTGGTCTCCCCACTGAGCTATCGCTGCTCGAGATAGATAGTAAGATTTACATATACATGTCACTTATCTAATTCTTCTTTCACCTCCACCTATATAGTTCTGGTTTAATTCGTTGGGGATCCAAAGTTTAACTTTCTCCAGGACTTTACGAATGTCAAAACTCGATGTTCACTATGGTCACAACCGCTGAACCTGGCCACATAGGTGTTATAATGGCGGGAGTGTAGGCGGGACTAATACTCAACGGTAGCTAGTATTTTTGAGGGCTGGGTGGCTGCATAATGAGCTTCTTGCTGGGTCATTTATTCCCAGTGAGCGTGAAAGCTTTGAAAATGATCCAAAGACGTCACTAGTAAGTACTATATACACATTACTGGGCAAGCGGCCAATCCGGCAGTCCAAACAGCAGCCTGTTTTTTATAAAAATTCCACTACTATAAGACTGAGATTTAACTGGTGAAATTTGTCTGTACTAAACTTCTGCATAATGCGTCAAGACTATGTGGTAATAAAAGACGTATAAAAATAAAATATTCATTTTATAAAAAATACGTGACAAATGTTTGCATAAATCCAACTCGATAAAGTTATGTATTGTGTAGAACTGCCATGAGTCATTTCAAAGCTCTGAAAGGTCTTTTTACGAGCAACTGGAGGGATTCAGATTTAATTTTCACATTTCCATGGAATGTTACGGCCAAGATTTATGGGTTTAAGATTTTACAGATAGTGGGTAGTTCACATGCAATATATTAAAAATAAGGTTTCAAAGTCAAATCTTGACATTATACTGATATTATTTTTACTTGTATTTATTGAGGTGATTGTCTTATGACTTTTAAATAAAAAAAACGAATGCTAGCAATAAACAGTAGCATATCTAGTGTAGAATAAACCGTGTCCTTTTATTCAGTGGTACTGCTACGAGACTTTATTTCGATCAGAGACAAATGCCATCTATCATGCACTGTTTTAGGCAATTTCTAGACCCTTTATAAATCCAAAATTCAAATATACTATACCGTACCGAAAATTGAACGCTGATATAACTGCTAAATCATTGAATTGAACAAAGTGACTCATCAGTAAAAATTTACTCTTGTATCATACCACAACACAGCTATCTTTGCTTCTGTTAAGTAATACTATTAACGTAAGATGTTCTAAGTAGTCATCCGATATGTATGAGACTAGAGACTAGTTGCGTGGGAGCGAGCAACGTGATCTCTGAACTACAGCGCACTTCGACACAGATAGTTTTCAAGAGTAGATAGTAAGTTCGTTGTATCCTTAATGTCCGCTTACTCTTTAGCAGGAGCTCATTCCTGACAGATAGGTGTCACTTCAAACTCACTCAATTGTTTTGTTAATATCGTGTTGATCCATAATCGACCTGATTAACCTATTGTGTGGCAGCGGCACACTGGCGGCTAGATACAATACGTTTTTAGTTGTGTCTAATATTCCAACAATTGACACGTTAAGAGTTACTCTTACTATGTTCCATTATCGACTAGACTGGACTGTGGAAGAAATTGGTTGTTTTGTTTCGCAGAAGAATTTCACAAACAATAATTTGTAAAAACTAGTATGTCGCTAAAATATGATGGAGCTGGAGTGAGAATTTGTCAGCGTAATAGGCTTAACCAAGATATAAGAAGTTTGAAAATGTGATTCATTAATAATATAATTTGTAATTATATTTTATTACAAGTAATTTATTATTAACGTAATATTTAATATTGTTTTAAGTTTGTCACTATGATAGTCCGTAGATTATTTACTAAATACTCGTAATCATTGCTAGGTTAAAGTGGATGATATGATTCAGTTCAATATTACCTACATATTGCTCAATAAGAGAAGAGTAAATGGATTATCTACTGAATCCGGCCAAACTAGATCTACCTAACTGTAAAAGTACCTTTACTCTACATAAGATCACAAGCTAACAATTCGGTGTTGTGTTGCTGAGGTGAGTAGGATATCCAGGCTCAAAAAGTGATGGTGTTTGGGGTCACCAGAAGGAATCCTTTTTAAATGGTTGATAGCATACGATTGACTTTTCTGGTTATGTTATTGCCTATAAGCTAAAGTTTCCGCTTGACATCGTACTGTATGCTTTGCTGCCACTTTGGTGGCATAAAATAATTATAAATAGGATGTAAAAATAAATATTATAACATTCTATAAAATCTGTCAGCTTGAGCTATAGAATTAAATTGAATTTATCTGACTCATCAAATATCATCGCAAAAGGAGAATTTATCTAGTTTCATAATTATAATGAAAAGCTTAAAGTTTTATACACCATTTAAAATTCTACACGTATATTTGAAATTATTTCGGAAACAAAACAAATTACAAGTTCATTTATATCATTGGCTTGAACGTGGGAAGGTTGACATTTACGTAATTATATAAACGTCTCAACTAATTAATATGGGTAGGACTTTGACTTGACTTGCGGCAAATTCAATTAAAATAAATGTAGGAATAAGCGCAAAACGAAATAGTGGATTTTCGTACTTAAAGTATTAACCCATATAGAAAGTACAGGGTCTGTGAGACCCTGTACCCTGTTATTAGTAAGGATGAACACGTCGCTTATGTTTACATCGGGTCTCTTCCTTTTTGCATAGTTAAGGCGCGTTCGTTATTTCAGGTGTTGCTAGGAACCAGATGCTACGGCACCCGCTAACCATTTGCTGGTCCGTATCATACTTATATATAGCTTTATGTTGTTTACTGTTTTAGTGGAGTATAATGTCAAGCAAGTCAAATGTAAGTAAGGATAGGAATTCGAATTTTAAACGTTTGAAATTAGAAATTCCTGTTTTGTATTATAATTAAATAAATCTAATAATATTTGTTGTAATTGCAACAATATCTACTTGCCCCAGTATTTTTATAGTAAGGTATTAAAAGAAATGGTATATTATTTACTATAATTAGATTTTAAATTTACTTGTTATGAAAGGCTTTATTACAAATTTTGAATAATAATATAAAATTGCCTTTGATTTGCACGCTTGATTTTTGTTCTCTAGTTTAATAATAAAGTCAGTAATAGGTGGCAAAGTATAGATTAAATAAATAAATTTACTTATTTTACATAATATCTAGGAGCATATACAAGGAGCAGTTACGTACAACATTTATTTTGGAATAAAATGCCACAGTTTATATATTGCAGTAAGTCTATCAGACCCTAGGATGCCTAGATCTAAATATATCGGATTTGAATGTAGAAAAGACTATCTCTAATAATTTATTCTGCACGTCTTTTGATCAGTTTTGCTTTAAGAATTTTTCGAGAACTGACATAATATGTGACAGTGTTTTACCAGAAATACAGGCTTTATGTTAAATGTTGTGTGTTATGTATTATGTAAGTCTAAGATTAATAAATCCAATAACAAAAAAAATATATGTAATCGTAAACAACACAAAAAAACTTTGATTCACATTAAAAATATCTGCCACGACTCTTCAACTAAAATTTTGTTGAACTAACTTAAACGCAACAAATTGTAAATGAAAATCATTCCACTTGTCACAAATTTGTAAAAAATTGAGCAAAGCGAGAAAATGCAACGACATTTAATAGGAAACCCGCAGCGATGGACGGAACCTAGCCATCCACCACCCAAACTAAAATGAACTTCGCGAACTAAAAAAAACTTACCAAGTGATACGAGTATTTTGAAACTCGTGACAATTTTCAAGGTTCAACTAATGTTGGTTGAATTGAACCCTATTTTATTTCGGAGTAGTCAGCTCGTGTGCGACGAAAAGTGTAGCTCTAAGCGCGTAAAAGAAAAAGTTGGTGAAAAAGGACGGACATTTGGCGAGTTTCCCACTTCCTTTATAATTAGTCGATAGTGGTTCACGTTTATATTTGAAGATCATTTTGCCGATATCGTCATATCGTTTGTTATGAAACATGTTCGGCCTTTCTCGACTTTGTTTTGGTTGTATTTTTATGTGTGTAATGCCGTTTTTTTATGTTATTTTAATGCCTTAGTAGTGCAGTAGTATCCGCTATCCATGCAGAATTGCCAAAATAAGGTATTGTAAAGGTTTAAAGAGATAGAAAATTATTCTGATTGGCTCAAACTAATTCAGTCTGGCAATCACAGCAGTATAAATGCGTTTGATCGTATACTAATAAATAAAAAATGACCGTCAGTTTTTCAGTTACTGACTGCATTAAGCTATTAGGATCTCACATTTTTAAACTTCCTTTTACAAGTCGATAATGTTTTAAATTTTACTGTATTATTTTTATACTACACTAGGTGTTATCCACGACTTCCTTTGAAAATTTACGGTATTCTAAATACCATTACTAATAGGTTATTTTTTTGAAGTGAAAACTTCTTTAGCGGCGTTGTGCACTTTTTTGTGGTGGGTAAAAAATGTTAAATTCGCGTCAGGACACGTGACCTGATCGAAAATTCGTAAGACGGAGGGAGAATTGTCAAACTCGCGTCAGGACACGTGACCTGATCGAAAGTTCGTAAGACGGAGGGAGAATTGTCATGTTTTTGTACGATAGCGCAATAAATGATTATTGTATTTTACCACATAAATGATAGTACTTTTATACTGATAATTAAAGCAATTCGTGCAAAATTATTCCCTAACCATTCCAAAATATCAAAAATACACAACGTTAATATTCAAGTTTTCACTTCTGCCGGCACTCCCGGAGTGCAACCCGTTGATTTTTTTTATTAATAACTAATGTCCAAATTAATGTAGCAATAGAAATTGTACATGCTCCTCATTGTATTAAGCACTCGTACATAAAAATTTGCTTTAGCTTTTCTCTTCACTGTTTAAACCAATATAAATTTCATGTCTTAAGTAATTAAACCTTCTTATCCTCGTCTGCACATAATTGCAGACTCTATAAAAAATAATCCTTTGATACAATAAATTTATCGTATATAATATTTTAGCACTGCATTTAAAGTCAAACTTTGAACTATTAGCAAAATTATAAGGGATGGAGGGATGAATCTTAGTTTGCAATTAAATTATTTATTAATATTTTACCTTATAGGTATCTATAAATGAAATGGTGTGCGATTTATTCAGTACAATAAAACAAGCGATAGATTCTCGAATAGTCGAAAGTGTGAGTGTGTGTTTTCAGGTTCTGAGACTTAACATTTGATAAATGTTAGACAAGTATCTTAAGACATTATTTGGTTCATAAGCTATCTCATTGCAAAAAAATACGTTAATTCGTTATTTTATAGCTGCGGTAAAGGAGGGCGAACTAACTGTTCGGCCCAGTTAGGGTGAACGCGGGAAGTGTTGTAGTCGACTTCGTTTGTGTACTAGGATGATGTTAATAAAACAAACTGCCCTTTTCCCCAGGTGTATTTTCGACGTTTTGACATTTTATAATTTTGCTTATGTACTAATCTCGGAGAATCTTAACATCGCGATTCAGCGAGGGGGTGAAAAAGACATAGTTCCATCTAGTGGCAATAATATAACAATTTTTATATTAAAGTTCTAAATTACATAAACGTCATTGTCTAGTAGCTATAGCACAAGCTCTGGCCAGTTTGGGCCAGATAGCGTTGTGCGCATTTGGTAGAATATTATTATTATTATTATTATTGAATGACGTTTATACACTAGCAAACACACGTTTTTATATTATACTAGTTGGGTAGAGTGGGGCACAGTACATTACAATAAATTAACTTATTTTTTTATCATTACATTATTGCTATCTACGGGTTCTAAAACTAAAAAATCTCGCCAGCAGCCTGTCTAGACTACGGGCTGCTAGGTAAAAGTTTTACAATTTCCTACCAGAAAAAACCAATAATTTTCTGTACCTGGGAATCAACCCCGAGACCTTATTTACAGCAGTTGCATTCCCTACTTACTGCTCCACCGAAGTAGTTTTAAAATAATGAGTTACTATATGCGGCCTCGATGGCGTAGTGGGTAATGTAACCGATTGCTACGTTTGAGGTCGCGGGTTCGATTCCCGCACAAGTCAAACATTTGTGTGCATGAACATGGATGTTTGTCTCGGTCTGGGTGTTTCTATGTATAGTATGAATATATTTCCAAAAAAAAAGTATATAGTATGTATGTTTATCCATTGTCTAGTACCCATAGTACAAGCTCTGCTTAGTTTGAGCTAGATGGTGTTCTGTGTATCTGATAGAATATTATTATTATTACTATTTATGTTAAGAAGTTCTATAATTATAATCTCGATAAGATTTACCTGGTTTCACAAAAACAAACCACCAACGTTTTTGGATCCGCACCAAGACATCGTCATCTGTAATAATTAAAATCGCCATTCCCAATGGACTCATTAACAACAGCCCAAAATTCGTAGAACTTGAAAATGTTGAGTACCTACTTCCATTGTTGGAACAAAAGTCTGAGCATAATAGTAGTATATTTGTCCTCCGAGGACAATTAAAGTGATTAATATGTTTGGATCTAAATTTTGTTCTAATTAGGTAATCTTTGCCATCCCTTTTGTGATTGGAGGAAATTTACCTGGATTTTCGGTACATTAAGTAAATAGATTCAAGGCTAAATACCTAGATAAATATGCGGGTGTGTATCATTCATTTCGCAGTGGAAGTGAGGACGACTATTGTGCAAAGAGTTTAAATCTCGGATTCGCCTAATTAGTGTTTCTGTCAAAAAAATCTCAGTAGCTGCCCGGAGTTAGAAAGTTGGTAATGTTGCACATATTCGTGCCTTGGAAAGCATGTAAAGGCTTGCGCCTGATTTCACTTCGGCCATGTCAGAGTGCCGTCTCATTGGACTATGGGAATAAGGGATAAGACAATGCACTTGTGTTTATGCACAGACTTGTATTACTATTCGTTTAGATTGTTTGCTCTGTCCGTAATTCGGTTCAGAGAATCTTAATATCTGTCGAGTCTATGACTATTTATCTATGGCAATTTCAGGCGAAGGATGTTCAATCTTTATGCAATTTTTTGTGTGGCCTGCAGCGGCTACAAGACGCGAGTTGCCGTCACAAGTCGCGACCGCTGTTGTAGTGAGTTACCACTATCGGCTACGCTTTAGCATCAATCACTATAAAACGTGTCAAACGCTGACTGCTGCTGGTGGTTATGGACGCTGGGCAACATGCGCCAAGTCTAAGTTCTGCCGTACACTAGGCTGCTAGTTGTTTTAAATTGGCCACCATCGATGACCCAGTGTGCGCCAGCACTAATAAACAATATGCAAAAACCCAAATGTTTAAAAAAAGTCACTTACTATGTCTTCGTTCATGCAATAGAACAAAATCTTCTAAAGTGAAAATGTTCCTTATTTAACCTCTTTATTTGCCGTAGCGTCATAGACTTTTATTATAAGTACGGCTATTGAGTTGAATGTCCGCCATCAGGTATTGTCCTTTATATCTAAACCCACAAACAGTTATTATCACACGTAGTATACGAATCATGGAAGAAGTTTCCCAGGTTGATTCTTAAGACATACGTGTTTTGGTTAGTGTAAGTTAGGACATGTACTCACTGCGCATACCAGTTGTTTGACCAAACAAGCTGAAGCTAAAAGACAAATATAAGCGGGATATAAGTTAAACTGGCGTCATTTCACACCTGTCTAGTGAGGAAATATTCTGAAAGTGTGATATCGCGTCGATCGCTTACGTTATTTTTGCGTCTACAAGTAGCTACGCTTTTTTAGGTGCTACGTATACTGAATTAAATTAAATAGCCGACCCAAACTAAGAACCCAGTACCTCACGGTTGAAAACAAACATAAGCGTAAACTTCGGAATCTTAAAGGCTGTTTTATATCTAATAGAATATAAATTGCTAGCTATCCTCGAGAACAGTACTTTTTTCTGGATAGAAGATAGCTTATGTCTTTTTCTGTACCCTTGACAACATGCATGCGAAATTTCATGATGATAACTCGAGTAGTTAAGGAGTAACAGCGTAACAAACAACCTCACATTCGCATTTAAAATATTAGTTAGGGTTATATTAGATTTAAATAATATATAATATTGTTTCTTAAAAATATTTTTCTTACTGTTTGACTTTAGTTTTAGCATATTGCCACGGTATTATATTCAAAATAGCAAAAAATAACAAGGTGTATATACTTTATTATAGGCGGCCTAGCTAGACTTTTAGGCATGTATTACCACAACAAAAGCGGGCAACAGCCGCGACCGGTTCGCCGAGTCATGATAAGCCTTTGAACTCGAGACATTATTGCTGTACGTGACTTTAAGCAATAAACGCATTTAATGGTGATAGCGGTCGAGTTTTGCTCACGCTATGGAAAGCAATGTCACCTTAGCAGCCCAAATATTTGTGTGTATTCTTTTAAAACCTTTTGATAAGCAACTTGTAAGCAAACCCGATTTAAATTAATAATTTTAATATATTTCTAACTAATTAAAAAAACGAGTTTTTATTGATAAACAGAAAATAAATATTTACTTTTGAAGCAAGTATCTCACATAATAAATTTTTATAGTTTTAAATTGATGTCAAAAGATAATTTGAATAGCTCGAGGCAATTTCTTTAAACAGACTAATGAGAGCGTCTTCTTTAGATTACTTAACTGCAAGTAAGTTAATATTCACTTTAGTTTAAAAAAAGATGAAACTTTTAGATGGAGCAAGTGACTTCATTAATTTTCTTGAGCGTTTTCTTTGTCTCCGGAAAATTATTTTACTGTAAAATGTGGGTAATCAAATGCCACTTTCTGTCATAAGCATTTATAAAACCACGTGCCTCGAGTTCAATTGAAGTTAAATAGTTTGTGTCTAGTATGAAATTGTGTTTGAGTTTTGCATTACGTGTTAAATTTATTCAGACTAATGATTACAGAATTATATTAAATATGAGGTAACGCAGTAATTTAAGTGGTTGTTATATTACTTTAAGACTGCACGAATGGTAGAGTGGTTTAAGCAATCGTCTATCCATTGTCACGCGCATATATCGTACCTACGTTTGTGAGAATAATACTTCAACTAGGCTATCTTTCCAAGGGTCAATTTGTGAGATTCTACAACATAATTCTAAATTACACTCAAAATTTAAGTTCTAATAAATGTAAGTGTGTAGTAAAACGAATTAAGTACGTAGGGCTAGTAACAGTAGTTGGTAGTAAAGTTTAAGTACACAAAAGCGCTTTAAAATACATCGTGAACTACACAATAAATGTTTGTTAATTTGGAATTATTTAAATTGTTTATTTAATGTATGTTATATTAATTCACGAAATACAACTATTACTAAAGGTTTTTTACTATTTATTACATTTTGCGTTGGATTTTTTTCCTGGCAGTGCCGCCATATTATGTTGGGACAAAAGTTGAATGAAAATTTGCTGCTGAAACAACACCAATAATTTATTTCATAAGACACGATTATATAGGTTTACATAGGTACATAAGTAGTTCCATCACTATGGCTACATGAAGCATTTAAAATTGTTACAAATTTAAATTGAGTTGCATATTATGGATTTTATCATTGTTATACAATCTAGTCACCTTCATTGTTATAATGTAGTAAATAGACGTCGTGTGACAAATTAATATAATCACACATTTGTTACATGCTGGATACTAGTTTTCACTTTTACCTACTATATAACACACCTTTTTTTAACAACAGGAGAAGGAACTTTACAAACACACAATGTCCAACAAAGGACAACCATACTCAGAACAATTATTTGAGGATCAATAAAATGATTGTGTGGGATTCGAACAACACTCAGGCTGAGGCTACATTAGTCCGCGACACGACCTGCGATACGTAAGCGATAAAAACAAATAGTTCATATTCACGTTTATGGCTACACCGTACGCCATATATCGCTATTAATCTTTGATTTGTTTATGCGATAGAAACAACATTAGTGTAATCACGGCATCGGCTACATCAACTTTTAAGCGAAATTGAAGCGAATTCATTAAAAATTTTCGCTTATAATGTAGCCATAACATGTTTATATCGTTTCGCTTTTACAGTCAAATCGCGAATCGCTGCTTCCTGTAGCCTCAGCCTTAATTTAAGGACAGCAGCAAGGCGACCGCTTGCCAACTCCGTCATTTACGTAGCCAAGTCATTTTGTTATTCCTTGCGAAAGTTCACGGGATAGTATAAATGATAGATAGTACAGTATGACGTGATAAGCCTACTTCTTAAAATCATGAGACATAACTTAACAAACACTAAACACTGCTCCTTCTTTGTTGTAGTCAGTTAATTACAAACTACCTACCTTTACGATGACAGTTATTAGCCAGCTTTATAATGCTGTGATCCTAAATTTTGTATGGTAGCAATCCCAAGTCATATCGATACATTAAAGATTAAATTACGACGTCATGCCCGCAGTCATATTATATAATTTACGCGACTTAGTAGCCAAGTGGTACTAAACTTGGCAAACGAGATCAACAGTAGTTATTCAACACATAACATATACATAAATATAATGTACATATCACAATACGACAATAACAATAACATGATTACAGGAATGTCGTAGAGGTTTTGCAACTGCCAGTGTGCCGATTGATGTGGGTTTGAACAAAAATTTGTGTGCTAAACAAATAGTTGTTTCAGGTTTGGGTGTCCTTAGTGCCCTTGGTTTGAATGTTTTGAAAATCCCCAGCGACACAGAAGGGAATCCGCGAGCAAGAGATGCCTTAAAAAAACGTTCATAGTGGAATTTATACGAAATGAATTAGATCAGTTAACATTACGGTGATAAAATCCACTTTATATAAAAAAAAATAATAATGTTGAGACAGACTCCATGACTAGAAATTCTTGACAGAAAATGTTAACCTATTTAACATCCCGACTCGGGAACCGAACCTGTCATGCAATCACCGCCCCAATTACTTCTCGTCTATGCTACTTCAATTTGTGCATATTACCCGCAGCGTAGGTATACGAAAGTGATAAGACTCATGAGCAATAAGTTATGTTGAAGTAATAAAAAACTGGATCTAAACTCTAACTCCACAAAAAGGATAATTAGCATTTAAAAAACAGAAATTACGTAGTCTCTTGGGCCCATTAAATACTGTCACGGATCCTTAACGCTCTTAAGACGCTAGGATCGATCGCTGGATTAGACCAAGACTAATCGAGTTTACATGATAGAAATACTAACAAACCCAGGTAAAAAAGGAAATTTGGAGGAAACACTTGACGTTCATTCAGGAATAACTTCGTTTTTAAAAGTATGGAAATCTTTCTAGGATTTTGCATTTATGACACTAGGTAATATTATTTTTATTGTGTTAGTTATATTATATTATTTATTAACTTATAAGGGTATTTTAAATGTTACAGTGAAAACATTTGCCAGATAAAACCTACTTTTAATTGACCAAAAAGCAATTAAAAGTGCTTCGGACTCTGAATGATCCGGATAGATTAAGTTTGACAGGCCTTCCTGCAAATTGTTTTATAGCTTACTATAATAGAAATAGTCGTTTTTAATCGTTGAGTATTTTTTTAGGTGGTAAACAGTAAGTCGGTGCGTTTTGTTCATATAAGTATAAATAAAGTTAAAAGTATTTTTAAGCTGGAAAGAGTTCTTACTGAAAGGTAACATAAGATCCAGTAGACCATGTAATTAGTGTATGTCCTAGCTACTCCGAGCGCAGCGCGCTTTCATTAAAAGCAGAAATATTGAAATGTCACTCGGAAAAGACATAGCCGCGTTCAGTCGTTCACATATATTGTAACAAGACAAATCAAATTATTTATGCCTTGCATTTTCTCAGTCATTATAAAAGCATAAAGACAATGAGTTTTTGTAATCAAGCTGTATTGCTGAGCGATTTTACTAAACAGAAATTCCAAATACATTAAGTAAGAGAAATATAGACGAAATAACATTTAATAATCAAAAAGTAATCCTCATTTGCGTAATGAGCAACTGTAATCAACGAAATGTAATCTATGACAATTCCATTTACTAATTACATTCAGCTAGCTTCTATATCAATGCTTCGTGACCTAAATATCCGATCCATTTTAATTTTAATTAGAGCTCCCAGTTTTATGAGATTTCAGGGTTAACTACAATGGATACTAAAGTCCACGATAAGGGTCAACGATCTTTTAACTTGTATTATTATTGTCTAGGTGACGCAGCGATAGTATTGCGACTGCTATCTGCATGTAGTCTTGGGTTCGATACTTAGGTTAAACCACGTACCTATAATTGTTTTTTATTGAATATAAGTAGAAATGTTAATATACAAAGAGAGAAACCGCCAACACAGCAAAAGATTTTGAAAAATAAGGGTTTCACGACAATTGCTACTTGTTATAATTATATTGTCGGCTTCTTGAGGCTATTCCCGCACCATTTTTACCGATGATACTTACCCTTACAGTAATATTATAAGGATGTACAGTTTGTTTGTATGTGGTAACTTAAGTACTATCAGGCCAATCTGAAAAATTTCTTGCGTTACATGGGTTGTTTATAGAAGCATACAGGTTATAGGTTACATAATACTATATTAAGTTACGATCCCCGGGGGTGAGGCAGTAACCCCACCTAAATATAATTTAACGCGAGTGAAATCGCGAGGCACAGCTTTAACTTATTAAAACATGGCTCATTCGTATTGTCTAAGAAAATTAGATTAGAGGCTATTGTTATATAGGTATAAATATATTTATTTATATATACAAATTCCCTATTTACATTTTATCGATCAAAGCAAAAACAAGCAATTTTTTGAATAATATAGTAGGTAGGTATAGTATAAGTAAGGATTGTTTTCCCAAACTTAGGCTAAATAAGACTTTTCTGGTTCGTTTGACCTTTCTTTGCTTTGATTATGTAAATCTTTAATATTGAGACCGAGACCTTGGTGCGCTACAATTTTGTCTGGATTTTACAAACATTGTTTGTTCGAGATTTTTAAGTGAAGCCTTGTTTATTCAAAGCGAAGCAGTAAGCCTGAAAGCCTTCGTCCAAACGTAAACAAGTTGTCAGTAATTTGTATACAAAAATATTGTATAAACTCAAAAGTTCATTACACCTACCTACTTTGTAACTTTTTGACTGCACGTTTAGTATCTTGATATATAAAGCAATCCGCGGACAATTGTTCTGCATTTAGGTAGCCCCAATACAGCGATTATTATATTACATTTATATCTTACACACCTGTATGGAGTTAGAAAAATGTTATGTAGAAAGATTTGTTTCACGTGCATGGTAAGTATATTGTGAAAAATTGCTTTACAAAATAGACAGCGTCATCATTTTCATCTCCGTAAAAATATAAATGCTGAGTAACGTGTATAGAGCAAAAAATATTAACATTGGTTGTGTTACTGAGCTGAACATACCTACACTAGTTAAAGTAAAACGAAAATATTTTTGTAAAGAAACTTAATCGAATCAGTTTGATTTCCATAAAAACTATTTATTTGAAGGCAGTATGAAATAAATTTGCGTCGTTTTATAATTAATAAAGATAATATTCTTCGTTTCTCCAGCAAAAGACAGATACTTTTGATTTAATTAAAAAATTCTTAACACCGCATATTTTTTGTATTCTTGTAAATCACTTCAGCTAGGTATGAATACACTGTAGTATGAACAACTATTGCCCATATTTTTAAGGGATGGCTACTTCGGAAACTAAACTAGCACATACAATATTTTTATCCGTAACGCTCGCGAGTGAAGATGCGGGTAAAGGTAATTTATTATAAGTTTTAAATCGCAGTTATCTATAACTCTAATCACGTTCCGTTCGGGTTTAAAGATGGAAGAATGTTTCCGTAGTAGCTACCTGAATAAAAAACAGCCAATTACGAAAAGCAAGGATTTGTTTCTTTTTTTGTGTAAATTTTAGTAACAATTTGTGCTAGTATTTTAAAATAAATTAAATATAATTTAAATAATAAAATTTAAAATAAGTAGTAGTAGTACTAGTATGCAAATTTGATGAAGTAGCTAGTGCAGCCTAAATATACAAGTTACTTGATCGGGCTATATGCGCAAGCTACTCACTCAGTCAACATGACAAAGCTATTCGCACCTGAGCTACATGTATACCAGTCAGTCATACGAGCTACTTGCTTGGGTGTTCGCGGCAATTGTTTATTCAATGCCTGCGGCTCGTCTCTCATCTTGCGTATAGTATTCGTCTTGTGTCTGTTAAGAAAATATGCATCGCGCTGTTACGAATCCGTATTGCACCTCAATTTCCTTACTTAGTCCAAAATCGCCTATACTCGACAGAAACCCCTGCCAACGCCTAAAAGTCCCATGTCAGCACTTTTGCCTTCATCCTACGCGCAGTACTAGCAAAGACCAGTCTGTGCACATCTCCCGTCGCGAACGCAACTTACTATTCCTAAGTGTGCCAGATACATTTCTATATCATTGTACCACATCTTTATTTTGCTATTTCTATTTTATATTCCAAGTGTTTAATAAACTTCATTTAGCCAGTTAAAATTTCTTTTTTTAAAAACACTTCGCCACGGTGCCGTGTAACATTTGGTGGCAGCGTTAAGGGATTAAAAAGTTGAAATCCCCGGTTTCGCCTCTGTTCCGTCATACTCGTTACCGAATCTAGAACTTTCTACTATATCACGCGGCATCGAAGTGCAGTCAAAGACATTAACGGCTAAGAAACTCGCGACATCGTTTCCCGAGTTCCCGAGCTCCCGAGTTCCTGAGCTCCTGAGTTCCTGAGTTCCAGAGACCCTGGTTCCTTATAAGGAATCCACCGGTTCTTCACGAGGTGACCATGATCATACTTCTCGTCACCATCGCCAGCATCCTGTAAGTGACATCATTCCAATATTAAGTGAAGTGCGATAATACAAAGACGTCATTCAATTCCAAAGTTACAAAGTGTCGCAGTGTTTAAGCGCTACAGTGTTGCGCGTAGTTAAAACAATTCTCTGAATTTCCTATCAACGTCCGGCGTCTAACAAGTAGTCAACCGAGAACATACTATATCTTCACGACCGCAATCTGCGAGAGACTTTACAGAACTCTATTTGCGCCATATTATAAGTGAATTTTATTTTTTTTTTAATTTTTACATTTTTCTTGTCTTGCTTGTGTGTTTAGGTTGCATTTATTTTGTGCTAACTACAGACATATATTATAATGACTACCAAGAAGGAGGAAACTGTCATATCAGTCGATATCAACGTTTTATTCAAATTCATAAAACCCTTTGATGGGTCTAGAGATAAATTAAATTCGTTCATACAAAATTGCGAAAACGCATACAAATTAGCTTCTCCAACACAGAAACCCATTCTATTAAATTTTATATTATGCCGACTCGAAGGCAAGGCTGAATCCGCTGCTTCCATAAAAGAATTCGACAACTGGGAACAGTTAAATACATTCTTACAATCCCAGTTTGGCGAAAAGAAACACTATGCCCATTTGCTTAGCGAATTACAGGAAACCCACCAGCTAGTGGGAGAGTCCGTCAGTCAATATTCAATCAAAATCGAAACTTGCTTAGCTCAAATATTAACAGAAATCACATTGTCCAACAAAAAGAAAACAGAGCTATCGGGGAAAACTTCCGCAATGGAAGACCTCGCCTTACATTCATTCCTTATGGGTCTTTTACCCAAACTAAGCAACCTTGTTCGCATGAAAAACCCAATTTCCTTAAACGAGGCCATTAACTATGCTATTTCAGAGGAGAAAATACAAACATTGCTCTCTAAGAGGTATCCTTATCAAAATCGATCTAGTCCAAAACCCAGTACCTCTCAGGATCGCCCAAGACCAATGGTTCATAACCTTGGGCAGAGGCCAAACTCTGTGCCCACGTGCCGCTATTGCAAGAACATAGGGCACACTATCGAAGTGTGTAGGAAACGTGAATTCAACAATAATAGGGCCAAAACCAACACCTTTTCTCAACGTCCTAATCCAAACAATATCCGCCCTCCTCAACGCCCGAATTTCCAAGGCAGAGTTAATTACACAACTCACGAAGACACATTCGTTGGCCATGATACAGTGGACCAGCATTTAAACGAATAGAGGGCTCACGACGGTGTCTCGTGAGACCCCAATACTATAATCCTACCAACAACATTTCCAAAGACACCCATCTCAAATCCACTGCGTCCACTATATCCCGAGGTACGCGCCAGGGTAACCAGCCCCAAAAAGCAACCTCGTTTACTACACCAAATAAGACGTATGCATCCGCAATGTCTTATAAACCCACTGTATCTACTAAACCTACTAAATCAAGAGTTACACCACAGGGTAACCAGCCCCAAAAGGGAAACTCAATCTCTGTATCCACTGTATCCACTGAATCCACTGTATCTCCTAAATCTACTATATCCAAAGTTACACCACAGGGTAACCAGCCCCAAAAGGGAAACTCAATCTCTGTATCCACTGTATCCACTGAATCCACTGTATCTCATAAACCCACTGTATCCACTGAATCCACTGTATCTCCTAAATCTACTATATCCAAAGTTACACCACAGGGTAACCAGCCCCAAAAGGGAAACTCAATCTCTGTATCCACTGTATCCACTGAATCCACTGTATCTCATAAACCCACTGTATCCACTGAATCCACTGTATCTCCTAAATCTACTATATCCAAAGCTACACCACAGGGTAACCAGCCCCAAAAAGGAAACCCAATCTCTGCATCCGCTGTATCTTCTGCATCCCATAAAACCTCTGCTCCCACTAACTCCACTCAGTTCAAACCCTCTATTACCACTGTGCCTCCCAAATCCACTGCCTCTACCAAATCCTCTACATTCCCAGAGCCCTTTGTGCCTTCTAGACCATCTGTACCTACAGAAACCAATTCTGCCAAATCCTCTAAACTCAACCTGACTCCCAAATCTACTAGTACCTGTCCTGAAACAAGAAACAAAATATACGAAATTAGTGCTAACCCTTCAAAACGATATCTACCTCACGTAAATATTAGAACTCAAGTCAACAGCCGTGACCTTTCCTTTTTAGTTGACACCGGTTCCTGTGTCAGTCTTATAAAACGAACATCAATGAACACAATGCCCGCCTTACAAAATCAAACCATCAAACTCAAAGGCATTAATACAAGTGACGAAACCGTAGAAACAATAGGTCATTTTCAATTACAATTATTCGCAAATACCAAGCCACACCTCACTTACCAGTTTCATGTAATCGAGGAAATCGATTTAAACTATGATGGTATTATTGGTACCGATCTTCTTAACGACCTAGACGGTATCGTCGATTACAATTCCGGTATATTACAAATTAGACACTTTACAGTTAGACTGAAATATTACGAAATAGTTTATAAAATACCACCCCGTACTGAAACAATAATAGAATGCACCGTTACCAACCCCGAGTACCGTGAAGGACTCATACTAGACCAACATATATCCGACTCCCTTCTAGTTGCAAATAGCATTGTTACTGTAAAAGATAACAACAGAGTAAACGTCTCCATACTAAATACATCCGAAGACACGGTAACTATAAACTCTGATATCAAAATAAATATCCAACCCTTTAATATCAACTCCTCCTATATCTATGACTCTGTCTCACACACTTCTAAATCCTTTAGCACTCGCAGAGACCAAGTTCTTAAAATGTTAAGGACAGAACATTTAAATAATGAAGAAAAGTCTCAACTCCTAGAAATATGTTCCCAATATTCCGATATATTCCAATTGCCTGACGAAAAACTAACTACCACTGATTTGCTGAAACACGAGATAAATACATCCTCCTCAGAGCCTATAAATGTCAAATCCTATAGATTTCCAGAGATCCACAAAAAAGAAGTAGAAACACAGATCTCTAAAATGCTTTCCCAAGACATTATAAAACCCTCTGTTTCACCCTGGTCGTTTCCTATATGGATAGTCCCAAAGAAAAACGATTCTTCTGGTCAAAAGAAGTGGCGTATAGTCATCGACTATAGAAAACTTAACGACATTACTATTGGAGAAAGTTACCCCATTCCTCAAATAAACGAGATACTAGACCAACTAGGCCAAAGTAAATACTTTTCTACACTTGATCTATTTTCGGGCTTTCATCAAATTACCATTTCAGATAAAGACACTTCAAAAACTGCTTTCACTGTGCCCCAGGGCCATTTTGAATTTAAACGTATGCCATTCGGGCTAAAAAACGCCCCTGCTACATTTCAACGCCTTATGAACACGGCCCTAGCCGGTCTTCAAGGCATTCACTGCTATGTTTATTTAGACGACATTGTTATTTATAGTCACAGCTTAACATCACATTGTGATAAATTATCAAAGATCTTTGACAGGTTACGCAAACATAACCTAAAGCTTCAACCCGACAAATGCGAATTTCTCCGCAAGGAAGTCGCCTATCTCGGGCATATTATAAGTGATGAGGGAGTAAGTCCAAACCCCGAAAAAATCAAAGCAGTTACTCATTTTCCAACCCCTAAGTGTCCGAAAGACGTAAAATCATTTCTAGGGCTCGTATCCTATTATAGACGTTTCATACCTGAGTTTTCAAAAATAGCCAAACCCTTAACCTCTTTATTAAAGAAAGACGTTATTTTCAACTGGTCTAATGAACACCAGCTATCTTTCGATGATCTGAAAAGAAAGCTCGTAACTGCCCCTGTCCTCATATATCCTAACTTTGCTGAACCTTTCGTACTTACTTGCGACGCCTCAAACTATGCTATATCTGCTATTCTCTCTCAAGGCGAAATCGGCAGAGATCGCCCAATAGCATTCGCGTCCAGAACCTTGAATAGAGCCGAAACAAACTACTCCACTACAGAAAAGGAATGTCTAGCTATTGTATTCGGTACTAAAACTTTTAGACCCTACCTATATGGCCACAAATTTACCATTGTCACAGACCACAGGCCCTTAAAATGGCTTTTCAACTGCAAAGACCCGGGTTCACGTTTAGTTAGATGGCGTCTAAAACTAGAAGAGTTCGATTACAGAATCGAATATAAAAAGGGAGCTATCAACAGTAATGCTGACGCTCTATCTAGGTTTCCCGTACATCCTGTACAACCAACCCCAGACATAATCGACAATTCTATTCCTTCTACCTCAAGACAAAATGACACATACGATAACCCTATTCCCTCTACTTCCCGACAAGACACTCAACATCCATCACCTGCTTTCAGCCCTTTAACTCTCGAAGACCTCGATATCCAGATACCTTCCATTCCTTTAGACTCCGACGAATTTCCATCAATAGACCTACTAGAAAATGATGACCCAATATCCGATATCCTGAGCCCCGAAACCAGAAATCAATCACCTGTTATTGCCAATCCTCCGGTCGCCCCCGCCGTATCCGCTGAATCCACTGAATCGACTCAACCTATACTAAATCCTTCATCTAACTCTGTTCCTGCTGTTTCACCCGTAAACTCCCCGCCTCTTTCCGATGAAAATTATAGCAAATTCCTGAAAACTATGTCTGAAAAACAGTTCACAAGCAATACCGAGATTATAGAATACAATGAGAGCATTTCTAAAACAACTTGTAAGCATGTTGTTATACCTACTTCAATTGACCTCGATACCTCAAACCCGTATATTGAAGAAATTCTAAGCGAAGTCCAAGATCCTACTGAACTCCTAAATAGGGAAAGAACCCTATATACATACATATCTTTCGAACACAAAGGATCAACCATATACTTCCTATTTACTAAAGTATACCATTTCGATAACTGTCCTTATGAGGCTATTTATAAAAGCTTAATATATCTTAGAAATCAACTATCAACACTCTTAACTGCACCCCAAGAGGGTTTCGAAATAGCCATCACTGATTTCCGCGACCCTTTCGACAAACACATTTGGTCAAGGATATACAATATGTTATCCTTTATATTTAATAATACTAACATCAATATAAACGTATATCATAATACACTCATATTTCCAACCCTCTCAGAAATACCGAAAATCCTTCGCGAAAACCACGATATTCCTATCGCGGGCCATCTTGGTACAGCCAGAATGTTAAATAGAATAAGAGAAAGGTATTACTGGAAAAACATGCGCTCAGATATCGAAACCTACGTAAAAAACTGCTCACAATGCCAAAGCAATAAGGCGCTCAGACAAACAAATAGAGCGCCCATGCAAATAACAACTACTTCTACTAAACCTTTTGAACGCCTTAGCATGGACTTAGTAGGCCCCCTGCCTGAAGCAGGACTAAGACAACTAAAGTTCATTCTTACAATGCAAGATGACCTCACCAAATTTTCATTTGCCTACCCTATTGCCAATGCTACGTCAGAAGACACCTGCGAGTGTCTAGTACATTTCATTTCACTTTTCGGTATTCCCAAAACAATCCTTACGGACCAAGGTACAAATTTCACCGCAGATATGTTCAAAAGAACCTGTGAGTTCCTTAAAATTAAACAAATATGGTCGTCACCATACCATCCTCAAACGCAAGGGGCGTTAGAACGTTGTCATTCCACTCTTAAAGAATACTTAAAGTCCTACGTGAATGACAATCACACAGACTGGCATAAATTCGTGTTTACAGCAATGTTAGCCTACAACACTTCAGTCCATGCATCAACCAACTTCACCCCCTACGAACTTCTATTCGGTCATAAAGAATTTATTCCCGACTCTATCTATGAACTACGTCCAGAACAAACATATCCAGAATACATAAAATTCTTACATCATCGTCTCAAACTTTCGAGGGAAAAAGCTCTCGAAAATGTTCAAAAGTCCAAAGAAAGATCTAAAGAATACTATGATAATCATTCGCGTCCTGTGCAGTATAAAGTAGGTGACTACGTTTACCTGAAAAATCATGTGAGATTACGTAAAGCCCTATCGCCGATATGGAAAGGGCCATACAAAGTTATAAAAGTAAACGGCAGGAATACTTTGACTCTTCTCATAAATAGGAGACACATTACTCATCACTATGATGAAGTAAAGCTAGCGCCCAGATCAAATGCCAAAGAGTAAGACTAATATGCATACTCTATTCCTTTACAGCAACCCTTCAACGGGCCAAGAATTCGTCGAACCCCTAACAAACAGTTCAGGAATATATTTTGATCCTCTAGGATCCTTAAACTTAGTTGATAGTTACCTTAATGTAATTATACCTGTAGACATATCCTATATACTCCCGCATATTAGCAATTTATACCATATTCTTAATAATTCAAAATCTCTTTGTGAAAATAGTAACTCACTAGATAACATAGAATGTTTCAATCTCTTTCAACCCCTAATCACTCGTTATGACGATTTATATCGTAATAGCGAAACTATTCTTTACCACATCCCTCACCAATCAAAGAGAAGCGCAATTTTAGGTTTTGTAGGAACCATATCCAAAAAACTATTCGGTACTATGGACGAAGATGACGCTATCCGATATAACAATGCTATCCAAGAAGTCGAATCAGATCAAAAGAAACTAGCCTCACTAGTAGAACAAAACATCCTTATTACCACATCAACACTTAAATCCTTTAATGACACCATCTATTCTATAAAACAAAATGAACACGAACTAAACGTTGCTATCGACGCCCTATATATAGATGTTAAAAATTTAACCCATATTTCCAAAGAATTAGGAATAAGATCACGCATCCTTGAACTAACTTCAATGATAGAAAATAGCCTTTTAACTTTATCCTTCAAGGTCGAAGACACTATAAACTCAATAATGTTTAGCAAATCTAATATACTTTATCCTTCCATTTTGACTCCTAAAGAACTCTATACCGAATTAATTAATAATTACCGATTCATACCGAACTCCAAACGGCTTCCAGTTCTCTTAAGCTTAAATAACATACAAACAATAATAAACATGTCCTCTTTGTCATGTTATCAAAATGATAACAGAATAGTATTTGTCCTAAACATACCATTAGCAAACCCAATTAGCTTTTACTTATACCATAACTTACCTTGTCCAGCGCCCTATGAACCTCACAACCCCGTGTCTTATACCACTATCATCCCTTCTTCTAAATATTTAGGCATAAGCAAAGACAAATCCACGTATTGTAAACTGGATAACTTGAACGATTGTAAAATAATTAGTGATAACCATTACCTTTGTAATACACCAATATCTTATTCTTCAGTTGCAACCCCTTCTTGTGAAACCGAAATTATCAGTAAAGTACTTACTGAAATACCTGAATTGTGTAATACTAAATTCTTCACTGGCAATGTGAATATTTGGCAACAACTACAAAACAACAAGTGGTTGTTTGTTATGTCTGAAAAAGCTAAATTAAGCATAGAATGTAATGCATCAATTGTCGAAATAGACATAAGCGGTAGTGGAATATTGTACTTACCCCAAGGTTGTGTCGCTTATTGTAAAGACACACGATTAGTTTCTAAGAATAATGTAAATATACTTCTAAAACCTTTAAAAAGTAAGTTAAGCATACTCAATGACTCTTGCTGTAATTTGTCAAAATATACTAGCATTGTATCAAATTTACCTCCTGTTACCTTGAAAAACGTTAATTTAGACTCTATTGCATTTGAAAACCCTAAATTGTTAAAAGAACTAAATAAAATAATAGAAAAGCCTCATATTGTCTTGTATGAAACATATTATACTACTATTACTATTGTATTCCTATTTTTAGTCTTAAGTTACATTATGTTCAAGATATGTAAGAAATTTGGCATACTTAAGAAAATAATTTATTCCAACACTCCTAGGAATCCAAATACTGAACCCGAAAACGAAGAAGTCGAACTTCCTAATTTAACAGCTCCTTCTCTCCGCATTGGTTAAATCATTGTTAAATATTCTTTTCCCGTAAACTTCATTCTAAAACATGTAGTTTACTCTTAATCGGGGGGCTGTTACGAATCCGTATTGCACCTCAATTTCCTTACTTAGTCGAAAATCGCCTATACTCGACAGAAACCCCTGCCAACGCCTAAAAGTCCCATGTCAGCACTTTTGCCTTCATCCTACGCGCAGTACTAGCAAAGACCAGTCTGTGCACATCTCCCGTCGCGAACGCAACTTACTATTCCTAAGTGTGCCAGATACATTTCTATATCATTGTACCACATCTTTATTTTGCTATTTCTATTTTATATTCCAAGTGTTTAATAAACTTCATTTAGCCAGTTAAAATTTCTTTTTTTAAAAACACTTCGCCACGGTGCCGTGTAACAGCGCGTCATAGTAATCTGAATGAGCGTCACTAAGACATAAAAGTAAAAAAAAACAACGGGTTGCACTCCGGGAGTGCCGGTTAACGTTGTGCATTTTTGATATTTTGGAATGGTTAGGGAATAATTTTGCACGAATTGCTTTAATTATCAGTATAAAAGTACTATCATTTATGTGGTAAAATACAATATTCATTTATTGCGCTATCGTACACAAACATGACAATTCTCCCTCCGCCTTACGAATTTTCGATCAGGTCACGTGTCCTGACGCGAGTTTAACATTTTTTACCCATCACAAAAAGTGCACAACGCCTCTAAAGAAGTTTTCACTTCAATAACGCAATTTTGACCCCCTTAATAATCCTTAAGAGAGTATCAGGAATCCGACCCGCCCCTTATTTTATTATTTTTGTTTTGTTTTAAAGAAAATCAAGGATTAAAGTTTTCACTTCTATCTCGTCGTCTCGTCTCCAAATACTGCCCCAATTTTTTATTTAAAAAAAGACTACTCCCGCACTAGGAATAATTCCTGTGTCGCGGGAAACTTTCAACAATAAAGACAAAGAATATCAAAAATGCACAACGTTAATATTCAAGTTTTCACTTCTGCCGGCACTCCCCGAGTGCAACACGTTGTTTTTTTTTGCGTAGGACGCACCATTTCTGAGATATTGTTAATATTCTAAAATAATTTAAAAATGGTAAGCTTGGAAGCGTGACGATGACGCGAGTTCTATGATTTTTGTTCACCCAAGAAGTGCTCAACGCGTCTAAAGATGTTTTCACTTCAATAAATCTTAGATAAGCAGGTTTTCTTCTGATGTTTGCCTTCAACGTTAAAGTGTGTACAATTACGTTATATGCAGCTTCGTCAAGTCATGAAGGCAGTGCATGCAATGGCAGTCTAGTCGAGATCTCCGCATGGCAGTGCAACGATCTTCTTAAACTATCAACGAAATAAAAATAATTTACTTTATGTAGATACTTACTATAACAGTCAGATCTTATAGTTCTAGGCTACATGTATTTCTGGGTGCAAGCCAATTTTAAAATGTTATCTGACATTCTACTTTCATTGTAATATCGTGTGTATTTTATCTAAAAGTCTTGTTTAGATGTTCTGAATAGTCTCAGTGCTAGGATATTATTGAAATATTCTAATTCACATATTTTCCACCTTCAGTACTTTGCTTAGGTAACTAGATCTAAATCCATAGTGACATACCAAAAACTGGGAAATGTGATCGAGAGTACACTGATGTAATATATGGAGGCAGTGGTTTGACAGATTATCATGCTTGTGTGTTGTGGGTTTGATCACCACACAGAACAAAAACGTGTTATTTATATACTACTAGCATTTTTCCGCCGCTTCGCTTGCTCTCGAATAGTCCTTTTTTCTGGATGAAAGATTTCAGATTTCCTTTTCTGTACACTTGACAATATGTATGCGAAATTTTATGATGATCAATCGAGTAGTTAGGGCGTGAAACCGTAATAAATGAATTCACATTTACTGTTATAGTATATTAAATTAGGATTGTTCCCCATCTAGATTATCTTTATGTCCATTGTTTCAACGTTCATAGTGTACATAATACAGAAACTGTATATTCAATCACACAAAGGAATAAATAAACAAACATTTGCAATATTTTGCAAGGTACTCTATCGGTAAAGTATTTACTCTACAATGTGTCAAAATTTACAAAAGGTTTCGTAATATTGTTGTGTTAAGATTTTGTTAAGTTCTGCATAGATATTTGTATGTGATCACAAATTCGGAGTATTGTTGGCACAGTAAATACCGTGAACGTACTAACAAGCACTGGCGTACTATTCAGCTACAAATTTCATAAAAATTACTCGATTGTCGACTCGCCCGTAACCATAGCAACCAACTGTTTTTGCCATGGTTACTGTAGAAAACTTAAATGATAACAATTTGCTGGGATGTGAGTTTTGCAGTAAGAATTTGCAGATCTGCAGTGCTGCACAGAGGGAAATAATATCAAAGTAAAACGAATCTGACTCATTAAATTTAAGTCTTTACAAAGGCTGAGGGAGTCACTTTTTGGCATATATTTCAAGCATCAGCTTCTTATTTATAAATAAAATTCTATAATTTAAACTGGACACATCCATACGCTCGTTTATTATCCCTTAGAGTGGTGAGAGTGTTCTGGTGTGTTTCGCTATGTATATTTATTTTATTTTGCTCCTCAAAATGACCACACTCCACCTGATGGTAAGCAGTCGTGTAGTCTAAGAGCAGTGGCCTCCACATTGCCCCCATATATAGGTGCCAGGTCGCTTATAACGATAGCATTTTCAGGCGTCATGCTCCTGAAATTTACCAATATTTGTTGAATACTATCTCGAAATCGATTTTGAGAACTAACCATCATATAATAATGTGAAAACAATATCAGTCCTAGTTATTTACTATAGCATTGTTGTTAGTAATATGTCAGATACTCTTCGTTGTAACCATACCGTACAGAGTTCTCCATAATTTTCTCGAAGTTGTCACCCCGCACTGGGCTAATGTAGTGAACTATAGTCTAATACTCCACACACACTGAGAAAAGCTCATGATCAGCTTACCTATGTAAGTACAGATTTGTCATTATCACACCTTTACAGCCAAATATAACTTAAGCCAGTAAGTCATAACCAGTTTCTATTTATTCACATTGTTTGCTAAAGTATAACAGTATAACGATATTTTATTTCCGCATAAAGAAACACTTTTTGTTTATATAACCTTTGTATTAGTGAATCAAAGAACTATTGTATTTCCCTTTGTAATGTTTACTTCCAATGTTTTGCTATTGACGGGTCACGCTCGGGAACAACATGGCTTGTTTTTGATACCTTACCCTAAATATTTACAAAGTGACCCGAATATAAAACGGACATTACTTCGTTCTGTGCAACGCTTCTTAATTAGAATTTAAGCTACGAATGCTATTGGCTGGAAATAATTTAACGTTATTTGTATTTTTAATTCTTAATTAGCATTAGGAAATAGTACTTATTTTGGGATCTGGGTGGCATTTTAAATACTTCGTTTTTAACTTTGTTTTCTTATTTTTCTCTTTAGTATATTTGATGCTCACTTCATATGATTATATAGAGAAATTTAAACTCGTGATTTTTTCAAATTATTTTTTTTAAATATTTTTCCCGACCCTAGAATCAGACTCAAGACCAATGTATATAGCAGACAGATTCGCTAAAATTACGCCACAGAGGCAGTCATATATGTGTGCAGTGTCTTTAAAGTAAACAATTTAAAAACTCATGTTGGTACATAGAGGATCGATACAAGAGTTGATTAAAAAGGCTTTTGAACATATCCCTCCAATGACCATTTAATTATACTGTATGATCGTTTTTACGTTAAATAATATGACATACGAAGATGGTAAAAGTATCTGTACCGCTATCAGTAAATATTTCCACAGTGCTTTTGCTATGCCATCTGTATTTTCTGCGAGCACGTGGCCTGCACATACCACTACTGACGTAATGGAAAGTTCAACTAGTGTAATATCTACACTTAATATCACCGGGGACATGGTGCTTGGCGTCTTGCGCACATTGGACAAAAATAAAGGTCCTGGGACTGACGGTCTACCTGCCATATTTCTGCGTAGTTGTGCTGATAGTTTAGCACGCCCTATAACGTTGCTGTTTCGAATGTCTCTAACCGAAGGTGTCTTTCCGTCCTTGTGGAAGGCTGCGCTTATTGTGCCTGTACATAAGAAAGGCTCGAAATCGGATATTAAAAATTATCGCCCGATATCAATTCTTAATACACTCAGCAAGGTGTTTGAGAAAATCGTTCATGGCAACATTTACTCGACGATAGCCAATGGCATAGGTCCGTATCAACATGGTTTCATTAGGCGACGCTCAACTACATCGAACTTAGCTACCTTTGGTAACTATGTTATCTGTAATATGGAAACTTGTGGGCAGGTTGACGTGATCTATACGGATTTCGAAAAAGCATTCGATCGTGTGGATCATGTTAACCTGTTACAAAAACTCCAAAATCTTGGCATACATGGTGACCTACTCAGATGGATTAGTTCTTATTTGTCCAAGCGATCTCAGGCTGTTGTTGTTGGAGGTTTTCGGTCTGATTTTGTAGATATACCGTCTGGTGTTCCCCAGGGATCCTTACTTGGGCCTCTTTTTTACTCTGCGTACTTATACGATGTCCAATCATGTTTTAATTATGTTAAGCACCTCTTATACGCGGATGATATGAAGATATATCTGCGTATCAGATCGAGACTCGATTGCGAACTTATACAACGTGATCTTAATTCATTATACCGGTACTATTCACAAAACAATATCAATGTCAATATCTCGAAATGTCAATGTATTAGTTTTACTCGTCGCAAGACGCCAATCAACTATACCTATAGATTTGATAATAAAATTATTGAAAGAGTCGATGTAGTCAGGGATCTTGGTATAATGTTAGACTCCAAATTATTGTTCTCGCAGCATATTGATGGCATAGTTAATAGAGCTTCTCGTAACCTTGGATTTGTAATGCGCACATGTAAACCATTCAGAAACCTCCACTGTCTTAAGATTGTATACTTTACCTATGTCCGTAGTATTCTAGAGTGCTGTAGTCCAATCTGGTCACCTCAATATAAAATTTATATTTCTAGATTAGAAAATATTCAGAAACGATTTGTTAAATTTTTAAACTTTAAAAGCCATAAACGTCATTCTTCTTATCTCGCAGATTGTAAACACTATCACTTGCTTCCACTCGAAGATAGAAGAAAGATGTTGGATATGCTTCTGCTATTTGATATTCTACGTGGTCAGATTGACAGCGTTGATCTTTTGTCTTACATAGAATTTTGCACACAAAGGTCTCGCACAAGACACACTCACTTACTTAGTGTACCTTCACACCGTTCCAATTATGGGCAAAATGCTGTTATGACTCGACTGCCTCGCATTTATATAGACCAATTTGAAAGCCTGGATATATTCCATTTGTCTAAGGTATCCTATCGCAAATTACTTGTGAAGATACTCACCAATAAATAAATAAATAAATAAGTAAATAAATAATAGCAGTTTACCAAATTATTAGGTGTTTCTTTATCTTAGTTAATTTTTATATTTAGTTTTGTAGCCACTTTCTAGTTTGTATAATGCATGCTGTGAAACTCTGTAATAGGCTTTAGAACCTTATGTCACATTGTTACCATATCATGTACTATGTAAATAAGCTGTTGAGTTTCCTATCAATAAATCAAATCAAATCAAATCCCTATTTATTATTAGTTCGTGATATTCGAGACCTTTATTTAGAGGCTGTGGGTGGAAATTACTACGAAACCCGCCTACACTACCCTTTCGGTTAACAGTACCTGTGACAAG
Source organism: Catocala sponsa (assembly GCA_963564715.1). Classification (NCBI taxonomy): domain Eukaryota; kingdom Metazoa; phylum Arthropoda; class Insecta; order Lepidoptera; family Erebidae; genus Catocala; species Catocala sponsa. The sequence goes on from OY751337.1 coordinate 9,009,757, forward strand.
TTCTCTTGGCATCTGAATAATAGATCAATACATCAAACAAAACATTGACCATATTACATTTTATATATACCTACACTAGCAGCGTTAGCTCAGTGGGATAAACAACAGACTGCAATGCAGAGGGTCTCGAGTTCGAACCCACGTCGCGCACATCTGACCTTCGGAAGTTATATGACTTTTCGAAATTACGTGCGTATTGATTGACAATTATCGCCTGCTCCGCGCCTCGGAGAGCACGTTAAGCCGTCGGTCCTGGCTGCCATGAACATCTATGGCTGTCATTATTGGGAAGTCAGTGCCCTCTAATATATATAGTCTAGCATTAGGGTATCGTTAGCCTTCGGTTAGGTTGCGGAGGTCAGATGGCAGTTGCTCTGTGTATAAAAACTGATATCCAGTCAAATCCGGTTAGACTACAAAACCGACTCCAAGTGACTTGGGAATAATAAAGGCTAGGCAGAAGAGATATACCTACACTAGATATTGCCAGTGGTTTTGCTTGTGTCAATGTAGCTTTTGTCAATGTCTATACCTATGGAACAGTACTTTTATTATAGTTGGAAGATATGTCTATGTCCTATTCTGTACCCCTGACAATGTGCATGCGAAATTTCATGATAATCGGCCGCATAGTTAAGTCGTGAAAGCGTATGCTTGCATATGCATTTATAACGTATGTAAATTCAATTAATTAAAAAAACTTTATTGCTTGTGAACATTTTAATAACACCATTATTTTGCTTTTTCACACAGCCAGTACTAGCTCTTATCTTATCTTATGCGGGGGCCAGTCAGTGCAGACCGGCGACACTTCGACCCAGTGGGATCTTTTGTGCCGACACTCTCCCAGTAACGACTGCCATAGATGTTCATGGCAGCCGGGACCAACGGCTTAACGTGCTTTCCGAGGCACGAAGCAGGCGATAATTGTCAATCAATACGCACATAATTTCGAAAAGTCATATAACTTCCGAAAGTCAGAGGTGCGCGACGTGGGTTCGAACCCGAGACCCTCTGTATTGCAGTCTGTTGGTCTCCCTACTGAGCTATCGCTGCTCTTTACTAGCTCTTAACACATGGGACCTAAAACATAGATTACCACATGTAAATATAACACATCTGTCTACCTCTTCAGAAAAAAGAGGCATAAGATTATTTATGTATGTCCAAAATTAAGTCAAAATTAAACTAATTATTTTGATACTGTGATAAACGAGTTGTAAAAGTATCATACTCGTAAATAGTAGGTACTGTTTAAATTTCATTCTTAGCTCATGCTAGCATAATTAGTAGACTTGGAAGAATGTTATTGTAAAACTGCTAGTAGTTTAGTGACTCCTTAAGATTTACTTCTTGTTTACAAAATATATTATTTACTAGCAGTCGCCTAGTGCTCGAAATGCGACCAAAGTTTGCCTGTAAGATATTGCTGATATAATAATATATATTGACATTATTATGTCATATATGTAACCATAGTTACGCGCTTCGACTGCGTGTGTCAAATGCATGGTTGTGTACGTGTAGTGGTTTTTCATTAATTTAATGTATTTCTAATGCATATTTTATATAAATATTAGCATTCGTCACTTCTTCTCTGTATAAACTATAAGTGTGCGAAATTTCATACTCCTCCGTCCGCCCAATTTTCGTAAAAAGGGATCTAAAGTTTTCGCTTCACGTATTAATATATAGATACTCTCTCGTAGCCGTTTCTGTCTTGTTTGGTTTGTTATGTACACTTACATACGTATGTATGAGCCTTTTGTAGGATAAGTCAAAGCCTCCATTTGTAGGGTAGTCGAACGAATGCATTTGGTAACAAACAACAGTTTGTTTTGTTGTTTCGTTCCTTCAAACATTCAAACACTATTGACATACTGACCCGCAAACTAACGTTGTTTACGTACTGTCCAGCTATGTGATGTTTTACTTTAGACAAGTCGACCCCATTTGTTTACTGTTTGTGATTCTGTAGCGCACGCCCTCGACAGATTTTGTTGGTTCACAACTTTTACTCAGGACAGTTTACCATAATTTTAATAAGCTGGCTGAATGTTGTTTTGAATTTGGTGTCTTTCTACATATTAATTGGGAGATTTTAAACATCAAAATATTCTATAACGTTTCTAGGAATAATTCCTGTATCGCGTGCGAACTTTAGAGTAGTAGAGCCTCGCTTAGAGTAGTAGAGCCTTGCTAATTTCAGCACGAATGGGCCGGCTCGACCGGCGAAGGACTACCCTCTCACAGAATATCGACGTGAAATAGCAGTATTCCTACTGTTGTGTTTCGTTCGGTGAGTGAGAGTACCGGAGGCTCAATCACCCCGCCCCGCTCCTCCTTCCCACTTCCTTTCCTAAAGGGTCGGCAACGCGCTAGTGATGCATCTGGTGTTGCAGGCCGTGGCATAGGCTACGGTAACCACTTACCATCAGGTGGGCCGTATGCTTGTTTGCCACCTTAGTAGGATAAAAAATTCGTTGTCTGTGAAGTCGGTTTACGGACGACAGTTTAACGTGACAACATCATAACAAAATTTCTTTCCCGTAACATTACAATGAGCATAACGGGACAATGAGCGTAACGGGACAGTGAGCGTAACGGGACAATGAGTCATCCTTTTTCGTGCGTGCAGCCGGTGTTCATCGATTTATTAGATGTTGTCACGTCTAAAAAAAACTTTACAATAAAACAACGAACACAAAGAATATCCAGATTCGGAAGAACCATTTAAGAATAACACACATTTTAGTCCCGTGTGTGATTGGAACCCACAACACTCGGCGCAGTGGCAGTAGTGAGGGCTTGGTAGCCTCAGCTGCAGTTTTAAACTATTTAATTTTATATTGACATGGCAACGTCTAATAAATCGATGAACGCCGGCTGCACGCACGAAAAAGGATGACTCATTATCCCGTTACGCTCATTGTAACGTTACGATCGGAGTGAGAGCGCTACACGAGCGAACGAAAGGTACGTTATGACGTTGTCACGTAAACTATCGTCCGTAAACTGATTTTACAGACAACAAATTGCTTTTATGACAACTCACGCTCTAGACATAATTCCTTTGTCACTGGGATTTTACAAACACTTAATTTCACTCGGCAAAACTATGTATGAATTACAATTTCTTTGTCTCTGTGATCGAACCCACAACACTTAGCGCTATGGCAGTGAACAAGTCACCACTTACACCTGTGCAAGAATGGGCAAGAATATTGCTAATTCTATCGAATTGACAATATTCTTCTTACAAAGCTGTTTTTGGAAATAAACTGATCTATCGGATAGCAAAATAGATTTAGGTAATGAGCAAAAATATAATGAAACCATGAATTATATTTGAATGACACTCACAATTAAAGTGCTCACCATCAAAACTAACAAAATTAGCAATTTCCAAGAAGCCTGTTTCCCTCATTATCTGTCTCAAAACTAATCGAGCGATATTTCTTACACGTTATTTTTATAATATTAAACCTACCTCTAAAAAGCTGCAGGTGGTGAAACCAATAACGTAAACAGTTGGCCTATTCGCCAACATTAGAGCAACCGGTTAAAATAATGTAAGTATACCAAATAAACTATAAATATCGTGTTTATATGGGCCCCTTAAAGAAAACGTTGTTTCCCATGGCGAAGCCGTTACATTACACGGAACATTTAATCTTGCGAATGTTGAAAAAGGAAACTCGGCACTTATCCCCGTTGACCCTCATTTAACTTACTTTCTTGTATTAGAAAAACGGTTGCATGAACTTCATTTTAATGTGTACATTACTTACTGGCTCTCGGTGACGTAGCGATATGTAAACTCAACTGTTCTGCTTGAAATCTCGATTCGATTAGGCGTTAACTACGTCATATTGTGATATAGTCGAAGTACTCTATTTATTTTTGTGAAGGACAAAGAGAATTTGACTGCACGAATGGCATTGTGGTTTAAGTGACGCCTTACCACTGCCACTATGCTGAGTGTTGTGGGTTCGAATCCCACACGGGGCAACAATTTGTGTGATCCACGAATGGTTGTTCCGAGTCTAGGTGTTTTTTGTGTCCGTTGTTTGAATGTTTGCAAAAAAAAAGATTATTTGCCTATGTTCGATTTTGTACATTGTTTTCCATATAAGAAAGAAGCAAATCAAAAGAAATCTTTTTGTGCAAACAATAGGTTCCAAAATTGTTTGTTTTGTTTGTGGTTGTGGGAATATGTCCTCAAACAACAGCTTTTGAATAGCGGTTACGTCACAATTTGTATCGTGTATCCTTTTGTAATACTAATACCAAGATACTACGTGTGGTTTGGGTAACTATTTGTCCTGAATATTAAAAAAAAATTTAGTGCACTTCCGATGTTCAGAAGGTGACGTGGGTAGATAAAATATAGAAAAATGAGTGCAAAAGACTGTCCGAATAGTGGCTTAAATAAAGTCTATCGTAATATCTATACGTATACAGCAGTAAAACAAACAGAAAGCTGCAGAAAAGGCCCGGTATGTCAGTTTTTTGATGACATGGCAAATTGAAAATAGAGAAGCAACAAAATCTTATTTTTAAACATTTACATGAGCAAGGTATACATGGAGCACTAAAACATATGAGTCAAGGATCCTTCTGGATTGCTACTCAACAAAGGAACGTCAATGAAGAAAAAAATAGTATGCGTACAAACGATAAAAAGAGAAGAAATATAACCTAAGTTATCCAACAAATCACATTAAACTTCATCGAACCATTATCTAGAAAACTTCATGTATAGGAACACCTTTTAAAACTTTCCAAGACACGAATAGTCTTTTACCAATATTTTCCCTTTCATCTAGAACATTATAACGCACTTCCTGAGGTAAATGGAAATTGCAGTTTCACTGCCTCAAAGAAATAGGTGACTCGTCTTTTCACACTTACGTACAGTCGCTTGGAAAAGTGTATGCATGAAATATTTTGTTTAATTGGTACTACACTTAGTTCCAATTTATTTGTCTTTTGCTTTGTAGAGATGCTTGTTATTTATATAAATAGAAAAGAAAAACAACACAAAACTTCTATAATTATACTTATATAAGTATATATAATTTTTCTGTACGTTTTATATGAAAGTATTTGTTATTTTTTTTATTCAGTAGATACGTGCGCAAGCGAGTATTATTTTATATACGAGTATATATACTTAAGACCTATACTTTTCTTTTTATATTTTATATGGCAGATGAAAAGTATTTTATACCTGTTGTTTTTCTCTACGTCAGAGAGGAGCATTAGGTGGTGCTTCACTTAAATCTGAATATCGTGTACCCTTACTCCCAGAATATTTCTGTTTTTTCTGAATATATTGTTAGATACCCATGGGTACTTCAAATTATACGAAATTCAATTGTATACATTCTCTATTAATTATTATTTATATACTACACATGCAATTAAATAAAGATATTCACATAGCTGTTCGCTAGAACTACACGCATAACTGTATTTATAAACGAAGCTATCTTCTAGCCAAACTAGAGGCAGAATTTATGTAAACAAACCGTTCGTACTTTCTATTGTTGTAAATTTTTGTGTCGATATTTGAATATAAAATTCGGCGAAAAATTCGACAAAGCAATATTTTTCTATATTTCTAGTATCGGGGGTGTCCAAATGACCGTTCACCGTGCATAAATAGACCCACGCAGCTACTGACATTTTTCGCAGAAAATCTCCAACCTCCATGTTATAGCTTTGCTCGACTCTTAAATTTAGTCCGAGACCGCATACACCGCTGTTCCACCAAGCAGATGCCTTAAATGGGTCGTTTAATAACTAGGCCCAATCCTTAAAGTTTTCAGACTAGTTTTACTCATTAGTGCATCAAAAACATGTTTTTAAATATATTTAATTTTTGGTGAATTATATTTCTTTTTTGATCTTGCATATTTTGTATTGTCGTTTTAAACACGTTTGTAGAATTCCGTAATTTTACATAATCACTCCTAATATCCCTTTACCAGTAGTTATTTTTCAAAAGGAGAATCTTATTTTTTTTATTGAACTAACGTGATAACCATGCATACGGCCATCTACTATTTACTTGAGAATGGTTTTGGTGCTTACACCTGGTTTTTTTAAATTTAAACAATGACTTGTCAAGCCAAGTAAATTAATTAGGGGTTGCTAATTTAGTAAGCCAACTACACAGTTCACGTGCGTTTGTCCGTCGGTCATCAATTCAATATTGATCTGCCTTGCAAAATCTTGGGGTTAGCCTTACAATTTGGTCATTATACACAAACCGCCTACCTGATAATTAATGTTTTATGGTTGGTAAGGTTAATATAATGTAGCGGTTGTTTGCAACACGAATAGTATCAATAGTGTGGCACTAACTTGACATAAAGGAGCCCCTGTTCTTTTAGTGCCACAAACGCAGCAAAAATATTTTCACGCCCAGCATAGCATCTACATAAGGAGCTTTGGGATCCTTACTTATCTCAAGAAAATCATATTTTACTAGTTTAATCGCTCTAATCTTAGTATATATTTTGTTACCTCCTACATAAAATATAAAGATATTAAATAGTATACATTGTGTACTGGACTGTACCCAAACCCATCATGAGGAGGTTGGCCAGCTAAAATGATTCAGAACGTGTTCTTAAAGGCTTCATAAAAATATACACAAGACTAAACAAAATATGAAACATTTTCAAATATCAGAATCGTTGCCCCACCATACAACAATGTCCTTTTAGTTTGAGGTTTATTTTGTTAACAATACTCCCGCTATATACTATCATGCTAAAACAATAACCTATTTTTAAAGGAAAGCCAGGCAACGGTGAAAATATTTATTCATCTGCCTTTAAAATGGCATCCAAGTGTGAATCATAAACATAACGTTATATTTTCTAAGTGCCACCCATACTTTTTACAAATATAATCTTATTGATTCTTTAAGCTGTCTCCTCCTTGCCATACCGTTGACTAACCATTTAAATCAATAGGATATAGTTTTTATATGACATAACCAAGCCTAAAGAGGAATTGTATTACATTTAGATAACAAGCAAATAAACACACGGTTTACCATACGGTAGCCATATACAAGATCATGATTATGATGATATGAAACCTATAGCATTTGTATGAAACTTAAAGAGTCTTTCGCGCATCGTTCCCACTGTAAAATTGTAATACAATATAATTTAGTATTTTTTTATACAGTTCCAGAACATATCATTAATAAATTTGCGAAGGGTCGAAATTTGAATCTTCCAAGTAATCAAACTATTCTAAAGATTAACAAACACAAATCTTGGATATTGATTGAGTAGATTAGATTACATATTAACGGCCTCGATGGCGTAGTGGTTAGTGTAACCGACTGCCACGCCTGAGGTCGCGGGTTCGATTCCCGCACAAGTCAAACATTTGTGTGCATGAACATGGATGTTTGTCTTGGTCTGGGTGTTTCTATGTATAATATGTATGTATTTACAAAAAAAAAGTATATATATATATATGTTTATCCATTGTCTAGTACCCATAGTACAAGCTTTGCTTAGTTTGGGCTAGATGGTGTTGTGTGTATGTGATACAATATAATTATATATTATGATACAATATATAATAGCCAGATATCATTGTCATGCATTCAATAATATATTATGGAAGAAGGTCATCGTATCATCCGAGACGATATTATTATTTATATGAATGTGGTAGTACATAGTCGATGAATGTCGACGCAACACAATCGATTGACATATCAAATTAAGATTCAAATATTCGATTATGATTCGTATTGTAATCATCGACAGCGAATTAATTAATATTCGGATATGCGTTCATACAATTTTGAATTACTATAATCATTTCGATTGCATATCGCTATCTATACTAATATTATAAAGAGGACATATTTGACTTTTTGTTTGTGTGTTTGTTTGTAATGATTTAACTCAAAAACTATTAAACTGATTTTAAATGTTCCTGCACCATTTATTTAAAAAAAAGTACTGTTACACCTAGCTTACCTTTTATGCTGGGAAGCCGCGAGCAAAAGCTAGTAATAAATAAAATATATTTAATTTCTCTAAAATATTCGTAGTGGTGACGACATCTACAGTGAAGGTATAACCACTGACACGATACGAGCGATAGGCGAGCTACGATGACGTCATAACAGTCAGAATCGCGCTATGAAAGTAAAATTCATACGGTTTTTTGGACGAATGCATACAACAGATTGATACAGAAATATTCGTGTGTACCGACCGAACTTCCGTTACATTTAAATCATTGTGTGGTACGCCTTCCTGTTGAGCAATGATAGCTCAACTGAATGTTATATATTTATAAGGTTGATAGTAGAATGGTATGATATGAAAAAATAGGTCATATTTGACCATATATAAATTATTAAAATTACATCTGATGAAAAGGCATTGCCAAGTGATTAATCTTACACATCGTCCAAACAGTTAAGTAGTTACCGTCCAGAGAGATCTTGATAAAACCGAAAGTTTATTTTTAAGAGACAATGTAGGCTTAGTCTGGTAACCCTTATCTTATCTTATGTGGGGGGCCAGTCAGTGCAGACCGGCGACACTTCGACCCAGTGGGATCTTTTGTGTCGACACTCTCCCAATAACGACTGCCATAGATGTTCATGGCAGCCGGGACCGACGGCTTAACGTGTTCTCCGAGGCACGGAGCAGGCGATAATTGTCAATCAATACGCACATAATTTCGAAAAGTCATATAACTTGCGAAAGTCAGAGGTGCGCGACGTGGGTTCGAACCCGAGACCCTCTGCATTGCAGTTTGTTGGTCTCCCCACTGAGCTATCGCTGCTTTCTGGTAACCCTTACACCTTAAGGTTACATTCAATAAAAGCCCATGTTCTATGAAAGTTTAATGTAATAATTGACTACTATCATTAAAATTTAAAAGCGTGCCCGATTGGCTCGCATGGTTAGCAGACAAAATCAGTGTTTTGAACATTATAGAGAATATGAAGATGGTATTGATAGTAACGACCTGTAATGATCTAATATGAAAAGAAGTATCTCTCGAACCGGGCTAAATGTACTTACCCAGCATGCTGCAGTGACATAATTTTATGTCAATTTTAGATAGATAAAATAAAACAGTAAACAAAGTTAGTTTATTTTCGTGTGCGACGTTGTTTAACTTACATTAGTAGCATCTATGAGAATCGTAAAATATTATCAACGCCAATAGTTCCATTTTTGAAAATAACATTGTATTTTTATTTTTATTATTGCTTGTCAAAATGACTACATCCTGATGGTAAGCAGTCGTGTAGTTCACGAGCAAAGTATGACGGATACATCGAAACTGAAAAAAAAAGATGGACTATGGAAACATCGATAACGCTATATCAGATCTTGTCATTAATATTAGATCTATTATCGCATGCTACATCCCTAAACTACTCATGTGTGTGACATCACCGTCACAATACAGATCCGAAATTCAAAAATAGAAATTGACAAGGGTTCCAATCTATCGACCGAGTACATCGTATGAGAAAACACATGTGAACCAATATTTGTTAAAGTCGCAAGATCGAATATCCTTTTTTGTACCTAACGTGGATTTTATGCCGTCAAAGGAATTGGGCTGTTTGCCTTTACCTCCCAAAAGAAAAAAGTCCAATAAAATAGACTTTACTACATGTAATAATAGTACCATAAATTTTATATTTACAACACATATTCCGTTATCTTATCGTATAATGAAACTTGTATCTCTGAGTCCCTGGGTGACCGTTACTGTTATACCGGTCGTGAATATACCGAAATAACGTTCTGGTATTATTCATATATTGGTATTGATTAATATACACCCGAAGTTACAGTATAAAACCCGCTGGGAAAAGATAATGTTATATGTATTTTGTGGCGCATTTAACGTCTTTTCCGACGACTGTTACCATTCGATATTTTACTAGCGAATTTCATTCGAATAGGTATAACTTTAGTTGAGTGAGATTTTAAAAAAGATAACTTGATTTCTTTCTTACTCATTGAAAAAAATTTGCCATTCAAATCTGATAAAAGGATTACATAATTGTAAAATGACAGAAACATGATTTAATAACATTCAGTTCTAGGCGCGCGAGCGATTAGGATCTCACTTTTCCTCGAAATCAGATTTCAAATTTAATTTCTCCCTAATTTTGCAACCAATTTTGAAGCTGTTTTCACATAGAGTTCACTCTTTTAAACTTCGATCAACAATACAACTAAATATCGGGTCGACGCAAAAAATATGTCTCGGTAAATAACAGCGCACTTGAGATGTGAGCTCTTATTTTGTTTCGTTCGCTTGAAACACAGCCAATGTAAACACGTCTTACAATGCCGCAGTGTATATTCAAAAGTTGTAAAAAGAATGCCTGCGAACGCAATTTAACGGCCGGGGTATCTTACTTTCGGTAAGTTTATGAAGAATAAATTACGTTTTAAGCTTAAAACTAATAAATAATATCAAATTTTGAACAAAATTACCGGTTTTCAACCACCGCTACAAATGTTTGGGCAAGGCTCGCCAACACACACACAAACTTCTATAACAAAAATAAACGAAACAAAACGTTGTAGCTCTCAAGGCAATAACGGGAAAAAGTACTTTATTTGTCGCCGCTTAAGGTTGATTTCACACTAAATGTAGTTGTATGTGACGAACGATCGTAAACGTATTAGATAATATATTGAAGATTTGTGACTTTATTACTAGGTGCCATGGTTGTAATTAGGTTGAACTTAAAACTGTTTTCAAACTTTTCTCTCCGTTTGTTAGTAAACATATGTAGCTGTAAGTATACGTGTTATCATGCGGACTCGGACAGCATTTAGCTTTGATTTTGTACGTGACCTATCTAGTTGTATTGTTGATCGAAGCTTCTAAATGTTATTTACTGTTATGTAAAATCAAATGTTACCTATACCTACTATTACACTACCCTATCGACTATATACGCACTGCTTGTTTATATAGACAGACTTTTAATTCACCGGAAAATATTCCCTGTGACGCGACATTTACAAAAAAGCACAACGGATACAAAATACACCCAGGATCAAATCAATTATTCGTGTAAATTTTTATTCCGTGTATCGAATCAAAATACGCGATGATACTCGACTAGCAGCGGTGAGATACATTGCGTCACTCGAGTAGATAAAAATTTGCTGCTTTTTTCAAATTATGCAGTGTCCATGATTATTCTTGCTAAAACATTCTACATTTGAATAAAATATTACTGGCTGTCAACATCGCATCACTAGCGTTTTAAAATTAATCTCGTTTACAATCTAAGTATTTACTTGTGCACTCGAGAGCATTGATGCATACATCAAAATGATGGAGTAGTTGTTTATATAAAAAACACACTTAAGCCAAAAGTCAAGGAAGTAAAGCTGGCTCAGGCGTCTTGTCTTCAACTAGACGTCCTTAATAATATAATTTTCTGTATCTACCGCTCACCATCAAACGCAAACACAGATAGCTTTCTGGACTCGCTAAGTACACAGCTTGATACCATAACCTCAAAAAAAAGCATTATTATAGCGGGAGACATAAATATTAATATTAAGCTTAAAGACTTAGAGCCAACCTACGAACGTAATAATAGGGTTAACTACCTAAATATGCTGTCAGCATATGGCATACTTCCTGGACATACTAAACCCACGAGGGAAAGAAACTGCCTCGATCATTTCATGTTAAAAATTGATAAAAATAAGAAGTCGGCATCTATTGGAATTTTACATACTGCAATCACTGACCATTGTACAACATTTTTGTGTTTATCTAAAATGAAAACAAAACATATCGCACCCAAAACAAAAACTACTTTAAATTTCGAACAAGCTTTAAAATATATTCAAGAAAACAAAATAGCAGACCTATTATTTTGTAATGATCCGTTGGAGTTAACGAACCTTTTTATTCAAAAACTATCTGACTCAATAAAAATTAACACCCTGACTGTAAAAATTCCCTGTAATAAACGCATAATTAAGCCGTGGATTACTCCTGGTATTCTACGATGTATAAATAATCGAAATAAAATGCAAAAAGGCGTTAAAAATGATCCACATAACGAAATTCTAAAAATCACATTCTATCGGTACAGGAATTACTGCAATAAACTTATTAAAAAAGTAAAACGAAAATATCAAAAAGAGTTACTTGCTGAATCTGTCACAAACAATAAATTACTATGGAAAAACATAAAAAATATAACTTATTCTAACAAATCTAAAAGTGAAAACATTGAATTACTAAACCTAATTTGTATAATCCCAAATACCAATATTATAAAGCTAATTATGATAAAATTCGAAAACGTATCGCCGATATTGATTGGAACCAGGAACTATCGTGTACATTATCCGTTAATGAGGCTTTAAATAGATTTTATGTAATCTTAAATAGTATTATTTGTGAATTAGTTCCATTACAAAATTCTAAAAAAGGTGCATATCCTTGTTGGTACAGTAAGAATTTGATTATGCTTTTAAAAGAGAAAGAAAAATGTAGGCGTGTTATGAAAAAATACAGTAATAAACGTGACGAATATGAATATACCATACTTAAAGATAGGACCAGTAAAATGATTAAATCTTTATACCATAATTACATAGAGAACATCCAAGAAAATCTAACACAGAACCCTAAATACTTCTGGAAATATATTAAAGATAAACGTAATAGTCATTCTACAATTCCCAGGCAAATGTCGCTCAGTAATCAAACTGCAAACGATGGAGAATGTATTGCTAATCTATTTGCAAGACACTTCGCATCAGTATACATCTCAAAATCGTATAGCAGTCAGTTTTCACCTCCAGATGTGTATATTTCCTGTAACAACTACTTACATCATGTATATATTGACGAATGTAGTATTGAAAAAAAACTAAAACAGCTGGATATATCAAAAGGATCAGGATGTGATGGTATACCGCCCCTATTTTTTAAAGAGTGTGCCGATCAATTAACAAAGCCTCTTCATATTCTTTATAACAGATCCCTCTCTGAAGGAATATTTCCGGAATATTGGAAGGAAGCCATAGTTGTACCCATACCCAAGTCTGGCAACAAGGCTGATATTAGTAATTATAGGCCAATAAGTAAACTACCTATAGTAGCTAAAGTGTTTGAATCATTAGTATGTCCTTATATAACTTGGCACGTCAAGAATATAATTTCTGATAATCAGCATGGTTTCATCAAAAATAAATCCACTTTAACTAATTTAATTGATTTTGTTGAAAATACCCTAACTGATATTAGTAATGGCAATGAGATTGATGCAATATATAGTGACTTCAGTAAAGCGTTTGATAAAGTGGATCATAGCATATTACTTCATAAGCTTTCTACAATATTTAACATTCATGGATCTCTCTGGAGTTGGTTGAAAACATATTTAGTAAATCGCAGAGCTAAAGTGGTTGTGAATAGGTACTCATCTAACATTTTTATGCCTTCGTCTGGTGTTCCTCAGGGATCCCATCTCGGCCCGATATTGTTTACAATATTTATAGACGATATAAAGTATTGTTTTGTCAATTCATGCTTCCAAATGTATGCCGATGACTTAAAACTTTTCAGAATAGTTAAATCTAAATCGGATCAGGCCCTTCTACAAGAGGATATTGATAGACTTTGCAACTGGTGTGACAATAATGCCATGGAATTAAACATCAATAAATGCAATCACATTAAGTTTTCACGAAAACGACAAAAGTTCGGTACTGCTTATACCATGAAAGGCAAGACTTTAAAGATCGTCAGTGAGGTGAAGGATTTGGGTATTACGATTGACTTTGAAATGCGGTTTCTTAAACATATAGACAACACGATCAACAAATGTAATAAAATGGTAGCTTTCATAAATCGTAATACTCGACAATTTAAATGCATAAAAGCTCTGAAAACGTTGTATTGCGCCTTAGTACGCAGTAATATAGAATACTGTTCTATAGTGTGGTACCCTATGTATCAAAACAATATCCAACGCATTGAAAGCATACAAAAAAAGTTTGTAAGGAGGCTATCTATGGTATCCGGTATTCGGCGTACGGTCAAAGATTATAATGAGAGGCTTAATTATTTTAATATGAAACCATTATATTGGAGGAGAGACTATTTGGGTTTATTGTTTTTACATAAGATATGTAATCATGGTGTTGACTGTACGCCATTAATATCAAAAATAAATATTAACATACCCAGACCATCTGCTAGGTTAGTAAACTATAAGCCGTTTGTTATCAAAACTAGTCGCAACAAATATGGGAGCAACACACCTCTATCCTATATCCTCGGCAAATGTAATGCTATTTATAATAAAGTAGATATAGACATTTTCTCCGAAAAAATTGTTACATTTAAAAAAACATTATTTAGTCTATTATAGTATAATTTAGGTTAGTATGATATAGTTTTAATTTAATCTTTAATATAGCCTTAATTTTATTGTGTAGTTTATATAACTTAGAAATTAAATTGTAATCTTACATGTATGTACACTTTAGATATAGTCAATGCTGTGCTCACCTTTAATTTAAAAGCATACACATAATATATATTTTTATGAATGTTTTGATGTAAATGTTTAGTATGTATTTTAGTTGGTAAGCCTTATATTAAATAAATAAATAAATAAACCTAAAGTCTACCCCCATCGAATCGGTAAATTTTATTAATGACTATTTTGTGAATACTGGAAAGCAACTAGCTCACAAAATTCAATCTAGTTTAAATTCTAACCACCCAACTCAATCATATAAACAATCTCTCCAAGCAAACTCGTTCGTACTTTACGACACCGATCATACCGAAGTGGATCAAATTCTAATGAGCCTTAACACTGATAGTGCGCCTAGCTGGGACAACATTCCGACTAGATTTCTAAAGTATATTAGAAAGGAAGCTGTTCCTATTATATCTCATCTTGCAAATCTGTGTTTCAGTTTAGGCATTTTTCCAGAACCATTAAAAAAATCAATCATTACGCCGATACACAAGGGCGGGGACAGAGACGATGTCAATAACTACAGACCCATATCAGTTTTTCCATCAATATCTAAAGTAATAGAAAAGCTAATAAATATTAGACTATTAAAATATCTAAATAAATATGACTCACTTTCATCGACTCAATTTGGATTCAGACAGGGTATTTCTACTGAGGATGCAGTAACCGCCCTAACTTCACTAGTAACTGATGAGCTTGATAATGGAAATAAATGTGTTACAGTATTCCTAGACTTAAAAAAAGCATTTGACACCGTCTCTGTCCCAACCCTGGTAAACAAATTGGAAAACATGGGAATTAGAGGAATGCAACTTAATCTCTTAAAAAGTTATCTTACAAAAAGGACACAGAAGATTAGAATAGGAGATTTCACCAGTGAAGACGCAGAGGTATCATACGGCGTACCGCAAGGAAGCGTATTAGGCCCTACACTATTCTTAACGTATATAAATGATCTTTCTAGTTTGAAAATCAAAAATGCAAAAATTTTCTCCTACGCCGATGATACCGCTGTTGTCTTCTCGGGGGAATCCTGGCAAGATGTTGAATATGCTGCTGAGAGGGGCATGGCTAAAATAGCCAAATGGCTAAAAAGTAACCTACTCACATTGAATACTTCCAAAACTAATTTTATATGCTTCAGTATCAGTAGTCGAACACAGCCCTGTGAGAATTTTAAAATTAAAATCCATCAATGTAATGACATAAAAAGTCGAAATTGTGACTGTCCAAATATAGCCAAAGTAAAACAAGTCAAATATTTAGGTGTACTGGTAGATCAAAGATTATCGTGGTACCCCCACCTTGAACACGTTACGTGCAGGGTCAGAAAACTAAGCTGGTTATTCAGTGCACTAAGACATGTTGTACCAAAGAATGTGACTAGTCGCCATAACTCATTTAGAAACGTCCTAAATGAGATATATGTCTCTTTGGTGCAATCTGTCTTGGTGTACTGCATTCCTATTTGGGGCGGGTCTGCAAAAACGAAATTCATTGAGGTGGAGCGAGCTCAACGCGCTCTTATAAAGACAATGTATTTTAAAAAACGAAGATACCCTACAGAAAGTCTCTATCAGATTAGTGATCTACTCTCGGTAAGAAAATTATATATTATACGATGCATATTAAACACATAAGACCCTACCTTATGATGCATCCACACACACACACACTCACACCCAAACACACACACACACACACACACACACACATACACACACACACACACCACACACACACACACACATACACACAAACGCTTAGGCAAAAACTTAATACATACTTAAATGTAACAAGTAGTTGTCCACTTAAAATTATTTATTTTTGTTTTCTTTCTTTGTATATCTAGTACATATTTCTTGTGTTCTTTTTATTATAACGATTTTTTGATATGGAAGAGTGGAGTCTACTAATACAAGCATTATTTGCTTAAAATTAGGCTCCAATCACAAACTGATTGTAAACCACCAATTGAAGAAATAAATAATAATTATTATAATTATTATTATAATTATTATTGCAGTACAAAGTGATGAGAACCGTATCGCATACATTGATTTTACGATGTTTTTTTTTTAATCGACAGTACGCGCTTAAGCTACATAAGCTTAAGCGTGTACTGTTGATTATAACTTAACTAGTAGACTACTCAGAAAGTATAACTAGATTTTGCCCGCGGCTTCGCTCACGTAAATCTAGATTTTGTCAATAAATTTATTTTCTAGGAAATAGTCTTTTTCCCTGGATAAAGGACACCATAATTATGTTCTTTTATTCCTGACAAAGTGTATGCTAAATTTCTTGAAGATCAGTCGAGCGCTTAAGGCGTGAAAGCATAACAAACACAGTCACATTCGCATTTAAAATATTAGTTGGGTTCATTCAGTTGAAAAATTTAACTATAATTTTAGGTTCTACGTAGTGGAAAGCGAGCCATATGTATAATATAATTTCCATGGGCTCATTTCCAAACTCCGAGCTGCTACTGATAATTTCTTGATAGAAAGCCCTATCACTATTTGCTCAATCCAAAAATCAAACCCAAGGCTTCATGCCCAGCAATCGCCTTCTTAACTGGTATACCACCGAGGCAGACCTCTAGTAGTATCAGAAAAGTTACCAAATAAAACATATACTATTTACTGTATTATTATCAAAAATCTAAACTTATTCTTGGGCCACATTACACTATACTTATACATGACTACACTTTTCAATTACAGCCATCATTATGCGAATCGGACGTTTTGCGAATAGGACAATATGCGAATCGGACCTTTTTTTTTCACCGGACGTTTGCGAATCGGACTTTCTGCGCCTGAACCGTAAAAGCATTTCGTTTTCTCCTTTCTTTATACAGTAAAAGCCACGGTTTCTCTGATAGTTAATCGACGGCAAACTAATTGTATTTTCTCGAGAAAATCCGATTCAATCACATTAGCTTCAAGCATAAGCGGCGTACCCACCTTCGCAATTTTGTCCTTGCCTTCGATTACTTCCGGCCCGAAAACAATTGGCGAAAGGTAAGGCAGATACACATTCCAATACCACCTTCCTATTCCTTAGGAAAAATGAGGCAAATGAATTACTTCAATCATAATTTCGCTGGCAATGTAAAAGAAGAATTATTTGAATCGATGGAAACAGAAACATTTCCTTATTTCCGGATGTATTTAATACGTCGGGTTTATGCTCAAGAAAAATTGGATCATTGAGTGCGTGAGAAGGATATTTTATTTTATTTTATTATTTAATAATAATAATAATTTATTAGCATAAAGGTATTTTACAATAGTTCACATTATACAGTTTCATACATTACAGGTTTTTATAAATAGTTATGATTAGCAATTACCATTTATAGGAAAACTTACAGCTAACACAGTATAATAGAAAATCTTGCAACATAAATAAGGCAAATTACAAGTTCTCACTTATAACCGAATTAAATAATTAAAAACTAACCAACATGCAACACAAATAATTTAAATTAACTATTAGGTATGTTCAACCGTGATTACTGCCAAAAAACTGTTTACAACACATTTGTTTTAATTTGGATGCAGTAGTAATAAACAGGTCGTCATCAGCATTCTGGCATGTCAAGTTGTACATTCGGCTCGCCCTAACTAAGTATGAGTTCTGTCTATAATTTGTATTTACCACAGGAATATGTACGAGATGCGATCTGCGTAAAAACGCAGATGGAACGCGCAGACCAACCATGCTTACAAATTCTGTTACATCAATACATCCATTCATAATATTTAACAAAAATGATAAATCAGCTATTCTGCGCCGCTCGTTAAGAGGTAGTAAGTGAAACTTTCTACAGCGACTTAAATAATTCGGTAGGTAGGTAGCAGTTTGAATGATATTGTATGTATCTTGCGAAGTTTCTCTGTACGCTCTCAAGTCGATTTACGTACACATCGTAATGAAGATTCCACATTTGTTATCAATATTCAGACGTTCATAGCGAATATTTGGTAATCTTTCGGATAAGAATGTTTTCGTGCACAGTCTGTAGATCCTATATTGCACGTGGTAATTTGCTAAACCATATTTTTTTTAATGGTACTCCACACTCTGTGTGTAATATTCAAACCTCTGGGACCTTAAAATATGCAATGAACACAAAGAAATCTTCCTGATCTTCAAAGAGTTGTTACGAATGTAACAACTCTTTGAAGATCACCCGAATTGTGTCCCATGTGGGGATCTAACCCATCGCACCCGGTACACTGGTCGTCTCGAAGTGACTACGAAATCCTTGCAATCGTACGTTAAATATATTTAATATCATGCATAAGAATGACGATAGTAGAATCTTTAATCAAAACGATAATCGGGCAGAGAGCAATTCACCACGCACTCTTAGATTGCCCATCCCAACTGTTGCAATAGAAAAAAGTTGTCAATGCCAAACTCCTCTGATAGCAACGTCTTGGGATCCGTGCATAATCTTACTTGCAGTATTCAGCTTCGAACAGAAAATAGACTTGGTCCCGTGTTTTGCCTCTACGTGAGGCATTATAGTTTTAGCGAATGAGCAATAAACTCTCGTACGCCACATGTACCTACTCATTGCTTTTCTATGCCCTCCCTACCCTCATTACCACTTGAATTATATTACGTGTTACTTCGTGGCTACGCAAATAAATTAGGCAATAGACAATGTAACATGTTTATAGAAATACTTAAAATGTTACACAGTTTTTTTTCACCATTGCAACGACATCGCTTATAACTGTTTAGCATGGTAGAAATCAAAATACTGAACGTACGTAACTTACTAACGTCCGACCAGTACGGCCATCGCATTTTTATATGTCGATTATTACGTGATCAATATAATAACATAAATGAAATGATACATCATTGTCATTTCCGCTTAAAAATAAACGTACCACACCTATATCCACAATAATTTAGTAAGGTATGTATATTAAATAATTATCATAAGATTAACAATATAGTAATAAATTACTAATAATCAGTTAGTGCGATAAAGTGGCGGCAGTTGAGGTGCTAGTACGAATGCAAAGGAGGCGGTAATACTTGCGTACCTTGCTTGGTTCACCAATGTATAATGCAATCAACTATCGAATTCATTTTTAGCTGGAGTATTATAACAAAACAAATGTTAAATCGTGACAAACTGGTTTTATTTTGTTTATACTAATTTTGCAGAGATATGATTGGATATAGAATTAAATTCGTATTTTCGATCGGTTTTACCGAGTAATCGGTTTGAATTGCGCTTACGTCGTCTATAATACAGCTCTAAATACCGTGTATCGAAATACTCGAATTCAAATTAACATATACACAACATTGCGAGTATATTAACAAATTAAACAGTTTAAAATCACTGTGAACAGTATGAAAACAAATTGCTTTAAAATCATTTTGTACGAGATGGTAACGAATTCATTTAATGTAATCCGATTCTGAATACATTGTTCGCAGGAATCTTAACTCGCTTTCATACAGTATCTGTATTGAAGGTTCCGTGATTTCCCTCAGGACTATCTTATAAGATAAGACGTCAAACTAAAATGGATAACAATGAACCGATAAATTATTGTTCATTTCTATATTGTCTTACTTTAATCTATCCCCTTTAGTATAATATATAATATAACGAAATGTTATCTGGGATTCGTTCACATTTATTAAGAAACTAAATAATAAATATGACAAATGTTATGTCTGCTTAGTTACATTATCGTAGCTGCACGAGACAGCAGTACAATCGGCTCTAGTAGCCTCCTAGGCTACATCCTACAAGAGGATGTAAGCCTTCTCTACGCTATTATACGCAGGCAACGTTAATCAAAATCAATAAAGCAGTACAGCTACTAAAACATAACTAAACAGACTATGTATAGCTATTATAGTCATTTTTACTTACGTGTCCTTGTACGATAGTTAGAAAAAAAAACAACACACCAAATGTGTTTATGATACGTTTATTGAATGACTCAGTTAGAACACGTTTGCAAAAGGCTGAGTGATCCAATAAATAATAATAATAATAAATAAATATTTTCGGCTAAACAAAGAGTACAATAGTGGACTTAAAATCAAAAACAAGTTAAATCTTAATATCTAACAATAATTTAATGCCTTAATAAATTAGTTTATAACCAAAATAATAATTATAGTAATCTGTTATGGCAAAAAAGGATAATTTAATATCTTGAAATTATTATAAGCTACTCGCCTGAACTAGGTTAGACCTGTGTTTCAATGAAATTGTCTTAGAATTCTGGAATTACTAATGACTATTGTTTGCCATTTTACATTTTTAGCTTTTATCAAGCATTTAACGCAAGCAGAAAAGCGATATTATTGCCGACTTCCATAATGATAAGCAAGACCGTAAGTTACCGTTTCCCTAACTTTTATTAAAATAAAAAAAAATATTTCATCCATCTTTTTGAAAGCTATCTTAAGTTAGTCTGCTCAGCGGTTTAATCGTAAAAACGTACATAGTTAAGTACTTCCAAATCTATACATCTATACAAATAAATAAAATTGAAGTGTCTGTTTGTAGTGTCAAAATAACAGCTTTTTATCTAATGCATATGAAAGTATATAAGGTACCTATACGAAAACATATATTTTTTTAATTTTTGTCTCTCTGTCTGTTTGTTCCGGCTAATCTCCGAAACGGCTGAACCGATTTTGACGGGACTTTCACTGGCAGATAGCTGATGTTATAAGGAGTAACTTAGGTTACTTTTATTTTAGAAAAAAAATAGTGTTCCACGTAGTCAAACACTTTTTAGTTAAAATCTACGCGGACGAAGTCGCAGGTAACAGCTAGTTAATAATATTAAAATGGTTTTGTTACACTAATAAATCTATAGTTACGTAGTCGCTTCGCTTCTACGAATAAAATGGTACGGGAGTGCTTTTTGTATTTAATAAAGTTGTGGTTGTAGTGTAATTACATTCGTTTTGTTACTGGACTCCAGTAAAAGCGCTGTTGATAAATATATACTTCGATGTCATTTAATGATACATTCATATCATTAATTAGTACATTCGTGTAATTAATTAACAATTACCAACAGCCAAACCAAGTAAAAAATAGTAAAAGCGTTATTAAAATAAAATATTTTACCGCGACGTGCAACAAACGTAGCAGGAATGAAATTTGAGCACCGAAACAAAGATCAAAAGTCAGCCAAAATAAAATGAACGAACAGTGTTCGGTTGGCTTTTCAGTCTGTATCGCATGTTTAAATTATACCACGTATCAATATTTATGGGAACTAGACTATACAAATATTTGGTCCATTCTTGTACTGTCTAACGCTCACGATCGAAGAGTGGTATATTGTATCAAAGATGCATCAGGTTTAAATGTGTAATGTTCCTGCAAATATGTTACAAAAGTAGTGCAAGCTATTCACCGATTGTTTTACTCTGATTGTAGAAGAAAGAAGAAGATATTGCTTCCAGATGAAGTGAAGGAAATAAATAACATTGTAGAGAGACCCGACGAAGATGTGGGAGTGTAAGCTTATTTTATAGACATGGCGTAGTGGTTAGTGTAACCGACTGCCATGCCTGAGGTCGCGGGTTCGATTTCCGCACAAGTCAAACATATGTGTGCATGAACATTGATGTTTGTCTTGGTCTGGGTATTTCTATGTATAATATGTATGTATTTACAAAAAAAAGTATATATGTAATTATGTATGTTTATCCGTTGTCTAATACCCATAATACAAGCTCTGCTTAATTTGGGCTAGATGGTGTTGTGTGTATATGGTAGAATATTGTTATTATTATTAAATAAAGATAGATGGATCTTAGTCAACGGGTTTTATATTTCAATTAATAAATCAGATAAAAGGGAAAGTAGTTCACTTGCCCTTCTATCATATCTACTGAGAAACTATCTTATAAAATATCTATGGAGAATTTTTAACAGACGGATTTACAAATTTGGGTCATAAAATGAAAAGAAGCAAACAAAGACTTACCAAAGACAAAGTTGTAGAAAATAATCTGTACCATATGCAATAAGCTTATATGATTCTATTTTTGAATTTTTGTAACCTCGATTACTATTTAAGTTTGGTTTACCGATAATTGTAAACTTTTAAATTGTCTGAGCAAATATCCCTATTGTCATATTTAGGACAGGTTGATTTGGCAGCCAGGGACAAAATTAGATTTCTTATATTTCATTTTATCTGTTCTTAGTGTAACAAGACATTAATTTTAAAATTTGGACAGGAAATTCTAATTTTTCTGTACATGAGAAGTAATGGGTTAATATTGTATCAGTAATATTGTCTTTGCAACTAATTACTTTTTTTGCCAGGGGTGTAATTGCTTGTACCTACAAACAATGGCGCCCCTGGCCACTTATATAGCTATAAGGCAACTTCCAGTAACAATTCTTATAACAATTCTCTAGTATGGCATTAGAAATTTAATAGAGTCTAGACGGAAAAAGAATCACCCCTCTTTTATTTTTTTATACCATAATACTTCTGAATTAAAGGCTAAGCCGTGTGGATCGCGGGAGACTTTACTAACATACAATTAACGGATATGAAGTACACCCAGACAAAATATTTTTGAATCACAAAGATAATTATTCTGTGATGGATTCGAACACATACCGGTGAGGAGCCAGCAGCGACTATACAGCCGCTTGCACACTTCGTCATCAATGCATGTCCATTATAACCAACACTACCGGTGAAATGTAAAAATAATGATTATACTATCCAGGCGAAGTAATATAATGAGTGACGAAATAAAACACGTAAAGTGCTCGATTTTATAATTAAATACATAACTATATTCTTAGCGTATTACGCTATACAGAAAAATACATTTCCTACTAATCCAAGAACAAGAAATTGTGGATAGGACGTCAAGATTTTCTAGCTGTCTTTTCTTTCTTGCCTCGTAAAAGAAAACCGACGGAAAATATTACTACGCTCTTAATCTAAAGAGGCTGACATAAAAATACTCGCTTATCAAGCTATACAGGCTTCTAGGTAATAAGTTAGATCTTTTAAGTTGACTGTGAAAAATTCACTTAAGTATTTAAGTAATGGTACATCGCTTTATAACTGGAATATTAGTAAAATGCTTAACATGCGAGCAATGGGAGGTGATAACCTAATCCACCGTTTGTCTTCAAAGAGGCCTGTAATGATATCCTAAGCAAGATTTAAGAACTCTGCGTGTGTTTAAATTACAGTCCTTTATCTTATCTATACGATGTATTCATGCGATAGCATTTTTTATACTACGATGTTTGCTAACAATTTTACGAACTGACTGATGGTAGTCGGTTACTGAAGCCTTAGGAGTTAGGACGCTTGCAACCAAGACCAGGAGCATCACATGCGCGTTGCCGAACCTATAAATATTTATTTTCCACCATCTTGAACAAATGTAACTATGACACTTGAGGCATTTTTATGATTTGAGCCGCGCAATATGTATTGGTTACACAATAACTATATCATCAATATATCTGTTAACGAGTTACCTGTGATATACTATCAATTAAAGTAACTTTAACCAGAACTTTAACATCAGCACAAATATACATATGCGATTGGGACTTTATCATCGATATCCATTCCAATAACCAATCAGTATAGTTTACTTTGTAAATTATCCTTTTTTTAAGTATTACTAATATTTTTGTAATCCCTCCACGTAAGTTAATTGCATGTGTTAGAAATGTCATCGCTTTGGTAGTAGGTATAATCGATGGGACACATACATCTTTGCAATCAGAATTCTGATACCTTAATCGTTAAGCTACCGCCGCGACGCATACTAACAGAAATACTTGTAGTACACAGCACAAATAACTACTATGGTTTAAACTCAGCGGAAACGTACAACTTGTTTTTCCAGTATTGTTGTTTACCTACAACCAAATAAAAAAGAAAGCATACATTCACGTACATTGCACTACAGTCTAGCTAAAGCTTTAACGACTTCCAGAATGTACCACACAACAGCTGATTGCACGAATGGCATACTGGTTTAAGTGATCGCCTCGCCACTGCCACTGCACCGAGTGTTGTGGGTTCGAATCCCAAACAGGACAAAACTGGGTTGTCGGTCCGATAACTACTTGGGCTTTTTTTGTTAGATCTACAAATAATTATTCTGATTCTGGGTGTTCGTTATTTGAATGTTTTAAAGTCCCCCGCGATACAGAAATTATACCTAGTGCAGGAGATGTCTTTTTAAAGAAACAAATAAAAAATAAAATTTGCAACTCTTACACGTTCATTGACAGATTGTATGAATTAGGACATTTTACATAAATGTTCATTTATACTAACATTAATCAATCTGCTTTTGGAAATTTGTGACACATAAAGCGTGGACAGTACATTAATATTTAATACATAGTTTGAATACGCCCTTTGAGCTATTTTGTTTTGTGTGCTACTTAATTGCACACGTAAAAATAAACTAATGGTTGTTTAGCCGTATTAATGTGTGAAATGTTCTGACTTACTGTAAGCCGTTCTCGTACCGGGTGTGAAGTGAAGCACGGTAGGCTTCACATATAACATATATATATATGTTCATTGCACAGACAATATAAACTTTAGTACAGCACAGTACAGAAGAAAGTCACAGTCAGAAGTAGTAGAAAGAAAGTTAGAGTCAGAAGAAAGTCACAGTGACAAGTTCTTCTCACAATTACTTTATTATAAAGCGGGTATTTGTATATGCGCGGGATAAAATTAGCATAAGCGCTTAGCGTAAGTTAACCGACTGTCAAGCCTTGAACCGGCGACGCGTGAAGTCGAGGTAGTAAATTAATATATTTTATTATGTTATAATATGATAGAATATTATGGATTATTACAAATAGATTATTAATATAATATACATATAAATAATGAATAAATATTATAATTGTAATGATAAGGCATAACATATTGTCTTAATGTAAAATAAACTATTAAAAGAAAATTGTACATTTTAATAAAATTACACAAATAAAACAATATCAAATACGCCTTACATGTAAAGTAGCGCAAGATCTTAAAAGTAATTAATAAGTTCTGGTAAACATCTATGATATTTGGGTGGCCCAATACCGGTCTGTGTGGAAAACCTTGGGGGAGGCCTATGTCCAGCAGTGGACGTCTTTTGGCTGACATGATGATGATGATGATGAAACATCTGTATGTTGCAGGCCTAATCTTGTACGTCCGAAACAATAAAGCAAAATTCAATACGTTTCCTAGGCTCGAAACTTGTACCTACATCCTGATTCTAAAGTGTGATTCGCAGCTACAAAGGAATCGAGTTCCATTGTTAATATGTACGTACAGCTCGCCAAAGCCTCACCGTAGAATATTTCGTCTAACTAATTCCTTCTAAAATATTACTCTTGAATATTTCGTATTTCGTAGAAGCCTCATACCAAAGACAAAAGAAAGAAAGAAACAAATCTTTATTGCTATACAGCTGGGCACAATGTGTATAAAGATAAAAGAAATAACAAAAAATAAAAAAGGAATAAAACACACAGTAACATAAAATACTCAATAAACATCCTGACATGCGTTCCACAGCTGCAGCAATCAGGACTCCAGTTCAGCATTTGCCTGGTCTCAAGAACCAGGCACTGGTCTTTCACTGGAGCCTGTTGGAAAAATAAAAAGTGTGTTGGACTGGTAATAATTTTTCAGGTTCAACGAAACACAACAGTGTCTCAAAAACTGTATTCTTAATACATTTAGATGATGCAGATGCAGTTTTTGAGGCATATCGACTCTACAGACTCTTTCTTAAAGCTGCGTCTTCATTCATTCGATCATTCGCACGTAAAAAGTATTTTGCTTAGTCATTTGTGATAGTTAAAAAACTAATACATACCTATTAGTGTTTTTTTTATTAAGGCAAAAATAAAATACACTGATTGTCTAATCCTCCGAGCTTATCCTCTGTAATTAGTAACAGCAAATCATTTTTATATATGCTGTCGTAATCTCTAATTTCTACTACTGTCAGAAAACGAAAGTCTTGTCGCAAGCAAACGTTGACTTGAATCCGAATGCCTTTTTTGTGATGACGTGGATATTTACAGTGTTTATTTTTCTATTTTTAGTCTTATGCGTAATGAAAGTCTAAAAGTTATTACAAACAAATATCAAATATACTATTTTTATTATTTAAATATATCCTAAAATTCTCTCTCCTAATATTATTAGTATGCTGGGCCTGACAGGGTTCACAATAATTGACATAGCATTAAATCTATCATCTATTATATACATTGTAAAAAGCAATAAAGATATGAATTTGAATTTAGTCTCTAGAATATCCACATATTTACTTTATTTTCTACGAGAATTGACCAATCCTTAACAAATAATTAAAACTGTTAAAATTAGAGTTCCGATCTAGTTTATTAAACGTTAAATGTGAACCGCATTGCAATTTATGATATTACTATGTTTTGTTGAATTATTATGTTAGGTTTATTTTAATTTAGGATATTATATTTTGTGATATTTGGCGCTAAGATTAGATCAAAAGCCTATTAAACAGTTTTACTGATAGAATTGGTCCTTAGACTTTAGGTATATGCTAAAATCAGCAGAATTGTTTCTTTGTGCAATACTAGCTTTTGCCCACTGCTTCGCTCGCGTAAAAGTAGCTTAGGTTATGTTAGTAATAGTACTTTTTAAAATAAAATCTAACCTGTGTCACTCAGTGATAGGTAATAAAGCTTTCTAAAGGTAAAATAATTTTTTAAATCGGTTGATTAGTTTTTTAGTTAAATCAATACAATCAAACAAACAAAAAAGCAATTATTTCGGCTTTATAACATTAGTATAGGTTACTATTAATCTCGCAGTTATTGTTAGTTATTAGCTACTAGTATCTAACAACAACGAACTGATGACAGACCCAACAGAATTCAATCCAACTAAGTTACAGTAGGGTCTAGAAAATAGCTTTCGTCAAATAGTTTGGTGATGGAGATGAAACACGATCCGTCTGTCTCAGTTTGTCAGGTCATTGCGGTCGAACAAGGCTTAGTTTAGACTTGGCGGTTGTATGTAGGATGACAAGCATCATGCTTGTCTTCCTATATTAACCCATTCGCTGTCCCGTGATAGACACAATAGAAAATCTATTGTTATGTATCATATGTGATTCATCGGACAGGGAACCTGTTAAAACTTTATTGTCGCTCTAAATGCTTACCAGGTAAGCTCAATTGGTTTCAACCGATATATTTCGTTTAATCGTTTCCAGTACGCCTCGTATATACCTACTTTGGTTTCTGAAAATCTGATTGACAACGTGTCAAAATTAAACTCATGTCAAGTGATTATATTAGGTTTCATTAATTTAATATTAGCAATTGACATGCGTTTGAACAACTGTTAACTTAATTTTGACTTATTCTGCCTTTTAAAAACTGGGTGTTAGACTTGATAATAATATTCGTTATTGTAGCCAACGAGCCAGTATTGGGACCAATAAGTTGACATAAGTTAATGCTTACGGCTGATTGTGAGATCCGGCGTTCCATTCTTAGGTCGCATCAAATGGTACTGGGTTTGTCTGTTAGGGAATTCTTTGTAGCAGTACGGAGTTTGGCGATGCGTCCGGCAGAAGAGGGCTAGTATTGCTGTCAATCACGTGAGACCAGAAAACATAGCGAGATTAATATGAGCGTAATACCTATACATCCATAATGGCAATACACCTTTCTGCCTACACTTTAAAAAAGTAAAGTTAATTCGATTTCTTTACTTTACTACCACATTCAAGTTATATATATTCAGTAAATCTCTTTTGTAAGTAAATTTTCGATCCCATTCCCTGAAATTGTAGATTAAAGTCACACGGCATCTTGGCGTCCCATTACACATACGTCGGTCACAGAAACGTTAAAGGCCTAAAGGTTGTGACGTCACTGAAGAAACTCTATCGAAATTCACGTAATTGACTCCGAATATTAAATATACCTTCAGTTTTGGGTTGAAAGCCAGTAAAATTAGTTTTGAAGTTTAATTAAATACTATCAGCAGTGTATTTAGTTATAGAATAAATTACGTTTGTTTGAGTCACGCAATTTATTACAAATTGATTTGAGGAGAGTTTAATCTAAGCAATTATTATTTAGCTTAAAAGAAACAGAGTATGATTTATTTATAGAAACGTCTTTCACGTTAGTGATATATTTTGATAGCATGACAGAATTTGCGAACATCGATAAAGATGTACCTTTGTAAATCACACCACACGTCTTAATCTAGGAACAAATATTATTTAATATTTAGTGTGTGGAAAGTTCAGACTTACAGTAAGCCTGGCTCGTAGCGGGTGTAAAGTGAAATACGGCAGGCAGGCTTCACATAAAAAAAAATCAACGGGTTGCACTCCGGGAGTGCCGGCAGAAGTGGAAACTTGAATATTAACGGTGTGCATTTTTGATATTTTGGAATGGTTAGGGAAAAATTTTGCACGAATTGCTTTAATTATCAGTATAAAAGTACTATCATTTATGTGGTAAAATACAATATTCATTTATTGCGCTATCGTACACAAACATGACAATTCTCCCTCCGTTTCGATCAGGTCACGTGTCCTGACGCGAGTTTAACATTTTTTCCCCATCACAAAAAAAGTGTACAACGCCGCTAAAGAAGTTTTCACTTCAAAAGTTTATTGCACAGACACGAGAATGTTTACTATAACACAGCACAGACAAAAGTTACAGTCAGGAGGAATACAATAGAACATAAAAACACATAATAGAACAATAATTATAACCGTAAGTTCTTATAACGATAACAATAATTATGAAGCGAGGGTATTCGTAACTATGTGTGCGGGTAAAATACGTCGCGCTTGAAGTAAGTCAGTAGTCAGTTAGACTGCCGAGCCTTGCGCCGGCGATACGTGAGGTGCCGGATCGCAGCGGGATATGTCGGTAATAACAAAATAAGTTCTTCGTCAAACAAATATTTAATTTACATCTTAACTAATAATAAAAATGGGAATGTGAAGTTTGTTTGTTTTTATGCTTTCACGCTGTAACTACTTACCGATCATCATGATATTTCACATAAACGTACATATCTATACCTATATAAGTATAATAATATAAATCTCGTGTCACGGTGCTTGTGGTCGCACACCTCCGAAACCGCCCGACCGATTTTTATGAATTTTGTTATGTAAATTTGCTAGGTATAAGAATAGGCCGTAAAGTATATTTCATACCGCTAGGTGATTAAGGAGTCAGCCTAAACTGCATTCACGCGAGCGAAGCCACGGGCTAAAGCTAGTATACATAAAACATTACGTTACGAGTCATGGGAGCTGATCAGTAATTATAAAAGCGGTTGAAACTGCAGAACTATATGCAATTTCAACCGCTTTTAAATACGGCGTGAAAAAGCATCTTCTCAGGCCGTCAAAGTAGAGACCTCAACATCGCCTCGGCTACTGTGGGGGCGATGTGGAGGCCACTGCTCTTAGACCACACGACTGCTTACCATCAGGTGGAGTGTGGTCATTTTGACGAGCAAAACAAAAAACAAAAAAAAAATTACGAACTTTAACAATCTAAACATAAAAAGGCATGTTGTAGCAATATGTTTAAAGGCATTACAACTGACAAAGTGTTCACATTATTTTATTTATTAGTGCGGTCGATTACATTAGCCGCGCTCATCTATTTCGTATGGCTGAATAGTCAATTAAATACGTGGCTTATAGGTACTAGGTTGCACTGCAATAATGTATCACTGTCAATATATGGATATGTTTTAATTTAGAAAACTTTTTTTGAAGTGAAAACTTCTTTAGCGGCGTTGTGCACTTTTTTTGTGATGGGTAAAAAATGGTAAACTCGTGTCAGGACACGTGACCTGATCGAAAATTCGTAAGACGGAGGGAGAATTGTCAAACTCGCGTCAGGACATGTGACCTGATCGAAAATTCGTAAGACGGAGGGAGAATTTTCATGTTTGTGTACGATAGCGCAATAAATGAATATTGTATTTTATCACATATATAATAGTACTTTTATACTGATAATTAAAGCAATTCGTGCAAAATGATTCCCTAACTATTCCAAAATATCAAAAATTCACAACGTTAATATTCAAGTTTTCACTTCTGCCGGCACTCCCGGAGTGCAACCCGTTGATTTTTTTTATACAACTAAGTTGGCAAACAAGCATACGGCCCACCTGATGGTAAGTGGACACCGTAGCCTATGGACGCCTGCAACACTAGAGGCATCACTAGCGCGTTGCCGACCCTTTAGGAAAGGTAGTGGGAAGGAGAAGGAGCGGTAAAGGGTATGGTGGTGATTGGGCCTCCGGTACTCTCACTCACCGGACGAAACACAACACTAGGAATACTGCTATTTCACGTCGATTTTCTGTGAGAGGGTAGTCCTTCCCCGGTCGAGCCGGCCCATTCATGCTGAAATCAGCGAGGCTCTACTACTCTATAAGTGACAATTGCCTTTTCTCTTGACTGGGTTGTACAGATTACTCTGCTCAACAGCTTAGCTGATATCTATACCAATTAGCGTTCAAAAGTTTTACAAAACAATATAAGAACATGCGAACCTCTTGCGTTATCAGCACTGGTGTAGATTATTGTTTAAATTATACAATATTCGGATTTCATCACAGTTTAATTTTGAATATATTACTTTTAAATTAATAATTTCCATCTTTTTCTGACTTTTTGACGGCTTTTCAGCAGCTGTGATTATGAGGAGACTTATGGAGATGCGACAACACAAGCTATATTCGACTATCTCGATTGTACTAAAATTTATCTTTGAACATTTTATGAATTCAATGATTTCTACAAACTAACTTTTCTAACGGATTTGCATGAAACTTGGGCACACATACATATTGTGTTTATTTCTGAGTTTGCCCATGGTTGACACATAAATTTCAACTTATGTGTACACCCGTACGCCATGCCTTTCTCATTTCGTAAAAATAAATAAGCCTTATAAAATAAATGTATAACAATACCGAACAAAAAAGAACGAGGTAACGAAAGGTATACAACTATACACATTAAAATAAGTAAGTTATACTAACTATAAAAATTTATATAATGAATTTCGATAATATATTAATTCCAATTTCTTAGGTTTTACATTATTCATGACCATTATGTTGAAGTACCTATTAAATCATTATATAACTAAATAGATAGGCATTTTGTTATAGACTAATCTGTCGGAACACGCAGCAGGGGTAGGCCTCCCACAAGGTGGACCGACGACCTGATAAAGGTCGCGGGAAGCGGTTTGATGCGGGTGGCCCAAGACCGGTCTGTGTGGAAAACCTTGGGGCAGGCCTATGTCCAGTAGTGGATGTCTTTTGGCTGACATGATGATGATGATGATGAATCTGTCAATTGTTGGAGTGCTAGATATAATCGAAAACCAATTGTTTAGCCGCCTGCCACTGCAGCTCAAAGAGTAAAATAATAAGCAAGCTATTTTTAATAAATCAGCGAGCCTATGTAAGAGACCGTTGGACTGCCATACAGAGGTCTCGAGTTCGAGCCCAAGGCTCTTTAAATCTTCAAAGTGAGTATTAAGGGTAAAGAAACGTCGTGAGTAAACCTGCCAGTCTGAGAATTCTCCATAATGTTCTCGAAGATATGTGAAATCTTCCAACGCGCACTGGGCCAACGTGGTGAACTATGACTTAATCTATCTCATACTGAAAAGAGGCCCGTGCCTAGCAGTGGAACAGTTTGTAATTATACCGAATGAATATTATTATTTACTTATTATGTACAAACATATTTTAATAAATCATTTTGGAATGAGCCTTGTTTTGAGGGATGTGCTTAACTAGTCCAGCAACACATTTCTCATAATTATTTGTCCGAGTCCTCTTCTAAATATTTACCTTTACCAGTCTTTATATTATGCAGACATCGATAATATATTAAAGCAAACGACAAAATGTCGGACCAAACCTTAAGTAATGTACTAGTAAACTATTAGTTAATGGAGCCTTTGATAACTTGTTTCTTTTCTGTGATAAACTCACATAAAAGACGAAAGGACCCAATAAGTCTTTGGTCTGTAAAATTAATACTATCTTCTTTGTGACACAGATAGTTTTTTAGTGTTATTTGAGTTAGTTTTAGATAACGTAGTAATAGTGGATCGAGTATTGACTTAGATACTGAGTCGTTGGTCTCGAGGGATGGGTTCGCATCTTGAGGCAGGACCTCAAGATGCGAACCCATCCCATTCAATTTTTTTGGTTCATTAAAGTGATATTCAGCTTTTCAATAATTGTCCACATGGAATTTGATTAAATCACACATCTCCTTTCCACCCATTTAGGGGTAGTTTAATGAAGAATAATTTTATAATGACACCATGAAGTAAGGAATCTTTGTGCAACATTCCAAGTTCTTAGGATTGTCCATTGATATCGCGCAATTCGATTCCCGCACAAGTCAAACATTTTGTGCGCATGAACATGGATGTTTGTCTTGGTCTGGGTGTTTCTATGTATAATATGTATGCATTTACAAAAAAAAAGGTATATATGTATGTTTATCCATTGTCTAGTACCCATATTACAAGCTCTGCTTAGTTTGGACTAGATGGTGTTGTGTGTATGTGGTAGAATATTATTATTATTATTATTATATATCAGTTATATAGCCAGTCAATGAATCAGTCAGTCAATCAGTCAGTCAGTCAATCAGTCAGTCAGTCAATCAGTCAGTCAGTCAATCAGTCACCTTATAAGGAATAATATACAAGAAAATACAGTAACCAAAAACCTTATAGAATATTGATACTAAATAACGTTATACAATGAAAAAAGCAAAAAAAAAACGAGAAAAATATCAGCATCCGTTTAGTAGGTGACGTAACTCGATAAAAATATCATGTGTTCGCGATACCAAACTCCCCTTAAATACGTAAAGCCGATCTCCGGAGTAGATTGTTAAACATTTTTACAGGCTTGTTAACAAAAAAATGTCGGTTCGCCTCTTTTTTCTTTTTCGCGTACTATGAAATTTACATGTCAACGCAATTTGCGATCGCAAAATGGTTGAAGCAATTTTTATAGCCAGCCATGTGAAGATCGCGTTTATGTTTTTAAGAAATACTTTGTGTGGTACCTACTCTAATTGCATTACTGCTTTTCGTTTTATAATGCTGTCATTTCAATGAGTACGTGTTAAGAGCTTTCATGTGTGAAACATAAATGGAATTGAGAACATTCATTAAAATATGCATACCTATAAAGTCTCAAGCCCATAAAGCCGAAAAGGTAGAAAGGGTGTATTACACTTACGATTTGACAGGAGCTTTAGGTCACATGTATCCCCATACACGTGACCTAAAGCTCCTGTCAAATCTGTGCCCGATTGACGGCAATAGGCGGGGGCCTAGTTAGATAGTTTTAGACACCAAGCTGCTATTGAGATTTTGTTGACAGAAAATTACAATAATATTATGCCCAACTCTTGAATCAAACCCAAGCATAGTACACAGAAGATAAGATCAGCGACAGCCTAGTCGACGACAGTTAGACTGCCACGCAAAGTGCTCGAGTTCGATCCCATATAAAAATAAAAAATGTTTATTTCATTTTCTACAACAAATAAGATATTGTATTTGACGGCGCGGGAGTGCGCCGTCAACACAAATGTAGCTGTCAAATTTGTCAACTTCAAGAGTGACTTGATTGTCAACGTCACTCTAGCGAAGCGTCGTGTCTATGGTAGCGGGGCGGCCATCTTAACTTGACACATTCGTAAGGAAGGCCGCCCGCGCACCGTACCTGCGCCGAATCGCTTTTAATCAGAGCTTCGTTAGTGAAATTATTATAAGTGAAAGTGAATTCTAAGACTAATTATTTCGAACTACGTGTTTGAGACAGTATTTTAGCTTGATCGTGTACCTAATTTGTATTACTTGTACAAATTGCTTGTGTCTGGCAATTACAACTGCTTTGTGATAAAAGAAGACTTTTTATTCGGCTCTGATTCCTAAAGATGCCTACAGTATCCACGATGAGTTCTGATGAAGGCCCTCCTGCGCTTATATATTCATAGTTTCCTTTTAAGGTAAATTATGCTTGTGCTGGGATACTCCACTCTTCCGAAATATTATTATTATTAAATAATAATAATTATTTAGTATAAAATGATTAAGTATAAATGATTCATGATTTTGTTACATGCGAGACATTTTTATTTTACATAATTTGCATGCTAAGCAGCATGATAAGTAGAAATGAAGTAGTTCATATAAACAAAAATACAAACATAAAAACGTAAAAAAATAAAAACAATAAACATGCACATCTGACTTTTCAAAATGATGTGCATGTTATTTGCGGTCGTTATAGTGAAATGTAGACAAATAACGTCCGTGAAAAAACTATTTGGGAGACCAGCATGTCTGAGAGTTCGCCATAATATTCTCAAATTTATGGCAAGTCTGCCATCCCACTCGGGGCCAGCGTGGTTGACTATCTATGGCTTCTCTTTCTAAAAAGAGGCCAATGCCTAGTATTAGGGCAGCTTATAAACAGGTTTTATGTTACTATAATTATTATCGGTTATTTTGCCTTCGTTAAGAAATTAATAAAAATGTTATGCTATTCTTTCAGAAAATATAAGGCAGGTATAACAAGAATAAAATTCTAAGTAACCTACAAGGTACTTTATATTGTAAGCATATTTTCTAGAAAATCTGCGTGGTATGACGTCCGCGAGTCAAATATCTAAGTTGCTTCAGAGATACAATGCAGTCGTAGAGTGACACACAGAAGCTACTTATTTTGTACCAGATAGTGATAATATAGAAATATTGAGAGAAGTCTATTACATTTTGACAGTTACACAGATTATTTGAATTAGAATTAATTACTGTTTCGCGGGGAAACTTACAATCTTTAAGCAACGTACTCAGAGAGGGAGAGAGAGAATATTTGTGGACCACACAATTTCGTTCCGAGGCGAATCCTTACACCATCCGGGAAATATTACCGGGTATAGTAACACTTAACCCGGGTATTAAATCAGCGACTGTATGCTTAAGCGCAAACTAATGCTATGGGACTATTGAGGAAGTTGTATTACTACTTGTAATAGAAGCTAAGACATATATTCTTAAATGTCTCAGCTTCTATCACAAGTAAATCTATAGTGGAGCGAGTGTAACCAAAGGGCACAACTATGTCATGACAGCTGTGTCTTTTGGTTTCACCCGCACCACTCCTGAGGGTTAACTTAATGTAAGATAGCCAATAACTTTCCTTAATAAATCTAAACTAATATAAAAAAATCTGAAGAGGCTTTTCTTGTTTTTATTTGAACGCGCTAATCTCTTGTACTTGCAGTCGTATTAGATAGTACCATAACCTAACCTACTTCTACACGAGTGAGGCCGCGGACAAAAGCTAGTTGTTCATAAAGAGACATACAAACATTGATAATCCTAATCCTAACTTAATATTATAAATAAATGAGTTTGTTTGTTTGTTTGTTACCTTTTCACGCCTAAACCACTGAACCGATTATCCTGAAATTTTGTATATAGGTTGCTGACAACCTATATACAAAATTTCAGGATAATCGGTTAAATCGGATAATCGGATGAAAGGTAATCTATGTCCGTCTTTGTACACTCAGGTGAGACTACCTTTCATCCCGTAAAAAATTACTTTTTCCGAGGAAAACAACAAAAACGTTCTTAAGATAATAGATGGCGCCACGTTTCTTTCGAATCATGATTGAATTATATTATTACAAGCAGAGTACAACCCGAATTAATTGTCAAATTCTAAATTAACGCGAGCGATGGCGCGGGCAAAAGCTAGTAATTATATAAGTCTGAGTCAGAAGACAGGTTCACTTGCATTGGTTATGTGTATTTTTGAATAAGAATGCTATATAACATCACATTACGAGCTAAGGGAGCGGAGAAGTAATTATAAACGTGGTATAAAAACAAAACCATCTATCGAAATCAATGGGGTAGTAGGTAGAATTATTATGTATAAACAAACCACAATCTTTTAACTTTATAACATTAGTATAAATATACACCCAACAATTTCTTGCACACGTCAATTTCATATTTCACAATTTCTGCACCACTTCCGAAGAATTTTATTTTTAGAATCAAAAAGTATTGTAACCACCTTTTTTTCATAAAATGTAGCTGCGAATACAATCAGCCTCCAAACCAATGTAGTTAGTATGTGGTCGTTTTTCTAGTTTCGTCTGAAATCGTATTTCTAGCCAGTACCAAGTTTTTTTTTATTGTATATGAGGCAAACGAGCAGGCGGATCGCCTGATGGTAAGCGATTACCACCGCCCATGGACACTCGCAACATCTGAGGTATCACAAGTGCGTTGCCAGCGTTTACCAAGTACTGATATTTTAATTACCCATTAGGATCATTGTTGGTTGCATTCTCATCTAACCTCACCAATCCTAACTTAATAATATTATATGTGCAAATGTAAATTTGTATGTTTCTTACGCTTTTACGCCTTAACCACTTGACCAACCTTCATGAAGTATCGCATACATTTTATCAGAGGTACAGAAAAAGACATTGAGTATCTTTCATCCAAAGTTTTAGGTATATTACAAATCTAGCTGCAGCCTGCATCTTTCTCTTTGTTTAATATCGCTAAGACACTAAACACACGAAATAACACCGCCAGCGCTATATTTGTATTTACAAGCTTTTGTTTACCTTGCTTTGTTAGCTTGTATGTTTTGGTCCAAGCTTGCAATTATTTAAACAGTTTCTGGCAACTAATTGAGCTTAAATTTAACACAGATCTTGTTTGGTACAACGAATTTGGCAAGTAAACAACTTATGATGAGCGACTACTGTGGCTTATGTTAGCTTGCAATTAAAAATGCACATTTTTGCATTCGAATGATACATATTTTTAAAGACATCGCCCGCACTAGCAGTAAATCCTTTAAATTTATATAGTTCGTCATAACTGACTCAATGGTAATGGTTGGTCCCTCGGCATAATATGCACTACAGACATGAACCCACGCACGAACATTCAAGCGTAGCTGCAGGTAATTACCAAGAGTACTAGTATTTTGTAATCCGAATAAATAAAATAAAAAACGGTCATGTGCGAGTTGGACGGGCACCGAGGATTGTGTACCAACTAAGGTTATAAATGCAAAAAATGATGTGTAATGTATCTATAAAACTACGATCTTCGTATTTTTCCTTTACATGTGCTATACAACTTTTATATAACTTCTTACCAAATTTAACGATTTTAGGTCATCAGAAAGTACTCTATAGGTTTTGATTTCTTTGCGAGTGTCAAAATGTGCGGCATAAATTTATATATTTTGATTGCATTGCGTTAGAAGTTTCTTATTTCCTAGCTCGAAGGGATTGCAGATCTGACTATTTAATATTAATTTCATGGTGATCATCTTGACAAAAGACGGACAACAAATTAATGGTTCCTTCATTCCTTTTAAAGTACAGAATCCTAAAAAGTACTTAGTGCCAGAAAATTTGCAGTAAGGCTGTGTGACGATGGTTTGTTAACAGCGTTTTAATTCAAATTATAACATTTCGAATTACGTTTGCCGTTTCCTTATGACCCAAATCTGTCATGGTGTCCGTGATAAGTGCCGCGTTCGCAATCAACCAGAGTGCTATCCTTGCTCCTTCACTGTCTTAATTTCTTCGTTCAACTATCTACGTTGTCAAGGATTTTGATAGCGCATGGTCAGTTCGGTGATGTTTCATCGGACAGTCCTATTTATAGTTGATGTAATACGATAAGTTTTAGTTCCTGTTTCGTTGGCACAGCTGTAGTGAATGCCTGCATGTGGATTCGAGTACCAGGTTATGCAAAATGTTCTTGAGGTTTTCTGTTCGGATATTTTTAGCAGTAGCATTGTGTCGAACAGGGCCCGGTAGACAGCAGTAGTCTTACGCTTTAAAGCTATAGTGGGCGAAATGCTAGCGATAAAGACCTCAGAGTACTTAGTCTTATGCCTATACCGTACTATATATGGCTAATAAACAGTCTCAGGCTAATGTCACCAGCATAAAATTTTGGTTCAGTTTACCTAGACTTATTCTTCAAACCTTTTTATATAGTTTTAAATAATTATATACTATACCCTACTTAAAATACTATGGCACAACTGCCATACTAATAATGCGATAATATAATGACCCACTGGTTATTTTATTACCTTAGCATTTGTGATCAGAAATTTCTTTTGAACTGCATCATACGTAATTCTTTTGCTACCTCACCAGCACCCTGTCCGTGATAATAGGCCTCTGGTTACATGGGGCCTACAACATACGTGGCAAAATGTGTGGTGTGATATAAACCGCAAGCCTATTACTGTATTAACGAGCACAGTTCGAATACTTAGAATTTATTGACAGAAAAATCAATAAAGGTTTCCTCGACACACGAATCGAACCTGAGAACTCAGAGAGTCACATACAATACCACCACCAAAACTTTCTAGCACTTTCATATCTATACTTATAATAAAACTGTAGAGAGGTCAATTCTGTACATTGAATATATATTCAAAATTAATATTGGAGGATGAATGGTGATCTATACTGATGACAAAAATGCAATCAGTAAATTTTTTGTGTGTCTGTCTGTCTGTCCGTATATGCACACATGGGTCAAAACTACTGAAGGGATTTTAACCAAATTTGGTACGATTGTAGTCCATACTCCTGGGCAGTTTATAGGCTATATAACATAACGCTAAAACACATAGGAGCTGAGCAGTGACGATAAATTTGAAGCAAGTCGGATGAAAATGCGCTTTCGAGCTCTTATCCTCGCATACGTTGATCATACACCAAAAGTATGTATTACAAAGATGATGGTCTTCAAAAGATCTACAAAAACGTCCTCAATAGTATATATCTATTTTTTATAAATTAGCTACAATAACGTGTTTAATCGTTAGGCATTTCTTCAAAGTGTATTAAATACATAAATATATTGTATTTCACATAGATATATCTTTATCAAACTCCCATATTCAAAAAGAACACTTTAATATCTATTTTATAAAAAAAAATTATAGAAATCGGTTTATAAACATAGATGAAATAAAACTTCCAAATATCGCCGCGCCAGTATGGGTACGGCTATACGGTTGATTTTTGTTTAACGCGCAAAAAGGCCATCCGCTGCATTTATAAAAAGGCGGGGGCGCTCACGCGCCGACTTCACTCACATTTTGTTTGTTTGGTTGAACGCGCTAATCTAAGGAACTACGGGTAAAAATTAGAAAAATATTTCAGTGTTGGATAGCCCATTTATAGAGGAAGGCTATAGGCTATATAACATCACGCTACGACCAGCGGAGCATAAACGAAAAATATTGCAAAAACTAGGAAAATTCTCTTATGTGAAGCAGACGAAGTTGCGCGGGTCAGCTAGTTTATAATAAACTAGATGTTCCCGCGGTTTCACCCGCGTTTATCATTACTGCGCCGCCCCTGTGGGTCGTAGCGTGATGTTATATAGCCTATAGCCTTTCTCGATAAATAGGCTATTCAACACTAAAATAAGTTTTCAAATCGAACCAGTATTTTCTGAGATTAGCGCGTTCAAACAAACAAACGAACAAACTCTTCAGCTTTATAATATTAGTATAGATTATCTAGATGAATCACATATTCAAATACCTAGACCATAATTATTTAAGATAAACAACTAGAAAAATTTAAAACAGGTGGCGAAATGTTGATGCAATACACTTCAATCTACCGCGAGCCTATTGATGTATGTAACGGAAACAGAGCTAGAGGCTGAACAGCTATCTAAAAAAAATGGACAGGAAACCTCGTAACCGTTTTCCGACCAAACAATCAAACCCTTCAGTAGCTTCAATAACCTAGTAAACTCACTAACCTATATATTTTGACGTTCTTAAGTGTTACTTTGTGACCTAAATGAATAAATGATTTTTGACTTTGAATTTGACATGCAGTTTCATATAGGTACTACTGTTCTGCCATAAAATCTGCCCAGCAATTTCTCATTTATAATATTAATAATAATAATAATAATAATAATAATCATTTATTTCAGATAATAATCCATAATTTGTTAGTAGTACTTATAACTATGTTAGTAAACTTATTAATCAAATTATTATTTTATATTAAAAATTACGGGGCGAGATGCATGAATGAAATTCCAGTGTTTAACCACCGGACAATCCACTCTATGCAAGATAGTGCTTAGGAGGCCGCTGGTACTGTCCCGCACGCGACGCATCAGGGAAGCCACCCTTTTCCTAACTATCGTTCTAAAACAATCTGTATTGGCCTCTGCAAACATACCTGATGCGCTGCAAAATCGAGGCAGCCCCAGCAGCATCCTAAAACCATTATTGTATAGGACCCGCAGGGCACTGATAGATTTTTGCGTATACCTAACCCACAGGCTACAGGTGTAAAATGTCTGACAATAGGCCTTAAATAGATCTATTTTGACATCCCTTGTACACCTTGCAAACCTGCGAGCCAGCATATTGCACCTCACTGCCAATGCCCTACGTTCCCTCTCAATATCCAGGTCATCTGAAAGGTCCTCGGTGACCCAGTGTCCCAGGTACTTAAATTTGGTGACTCTCTGTAATAACGACTTGGTTGGATAAATGGCATATTAAAATAGTAGTCAAAGTCCATATTTAAGATTAATACCTAGAAGATTAACCAAGCTTTGAATCCACATGTCTAGACAAAGCAGAATCCATTAATTATGCATTCCCTACATTTAGGTAGTATGTTATTCATGTCTGTGTAATTTGACTCCCGCAATAGATCACGTTTCGATTGACGAATCTGCTCGCGAATATGACATGTGGTAATTAGATAAAACGTGTAGATATTAATTATGAACTACTATGCTGATCTGTATCTATTAAATATAGACTAATGTAATGCGATAGTGTAATATATTAACACGTAATTTTCTTTTAATACTATTCATTTGAAACACAAATATACTGTACCACTAGTGCCTTGCCAACCAGGGTACGAGTATGATAAGTGAGTAATAGGCAAAATATGAATGCGAGTTCCGGGGCTTTTTCTTCCAGGCTAAATTAGCTAGTGTAAAAAAATAAAGTGTCCTGGTCTATTTCGATTGCTCTAGTGATTTACCTAAATTTGTATTTAACTGGAATTGTGGGATAAATCGTGGCAACCAGATTATTATTATAGAAGTATTATCACTTTAGGAGTATTTAGGCTAAGTGCAGATGGTCGCGCGTTGACGCGCGACAAAGGAGTTCAGATGACAAGCGGTAGCTCACGGCAGTCGGGCGCGATTAGTCATCGAGAATGGAAGTAGATGAGGTAATCTGTTTGTGGATCGCGCGAGTCAACTGAACAGGTTGAATAAAGGAACTCAATACGCGCGCATCAAGATACCGGCAATAGAGCAGCGCTGATCTCGCGTAGCTGCGTGTAGACGCGCGTTTATGTAAACGGTCTGATGTATTTACTTAGTTCTTTACGTGCGTTAGGATGAACGCGCGTCAACGCGCGACCATCTGAACTTAGCCTTAATAACGTCTGCTTTTCCTTCGTAATAAAATTATCAGCCTAGTATAGTTGTTGTAGAAACGCATAATATCAAAAATTCTACTGTTCTTTTGCGAGCGTATTCAAAACGTCTTTGTTATATTATTTGGATGCAATGTGCGAGGTGAAGTGTCAACTCACCAAGTTACCCCAACTGTTCTTAACATATAATACATTCTACCACATACACACAACACCATCTAGCCCAAACTAAGCAGAGCTTGTACTATGGGTACTAGACAATGGATAAACATACATATATACTTTTTTTTTGTAAATATATACATATTATACATAGAAACACCCAGACCAAGACAAACACCCATGTTCATGCACACAAACGTTTGACTTGTGCGGGAATCGAACCCGCGACCTCGGGCGTGGCAGTCGGTTACACCAACCTCTACGCCATCGAGGTCGACAAAGACGCGTTTACTTCTGTTTTATTTAAAACTCGTTTGTTTGTAGTCGTTGCATTTACAAAGTAAAATTACCAGCACATACAGGGGCAATATCGGTAACAAATTACATTGTCTTCATGAATATTTCATCGTGTGAGGCTCGAAGCCAACGTGCGATATTTATCTGAAAATTAAACGTGACTTCGGCCTCCCTCTATAATTTATTTTCCAAATAAATGCTCCTCAACAATTATTATTAGTGTTTTCAAAGCAAATTTGGCAGTCTAATGATTCATTTGAAATTGATATGCAAACGTCTTGCTATAGTGGCGTCAAATAAACAAATATTTGTGATCTCATGTCGGCAAATGTTTGTAAAATAGTGTTCAGGCGACTGGAGTTCTGTGGTTTGAAGGCTTTATGTTTAAATCTGTTTCAAATGTCTGAATTCAAATTGGAGATATATTTATACTAACTAGCGGTCGCCTAGTGCTCGAAATTCGACCAAAGTTTGCCTGTAAGATATTGCTGACATATTATGTCATTATATATTGATATATGTAACCATAGTTATGCGCTTCGACTGCGTGTGTCAAATGCATGGTTGTGTGCGTGTAGTGTTTTTTCATTAATTTAATGTATTTCTAATGCATATTTAAAAAAAATATTAGCATTCGTCACCTTCTCTGTATGAACTATAAGTATGTGAAATTTCATACTCCTCCGTCCGCCCATTTTCGTAAAAAGGGATCCAAAGTTTTCGCTTCACGTATTAATATATAGATATCACTAATGCGAAGGTAGGTATTTCTGTCAATCTATTTTTGCTGGTAGAGATGAGAGTTACTAGTAAAAGATAAAGATCATTAACTAATGGAGACACAGCATCTTCATTATTTACAACGTAGTTCAACCATGCATATGACTTTCCTTAAGGTAAGCGTTTACCATAACCAATTAACTTTTACCATACCAGAAGTATCTCTTACGTCTTGGCGATACTAGGAAAATGATAATGAAATAATAAAATGGACGAAACGAAACATCGTAATAGTAAGTATTACTACTGTCATGCTGATTTCTTCTAACAAGTTGTTCGTGGTCCAGTAAGCTATATAGTTCCGAGCAAGCCGGCTTATTTGCCCTGCGCACTGCAGACATTTAGATGCTCGCCTTGCCACTGACTCTGCGTCAAATATTGAAGGTTCGACCCCACACTAGACAAATAATTGTGTGATCTATAAATAGTTTCCTTCGTTATTGTTTTGGTGTTCTTCGCGTCAATTGTTTGATTGTATGTAAAGTCCCCGGCTACACAATAAACGTTCCTAGTGCAGGAGTTGTCATTTTTGATAGCAAAAGAAAAATAACCCTTTTTTCAATAATTGACTACTTAGAAGTATTTGCATGCTGAATAGACAAACATATAAATAATGCCTTCATCGATTTTTAATCAATCTATAGTATAAATTCAAGTATCGACTCATAAAATTCATTCAGAACATAAATAAATTGAAGTAAATCCGAAAATGAAAATATACGTGAACTATACACAATTAATGAACAAAGAGTCTGTATAAGTTGATTTTATTTCATGCTCTTTATTGGGATAATAAAATGGTACAACAAGGCTGAAATGTATTAAAACAGTAGTGCACGTAATATCGTAGCCAATATTATTGCAGCTG
Organism: Catocala sponsa; assembly: GCA_963564715.1. Taxonomy (NCBI): domain Eukaryota; kingdom Metazoa; phylum Arthropoda; class Insecta; order Lepidoptera; family Erebidae; genus Catocala; species Catocala sponsa. The sequence goes on from OY751337.1 coordinate 9,054,087, forward strand.
AAATAAAATAAATATTAAGATGGATAGTGACAAGGACGAGAACGAGACGACGAAAGATAAAGAATGATTTTAATAGTGATAGATTGAAAGTAACATCGTTGACAGAAAACCTGAGTTCGTCGTGGTGTGAATACTTGACGCGGTAGACATAATTATGGAGAATGTTTAATGTGAATATCTGTGAATATCATGACACCAGTCCAACCTACAAAGATCGCGTTATCCCTCAGGGTTGCAAAGGTCCGACGCCAGTCGCTCGGTGGAAAACTAAATTCTGGTAAAACCGACAGGCAACCTGACCCCAAAGTTGAGAATAATAAGGTTAAAATAATGATGAGTCACGGTTATTAATAGTCGGATCGTATGGTCAGATAAAATAAGTTAGTTTGTCATGCACTTGTATACAATATTTAATATACTTATATAAAACTGTATTTTTTTTATTGAATAAAACATTTATTTCACTTCTCTAATCTATAGTGACAAGTAGTATATGGTGTAGAAATTTTAATAGTGTGACAATCAAGAAAAAAAATCCTGTTAGTCACACTGGTGTGACAATCTGGTGTGACCACGAGTCCGCAATGGTAAATACGGGACTTCACAAACTTTAGAGTACGATCTAGGAGCTTAAATCACTAACTTCCAGGCATACGGTTTATGGAATCCTTTAGTATTTTTTTTATAATATCAATCAGCAGTACTTGAACCGAAAAGAGGACACTTGACAAACCGTGTCGTCACTTTGCCAACTAAATTATTTATGGTCCTATGTCATAAACTTTGCCTTTGTATTTCGTATTTAAGGCAATGCTATGCGTCACTTATCGTGTCCTTAAAGAACTATGCGACCAACAAATACACATACAAAATGCAACAATCGCTGTTAAAGATAAAGGTTGCCTTAATTGTAGACCATTACAATGACCTCCCTATCAGACACCGCGCGCGCGCTGATGTAAACAACAACAACCCCCGCGTCCCGCGGCGCCTGGCACTCGAAGGCCACTCGAGCGTTATTTGAGTGGGTCGGCAGATGTTTATTGTGATGTATTTGAGGAATGCACTTCTTGAGGTTTAGTAATAATACACAACTTTGCTGTACAACGTATATTAGCCGACTGGCTTGCTACAATATTATAACATACTTATAGCTACGTACCGTGCTTATAGCTAAAATCGTGCTTATATTTTTTACAAACTTCCCATAATACATAACCATACCGATAAATGCCCTTAACTCGGAAATGTTAGTGGGTGCCGTCGTTTCGACAATAGCTTTGACTTTGTCAGGACATGTGTGAACTCCATCCTTACTTATCGTGTGACCTAAATAGTTTATCGACTTCTCGAAGAATACACACTTTTCCTTCTTTACTCTCAACCCGTATTTACGTAAACGATCAAATACCTTATATAAATTAGTTAAGTGGTCCCGATTGGTGCAACCTGTAATAATAATATCATCAAGGAACACGCCTACATGGGGCATATCTGCAAATAACTGCTCTAAATGTCTTTGAAATATACCCGGACTTGAAGATAGTCCATAAACTAGCCTATTATACATAAATAAACCCTTATGTGTATTAATTACGGTATATTTCTTTGTGTCGTCTAATTCAAACTGCGCGTAAGCTTGTGACAGATCTATTTTGCTAAAACGTTCGCCCCCCTTCAAACGTAATAATAATTCCTCAACTCTCGGCAACGGATAACGGTCAATTTCTACAACTCTGTTCAACGTTAACTTATAATCAGCACAAATTCTGATGTTACCGTCCTTCTTCACGACCGGCACGATCGGAGTCGCCCAGTCAGAACGCTCAACCGGTGAGAGTATGCCATCACGCACCAGCTGTTCAAGCGCGCGCTCGACGGGCTCGCGCAACGCGTAAGCCAGCGGCCGCGCGCGCATGAACACCGGCCGCGCACTTTACCACCAGTGAATCGACCCAAGCCATCCGCGAACACTTCAAAGTATCTGGAACTGAATGCAATTACATCAAACGCATCCCTTTTAAACATAGATAAATTATTACAATCGTAAGCAACTGGGGGTAACTGTATTTTTAGTTTTGCCATCCACTGTCGGCCTAACAGAATAGTTTTACCATTTTCTACAACAAACAATTCTAGTACTTTAGTTGTATTTCTATATTTTACTAATGTTAACAGCTTTCCTAACATTTAATTAATTCGCCCGTATAATACTTATACATTAATTCACATGACGTAAGGGTCAAATTTTTAAACAGCCTATTATAGCATGCCGAACTTATACATGACACAGCACTTCCTGTATCACACTCCATTTTGAGATCTTGACCATTCACATTCAAAGTAATATAGATAGGTGTACATTGTGTTGGCGATAATAAGCGTATATCTATTACCTCGTCACTGGCCACGCTATCGTCGTCGTCAACGTCGGTAGGTTGAAGGTCAACATGGTGCGGTTCCGTTAACCTTGGGCAAACCCCTCGCAGATGACCCTGCTGGTTGCACACTCTGCAAACGTAACGCCCGTACTTGCAAGTGGCTGCCTCGTTCGTGCCTCGCTCCACACACACGGCACTGCGGCCGCGGCCACACGCGCGCTGCCGGTGTCGGCGCGGCAGCTGGCCGATATGCCTCGCGCCTGTCGTGCTCGCACTGACCTCTGCCTCGCTCGCCCGCCTCAGACCTTGCACTGCGCCTCGGGTTCGGAGTCAGCCTCTGACAATCGACATCGGTCGAACTGGTGCTGGCCGCCGGCTGTCTGCTACGTTCCACCACAGCTGCTGCGTCTTTCTCGGCCGCCTCCAAACTGACTGCCAGCCTGTACGCCTTGGCAAAATCCAAGTGACTTGCCGCGAACAATCGTTGTCGTATTATTTCACTGATTATCCCGCATACCAACTGGTCTCTCAGGCTCTCTTCCAACCACGTTCCGAAACCACACGTCTTGGACATCTTTTTTAAAACCGCACTATAATGTGATATACTTTCGCATTCCTTTTGTTTCCGGTGCCTAAACTTATATCGCTTAGCTAATTCACTCGGCTTCGGTTGTAAATTCTTCGCCATAATGTCCGTTATTTGTTCGAACGTCTTAGATTTTGGTTTATCGGGGGTACACAAGTTAACCAAAAGTTCATAACTCTCCGATCCCATGACGGTGATTAGTGTAGAAACTTGCAGATCTGTCCCAATTTTATTAACTAAAAAGTACTGTTCTAATCGTTCCACATCGACATTTTGCTCGATAATAATCTTCGTATTCTTTCTACGTAGATACTAATAACTGCGGCCGTATTTTCTTTATCTCGTCGCCACTGTGATGTATTTGAGGAATGCACTTCTTGAGGTTTACTAATAATATACAACTTTGCTGTACAACGTATATTGGCCGACTGGCTTGCTACAATATTATAACATACTTATAGCTACGTACCGATGTCGTAGTACCCGCTATTTACAATATATTACATTTATAATTTAGAACGCAAAGTTATAATAACAAAGCTTGTGTTTCTTAGAAGTATACATTGTAAGCTACGATAAGTGTTATGAATCATCGCATTTACGTATATATTTCAGTTTATACGTCTGGTTAAAGTAACCGAATTGGAAATATGAGATAATATTATTATATCTTTATTATATAGATTAATTGATTTGTCTAATAAGATATTTTACTTTTTCTATTTCCTAGTTAAATACTCTTTTTATAGTAAAAAAAAAGTATTTATAATGTCTGTGAGAAAAAGATAAGATATTAGCATTTGAAAGTGCGTGACGAGTACATTTTAGAGCGCGGAGAAAGCAAATATTGAAAAATTTCAAAAAAAAAATTCTGACAGCCTTGTGCGTGCTTTTCACATATTTTATAGAAATACTAATAAATAACACTATTATAATGATTAAAACCTGAAATACGATATAATAAAGTAATAAAAAAATAAAATATAAAAAAAGGCGGGAAATCTGAGAAATGATAATAGGTTATTTTGGGCTTCAGTTTGTTATACAAAAATAACAATAGTCACTATTGTTTTTATTGTGTCTAAAAGTAGAAAGAATAAGCTTTCCAATAATGTATTATACTTACATACTTGCCCTATAAAAACTACAGATAACAGCGGAACAAATAACATAGACGAATGAACGTGTGGCACAAAGTCCCGTGACATGACAAAAAAAATATCTAGAAAAATATTATTCAGTTGATAAATATTCTTTCGAAAAGCTCAGTTCATTCTGACAACATTGATATGCAACACAATATTTGAAATACAGGCCTTATAATAAAAAAAACGGCAAACAAAACACGTCCCAACGCTTCGACCCCATATAGCGTCACCGGGGTTTTACGGGTACAAATGTGACGACGCGATATAGCGTCACCGGAGTTTGAGTGGTCATATCCCATGCCAAAGTAAACTAGAAATTATAAAGGAGGAAATAGACAATCTGATGATCTTTTTCCTCGTTTTAATTTTAAATTTACATTATGCATGCTTTGCTTCGTTAAGCTCGTGATAATTAACATTCTAAAAATCTCATCGCTTTGCAAAGTCCCCGTGTCATGCCTTGGATACAAAATTTAAAGCTTCTAACTTATCCTCTCACCATCGAAGCTTTTCGGTAATAGGAAAAAAATGTATCTGAAATAAATATACGATTGTTCAGCTAGCCTTACCCCATCGAATATTCTCTTTTGGGATTTCTGACATGTCCGTTATGGGTTTGCTTTTGTAAGCAACAAATGTATTCCACTTACAAAGCTACTAAGGTCCTTTTGAAGTCCATAGTTTTTTTATAAAACATTACATCTTTTGCCGAAAATGATATGGATCGCGTTCTTCGTACTCGGTGAACTTTACTGCTGCTATGCTTACGGAAAAATAAATATATTCTTAGAAATCAGAAGCGGTTAATATTAAAAAGAACAATGCACTATCAACCTAGAAAGTTTTATTCCTTACAAATTATTTTACTGAAGAAAAAGAATCAAATAACAAAAATAGGTACGCAGAACTGCCCCAGAATCCAAAAAAGAAAAGAAGAACGTCCGTCACGTCAATAGAAAAAAGAAAACACCCAATGAGTTCCTAGCGTTGTAGGTTGTAACTCAGTCCGGTTTACTGGGTGGAGGAGGTATTATCTAAGAATATTTTATATTTAGTGTGCTTTTATTGTGTTTTAAGGGTTTTACCGTCGCAAAATTAGGAGACAAATAAATCTGTTGGTACTGCGCCTGATCTTTCTCCAATATCGTCTCATTATACTTTGTTATGTATCAAGAGGTTCTGGGCTTAACAGCTGTTTGTGTCTAACAAAAGGTAACTAAAGTAAGGTTTATCTGTCATAAAATACGAAATATGTAAGGCTGTTGGTGCTGAGTCTGACCTTTTTGCAATCGTGACATGTTGTTATGAAATGAGAGGGAGAGATCGTCTACTTTTGATTGCAGACACACACTTGTGCATTATAATATCTTCTGCATAGATGTAGTCTATGTTAAAATCAGGCGCTGTGACCTAATTTCAGTTTACCAGACATTAGGGGTAACTGTAATGCAGTGACAACCGCGCATATTGATCTATCTATAGGATGAAAAAACCTTACCACTGCAATGCTCGTTTACGGGTAACATTTACAAAAAGTCACAATCTTCTGTAGCTCATAAAGCACGGAAAATCGTCGATCCCACCTGTCGTAAACCTCCATTACACTCGATAAGGGGAGCCAGTACCCTTATTTGTCGGCATTTGGTCTAAACTCGCGTAAAGCAAAAGTGTGGCTATTATTAGCAGCCAACCGGGTCTACGTGGGTTCTAAAATTTAGAAAAAAATGTATTGTATACTTATTCCTCTTCGGAGATATAGCAGTGAAACTATAATATATATAATTATGTGTGTATATTTCTGTCATGCTTTTTGTTAGTTATGTACGTACTTTTTAGCTATATATAGCTATAGCGCAGCTATTTCGAATAGATGTATACAAGTATATGGTAGATCGAGAGATTATACATATTTTTTACGTCGCGAGGAACAAGGAACATTCCAAAATCACTATTTGAGCAACACACAAATTTTATCTCGTGTGGGGAACGAGGCTGTGGCAGTCTCAGTCTCTGCTCAGTAACAATGGTCATGCAACCACTTAAATTAATACGCCATTAATAAAAGACGACTATAAAATTTTCAGAACTATTTAAAGGAAAGTTTGGTGGAACTGGTTCCAAATCCAGTTGGATAATTTGACGTAAACTTACAAACTAAAAGCGAGCTAAATAAAAACACACACTATCTCTGACTCAAATGCTGCTTCACATTTTACAATTTACTTATTTCTTACAGTATACGCCTGCTTATTAGTACGCTAACTGTTTACTAGCAGTTACCGTGCCTTATGTTCGTTTGCAATACCTGAGGTATATGTTGCACGATGCCAATTCTAGGGAACAAGAATGAAAGGTGAGATAAGACTGACCCTAAGGAAGGGTTGGGAGATTAGTGGAACGGGTAGACAGGAATGTGAGATACCGGAGACTATTAGACAAAACGCAATAACAGAGCTGCTATTATTAAACTAGTTTCCTCGAAAATAATGGCGTTTCTCTAGTCGCAAGTCGGCTATCGGTACCATTCCTTACTTCTTTAAATATGATGTATGACAAGCTACTTTTTGAAGTGAAAACTTCTTTAGCGGCGTTGTGCACTTTTTTGTGATGGGTAAAAAATGTTAAACTCGCGTCAGGACACGTGACCTGATCGAAAATTCGAAAGGCAGAGGGAGAAGTGTCAAGCTCGCGTCAGGATACGTGACCTGGTCGAAAATTCGTAAGACGGAGGGAGAATTGTCATGTTTGTGTACGATAGCGCAATAAATGAATATTGTATTTTACCACATAAATGATAGTACTTTTATACTGATAATTAAAGCAATTCGTGCAAAATTATTCCCTAACCATTCCAAAATATCAAAAATGCACAACGTTAATATTCAAATTTTCACTTCTGCCGGCATTCCCGGAATGCAACCCGTTTTTTTTTTTCACTGAAGTGTTTCAGAAAATGTTAACGAATTTTCAATAAAGAAACCTCGTTTCTTCAATGGTAATACGGTATAACTTATTTAATCTGTTAAGTTAGTAGGTACATTATTTTATGTGATATCGTTTTCAGTAAGGAAATCTATTTCTTTCAATTCAATCGACGCACGGTTGCATCTTATTCAATCGTATAAAGAAATATGATTTCATTATTTTACTTGATGTAAAAAAAGTTAACAAACACTCGAACAACATACATCGATTAGGCATACTAACAAAAGAATAAATAAAATCGGACATGACCAAAACAACATTACGATTCAAAAATAGCTACTGGCCATAATATCCAATAGGCTATCTATTGGTTTATGTCAAAAATGGACGTCAATCGTTATGACTATCACTTTGTTATGTGCCAAAGGAAATAACACATTCATATCACTGTCCCATGTATATGCCATAAGGAAAAAAATGTGCTAAGCCGACTGCGCTATATTTCTACCATTATTGGACGGATAACGCGCAAAATCGAGTTATAAAGAAAAACTTTTAAAAGTGATTTTTATATGAAACGAGACGAGTACGACTATGTAATCTATGTATCCTGATTGTTCCTCTAACTGTTAGATCATGTTACCTTATAGGGTTTTTACCGACGATAGTCTCCATTATGTCCAGACTTACTCTTGCTGTATAAGCAACATTACAAAAACAACAAGATTATTTCGACTGCACGAACGACGTATTTGACTAAGCGGTCATCTTGCCTCTGTTAGTGTGCCGTTATTTTTGTGACATCGGAATTACCACGGTCTAAGAAATTGTATATTCTACAAATGGTTGTTCGCGTTGAATTTGAATTTGGTTGGTATTCTTTGTGTATGTTGTTTTTCTAGAAGTTGTCTATAGCATTTCATTTTCTAAGGTTGATGTACAACTGACGTATCCACGACATTACCTAGATGGATCATAGACAAATAATATGGCATAATATTATACCTTAGAGAATATGGTTATTATTAAGCTTTGGTTCCAGACCATATTACGGATGTCATAAACATCCATAAAAACCTACATTATTATTTTTCTGGATCCGGAAAATAAATCCGATACCACAAATTGAGTTGCAAATATACTACGGTACCTACTACTTGTCAGTCGAAGTAAAAGTCGAGTCGTAAAAAATATATAGTTTCATTTACACCAGTCTTTATTTGCACCGGCTCAGCTCGTCCATCACTACGAACGTAATCCTTTCAATCTTGCTAGGTCATTTATTTATTAATTAGCTTCAAATAACTAAGCGTCTGCGGCATTTCTTGGATTGTCGGTTTATGGAGGTAACAAATATAGGTTTTAAAAGAAGCTCGCCTGATAGTAAGCAGAAGCACCATGATCATTTGCAATACCAAGTATATATCTCGCAGGGTGTCGAGGTTAAAGGAATTTAAGAGAGGTTAAGGAAATTCAAGATTAGATGAAATTCAAGGAAGAAAGAGATAGCATCTCTACACTTACACCAGTTTGAAGGTAGTATTGGTTTCTGACGTTGTATAACACATTGTATAGAATCTATATATTAATACGTGAAGCGAAAACTTTGGATCTCTTTTTACGAAAATTGGGCGGACGGAGGAGTATGAAATTTCGCACACTTATAGTTTATACAGAGAAGAATTGACGAATTCTAATATTTATATAAAATATGTATAATAAATACATTAAATTAATGAAAAAACACTACACGCACCCAACCATGCATATGACACACGCAGTCGAAGCACGTAACTATGGTTACATATATCAATATACGAGTATAATAACATGACATAATATATATCAGTTGGTCGAATTTCGAGCACTAGGCGACCGCTAGTACTCATTAATACGACAGTTTTCAGCTATAGTTTATCCATATTTTTATTTTTCTAGTAAATTTTCAAGTTGTATTGAGTTCATAAATCCCGACTGTAACTTGTACGACTAGTTAAGCTAGCAATTTACTTCCCGTGTTTTATGAGTCTTTTAAAATGTTATAGGTACTAACATTGTATATCTACTGCTTCACTTTTTAACTGAAAAATTCTACAACATTTTATTTCTTGACGGAATAACCTAAATATTTAAGTGCTTGTTTTGCTGTTATTTGCTGTAAAATTGTGTTAAACTTCATCACTGAACTCACATGCCATCGCTATAATAGTTGGTTGCTATGATTACTGGTGAGGCGAAAATGAATCCTGAGGATAGAGATTTTAGCAGAATAGCATGGCTGATATAAATAACCACCGAATATTTTACTAAATTGAAGAGCAGTTTAAATGGTCGGATAGGACGCGTAACTAAATGCGTTGTTTCGTTTCTGATAGAACTTCCGAAAGAGCCAGCATTGAAGTACTTGACTTATTTTCAATTACAGGTCTGGCTTAATGCGAATGTATACTAATTTTCTCGTTATCAAGACACCGGCGGCCAGACACAATTATTTTTCAATTCTGTCTGTCATTCTAGCAATAAAGCGGTTACATAACTTGTAGACTACTACGGTGTTTATACAGGACGCAGGTAGTTAGCGCGAGCTAGGTGCGCAAGTTACTTGTTCAAGTTAATAGTTATTTACACAGGTATACTTCCATTAATCGTTTACACAATATATCTAGCTCGCGATAGAGCCTTAATATGCGGATACTACTCTATGAAGACATTCAATTTTAAATTATGGCTGGCTTTTCAGATCATACTGCGCATCATTTTACAAGTGTAACCTATAGGCTAGATATCTACTCAAAAATTCTACAGTGCCCTCTGGGTCCAATATAACAATGCGTTCAGGGTGCTGTTGCATTGCCACGATTCTGTAGTGCATCGGGAATGTTCGCAGAATATCGTGTAGATTGTTTTTATGCTACGACGCGTAAAAGATGCGCTTCCCTGGTGCGCAGAGTGTGTCGCAGCACCAACAGCATCATTAGCATGATAGCGAGTCGGCTATACTGTGTATAAATCAATCGCTGTTGCGCAATCTCCAATGGAATTGTGCAGCAATGATTCTTAATGATGTATGCTTTATTTGTGTTTGCCTGTTTGTATTATGTTATATCGTGTTAGTAATTCTAGATTAAGTTAATTGTTACTAACAAATTGTATGGATTAATAGTCTAAAATAAATAAAATATTATTATTATTATAGTAATAAACAAATAAACATGAATGTATTATCTATACTAATATTATAAAGCTAAAGAGTTTGTTTGTTTGAACGCGCTAATCTCAGGAACTACTGGTTCAATTTGAAAAATTATTTTAGTGTTGGATAGCCTATAGATGGAGGAAGGCTATAAGCTATATAATATCACGCTACGACCCACGGGCGCGGCGCAGTAACGATAAACGCAGGTGAAACCGCGGGCACATCTAGTATTTTTATATAAATGGCGGTGACTGCGTTGCATTAGGACTCAGATTCGATTCCCTAGTCAAACAAAGTGTTATTGGGTTTTAATATCCAGTAATTCAGATTCGCAGCACAGATCATCTAGTACAATATAATATGAAATACTTAAAGTATAGTATAGTATACTAACAACTAGAATATCACATGTCGTTCCCGTCTCGTCTTATTTAAAACTTACTTTATGCTTGCATTGTATGAATTGGAGCCGGTATACTTACATTATACATAGTAGTAGCGGATGTAACCAACTTTCCTGTCATTGTCTGTTACACTAACTTGTAGATTGTAATGGTGTTTATTACGACGCAAAAAGTTAGCGTGGGTTAGGTAAGCAAGTTACTTGCCCAAGTTATTATAATGGTTACACTGTTGTACACACGTAACTTGCACTGTTGTCTACACGATTCTTCCAAACCACGCATGTGCTTTGTCTTGGACATACTAATAATAATTACGTTTCGATGTGAGTCTGTTCTCGATAAGACTCGTTTCTTGTTGTACATTTTAAAGACAGAATAACAACTATTGATGGAATAGCTATAGATATATGAGCGATTACCGATAAAAATCGCACATTATATCCGAATGCAAGAAGCTCTGATATTTATTGATTATATGATTAAGTATTATTCATTGGTAAATACGTTCCCGCAGTATGTGCGTGGATATAGTAAATGAATATTGTCATACAGTATGATGCGAACAAAGTTTATAGAAACATTAAGAAACTACCTATAAAAAGATCATCACTATCGATCGAGGCTACTGTCCATCGTACTGAAACAACTTGGTACGATCGATCGTTTGCGAACTATTAACGAATCGTGTCATTGTCAAAACAATATTCGATAGAAGTTACGAATATTCGATTATGATTCCAATACAATTTTTTAATAAACATTTTTCTTTTTTTCGTAGAATTTGCATATTGAGTGGCAATTTTACTTACTTTATAAATAAGTTTATTAAATATTCGGCACAATCCAATTGTAGAAATATTTTCGTATTTTTACAATAATTGATGTTTGATAGCAAATTTATATTATAAATCTATAATTATATATAAATGAATCCCTGTTTCCCTTGTTCACGCCATAACTTGAGAACGACTTTATCAATTTCATTCATTTTTTTTAAGTTTTCTTATACTTTGTCGAAGGTTCTAACGGAAAGAAAAGTTAAGAAAATTGCACAGAAAATTGGATAATTTCAGAAAACTTAACGACTATTTTAACTTTGCGAGTTTGACAGTTTGTCTAAGACAGGACAAAGTCTGTCGGGGCAGTTTGTAGAAAATTCTACTGTTTATAGCGCCATCCATTTTGGGGTCGAACATTTAAGCCAAAACGTACACTTAAGACTGCGCCGAGCGTAAGACAGATAGTGACAGAGCTCGTGCGGCGCATATTCAAATCGGCGCGCGGCCGCCATAGTAAAATTGTATGGAGAATTTGAAGTGCTTTTTTGATAAATGTGTATATTTGGGATGGACAAATTGTAATATAACTATTTATGTTTCGTTTAAGCTAAATTTACGTAAAATAGGATAGATTTCTACTGTTATAATCTAAAAATCACGTAACACGAGCTTACGTTTTTGCATTTTTCGTACAAATTTACGTAATTTTGTAAGCGAAAATGTTAATTATTTTAAGTTTTTACACGGAGTTATTGTAAACACATTCATTGTTATGGTAAATGTATATTTTATATTTGTATTAAACAAAAAGTGTTGATTTTATTCACTTAACTGTGACCGCCTGTTTTGGCTTATTTCGCTCGGCCCAGTCTTAAACGAGAACACAACTAACTCTTGAAATAGGAATGAAGTATAGATACATAGTGATTTAAGTGATCGTCTCGCTACTACCTCTACGCTGCGCCGGGTGTTATGGTTTCAAATCCCAAACCAGACAAAAGCTTGCGTAATCTACAAATCGTTGTTCTGAGTCTAGATTTGCACAACGTTTTGGGCAGTTTGTGTGTGTGCTGTTTACTTAGCTCATTCATGAAATATTCACATGCATTTTTAGGTTTCCTCGATACAGACTTGCCTATTGACAAACCAAAGGAAACTTAGATTATGATATTAAGCTCTCTGCAAAACGTATGCAGTAATATAGTAATATATTGGTACTGATGTATAATATAGTAGGTATTTATATGTATTCTGTGGCACGAGCGCTATTATAAGTATTACGTACTTATATAGAGTACAATAATTGTAGCACTATTAAATACTTTATTATTGAATATCACGTTTCGGTCTTTTGTCACAATTTAAAAAGATCAGTGACTGCATTTATTACTCATTCCTTTCTTTTCGTGGCATCTTTTTATTTATACATTTATAACATTTATATAAATTTCTTATTTCTTTATTACTAAGATTGACATCGCACGAGCTCTATGAAACAAAACTCTTATGGTAACTAGTTACCATCATGTGGGTCAAACACCTGCTACCTTTAGTCAAGAAAAATACGTTTTACTTTCAGCAAATAAATATACCTTCTTACGAATGACATACTGCTAGTTCATATAGGTGTATCACTATTAATGTAAAAACAAAATCACATTTAATACCTTCACAATTCTCGAGCGAACCAAGTGTAAGTCAACTAGTAAATAAATATGTTGTAATCAAGACGAAGAAATACGGAAGTCCATTGGGAAATGAAGAGGAAGGGTCGCTTTTCTTTTTTGGGATGGTATCCTAAAAATCTTATATCTATCAACTTGATGAATTTATAGGAAAATATTAGAAGAATGTCGAGGAATAACAAAACCAATACTACTATAAAAATTCCTTCGTCGTGTAGAACTTTGTATTATGTATTAGGAACTATATTAATAACCAATATTTCTAGAACTTTCCTATGCAACTAACTCTTTATGTTACAAAACTTTCTTGAAGAATATGGTGCCCTTCTTTATTTGTTTATAAGAATGTTCGCAATGCCAGGCGATATAACTAACTTGCTGAACCTTTGTACATAAGCTTTTCTTTCAAGGAATAAAATGTATTTACACTAAATTCCTTGAAAAAGCGTTCTCTTTAAGAAGTCGTTTACTTGTATTGTATTATCATATAGTATTTGTATCATGCTATTCGTTATAATAATATATTAATTATCACGAACTAGATTGTCGCCTCGCTAGTGAACAAAGCAGTCAACTGGTATTGCTATGATTCTGATTACTACAGAAAATTCAAATTATAACAACCGACTTGTATGTGAGTTTTAGCAGAATTGAACAGGATTATACACATTGCCCTATCCGAAAAGTAAAGGACACTAAGACGTCTATTTTATTTAAAAAAAATACACGTTCTTTCAATAAATCCTGTGTTTGTTGGAACTATACAAACACTCAAACAACGGACAAAATAAGTTTTCTGAGAACAACTATTTGTTAATCACAAAAATATTTTTGTCCCGTGTGAGTATCGAACGTCGCTGTGGCAGTGGCGGGGCGAGCCCTTAAACCACCACGCCATCTGTGCAGTCTTACGGTCATAGATTAATATTACATGTTCACAGATTATGAAAAATGTTTAGATAATCCTTTGAAGTTAAAGAAGGTTCTCTTGGGGAGCTAAATCACGTAGATACTGTATGAAGACAAGTTGCTATTACAACAAACTATAATCTACGGCGTGCATTGTTCCCGTACTTACTCATGTGTTGCACGTTTACGTCATAATGCAGCTGCCTCCATCTACAATAGTTCAGTGTTAAAATTTGCTGTATTATAGGAGATTTCGGGTTGTTTGTCGAGCAATGTGATTTTGGGTTTTTCTGTCAAGAAATTTTCGGTAGCCACATGGAGCCCTGAACAGTGAGTATCTTCCCGTATTACGTGGATTCGCTGGTGATATGTGAGTGTATCACACCTGGCTACATCTTTAGGGATGAAGGCGTGAGGTCTTGTATTGTGTGTATATGTATACTAGTAATTGTTTGTACGCGCTGTTGCAGATGTTAAATATGGCGAAAGCCATAGTATATCATAGTATAGTATAGTACATGCAAACGTGATATATATTACTTGTTATTAGCAAAGCAAAATACTACGTGCCGTAATAAATAATAGTTAATATTGTTAATTATGCAAATAAAGTAAACATCATAATTTCCCTTTCCTATATAGGTCCGTACTACGTATGTATAATAACTTAGTATATAAGCCTTAATTAAGTAACAATAAACCAGTCAATATTCAATCACCACATCGTCGTTTTAATTGGTTCATAAAGCAACACGCAATAATTGGTGACCCCGACGTGATCTATTGGTCTCTAGTGCTGATATAATACCGGGACGACCGGAACCCAATTTGGTTTTCAGCGGTGAATCTAGAGAACAATAGTATTACGATATTATCACATCCTCATAACGTCAGAAGAAAAATGGCTCCACCAATAACTCCTTCAAAAGGCGACTCAGGCTGCGAAACTGTTGCTGCAATCACGGTCACGGAAAAACTACCGCAATTTTGGACAGACTCACCACGATTATGGTTCGCTCAGTTTGAAGCCATCTAGGCACCACAAAAACAGGGCGAAGACTACAAATACAATATGGTAATATCTACATTACCAAAAGAGGTAGTCCATCAGGTTAGTGACATTTTGACTAATCCTTCCAGCGATAATAAGTACTCCACCATCAAGGAACGTCTAATAAACTGCTACGAAGAGAGCGAACACCGACGTTTTCACAGACTACTATCAGAAATGGACCTCGGAGACCAAAAGCCTTCCCAGCTCTTGAGAAAAATGAAGGAAGCGGGATGTGGAAATATAAACGACGACACTATTCGTCTTCTGTGGCTAAGACAACTTCCCGCTTCGCTAACAGCGATTATATCGGTTACAAACAATTTATCATTAGACAACTTGAGCGAGTTAGCCGATAAAATATATGAAAACTTGACCTACAACAAGAATACCACTCAAGAGACATCGGTTGACATTAATTTAATAACAAACATATCGTCACAACTTGCAGCTATGCGAATAGAAATAAATCCATTACGTAGCGCACGCGAGCATCAACCTATGCAACGCAGCAAATTCCATTCACGCCATACGTCACACTCACGGTCAAGGTCGCGCCACAGAAGCTCGCATAATGGAATTTGTTATTATCATAATCGTTTCAAGCAAGATTCGTATAAATGCAAGAAGCCATGTTCGTGGAATATGAACAAAAATATCAGGCCGTCGGCAAACTAGAAGTAGCACAGAAAACGACGGATCTCTGTGCTATTCACCCAGCAAACCGTCTAACTATAACTGACTCAAACAGTGGTTATAGATTTTTAGTCGACACGGGTGCTAACATTTCGGTTATCAATCGCACAAATAACGAGAGCAAAGCATGCGAATACAAATTATTCGCCGCCAACGGCAGCCCTATAAATACATACGGGGAACGCACTTTAATGCTTAACCTAGGACTTCGCCGAAGCTTTAAATGGACATTTACCATTGCCGACGTCAAGATGCCAATTCTGGGAGCTGATTTTCTGGATCATTATCAATTATTAGTAGATATACACGGAAAAACTGATCGATAAAAAGACAGGTTTGAAAACGCCTGCCAAAATAGTGAGAGCAAACATTGCATCAGTCCGATCGTTAAACGCTTCTCTACAGGAACCAATAAAGCGATTATTAGAGAAATATGAAGACATTACAAAGCCTAGATCGATGAACCTACCTACCAAGCACCAAGTACAGCATCAAATAATAACAAAAGGTTTCCCAGTATTTACTCGAGCGCGTCCATTACCTCCTGATAAATACAGAATTGCAAAACAGGAATTCCAAGACATGATGGATATGGGAATTTGCCGACCGTCAAGCAGTCAATGGGCATCGCCACTTTATTTTGTCAAGAAGAAGAATGGCGAATGGAGAGCATGTGGAGATTACCGCGCACTAAATAAAATAACAGTACCAGACAGGTACCCACTTCCAAGGCTACTTGATTTTACGTACGTGGCAAGCGGAAAAGGAATTTTCAGCAAAATAGACATAAAGAAAGCTTTTCACGTTCTGCCCGTAGCTGAACCAGAGAAAACAGCGATTATAACCCCTTTTGGACTTTTTGAATTCATCAGAATGCCATTCGGGTTACGAAACGCAGCACAGTCCTTCCAAAAATTTATGGACTCCATATTCAGAGACTTGGACTACGTATTCGTGTATGTAGATGACATATTTATCGCTGATAAGAAAAATAATATTAAGGAACATTATGAACACTTAGAAGAGGTGTTAAAGCGCTTGCATGATCACGGCATAACAATAAATACAAACAATTGCGAATTTGCCAAGTCGGAAATTGATTTCCTCGGTTATCATATAACGAGCCAAGGGTTGACTCCTACTATGGAAAAAATTCAAGCCATAAACAATTACCCTAAACCACAAACGATAAATGAATTACGACGTTTTTTGGGTATGATTAACTTCTACCGAAGCAGTATTCCACATGCAGCAAAACATCAAGCACCATTAAATAAATATTTAATTAATTGTAAGAAAAATGATAAGACAGTTATACAGTGGAATACCGAAGCAAACCACGCGTTTGAATGTTGCAAGCAGGACATTCGACAATTAACTACATTAGCATGTCCGGACAGCAACGCGCAAATAGCTTTAATGACGGATGCTAGTCTCAAATGCGTAGGCGCTGTACTACAGCAGCGAAGAAACAAAAAATGGGAGCCGATAGCTTTTTTCTCCAAATCACTAAGTGAAGCCCAAACAAAATACTCTACTTACGATAGAGAGCTACTAGGAATTTATATGGCTATAAAACATTTCAGAAGACTCATCGAAGGACGAGAATTTACGGTCTACACGGATCACAAACCACTAATGCATGCTTTCGATAAGAAGCCGTCATTGGATGATACCCCTAGACGAATCAGATATCTGGATTATATATCACAATTCAGTACGGATATCCAGCACATCAGCGGCCACAAGAATTTGGTAGCCGATGCTTTATCTCAAGTTATCGAAACGATATCCTTACCCTCTGCAATCGATTGGTACGAGGTAGAAAAATATCAAAAGAATGACAGCGAGTTAAAACGATTAAAAGCCAATAAATCGTTAAAAATAGAATTAATACATTTTCCAGATAAAAATATTAAGATTTATTGTGATATATCAACAGGAAAACAACGCCCTTTTATGCCCCTCAAATTCAGGAAAACTATCTTCGAAAGTTTTCATAACATTAGCCATCCTGGTAAGAATACTACGAGAAAACTGATTTCAACTAACTATATATGGGAAAATATGAATAAAGACGTAAATAAGATGACTGAGACATGTTTGCAATGTCAACGAGCAAAAATACATCGTCATACAAAATCACAATTCGGAAAATTCATGCCAACAGGAAGATTTTCCCATCTTCATATTGATTTAGTTGGGCCTCTACCCACTTCTAAAAACAAACGATACATAATTACAATGATAGATCGTTGTACTTTATGGCCAGAGGCATTTCCCATAGCTGATATAACTGCAGAAACCGTAGCCAGAACGGTATATGAAGGCTGGATAGCCCGATTCGGATGCCCTGAATATATTACCACAGACCAGGGACGCCAATTTGAATCTGAAATATTCAAAAATTTAGCAAACTTAATGGGAATTCATAAAATTCGAACCTCCCCATATCATCCACAGTCAAACTCTAAAGTAGAACGACTGCACAGAACATTGAAAACGGCATTGATAGCAAGAGGTAACACAATCAATTGGACAAAAGAGTTAGCTACCGTTTTACTTGGCATACGTACGAGTTTACGGCAAGACACAGGATACTCGGCAGCTGAATTAGTATACGGTTCAACAATTAGATTGCCTGGAGCATTTTTCGAGACTCATAATAACTCAACATACGCAGATTTTATCAGAGAAATTAAGGACAACTTAGAACACAGGATTTCTGTTCCACAAAGACAAAGTAAGAACGACAAGATATTCGTGCACCCACAGTTATCGGAATGTAAGCACGTTTTCTTACGTTGTGACCGATTACGGCCAAGTCTTACACCGCCGTACGATGGTCCTTATCTTGTCATCAGTCGAAATGATAAGATCTTCACGATCTTGATAAACGGACGACAAAAAAGTGTAGCTATCGATAGAGTTAAACCTGCATTCATGTTAAACGATAGCAAGATAAGCAAACGGACAATAGACGACCAGATAACGAAAACTTCACAAGCAGATAAGAAAACAGAAACAAGAACACGTTCTGGTAGAATCTCCCGCCCGACGGTTAGATTCCAATTATAATATATAAGCTAGAATAACACTACTTTATACATTCACTTAGCACAGCGTCGAAACAACACATAGCATGGGATCAAACTCGAGCCACGAGAAGGAACAAATCAACATGGTGCAGAACAATGCAGTAAAACCAGAAGATTTATTAAACCTGCACTCCTAAGTGGTCGAGGAAGTACAAGGGATCCGGAGCTGGATAATATTCATGACGATAGCAGGGGTTGTCATATGTACAATCGCAACCATAGTCATAGTATTCAAATTCGTAAGCAATAAGATCGAGAAGAGGCTTACGAAAATAATTAGAGACGCAAACGTTGTTTAGAAACGTAGGCATAAAATTAATCTGTATTATTATTTTTTTCTAATCTAATTATTACTATGTGTAATTTAGTTTTTTTCTTCAAGGGGGGAATATCTATGGCGAAAGCCATAGTATATCATAGTATAGTATAGTACATGCAAACGTGATATATATAACTTGTTATTAGCAAAGCAAAATACTACGTGCCGTAATACATAATAGTTAATATTGTTAATTATGCAAATAAAGTAAACATCATAATTTCCCTTTCCTATATAGGTCCGTACTACGTATGTATAATAACTTAGTATATAAGCCTTAATTAAGTAACAATAAACCAGTCAATATTCAATCACCACATCGTCGTTTTAATTGGTTCATAAAGCAACACGCAATATTAAACAATGACAAACTTGTTGTACGCATGATGTGACACCAGTATGACTACAGAAATATACTACAAAGTATTCCGTAATAGGCGAATAGGGCACCGATGGCGGTGGTTCAAGCGGTTGCCTTGCCGTTGTCACAGCGCCGAGTATTGTGGGTTTGATCGGAAGATCAAACACGGGACGAAAATTTGTGTGATCCACAAATATTTGTACCGAGTCTGGGTGTTCGTTGCATCCATTGTTTGAATATTTGTAAAGTACCCCGCGACACAGAAATTACTCGTAGTGCGGATGTTGACGTCTTTAGAAATAAAAAATCAACGGATTGCACTCCGGGAGTGCCGGCAGAAGTGAAAACTTGAATATTAACGTTGTGCATTTTTGATATTTTGGAATGGTTAGGGAATAATTTTGCACGAATTGCTTTAATTATCAGTATAAAAGTACTATCATTTATTTGGAAAAAACAATATTCATTTATTGCGCTATCGTACACAAACATGACAATTCTCCCTCCGTCTTACGAATTTTCGATCAGGTCACGTGTCTTGCCGCGAGTTTAACATTTTATACCCATCACAAAAAAGTGCACAATGCCGCTGAAGAAACTTTCACTTCAATAGAAAAGCTGATGCAGAGAGTATAAAAAACCAGGTAGGAAAATCTTGACACTGGGCTAATAATTCCAAGTTCAACAATATTATGTTTTACACCGTAAATTCTAAAATAAAATTTCACCGTGTACCATTTTATTTCGTCTTTAAACAATGATTCCCGAGAGTTATTCGAGGTTTCACATTTCAACATTTGCCATTCAGCTCGTTACTTAGGCCCGACTTCATTCGCAAGTCATTTCAGTTTGTTTTTTGGCTTAAAATTAATGCTTAGAGCCCTCATGAGAATTACTCTTATTAAAAGATACTCGTACATATTTAAGTCATGCCTTATTTTTATGCTGTAACAAATTAGGATTATTGATATGCTTTATGTTATTTTCCATAAATTATAAACTTGCTTTTGCTACTATTTTTTTTAAGTTTGAGTTATTTGTAGGTTTACCTAATATAATGTAGGACTTCAAAATAAAGCTGGTCAAACATGGAAAAGAGAGTTAAGAGCTATGTTTTAAAGTCTTTCATATTTCGTTCTCCTTTGCATACCCGTTCGATGAAATACAGACGTGAGTTTACGTAAATGTAGTTTTATTTTAAAACATAGCGTTTTCCTGAATTGTACGGGAAATACA
Source organism: Catocala sponsa (assembly GCA_963564715.1). Classification (NCBI taxonomy): domain Eukaryota; kingdom Metazoa; phylum Arthropoda; class Insecta; order Lepidoptera; family Erebidae; genus Catocala; species Catocala sponsa. The sequence continues at coordinate 9,074,861 of OY751337.1, forward strand.
AACATTGAAACAACACAAAGAATATCTAGATCCGGCAAAACTGTTTGTGGTTCAAACAAGTTGTTTAAACTAACTCAAACTCACTAAGTCAGTAATTATCTTGTTTCTGTTTGCCGCAATTTAGACTAAATCTTTTGTGAGATTTTCAATGTAGAAATCTGGTTTTCGTTTAATAAATACGTTTAATGATTACTATTTATTTAATTATTTTGAATATTGAATATTCATTAGATTAAATTAAGAACGTTCCTGAATTATATTTATTTGCTTTTATATGTGTTTAAAACTGTTTGACATGTACAAAAACAACATTTTTATAAGCACATTCTCATAAACAATTGAACATGTCTTTGGTTTGGACACGCATCCATGAATTAACCAACCTATTAGGAAGTTAATCTTTACAAATAATAATTCATATTTGAAATTTTATGGGAATATAATATGCAATGCGTTTTTTATTTGTAAAATAACTCTCGAACATGCTAGAATAACTCAGAAATCAATTAAAGCCCAAATACACGAAAGTAAAAATGTAAAATTTTTGTTGTTGTAATTTCTATGTCGCTATGAGTAGACAAAGTGACAAAACCACAACGAGTACCGCAGAGTTTTCATAGTAGATAGACGGCCTAAACACCGATTCAGTAATAGTCAAATTTAATTAAAAAAAACAGCCTTGTTTGTAAGCCATCCTAATGTTGTCACAGGTCTCAGATTGAGATGGGTTAGTCCAGTGCGTGTTGGCAGACTGCACATATATTTGAGAAGATATTGGAGAATTCTTTAAACAGGCAGATTTCTTCATGATGTTTAACTATAAAATATACACATAATTTAAGTCAAAAGTGCATGCCATGGAATCGAACTCGAAACCTCTGTGTAGCAGTCCAACAGTTTCCACCAGGCCATCGCTGCTTTTGCATCTTATTGAAAAGAAAAATAAATAAGTCATCCACATACAAATAGAGATAATAAAAAAATTAAAAAAAGACTTCTCTGATCCAAGCAAGGAACAAACAAGGTGCAAACTTGAAGGCAAATTCTAGCGAGAATAGTAACAGTAGTTTAGTGGTTTTCAAATTATAAAAATGTAGTATTTTCAAATACACCGCGATAGAATCTGTATAAAGCAGTTTAATTTCAACGTATAACATTCGCTTAAATGTAATTATCTCTTCTCAACTATAAGCTGTCTTTCACAAAATTTAGTAGTAGCAAACTTTTATTCTATTCCAATGTTTTTCTTAAGACTAGAGTAATAAATCCACTCTATATACTCACACATGCTTAATGTTACTGAGAGCTGTGTTCAAATAAACGACCACTATTGTAGATAAGAGTGGTAGACTTTAAATGGCAGGCTTTAATTGTGCTCTTTATCTGAGGCTTTTTGTTTGTGCTGCTTACTTAAAGATGCTTGAAATCTGCTATAGCTGGCATATAGTATTAGTTCCAATAAATAATACTCAACAATTACTGTACATACGGAAGGACATCTTTCAAGGGGCAAGCAGAAATATATTATTGCTACATTACGGTAGTTCTGTTTTTGACTACGTAGCAGCCAATTTTCTCCTATCACTCAATTATCAGTATCACTGCTGCCCCTGCTAAGAATTTCTCAACAAAAATCTCGACAACTCTTTGTTAGACTTAGGACTTTCAATCAGTCAAAAACTAAAGCACTCACCTATGCCACGCGATCTACGAGGCAGCGCAGTTTTAGCCGAAGTAAAAAGTTTAGAGTTCGTCGTAATAAAAAGCTTAATGATTAATGCTAAATTCGTAAATTCAACATAATGGCAACATTCACACAACTGTATTATTATTTAGTGGCAACAACAGGTTACTGTTGTCAGTATTTTAGCAATGGTATGGAATATTCAGCTCGCTTAGGGCAGGCAGTACACACTTAGAGGAAGTCCAGTTAATTTACCCATTTCTTTCTTTTTATTAAATCTTTAATTCCTTTTTCTGAAAGTCAGCAACATACAAATGGTATCCGAGGACTTTCAAACGATCATAGGTTATCCATCTATCCACTATCGATCAGGTGGGCCTTAATTGTTGTCTTATGTTACGATTAACGCTATACAACATGCAGGCTTTAACCATTTAGCTATCCCGTGATAGACATTAGGTATAGAAAATCTATTGTTACGTTCGTATATGATATATCAAATTGTTAAGCCAATTTACCACATTCGTTGTATGGAAACAGTTACATATAACAGGACCAGAATAATGAATTCTCTTGTATTCACGAAATTAATGGAGGGTGTTTTAAATATCTCTAACAAAATACCAGGTTCTTTTAAGATTAACTACTAATATCTGGCCTTTATTATTTCACGAGAGCGAAGAGGATACAAAAGATGTCAACCATGAATCCAAAGAAGACGCCTGTATTCCAATCCGTGTTTATGGTCAGTGTATCAACATGAGTATCCGAATCACCTGGAAAATACGGACAGATTGAAACTGGATTCTGTACATCGTTCTTTTTTCTTCGCATCTCACTGTTTGCGATGTCAGCGAGGATACTACGGCAATCAAAACTTGATAAAAGAATTGTCCATACTGAGTAAAGTTCATCCGATTATCTGAGAAAAGTATTTGTTATAAAGTTTTCCTTCCGTTGATATATATTTTCTTCTGTCAATGTTTGTGCTCGGATAACATTTAACTGCACATAATTTATTAACATTTTAAGTAGTTACATGTATTAGCTAAAGCAGCTTAATCAAAATTTCCTAACTAAATAAATGCGAATGTGAGTTTGTATGTTTGTTTGTTACGTTTTCACGCCTTATCTACGTTTACCTGTGACTTTACCGTTCATTGTGAAATTCCAAATACACGTTATCAGGAGTACAGGAAGGGACATAGGTACATAAAAAAAGGAATCGCTCCCGAAGGAAATCAAATATAAAAAAAAATTACTATAACATGTCTGTCGGTGTAAAGCTCAAGTCAAGCAAAGTTTTATAGAAGTTTTCTGTTAAGATTATATCTGTAGCAGCACGTAGTGTAGAATCATGCCCGGTAGGCTGTAATAGACTCATCTTCTATTACGTTGGATCTAAATCCATAATGAGAAAACTGTAGGTGTAATACACTTACGACCGTTTTCAATATCCTATCTATCTGTGGATTTGTTTACAGGATATAGACTTTTGACGTATCTTGTATGGAGCTAATGTCAAATACCTATCGCTAGTAACAGATAGATGAGATAGATAGGATATTGAAAACGGACGTTAGCCTACACCTTCAGGGATTTTATAGTTACGAGACCTGTGTGTGCATGCGAGTGTAAGTAGGACAGTTGAAAGAGCCAAATACCTAGAAGAGCATTCTCTGATCAAATTAGACACTCTAGCGAAAGGTCAGGTTAAGTTGCCGAAAGCTAACGAACGTTGATAAATATTATAATGGGAGTGAATAAAGCTTAAACGATATGTCAGTATCTTAGCAAGTGGAAATAAGTAAACACCGCTAACACCACTGTAAAACAGTCGTATATACATATGTTTTATATATTATATATAGTTCTTTTAAGTAAACCGACTGAAACGAGTTTTTAGTTTTACTTACCTAAAGTTTATTAACAATACTGCATACATATATGTACACATATATATATCACTGGCTCACTATTACAAGGTTCTATGTTATTTTTTTTACTTTGGGAAAATGAGGATTAAAATTTGCATATCAGTAAAAATAACTTAAAAAGTAACTTAGAACTATTTGCGATTTAATATTGTGAGGTGGTAGTGCTTCCATCTATTACTATATTAGTCTAAACAAAAAGGAATGACATATAGAACCATGCAATATACATAACAATTTTTTTTCAAAAATGTAACATAGAACCTTGTAATATTGGACCAGCGATATGTATATAACTTTAGCGCGCAATGCCGTATGGTATACATACATTAGCACTAAGTTTTTTATATTGTTTATGTAGCCAAACAAGCTTACAGATCGGCCTACTGGTGTTCTTTTGGATGATTGCGACACCAACATCACTCTTACGATGGCGAAACTTTAAAACACGCTAAGATCTCTGCAGAACACATAGGTATATTCAAATTCAGACCAAATATATAAAAAAAATATTCCACAAAAACCAGCATTCTAAATATATTTATCTTGAATCTCCAAACCAGAAAATAAATATTAATATCATTTTTAATCTAATAACATACATTTTCCTTCTACGAGATAGGATATTAGAATTTGTGGAGCGGTATCTTGCGACAGTGTTGCCAACATATTTCATGAAATTATTAATATACTGACTTGGTACTGGGTAACCGCGGCGTGGCCTTACTGCACCTGCGGCTTGAGCAACTGTATTTATATATTCGCTTGTATTTGTTCTGTAGAGAGGAAAACAACGGTGAAATTCTCTTTGTTCATTGCTTATGATGTTTTCTGTCAATACGATAAGTATGAGGGGCTGAATATTTATACGAAATATTAGGCATTTAAGTAGAAATATACATTAATAAGTAAAAACAAAGCTAGACTTCATGATACTTTCAGCTCATTCTGCGTAAATAGAAACACCCATGATTAAATTATGTTCGGGTGCTTTGAAATAACTACACTAGAACATTGAGACAACTACCATCTTAGTCCCCCCGTGACCATGTCTGCTGAAAAGCAACCAAAACGTCAGGGAAAGTGTAAACATAAATATGAATAGTATAGTAAAAGTATAAATAGTTTTAATAGGTTTAATCATTTAATTAGCTTAAAAATTAGTAAAGTTTAATAGTAATAGTAGTGTAACAGTTTTCAAAATTTTGTAATAAAGTGTCAAATAAACAACGCGATAAAATCCGTATATAGTAGTTTGATATTCTTCTACTCGTTTACATTACTTGATGGTATATCTAAGAATATATACTTTTATTATGTAGTTACAATACAACACTGTTCAGTACCCTTGTAATTTAAAAACCTAAATGTTTCAATGTCACTAGCAAAAAACAAAAAAGAACTATTACTCAAATCATGGTAGAAAGGTGGAAATAAGACGAACTTCATATTATTTAAAGTTATTTTAAGACATAATTGTCTGAAGTAGCGATTGCTACGCTAAACAATAGATCGTAAACGAATCGAGAAGCCAATGTTGTTTGTGTGTGTATTAAGCTCCTAGCAAGTAGTTACGTGATACGAATCGATTCGACTATGTACATTCGTGTTTCCGTGTAGCCAATACGTAACCAATTAATCGTACAATATCAACAATTCGTAAAGATATTCGAAAGGTTGCTAATATTTCGATTTATTTGAATTCATATAATATGACAAAGCTTTAATGATCCTATTTTTATTATACCACATATGTATCTCTAGGTCTTAGTCAGTTTTATAAATCTACTGTATCATTGGAAGGTTGCTGGTACTTATGGCACAGGTTTTACCTATTTTAAGTACCAGCCGCAAACAATTTGTACCTAACATGACTGATATGCTTACATTTAAAATTGTACCTTATGTATGTTATGTTATGATCAGTGAAACAATAAATTCATTCATTCATTCATAAGATGCCGATGACATAAGTACGATTCCTTTCAATAAATTAAGGATAAGTATTAGTTTCTGTATATGGAGACTTTCGTCCAACCTTAGTAAATAGGAAAATATTAAGCCCATCTAATTTTATGCGACATATCACGTCTTGGTAGACATTTATAAAAGTGGTGACTGAGGAAGGCCTTCGAGGTATTGTTAACCTCTATTAAGAACTGCCTCGATGGTGAAGCGTTAGAGAATGCGACTGCTATGCATGAGTCCCGGGTACTATTCCCAAATCAGGCAGCGTTTCTTTTTTATTTTTGTCCTGAAATTGAAATGAAGCAAGTAGTCTGAAGCTGTGCCTGGCAGTAGGCTACTCTCCCACGTGTAAATATTTTAAACAAACGAAATGTAAATGTAGCCTTTGATAAAAATGTGCTGATTACGTAGTAATAATTCAAAGACTACACACATTTTATGAAAACTAAACAATATATAATATAAACATTTCCAATTGTTCTTATTTACTAGTAGACTATAGCCAAAATAGATGTGAGATGATTCACTTTGCGCTATATTTTGTGAAAACCAATCTGTAGAGATTGTTCAGATATAACTGCCTACACGAAACAAGAATGTTGTAAGTTCCTTACGTATTCTCGAAACACGATTTCCGAACAAGCCAAAGCGGTCAATCTGGGTATTGCATGTCTTTGTGGACTTAGCAAGATTTGGAGTACCAAACGAATTGCCTAAGTGTATTAGTTCAACAAGATTTTTACTGCAAGCCATGCAAATACGTTGTGTTGAACCACCCATAACATTTGTTTCCTGTCAAACGTTTGCTGTTGTGAACGAAATTGGAATCGTTGCGGAAGAAAACTTATTGGATCCGTATTGTTTCTTGAGAAACATGAGTACGCAGTATTGGTGATATTTTTATTCGCGTTTTACTTGCGGATTAGATTGTGAATTTATTGAATGAATAGATGTAATATAGTTTGTACTAAAATACGTCAATTTATAGCTTTTAAGCTAAATATATAATGTTTTTCCAAGCTTATCATTGCATTATTCACTTGTTTAATAATTCATATCATAGCGGCAATATTCCAAGTCTATATGATTTAATGATGTGAATAATCTTATATTACGAGAAACCGTTAATGGATTTAGGCTGAATTTTTCGTAGCTACTTATTATTATTAAACCTCCTTATTTTCATCTTTATCTTCTAACTTACTTACGTGTTTTGATGCCACAAAGATCATGAACTAACATATGTCTTGGTCTAATGGTAATTAGTTACTGCTACTTTATACCATCTTTTACCAATTTATATATCTCTATGTTATTTTAGGAAAGTGTTATACAGTTTTATATAGTTAAGGTGTTGAGTGAATACAGATCTAATTTACGTAACTTTTTAATGGCTGTCTTTTTAATGTCATTGACCAAAACCGTAATGAATTTCCCAAAGCAGAAGCACTCGGACCGTGACTAACTCAAACTCGATACAGCGATAACTAAATCTTTGTCTCTCTTCATTGACGCTCGAAGTGTTGACATGCCCATTAGTCGACCGGCAACTTGTTACCGAAGTTAGTCAATCGTACCCGTTAATTTCCTGAAAGCTTGGACTTCAACTTCATTGGTTTCGAGCCTTGGAGTGTCGAGTTGTTAGTAATACGTCTTGTCAGAGTTGCGTGTAACTTCGTCTTACAGGCGTTGAAATTTTATTGGCCGCTTAAGACGCAGACGACAATTAGTAAGTTCTAATAGCTTCACACTTTTCATCGTATTTTCCAGGCACTGTATATACTTTTACACCGCAGTGTAGATAGCTTTACCTACTAAATTTGACGTTCATGTTATTGCATTGTTGGTCTTTAAACTATCTTGTTTACTATAACTTCAGAGGTTTCGAACCATTGCTGTAGTGAATTTTAACGGTTAAATAATGTAAAAATGCCAGCTATTTGATTGCGACATATCTATATACATATAATAAAACTGTAAATATCACGTGTCTGTACATTTTAGAATTTTGCAAAATAAATGATTTAGGGGGGCTCAGAATAATTAACTAAACACATTTTAATCATTTTTAAAAAAGTTTGTCTGTCTGTCTGTTTGTTTGTTCTCGCATCACGCCTGAAGTACAAAGTTAATACGATAGGACTCAGTAAGAACACTATAAAGAATATCCTCAAGTAACATTAAGTCTTTATTTCATTAAAATCGGTCTTCTCTATCAAAAGTTATGAGCATTTGAAGTTAAATTAAATTTTAATGTAGGCGATGTGATCGTACTGTACTAGATCCGCCGTAATGGTTTACAAATAAGGTTGAGATTTGCTTAAAATTCATAGATTGTGATTACAGATCAGGATCGTATATAGAAAGTCAGTAATAGTAGGATAGAGTATAAATTTCTTAATTTTTGTTATAATAATAAATAATAATTAATTCTAAGACAATGTTGAATGTTTACTAATTGACAATGACATCTCTAATTTGTTAGTAATATGTGTTTAGTATTAGACCCGACGTAATGATTTATACATATCACGATAGATGGCACTGTGCAAATGACGTGATTTTTTAAATCGCGATATTAAGGTTTTCCGCCGTTCTATGACATGCTGGCTTTCAACAACCACTCTTTGTTCTAGAGATATAATGTAATTAAATGTTGTAATCCGATTTTATAAAATTTGTTTATTATAACTTTTATTATTTATAACTATTGACTGATTAATACAAAACCGAGTCGGTATATGGAGATAATAATTGCTTCGATTTTGGTATTTTTTGGGCAATAGGAATATAAAACTCTAACTTTCACGTGTCTGTACATTTTAGAATATTGCGAAATAAATGAATTAAGGGGACTCAGAATAATTAACTGAACACATTTCAATCATTTTAGAAAAGTCTGTCTGTCTGTTTGTTTGTTACTTCATCACGCCTAAAGTACAAAGTTATTACGATAGAGTCAGTAAGAACACTATAGAGAATATCCTCGGGTAACATTTAGTCTTTATTTCATTAAAATCGGTTTACTCTAAAATAGGAGACGGTACTTTTCAGCAGCGAGCAGAAAATAATGTCATTTTATCAGATAGTTTATGTTGTATGGTTCCATCGTTGCAAATTTTAATTTCATCAGTATATGGGTCACCTACAGATACAATAAATCAGACAGCTGCATGGCTATCGGGCACGCCACGATCGTGGCGGTAAGTCCCGTGTTTGAGAAGTGGCTGGAAAGGCGGCATGGCGCCCTCATCTTCCGGCTGACACAGGTAATGACTGGCCACGCTTGTTTTGGCCAGTTCCTGTGTCGTATACGCCGGCAAGAGACGCCCAGTTGTCACCACTGCGGCGACTGCCGCGACGTTGTTGAGGACACGGCGCTGCATACTTTGGCGGTTTGCCCCGCCTGGGCATCGCAGCGCCGTAAGTTGGTCGCGGCAGTCGGATTTGTTGCCCTCTCGCTCCCGGCTGTAGTTCAGTCTATGCTCCGGAGCGAGAGGTCGTGGAATGCCGTCGCCTCGCCGAGGAAGTGATTTCCATCAAGGAGGCGGCAGAGCGGGAGAGGAAGCTTTTAAACCCTCTCTCCAACCGCAGAGCCAGGCGCCGGAGGGCGCAAGACGACCTCCAGCCACCCTGAGGTCTGACCTAGGGGTGGCGGGCTTTGTGGGCCTGCCCGCCATCCGTTCAGCACCAGGCCCGAGAGGCGGTGTGCGTGTTCCCTCGCGAGCCTCTGTGTCGTGTCCGTCTCCCCTCTAGGGGGGGGGGGGGCAGTAGGGATTTATTTTAGTGGTGACCTTAGGGTAGGTCTTTTCGTATAGTGGCCTGCCGTTTCATAATATATAGCCCAAGTACATAGAATAAGTAAAAAAAAAAGCTGCAACTTACAATGTTGGCGCCTCGGAACGACGAAGCAACAGCTATTAATTCCGAGATGCTAAGGCAAATTAATGGTGAAAGTGTCGAATATACCTACGTCTATTCACAATGTCACAGCAGAAGACGACGTTACTAACTATCCAGTAGAGTTTCTTAATTCTTGACGCGCACCTGGTCTTCCAGCCCATAAATTTTCTTTACAAGTGGGCGTTCCCATAATCTTGCTCAGAAATTTAAGTCCACCTAGGCTTTATAACGGAACTAGACTTAAAGTAAAAATCTTGCAACGTAACTTAATTGAAGCCGAAATTTTAACAGGATGTGGCGCCGGTGAAATTGTTTTTATTCCGAGAATCCCCATCATACCAAATAATTATCCGTTCAGTTTTAAGCGCGTACAATTCCCAGTAAGTTTATGTAATGCAATGACAATAAATAAAGCGCAAGGTCAGAGATTACATGTTGCAGGTGTAGATCTCAGTACGGGCTGTTTTACTCAGGACTCTATGTCACATTGTCTCGCGTTAGCAATCCCCAAAATCTGTATGTGGACGTCCCCAATGGTTCCACATCTAACATCGCTTACACAGAAGTTCTGTCCTAAAACATATAACATTTTATACAAATTTTCACGCGGATGAAGTCGCGGGCACAGCTAGTATTAAATAAAAGTAGTCGATCGTACGTAAAACAGAATAATAAGTCGAGCATGATATATTTGTTCGTAAAAGTAAGTAACTGCAATGTTCTTTATAAGAAACGGATGATTTAGTTTTTTTGTTGCTTCTGTAGGTATGATGTCAGGAATGTACTTGTATTTGATTTAATCAAGTTGATAAAGAAATCTAGGAAGTCCATTTCCACGCACTTTTGAATGATATAAAGTGAATTCTCAAAGCGTGGGTGGCTTTGTAGTTCAATTTCCTTCAGAATGATGTAAAGGTTCAATTTCAACAGGATGCGTACCACGCTATAGTTAGCTTAATAACTAATTCTGTAATGGTTCATTGGCAAAAGTGACAAGCATAATAATAGACCGTTGTGTAAATATTGGATATTATTCAAAGAAACTTAATTATATAATTAATGTGTTAGCAAGCCAAGGTACTATACGAGTTGACATTAGGTGCTCGTTTTTCGATTTCAGATTCGTATAAAATCGAATCAGATAGCGTTGTCCTACGACATGGAAATGTATATCAATTACCTAATAGGACTGGCGATTTTATAAATTTAAAAAAACTTACGCTTTCCACCAAAAAATCTTATGTCGCTGATCATGTATAAAAAATTTACGCATCGAATCTCGTAATACTACCGTGAAATTGCTTTAGGAAAACAGCGATTCACTTTATATAAGTCGACGGTCAAATGCAGTGGCTTATCACAAGCATGCGCCCGAATCCGGCACAAGCCAATTTCCTACTCGAGACGCCCCGCTTGTCACATTTCATACAACCCACACGTGTCAGTGACAATTACAATGGCGATACTAATATAACACTTATATTTTTAACCTGATATTGCTGTCTGCACTCGCCAATGTCCTCAGCTCAGTAGTAAGTTTATAATAACTTTTGTCTCTTGAGGAAGCGCAGCCGTGCTTTGTGTTTATATTCTTACTAATATTATAAATGCAAATGTGAGTTTGTTTCTTTGTTTGTTGCGCTTTATAACCTCAACTACTCAACCGATCATTATGAAATTTTCTTCAAAAAACAGAGGTGCGTTTCTTGAAATCGAACTCGAAACCTCTGCGTGGCAGTGTAAGAGTGTACTATATCTGGTTTTTATTTTTGCACTAATAAATACTAATACCCAATGAAAAAGGTTATATCTTATTTATTATCTCTTTTATATATTTTTTGGGTGTACCCACACTTTCTCTTACCAATATCCTTGTTTAATCTACTCAGCTCTTTCTAAAACTTTGTTCAACTTAAATCTCACCTGACCTACTTAGTTAAGCACTCCACTTTTTTACATCAGCCTAATGTTCCAGTATCTTAACTTTACAATTTTCTAGTCACGTATATTCTATTGGTACCTCGGATGAGGCTGTGGTTGAGACCCACAAGATAAGCCTTAAGGAATTAGGTTAATAGAAAGTTTCCAGTCCATTTTAAAGCTCAGCTACAAATATTAAACATTCTCACAACGTGGTGTAGTTGTTTAAGTGGTCGAATTGCCATCGCTACTACGCCGAGTGTTATGGTTCCGATCTTCACACGGGACAAAATATTCAAACGACGAATACAAGGAACATCCAGACTGTTCCAGGTCTGGATGCTTTTGTATTCGTCGTTTGAATAAATGTAGTGCACCGAGGTATATTAAAAAAAAAATTGCACTCCGGGAGTGCCGGCAGAAGTGAAAACTTGAATATTAACGTTGTGCATTTTAAATATTTTGGAATGGTTTGGGAATAATTTTGCACGAATTGCTTTAATTATTAGTATAAAAGTACTACCATTTACGTGACAAAATACAATATTCATTTATTGCGCTATCGTACACAAACATGACAATTCTCCCTCCGTCTTACGAATTTTCGATCAGGTCACGTGTCCTGACGCGAGTTTAACATTTTTTACCCATCACAAAAAAAGTGCACAACGCCGCTAAAGAAGTTTTCACTTCAAAAAAGAAAATCTATGTATTTTAATAGACATGCGTGATTTCTGAACCAGCACTATTGCTGAAGATAAAGCAGCCGATCTTGCGGTATACCTTCATCCTATGAAAAGCCCTGTCCTGTTAATAGTATACAAAAAGTTATGTTATTCACAAATAGTTGTTTCAAGCCTAGGTATTCTTTGTGTCCGTTGTTCAAATATTTGTAAGAACCCCACGACTTAAGAATCAGTACTAGCGTGGCAGTAAGTAGTTCTTTTTTAAATATATGTTCTTTTCTGCCGTCAAGTCTTTACCCATTTCACAGCAACTCTTATAGTAAAGAATCGACAACGCTGTTCATTTACTGTCGAGGGGCGGTAATCTTCTTTACCATAATATATTATATACAAAATATAGATATATAAATATAGTATTTTCATAGACGAAATAAATGTCTGAAGACTTGCTTCAAGATTTTGCAAGCATGGTTGAATCTTTTCATTATGCACTCGCAGGATATTATGGAGATGATATTTTGCATAACGTTGCCAATCTTCGAGAACATAAATTCTAAATTTAAAATAAGCTGCTCAATTTTACTTTGGCATCATTTGTTTCTTATGGTCCAGTTACCTGTATACAAAGTAAGTACAACATTTCAAATTTTTAAACAATATTGTTACAAAACAGTACTTCTTGTATGTTGGATACCAGTGGTACAAGCAAGCTTTATCGATAACTTAAAATAACATTAGCAGTTGAACATAATTATCTATACAAATAAATAAAATTGAAGTGTCTGTTTGTAATGTCAAAATAACAGCTTTTTATCTAATGCATATGAAAGTATATAAGGTACCTATACGAAAACATCTATTTTTAAAATTTTTGTCTGTCTGTCTGTCTGTCTGTTTGTTCCGGCTAATCTCCGAAACGGCTGAACCGATTTTGACGGGACTTTTACTGGCAGATAGCTGATATTATAAGGAGTAACTTAGGCTACATAGCTTTAAAAAAAAATAGGGTTCCGCGGAGACAAACACTTTTTAGTTAAAATCTACGCGGACGAAGTCGCAGGTAACAGCTAGTTATAGATAAATTTAGACACAGTTATGCTCATATCCCCAAAAGAGTAAACAGATGCGTATTAGACCCAGTTCTCGCCAGCTATAATTTATATCTAATAAAAGCAAACCAATTGATGTCTACCGAGCAGACTTCCAGATACTGTTTTGCTACAGAGAATTTATGACAGAAAAGCCGAACTACAGTTAGCCTGACCCTAGTCTTAAACCTAAGATCTCATGCACCGCAGTCGTATTGATTTCCGTTCTGCCATCTAAGCAGTAAACGTAACGAATAGTTTACGATTTTCAGACTAAAAGCACAAATCATCCGTCGTCATCGTTCGTCTACGCTCGAAGTTGTGACAGTGCGGCTCGCATTTAAAACATTATTATTTTACTACCACTTGTATGTACGCTCTCAAATAATATTATTGTGTATTATGTTATCATGTTAAGTGAATTGTATTTTAATTCTTAATGAGAAGAAATATCTAAACCCAAAACCAGATCATATAGATGGTTGGTTAAATAGGGCGTCATAAACAGACACTCATTCATAAGGGCTTCAATGGCTAAGGCATTGGGATTTGTGATTAAGAAGTCGTAGGTGAAAAGCACTCATTGCACTATCAACATAACCCGCTCCTATCACAAATACGAGTATATCAGCACGTAAAACTTAACTAACGCAAAAAAAACGTACTGTAATTTTGAATCATATATATTTACAGTAATTTGCCATCCCTTAGATGTCTATTTTGTAATCCTAGGTGCAATTAAATTAAAAATAGTTCAGCTTCAAATAGTTCCATAGTACGACGTCGTTTAATCTATTTCCAATATATTAATTCTATCGGTCCACAGATCTTCATTGAAACTTGCTTTCAATTTCTGACTTCTCTATCAAATGCCTTACCTGCCTTCATTAAGGACTTTTCTTAAGTCTAAAGTTTCTAATTGTACTTGGGTTCATTAGACACAGTTTTTATTACTCCCTTGTAAAATAAAGAAAGGTGAACAATTTTGCTAGCCTTTTTTAAATAATAATCTTATTTTAAGTTCGTTCCTTTGTGAAAATGATGAAATACCGTTGGTTGTTTGCAGACTTTCTTTTATACTAGTTTAATTATTGTTGTTTAACAATAAACTAAAAGTCGCTAAGTAGTCAAAAGTTAACCATAATTTACTAAACTTTTTTTATATATTTTTTAGTTTTAGCTTTCTCCATTCACTGTCCATATAAACTAAAACAAACCTCACACTCCTTAAAGCATAAAAAAAAAATTAAGATGTTTTGTCTTATATGTATAAATTTACTAAGCAGTAATTTCGCAATTCTATAGATATTGATACTAAACTAAACATAATGTTGTTTTTCTACTTGTATATCTAAATGCATACATGGCCACACATCTTTCTTGCCACATGTTAGGCACGGGTGTAATACAGCCACATTGTGCCGAGTATAGTTTTAGATAATATTGTCTTCTGTTTACGCGAATGTTATTCATTGAAATTAAACTACTATATACGGATTTTATCGCGTTGTTTATTTGACACTTTATTACAAAATTTTGAAAACTTGAGACAACTACCATCTTAGTCTCCCCGTGACTGTGGCTGCTGAAAAGCAACCGAAACGTCGGGGAAAGTGTAAACATAAATATAAATAGTATAATAGTATAGTAATAGTATAAATAGTTTTAATAGTTTCAATAACTAATTAGCTTAAAAATTAGTAAAGTTTAATAGTAATACACGTAGTGTAACAGTTTTCAAAATTTTGTAATAAAGTGTCAAATAAACAACGCAATAAAATCCGTATATAGTAGTTTAATTTTAATAGTTTTAGATCCTACGCTACTGGAGGCTTCGTGGCGCAGCGGTAATGAATGCGACTGCTAAGCATGAGGTCTCAGGTTCGAATCCCGGGTCGGGCCAAAAAAAGCTATTGGGGTTTTCTATTAAGAAATCTCAATATGCGCAGCCCGGAGTTAGGAAGTTGGTGGTGTTAGACACCCCCATGCCTCGGAAAGCACGTGAAGCCGTTGGTCCTGCGCCTGATCACTCGCCTCAGTCTCCGGTCGTGTCGGATTACCTTCCCATCGGATCATGAGAATTAGAGAACAGAGAATGCACTTGTTTGTGCACACACTTGTGCATTATAATATCTCCTGGGCAGATGGCCAGTCTCGGTTAATACTGGCCGCCGCGACCGAAATTCGGTCTGGAAGACATTATTATTATTGTAGGTTAGCTTATTGCCGTCTACCAGGCACAGTTCCAGATTCCTTCCTATTACTGAGAATAACATTATAGATAAACCGAAAAAAGTTTGTCCGATCCAGGAATCGTACTCGAGACTCCATGCAAAGCAATCGTAAACAATTTGTAGTTCTCAAAATTTGTCCTCTTTGGGCATCGAGTTTACAACACTCGGCTTACAAAGCGAAGCGGCCACTTAAACCACCACGTCATCTTTGGAGTCTAAAACTCTACCGTGATACTCTACTGGATACGTTTCAGTTCATTAAATAGCGAGAAAATGTATTCAATCATTATTATTTTCTAGTTATATCTCAATTAATAAGATATCAACAATATCGATAACAAACATCTTAATAATCGAAATGAAAGGTCAATTGATCCATTATCAATTATTCTATCGGAAATTATAGATGATGACAATAGATACAATAAAATCATAATATTGCCAACAAAGAGAATATCTTAAGATTGGCGCAACAAAGCTTACCTTGGACTTCAAAGGTCGTCGTATTCAAACTCCAATACTTTCACAAATTAATATCCAGGGACCCAAAACATTTATTAAATTTATTTCACAAGATCTCTTATCTTGGATTAAATATTGCTATTGATGACATATTTGGTCGTAAACACTTTGTTTTTACAATGTAATGATGAGAAACCTAATATAATTATATATTTTTAATGCGGTCAGGAGCAAATGGTTTATGGTACGCGGTAACCAATGCTAATGGATATGGCTGTGCTTTATTACTGTATTATTAGCTTCTGTCCTCGGCTTTGCCTGCATAGTCTCAACGGACAGCTACCGAAATAAAAGTATTCTCTGTGTACATGTTCTATCTATGGCCAATTTTATTAAAATCCCTTTGACGGTTCAAGTCATAGAAATAGTTTATTATATCTATGGTTCAAGTGTAATAAAATTACAAACAGCTTTACGAATTCACAAACTTTTTATAAAATAAATAGGAATTATTAAATAAAACAAAAAATTACATAATATTGTCTCACGTTCACGCGAATTTTATACATTGAAATAAAATTACTTTATATGGATTTTGTTGCGTTGTTTATATTCTATTACATACAACACTATCTAGCCCAAACTAAGCAGAGCTTGTACTATGGGTACTAGACAATGGATAAACATACATATATACTTTTTCTTTGTAAATACATACATATTATACATAGAAACACCCAGACCAAGGCAAACATCCATGTTTATGCACACAAATGTTTGACTTGTGCGGGAATCGAACCCGCGACCTCAGGCGTGGCAGTCGGTTACACTAACCACTACACCATTAAGGCCGTCTAATAAATAAATGTCTGTTAACGAAATTCCTAGAAGCTAGTAATAGTAAATTTAATTAAGTAAAGCTCGAAGCTCGACGTTGAGTTAGGACTTCGGAAATTTGTTGATCCATGAAATGAATATGTCTGGACTTATCACTAACTACTAACAGTATTAATGCAGCTAGAGGACAGATTTTCAAGTTATCGTGAAATTCTAATATTTAATTAACTTTATAAATCCTTTTTCAGATATTCGGTGATATAAAGCACAACTTTTGGAGATAGCCAGTACGATATACATACTTATTTAAATTACTATTGTACAAAAAACTACTTAGGTAGATTTTACAGATAAATGTTGAAACATATATTTGTTTTCAATCGCATAAGTTACCATATATCTATGCGTACATACTATTCAGTCCAGTATAAATAAATAATTGGATAGATATTTCTTACCTTGATATTTAAATATCTCTCAAGCTGTCTTGGTATATTTTACACAGGTATGTAGGTTTCCACGCGATGCTTATCTTAACTAATTACCGCAATAATCACCTAATTGAATACATACGTAACTGAGTCAAAAACGTCTTGGGGTCAAATCTGATCCCCAACATTGAACCTCTGCAAGCCAGTCTAACAGTCCCCTACAAGGCTAGCACTGCTATACAAGTTTCTCATTAAGATTATATTATTCACCTATTACAATTTAATATTAGTCGCATGTATGGACTTTGGCCTTTACGGCGATAACTGTGAGTGACGACCAACCGTCCAAATTGAATTGATGATACATGTAGAAAATGTGATTTGCTTCAAAGAATCTAGACTTTTAAAATTTAGATAGCAAAACTTTTAAGTCAACTTACTAGTTACAACCTCTCGAGACGTAAGCGAAAAGAGACTACACTGATCACAAGTTCAATGTCAACAAGCCATTAAGAATAACACCCAAAGTGTGTTACAAACTTTCATCTCTGCGGTCGTTTTACTTCTTTTTTGGTAATATTATAACTTGTAATAACAAATAGCTGTAGCTTTTTTATTTATTGAATAACTTTAATATTGGTTGGATTTTGTTGACCACGCTTTGTGCATGGAGAAAAACACTCCAGAGGGTGCCTGTTTTCTGAACCACTGTATGAGCAACGATGATATTTGAGTTGATTTATTCGTCTTTTTCTGAGTAGCCATTGTTAGAAAATGCCCACAGAAGCTTTTATGTCATGATTCCGTTTCTTCATTAGCTGATATATTCTTATAACGTATGAAGGTAGCTTATACCTTACGTTCTGCACTGCAGTAAAGGCCTGACTCAGATTCAATTGATTAGAGAGCTTGCACTTTAACGCGTGCTACAAACAATCTACCTAGTTGATTTATTTCCTTTATCACATATTACATATGCACTCAATGCACTGCTAAAATGGTTAACAAATGTGAGGGTATAAAAAAACGTTGTGTTTTCCGACCGCTGAAATATAGCCGTTAGTCTTTGTTGTTTGTATGTATGTATATACCTGATAAGTGCTTAAGGCTAGTCCACTATGCCATTTTAGTGGGGTTTGGCGTACTTTAAACATCTATAACACATTATGGACAATTCTTAGACATGCAAGTTACCTTACGATATCTTCTTTTGTCGTTAACCAGTCAAGTCTTGGAATGCCAGATATAATTAAATATACTAGCCGTCGCCAAGTGGTCGAAATTCGCCCATAATTGATTTAAATTTTAAGTTTGATCGTTAGTAAGGTTTATTGTCTATAACTATACCCTTATAATCACATTTCATTTATACATACATACATAATATGTAACCATAGTTACGAAGAATTCTACGACATCACCCAAACAACGCCAAAATACTACGGACGCGATTCGACTGCTTATGGCAAATGCATGGTTGTGTGCGTGCAGTGTTTTTCATTAATTTAATATACTTCTAATGCATATTTTATAAAAATATTAGGATTCGCCACTGCTTGTTCATATAAACTTTAAATGTGCCAAATTTCATACTCCTCCGTCCGCGCAATTTTCGTAAAAAGGGGTACAAAGTTTTTGCTTCACGTATTAATATATAGATAAATCACGAGTGTACCGCACATATTTTTATTTTTGTAATATGTAACATTGAACGAATATACATATCCTTAAGAGGTTCGTAGAAAAAGATCGCAAATGGGACGCTTGCATGGTTAATGCTTATTAATGTAGACTTAGGAAGTAATTAAATATGGACATGCAATAAAGAGATTATCCTGGTTTTCTTATTCAGTTTTAGCGACCTCGATAAATTTGAACCTATCATATTCATAATTTATTATTTACTAGATTTTGCTCATGGCTTTGCTCGAGTAAATGTAAGTTAGGTTAGTACCAGTATTTTTTTTGGGATAAAGGATACCCTATGTCTTTTTCTGTTTCCCTGACAAGTGATAACGTAGCGGGTGAAATGTGCTTTTGTACATTTTTCCACACCCCTTAAATATATGTATATATTACCGGTGTTTGAACGCGCTAATTTCAGGAACTACTGGTCCGAATTGAAAAATTATTTTTGTGTTGGATAGCTCATTTATCGAGAAAGGCTATATAACATCACGCTACGACCCACGGGGGGCGGCGCAGTAATCATAAATGCGGGTGAAACCGCGGGCACATCTAGTAGGTAGGTAATATATACACATTGGGTAAATACTTCCAATTTCATAATAAATAAATAATTAGGTATTTGACGTCCAAATAGCTTAACACTATGATGAAATGCGTCCTAATCACAAATTCCTACGCCACTTTATAACAGAGCAATGCAACAAAATAATTCAATAGACGTATAACGATAATATTTGATGATTCTGATCAAGATTCGTGTATATTATTCGCTTCAATACTGGGTGGGTAACTGGGTAGCGCCCTCTCATGCATATATACATTTTAGTGGACCACAACATTAGTTAAAGCTATGATCTGTTTGAGTATAACTACTTGCTATAAATATTTTTATAGTCGTAAAACTATGGCGTTCGGTGATTTGTACCAAAGGCCTTACAATAATCATATATAGAAGTAAAGTAAAATAAATCTTTGTACATAGTAATTTAAGAAACTTTATGCGTAGTCTTAGTTCTTAGGCATACTTACAAAACGTTTTTTTGTTATTTAAACTAAGATCAACAATAAAGGCTTTTTATTATTTTATTTATTTATTATGCGTAGTCTTTCTTTATATGAACTAGAATGCATTTTTTTTTAGTTATGTGCTTTCTGTGTATTTGAATATGCAACACGCAAAATATACTTTAAAAATTGAATGCGGTTTTCACAGTTGTATTGCTGCATGTTTTATTTTGAAACAGTGCGTTGAAATAGAAATATACACATAGGTACCTACTACCAAATTCCACACGTCACGGGCAAAAAGTTTGAAATAAATGTATAGTCAGAAATTTCTTTGTGTGCCAGTAGGTTTACGTTATTAGTTGTCACTAAAGCTAATTTATTATTTTTGGATAGAAAGTTTGACCATGGTGATACTACCTACTATTTATCATAAATTCCGTTATTTTATTTAATAAATGGATTTAATAAATGTTCTAAATATTGCAGTAGTAACGTAATAAATCAATTATTATTATTAAATATATTATCGAGCTTAAGAAGGAATGTTAATAATTAGCGATTTAATTTTGGCCCTGTTTTATTTTATATAAATACAATTAATACGAAACGATTTGTAATTGATAAATTACAACCACTAGCTTCTACCTGGACCTTCAGCAGCGTTAATGCCGTGGATACATATAGCGGTATAAAGATCCCCTTTTGTGTTAATCCAGGATAATATGGATCTATATCTTTGCAAAGTTTCATCAAAATCCGATCAAAGGCTTACAACTAGTTAAGTAACCACCATAGAAAGATTTTTACGAACCTACTATATCATTTATAATATTAGTAAAAAGATATTAAGAGAACTTCATAAATAAATAGCAATAGGAACTCACCAAGTCACACTTATCGCTTACTTTAAGGCCGGGACTCCACCAAAGCGGAGATGTGTGCGGTGTGCTGTGTGCTGTGCGAGAAGAGATGTTTTTCAGCTCGGGCCGGCTCGGCCGGCGCGCGCGCGGTGCTCTGCGGGTTGCTGGCGGGCGAGAGGGGGGAGGGTGATATCGCTCACTGCACGCCGCTCACATCTCTCGTCTCCACTGCGCGTCGTCCGCGCACAGCTCACATCTCCGCTTCCATCGCGCCATACAAATATTACACATCTCCGCACAGCGATCTCCACTGAAGCTGAGCGGAGAGGAGATGTGTCAATAACACAATTCTATTGGTTGTTTAAAAAACATCTCCTCTCCGCTCCTCTTGTCTCCGCTTTGGTGGAGTCCCGGCCTACATCCAATTTCCACTCGATCATTCCGCTATTGTTTATCCGCTTAGTTGAAACGCAGCACGGTCCGAAGCGTCGCCGTAAAAGTGGCCTGTATTACCAACAAGCATTGTTTTATCCGTTTTACGATTCCTTTTTACTACCACTGTCTATTATAGCCGGTAGTCGGTCATAAAATGTTGGAATTGCACAGTTTCGAGTTATCTTCAGTCAGTTTTAAGCGAATAGTATGTGACGAGTACTCTGTTTGCACAAACACTATTGTGTGATGGATAGACTAGAATGTAAATGGAGGTTGCTATTGTAGTAAAGTAAATATGTGGTTCAAGTTTTGATGATAATATTGTATGTTGTTTGCTTAGATAAGTTATATAGTTGCTCTTTTTGATGCTTGAAGGCTTACCTTTATGACTTGGAGTTATAGTTGAAATAATTATGCTGGAAATATTTTCATGTTTAAAGATAATAACCCCTGTAAGTTTTAAGTGACATTATGTACTTGTTTATATAACTAGATAACATTGTGTTATTTATCTACACAAAAATTTTCTCGCGGCTTCGTTTACGTTACCTTATGTAGATTTTGTGAATAAATTTATATCCCTCAGAAACAGCAGATACTTTTTTTCTTTCAAACTCACACTCGCATTTATAACATTAGTTAGGATAACACTGCGTAGCTTTTTATATTTTCCATCAAAATTGCTACAATATAGTCTTTTGGGTAGAAATAAGGAGAATAATAAAAAAAATATTAGTTTACATAAAATTTATCTAAGATCAGGATAAGCACAATCATATTCTGGAATAGCATATTAAATCTTCACTAGATCTTCAACAGAACAAAACTTGCAGCAGCAACTGTGGCAAGCCAATAGCCATTTCGTAAATACACTTATTTGAGATTGTATGGTCATATTTTCAACGACCGACATGCTGGAGTGTCTAAAACAATATAGAAAATGAATTCCCAGTAGCATACGCAGTTTAAGAGATACTGTGACGAAACTTCGGCAATTATTCAGTAACTAATAAACTCATATTCATATAAAAAGCAGCAGCTGTCCAATGGATAAAGCATTGGACTTGCGGTCGGTAGGTCATGCGTTTGATCCTACCTATATCACTACTAACCCGAACTCACTATCAACACAAGCATTCTACTTGTACTGGGAAGATTAACTAAAATGCAAGAAATTTGCGATCTAAATTGAAAATAATATTCTTAAAGAGAAAACAAATTACTAGATAGTATAAGTTTTGCAACTACGAGGTGCCGCAGTAAAAATTATTTAGCTCTAAATCTCGCCGCCATAAGCAAACATATTACTGAAAATTTTCAATCTATTCTTATTAATTTTACTATACGTAAGCGCAGTAATTTTCTTTTAATAAAAGACTTCGCTAACACTTTGATAGAAGTAATCTTTTATTAAAACGAGCACTTTGAATGCCTAACTATTTTATAGAACAGCTGTCGTATGAAACGAAATTAATTTTCAAACATTGAAAATATGAATCCAGTCTTGAGCCTTGGAATTTAAATATTATTCAAACAGGCCTTCGCCCCGGTTAATTTCTCTGCGGTTTAAGCATTACGAATCCTCAGAAATGTTCGAACAATACTGTTAATTTTCAGTGGCCTAATAAACACCTGTAATGAGCAGAGATATTTCCGCGGTGAATAATTTTATCCCGAATTGAAATGAGAGTAAGACCATGATTTTAAATTATTATTAACGTTGGTTTTCTTATCGTTTGATAAAAGTGTGGAATGATAATGATTATTGCAGACAGAGTGTGGGTGTACGAATTTAATTACAAGTATATTTTGTACAGGTACTATAAAATATTATGTCCAAATACGCCGTAACTGGAAAAATGTCTCATATTAAATTATTTTATTTATAGGTAATAATGACTTACGCATTAACTACCGGCGCTTAAACGTAAATTCTTCAATATTTTACCTAACTATGAAAGTAAGAGAAATGTGATGAATGTGAATGAAGCCAGAGAAGTGTGTCAGGATCGTAACAAATGGAAATCTGTAGTCTCTGCCTATCCCTCTGGGAAACAGGTGTGAAGCTATGTATGTATGTATGTATGAAAGT
The DNA here is from genome assembly GCA_963564715.1 of Catocala sponsa. Classification (NCBI taxonomy): domain Eukaryota; kingdom Metazoa; phylum Arthropoda; class Insecta; order Lepidoptera; family Erebidae; genus Catocala; species Catocala sponsa. The sequence goes on from OY751337.1 coordinate 9,098,092, forward strand.
AACTGCCGAACATTAATCCGAATAATAAAATAAAACGCAAATGTATCGTAGCTTATCAAAGCCATGTTGACGTATTTATGAACATAGAGGGTATCCATTTATTGTAACAATTTCATTTCGGTAGTTGCAAGCAAATGGCATTTCAATGCCAATCTTTATATTCCGGATTATTAATTTTCTTACATTTTTGTAATTTTAAAAACTACAATAGGAATAAATTATGTGTTGCAGTGTTTTTACAAACATTAAAACTACTGTCACGAAGAACACCTAGACTCAGAACTACCATTTCTGGATCACACTAATATTTGTCAGATGTGTGGATTGAACCAACGCCGTGGCAAAACGAGGCGACTACGCTAATCGCCAATAGTACTGTTTTCATACATGTGTCCAACTGACAGCTGGAAATATCGCGTAAGATAATTTATGTATTTATGAGAATCAGAATCATTTATATGTCAAACAGTTTATATGACTGCTTCGAACTATAAAATAAAAAAGCAAATGTATCGTAGCTTAGTAAAGATATTCAATAGCCATGTAAACGTATTCGTGAACATAGAGGAGTACCCGTTTATCGTAACAATCTCGTTTCGGTAGCCGCAGGCAAATGGTATTTTCATTGTCAATCTCCCGGTTAAAGATATAAGGTTTGTAATTGAATGTCTTTTGCAACCGCTATCCTATCACTCAAGTCTATATATTATACATTTTGATAAGTGTTTGTGGACCAATTGTTGATGTACATATCTGTTTGAATTTACTGACAATAGGTACTATATTTCTCGTGTTATTCGAATGTAAATATACGCATTACTAAGACTAAGATATATGTAATGTATACGCAGTTGACGTTAGAGTAATGGCTTTTCTGCTACAGAAAATTTAATAAAGTAAATATGTAAATCTTTTATTAGTTATCTATTTAAAATCTCTATGTTCTGTGGCAAAGCCGTAGCAGGCTAGTCTCATTCTAAAACGTGGAGTTTGTTTGCACTAAACAAGTATACGAAAACTATAATGATGTGCTATTTTAATTTGATCTTGGAAAATAACATGCGGCGTAATTTCTTTTTTGGGTCTGTTAACCCTGCGGTCTGCGGCCTGATGGCCTTGCCCTTGTTCTCTAGTTACAGTAACCCTTTCCAGGGTGTTTGGTGGTTTGCGTATGATGTGTCCGAAATACCGCAGAACCCTAATATTTATGGGCTTGAGTATCTCAATATTATTGCTTGGACTACGAATATGGCTTATTATTTATTATGATACACATTTTATAACGTTTTATAACCAGATACGGTGCACATATTAGCAAAGGAGTATATACAAAACCGATGAACATGCATCAATAATATTTAAGACGAATGATGCAATATATATAATTATGGCAGTAACTTACCAAATAAAACTTTGTTATCTCTGCCCTAGCACGCAAAAGTGTGAGTCCACAATTATGTTCGTAGGCAGAATTTATAACTTACTACTACTTGCCAGCTCCTTGGTCTTTATAACAGTTCCTTCACCTTTCAACTAAAGGATTGCCGATTTTATTTACCCCAAGGAGCGTTTGAAGTAAACAAAAACAATTTCGCCGGCACATAAACACATTCAGTGGCTTGCGTAATAGCTGAACTTTTTGTGTCATATACAACCTTGTTTTAAAGTTATACTTACTTACGTAGTTCTGTTAAAGTTAAAGGTTAAAGTATTATATAACATATGTTCTTAAATATAATATTTATATTTATAATAATAACTAAAAGAGCAAGCAACTCTTCTCACACTGTTAAGAGGCCCGTGCCCAGAAGTGGGACAGTTTAATACAAAACTTATATTATTATATTATGTATATGTAAGCAACATTCCAGTATAATCGTTTAAGTAGAATTGGTTTTAATTCAGGCTTCTAGATTTGCCATAAAAACTAACAAACAAAAGATAGGCAGGCATTATCATATCTGAATTTCGCGGGCAATGCTTGGTTTTCGAAATAAATTCGTAAATTGGAACCCAGAGTTAGAAAGATTTTAGCGTTGTGCATAGCCTTGTGCCTCGAAAAGCATGTAAAATTTGTCCGTGGTCTGATCTATCTGCGGCCCTGTCAGATTGCAATGCCATCGGAATATGAGAGCTAGGAAATGAAGAGTACTTGTTTGTAAAGTGAATTGTTTGAGCGCACACTTATGTACTTTAAGTAAGGATGTGATAATTATGTTCTACCTTACTCGGATGTGCCGCTAGGACGCTCTGACCAAAAGTCGTTCCGAACTCTTTATTTATCAGGCGATCGTATATATGTAACTTTAATAGATACAATATTCTTTTTATCTTAAACAATATTGAATGTTTGTAACTATGAAAATAAAATGTTCCCGTAACGACATTGCTGCATCTTGCCTTGCTCAGTTAATTGATTTCATCCTATTATATGTAATGAGCTTATACTGAGCGCTGTTCATTTGTTCCGCACTTATTTTAGTCAAATAGTAACATTACCCAAACTCTTAAAACCAAATAATTTTTAAAATCTATTCAATACTATATTAAATACAAGCTTTTAAAATCTGGGGGCAACTGGCCAAACCGCTATTTAACCGCAACTGTGCGAGGTATACTAAAATAACATCACTCCTCTGACAAGCCCTAGTAAGTTTATTAAGAAACCCAGTAAAAAAAGAAGAGATATATAAGTATAGTGGGCTGATATTATTTATTATTTATCTATATATATAAAGGAAGATGTCCTGACTGACTGACTTAGAGACAACGCACAGCCTGAACCGCTGGTCGTAGGAACTTGAAATTTGGAGAGCATGTGTGTTATTTTGTAGGGGTGTACTAAGAAAGGAGTTTTTGAAATTCCACCTCTAAGGAGGTGATATAGGGGGTGAAGTTTATATGGAATTTGCTCATTTCTGTACTTATAAGTATAAAAATAGGTATACAAGTTATTGATTATAATTGAAAATGACCTGTCTAGGTAAAATGTACAAAACTCCCCCTAAAAAGGTAAAATGGGGGGGGGTAAAGTTTGTATGGAAATTTTCTTATTACTAGATTTGGAAGTATGAAAATTGGTATATTGGGTACTGATTACAAACAAAAATGATCTATGTAAGTGGAATGGAAAAATCTCCCCCCTAGAGGGGTAAAATGGGGGGTAAAGTTTGTAACGAAATTTTCTCATTTCTGGACTTAGCAGTATGAAAATTGGTACATAAGGTTTCGATTACAATTGAAAAATATCAGTGTTAATAAAAATTCTTTCACCATTAGTAAGCTACATTATCACCGAGTAACATAGCTATATTTTATTTAATAAATAGTGCCGTTACCTACTTTTACGCGAGCGAAGCCGCGAGCAGAAGCTCGTTATTTTATAAGTATAGTGAATTTGTTCCCTAAAACTGACATACTTACCCTTTCTATTCCTTGTCTATCTTTCCTGTTCCCTAAGGCTGGCAAAGCATGATTGAAATATTTGCTACTAGTTTTCACCCGCGGCTTCGCTCGCGTAAATGTAGGTTAGGTAAGATTAGGTTTGCAACAGTTATTTTTATGGATGAAAGGTACCCTATGTCCTATTCTGTACCCCTGACAACGTGTATGCAAAATGTCATGTTGATCCGTTGAGTAGTTAAGGCGTGAAAGCGTAACAAACAAACAAACACTCATTTTCGGATTTATAATATTAGTTAGGATTGCAATAAACGGTTTTTGTAGCCTATGATGGCTACAAAAACCGTTTATTATCAACCGGACTAAAAGGTTATTTGCTACTTTTGTTAAATAAATAAATGTTTTGCATTACCTATCTATTTTAAACCAATACATTATTAGCTTTTTTCAATGTAGACATATTTACTTCGTGCGTGAACTCGCCATAATGTTCTCAGATATAAGTGAAAGCTGCTAATCTACACTGAAGCAGCGTGGTGAACTATGACCTAACCCTTTTCATTCTGAGAAAACACCCGTGTCCAGCAGTTGGACAATTTATAAGCATGGTTGGTATCATAATTATTATGAAACGATATCCTAAATTATACAATATAAAAAGCATTTTCCTTGTTTAGCGATGCTTAAATGTGGTTTCATTCAAACGTAACGCATTTAATACCCGTTCGGACATAAATCCGGTAACCCTCTGCACAGGATTAGTTATTAATTTGAATGTTAATGTTTAGATTCCTGTTCGATTAAACTCAGTATCCCAATAGCCACAGGATTATATAAATCAATCCTGTTTTGGTTTTGGTCGTACACCAGAATCAATATAGTCTTTATAATAATTCTAAACATAACTTTTTTTTTTCAGCTGATCCAATATTTTTATTGCGTGACGCAGTGGTCAAGTACTCATCTCGACACCGGTTGCGTTGCGTTGGAGTTTGTAGTTTCGATTCTCACACGGACAATTATTTATAAGATTTACGAATAGAATAATGATCAGAGACTGGATATTTTTTTATTATGTGTTATAGCGGGTTATAATGTTTTTAACATCTTCTAGTGACCTATATTCGTCGTTAAAAAACATTTATATCTGCGACCAAATTTATTGCTAATAATAATTTATAATGTGGAACACATGAGTTAATTATAAAAATCGTGGAACAAATTAATATAATAGATACACGAAAGAGACAATGAAAGCCTTGCGCCCTAGCTCACTAGCTTAAAATAACATTGTCTTGAGTCCACATTCGAGTTCCATTGTAACATGCGGTCCAGGCAATCTCAGTAATATATAAGACAATGGCTCTTGGTATATTTTTATTGCTTATAAAGAGAGACAAGCAAATTTAAAACAAAGATATTGTAAGGAGTAGGGATGTCTGTTTATGGAAGCTCATAAACAGTCATCCCTACTCCTGAAAATATCTTTGTTTTAACTCTAGGCATAGCAAAAGCAATGTGAAGGAAGTGTTTCTTTAACATCGCTTTTACAATGCCTAGACTTAAAACAAAGAAGCTATGTCCCTACCTCGATACTTTTAATTCGTCTATGATTTGTGCAATCCACAGGTTGTTTTACGTCTCGATGTATAAAGCAGTTTTTTGTTATTTGTAAAACTTTCATAGTGCGGCATATGTATTTTAGGAATAGAATATAAAATGTTTCATATTTTTCTTGTTACAATACCCATCTTGAATGATATTCAATTTAATATTTTTGTTCTATATCGAATATCTGAAAGAATCAAAGTTTCCCTTCAGTTTTTGTGTTTAGGAACAATCATAAAAAGAGTTGAAACATATCCAAAAAGTTTCATTCATTTCATTCTTAGGTAGGTCCCGCGGCTAAACTAAAGTTTATGCATAACCTCTTTGATCTCGTAGCATAAGTTAGCGTTAATATTTGCAGCCGACCGTGAAAGCTCAGGTTTGAAAGTAATTTGCAAGGTTTTTTTGATTAGGCGTTACGGACATTATTCGACGTAGCTCAGAGTTTGAGATTATGACTAGCAGACCACAGTAGGCCAAGTTCGCCATTCACGTAATAACTTAGCGAAATCAAGGAGTGATATTTTTTTTAATATACGGACATCTTAAAAACGTACAAAGTAATAAGATAGATATAGTTCCATATCCTTAACGATGGTATTTTAAATACTACAGAGGCCACGGCTAGAAGCTACTGGAGGTTATATTATGAACATTACATTAATACAGAGTCTCACGCCTGTATCCCTGAAAGGGAAGACAGGTGCCAGTCCATTACCATTCACTCGGCACGTCTTAGGCTCTGTGTTTTGCTACTGAAAATTTCTCAACATAAAAACCCAAAAACACTTTGGCTTAGGCCCAGCAATCGCATTCACTACCGCTACGCCATCATAGTAGACAACAATTTTATTTCACAAACCTTCATCATATTCATTGAGACAGAACTTTTTAGTTTCGGCTCCATTATTATATTTTGATATTCAACGTCCGTGATTTAAAATAAACTAAATTAAAGACAAAGATAAACATTGTAAGAAGAAAGTAACTTATTTGTGTATTTAATTTAGTTTAGAATGTTATGTATTTAGTTATTGGCTTTCTAGCATTGAAACTGAGACATTAAGATTCTTCTACTGTACGAAAAAGTACTTTTACATGTAAGGATGTATATAGATCGCCCAAGTTTATTTGTTTCCCGATGATGGCGATAATCCAGGATTTTGCACATAAGCTATACATTTTCTTAATTCAATTTTATTTTATTCATCTAAACAGGCATCGAAGGCTCTAGCCCGTCTTATAGAAAAATACAATACTAAATTTATAAATAAGTATGTATCTTTCGTATCAGGGTTAAAATGAGTCATACTCAAAGTTTTAAAAATAAATAACTAAAAAATAAAATCACGCTGAATCTAGCCATTCTAGCCTTCAACAGAATTTAATAAACGGTTACTTAATACTGACTCGATTTTTAGTCGATGTTGCATTTTATTTAGTTACATTTATCATCGTTTTTTATGTCAGCCATATGACAGCTGAACACAGATAATCATCATTTGCTTATTAATTCTAACATTTCCTTCCATCTTTTCCTTTTATTTTATCATATATCTATTGTCATATGTTCGGCAAAATACGAGTGAAACCAAAGGGCCACTTCTCGTAATAAAAAAAATCAATCTAAGTTCAGTGTCAGCATATTACAAATTAATGGTATGTGCCTAAATTAATAAACATCAAATGCAAACTTAAATTACATTTCAATTCACATTTGACGTTTATTGCGCTTCATCAAAACTCTATTCGAATATTTTTTACTACGAGAATTATTGGTACTTTGTAATGTAAGCGATCATGGGCTACGGTAATCATTTACCAACAAATGGACCATATCTTTGCTTACCCTCATTATACCGAAAAAAAATATTTACTTACATGGACATACGCAAATATATCTTTAATTACCTATGTTTTAAGTAGGCAAATAAAAAGCCTACACCGTGTTGCTTTATGCACAATTTTATAAAATCTAAAATAACCTGCCTTTTTCTGGGGACAAAGTGCGGTTGTATGTCCAGAGCACATTAATAACAATTCTTTGTTATAAAGCCTGTCTGTGTACGCCCTTAGCTGAAGTACTCTTTGGAGGGTCGGTTTCGGCCCGGCAACAACTCAAACAATTTATTCCCCCTGCGACGTTGATGTCTCAACTTTACAACGGTCTTTGCAGACAGATTTGTTAATTCGCTGAATTCGAAAATTGTATAGTTCATTCGGATGAGCGTGGCTTCAAAGTTCAGCTTAGATTAATCATTTTAACTGACTGGTAAACTCTAGAATAAATGTGAATAACTTGTTAGTTCAACGATGTTAATATAAAGCAACCATTAAATCTGAGCTTGCCTTTACGAAATTCTCTGTAGCAGTATAAAGTAAGTGGTGCACCATTAGTGTATGGATTGCTGCCCATTCCAATGGTATAAATATCGTATAGTGATGTGTGATATTTACAGACCAACGCGATGGCACTTTTATGTCCCCAAAACAATAAGGTGTACATCACAGCTAACCCTTTTCGGGCCTACACTTGATATTTGCTATTTTATAAGTCCCATGTAATAGAAGACTATCTGATAATGTTATTACCTACCTTCAACCAAGCCTATAGACGTGCTATTACTGAAAATAGCCTTACTGAAAAAGATAGTAACCCTTTCTCGGCCTAGGAATCGAATCCAAGATCTCACGGTCGTCCGCTACATATATAGCTTGTGCTTGTTATGAGCACGTGTACTACACTAGTGGTACTATACTCACATTTAGCCAGCTATTGTTTTAGGATCCACAAAATAAAGGGCAAGCCAATTGCCTGCTACGGTTTGTTACGCATTTGCCACTACATTACGCACCACTTTTCAAAATGTTCCTTATTCGACCCTCTTTTTAAGTTATTCCTTTTTCGTCCTAAATGTTGTGCATATGGTGAACAAAACAAAAATTATTTTAAATCCTTTCGTTGTCCGGCTCGTGATGTCATGCAATCTTAAGCTCAAAGTTTTGGTGAGAGATCGAGGTATTTATAAATATTTTTCGGCTGACGGTGCAACAAAATCTCCATACAAAAAAAACAGGGACAAAAAAGGAACATAATTAGGGACGAAAGCGGAATTACATTAAAAATGAACATTTATTTGAATTTAGGGGCATATAAGAAACATTTCTTGGGACAAATACTTATTTGTACGCTTCAGACGAAACATGAGGGACGAATGCGGAACAAACCTAGCAGAGGTTTGTTCTACTACTACTACTAAAATATCTGGACAGAAAAAACCGATAACACTATGCTCGAATTTATCCCGAGTCCTCACGCACTTCAGTCGCATTCACAACTACACATAAATGTCCCTATTACGACAACAACCGCTGTTATATGTGATAAAATATTTCGCCAAACATCATATAAAGTATGGCCAAATTGAACAAGCAACAATTTTTATCAACCGCCAAACCGCAAGGCGATCGCTCAATCCCAGAAAATGCAAACAAACAAACATATTACTCACAAAATACACGTTTCCGGATATAAAAATATATTTTCTTTCCATAAAAAGATATGATAGGGCAGGAATAAAGGACGTCACAATATAAATCTTCGTTAAGGTTTGATAAGTAGGCCTTACGCCCCACGAGTCTTATGACAATGGATACCATAACTTACATCTTAACTTCTTGACAAATTTTGGCCATTTAGACCATTTTGGTGTGTCCCCCATCCCATTATGGAAAACGTGTCTTACAGTAAAAGGGAAGTAGATTTGGTGATTTTATAGTCTACAGTTATTTGGGGGACGTCGGCAAAGTCCTTCGAGATACGCAAAATAGGGGCCCAAAAAGGGAATAACAAATTGATTTCGATATTTCTTTAGATTTAAAGAAATATCGAAATTATAAAAAATATTTTTTATTTTGTATGTCTGTCTACTAATGATACATGTGGCTGCTGGTAGCTGGTATATAAGATACATTCCAATTTTATAATTTTGAATTATTCTTTTTATTAGAAATAGATTGCTTTTGTTTTAAATCTATTACAGGAAAGTATAGAATGGTCATATGGTTGATGGCATGGAAATCTGTCGATTATGTTTCTATTGAATTTATAGATAGGTGATTAGAAATTCATTTACAAATTGGAAAATAAAAAGCCCATAAACAAGTAAAGAACTCAGAACAACTATTTATGGATCACAACAATTTTCTCCAATTTGGGGATGGAACTCACAACAATCGTCACACTGGCAGTGGCGAGGTGACCATTTAAACCAAATACTATCCAAAAACAACTAAACTTACCGAAATGCAATTAAATTATTAATTATCAATAATTGTATTTGTTAATTTTTATAATAAACTAGCTGTCCCGACGTTGTCCTGTGCACAAGAGAAAAAAAAAATGTAAACCATTCTCGAATCCACTTGAACACACACAAAAAGTTTCATCAAAATCGGTCCAGCCGTTTAGGAGGAGTTCAGTGACATACACACGTACAGTAAAATTATATATATAAAGATAATAGCATTTTGGTTATTTATGAACATAATTATGTTAAAGGAATATTGTTCTTACTCTGGTTTTTAAGCAATAAAATTACGTTTACTGAAATTGCAGTATAATATTGTATGATTTATAATTTCAAATATCTTTAGTTAGCTTCGGACTAACAATTACTTGTGGCTTTGTACACAGAAATTGGATGTTAGAGATTTTATCTTTTTGGCAACAATACAGGGGATTTGGCAGCATTTTCAGTTACAAAAGTACTTAATTGAGTAAAAAGATGTCTTTGTCCTATTAATTTATTCTATTGCAATAGAAGTATAATTTTATGGTATATTTTAAATTTATTTAGTAGTGATACCAAATAAAATAATCTTATTGATGTTCATACATAGTCTTACGCCACCATTAGCGTCGGTAATGGTGTACTACACGTTTCGCCAGAAAGTTCCCACATTATTTTGTGGGGACTTATTGCATTGTACCGGCTGAGTACAGATATAGTGCTACATTTGAATTTATTGACAAAAAAATCCAAATAACAATTTGTCCGACCAGAGCATCGAACCTGAGACCACGGCAGTCGTACCACGCTGTGCCATCGAAACAGTAAATTTTTAGTTATACTCATATGAAATTAAGCACTTTTGTTTTCCAACAAAGGAATAATCAAATTATTTAAGCACTTAAAAATAGGCAAAGAACATTTAAAGGAAATTAGCGGTGTCTAGTAAATTTAACTTGACATAATTAAGTTTGCACTTTCTGTAGTGTCGGCGCGAACTTTTAATGGGATGCCTAGCGTTGGTAACTTGTGACATTATTCTTAGCGAGCTAAGTCATCTGGATAATAGACGACATTGTATTGTTTAAATGGTAAATACAAATGTTTAGGCAGAATGTTCTAGAATATTAGGATTATTTTATCTTTAGACTGTTTTAGGAAGAGGGTAGTTTTGCTATGGGTATGTACGAGTATGTCTCTTTCTATGTGTACTGTAAGTAGTTATACCTACCTAGGTTCTTATGTCTGTAGCTACGATCAATACGATAACATGGTATGTAGCCTAAACGGCTTGATAGATTTTCCAAAGAGTCGTGAAATTTCTTGTCGATTTCTGTATGAAGCAATTGTTTTTATCACCCAAAAAAATATTGCTAGAAACCCACCCTGGCTTCGCACGTGTAGTGCAAAACCTTAACAAATTATACACTTAAACCTTCGTCATGAATCACTCTGTCTATTGATGAAAACCGCATGAAAATCCATTGAGTAGTTTTTGAGTTTATCGCGAACAGATAGACAGAAGCGACGGGGGACTTTGTTTTATAATATGTAGTGATGATTCGTCGACTGAATAGGACCTAGAACCATAGTTAGTGAAATGTGGGTGTTCCTTTACCTATGGATATACGTGAAGAATCGATTTTAATTTAAAATAAAACATATACATCAAATTCAGTGTATTTTTTCTTTAGAGTATAGTTTTGAGGTGTAAAGCAAAAATAATTTTGACTTTATTTTCGTTGCAGCTCCTTACAGATATAATTTGTAAAGAGAACATAATTATTGTAAAGTTAGCGAATAAACGAGTTCTTTTATACTTGACTTTTGCGTCGTTTGATTGAAGATTATGCAATGCAAAAGTATACAGCCTTCGTAAGTTTAACCTCAACGATTGTACTTTGTAACCGAAATGAATAAACGTATTTCAATTTTTAATACTTTCTATTGTTTTAAGGAGACAATGTCTGACTAAAGGTATGTTGGGGCTTTACTAATACATAATTCATCGAAACAAAGTACATCCAGTTTCAAAACAATTATTTATGGATCACACAAATAATAGTCTCTTTCCGGATTAGAGCACACAACCCTCAGCGTGGCGACAGCGGCCCCGTGCACGTTACGCCATCCGTGTCTTCATCAATTTGATTTCTTAATAAATCCCTATGTTCACATAAATAGTCATAATTTGGCGCCTTTAACCCATATTCTTGACGTTTGAATGGCGTAGCGGTTTAAGTGGTCACCTGACCACTGCACGAGTCAAAAATTTGTGTAATCCGCAATTAGTTGTTCTGAGTCTGGATGTTCTTTGTGTCCGATGATTGTAGTCCTCCGCGACACAGGCAATAATTCCCTATGCGGGAGTGGTCGCTAAAAAAATAAAACTTGACATTGACAAGGTGCAGCGACAGCTTAAACGACGTAATGCCCCTGACATTCACAGCGTTATAAAAATGAGCTATGGCAGACACTGCGAAACTAAAGATACAACCAACTTAAAAAGGTAATTCGTCTCCTCGTTGAAATCGCAGTATGCCGTTTAAAAATTCAAGAAATCTAGTCTGTGATGCGGACGAGCTTAACACTCGTGACACATGGCTGTCAAAATTGGAGAACAAGATATTAATATAATATTGATAGTTTACTATTTTATACGTCCGAACGGACACATATGTAGGTAGGCTTCGAATTAAAGTCTTTACATATATAATAATTGATTTATTAAATATGATATTTAAGAAAAATTATGTCAGAATGACTCTTATATAAAATAATGTAACTCTCATAAATATAGATTATAGAAGCTATTACAATTATTTTGAAGAAATAGTTGGTTACTGATTGTGTAAGCAGAATCTTGTTCGTACATTCAAAGAAAGAAAATCCTTTCTACTTACCTAAGGTGAACAAAAGTTAATATAATATGTTATTGTAATTATGTGTTTCTGTTTATATATTTAGTTATATATAAAAATCATATAATATACATGTCGCCATTATTATATTTTTTACTAGGATCTGCTACATGGTCGATCTGACCTATCCTATAGTCCTAGACATATAGTCACGTTTATTTTGGAATTTTTTGTCATACATCTGTCCGAGTAGGCCTCAAAACAGCACTGAAGAGTTATAGTTTGGGGCTTGCCCCAAAATGATGAATGTGATGTATTAAGTTTTCGTTTTTGCAGTGTCTGGCTGCCAGTGCAGTGTATATTTGTAATTGGGGTAGCACATGTACAGTTTGATAATAATTGTCAATTATATGTGAATGTCTGTGTTTACCCTATAAATATGCCTAAATAAATAAATAAAATTAAAGATAATGTTCATCCCTCATCTTTGTTACAGTAAATCTATACATATAATAAAATCGTAGGAAAGTCAAAACTGTACATTGAATATTTTTTTAAACGAAATCTTGGGGCGTGATCTACAATCGATATCGAAACCAAAAATATAATTTTTAGAATTTTTGTCTGTTTGTCTGTATGTATGTCCGGGCTAAACTCAAAAAGTACTGCATGGATTTACTTCAAATTTTGCATGAATATTACTAACAGGTCGGGTCAACATATAGGCTACATATTATCACGCTATCACCTACGGGGAGGAGCTGTGAATCTTTATTTTTCTTACGCATTCTGTGACAGCGTGTAATCTAACGACGCATATTTAAATGTTGTTTTTGAGTAAGCCATGCTATTATCTAGCTTTACACTATAAAAACTACGCCATTTAAGTAACTTGGGCAGAGAAATATAGTTGGGTTCCGCGGCGACAAACACTTTTTAGTTAAAATCTACGCGGAAAAAGTTGCAGGTAACAGCTAGTTTTTAATAAGTTAATTTTAAGTTGGCGTATCCGGCGACCAGTAAATACAGGAGTCATTTGAATATTTCCCCACCGTTGGAAATAAGACTCGGGAATTTCACGTTGTTAAGTAAATTTTTAATGTCAACATAAAACGTAGGTAGCCAAGACTCAGTTTAGTGGGAACATTAAGGCTCGCTAGTGGTCGTCTTACTGGATATCAACTTGCATTTGACATTTATGCAAGATTGTTGTTTTTAAACGTATCCGTAAATTTAAATTAGAAAAGAAGAGAGTTCAACGTTTAGCTGAAGTAGGTACATGTGAGCATTATCAAAAATAAAAATATGTAGGCGAGGAATAAGCGTTTGTTGACAATTAGAGTGCCGGTTCAAAGAAATGAGATACGAGTATTAGGTGTCTTTATCTTTCGTATTACATTTAATTGCTTTATCAGTTGCCTTATATTCTACTGGCCTCGATGGTGTGTAAAATCTACTAGCCCATTCAAAATCTATGTCTGTGATAACTTTGTACATACACATTGTCGTTATTTAAAAAAAACATACATGATAGATTTAGTACGTACCTACATATTATGTCGTGACATTATTATACATTGTACAGGGTTAAATAAGAAATACTAATAACCTTTTACTCGTGTTTTCTTTACATTATATTAAAGCTTTTGTTCTATCACTTTTATACAAAGCTTTATAAATATTCCAAGAACATATTTTAACAAGTTTTAAATTGAAAACGTCCCAGTGTGTTATTTATTTATGCCGCTGCTTTCTTTTGAGACTGTTGCGACGTAGTCTTAATGTGATTAGAGTAACCAATTTAAATATTTATATTTTTGTATAAAAACATCCAAATATAATATTGTCTTATGTTTACGCGAATATTATTCATTGAAATCAAACTACTATATACGGATTTTATTGCGTTGTTTAATTGACAAATAATTAATTATGAAAAGTTGTATAAGAAGGGTGTTGTAAGTAAGATATAAATGCCTTATATAATAATGTCCTCCAGACCGATTTCGGTCACGGCGGCCAATCTTAACGAAAGACTGGCCATCTGCGCAGGAGATATTATAGTGGACAAGCGTGTGGGCAAACACAAGTGCACTCTCTGTTCCCTAACTCTCATGATCCGATGGGACGGTAATCCGACACGACCGGAGAGAGATCAGGCGCAGGATCAACGGCTTTACATGCTTTTCGAGGCACGGGGGTGTCCAACACCGCCAACTGCCTAACTCCGGGCTGTTATTGAGATTTCTTAACAGAAAACCCAATAACTTTTTGTTGGCCCGACCCGGGATTCAAACCCGAGACCTCATGCACAGCAGTCGCATTCACTGCCACTGCGTCACGGAGGCAGTAATAATATCAAGAAGAACTTAAGTTTTTGCAAAAACCTATATTGACGTTATAATTTTAAAAAAAATCAGGCAGTGGTGTTACTACACTAATAGTATTACTACTAACTATGTTTATCCCTGAAGGTATAGACCTAGTTGCATTACACCTACATTTTATAGGTGTGAACCCATTGCAGTCTATCGGGCACAGTTACAGGCTCCGTGCAGCTTCTAAACATTTCTTCACATATTATCTAACTAGCTTTTGCCCGCGGCTCCGCTCGCATTAATTTAGAATTTGACAATCAATTCGGGTTGTACTCTGCTTGTAATAATATAATTCAATCATGATTCGAAAGACACGTGGCGCCATCTATTATCATAAGAACGTTATTGTTGTTTTCCTCGGGAACAGTAATTTTTTTCGGGATGAAAGGTAACCTATGTCTGTTTCTGTACACCTGACAATTTATATGCAAAATTTCAGAATGATCGGTTCAGTGGTTTAGGCGTGAAAAGGTAACAAACAAACAAACAAACAAACTCATTTTCGCTTTTATAATATTAGTTAGGATTAGGATTAAGATAATACTTTGTCCGATCCGTAAATCTAACCGGAGATTTAGAGTCAGTCTTGGTCACTATCGTTGCGCCACCAAAAGTATTTTAATAATAATATTAGCTATCCCTCGGGAATAGTGCTTTTTCTGGATGAAAGCTACTCTATTTTCTTCTTAGTACCTTGACAAAGTGCATGCTTAAACATGATGATCGGTCGAGAATTTAAAGCAAACAAACTTACATTCGCATTTATAATATCAGTTAGGATTAATTACTGTTTGTACCAAACTCATTCTAATATAATAACTTTTAAAGTTTCGCGTTGCATGATATATATAATTATAATATGTAACGGGTATTAACGCTAGCATACATGATAGGGATACCGTGAGTGTAGTTTGTGACGGTACATGGACAAACAAAAATATGCCAAAAGTGAGGGTGAATCAAAATTCTTCTGCCCCACAACCGGAGACATGACATCGCAGCACCAGTCAGCTTGTAACCACGGCCGGTGTAACCTGGTCGAAACGTCAAGCCTAAAAAAGGTAAACATTATGCATGATCGCGTTAATACACGTTACATATTATATATATATAATTCTAATATAATTCAATATTTTTCCTTGATAAAGTAAGCCATCAAAATATAAAATGATAGTATTTGAATGTTCATTTTATCTAACGATATTGAAGTTTATTCTCTTTAAAGCTTATTTCAGAATATCAATGCTACAATTATTCTCGAGAAACATAATATACCTGTATTCGTATGCAAGCGACTGAGATAAATCTTCTTGGTAACTATTGTTTGGAGTTTGCGAAACAAGGCGGTATTAATTCCTCGCATATTGAGGTTGGCATTTAGACTCACGTAAAGCTGCATGTCTGTGTTTCCACAAATAATATGTTATCTGATATTCGTATCTCGGCACAATGATATATTATCTAAATATAAAAAATATCATTAAAATATGTTATAATTTCATATCATTGTTATAAATAAAAGTCATGAACTTACCAAGGATCTTTGTTTACGTTATTATAAGAATAGATACGTATATAACCCACGCCCATTCTTCAAGGAGAGGGCAGAGATGTATACATATATTACAGGTTACACGTAACTAGGCCCAAGACTTTTGCCGTCTCCCGAGCACAGTTTCAGGTTCCATACTGGTATAATCATTTCTTGACAGAAAAGATGCCGTTCTCCGTAATCGAACATCGATCAATCATAATCGAGTCAAGTTCATTGCCGCTGCGCTACCAAGGCAGTCTACGTTATTACGAAAACACTTGAGTGAAATCCCATCCAATTTTACACCTTCATTCAACACTCATGATTTATGCTATTAAAAAAGTTACAGACAAGACTATGCTGTATCATGTAAAATAAATAGCGGAGCTTAATTAAAATATCAGTTTAGTTGCCCTTCGAGGCACTTTGTACTTAAGACTGTTACATGGTTAGGTTAAGCCCGCATTGTGGTTTTCGAACTTTCTTTTTAAAGAGGTGTAATTTTAGTCACACCTGTTATAATATAAAGCCAGCCCAGGCCAGACCAGACCGAACTTCTATCACAGCGGCCAATCCTTAAAATAGACTAAAGTCTTTTAGAAAGTAACATTTGCATAGGATATACATATTATAGGGCACAAGTGTGTGCGCAAGTACTCTCTTTTCCCTAACTCATAATCTGATACTATGTACTAAAGCTTGATCTGCTACATGGATCTTAGAATATGCTCGCGGATAGGCGGATAATTCTATGTTCTAATGAAGTATTATTAGAGATCAAGCTCTGTCTCTCGGATGACTTTACAAACATACAAATAACAAATACAAAGTACAGCCAGACACAGAACCATTATTTGTGGATCACATGTAATATAACTCTTACACTCAGCGCGGTTTCAATGACGAAGAGATCGCTTGCGCGCTTTGTTATCCGAACAGTACTGTAATAATTAACATAAGTATATGATAACTTTTATCCTGGATAATGGGTTAATATTAAAAACATTCAAACTACTGAAACAAAGACCACCCAGCCTCGGACATTTTGTCCATGTGAAGTTTGAGCACAAAACTCGCTGCGGTATACTGACAACCCTAAAACTACTCATGCGATCTATGTATATAGTTGATATTTAGTACACCTCATTCTAATATATTTTATTTGAGAAGGATATTTTATTGTTAAACATAATTTCTGATTGTTTTCTTTATTAACTAACTAAAAGAAACTATTTATAGAATAATATTAATTTAACGTCCTTCTGTTATTGTCAATGACGTAAAACAATAATAGCGATTCTTAAATTTAATTTTACATTATTACTTAATAACATTTACATTTGTACGACTTTTTATTGTAAATTTATAACTTGGAAACCAAACAATGACCTTTGATAGTGTTTACGAAAAACAATTTAATGGTAATTTTCTACTGACCAAGCTTTCTATCAACGTCATATAATTCATCCTTGTTTTGTTTCAGTAGCAAAATATATTCGCGCCGATGCGAAAATTCTAGAACAAATGTTTTCAACTTTCATCTGTCAGTTCTGAACGATAAAATTAATTGAGTCAATATTTTTCCAGCTGAAAAAATCTTTTATAGAAACGAGTGGTGTAACTTTGAGGTGTTAAATGTGTAAAGAATTATTTATTACTTAGACAATGGGTTTTTAATTGGCATGCTATTTGTAAAAGCAAAAGAATGGACTACATTTTCCACATAAAAGAAAAACACTTTCTGTAGTTCTCGACGCATCACGCCATATTTAATCGTCTTGCCATACATTTTGATTAGTTGGAGGCACTTTCAGAGCATCCTAGATTCTTAATGCTAATTTTACCTAATATTACAAATGCGAATGTGAGTTTGATTGTTACGGTTTTACAGTTTAACTACTCGACCGATCATCATTAAATTTTCCATACTCGTTGTTAAGGGCACAGAAAAAGACATAAGTTTTTAACATAGTATAAAGCTTTCATCTAGTAAAAAATACTGGTTCCGAGGAATAGCTAGTCTTAAAATACACTTCATGGCGCAGAGTACAGAAAAGGATATAGGGTACCTTTCATCCAAAAAGTACTGTTTCTGACTGATAGAAATTGATTGACAAAATGTACATTACCGCGAGCGAAGCCGCAGGCTAAAACAAGTATATGATAAGACATGACGATGATTAACGACGCACAAACCTCACGACACAGAATAAAAACATAGCAAATGCAAGTAAAACATTACAATGCGTATTAAAATCACAACACAAACATTAAATACTGAGCGTCGTGTTTCTTTTTATAATTATTGTACGAATTATTTTGGTAAACGATAGCCACGCATTCAATAAATTTCAGTTTAATAGGCTTACGTAATTGATTTCCCATAATTTGGTCCAACTATAATGGACCTATTTAGTTGTTAGCCTCATTAGAATAAACGCTTATAGGTCGTTAATATTTATGTTCAAGAGAGGCTCTATGTTTACTGGAGATAGTATTATGTATTTTGTTATGCTTTTCATTTAAGTGAGTTATAATCAATATTATTCTAGTTGGCTGTAGCGCAAAAACGCTGGAAAGGCAGACACTCAGTTTCAAATGATGTTAGAATATAGTAATAGTCATGTACATGGATGGGCGCTGCTGCCTTGATCTTGTGAACTAGGTAACATACTACGAACAATCGTATTCGAATATCTTTCGAATGTGATTGTATGCATCGCTGTCCTATGCCGTTGTTGTAATCATTTCAAAGTGAAGTCATCAGTGATAAGGTGCCAAATCAATAATTTAATAACGCTCCATAATATAATTTATGGAAGATTAATTTCTCCAAAAAACCTTAAGCACATAAATCTGGTCGTCCCCAGCAGTACACCCACACGCCCTGAAGAAAGAGTTTAGTCCATTTCGCAGTAAGGACTATTTTAGGTATACACGCTCCTTTGAACAGACTTATGAGCTCGCACAATAATATCACTTAAAAAAATAACAATGTGGACATTTTGCACATGGCAGACATTGATAAGTTAAAACTCATTGTATTCAGGTACTTTGTTATTAACATAATATTATAAACTATGTTAGGTTAGGAACATACTGTATGGTTTGTGCTTACTAATATAATATATTCAACAAAAAGATTATTTCTAGTATAGTTCGTAACTAAATTTTTAAATTATTTTACTATTCTACATGTATGTTTGTTTGTAATTGTAAATGTTGTATACACCTGTAAAGTCATTTCACTACGTACAAAACGGTTTAAATTTATTAGATACTAGCTTTTGCCCGCGGCTTCGCTCGCGTTAATTTCAAATTTGACAATCAATTCGGGTTGCACTCTGCTTGTAATAATAATTATAATTCAATCATGATTCGAAAGACACGTGGCGCCATCTATTATCATAAGAACGTTATTGTTGTTTCCTCGGGAACAGTATTTTTTTTCGGGATGAAAGGAAGCCTATGTCCGTTTCTGTACACCAGACCATACATTTATATGCAAAATTTCAGAATGATCGGTTCAGTGGACGGTTTAGGCGTGAGAAGGTAACAAACAATCAAACTCATTTTCGCTTTTATTATATTAGTTAGGATTGTAGTGATGTGTCGGTGGGGTTTTTTTTTATTTTTAATTTTTTTATTTTGCTCGTCAAAATGACCACACTCCACCTGATGGTAAGCAGTCGTGTGTCTAAGAGCAGTGGCCTCCACACCGCCCTCATAGCAGCTGAGGCGATGTTGAGGTCTCTACTTTGACGGCCTGAGAAGGTGCTTTTTCACGCCCCGCTTGAAGGACCCAGGATCAGGTAAATTTAAATAAATAAAAAAATGTCACCCACGTTGTATAGGTGCATTGAATAAATCTAGTGTGATGATCTTTATAGTGTTTTGTTATACATTCCTTCTTCTCACCTTGGAAAGTTATGTGTTTTATGTAAGCAGAAACATATTTAGTTCTTAGATGTTCCTTAATTGACTAATACTTATAATATATCCAACGATATAAACTTCATAATGACATGAAATTCATTACGTCATTTCATTTTAATTCCACAATTTTAACCTAGGAAAATAATTTTACCATTTTTATCAAAAGGTGATAAAAAGCTCACATTGTTGAAATGGTTTTCAAATGAGTGATTCATGAGAAATATTTGGAAAATACTCGCCTACAAATTTAGGGCCATTGAGGAACAGGACACAGACAACAGGACAGGAATTTGCTGATTCTTTCATTAATATATTATATACGACCCATCTGCGAGAACAGTCTTATTGACAAACGTGTGTGGCTCAACTTCACTGTAATATTTTATCTTTTTATAAATGATATCGCTTCGTTTAGCACAATTATATCTTTTAAATTAGTTTTTTTTTATAAATTCATAGAGAATAGGTAAATGCATTTTCTCTTGACCTTGAAGAACATAGGGCAATTTTATTGACAATCGTAGTTTAAATTTTTCTACGATGGGTACAATAAATTAGAACTATAATAGAATTAACAGCAGTGCTATGGTATTGCTAACATTTTTGGACATTGAACTACAGAAGTTATTCCTAATACATACTTGTTGCTTTTATAGCGTTGTATTCATAAAAAAGTTCAGTCAGTCGTCAAAACAGTTCTTATATTTAAAAATAATATAATAATATCAGCCCTGTATTAAACTGTCCCACTGCTGGGCACGGGCCTCTTGTCACTATGAGAAGGCTTAGGCCATAGTCCACCACGCTGGCCTAGTGCGGGTTGGCAGACTTCACATATCTTTGAGAACATTATGTAGAACTCTCAGATATGCAGGTTCCCTCACGATGTATTTCTTCACCGTTAAAGCAAGCGATAATTAACTATTTAATACGCATATAACTTCGAAAAGTCAGAGATGCGCGCCTTGGGTTCGAACTCGAGACCTCTGCGTGGGAGTCCAACGGTTTCCCACTAGGCTATCGCTGCGTACAAAATAATATATGGAAAGTACATAAGTAAATTCCATTTCTATATATTTTAAAAGATAGGAACTTTGCATAAACAAGTAAAGGTTGTCTGTAATTAACTGGCCAATGATTGCAAACCGTAGTCAGATGAAGTTTGAATAATTTGAATCGTATATACAGTCACGTCTTTATAGTTAGTTAGATTAAATTAGATTAAATAGTTAAGAGCCAGCTGACAAGAATATGGAAGGATGGAAACATTAGACATACTACAATGGCAGGACTCCGGCGGTTTGTTATATTTATAGACCTATACAGAAAAGTGATTTGCCATGCTATTCTACTAAAAAAACTCATCTCGAATTCGAATGTCACCTCGCCAGTAACATAGTAACCAATGTTTATTGCCAAGATTACTATACAAAACTGGTTGCTCAGCTATGAGCAAAATGAAAATGAAAATGTTTCTTAATTAACACCACATGACAGACCTTTCCAGAACTAACCAACTTGAAAAATGCATGTGTCGATACTACATATATAATATATTATGTAGTTGGTGCATACCACGACCGCGTCAATTATATCAAATTAAACCTTATGTCAATGTTTATAAAAATCACGACTTGCGATGTCTATTACTAAAGGTAGCTTAGTTATACTCGTAGTCTAGTTTGTAGCAGTGAGCTCTTAAGTATTTCAGTAATATTCGGCAAAGGCAACAAATATATTTTAGTCAGACCTCACTCGTAAGATCACAGGAATAAGAGTACTGTGTAGTCCAATGCAGTTTGTATTATTTATGTCGACTGTAATTAGTCGTAAGTCAAGTGTAGTCTTCTGGGTAAGTTGCCGAACTCCATGCTGCTAATAGATATTTTCTAACAGGACAGCTTCAAGCACTTTTGTTTGACACACACAAATTTACAATATACATTCTTTACAAAGTAACAATCAAATTACCCAAAATAAAACATACAATATACAATTTGTTATTTCCAACAATTACCAAGCGAAGTAACCATGGTCACTAACAACGAATCAATTTAAAAGTAATTTACTTTATTTAATTATGCGTTATCGAGGACAATGGGGTGTGAATGGACGATGGACGGAATCGAAATCGTATTTGCATACTGTTTTTTTAATCATTCAATGTATTTGTTTACTCAGATAATAAGAGAAACAAAATCCATGATATGTTTTTAATATAATGTTTAACATAATGGTTTGGTCATGTGTAAAGGGTAATAAAACAGTAATGTTTATGATAAATTACTGTAACAATAATATGTATTTGTTTACATACATCCAAATTCAGGTTTCTTTTACATACATACGTTTATTTAACGTTCATAATTCTCGCGACTAAAGTTTACTATACTGATTAAATTTATGAATGCTCACATAAAAAATGTTCATATTTTTATATAACATACCATTTATTAATTATAATAATAATAATAGCAGTCCTGTATATAAATTATCCCACTACTTTTCCACTTCCTTTCTCAGTGTCTGAATGGTTAGACCATATGTGGAATATGGCCCACGCTAGTTCACAGCAGGTTGGAAGTCTTTACATGTCTTCGAGAACATTATGAAGCAGCATGGAACAAATCTCAGGCATGCAGGTTTCCTCACTACCGTGAGGACTATAAATTCCTTTATGGTTGAATCTAACGATAATTTATAGTTAATAATTTCGTACGCACATAACTTTGAAAAGTCAGAGGTGCGCGTCTTGGGATCGAACTCGAAACCTCTGCATGGCAGTCTAACGGTTGCCCACTAGGCTATGGCTTTATTATTCTAATTAAATAGCCGTCTCTACTTTTTAAAGCCACAGTTTAGATACGGCTAATTCGAACAGTCTTTTTAGTATCGCACTAAAATCCTTTCATTGCATCAATGCAATGGTCTTGATAATATGTCAAGCGATGCGTCTTTAGTCAGATAGAGACGCCTCGCTTGCCATATTAACAAGTACATAAGGGATATAAGAGCAATACTGCTTGCGCTTGGCACTTTCCGCCTGTCGGCACGAACATTATTATTAGTTTCGTTTCTGGTTGTAGCGCGACGGGCATCATTCTGTGCGCTATGACGTCACCAGACAACAATCCTTCAGAGGCTGTATAGATTAACATAAGTTAGATAATGATATTACAAAATACACAAAATGTTAGTAATTGTTACTTCTCTGTGTGGAATATTTTTCTTTTTTAAACATATCGTACCTAACCAAAACTAATAATATTATAAATGGGAATATGAATTTGTTTGTTTGTTCCGCTTTCACGCCTTAACTACTTGACCGATCAACATTAAATTTACGTTTAAGTGTACAGAAAAGGACATAGAGTACTTTTCATCCTAAAAAAATACTATTCCCAAAGGATAGAAAATTGACATAATCTACATTTACGTTAGCGGAGTCGCTGTTAAAATCTAGTAGTAGTTAAGAGCGTTAACGCCGATTTTGGTCTCGTGACACAAAATGCGTACTTTTCAAAGCATGCCATCTCTGTAACAATATATCTTACGAAACTGTGAATTACATATTATTATAGGAAATATTTTTTTCTATACTTATAAGAGAGGATTTTGTATATTATGAAAGTATTTGTGACATATAGCCATATAAATAAACAGTGTTTTCTATTTTTTTCTGACTGAGCTATTTTTAAATCTTCACATACTCGAAATTACTTGTAAATTTTATAAACAAACTATTTTATATGATTGTACAGATCCTTAGCAAAAGTAACTAGAAAGTATTTTTTTAAATTTAGACCCACACGTAAACAATCATACTATAATCAAAGTGAAATTTACGACAAAAAGCTGCTGCTAAAATCATTATTTTTACAATAAATCTTGCTTGTTTTTTCAAAATAAAGATATATAGAAGAATATATTCTGTAACAAAAAGGTTTTTTTGGTTTAATTTTATTCAAAACATGTATTTTAAAATAACTATAAAACCGCGCGCGTAATACGTTGCAAATCAGTACGCCGCGAGGCCCTTCAAGGAGTGGACGTATCGCTTGGAGCTCCGCGTGTGACCTCTAGTGAACTTTAGCGTTGAGTGCAGTTATAGTGCGACCGTGATATCTTTACCTTACAACTCGAAATTTAATTAAAAAATATATATTTGATATTTATGTGTTTTATTTTCTTAACTTACTGGACTAACGATGAATAACTTGTTTTATTATTTTTTGCGCAAAAGAGTAATGAACATGAATCTATAGATTGTCTGTTCTGATTTTCACTTGATAAGTGCCAAAATAGCTACTTTATTTTATATACAACTTTATTATTACTACACATTGGGAAGGAAAGCTCCTAAAAACGAAAGTGATACAGGTGGTTATAACAGATGCTATACTATTAAAAAAAGGAAAAAGATTTTTCGTAAATAACAGTTTATGGCTCAGCCAATGTAAATAATATTAATGTAAAAACACATAATAATAATTTATTTTGATTACGTACATTTTTTTATATTACCATCCAACAGGATGCCTAACTAACGTCGCTTGTGAGTTGAACGGATCAAAATGGTTTAGCTTGACTATACTGACAAACAACACGCCAACTCTACGCACACAGTTGCACGTGCGTCAGTGTCAATGAGAAAGCATTGCATTTACCTAAACTAGGCGCCGTGGATTTGGCGTTAACGCTCTTAACCTAGGTTGTATAGAATGATCATAATTATGGCCATACCATAGATAGCCATGCGCCTATATAGGTGTGGTGGAATATCACCAAAAGATTAGACAAAGGTATATCGCACCCCCATTTCGTTAATCTTGGTTTTGGGTCCCACAAAATAGGCAGCAAGCTCATTGTCGTGCCTCTACAAACTGAAAATTCCTTGACAGATAATCTCAATAGCACTTTGCCCAGGGATCGAACCCGAAGCCTCGTGCAATGGCACAGTCAACAACAAGTTGACAACAATCAATTAAATATATATTTATTGAAAATCTAATTTAGGATTCGTAATTAGTTTTAAATTACAGTTATGTTAAAAATGACAATAACTCTCATCTACGTCGATTGGGAACAATTAAAACTTTAAAATGAAATAAGTATACAAAGCAAAACTTCTGCCGTTGAATATTATTTCATTATTACGAATTTCAAAGTTTTCTAGCACTGGTTTGATACCGAAGCCTGTCTGGCATTCAACAGTTTAGGTTAAAAAAATTACATTGTCTATTTACTTTTAATTAATTCGCATAATTTTAAACTGGTTTAAAACCAATTCATTACACAAGTAGACTGAAATGAACTTATTTAGAAATGTAAAAAAATTTGATCGTAATGAAAGCTATAAAATTTATAATCTGTCTGTTCAAATTCAAACTCTAATTTAGGTCATAAAGGAATTTTGATAACGTCAAGAATGTTTAAAATTAAATTGCAACTTTTTATAGTAACTGTAACTCCATTAAGCAAAATTAAGAGAATGGGCCTCTAAGAAGGTATCTGTAAGACTCGCACACACTATTTTATTATCCTTTATCGGCAAGGTGTAAAAACTGAATTAGGACGAGGAAGGTTATAAACACATATAAAAATATTCTATACATTCAGCTTGAAGTTGCAGTCTATCTTAGTCGTCTAAATATGATTAAGTTCTAAGGTATTCTTTCAAAATTTTAACTTAACACATTTCACCCACTGAAAATGTCGATAAATAAGTACAGATAATTCATACATACATTAAATTTAGTATATTAAGTCAATACATACAATTAGCTGTGTCCATTATTTGCATGTTGTGTTTGCTATTCATATTTGTTACACTTAAAATATTTTACTTATGGTCGATAATACATGTAACGGTGTATACGAATGTTGGCATTCTCGAATAAATAATACATAAACTCACGCCTATATACCTGAAGAGGAAAGCAAAGGTGAGATACCCAAATTTAATTAGCTATGCTAAAGAGGCAGTCAAACCTATTAATGTATGAACCATTTAGCTCAATATTGTAGCGCAGACTTTTTTTTACAGTACCCAATTTTGATAATCAAAGGATCATTTTGTTCCAGTTGTTATAATTGGCATTTGAACTCATGCCTTCAAAGTTGCGGCAATTTAGATCATGACTCATTTATCTTCAGTTTTAATCATTTACTCTTGTCCTTTAAAAGTTTCTTTAGGTAGGTAGTTATACAATGGTGCCAATTCTGTTGTCACAAAATTCTCTAAGCTTAACTAAAAATCACTAAAATTTAGTTTAGTCCTCTCAAATGACTTTTCGTATTCTGAAATCGTTAAAAGTGACAGGACTAAAAAAATATTAGTGATTTTTAGTTAAGTTTAGAGAATTTTGTGATAACAGAATTGGCACCAATGTCCTATTTATAGTAAATTATGTACATCAAAGGGCAAAAATACTTCGATTTTCTTATTGGAAGCTAGTATAGCTTAACTTTCGATAGGGAACAAGTTCCAGCGTTTATTTTCGTTTAATTATAGAACTTTAATGCTAGCCTAGGTTACATTCTAATAAAATTGAATGTAGTAAAAACCTTTTTGCAATTATATAACTTTAAAATTAAACAATAGTGGTAATTTTCTTTAGTCGTTCATGGTGGCGACAGATCTGGCCCACCCAATGGTAATCGGTTACGGTAGTTTAAACTGTAAACGCTGGGCAGGTAGCTATCGAATTTACCATAATGCGGTCTATACCACATGATTGTAAGCGGTTATTATAACCTATTAGCGCTTGTTACATATATCAATCGCATGAACACAACATAAGGTTGTTTGGTTGCGATCTTCTAGCAGACGAATCTTCTGCACTTCTCCGTACAAACTGTACCTTGTCTCTCATAAATTGTTTAGAGTATTTGATCGACAGCCAAAACGGAATGCTTTAAAGCTTTTTTGCTTGACGTGAAATACCTAGGTTACAGTCTAAGCTTCTATACAACTTACATGCGTATAATAATAAATCAGTCCTATGATTCCACGTTCTGGAATAAAAACATAAGAATAAGTCAAGCTGACGTTTGATAAATTGTAAGAAATAAATATTTCCTCTGCACTTTTTCCTCAAAAGCCCGTGTTTAATCGCTGACATGCAATTTCCTTCCAGCTCCATATATTTTGCTAGGAGTGTTGCATTTCTCCAGGCGACATTTTTTCCAACTTTTAAAATTAACACCACTGCGGGCCGTGCTACACATCAGGAAACTTACTTGCTACCCTCTGTATACAACTAACAAACTTTATTTCACTTATGAGAAATTATATTTTCGGTATTCAACACCTGTATTATCTTCAAAATAAGGCGTATTTTTGCGTGTGACTTTTGAAAAGTTACTTTTTAGAGTTGTTTTGTGCAAGTACAAATCCTCTTTCCTGAAGCTACAACCGCTTTTTACCGGTTTACTTAACAACATGACTGCGTTGTAAGAATTAAATTTTTTTGAAACATGAATACTTGGGCGCTATCTCTGTTAACCGTATTACATGAAAAGGGTTGTTGTTTGCGACAATGTTTTGCGTTCCTTTCATTATAAACCTCCATGTAGTGAATTTAAATTGTATTTTAAGCATCAAATTTAAATTCTTTAGTAAACTTTTGGGGTTTCGTGGAAGTGAAGGCCTCGTTCTATTATTAATGTCAGATCTTAATGGAAAAGCATTTTTAATGAAAGGCTAAAGATTATTTTTAATAGGGTTAACTTTTTGTTGTAGTAAGAATGCTTAAACTATAAAAAAGTCACGGACTGTCATTGGTACAGGCTGAATAATTTTTCTTTTCCGTAAAAAAGGCGCTCTTGTACTAGGATAATTTTTTTTTAATGGATGCGAAGAAGTCCTTCTCTCGGAATAACTATTGGTGGATTACACAATGTTTTGTCCTGCGTGGAGATCGAACCGAAAAGCACTTGATCCGTGCAATATATTATCAAAAACAGAATTAAACCAAACATATTTTTTTTTAGTGAAACAAAGAAGCGTGATAAAAGGTCAAGACATCCTTAAAGATCCACCGTAACAATATTAACCCACCGTCTCTGTATCCTTACAATATTTAGTATTCATACATACATACATACATAGATTCACGCCTGTTTCCCAGAGGGGTAGGCAGAGACTACGGATTTCCATTTGCTACGATCCTGACACACTTCTCTGGCTTCATTCACTTTCATCACATTTCTCATACACGCCCGTCGGTTCAAGGAGCTCTTAACCTGGCCTTTGTTCAGAACGCCTCCGATCTGGTCGAGAAACGTTCGCCTAGGTTTTCCTCTTGCGACTGTTCCATTCACACTAGCCTTATAAACTTTCTTAGTCAGTCTTTCCTCGTCCATTCTTTCTACATGTCCAAACCAGCTTAACATACCCTTTTCTATTCTTGTAACTATATCCACTTTCATGCCGCATCTCTCTCTAATCACACTATTTCTTATTCTATCTTTCAGAGTCACACCACATATGCTTCTCAACGCTCTCATTTCTACAGCATTTATTCTGCTCTCATGCTTCTTTTGCCATACCCAACTTTCATTTAGTATTCAATAATAGTTATATATAAATTAGGATTAGATACGGCTAATTATTCTGGTAGTGCCTGTCAAACCTGTCATTTGCAGCGATGACATGGGGTCCTAAACCGAAACTGGGTAAAACTAATCACACAAGGATTGTTATACTACGCTTTGACTCCGACACACGAACAACGAAATTGAACACGAAATATTTGTACAGGAGAACAGTATCATGGAATAAAATCAATGTAATTCGTTGGACAAATAAACTGGCGACTGAAGATAAATCTCGCAAATATCTCGTTGAAGTTGCTATTTCTTTGCTTACTTTGATGAAATTTATAATGAAGTAGTGACACTGTGATCTATCAATATCTTCTTGAATGTCGAGTGGAAACACATAAAAAATAATTAAAAATTCATTGTGCAAATAATACACAAACGGACAAATGTATGTGCGCTCGACACTTGACTCATTAACGAGTCAAGTGTGCAGCGGACATACATTAGTAGTTTTTTCTTTTTTAATTTTGATGACTCATTTTTGCGGACAGCGTATGTCCGCTCGACACTTGACGGGATATGGAAGGAAAGTAGAAAATGACAGTCATCGCAGCTTTTCATCCTGGTATTATATTAAGTTACGTTGCGTAAGCTTCGTACATTTACTCGTGATATTTTAATCCAAATCATTCTGAATAGTGTGGGTGGGTGGTATGTATCATGATTTTATTAACCCACTAGCTTTTGCCCGCGGCTTCGCTCGCGTTAATTTAGAATTAGACAAGCAATTCGGGTTGTACTCGGCTTGTAATAATATAATTCAATCATGATTCGACACGTGGCGCCATCTATTATCATAAGAACGTTATTATTGTTTCCCTCGGGAACAGTATTTTTTTTCGGGATGATAGGTAGCCTTTGTCCGTTTCTGTACACCTGTCAACGTATATGCAAAATTTCAGGATAATCGGTTCAGTGGTTTAGGCGTGAAAAAGTAACAAAC
The DNA here is from genome assembly GCA_963564715.1 of Catocala sponsa. Taxonomy (NCBI): domain Eukaryota; kingdom Metazoa; phylum Arthropoda; class Insecta; order Lepidoptera; family Erebidae; genus Catocala; species Catocala sponsa. The sequence continues at coordinate 9,127,653 of OY751337.1, forward strand.
AAACAAACTCATTTTCGCTTTTATAATATTAGTTAGGATTAGGATAGGATAGGTTTGAGCCCCACGCCGGCGACCAGACACATTAAGTATTCTATTATATCTGGCATTCCAACAATTAGTAGGTTAATCAAAAATATTATCAATGAGAAATAAATGTTATACAATTAAAATGCTGTGTACAATTTTCAGGATTTAATTCTCAAGATGTTACTTCTTAATTCATTAGTTAATTTAAATCATTGGACATAATATGGGCCGTCAAAGTAGAGACCTCAACATCGCCTCGGCTACTGTGGGGGCGATGTGGAGGCCACTGCTCTTAGACCACACGACTGCTTACCATCAGGTGGAGTGTGGTCATTTTCACGAGCAAAAAAAAAACAATAAAAAAAAGATATATGTAGTTGTTATTTGCTAGATAAATATCATACTAGATTGTGAGTACCTAACATCTAGTGTACAATGTTACAGATTTAATATTACAAACAGCGCTATCGAAGCTACCTTGAGAGAAAAATGTTCCGTGTTAGCGTTGTATTTAGACATACATATATAACACTTTGTGAGTTCTCCATAATGTTCTATAAGATATGTGAAGTCTGCCAACCTGCACTAGGCCAGCGTGGTGAACTATGGCCTAACCCTTGTCACACTGAGAAGAGACCCGTGCCCAGCAGTGGGACAGACACTGACAGATGCGTAGCCGAAAATAGGTGCAGCAACATACATACATACATACATAGATTCACGCCTGTTTCCCAGAGGGGTAGGCAGAGACTACGGATTTCCATTTGCTACGATCCTGACACACTTCTCTGGCTTCATTCACTTTCATCACATTCCTCATACACGCCCGTCGGTTCAAGGAGCTCTTAACCTGGCCTTTGTCCAGAACGCCTCCGATCTGGTCGAGAAACGTTCGCCTAGGTTTTCCTCTTGCGACTGTTCCATTCACACTAGCCTTATAAACTTTCTTAGTCAGTCTTTCCTGTGCAGCAACATAGAGCGTGCATATATCGCTATAGTTCTTTGGATTAACTGAGCGAATACATTTTAACGTTCATAAGCGATATTGTGGCCTAAGCGAAAAAAATGAAGCAGTAATGGCCATTCGGTTGACTTAATAGGAGTGCGTCTATATTCGCACATTGTATTGAGTCAGTCATCTGTAATTTTGTAAAGTTTGTAAACTTAATTTGTTATTATAAATGTTTTAATTGCACTTATACCTACGTAGTGATGTAACGAATATTTGCATCTGTATTCGCGTTCGCGAATGCTTAAAAATTGATATTCGTCACATCACTATACCTACGCACTACTGGAGCTCAGCTTGTAACAAACTCTGACTCTCAATACGGCAGAATAAAAGCGCCGAAAGTATGGCGATAATAAACAGCTGAGTTTCATCACCAATAATCCTACGTTTTCTTTAACCAAAGTTTGATTTATAAAAAGTACCTAATCTTAAGAAAAACAAGAAGAAATATTGTCTCCCCGTGACAATGGCTGCTGAAAAGCAATCGAAACGTCGGGGAAAGTGTAAACATAAATATAAATAGTTAGAATAGTTTCAATAATTTAATTAGCTTAAAAATTTGTAAAGTTTAATAGTAATAGTAGTGTAACAGTTTCTAAATTTTGTAATAAAGTCCAAATAAACAACGCGATAAAATCCGTATATAATATTATAGTAGTTTAATTTCAATGAACAAGAAGAAAGCTGATTTCATACACGCACAATCTTAATCAATCAAGAAAAACAATAGCTCAAAACATTGAATCATTATAACTGTGACAAACAGATTGTAGGTACATTAATTTCCAAGCCATATAAATAATTTGTATTTACATATAACAGTACAGTCACGAAGAAAAGTGTTTTTGCGATTTTTGCTAGGTAATACATTTTGATCGTAAAATAAGTGCTGCTTGGTATCACGAATACGTGGGTGGAAACTAGATATGGCTGGCGTAAAATGATTGATTAGGAACACGGCTATGGAATACCTACGATCAAATAATACTAGGATACATTGTTTATGGATTTTTACGTGTGTATTTCACGGTTATGATTTATGAGGTAGATGTTTTTAAATGATCAATATGAGCTTAGGTAACAAATTTTTAAAATGCCTGTTAAAATGTTTATGTTAGGATTGGGTGCACGGCATTTCTGGGTATCGGACCTACACCATATCGATTCTGCTAAGTCCGATAACTTCGCTTCTATTGATCAACACATTATCGCCGTTATCGTGTATTACGATTGCTTCGAACACCGCAAATGATCGGAATATAAATTCAAAAAATTCTCTACCTACATATATCTGTTTAAATATTGTATGACGCATCGAAAGCTGGCAGTAATTAATGCGAATGCAGTGCATGATGATGATTTCTGCACTAGGCAAAGTGAAGTCAATTAAATTAAATTCGCAAACTTACTTCTATCTATCATAAAAAATCGCGTTTACTTATAGGTAATTTATCTCAATTATACTTTCTAAAAAGATATTAATAATAGTATTGGCTTAATTTGAAGTCCATAACTCATGCACATTATTCATCTCATTTATGTATTACATTCAGTTTTCACCAACTATTATTGTAGGTGGCTCATAATAGTGGGTGAGCCCATTATCAACTATCAGGCGCTCTTGTAGTCGCCGTGCTGCTGCATAGAATTAATTATCAGAAAAACTGAATGACACTATGCTTTAACCCGATATCGTACCTCGAAATCGTATGCTACTGTATATATTCAGTGAAGTTTAATACTTGTTGGACATTGTATTAAATCAATCTGATTTTATGCAGCAGATTGCTTCCCACTTGTAATTGTGTTTCCTTTACTGAATCCCAATCAACAATTTGCTACATTTAACGAGTACAATGTAATTAACGAGTGAATATTAAGATTTTAATTTTATATATAGATATAATTAATGTTTTATTATTATTTCAGGTGAACTTAATTAATTCAATTTATTGTTCTGTTTTCAAGTTTATATTATGTGACTGTCACGTTGGTGGTGTGGTATAAGTCTTATATAAGTTTGCGTGCGATAATAAGCTCCCAAGTTTAATTCCTGGGTAACGTTCATAGTGGTAGTACGGAGTCTGCAACGATGCTCGGTAAACGGGAATAGGTTTGTCCCCTATTACGTTGGGACAAAAATGTAGCTGACGTGTAAGTGTACATGTGGTACTGCGCTGCTCATCCTATCGGGATTATACAGACGTGAGTTTATAGTATAGATACCTGATACTGTTATTTTGATGATTGTATGTTTGTAAAGTACTCAAGACACAGTTATCGGTATATGCGTGATATAGTTGTCTTTTCGAAAAAAAAATACATACATATTATTATGTGTGTGCGGTGGAACCGCACTCGAAGCTCGAAGCTACAACTAAATAGTTTAGAAATAAAATACTATAGAAATGTTTGATGAATTTTGTAGGAGAGTGTACAGCAAGAAGTCCAATCCGTTGCCGTCTGAGAACGCCACAACAATGGATAGAATAGTTTCTATTGTATAACTTTGACCGCAGAGTTTGGTCCACTTGTGTTTACACGAATTGCGCACAAATTGACTTGTAAGTTTACGTCTCTGTGTTGCAGTTTGTTTCTTATAATTACTTAACAGTACTAATTAGGAAGGAGTTTTATAGATCAGTGAACTAGATTGCCTTCCTTGTTGGATCATTTCACAACAAAGGAGACATTTCTTCACGACCATTCGGCCGCGTTAACATAAAAATTGGTCATGTTATTAGAAAAGTTGTTGTTCTATTTCGTTGAATGGAATAATAAATGTAATTGTGTTATATTTATCGGAAAATTGTGTTGTTTTAGCAAAGCCGTCCATTTTTGTTACCAATGAATGCTGAATTTTCCAAGAATTCGTTGATTGCTACATCCGAAACTATAATAAATAGCGGAAAATATTCGTAGGAATATTGGGGCCGATTCTTGTGTAAACTAAAACAGTGTGTACGATTAAAATAATATTTTTCGTTTTCAAGTTAACGGTTTACGGCAACAAAAACTAAAACTTTATTTTTCACATTGCAAAATACAGATCGCAATGGGCATTGTAATTTTTTTTAATAAACTGAGTTTGTAGTAATAGTATTTATACACATTATTCATGCATACCTTAATAAATATAATTGTTCGCAACCTAATCATTTTTTATGAATATCTGAACTGGACGATTGTATGTATCACCTCTCGTTCTCGAAGTTCCATTGAGTACTTATAGCTTTTTGGTATAGGTAGTGCAGGATAGGCTTTATTCGCTCACTTGAAGAATCAGCTTAATTATATTTAGGACCGTAATATCAATTACTGTTTTAAGCAACAGAAGAAAGTTTAGGTCTAAAACTTCACGATGTCAAGATAGATATTTTAAATACGTCATGGCAGAAGCTTAGTCTCATTGGGGTTAATTAAATTAAACTAAATTAAATATTGAATAAAATAGAACTGTTACATAAACCAATTACACTAATTTATTAGTATATATTTAAATTATATAAATTTAAGTTGGCTTCGCACAGAAAGCATTGCATAAAATCATGACTAGTTAAAATATGATACAGAACTCGTTTAATTATGCTACCTGGAAAGAAAAGTAATCTTCTTTCGAAATCTAGTGGGACGTCGCGGCCAGTGCGGCGGGTGGGATTAACGGAAAAACAGGGATATCAATCTACCTACAAAATATAAGAAAATTTTAGAACCTACACTGGCTTTAAGGATATATTTCATGTCTGATTATCTATTTCACAAATATATATTTAGATGAAAGTAGTTATATGTTACACACCGTAGCATATTTATGTTAGGTCCATTTGTTAGGTCCCGGACCAGCTTCGATTCGAGCAGTATTACTAGGTTTTTTATTATAAAATTCTCAATAGCGCCAAGGAGTCTGAAAATATGAGCGGCAAAACGTACCTGAAAAAATTTGGGTATTGTGGATATGTAAGTGTCAGTCTGAAGTCATTATAGTAACGCGCTATTAAAATAAACGGTAATTAAAACATGTGCCAATATCTTAATAGCTGTATCCATTTGTCACTACCTCATCGTACCACCAACTCGTGTCACCAGTGGTACGAGAAGGAATTAGAATTATAACTTAAAAGAGCATATTTACAACACAAATGAAACTTAAATTCTTTATTGTTTGTTTTAAAGCGATTCTCGCGAATAAAAAAACTCATTTTTCACCTTTAACATTGCTTTAGTGCGAAAAAATTAATTTAACTTATTTAACACCAACGTTCACAGCGCAATCGGGAGGCCGTCGCACAAAAGGAATGAAAGCAGGACACATTAAAATGAAAAATAGCGAAGCTTATCTAAAAATACTGGACCGCCTGATGAGAACGGAATGCTAATGAATCACCTTACCCAACGTTCACACCGAGACAGATGGTAGATCTTTACAGGCTTGTACCTGCAATATTTTTTAAATGAAAACTTCTTTAGGCACGTTGAGCACTTCTTGGGTGAACAAAAATCATAGAACTCGCGTCATCGTCACGCTTTCCATTTTTTTATTATTTTAGAATATTAACGATAGAAATTGTGAGTCCTACGCTAAAAATACCTAACGAAATTTAGACCCCCTTAATAGCCCCTAAGAGAGTATCAGGAACTAGCAACCGAAACTATATTTTTTTTGGTCTATAAAATAGTGTTTATGATCAAGGATTAAAGTTTTCACTTCTATCGGCAGTCCCTGAAGATTGGGCAATTTTTTTTTATATTATTGAGGTGCCAACTTTACAAGCAAGCGCTTGGGGACCTCCAAGCACTAGAAATACCACTGGCACGTTGCTCACGTGACATAGAAGTCACTACGCTGCCAGCGTTAGGGACACAAGCTATTGGCTCTGCTGTTTTTAATAATAGCAACTAGCAGAAAAGTATAGGCGGCACGTGAGCTTCAAAAATCTCCTTCCAATCTATTTTAAATTCATTTTTCCTAGTAGCGGTAAACAAAACAACCAACAAAATACTGTATTGGCGGGCTTGATAGCGTAGTGGTTAGTGTAACCGACTGCCACGCCTGAGGTCGCGGGTTCGATTCCCGCACAAGTCAAACATTTATGTGCATGGACATGGATGTTTGTCTTGGTCTGGGTGTCTCTATGTATAATATGTATGTATTTACAAAAAAAGACGTATATATGTATGTTTATCCATTGTCTAGTACCCATAGTACAAGCTCTGCTTAGTTAGGGCTAGATGGTGTTGTGTGTATGTAATAGAATATTATTATTATTCACATATTAATAGATTCGGCCCCGTGTGAACACAGAGCTACTTGAAGGTTAGCCGTTTGTCTCTCTAAAGAAATAGGGAGTAGATATTTCACAGCTTTTTTGTATTAAGTGTCACTAAGACAAAATGTCTAGACGCGAAAAAGTAAAATACGAGAGATGGATGTCGGGAACTAAACTAAGAGGATGAGAATGATTTTTTACGTTTCGGAAATTTAGATTTCTAGAGTCACTTGAAAAAAGACGGACAGGTAAAATAAAAACATGATATTCGTCTACCTTTTATATTTCGAATGCTTTATTGCTTACAGTTTAAGAAGTATTGCTTGTATATGAAATAAAACAAAAGTCAATATGCTTCTGTCTCAAAAGTTAAATGTAAAAATGTGTAAATTTTTAGTTTTACTTATTTATAAGAGTTTTATTTTTTTACCATTAAACATAAAATATTTAAACAATCGGTAGGTACGTTTAAACCACAATGTTAATTGGTTTTAGGATATGTTGAGATCGCTTTATTGGTTAGGAAAAGTGTTAATGGCACTATTTAGAAGTAAAATAGTAGCAGTTCACCCCATACAATTAGTTCGTCTTTCCTGGTATGACATAATATTTTCAAAAAAATTATATTTGCATACTAAGAGTAATCCCTATATTCTTGGAACCTTACGTAAGTAACGGGCATAAAAACGAAATCCAGCAGGATCTTTTGTGGATCACCTAATATTTTGGAACGTTTGTGGATCGAACAAAAAACACTCTGCTCAAGAATATTAATGTGATGTTGAACACGCTATTACATTCTCGATAAAAAGGCTAAACATGCAAAAGGAATTTTATGATATTATTTTAGACTAGTACTTTTTAAGATCAGCAATTCCAACAAAAAATCAATATCTCTAGTTTTGAAATATTAGATTAGATAAGAAAACCTTTTTTACCACGTTTTTTTTATTGTAACTGGATGTTAACACAGCCTTTTATTCTAAACCTCGAATGCTTTTAACGTATTCAACTGGTGCTCCGACTAAGTAACGCTTCAATGAGAACAACTAGCGTTCATTAGTTGCAAGTAAACAAAACTCCTGGGTGTTAAATCGTGAACGAATTACTTGAACAGCTTAAGGATTAAGACGGGAAGAACGGCTGATTTGGATCAGACGTTGATTGATGAACCGCTGTGTTCTTGTTGATAAACTTCCTTCAAAATTAGAGGTTCATGTGTTTATCGAAACCTAAATGTTTTTGTTCTTAATTTTAGCTCTTTGGTATAGAAACATCTATTATTTTCAGTCTTTAGTCGGACTGCGGTGACTGCCACCTTGTTCCCATGGGACATGTCCATGAGAGAGATTTATAGTCGAAAGCAAAGCGTAATTTAATTTTACTGTAAATATAATCGAACGGAGCACCTACAATAAGATAAGATGATAATGTAAAATATATCTGCTTTTCCTTTTAAGGACGCTTCCTTGATGGGAACATGTGTTATATTATGGGGATACTCCATGCATGGACGGCGCAGTTTTTAAGGAGTCGTCTCGCCACTGCGGTTGCTCTAAGTGTAGGTTCGAAACAAAAAATATATTGTGTGTTTCGAAAATTATAGACAAGGTGAAGTACCCCGCGAATACAGACAGAGTTCACGTTTGTATAACATTATGGAATGCAATAATATTATGAGTACAATAAAATATTCTATGTATTATATTTTTAAAGTAAAAAGAGAACACACCTCTATATATCCCTTTGTTTAAAGGGCTATTCTCCAAACGTCTATTATATACATATAAAGATGAATAGTTCTTCAATATATATCAATTTATTTTTTCTTGTGTGTTTCATTAATTAGTCCACCGGAAACGTTTTGAAGCAACACGAAAGCCGCTGATTTAGTTTAACAAGGGGCATCTAATTAGTAGTACTGCATTTTTATAGCACGTGAGTACGGCGGGCGGTAATGGGTTAAGTTACTGTAACTCCAACTTGGAGTACAGGTTATTTGGTGTGATTTACTGACTTGCTTGCTTGGTTTTGTATGTTTTAGAACTGAAGACTTGGTAAGGAGTTTAGGGTAAATTTTGTACTTAATATATACACAGTCTCACGTCTATATTCTTGAAGGAATAGATAGAGATAGAGTACGTTCGTATTATGTGAGCTATGCTTTTTACGTCACATGTAATAAGAGCGAGCTGATTGCCGTCTGCCGGGCACAGTTCTAGACTAGAGGCTGCTATTATAAAATAGGTTTTAGACAAAACAATAACTCTTGATCTGACCCGGGGAATTGAACCCAAGACCTCAAGCACACCAGTCACTACCGCTGCTCCATCGAAAAGTCAAAGTCAAAAATCATTTATTCATTTAGGTCACAAAGTAACACTTATGAACGTCAAAGGCAGCAATTAGAGTTTAGCTTTAAAAACTCTTATGTTTACTTATGTAAAATAATTTATTATGTTAAAGACCACAAGAGGTCTATTACTTCGACTCCAGCATATTGTCAAGGCAATAAAATTAAAACATTGCTAACTTAAGATAAACATTCAACCAATTAAGATTATCTTCCTTACCGTCCGGGCCCAAGAATTAATCTGTATAATTAATAAAATTAATAGTTCCACCCTCGGAGTCTAAACAAGATAATTCCTAAAACAATAACACAGTTGCCAGTTCATTGTTTAGTCAGAAGTCCCCGAGAGCATTGTATTTGTAACACGAACTAAGTTTCCGTACGGTTGCATGCAAAATTTTGTTCAGAGCCACAACTTGGATGGAAGTTATTCGTATTGAACCGCACTGTATGAAATAGAATTTGGCTGTCAAACGCGTTGAGGTGATTTAGAAAGTGCATTCATATCTCTTTATTTTATTTTTCTATTGAATATTAATGAATAGTTGGTTTAGGAGATAAAAAATGTTGACAATTGTTAGTTCTCTGCCTCTGTGCCATGAGCACAGCATTCCCTTATAGAGCCTTATATCCCGTTTGTGCAGAAACACAATATATTGATATACCTATCAATTATTTGATATACCTATCAAATCTGTCTTACCAGAATATACCACAGCATTTTCTTACAGAGCCTGGTAACTCTATTTACTGCAGGCACACAACAAATGGTAGTTAGATTACTTGTGTTGAGCTGTCCTCTGTAAAATACGATACTTTTTTAATCAACTACTTCTATGATATGAGCACAGCATTTCCACATAGAGCTACAAAACACTACGCAGGAACACAACATAAGATCATTTGGTGCGTATTCCAGTACAAAGCACAGAATTTTCATACTGAGCCTGGTAACACTACTCACTGCAAAAACACAACACTGGGTTGTTAGACTATTTGTGTCTGTCTGTCTTCTGTAAAATGGTATACTCCAGCAGAACAGTATCAAAGTGAATGACTGGAATCCCATGGAATGGCTACAACCGAAAATAACTTTAGTTATGCTCTTTTCTTTTGTCTAACAAACGAGCCTTTAAGCACATAATTCTTCAGATACCAGCACCGATCAGCAAATACATCAAGTATTATAAAACTTTCGGTGATACTTTGTTCAAAACTTCTTCAAACGTAAGTCATATTAATAACTAAAGGGACGACATTGAGTTGAAGAGCACTTGAACTGGCTATTGAGCTTTGAAACTAGACTGAGCACTTACGTGACATATTGACTAGTATTTGTCATATGATTGTAAAACCAAAAGATTATATACGTGGTTTTATCTAATATTATCTTTTAGTGTCCGCACTAATATCGTATTACTGTGTTTGGGTTATTGTATGCAGGAGATAAATGTTTGTTATACATAAAAATAACATAATTCATATTCCTCGAGAATCAAGGTATGCTATGTAGCGCACCAATTTGAGGCGCATCCGTTCGATGCGCACCAAGAGTATTCTACACTCGCTTGGTGCGCAAACATTTAAATTAATTAAATTTCTATTCTACTTTGCGTCTCAGGGGTCATGGACCATAATGAGGCGTATCGCCTAATAAAATATCGACACATATTTACAAAAATGTTTATTAGCAGTACTTAGATTTCTGTTTCAGCCTTACCACTAAAATCTTATTTTCAGTCAGGCTAGGCGCATTTATCAATCCACGATCTACATAAGACTACTATAAATGCGAATGTAAGTTTGTTTGTTTGTTACGCTTTCGCGCCTTAACTTTATGAGCAATCATCATGCAATTTCGCATACGCTGTCAGGGGACAGAAACGGATATAGGGTACCTTTATCCAGGAAAAATTACTTTTCCCGACCAGGATCTTAAATTTACATAACCTAAACAAAAATTTAGTAGCCTATAAGAATCTATATATTAATACGTGAACGAAAACTTTGGATCCCTTTTTACGAAAATTGGGCGGACGGAGGAGTATGAAATTTCGCACACTTATAGTTTATACAAAAAAGAAGTGACGAATGCTAATATTTTTTTAAAATATGCATTAGAAATACATTAAATTAATGAAAAAACACTACACGCACACAACCATGCATTTGACACACGCAGTGGAAGCGCGTAACTATGGTTACATATATCAATATATAATGACATAATATATATCAGCAATATTAACTTTGGTCGAATTTCGAGCACTAGGCGACCGCTAGTATGAATAAAACCGCATGGGGAAGAACCAATCTTGTATATAATAATACCAAACTCTCCCAATTCCTTTTAACAAGTCTTTATTAATTTTACTTGGTATTGACGTCGTGAGTGCTTCTCTTGGTAATGCATCATATGCTGCGATGTTAGCTTTGCCATGCTTGTTTGCCAAATACGTTATATAAAATGATAAAGTATATTGCTCGTGTTATTGTTTGAAGTAAAGCCGTTGCAAATTTTTCTACGTACTTACAACGGCTTTTGTTTGCATTTACAACTTATAGATATGTTGATATTAGCAGGTATAAGTAGAGGTACTATCGACTTCAGCGACAGATGACCACTCCTAAGGTTAAAATCGCATAGCAGGCCATCACTTGGTACCCGTACCCGTGACACGCCCCTTTCTTTGTTTGAGTTTTTTTACACTTTACATTTGTTTACTGATTCTAAGGCGATACAAACTCAACTGATCAACATGAGCAAGCGAAAGTTTTTCTGAAATGGTCATCCGTCGCTCAAGCCGATAGTACCTTAAAGTTACATTCGATGTAAAAATACAAGTAATATTCGAGTAATCTTTGTTAAAAGTATTTTTTTTTTGTTACTATAATAGAAAAGATAAAGGTTTGGGCTATAAATCCCACTTTCCTATAATATTAACATTTTCTTGTTTTACTTTCATTGCTTTCCTGTTGTCATTATAATTATTATTGATTATTTATCATACTTTAGCTAGCGTCAAAGACAGAACAAATAAAAAGGGATTCGGTAAACATTACTAATTGATCAATGGCAATGGTTTATTTAAGGTGGGCTGAAAAAACAACAGAAGTATTAGTAAATATACAAAAATAGAACGAGGAAAACATAAACGGGGAAATATTAAAGAGGGTTCTTAAGAGAAAAAAATGGGGGCAAATACATAGTATTGTGAAGGGGTAGTAACTGTGTTCTAATTTTGAATAAATCTATATATTCAATACGTGAAGCAAAAACTTTGCAAGTACCTCTTTTTACGAAAATTGCGCGGACGGAGGAGTATGAAATTTGGCACAGTTAAAGTTTATATGGAGAAGGAGGGGCGAATGCTAATATTTATATAAAATATGCATTAAAAATACATTAAATTAATGAAAAAACACTACACGCACACAACCATGCATTTGACACACGCAGTGGAAGCGCGTAACTATGGTTACATATATCAATATATAAGATCAGCAATATCTTACAGGCAAACCTTGGTCGAATTTCGAGCACTAGGCGACCGCTAATAAATATTATTATGAGTAGAATAATTAAAATAAATAAAAATGATTTTATTTGACAAAAGAGGGGTTGTACAATAACACTAAAACTAAGGTAAAAATAATCAGATACAACTAAAATTACTATACATAAGTGTTAGGTTGAACTCTGATACCCATGATAAGAATAAACTTGTGTTATGGGTATCAGTGCTCTCTCAATATGAACTAGTTGTGAAATTGATACTAAAACGACAAAATAGACGTGTTATTGAATAATATAAATAGATGCTTTTTAAAAATATACAAAATTAATAAGAGAAATCATAAAAAAAGAAATAAAAACATAAGGATTATAAGTAGTAGTAAAATTCTGCACGTGTGTGTGTATGCGTGTGTGTATGCGGGGGTGTATGTGTATGTGTGTAAGGGTGTGTTTGTGTGTATGAGTGTGTGTTTATGTATATGTGTGCTGATGTGTGCGTGATATGATTTTAGTTTAGATGACAGACAATGTTAGGAGCTTTTCTGTGTCGTCGTAATTAAGTGTCTGCAACCATTTATAGATCCTTCGCTTACATTCATTTAGACAAAGTGGATATATGTTCCATTGTTTGTTCACTTTATTGTACAGATGCCCACTCAAAATATAAATTACGACTAAAGTGCTAATAAGTAACTGCATGGCTTGCGTAGTGGTTTAAATGGCCGCCTCGCCCCTGTCACTGTGCTAATACGCCGAGTATTATGGGTTCAATGTCCACACGGGACAATATGTGTGATCCACAAATAGTTGTTTTATAAATCTAGGTTTTCTTTGTGTCTGTTATTCAAATGTTTGTAAAGACCTCCGTGACACAGGATTAATTGCTAGTGCCCGAGTTGTCTTTTATAAACGCAAAAGAAAATATTACTGCTTGTTTTGGAATAGAGACGAAATGAGTATGAGCGAAACTTTTCTGTTCGTGGCGTCGAGTATACGAACAATGAATCTACGACAAATTTACAATCAAACTGCCATTGTGCTCGTCATAAAAACCGGCAATAGGTGGAACGCGCCGAACCGAATGTTCAAGGCATGTCGATCAACGCTACCGGAATGTAGCTACCCAGTTTTAGAAATAAGCGTTAAAAGAAAATCACAATATATCAAGGTATTAGCTTTTATAAAGCTAATAAATAATATTTATTTAATACTAAATATAGCTGAAAGATAGCTGTAAGCGAAAGACCTCGGCGAATGTTTTCGCTTTCTATCAGAGATACTAAAAAAGCCCGTGTTAAGAGAACGCTAACCCGCTAAGAGTGCATTATAACTAATATTATAAATGCGAATATGAGTATGTTTGTCACACTTTTACACCTTAACTACAAAACCGATCAACATGAAATTTCTCATATTTATAAGTTGTCAGGGGTATAGAAAAGGCAATGGAATACCTTTCACCCAAAAAAAGGTACAGTTTTCAAGCGACGCGGGTCCGCTTGAAAAGCTATTAAAGTATATAATGAAATTACTTGAATCAAAAGAGAAATCCGTAGTATCTGTCTACACTTACACAAAATAGGCGTGAGTCTGTGAAGTATATGATATCTTAACCACACACCGCTTACAGGGCTTTATCAATTCTCCTCTTAAATGTTCTTATCCAGTATAGTACGCTTTCAATGTTCATTTTTCCCACGTACGTGCACGCCCTGATATAAATTACCTGCCTCAGTGTTTCCGTGAAATTGTTCTTCTATAAACGAAATATAAAGAACAGAGAGCATACTATGGCGCTTTTATTATGACTAAAAGTGCATTACAAGCACAATTACAGCTGCTAAAAACTTTGAAGCGATGAGAAATATAAAAGAGAATTGAATTAATATATACATACATAGTCTAACGTCAATATCTTTAAATGGATATGCAGAGGTATATGACATCCTCATTTCATCAACTAATTTCGGGACCCACGTAACAGAGGTCAAGCCTCCTTGCTACTACTAAGAAGTTTTTGATAGAATACAACCGAATATTATGTTGGCGGGTCCGTAAATCGAACCTCATGCATATAATATCAGTCCTGTATTAAACTGTCCCACTGCTGGGCACGAGCCTTTCTCAGTGTGAGAAGGGTTAGGCCATAGTCCACCACACTGGCCCAGTGCAGGTTGGCAAACTTCACATATCTTCGAGAACATTATGAGAGAAAGAACTCTCAGACATGCAGGTTTCCTCACGATGTTTACCTTCACCGTTAAAGCAAGCGATAATTAACTATTTAACCTTTTGAACGCCAGAGTATAAACGCATCGCCGTACCCCCGACGCCAAGCCACTTTTTCTGTAAAATTACCTGCAGAAGTATAGGGATTCCAAAACTTTATCGAATATCAACTGTGTTTTTATTTTCGTCTTAAATTTTCTAATAAACCCTACTCATGACACTGATATTTATTTAACCACAAAAGTAATGTTTCTTTAGTTTTATTGTTTATTTTTATGTTAAGGTGCGACGTATTTTTTGTCATACATATGTGACGTTGGCGTTGAGGGCAAGATTTCGTTTGTAACGTATATGTGACAATGGCGTCCAAAAGGTTAATACGCACGTAACTTCGAAAAGTCAGAAACTCAAGACCTCAGCGTGGCAGTCCAACGGTGTCCCACTAGGCTATCCCATAGCAACCGTATTTACTATCGTTGTACCTCCGAAATAATCAGTGCATAAATTTAAATCTTTGTATACATACATACATAGATTCACGCCTGTTTCCCAGAGGTGTAGGCAGAGACTACGGATTTCCATTTGCTACGATCCTGACACACTTCTCTGGCTTTCTATATTATTATAAAACTGTAACGAGATTGTATTTTCACATTGGATATATTTTTGTAATCTAATTGGGATCAGCGATTTTGTTAGGTATGTAAAAACCACGGTACATATTTTGGAGTGGCGTTTTCAGTTTGGTAGCAATTCAGTTTATTTATTCGTTCCAATATAGAATATTAAAATGAATATAAGTATAATAAAAATTAAATAGGATTCTAATTTAAAAGCTACAATCACCGTCTCATGAAATTTTTTTCGTTATAGGCAGTAATGTGAAGCATTTATATGTAATTTTGATATATTAATATAACCTTAGTTTTTTGAATACGCAAAAGTGAATTGTACTAAAATAAATATAATAGACAATAATTTAATAGCAATTACTAACGTAAAAGCGTTTCACGTCGGCATCCATTCTTTACCCTCACTACATTCTTGTCACCCTCATAAGTTACCCTTTTAATGCTTTAAAAGGTTCATACCACAAACAATAAACGAGCCAAGAGCCTCGGCATCTATAAAGCTGTATATTACCAACTCATTTATCTTTATAAAAGCGATGTGAAGCTCGTACACTCTTATAGACTTTATTATCTATAAGAGATAGTGTATTCAGAAAATTAGGATGACGTATTAATGCCTGAGTAACTCAGCAGTGTCTGCTGCTTTTGCAGTGCATGCGATAACGAACTCGAGACCTCATAAAAATATGAGGTCTCGAGTTCAATTTCCAGTTAATTTTTGGGTTATTATTTAATAATATCATCTTGTTCTTAATATACAATGTTATATCTCAATTTTATTTTCTTTTATCAATCGCATTTCTAATTCGAAATTTTAAATGCATTTCTTTTGTTCTCTTTTTCATACAATTTCGCACAAGATTCTAGATATTTTTATACCTTATTCTATAGCTCTAACTGGTGATCAGGCCAATAAATACTCTATAGCAACGATAAAATTATAATTTATTTTAGTTATAAAAATAGGTATTACAGAGAAAGATAGAGGGTTAAGATATAATAAAATGTCAATATAAACGGGACTGTATTACGTGTATGGAATCAGGCGTTGCTTTGTCAAGTGTGAAAATAAGGTGAGATATTCGAAACATACGGGTAGATATTATGCACGTGCAATCGCATAAATCAAGAAGTTTATTGTAATGTTTAGTAATAAGCGATTGAATTTGTCTTAAAACAACTACTTAATTGAAATATTGCCGATAAACGGCAATATCTAAGTAAAAAGAACTCACCAGTAAATTATGCTTTACTTAGTTTAATCTAAGTGATTTTAGAATTTGTGTTTGTATTTAAGAACCCGCAATTAAAGCAGAATAAATCGAGGGATTAAAAATAAACAAACTTCTTTTGAAGTGTTCAATATTTTAGCTAAGAACTTATGTTAAGACAAATATATTCAATAAATACGAATAAAATTATATAAATAATAAAACTAATCATCAGCTTTGAGTGGTAAGGTACATTTTTCTTCATGTAAGGCTTGTTCAATTATTATATAAGTGAGGCAACACAGAAGGCTTGGATATGTCTAACAACAACAAAAACTGGATATAATTTTGTTTCCATGTCTACCTTCGCATTCCAAAGGTTTCGAAAACTTGAATTTTCCATATTTACAACGGCCATCGGTGTTCACAACAGGCGATTGATTATACTGCTCTCCGTCCACTTATTTTGATCTCTTTAAATATACTTTGCTGTGCAATTAGGTGATCATTTACTATTTTTGACTGTTATATTTTACTATATCTGGTGATAAGTTAAACATAAGCCAAAAAGAAATAACAATAAGCGATGTGTTTTACCAAATACTTCATAAACAAACAATGCTTGTAAAATTGACGTTCCCGTTACAATTCCTGGTGCGTGTTTTTCCAAAACAAAGGAAATTTCCTACAGCGCCTTCAGGTGTATCCGTGACCGCATTGCCAACGTGTGCTCATATGTTGCCCATTCTCTTTCAGTACGTGAGTAAAATAAACTTTAACACCAACTTTTACTTAAGAATTCTCTTGCAGTTTTCGTGGTTTACAAAACGAATAGATTGGTAACGGATTTGTGCCAATAGAAACTTTTTGTGTTCTGATTATATTTTGTTACTTTTTTTTTTTGTATTTGTTTACATAAAAATTTGGGGCAGTCTTTGGGGACTGCCGATAGAAGTGAAAACTTTAATCTTTGATCATAAACACTTCTTTATAAACGAAAAATAATTCAAAAATGGAAAGCGTTCGGTAACGATGACGCGAGTTCCATGAATTTTTTTCACCCAAGAAGTGCTCAACGCGCCTAAAGAAGTTTTCACTTCAAAAATATTTGGAAGAAGCAAAAAAGCATTGTCTTTTGAAAATATATAATATATTTATATAATAGTAGTTTATAAGCAGGTAAATGTTGTTTTCATAGAAATATTTGTTGGAACATGTGTATTTTAAAGTAGCTGTTATATCAACTGGCTCGTTTTTAGCTTGTTGAAACTTGCAAGCTATGCAGCAAGTTCCAAGTTTTAACGATGCATCCAACATACGCCTCGCCGCTTCCACTTTTATCGTATTTTGCAATATTAAGTAATAAGTTTGTACCGTTTAATATGAAACTCTTAGCAATATATTTATTACTTAGTCTCCATGTACAAGAAATGTTCTTCTTCTTCTACATCGTTTCACTCTTAACAGAGTAGTCGTGGTCTTCTTTAAGGTTGTGTAGCATGCTTGACAATCCGTCGCCACTCTTCACGCACCTTTGCCTTTCTGGTGCACTCACACACACAAGAAATGTTATATATATTGAAATAGGAACTGTAGTAGAATGATACATAATAAAGCAAACTTAAGTTACAAACGTTATTTGTCTGTGATTAATTCGTAGCTAGTAACCAGAATATGAATTTCGCCACATACTAAGATTGTTAAACATTCTCAGTACAAAAATATTAAATTTGAAATGTTGTAATTCTGAACAGAAAATGTTTATATTATAATGCATTTGATTTTTAAGTCCTAACGGTTTACTATTGAAAGATGTTTAGTAATAAATAAATTTTTCGTAAGTGTCTCAGTCACGCTTTTTACTTAACCAAATCGTAATTGAGCAGTAATATATGGCATTTTGTCCGATGTTTTTTGTGAAGTCCGTCAAATTTTTCCAAGATAAACTGCCTGAATGTCATAAATATAGGTTAAACTTATTACTGAACAGAGATTAAATTATTTAGATGTCAAGATATACGTATCTTATCTTATCTTGTGTGTGGGGGCCAGTCAATACAGACCGGTGACACTTCGACCCAGGGGGATCTTTTGTGTCATATACATAAATGTACAAACATAAATCTTGACATACAGCTGTGAGCTGCAGTCTTTTGGGAGACCGTTGGACAGACTCACAGAGGTCTCGAGTTCGACCCCAATGCACGACGTTCTAACTTTTCGAATTTATGAATATTTTATTAATTTGTTATTTATTGTTCGCTTTAACGGTGAAAGAAAATATCGTGAGGAAATCTGCATGTCTGAGAGTTTTCAATTATGTTTTTTTTTTATGAGATAGTAGCCAAACGAGCTGACGGATCGCCTGATGGTAAGCGATTACCGCCGCCCATGGACACTCGCAACACCAGAGGAGGCACAAATGCGTTGCCGGCCTTTTAAAATGGAGTACGCTCTTTTCTTGAAGATTTGTAGGTCGTATTGGTCCGGAAATACCGCAGGCGACAGTTCATTCCACAGCTTAGTCGTGCGAGGCAGAAAATTTCTGGGAAAACGCACAGTTGTGGACTGCCAACTATCTAAATGATGGGGATGGAAATTCTGTCGCGTAGGACGATGTTCTTGAAAATATGTGAAGACTGACACCAATATCAGCACTGACCGCATCGTGCCTGCGCAACAGCGTGGTGAACTATCGTCTATACTCACACTGATAAGAAGCCCATTCCCAGCAGTGCGATAGCTTATATACAGTGCTGATATTGTCATTTATATTATTATCATACACAAACATCTAAATTCTAAATAATCTCATTACCTTAAATAGATTAAATATATAATTTATTTTTTAAGTTCCTTCATTGATTACAACAAAAATACATTGAGTGAGGTTTGTAATAAATTGTACTTATTAGTTGTATAAACTACTAGTTTTCACCCGCGGCTTCGCTCGCGTAAATGTAGGTTAGGTTAGGTTAGGTTTGCAACAGTTCTTTTTTCTGGATGAAAGGTACCCTATGTCCTATTCTGTACCCCTGACAACTTGTATGCAAAATTTCATGTTGATCGGTTAAGTAGTTAAGGCGTGAAAGCGTAACAAACAAACAAAGTAACTCATTTTCGCATTTATAATATTAGTAAGGATATCTAAAAAGAAATTACGAAAGTTTAAACTCTTATAAAAACAAATATCTGATTCTGTACATTGATTGTGGGTGATTAAGAACAAGATCGAAGCATCTGTATCACATTGAACATATTTTGCACGTATGAGGTTCGGCTGGGTTAGAGCTGAAATTGAGAGATGCTAATTGCTCCCACCTGCAGAACTACGTATCATGCAGATTGAACGACGTAATATTAGCATACGGCACAGCTCACCAACATGTTTGGATTCGGTATTACAGATGTTTCATAGACAAGCCTAAGAATTAGTTCAACTCTAATGGTTTATTAGATGAAATCTGGAGTCTACGTTTTATTATACTCTTCGTTATTTACGACCTCCAAACAGTGTTTTATCTTAATTGAATTAATGTTATATATATTTATTTATTCTTCTTTAATAATATTTTATTTCAAATCCATCAATCAACAATGACAAATAAATAATTAACATAATATATTTGTAGGAGTGGGCGCAAAATTAGCGGCATAGCCGACTTCAGTAGGGTTCTCTGGTAGTGGGTTCATGGCGTTAATTACAAACTACAAATATACAGTTATCACAATCACTTTATTTTACAGTCATTACAGACGTAGTTACACTAAATAGTTTTAGAGTAGCAATATTACCACTTATTACAATTTGAGTCTAAAGAACCAGTAATCCCGTTCGGACGGTCCGATCTGCTTTGTAGCTTGCGAACGAATCCCCTTTGACGTTCGTTTCACTTCTAAATATAACTATCACCCCACCAAACGATTGCGCTCACGTGACTCGTCGACGACACGAAGTTTTCCACTCTCGCTCGTACAATGAAGTCAATTGAATGTCTTACTATCGCTAAATTATCGTAGTCGCCGACATACACAAATTATTTACAAGAAATATAAACTAAAGAGAAAAATAAAACAATTTCTCTCAGAAGCTCTACTATTCTTTGTAATTTACAAGACTTCGCGTATGTTTCGTGTGGTCAATGAACATACATCTCTATCGGCAGTCGTGAGGTGAACTATATATAAAGTTGTAATCATGTAGGTATATAATTTGCAAATTTATTTAATCATGAAGTTTGATAATTCTATAATTCTACAAAGGTTGTTTCGCGATGCTATTGTAATCAAGACACTTCATTATTTCGACAGAAAAGATAGTCGGTATGTACCACCTGCTTGAGATACATTCCTTGACTTAAATTGAACATGAAGTAAAATACAGCAGAACATCATGGTAGAGCTCATTTTGCGTAAATAGTAACATCAAGAAGTAAATATTATAATAAAAAGCACGAGTACTTTGAATTAACTACACGTAAAGAATTCTCGAGCCTCCCTGAGACCGTGGCTGCAGAAAAGCAACCGAAACGAATTGTAAAAAGTTAACTTAAAATATAGTTTATTTAAAATATTATTTTTCATTTGCGTAGCATTTACTTTAACTACTCTAAAAAGTTAAATTTGCTAAACATAGAATTGTAAAAATATTTAACAAAAATCAGCAAAGAAATGAATAAGTCCTTCAGCAAAGATACATGAATGCTTCAAGCGGGACCACATTAATCATCGTTATCTTGTTCAGGTGAAATCAATTTATTTTTCTACCTTAGAGGTCAAGGACGCCAACTCAAGACGATAAAGAATGCACGCTATGAATGGGTAATTTATTATCGTCCTTTGAATATTTTTAAAAGGACCGTTAGGATGAAATGATTTTAGTTGTAACTACTATTATTTTATATGCGAATTCCGCTTCAGAGTTAAGTTTAGTTTGGTAGTTATCAGACTAAAATTACGTATGTGTAGATAGATAATTTTTCGATAACAATTTATATGATTTATAATAATTCTGATGATTATAGGATCACTTGAATAACTTAATGTTCCAGGCGATAAGTGCTGGAATTACAGTATTTTTTATTTCAGATTTATTTTTCTATTATACGCGCAACTAGCTAGTTATAAGGGAAAATCTTCCTCAGTGATCCATCAACAACGTTCTCATAATTCAAATAACTCGTGTATTTTGATAAACGAAATATAATCTGCCATACAAACATTGTTAATTAATGGCTACGGCTGCTAATCCATTCAGAGCAGGCGATACCATTTTCTCAAAGAAGCACCAGCCGAGAAAATACGAATCCAGAGATCCAAGATGGTTGGCACTTAAGGAAATTGCCTGTAATAAGACAATCGGCAAGAAAGAAATCTGCTATTAGGAGGATGACGAAACTGATGGGCTTTAAGATAGACCTGTTTCTTTTAGAATAGCAATAAGTTTCAAACGTGTCACTGTTTAAGTAAAGACACGGGCATATAATTTATTTTATATTTGTGATGCTAAAAATCTTGATTTATGAAAAATAATAAAAATATAGCAAGCTTTTCTAGTTAGTCTAAAATGTCAAAAATATATTTTACAAGACTTTCCCGCGGCGTGGCTTCGCTCGCGTTAATTTACATTTTGTCAATAAATTTCTATGCCTTGGAAACAGAACTTTTTTCTGGATGAAAGATACATTCTTTTTTGCACCCCTGACAACGTGTATACAAAATCCCATCGATCAAGTAGTTAAGGCCTGAAACCGTTACAAACAAACAAACAGAGTCACATTCGCATTTATAATATTAGTAAGGATATTAAAATTTAGTTCGTATTACTTTTATTTGTTTAAATACATATATTTTTCATGGACTTTTCAGAAAATTTGTTGTAAATATATATGAGACTAGCTTTTGCGCGCGGCTCCGGCCGCGTGGTACCTACATAAATAAAAAGTAGCCTATGTCCTTCTCCAGGTTTTAAACTATATCTGTACCAAATTTCATCTAAATCGGTTGAGTGGTTTAGCCGTGAAAAGGTAACAGACAGACAGAGTTACTTTAGAATTTATAATATTAGTAAGGATTAACATATAGAAGACGTTTTCTCAGTAGCTGTAGTTTACCCTTGTATTACTAAAAATACTTTAAACTAGTAAGAACTGTTCAGTAATTTAGGCGTGAGATCCCCGACAATTTGGTTTACAAAATACTAAAATTCTAGGTAACTTTTTCAGCTAAGCTGGAGTGCTTATATAATGAGTATTTTCACGTCGGTAGTGCAATGAATGGGATTCGAATAAACGACTTCTGAATCGGAAGTCAATCCATTACGCTACCACCACTTATGATATCAGTAGAATTTCCTTTGATATCCCAGTATAGCTGATCTATGCTACTCTACGTCAAATCATGTATTTTCATTGTGACTCAAATTCCGTCATACTAAAAGGTTAATTGTATAAAACGTAAATAAAAATACATGAATTTTATTATAATATATTAAATTACTCGTCATGATACGACTGTTGACTGTCACGAGTATAATATGAAAATTTAATTTCAGAATCATGGTCCCTTAAATGTGTATTATATTGCTGAAAGTACACAAAGGTACGGTCACGGTATAAATATTAATGCGAAGTTCGTAGAGTAAATAAATCCTTTGTGCTCTAACATGATGTTATATGTAGGATGCGTGAATATTAAATGATGTCAAGCGAATCCCTACCGAATTATTTAATTATTATTAAATGTGAAACTCGCGTGTCAGCGAAGTAACGTAAGCATGTCCATATGTAGAAATGCCGATAGTAAACATAAAGTCGTCTTTTTAATTATTATTAAATGTGAAACTCGCGTATCAGCGAAGTAACGTAAGCATGTTCATATGTAGAAATGCCGATAGTAAACATAAAGTCGTCTTTTTAATTACTTAATTATTATTAAATGTGAAACTCGCGTATCAGCGAAGTAATGTAAGCATGTGCATATGTAGAAATTCCGATAGTAAACATAAAGTCGTCTTTTTAATTATTTAATTATTATGAAATGTGAAACTCGCGTGTCAGCGAAGTAATGTAAGCATGTCCATATGTAGAAATGCCGATAGTAAACATAAAGTCGTCTTTTTAATTATTTAATTATTATTGAATGTTAAACTCGCGTGTCAGCGAAGTAATGTAAGCATGTCCATATGTAGAAATGCCGATAGTAAACATAAAGTCGTCTTTTTAATTATTTAATTATTATAAAATGTGAAACTCGCGTGTCAGCGAAGTAACGTAAGCATGTCCATATGTAGAAATGCCGATAGTAAACATAAAGTCGTCTTTTTAATTCGGTACTAGGTTCTACTCGCATGAATCTCACAGGAACGTACGTATACATATAATGTATGTGTAGAAAGTATCCTATATGTTAGGTAATCCAGAATACTGTATATTTTTCGAAAAAGTTTCATCCAAATTCGTTTCTCGTTTTAAATACTAATAAAATAAGCAGTGATAGCCTAGTGGTAGACCTGTACTGCCACGCCAGATCTCGTGTTCGATCCCAAGGCGCGGATCTCTGACTTTTCGAAGTTACGTGCGTATTAAATAGTTAATTATCGCTCGCGTTAACGATGAAGGAAAACACCTTCACATCTGAGAGTTCTCCGTAATGTTCTCGAAAATATGTGAAGTCTGCCAACCCGCACTGGGCTAGCGTGTTGGACTATGGCCTAACCCTTCTCTCGGTAAGAAGAGGCCCGTGCCCAGCAGTGGCACAGTTTTTATAATATGAACGCTTCATATTATTTATATACCAGATACCAAACTTAAAATATATATTTTACAATTGAAACGAAATGATTATATGGCAGCCATACTCACGACAAGATAATCTGTAACATACCTACAGAAAAACAATCGAGACATCGGGGCAAAGCGTAAATATAAATAAAAAATAATAGCAACTTATAGATAATAACTATAAAGAGCTCTGAAAACGTCATAAAATTTAATATAGAATGGAGCTCAGTCAATAGATAGTCGTTACGTTCAGTACACTTAACGGAACGTTAAAAACAACACGAAGAAACCCTTTACTAGACCAAAGGAAGCATTCAATGCATTAGTTTTATTTCTAACATTT
The DNA here is from genome assembly GCA_963564715.1 of Catocala sponsa. NCBI lineage: Eukaryota > Metazoa > Arthropoda > Insecta > Lepidoptera > Erebidae > Catocala > Catocala sponsa. Next base: position 9,152,025 of record OY751337.1, read on the forward strand.
TCGCTTCAGGGATTGCACATTTTTCTCTTAGAAAATAAGGCGTTAATAGAAAAATATCGTACCAGGCGTCCAATATATTTCTAATGTAAAAATTCAAAGAAATGCTTGGCTGGCAACCGTTTGGATGAATAATCTTAGATTTAATGACCCATGAATGATAAAGCTCAATACTGAAATCCTTAAAATCTTAAAAGATGCGGGTATCTAATGATAGCATGTATTCTTTACTCGATTGCAAGTTAAAGCCTTTACCAGGGTTTTTTGTTAAGTTTATATTACTATTTCCCTTCCCCGCTAGGTAGCGTAAGTGGACACAATATCGATCCCAAAATACAATAACATCCACAAAAAGTACGAATTATGAAACTTAATCACCGTTTCTAATGAACTTAGGTAATAGCCGTCTAAACTTGGTAAGCTAGTCTGTAATCACTCTCAGCTATATCTTAATCTAGTCACGTACTAAAATCATAGCGTTTAACTCGTCTCTAATCTGTGTATTGAACGACTTTATGAAGAAAGGAGATAAAGTTCGGTAAGTATCCTTAATAAGTGAAGGTCTAAAACTAATTCTATATATGTAGCTATGCAACAGTTAATCCAATTCTCTTCTTCTTCTTAAATTTAAAAAACAGTTACGTAGGGAATTTCGCGTCGAATAACGAATGAAAATTATTTAAATCAGAAATGTTAGTATCTCTTAATCATTATAAAATTATTGGTTGGTATAATACGAGAGATCTGTAAATATCTATTACTTATATGATCAACAGGTGATACGGTTAAAATTCCTTAGAATCGAACACAAAACCGTTTATCTATGACTAGTTAACAGTCAGCCGATAAGGATTCAATTTAAGATAGTCACCGTCTAGACTGTAGTGAAAACCTTTTTTAAAATGAATAGGCAACGAACTTTAAGTAATTAGAGAAGAAGTGAAAAGACATGACTCGAACACCGTTGAAAGAGAAGTTAACTCATAGTTTATATGAGATAGTACAATTACAATGTTTGACCGCGCCCAGGCAAATATATACGATGTTTAGTGATTTCCACAAAGACTGTTCAAAAACTGTGCATAATATAAGAAGTACTTACTAATCTCGACTAGGCTACATATATCATAGATCAGAACCCTACAAAAATACACGTGCATATACTTACCGTCGAATTTCATAAGTTCTTTTTCTCTGAACACTTCTTAATTAACCTAGTCAATTTAATAAGTTATTTTTTGCTTTCAGGTAAAATTTAGCTCAATATTAGCTAAATCTGAAATCAAGAACGGTATCGTATAATGGCCTACATAGCGGAGACAGGGGTTAGATAAAAAGGTTAGATGTAGCTCTGTCAACAATGGAACAAGATTGGACGAAAATAATAATGACGCAGTACCATTTTAACCGTGACAGAAACATACCACCGTTGCTTTTCATAGATGTAATTATTTAGTATACTTAATTTGTGTAACCCTGCAAAACCTATAAAATAAGAATTATTGCGTTCGATGCACAAATTCAGACACTTATAGGTAATAGTGATTTATGGCAAAGGTATACGTAGAAAATAACATACTAGTATCTCTTACATAGGTTTAAACCTAAAGCACTATTAGTACGCATATGAGTATATAATAATATGATTTCGATATTCTATTCTAATATTCTATTCTACTACATACACACAACACCATCTAGCCCAAACTAAGCAGAGCTTGTAATATGGGTACTAGACAATGGATAAACATACATATATACCTTTCTTTTTTGTAAATACATACATATTATACATAGAAACACCCAGACCAAGACAAACATCTATGCTCATGCACACAAAAGTTTGACTTGTGCGGGAATCGAACCCGCGACCTCAGGCGTGGCAGTCGGTTACACTAACCACTACGCCATCGAGGCCGTCAGAAGGAGACAGCGGCTTTAACATGCAGTTGGCCACCACAAACGTAATCCCATTAGATGGTCTGTATATTCCCCACGTATTATGCAGGCAATAAAAAGATAATAGAAGAACAAAATTTGGTGCATCGTGCAAACAACATTCAAATAACGATCACTTTTATAAAGCAATTTTTTTTTTTTAAATCGGTGTATTCGATTAATTTAGACATTTAGATAAATCGTTTATATAGTAGTCGTAATACACAAAAGCCCTCCTAATCTCCAATTTTTAAAATAATATATTTAATATAATTTTCATTTTATCTACAAACTAAAGAAGTAAATTTTTGTTGTAAAAAGTAATTGGCAATATTACAGAACTCATAACTACTCAGAAGAGAGGTTCTAAAAATAAATGACCAGGAAAACTTAGACTAAGTTAGGATCAATTGCTCTAAATGGACTAACTTCAGATGGTAATTAGACTCCCCAGACGAAATTGCGAATAACGTAGCTAATTACGCTTGCATATAACTGAGCATACATTGTGAAAGACTATATTCGAAGTAATAATTTCTTATTAACTGATATTTTTGTCTATTTTACTGTCTTAGGTGTTAGACAAACCAGCGGCTACCTGATGGGAAAACGTTCATGGATATGATTACTTTTTCTGATTTGGCGGCAGTCCACGTAAAAACAGCCAAGCCACTCTCAAATGTAAAGGAAGAATAAACTAATATTGATTTTCTGGCTTCTATCCGAAACGAATATGTGTGCTTGGATGGTTTAGCTCGCCTGATAGCAAGAAGTTGTCGCAAGTACAAACACCCAACACTTACAACAAAGTAACCGTGCTTTGTCGATCTTGTAATAACAGTTTAATACTGGAATAATATATGTTTAGTGACATATTTAAATAATTAACATAATATAACTATACACACATTTTTTACAAGAAATATAGGAGTATTCCGCTTTCGGCAAAACCAAAGAGAAAAATAAAACTTCAAAACAAACAGTTTAATTATTCGATTATTATAACATTATTATTTTCTATTCTTGTCCATCTTGTTTCGAGTTCCTTTTGTTGCGAACATTTATTTTGTCAAAATGAATCTAACTTCCCTAGAACAAAATATGTTTTCAGTACACATTAATTTATTGGTTATCGATATTTTAATAATGATAAATTGAATCGTTTTTGTAATAAAATGGCAAGTGAATTTTTTAAGTAAGTTATCAACGAAAATGTTGAACATTCATCGTTTTAAATGGCGATAAATAATATTTATAGTGTTAGTGACTTTTTTATTACTAATTGGTGGATTTAGGTTTAAAACCTCACTAATTAAATGACTATACTACTTATAGTCTCTACATGCCTATCTATATAGGTACATAAGTTAGACTGTGTAAGTATGTACATATATAGGTCGCTTATAGTCGTGTGCCCATGTACTTAAAGGAGTAAGTAGAGGTTTACTACATCTATACATGTCACCAGTTATTAAAAGTCACACGTAATAGGTGTCGTAATCGTACTCAGTTCCAAACTCCGTGTTGCTACTACTACTTAACATAGAAAACCTGATAAAACTTTGCTTAAACTTGATTTAAAACCAAAGACTTTCCACACAGAAGTTACTTTAAAAACTTGCAGAATTATAGGCTCGTAACTCATTTTATAGTAGATCAAAATAAATAAACGCAAAAGCACGTATTCTATTCTTAAAAAAAATCAACGGATTGCACTCCGGAAGTGCCGGCAGAAGTGAAAACTTGAATATTAACGTTGTGCATTTTTGATATTTTGGAATGGTTAGGGAATAATTTTACACGAATTGCTTTAATTATCAGTATAAAAGTACTATCATTTATGTGGTAAAATACAATATTCATTTATTGCGCTATCGTACACAAACATGACAATTCTCCCTCCGTCTTACGAATTTTCGATAAGGTCACGTGTCCTGATGCGAGTTTAAAATTTTTTACCCATCACAAAAAAATGCACAACGCCGCTAAAGAAGTTTTCACTTCAATAATATAAAGTAATATAAAGTATTCTTTACATACCTTTTTATTAAAACCTCAGCTCCTTCCATGTACCCAGTCAAAATGAATCTACAGCTCAAGTTAAAAAACAAGGGATCAGCAAAATAACTTTGCCGGTACATGACAGTCGGATGGGACCACAAAGCGAGGCACAAGAGAGGTAAATTTTCACGCCCCGTGTAGTTTCACTTATCCAATGCTTATTATGTTGAAGGCGTTTTGTTCTACTGTAATATGCCTTTACAAAACTTGGTATCAACTAAGTTTTATCAAATTCTATTTTAATCTAATCGAATTTCGTTGTAATATTACAAAAAAAAATTGTACGGACCTCCATTATAAAATTAATTTCAAACGCTCTTTGAATTTACAGTAAAATTTTGCAAAGAAAAGTAAACAATTTTGATATTAGCTTACATAATGGTATCTTAACCCAGTTGATAAATAAAATGATAATGCACTAAATTAAATCTACTATTATGTACATATATATTATTTACTTTTTTAACAGAAAATACTTTTGATTAGATACTGTTTACTTTCCCACACAAAGAACACTTTGACTCGGAACAACTTTGAATCGAATCCAAATTTGGCTCACTGGCATTGACGAGAAGACTACTTGAATCAATGTGCGTTTGTAGCCAAGTATGAATTAAAAGAAAAGTGATCGAATTAAAATTCAAAGATGGTGCAATCTTTAATGTAAATCATTAAAGATTTCACCATCTTTGAAGCAAGCCTTAAGGTTTAAAGATATAAACAAGGAATTCAGAAGCATTTAATATAGGAGATTCAAACTCTTATATTATTACGTAATAATTAATTTTGTGTCTTTTAAAACATATTGTGCGATTCAGATGGTGATTGAGACTTAGCAGAGTTAAAGTTTCTATGATAAAGGAGGGTAGAAAATCAGCATTCTTAAAACTAACAAATTTTAATTCTTTTTATAAATTCGTGAATCGCGGTCTAACTTTGACCACTCAAAAGTACTCATAAGTATTTATATGATTACACTTAGTAGAGTAATACACTGCATATACAAACTATGAAAACACTACACTTATTTTTTTGAATTATGTACTTTATTTTATTTTATAAAAGCTATATGTAATTAGTGATATCATAGTTCGATTCTATCTAATAGGTATACCTAGTAATAATAAAGGTTTCACAGCGAGTTTCACGATGAGATTTTACAGAATAGCCCTGCAGTTTGTAGTTTGACACAAAATTCACCTGTTGCCCAAGGCAAGCATATATCACAACAACCTCTTCATTTCAAATGACATAGCTTTTTGGCCACCACAAAGGGAAATGAAACGTAAACGCTGGTTATAATTTCTGACCGCATACCGTCACACGAAAAATGTTGCGCAAATTCGTTTAGCTTTGAATTTCGCCACGTTTCTGGTGATGGCGAATAATAAAGTGTTTGTTGAGACCTCAACAACGTGTTAAGTGCAATTGTATCTATAGAATGCATCGGATCGAGCTGCATACTTACATTAATATTCTATCACACAAGCACAACACTATCTAGCCCAAACTAAGCAGAGCTTGTACTATGGGTACTAGACAATGGATAAACATACATAATATATACTTTTGTGCGGTATGTTACCTAATTGCTACGCTGGAGCTATGCTTAAGGAGATGTTAAATTAGACTGATTGGAAAACACTTTAAGTTTTATTCCGCTCAAAGAGTACCTAGTCTATGCTATGCTAAATGAAAATGAATGATAGGGAATTCCTAATAATGAATGCGACCGGTTTGCTGTCCGATTTCGCACTGATGGCGCTGCGCACTCGGCGTGGCCGTATTAGATTGCTAGCAATTCGATGCAAGTATTGCCTCGAACACTTTTCTTTTATAAAAACATACATATTTTTCATAGAAACACCCAGACTAAGACAAACATCCATGTTCATGCACACAAATGTTTGACTTGTAAGGGAATCGAACCCGCGACCTCAGGTGTGACAGTCGGTTACAATAACCACTACGCCATCGATGCCGGCTCTATTTAGATCCCACGTAATTCAATACAAGTCTTGTTTGTCCTACTCTAAAGTTGATAAACAGGGCTGATGTCCTTATTTTGAGAATAGTATTGTTGTGTGTACTACATAAGTTTGTGTAGGTGTGTGGATGTTTTGCTGGTTTTTAAGTTGACACGCGTAAACTAGTAAAGCGGTTCACAAAGCGACACTCACTTTGCATAGTAAAAAACGCAGCGATACCTGAGCTTTATGTTTAAGTAGTTTACACATTCGAATATTATTCGATGCCATATTGTTAGCGTGAACTGTTGAACGTATTTGGATGAAACTAAAGTACATAGAAAGACAATATCCTGGATACACATATGTCTTTTTTATTCCTTTTGGCATTCCTGTGATATTCACACGGTAGTATATTATAATTTCCATTTAAATGTATTGTACCCAAAATAGTAGCAGTTATACAGCTACGTATTAAATCTATACTAATATTATAAAGCTAAAGAGTTTGTTTGTTTGTTTGAACGCGCTAATCTCAGGAACTACTGGTTCGATTTGAAAAATTCTTTTAGTGTTGGATAGCTTATTTATCGAGGAAGGTTATAGGCTATATAACATCACCCAACGACCCATGGGAGCGGCGCAGTAACGATAAACGCGGGTGAAACCGAGGGCACATCTAGTAATTAATTATGGCTCGCTTTGCCGGTGAAGGAATTAATCGAGAGGAAACCTATATGTCTGAGAGTTTTCCATAATATTTTCGAAGGTATGTGAAGTCTGCTAACCCGTACTGGGCCAGCATGGTGGACTATACCCTAAACTTTCTCACACTAAGAAGAGGCCCATGCACAGCGGTGAGAAAGCTTATATACAGGGCTGTTATTATATACACAGCTATTCAGCGAATCTTTAGCTAAATGCTTGCTCAAAGTCCGTAAAAATATTACGGACTTTGAGCAAGCATTTAAGTCCGTAATATTTCATCGAATACATTGAATACTCTATTATTGTTTCCCATACGTACTGACGTTGAGTGATATTTAGCAATTCTCCTTTGATAGCTCACCTTGCTTTGATTGTTTGTAAAATTAAATAATATTAAATAATACTGAAAGATAATATTTTAGAAGGGTGCTATAATTATGATGGCCCAATTGTATTAAGGAACAACCAAATATTGTATTACTTATTGGGTCTTTAAAACGATTGAACGTTTTAATCAGATTTTTATTTATTACGTCAATATCAACTCTTAAAGAACTCATATCATAAATGGCTGCTTATTGGTACGATCGAGAAAATAGTTAATATAATATAACTTTGTAACAGCTTGAACTTAATATAATATTAGACAACGAGTCTTAATTGCGTTGGTAACAATTTTGAAGTAATAAAACACTTGGCGACAATTCAGTAGATGTCAGTTGTATCAGTTCCTATATCAAATAGGCTAAACGAACAATCGCTAAAAGGGTCAAGGAACATATCGCAGTTGTGAAGAACCGAGTAATGAACAAGTCTGCTGTCTTTCGAACATTTTCTGGAGTCTAGATAGAACCACTGGATTAACTACATCAACCTTAGGTCTTATCCACCAATCGTTACATTTTAATTATAGTAGGTACGGAAAGCGGTTGAAATAAATTAATATCGCAATATCAACCGGGAGGATGGTTACCGTTTGTTTACATCTTGGAATCCAATCATCAGCAGTTAATGTAAAAGTCACCGCAGTGACTCAGTTCGTCAGTTTATAGACGACGTTAGTGTTGTGAACGAAGGTGTCGACAGTGCAAATATAAAAAAGAAATTCCAAGTGAGGGTAGTTGCCAAAACTCTCACTTTACAAAGATGCCGCTGAGCTCACACTAGACAACCGTGACCACGATCGAAGCAAGTCGGTCGAAACGTTAGAAAGTAGTATAAATAAATACCAACGCGATAGATAAGACCGGATGTTTAATATCATATTAAGTACTAGCTTTTGCTTGCGGCTTCGCTCGCGTAAAAGTAGGTTGGGCCAGATTATGTTAGTTAAGCGGCAAATATTTAAAAATCGGTTGACCAGTTTTTAATTAAGTTTAAAAGGTTTAGCAGCATGTGCCTGGCAATAAGATGAATTCTCGCAATAAAATGGCACTAGCAAAATGTGAGTGTAAAATAATATATATAATATGGATCACGTCCGAAACACTACTCTGCGCTCTACAACACATATAACTGACGTAGGTGTTAAATCCGTCAGGCTGAAGTGGGACTGGGCCGGACACGTCTGCCGCATGCACCCAGAGAGGTGGGCACAAATAGTGACCAATTGGGTGCCAAAAGACAGTCGACGGCGACAGGGCAGACCTAAACGGAGATGGCGAGATGACTTGGACATCTTCGAAAGGGACTGGCAGGGAGGATCTTCGGATAGAGCGGTTTGGAAGGCCAAGGGAGAGGCTTTTGCCCAGCAGTCATAATAATATAAAAAAAAGTATTAAGTTGTCGTGTTTACTACTCGTCGCTTATTCTTTTTGCATCTTCTACTGATAATAAACGATATATCGTCGCCAGATGATATCGTTTATCGAAGAGCAGACTAATCAAATATATTCTATTCCTTAATTAAATTCTGCTTAGAAGTATCTATAAAAAATCTTTCGCTGATATAAAAGCCTACAAGACGCCTACACGAGATGTGTCAGGCTTTACAAAATATGTAATAAAATGTTACTAAGAACTAAACAAGTAATATAAATACTATCATGTACCGTCGCCTACTTCATTTTTTTAATTAAATAATAATCATACTACACATTCCTTAGTGTTCTCAAAAATATGTGAAGTCTACCAGCCCGCACTGGGCCAGCGTGGAGGACTTATCCATATCCTTCTCTTTCTGAGAAGAAGTCTGTGGCCGAGACCGTGACCTATACGGGATAGAGTATAAACAGGACGGAGATTATTACTTTAACTAAAATAATTAAAAAAAGAACATATTGAGTTGTAAAGTAACATGTTTGAATGAAAAGACTAGCCATGAGTTTGTTGTCTGCATTTTTACATGTGAGCTCTTCTTGTTGTTGTCTTCATGTTAGTCTTTTAAAACTACTCAATTAGTTTGTACTTTTTATTTTATTATCATTTTATGTTGTTATATTGAAGAAGGAGCTAATAATTTTTATGGAAATAAATTACTTTGACATCAATTTCAAGCGCTATAAGATAGATACACTAAACATAACATAAATTATAAAGCGCCGACATAAACAAACAGAACACAGAAATAACTTTCTTGCTATATCATTTAAAAACAGGATACGAAATTTTGAATCGATCAGAGCTGATAAAAGTTTAAACAGTTTTTCTTGAGATTGAGCTAAGAATGCTTTCAATCAATTGACCTTTCAAACAAGCTAAGATACCACATAAAGATACACAGATATGTACATACAAGAGTTGTTTGCGTCAGGGTTTGAAAACAGCAAAATCTAAACAATCCAATATCCTAATAAAATTTTATGAATACTTTCTGGCTAATTTATTCAATTAAGTGAACACTAGCTACATTTATGTCCAGATACAGTTATTTAATGGAAAGTTTTACTTCAATACACTTGTAGCGCGAATTCAGACCAAAATGTAGGTAAAGTTCGTGTGCATACGACAGCCTCGTTTCCCTCAACCAGTTAAAAAGTTTTATACGTGAAATGTACATTATGCTCTTGTATAAAACTCGCTTACAAAATATGTGTATGTGTTCACAGTTAATTTTGTTTACCTCTACAGTACATAGTTCTCCACAGCTATCTTTCAAATAGATAGTTTTGTGAAGTATGGGGTTTGGATAAGTGTATAACTTTAGGCCAATCTATGAAATTTTCTTTCCTACATGAAATTTCGTTATTATCCTGACTATCCTAAATCCTATCTTAATCCTAACTTCCTAACTTAATATTATAAAAGCGAAAATGAGTTTGTTTGTTTGTTACCTTTTCACGCCTAAACCACTTAACCGATCATCCTGAAATTTTGCATATATGTTGTCACAGTTGTACAGAAACGGACATAGGCTATCTTTTATCCCGAAAAAAATGACTGTTCCCGAGGAAAACAACAATAGATGGCGCCACGTGTCTTTCTAATCATGATTGAATTATATTATTACAAGCAGAGTACAACCCGAATTGATTGTCAAATTCTAAATTAACGCGAGCGAAACCGCGGGCAAAAGCTAGTATTTCATAAATGTAATCAATTAAAATTAAACAACTTTATATGGATTTTAAAGCGTTGTTTATTTTGTTATAAGACATTAATTATTAAATAATTTTGAAACTTTAAATTGTTAAACACTTTTACTAGTTACTGTTTAGCTACTTCTATTTAAGCTGTTCAAATTATAAAACTATTAATATTGAATTTTACACTTTCCACGACGTTTCGGTTGCTTTTTAGCAGCCATGCTCACGGAGAGACTAAGATGTTGGTTAACCAACACACGATACAAAATCGTATAGAGTTGTTTATTTTTAATATAAAATACTCATTTAAACGTAAGACAATATTATGGAATATCAATATTATTATTAATAGCACGTATTATTGATCATCTATACAGGTCATTTAATGTCGTCCCAGATCGACTTCTACATTTTGATTGCGTTTTGATAATTAATTTTCTAATCATACTTGGTCTAAAGTCAATCAATTATACAGCACATCACAAATTTCATAAAATTTTGATTTAAATGATATAGTTTATATAAAAAGCACAATAAAATGTTTTTTTTTAACACTATAAATGACTAAGTATATACAAATACAGAAAACGTCTTAGAGATTTTGGAACGAAGTTCCTTATTGCGCGTTGCGAAAGGGGGCTAGATGGAAAAAATCAAGACCAAAAGTTGTAACGACACTTTTTATGTCATTATATATGTAACCATAGCTACGCACTTGACAGCGTGTGTCAAACGCATGGTTGTATGCGTGTAGTGTTTTTTTATGAATTTAATGTATTTCTAATGCTTATTTTATTTATATATTACGATTCGACCCTCCTTCTCCATATGAACTTTAACTGTGCCAAATTTCATACACCTCCGTCCGCGCAATTTTTGTAAAAAGGGGTCGTACAAAGTAAAGTCACGTATTATATAGATAAAGCGGGACTTTGAAAATACATCCATAACGGGTATCACGTACGTTGTGATGAGTATGATAATAAATTGTTGTCCTCATTTACGTCGGATTACGTATCAATTAATTAAAATTGTAAGTTCAACAACATCTTTGTCCCAAGGTTCGGGTAAAATTTCGTCACTACAAGATAAATGTGACTAGGCTCGCAGATAAAGATAGCGGTCGCTAAGATTTCTAACCTAACTCATAAAAAAAATATAAATCTGGTGACGTAGTATACATTGTCTGCTGAAAGTCTGGTATATCTATATCAAATTACGATCACATAATTCATTTACAAAAAATATTTTCTTGAAATGTAAATTTTTGTAAGTAGGTACTACATAAAGTGACAGTTGACTACGAATAAAAAATGCTAATTTTGCCTGCCTTGATATGTTTAGTAAAAATGTTTATTTAAATGTGTAAATAAGTACATTATATACAACGCTAGCTGTAAAGGAAACTATAAAAACTCAATTGAAAATGTAATTACGCACACAAATTGGACGTAAGATTAAATATTTTCTCTACTGATTAAGTTTATATTACATTATATTTGTTAATAATAAAAAAAATATTATTATGATTTAAAAAAAAAATTATTACAATTCCTTCACTAATTAATCGAAAGGAACTTCGTTCCATCCGGGTGTCCCTTGACCCCTCTCAAGTTTTCTTTATATTCATTAGTTTTAAGTACCTTGTTGGTCCTGTTTCTACTTATTTCCGCGGCCATTCGTAAGATCCTGGGCTCGTTATCAGGGTTATTGAGTTTTAGTAAGACAACCTAAAAATATGTACCACGCCACAATAAGCTCATGCCACGCAGGACTTGAATTATAGATGGCAAAAGTCTACCTACCCCTCTAGGGATATATAGGTATATGTATGTATACATATACTTATCCTTAGTAAAAAAACTGCTACACTTGTAAACAATTTATGTACCACAGAGAGCTTAGATATATAAATAACATTAAACAAGAATTCAAGACATCCAAATCTCTTTCTACAAGCTACGATAACCATTACTAATGCATTAGGAAGGCATTTCAGTAGTATAAAAAGATTACTTACATAAAATGTTTGTACTGAAACGAAGTTAAAGGTATGAACTGAAATAAAATTGTATTGTATTTAAAACAATTCGTGTCAGCTCTATGTAAATAAAAAATGCATGTATATCTACTTATAAAAGTAATAATAATAATAAATTTATTTTATTTCATACTGAACAATTAACACTTAAACTTAGGCATAGAACATATTATACATAAACAAATAAGAGTCTAAGTTTTAATATGGTCGCAAATACCGGTCAGTCACATCGGACTCCTAAACTAGGTGGGTAACCTGTATCTTAGGAGCCATGCAACTTCTGGATATAACGTAACACAGCGTCATAAGCTCCATGTAGTACACAAAGGATTGTGCACAGTTACTGGGAATATTAAGTAAAGAAATATTTCCTAAAAAGTCGATAAGTTATTTACGTGTTTATTTTGAATCAATTTACAAGCCTGACTAAACTAAGCGACATCTTTTGCCAAACAGTTGTACTAGCGATCTGGGCGTTCTTCATTTTCCCGAATGTTACAAAGTCTCCCTTACTGAGTGTCTACTTCTCCCTTTTCACAACAGATGTCGTATTTTTAAAACACAAGGTCTGTGTTTTGTTACTTTACCTTTAGATGCAAGGTGTTACAATATACGTGAAAATACTAGATGTCGCTACTTTAAAATTTATAAGGGCAGGCAGTACAAATTTTCTATTACAAAATAATAATGAAAACCTCAATGAAATGTATTAATATTGGAGTTTTATTAATTCTTAAGTGTGTGTTGCTATAACATACACTACACTGACGAGTAAAAAAATTATTTTGGAAGAAGGAAAAGAAATACTTTTTATTTTATATTTACTTGGGTATTAGGCTTAATTTTTTGGAAGGGTTAGGCATAACCTTTTTTTTAATTTTCATTCACATGTTTACCCTTGTTTTAGGTTGCATATATAATATAGTAATTGAGCGTATAGCCGTTCACGGGAAACATTCTTTTTCACATAGAGAGACAGTAAAAGCTCTACTTTAACTGTTATTGTAAGTGATGTGCAAAGACAGCCAAGTCCCACGCTGTGTGACCAGTAGACACTAATGCAATAATTCCATAAGGATCTCAAAATTCAATAAACAACAAGGGAACCGTGTTGTTTTACCGTGGGGATACCGTCTCACGTTTTGTTGGTTGAGCGTGCCGCGCTATTTAATGTTATATACAATTATGTGTCACAAAAAGGTGTGGTCAGGTTTAAGGGTCGTTATATTCGCCGCATAAGATTATTTTCACAATGATAGGAAATGCAATTAAACCCTGTTATTCGAGTGAAAAAGCCTGCCAGACAACCCACCACTTAAAATTATTTGCTTTATTCCATTTGAAGTACGGATTTGGGTTTTTTCCATTTGAAGTACGGAACCCTAAAATGAGGTAGCCTTTAAAATTAAATACAAGTATTTGTTTGTAATATTAACTCTTCTGGACAATTTCGTAGAAAACCTTAAATGAAAAATTATATACTGGATTATCATTTTCATTAATATAGCCTCCTAAACCGACAAGCCTATTGTATAGTCTTATCTAAAGTTACCAGCCTCGTGTGAGCTTATTAAAATGGAAATTCTATGGTGTTTCTTTCCGAATATGTCAGTGTATATTTTGTTGTTACACTCTATATAATATTACGGCTACGGTAATAGCTTACCATAAAAAAAGCTGTAGGTTTTCTTGCCACTTTATTTGTGTAAAAAAGGTGTCATGTTTCGGTCGCATAACTGAATTTTTCGTATCAGGCGAAAATCAATTTGTTTTCTTTGTAGGTATCTATAATAACATATTCCACGTTGAACACCAGGCAAACGTAGAGCTATAGTATCGTCTATATATTTATAAAAGAGTAAACTAGCTGATTCTGTACACTAAATATATTTATATAAACCTAGTTTATGCCTGCGGCTTCGCTCGCGTTAATGTAGATTCTGTCAATAAATTTGTCCCACGGGCAGAATATTTTTTGTTTCGTAATGTACACTATGTCCTTTTCTGTTCCCTGACAAAGTGTATGCGAAATTTCATGATGTCGATCGGCGAAGTACTTAACGCGTGAAAGCTTAACAAACATTCGGATATAATATTAGTCAGAATTAACTCAGATGACCAATGCTTGTAATAAAACATGTCTAAATGGAGTTCCGATTTAGTCTAATGTGTCTTGGTGTTTAAGTTACATTCTATGTCATGTTGTATCGAATTCTGTTGAGTAGAACCCGAGTTGTTATAATTTATACACTGTATATGTAAACCGCATAAATGATGCGACGAAGTGTCAAATAAAGCTGATTTTGATAAGTAATCGTGTAAATTTTTTAGTTATTGACAGATCAAGGTCATATTATAGAGAAGGTGAATTGTTATGGTATAATTGTATTACTATTATGGTAGGATCCTGTAGATGGCGCAGATAACATAATTCTATCACATAATTATTTACAAACCAAAATGATTCATACTCAACTCAACAAGTTGTTTTAGGATTAAAAATAACAAATCTGAAAGTTGTGGTAGAATGATTAATTATTATCTAACAACAAGTATAAGGCAGAACGAACGTATTTGGTGATGTGAATGATATAATAAAATCAATATAATGTATATATAATGTCAATAGCCGCAATCCAGACACAATGCAAGAAGCATGTATCTGGACCTCGAGGTTTCAACGTTGCGCGATTGCCAGGACTATATTATTACATAAATACATTTGCAATTTTCATAGCGTTACGTAAGATACCATTATGCGATCCATTAATTGGTATGAAGAATTGTCTGCAATATATTGGATGAAATTTAATATTTTTATGAAGCATGTTTTTTCGAAATATAAGTAGGTTTTTACAGTTTACTTCCCGAAATTGTTTCCCAATAACTATAAAATTTAAAAGGCTATTTTAACAACGAAATATTTTCTATTAATAAACAAAAAACAGCAACAATTTTCTCCCCGTCTAGAACGTTAATTATTCATCTTGGCTAAAATTTATTAGTACAAAAGAATGCCTCATGAAAGTAGCGATGAGCGTACGATATTCATTTGTTTTCATTAGCGAGCTCGCGCGGCTACCACGGCATTTTACTAAAATAACTCACTACATTTTCATAACATGTTTTAGTAATGAAATAAGATAAAGTCTAAACAGTAGATATAATTATCTATATCTACTGTTTAGACTTTATCTACTAATAGATATAACTATCTATACAAATAAATGAAATTGAAGTGTCTGTTTGTAATTTCAAAATAACAGTTTTTTATCTAATGCATATGAAAGTATATAAGGTACCTATCCGAAAACATATATTTTTAAAATTTTTGTCTGTCTGTCTGTCTGTTTGTTCCTGCTAATCTTCGAAACGGTTGAACCAATTTTGACGGGACTTTCACTGGAAAATAGCTGATGTTATAAGGAGTAACTTAGGGTACATAGATTTTAGAAAAAAATAGGGTTCCGCGGAGACAAACACTTTTTAGTTAAAATCTATGCGGACGGAGTCGCAGGTAATAGCTAGTATATTAATATACTGTGAACTTCCTCCCTACTTCTACTCTTTAACGATATATCTAAAAGAGTAGGCGAATGCTGTCATCTAAATAGTAGAGTAAACAAATACTAGAATAGATAAATGCAGGACACAAGCCTTTTCCAATTGGCAGATGCCTATAACTAGCAGATGGATTACATCCATTAGACCCGAGTTGCTGTGGCGGTATGATTACACAACACGGTCTGCTTCTATTCGCATCTCTTTTGATGCATCAAAAGAGATGCAAATAGCAGCAGACCGTGTTGTGTAAATAACATAGAAATATACCTCTCAAAGGTCAAAGGTAGATATGAGTATCTAGCAAGATACTCATATCTACCTTTGACCTTTGAGAGGTATATTTCTATGTTAGATAAAGGTCTGTTCCAAAGAAGAGCGGCCTATTTCTAGAAGACAGGTTCAGTAGACCGAGTTGATAAACTGTAGTATTGTTGCGTTCTAAATTTGTAACACAACCTCACTCCGGTCTGCAACCTGTCACACCTGGTCTACCCAAAATATATTTATGCCAGTAACAAAAGAAAATCGTTTTAACTAAATCTAAAAATGTTTTCTGCTTCTGTGGTCCTATGGCATGAAATTGCGCTTCTATTTTATTTTAAAGACAACTTGCGTTCTAGGAATAAATCCTGCGACGCGAAGTACTTTGCAAACATTTAAAATACCACAAAGAACACGTAGTCGCTGAACAAATTAATGTCTCGTGTTAAACCCACAATCCACAATACTCAGTGTACTGACAATGGCGAGGCGACAACATGGGGGCTAGGATTTATTTCGAACTTGATAAAGACTTACCGGACTTTTTGTTAGAATACTCTCAGCAGCACCGCGTCTAAAAGTATGTTAAGTATATGCTAGTAATCTCCATGGTATACGGTTCGTATTATGTAAAAATAAGCATGCTTAGATTCCAATACATCTAATAAATAACTTTGAAAGGCAATGAACGTTATCATAATCATAATATGACGGCCTCGATGGCGTAGTGGTTAGTGTAACCGACTGCCACGGCTGAGGTCGCGGGTTCGATTCCTGCACAAGTCAAACAATTGTGTGCATGAACATGGATGTTTGTCTTGGTCTGGCTGTTTCTATGTATAATATGTATGTATTTACAAAAAAAAAAGGAAAATAATATATGTATGTTTATACATTGTCTAGTACCCATAATACAAGCTCTGCTTAGTTTGGGCTAGACGGTGTTGTGTGTATGTGATATAATATTATTATTATAATACAATTCATCATATTCCTGCCCTTACCCCATTTTATTTAGGATCGACGTAGTACGCAATAATATACATAAAAATTATGGGTATAATTCATATAACAGATATATTAAAGGTAAATTGTTTAGCCTGGACGATAATTAAGCGAGTTTTCGTAGTAAAGGCGAGCTGTTGTGCAGGCGAGATTAATAGCGTATTACGCTTTTGTTTACTGGTAGTCATTATTCAATTAAATATCATGGGCAGCTATAAACCATTGTGTGGGTTGCCAATATTATAACAATTTTACTTTAAGCGGCACAATGTTTGAATATTTGTTCGATAATTGACGTATTGAATAAACTGATACTTATGGTATCGTGAAAGAAAACTTCGTCTAAGTACTGGTAAGAAAATTTCATCACCGTATCGTAGATATAGATAGAGGTTTGATTATTTATAAGTAACTAGCCGTAAAATGAGTTTTTTTTTGTAGTGAACATGTCTCACTCATGTTTCATGCCTTTATATCCATTGTATGAAAATCATAGATTTTAGCGATGTAGCCGTGAAAATACAACAAACAGTCCAACATACATTTTTAAGTACTTATATCATTATTAGTATGAAATAATTAAAAAAACCCAGCAATATAATAAACAGAAGAGTATTAATTTAGAGCTTTGATTTAAAAATATTACTTTCACAATTCCGGCATTCGCGTCGTGGAGGGATTTTCGTGAAGGAATTTACGAACTTTTTTTATTACGGACATCTAGATCCGGAGCAGCCACAGAATAACTATTTGAAGGTCCCGTGTGGTAAGCGAACCCACAATACTCACCTCAGTGGTTGGTACTTAAACCACATCAGTATAAATAATAATAATAATATAATAATAATAATATAATAATAATAATATTCTATCACATACACACAACACCATCTAGCCCAAACTAAGCAGAGCTTGTACTATGGGTACTAGACAATGGATAAACATACATTTATACTTTTTTTTTGTAAATACATACATATTATACATAGAAACACCCAGACCAAGACAAACATTCATGTCCATGCACACAAATGTTTGACTTGTGCGGGAATCGAACCCGCGACCTCAGGCGTGGCAGTCGGTTACACTAACCACTACGCCGTCGCGACCGTCAAATGATACAATATAATAGTATTAATTAGATTATTTAAACGGTCCATATCTTCGCCTGACCATATTTTTGCGGTGAGTGTATCTTACTTTAAGTAAAGCTTCAGTTTTGCACTAAGAGTGACTGGGTTGGCCATTACGCTAGATAAAAAACAAAGAGACTGAAGTTATGGCATTGGACCAAGGCTGTGAAGACTAAAGACGCAGTCAACTGGCATAATTAGCACATTTTTTGTTTGGAGGATAATATTTTAGTTCGTAAAGCAAGAGGTTCACAAAAATACCTCTTTATGTACTTTAGACCAATATTATTTGGCTTTTCTTTAGATTATTTGGCTTACCAATAGTATACATTTGTAATAACTATTATGGAGCTTCTATTTTCTACATCTAATAGGTAATACAATCACAATATAGGTTGACTAATTTCAACCGATTTCAAAGTTACTATTATCTTTTCAAAATTCAATTTTACTTATAACGTTTAACGGTAGACCAGTAGCTAGCTAAGTTCAGAGCCACCATAATGCAAATTCTCTGCATATAATATGTTCAAAATAGAATGTCGATCTGTTCTAATAAATGTAAAATGTAAACTAAGTAATGTTGACATTTTACGTTTATTTTCATTTAGAAGATAACCATTTGAGATATTTATGAAACTGAGGCTGACGGAATACAATTTTTAACAGGCTTTATTACGAGAATTAGCCTCTCTGTTCGTGAATGAGTTGTGTACTACTAAAGCGAAAAACAAGCTTATGGACGGCTTGATGATAAGCCTCTACCGTATCCCTTGCTTGTTTGCAATACCAGGGAATTGTGTGTTGCCTATTCTAGAGAAAAGGAAATATTCCAATAAAAACTAACACTTAGTTAACACGTTGAATCATGCCGGTCGTAAATGACCGCGAACAATACATTTTCTATTGTGGCTGCTACATGGCTTTAAATGTGTTAAGTAATAAGTAGGTATTAAATAATTGCAATAATTTACTTATATATATTCGTACATTACCTCACGCATATGTTGCCGAAGAGAGACAGAGGTGTATGACAATATGGGTATGTAAATATGGGTTTATTTCACCAGGAATGATTTTCGCTCCCACCTAATCAAAGGTAAACCTATTGCCGGTAACCGGGCATTACTCATAAATCCATGCTGCTACTGCAAATTTGATGACGGCCTCGATGGCGTAGTGGTTAGTGTCACCGTCTGCCACGCCTGAGGTCGCGGGTTCGATTCCCGCACAAGTCAAACATTTGTGTGCATGAACATGGATGTTTGTCTTGGTCTGGGTGTTTATATGTATAACACGTATGTATTTACAAAAAAAAGTACACATATAATTATGTATGTTTATCCATTGTCTAGAACCTATAGTACAAGCTCTGCTTAGTTTGGGCTAGATTGTGTTGTGTGTATGTGATAGAATAGAATACTATTTCTAAACACAAAACCCAATAACAATTTGTACCGTAGATAATAGACGCATATACCAAATTGAGTCCTTAACAAGCTGCCATACAACATGTGATGGTCACATTAAATAATGTCGCTGAATTGCCTGCCTGTACTATTTTCGTATATGAGCTAATCTTATCTTTTATATACATTACTGTAATTTCGTAGATTAGCCTAAGGCGAAACGTAGGTGCAAAAGAGACGCTGCTTCAAAAGGTCATGAGCTGTTTTGTACTAACAATAATTGATTGATTTCTTAAAACACCTTTTCAAAGCTTTAAAAGCTTTTCAAAGTTCCAATTATCTTTGCAAAGTTCAATATTACTCGTAACTTTTATAAGTTCTTCTAAATGTTGTATTAAGTACTTACTATATCAAAATTTATGAATTTTACTTTAGTCTTGATAGTTTTCATCGAGCTTGTAGTATATATGTTTGTATAGGCCAAGTTAATACCTAATATAATTTTATTAGTAGTGCAACGGTAACAAATGCTTCTGCTATGCATGAGATCTCGGGTTCGAATCCCAAGTCTGGCGAGGTAATATTGGCTTTTTCTGTCGATAAATTATCCGTCTTTGATCTGAGGAGCACAGAGATTGAAAATGTGCTCGGTAATCGACAATTCGCCCGCTATCGTATACATTGTACCTAAAATCATAGTCCGTGAGACTTAGATATACCTCTGCTTACCCCTCCGGGTTGTGAGGTTATGTATACAATCCTATATGATTAATTTTATAATGCATAAATTAGGATTGTTTTACAATGTCGCTTAATCTTTGGATGCTTCCATATTATATTGCTGCTATTTAATTTGACATTCTTATGCATTTAACTACATCTGTGAACAAATAATTCGAACTGTGAAGCTATCTGTAGTAAACATCTGAATTGCGACTGCAGCATCGGAACGATCCCTCGGGTACAAAGCATAACAAATTGTATAATTCATCGCTATAACAGCTCGTCCCTTCTCTGGCTGAAGAATTATGGCACCGATCTTTCACAAGTCGCTTTGGCGACCTTTTATTAAACATATCCCGAGTGAAACATTACGGATAAATTGGTTGAAAATTATTATATTGGGGAAAATCAAATTGATTGTTTAACCACTATACCCAGTTAGATTCGGATTAATTTTAGGAGCTTAAATAATAGTAATAAGTACATACATATACATAGCAGCTGTAACAAAGATATATGCATATGTGGCCTAGCACGGCTGCTATAGCTAGAGTAAATATGTGCAATATGGCTGCCTGCCTCCGTGACGCAGCGGTAGTGAATGCGACTGCTGTGCATGAGGTATCGGGTTCGAATCTCGGGTCGGGCCAACAAAAAGGTATTGGGTTTTTCTGTTAAGAAATCTCAATACCAGCCCGGAGTTAGGAATTTGGCGGTGTTAGACAACCCCGTGCCTCGGAAAGCACGTAAAGCCATTGGTCCTGCGCCTGATCTCTCTCCGGTCGTGTCGGATTATCCGTCCCATCGGATCATGAGGGTTAGGGAACAGAGAGTGCACTTGTGCTTGCGCACATACTTGCGCACATACTTGTGAACTGCGCAGATGGCCGGTCTCCGCGCCGTGACCAAAAATCTGTCTGCAGGACATTATGTGCAATATGGCTGTGTTAAGACCCTAAATATATGTATATTAATTTTTATGATTTGGTTTTTGGTACTAAAAAAGTTTTAATTATTTATTTCTTTTTGCAGTGATAAAACTCATTTGATTCAACATGTCTAGAATATACGTGATATTTTTTCAACCGCATTATTACCACGACGTTTGAATACTCGGATTGGATACTCGAGACAGAAATTAAAAAAATTCAGTAAAATAGTACAATCTGGCAATGAACACGGTAAACGGCAATAGTCTGGTCTCCTATAATTATGTGGGTCTTAAAATTATACCTTACGAAATGTGGATGAAAAATACCTTTCTTGCTGTAGTCTAAAATCTTGATTATAGTTTATTTACATTATAATATGTTCAATAGTTTTCCCGGACTGACGGGTCTATCACCCACTGACCCAAACGAAATAAACTTTCAAAGGATTACCTCATAATACTAATAAAACTTAACACTTCAAAACTACAGCATTCAAGACATTAAACTACTCAACAGTGTGTAACGATGCACCTGTTACAGAACAAGTTGGAGTTGGACCACAAACAGCAACTGAGCGACCATTAGATGAGACGCCATCATGGCAACATGTCGCTACCTGTCCAGCGTGATATATCGCGACCCCGGCCTAATTGCTCGTCTTTTTGCACAGAACATTTTGTATTCTACCATCATTATTGTTATTGTTTAATAATGTTGACAGATTTTTGTAAATGAGTAAAGTAAGAAAGTCTCATCTCGTCATAAATCCTAACTAATATTATAAATGCGAAGATGAGTTTGTTTGTTTGTTACGCTCTCACGCCTTATCTACTCAACCGATCAACATGAAATTTTGCATACACGTTGTCAGGGGTACAGAATAGGACATAGGGACATCACCCAGAAAAAATAACTGTTGGAAACCTAACCTTTTTTTTTTTTTGGTACCCAGGAAAAATGCTTGATGCACTATCCGCCGGCTAGGGGACGGCACCGGCGGGGCGTGTGGGGTTGCAAACCTAACCTAACCTAACCTACATTTACGCGAGCGAAGCCGCAGGTCAAAACTAGTTAAAAATAAATTAAGCAGTAAAAGCAAACTAGTAGCGTAAGTAAAAGGGAAGGGTAAGCATGAGACTGAACTGAATATAAAATTACTTGAAATTACATTACTATAAACAGATTTTAAAAACTACGTTTAATCTATACTAATATTATAAAGCTGAAGAGTTAGTTTGTTTGTTTGTTTGAAGGCGCTAATCTCAGGAACTACTAGTTCGATTTGAAAAATTCTTTTAGTGTTGGATAGCCTATTTATCGAGGAAGGCTATAGGCTACATAACATCACGCTACAACCCACGGGGGCGGCGCAGTAACGATAAACGCGGGTGAAACCGCGAGAACATCGAGTCTATTTTAAACTACTAAATCTAATTATACTTTCTTTTTTCCAGACGTTTTTCATTAGTTATGGTTTCGGGTACGCTGTGTAACTAACTATAACTATAATATTATACAAAATGAATGCAAAACATAATTATTATGTTGCACATTATAATAAAATCTTCGCGGCCATATTAGGTTTTGCATGCCTGAAATTATTAATGTTTTCGTTTTATAATAGAGATACGCATAGTAATTTGATCGCAACATACGAGAATTTACTCTCTAAATGTGGGTGGGTATCGTCTCTTTTGATTACAAGATCTATATACGTATACCTACGCTACATACAAAATAGAGAATTGTCGGAAATGGACAGTGTATAGTGGTGTCGATGTAATAGTAAGGATAGAGCGTAACAAAAATATAACGCACTCTCTCGCAGGACTCGCAGCGTTCAACTTATAATAGTTCAAAGTTCAAACAGTCTAGGTTGATGCGTCGCTGTGTGTACGAACCAGTCTGAAACAGACCTCAATTTTGAAAATTTTCATTATTAAATTGATCCTTTGAACCTAATGCTAATCATATTACATACGACGTTAAATAAAAAATACTTGCCATTGTAAAATTGATCTTAATTTTGTGTATATACTGCGCGGGCACCACATATTTAGGGGTCGCGGTCGTATGGAATTGAATCGGAGCACACATGGTCGTTAGCACGGCAGTTTAATGACTCAAATGGTCCGTTGACATAATGACCCCGCACTGAATTGGACCTCCGCGCTTCAAGTGCAGGTAGCCCTTACTTAATAGCCGGTATTTATAATCAGGCCTCCGATTTGGGAAGTTTAAGCTTTGGATTTTTAATTCAAGTACCTAATATAATTAATTATATGCAATACGTATCCATGTATTGCTTGCTAGACATTCGGCTAACCACAGAAATGTATAAAAAAGAATATACTGCAGAAAATACATTATTATATTTTCATTATCATCAGCCTGTACTAATAATAATAATTACATTAGACAGCCAATTCTCGTTGTTCAATATAGAGTTCTAATCTTAAATAATATTACATCATTGTCATAAATATCATAAATGGATATCCTAGATTGAAAGAAACATCAAATATGGATTTAAATTATTTACATTTCAATTCATCATTTGACCTCTATTAGAATAGACTCTATGTATTTTGAACAGTGCATATTACCAGAATTGGCCCTTAGTACACTGTTAGATGTAGGCTTTGAAGTATACAGATATATAACTTTCCACACGGGTAATTTCGTTAATTCTCTCATATTGGATATCCATTAAAAATGTACATAGATATAGATCAAAAGGCTAATTCGTAATAAATTATGTTCAAAATAGAATGCTGATCTATGTAGCTTTATAATCGTCAAATGTGAACTGAAAATGTATATGATTTACGTTCATAATTAAAGAATTTTCTTAAGATAATATAATTTGTTATATTTAAGACACTGAGATAAGATCGAAATTCTATTCTAAAAGAGATTTTATGACTAGAATTTCGGTCAAAAATGTATGTGTCGTGAAGTACATTAAAAATAAAAATATTTTAGTTTATTTTTTCGACAAAGAAATTTTAATTTATGGTAGTAGTTTGTAACTAAGCTTAACGTTAACCTTTTTACACAAGCATTAAGCTTAGTACCGAATCCTACGACAATCACGCTGCCAGTATTATTTTATTATTTTTACGGTCAACATTTCTTCTTATGAGTTCTCATTTAAAATACATGTCGTTACGTACAGAACTGACAATAAAATGCAATCATCGTATAACCAACTTCATCACTAGATGCGCCGTGTAATTGAATTATTTGTGATACCTACAAATATTTTACACTTATACCTAAGTCTCAATTTATCTTTCAATAGTGAAATTACACTATTTTTAATAGATCTATTACATACAAACACACTTTTTATATTAACGTTATGTAAAAATAATGTTAGTAACTTTAATGTCAAGGAAAATTTATTCAGAAGTATTCTCTATATATATAATTATAGCACGTCGCAATTCTCGCGTAGCGCAGTTGTTACAGATATCTTATTTCTAATAATTATATTGATATAATATTGTCTTCTGTTTACGCGAATGTTATTCATTGAAATTAAACTACTATATACGGATTTTATCGCGTTGTTTATTTGACACTTTATAATAAAATTTTGAAAAACTGATAATACTATTAAACTTTACTAATTTTGAAGCTAATTAAATTATTGAAACTATTAAAACTATTTATACTATTACTATACTATTATACTATTTATATTTATGTTTACACTTTCCCCGACGTTTCGGTTGCTTTTCAGCAGCCATGGTCACGGGGACACTAAGATGCTAGTTGTCTCAATGTTCCAGTGTAGTTATTTCAAAGTACCCGAACATAATTTAATCATGGGTGTTTCTATTTACGCAAAATGAGCTCAAAGTATCATGAAGTCTAGCTGTGGTTTGTTTCTTCTTGGGTTTGACTATTTGAATTACTGGATCCCAAGCTGGTGGTACATTCCAACCATCTTCTCTATTGAAATTAGGATGTTTCTTGATTTCAATAGCCTCCCGAAGCATCCTTGGTAGGCATCGGTGTTCTTTAGCGAGCATCTGTGGTTTGTCAAATCTCAGGTAGTGGTTGGTCCCCTGTTGCACATGTTCACACACAGCAGACTTCAACGGGCGTTGGTGTTTTACATCAGCTATGTGTTCTTTTATGCGGGTGCCTATGCTTCTCTTGGTTTGACCAATGTATGAGAGTCCGCAGTCACAATCTATTTTATAGACCCCTTCATCTTGTAAAGGTAGTTGGCACTTGACGGATGGTAAAAATTGACTTATCTTCGTTGGCGGCTTGAGGTATGTGTTGATTGAAGCTCGCTTCAAGATGTAGCCAATCTTGTCAGTGACACCCTTCACATAAGGTAGTATAGCAGGCTGGCGCTCGACTGTGGCTGGCTTTTCTCGGGATCTGTGACAGCGGCGCGGCTGTTGGAGCTTGTTGTCTTGCAGTACTTGCTTGACATGTTGAAGCTCGGCGTTCAGGTGTTTCTTGTCACAGAACCCGTGGGCTCTCTGAAACAAAGACATTCCCACGGTAGCTAACTGTTTAGGATGGTGGTGAGATTCACCGTTTAAGTACCTATTTGTATGGGTCTTTTTCCTATATACAGTGTGGTTCAAAGTATGATCAGAATTCCTGATGACAAGGACATCTAAGAAAGCTAATGAATTATTTGCCTCTAATTCCATAGTAAATTGTATGTTGTTATTAATGGAATTAAGATGTTCTAGGAATACACTTACACTATCTGTTGGTAATATTGTAAAAGTATCATCTACAAACCTCTTATAAATCCTTAGTGTGAAGGAGGCAGTCTGCAAAGCTCGAGCCTCAAAGTCTTCCATATATATGTCGGCAACAACAGGCGATACTGGGGAGCCCATTGCCACACCATCGACTTGTATGTAGAATTTATTGTCCCACAACAGATAGCCAGTGGTTAAGCAATGCTTAAGTAGTTCTGCATATTCCTCAGGCATATTGTACTCTATTAGCTTCCTTTTAGTTATTTCAATACAGTCATGTACATGTAAATAATGACTGTACATCAAAACTAACCATAGTTTCATTGTTTGCGAGATGTAGGTGTTTAATCTCACTCACAAAATGGTATAAATCCTTTACATGTGCTCTCGAGTTGCCCCTGAGTGGTGAGAGTATCTTCGCTACGTGCTGAGCCAGTCAGTAAGTTGGTGTGTCGATCTGGCTCACAATAGGACGTAGGGTTTTTCAAAATTTTGTAATAAAGTGTCAAATAAACAACGCGATAAAATCCGTATATAGTAGTTTAATTTCAATAAATTATATTGATTTTATTGAGCAGACTATGTATCACAATGATTTATGTGTCATAACCGATTACATGGATAGTGCAATAGATAAGTGGCAATTTTGCCAGGCGCTGCCACCGCGCTGAACGTTCGGCATTCGAAACCCACTGTTTGTGACCATCATTGCCACACCACACCCACATATTTGTCTGATCCACACATAATCGTTCTGATTCTGGGTATAAGTTGAGTCTGTTAATTTTATGATAGTAGAGCCAACTGTGACAGAGAGCGTGCTTACGAATGCAGACATCTTCTTTAAAACCAGGTCTTTTTAGTACTTTATATATTATATATTGTTATAACATTATATAAACCTAATTTGTGAGATGCCATATTATTGCTTCGTATCTAAATAGGTACATAATGAGATAATGTGTGCGTAGGGTGTACACATAAATTGTTAAAGTTTCACGATTAAATACTAGTCACTAAGTTCCTTAAGAATTTAATTAAAGCAGATAGGTATATATCTGCTATATACCTACAATATTATTACATGAAGTTTGGATCTGGCGATTTATATTGAAAATTAAACGAAAATAATAATCAATCATTCAATTTCAGTCTCAGTGACTTCAATGACTTGCATATAAATAGCGTGAATTGATGTATTGACAGTGTTATAGAATAAAGTTCCTTTTAATTTTACTTAGAATAATAAAAATCTTTCATACAAATTAGTCTTAATTTAAAAGGTTCATAATGCCGCAAAAAGGTACTTAAGTTATTCAGTGATTTCAATTTAGCTTGTTTTTTATTTAGAATAGTATTTGTCGAATAGAATATCAGCACGGATTTCTGTATAAAGTATTATTAAGAAAAACTATCACAATTTTTTCACCCTTATCAAGTAAGAGCTCAATGCCAAAATCCCAAGTCAACGGTACATCAACTGCGAAGCTATTCATAAAATTCAAAAAAGGAACTTAAGGGTCTTGCGATAAAATTAATCGTCATCGGCGTACCCTTGTTTATAAGAGCAGAAAAATGTTTCAGAACTTTTATTGATATTGCGCCCAACGAGTCTCAGATATTGACAAATAGCTTGTGAAAATATGAAGTTTTTCTTTGTATTAAATAGCGGTTGTGTAAAGGAAAACCGTTATTGTTTTTGTCAGAGCAACAATAAGTACCTGTGTTTGTCGATGGGGGTCCCGTGTGTAACAAGCCATGCCCACGCACTCAAACTGTGAGAACAAAGTTGTGGAAAAAGTTAAATATAGAACATGTGATAGTATAACGGCGCTGCGGTTCGTTTTTTTTCGTTAATGGATCAGTACACCGTGCGCCGTATTCAGCGGATTGTTACACAGATAGCTGAAATGGTAGTTTCTGATGGTAGAGTGAAACGTGACAACCAATGTACGCTCGCTATGAGCTCGCAACATTCAATAGGTTGGGTATGTGGATGTACTATATACACACGAATATTGATAGTGGTTAAAATATTATAATATAGGTCACATTAAACGTTAGTTTGTAGTGCGGTAATTTTTTTTCTATTTGAACATCTACCATCATTTATGAGAGATATAGGCTCATTGTATCGCCTTATTTTATAAGACTGTAATAAAAATGAAACTTGTAGCAAAAATATTTTAACCTATTGAATGACGGTGGCACACCAGCGGCCAGTTACAATAGGTTTTGAATTATGTCCTGTAATATAACGATTGATAAGTTAATTATATTTTATACCGTACAATAAATTTTGCCCTGTACTAAAAAAATGGCTGATTGAAGAAAGTTTTTATTCTGTTAATGAATTTAAAATAAAATTTGCCTCATTGTCTTATCATTTTAGAAATACATTGTGTTAATAGAAACACATGATTGGTTGGACGGTGGACTCTATATTATGCATTTAATATCATACGAACGAAGAACATTAATTTATCTACTTTATTAATAATTTTTAATACTAAGACTACTATATAGATAACTCATAGTACGTGGTTCTACTAAAAAGGTTGGAAAATGGATTTTACAACGTAAAAGAAAACTCATAACAAATTAGAGAGCTTGCGAAGTTTTTCATGCCTTTGTAGCACGAAAGTAAATTTGATTCTGAGTTGGAGTTCGCCTTAAAAGTACTTTAGTATTGATAGATATTGACAGTTCCGATTTAAAATAGGCAACATCAAATTTACACTATTTTCTATTTAAAAACTATACACATTAACGTTACTCTGTGTATCACTTACAGTCTTGAATATCACTTGAATGATTGAGCTCTTGATTGATCGATTACTTTTGATATATTACCTAAAAGTTTTAGAAAGGTTTTGAACAATGTTTAATAGTACACTGTAAAACATTGTTCTTCTATTACGCCATAACTGTATATTTATTTAAAGTATAAATATTTCGCCTTTTATAAAAACAAAAATGTAAAGTTCTTTAACCACCTTGAATGCTTTTAAAAGCCCGCGATATTGTAAGTGACCATAGGCTCCGTACGGCTTATAGCAAGGCGAGCCTTATGCTTGTGTCTGTCTCTCGAACTCTTACTTACCTGATTCAATGCAATACCAGTGCTATTTATTTTATACAGGGTTTATTGGAAATACTGATAATCTTCTACCTACCACTTATATAGTTATATACTTCATTTAACAACTTTTATACTACCATTTTTTATATAATTCATTGTTCGGGTTCTTTATAAAAAAATACTACTATTAAAATTGGTTGCTCTAATCGCAAGACTAAGATTTAAGAATACACGCGGTCGCAAAAGAAACACCTGCGTAACCAAAAAATACACCGTGGAACGGGAGGAGTTGTGCAGGAGGCGAGGCACATGCAGGTTTAACTCGTTGAAATATGGTTTTGGCAAAAATATTCAGTTTTGTAAAAAGTTGTAGAATAAAAGTAGCAGCGATGGCCTACTGGAAGACAGTTGGACTACCACCTAGAGGTCTCGAATTCTATCCCAAAACGCGCACCTCTGACTTTTCGACGTTATGTGCGTATTCAATGGTTAATTATCCCTCACTTTAACGGAAAACAACGTAAGGAAACCTACATGTCTGAGCGTTTGTTTCGTTCGCTCTGTTCTCGAAGATATGTGATGTCTACCAATCTGCACTGCGCCAGCGTGGTGGACAGTGGCCTAACCCTTCTCATACGGAGTAAAGGCCCGTGCTCAGCTATGGGACAATTTATAAACAGGGCTGATATTATTATTATAGTAGAACAAAGATTGTTAAGTAAGATATAAAGAAGACACGTGTAAAAGGTTATTAGTATTTTCCATTTAACCCTGTATATTGTCACCAAATTATTGGGTATGGCAGCAAATTTCTACTTTTTGTAGCTTTTACCACATTTTTGCGAAGTAACAGCACGCCATTCTCTTGGTGAACGGCGTGGTATAAATGTGG
The DNA here is from genome assembly GCA_963564715.1 of Catocala sponsa. NCBI lineage: Eukaryota > Metazoa > Arthropoda > Insecta > Lepidoptera > Erebidae > Catocala > Catocala sponsa. Next base: position 9,182,001 of record OY751337.1, read on the forward strand.
CGATGTCTAGACGTAAGTGCGGTGGCATTGAGACAGGCTTGGCGACGTGCTTACGAAACACATGCCATTCACCAGATTTTCCGGAGTAGTGTTGTTACGATATCGATTAGTGCTTGAGTGCTTGTTTCTGTAAGGCTTAGCAGGAGCTCTGAGTTCTATAACGGTACTTGATTCATTTGTGAGCAATAGCAACCTTTAAAATGGGATAATTAACACACTTTTTATAAACTTTCTTAGATTAGATAGATTTTGTTAGACACGGCAATAATCGTGGAGTTCTTACACGGGTCTTATTTACTTCTTATTTGCATCTTTAGAATCATTTTGATATAGCTGCGAGTTATATACGCCTATATGTACCTAAATGAATAGGCAAAGGTGTACTATTAAACATTTCATCAGTTACATATATTTTTGGATGCCGCATGCCGTGTAATTTTGAGCGAACTTTTTATTGATTATCGGGAACATTAGTAAAGCACAGAGTCTAGTAATTTTCTCGTTAAAACTAAGAAACTGTGGTGGCTACTGAGAATTTTCTAAGAGATAAGGTGAATTATATTTTTCCCTTATTCTAATCTCTGAGTTGTATTTGTTGATAGTTGTAATATATACATACATAAAATGTGTGTCCATAATTTCAATGTTCATAAAACTCCCAACGTTTCCAAGTGTGAGATATCTGGCGGTCAACTAACATTTGGTAAGACGATAACCTTCCCTTATCTCAATAACAAAGCTTTGGTTATACCGAACTATCGTTAAACTGCCTGTGAAATCTCGTCAACGCAGATTTAAGCGGTGCGGTATGTGTGGTACCACCACACGTAGAATACCCACTAAACACAGGTAGACATACCAATCTCTATATGCATAAACGTATCTATGCAGCAGAGAATATATGGGTTTTATTTGTTTGAAGATAATTGTAAAACGAGTTACTATTTTTGACATAAAATATCGTTTGAATTGTCTTTAAGTATAAATAGTATAAAGAGCCAAAATATTTTGTTTGCAGATTCTGCAACCTTTTCCAAAGGATGATGATGAAGATGGTATAGAAATTATTTATTTATTTGGACTTAAGAGGTCGCCTCGCCATTGCTGCCGCGCCGAGTGTTGTGCTTTGTGTCCGTTGTTTGAATGTTTTTAAGGCCCCTCGCTACACTGAAATTATTCCTATTACGGATGATGCCTCTATATTAAATTTAAAGAAATGAGGCAGTCTTTGGGGACTGACGATATAAGTGAAAACTTTAATCCTTGATCATAATCACTTCTTTATAAACCAAATTATAAACCAAAAATAATTTAAAAATGGAAAGCGTTCGGTGGCGATGACGCAAGTTCCATGATTTTTGTTTACCCAAGAAGTGCTCAACGAGCCCAAAGAAATATTAACTTCAAAAAAAAAGAAAGATGGGCGAGTCGGATGCTAGTTCCTGATATTCTCTTACGGGTTATTAAGGGGGTCAAAATATCGTTATTTTTTGAGTAGGACGCACCATTTCTAAGATATTGTTAATATTCTAAAATAATTCAAAAATGGAAAGCGTGGAAGCGTGACGATGACGCGAGTTCCATGATTTTTGTTCACCCAAGAAGTGCTCAACGAGCCTAAAGAAGTTCTTACTTCAAAAATGTGAGATCGATACAATGTTTTAAATAAAGTAATGTCACATTATTTTATTGAAACTAAACGAACACTATTTAACAACTATCTATGTATATAATTTATTTCATATAGCTACAGAATTTGTACTTGTTTAAATTGGTTTTGATAGAAATTGGTGAAGTTTGGTTAGTTTTGGCTAGTTTAGTTTCACTAAAACATTACTGTGACTCTTTTACCAGTAGCTGCACAGGTTTGCAGACTAAACAAAAAAGCTAGTTATATCTGACGCATGCTTTTATCAAGAGACACATGCATACGTAGTTGGAGATTATTATGATCGAATAATTAAGAACTTTTGAATGCGTATCAAAAAACGAAAATAGTTTGTCTTTTATTTGTTACGCTTTCACGCCTTAACTACCCGACCGACCATCATAAAATTTTTCATACAAGTAATTATGGATACAGAAAATGACATAGGGTTTCATCCAGAAAAGAAGAACTGTTATCAAAGGATGTGATGTGGACAACGTTTTGTCTTTGTCCTCACAAATGTATGAGGAATACGTTTGTGAGGACAAAGACAAAACGTTTTCACCCTGAAAATTGACGCTAGACAAGAAAAATAAATATGATATATTCTATTCTGTTACGTTTTTGTTTCAAAATTTTATATACACAGAAGAAACATTTTAAAAAATCCATAAAATGTCTCGATAATACTACTACTTTCAATCATTCAGAACTGAAAAAATACTGCGGTAATACTGCTGCTTTCAAACATTCAGAAAACATACCTACAGGTATAGAAGAACTCTCTACAATATTACTTATTAAAAATATTAAAATCAGTTTAATTGTGGAGGAGTAAACAGGAAAATGCAATATGATGATTTTAGAAATATAATCAGTCCGAACTATAGTTATTGTTATTTCTTTGTTTTTCTAACGTAAATAATAATATGAGTGATTTCTTATTCTTTTATATGTTGTGATACATCTTGAAATATTGTGCATTTAGCCACTTTTCATAGGTTTATAGAAATAATGTAACAATTATTTGATGTCCATATTTCTTTACGGCCCAGCGGGTCAGCGGTAGTTCTCTTAAAAACATTTTTAACTGTATCGATGCTGCGATTTCCTTTTAATCCTGGTCGAGTGTAAGTGCTGCCTCACATTGCGCCACTGGTGGCAGCTACAGTAAAGCCATTAGTGGCCGCCCACAATTGGTGGACGAAGTTTTGCATACATTTTGTATGGTGCCGATTCAGTGCGCGTTTGAATAGCCGCTTCTGGGCCACAAGCTGCAGGAATGGTCGACACTCACTGTTTGTAGCCGCGTTTAGTAGCCAGTTATTCGCGCATACTTTACCACAGTCGTAACATAACTTATCATATCTCTAACTCCTAAGATACAGGTCTACGTACAATGTTTAGGTATTAGATAATTAGACACCAACTTTTTGATCTTGATGTACAACATGCTGTATCCATGTGCCTTTGTTGTATCTTTTTATATATGTATTATTATTATTTATTATTAAAAAATATTTGCTATTTAATTTTATAATTACCGCGTTTGCAAGCAAAACTCAAATATGCAAAATAATAAGCCAAATATCAACTGATATTGGCTGCCTAAGGTCACTACCCTTTCATTTTAGAAAATTAATGTTTCTCTATTTGGTTGCCCATGTGGTTGCTCATTGAAGCTTACATATTACACTCAGAGCAAAAGGCCTTATCTGCGGTTCGCCGTCTGGGACCAACATGTTTACATAACTAGGCCCAGCTGCACAGTCTGCTAACGCTTGTCTAGCGTTGACCTAGTCGAAATCACTCATGCAGAACTTACTGGGTTGAATTACCGTTTTAGGTTGCAATCATAATATGTTTTTTTTTTGTAGCTTAGTAGTTTTCTACTAGGAATAGTTGGCGTACTGAGAACAACAATACTAGATACAACACATATCATAATGATTTTAATATTTGAGTACTCCAATATTATACTTTGATGTATCTACGACTCTGTTTGATGTAGTATTTGACATGACAACATGACAAAGTGCGGACAAGACTGATTATGTAATTTTGACAATGTCAAAATCACTATGTTGTTGCTAAGTTTCATTTTATCTATCTGTTATGACCGCGTCATATAGCCCTCAGTATATGAAGCACTTTGAGCGCTATTACATCAATTGGAAGGCTAAGCTGACTAAGGATATATAGCCGGTTGGGAGAGGGAGCGCTTAAACCCTCTCCCTAACAGTAGAACCGGGCGCCGGAGGGCGCGAGATGACCTCCAGCCACCCTGAGGTTTGACCTGGGGGTGGTGGGCTACGTGGGCCTGCTCGCGTCCCGATCAGCACCAGGTCCGAGAAGGGGCGTGCGTGTTCCCACGTGCGCCTCTGTGTCGTGTCTTGCCCCCCTCTAGGGGGACGGTGGAGGAAGTATTTTGTGGATAGTAGCCTGCCGTTTGCGGGCCGAAACCATGGCGAGGTCGCGATTGCATGTGAAAGCGATTCGCGCGGCCTCGCCATCTATGGTTATGTCGAGGAACACTGTGGTAGGTTTAGTCGGTATTACCGGGGTATCTTTTCCCCGGTGAACCCGACGTAACCTCTCCGTCGCCCCGCAGAGAGGTATGCGTCAAAGCATTCCCCCACGTAAAAAACGATATATGGCTAGTTCCTGTTTGATTAAAGTTACAATTAGAGTATTTTCAGAATTTACAATTAAGTACCTATATTTCTAATACAACTTGCTGTATTAATTAAGGACCATTAACCTCAAAGAGGTCTTAGCATAACAAACTAGATTAGCTAATAATACGTAAAACAAACAAAACGTAGAAATACACCTCACGTACAATTTTCATGACAATTCTACAGCGAAGAAAACATTGGTACATTCAAGTCGCCACAAAACCTTACCTGCTTATGCAAGAGTCGTCTTGAGAGAAATTTCATCTGCATTATAGTACACACGGCTTTACAATAATCTCTGTCCACGTACGTATTACGGCGCAACATTATACATTATTCTGTAAGTACCATACACAGGGGAATACTAAAGTTGAGTGCGACAGGACGGTCGACACTGGCCCGTGCGATGAATAATTTAGATCAGCCGAGCAATGTACGCGAAATATTGTAAGGCAAGTGTCTCATGGACGATTGAATGCGACGCCTTTGAGCTTGATGTGAAGTGAGCCCTATTGAGGCTCAAGAACCTACTCAAAGATAGTCGTTTAATGTTACTCAATAAAACCTCAATGCTGAATAGCACTAGTCTGGCTGCGTCGCTACAACAACAAAAACCTTTTAGGATTTTTACGCGGTGGGTACGATAAAACATAACAGTGGGACTAGTATGGGACGCAACTTGACATATTTGGCCGTCAATATGTATATGTATACATTTCAGTTAGCTCAGAAAGTATACAGGAGTTGACTTTTTAAAAAATGTATTGAGAGACGTATCTTCTTTCGAAGTACGACATTCACTGTAGACCTGGCTGTGAGCGTTGCGCTTTATCTAAGTAAAATCTTAGTAACAGGGCGAGTCTAAAATAGTCCGATACTCGATAATAATCTTGCCTCTAATAATGTGGGCTCTTCTTATAGGGATCTAGCCTTGTCCTGGAGGATACTTTAGGAACATTTAAATAACGCGTATAACTAAGACTCGGTATATCTATATCTATTTGTGGATCACACAAATAGTTTATTTGCATTGGCGTCAAAACCACCAACAATACTTGGCGTAGGTACTGGCACACGCAAAGTAACGATGGAGCTCACTCCGCCATCTTCACAGTCAGTTTATAACATAATTAGCAAGACAAAATGAGCCTGAAGCTAGGTATTTTAAAGTTTGTTTTTCATTCTATACGTGTATGTTTCCCTGTTGGCATATAAATTAGTAAACTTAGAGACTGTTTATTATGAATGCAACTGTCCCGGATGGCGGTATAGTAATGGTACTGCATTGTCGTCTACTAATGAACTAAAGAACTAGACGCATAGTGCTTCGTTTTAAATTGAAAACATCTGACGTAGACATAACATGCAATAGCTTCTTGCAACATGCGTTGTTGACTTCAAAACTAAAATTGCGATGTCAAAGTTCTCGTACTACTCGGATGTCTTATCGCTGCCACCGCGCTGTGTGTTATGAGTTCGAATCCTGCATGGGACAATTTTTTTGTGTGATCCATAAATAATAGTTCTGAATCTGGGAGTATTTCGTGTGTTGGCTTTCATAAATAGAAAAATTGTTTAAATGGTACTTCTAACAGAAATGTATGGTTCTTTGAGTAAAATATGTATGCTTCTAACATTACAATCAACAAGTGATCTCATTGTTCTTGACTATATTACCATAATCTATATATTAATACGTGAAGCAAAAACTTTGTACCCCTTTTTACGAAAATTGCGCGGAAGGAGAAGTATGAAATTTGGCACAGTTAAAGTTCATATGGAGAAGGAGTGACGAATCCTAATATCTATATAAAATATGCATTAGAAATACATTAGATTAATGAAAAAACACCACGCGCACACAACCATGCATTTGACACACGCAGTCGATGCGCGTAACTATGGTTACATATATCAATATATAATGACATATTATGTCAGCAATATCTTACAGGCAAACTGGTCGAATTTCGAGCACTAGGCGACCGCTAATTAATATTAAATACGGCTCTTGTTTCATGAGCATGCTAGATCCAATATCATGAAACATTTTCTAAGATACTGGTTGCCTCGCAATTTTCCTTTACTTTCCAAATGTTACGGGATTAGATATGTAAGTAAACCACAGATTTTAAAATACACATAGTCAAATGTAGTAAAATTAAAATGGCACAAAAATCATGTCTGTTGTATGGGAACCCCCTTAAATATTTATTTTATTCTATTTTTTAGTAGTTTTTGTTATTGCGGCAACAGAAATACATCATCTGTGAAAATTTCAACTGTCTAACTATCACGGTTCATGATGAGATACAGTCTGGTGACAGACGGACAGACAGACGGACAGCGGAGTCTTAGTAATAGGGTCCCGTCTTACCCTTTGGGTACGGAACCCTAAAAAGGAGTTTCGAAATAAAAAAGCATTGAAACTTGGCGCGAGTACCGATAAGAATATTATAGGAATTATATTTTAGCATTTTCGTAACTATCAGTTATTATGACTATAGTACGTGATAGGTATGTAGCGGAGGATTAAATGTCAAAAAGTTAATTAGGTTTCAATGTACAAAAGCAAGTAAACAAACTTATATACACAACAACGCTATCTTATTTTTAATATCAAGTAAGGAATTTTCCACATGATGCGACGCGGAATTGGTTAAAGCCAGTCGGAAGCTTTATGTTTACGGAATAACGACTTCAAAGCGACGACGTGGCCAGCTGATGTGAAAATGCAATAATCTGATCGCATACGTACGGCACTGAGACGACCGCCTACAATATTACGCCCAATGTGGTGACAATCGATTATTTTAAGCTAGGGACGTTATTAGGACTTTTAAAGGGTAACACTGCAGCGATAGCCAAATGAAAGACCGTTGAACTGCCACGCAGAGATCATAAATTCGATCGCAAGTCATGCATCTCTGACTTTTCGTAGTTATGTGCGTATAAATTAATTAATCATCGTTCGCTTTAACGGTGAAGTAAAACAGCGTGAGTAAACCTGCATGTCTGAGAGATTCCTATAAGATCCTGAAAGATATGCAAAGACTGTGACCAGCACTGGGCTAGCGAGATGAAATATGCCCTATCCCTTCTTACACTTAGAAGCGGGACAGTACAGTAATACAGGGCGGATATTATTATATGGCTAATATGATGATAATTTTATTAACTAAGCATTGATCAACACTAAAATATATAATAATGAGCAATAGTACAATCAAAAATGGTTAAAACGTCCATATGAGTCTGAATGCACGTTCTTATTGCCATTCCGCGGCGAAACTAATTTTGAGATCGAAACTGTAAAACAGTCGTTGTGGCAGCAGTGAGGAGAGCGCGACTGTCGATTGGTTATAATCAACCTACTAGAAATAGCGTTGATATTACGTCACGTAGTGTGGTGAAAACTTAAAAGTATATAATAATAATATAATATTCTATCACATACACACAACACCATCTAGCCCAAACTAAGCAGCGCTTGTACTATGGGTACTAGACAATGGATAAACATACATATATAATATATTTTTGTAAATACATACATATTATACATAGAAACATCCAGACCAAGACAAACATCCATGTTCATGCACACAAATGTTTGACTTGTGCAGGAATCGAACCTGCGACCTAAGGCGTGGCAGTCGGTTACACTAACCACTACGCCATCGAGGCCGACTAATCCGGCCGACTATGTTAAGTAAGTTACAATTTTAAGTGCACGGATGGCATAGTGGTTTATGGCGATTAACACAAGGCACTGCGCACCGCCGCGGTAGGCGGTGAAGCGGATCTCATGTCGTATTGGCCTCTACTAAATCCGTTGATGCCTAACACATGTACACCGCCCGACCGCGCGGTCGAGCTGTGATCTCACCGCCACCGCCCCTCCGCGCTGCCGTCCCGCGGAGGAGCGACGCCTCACACACGGGACGGCGCATAACCACGCGGATCATTGTTGGTGCAGGACGCGTTGCAATTAAAAAATGATCAAACTAGTCAAAACCGCGTTAAATCCATCCACGCGGACAGGCGCGGTAACCGCCTTACCGCGTGGGGCACCGCTACGAAATCCGCTTTACCGCCACCGCCCTCCGCGGCGGTGCGCGGTGCCGTGTAATAATCGCCTTAGCGTTCCCGCACACGATGCCGTCACCGCGTCGTCGCCGCGCCGACGCCGCGCAATTACACTGTAGATACGAGTCGCGCGAAGCCCGCCACCGCGCCGCCGCCGCGCCGCCGCCGCGCCGCCGCCGCGCCGCCTCCACGCGTTCTCTACAGTCTATATTGTTTATTCTACTAGATATTTTGCACTAATAAGTGCAAAATATCTAGTAGAATAAACAATATAGACTGTAGAGAAGAATAAATTGTACTGAGCATTATGACTTTTTAAAGGTTAAGGTCAAATTCAGAAAAAATAATGTCTATGACCTGCCAAAAATAAATTTTATTGCTCATGTTTCCTACTTTACCACCTTAAAATAACCACATCTCTAACACCCTACATACTTCCTTTATTTTTTTACATATTATATTCCAATCTGAATATTCAAAAAAAGTAGTGGAAATCGTTTGAACAAAGTGTACTGCAGTATGTTGAATCCAATGACTAACAAAGACAAAGTAAAGTACTCAAAGAAGCTGGTCCCAGGAAATTAAACTTTACATATGAATGAGTTCGAATAATAACTGCGTTATAGATTTTATTACGCAACAAGCTTATAATACTTTTATATTATGTGCTATTGAATGTGTAATTTTATTTAGAGTATTAACAGAAGTTAATTAAATGGCTGGAAAATACATGGTCTCAAACCGATGCGTAGACGACACCGCCAATACTGCAATTGAGGTTAAAATATATCTTCCCGAGGTTAAAATATATCTTCCCTTCTTCTTCTCTCTAGCTTTTATTATTCCCAAGTCACTTGGGGTCGGCTTTCTAGTCTAACCGGATTTGACTGGATATCAGTTTTTACACGGAGCGGCTTTCACCTGACCTCCGCAACCCGAAGGCTAACGATACCCTAAGGCTAGTCAGGATATTAGAGGGCACTGTCTTCCCAATAACGACTGCCATAGATGTTCATGGCAGCTGGGACCGACGTCTTAACGTGCTCTCCGAGGCACGGAGCAGGCGATAATTGTCAATCAATACGCACATAACTTCCGAAAGTCAGAGATGCGCGACGTGGGTTCGACCCCGAGACCCTCTGCATTGCAGTCTGTTGGTCTCCCCACTGACTGCAATGAATTCCAATGAATGAATGAATTTTAGTTTATTAACATATTATGTAGTAACATATAGGTATATGTATCACATTGAGTTTTGGGTTTATACGCCAACGGAAAGTATCCAACAGGTTTGAACAAAAAGTTAGTGTGTCAGGCGGTAGGTAGTAAAAAAATACGTGTTCAGAAACGTTAAAAGCTTTGGAATTGAGCTAAAAGCATGTATATTTTTTTATTAAATTCGATATTAAAAAGGCGTTACCTATTTTATATTTACTTTTGGGGTTACTAAAAAGTATATTGTCTGACATATACATTTATGAAGAATCTTTGGAGTATAGGATTGTCCTACACTCATCGGTGACGTAGTGGTAATAAATGCGATTGCTATGCATGAGATCCCGATCTCGGTACCCGAATCAGGCAAAATGTTATTGACCAGAACCTTTTAAATCAGAGATTTTCTAACCAGAAAATCTTCTATCTAAAAGTTGATGAGCCATCTTGGACGTTTATAAAAGATTTTGAACACAACGAATAATATTAATGAGAATGGAACAATTTAGGTGGCGTAGTATGTAATATTTAATAGTAGTAATTTAAAATATGTCGTATAGCATTACATAACGTACATGTCCTATTATGTCTAAATATGTAATTGCTACAATAAATATAGATTTAAACATAAAATACCTAACAAGCTACATTAAAAAGCTGAATTCATTACAATCGACCTCTTTTAAAAAGGGAATTGAGGCTTAAGGGATCTTCACACCGTTAAAGGAGATTTCAGAGGATTATGTTTAACCATTTTTTCTGAATATAATACCTTCGTGACAGGAAGTGGGCTCATCTTTGTTGTAACGCGACGAAAATGTTTTATTTAACGTAATATTTAACTTGCCTTCAAGCTTTTGGTTCTTTTAAAAGAATGACTACTTTATATAATTACGTAACCTTGTAAGACATAACGGCTTAAAAAAATAGCATAGAGGATATTATTATATTCTTTTTTCTTAAAAAGGAATAATGCCTAGAACAGTATTATCCAAAAATAGGTATAAGGCCCATTATACATTAGCGACCGGATTTATCGAAAATTACGCGAGCTAAACTAACGTCCCCACCGTCTTGTTCATATATCGGTAATCGGTATCGGTATCGGTATCGGTCTTACTTTCTCACATAGTAGACACCAAATAAAAGGTTCGTCACATGAGTTATTAATAGTGCTTATACTCGAGGTAAGTAGCTGAGTAGCTAGATGCACAAGTTACGCTCGCGGACTATATGCGCATGCTACGCTCGCAGTCTACATGCGCAAACTACGATCGCGGGATACATGCGGAAACAACGCTCGCGGACTATATCTGCTTGCTATGCTCGCAGTCTACATGCGTAAATTACGATCGCAGGATACATGCGTAAGCTACGCTCGCGTGCTGTATGTGCTTGCTACACGCGCAAGCTACGATCGCGAGATACATGCGCATGCTATGCTCTTGGACTACAATAGCAAGTAGCGGTGCAAGTAATCTGTATAATTAACTCGTACAAGTAATGAATTAATCTTACGGATTATTCGCACGGATGACTCATGTCGTTCATTTTCATAATATAACAATCTTTTCTTATTATGGTGGAATGCCTTTTACCCAGAGCTCTTCGCGGGAAAAGAGTAAAAGGAAAGAATGGAAAGTCCCGGGTCCTACCGACTAAATCTACCTCGGCGTGCCTACTCCTGTCTCGAATGGTCGGTGTACTGAAACTAAAACTATGATACGTGCCTCAACATGCACATGTTACCTATCGTGTCCAAGCACACCAGATTGTTAGGATTCCTTCAAAAATAGAACTAGGTAATTACTTTTCGACAAAACGATTGTTGTCCCGAAACAAAATATTTCTACACAGAGCTTTATTTGTCTATATTGAGTTCTCATTTCATGTTTGGTTGAACAATGGAAAATCGTTTTGTCATTGTTCAATACAAACACAAATAGGGGATAGATTGACTGGAACTGTAAGTACACCTGATTCAACATGATTGTTGTTCGTCCTTTATGTAATACAATGAGCTGCTTTTATTTATTTACAGACTTGTTATCTTTTGGGAATTTAGTCTGCTTAGAGAGAGTTGAGCTGTGAATGTTTATCAGAATTCACACTGAGTGCGCTCGTTTACAAAATAATTTCAAGGTATACGTGAAAAGAAAAGGGTCATTGGTCGTTGATTTACGCGCAAGCGTGCGGTCTCGGGTACGATACCCGGGTCGTCGTCGTTACTGTGTTCTTCAGTTATTAAATTCTCAATAACGGCACAGATTCTGAAATGTCTTTGGTAGACAGCAATAAACTGGTTCTCAATTAAGCGACCTAAAATAATTGTTGGCGAAATAAAGTGTAATGTACCTTTGCCTAACATGATTTACAGTCGCCTGTGATATTCCATGGATACCTTAAGGTCTAAAATCCTATGAACACTCGAATTAGAATGAATACGAATGAACTAGATGGCGTTGTTTTATAAATTAGGGCTATCTCGGATATCGACGGTACACTTCTAGTCAAATGTAATTCTTACCTATTTACTTATTTTTTTATTTCTAAATTAGTAATGTAATAACATTGAATAGAGATTCAAAGATTGTTTAAAGTAAATTTAACAAAATTGAGTTATTAAAAATCTACTTTTTTATTTTATAGTAGTGCACCGCCATCTTTTAAGATACAATTTAAACTACAATAGCAAAAAAAACGTGTTGTATCGATTTCTCTTAGATGGTATCAAATACCATTTTAGTATTGACATGGATATGCATTTTTGCAGCTCACTGTACAAGTTGTTGGTTGGTTGGTTGGTTGTCATTAATGGACCAACTATTTTTCCTTCGTATCGTATTAGACCGTTGTAACCGTATCAACATTTTCATACATTTCCAAATAAATTATTCGTCATAACATCCATGATAAACAAAGGTATGAATATTTAATTAAACGTCAACATTCCATAATTGCTGTAGCACTCATGTATGTTAAAATATTCAAAATATATATTTTTAGCATTTAACCAAATAAGTGATATTGCCAAATTAATATATTTTTTAAGAGTAGAGGCACATAGTACTTTTTATTTTATTTGTGAATTCAACAGCCAGCATAGTAATAATATAATAGTCAATTTTAGTGAAACAAATAATGTGTATCGCATGTCAATGTTAACATGACTACGTTTTTCAGAATTCCCGCGCTGTAAATAATATGATGTAATAAAACACAATGTAGGATACCAAAAAGCTTAAAAAGATATTGTATTGAGCTATGGATAAAGTGTATAAAAGGTTGTGCGATATAATATAAAAACTTATCGGTCTTAAGCGGTCAGTTTTTGGCAACAATATCTAAAGTGAATGTAAGAAGATTCTTTTGTTGAATAATTGTACGATGAGAACGCGTAACCAGGATAAAAAAGTTCTAAGAATATTCTGTGTTAATTATTCAGGAAAAGGACTCTACCAAGTTTCACCCAAATCCGTTCAGCGCTTTATACGTGACTGAGTAACATAACAAACATCTAAATATTTTCACAAACGTGCACATAAATTTTATTAAAATTATTAATAGATTTATATTTGTTGATCGAGTATCAAATCTTCGCAGAATCAAGTTATCTGCAAAAATAATTTGCGTGGTTGGTGAGCTAGTTTCTAGTTCTCCTCAGTTTAAATATTAATGTCTCAATTGTTATCTCAAATGCACAAATTGAAATGAGCCGCAAATTAGCTACCGACGGCTAATCAACAACGTGTCAAAATCAAGTTCTTGTCAAATAATTTGATTGCCTGTAGCTAATTTATTCGGTGGAATAAATTTGAGGTTGGTGAACCTCAGGAGTTAAATACGCTTGACCATCTGTTCATAAATTTCAAGACGGCCACAGCTGTCGAGGCGGACGGACGCATCGCGCGACTGACCGCTAACGTACGGGCGCCGTAACTACTACGACCCAGTAGTTCGTTATTTTTTATAACAAATTTTAACTGTGTCGACCGCGTAGGTTACCTTCGTGAGGGGATTGCCGTCACCTGAAAGCCGACGTGGTGGTGCCCTCGTCGAGTGGAAAGAGTCGGTCTGGCACCAGCGCCAAGCCCCGACTCTGACTGCTCGAGGACTGGCATCAGCCACCACGCCTAGGCGCCACGTGACGGCCTACATCTCAGGATGACGCCTACGCCGTCGCCACCACCACCACCACCACCGCCCACGGAATCGGGGGTCCATCCGGATCTGCAGTTCCAGCGAGGGAGACACGAGGGGGATGCCCGGGTGTTCCAGACCCTTCGCAAGGAGGGTGGCCTAACGCAGGGACTGCAGCGCTGGGTTGAGGCCTACTTCCGGGTGATGGACGTCCTCCTGGGAGAAAAGAAAAGGGAGGACGTCTCACACGAGGACCTAGCCAAGCTCCACGCGGTACAGGCCATGTGGACGGATCTCTTCACGGGAGAGCCGCCACAGACACCTGCTAGCACCGCCATTACCACCACCACTACTACTACCGAACCTTCCCCCAGCATTGCCATCCCCAAGAAAAGGGCGCGCGAGCGCGAGGAAGAGGGAGGGAACAGCCCACCGGGCAAGCGAGCGGGCGGCCTAGCAACGCCGGAACGCCCCACCAGCCCGGCAGTCTACCTGGAAAGGGGGATGGACGTACAGGAAGATTTCCCATCCTCCTGCGAGCCCCTCCGACCACCATCACCCACACTGGCGGCGTCGACCTCGGAGTCAGTGCTGACACAAGGGATGCCACCCCCTGCCGCTCCATCGAGACCAAGAACGGCAGCCGCCGTGTTGGCGGCAGCCCCAACGCCGGCGCCGAGGCTGAGGCCGACTCCAGCAACCACCACTAGCACCGCCAAGATGCTTCTTCTTCGGCTGCTGCCGGTCTTCGTTGTGGATCGTCTAGAGAACTGGACGGCCCACTTCAAAGAGCGGGCTGTTAAAATTGGCCACGCCCCTAACGGAAGGCCCTACGGCAAGGGCTTCCGTTTTATGCCCAAGAATGACCAGGAGTTCCGGGTCATCCAAGCATATCTAGACGACCTCGGGCAGGAGAAGGCGCCATACTACGCCATCGCACCGCCTAGCCAACGGCCACTGAAAGTGGCCATTAGTGGCCTTCCCGCCGACACCCCCGCAGAGGAGATCACCAAGGACTTGACCGACAAGGGAGTGCCGGTCAAGTACGCCAAGCACATCCGGGCCCGAACGGGCAGACCGGGGTGCATCTTCTTTGCGGAGGTGGAGAAGACACCAGCCGCCGCACAGGCCGCGTACGCGGTGAACGAGGTGCTACTAATGCCCGGAGTGGTCGTCGAGGCCTGGAGGGGAAAGAAAGGCCCATCGCAATGCCACCGTTGCCAAGGGTTCCGCCACAGCTCCCAGAACTGCCACAGGCCATTGGCCTGCGTGCGATGCGGTGGCGGACACCACGCACACGAGTGCCCTCGACCGAGGGAACAACTCCCGTCCTGCGCCAACTGCAAGGGACAGCACACAGCCAGTAGCCCCGCGTGCCCCGTGTACAAGCGGGAGGCGCGCAGCTGCGGGACGGGATTACCTCCCAAGACCAGCCCCTCACAGCTGGTTGCCCACCCCAACCAGGTGACCGAATCCGCGACGGCCACGCTAATGGCGAAAGCCAACATCCCGGCGGACAAAGGCGCAACCACCATGAAACTTTTGAAAAAGAGGAGGAGGAAGAAGCAGCCTGGACCGAGCCTCCCTCCGGCGACCAAAACAGCGGAAACTGCAGCCGCCACCACCGCTGCTGTCGGCAATGACGCGGAACGTAGTCAACTCGTCGCCTTACTCTCGCTGTTCGCACAGCGGGTGAGGGCAGGCGACATTGACATAACTGGAATGCTGCAGTCCCTCCCTTCCGATGGCTAAGCCGCTGAGGGTGGTTCATTGGAACGCGCAGTCCCTGACAGGAAAGATTGGCCTCGTACGTCTCTTCCTCAAGGAACAGCAAGTCAACGTCATGCTGATAAGCGAGACCCATCTCCACACTTCCGTTCCCCTCAAGATCTCGGGGTACTTCGTATACCGGCAAGATGAGGTCTCGCCGGCAGGCGTGGTCTACCGAGGACTTACTGTCCTGGTGAAGAGGACAGTGGTGCATCAACTTGTCGAGCCGAAGGGACTCAACACCGTTTACGCCCTCGGTGTTGACGTCCAAGTCGGCGGACGGGAGATGCGCCTCTACGTGGCCTATCGCCCTCCAGGATCTGCGGCTCCCACGAAATTCAGGGTGGACGAGATTCGTGGGCTGCTCCATCCTACTACACCCACCATCATCGCGGGAGACCTGAATGCCAGACACCGAGCATGGAACTGCGCTAGTAACGACCGCGCGGGGGAGCTTCTCTTCCAAGACGCCAGCACGTACCAGTATGAGATAGCCGGCCCCCGAGAGCCCACCAGGCTAGACCCCTCGGGGCGCCATGGTGACAACGTGCTGGATATCACCATATACAGGGGACTGAGGATATACAGGGATATACAGGGGACCCCCTACGCAAGAGGTCCTGCCAGACCTACTATCTGACCACCGACCGGTGCTGCTGGTGTTCAGGGATCCCGCGGCGATGGTCAACCCTCCTAAGCCGAAGACCACCACCAACTGGAACGATTACGTCTCCAAGTTGGAGAAGTTCCACAGACCAGCCGTCATTTTCACCCCGGAGGAAGTCGACGCAGCCGCTGAGGATCTCTCCAGGTCCATCCAGGCCGCGCTTCGGTCCACCTCAAGCACTAAACCATACTCGGAGCGGAGGGACCCCCTACCCGCACCGCTCCAGAGACTGCTTGAGGAGAAGCGCGAGGCCATGAGGACCTAGAAGAGAACCCGCCACCCTCGGGATAAGACCGCCTACAACCGTCTTACCAACGAGCTCAAGGCCGCCCTGTGGGAACACAGGGGAGACGCGTGGGAGAACCACCTAATTCATCTAGAAGATGACCAAGCTTCACTGACACGCCTCTGCAGGCAGATCTCAGTGGAGCCCAACCCCACGCGCCCCCTGTTCGGGCAGGACGGCCTCCTGCGCTACAAGGCTGCGGACAGGGCAGAGATCATCGTGTGCAGCCTCGAACAGCAGTTCAATCCACACGAGGTCCAAGACGAGGAACATTCACGAGAGGTAGAGGACTCAGTCCGGACCTACCCCTCGGCTCCCCTCATCCCATCGGAAGATGAGCTGCTGGTGACCCCGCAAGAGGTTGCCGCGGTGATCCGACGCACCAACCCGCGGAAGGCGCCTGGTGAGGACGGCATCCCGAACTCGGCACTGCGTCGACTTCTCCGGAAGGCAATGATAGCCACGACCCAGCTCTTCAACGGCATCCTGAGGACCGGCCACTTCCCGACCATCTGGAAGAGGGGCCGGGTTATTGTACTCCCTAAACCCGGCAAGGACCTCAGGAAGCCGGAGAGCTACCGGCCGATAACTCTCCTCTCGACGATGTCCAAGGTATT
The DNA here is from genome assembly GCA_963564715.1 of Catocala sponsa. NCBI lineage: Eukaryota > Metazoa > Arthropoda > Insecta > Lepidoptera > Erebidae > Catocala > Catocala sponsa. The sequence goes on from OY751337.1 coordinate 9,199,111, forward strand.
CGAGCGGCTGCCGCTGACGAAGATCAACCCCCACCTGAAACCGAGGCCTGAACAGTTTGGGTTTAGAGCCCATCACTCCACCACGCTGCAGCTGACTCGAGTACTGGGCGAGATGGCCACGTGGATGAACAAGTGCGGGTATACGGTGACCGTGATGCTCGACATGGAGAAGGCGTTCGACAGGATGTGGCATGACGGCCTCATCCACAAACTGTCGACGTCATCACTTCCGCGACGACTCGTCACGGTCATCGACTCCTTCCTTCGTGGAAGAACATTCCACGTGGCCGTCGAGGACGCCACGTCAGAGGAGAAGTCCATCTAGGCCGGGGTCCCACAGGGGAGCTGCCTCTCCCCCACCCTGTACTCCCACTACACCGATGACATCCCGGTGGTGGGCGATGTCAAATTGGCGCTATTCGCCGATGATGCCGCATACCTGTCCAGTTTTAGGAACGCCAGACACGCTGCACTGAAGATGAGCCGGGCACTTGAAGCGCTCCCGGGCTGGCTGAAGAAGTGGAGGCTCAAGTGCAACGTGTCTAAAACTCAGGCGATGGTGACTGGACGGGTAGTCCAACCACCGCCGCTACAGCTGATGGGGAAGGAAATCCCCTGGTCACCAATGGTCAGGTACCTGGGCGTCACCATCGACAGAAACCAGACGGTGGTGCAACATGTACGGTCGACCGTCGCGAAGGCCAAGGTAGCGCGGCCGAAACTTCGTCCCCTGCTGTCCTCAAGATTGCCGCTGCGAGCGAAGCTCGCCATCTATAAAACTTATATCAGGTCGCGCTTCACATATGCGGGGCCGGCCTAGTACAACCTGACAGCAGGGCAGACGCGGCAACGTCTGCAGTCCGCCGAAAATACCTGCCTTCGCTGGGCGGTCGACGCGCCCAGGTATCTCCGTAACGCCACCATCTTCCGGGACCTCAAGTGGCAACCAATAGAGGGTTTTGTGGGCGGGTTGGCCGGGCGGATGTTCGAGCGGGCGGATTGCTCAGCTCACACCCATCTGACCAACATCGCCCCCCTCCCCCATCCGGAAACCATAACATGGACTAGGAGTAGACAGAAACGCCCCGCTCGGGAATTGATTCCGGTTCCCTCGAGCGGGGCGTTGTCACCACTACTCCACGTAGACGGCGAACCACCGTCCTCTCGCAGGCGGCTTGCTGGGCCTCTCCCAACGGAGACTCACCCGGCTGGCCAGCCTCGAGGGCGGAACACCACAACGACCGACCCATAGTAATGGGCCGCGGCGAGGACCGCCTTAAGGAGTCGTACTCCCAAAGGCTCCCCCACCCCTCACCCCAGGGAGGTGAGAAGAACACCACGATCGATCATAAATTTCTACGTAGTATAATAAATAAGTACCTATCATTATTAGTTTGACAGTATATGGTCTATTCTCGTACTGTTAAGTCAACAAATACCTGTTATAACGTTAAACACTTTACTATCAATAAAATATTACTATGATTTAATATAACTTTAAAAATTCAAAGTGATAAGCAGTGTATTTTTATAACCTACTAGCTGTTACCTGCGACTTCGTCCGCGTAGATTTTAAGTAAAAAGTGTTTATCTCCACGGAACCTTATTTTTTTTCTAAAATGAATGTAGCCTAAGTTACTCCTTATAACATCAGCTATCTGCCAGTGAAAGTCCCGTCAAAATCTGTTCAGCCGTTTTGGAGATTACCCGGAACAAACAGACAGACAGACGGACAGACAGACAAAAATTTTAAAAATAGATTATTTCGTATTGCTATATACTTTCATATGCATTATATAAAAAGCTGTTATTTTCACATTACAAACAGATACTTCAATTTTATTTATTTGTATAGATGTATAGATTCGTAGTTTTAATTTACATCTGCGAGACTTAATTAATTAAATCAGAAAAAGGTACAAATAGAATCACTTGGACTGATAGTTAATTGTCGCTTTTGCCCACGACCGACTAATACCTGTTTTCAAGTTGGGCAAAATTAGCAAATGGAAAGCCGTAGTCTCTGCCTTCCCCTCTGGGAAACAGGCGTGAATCTATGTATGTATGTACAAAGTCTCACGCCTATAACTCTGGAAGAGTAAAGAAAAGTGTATTAAAGCTACAATTCGCCAGTTGTGGTTTAAGGCCACGTAATCCCTATTATGTAAAAAAAAACAAATGCATGGTGACTCTATCGCTATAGTACGCTTTGTTTTTTTATGGACGGTTCCCGCACCAACAATAACTCCTGTATCGCGAGGAATTCACAAACATTGAAACAATGAACGCAAAGATCACACGGACTCGGAACAACTACATACATATCCATATGTGGATGACACAATTTTTGAAGTGAAATCTTCTTTAGGCGCGTTGAGCACTTCTTGGGTGGACAAAAATCATAGAACTCGCGTCATCGTCAAGCTTCGTCATCGTCACGCTTCCACGCTTTCCATTTGTGAATTATTTTAGAATATTAAGAATATCTCAGAAATGGTGCATCCTACGCAAAAAATAACGAAATTTTGACTCCCTTAATAACTCCTAAGGGAGTATCAGGCATCCGAACCGACCCTTTTTTTTTTGTTTATAAAGAAGTATTAATGATCAAGGATTAAAGTTTTCACTTCTATCGGCAGTCCCCAAAGACTGTCCCAATTATTTGTGCCGTGTAGGGAATGACCTACAGCACCCGGGGCAGTGCCAATGCCAATGCGACCATTTAAACCACTACGCCGCCAGTGCAGTCAAATTATGCTATTTATCGAGTGAAGTTCCAGAGTTCCAACTGACCAACTGAGTATTTCTAAAAGCGATGATCTGATGAAATGTGAAAATATACTTTTGCGTACTCCCTTACGAATTCATAAGAGTCTATGCATGCATGGATAAACTAAGCACTATGCTGCTGAGATGACAGGAAGAGAAGAGTAGCCACGTAACAGATTAAAATTGTCATACTTGTGAAGTTTATGTTGGCACTTGGCAATTAACACGCCTCTAAGGGCCCGAGTCTTTGAATAACTTTGATTAGATCTTTCTTGTAAGAAAATTCTAAAAACTGTGGTTGCTTTATATAAATTAAGATGGCCTCTAGGTTATGCGAGCGTAATATTTGCTATTTAAGGAACTACTGATTTCTGTGTTTTATATTAGCTATCAATTTTAATTAAAAGCAAGCAACATTTTTATTTGGCTCACAATACAAGTTACAATATAAATTATTTCAAGTTTGAAAGCATTTTTAGTCAATTACGCGTTTTTGGCATGGCTTTAAAAATAAATAAGAACATGCTTACATATCAATGTAATACTTACATTACAAAACATTAGTATTGTGCTATTAAGTACATACATCATCTCTCGGGAAAACGTCGTTGAGAGCCGAAACAAACTTGTGTCTGAAATTGAAACCGCTCTTAAGAAAGTCTCGGATTGGGGCAGGCTTAATTTAGTCCAATTTAACCCCACAAAGACACAAGTTTGCGCGTTCACTGCAAAAAAGCTGCCGTTGGTCGTATCTCCTCGTTTTGAGAACATCCCCATAACTGCCTCAACCGATATTGGAATTCTTGGTGTCGATATATCGAGCGAAGTCCAGTTCCGCGGCTATTTAGAGGGTAAGGCTAAATTAGCTTCAAAAAAGCTTGGCGTGCTCAACAGATCGAGACAGTATTTCACACCGGCCCACCGCCTACTACTTTATAAGGCGCAGGTTCGGCCTCACATGGAGTACTGTTCTCATCTTTGGGCAGGGGCACCCCAGTACCAGCTTCTCCCTCTAGACCGCATTCAACGGAGAGCGACTCGAATCGTCGACTGCCAGGATATTTCAAATCGGCTAGACCCCTTGGCGCTGCGTAGGGATGTGGCCTCGCTATGCATCTTCTATCGCTTATACTATGGGGAGTGTTCCGAGGAATTGTTCGGAATGATCCCTGCCGCCTCTTTTCGCCATCGTCCTACGCGACAGCATTTTCTCTCCCATCATTTAGATGGTTGGCAGTCCACAACTGTGCGTTTCTCCAGGAATTTTCTGCCTCGCACAACAAAACTGTGGAATGAGCTATCGCCTGCGGTATTTCCGGACCAATACGATCTTCAACACTTCAAGAAAAGAGCGTACTCCTTTTTAAAAGGCCGGCAACGCACTTGTAACTCCTCTGGTGTTGCGGGTGTCCATGGATGGCGGTAATTGCTTACCATCAGGCGATCCGTCTATTCGTTTGCCCCCTAATCCATAAAAAAAAAAAAAAATACATATTTTGTAAATCATACTTTTTTGTGCGAATATGTACACAAACAATTGGTTGTCTGTAAAGTCGGTTTACGGACGATAGTTTAACGTGACAACGTCATAACAAAATTTCTTTCCCGTAACGTTACAATGAGCATAACGGGACAATGAGCGTAACGGGACAATGAGCATAACGAGACAATGAGTCATACTTTTTCGTGCGTGCAGCCGGCGTTCATCAATTTATTAGACGTTGTCACGTCAAAAAGTATCATTTTATTTCATAAATAACTCAAACTATACATTGTATTGTATCCTGTGAGTAAGGTTAGAATATAGTTAATAAAACGTCACAAAATTTAAAATTTATAATATTCGTAGTAGGTATTATTAAAATGTAGGAATAGCTAGTGCCACGCCAAAAAAACTGAATATTCGTAGACTAAGTTCACGTTTTGACGAAAAAAGCGAACGTTAAATATTTTTATTTCTTCCACATGCACCTAGGGCTAATCATATATGTATTTATTTAGAAATTATAAATAAAAAATAACACACTCTTACGCCGTTTTTCTCGAAGAAAGTACTTCGTTGGACGAGCAGGCTCATTCGTACCGCACATTACCTGTGTCGTAGCGTTGTTTACAAGCGCACAAATCTTGGAATCCATTTATAACCGGCTCCGGTACAGCTATCTCGGGGTCTCAGAAATATTTATTCCGTTTAGGGATCGCAGCCGTTAAATACTGTAAAAGTATTGGTAGAAGTGAGAAAATACAATAATTTATAACCTAACGTGCAAACAAGTACAGTCAAATTTGGACCCCTTTTTTATGTAACAAAATACTTTTAAGATTACTTCCTCAAACTTCTGCTCCATCTGAGAGAATTGCAATGCAGTTCTACTGTGTTTTAACACATTACTATTTTCTTATTTAATGGTTGAATACGATTATTCAACCATTAAATAAGATAATTTAATAATTTACTTTATTCTGCTATCTCTGAAAACTTTTAATTGGCCTTCTTTTTTCGTATCAAATCTGTCTATGATACTAATTTAGCTGTAAGTTTTCCTAAAATTGTAAAATAAAATAAATAAATAAAATAATAGTATTAGCTTGTATTTATATTATCTCATTTAATGGTTGAAAAAAAATAATCAACCATTAAATAAGAAACTAGTAATGTGTTAAAACACTATAGAACTGCATTGCAATTCTCTCAAATGGAGCAGAAGTTTAAGGAAGTAACAAAAACTATAAAAGATTGCAACCAAAAAAGCTTTTGCTGTGGTAAGGATTTTAGTAACATTTTAAACTTCGCAATGTGTTGTAAGCAATCTTGAGCTACATGGGGGCTACTATTGACCATTAGGTGGGCCGTATGTTTGTTTCCCACCTTATTAGAATAAATAACAATAAACGACTTTTAAAAAAACTTGTCTATTTTGAAGTTCAGAAGTAAATCCTTAGAGTCTAAACCATTAATTTCCAAAGTGGTCCAGATGGACCGCCAGGGGTCCACGGGAGACTCGACGGGGGTCTACGTTGGCGTGACAAAAAAGGGGGTGCATAATTCGTAAGCGGGTGTCCACGAAAATTTATTTGCTTTCGATAGTGAAGAATTACTAAAATGTTGGCTTGACTTCACCGACTGTTCGACAAGCTCAGCGACTGATACTTGTAAAATCTTGCATAACTTACTAAAAAAAAAGGTCAGCTCGTAGAGATTTGATCAATTTTTTTACTTGCATGGAATTGTTTAGCTGCAGGGGGTCCACCGGAACCAGCTAAATTTTGAAAGTAGTCTATGAGAAAAAAGTCTGGGAACCTCTGCTCTAAACTATCAGTAATTAGCAAAACTAATCTTAATTTTTTTTTGTAGGTATTCTGTATATAATAATATACAGCGTATAACAGAAAGGTGTTGTCATATTTTAGGACTGTAAAATATATCTGAAAAATAACCTTTATGGTCTATCCCCGGAAATTTGCGTCTGGTCATTTTATGGTTTATACAGGCCACTGAGTCAGCTGTTAGTGTTATTTACCTATTGACTAGGATGTGCTGACATTGATAAGTTGATAGAAAGAAAACGCTATATCTTAGTAAAATAATATTATTATGTAGATACGCATCTATTTGTCGCAGTTTTTCATTATACTATTATATAACGCTTAAGTATGACCACACATTTCTGTTACACGCGATATACATTCATATTTATATATATTTATTTTTAATTATTAAACACTTAGCTATAATTCAATATAGAATGTTTGTAAACCATTTTAATTCGCTTTACACGGCACATAGTGATTGAAACTTTGGCATTACTTATGACATGTATAGTCAGCTACACAAGTAGGTAGCTTAACATTAAAATAGTTTCTAACAACAGTTTATGAATTCAAACTTTCTAATTATTATAACATACTAAGTAATTAACCTCAATTTCCTATCCTTTAACTATTACTGATGTAAAAACATGATAACGATAGTTACTTTAAATTTTATAAGAATTCAATATCTAACAAATGTTCAGCGACTTATGTAGTTGACAGTACATCATCTACCTATGTTACAAAAATAAACTTATTTGAATATGAAATTGTAAAAACAATTAGAGTGACGAATAATGTTGGCCATTACAATATATCTTTGTAAATACTACTATAATATAATTATATAAAACAAAATATATTCCTTTTGCAATAAAAACAGTTTCATCTAATATACTCGAAAAGTACTCAATCACTGCCCACACCTGTCTAGCCTATGATTCCTGCTCTTGTGAACACCTGGAATGTACGTCTCATGTCAAGTATCTTGGTGTTATACTAGACTGCGCTCTGACCTTCAATTATCACCTATATCTCCTTGCATCCAGAACTCGTAAATTAATATCCATCTTTAAAAGATTGCGTCACATAGCCGATACAAAAGTAATTAAAATGTTATATACTTCTCTTTGTCAACCCATATTGTCATACTGCATCTCAGTATGGGGTGGTGCCTGTAAAACTAAACTGATAAAAGTAGAAAGAGCACAAAGGGCGGTCCTTAAGGTAAGCCATTCTTTGCCTTTCCTATACCCTACTAAGGATCTGTACCAACTATCTGATGTCCTGACGGTACGTCAATTGTTTATCCTAAATATTATATTATGACAACATTCCCTTCTCCCTTATGACCCTTTGCGCCCTAAAAAACGGCTGCAACACAAAGTTGGCTCATTGCTAGGTAGCCATTGGTCAACTGCTTTTTCTGGTAGATTTTTTGGATTCCTGGATAGATTCCTATATAATAAGGTGAATGAGAAATTACACATCTATTCACTACCCAAACACCTTTGTAAAAAGAACACAACTTTTTGGCTAAAATCCCTTAGCTACGAGGAAACAGAAAGTTTATTACTTGTTCCTACCTAAAAATCCTAACTACACTGCTAACAGAGTTATTAGCTTACGAGCTGTCTTTGATCCCAAGATAACTATAGTGCATTGTCGTAGGGTTAGCACACACAGCACATACACACACGCACTCTCATCCACACACGCACTCTCATCCACACACACAAACGCATTCACATACACACAGACACACACATGTACACATACTCACGCAAACACACATCCACACTAACATTCATACACACACGCTCACACACACACAAGCATACATACTCATCGCATTCTAACATAATTAGAATTATGTCTTTTTATTTAGTCTCTCTATATACATCTCGCACCTCTGAATACAAATCAACGTGGTTGCACTTACTCGAGCTCCGGCTTATCTAGAGTTAGGAGAGGCTGGTAATCTGTCATACAGGTCCTCCTAGTGCAGATACCAGTCTCTCACACAGACTCACCAAAACGATCATGTAAAACATAGTTTATGAACTGATTTTTATTGTTTGTAACCATTCTGTGTGAGAGAGAAATAAATAAATTATTATTATTATTCTCTTTATTTACACATTTTTCAATAGTAATTACATTTTTAAATATATAAAAAAAAAAAAACACATTTAAAAATATAAAAACTATGAAGACCCACCGGCATCGGGAACTAGGTCCAAGCTACCGGTGGTTAGGGCTCCAGCGAGAGGAACCTCCTCACAATGCGTGCCGTGTCAAGCAATACGGCCTTCTGCATCAGAGACTTAATCCAGCCGTCTAACGCGAGCCTCTTCAGATTGTGATCGAGACTCTTGGCAATCAGTCCATGGACTGATACGACTATCGGTACAATGATCGCCGAATCCACATCCCACATGTCGACAATCTCGTGCGCCAGATCCAGATATTTAACTTGTTTATCCTTTTCAGCTTTCACGAGATTCCCGTCATGAGGAATGGTGATATCGACGATCATTGCACGGCGCTCTAATCGGTCCACCACCACAATGTCAGGTCTATTGGCTACAACAGTCCTGTCAGTAATGATGGACCGATCCCAGTACAACATTGCATGACCATTTTCAAGAACGGGGTCGGGCACATACCTGTAATACGGTACTTCTAAGTCCACGAGATCGTATTTTAAAGCAAGTTGCTAATGTATAATCCTGGCCACTTGGTTGTATCTATGCAAGTACTCGCCATTAGCAAGACGAGAGCATCCAGAGATAATATGTCTGAGGGATTCTCCGGGCTGGTGACACGCCCGACATATGTCAACCGTACCATCCTTTAGGATATATCTCCGGTAGTTATTCGTCATCACTACTTCGTCCATAATTGCACAGACAAAACCTTCGGTTTCTCCAAACAGGTCACCGAATCGTAACCAGGACACGGACGATATTAAATCTACGTCGGGTCCATATAGAGCCCGATAAAACCGTCCGTGTAGCTCCTTGCTCTTCCATACAACCTTGCGATCCTCAGTTGTAAGCACCACCGGTTTGCGCCAGTTCTCTTTAGCCAGAGCGAGCGGGGTAAGGCCAGTATCCAGTGCCACCACATCACGATGAACATCCACGTTATTGTGGAGAAAATATTCTCGGAGATTGCACACCTCACGGTTATGGAAGGTCTTGGCACATAAAAAGCCACGACCCCCACATTTCCGCGGGATGTACAACCTCATTACAGAAGAACGTGGATGGTGCATTCTGTGAGAGGATAGCAGTGACCGGACTTTTCTGTCCAGGGCATCCAGTTCTGATTGAGTCCATCTGAGTATGCCGAAGGAGTAAGCAAGGACTGGCATGACCCAACCGTTACAGGCTCGCACCTTATTGCCGCCTGTTAAAAGACTTCTCAGTACTTTCTTCAGGCGGCCAAAGAAACGCTCCTGCAACGCTTGTTTCATTCCAGCCTCGAAGATATTTAATGCCTGCGACATACCCAGATATTTGTAGGTTTCGGTTCCAGACAGAGATCTAAGTTGTATGGAATCTGAGAGTTGCACCCCAACAGATTCCATAATCTTGCCTCGCTTCACATGCATAACTGCACATTTATCCACACCAAATTACATCTTGATAGAGTTACTAAAGGTTTCGGTTACCTTAAGTAACGCTGCCAGTTGCAAATTGCTGGGGGCAAACAATTTTAAGTCATCCATGTAAAGGAGGTGGGATATAACCTGACCATCTTTGCGTAACCGATAGCCCAGCTCTGAACTCTCTAAAAGACTGCTTAAAGGGTTCAGAGCCAGACAGAACCACAGCGGACTCAGACTATCACCCTGGAATATACCTCGCTCGATCTTTATCGGTACACCATAGTCCTGAATTTCTCGACATCCTGGATAGCAAAGAACAGTCCGCCATTGCCTCATACATGTCTTCAAGAAGGTGCATAGGGTTGTATCAATCTTATACAACTCCAGCACCCTCATAAGCCACGTATGTGGCACGGAATCATAGGCCTTCTTATAATCTATCCAACATGTCGACAAATCCTTTCGATTACGGCGAACCTGTTGGCTAATAGTCATATCAATAATAAGGAGCTCTTTAGTACCACGGGCCCCATTCCTACATCCATTCTGAGAAACAGATATAATGGAATTATCACTAATATGCTTAGATAATTTTGTTCTCAAAATGGATGTAAGAAGTTTATAGACCGTTGGTAGACATGTAATTGGTCTATAGTTTTTGGGATCCAGGGTACTACCAGACTTATGAAGTAGGTGGGTGATGCCAGTTGTTAAAAAATGTGGTAGCGATCCTGATTCTAAGGATGATTGGAATTGAGATGCCAAATGAGCATGTGAGCTATGGAGCCATTTTAGCCAAAAATTGTGCAGTCCGTCCGGACCCGCTGATTTCCAATTTGGTAATGAACGGACTGCACTGGCTACGTCATCTGTTGTTATTATAATTGGCTCCATTATAGGTAATTGCTCACACACTCTTTCTACATCCCGTATCCAATCACCCTCTGTGTGGCAGACAGGTGTCGACCAGATGCTACGCCAAAAAGTGCTAGTGGCATCATCATCCGGCCGACATCCATTACCCACGTCAGAATCAGATCGCTCCCACTTTCTATACACCCACCTTTCATCCTTTTGGAATGTGCGGTTCTGGCGATATCGATCCACCCGTTTTTTATAACGCCGGATACGGTTTGCCCACGCATAAATCTTCTGTTTCAAGAAGTCAATGCGCTCTGTGACTCGAGACGTATAATCTTGCGTACTGATCCCAGTACCTGCAAACGCCCGAACCACAAAGCGCATTACTCTCGGGCGTGTATTGCCCGACCTGAAACATATGAGCTTTCCGATGAGTGCTCTAGCCTCAGCAATACGACGCTCAATCCTGCACTGCCAAGCTGGCACAACAGAGTTCAGTCGTGTAGCAGTTTCATTTGATGGTAATTTAACACCAGCTACACGACATACTGCTACGGCCGCACAGTACAGGATTGAATGTGTATCACCGAGATTCTCACTATTATCTAAATAACTAGACAATAGTGAATCCAGAGCACTCACCAGCGCTATATTCTTTTTATGCGTAGGCAAACGTGGCAAACGAGGCCTTACATTTCGTTCCATGGATCGATATTCCGTAATGGCACACTCCAAAGCGCTCCTTAATTGGCTGTTGTAGTGGGTATCTACATGGGCAGCCTCTCCATCTGCCACTCCATCAGCGGGATTACACTGTGGTTGTGGTGCAGTTGTTATTACCCGTGCCACAGTTTGCGACGAAGAAGCGATGGGAAGGCTACCCTGCACGTCAGAGCGCAACCTCTCAAGTACAGTGTCATCCAACAGATGGCATCGTTGGATTGCCCGCACTTGATCTGATAGTCGCTGTGCCGAAACGTTGACAGCTGGCTCAAGTACCTGAAACAAAGGCAGCATGCGATCACGATACGCAATAAGGTTTGTTCCCCCCTCTGCAGCCACAAAATATGCCCGCATGACGTTCTCATTCATTGAGTTTGTCCATTTCATGCGGCGCACATTACCACCAATAGCGGGGACCCCTCCCGAGGCCGGTTGGCCTCTGGGTCCCAAGCAAGTCGGTGGCCGGCCTCTTCCCCGCCGACGTATAGGTGTTGGCGACGACGGCGGAGAGAAGTACTCGTCGCTGCTCGACGCCTCTGCAGTGTCCGGTGGCGCTGATGCGTGTCCTGGTGACTGCGAGGCGGAGCTATGCGACGAGTCCGGAGATGGAAGGCGTGCTGTAAGTGCTTTGGCCTTAGCCCTGGTCAACATCTTAATTTATTTGCACATGTCATAGTTGAAATAAACTGTTTTGGAATTTTCTCTTGTGACGTACCACACTTGTCACACATGTCATTTTGTAAAAATTATATTAAATACCAGATTCCCCAAAGAGTTCCATCAAATACACATTCCCACTGCGACCCCAGACGCTTTATACTTATTTACACAAACCCCCGCTCCGAAATGTTGAAAATATATTTAAAAAATTCATAAAATAAAAGACCCGATGCTGCTTGTCAGGTTTATTATTATTATTATAGAAATAATAAATTATTTTCGTCGCTAACCTACTCATAGACCATGATTTTCTTTGACCACCTTGATAATGAAAAGAAAAAGCTTATTACATTTATCTTTGTCACATTTATATTGAACTAGATATTGCCCTCGGTTTTAATCGCGACAATATAGATTTTGTCAATCAATTTCTAACCCCCAGGTATCGATTTTTTTTCTAGATGAAACGAACTTTCTAAACGATCAAACTTCTGACAACGTGTAAGCGAAAATTTACGATTATCGGTTGACTAGTTGAGGCGTGAAAACGTAACAAACAAACAAACTAACATTCGCATTTATAATATTAGTTAGTTTACACGCTCAATCAGAAATACCTACACAGAAACAACACAAAAAGAAAAAGTCGCTAAAGCATCAAGCGCCATTGTCACGTGGGCACTTGATTAACGATGGCTATAGGTTCAGGCCTTTAATCAAAGGACTAATTAAACTAGACAGCTACACTGACCTTTTGACCGTACCCACATATATAATGGGTCAAGTTCTGCAGTTGAGCTACAAAATGTATGGACGAAACGACCGACCGGGAAAATTATAATGATCTTGAATAACGTCACATTTTTATTTCATAAGCTGTCTTGTTGGTCCTGTTACAGAAGTTTGCGCTTGCAGCTGACGATTTTCAGGTCCAGGTTTAAAGTGCTAAGGTGGGACAAAGTATTATTGAGATTTGATTATCTAAAAAGTATGAAGCTAGAGAAACATGATTCTTTTATACCACTTTCTCCGGCTAAATAATTAAAATAATTACGCCTGCACTGATGACGACAACTGACACAAGTTGTCGTTAAGACCTTACAATACAGGTATAGCGTAGCTGATGAAACGAGAGTATGTTAAATAACTACATTTAGTTTTCTTTTGTTTGACGAGCACTCTTAGTAGGAATAGTATCGCAGGGACTTTACAAGCATTGACAAAACGAACATAAAATCACCCATATTCAGAACAACTATTAGTAAATTATACAAATTGTATTCCGTTAAGGAAATCAAACCCGGTGAACTTTTTTTTTATGGTATATAGGAGGTCAACGAGTAGACGGATCACCTGATGGTAAGCGACTACCGCCGCCCATGGACACCTGCACTACCAGAGGAACCACAAGTGCATTGCCAGCCTTTTCAATGTCCCCCCTCCCAGGAGGGGGGAAGGTTGGGCCTCCGGTACCCTCACTCACTCGACGAAACACAACGCAAGCGTTATTTCACGTCGGTTTTCTGTGAGGCCGTGGTTTCACTCCGGTCGAGCCGGCCCATTCGTGCCGAAGGCTCTTCCACGGTGGATATCCCACTTGCAATGGTGTTCCAAACATTTAAAGTCCTATGCACTCCATGCAGTCAACTTTGTGTTTTCCTTCGAGGTTAAACCTATTAATAATTATAAAAATACTTTAAACTTTTGCCCGTGGGTTCGCTCGCATTAATATAGATCTATTTAATCTATTTTTAGGAAGGACAACTCCCGCACTACGAATCAATCCTGTGCCGCGAGGGGCTTTTACAAACATTTAAACAATGAACAAAGTTTTGTCCCGTGTGGGATTCGAACCCACAACACTCGGCGCAGTGGCACTGGCGATTTGACCACTTAATCCGTTACACCATCAACGCAGGCGAAAAAAAAAATCAATAAAAGATTTTGTAAATGAATTTATATCCCTCAGTCTACTTTTTTTCTGGATGAATTCCCAACGTCCTTTTCTGTACCCCTGATAACGTGTATACAAAATTTCATAATGGTCGACGTTAAAACGTAACAAAAAATAAACTCACATTGGCATATATACTATTAAGGTGGATATAATATATCTAAGTTATATATTTTTATAATCCCAAAAAACACAAATTATTGTCACAAAATCCTTTTTAATAATAGGGTGAAGATCTATACGTAGCTTAATAATGTTGTACTAAATTATTCTCACACATTGAGCGCTGTATGGCGACAAAATTTAATTATAATTACCCGTTTTAAGGATTAATGCGCTTCTCGGGTACTTACGTAAGCCATTACAGCAGTAAACCTGGGAAGTGTGTAATAAAGAGTGTTCTTTCATGTTAATCAAGTACGACACTTGATTAATATGAAAGAACACTCTTTCTGTGTTATATGCTGTGTGTTGTTTTACAAGAAATAGGTATGTAGGAACGTATCAACATAAAGCTTAAAGTTCTAAAGGCTTAAAATATGGTTAGTATAGTAAAGCAGTCGCGAGGTGAATGCGTAAACCAGTACGCCATCTTACCAATATCCTGAGAATTACAGGTACGTTTGTCGACGTATCTTATCTTATCTTATGTGGGGGCCACTCAATGCAGACCGCCGACACTTCGACCCAGTGGGATCTTTTGTGTCGACACTCTCCCAATAACGACTGCCATAGTTGTTCATGGCGGCCGGGACCAACGGCTTAACGTGTTCTCCGAGGCACAGAGCAGGCGATAATTGTCAATCAATACGCACATAATTTCGAAAAGTCATCTAACTTCCGAAAGTCAGATGTACGCGACGTGGGTTCGAAACCGAGACCCTCTGCATTGCAGTCTGTTGGTCTCCCCACTGAGTTATCGCTGCTCAACTTTGTCGACGTAAGACAAGATAAATGTGTGATTTATAGGTCTTTTATTTTATTTTTAGTTATTGTTAGTAACAATTCTTATTGCTACAATTGAAGTAATAAGAACCTGATCAAATTATTGTTTCGTGTGTTCTGTGGCATGATTCTGATTTTCTGTCCAGATCTTAGATTCGATTTTCGAAACAGAAATGTTATTGAGTTTTCTTGTTAGAAAATGTTCGGTAGCAGCGCTACTTCGGTAAACGTGACCCGTAGAGGCTTAGGTTTTACCATCTATTACGTCGAATCAACAACATAGATATATTTTACGATGTACAGGTATCAGTATAAATAAATAGCAGTATTCCTACTGTTTCGTTCGGTGAGTGAGAGTGCCGGAGTCCCAATCACCCTCTTTCCCCCTTCCCGTTCCTTCTCTTTCCCACTTCCTTTTATTCCTATAGAGTCGACAACGCCAAGTGATGCCTCTGGTGTTGCAGGCGTCTATAGGCTACGGTGACCACTTACCGTCAGGTGGGCCGTATGCTTGTTTGCCACCTTAGCATAAAACAAAATCTGCGCGCTATTACCTATATTGTAAACACCAAATAGCCATTGATTATACCAAACGTGATACACCTGTGACAAAGTGAATTATTTATTTTGTTTTTGAAATTAATAATTTGCGGATGACATAATGCATGACAAAATACTAAACAAGGTGTAGCGGTACTGAGTCTATGTAATGTGAGTAGCTACTTTGTTGCAAAACTTGTGTGTCGGTCGCCATTACATTGACTCTCGCTACAGTCGTCTTCCTCCTGTCTTAAAGTAAAGTCCTGTAAATCGTATATATTTCATATTATCCAATATAGTATTTAGTAAAAGTTATTCCGGAGTTTCTTTTATCTCTTACAAGAACACCCTAATGATTGGACAACAGTGACACTATATAAATACATACAACACATGAACACTTATAATAAAAGAGAGGAACAGAACTCTAAAGAAGGAATTATATATGGCAAATGTGAATGGGACAGCTGGGAGAGGAAAATCTCTGCAAAAGTTGTTTAGCCACAGCGGCGAAATCCTAGAGAAAGGTGGGGTTAAGAGTAACTTAAACCAACGAGCGAGCATGAAAAATATAATGAAAGTAAATGAAGCAAGAGAGGTATGCCAGGATAGTAGCAAAGAGTAACCCTTTGAATCTAACTACCCCTCCAGCCACCAGATATATTGTTTTTATATTACTGGTGTTATAATAATATTAGCTCTGGATAAAACTGTCCTACTGTTAAGCAAGGGCCTCTTCTCAGTATGGGAAGGGTTAGGCCAGAGTCCACCAGGCTGGCCCAGTGCGGGTTGGCATATTTCACATATCTTCGAAAACATTATGAAGAACTCTCATGATGTTTTCCTTCACCGTTAAAGATAGCGATAATCAACTAATACGAACATAACTCCGAGATCAGAGATGCGTGCCTTGGGATCTCGCGACCTCTGCGTGGCAGTCCAACGGTCTCCCACTATATTTAGTAAATAAGTATCGCATACTGGTAGCTAGAGACAATACATAGAGATACAATTTAAAAAATGTATTACAATGTATGTATATATAATTGGCGGCACATGAACCTAAAAGCCTCAAACGTATAATGCAAAAAAAACGAGAAGTGAATATTTTATGTTATTCCACTTTCTTCAGTTTTCTTTATAATATGCCCGTATTCTAATGGTTAACAACAAACCTCTTGGGACAGGAATTCTCCATCCGAATGTATTTGGAACATAATTTATGTGTGAACACACTCTTATTATCATGCCCGCATTCCAAACTTTTTCTTTCATATCGCGCTAGGGACAAAATGTTTGGCAAAGTTAATTTTTGGCGAACTATGTACTGGTGTATTAATATAAGAGAAAAACTTTTAGCCGTTCTGTGGCCCGCATTAGATTTTACTAAAAGATAACTTCAGTTTTGTATTATGAACAATGTGGTTGTTAATTAAAAAGGTAATAAGATTTTGACTAAACCACAGAATAGATGGACTCACGTCTGAATATACCTGTATTTTTTTAATACAAAAATTACTTATTATTGTCCAATAGTAATGAATTGTGACTAAAATAACTATCTTTTATCTGTTACTGTGGTAAAAGATGAAAAATTACCACTAATGTGAATGATAGAGCACTTCAAAATTTCGAGAATGTTTATTAACTTATGTAGTTGACTGTACCATTATCTTACAAAATAGCAATATAAGAATAGCAACACTGTTACCGCGTTTCACCTGGTGAGTAAAAATTACAGGAGGTTATAATATACCTCTCTATGCCTTTCCTTTGTTCCATCTTTAATCCCTTTCACCTAAACTCAGTAAGGTGCAAGTAATACGAAGTAATACTACTGTTAATGCAAGCGGAACGGGTATGATATAATATGCTTGTTAGCTGCCTTTATTAGCTATTTAAAATATAAGCGAAACAATATGTTAGGTTATCATAAAGATTTTATAAGTTTTATGATATTATATTTATATATAAAATAAATATAATAAATTAAATTTAAATCTTTATTAAATCGTCCTCCTGCCGGGCACAGGCCTCTTCTCAGTATGAGAAGGGTTAGGCCATAGTCCACTGCGCTGGCCCAGTGCGGGTTGGCAGACTTTACATTTATTCGAGATAATTACGGAGAACATTAATTAGTTACGCAGGTTTCCTCATAACATTTTTCTTCACGCAGTCTTGTTTGCCGAATTCGGTCAATTTCGATATTTGTATCGTATAAACAAAATTTGTAACAGTATTTTACTTTCTATATGTAATTGAGTAACCAGAAACCTTGCTATAAATAAAGATTGTTCATAACCTTTCTGCGTCCATAAAATATAAACACTAGGGCCGCCAAAATCAAGCAAACCTTTTTATTAGCGACACAGCCAAAGATATTGGCTGGAAAAGGTAAACAACAAAAAAAAAATATCCCCCGTCAGAATTTTATTTGGTTCATTAAACAAAGGTAGCCTCAGACGAAGTTCGAAATGAAATACAGCGGCCGGCGGTAACCGATTCTAATTTTCCACACGAATTAATTCCGGAGCAGCTTTCTAAGAATGTCAATGGAGACTGGGAATTTTTTTTAATCAAACTGTGATCTAGGTTTGGATAATAAGTTGATAATACCAGCTGTTCAATTCTACGCACTCCAGTGTTCGAAGTAGCAACGACGAATGGCTTAATTATACTAACCTTCATTGCTTTAAGCGTATAGGTATACATATGTAACTTTGACATTAGTGTAACTTTGACATTCATAAGTGTTACCTTGTAACCTAACTTGAATAAATTTATTTTTGATTTTGATTTGATTTTATGTATGTTAAAATTAAGATTATGTAGATTTAAAACGCTCAAAATTTCATTATTATATTATTAGTATGTACATCGAATATTGCATTTTTGGTATATTGAATACGTTATTTAGGCCCGTTGATATGAAAGAATTTGCATATTGCAATATTTATTGATAAAAATACAGCTCCCAATTATGTGTAATCTAAAAAAATATTTATATTGTCATAGTATAAAAAGTGCTTATGATACTATTCTACTACCGGTTCTAGGCAGTGGTCCGACCGCCGGCGAGAAAATGACTAACTATCGGTGATTTTCTCTCTCAAGAAACGCACAATTAATATACATTCCATGTAAACGAAAGAGATGCATATATTAAAAGTTGCTCTCTGACTGTTCACACTGCCGGCGCTGACTCGCTTTACTAGTTTTGTCGCTGAGCGACAAGAGCTTTCAAAAATAAACTCGCTCAGCGATACTCGTTCAGCGATGCTCGCTCGCTTGATCATTTCTTTTCATGATCATTTCTAAACAGTGCGGCTTTGAAAGTAGACGTATGGATATAAATAAATCATTGCAACTATCAATGTTGTCTAGTTCAGACGACGACGATGATGTATTTTACGATAGTGTTTGTGTAGTGGCAGCGGCAACTCTGGAAAAACAGAAGAAAATGAGAGGGAAAACAAGACGATTTTGGATGCAAAATTTGTGGTCGCGCGCGCAGTTTTGCTTAGGACTGAGCGACCGCGGGCGAGTGGCGCGAGTAATCGCTCGTCGCACTTGCAAACTCGCTTATAGGCCGGCGACAAAACTATCGAAACTACACACTCGCTTCCCGCTGAACGTCAACTCGTTTATAGTTTCTAGTTCTACTCGTTTCTCGTTCATCGTCGGCGGTCGGACCACTGCACTATGTATAACAAATTATTTAAATCGAGTATATAAAAAGTAATAATCTTACGACGCCAAAGCGGATAAAGACAATAACGTAGGTCAGGCGTGCAATATGCATCGGCAACGAGAGAGATTTACCGTAGCTTACGTGAATTACAGTATGTAAAATATTTAAACCAATCTTTTCTTCGGCTCATAAGATAGCCCGTAGATACTATACTCCTGAACGATATTATTATTTTTAAATGTATATTTCTTTAAATCTGGAACGGTATATTTTTGAAAACTAGAATATAACAGTTGAGCGTAAATTTAAAAGAGCCTACCTTCTATATTTTATTTATGTTAACCCATGCTTTTAGGCGTGATTTCCTTGTAACAAACATGGTCTTTTTATATATTTAACTAAAAATATCAAAAGAAAAAGATTAACACGTAGGTACCTAAGCAACGTTGCCGTTGTTCAACATGAAATAATAATTATGTTTCGTCCCGTCCCGAGACAATCAAATTAATTCAAGCTCTGCCTTTTAAATCTCTTATTAGTCACGTTAATTCAGTTTTAGGGGATATTTCTCTTTTCTGACATTTTGTTGTTAATTTTAAGGCCCCTTGAAAGGGCTTTTATTTAGCGTAACATTCTTCCGGGCTGAAGATTTTAATTTAGAGTCATAGCGGACACGTGTTATATAAATTACGGATTATTATATAGGTTTCTTTACACGATGAAAATAAGAATGGTGCACTTGGTTTTTATTTTACGCAAGAGATATCAAGTGCACGATAAACGCACACAGCAAACGTAGTAGATAAAAGTAAAGCTACGTACACACATAAGTGTTCGAAGGCAACGACTTTTAGAAAGGCTTATAATGTCGTAGATTGTATACGCTTATAAAATTCATACATATATGACTTAGCCTGTTTCTTGGAATGCAGGCAGAAGCTTATTACATTTCCACCTAGAACGACCGCTGTATCTCTTTCTGGATTCATTCATTCTCATCACATTATTTATGCACAGTCGTCGTTTAGAGTACTCGTAGTTTTGTTTTCTCCAGTTTACTTACATTCGTAAGTAAGCCGTTGCTTAAATTTATGAATATAACATTATTTTTTATAATTTCTGCAAAATATATTAATAAGAAACCCCTTTTCCTGGTTTTAACCACAAGATAGATATAATGACAGATCTAAACTATTTGGATAGCGCAAATATTCTCTGATGGTGGATCCGTCACCCGACTGAAAGTACTGATCCCTGACAGGATTTTGACGTAAAGTAGTAATACTTTTACTACGCTAAACCTTATGTGTAACAGTTTCGTTCTTTCAATGTTTGTCTTCCGCAACAAAGGGATTACGTTCATGTCTTCGTTAAAAAAAAACAAATACATCATCACCATATTTGCTTTATTATGTAGAATTGGTAACGTTTTACAGATCTCAAGTGACAGTTCTACGATAACCACTAACATAGTAACTAATTGAACTTATACAAGAATAGCGCTTACAGATATGTTTCTATCTTGTCACTTTTTTGCTTGCTTGTTTGGTTCAAGTTTCAGTCCAATATATAATTTGCGCTATTAGATCGTAAGTCGAGCCGTATGTTCACAATTATTCTATTATTTCTGTAATCGGTCAGCTGATACGGCTTGCCACATACATGCAAAAACAAAATCGTTCCGCATTTTTCTTTTCCTTTTTAAAAACAATAAAAGATTACTAGTATTTTTGCTAACCCCTCCAGCTAACCTCTCAGCACGTCAGTAGAGTAATGGGTGGGATTCGAACCCGGGACCTCTCGATCTCAAGTTCAAGATTTGATTCTCTCTTATACTTTTAACTGGCATGTTTTTAAAATTAGTTTCTACAACATAATAACATAATAATGAATAATTAGGTTATATTACTCCTTCAGACATACGAATATCAAGAGTTTGTTTGTATGGTGGTGCATACAAAATAATGCACTAGATGTTAGTCTAGTCAGAAAGTGCCTTAGTTGAAACGACTATTAGCTGTTAGCACAATGCACTCGTAGCACCCGTCAACTAACGACTCAAGTAATGCAGGTATACTTACACAAAACCCACTCCATTAGACACGTACATGTAGGGATGCCATGTTTTAAAATAAAGCGGGAATATTTTTAATACATACATAGATTCACGCCTGTTTCCCAGAGGGGTAGGTGGAGACTACGGATTTGCATTTGCTACGATCCTGACACACTTCTCTGGCTTCATTCACTTTCATCACATTCCTCATACACGCCCGTCGGTTCAAGGAGCTCTTAACCTGGCCTTTGTCCAGAACGCCTCCGATCTGATCGAGAAACTTTCGCCTAGGTTTTCCTCTTGCGACTGTTCCATTCAAACTAGCCTTATAAACTTTTTTAGTCAGTCTTTCCTCGTCCATTCTTTCTACATGTCCAAACCAGCTTAACATACCCTTTTCTATTCTTGTCACTATATCCACTTTCATGCCGCATCTCTCTTTAATCACACTATTCCTTATTCTATCTTTCAGAGTCACACCACATATGCTTCTCAACGCTCTCATTTCTACAGCATTTATTCTGCTCTCATGCTGAATATTTTTAATAATTACTATTTATCTGTTTTACTATTAGGCACCAGTCTCTATGGGAAGGCAGTCTGTAGTATTGTATATTAGAAAGGTTTAAACCATAACACTGTTAGCACCACGTTTGCCAAATGTGAGTTAGCATATTTTATACATCTTCGAGAATATTATAAAGATTTATTCGATTTCATCGCAATGTTTCCAGAACCGGTCTAAGAAAAAAGTGCGTGCCATTGGATTAGTAAATCGTGAGATAATAGTTCTAAAGTGAACATACCTAATCTCATGACTATATTTACGAAAGAATACACTTATAATTTTGTTAGCTTTGGTTTTTAGTTCTAGTCTGTGTCATTGGATTATTCTGTTAAGAAATTCACAGAAATAATACAGAAGTAGATTGTTCCTGGATTGGCTATTTGCTTGCAATTGTGACCTAAATATGGCTTCTAAGATATAAGTACACACGGGTACACATCAAATTAGACATCCTATATACGCATAACTACGAGCAGCGATAGCTCAGTGGGGAGACCAACAGACTGCAGTGCAGAGGGTCTCGGGTTCGAACCCACGTCGCGCACCTCTGACTTTCGGAAGTTATATGACTTTTGGAAATTATGTGCGTATTGATTGACAATTATCGCCTGCTCCGTGCCTCGGAGAGCACGTTAAGCCGTCGGTCCCAGCTGCCATGAACATCTATGGCAGTCGTTATTGGGAGAGTGTCGACACAAAAGATCCCACTGGGTCGAAGTGTCGCCGGTCTGCACTGACTGGCCCCCACATAAGATAAGATAAGATACGCATAACTACACTACATACAAAATAGATAATTGTCGGAAAGGGACAGTGCATAGTAGTATCGATGTAATGGTAAGGATAGAGCGTAACAAAAATATAACGCACTCTCTCGCACGATTCGCAACGTTCAACTTCTAATAGTTCAAAGTCCAAGCAGTCTAGGTTGATGCGTCGCTGTGTGTACGTAAAGAAACTATCTTTGAGAAAATATTATGAGGTATGATGATGCAATAGCATATTGTATATGTCTGTACACCCTATTGCATACTAATGCTAATATGCAAATACATTTAAAGAGGAGAAGCATCTATTTAGAAGCAATTCCATAATCAACAGTAGTGCAATTTACAATCATCTTCAAGATTTTAAACTACGTCACGGCTACGTGTCTTGAATGGCATTAATTCACGCCTGAAACGTAATGAACCATCGCTGATGGAGTGCGGATGCAAAGCATTGCGTATTATTCAGAACACGTAGTAACATTTGACCAGCAATTACAGATTGACAGATTAAGTTGTTAATTATCGAATAATTTACACGAACCTTTGTCACTGTTGACAATTCTGTTGGTACAAATTATACTGTTTTGTACCTTTACCTAGTTAGAGCCAAAGAATAAGCTTCATTGACAAGATCGTTATTGTATATTTTCAGTGCGTATTATGTATGGAGTATTTCTGCAGCGATTTTTGACGGCCGTATGAAGCCCTAGTTTTCTTGCATGAGCGAGAAATACATAACACATATAGGCCGCCAAAAAAACTGAGCGATGTTTACTATTGAAATTAAACTACTATATACGGATTTTATCGCGTTGTTTATTTGACACTTTATTATGTTAACTAACTAAATGTCAACTATTGGTCATGGTTAATATGATATTGACAACATAGAATCAATTCCATAATAACACAACCAAGCCGCTAGCTGCATACCGTGAACAACAAACAATTACCATAGCCTAGAGAAGGGGATGGAATTAAGACAGTAGAAGAAAGAGAGAAAGAAAGGGTTCGAGGGAGTCATTAGGCCTCCGGCGCTGTCACTTACTAAACGAAATGCAATAATAAATAATATGCTGCTACTTTACGTCGCAATTCTATGAGAAGGTAATACTTCCTGGGTCAAGCCGAACTATTCATACTGAAACTAGCAATTACTACTAGTAAGCTAATAATACAGATACAAGTGGATAGTTCTGACTCGTTCTCGTGCAAACAGTAACAATTCTTTAAGAGATGGTGGTTCCGCCTATGATCATATGACATGACTGCTAAAATATTTATTCGCCAAGAAATATCCTGAGAAATTTTAAAATTTGGTGAGCGTACACATTGTAATACAAGACGATAAAGACCTATTTAAGTGTCTGTGCAAAGAAATAAGCACTCAACGTTCTTAAGTAAAACGTTGCGTTTTGTTTTTCCAAGTAAAAAATGTTTATAGAGTTTATATTATTATAAATATGTGTGAAACGTATAACGTTTGAAGTAGTTTTCTCTTGCAGAACTTAATAATGTAATGTGGATTTAATTATCAATTTTATTATTATTTGCAGCTATTTTCAAACATTGCAAACCACGTAGATAACTGTACTGGATTGGTGATCCAGGATTGGATGTTGAAGTGCTGGTTGTCCGTCTAATTAGACGATATCCACGTTGCCTGTAACCTGTAAGCGTATGTTAGCGAACTGTATTTATTTAGCATGAGCTAGTCTGTGAACAAAGCGGCCGAGACAATATACGAGTAGATATCTCGGTGGCGCAGCATAGGTGCATATCGTCTCGTGTTCGATTTCCAGGTCGGGTAAAGTGTTATAACGTTATTAAACATTCTCAATAGCATCACAACGTCTGGATGTCGTCGGATCAACGTCCCGGCAAACGGTATTAAACTCGCCGCCTTTTGTGTAGATTCTAAAACCATAGATGATGAAAATAATCTATGATTTGCCATAAGTATATATTTTAATTAAATTGAGTGGAATACGTACACGTAACATCTTTCTTAGTTATTATCAGGACATATTATAAAACAAAGTCTCCCCGCCGCGTTTGTCTGTTTGTTCACAATAAAATCAAAAACTACTGAACGAATTTTCATGCCGTTAACACCAATAAACAGATATTTATGAGGAAGGTTTTGTTCTACACGGGCGAAGTCGGGTTGCTAGTAATAGGATATAATCTTTTATAATTATATTTAATTTATAAGTATAATTATAATTTAAGTTAATGCTATGACAAACATTAACTCAAACTCAACATATTTAGTACTAAATATTGCCTGCGGGTTCACTCGCGTATATGTAGTTTATGTAAATTTTATCCCTCGGGAACAGTGCTTTTTCTGGATGAAAGGTACCTTATGTCCTTTTTTGCTCGTCTGACAACGTGTATAAGAAATTTCATGATAATCGGTCGTGTAGCTGAGGTGTAAAAGCGTAACAAATAAAAAAAAATGGTTTGCACTCTGGGAGTGCCGGCAGAAGTGAAAACTTGAATATTAATGTTGTGCATTTTTGATATTTTGGAATGGTTAGGGAATAATTTTGCACGAATTGCTTTAATTATCAGTATAAAAGTACTATCATTTATGTGGTAAAATACAATATTCATTTATTGCGCTATCGTACACAAACATGACAATTCTCCCTCCGTCTTACGAATTTTCGACCAGGTCACGTGTCCTGACGCGAGTTTAACATTTTTTACCCATCACAAAAAAGTGCACAACGCCGCTAAAGAAGTTTTCACTTCAAAAAGAAACTAACATTTAGGATGTAATGATAATTACATAGTTCACTTACGGTAGCAACAAATTTCAGTGATTGATTTTCATTTATAGTTACAACATTCAAATATTTGATTATTAAACTACCTAATTACTTTTGGAACCAACATACAGTTACTATGATAATAAAGTATATATGACATGTTTAGCACATAATCTCTACCGTAGATGGTAATATGCCCATCACACAGGGGTCCGCTGCGATATCAGTGATTTTAAAGTTCTTATTAAAACGATATATACGGCAGGGTTAAACCCTGTGTCGCGGTGGACTTTACAAACATAAAATTAACGGGCACAAAGTACACTAAAACTCAAAACTATAATTTGTGGTTCACACAAATAACTCTCTCTCTCTCTGACTCTCTTATTCATGTGGAATTTGAACCCAAAACAGGCGATAGCAAAGAGGCATCCGATTAAACACTGTGCTAGCTCTGCCACTTTAAATTTAGTCCACTTGCAGCAGCTAAATTGCTCTTCAGTATAAGTGCACTTTAAATGCTGCAATATGGCAACTTAGCAGTGTGTAAAATGGCATGACTGCACTAAGGCATAAGAATACCACATATAAATACATAATAATACGTGAGGTGTGCGTTGCTGAACCCACTTATCTTATCTTATGTGGGGACCAGTCAGTGCAGACCGGCGACACTTCAACCCAGTTGGATCTTTTGTGTCGACACTCTCCTAATAACGACTGCCATAGATGTTTATGGCAGCCGGGACCAACGGCTTAACGTGCTTTCCGAGGCACGGAGCAAGCGATAATTAATTGTCAATCAATACGCACATAATTTCGAAGTCATATAACTTCCGAAAATCAGAGGTGCGCGACGTGGCTTCGAACCCGAGATCCTCTGCATTGCAGTCTGTTGGTCTCCCCACTGAGCTAACGCTGCTCTTCTGCTCTGCTGAACCCACTAAAAAGAAGTGGAATTATCTCTTTACCACTGTGCTCACTCTGAAGAACCCCTGGTATTCATGCCTATTATAGATTTACAACACAAAATCCGATCATCTATAGAACCGTCTTTAACCCTCTTAAACTAGATACTATCGTAAGTTGTGGCATATTACCCGGTTGAAATTTCTACGTCTCGGCGTCGGAACGTTCTCATCTGTGTGACAGGCACTTAACTGTATCGTTAAATTCCTCCTATCCAAGTTAGTCAATTAACGCAAAGCTTGAATATAATCTCAGTTAGATATCAAGTACCTAAAACTTGTCTTATTCATCAAAAGCGAATATGCCAAGCATTTATTAATATGTATTTCTGGGCCTATCAATTAGGATTGGTCGATGAAGTTACGTAGAAACTAATGAGTTATTTGTGATTGTTTGTACACCTTATGTTTACTTTATTGATAGCGGTGTCATGAAAGCGGTTATCACTTTCTCGTTCACATCACTTTGTAAGTTGTATACCAAGTTAGTACATTATGCCCGTTACTTTGTCCACGTCGGCTCTACAGTGCGATTGCAAAATTATTTACGTGAATTGAATTAGTTAAGACGTTAATTATGTTGTGGCTAAGTTTATAGCTTATAAGGCTAAAAGTAGAAAACCCTACACCCTACACCTATTAAGATAAGTACTAACTATAAGGCAACCACACACAACCAAATATTTTTTTCTCTTTATTGAAACCAACATAATTGTAAAGAGCAGTTATTTATATACCAACCGCTGGCTAAGTTTAAAAAGCTCTATTGATACTTCGCGTTCTTATCTCGTAGCAAATATTTTTTAATTCTATGCAGTAATAAACAAAGAAATAGACACAATGAGAAGCATAGTTTTAGACTTAGACACCTTTAATTAGTTAATTTAATATAAGTTATTTTTAATCTCGTTAATTTAGGTGAAAATGTCTTTATTGTCTTATAATAATATTAACAAATCGTAAATGGTTGGCGCCTGTGGTGACTGATCGATGTGGAAATTATAGGCTTTTATTTATACAGGCTTACATGAATACCCTCCTTTTTGGTAAATTAAATTCGTACCGCAAAATAGTAAAACCTATCTGCCGCTGTCTCGTTTCGAATTATTTAAATTCATTTTTGTGTGCCAAGCGGGTATTTTGTTCGATTATATTATATAACCATTTACGAGAAATAACGAAAATTCCGCGAATAATATATCGCCGTAGTCAACAAACAAAATTTATAGAACTCGTTTCAATCATTGTTTCCAAGAACAACCTATAAATAACAATAATTTTGCCAGCATATTCCGACGAAATCAATAAAATTCATATACGAGAGTAGTCTGGAATTAAATTGAAATACTAAAATAGTCTTTTACTCAATAGTTTATTCTAGTACAACATTATTGTATAGAAAATCATACAGTTTAATCATAAAATAATGTTATCCATTTATCTATGAACATCTCAGGTACCCAAATCAAAAATATATTTATGATAGACGAACCGAAAGATTGTTTGAATATCTAACTTTATATAATAATATGTCATTACTAGTTTTTTCCCGCAGCTTCACTCGCATAAATGTAGGTTAGGTTAATAACAGTACTTTTTCTAGATAAAAGGTATATCGTTCCGTTTTTGTATTCCTGACAACGTATAAGCAAAATTTCATGATGATCGCTCAAGTAGTTTAAGTGTGAAAGTGTAACAAACAAATAAACTCACATTCGCATTTATATTAAGTTAGGATTAAGTATAATTATCATTTTTGCTTAGAATAAAAACCACTTTAACATAATTCGCCTTATCTTTATATATATAATTCTACTGTACGTGTGTATGTCACTCCTCCTAAACGGCTGGACCGACTTTGATGAAATTTTTTGTGTGTGTTCAAGTGGATTCGAGAATGATTTAGATTTGTTTTTTTTTTTCTTGTATACTGGACGACGTCTGTCGAGACAGCTAGTAGAGTATAATTTTAGACAAAGTAAATAGCTTGTTGGTTACTTTGCATTAACTACCGAATTAATGCACTCGTATATACTATACGGTTTGGTACATTGGTACATGCGCATACATACATAAATACATAGATTCACGCCTGTTTCCCAGAGAGGTAGGCAGAGACTACGGATTTCCATTTGCTACGATCCTGACACACCTTTCTGGCTTCATTTACTTTCATCACATTCCTTATACACGCCCGACGGTTCAAGGCGCTCTTAACCCTGGCCTTTAATCAGAACGTACATGCAATGCAATTGCAGCAATAAGCGTCACTAGCGAATAATGTTTTTGGCAAGTCATTCTCAGTAGAAGCACAATTTCGAAACAGTCTTTGGATTACTTTTAAGACGTGGGGCACCACACATAATAATCACTAAGTAGCCTATAATATACCCTGTTTTGTATAAATTTTTGATCTAAGCATCCGACTATCAAACTATTAGAATACTCTGTATAGGACATTCTAATCTTAAATAGGTTCAAGACAAGGTTGTTTCTTGTCTAGAACATACGACTACAATCACTAAGGTATAGATAGAACTAAATCGCTTAGACGTCAGCTTCACCCACGTCACGCCAACGTGTAAACAATTCAGAAAGTGAATCCTTCACTCCTTTTGTACGGTCCGATAGACGAGGTCCGTCGCTTTACAAATTATTTTTGTATGGCACAAGTGTTAGGAAAACTGCGGGACATTATGTAGTCTCCTACAACATGGAAAAATTATATCCATGACTCCGTCCGATGCGTATATCCAGTCGTAAGAAAAATACTTTGTAAATCGTTACTAATATTATAAATGCGAAAATGAGTTTGTTTGTTGAGTTGATTGTTACGCTTTTACGTCTTGATTTTTTGACCAATGAATACACGTTGTCAGGGTTACAGAAAAAGACATAGGGTACCTTTTATCCAGAAAAAAGTACCTACTATGCCCGAGACTTAGAAATTTATTGATAAAATTCAATATCACCTTGGTAACGTTTTACCTATGTAGGTGATGTCATCCAAGTGAAAACCGCATGTTGTTGGGCAGAAATTAATATTATGGTTTACCCTGCTTATCATAAGAGGTGACTAAATGGGATCCTTGGGGTGGTGGCCAAAGGTGACAGTTTTGATCGTCCATATACCATCAGTGCGATCCAGAAGAGATGGCACGATTTCGGTAGGTAATTGCCATACTAAAATGTATGTTAGGTGACAGATATACTACTCTGTGCGTGGCTGCCAGGCACAATATGGCGAGGGACTGCGGTACGTTGGCACCTAAGAATACCTTGTGGTTCTCAGCCCGCAAACAGAGTGTAGATAATAATATATCACATCATCCAATTTCCACTTCTGAAGAATTAAGTTTCTAAAGATTTACTTTCGTTTAGTTACTTTGCCAAAAGTTGGCACATCTGTAATGATAATATTTGACCACATTATAAATATATCATTATGTTAGCATATGTTAGCCTTAAATTAAATTCATATATGAAGAGCTATTGCAAACTTACATTCAACTTACAATCATGTATATTTACGCCTATTCAATTTGAGATTTAATAAATAAAATTAATAGAAGGGAATTTTATTTCTATTACTGATTATTATCTCTGACTGTCAACTGTATATGCAGATCTGCATAAAAACGCGGCCCTATTAATGATTTGCGCTAACACACAATGGTTGTCTAAACAATAATAGAAACAAAGTTATCACTATCACTACACATTGTAAAACACTTCCCCCGCCACGTCTGCCTGTTTGTTTATCTGTTCGTGATAAACTTAAAAACTTCTAAACGGATTTTTATGCGGTTTTCACCAATAGACAGAGTAATTCCTGAGGAAAGTTTAGGTGTATAACTTGTTGTATAACTTAATAACTTGTATGCGACTGTTGCGCGTGAGATTTTGGATGAATGACGGGATCAGGCGAGTGTTATTAGATTTTTCTGTTAAGAAATTCTTTCAGCAGGACAGAGTCTGTAATTGTGTCCGATAAACGGCAATAGGCCACGTAATAACGTGATATAAATCTTAGCTAGCAAGTGTGGGGGTAAGTCACATCTGCTTACCCTTTTGGGTAGGTTGGTAGGTGGACACACGGTGCAGCACACGTTTGACGCATATTCTGTCTGGGCGATACAACGCTGTGGGCGTCGACCTCTCGCTGCCGAGAATGATCAAAGCCATGGTGGACAGCGAGAGGAACGAGATAGCGGTCGCATAAGGCTACTACCACGGTATAACGTCCTTGTAGAACTCTGGGAAGACCTTATCCCGCGCGTTGTCGCCTTGAGGAAAGTATCCTTGCGGATCAGGCGTGCCTATGCGCGCCTGATGCCGCCGTAGTTAAGGTCGCGGGTAAGGAGCAGCGATAGCTCAGTGGGGAGACCAACAGACTGCAATGCAGAGGGTCTCGGGTTCGAACCCACATCGCGCACCTCTGAATTTCGGAAGTTATACGACTTTTCGAAATTATGTGCGTATTGATTGACAATTATGGCCTGCTCCGTGCCTCGGAAAGCACGTTAAGCCGTTGGTCCCGGTTGCCATGAACATCTATGGCACTCGTTATTGGGAGAGTGTCGACACAAAAGATCCCACTGGGTCGAAGTGTCGCCGGTCTGCACTGACTGGCCCCCACATAAGATAAGATAAGGGCGCGGGTGGGAGAGCGGGAATCTCCCGTCCGCCAGCCATTGAGTCGTAGTGACGTCCTCTGTCATGCTGGGGCGTCACCCAGAAGTCGTCGTCTGCAGGCATTTCTTACCTGCGTTGAACACTGTTGGGTGGGTCGCTGATGTAGTTTTAGTTACAGCGACTCACCCACCATTCAAGGCTGCGAATTGGCACACCGTAGTAGGTTTAGTCGGTAGTACCCGGGACGTTCCATCTTTTCCCGGGTGAGCCCGACATAACTTCTCCTCCTCTCTTTCAGCGGAGATGTATGACCCAAAAAAATTTTAAAGGTTTGTAGTTACATTCAGAACCACCACCTACATAGGCGCTACGAGTTACAAACTTACACCATAACACAAACAGTATTTTGGTGTAAGTTTATAACTTGTACCGACACTTATAAGTTTCATCGAATTTCATGCTCCAAATTCGATAATGGACAGAAAGGAGATTTTTATAATTAAATTTTGTTGCCCAAAGAGATATATCATCCCATTGAATATTAATTTAGTTTTACTTATAGCTTTCGTTTCATAAATAGGCTTTTCAATCATTTTAATAAAATATACACATGAATGAAATAATTACATTTACAGTTGAGTGGGTTTGATGTGAATGTTTTCGGTATTATTCGTAAAAGGAAACAGAAAGCTTTTTTAAATAGTTTAGGCTAGACTTCTAATTTAGTAAATTAAGATTTTAAAATAAATATAATTTCATGCTAAAGTAGGATATAAATTACAAACAAGGAAAAAGGGTCAATCCATTTAGGTGGATTTTGACCGCCGATTTTGTCAAACCGTGGAATTATTTTGCCGACTAAGCTATTCGTGGCTGAAATGTCCCTCAATATTTTGTATCTAAAGTTGTTAAGGTCAAATATTCAAGTCCTCCTTTAAGGATTGACTTTTCCCTTGTCTATGACTTTTTAGACTTGATAATATATACACAAACAAAATATATACTAGACTATTGGCTTAAGTGCCATGCTATAAACAACGTGTCGAGTGTTAAAGTTTCCATTACCCCACGGGAGAAAAATATGTATAATATACAAGTAGCTGTTCATGGGCTAGGTATTCTTTATGTTCGTTTTTTTTAATGTGTGTCATGTCAGCTGATATACAGGCATCACTATATCAGACGTTTGCTTTTAAGAAATATACTTTTTTTGAATTCTTATTTGGATAGAAAAATACTGGGCATTTTAATTATTTGGACAGAATTATTTGGACAGTATTGTATTAAATCTAGTAAGCAGACAGCCATTTGTAGGACCTGCACATACATATTTGTTGTAAGTTTGTCATTAAAATATTTATTATTTTTTAAGTTTCCTGAAATATAAGAACATCTATAGAACGGATGTGGATTTTTCAAAAGGAAACGACGGTATTTTTGTTTAAGCTTGTGAATGTTTATATCTACAGAATCTTATCTACTTTCAGATTTTTATGTTCGTATAGTTTTATGTTCTAGTCAGCAAAGTAAAAATAATCTTGTAAAAATCTCCACCATTAAAAATGCAACGTATTCTAACAACGAATTTGAATATTTACAGCTTGCGGCATCATTATTCAGCATTCAAAACCTAGAAAATTCTAGATCGATATCATACACAGATAAAACTATTAAGGCTTAACAAAATTCAATCTCCTCAGATCCTCAAACGTTTCATAACTTATAAATCGAAATTTCGAATCGTTCGGAAGATTCATTTCCATAATAACTTACCGCAGCAAATTCGATATTAAACTTCCTAAACCCTAAAACACGAGAACTAGTTCTAGCTGGTATCTTTTCAAATCTTATCTATTCGAATTTTAAATATTTCCAGTATTATTTTAAGTTGGAAAAATACCGCGTTTATTTTTAGATTTGGCCAGTTTGTTGATCTGTAAAAAAAGTTATCTTTTTCTTTTAAAAGCACAGAAATTTTCGGCAGATACATTTTGGTATCCTTTGGGACGACAGCCGGAGTATACAGAATATTTACCACCTAAGTACATAGACGGGACAGAGTACACTTGGCGCCTCCCACGAGAGGTTATTAATATAAAAACGTTCTCATTTTATATTAACAGTGGTGGCTTTTAAGACGATCTCAAAGGCTACATACAATAATACTGCAACGTTCGAATGAGGTTTCCGAAGTACGTATCCGAACAGATAGTCGCTTCTTTGAAATAGCTAGGTTAGTAACTCCTTATAGGTACTACAGTTCTACATACATTCATGTATATAGTTTGACGCGTATATCCACGAAGAAGAAGACATTAATATATTACACACTCACAATGGTCTCGAACCTACCGATTTTTCGGTATGTCTACCGATATGGCGCTTGTCCTACCAAAATATAGAAATGAAGCGATTTTTTTATGATTTATATAATGTAAGTATTTTTTTATTTTTACCGATTTACAACAATCCCAGTACCCATTTCTATTCTTTTATCATTTACGGGGATT
Organism: Catocala sponsa; assembly: GCA_963564715.1. NCBI lineage: Eukaryota > Metazoa > Arthropoda > Insecta > Lepidoptera > Erebidae > Catocala > Catocala sponsa. The sequence goes on from OY751337.1 coordinate 9,232,466, forward strand.
CCCTATTGCTTAACGTCGCCGTCGATTGACGAGTAAACGATATATTTTGGGGAATAGGTACCATTGTGTCCAAAAACTTACCATTTTAGGAGACTCCTATTAATTTAAGTAAGTAGGTAAGCTCGCCTAACTGCTAATAGTTTTAATAATATCATTAGTGAGCAAAATAACATTCCTAGTTTAAAATTTAAAAAAATATTAAATGTATTGTTTTTTTTTTCATTTACCGATTCTTGGTCCAAACATACTGATTTTACTTGCCAGCTGATTGCGATTTTGCATCTTGACTTTTGAGTCCACTGCATCCACATTTCAACAACGATATTTTTAGTACCTACATTATAGGGGCGAGCCTTTTGATTTTTAACGGATTTGTTTTTTAAACTCATTGCTGCTCCTGAGAAGTTTCTGGCAGAAAAACCCAATAAGACTTCGGCTGACGCGTCCATCCACATCGAGACCTCATGCACATCAGTCTCCTACACGCCAGTGAGACAGTCTACAACATTTTTAACAAAGTAATGTATAACATATCTTTATTAAAAAGTAATATGTTAATATCCGCAAGTGTATCTAAATAATTTACTTACTCATATTACCTTCATGTCTATACAAAGGCTTGCGTAGCGTCGATAAATAATTGACAACGTTCCCACTCCCGCTTTCATTATGCATAGCGCTTAATACCTCAAAATGTCCAGCGTAATTATATGCAAACTTTGAAGTCTACTCTGTGTGCTGGCGAACAAAAGGTTTTGCAGTGCCTTGGGTTCTTTGTGCCAAAGCCAACTCAAAGTACTCCAAAAAGGTTACTAAATTGTATTTTATTACTGCTATGAGGTGTATTCACTTACTTCCTAGTTTGAAAATCGGTCTTGACTTTGTTGCTAGCGTTGATCTGAATTGTTGATATGTAGTTATAGCGAATTTACTTCATGTAATATGATGACGCTTCAATATTATGAACGAAAAAATGTATTAGGAGTATAGTTAAAGCCAACTTCCATAGACGTAGCATACATAATCTATACGACCGAATATAAATACATACGTATACATATACTGTCCATTAAAAAGTGTTGACAGAATCGAACGATTCCAATACCTAAACCGGTTTCATCGCCTTATCCAGCAAGTTCTAAATACACAAACTCTAAAGAAAAATATACATTTCGATTTGGTTGAGGAGTCTTAAAACGTGAAGTTTAACTTCGATCTTTGGATTTCTACGTGACTTGAGCGTTGATACATTAAGGTACGATTCCAAGATGGCCAAAGCGTGAAGCGGAGCGTCGTAATCGTTTAGATATTGTTTAGGCGCTCAACTTATCTTTAACTAGATTTTGACTGCGGCTTCGCTCGCGTAAATGTTAGGTTATATCAATTTTTACCCCTCGGGAACAGTACTATTTTCTAGATGAGCAAAGGTAGCTTTCTTTTTGGTACCCATGACAACGTGTATGCGAAATTTTATAATGATCGGTCGAATAATTAAGGCGTGAAAGCGTAACAAACAAACTCAGATTCACATTTATTATATGAGTTAGGACGGAACCACACTTGAGCTTTTGATTGCTTCAAAAGTTCAAGTGTGGTTCCGTCCTAACTCGGAAGACTAGTAAGAATATTTTATTAAATATATACGTACAATTACCTATACATATATAGATGCTGCTTCATTAGCGCCACTGTAGTGCCGAGTTGGACAGTGTTATTGAAGTTCTTGCCAAGAAATTCACAGTAACACACCTTTCCTCTACCTCTTCAGAAATACAATATACGTATGTAGAGATACTACGTAATGCTTTTTACGTCATCGATCAACATGATTTTTTTATAATTCATTTTTCCTCAAATAATTCTGCCAAGAATTAGAATATCTTGCAATCATTATTCGTCGTGTTAGATACATCATATTAATAAAGTAACAAAACTTTAACTTTACAGCTTTTCTCCCCGCTTTGACCTCTCAAACACTGTAGACTTTTACTTACTTCTCTTAATTTTACGACATCAATCACTCTTACCTTTTATGTCAATTTGATAATGTTATAAAGAGATGAACCATGAAACTTAAATGCTTAAGCTACAAGCCGATTGCTCGTGCTATTTGAACAATAAAACACATGAAGTATCGTTTTGATCGTATTATACTCTACCATGAAGTATTCCGGTCAACGGAGTAATGTCACTATGAAAGAAAGAAATTCGAAGAGAACTCATGGTAGGTATATTCTTAATATTACGTTCGCTCCGGAGTTTCGGATAGTAATTATCATGGAGGCCATAGATATGAGCATAAATAAACAACGACAGGTTAGAAGTATAGGGTTGGGAGATAATAAAATCAGCACTTTGGTCTACCAGAGATAGTTTTATAAGGTAAATAAAATATTTTAGTAACACTGATATTTTATTTCGTTATATCTCTTCGACAGTATAAAGTTTATATTTTTCTATCTAATATTCCACACAAGTTCGCACAAACATACCAGTATTAAGAATATTGATAGACAGCTCGTAGTACCTGGAACAATACAAATTTACATAGATTACTATTTATTTCTTGCCATCATTATAGTGTTTAGTATCTCTATGAAGTAATTTTATTCAACTAGTTTTTTACCGCAGGTTCGCCCGCCTGAGTCTCATAGGAAGGTAATCCGACAAAAAATACTAATTGTGGTAAAGCAAGACAAGCTCTATGAGTGTAACAAGTTTCACCCAAATATATTTACGCATGATTGAGTAGCAATCATCTAAACAACATCATAAGCTTTCACAGTAATTCTAAAATGAGTAGGACTTTAAGTACTTTTTCTGGTTCTCCATATTTGACCAAATATTTTGTCCCATACTCTTAAATATATATCTATCAAAATATTAAACAAATGGAATAATTTTTCAGATAATAAAATTAAATACGTAAAAAGAATAATTAAAACATTAATTATTTACAGTATTTTTTCAAGTAACCTTTAATTTGAACGCCTTTTTAAAATATTACTACATACATAATTAAGTAAAATTTTAATTGGTTTATTACACAAAGCAGTAGACATTGCTCATGTAAGATTCAAGCAGCTGTCAGCGATAATTTATGGGATAGAGATAGTGGTTTTGATCTCCTTTGAGGATGCCTCTACTATGATCATATCCAAATATAAGTCAGCCGTTTGTTACCATGACAACTTGATATTCAAGGTCATGCTTCATCTGATTTCAAAGAAACATGACATTTCTTTGTACTCTATAGTATTTCATATTAACGTTTAATGTCATAAAGACTCTCTCGATGGTCTCGTTATATTCTTATGCCTACATTTGCGGCTAATCGTGAATGGTTATATTAAAAATAGCCTGTAGTTTTTCTCCACTTTCAATCGAAACTAGTTTCTAGCCACAGGTTTGTCCGCGTGAATCCCTCGGCAACGCATACTGGGATAGAGTATCCTATGTTTTAATCTAGACAATGTTCTATTTATAGGTATGACAAGTTTTATTCAAGCCCGTTTAATAGTTTACTTGTAATTAAAAATAACTAATAGTTTTCTTCACAAACTGTTAATATAATAAGGATTAAATATAATGACCACCAAAAATAGTAATTGCGCAGCAAAATATGTTTACTAAAATATATCATAACGAGCATCTATACGCCTCAAATCACTGCATTCCGTCTCGGAAGGGTTAAGTTATGTTAGGTTCCTTCTTTAACCCACCCAAAAATAGGAGTCTCTGTCGACTTATTTTGATCTCATTAAATATATTTTGCTGTGCAATTTGGTGATCATTTACTATTTTTGACTGTTATATTTTACTATATCTGGTGATAAGTTAAACATAAGCCAATATAGTATAATATAATTAGCCCTGTATATACATATAAACAGTCCTATCACTGGGCAGGGTCCTCTTCTCAATGTGAGAATGGTTAGGCCTTAGTCCACTACGCTAGCTCAGTGCGGGTTGGCAGGGCATACTTCCATATCTTTGAGCACATTATGGAGTACTCTCATACTCACAGGGTTCTTCGTATGTTGTAATGTTTACCTTTACCGTTAAAGCAAGCGATAATTAACTTATAAATACGCAAATAACTTCGTCTAGTTCTAGTCAAAGGTGCGTGCCTTGAGATCGAATTGACCTCTGCGTGGCAGTCAAAAATTACTTGTATAATATACAGGCAATTTGAATTTTATTAGAAACGGTTCAGTGGTATTGTCTTTTGAACATAGTAACAAAGATACTATTTTTTACTATCACTGTATTACCCTTTCGCTGTCCCGTGATAGACACAATAGAAGATCTATTGTTATGTATCATATGTGATTCATCGGACAGGGAACCTGTTAATATGGGCTAATATAATCTAGATTATATATTATAGTTGATATTGTTTGACTAGCCCTATGTTCCTAGCGTTTTATTATCTTGCGTCGAGTAAGGTGGATGAACTTAGCCGACCATTAATTATAGTGATGGGAACAGAGCCCTCAGTGAATCTATTAAACGGACATAAGTCATCTATTTCATTCCCAGAGCATGTCGAGAGGATGCATAAGGGATTCTTCTTATTGTTTTATTCAAGACTAGCTGACCCGCGCAACTTCGTCTGCGTGACATAAGAGAAGAAGAGAGAGGAGGGCTAGAGACATTGGGTCGTAGGCACCTATAATATAAGTTTAAAAGAGCAAAAACTTTCTTTGTTAAAACAAATTTTGATAAATCCACGAACCACTTGAGAACAATTGAACAAAATTTGGAACCTTCAACAAATTTGATTACTTAGAACAATTATTATTAACTATAAAAAAGGTTATAGTGAGCCAACCTTAAAAGATAGGCATATGCTACCCTGGACATTTTTTTAGAACTTTTTAAAAGGTACAATTCCGCAATACATGATTGTTGCGTAACTTTAACCGTTTACGCAACGCACGCAACGGAATCTCTCAAAAGGAATAAATTTTCCCGTTTTTGCAACTTTTTCCATTGATGCTCCGCTTCTATTGGTCATAGCGTGATAGCCAATAGCCTTCATCTATATGGGCTATCCAACACTAAAATCATTTTCAAACCGAACCAGTATTTCCGTTCAACCAAACAAACAAGCAAACTTCAGCTTTATATGTAGTATTAGTATAGATAAAAGCTTAAATGGTATTTTTTATAAAACCAGCTATAACCGGTGATTTAGTCAGTTGTCTTTAAAAAGTAGTCTGTGTCTTTGTCAAACCGATTTTAAAGCTATCTTTATACCAAACTAAACGTTCCCCGCGGCTTCACTCGCGTAACTGTAGGCCACATTAGATTGGTATCTAATATTATTTTTTCTGGATAATACGTACTATATATTCATTTCTGTTCCCATGACAACGAGTATGCGGAATTTCATGACGATCGGTCGAGTAGTTAAGGCGTGAACGCGTAACAAACAAACTCACATTCGTATTTATGATTCTGCCGCGAAATTGTAATAATTAGTGTACTCAATGAAATAAACAACACAACATTCAACACTTAGACTACACAAAGTTCTTACACCAGAGATCGTAAGTTGAATGGAGATGGCCAATAAATGTATGAGGCTGATCCCCAGAATGTACAGCGATCAAATATATAATAATTGACAGTTTAGAGCTTCTATATAAAGAATTAAAAAGGTTCATCAAGCAAAGCAGATCTGGACAAAAGTTATAAAGGTTGCAAAAAAGATATTTTATCACTCCGATATCCTCATACGTCCATAATGCTTGTGTTACAATAAAAATAAAACAAAGAACATTGTTTATAACTAGTGGAGCACTCGCGTGGGGCTAAGACACTATAAAATAAAGGTGAAACAAAGTAATTGCACAAAAAAGCACGAAACAACAGCAACCAATAACCAGCACGTGAGACGAGTTTTGTCAATAATGTCAATTGACAATTTCTTGAGTGTTGCCATTAATTAAATCGAAATATGCCTAGGCGTTAAAGTTCTTTATGATTTTGGTATAATTAATTATCTAAGACTGATTTCATATAATGGAGAGTATATTATAATTATTATTTGGTATTATAATTAAGAAATATTAATTTGAAGTAAGTTAGTGATGCAATAAATGTTGGAGTAGAGTACTGAATGCGCTTACTTATTTCATATTTTACCCTATTTTTAATCATGATTTATATTACTTGGCAATAAAATTCGTTTAAGGCGTATTCGAACTGTTGTCTTCGTTTAAATCCTTTTTTTTTGTGAACTTTTCTCCATATCTGCTATGAACTTTAAGAACATATTCAATATTTATCATTTATTTTATGTATTTTAATTACAAATCTTTTATCAATGTACAGCTTAGGGAACATATTGGCTAAGTCCTTTTATCCTAACTTCTTAACTTAATATTATAAACGCGAATGTAAGTTTGTGTGTTTGTTACGATTTCATTACTAAACTACTCGACGGATTATCATGCAATTTGGCATATACGTTATCAGGGGTACAAAACATACCAATCTTTTATCCAGGCAAACGCAAGCGAAGTCGGGAGAAAAAGCTAGTAATATTATAAATTATATGTATTTAAAAGCTAATAATATTTTATATTATTAATTATAATTATGTATGAAAGAAGCTAGCAGTATTATAAACTAGATCTGCCCGCGGCTTCGCTCGTGTTAATGCGGTTTCCGATTCTACGGGAACAGTATTATTTTCTGGATTGAACGTGAATGCGAAATTACATATACTACATACATTACTAGCATAACAAACAAACAAACTCACATTCGCATTTATAATATGAGCTAGGATGAGGATTATAAGTTTATGAAGACGTCTATCCAAACGTCTTCGCTTTTCTTACGTTGTTTTCGTGTCTGTAACGCAAGTACGCGTGAAGCGTAACGAGTGTCTATGAAACTTTACACACAAACAGTATGGACTGTTGGTGTGTCCAGGACACAATCAAATGACATAGGATACTGTAAATCTCGACATGCGTTCCCGTAGGAGTCACATAGAGACAGCCAAAGGGAAATACTAACAACATAATATTACGATTTAAATAATAAATACTAAAACATGTATCTCGTAAAATAAAATGGAATTCTTTATAGCTAAGTCCTGAACAAGTATTTTCAATCGAAATTATATTACTTTTACTTATTTCGTACAGTCCACAGAGAATTAACAGAAAGCAACGAAATGCTATAAAACTTTTCAGCGGTACTCTAACGCTGTAAACAGGCGCAGGTCCCAAAAGATCAATGTCTTTGGAAGTATTTATTGGTTACGTAATGGCTTCTTTAAATAAAATACAACAAATAATGTTTAAACTTTGAGTACGAATTCAGTTCGTAACATCATTACAGTTACACGAAATGCTAATAAAGACTACTTTTGGGTGTTTTTTGTAATCGTTTTAAAGATTACCAGTAATTTGTATTAGGAATGGGTTTACGTCGATAAGGCAATAGGCATTCGAATCCACGACCTTTTAATCGCAAGGGCAACCACCGGTTCAAATCAAACTAGAACACTTAAAATCAAACCTATTTATAAAGTTTAGACATGTAAGGCTTTAAAAATATTTTCGGGAAAATCTACGTGGACAAACACCTTGCCTAAGTTATGTTTTTGAATGCCCGAATGTCTACAACATTCAATACCTTTACAAAAATATGCAACTCCATGTCTTGATATATTGCCATATTTGACATGCTACCAAACATCTATAAGTTATACCACGAATTGCCTACTTCTTTCTAAATATTTTAACAATAAATCTCATCCAAATGGCACCGATTTTAAATACGGTAACTACTTATGTAGTCCTCCTTGGAATATGGAATAGTTATACTAAAGTCTGATCTCAGTACGCTGGGATTCTTCCAAGCGAATTTAAACTATATTTATCAGACTTAGAAGACATAACAAAGGAGTTCTATTTAACATACAAAAATTCAATGTAGTATAACGCACCTTTATCTATAGAATTTGGCATAATCATGCTGTTAATTTCGGAATCCCTCAAGAAGATATAGTTAGCTTTGAATCCTGTGCCGTCCAGTCTGTCGTTAGACCTAAAGCTGATTCGGAGAAAATTCTTCTGTGATGTCACTTGAAGTTCTTTTATCTGGCCACAGTATCTGTGACTTTGTGCTTCGATCATCTGATGGGAGAATTGGAGGTAGTCACTAGCTGATACTGCTTCACATCTGTATAAAAAAATACATAATTTTATTTGGTTGTTCACGCACGATGTCAAATGAATGGTCGTATTGTCCAATCCATCATTTGATATCGTCGTCTTTAGAGTTTTTACGAAACTCTCATTTTCCCTGTGAATGTGTTAGAGAAAAAGATATTACTAGCTTTAAAATAAAATACGGAGCCTGGTAACTCGATTATTTCCTACATATATTATTTTAGTCTGCTGTCGCATAATGCTCCAATGTCTCTTGAATACACGCGGGCACATTAAATACTTACGCTGGTAAAATACCGATGCGAACCAACTGCCAATGTAACCATGTGATGCGCGCTCGAGTAGCTTGCATCTTAGCCTGCATCATCAGCTACATATGTGGCGTTGAAAAATTATTCCAAGGTAATATTATTACATCTCTAAAACTAAGTGGAACCCAGCAGACATCGATTATAATTATCAAAATCGTAACTTACATACTCGAGACACACTAAATTAAAATACAAATTTACACTCTGACAGTCAAACACTTAATTACCATATCAATAAAAAGACGCACATACACGCACACACACACACACACACACACACACACACACACACACACACACACACACACATACACACACACACACACACACACACACACACACACACACACACACACATACATAGATATTTGCAAAATCCACATCGAATTTCCTATCTATTGAATAGTGATGAGCAACTCTATACTTTTAAAATCTAATAGCAGTCAAATGTACTTACGGAACCACACCTTCGACGTCGAAATAAGTGAAATGTAAATGTACTTTCTCATTTTCATTCGCATAGAAGAAGTAATTGCACTCTGTATCCCGTGGATAGAGGCCGGGGAAATTCGGTGACGTCATCGCACCTCTCGCTCTCTCGCTGCTATTAAATACGAAGGCACATGGAAATTCTAAAAGTTGTCGCCCCGTAGAGATTCCATAATCTGAAAGTAAAGTTTTTATTATAGCTTTCTTGCGGTCATGACAATGGGTCAGAAAAAATACCTTTTCCGTTAAATATTATGAATCTGCCTAGATAGAATATATAATATTTATTATAACTGAAGGCTGAAAATGAATAATATGCATCACAAAATACGAAACTGAGCTTGATATACTGAGCACGTAAGATTTGCGTAATTAGTTAAATTTGTGCGTAATTTAACACCGCCTTACTTGCGGAGTAACAAGCGGTATGTTATTTTATATAATACATTTAAAGACAAAAATTCCATTTATATTGCTTACATCCCAAGTGTACGTAACATGACGTACAGACCAATTAATTTTGAGCATGTTTCAATTAATTCAGATTTTAATTAGCTGTATATATGCACGGATTTGAAGGCTGTTGTCTAATCAGAAAGATTTAGGAGCAGGCAGATTAATGTAGGCAGATTTAGGTGCTGAAAGGAAGCTGATGCCTTTACTAATACTTTGTTTGTTTACAATATGTCGGAATTACGTCCAGAACTGGTCTACCGATTGTAAATAAAAACACTTGATAAAAAAGCCCTGCTACATAGCATCTCAGTGCGTTCCTGAGATGATATGTATTAATGTAGTCGGGCGCAAAACTAGTAAAGAGTTAAATAATGCTTCTTTTTATGTGGGGATCACGTTTTACGAACACGAGTCATCACGTGTTTTTGTTATACTAGAGGTCTCTAGTTTTTGAACTGAGAATTTTCTTTGGAATAAATTCAAATATACAGAAATGATATTCTGCCTATTTGAATCCATTCTAAGGAAACTAATGTGAAACTCATTTTAACATAAGCTTTCCGACGAAAGGTTATAATTAATGCTACTTCTAAATAACAGCAACAAAGCAAGTGCCATTGTAGACAATCGCAACATTTTTTTATTTTAAATGTTTTGCACTAAAATGCTTACATAGGTGGACTTAGTGCCAAAAACATTCTCTATCTGCCGATTGCATGAATTTGGTAACAAACAAAACAATTGTAATACACTACTGCACAAAATTTAAATTAAATAGTAAACATAATTTAGAACACTTCTTGAAGCCACCGCAAGCTCTCGCAGAAACAAGAAAAATATAGCTGGATATTTAAATAATAGCATTTGTGCCTTATATTCAATTTAATTGAAAATTGTACCGTCGTACTCACGTCAAGCTTTCGGATTAACCCGATGTGACGCGTCTGACGTGGCCTCGGCAGCCCGCTCTTCACATGAGTAAGGGTTGCCGGGATCAAAACTAGTCGAGCTAATCCAAAAGATTGACGCGTTTACGACTTTACAATTTTGAAGTATAATATGTGTATATGGTGCACCTTTAGCCCCACGTTTCATACGAGCCTTACATATTAGAGGGCTAGCATTCTGTTGGCTAACGGGAGTAATCTAAACTTTGTGCTACAACTAATAAATGTTTAATATAAGAAAAATCTCCATTCATTCATATTATATTCAGAAAAGAAGCAGTTAATAGTTACAAGCGCACGCAAAGTAAAGACTGAAAAAGTTCTAATTGGAATATTATTCTATTAGTTTCGATTAAAAATCGGTTAAAAAACTCTTGCGTAACATTTAAGTATCATATATTTAATTTATTTAATAGCTTAATGTATACATATTTAGTAAGTACGAGGCTTCAAAATTCATCGTTTTACACTCTGATAATACCTACTACTTCCTTATTACCGCCTATCGTTTTATTAATCAAACTCTAGGATTCATTTTTCAATACCCCTTACATAAAAAATTTCAATTTCCTTACCCTTCAGACTGATCCGATTGACGGTTTCGTCATATCTAGTACGGCTTGCGAGCTTCGTTCTAGGCATTTTGTCAATGTATTTCGAATGTTCTGTACTATGCATTCTATCCTATACCTATATAGTTAGGCTTCTCTTCGCAATACGGATAGGGTTTTGGAAATATAATATGTTTTTTTTAATAATTGGTAACGAGAATTAACGCAATCATGTTACGTATTGATGTATAGAGATTAATATGGTTAATAGGCTAATATCGGATTTCAAGCAATTTTTACTCAAGATTAGTCTTGATCGCGAGGTTAGGATACTAGAAGACGTCCGATATTGAGTATCATAGATAGTTCTGACGAGTTTTGAAATGCATGAACATTGTGATACATTTTAAAACCCCGTAGATACTCAATAGATATATTTGATGTAGTTAATAGCTTAGCCTTATGTCAGATTTCTAGCCCGAATTAAACTTTGACTGAATTGCATAGTTGGAGTATTATGAACCGTCTGTATCGACTGTCATATGTGCTTATGACAGGTCAGACCCAATGGTACTGCATAATTGCATAATATTTAATATGGGTAATAGGCTAATGTCGGGTTTCAATCAATTTTTACTCAAGATTGGTCTTGATCGCGAGGATAGGATATTAGGAGGCATTCAGTCTAGACTATCATAGTATGCTTTTGACAAGTTTTGAAATGCATGAACATTGTCATACATTTTAAAACCTCGTAGAATCTCAATAGATATATTTGATGTAGTTAATAGCTAGCCTTATGTTAGAATTCTAGCCCCGAATTAAGCTTTGACTAAATTGCAGTTGGAGTATTATGAACCGTCTGTATCGACTGTCATATGTGCTTATAACAGGTCCGAACCAATGGCACTGCTTAATCGTCAAGGCACAGAGTTGATATTATCCTGTCTTTTGGATGCGGGATGGTACAGAGATTATCACTTGCCTAACGTGACAGATAATATACAGGCTTACGCTTATATCTCTTAGGTAGTAAGCAAAGGTGTAATTATACTCTTGTTTTGTCTAAGTATAGTATTAGACCCCATGTAAGAACGGGAGATCCGATTGCGACTACTAAGAATTTATTGTCAAATCCAAAAATACTCTGCCAGTCTCAGGAATCGGACCCGTCATCTCATGTAAAGCAGTTGCATTCCCTACTGGTATCCCACCAAGGTATCCACGTGGCAATTTCACTAGTAATTACACGATCACCAGTTACAAAAGCTCGTTATTATAATCGAAAACAGAAAGAAGCAGCCCGGAAAATAGTCTACAACTAAAATAAGATATAGCATTTATTGAAACAAATACGATCGGTAAACGTAATAAGGAAAACGTACTGGTATATTACTTGCAGATGACAGGCAAGAAAACATGTCAGAGCTTCTTAAAACCCAAGCGTTATTACACCGATCACATACAGTCCAACATCAATGCATGACCGTACATACAAAATTAAGATAAGGATAAAAAGAAAACGTACCTTCAACAAAAGAATATGATATCTTAAACCCTCTAGCATGTCTTGAGGAGTACATTCCGCGGAATTCGATAGATAACTTCGGTCCATTCGACATTATTGGCTTTGGTATATCGTTCCCGCAAAATGATGCCATCTTCTCGAGTCGACCATCTACATACAAAAATACGTCGAGAGAATCCATACTCTCGCAACTGGAACAAAGTGAATTTGCTTAGTCGATATAATTTGGAGTGTTTTATTTCTTTTGTTCATGTATATGGGTTTGTGAGGTGAGTTTGTTACATATTATTATTTATTTATTCATTTTATTTTATCACTTTGTTGTTCAGTGTTCGTGTAGATTGAAACGTAGTTTGCAAAAAGATGGTAATTTAATGTACTTGTTTATTCCTTCTAGTTAAATCACCATTTTTATTACACTGCTGGCTCTGTGGATAAATGATCATCACGTTACTACTATTACGTAACACGGGACAATAATAATATAATTCCCATAATGGTACTACATCTACGTTCCATTCGTGTACGTTTTTCTATATTATGCGTACGTCCCTATAAAACAATTATTATTTACGGCTGTTTCCTATAAATAAATATCATTATTAATTTATTGTGTATGCAATTATACTAATTTAATGCATAGGAATATATTTAGCTATGTTTTAATTATTTTGAAATAACATATTATACATAATTTAAATTAATGCATGTTATTATTTTGAAATTTATTTATGCGAGTATAACAAAATTTTCACATGAAAATTCCAATGCATTAATTAATGTTTGGTTGCAAATAATTATGGAGTTAATAATTGTTTCTAGTCATGGACATTTGAGAATCCATTCAATGAAATGGATGGAAATTACGCAATCATACGTAAAATTGGTTGAAACTTTTATTTTAATAATACGTTATTGTTTATCAACATACTTCTTATAGAATAAGCTTTAAGACATTACTTGTCCGATGCACTTAAGAAAAAAATAATATATTTTTAATTGTGTCTATTACGGAACATGGAAAGGGTTAATTTAGATTTTGCTATTTCATAATGTTATTCTGACTACACTAGTAGCCGTGATTTTATGTTTAACGGTTCAATCGCACTCTTTGTTCGAGAAATGAACAAGATGTCAATGAACTGATTAAGTAGCATATAAATTTATGAGTTGTTCAAGGTTGTAAATTTGTATTTCGCAGCGGCACACCAGGAGCCAGTCACAAAAAGGTTTAAATTATGTCTGGTTTTATAACACTTGACAGGGTAATCCCGTCTCGCACCAAAAGGTTCAGCAATTCCTTCTGATGCCGTACCATACAACTTTGGAATGATCTTCCAGCACATGTGTTGCCTCCCTTCTATGACATTGGGTCCTTCAAACGTAGTGTGAAGAGGCATCTGGTCAGACCGGCTTGACACTGACGACGGCTAGAAGACATTTATCTTCTCCTCGTTGTCACTGTCTCTGGACTGTAATTGGGCTTTCCATCAGGTCCGTTACAATCACTTTGCCGTGTCAATATAAAAAAAATATAAAAATATACCTCATGTGGTAATACTCACTCAATTATATGCTCCGATATTCGCTGCAAGCTGAAGTCTTCGAACACCAGCCTGACGCGTTCTCTTCCTCTCGCTAAGAAGTCATAGTGACACTGCGTTTTCTGAGGATACGGCGCCGGGTAGAGAGGCGAAGTCAATTTACCCGTCTTGCTCTTATCACTGCTGAATACTTGATGACAGGACGACGCTGGAATAAATGTGTCGTATCACTATTGCTTCTTACTATCTGCGAGTAGGTTTTTTATTGCGGGCGGAAAGGCTACAAGCTATTTACATGTGTTTATTTCATAAATAACACTGGACCTTGGTTTCGATCGAGTACGATAAAAGCGATTCGAAAAGAATGGGTAATATGAGTGTGAATTTTTGTCTGAATAAATGATTGACTATCGAGTGCTTTACATGACGTATTTAACGCTATATAGAAGCTTATTTCAGTGAAAAACTACATAGACTGCGCAGTTAAAATGTGGCGTTTTAGGGTTTGTCTATGCACGAACTGAATAAAAAATCTTCAGATAATTAATTGGCATTATTGCATTCTGGGTTTTCTTTCAATGTTTTTAAAGTGTCACGCGCCTATAGAAAATTATTTTTAATTTTTGTTTGGAAAACGTCGCATTTGTTCATACAGTAACGGCCCCAGTACCATAAACAATGAAATCTCTTCATCCTAGTTATATTATCAACTTTGTGTAAATATTTGCATCTTGTGTTGTGTTACTCACTCACGCATAAACCAATAAAACAGTTAGGGATAAAACTTGACACAAAGATGTTGCTGCATGAAAGTATCTTTGTGTCAAGTTTTATCCAAAACTGTTAAGAAATAATGATTAAAAAACAATATTATTTTTAAGTCTTTATTCTTAAATATCGAGTAGGAAATATTCAATAAAATGTTTCAATATTTCGAGAACTGCTTGTGTTAAGGCGAACATTGTATTCGTTTAGTTTCTCTATTTTCACTTATTTCTCGCTCACAGTGGCAGTCCAGCTTTACGATTACTATCGGCAGCCATTTATGTCCGTGGGATGTTTTCCAAATGTGTCCGAAGTAAATAACTAAGATATTATTTGGAATATTGGTAACGCTGCTTCTGAACTGGATAAACTGTTTTTTTTAATAATATATGAGGAATGCTTACAAAATCAATGGCCAAGAGGCAAGGTAGCGTTAAAGCAATGCTTAATTTGTGTGTTTATTATTATTTCATTGAAATGGTATTAGTCATTATATATAGGGATTTTGGATACGATTCTCATTCATATGATACTACTGCTATAAAAATTGGGGTAGTCTTTGGAGACTGCCGATAGAAGTGACAACTTAATTCATTGGTCATTAACTATTCTTTATAAAAAAAGAATCCTGATACTCTCTTAGAGGTTATTAAGGGGGTCAAAATTTCGTTATGTTTTTGCGTAGGACGAACCATTTCTGAGATATTGTTAATATTCTAAAGCGTGACGATGACGAAGCTTGACGATAACGCGAATTCTATGATATTTGTTCACCCAAGAATTGCTCAACGCGCCGAAAGAAGTTTTCACTTCAAAAATATAGTTTTGTTTAAATATTTAAGAATACAATATATGTATGTAGAGGCACCTATTTTGGAGTAACTATTTCAAAATTACCTGTTTTTCTAGTGGTTGTGTTATATTTACTTAGAAAATTAGATCTTAGTCAATTTTCAGTATTAATAATAAGAGTATTATATGACGCAGAGTACATGACAATGACGTTAGTATGGCTCCAAAACCATGTCTAAATTTAAAATAAAGCCGAATTATATAATTTTTTTATGTAAAATACTGGCAAAAGAGTGACCGTGACTTTCTGCCGTGTATATTCCTATAGGCTGAAGTTCAACCATTTGCCTGAATCAAGTAAATTCAGTAACTTCTCTAAACTCACTAACTCATAAACTTTGTGACCTAAATAACTTATTTTAACTTTGACTTATGACCTGTTAGCTAATAAAGTGACCTGTATTGCCTGACATCGTACGTAAAATAACTGAAAATATTTTTTGTTATCCCTTAACCCTTAAAAATATGCATAGGTATTTTTAAGCAAATAAAATATTGCCAACGTATACACTTATATATGTAACTGTATATTATACTATCATATGATAGTTAGCCAGTCAGGTATACGAAATCAGTGCCTTTGGAAAATGGCTACATCATTAACCGTCGATAAATTTGTTGGATCTACAGAATGTTGTTTCAGGTTTGGGTTTACCGTGTTCGTGATTTCAGTGTTTGTACAGGTCTACACAATACAAGGTTTATTTCCTATCCCAAAGGTCGTATATTTATACAGAGTGTAACATAAAGATTCGCTCATATTAAGGGATCGTGCTGTGGAGAATATAAATAAGGTAAATGTATCACATGAAAATTCAAGGGTAAATACAAAAACGTTTTTCTAATTGATAAATTGGTTATAAAACTTGGTCGATACTGTTACTAGCTTTTGACAAAAAAATACTAACATGTAAATGTCATAGCTAAAACTACTCGTATATATATATATTTTTTTTTTTTTTTTTTTTTTTAGTTTAGAAATAGTTTATTTGTTCTTTAAAAAGTTATATACATCAAAACATTGTGTTTGTTATTGTTTTCAGTTTTTTCTGAATGTCCATCAGTTCTACTATAAGACATTTCAAGGTTATCCATTAATTACCAGATATCCTGTATAGTGTATATTCATCCAAAATTTTGTTTTAAACAAATGAGGTAGTGGATAATACAAATTATAATTATGATGTATTAGGTTCAAATTTGTTACACTTTCTAAATGTAAGAAATTTGCAAACGAAAATAAGAAAATATTGATAGAAATTTGGAATATTTTAAAGATTGCTACAACAATTTGACACATTTCATGGTGATTGTAAAATATAAATATATTTCGACTGTAAAATATGCATACTTTTAACAATCAAGTAAGCTATTTTACCATCTTCTGCGGCTAGTAATTAATCCTATGTCGCGGGGGACTTTATAAAAATTCAAACAATGGCCACAAAGAACACTCAGACTTGGAACAACTACTTGTGGATCACACACATGTTGAACCCTTTTTCTTTTTTTTTCCGTGGGGAAATACTCCTTATGCATACCCCCTTGCCACAAGGGGATGCGAGAGGGCAATGTCGGGCTCTCCTGAGACTTCAGGCCTACCGACTAAAACCACCACGTGTGCCACCTCACTGCTTTGTGAGGTGGGTGGGTCACTGGAACTATAACTACATCAGGGACCCACCCAGCAGGGCCCAATACAGAAAATAAAAACGGTCTGAGGGCGAAGACTCCTGGGCAACGCCCCGGCACAGCGGGCGTCGCTCCGACTCAATTGTTGGCGGGCAGGAGATCCCCGTTCTCCCACCCGCAACATTTACTACGGCGGCATAAGGCGCGCGTACGCGCGCCTGCGCCCGCCGGTACGCCGGCGGCGGCACGGATCCGCCAGGATATTTTCCTCGCGGAGCCGCTCCGCCGCCTCCTTCTGCGAGATCACGTCCTCGCAGAAGGATGCTACCGCTACCCACTTCCTCTCGCTGTCGACCATGGCTCTGATCACAGCCTGCAGCGAGAGGTCCACACCCATAACGTCTTGGAGTTCCCGGCGCTGCACCACCCAAGCAGGACATTGCTCGAGCGTGTGCTGCGCCGTGTCCTCCTCACACTCGCAGTGGTGGCAGATGGGACTCGGTTCCCTCCTAGCGACCTTGTGCAGGTAATTGCCAAAGCAACCATGCCCTGACAATACCTGCACCAGCCGGAAGGAAAGGGTCCCATGCTGCCACCCTGCCCACCGCTCTAACACTGGCTGGAGGGCCCCAACGGTTCTGAAACCGGCCAGGGGCACCTCCAGCCGCGCCTTCTACCTTTCTATCATGCCCTGGTGGGCTCGATTTCGCGCGCGCTCAATCTCTGTCGGTAGAGGACGAGAACCTGTCTCCTCCCGCACCGCCTCACACACTGCGAACACTTTGGCGAGCACTTCAGCCTCCAAATCCCACGGGGGTGTCCCGGCCAAAACGCAAGCTGCGTCGGTCGACACCGTGCGGTATCCACGTATTATCCTGACCGCTATGACTCTCTGCGGTCTCCGCAAGAGAGTCTTGCACTGAGCGGTCAGGGAGTCCGCCCACACTGGTGCGCCGTAAAGCGCCATTGACCGGGTAACCCGCGCGTAGAGTCACCGGCAACCGACACTGGGCCCACCCAAGTTTGGCAATAGCCGCCCAAGGGCGGACGCAGTGCCGAGAAGTTTCGGGACGAGCTGTCTGAAGTGCTCGTCGAAGCGCCACCTTCCATCCAGGACCAGACCCAAGTACTTCATCTGGGCCTGGATGGGAACGCGCGTCGAGCCCACCATTATCGAGGCGCCGAAGGGGTGGACTGCGACGGGGCCCATGAAAGACCAGGGCCTCCGTCTTGTTAATAGCCACCCGTAAACCCAGCGCCTCGATACGCCCGACCACCTGGGAAACCCCTACGGTGGCCAAAGGGGCCACCTCCTCGAAGGTACCCCCAGGGGCTGTAACGAGGGTGACATTTTGAACCCAAGGCAACCTAAAACAAGCGAATTTAAACCACTACGCCCTCCGTGTAGTCTAAAATTTATACTACTGTGCTGTACTGCGTCATGTGGCTAGACTGCTCGTCATGTTTAAAACACAATTTCCAACATTGAATTCAAACACTCAGACTCTGAACAACTACTTATGGATCACACACATTTTGAACCCAAGGCAACCTAAAACAAGCAAATTTAAACCACTACGCTCTTCGTATAGAGTAAAATTTATACTATGCGTCATATGGCTAGACTGCTCGTCATGTTTAAAACACAATTTCCAACATTAAATAGTCACTTTACCCTTCAATGTTGGAAATTAACGTCATATGACATAGTTTTCAACTTAGTATTGCCATTATGAGAAAGTTATCTTATTACAGAACACGGCACGCACGAAAGCCGCCTCTGGTCCTTATCCGCTTAAAGCCAAGCTGCTTGCGCTATACTTGACAGAATATAACTCACGTTTGTAGATCTTTATACGACGCAAGTAATGTGCACAAGTTGTGGTACTTGCGTGGTTTGTTTGCATAGTGTAAACAACCAACGCGAGCGCATGTAGCTAGTATGATTAGCTCGAACCGGTTGCCTGCCCAAATAGCATACGCATATTACCTGGACCAGGTACGTACACCTGTTACTATGTAAATGTAAGGCACTTTCGATCTGTGGCGTAAGTATTCAAACCAAGCACTTTTTATTGTCCGGTAGTCAAAGCCGAAGTGGATTTAAAATTTCTGTCAAAATCGCGCACTGCGTTTTGGTAGGAGGTATCTATGGAGCTTTTCATACTTTTTGGGTGAAAACTGAATCTACATATTGGTTTGTAGATAGTAGTAGATATCCATAATATCGAGATTCAGCTGTCTCAAAATGGTCCTAACGGTCTCTCAGTTTGTTGCACCCGAACGGAAGCCTGAGAACAGATTGAATATCTCTGACGCAATTTTAGTTACTATTTATGGAAAAATAAATAAATAATTTTATTACATCAAATTATTAATACTTAAAGAAAGAAAAAATCCCAAAAAGCATAATATGTGCATTTGTTGCAACATACATGCAGATATATACATATTTTGTATTAAGGATCAACCAAATCAAAGGATAAAAAGTAATATAAAACCAAAATTAAGACCGACACAAAAGTTTTCAACAAGGCATAATACATCCTTTTTTGGCTAAATATGACAGACACATTTAGCCAAAAAAGATTGCTCCGATTTGACAAACTTGTCGCTTTAGTTAATAGTAGAAAATTACATGTACATTAAATATACATGTCATTTTAACATTTCGAGTAACGAATATTTTTCTAATGGTTAGTAATTTTTGTCATTTGTTTTTTTTTGTTGTATAGATCATTACCACAAAGATCTTTATAAGTCCATATATCAGTTGTCGGCTTTTACATTCTTCTGTAGACATTTACTACAATATTCCTTCTAGTATTTCTAAACGCTTCAAACAAAAAACAGATAGACTCTTTAGCATTCAAGCGGTTCTACATGGTACGAATATTTTTATTCGCAAACGAAGCGTAGCCTTTGATTTACAAACGTACTACGTGCACGTAAACGCGTACTGTCGCGAAATAATGTGTCGCAAACACATTAATGAAATTCCACCTACTTTGAGGACTACATTCCAACTACAGAAACGTGTAGACAATATAACTAACTTTACCCTTGTCTTAGTAACACGGAGATATTATTTTTAGTACTTGTTAAACATTTTAGCAGCTTATTAAGCTGATGCGTGTGTGTCTTCTGACATGGAGCATTCGTCGAGTTAATTTTTAAAGTTATTTAACATGGTTGCCATAACAAAATTGTCAGGCAGTTTATTCCACGCTGTGACGACTCAGGCAGAAAATGGTTGAAAGGTTTAAGTTTCAACTGTTTCTGGCGTAGCTTTAGCAGATATATACTTATTTTCATTTGTCACATATTATTTAATCTTATCAACATTATGGTAGCCAGTTAGTATGTTTATATAAATACAAAACTAAAAATATATGTTTGATCTAATATTATGCAATCTTATCTACAGGCCGTAAGTACACTATTAAGGTGAAGAGTTTGTTTGGACACGGTAATATAAGGAAGTTCCAGACAATCTGAAAACTTTGAAAGGGTTGTTTGATGAGGAACGTTAGAGGTTGTATAACATTATGCAACGAACCTCCGGGTTGTATACATGCCTAATATTATTAAATAATCTTGAATGTCGGTACACGATATTTGCCTTTACAATATCGCAACATTCTCACTTATTTGAGTATTTTCTGCTTTCGTATGTAAATTATGCTCGCAGAATCGTTCGTGTAGTCTACTGACAATTGGCCCGCAAAGCCATTTATATGGATCGGTTCTCTATTGTGTTACCTAAATTTTTTATCCATAATCTAAAGTGTCATAATTTTTTTTGCCCTAATCATCATTTGTCCGAATGATAACTTGCCCAAAATTAATGTCACATAATATCACATGGAAGTATTTTAAAGCTGTTCCAATAAGAAATAAGTAAAAACTATAGTGAAAAGAATCACAACGACTAATCGAAAGTTGAATTCAGAGACTAGGTGATTTGTTATAAGATGAGCTATACAGTTTAACATTAATTTTGGTAGCTGTTTGCTGACTGTTAAACATTACATTTGAATACTGTATTTTAGTAAATATTTAGTTTTGTTTTTATTTAATATGTGTAACCTGTACAACTAGACTTATATCATATGTGGTAAACATTGCGGACGTCATGTGTCAAACTGTTTTAAGATTTGTTAGCAGAATCGTGAAATGATATGTTTGTTTACCCAATAAGAAAAATACATAGATCCGCAAAGTAGGTAACCTTAATAATAAAAGATAAACAGAAACAAAGACAAAAATGTATGTAATATCAATTATTATTGATGTAAAGATTTTGAGTTTTAAAATGTAACGTGACCCATATGCCGGCTATACTGTATACTTTTAACATGTCGAAAATGTGTGCAAGATTTTACGATGCTTTATTTTGTACGCGTTCATATGATGCATGGTAGGCGGCGCAATAAAACGCTTCACAAGCCCATAACTAACTGAAAGTCTAAAAATGTAAATCCTTATTTCCCTATCCTAAAATACTTTATAAACACTTGTTATTATTGAAAACAAAGCTATAAAAAATGCTAGACAACTTAATTCTGAATCTTTTATATAAAACCAAATATTTCTTAGACTTGTGTTTTTCAATATGCACACTGCAAAAAATAACCTTCCTACGCAATCTTCACGTAAAAATGGCTCTCCAATTTTAATATATGAGGTGATTTTGCTTCCGAAAACGCTGGAGCGGTGTTTTTAAATGTTGGCATTATTTCAATACTTACTCGCCGCACTTACAGCCGGCCCTAAGCCGGATATCCCCTCCGCTGTGCTTGATTTCTTATTAATATCTCCATCTGAGAAAAAGATTATTGTTCCATTATACTGTCATGAAAATTAAATTAGCTTACAATAAAAGGTTTTGCTCTGTACTTTCATTATATATGAGATGATCAGACGTCAAGGTTTCTATGAAAAGAGAGGTAATACAACTTATTGAATAAGATTAAATTATGTATATAATGAAATATTCGAGCAGTAGATGATAGATAAAAAGAAAGCTTTACAAAGCCGTCGTGTCATAATTAAAAATACAATAAAATGCAAAAAATTGAGCATAGATAAAAGTATCGTGTGATAATTAGGTCCTTTATATTAATCACAGGTTTCCACCACAAGGTAACAAAATATGATTTATATTACGACCCTAAATATAGACACGTGCTATATACTCATAAGAAGTTTGTTTTACGTTTCATCATCTACAATTTAAGAGCCAAGCTCTTGTCGGTGGAGTCTCTTCCATAATGTCCTATCTTCAGTCAGCGCTTTGACTTCTTGATACGACGTAACTTTTACCTTTTCTTTCACTTGATCTATGAACGTTCTCCTTGGCCTTCCTCTTCCCCTTCTGCCTTCAATTTTTCTTTCCAAGATGTTTCTTATAAAAGTGTAATTTCGTATTAAGTGGCCCAACATTTTCCCTCTTCAGTTCTCTATTATTTTTAAAATATGTCTCTTTTTTCCTTTACCATATTTAGAACGTTTACGTGAGGTAAATGTTCTGCCGTTTCGGTTTCTTTATTGACCAAATGAAACTGATTCTAACTTTCTAAACAATCAAACTGTTTGTTTATCGATTAAAACTCTAAAGTTGCCATTTAAACAAATGTTGCGTGGGGTATTATAGCTAGAGTAAACGATTGGACGAACTATTTAGAACTAGAAACAATATAACATTAATTTCATTGCTTACTGTCAAACTATTTAGGCGATGCCGGTCTATTGGGAAATCAGAGACACTTTCCGTTATTGCCTCAAATTAGTTCTAAGATGATAATTAACATTTATTAATTATAATTCTACCGTAATAATAACATGATATATGTATTAGTACAAAACTATTCCTTAGTAAAGTCGACGTTGCTATTAAAAACATATATGTACATAATATTTTTGTTGCGCGTAAAACCAACTTGTTGGAATATCTTCAACAAAGTTAAAATATGTTATGAACTCATCTACGGGACCTCTAGCCTCCTTAATATGCCTTACCGTCATCTTAAGGGAAACTTTCCAGCTTCCGGATACTCTTAAAATACTCTTTGCAGAGCTACGGAGTAATATCTTCCTTCATGAATTTGCTTTTTAAGCTTTTCATTTCCTCTTTTCACAGTCTGAGCGTGTCTAGTCGCTTTCGTTGACTATGCGGTCAATACCTTGTGGTATGTCCAAATGTAAGCCCTAACATTCTGTACAAAATTTGTCTTGGTAGGTAATTTCAAACAGCTGACTTTACCTCAAGCAAACTACTGAATTTTGTAGTTAAATTATTTTGTCAAGCACTGTACGGCCAACGTGAATGTTTCTGAAATAAAACTTAAAACTTATTACTATGACATGCTTACTAAACCTGAATTAGGGTTGTCGTCCATTTGAAACTGGTAGCGCGCTTTGAAGCCTTGACCTGGTATGTTGGAGTTGGCCGTAAACTGGACCAACAAATCGGGGCCAGTTGATAGTATCTCGTAACCTGTACCACATTTTAACGGACATTGCATTAGTTATTTATTACAAGACAACAAAAGGTTAAGAGAGAAACCTATTTTCTTTTACTCATTTGATTTGGGTTTATTTTAAAATTAGAATTACAATTTAGATATTTGCATAAGATGCAAGTACCTGGCGCGGGATATATGTTCTAGTTACTGGCGTGGGCTTTATACGTGGGTCCATGTTTATTATTTGCGTGAGTATACACCCGCACAAGTATAGTGTTACACGAAGCATGTTACACAAGCAAGTTCTTCAACTTGGGCCTGTTACTGGCATCACGTACACACACACATATATGCTGTCAATTTCATAAAACACAATCAATACATAAAGCCGACTCAATACGGTGTAAAATAATAAACACCTACATCGATAAATGCTTTTTGCAATTTCGGATTCAGTGAACTGAATACATTAATTGACATCAACCGACTTTATCCAAAACTCGAAAACCGAACCCAAAATTGTGTTTATACACAAGAAAATATCATAAGAATACGTAAAACGTTCTTTTCAATTTCAATGTCCATTTAACATTTACGTGAGTTAATTAAGGAACAAAGAACACAAAGGAAATGTCGTTTCAATAAATCGAAAAACCCACTTAAGTAGAGTTGTGCGATTTTCAATTATGCGCTGCAGAACGCTTGAATGGACGTTTAAATACTGCAATCTATCCATTTCCATTAAAACAAGCAAAGAGAACCAGTTACTACAGTTAGCGTAGCTTTCATATTTTTTGTTCATACGTCGTTTTGTCTAATCATAAATTGATTCCTTATCAAAAATGTATCAAGTGAAAATTATTTACCAATATTTACCATATTTAATATCAGGATACTTAAATGTTGCCATTCCCGGAATTTTAAGCATTTCAGTGCTATAATGAAATCCAAAGGCTTAAACCAAGTGTGGTTCATTAGGGGATAATTTTTAGGAATTATGTCGTATAAAAGGTTTTGTACGATTCGTTGGGGGTTAATATGGTTTCGTTTTACACTGCTATGTATAAAGGAGATACAATTTCTGGCCTTTCATTGGCCCCGCTCTAATAAGTAGTGAAGTGTTTGGATATGGTACGACGACCAGACAACATTAAGGGCCTAAAATATTCAATCTATATGGAAATCTATTTTATAATTTTTTTAATAGATTATTACCGATTTTGGTTACACATTACTAGTATTATTTATAAATTGTCCAGCTATTCATTCTTATGTTAGGAGTGGTTTCACCTCGGTAGTGCAATACGTGTGATCTGAATTCGAAACCTATCGATATAAGCCCAATACTTTATCATTACCACCACTTCAAACCTTTTCTGAAAATGTCGCCAACCCCACTTTCTATTCGCAGCCTTTTCAATGAGTAATAAACTATTTTACACTAGATTCTATTTTCCTGAACACTGTTACAAAAAGGACAGCAAAAAATCTCTACGTTTTCCTCATCTTTGACTAAGAAAATTCACTATTCAGAAAATCCAAAGTATGTCTTACCTACGACTTCATTACATAGCAAGGCAAGGACAGGGGCCGTCGAAGTACGTCCGTCGAACACTTTTATTATGTCCGCACGATTCAGACAGCTGAAAAGTGGAAAAGTTATAATACCAAAATGAAAAGTAAAGGAAGGAAAAATGTAAGAGGTTGACAAAGTGGTAAATCAAAATCCCGAAATATATTTTAATCATGAATGATAATTACTGCAAAAATCTCTTGTTGATAGATCTAAAATCTTCGATGTCAAAATAATAATTTAAAAGAAAGCAGTACATGATTTAAAGTGTCAAATTAGTGTTGAAACATAAAGCCGGATTTTAATGTCTTTACATAATATACCTTAAGTGCAGCGATAGTCTAGTGGGAAACCGTTGGACTGCCACGCAGAGGTCTCGAGTTCGACCTCAAGGCGCGCATCTCTGACTTTTCGAAGTGATGTGCGTATTAAATAGTTAATTATCGCTTGATTTGACGGTGAAGGAATACATCGTGAGGAATACTGCATGTCTAAGAGTTCTTCATAATATTCTCAAAGATATGTGAAGTCTGCCTACCCGCACCGGGCCATCGTGGTGGACTATGGCCTTTCTCATACTGAACTTACATATTATTATATTGTTGCAGTTTTATGTATGGCGGCAATAGAAAACGTCTACCTTATTGTAAATGCTTAAACAGTGATATACATATATGTCACTGTTTAAGAACATAATGTCTAAGATGAGATGAATACTACAAATGAAGAGGTAAAACAAAGTAAGTACATGAATTAAAGTTTTATTCCTTATGTGTAATAATTATTTTATTTTATAGATTGTAAAATTTCAACATAATACATATGAATAATTTATTCTATTATAATTACTATAGTAACTGGACCAAAGATCTTTTTAGATTTCAGTTGTACTAAATTCTGTACTACATATTAAGATTTCGGGATTTTGATCTGCAATCTATAAAATAAACAAACTTCTAAATACCTCTCATCGCCTTTCTGGAGGAACGATTCTTCGAAAACTAACTTGATCCGTTCGCTGTGCCTAAAATAGTAAGTTTTGTTTTAGTGTGTTTCAAACAACTTCCAGTTGTTATAATTGTTGTTCGAATCTTATTAGCCATCGGATTAGAGTTTGAAGAATTTCTTTCTTGGCTTGTGGTTTATGAATGCGATAAACGGAGGAACAAAACTTTTGTATTATCGATTTAGTTGAGAGTTACGAACACTATTTATTTGTATAACTCTGCAGTAATTTGTATTATACTAAATAATGTACAACAACATTCACTGTATCAATGTAAATGTATAATCAGAATGAATAGAATCAAAATAATTTGTATGATATTATGTCGACGGATTACTTTGGTTTCGGCGCTCAAATAATAATCGGCGTTTATAATTACGTGTACAATATGTTTACGTAATTAAACATGGAGATTATAGCAAACATTACCTAAAATTATTAATAGGGATTAATGACTGTGACACATTAAATTACTTTGTGCTAGATTCAATTAAATATTTGGTTTAAATATATTGCTAAATCGTGTTGGAGAAAACCCAATTTACGTGAGTTTATCATTCCAAAATAAGTCAAATTTTTTTTGTTGGTACCTGAATAGTACAAAAAAAAATAGAAAGCATATATTATTATATTTGTTATAGTAAAGCAATCTTTACGATAACAAAGCAATATCGGAATAAAGATAGTTCTCATTCGTAATTCGGTTCTGTATTTTCATCAAATCTCGACATTGAACATAATTTTTGAGTATGGGGATTGTATGTACTTTTCCAACTACTTTTCGAAAATGTACACTTTAGCTTCACCTATCTGAAAACTACACACTACTTCTTTTAATAACAATATTATTAAACTGTTTTTTTATTGCCGTTGGTGGCAGACGAGCAAGTGGCCCACCTGATGGAAAGTGGTAACCGCTGCTCATGGAATTCAGCAATGTCAGGACACAGCAAAGCCGCTGCCTACCGTGAAAGAAGAACTCTCTTTAAACCTCGTTTGAAGAAGGACATAGCATAGCGCTCGGGAAACACCGAAGCTGACAGTTCAATCCAGAGAACAAATAATCTTCTTCAATGCTAAGTTCTAAGTAATTTAAACCTACTACATACCTTGCGTTAAAATGATAAGTGCATCTCACATTGCTGGGATAGCTAGATGGATACCGAGGACTGTACAATTTTCCGTGAGCCTTTCTGTTTGGTTGCGAGTGAAACAAGTAATCGCACCAAGTCTCTGGAACCCGCACGCCATCTGTTTCGAAATTTCCTAGCGAACGAAATACAGCTTTAACAATTTGCAAAATTTTAAACACTTAGTATCAATGAATACGACTGCGACTTGAGTAAAATATTTGTATTGATTTGTTTAAAAATATTAATTTGAATTATTGACTGTATGATAATGAAACATTTTATGTTTATATGCTTAGCAATTTTTTAATGAAATAACGCAAACCTGAAAGTAGTTTAATCGGCATCAAAAATATTGAAAGCCCGAATATGGTCAAAATACTATGTAGTGTTTTTAATTTATATGTTTTTTTATTTGTTTTATCTTTGATTATAACTAAATCAGACCTACATGGAGATGTTGGTACGACGTGGACTCCTTTGAAAGGGAATGGCATGGTATATCTACCAACAGTTTGATTTGGAAGTCCAGTATTTTATTTAGCAGAGCGACATATCAAATATTTAAAGTAATAAGAATTGTTTTTAAGTTGATGGTACAATCATTGGTCTGCTCCCAAAACCAACATTAAACTTATCCATCGTCCATCGCTGCTTTAATTTATATAGGTAGCGATGTTTTATCAAATTCCAAATAATCAGGATAAAATACAAATATCTACTAAAATAATTAATTATTGTACAATATTAAATAACGACTCTTACTGATAGATTATGTTTAATTAGTTATATTGGCTCACTAAATCTCTGCTAGAGTGCCTGAGGTTTCGTTAAATCATTAACACGTTATATATAGTATATGTAGTAAATTTAATTGCTACTAGTTAAGCATGTAGAACGTAATTGAATAGCGCTTTAAATATTTGAATACTTGAGTTTGTGTAGCGCAAACTAAAACATTTTCATTATTTTAAGCAAAGCAATAAATTAATTATTGAAATTCACTCGAGTCTACCGAATGAACTGGATAAGTTGAGAGTTTTAAAGTAATATTTTTATTTGAAAGCTCTTTTCTCTATTAATTTGTTGTTTAATAATGTGAAAATATAGATAGTGAATAGGCTCCTATTTACTTTCGATGACTAACATATATTTATCAATCTTCGATGGGATGTGAGTTCGCAAACTTAAAGACTTGTCTTGCAACAACTGAATTGTAAAGAACTGCAGCATCAACACTGGTACTTTGCTATACAGTTGCAAACGATACAAATCTGCTAAACCAGTGAAAATTATTCATCGCTGTAGGATTATCTGAATTCGAGTGAAAGTTTAACGTTTCGATCGTCACGAAGTAGTAACGAATGATTGCTGTTCTATTTTCAAAATCTATTGATCTTTGGCTGATAGGCATTTGAAACTATACCTGCGAGTAAACCTAGAGGTATTGACAATGTATTGACTGTATGTTTTGGCTACTATTTTTATAATTGTCAATAGAATAAGGCTGTACTGCCTTATTCTATTAACATTGAGCGCTTAAAAATAAAACTTCTTGTAGTGGATGACTTAGACGCAAAACGATAGCAACGTTTCAGCAAAAGTGAAAAATAATATCCCATCAAAACTTTTATAAAAGTCGTCGCTACGATCTCTCACAGAATTTAATTTAAATTGCTGACAAAAAGTGATAATGAAATTAATAGATAAAGAGACGCACTTTAAGAAATTGGTAGCGAACAAAATTGTGAAAAAAGCTTTGGTAATACGATATCAGTAATATTTTTAGCGAACTCATTTGAAAATGTTTTACAGTTATAGTACACCAAATAATAATAAGAAGTACTAGGTAATTGTTAATCCTTACTTCCTTTATATTATAAATGCGAGTGTGTTTGTTTGTTTTTACGCTTTCACGCCTTAACTACTCGACGAAATATTATATTTTCCATACTTGTTATCGAGGGTACAGAATAGGACATAGGGTACCTTTTATCCAGAAAAAGTACTATTACAAGCGTAACCTCACCTAGCCTGCATTTACGCGAGTAAAGCCGCGGGCAAAATCTAGTATATTATATTGGTTAATAGTTCTTTGTTTTTATAACATGATTACGAAAGTGGCTATGACTAACATGTATTATATGTAAGATTTCATTTAAACATAAATTATTTTATAACATGATATATCCGTATTATCCGTATCCGTAATAACTGCCATATTTAAGTTTGGTATACAGCGTCTAACAGAAAAGTCTGGTCATATTTAACGGTCACATCAAAAATAAATAAGTACATAATTTTCATTAAGCTATAGCATTTCCTTTTTTATTTACTTATCAATGGCTGCATATTCTATTTAATACGTAAACAATATTAACAATAGACTCGAGTGATCTTCGTGAATCCGAAAATGACCATACAGCACATAGGTAAGTTTTCAGATATATGTATATCTGAAAACTAGGTCGTAATGTTACGACCTTAAAGTCCACCACACGTTTTTGTTACACGCTGTATATCACCGGTTTTTTAAATCACCATATTTATCCCCCAGTAAATGTTTCGTTATCTAAACTGGGTAGTAAACCTGGCATATTGACAGATTTTATATATTCCTTATACATGATTCAAAATGACAAATCATGTTGAACCGTAAAGTCCGAATTCACAACCAGTGCTTAAGATTTATCAGGTGATTAAAAATGGTTTTAGAACATAATTCCAATTAAAACCTTAAACGTTATAAATAGAAAAACGCCTACATCCCTTTATCAATAAAGATCTCAGGATGGTTTAAATAATTTGTTTTTAGTACCACCATCACTCAAGTCATTTGGGGCATTAGCAAAATTAATTGATATATTTACGGCAACCGAACCAGGCCCTGATTGGATTGGACAGAGATAGACAGCTTGGGATCTCTCTGAAAGTGACTGTAATAAGAATTGATGATACCAACTAGCTAAAGTATAAAAACTTTGTTGAACCAAAAATGAAATTGGAATAATGTGGAAGGGCTCGGGGCAATCTCTATTTCGTGTTTTTGTTTTTAAATATTTATTATTTGTTTACTTGTACAAAGTTAATTTTATTATAGCTTACACAAATAGGTGATCATTTTGTTTTTTGGTGTTTAATTGGGTCAGGAATTGGATAAAAAAATGGTTTTGTAATAAATGTGTTAGATTGATCGATGTTAATTGGAAAAACGGCCTAATTGGATAACCTTGAAATATCTTATAGTATAACTGACGGCCGTTCAGGAAAGAATATGAAGAAAAAAAATATTAAGAAAGTGCAATAGCTAGTCATATTGTTGACTGTCTATCTATTAGCATAATTAGTGTTTAATAAGAAAACAACAAAAAACCGATGGAATTCCTTCATTTATGGCCGTACAAGAAAGTTAAATATGGTAATTTAAAAAAAATCATACCTCAGGTATCTCAGTAGTTAGGATAGATTTTTTTCATATTTTTTTCTGAACGGCCATCAGTTCTACTATAAGACATTACAAGGTATTCCATCAATTACCGGACACCCTGTATAAACTTAAGCCTACGGCTATCAAGACAATCGCCTATACATGAACTTACTTCTATCAATAAATCTGTAATTGCCCACAAAGCCTGTAGCATTGGATGGTTTTGCTGCTGAATGGAATTCCAATACAAGCAGAGGTCCATGCGAGTAGAGAGCTGGTGGAGCATCCATTCGATTGCCGCAGAGTACTCTTGACCAGGCAGAGTATTCGTTTACACCAGGAGGTCCTGGTCCATGGACACCACCTTCGGAGTAGACCTTCAGGTAGTCGCCTTGTGCACAACTGTAACAAAGATAGTGTTTAGTTAAACTTCGAGATTCAAATTTTTTGCTTACCATGGGTTTGACAGAACAACTGGTAGTGCCAATGGCCAGGAAACCACTTCAACTAAAAAGTGTAAGTCTTCTCGCCACTACGAGTGCGCCAAATGTAATGGCAAAAATTTATGTGATCGAGTGTTCTGAGGCCGCGTATTCTTTATTTGAATGTTTCTAAAGTACTCCGTGACAAAGAAATTATTCATAGAGCTGCAGAAGTATTAAAAAGAAATCTTATTTAAATTATTAAGTAAGAAACTAAAAAACAAACATTGGCATTTTTAAGAATTTAAGCTATCACACTATTAGATAAACTTTCACGATAACCACTATAAATTGAGTGTTTAATATTAAATGAATTTCAGCCAAAAAGAGAGTTGAAATATTGTAATTATTATATCTGTAGCTAGTACAAAAAGCTCTTAGGTGTACTTGTATTTTAAACAACATAACAGTTTATTTTCTTTTACAAATAAAGTATGTTGGTACGCGTCTTTCTGTAAAACAAACAAGAACACCAGTGCACTAGACTTTGCAAAACTACGAAAAATATAAAGGAAGAGATTAAAAAATAAGCTGCGCCATATGTGATACTTTTCCGTATTACATCGAGCAAAATAATTAAATAGCGAATTTTGAACATACTAAAACCTTTTTTATTTACTTTCATTGTATTGTAACTGTTGTTGTGTTGTCAAATGACACAATCGTATAGTCTCGTTTATTTGACGGGCGCCGTCACGACAGGAGTCGATGAAATAAAATAATTCTACTACCCGCATATTACACACATTATTACGTCGTGTGTCATAGTATCTTGTTAAACCCTGTACTCACACATATAAAAACGTAAAATTTTTGAAATAATGGTCGTTACTTTCAATTACAGACCCAATAGTCTGAAAGCTTTTTAAATTGTATAGTTAGTTAGTTAGTGTTTATTGGTATTCGGGCTTCATGAAACTAATATATGAATATCAATTACTATTTGAAATTCTGACAGCTTTATCACGGATCTCTGTGAGAACCACCAAAATCTAAACGTTATCATGTTCTTTATCATTAGTAAAGAGTCGTAAGACGATTAGATTTATTAGAAGAAAAAGTGAAATATAATTAAAAGTTCTTATTATGAATTCAAGTAAAATTATAATTTTGGTAGAAATTTGTAATTCGATACGATATCATACTTTAAGAGAAAGTTCAAAATCCAACACACTGATGTTTAATAATTATATTTACAATCTATTATATATTCTGAATAGAAGTCTAACTCACGGTCATTGGACACTATATTCTTTTATTAAAATAAATCAAATAATACGTCTGTTGAACCTTACAATGAAATCAAAAGTTCTCAAGGGCATGTAACGTACAAAGAGAAATCATACGCTGTGAAACTATGATGAAGGGAACCAGATTAATTAAAACCCCTGAAGCCATGTACGTCGAGTGGAAAACTACTAGACAAATGATATACATTAGCATAAATGGCCCTATAATGGTGACGTCACACTACAAGCTCAGAAGCTTATAATGCTAAATTATAAATTGAAACATTTGAACTTTAATTGTCTAAATTCTTGACTTCCTATTTGGGAAAGTAATCGAGTTTGTCGATCTCAAGAGACTTAAGCGCTCGTTGCTTAAATTATTTCTGCACTAAAAATTAATCGATCATCTCGAGGTTATACAGTCCTATGTGTATACTTAAAACTAGTTTCAGAGACAAAGATGAAGATGAAATGTTGTGCAGTCATGCTGTTAAAACTTAACGTTATTGAGACTGCTCCATGGTTTTCTAACTAGAATTACCATAATACCTATCAAAAGACAATATTTTACTGAAAATGAAGTACCCATTCGTAAAACGCCTTTAGAAATTTGTGCAAACGGTTAATATACTTCTAGAAATCTAATACTAGCTTAAGCTCAATTAAAACAAACGTAAGAGACTCTCTACAATAGTAACTATACACAGACAGAACTACCATAGCCAGTGAGTGCTGGCAAAATGTCATTACTTTAGAGAGAATGTACAACTTTTAACATAAAAGTTACTCGTACGGTATAGCCGGACACGTTTGACCACTAAACCGTTTAGTACTTGGTAAAATATCCTCATTCCGACTAAAACGTTAGCATAATGTAGCAGTTCAGAACACGGTATGGACTTCTTACAACAATTTTATAACGTATATTCTGTTATAGTTTTACTCTCTCAAACTATAAGTTGTTAATAGTGAACAAAGCCGGCTTTAGAAGTGTTAAAATTTCATAGTTCTTACACTATAAGTTTCTACGTGTACTGTTTTAATAAATATGTAAAATTGGAATTACTGGTAAGGTTATAAGTATGTATTTTATTTCTTTTTATTGACACAAGCTAACGTATCGGGTATTTGTAACCAGACTCGTGGCTTATACTGTATCTAAATAACTTTATACGTTTTAAAAGTTGGTTTATATAATTAATGGCAACATGCGGGTGGAGTTTCATCATTATTTTCTCGTTCTTACATATATATTTGCGACCGCAAGACATTTGATCTGGAACTATCTTTTCGCAAGGGAATAGAGTGCATTTCGTAATCATCGTAATAGTTTAATTCATACAAATCTATTCCAGCATCGGACGGTGATGTGGTGTCCTATACTTTATATGGCTGAAAATCTATCAATATTTTACATTTATTATCCGTATTTCAAAAGATTAGAACTCTTTATCAATAGATTATAAATAGTTAGTTTAACTATGTGGACATAGTTAAAATAAAGCTTAGCTTGTATTATAGCTTGACCTTAACATAGTGTCATAATAGGTATAGAGTATAGAGCAGTCGAGAATAAAATTATTTTCAGTATTAAAATTCGTGAGGGCAGAGTTTTGAGTTCGAAATATTTCGTCGCAGCAATAGTTTTAATGAATTTAGTTGTCGATACCGGGTTGATATCCGAAACTTGAATTTGATATTTTGCGCCTCATTTGTATATTTGTTTGTACTGTGGACAGCTTTTAAACTTTACATAATAATTTAATGAATGTACCCTATCGTCGTTTAGCCTATCAATTATTGGAATGTCAGATATAATTGTAAACCTATGGAGTCTGACATCGATTTGCGTATTATTTTAGGATAACCTGCAAAACCGTATTTTTATCTGTATTTTTACCATTGTTATCGTAAACGACCACTTTAAAAATATCATATAGATATGCGAAATAAAAATAAAACTGACAATGGAAGCTTTGACGCATAACAAGCTTTACAGCGGCCTTAATTAACAAAATAAAAAATGGTATATTCAATTTTGCGGTTTTATTACAACGGTATATTATATTGACCACATGTTATTCTGCTGCCAATAAATCAACGTGTCATGACACAACGCGCGGACAACGCCGAATCAAGCCGAATGGGAGCGATCGTGTATGATGAAGTTTAAGTTAATTAGAGCCTGGCTGGCGTACGTAGACGTAAAACAACGAAACATTGCGAACACGCTCAAACACACGCGGTTTAATCTCATAACATGTTCGGCACAAATGAGTTTCTTTTTGTCCCTTTCAGTTCAGCATTCAATTATAACGGTCTGTATGTCGCGATGTTGCTGTCATTTATCCGTTTTTACGCTTGCCGGTTTTGTGATTTCATTTAAATAGTAAAATACACATGATGTTTCTCATGTAGGCAAATATTGATAGCGATACTTTTACTGCAAGATGCGATGATTTTATGCGTTAACCATTTTATTATACTTATGTAAGGTTTATCAGATAACTGTATCAGTGTGTATTTATGATGTAGTTTTAAGTTAGCACCTCAGCAGCCATATCATTGACACGTTGGAGGATTACGATCTAATAAAATCAGGTATAAAATACTAGCTGAACCAGCTGCTGCTAAATTTAAAACAAGATTTAAAACACTCCCTAAGAAAAAGAGATGTTGCTTCATAACCGCGTCTACTCAACCTATTGAGTCACAGTGGCACACTGGTGGCCAGACACAATAGTTTTTAATTATGTCTAGTATTCTAAGACTTTACAGATTAGTAAGCATCTCATTGTATTTCTTATTAAAACATAAACACAACATCGCTTTTACAAGTAGTTTTTCAGACTAGAAGCAAATACAGTTTTCTCTTTCAGATTATCTAAAACGCATTTTAAAAGTTCTATCTCTGTAGGGATTATCCCGACAAACTGAGTTTGTAACAAAAATTCAACTAGATTTATTAGCTTAGTTTTCAGTAAGTACCTGCAAAGTGGGTACTAAAAACTACTAAGACAGTCAAGATGTCAACTTTTACTACACCACTTTTACGTTAAGTTGACAGTAATAAAGTTACTTGGAACAAATCATTATTCTTTATGGCAGGAATTTACTTGAACATCTACGACATGGCATAATCCGAGACTGTGATTGTCGGTTTTATCCGTGAGCTCTGTGACATATTGATGCGGAAGTATAAGCATTATGAGTTTGAACATATAAAGCTCTCGCAGTATTTCGAGTTGAGAAGCACTTGGCTTTTATTACAGGAATAATTTTACATACGTTTTATTTAAGTTTGGAATCACAAAATTTTACTGATAAGGGATGATGGTGCATGAATACGAATGATGAATTTGAAATACATAGACAAGGAATTTTATTAATGAATATGGATTTAGAAATCTTATACCAGTAATCGTTCCAAAATTAATTATAGCTTTATAATCAAACGAGTACTTGATAATCTTCCTAAATTAGCAAGATTCACGTATATGTAAATAAATATTTTTTTAAACGTA
The DNA here is from genome assembly GCA_963564715.1 of Catocala sponsa. Taxonomy (NCBI): domain Eukaryota; kingdom Metazoa; phylum Arthropoda; class Insecta; order Lepidoptera; family Erebidae; genus Catocala; species Catocala sponsa. The sequence goes on from OY751337.1 coordinate 9,268,577, forward strand.
TCTTCAACGACACGGATATGTATCATCTTGTTATCCTAACTAATATTATAATACATTGCAAATGTGAATTAGTTCGTTTGTTACGCTTTCACGCCTTAACCGCTCGACCAATCATCATGAAATTGCGCATTCACAAACAGAAAAGGACATAGGGTTCCTAATAGCCATAAAAATACTGTTTTAAACTAACCTACATTTACGCGAACATAGCCGCAGGCAAAATCTGCAGCAACATTCACACTTTTAGAATAAAATAAATATGTTGACTATCAAGTACCTAATAGCAATAAATCTTCCTGTATAATAAATGGTCACAACATATAATGAAAAATAAAGTACGCTCTCAAAACATTAAAAAAAAACACAAAACCGTATTTTTATATTTCAATATAAAATCTCTATAAGATTTATATGCCAACTCAACAGAAATGTTTGACAATCCGTATTGAGTTGTGTCTCATAATTAACGGATTGCGTTGACATGTTTGTGGGAGTCGCTCTTAACAAGGCACTGGTTTCGGTAGTACTTCACTTATTCGCTTTTTTGCTGCAGCAATTTATCCAGTGTAACAATTTTTTTCATTCGTCATGTTTCAAGTGTTGTATTGGTAGTTACTGCAATTGCTATCTAAAGTACTGACAGAAATACCTGTATATTCTAATAAAAAACTTTTACGATTCATTGTCTGTATAATAAATATGTATATTTTAAAATGTAGTTGGATTATTTGAGGGTCGGTTTACCGGATGTGTAAGAAAATAACAGAAATAAAAAATTACAGCAAATATATATTAAGTCTGAAAAAAAAATTTAAAGAAAATTTGAAGTATTTTAGAAACATTAAAATACTTCAAATTTTCTGTAAAAAAACAAGCATTGTCGTTGCTCAATCCAGCTAAGCTGAATGTTTGTGTAAGGAGACGCTCGCGTTGCTAGTGCAATAAGTGGGATTTAAACGTTCGGTCTCTCAATTCTTAGCCTTATAAATTTGATAACTTGAAATAAAACATAAATAAAATCTAAACCAAGTTTCATTTTATTTAGCAGCACCAGAGATACGTGTATGTTATGGCGGATAGTTCGATCTACATCAAATAACGTTGCTGACAAACCTATGCACTCTCAGATTCATGGCCAAAGGCCATTCCGGTATATGTATATCAATACTACCTTGGTTACTTCTCATCGAATGAATTGCCTGCTTTGTTCTTCTGACATTCTGACAAAGACAAAGTTTAACGTATGAAGTTATTATAGGTTAATAATAAGTTTATCTGTTCTGCTAAACGTGCAGATTAGATTGTTAAATCGGGTATTATATGTATTTTTAACAGACTTCAAAAAGCAGGAGGTTCTCAATGCGACTATATGTTTAATATGCGATCATCGTATATTTGTGTATGAAATTTTAGAAGCTTCTCGATATTTTGGAATAGTTGCAGACTGTAATATACCCCCTCACATATTATTACATCACATTCAAAATATTCCGTTTTATGTCTCCCTGTATTACAAATTAAATATTACTGTTAGCCTCTAGCTTGCTTACTAAAAAATTGGATAAAGATAAGTAATTCTTATTAACATCGGAGAGGGACCGATGCTATGACCACTCAATTGCAAATGTCATGCCTAAACCATTTCGTGCACCTTCTATATTAAGTCCTTGAAATGGTGTGTGAGTCAAAAAATTTATAGATTATTACCACACCTCAACTCAACCCTTCCAGGATACAGAAACTTGATAATATATCATGTTGTATAATAACAATACGTATATTCTTTTTCATATCACTAATTACAGTCCAAAAAACAAAACTTGCCAGCAAATATTAATAATATGCAGATGTTCTATTTAATTTTGTCCATAACACTGCCAACAGGCTGACATAAGTGCTGGCGTCCAATATTACCATTTCCTGGCATTGGACCGGCCACATAAGCACTGTACAAACATTCACACACAACTGTTCTATTCAGCATGTTATTCATTATTCCCATTATTTTATTTCACTCCACAATGAAAAGATACATTGCTCATTGTCCGTGTTTCTCTTTGTGAATATTTTATATAGTTTCTGATTTATAATTCTTGACTGGAGAACAAAATAGTGTATTAATTCATTCAAGATGGAAATAAACTGGTTCATGCTGTTGAAGTATTTATTTCGGGTTTAAATCTGTATCATGTTAATGACTTTGTTTTGCTAGTAATAATTGTAAGAGATGTTTATTAGCTGACGCTTGAACTTATTTCAATGATTTAAGTATAAGTATGTTAGTTTCCTTCTTCCTTCAATCCTGGGTTCTTTAAGCGGGGCGTGAAAAAGCATCTTCTCAGGCCGTCAAAGTAGAGACCTCAACATCGCCTTGGCTACTGTGGGGGCGATGCGGAGGCCACTGCTCTTAGACCACACGACTGCTTACCATCAGGTGGAGTGTGGTCATTTTGACGAGAAAAAAAAAAAAAAAATATGTAAATGGAAAGAATGAGGCGGTTTTCTCTCTTTCTGATGTATGAGCCTACCGTTGTCCATTATTTAGTGATCGCATAAATGAATAGGTGTAGTTTTTCTGCCATTTATTCATGATACAAGTATATGTTATGTATTTATTTATTATAATAATTTTATTATCTCGAGATACATGTTTTGCTTTAAAAAAAAAAAAAAAAAATCAGTAAATAAGAGTCGAAGAGACTAACATACCTAAGTCTTCCATTATTTTATATTAATTAATAAAAGGTGTTTGTCGAGTTTCTTTTAAAAACTGGTAGTATATCTAAAAACCGGACTTTTTCAGCTGCGGTACCCACCCTGTATTATCTATAATATATTAATACGTAAAGCAAAAACTTTGTACCGCTTTTTACGAAAATTGCGCGGACGGAGGAGAATGAAATTTGGCACAGTTAAATTTTATATAGAGAAGGAGGAGCGAATCCTAATATTTTTATAAAATATGCATTAGAAATACATAAAATTAATGAAAAAGCACTATAAGTACACAACCATGCATTTTACCAAGTGCACGTAACCGTTAATTACTTTACCATATTTGTACGAACATACAAACATAATACAGTACCGCATAACTTGTGTAACACAACACTAAACGAGATACAAGGTTTTATAAACGTATACACGAATTCACGTCTTGTTCAGATGCAGATTCCGTATAAATTTATGAGACCGTATGTCATATCGATAGCCGACTCGAAGTACCGTTCAAAGCTTTGCAAACACGGCTGCGGTATTAACTATAAACTATATATAGTTTCTTGGTTACAGCAGTGTAATTGGTGCTAAATTGTCTAAAACTGCATAGACGAGAAATTAATACGGGTATATTCGAAGTCTGTATTATTTGTACATAGTAAGACTATGTTGGAGTTATCGGATTCAGCAACATTATAAAAATAATAATAATAATATTCTACCACATCTATTATTATCACTTCTGTTTCCCATATTAATATAATATAGATATTATAATATTCTACCAATACACACAACACCCTCTAGTCCAAACTAAGGAGAGCTTGTACTATGGGTACTAGACAATGGATAAACATACATACATATATATATATATTACTTTTTTGTCGGCCCCAATGGCGTAGTGGTTTGTGTAACCGACTGCCACCCCTGAGGTCGCGGGTTCGATTCTCGCATAAGTCAAACATTTGTGTGCATGAACATGGATGTTTGTCTTGGTCAAAAAATATATAGTACAAGCTATCCTTAGTTTGGGCTAGAGGGTGTTGTGTGTATTGGTAGAATATTATAATATCTATATATTAATACGGGAAACAGGCGTGAATCTATGTATTAATACGTGATGCAAAAACTTTGTACCCCTTTTTACGAAAATTGTGCGGACAGAAGAGTATGAAATTTGGCACAGTTAAAGTTTATATAGAGAAGAAGGGGCGAATCCTAATATTTATATAAAATATGCATTAGAAATATATTAAATTAAAGAAAAAGTACTACACGCACACAACCATGCATTTGCATGTATAAATATACATATAATGACATATATTATCAGCAATATCTTACAGGCAAACTGGTCGAATTTCGAGCACTAGGCGACCGCTAGTTATTATAGAAACACTCAGATCAAGATAAACATCCATGTCAATGCACACAAATGTTTGACTTCTGCGGGAATCGAACCCGCGACCTACAATCCTAGTAATAATTATTATAAAAGTACTAGTTTTTAAAGGATTTAAGATGATTATTACTCATATGCCACTGAACGAAATTATATGAAACTTAGCACAAAGATAAGCCATGTCGCGAAATAACACAGAGATATACATATATGTTGAATCGATATGCGTTGCCAAACTGTCCTAAGTAGCGATGCAACGATATATCGAATATTCGATAATATCGACCCTAAAATATCGATTTTTATCGATATCTAACCATCATTGATACGTTATTATCATATCGACAAGAAATTGAATATCGATATCGAAATATTTAAAATAATATTTGGTAATATTTATTATATATTTATTAGTTGCTTCTTATTTCCCATTTCTACTACTAACTTGAAAGTTCTGAATTATCGATAATATCGCATTGAAACTGTCGATATTATCGATCATCGATATTTTCAGGCCCTCGATATAAATATCGATATTTATAGCGATATTTTCAGGCCTTCGAAATAAATATCGATATTTTCGTGTCCTTGCAGCCCTAGTCCTAAGAATACCTCCCGCTAGAGCAAAACACGCGTCAACGAATATTTTGTGTTCGAATCGGAATCCTGCAAGTTGGAGTACGCCCAAATCCCAAGGTGCGACTCTCCCTTATCAAAGGAGTTTGGTATTTTCAACCTTTTTCTTTTGCAATACTTGGGGTTGACAATCCAAGGAAGGGTGCGTGGAAAATTCCTCTCTACCAACCTATTTTATGACGCATATTGCGTGTTGCTTTATGAACCAATTAAAACGACGATGTGGTGATTGAATATTGACTGGTTTATTGTTACTTAATTAAGGCTTATATACTAAGTTATTATACATACGTAGTACGGACCTATATAGGAAAGGGAAATTATGATGTTTACTTTATTTGCATAATTAACTATATTAACTATTATGTATTACGGCACGTAGTATTTTGCTTTGCTAATAACTAGTTATATATATCACGTTTGCATGTACTATACTATACTATGATATACTATGGCTTTCGCCATAGATATTCCCCCCTTGAAGAAAAAAACGAAATTACACATAGTAATAATTAGATTAGAAAAAAATAATAATACAGATTAATTTTATGCCTACGTTTCTAAACAACGTTTGCGTCTCTAATTATTTTCGTAAGCCTCTTCTCGATCTTATTGCTTACGAATTTGAATACTATGACTATGGTTGCGATTGTACATATGACAACCCCTGCTATCGTCATGAATATTATCCAGCTCCGGATCCCTTGTACTTCCTCGACCACTTGGGAGTGCAGGTTTAATAAATCTTCTGGTTTTACTGCATTGTTCTGCACCATGTTGATTTGTTCCTTCTCGTGGCTCGAGTTTGATCCCATGCTATGTGTTGTTTTGACGCTGTGCTAAGTGAATGCATAAAGTAGTGTTATTCTAGCTTATATATTATAATTGGAATCTAACCGTCGGGCGGGAGATTCTACCAGAACGTGTTCTTGTTTCTGTTTTCTTATCTGCTTGTGAAGTTTTCGTTATCTGGTCGTCTATTGTCCGTTTGCTTATCTTGCTATCGTTTAACATGAATGCAGGTTTAACTCTATCGATAGCTACACTTTTTTGTCGTCCGTTTATCAGGATCGTGAAGATCTTATCATTTCGACTGATGACAAGATAAGGACCATCGTACGGCGGTGTAAGACTTGGCCGTAATCGGTCACAACGTAAGAAAACGTGCTTACATTCCGATAACTGTGGGTGCACGAATATCTTGTCGTTCTTACTTTGTCTTTGTGGAACAGAAATCATGTGTTCTAAGTTGTCCTTAATTTCTCTGATAAAATCTGCGTATGTTGAGTTATTATGTGTCTCGAAAAATGCTCCAGGCAATCAAATTGTTGAACCGTATACTAATTCAGCTGCCGAGTATCCTGTGTCTTGCCGTAAACTCGTACGTATGCCAAGTAAAACGGTAGCTAACTCTTTTGTCCAATTGATTGTGTTACCTCTTGCTATCAATGCCGTTTTCAATGTTCTGTGCAGTCGTTCTACTTAAGAGTTTGACTGTGGATGATATGAGGAGGTTCGAATTTTATGAATTCCCATTAAGTTTGCTAAATATTTGAATATTTCAGATTCAAATTGGCGTCCCTGGTCTGTGGTAATGTATTCAGGGCATCCGAATCGGGCTATCCAGCCTTCATATACCGTTCTGGCTACGGTTTCTGCAGTTATATCAGCTATGGGAAATGCCTCTGGCCATGAAGTACAACGATCTATCATTGTAATTATGTATCGTTTGTTTTTAGAAGTGGGTAGAGGCCCAACTAAATCAATATGAAGATGGGAAAATCTTCCTGTTGGCATGAATTTTCCGAATTGTGATTTTGTATGACGATGTATTTTTGCTCGTTGACATTGTAAACATGTCTCAGTCATCTTATTTACGTCTTTATTCATATTTTCCCATATATAGTTAGTTGAAATCAGTTTTCTCGTAGTATTCTTACCAGGATGGCTAATGTTATGAAAACTTTCGAAGATAGTTTTCCTGAATTTGAGGGGCATAAAAGGGCGTTGTTTTCCTGTTGATATATCACAATAAATCTTAATATTTTTATCTGGAAAATGTATTAATTCTATTTTTAACGATTTATTGGCTTTTAATCGTTTTAACTCGCTGTCATTCTTTTGATATTTTTCTACCTCGTACCAATCGATTGCAGAGGGTAAGGATATCGTTTCGATAACTCGAGATAAAGCATCGGCTACCAAATTCTTGTAGCCGCTGATGTGCTGGATATCCGTACTGAATTGTGATATATAATCCAGATATCTGATTCGTCTAGGGGTATCATCCAATGACGGCTTCTTATCGAAAGCATGCATTAGTGGTTTGTGATCCGTGTAGACCGTAAATTCTCGTCCTTCGATGAGTCTTCTGAAATGTTTTATAGCCATATAAATTCCTAGTAGCTCTCTATCGTAAGTAGAGTATTTTGTTTGGGCTTCACTTAGTGATTTGGAGAAAAAAGCTATCGGCTCCCATTTTTTGTTTCTTCGCTGCTGTAGTACAGCGCCTACGTATTGAGACTAGCATCCGTCATTAAAGCTATTTGCGCGTTGCTGTCCGGACATGCTAATGTAGTTAATTGTCGAATGTCCTGCTTGCAACATTCAAACGCGTGGTTTGCTTCGGTATTCCACTGTATAACTGTCTTATCATTTATCTTACAATTAATTAAATATTTATTTAATGGTGCTTGATGTTTTGCTGCATGTGGAATACTGCTTCGGTAGAAGTTAATCATACCCAAAAAACGTCGTAATTCATTTATCGTTTGTGGTTTAGGGTAATTGTTTATGGCTTGAATTTTTTCCATAGTAGGAGTCAACCCTTGGCTCGTTATATGATAACCGAGGAAATCAATTTCCGACTTGGCAAATTCGCATTTGTTTGTATTTATTGTTATGCCGTGATCATGCAAGCGCTTAAACACCTCTTCTAAGTGTTCATAATGTTCCTTAATATTATTTTTCTTATCAGCGATAAATATGTCGTCTATATACACGAATACGTAGTCCAAGTCTCTGAATATGGAGTCCATAAATTTTTGGAAGGACTGTGCTGCGTTTCGTAACCCGAATGGCATTCTGATGAATTCAAAAAGTCCAAAAGGGGTTATAATCGCTGTTTTCTCTGGTTCAGCTACGGGCAGAACGTGAAAAGCTTTCTTTATGTCTATTTTGCTGAAAATTCCTTTTCCGCTTGCCACGTACGTAAAATCAAGTAGCCTTGGAAGTGGGTACCTGTCTGGTACTGTTATTTTATTTAGTGCGCGGTAATCTCCACATACTCTCCATTCGCCATTCTTCTTCTTGACTAAATGAAGTGGCGATGCCCATTGACTGCTTGACGGTCGGCAAATTCCCATATCCATCATGTCTTGGAATTCCTGTTTTGCAATTCTGTATTTATCAGGAGGTAATGGACGCGCTCGAGTAAATACTGGGAATCCTTTTGTAATTATTTGATGCTGTACTTGGTGCTTGGTAGGTAGGTTCATCGATCTAGGCTTTGTAATGTCTTCATATTTCTCTAACAATCGCTTTATTGGTTCCTGTAGAGAAGCGTTTAACGATCGGACTGATGCAATGTTTGCTCTCACTATTTTGGCAGGCGTTTTCAAACCTGTCTTTTTATCGATCAGTTTTTTTCCGTGTATATCTACTAATAATTGATAATGATCCAGAAAATCAGCTCCCAGAATTGGCATCTTGACGTCGGCAATGGTAAATGTCCATTTAAAGCTTCGGCGAAGTCCTAGGTTAAGCATTAAAGTGCGTTTCCCGTATGTATTTATAGGGCTACCGTTGGCGGCGAATAATTTTTATTCGCATGCTTTGCTCTCGTTATTTGTGCGATTGATAACCGAAATGTTAGCACCCGTGTCGACTAAAAATCTATAACCACTGTTTGAGTCAGTTATAGTTAGACGGTTTGCTGGGTGAATAGCACAGAGACCCGTCGTTTTCTGTGCTACTTCTAGTTTTCCGACGGCCTGATATTTTTGTTCATATTCCACTAACATGGCTTCTTGCATTTATACGAATCTTGCTTGAAACGATTATGATAATAACAAATTCCATTATGCGAGCTTCTGTGGCGCGACCTTGACCGTGAGTGTGACGTATGGCGTGAATGGAATTTGCTGCGTTGCATAGGTTGATGCTCGCGTGCGCTACGTAATGCATTTATTTCTATTCGCATAGCTGCAAGTTGTGACGATATGTTTGTTATTAAATTAATGTCAACCGATGTCTCTTGAGTGGTATTCTTGTTGTAGGTCAAGTTTTCATATATTTTATCGGCTAACTCGCTCAAGTTGTCTAATGATAATTTGTTTGTAACCGATATAATCGCTGTTAGCGAAGCGGGAAGTTGTCTTAGCCACAGAAGACGAATAGTGTCGTCGTTTATATTTCCACATCCCGCTTCCTTCATTTTTCTCAAGAGCTGGGAAGGCTTTTGGTCTCCGAGGTCCATTTCTGATAGTAGTCTGTGAAAACGTCGGTGTTCGCTCTCTTCGTAGCAGTTTATTAGACGTTCCTTGATGGTGGAGTACTTATTATCGCTGGGAGGATTAGTCAAAATGTCACTAACCTGATGGACTACCTCTTTTGGTAATTTAGATATTACCGTATTGTATTTGTAGTCTTCGCCCTGTTTTTGTGGTGCCAAGATGGCTTCAAACTGAGCGAACCATAATCGTGGTGAGTCTGTTCAAAATTGCGGTAGTTTTTCCGTGACCGTGATTGCAGCAACAGTTTCGCAGCCTGAGTCGCCTTTTGAAGGAGTTATTGGTGGAGCCATTTTTCTTCTGACGTTATGAGGATGTGATAATATCGTAATACTATTGTTCTCTAGATTCACCGCTGAAAACCAAATTGGGTTCCGGTCGTCCCGGTATTATATCAGCACTAGAGACCAATAGATCACGTCGGGGTCACCAATTATTGCGTGTTGCTTTATGAACCAATTAAAACGACGATGTGGTGATTGAATATTGACTGGTTTATTGTTACTTAATTAAGGCTTATATACTAAGTTATTATACACACGTAGTACGGACCTATATAGGAAAGGGAAATTATGATGTTTACTTTATTTGCATAATTAACAATATTAACTATTATGTATTACGGCACGTAGTATTTTGCTTTGCTAATAACAAGTTATATATATCACGTTTGCATGTACTATACTATACTATGATATACTATGGCTTTCGCCATAACGCACATCTATGCGTTATAAAATAGGCATTCATATCTAAGAATGTCTGAGTATACAGACCCGTGGAAATCACGTGATCAAAGCCGCGGGCAAAATCAAATCAAACATATTATATTCGTTGATTTAATATATCTGATGCTTAATTATATAAACTGAGTGTCGTGTGACGTTTAGGGAACATCTTATTTCAGTATAACGGAAGTACCAATTCAAAACGTTATCAGTGATGTGAGTATTTAATTGTCGCTAACGACTTCTGCGACTATCTAATTAAACAAAGATTAACGATGTAAGCTTACGAACCTATTCCGCATTTGACGATTTGCTTCCCAAAAAGCCGCTTTTCTTTACAACAACCAAGACTTGTTGATTACAAAATAATACGGCTTTAAAATTAATAACATGCATGAAAGCAAACTTAATTTTACAGTATTAAGTTACAAGAGGATGTAAGCTAGCCTTGTTCGTTCATAAACCGGTCTTATAAGCAACAAAAAATATGAACAACCTATGCTTAATGAAACACCAAAAGTAAAAAGGACATATTGAATCGAATCAGGCACTACGTGGTGGAAATCCATTGTAGCGTGACGCATCATACTTTCTAAGCATTTTGGTAAACGTAGTAGGCTCCCACAGGACAGGCTTGCCTAGTCTGGGGTGACTGGATACGAACAAAAGATGTTGTTTTCTTTGATAATAAATATATTTTTTCTTTTTTTTTCATCTTCGGGGCAGTAGACTGTCTTGAAGATGTCGCACGCTTAAGCGAAACACGTGTCGAGGCATAATCTGTGTTTGAAGCGGAAAACAGCAAGTTAGAGTACGCCCGGATCCCACAACGCGTTCGGTCCAGAGGAGTTCGATATTGTCAATATTTTCTAATGGAATAGTTGGGTGGGCAATCCGAGGGTGTGTGACGGGTTCCTCTCATCTCAATTATTTTATTACAATGGGTTTAGAAAAAGGACACATTTCGATCAACTGCATGTTTTAGTTATGCCTTTAAGTATATAGCTATGTTTAAGATATATAGTGTTGACGTCAATTTAAAACACATTACTTTCAGTTTAAATGTAAGTCAATACTAACGTTAAATTGTATAATATTATTTAGCATAGTTACAACAAATTTAATTGACGTTATATTTTTAACAAATTCATCTTACTATCTTTTGTTGTAGCTGAAATTTTTGATATAAGACTATCCGTAAAAATATATACATATACGCTCACAAATCTCTAGTACTATTACCGAAATACTACCTCTCCTTAAGCGCCAAAATCAGGTGGATACCTCGCCGTACTTCTTTCAGTCTTTTCAATTTAAACGTTATCTGAAATTTCAGCCATGCCATTTTTCTTTCCTATTTTCTTAGAATCACTTTGTTTTTTACTTTATTTAGTCTGAAGAGAAACTGATACTTCAGTTTTCTGCTTTAAATTTATTTTAGCATCATAATAGTTGGATGTTGAACCACATTCATCAAATATGATCTTCGCCGCTTATTACTTATTAATACGCTAACAGCCCTTGTCAGTCTATTTCAAGATATCAACTACTTGAATTACATTAATACTAGATTATGCCCGCGGCTTCGCCCGCGTTACGTAGATTTTGTTAATGAATTTCTTTCCTCAGGAGCAGTACTTTTCCTATCGTGTTCTCCTGAAAATATATATGCGAAATTTTATGGTAATCGATCTATTAAATGAATGCGTACAAACAAACAAACACACTCGCTTTTGTAACATTAGTTAGTATACAATGTATTATATTCTGTGTAATAATATGTACCTTGGTGTTTGCGAACTTCTATTAAATATGCGCTTCGCATATTGTAATATACGAAATTTAAACTCATAACGCAGGAACGTGGATACAGGTCCACATATTAGGGAGTAAGTCTGCTTTTTATATGGTAGCTTCTCATATTGTTCATAAAAAATATTAAGCGCAGTTTAATTTTGGAGGATAAACCAAGGGATACGAGGAGACGATTTCAAAGGTGAAATCAGTCCAAACTGTAGTCATCTCTTTAGCACATTAATATTTCTTTTGAGCCCAGAGCGATAGCAATAGAAACATAGTTACAACATTTGAAGAAAAGGTTTTTGATGTAACTAAAACCTTTTTATTTATGTTTCGATGCCAGTATTTCCTCTTAAACATATTGCACACCTAAAGAAGTGTGTTTTGGCATAGATAAAGTTTCTATGAAGAAGAAGCGCAAAAAGTTGCACTATGAATATTTATTTAAATAATTCCGGTAGAATCTTGGCTATTGGGTGACAAAAACTACTAATATAATCCACAAGCTTGACAGCTTAACTCCTTTAATAATCATATAGCTAATTAAAATGATTTCTAAGATAAGTTAATAATTTACATTATTTTTTATTTATATACATTACAATTTTATAATTTCTAAAATTCATTTTGACCGTTAATGTATCTTCACTATCTCCAAATTTATTTACGTCATCACAAAAAGTTGTATAGTTGTTTGGGTCAAGTCCCATACAGGCGCAAACACCAATTGAAAGTGAACGTAAATCATACGGATGTTATTGAATTTACATACAAAAATACTACAGACGAATTGACAAAAGTTATTTATAGCCGAATATATATTGTAACACTGAATACGAAAGTACTGAATCATTCATGACCTGTCACTTATAAAAGAGACGTTGAATGGTACGTTATTTGGAGTTTGTGGAAAGAACTATTTAGGAACTTTCCTAATAAAGCCTTCGGTATTATTGATTTCTTTCACGCGATGGCTGTCATGGGACTGAGATAGTGTTGAAACGGAGTCACAAATATTTCGTGCTAGATAAGATTATTCAGTATTATTTATTTATTTGAAAACGCTTGATTTGGCACGTTCATCGAAGAGGTTTTGCTTGTCTTTTAAACTTTACTGGCAATTAGGGTTATTTTTTATAAATTACTAATTCCTTTCAGCCAAACAAAAATGCTATTGTTAGGAGTGGGTTTATGTCACTAATAGTAAGTTGCGAAACCACGACCACTCTATCGCAAGTACAATGTTTCATCTATTGGGCTTCAATCGCTTCTATAATTATAAATATTTGTTTGTATTTTATGTCATATGTACGTGATTTAAAAAGATTACTTATTAATCAATCAAACCAAATATGTAACCGGCTCACATACCTAACTCTTATATTCCTTTCATTCTATAATATAATACAGTGACTTTTTACTATCACCCAAAACGTATACTTGTTTGCTACTTGTCTGGTATAAAATAAACAAAGATCAAAATACCTAATTCTGTAATTTTACTACTAATTTTCCAAATAAAACTAATTTTTTACTGCATGGGTAGTTTAGCCACTACGCCTCTACGCCTCGCCACTGACACTGCGACGAGTGTAGTGTGTTCGACCCGCAAAAGGGATCCAAAAAAATGAGGCAGTCTCTGGGGACTGCCGATAGAAGTGAAAACTTAATTCCTTGATCATAAACACTTCTTTATAAAACAAAAACAAAAAAATATGGGGTGGTTCGAATGCTAGTTCCTGATACCCTCTTAAGGATTATTAAGGGGGTCAACATTTCGTTATTTTTGCGTAGGACGCACCATTTCTGAGATATTGTTAATATTCTAAAACAATTCAAAAATGGAAAGCGTGGAAACGTGACGATGACGCGAGTTCTATGATTTATGTTCAGTTTTCACTTCAAAAATTGTGAACCACTAATCGTTGTTCTAAGTCTGGTTGTTCTCTGTGTTCATTGTTTGAATGTTTGTTAAGCTCACCGCGAAACAAGAATAAGAAATTGAGCGGAAGCCGGCTTTTTAAAAGAAAAAAGAATATGAAATACTAAGAAAAGCATATCTTTATTACATGCATTAGAATCTAAGTCTGTTAACATAACTCTTTCCTCAGACTAAAAATGTTTTCTTTTCACAAAGATTTTCCTAATTGGTTGCTGGCCAGTAAGCCTAGCTCGCTAAAAGTGCATACATTAGTGTTCCAGTTAGCTCCAAAAAGGTCTGCGTACAAAGCTGAACTGTAGACAGTGTAAGTAGATTCTGTAACATTTAAGTAGGTACTCAAAGCTTAAAGTGTAGTTATAGCAAAGTGATGACGTACAAGGGAAAGGAAAGTTGCTTGTCCTATAAAGAGATGAATCGACGACACTTTGTACCTCACAAACAATTAATAATGGAAGAGAAGACTGCCATACAAACTTTGGTGGTTATAGACTATCGCCTAGATATTGTCCTATTCTAGTGAACATATTCACAGACACCGTTCTGCTATAGTATTTATTATACCGAAAATATTCAATTACATTGACTGTTTTATATTATTACACAATTAGGTGGTTTTCTTTTTTTGGTTCAGAATTTATACAATGTTTTAAATTTATATACAATTACTAGCTGTCCCGACAGAAGTTGTCCTGTACACACGAAAAACAAAAAAACAAATAATATATACCATTCTCGAATCCACTTGAACACACACAAAAAATTTCATCAAAATCGGTCTAGCCGTTTATGAGGAGTTCAGTGACATACACACGTACAGTAGAATTACATATATATAAAGATTACAGATTTTACGATAAAGCAAAAAATGCTTCAAAATGTTTCTTTTAAAAGGATTTTCCTTTAATATTTAATTTTTTATTTGATTTTATTATTTGTTATTCCCGATCAATATAAAAACTGTTTGCTCATTTTCCTAAATACAAAAAAACTATTTTCTTTTTGATTCGGTATTTAATTCACAATCTGACCGTGAGCACTTACAATATTCTATAGCGCGTTTCAAGCTTACTTTAATGGTATCATCGTATTTATAAATACAGTTTATTTTGTGGTGCTGATAGCAGATAGCTCAGGGACGCACTTGATGCTAAACAGTAACAATCACTCATAAACATGGCGGTTCTCTTGGCATCATAGAAGCAATTCCAAGGACCCACAAGCAAGGTGCTGTCCTAGCGTTAATCAAATAAGGGGCTTACAAGCTGCCGGTATGCTACCTGATAAATAAATCTATGTAAAGTGGATGAAGGAAATGGTAGGAGACGGAATGGAAGAATAACCGAGGAGGTGCTTCGTCTTCCAGTACTCTCCAATAGCAATTAGTGTTATTTATACATCCTCATATATTATTATCAAATCACAGCAATAGAGACTATTAGGATAAGAATTCTACGTACTGTATTCCTTGTAAACATTTCCCAAGAGTTTGGCAAGTAAAACCAAAAGATAAAAGTTGTACGTTTTGTTTACCCACGCAATTATCAGATCTCGGTTCCTATTGTTAAGATGTAACATAAGAGCTCTCTAGGAATCTAATAATAGAAACTTTTCCCGAAAGGCTACTTGGAAGTGCTTTCGATTATTCCATCAATGTTTGTGGACGGTCCCTATTTAGGATTGAGGCTTTGGTAAAAACCGCTACTGTTTTGCACCGAGAAACTTTATTTGAGACCCACAGCAAGATTTGACCCAATTACGAAGAAAACTGCTAAATAATCAGCACTCAGTTACGCGATTGCGGCGACTGAGGTGCATTTAATAAGTTGATATAATTTCTACGGCGATTTCCTAATTTAATTTTATAAATGCGAATGTGAGTTTGTTTGTTTGCTTTTTTGTCACGCTTTCACGCCCTAAATATTTGACCGATCATCATACAAATTCACATACGTTGTCAGAATTTTCATTCAGAAAAAAGTGCTGTTCCCAAACGTAGTCGCGGGCAAAAGTGAGTTTTAATATACAGAAAGAAAATACTTCTTTTTAGACGTTTTTATTTAGATACAATATCTTTTTTATAAAGGTTACTGCTAATTAGAGCAATATTCTCTACTAGCTTTTGCCCGCGGCTTCGCTCGCGTTAATTTAGAATTTGACAATCAATTCGGGTTGTACTCTGCTCGTAATAATATAATTCAATCATGATTCGAAAGACACGTGGCGCCATCTATTATCATAAGAACGTTATTGTTTTCCTCGGGAACAGTAATTTTTTCGGGATGAAAGGTAGCCTATGTCCGTTTCTGTACACCTGACAACGTATATGCAAAATTTCAGGATGATCGGTTCAGTGGTTTAGGCGTGAAAAGGTAACAAACAAACAAATAAACTCATTTTCACTTTTATAATATTAGTTAGGATTAAGATAAGAAATGTACGTACTTTTCTCTAAACATTTCCCATGAGTTAGGCAAGTAACAACTTACGCTAGATTGTGTAAAGTGACTAGCAATTTGGGTTACAAATAATTAGTATCCTTATTAGCCCCTTCAACTAAGCTACAATACTTGTGTTAAGAGTTAGTTCATGTCGATAGAGCCATGAGCGATTAGAATCCACAATTTCTCGATCGCAATCCTATGCTTTATCCATTGGAATACTGCCGTACAAATGTTATTGAAAATAACTAAAATTATAACATTTTGTTTTAGTATCTTAAAGATTATAATCAATTCAGTGAACTCAGCAATATATTACAAATGAATGATGGTTTTAAAAATCATTAGATCTTAATGGATGGCAGTATGATTTATGAGTTATTGGCGCTGACTCATCAACGATAGCTCGCTTTTGGTATCATTTATAATTAGATGAAAGCTGGTTATGTATTCTATTTAGAGGTTAATAGGATGTTATCTCAAATAGCTAGATCTCCAAGTATACACATTTATAGTTTTACGCCTGTAAGGGGTAGGCAAAGGTACGCTCAAATTCAAATTCAAATTCAATTTTTTGCATTCCATAATGTACATTTACAGGTGGTAGGCTTAAAAATAAGTAACAAATTATGGACCCTGTCGGGCATAGCACTATTAGGAGAGAGGAAAAGATGTTTACATAATTATTGTGTTATTTTAAAAAGCTTAGTTTTGACTCAGGTTGTGGAATAAACTCCCTGTCGAGATTTTCCCACAATACTACAGTATGTGGTGTTAAAAGGTTTTTACAGGGTCGGCAACGCGCAAGTGATGCCTCTGGTGTTGCAGGCGTCTATAGGCTACGGTGACCACTTACCATCAGGTGGGCCACATGCTTGTTTGTCACTTTAGTAGTATAAATATGGAAACCTGATAATCTGTATTTGACCATATAATATAGACCATATATGTAGCAAATAAATATTATTATTACAACCTACATTTCGTTTAATACGGGTTAAGATCCCACTGTTTCAGACAACGCACTGGTACTAATAATTTCATAACAGAAAATCCCAATAGCCCTTTGCTTGACAATTATTAGTTCGGTTATAAATTGGCAATCGAATCCAAAACTTCACGCACAGCAGTCCTACCACTGCACTACCGAGGTACTCGAAATCTCTAAGTAAACGACCGTTTATTGCACTCCCATTTATAATTACGTATTTAATGACATCCCTAAGAAAAAACTGATCTTATACTCAATTGTCACAGTAGTATAAGTAGCTGCTATTGTAATAAAATAATTGGGAAGAGAGGAACCTGTCACACACCCTCAGATTGCCCACTCCAACGATTGCAATATAAAAAGGTTGACAATATTGAACACCTCTGGATAGGGACAGCCGCATCATGGGATCTGGGCGTATTCCAACTTGCAGTATTCCGTTTCGAACATAAAATATACGTACTATTGTCTCGAGTGTTGTAAGTTTAGTTCAGTATGTGCTCCACTGAATCTGAGTAAGGTCTCGAAATCCCCGCAATACTAGGATTATCCCAATACCCAATGCGGGGATAAAATATGATATAGCAACTTAGTCTGGACTTGCAAGTCTAGTTAGGAAATGCAATTTCAACAAATGTGTAATTATAGTTCAACCGCTTATTAAATGTTCCTTTTGTTAATTAAGTTTGCAACATTGTAATAGGATGTCGTCGGATTAAGTATTCTTACAATAGAAAACTTATTAAAAAAAATGAGTACGCTTGTAATTGGATATTTTAAACCGTATTTATATTAATTGAGGTGGTTTGGATGTCAAAATTGTATCATAGTCAGCAACATCAAATCAACATCAGCTGAACATTTAATATATCTGTAAAAGTATTTTATGTATTAAAAGTCTTAATTATTATTCTGTATTTTTGAACTGTGATTATATATCTTTTAACTATTATTACTATAAATCTGACATTTAATATTATTTTGAAATATATGAGCAATCGAAATGTTTACATTTTGTCTCAAGACGAAATGAATAGAGTATAGAGTGTATCGACTTATCTTGCTTACTGTACGGAACGTGATACATAATGTTTCTAGTATTTTAAATGTGAAACTTTATGAATATGTTTCGATATTTGTTTCCCAATTACATTTAAACCGTTAAACGGATTTGGATGAAACTCGGCACATAGATAGAATGTATCCAGAATGAAAAATAGTTATATCGTACCGTTGGACCCACGCAGGCGATGAAGCGGATAGTAACTATTAAAAAAAATTCAACACACATACGCACTCATTATTGACATGCTGTACTATGGCGTCAAATGAGTGCACTCTCTTACTTCGAAATTTCTATTAATTTATGTCAAAAATCGCGTTTTATGAAGCAATGTTCTTAACACACAGCTTTAAAATTTTTAAACTTGTCTCCCGGGAACACTTTTTCCCGACCCAGCCTTCTTCATAGCAATCGCGTTCGCTCACATAATTATCTAATTGTCTCATATAACGTAATAAGCAAAGGTTTCAATAGCCTCCATTTCTACCGTTCCATAATTGCTTTAGGCAATTCTGTGATATTTTTATTTCAACTATGTACACTGAATTACCTAGTGTTAATTAGATGTATGCTTTGATAAATGTTTGAATCTTCTTCTTCTTTTCGTGTGGTTAGTGGTCAACCTGTTATCAAGAGTTGTTCAAGCCGCCCGTAGGCCTCTGACATGCCTTAACGACTGCTATCAATTTGACAACAACCGGGACCGGCTTTTTACGTGCCCT
Organism: Catocala sponsa; assembly: GCA_963564715.1. Lineage (NCBI taxonomy): Eukaryota > Metazoa > Arthropoda > Insecta > Lepidoptera > Erebidae > Catocala > Catocala sponsa. The sequence continues at coordinate 9,287,531 of OY751337.1, forward strand.
CCGAAACACGGAGACGCTCAGATGAAATACCACTAAGCGGTCACCCATCTATAGACTGACCGCACCCAACTTGCTTAACCTCGCTAATCGTTTACCGATCAGTGAGTGCAACTGGCTATGAGCGTTTTACTATTATTTCTACGTCTTTGAAATATATACTTCAATTATTATACGACAAAACAGCGTTACTTCTTAAAGATACCATAAAAATATAATTTGTATTCGCCATTGTTGCTATGGACATGAATATCTTAGTATAGAAATGATGGATGGTTGGATTCGGGCAACACTGTACCGAGAACCGCAAAAACTATAAAAAGTTTATATGATCTGATTTTTACTATCTGTTTACGACTAAGTAGAAAGCGTATGAACATGTGCAACGACTTTTTCAGTACTCAAATTGCTGGTACTTAGCCGATACAGCTGGGGAAATTGATGGAAGGCTATGTACGCTGGAATATATCTGTTCCATTTACCAAGTAACTATGTGTGTAAACAGTTAACCGGTTTCAAGTAACACTAAAAGGCAACACAACTCGGGCTAAATTATGGACCTTAATGCATAGACTTTCTTTGCATTGCAGTAAATAGTCGTAGTGTCATAATTAAATCGTTCTATAGCCTAGTGGAGGACCGTTTAACTGCCACGCAGAAATCTGGAGTTCGATCCCAAGGCACGCGAAAGTTTTCGAAGTTATGTGCGGGAACGAGAGAGAATGGGAGAATATTTCAACACGGCTGATATTATATATATGATCCACCTAAGTAACTATTTAGTATGCTACACTTTTAATCGTCGTCAGATGTGAGAAAACGACATGATATACGGTTCTTTGATTTTATTCAATTTATCCAAAATGTAATAGATAAAGATTTCTTTGTGCCAGCGCATTATTATATGTTTCAACAAGAACGGTTGCCAAACAAGTGCGTAGGTAATCGGTTAATCACCCTAAATATGAGGCGATATATGCGTATGCTCTTAATAACGCGTCGACATGTCATGAATGGTAACTTAATACTCAAAAGGATTCGTCTAAAGACCAACAACCGTATAGGCCACACGTAGCTTGCAGCTAAAGAGTCGTCTCCCTCTCATATCTCTTTTTTTATATTACTAAGGTGGCAAACAAGCATACGGCCCACACCTGATAGTAAGTGGTCACCGTAGCCTATGGACGCCTGCAACACCAGAGGCATCACTCACGGCGCGTTGCCGACTCTTTAGGAAAGGAAGTGGGAAGGAGAAGCAGCGGGAAGGGAGAAAGAGGGTGATTAGGCCTCCAGCACTCTCACTCACCGAACGAAACAACAGTAGGAATACTGGTATTTCACGTCGATATTCTGTGTATTATATATCTATGTGGATGTTCTCATTGTTACATCTTATATTACACTTAAATGATACAATTTAGTTTAAGCTTGCTTTGTTTTCACTATTATAATGCGTATCGCAAAAGAATGGTACTCATTACACATATCTGTTTTTTCCGATAAGTACAATTTTGGCGTCTTCAAATTGCATTTGCGTGCTTTATCGTCGACCACATCATCATGACATCACGGTCAAATGTAAGCGTAGACAGAATAAAATAAAACCCTTGACATAGCTTAATTGAGCACGCAATTAAATGCGCTATATTAAAAAATATCGCTCGTTATCTTGCCCATACCGCCATGACTACAAAGTTTTTATAGTACATTGTCACTATGGCGCCTTTGCACCATCAGACAAGAAATTTTGAAGTCAAAATTCATGTTTTCATTTAGGTCACAAAGTAACACTTATAGACGTCGCAATTTAGTGGGTAGTTACGAAAATAATAAACTTTGTATTACATGGCACCTTCACTAAAAGACAAGGAACTTAAAAATAGTCTTATATTCCAGCAGAAAGTATCACAAAGTGATTCTGAAAACATTTAGGACGTATACTAACATTTTAATCTAAGTAAGTAGTCCAACTCAGCATTAGCACTTAAAAAGATGAAGAAATAACTGGCAAGTATTTACGCAAATTCTCGTACAATTAATTGAAACCATTCCGTTGGAGCTAAACCTTTTTACAGTAACGCTGTACGGACGGTTTAATCCATACAACATTAAAAAGATAAAGAGGCAGTTTTTAAAACAATAGCAGAAAACATTTCGAGAGTTTGGCAAAACAATAAAAATGGCTGGTTTTCGAACAATGTACGCCGCTCTTGTTCGGGCGTAATTTGTAGCAGCGACTGTGTGTGATACAATTGGACACCTATTTAGTTGTCTACGGAGCTGGAGAAAATACGATGTTATAGTGCGATATTGTAACAAGTTGGAACGAAATTCGGAAAAATGTTCATGTTGTAGTGGAAGACAAATGTACATGTAATATGAAAGATTTTTAGTGTATGACACTTAATGCGAATTTTGATAGTTATCAGATGCTAAACATACATATATGAACCTATATGCCCGAAGTGGTACATGTATATTACGCTCACAGCAGCAGCAGCTCACCAACTGTGTTTAAGTCCCACATAATAGGGGCCAAGCTTGTTTCCGTTTACTGGCCGCTTTGCCAGATTTGGTGGTGCCACTAAGAGTGTACCTACTGCAGTTTAATTTTAATGTATAACATTCACGTAAACGTAAAATAATACTAAGAGCGTTTAATAAAAAATATATATTACCAATTTTTCCAACCTGGGAATCAATCGCAAGACCTCATGTCGCATACGCTATCACAGTACCACCGAGTCAATTGATAAGCCGGTTTAATTTTATTTCCATACAAATAAATTATTTAATATGTAGCTTATAATAAATCTTATCTCGGAGGATTTTCTTACTTACTTTTAAAAAAACTGCTTAAGTTAATAAATCTGTGAATAATTTTACAGAAAAATGAAGACTTTGTAACATACTTATTTTATGTCAGTGTAATTGTGAAACAAAGTTATGACTAACTCGCTTTTGCCTACAGCTTCGCTCGTGGAGAAATAGGTTAAGTTGAGTTATGGTAGTAACAGTACCTTTTTAAAAATAAAATATAGCCTATGTTACTCGGTGATAATATAGCTTTGTAATGGTGGGAGAATTTTTAAAATCGGTTTCGTTGATTTTAAGTTAAATAATAACAAATTTTTTTTAAATATTTTATAATAATAATAATTTATTTGCGTAAAATGTGGTAGTTACAAAAATAGGTGGTAAGTACATAATTATAGGCGCTGAGCACATTTAAATAGCATGCAAATTTTTATACATTTACACTTTTAGTAAATAGGAACACTTATCAAGAACACAGTACTTTACATAATCCAAATCATAAATCACTATATAATATTGTCTTCTGTTTACGCGAATGTTATCCAACCCATGGATCAGTCTCAAGAACTCAAGTCGCATACGCTACAATGTGCCACCGAGTCAAATGATAAGCCGAAGGTTTGATTTTATTTCCATACAAATAAGTATAATTTAATATGTAGCTACTTCAATATAATATTATAACCGTGTATATAGCTTTAAGCTCCTATATCAACTCAAAAGGGTATGCGGCGGTGTATCACATCCATAACTCTTGCTTTAAGTCCTGTGTTATTACAACAGTAGAGGCAACTGCCATTTATTGAACACAGTTTCAAACTTCGCGCTGCAATAGAGTACACACCGACAATTTATGTTAATAAATTAAAGAGAAGAGGTTTTTGTTATTTTGCATGTAAGGATTAATATCTGAAGCTACTTAGGATTCTGAAGATTCTTTCTTTTATCGAAATAAAATAAAACTTAGTCTATGTTCTAATGATATACTACGCAAGTATAGCGGCGCTCGGCGATTGGAAGCTGGTTTTACAAACTAATAGCTGTCCTCCGCAGTTTCATCCACGTTTATGATGACTGGTCGGCACCCGTGGCTCGTAGCTTGATGTTATAAAGCCTATGATTTTTCTGGATAAAGCATCTTTGTAATATTGAAATAATTATCATAATTTTTACAGTTTATCAATTACAAACAAAAAAATATCTCGTCTCTATAAGACTAGTATTCACGTCTTTTATATTGTCTCTAAAAAGGTTTTCTGGACGATAAACCAACAGAGTAAAGATTAGGAAAGCAATGGGAAACGGAAAATCAAATTAGCATTTATCCAATGATGCGCAACGCTCTTAGCTACTAAATACCTATTTAAAAGCCACAACCGACTAAAACAAAAGCCAATGAGAATTCTTAGTAGCTAAACAGACCGTTATAAGTATTTCTTATCTTGGCGGATTTTTCTGCTAGTAGAAAAACTACTTGAGTTAATAATAAACCTGTGAACCGTTTTACAAAAAATATAGTATTATTTTATATGACTACGAATTAACCTTTTCATCATACATCAAATAATACAAAATTGGTACGGTCATTGTCAGTGTCATTGTGAAACTAAGTTATAAATTATGACAGCTAAAATAATAAATTACGACTCATGTATATGATGAAGGCAACATGCGCTTGTGCGGATTATATGCGACGTATTAACAATCGACGAAGCCACTCTCACAAGTAATTCATATGATCAACTCGTACATGTAGCCAGCAGGAGTAGCTTGGATATACCATCTTAATAAACGTCTTGCCCGGATAAAAATTCAATGTGTTAATCCAAGACATGTTCTATCCAATACGTTTCAATGGCGAACATGCATGCATGGTCACGGATGGAAATTCGTTTTGTTGTATAACTGTTTTCCAGCTTGCAGCTTCGTTCCTGTGAATCTCATGCAACAATGTTCTGGAATATTGTTCCATGGGACACCTCTTTCATCGTTCTTGTGCTGACAATATATAATATCTACATAGATTGTTGCTGCGGCTTCGCTAGATTTTACCAATATCTTTCTATCCCTCAGAAAGTGTATTTTTATAGATAAAGGTATCCTATATTCTTTTCTGTACCCGTGATGATGCGAAACGCTTTAATTACGTGATGATCGGTTGTATAGTTAAGACGCGAAAGCGTAACAAACAAACAAACTTACATTCGTATTTATAATCTTAGTTAGAATAATAATTACTTGTGAACATTAAAGAACATGAATGAACAGACATGCAGGTTTCCTCACAATGTTTTCCTTTACTGGTAAAGAGAGTGATAACGATTCAATACGCACATATTTGCGAAATCATAGGTGCGATAGTGTTCCTTGATGTCAAACTCGAGATCTCTACGTGACCACATTTATTCAGTGATTTATTCGAGTAACAAATATCTAAGCTTCTTTCACGTATAGAATATTAATTAATAGGATGTTCAATTTACCGCACACGCTAGCCAAACCATATAAAACTTTTCTCTCTAAACTGGTATCATAACTTATATCCATCACACAATTAAGTTTGTATATGACGGTACGTTGGTTATATTACAGCCGCAGGTGTATTCTATACGAGACGATGATTGATGATGAACGGACGTTCGAGCCGGTTACAAATTATTCATGTACATTCCCTTTGCGTATACCGTGAAAAAATGTGGCGTGAAATCGATTATTTAGGCTTGGATAACATTTGAGCCTGCTTGTGATGTGCCTGAATTTTTATTTTACTAAGGTCTCCAACAAATTTAGTGCGCGCTTGATGGTAAGTGATAACCGGTATTAAAATACCGATCCCTACATACCTGTACCTGGGGGGGGTTACCGGTAACTAATTACCAGTAACCCCTTACCGCGTAGTTCCCTCCGATTTATTAATAAAATTTATTGCGTATTACAATATTTAAAACCTGCTAACAACTTTTGTTGTCAACATAATAATAATAATAATTTGACATGAAATAACTTAAGTATTCATTTCAACCTGCGGCTTAACCCGCATAAATCCCAAGTGAACGCATACCGAGATAGAGATAAGGTATCATAGGCGTTAATCTAGGCTATATCTGTGAGCCAAGTTTCCAAATCTATTCAAAGGTTTCAGCGTGAGAGTAACAAACATCGAAACATCTTTACAAACATTCAAATTTGAAATAAAAAAAAAATATTTGACTTTTAAAAAAGTCGACTGCCGCATTTTATGTAGATAATTCCTGTGTCGCAGGGGACATTACAAACATTCAAACAACGGTCACAAAGAACACTTAGACTCGAAGCAACTATTTGCTAAACACACAATATTTCATTCCGTATCAAACCCTCAATAACCCTAGCAACTAACCTAAATGTAGCTTCAGTAACTTAGTAAACTCACTAACCTATATACTTTGACGTTCATAAGTGTTACTTTGTGACCTAAATGAATAAATGATTTTTGACTTTGACTTTGACTCAATGCAGGAACAGTGGCGACGCGACCACACAAACGATTACGTTATTAGTGCAGTCAAGTCAAATAGTGTTCGAATAGCCGAGATTAGACCGGACAAAGTTATAAAATAAGTCGCGGTGTATGCTGTAAACTTAGTGTATCCATCTGTAATCCTAACCTCCTAACTAATACTATAAATGCGAATGTGAGTTTGTTTGTTTGTTTATTACGCTTTCACACCTTAACTACTTGACTACATTAAAAAAGGACATAGGATACGTTTCAACCAGAATAAAATCACTGCTGCTAACCTAACCTACATTTACGCGAGCCAAGACATGGGCAAAATTTTGTATCGTATAAATGTTAAAAAAATCTTCCTATACACATTTTATATGAAAGTAATAAAGTAGTAAATATTTAATACACAACGTCGAAACGAAAATATTTACAACTAGCTTTTGCCCGCGGCTTCGCTCGCGTTAATTTAGAATTTGGCAATCAATTCGGGTTGTACTCTGCTTGTAATAATATAATTCAATCATGATTCGAAAGATTGATTGATTGATTTATCATAAGAACGTTATTGTTGATTTCCTCGGGAACAGTGTTTTCTTTCGGGATGAAAAGTAGCCTATGTCCGTTTCTGTACACCTGACAACGTATATGCAAAATGTCAGAATAATCGATTCAGTGTTTTAGGCGTGAAAAGGTAACAAACAAACAAGCTTATTTTCGCTTTTATAATATTAGTTAGGATTAGGATGTATTGCAGAAAAGCCTTTTAAATTTCAGTCTCTTTGTTTTAAATCTATGAATCTCATCTATTTTATATAATATATTATTATGTTCAAAGTTGGTACTAATGACTAGACGTAATAATAATAAATATGAGAGAATATAAGCATACATTCTCGGATAAATATGTAATACGTTTATCCTAAATAATCATAGGATTTTCTTGGAATAGAGGATGTAATATTGTGGGGAGAACATATTAATGTTAATATTTTATAAGTTTAAAGAGTCATTTCTGCGAATAAAGATATTTGTGTATTATAAATGTAACCCAGTAATAATAGAAATCATACTAAACAAACAAAATTCAAATACAGCTAGTTTGTATAAAACATAATATAATATTACCTACTTTATTAGAGATAAATTAAATTCACTAATAACTCAAATCCATGCAAAATAGTATCATAGACTAGAAGAAGTCCTACCTGTTTGATATTTGCGTTTTCACATCTAAATTGCGGAACCAATTTTAATGGAATTCGGTATTATTGAAGAATTTTTAGAAAAGATAAGTATGCTAGTTTTATCTTATGTTCATATAATATACCTATATTGTAGTATTGCTAAATAATGTAATATACGAATTCACTTTTGATAAAACAACACCTTTTTTACTCGGTACGTGAAAGTTAAGTCTAAGTCCAATATCGGTAGCAAATATACATACAAATGCTATGTGTCCTACAAATCCTGGGCATTTAAAAATAGAGTTCTTTATTCTTCCCTAACATTCAATCTATCAAACCAAACAGGAAAAACTTTTCAGCGAAGCGGCAGATAAGTCACTTTTGCATTTATAATAGATACGTATTATCATTATTTTAATTTGGATAAAAAGTGTAATTCATTTATTCGTGTACATTTGCAGCTGCCATTAAAATTCGCTTAACAAGATCCAGGCGCCATATCTATTGTATAAGTACGTTGTGACAAAAAAATGCTACCAAAATTTCTCTATTCAAGGTTTAATTATAAATTTATTATTCAACTAACGCGCAATAAAATGAAACGAAAAATAAAACCCGTTTACGCTTCGTACATCGTATTAAAACTACAGAATTAATGTTCGTAATGCGGACTTTGACCACTGTTTTGCCAGTTTTTCTCAAGCGTGGCCTGTACTTTTATTTTCTTTGTAGTCTGAATAAAGGCTGGTGCCGATGCTACACCGTTAGATAATGCTTCTTTAAATATTCAGTTGTGGCCTTGTTTACAGTCGCAATGCTTTTCGAGTGACATTTTTGTTCAATTTTGTGAATTTTCGTCGAGTAGGTACCTGTTTAATGTTATTTATTAATAGCCCATGAAGTGTTTATTGTGGTGGAAGTTCAGGTAACTTGATGTTACATTATTAGGCATGGGATTATATGTATCCCATAGCTTATAACTATTACTAAATTTTGTGTCTAATTTCCATAACATACTTGAGGTGGAAATTAGACACAAAATCTTGTGCTGCTGTTGTTTGACATTTATTTTACATAATACTAGTACCTATTTATCAAATACGAGCACACAATAAAAGATTATAAAGATAATGATCCTCTTTACTGAATAAAACAAAGACATGTAGATGAAAACAGAATATTAAAATCGCTTATGAGTATCACGACAAATTCATAGATGGATGGGTGCACATTATCTTTCGGTACGCTTAAAGATGAGAAGAGTTGTTGTTATCGGTACAAAAAAGCTATAGAGGGTATAATATCATAGTACGTGCACATGTTCACGGATTTGCCCTCAGACAATTTAAAAATAAAATCGCGTTCGTGGCTCAACAGCTGTGCCTTGTACATGTGGTGAGATGACGTCACACTGGCGAAGCGATCGTCGTGCTAAAAAGCTCGCGACATATGCCTATAACATAACAAATTTCCGTTCTTTGTGTCCACGTCACAGTTACAAAATCTCTTCACGTAAAAAGCACAACCTAAAATTGACCGCTGTCGAACTATTCAGTTCAGCAAAAAAAGCAAAATAAACACCGAGTGTAAAACTGGACAGGCGACTGACAGTTGAATAGGTTTGCACTTTAGCTCTGTGCAGACCTTTTGACAGCCAGTGCATTGCAAATACACCATCTAAATATATTTTTGTTTGATAGGTTTACCAGTTGATCTATAAAATCAAACGTGGATTTTCTTCTTACTTTTTTTCACATGCCAACTAACCTATTGCCACATACCTAATATATTTTTTTTGTCATATTGGTCGTTGTAGTGGCGTCTTATATTTTGTTCAAATCCTAATTTTTTTATTAGTTGATAGCTGTTTCTGCTTTTCCATCTGGTGAACAGGTGCGAGCCTATGTCTTTTTGCAGAATTTGTCTTTCATCATTCATCATCAGGCTATAATAGTCCACTGCTGGACATAGCCTTTGTCTTATTTAAGTTTATTTTATAACGACCTATTTTATTATTAAATTTAAATGAACTTAAGTTAGACACATAAAATAGATGACTGTGACATATTATAGTATTGATGATTTGAATATTAATGAGAATATCATTTTATATTACTATAATAATGATCGCCTGAATCTATATCAATATATTGCGCAATCTCTCATTCATTTTAAGGAAGTAAAAGATAGTGTTAAAGAACAAATAACAAAATATGGTTTTTGACCATATTTTCAATATTTATAAAACACCCTTTAATACGTAGTTCCTATTTATTACGAGAGTTCCAAAAACAAATATTTAATAAAAATTTCTTCGTGAACAATATTCTAAAATAGTCGCTTGTACTTTAGTCCTCTCTCTCGCCTACCCACTTAAATATTTGTGTTCATCGATTTATAAAGAACTAAATTAAGATATTGGCGTAGACTCATCAATCACTAGTAATCGTCCAGTAATTTGTTTAGTACCGTCAGTTTCATTCAAGGACGATCCTGTTGTCAATATTATCTGATTAAAGTGATCAATATTAGCAGTTTTTAGACATTCATGATCGCCTTATTCGTAAATAGGAGAACAGTGAGCGTTGTAAGTAGGTAATAGTTTCGACATTATGTATACACAATTACACATAATAAGATTATTGTATTAGTATTTTTTTGGTTACTAAATCCATTGTTATTTATTGACAAATGTAACTTTTTTATTATATTATGTATCAGTTTGCCGGTACAACCTGCTAGAGTATTATTAGTCAATATGAAAACTGAAATAGAAAACAACGCGGTACCTTTTCACGTTGGGTACTACTTTATTAAAAATGATATTATATATTATAAACAACCAACACAAATAGGTAAAGTAAGAGCCAATCAAAAAATGCGGCAGTATGGTTTAAAATATCCTTTCACGAAATCAGTTTTTATTCTTTTCTTTGCACTTGGCAACAGACAAGCCAATGACTCAACAGATGGTAAGCAGTAACCGCCATTGATAAACATGAAATATGCGCGAAAGAAAGAACGCCAAGTAAATATAACGAAGGAAAGTCTATCTATCTCGTCTTATCCCCTACGCTCTTTCTTCTGCATATCAATGATATGTTAAATCTCGGCCACATACATTGTTATGCGGACGACAGTACCGTGCATGGGCGATATCTCGGACATCCTGGGGCCAAACAGGCTGAGGTTGAGGGGAAAAGGCAGAATCTTGTCGTTGAACTTGACCAGACCTTGGACCGCATGTATGAATGGGGTGCCAAGAACTTGGTCGAGTTCAACGCCAAGAAGACCCAGGCATGCGCGTTCTCAACAAAAACGTCTCCGTTCCTTCCCCTCCCTTCTCTGAAGAACACTCCACTGGTGATACGTGACAGTCTCTCCATCTTAGGTATGGATCTTTGCCGCTCCCTTAATCAGAAAACCTATATCGAGAGCGTTATTAAGCAAGCTTCGCGAAAACTCGGAGTTCTGAACAGGGTGAGGCGGTTCTTCACGCCTGGGCAACTGTGCCTATTGTATAAGGCACAAGTGTGCCCTTGCGTGGAGTACTGTTCTCATCTTTGGGATGGCTCCGCGCAGTACTTGCTGGACGCTCTCGACCGGTTACAGCGGCGGGCTGTCCGTATCATCGGAGATCCAGAGGTCACGAGTTCACTGGAACCCCTGCAACTCCGTAGGGACATTGCCTCATTGGCATGTTTCTACAGAATATACCACGGGGAGTGCTCCTAAGAGTTATTCCACCTTATCCCGCCCTCCCCTTTCCTATCCAGAACAACGCGTGCTGGGCTCAGATGCCATCCTTACACAGTAGAGTCGATTAGAGCGCGTACCAAAAAGTTTGGGTCCTCATATCTCTGCCGAACGACCAAGGCATGGAATTCTCTGCCAAGGCACGTGTTTCCTTCTTCCTTTAATCCTGGGTTCTTTAAGCGGGGCGTGAAAAAGCATCTTCTCAGGCCGTCAAAGTAGAGACCTCAACATCGCCTCGGCTACTGTGGGGGCGATGTGGAGGCCACTGCTCTTAGACCACACGACTGTTTACCATCAGGTGGAGTGTGGTCATATTGAAGAGCAAAAAAAAAAGGAAAGAACGCCAAGTAAACACCACGAAACTGTTGCCTGCCGTGAAGTATGGTAAAACAGGAATTTCTATTCTGCTACAGTTACTTAACCTAACGCAAACCGCATTCCAACCTCTGGAGCAAATACCAATTATAATCAGTTCCAATGAACACAGCACCCTGTCACTATTAAAAGGAAGGGTTAAGGTGATAGACACCAAGTTTCTGCATTATAGTAACCACTAACCATAGATTAGCTCATAGCCAGTTGCACTCACTGATCGGTAAACGATTAGCGAAGTTAAGCAACGTTGGGTGCAGTCAGTCTATAGATGGGTGACCGCTTAGTGGTATTTCATCTGAGCGTCTCCGTGCTTCGGAGGGCACATAAAAAGTCGGTCCCGGTTGTTGCCAAATTGTCAGCAATCATTAAGCCATGTCAGAGGCCGGACGGCTTGAACAACTCTTGACAACAGGTTCGCCACTAACCACACGAAAAGAAGAAGAAGACCAAAGAGTGCCATTAGATACCTTGCACAAGGTACAGTAGAGACAAGACATCAAGTATAACGACGCAATGCCGAGAACGCTATTCAATAAATTTAATCAAATGCTATGCCGTCTCCAATAAATTTACCCATATGATTTAAACACCGCTAATATTTCATATGCGTGAAGGCGAACGCACAAAAGCGTCGAGCGTATTCTGTAGCGCGTCGTTTGTTAGTTACGCACGATTAGTCGCTACGACGAAACGACAGTCATGTCACCGCAACACGTCATGTGATCTATGAACGTACACTTTAATTTGATAATTTATAGCAGAAATATTGTTGGATTTACGTATGACAAGGGATATGAAGATTATGGAATACAAATTAGGATATAGCAACCGTTTATCCTCTTCATAATTATGTTTTTTTTGTTGAACAGGTACTATTTCATTCTGTTTTCCTCCTGTTTTTCTATATTCCATAATTATATATATTATGTTTCACACATTCCTCATATTCTTAGGTTTCCTTTACTGTATAATTGCTTTGTAGCGACACTGCTGACGCTTTAGTTTTGTATAGTCAGGTGCAAATATACAGTAGCGCCGCGCGGCAGTCATCGCCCCGCACCAACTGAGTTAGGTCGTAGCTCAATATATATTATTTATAACTGGCACCAGTGAATATACAATATCTATATACACTATCAATACTTATTTTATTTGACCGTCCACAAGAACAACACATCTGATTTCTTCTCTCTACACTTCGTCTTTTTATCACATGTCGATACCCTGATATCTCCTGCGCAGATGGTCAGTCTCCGTTAAGATTGGCCACCGGAACCGAAATTCGATCTGAAGGACATTATTAGGTCATTGCAATGAGATTTAAAAGCCATTATAGAACCTTACAATTAATAAAACAACAAAATTATTTCACGAATGCTTAGAAAATAATCATAATATTATGCCTACTGAAATAAAATATATCACTACAGATATCCTCGCTGACTAACTAATCAAGTGGGGTGCGGTGCACCAACACTCCTCCAGTAATTCAATTAGTGATTATGAGCTGTTGTTCGAGCCTCAGTGATGTTTTACTACTAATACTTATTAGGGTTAGCAACAAGCATATCAACGGTCTGCACAAGCCCAGATAATTTTGACACGACGAAAATGGATATGAAAACGATGTCAAATATCCATCAACTTAATGAAGAGCTTAAGAAAACTCTGGTTAGAAATAATGTTCGAAAAGATAATGTTGAACAGATAAAAGCAATTTAAATCTCTAATGGCACGGTTCTAAGCGAATTCGTCAAAATTATACAAAAAGAAAGAGGGCTTTTGGCAATCTCGGTGTTACTCGCTTGAGCAGGGCTCGGCACGCATTTGACTGTGAAGCCATTTTATTTTCCGAATTTCAAATATGAATCGGTTTCGAGTTTTGTTTACCACAGTGAAATAGATTTCCAAACGAATTGTTGGCAGTAACTGAATATGAACTGATTCAAACACAAAAAGCCGTACTTCGACCTAAAGTTAAAATATCCCTAGATGTTTAAATAAATGTCATATATATTTACTTCTGCTTTGCTTATTGCTAAAATAGATACATAATATCGATGATAAATCTTATTGTCTCCATTTTCTCAAACAATATAAGTAAGAAGACAGACGGCCGATAAATCTGTTTTTGCGTTCCATCCAATACGGAAAAACTTGTAACAATTGTTGCTTCACAATTCATCTCACTATACTTTCTTATTTCAAACGAATAAAACAAAGGAACAGTAAATCTTTCAACTGATGACAGATAAAGTTGTGAAACAGTTTCTTTTTCCAAAAACTACGCGGCACGGAGGCATCGATAGTATATTAAAGTAAAAAGTTTTCGTAAAAAAACACGGGACACTTTTTAGGGGCGCGAAACATTTTTGTCGCGTTGTATGATAGTTTTTTGTTTGGAACAGTCTGTCACGGCATACTTTGTTCATATATGATTTTTTTTTTCAATAACGAACAAGAGGAGAATTGATTTAAACATCTTTTGGTGTCTTACACAATTTGTTGATGAAATTGGACCGATGTACTCGTATGTCATCGAACCGTGTTCATATTAAGTTTCTAAGTGATGAAAGTACATTATCGTCGTAAAGCTTTATAATAGCGAATCTCTTTGGTGTTGGTAATTTAAATATTTTTTTATGAATCACCTGTCACCTGATTTCCATAACGCGAAACAATATTTTAAGGCCACATTTTAAGCAAATATTTTAGGGTACTAAGTAAAATTATAACAAAATCATTATTATTTTATCGATGTATCATACTATTTTATGATAATCGGGGCCGAGGGCTTTACTTGTTCTCTAAGGAGGAGAGGGATGTGAATCTTTACTAACAGTCACACATTTATGAGTATAGCGGTGAAATCTTTGGTTAACCTCACGTATCGATTGAAATGTAAGGTCATTTAGGCTTTAAATCTATCTACATTATTAGTGTTTTTAGGCTCAGTAACATCAATCAAACAATGAAACAAAAAGACCTAAATCACACATCATCTTTTGTTACGTGCTTGAAAAACAGGCTATAACGACAAAAGTGAAAGCCTATAATTTGATTGGGCGTAACATTTCTAAATCCGACAAAATCCTTTTAGAATTTTAGAAAGCAAAGTCTAGATTATGACAACAAAGATCATAATTCTGCAAATTTATGAGAAATTGTATATACCTACTCGGTAAACAAAAACTCAATAATTACAACATAGGTCCCAATGTAGAATACCAAACTATGATGGATATAATTATAATTAAATATTAAAAACTATAAAAACGTTTCGAAGTCAAACAGTCCTAATAATATATAGATTGCGTTTAATCAGTATTTTATTGATTAACCCACTTTGTCTATTTTCGTAATTCGATTGGAGAATATAGTCTATCTACGCGCCACCCACAGC
The DNA here is from genome assembly GCA_963564715.1 of Catocala sponsa. Classification (NCBI taxonomy): domain Eukaryota; kingdom Metazoa; phylum Arthropoda; class Insecta; order Lepidoptera; family Erebidae; genus Catocala; species Catocala sponsa. Next base: position 9,302,556 of record OY751337.1, read on the forward strand.
TAATATCTTTAAGTGATCAACACATCCTTCGATAATTTACAAGGCTTACACCGGAAGGGAAAAATGGAGCATCAATGATGTCATCGCATCACAATAACGCGAGCGAAGCCGCGGGCAAAATCTACTAATATTATAATTGTCAAAGTGAGTTTGTTTGTTACCTCTTAAAAATGTACTTCATATGCAACAAATTCGTTAGTTATATTATTAGGTCCATAATTATTACATCTATACATCTATACTCTATACAAATAAATAAATTGAAGTGTCTGTTTGTAATGTCAAAATAACAGCTTTTTATCTGATGCATATGACAGTATATAAGGTACCTATACGAAAACATATATTTTTTAATTTTTGTCTGGCTGTCTGTCTGTTTGTTCCGGCTAATCTCCGAAACGGCTGAATCGATTTTGACGGGACTTTCACTGGCAGATAGCTGATGATATAAGGCGTAACATAGGCTACTTTGATTTTAGAAAAAAAAATAGGGTTCCGCGGAGACAACACTTTTTTGTTAAAATCTACGCGGACGAAGTTGCAAGTGACAGCTATCATCTTATATAGGTAATTAAGCTCTGAATACACATCAGTATTGATATTGACATAACGTGTGTAATAATGTTCCAGATCAAAGCGAATCACTACTAATAACATCAAAGCGCACGGTCAAATACAGTTATTACAGAATTGATTAACAGTCTGACCACTGTGAAGTGGCCACAATATACTAGATACCCCAAATTGCCAATTAATCTGTCAAGTCTTAATCTAAATACCAGACATAATCAAAAATCTATTGTCTGGCCGCCGGTGTGCCGCTGCGACTCAATAGGTTAAATCACCAGCAGTATTAAAAGAGGTGAATTAGACCACGATTTACTACCGATTCCAGCAATAAAGCTACTTTTTAATAAAATATCTTCTAATTTTCTAAATCAACCATTCCTATTAAAGTTTGAGCCTTTGCCGATTCTACAGTCAATCAACACAGGTAAAATGCATCAGGTGAATGTACAATGAGTATCGCATGTTATCTGTGTGTGTTTGGGATGACTACAATTCTCTAGTATATGTTTTTGGCGATAAAATTATATAAATATGTATATTATTTAAACCCGTACTAAAGTACCATATTAAAGTAGTGCCATTGATGAAAACGGCACCCTGTTTATTATAACAGACATAAGCATCAACATTGTTCCGTCCTAGAAACTGTAACCGAAGCAATGTTTTCAAATAACTAGAAAAATATGTTTCTTCTTGATGAAAATGAAATGAAAACTAGAGGAAAACCCATTTGCAAAGAATAACGTCGCGCGCGTGTTGCTATGTTTTCAAGAGAGGAAAAATAAAAAATATGAACGCCGTTGTTTTTGTTTTTCACATGAAATATACGCTGCCAACTGTGTGAAGTATTTCACTTAATGCCTATATAGATTGATCAAGAGCAGGCCAATCTATCTGAAAATCCAATTTATATATAATGTAGACTTAGTTAAAATTTATATTTCTATTTAAAATTAATATTTTATAGACTCACAAACAAGTAAAGATACTTTTCCTGTCGCCGTAAATCGAGTAAATACAGAATAATTTCGATACGATATTTTTAAAAGACAACTCTCGCTCTAACCTTGGTCCTGTATCGCTGGGGACTTTGCAAACATTGAAATAATAGATACAAAGAACACACAGACACAAAACAACTATTTGTGGATCACACAAATTTTCCCATGTGAGCATCGAACCCACAGCACTCGACGCAGTGGTGGTAGCGAAGAGACTACTTAAACAACTACGCCATCCGTGTAGTCAAATATTACATATTATCAATATTAAAGTATCAAGTATTATCTTTAAAATATAAAATACCTACAGACACATTCAGTTGGCCCTTGCATTATTCATAAATGCCAAAAGGTTAAATAAAAGTGCTTTTTATCAATACTATGCCTTTATTATCTGATACACAGAGTTGTCATCCAAGTGAATTTTTATATATTTTGTATTAAAAATTTACATAATAAAACGTATGTACATACATTGAAAAAGTTAGAAAGACGCAATGAATTAACTTAATTTCACAGTATCATTGAAAGAGAACCTACTTGCATCCATTAATCTATGTTTGCATGCATAATTATGCACTCGAAAGATCAAGTTGTAAACCCAATTCAATATAATCGTACAGTTAAAATATACATTAAATCCTAATATAATCTATTAAACCAGTTTTATTGCCGCGTAAACATTAAACGGAAAAAGAACAATCTAAACACCTTGTAACAATGAGCTCTGAATTTGTTAGAAGTGCGATACGTCACACCAAAATATCTTCCTGTCTCCAACACGTTGAACATTTTCCACTTACTTCCACGTGAAAGCGTCATATTTATAGCCCACAATAGTAGTGCCAGGACAGAGACAAACGACGATCAAACAAAAGATAGTTTGGTATACAGGTACTAAAGAATTAACCTTGAGTTTTGATGTCTTAAATTCAAAAACCTTAATCCTATCTTCTAAATTTGAATTTACATATTGGTAATGTATGGGACTTTTCTGGCATGATACTCAGGACATATGTATCTCGTTGTCCTAAACATACAAATGAAAAATCAAGTTACATTAAAAAAAAAAGCTTGTAAAATAAATCACGCTGCGTGAAATGCAAACAGATTTTTTAATTAAACGCGTGCAAAGCCGCAAATGAATGCTAGTTTCAACTAACGATGATTTCATTTCGAGTAATAAATACGAAAGCTCAACTGATATTCCACCATAGCGGTAAAAAATATCTATTTCATTTTCAGAACGTGTCAGCGGGGGATTCGATTTTAATTACTATATTGCTCTGTAATGTCATAAGTTTCGTAATTTATTTGCTGAAACACAGTTACGCAAAACAACTAAAGCATAACCCGGATAACTTGGTGCTTGTGAAACTTCCGCAAAAACTTGTATATAAACTATTTTAATAAATAACTATCTAAGTACTATTTTATTGAAATAGTCTTTTATATCCATTGACCAATGCACAGTATATAAAATTAATATATTGTTATGATTATGACTCTTTGTGTTTTAAGACAGCTTATATATTGTTGCCTCTCGTGACAGTAAAAATTATCCTTAAATATCATTAGATAATCAAACAGAGAATTGAATCGTCAACACCTACTTATATTGTATTAAATTTGATGGGTGGTAAGACTCAGGGTTGCTTTATTTTTATCTAGGGTGAGTAGTTTAATAACCCTCTGTTGTATAAGACATATAAAGTTATTAGAACCTTTCAAAGATGCTTTGTTCTGACAGCGGCTAACCAGTCATCGCTGTCCCTTGCGCTGACAATGCAGCAACTGCTTTTTCGGCAAGGTCGGACACGTTTTTATACTATTTTTGTAACTGAACCCCATCAGTCGAACCATATTATTATTATACTAAACTGGTAAACAGCATAATAGTGAGAATAAAGTGAAAATATAAACGAATAATACGTGAGAAACATTAGTAGCCCGCTCTACACTACAAGTGTAGGGAACATTAATTTCGTCGTAATTGGTTCAGGATACGAAGTGAATAGAGCAATTCCGAGATGAGATTTTTTGCCTCCGATGTATCTATTGTATGTAAGGTGAGATTAAAATGACGCCGGCAGGAGTATTTAATTGTACGATTTTCTTTCCTCGTTTCTTCGTTTGCAATTACATTGATTGCCTTGCTTTCAGATATTGGTTCATTATCGAAATTAGGATTCGGATTCTGAATTCATTTACGGGAATCGAAGTTTGTTGGCTTTTTATTTACATTGGCAAGCTTTGTGATTTTAGTTAAAAAGATTCTGGGTACTATCTTGTTCTTCCTTTAGTAGGTTGGTATTCAATTCTATGTATATTCAATTTAAATCAGCAGCAGTACGTTTATTATTTAGTAAGTTTTCTTCTGAAACAGTTTTCAAGAAATAAGTAAAAATTATGTACGAAAACTCCAGTATTCGATATATAATATATTTGTTTAATAACGTGCGCCTAAATACGAATTTCGTACATGAATTGTTCAAGTAAATCACTCTTTTTTAAATACTTCTGCCAGTAGCTAGTATTGGTAATATATGTAGTATCAATGCCTTTATGGTGTTGTTTCTGTGAGGCAGTCTAACATTCAGTATAAGCAAGTTAGATGACTCATATCGTAATAGGTATAGATATGTATATTATATCCAGTGTTGCAGCAACACGAGTGTTATACACTGCAATCTGATATAAGAGCTTGCCTTGCCTTCACCCGTTGTCCCATGTAATGTGTCAGGCGCTATTTACACGACAAATATTTAAAAACACCGAGCGAGTATAACACTTTAATTTTTTACTATCCTTGTGATTGCACAATGCTCTCAACAAAACAAAAATCGGTATAGGTAAATATTGAAATCAATGATACAGCGTGGAAAATTTGAGCCTTACAAGACCAAATTTTGACGTGATAACGTTAATAAATCGATGAACGCCGGCTGCACGCATGAAAAAGGATGACCCATTGTCCCGTTACGCTCATTGTCCCGTTACGCTCATTGTAACGTTACGATCGGAGCGAGAGCGCTACACGAGCGAGCGAAAGCCACGTTATGACGTTATCACGTTCAATTATCGTCCGGAAACTGACTTTACAGACAACCAATTTTTTTTGCAATGGGCCAATCGCCACTTACTTTCAAATAAATATTGACGTCAAATTCGCATATTTGCAAAATAGGCCGACATAAAACGCAGACAATAATAAATTCGGCCATATAATTTGAAAGTCGCGTATTCAGGGATTCCTTACACTTAAATGAGCATTATTGCGCTCCCAAACTGCTGTCTTCAAACGTTTACATCGGCAACTTTATTGCTACAAATGTGACGAAAATGTAAATGCGTCCTTACGTTCATTCCTTGAACTTTCAGTCTGGTTATTGTCAAGTTAAGGCAGTGTTTGTACCCCTTTCATTTGCTTAACGAGAACAGTAATTATTTCTATGGTGGCTTGAAGATTTGAAGATGATTAATTCCATGTTGTTTCTGGGAGATAAATATTGTTACGGTTTATACATCAAAGGTATTAAATGGAAGTGCAAAATTGACTCCGCAATGATGTGCTTATATTATAATAATATCCCGTGTTCATTCTTCCTTGAAATATAAAATACATCATCTTTTTATCAATAGGCATGATGCACAGATATGTCTAATGTTAAAAGTAGCTTTTTGGAGCATGCACTTCTAAAGCCATGTTTCATTATTTTTTAACTAAAGATTTTATTAATATTTACTAAAACCAATGGCGGTAGCAAATCCGACCCATTCATTTGTCCTATATGTGGTAAGCCGAAATGATAATACCATGATTGTGTCTAAATAAAAGAGGTTGCAATCTAGTTTTCGTAGTTCGTTGTGTAGTATAACTACGGATGGCGGTTTTCAAAAAGACTAAATTATTTTCGTAATTTAATATTTTATGTATTTGGAATCAGAATCTGCCACTTTTTTCTAGACCGATCTGTCTTTTTTCCAGATGGCGCTAGTTTTAGATAGGTATTAGCCAGTTCGATCCGTTTTAAATTTTTTGTATAAGTAATGTATATGGCAAGCACACTATTCCCTATGGTATTTGGGACAAGCTAATGAACGGCGTATAGTTCACGTGTTGAAGTACTATCGGACATGGTTAAGGACGATCGGCTAAGACGGATTGTAGGCGTGGTCAATGTCGTCCGATGCGCTGCGGTTTGTTGAATTGAGGAGGATATCATTTTCCAAATGCAGTCTATTAAATATCTTAGTTTAATCCTTACATTCTGAAGGGTTTTTGTTTCCCGTATTCTTCTTTCGTTCTTTGTAAAAAAACAATATCCGCACTAGGAATATTTCCTATATCGCGGCGTTCTTTACAAACATTCAAACAATGGATATATATATATATAATAATATATATAATAATCGTCGTCACTATGTGCGGCTAAGCGGATACGATTCTGAAAACTACTTTACAAGGTCAGGCGTAAGTCAGGGTAGTACCTTAGGACCTTTGCTATTCGTGATATTTATAAATGATTTACCGGAAGTCGTCTTGACCTCCGAGTGTCTCCTATTTGCGGATGATCTAAAGCTTAGTTTGGGTGTTCAAACCGAGGCTGACGCAGTGGCATTACGGAGAGATATTGATGCGGTATCCATATGGAGCCAAAACAACCACCTTCCGTTCAATAATCTCAAATGTAAAATAATAACATTTTCACGAAAATTACAGCCCATTATTATTAATTATAATTTGACAGACGCTCTTTTGGATAGAAATTGTGAGATTATGGATTTAGGATTAGTATTAGATGGTAAATTAGACTTCCACATGCATGTTACCAAAATTTGCAAGTCAGCACACAAAACGTTAGGTTTTGTCATAAGGACTGCATCACAGTTCGATATACATAGGGGTTGCAAAAGTGTTATACAATGCTTATGTGCGCAGTAAACTCGAGTATGGTGCTGTTATTTGGGATCCTTATGAGGAAAAATATACTCTAATGATCGAAAAAATACAGCGTAAATTTGCTCGATGGATATACGGGAAACAGTACGGATACTATCCCTACCTATACCCTTCTTTATTCGTCTCGGGTATGGTAGACATGGAAACGTTGAAATTTAGAAGGGCTATGTCTCAAGTTGCACAATACCTGTCAATAATTCGTAACAAAATCGATAGTCCCCGAATACTAGAGCGAGTCCGTATTTTAGTCCCCGTGAACATATCAACGGACTCGAAGGGTCAGGTAGCGCCGCGCCGCCGCCCACGACTGCTGGAGCCGTCCACCGCGCGCACCGAGCGCGGGCGACACGCGCCTACCAATCGCGCACTCCGCACTATTGGAGACATACTTGCCCGGCACTACGAACTGGACCTATTTGCCGATGGATTAGAACATTTGTATAAAAAATTTCGTATAATTTTAAATGACATATTATAATTTATAGGACTGACATTTTATTTTATTACATTTTAATTCATTATTGTAATTTATTGTTATTATTATTTATAATCTATGACATTTTGCTATTTTATAAATATGTATAGGTATGACGAGCATGCTCAGTTATAATTTTATTTCTTGGAAAGTTATCTTGTAAGCGTTTTGGGTGTTACATCTGTTAGCTTGTAAGATCGAATGAATAAATAAATAAATAAATAAATAAAAAACAACCAGACTCGGCACAGTCGGCACAACTATTTGTGGATTACTCTTATTGGTATCTAACCACTACATTCAACGCAGCAGCATTGGTGAGGTAATTCCTTAAACTGCTACGCCGTGCATGCAGTTTTATTATTCTAAGTCATCATATTCCATACCATATAGCAAACCGCCTCACAAAATTGTATGTACATGTACGTTCTGCATATTTTTTGCGTATACCGTTAACCATATTGATTTGTGTTATTCGCATATTGATTCGTGAAACTAGGCGAAAGTGAACTCACTGTAAATTTGTGTTTATGAAAACTTATAAAATGGTACGGAAATATTACACTAAGTTAATTAATACCTGCGTTTCTAAAATCTAAACCACTTATTTTAAATAATTTATACAATGTAAAAAAAAATTAAATTTCTGTTACAACAATCAAAGATCTCTATTACCGAAGATATCATAAAAAATATGACGATACAGGAGATAATATACTTGCAAGATTACTTTAGTTTATAAGGCCGGGACTCCACCAAAGCGGAGACGAGACGAGCGGAGAGGAGATGTTTTTTAAACAACCAATAGAATTGTGTTATTGACACATCTCCTCTCCGCTCAGCTTCAGTGGAGATCGCTGTGCGGAGATGTGTATTATTTCTATGGCGCGATGGAAGCGGAGATGTGAGCTGTGCGCGGACGACGCGCAGTGGAAACGAGAGATGCTAGCGGCGTGCAGTGAGTGATGTCACCCTCCCCCCTCTCGCCCGCTAGCAACCCGCAGAGCCCCGCGCGCGCGCCGGCCGAGCCGGCCCGAGCTGAAAAACATCTCTTCTCGCACAGCACACAGCACACCACACACATCTCCGCTTTGGTGGGTCCCCCGAGCTGAAAGACATCTCTTCTCGCACAGCACACAGCACACCGCACACTTCTTTGCTTTGGTGGAGTCCCGGCCTAAAGGTACATTTTCTTTAACATAATTATTTAACAATCCTAAGAAGAGTTTAAAATGTCTAATAACTATTTGATTTAAATCTCATGCATAGTATTATGTCCTGTAAGTTATTACAAGCAATGAAATAGTTGCTCTTCGATATAAAGACCAAAATAAGAAAAGCTTTAATGTTGTTACAATACGGTGGCACTGAATATCAATTTATGCTGGCCGCTGTTAAGTCTGACCACAAATCGCTTTCAGTAGCCCGTTCTAATACCGGCTTTAGATTACTGCAAAATTGGAAATTTAAATTGAAATTAAATTACCCTTAACGGATTTTATCGCGGTTTATTTAAATTATAACTTTTAACTGTTTTAAGATTATTTTAAAAGGATTTATATTAACACGTTTCCGGATATTAAGACTACTTTTTAGTAGTCATGGTTCTGTGACCATGATGATAACTGCTGAAATGTAGTAACGTCGTCTTACCACCTTACCCTGTAGTAAGGTTGTACTTATCTCAATCTTGAAGTGAGAATTTATTGCAAAGTATCCGATCGTTATATAATTACAGGTGTTTCTAATTACTTAGAATAAGTATTGAAATCTCGCTGAGTTGTAATAATTATTATTTTAAGAAAAACTGTAAGTATTGCTGCAAAACATTAAAAAAAATAGACTAATCTTGAAATACCTAAAATAATCGGCATAGACAAAACAGTTTAGGATCTTGTTCTTCTCTGTTGGCAACCGACATATTTTATTTTTGTTAAATAGTTATTGGCGAACGAATGTAAAAGAGTAGAGGTCTTTTTGTTTGATCTCTATAACAATAACAACGTGTAACATTCGTGTAACTGAAAGACAATATTGTTATGAAAATTTAGAAATCAATGTGGATTGAGAAAATTCGGGATTCTTTTTGTGTATGTTCCTTTTGTTGCTATATCAAACAAATGTCTTACAAATGCTATTTATGATACTTCCAAGAAATCCTGAAAAGGAAGTCAAAGGTCTCTCAAACAATAAAGATAGAATACTGATTGTTCAAGGCACGACGAAAATAGATAACAAGATAACAGCGTTTATATTCACAGAACAACAGAAAACAGTATTGTATTACACTTTATCCTACACTGAATTAGAACAGTCACACACATGCCAACATTATCGACAAGGGTAGCAACTTACGGCAGATGGCGCCACTTTGCCTGTAGATACCCTTAAATTAAAATTCAAATCACTTACTCGAGGTGTCCTTTATAGATATCGAAGTCGGTGAACACGAGTTCGACAATCTCGTGCGGCGCCGCGACGAACGTGTAGAGAAGGCAGTCGATTCGCTGCGGGTAGGGGCGCGGGTAGTCGGGGCTACTGAACGTGCCGCGCTCCTTGCCGTACGTCGATGTGAACTGGAGACACGTACAACCTGATGATTGAAATAAATGAAGTGAATTTTTTCGTTGCGCTCTCCACGATTGAGAGTAGATAGATAACCATAGCTATGTTGAGATGTGCCAGCCAATATCGATATTGTATTCTAGATTATAATGTTTATATTTTACTTGTTTGTAAAATTACTACTTGAGTTGATTTCTTAAATAGCGCTCTTTAACAATATTTTTGAGAGGTCTACTATATTGTGTGAAATATGTAGTCTAGGAAGAGCAAAGGCCAAGGCAAGTGGGCCGTTTGATTTTTGACATTTACAGATCTATTTTTCAGAGTATTAATATATAATATTTTGGCCAATTGGTAAATTTTGACCAAATAAAATTAAATCATTATTTGAAGAAGTGAAATTTCAAAATATTTATTTACGTCTTAAGATACAAAAATACGTTAACTAGAGCTGGATAGTACACATACCAATTTAAAGTATATCGTATTTATTTTGGCACATATGAGCGCCTATTTTGGGACAGGTAGGAGCAACATGTATTCCGACGAAGAATTCGATACGAGCTTATAAAGAGCGTGTAAGCGATCGTACGAGATAGGGTATTGTGATGCCCGAACGCGGATTTTATACATACTTGCATACGAAAACAAACTTATTAAACATGCAATTCGCCCAGTATGTAAGCACCCTTAGTGCCTACGCCAATTTCAATCAGACATGAGGAATTGGAACACGACACTCTTGGTATAATTTGTAGATTTTTGAGCGAAATTCTAACTAAGTATGTAAGTGCGAATGTGAGTTAGTTTGTTTGTTACGCTATCACACCATAACCACTCGTCAGATCATTCTGAAATTTGGTAAACACGTTGTCAGGACGACGTACGTAAAAGTACATAGGGTACCTTTCATCCAATAAAATACTTTTTCCAGAGGTAGAAATTTACTGACGAAACCGCAGGCAAAATTTAGTAATTAGATATTTTAAGACTACGGCATCTAATTAACTTTTTATCTTAAATATGATTCAAACGTTAAAGAATATGTAATCTTATAATATTTATCTATTGCCGAGTTTAATGACAAAAAGAAAGAATAACGTATTGAAATTTAAATAAAACAATAGCATCTGTCCTGTGAGTAGTTTTTTTCTATCTCTTTGGTTAGTATATACCGAAAACGTAGTATATACAAATCTTCTTAGACAATGAGAACTATATTTTAACGCCCTATTTAAGAATTAACATATGCAAGACTTTGCGATCAGCTTTAAAACAAACTTACTTTCATAACTGAACCACTAGACGGCCTCTATAATGAAGTAATAATTACTGAAATATCATACATTTTTAAACAGTCTATGCTACGATAATATTTGTGAAGATAATATTAATTAATACAAGTATTATAAATGTAGCTAGTTTTCCTAACAAGAATAACGTGTAGACGTACATTGCGGGAGCTGCTTTAATTTAAAAAGGAACTCATTTGGCATTAGGATGGATTTTATCACAGGATTCTATAATGTAATCTATTTTCTTGATTATTATAAGCTTGGCTTAAGATATAAAACTAATATAATAGTCCCCATGTCTGTACATCTCCGAAAAAGTAGGTGAAGGTGTATTACACCAACATATTGCATTTGAAACCCACAAGCTGGGCACATTCATGGAAATTAACTAGCTTTTCTCAACAGCTGCAAAAGGTCCAGACTCTGTGCATCCATCGCAAGATCTCACGGTCAAACGCAAACATAAACCAAATCTTATGCAACTGGTCCAGTGAAGCAGACTAGCCTAACTTATCAATTAAATAATTGATGAATATAAAAAGGAACCGATAAAAATATTATTAATCAGCTTGTGTAAAACCACAAAAGTGTCTAAAACAAACGCTGCTTCAAAATTGTATTCAATGGAGAACACAAAAATATACGAAGAAAAAAGAACACATAACCCAAAAAATATGAATCCATTGTCCTAAACATGTGACATTTGCCACCACAAAATAAAATAACAAAAACCACAAAGGCCCTCATTGTACACCGTAATTACCTTTCAACGATATAATAAAAGCTATAACGACAATGCTTAATGAAACAGAGGGAACAAATAAAGTGTCAGAAAAAAGAGGTGACGAACATAGCACGCGATTCGGGGCTTTAGCAATGATGAATATTTTATGTAAAAATCCTCAGGCGTCGACTTGGAGTTCACCGTAATCTTCAACGGCGTCAAATGAGATATTCAAGACGTTATTTTGAACAAAATTGTAGATAAACTTGCGTTACACCAAATTTTATTTGCGGTATAATTTTTGGGGAAAACATCTCGCTGATGTTTTGACGCCCTACCAACGGCATAATCGTCTAGTAACAAATGATAATTTTGAATATAATATCGCAACGCTCTCGCTTTCTTTTCTGTGATGTTTTTCTTACAACATTAATTTTAGTTTATTCGATTTTGTTTGACAGAAAGACGACAGGATGTTGAATGTATTTTGAATACGAATAGAACTAACTCGAAAAAATTTTCATGTTTGATTACATGTATAGATTCTATTGTGTAGGTGCTGATTCTACTGTTTCACATTTAGGTACCTATTAATCTTTAGCTGTTCTGTGAAACCTATACTATCCTTAATTTAATTGATTTTGTATGAAAGGAGGATGAATTATTAGCTCTTTGTATATAGATAATTTCAGATTCTTGAATAATATTTTTAAGACCTCAATATATTTTTACCTAAAATCCATATACTTGTATCTATCAAACGAAACCGGCATAACTTCCTTTTCATAAATATAAGATCTTCTTCTTTTTTCTTTTCTTTTTTTCTTTTCGTGTGGTTAGTGGTCAACCTGTTATCAAGAGTTGTTTAAGCCGCCCGTAGGCCTCTAACATGGCTTAACGACTGCTATCAAATTGACAACAACCGGGACCGACGTTTTACGTGCCCTCCGAAGCACGGAGACGCTCAGATGAAATACCACTAAGCGGTCACCCATCTATAGACTGGCCGCACCCAATGTTGCTTAACCTCGCTAATCGTTTACCGATCAGTGAGTGCAACTGGCTATGAGAATATCAAATATATAAAGATCAAAGAAGTCTGGTTGATACGAATCTTTGTAAAACTGAGTTTGTATAACAAAATAAAACTTAAATTAGTAGATATTATCCTCCACTACTGCAGTTAGCATTTGCATAGTTTCTTAAATGTCAAGCTATTTCCATCCTAACTAATATTAAATGCGAACGTGAATTTGTTTGTTTGTTCCGTTTGCACGATTTAACTACTTGTCCGATCATCATGACATTTGACATACACGTTGTCAGAAGGTACCCTGTGTCCTATTCTGTAGAATAGGACACAGGCTACCTTTCATCCAGAAAAGAAGTAGGCAGGTGCTGTATTCGAGGAATGAAAATTTATTGACAAAATTAACATTAGTGCGAGCACAGCCACGGGCAAAACCTCGTACTAATATTGCTTAAATTCATTTATCAGTTCAGGCGTAATTGAGTAACAATAATCCAAATATACATACATTCATCATGTAATTATGTTCATAACCATACTTTCAAAACAATCTATGACTATTCATAGTTTATTCATGGTAAACTCCATCCATCCAATAACCATATTATCGATGCAATTTCGGCATTCAATACTAAAACCAAATTATTTGTTGCCGCAGCAATTTCACTTAATAACACAATGTTTATAGAGCAGCATAATATGAAATCAACCATTGTAATACCTGACTAATTTAATACTATCGGTGTTATTTTCTATTTATTCGTGCAAATTTAGCAAATTTACCGTCCATAAAGACCATTGCATCGTGATCACTGATTTGGGAGCTAGAAATATAAGAATACTGCTTACGAATTCCAAAAAAATTGCTGAGTAAAATGTAAGTTATTCTAATATTATAAAGCGTAAAGATTGTTTCTTTGTTGGTTTAAACGCCCTAATCTCTGATAATACTAGTCCAATTTGAAAATTCTTCTTGCTTTAGGCTGTCTATTTATTGCGACAGGATATATGATAGCATCGCGCTACAAGCCAAGAAAGTGGTGCAGTAATCATAAACGTGGATGAAACCTCGAGGATAGCTAGTTAATTATAAAACTTTTTTATATCTAAAATCACAAAGTTAATGCAGCAAGATTTAACTAATTATAATTATAACAATGTTAGTTGGTGCTCGTTTACAATAATTAAAGTTAGCAAAAGTAAAATTAAATTAAAGTTGCTAAAACTTCTTCCTTTTTAATTTTAAGATCTACAGATAACACGTAAGATAGACTGTCCGCGATAAAAGTAAATTTTAAGAAAATATGGAAGGCTACGCCTTCGGCAATTTTAGTTTTGCAAAGATACAATCTTAATACTAAGAATGACGAGCTGACGACTTAAACCACTATGCCATTAGCCACTGATCAAATTAGAAAAGTAAATAAAATCAGAAAGATAACTGAAGCTTGTCATTTTTAGTACATGTTATCCAATAAGACGTAAAATTTAAAGGGATAATACATAAAAATAATCTGTCACTGTTGACGATAAATAAGTTATTTCTTATCCAAATCATAACAGCCGTAATATGTCATGTATTATATTGAAAGATTCCAACAAGACTTTTATGCCACCAATAAAAGAGTTCACATTGACGTGAGTATAATCCAAACAAAATTGGATCATAAAATATTGTTTGACATCACAAAATATATTGAAGAAGCAGTTTGAAATAATGAAGGTATGATGTTTTCTAATATAATGCTCCTTGAAGCTTAATTTGTTATTAATGCATCTATAAAGGTTTCTGGTACAAACGTGGATACGTTGTTTTGATTTTTTGCAAATAGGTTTTATTAATTTTGCCGTCTAAGCCCTTAGGCTTGCATGTACACTGCAAAAGGTTTACTGTCGAAAGTAAAAGCCTTAAATAAGGAAAGGATTATGTAGCTATCACTTTAAGTGGCTCTTTCTCATATTTGTGTGAAAAATAAAGTCTAATATTAGTTATTTGTGTATTCTTTGTTATAAGGCTTTCAGTTTTAGTTATACTTTTAGAAGGACTATAAATGTCTTTGTTATTTACTGAACTTTGAAATTGCAAAAAAAGACTAAATGTGATGAAACAGTATATATGTATATTTTTTACCGTTTATTAGAAAAATAATATATGATAAACTTTAATTAGGTATACACTATATTAATAATAAATTATGACTTGCCATTATCTTGAGTCTAGGTACAAGTTAGTGTAGAGAAGTGTCTTCTTCATGACTATAAAGAAGAATATTCTATAAAAGACCCTTTATAGTTCCTAAACAATTTTATTAAGCAAATTCCCTCTTAGCTCGACTTAAGATAATGGAATGCCATATTCCACGTGCACTTCTGTTGAAGAGTAAGTATAATCATGTAAACGACCTCATAACAACCAGATCCAACAGATTTGACACCTAACATCTACCGAACTGGATAAAACCAGATCACTATAAACACTATGGACACTTTGCTTGGTAGGCTTTTTACATACATAGATTCATCATAATATATTTCTAAACCCCGATGCCTTAAATTATATGTCAATTATTGTGACTTGCTGAGGAGCGTTGTGATTTGATATAAATCCTTAGATCTTATATTGATGCACTACCTAATTACCATAAGGCTTTGATCGCCTACGTTTGTTTGACACCTCCACACCGGACAACAATACGTAGTTGTAGCTTAATTAATATCATCGTAGCTACGATTTGGCTTCCAAGCGTTAATTAATGCATCTATATCCTGGGTGCTTGTTGCGTCTATTCTACCTTCTGTATTCAACGTAATATGTTTACTGTGACGTAATAATTGAGAGATTGCCGGAATATTCCGTGATATGCACCTTTATTACGGTTGGTGGGCAAACATCGAAACGATGTACATAGTAATAAATCTATATATTAATACGTGAAGCAAAAACTTTGTACCCCTTTTTACGAAAATTGCGCGGACGGAGGAGTATGAAATTTGGCACAGTGAAAATTTATATGGAGAAATAGGGGCGAACCCTAATATTTATATAAAATATGCATTAGAAATACATTAAATTAATGAAAAAACACTACACGCACACAACCATGCATTTGACACACGCAGTCGAAGCACGTAACTATGGTTACATATATCAATATATAATGACATATATCAGCAGTATCTTACAGGCAAACTTTGGTCGAATTTCGAGCACTAGGCGTCCGCTAGTTATTATGGATTGGTGTAACAAAACATGGTAATAGACATAATGGAATGGGATACGACGAGTTTGGTTAGAATATTTTGATAACTCTATGTATTGAGTATGTAATATATATATGTGGTATTTAAAATATTTACTACTAGATTTTTCCCGCGACTTCCCTCGCGTTACCTAACGTAGGTTTTGTCAATAAAGTACATTTTTTCGTAAACAGTACTAATTGGATATTTATAATTTTTTTTATACAACTAAGGTGGCAAACAAGCATACGGCCCACCTGATGGTAAATGGTCACCGTAGCCTATGGACGCCTGCAACACCAGAGGCATCACTTACGGCGCGTTGCCGACTCTTTAGGAAAGGAAGTGGGAAGGAGAAGGAGCGGGAAGGGAGAAAGAGGGTGATTGGGCCTCCGGCATTCTCACTCACCGAACGAAACACAACAGTAGAAATACTGCTATTTCACGTCAATATTCTGTGAGAGGATAGTCCTTCCCCGGTCGAGCTGGCCCATTCATGCTGAAATCAGCAACGGATAGAAATTTCTGTCCTTTTCTGTACCCCTGACAACGTCTATGCTAATTTTCATGATGATCGGTCGAGTAGTTAAGGTGTGAAAATATTACAAAGATTCACATTCGCATTTATAATATTAGTAAGGATTAAAACTGATCCACGACGTTTGAATGAGGATATTAGATTTTATTGACCTTACAATGACAAGGAAAGATCATATATATACATAGTTGCTTAGGTTTAAATAATTAATATTTTAATAGTTACTTATTATGTTTATATAATAATATGTAATTTATTGTTATTATACATATACCTTATACATACATATGTAGTTGCCCAAATAAAACTCAAGACTAGGACTTCTGAAAATTGGTGTCAAAGATCACCTGTCTCCTTTACTAGTTAGAAACTGTATCAAGTTTAATTTTGAACATTAAAACGAATCCAAATGTTGATACTAATAAAATGGCAAACGGGCTAGGCCCGCCATTTAGTAACTGATTTCTCTAGCCTGTTGGAGTTTATCATATCAGACATACCACTTGCATAATTCCGATTTGGTAAAACTGCTACATCTTCTTTGAAGAAACTTATGTTGTAGTCTTTAGGGATAACCGTAGGAGGGCTCGACATTCCATAAGCGTCTGCGGGGGTAATAATCCCTTTGAAACTGCTTGGTACGCGATCATTTTGGTTCTAAGGTAAGGTTAGTACCTTAAAGAATGAAGTATAATGCCATGTATTCGAAATTACATATTGAGACAGCCTAATATTTTAAAATAAGGGAATGTAAGTTTGTTAACTAATGTTTTCTAACTACTCGATTGATCATCATGAAATTTCGCATACACATTGTCTGGGGAAAAGAAAAGGACATAACCTAACTTTAATTTACGAGAGCGAAGGCGAGGGCAAAAACGAGTTTAAGATAAAATTTAATAAAAATTTATTTCTAACGGTTTGAACCCACGCTT
Organism: Catocala sponsa; assembly: GCA_963564715.1. NCBI lineage: Eukaryota > Metazoa > Arthropoda > Insecta > Lepidoptera > Erebidae > Catocala > Catocala sponsa. The sequence goes on from OY751337.1 coordinate 9,319,892, forward strand.
GACGTTTTTTATTTGCGCGTGCGCGCACTCCAATATAATAAGATAACATAGAGTACTTTTATTCTTTTAGTATCTTGATACATTTTATAATAACAAACTCAATTTGAATAACACTAAGGGTAACTGAATACTTTGAGTAAAGAATACTTAATTTAAAGGTCAATATTGTTAATGAAAAAAAGTAACCGGAATACTCTTTTTTATCAAATTGTATTAACTTTGTAAGAGATATCCATGCCACAAGCTAAATTAAAATATGACATAATTCAATCATACCGCTGATATCTTAGAAGTAAGTATTTGTCTCAACTTCTCTAGAATGTATAAAAAAGCGTGATAATTTTTTTATTATCCTACAATTTCAATACAAATGAAAGAATATCGTATAACAAAATATTAATTTAAGGTCATATATTGAGTTATGGATGGTCAAATGAAATACCTCGATAATAAATATATATTGACTGGCCAATTACACATGATTATATAATAATTATGTTGTACAATCTAGCTGTATGCTTGCGAGAACACGACTGCCGCGTGGCTTTATAGAATACTTGCGCCTGAATATACAAAACAAAAGCATCAGAGTGTCCCTATGATACCAAGGTTATCGCATATGCTCATTTGATTCCAATATTTTATATTAAGTACTAGCTTTTGCCCACGGCTTCGCTTGCGTTAATTTAGAATTTGACAATCAATTCTGGTTGTAGTCTGCTTGTAATAATTCAATCATGATTTCAAAGACACGTGGCACCATCTACTATCATAAGACCGTTATTGTTGTTTTCCTTGGGAACAGTAATTTTTTTCGGGATGAGGCCTTTCTGTACAATTGACAACGTATATGCAAAATTTCAGGATGATCGGTTCAGTGGTTTAGGCGTGAAAAGGTAACAAAAACAAACAAACAAACTCATTTTTAACTGTAACCAAATAAACACATGAACCAGACTCTGATACAGCTAGAATGTTGTATTATGCATTTAACTTCAAGAGTGATTGTGAATAATAGCTATTAAGATATTAGCATTTGCTATTGCTGTAATAGTTTATTTGTTAGAATAAGGTACGATGGGATTGACATAATTATTTTATACAAAACCCCTTTTTATTTTTTTTATTTTGCTCGCAAAATGACCACACTCCACCTGGTGGTGAGCAGTCGTGTGGTCTAAGAGCAGTGGCCTCTACACCGCGCTCATAGCAGCCGACGCGATGTTGAGGTTTCTACTTTGACGGCCTGAGAAGGTGCTTTTTCACGGCCCGCCTAAAGGACCCAGTATTGAAGGAAGAAGGAAACACGTGCCTTGGCAGAGAATTCCATGCCTTGGTCGTTCGGCAGAGGTATGATAAATAATAAATATATTAAATAAAGAATAAATACACGTTGTGGCCATGCCCTATAGACAGTATTTACAAAGCTTTATAAAGTATGTCAGTAGTATATTATTATCAGTAGAAAATCAACTGGCTCCAAGCTATTACGAGAGTGGCGTTGTGATGCCTTTCCTACAAAGTTAGCTCATACAGTACTTGCTCTGATTTGATCTTACAAAGGCTTTACAGGTGACTGTAGCCTTCGTAAGCCGTAAAGCTTATTATTCCCTACCTCTTGTATTAAAAAAGGCAATGGTTATTTGCCCTGTCGTGACGGTTTATAAATTCAGTATTTTCCCTGCACCAATGTTTAAGAGTTTTATTACCAAAGTGGCTTGATATTGTTGTAGTACAGCATTCACTTGTTATCGAGTGTGTCTGTTATTTAATACGAGCGTGAATACGATGATAAAATTGTCAAAGCTACATTTAATTTAATTTATCATGATAAATATTATTCGCTTGGAACCATTACGTTTTATGTAAGTTAGCATACAATCCTAATCCTAACTAATATAAATAACTTGCTTTTGCCTGCGGCTTCGCTCGCGTTAATTTAGAATTTGGCAATCAATTCGGGTTGTACTCTGCTTGTAATAATATATAATAATATAATTCAATCATGATTTGAAAGACACGTGGCGCCATCTATTATCATAAGAACGTTATTATTGTTCTCCTCGGGAACAGTAATTTTTTTCGGGATGAAAGGTAGCCTATGTCCGTTTCTGTGCACCTGACAACGTATATGCAAAATTTCAGAATGATCGGTTCAGTGGTTTAGGCGTGAAAAGGTAACAAACAAACAAACAAACTCATTTTCACTTTTATAATATTAGTTAGGATTAGGATAGTTAGGATTAGGATTAGGATAGGATGCGAATGTGAGTTTGCTTGTTAGTTTTGTTTCTTTGGTACGCTGTCACGCCTTAACTACACGACCTATCATCATCAAATTTCGCACGCTTTGTCATAAACAGAAAATTAGTTGGAGAACAGAAAAGCAGCAAGAATACCTTTCATCCAGAAAAAAGTATTGTTACTAACTTAACCTAGCCTCCATTTACGCGAGCGACGTCGTGGTCAAAATCTAGATAAACATATTTTACTACTTATCTATTTGGCGGCTCACATTTAACTTGATGTAAAACGTAGAGTGACGAGCGGTAGGTTTGGAGACCAAAATGAATGGGGCCAGCGAGTGGAGAGAGCGTGCCGTGGTAGCCACCACCGATTGCTAGGACTACTATTAGTTTGTGAAACTCAATATTCAACAATTTTGCTGCATTTAGTTCGCAATTGCTTGAAATCCAAAATTATTTGGTAGAATGTTATGAGCTCAATTTATTTATAACGTAGCGTAATATGAAATAACCTATCCCATAGCTTATATTAGAAAATAATACATTTGGCGATTAAAAAGAGTGGCCATGAGTGTCTTGCCAGCTTCTTGTCATGAATACTCTACTCCCCGAAAAGCCTTTTATATCAATTAATTGACTTGTCCAAGAATTGTTCACACATTTTTATGGAAATAAAGAGTTTTGACTTTAACTATCTCATGATTATGCTGTTAGGTGAATGTAAACATCACCTGCACAGAAAAGAAAAGTGAAGTGTAAGTACTGAGCCTTTTCTAAAAAGAACACAATATTTTGGCGACATCTGACGAGATGTTCAGCCACCTTATACATGACGACTTGTTGGACTGTTTATTGACAGCGAATGTGATGGCTTAAATGTGTTTGGCCAAAAACATGGGGTACACTCCACCAGCCGAAGAACCTTTCTCAGGGAGCGGGCATCTAAATCTAAAATAATTTTTGAATCCGACTACTAGTTTTAAAGATATACGAGTATAAGCTATTATATTATCATAGATTTTGCTTTCTTAGTAAATATTTTATTTTTTGTTTTAAAATATACAATATGTATGTGTAATTACTATTAATACGGCATGCCAGCGTCAGGCATCGTACCGTGAAATATTCTTGACATTTACTTATACTTGTAATGGATTAGGTACTATGTACCGTATAAAAGAAAATATTCTCCAGTATTATTAAAATATTAACAATATACAAAAAAGTTACCCTTATTAAATTGCTATTCCTTGACCTTCAAAGTTTATATTCTATTTAGTCTTTAGTCCGACGAAACTTTGGCGAGCCGTCCCTTTGTTTCGAACTAATAATAATATCAAAGAAAAACTTAGGCTAACGCCGATGGCAACATCGGACACTCTAGCTTTCTCAAGATTAAGGTTCAAAACATTCAAAGAAGCGAAAATCCCTTTATTATGCTACAAAAGTTACAAATTACGGTCGCAGTAAACAGAATGATATTAAGCTAACAAAATGAGAGTACTTTTATACTCACTTGGATTTACAGCGTGGCCTTCGTCGACTGTGTGAAGAGATAAGTGGAGAAGCAGGATAAGCGTGGTTGACGTCTGAAATATAAAATTAAATGGGTTTATAAACAGGAAATTTACTAGCCCGTGGCTGGCAACGAGTATTCGTATTATCCTATCACTTTGGCGGTCGTAAAAGAAAATTATGGTACACTGAGAATGGGTAAACATGGATTACTGCATTCGAGAACATTTTGACTTAGTTTCTCATGCCTCGAAATCGTACTGCTTTGAGTAAGCATTCCATTTGTTAATTTAATAACCCTGAATTGCAGACTTATACGGTTCCAAGGATCAAATTAATGAACTGTACATACACCAGTGTTAAAGAAACGATAGAAAATTAAATTCTTACAACTTTACCGATTTCTATCTTAAGTTAAAATGGCATAAAAATGATTGATGTGTTCGGGTTAATTCGGATACACTTGCTAAGGCAAACTAATCAGGTATGGAAGATGCTATGTAATTCAGAATTTTAAGCAAAATATTAAAACAAAAATTACCGGCCTAATATATATACCGTTCTATGCCATCTATTTTATTTTATTACAATTTATTCTATTACAAGTGTGAATTATTATTGAGAGAATAACGCTAACTTAAAATTATAATAAAGGTTGTCAATTATATAGCTAAAACAGTTCTGTAATTGCGTAAATTCATCAAGATCTCGAGACTAATGACTTACAATTAGACTCAGAATAGCTTTAGGACTGCTCATAATATTAAACAAAGTTGGAACTGTTCGGGTTTGAGATCTCTTACACTAGCTTAGCTTACTTACACGAGAAAACGGATCGCACCTCTCAAATATACGTAAGAAAGTTGACTAATTTCAAAGTTCTAGGGTCTAAATGAACTTTTTGATTGCTATGGCTCTTGTAAGGAAAACTTACTAAGCACGACAAACTAAAATGTATAATATCGTTATTATAAAATACTAACAATTTAAAATACACGCTAACCCAATTTAAATTCAAATATTTTCGCTCCAAATCTCACAGCAAATAAGGATCTACGAAACACTCGCCACATCATCGAATTTATACAAATTCAAACATGAAAATCCTTCTAAACAAGTTAACACACGCACCCGGGCGTCCAACGTCGACACTTGGAAACAAAGGGACCCTTTTGAAACGAAAAAGTGTTCGAAACGTAATCCTTTCGTAAGCATTGACAGTTTTTGTCCACACTCCTTTGAACCTGTAAGCTCCGAATGAACGCGAAAACATCCGAAAGAATACGAACTGCTTCATTTGAAATCCAATGCGCTGACTTATCTACTTCATCGGTAGCTCTCTGCATTCAAACGGCTCTTTTTTAAATGTAGCTACCATGATTTGGGCTTATTGGCTTTCGTATCTAACAGAATACACATCAAGCAGAATGTCCTTGAAATAGATTTTCCTACTGGTGTTTATCTGTTAGAATAGAACACAATTGTTTTAAATCGTTACCATTTAAAACTTAAGCTCATCAATGATTTAATTTGAAATTAGATTGGCGCTCAGCTTAAAGTTTCAGGTTCATATTAAAGTTAAGTTACAGCCCTTATCCATTAATGCATTAGTGCTGGAGGCCCAATCACCCCCTTTCCCCCATCCCGCTCCTTCTCCTTCCCACTTCCTTTCCTAAAGGGTCGGCAACGCGCAAGTGATGCCTCTGATGTCGCAGGCGTTCATAGGCTCAAGTTGGATATAACTAGTATAATTATATCAGCCCTGTTTATAAACTGCCCCACTGCTGGGCACGGGCCTATTCCCACTATGAGAAGGGCCAAAGTCCACCACACTGGCCAAGTATGGGTTGGTAAACTTCACACATCTTCGAGAACATTATGTAGAACTCTCAGACATGTAGGTTTCCTCACAATATTTCGCTTCACCGTGATTTATTTTTTCTTGCTTGCTTTTTAATTTGAACGCGCTCGTTGCGAATATTAATCCCAACACCAAGCTGCGTAGATGGAACGTAATACCCGCAACGTATATATTGTCCAAGTACAAATAATAAAAGCACAGTGTGTTCTTAGTATATAAATTGCTATTGGATAAATTTTGACCGCAAAGAACTTTGCAAACGACTGGAGACTAAGGTAGACAAAAACAAATACAAGTGCAAAAACATTAGTTTAATGCCATAAACGTTTAATGTTGGTTAACCTTCCTACCGAGTGTATTAATTGTGCTGATTTTTACTGCAATGACCCCTATCACCATCGTATTCTTGATGTGATGTACTCTGACATTGTGTCCGCCCTTTGTGCTGCATCCTTGGCAAGTCGGGAGGGCGTTGTGAGGAATGGGAGTGGGCCGCGCGTGGTGGGTGGGAATAAACACGTCAGCGGGGCTCACCGGAAGGCGAGAATAAAGTTTAAGGAATGGGTATCGAGCGGTAAGCCGAACGTTGGACCCATGTATGATGACATGTGTGCCAGCAGAAGACTTTTTAAATCACAGTTGAAATGGTATCAAGATAATCAAGCCCAGATTAAAATGGACAGTCTTGCGGAAAAGCACGCTAAAGGTGATTTTCGAGGCTTTTGGAAAAGCACGAATAAAGTTAACGCCAAACCTGGACTTCCGGTGAGTGTCGATGGGGTGAGTGATTGTAAAGGCATTGCTGATATCTTTAAGAGTCAATTTACTATACAGTCACCGTTGGGTCCGGCGGGTGAGGTTAACAATGGTGAGTTACCGGAAGGGATAGTAGGGGTGAGGTTTAGTGCCAAAGATGTGGCTGTAACCCTTAAGAACATGACTAAAGGTAAGAGTCCAGGTCATGATTCCTTATCCATTGAACACTTAATTCACGCTGGTCCACATATAAACAGAGTATTAGCAATGTTCTACTCACTATGCGTGAGCCACTCTTATCTTCCGCCGGATGTTATGAAAACTGTGGTTGTGCCTATAGTTAAAGATAAAACTGGTGACTTAGCTGATAAAAGTAACTATAGGCCCATATCCCTAGCGACAGTTACAGCGAAGGTCTTTGACGGTTTGCTTAACACACAGTTAAGTAATTATATATCTCTGCATGATAATCAGTTTGGATTTAGGCCCCAATTATCAACGGAAAGTGCCATACTGTGTCTTAAGCATACCGTCAGATACTATAATGACCGTAAAACCCCGGTATATAGGTGTTTTCTCGACTTGTCCAGGGCCTTTGATTTGGTGGCGTATGATCTCTTGTGGGAAAAACTTAAGAGTATCGGCCTACCATCAGAACTTGTTACCATCCTCAAGTATTGGTATACGCACCAAGTCAACAGTGTCAGGAGGGCGGGGACAATGTCGGAGCCATATTGATTGCAGTGCGGTGTAAGACAGGGCGGACTGACTTCACCCATTTTATTCAATCTTTATATGGACGCTCTGATCGTCGCGCTGAGCAGTCAGCATGTCGGCTGTCATGTAGACGACGTGTGTGTCAATAACTTGAGCTATGCAGACGACATGGTGCTGCTGAGCGCGTCGATCTGTGGCCTAAGGAGGTTGATAGCGATATGTGAGGATTACGCTGTTAATCATGGACTTGTTTATAATATTAAGAAAAGTCAGTACATGGTCTTTGAGGCCGGCGTTGCTAGGTGCCCGGACTATGTACCTCTTCTAAGTATAAACAGTGTACCCTTAGACAGGGTAAATCAGTTTAAATACCTAGGGCATATAGTCACAGCTGACCTCATGGATCATGCTGACTTGGAACGGGAGCGGAGGGCTTTATCCAAAAGAGCTAATATGCTGGCCCGCAGGTTCGCACGTTGCTCGGATGGCGTGAAAATAACTCTTTTCCGAGCATATTGCACGTCTATGTACACCTGCAGCCTGTGGGCTAATTACACGCAAAAAAGCTACAGCACCCTCCGCGTTCAGTTTAATAACGCTTTCAGAGCGGTTTTGGGTCTGCCTCGCTACTGCAGCGCTTCGGGTATGTTCGCATGGGCGCACACGGACTGCTTCTATGCGACCATGCGGAAGCGCTGCGCGTCTCTTGTACGCAGAGTGCGGGCCAACTCCAATACCGTTCTGAAAATGATAGCAAATAGGTTTGACTGTCCTTATGTGCGGCACTGTTGTGAACAGACAAGACAAGACAAGTTACATATAGTGTCGTCTACTGTAATTAATTGATTATATGAATGAATTTTAATTAATATTGTGGATTATCTTATTTATATGTTGTATTTATTTGTGTATGATGTAAGATATAATATGGGTTATGAACCTGAAATAAATGAATTTTAATTTTTTTTAAATTTTTTAAAAGATTTGTTTTATATTAGTTTGCCATTTATTTAAATCTGAAGAATTGTAGGGATATCGTGTGGCTTATAATTTAGCGAGATAACTTGCATAATAATAATAACCAATTTTATGACATCATTATTATTAAAGAGAAAGTAACTGTCTATTTGTAACACTTTTACTTCTAAAGAGATAAAAGACAATATTCATGGAATTCGTATGAAGGCGACAACAGAGTAAGAACGACATTTGAAAAGTCATACTTTTTTTTGACAACCTCTGCACTAGGAACAAATTCTGTGTCGCGGTGGGCTTTAAAAACATTTAAACAACAGACACAAAGAAGACAACTGAGTAAGAACGACATTTGAAAAGTCATACTTTTTTTTGACAACCTCTGCACTAGGAACAAATTCTGTGTCGCGGTGAGCTTTAAAAACATTTAAACAACAGACACAAAGAAGACAACTGAGTAAGAACGACATTTGAAAAGTCATACTTTTTTTGACAACCTCTGCACTAGGAACAAATTCTGTGTCGCGGTGGGCTTTTAAAACATTTAAACAACAGACACAAAGAAGACAACTGAGTAAGAACGACATTTGAAAAGTCATACTTTTTTTTGACAACCTCTGCACTAGGAACAAATTCTGTGTCGCGGTGAGCTTTAAAAACATTTAAACAACAGACACAAAGAAGACAACTGAGTAAGAACGACATTTGAAAAGTCATACTTTTTTGACAACCTCTGCACTAGGAACAAATTCTGTGTCGCGGTGGGCTTTAAAAACATTTAAACAACAGACACAAAGAAGACAACTGAGTAAGAACGACATTTGAAAAGTCATACTTTTTTTTGACAACCTCTGCACTAGGAACAAATTCTGTGTCGCGGTGAGCTTTAAAAACATTTAAACAACAGACACAAAGAAGACAACTGAGTAAGAACGACATTTGAAAAGTCATACTTTTTTTGACAACCTCTGCACTAGGAACAAATTCTGTGTCGCGGTGGGCTTTAAAAACATTTAAACAACAGACACAAAGAAGACAACTGAGTAAGAACGACATTTGAAAAGTCATACTTTTTTTGACAACCTCTGCACTAGGAACAAATTCTGTGTCGCGGTGGGCTTTAAAAACATTTAAACAACAGACACAAAGAACATCCAGACTCGGAACAACCATTTATGGATCACACAAATTTTTATCCCGTGTAGGATTCGAACCCACAACACTTGGTCTAGTAGCAGTGCCGGGGCGTCGCGCAGGAGTCGTCGTCCGCAGGCATTTTCGCCTGCATCGAGCACTGCTGGTGGGTCGCTGACGTAGTTTCATTTCCAGCTACTCACCCACCATTCAAGGCAGCGAGTTGGCACACCGTAGTAGGTTTAGTCGGTAGTACCCGGGACGTTCCATCTTTTCCCGGGTGAGCCCGACATAACCTCTCCGCTCCCCTTTTCAGCGGAGAGGTATACGTCAATGCATTACACGACGATAAAAAAAAATTTAAAAAAGTAGCAGAGGTGAGGCAACCACTTAAACTACTACGCCATTCGTGTAGTCATCGCAAACGATATAACGAGGAAGAGCCAACAAATAAGTATTTCACAAAGCATTATTAAAGTCAATAATTAAAATAACTTAGTCTCATCTATAAAAATCTCGTGTCACGATGTATGTTCGGAATAAACTCTGAAACTACTGAACCGATTTTGATCAAACTTCGTAACTATCTGTAATTTGGTCCAACTTATAAGGTAGGATAGTTTTATCTTAATTTTTTTTTTCGCTTGTACAGGACTTCTGTCGGGACAGCTAGTATAATTAATATGTTTAACCAAATTATTACCCATAATTACATACCTACATAGCCTTTAGTTTTAGGCCCCATGTAATATGTGGCGAACCTATTAACGTCTATAGGACACATGTCCATGCTGCTACTAAGAATTTTTTGATAAGAAATGCCCAAAAATAATTTACTCGATACGGAAATTGAACCGGAGACCTCATGCAGAGTAGTTGCATTCATTACTCTTGCGCCACAGAAGGAAGAAAAACAATATTTTTAAATTGTCAGGGATATAATAGTATGTTTAATATTAGGCCGCATAAATAAAAAACTGCAACCTTGCAATATTTATTGGTATGAGTTCCTTTCCAAACTTTATTTGTATAAATATCTACCCATAGTAAATCCTTTCGGTATTCGGTTTAGTTTGTATGAATGGCCACGTAGCTTAACTAAATATAACGTACCTTTAGCATGTAGGTCGCTTAACCCTACTATATCAATGGCTCGATAACAACCCTGTAACACGACTAATGCATTACTTCACTCTACGAAACCTTACAAGTACATACGCTGTTTGTATGTACCTTCACACGTGGCTTAATAGGATTATTATTTAGTAGAATTTGAAGTGACATGTAAGGTCGTTTATTCAGTACTATATTGGATTAACTATATATACTAGCGGTCGCTTGGTGCTCGAAATTCGACCAACTGATATATATATATATATTATGTCATGTCATTATACTCGTATATTGATATATGTAACCATAGTTACGCGCTTCGACTGCGTGTGTCAAATGCATGATTGTGTGCGTGTAGTGTTTTTTCATTAATTTAATGTATTTATTATACGTATATTATATAAATATTAGCATTCGTCACTTCTTCTCTGTATAAACTATAAGTGTGCGAAATTTCATACTCCTCCGTCCGCCCAATTTTCGTAAAAAGGGATCCAAAGTTTTTGTTTCACATGGGCACGAGCCTCTTTTCAGTGTGAGAAGGGTTAGGCCTTAGTCTACCATGCTAGCCCAGTGCGGGTTGGCAAACTTCACAGATCTTCAATAGCTATATAAAGAACTCCCAGAGATACAGGTTTCCTCACGATGACGTCCTTCACCGCAACATATAATAATTATGTATCACTGTATACACACAACACCATCTAGCCCAAACTAAGCAGAGCTTGTACTATGTGTACTAGACAATGGATAAACATACATATATATGTATATTCTTTTGTACATACATACACACGTACAGTAGAATAATATAATATAATAATATTCTATCACATACACACAACACCATCTAGCCCAAATTAAGCAGAGCTTGTACTATGGGTACTAGACAATGGATAAACATACATATTATATACTTTTTTTTCTGTAAATACATACCTACATATTATGCATAGAAACACCCAGATCAAGACAAACATCCATGTTCATGCACACAAATGTTTGACTTGTGCGGGAATCGAACCCGCGACCTCAGGCGTGGCAGTCGGTTAAACTGACCACTACGCCATCGAGGCCGACAAATACATAATGATACAAATGGAATGCAGCAATTCATGTTCTGTAATAATAATAGTAATTTATAATAATAAACAGACAGACTGACAGACAGGACAAGTTCCCCAATTGAACCATATAGCCCAAGTACCATTTCTTATACACCATCAGTCCCAACATCACCTTCAATCACTAGTAATTATAACGAACAGAATAATTTAGATCCACTTATTAGTAACAATAATAGAGTCGTAACCCCAACTGAGGATGTTTCGCAGGAGGCATCAGCCATCTGTCCTGCGACCACCAAAGCTGGCAAACCCAGAGTGCGTATGTATGCAATGGAATGATGAAATCAATACTTTTATCATGCGCACTTACTTTTATATTACTAAATTAGAGACAGATAGAACTATGTACTGCAAAAAACTTCACGACCAATTTGTTTTAAAATATCCACACTTACAAATATCAGCACAACGAATTGCAGATCAAAGAAGGGTGATAATTAGAAATAAAAGGTTGTCTGACGATGTTATTAGTAAGTTAAAATATGAAGTATCAGAACAACTCAGGACAGAAGAATTAGAAAGTACACTGCATTTAGCATCAGATTCAGTATTACCACCCGTACCAACTCCTCCAGAATATATTTTACAACCTACATCAATCACATCATCCAACATCTCACTTACACAAATACCCTCTACTACGATAACAAATTCGCAGATGACATCACTTACTCAGGCGCATGTTTCTACTCAGACGGGATCTGATCCAGTCACACAACTAACAGAATATACACAGTCACATCAAATTATACAAATAGACACAACAGTACAAGAATTAATAAATCAAGTAGAGACCGCACTTATACAATACAATGGGACCGACCCAACAGTCCGTCCTATACTACCAAAACTTAGAGAATGCAGAAATCTTTATGCATATATAGATATTTTTAACAAGCAAATATTAAGCAGATTTTTCTCAATTGATTCCGATTTAAATCATATTCACACTTTGATGTACTGTAGCGCACTTGTAATTTCCGAAAACCTAGGATATAAAATTAGAGCCCTTAACGCTAATACTCCGCATAAAACCTATAAATCTCTAAAGCCCGCATGGCAATTACGGATAGAAAATGACATTAAAAATTTAAGAGCAGATATAGGCAGGTTATCCCAGTACATTAATAATAATAAAAGTAGAAAAGTAGTTGCAGCAGTCGAGGTAATTTTCAGAAAAACAAAGGTACACACAATTCACGAACGTAATAACATAAGACCAGAGGAATATTTAGACACATTAAAACAAAAACTTACAGTAAAATCACAACGGTTAGCCAGATATATGAAAGCATTGCGAAGAAAGGAAGACAACAAATTGTTTATTACAAATGAAAAAAGATTTTACAGAACATTTAGAAAGGATAACATACAACGTGCACAAGAACTGCCCAACTCAGAAGACCTAAAAAACTACTGGACCGATCTCTGGAAGAAACGGCATGATCATAATGACTCAGCAGGATGGATAAAAGATGAAGAATGTAGAATGATGAATGCGGAAGATATGGAATTTTGTGATGTTACGGTAGATGATGTAGAGATAGCTACGAGAAAAATAAAAAACTGGAAGGCAGCAGGAACAGACAGGCTACATAATTTTTGGTATAAGAAATTCCATACTTTACATAATATTTTGGCAAAGAACATTACAGAAATCATCAAAGGTGAACAAGTACTACCCAAATTCGTTACAATGGGCATCACTTATATGTTACCCAAAAGTAGTGACACTGTAAACCCATCACAATATCGTCCCATTACATGTTTACCAACTATTTATAAACTTATTACATCATTAATTACACATAAAATTAACAAACACTTAGAATGCAATAACATTATGTCTGAAGAGCAGAAAGGCTGTAGGCAAGGACATAGAGGATGTAAGGAACAACTAGTTATAGACTCCACTATTCTAAAACTCGCCCATAGTCACAAAAGGGACCTGCATATCTCATTTATAGATTATAAAAAAGCCTTTGACAGTGTACCTCATTCGTGGTTAATTCGAGTCCTTCACAGCTACAAAATCAACCCTGTGATAATTAGCTTTCTGAAAAATGCCATGTATGACTGGAGAACAACATTACACCTTACTAATGGTACAGATACAATCACTACAGATGAAATCAGCATCGGAAATGGTATTTTCCAGGGAGACTCTCTTAGTCCACTATGGTTCTGCCTAGCATTAAATCCTCTGTCAAACCTCCTCAACAGCACCACTAGTGGATATAAATTAAACTCTGAAACATTCATTACACATCTAATGTATATGGATGATATTAAACTGTTTGCTAGAACTCACAAATGCCTTGATAATCTCATAAAAAATACAACCCAATTTAGCAAAGATATATATATGTCATTTGGATTAGATAAATGTCGTACACTACATATACAACAGGGAAAAATAGTAAAGTATCAAAACAACGCTACTGATACTAACATATTTATATCAATGCAACCATCAGATACATATAAATATTTAGGAATATACCAGTCTAATATCATTAACCATACACAAATCAAGGAACAGCTTCTATCAGAATATACTAAGAGACTAAACTTAATATGTAAAAAACAGTTACATTCGAAAAATCTATTTAAAGCAATAAACACATTTGCCATACCCATATTAACGTATTCATTTGGATTAATTAAATGGACACGCACTGACTTAAATAGATTAGAGATTAAGACTAGAACCACACTAACTAAACACAACTACGCACATCCAAAAGCAGCAATAGAGAGAATTACAGTAAGTAGGCAAAAGGGCGGTAGAGGACTGATTGACTTGACCATGCTGTGGGAAGGACAGATTCGAAAGCTTAGAGACTTTTTCTATGATAAAGCCAAAAATAGTAAAATTCACTCAGCAATTACAGAAATAGATAATAATTTTACTCCTTTAAATCTATACAACAGAGATACTATTTTTAAAAGTTTAGATGACCACAGGCATGAAAAAATATGTAGATGGCGAGGTAAGGAATTACACGGCAGACATATACACGATTTAGAACAACCGTATGTAGATTCAGACAGCTCAAACAAGTGGCTAAAATTGGGCTCACTCTTCCCTGAAACGGAAGGATTTATGCTAGCAATACAAGATCAGGTTGTAAATACAAAAAATTATAGTAAATTTATTATTAAAGACCCTAATACACAAAATGACAAATGTAGAAAGTGTCATCACGCATCTGAAACCATCCAACATATTACAGGAGCCTGCTCATCTCTAGCTCAAACAGATTACACCCACAGACACAACCAAATTGCTAATATCGTTCACCAAAAACTAGCCGTAAAATATAACCTAATACCAAAAACTGTTCCCTACTACCAATATACCCCAAAACCAGTGCTGGAGAATAGCAGCCACAAAATATACTTTGATAGAGCAATACTTACAGATAAAACTATACACAACAATAGGCCTGACATAACTATGATAGATAAATTAAATAAACATACATATTTAATAGACATAGCGGTACCCAATACACACAATTTACAGAAAACCATAACAGAAAAAATACATAAATATACAGAATTAAAAGAAGAAATAAGTAGAATATGGAAAATGAACAAAGTATACATTGTGCCCCTGGTGCTCTCCAGCACAGGCGTCATACCCAAACACCTTCTTCACTATTTACGACAGATAGAGCTACCCACCAATCTTTACATCACTATGCAGAAGGCCGCTATACTCAATACTTGCCGTATAGTTCGTAAGTTTTTGCAGGACGAGCCCCTTTTAATAAATAATGCCCCAAATGAACCCCACTTGGCCTAGACCCGTGGTTTTCATTAAATACCGAATTTTATTTCGAGAAAAAACAAGTTAAACCAACCAAAATAATAATAATAATAATCATTTATTTCAGATTCATCCTAAGATTACATCCATATTTGTTAGTAAAATTGCGAGCTTACAAACTAATGTTAGTAATAAATAATGGAAATTAAGTAAACACTAGTGGCAGGTCCGGGTGGACTCCGCGACGATAGTGGCAAATCACTAAACGACTGCGTGCAGTCGTATCCAGCGAGCCAGTATCGGAGAGTCCCACCGGTTCGCCAACGCGCGCAGGATGGTGTTGGGACTGTCGCGCGTGCGGCGCATGATAGATGCGCACCGTTTGCGCATGATGGCCGCAAAGCCGTCTGTGTCAGCCGCCGCGAACATCGCGGAGGCGCTGCAGCAGCGCGGAACGCATTTATACTAGACATGTGACAGTAGTATGGTATGAAGGCGCATACACTTAAACTCTGTGATAGTTGTAATCAAATGGTAACCTGTGAACATCGCCGTGGGTTACATTACTACATAGTTTTAAGTTGATTCTGTTGTTTTTATTATGTAGTGTGGCTGGTTGATGTTTCATTCTTAATAAAACAAAAAATAAAATAAAATAGTAGTAAATGGTATAATGGCTGCAACACCTTGTAAATATGTGTTGTAGAATACTGAAATTATACTTGAATGACGATTTAAAAGAGTGACCGTGAGTTTCTTGCTAAAATCTAGCAAGTGTCCTAAAAGTTTTCTTTTATTTTTGTACCACTAAGGTGGCAAACAAGCATACGGCCCACCTGATGGTAAGTGGTCACCGTAGCCTATGGATGCCTGCAATACCAGAGGCATCATTTGCGCGTTGCCGACCCTTTAGGAAAAAAGGAAGTGGGAAGGAGAAGGAGCGGGAAGGGGGTAAGAGGGTGATTGGGCCTCCGGCACTCTCACTCACCAAACGAAACACAACAGTAGGAATACTGCTATTTCACGTCGATATTCTGTGAGAGGATAGTACTTCCCCGGTCGAGCCGGCTCATTCATGCTGAAATCAGTATCAATCAAGTATCAAGTATGATATCAATGTAAATTTAGTAACTTCGCTAAACTCACTAACTCATAAACTTTAACGTTCATAGGTATAATTTGACACTGTTACAAAATTTTTTGAAAAACTGTTACACTACTATAATCACTATTAAACTTTACAAATTTTTAAGCTATTTAAATTATTGAAACTATTAAAACTATTTATACTATTACTATACTATTATACTATTTAGATTTATTTTTACACTTTCCCCGACGTTTCGGTTGCTTTTCAGCAGCCATGGTCACGGGGTACATTCGCGTAAACAGAAGACAATATTATGTTCATAGGTATAAATTAATAAATTAGACTTTGACTTGAATGTGAGCATTATCCACAGATCTAAACGAATCGAAAATTAGTATCTCGTTAATTCAATATCATTGCAACAACGCTAACCTTGACTTTGAGATTCTTGGTGGATCAGATTGTACACAATTTTCGTCAGTCTACTGTGCGACGCCTAACGACAAATCGGCGTCATTATATCGTCATAATGTCTGTATTTAGCCACTTTAGTGATAAGCGTCCGTGCTATAAATACGTACATTACAACCTAAATGACGATCCCAAACCCAGCAACTAGCAAAGTCAAACAGTAATCCAATAACGCTTCGTGAAACAAACAACAATTTAACTCCACACTGCTATGAATAAATATTCCTTCCACATAAACTATTGTTGTACAAATGCGAATAGTACACGCTCCCTTCAAAATTACAACGCAACAATAGTTAATTAAATCAGTTAATTACTTACATACAAACCTGAATAGATGGATTAAGTTCGTCATATTAAAGACGAAGTAAGCTTGATCCCCTATTACATAAATCCGTTCATTTTAGCGTGAAGCCGACAACGTGTATTAACGTATTATGTTGGAACGAGTTATAAATGCAAGGCATTATAGTCATTTGCATATTAGACGTCATACACACTAGTTGTAAATTATTCCTCGTCTAATAAATTCCTACGTTACCCTTTCTCGGTTGTGTGAGGTCACGTGGCAAGAGTCTCAGATTAATTATTATTATTGTAAACTAGGCTTTGGCCGTAGTTTCCTGTGCGTGAAACGAAACAACAGAAATGAATGTCGGGAATAAAAGGTATCGTGAGCAAATTTTTATAAGTGTTAAACTGTTCCACATTTTTCCCAAAGACGCAATTTTTGATACAGTTTATTATGTTTGCATTTATCAATGTTAGTAATTTAGCTTCTTTTTTTTATTCGGCTTTTGATGGAGAAACTTATTATAAGCAGCATCAGCAGCAGCAGAAAGTTGTTAATTACTGTTAATAATCAGCTCACCTATATAATGAGAAATTAACTGTATCGACATACAAAATCTAATCTACTGTTTACAGAATTTACTGCAGCTTATTTTGAAAATCACTACTTTTAGACAACTTAAAATATTACTATTTAAACAATTTAAATTTACCATTTCCCAGACGTTTCGATTGCTTTTCAGTAGCCACAGTAGCCTAACAAAGTAGTAAATTATCATATTATTATTTTGAAAACATATTTTACTCTCTGAAAACGTAAAAAGAATTAAAGATTTTTAAAATGTATTAAATTTTATAAGTGTCTTTTAAATATGACCACAGTCACTGTAACTTGCTAACCATTTAGATTTTAATGCTATAATTAAAGTATATAATATGTTATAACGTTACTAAACAATTCTCTGTCTCACATTTGCTTTGAGCTAGCTAAGCACAAAATGCATAATACATGTCTCCTTCAAACCTCATAACTAATGCACATGAAGTTAAAATAACTTTTATCATATTTCACAAGAAATAAAAAAGTAATGGCCCGTGGCAAACTGAGGACTCTATTCAAAAATTTACATTTTCTTCGTGGTAAAAAAGAATGACAATAAATTTGCTTGATTGAATCTGTGGCCGAAATTGTCGGATTTTTACTTCCTTATAGCGAGGAAGCTTCTTCGTCCACTTACATATAGCTCAATGGTTTCATAATCGAAAAGTAGAACGTTTAAAGCGTTTTTAATAATATTTTGCTGTAATTAATTTTATTCTTAGCTTTATTGCAACAGTATATAAAGCAAGAGAGATATGCCTAGATTATAGCAACTAAAATTCTGTGGTATGTGCGTACTCATTCGGGAAATAAAGATGAATCTATATAATATATTATGTGCTTTACAAACTTTTCTAGAAATATTCCATTTACCGTAAGGGCTTTTAAAATACAAAAGCAATGGATTTGAAGATTCGGCATAACTATCTGCAGAATTTTTATAAGAGCACACATTAGGCAAAAGTCAACATTAAGTTTTGCCCTAGTAAAATTAGGTTATCAAAATGTCACAACTATGACCAAAGGACTACAATACGAAGGTAAAGAAAAAGTGTAATGTTACCTCAAATATACACACAGAAGAATGAACTACATAAGCATATTTATAAACTGTCCCAATCGTAACCATTGACGATATTTCATTCAGAGTGAATGACGGCGATATTTGTGTAGGAACTTAGAATCCATGAAAAACCTCAGTGTTCTTTTTAGGGTTATATGTATATAGGATATTTCCAAATGGACCACAAAACACGAGCACAAATGCATGTATTTTTTTTTATCTTTCTATGTCCTTCTGTGTTCCTATACCTATTATGTATAAGGCTTTTTTCGCAGTGTCATAACAACATGTATGAATGTATATTGCTTTTGTACCACCAAATTAATAAATAAACACGACATAAATATAAAAAATTACACCATTACTTTCCAAAATTTCCATATGAATAAATACGTTTATGTAATACAAACGTAACGTTTCGCAAATAACACCTTCCTCCGTCATAATTACAGACCGCCCGTGGTTTCTACTGTAAATATTAGATTACACAGCATTCCGCTTACAAATCAACGTAAACTCAGTACGTGGCTTTCCTCCATATATTTTTACGGAATTACGAAGAAATAAGATGTTTAATTTACCTGCTAATATATTTTTTTATGAGCGCAAAGGTGTTTTATCTTGAAATTTCATTATAATGAAAGAAGCGGAAAGGTGATTAAGATCTGTTTTTTGTTCTTGCGTTTCTTTTTACTTGTTTTTTCGGTTCGTAATTTGTATCCCGCTCTTTTTAATGATATTGTGTGTAATATAAAAGTGAAAATGTATATTATAAGCATCTCCGGCATTGGTGTGAAATTTTTGTAAACTATCTGTAACACATTTTTATTTATTGTATCTCTGCCTGTCACGATGATCTAGAACACAAGAACACATACTAGTGCAATCTTATGACACTGGATGAAAAAGGCAGCATGTTTTACTGTTTAAAAATATTACGTATTCGACCTTCGAATACCAAACTTCTCATTCAAAGACATTCAACGACAATCCATACTTGAGACGAACGGAAATTAAGAAGTTTCTAGGTTGCTTTTCATTATACCCAAGGTGGTTACGTGCCTACACAGTAAGAGTAAATCAGGCCTAATTCACCCAGACATTTGTTTGGTACGTCGCAGCTCTCGCCATACATCACTGGTAAGTACATTTAAATTCAACATGCCGTTGCTGTAATTCGGTTCAAGCAATTCCATTGCCAATTAGACCATTTGTATTGCTCTTCGATGGGAAATGGCCACGAATGCTGTTGGCCGGTGAATGAAAAACTTGTTCCTTTTATTTACAACTTATTTTTGAGTCAATATGTACTACGGATTAGAAGAGACAGCTCAACTAGATTATATTTTGTAACACGCGTAAGAGTTCATGGTCTGTAACTCATATAGTCTTACCCATGCGTTTGCCTAAACGACATGACTGAGTGGATAATTTTAATAATCAAAATATTCATTCAACTGTTTTGCAGTATTATATAATAAATTTTGCGTTCGAACGTGTCATTGCCATAAGTGCATGGCTCAGACTTAATGAGTGACTATCTTAAGAGGGTATTACAATATAATTGGCGAAATGTAATTATATTAAGAATATAATCAAAATTATTTTGATTATCACCGTAACTTATTTATACAAGTATAAGACTTAAATATTAACAATTAGTAAGTGTAATGATCTCATCGTATAAAGCGATTACTTTCAGACAGTCCTTGGACTTGGTCGCTTAAATCTCAAGGTTTATATATGTATACTTACTTTTAATAATAGGTCTGTAAACCTTGAAATATTCATGACCAAAATTATTATAATAATAACTATGTTGTTTCGTAATTACTTGTGGATATAAACGTTCTACGTATAAGTCGTTCTAGGTAGTAATAACATACCCACTAAAAGCTTTATTCATAAAAATTCAGCATCCGTATATATGTGTCCGCAAAACTCGATTAGCAGTCGATAGATCGACTTGAAATTTTTACACAATCTTTATAGTCCGAAGTTACCATGGGAACGGATAAATGAAAATATCCGACTTCACCGCAGCAAAGTTTGGCCAGGTTTAACTTGTCTCTCTATACTAATATTATAAAGAGGAATGATGTCGGCCTCAATGGCGTAGTGGTCAGTGTAACCGACTGCCACGTGTGAGGTCGCGGGTTCGATTCCCGCACAAGTCAAACATTTGTGTGCATGAACATGTATGGTCTTGGTCTGGATGTTTATATGTATAATATGTATGTATTTACAAAAAAAAAGTATATATGTATGTTTATCCATTGTCTAGTACCCATAGTACAAGCTCTGCTTGGTTTGGGCTAGATGGTGTTGTGTGTATGTGGTAGAATATTATTATTTGTAGGTATATTTGTTATTAATGAATAAACTTAAAAACTACTAAGCCAATTTTAATAAATTATTTTGCCGTTAGATAGCTACTTTATCCAGAAATAATAAAGACTGTATAACATTACTCGACGAGCCACGGGAGCGGAGCAGAAATTATCAATGTGGATAAAACCATAGTTACAACTAGTGTCTTATAAAATAGTATATTTTACTTGGACTCAGAATAAGAACTACTATGGCAAATAGTTATACAATAAATAATTTATGTGATACATGAATAGAATTCATCGAAAATAAATAAAATAAAGCTTCTTTCGTCAGAAGCCCCTCAATCATGATCGGGACAAATTTTTCATTCTTATTGGATAAGGGACGACCGCGGTATGGGATCCTTTACAGGTCGGAGGGTCTAACTAACACATTGTCAGTAGCCGACTTCAATATGACGTGAATACGAGACGTAAGGGACGTGTGTGGATTTCTTAATTTGACAAGCTTTTTGAGTTTAAGACGCTGGTAAATGAAGATTTTGTCGTCAATATTACTATATGTATATAAAAAGAAATGTTCCGATTAATGAACGCCCATCTCAAACCGATCAAACACAATATTTATAGGACAACTTTAAAGCAAAAATGCGATTTATACCTGGGAACCAGTGTTTCGCTTTCTAGGCAACTGAAATTTTACATACCCTTGAGGATGTAAGCGAGGAGTAAGACTTATCAAAATTATTTTGGGATAAAGCACAAATTAAAAGCATCTGCCCTCTATAATTTTTGGTATATATTATCACAAGAAAATTTGGCATGAGAATAGCGTAAACAATTCAGACCTAATTATTTCTGAATTTTTCGGAATTCTGCCGGTTCAGATAAAAAGCATCTAATAACTAATGTTTACTTGGACGATGTAGTTGGCAAAAACTATTTAGGCACCAGTCATTAGAGATCTATGATTATATATCTATGATTTTAAGGGACTTAAGTAATTTAACGCCGAGTTCACAGAATATGCAACACGGTCGATGCGATAAATATTACGAGTCTACCAAGGCGTATTTTATCAGCAATTTATTAGATCGCTGTTTAACACAAATACATATTTATATATACAATAATTATACGAGCTCAGCTGTCACGATTATTGGTTTGGACAGGTGCTGTATTTTATTATAAAAATCTTAGCATTAGATGTACATACTACATAACATAACATGAACGTAATAGAAATACGCAACCTGTGGCTCAAGTAAGTCGAATCTAGCCAAACCGCACTTACATTCTATTTTAGATCCAACTAATATAATATTGAGATACTTGATATACATAGTTTTCTTTACTAAGCAATATTATATTATTTGATGTACATATAATAGAAACTTAGGTGTAATTAATAGCAACAATATTGTTTTAAATTCTTACAAATCAAATCGTAGAACAAGATAGAATTGACGTGTCATCAATATATTCATAAAAAAAAACTCTTTAAACTAAATAATAACGTAAATGGGATGAAATAATTCAGGTTCTATAGTAATGCTAGTAATTTATAACAGACAGTAGCATGGTTTTAGGGCGAATACACTTACACTTTGCTACACATGCAAAGATAATTCGTGACTGAATAATATGGTTAAACAATTTTACGTTATAATATTTGTGTAAAAGAAACGAAAGATACTTATTTATTTATTTAATGAAACACATTTATAATATCTTTAAGACCTAGGCTAACTTTTCTCGATCAGATCGGAGACGTTTTGGACAATGGCCAGGTTAAGAGCACCTTAAACCGGCGAGCCTGTATGAGGAATGTGATGAAAGTGAATGAAGCCAGAGAAGTGTGTTAGGATTGTAGCAAATGAAAATCCGTAGTCTCTGGAAACAGGCGTGAATCTATGTATGTATAATACCTGTACAGGATACATTGACATCTCAACAAACTCATAAAGTATCTTCACATCATTATTTTGACAATTTGACTAACAGCGAAAAAATTAAAATCAATACCTACTCACACTATGCTTCATTTCCCTATACATTGTATCCTATCCCTGATAAATTAAGCTACTACTCAGTTTCAAGCCGAACATCCGCAGGCCATACATTAATTAATGACGTCGTACAGATAGCGCACTCCACTGTAACCGTTCCATTGATGTCATCGTATTATGGCTAAAATGCTTCTAGCTTTGGCGTAGTTATAGGTTTTAGGCAGATAATCAAAGGACTGGAAACCAATGGATGACAAAATTACAAGTGCTGACTAGTCACTTATAAATGCAAGCACTCGTCTATGGTACCTGCTTATCAGTAGGCCAGATGGAGGCTTTATGAACCTCTGAGTCTTCTTCGAAGAGTTTAATGAAAACACTATGTGGGTCTGTGTGTCTGTCTGTTAGTGACAGGCATAACTCCAGAACCACAAGACCGATTAACTTGTAACTTGGTGTGCAGACACCGTAGGGTCATACCCCGGTCGAGTTTAAATATGGGCTCTATGGGTCAAAAGACCCCCGAGATATAGGGGTCACAAGGCTACATATATTTTAAGTGGCAAAATATTGACTTGTAAATTGGTGTGCAGACACTTTGTGGTCATACCTCGGTCGAGTTTGAATATGGGCCCTTCGGGTCTAATGACCTCGAGATATAGGGATCATTTCTTTTCATTACTTTGACATTTAAGACGAAGAGGTTGATCCTGGGTTTTTACACCCATCTCGTTAGTATACAAAATATTGGCTGCGGCTGCGAATCGCGTAAATATAGGTAAGGTTAGTAATAGTACTTTTTCTGGATGAACCCTATGTCATTGTCTGTTTCCCTGACAACGTGTATGCAATATTTCATGATGATCAGTCGAGTAGTTCACACGTAAAAGCGTAACAAACAAACAAACTCACATTCACATTTATAATATTAGTTAGGATTAGGATAAAGAAACTGTGACATGATGTCAGAACCTACAGTTACGCGAGCGAAGCCGCGGGCAAAATCTAGTAACTCGCTAAAAGTAAGACCATACATATGTATGTATTACACAAAAGTTGTGTTTTCTACAAACGCACAGAGGTCTTATGCCAATACCTAAGTTACGAAGTAAACAACTGCTTTGCCAAAACTGTGTATAAAGCATATCTGAGACAGTACGATGATAAAGGCACTGGAGTGTTAATAGATCCAATGTCACTTTTAACGGCGACGAAATTTACTTGAGATTTTTAGAACCTTCTTATCGTATTTTCTCTTAATAGAATCAATCTCAATTTGAAGTACTGTCGAGCTACACAAATAACATAATATGAATTTGGGGGCCTAAAGAATAATTATTTAGAAATCCAATCTATCAAAAATAGTGAAATATTACTTTCTGTTTCATAAGTTTTTGCACTAAAATATTACGCTAGCTAATATTCCAACAAATACGATACAATAAACAATTCATATACTGTGAACCTAAAATCAAATGTCTCATTACTATTCATACGATATTACGATCAATGTATGCTGACAAATTAGTATCAAATATGTCACTAACAAATGAACAACATGTAACGTGCATGCTACTAAATGAGCTGTGCTTTGTTCAGCTACCGTATTTAGTGAATATTGGTGCAGTGTTTATTGAAATAAGTATAACGATTGAAACATAGAAATAAAAGTTAATAAGTACTTTCACTTTTAAATTTAGCTAGACTCTATCAATTCCATTATGTTACTTTACTTATAACCAACTTCTATGACAGCAGATTCAGATAATCTGGCTATCTTAAGAAGTTTGACTCTGATCAGACATGAAGTTTTTAAATGTTCTTTCAGATTATTTTGCTTGTATCTTTAGAGATTTAGATTCAAATTGCGTGTTAGTCTGTAAACTGGATTATACTTCAAAATAAGTGCGCTCAAACAAAGTATTTAAAATGAAATTACTTTTTATTACTATGAAAAGTAACTATGTAGTTACCTAATTATAAAACTCTGCTGGGTGGTGCACCAGTAATAAATGCGCAGGTCAGATAAAGTGTTATTGGACTTTTGTATCAAGAAAATCTAAGTAGCACAAGGAGACTGTAGTTATGAACTTGATTGGACATATTTTCGGTAGACGGTGATAGGCTTGCCATCTATTGAAAACAGCGAAATTGGTATATTAGTCCTCTGTTTATGTACCTCCTCGGGGATTCAGGCGTAAGACTAGGCGTTCATGTAATCTAATGTGATATATATTTTATTAACCTAGCTGTGAAGATTTTAATGTTAAACTACGAATGACACATGTCGAATAGCTGCTGTGACGAAACCTTAAAATGACTGTGAAGTATGACAGAATACTTATAGAGTGAGCTTGTTATACGCCGTCAGAAAAATGGATCACAGCGGAACAACAAAGAGTATGCATCGATATTGGCTTGGATATGTTGTGACGTGAATTATGCAGTGTTGTAAGGATGTCATAAAGTATTGCTATATTGAGTTCGTCTTCATAGCGAATCGTAGTATTGCCAAATTGAAACCTAGAAACAATTAATACTCAATTCTTTATGATCTTAATCAAATAAAATGAAATCTCATAATAACATCTTATTATGAAATTTCATTTTATATGCGAGTAAGGCAGCCATCAGGCGCACAGTTCGCCTGATGGTAAGCGGTTACCATACTAGAAACGGTACTTCTGCTTTGTCAAACTTTCGACATAGAAGTGACTGTACTCCTGTGCTCTAACAAAAAGGATACGTAAAGTGTGGACCTACTTCTTTGGGTTTGAGCAAAATCCCAGATTTAAATAAATATTCGGATATGTCCTCAAAATTGTAATAGTGAATAATATGTCTAAAATTGTTTAATTTCGACTTTCTATATATAATAATCTACCACCTAATTAGTTATAAATAGAATTGGTAAATCTTTAAATGACGACGATTTGTTATTTATTAGTAACAAGAACAGCACTTTTTTCTGGATGTATCTTACATACCTAATATATGAAGTACATGTCAGAGGTACAAAAAAGGGCATACGGTACACGTTGCCAGTAGTACAAAACGGACATGGGGTCCTTTTTTGTACCTCTGACAACGTGTACGCCAAATGATGATCAGTGGAGTAATAAGGGCGTGAAAGCGCAACAATTAAACAAATAAACTCACATTTGCATTTATATATTCTGGTTGTCCCTGCTGCCAGGACCAACTTACTGGCCAAAACGCCACTTACTCGCACAATAAGGGTAATCAACGAGCTCAGCACTAAAATTGATATCTTCTCCTGTAACCTGAACGAACTCGCAAAAGCAATTCTATATGTAGTAGCATATAAATAGTGTGTATGATAATATTTTAATTTCATAATTTAGGTTTACGATTTTGTCAATTTTCTTTGTTTATTTTTAAATTTTAATTTTTGTTATGTATTATATATTTAAGTTTTGAGTATTATGTGTGCATTTTGGCCCCACAATCGCATTGGGCTTCCTGTAATGGTTGTGTGGGATGTGTTATAAATAAATAAATAAATAAATAATATTAGTTAAGATCGTAGATGAATACTGTGATATATACAAAGAGAGAGGTACCTAATACGAAGAAATAATTCCACAAAATTAAATAAAACCAGTATAATAATGACAGTACTTCCAGATTCGTTGATCTCTCCTATCAGTACAAATTACATTTTGAAGACAATAGATATATTGAAAATAAACCCAAACCAACGCTTTGTTCTTGCTATTAAAGTACGTAAAAGCTTACGTATAACATAACAAACGAAATTTCTATATAGAACATCTCTTTACAAATTTGGCCACTTGGAATTACAAAAAGATACGCCAAAGGGTTTCATTAGAATTGTGTGAACATAATTGGCAATTTAAGATCAAGAGGTCTATTATAAACGGTAGACCGAATCAAATCAATGTTGACAATTAGCTTCTTACTTGGTTGACTGTTGTATCGTTATCATTACGGTTTGGTGACGTGCACTTTGCTTTGATATTACCTTTTTCTCTAAATTAAACTACTTCTAGGAAGCCACATTTCTATGTATTTTATGTGCGCTAACTTAGAGGTTTCCAACTAGAAAATATCTCTAAGTTTATCAAAACTAATTGCTTGCTATGTACAAAGAAATAAAAATGGAATAAAAATCTTCGTATGAACATTATTCTCACAATTGAGAGAAAATCATGTGTTGCGTGGAATTTAACAAACTTTCAAACGACGGACGTAAAGAATACCCACAGCACAACTATTAGTAGTTGTCCCGTATTGTAGAACCCACAGCACTCAGCTCAATGGCAGTGGAGAAGCAACTACTTCAACAACTACAACATTCGTGTAAAATATAAACAAATACTTATAAAACGGATCAACATTTTAATATAACTAGCGGTCGCCTAGTGGTCAAAATTCGACTAAAATTCCTAAGCTTGCTACTTTTTTTTCTGTTTTCTCTATTACATAAATAAGGTATAGGTAACCATAGTTACAAAGAATTGTACAACGTCAGACGAACAATGTCAAAATACTACGAATGCGATTCGACTGCGTGTGTCAAATGCATGGTCGTGTGCGTGTAGTGTTTTCATTATTTTAATGTATTTCTAATGCATATTTTATAAAGATATTAGGATTCGCCCCTCCTCCTTAAAAACTTTAACTGTGTCAAATTTCATACTCCTCCGTCTGCGCAATTTTCCTAAAAAGGGGTACAAAGTTTTTGCTTCACGTATTAATATATAGATAATAATAATATTAGCCCTATATTAAACTGTACTGCTGGTCACGGCCTCTTTTGAGTGTGAGAAGTGTTAGGCCGTACTCCACCACGCTGGCCCAGTACTGGTTGGCAGACTTCTTATGGAGAATTTTCAGACATGCAGGTTTCCTCACGATATTTTCCTTCACCGTAAAAGCAAAGCATTTTAATGCAACATCATTATTTATTAAACATTCCTTTGCTAATAGTTCAAAGGCTATGGACCTGAGATTAAACGCAAACTTTAACACAAGCCGCTTTGATGAGACTTACAGTTGACGTAGAAGATACATCAGTTTATACTTGATATTTGAAATATTGCACTTACATTCGTTACATCATACGTTGTATGTCTACTTATATAAAAAGGTTTCTACCATCTCATATAAGGATAAGAGGATTACTTTTGGTGTCGAGTTGCGTTCTCTCGAAGCGACTTGGTTCAGGCCGGTTTCATATATTCCTTTTTTATTAACACTGACACGTCTCAACAGGACTTAAGAGAGAATTTAGGATCTCCGAGCCACGGACAGTACAAGATACTGAAAAAATATTTTATCCAACATAACTATAGAAAGTGATATATCAAGAGAGATGAACGACTTATAAGACTAAGAAGATTGAAGCTTTACGTGAATACAAATATGATTCAGCTTGCTTGTGATCGTTATGGGATCTGTGAGGTCAAGAAACCTGTATTCCGGTAGGTTTATGTATAGAATACATATTACGAAACGTAGATATAACTTGTAGCAGTATTTGATCAGATTACTTTCCTTGTGCACATTGGGATGGTTCCATAAAGATAAATAGTTAGACCATACATACAATTTTCAAATATCTATCGTTAAGTATATTATTTTAAAAACTATTTTAGAGAAATCAGATACGCTTAAATCGCAAAACAATGCTAGAATTCCAAGACTTTAGCCCAGTTTGAATAAATTCTTTATACACTAAATCTGTTATACAAATAATACAACAAATTACACTAAAATTATTACTCGATAACAAATTACAATCTGGTAGAGGAAGGGCTTATATTTTACTCGTCAGGTAACTTTTATCTGGGGCATATATTTGACGTTCTGTCAGCTTTTGTAGAGAAAATAATTATGTCAAACAGATATATTAAATTTATTCCTCAGATAAAAGTTAATTGTCGATTGAAAAATCAGCCCTTAGTATAGTAGCTTACCAAGAGCATAATGGTTGACTTCAGAGTCGTGATAGGCATAAAGCGCTGACGGCCCCTCCTACCAAATAAAACTCCACACGATGACCGTCGCGCTACGTAAAGATTCGATGCGAGTAGAATTACGTTTATCAATAGCTATTTTATTAAAGTCGACGATGGCACACTGTGCAAGATGCACAATGTGAGAACAGATATAATAATATTTTAATATTATAATAGATTGATATTAGGTTCATTGTTTTAATTATATAATTATACATTAATTATAATTATACTTTTTTTTAAAGTATAATCTTTGTAAGAACGCTAAACTGTGTTGTTATTTAGACTGCAAATTACACATTATAAGTCATATATGTAGGTAATTCAAAAAGGTCATCATGCCCTTTTGTCACGATCCACGTGTAACCCTGGACATGAAGATGTCCCGGCTTAAAAATGTGCCGGCATTACTAGTCATGATGGCTTGAAAGAATTTTAAATAACAGATGTTTCAGTTTCCAGAGCTCTTAAACGATGCGCTATAATATCAGCAGATTAAGTTTTTGTTCCTGCTGTTGGTAGAATTACGATACTTTCTTTGATTAGCTTGATGAAGTGATTATGGTATCTACAACTGATGTTCCAAATGTCCGTTTGTCCCGTGAGAAAGCAAATGCTTATTAGAAGCCGAATGGTACGCTTGCTTACTACTATAGTAGTCAAATCTAATTCAAACGCTTAATCTAACCGATCTGCATTATAATTGCGAATAATTACTCATATCTTTATCAGACGTTTTTTGAGTTAAGGTTATCAGAAAAACAAGCTTTTTAGATGTTGGACTGTTTGCTTATGCAAGTTAATAGTAATATCTACAATCATAACTAAACTGGGGTATTGTTTTCATTGTAGTGTTTTATTTAAATAAGCTGACAAATCCTAACTAATATTATAAATGTGAAAGTGAGTTTATTTGTTAAGCTATCACGCCTTAACTACTCGCATTCATGTTGTCGGGGAACAGAAAAGAGGTAAAGTAACATTAATAGAAAAAAAAATGTTACTAATCTAACCTAACCTAAGCTACATTTAGGCGAGCAAAGCCGCGGGCAAAATCTAGTGTAAAATATCTTAAGTATGCTAAAGATACGAAAACCATTCATTGTTATGCGGGCAAGACCATTCACATCTAAATTAACTAAATCTATAATATTATAGACTACTAGATGTTCCCGCGGTTTCACCCGCGTTTATTGTTACTGCGCTGCCCCTGTGGGTCGTAGCGTGGTGTTATATAGCCTATAGCCTTCCTCGATAAATAGGCTATCCAACACTAAAATAATTTTTCAAATCGAACCAGTAGTTCCTGAGATTAGCGCGTTCAAACAAACAAACAAAACAAACTCTTCAGCTTTATAATATTAGTATAGATAAACGAGTAGACATTAACCAGAAATTTCTGATTCTGATAAGCATTGTATAACAAGCCCATTTTTCAAAGAGACACGGGCTTTAATAGTTTTGAAAACCCGTTAAGCAAATGGATTGAAACGATAGTTTGACTCTCGACACACCTGATCGTTAGATCGTGAATTTTTATTGCTACAAACTAACACACACAGTACTTTGCTTGAGACGGATCGAAGCTTACCTTTAACGTTGCTCTTCCACACTTTTTTGTATAAAAGAATAAAACGTAACATTATTTATAAGGGTAAGTTTCGGTCAGACGCATGTCGACTTTATCAATGATGAATGGAATTATGTATGATATAATATTAGTCTACCATACAATTGCATTTTTATAACAGTCACAGTTGAAATTAAACTACTATATACGGATTTTATCGCGTTGTTTATTTGACAGTTTACAAAATTTTTTGAAAAACTGTTACACTACTATAATCATAATTATAGTAGTGTAACAGTTTTTCAAAAAATTTTGTAACAGTGTCAAATAAACAACGCGATAAAATCCGTATATAGTAGTTTAATTTCAATGAATAACATTCGCGTAAACAGAAGACAATATTACAGTCACAGTTTTCATGACAACTCTGCCTTCTTTTACAAAACTGGGATGTAATTTTATTCATCGAAGTTAGTGAAATGCCTTCCTTTGGGTCGATTCAACAATCCTGACTGTGGCAAGGCAACCTTAGGCTATCTTTATAGATAATTTAAGATTTACTCGACAACAATATTCTATATCGATATCAGATTTATTACTGTGTTTACTTTTGATATAGATTATTGATCATAGAGACTTGAAACTTATTCAATGACTTAATCTAAACATTAAATGGCAATGAGCGTCTAAGGATTGACAAAGCAATTTTAATTAACAAAATTATTTATAGAAAATGTTCTAAAAGAGGATTTTCTATTATGGCTTTATTTAAGACAAATTCAATTGCTTATTTTAAATCTAAATATTCATTAAACGACTATAAAAGCTTTTCTGCCTAAACTTCCATTTGTCTTCCTGTTCTCCAAACTAATGAATTTTCATTCTGAGAACATTTTATGAGTGAGCGTCTACAAAGGAAATCTAGTTACGGATTATCTTGAAAGTGATCTCTGTTATTGACGATGTCTTATACAAAAGATAGTATTTTTGATGAAGGAACATGAATTGATAGGATTGAAGGTAATTGCTAATTTGTCTATTAAAGGATTGATGACATTGATGCATGACGGTTAATTCGTCGTATTAAGCTGTTATATGTGCATGACTACGTGAAGGTTTTTCGACTGGTACAGTAATAGTAAGTCACGTGACTATTACATTTATAAAGGGATTAAATATAATGATCATCAAAAATGCTAATTGGTCAGCAAATATTGCACAGCATAACGAGCATCTATACGCCTCAAATCACTGCATTCCGTCTCGGAAGTGTTAGGTTATGTTAGGTTCCTTTTTCTAAACCCACCCGTCGACTTAGTTTAATCTCTTTAAAGTTTGCTGGCCATGAGTTGCTGATCAATTAGCTATTTCTGATGACAGATTATATTTTTCTGCTCACAGAAATACCAATACTATGCTAACCATTTAAAAAACACCCTTTTATAAATAGGTAACTTTTTGAAGATGTTAGGGTGTCTGTTACTTAATTTGAACGAAACTAGGCACATATAAACATTATGTCCTGGATTGACATCTATGAATTGATATACGTTCCCGTACGAGAAACTCCAAGCAGAAACATCATAGTATAAAAATTATTATAAATGATCGTTTTACATATTATAGAACTCCGTATATATTGCACTATTTATCATATCAATGTGCAGTAGGGATATGTAATTATTTTGTATAACCAACTATACTTATGTAAATGACCCGACGGACCAAATGAAAAAGATTTCAGTTCTACTCGATACCATACCAATCATACCTATACGTAGACATAAAACCTAGAAACGGGCGGGAACTGCATGTGGCACCACTGCAAAAGTACACGGCATTTGCTGTCATGCCTTATGGCTTCGTACACGACGCGAGTAACATCCACATGTTGAGGTTCTATGCATCGTGTAAACGACCGAAGCGAGCCACCTATACATGAAACCCTCTGATTAACTCGTGCATGTAGCCCACTAAACCTTACATGCTTCGTGTAGCAGCATTAATAGAAACAGTCCCATACCTTTACTAATATTATAAATGCAAATGTGAGTTTGTTTGTATGTTACGCTTTCACACCATACGACAGTTCATTTCATAAGGAACTGTCGAGTAGCTAACTCGACAATTCATTATGAAATTTCACATAAACGTTGTTAGGGGTACAGAATAAGATACATTTACGCGAACCTAACCTACATTTATGCAATATATTAGGGGATATAGTATGAAATTGCCGATTTGTACTTAAAAATTAAAACTCGTTTTTTTCTAAGATGTACCATATTTATTTTATCGAAATATTTACCCTCATTATCTATACATTGCTGCCATCTAAATGGAAGTTGATTTATGCCTTTACGACAATACTCCGGGGATCTAGATTCGACAAACTGTGTGAAAGCATTTTGTACTGCCTCCTGGGAAGAAAATGTTTTATTACTTATAAAATTGTCCAAATCACGAAAAAAATAGTAGTCCGTTGGGGCAAGGTCTGGCGAGTACGTATGGCTTCTAACTGCAGCTCCTGTAGAGTTACAACGGTTTCTCGTGCAGTGTGAGGAGCAATAATGGTGAAGATCGATTTGAGTCGAGGCAGTTTCATTACCAGTTTCGCCATCATTGTTCGAAGTTTGGCACAGTAAACATCTGCTATTATTGCTTGACCAGACCTGAGAAAGCTATAGTGAATAACGTCACGAAGAGACCACCAAACGCCACCATTTACCATTACCTTTTTATTGGTAAGCTTTGCTTTACGACACTATTGCGGCGTTAGACCTGGGGTCAGTCATTGCATTTTTTGCTTACGGTTATCGTAAATAATCTATTTTTCATCACACCATGTCACAATTCGATCCAATATTACTTCATTTCTGTACTGATTCAACAAGGCAACACAAGTTTCAACACGCATTTCTTTCTGCAGATCAGTCAAATCATGAAGCATCTATTTTTCATATTTTTTATCTTATTGATTTGATGTAATTGAGCCAATATTGTAGGTAGGGTAACGTTAAACCATGCTGCTAATTCCTGGGTAGTTTGACTCGGATAGGCTTCCACCATCTCCTTTAATTCAGCGTTATTCACTTGTGTGAGCGGTCTTCTACGTGGTTAGTTCTTCAAGTCGAAGTTTCCATTACGAAAGCGTTTAAACCAAAAATGCACGGTGCGTTCATTAGCAGTGTTCTCTCCAAACGCAGCGTTGATATTGCGAGCCGTTTCTGCCGCGTTAGTTCCGCATCGGAACTCGTATTCAAAAATGGCACGGATTTTCGAAGTATCAATCTTTCCCGTCTAAGCTGAATAAAAAAACAATTGAAAGTCGAACATCGAATGTTACACATTTTTTAAGAAGAATCTTATAGTGAAAAAAGTTTCATTCGAAAATCTTACACCATGAAGGTTTTATGTCAATTCAAAGTATATATCACTATACAACGGCAACTTCATACTTTAACTCCTATTATTATACATAATATTTATATTATGCATATAATACATAAATAAGAAAATAAATAAAAGATATAAATACTTAGCGTATTCTCTGTAGGTACTCAAATATATTTTTGAAGCGTCGCAATGATATTCCTATTACGAAAGCAACAGGTTCATACCAACCAGCCAGTTTTTATTCCATGCAATTGCGTGTCATGCAGTATATTATATTCTTACAAAAAACACTTATGTTATGTTTTTATATCAAGCAAAAAGGTCCTTTATCCGGTAAAAGTAATCAGAACGTACAAGGATGAAATCACGAACAAAATGGCAAATCCAGTCTAGAAATCGACGTTTTGGTTTCGTGTGTGTGGGCGAGAGTTTCTAATCCTCGATGTCAACCTTTATAAAAGCTGTGTAGCGGCGTCTGATAGACGTGAATCCCATTTAAGGTCCCACAAGCCTAATACTTTGAGGTATTCGTACTGCCAACTTAGTATACCTACCTAAGTGCTAAATTGGTAAGTGTATATTTTTAACATCGCGACGATGTCTAGTACGTTATCTTGATGGGAAAGTCGGTGCGAAAAAAAGTGGGATGCGGCAAATAGGCTGGATAACATCATAGAGTGGACAAAATGACGAATAATGTAAGTATGGACGATGTAATATATTTTTTAGGATTAAGTAGGAGATTAGGTAACTCATCGAACTTACAATTTAATATTAAATAATTTTCAGCTCAAGTGTTTTTTTTTTATTTATGCCTTAGAAAGTATATTGATAAGTCTAGAAGCGATAGGTAAATAGATAGATAAATAAATGATTATTTATCTATTGAAGCTGATACCATGAGAAAAGGTTTCTAAGATTTGTGTAATTGTACTTTGGTGTGCTTATTCAATAAAATAAAAATTTCTTGTAGGTGTATAAGCTTACAAGAAATTTAACAAAATAAGGAGTTAAACTGAGTTCACTTTGCGTACCGCTCATCTTTTGCTATTATTTTTATTTTATTGAATAAGCACACCAACAGTACAATTACACAAATCTTAGAAACTTTTCCTAAGATTTGTGTAATTGTACAGGTATTTATTATTTAACTTGTCGTTTTTCATGTTTCAAAGTATAATCCTTGGGGTTACATCATCAAGTAAATACTATACCTATATACATTTATAACCCCAAGGCAATGTCTGTTAATGCTTGCATACAACATAAACATAAAATATTGTATCCATTGGGATACAATATTTTATGTTTCTTAAATTTACTATATGTGTAATGATGGATGTAAGGTTTAAAATGAGTAAGTACGCGCTGCTTATGAGTGGGCAACTTCATATTAAGACCAAGACCGGCTATGGTATTGACCTACAGACCTAGCAGACGACAATACCAAAGTAACTTTACGTTAGAATTATTAAGCTGCAAGTAAATGGAGATTAAATATGCAATGAGTAGACCACCTGGTGTGCTAAGCCACAGCGATGTTTTCAACTTGTTTTTCGTTATATTCATGATTTATGAGAACGGAATATGGCAGGAAAGCACAAAAACACGTCACGGTACTTTGAAAAAAATGCTACCAAGAGGAGAGTTTGCTCTATAAATAACGTGCACTGGCAATATTTGCTTAAACTTTGAAGAGTCTTAAAAAATAATTATGTGTTGCTTTTTCTATTGTTATTGCATTGTCATTAGCGGAAAGTGATAGTTATCTACCTGCTTCTTTTTATTTAGGTTTTCTAAAAAAGCAACTCCTATATCATGCCTGTATCGCGGAAGATATTACAACATTTCAAACAACGGACACACCGAACACCTAGACTCTGAACAACTATTTGTGGATCACACACATTTTTCACCCGTGTAAGCATCGACCAAATATACCATAGATGCACGATCGTCGCTCGAAAAACGACCCCAACAAAACTGTGCATAAATCAGTCGTATGCGCTATATTATGCACCTGTCCCACTCACTCTTGCGTTCACTGCCCGTAAGCGAGAGCGACTCGACACCACTACTACGGTGGAGACCGTACCATATACTTAGTACGCTTGCGTATCGCGAGTAACACACTTAGGACGCTTTACATTGACGCGTTTTAACTAAGCTATTACAAAATGTTTCTCAGTGGGCGTTCAATGGTTATTCCGGTTTATTTCCTGGATTGCATAATAAATGCAGATACTTATAAATAGTATTGGTCAGTGCCACATATTGACGCGGTTTTATGTATGATAATGTGCATCTATGGTATATTTGATCGAAGCGTGTAAGGATCGAATGCACTTGGAGCGGTGATAATGGTTAAACTACCACACCACTTATGCAGTCTTTTCTATTTTACCCAATGCTACAATTATCGATCACTTTAAAAAGAATACGAGTACATTAATACCTAACAAGATCGCGTGAATGTCATTTACCTATTACATAAATCATGTAACGTGATAGAATAAAGGTTATTATATCTGCATATTACAAATTCCATTTCTAGTATAACACCTGTGTGCATAAATCTTAATATGCAGATAACCGAACACGGCTTGCTTTGCTTGATATGTTCGTAGAGATTAAGGTTTCTGCATCGACCGGATCATAGAGGATTAAGTGGTTTGCCCTGTAGTGTTGCGCAAAAGATTAGCACTGCGGTTTTCCCTACCTGATCGTATAAGGCGACCAAAGGTAGCTAGTCACGAGCGCCAAGGTAAAATTGTAAATAACTTATTCAACGCTTTCTGATATAACAGTTCTACATCGTTATGTTCTGAATAGAATTAAAATGCGCTTCAATAAGTCGTATTTGAAGTATTCGCACTATATACCACTACATAAAAAAGATATAAACAGTTTAGATAATTGATTTCTATATTCTATTTAACTTATTATATTCTTTGGTATTTCAATACGATAAATAAATTACATCATGACCATTTTATTTCTGTATAGTTTATTTCTCAAAACAACAAATAAATTACCTACTATATGTATACACATAGAAAACAATATTGTATTGTGCTCTGAAATATGAACTATATAGAAATATATTTATTACTGCTATATAATGTATGTTATTGTATATTCTTTTGTTGGAAATCCTTAAATAAATAAATAAATAAATAAATAATGGTTGTGCTGTCATTTATTTAAAATCGTTAAAGATATTTAAACCCGATTCGAAACAAATTAATGTGTATGTGAAGGGCTATAGCATAATAAAAAGTATTTAATAGCTTTTATTTGATTTATTTAATATTAGGTATATGAAACAACATGGTAGTGTTAGCGGCGTGCGCGACATTAAGCACGTAGGTATTTATTGATTTCAAAGTAGATGGCGCTTCTCACGTCCTTCGTAACTACCATAACACCTCCCCTCGAAGTAGTGAGCATAACTGTGAAATTTAAATACTTTCATCCATCATACCTAAATTACGCAAACACTCATGATGCTTTGTACCACTCAAGCCTTTGGTCAAAACATCAGCAGGCATTCGGTCAGTACACAAATATTTCAGCTCGATTACACCTTGTTCGCACTTATCACGAATAAAGTTTTTTTTTTTTTTTTTTTTATATTTATTAATCAAAGGTAAGTTACATTTTATCTTATGACTAGTGAACTCGCCAAACGTATTCGTTTAACGGCGAGAAGCGCTCTTAAATTAATAACCCACCAAGATAGGATACATAATTATCAAAATTATCCGATGTATAAAATGTGCAAAATATACATGTGAGTAAGTTTATAAAATCTATGTTAAATGTGTTACTTTACTGCTCGACACAGTCATCGAGCAAAGAATCTTTCTTTTAACAAGTATATGCTTAATTTAGGGTATTGTCTTAATATATCTAAACTATTAAATACTAGTGGTACTATATACTTATTTGTTCTCTCTCCATAATAATTTATTATTTTTGGTTTAACTAGATTATCATCTCTCACTCTTTTAGTATTGTATCTATTTGTAACAAACACTTTGTACTGGTCACTATAATAATATTCCAAACCTATTAAATACTTTATTTGTTTATGTATTGGTAATATTTTACAGATGCTAAATAACTTTTCATAATCTTTCTTACACATATCCTTCTCCTTCTTTGTTACAATATATTTAAGCAGTCTTATTTGTAATGTTTTTATATCATTTAAATAAGTAGTAAATGTTCTACCATACACAATAAGTCCGTAGTTTATTAATGCGTGAGCAAGTGCGTAATATACTATTAATAGCGTGTGCTTATTTACTACTCTAGTGGTGCCGTACATCGATATGCTTTGTTCGAGGATGGTAGTTCTTGCTTTGAGCAAGTTTAATCGCACCCTGATTATCGTTGAACAGCGTCACACACTCACACTTTATTCCAACGCTACTCAAAACGTCGCGCAAATACATGGCTTCTTTAGTAGCTTCGGAAATAGCCATATATTCGGCCTCGGTGCTTGATAAAGCAATGGTCCGTTGCTTTCGTGCCTCCCAGCTGATTGGAGCACCTGCTAAAATAAATGCAAAACCGGAATAGGATTTACGATCTATCATATTCCCACCCCAATCTGCATCAACCACGCCAAAGAGAGGCAAACCAGTCCTTTCATACACTAATCTATAATCTGATGTACCTTTTAAATATCTCAACACACGTTTAGCAGCCTTCCAATGTTCAATATCGTAATTTGTATTGAATTGACTTAAATAGTTGACGGCGTATGAGATGTCTGGTCTTGTTGATACAGCCAAATGCATCAAGGCACCAATCAAACTTTGATACGGATACTGTTCCATTATATCATGTTTAACACATTCAGGTTTCATCAATTTTACATTTACATCTATAGGTGTGACGGCAGGTTTACTTTCGCTCATACCAAATCGTTCTAACACTTTATCTATATATGATTTTTGACTTAAGTACACTGTATTTTCATCATCACGACTAAATTCAATTCCTAAACAAGTAGAGATTTTCCCCATGTCTTTCATTTCAAATGCTCCCCCTAATTGTTTCTTTACATTAATCATCCATGCATTATCGTTTGTTCCTATAATAATATCATCGACATATATACCTATTAACATCATTCGCTCGCCCTTTTGCGCAAAAAATACACAAGGATCCTGTGGCAATGCCTCAAAACCAATATCATTCAACATTTTCACTAACCTTTTATACCACTGCAATCCTGACTGACGCAAGCCATATAAAGGTTTTTTCAATAAGCACACATTGTCCTCACATTCATCAAGAGCTTTCTTCCAGCGGTCAGCTGTCTCAAGTATATTTCTGTCGGTTATAATTTTCTTCTGCGAACCAATCTTTTCTTTTGCGAGTACTCTCTCTAGAACATCGCCTAACTGATCTGGAATTTCCATATAAACCTCTTCATCGAGTGAACCATTCAGGTAAGCTGTAACTACGTCCATTTGATGGATTTGCAATCCTAATTCTGCCGATAAGGCAGCTATGAGTCTTATAGATGACGATCTCACAACAGGGGATGAGGTCTCATGAAAATCCTCCCCTGGCCGTTGTGAACATCCTTTTGCGACAAGACGCACTTTCTTGCCAGTACTTTTGGTACTAAACACGAATCTGTTTCCAATTACTTTTCGTTGTTTTGGTCTTGGTACAATTTCCCAGGTCTTGTTTTTAATTTGTGACAGGTACTCATTTTCTAGAGCAGATTTCCAAGAACTCACGTCACTTCTTTTCTCTATTTCTTCCCACGTCATTGGTTCTATCATTGCTACCCCTCAATCATTTCTTCATTCGGTTCATCTTCCGATTCATTTTCATCATTATCTGTAGTATCTCCTTTCCCAGTATGATATTCTTTTCGCGGTCTACCCACCTGACCAGTACGAATTAAGCGAGGCCTTCCTTTTCCTCTTTTTGAAGGTTATATTACATTTTCCCACGAGACAGTTGAGTTTCTTTTTCTATGGACTTGACCTCTATCTTCACTTGGTTCATTAACTCTTTCACGTGATTTTCTTGTTCCAGGCCCATCTCTCCTGGCTCTTAATATCCTCCGGTTATCTTCTTTTCTATAATTAAATTCTATTCTCATTTGTTCTTCATCGGTATCTTCTTCTTCGTCAAGTATCTCTTTATATTCGTGTCTAAATGCTGTCTCATTCATAAACTTTACGTCACGGGTTATTATAATCTTTCTTGTCGTAGAATCATGTATTCTATATGCTTTCGATTGAATATCATAACCCACAAATATTCCTAACTGTGAACGTGACTCAAATTCTCCTTTCGGTTTTCCCTTGTCTTTATAATAAGCTTTCGAACCAAACACGTGCATATATATTACAGTAGGCTTCTTTGCTTTCCATAGTGTAAAAGGTATTTGACCATTTAAAGCTGTAGTTGGACACCGGTTTCTTATGTAATTAGCAGTATTAACTGCTTCTGCCCAAAATGCAGGTGGACTTCCTGCTTGACGCATCATACAGCGTGCCATCTCAACCAATGTCCTATTCTTCCTTTCAGCAATCCCGTTTTGTTGGGGTGTATACGGTGCTGTCAATCTTCTTCTGATTCCTGCTTTGGTCAAGAAGTCATCAAACTTATTGTTTACATATTCTCGTCCGTTATCAGACTGAAGACTCTTTATTTTCTTCCCAGTTAAATTTTCCGCATAGGCTTTGTAGTTTTTAAATACACTTAGGACATCACTTTTACTTGCTATGAAGTAGACTTCGCACCATCTAGATTTATCGTCAATGAACGTAACAAAATATTTTTTACCGCCATAAGACTGATGATTCATTCGACCACAAACGTCGCTATGAACTATCTCTAGCAATTCGCTCGTACGATCTTCCCTTTTCTTTGGAAAAGGTGTGCAAGTCTGCTTTTCACTAATACAAATCTCACATTGAGACATCCTTTCGTCATCCTTGAATGTTAGCCCGTGTACTAAACTACTCTTCGCCATAGCTTTCAAATCACGTTCGTTGAGGTGTCCGAGACGTTGGTGCCACATATCTATGGAATTCTTCGCATCTTGAACATTATTGACGGAGTTATGACTCATCCTTACATGATATAGATTGCCAACTCTGTCCGCACGCATATGAATTTTTTCATTATTATCAGTCACAATAGCATCATTTTTCCTGAAGCGAACCTCGAACCCGCGATCTGTCATCTTGGCCACTGATAATAAGTTTGTTCGTAAATCGGATACATAAAACACTTTTTCTATGTCAATCTGGCGTTCTTCATTGCCTGTGTCTACTGAAATGCTTACCATGCCAGTGCCAGTAATTTGGGTTCTGTCGCTATTAGCTAAATTTACTTCGGAGTCTAGCCGCGTAAAGTCCTTAATCATTTGCTTGTCATTGCACATATGACCAGTGCATCCACTGTCGATGCACCAAATAGGGTTTAATTTCTCACCTAACATAACCTCTTCGGCAGTACTCAATAACATTGTTGACTTTTGCTCCTCGTTCTTACTATTTTCCAACTTTTGCGCGCTTTGTTTATGCTTGTTGATATACTTAGTTCTGCACTCCCTCGCGAAATGCCCACGACGACCACAACGATGACATTCAAAATTATTTTTATGCACGTGGTTGTCATTATTCTTTTTCAGATTAGCATTTTTATTTTTATTGACGCGTTTAACAAACATAGCCCCCTGGTCAGTCGTCTTGGACTTACGAGCTTCGTAATCCTCGATAATCTTGACCTTTAACGTTTCCGTTGATGGCAAATCATCACGCGATTCCATTGCCGTTCTAAACATGGCGAATGAATCCGGCAAACTGTATAACAATAATATGGCTAGTAGTTCGTCTATAACTATCAAACCGATTTCTTTCAGTTTCTTAACTGCATCGAAGAAATCCGCGATGTGCTTCTTCAAATCATCATCTTCTTGCATACGCGTCAGAACAAGCTTTTTCAATAACGAGGCTTTTCTGGCAGGACCGCTCGACTGATACATAGATTTCAGCTTATCCCATATATCCTTGGAACTGTCCAAACCATCCAATGCAGCTAACTCACTTGGACT
Organism: Catocala sponsa; assembly: GCA_963564715.1. NCBI lineage: Eukaryota > Metazoa > Arthropoda > Insecta > Lepidoptera > Erebidae > Catocala > Catocala sponsa. The sequence continues at coordinate 9,362,038 of OY751337.1, forward strand.
CACCGCTAACAATATGTCCGACTCAGCTTTTCTATCCATTTTTCGCCAATCGGCATATTTCGTATCACTTAGCTGTGGTTTTGGCAACGCCCCCGATACATATTCCCATAGATAATTTTTAATCAAAATTGCCCGCATATGTATCTTCCATGTATCATAATTATCGCCAGTTAATCGATCTATTTTAATAGATGTAGCCATTACGAAGTTTCTTCAACTCCAAAACAATAGCAATGAATAAAATTCTTCGTAATTAAAATGATGTAAACAAACGGCGAACGTAACTTGTGAGTCCCGTTGCACTAATCACCTTTGCTAAACCTTAACTTGCGTAGACACGTTTATTACTTTAATTACGGCGAACTGTTTTGGTTCAAATCACTGCAATTGTTCACTTATTAGTTTTTATTTCACTCACTGGCAGACCCTGGGCCCATAACCTGAAGGGCTATAGCATAATAAAAAGTATTTAATAGCTTTTATTTGATTTATTTAATATTAGGTATATGAAACAACATGGTAGTAACACTACATTAGCGGCGTGCGCGACATTAAGCACGTAGGTATTTATTGATTTCAAAGTAGATGGCGCTTCTCACGTCCTTCGTAACTACCATAACAGTATGTGACAGAATTTTTTATGTGATTTGTATGTTTTAGTTGCTAAAATTCATTGATTTATAAAATAAACATTAGTTAAACTATAATTGGATTAAAATATGAATAAAGCAAATCTAGTATGCAGGTTTAACATATCTGCAACGGATATCAATTTAAGTTTATTCTGCGCAAATTCTCTTTGGAACCTTTCCAACTTCAATATTCATTAAATTAGTAGCTATCAGCTTGAGCGATTGTGAAGTTCTTACATTAGTCCTAGCGCGGTTATACGTTGTCGTGCATTGTGAAAAACAAATGTTTGACTATTTGGTTTTGGTCGCTTTTCCGTTTTGCAGTTAAGAGCATAACATTCCACCAATTTGACTGAGGGACATACAGATATGTAGAGTGGTTTAAGTTGTCACGCACTTAATCCTCAAACAGGACCAAAGTTGTGTGCTCCAGAAATAGCTGTATTTGCCTTGTGTTCATTGTTTCAATGTTTGTAATGAATCGTTCGAAACAGGAATTATACATAATTTTGCCTCGATAGCCTTTTTCTTAACGCGAGGGAATCTTTTGACGCATACCTCTCCGTGGGTTGACGGAAATGTAATGTCTCACGACGGTAAAGATGGCAATATCCCGGTTATACCGACTAAACCTACCACGGTGTTCCTCAACATACCAGAGTCAGCGTAATTTTAGCCCTACTGTCCCCTTGTGGGAAACAAAGACAACACGACACATAGGCGCGCATGGGAATACGGATGCTTGTTCTCGGATCTGGAGCTGATCGGGTGGTAGGCAGGCCCACGAAGCATACCACCCGCAGGTAAAACCTCATGATGGCTGGTGGTCGTCTCGCGTCCTCTGGCGCCCGGTTCTGCTGCTGGGGAAAAGGTTCAAGCGCTCCCTCTTCCGCTTCGCCGCCTCCTCGATGGAAATTACTTCCTCACAGAAGGAGGCGACGGCATTCCAGGAGCTCTCACTGCGGAACATGGACTGAGTTACGGCTGGCGTGGCGTGCCCGGCACTAGAGTGCACAAATCAATTTTTCCATTCTTCCACCAAGATCTGGTGAAGCTCGGACCGTGCCGCCTTTAGAGTGGGAAGAGCTGGTCCTGCGCCCCGAACAGCGATAACCTAGTGACTAGTAGCCTCAAGTTCGATCTCAAGGCGACCTCTGACTTTTTGAACTAATGTGCGTATTAAATAATTCATTACAATTATACTGAGTGTTTAAGAAACGCACAATTTATTTAATTGCATTGAATCTGTAAAATGTTATTCTTAATTGTGCGATTATATAGATACTTGTGCCTTAACGTAATCATCGAGCTTAACAGCATATAATAAAGTGAAATTGTTAATCGGCACCGATATTTCGAATTTACACGATAATAAACCCATTATTCTTTGCCACCTAAGCTGCTTACATTTATTTCTGTATACGGTGAACCACCCGTAATCTCCGCTACAATCTAATCACGAATGACGTTACTCAATGACATTTGTCAGGATCGAACCTTTCCATAAAATACAATTACTGACTGGCACCCTACACGTGTTTTGCATCAACACAAAAAGCTTAAATACGCTATAGAGCACAGCTATAGAAAAAAAAAACGAATAGCCAACCAAGAGCCGAGTCCCTGAGGGTTGTATTTCTAAGATAGGAACTTTTATTTGAGCTAAATTACGTCCGTCACGGTTGGTCGTCATATCCGGGTTTTTCGCCGAATGCATCACAATTTGTCATCTCCTGAGGGCAAATATTAGCATAACAAAAGATCCGGGACCGTCAGTTTCTCCACCATTTAATTCCGTCCAATGCCCATTTGTTAGACTCAACTCGGACCAACTACCTTTGTTACACGAAGCGAACAGCAGTGAAGTACTTTAAAAGTTCGCACAACTAAAGTTCTAGTGAATAAATACCCAAAGTTTGGTTGCTTCGAGATACTAAAGATGTTAGTGAGTACATTCGTAGACATTAGTGGTTAGTTTATGTAAAACGGCCTGAAATATTTAGTGGGTGTATTAAGTTAGAAGTTTAACACAAGTTCGAGCATAACTCATAAATCAAGCAATGCGTTAAGCCGACCACTATGTTTCCTGTGAGGCCACGGGAATGGTTATTTACTGTATAAATACGACGAGCTTGTTAATGTACAGTCGTATACAGTATAGTTGTAGGTTTGTATGACCTTATTGTAATGGTTGTAATCCAAATATAGGATAAAAATGTTTCCATCAGCGGTCAGAGTTACTATTGTTCTGAAGATAAATGTTGTAATAGATTTTGGCGTTTTTCAAAAACTCAATAACACTTTTTTATTTATATTTATGAAACAGTGCACCCAGTTCAGCTCTGATGTTTAACCGTCCGATAAAAGCATATAAAAGTTATTTATGGTATTCAAGTACAATATAAACAATTAAAATGTTCAGTTGTATGAATAAAATAGATATGTGGTTTGACTTTTATATTCAATCGGGTTATAGTTTAGTTGATGGATAACTTTTATCTGGTCTTTGAACAATCAGGGTGGGCTGACTGTCTACAGGGATGGCGAGGCAATTGCAATAGTCGCCTAGCTACTAGTTCGGAATCTTACCCACAATACGTGGGTTCAGTTCCCACACGGGATATACAAAAATAATTGTGGGAACCACAAATGGTTGTTATGAGTATGGGTGTTTTTACGTCCGTTGTTTGAATATTTGTAAAGTCCACAAGTTTGAAGAAGTATTCCTAGTCCAGAGATCTTTTTTTTCTAATGTGGTTATGTAATCTCGCTGGCATTACGGTGGACTACAATTTTGAAATCTATAAATATTTACTTTCTCTGCTTAAGCAAGTATTGTAATTTTAAAGTCAGGTACTCGATACTTCTATTCATTCAAAAACATTGAACTACTACTACATTCATTCGTACATATACATATATATCGTGAGAAATGAATAGATATTTATTTTCCATGAATCCATAGTTCATATTTGTTTGGCTGCCCGCTTCATATATCACGGATTATTTATTATTTCACGTTTTTAATCTGACGGCTCGACTTTTCAGCTTTCACTATCAATACGAAAAAAATGAAGTGCAATCCGCTGAAAATAAATAGCTGTCAAATATGTTATACCGTAAAGAACATTTTTAAAGAGTTATTATTTAAAGAATTTGTAGAGGCGAGTTCTCAGATTCTATTTTGCAAATGGTCTTAAAGTAGTAAATACGGCACTTAAATAGTAATATAGTAATATCAGCTCTGTATTAAATTGTCCCACTGCTGGGCACGGGCCTCTTCTCAGTGTCAGATGGGTAAGACCACCACGCTGGATTGGCAGACTTCACATTACTTCATTCATTATGTCAGTCTCGATGGCGTAGTGGTTAGTGTAACCGACTGCCACGCCTGAGGTTGCGGGTTTGATTCCCACACAAGTCAAACATTTGTGTGCATGAACAGGGATGTTTGTCTTGGTCTGGGTGTCTCTATGTATAATATGCATGTATTTACAAAAAAAAAGTATATATGTGTGTTTATCCATTGTCTAGTACCCATTGTACAAGCTCTGCTTAGTTTGGGCTAGATGGTGTTGTGTGTATGTGGTAGAATATTATATTATATTATTATATTTCATATCTTCATGAACATTATGGAGAACTCTCAGACATGCAGGTTTTCTCACGATGTTTTCCTTCAACGTTAAAGCGAGCGATAATTAACTATTTAATACACACATAACTTGGAAAAGTCAGAGATGCGCGCCTTGTCGCTTGTATCCAGTTATCTGCGGCGAACACATTCACTAATAAAACTAGAACATCTTACGTAAACAATAAGAAATTAGACGCTCGTTCGAATAGTTTTATAAAAGAGTTGATTAGAGAAGGTATAATCTGAGTAAATAAAATCTGCTTACTTCGGACCTTTAAGATACTTGTTTAAGAAACTCCTGAATTTATTCGTTTATCTTCTGAAAACTTATAGCAGGGCTTTGCGAAGTCTGTAATGTTATTTGTAGAGAAGTTTTGTTTGTTCGTTTACTAAGGCTTCAGGCTACTGTTTAATGTCCTATTTCAACAAATGAACTAGGTAAATGCCTGCTCAAGGAATCTCAGAATACTTATATGTTTGTCGAGTGCTGTACCTACTTATAACATATGTACTCACAAATATACCTATAGAAGTATCCTGGAAACATGTTTCAAGGTAAACAGAGAACCGTCCTGTTTTATTTTTTTAGACATTTAGACTTAATTCGCCTATCGGCGTACGGATGCCTACGATCAAACAATACGTTTATCATTATGTTTCTCGATATGGTTAAGCTGACTGGTTAGATAGATTTTGCGTTTTAATACTTAAGGTTGTATGTTCTTGTAATTACAATTCGGTTTCTCTTTTATAGTACGCAACTTTATTCAAAGTCAAGTCCAAGTCAAAAATCATTTATTAATTTATGTCACAAAGTAACACTTATGAATCTCAAATGAGTTATTGAGTTTACTAAATTTACATTTATGTTAGTTGTTAGGTTCAGGCAAATTATTAATACTAGCGGTCGCCTAGTGCTCGAAATTCGACCAACTGACATATATTATGTCATGTCATTATACTCGTATATTGATATATGTAACCATAGTTACGCGCTTCGACTGCGTGTGTCAAATGCATGGTTGTGTGCGTGTAGTGTTCTTTAATTAATGTAATGTATTTATTACACATATTTTATATAAATATTAGCATTCGTCACTTCTTCTCTGTATAAACTATAAGTGTGCGAAATTTCATACTCCTCCGTCCGCCCAATTTTCGTAAAAAGGGATCCAAAGTTTTCGCTTCACGTATTAATATATAGATTATTATTATTTATTTATACATCATTTTTTTTGTTGATAATATTTGTATAAATTATTAATAAAAGCCTATGAGAAGATACCTGCAAGAAGCTCACGGCCACTCTTATAAATTGCCAATATTTTGCTTACATCTAACGTCTTTCTATCGCCTTAAGAATGTGACGTATTCTTCTTGTGGTCAGTAACAATGCTTCAAGCCAAATGGCCCACTTTCTGCTCCGCCAACTTACTAACTGCAAGGTTTGATTCAGCATTTTACTAAACTTAAAAGTAACTTTTTATCATAAGCATTGTTCCTTGGTTGGCCATTGATGGAGACCAAAAGTTATGCCGGAAACAATTCAAAAATTTTGCGTCGGCCGAAAACGTTTCCGAATTCATCGTAACTTCAACCTAAAATTTTGATAGGCTCAGGTAAGGAGGTTTGGAAAGTTGATATCAAATACCTCGGAACATTGAACAAGTCACTCAACAAATTATGATGAGAATTCAAAGTAAACACTTGATGGAGATGGGCGCCATTTATGGGACCGGAGATTCGTAACTTTGTTTTATCTATTGTTCGCCGAAATACAGTTGTGGATATTATTCCGAGTTCCGACGGTGCTTGTAAAAACAACGCCTGTTTATAGGTGCAGCTTTCCGTCTACGTGTAAATTAAAACGAAATATTGGTTTTGAGAGTTAGTGTTGATTCCTGCGGCGATTCTATGGAAGATGATTTACTTTATATTAAGCTGCTTATGAGAAGGATAAGTTTACTATATTAAGATACGTTATAATCATTTTGAGCGTGGAATGTAAATCATAAACCAGGAAATAGGCAATTCATGGAGCAGCGCTTGAATCTGCAACCTCAACCAATTATGTCGAGTAACGGCGTTCTAATACGATTTCACTCTTAATACACTCGATATTAGGCCGTTTTTACCTTTAAAAGCTATTATTACATTCAGTATAATGTACTTGCTCACATAGTTTTATAACTATACTAGCTATTACCCGCGTCGTCGTCGATGTGGAATTTAACAAAAAAGTGTTTGTTCAGTTCGCAGAATTTACGAAAACTTAATTATTATTCTGGCCCCATAACGAAATATCTATGCCAAAATTAATGTGATTCTTCTACTTTGTGAGTCGATTTTAATTATTAAATTATTATATTGGATGTATACATATTACTATTTTTTTATATATACTTCTCTATTTAAATCGGATATTGTTCACTATTTCATTGGTATTAATTTTTTTCGCGGATCCCAATTATTTTCTGAAATAAATTAGTCTAAGTTACTCCTTATAACATCAGCTATCTGTCTGTAAAAGTCTCTTAAAAATCGGTCCCGCCGTTATAGAGATTAGGCGGAACAAACAGACAGACAGACAAATATTTTAAAAATTGTGTTCTAAATAAGTACCGTATATACTTTTATATGCATTTACTAAGAAGCTATTATTTTGACATTACAAACAGACACTTCAATTATATTTATTTGTATAGATGGCAGATAACGCATAGCATCGCCTTCGATGGTAAAACAAAGGCAAATCTAATTTCAATTACAATTACATGGAGTTACTAAATATGTGGTTGGTGAAATTCATTTAACAATATCACTTATTATTATTAGATTACATTTAGTTATATTTTGTAACAATTGTTATTTATTGCTGTGTTATAATGGCACGATTCAAACATAGATTCGTTCTACTCCACTAAAAACAAGCACGACGCAATACGCCTAATTCCCAGAAGCATAGGTAAACATTAGGTAAATACTACGGATTCATATTTGACACGATACTGATATACATATCTCTTTTGCTTTAATTACTCTAAATCAGTTCTAAACCAATTTTTTTCATGCATTAATGATCAGCGATAGCTCAGTGGGGAGACCAACAGACTGCAATGCAGAGGGTCTCGGGTTCGAACCCACGTCGCGCAACTCTGACTTCCGGAAGTTATATGACTTTTCGAAATTATGTGCGTATTGATTGACAATTATCGCCTGCTCCGTGCCTCGGAAAGCACGTTAAGCCGTTGGTCCCGGCTGCCATGAACATCTATAGCAGTCGTTATTGGGAGAGTGTCGACACAAAAGATCCCACTGGGTCGAAGTGTCGCCGGTCTGCACTGACTGGCAAGATAAGATTTCATGCATTTATTTATAGAACGAAGGCGTCCATAGGCTACGGTGACCACTTACCATCAGGTGGGCCGTATACTTGTTTGCCACCTTAGTTGCATAAAAATTAAAAAAATTAAAAAATGTCTACACTTACAATAATACTTACGCCCATTTCAAAATCTACAAAATCAAGGTCGACTAGAAGTAATAGCAACTGCTCACAGATACTTATACATATTGTCATAACGATGGTAAAGAGATCAAATAATATAACTTACTTGTTATAAGATTGTATTAACATAAAAAATGTATGTAATTTGTACTGCAGAATAACGCTACTCTCAACTTCAATATACAAGCCTTGAAAAGTAATTACGTCACAATTTTCAAGTACGTACGCCTCCTGATAATATTTTCAATTACCATAAAACCGAGTGGTAATAAAACTTGAAAGTTTACTTGACTGTAATTATAAATTCACGCTGTCCATTAACCCAGTCTAGGTAAGTAAAAACTGTTTCTATCCTCATGATTGATTAAGTGATTCTCGATCACTCCAAAGGCATTACGGAGAGACTAAAACCAAAGTTTAAGGGTTGTTTATCGTAACAACTAAGCGTTCTAACTACTTAATAGGCAGCACTTTAGAGTGCACCAGAGTTAATTATTATTGTCTTCTATTGCTTCGGGTAAAAGCATGTGCCACAGTTTGTTGAAAGTTTTATAGGAAGTCTCGAGCAATATTTATTGAGAACAAATTTTATACGTTTATATAAGCGTATAGTGTATAAGTTTTAAGAACATTTTCGCCCATATCCTGTTGCTTTTTTTTCTAATGCTGTTCGCAAACAAGCCAGCTGTTTACTTGTTAGTCAGCTGTGAGTGCTGTAACCATCTATCATGAATATAGCTGTGTAATCGTAAAAACAATGCCAAGGAATCAACAGTAAGCCGCTGCCTACCATGACCCACATTCGTAGCAAACAATATTCGGCTAGTTTCATGGTAAGCAATTACCGTTTAGTATCGACGAGGAAGAGGAAGAAGACCAAAACGGTCATTGGATCTCCGGCACTCCCACTCGCTTAACGAAGCGCAATAATAAGGATATTGCTACGTTATATAGATATTCTGTGATGCATTATTATTATGTTTCTCTTCTTTTGTGGTTTGGGAGAAACAAGTCCAATATGAAGAGACTGTTCGTCATTCAGCAAAACAAGTAGCTAAACATTTAACAAATTTGTAAACATATTTTAATAATTATTAATCTGTAATTTTTAACTGTGATAATATTAAATATCGTTTACTATTAGTACTTTATTATTGCTATAAAAACTAACATTTGTCATAATTTTGAAAGAGCAATCGAAATTTTGAAGTTTTTATCGTCTTATGTTGCTGACTTTACAGTGGTCCATAAAACTGTTTTAAACATGATGAATAACACGATGCATGAATCGACCAGTACTTCGGATCTTTGATCGAGTCGGTTAATTATTATCCAGCAGCGCTCTTTATCTCTCTAAGAATGCGTGGCAAAATATAGCAAAACCGTTGTTATCTCCTAAATCAAAAGCTGATGTTGGTGGTAGTCGAGAATTCATGCAAATAGCTCAGTGAATGTGTTAATAGCGCTCCAAGCGAACGAAACAAAACCGCGAAGCTTCCTTGCAATTATTTATTACCCCGCACTTCTCTATTGAAAGTGGATTGAGCGTAGATTATATAAATTAATTAATCGCAACCGTACAATACGTAGGCGATCGTGCCTTATGGAGGTCTTCCTTCTGTTTGATATTTGTAAATATAATAATATATCAATACAACAAAAATTTCCAAACAAGCATTAAATATTAATTTCGAAATTTCTTCGTAAAACTAAATCAACCTATGGCCATTCAACGTCTAATTAGAATATTATATTTTTTATATAAATATACTAATTTAGCTTGAGCTTGTACTATGGGTACTAGGCAATGGATAAACATACATACATACATATATACATTTTTTTAACCATGCTTCTACCATGCGTCAGGTCTCGAGTATGATTCTTGGATCGGATAAAGGATTCGATTAATTTTCGATAAAAAAGTCAGTACCAGAACACTGAGTTTCAGACTGAGCCCGGTTACTCCAATAGGCTCGGCCTCTGTTATGTGGCCTAAAGCCACAGCTGGAAAAACGTGGGTGGAGTACACCTCTACATATTTCTTCAGGGATATAGGCCTTAGTGTATGTACTATATTTATTACAATAGTATATCATACCTTCATGTTTTTGTATCCCAGATTCTGCTGCATTCCGTCTCTGTAACAAAGAAAAACTGATATGAGCTCTTTTGCTAATTATGAATGTTATTTAGTTTTGCTATTATAATAATGTCCTCCAGACCGAATTTCGGCCACGGCGGCCAGTTTTAACGGAGACTGGCCATCTACGCAGGAGATATTATAGTGCACAAGTGTGTGTGCAAACACAAGTCCACTCTCTGTTCCCTAACTCTTATGATCCGACACGACCGGAGAGAGATCAGGCGCAGAACCAACGGTTTTATGTTCTTTCCGGGGCACGGGGGTATCTAAAACCGCCAACTTCCTAACTCCGGGCTGCTATTGAGATTTCTTAACAGAAAACCCAATAACTTTTTGTTGGCCCGACCCGGGATTCGAACCCGAGACCTCATGCACAGCAGTCGCATTCACTACCGCTGCGCCACGGAGGCAGTTATAATATAATTATTATTGCATATTTATGTAGTAATTATTACAAAATTATGATTTAGTTGTATAAAAATAATATTGTAAATAAAAAAATTACACACCATCGGCATCGCTTGGTTATAGTGATATATAAAATTGGTTGTCTGTAAAGTCGGTTTACGGACGATAGTTTAACGTGACAACGTCATAACAAAATTTATTTCCCGCAACGTTACAATGAGCGTAACGGGAGAATGAGCGTAACGGGACAATGGGCGAAACGGGACAATGAGTCATCCTTTTTCGTGCGTGCAGCCGGCGTTCATCGATTTATTAGACGTCACGTCAAAATAAAATATTTATGAAAGATACCTTATATCAAAAAAAAAGATTAATGATTGAATACTTTCGTATTCCGCTTAACCTACCTAATATAGAATATTAAAAATAAAACCATTCAAGTAAGTATACTTGCAAGAAAAAATATAAATAGAATTTCGAAGAATCTCGTCTTCATTATACAACTGAGCGTTCATTTTCTAGCACAATCTATTTTCAATTATTGGAAACACAATTTAGTAGGTACATTTTACGTTACCGCGTACTTATTATTTATGTTTTATTGTTATTACTTCATATTTATGAAGTATTAATAATAAAACGTAACAGATGTTCAAAATAAAATATGTATATTACTGGATTTTGCTCGCAGCATCGCACGCGTTAGTTTACGTAAGATTAGTAACAGTACTATTTTCTGGGTGAAAGGTAAATATGTCATTTTTTGTTACCGTAACAACGTGTAGGTATGCGAAGATTTACGATGATCGGTCGCGTAGTTAAAGCGTGAAAGCGTAACAAACAAACTCACGTTCTCATTTATAATATTAGCTAGGATTCTCGCTGGATGGCGTTAATTTTGCTCAGGATTCGGCAACAACATCAACGAAACAAATATTTTATATTATTACGAAGTATTTAATACAGAATTTTACTAAGATACTAATTCTAGTGAAATAATAAACGGTCGAAAACCCAAATAAACTTTTACTGACCATTTGATTAAGTTAAAACTTTACAACCATCATAAAACCTAGAGCTCAATAAATGATCTAAAGCTTAAGAAATTAAACTAAGAATTTACAAGACTTACTGAAATACAACATAGAATGTATTAAGTTTATAGATAAAACTATAAATTCTCATTTCCACTACATAACAAACGATTGTTACATTATGCAAAATAAATATTAATATTTAAATCAATTCACCCAAAATTAAATCCATAGTACAGATATGTAAAGAGTAATCCTTACTAATCCTTACTAATATTATAAATTTGAAAGTAACTCTGTCTGTCTATCTGTCTGTCTGTCTGTTACCTTTTCACGGCTAAACCACTCAACCGATTTAGATGAAATTTGATACAGATATAGTTTAAAACCTGGGGAAGGACATAGACTACTTTTTATTGATGTAGGTACCACGCGGGCGGAGCCGCGCGCAGAAGCTAGTATTATAAATGCGAAAATGAGTTTGTTTGTTGTTACGCTTTCACATCTTAACTACTCAACCGATCAACATGAAATTTTGCATACACGTTTTCAGGGGTACAGAATAGGACATAGGGTACCTTTCATCCAGAAAAAAGAACTGTTGCAAACCTAACCTAACCTAACCTATATTTACGCGAGCGAAGCCGCGGGTGAAAACTAGCTTTTATATAAGTTTCAAAAATTCTCACCTGAAAGATTCACCATATATATTAAAATTTAATTATTATAAAAAGCATGCAAACAAAAGCAATATAACTCAATTCAGAAGCACAAAAAGACAGAAGTAAACACAAAGAAATTGACTTAAGATATAATCCATCTAAAACTAATATTATAAATGCGAATGTGCGTTAGTTTGTTTCGCTTGAACGCCTAAACTACTCTATCGATTTACATGAAATTGAGCTTACGCATTGTCAAGGATACAGAAAAGAATATACGGTACCTGTCAATCAGAAAAAAATATAGCGGGCCGTCACGGGACACCTGGTAGATGTGAAACATCGAAATTATTTTGTACAAGTAATATGCATAAAAGAGCAGATTACGACAGGAACTAATATGGCATAATGTAAAAATAAAATATCACGATTTTTCCAGAAAATGATGATTGTTTATTTAATAAAAATTTATTTCCCATTAAATACAAAACACACACTACTACATATATATATATACTTGAACTCTTTGTGAGAAATAAAGGCCTAATGCTGATTTTAAGAAAGGGTTCACATCTGGTAAATATTATTTAAGTATAGTTTAATAACATACCTTACCTACTTTTAATCGCAAGACTAGGACTGCGATCACTACTAAGACCATTATACCAACAATCCAGCTGCTCCATCAATATTTTTTAATATTGTACTGCAAATAAGACCGTTGGTAAAAGGCTTATTATAAAAAGGCTCTTATGTTTTTTGGCCTTTGGTGAATAAGGGGCTTATGTATATACCCATCTTGAGGTTTTAAAGCTTCTCATTAATCGGTGGCCTTTGACTGACGTTGTAAGTTTGGATAGAGGTCAAACACTATCTAACGTCTTATATGCATCTCAAAGTTAATGGATGTTTCGAAGTTGTTGAACCAATGGGACATTTAGTTTTAAATTGAGCCATTGCTATAAAGACTGTTTTAGTAACACTAATTAGATCGAAAGACTTATGATTGCCATACATTTAAAACTTTCTAGATTATGTTACATCTATGCTATCAATTAACATTATATATATATTTTTTATACCACTAAGGTGGCAAACAAGTATACCACCTGATGGTAAGTGGTCACCGTAGTCTATGGACGCCTGCGACACCAGAGGCATCACTTGCGTGTTGCCGACCCTTTAGGAAAGGAAGTGGGAAGGAGAAGGAGTGGGATGGGGGAAAGGGGGTGATTGGGCCTCCGGCACTCTCACTCACCGAACGAAACACAATAGTAGGAATACTGGTATTTCACGTCGATATTCTGTGAGAGTGTAGTCATTCGCCGGTCGATCCGGCCCATTCATGCTGAAATCAGCGAGGCTCTACTACTCTTGAAAATGTAGTTAGGATAGTCATGGATGATTTATTTATTACATTTATTATTATTCTTTCGTCAGAGAACTAAACTACAATACGGCGCAATTATTCCTGCTATACAGATATCGACATTACATTGAAATAGTCTATTCATAGCACAAAATGGTAAAATAGACGTTCATTTAAGTATAACAAACAATACATGCAACTAAATTGTAGTCTATTTGGAAACTAAATTGCTATAATTATCTTTATATACAGAATGTGGCTTAAATAATGCATAACCCTGAAACTGTCGACTGGCCAGATTATCATTTATTATATTATATATTTATTATATTATATAAATTTTTTGTGTGTGTTCAAGTGGATTCGAGATTGGATTAGATTTGGATTTTTTTTTTCGTGTGTACAGGACAACATCTGTCGGGACAGCTAGTAACGTATAAATTTATTTATAACGTATTCATCAATATATTGTAACAGTTGTATGAGTAATTAGATGTGTTGTTGTAGTGCGGTCAAATAAAATAGTTTTTGATAGATATAGATATATATTTACTGGTACCAGTTATAAATATTATAAATACATATTGAGCTACGACATAACTCAGTGGTTGCAGGGAGACGACTGCCGCGCGGGGCTATTGCATACTTGCGCCTATATATAAAACAAAAGAATCGGCAGTGTCGCTACACAGTGGTTGTAGTATATAGCTTTAAATATTACTACAGACGGTTTCGAACGGCGACGACACCCCCAGAAAAACATGTACATGAAGTGCATAGTTTTCTTTTCTTTTTCTCCTTTATTTGGCAACATATTTTCTTGTTTAGTTGCTATTTACGAGCTTTCTATTATAGTTCATATTTTTTTAACCTGTAAATTCATTTATGTTCCATTAAATTGTCAATAATGATTATGATCGAATTTCGATCGATTGGCGGACACTACTTGTATTAAATTCTTACATAGCATCCGCTTTCTATAAAAATGTGTTGATATATAGCAAAACCACAAATCCTTTGTAACTGATGAGGCACAAAAACCCATAAACCAAGTATCTCCAAGACATTGACACCATACGATCTTAATGGAAACCTATAAGAGGCCATTTCATCCCGCAACACGGTGTATTTGATGGCCCGGAAAGAGAGAACAAAAGATGCCGGAACCATACATAGGGAACAACTCAATCTGCCTTAAGAACCATAAAACAGGTTTTACTACGAGGGTTTATATTATTATAAATCAGGGTGATATGTATCGTACCTCCACATAATGTCACAGATAGGTGTGGTCAAATTTATGGGTCGTTTCGCTCATGAATATAGAGGACCTTGAAAAGTAATTCGACATAAATCGTTTGAACATAGAAATGATGTCTACTGATGGCTAGTTAACATTTTCAAGTAGTGTAATAATCATTAACGAGTAACTGCGGTCTTTGATCGTTTTTAAGTAAGAAAAATCCTAAGTTCTTTTACAGTCCTTAGTTATTTTGATTGTTTAGCAGTGTGACGTAAAAAAAGAGTCGGAATTATATAATAATTATAGCTTGGCCTGCCTTTGGAATTGTTTGTGAATTTGTTTAAGTAGTTTGTGAATTTGTTTAGTTTATACAGTGAATGCGACGACGGATATTAACTTTTTTATTTATTAGTTATGTTATCACATAACTGACGAGTTGTCTTGGTGGTAATAAAGATCTTTAATCCTAAACCTAATATATCTAGAAGGTATTGTAAACTTACAAATACATATTTATATAAATAAACCATTAAACACATTGCATACATTATTTTCGTCAAGTGACGCAATATTGCTCCTTAAATGGCCTAAAAGGCCGACCTTGTGTTAGACAGAAGAAAGAAGCCAATGCTTATTTTTTATGCAGAGTGTTTTGTATGAATAACTATTCAATATATTAATGTAAGTCATTTACGTATTCCGGTAGGTGAGTTTAATTAAGAGCCTTATATTTATGTTTTTAAATAACCATACAATACAATAATTTTGTATGACTTTGACAAAAAAGGATGTGTTCAGTTCAATTATTTAGTTTTATCGTAAAAATGCATAATGTATAATATATTGTAAATGTCTCTAGGTAATAAAAATTGAGCTTCGTTTTATCGTATAAGTATAATTATATCCGACATATCTCAACAAATTCAATGCCCAACTAGCAGCCAACGAAGATGACCAACATACTTTATAGGCATAAAATAATACAATAGCCACAGTTTGCTTATTTTATATATAATTTTTGTCATATCAGCATTGGAATTGCTAGGGAAATTAATAAATATTTTAAAGTGACATTAAAATTAAGATAAGATGCTATAAAGAGGAAATCGTGTAATAATGTCATACATGACATTTTTCGGGCGGATAATTAAATATGGAATGGATCAGTTATTACAATGCAACTATTTATTAATCATAACAGGCACTAGTGACAATATAGTACAATGAAATTATCATATCCGAACGTATAGATGTTTTTAAATAAAAATAGAAAATAAATCATCATATAGAACTTTCTTTTATCTTTATTGATGACCTGAACTTCTTGTTGCACAACGTCCTTTTAAAAGCTTTTTACAAAAATCTTACCTGAAGTCAATACACCTATCAGACTGAAAAAAACGAAGGCACGAAAACGGAATCGAATTTCGAAAATTAAGTCAGCGTCCAAGGCGGCAATAAAAAAAAGACGACGATTTCAAAAATTTTCGATTGGTTATTAAATTCACAGGCAGAGTGAAGGCAATATCGGAAAGTCATTAATAACGTTACAGGGTGCGCCTAATTTCACCGTGACTCGGGCATATTTACCTAAATGGAGAATTTTTTTGTGGATTCCGCGATTCCAAAGAAAATATTTTCATTCGCAATTTACGTGTCGAATTCGAAGTTTCTTGTTGATTGTAAGAATGGTCATGTTTTAACCTATAATAATAAAAAATATATAGACTTGTTTAGAAACTGTAATACAGTTGAAAGACCGGTACTCCTATAGAGTATTGGTTAGCTGACTCCATATGCTTCTGTGTACCTCTCTCCTTAGAAGGTTTTTCTCGACATTATAACTTACTATAAATAATATTGTTTAGCGTTTACGCAAATAATAGATAGTAAGTATTATAGATTCAGTAGTAGTGTAATATTTCCAAAATTATGTAATAAACATCGCGATATAATCAGTATAAAGCAGTTTAATTTCAGTTACGATTAACTTTTTATTACACACTGTTGCTGCCAAATTGATACACTCATTAAAATACCGTCTATATGCCTGTTGACTCAGAAGTTAGCTTAGAATAAATAAAATAATATATTCGATTTTATCAGCAAATTTGTAGTATTTGTATAGGACACAGCTTTATAAATTCCTAGCTGCATGACGAGGCGTCACAGAAGCCAACGGTCTCATTAAGTATCACTTCTTTCAGGAAGTTGGAAGAAGGAATTTAAATCTCACAAAATCTAATTTAAATAGCTGTCGTATTTTTCATTAAAATGCAATTTACTAACAAAAAGCATTGGAAACAAGTAACATATACATAAAGTGTAAATATAATCAATACACTAACTAATATAATTATACCTTGGTATAAAGTATCACGATAGGTACACGGGTCGGGCAAAATATATTTAGGTATTTCTGCCTTGAAATTTTCAGTAGTAGCACGGAGGGAGTCTGTGCCCGGTACATGGGAATATGCTTACCTCCTATTACGTGCAACCTAAAGCATAGCTAGCACATTGTGTGTTTAATACACACCTGCCTACTCTACTACTACCTAGGAAAAATGCAAATTTTTCCAAAGGGGTAGGACATTTTTTAGGCTTTACGCCTGTAAAGCCTAGAAATATGTATGCACACTAAGCTCCCTCTCCCCTCTAATAAATTATTGTACGTCATAATTAATAATAATAATAATAATATATTCTACCACATACACACAACACCATCTAGCCCAAACTAAGCAGAGCTTGTACTATGGGTACTAGACAATGGATAAACATACATATATACTTTTTTTTTTGTAAATACATACATATTATACATAGAAACACCCAGACCAAGACAAACACCCATGTTCATGCACACAAAAAAAATTGTGACTTACTTATACCTAACTAAGGACCTTTTAAAGCGCAATACATTTGATTTAATAAAATAAACAGCGTACAGAAATAACAATTACATACGGCTTGCACGATAACAACAACCAAATACCAATCATCTGACTGTAGCCTGTAGCAAATAGCCCCGAGCCGTCAAAGCATCCTGCCTTTGTCTAAAAGGAAGATAACACCTTGTGTCATCCCGATTGTTCTCTTCGTCTGTCATTAAAAGCACTAAGGAACTTACTAGAATTTAACTGCAAGGCAAGCGTAGTTGTTTAGGTGAGCACCTAGCCATTACCACTGCGCTGAGTGGGTTCGAACCTTACACAATAGACGAAAACGACGTTCCGATTCTAGGTGTTTTTTTTGTTCGTGGTGTCCATGATTGTAGAGTAACAAGTGAAACAGATTTTATAAAACAAGTGAACATACATAACGTTCATAAGGTTATTAAATAGATATTCATAATTTTTTTCATGTTGTAGGAGGCAAACGAGCAGATGGTTCGCCTGATGGTAAGCGATTACCGCCGCCTATGGACACCAACAACACCAGAGGAGTCACAAGTACGTTGCCGGCCTTTTAAATTTGCAAGAAAGGGGGAGGATTGGCCCTGCGGTCCCCGCACTCACTCGACGAAATACAACGCACGCGCTATTTCACGCCGGTTTTCTGTGAGGTCGTTACTCCGGTCTAGCCTATGTCAATAATAGGATAGCTATCTATCCTATTATTGACTATTAAACATAATATGTAGGTACTATACTCACATATTGCCACCTATGTTTTACCAGCCTAAAAAATAGGGAGCGAGCCTATTGTCGTTTTACCTTGCACGTTAGAGTCCGTACTGCTACTCAGAATTTCTTGACAGAAAAATTCAATAGCACTTTGCCGGTTTAGTTACTAGCCTCGGTCATATCAGTCACGAAATATATTTTTTGTAACATAACGATGGGCAATGCTGCAATGCTGCAATTGACAAGCCGTAGATTAAGGTGGACGGCAATAAAACCCGAGTCCTCACTGCGAGCAGTCTCATAGACTACCGCTGCGCTTTGTAAGGCCAGTTAAGCAAATATATAAACAGTTTATTTATTTTCCCAATAATTTACAGTTAATTATAATAATAATAATAATATTCCATCACATACACACAACACCATCTAGCCCAAACTAAGCAGAGCTTGTACTATGGGTACTAGACAATGGATAAACATACATATATACGTTTTTTTTGTAAATACATACATATTATACATAGAAACACCCAGACCAAGACAAATATCCATGTTCATGCACACAAATGTTTGACTTGTGCGGGAATCGAACCCGCGACCTCAGGCCTGGCAGTAGGTTACACTAACTACTACGCCATCGAGGACGTCAATTATTTACACCTACTTATTTATAAAATTGTACAAATGATGCTTTTAAATCAAGGGTATTCCCCAAAGAACTGTTTGTTCTGCGCTTCACAGAATACTGTATGGAATACCTTCAGGTATTTATTCATACTCAATTTGGACATTTTACTTTAGTAATTTACAAGTAATCATTATTATTGATACAGAACGAAATGATCAACGGGCAAAAGCAATATAAATAGCAGTGTTATTTCATCCTTCCATTAACAAGAAAGAGGATTTACATATGAATGTGATATCTCTTATTATTATCCTTATTTAATATTACTTGTATAAGTATGCAAATGTGAGTTTGTTTGTTTGTTCATTACGCTTTTACGCCTTAACTAGGTACTAGGCCAATTATCACGAAATTTCGAATACACGTTGTTAGGAATGCAGAAAATGACATGGGGTCCCTTTAATCCAGAGAAAAATACTGTCCTCGAAGGATAGAAACTTATCGATAACATTTAGATTAATGCGAGCTAAGTAGCGGGCATATCTAGTAGTCTATAAAAGTAGTAACAATGTGTAATTATGCTTTATTGGCTCAGTGGTGTAATCGCAAACGTGTAATACTAACATGTCGACAGCTTAGTTAAAGGTAGTTAAGGATGAAAACTATAGCCGTATGTCAAAGCATATGTAAGGTTGCAAAGCTTGGTCATCAATCACGAGAGATATTTCTTGCGACATATAACGATAGGCAATGCTACCATGCAGCTGACTTGTTCGTGAGAAACAATCGACAAGACAAGGATAGGGACGCCGTCAGACCGCGTGCTACAAACTATTAGCTAGTAGATATTTACCTCTCAAACCCCGGTGATGCTATATAGCGTCGTCACGTTTGCACCCGTCAAACCCCGGTGACGCTATATGGGGTCGAAGCGTTGGGACGTGTTTTGTTTGCCGTTTTTTTATTATAAGGCCTGTATTTAAAATATTGTGTTGCGTATCAATGTTCTCAGAATGAACCGAGGTTTTCGAATGAATATTTATCAACTGAATAATATTTTTCTAAATATTTTTTTGTCATGTCACGTGACTTTGCGCCACACGTTCATTCGTCTATGTTATTTGTTCCGCTGTTATCTGTAGTTTTTATAGGGCAAGTATGTAAGTATAATACATTATTGGAAAGCTTATTCTTTCTATTTTTAGACACAATAAAAACAATAGTGACTATTGTTATTGTTGTATAACATACTGAAGCCCAAAATAACCTATTACCATTTCTCAGATTTCCCGCCTTTTTTGATATTTTATTTTTTTATTATTTTATTATATCGTATTTCAGGTTTTAATCTATAGCTAACGAAGAATGCAACTGCCTATAGTTTTTGGTTCACATTGCGAACAATTGAGATTTCAGCTCAGCTTGTAAAACTAGTATAGTTGAGCGAGTAAATACTTAATATATAATAATAATAATATAATATTCTATCACATACACACAAAACCATCTAGCCCAAACTAAACAGAGCTTGTACTATGGGTACTAGACAATGGATAAACATACATATATAATTTTTTTTTGTATATACTTACATATTATACATAGAAACACCCAGACCAAGACAAACATCCATGTTCATGCACACAAATGTTTGACTTGTGCGGGAATCGAACCCGCGACCTCAGGCGTGGCAGGCGGTTACACTAACCACTACGCCATCGAGGCCGACTACTCGCATAGTTTATAGTTCTACCTCAATCCTTTAGTCATTTTACTAGTTTGCTATCTTATCCAGTAGATGAGCTAGTATGACCATCATGCACTATATCTTTGCTTGCATCCCATCATATCCACATATTTAAAACTCACTGATCTGACTGTATTATGCTATAACTTTACTAGCAAACTATCCATGAGTTTATAGCTCGCGACCTGACTGCGCCCTAAAGGTATTAGGATACGACGCAAGTATTGATGCGAGATATTCGCGTGGACTACGTGCATGTTTTAATGAGTTTGTGTGTTACGCCTTAACTACAAGACCAATCGTCATTAAATTTTAGAAACAGGTACAGAAAAAACATCTAGGAGAAAGTAGTCTTCCCGAGGGATAGAAATATATTGACAAAGTCTACATTAACGCGAGCGAAACTGTAGTAGTACCGGATAATTTCTCAATCCAACTATTGTAGCTAGTACCAGATAATTTCCCAATCCAACTATTGAATGTCTTGAAAAGTAAAGAGAAATGTGCAAAACAGAGTTAATTATCAATCTTTGCTAGTCAAACAAGCTCTTCACTAAGAAAAATTACCTCCGCGTTAAATATTCAACTTAATATATGTCCTTAATTACAATTATCCACCTACCTGCCAAGTGTTTTAAGAAATCCATGTTACGAGTACATAAAGCAATGTACCCGCGTATCTTGATTAGACTTCATACATATTCTTAAAGGTTATTAAACCGGGGATTACTTTTCCGTACGAGAAAATGTAAAGGACCGAAACACGTCGAATCACATTTTCATTTATTCGCATTATACCGGGGAAAATTGCAAAATGGATGGGTCTCATTCACCGGGCTCACTGATGAAGAGCCACATAAAACCGGATCTGTCGGTATCTTCAATCATGATATTTTTATTAGTGAATATAGTATTATATTTATTGATAGAAAGTTAAAATTAATAACATATTTTTCGATTGTATGACCTACTAGGAATAGAAGTTCTATATTAGTTGTGTTAAGTTTCTATATGTGGCCAGCAAGCAGCAATCATGTAGTCTGTCAAGTCTTAGAGTATCAGATATGATTAAAAATCTATTGTGTCCGGCCAACGGTGTGCTGCCACAGTTTTAAAGGTTAATACGTGATTGCTGGCCTAATACAGAAATTACAATAAGAAAAATAACATAAATAATATATTTCTTCGAATATTCTCCAATAGCATGCTTATATGGGGTCATATTGCCTAGCTTACTAAAGGGATACGACAATAATACACCTTAAACTATCATTCCTTATCGTATATCGTATGTTTTTACAAACATACGATATACGATAAGGAAACATACGATATACGATACACAGCTAAGCTTTCTTAGACTATCATCATTCCTATCCAATAATCCTAACAATAGTCAATATCATACATAGCGTATAAGTTTTCAACATCAGTGAAATAAATCGCCAGATAACAATCAATTGCAAACAATAACTGAAACAATTCGAAGAGAAATAAATTCACACGCTCGAGATAAAAATATAACAAGCAAAGTTTGGAAAACGGATACTCTACAAATAGTGGTATCTGTCATACTGTGTGTAAAATATAAATGGACTCGTATTTCAAGCTACGTTAGAAAATAAAATATTTCTCTTGTGTTGCCTACAAATTGAAAAATGTATCGGAAATCCTGTCTGTGGTTTGGAAGTACTACTTGTCTTTAAGTGATCTTCAGGGTGACTGACTCTTTTATGAAAGATGCTGCAGATTTATCGCTAAAACTTTGAGTATTTGACTGGATAAAGTAGTTCCCCCGTCAAATGCTTTAGGTTTCAACAAGACATCAGACATCTACAGAAGATTTTGTTGAGTTCCTTCATGTAGTAGGGATTGACCAGAAAAGTTCTTGCTTAAAGCCGCTGTTTGAATTATCTATTTAAGACGTAAAGGATAAAAATGATGATGATGGTGATTAGCAGAGAACTCAATGATGTCGGTCTGTCACTTTGTAGTTATTTGCATAAACAATGTAAGAACTTTGTTTCTTGGACCGGAATCGAGGTATGTCTTTGACCCTGCAAACGGTCGAAACCACTATCTAATAGAAGAATATGTAAAACAATGCTCAAATTTCTTATCAGAAAAAATTTCAAGATTCTAGCTCCCCAAAATTTCTGTATTCTATTACTTGTACTTAAAGAAGTATAATACTTTGTAAGGGACAGGCAATACAGATATATCTCAAACATGGTGATTCTAAAGTATTTTCCACAGTAAAACATTTTGTCCTTAAAAAGATAACGTGGTTGAAATATTTGTGATTACACTTTCATCTGATCACACTACTCCGTTGCTTGCATTCGTCATAAGTCATAAGACCAGTAAACCTATAAGTCAAGTCAACTACTACCATAAACAAACATTTGAAAGAGTATCGATTAAAATGAGGTAAATCATCATCAAACAACTATTTATCAAAATACTATTCCGTAAAATCCTTTATTTTTGTCACGTGGAAGTTTTCACTGCATATCATCCGTCACTACGCGCTATTTGTATTTGTCGTTCAGATAGCGTAGGTACTACCAGCCGCGATAGCTAGAGCACAATCACAAGATTTACACGGAACAAAAATTAAGCGACCCATAAATAGTCATACACTGTTCGAATGTTCTTTGTATCCGTTGTTACGATGTTTGTAAAAATTTTTAACATAGGGATTTTACAATAGCAGGTTATTATAAAAAGAAACACTATATGAAAAATAATTTAATTAAAAGATAAAGTTTTATTCCATAAAATAAAGCGCTTGGTTCGTTTATGCCGTGTTTATGCATGCGGTCATACAGTGAGTTGAACGCATCGGAATTGCCGCGTACTATTTCATTTCATACTAGCTTTTGCCCGCGGTTTCGCTCACGTAAATGTGTGTTAGTAACAGTACTCTTTTTAAATAAAATATAGCCTGTTACTCGGTGATAATATAGCTATGTAATAGCAAAAGAATTTTTAAAATTGGTTTATTAGTTTTTGAGTTAAATCACAACAAACAAATTAACAAATTATAATATAATAATATAATATTCTATCATATACACACACCACCATCTAGCCCAAACTAAGCAGAGCTTATACTACGGGTACTAGACAATGGATAAACATACATATATACTTTTTTCTTTGTAAATACATACATATTATACATAGAAACACCCAGACCAAGACAAACATCCATGTTCATGCACACAAATGTTTGACTTGTGCGGGAATCGAACCCGCGACCTCAGGCGCGGCAGTCGGTTACACTAACCACTACGCCACCGAGGCCGACTAAATCCTGCCGCTTTATATTATTATAATTATATAGTAGTATAGATATAAATAAAGCAATTGCTACGCTTTGCTTTTTACGTTGTACGCGACGTGAGACGCGTGTCATGTTAAATGACGCAGACGTAGCTTACGAGGAGCATTTTTCTTTTTTTATAAAAGTCACCTCCTGTAATAAGAATATATCTTGTGCCTGAGTACTTAGACATTCAAACGAACACAAAGAATATTCAGACTCGGATCAACCATTTGTGGATCACACAATTTTTTGGCGATATCTAGGCGACTACATCATATCCGTGCAGTCCAAAAGAGAAAAAGTAAAAAGCTTGCCGCATGTATCTTACACACCGTTCGACGAATAAGTGAACTAAGCGCTTTCAATCACCAATAAGCATAATGATTATTATTTATTTATTTATTCAAATATGGTTGCACTCCGGGAGTGCCGGCAGAAGTGAAAACTTGAATATTAACGTTGTGCATTTTTGATATTTTGGAATGGTTAGGGAATAATTTTGCACGAATTGCTTTATCAATATAAAAGTACTATCATTTATGTGGTAAAATACAATATTCATTTATTGCGCTATCGTACACAAACATGACAATTCTCCCTCCGCCTTACGAATTTTCGATCAGGTCACGTGTCCTGACGCGAGTTTAACATTTTTTACCCATCACAAAAAAGTGCACAACGCCGCTAAAGAAGTTTTCACTTCAAAAAGTTATACTCACATATTTAAGTAATTCTTATTCTAAGTTATTATCTAAATTAGTTATTATTGTTGCAAACGATATGCAAGCCCCAACAACGTGTAATAGTCCACTCCAGTCTGTCCGCTATCATAGCCTGTTTGTGTTGTCACGTACCAGGCGCACCAAAAGACGCGCATCGCCTTCGCTTTCCTATTGCATAAAAACAATTGACACGCGCCTCCGCAAACATTGATGACGCACTACAGTGTCGCGGCAATCTCATTAGTGGACTGAAGGCATTACAACAATTTTAGTCAAAATCAATACAGACATTTTTCATGATCGCTCAGATTTCACTTACTGATCCAATCGGAACCAAAATAAAATCACAAAAAATACTAAAATATCAATTTCGTTCAATTCCATTAACTCAATCATATCACTGCGACATTTTCTCTTCGAAAACACAAATTAAATTAGTTCCGAATTACCATTCAAGTAACACGACCATTCGATATATGTACTCCAACTGTATTAAATTAATGCCATTATCCACGAGTTCCGTGTTAAGAAGTCATGAACAAGATTAGCTTTGGACCTCACGGAGTGATTAAAAGGGTCTCCTGTGTTACAACGTCTTGATTAGATTGTTATACTGTTTATTTATGATAAATAGTATGACTTGTAATATCTATATATATGTATTTAATAATCAGTGTCAAGAGTATAGGGATTTCATCATTTTTTTATCTACAGATTTCATCTACACACAGGCAAAGTGCCGAGTGATAGAATATGTCCACTGTCCATTTTATTTAAGTTAAAGGACGTGTGACTCCTCATGTGTGGATGTGAAACATCTTCCAGCACTTCGGTACCTGCTTGCTTTGTTGGCAGTTTGGCATAAGCTTGCACATATAATTGTGGACGGTTATAAGGTCCCAGAATCGATTCTCGGATCGTAAATATGCCGTCGTGTATGTATATGTATTATATCATATTTACTCTCGTCTCTCAAAATGCTTCTGCTCTTGTAACCTTACGTGTCTTCTACACTGTATTAAGCCGACTGAAACAAATGTTTTCTCGACTTCGTACCCTTGTACAAAACATCTGTTTCAGTAGGCTTAAAGGGCTTAAAATAATATACAGGAATAATTGTCAAATATTGAGTTCAACATCAAATTTAATGTTTTGCACCTAATATAATACCTTAATGCACAAAGCATGTAAATTTACGGTGTGTGGTTTTATTGTTTTTGTTTCAAATCAAAGTTTTCTGCTTTTATGTAAAGAAATTCTTAGTAATAACATTAGTTTAGTATATACCCTGTAGATAGCAAAAGACTCGCCCACCTTTACGTGAAATTTAAAAATCTGCCTGGTTCAAAAACTGGTTATAATAGATCTCTGCCTACCCTTTTAAACCAGGCAAACGTAAGTATGTATGTGTATTTTAATTACGAGTGGCGGCAAAAAGTGTAGAGAAGGAAGAGTCCTAAATAAATTAAGTATTTTTTACTGTATAACATCTGTCCAGAATTTATTGTTTCAGTTAATGAATCGCAAAGTGGTCAGATGCGAACCGATAATTACTAAATACAACTCAGTTTACATTTTATAAGACATTTAATTTTGCAATTTGTTGAGTGTACGAATATATTAAACATTTCTTCACAGGACTTGGTTTTACCCGCAGCTTCGCTGTCATGATTACATGAAAATATAATTTGATATATATTTTTAAAAATACCATCTAAGCTCTAGAAATAAATTTTGCGTCGTCAGTATCTTCAAAACATTGAAACAAGAGACACAAAGAATACCTACTCAGAACAACCATTTATGAATAACACAACTTTATATTCAGTGTGGGGATCGAATCCACAACACTTGGCAGCGGCAATGACCACTACACTACCACTACACTATCAGTGCAATCAATACGATTAATCCTGAGAAAATCTACAGGAATTGTGCATTATTTTTCGGGATGAGAAATAGTCTATTTCGCTCCCATCTAGCAGGTCAGGTCGATCTGTTGCTGCGTATAGAACAAACTAACACGCTCTCGTATTTATAATATACGTAAAGATTACATTACTCAATTTCAAGTATGTGAATTCTTCAATAGCCGGGCAGAGGTATACACCTAGCTACATATGTTTATAATTTATATCCTTACTAATATTATAAATGTGAAAATGAGTTTGTTTGTTTGTTTGTTACGCTTTCACGCTTTAACTACTTAACCGATCAACATGAAATTTTGCATACACGTTGTCAGGGGTACAGAATAGGACATAGGGTACCTTTCATCCAAAAAAAATAACTGTTGCAAACCTAACCTAACCTACATTTACGCGAGCGAAGCCGCGGGTGAAAACTAGTAATATATAAAACTCTTCCGTTACTAAGTGACTGACAGACAACGCACAGCCGAAACTACTGAACGCAAGAATCTGAAATTTGGCATGTACGTTCCTTGGGTACTGTAAGGGTGCACTAAGAAGGGATTTCCCGAAATTCCCACGGGATTGGGAAGAAATGGATAAATAAAAAAACATGTGCGGGCGTAGCTGCGGGCATCCTCTAGTATAATATTCAATCACATACATAAAACACCATCGAGCCCAAACTAAGCAGAGCTTGTACTATGGGTACTAGACAATGGATAAACATACATATGTATAAACTTCTTTTTTTTTGTAAATATGTACATTATATTATACATAGAAACACCCAGACCAAGACAAACATCCATGTTCATGCACACAAATGTTTGACTTGTGCGGAAATCAAACTCGCGAGCTCAGGCGTGGCAGTCGATTACACAAACCACTACGCCATCGAGGTTGCCTTTTAAGGCTATGTAAGGAACTGTTATTGACTACCTAGGTGACAGGCTAAGCCCCGCGCTGCTTATAAAATGCATATACAATAATACCTTGAGAAATGAGAATTAATCCCAAATCTTAAACTCATCCGTAAACATAAGTACAAATGTATAGTTTGATACCAACAAGGCGGTCTAAAATTTTCAACTTCCTCTTAAAGGTTCCGTACTCACAAGGTGCCTACGAGACCCTAACCTCCCGTTGTCTGTCCGACCTTCAAATGGTTTAATCTTTTGAGCCGTAGTATCAGGTAAAATTTTCACAGTATACATGTGTTATTGTACAAGTATACATTAAGTAATTAAAGAAAGCAGGGTCCAACAGTCTAGTGGGAGACCGTTGGACCCTGCCACGCAGAGGTCTCGAGTTCGATCCTAATTCGTGCATCTCTAACTTTCCGAAGTTATTTGTAATAGTAATATTGTTAATTATCGCTCGCTTTAATGATGAGGCAAAACATCGGGAGGAAACCATGTCTTAAAGCTCTCCATAATGTTCTCGAAGATATATGAACTTTGCTAATCCGCTCTGGGCCAGCGTGATAGACTATGGCCTAACTTTTCTCACACTGAGAAGAGGCCCGTGCCCAATAGTGGACAGTTTAATACAGGTCTGATATTATATTATATATTATTTTAATTTAAAAAACACACAAGAAACACGAATACTAAAGATTTTTTTTATAGTCCATACAAAATAAATTAAATTAAATTGTCTGTTTGTAATATCAAAATAACAGTTTTTTACTAAATGCATATGAAAATATATGAGACACTACAAAAAGCAATTTTTAAATTTTTTCATTTCAATACGGAGCCCAATTTTTCTTTAAATAGGTATATGTACCCTACTTATATTTTAGAAAAAAATGGGGTCCGCGATGAAGCATATTCATGCGGACGAAGTCGCGGTTAACGATTAGTCCATTTTGTAGCAATAAAATAGCAGTTAGAAAAGCCGACTTCTTTGAGTGCATACAACTGGACTTGTCTGGCCCAGTTCCGTTATAGACTAATTGATTTTCTTTGACGTCAACTCTGCGACTTTTAGAACATAATCTCATCTACCGCTTTTGAGATTGGACCGCCTTCTTGATTCAGTGGCATAAATGTGCACGTTTGTATTTATTTGTTGATCGTGAAGTCTTGGTTCAAATAAGGACTACAACACAAAATTTTTACCTGCGTAATTATTATACACATAATGGTTTAATTAACCAACTGATTTTATGGCTGGAATAGTGATTTAAGAGATAACCTCGGGCAATCCACGCGCAGGAACTAGGGACCGGATATTTGGAAATATCCTTCAAACATTAAATATAGGTATCAAGTATTTGATACTGATGTACAAGACTAAAAACTTTATCATCTTTCATATGTTTTGTCAATTCTTGCACTTGAAATAAATTCTGTATCGCGGTGGACTATACACACGTTTGAATAACGAATATAAAAAAATCACTTAAATGAAATCTGTTTTCATCCTCATGGACAAAGGCCAGGTTAAGAGCACCTTAAACCAGCGAGCGTGTATGAGGAATGTGATGAAAGCGAATGAAGTCAGAGAAGTGTGTCAGGATCGTAGCAAATAGAAATCCGTAGTATCTGCCTACTCCTCTGGGAAACAGGCGTGAATCTATGTATGTATCTATTTCATCCTGTGTGAGGCACAAACACACAACACTCTGCATCGTAAGCATATCATAGTTCTGCAATGTATTGTGGGCATTGACCACTTCAATCACAATACTTAACAAAAAAAGCTAAGTATTTATAAAGTCAGTTACAATCTGCAAAAGATCGATTGCTATCCATCCATCTTTTATCCTTACTTCTTACGTTCAGGTAATTCAATTTATTGTAAGTGCTCGATACGTTATACGTACTTTGTGTTATTCATTTCCGAAAAATAAACTTTGTACGGGGAAAATATCAGCGTTATTTGAATCATGACGTATGTTCAAATCGCTCGTATAACTTATACAAATGGATTATTCTATCTTCATATTTATGTTTATAACAGTTTAGGGATATCTTTCCAGGAATAATTCTTGTTTCGCGGAGGACTTTACTAACATTCAAAAAACGGACACAAAGTACAGCCAGACGTGGAACAACTATTTTATCACACAAATTGTTGTCCAGTATCGAAGTCATAATACTCGGCGCAGTGAATGAATAAAACCTTTGCTGCTTTGATACAATAAATTAATACTTATTATAATATAATATATATACACATTATTATAATTAAATTTTTATATTCATGACTATTATTTTCGTTTATAATAAACGAAAATAATAGTCATGAATATAAACGGTTCATTGAAATGATATTATTTATCATTTCAATGAACCGCATGATAAAGTAACATAAATTAAGAACAACATGACCGTGAATTTTCCGAAGCCTTAGTAAATGTAGGTTGACTTACGTCTAGTGGTAGTGGTAAACGCCTAAGATAATAATTATATTCATATTTATATTTAATCTACATACATACATTTTAACGTAATCTAAATAATTAATAATTTGTTTCATCATTTATTTTTGTCTCCAAAGTAATAAGCGGCATAATTATTTTTTACTAATCATAATACAAATATCAGGCAAATATTTACAGGAAAATGGAACTACATAAATCAAATATAACAAAGACTCACTAAAAAGAATAATGAAACAACTTTTTGCTCCATAACAAAATAAACATGGACTAATAAAAACTTGTCGAAAACTCATTAAATACTTACTTTATCAGATAATTTTGGACAACATCAACACAACACGATCTAATTAACACATAGATAAACTTATTTAATTTTTAATTATATATAATAATTTCCTAGAAGAATTGACTAACACTGTTCGGTAGCGCGATCTACGTTGCTACGCGCGCCTACGATCTACGGCGTAGACGTCCGCTCCCGTTAGTATTAACGCTACACTGACTGCAGTCTCGCTACGAGTACGTATAAGGCTATATTACCAAGTAAAGTGGTGATGTTGGGCGTAAATTTTACATTTTGTTACTAACGTGGGCACATTTTTTCAAGAATATGCGAATGTGGGGAATAGAATATATTTTGACATTAAATTATTCCTACCGGGGTCAAAGGCTTTTATTTTTGACTATAAAAATATGAAGTTTATTGTTCACATATCCGCGCAAGGCTGCGAGTTAGTAAGAAAGTTTACGAGTACATTCTGTAGGCTTTGTGAGCAAGTCGTGAGAATTTCTCGTTGTTCTCACGGCTTAAGCTTAGACTAAGACCTAGGTATTATATGAGCTCTCTAATCGTATTTTAGAGTGCTTGAGCTCGGTATTGTATAAGTAGAAACTTTCTTTGTGTGTTTAGGTTGTTTTTTCGCTTAGCAGAATTTTTTTTAAATTGCATGTAGAATAAAGCCCTAGTGAATAAAAATAATTATAACAACTATACCTTTCTTTTAAAACAAGTAATTACAATGTTAAGAAATTATGTATGTTATGCCGTACTAAATATAAACAAAAATGAGTACACTGAATATTACAGGCATACTTACCTTTTGGAAATAAAAACGTCCATGAAAACGGAAAGATAAAAAAAATATAATTTCGCTGCTGCTATGCATGAGGTCTCGGGTTCGAATTCTGGGTCGGACCAACAAAAAGTTATCGGGTTCTTCTGATAAGAAATTTTCAGCAGCCACAATAAAGAGTGCACTTGTGTTTGTGCACACACTTGTATTCTGTAATATCTCTTACGTAGATGGCCAGTCACCGTTAAGATGGGTGCCGTGGCCGATATGCGGTCTGGAGGATCTTACTTAGTATACGTAGTCATAGTACCACTGTATGTATATCCACGACGGAATAAGTAGAGGTGCACGCCGTACTATGTTTTAGTTCCCACAAAATAGGAAGCAAGTAACTCTAAAACCTTCCCCACGCAAACAATAGCGTATGCTTAAACCACGTGGAAAAAGAAAGTAAGAAATAAAATTCCTTTTAAAAATGGGTTTAATTTTATTTTTATTTTTGTGTTATTATATTTTAGGTATAACTTGGTTTTAAATAATTGTGTAAATTGATAATATTCATTAAATAAATAACTGATTATATTTATGCGTTTTGCGTTAGAATAATCTGGCGTTTATACAAGTAAAAATATGTATGCTGAATAAAAAAAAACATAGAATTAGGGAATAAGATTTCATTTTATCCCAAATAAAAGTCTAAATTAAGTTATTAGCAATTTGGTGCTAAAACCAGAATGCAGAATGTTTTAGGGATACTGACTGCAGATATCAAACCCTTTGCCTGTGTCAAGAATCCATTTGAGGAACTCATTTTCAGCCGTAAATATTGACGCATAATCAATGCTATTCTTATTTTTAAGGCTATTCCTATTTTTCTAGAGCGCTGATCTTAACCCTTTCCTCTTTCAAACTACTCTAGGCTAAAACAAAATGTGCTCTAAATATATAATTAAATTTTCAGTCAGTTATTATTATATTATTTGTTTATTAATTCGGTATGTAAGTAAATAAATAAAATAGCAAACTCTGTTCTATTTTCGGGAATCGTAACACTCAATAGAGGAAAATTGGTTGCTTAATTATCTCTGGTGGAAGCGATTTGTCATTACTTATATATGTTTATGCTTTTATTGGTAATCTGTATTTTATACTCAAACAAGACTTGATTTAGTAGTGGTTATCGCCTGAAATTTAGCTTTTAATATGTTAAATGTTAAGTACACTATTATGCAATGCAAACTGTACGTCTCTATTGTAAGCACCATACAGAAATCATAAATCAGCATGATATGTTTTTGGCTAATAATCAAGAATAACTACTACCTAAAAACAAACTAAATATATAAATATAGGTATGTTAGCTTCATAGCAACTGGAAATCCACAATCACTGCCTGTCTGAAAAACAGTCGACAGTATACCTACACAAGGAGTGTATTACGCCAGAAAAAATAAAGAAATATATTTTCTCCTCTATAAACGATCTTATTATCAGTGGTCTTCATACGTTCATTTAACCAGTGATCTTATCTATCCTGGCCAGCCAGATTGGCCCTTATAAGACCAATATGTCCGAGTCATTTGTCGATAGCATATTTGACCGTAAGATTTGATATTTGCTTATTCATATTTGTCTGAAAGGATAATTTGGCTTTTGCTGGGGCTCATCACTCATTTATTTAGACCGCAATGCTTGAATTATCTGCATAAATGGCTGTTTGTTTGCAATGGAATGGATGGATAAAACAAACGATGTTTTGAATAGTTATACATAATTTACTCGTTTATAATTATACTTGTAGTATAGTCGTCGTACAGTTTCAGACCATGGATAGCATAATGTTATAAGGGGTCGCCCCACAAATATGACTGCGCCGAGTGTTATGGGTTTGAATTGGGCTTCAAAACTTTTGCCTATAATTTCTGTGATCCACAAATTGTTCCGTTGTTCCGAGTTTCAGTGTTCTTTGTGTATGTTGTTTAATTGTATCTAAAGTCCCCTGCGGTACAGTAATTGTTCCTAACCCGAAAGTCGTCTTACAAAAAGAATAAAGTGGTTTTTGATTCGATAGCGCTGTTTTCGTGGCTAGGTATGAACATATTTTTTTGCATGTTTCATACCCAATACGACTTTTTATTTCATTGTTCTGGTTGGTAACTAGTAACCAGACCAACCAACCTGACAATGACAAAGGAATACTAAAGGACTGTAAGCAGTGCAGAGATTTTCTTCTTTGTTTCGTTTTGACAATGTCCGATTGATTAGTCTTTTTGGTACTGCTAATATTTGGTGTTATAATATTTTAGTAGAGGTACTTGAGCACTTTGGCATTTTCCGCTTCTAATTATGGCAAAGTCGAATATTCCTTCAACACGCTCAAAGTTTATTATTTTAGTATGCTCTTCTTTAAATTGAATGATAAATTAATTTATGTATTTTTATAACTTTTGAACGTCGTGTAGTATATTATATACACACATAAAAGGCTATAGTCTGAATATTGAATGTTGTATATTGCACGAAAATTAGCTGTAAAAGGAATGTTGGTTTTGATGGTACCTACGCTTAAATATGACCAACAGTCTGATGCACATATAAATATTTATCCCAACAGTCCATTTTCATGTAGTTAAAATAATACACACACATGTATACGTATACACGAACGTATTTACGGGCGGCAAAATGAAACCACTGCCGTTCATCGCAAATCCCAGATATTAGCTATTTATCTCACGTTCGATCGAACTCTTGCAGTAAAAAGCGTACGTGTGAACGAATCTAATAATTGCATTTAGTATACATTAAGCTTACTTCGATTGAGAATTAAATAGAAAAAGTCAATTGATGTTGTAGTAAAGTTTAGATAAAGACGGAGTATTTGATTCTTTTAGCGAATGAACATTTCTTTAGGAAGTGAAATTATACACTTGGGTTATAAATAAAGTAGGATATTTATAACAAAAAATAGTAACTAGCTGTTAAAACGGTCAACCCAATAAATACAGTCTTTTACTGTCACACCACTAAAAAAAATCAACGGGTTGCACTCCGGGAGTGCCGGCAGAAGTGAAAACTTGAATATTAACGTTGTGCATTTTTGATATTTTGGAATGGTTAGGGAATAATTTTGCACGAATTGCTTTAATTATCAGTATAAAAGTACTATCATTTATGTGGTAAAATACAATATTCATTTATTGCGCTATCGTACACAAACATAACAATTCTCCCTCCGTCTTACGAATTTTCGATCGGGTCACGTGTCCTGACGCGAGTTTAACATTTTTTACCCATCACACGCCGCTAAAGAAGTTTCACTTCAAAAAAATGAAACTGACTACAGTCTTGTTTAGGTACCTAGTCGGCTACTCTAAAGGCTCAGTCTAGTATTTTTAAATAGTTTCGTTTTTCGTTTCGTTTTTAAAAAAGACAACTACTTGTTTCTGATGAACTTTGAGATACAAAATATAAAAAACATATTACAACAAGCTACATATTACAGAATGTTGCATTTCTACATGCAACAATCTGAAAAATCTTTGAGTCAATACATCCCCTACTTTTGAGTTTTGTGAAAACTGATTTTGTGTATACAACTAGCCCCCCGTGTTTCATGTTTATGATTACTGCTCCGCTTCCGTGGGTTGTAGCGTGATGTTACATAATATAGTTAAATATATAGAGTTGTTATAAGAACTATATATAGTTTATGTTAGTTCTAGTTGATCAAGCTTTATAATGGTTGACAGGATTATTAAAACCAGTTCAGTAGTTTCAGAGTTTATCGATCACAAAAAAACAAATCTTTCCTCTTTATAATTTAACAATAGAAGAAACGACAACGCACGGAAGTCAGATGCACCGACAACATCACTACTACAGTAACCATTCAAACCCAAAACAAAATTGCTTATCACATGCGCAGGTGATAAAATAAATATTTATAGTAAATAAAAATGTTGGTATCTCGAAAGATCCCAGCGGAGAGGAAGGAAATCAATTGATAAAGTTGGAATACATAGTATTCCCCGGCAAGCGATACGTTTTCATTTGCTTGTCGCATCTAGATTCTGTGATTGGACCAAACTGGGGCATATGTTCAAGGCTAAAATAAAACTGGGGCGATGGTAGAAAGTATTCCATTGAGAATTGAATTGCGTTGAATTTATAAATGTCAATCATGTTGCAGTAATGATTGCAATATGAGGTTGGTAAACTCTATTTAAATCCTTACTACGCGAATGTGATTTTGTTTGTTTGTTACGCTTTCACGCTTTTACTACTTGACCGATCATTATGAAATTTCACATACATTTTTTCGGGGAACAGAAAAAGACCTAGTGTACCTTTCAACCAGAATAAAGTACTGTAATTAATCTAACTTTGCCTAACCTAAACAGTTACGGGAGCAAAGTCACGGGCAAAATCTAGTAAAATTTTGAATGAGATTATGAGTTTGTTTATTTGTTACTTTGACATTTTTGATGACTAAAATTTTGCCTACGCGTTTTTAGGGAAACACAAAATGATTTACGGAATCCAGAAAAAAGTACTGTTCTCGAGGGATAGAAATTTACTGATAAAACCTACATTCAAACAGGCGAAGCCGTGAGCAAAATATATTAAAATAACATCTTAAATAAAATCTTAAATTATATATCATAATACATATAATATCAGCCCTGTATTAAACTGTCCCATTGCTGGGTACGGGCCTCTTCTAAGTGTGAGAAGGGTTAGGCCATAGTCCACCACGCTGGCCTAGTGTGGATTGGCAGACTTCACATATCTTCGAGAACATTATGGAGAACTCTCAGACATGCAGGTTTCCTCACGATGTTTTCCTTCACCGTTAAAGCGAGCGATAATTAACTATTTAATACGCACATAACTTCGAAAAGTCAGAGATGCGCGTGTGTGTCCCATCAGTGCCAAAATTTGGAAATCGCTCAGCATACGTTGCGATTTAACAATCGCAACTGGTATTCTGCAAAATCCACATGCGCTGGATATGGTTTAGGTCCCTTGTAACTGGCAGAGAGTTTATTTAATTAGCCTCGTTCCACTGCTACTGAAAATTTCTCGAGAAAATAAACTAACTTAGGTATCAGACCCGAAATCGAAATCCTTATGTGCAACAGTCGCATTCAGTACCACTGCTTTTTATAATAATAATAATATCTAATATTCTATCACATACACACAAAACCATCTAGCCCAAACTAAGCAGAACTTGTACACACGGCTACACATCAAGTTAAGCACCCTATATACGCATAACTACGCTACATACAAAATAGAAAATTGTCGGAAAAGGACAGTGCATAGTGTTGTAGAACTTGTAGACCCATCATGGTGCACTAGCGCGTGCGGTGACGCCCACCGCGGCCCGTTCAGCGTGAATGAGACAAAATAACAAAAATTATGTGGTGTCGTGGGACACCAGGTAGGAACGAAGTTCCTTCGGCTAATGTAGAATCGACACAAATTGCAAAAAAAACTCATTTAACGGTTTTATTCCACGCACTTTTTTCCACGGATTTTTTCTTACGGTTTTACTATCACATTTTTTTCAGTTCGGTCGCGCAGCAAAATCCCTATCCACTCCAAGCCTGCCGTAAGGAACTTCGTTCCAAAAATATAACGTACTCTCTCGCACAATTATTATTCGCAGCGTTCAACTTCTAATAGTCCAAACAGTCTAGGTTGATGTGTCGCTGTGTGTACTATGGGTACTAGACAATGGATAAACATACATATATATATTTTTTTGCAATAACATACATATTATACATAGAAACACCCAGACCAAGACAACCATCCATGTCCATGCACACAAATGTTTGACTTATGCGGGAATCGAACCCGCGACCAGTCGGCAGTCGGTTACACTAACCACTACGTCATCGAGGTTTTAATCATCTTGTCCTCACTGTATTTGATTGCTTCAAAAATTGTTTGCACTAAGAATAGAGTCACACATCACATGTACATGATAGAGAACTATGGTGTATATTTTATTATGAGTGAGCGTGATAATTACTACATATTATAAAATAAAGTCCCCCGCCGCGTCTGTCTGTCTATCTAGCTGTTTGCGATAAACTCAAAAACTATTGAACGGATTTTCATGTTTTCATCAATAGACAGAGGGATTCATGAGGAAGGTTTAGGTGTAAAATTTGTTAAGGTTTTGTACTACCCGTGCCAAGCCGGGGCGGGTTGCTAGTAGTATAATAATTTTGAATTCATGGGTGACGTAGTCGTTTAAGTGGTCGCCTCGCCACTGCTTGTATAGCGAGTGTGGTGGCTT
The DNA here is from genome assembly GCA_963564715.1 of Catocala sponsa. NCBI lineage: Eukaryota > Metazoa > Arthropoda > Insecta > Lepidoptera > Erebidae > Catocala > Catocala sponsa. Next base: position 9,399,427 of record OY751337.1, read on the forward strand.
CGAATGTACAAACATTGTGTGATCCACAAATGTTTGTTCCGAGTGTGATTTTTCTTTGTGTACATAGTTTAAATACTTTAAATGTTTGTAAAGTCTCCCGCGACACAGGAATTATTGCTAGAGCGGGTGATGTCTTTATATAAATAAAATTTTAAAATTCGTACGTTATCTGAGCATTATATGTCTGATGACAACTTAACTATCCATATATATATACATAGTGAACATAGTAGAGTACTAGATTTAAATCTTAGTTTGAGAATATTCGAATGCGCGTCTATTGTTTAAACGCGAATGTATGGGAAACCATCACATTATAGTAAAGAGATTGCATTTATATATTTACTCATCTCCCCTTCAAAGGCTTTTAATCTAAAAATAAGATTTAGAAGTTATGTTCGTGTCACGAAGACCTTTACGAACATTTAAACGATAAACTCATTCAACCTCGGAATAACTACGTCATGTGATGCCTCTATTTTTCTCTCGTACGGACATTGAACTGCGCAATATATGCTGATGTTTATGTATTTTCCCAGATTACTGATGTTATTTTTAAACGAAATATTAATATAATAATAATATAATATTCTATCACATACACACAATACCATCTAGCCCAAACTAAGCAGAGCTTGTACTATGGGTACTGGACAATGGATAAACATACATATGTACTGTTTTTGTAAATTCATACATATTATACATAGAAATATTTCGCAGTAATTAATGCAACTGCTACGCAAATTATGTAATGTTATACATTATATTATGTAGTGGTTGTGGTTTAAAAAGATAACTCCCACATTAGACATTATTAGTATGACTACTACATTTTAAACCTAGGTTATTGTGTATTAATATTGCATCGATTTTGTCCACTATTTATTTAGAGAGAAAGTTTCTGTTTTCTCTGTGACGATGATCATTGTAATCACAGCAAAACAAGTTTATTCAAAGCAAATAACAAACTTAGCTATGAGATGTGTAAAAAAATCAGCCCTAAATTTATATATTAAAGACTTAATATAAGAAACAAGTATGTATAAATTACCTGTAATATTATTATCTTCAAACGATCTTCTAATATTCTACTCACGAACTTTTAACTATCTAATATGTGATAGATAAAAACTCAGAGGTCAGTAACAGACAGACGAATTATCAAGATTAATAGCTTTCAGTCAATACGAAAGCTCTTAGAAATAAAACGTTTGCCAATACTTCAATAGTAGTTTTTGTCTAGTCCACACAAACTTGTAATTTGGATTGACAGAAAGTCACAGGAGGGACTATCTTAAATAGTAGACAGTACAGATCAGGTTAAAGAATATCATAAGTAATTTTGAGATTTCGCATACTAAGCAAGTTAATGGACAAAGTTAAACTTGAAAATAAGGATTTTAGGGAAGCAGGAATCTTCCTATATACCTCGAAAAACGAGGACTTCTTAGGTTTGTTAAAGTAGACGATATCTTCTCTTATTTAATGTGTTATGAAAAGCAACTATGGCCAAAGCCACTGACAGTTTAACCACTTTCATTTGTTTATATGACTACATAAAGTTCACAATACATTTGCGGGACTCGGTATACGTTTTTTTAATAAATTACCTATTAATATAATTAATTTACCATTGTTTAAATTTAAAAACGCCGTTAAAAAACAACTTATTCGGAAGGGTTATTATTCAGTCAACGACTACTTAAATGACAAAAACTCATGGAGCTAGTTGCTTGTTGCATACAGGATTCAAAGATCTGTATTACTTATAAGTCAATTTAAGCCTTTGCATAGTCACAAAGTGTATGTGTATGCGCCATCATGCCATCCTACTGTCTATTTTAGATTTATATTAAATAATATACCTTAGCTCAAATTATTTCCTCCCTATAATATTATTAAGTTATTATTGTTATTATCTTTAGTTTTTATAGTCAGTAGTATATGGCATAATAGCTGTAACACCTTGTTAATCTGAGTTGTAAAATACTGAAATTATATTTAACTGACGATTTAAAAGAGTGGCCGTGAGTTTCTTGCAGGTTTCTTCTCATAGGCTCTACCCTTTGCCTGAACCTAGCAACTAACCTAAATGTAGCTTCAGTAACTTAATAAACTCACTAACCTATATACTTTGACGTTCATAAGTGTTACTTTGTGACCTAAATGAATAAATGATTTTTGACTTTGACTTGATTACAAAACATTTGTAATATGCGAAAAACATAGACTTATTAATGGTTTATTTTACAAAAATCGAGTAAAAGTCATTAAAAACATAAATTCCATATAACTTTTCTCTTGTTGGGTTAAAAAAGAGTGACGGCATAATATTTAACTAATAGATAGATGATACTTGACAATTGCGAAAATCGTAATAAAGGTACTCAATATAAAGGCTCCGGACTGTTTTTAAAACTACTACGAGTTATAGACTCTTTCTTATTGTGGAAGGCCAACAGATTACTCCTAATGTTTAGGTTATTTTAAAAACAATGGTCTGTTTTGTCTCAACTACTGCAGATGTAGGCGTGGCCCTAGTCCTCTGCGATTTAAGAAATTAAATTAATTCATATCTGAATTGAAATATCTCGGCTAAATAATAAGGTTTTTCCTTACAAGTATGTCCAATAGCATCCTCGGTTTGAGTTGGTTAAAGATATTATCGGATATGCAGTTCTTTGGAACATTTGTTATTGTTAGTTACTTGTGTTCTTGGATAACATATAAGTAGTAATAAAAACCTACGTTGTTGTCATAACTGCTTGTTTAGAAGGGGCTTCACGAAGTTGAATTAACTTACTATTTTTGGATCAAAATTCCAATACTTACACAATTAAGCTGCTGGTGACGCGCGCTTGCTTTAATATTGTAAATTTATGTTTTTAGTATTTGTAACGAATACATCCGACAGAGAACCAAAGTCATCGACATAGCTCAGAGAATTAGCAAGCTGAAGTGGCAGTGGGCTGGCCATATCGCGCGAAGAACCGACAACCGCTGGGGTAAGCGTGTTCTTGAGTGGAGACCGCGACTCGGCAAACGTAGTGTAGGACGCCCTCCGACCAGGTGGGATGACGATCTGCGAAAGACTGCAGGCAGATGCTGGATGCGGCAAACTGAAGACAGGGCGCTATGGCACTCTTCAGGGGAAGGCAATGTCCAGCAGCGGACTATTATAGCCTGATGATGATGATGTTTTCAAGCAAAAGCGATGGATAATTGACTGCCATAGAGTGCGTAGTGATTTTGAGTGGCCGCCTCGCCACTGCTACTGCCCGAGTGTTGTGGGTTTGAATCCCACACGAGACAAAAAATTTATATGTTAAGTCCCCTGCGATACAGGAATTATTAATGGTGCGGGAGCAGTCTATTTAAAAATACTTGTACGGGCGGTATTTACTAACCCATTTCATATTACTAGAGTCAAGTTACAAACGTAGTTTTTTGTAAAAAGACCAGCATATACGAAGCGCACTCGTAAAAAATACCATCAAATATGAAAAATGACTTCAAACGGAGCAAATTGGAACTGCAACTCGTTAACGAAGTTATCGTGTCGTATAGATACCGGCCGCTATTTTATTTTACAAAATAATTCACGTGTAACGAATTATGGTATGCAAATTCTTTACATTGTTTGTTAGGCAAGCCAAATATTTGGCTGAGGGAAAAACTTCCATTTTAAATGCTTTTATGAGTAGCAACGGTAGAAATTTAATTATTTGAAAAGAGATTAAATACTGCAGGCTAAGGCTGGAGCTGGCTAACTGACTACAGAAGATCTCGACCAAATTAGTTCATGTTGTGTTTTTGCGGTGAGGGCAGTTTCAAAAGCTCTGAAAGTGCATTAATAACCTAAGGCTTTCACTTGGTTGTGTGATATATGAATGCTTTGAACGCATTTTTATAAGAGTAATTCTTCGAATTTGTTTACCGACTAGGTATCAACTTATAAATGGCTTAATGTGGGAACAAATTCGATTTTAAAACACCATGGGAAACATGTTGACTGTTTTATTTAACACTAAGTAAACAAACAAATAATTGTTATTCAGGTAAGGTTCAATTTATTTTCTGTTGGCTGTACTTTGTATGACAGATAGTACAGGTGATGAATACTTCGCAAAATTTTTATTCATCACCCTTCTAACTTCAAAAACCTCAATGCACAATCATTCTAACTGAAAAAACACAGCAAAAACATAAACTCATTTCATAAAATTTGTTAAGCCCAAACATATCGTACTGGACATTATTCAAATAACACTACGCGCCCAAAAAAATAACTCACAAAATATTTAAAATATTCACGTACCTTTGTTCAACGAAAACACTTATCATCCGTGGCGCCAAGATATTACAATGGAATAGTTTATTTATTCGTATAAAACCATACCGAAAAGTGTGTAATAAATCCTGATTGTACCGCAGATAGTGAATAATAAATGACACTCGTAAATCTTGTATGAGAACTCTATAAATCTAAACGGGTAGTTGGTACAGGTTGACCACAGACGGAACTGGCCAGAGTCTGACCAACATTAACCCTAATTACCTTTTCATTAGTTTATTTTTGTGGTGCCACGCTGCGGCGCCGTACGGAAAATGAATTTATTCCGGCGGTTTTACTCGCATTCCTGTTTCATAGTGAAATACAAATGGAATTGTGTTGTGTACGAATTGCACGGATACAAAACCATATTTTATTCAGAACGCCACGGACACGGATTTAGATTAATATCATATATATTCTCTTCATCCTGCGGGATTATAATATCTCTTTGTAAGTTTTAAGTACTCGAAAATGTAGTCAGAATCTTCTATTTAACTTTCTTAGATACACAATTGTTTTTGTAATATACTGAATATTACGCTTATATTATACTAGTTTTTTCCCGCGGCTTCGCTCGCGTTAATTTTGGATTTGACAATCAATTCGGGTTGTACTCTGCTTGTAATAATATAATTCAATCAAGATTCGAAAGACACGTGGCGCCATCTATTATCATACGTTATTGTTGTTTTCCTCGGGAAGAGTAATTTTTTTCGGGATGAAAGGTAGCCTATGTCCGTTTCTGTACACCTGACAATGTATATGCAAAATTTCAGAATGATCGGTTCAATGGTTTAGGCGTGAAAAGGTAACAAACAAACAAACAAACTCATTGTCGCTTTTATAATATTACTAGTTTTCACCCGCGGCTTCGCTCGCGTAAATGTAGGTTAGGTTAGGTTAGGTTTGCAACAGTTATTTTTTCTGGATGAAAGGTACCCTATGTCCTATTCTGTACACCTGACAACGTATATGCAAAATTTCAGAATGATCGGTTCAATGGTTTAGGCGTGAAAAGGTAACAAACAAACAAACAAAGTCATTGTCGCTTTTATAATATTATAGTTAGGATTGAAGGGGTTGGCAAAGGTGTATTACCTCGACATTTCACCAGCCATGGTTTTAGGGCTCACGCATTAAGTGGCGAGCCTATTGCCGTTTATCGAGTACAGTCTTCGATCAAATATACCATAGATGCACATTCTCATACAAAAACCACGTCAATATGTGGCACTAACCAGTACTACTTACTTATAAGTGTCTGCATTTATTATGCAATCCAGGAAATAAACCGGAATAACCATTGAACGCCCACTGAGAAACATTTTGTAATAGTTTAGTTAAAATGCGTCAATGTAAGGCGTCCTAAGTGTGTTACTCGCGATACGCAAGCGTACTAAGTATATGGTACGGTCTCCACCGTAGTAGTGGTGTCGATTCGCTCTCGCTTACGGGCAGCGCACGCAAGAGTGAGTGGGACAGGTGCATAATATAGCGCATACGACTGATTTATGCACAGTTTTGTTGGAGCCGTTTTTCGAGCGACGATCGTACATCTATGGTATATTTGATCGATGGGTACAGTTATAGATTCTGTGTTGCTGCTGAAAATTTATCGACAGAAAGAGCCTGTGAATTGAATCCGAGACCTCATGCGCAGCAGTCGCATAGACTCCACTGTGCCACTGAGACAGTCAGTCAACAAATAAATGTTATTAAATCACGAACGATAGTAAACCTCCTTCCTGAAAGTAAGTTAAGACAAAATGTGCGGCGACTTTCTTAGTTGTTTATAGAATAATGTCGCACTAGGACTATTAACCCCAGTGCCTTTACATTAATAAGATATATTTGAAGCAATAAACAAGAAATACTGAATTAAGACATTTGTCTAGTCATTTCATCAATTGCAATCATTTGACTGCATAGATGGCGTAGGGGTTTCTACTCTTCGCCATTGCCATCGCGATCCACAAATATGACGAGTATGGATGTTCTTTGTTCCTCATTTGTATGTTTGTAAAGTCCTCCGCGACACAGGATTTATTGCAAATGCAGGCTTAGTCTAAAACAAACACCCTTTAAGGTTGTTGTCAAGCACAAGGATTGAACCCAACATGTCTATAGTTGCGATCAGCCCACGTTATAATGTATTATTACTTAGAATATTCATGGGTGTTATGTCTCGTCAAAATGACAAACATTTGAATAGTGATGAGCTCAAGACAGCGTGTTATAGAGACGAATGTTAAGCCGCTTCTAATCCTCAACGCTTTGAGTATGAAATGTCAGTCGTTATTATTATTAGTTAGTATTAATCATGACGTCAAGTTGACATGGTACGAGTATATGGTAAGCAATACTGAAGATAAATGATAAAATTACTATTACAATTACAATAATTGACAGGCCATAGTTGTAGTTAAGGTAACTGCTTTGCATAAGAGGTCTAGTGTTCTTTGCCGGGTTCGCACGAACTGTAATTGGATCCTTCTGCTAATGAACTCTCAGTAGCGGCGCAGAGTCTGGAACCGGAACGCCGAGTATTGTGGGTTCGAATCGCACACGGGACAAAATGTCGTGTGGACACAAATGGTTGTTTCAAATCTGGGTGTACTTTGTGTCCGTTGTTTGAATATTTTAAAGTCCCCCGCGCCACAGGAATTATTCCTAGTGCGGAAGTTGTCCTTTTTAGATAATATATAATTAGATAATGTATGTATGTTAATCAATTGCGTAGAGAATGACTTAGCAATCAACCTCGGTTGCGCACCTCAGCTATTGCAATAGAAAAGGTTGACAATACCGAATTCCTCTGATGGTGGTGGACAGCCGAGGATCTGGGCGTAGTCAAATATAGAATATAGCGAAGCGCCGAACACAACGTATGCTTCGACATATGTATCGCATTAACGTGAGGCGTCCTCAGAAAAGTTTTCAAGGAAATGTTTGAGGCTTTCTTCTAAATTATTTTATTGTAATGTTTTTCCACCAAGTAACACGTATTTCGATTCAATATATGATTGAATACGACACTAGCGATTGAAAAGAGTGGTAACAAGTTTCATGCCATGGACTTCTCATGAGAGCTTTATTACTCAAACTGGCTTTATTTTTAATGCTAAACTTGAATTCCTTTTGTCTTATAATTAATTAACTAGCCTTTACTCGCGGCTTCGCTCGCATAAAGTAGGTTAGTTTATGTTTGTAACAGTATTTAAAAAAAAATAATGTGGACTATGTTACTTGTTGATAATATAGCTTTCTAAAGGTGAAAGAATGTTTAATATCGGTTGAGTTTTTGAGTTGAATTCTTACAAACAAACAAACAAATAATATTTTTTTAAATAGGAAAGAATGGCGCACTTTAATGTCGGAGGCCATGATCCACTTTGGATCGCTGAGCCAGCGAAGTAAGTAAGTAAGTAAGTATTTTTTATAATATGTATTAGTATAGATAATAATATTTTAAATTGACTTGAATGTCCAAAAAATCTTAAATCATTTGAGTGTTTTAAGAGAGTAAACATTACTTCATTTAACTTGGTTATTTGCCTGTGGCCATGTGAATTATTAATTCAAAGATTTGCTGCTAACACCAGTTCATTGTAATATCACGAGTTTAAAGAAAAATTATAATAAAAAGCTTTCTTTTTTTTACGTGGGGGAATGCTTTGATGCATACCTCTCCGCGGGGCGACGGAGCGGTTATGTCGGGCTCACCGGGGAAAAGATACCCCGGTAATACCGACTAAACCTACCACGGTGTACCTCGACATGACCATAGACGGCGAGGCCGCGCGAATCAATAATAAAAAAAAAAGGTATTTTATCCAGAAATAACATAGCTATTATAATATTACACTATGAACCATGGAAGCGGAGCAGTAATCATAAGCGTAGGCTTTTTTTTCTTTTTTTACGTAGGGAATGCGTTTACGCATACCTCTCCGCGGGGCGACGGAGAGGTTATGTCGGGCTCACCGGGGGAAAGGTATCCCGGTAATACTGACTAAACCTACCACGGTGTTCCTCGACATAACCAAAGTCGGCTACGATAACCACTTACGTCCTTTAGAATGCTTTAAATGTCTAGTAGCAAAACATGCAAACACTGCGCAGTCTCGAGTTCGATTGCCGGATTACATCGTAACGAGTTGGCATCTTAAAAAATTATTGGCAGCAACACCGTGAAAATTATCTAATTAATTGGCCTAAGAAAGCAACATTTTCTTTTGTATTTAGCAACCTAAATATAATTATTTACGTACTAACATAACTAACTATACAGAATGGCTTTTATTTAAATCTCGGGAGATTGCTTCTCATGGTCGAATTAAGAACTTGGTGATTGTATACACAATGGTAAAACAAGTTTTCTCCCCAGAGAGTCCCTCTGAGAGACTACAGCAAACAATGCCTTCTCTTTCAACACCCTCGAGGATTGATGAGGAGTAGGTAAGTTGCTCAAACATCCTACTTTGACCTGCACATCTAAAAATATACTAGGTAATGTTATCCAGCGGTTTTGATCATAGAGATAAACAAAAACATGTATGTATGTATATGTCTATACCTAAAATCTTAAATATATAATAACATTTTAACGGTGATATTTAACGGTCATATGATTTTTCTTAAACTATATTCTTGCATTGTTGAGCTAAGGTTTCCCCTATTACGTACCTAGAGATTTGGTCCGTCCAAAAATATGTCCTGATCATCGCGTCAATGTTTCCTGGGCCTTGAATAATTAAAAAACATTAATCGTACTAAACATTACTACGATACGAAGGCCAAACCAGCAATTGTTAGGTTTAAAGACCACTACTGTGTAAAATAGGTGGTATTTTGAATCGAATCGATATCGATCGAACACACTGAGTTCTAAGTCTAGTTAGTACGGATAGCGGTTTCAGGTCTTAAGTACCTTGTGAATAGAACAGTTCCTGGTTGGATACAAGTACATACTGCAAATATATGCGGCACATCGGGTAACGTTATACGTATTATCTAACCAAAGCAATTATTCTCGACGCACTGCAAAAGCAACCATTTCCTTAGTGTTCGTCATGCCGTGAATACGCCAATTTAAATACAATAACAGACCGACTCCGACGAACGATAATGAAACATATATAGTCGGCCTCGGTGGCGTAGTGGTTAGTGTAACCGACTGCCACGCCTGAGGTCGCGGGTTCGATTCCCGCACAAGTCAAACATTTGTGTGCATGAACATGGATGTTTGTCTTGGTCTGGGTGTTTCTATGTATAATATGTAAGTATTTACAAAAAAAAAAGTATTTATGTATGTTTATCCATTGTCTAGTACCCATAGTACAAGCTCTGCTTAGTTTGGGCTAGATGGTGTTGTGTGTATGTGGTAGAATATAGAATATATATATTATATTATCTTGTATAAACAGATCACTTCTTCCGTAGCCGTAATTTATTTCTATATTTGCTACCTACAAAGGCCAGGTTAAGAGCTCCTTGAACCGACGGGCGTGTATGAGGAATGTGACGAAAGTGAATGAAGCCAGAGAAGTGTGTCAGGATCGTAGCAAATGGAAATCCGTAGTCTCTGCCTACCCCTCTGGGAAACAGGCGTGAATCTATGTATGTATGTATGTATTTGCTACCTTCAAAATAAATATAATCGATATAAAATTAGGGTGCTAAAACGAAAATAAATTAGGTTCTAATTTTAGCGGTACATTGATTGTATGCTGTATGAGTGTATTGAGCTTTACTGCGTTAGCAATATAATCAAAGAATATTTAAATATCTTCGAATACAATTATGATAGTCAAAAGACAGCAGATTGATCTATTTATAATTATATAATAAAGAGTATCTGGTCCAATTTCTACTTGCGACTTTGTCCGCGTAAATCTCACAGGAACTTATTCCGAGACCTACAGTGTAAAATGATGCAAGCTCCTAGCGCAAGTCATTTTTTTATCAATTCGCTCATAGAAAGAAGAAGAAAAAGGAAGAAAAATATTTTTTTGGCACACAAACGGGCACACACTAAGAAAAAAGCAGATTGTGTATATTCAAAATTCAAATTCAATTCAAAAATATAAATAATATAAGTAATACAATTTAATAATATTCTAGCACATATACACACGTACACACAGACCATGTTGTCCAAACTAAGCAGAGCTTGTACTAAGGGTACTAGACAATGGCTAAACATACATATATACTATTTCTTTGTAAATACATATATATTATACATAGAAACACCTAGACCAAGACAAACATCCATGTTCATGCACACAAATGTTTGACTTGTGCGGGAATCGAACCCGCGACCTCAGGAGTAGCAGTCGGTTACACCAACCACTACGCCATCGAGGCCGCCAAATGCAGCACTTGTAATCATTTCTATTTATATATAGTACTACAGCTTGTACTCGGAATAATCCATTCTGCTACGGCTATTCTGTTTCGGCGCAAACCCACTAATTCTACATTCAAGGCGAAACTAGCCTTATAGGTAACTTTTGTCAATGTGGAACGAAACACTCAAGACGCGTGCAGAATCTCTCCTGACAGGCTGACAGTAAAATTTTCAAACTCGACGACAGTACTTCCCTCTGAGCAAAATTAAACTGCTGGTGGTAAATGAGACTACGGACCTTGAAATAACCTTAATATTTGCATATAAAACCCTCATTTATAATTCTCATTATATATATGATATAAATTCAATAAATTTCTTACTTGACCTGAATTTGACCCAATAACTGAGCGATAAAAGCTGCCAATTAAGCTTCACGATCCGTTGGCGCATACATGCGAACGCTAAAAATAATTAAACAAATAATAATGATTAAATAAAAATAATTTAAATAAAAATGATTAAAACCCTGACATTTTAAAAATAAATATGTTAACTTATTCTAGAGAAAGAAAAGATTGGAGGCGGAAAGATTATGATTGATTTCAAGAACATTTTTCTAGACACATTTAGCGTTTCCTGTATAATGTAATATCAAATATATTCTTGTATAGCTTAATATTAAAAAAAAGATTAATATTATTTTAATAACCACTGCAAAGTGGACTTATGTTTTATTAATTTATGTGTCACATCACACAGATGTAATAATGGATTATTTCGGTTCAAATACTCACAATCCATCGTTTGAAAGCATCCTTTGTAAGAAATATATACTTGCTCCAATGAAAGCTCTTTCGTTTGTGTCTATATGAAAGACGAAATGCCTCTCAAATTAATATAAATGGACATTTTGAATGCGAGTATTAATATGACTTAGGATTCCAGTAAATAGAAATATAATCTGATACTACAACTCTGTATTTTAGGTATAAATCTATAGTTATTTTGTATGTATGGAACCCGCATTACGCTATTCATTCTCAACGAGTTGAAAATATCCAACGAGCATTTACTCGTCACATAGCCTACCTCTCTTCTAACATATCTCCAAGATGTCCATACCAGCACAGGCTTAATTTTTATGGAATGAACACCCTTCGTAACAGAAGACTGATACAATGAATTCGTTCATGAAGATTGTGCCTGATGCTGATGTGCATCACGATAGTGAGAGCCAGTTCCGGGTAAAAATATTGAAATCATTTAGGAAACACGATACAACATGATATTAATACGTACTTATTGCTCTAAAACATTAAATTTAAGTAGAATAAGCAAAGTGTTATGTTACGTTTTGTTTATTTTTCCTGTTTTTTCTTTTATGTTACTGTATTCATATTTAAATTTTAAAACCCTACCTTATGTTAATTTATATTTTAGGTTTACATTTTATGAAAATTGTAAACTCTTAACATAATTTTGTTGTCTCAACTGTGAATGCTGTGTTAGCTCATAAGTGGCATGTATATTAGAACTCTGCCATCTAAATTTTTCACTAAATTGTATCATATATATGCTGTGAATTAACTAAATAAATAAATAAATAATGATCTAGTAACGTTCGTTGCGCTCCTAATTTATCAAGATGAATGTTTCGGAACGCCAAAATAAAAATCGGAGTCCCTGCAAGGATGAAAATATTAATTTGTTTAACTTTTATCGAAAAAAGGAAACATCTTATATGGCTTGAAGGTACATGACCTCAACCAACTCGCAACTGTTTAGTTGGACGATCCATGACTTAAGCTTTCCGGTTCTCAAAGAGTTAAAAACTTACCATAAAATTGTTAATTAACTTAAAATATGTGAAATAGTTCGTAAACGTAATTGTATGTAAAATTGAGGAAGGAATATCTCTTTATAGCAAATAGAAAATAATACAGCGTTAACCTCAACCTTCGCACTTTACTGAGATTCACAAATACTGCAGCTGGCTGCTGCAAGTGGTAAAAAATTGTGAAGACAATCCTACCATTTGAACCCAATATAAGTATGAGTAAATCTACATATGTAATATATCACAGCTCTGTATTAAACTGTCCCACTGCTGTGTGAAGGGTTAAGCCATAGTCCTCCATGCTGCCTTAGAGCGGGTTGGCAGACTTCATATATCTTAGAGAACATTATAAAGACAAATGTAAGACTTCTGCAGGGTAGTCCAACGGTTTCCTACTAGACTATCACTACTTCTTTTAATCTACATACGTATTATGATAAAATACAATTATAAAGCTATTTTCATCAATTAACCAAAACTTATTAAGTAATAAAATAACAAATGAAAATTAAAATGACGTAGCAATATTCTCCCATTACACCGCACTTCCTGCAAATTAAAAGTGATGCCGTGTAAATCGCTGGATCTATGGAATCGCCAATTAGTCTAAGTGAAAAGTATACTTTTCAATTCGACGGACAACGTTCAAAGTTGCGCGGGCACTTTATTAAAATTAGCTTTTACGTCGTTGTGTTTTTTTACTTAGTCGTTAATTGGATTATCGGACGCTCATTGCGAGCTCTCAAAGTTCTCTGCGATAAGATTAAAATGAGTGTACTTATGAAAAGATGTCAGCAACTCCAGATCTTGTGAACAGGGATCTTTTTTACATTAGCCATCTTAATGTAGAAAAATAAGGATTAATTTTTCTATTCGTTTTAGTTGGAAAGTTCACTGGAGTATTCAAGATTTAATATTTCTATTCTTTTGATATACTAAGGTGAAAATAAACATAATTATATAAAGATATATTTCATAACAAGAGGCGACAGCGGTATGTCGCATTTTCTGTTAATCGTATGGGTTACTATGGCTTTCCTATTCCTGTTGTTTCATCCGATCTCAAAGATTCAAATATTTTTGGAACCAAACAAAAAATATATTTGCAAACTAAGTGTAAAGTTGAAGGTCTTATTATTATATTATGTGCTTACAACTTAGCAGGTTTTTCAGGTATAGCAAACTTAAGGACAAATTTATTTTCAGCCTGTATTGTCCCACTGCAGAGCAAAGGCCTCCCTCTCGCTTTTCCACATATCCCTATTATGCTCTAGTTTGCACCAGTCTCTCCTGTAGTCAGTTAATTCGTCTTGCCATCGACGTTTTGGTCTACCACGTTGCCGCTTAGCACGGTCTGGAATCTGTGCTGATTTTAGCCCAAAGCGGTATACATATAATTTGCTATATACACGTTCTTATATTTTTCGTGCGAAAACATAAGAACGTGTGCGATTAAAATGATCACATATATGAAAATAATAATAATTATGACGCAGCGTAAGGTCTTAAAACATCCTCTCACCGAAACTATAAATAGACGTAAGAAATACTCAATAGACGTAAGAAATACCTAATACAAACTTCATAACTTTGATATCGTGGGATACTATAATAAGTTTCCTGGCCCGAGGTAATTGATCAAACTTTGGCAGTTGAAGGAAAGTATGTGTACTTTACTAACTCATTTTGTTAATGCAATTCTCAAGTTATGCATCCACATTGTTTCCCTGGTGGTGTGCGAAAACTTCAAGAGTTCGAGACTTTGAAGAAGCTATGTTGGTAAAGAAATATGTTTGCAAGAGTATTCGCAAGTGTTTATATAAGTTATAATTTATTTTATACTAGAATAGTTTCTATCTTCAGCTTTGCCTATTAAATTCTATGGAATCTCATATCGGAAAAAATAATCTGTTAATCCAAGATTTTTCCATCCAAATCCATCCATTTTTTAGCCAAATCTAGTCAACGGTTTAATCTTGATTGAGTATATAATATCCAAACATCTTCACGAATTTTAACATAAAAAAAATTTAATAGGATTTAGAATACCATTTATAGAAAAGGTAGATAACTGATACCGAAGTTACAAAAATTAAGAATGTTTAACAGCTTTATTAAGTAGTCATAGTTAGCAATGCCATTAGTGCCACGTATTTCCGATTTAAATATAAACATTATCTTCTTCTTTTCATCACATTAAAGATGCAATAAAAACAAACGAATGGGACAGGCAGGACGTGTGCTTCAGGAAATTTTTCTTCCTAAACACAGTACCAACATTCCTAGCTCGGTTCCCTATATGAAGATATCGCTTTAGATGAGGCGACACTTTAGGGCTGTCACGAAACAATTAGCTACGACATAGATTTCCTTTATTTTACTAGTATTTAATATGATATCTATTTAGTTTCAGAAACAGCACGTGCATGAATAAAATCAACACTAGAACGCAGACTTACAATAGCTTTAAACAAAGTGCATTCTAAGTACAAAATAACAGTTCGAATATTACCTCCTACCCTCCTACTAAACTGTGGAGAGCGAATAAGCTGAATAAACCACAGCGCAGTCTAATGTTGATTGATCACCCTAAGGCGACTGGAATCCACAAGGAGCAACGAGGAACTCTAATACATGTAATCTTATTTACACCTCACAAATAAAAAGTTTTACATTACAAAATTGATCACGTAAGCAACTCATGAAATATTAGGTAAGTTTATCCGCGTCTAATTAATAAGTTTGTTTTGAAATATCGTTTTCATCTTAACAAAAACTTCTGTTAATGAATGTTCGCAAAGAGAGATATAATTATACTTTTGAATATAGAGGCATTAAAATTGTTTCTATACTTCCATTTGAGTAATGAGATTAATATAAATCTTCTGTATTTTACCTACGAGATTGTAGAAACAGCTGAGCATGAATCTGAAATTGTTTGAAATGGTAGTCTTGTTTATTTATTACTTGAAAGAATAATAGACGAATCAAGTTTAGGTTTATCTTGCGGATCACTATCCGTAAGATAAATCTAAACTTGCAGTCATTAAGTAAATTGACTGCACGAATCACGCACTGGCTAGTACTCCGCACTAATAATGTCATGTATTGCGTGTCCGATCCATATAGCTGTACTGCCGTTAGGTGCTTTCCGTGTCCGTTGTTTCTAAATATCTCTCGCACTGTATCATAGGAAGCAATCCTAGCGCAAGTGAAGTTTAAAAAAAAATAACCTTTTGTTTTATGTAAAAGTTAAATGAATAAAATAAAAATATATTTTAGAATTTGAGTCTAAATCACAGTATCACAAAATATATCCAAATATACTCGTAATTTTATCGTTCCAAACAGGCATACAAACACTTCCAATTTTAGCCAGCTATGGTACCTATCGATATTTAAAGCATTTACACTCGCCTGCTAACAGTAGAATTTCTTCTTCGGGAGCTATACACATCACAGTAACCTAATACAAAGTTTTTAAATAACAATCTTGTGAAGGAAGCTAGTACTTTACCGGTGAACCTGCTCTAGCTTAGAGCGGAGATACGGTAGCCTGCATATCTTACAAACTATTTTGAACTTCGAATGAAAGATAAAATAAGCTGAAATCTTTCTCAACACTGTGCGGTTTTGACTAAATGTTAGGTCATTTCGAAGGAAAATTATTCAAATGTTTTCTATTGTCTCGGTGGCAAAGCGTTAGTGCGACTGGGTTCGATATTGAGTTTACCTGTCAAGAAATTCTTAAAAGCAGCACGTAGTTCAGAATGGGTCCAGTAGACATAGGCTTACCCTCAACCTTGGGAGTAAAACATAGCTGGTAAAATTATTAAATTTATTAGTTTTTAGAATAGAATAGGAATAATTCCTGTATCGCGGAACTACACAAAAATTCAAACAACGAACACAGAGAACATCTAAACTATGTAACTATAAACATTTGTGGATCACACAATTTTTTTGTCTCGTGTAGAATTCGAACCCGCAACACTTGGTTCAGTGGTAGTAGTAGCTAGATGACCACTCAATTAATGATTTAAATGGTCATCTAGCTACTTCTACCACACATTTCATTGTCTATACGGATGACGTAGTGGTCTACATCATCCGTATAGACAATGAAATGTGTGTATGATATACTTCTGTCAGAGGTACTACAGGTGTGAGTGAATGACATATATTTTTTATTTTTCTACTATGTTATTACCAGTTTCTTCTAAATAATATTTAGCCCTTTGAAACATCGTACATACGAAGCACGATGAATCAACAATGATTTAGTAACAGCTATGTGAAATGGATTGAAATCCAATAAGTCGAATGTTATCGAAGCATTCCGATCAGTGATCGAGTGTTGAGCACACAAGATATTGTGTTGTATGACTAAAGGTTTGCACAATATAGAGCTTTGATACTAATTGACAATAACCGATAACTGTATTCTGCTATTGTTTAATATTCACAGATATATTCAGACCTGTATTGTATACGTGTGCAGTACTATGTGTGTGTAGTAATTATATACATGAATTTATCTTAGTCTAGTGAAATGCCGTGGACTGGAACGTAGAGGTCTTAAATTCGATTCCAAGGCCTCTGACTTTTCGAACATTCGAACATGAAGGTTTGTGTCGCAGCTTTGATAAGGTATGTCCAACGCGTAGGTGATCGACGCATGACCGTTTGCCCTCCACCTGTTCTTGGATAACGTAGTCGTTTCATGGAGTGTTCGTTTCGAACAACGTGTCCAAAATATTTGAGGATTCGTCTTCGCACAGTCAACGATAATCTCTGCTTGATTTTTAGTTCCGCCAGGATCGAGACGTTGGTCCTAAACGCTGTCCAAGGAATACGCAGCAGTTGCCACCAACACCACATCTCGAGTGCATTGATTTTGCGTCGGTTTTTGAGGCGAACCATCCACGTTTCTGCGCCATAAAGGAATATCGGGCAGACTAAGCTTCTCATTAGGCAGAATTTCGTGGTTTTGGTGATATTACCGTTGCACCAGACTCTTTTCAGCTTGTCAACGGCAAATTGTGTGATAAAACATCTCCTTCGGATCTCGTCTTCACATCCTCCAGTGTTTGTGATAGTGGAACCGAGGTACACATAAGAATGGACAACCTCACCTACCACCAACCAATCACCAACCTCAAAATAAATTACCAGTATTATAGTAATTTTTATTATCTTAAAACAATATTCTAGAAACTGACTAACCAATTCTATTTTTATATGCGCGTTAATAATAAATATTTGCTGCAGATTGAAAGGTCGCAAATTTAATTTTCGGGTCGGGCAAAGTTTACCTTATTTCTGTTAAGACATTCTCCGTAACAGCACGGCGCCGCGGGCGTGAAGTTATATGTGCCTACATCTAAGGAGATAATAATATAATAAAAGTAATAATGTTTTATTTGTTATCTCATACATACCTACTTATATCTTATATACTTATAAATACATAAAACGATACCTGTATTATGAATATCATAAATTTTGCTGTTGTGATTTACCTATGTAAACGTAATAAACAAATAAATAGCACCAATTTTTCAGTTTTAATATAAATGTGTATGAATAGTCAATCATTACTATATTAATGCTCATGTCTAATGAATTTATCTGTGTCTGTAATTTACTCACAATTTACAGAAGTTTCCTTTAATTATGTATTTCGTAATGGTATATTTGATTCGTATTCGTATGGTAAATGGATTATAATAATTTAGTACCATATTGTTCGTTATTCAAAACAGAGAGCAATCAGGACGTCAAATCAAAGTTTTTGTCGTGCTTTAATTCGTTTCTATCTAAGGAGGTTTCCTGTTAACCTTCAAAATACGTTTTACAGGGTAACAGGAAACCTCCTTAAATATTGCTTTAGACTTCGACATTTAAAAAGATTTTGTTAAAAACTGCGACGACAACTTTTTTTTTTCATTGTTGTTTTGTAAATCAGAATTTTAAACGGGCGAGTATTTATACTACGTAGGCCACGAATTTTAAAATATAATGTTTGTTATATATCAATAATAGAGGTAAGTATTTTACTGCTCAAACATATTGTTACCTTAACACTTCAGTGAAAACTACATTCAAATTTGTTTAGGTAACATACCTAAAACGGGAGATCAGTAAGCACAAAAGCGCATATAAAAAGTATTTTACGTTTTTCTTTCTTGTATAGAAAATTTTACCTATCATCAATAAAACACTCAATTTCTACTAAGCAAAATGACAAAACCTATTTGAAAACAACTAAAACAACCAGTTCATTGAACGAAGACTTCTCTTTAACATTATACTTGTAAGCTTTATTGCTATTAAAAGCGACCAAATAACTAAACGTGTACCCGAGAAGCGCATTAATCCTTAAAACGGGTGATTATAATGAAATTTTGTCACCATACAGCGTTCAATGTGTGAGAATAATTTAGTACTACATTACCGTGCCGTAAATAGTGTTCCAGCTTATAATAAATAGGAAATATTTCATCACAATATTTAGTGTTAAATTTCAGCATTATGTCTAGAATATCTATTTCTTAATTAAATAATATGACTAAATACATTAATGGTTTCAATTTGTTGGTTTGCTTTATAACTACGTATAAACACAATAAAAAAGCATTGTGGCTAAGCGCCGATATCATAACGTTTACATAGGTAATAGTAGTATCTTGCGGATCCAAGTCGCCGCCGCGCCGCCGGCGGCGGACCGGGCGGCGCAGGCGCGCCTATGCGCGCCTGATGCCGCCATAGTTGAGGCCGCGGGCGGGTGAACGGGGATCTACCGTTCGCAAGCCATTGAGTCGGAGCGACGCCCTCTGTCGTGCCGGGGCGTCGCGCAGGAGTCGTCGTCCGCAGGCATTTTCGCCTGCATCGGGCACTGCTGGGTGGGTCGCTGATGTAGTTTTAGTTCCAGCTACTCACCCACTATCCAAGGCAGCGATTTGGTACACCGTGATAGGTTTAGTCGGTAGTACCCGGTACTTTCTATCTTTTCCCGGGTAAGCCCGACATAACCTCTCCGCTCCCGTTGCCCACGGAGAGGCAAAGCTAATGCTTTGCCTCTCCGTGGGCAAGGGAAGCGGAGAGGTTATGAGGTTTTGTCGTAGTGTAATCACCACGACAAAAAAAGGTAATAATAGTATCAGCCCTGTATATAAACGGTCCCACTGCTGGGCACGGGCCTCTTCTTAGTGTAAAAAGGGTAGTCTACCACATTGGTCCCGCGTAGACAGGCAGAATTCACATACCTTTAAAAACCTTACTGAGAATACTGTACATTAGTGGCTATAAGTTCAGATGTGACGCACAACGAACATGTGATGTTGATGACGATGACTTCAAAAGGTGAGTAAACTAAATTTTTCCACGGCTTCTCTCGCCTAAATGTAGACTATGCCACTTTTTATCCCTCTGTAACAGTACCATTCCTGGATGAATGATAATTTTTTTTTTATACAACTAAGGTGGCAAACAAGCATACGGCCCACGTGATGGTAAGTGGTCACCGTAGCCTATGGACGCCTGCAACACCAGAGGCATCAGTTGCGCGTTGCCGACCCTTTAGGAAAGAACGTGGGAAGGAAAGGGAGCGGGATGGGGGAAAGGGGGTGATTGAGCCTCCGGTACTCTCACTCACCGAACGAAACACAACAGTAGGACTACTGCTATTCCACGTCGATATTCTGTGAGAAGGTAATCTTTCCCCGATCGAGTAATTTTCGCGATCTTGATAATTATCGCTCGTTTTAACGGTGAAGGAAAACATCGTGAGGACTCTCACAACATGCAGGTTGCATGTTGCGAGTTCTCTATGATGTTCTTGAAGATATGTGTTGGCTGCCAACCCGCACTGGGTCAGTGGACTAGAGGACTATGGCCTAACCCTTCTTATACTGAAAAGAGGCCCGTGCGCAACAGTGGGACAGTTTATAGTACACAGGGCTAATACTATTATATTTTTTATCATACTTTACATACATATTTGTTTCGAATGGCACGAATTTTGTTTAACATCGGTAGTCAAAAATTAACATTGCGAGCCGCTTGACAAAAGGTAACAATAATATTTGAGAAAGTACGTTAAGTTTGAATAATTTCACAAATTGTTTACCGAACCCTTTAATTATCACAGCTCCGTCCTCTGTAAATATAAATTATTTGAAAATGCTGGATTTTTCGTGACGTCCATCCTCCGTCTAAATTTATTCCAGTGGGAGGAAAAAGTAGGTTTTATTAAAAAAGTTCCGTCACCCCAACGGGTCATCGGGCCAGTGGTCTTAATCACCCGGGTTCACCGAATTTCTATTGATACGGGTCTTAATTTTAGCTTTACTTGATCCATTGCGACCCAGTTGTCTAAAAGTATACCTTCACCGATATTGAAAGGCAATTTCACTGACACTTTTATTGTTCCAATTATTTATGGAGTCAATTCCGATTACCATTGGCAACTTCATAAGGCTGTATCATAACTCAGTACGGGAAACCGAGCTCACGTTATTGAATCCGTTGGTTTCGGAACTTTATTTTCAACTTACCTGCCTACAGAGAATGTCACGTAATGATTGTAATACTTTATATAAAAATTGCATAGTGTGAAAACAAAAATGAAATTTTTGACAGAAAAAGGGAATTACTCACATAACATAAATATAAATTCAGTAACTTTAGTAAACTTACTAACCGATGTTACTTTGTGATCGAAATAAATAAATGATTTAAGACTTTGAATTGACATTAAAAATGATCTTTTTATAAAAATATGCTTTAAAATGGCAAAATAAATTATTTTAAAGATTGTAATAATAAAAATAATAATAGATAATTTAATCAATCAAGCAATCGTATGTCCAAAAATAATAACTCTCACTATTGTATCTATAAAAGTAACGAGGCGATTTGAGTAACAAGGTATATAGTTTCTAATGACCAGCATCGGTACATTCGAGGCATAATAAATCACTTTCATGTGT
This sequence comes from Catocala sponsa, assembly GCA_963564715.1. Classification (NCBI taxonomy): domain Eukaryota; kingdom Metazoa; phylum Arthropoda; class Insecta; order Lepidoptera; family Erebidae; genus Catocala; species Catocala sponsa. The sequence goes on from OY751337.1 coordinate 9,420,951, forward strand.
CTCTATACTCATTTTAAAAAGTTGACTAATAAATAATTATATCGATGATACTGATCTAGCTGGATTCAGGTTATTTAATTTATCTACACGCTCGTTTACCTGTGGCCCGTAACTGATGCACTTGTAAATATGCATATCTATACACACGCTAAAAAATATATTGAATGGTTATTTTATAACAATCTCTAAGACAGCTCAGGTCAGATAAAATTTATATAAAACCTATAACAAATTTTTCAACGTTATCCAAAAACCATTCCAAAAATCCTCAAAAATATTTCAGTTGAAACCAAATTGATATTGAATAGACGTAGTTATCGGCACCCGTTGGATATTCAATCGTGGATTCACTCACTAACGATTGGAAGACTTGAAAGTTGTCGTTGGAATTCTTGTGATGCAATTTACAGTGTGAATCGACGCGATGGATTTTAACGAATGCCATCAGGGAATCAAGTCGATACTCGTCAGGTCAATATACCCTAATGTTGTTGGATACAGCCTCATCGGAATAATCCCGGTCCCTTTTTAAGCAATCTTCATTTGACGACTTTAGACGTAATTCTATGCTTATCGCTTGGGATATACAGATCTTGATGGTGAGACTAGATTGTTAACTTTATCTTGCTTTGGTAGTATTTCCTTTTCCCAAGGTACTTGTCTCGAGGTTAGACTAAGTTTATGCGTAGCTTCCTTTTCCATTTGGTAAATTTTCTTGTTTAAATAAATTAATAATAATAAATAATAATAATAATATTCTACCACATACACACAACACCATCTAGCCCAAACTAAGCAGAGCTTGTACTATGGGTACTAGACAATGGATAAACTAACATATATACTTTTTTTTTGTAAATTCATACATATTATACATAGAAACACCCAGACCAAGACAAACATCCATGTTCATGCACACAAATGTTTGACTTGTGCGGGAATCGAACCCGCGACCTCAGGCGTGGCAGTCGGTTACACTAACCACTACGCCACCGAGGCCGGCATATAATGATTAGCATTTGTAAGAAAAAGGAAATGTTGATTCTTGAAAGCGTCGTTAATATAATGATATAAATAAGTCCGAAGCCGTGTATAATTTCTTTTTATTTATCGACACTATTACTAATTTATAGTGATGCTGTGCTTGTAGCTACATTAAGTATAGTTAAAAAAACTCAGATTAACTAATAAAGCTTTCTTAATCCCTGAACGAGCTGTTTTAGTTTCAGTTCAAGTTAAAATTTAAGCCATGGGCAAAGTGTATCCCGGGCTAACTGCGGTTCACGCGCACGAAATCACGGGTAAAAGATAGTTATACTATAAGGCTTGTTTCATACGTACCACAACCACACCACACCACAACCACACCACAACCACACCACAACCACACTCAGACCACATCGCAGACACAAAGCTACTTCGACGCACCGATACTGCGCACACGCCTGCACCCTCCCCCCTTCTTCTTAATAAAATCCATAACAAGGATAGCAACAACAATATTTCCTTTTTCGTAGAGGTCCATGAGTTTGTTCAGTCAAGGCATGTTTCTTCACCGAAAACCGGTGTCGATCTGTCTGTCTGCACTCGTTAACGTCATTGCGTCATCGCAACCACATCGCAACTACTAACGACAACTCAACCACATCCACATTTTGTAGGAACCACAACGCAACTGCAAAAAGCTGCATAGCGACACTATTCACACATAACCACTGCTTGATCACCTTTTGTCGCGTCGATGTGGTGTGGTTGTGGTACGTGTGAATGAAACTTAAATATGAAATACTTTAAAACTCTGTTTTTGATTGCAGGTCCAAGTCACATGACATAATTTTCTTACGTGTGTAATCACGTCCTCTCCGCACGTAATTTCTCACTTTGAACCTGTAGCATTAATGTATAAGAAAAGCCGATAATCGTGTCTCCATCTATTTAAATACCGATTCTAACAAAAGCGTTATTGGAATAGCTGTCATTATAATAAATTGTTATAAGCAGTTCTAAAGATATAGCGATTGGTTTACTATTTGTTACGTGGTAATTGAACATAATTTATGTACATTACGTATGTATTGTTACAATGTGGATAGTGACTTGTAATTGAACCGTTTTCTTCGATATACCGGAGATGCTTTGTTGCGTAATTTGTCTAATAATTAAACGTAGAAAGGGGATATTTTACCAACTAACGAAGAATAAGCGGTTGTGTAAATTGATACGGCGCTTAACCAATTTACTTAATTATATCCATACAACAATTTTACTCCATAATCGCCACGGGCACTATTTTCCACATTTTAATAATAAATTATTGTTTACAACGTATGATCATGACCATAAATTGACCATTACTATAAAACTCATTTCCTTTAAGATCTATGTAAAAATAGTCGGGCAATAAATATCCATCCATCATGTACGATGCCTATAAATGTTTAGTTTCGATAATAATCTAATGGCCAGTTAGGCAAACATGCACTGCATTTTATAAATGTTTTGTGTACTTCAAGGTACAACACACACAGAATCGAGACTCATTTTGTACTATCCTCTATTTTTAAAATGAATGGCAGAGCCGATCTTTGCTACTTATACCTATTTTGGTAATAGCTCAGGTATATATGCACTAGGAATGATCTGTGTGTCGTGGGAGACTTAACATTCATTTCATTCAAACCACGGGCATAAAGAACATGCAATTTTTTGTCCCGCATGGTGATCAAACCCACAACACTCGGCGCTGTAGCTGTGGCGGGGTGACTACTTCTGCCATTACAGCATCCGCGCAGTCTGTATTAAGCGGGCTGTATGCTTGTTTTCCAACTTCTAGTTACTTGCAGCTGAATGTCAATCCTAAGTAATAAATGCGTATGTGAGTTTTTGAAGTGAAAACTTCTATAGCGGCTTTGTGCACTTTTTTGTGATGGGTAAAAAATTTTAAACTCGCGTCAGGACACGTGACCTGATCGAAAATTCGTAAGACGGAGGGAGAATTGTCAAACTCGCGTCTGGACACGTGACCTGATCGAAAATTCGTAAGACGGAGGGAGAATTGTCATGTTTGTGTACGATAGCGCAATAAATGAATATTGTATTTTACCACATAAATGATAGTACTTTTATACTGATGATTAAAGCAATTTGTGCAAAATTATTCCCTAACCATTCCAAAATATCAAAAATGCACAACGTTAATATTCAAGTTTTCACTTCTGCCGGCACTCCCGGAGTGCAACCCGTTGATTTTTGTTTGTTACACTTTCACGCCTTGACTACTCGATGTACGTATACAGAAAAAGACATAGGGTACCTTTCACCCAGAAAAAGTACTGTTCCCGGCGGATAAAATAATTTTGACAATATCTATATTAACGCGAGCAAAGCCACGAGCAAAATCAAGTAAAAGATAAGCAGCCTTACCTACAAACCTATCTCAAATGTTATGAAGAATCTAAGTATTAACCTATAAATGTTACTCAACGTTGAGTGATATTTTTTAGTTTAATAATAATATTTAGGTAACAACAGTGGACCATTGATTAAAGGTTAATCAATCATTTATTGAATGCTACTCAGATAAGACGTAGCTTCCCTCTCGCTCCCGGCCGTAGTCCATGGTCCGGAGTGAGATGTCATGAAACGCCGCCGCCACCCCATCAGCACCAAGTCTGAGAGGTGGCGTGCGAGTGCCCATGCGCGCCTCTGTGTCGTGTAGATGTGTCTAAAGGGTAGGTCTTTTTGTGTAGTGGCCTGCCGTTTAATACGGCGGGCCGAAACCTCGGCGGGGTCGTGACTGCATATAAAAGAGATTCGCGCGGCCTCGCCGCCTGCATTTATGTCGAGGTACACCGTGGTAGGTTTAGTTGGTATTACCGGGATGTCGCTAGTCACCATCTTTTTTTCCCCCGATGAGTTCGACATCACATCTCCTTCGCCCCGCGGAGAGGTATGCGTCAATGCATATCGCCACTTAAAAAATAAAAAGACGTATCCTAATGTTAGTTAAATATATTATTATTTTTATAAGTGAGGCATCTAAATGGCATAATTATGATACCAGGCTTAGGTATTACTTGGCAACAGTCCATAGTAAAAAGATGATTGAAAGTCGGAGTAGGATTCTGCAAATTGGTAACACCTGTCCCTGACATTTCTACTTAATAAAAGAGAAGCGATATTGCCCCCCTTTTGCCATTAGCAACGTTGTGTTCTATTAGCTAAAGGTGTGCTAGATTGCTCTGCTCAATCATTATTTCTATTCCATGATCATTTAGTTTTACAAGTTCTTGGCTGCACGGATGGCGCAGTTGGCAAGCGAGTGTCTTGCCGCACTGAGTGTTGTGGGTTTGAATCACACACAGAATAATTATTTGTGTGCTGTGATCGTTCATCCACATAATTATTATTGCTCTGAGTCAAGACAGTCAGAACAATAAGTTGTTGATTAATCCACAACAAAATTTAAATGATTTCTTGCCTCTTTTTTGGCAATTCCCACACTAGGACTAAGTTCTTTTCTTTTTACTATACTAGGTATAAATCTTTACAAACATTCAAACAACAGACACAAAGGACACTCAGGGCCAGAGGAACTACATATTTGAGGATGTGAACCCATATCACTCAGCGTAGTGCTATTGGCGTGCGACTACTTAAACCACTACAGAATATGTCAGCAATTGATCTAGATAGTACACAGGACGTGTATCCTTAATTTTTAAAACAAATAACAATTTGGTTCTTTTTTTTATTTATTTTTATTTATTTTGCTCGTCAAAATGACCACACTCCACCTGATGGTAAGCAGTCGTGTGGTCTAAGAGCAGTGGCCTCCACATCGCCCCCACAGTAGCCGAGGCGATGTTGAGGTCTCTACTTTGACGGCCTGAGAAGATGCTTTTTCACGCCCCGCTTAAAGAACCCAGGATTGAAGGAAAAAGAAAACACGTGCCATCTTCTTCATCTTCATCCAAATCAAAATACATCAAACCCAAAATGCGCTTTAATCTTAAGCCCCATTTACTTAAAGATAGAAGTCTAACCGCACGTTAAATTAAACATCCTTTTTATGTCTAAATTATTTCCACCGCGGCCCTTCATTGTGAAAACTCTAACAAAAAAAGTAAGGAACGAGCCATCGTAATAACGTCATTACTGAAGGTCCTTGATCCAAATGTCTCCATTGTATTAAAACGGTCACACCTCGCAGGAAATTTACATTTATAGACACGTTTGTATCAGGCGAACAGCTCCCGGCTGATCGTAAGGGTGAGGTCTGACTGAAGAAGATTTGAACAAGAAGAACAAGAAGATGGAAACAAGAGATACTCGTAGTTCGTTGAATATTATTAGTTTTAGCCTCAATGCTATTTCAACCCATATTTACTAAGGTGACTGACATTTTATAAAGACGGTATATGTACATATGTAGGTATATTAATTCTGAAAAGACACATACTACGTCTAGATGTTTATATTTGGCCATTCCTAATGTTAGAGGCTAAGATTAAAAGTTCTTTTTTTTCTTTTTTAATTTTTATACTTAAGTGTGTTCAATTGAAAATAAGGCTGGGCACGGGCTTCTTTTCACGCTGAGAAGAGGCTCGTTCCCAGCAGTGGGACAGTTTAATACAGAGCTGATATTATTGAAGTGAAAACTTCTTTAGCGGCGTTGTGCACTTTTTTTGTGATGGGTAAAAAATGTTAAACTCGCGTCAGGACACGTGACCTGATCGAAAATTCGTAAGACAGAGGGAGAATTGTCATGCTTGTGTACGATAGCGCAATAAATGAATATTGTATTTTACCACATAAATTATAGTACTTTTATACTGATAATTAAAGCAATTCGTACAAAATTATTCCCTAACCATTCCAAAATATCAAAAATGCACAATGTTAATATTCAAGTTTTCACTTCTGCCGACACTCCCGAAGTGCATCCCGTTTTTTTAAAATTATTATATAATGGTTGCAGCTCCTTACAAATGTAATTTAATAAGTTTACAGTATTGTATAATTGACGATTAAAAAGATTGACCGTGAGTTTCTTGCCCGTTCTTCTCATTGGATATAAGCCCTTGATTTGCCGAACGTGCCAACAGGTAAATGTAAATGTAAATTCATATTAAATGGAACAGTCGCAAGAGGAAAACCTAGGCGAACGTTTCTCAATCAGATCGGAGGCGTTCTGGACAAAGGCCAGGTTAAGAGCTCCTTGAACCGACGGGCGTGTATGAGGAATGTGATGAAAGTGAATGAAGCTAGAGAAGTGTGTCAGGATCGTAGCAAATGGAAATCCGTAGTCTCTGCCTACCCCTCTGGGAAACAGGCGTGAATCTATGTATGTATGTATGTAAATTCATATTACAGTATTAGTTACTGTAACCTTTACGTTCATAAGTGTTAATTTGTGAGCTAAATGAATAAATACAATATTTTGATTTGATTCGATTGACTACCTCCAAATTCTTTATTCGTCTTCCTATTTAGTGCTAGTGAGTGAGACTTATGATATAACAAGTGACCATTGACTTCGATAACCGGTTACTATCAGGCTGGCCGTAGACTTGATTGCCGCTGCCGCTAAATAAGTTTTCACTTCAAAAACTTATTATTAAACCCGATAATTTAGCAATTCTAGTAATGACTGGTATCATAAAGTCAAGGAAATAATTATTTACTAATAAAATGCAATTGATATAGTTGTTATATTATGCGCTTATGATATCGCGATCAAAACTAATTTTGTCACGTTGCGGGCTCAAAATAACCGGTGATGTTAAAAGTGAAACAGCTTTTATACTAACATAACAATTTGCCACAAACCATTTGCCTAATAGAAACATGTTCTCCTTATACAGAGTCTGCCCGAACGACGTGTAATTTTGCAAAATGACATATAAAATTTGCGCGATGACGTCATATTATGATATTACGCACGGTTATGCACATTTTTCGTATGTAAATCTCACCTCGCCTGTATAAGTTTACATAAATTTTAATAGTAGGTACGCTGATTTTGTTTTCTGCATGTTGCTGCAAAGTTGTTACTATCGTAATGTGTATCTAAATTCAAATTGTAGGTGCAAACATTTTGTGAGAACAACTCGATAAGCAAAATGCACTTCACCAAATTACATTGAGCTTATGCTTCATGTTGAAACGTTAATATCACATACAGTATTCACGTATGACACAAAAGTTTAAGTAGTAAGCTCCTGCTTTTACATAAGTTTGCAAACAAGTGTATTCCGCATTTGTTGGTGAGCGCAATGGCAAATAGACGTTTACAATAAATTCTTTCGTGCATCGGGTCTAAAGGACCTTTAGACCTTCCAGTTATAGGTACTTTGATCTAGCATCAAACAACAAAAAATTATATTATTGAACGTAGAACAGTGTAACAATAATGCCCTTACAACCTTTCGGTCACGTTTTAATTATAGTGCCCAAGTGTGCGCGTCAACACAAATGCACTTTATATTCCGTCACTCTCATAGTCCGATGGGACAACAATCCGACTCTTCGCCGAGATAAGTCGCAGAAACAACGGCTTTACGTGCTTTCCGAGTGAAAAAGCACAAGATATTGTCACAAATTCGTTTGTTATCTTGGCAGAATAGTTATGAGCATATTTTCTTAATTGGACACATAAACTATCACGTAATCTGCGCCATTGGATAATCGAGTGCAATTTAAAAAACTATGCATACATTTTTTGTTACTGTGCGGTACTTAATTTCGGGAATGATCGGGAGAGGCAAAATGCCTTAAGCTTGTAGGCGAGAGCTCTCACTTAGTAATTCACAAAGCTATTTGCACTATAGTAGATATATTAAACGGTTTAAAACATGAAAGACGTATTAACCAAAAACTTCCACCGATACTATCTTATCTTATGTGGGGGCCAGTCATTGCAGACCGGCGACAATTCGACCCAGTGGGATCTTTCGTGTCGACACCCTCCCAATAACGACTGCCATAGATGTTCATGGCAGCCTGGACCAACGACTTAACGTGCTTTCCGAGGCACGGAGCAGGCGATACCTAATTGTCAATCAATACGCACATAATTTCGAAAAGTCATATAACTTCCGAAAGTCAGAGATGCGCGACGTGGGTTTGGACCCGAGACCCTCTACATTGCAGTCTGTTGGTGTCCTCACTGAGCTATCACTGCTCTCTCCACCAATACTTAAACAGCCAAAGTTATAGGCCATTAAATCCTACTTGTAATTTGAAAGCAAAAAGCTTAAACCAAGAAGAGGAAATTACTCTATATCGAAATCTAATGACTATTACAAGATTGTCATTACATTCGCTACGATAACACATAACAAACAAGGTCGTACTTAATAGGAATCTTACGTAATTCTGATGTCTACAGCCAATCTTCAACAGGAAATGGATTCAATATAGTTATGGTTTTCTATTTCCGGCCGCAAACAATCATAAAAGGTCTCAAAGTTCAAATAGGGTTTTGCCCTTAATATGTCGATATCTAATACTTGTCCCAAATAATATTATGAATGTGGAAGTATGTTTGTTTATCGTGCCTTGGCATCAAAATAAAGGACAATAATTTTATATAAGAAGGTTTGGGGCAATGTTATGTATCGTAGGCTGTTTATATATATACATAAGTTATCTATACTCAAACATATTAATAACTTTTCAGAATTCATTACGATAGATACTAAAATAACAATCCAGGATTTACTCTAATAATAGCGACAATCGGCCGCTCGCTTTGACGTCAAGACGATAATCTCTTCAAACTCTAACCCTCACAATCTCGTGGCTCTTTAGAGTTAGCTACTTAATTAAGACCGATTGCAGATAGCAATTAAGTAATATATAAGATACGTACATTCAAACGGTCGGAAGGGGACGACCTAGGCGGTCGTTCTTTTACTAGATCGACGATTTTATAGAGAAAGGCTGGATTAAAGTATCCAGTTGACAAGCGTGCGTAAAGAACGCGATGATTGTGGAAGCAAGTAGTATCTACCCCGTATCTTATTTTATTATATACTAGCTGTTACCTGCGACTTCATCCACGTAGATTTTAACTAAAAAGTGTTTGTCTCCGCGGAACCCTATTTTTTTGCTAAAATCAAAGTAGCTTATGTTACTCCTTATAACATCAGCTATCTGCCTGTGAAAGTCCCATCAAAATCGGTTCAGCTGTTTCAGAGATTAGCCTGAACAAACAGACAGACCGATAGACAGACAAAAATTTAAAAATAGATGTTTTCGTATAGGTACCTTATATACTTTCATATGCATTAGATAAAAAGCTGTTATTTTGACATTACAAACAGACACTTCCATTTTATGTATAGATTCCAACCGTGATTTTAGGTATATTACATTATACGTTTTATTATAGTAAAAATATAGTATAGTTTATATTATTATATTTTATTGCCGTCTAGCAGATACATTTCCAGGCCCTTTAGTGTTATTAAGAATTCCCAAACTAACAAACTCGGCAATTGAAAGTGAGATCTCATAAACGCACGAAAATATAAGTACAAACTTATGCCACAATTTAAATAAAACAAAAACAAGTATTAACGCAATCATGTAATGCACATGTGTATGTAATCATCATGAGTATTTACATATATTTTTGAAAGGTCGAACGTTTAGGCCAGGTTGCACGGCTGTAGTTACAAGCAGACTCGCCACGTGAACTCGTGTAAATCATGCTCATGCTTCAAAGTATAAAAGTGATAACAGTAAACTCAGCTTATTTTACCAAATATAAAGTACTTATTTTACCAAAATTCTTTCCAGTAATGTAACTCTGCGGTCCGATATGAAAATTGATGGCTTTAGCCAAGACAGATTTTCAATAGTTGAACTGATAACCTCAGAAACCCTTTGCAACTAATGGCCTACGGTAATCCTACAAAAGGAATACTGGAACTAAAACAAAATGTCGGCCACAAAGCTTTGTTTTAGACATTATTTTATTTTACTTTATGTTTAACATTGTTCACTGTATAATTAATATGCTATTCAGATTTCGAGTAATTTTTTTCCATCTAATTAGTTTATATAACTGTAGCTGTAGGTTCATATATATAAAACACAACGATACAGTATTTTTTCTTTTTTATTGCTTTCATTGGTGACAGACGAGCCAGCGGCCCACCTGTTAGTAAGCGAGAAGCGTGGCTCATACACATGGCTGTGTTTTCTTAGCATTACAGAAGCAATGTCAAAAAAACACAACCAAGTCGCTGCTTACCGAAAGGAAAAGGGAAATGGACCAGGATGGGGTTTGGGAAGGGGAGGGTGATTGCGCCTCCGGCGCTCTCACTCACCGAACGAAACATAACAGATACTGTTATTTTACGTCGATCTTCTGTGAGAGGGTGGTACTTCTCCGGTCGAGCCGGCCCATTCATGCTGTAACCAGTGTGGCCCTACCATACCCTATATCCTATATAATTGATCGGACTGCAAGGGTGGCGTCGTGGTTTCAGTGGCCGCCTTGCTTTTACTACGGCACCGAGTGTTGTGGGTTCGTTCCCAAACGGGACTAAATTAGTGTGATCTACAAAAAGTTGTTCTGAGCATAGGTGTTCTTTGTGTCCGTTGTGTAAGCTGTTGTAAAGTCCCCGCGACTCAGGATATATTCCTATTTTTCTCGTGTCGTCACTATCAACAAAAGAACAAGAAATGAAAAATAATTAATTCGCTGTATATCCTTCGCGAACTTTTTGTACAACAACAATACTGAAGCATTATCTATAATTACATAGTGTGTAACAGTACATAAGGGGTTGTTCTGCGTCAGCGATGAATGCGACGCAGTACGTCATATCTTGCTTGCAGCCTGTATGGATAGCTGTGTGGGGTGAAACGCGACGTAATGCCTGCTATGGGTATAATATAATGTGCCTTGTCGTATAGCGTTCGTCGCTCATACCGGACACCCGTTTGTCCAATCCCACACGAGACAAACATTTGTGTGATCCACAAATGTTTGTTCCGATTCTGAATGTTCTTTCTGTCTGTTGTATGAATACCTAGTGCGGGAGTTGTCATTCAAAAAAATATATATTTATTTCAAACTATTAGTAAAACAAAGTCAAGCGAACTTAGCCAATTAACTGACTACTATAAACAAAAGGGGAATAGGAACGTTCATTATGTCGCTTAGCCGGAACATAAATTAGCTTGTTATCAGCTACATGCTAAGTTGGGTTACCGATAGAAGTGCAATGAATGCGGTAAATTACTTACGTCAAACAACCAAGTAACTTGTCACGACCTTGTCCCTACATAAAGTGTATGCATAATTAATATCACTTTCGTAACCACGGAAAGGTTAATCCCTTCGTTGCCTTTATAAAACAAGTTAGGGTATCTAAAATAACAATAATTTTCATCGACACTTACCCACCACTATTGTCAAGGGTTGGCTAACATTACGCATCTAAACAAACACTCGATCAGAATATAAGACAATAAAATTGCATCTTGACTTTCGAAGCCCTTGCCTGTTACGCTGAATGTTTTATGACTCACCCTTATTGGGTAAGAAATGGCTTTATTGTGTTTTGATTCCGATATTAAATTCTTAAGTAGTCAAAGATGAAGTCAAAGGAGACATTCTTTAGTGAAATATATAGCGTGGATGATTAAAGGAGGGACTCAGTGAAGGTGGGTCTTGAGTAATTATTACTCGTTTTAAATATATAGAACAAGTGGGTCTTTGTTATAACTGAATGAACCATTAATACACAACATTATTTCATTGAAATATGAGGGAAGGCTTTTCCTTCATAATTAATACGGGTAAGACCGGGTGTCTTACCGTCTCGTGACACGAGCGACTATAGGAAAGCGAGTCTTGCACGGTAGTAACGGATAATTCGGGCATCTCATAGGAATACTAGTATTCCTACAAGATGCCTGAAGTGTGCTAGGGTGTTTTGCCCGCGGGCTTCACTCGCGTATATTTAGGTTAGGTTAGATTAATAGCCGTACTTTTTTGCAGATGAAAGGTACCCTATGTCTTATTCTTTACCCCTGACAACGTGTATGCAAAATGTCATGATGATCGATCGAGTAGTTATGGTGTGAAATCGTAATAAGCAAACAAACAAACTCACTTTCGCATTTATAATATTAGTTAGCATTTGCATTAAGGTATTAGTAATTTAATAAAAACGTAGTCGAAATGTGTATCAAACACCTCTACCTCTACTCTTCGAGAATATACAGGTGTGTATGTCTAAAGATTATATACATTACATAATTATATACTTGCAGATACCACTATTTTAATGTCAAATATAGTAATTTTATATTTTTAAGATTTGAATTGAGTTGTTATTAGTAATTTTAAATTAAACTAGCTGTTACCTGCGACTTCGTCCGCGTAGATTTTAACTAAAAAGTGTTTGTGTCTGCGGAACCCTACTTTCTTTTTCTAAAATCAAAGTAGCCTATGTTACTCCTTATAACATCAGCTATCTGCCAGTGAAAGTCCCGTCAAAATCGGTTCAGCCGTTTCGGAGATTAGCCGGAACAAACAGACAGACTGACAAAAATTTTAAAAATAGATGCTTTCATATAGATACCATATATACTTTCATATGCATTAGATAAAAAGCTGTTATTTTGACATTACAAACAGACACTTCAATTTTATTTATTTGTATAGATGTATAGATTGATAGCATTAAAGTAAACTAAAAGATATTGCTCTTAGCGATAAGGGCGCCTTTACACATTGATTTGGCAAAATGTCCTAATGGCATATTTTTCTTCGTATCGAGAAGTACTTACTCTTTAAAAGACGTTCATAATTTTATACCAATCTTGACTGTAATAAAGTTCAAAGTAAAACAAAAACAGCAATTCTTAGTACTTTTAATTTAAACATGCGATATTAAATTTTAAATACCTGACGACAGAACTTTCATCTCTCGTTTCAGTTAAACTACGAGTGATATTACAAGTCTTAGAGTACGAAGTTCATTGCAGGCTTACTCCGCTCGAAACGATTGTAGGAACAATGAAAAACATATAAATGTAAGCGGATGATCCCGTTTTGCCATAGCGTTGAGGAATAAAGCTTATTTTTTATTTATTGCTAAAGCGTGCTGGCTGAAACATGGTGTTATGATTGCAGCACAAAATAATATACACACATAGCAATTCTTTTTATTTTCACGAAACAAATTTCGCATTGGGTTTCAAGCCCTATGTCAGGGGGAGTTTACAAACAAACAATTATATTGAATCGAAGTAGGCGTTCAAGTAACGAAGTCCATTGTAATAAAATTATTGGGAAGAGAGAAACCCGTCACGCACCCTCGGATTGCCACTGTTGCAACGAATGAAGGCTCAATTGTTGCCAAACGGTCCTGAGGATGCCTCGCGCTGAGGCGAAACACGTGTCGACGCATTTTTTATGCTCGAAGCGGAATATTGCAAGTTGGAGTACGCCCGGGTCCCACGGTCCCACGTGAGTCCCATGGCTGTCCCTTTCCAGAGGAGTTCGGTATTGTCAACCTTTTTCTATTACAATAGTTGGGGTGGGCAATCAGAGGGTGCGTGGCGGGTTCCTCTCTTCCCAAAAATTTTAAAACAAACAATTATCGGACAAAGTACACCCAGACTGAGAACAATTATTTATGGATCGCACAAATAATTGTTCTGTGTGCGTAATGAACTCGTCGAACGTCGAGGCAAAGAGACCATTTTCTTGCATCGCCATTTGTACAGCCAATAAACATCAGTCTAACGCCTATATGCCCAAAAGGATAAGCAGAGGTAATATACAACCACATTTCCGCAGCTATAACTTTAGGTCATAAATTACAACTTGCGAGCCAGTTTACTTTACGGCTACAGTTACTTGTTTTTAATTCCTAGTCAGAAAATACCAAAAATACATTGGCCAACACGGGAATCGAATCCGAGACTTCATGTAGTAATCTCATATGCTACTGCTACATCATTGAGGCGTCGCAAATGCCACAGAGGCGTGATGATCGCAGCGCATTATTTGCGAATACACTTTGAAAAAACTGCAAACTTGTAACGTTCTCAGGGTTAAAAAGGTTGACCGTTGAGCTTCTTGCCACCGTTCTCCTCATAAACACTACTAAGTTGCGGTTGACAGCTTAAACTTAAGCCAGGGGTAAATACCTTTGGTTTACCTTTAGCAACTAAGTAAATTTAACTATGCAATTCATAAGAACACTTATTAATTTCGAAACAAACTACTTTACGACGTAAATTAAAGACCAAATCTTGTTTATATGTAGAAATTATATTTAAGTAAATATTTACAATAAATATAAATAGGATAATCGTAAGCACAAGACATAGCTGAAGTTCCCGTGACCAGATCGAATACATTTTAAAGGAATGCCGAATAAAGCGTAGCCTAAACATGCATGAAGAATGTAAGAAAAGTTAATCAAAGCAAGTGGCAATTCTTAGTCTCTGCCCACCTCTCCAAGAAAATGGCATGATTCTGTGTTCAAAACTGTAAATTATTTATATAATAATAATTATTTATTTGAAGTTCATGTTTTTTGTGTCCCAATACGTAGTTATATTTTTTGTATAAAACAATACATTGCATACGTGCATACGTACGTGATGATATTTCAATCGAGCCTATTCTTTATACAACAATAATTATTTACTAATAAAACCAAGTAACAATATTAAAATGTTTGGAACCCAAGCTTCAGACATGCTTTTTATCATTGTGTCTGGATTCTAGCTAATAATTTTAAACTCATCTAATTCGTTTTAAGACTGAGAAAATGACACCGATGGAACCTCAAAAACTCATATTAATATTCTGAGTTGACCATCTGTAGTACATTATTAAGAATGGTTGTCTCATAATTGTGTTTAATAAGGACGGTTGGCGTGTTTGGCAAACATTGGCCAGTACTCCATCCAAGTCTTGTTCTTTATTCATACCGACGAGACTAATTATATATTTATCAGAATCTGTGTACTTGCTTTTCTTTAAGTATCCTTTGCGAAAAACCATATCTGACTTTAAAGGCATAAGCTCAAGAGGATTGTAGCACTTTGAAGGTTATATCGTATTGTTTATTGCAAGTTGAATTAGCTTAACATCTGAGTAGAAATGAGAATTGTAGAAACGTTTTTAGTTATTCTAATCGGTTTGTCTCTTACTAGCTTCTGTGGCTTCACACGCATAAATCCAATATGAACGCATTCTGAGATTAAAACTGTCCTATGTAAATCTAGATATGGTCTTTCTATATACCAAGTTTTATTCGAATTCGTTCTCTGGCTTACGCGTGACTGATCAACAAACATATATCTTTACATAGGTACTTATACATCCTAACTATAAAATAGTAAACGTGACAGTGAGTTTGCTTTTTTATTTGTTTGATTATTACGCTTTCACGCGCTAACTACTCGACCGATCAACATGACATTTCACATACACGTTTTCGGGGCACAGAAAAGGACATATGGTATCTTTCATCCAGAAAAAACCTACCTACTGATCTTGAGGGATAAAATTTACTGACAAAATGTACATTAAGGGAAGCCGCAGGCAAAATCTAGTTTATATAATTGCGTAATGAACTTATTCGCTTGTATTTCTCTCTCTTCGCACCGTTTCTACAGCTATCGTAATTTGGTTCCGTGCCCTGAGTTCTAATATGTCAGTGATTGTAATCAACAAGTTTACAGTATCCAAAGTAATTCAAATGATATACTGAATACTAATTTGATCACGTAGATTTTTACTCATTTTTAAGTATATTGCTCGCACGGTGTGTGAGATTTTCCAAATTATATGTATACAAATAGATAATTGAGTATATGTATCTTTCAATATACGCACATAATATGTAGACTATAGTCTATGTATATTAAACATATCTCACTCTTAATAAAATTTGGGTTACTTAACCCAAAAGTTGAAAGTTAGGAAACTTAAACTCTAATTGTGTGAATATGATCTCTAATAATAATATTATATTCGTGTTAAATATTTGGAACAGTGTCTAAAGTTAGTAAACATAAAGGATTGAAATAAGTCTCTATTTTGCTAAAAATGCGATGTGTTTACATATTTAAGTGTATGTTATATGTGCATATTATTCATGCACATACAATATTCATGTGTGACTCTGTAGTCACATATGAATATTAAACAAGTATGGTGCATCTGACAAGTGTCGCTTAAGTGTTATGGGTTAGAATCTCATACGAAGATTTGTGTGGAAGTCTGAATGTACTTTGTGTCCGTCAAATGTATATTTGTAAAGTACCCGCTATTCGAGGCTTTGAGCCTAGTACGGTAGAAGTATTTTTAAAAAAGAAATGACGAGCAAGTATTGCCTCTGGTGTTGCAGGCGTCCATAGGTTACGGTGACCACTTACCATCAGGTGGGCCGTATGGCCTCATTTGCCACTTTTGTAAATAAAAGAAAAAAAGAATATAGAAAGTCGTAAAACTATTTTGTCAATGAAAATATTTACCCACGTATCCATGTTTAATAAGTGTAGTGTATCATCCCTAAACAAATTGTTGCTCAACTTCGTATTTATAACTATCCGGTCAAAATTTGTTCAAACATGCCCGAAACAGATTAAGTTGCTAATTTGTTGCAAACTCTTTCGTTTCCTTCCATTAACACTGGCTGCAGGTTTAAAATGCGGTTTGTTTCGCACCGAACATTTTGAATGAATAATTAACTTTATTCTGTTCTCAGTCGCGTCGGTCGGTTGCAGGTTTCTGTTTCGCCGAATTTAAATCAACTGTTTCAGTATATGCGTACATGAAATTTTCACAAATTGAGTTATATGAAACTTTGGTATTTTTATTGATTAATCTTTTTATACACGGCAAGCCTTTTTTAAGCATATTGCGCGCATGGAGGATTATATGATTTGGCATAATTAAAGTTAACCAATGTGGTAAAAGAGAGCAGATAAATATATTTTTTAAATTTACGTTAGAAATTTGACCACAAGGACCTGCCTATTATTTAATTTTAAATTGTTACTATGCATAAATATGTTTTATTTTCCTCTCGGTAGCGCAGCGGTACTGAATGCAACTGCTGTGCCTGAGATCTCTAGATCGATTATCTGGACTGGTAGTGCTCTTCGATGGTCTAGTCAAGCAATTGCCAGTAGTAATATTAATAAATACCACATAATTCGTTGGTGTAGGTTAAATTAATCTTTCCTTCGGCATATCTCATTTACTTTTGGCGTGTGTGTACCTTCTTAGCCAGTCTTTCGTCCTCCATTTTTTCACATAAACCAGTTTAATATTAATGTTTTTAATATAAAATTAGCTAACCACCCCAAATAGTTCTAATTATACATATCAATTCAAAACAACTGTTTTGCAATATAAAAATATGACTAAAACATTTTTCCTAAAATACGGTCTCTTCATTGAAATTCAGTCGTATTTTATTATATAACTTTAAAAGGCGGCTCGACAGTTGAGTGAATAACATCAATAGAACCATGATGACAAAAGCATTATATGTTATCTCGTTTATTTTCAAAATAAAACACTTTTATTAACATCAATGAACAACATTGATTTTGTAGATGTTTTGTGTAAAAGGTACCACTGACAATTTATTCATTGCCTAAGGCAGATATTTATTTTGCACTAGTTTTTGCTCGCTGTTTCGCTCGCTCAGGAGCTGACTTAATCTAAACGAAAGGTATACGTCCTTTTGTGTACCCCTTACAACATGTATGCAAAAGATGCAAAAGTTCATGATTATCGGTCTAGTAGTTCCCGCGTGAAAACGTAACTAATAAATTAAACTCACCTTCACATTTATAATATCATACCTTAGGTAGGATAAACAAATAGTTAGAATATACTGACTTGGGCACATAGCACGCAGAACCGATGGCCGTTGGGGCAGAAAGGTTCTATAGTGGCGGCCACGCACCGGAACACGCAGTAGGGGTCCCCCATAAGGTGGACCGACGACCTGGTAAAGGTCGCGGGAAGCGGTTGGATGCGGGTGGCCCAAGACCGGTCTGTGTGGAAAACTTTGGGGGAGGCCTATGTCCAGCAGTGGACGTCTTTTGGCTGACATGATGACTGACTTGGTGCCGCAGCGGTATGAGACCGCAGCAAAATAGAATCAACAAAACTGTTAATAGGTTATTCTGTCAAAGAATTCTCAATAGCATCACGTAGTTTAGAACTGTGCCCAGTAAACGGCAAGAGGCTCACCTACGTCCACGTGATAAGGGGTGAGTTCGATATAAGGTCAGGTCCCAATGTAAATCCTAGCTGGCGCAAAGTAGGAGTAAACATCTCTGCCCACCTTTTACAGAGTATGTATGTATTTATATCAAGCTTGCCTTATTCTGGAACTCTAACCACACTACTCTACATCTGCCTTTTCTTCTGAGGATACACAGGCGAGGTCATGCAATGGAATATTTTACAAACGACTTCATTTAATACTATAAACAACATTAAAGTACCATACAATACGTAATTTAACAATTTTATTATATTTATATACTATAAACATGAATAATAAAATACGCCAATGCGTTGTGCAATAAATACAATAACACATTAAATAATATAACAATAAAGCAAAAGGGAACATAAATAAATCATACTTTCACTTACAATTACTTTCATACCTTCGCCTTGGATGATTTATATAACGGAAAACTGGTACAAACGCGATTAGTCTGTTTGTGACCACATCCAGTAGAACCTGGCCAAAAAGTCTTTTAAACAAGTATGTAATTAAAAAAATACTGATTATGATCACGTGACCCGTATTCCGTTGTATAAGTATTTTCACTTCTCGGCCAACGCCCAGATCCCGGGCCCCAGACGCAGTACCTTTTAATTCTATCTAATTAATTAATTATCAGAAGAAATAAATTTTATTAGTTATTATACATATGTTGCGCTGGATGTGTGAAGTAACGCGGAAGGACCGTATAAGAAACTCCCGCATCCGTGGCAGTCTTCATGTCCGTGACATAGCAGATAAGCTGCAAGAGAGTCGCCTACGCTGGTACGGCCACGTTTTATGAAAACCGGCATGTTACGTGGGGAACAAATGTCTTGCCATGCCACCTCCGCCTGGCCCGAGTAAACGGGGCAGACCCAAGAAATGCTGGCTTGACGTCGTAAGAGATGACATGCGTGCCAACAAACTCACACCACAGGACGCTGAAGATCGTGCGAAATGGAGAAGACTTAGCGGGAAAGCGGACCCTGGGTTCCAACGCCAACGCCGCGGATGCAACCGGGATAAACGCTAAGATGAAGAA
The DNA here is from genome assembly GCA_963564715.1 of Catocala sponsa. Taxonomy (NCBI): domain Eukaryota; kingdom Metazoa; phylum Arthropoda; class Insecta; order Lepidoptera; family Erebidae; genus Catocala; species Catocala sponsa. Next base: position 9,440,283 of record OY751337.1, read on the forward strand.
AAAGTCATTATACACTTAAAATATTCAAATATTATCTTGTAGACAACATACATTTTCTCTAAGATAGAAATTTCTAACCTGCTCCCGTATCGTTCCATTCTTTTGTCACTACCTAAAATAATGTCATACTAGTAAACGTTTTTTATATTTATAATATTAGTAATGATAAGGCAATAAAGATTAACCTTGAACTATACTACTAATGTATATTATGTATATGCAACCTTGAACTATATACTACAAATGCATACACAAAGTGAATCATAATCACAAAATTTAGATTATATAGATTTACATAATATTGTCTTCTGTTTACGCGAATGTTATTCATTGAAATTAAACTACTATATACGGATTTTATCGCGTTGTTTACTTGACACTTCATTACAAAATTTTTGAAAACTGTTACACTACTATTACTATTAAACTTTACTAATTTTTAAGTTAATTAGTTTTCAATAATTTTCAATAATTTAATTAACTTAAAAATTAGTAAAGTTTAATAGTAATAGTAGTGTAACAGTTTTCAAAAATTTTATAATGAAGTGTCAAATAAACAACGCGATCCGTATATAGTAGTTTAATTTCAATTATATAGATTTCCAAGTTCTTAATCTATTTGCGAGTAATTGTATTAATTCATTAAAACTCGAACGCAGAACACATATATTCATAATCCCAAATACGTGGGTTAAACCATGTAAAAGATAAAACAATTTTGATACTTCCAAATGTAGAATTTTCACTACCAATCTTTGTATAAATAGGCCGGGATTCCATTTGCGTACATTATGGAAGGGTACCGACAAGACGTTGGAATCCTGAACGTGATCAGAATACGAACAGCTTCATAATGTAACATTAACCAATTACCTTAATTGAACTAATTGAATTAGCGTATAAAATGTGTAAGTAATTGTAGTTCGAATAATGGTTGTTTTGTAAAAGATAGGTATGAAACTGTGCTTTGTTTAAAGTAAATTGATGATTCATTTATCAGTCAATGTAGATACGAAGCCTACAATAATGCATTTTCATGATGGTTGTATGAAATCTACTATGAATGGTACTGTCAAACATATGTTAATTTTAAATTCTATTAATATTCCAGGTAACCATCGATCTCAAGATTTGACGTGACAACGTCTAATAAATCGATGAACGCCGGCTGCACGCACGAAAAAGGATGACTCTTTGTCCCGTTACGCCCATTGTCCCGTTACGCTCATTGTCCCGTTACGATCGGAGCGAGAGCGCTACACGAGCGAGCGAAAGTCACGTTATGACGTTGTCACATTAAACTATCTTCCGTAAACCGACTTTACAGACAACCAATTTTTCTTTTTATTTTCGTCTTTACACTCGTTTGACAGTTATAGTTAAAGAATAGTTAATTAGATGGTAGTTAATAAATATGTTATAATAATTAGAAAGTTTTAATTTATCAACTTATGTAACACATTAATTCAATGTTTAGCTATTGAAGTAGCTGACTATATGAAGGAGGAACACTGGTGAAACCCATTTAAAAAAAGAGAAACATCGATAAGAATGGTAGAAAATATTTCACTGATTCGATGAAGGCGGTGGCTTTGGAATTCGTGATATAATTTCTGTTTTGTTATTATATCTTTACTAGATTTTACCCGCAGCTTCGCTAATTTAGATTCGATGGCGTAGTGGTTAGTGTAACCGACTGCCACGCCTGAGGTCACGGGTTCGATTCCCGCACAAGTCAAACATTTATGTGCATGAACATGGATGTTTGTCTTGGTCTGGGTGTTTTTATGTATAATATGTAGGTATTTCCAAAAAAAAGGTATATATGTATGTATTTGTATCCATTGTCTAGTAACCATAGTACAAGCTCTGCTTAGTTTGGGCTAGATGGTGTTGTGTGTATGTGGTAGATTATTATATTATTATTCCACGACAACGGCACTATTTCTGGACGCAAGTAACCTATGTCCCTTTCTGTACCTCTGACGACTTATATACAAAATTTCATAATTATCAGTCGAGTAAGTCCTGAAAGCGTAACAAACAAGCAAACTCACATTCGCATTTATAATCCTAACTAATATTATAAAAGCGAAAATGAGTTTGTTTGTTTGTTTGTTACCTTTTCACGTCTAAACCACTGAACCGATCATCCTGAAATTTTGCATATACGTTAACAGGTGTACACAAACGGACATAGGCTACGTTTCATCCCGAAAAAAATTACTGTTCCCGAGGAAAACAATAATAACGTTCTTATAATAATAGATGGCGCCACGTGTCTTTAAAATCATGATTGAATGATATTATTACAAGAAGAGTACAACCCGAATTGATTGTCAAATTCTAAATTAACGCGAGCGAAGCCGCGGGCAAAAGCTAGTACTAGTATACATAGTAAAAGGCACACACATCGGTACAATAATATTTAGTAGTAGGTATAATCCATTAATAGGTTTATGCATCTACTTCAGATAAAAGTAATAATACTATTCGTGACAAGTGATAAACAGCGACGTTTAGTGCAAAACACCCAGTAAGTTTGACAATGCAAGTGTCATATTAGTAAACATATACGTAGTTGATACGGAATTGCCTGGATCGTTTACAGTATAACAAGAAACAATGGGTATATCTTATAGGAAGTTAATGTCATTTGATCCGTGCTATGAGAACAAGAGCCACAATAGACACCCAGGCCCTATACTATTATCTGTAGATTATATTATTTGTACGGAAAATGCTTGGCGTGGCGCAGCGGTAGTGAATGCGACTGCTGTGCATGAGGTCTCGGGTTCGAATCCCGGGTCGGGCCAACAAAAACGAAATGGTTTTTTCTGTTAAGAAATCTCAATACGAGCTCGAAGTTAGGAAGTTGGCGGTGTTAGACACCCCCGTGCCTCGGAAAGCACGTAAATCCGTTAGTCCTGCGCCTGATCTCTCTCCGGTCGTGTCGGATCCCATCGGATCATGAGGGTTAGGGAACAGAGAGTGCACTTGTGTTTGCGCACATACTTGTGCACTATAATATCTCCTGCGCAGATGGCCAGTCTCCGTTAAAATTGGCCACCGTGACCGAAAATTCGGTCTGGAGGACATTATTATGAGTTATAAAAAAAATATTTTTTCTATATCTTTCTTTTAAAAAAGACAACGCCCGCACTAGAAGTTAATCCTGTGTCGCAGGGGACTTTGTAAACAAACAAACAACGAACACAAAAACACCCAGACTAGAATAGCTGTTTGTGGATCACACGAATTTTTATCCCGTGTGGGGATGAAACCCACAACAGCCGGCACGGCGGCAGTAAACTACTACGCTACTTACACTACATACTGATCTATGTTTCTTAAGATGCATGAATGCGCTAGAAGTATATAATACAGATATTTAATATAACGATATTACCACCTTTATATAAAAGCCTTCGCATCCGTATAGCTTCATTTTTATGACAGGTTTCGTTAATAAACTTTCAACATCATGCTCACCCAAGGAATTGCTCTAATACAATATTGAACATCTTAACTATGCAGGCTTTCGAGAGGGGTATACATGTACATACGTTACTGTTGAATTCGGTTACCAGCTTAAACTAGATTTGCCGGCAATATACAAAAAGTGGTTTGAACATTTTAGCTTAGCCCACCCTATATGTCCCTTATAATAGGTTCTCATTACTGTTCTGTAGTGTGTATTGCATTTGGAATCAATGCTTTACTACATAGTAGAATAATACGTAAAATAAATCGTTAAGTAGAACACGGATTCGAGCTCAAACAAATTTATCTAAAGCGGACTGACTAAGTATCTTACATGCAAACGCATTTGTTAGATTTTTAAACAAATCCTTTTTCATTTTCTTAATAAAATATTTTTTTAATGTCTGTACGTGGCTGCATATTCTTATAATGATTTTGCCAGCTATATTGCTATATTTAAAGTCCTACACAATAAGAAATGAATGTTATGCCATCCACACTGACCACATTTAAGTATGTACTTAAAGCCTATTTATATTTTGCCTAGACGAGGACCTGACAATCGGCCTGAAACATAAGCACAATATCATGCTAGCCAAATCAGCAGTTCACTTTACTTAATAAAAAATATCCTTTGATTAATATTCCAGCCCTGTAATGCTATCACTATAACAGTGAATATATGAGCAAGAAAATAAAATCAAAGATAGGTATATCTAAACGGCCGTGGTAAAAATTTATATAGGCATACATAACTCTCAACCCAACAGTTTATCTCCCCTTTTCACGTGCTTTAATATTACGGCACTAATTTTAAAAGAAAACCTCTCAGCACTAAAGGAGAAACTTATAACGACTGGGTAATAAAGATGTTCACCTCTAGTGTCTATTGTCTCGCAAGTAACACGATCTTTCTGCATTACTTAACGTACACTGCAGGCTCTTTAAAGCAGGTTGAACGAAGCTTCGTAGAGAAACTGTAATGGAAATCATTAGAGAGGTTTCGGTCCTTAGAAATAGTTGTCGAGGTGAGATGCAAGAGGTTCCCTTTCAAAAGGTATCTTTATTACGCGTGAGTATTGGCGTAAATTCGCTCAACTGTACTCAATTTATTGTTTCAATTGTTTTTGTCAAAATTATTGTTTTCATTCGTAGTGGACATATTTTTACACAGAAGAGAATTAAACGTTTAATATTGCGCAGTTGTAAAGCACTTATGCTCACGAAAACAACGCCTAAATTTTGTAGTTATAGTCTTTACAATGTAATGTTTTAATCTAAATATGTCTTCGCTCGTGAATTCTTTGTCATAAATTTTAGGAGACCGTGGGACTGTCATAAAGACGTCTCGACTTCGATCTCAAGGCACGCATCTTTGACTTTTTGAAAATATATGCGTATTAAATAGTTAATCATCGCTAGCTTTAACGGTGAAGGTAAACACCGTGATGAAACTGTGTCTGAGAGTTCTTCATAATATTATTGAAGATATCTGAAGTCTATTAACACGCATAGTGGATTGTGGCCTAACCCTTCTCACACTAATAGTAAGCCCGTGCCCAGGAGTGGAACGGTTTAATACTGGGCTGATACTGTTATTTTTTTTGTATACAAACTACTATTATTTCCTGTGTCACGTGTGGTTTCACAGACTTTGTAAAAACTGATCCAAAAACCATCATTAGTCACAAATATAGCTATCGATCACACATTTATCTGTCTCTTGCGAAAATGGCACCCGCACTTTTTAATACGGCCTACTGGCATATATGTCCATAATTTTTTGCCAATAGCGCTACGCTGCGATGTATCTTATTACATTGCAACCAGTGATACTTAATTCACGGCAACAGAATCTCGTATTCCTCATAATATAATATAATATATTATATTCTACCACATACACACAACACCATCTAGCCCAAACTAAGAAGAACTTATACTATGCATACTAGACAATGGGTAAAAACATACATATATACCTTATTTTTTGTAAATACATACATATTATACATAGAAACACGCATACCTATACAAATATCCATGTTCATGCACACAAATGTTTGACTTGTGCGGGAATCGAACCCGCGACCTCAGGTGTGGCAGTCGGTTACACTAACCACTACGCCATCGAGGCCGACAATTGACTTCATATATATAGATACTAAGTTATTAACATTTTATCCTAGCAGTAGCTACTGATTACCTTCTCGTGAAGTAATTATTTTTACTGATTGCAATAACAAAACTAGTTGCGACTGATTGGTCGCATGCTTTATTAGGGTCATGACAACTTGTATAGTAAAAATATTTATTTACACATACTTATCTTTGTATTAACGGCTGAATATTAAGAGCTCGAATGACACAGCGTACTGATTCGCTCCAAACAACTGTACATAAGTCGCAAAACATTTGCGAGTTTTGATCCATCGTAGTGATAAGTATACCAATAGCCAAATTTTACAGTAATAATAGCTAATGTTTAATGACACTAAATAAATTCGGAATAGTAATTAGAATATTTTAATTTATGAAAAGGTATACCTAAGTGATTCAGTGTTCAGCTAATTATGTACCTGACTATACACTAGCTAGAGCGTCAACGAGCGCATTCTATTAAGAAAGAAGGTAGTAAAGTAGCAATCATGCTATGTCCAGCACTGGACTGCAATAGATTGATTGATTGATGGGAAAAAGTTTATACTTTTAATTCCCTTTCTTCTCTCTTTAAAACTATCTATATATTCTACGTCACCGTATCGTTTTATTATGTTTGGTAAAATTATATTACGTGAATGTGGATTCCCTTTTTAGGAAGTAGCTAACTAACCGCCTCAATATGAACCAGTCTTGAAACTTAAAACAGTCACTAAAGATTTTTTTTACACCATCTGCAATAGAAATAATTCCTGTGTCGCGGGGGATTTTACAAACATTCAAACATCAGACACAAAGAACATCCAGACTTAGAATAATCATTTGTGGTACACACAAATTTTTGTCCCTTGTGGGACAAAACTCGGCGCAATAGCTGTGGCGAGGCGACCACTTAAAATACTAAGCGATCCGTGTATTCAAATATAACCCAAACTTGACACTTGAAATATAATGTTAATTCCTTGCCACCTAGCACGTATTTAATAATATAACTATGACATTTTCATAAAAGATTGCAGTTTATCAAAAGAGCGCAGTATTATGCCGACTACCTGCAACTTAAATGATTTCGTCTTACCACTTTCTTACAGTGAAGTATATCTCACTGAGCAGGCAACTTTAGACGGAGGTAATGGATGTAGATATACTAGAACTGTTATTTATATTACATCAAATTATTATAAAACTAGCTATTTCCCGGGGCTTCATTCGCGTTAATTTAGAATTTGACAATCAATTCGGGTTGTACTCTGCTTGTAATAACTAATAATATAATTCAATCATGATTTGAAAGACACGTGACGCCATCTATAATCATAAGAACGTTATTGTTGTTTTCCTCGGGAACAGTAATTTTTTTCGGGATGAAAGGTAGCCTATGTCCGTTTGTTTAGGTACACCTGACAACGTATATGCAAAATTTCAGGATGATCGGTTCAGTGGTTTAGGCGTGAAAAGGTAACAAACAAACAAATTCATTTTCGCTTTTATAATATTAGTTAGGATTACTGCATTGTGCAGTGGTGACCAATGAAATAGTGACCTATCAGACACCGCGCGCGCGCTAATGTAAACAACAACAACCCCCGCGTCCCGCGGCGCCCGGCACTCGAAGGCCACTCGAGCGTTATTCGAGTGGGTCGGCCGATGTTTATAATTTAGAACGCAAAGTTATGATAACAAAGCTTGTGTTTCTTAGAAGTATACATTGTAAGCTACGATAAGTGTTATGAATCATCGCATTTACGTGTATATTTTAGTTTATACGTCTGGTTAAAGTAACCGAATTGGAAATATGAGATGATATTATTATATCTTTATTATATAGATTAATTGATTTGCCTTATAAGATGTTTTACTTTTTCTATTTCCTAGTTAAATACTCTCTATAGTAAAAAAAAAGTATTTATAATGTCTGTAAGAAAAAAATAAGATATTAGCATTTGAAAGTGCGTGACGAGTACATTTTAGAGCGCGGAGAAAGTAAATATTGAAAAATTTCTATAAAACATTCTGACGTAGCCTTGTGCGTGCTTTTCACATATTTTATAGAAATACTAATAAATAACACTATTATAGTAATTAAAACCTGAAATACGATATAATAAAGTAATACAAAAATAAAATATCAAAAAAGGCGGGAAATCTGAGAAATGATAATAGGTTATTTTGGGCTTCAGTTTGTTATACAAAAATAACAATAGTCACTATTGTTTTTATTGTGTCTAAAAATAGAAAGAATAAGCTTTCCAATAATGTATTATACTTACATACTTGCCCTATAAAAACTACAGATAACAGCGGAACAAATAACATAGACGAATGAACGTGTGGCGCAAAGTCACGTGACATGACAAAAAAATATTTAGAAAAATATTATTCAGTTGATAAATATTCATTCAAAAAGCTCAGTTCATTCTGAGAATATTGATATGCAACACAATATTTTAAATACAGGCCTTATAATAAAAAACGGCAAACGAAACACGTCCCAACGCTTCGACCCCATATAGCGCCACCGGGGTTTTACGGGTGCAAATGTGACGACGCGATATAGCGTCACCGGGGTTTGAGCGGCTGTCAATATGCCAGATGGGACTAGTTTTTGTTACTGGAACAAAAGGGGCGTTTTTGAGTGGTCTAATTTTGGTGTGATTAATTTATGAAAAGGTATACCTAAGTGATTCATTGTTTAGCTACTCATGTACTTGACTATACACCGGCTAGAGTGTCAACGAGAGCATTCGATTAAGAAATGAAAAGCGACGCAAGCGATTCCACTCGATAGATTTCATAAATAATGAGATAATAATGTAATTGTAGTAACCGAATACATATGTACATAATATATTATTATATAGTTCCGCTTCTATATCCTCGGATTGGTAGGATTTTTCAACTGTTTGTGTTTGTTGGCCCTAGTCCAGTTGTTTTATGTGACACTTGTCTATGTATTTAATGCATTCCAATATGAACAGTTACCAGAAAAATTTCCTGAGAAATAGTAGTTAATTATTCAATAAATAATTTCAACTGTACCTGCCCGTCAATCTGTAAAACTATGCAAATAAATAAAATTGAAGTGTCTGTCAAAATAACAGTTTTTTACTAAATGCATATACGGTACTTATATCAAAAGGCAACATTTAAAATTTTTGTCTGTATGTCGGTGTCTTTGTCTGTCTGTTTGTTCCGACTAATCTCTGAAACAGCAGAACCGATTTTGACGGCACTTTCACTGGCAGATAGCTAATGTTATAAGGAGTAAATTAAGATGATTTTAATTTTTTTTAAATTGGGTAGCGCGGAATCAAACTAAAACCAATGAAATAGTGAACAATATCCGATTCAAATAAGGAAGTGTATATAAAATAATAATATACAATTATATTTATCCAATATTAACCCTTACATAATAAATAAAACCGACTTACAAGGTAGAAGAATGACATAATTTAAACATGGGTTTTTCTGTACGAGGAATACAGAAATATTAAGTTTTCGTAAACTCTGCGAACTGAACAAAAAATTTTTAGTTAAAATCCACGCGGGTGAAGTCGCGGATAACAGCTAGTTAAGTATAACGATATACTTTTGAATTCGAGTGTCATATATAAAAAATATTACAATACTAATTAAAATCAAAATGACAAAATGCTGCAACGCTGAACATTCAATTAAAACTCCAAGCCTTAGTGACATTGAATGAAATAAAAAAAGATTTCTTATTTATGCAACATGTCGATTTCCACTATCGCAATTTAGCATTGACGTGTTTAGAAAGCAATTTATAGATTTCAAACAAAGAATAGCGAGTATACCCATGATATCCAGGGATTAGCTTACTCCGGGCAAATATTCATTAAAATCTATCATACCAGTTTTCATCAAGTAGGTCGTCGGACGACTTTACCGTTTTATTATATACTACCTCTACCCGGGAGAAGCTTTGGGATAAAAGGTACCCTTTGTCCTGTTCTGTACCCCTGACGACGTGTATCCAAAATTTCGTAATGGTCAATCGAGTAGTTACTGCGTGAAAGCGTTACAAACAAACAAACACACATTTCCATTTATTATATTAATTAGGTCCAAGAAGTTCGGATTCGATAGTTTTTCTAACACGTGGTCCTTCTTCATATTTATCATATGACTGCTGCACTTGCAGTAATACCTACGCGCAACCAAGGAATACCTAAACTAGATATTTAGAAATACATAGATACAGAAGAATACGTTTTCCTAAAACCGAGGTTCACGCAAGGTATTGATATAATACTTGAGAAAAAGTAAGTTACAAGTTTTTTAATACTGATTAAATAAACATTATTATGCCACACACAAAACAAATGAACCCTCATCTGTTGAGAAATTAATGCGCTATAATCCGATAACCATACGTATATATGTACATACATAGATTTCTTAATAAATATTAATAAGCCACCAATCTTTTGTTGGTTCGTGGTAGACAGTACAAGCAGACAGTAAATATATCGTTAATAAATGAATACAACACTTTCCAGTAGTATTTAAACTCTTTGTCATCGCTACTGGGATGTTGACACAAACAAATGCATAATGTCTTACGTAGAGACAAGAATGCGAGACTCCTCATTTTCCTCAACAAATAGACGCTTGATTACTGAAATATGAGGAAATCATTGTCTCAAATTATTGTTTTGATTGCTCTCAGCTTACTTGTATTTTGAAAACAATGACGCCAAGGAAAGAACAAATAAATTTTTTATTCATTCAAATAAGTAATATTGCGTTGCTTGAAATGGTTGCCACGATTTCATCTTGATAAATGTTTGTCGTACGAATGACGCTCTATATTGTAAGCTGACTCGACTAATAACTTTCCTGGTATGGCAGGCTAGTCTGTGGTCATCAGAAAAAAATATGAAGTAAGCCAGAAATAAGTCAATGAATCAAATAATCAACTTCTTTATTTGTAAAAATATTATTACAATAATTACGGCTCTACAATATTTCAATATGGCAATATTTCACTATTTGAAAAACTTTGTATTATGAAGAAAAGAAATCGTCTTCGAGTTCATAGAAAATTATCTATACATTTTTGTCAATAATCCTAACTAATATTATAATATAAATGTAAGTTTGTTTGTTACGCTTTCACGCCTTAACTAATCGACAGATCATCATGAAATTTGTTGTCAGAGGTATAGAAAAAACTAGGGGAACCTTTCATCCAGAAAAGTACTGTTGCCGAGGGATAGAAATTTATTGTTAAAATCTACATTAACGCGAGCAAAGTTGCGGGAAAAATCTAGTTCTTAATATTTGTAATTCGAACAAGTAGAAACGTAGAAAAGGTAAATAAGTGTTTCTACGTAGTCATTAAGTAGTAAGTACTACAACCTTTTCAGTGAAATAGTTGATTTCACTAAAAATTATTCTAATTTATCTCGTACGTGTTATAGACGCAAAGGCAAAGTCATTCCTTGTAGTGATCACGTAAAATAACCTTTGTCAATATTACTTTGGCTAAACTACCAAGTTTTACTCACAGTATCTTTCCAGTAAAGTAAGTCTGAAACTATCTTGTAATTACTTGCCACCCGAATATTATGTAGGCTTAAGTCGTTGGTCGTTAGATGGTCACCTTTGCCATACCCTTATCATGACTGACGTACATACATGACACTATGATAAGTCAATACTTAGTTTGACTAATCCTATTAATACTGAAATTTAGAAGTAATTATTTAAAAGGACCCTTCGAAAGGAATTTGAGAAGAAAAGCATCTTGGCAGATTATAGTGTGACAACATGCAGAGAGTAGTTTTTTAGGAAATCTAGCTTTTACCATTATATCATATTTAATGGTGTATCTAGATGATGCTGGTTTATAATTAGCATATCCATCTGTAATGAATTCGGGACTGTTTTAACCAAATACTATTTAATAACATAAAAGAATGCATTACGCTGCTCATAATTATATCAATACAAATGTGAAAACGCCATTATACACACATCGGTATAATAAGAGAACTGCGTGATAAATATCATCATAACTACAATCAAATGAATTGATACAAACAACCGTAACTAATCTATTCCGTTACACTCTATAATAACCTAAAACAAAATAATACAAAACATGTCAATACCAAATAGCCTGATCAAATATTTATACAAACAATCGCGTGCGTAAATACAATTTATAAAACTTTTATGAATACTGTATAACACGCTGGAAATAAACCAAAGCCGGAATTACGTTCACTAAAACCTTAAACACCACCCATGGCTCGTACCAGCACTTTAAACTCCAATAATGCAGTCCATTGTTCCTTAAATTTCAACTTTGCTTATGCAAATTTCGCAGCTCCATTGAAGCCCAACAATAGAAACTTGGTAAGACCATATTCAACGTTGATTTCACCATTTAAAATAGGTTGAGTGACGACATATCATTGGTGGCAGGAATTCTCGACCACCGATGATAGGCGAGAAGTGTTTCAGCTTTTCTGTTTTAGTAAATTTATATTGCCGAATATTTTTTTTATTGTATAGGAATCAAACGAGCAGACGGACCGCCTGATGATAAGCGATTACCGCCGCCCATGGACACCCGCAACACCAGAGGAGTCACAAGTGCGGTGGCGGCCTTATACATTTAAATTGTCTTCCCCCCCCCCCAGAAGGGGAGAGGGTGGGCCTCCTGTGCCCTCACTCACTCGACGAAACGCTATTTCATATTTTGCGCCGGTTTTCTGTGACGCCGTGGTATCACTCCGGTCGAGCCGGCCCATTTGTGCCGAAGCGTGGCTCTTCTTTGCTGCTTTTTCAAGCAGCTCATAGAAGTAGACTTAACGGACTGAAGTCATGTTTTTGACGCAGATTGAACTCTTATGAGCTATGATGCTTTGATGGTAGCTGATTCTCTAATTGGAGGCGAGTATATATTGCATCAAGACGCTGTCGAAATCTTTATTTTTATCTCCTAAGATCATGAATGGGGTAAGGCCTCCTAGGGTCATGAAGTAAATTTCATAATCCTAGCTATCCATATTAGTTAGGATTAGGATTACTTAATCCTAACTAATATTATAAATATGAATGTTAATTTATTTGTTACACTCTCACGCCTTAACTCCTTGGCCGAAGGTCATGAAATTTATCATACATGTCATACATGTTATCAGGGGTACAAAAAGTACATAGGCTACCTTTCGTCTAGAAAAATACTGTTCCTGTGCGAAGCCGCGGGCAAAACATAGTAATTTTATAAAGGTATCTAAGAAGCTACAATACCATACAAATATATTTAGATGGTCTCTTACGAGAATTCGAATACGCACTTCCAGTTCGCAAACGTAACTATTCTATTCATGAAGTAATTTAAAATATCTCGCCCGTTACAACTGACTGTTTATGAATATCACGAAATATTTAAACGGCATACTCACGAATGTACACAAAAATTCGTGTTCACGTTGAAATTCCAACAGAAACACTGTTAATGTTGCCAGCTAGCGGTTTTTTTTTACAAGTTGTTTTTCTGCGGTTGTGTTGGAAAATTAATATAAACGGAAATGTTGATTTTTACGGAAAATAAATCGAGTTTTTTAGAAAATATAAGTTTACTTTGCGTGGATATTTTTTAGTGTCATAGGTTTAATTGCCAGTGTTCTGTCTTGCGTTTAAAATTATAGAATAATATTAAATAAACAAAATAAAATTCGAATCGTCCAGGCTCGCGACTGCCTACTTTAATAAATATGATATTATTTATCGTTAAGTTTTATTGAAAAGAGAAAATTGCTTATTATCAGAATGTTCCATAGTATGTGTTTGCGTGTACATTTTAAACAATTATTGTATCTCTCAGCTTATCCTAATATAATATCATAAATGCGAACGGGAGTTTGTTTGTTTGTAATGCTTTTACGTCTTAACTACTCGGTCGATCGTCATGAAATTTTGCATTTTGAAACACCCAGACCAAGGCAAACACCCATGTTCATGCACACAAATGTTTGACTTGTGCGGGAATCGAACCCGCGACCTCATGCAAAACAAAACATGATAGTAATCCTTATCCAAATAAATACGTTATTCATCACAAGTATTTAATTTAAAACAAAATTGCCCTTTACATCATTCGATTTCAATGAATATCTTAGGAGATATAGCAGTTTTAAAATAACATCGCAGCTAACTAAGTATAACGAAGTCGCGGGTTAAAGTCAGCGTTAGCCCAAAGTAACTATTCCACGCGGACGAAGTCGCGGGCAGAAGCTAGTATTCAATAATCCTATTGACTATTACCACACTATTACCAAACATGGAATACGGTTTGATTGTTATATTTACGTAGTTTTCATGGACACTTAATAATATTATTATCGTATTATCTATCACTATCACGCCTATGAAGAATGCACTAAAGGCATTGCAAGAAAGCAAATTAAGCTATTAACGTAAAAATTACAAGCAGTCAAAGTTCAAAAAAAGTTGACACGGCCGATAATTGGTGCCACCACCCTACCTACGTCATCGGCACTCGCGAGTAGCATAGCGCCCGTCTCATCGTAATTATGGACGTCGGCGTACGCGCGGACCGGTGAAGCGGGGGGCCCCAAAACCTTTGAGCGCTCGGAAATCCTCGCCTTAACTCGCGTAAATGTAGGTTAGTTTAGTAACAGTGTTTTTTCTGGATGAAAGATATCTCCTGTGGCCTGACAACATGTATGCAAAAGTTTATGATGATCAGTCGAGTAGTTAAGGCATGAAAGCGTAGCAAACAAACAAACTCACATTCGCATTTTTTATATTAGTTAGGATGTACAGACATCGACCAGCTATAATTTAATTAAATGTAGAGATATAAAGATAAAGATAAAGATATATTTATTTGTATAAAACATGTGTAGTTAACAAGACATACATCCTATAAAACTGTTCATAATACGTAATATACATATAGTCGTTCTAGATGTGACCCCTCGTAACTAAATTTATTTGGTAAAATGAGATTTTTATGCAGAGAGATCCGAAAAGTATTTTTGGTGTTACCTTGTAAATGCCTCCTGCATTATAATTCATTTTATTTTCAGTTCAAATTTGTAAAAATATAACAGATAATAAAAATCTAATATACTTTGTTAAGAAAGCAGATTTTTGTCTCTCCTGGAAAGTTGCTTAGTTTGCTTAGGTCACATCTAGAACGACGATATTACTAAGTCCTAATAGGATACATACATACAATAGCGAGGTATAACATTAATCATCATTGCGCACACTTATATTTATTGTCTTTGTGTGACCCTAAAAATGAAAACTTATTGAAGACTAGATTTTGTCCACGGCTTCACTCGCATAAATGTAGATTAGGTTATTTCGATACGGTGCTTTTTCCTGGATGAAAGGTACACTATGTCCTTTTCTTAGACAACATTTATGCGAAATTTCATCATGATCGGTTGAGTATTTAAGGCGTGAAAGCGTAACAAACAAAGTCACATTCGCATTATCTTTTTTAGTATTCACATAATATTAAATTATTATTAAACATGTCATTTTTCTTTTTATTATGAATATACAGAACGTATAAATAACATGTAACTTATTACTTGTGCGAAATTAGATTCTGTGCCTTACACTCTTTGTTATGAGATAATACGGTGAGAATTTTTACTTTATTCTAGGAACTACCAAAATTTTCTCGGACAAATGTATTGTTACACTCAGAGTGAGGGAAATAATTGTGTTTTTTGTTTTGTTGGCGGTACAAGTACAGTCACGAGGGTAGTTATAAATTAGCTTTAATTTGGAGAGAGAACATGCGGGAGGCAGCTTAGGAAATGCTGCGAAATGTTTGCTTCCACATTATACACACAAACGCAACCTACTTGTGAAGGCTGCATTATGTTCCGTTATTTATGTAACCCACTGTGGGTATAAACAACGCGTTAAATTAATATAAAATATAGCTTGTTACATCCAATTTAAAATATTAATTATTCTGTGTTCTGGTTAAAAATAAAAATAATCTTATTTCGGAGGACATAATATTACAAATTAATCCAACTTTTTTAACTGCATCGGCCAAACATATTATTAGAGATTCCAGCAATTTACAATTAAATATATCCATATAATATAGCTATAATTAGCTATAATATACTTTACATTAAAATTTTATTTATAACAAATTTTGTTATCGTTATTTATGCAATTATTTTTTATTGTCCTTAATTGGAATAATTTCATTGACACCGCAATATAAGCCAATTTCAAAAAATATATAATATAATTATATAACACAATTTAAAATTCTGGACGACTGCGTTGGATCGTCGTCTTATGAATTAATTGAATTGCGTAATCGAATTGAATTGATTGATTAAACTATTAAGTATCATCATGTTCAATGAAAAAGAAAATAAAATCCTTCAGCTTATATATTTTCAAAAAGTATATTTATGTGTAAACAAGCTTTTTGTTTTACTGTTTATGCACACTAATTTCCAAATCTCTGAATTGCTTTGAATGTGGTTGTCCAGGCTTCATTACGATAAGCTTCAGCTAACATTTAATGTTGTTTCATTGATATCGGTAGACTCAAATATATTACATTCAATTTAAACTACGTTAAGATAAGCAGACAAAACAATTTAGCACGATTGAAATAAAAATGCAGGCGTAATCAGCTTAAATTTATTTAAACAAATACTTATTAATAAAACAGTAATAAAAGGTATTTATAGTCTTTGTCATATGTTCCTCTTTTCGCTTTAAAAGGCCATCGTGAAATATCCTGAAAAAGAAGATAAAATAATTATAAATTAGTAAACCACACGAGGAAATATAATTATTTTAATGTTACTAAAAATAATTCTTAAGGATAGTGAAATGAAAATCTCATGTCATCAAACAACTTTACAAGTAGGTATCTTAAAAAAGAACTGTATAGAAAATTCTGTTAATGCTTTTCTAAAACCTTTCACGAGAAAAGCCTTTTGTCTATAGTAAACATACAAAATTTATTTTATAATAAATGATTTTATAATAAATTATGGTAAATTCTATATAAGTTATGGTAAATTCTAAATATTCCTATGATGTTATACGGCACATTGTCCTTAATGGCAAACTACACAATAGACCTGTGATATGACTTAAGAATTATTTATGGCTGTTGTGTTAATTGCCAAATCCTTGATGACACTACTTAGAGGACAATAAAAGAGGTGTTTATTTAAAATATATAATTACAGCGCTTGTGCACGACACAAGTAGCTGGCTAGGGATACATGTGCAAGGTATTCGTATAGGCGACACGCGCAAGCTACTCGCGTTGACTCCATGCGCAAGTCATTTATGCGGCCTACATGCTTAGGTTAATTCTATGATTAGCTGGGGTGGCTCGCGTCTGTCGTTGACATATACAGGCTGTTTAATGACCTTAACTAAAGCATGTTATCTACATCGTGTAAAAGTGAAATTAGCTTTGCCTGCTATATGAGAAAAAGCAGTATTGAACTAAGTCCGATATCAAACCTATTCATCTCTTATATCCTTAAGTTTTTGATAAGCCTCATGATCAATCATGTTTTTATACTATCCTGTCTCTATCTCAGCAATAAAAGTTTCTCTCTTCTTTTAGGTCGGTTTTATCAGACATTTGAAATAAAAAAATTAACTTACAGCATTTGGCTATCGGCACACAGGTGCCTTTAGAATTCCTAAGCATACCACTTATACATACGCAAGCTGGTACGTAACAATCTGAAGACAGAGAAGGGCAGGGTGGCGGTTTCTTTAGATCTGAACAGTTCTTATAACACGCTGCCAGAGAACATTTGTAATACTCCTCGTTCGGAGGACAATCTGAAAGAGAGTAAATAGGTTAGGATTGCTTTACAGATATTGGAGTAGGATCTATGGAGGAACGTGGTGTGATGTCCCTCCAAGGCAAAGGGAGGATTCTCTGATCAGGATAGGTGATCGTGCCTGGCGGCCTGCGGCCCGAATGTTGATGTCAGTAACTTATATACAACATGTCACAGATGTAACGCACAACCTCAAACACTCCAATTAGGTTATTAAATCCTAATAATAATATAATCATTAAAATGTTACTTTAATGTACTTAAATATTTTAATTCAACGAATTAGTTCTCCTTATTGTGCGCGGGTAGTATGAATATATTACAATAAATCTAACATTATTGCCTTTATTGCATCAAAAACGTTATTGCCTTGAATTATGATACATTTTCGTTTATTTTAGCTGTTTAATAAATGGGTGACTATAGTTTAATTTGTTTTAATTATTTTAGAGATAAAAATTACCTATATTAAAAATTGCTGGAATTGATTCAGTAGTTGATTTTGAACAAAGTACTTTCAGGATGTCCGTTTATTATGTTACATGTTGTATATAGGTACGCGCTGTGTAAACATCGCTTGCGTGATTCAGGCATATATGGCGGTAGTGTGTATTGTATATAGAGCCATCTCTTGTAAATCGTCAAAACTTCTTCGTATGTGTGGGATCCCTTCAAATTTATATGTATACTCTATATATCGGTCATTATTCGGCAGAAAAATAAACAATAATGAAATCAGCTGTATTGGTGTATCATAAAGAGATAATTATTATAATAGCATAGGGCGCGTGAAATAAATCATCATCATCATCATCATCATCAGGCTATAATAGTCCACTGCTGGACATAGCCCTCCCCCAAAGAGGTAGGACGCTCTCCGACCAGGTGGGATGACGATCTGCGAAAGACTGCAGGCAGATGCTGGATGCGGCAAGCTGAAGACAGGGCGCTATGGCGTAAAATAAATACGCACACAAATATTCAAAAAAATTATTAATATTGTTTTTAAAGTGAAGTACTAAAATAAATAGGTATGAATAAAAGGTAGAGTCAGGCCTATCAATATCCAAATAGGGTCAGGATATTCACAAGTTTACGCGAAAACAGTGATAGACTAACTTCAGGCCTATTTCAAGCAACCCTGTTATCCTGACATAAAACTTTATAACACTTTCTTCACCACGGGAATTAAATCTGTGCATAATGACCGCCTGCCACAGTACCAAAAGTAATCAATCTATATAAACAAGAAGCAAAATAGACAGCTTAAGTATAACTAACAAATACAAATAACTTGAACAAAACTCACCTAGAGGATCATCCTCAGCCGGTGTAGAGGTCACAATAGTGACCACACAAACAAATAAAATAGCAATACAGACACGAGAACTCATTGCCATGGTCACTGTTCGACTTCGTACTAAATAATGCCATAACAACGTGAGGAAGTCTCTGTTATATAACGCCTGCTTGTTAAACCGGCCAGCAAGTCGTGTAAAAAAAACAAGGATAATAACTTAAACAACTTATAATTATATACAATCATAGACGCACGCTTGTTGCTAAGAGAGGTAAAGCTAGAAACAAATCATTTTAAAATACGATTGTACTATTTTTATCGGTAATTTGTTTTTTATTGTCGGCCTCGATGGCGTAGTGGTTAGTGTAACCGACTGCCACGCCTGAGGTGGCGGGTTCGATTCCTGCACAAGTCTAACATTTGTGTGCATGAACATGGATGTTTGTCTGGGTGTTTCTATGTATAATATGTATGTATTTACAAACAAAAAGTACATATGTATGTTTATCCATTATCTAGTACCCTTAGTACAAGCTCTGCTTAGTTTGGGCTAGATGGTGTTGTGTGTATGTGATATAATATTATTATTTTTTTTTTATTGTGTTTTGTCAAATACTACGCCTAAATAGAATAAATCATGAACTTTACATTTCAACAACACATACAAAAAACATTCAGACTCGGACCCGTACTCGATTTTTGTTCCATGTGTCCCATATGTCATAAACCACTACGCCACTGAGATGTCTATGTGTATCTGTATACGTAAGAGCACACATTTCTACAAAAAGAAAATTAATCCGTAGATTGCTGGATGACGGATGTAACTAAAAGAAACAATTGTGTCCGGCCGTTGCCCCTGCGCCGCTTTAACTCAAGATGTCAAGAAAGATGTAATGGTTGATATAAACAAATATAATGCATTTTCAAAAAGTTTTCACCTATCAATAACTTTTCCTTTTAATATTGTTTGTCTGTTATAAACATCGCTCTCGCAGGGGACTTACAGATATAAATATAAACTAGCTGTTACCTGCGACTTCGTCCGCGTAGATTTTAACTAAAAAGTGTTTGTCTGCGCGAAACCCAAATTTTTTTCTAAAATCAAAGTAGCCTATGTTACTCCTTATAACATCAGATATTTGCCAGTGAAAGTCCCATCAAAATCGGTTCAGCCGTCTCGGAGATTACCCGGAACAAATAGACAGACAGACAGACACTTCAATTTTATTTATTTGTATAGATTAATGGACTCAGAACACTTATTGGTGAATCACACAAATAATTGATTCGTGTGGGATTGAAACCCGTAACATTTGGCGACGAGGCAACCGCTCGCCCGGTACGCTAACCTTCAAATCTATACTAATATTATAAAGCTGAAGAGTTTGTTTGTTTGTTTGAACGCGCTAATCTCAGGAACTACTGGTTCGATTTGAAAAATTATTTTAGTGTTGGATAGCCTATTTATCGTGGAAGGCTATATGCTATATAACATCACGCTACGACACACGGGGGCGGCGCAGTAACGATAAACGCGGGTGAAACCGCGGGAACATCTAGTATATAATATAACTAGATTTTACCTGCGGCGTCGCTCGCGTTAATGTAGATTGTGTGTGATTGTGTGTATATCCCGCGGTCTCTACTTTTTCCCGGATAAAAGTACTAATGTACTCTATGTCTTTTCTGACCCCTGGCAACGTGTATACAAAGTTTCATGATGATTAGTCAAGTAGTTTAGGCTTGAAAGCGTAACAAACAGCCTCACATTTGCAGTTGTAGGATATATGAACGGTGCCTAAGAAATAAATTAAGACCAAAACAAAGATTAACAACACAACACGATCGCTTTCATTCAAACCAATAAAAATGTGTATAAATAGTTTAATATAACTTTATACCCTAGGTGTATATAGAGACTCAGAGCATAATTTTCTAGAAAATGAGCTTTTGGCTTTAGCCACATTTAATTTCCCTGTATGTTATCCATGACAATCACGTTTCTACATAAATTCAAATAGGATATCATCATTCAGTCAAAAATAAAATTATTCATAACCAAAAATGAGCCAGCCTCCACTTAACTCAAACGTCTTTAACAAAAAAACATTAATTTAACGCTCAATTGGAGTCTTCAAATGTATGATAATGACTATATTTCACACACCAACACGTCTGCGTATTGAACTAGCACACTAGATATACCTACTTATGCCGCTTTTTATACACCTACGTATAAACAACGGTCCATTAGTGAAATGATATTCCTCTTAATGTGTCCATGGTGCGACAAATTGTAGCATATGGACGCTCGATGTTTTCCTAGATGAGACATAAAACGGGTAATAATTACAAAAACAAAATGTTCTGGGTCGATCGTCTTGTGGCGTAAGCTTGAGGTTAATCGGTTAAAGTGTCCTGTTAGAAAATTATGAGTAGCTGCTTGGAGATTGGGCACGCCACAATCGTGGCGGTAAGTCCCGTGTTTGATGAGTGGCTGGAGAGTCCGCATGGTGCCCTCACCTTCCGGCTGACACAGTAATGACTGGCCACGGTTGTTTTGGCCAGTTCCTATGTCATACAGGCCGGCAAGAGACGCCCGGTTTTCACTGCGGCAACTGCCGCGACGTTGTTGAGGACACGGTGCTGCACACTTTAGCAGATTGCCCAGCCTGGGCATCGCAGCGACTTTAGTTGAGTGCGGCAGTCGGATTGTATGCCCTGAGTGTATGGTCCGGAGTGAGAGGTCTTGGAACCGTCGCCACTTTCTGTGAGGAAGTGATTTCCATCAAGGAGGCGGCGGAGCGGGAGCGGGAGCGCTTAAACCCTCTCCCCAACCGCAGAGCCGGGCGCCGGAGGGCACGAGACGACCTCCAGCCACCCTGAGGTTTGACCTGGGGGTAGTGGGCTTCGTGGGCCTGCCCACCATCCGATCAGCACCAGGTCCGAGAGGCGGCGTGCGTGTTCCCACGCGCGCCTCTGTGTCGAGTCCGTCTCCCCTCTAGAGGGACAGTAGGGTTTTGTGACTGCCTATAGGGTAGGTCCCTTCGTGTAGTGGCCTGCCGTTTCATACGGCGCGGGCCGAAACCTCGGCGGGATCGCGACCGCATGTGCAAGTAATTCGCGCGGCTCCGTCGATAGCGGTTTTGTCGAGGAACACCGTGGTAGGTTTAGTCGGTATTACCGGGATGTCGCTTACCATCTTCCCCGTTGAGTCCGAAATAACCCCACCGTCGCTTCGCGGAGAGATGCACGTTAATGCATTCCCCCACGTAAAAAAAACAACGGGTTGCACTCCGGGAGTGCCGGCAGAAGTGAAAACTTGAATATTAACGTTGTGCAATTTTGATATTTTGGAATGGTTAGGGAATAATTTTGCACGAATTGCTTTAATTATCAGTATATAAGTACTATCATTTATGTGGTAAAATACAATATTCATTTATTGCGCTATCGTACACAAACATGACAATTCTCCCTCCGTCTTACGAATTTTCGATCAGATCACGTGTCCTGACGCGAGTTTAACATTTTTACCCATCACAAAAAAAGTGCACAACGCCGCTAAAGAAGTTTTCACTTCAAAAAAAGCTGCTTGGAGATTGGAAATATCTCCAGATATATATCGTTCTTTATAAGGTTGGCTCTAGAATATAGTTGATTGACCGAATGTGAGTGGCTTACACTTGTGTGAACATTTATAGCTATAGGTCTATGTCTGTAAATACGTGAAACGATGGGTAGAGGTACTGTTATTTGCGGAATGCGACGTAAACAAGTAACGTCACGAATCATCCGATCGAGCGTGCTATAACAGCGCGCTCAGCGCGCAATGACTCACTTTGACATCGAGCGGTGGACGGAACGGACGTGCTGTGTGATCGCTGTTGGGTAATATCAATTATTTCTTACTTTATTTGTTAATGCATTTCTTGAATAAGTCTGATTATTTAAAGGTTAAAGTGCGTCTGTTATTTTTTTAAACTGTTTCACATCCGATTCCTAACAATACAGTCACAACACAGGCTAGTTGGATGCGATTTTTGTAAGGTTGTTAATTTTTCATTATGCACTTTGCTAGCCAAGCTGCTGGTTTAAGCGAAATTGATTTCATTTTTATTGTGCTAAAGTTGCAAAATGCCATCCAGCGCACTCTTTGATAATAGGTTATATACCTATACTATCTTAAAATCACAGGGGTTTTGTAATACATCAGGCGCCCTCTAAGTTAGGTAATTACCAAATCTGGCTAAATGTGGGTGTATTATATAATACATCTCTGCTACTTTTTCAGGGATAAAGACGTAATACTATGTACATACTGTCCTATCAGAATTTTTTAACAATTCATTAAACGCAGTGGTTCCAATGGTACAGCTGCAAACGTTCTTCTCTCTCTCGCTCTCTGTGACTGGTTTAATACCCCGCACAAAGCAAATATTTCTGGTTTGTTTACACAACAAAGGTGAATAACAAGCTTAGCTTGGCTCGCCTAGTGGTACGCGGTTACCGTAGTCTATTATCGTTTGCTATACCAGGTGTATCGCTCGAGTTACCAACCTTAGGTAGAGGAATTAAGATTGAATGCAAGAGAAGTAAATATATGAGCCTACGGTAATCTTACTTATCTAGTGTTATCAAGTACTCAATAGTAGCACACGGTTGTGACGTATTATATTGTTTTAATTGTTATGTTATAATTGCATATTTACATTTGATTATTTCTATAATTAATAATTATCATTGTTATTTGTTACTGTACTAATTTTACACCTTAAAATGTAATTAATCGATATTTAACTTTCCATTTGATACATTGATAAAAATATATAAATAAGGTAGGAGATTAACAAATATTCATTCTCGTTACAACTGTCAGTTAGAACGTTACTCTGCTGAAATATATGCTGGTTGTGTAAAAAGTATCTCGGCGTTTCATTGTGCAAGAACCACGACTGCGTAATACTAGCAAAAAGCAGTAATAAAGAAAGTAGTTTTACTCTGGTTACCTGAAAACAGGATCTCTCTCGGTAAATAGGGTCTCATCTAGTGCAGAGCTATATAACTTTGCGTCATAACACTAATGGATTTTACCAAAGAAATTGCGATGTGATACCTAAGATTCTACATTACAGTGTCATCTCTTGCCAAGATTGCAACTTTTTCTCCTATATTATGGTTTACATTTTATTACACTGACATAAAGGAGAGCGATAAAAATGCGCTCAGAGTATGGCGATATGGTTACGCTTATGACTATTATGTAGGTACATCTGTAAGTCTCTCGAGAAGGAAATCGCCGAGTAGTATAATATATTTTCTACACAGTTGTACATTGTTATGTTCCTCAGTCGAGAGAGGAAAGTATTAGGTTTCAATGTATCTAATATAGGATTTGCAGAATGAAACTTTGTAACGATGAATAGCGTTGCTCATGCCATTTAGATACACATGTAGCTGCGTTCCTTTTGAAGACAATTCTGATCGTTTCCCGAGTCAGGCAGAGTATTATTGGGTATTTTAATTTCCAATAACAGCTTAGATACTAGAAAGGTGCCCAGTAAACGGCA
Organism: Catocala sponsa; assembly: GCA_963564715.1. NCBI lineage: Eukaryota > Metazoa > Arthropoda > Insecta > Lepidoptera > Erebidae > Catocala > Catocala sponsa. The sequence continues at coordinate 9,464,672 of OY751337.1, forward strand.
ACATTTGCAACTTCTATTTCGTGGGACCGAAAATAATATTCGGTCGAATATAATTGTAACACGACTTTACCTACGCCTTCGAGGATATCATAGTCGTGAAACTATGTACATATTATGTATGCATTAGATTCTATTTACTTGCTTTAAAAGATACAAAATACATTATGTCGGATGTTTTCACTGCATTCTATTCAGGACCGTCGAAATAAACAAAGACTGTATATCCACGTAAAATAACGCAGAGGTACATATATTACACCATTTTTGAAGTGAAAACTTCTTTATCGGCGTTGTGCACTTTTTTTGTGATGGGTAAAAAATGTTAAGCTCGCGTCAGGACACGTGACCTGATCGAAAATTCGTAAGACGGAGGGAGAATTGTCATGTTTGTGTACGATAGCGCAATAAATGAATATTGTATTTTACCACATAAATGATAGTACTTATATACTGATAATTAAAGCAATTCGTGCAAAATTATTCCCTAACCATTCCAAAATATCAAAATTGCACAACGTAAATATTTAAGTTTTCACTTCTGCCGGCACTCCCGGAGTGCAACCCGTTGATTTTTTTTACTTTATGTATGCACTCCTACTCCATAATGACTTTATGCCAAATCTCACACTTTGCCGGGCATTATGCCGAGTAAGGGGTCCAACGTTTCCTGTTCACGTACAAATACATAGATTGTTAGCTGTGATTAGAAATAAGTACCAATAACATATTAAGATTTGAACAATTATCTACGGAAAATCTAAATAATCTTCATGCACGATATCACGATATTATCATAAGTAATATTTAATGATTACATATTTACATACAATACGTGAAGGGCTGTATGTAACTAAAATGCATGCTAGGTTTAAAAATATCTTGCGCATGTAATCCCTGCGAACTGCTTTTACATGTAAACTTAACGAGTAGCTTGCGCATCTTGCCCGCGCGAGCTACTTGCATCATCGATATAAATATATTAGTGTGTTTGTGGTTCTTCGCGTAAAATATACCAACGAAACGAACTATGTAACTAAATAAATAACCAAAAAAAATGGTACCTACTTGGTAACTTTAAACCAGAAATAATTTAAATCTAAAAATAAATTAATAATGACGTCGCATGATAATACTTTGGAGTATGTTTTTTATTTAGTACTAGCTTTTGCCCACGGCTTCGCTCGCGTTAATTTGGAATTTGATAATCAATTCGGGTTGTACTCTGCTTGTAATAATATAATTCAATCATGAATCATGATCTGGGGTCGTCTACCTGGGGCCTGTTGGGGATTGTAGGGCGGTCCCCGATTGTCTTACTACATGTTTGCATCATCTGTTATATATTTACCACTATATGTATGTTTCTATGTGAGAGAAAATAATAAACTCTTTATTTATTATTTATTTATGATTCGAAAGACACGTAGCACCATCAATTATCATAAGAGCGTTAATAATGTTTTCCTCGGGAACAGTAATTTTTTCGGGATAAAAGGTAGCCTATTTCATTTCATTTCATTTTGCTTTTACAGTATTAGTTAGGATTCTATAAGCTACAGTTAGTAGAATGCAAAAATATCACTCGTATTAATCGGGCTTAAACAATCTTTAGTCTTTATAAAAAATAACAAAATATATGGTTATATGTAATTTCCTTCTTTCGTATCCATCTATTATGGTAGCTCTGATAATAACTTGTAATCTAATATAGCTTATTAAAACCTGACTTCAATAAGCAAAACGTGAGCATTGTATGTCAATAAACAAATATGAGTTACTACTTAGTTATTAATTTGTATAATGATACCGGCACTCATACGGTTGCTGTAATTATTTTAATTGACGGCAAATTACCTGTGGATCTCCCGCATCAGGATACGGGTCTGCAAGACACGGATATTTTTGCGATACTAGAATATTTCGGTTTATTGCAAAAAAGCTCTGTATTGCAACCGATTTCAACGTGGTATTTATTGGAATGCCAGTCGTAATTGAAAACTTGTTGTCTCTAGCCGCTGGTGTACCGGTACTGCTTAATAAGTTATACCGCGTAACATGTAGCATTTCATATTTTATTCTTCTAAGTAGATGGTTGATAAACAGTAGTTTACTACGTTGCAAACTCTGTAAAACTTATTTTATAATCTTCTTAAAAGAATTCACCTTTTACTCTCTATGAAAAATATCTTTAAGCGGCGGTATGGACCGTTCCATTACCGTCGAAAACCTATTTCTAACACAAGCATATTAGCTTAACTAGAGAGTTTAAAAAGAATATTAGTCATATGCAAACTAATTTTTTAGAATAGATACTTTTAAAATAAATATGGAAATCCGTAATTCCCCTATACATCAACGAATCTACCTAAATGATCTCACTTCAAAGGGTACGAATGAAAACCTTATGATAATGGAACTATCATCGCATGTCATGTATATGAATGTCTCAAAATACTTTAAGGAAAATCCAAGCATTTGAGGTATCAAATCCCGGTAGCCACAAACACTGCTGACGTGTACAATCAATTTGAAGCTCTATTCCAAAAATGTTAAGACTTATTTTCGTCTGCATGAGGGCTTAAAGGAAATCACAACCATTTCATAGTCTACAAAGCCTCGGCATTCGCAAACAATAGATGGAGGAAATCGACAAAACGCAAGATAAAGATGATTTATAATTTTGATAATAGAACCAAATGTATTTCTGAGAAACTTGGCTGAAGTGTTTTATCTTAAAGATAGTATAATTGAAAGGTAAAATGTCTCCTACTTATCTACATGTAATTAAGTTATACAAAAATAATTATATAACTTGCTATTTGGCGATATTTGTTTGGTGTTAAGTATAAATATTATAAAACTAGACTTTGCCCGCGATTTCGCTCGCGTAAATGTACATTAGGTTATGTTAGTGACAGTACTTTTTCCGCATAATAGGTACCTTATGGTCTTTTCTGTTACCCTGTCAACGTGTATGCGAAATTTCATGATCATCGGTCAAGTAGTAAAGGCGTGAAAGCGTTACAAACAAACAAACTCTCACAATCGCATTTATGATATTAGTTAGGATTGGCCGATGAAGAGAATCGAACTGAATTAAAAATTCATTCTGGTTGACTAGGTTTTCACTTGCCGTTTATAATTATGTATTTTATAATTATATTGACTACGTCGATGGCATGGCGTTTTGTGATTATGTAATCCCACATGGTACAATTATTTTGTGAGATTCACAAAGGATTATTTTGAGCCTAGGTCTACTTCGTGTCCGTTATAAGTGTTTATGTTATTTAAAGTACACAGTCTTGTCGATGTTTTAAAAAAATCAAGGATTGTTATATTATGAAACGTATTATAATCTATCTTCAGCAAGGGCACCCAAATGACCTATTACAACAATAATGACTAAGGATCGGAATAGGTAGAATTTTTAAGTACCAAATGACGTAAAACTACCTACGAATCTTAACATGGATATGCCTTTTATACCCGGAATTGGGGATTAATAAAAATTGTTTTCTCAAACTTCCGGGATTGATATTATTATCTTATAAAACTCTTTTTTCCTGTGTTAAACACAAACTAAGTAGCGATACATGTAACACGCCGGCAAATGGCGCTTGACGAAATATTAGTACTCGCGCGGCTGGCGGCTTGATAAAGTTTAATTATTTTCTATTTTATGTGCAAAGAGAGTAGAGAGATGGAAAAATGAAATAAACTTGACTCTAAGTATAAATTGTTTTATTAAACGGTATCTACAAATTAATGAAATGAAATAACAAGAAATCAATCAGAATATATTTCAACTATGTTAGAAACACTGGTGGAAGCTAAAGGTTCATCTTCTACATCATTTACTAAAGAATTAAAATATATTATCATAATTTTTCAATGCAGGCACTAATCACTTTTGTATATCTGTATAAATAAATTATTTCTTAATTATGTTATTTCGAATGAAAATAAATGTTGTGTCCAAAGAAGTTAAACAAATTTAGAATACTAAATCAATCCCGGGTTTAAAAAAGGCACATCCATATTCAGATTTCGTAGTAGCATATTTGACGTCATTTGGTACTTAAAAACTCTACCTATTCCGACCCCCTAATAAAGACCAGATGTACTCACCGTAGATCATAATCATAACAAATGTAAAATCCCAGAAACGAAGTGTCGGGGATTTCCAAACGTACTAATTATCATACATATTTACATTATCCCTATCAACCTTGAAGTCAGCAACTTTAGATAAATAAATCTATATACACATGTATATATAAATTATATACATATATACTAATATTATAGTAGGAAATACTTGATTGATTTTTGTTTGTAATGAATAAACTCAAAAACTACTAGAGCCATATTCTTAAAATTTTATAAAATTACTCTACCCAGTAATAATAACATAGGCTATATAACATTACGCTTCGAGCCACAGGAGCGGTGTAGTAATCCCACGTGGGTGAATATGCGGAGGACACTTAGTAATAATTATACCAGATTTCGTCCACGGTTTCGCTAGCGTTAATCAAATTTAGTAGCAGTACTTTTTCTGGATTAAAGGTATCCTTTATCCATTTTTGTGCCCCTGAACAACGTGTATGCCAAATTTCATGATGATCGGTCAAGTAGTTTAGGCGTGAAAGCATAACAAACAAAGAAACTCACATTTGCATTTATAATATTAGTAAGGATTTCATACTACCTTAAGCTCGCGTAATGTGTTCAAGATTTCAACTTAAATCTATACATAAAACGTCATGTAATTGCGTCCATTGAAACCGAAGTTATGACGCAGTGTAATCCAAATAAAACACATCGCCGGAACGCACGTCCACAATAGCGATGTGGAAATTGCATTAGATTTACATCCGAATGTGTTGACAATGCTATACACAAGTATGTGCGCTGCGTTCTTGACCGTATAGAGTTATTGGCACAGTCAGCGACAAAGGTCAATGAACACGGACAATCTTCCACAAATCGTATACACGTAAGCATCGGATGGCGCTGATCAATCTGGTAAGACGGTAATCAGCTTAATGTTACAAATATCAGTGAACATAGAACCAAATATACTGAGCACGCTAATAATACAAAACTCGATAAATATTTATAAAATACTAGCTTTCGCCCGCGGCTTCGCTCGCGTTAATTTAGAATTTGACAATCAATTCGGGTTGTACTCTGCTTGTAATAATATAATTCAATCATGATTCGAAAGACACGTAGCGCCATCTATTATCATAAGAACGTTATTATTGTTTTCGTCGGGAACAGTAATTTTTTTCGGGATGAAATGTAGTCTATGTCCGTTTCTGTACACCTGTCAACATATATGCAAAATTTCAGGATAATCGGTTCAGTGGTTTAGGCGTGAAAAGGTACCTAATAAAAGACGACAGTTAACATATTTTATACACTTATTGTCTGTATATACCTAGTATAGCATAAAATTATAGTATACTAGCCCAACATCGGATAGAATATCTTGGTATTATACACAAGGATTCAATTATTTATACACTTTGCTGGTAACTTACACATTGCTCTGAACCTAATTCAATTTACCTGACAACACGCGTTCTTTGGCATCCTTCAATATCAAATATCAATGACCTTTACCGAGCAGACATATAAAGACATATATCATATTACATGATAAATCTTCTTAATAATTATGATTTTTCTTTGAAACTCCGTATCTTAGTAAAGCCCTCATTATACGAGACACGAGATCACAAAGCGTATGTCTTTAATCTTGTGATTCCTAGAAAACATCATCAATGTAAATACGAATCCTTTGAAACTAAGACAAAGAAAGATTATATCAACCGCAAAGTATTCATTAGCCCAATTATTTTTAACCGTATTCAAAAAGATGGGATTATCTGTAAGGGATATTCCTGGTGAGATTTTTAATTTTTTGTTTATGCTGTGTTTTCGTCGATTGTAATGTATTCATTTTGGACGCCAATTATATGTGTTTGAATTCAATATAGTATACAGCAAAGCCTACGGTTGCTTGAAATACCAAAAGTATAATGCGTATTTTACTGGTCGTGGTACATGAAGGGATGAAATAAAAGCCTGGATAAAGAGACTTGAAAAGTGATATAAATTTGAAGAAGGATAGCTATATCCAGAATTTTAGCATCTGTAGATTAGACATAACTTTAGTTCAGTTGAAAACCAGAGCCAGCCCTTGCGGTCTGGCAAATACTAAACTGGACACCGACCGTGGACTTCGCTACAACCGTGGAACATAAAAACTCATTTGATTAAGCCTAGGTTACTTGATAAATCCTTGTTGTATATTTGTTATTCTTTCTTTTGGGTCTCACTGTCTGTAGCTATAAATGTTACTTTCTTACTTTCTAGACAGTGTCTAAGCTGACTAAACTATAGTAAGCTGATCTATGAATCGAGTGTGTCCACACAATGTTATACATAATAACATTTTCTTATATTGGTTTAGTTTACCATTCTCCAAATATGCGATTTTTAGAAAAAAGCACTTTAGTCGAAACTGTATTTGGTAGACGTCAGGTTATATAAAGTTATATCAAAATCAGTCATGGCTGTTGGCTTAGTTTACGCCCAGGTTAGATGTAATGATACGTTAGGAATTCTATTTTATGTAACCTTATTATTGCCTCGACGGCACAGTGGTAGTGAATGAGACTGCTGTGCATGAAAAAATATACTGAAATGTTTAACTTAAATATACTTTTTAAAATTTGTCCGATTCATAGACACAACTTTGATCTGGCCTAAGGTTCGTAGCGTGATGTTAGATATAAACTCTCAATATTTATACATAATATGTCAAATATTTCTACTAAACACTTGCAATAGAGACATAGGTAAAATTTATATGAGATTTGTTCCAATTATATGAAGCAATCTTTTATTATGAAAAACATATTTTACCAGTTACAACAATGAAATAAGGCGCCTAGAGATATCCTGTTCTTGTGCAAATACATAGCATAAGCAATATTTTCTAAGAAGAATATAAAAATGCCACTAACTGAACTGTTCTTATCTCCACAACCATATATTCGGTATATCTTACATCAAATCAACCACCGTGTTCCCTGTTTATTTATCCTTTCCACTTAATCAAAATGAAACAATACCTCTGGAATTAGACCTGCCCAATCCATTCTAAGCCTTCATCCTAAAGCAATAAATCTCAATTCTGTTCACCAAGACATCGTAAGTAAATAAGAAACTGTTTACTCTGAAAATGAGGACTGGATTTTTTATGATCTCCATGACAAAGTCGTTTGATTAAAAATAAAGTTCGATTTAACTTGCATAGGAAGATATAAACAAATATGAATTAATTGCTTTTTGTAGTGTTCATCAATTCGATGTGTTAATTACACATCTAATTGACTACAAAAAACAACAATCGAACGAGACCACATTAAAATTTGTTTTCGAAATACCGCCCGCATTAGGTGTAATTCCTATGTGGCGAACAATTTTACAAACATTTAAACAACGAACACAAAAAGAACCCAGACTTGGAACAATCATTTTCGGATCACCCAATTTTCTCGTGTGGGATTTGGCGTGGTAGCAATGTTAAAACAACCATTTAAACCACTACGTCATCGGTGCAGTCATCGAGCTACCGCTTCTTAATTCTTTTTCTTTAAACTTGTTAGTAAGCGAGTTCATAACTCATAATTAATATGAGCTTTAGCACTTCTTTTCATATATTTTGATTAGTCTAATCAAGTAGCCGCTAGACGGTACAGAACTTTAATAAATATATGAAGACATGTCGAGACGGCGACGTACGTCGTAAAGATGTGAAAACTTGGACACAGAGCATTGGCTACTTCGTTTATATAGCAGTGTCTGCTTCATGCAAGGTGACCTTGAGATTATCCAGTTAGAATGCTAAGGAGAACCGATGTTTCCAGGAGTCACTTAAGATTTGTATGATAATTAAGTACTAGTTGATACCCAGTAATAGATAGTTCGCGAGTTGAGAAATAGTTTACCGCCACCCTGAGTGTTATAGTTTCGATCTCAACGAAGAACATAAATATCTTTGATCCACAAACACGCACACTGTGATGTGTAGTGTAAAGTCCAACAGGTAACACAGGACCTAGTACGGATAATATGTTATTTTATAATAACTCTATATTGATATTACCAAATGAAAAACAATAAATTTACTAGGCATTCATTAAAAATATACCCTCTGCCTATTTAAACTTGCTCAGATTATTATATAAAACTTTGCAGTAATGTGTTACAAAGATTGAGATGAATACCAGTCTACGACATGGTAGCTTCTTAATCTCCCGTGACCATGATTGCTGAAAAGCAACCTAAACAAAGGCGAAAGTGTAAATAATATGTCTACTGTTGAATACAATTTTTCACTGTTTTTAGAGTACGACTTTTCCGTGGAATGGAAGCCTGGTTATCCATAACACAGGTTTTTACCTAGCTTGGAAACCAGTCTCCCAATACCTTTTATTGACAACATTGTACTTTTGTATTTAATTGTGATATGGGAGAAAAATAAATTATATAAAAAATATAAATCTTCCAAATAGTTTGCGAAACATTATAAGTTACCATAACAATAAAAAGTAAACCTAAGTTTCTTATGATAAATTGACATATAAGTAGGAACAACGTAACAGTGTTTCGCCCAGTAAGTAAGAGTTCCTGACGCTCACATACCTACCTCATCTTTACCTTACGTCCAAGTTTGTACATATCAAGATGCTACATAAAAGATAAGAGTAAATTTCAATATTCTATAATTCAAGCTCAATCGATGAAGTAGTATTCGAGTCTAATTGATACGGATATTCCGTTCGCGCTTCGCCAGCTTTATCCTACCGTTGTAATAAATGTGATACTTTGTATAAATATCTAGAAGTTTGAATGTTTGTTACTGAATAACGCACGGATTTAGATGAAATAAGGCACACAGTAAGACCATATCCTGGATAACTCCACTAGAACACATACCATGATATAAAATGACCTATGTGTTGGTCATTTTATATCTAAGCAAGCGTTCTCGTGGGAGCCAAACCTAGTAGAAAATAATTATTAAATGGATAAGCGTGTGTTTCGTATATATTTGATAACAATTAATGAAACTGAGTGATTTTGATTCTAATATACAATTATTGTCTACGTATCATATAAGCTTGGTTCAAAGATCAAGTTATAGCTTATTGATTCTACATAAAAGATTGAAGCTATTCCTTGCAATATCAAATGATAATGTATCATTTACATATGTATATTTACGTCTGTATACCTATGTATATTCTCGGTTGAGATGTATTGCACACCCACATTTCGCCAGCTTAGACCCATAGGCGAATCTAATAAAATTGTTCTTCCATCTATCGTTCACACTGCGCTAAAAACAAAAAAAAAAACAGAATTATGCCCAATAGCATTTTGCCCAATCAGACCCGAGACCTTTATAATTGTTAACAAATATAAACGTCATGTGTCACAGGACCAGCAAGACTGCAAGGGACACTATTACAAATCTTCATGCAACGATGGAGCAGTAAAGGTTATAGGGGTAGAGAAAATATATTAACGAAATTAAAATAATATTAAACGTAAATGAAAAATGACAGCTCCATACAATGTTATAACGATTAAACATAAATCAAGCATTATTCTGAATTAAAGTTATGAAAGTTTGAAATGAGAGTACGTGATTTTAACTAATATATTTTAAACCAAATGTTCACAAAGATACGCAGTAGTAATATATTAGGATTTATTGTTCTGTTCTACACAATTATGTGCAGGGTTGTGGCAGTTTTAAAACAAACGTATTTATGCTGGTCAAATATAAGTTTAATTATTGTACCACGCTTACTACTAAAGGTGACCGAGTATAACAAATGTATACCCCGTGTCTGCAGCTTTTATAGACATACTAACAACATTTAAAAGGAACACTCAAACACCAGACAATTTGCCGTGAATATCACAGCATTTAGTTCTTATCATGCTCTTCAGACTTATGAAGTTCATTCATTTTAGTGTTATCGTATCAAAGTTCTACAGAATAATTTTAGTCAACTGGTGTAGCCCTATATGGCCCTCAAAATAGCAGCCTATGTACGCTTGCAACCGCCGAGGTTTCTAACCATTTAAAATAGAAGTCGCTATTCTACAAAGGAAATACACAAGTGGTCCCTAGTTCATAGTTATTAATGACCCTGAAAACATTACTTAATGCAGAAACACAACACAAGATTGTTTAGGTACGATCTTGTGTGGGAGGAAGATGCATAATTACATCTCGAGCTGAGCTCTCGAGGGTTTGAGCGAAATTTGAGATTTAAGCGGAGATTCCTCTATGTCTTACTTTTCTTAAACATAAAGTATAATTTTATTTATATGTATTGATTAGATCAGACCTGGGTTAGTACAGAACGCCACTGGCAAACGTTGAATCTGATACCTGTCCCTCTGCTGGACACGGGACTCTATCAATATCAGACGGATTAAAGCTATAGTCCACCACGCTGGCCCAGACGGGTTGACAGACTTCAAATATCTTGGAGAACACTATGAAGAACCCTCCGACATGCAGGTTTCCTCACGATGTTTTCCTTCACCGTTAAAGCGAGCTATAATTAACTGTTAAATTCGCACATAACTTCAAAAAGTCAGAGGTGCGTGCCTTAGGATCGAATCCGAGACTTCTGCGTGGCAGTCAAATAGTCTTCTAGTCGGCTATCGTTGCTTATATTAACTAATACTTATTTATATACGAAGACTAAAACGGCTGGGGACGTCACTAATCTCTAGCTCGTTATAGTTAGCTTAGAAGTTCATTTTGTAACTTGCTATGCGAAATCTACCTAACAAATTACAAAATTAACTAATAAAGTCCATATATGCAAGCCAAATAACATATTTCAGGTGTTAACAAACAGAACACCAGAAATACCCACATTCATCACTTTTATATACTGCAAAAACATTATAACATCAAATGAAAATTATGTTTTCAGAGAACAACGAAATACGAAGGAAAATTTGGAGGATGCATTTAACGGTAATGAGGCAATTACCCAACCAACTGTAGTGTTCTCTCGACCTCTGCGTGTGTACTGGATTATTATGAACCTCTCATTTTGTCCGCTTATTACTGCGGCTAATGCGTAATTTAAAATGCAAGAGCTCTCTACACTGCCGCTTTACCTATTTCGGCTTTATATTAGTTAGATTACTGCGACGAAATAATCTATTGAGGTAAATGTTGTTTATGTTTTATATACATTGTCATTGTGATATTTTAATATCATTACTTTCCATTGAGTTATTTTGTACATTCAGGGCAGTCGGAAGTGTATTACACCGGCATCTCGATAAATGGCATTCTAGGTTCCAGTTTACCGGCAGATTTTTAAACTGAACTATCAGAGAAATCGGCAATTGCAAATGCTTGTGGCATTTGCAACTTTTATGAAGCTGCTGTCAAAAATCGATCAAAATAACATTATGCATTTAGGTCACAAAGTAACAATTATGAACGTCAATGTTACACTGAAATAAACTGTAGTAACACGTATGAAAGCCAAGGTTATACTATCTTATCTTATCTTATGTGTGGGGGCCAGTTAGTGCAGACCGGCGACACTTGGACCCAGTGGGATCTTTTGTGTCACCCCAAGATTTAACCCTTAACTATCTCCTTATGAATGTACTGCATAAGCCGCAGTGTACATTCGGAGGGAGAAGCCTGAAGTCTTCAGGGCTTGAATATGCCACCCCCATCAGACCCGTCCTCAGTCCAGCCAACGCGTCGCATTCACACAATAGGTGCGATATGGACTCGTCCTGTTCACCACAGGCTCTGCAGATCAAATTGAGTGCCAATCTCAATCTGCACAGGAAGTCGTTTGTGCCAAAATGGCCAGTGAACGCTCCTGTGAGCAGACGCATTTGGCTCTTGCTATATCCACAGAACTTCCGGGTGAAACCTGTGGCTCCGTTTGCAATGAACTTCTTGGAGTGTTCCGGACCCCTAAGGGCCATCCACTCCAACCTGTGTTTATCATTGCCATGTGCATTCAAAGCTGCCTTGACGGTGCTCAAGGTTATACTAACTAAACTATACTATGAATTTACATTTACCTGTTGCCATGTTGACAGCAAAGCAAGAGCGTAGAATCAATGAGAAGAACGAGCAAGAAACTCACGCCCAATCTTATTAACTGACAATTTTACAATGCTGCTTATTTTACAAATGATATAATTATATAAGGTGCTGCTACCAGTATACCAATTACCTACTATTGAGCTGAATACATACAAGCATTGAAAACAAACAAAAAAATTAATAAATCAGGCAGGACAACGATAGTCAATTTTACTTTAAGAAATTCGTTACTCTGCACAGCTAAAACACACTGCACAGTACAGTATCTCTAATTCAGCGAAAAAAAGAGGAAATATTACACAATCGTCCAAATTGCCATAAGATACACGTAAAATAAGTTATGGTACGAAATCGTGGGAGGGAACCGTAATATATTTCTGTCACCTTTGGCTAACTGTATTTTCTTATCACACGAAACCATAACAGTCGCCACTTAGTCACAGTGATACAAGTGTTCGTAAATAAAAACTGCGAGACAACGGCCATTTTGTTTGTTTGTCAAGTTATATTTAGGTCTGTTATTTGTCAGAGCGAAAATTGTAATATAACATGTCGCTCTTATATTCTTGTGTGTACGTAGGTGCCTTATTGTTTTAGTAGGTACAATAATAAAATGAACATAGCAGGGGAGTTGGATTCTTTCATAGGTGTAATTTTTATTTTCTGCGACATCTTGATATGAGTTGGAAAATGCTTAAATTATATTTAATTTTCGACTTACTAAGCACATGTGGTTTCAAAGTCTAAAAATATTCATTTAAGTAACACTTATGAATGCAAAAGGGTTTAGTGAGTTTACTAAATTAGCTGTATTTACATTTATGTTAGTTACTAGATTCAGGCAAAAGACTGAGCAGATTTGTCATCGACGCAGCGTAACCGCGCTTAATTGTTGCGCCAAGAGGAACACTAACTTATGGTGTCTATTTTCATATTATTTTCTCCTGCAGCTAAGTTGACGTTAAAAATCCAAAGAGCTGTTGCTCGTTGATATCTCAGCACTAATGAGCTAATTAGTTAATATTACTGCGTCGCGTTGACAGAGAGACTATTATTTTCAAATTTCGCTAATGATTTATATGCAGATCTTATCTAATGACTTCTTTTTATTCCACAGAACTCGTTCTCGTGTCCACTGCAACCGCGAAGCGTACGAGTCGCTATCCATAACATGGTATATAAAGTTGTTGCCGTGCCGCAATGACGAATGTCACGGATTTCATTCCCGAGTCGGACCAATTAGAAGTTATTGATATTTCATCATCATCATCATCATCATCAGGCTATAATAGTCCACTGCTGGGGCTATTGATATTTACTGTCAAGAAATTCTAAAAGCAGGTAAAACTGTTAATCTTTCTGTGGTCGTATCAGAATTTCGTCCCATCGGACTATGAGAGTAAGGAAAAAAAGTATTTGTGTTTGTGCACACACTTGTGCACTATAACAATCTCTTGCGCAAATGGCCAGTTTCTATCGTCAAGAACAAAATTCCGCCCGGGAGACATTATAGTAGCATTAAAATGATTTACGACAATTACCTATGACATTCAATACCTATACTCATTGGTTAAGTAAATTTAAGACTGTAGAACCCAAATTACGTAACGAGCAGTACATGGAAATTCTGTTTGTCGACAGAATAATACGCACACAAAGTAAAGAGATCCTACGTTGTCTGTGACAAGTACCTGTCTGAACTTTCCCAATTCAGGTGCTATTTCTGCTGATGACCGCAGTACTCACACTAACGAGAACACATACCTATTAGTAAAACCTTGTCCAAAGTACTGTACTCTAAAGTATTCACCGCTAACAAGACTCATTGCCGCAATTAACAAGTGAAGTGAGTGTTTTCTCCCTGCAAAGTATACGGTCAACTATATCATTCTCTCTTTCATTTACTTAGAAAACGCTGCAGCTAGAGTTTTCTTAAGCGAGATAACGATAATTGTCACTCGTTTCCTTGCCGGCTCTGAAACTGCCCTAGCATTAATTGGAAATCAAATTATTGAGTGTCCACGGATTTGCGAAAGCTCATTAATTCAGTTATTATCATAGCTGTAGTAGCTTATTAAATTACTTTAATCCTTTGATGATATGAAAATGGTTTCCTTTAATAAAAGTTTATTAATCGTTTATAATGGAAATAAAAAGTAAATCTGGCTTATTTGATAATACGCAAATTCTGAAAGTGGAAACCATTAAAGATCTCATCGTTGTCCGTCTATCTAACATGTTTTTTAAATCTTCTTTCAGTACTCCAGTAAAGATAAAAGGTTCGACAACGCAATTTTTGTCTAAATTCTACGTATTCATTATCTGGACACAAAGAAAAAGCATTGGGTCTTAACATAAAATCATCAACACGAATCTGTAAACTCATCTTTTTTAAATTAAAGATGATAATCCTATGCATTAAATACCTTATCATAATATACTTTTAAGAAACTGATGTAATAATAATTTTACCGAGATTTTAAAATATTTTAATCATGGTTTTTATACAACACGAATCAGTAAAGGCGCGCCTTTACTGTTTCGAATTCGTAGCACCTTTGGGTATCATTTCAAAGCCGCCTCCAAGTCATAGGAATGGGAGTGTTATAAATAGTTATGTTAGCTGTCCTAAATCTTAATTACCGGGCAAAATGCAATAACAGCTTATGCTAGCTTTCTGTAAATTAGGAGTTTTCTAAAAAAAATTGGGGCAGTCTTTGCGGACTGCCGATAGAAGTGAAATATTTAATCCTGTAAACTTTAAATCTGATCATAAACACTTCCTTATAAACAAAAAAAAAAGTGGCGGTTCGGATTCCTGATACTCTCTTAGGAGCTATTAAGGGTCAAAATTTTGTTATTTTTGCGTAGGACGCACCATTTTTGAGATATTGTTAATATTCTAAAATAATTCAAAAATGGAAAGCGTGGAAGTGTGACGATGACGAAGCGTGACGATGACGCGAGTTCTATGATTTTTGTTCACCCAAGAAGTGCTCAACGCGCCTAAAGAAGTTTTCACTTCAATAATTCAGAAGCAGCAGTATCGATAGTCTAGTGGGAGTGCGTTGGACTGGAACACACAGGTCTCGAGTATATCTCAGACTTTTCGAAGTTATGTGCGTATCAAATAGTTAATTATCGCTCGCTTTAACTGTGATGGACAACATCGTAAGGAAACCTGCAAGTCTGACAGTTCTCCATAATTTTAACAAGGATCTAATGAAGTCTGCCAACCTGCACTGGGCCAGCGTGGTGGATTATGGCCTATTCCTTCTCTTAGTGAGAAGAAGCCCGTGACCAGCAGTAGGACAGACGGGCTGATATTATTATAAATAATTTCCAACAGTGAGCTCACAGATTATGTATTTAGTAGAATGTCTTCATATCATCTGGAAACGTTACCTAGTTATAATCGTATTTGCATCAATAATTCAATCAGCTCCATACAATTTAGTATTCGATTGAATTACGCAAACAATTGAAAACGGTCAATAGATCGATGTGTACAAGACACTTGGTTAAAGCTAAGTGTTCTTGTGATCGGTATACCGAGGAATTGATTCTGATATTGGCGAACTGGGTGGAGGAGTGTGGTAGTAATATACATTTACTTTCCATACATTTCCATAAATACATTTACTTTGAGGCGCTCATAGCCAGTTGCACTCACTGATCGGTAAACGATTAGCGAGGTTAAGCAACGTTGGGTGCGGTCATCCTATAGATGGGTGACCGCTAATGCCACTAGTATTTCATCTGAGCGTCTCCGTGCTTCGGAGGGCACGTAAAAACTCGGTCCCGGTTGTTGCCAAATTGACAGCAGTCGTTAAACCATGTCAGAGGCTTACGGGCGGCTTGAACAACTCTTGACAACAAGTTGGCCATAAACCACACGAAAAGAAGAAGAAGTACTGTCCATTTCGGGGATAAAGGTGTAAGAAAACGTATATATGATTTATGGACAAGGAAGATAATATTTATTAGAGTACGAAACTTCGTTAAAAATGCACCAAGTAACTCAAATGTGCTGCGGCCATGTAGAATAGGACACATTTAACTTAAAAAAAAATTTAATATCTTGCAATATCAGTTGGTTATTGTTGTGTTACGTATTAAAGTAATGGGTCACGATCGCATGTGCAAGTGATTCGCGCGGCCCCGCCGATAGTGGTTTTGTCGAGGAACACCGTGGTAGGTTTAGTCGGTATTCCGGGAGGTACATAATTCTTATTCCATTTTTATCTTTTACCCCGGCGAGTCCGACATAAAACCTCCACCCGCCCCCGCGGAGGGGTATGCGTCAATACATTCATGCACGATAAAAAAAAAACAAAACGATTTAACGTAATATTTTAAGTTATAGTTCAAATCTTGAGTCACTTAAAACTAACAGAAGATTTTTTACTAGTTTTAATGGCATATCAGTTATCACCACATTGAAAGATTCAATAATATCGACTAGCATGGTATATCACAAAATATATGTATAATAAACTTACTGTGGAGCTTTTCTAATTACGTATACTGTAATGTGAAGAGCGGGGTCTCCTAACACAGGTTGTACTTACTTCTAAAGTGTACCCTAACTACTGATTATAAAAATTGTATTTATTTATTTATATATTAAGCTGTTTTGCAATAGATATAGTATGATGACACACTTTAAGACTTTTCAATCGGAGAATATTATTTTGCTCAATGCAAATGCAAACTGGGATCAATAAATTTTTCTTCCACTCTGATGATAGAACTTGCAGAGACTTATTAAAATGCCACTAACAAGTATAATATCTTTTTCCAGTCGCCGAGTGAAAGTCCGAGCGAACGGCAAAGCTAGTTAGTGTTATTAACAGTGCTCCACAGTGGTCCATCATTCTCTAACTTTGTAGGACATATAGATACGAGTTGGAAGTTTAGCTAACAATGTTTAAGGCTATTACGGTTTATGCAGCAATAAACTTGTAATAGTTATATTGTATACGTGTAGATTAAGGCTATTGTCAAATGGCGTCAACCCTTCGCGTGGACTACCTATAAAACGGACAAACTAAACTAATTTTAAATTCATCGCGCTAGTGCTCAATATCATGATGAACAATAAACCATACAAACTTGCAACCAAACGAAGTTTTGTAGTACTATAAAATACTACCTTTGTGAATCCGATAAAATATGATTACCTTATAAATTTAAAACATGCAGTGAATATACAATACACTACTATATATTTTTGACTTTACGTATGGCGTGGTGGTTTAAATGGTCGCCTCACCACTGCCGCTGTGCCAAGTGTTGTGGGTCCGACCCCACACGGAACAAAAATTTGTGTGATCCACAAATAGTTTTCTGAGAGTGGGTGTTCTTTGTGTCCGTTGTTTGAATGCTTGTAAGGTCCATTACGATATAGGAATTATTCCTTATGCTTAGTTGTACATGTTAAAACAAAAAAATATATGTATAGTGCTGGTACACAATGCGGGTAACATGCGCAAATTGTATGCAAGACGTGAATAACTGACGCGAGTTACCCACGCAAGTAGCCTGTACGATTCATCCACAATAACAGCCCGCGCGAGTAGCTTGTGCATAAGTACAGCATCAACTACTACTTAATTTTCGGTGCCCTATTTCCACCTAAAATAGTCTTAAAATACTTACTACTTTTAATAAAAAAGTTTGCAAGAAGACACTAGATTTCAAATACATTTGAAGAACTAAAAGTTTAGATCTGCCTCGGAATCGGCTCTTAAACTCGGCGAAGTGCAAAATAAATGAGCACATTAATAATAAACTTACTTATCACCTTAAAAATGAATGAATAAAACCCAGCCGGTGTGAAATGAGGTTACACCATCTCGATTTGGACGTCCTCGACGCTTGTCGCTGGGGATTATTAAAACTTTCCATCCTTCATAATAAAGTTTCATATTGAAAGAGCTGAGTCGGATTTTTTACAGCGCGAGTCATCTTTAATTGCATCAAGTTATGCAATTTTGTAACCGAGCAGTTTTCTAAATAGGAAAAGTTGGAAGTTAAACTTATTAAATTAGCGGTTTTCCTAATGACTTCACTCGCTTATCTGTGGTTTTTCTAAGCCATTCCAAATCCCAAACCACATCCGTGCACATGTATAATGACACATACTTGCTTTACATATATATGTAATGACACATACTTGCTTTACGTATGTATCATAGGTATTAAAAAAATGGCAAAAATGGTATCATATTACTGATAGTTTTTTCCATTGCCATATCATTGTTAATCATCCTGAGCTCTATCTATCCAAATAAACCATTGCATTTATTTTAATTTCAATTTACCTGGCGCCATGTGAACGCTACATTAAATAATTAAAAGTTCACCGCTAACATCTTTAAATTTTATAATTTCTAATTTAAGCGAAGTCTCACTTGAGAACATTTCTTAAATCTTGATAGAGTAATTTAACCGCATTTCACCAGAAACTTTTTTATTACCATAAGCTTAATAAAAGTATTAATTACTCATTTAGGTAAATATCTATTGAAGTGAATTAGCTTAATGAGAAAGAGAAATTATTATAATATTTCTATGAAATATACAGGCTTTCAAAGAAAAAGATAAATAAAATTGTATGGCCCAAAGGCGTGTGTTAAGTTATAACGGGTGAGTTGACGTAAATCACGGATTAATAAGAATAAAAATTTTATTACGATAAATGTACAAGTTATTTATTATGGATGCTAATCCGTGACGAATATTATGACAGTTTTTAGTCAACTGAATGTATTTTAAAGTAAACGCGGAAAGTAGGTTACAGCGTAAGCACAATGCCTACTCGATGTCTGTGCGTTAACCGTACACAAATTATAGATCAAATTATCGATATAAAAATGGAGAGGAGGATTAAGAACGGATAATATAAAACAAAATAACAATAGGTACTTAAAGTAAAACTGAAAACTGATCATCAATCTAAACAAGAATGGACAAATATCACTAGCAATAACATGACTCTTTCACTAAAAAGTGAGACAGACAAGCAAATGCGTATCATAATATTATTACCTACATGAAAAAATAAGTAAAATCTAAAGTGTATAGATAAATACCATAAATATTTATCAACTAAATGAAAGTGAAGATGAACACTGGGTTAATGATTTAATATTTTTGAACAACTATGATATGTAAAATTATTGTACGTACATATATGTTGCTGTGACAGCATAATTGTATGATTGGTGCATACATACATGTTACAAATGTCTCCTTGTGAATCATCCACGTGGGCTTGGTAAATATATTTTGTGGCGACATACAAACACAACGATGTTTTTTGTTTTATATTTATCTATTTTAATTGTTGTTGTCTCCTCAACTTACCCTTTTGCAGAACGTCGATCATTTTGTCCAAGATTGTGTTCTTTTCTTTTAAATATTTTTTTAAATCATAAAAGAGTTTTCTTTGAAACTTTACTACAAATATTTTTCTTTTAAGATTCTACATTAAAGTTATGCGCGCTTTATCCTTTCCTTAAACAGTTACATAAATTTTATTAAATTTGAATTTCAAGCGTAATTCATAAGATAGATGATATTGTACTAAACAATTTCAATTTCACTCGAGAGAGGAATCTGGTTATTGTAGTGATAATTTATCAACCTACAAACTAGGCTAAATATGTCACCGACGGAATGTAATTACCGCTTCAACTCTTAACCAATTCCACATGCTCATTTGCGAAAATTTCTAACACATTTCGGTTATAGGGTACCCTGTAATCATCACGAACATTTTGTGGTCAACAATCAGTTCCATGAAGTAACGTGGCCTAATCACAAGTTGATTAATATCGTCTTTGTTATGATTTTACTAGATGCGTTTGCGATAATGGATATAATTATAAGGCATAACCGTATTGAAAGAGGGCCTTGTATCGCTGAAGTTGAGTTTATTATTTGTTGAGTCGAAAGTGTGCATGTCATTGTGTTTTACCGTAGAGCGTATCTAGTATTCTCTAGTAAACGGATTTTGGAATTAATCAATGTAATTGACCATCTGTTTTGTACGGATAATCTATCTGTAGACCTAAGGGCACCTATGGAATAAACGTTTTTGAAAATTCGCATTTTGTAAACATACTTTATTTAATATTAGAAAACGGAGCTTAATCGCAGTTTATTATTTAATGGTAATAAATACCTATTTATTGCCCAACATTTCGACGGACTTGCATCAATTATGGCATGATGGCAGACCCGTTCTAATATTATATTATATACTCGTATGTATGAATTGCTCCCAATGGCACCACCACACTTTAAGACATAACATAAGATTACTGTCAGATTATCTGCCTAGCCCAATTACCTAGTGTCAGTGTCTTAAGTGCCGTAATATTACGCTACTTTCTACCCGCTCATAAGGATAATAAAAAGTTTTCAAGAATATACATAATGCCAACACAGTGAAAGAAAACTATTCCTTGAGTCTGTATACTTCGACACTTGCAGTACAACTTTTTACTTTGGCATCAAAGTTAAAGGAGTTTTAACATTTTATTTTTAATTTATCACTACTATTTAGTAAATTATTCAACATGAGCCCATATTTTAACTGAACTACCCCATCAGTCAAGTAAGCGGTAACCCCTCAATCACAAGGTCCTGATTTAAATATCCGAGTTAAAAAGGGGTTTCCGGTTTTCCTGTAAAGATTACTTCGTCGTATATAAAAAATGCATTAGATTATGATAGGCGGTAAACATAGCTGTCAAGAGCATCACAGATGCTTGTCTGCTTTCCTTTTTCAATATATTTGTAAATGCATTAATTACTTATCTATTATTTATTATAGATAGAACACCAGATTACGTGGCGACAGTTTTGGATTTGTTTCTTTTTTCAGTATCCGATGCCATATGGTGACGTCCAAACGAATTGCCAACTGATTGCAAAATAATTTGTCCTCCTCAAACTTGTGACAATATTGATATATAAACTTTTTGCCGCGTTTCAAGCCATATGTATTTGCGAATGTGACAAAAACTTTTGTCGCAGTGGATGCAACTGTATCAATGAAGAATTTAAAAATACGCGGGAATGTGCATACTAAGCGTTTTTCTAAGACTTATATATAGTGCAATTACCGTACAATATAATAATGCCATGAATAATTATGACAAAAATAATTATGCGATATACCTTTAACGACTATCTCTAACCGTCTAAGCCTATTCAAGACTTGACATTGCGTCTATGCGGCACTTTACGCTTCCATGCTCCTTTGCGTTCATCAGTTCTAAGTACCACTGGTTTGCGCCATTTTTATACCTAGTCGTACTGAGTCATAAAGGAAATGGCATCTTCCTATAATCTATCTAACAGATCGCCAGGTTATTATCATAAATGTTTAACTTCATTCGATATTCAATCATCAGGAATTACTTTAGATACTACAATGCCAACAAATATCTTAATACAACTTCTGCAGAAAATCTTCACCAGGCAGTAGATCACCTAATGCACCTTAAATGAATAAAGATTCAACAACATCTTCATGTGGTGTTCAATCATCAGCTTCTAGATCTTATATTAGCGCGTTACCAACATCTTAATTTGCAGAAAATAGCTTTAGTATAAGTAGTTCAAACCAAGCATTTACGAATTCAGTATAAACAAACTATTACAACCCAACTTGTTCTTCATAATGTGTAGAGAATAAGTCGGAGTTATAACAAACGTTCGAGACGGACTTCAAACAAATGTTTTAAACATACACAAAACTGGATCAGAAAGCTCTTTGCTCACTAGAATAGTATACCTGTTTTCACTAAACGAACACGCTCGTACATGCCCGACTACTTCCGTGCTCAACTTCGAAGTTAAGCGAACAACTCTTATTCGACGATATTTATTTTCTCTAAAGTTTCCTGACTACACTTAGTTACTTCATACAGCTAAAATAGATTACATCGACCTAAAAAGTTAAGTAGTTTGCAACGTCGGCTTCTACAAGAGTTATTTATTTCCTAGATCAGAATACTACTTCCCAAGAATAATTTCAGACGTTACTCTCATAAACTACAAAATGTGCAGGAAATCAAAAAGATTAATTTTCAAATTTAATTAATGTTTTTAGTACATTGTGATAGTAGGTATTACTGATTGTATACTCTTTTTTTAAAGCTTTTTATAGATGTAAAACAATCATGCTTAGTAATCGTTTAAGCCTGCAAAAAAGAGGAATTAAACCTGATTTTCAGATTAAATTTTACAAATTTGTTATTTTAGGACACTAAATCTCTAACGTAATTTAATTTCTAAGAAAAAGGTTATTCTTTTGATATTAATAAAAATCAGTTGATATAAAAAAACGTATTGTGAACTTATAATAATAAGAACTTATGATTTTGTATAAATGTATCATCCATATATAGTCCGTATTGAGTTATACTAAAAAGTCTGTGTTTTGCTTTACAACTACCACAAATTACCTAATATTACATAATATATACCTACTGAATAACGTTTATCATTAAATAATAAATTATTCACTTATAAGGGAATTAAGTAACGTTGCTGAACGCTTCTTTAAATGATGAAGATAAATTATGTAATTTTGTAGAAACGAATCTTTTCTGCAGATAGTATCCAATAACTATTACTAGCGGTCGCCTAGTGCTCGAAATTCGACCAACTGATATATATCATGTCATGTCATTATACTCGTATATTGATATATGTAACCATAGTTACACGCTTCGACTGCGTGTATCAAATGCATGGTTGTGTGCGTGTAGTGTTTTTCATTAATTTAATGTATTTATTATACATATTTTATATAAATATTAGCATTCGTCACTTCTTCTCTGTATAAACTATAAGTGTGCGAAATTTCATACTCCTCCGTCCGCCCAATTTTGGTAAAAAGGGATCCAAAGTTTTCGCTTCACGTATTAATATATAGATGTTATGCGGCGCAAAAGTATAATAATATTTATTCCTCAGTGCCTGCCATAACTGTTCTTATTCAATTAGATCGAAGTTTTTGACTGGAGGACTGCTGTGTCGTTGAAAGTAGATGTCTTGCATTAAGAATTACTACAGGAACTTTAGTGCTATTGCCGTGATAAAACCAAATGATTTGCACGTCGGCGACAACAAAGAAAAGGAATTTAATCTGTCTAGTCTTAGAATACGAGATATAATTAAAATCCATTGTGTCTGGCCACCGTTGTTCCGCTGCGACACAGTAGGCTAAGTTGAGAATCATCATATCTAGGAAGACGACGGTTGAAGTTGGTTTTTGAGCATCTAGATCTATTACTTACCAGGCAAAACGCACTAACCGTGGGCGAACCGGCTCTTTCGAATCGTGACCAAACACTCAGAAATGGCTGACTCTTTCACTGAAAGAGTTTCAGTGAAAGAGTTCGCGAATATACTTGCTTAAATCTATTTGTGTAAATGTCAATGTCATGTTAATTGCCTTGGTGGCGCAGCGGTA
The DNA here is from genome assembly GCA_963564715.1 of Catocala sponsa. Classification (NCBI taxonomy): domain Eukaryota; kingdom Metazoa; phylum Arthropoda; class Insecta; order Lepidoptera; family Erebidae; genus Catocala; species Catocala sponsa. The sequence goes on from OY751337.1 coordinate 9,488,368, forward strand.
ACAGCGACTGCTGTGCCTCAGATTTCCAGTTCTATTCCCGGGTCAGACAAAGTATTTTGGATTTCTCACTGAGCACATAGTTCGAACTGTGTCCGTTAAACGGTTGTGGACCTTAAACTGTGGGTGAAGTGTGCCTGCACGTATGGCGTAGTGGTTAGTGTAGTCGCCTCATGGCTGTCCCATGCGCCGACAGCCCTGGGTTCGATCGCCGTACGGAAAAGAAGATTGTGTGTTCCACAAATAGTTCTGAGTATTATATTATAGTATTCTTTGTGTCCGTTATTTGAATGTTTGTAAGGACAGCCGCGACACAGCAATAAATACAACAGCAGGAGCAGTCATTAAAGAGAATGTCACCTCTGCCTACCTTCGCGCGTATATAGGCCTGAATATAGGCTATGATTGTATCTTTATTAAACTGTCAATCTACGTACTTGTCAGTATAACTAAAGCGTTTTTCAATAAGGCGGGTAGATGTTGAATTAAATTTAAAAAAATTGGAGCAGTCTTTGGGGACTGCCGATAGAAGTGAAAACATAAACACCTCTTTATAAATAAAAACAAAAAAGAAAAAGGGACGGGTCGGATTCCTGATACTCTCTTAGTTAATACCTCACACACAGCTTGTTTTATTTCATTTCAATATCTACTCGTCCTTATTGAAAAACCCTTTGGATGTGGGTCCACTTCGCCCAAATTATGTAAGTACCTATATTATATTGTTTTTGTAACGCTCAGTAAAATGATGTTCCATTTTCTTTTGTTTTCAGCTTATTATAAATATGAATATTGAGACTCCAATGAATTGTTAATGAATTTTAATGGACCAGTGTTTTATCATGTTAATAATGTAGGATCAAATAATGCAGCACACAATAAAGAAACTATTATGTACATTTTGATAATTATTTATTCTTTTTGATACGGCTTTTATGGCTATTCAACTAACCATTTTATTTAAAAAATAAATGACCAACGTTTCAGAAACATACCTTGTATGTACGTATAGGTTAAATAAACTTATGAATATTTTTTGGTAACACTATTGCTAAGTTTTTGAACTTTTTGAGCAAACTTCTTTAGGCGCGTTGAGCACTTCTTGGGTGAACAAAAATCATAGAACTCACGTCATCGTCACGCTTTGTTATCGTCACGCTTCCACGCTTTCCATTTTTGAATTATTTTAGAATACTAGCGGTTGCCTAGTGCTCGATATTCGACCAATAATATTGCTGATAATTATGTCATTATATATTGATATATGTAACCATAGTTACGCGCTTCGACTGCGTGTATCAAATGCACGCTTTCCATTTTTGAATAATTTTCGATTTATAATTTGGTTTATAAAGAAGTATTTATGATCAAGGATTAAAGTTTTAACTTCTATCGGCGACTGCCCCAATTTTTTTTATAATTATTGTTTTTATTTGTCTGTTTTTACATTCTCTCCTTTTTTTACTTTCTTATTTGTATGATATGTTTACCTTTGTCTACCTTTCGGTTAAGGTAGGCAAAATCTGTTACAATCTAAACAAGAAAAAAAGAAGTCCGGTACAAAGTGTTACAGAATAAGCTAAGGGCATTTTTTTGAATCCAAATATTATGCCCAGGACCTAACAATAATTGTCAGTTTTGAATTTGATCTTATTTACGCCACAGAGCCTACAGATAATAAGAACAAATAAGCGACTCAACCGCAAATTCTTTGTCTAAGTTTCCTTGTACTGTGGTAAAACCGTTTTTGTATAATAACTTTTGACGTTAAATATGGTATATAAAGTTTCCCAAAGTATGTCTGTAAACAGAATTATCTTTTCTTAATATCTTTTGAAACATAAATCTAAAGTCATAAGATATAATCGAACGATTCTATTAAAATCAACAAAGCTCCTTAAACACGATATTTAGTTACAATCAAACATCTATGGAAGAAAAATTGCAATAAGCACTCTCGCAACCCTTACAAAAAACTATAAACATCGGGGAAACGGGATAAGAGGCTTTTGAGAAGAAATCCGATCGACGCTAAGAGTATATTGAGACAAATAGAACGAATTCAGGGGAAGCTGTCTATGGCTAGAGATATTGCGCCCTCGGATGCTTTTTACAATTTCATATTTGGAATTTCGTTCGGAACCTAATGGTGTATGGTGACGACATTGTTTCGAATAGTGTTCCAATTTTGAAGGATTTGAGGAATAAAATCGGTTTTGCTGCGGTGACGTTTGTTTGAATGTGAAGGTATAAAAGATTTATTTCGACACAAATAATTTTGCGGCGTTCACTGATTTATACTAGTATGTGAAATGTTTGCTGAATTTACTTCTAAACTTTAGTTATGAGCTAAAGTATATAACACGAACCGGTAATCAATCGATCATGCGCAGCGTATTTACTAACGTTGCACGGGCTAGGCAGTATTTTAACATAATATAATACACTCTCAGCTAAATACACAATATGTCAAATATATCTAACAAGACCACAGGTTATATGACATGTATTTATTTATTTATTTTAAACTTTATGCATAAAACAATACACTGGCGGACTTAATGCCAAGGGCATTCTCTACCAGTCAACCGTAGGGTGACGCAGAAATAAAATGAAGTAGGTGCATACAGTAGCCTGGAACAAACTTGTACATATTATGTAATATATACATACCAATAAACATATTAAATAATCTATATAAAATATATACTCATAATATGTATTCATATACATCCACGTTAAGCCGTCGGTCCCGGCTGCCATGAACATCTATGGCAGTCGTTATTGGGAAGTCAGTTCCCTCTAATATCCTGACACTGGTCTAGCTTTAGGGTATCGTTAGCCTTCGGGTTGCGGAGATCTGATGGCAGTCGCTCCTTGTAAAAACTGATATCCAGTCAAATCCGGTTAGACTAGAAAGCCGAACCCAAGTGACTTGGGAATAATAAAGGCTAAGGAGAAGAATACGTATTCATATACATATAGATAGATACATACATACATAGATTCACGCCTGTTTCCCAGAGGGGTAGGCAGAGACTACGGATTTCCATTTGCTACGATCCTGACACACTTCTCTGGCTTCATTCACTTTCATCACATTCCTCATACACGCCCGTCGGTTCAAGGAGCTCTTAACCTGGCCTTTGTCCAGAACGCCTCCGATCTGGTCGAGAAACGTTCGCCTTTTCCTCTTGCGACTGTTCCATTCACACTAGCCTTATAAACTTTCTTAGTCAGTCTTTCCTCGTCCATTCTTTCTACATGTCCAAACCAGCTTATCATACCCTTTTCTATTCTTGTAACTATATCCACTTTCATGCCGCACTTTTATATAGATACATGCATACATATATACATACATACGTATTATATTAATGATGAGAAGAATCTGATAAACTATCAAAGAGGAACCACGTACAAGGAAGCAAGTACTTTTACCTTTGAAAGTGTAACGCTTTGTGGACATAATTTTTAATTATCTCATTTGTATTACGAGTTATATTATAACATGGCGCCAACGTAGCTTTAATAGTGCTCTTAAAGCAACACTATAGCGGATATAACTAAACGCATGGCGTAGTGGTTTAATTAGTCGCCTCGCCACTGTCGCTGCGCTGAATGTTATGGGTTCGATCCTTACATGGGACAAAGCTTTGTGTGACCCGCAATTAGTTGTTCCTGTTGTCTGGCTGTTCTTTTTGTCCGTTGTTGGAATGTTTGTAAAGACCCACGCGACACAGAAATACAATCTAGTGCGGAAGTTGCCTTTTTAAAAAGAAAAACTAACCATAATGAGATATGAATAGACAATACTATTAGGGAAACTCTGCCTACCGCGTAAGGTTCTATAGATTAAGAGCTCCACTCCTGGATTTAATGAAATATTATTATTTGTAGCAGTTAAATGACGTGACCAAGAAGTGTTAATATATTTGTATGGAAATAAAGACTACTATTTTTCACTTTGAAGAAATTACTATCCTCCAATCATCTTTAATAACAAATGAAAGCGCATAATCTATATATTAATTCGTGAAGCAAAAACTTTGTACCCCTTTTTACGAAAATTGCGCGGACGGAGGAGTATGAAATTTGGCACAGTTAAAGTTTATATGGAGAAGGAGAAGCGAATCCTAATATTTATATAAAATATGCATTAGAAATACATTATATTAATGAAAAAACACTACACGCACACAACAATGCATTTGACACACACAGTCGAAGCGCGTAACTATGGTTACATATATCAATATACATATAATGACATACATCAACAATATCTTATAGGCAAACTTTGGTCGAATTTCGAGCACTAGGCGACCGCTAGTAATATTAAGTTTGCCTGGTGTCGAATCTAGTCGAGAGAGAGCAAATGTAGAGAGAGAACAAATGTATCGAAGACTTCGGTACGATCCACAGATATCCCAAGCTTCTACCTAAATCTTAGCGAACAACCTTATATTTCCACTAAAAGGTACATTTTTGAAGATCCGTCCAAAAATTAAAATATATGGAGCAGTACCCAACATATCACATTCATCATCATCTCTGACGAAAGCCGTCCCCTGCTGGACATAGGCCTCAACCAAGGTTTTAATATTACATTGAAGTAGCAATAATACTAATATAACTTATAACCTTATCAGGGATACACCATTATGATTATAATTTTAGAACAGTGAAAGGTTTGCTGACTTCTGAACCTTATCACCAGAGTATTAGAGGCCAAATCCGCAATGACCAAAGATACCAGAACAAGTATAAAATACTATCACGTGCCAAGGTTTTTTCCTTAACCGTATAATGACACACAAATTTCGCTTTATTTTAATTAAAATAAGAATTAAATAGACAGTGACTAAGTAACCAACATTGGTGTACTTGGCTACGTTGGCTAGCAGGAGGAAAATATAAAGGGAATTGTGTAGTATTGAGTAATCTAGTGAATTCATTCATGGAAAAAGGAAAAAACTGAATGTCATATATAGAGCCTGGACTGAATTCAAATTAGGAAATGTCATTTGTGTTGTGACTGAGAACGGTGGTGGACGTCTGTGATTAAAATGTCCAAGTGGTTCGTGATAGCTTTAGTGTCCACAACTTGGGTGTATTTTATCCACAGTGAATGTAAGTGGGGTACCTCTTTTTTGATTTTTAAGCTTTTGATTGCCGGCCTTGTGTTCTGGTTTCTATTCTAGTAGATACTAATATCTAATATATGTCCGTTAAGGTTATTTGTTTAGTTTCATTCTTAAATGTACACTCGTTTTTGCTTGTGAATGGATTTTTGTTTTAATTTGTATGCGTTCATTTTATTATGTGTCATTTTATCAATATATTTTATCTGCCTCATTGGTACAGCGATACTAAATGCGACTGCTATGCATGGGGTTTCGAGTTCTCGATTCCCGGAAAAAGTGTTGTTGTGTTTTCCTGTCAAAAATTACTTAGTATAACTTAGTCTGGAACTGTGACCGGTAGATGGCAATAATTTCGCTCCCTTATACGTGGGACTTGAAACCATAACTGGCAAATTGTACGAAATGGCAAAATTCACCTCTGGATTTTCTAGATTTCCCTTTAGAAATATAAGCGTGAGACTGTTATGTAAATTTAACTAGAGTTTGGTACAGGATTACTATATTTAACAACGACATTCTATATAATAAAATAAATAATCAAATCAAGCAATAACCGGTGTTAATATGCGATAATTACTTGATTAAATAATGAAGTCACGCCGTTTACAGCTAATTGTTGACGGTTAATTTATTACATAAGAAATATGGTACGGATAATTAAAAGGCCAGATAGATTTATAGATTAACTATAAATCTATCTGGCCTTTTAATGCATATTCTTAATAACTTAAAAGTGTATGTATGGATGGTGCAGCAGGCAACCGATTGCCTCGGCACTGCCATCATGCTAAGTGTTGCGGGTTCGAATACCACGCGGAAAAATTATTTGTGTGATCCACAAATGATTATTCTGAGTCTGGATTTCCGTTAATACTATGTTTATTAAAGCACCCGCGACAGTAAGATAGATACCTAGTGTGATAATGACTGTGAAAAAAATACTCGTAATTTTTTTGAATATCAATAATTATTGTACAGCATTCCTGTAATGACTGTGACAGCGAGATCCGGTTGTTGGTGTCATATACTTGACAGAGTATAAATAATATAGGATTTTTCTAAGAAAAATATATAAGACTTTTCTTTCGTAACAGTATGGAGTTTTCAACTATGCCCGGTAGACAACGGCGACCTATAACCTTAATCCTTTGGGGATTTATAGCTGCGATATTGCTTTATATCATGTCGATGGTCAAAGATTGATGACTGCACGGTTTAAGCGGTGACTTTGCAAGTGCGGGTGTTGTGAGCAACACACGCACTTCCAATCAAGAACTAGCTCAATGGATAAGGTATTGAACTTCGATGTATATATAAAACACACATTTGTGTTATTCACAGCCGGATCATAGCGTTGTTTGTGTCCATCGCTAGAAATTTTATAAAGTACCCCGTAATTATTACGGGGTCTTTATATTAATCTTTTTTTATTTTATTTTTTTATTTTGTTCGTCAAAATGACCACACGCCACCTGATAGTAAGCAGTCGTGTGGTCTAAGAGCAGTAGCCTCCACACCACCCTCATAGCAGCCGAGGCGATGTTGAGGTCTCTACTTTGACGGCCTGTCTTTATATTAATAAAGATTATGATTCTTGAAACAAAATAAAGTGTAGCAAAAATAATTTAAAAATGGAACCTCTTTATTGTAATAAAGCGTCGGTAGCCCAATGGATAAGGCATTGAGTTTGTGATCGAGAGATCGCGGATTCGAATCCTACCAATTGAACTACTGACATTAACCCATTCTTAAAATTCGTTATGATGTTGGACCCTACACGGTACAAAAAATTGTATAAGCCACTGTACACATCTCATCTCACAGACGTATTGGCACACAGGAAACGTTTAAAAAAATACTCATGTTTCATGTGAACAAATAAATGTTTTCAAGGAAACCATAACTAACAGCGTGCAGCGGTTCAGGCAACCCGCAACAAAATTACAAATTGTATCTAAATATAGGTTTCAGTGGCAGCCCACGCTTCGCTACTTGAATTATGTATAATATTTGTACGAAACGCACGTATCAAAACATACTGCAGGTACAAAATTTTTGTTGCAATATCGTGTTGAATGTGTTTCCTGGTGCATTTTTATGAGGAAAAACACGAAGTCGACATGCACCGCATACAGAAAGGGTGTTCAAGATAGTTCTATGTAACTGTTGGCGATAGTTTATTTTGTTTGTTTTAGAAATAAAGGATTGGTATCCAAGTGAAATAAAAGGGAACACAATAGAGAGGTGGGCAGATGGATTAAACTTGAAGGTTTCTTTTCTATAGAAGGTTACTAAAGTAGGAAGCAATGCACGATGTTAAAGGCGATCACTGTCATATTAAACTCGGACATAATAGTATAGGCCATGCGCCTCTTCTCAGTGTGAAATGGCCATGGTCCATCACGCTGGCCCAGTGCGGGTTGGCAGACTTTACGTATCTTCGATAAGATTATGAAGAACTCTCAGACGAATTTGGACGGAAGGAAAATATCGTGAGGAAGGTAGTAGGTGGCTCACGATATTTGCCTTCACCGTTAAAATGGGCGATAATTAACTATTTAATATATATTTCGATAAGTCAGAGATGCGTGCCTTTAGATCAAGGTTCAACCTAGAGATTTATGCGTGGTGGCTCAGCGGTCTCTTACTAGGCTATCGTTACCTCTTTATAAACTGCTATGATTGAAGCCAAGTGAAGATTTAAGGTCATCTCCAGACACTGCTTCTATTGAGAATTTCCATCAAAAATCTTAATAACACTACCCGACTCGACAATTAAATGTAATAATAATTGACGATAATAACAATGTTAGCATAGCCTGAAAAGCCTTTCTTGATAATTGCGGCCTACCCTGACTTCAACCATGTTGCCTATGTCCATCTAGAATAATGCGCCTTTCAAATAATAAAAAAAAATTCAGGCTTTCATTTTCATAGGTAGGTGCCGGTTGGTAGTTGACTTCTCTCTTTATAATGTTAGTATAGATTTATACTAAACATAATCCAACTGTGTCTTAACAAATCTCGAATTCTCCAGTGACATGCAAAGAAAATGAAATAGCAGTTGAGTGCGCGTACTGCGGTCCGAAGCGATGCGAAGACCTGGGACATCCGATACGCTGTGGAGGAGCTACGTCGCTTTGCAGACCGGAATGTGTGTGCATAGACGGGCACGTACGGAACTCAAACGGATCTTGTATAGCGAAGACTGAGTGCCGTGAGTTACAAGCCACTTTACTTAGTTAAATATAGAGTTACAAAACATTCCTGTTTGGGAATTATGTACATACGTTGGATGCTGTAGTGGTTTAAGCAGCCGCCTCGATACTGCTACTACGTTGAGTGTGGTGGGTTCGAAATCATATATAGATTCACGCCTGTTTCCCAGAGGGGTAGGCAGAGACTACGGATTTCCATTTGCTACGATCCTGACACACTTCTCTGGCTTCATTCGTTTCATCACATTTCTCATACACGCCCGTCGGTTCAAGGAGCTCTTAAATCAGCATAGAAAATTTATGATTTACAAATGGGGTCTTCTTTATAACTATGTTTGAATGTCTATAAAGTCTCCCTGGGCACAGGCATTATTACTAGTAAGAGAATTGTCTTTAAAAAGAATGGATAGAAATAAAGATATCAATGCTAAAAGTATATATTCTATAATAGGAAAAAGGGCAACTGTCAATTGAACTGATTAAAATGTTATTGTGTATACGTCATAAAGAAATTATATTCGTAACAAATTTGCTTTGGAATGTTTAAAATTATAACTAGGGTTTCAACACTAGTCGTAACAATCCGACTTGCGACTTGCTTTACCGACTCTGCAGATAAGCCGCCGCTGCGCTGACGTCACTTAGGTAAAGGCGTTATTCTCGGCGTTAATACAACACCAAGATACTTGGCTAATAATCTTCTATAGGTTGGGGGTAGTTTTTCAATAAGACTATTTCCGCCTAAACTAAAATGTTGCTATGTCAAATAAAACGCAATGTTTGCATTATAAGTAAGGCACTGAGAATAAAATCTTAACCAGAATCCCAGAACGACATTAATGCTTGGTTTTTGGTTGGTGGAATATAGGTAAGTAGTATACTAACGAACTATAACTAAAATATCTTGTACACAGAATAAAAACACTAATAGCTTTTTGTATACGGTGCGGGTAACATACGCAATTTAATATATTTGTATTATATGAATATATATTTGTACTAGCTTTTGCCTGCAGCTTCGCTCGTGTAGATTTTGTCAATAAATATCTATCCCTCGGGAACAATACCTCTTTTCTGGATAAAGGTACCCTATATCCTTTTGTGTACTCCTGACGAAGTCTATGCAAAATTTTATGATGATCGGTCGACTAGTTAACGCATGAAAACGTAACAAATAAACAATATACAATATAACAAATAAACAATAATTTTAGTAAGGATGTATCGTGTAAAAGACCAATTCAAAACATAGCAAACGCAAGTAATCCATATGATTAACTTGCATATGAAGCGTAAACGAATACCTTGCACTTGTTTCCAATCCTAGCTGCTTGCGTCGGTCGTGTACAATCATTCAAACTTTTATTTAATTTCTTTATTCATAGCCTATACAATAAGCCACTTATATAACCATACCTATCTAACATATTGTATAAAGATAATTCCAAACACTCGTAAGTCACGTATTCACATACATCGTTCCTGTAAAACATCCTAACTCTATTAAACTTATTTCGAGAATCCCCTTTATCAGTTGCGAAGAACTCGAAACGACAATACTCAATAGGAATCGAAACGTAGAATATAAATGGAACTGTGCTAGGTAGGATAAGTTTGTTATTTGAAGTCTCACAAAGTCGGTAAGAAGTAAGAACTGAGTCAAGTTTGCGGTTTGCGGTGCGGGCATTACGTACATAGATGTTCTGATAGTAAGTACACGAGATGTTCCCTACAATGTAATAAGGACTATTTTCCTTTGAAGCATTGAATTGTGTCGAAAAATCTGAACATGATTAATGATAGGCCTAGATTTATTATTACACTATTTCTTCAGAAAATTCGCCAGACATTTTATTACATACTTAGATTAGGGACAGTTGTGATATTAAAGTTCTCCTTGGTATATTTTTCTTCCACACGATATATAGAAAATAGTTACAATGCTTCCAACCAAGGAATCAACTATTTTGACGTGAAAACGTCTAATAAATCGATGAACGCCGGCTGCACGCACGAAAAAGGATGATTCATTGTCCCGTTACGCTCATTTTCTCGTTACGCTCATTGTCCCGTTACGCTTATTGTAACGTTACGATCAGAGCGAGAGCGCTACACGAGCGAGCGAAAGGTACATTATGACGTTGTCACGTTAAACTATCGTCCGTAAACCGACTTTACAGACAACCAATTTTTTTTTAAGATTGACAACGCCCGAATGGTCTTTTTAGTAATATAAGCTGGTTGAACAGATATTTGCTTTAGTGGTTTAAAAATATAAATCACTGACGGAAAACTATGAATCGAGACTTAACTAGGTGGTTTAAAGGCTACCTACTTCTTTTAATGTAATGTTCTAAATTCACATCTAAAATGTAGAGCTGACGTAGTAATTTAAATAATAAACGGCTGCTAAATTGGTTTATAGACTGGTACTTGAGCAGTGATGAGGACGACGCTTTTTATGTCGATAGCAGTTTGTAATAGAATACTATCCAGCCGTGCTTTCACACTCTTGTTTGCTATCCAATCAATATGTTTGGTACATATTTAAAACGAATCTAGTCATGTTTGAGATACATATACAAGTATTTTTAAATGTTGAAGAGTTCATTTAAAGGGATATCATTATTAATTGTATACACGTGTGTCATAAATTATTTTGTATGGTTTTATAATTTTATACCTATATATACCTATATATATGTATGTGTATATATATATATGTATATGTATATATATGTCGGAGAAGTATTGTTCTCTATGGCAACGTCAGTAGTGGTTGCGGGTTTAGTGGGCGTTATCTGGGTAATATGCGAGCACAAAACACAACGATGCCGGTTTTACACTATTTGTATTTAGAACTAGCAGCCCGCCCCGGCTTCGCACGGGTATTAAACAAACATTTCAAAAGTTTAGTTCCACTTTAATTTAAGGCCACTCGGGGTTACACGTAAAAGTGACAAATAAGTCTGGTCTCCCATAATTTCGGACATAAGTCATCGCATCTTGGGTTTTTTCATGCAGATAACGTGGAGAACCTGTGAATGAAGATGGCAAGATTACGCGTTGACCAATATTTGATGGGTCTACATTTGCATCTTCATTTAAAGCGTCTCTGAGATGAATGTATTGGTCAGCCCTTAGTCTTTGTTGATTGCAACATTCAATTGCGCACACGACTGCTTCGTAGGGAGCCGACCGCGCGACAGAGCCGCGCGGCACTTTATTTCTTAACATTGACATCCCGTACCCCAGTGACGCCTACATCGCTTATTATTATTATGGTGCCGTCTAACCGAGCGGCGTGAGCGGCGACCATGCGACATTTTTCAAATAACTTACGTTTTTAAACTTGTGATATCTTTCGAATGGAATGTCCAAATTGAATAATTCAAAAAGTTATATAATGGTTTTGAACCAAACTTAAATATGAAGTCATTTATTTTGATAAGGATTCATTCCAAAGTATAAATAAAAGAGCTTTTATAGCGGTGGCATTTATATATATTTTTTGAAATGAAAAAACACTTATTGTTACATAACTATAATAGTTAGACATATGCTGTCGCGATATTTTTTGTAGATAATTATATGTTCTGCAATGACGTAGTACATTATTTTGTTCTATAATCAATAGTTTTCGCAACGCACGCGATGTAAGAAAGTGTTTTGGAAATTTTTTCACACCTTGGGTTACATTATTGGAGTTTTAGTATGGATCCCTAACTTTTTGAAAATTTAACATAGGCTATGTTCACCGGAGATAGTGTAGCTTCCCAACAGTGAAAGAATTTTTCAAATCGGTCAAGTCGTTTCGGAGCCTATTTAATGCAAACAAACAAACAAACAAAAAAACAGTCAAATCTTTCCTCTTTATAATATTACTGTAGATAAACAATATTTTCACTTCACAATAATGTCGAATGAAAAATAACAGTTAAGACCGAGCAGTGGGTTCAGGGCACTGATCTTACTTCTTTTTACACAACTCACAACTCAACGTTCCGACTCGATCAGTCGCTATCGCTCAAATGTGTCTCAATAACTGTCGGCCTTCCTAAAGTAAAGATGGCGCCTCGACCCCACTCAAGCACGCGCTCTGCTCTGATTGGTCGTTACGTGAATTACAATATTCATAACTTTTATTAGATTAATAATGTTTTTGAGCTATAGAATAATTTAACAATTTAAATTAAGATTTTTAAAAGTAATTAAGACGTAGACAATTTATATTGTGAATTATACGTGCAAATAACAATCAACCCGACTCAATAGCTTCCTCCGACATATATATACATATCATGATGTACCTAAAGCTTAATCGTTTACCTAGAGCTCCGAGATACTCCTTAGAACTGATTAAGAGACATCGTTGACCCGATTTCACGTAAACGTACCGTTTTATTTGTTTATCTGATATCGAGTTCAATGTGATAGGTATACTCCGTTTATACTACACTCGCGTGCAAGTAAATCGACTCAAGCCTCAAGTGCGCATAAAAAGTGATATAACTTAAAAATGCCTTATTTTACCTCTATATAATGTTTTACATAATTAAAGCCTAGTAATTGAGCTTTAAAATTATGTAAGTTGCATGAAAATCGATTCAGTAGGTTAGTAAAAAAGGTGAATGTCAAAGATATTGTAAAAAATTTTGAAAATTCACACAATTTCACAGTATGGGGGTTATTGGGTATAAATGAAACAAAATGTGCATAAGATAAAAAATTTATTCGTGTCAATATTTGGTGTTCCCTCCTCTAGCCCTGATCACTGCTCTCAAGCGATTCTTCATCGACCTTATCAACTTTTTAATTGATGATTGTGGTATTCGGCCCCACTCTTCTACCAACGCAGTCTTGAGCTCATTGATGTTTGTCGGAGCTGGATTCCTCGCCCTAACTTTACTTTTGAGCTCGTCCCATATGTGCTCAATGGGATTTAAATCGGGGCTAAGCGCTGGCCAATCCATAGTGTGAATTCCAACTTCACTCAGGAACTCACGTGTGGCCCGAGCAGTGTGACATCGGGCATTGTCATGCATCAAGATGAAATTATCCCCAATAAAGCCTTGATAAGGGACAACTTGATCCAGTAGAACATTTTCAATGTAACGATCACTGGTCAGACCTCCTCTCCGGCCTCCCCCAGGAACGAAAACAAGGTCCGTTTTTGCTTCTAAGGAAATTCCAGCCCAAATCATGCAAGAACCGCCACCATATGCAACGGTTTCAACAAAGCAGCACTGTGAAAACCGTTCACGGACGCCGGTACACCCGACCTCTCCTGTCGCTGCCATGGAGACACATCCTCGTCTCATCTGTGAACAGGACCGACTGCCATTGCTCTATGCTCCAATCCAAGTGCTCTCGAGCAAAGTGAAGGCGTGCTTGACGGTGGGCTGTGGTCAACTTCGGGCCTGTAGCGGGTCTTTTCGGAGTAAGGTTAGCTTCCTTCAACCTTCTTCTAACTGTCCACTGACTGACAGTTACTCCGCGAACTTGACGTAGCTCCTGCTGCACATCCACGCCGGTAAGGTGTCGATTTCGGAGAGAGGTCGAGACCAAAAACCGGTCGTCACGCTCCGAGGTGCACCGGCGTCGGCTGGTATTAGGCCGCCGAGTGAAGGCACCACTCTCTTGAAACCTCCTGTACACTCTCGAGACAGCAGACTGACTCATATTCAACCGACGAGCGACTTCTCGCTGGTTCAACCCTTCTTGCAACAGGGCAACGACTTGAGCGGCTTCTTCAGGTGTTGTATCCATAATTTTCTTCAAATGACGGCTTCAATTTGCAGAAATGTGTTCAGGTCAACGTCTAGTGAGCGACTGATAAGAAAAAACGATTACAGGGGGTTTTTATAGCGGGTTGTGTCGCGCAAGTTGTGTATAGAGCGCAGAGCAGTTTATGGGAGGTTGCGTTCAGTTGCATTCTAAGGACATGTGTTTATTTAAATTACTGAAATTATGCTACCATTTTAAAGCCTAATTACTAGGCTATAATTATGTAAAACATTAGATAGAGGTAAAATAAGGCATTTTTAAGTTATATCACTTTTTATGCGCACTTGAGCCTTGAGTCGATTTACTTGCACGCGAGTGTATATACATATATAGTCTAATCTTCTTGCACCATTAGAAAGCTGTTTTATCACCGAGTAACATAGACCATATTTTATTTAGAAAAAGTACTGTTACACCTAACCTACTTTTACACGAGCGAACCCGCGAGCAAAAGCTAGTTATTCATAAAACTAAAGTGTCGCCATTACTCTTATACATAATTATGTACATATAAACCAGCCTGCGATCTATATTTTTGATAACTTTTACTTGATTATTATGAAACTGGAAAACTTCTGCGTCATCAACGAGAAATCCTAAAGAAGTTTTCAACGATTGTTCTGTTTATTTACTAAAGTATAAAACAATTTGCAGCTAGTTGTGGAGGAGACCACAATGCCACGACGGGTTGCGGCAACCACTGCGGCAACTCGTGCTCCGATTACAAGGAAGTCAATAAGACATGTTTAAGTGGTTGTCGGTACAACAACTGCGATTGTAAGATCGGCTACGTCTACCATGAAGAGCTAAAGAAATGCATTCTACCTGTGGATTGTTGTAAGTATTTAAATAGATGTTCAAGTACAGGTGCACTTAAAACGTGTGTGGTTTTTAAGTGCCGTGAGGTTTTCAATTATCGGGTCGGGCAAAGCGTTAATGGGTTAATGCGTCAAGAAAGTCTTGGAAGCAACACGGACGGCAGACGACAATAAACTTGCCTCTTATTACATAATGGCTAACAGCAACCCTTTCGAAGATATAGTCACAGTACACATATATAATACTACGATATAGTCGTAAGACTGTATTTAACATTTTGTATAAACCATTCATGTTGAAATTGGAAATGTCCAGGAACTTCAATGACGTCACTACATTCACTGCAATACTCCGCGATGTAATCATTATTTACACCAAAATTGTTAGTACACAAAATAATAGATTGCCCCTATAGTCCATGACATCTTTATATATATATATATATGTATATATATATATATATGTATATATATATATATATATATATATATATATATATATATATATATATATATATATATATAAATCTTCTGTGCGTGTGTTTGTAATTAGACTCCTCCTAAACGGCTGGACCGATTTTGATTAAATTTTTTGTGTGTATTCAAGTAGATTCGAGAATGGTTTAGCTTTTGTTTCTTTTTATTTTTTTATTTCGTGTGTATAGGACAACGTATTTCGGGACAGCTAGTATTTTATATTTTCCATACTTCACTTGTTTTCCCTGAAGTCTCTTAGGATCTCTCCAAGTTACTTAGGCTCTTTAGGTTATCAATAAATCTGAGGCCTGTACTGATAGGCAAAAACAAATGACCGTCTCAAGTAGTCTTACTCATTTTCACATACTAAACTACTACATTTTAGCCAAATGTTCATACCTTAAACGTAGTCGCACTTTTGGACGTTAAGTTTTCACTGTTCTTTATGTGTGTTGTGATACACAGTAGTGTGAAGAATAATTTTCACACAACTGTGTATCACTTCCATATATCTAATGTAGACACATTAGGTATATGGAAGTATAGAAAAGTATGAACACTTCTTCATGCGATATAAGTGCAGTGAGTGCCTGTATGATGTTGATCTTTGTTTAAGAAAGTGGTATAAAAAAGGAAACGGCAAGACTATCGCCAAGTTTAGGTAATATCTATATGTGTATAGGGTTAACTATTATATTTTGGAATCTATTTATAAAAGAAAGTCGTGTCAGTTACACTATTTATAACTCAAGAACGGCTGAACCGATTTGGCTGAAAATTGGTGGGGAGGTAGCTTAGAATCAGAAAAAGGACATAGGATACTTTATATCCTGTTAAAAAATTAAAAAATATAACTTTTTTAAAACATTCGAATATTGACGTGTTTTCATTTTATGCTTGCCTGATATCTGAAGCAGCCAACTATGAATAAATCTTCTATATAAAAGAAAGTCGTGTTAGTTACACTATTTATAACTCAAGAACGGCTGAACCGATTTGGCTGAAAATTGGTGGGGAGGTAGCTTAGAACCAGGAAACGGACATAGGATACTTTTTATGATACATCTGCTGAAGATTTCTCTGAGCAATTGCTGACTGTTGGTAATGCTCGAGTACCTGTCGACGAATCGAGTGGATTGATTTCATTTCCTCCGAATTACTGTAACTTTGTCTCATCGAAAGATGAACTCATCAACAAAGTATTCCCAAATATCATTACTAACCACAAAAATAATGAATGGTTGAGTGAGGAGCAATTTTGGCTGCTAAGAATAAAGACGTAGATGACTTAAACTACATAATTCAGAATGAGATTATTGGTACACTGCATTCATTCAAATCTATTGACTGTGTAACAAATGAAGATGAAGCCACCAACTATCCAATAGAATTTTTAAACTCCTTGGATGTGCCTGGCTTACCACCGCACAATTTACGACTAAAGGTTGTCTCCGGAGTAATCATGCTTCGAAACATAAACCAACCAAAACTGTGCAACGGAACGCGTTTGGTGGTAAGTAAATTGATGAACAATGTGATTTACGCCACGATACTCAAAGGAGAATTCAAAGGTGAGGAATTTCTCATTCCGAGGATCCCGATGATCCCAACCAATATGCCGTTTGAGTTTAAACGACTTCAATTTGCGATCCGTCTTGCATTCGCCATGACCATTAACAAATCACAAGGCCAATCCTTGAAAGTTTGTGGTCTGAATCTAGAAAATCCATCTTTTTCGCATGGTCAATTATATGTGGCATGTTCACGGGTCGGAAGACCATCTGCGTTATTTGTTCTTGCGCCTGATAATAAAACGAAAAATGTCGTCTATCACAAGGTGCTTCACTGAAGAGTGCAACCCATGCACCAAAATACATGCCAATAAAGAATCATTAAAATACTTGATTTTTTTTATTATTCTGAAGTGTCGTGCAAGTCCGACCCAGTAAACGCTTGGAAAATGATCTGTCCAAGCTCTGATTTGTCATCCGATCTATTCTCTCAGAGTCGGTGGGACGGGCCGCTCTGCAACATGGTGAGAGAAAATCTCATAAACACATCTCTTAATGTTGCTGAGCGTGCCTGTTTATTGGCTGTGAGGGAGTGGGAATCGGGTCTTTGGCTCCAAGCACTGCGGAGAAATTTTATGACGCCATTAGGTTTTAGTTTTCTTTTTCTTTCTGTTTTATAATATTTTAGGTATAAGTTATTTTTAAAGAATTGTGGTTATATGTACATATTTGAATTTCTTTTTTTTATTTATATTTATTATCCAAATAAAAATAAAATCCAAAATCTGCTCATTTATTGCCTCTAAGGCAGAACAAAGTTCGTCGGGTCAGCTAGTATCAAATAAAAGGAATATACGTGTTCACGTAAACTGTCTTTATTCTCGACTAAACTTATTATATGATTGCGGACGCAGCCGCACGTAGGCACACACACTAATGCATTATGCATTACATATTAAATGCTTAGATAGCAATATCAAACATGTGTCCCTATACCAAGTTAATACTAATTAACAAACAGGTGCAAGCTTCCCGCAATAACATTTCAATTTTGTACCTTCAAAATACCTTCAATCTTATCCCTAACTTTAAGGCACGTCAAAATTACTTTAAATATGTACTTAACTTGAAGCCAATTGTTATACGTATTTACTGTAGCAGTAGAAAGTGCCTAATATCTCGCGTGTCTAAATGAGTAACCTCGGCCCGGAATTGCCGCGGGAAGACATTGCGAGCTTTGCCATTATAATTGTTGGAGTAACAATTATAACAAACTGGCTAAGTGTGAACTTGACACGGGTACTGAATTTTGTAGTATTATTTTCTTGGTGATGAAGTACAGTAGGTACAGTAGGTACTCATTGGCAGGCAGACAATTTTTTTGCTTTATTCATTTGTTTAAAGGGCTACAAATATTATAGATGGTTATTAGTCCGGTCAAATAAGACTAAAAAATAGGAGTGAAGTTACAAAAATTTGCAATACAGCTTCACTGATGTATATACGTGGTGTACTTATACATATTATGACGATTACAATTCTTTCAACTTTTTGAATCTTTATATCTCAAAAACGGTGGCTCTTAGGAAAAAAGTATTTAGACATTTTTTATAGATAATTATCTGATCTACAATTTTTGTCTAAGATAATTTTATGATGAAACTTACCGTTCTGCTGAAAATCGCGAAAAACCCGATTTTGTGATCCCGAGTAAATTTTTTCCAGGTGTCGGATCGATGAGGACTTTGTAGATTTCATTTATGATTGTGTTTTGAACAATCCTACCAATTTTCAGCAGGGTGCGAATTTTTGTACCCTCGGATGTCTCAATTGACTGGACTATATATTTTGTTTTCTACTCAGAAAAGAAGCAGAAATATTTGAAATTCCTTAGTAGCTCTCTTTTTTGACTCAGTTTATACAAAAACATACATCATATATCAGTCTCACGCCTATATCCTGAAAAGGTAACCAGAGATATTACACCCACAATTCGCCAGTTTAATTTTAAGTGCTTCGTAATAGAGTGCGGGCCTATTATAGTCTGCCAAGCACAGTTCTGTTCTCAGTGCTGATGATGCTGAGAATTTCTTCGAAATAAACTAATCAGAACTTTGCTCGATCTGGCAATCTAACTTAGGACTTTATGCAACGCAATTGCTTTCTCTATCCCATACCATCTTGAAATATAAAAATTCCGCAAAATGTGGTTATGAAAAATATACAGCCCCGATAATATTACAGCAAACTTATTAACACTTCAACGTCATGTAGCAAAAAATAGAAATAATATTCTTCGCAGACAGCTGGAACCGCAGCGGCGATCGACACGCGACGTCTTAACAGCTTTAAGCCTTAAAATATTTTCCATTATAATTATAATAATATGAGTATGTAAACTACATCACTGCTGGGTATGGACTTCTTCTCAGTGTGTGAAGGATTAGGCCATAGTCCATAGCGCTAGCCCAGTGCGCATTGACAAACTTCACATATCTTCGAGAACATTATGGAGAACTCTCAGATATGCAGGTTTCCTCACAATGATTTCCTCCACCGTTAAAGCGAGCGATAATGAAGTATTTAATATGTACATAACTTCGGAAAGTGAAAGATGCACGCCTTAGGATCGAACACAAGACCTCTGCGCCCCGCAGTCCAATGGTGTTCCACTAGGCTATCGCTCCTTATTATAATTTAATGTGTGGAATTATAAATATAAAAGTAAAATATTCGAAATTATAAATAATAATATCCTATGAACATTGTTTTACAGAACCTTAAAAATATGAACAAGTATTTTTCTCATCACGACCTTATTTAATTTCCAGAATTTTTTGTTACAAGCTCGGGTATTCGGGGAAGTTGAAGATTTGAGGCAAAAATAGAAAATATAAACAATTCCTACCCTTAGAGGTGATTATAAAGGATATTGTAACGAAGACTGACCATCTAACTAAGTATTCTAAAAAAAATTGTCATCTTTAGGCCAAGATTTTACAAAAATTGTAGTGACTTTAAATAAATTATGTTTTAATTGAAATTGCGTTTTATTAATTGAAACTTGAAGTCTAATTAATTCTTTTTCAAATGTATTTTAAACTGCCATGTTTATATTTATGACAATTATAAATAGTAATTACACAGTAACGAAGCGAGAATTACACTTTGATTTTGAAAAGCTAATCAACGTGTTAACATTAACTCACGTTAAATTGTTTGATTACCTGCTGCTAATTCATTCGTCCGACTAATTAAGACGGATTTTACTGTCTGTTAAAAAAAACTGTATTGATATTGTATCTCAGAGATCTCAGCTTAAATTTTTGTCAAAATCGCCTGTAATAAGAATTGAAGATTTCAAGTCACGCCATTTTCATGTTTTTTATAGGTACTTAATACTATGTTTTAAGCAAATAAATATATTATATAAGTTTATTTTTTATTAACATGTTCACCGATATGATTAAGTACTGTGTAAAGTAAATATGTTTTTACATTTAGACATAATTTATTTACCTGTAGTGACTAAGTAATTACGCAATTATTGTTTGTTTATTATTGCATATAAAAACAGCACTAGAAATCGATATTTGAATAACAGTGGAAAAACAACATTTTAATGGTTTAAGTATACTATGCATCATTTCGATTAATCATTGGTGGTTTTTATATTTAATTGTGATTTTTCGTCTCTTTGCGATTGATATAAAATTAGTTTTACTTGTAAGCCCAGGTTTAACACATTCAATAGTAATCTACAGCTTAATAAATTAACGTTGATATTAATATATTTAACGGAATTTATATTTTTTATAAATATGTGACGTTGATCTTGCGTGTGTATTGACATAATATCGGCAATGACTTCACCTTTATCTTTTAGAAACTTATATAGCATACTCGTAGTTGTCTTGCTGTCCCCCAATACCATTTTTAAATTTCCATATCGAAAGGTGCCGTGTGCGATACAGCTATCTAACACGTTAGGTTCTCTGTTAGGGAATGCCTTGTTATTAACAGAACGGAGTTTGGTAATTGGTGGTGCACACGACAATACATGTATGCCTTTTAGAACATGGAGGTCTTTCGGAATCATTTATGAATCCGTATATTATTGAGAAATTCTCGACAAAAAGTATTATACTTTGCGACTACTGTGATTCGAACCAAGGTGCTCGGCAGTTTTTGAAGAAGCTTTCAGTAGGATATTTACTGTCTAAAGCATGTCATAACACGTGTCACGTGTGACATCAGTACTATTAAAAATTACATAATACAACACCGAGTAAAATACGGTTTACACCAGACAGCGCGCGTCGGAGCGCTTAATGTGATCAGGAAATTGTAGTGTATACAGTAATAAAAATCCATATTCGCATTTAACTTATACACATCAGAACCCAGTCGGCTCCACGCGTACCCTGTGAGGGCTGGTTGGCTTCGTGGGTACTACGCTATCGCTGAACACGTCCTGGTAGTGGAAGGCAAACAACACATGTGATCGTTCAAAATATGCGGGAGTGTGCCGACGGATACGTGACCTCAGTTGCCGTGGCATTCAGACTTGAATCCCTTGGGATTCAGACAGCTTTTATAGAATGCACGCGCATGGGCTTGATGATGGCGAACGTGGACGCCACCTGAAGCATGTGTACCTACCGATTGGTTGCGTGCCAACTCGTGACGATGCACGTCGGTATAAATTGTATACCATTATACTTTGCCGACGTTAAACATAAGTGCAAACCTATATCACAAGAGCAACAAGAAATTCAAAATTTGTTTAGAAAAGACATTTTCTACAATGCTTTGTATACCTATTACCTTTGTAATTACTATTAATTTAGACATCAGAAAACTTTTCAAAATTTGTATAAATTATACTGTTATATTTATGCTAATGTACTTATTCCATAAAATAAAAAATAAATCGAATCGATGTCTCCAATTTGTTTAATAGAGACACATAATAGAGACACAGTTGTAAAGCCTTAAAGTTAATAAAATAAAACTAATGCGTTTTAAGTGACTAAGACTATATCTTTGTATTCTTTATAAACAAGTGACTTGCGTATTTCATGTAAATCTGTTCATTATCATTAATACCTAAAAATACTCTCGGAAAATCTACAAGACGAAACTAATTTCGTGCTACACTTGTATTGTTAAGCAGTGTTGTTTAAAAAGTCCATTACAGCAATTAACAGAAATGAATAAGTGCCTACTTATTCGTCGTCTAGAATTTACTTCGCGTGTTTTTAAGCAATAAATGAGAAATCTCTGAGTGAAAATGACTGAGGCAAAATGTTAACAGCATTGGCGGTACAAAGAAAATGTGAGGTATCAATTCGACTGGTATTTCCGACAGTTTAGATGGAGGTGAGTGTACTAGCGTGGCATGTGTTGGTATATGTGAAATAGGTGTAGGTACGTACAAACAGTATGATACGATATTTGTTTTTATTACATACTCGTACTACCTGGTGGTGGTGGTGCAAACTAGCACATAACAGGGATATGTGGAAAAGCGAGAGGTCTTTGCCCTGTAGCGGGACAATACGGGCTCTTCTTCTCCCAAGTCACTTGGGGTCGGCTTTCTAGTCTAACCGGATTTGACTGGATACCAGTTTTTACACGGAGTGACTGCGATCTGACCTCCTCAACCCGAAGGCTAACGATACCCTAAGGTTAGACCAGTGTCAGAATATTAGAAGGCACTGACTTCCCAATAACGACTGCCATATATGTTCATAGCAGCTGGCACCACGGGTTAACGTGCTGTCCGAGGCACGGAGCAGGCGATAATTGTCAATATATAATTATATATATTGACAATTATCGCTATAATTATATATAACTTCCGAAAATCAGAGGTGCGCGACGTGGGTTCAAACACGAGACCATCTGCATTGCAATCTGTTGGTCTCCCCACTGACCTATCGGGTTAAAATAAATAAATAATACTTCCTCGATATCAACTCATAGTGTAGATTTAAGCCTATCAGTCAATCGCGAAATCGGTGCCAGATCATCAGTAAAGTCGAATCACTATTTGTCACGAAATTCTTAGTAGTGGCATAAAATTAAACAGTGTCCTCGACTACCGGGAACATTGTTGAAACTCGTGCTACTGGACATTGGATTCGCCTCCTATTCCATGCAATCTCAAACAGCAAGCGAAATTTTGGTGTTATACACCGCTTCAACTCTTTCATCGATGTTAATTATATAGTTTGTTTGTTTCTTTGTTTCTTTGTTTGGACCAAATGGGTTCAGGTAACGAGAACTTTACGATTATTGACGATATACACATATACCTATATATCAGAAAGATTGTTCCTATATATACCTATATTTGTAGATATATACAGTGGCAATCTTTCTGGTACCCGGAACACGGGCTCATTCCTAGCTCGGGAGTGGGTTTGATCTGGCAGTGACCGCAGTTGGATGTGTTGAGTTTCTGCGTGGTATTATGTGACCCATTTTCTTATGAACAAGAGATTATTATTATATTCATTATTTAATTTTGAATATCAATTCCAGTAAATCCCAACTTCCTAATATTATAAATGCGAATGTGAGTTTGTTTGTTATGTTTTCACGCCTTAACTACTCGACCGAAATTTTATCATAAAATTTTGCATAAATGTTGTAATCTATATATTAATACGTGAAGCGAAAACGTTGGATCCCTTTTTACGAAAATTGGGCGGACGGAGGAGTATGAAATTTCGCACACTTATAGTTTATACAGAGAAGAAGTAACGAATCCTAATATTTTTATAAAACATGCGTTAGAAATACATTAAATTAATTAAAAACACTACACGCACACAACCATGCATTTGACACACGCGGTTGAAGCGCGTAACTATGGTTACATATATTAATATATAATGACATAATATATCAGCAATATCTTACAGGAAAACTTTGGTCGAATTTCGAGAACTAGGCGACAGCTAGTATATATAATACGATAAATAGAGGCTTCAGGCGAATTAATCTAGATTGATCCGTGTAGTTGTTCGAAAGGTTTGTTTACGTGAAAGCAACTCAACTCAACATTTTGTTTGTTGCAATATCAAAGTGACCTTTTGTAGTTTTAATAATAATGTAAACTAAATACCAGCTTGGAAGTTGAATTAAATCCTTGTCCTATCCTTAGAGTAAATACGAATATATTAATAATATCCCTCTTTAATTGGTGCCCGATAAATTAAGATTAGAAAATGAATATATTTATTTTAATAAATCAGTTGACTAAAGAAGAGAAAGCTAAGATTGAATAAAACTCTAATAAGTAATTATCATTATTTTATTTATGTATAGGCAAGCAAATTTCTTTAGA
Source organism: Catocala sponsa (assembly GCA_963564715.1). Classification (NCBI taxonomy): domain Eukaryota; kingdom Metazoa; phylum Arthropoda; class Insecta; order Lepidoptera; family Erebidae; genus Catocala; species Catocala sponsa. Next base: position 9,512,680 of record OY751337.1, read on the forward strand.
ACCGCTTGATTCAGTGTCTTGGTCTGCTAGTGTTATGAGTTTATTTTGTCAAATAATTGTCAGTAACAGCACAAAGTTTGGAAATAGTTTTTGTTGACAGACAGACTCGCCCACTCTATGTGCTATCTAAACATACTTAGTTGCCAAAATAAACATACGATTCGCTTGTAAACCTTCAAGAATATTTTAGTGTGTTTTTGTGTTAGAATAATAATATTTATAGAATACTTAAAAAAACCATAGCAGTTCACTACTTTTTATTTAGACGAACCGTTTACTAGATGTGGAAATCATAACATCCGTCCTTTCATTTACAAACCAACATATAATATAATAAAGAAAAAAGATACATATTTCTACGTTTCCATTTAAAATGATGTCACCCATTCAACATGACACTTTAGTAATTACAATGTTGTATACAGAAGCGTTTTGCCTCTATTTCAGAGATTCACACAAAATCTTTTATCGCAGCTTGGTTTAGACCCGGGAAAAAGCCATTAGGGAGTAGTGCTTCTATACGCATTAATGTGAGTAGTTGTTAATAAATTGTGAATGTACTGTTTTACACATGAACTATCAGTACCTTTTATTTCGAGAATAGAATGGGTCAGTGATATTTAATGCCACGCTGTATAATGTATTTTTTGATTAGGTCAATGTAGTGGTATATTGCTTTGTTTGAGATTCGAATTTATTAATAGGATTAAAGAAAAATATATAACAAATTACGTTTAAAGAAAAGTGGCTGGACAATTGTAAGTAGCTCCAGAAAGTGGGGTTTGATTGGATAACATAAATATATTTGACGGCAGTTTCAATGACATGATATATCTCTTAGAAATTAAAATGAATATAATAGAAGTTAGCATTGGTGATGGTGGTAACACTTTAAGATTCTTCTTACAGTATTATTACTTTAGGTAAAGAAAATATATTTTTCCTAGAAGGGCAAAAGATATTTTCTTTACCTAAAGTTGTTTAATCTAGGGAAAATTAATTAGATGGGATGAAAAGAAAGAGGCTGGAGTTATAGGTATGTCTGAGTATGAGCCCTCGGAAATCATAAAGTCAACTCAGCTTGAGCAGCAAAATACTCGAGCATGCTCGAACATATTGATTGCCGCCACTCACATTTAGGATAAAACACGCACGTCGGCTTAAATAATCGTTCGTTAGCTTCACGTATGCTCGAACTGTACACATTAAAGTCAGTGCAATTAATCAATTTCGCGTCATGCATTTTAAAAATGTCCCATTGTTGCTTCGTATACTCTTTAGGCTCTCTAGTCTTGCCACACGGCGTCCGAAAGGCACGCGAAGGTCCTCCGTCAGTCGACGACGGACGAACACGTTCGCGCATGTTTGAGCTTAATTTTTAACATCTTTCCAAAAGCGTAACATCATCATCATCATCATCATCATCAGGCTATGATAGTCCACTGCTGGACATAGCCCTCCCCCAAAGAGCGCCATAGCGCCCTGTCTTCAGCTTGCCGCATCCAGCATCTGCCTGCAGTCTTTCGCAAATCGTCATCCCACCTGGTCGGAGGGCGTCTTACACTACGTTTGCCGTAAAAATGAAACATGTTCAACTATTATTCAAATCTTCCTACTACTACAAAATGATTGTTTAAGAAGATATTTAAATGTATGTCAATGAATTACGTCACTGGAATGGGATGAAAATTTATTTGTACAGCTTGACCATGTTCCGGATATCACATACATATATGGTAGTCTTAGACAATGGAATAAAAATTAAACTTTTATCGGGTATGCCGTCTTGTGGCATTTTCGCAGGGGACGCTGGGAGCAAAAACTAGTAGAAAATAAAAACATCGGTGCATCATAGGTGAATCTCTGTCATACTACCCAAATAAGATAAAGCGTTGAGCACCAAAATAGAAAGCAGTAGAAAGTAGTGCAGATATTTTTTTGTACAAAAGCTAAGCAATTCCATTCCAAGTCGGTATCTCTGTGCTTACAGCGGACATCTTTGTGACGTCCCTACGTCATAGTTGTAGAAAGATAACGCATCAATATGTTTCCGTCAGGGTTTGCTGTCACAAATCTGATAACTGTATGTGTCTTTTATTTTCGTTCACTTGACTGTACTTCTCTGTATGTTATTTTTGACGTCTTCGTAATATAAGATTATTGATGCTAAAAATATACATTGGCATATGCAGCTTTTTTACTGATTCCAAATAGATAAAAATCCTAATTTTGAAAAAGGTGTTAATTACGTTTTCTCTTTATGACGGCAGTTTAGACAGCGTTAAGTATGGTTATAATAATAATATTTATTTAAATAATAAGTACAATAATTTATAGTAAATGACTCATTAATTTTTTATCTCGAAAAATGGTCCCTGTTACTACTGTGAATGTGAATCTGTATTAGCAAACTTCACATGAAATAAATGAGCTAATTGGAATTAACTGTAGGCATTGAATGTCGAGTGTACCGATGTCCTTTACTATTATCATCTCAGCAGAAAGTCGTCCACTGCTGGATGTAGGCCTCCTCCAAGATTTTCACACAGACCGATCTTGGGCCACCCGCATCCAACCACTTCCCGCGACCCTTATCAGGTCGTCGGCCGTCCTACCCCTGCTGCATCTTCCGGTGCGTGGCCATTTACTAATTTGTACGAAAATAAATGAGTTGAAAATTTTAAATTAGTTTCTTAATTTTTAACTGTATTTTATTTTTATATACTTACTAGCAGTCCCGACAGACGTAACCCTGTACACAAGAGAAAAAAAAACATCTAAACCATTCTTGAATCCACTTGAACACACACAAAAAGTTTCATCAAAATCGGTCCAGCCGTTTAGGAGGAGTTCAGTGACATACACACGTACAGTAGAATTATATATATAAAGAAGTTATTGACATGCAAACATAATGAATTTGTTAAGAAATGTATGTATACCACGTTTTCTTTTAAGAGAGGGTTTATAAATTAAAGAAGCAGTTGAAATAGTAGAGGTACCGTGGATATGGTAGAGGCATTGCACAATATGACCGCCGTCATAGCCCTATCAAATACTTGAACAAAAAGAAATTAAACGATCACAAACAAAATAAACTGACACAAGCACATATAAAACATATAATCAAACAAAGAAATAAAAGAAAAATCAACGTGGGCAAACAAATAAGACGAAAACCAATTACAGTTGGCAGAATAACATTTATCGTAACCAATTATTTAGTTAGAGTTTCAGTGGGGAACTAATATCACTAATTAATCGAACTATCAAACGTTACTTGACGGGGCGAGTACAGGCTAAGAGTCTTGGAAGGTTTTCTTTATTAGTTTGTAAATGTCAAGAGATAGCTTATTGGAGTTCAGTTTGTTATTGGACAGCTACGCTAACGTTTACCTTTCGTAGAAAGATTAAGAACAAGATAATTAAATGGCTTCACGCTTTTGTAGATGGTCAGGATTTTTGGTACTGATCATCTTTTTGCTGTCTGTTCGATTTGGGACTGATAATATCGCTCATCGAATAGGGTTAGTTCCAGGAGAGAAAACTATAATTTCGCCGACTTATATTTGTGTAGTAGCAAAACGGCAAGCGTCTTTTCCCTGGCATCAAAAGATGAGATTGATAGATGAGCTAAAATTGTAGAAGTACCTAAGTAAAAGAAGAAGCATTTTAATATTTATTTGGCATAGAAAATACAGTTATAAAAATAGACAAATAGGTATCGATGAGATAGCCACATTCAAGTCAACGGTACGAATAAATGTGATTGTAAGTTTGTGTGTTCCGAATAAATGTGATTGTAAAACCGATCATCACGAAATTTCGCATACACGTTTTCAGAGGTGCAGAAAAGGACATAGGGTATCTTTCAGCCTGAAAAAGATACTGTTTCCGAGGGACAGAAATTTATTGAAAACATCTAGATTAACGCGGGCGATGTCGCGGCCAAAATTTTGTATTATATATATAGGTTTTGATATACTCAACGTCTTATTTCCATATGGCGCCAATTATTTGTTAATAAATTGTTCATACAAATAAATTTTCAGTTCTAACTAGCGCTCTATTCTAATATCAACTTTTATTGGACTATTCTTAAAGTTATTTATTTTGTCTAGCAAAATTTATTCATGTTTAAAAAGCTCGCAATCTATATCTGAACAAGGATTGTAGCAAAAAGTTTGGGGAGATCTTTCCCAGATTGATTTATGAGTCACACAAAAACGTTCCTTCAGTACGTACATATTCTTCGTATAAACGAGTTGATGCTGTGCAATTTTTCTTCCTCCATTTTGATACCTGACGTCAAAAAATACAGTTTATGTTCAGGGAAGCTTGCAGGTAATAGAATTTAATGTAAATTTGCCATTTATATTCTTATACTGACTAAAAATATGAACATATATTTTGATTTATAATGCATTCTTTTTGATATTAGGATTAATAATACATACTGAGTTACTACTTCAGTATAGTGACGTCCCAAGGCGTGATTTTGCGCATATGTGTATGCGTAACGTCCCAGGTTTGAAAACCGAGTTGGGCAATGGGCAATGCTATTCAATCTTTTGTTATCAAATTCTCGGTAAGAGCGGGGTGTCTGGAAATATGCTCGGTGGACTGAAATCGGCATAGTCTCTATTAGGTGGAATCTTCAACACAAGTGACGAAATGTGTTTATAAAATACCTATGCTCACCTCTTCGGGCACATACATGTATGAGTCTATGTATGTATGTAGGTAAAAATAGTTAAGCAATATGTTTTTTAAAGGTCCCATTGCTTGCACTATCCTGATAATAATATTATGAAACTAAGAACTAAAACATTAATATACGCTAAACTAATTAAAAATAAAGCTTTGAAGATGTTTTATAAACATTACAGACTTTAACGTAGGCTAAAAGTAACATTACACGGAGTGCAATTAATTAAATATTGTAAACAAAGCACTAAAGTCAAAGGAAAAATATTGAGGAACTAATGAAATCGTAAACAAGAATATCCAATGTATTAAATCAATAGCAGCTGCAAGGGAAAGTTTGGAAGTGTTTTCCAATAACACAAGAAGGACTGCGAATATATAAGTGCCCACTTGAATATATAAAAACTACGATTTTATTTTAATTAAACATGAGTGTCATATCGCATTATCCTGTAGTAACAGATACGTTGCTGTATGCGGTACATGGAAAAAGTTAGTTAATAAAATGACTCTTTTGCTAGAAAAAAATCCGTAATGTATTTTTCATCTACACTAAGATCATAAAGGTGTTTGTTATGAATAAACTCAAAATTAATAGATCTAACAATGTTTTCACTATTAGAAAGTTACTCTATCCAGACGAAACATAGGATGTAATAGGTATAACATAAAGCTACGAGCCACAGGAGAGAAGTTAAATGGGGATGAATTCGCAGAGGACTGCTAGTATTTTATAAACTCTCGCCTATAGACATAGATATATGATATTACATTTCGTGACGTGTTAATGTCTACCGGACCTATATTTCTAGACACCATGCAGCTGAGAATAAAAATAATAATAATATTCTATCACATAGGTACACACAGTACCATGTACCACTCTATATTATTATATATATACCTATTATCAATAATACGACTGCACCGAAGGTACTGTCAAATTTCTTATTCCAACCCTAAATCATTTAATTTCTTATAATAATATAATAATAATAATATTCTATCACATACACACAACACCATCTAGCCCAAACCGAACTGAACTTGTACTATGGGTACTAGACAATGGATAAACATACATGTATTATATTTTTTTTTTGTAAATACATACATATTATACATATAAACACCCAGACCAAGACAAACATCCATGTCCATGCACACAAATGTTTGACTTGTGCGGGAATCGAAACAGCTACCTCATGCGTGGCAGTCCGTTAGACTAACCACTAAGCCATCGAGGCCGCCAATGGAATAAATGTTCACGTTCCTGTACTCAGCATCCTGATATGTGCAATATGCTGTAGTCGCTTAGATTGAAATACACTAGCAATTATATTTGTCGCAGTGATAATAGAATTTCCTGCCTATGTCCTGTAGTATATACCGCACTTCAACCAACGCGCGTAGCGTGTGTTCGATATTTACGCAAAAAGAAATAGTGACTTATTTATACTTATCGTCAGCCTATCTAATCCTAGTTTGGAATTACCTTTCCAATAAAAAAAACTATTAAAGTTAATATCTTCTTTCTATAAGAAGATTTGCTGATATGACTCTCAAAATTAATTAAGAATTATAAAAGCAAAGAATTTGATTATGCTCGGTTCTTATGATTGCGTTATAAAAGTTTTTAAGTAAAACAATACTTGTTTTATCAAAATGTACGACAAAGAATCTAATCTTGCATTAATCCATAAATTTAATTAAAAATTTCTCTCTAGTAAAAAATTCCTGATGTTTAATTATAACACTGATCTTTAGAACAGACTGATAAACAACCCGGTGTATTGAATCATTGTACGTCCAAGGGTAAACTTAAATAATACGAAGATTACTTTAAAATTTGATTCAAACTGACAACAGGGGAATATTAAAATATCAATTTTACGCCATAACGTCCGACGGAGTTTGTTCTCACTTTGTACCAAAAGTTTTATAACTTTGAAATTCGTGAGTTATTTTATCCAAGAATAGAGGTGTCGTCGGCAAATTTTCAAAGTTTCTATCAAACAGGTTTGGTTTCAATTTGGAAGTAAACTGTGCTAGATGGCACGAACCCGAGTTCCTGACAGTGCTTTCGAGTAATTTTATAGGTTGGTCAAACAGAAGGCATTCACCGTGAAAGCTAGCGTAAATTGAAAAGCATTAAATAAACACTATTTTTTAGAAACCTCTGTTTGATTTTAAACGTTACGCAAAATCGTCGCCATTGCTCCCACCGGCGACGATTCATATGTTGATTCATAACGATGCAAATATTCGAGCGGTAATATCGATGGTAGCGTGGCCGAGCGGTCTAAGGCGCTGGTTTAAGGCACCAGTCTCTCCGGAGGCGTGGGTTCGAATCCCACCGCTGCCAATCTTTTTGGACATCTACAAAAGAGGCAAATATGTATATGGTTTTACTTACTCGTCCCTAATAACCAAATTCAGATAAAGGTATATATTAGGTAATTATTGCCGGTTATAAATTTATTGCTATCTATCTTTCACAGTCGTCCCAAAATTAATGATAAATTATGCTGATTATCCGATTGACGGTAGATAAGATGCTTACTGAACAAAGATGTATATCATAGATGCACCCTACTACTACGTTTCAATTCTTTTAAAACGCTGACTGGCAAATTACAACCTTGTGCAAACACAGAACAAAATTGAAAATAAATGAACTTAAAAAAATATTATCTAGAGATCTCAGCATTTTACCATTTAATTTGGGTTACACGAACCCTTTCAGCTTCCAGTTTTGACGAGATAGTACAAGGTAATGAAGTATGTCTCTTAAAGCATTTTGAAATGTAATGACGAACAATCGTTATTAAAATACTATCCTGTTTCAACTATTATTCACAATTACTAACAAGTCTTTGTTGAAATTTAGGTTACAGACTGAGATCTGATTTCTAGAATATAGATCAATGTGAAACAAGAATCTTAAGATTCTGTCTAAAACTATTAAATATCGCTCACCACGCTCGCAAGGTAGACTATAAACAACTACCTATATTTAAGCACGGAGTAAGAGAAAACGTTACGAAAGTACTGTTTGTGTATTTAAAATTTAATAAAACTTAGTTGCTTCTAAACAGATCGTTCGAAGCTATTTAATAGGATTATTAAGACAGACCCCAGGTTGTGAAACTTATTTCTTAGCACCGATAGATAAACTGATAAAATTACGAATATTAAATTACGATGGACGACAATAGAAAATAGGTAGCAAAAGTTCAGTTAGTCAATACGAATCGATAACTTTATTTTATACTAATATTATAAAGAGGGCAGATTTGTATATTTGTATTTTTGTATATTTATAACTTTGTTTGTAATGAATGAACACGAAACCTACCGGGCCGATTTTAAAATTCTCTCTCTATTAAAAACCTGCTTTATCAAGACATAACATAGGCTATCTTGCTAGACATTTTAACATCACGTTATTAGCTACGGAAGCGGAGCAATAATCATAAACGTGGGTGAAACCTCGGGAGACAGCTATTGTACTACAAAATATAAATTTGCCAAAAAAAATCAACGGGTTGCACTCCGGGAGTGCTGGCAGAAGTGAAAACTTGAATATTAACGTTGTGCATTTTTGATATTTTGGAATGGTAATTTTGCACGAATTGCTTTAATTAACAGTATAAAAGTACTATCATTTATGTGGTAAAATACAATATTCATTTATTGCGCTATCGTATACAAACATGAAAATTCTCCCTCCGTCTTACGAATTTTCGATCAGGTCACGTGTCCTGACGCGAGTTTAACATTTTTACCCATCACAAAAAAGTGCACAACGCCGCTAAAGAAGTTTTCACTTCAAAAATCCCTAAATTATAAACGGAGAATAGGATAGAGATGGTATTATTTATATTGCCCAGAATATTTAAGGGTGCTATTCATATTACCTGTTATTCGTATTCATATAAGCCGTGCTAACTTGCTAACTGTGCTATTCGAGGCATTTATATGTGTGATTTCTCATAAGTGGCCAACAGAGACGGCTACGTTACTCACAACTGGTTTCCTGAAGGCAAATCTTCACAAAAAAATATTTGCTCAAACGCATGTCAATTACTGATGGGAATAAATTATTAAATTAGCAACAGCCAATCAAGTGGACAAGAGTTTGTTTTTGACATGTCGCATATACGCATCGCATATACCATTTCAATAATCGGCTGTTAAATGTGCGGATTAATTAATTCATAGGTTTTCTTTTATACATTGAATCTGCAGGCACGATGCTGCCATTATAAAGTTTTTGTTTATTTACTAGATTTTGCCCGTGATTTCACGTAAATATTATATTAAGATAAGATTACGTCAACTTTCAATCTCTCGGAAACAGTCCTTTTTTCTGGATGAAAGGTACCGTGTATGTGTATGCGAAATCGCATGATTCATTGAGTATTTAAGGCGTGAAAAGTTAACAAACACAAAGCCACAGTCGCATTCATAATATTAGTTAGGAAGTTAGGATTATAAAAGACTACTCCCATATTATGAATCCGATCAAGCCGTGTCCAGTGGACTTTACAAACTTACAATTAAGGAACACAAAGAACACCCAGACTCTGGACTAATAACACAAATCATTTTCCCGTGCGTGATACGAACTATCAACACGGTGCCAGCGACGAGACGATCGCTTGCTCGCTACGCCATCCAGGGAGTCGTATCAGTCAGTTCATTATAAATTTAATTACACCCACGTATATTATTCCAGTAGTGTGCTTGTCTTTGTACGTAATAAGCTCGACTATATAATTACGTTCACCCTGTAGCATTGTTTAACCACACCTACAAGATTGCCCTTGAGCCACGGGCCCCTGAAACTATTCATGTCAATATGTCTGTACATTTACATATATACGAGTTCAAAAAAATGAGGCAATTTATTTACATCCATCTATTCGACTGCGGTATAGATGGAAATAGAATACACGATGCTTTTAAGCAATCAGTAAAGAGGCTATAACTTGTGCACTTTTACAATTGGTCTGAGTGAAATAAAATGCAGGTAGCAGGCGATGAGTGAGTGCAGTAACAAGATCAGCACTTAGTTTAATTTGTTGATATTTTATATTGGTCTATATAGTTTAAATGGCTTTTATCTCGCTATAGTAATTATAGCTTTATTACCTTTGCAGTGGTTTTAATATTGGATCCTTACCTATAAAATTGCAGTGGTGTAAGCAGAAAATCGGTAACGTTGTGTTTTTCAAACAATATTTTTCATTGATCGGTTTTAATGGCAAAGCTTAACTTAGTGATATTTTATATGTTTAGTTGCTTGATTATGTATGGTTCTGTTTTGATCTTTAATTATCTGGTAGGTACTCTAACCAATATGTATAAGCCCAACAGACGTAAGACATTGTAATGGCTGTTGAATGGTAATAAAGGAAATGTACAGGGAGCTATGTAAGTCAGAGTTATAAAAATATGCTTAATCATTTAAAATAGTCAAGAATTAAACATTTCACGTTCGTACCCCATTATTTTATGTTTAAAAAATTATACAGTATTTCCGTAAGACTCACGGGGCTCATTTATCTTCCTCTACTAAAAGAACTTCCATAGCAACAAATTAGTTATTGATGTGATTCATGAGAATTTGTTTATAAAACTAAGCGATATAAAACTGTGGTTCTACAAATAATACCGTCAATAGATATAAAATGTGACTTATTAATCTCGATTGCAATCCATCTTTCACGGCACTAATCTATTTATCTTTAGTAATGATCTAGGAATAGAAACAAGAAATACGTAAAATTTTTATTCGACCAAAATTAACACAAACATGAATGCATCCAAAGTAACACATTTTATTTTTACAAGGATCGAAACAATTATAACCAAATAACCAAATTCAGCTATGGCGCCGCTTATCTTTACGTCTAACCTGAAAAAGCAATGAAATTATAATTAGTTCTAAAATAAGGCAGTTATCAAGTAATGTTAATCACCACTCGTATGCCTTTAAAACACACAATAAAGATATTGAACATAGAAAATTTGAAAGAAAATTCCCGTCAAAATCAAATCACAAATATTACAGTTAGCTGTACACGGACTCACACTAACTTTCTTTTTAAAACCTTTTTTCGTTTTAGGCTACAATCAATTCAAAATTGTACTTTTGGGATCAAACATTTAAGAGACATAGAGAATACCCAGGCTTTGAACAATTATACAATACAATAAAATCATCCAATTTTTTTCCCGTGCGAGGATCGAAAATACAAAACTCGGCGCATGAAGTGGCGATGCGGCCACTTTAACCAATTTCATCTTTGCAGGCAAAGTTGGGATTGCTGGTTGCTCATTAAAAGTTTTAAAATATGATAAAACAACTCACATTCATTAGGACAAACGCAAATGTCAGTAGCGTTTCTGAAGAAATTCTTCTTGCAGATGCATTGGGGCTGACAATTTAACACAAGTGTCTGACAAACTTGTGGTTGATTGTTAATATCTTTACATGTCTCTTTAAGACATGCTGATGGACACTTGCTCCATTTTTCGTTGGGCCTAGTGCATGGAACTGGAGCTGTAAAGGAAATATTAGAATTATTATTTCGGCAACGAAGATATACCATTATCACATCCCACTAATAGAATTTTAGTGATGCTTAAGCATGTCTGTTAATTTTTAAAATTTGCCATCTAGTCTTCGTTTTTGTTAAATTACCGAATGTTACCAGTTTAGCATAAGTGCAAAGGCAAAAGGAAAATAAAGCCAGTACGAAAGAAAAAAGTAGATAAATGACTCTACGGCACTCTTACTTGTTAGGCAAACGCAGTTGGTTATACTTCTCTGAGCAACGAGGCTCTTATAAAAGAGCCTCTTTGCTCAGAGAAGTATAACCATGGTAAATGTTAAAAATGTGGTAAAAGTATAAACTTTTACCATAAAATTGTCAACAGCGGAATTTTCAACGGAATATTTTGTCTTCTGTAATTTGTATTAATCTAAACTATACTATACTTACGGCAATCTGAAGACACTATACATCTTCTATCTTTACGACTCTTTCTCTTGTGATTCAGTTTACAAACACAACCCGACAAACAGGTAGGACCAGGTTCACATGAAGGAATATCTCTGCTGTCATCAACTGGGCAATAGTCCGTAGGGCAATTCACCTTGCAAGGAACAAAGTCAGCATTTGGACCACATGGATTTCCACCTGAACAAAAAATATTTGCTTGTGAAATGTGTAAGTTAATATACACGACTTGTATAGCATGCGCAAGTTGAGCTACTTGCTCAATGACGCAAGTCTCCCGCTCAATCAAAAACCTTTACGATAAACAAACGCATGTAACCCGCGCGAGTAGCTTACGCATGTAGCTCTCGCTATCTACTTGCCCCGTGTTTGGTACAGACGACTTGTGACTGATACCTATATAAGATAATTCACATGTTCCAGGTTATATGAAAACTATTATTTATTTTTCTAACGTGTTACCATAGAGCAGCTCAGAACACACTAGCCGTTATTGACAAATGGAGCGTGTATAGTAAGAGATGTTCAGCTTGTCATATACAATCAAAGCATGTCAATGATAACTAGACAAGCAATACAAATATGATATTTATACTGTCAATCTCATGGTGTAGCTTGCTCCTGGCGCCATCCGTTACTCGGTAGATGATTAGTATTATCCCTCACGTCTCTAACAAAAGCTTGTTTCTCTTTAAGTTTAAAACAACATGTTATGTTATTTTTAAGGCTATTCTATAAACCATTACAATGAGACATAAACATATATTCCACTTACCTGGACATTCATCAGGTAGAATGCATTGGCCGGTTCTGTTAGAAAGCATGTAACCGAGTTTACATTCACAGCCGATTGGTTCACTCATTCTTTTACACGGAGTAGCGTCTGGTGACTTGCAGGTAGACGGACAAGGAGCTGGATATTGCACTGTTTGAGCATTTGGATCACCATTGCAAGGTATGTCTTCTAAAATTTAAAAATGAAACATTAATATTATGCTATTATATTTACGTTAGCTTTTGCCCGTGACTTTGCTCGCGTTAATGTAGATTTTTTCAGTCAATTTCTATTTCTCGGAAAAACTAATTTTCTGAATAAAAGAATGTGGAATTTCATGATCATCTGTCAATTAGTTGAGGCGTAGAAGCGTAACAAACAAACAAACACACATTCGCATTTGTTATATTAATAAAGATTTGCTAAGATAACAAAATACCACTTCAGATGTCACCTCTAGGCCCAAGTTTATTAACGTAGTTAATAATTTAGGAACACAACACCAAGTTAATCTTGTTATGCTAATAGTGGGCTGCGTTCACTAACTATGTTTGGCCAGTTTTAATAATATAAATGTATTAGTTATATTACGATAGAGCCTACATTCTCTCAAAAATTAAAGACATACAAAACCTACCAGGTTCCTATTAATCTCTTCGTGCATGCTAAGATCCCGACGGTTTTAGGTAATTTGAAGAGTTGATATTTATTTTTTAAAGCTTTATAAACGAAAGGATACAAAAGTCACAACTTACTGGGACAATCTTGAATTCTGATGCACTTTCCTCCAACTTCAGAAAGTATATAGCCCTCTATACATTCGCAACCGTCTATATTAGTTTCAGCTGGTTTATAAGGACAATTAGGAGGATTAGGTGAAGCACAGGTACGAATACATTCATCAGGAATCGTGCAAACTGGAGGTAGTGGAGCTGAAATTAATTAAAAAGAAAGGTTATATAAGCCGTAACGGTGACGTAGTCTCATGATGTGGACTGTTCAAGTTCTAAGCGTATCACGTGAGTAAATCAGGTTATTTGATGCTTTACGACGTTTCTATTCGATTGTTTTATTAACTTACGTATGTTCTAGCGTACACAAAATACGATAAATGTATAATGTCTAGTGACGTCATCAAAGTGTCAAAGGCGCTCATAGCCTCATAACTGATCGGTAAACGATTGGCGAGGTTAAGCAACGTTGGGTGCGGTCAGTCTATAGATGGGTGACCGCTTAGTGGTATTTCATCTGAGCGTCTCCGTGCTTCGGAGGGCACGTAAAAAGTCGGCCCCGGTTGTTGTCAAATTGATAGCAGTCGTTAAGCCATGTCAGAGGCCTACGGGCGGCTTGAACAACTCTTGATAACAGGTTGACAACTAACCACACGAAAAGAAGAAGATCAAAGTGTCATCCAGCTGATCATTGTGTCAAGATTGCCTTTTTTATTTCGCATAATCCTCAAGTTAGTTTAACCATTATATGCTGCTTATGGTTGTAATTACTAATTACACTTTTAAAATTGTATACCAGAAATACTAGGTTAAGTATTATTATTCAATCAGTTGTTTTTTCTTTACCTAGTCAACAATTAAACAAATAAAGAAGAAAGAAGAGGAAGAACTAAGAATGTTAAACTTAACTAATATAATAATAGTAGGTACTTACGACACTCGCAAGCAGGCACACAAATATCACTGGCATTTCTGAATGTATCTCTCTTGCAAATACATTTAGGTTGACAGTTCAAAACCAACGTATTACAAATTGTGTCTTGATACTCCCGGTCCTCGCAATATCCTGAAAAACAGTCTGAGGGGCATGCATCCCAAACTTCGTTAGGTCTAGTACAGTCCACTGGTGCTGAAATAAAGAGTTTATCCTGAATTTCTATGATGTCGTTAATAATTAGCTATATTAGGGCCGCTAAAATAAAACCATTATTTCGAATGAAATGTAACTGTACAAGTTTGCTAGAATTTTTGGGCAGAAAGGCCAAAATTGACGAGTCGAAGTTCGCGCACTACATCTCTATAATTATATTACTTTGTAAATAGGAACCTGCCCTAACGACCTAGCCCTAGGTCGCATGAAAATTTACAAACATCAATTTTGGATTAACGGACACAATGTACCTCGAATCAGAACTATAATGTATGAATCAAGCAAGGAATTGTACCGTGTGAGATTCGAACTCACAGAATGCGCCGCGGTAGCGGCAAGGTGAACGCTAGCTTATTGCGCCATTTGTGATTCTTGCAGTCCAAGAGCCGGATATTAAAGTCACTGATCTAACAAACACAAGATCACCCTATTTAACATCAGTATGCTTGCGATAAAACAAAATTACATGTTATTCGCTCATAAATTTATCCAAAATTAGAAATAAAGCTTTAGTCAATTTAGTCTTTTGAAAGCATGACAATTGAACTTTTGAAACTTTTGAAACATTGACAAACTATATCTAACCATGGCGTAGTATATATATATATATATATATATATATATATATATATATATATATATATATACATATATATATAGGTATATATATATATATATATATATATATACATATATATATAGGTAATCAGATATTACTTACGACAATCTGAGGATACTATACATCTTCTGTCTTGGTGACTGAGCTTCTTATGATTCAGATTACAGTTGCATCCTGACAAACAGCTGTTATGATCCGCTATACAAACAACGGGATCTCTGCTGTCATCAACCGGACAAAAGTTTGTAGGACAATCAGACCTGCAGGAAACGAAGTAGCCATTTGGACCGCACGGATCACCACCTAAAATAATTTTGATAACAGATTAACTAAGAGAATTATTATAGGTACAAACATTACAGTTATTATCGATGGCCTCGGTGGCGTAGTGGTTAGTGTAACCTACGGCCACGCCTTTGGTCGCGGGTTCGATTCCCGCACAAGTCAAACATTTGTGTGCATGAACATGGTTGTTTGTCTTGGTCTGGCTGTTTCTATGTATAATATGTAAGTACATCCAAAAAAAAAGTATGTATGTATGTTTATCCATTGTCTAGTACCCATAGTACAAGCTCTGCTTAGTTTGGGCTAGATGGTGCTGTGTGTATGTGATAGAATATTATATTATATTATATTATTATTACAATTTTCATCTACATATTTTCTTCGTTACTTCCTTGATACATATTACTTTATTTTAATACTAAGCTGACAAAGGTAATCCTGATGATAATCAGTTACTATGGCGTAAAAACGCTTGCTTGCACTTAAGTGTTACCAACTCTATAATTTTTATAGTATGGCTATCCAGATGAATGTTTTTAAATATGATTTACAGCCTAGTAAAATTTCTTCAATCATAGCTGAACTTAGTATGAAAACCTATTCCTATCTTTATAATTCGTAGAGTAAACAATCTCGCTTTGCTATTGCAAACATGAGGTCTTTACGTATAAAATTGCTGTTATTTTTCAAAATCTAATTTCGTGTGTCTTACAGCAAATACAATGGTTTTACTATACGTAAGTTAAAGACAGTCAACATTACAATATTTGCAATAGAATCGAATTTAAATTTGCTATTATGAAGAAGTTTGCATGAAAACATAACACTTTCAAATAGTGTTTGTATTTCTTACCTGGACATTCATCAGGTAGAATGCATTGGCCGGTTCTGTTAGAAAGCATGTAACCGAGTTTACATTCACAGCCGATTGGTTCACTCATTCTTTTACACGGAGTAGCGTCTGGTGACTTGCAGGTAGACGGACAAGGAGCTGGATATTGCACTGTTTGAGCATTTGGATCTCCATTGCAAGGTACGTCTTCTAAAATTTAAAAAGGAAACATTAATATTATGCTATTATATTTACGTTAGCTTTTGCCCGTGACTTTGCTCGCGCTAATGTAGATTTTATCAATCAATTTCTATTTTTCGGGAAAACTTATTTTCTGGATAAAAGAATGTGGAATTTCATGATGATCTGTCAATTAGTTGAGGCGTAGAAGCGTAACAAACAAACAAACACACATTCGCATTTGTTATATTAATAAGGATTTGCTAAGATAACAAAGTACCGCTTCAGATGTCACCTCTAGGCCCAAGTTTATTAACGTAGTTAATAATTTAGGAACACAACACCAAGTTAATCTTGTTATGCTAATAGTGGGCTGCGTTCACTAACTATGTTTGGCCAGTTTTAATCATATAAATGTATTAGTTATATTACAATAGAGCCTACATTCTCTCAAAAATTAAAGACATAAAAATCCTACCAGGTTCCTATTAATCTCTTCGTGCATGCTAAGATTCCGACGGTTTTAGGTAATTTGAAGAGTTGATATTTATTTTTTAAAGCTTTATAAACGAAAGGATACAAAAGTCACAACTTACTGGGACAATCTTGAATTCTGATGCACTTTCCTCCAACTTCAGAAAGTATATAGCCCTCTATACATTCGCAACCGTCTATATTAGTTTCAGCTGGTTTATAAGGACAATAAGGAGGATTAGGTGAAGCACAGGTACGAATACATTCATCAGGAATCGTGCAAACTGGAGGTAGTGGAGCTGAAATTAATTAAAAAGAAAGGTTATATAAGCCGTAACGGTGACGTAGTCTCATGATGTGGACTGTTCAAGTTCTAAGCGTATCACGTGAGTAAATCAGGTTATTTGATGCTTTACGACGTTTCTATATCGATTGTTTTATTAACTTACGTATGTTCTAGCGTACACAAAATACGATATATGTATAATGTCTAGTGACGTCATCAAAGTGTCAAAGGCGCTCATAGCCAGTTGCATTAACTGATCGGTAAACGATTAGCGAGGTTAAGCAACGTTGGGTGCGGTCAGTCTATAGATGGGTGACCGCTTAGTGGTATTTCATCTGAGCGTCTCCGTGCTTCGGAGGGCACGTAAAAAGTCGGCCCCGGTTGTTGTCAAATTGATAGCAGTCGTTAAGCCATGTCAGAGGCCTACGGGCGGCTTGAACAACTCTTGATAACAGGTTGACCACTAACCACACGAAAAGAAGAAGATCAAAGTGTCATCCAGCTGATCATTGTGTCAAGATTGCCTTTTTTATTTCGCATAATCCTCAAGTTAGTTTAACCATTATATGCTGCTTATGGTTGTAATTACTAATTACACTTTTAAAATTGTATACCAGAAATACTAGGTTAAGTATTATTATTCAATCAGTTGTTTTTTCTTTATCTAGTCAACAATTAAACAAATAAAGAAGAAAGACGAAGAAGAACTAAGAATGTTAAACTTAACTAATATAATAATAGTAGGTACTTACGACACTCGCAAGCAGGCACACAAATATCGCTGGCATTTCTGAATGTATCTCTCTTGCAAATACATTTAGGTTGACAGTTCAAAACCAACGTGTAACAAATTGTGTCTTGATACTCCCGGTCCTCGCAATATCCCGAAAAACAGTCTGAGGGGCATGCATCCCAAACTTCGTTAGGTCTAGTACAGTCCACTGGTGCTGAAATAAAGAGTTTATCCTGAATTTCTATGATGTCGTTAATAATTAGCTATATTAGGGCCGCTAAAATAAAACCATTATTTCGAATGAAATGTAACTGTACAAGTTTGCTAGAATTTTTGGACAGAAAGGCCAAAATTGACGAGTCGAAGTTCGCGCACTACATCTCTATAATTATATTACTTTGTAAATAGGAACCTGCCCTAACGACCTAGCCCTAGGTCGCATGAAAATTTACAATCATCAATTTTGGATTAACGGACACAATGTACCTAGAATCAGAACTATAATGTATGAATTAAGCAAGGAATTGTACCGTGTGAGATTCGAACTCACAGAATGCGCCGCGGTAGCGGCAAGATGAACGCTAGCTTACTGCGCCATTTGTGATTCTTGCAGTCCAAGAGCCGGATATTAAAGTCACTGATCTAACAAACACAAGATCACCCTATTTAACATCAGTATGCTTGCGATAAAACAAAATTACATCTTGTTCGCTCATAAATTTATCCAAAATTGGAAATAAAGCTTTAGTCAATTTAGTCTTTTGAAAGCAAAATTGACAAACTATATCTAACCATAGCGTAGTATATATATATATAGGTAATCAGCTATTACTTACGACAATCTGAGGATACTATACATCTTCTGTCTTGGTGACTGAGCTTCTTATGATTCAGATTACAGTTGCATCCTGACAAACAGCTGCTATGATCCGCTATACAAACAACGGGATCTCTGCTGTCATCAACCGGACAAAAGTTTGTAGGACAATCAGACCTGCAGGAAACGAAGTAGCCATTTGGACCGCACGGATCACCACCTAAAATAATTTTGATAACAGATTAACTAAGAGAATTATTATAGGTACAAACATTACAGTTATTATCGACGACCTCGGTGGCGTAGTGGTTAGTGTAACCTACGGCCACGCCTTTGGTCGCGGGTTCGATTCCCGCACAAGTCAAACATTTGTGTGCATGAACATGGTTATTTGTCTTGATCTGGCTGTTTCTATGCATAATATGTAAGTATTTCCAAAAAAGAAGTATGTATGTATGTTTATCCATTGTCTAGTACCCATAGTACAAGCTCTGCTTAGTTTGGGCTAGATGGTGCTGTGTGTATGTGCTAGAATATTATATTATATTATACTAGCTTCTGCTCGCGGCTTCGCTCGCGTAAAAGTAGGTAACGGCACTATTTATTAAATAAAATATAGCTATGTTACTCGGTGATAATGTAGCTTACTAATGGTGAAAGAATTTTTATAACACAGATATTTTTCAATTGTAATCGAAAACTTATGTACCAATTTTCATACTGCTAAGTCCAGAAATGAGAAAATTTCGTTACAAATTTTAACCCCATTTTACCCCTCTAGGAGAGAGTTTTGTCCATTCTACTTATAAGTCCAGAAATGAGCAAATTCCATATAAACTTCACCCCCCTATTTCACCCCCTTAGGGGTGGAATTTCAAAAAATCCTTTCTTAGTACACCCCTACAAATTAAAACACACATGCTCTCCAAATTTCAAGTTCCTACGACCAGCGGTTTAGGCTGTGTGTTGTCTCTAAGTCAGTCAGTCAGGACATCTTCCTTTATATATATAGATTATTATTACAATTTTCATCTACATATTTTCTTCGTTACTTTCTTGATACGTATTACTTTATTTTAATACTAAGCTGACAAAGGTAATCCTGATGATAATCAGTTACTATGGCTTAAAAACGCTTGCTTGCACTTAAGTGTTACCAAACTCTATAATTTTTGTTGTATGGCTATCCAGATGAATGTGTTTAAATATGATTTACAGACTAGTAAGATTTCTTCAATTATAGCTGAACTTAGTATGAAAACCTATTCTTATCTTCGTAGAGTAAACAATCTCGCTTTGCTATTGCAAACATGAGGTTTTTACGTATAAAATTGCTGTTATTTTTCTAAATCTAATTTCGTGTGTCTTACAGCAAATACAATGGTTTTACTATACGTAAGTTAAAGACAGTCAACATTACAATATGTGCAATACAATCGAATTCAAAGGAGATGTTTCAGAAATGTATGAAGCCTGGGCCTGCACATTGTACACCTAACTGAAATATAGCTAACCCACATAGTAATCCATTTCAGTTGTTACTTTTCCATAATTCTATATCATTCCTGTGTAAATCTAAAATAACTTAGCGAAGGATTGTAACCTATTTATTACTTTACTCTTTGGTCTGTAAGTTCAACTTCAACCGTCAACGTCTCCAGTCCACTACTTTGACATAAACTGTCAAAAATTTCGTCAGAACGTTCAGTAACTATATTTTGCGTATGCATCTAACTGCTACAGCCTCTCAGCGGCATTAGTTACTCTCACTCTTGCCACATGAACATCACGAAAGTATAAGATTATAATGAAACGAATTAAGATCTTATTTTATTGTTATTTTACTTAAATAATAAAGTGACATAAAAAAAACAACGATGTTGCTATCAGCAATGCGCCTACGCAGTTATTGAACGACATGCCACTTATCTGTCAGTGTGGTCTTATTAAAAATGGTACGGATTTAGATTTTCGTTATTTACACATTATTTCTGATTTAAATAAGTGCAACTGCATTTTTCTGATAATCCCTGATTTATTTCCAGTTTTTCTATGCACTGTACATAGTGCAGGCCCAAAATGGAACATCTCCTTTGCTATTATGAAGAAGTTTGCATGAAAACACAACGCTAACACTTTCAAATAGTGTTTGTATTTCTTACCTGGACATTCTTCAGGTAAAATGCATCGACCGGTACTATTAGAAAGCATGTAACCATCCTTGCATTCACAGCCGATCGGGTCGCACATTTTATAACACGGAATAGCATCAGGTGAGTCGCAAGTCGACGGACAAGGCGCTGGACATTGTGTCGGTTGGGCATTTGGATCTCCATGACAAGCTATATCTTCTAAAATTTTACCAAAATATATATTTCTTTATGCATTTATATATAAGTTTATTTGCATCAAATGTGGTATAAAAGACGTTTCATTTATTTCGTGGAGCAGAGATATTTCGCCATATCATTGGCATACAAATTTTATTTATGCACGTTCAAGTATAGTTATTTTAACATATTAAAATTTAATCAATTAAGTTATTTATGTTAATAACACAACCATTATAAGCTTACCATAATATTCCTTTAAATTATTTAATTCCTCTAAAATAAGCTAACTTGAAATAAAATAAAATAACTTTAAAGAATTGAAATTATAATGTTGTTTTTATAAATTCAAAATAATAAATGGAGAATTGAAATATAACCCTGCTTATATAAATTCAAAATATGAAATTTATGTATATATTAATGTGTTAGTGATAAAAGACGCTGATAGCATGCATTGTAAGAGGCACATGCTATATGCATTCCAATTACCAATGTATGTCAGTCACCCGCGTACGTAACTCGCATAATTTTACGATTGCAAGGTTACAAATATTGGGCTTTAATCCATAATTACATATAAAATGTGATACAACATTAATTAAAAACTTTAGTACAATTAATACTTAACTTTTTACGTTTAGAATGTTAAAATTATATTACTCATCTATATAGTTCATAATTATTGTTACTTTGATACCAAAATTATTAATGATTTTAACTTTGAATTTACACAGATTTATCGCGGCACACTTACTTGGACAATCTTCAATTTTGATGCACTTTCCTCCAACTTCTGAGAGTATATAGCCACTCGTACATTCACACCCATCTATATTATCATTCGGTGGTTCGTAAGGACAATTGGGCGGATTTGGAGAAGCGCAGGTACGAATACAATTATCAGGTACAGTACAAACCGAGGGCAGTGGTGCTAAAATAATTAAGAAATAAATAAATATTTATTTCTCTTATTCTGATATTGTTATAAAATTATAACAATATCAGAATTTGCCTGCGGCTTCGCTCGCGTAAATGTTGGCTAGGTTAGGTTATGTTACTAACTGTACATTTTTTCTGGATGAAAGGTACCCTGTCCTTTTCTGTTCCTCTGACAACGTGTATGCGAAAATTCATGATCATCGGTCGAATAGTTAAGGCATGAAAGCGTAACAAACAAACAAATAAACAAACTCACATTCTCATTTATAATATCATATAGAAATAGGATGCATTTAGGATTATTCCATAGATAAGAACAAGTCAGATATATATACTGTAACGCACTTTCTTATTGTCTCAAGATACGCTATAATAACTCTTAAAGAAATGGTGACATGGCCTCAGTGCTGCTAAAGAGACTATTGAAAACAGCATGGTCTTCTTTACTTTGATAGTGCCCCTATTTTACAATTTTAATACAAATGCTGAAGTCGTATTTATAGCTTACTAGTTGTGCCCGCGGTCGCACCCGCGTCAGTGGTATTTATGGTTACTGCGCCGCTCCCGTGAGCCGTAACGTGCTGTTATATAGCCTATATCTTTCCCAGGGTCTCAGGTTATCTCTATTCCAAATTTCATCTAAATCGGTTCAGCGGATTGAGCGTGAAAAAGTAACAGATAGACAGACCGACAGACAGACAGAGTTACTTTCGCATTTATAATATTAGTCAGGATTTTAACGACAAAACATCAAGTCGTCTATGTGCTAGTTTGCCAAGTAGTATTAAAACGGCACAACCATTATTTTGTGAAAGGTTTTTAAAACAATTACATAAGAAAAACTATTTCCTATTTAGAACATTACAAATAAAATAAATAAATATAAAAATGAGCCCTTACGTAAATCACAATTATCAGCTGGTATACAAACTCCTTCTGAATTCCTCAAATAATTAGGCACGCAGTCACATCCAGGTTCACAAGGAATATCTTCACGACATTTATACAAAGCAAGTCTGCTTTGACAAGTCTGTGGCGGGCAAATTCGTCGACAATCTCTTGCTATTTCATTGACACCGCATATCGGTGATGATGGATCTAATATACATAAATATCTTATTAGTTATGTAGGATCGAAAATTAATCTTCTTTAGCGATATGTCCTGATCAAAACTTCTTGGTCTGTTTAAATAGATCAACAGAATTTCGCGTAGTAAGACGCTCTCTTGACTTTACACTATTTAACAAAAAAACGTTGCTGCATGGTGCAGCATTTGTAGTAGTACCGTATTTTTAATACATCTGTATGGCCAGTAGACTGATATTTTTCTATAGAAAGTTGTCATGAGGACAACCCCCTGTTAACTCCTTATTCTTGTTATTTAATGGCATATTTATGTGGACTCAAATGACAACAATGCTAATACTCGATACTTTTAGATAAAGTCGAATCCTAAATAGAAAACATCTCATAATATTCTATTACCATCACGAAGTCTAAAATGCCTAAAAATGATGGTTACGTAATAATAGATATTTATGTTTCCCTTAAAACAAGACTACTCTTGCTTTAGGAATAATCTCTAAGTCGAAAGGAATAAAATTATAAAGAAAACGCAGCCAAACTCGGAGCAACTACTTGAACATCCCTCAATTTTTTTCTTCTATGTGAAAATCGAATCACATTATTGGCATTGGTGTGGCGACTAAATCCACTGTCAAGGTAATAAATGAGTAACCATTTTACTTACAAGGGCAATTATCATTAAGTATGCATATACCGCTGCCATTTCTTAGGTGATTGGGGAGGCAGTCGCATCCTCGTTCACATATATTCTTGTAATCATCGCAACGATAATCAGTATACGCTATTTCACAATTTTGTGGTGGACAAATTGTTCTGCATTCCACTTCTATCTCATTGAGACCACACTTCAAAGGTTTTGCTGAAAATAATATAAAATTAGTTTTAAAATAACAATTTTCGCCTATTATGTTGATTCCATTTGGTCTAATGGTCAATAGTGCAATAAATTATTATTAAAAGTATGTATGTGCATCGTATTGTTTATTCATATTTGTCTTTGGTATGAATATCTTAGTGACCTGATAAAATCTAACAAAAGCTTTATTTAATAATAATAATAATAATAATATTCTACCACATACACACAACACCATCTAGCCCAAACTAAGCAGAGCTTGTACTATGGGTTCTAGACAATGGATAAACATACATATATACTTCTTTTTTGTAAATACATACATATTATACATAGAACATACATATTATTTTCTTTCTCTTTTAAAATCTTAAAATAAGGAGTAATTCATGTGTTGCGGGAGAGTTTACAAACGTTCAATCAAAGAACACAAAGAAAATCGAGATGCCGAACAACTGTATATCGATCACGAAAGTTTTTGTCCCGTAAATCAAACGCACACACTCAGTGCTTGAACCATTACGCCATTCGTGCATTATAGCTTTTATCATTATGTCTTGATATGGTTAAACTGTCAAGCTGTTTACCTACTGAAGATCTATCTCTTAGACAATTTTGAATGGGTCTAAAATAGAAAGGCAACAAAATAACGTATTTTTACAAATTTATCCAAAAGAGCGGATTGTAAGGTACATAAGATTTTATTCCAAGCAAACATCACAAATCAAAATGAATAATGATGATTGATGATGGTGACACTTATTTTCACGCAGCAGATGCAATATTTATTGCTTAGCATGGAACATTACATGACTTATCTTTAAATATTTTAAGAACATTTTCTGATACGTATATACGTAACGTGAAAATCATAGAAGACAACCAGTATTACAGATAAATACGTATTCCACAAATAACCGAACAAAAATCTCCACATCATCATCAAGAAAAATGAACTCCATTCAGCACAACATTAGTTGACAATACGCAAACGTGAAATCTATTCCCAAAAAGGTTATACCAAATCCGTGCCTCGGTGAGCGCGTTAAGCCCTCTGAACCCGGCTATCATCCACAGAGACTGTCATTAAGGCATTCGGCAAGCCTATAAAGGCAGTCTGGTAACAACAGAAATAATAGAAATCCTGCTAACGATACGTTTTTGACTTTTATAGGTAAGCTATAAGCTTAAATAGATAAATGATTTTGTAAAGTGAATAAAATTATATTATATATGAGATTGATTTAATAGCGAGCTAGTTAGGTTTCGGTAGAATAAGTATGGATTATCTTTTTGTATGTGATAGCAGATGAATCACTGATCCATTTGATTGCAACTTTAGCTAATGGGCTTCAACAGTACCAAGAAGAAAGACAAGACATTGCCGTCAATGCTGGAAATGTTTTAACAAAAATTGAATGTAAGTATAATAGTCACACAAACATAAAAAAGTAAAATAGTATAAAACTTGTATTGCAAAATTAGTATGTAATTCATCAATAAGGTTGTTTTTTAACTGGTACGTTAATTGCGTCTCACAAATAATAATCGATGAACTCGTTAAAATATAATTAATTACCTATACTTGATTAATTGTAACTATTTACTAGAATTTTAAAACGTTATATATATTAAAGTTCCCAAGTGCTTCTTAAAATAGCAAAACGTACCGTTTTGCTATTTCTTGCTTCTGATGATATACAATGACAACTCTACTTGTACCACTCACGCGCTACCACTCCTATAAAAGATCTTCAGCCAGCCCCGCAAGCACAACAGCTCTGTAGCTGTCTGGGCTGGTCTGTACCAGTGAGACCTCAATCTGAGCTTAAGGCTGACCCTACTCTGGTAAGGCAACATCGACGCATCAACAACTATGTGAAAAGCAACTCATATAAACATATGACAGTGGCAGCACTATTGAAGGTTAAATTCTCATATATTTTATTCACATCGTCGTTCCCACACCAATGAGGAAGAAGCAGAGAAAACTTTCTACTTGAAAAGACTTTTCTCTATGCAGACGGATTATTATCCGTTTCAAAACTGTATAAATAGCTAATATAAAAGATAATGGTTACATAATACACGTCCATAAACACCGCTGCCAATCAAAATAATGAAAGTCATTAACAGATTGAATGACTAAATTATGTTAATGGGATATGCACCACGTTCAAAATCAGTGTACCGATTATGGGCTTGCATAATTTATCTCCTATGCAGATATGTTAGCACGGCACATAGTTATTTAATAACTAATTTATTTAAAAATATAATAGAGTTATGATTGACTCACTAATATCTTTATAAAGGGCAAGTTCAAGAGAAGGGCTTATTTAATCATTTTATTTTTAAATAGGCATCTGCCCACCCTAGTAATTATACCTGTATCGCGGTGGACTTCACAAACACATAAATAACGAACTTAAAGAACATCCATACTTGGAATAAGTATTTGTGGATCACACAAATGTTGTCCCGTTTTGATTATATACAGCGCAGTAGCAGAAGCGTCAACAATTTTAGAAGTCACTAAAGAAAGTCTTTTCTTTTGTCATCTACTTAACAGACAAACCAATGAGACTTAAAGACTGCGCCGAGCGAAATGTGCCAAAACAGGCGGTCACAGTTAAGTGAATAAAATCAACCATTTTTGTTTAATACAAATATAAAATATACATTTACCATAACAATGAATGTGTTTACAATTACTCCGTGTAAAAAACTTAAAATAATTAGTAATTTCGCCTACAAAATTACGTAAACTTGCACGAAAAATGCAAAAACGTAAGCTCGTGTTACGTGATTTTTAGATTATAACAGTAGAAATCTATCCTATTTTACAGCTTAAACGAAACATAAATAGTTATATTACAATTTGTCCGTCCCAAATATTTAACTTATGGGTTGACAATAAAGATACATATTTATCAAAAAAGCACTTCAAATCCTCCATACAATTTTACTATGGCGGCCGCGCGCCGATTTAAGTATGCGCCGCACGAGCTCTGTCATTATTTGTCTTACGCTCGGCGCAGTCTTAACTTATCAGAAATTAAATCAACGACCTCACAATCTAGGGCATGATAACGTTTACGAGTAGTGCTCACAGTAGCCAATAATCTTTTGACAGTCTCAGTAACAACCAGCGTAAGAATAATATTACATTACAAACAAAACAGAAAAACACACATCTATGGCAAAACTATCATATTATAATTTCCATTACAATATAATAATTTTACAATACTCAAATTTATTGTAAAATATGTATATCTGCCACAAACTGTTAAATGCATCGAACATAATTTATAAAATCCAAATGAAAATTAATAATGCAATAAATATATTACACAGTAATTAGATTCAAACAAAACAATGAATAAAGCCGCATTACATAAATAATTAAATTAAGTACTTTACCTATTCGTTCTATATTTTTTAAAACTACATTACCGAACACAAAACAAAATACTGAGAGATACAAAATGAACAACATTTTGGTATGTTACTTTGAATGAAATGTCAGAAACTGGCTAGTAATAAATAAACAAAGAATATGAGGATAAAAAACTGTAAACCGGCCAGCATCATAAGTGATCATGACTCAGAATTTAATACCGCGACCTCTAGTAATCGGGGATTTTTATTCGTATACATTGGCTATCATGACGTCATCATTGTTTGTAAGCAGAATTCACTAGACATCCCGCATATTATGGCTGCTAGAGTTCAATGCACTAGTTAGTTATCTACTCTTAGGTATACCAAAACGATTTACCTAGAATATTTGTTACACATATTAGCGATTACAATATAACAAGCCGCTTTGCTTGCGTGTAAGTATGGCTACATTCTTGGACAGCGCCATCTATTGATAAATTAAGAACTACTGTTTCAAAATTACTTAAAAATTGAACCGTGATTATTGCTGGGATACGCGAACGCCGGAAACAAATTACCGGGATAAAAATATACTACATATATGATAATTGAGGTTGCCATGTTGTATCCAAATCCGTCTAACGGCCTATGTGTAGTTGAGCAAGAAATATCCAAATAATACACTAACTTCAACATGCTAACTAATATTATAAATGTGAATGTGAGTTTGTTGTTACGGTTTCACGCCTTAACTTTCCGACCGATAATCATGAAATTTCGTATTATACGTCGTTTGGAGAATAGAAAAGTATAATATAAGGTACCTTTCGTCCAGAAAAAGTACATAATTACATTTGCGCGAGCGAAGTCACAGGCAAAATCTATTTAAAATATTTGTAGGATTGTAACTTCATTTAATTAATAGTCATATACCAGCATTTTTTGTGTTGCGATCTCAGATCGGGATCTACAATAATATAAACATTTATCTCAAAAAAAATTATTCCAGTATTTGTCAAGCTCCTGTAACACAGGATACTATAATTTAAATCCTGTGACCCGAGGTAAAAGTTAATCCACTTCCGGGTATGACATTTTCTTAACATTATAATATAATAATAGCTAGATTGATTGATTGTACACCGCGGTTTCACCCGCTTCGCCCTTACGGGTCATAACGAAATGATAGATAGCTTTATCAATAAATAGACTTTTTAAGTTAATATTGTAAATGCGAATAAAAGTTTATTTGTTTGTTACGCTTTCGCGCCTGATATGCTCCATCGATCATCATGCAATTTCGCAAACACGTTGTCAGGGTTACAGAAAAGGACATTCATCCAGCAAAAACCATGTTCTAAAGAAATAGTTTACTGATAAAATCTACATTAATGCGAGTGCAGACGTGTGCAAAATCATAATAATAAATTGTAAGAATATTTTCATATCTGACTGGCAGTTTCAGTCACTAGTGGTAGTATTAAACAAATAAACTCAATAGCTTTATTATAATAGATATACAATTCAAGTGCAACGTGTGTGTGTATTTAATTTATCTATGTACATATATGAAGTATATTCTCTTTGTCAAAATAAAGCAGAAAGCCGGATATTGTAATCTATACTTTAATAGTTATTGAAGCTGTTCGACTATGCACTTTATTAGTCCATAAATAAAGGTTGGCTCTAACATTTTCACCTATGTTAGGTAACTGACACCGTACTGGGATGAATGCAGGAATGGGTATGCCACCTTCGACCTTCGAGCGATCGATATCTATGCACTTATATATCATCGCGCTTGCTGTTTCTGCTTAGTAGGAACCAACACGACCAAGCGAAAGGCCATGTTGGTTTCTGCTAAGTAAAATAAACTGTATTTTTCATGATTTATTTAAGTCATGTTTGATAGGTACTTTGTTTGTATAAATCCGTTAAATAAATCTTAGTGGTATTATTAATGTGAAAATTCGTAAATATGTTGGGATGTTTGTTACTTGATCTCGTATAAGCTTGTAAACAGTTTTGTATTAAACTTGCTATACAGATAGATCATGTTCTACAATAGCACATGGAATAGTTTTATGCGTGCTCGGTATGCGTTTTCGCGGGATTCCCACGGGCGAAGCCGTGAGCAGAAGCTAGTAAGTCATCGTTATAATAAAATTAAACTGCTTTATACGAATTATATCACGGTTTATTTTAAAAACACTACTTCTGGATATTTTTAAATAATCTATTTTTAAATTTACACTTTTCTCGACGTTTTGGTTGCTTTTTAGCATGGGTTTATTCAAATTATAAAAAATTCGCGAGTTCTACGATTTTTGTTCACACAAGAAGTGGTCAACGCGCCTAAAGAAGTTTTCACTTCAAAAATTACTATGAAAGCATTATTATTGGCTCACCTCTGTGCCAAAACCTAGCAACTAATTTGAATAACTTCAATGAACGCAATAGCCGCTGAATTTTTCCTTTCATTAGTGTTACTCTTTAAATCTCTATTCGAATTCCAGTTCCTTACGTCTAGAACAAGTAAGCTTTGAATTGCGAAAATACAAGACGAAGCGAGCGTGCTATAGCAGCAACCGTTAGGTGAACAAAATTGAAAACTCACTCTTCTCAAACTAATAAGGCTGGTTTATTTATTTAAAACTAGCTTTTGCACACGGCTCCGCCCGCGTGGTACCTACATCAATAAAAAGTAGCCTATATCCTTCCCCAGGTTTTAAACTATATCTGTTCAAAATTTCATCCAAATCGGTAGACTGGTGTAGCCGTGAAAAGGTAACAGACAGACAGACAGATAGACAGACAGAGTTACTTTCGAATTTATAATATTAGTAAGGATTAGTAAGGATTAAATTTCAGCCGACTATATTCTTTAAAGACCTGGTAAAGGTCGCGGGAAGCGGTTGGATGCGGGTGGCCCAAGACCGGTCTGTGTGGAAAACCTTGGGGGAGGCCTATGTCCAGCAGTGGACGTCTATTGGCTGACATGATGATGATGATATTCTTTAAATCTTTTAAGCCGTGTCAAATTAAATTAAGAATGCTCTCCGACTTATTGGTACAATACCGATAAATAGACACATGTAGTTATATCGTTGTAATGTTTCGATGACTGTTAACTAGTCACGCGTAAACGTTAGCACTTAGATAGACCATCTCTTAGACTAACACATAGGATACTTTCATTCTCATAGACCTACGCAAAGTCAATGATGATCGTTTTGATTATTGATAAATTATTATCAACGTCTCGATTAAATCGATTTATATAAAAATTCAAATGGTTCGATTGTTTTATCAAAAAGAACTTATCGCTACATAGTGGTATATAAAATCAACATAATATTATACCGATAAAAATTGTACCTACGGTGTACTTAGTAACAAATATTCAAGCCACTTGATTACTTGATAAAGATTCTCAACTAAGATACGCAATGCAGGGTGTTAGATAATACCACTGGGAGAACATCTTATTACTTATTCAAATAATGGTGTTGAACGAAGATATAAAGCATAATTTATTATCATTATTCTTAATGGAGGTATCAGGCATTTGTAAAAGCTATTTCAAGTGAACCGAGCTTCATTTAATGAGTAAAGCGTACATAATAAATAAATCATTAGTAAAATCATTATTTAATAGCACTCCTGTTTTAAGAATTATTTTTAGAATAATTGCTTTGATTTCTGTCGTAATACTTAGTTTAGATAATAGAGTGTAATCAAAAACTTATAAAGTTCTCCAGACGTAATTGCGGCCAGGGCGGTTCTTAACGGAGACTAGTCATCTGCGCAAGAGATATTATAATGCACAAATTCGTGCACAAACACAAGTGCACTCTCGATTCCTTTCATTCTCATCCTTGATAAAATGGTTATCCAACACGTAAGTACGGCGTAAGGAACAAAATCAGTGGTTCACTTGCTGTTAGCCTAATTGATAAACTAACGAAATCGTTTGATCAATTTTGTAACATTTTTTCCAAATTTCGAATGATATTCGAATTCATTCTGGCTACAACACATTTTTGCGAAGATAATTTAATCAATTTGCAAAATTAGGTATTAGTTATTGAAATTAGAATAAAATGACAATTACTGCTACATTAGCTAATAAGCAAATATTTAAAATATTTTAGCTTCATTTTTAGTTTCTTACTAGATACATTAAATTTTTTTTTTAAACTTACATATAAAATACTTCATATTTTATTAACAGGTTTCACATTATATACATGTAGTAGTAATAAAAAATCACAACGTAATATTTGTAATTTCTACAATTTATGGCAAACCACAACTTTTGCTGCTTTAAATAAATGAAAGTGTGCATATTTGAAGTCACTACTTTTCTTAATTCTTGATATTGCTTCTGTGTAATTTTTGTAACATTTGCCACTGCTGAAGTTACCAAAGTTATATTTTATTACGCAAAATAAACCAAGAGATGCTGGCTCTTGTGTTTCACCAAATTTAGGTCAAATTAAAGTATTCAAATATTTTAATGAATGTCAATACTAAACTAAACTTATTTTAAATACGTAGTATTAGTCCATACAGCGTTTGGTCTACTTAGCAAGCTTAAAGCAAACTGAACTAAGAATAGGTTTCCTATTGGCATTCATTAATTAATGGGTGGAATTTTCTTCGAGTTTAATCAGTATGAAGTAATGGTAGCCATGGAAGCCAGCCACTGACAACATCGGTATTAATAGAACTCGGTGAAGGTTACGAAAGCTTCATTGCTATAGCAACACATATAATAATACTACAGTGTAAATATAATATCTCAATCTATCGAATAACTGTTGAAAGACAGCTGACACAGCTTTCAAGATATTAATAAATTATTTGAATAATGATATTGAGTCATTTTAGGAATTTTATTTAGCCATTATGTTCCCAAAATGACTTAATGTCATTTATCAAATTATTTATTCATGTTATTTGATCGATAATGATCCTCTATTCACAATTAAGTAGAAGGCCTGTAAGAGCACGCCATCTATTTATACTGTATATTTGTTGTTTCTGCTACAAGTCCAAGGTGAAGAATAGGCATACGGCTCGCCAACTAAGTCACTGAAGCCTATGATCGCTTGTAATACTAGTGGTACCTACCACTTACGCGTTACTTTCCCTCGGGAAAAGCAACTAAAGGCAGGATGAAAAGAAAGGAATGTATGAGATAGATATGTGAGGCTCTGTTACTTTTACTCACTAGGCAAAATGTAGTAATATTGTTTTACACTTACGGCGTATTCCTGTAAGAATTTAGTACTACCCCAAACGAGCGAGCATTGACACCGTCATAAAATAAATGATAACGTCGTACTATTCCACTCTTGTTATTATTTATCGTTACAGTATAATAAATAATATTATAAAATGAAAAAGGAACGTTTGTTTAACTTGAACACTCTTCAAACTGCTACTGATAATTTCCTAAAAGCAAGACTAATGACACTGTGCACAAACGAATTTGAGATGTCACGATATGACGTCAAAGTAATCGCAATCTTATGCTACGGCACCAATGAGGCAATGACAAAATGAAAATAGACACATACGTACAATTTTGCCATACTAAACGGCAACCATGAATAGTATATTTACATAAAACTTAGTTGAAGAGAATATTTACGTAACTTACTAAACTACCAACACTTTATTATGAAGACTGGTTTATGAAGAGGTGCAGTAATGTGCACACGTTGCAGGGAAATGAAGAAACCGTGTATATCATGTAATTTCTAGGTAGATAGTGTTTCATTTACGCCTGATATGAAATATACTATTTACTTAATGTAATATACGAGTATATAACAAATTTTGGTCATGACTGCAAAAAGTTGTTTACTAGACACATTCTAGTAAAATGCCAAATGATAAAACAATAGAGGAGTTTTCTATGTTTGATTTTGTATATTATTTAACACACAATAGCAAAAAGCAATCAAAAGATTTTTGATATATATTTTTTTATTTATTTTACAAATAGTATCAACATCTTTTGCAAAATAAGATCGTAAATCTCGCTATCTCCCTTGCACAGCTGTGTTTACACTGCGGTCACAGTTTGTATCATGCATCCTTTTTCCCTCATTTGACTATTACCCCTAAACAAGATTTGAAACGCCGGCATCTAATTTATTTTAGGGTCGATTTCAAAAATTCTTTGTATTTTAGAGTACCGGGAATGTAAATATTTGATATAAATAAAAAAAAATTGCCTAAAGTATACACTTGTATAGGGAAATTGTAAAAGTACTTATTATTTTACATTAATTGTAATTTATCCTATATTCTACTTCTTCTAAAAGATGTACAATTTGAATGCAATATAAAAATTTCATAGGAGAAAGTTCTAGATTTATTTTAACTGGACCCCTCTGGTCTCTAGATTTTAACTATCCTTTTACGGATATATTAGGTTAGCTAAGCTAGGGTCTGTCGATGTTTATAAGTCTATTTATTGTACTTTAAAACTCTCTCCATATACGTTGCAGTCTACGTAAATTTAAATTTTATTTGACCTCTCATTTTATTTGAGGTACAGTTCTGAAATCCGCAGCAAACTATTTAGCAGGCGGGACGATAAAATCACACGTTAGAATTCTAAATTTTGGGCTAAACAATGTTTAAATATTCGGCATAGTTAATACTCTTGTAGGTACGTATAGTAAAAAAAAACCATTAAACTGCCATGTAGAGGTTTCGAGATCGATCTCAAAGCAGGTTTCATTTTCAAAGTTATTTTTGTATTAATTAATTAATTTTCGCTCGGTTTAACTGTGAAGGAAAACATCGTAAAGAAATCTACATATTTGTATTTAACCCGCACTTGAATATGGCCTAACGCTTCTCACACTGAGAAGAAGACCATACGCATAGGAATAGTTTATACACAAGTCTAATATTATTAGATACTGTTGTGATACCTCTAGACATATCACGATTTTACTATATTTGTGACATGGCTGCGACACACATAAAGTTACTTTGTCGCTTGTAACTCACAAGCTCTATTTGATAACTCTCTGTGTACGAATATTAAGGTAATTAGTTATAAACATACCTGTCAAGTTTGTTAACCGTAAATTATATGGGAACTAGCTTTTGTCCGCGGCTTCACTCGCGTTAATTTAGAATTTGACAGTCAATTCGGGTCGTACTCTGCTTGTAATAATATAATTCAATCATGATTCGAAAGACACGTGGCGCCATTTATTATCATAAGAACGTTATTGTTGTTTTCCTCGGGAACAGTAATTTTTTTCGGGATGAAAGGTAGCCTATGTCCGTTTTTGTACACATGACAACGTATATGCAAAATTTCAGGATGATCGGTTCAGAGGTTTAGGCATGAAAGGTAACAAACAAACAAACTCATTTTCGCTTTTATAATATTATAGTTAGGAAGTTAGGATTTACAACAGTTTCTTGGGCAGTCGTTTTCTTTATTTATTATTTATCACCAGATTTTGCCCACGGTTTTGGTTGTGTAAATGTAGGTTTCGATTGGGTTAGTAAAACAATGAAAATATCTAGCTTGTAATAAAAAAATATCTTACTAATATTATAAACGCGAATGTGAGTTTGATTGTTACGCTTTCACACCTTAACTACCCGATCGATTATCATGAAATTTTGCATACAGGTTGTCAGGGGAACAGAAAAGGACATAGGATACCTTTTATCCAGAAAAGTACTGTTGCTGAAGAATAGAAAATTGAGATAACCTACATTCACGTGAGCGAAGATGCGAGTAAAATACCATATTTTTGAATAGTTATAATATATAAATATTATGATCAATGAAAGTCCTCAAATAAAACTAGTATACGTGTATGTATTTTTATTTGATGGCTTTTCATATTTATGTATTCTGCAAACTGAAACTTCGGCAAACTGATTAATTATCGCATCATCAATAATTAAAATTGACTGAATAATTAAAATAATAATAAATTATGTTATTACTGATAAAATATAGTACAATTAATTATTTCTGAATACAATAATAATTTGCTGTATTCTCCTAATTAGTGGGTGTTCAGTGGTAATTAATTGCTTCGACAGGTATTGTAACAAAAAATATTATACAGCTTTTATAGTACTGTAATGCTGAATGTATAACCATTTATGACAGTTAAAATACAAGTCTTTATCTAAACTAATATAATAAATGCGAGTGAGTTTGTTTATTACGCTTTTACGTCTTAATTACTTGACAAAACATCATCAAACTTCACATACATGCAAAAGGACATTAAGGAGCTTAAATCTAGAAAAAGTACTGTAATAACCATAGCAACATAACATTTTCACAAGTGAAGTTGCGGGCAAAATGTAGGTATATATAATAATGTAAACAAATCATACATTGTTCAATCTGCAATCAACAGTCGTGCTTAATACAAAATTCCAGACCCCTATTACTTACCAAATAAAGCAACACTATCATTAAAAAGACTAAAGATTACGAATAATACGAAAGTATATAAAACAGAAAAGTAAAACGACAACATAACCTAATCCAAATCCGAAATATTTTCTATTAGATTTACTTAAGTCGCTGAAACCTGTTTCACTTGGGTTTCTGGCTAAGCCATCGAATTCCCTTCCAAAAAGCCGGGATTTATTTCCACTTTTCAGTTTTGTGTTATTCGCTCAAAGGCATTCGAACAAAGAGGTTCAATATACATAGGTAGGAGGCACGTCCTGTCGGAATCCGAAATTCACCAAACAATAGTTAGATGAAACGGATTTCTCATTTAAAATTGGATGCGTGAGCAACGAAATTAATTCTATTTGCGAACACCAACTCATTTTATAAACTTTACACTGATTACAGATAATTTATTTACAAGAGATGTAGACTACAATATAGCGGCTTAAAACAAAAGAAGACTGATTCGAAAAGTACATTCCTCAATTCTCTCAACAGATGACTGCAGCCATAATAATTTTGAGTAAGATAAATGCCAGAGCCCCAGAAAGCGCCGTGAGATGGATGTTTTTAGTCTTGCGTTGATAGCACAGTGCCTAGAGTTTGGAAATCATACTCATCAATCAGAATACCATTATATAGACTATATGCTTATTTGTCATATTAGTTAAGCCAAAAAATACAGTGATCACGATTTTTGCGATAGTTTCCACCTACAGATGAATCAAATAATTAATTATCCACTTCTTTAAACATGCTTCGTTATCACTGAACAATATCTTAAAACAGGTTGATCAATATTTGGCATAATTTATTTAATTTTACTTCGAATATAATTTATCAAAGTAAAACAATTGGTTGTTTCATAAAACTTCGTGTCATAAACGTTTTGTTTGACGGGCAATTCAAAACATCGTTTCAAATTGGAATAAATGACTTTCCAAGTTATAATAATCAATTTAATTTTACAATACCAATTCTGTTATAATTTTAAAAGTACATATAAGGCAAAGTCTCCTTTAACTCCATATTAGTAACTTGCATTTATTTTCTGTGATATTACCTCTTAGACCTTAAATATATATTTACATATTACTTAAATATTACAATATATATCACCAAGTTCAAATTAAAGTTCTAAAGTATGTAATTTTATATAGCTTGTATTCGCTAAGATACA
This sequence comes from Catocala sponsa, assembly GCA_963564715.1. Lineage (NCBI taxonomy): Eukaryota > Metazoa > Arthropoda > Insecta > Lepidoptera > Erebidae > Catocala > Catocala sponsa. Next base: position 9,549,549 of record OY751337.1, read on the forward strand.
TATGTACATTATGTAAAATGAGCTATTGCTCATCTAAAGAGTATAATAATGAAACTGTGTCTAGAGTTCATATTTTATGGAATAAATTATTAGTGAAATAAGATATTGTCAAATGTTAATTTCTGATGAATAATGGAACAACATTTGTAGATGTCTTCCGCCGCGGCCACACATTGGTTATATTTGCACCAATGTAGCTTATTGCGGCCAATACTCCACTGTGTGGATCAGTCTTTCAAACAATGTGCACATTGCGTCCAATCACCGTCCTGTGTTCAACACCAACGCGTAAAGAGTCGGTTTTTTCAACAAGTTCAAAGACGAGGGGAATGGAATGGGACTGCGCGCGGGCATCTTGGACAAAATGTCATACGCACGCCACACATTGGTAATTTTAATCATCCACCACCGCCTTTTCTTTCGTTGTTTTCTTGTACGATGCAAATAATAAGCATATATACTTAAACCATATTTATGCGAAAGCCGCTAGTGCAAATAAGTTATCGTTCATAGTCCGGTCTGCGTCAACTGAACAACAAGATCCGCGCTTGTCTATTTCCAGTGTTTGGTGCAAAGTTGGTATTGAAGCCAATGTGTGGTGCAGTACTTTGATCCAATATTGGCCATTCCAAATTAGAGCCAAGCTTGGACGCAAAGTTGAATCCAATGTGTGGCCGCGGCATAGAATGAGAGTGAGTACTTTACAGTAATTAGTGTATTACGTCATTGAATTACTTGATAGTTTGTGTCAACTGATCGAAGATTAGATAGATATTTAGATCTCATGAAAAGTGTCCACATTGAGAAGAGTATGTACTGTTACTAATATAACCTAACCGAAACTACATTTACGAGAGCGAATCGCGAGTAAAAGCTAGTTAAATTATATGTATAGTATAAACTTGTTACACAGATGAGCACATTATAACCACGTGATATTTCATATGATGATATCAAATCTTCTAGCCTATGATATCCTTTTCGAATAACTCCATTGTATTCAAACGATTTCTTTTATATTATGTTAATACGTTATTTCCTTTAGAAACCAGTCTTTATCAGAATAGATTTATGATCCCGTTCCGTTCCGTTTTTTCATTTGAATACGATTTCTGTCCATACGATGTGGCTATTCTATTGCAATATCTTTGAAATGCAACCAGCAATAAATCTTCTTCAGCGCGTATGACAAAAGTGAAGTCTCAAAAGTAAACTTTATAGCTTTCTCTTTCCCCTAAGAAAACTTTTTGTTAAGAGTTACAAAGAAAGTGGGCATTTCGCCCATCAAATATACATACGTATAAATTGTCACCAAATTGTATAATGCTTAAAATCTTAGTTAATTTTCGGTTTCGGTAAAGAGATTTTATGTTGGAATATTAATCTCGAATAAGTTACTATTATAAACATAATTATATAAGTGTATTGACAAAAATACATACATACATAGATTCACGCCTGTTTCCCAGAGGGGTAGGCAGAGACTAAAATATACGAATATATCTTTATTTTGTTAATATATTTTACAGTAAGAAATAATCAGCATGCAGAGTCGAAAAAATATCACTTTAACCTGTCAATTATTATGATTATTATTGTGTTTCTCTTATAACAGATATTTTCTAACATATTATATTAGAAAAATACCTGGCCCTTTGGGAGGCTTACACGGAGACATGGATCCAACGTGAAGAGATCCTTCGAGAGTTTTAATCAAAGGTGGGATGGAAGACCTACAGCGGCATTAGCCGCAGCTGGTGTAGGACTATTGCTACGTATGCATATTAATATATGAGCTGTGGGTAAGGGTGTTTGATGGACCGGTATATTGATAACTATGGATGAAAATCGGCGTCTGCCCTGAATACTTTAATAGCATAAATCGGATGGGCAGACGATGACTCGCCAACTCACTAGATGGGCCCCCTGAATAGCCACCATAGGCATATAAGCCAGCAGCAGAAGGCAACACCGGTGCAGTGTCGCCAATCAGATTGAGCTCGCCACAAGCTATCCTGCGGTTTGTGCGCTTTTTTTTAACCTGGATACATTTTTTGTTTATATAACAAGGCGAAGGAATTACTGTGCCTTCCGATATCGCGTTAATGTCATGATGAGATAGCGACTGTCCCAGAGGGATTATTATTATTATTGATTGTTGGAATGCCAGACCTAATTCAAAACTTATGTTGTCTATCCGCCGGTGTGCCGCTGCGACTCAATAGGTTAAATGACTTGTATAAACTTTGCTTCGCTGCACACCGTTCTATAGTATTGCCAAGGGGCCACTTGAAGTTACTATATGTCAGCATAATTGCTGACATTAACTTTAATTAACAAATGTGCTACGTAACTGCTACGTAGTATTATCGTCACACGACTTTTCTACAATGCTGATTAAAACGAAGTTTCAATACGATTTCCTTCGGAAAATTCTCTAATTTTTACTGAATAGTTAGAGCAGCGATAGCTTAGTGGGGAGACCAACAGACTGCAATGCAGAGGGTCTCGGGTTCCAACCCACGTCGCGCACCTCTGAGTTTCGGAAATTATATGACTTTTCGAAATTATGTGCATATTGATTGACAACTATCGCCTGCACCGTGCCTCGGAGAGCACGTTAAGCCCTCGGTCCCGGCTACCATGAACATCTATGGCAGTCGTAATTGGGAAGTCTCTTAGGGTATCGATAGCCTTCGGGTTGCGGGCGTCAGATGGCAGTCGCTCCGAGTAAAAACTGATATCCCGTCAAATCCGGTTAGACTAGAAAGCCGACCCCAAGTGACTTGGGAATAAAAAAGGCTAAGGAGAAGAAGTTAGAGCACATAAGTTACGGCAATTATAGTTTATGTTTATCTAATCTGCCGTATAACTTAATATTATGTTGCTAGCAGAAAGTAGGTCTTCTATAGTATTTATATAGTACGCGCTGTGCTTTAGCAGTTTGCAGATATCAGTAATCGTGCAGTAGCAGCACAGCATTAGCTTAGTTGCAGGGTTAGCGGTTGTATGCATATAAACGCCTAGCGTACTTTTCCAGCTTCAGTAGTTCGTATGATTAACTCGCGCATGTAATCCCCTCGAGTAGCTCGCGCATGTAGCCCGCACGAATAGCTAGCGCATGAAGTATCTGCTAGCCACTTGTGTCATGCAAAAATTTATCGTTCATAAGTAAGCGATGCACATGCTTATTTGCTACCTCATTATTTATATCTCAATACATGGCACATAACACAATTGGCAAGTTTTTACCTAAATGTTTTAGAAGGCGTCTTAGATTCCGACATATACAAAACTCAATCATTTTATTTGTTCTTTATTTTTATGATTTTAATTTAAGCTGTGAAAACCACAAAAAAATTAGTTAAGAAGCTCTTAATTGCTTCCGGTTTTGTTCCATGTAAAGTTTGCCATAAAAATGTTGAAACTTTAAAAAAATACAACAAGATGATTTATTTCAATAAATGTACCTTATTACAAGTGGCAAAAATAATAATGCATTCCATTATCATTCTTCAAAATAACCGATTAGTAATGACATACTGAATTATATCTACGTTTGCCGTATATGTCAGGCTGCAAGCATGTAAATATACGGTAATTATAAGAATAGCAATGACAACACAGTAGGTGACAATGTGCTTGACATTATAATAACGTAAATGAATGAATGCGTTAATTAATAACAATAATGGCTTGCCTTCACTGTCTAGCTGGAGTGGAAACCCAAGAGCGCTCTCGGTATGAGACCTGAGGGCGCTCTTGGGTCCGGCTCAATGCAAGCCAGAGTTGGGAATGGCTTGCGTTGGTCGGCGGGCTAGAAGGGCCGACACTAACCAAGGATTATCCGTGAGTGGATCGATGGTGTATTCAGGGATAATCGTCGGTGGACAACATTATCATACATAGTACATCAAAGTGTTTAAAGGGCCTGTTGCAGTGTTGGATAGATATAACCCCTGAATATAAAAAAGACAATTTTTTTTTGTGGCTTCGTAATAAAAACATCTCTCTGATTATGATTATACTATGTAACAGGTCATTGTAACATTTTTCATTTGAAGACGCCGTAAATCGATGTCAGGTAAAACGTTCTATAGAAACCTGCCATTGTTCTAATGATGGTGCTGTATTACACGTATGATATATAATACGCAATGTATCATACAGACGAAGTAAATTATAATTACTCACGACATTGCCAAGCAGGTATACAAATGTCGTCCTTGTTTCTATAGTATCCTGCTTTGCAGACACATCTTGGTGGACTTGGATACGAATTGTCACAGACAGCGAACATATCTTCACATCTTTCTAGGTAGCAGTTTGAAGGTGTTGGTTCCCATATTTCGTTAGGTCTTGTACAGTTGACTGGAGCTGTAACAGAGAAATAAATGAAATCTTAAAGCAGCAGTCTTAGGTAGCGATACATGTAGGATCGACAGATTAATTTAAGGATAATATTTGAAGACAGGAAAATGTATTTACAAGGCATTTCGGCAACTGCGATGTTGAAAATCCCTGAAATTTGATACACATATTTTTATTACGGTATTTTTCCAGAAACATTCCTTTGAACATTTTTGTTCTTATTAATATGTTTCTTAGTACACAAGTGTTTTGTTACATTATAAAAGATTCCTTTTTACTCATTCAATTTTTATATTACAGGAAATTATGGTTAGTAAAAGTTTATTTTATTTTATTTTTATTATGTCTATTAAGGAGGTGGTGGCAAATTATAATGACATTTTATCTTCCAATAAAACACGGATTTGACTTTTTTAAGAAATACACAAATACATATTTTTTTAAATAGATCGTTTCTATTTTACATTGATCATAACATCATCAGATTATCACTAACTGTAAGTCTTAAACTTATAGGAGTAAAATTTAACAAAAATATTTATAATGAAAGCTATTTTTTCTGATAATTTTGTATTACACGATTTCTATTTTTAAGTTACTATGATTAAATTCTACATAACTGATATTGATTTGTTTCATTTTTCTTTTTAAAGTCAGAACTGCACTAGGAATAATCCTGCGTCTATGTTACTTTATATATATTTAATCATCCCCCGGCTCTTTTGTACAGTATAATTACATCCTTACGGCGAACACTTATAATAAATGCATATAAGTAATAATAATTTAATAATAATAATAATAATAATAATAATAATATGCGTATGCAATGGAATGATGAAATCAATACTTTTATCATGCGCACTTACTTTTATATTACTAAATTAGAGACAGATAGAACTATGTACTGCAAAAAACTTCACGACCAATTTGTTTTAAAATATCCACACTTACAAATATCAGCACAACGGATTGCAGATCAAAGAAGGGTGATAATTAGAAATAAAAGGTTGTCTGACGATGTTATTAGTAAGTTAAAATATGAAGTATCAGAACAACTCAGGACAGAAGAATTAGAAAGTACACTGCATTTAGCATCAGATTCAGTATTACCACCCGTACCAACTCCTCCAGAATATATTTTACAACCTACATCAATCACATCATCCAACATCTCACTTACACAAATACCCTCTACTACGATAACAAATTCGCAGATGACATCACTTACTCAGGCGCATGTTTCTACTCAGACGGGATCTGATCCAGTCACACAACTAACAGAATATACACAGTCACATCAAATTATACAAATAGACACAACAGTACAAGAATTAATAAATCAAGTAGAGACCGCACTTATACAATACAATGGTACCGACCCAACAGTCCGTCCTATACTACCAAAACTTAGAGAATGCAGAAATCTTTATGCATATATAGATATTTTTAACAAGCAAATATTAAGCAGATTTTTCTCAATTGATTCCGATTTAAATCATATTCACACTTTGATGTACTGTAGCGCACTTGTAATTTCCGAAAACCTAGGATATAAAATTCGAGCCCTTAACGCTAATACTCCGCATAAAATCTATAAATCTCTAAAGCCCGCATGGCAATTACGGATAGAAAATGACATTAAAAATTTAAGAGCAGATATAGGCAGGTTATCCCAGTACATTAATAATAATAAAAGTAGAAAAGTAGTTGCAGCAGTCGAGGTAATTTTCAGAAAAACAAAGGTACACACAATTCACGAACGTAATAACATAAGACCAGAGGAATATTTAGACACATTAAAACAAAAACTTACAGTAAAATCACAACGGTTAGCCAGATATATGAAAGCATTGCGAAGAAAGGAAGACAACAAATTGTTTATTACAAATGAAAAAAGATTTTACAGAACATTTAGAAAGGATAACATACAACGTGCACAAGAACTGCCCAACTCAGAAGACTTAAAAAACTACTGGACCGATCTCTGGAAGAAACGGCATGATCATAATGACTCAGCAGGATGGATAAAAGATGAAGAATGTAGAATGATGAATGCGGCGGAAGATATGGAATTTTGTGATGTTACGGTAGATGATGTAGAGATAGCTACGAGAAAAATAAAAAACTGGAAGGCAGCAGGAACAGACAGGCTACATAATTTCTGGTATAAGAAATTCCATACTTTACATAATATTTTGGCAAAGAACATTACAGAAATCATCAAAGGTGAACAAGTACTACCCAAATTCGTTACAATGGGCATCACTTATATGTTACCCAAAAGTAGTGACACTGTAAACCCATCACAATATCGTCCCATTACATGTTTACCAACTATTTATAAACTTATTACATCATTAATTACACATAAAATTAACAAACACTTAGAATGCAATAACATTATGTCTGAAGAGCAGAAAGGCTGTAGGCAAGGACATAGAGGATGTAAGGAACAACTAGTTATAGACTCCACTATTCTAAAACACGCCCATAGTCACAAAAGGGACCTGCATATCTCATTTATAGATTATAAAAAAGCCTTTGACAGTGTACCTCATTCGTGGTTAATTCGAGTCCTTCACATCTACAAAATCAACCCTGTGATAATTAGCTTTCTGAAAAATGCCATGTATGACTGGAGAACAACATTACACCTTACTAATGGTACAGATACAATCACTACAGATGAAATCAGCATCGGAAATGGTATTTTCCAGGGAGACTCTCTTAGTCCACTATGGTTCTGCCTCGCATTAAATCCTCTGTCAAACCTCCTCAACAGCACCACTAGTGGATATAAATTAAACTCTGAAACATTCATTACACATCTAATGTATATGGATGATATTAAACTGTTTGCTAGAACTCACAAATGCCTTGATAATCTCATAAAAAATACAACCCAATTTAGCAAAGATATATATATGTCATTTGGATTAGATAAATGTCGTACACTACATATACAACAGGGAAAAATAGTAAAGTATCAAAACAACGCTACTGATACTAACATATTTATATCAATGCAACCATCAGATACATATAAATATTTAGGAATATACCAGTCTAATATCATTAACCATACACAAATCAAGGAACAGCTTCTATCAGAATATACTAAGAGACTAAACTTAATATGTAAAAAACAGTTACATTCGAAAAATCTATTTAAAGCAATAAACACATTTGCCATACCCATATTAACGTATTCATTTGGATTAATTAAATGGACACGCACTGACTTAAATAGATTAGAGATTAAGACTAGAACCACACTAACTAAACACAACTACGCACATCCAAAAGCAGCAATAGAGAGAATTACAGTAAGTAGGCAAAAGGGCGGTAGAGGACTGATTGACTTGACCATGCTGTGGGAAGGACAGATTCGAAAGCTTAGAGACTTTTTCTATGATAAAGCCAAAAATAGTAAAATTCACTCAGCAATTACAGAAATAGATAATAACTTTACTCCTTTAAATCTATACAACAGAGATACTATTTTTAAAAGTTTAGATGACCACAGGAATGAAAAAATATGTAGATGGCGAGGTAAGGAATTACACGGCAGACATATACACGATTTAGAACAACCGCATGTAGATTCAGACAGCTCAAACAAGTGGCTAAAATTGGGCTCACTCTTCCCTGAAACGGAAGGATTTATGCTAGCAATACAAGATCAGGTTGTAAATACAAAAAATTATAGTAAATTTATTATTAAAGACCCTAATACACAAAATGACAAATGTAGAAAGTGTCATCACGCATCTGAAACCATCCAACATATTACAGGAGCCTGCTCATCTCTAGCTCAAACAGATTACACCCACAGACACAACCAAATTGCTAATATCGTTCACCAAAAACTAGCCGTAAAATATAACCTAATACCAAAAACTGTTCCCTACTACCAATATACCCCAAAACCAGTGCTGGAGAATAGCAGCCACAAAATATACTTTGATAGAGCAATACTTACAGATAAAACTATACACAACAATAGGCCTGACATAACTATGATAGATAAATTAAATAAACATACATATTTAATAGACATAGCGGTACCCAATACACACAATTTACAGAAAACCATAACAGAAAAAATACATAAATATACAGAATTAAAAGAAGAAATAAGTAGAATATGGAAAATGAACAAAGTATACATTGTGCCCCTGGTGCTCTCCAGCACAGGCGTCATACCCAAACACCTTCTTCACTATTTACGACAGATAGAGCTACCCACCAATCTTTACATCACTATGCAGAAGGCCGCTATACTCAATACTTGCCGTATAGTTCGTAAGTTTTTGCAGGACGAGCCCCTTTTAATAAATAATGCCCCAAATGAACCTCACTTGGCCTAGACCCGTGGTTTTCATTAAATACCGAATTTTATTTCGAGAAAAAACAAGTTAAACCAACCAAAATAATAATAATTTAATTTTTCATTTACTATAAAATAAATTATTATAAGTATGTATAAGTTATTTCAATTTATATGGCAATTCCTTAGGTTACTGTCTACACCCAAAATAAGAAGACACTTACGACACTCCGAAGCCAGCACACATCTTTGGTCTTCATAGCTCAACATCAAATGGTTTCGGTTGCACACACAGCCAGGTGGGCAGGGGTAAGGCATAGAACAAGCTACTATTGCACGAGTGTCTGACTGTGGACAATAGTTTGTTGGACACCCGATTTTACAAGGCACGTAGGTTTTATTGGCTCCACATGTTGGAGATCCACCTAAAGAAAGATGAATAATTTTGTAAGATTCACTCGTGGTAGTATTAGTATTCACAATATCTGGTTCTCCATTATTCTTTAATGTTATGGACTGTGCGTGGTAGGCAGCAAAAGGCACGCTAACTTACTATATATACTAATCTGTGGTATAGAATTAAAACATAACTGTTGAACTATTGCTTGCATTAAAGCTATACGTATATCAGTAGTTAGCCTTAGCCTTAACGTGGTTCTATTTTTAAAGTTTCAGGTCTTAGAATACATTACATAATTAAATATCTATTATATCTGGTCACCGGTGTGCCGCTACGACTTAATAGGTTAAACCAATTTAAACTAATATCTGCATTTAAAAAACCTAATTTTCCAAAACTCAAATCATTGTTCCGTATACCTACAAAATATATGCAGTCTTGCGCTTAGCCTAAATCTGTTATTTTTGTTATCGTGCCCGTTGATTCAAGTTAAATTCTCGTTGAATTTAAATAAACCTGTCACAAGAATGTTATCAAAAGCGCCAGTAACCGCTTCGTAATCCAGAATGAAATAAATTATTTATAACAAACGAACTCGTCTAATCCTGAGCGCTCGTGCGGCAACATTTCAACTGATAATGTTAAACTTGTTCAATAAAAAGAAAACATAAAATTATTTAAATTAAAAATGTAATTGATATTTGACTTGGTTAAGTATTGTAAAAGAGACTTTAGAAAATGTTTACACATCTTTGTTTTACTAGCATAGATTTTATTTAAGTTTTAAGAGAAACTTAAGCGGTAGTTGCCACTCGAACGAAGGCTCTAGCGAAAGATTAGGTCCCGAGCCGATGCCTGCTATAATATATAAAACTACCATACTAGGAAAGCTATTTTAAAGAGAACTTCATAACTTTTAGTATCAGATTAATGACTGAATCGATACTGGATTAGACACGTGTACTGAAACAACTTGACTGCCTTTAGAAGATTACAGTCCAACAACCTTGCGGTGCGTTTGAATGAGTACAATTTCTGTACTACGGAAGAACACGTTGTAATGTTAGCTGATGTGTACCTTTGTCGCTGACAGTACAGACTCTTTTTCTGAACCATTTTAGTAGTAAAAAATCAATCTATATATTAATACGTGAAGCAAAAACTTTGTACCCCTTTTTACGAAAATTGCGCAAACGGAGGAGTATGGGCAATGTTAAATTTTATATGGAGAAGAAGGGGCGAATCCTAATATTTATATAAAATATGCATTAGAAATAAATTAAATAAATGAAAAAGCACTACACGCACACAACCATGCATTTGACACACGCAGTCGAAGCGCATAACTATGGTTACAATATCAATATACAATGACATATTGTATCAGCAATATCTTACAGGCAAACTTTGGTCGAATTTCGAGCACTAGGCGACCGTTAGTAAAAATAAATAAGTAAATAGTAAAATATATAGTGTCAAAGAAATGTATTTAACATACCTGGACAGTCCTCTGGCTTAATACAAGGCCCATCCTTCGTTATCCGAAGGTATCCTGGCTTGCATACGCAGCCGATGGGTAGACAAATGGTTAGACAAGGTCTATCAGTGTCCGGTGTAGCGCAAGTGGCTTGACAAACAGTCGGACATTTTTCAATTGTTGCGTTTCGATCGCCGTTGCATTGCTGGTTGTCTGTAAGAGATGAAAAGAGAACAAAAGTCATAGAAAGACATCGTAATACATATTGCAATAATGTGATAGGCAAGAATACTCGTGACCACGGGACACTTATAAAGAATACCATTTAATTTGCTAATTTATAGAAAGCCGATTACAGGAATGCATATTATAACAATTTCTTGTAAAGTGAAACTTAAAAAATTTTACGTTTATGTTTATCTTTCCTATGATTAATTTCATAGTTTACGTAAAGGCCTTCTCAATAATCTCAATAAGCAAGATTTCTACTGCTATATGTGGCTGCAATATTTTAACTATTGCCCGACCAGCTCAAAATATTTATATGTATCGATCATTTCAAACATAATTTTTTGAATAACAATATGCAATATATGTGTGAAAATGGCTGTTATAACTGGCTTGTATATAGTAGCTATATATTGCAGTATAATATTACCCGCTAAGAAGCTTCTTTAACTAAATATTTATGCGGTGCAGAAGAATAAAGAGCAGCATGGCTAAAGTCACAGCTGATTAACAAATGAAATCTACTTACTTGGACATTCCGCCGGTTTTACACATATTCCTCCAACTTTCGTCAATATAAAACCCGGCTTACATACACAGCCGCTTGGGTCACATGCTTGGATGCACGACATACCCTGAGTGTCAGGTTCTTCGCAGGTAGGTGGACAAGAGCTGGGACAGTCGTGGGGTATTGCATTTGGATCACCGTTGCATGTAGTTGTAACTTAAACAATGAAATACAATTATTATACGGAACAGTTTACTAAGGATTAGCATGTATGCACTAATGTTATTGTCGAGAGCCCGCACTCGATTCCAGTTGCTAAACCAATATATTATTCTACTTTTCAAAAGTAATAATGCTTCTATCGCGGGCGGCTTTAAAAACATTAAAATAACGGGACACAAATAGCACACATATTTGGCACAACTTTTTATTAAGCACATAATTTTAGCCCGGTGTAAGGATCGAACGCTCTACTGTAGTCACTGCATAGTAGCGAGGTGACCATTTAAACCCAAAAGCCTTATGTTTATTGTGTTATTCTTTAAAATGTATTTGTAGAAAATGCATGGTGTCGTCACGTATGTTAGAAAACGATAAGTCATCCAAAACTTGCGAGCGAAATGTAATTATACTGGATGTAAGAGATGGCGTACTGAAAACTTTAGCAAGAAGTCTTTCTATAGGTACTTATATCGACGCAAACTTCTATTAATAAAAAAACGCAAGATTAAAATGTTATGTAGATTAACATTATTACGCGGTACGCAATGGATTGCTACCAATACATCGCACTCGACGAATGAACTCTGCGTTCCGCGCGCATAAAAACAGCTGATCTATTTAAATCACGACCATTTAATTATATTGCTATATTTTAGAAAGAAACTGACTGACTAAGAAAGTTTATAAGACTAGTGTGAATGGAACAGTCGCAAGAGGAAAACCTAGGCGAACGTTTCTCGACCAGATCGGAGGCGTCCTGGACAAAGGCCAGGTTAAGAGCTCCTTGAACCGACGGGCGTGTATGAGGAATGTGATGAAAGTGAATGAAGCCAGAGAAGTGTGTCAGGATCGTAGCAAATGGAAATCCGTAGTCTCTGCCTACCCCTCTGGGAAACAGGCGTGAATCTATGTATGTATGTATGTATTTTAGAATATGTGGCATTTTATTATGTTATGATCCACAGTCAGAAAAATGAAAAATTGCAGAAAAACAATTGTGGTTTTGTTGAAAAACATTCCAATGATTTTGAACTCAGAATAATGGTCTGAATCTACTATTTCAGTTTTTGGTACACCGTCCCTTACACCCAGTATATTAGAAATGTACAGACCCGCGGCTACGTTATATTGTGCTAATTATGTAAAGCTCTTTGCAGTTAGGTAATTTCTCCTAGCTTAGTAGCTTAGTAACTTTTGAGTAGCGAACAGGGCTTCTTATCGATAGCATGTAATGCATTTTAAATTTGAGGAATATTCCAAACTTCTAGTGAACTATTAAGACTACTTACTGCATTCTGAAGCAGGTATACAAATATCACTCTGGTTTCTATAGTACCCAGGCTTACAGACACATCTAGGTGGACCACTGGATGAGTCGCCACATTCGCGGTTCATATCTTCACAATTCTCAAAGTAGCAATTTGACGGATGAGGGTCGAATACTTCATTTGGTCTGGTACAGTTTACTGGCGCTGCAAATAATATTACTTTGAGATTTGGCAAAAATAAGTTTGCTTTATTAAATAATTATCTAGAATGTAATGTCAAATTGCAAACTTAATAGTTTCTTTGTTACACTTGAAAATTGAAAACCAATTTTTTAAACAATCCCAATTCTATTAAATTAATGAAATACAAATGCATATATTAACGATAGGAATATTTGACAGCGTGATTGTTGAATATAGTTTAAATATTCTCGATGTCGATTTCTGTTTTACTACACTGTGAAGTGTAAGTTCAAATGAATAAACAGTCTATTACCGACTCAATAAACAATTAAGTCTGTTTAACGATTTATCTTAAACCTATTGACTGGCAGCGGCACACCGGCGGCCGGACGCAATAGGTTTTTAATTATGTCTGGCTTTCAACACTTGACAGATTAATACAAACTGTCTATTTGTAGACGCACGACTCAGTATTTTTTAAATAAACACGCTTCTTATTATCTTCGTTATAGTACTACTTACGACATTCTGAAGGCAAAATACACTTTGGATCCTCATAACTCAACATCAGATAACCATCGTCGCAAGCACATCCAGGATAGCAAGGAAATGATACAGAACAAACTACGAAACCGCGACTATCATCCATTGGGCAGTAGCTTGGTGGGCATCCCACGAAGCAATCTACGTAGGTTTTATTTGCACCACAGGTTGGTGTTCCACCTTTAAAGAAAGAAGATAGAATTACATAAAAGCTACGTCCAACCCTTATAGCCTACTAATTTGTTTTAGTTTGAATCATGCTTACTAAAGTCTAATTCACCCTAATTAACGTTACTAACATTTTTATTTATTTATTTATTTTATAACAGTTACTCTCTGCACTAACAGGTTGCTTTCCCAACACGTGCAGAGAGTCAGGTTTAACAATTACACATTATCACATGGATAAGAAAATAAATATATACATTAAAATTAATATCAAATAATAACAGATTCAAAATAATAATAAAATAATAAATATATTAATAATAATTCATTAAATAAAACTAATTAAAAATTCATAGCAATACTTTAAAAATTGATGCATTCGATTAAAAAATAAGTCAACACTTAGTTGGTTAGCGATCAGAGCATTGAGTGTAGAAATGGCCTGACAAGTAGGAGCGAATTGTGCGGTGTACGTGCGCAAACGTGTTTAAACAACGGACACGAAAAACACGCAGACTCGGAACAGCCGCTTTTGTGGATCACAAAATGTAATGTTATTTCCGAACCCATAACACTCCAAATAATGGCAATCGCTTTTGGTGCAATCAATATATTGAGTAGGCGTTTGACCATGAGTTACTGCACCCATTTACAATCCTTGTTACTCTATAAGGTTTAATTTTACCTAGACTGTGGTTTTATAAGGGGATTAAATATAATGACCACCAAAAATACTAATTGCGCAGCAAAATATGCTTACGCTTACTAAAATATATCATAACGAGCACCTATACGCCTCAGGTTCCTTCTTAAACCCACCCAAAAATAGGACTTCTTAAACCCGCCCAAAAAAGAGATCAAACTAAGTTTGATCTCTTTAAATATATTTTGGTGTGCAATTAGCATTTTTGGTAAGCATATTTTGCTGTGCAATTAGTTTTTTTTTTTTTGCTGTACAGTTAAATACTACCTTTTTTATAAGTAAGACTGTCTAGTGAGACTGTCACTAAGCACAGGGCAATGAACATACAATAGAAAACAGTAATGTTTCGTGATCCGGTGCACCACATTATTAACCCCTTCCATATAAAATAAATATATTTCCATACGTGCATTACTTACAAAAATAAGGTTGTCATGCAATTTTAATTTCTAATGATTTTACAAGAGAGCCGTATAATACCTACTACTAATATTTTATTACTTACTAGCTTGTAGTGAACAGAACACACTACTCATCTTGCTACATACGCTTATACTAGATATTTCATCACAATAGGATACAAATATTTAAAATGCTACGGCTAACATCAGCTGTAGCATTTTAATCATTTCTAGTAGTTGCTATAACACGTACCTGGACAGTCCCCTGGACTAATACATTGTCCACCTCTCTCGTTCAAAATATATCCTTGTTTGCATTCACAGCCTGACAGACATATCGCTGGACAGACTTTCCCAGCGATGTCCGGGTCAGCGCAAGTCGGTGGACAAGGGTTGGAGCATTCTCGACGAGTCGCATTTCGATCACCATTGCATTGTTGACTACCTGAGAATACAATTAATATATTTTAATGATTTAATTAGGTGTTCGGCAAGATAACATCACATATATAAGTATTTCCGATACCCTTCTGCCAACTCAAAACATGGTTATGCGATAGAACCACGAAATTATACGTAAAACAGTGGACAGAAACAAAGGAATGTAGACTGACGAAGGAAGCCCTTCCATCTTTAGACAAACATCTGTCACGCAAACTGCTAAGTTCTACATGAAAAATCCTACGCCACCTAGTGGGTATAATAACACGCCATTGCTCACTCAACAGACACCTATTCCACATCGGCATCACTAACAGCCCCTTATGTAGAGGCTGCGTGGAGACCGAGGATACACCGGCTCACGTGCTCCTACATTGTAAAAGCGTGAGCAACCAACGGGCGGAACTTCTAAACAGTCCAGAAACGATGAAGGCGGTATTGCGCAACATCAGTCCCCTATTATCTTTCTGGACGGAGCTGAGGTGGTATGAATAACCTAACAATATTTCGCGTGGGTTACCTACGCACAAGGGCCCAATTGTGGGGCTAAGTGCGGATAACACACGTCCAACTAACTATATAAGTGTATTTAATCATCACATGTGTAGGCGTATAGCCTTCAATAGTGCTAGTATACGACGAAAGTAGCGTGCATGGGTCACATACGCGAGTTACTGTCAAATTGCGCATATTCTTGCATCATGTAACTGCCGATATTAATGATTTTTTTTTCATTGCACCTACTTTTCTTTTAGTATGTATAAGTGTTTATTATTTACATAATATTGTCTTCTGTTTACGCGAATGTCCCCGTGACCATGGCTGCTGAAAAGCAACCGAAACGTCGGGGAAAGTGTAAACATAAATATAAATAGTATAATAGTATAGTAATAGTATAAATAGTTTCAATAATTGAATTAGCTTAAAAAATTGTAAAGTTTAATAATAATAGTAGTGTAACATTTTCTAAATTTTGTAATAAAGTGTCAAATAAACAACGCGATAAAATCCGTATATAGTAGTTTAATTTCAATGTTTATTGTTTACTTTTTATATGTCACACTATTGTAGAAATCAAACCAAGGGGTCTCATGAAGCACAGTTCGATATCTCTGCACGACTAGACCAAAGATGATGTATTACCGTGAATACACGGGTAGATGTATATACGTCGGGTATTATATTAGGTTATTAGCTATGAAATTGTCGTTTATGTCCTACGACTAATTTCGTGGTTTACGTACAAAATGCAATGATTATTTTAAAATCCCATTCATTTATATTACTATAAATAGACCATTAAAATTTATATTATTGTTAACATAATAATTATTATAAATAACAATAACCTCTTATACAATTTTTATTTTAAGTCATATCGCTTAGTGTTTGCCTGTATTCGTTGTTTCAATTCGCTATAAATACATGATTTTTTTGTTAATTTAAGACTTAACCATAGTGGCCTGAGTACTATAAGCATTTACGAGTATACCTACATGAGGAAAAAAATAAAATTCGAATTGACCATTACAATTAATATTGATGAACCACAAAGTTACCGATTTTCTTCATCCAAACTAGCTATGTTAATCTTATGACTAGTTTCACAATACTCTAGAGAATAGTTATTCAATACAAAAATCACATTCTGTATCTCTTGTTAGATTAAATAAGAGTGCTGGAAAATTTGTTACTCATACATCAATGCTACTTGAAAAGTGTTAAACAAGGCCTAAATCTTATAGAATACTAGAAAGATAAACAAACTACCTGGACACTGGTCGGGTCTGATACACTTTCCATGCATTTCAGACAGTATGTATCCTGGTTTGCACACACAACCCCTGGGGTCACACGCGTCGATACACAATATAGCACTAGTATCTGGCATGGCACATGTAGGTGGACAGGAGCTTGGGCAATCATGAGGTTCAGCATTGGGATCTCCTTTACATCCGATATCTAAAAAAGCCAAACGTTACCAAATAATATAAGAGTTTCTACGACCTGCTATCTTCTATCACTAGACAGTCAAAAAACAAAGAAACTTGCCGTCTGTTATGGACTAACAGATGGCAAGTTTCTTTGTTTTTTGATCGTAAAAAGATAATGCCCACACTTTTTGAAATTGCCGTATAATCGGTCATTTTACAAACATTCAATCAATGGACACAAAGAACTCCCAGACTCAACAACTACCTATTTGTGGATCGAATATTTGTGGATATCAAACTCACAAAACTTGACGCAGTGGCCATGGCGAGGTAGGGTAGTTGTTTAATTAAGCGGTCACCTCGCCATCGCTATTGCTATCCGTAGAGTAGAAATAATTATGTTGTCTGTTGCGTTGACTACAGATATATGTTGATATAATTGTAATATTCTGAACGCATACTGCAATGTTATGTTCTAAATCCGGCGCTGTAGAACAACATGCTGCCATAATTTTTCCTAATGGTTTCTACGCAAGTTGGGTAATATCCAGCGACTTGCACATGTTCTTTATCGAGAGACTTGCACGAGAAATACATTCGATAAGGCGGTTAATTGCGTGGCCTTCTCGTGCGGGTACTAGGCTCATACATGCGCAAGCGAATGCAAAGCTACTGGTATATATCTAATAAAATGACGGCATGAATAATTTCTTGTAAGATTTTGAAGATATTCTTCGAAAACTTACAATCACGCTTCCATTTATTTATTTGGTTCACCAAACAACGTTCAATTATGGAGAGTTAGAGTATAGAGTAACTGTATGGTGCAGCCTTATTATTCGTATCTTTTTGCGATTCTGGAGATCTGATGGCAATTGCGCCGCAAATAGTATAGGAAATAATAAGCCTAGATTAAAGAAGAAATGAGGCTAATTATTGTATTCAAGATTAAAATCTCTGCAGTATATAATAAGGTAATTAGCTAACTAATATTATAAGTGTGAATGTAAGTTTGTTTGTAACGCTGTCACGCTTTAGCTTCTCGACCGATCGTCATAAAATTTCGCTTACACGTTGTCAGGGATACAGAAAAAGACATAATATATATAGACAATAGGGTATATGACATCTAAAAAAGTAGGTACTGTATCCGAGCGAGCGAAGCCGCGTGAAAAAGCTAGCATAACATATACGTCATAATAGACTTGTCAAACTTTAGCAATAGACTTGTCAGACTTTAACTTTTAATAATCATCAATTACTTGAAATATATAAAACTATATTAGGTTTAATTAACTAAAAACTGTGTGAATACGTATTTATAACTACCGACACGCATCCATCGCTAAACAACAATGTTTGTTGTCATGGATAGAAACAAGTCTACGGATGGCGTGGTTATGGTGGTCGCATCGCCACTCTCACTTTGTTCTTTGTGTCCGTTCTTTGAATGTTTGTAAAGTTGCCCGTGACATAGGAATTACTCCTAGTTAGGAATTTGTCTTTTAAAAAAACAAGAAATACATTGGTACGAAGAACAAAGAATTAGAAAATGTTTTGCAAAAAATTGTCTCATTTATAAATTGTACAAGCCGCAACGATTGACGATTGAACAACTGTGTATTAATTAGCACTTTGTTTCTAAATATTCAGCGCTCTTTTGTTTTGTTATATGTAGCTTGTCGTGTCGCTGACCTTTCGATTGGTTATCTTTCAAATCTAACGATAATAGATAAATAATCGACAATTATTGCATTCGAATAAGCATCTATATTATTCTAATACCGAACAATATTATTCGAAACCATTCAAACAACTTGATCATTTGAATAAAGCATAATAAATAATATTCAAGTAGGTTGGCGAATATAATCACCAGTTCTAAGTGATTATTCGAATATATTGGTATCATTACATTCGCTTTTATTAAGCTTCATAGCTTCATAAATTGATTGATTGATGACTCCAGACCGGTTTCGGTCACAGCGACTGCCTCAACTCCGTCCAGATAGTTGTCGTTGGTGTGCTCGCATATGACTACAATAGCCAATTTTATTTGAGAAGGTCCGCGCACATTGCGGGCATGTGAGCACACCATTATTATAATTATAAATGATCACCGCAGGTGGTCGGGCTTCCAGTTCGTCTCGTCTAGAGTCAAGCTCTGACCGACGATGCTCCTCAAAGTCAAAAACTTTGTTTCTGATTAGAGCTCTCCAATCAGGTCTGTTGGCCGCAAGCCTTTCCCACAACGAGGGCTCAATGTCACATTTTTTCATATGGCGTTTTTGCACATCTTTATATCGGAGGAACTGTCCGCCTTGCTTTCGTTTCCCCTCCTTCAGCTCGGAATAAATTATACGCTTAGCCACTCGCTCCTCCGCCATTCGAGACACGTGACCGCACCATCGAAGTTGTCGCCGCATAAGGTAAGCCTCAATGCCACCAACATTGGCTCGTCGCAGCACTTTGGTGTTACGCACACGATCAGACCATCGGATCTTAAGTATTTTACGCAGGCATTTAAGGTGGAATTGGTCTAGTGTGCGGATATGCCGACGGTATACAGTCCACGTCTCGGCGGAGTATAAGATGTTGGGCAATACTATTGCCGTATATACCGATATTTTGGTAGCCCGTTTGAGGTTATGGGAACGGAAGACCTTGGCATCCAGCTTGCCGAATGCTGCAGCAGCAGTACCGATTCTGCCGTTGATCTCAGCATCAAGGTCGCACTTCGATGTTAATGTGCTCCCCAGATACCGGAATTTATCAACCTGCTTTAACGAGTCCTCACCGAGTTTCATGGTCAGTGTCTCGTGACCGTTATTGTCCAAGGACATAACTTCCGTCTTCTTGACACTGATATTCAGGCCAAATTTTTGGCAAGCCTCGTGAAAGTTGGACATCAGATGCTGCAGGCTATCTGGGGATTCCGCCACGAAACACAGGTCATCTGCATACATGATCTCAGTGATCATTGCATACGAAACTTTGGTGCGAGCCTTAAATCTGGCTAGATTAAAAAGATTGCCGTCTGTTCGGAAACGGATGCGAATTCAATCGGAAAATAATTGCAAGGCCTCGCGGACTACGACAAAGTACAACGCGAACAGTGTAGGTACAAGAACAGACCCTTGCTTCACCCCACAGGTAACGGGGAAGAAGTCTGACTGATCGTCGTCGACAGTGACACAGCACTCCATGTCATCATGCAGGAGTCTCAGGAGTCTCACAAATTTATCCGTGCATCCTAACTTTTCCAGTACAATCCAGAGGGCTTCTCGAGGCACACTATCAAAGGCCTTCTCAAGGTCAACGAAGCACAGGTATAGCTTTTGCCCCTGTTCACGGCTCTTTTCTTGTAGTTGACGCAATGAGAAAATCGCCTCACAAGTGCCTCGGTCAGGTCGGAAGCCAAACTGGGTTTCCGGCAAAATCTTTTCAGATAGGGTCATTAGGCGGTTTAGTAATACTCTGGCAAAGACTTTTCCAGGGACTGATAAAAGTGAAATACCGCGGTAAGAGTTACAATCGGAACGGTCATCCTTGTTCTTGTATAGGGCACAAATACGAGACACTTTAAAGTCTGCTGGAATACGTTCCGTTTCCCACATAAGAACAAAAAGTTCATAAAATGCTGAATGCAACTCATCACCGCCATATTTGATCAATTCTCCCGGTATGCAGTCCATGCCAGCCGCACGCTTACTTGGCTGTTGTTTTATGGCAAGAACGATCTCATTGCGTGACAGGGGCTCGTCCAACTGACTTGCTACTGACATCTGAGGCATCGATCTGATGTGTTCTAGATCAGCTGATCGATCAACATTAAGTAGGGTACTAAAGTGTTCAGCTCATCGCTTTAATATAGCGTTTTTAGATTCTAGAAGGTCTTTGCCGTCCATGGACTACAAAGGGACCTTCAGCGAATTCCTCGTACCAATCAGTTTTCAAACCTCACCGTAGAACTCTCCAAGCTGATTCGTATCAGCGAGCCACTGCATGTGCCGAGCTTTTTCTTGCCACCACCGATTTTTTATTTCCCTAGAAAGTTTTCGCAACTCCAGGTCACTCTTTTTGATCTCTGCAGCGCCTCTACCTTGCTTCTTTCTGCTACCATTCCTAAGTAGGATACGATGTTTGCCGATTGCATCCGTAAGAACCCCATCATTCTCATCAAACCAGTCCTCGTTCTTACGGACTTTGACACCCAAAGTATTTTGAGCAGTGTCTAAAATATGAGAAGATAAAGTTCCCCACTCTGCATCAACCCCCTCCGCACCGTTTCGTAGGGATGGGAGCGTACTGGCTAAAGTTTGTGCGAACTGTTGTCTAGTCCCGAGATTCTGAAGCTTATCTACATCTAAGCACGCAAGCTTCACTCTTCCTGATCTGCAGGGATGACGTAAGCAGAGATTCAATTTAGTGACAACAAGCCAGTGTTCAGTCCAACAGTGTGCTCTCCGCATTACACGGGTTATTTGGATTTGGGAAATATCTTTTTGTCGTACGATTGCGTAATCAATTAAATGCCAGTGTTTTGATCGTGGGTGCATCCACGTAGCCTTGCGCTTGGCGCGAAGTCGGAACATAGTGTTCGTTATAGCCAAATCGAATTGAGCACAAAGGCTAAGCAACAACCTGCCATTACTATTCATGTTGCCTATTCCGTATCTGCCTAAAACTTTAGGCCAGGCTTCATAGTCCCGCCCGACTCTGGCATTAAAGTCGCCCAGTAGTAAGATCTGTTCACTGGGGCGTACGCGCTCGAGACAATGTGTCAACTCCTCATAAAATTTATCCTTGATGTCATCAGACTTGTCCAGCGTTGGAGCATAGACACTGATGACATTAAGATAATTGTCGTGGTCAAGACGCAAGCGCAATGTGGTCACGCGGTCAGAAATGTGCACAGGATATTCCTGAAGACGCTTCAAGAGGTGGTTTTTGATAGCAAAACCAACGCCCGACCGCCGCGGTTCAGAGGCAGCAGTACCTTTCCACAGAAAAGTATACCCGCCACCGTCTTCCACCAGCTCCCCTTCGTCAGCGAGATGTGTTTCGCTGAGAGCAGCCACATCTACATTATAGCGACGAAGTTCTCGAGCTACAATAGCGGTTTTTCGCTCAGGACAGGCGTTAGCATCACTATCGAGAAGCGTCCGAACGTTCCACGCGCCGAATGTCATAGTATTGGATGATGGTTGGGTTTTCTTTTTATTACTTGTGTAGCGTCGACCACGATAGAAATAGATGCAGAGGCAGCCGTTGTTACTACCCTCTCTTAAGTCGGGGTGAGCATTTTTTGGGACACCTTTTCTAGTCCCCTCCCTGGCTGTGCAGGGAAAGCAGTGCCTCTCTAAATAGGGCTGCTTTGTGACCCTGGGTGCTGCCGAATCCATTCTGTCACCCCATGCGCAGAGCGAAAGCGACCACGGTGTACATACATACACCCCCAGAGCCGCCCGTGTGCAGGCATCAGACAAAGCCTGGTTCGCATCAATCCAGACCTCTCTACCTCAACCCATCGCCACAGGACTTTGCTGTATTCGGAGTCCATGTTCGGAAGCAGTCCGGTGCGCAGGAAATATTAAGGTGCATAAGTGTACGCGCAAACACAGATGCACACACTCGTCCTTCCCCTCCTAGTGGAACGGAGAACCGCTACGACTAGAGGAGAGTTTGGATGATGTGTCTGGACGACAGTAACTATACGCTCTCTACCGTCGCCCTTGGCCTTCCACAATTGCCGTGCTGTTCCGCCAAGTCCGCCAAATCCGCTGCATATCAGCTGTGGATTGCCTTCCTTGCCGAAACAGGCTTTATGTACAAAGTGGGAGAGAACCGCATTAATACATTCGATTGTACCTGTCGAATGCAAGGCAGTTTAACGTTTTGCCCAGGACGTAAATTGATTATTATTCTAACGATGATGATGATGTCGATGAATGATCAACGACATTTAAAAGAAAAGTAACTAATATTAAGTACGTAAATCCAGTTTAACAGCGTCGTGTCAAAATTAGACTCATAGGGATCCGAGTACTCGCCACACGCTTTGATTGTTTGCTAAAAACTTTTTACCTTTTAGAAACCAGGGTTTACATAGGTATAAATAATATACAACTTCTGCACCATGGCAAAATATCCACAAATAAATAAGCAACTTACATAAAAAAACAATTATTAAAAGCAAAATTAGCTGTAAAGAAGACAAACAAATAGTATATTTAACCTACTGAAGAAACATGTTATATGAATGCGTAGATATAAAAGACTAAATAAAAGAAGAGATAATAAACAAATGAGTGTTAAAAATAATGAAATAAAATGAAAATGTAAATACATCAAAGAAAAGACGTAAATGAATATACTGAAATTGGCGTTGAAAATGTATAAAAAAAAGGTGAACAAATGTGTTGATTAAGGCAAATAAGAGTATAGAAAAAGATATGCAAAAGAAATGAAAAGGTATAAGTTAGTTACTTGATACAATGAGATCAAATCATTATGAACATACATATAAACTAGGAAAGCAAGAACGCTTACCTATTTTTACCGACTTCAAAAAAAGGAGGAGGTATTCAATTCGTCTGTATTTTTTTTTTATATTTGTTACCTTGTTACTTTCGACTGGGTGAACCGATTTTGATGATTCTTGTTTATTTGAAAGCTGGTGCTTCCCGTGTGGTCCCATTTAATTTTGATCAAGATTTGACCATTCGTTTTCGAGTTATACTTAATAATGCGTATTTGGCTACATTGATGATGTTCTCATATTTGGCAAGGTTCACTAAATACCGAGAAATAAACAAAATTTTAACGCAAAAGAAAACCGACTTCAAAAAAGAATATTCTAAAACTTAAAATGCACTAAAAAGTTAATAAATAATTGCATATTCTTGTGAATAATTAAATTATTGTTATTATTGGAGTCGGTGTCAGCCAAGGTAGATTTGTAACTAATTAAACATGAGATGTCTTACTATAATCATAACATAACATTGGCATGCACAATTATACACATAGAAGCAGCACGCGGCGCGGGCGGCTGACACCGACTCCAAAAATAACAATAATTTAATTATTCACAAGAATATGCAATTATTTATTAACATTGAAAAGCATGAAATCAGGAAAGGCTGGTGGGTATGATAGGATTACAGTCGAAATGCTGACAGCTGGACAGGGTCTTATAGCAACTCAGTTGTGCCGCCTTTTTACTTGTGCTGGACTACCGGCCGTGTACCAAGTGATTTGTGCAAGGCCGTCATAGTACCTTTATACAAGGGAAAAAGCTCACAGCAAGAGTGCAAAAGCTATAGAGGCATTAGCTTGCTCAGCGTCGTCGGTAAATTGTATGCAAAAGTGTTAATTGAAAGGATTGTGAACGTAACCGACAAGAAAATATGGGATGCACAAACGGGATTTCGAAAGGGTATGGGATGTACGGATCAGGTCTTTTCCTTACGGAGCATAGCCGAAAAAGTTTTGGCCAAAAGTCAAAAGGTCTATTGCGCATTCGTGGATCTGGAAAAGGCTTATGATAAAGTGGTGAGTAATGAACTTTGGTCGGCATTGTCCATGTATGGAGTGAATAGCAACCTCACGCAAGCTCTGAAATCTCTTTATGATGATTCCAGAGCTTGTGTTAGGATAAATGGGACCTACACAGAGTGGTTTAGCATCGATAAAGGTGTTAGACAAGGATGTGTAGCGTCACCTTGGCTGTTTAACCTATACATGGACAATTGTTTGAAAGATTTAAAAGATTGTGAATGGGTATTAAGAATGAATGAGTTACTTGTCAAATGTCTTCTTTATGCCGATGACCAAGTAATACTTGCGTCATCAGCGTAAGAGTTTCAGGCGATGGTAACTATTATGCATGGTGATTTCGAGAGTAAAGGAATGAAAATAAATTTAAGCAAGACGAAAGTAATGGTATTTGAAAAGGGAGAGTGCGTGACGATGTGTAATATTATGATTGATGGAGAAAAAGTGGAGCAAGTGAAAGAGTTAGTATATTTGGGTACTTTGTTTACAAGGGATGGTAAACATGACGGAGATATTGAAAGGAGAACGATTGCTGGCAACAAAGTGAATGGAGCTCTACGCGCTTTTATGAACTGTCGAAATGTATCCGAAAAGGCACGTTTGGCTGTTCATAGAGGACTATTAGTGCCCACACTTATGTATGGAAGTGAAAGTTGGGTATGGCAAAAGAAGCATGAGAGCAGAATAAATGCTGTAGAAATGAGAGCGTTGAGAAGCATATGTGGTGTGACTCTGAAAGATAGAATAAGAAATAGTGTGATTAGAGAGAGATGCGGCATGAAAGTGGATATAGTTACAAGAATAGAAAAGGGTATGTTAAGCTGGTTTGGGCATGTAGAAAGAATGGACGAGGAAAGACTGACTAAGAAAGTTTATAAGGCTAGTGTGAATGGAACAGTCGCAAGAGGAAAACCTAGGCGAACGTTTCTCGATCAGATCGGAGGCGTTCTGGACAAAGGCCAGGTTAAGAGCTCCTTGAACTGACGGGCGTGTATGAGGAATGTGATGAAAGTGAATGAAGCCAGAGAAGTGTGTCAGGATCGTAGCAAATGGAAATCCGTAGTCTCTGCCTACCCCTCTGGGAAACAGGCGTGAATCTATGTATGTATGTATTATTAACATTTTAGTGCATTTTAAGTTTTAGAATATTCTTATTTGAAGTCGGTTTTCTTTTTTGTTAAAATTTTGTTTATTATAACAGGAAGTAAAGATTATATTTCTACCAAGAAAATAAGTTTTGTAGGGAATGCAAGAGAGGGTTGTATTTCCCTAAAGAAAGATAGAAAAAGAAGATTTGCAGGGAAGGCAAGAAAATGTTGTATTTTCACCAAGAAAGGAATAAAATAAGATTTGCAGTGAATGCAAGAGAGGGTTTTGTGTAATAAAACACAGACTTGGAACCTATCCTTTTTAATTAATTTCAACGCTATTTACCGTAGAATTTTTTATAATCCAAATCATCTAGCCAATTTTAAATCAAAACAGTTTCTTATTTCATCATGTATACATTTTATTTTCATGCTAATATTCTTCTGCATATATACAATACTTACTACATTCTGATTCAGGGACACAAATGTCTTCCTGGTTTCTTTTATACCCTGGTAAGCAGACGCATCTTGGCGGTGCAGGGTAGGAGCCATAACATTCAGTGTCGATATCATCACATCTCTCACGATAGCAGGCTGGAGGAGAAGGCTCATACACCTCATTGGGTCTTGTACACTCCACTGGAGCTAGAAACAGAAATTAAAAGTTTGGTAAAAATTGTCTAGGTGAATCAACGGTAGTGAATGCGACTTTCGTGCATAAAATTACGTTCCTGGGACCGGCAAAGTGCTATTGTGATTTTCTGTCAATTCATTTTTGATTGCATCAAGGCGTCTGTAACTGTGCCCGGCAAATGGATATTTTTGGAAAAATGGGGATATAGTTCTCGTTGAAAATTTTGAAACAGATAGATATGATTATTTATACCATCTTTATATATTCTATAATATATTAAATCATTAGGAGCTAGCGAATACACTAATAACTTGAATAAAGCAGTAAGTATTTAAGCTCTTCTCGTATTGTTAGTATGTAATTTAGACTAAAAGTTCTTAAACCAGAAGACTAATAACTCGACTTAATAGTCCTAAGAAGACTAGTCGGTGTGATATTTTTAAAGGGATCTCTTCTTTTCGCATAATGTTCTTTGTCCTAATATACTTCGGCGTAACGATTTTGGCACAATTTGTTTTGGCATAATAATACTTCGGCATAATTTTTTTAGGCATACATTTTATGTTGGCATAATCATCTTAAAGACTAATTTGTTTTGGCATAAATTTGATTCGCATAACGTTAGTAGGCCTAATGACTATTAGCATAATATGCTGTGCAACAAAAGTTAGTGACAGAACCGAATTGCTGCAAAACCGACTCTACGTAGTCTTGTTTGTCCTACCCCTAGACTGTAATTTAAAATCGTGTAGAAGCGTAGGGGCGAGGTGGCCCGCGGGCTGAGGAGCAGGCGGCTGAGGCTGGCCGGCGAAGCCGGCCAATAAGCCGAAGCTGCGGTGGTAAGCGAAAGCCGTCTGCGACGATTAGCACGCGTGGGGCCGCCGGAGGCCCGCAGCGCCGGAGCCGTGACAGAAACTTTATGCTTAATAAATTTATGCTTTAGAATATTATGCTTAGTCATTATCATGGTTAGAGAAATTATGCTTAAAAAATTATGCGTAAGCTGTTATGCGTAATTCTATTATGCGAAAATATAATTATGCCAAACAAAAATATGCTAAGTTATATTAGGTCTTAAAATTTTATGCTAATGGATAGGGATCCATTTTTAAAGCTCTTTACAGTCTCTCTGACGGTTTTGGTGCATTTAAGATACGCTGAGATATCATCGGTCAAAAAGTAAGAAATAAAAGTTTATTATTTTCTATCACATAGAAAAGATACATATAGTGGTAAAAATAAAAACATTTGATGCAAACATGTAATAAGACAATCGGGGACCGCTCTACAATCCTCAACAGGCCCCAGGTAGACGACCCCAATGCACTCCCACCGCTCGCAGTATAAGCGAACGAAAAGAGAGCCAGCGATCTAGTCCCCAAAAACCCATTTGGAGATTGCAAAACGTGCCCTTACACTGTGTACAATACATGAGATTAATCTATGTGAGAGACTGGTTTCTGTACTAGGAGACCTGCATGATAGAATAACCAGCCTCCCCAGATTCCGGAAGTGGACAACGGTAAGTACATCAGGTAAGTACAACATTAGTTAAGTAACACATTAGTTACATACATACATACATACATAGATTCACGCCTGTTTCCCAAAGGGGTAGGCAGAGACTACGGATTTCCATTTGCTAGGATCCTGACACACTTCTCTGGCTTCATTCACTTTCATAACATTCCTCATACACGCCCGTCGGTTCAAGGAGCTCTTAACCTGGCCTTTGTCCAGAACGCCTCCGATCTGGTCGAGAAACGTTCGCCTAGGTTTTCCTTTTGCGACTGTTTCATTCACACTAGCCTTATAAACTTTCTTAGTCAGTATTTCCTCGTCCATTCTTTCTACATGTCCAAACCAGCTTAACATACCCTTTTCTATTCTTGTAACTATATCCACTTTCATGCCGCATCTCTCTCTAATCACACTATTTCTTATTCTATCTTTCAGAGTCATTAGTTATGAAGAGCATTATGTAAATGGGATTAGTTAGGTGTGTTGTAACTGTTATAAGGTATATAATTAGGGGTGTATAAAGTGTTTGTACTTTTGTTTCTCGTATATAAAGAATTATTATCCTTATCAAAATATGGGAACTGAGATCTCACTATCAGTATTTGGACTTTAACTTTAACTGAGTAATAGATAACCAATAGATCAGGCAAACAGTCAAAATGTTGTCCCTGCAAACAAAGTTTTCTATATTTTACTAGGATATTTTTACTTACGACATTCGGAAGACAAGACGCATCGTGGATTATCGTAGCTTAGCATCAGATAGCCACCCTGACACGCACAACCAGGTGGACAAGGGTACGGTGGGTCACAAGCTATCATGCCAGTGTTATCATCTTGAGGGCAGTAGTTTGTTGGGCAACCGACATAACAGCTTACGTAGGTTTTGTTTCTGGGACATGATGGGGCTCCACCTGTAAAATTGCGAACATTTATTATTCATGTAAATTATTTCTTCTTTACCGCTCTTACAGCTTCTTTTACCTTTCTTAATTTTTTGTTCGAGTGTTACTATCGAGGACATCGAGCTTAGGGAAAAAAAATTTAACACTGGATTTAATAAAAAGAATACGCTTTTGTCGTGTTGAGTTATCATCATCATCATCATCATCATGTCAGCCAAAAGACGTCCACTGCTGGACATAGGTCGAGGGAAGCGGTTGGATGCGGGTGGCCCAAGACCGGTCTGTGTGGAAAACCTTGGGGGAGGCCTATGTTGAGTTATAATTATTTTAAAATAATGTTTACGAACCCGGGCATTGACTTGGTTCCACACAAATTCCTCCTTTTTTAGTCAGAATGTATCCCGGATTGCACGCGCAGCCGCTAGGATCACACATGTCGATACAAGCCATGCCAGTAGTATCTGGTCGGCGACAAGTAGGTGGATAGAAACTGGGGCAGTCCTTTGGTGATGCATTTGGATCGCCATTGCATCCTGGATTTGCTAAAAAAACATATAAAATTCAACATCAAAAACGTTCCTTCTTCTTTTGATCTTGGGCTTTTTATGTGGAGTATGGAAAAGTATTTCTCTTTACCGTTGAAGTAAGGTAAGGTTAAATCACCACCACCATCACAATGGTTTATTATTTTTACTGTTTACCATCGAGTAAAATGAAATTGATCTTGGGCTTTCCATGTGAGGTATGGAAACGTATTTCTCTCTGCCATTGAAGTAAGGCTCAAATCACCACCACCATCAGAATGGTTTATTATTTTTATTTGGATTAGGATCATCTTATTCATTGAGCTCCACTAACTGACCATCGAGTGAAGTGAAATTAACGTTTAGTATGCTTAAATGGCTCCTTAACCATTATGCTTGACCACATTCATAATTATATAAGGACATACAAAAGTGTTGCAAACACACCATAATATTATCCGGTATAACTTGACGTAAATTGAGATGCTGAATGACCTGTTCCTCATAGCTAAACTAGAATGCCAAACCAGTTTGGATATAAGGAAAATTAATTGGTTGCTTGAAGTATAACCACGAAGCCAGCTAACAAACGAATTAGTCAATAACACCAAAAGGGCTTCATATACACAAGCTTTAAGTACCCAGATATGTTGTTTACATACTGAGCAGGAAACAAAAGCAGGTATAAATCATATATACAAGTATATCATTTATACCTGCTTTTGTAATACGCAAGTAATAGACACACGCTACATGTGCAAGTTACATGCGTGAGTTAATTATACATGCTACTAGCGTGGACGACAGACGTCAATCGCCTACATGCCACCAACACAAATGCGTCAACTGACATAGTTATTTTACCCACATCTTGTACTTGTACAAGACGTATTATAGTATGGGTACTGACGCATAAGCATAATTACTTCATACAAACCCAATCGTGATCATTAGTTGTGCTTACCCGGAGGACATTGGTCGCTAGGTATGCACTCTCCAAAGCGGTCTCTAAGATATCCATCAATACAGTTACAACCAGGAGAGCATTGAATATCGGCACACATATAAGTGGTATATATACTTTCGCATGACTGTGGTGGACATGTTATTTCGCAATCGGTTGGCACTTCGTTCGGACCACACAGCAGTGGTGCTATAAAATATTTACAAATATAATATCAGTCAACATTTAGAAAAAACGAACTACAAAAACAAAAACACTCAACCAAAACCCTTAGATCTTGAAAGCTGAAATTTTACACGGCGGTACCTTTATGATGCAGAGAAGGCATAAAACAGATTTTTCGAAATTCTCACGAGATCGAGAATTAATAAGATTTTAGATTAAAGTTGCTTTGTTATATAGTTTATTACTAGAGACTTCAATTTTAAGATTTAAGTAGAAAATTATAATCACTCATTAATTTTTAGGGTTTGCTCAAAATACCCTCGGGATTGAATTAAAATCGCTTTACAAATTCTATGCGGGAAAAACAATACAGGTCAAAGTGGGACAAATTTACTGATACCTTTACGCAAGCCTTAAGCTATTTTAGTTGCAGAAGCTCTTTAAAATGTTATAGCGATAGATATAAAGTGATATTTGGTTGCCATACAGCGTATGCAATAGAAAAGATACTGTTCAGGGTCTTCAACGACCGCTGTAGCGTTAATGGTATCATCTGATGGAGTGTATTGTCACCTCTCCAAACAAACTAAAGAAACGCTTGTTGCTCTTACCCGGAGGACATTGGTCACTAGGTATACATACTCCAGAGCTGTCTCTAAGATATCCTTCGATACAGTTACAACCAGGAGTGCACTCGCCTAGGGCACAATAGTAATTGGTATAAATACTGTCGCACGATTGCGGTGGACATGTTATGGCGCAGTCTGTTGGTACTTCGTTTGGTCCACATTGAGGTGGTGCTATGGAAATATACATAAATATCAATAATAATATTTTCTAGACGAAATTTCGATTGGGGCGATCAATCTTTACGAAGACAAGCCATTTGTGTTGTAGGCAGTACAGGGTACAAGTGTATGCGCAAATACAAGTGCACTTTCTATTTTCAAGAGAATAGAGAGTCGTGCGATGTGATGACATTCATACACGACCCGAGAGATCAGATAAAAGACCAATAATAAATAGCATTTCGCGCCTGTACGAGGTTGGAACATCACCTATTACCTCTAGCTGCTCCTAAGATCCTTAACAGAAACACCATATTACTATTGTTGGACTGACCTAGAATTTTGGTCCAGAGCTCTTTACTAACACGGCAGAAAATTTATTTATACTATAGAAATAACAAAAATGAACTTTACTAAAACTGCTTTCACGTCTTTTTCCTACGGTTAGCACCTTAAGTAGGCCTTACACTATTTACTGGGGAACCAATAGCTTTTGTCTCTTGTGACAACACAACATCCACTTTTTTGCAGGATCCACAACGCGTTATTTGATTCCTATGATACTCCAATAGAAACGATCCATAAGAATAAGAATCATCCATAAGAAACGGTAAGCAATTTCCACCAGAAGGTCTGTTTACTATCGTCGTATAAAAGAAAATATAGATAAGCAACCTGGACATTGGTCCGGTCTAATACATATGCCGGCTTTTTTCGTTAGAATATACCCTGGTTTACATACGCAACCACTTGGATCACACATGGCAATACAGGGCATACCATCAGTATTTGGTCGAGCGCATGTTGGTGGACAAGAACTAGGACAATCGTCAGCCATTGCGTTAGGATCACCATTGCATCCTATATCTAAAAAGATAAAGTAATATAATTTGCGTCAAACAAACAAAACTGTAGGAGTGCCGTGAAACGTTAATGCCGAAGTTTAGGGCCGACTGTTCGTACCGTAAAACACATTTATTTCGTACGCAACCTCTGCATTGTCCTAAACCTTTTCCCGAAGTAGTCCAAACAACGCAGTAATGTCATTTTAAAATAAAAATCCGATGAATCTTTATTGTAAGTTTTTTCCATTCAGTCCGACGTTTCGGATAAACTTTCTCATGGTAGACCTACTGGTTTTGAGCAGAAAAGTCTGTCGTTATTTGGTGTCGGAACACATCAACCGGTTTGCTCGCGGAAGTACCAACTTAGTTCAGAAAGCCAAGGTATAAGTAGTAAGATCCACAATTACAGAGAAAAGAAGTTTCTTTTGTGTTGTGGTAACCTCATTAATACGTTTTACTAGATAAGTAAGTAAGTGAGTACCAGGAGCTCACTCACCTACCACACCTACAAAATTTAAATTAAAGATGACCAATCTGGACATTCCTCTGGCGTAACATATCTACCTCCTTTTTCCGTAAGAATATACCCTGGTCTGCATACACAGCCACTTGGGTCACACACCGCAGGGCAATAAAGATTACTAGTATCTGGTTGAGCACATGTTGGTGGACAACAACTGGGACAGTTATCAGCGATTGCATTAGGATCACCATTACATCCTATGGCTGCAAAAAGGGCATAATATATACATATGTAAGTAACATTTTGGATCTTTTAAAGCAGACCAGAAACCTGAAAAATTTATTTTTTATGAAAATAATTTATACTGCTGTTCAACATGGTAATGGCGCATAGCCAGTCCACAGCAATGCTGAGGCATCTTGCGACGCCGCTTATATATAAGTTAAATACAAAACAGGCTACCTGGACATTGTTCCGGCCTAATACATATGCCTCCAGACTTGGTAACCTATCTTTTTTAATCAATTTCAACACCATTTACGGTAGATTTTTTAATAATCCAAATCAACTTGCCAATTTTAAATCAAAACAGTTTCTTATTTCATTATGTATATATTTTATTTTCGTGCTAATATTCTTCAGCATATATATAATACTTACTACATTCTGATTCAGGGACACAAATGTTATAGCTAGACTAAAACAATATGGTTGCTTGGAGTATAACCACGAAGCCAGCTAACAAACGAATTAGTCAATAACACCAAAAGGGCTTTATACACATAAGCGTTGAGTACCCAGCAGATATGTAGTTTACACACTGAGCAGGAAACAAAAACAGGTATAAATCATATATACAATATATAATATATTTTCTACCACTATACACACAACACCATCTAGCCCAAACTAAGCAGAGCTTGTACTATGGGTACTAGACAATGGATAAACATACATATAAACTTTTTTTTTGTAAATACATACATATTATACATAGAAACACCCAGACCAAGACAAACACCCATGTTTATGCACACAAATGTTTGACTTGTGCGGGAATCAAACCCGCGACCTCGGGCGTGGCAGTCGGTTACACCAACCACTACGCCATCGAGGCCGACCATGTATATGATTTATACATGGTCGGCCTCGATGGCTACGCAATCGATGGATACGCAAGTAAAAGACACGCTACATGTGCAAGTTACGTGCGCGAGTTAATTATACATGCTACTAGCGTGGACGACAGATGTCAATCGCCTACATACCATCAACACAAATGCGTCAACTGACATAATTATATTACCCACATCTTGTACTTGTACAAGACGTATTATAGTATGGGTCTTGACCCTTAAGCATAATTACTTCATACAAACCCAATCGTGATCATTAGTTGTGCTTACCCGGAGGACATTGGTCGCTAGGTATGCACTCTCCAAAGCGGTCTCTAAGATATCCATCAATACAGTTACAACCAGGAGAGCATTGAATATCGGCACACATATAAGTGGTATATATACTTTCGCATGACTGTGGTGGACATGTTATTTCGCAATCGGTTGGCACTTCGTTCGGACCACACAGCAGTGGTGCTATATACATAATATATATACAAATATAATATCAATCAACATTTAGAAAAACTGACTACATAACAACAACACTCAACCAAAACCCTTAGATCTTGCAAGCTGCAATTTTGCACGGCGATACCTTTATGATGTAGACAAGGCATAAGACAGATTTTTCGAAATTCTCACGGGATAGAGAATAAACAGGATCTTTGCTTAAAATTGTTGTGTTATATAGTTTATTACTAGAGACTTCAATTTCAAGATTTAAGTAGAAAATTATAATCACTAATTATTAAAGGCCTCGATGGCGTAGTGGTTAGTGTAACCGACTGCCACGCCTGAGGTCGCGGGTTCGATTCCCGCACAAGTCAAACATTTGTGTGCATGAACATTGATGTTTGTCTTGGTCTGGGTGTTTCTATGTATAATATGTATGTATTTACAAAAAAAAGGTATATATGTATGTTTATCCATTGTCTAGTACCCATATTACAAGCTCTGCTTAGTTTGGGCTAGATGGTGTTGTGTGTATGTGGTAGAATATTATATTATGTGGTAGAATATTATATTATAGAATATTATATTATATTATACTAATATTAATTTTAAGGATTCTTCCAAAGACCCGCGGGATGCGATCAAAATCGCTTCACAACTAAACTCTATGTGGGAAAAACAATACTGATCAAAGTGGGACAAATTTACTGATACCTTTACGCAAGCCTTAAGCTATCTTAGTTGCAGAAACTCTTTAAAATATTATGGCGATAGATATAAAGTGATATTTGGTCGCCATACAGCGTGTGCAATAGAAAAGATACTGTTGAGGGTCTTCAACGACCGCTATAGCGTTAATGGTATCATCTGATGGAGTGTATTGTCACCCCTCCAAACAAACTAAAGAACCGCTTGTTTCTCTTACCCGGAGGACATTGGTCACTAGGTATACATACTCCAGAGCTGTCTCTAAGATATCCTTCGATACAGTTACAACCAGGAGTGCACTCGCCTAGGGCACAATAGTAATTGGTATAAATACTGTCGCACGATTGCGGTGGACATGTTCTGGCGCAGTCAGTTGGTACTTCGTTTGGTGGACCAAATGAAGTACCAACCATATATATATATTTCCATAGCACCACCTCAATGTGGACATTGAGGTGGTGCTATGGCAATATACATAAATATCAATAATAATATTTTCTAGACGAAATTTCGATTGGGGCGATCAATCTTTACGAAGACAAGCCATTTGCCAATAGCAGAATACTCTAATAGCATCAATGCAATAGGCAGACGACGGTGACTCGCCAAATCACTAGATGGGCCCCCTGAATAGCCACTATAGGTATAAAAGCCAGCAGCAGAGGGTAACACCGGTACGAGTGGCTAGGGTGTCGAGCGGTGCGGCGCCGGTTTCGCCATCACGGGTCTCGTGACGACGGAAACCCGGAGTGGGTTTTCCTGTAGTTACAGGAAATGCTACAGGAAAACCCACTCCGGGTTTCCGTCGTCACGAGACTCCTCCTTGTACAATTGTCACAAATAGTAGTCACTAATTGATCGAAGTTCGGAACCCACCCATTCATCGAAATTGAGGGAAGCATAATAATATTATATGTAATTACTATTTCCAATTTTTTTTATGGTTTAACATTAGTTCGTCAAAAGCAACATCAAACAAAAATATTATAATATTATTATATTGAATCAAGCTTTTGCAGAGCACCCCTTTCTATGCTCCGCTTATACTAAAACCTCTGAACGAGTTAAACTGAAAAAAATTTAGAGAAAATGAAGAATTTTACACAAATGTATAATTGCGATCGTAAAAAAAAACTTAAAGGCGCATTTATTTTAAAATTATTTCTGCGAAAATGTGAAATTTGTAAACAGTAAATAGATATTTTAAAGCGTTGAAAGGATAGTAACCAAAGGCGAACCTTGGACGAAGAATTCATCACGTCAAAAGTAAAGTAATTAGGTTGAGTAAAGAAGGTCAGCCTTTAGTCGCCATGAAGAAGTTGAACAATATGGACATTCCTCTAATGGGATGCAAATTCCACCAATCGAGGACAAAACGTAACCTGAATTATATTCACAGAATCTTCAATCGCAAGACTCATCACATAATTATATAAATCGTCAATGTAAGGTTGAGCACACATTGCTGAACAGCAACTAGCACAATCACTCGGAGATGCGTTTGGATCACCATTGCATCTTCCATATCCTAAGAAAAATGTGGGCAGAATTTGAACATATTTTAATATATGTTAACCTTGTAGAAATAGACATTCACAGTCTAGTGAAAAACTGGATGAACTTTTAGTTAATAGCTTTGCAAGTCCTTATATAAATAGATGCCATTTTTATTAAAATGGATAATGCAGGCAATGATTAAGAAATAAAAATAAAAGGCGAGCTTTAAAGATAGTCAGGAGCAAGAAGAAGACAGAATTAAAGAGTGATAATTCATCAAGACAGACAAAATAGTCATAGTTTATACCTATCTATACTATAACGCTGATTGCAGAATATTACATTATTATCGAAGTAATTAAATGGAGTTCATTTTGAGAAAGAAAATACAGCTCTTAGTCACCACAAAGAAGTTAAACATACCTGGACAGTCCTGTAACGGGATACAACTGCCACCAATTGAGGACAATACGTAACCTGGATTACATTCACAGCATCTTAGATTGCACGACTCATCACATATCAAACCATCAGTGTAAGGCTCAGCACACGTTGCTGGACAGCAACTAGTACAATCACTCGGAGATGCGTTTGGATCACCATTGCATCCTCCATATCCTAAGCAAAATGTTGGAGAAAAATAAGCATATTTTTAATTTACGTAACGCTACCACAAGCAGACAATCGCAGTGTAGTGAAAATATGAAAAAAGCGTTAAAAGGTCTCCGAGGCCTAATTTTGCTTACATTGTTCGTTACGTATTGAAACTAACCATAAATAATGAATATGAAAATAAATTGTTAAGCTAACCGTTGTTAGCTTAACAATTTATTTTCACATTCATTATTTATGGTTAGTTTCTAACTTTTTATGGCTTTATCGTTATAAAGCCATAAAAAATTAGGGCTATTCTTGGGAGAAGTCAGGCACAAAAAGAAAACAGAATTCATCACGATACAGAAACTTTTATGGTGATAGTTTATAAAAGAATAAACTAATTATAACGCTGATTGCAGTACGTTATAATATAGTAGAATTAATAAGATAGAGTTTATATTAAGGAAGAAAAGTCGCCCTTTTGTCACCATGAATATGTTGAACATACCTGGACAGTCCTCTAACAGGATACAACTGCCACCAATCGAGTACAATACGTAACCTGGATTACATTCACAGCATCTTAGATTGCACGACTCATCATATGTCAAACCGTCGGTGTAAGGTTGTGCACACGTGGCTGGACAGGAACTAGTACGATCAATCGGAGATGCATTTGGATCACCATTGCATCCTCCATATCCTAGGAAGATGTTCAAGAAATGTGAACACTTTTTCATTTATGTTACCCACAAGAAGACAATCGAGGTCCAGTGAAAAACACTTGAAAATGGGTACCTACGTCTACAAGGCTCACATTTGCCAACCGTGTTTCACACGTATTATGATATTTGTCATCATTTATTTAAATATATTCTAGCGGCTAGTGATGAAGTAATAAAAAGGTAGGCAATCCTTGTAAGAAATTAAATACAAGAAGAAGACAAAAGCAGAGACTGATAATTCAACACATCACAAAAAATGTATGGTGAGAGTTTATCTCTTTTATTATAACGCTTATCGGAGAAATAAGATGAAGCTTAGGTTGAGGAAGTCAGGTCAGCTTTACTCGTAGTTAGCAGGAAGAAGTTGAACATACCTGGACAGTCTTCTAACGGGATACAACTGCCACCATTCGAGGACAATACGTAACCTGGATTACATTCACAGCATCTTAGATTGCACGACTCATCATAGGTCAAACCGTCGGTGTAAGGTTGTGCACACGTGGCTGGACAGGAACTAGTACAATCAATTGGAGATGCATTTGGATCACCATTGCATCCTCCATATCCTAGGAACATGTTCAAGAAATGTGAACACTTTTTCATTTATGTTACCCACAAGCAGACAATCGAGGTCCAGTGAAAAGCACTTGAAAATGGGTAACTACGTCTACAAGGCTTACATTTGCCAACAGTGTTTCACACGTATTATGATATTTGTCATCATTTATTTAAATATATTCTAGCGGCTAGTGATGAAGTAATAAAAAGGTAGGCAATCCTTGGAAGAAAGTAGATACAAGAAGAAGAAAGAAGCAGAGACTGTGATAATTTAACACATCACAAAAAATATGTGATGTATGTGTCTTAATTATAATTAAATATGTGGGTAGTGCATCATCAATGTTTCTGATTGTAAAATACTCGGCAGTCTGCGAATATATGCTGTGCTACCAAGACGTCGTTTCATTCCTCACTATACGTACCTACCTACTTGTGAACATATCAGTGGCGACGAGGATTGAACAATTCGCGTGTAACTACGAAGTCATAATGTCCATCGGAAAAATTGCCGCATTTGATGTGCAGAAAGACGATTGGCAACTGTATGTCGAACGCTTAGAACAATATTTTGTTGTGAACAAAATACCGGACGACCTACGTGTACCAACATTAATAACCGTTATGGGGGCAGAGAGTTACGAGTTGTTAGTTAACTTGTGTACACCGAAAAAGCCGAAAACGGAAAGTTTTGAGCAATTATCGGAGATTATGTGTCGACATTTACAACCTAAACCAAGTGAACTGTCTGAGAGGTATAAGTTTAGACACAGGAAACAGAAAGAGGGTGAATCAATAGCCGAGTACGTGGCGGTGCTTAAGAAGATGACAAAGACTTGTGAGTTTGGAAGTTGGCTCGAAGAAAGTTTGCGCGATCAATTGGTGTGTGGAATAGCGAGCGAGAACATAAGACAGCGGTTATTCGCAGAATCTAAGTTGGATTTCGGCAAGGCGTACAAACTTGCCTGCAGCTGGGAAGCTGCAGAGAAAGACGCAGCGGCAGTCGAAGGACCGAAGCCAACGGTGGACACGGGTGCATCTATGGTGACGTGTCAAGCGATGACGGTGAGACGGAAAGCTGTGGGTGTGGCGGAGCGCGACGGGCAGCGCGGTGTTTCGCGGCAGAACGTACGTGAGCGGCGAGACGGGCGAGAGCTCGAGCGGCGCGCGTGTACCGAGGCAGCTAGGTCGGTGCCGATTGAGCGGGCTCGGCTTGCGGAGCGAGTTCGGCCTCAGCGGGCGTGTCGGGTGTGTGGCGCTAATCACAACGAGGCAGCATGCAAGTTCTCGCGTTACGTGTGTAGGGTTTGCAATCGTCAGGGACACCTACGGCGTATGTGCCCCAATTTAGTGGAGCAATATCAAGTAGATGTGCAAGTCAGTAACAGTGATGCCGAAAGTGACGAGGTAATTTTTGTTGATGTTTGTAAACTGTCGATTTTAAATTGCAAACCAATTTATATAAACTTAAACGTGCATAATAAAAATATAGCTATGGAATGTGACACAGGTAGTGCAGTATCATGCATTAGTCAAGAATGTTACAACAGACTATTTCACGATCTTACCCTACAACCCTGTAAATTAACCTTAAGATATTACACGGGCGAAACTGTTAAACCATTGGGTATAATAAGGCCCTTAGTCAGATATAAAGATAGAAGTAAATATTTGGAATTACTTGTTATCGAAAAAGGAAAAACTGTACTTTTAGGGCGGCATTGGCTAGCGGCGTTAAAGATACAGCTTCCCGAGTTTAATTATAATGTACATAATTTGGTGCAAAATAGTGAATTTGAATTATCCTCTTTCAGTTCCAAATACTGTAATGTGTTCGCGGAGGGTCTCGGGCGCTTCACGGGCGGCGCCGTGAGTATACATGTGCGGTCGGGAGCGCGGCCGGTGTTCATGCGCGCACGGCCGCTGGCCTACGCGCTGCGCGAGCCGGTAGAGCGTGCGCTGGACCAGCTGGTGCGCGACGGAGTTCTCACCCCGGTCGAGCGTTCCGACTGGGCTACACCGATAGTGCCAGTGGTAAAGAAGGATGGTAGCATTCGAATCTGTGCTGACTACAAACTCACATTAAATAAAGTTATAGAAATTGACCGTTATCCTTTGCCGAGGGTAGAAGACTTATTATTTCGTCTCAGAGGGGGTGAATATTACAGTAAAATCGATTTGTCTCAAGCGTACGCACAATTCGAATTGGATGAAACTAAGAAATACACAGTGATAAATACTCATAAGGGACTATATATGTACAACAGGTTAGTGTATGGATTGGCATCTAGTCCGGGTATTTTTCAAAGGCGAATTGAACAATTATTCGCGGGTATGCGAGGTGTAGGTGTCTTTTTAGATGATATCGTTGTAACGGGGGGTACGAAATCGGACCATATAAATAATTTACATAAAGTTTTTCAACGGTTGCAGGACTATGGACTTAGAGTAAAAAAGGAAAAATGCGTTTTCTTTTCAAAGTCGGTCACGTACCTGGGTCATATTATAAGCAAAGATGGGGTGCATACGTGTCCAGAGAAAGTAAATGCAGTGAGGGATACACCGGCGCCTACCAATACTACAGAGTTACGGGTGTACGAAGTACAGTTCATTGACTCGCCGTACGCGCTGTCAGCACATAAGCATGACCTACATTACTTACTTTATATTATTTTAATTAAGTTCAGTTCACGTACAATCACCATTCGCGTCGTGTGCTCTCACTACCATTTTTTACCATTTTACCAATTTTAATAAATTACATTTAGAATTAAATTTAGTGTATTACATTCTTTTAATTTGTTGGATTTACACCCGACAAATTTGGTCCTTCGAGGCTGCACTATTCTTGGCACTGATGACCATGAAACAGTTAGCAAAGGATGAAGCCCATAGATATCCTGCAGCTGCCAAAGTATTAGAGAATAACTTGTATATGGACGA
This sequence comes from Catocala sponsa, assembly GCA_963564715.1. Classification (NCBI taxonomy): domain Eukaryota; kingdom Metazoa; phylum Arthropoda; class Insecta; order Lepidoptera; family Erebidae; genus Catocala; species Catocala sponsa. The sequence goes on from OY751337.1 coordinate 9,590,794, forward strand.
TATATTGCACGGTCAGCATTCATTAGAATCAGCTAAAAAACTACAGGCAGAATTAATTAAACTATTTAAGGCCGGAGGTTTTAATCTGCGGAAATGGAAATCGAATGAACCGGAGTTAATGGAAAGTCATAGTAATAATTCCAGTCAGTCATTTGAATTTAAACAACAGGAATCCACCAAAACTCTTGGATTGAAATGGATTCCGTTAAGTGATTACTTTACATTTGATTCAAAAATATCACCATCACCAATTTCACAAATAACTAAACGTCAACTTCTCTCTGAAATATCAAAAGTGTTCGATCCCCTAGGATGGCTTGCTCCGATGACTACTAAACTGAAACTGTTATTTCAGTCAATATGGCAGTTCGATTTAAACTGGGATGATAAACTTCCACAACATATTAATGAACAATGGAATCAGTGTAAGCTGGATTTACAACACATAAACAATATTCAAATACCAAGATGGTTAAAGTGCAAGGAAGGAGATAACATAGAATTACACGGGTTTTGTGACGCGTCAACCAAAGCGTACGCCTGCGTAATCTATTGTAAAACGCAACCAAATGATGAAAACCCAGCTTCAGTGGTGATAGTAGCTGCCAAGTCACGTCTGGTACCCGAAAAAAAAGCCGTAACCTTACCAAGACTAGAGTTATGTGCTGCTCAATTAATGACTAAGCTAATGAAAACGATTCAGTCCTGTCTTCCAGAATACAAGACTTTTGGTTGGTCGGATTCAACAGCGGTCTTAGGATGGATTAATGGTGACCCTTGTCGTTGGAAACCATTTGTAGCCAACCGAGTTAAACTGATAACACCAATTATACCATCGGAATTCTGGAACTACGTGAAATCAGAAGAAAATCCTGCTGATTGTGCTAGCCGTGGAATAACTGCCGTACAACTTATCAACAAGTCAACCTGGTGGAATGGGCCCGCCTGGTTGGGGAATCAAACATACCAATTAAGCACCACACACATCAAAAAACCATACTCTACTGAGGAAGAATGCAAATTACAATATCATACCAATGTAACCACTAAACCATATGAGAATAACTTAATCGAAAAATTGCTAACTAAGCACAGTTGTTACACACGATTGTGTCGAGTCGTCGCGTGGGTTTTACGCGCGTTAGCACGTGATCAAAACAAACCGTCATACCTAACTATAGGCGAGTTCAAGAAGGCCAATAATATATTAGTAAGGCATGTTCAACAAAATGAATTTTATGAAGAATTTATGACTCTATTGACGCAATTGGAGGGCTGCCTGAATACACGACCGTTGTGTGCGATTTCTGAAGATCCAGATGATTTAAATTTCTTAACACCATCTCATTTTCTTTCTAGTGGACCACTATTAACTATACTAGAAACTGAAAACGACGAACGCACCAGGTGGCATCTGACTCAAAAAATTTACCATGACATTTGGAAAAGATGGCGATCTGAGTATTTATCACAATTAACCACACGGTCAAAATGGCGTCATGCTCAATGTAACATCAAAATTAATGATATAGTCATCATTCAAGACATTCATGTAGCGCCAGGGCAATGGGCACTCGGAAGAATCATAGATGTACATCCCGGTAGCGACGGTCTTGTTAGAGTAGTCACATTAAAAACCAGTAGAGGTGTATTGCAGAGACCAATAAATAAACTCTCAGTTCTACCAGTTTACCAAGATACCAACCCAACTGAGATACCATTTAAACCCAAAAAACCAAAACCTAAACGGCCGAGTTTAAAGAATTCAAAGGTATGCAATTTTGTTACCCTGGTGCTCATGTTTATGATGCTTCTAATATCACCATCGCAGTGTATTTACCAAACGTCGACTCTTAAGGATAACCAAACCATCTATTTTGACAAAGTCAGCAACATGCGATTGATTAGAGACGACTGGAAACTTGTTATATTTTATGATATGAAGGTTTATTGGGTCAGCACTTTATTAATAAAGAAATATGTAGACCACTTAGAGAACTTGTGTGCTAAAATAAAAACTACTTCACACTGCGAGCTAGTTTTACTACATCTACACCACGGTATAACAGAGTTAGAACATTACAATAATATATTAAATAACCATGGACAGTTACCAGACAACTACCATCGTCAGCGTCGTGGACTCGTGAATGCTGTAGGGTCAATAGCGCATAGTTTATTTGGAGTTTTAGACGAAGACTTTGCAGAGCAGTATCAAAAGGATTTTGCTATGCTCAAGACTAACCAGAGATATTTCAATCAATTATTAAAAAATCAAACCTCAATCATTGAATCCGAATATAACGTACTACAAAGAATGGAGAAAACCATCGAAAAACAACAAAACGTTTAACCAGCATCTAAATAAATTAGATATGTTAACCAATAGTATGCAACACCAAATGCAAGATAATACATATGTCAATGAGTTTGCCTTATCCTCAATCACAGCTAACGGCATATTGATGAATATAAAAGATATCCAACAAATGTTATTAGATACCATTACTGATATTTTTTATGGTAAATTTAATATACACATATTACAGCCTGAACAACTAGCCAAAGAACTTCGCATCATCTCGGACCAGATTTCTAAAGAATTATCGTTACCCATCGACAATATTCAAACAGACTTGTCCAAAATTTACCACTTGTTAACCGTGAAAACTAGAGTTACAGAGAAATATATCATATTTGAAATAAAGATACCATTGGTTGGCCGAGATAGCTTTGAAATCTATCACTTAATACCAATTCCTATACCAGTTGGTGATGCAATGTTTAAAGTGATCCCAGAAACCGACTTTTTAGCCGTTAATATCCGAAGGGATCTACAAGTACCACTGTCAGAATTACAGTTACAACAATGCAATCCATTTGATATAGACATGGTTCTTTGTGCCCATCAAACACCGATTTCTGTTACCCATATAAATCGTAACTACTGTGCTAAACAAATCAATTCACCATATTGTAAGACAGAAAACACAGAGTGCAAAAACAGCTGGGTACAATTAAAGAATGTAAACAATTACTTGTATTCATGTTGCGGTCAATGCCTCATACAAATGATATGCGAGCATCAAATTACCACCGAGCAATTACATAATGTTGGTATAATCGCTTTGGAAAGTGGATGCGTCATCAAAGATGAAGGGATCACCTTAATGTCACACAGACAACAGTCTACCAACAATATACGGTTGAAACCTGATATATTGCGCATCGAAATACCACCGATTAATCACATCGTAAATTTTAGCATACAAAGATTAACCATTTCCGAAACCAACACGTCGGCAACGCAAGATCAAAAGGAATTGGATGAGATCGGTAACCGTCTAGACCAAATGAAGAAATCAGAAATACCATATGATGCGTCGTATATACCATGATATTCACCATTACGTTCTCATTTATATATTAGCGAGTGCTGGTGTTTTGGCCGTTTTACTGTACGCCGCGCGGAGAATCCGCGCACAGCGCCAACGGCAGGCTGCTGAACAGCAGCCGGCCGCTTGTTCATCCAACCGAACCATCACAAACATCTCTAGTGAACATCAACCCAATAGTGTAGAACGTGATAGTGTTCAGTGTCACAGTGAAGTTATCCCGGGTAATAGTGATCGTGTGTACGCTAAAATAAATAAATTAAAACTACCAAACTCATTTAACTTTAGTGTAGTGGAATAGGGACTCTAATGATCTAAATAGTTATGTTTAAAAATGTTACCATCACCTTGTTACTCGCACCTAATTATTATTGTTTCACCTTGTATCATTACCATTAATGCACCCATGTTCACGCACGCATTTTCTCCCTCGGGAATATGTACGAAGTACAGTTCATTGACTCGCCGTACGCGCTGTCAGCACATAAGCATGACCTACATTACTTACTTTATATTATTTTAATTAAGTTCAGTTCACGTACAATCACCATTCGCGTCGTGTGCTCTCACTACCATTTTTTACCATTTTACCAATTTTAATAAATTACATTTAGAATTAAATTTAGTGTATTACATTCTTTTAATTTGTTGGATTTACACCCGACAACGGGCGTTTATAGGTCTAGTCATGTATTATGCAAAGTTTATTAAGAATGTTAGTACTATTCTCGCTCCATTGTATAATCTTCTTAAGTCGGGCACTAAGTATGTTTGGAGCGAGGAGTGTCAGAATGCTTTCGTGATAGTCAAACGCCTTTTAATGGATAGCAAGGTTCTAATTTATTATAATCCAGATCTACCGCTGGTGTTGACGACGGATGCGAGTAGTGTGGGTGTTGGCGCGGTAATATCGCATATTACGGCAGATGGCGAACGCCCGATCGCGTACGCCTCGCGGTCACTTACTCCGACTGAGCGCGCATATGCACAGATAGACAGGGAGGCTCTGGGAATTGTATTCGGTATTCGTAAATTCCACCAGTATCTGTATGGCCGTCACTTTATACTTCGTACAGATCACAAACCTCTGACACATATTTTTGGTAATAGAACGGGTATTCCTGTTATGGCTGCTTCGCGATTGCAACGCTGGGCGGTACTTCTAGCCGGCTACAGTTACAATATCGAGTACATCGCGTCGAATAAAAGCAGCGCAGACGCTTTATCGCGCCTACCGTCTAAACGTTATAATAACTTAAATAGGTTGCAAATAGAAAATACTTACGTCAACTTTGTAGAAAATTTTTTACCGGTCACTAGTAATGATGTCAAAACAATGATACCCAAGGATAAAATATTGTCTAGGGTTATGTTATATATTCAATCAGGATGGCCATCAGATTGCCCTAATAATGATGAGATTAAGCCATTTTTCTCTAGGCGTAATGAATTATATATAGAATGTGGGTGTGTAATGTGGGGCTACCGTATGGTAATCCCACAACTATTACAAAGACAAATATTGAAGCAATTACATAGCAGTCACATGGGTATTGTAAAGATGAAAAGTTTAGCTAGGAGTTACGTTTGGTGGCCTAACATAGATAAGGATATTGAGGAAATTGGTAAAAGTTGTGAAACATGTGCAGCGGAAGCGAGGGCGCCCCCGCGGGCTTCGATTCAACCGTGGCCGTACTATGCTCAGCCGTGGACTAGGCTCCATATTGATTTTTTGGGTCCGTATCGAGGAATGACCTTCTTAGTATTAACGGATTCGTCTTCAAAATGGTTAGAAATATTTGAAATGCCACGTACTACCGCATCTAATGTTATTAAGGTCTTGCGTTCGACTTTCGCTAGGTTTGGATTACCAGAACAGCTTGTATCAGATCAGGGACCACCGTTTACAAGTACCGAATTCAAAAACTTTCTTACTAATAATGGGATTAGGCAGTATTTTTCACCCGCTTATCATCGGTCTTCAAATGGTGCCGCAGAAAATGCTGTGAACATCTGCAAGCGTGCTATTAAAAAGGCAATTAGAGATCGTGTAGACGTGGATTCGGCTTTACAAACATTTCTGTTGGCTTATAGAAATACAGTGCACTGTACTACCGGTGAGACACCCTCAATGTTGCTACAAAAGCGAACGTTAAGATCCAGATTGGATCTATTACGGACGAATCGTTCAGTAGGTGTTAGGGTACAAAGTGCGCAGCAGAGACAAATCGATTCTGCAGGTGGAGTGCCGCGAATTTTTGATGAGGGTGAACCTGTTTGGATGAGAGATTACGGCTCTTCAAATAAATGTGTAAAAGGTACTATTTCAAATGTAGATAGTGCTCGTAGGTATTTGATAGCTAGGGATAACGGTCAATTTGTCAAAAGGCACGTAGACTAAATACGGCGGCGATCCCGTGTGTCAATCGGTGGCCCTAACACGGATGAAGAGGAGACGTTAAAGGATGAGAGCTCCGTCCCGCACGCGGGGGAAGATTCAATAGCGTCGGGGAAGAATGAGGATGAATGTAAGGATGCAATTAATTGTGAGAGGAATATGTCAGAACAGTTGATAAATAGTGAAGTTGAGCTGGAGCCTGTACAGCCTCTTGATAAGTCACCTGGTTTGTCAACTGAGCAACAAAAGGAGTACCCGAAGCGAACCCGAAAGCCGGTTATAAGATTCCAATGTACTTGAAATATTTTTTAGTATACTTAGATATAGATATATACCTATATAGTGCATTTTAAGAAGAGAGGTGTGATGTATGTGTCCTAATTATAATTAAATATGTGGGAAGTGCATCATCAATGTTTCTGATTGTAAAATACTCGGCAGTCTGCGAATATATGCTGTGCTACCAAGACGTCGTTTCATTCCTCACTATACGTACCTACCTACTTGTGAACATATCAAAATGTATGGTGAGAGTTTATCTCTTTTATTATAACGCTTATCGGAGAAATAAGATGAAGCTTAGGTTGAGGAAGTCAGGTCAGCTTTACTCGTAGTTAGCAGGAAGAAGTTGAACATACCTGGACAGTCTTCTAACGGGATACAACTGCCACCAATCGAGTACAATACGTAACCTGGATTACATTCACAGCATCTTAGATTACACGACTCATCATAGGTCAAACCGTCGGAGTAAGGTTGTGCACACGTGGCTGGACAGGAACTAGTACAATCAATCGGAGATGCATTTGGATCACCATTGCATCCTCCATATCCTAGGAAGATGTTCAAGAAATGTGAACACTTTTTCATTTATGTTACCCACAAGCAGACAATCGAGGTCCAGTGAAAAGCACTTGAAAATGGGTAACTACGTCTACAAGACTTACATTTGCCAACAGTGTTTCACACGTATTATGATATTTATCATCATTATTTTAAATATATTCTAACAGCTAGTGATGAAGCAATAAAAAGGTAGGCAATCCTTGGAAGAAATTAGATACTAGAAGAAGACAGAAGCAGAGACTGTGATAATTCAACACATCACAAAAAATATATGGTGAGAGTTTATCTCTTTTATTATAACGCTTATCCTTGGAAGTAATTAGATACAAGAAGACAGAAGCAGAGACTGTGATAATTCAACACCTCTCAAAAAAAATTATGGTGAGAGTTTATCTCTTTTATTATAACGCTTATCGGAGAAATTAGATGAAGTTTAGATTGAGGAAGTCAGGTCAGCTTTACTCGTAGTTAGCACGAAGAAGTTGAACATACCTGGACAGTCCTCTAACGGGATACAACTGCCACCATTCGAGGACAATACGTAACCTGGATTACATTCACAGCATCTTAGATTGCACGACTCATCATAGGTCAAACCGTCGGTGTAAGGTTGTGCACACGTGGCTGGACAGGAACTAGTACAATCAATCGGAGATGCATTTGGATCACCATTGCATCCTCCATATCCTAGGAACATGTTCAAGAAATGTAAACACTTTTTCATGTATGTTACCCACAAGCAGACAATAATTGAGGTCCAGTGAAAAACACTTGAAAATGGGTAACTACGTCTACAAGGCTTACATTTGCCAACAGTGTTTCACACGTATTATGATATTTATCATCATTAATTTAAATATATTCTAGCGGCTAGTGATGAAGTAATAAAAAGGTAGGCAATCCTTGGAAGAAATTAGATACAAGAAGAAGACAGAAGCAGAGACTGTGATAATTCAATACATCACAAAAAAATGTACGGTGAGAGTTTCTCTTTTATTATAACGCTTATCGGAAAAATTTGATGAAGCTTAGGTTGAGGAAGTCAGGTCAGCTTTACTCGTAGTTAGCACGAAGAAGTTGAACATACCTGGACAGTCCTCTAACGGGATACAACTGCCACCATTCGAGGACAATACGTAACCTGGATTACATTCACAGCATCTTAGATTGCACGACTCATCATAGGTCAAACCGTCGGTGTAAGGTTGTGCACACGTGGCTGGACAGGAACTAGTACAATCAATCGGAGATGCATTTGGATCACCATTGCATCCTCCATATCCTAGGAACATGTTCAAGAAATGTAAACACTTTTTCATGTATGTTACCCACAAGCAGACAATAATTGAGGTCCAGTGAAAAACACTTGAAAATGGGTAACTACGTCTACAAGGCTTACATTTGCCAACAGTGTTTCACACGTATTATGATATTTATCATCATTAATTTAAATATATTCTAGCGGCTAGTGATGAAGTAATAAAAAGGTAGGCAATCCTTGGAAGAAATTAGATACAAGAAGAAGACAGAAGCAGAGACTGTGATAATTCAATACATCACAAAAAAATGTACGGTGAGAGTTTCTCTTTTATTATAACGCTTATCGGAAAAATTTGATGAAGCTTAGGTTGAGGAAGTCAGGTCAGCTTTACTCGTAGTTAGCACGAAGAAGTTGAACATACCTGGACAGTCCTCTAACGGGATACAACTGCCACCATTCGAGGACAATACGTAACCTGGATTACATTCACAGCATCTTAGATTGCACGACTCATCATAGGTCAAACCGTCGGTGTAAGGTTGTGCACACGTGGCTGGACAGGAACTAGTACAATCAATCGGAGATGCATTTGGATCACCATTGCATCCTCCATATCCTAGGAACATGTTCAAGAAATGTGAACACTTTTTCATTTATGTTACCCACAAGCAGACAATCGAGGTCCAGTGAAAAACACTTGAAAATGGGTAACTACGTCTACAAGGCTCACATTTTCCAACAGTGTTTCACACGTAATATGATATTTATCATCAACAATTTTAATATATTCTAGCGGCTAGTGATGAAGCAATAAAAAGGTAGGCAATCCTTGGAAGAAATTAGATGCAAGAAGAAGACAGATGCAGAGACTGTGATAATACAACAAATCACAAAAAAAATTATATTGTGAGTTTATCTCTTTTATTATAACGCTTATCGGCAAAATTTGATGAAGCTTAGGTTGAGGAAGTCAGGTCAGCTTTACTCGTAGTTAGCACGAAGAAGTTGAACATACCTGGACAGTCCTCTAACGGGATACAACTGCCACCATTCGAGGACAATACGTAACCTGGATTACATTCACAGCATCTTAGATTGCACGACTCATCATAGGTCAAACCGTCGGTGTAAGGTTGTGCACACGTGGCTGGACAGGAACTAGTACAATCAATCGGAGATGCATTTGGATCACCATTGCATCCTCCATATCCTAGGAACACGTTCAAGAAATGTGAACACTTTTTTATTTATGTTACCCACAAGCAGAGAATCGAGGTCCAGTGAAAAACACTTGAAAATGGGTAACTACGTCTACAAGGCTCACATTTGCCAACAGTGTTTCACACGTATTATGATATTTGTCATCATTAATTTAAATATATTCTAGCGGCTAGTGATGAAGTAATAAAAAGGTAGGCAATCCTTGGAAGAAATTAGATACAAGAAGAAGACAGAAGCAGACACTGTGATAGTTCAACACATCACAAAAAAATGTACGGTGAGAGTTTCTCTTTTATTATAACGCTTATCGGAAAAAATTTGATGAAGCTTAGGTTGAGGAAGTCAGGTCAGCTTTACTCGTAGTTAGCAGGAAGGAGTTGAACATACCTGGACAGTCCTCTATCGGGATACAACTGCCACCATTCGAGGACAATACGTAACCTGGATTACATTCACAGCATCTTAGATTACACGACTCATCATAGGTCAAACCGTCGGTGTAAGGTTGTGCACACGTGGCTGGACAGGAACTAGTACAATCAATCGGAGATGCATTTGGATCACCATTGCATCCTCCATATCCTAGGAACACGTTCAAGAAATGTGAACACTTTTTTATGTATGTTACCCACAAGCAGAGAATCGAGGTCCAGTGAAAAACACTTGAAAATGGGTAACTACGTCTACAAGGCTCACATTTGCCAACAGTGTTTCACACGTATTATGATATTTATCATCATTAATTTAAATATATTCTAGCAGCTAGTGATGAAGCAATAAAAAGGTAGGCAATCCTTGGAAGAAATTAGATACAAGAAGAAGACAGAAGCAGAGACTGTGATAATTCAACACATCACAAAAAAATGTACGGTGAGAGTTTATCTCTTTTATTATAACGCTTATCCTTGGAAGAAATTAGATACAAGAAGACAGAAGCAGAGACTGTGATAATTCAACACCTCTCAAAAAAAATTATGGTGAGAGTTTATCTCTTTTATTATAACGCTTATCGGAGAAATTAGATGAAGTTTAGATTGAGGAAGTCAGTTCAGCTTTACTCGTAGTTAGCACGAAGAAGTTGAACATACCTGGACAGTCCTCTAACGGGATACAACTGCCACCATTCGAGGACAATACGTAACCTGGATTACATTCACAGCATCTTAGATTGCACGACTCATCATAGGTCAAACCGTCGGAGTAAGGTTGTGCACACGTGGCTGGACAGGAACTAGTACAATCAATCGGAGATGCATTTGGATCACCATTGCATCCTCCATATCCTAGGAACACGTTCAAGAAATGTGAACACTTTTTTATTTATGTTACCCACAAGCAGAGAATCGAGGTCCAGTGAAAAACACTTGAAAATGGGTAACTACGTCTACAAGGCTCACATTTGCCAACAGTGTTTCACACGTATTATGATATTTGTCATCATTAATTTAAATATATTCTAGCGGCTAGTGATGAAGTAATAAAAAGGTAGGCAATCCTTGGAAGAAATTAGATACAAGAAGAAGACAGAAGCAGACACTGTGATAGTTCAACACATCACAAAAAAATGTACGGTGAGAGTTTCTCTTTTATTATAACGCTTATCGGAAAAAATTTGATGAAGCTTAGGTTGAGGAAGTCAGGTCAGCTTTACTCGTAGTTAGCAGGAAGGAGTTGAACATACCTGGACAGTCCTCTATCGGGATACAACTGCCACCATTCGAGGACAATACGTAACCTGGATTACATTCACAGCATCTTAGATTGCACGACTCATCATATGTCAAACCGTCGGAGTAAGGTTGTGCACACGTGGCTGGACAGGAACTAGTACAATCAATCGGAGATGCATTTGGATCACCATTGCATCCTCCATATCCTAGGAAGATGTTCAAGAAATGTGAACACTTTTTTATTTATGTTACCCACAAGCAGAGAATCGAGGTCCAGTGAAAAGCACTTGAAAATGGGTAACTACGTCTACAAGACTTACATTTGCCAACAGTGTTTCACACGTATTATGATATTTATCATCATTAATTTAAATATATTCTAGCAGCTAGTGATGAAGCAATAAAAAGGTAGGCGATCCTTGGAAGAAATTAGATACAAGAAGAAGACAGAAGCAGAGACTGTGATAATTCAACACATCACAAAAAAATGTACGGTGAGAGTTTATCTCTTTTATTATAACGCTTATCCTTGGAAGAAATTAGATACAAGAAGACAGAAGCAGAGACTGTGATAATTCAACACCTCCCAAAAAAAATTATGGTGAGAGTTTATCTCTTTTATTATAACGCTTATCGGAGAAATTAGATGAAGTTTAGATTGAGGAAGTTAGTTCAGCTTTACTCGTAGTTAGCACGAAGAAGTTGAACATACCTGGACAGTCCTCTAACGGGATACAACTGCCACCATTCGAGGACAATACGTAACCTGGATTACATTCACAGCATCTTAGATTGCACGACTCATCATAGGTCAAACCGTCGGTGTAAGGTTGTGCACACGTGGCTGGACAGGAACTAGTACAATCAATCGGAGATGCATTTGGATCACCATTGCATCCTCCATATCCTAGGAACACGTTCAAGAAATGTGAACACTTTTTTATGTATGTTACCCACAAGCAGAGAATCGAGGTCCAGTGAAAAACACTTGAAAATGGGTAACTACGTCTACAAGGCTCACATTTGCCAACAGTGTTTCACACGTATTATGATATTTATCATCATTAATTTAAATATATTCTAGCAGCTAGTGATGAAGCAATAAAAAGGTAGGCAATCCTTGGAAGAAATTAGATACAAGAAGAAGACAGAAGCAGAGACTGTGATAATTCAACACATCACAAAAAAATGTACGGTGAGAGTTTATCTCTTTTATTATAACGCTTATCCTTGGAAGAAATTAGATACAAGAAGACAGAAGCAGAGACTGTGATAATTCAACACCTCTCAAAAAAAATTATGGTGAGAGTTTATCTCTTTTATTATAACGCTTATCGGAGAAATTAGATGAAGTTTAGATTGAGGAAGTCAGTTCAGCTTTACTCGTAGTTAGCACGAAGAAGTTGAACATACCTGGACAGTCCTCTAACGGGATACAACTGCCACCATTCGAGGACAATACGTAACCTGGATTACATTCACAGCATCTTAGATTGCACGACTCATCATAGGTCAAACCGTCGGAGTAAGGTTGTGCACACGTGGCTGGACAGGAACTAGTACAATCAATCGGAGATGCATTTGGATCACCATTGCATCCTCCATATCCTAGGAACACGTTCAAGAAATGTGAACACTTTTTTATTTATGTTACCCACAAGCAGAGAATCGAGGTCCAGTGAAAAACACTTGAAAATGGGTAACTACGTCTACAAGGCTCACATTTGCCAACAGTGTTTCACACGTATTATGATATTTGTCATCATTAATTTAAATATATTCTAGCGGCTAGTGATGAAGTAATAAAAAGGTAGGCAATCCTTGGAAGAAATTAGATACAAGAAGAAGACAGAAGCAGACACTGTGATAGTTCAACACATCACAAAAAAATGTACGGTGAGAGTTTCTCTTTTATTATAACGCTTATCGGAAAAAATTTGATGAAGCTTAGGTTGAGGAAGTCAGGTCAGCTTTACTCGTAGTTAGCAGGAAGGAGTTGAACATACCTGGACAGTCCTCTATCGGGATACAACTGCCACCATTCGAGGACAATACGTAACCTGGATTACATTCACAGCATCTTAGATTGCACGACTCATCATATGTCAAACCGTCGGTGTAAGGTTGTGCACACGTGGCTGGACAGGAACTAGTACAATCAATCGGAGATGCATTTGGATCACCATTGCATCCTCCATATCCTAGGAACATGTTCAAGAAATGTGAACACTTTTTCATTTATGTTACCCACAAGCAGACAATCGAGGTCCAGTGAAAAGCACTTGAAAATGGGTAACTACGTCTACAAGGCTTACATTTGCCAACAGTGTTTCACACGTATTATGATATTTGTCATCATTTACTTAAATATATTCTAGCGGCTAGTGATGAAGTAATAAAAAGGTAGGCAATCCTTGGAAGAAAGTAGATACAAGAAGAAGAAAGAAGCAGAGACTGTGATAATTTAACACATAACAAAAAATGTGTGATGTATGTGTCTTAATTATAATTAAATATGTGGGAAGTGCATCATCAATGTTTCTGATTGTAAAATACTCGGCAGTCTGCGAATATATGCTGTACTACCAAGACGTCGTTTCATTCCTCACTATACGTACCTACCTACTTGTGAACATATCAAAATGTATGTTGAGAGTTTATCTCTTTTATTATAACGCTTATCGGAGAAATAAGATGAAGCTTAGGTTGAGGAAGTCAGGTCAGCTTTACTCGTAGTTAGCAGGAAGAAGTTGAACATACCTGGACAGTCCTCTAACGGGATACAACTGCCACCAATCGAGTACAATACGTAACCTGGATTACATTCACAGCATCTTAGATTGCACGACTCATCATATGTCAAACCGTCGGAGTAAGGTTGTGCACACGTGGCTGGACAGGAACTAGTACAATCAATCGGAGATGCATTTGGATCACCATTGCATCCTCCATATCCTAGGAAGATGTTCAAGAAATGTGAACACTTTTTCATTTATGTTACCCACAAGCAGACAATCGAGGTCCAGTGAAAAGCACTTGAAAATGGGTAACTACGTCTACAAGACTTACATTTGCCAACAGTGTTTCACACGTATTATGATATTTATCATCATTAATTTTAATAAATTCTAGCGGCTAGTGATGAAGTAATAAAAAGGTAGGCAATCCTTGGAAGAAATTAGATACAAGAAGAAGACAGAAGGAGAGACTGTGATAATTCAACACATCACAAAAAATATATGGTGAGAGTTTATCTCTTTTATTATAACGCTTATCCTTAGAAGAAATTAGATACAAGAAGACAGAAGCAGAGACTGTGATAATTCAACACCTCTCAAAAAAAATTATGGTGAGAGTTTATCTCTTTTATTATAACGCTTATCGGAGAAATTAGATGAAGTTTAGATTGAGGAAGTCAGGTCAGCTTTACTCGTAGTTAGCACGAAGAAGTTGAACATACCTGGACAGTCCTCTAACGGGATACAACTGCCACCATTCGAGGACAATACGTAACCTGGATTACATTCACAGCATCTTAGATTACACGACTCATCATAGGTCAAACCGTCGGTGTAAGGTTGTGCACACGTGGCTGGACAGGAACTAGTACAATCAATCGGAGATGCATTTGGATCACCATTGCATCCTCCATATCCTAGGAACATGTTCAAGAAATGTGAACACTTTTTCATTTATGTTACCCACAAGCAGACAATCGAGGTCCAGTGAAAAGCACTTGAAAATGGGTAACTACGTCTACAAGGCTCACATTTTCCAACAGTGTTTCACACGTATTATGATATTTGTCATCATTTACTTAAATATATTCTAGCGGCTAGTGATGAAGTAATAAAAAGGTAGGCAATCCTTGGAAGAAAGTAGATACAAGAAGAAGAAAGAAGCAGAGACTGTGATAATTTAACACATAACAAAAAATGTGTGATGTATGTGTCTTAATTATAATTAAATATGTGGGTAGTGCATCATCAATGTTTCTGATTGTAAAATACTCGGCAGTCTGCGAATATATGCTGTGCTACCAAGACGTCGTTTCATTCCTCACTATACGTACCTACCTACTTGTGAACATATCAGTGGCGACGAGGATTGAACAATTCGCGTGTAACTACGAAGTCATAATGTCCATCGGAAAAATTGCCGCATTTGATGTGCAGAAAGACGATTGGCAACTGTATGTCGAACGCTTAGAACAATATTTTGTTGTGAACAAAATACCGGACGACCTACGTGTACCAACATTAATAACCGTTATGGGGGCAGAGAGTTACGAGTTGTTAGTTAACTTGTGTACACCGAAAAAGCCGAAAACGGAAAGTTTTGAGCAATTATCGGAGATTATGAGTCGACATTTACAACCTAAACCAAGTAAACTGTCTGAGAGGTATAAGTTTAGACACAGGAAACAGAAAGAGGGTGAATCAATAGCCGAGTACGTGGCGGTACTTAAGAAGATGACAAAGACTTGTGAGTTTGGCAGTTGGCTCGAAGAAAGTTTGCGCGATCAATTGGTGTGTGGAATAGCGAGCGAGAACATAAGACAGCGGTTATTCGCAGAATCTAAGTTGGATTTCGGCAAGGCGTACAAACTTGCCTGCAGCTGGGAAGCTGCAGAGAAAGACGCAGCGGCAGTCAAAGGACCGAAGCCAACGGTGGACACGGGTGCATCTATGGTGACGTGTCAAGCGATGACGGTGAGACGGAAAGCTGTGGGTGTGGCGGAGCGCGACGGGCAGCGCGGTGTTTCGCGGCAGAACGTACGTGAGCGGCGAGACGGGCGAGAGCTCGAGCGGCGCGCGTGTACCGAGGCAGCTAGGTCGGTGCCAATTGAGCGGGCTCGGCTTGCGGAGCGAGTTCGGCCTCAGCGGGCGTGTCGGGTGTATGGCGCTAATCACAACGAGGCAGCATGCAAGTTCTCGCGTTACGTGTGTAGGGTTTGCAATCGTCAGGGACACCTACGGCGTATGTGCCCCAATTTAGTGGAGCAATATCAAGTAGATGTGCAAGTCAGTAACAGTGATGCCGAAAGTGACGAGGTAATTTTTGTTGATGTTTGTAAACTGTCGATTTTAAATTGCAAACCAATTTATATAAACTTAAACGTGCATAATAAAAATATAGCTATGGAATGTGACACAGGTAGTGCAGTATCATGCATTAGTCAAGAATGTTACAACAGACTATTTCACGATCTTACCCTACAACCCTGTAAATTAACCTTAAGATATTACACGGGCGAAACTGTTAAACCATTGGGTATAATAAGGCCCTTAGTCAGATATAAAGATAGAAGTAAATATTTGGAATTACTTGTTATCGAAAAAGGAAAAACTGTACTTTTAGGGCGGCATTGGCTAGCGGCGTTAAAGATACAGCTTCCCGAGTTTAATTATAATGTACATAATTTGGTGCAAAATAGTGAATTTGAATTATCCTCTTTCAGTTCCAAATACTGTAATATGTTCGCGGAGGGTCTCGGGCGCTTCACGGGCGGCGCCGTGAGTATACATGTGCGGTCGGGAGCGCGGCCGGTGTTCATGCGCGCACGGCCGCTGGCCTACGCGCTGCGCGAGCCGGTGGAGCGTGCGCTGGACCAGCTGGTGCGCGACGGAGTTCTCACCCCGGTCGAGCGTTCCGACTGGGCTACACCGATAGTGCCAGTGGTAAAGAAGGATGGTAGCATTCGAATCTGTGCTGACTACAAACTCACATTAAATAAAGTTATAGAAATTGACCGTTATCCTTTGCCGAGGGTAGAAGACTTATTATTTCGTCTCAGAGGGGGTGAATATTACAGTAAAATCGATTTGTCTCAAGCGTACGCACAATTCGAATTGGATGAAACTAAGAAATACACAGTGATAAATACTCATAAGGGACTATATATGTACAACAGGTTAGTGTATGGATTGGCATCTAGTCCGGGTATTTTTCAAAGGCGAATTGAACAATTATTCGCGGGTATGCGAGGTGTAGGTGTATTTTTAGATGATATCGTTGTAACGGGGGGTACGAAATCGGACCATATAAATAATTTACATAAAGTTTTTCAACGGTTGCAGGACTATGGACTTAGAGTAAAAAAGGAAAAATGCGTTTTCTTTTCAAAGTCGGTCACGTACCTGGGTCATATTATAAGCAAAGATGGGGGGGTGCATACGTGTCCAGAGAAAGTAAATGCAGTGAGGGATACACCGGCGCCTACCAATACTACAGAGTTACGGGCGTTTATAGGTCTAGTCATGTATTATGCAAAGTTTATTAAGAATGTTAGTACTATTCTCGCTCCATTGTATAATCTTCTTAAGTCGGGCACTAAGTATGTTTTGAGCGAGGAGTGTCAGAATGCTTTCGTGATAGTCAAACGCCTTTTAATGGATAGCAAGGTTCTAATTTATTATAATCCAGATCTACCGCTGGTGTTGACGACGGATGCGAGTAATGTGGGTGTTGGCGCGGTAATATCGCATATTACGGCAGATGGCGAACGCCCGATCGCGTACGCCTCGCGGTCACTTACTCCGACTGAGCGCGCATATGCACAGATAGACAGGGAGGCTCTGGGAATTGTATTCGGTATTCGTAAATTCCACCAGTATCTGTATGGCCGTCACTTTATACTTCGTACAGATCACAAACCTCTGACACATATTTTTGGTAATAGAACGGGTATTCCTGTTATGGCTGCTTCGCGATTGCAACGCTGGGCGGTACTTCTAGCCGGCTACAGTTACAATATCGAGTACATCGCGTCGAATAAAAACAGCGCAGACGCTTTATCGCGCCTACCGTCTAAACGTTATAATAACTTAAATAGGTTGCAAATAGAAAATACTTACGTCAACTTTGTAGAAAATTTTTTACCGGTCACTAGTAATGATGTCAAAACAATGATACCCAAGGATAAAATATTGTCTAGGGTTATGTTATATATTCAGTCAGGATGGCCATCAGATTGCCCTAATAATGATGAGATTAAGCTATTTTTCTCTAGGCGTAATGAATTATATATAGAATGTGGGTGTGTAATGTGGGGCTACCGTATGGTAATCCCACAACTATTACAAAGACAAATATTGAAGCAATTACATAGCAGTCACATGGGTATTGTAAAGATGAAAAGTTTAGCTAGGAGTTACGTTTGGTGGCCTAACATAGATAAGGATATTGAGGAAATTGGTAAAAGTTGTGAAACATGTGCAGCGGAAGCGAGGGCGCCCCCGCGGGCTTCGATTCAACCGTGGCCGTACTATGCTCAGCCGTGGACTAGGCTCCATATTGATTTTTTGGGTCCGTATCGAGGAATGACCTTCTTAGTATTAACGGATTCGTCTTCAAAATGGTTAGAAATATTTGAAATGCCACGTACTACCGCATCTAATGTTATTAAGGTCTTGCGTTCGACTTTCGCTAGGTTCGGATTACCAGAACAGCTTGTATCAGATCAGGGACCACCGTTTACAAGTACCGAATTCAAAAACTTTCTTACTAATAATGGGATTAGGCAGTATTTTTCACCCGCTTATCATCCGTCTTCAAATGGTGCCGCAGAAAATGCTGTGAACATCTGCAAGCGTGCTATTAAAAAGGCAATTAGAGATCGTGTAGACGTGGATTCGGCTTTACAAACATTTCTGTTGGCTTATAGAAATACAGTGCACTGTACTACCGGTGAGACACCCTCAATGTTGCTACAAAAGCGAACGTTAAGATCCAGATTGGATCTATTACGGACGAATCGTTCAGTAGGTGTTAGGGTACAAAGTGCGCAGCAGAGACAAATCGATTCTGCAGGTGGAGTGCCGCGAATTTTTGATGAGGGTGAACCTGTTTGGATGAGAGATTACGGCTCTTCAAATAAATGGGTAAAAGGTACTATTTCAAATGTAGATAGTGCTCGTAGGTATTTGATAGCTAGGGATAACGGTCAATTTGTCAAAAGGCACGTAGACCAAATACGGCGGCGATCCCGTGTGTCAATCGGTGGCCCTAACACGGATGAAGAGGAGACGTTAAAGGATGAGAGCTCCGTCCCGCACGCGGGGGAAGATTCAATAGCGTCGGGGAAGAATGAGGATGAATGTAAGGATGCAATTAATTGTGAGAGGAATATGTCAGAACAGTTGATAAATAGTGAAGTTGAGCTGGAGCCTGTACAGCCTCTTGATAAGTCACCTGGTTTGTCAACTGAGCAACAAAAGGAGTACCCGAAGCGAACCCGAAAGCCGGTTATAAGATTCCAATGTACTTGAAATATTTTTTAGTATACTTAGATATAGATATATACCTATATAGTGCATTTTAAGAAGAGAGGTGTGATGTATGTGTCTTAATTATAATTAAATATGTGGGTAGTGCATCATCAATGTTTCTGATTGTAAAATACTCGGCAGTCTGCGAATATATGCTGTGCTACCAAGACGTCGTTTCATTCCTCACTATACGTACCTACCTACTTGTGAACATATCAAAATGTATGGTGAGAGTTTATCTCTTTTATTATAACGCTTATCGGAGAAATAAGATGAAGCTTAGAATGAAGCTTAGGTTGAGGAAGTCAGGTCAGCTCTACTCGTAGTTAGCAGGAAGAAGTTGAACATACCTGGACAGTCTTCTAACGGGATACAACTGCCACCAATCGAGTACAATACGTAACCTGGATTACATTCACAGCATCTTAGATTGCACGACTCATCATATGTCAAACCGTCGGAGTAAGGTTGTGCACACGTGGCTGGACAGGAACTAGTACAATCAATCGGAGATGCATTTGGATCACCATTGCATCCTCCATATCCTAGGAAGATGTTCAAGAAATGTGAACACTTTTTCATTTATGTTACCCACAAGCAGACAATCGAGGTCCAGTGAAAAGCACTTGAAAATGGGTAACTACGTCTACAAGACTTACATTTGCCAACAGTGTTCGACACGTATTATGATATTTATCATCATTAATTTTAATATATTCTAGCGGCTAGTGATGAAGCAATAAAAAGTTAGGCAATCCTTGGAAGAAATTAGATACTAGAAAAAGACAGAAGCAGAGACTGTGATAATTCAACACATCACAAAAAATATATGGTGAGAGTTTATCTCTTTTATTATAACGCTTATCCTTGGAAGTAATTAGATACAAGAAGACAGAAGCAGAGACTGTGATAATTCAACACCTCTCAAAAAAAATTATGGTGAGAGTTTATCTCTTTTATTATAACGCTTATCGGAGAAATTAGATGAAGTTTAGATTGAGGAAGTCAGGTCAGCTTTACTCGTAGTTAGCACGAAGAAGTTGAACATACCTGGACAGTCCTCTAACGGGATACAACTGCCACCATTCGAGGACAATACGTAACCTGGATTACATTCACAGCATCTTAGATTGCACGACTCATCATAGGTCAAACCGTCGGTGTAAGGTTGTGCACACGTGGCTGGACAGGAACTAGTACAATCAATCGGAGATGCATTTGGATCACCATTGCATCCTCCATATCCTAGGAACATGTTCAAGAAATGTGAACACTTTTTCATTTATGTTACCCACAAGCAGACAATCGAGGTCCAGTGAAAAGCACTTGAAAATGGGTAACTACGTCTACAAGGCTCACATTTTCCAACAGTGTTTCACACATAATATGATATTTATCATCAACAATTTTAATATATTCTAGCGGCTAGTGATGAAGCAATAAAAAGGTAGGCAATCCTTGGAAGAAATTAGATGCAAGAAGAAGATAGATGCAGAGACTGTGATAATTCAACACATCACAAAAAATATATGGTGAGAGTTTATCTCTTTTATTATAACGCTTATCCTTGGAAGAAATTAGATACAAGAAGACAGAAGCAGAGACTGTGATAATTCAACACCTCTCAAAAAAAATTATGGTGAGAGTTTATCTCTTTTATTATAACGCTTATCGGAGAAATTAGATGAAGTTTAGATTGAGGAAGTCAGGTCAGCTTTACTCGTAGTTAGCACGAAGAAGTTGAACATACCTGGACAGTCCTCTAACGGGATACAACTGCCACCATTCGAGGACAATACGTAACCTGGATTACATTCACAGCATCTTAGATTACACGACTCATCATAGGTCAAACCGTCGGTGTAAGGTTGTGCACACGTGGCTGGACAGGAACTAGTACAATCAATCGGAGATGCATTTGGATCACCATTGCATCCTCCATATCCTAGGAACATGTTCAAGAAATGTAAACACTTTTTCATGTATGTTACCCACAAGCAGACAATAATTGAGGTCCAGTGAAAAACACTTGAAAATGGGTAACTACGTCTACAAGGCTTACATTTGCCAACAGTGTTTCACACGTATTATGATATTTATCATAATTAATTTAAATATATTCTAGCGGCTAGTGATGAAGTAATAAAAAGGTAGGCAATCCTTGGAAGAAATTAGATACAAGAAGAAGACAGAAGCAGAGACTGTGATAATTCAATACATCACAAAAAAATGTACGGTGAGAGTTTCTCTTTTATTATAACGCTTATCGGAAAAATTTGATGAAGCTTAGGTTGAGGAAGTCAGGTCAGCTTTACTCGTAGTTAGCAGGAAGGAGTTGAACATACCTGGACAGTCTTCTAACGGGATACAACTGCCACCATTCGAGGACAATACGTAACCTGGATTACATTCACAGCATCTTAGATTACACGACTCATCATAGGTCAAACCGTCGGTGTAAGGTTGTGCACACGTGGCTGGACAGGAACTAGTACAATCAATCGGAGATGCATTTGGATCACCATTGCATCCTCCATATCCTAGGAAGATGTTCAAGAAATGTGAACACTTTTTCATTTATGTTACCCACAAGCAGACAATCGAGGTCCAGTGAAAAGCACTTGAAAATGGGTAACTACGTCTACAAGACTTACATTTGCCAACAGTGTTTCACACGTATTATGATATTTATCATCATTAATTTAAATATATTCTAGCAGCTAGTGATGAAGCAATAAAAAGGTAGGCAATCCTTGGAAGAAATTAGATACAAGAAGAAGACAGAAGCAGAGACTGTGATAATTCAACACATCACAAAAAAATGTACGGTGAGTGTTTCTCTTTTATTATAACGCTTATCGGAAAAATTTGATGAAGCTTAGGTTGAGGAAGTCAGGTCAGCTTTACTCGTAGTTAGCAGGAAGAAGTTGAACATACCTGGACAGTCCTCTAACGGGATACAACTGCCACCATTCGAGGACAATACGTAACCTGGATTACATTCACAGCATCTTAGATTGCACGACTCATCATAGGTCAAACCGTCGGTGTAAGGTTGTGCACACGTGGCTGGACAGGAACTAGTACAATCAATCGGAGATGCATTTGGATCACCATTGCATCCTCCATATCCTAGGAACATGTTCAAGAAATGTGAACACTTTTTCATTTATGTTACCCACAAGCAGACAATCGAGGTCTAGTGAAAAGCACTTGAAAATGGGTAACTACGTCTACAAGGCTCACATTTTCCAACAGTGTTTCACACGTAATATGATATTTATCATCAACAATTTTAATATATTCTAGCGGCTAGTGATGAAGCAATAAAAAGGTAGGCAATCCTTGGAAGAAATTAGATGCAAGAAGAAGATAGATGCAGAGACTGTGATAATTCAACACATCACAAAAAATATATGGTGAGAGTTTATCTCTTTTATTATAACGCTTATCCTTGGAAGAAATTAGATACAAGAAGACAGAAGCAGAGACTGTGATAGTTCAACACATCACAAAAAAATGTACGGTGAGAGTTTCTCTTTTATTATAACACTTATCGGAAAAAATTTGATGAAGCTTAGGTTGAGGAAGTCAGGTCAGCTTTACTCGTAGTTAGCAGGAAGGAGTTGAACATACCTGGACAGTCTTCTAACGGGATACAACTGCCACCATTCGAGGACAATACGTAACCTGGATTACATTCACAGCATCTTAGATTACACGACTCATCATAGGTCAAACCGTCGGTGTAAGGTTGTGCACACGTGGCTGGACAGGAACTAGTACAATCAATCGGAGATGCATTTGGATCACCATTGCATCCTCCATATCCTAGGAAGATGTTCAAGAAATGTGAACACTTTTTCATTTATGTTACCCACAAGCAGACAATCGAGGTCCAGTGAAAAGCACTTGAAAATGGGTAACTACGTCTACAAGACTTACATTTGCCAACAGTGTTTCACACGTATTATGATATTTATCATCATTAATTTAAATATATTCTAGCAGCTAGTGATGAAGCAATAAAAAGGTAGGCAATCCTTGGAAGAAATTAGATACAAGAAGAAGACAGAAGCAGAGACTGTGATAATTCAACACATCACAAAAAAATGTACGGTGAGTGTTTCTCTTTTATTATAACGCTTATCGGAGAAATAAGATGAAGTTTAGGTTGAGGAAGTCAGGTCAGCTTTACTCGTAGTTAGCAGGAAGAAGTTGAACATACCTGGACAGTCCTCTAACGGGATACAACTGCCACCATTCGAGGACAATACGTAACCTGGATTACATTCACAGCATCTTAGATTGCACGACTCATCATAGGTCAAACCGTCGGTGTAAGGTTGTGCACACGTGGCTGGACAGGAACTAGTACAATCAATCGGAGATGCATTTGGATCACCATTGCATCCTCCATATCCTAGGAACATGTTCAAGAAATGTGAACACTTTTTCATTTATGTTACCCACAAGCAGACAATCGAGGTCCAGTGAAAAGCACTTGAAAATGGGTAACTACGTCTACAAGGCTCACATTTTCCAACAGTGTTTCACACATAATATGATATTTATCATCAACAATTTTAATATATTCTAGCGGCTAGTGATGAAGCAATAAAAAGGTAGGCAATCCTTGGAAGAAATTAGATGCAAGAAGAAGATAGATGCAGAGACTGTGATAATTCAACACATCACAAAAAATATATGGTGAGAGTTTATCTCTTTTATTATAACGCTTATCCTTGGAAGAAATTAGATACAAGAAGACAGAAGCAGAGACTGTGATAATTCAACACTTCTCAAAAAAAATTATGGTGAGAGTTTATCTCTTTTATTATAACGCTTATCGGAGAAATTAGATGAAGTTTAGATTGAGGAAGTCAGGTCAGCTTTACTCGTAGTTAGCACGAAGAAGTTGAACATACCTGGACAGTCCTCTAACGGGATACAACTGCCACCATTCGAGGACAATACGTAACCTGGATTACATTCACAGCATCTTAGATTACACGACTCATCATAGGTCAAACCGTCGGTGTAAGGTTGTGCACACGTGGCTGGACAGGAACTAGTACAATCAATCGGAGATGCATTTGGATCACCATTGCATCCTCCATATCCTAGGAACATGTTCAAGAAATGTAAACACTTTTTCATGTATGTTACCCACAAGCAGACAATAATTGAGGTCCAGTGAAAAACACTTGAAAATGGGTAACTACGTCTACAAGGCTTACATTTGCCAACAGTGTTTCACACGTATTATGATATTTATCATAATTAATTTAAATATATTCTAGCGGCTAGTGATGAAGTAATAAAAAGGTAGGCAATCCTTGGAAGAAATTAGATACAAGAAGAAGACAGAAGCAGAGACTGTGATAATTCAACACATCACAAAAAAATGTACGGTGAGTGTTTCTCTTTTATTATAACGCTTATCGGAGAAATAAGATGAAGTTTAGGTTGAGGAAGTCAGGTCAGCTTTACTCGTAGTTAGCAGGAAGAAGTTGAACATACCTGGACAGTCCTCTAACGGGATACAACTGCCACCATTCGAGGACAATACGTAACCTGAATTACATTCACAGCATCTTAGATTACACGACTCATCATAGGTCAAACCGTCGGTGTAAGGTTGTGCACACGTGGCTGGACAGGAACTAGTACAATCAATCGGAGATGCATTTGGATCACCATTGCATCCTCCATATCCTAGGAACATGTTCAAGAAATGTAAACACTTTTTCATGTATGTTACCCACAAGCAGACAATAATTGAGGTCCAGTGAAAAACACTTGAAAATGGGTAACTACGTCTACAAGGCTTACATTTGCCAACAGTGTTTCACACGTATTATGATATTTATCATAATTAATTTAAATATATTCTAGCGGCTAGTGATGAAGTAATAAAAAGGTAGGCAATCCTTGGAAGAAATTAGATACAAGAAGAAGACAGAAGCAGAGACTGTGATAATTCAACACATCACAAAAAAATGTACGGTGAGTGTTTCTCTTTTATTATAACGCTTATCGGAGAAATAAGATGAAGTTTAGGTTGAGGAAGTCAGGTCAGCTTTACTCGTAGTTAGCAGGAAGAAGTTGAACATACCTGGACAGTCCTCTAACGGGATACAACTGCCACCATTCGAGGACAATACGTAACCTGAATTACATTCACAGCATCTTAGATTACACGACTCATCATAGGTCAAACCGTCGGTGTAAGGTTGTGCACACGTGGCTGGACAGGAACTAGTACAATCAATCGGAGATGCATTTGGATCACCATTGCATCCTCCATATCCTAGGAACATGTTCAAGAAATGTAAACACTTTTTCATGTAT
Source organism: Catocala sponsa (assembly GCA_963564715.1). Lineage (NCBI taxonomy): Eukaryota > Metazoa > Arthropoda > Insecta > Lepidoptera > Erebidae > Catocala > Catocala sponsa. The sequence continues at coordinate 9,616,209 of OY751337.1, forward strand.
GTTACCCACAAGCAGACAATAATTGAGGTCCAGTGAAAAACACTTGAAAATGGGTAACTACGTCTACAAGGCTTACATTTGCCAACAGTGTTTCACACGTATTATGATATTTATCATAATTAATTTAAATATATTCTAGCGGCTAGTGATGAAGTAATAAAAAGGTAGGCAATCCTTGGAAGAAATTAGATACAAGAAGAAGACAGAAGCAGAGACTGTGATAATTCAATACATCACAAAAATATTTACGGTGAGAGTTTCTCTTTTATTATAACGCTTATCGGAAAAATTTGATGAAGCTTAGGTTGAGGAAGTCAGGTCAGCTTTACTCGTAGTTAGCACGAAGAAGTTGAACATACCTGGACAGTCCTCTAACGGGATACAACTGCCACCATTCGAGGACAATACGTAACCTGGATTACATTCACAGCATCTTAGATTGCACAACTCATCATAGGTCAAACCGTCGGTGTAAGGTTGTGCACACGTGGCTGGACAGGAACTAGTACAATCAATCGGAGATGCATTTGGATCACCATTGCATCCTCCATATCCTAGGAACATGTTCAAGAAATGTGAACACTTTTTCATTTATGTTACCCACAAGCAGACAATCGAGGTCCAGTGAAAAGCACTTGAAAATGGGTAACTACGTCTACAAGGCTCACATTTTCCAACAGTGTTTCACACGTAATATGATATTTATCATCAACAATTTTAATATATTCTAGCGGCTAGTGATGAAGCAATAAAAAGGTAGGCAATCCTTGGAAGAAATTAGATGCAAGAAGAAGATAGATGCAGAGACTGTGATAATTCAACACATCACAAAAAATATATGGTGAGAGTTTATCTCTTTTATTATAACGCTTATCCTTGGAAGAAATTAGATACAAGAAGACAGAAGCAGAGACTGTGATAATTCAACACCTCTCAAAAAAAATTATGGTGAGAGTTTATCTCTTTTATTATAACGCTTATCGGAGAAATTAGATGAAGTTTAGATTGAGGAAGTCAGGTCAGCTTTACTCGTAGTTAGCACGAAGAAGTTGAACATACCTGGACAGTCCTCTAACGGGATACAACTGCCACCATTCGAGGACAATACGTAACCTGGATTACATTCACAGCATCTTAGATTGCACGACTCATCATAGGTCAAACCGTCGGAGTAAGGTTGTGCACACGTGGCTGGACAGGAACTAGTACAATCAATCGGAGATGCATTTGGATCACCATTGCATCCTCCATATCCTAGGAACATGTTCAAGAAATGTGAACACTTTTTCATTTATGTTACCCACAAGCAGACAATCGAGGTCCAGTGAAAAGCACTTGAAAATGGGTAACTACGTCTACAAGGCTCACATTTTCCAACAGTGTTTCACACGTAATATGATATTTATCATCAACAATTTTAATATATTCTAGCGGCTAGTGATGAAGCAATAAAAAGGTAGGCAATCCTTGGAAGAAATTAGATGCAAGAAGAAGATAGATGCAGAGACTGTGATAATTCAACACATCACAAAAAATATATGGTGAGAGTTTATCTCTTTTATTATAACGCTTATCCTTGGAAGAAATTAGATACAAGAAGACAGAAGCAGAGACTGTGATAATTCAACACCTCTCAAAAAAAATTATGGTGAGAGTTTATCTCTTTTATTATAACGCTTATCGGAGAAATTAGATGAAGTTTAGATTGAGGAAGTCAGGTCAGCTTTACTCGTAGTTAGCACGAAGAAGTTGAACATACCTGGACAGTCCTCTAACGGGATACAACTGCCACCATTCGAGGACAATACGTAACCTGGATTACATTCACAGCATCTTAGATTGCACGACTCATCATAGGTCAAACCGTCGGAGTAAGGTTGTGCACACGTGGCTGGACAGGAACTAGTACAATCAATCGGAGATGCATTTTGATCACCATTGCATCCTCCATATCCTAGGAACACGTTCAAGAAATGTGAACACTTTTTTATTTATGTTACCCACAAGCAGAGAATCGAGGTCCAGTGAAAAACACTTGAAAATGGGTAACTACGTCTACAAGACTTACATTGGCCAACAATGTTTCACACGTATTATGATATTTATCATCATTAATTTAAATATATTCTAGCGGCTAGTGATGAAGTAATAAAAAGGTAGGCAATCCTTGGAAGAAATTAGATACAAGAAGAAGACAGAAGCAGAGACTGTGATAATTCAACACATAACAAAAATTTCATTGCAATCAATCGGAGATGCATTTGGATCATTATTGCAACCTACATATCCTAAGAAAATTTTGAAGTATTTTGCACACATTTTTCATTTATGTTACTCTACCACTCTTAAGTGTATGCGCAATCATGCCATCCTACTGTCTATTTTATATTAATATTGCTTCTCCATAATATTATTAGGTTATTATTGTTATTATCTTTAGTTTTTTTATTGTCATTAGTCATAGACTACACCATAGTCCAATGGTTTCTATAACTTGTTGATATGAGTTGTAAAATACTAAAGTTATATTTGGCGATTTAAAAAAGTGGCTGTGAGTTCCTCGGAGGTTTTTTTTTATAAGCTTAATCCCTTGCCTAAACCTAGTATCTTATCTTATCTTATGTGGGGGCCAGTCAGTGCAGACCGGCGACACTTCGTCCCAGTGGGATCTTTTGTGTCGACACTATCCCTATAACGACTGCCATAGATGTTCATGGCAGCCGGGACCAACGGCTTAACGTGCTCTCCGAGGCACAGAGCAGGCGATGATTGTCAATCAATACGCACATAATTTCGAAAAGTCATATAACTTCCGAAAGTTAGAGGTGCGCGACGGGGTTCGAATCTGAGACCCTCTGCTTTGCAGTCTGTTGGTCACCCCACTGAGCTATCGCTGCTCTTTAAACCTAGTAACTAACCTAAATTTAGCTTCAGTAACTTAGTAAGCTCACTAACCTTTATATTTTGACGTTCATAAGTGTATAAGTACTTTGTGACGTAAATGAATAAATTACTTTTGACTTCGACTTTTTCTACAAACAGGCAAATGCGGTCTATTGAAGAACCTTTAAAAGCGAAAATACGTCTGCAAGGCTTAAATTTGCCTACGGTGTTCGTCCCGTGCTATACTTATGATGCTTATAATAATTAATTTTTTAAAAATCATCACGTACTAAATCGGCCTTATAAATTTGGGCACAGGTTGCTCGATCTTACACGGGGACATGAACTTGGACATTCACAAGAAGATGCATTTGTATCACCATTGCATCCTTCATATACTAAGAAAAATGTTGGCGGAATTCGACCAAATTTTACTTTAAGTTATTTATACACAAGTAGACATTCCATTTCAATAAAAACCGGCCAAGTGCGACTCGGACTCGAGCACGAAGGGTTCCGTACCATTATCTATAAAAACGGCAAAAAAATCATGTCTGTTATATGGGAGCCCCCCTTAAATATTTGTTTTATTTTAATTTAATTATTTATTTTTAAAGTGAATATATAACTAAATATTCTGTGAATATTTCAAGCGTCTACCCGCTGCCGTTATCAATATCGAGCAAAAACGAGCAAAAAGTCACGTTTGTTGTATGGGAGCCCCCTTAAATATTTATTTTATTCTGATTTTTAGTATTTGTTGTTATAGCGGCAACAGAAATACGTCATATATAAAAATTTTAACTGTCTAACTATCACACTGGTGACAGACGGACAGACAGACGGATAGCACAATCTTAGTAATAAGGGTCCCGTTTTACCCTTTGGGTAAGGAAACCTAAAAATGAATGATGTAAAGCAAGTCATTATCAGGGGATGAATATTGAAGACTGCAGTAGATTCCATTTTTATCTTAGAAATTAGGTGGACTATTTATTGAGGAGGAAAATTCACATACTAAATCGTCCGTGTAAGGTTAAGCACGTTACGTTTAACTAGTACAATCACTCGGAGATGCATTTGGATCACTATTTCATTCTCTATATCCTATGAAAATTATAGAGGATTTTAAATAGATTTTCAATTCATGTTACTACTTAACCGTGATTGATTAATCAATACTATCACGGTCCAGTAAAGAACACTTGAAGAAGCATAAATACGTCTGCCCAAGGCCTAACCTTACCAACAGCGTTCGTAACGTATTATAAAACTAATCATAATTAATTAAATATATATTGTAAAGCGGGCAACTTAAATTAATAATAAAGTAAAGCGAACCTTGGAAGAAGTCAAACATGAGAAGAAGACCAAAGCAGAGAGTCTGATAATTCCTGACGTCAGGATAAATTTGAAGAGGCCTGTTATCTTTATTATGACGCTAAGTACAGTAGGTTATATTTTTATCAGAGAAATTAAATGTAGTTAGCGTTGAGGAAGAAAAGTCGGCTTTTAGTCAACGCAGGCACCGCGAAGGTGTTGAACAAACCTGAATAGCTCTAATATAGAAGAAAGAAACAAACGCAGATAATCAGACAAAAGAAGAAGACAGAAGCAGTGAGTCTGATAATTCATCACATTACAGATTTTTTATGGTGATTATTTATTTTTCTATAATTATGATCAAGACTGCAATATTTTTATGAAAAATTAAGTGGTGATGTTATCTTGAGGAAGAAAAGTCAGCTTTTAGTCACCACGAATATTTTGAACAAACCTGGACAGTCCTCTAATAGGACACATCTGCCACCAATCGAGGACAAAACATAACCTGGATTACATTCACAGCCACTTGCATCGCACAATTCATCACATTCTAAATCGGCAGTGTACGGTTGAGCACAGGTTGCTGGACATGAAATAGTACAATCGCTCGGAGATGCGTTTGGATCACCATTGCATTCTCCATATCCTATGAAAATGTTATAGGAATTTAAACACATATTTAATTTATGTTACTTCACCACAAGCAGATGGTTGCGGTCATGTGGGGAAAACTTGAAAAAGCGTTAATAGGTCTGAAAGTACATACTTTGTCTGCACTGTTCGTCAGGTATTATAAAACTTACCAGTATAAATTGAGAAGATGTTGTATAGCGGGCAATGATTTAAATATAAAAAAGAAAGGAACCTTGGAAGTAATCATACACAATAAGAAGACAAAGAATAATTCAATTAAGGTCGATGATTTTTTAGCTGGTTATATTTCGCACTCTTAATAAAACAGAGACCTATCTGAGATTTTCGGATCAAACAAATTTAAACTCTGTTGCAATTACTTAACACAAATATAATATTAGAATTATAGTGACGCAATTAGAGTTCAAATTGCCTTACTTCCATATTTTGAGTTAAGTTACTGTTTTATTAAGAGTGCGATTTATTGAAAGTTACGAGTTAATTTTATGGGCGAAACGACGGCTATTAGTCGTAGTAGATGTTGAACAAACCTAGACATTGCTCTATTGGGATACACCTTCCACCAATTTCAGACAAAATAAATCCTGGATTACATTCACAACCGGTTGGATCGCAAGGTTGATTATAATTTATCAGATCGCTGGGATCTGGTTGAGCACAAGTAGCTGGACAAGTAAGGCAATCGGTTGGCGATGCGTTTGGATCACCCTTACACCCTCCGTATCCTAAGAAAAATTATTCATATAATAGAGGGTTTTCCTAATTGGAACCAGTTTGGTTTCATTGTAGATGACTCGAGTATGCTAAGAGTAGCATACCCGAGTCATTTGCAATAACTTTTGCGAGCCATCAACGCCACACACCTGTGGTATCTCCGATAATTATCTCCTTCTACTATTACGGGGGCAACCATATTATATGCAGGAATTAGTCATCAGTAATAGGTAGGTCTCGAGTCCCGGGTCGGGCAAATGTTATAGGGTTGTTCCATCAAGAAATCCAAAATAGCACGGAGTATGGAACTGTGACCGGTAGTCCAGCTCGGCAATATGCTCGTGTAATAGGTAAGTGAGAGCGAAAACCGAGGTGGCAAAATATGGGTATATCGAGGACATAGGATTACTAAGTATGTATGTACCGAGACCATAGGCTTAGTCATATAGCGTTGTTGGCAAGCTTTGGGTATACAGGCCTAAGAATTAAAATATGTCGACATACATAGTTATTAAATTAAGAGTTTAAAAAAATGGGTGCCTCATGAAATCATACATATCCACATCCACTGATACACATTAATAACATTCAAAGTAATAGACTAAAGTCTATTACTTCCTACAACAAACTAAATCCTACAACCATTGTTGAAAGCGGAGCAGTAAAATCTTTGCTGCTCTCGTTAACATCAAAAAAACTTACGATACTATCATTTCTAAAAAAATTCTTAGTCGTTACTATTTGCGGAATACGTTTTTTTATTATTTAATAATCTTTATTTATCTTTCTAATTTTAATTCAGAGGCTAAGACTAAAAATAGTTGTATAATTTAAATAGTTTAAATTGAAATAAACAGTAATTGGTAAAAGTGTTGAACAATAGTAGTTTATAGTTCAAAATTATGTAATAACTAGCTGTCCCTACAGACGTTGTACTGTACACATGAAAAAAAAATTAAAAAGAAACTAAATCTAAAACATTCTCGAATCCACTTGAACACATACAAAAAACTTCATTAAAATCGGTCCAGCCGTTTAGGAGGAGTTTAATTACAAACACACGCACAGAAGCTTTATATGTATAAAGATAGTACATACATACATACGTAGATTCAAGGAGCTCTTAACCTGGCCTTTGTCCAGAAAAAGATAGTGTTTTATAAAATTTAAACAACGCAATAAACGCAAAAATTTGTTTAATTTCAATGTATAACATTCATGTAAACATAAGACAATATTAAAATATACAGAGCAGGATTTCAAGAATCAAAGCTCGATATGCGATCCTTGGGTCGGGAAAAGTGTTATTCGGTTTTTCTATCAACTATTCCATAAAACGAATGGCGTAGTGGTTTAAGTGATTAACTCGCCATTGCCACTGCACCGAGTATTGTGGTTTTGACACACGATACTAAATTTTGTGTGATCCACAACTAATTGTTCCGAGTCTGGGTGTTTTTTGTGTCTGTTATTTGAATGTTTGTAAAATATACACGACACAAATTTATTTCAAGTACGGGAGTTGTCTTTAAAATAATAAAATTCCATAGACTCGCTCCCTGTAACTATAATACATACATACATACATAGATTCACGCCTGTTTCCCAGAGGGGTAGGCAGAGACTATGGATTTCCATTTGCTACGATCCTGACACACTTCTCTGGCTTCATTCACTTTCATCACATTCCTCATACACGCCCGTCGGTTCAAGGAGCTCTTAACCTGGCTACTAATAAATAATAATAATGTAATGTAACTATAATAATAAGTGTAATACACCTCTACCTTCTCCTTCAAGGATACAGGAGTGATACTACGTATGTTGGATACAATCAAATCCATACATTTCTTCCAACTTCCCAAACAAAACTTTATAATACTTGAGTCAATTCTTTCCAAAACTCATACGTTAACCAAGTTGTTCAACTTTTCTTCATAAATCCATCTAATTAATATAAGATAACATCAATAAACATGTAACAACAGAAGACAAATACCTGGACATTGCTCTGGTCGAATACATTTTCCTCCAATCTTGCTCAGTATATATCCAGGAGCACATTCACAACCGTAGCTCAGGCACATTTTGGCACAGGGCCTAGGATTTGGTTGATCGCAGGTAGGTGGACACGGATTTGGACATTTTTTGTAAACAGCATGCCGGTCATTCTTGCATCTACTACCAGCTGAAAATATAGTGTTATAAGTTTTGTGTGATGGCGGTGAAGACAGAGTCTTCATACTAAGTAATATCAATGTGAATGTGTCTGTTTATTTGTTTGTATGTTATGCTGGCACACCTTTACTACTCGATCGATCAAGATGGTACCATTCGTCCATAAAAGAAAACTGTCCCCTAGGGATAAAAACTTATTGACAAAATCTACTAACGCTTTTCTTGCAAATAGATATTTTTGTTAACCCGTCCAGCTAAGGTTTTCGTCAGTAGTGCTATAGGTAGAAATGTATTTCAGAACCTTTCGATCGCAAGTTCAAAGCCTTATCTATTGGGCTACCGCTGCCTTTTACTTCACTTAAATTAGACACTGTCTTTCCGTCGTTTTTATATAAGATAGTTCAATGTTGACTGGCTGTTTCAGCCTTTTAACAGATGTAGGTATAGTATGAATACTGTTTTGTAGCACAACCTATAATATTTAAGATATTTACTGAACATTATGATTGTTGCCGGAAACAGGCGATATCGACTGCTATGTATATCATATAAGATTAAGAAAGTGTGATGAAAAAACGAAGGATGAATTCTCTCTAGTTTGTTAAGAATTTCCTGATGGTAAACAATGGTTTACGATGTATTTTATCCCTACCATTATTTTCAATCACATTTTATAATATCTCTTTGCAGAATGAACAATAAATATGACAAGACCTATCTTATCTTATCTTATGTGGGGGCCAGTCAGTGCAGACCGGCGACACTTCGACCCATTGGGATCTTTTGTGTCGACACTCTCCCAATAACGACTGCCATAGATGTTCATTGCAGTCGGGACCAACAACTTAACGTGCTTTCCGAGGCACGGAGCAGGCGATAATTGTCAATCAATACGCACATAATTTTGAAAAGTCATATAACTTCCGAAAGTCAGAGGTGCGCGACGTGGGTTCGAACCCGAGACCCTCTGCATTGCAGTCTGTTGGTCTCCCCACTGAGCTATCGCTGCTCTTTGACAAGACCTAAAAGATATATGATTAAGAAGGAAGAGATTACCAGAACCAATGTATACTGATGATAACGAAGAAGATGATGAAACGCTAGAAGAAGCAGAACTAGAATGGCTTGATGAAGTTGCGTCTGAGTAAGAATTACTTGATGATGCAAAGGCATGACTTGCTGCATAAGCTTTGCTTGAATACAGAGGCTTATGGCCTCTAGATCGCACTGTAACAAAGACATAAACATAAAAACTAATAATCTATAGTCGTTTAATACATTCATGCGTCATGGAAAATTAAACATATAGAAAAACATATGCTTGGAAATTATTATTTAATTAGTCACGATAAAGATAAAAACATAAAACATGACTGGAATTACATTAAATATAATAGCCGTATATGAACACAGCTGGAATAGCGTGCTCAATAAATAAAATATGTCATTGTAGGCTTCTGTAGGCTTCAAAAGATAATAAATTACCGTAAACTAAATAAAAAGTGAACAGATCGTTTTCTTTAAGGTAATATTACTGTAAGGCAGAAAATAAAAATCATGAATTCTAAAGTATCGTATCTTTAGAATGCTGGTATGCTTATCAGGGGGATTATTGGGGACAATCAATTTTATGCTGTATAATTAAAATTATACAGCATAAAATTGATTGTCCCCAATTGCTGAAATATTTAAAACTACGTGTCCCCGCCAGAAATCCTCGAGCTCCCATCACGCCTTTACATCCTCCACTCCGTAGAACCGTCTTCGGCGCAAATTCTCCGATCCCCCGACTATGCAAATTGTTAAATAGCCTAAGTGATCTAATTGACGTGCATGCTGACTTACTTAATAGGATCAAAAAAATTATTTCAAACTATCATAACGCCTAATGCTCTCTCTGTATTGGGGTTGGTTGGTTGATTTGTTTGTTTGTTTGTGTATTTATTTATTTTTAATTCTGTCTACATATTTTTTCTTGTATTGATTGATTTGTCTTTGAACTGGTAATTGTAAACTTAAGATATAAAAATTATGCATGCTGTGTTTACCTGTAAGAGATTGTTACGCTAGTAATGAGTTTTATGAATGTATCACATCTTGTAACAGTGTAATCAATTGTTGGTGAACCTTATAAATAAAAATAATAAAAAAAAAAAAAAACAGTTGTAAGCTGTCCAAAGAGTAATGATAATAGTGCTTCAACTCGATGCAAGAAACTCGCGCGGAGTACATACATATATTTGCATGCATCATTGTTAAGCGAGAATTAAGCCTATAATCTGTACATTGAATATATTTACAAAGTAACTATTGGGGAGTGCTTGGTAATCGGTACTGATGCTACAAACGCTATCAGTAAATTTTTTGTCTGTCTGTCTGTATGTGCATGCATGGATCAAAAACTACTGAAGGGATTTCAATCAAACTTGGTACAGTTATAGTTATTAATCCTGGGCAGGTTATAGGATACTTTTTATGGCAAAAAAAAATTGGGAATCGAGGTATTCGTTCATAATGTACTAAAATATTTAAAAGTCGTATTATATATAGCTGTATCTTTACAACATTCTCACGATCAAAAAGTAGACTTTAATATCTAACTAATAAAAAAGAATCATAGAAATCGCTTTATAAACACACAAGATTTTCATAAAATAAAATTTCAAGTAATTACGGTGTGGTAGGTGATTTGCGAATTGCGAATGTATCAACGTGCAATATGTATGCTATACGGTTGATTTTTGTATAACGCACACGACATTTAGCGATCGTATACAAACCGTGCTTATCAGCGCGAGTTTTATATTTTAGATATAGGTAGTTTTTAAATATTAGTACTTTAGTAGGTAATTTTTAAGTATTAGATATATATAGGTGTAGTTAGACTTATTTTCCTTGGTTGAAGTATTATTGGGCATAGTTAAATATTCGATTTTCTTTAGTTGTAGTTTTATAAGATATAATTATTTTAATAGCTAGGTCGTTATTTTATGTGAAGCAGACGGAGTTGCTCGGATCAGCTAGTAACAAACAAACTCACATTTGTATTGATTATAATATTAGTTAGGATTCGAATATATAAATGTTTAATAAAAAGTCAAGAAATACCTTCACATTTCTCAGTAGGCTGACTACCCAAAACGCCTCCAGAAAACGTCAATATAAGCAACAGTGCCACTAACATAACGTCTACCCTTCAGTGTGTACGTTATGAAACAGCTGGCTTATATATTATCGCCAAACGACATCCAATTGTTCAATATATATTGTACAGGAATACAATTAAAAGTATAAGATTACACTTCAACCAATTGAACAAATAAAAAACAGTGCAGTAAACAGCTCACGTTTATTAAATAAATAACATTTTTATTGTGTTTTTATCATTGGCCTCGTGAATTATTTTATAATTTATGAGCTCTCTTTAATAATTGTATTTTTTGCAAGGTGACTAATCGAACGGAATATTAAGACAAGCTAATTCTTATATCAGAATGTAATTAGCGATACTGGTTTATGTTTTCCTTGTGACGAATGAGAGAATTCGGTGCAACTAATTGGAATACCAAAGATACTGCGCAAAGTCGCTTATTTAAACGAGAATATGCTCGTCGTTTGTTAGTAGAATGACTCACGGCGCGCCGCGCCGTTTCTTAGGCTGCGTCTAAAAAACGGCGAGGCCTCGTGATTTAGGGCATTATAGGTCCCTATGTTTAATATTGTGCACTATTTCGCACACAAGAATTAATAACAATCAAATAAAATCTAAAGAATTAATAGCAATCAAATAAAATTTTATCAACATTGGCATCGGCTTCGTTAATTCGCCATAATTACATGGTAATTGCTGTTTTTAAAAATTTAAGATTGGCTTAAAGTCAAGCAACTATAGGCATTTCAAATATTATCAAACTCGTAATTGCCATTTAAAACAATTAATGGAGGTAAAGGTAGTTTGTATAAAAAATACAACCTTATCGATTTCCTTTACACAAACCTAAAATTTTATAGGCAAGAACTTAATAACAATAGGTATATGCTCTTGACTCCTCAGAAGGTAACTTATCATTTTCATTATTTAAAAAAGCGATTTTGCGCGTTGTCGATCACTTGTACTACATTTTATACGCGGTTTCGCTCGCATTTATACAGGTTGTCCCAGAAGTTGATGTCAAGCCGGAATCAGGTATCTTATCTTATCTTATGTGGGGGCCAGTCAGTGCAGACCGGCGACACCTCGACCCAGTGGGATCTTTTGTGTCGACACTCTCCCAATAACGACTGCCATAGATGTTCATGGCAGCCGGAACCGACGGCTTAACGTGCTTTACGAGGCACGGAGCAGGCGATAATTGTCAATCAATACGCACATAATTTCGAAAAGTCATATAACTTCCGAAAGTCAAAGGTGCGCGACGTGGGTCGAACCTGAGACCCTCTGCATTGCAGTCTGCTGGTCTCCCTACTGAACTATCGCTGTTCCCGGAATCAGGTAACAGGCTAAGTTATAATAACTATCAGACAAATATAAAAAAATCTAAGTTAGGTGTTTTTTTCATATTTTCCATAATTTTCTATCCTTCGGTAGTAATACTTTTCCTGGACGAAAGGTACCCTATGTCATTTTCTATACCTCTGATTTAGCATTAATATTGTATGTGAAATTTCATGATGATCGGTCGACTAGTTAGGGTGTGAAAGCGTATCAAGCAAACAAACTCACTTTCGCATTTGTAATATTACATAGTTTAGATTTTGTCAGCAACTACGATGAATCACAGTTGTCTCCTTATTCGTCATACTTCTTTCCAAAGAACACTGAAATGAAAAGATATAACATCTACGGATACATAATTGAGAAAATTAAAGCTTCTTATCTGCTTCAATTTATTATAATACCTATTATCGTCTTTTGATATCCGACTGCGGCAGACTGAGGGCGAGAACGTTTTTGGTGTACTCTAAAGACTATATTAAACCATGATAGCATAAATTATGTTTTTTATGCAGCACCGTAACGAAACTAAATTAGCAAATATGAAAAAGGAAATTAGATAACAGCAAAATTAATTAGGAAAACCCAACGTACAAAAACTACGTCTGCGTTTAACACTAAAATAGTTGTTGACGGCGACGTGGTGACGCCCAGCTGTCGTAGGATAGTCAACCTCGGCGCGTTCATATGAATATGGGTCATCATCTACTACTAAGCAGTCACTGATGAAGCGATTAAACCATGTGACGACGGGATTCAAACAGTAGATGTCATAAAACAACTAAATCTGATGTTGTATTACGAGTAGCTAACGACAAGCAGTTTAAGAAGTAAAGTAGCTAATTGATACCAATAATTATGCTAATCGAATAATCCTAACTACAATATTATAAATGCGAATATGAGTTTGTGCATGTCCGATCATGATGAAATTTCGGATACGCGTTTTCAAGGGTACCTATAGAAAAGAATATAGGATATGTTTCATTTTGAAAAAAAGTAGGTACTGTTCCCGAAAGATAGAAATTTATTGACGAAATATATCTAGATTTTATCAATAAATTATTTTTCTTCTCTGTCGTTTCGCTCTTGGCAGAGGTGGTCACTTTCGTGGTCACTTTGAGGCGTCCACGTCGTTGGTAAAGGCCGACACAGCTCGTTGCACGATCTCCCGCCATCTCTCCCTGTTGACAAACTGTTTAGCGCAGTCTGATATGCGGTTTCCTACTGCGGACTTCACTTGGTCAGTCCAGCGCGTAGGGTGACCTGCCTCGTAATCTGGTTCCGTCCACTTTTACAATAAATTTTACTGACGTGAGCAAATCCGCGGGCTTTAGACCTGTATATAAATTTCACACAGCTGAGCATGGGCCTCTTCTCAGTGTGCTAAGGGTTAGGACATCAACCAAACTGGCCCAGTCCAGGTTGACTGACTTCACATAACTTCGAGAACATTGTGGGGAACTCTTAGGCATGCTGGTTTCTTTAAGGTGTTTTCCACACCGTTTAAGCGAGCTATAATTAACTATTTAATCTGTCAATTGTTGACATGCCACACATAATTGCAAACCTATTGTGTCTCGCCGCTGGTGTGCTGATGGCACCTAATGGATGAATACATAACACATAACTTGGAAAGTCGGAGGTGCGTGCCTTAAGATGGAACTTACTACTACAGTTGCTTTCTAGTCCAAAAGTGTACGACTAAGCTATCGTGGTTTACGTCTCATATACACTCTTGGTTTTACTCTTTGGCAGTAAGCTACTGCAAAGCAAGCAGGACCTATAATCGTAACTTACCTTAGATAATATTAAAAATACGAATTTGAGTTTGGTTGTTTGTTTGTTTGTTCGTTACACTTTAACGCTTTAACTTATCAGCCGATCATCATCAAATTTTGCATACACGTTGTTAGAGATACACAAAAGGACATAGGATACCTTTCATTCGGTAAAAAATACTTTTGCCTACCGACGCTGCAGGTCTAAGCTGGGAAAATAGTAATAGTAATATACTCGTGTAAAAATAATAATAGTAATATACTCGTGTAAAAATAATAATAGTAATATACTCGTGTAAAAATCCTACAGACATGACACACAATATTTTGAAATAAGTAATTGAAACCAGAACTGTAGGCGCACATTTAAATAATATACATACATATATTAGCACCTAAGGTAACATATGTAAAAGGCTTTTAGTTTTAAAAGGGTTTGATAATGAAAGCTTGCCTGACCTTTTGTGATGCTAGGAGATTTCAAAGGTACACCTGCTCTGTTTTGATACAAATACATGTTATACCTCCTATTATAATTTATATGTTATGTTTATACAGCTGTATGTTCTCTGTTTAGTTAGGTTGAAATGTCTGCGTTGAAAATGCGATAATATAACACGATTTAATAGGCCGTTTTTAAAGTATTTTACTGGTGTCGCAAAAATAACGATTTCCATTGTTTTTGCGACTTTTAGTTCATCTATGTTTTGAATAGAATCTGGAAGAGTAACTAAGGAAATCGATAAACGATGAGGCATGCATTTTAAAACTAGTAGACTACTTTCTTAGCCGTCTGTACGTCGGCCAAGAAAGAAGTCTACCAGTTTTGACAAGAGTCTCTGTGAGATCTTATTAGCGCTAAGGTTGACTTTTCTAAATTGACACATGGTATAACGTAAATATAACACATGATAAAGAGAGCAATGGTCATTGCCATAATATTATTGCAAGGGGAAATCGAACTTATTGTTTCATGACGTTCAAATGAAACTCAACCGTAAGGTGGTAGACTACATTTTAGCCTACTGTATGGGCTACATCTACAAAAAGCCAGGCAAAACATTTATTTAAGAACCGGTAACTTCGTATGACTTTATCCCTGAGGGGTGACATTGTCCCTTAATTGAAAAAAGCTGTTTTATTGACAGTTTATAGTGCTATCTATTGATTTCCACGTGTATTTTTTCGGCAAAAAGTATGATAGTGGTCTGGTGGGAACTTCAATTTTTTTCCAATTAGGACCCAAGGGCTAAAGTCATACGACCTTACGGTATTTTTTATTTATGTCAAATGCAATATATATAATAATAGAACATGCCACGCAGCAGAATACTCATTTCTATTAATGAGATAATTTACTCAATACTTCACTGTAATTACCTTTTTTTTATTAAGATCAAGACAACTCCCAAACTAGAATTAACCATGCCTGTGCCGCGAGGGGCTTAACAAACATTCTAACAATCCGTTGTTAGAATGTTTGTTAAGCCCCCATGTACACAATGAATACTCAGACTGAGAATAATTATTTGTGGATCTAACAAATGTTTCCGTCCGTCGAACACACAACCATCGGCGCAGTATATGCGCGACCACTTAAACCACTCCACCATCCGAGGCGTCATTCCACGTCTTCATGCAAGACTTTACACATACATTGTTATAAATATAGGTAATACTAGCAAAATATAGGTCTAACCATCATCATGATCAGCAGAACAATATACCCTTCAACAAAAGCCAAAAACAAAAGAGCATCAGCCAAAATAATTCTAATTCAAATATGGCAGCATTATAATAATCTCGTACCTCAATTATAAACTCATCAAGGGCATATAGTTAGCTAGCAGGAGAGCCTTCAATAAGGTATGAACAGACCGTTACTTATGGGAAGTAAGGATAATGTCTCCCAAGCCACTACTACATTGTTATAAACTGAAACTAATTTCACGAACATTAATTTGATAGTCATGTCCACCTTGGACCACACCATTCAAAGTAACAATGTGTCTACAGACTTTGATCCAGTCTGTATATACATAAATCATATCGGCTTAGTAAGGAATAGGGGTCTAACCACCGACATTTGGTAACTTGCTGACTGCATGGATAAGTCCGCCGATGTATTGTTTTATACCTAAAGTTTAAAATAAATAAAAATAAATAAACAAAAATTGCCAATGTATTAAATCAATAGCAGCTGCAAGGGAAAGTTTGGAAGTGTTTTCCAATAACACAAGAAGGACTGCGAATGTATAAGTGCCCACTTGAATATATTAAAAGTACGATTTCAATTAAACGTGATTGTCATATTGTTTCGTAGTAACGAATACGTTGTTTTATACATGAAAAAGTTTGTTAATAAAATGACTCTTGCTAGAGAAAACCCGTAACGTATGTTTCATCTGGTCGCGAAACATTAAGAACGGATGTGGCAAGGCACCTGTGGACCCCAATCTGAAGGTGCGTACCGCGTCCCCGAACACGCCGGTGTACATCTCGCGCCTGCACTACACCACTGAGGCGGAGGACGTCGCGAAGTACGTGTGTCAAAAGCTGAAGTACGTCCCGAGAGTGCAGCTGCTGGAGTCGCGCCGCAACGTCAACTTTAAAGCGTTCGTCGTGCGCGTACCCGACTGCTACCTGCACAAGGTGTTGGACGAAGGCTTTTGGCCGCAAGACGTGGTATTTCGTCGCTTCCGCGGACAAGTACCAGCCGAGCGCACTAGTATTAGGTGTGCGAAGTGAAGTTTTACTAATATAGAATTAAGGTGTATTTACTAACATCAAATCGGCCTCAATGGCGTAGTGGTTAATGTAACCGGCTGCCACACCTGAGATCGCGGTTTCGATTCCCGCACAAGTCAAACATTTGTGTGCATGAATATGGATGTTTGTCTTGGTCTGGGTGTTTCTATGTAGGTATAATATGTATATATGTAATGTTTATCCATTGTCTAGAATCCATAGTACAAGCTCCGCTTAGTTTGGGCTAGATGGTGTTGTATGTATTATAAAATTATTTAATATGTAAGTTAAGGTATTTATCTATGGGGCTATGCAGCCCAAAATAAATGATTTGATGATGATCTACACTAATATCATAAAGTGAAAACAATTGGATTTATGTTTGTTATAAATAAACACAAAAGCGATTTAATAATAATAATAATTCTTTATTTGTAACAGCAAGGTATGAATACAAACATTATGCAGCTCTTCCCCAAACTAGCGTGAGCTATATGTTGGGATTCAGTTCCTTCCCAAAGACAATTTAATTAAATCAAAGTAGTTACAAGCTGATTAGTAGATACGATATAGATTGATTTTCGATTTTTAAAATTCTTTTACCGTGAGAAAATTTCTTAATTATGACATCTCATAGGATACGCTACAAGCCATGAGAGCAAAGCAGTAATCAAAATCAAATGGGGTGAAGCCACAGGGCATTGCTTGTATTTTATAAACACATAGACTCTCTCCAGTAGATATTGATGTATTATACCACATTTCGTCAGCTATATAGATTCTTGACGTGTTGATACGGCCCTACCGGGCGTATTTCTAGACTAAGTTACTAAGAATGTACACGATCCACATTGATAATTTCAGAATGGTGTAGTAGCTTAGATAGAAATCTACTCGCAATAATATTCTTTAGATTTATCTGAACGGATAGCACATTATTATGTCCTGCAATATACACCATACTTCAACCAAAGCGCGTAACGTGTTTTTGATCTTCACGTAGAAAGAAACAGTGACTTATTTATTCTTATCGTCAGTCCAAGAATTTATATTATTTGTAGCCATAGTTTCTAATCCTAGTTGGGATTTGCCTTTCTTAAAGATTAAAGTTAATATCTTCTTTCTATAAAAAGATTCCTTGACATCAGCTCTCAAAATTAATTAAGAGTTACAAGAGCAAGGAATTTGATTATGCTTGGTTTTCATGACTGCGTTATAAAAGGTTTTAAGACAAACAATATTTGTTTTATCAAAATGTACGACAAAGAATCTAATCTTGTATTAATCCATAAATTTAAATAAAAAAAATGTCTGGTAAAAAATTCCTGATATTTAATTATAACCCTGGTCTTAAGAACTAGCTGATAAACAACCCGGTGTATTGAATCATTGTGTGCTAAAGGTAAACTTAAATAATACGAAGATTACTTTAAAATTTGATTCAAACTGACAACAGGGGAATATTTAAATATCAATTTTACGCCTTAACGTCCGACGGAGTTTGGTCTCACTTTGTACCAAAAGTTTTACAACTTTGAAATTCGTGAGTTATTTTGTCCAAGAATAGAGGTGACGTCGGCAAATTTTCAAAGTTTCCATCAAACAGGTTCGGTTTCAATTTGAAAGTAAACTGCGTTGGATGGCACGATCTCGAGTTCTTGACAGTGCTTTCGAGTAACTTTATAGGGTGGTCAAACAGAAGGCATTCATCGTTAAAGCTAGCGTAAATTGACTTATAATAAACACTATATTTTAAAAACCTCTGTTTGTTTTTAAACGGTACGCAAAATCGTCGCCAGTGAGAGATAGCGATGCAAATATGTATTCGAGCGGTAATATCAATGGTAGCGTGGCCGAGCGGTCTAAGGCGCTGGTTTAAGGCACCAGTCTCTCCGGAGGCGTGGGTTCGAATCCCACCGCTGCCAATCTTTTTTGGATATCTACAAAAGAGGCAGATATGTATATGGCTCTACTAACTCGTCCCTAATAACCAAGTTTAAGTAAAAGGTATATATATATAAGGTATCTATTGACGGTTATAAATTTATTACTATCTATCTTTCACAGTCGTCCCAAAATCAATGATAAATTATGCCGATCTCCAATTGACGGTAGATTAGATGCTTACGGAACAAAAATGTAAATTATAGATGCACCCTACTACGTTTCAATATCTTTAAAACGCTAGCTGGCATATTACAACCGTGTGCAAACACAGAACGAAAATTGAAACTAAATTAACTTAATAAATATTATTACAAGACATCCGCAATTTACCGTTTAATTTGGGTTACACGAACCCTTTCAGCTTTTAGTTTTCACGAGATAGGTAGTTGTGTGTACAAGGTAATGGAGCCTGTCTCTTAAAGCATGTCGGAATGTATTGACGAACAATCGTTATCAAAATACTATCCTGTTTCAACTATTATTCGCAATTACTAACAAGTCTTTATTGAAATTTAGGTTATAGACTGAGATCTGATTTCTATAATATAGATCAATGTGAAACAAGAATCTTAAGTCTGCTCTGTCTATATTAAGTTCTGTCTAAGTCTATATTAAATATCGCTCACCACATTCCTGAGGTATGAATAACTACGTAGTTATTAATACCTCTATAAAGTATACTTTGTAACAATTGATTTGTAATATAGGTATATAACAAATGAATTGTTACAAAGCATAATTTTAAAAGCATAAGCTGTATACTCATAAGACTTAATGTATGTGCTCTCAGTTTGCAAATAATTGTTTTAACTTGAATATATGTTTTTATTAGATCGGTCGTTAGAAAACGTCCTACTGACGGATTGACTGAAAAACTATGGAACGTATCTGATCGTCATTGCTGACATTGCCATCTGTATTTAATATAATTAAGTTTACGGTTTTTATAAACTTAGACAGCTAAAGCACATCCTTACCAACACGTAAGAGTTACTGGCATGAAATGGCGCTGTAATGGTGTGTGTATGGCACAGACTGATAAAAAAAAATCAACGGGTTGCACTCCGGCAGTGCCGGCAGAGTGAAAACTTGAATATTAACGTTGTGCATTTTTGATATTTTGGAATGGTTAGGGAATAATTTTGCACGAATTGCTTTGAAAAACATGACAATTCTCCCTCCGTCTTACGAATTTTCGATAAGGTCACGTGTCCTGACGCGAGTTTAACATTTTTTACCCATCACAAAAAAGTGCACAACGCCGCTAAAGAAGTTTTCACTTCAATAATATTGATCAGTATTGACAGTTGTCAAAACGGCAGTTGCTTATTTGCGATGTACCTACAGCAGTAATTAATGATGTCGTCTCGTAGTAATTAGCAGTTCTGATTTTTAATGATCGGAAAATATTACATTATACTTTTTCCGATGATTGAAAATTAAATGATTTACTCTGTGTTTTATATTTTAAATATATTTAATCTATATATTTTCGAGACATACTTTATATAACGATGTTATATTATTTTATTGACACAAAGGCTGTCAGTTTAGCTGGACAATTTGCGGTATTAATAAGATAGTTGAAAGCATTTATCCAGACAGTTAACGTTACAAATATTTCAAGTACTATTTACTCATTAACTAATGATCGAGACTTCTATTATAACAAACTTCTAATATAGATTCACTACGCGAATCACTTTTGTTTAATGGTCATACTCTTTCTTATTGTTTTATACAACGTTTTTCTACAGGTAACATCTCAACTTCACAATCTAAAGATTCTGATGAGTTAATCCATTTATATTGCTTAGAATATATAAGGGTGCTATTCGTATTACCTATTATTCGTATCTATTCATATAAGCCGTGCTAACGTAATGTGCTTTTCGAAACACCGACAAGTTTGATAGTACGTAGCGCTGTCTAAGAGACAACGGAGAAGGCAATGGTAATTGGAACTTGTTGCCTTAAGATAAAGTTTAATTTTGACACGTCGCAAATAACTTTTCAGAAACTGGCTGTTGAATAAATGGTAGCCCTACGGATTGATAGATGCGCTATCAAATCGTAGGGCTACCATTGAGGCCCGAGGCTTCCAATATAAAGAATGTATTTACTAATTACAAAAAATAACTCTTGTTTTAGGAATTGAGATCTGGGTCGTGGGGGACTTTACAAACATGCAATTAGGGAACATAAATTACACTCATACTCTGCACTATAACACACAAATTATTTTCCCGTGTGAGGTTTAAACCACCAACACTCAGCACAGAGGCAGCGGCGAGACAATCGCTTGCCTGCTACGCCATCCAGGCAGTCGTATCAGTCAGTTGATTATAAATTTAATTACACCCACGTATATTATTCGAGTAGTGTGCTTGTTTTTGTTACTTATCGTTGTCAGTGTTGCAATTTAACAATCGCAACGTACATACGCTGAGCGATGTCCAAATTTTGGCACTGAAGGGACACACACTTTCATATTACTTTGAAACTTTAAGTCAAACTTAAATAATTTAATATTATTGTTTGTGTTTTTGGTTTGTATGCTCACTGACAATACTAGCCTTGACTTGATGGGATGGGTGTGGTGTTGCCAGTGAGTAGAAATAAAATGAAATAATTATAGTGTTAGTATTAGTATTTGGTTTAGTTTTTAGTTACGTATTGTTCTGCTTTTTATTTTGTATTTTTTTTATTTCTTCATGTTTTGGGTGTGCTCTTTTGTGTGCCAATATAAAAAATATTTCTTTTCTTTCTTTTCTTCTTTCTAATAAGCTTGACTATACAACATATAATTACGTTCACACTGTAGCATTGTTTAACCACGCCCACAAGATCGTCCTTGAGCCACGGGCCCCTGAAACTATTCATGTCAATATGCCTGTACATTTACATATATACGAGTTGAAAAATTAGGCAATTTATTTACATCCATCTATTCGACTGCGGTATAGATGGAAATAGGATACACGATGCTTTTAGGCAATCAGTAAAGAGGCTATAACTTGTGCACTTTTACAATTGGTCTGAGTGAAATAAAATGCAGGTAGCAGGCGATGAGTGAGTGCAGTAACAAGATCAGCACTTAGTTTAATTTATTGATATTTTATATTGGTCTATATATTAAACGGCTTTTATCTCGCTATAGTAACGATAGCTTTATTATCGTTGCAGTGGTTTTAATATTGCAGTGGTGTAAGCAGAAAAACGGTAACGTTGTGTTTTTCAAACAATATTTTTCATTGATCGGTTTTAATGGCAAAGCTTAACTCAGTGATATTTTATATGTTTAGTTGTTTGACTATGTATGTTTCCGTTTTGATCTTTAATTATCTGGTAGGTACTCTAACCAATATGTATTAGCCCAACAGGCGTAAGACACTGTAGTGGTTGTTGGATGGTAATAAAGGAAATGTACAGGGAGCTATGTAAGTCAGAGGTATAAAAATATGCTTAATCATTTAAAATAGTCAAGAATTAAACATTTCACGTTCGTACCTCATTATTTTATGTTTAAAAATTATACAGTATTTCCGTAAGACTCACGGGGCTCATTTATCTTCCTCTACTAAAAGAACTTCCAGTGCAACAAATTAGTTATTGATATAATTCATGAGATTTTGTTTATAAAACTGAGCGATATAAAACTGTGATTCTACAAATAATACCATCAATAGAAACTATGACTTATTTCTCTCGATTGCAATCCATCTTTCACAGCACTAATCTATTTATCTTTAGTAATGGTCTAGGAATAAAAACAAGAAATACGTATAGAATTTTTATTCGAACAAATATTAGTAATAAAAGTAATACATTTTATTTTTACAAGCATCGAAACAATGAGATCTAAATAACCAAATTCAGCTATGGTGCCGCTTATCTTTACGTCTAACCTGAAAAACAATGAAATTGTAATTAGTTCTAAATGTTAATCACCACTTGTAAGAAACACAATAAAGATGTTGAACATAGAAAATTTGAAGAAAAAATTCCCCTCATAATCAAATCACATATTACAGTTAGCTGTACACGGAATCACACAAACTTTCTTTTTAATACCTTTTTCCATTTTAGGCTACTATCAATTCAGAATTGTACCTTTGGGGTCAAACATTTAAGAGACACAAAGAATACCCAGGCTACAATACAATCATCCAATTATTTCCGTGCGAGGATCGAAAATACAAAACTTGGCGCATGAAGTGGTGATGCGGCCGCTTTAATCTTTTAATGAGCAACCAGCAATCCCAACTTTGCCTAAGTTGGAATTGCTGGTTGCTCATTAAACGTTTTAAAATATGATAAAACAACTCACATTCTTTAGGACAAACGCAAATGCCACTAGCGTTTCTGAAGAAATTCTTCTTGCAGATACATTGGGGCTGACAGTTTGACGCAGGTGTCTGACAACCTTCTGGTTGATTGTTAATATCTTTACATGTCTCTTTAAGATTTGCTGAGGGACACTTGCTCCATTCTTCGTTGGGCCTAGTGCATTGAACTGGAGCTATAAAGGAAATATTGGAATTATTATTTTGGCAACGAAGATAATAATATACTATTATCACACTGATATTTCGCTATCCCACTAAAAGAATTTTATTGATGCTCAAGGGGGTAATATGCCATCTTGTCTTCGTTTTCTTTAAATTACCGAATGTTTTAGCATAAGTGCAAAGGCAAAAGCATAAAGCCAGGACAAAAGAAAAACGTTCGAAAAATACATAAATGACTCTACGGCACTCTTGTCAGGCAAACCCAATTGGTTATTACTTCTCTGAGTAACGAGGCTCTTTTATACTTTTACCAAAAAATTGTCAACAGGGAACTTTTCAACGGAATATTTTATCTTCTGGAATTTGTATTAATCTAAACTTATACTATACTCACGGCAATCTGAAGACACTATACATTTACTATCTTTACGACTCTTTCTCTTGTGATTCAGTTTACAAACACAACCCGACAAACAGGTAGGACCAGGATCACATGAAGGAATATCTCTGCAGTCATCAACTGGGCAATAGTCTGTAGGGCAATTCACCTTGCAAGAAACAAAGTCAGCATCTGGACCACATGGATTTCCACCTGAACAAAAGATATTTGCTTGTGAAATGTGTAAGTTAATATACACGACTATTATAGCATGTGCAAGTTGAGCTACTTGCTCAATGACACAAGTCTCCCGCTCAATCAAACACCTGTACGATAAACAAACGTATGTAACCCGCGTGAGTAGCTAACGCATGTAGCTCTCGCTATCTACTTGCCCCGTGTTTGGTACAGACGACTTGTGACTGATACCTATATAAGATAATTCACATGTTCCAGGTTATATGAAAACTATTATTTATTTTTCTAACGTGTTACCACAGAGCAGCTCAGAACACGCAAACTTTTATTGACAAATGGAGCGTGTCTAGTAAGAGACGTTTAGCTTGTCATATACAATCAAAGCATGTCAATGACAACTATACAAGCAATACAAATATTTATTTTATTTTATTTTATTCGGAAAACAAACAGTTTCTATTACTATTTTACAAATCTTATAAATTATCTATAAACCATTTATATGTTTTCGCATGTGATTAACTAAGGCTTGATAGATTTTACTTATATTGCTATACAAAATTAACATTGATATAATAATTTTAAACAATTACAATGCTGATGTAGGGAAAATTAATTACAATGATTGAGAAAACGTTTAAGGCACCGATTGAAACCATTGATTGGAAAGCGTGTTGATATATTTGGATGGACGTGTGTTAAATAAATCAAGTTCAGGGCAGTCAACCAGTGTGTTGATAAGATTTGCTGATCTTACAAAAAATGAGTTGTCTCTATAGTTAGTGGTACCGTGAGGAACATCGAGGAGAATAGGTTTTCTAACCGATCTGGTGGGCACTCTGAGGTGTAACATAGAAAGAAGGTAGGGCGAATCTATTTTAGATTGGGCAATTTTTACCAATAATGTTATATCTGCAATTTTTCGCCTCTCATATAGTGGTAGTAAGTGGTGTCTCTTACACCTCCCGAGATAGCTATTGTCATATTTCTGGCATATATATACTGTCGATCTCATGGTGTAGCTTGCTCCTGGCGCCATCCGTTACTCGGTAGATGATTAGTATTATCCCTCACGTCTCTAACAAAAGCTTGTTTCTCTTTAAGTTTATAACAACATGTTATGTTATTTTTAAGGCTATTCTATAAACCATTATAATGAGACATAAACATATATTCCACTTACATGGACATTTATCAGGTAGAATGCATTTACCGGTACTTTCAGAAAGTATGTAACCGTGTTTACATTCGCAGCCGATTGGTTCACTCTTTTGTTTACACAGAGTAGCGTCTGGTGACTTGCAGGTAGACGGACAAGGAGCTGGATATTGCACTGTTTGAGCATTTGGATCTCCATTGCAAGGTACGTCTTCTAAAATTTAAAAAAGGAAATATAGTATTATGCTATTATATTAACGTTAGCTTTTGCCTGTGACTTTGCTCGCGTTAATGTAGATTTTGTCAATCAATTTCTATTTTTCGGGAAAACTTATTTTCTGGATAAAAGAATGTGGAATTTCATGATGATCTGTCAAGTAGTTGAGGCGTAAAAGCGTAACAAACAAACAAACATACATTCGCATTTATAATATTAATAAGGATTTGGTAAGATAACAAAGTACCGCTTCAAATATCACCTCTAGGCCCAAGTTTATTAACGTAGTTAATAATTTAGGAACACAACACCAAGTTAATCTTGTTATGCTAATAGTGGGCTGCGTTCTCGCAGAGAATATCCACTAACTATGTTTGGTCAGTTTTAATAATATAAATGCATTAGTTATATTACTATAGAGCCTACATTCTCTCAAAATATAAAGATGCAGAAAAATCCTACCAAGTTCCTATTAATCTCTTGGTGCACGCTCAGATCCTGGAGCTCAGACTTGATCCTTCTTTGTGACTGGTTTTAGGCAAATTGAAGAGCTGATATTTATTTTTTAAAGCTTTATAAATGAAAGCTTACAAAAGTCATAACTTACTGGGACAATCTTGAATTTTAATGCACTTTCCTCCAACTTCAGATAGTATGTAGCCTTCCTTACATTCACATCCATCCATGTTACTCTTAGGTGGGTTGTACGAACATTTTGGGGGATTTGGTGCTGCGCAGGTTCTGATACATGCATCAGGAATAGAGCACGTTGGAGCTGTACAAAAGAAAAACATTGTGAACGTATAATCTAGATTGATTTAATAGTTTTATTTGGAGAAGTAGAAGTAGTAGGCATATTGGTATCCCTGTATAAAGTCTCTTCACTTAACAAAAGATCACACCTCAATAACTTTGTTTAGTATGTGAATGGTTTCTAAGACCCGGTGCCTACATTTAAGAAACAATTTGTTTTAACTACGTGTAGTTAAATTTTGAAATATTTTTCATATAATATTTTTTAAATTTTTAGGGTTCCGTAGCATAAAAGGAAAAAACGGAACCCTTATAGGATCACTTTGTTAGCCGTATATCTGTCTGTTAAGAGCCTTTTTCTCAGGAACGCGTGGAGGTATCAAGCTGAAATTCATATCAAATACTCAAGTCTACTGTCCCTTAGAGCTTACCGGGATAACGTAAATAGTTCTGGCTACATCACATCTTTGCGAAGATAACTTATTCGAATCGAAATTTAGATTTCAAGTGTTGAAAGTTATCATAAAATATTATTTATATTTATATTGGCATAGAGAACTAAAATTTAAAATATTTTGTCCAACAGAAACTAGTTTTGTTTCTTAATACATCTAAATATGTTTTGATATATATATATTTTAAATATAAAAACAGAAAAACAAATAGTATTTCAATATTCATTCACAAATAGTGTTTATTACAATAAACATGTATACAACATTATATTATGTTACATTGTAACATAATAAACGCACATCCTGAAAGTAGTTTGTTCAAAGTCGACTACTGAATCAATTCCAGCAATTTTTAATATAGGTAATTTTTTATCCCCAAAATAATGAAAACTAATTAAATTATAGTCACCCATTTATTAAACAGCTGACATAAACGAAAATTCAAGACAATAAGGTTTTTGATGCAATAAAGGCAATAATGTTAGATTTATTGTAATATACCCATACAATCCGCGCACAATAAGGAGAACTAATTCGTTAAATTAAAATATTTAAGTACATAAAAGTAACATTTTGATGACTATAACGACATTTTAATGATTATAACATATGTGTGGGCACGGAATTGGACATTCTTTGTAAACAGCATACCGGTAATTTTGGATCTGCTACCAGCTAAAAATATAATGGTATAAAAGTGTCGCGTGATAGCGGTGACAGATTCTTCATCTTTTATCTTTTTAGAGTCTGAAGATATACATAATTACAACAAAACGGCAACTTATTCCTTTTTAGCCGATATCGACTGCTATGTGTATGTGTTTCTATTAAGAAAGTGTGATAAAAGAACAAAGCATGAAATCCCTGAAGTGTGTATATACTTAACGAAGAATACAATTGCCATTTTATTTACTAGGATTACCAAAATGGCAATATAATGGCTCAATAGCTTTCGGATCACATTGCGAACTGTTAATATTCCAGCTCGGTTTGTAAAACTAGTGTAGTTGAGCAAGGAGATACTCGCTCGCAGATTGAAGCCTAGATAGTGTAATAAACAATTATTATATTATATGTATACTAGCATAACTTACTGATCTGATCGTCATGCGCTATAACTTTTCTACACTATCCACTAGTTTATAGGTCGCGATTTGACCGCACCCTAAGATTTGCCTGATGGCAATCGACTATTGACGCTTACATTTTATTCTTACCATTGTTTTTGATCACATTTTATAATATTTATTTGCAGAATGAATAATGATTGCAACAGTTAAATCTGACTACATCTTAATAGTATATGATTAAGAAGGAAGAGATTACCAGATGATGAAACTCTAGAAGAAGCAGAACTAGAATGCTTGATGACGTTGCGTCTGAGTAAGAATGACTTCATGATGCAAAGGAATTAATAACTTGCTGCATAAGCATTGCTTGAATACAGAGGCTTATGGCCTCTAGATCCCACTGTAACAAAGACAAACATAAAAACTAATAATCTATAGTCGTTTAATACATTCGTGCGTCAGAAAATCAAATTAAACATATAGCAAAATATATGTTTGAAAATTACTATTTTATTAGTCACGATAAAGATAAAAACATAAAACATGACTGTAATTACATTAAATATAATAGCAGTTGGAATGGCGTGCTCAATAAATAAAATATATCATTATAGGCTTCAAAAGATAATAAATTACCGTAAACTAAATAAAAAGTGAACACATCGTTTTCTTTAAGGTAATGTTACTGTAAGGCAGAAAATAAAAATCATGGATTCTAAAGTATCGTATCTTTAGAATGCTGGTATACTTATCAGTTTTAAGCTGTCCAAAGATTAATGATAATAGTGTCTCAACTCGATGCAAGGAACTCGCGCGGAGTACATATATTCGCACGCAGCATTGATAAGAGAGAAATAAACATAAAACATAAAAGTATAATTAAACATAAAAGTAGTTAAGGTGTTATTATTTAATTTATCCTGTCCTGACTATCCTGATATTCCCAAAAAATTATGGAGGACCCTTAGCAATAAAATTTTCGTCGAGATCATTTTTTACACCATAATGGCGGTAAACAATAAATATTAACCATGTAACACATGACTAAGAAGCATTTACCGTGTTTCGAACCTCTTTCTGGATCCGTAAATTTGACACCACCAGCAGTCTAACAGCAAACTCCTGTCGTTTTACGTCCAATCCAGATAGTATTTCAGTTAATAATTTAAGACATGGCATTATGACCAAATGTTATCTCATGTTATACATGAATCTCTACTTACTTTCTACTACTGTTTATCTATGAGACCAGTCGTTTTCGATATAGGCGATAATCAACATGTCATTTAGAACTAATTTATACACGAAGTAAAATACACTCTAAGTGATAGATTTAAAATCTCTATTCCGACGACGAAAATGATTAAGATGCTATTAAAATCTCACCACATTTGCATGGGCTTACACAAGGCCCAGTGCCATCGTTGTAAAGTCTCACATAGTCGTTGTCACAAACGCAGCCTGTGTATGGAGCACATGAGCATTGTTCTTTTTTAGGCATCTGTTGGTTACCGCAAGTCCTAGGGCAAGTTGAGTCGTTTTTGGTGAAGTGTTCATGTTTAGGGCACCGTTCTGAAATATAAATAAGCCTGCTAAATATTTCTAAGATTATAGTTTGACAATGTGCACATCAATCCCATCATACAGTTATTAATTTTTAGCAATACTTTTAAATGATTAATATTAAAGTTCGAAAATTAAATTTTGTTTGGTTATCATTAGCCAAAACTATCTCCTTGCTGCCTCAGAATCAGATTAAGTTGGAATTCTGTTATAGCTACCAACATCGAACATGTTCAAGCCAAAAACACTTTTATGTATTCGCATTGACTCATACCGAACACATTCCAATAATAAACAATACATGTTTTCGTATATACTAGAACACTCACAACAATAATGTACATTATTTGCTCTTCAGTTTTAATATTTTTGGATATAAGAAATGGCGGGGCTATAGTAGAAATATCTCGCTATCTCCCTCAGACAGCTGTATTCAAATAGTGATTACGCTACATTTGCATTGTGCATCTTTTTTCTGTCATTTGACAATAATCTCTTACAAGATTTGAAACGCTTATACCTTTTTTGTCTTTTAGCGTTTAGTTAATGAAAGTAACTATGTCGAACCAGTCAACTACCTCCTCCATAATAAGAAAGACTACAGTCTTTCTGATTATGAAATATATGTCGCAGACAGCTCGGCCACCGGACTCAGTGGGCGCGTATTTTCGTCGGATACCGACATGACGGGTAGCCTCGAGCAATAATACTCACGAAGAACGATTTAACAACGTTTATTTAAATAAATTCACAATATAATCACTAGCAATGTATTTCGAACAAACACGTCTGCTCGGTGCGAGCTCCGATTATAGAATGCCCGCCCGCTCTAACGGTCACGTCCAAGGACGACTCGGTAGTGACGTCACGCTTGCGTTCGGAAACGAATCTTGACTCGTCGACATATAAATATATTTCATAATCAGAAAGACTGTAGTTCGTTATAGTATTAGTTAGGATTAGAATTTCATGCAAAATTGCATAAAATCCTAATCCTAACTAATATTATAATATTAGTTAGGGTTAGGAATTAGGATTAGGATTATTTTCATTCCATCTACAGCGAGCAACGTGCAGAGCTGAATGTATGTACAGCGGTAAAGGAGGCTGGTTTCTTGAACGGAGCGGCGTGGGTTCATTTAGACCGATTATGTTTCAATGACGTACAGAAAGCGTTTCAGCAATTAAAGCTGAAGAGATGAACTGGACCGGACGTATCCCACTTTATATCATCAGGGATCGCTGAGCCGCTGCTTCATATTTACAACCTTTGTCTCCAAGCTGTGGTATTTTCCGAGATATGGAAAGTAACAAGGGTCATTCCAGTGCCTAAAGAAGGAGCTAAAGACAAGGTGGAAGGCTACAGATCCGTGGCAGTATTATCAACATCAGCAAAAGTTTACGAGTCAGCAATCTAGAACCAGGTATTCGCGCAAATCAACGGAGAGCTTATAGACGCTCAACACGGGTTTCGGCGAACTAGAAGTACCTCGAGCAAACTTTTCAACTATATTGCAGATCTGATCCCGGCAGTAGACAGTAGAGTGCAAATCGATACTGCCTATTTTAATTTTAAAAAAGCATTCGACCTAGTCGATAATGACATATTGCTAAAGAAATTACCCGGCGTTGGTTTAACTCCACACTTACTACAATTTTTTGCTAGCTATATGACAGACAGACAATATAATAATAATATGTTAAGTGTGCAGGTTACGTGTCAGAGTCGTACTTTATTCGTTCGGGCCTGAGCCAGGGGAGGAACCTTGGGCCGATGGAGTTTATCATTATTATAAATGATTTACCCGATGTCATAAAAGACGCTAAATGCTTTTTATTCGCGGATGACTTAAAATTATATATGCCTATAAGAAAGCAGGGTGACTGCGAGCGGTTACAGAGGGATATCGAAAGAATTATAGATTGGAGTACGAGCAAACTTTTACAATTTAACCACTCTAAGTGTGTGACTATCACGTTCTCTCGCGCACGTACTCAAATCATATACGGGTATAATATTGAGGGCACTCCATTGGCCCGTGTCACAGAGGTGAGAGATTTAGGAGTAAGTCTTGATACTGGGCT
The DNA here is from genome assembly GCA_963564715.1 of Catocala sponsa. Classification (NCBI taxonomy): domain Eukaryota; kingdom Metazoa; phylum Arthropoda; class Insecta; order Lepidoptera; family Erebidae; genus Catocala; species Catocala sponsa. The sequence goes on from OY751337.1 coordinate 9,647,324, forward strand.
GACGTTTCGCAAAGACTTGATAAAGATCTGCAAGAAAGCTTACAGAAACCTAAGTTTCCTACTTCGAACCGTTCATAGCTTCACTAATGTTTCAGCCATTGTTACATTCTATAACGCGTTGGTAAGAAGTCAACTAGAATGCAGTGCAGTCATTTGGAGCTCACATGAAATTAAATATAATCTCATGTTGGAGCGAGTGCAAAATAAGTTTATTAGATATCTATATGAGGTATTATGGGGTGTATCCCTTTTACTCTTTAATGTATCCAACTCTATTCATTTTGGGTATGGTTGGTTATAATAAGTTGAGGGTGAGAAGGGAACCGGCAATTGCCTCATATATAGTTATAGTTTTAAGGGGCAAGATAAATAATCCAAAAATGCTGGAGATGTTAAATTTCAACGTTCCGGATAGGTAAGTATATCGGCGACGAATGCCGCAGTTGCTGAGAGTGCCGCGCGCGCGCACCAACCTACGGCAAAAGGCGCCTCTGACGCACGTACACAAAACCGTCAACCTCGTCGCAGATAAGCTAGACTTGTTCTGTTGCACAATGGGTGAATTCACAAGGATAACGATGTTTGTAATTTGCTATGGTAATGAGTGGGTATGTGTATATATATATATATATATATATATACAAAATAATTAATTAGATTATAGTGAACCACATTATCGCATTAAGGTTCCTTGTAATGATAGTGTTGTGTATGTCACATAAATAAATAAAAAATTTGTTGTCTGTAAAGTCGGTTTACGGACGATAGTTTATCGTGACAACGTCATAACGTCCGATTCGCTCGCTCGTGTAGCGCTGTCGCTCCGATCGTAACGTTACAGTGAGCGTAACGGGACAATGAGCGGAACGGGACAATGATTCATCCTTTTTCGTGCGTGCAGCCGGCGTTCATCGATTAACCAGACATTGTCACGTCAAAAAAAAAATATTGTACCCGTATTCGCAAATAAACAAATTGATTGATTGGTTAATCAATCAATTTGTTTCAATCGAAAGTGTCACTTATTTTTTAATAAAGCTGGCTTGGCCAGTTTTCATCAGAATTAAAATATATATATATGTCGGAGATGTATTGTTCTCTATGGCAACGTCAGTAGTGGTTGCGGGTTTAGTGGGCGTTATCTGGGTAATATGCGAGCACAAAACACAACGATGCCGGTTTTACACTATTTGTATTTAGAATAAACAGTATTTTCATTTCACAATAATGTCGAATGAAAAATAACAGTTAAGACCGAGCAGTGGGTTCAGGGCAGGTTAAGATCAGTGATCTTACTTCTTTTTACAAAACTCACAACTCAACGTTCCGACTCGATCAGTCGCTATCGCTCAAATGTGTCTCAATACTGTCGGCCTTCCTAAAGTAAAGATGGCGCCTCGACCCCACTCAAGCACGCGCTCTGCCCTGATTGGTCGTTACGTGAATTACAATATTCATAACTTTTATTAGATTAATAATGTTTTTGAGCTAAAGAATAATTTAACAAATCAAATTAAATTAAATTAAGAATTTTAAAAGTAATTAAAACGTAATATTGTCTTCTGTTTACGCGAATGTTATTCATTGAAATTAAACTACTATATACGGATTTTATCGCGTTGTTTATTTGACACTGTTACAAAATTTTTTGAAAAACTGTTACACTACTATAATCACTATTAAACTTTACAAATTTTTAAGCTATTTAAATTATTGAAACTATTAAAACTATTTATACTATTACTATACTATTATACTATTTAGATTTATTTTTACACTTTCCCCGACGTTTCGGTTGCTTTTCAGCAGCCATGGTCACGGGGAGACTAAGATGGTAGTTGTCTCAATGTTCCAGTGTAGTTATTTCAAAGTACCCGAACATAATTTAATCATGGGTGTTTCTATTTACGCAGAATGAGCTCAAAGTATCATGAAGTCTAGCTGTGGTTTGCTTCTTCTTGGGTTTGACTATTTGGATTACTGGATCCCAAGCTAGTGGTACACTCCAACCATCTTCTCTATTGAAATTAGGATGTTTCTTGATTTCAATAGCCTCGCGAAGCATCCTTGGTAGGAATCGGTGTTCTTTAGCGAGCATCTGTGGTTTGTCAAATCTCAGGTAGTGGTTGGTCCCCTGTTGCACATGTTCACACACTTAAACGTAGACAATTTATATTGTGAATTATACGTGCAAATAACAATCAACCCGACTCAACAGCTTCCTCCGATACGGCCGTCCTGACATATCACACGGCCTCGTGTGTTGTTGAAGACCGCACATCATCGTTATCTGCAGAAAAAAAAGGAAGAGATACTGGTGTATAGTTCGGCCACTCCTGACCTACTCCTGACCTACTGCAGGAGATCGTGTACATCTTATCTTCTACGCAACAACTTCATTTTAGATATTTTCATTGAATAAGTGCTCTATAATGATAAGCCTTTCGCTACCGAATCTGATTCTTAATAGACTCCATACGACCATACCACATACTACATCAAGTCAGTAGTATCGAAACAGCCACCTCGCCGTTTATTGCGTTACACATTTTGAATTATTAACAATACCCATAGTACAAGCTCTGCTTAGTTTGGACTAGATGGTGTTGTGTGTATGTGGTAGAATATTATTAGTAACATCTAAATAGCCACCTTGCCTCTTATTCTATTAATTTCACTTTTCAATGGCCACCTCGCCTTCAGTGGCCACCGCGCCTTCAGTGGCCTCCTCGCCTACCATGAAGCATGACAACCAGATTTCCTCACTTCAGTGGCCTCCTCGCCTACCATGAAGCATGACAACCAGATTTCCTCACTTCAGTGGCCTCCTCGCCTACCATGAAGCATGACAACCAGATTTCCTCACTTCAGTGGCCTCCTCGCCTACCATGAAGCATGACAACCAGATTTCCTCACTTCAGTGGCCTCCTCGCCTACCATGAAGCATGACAACCAGATCTTTTTTTTTAATGTCGTCACTTCAGTGGCCTTCTCGCCTACCATGAAGCATGACAACCAGACTTTTTTTTTAATGTACTCACTTCAGTGGCCTCCTCGCCTACCATGAAGCACGACAACCAGACTTTTTTTTTAATGGCCACCTCGCGTTCAGTGGCCACCTTGCCTTTCGCAAAGCTAACTAAACCTTAACAACCACCATGTTGCTAGGATATCTTATAAAGAGACTATTCGCCACACACACACACACAGACACTCCGATAGTTAATAATTTTAAACAAAGACATCTATAGCTATCAAAATAAATGTAGTTTCTTGTCCTATGCCTGCTAATCAGTTAGCTACACTTTGCCTGGGCTGCGCCTGCATCGAAACAACATGAAAACTTCTCACCGGGCTTTATAAAACGTGATCCATAACTGGCTGCATTGCACAAACATCTACTCGACGGTCTACATGCTCCAAACTTGCATAGACTTCCTTTTTCGGGCAGTGCATCGCGATGCGGCATTTCTTTTTGTTGCAGTATTATTATTCAATAGTGGCTTCTTCTGGAGTCCGACTACCTTAGGCTGTTGCGGCGCATTGTTAACACAATTGTAGCACTGTCTCGCTTAGCCAATTCGCGGCTTCTTTGTTTTTGTTAGAAAGCTGAACTAATTGGGCCTTGATGCCATCAAATCGCACATTGATCTGCAACGTCCCATTGTGCATCTGTGAACAAGAAATAATCTTGGAGTAAACTGTTAACCTCGGCCTACCTGATCAAATTGTGTTAAGGTAACTTCTTTATTTATTTGCAACAGTTAAATGTCTCATCCTCTCAGTGAAGATCATTCGCAAAATCAAATGAACCAACGATAAAAAGTTAACCTATCTCGATCACATACAATGACATGACATGGCCTTTTCAACAGTTAGTAACCAGCAGTCACCCATACCGCTATCGCCTTCCGCGATACGACCACCAACAAAAGTCTCCTCTGAGACCCATGTCATCGCTGCACCACCAGCTGCACATCGCCCCCTGAACAACTCACATCCGAGTTGCAGTTACGACTACAGACAAGTGCGTACAGCGCCACCAAATGGCCATGGTATGTGTCTACGTACTCCCAATGGTACCTTCGCCAATGTCCTCAACATCGGATTCCCAATCACAGCAGTTTAATTCGGAAGGAACTTCACTTCAAGGCATATTTCTTATACGGACGCGAGCGTACTTGTAAGTTCAGTTGCCAGTAAGGGACTTCAAAAGATAACGGCCTTCATCAAGCAATTTCACAATGTTAAATGGCATACTCAGGATTCAACAGAGTTTGACTCGGTTTTTTTCATTTTGAGTCAGAACTAGATCACCATTTGGGAATTTTATTATTTTAGCTATATTACAGTCAAACCAAGTTCCCTGCCGCTTGTTCTCTCGTTTTCTAAATAGCTACTGCTACTTTAATATCGATAATTACTGAAAGGTCCAAAGGTCGCGCTACATGTCTTATAATAAGTTCAAGATGAGCTGCGATAGCTCAGTGGGGAGACCAACAGACTGCAATGCAGAGGGTCTCTGGTTCGAACCCACGTCGCGCACCTCTGACTTTCGGAAGTTATATGCCTTTTCGAAATTATGTGCGTATTGATTGACAATCATCGCCTGCTCCGTGCCTCGGAGAGCACGTTAAGCCGTCAGTCCCGGCTGCCATGAACATCCATGGCAGTCGTTATTGGGAGAGAGTCGACACAAAAGATCCCACTGGGTCGAAGTGTCGCCGGTCTGCACTGACTGGCTCCCACATAAGATAAGATAAAAAGTTCAAGATGACTATCACTTGTCATGCGGTACACGTCCAGCTTATGCTAGCTCTAAACTTCGCCTGCTTTAGCTCTAAACGCATCCTGCTACTACTTATCACGCCGTTTCTACATAAGATAGTATTACCTCTAAAGTAACTTGCGCGTTACCATTTTAACCAGTAGCATTCAAATGAAAGTTAATACAGTTGGGCCCACAAAATTCTAAAATGTTTGCTGGCAGAACATAGACCTTAGTCAGCGACTATACGCAACTGAGTACCAAAAAGAAACGTTCGCCTTAAGGGCCTTACTAGTCCTGTACGCCTGTAGGCCTTAATAGCCCATAGAAAGGCCAACAAAAAAAATAATATCAGCCCTATATTAAACTGTCCCACTGCTGGGCACGGGCCTCTTCTCACTGTGAGAAGGGTTAGGCCATAGTCCACCACGCTGGCCTAGTGCAGTTTGGCAGACTTCACATATCTTCGAGAACATTATGGAGAAATTTATTATGTGACTAAAACAATAGTAGTCACAGACATCTTTCCCTACCTAAGATGCTTTACCAGCTTGTAAACATAGTTAATGACAGACCACCGAAAGGCTTGTGGTACTATAGGTACATAACTGAAATCAGGTCTGTGTATAACCAAGGACTAAAATTCTGCATCCCTTAGTTGCCACTAACTGCCTGTCGGGCTTAATAAAGCCTTGAGTTGGATACAATCGGGTTCTAAAATAGGAATTTGATTATAGTTACTAGCATATAGACAAATGCAAAAATCTGCCCTTGATTGTTGTGATATCTGATCAGCTAAGAGTGGAAGAGAAAATCTATCGGGGATAGTATTCAAGTCGGTTCGCGATAATATATCACCATGACATCCATACCATCTCGCTTTTTTTACCAGGATTGACTGGAACTGTTAATATCTGAAACTAGAAATTCCTTTAGTATACTTTGTACAATTTGCATTAAGGCTGAGCCTATTAGATGGACGGTAGACAGTACGGTTCGAGTCTTATAGCCTATTTTTGTAAATCACCCACGTTTGTCAGAGTGCGGCGTAAGGCCTTGATATAATAATTGGAGAATCACTCAGTATCGCAACTAAAAACTATCAATAGCAATATTGCATTACTATTAAAATTTACGACGGAACTACATTACACGTATCAACGTTCATTGGTTTTGTAAAAAAAAATCAAAATGCTATTTATCGAATGAACTGTATAAACTGAAAGCCCACTACAATTTTTAAATTGTCGCGTTCAATAATTTCCTCGTAATATTTTAGACAATAGGAGTGCCTTAATCTGTAAATCACATAAAATTTGTTCTGTACCATTTACTACCTCCGTTATAAAAAGAAACAATAAAGTTATTATGCGATAAGGTACACTGAAAAAAAATGCTAAACTTAAGTGCATTAATTACGCTAGGTATGTCCATACGCAACGTATTACAAACGCGGATGTGAATTTGTTTGTTATAATTTCACTCCCCAACAACTCAACCGATCATCACAAAACATACATGATGGCAGGGGAACAGAAAAGGACAAAGGGGCTTGTAACTTGTAGGACTTTATCCAGGACTAACTAATATAACCTAACTCAACATAACCAACATTTATGCGAACTAAGACGCAGGCAAAATCTAGTGAAATAATAAAACAATTTATTAAAAGCGTCAGTAATAACAATTATGTAATCTTTGCTGTCATTTTTGCCACTGTTAGTCAGTCACCTAAAGAAACTAAGCACCAAACAGATTCACAATTAAATTCGAAACCAAAGGCAAAGGAAAACCATCTGGCACAGTATTTCTATTAAATACGCGATAGTCCACGCTTATACGATCACTACCGTTGCGCTTTTTGACTAATAGAACGAGACTCGCGAAAGTCTAATAACTAGGACCAATACTTCTAGCTTGTAACAATTATTATTCGTTAATTTTAGTACGTACAACCTGCCTGTTATCTAAGCTTAATTGGCATGGACGATGTTGAACGATAAGATCTGGATTGATTAGCCGAATAATCACACACATTTTTCGTTAACCATTTACGATGAAATTTAAGCTAAAACAACATTAACATTCGCATGTTTTCCAAGTAGACCTCGAAATCAACATTATGAAAACTAATTACCTACCGAAGGTACTTCACAAATAGTAACTAAGTTATTGTAATTGTAAATCCTTATTTTAAAATATCACGGCCTATTATAACCTCAATTTTTTATAACATATTCGGGTAGAATATGGAACAAAATTGCAAGCTTATTCTTATTAAAAATAACCTCAATCAGAGTTCCTCGGTACAATAAATAGCGGAATTATCAATACCAGTTATTTGAACAGAATTATCATAACGAGTGCGTTTAAATATGTCTGCTACAATTAATTAATAATTACACAAGAGAACATTCGGCCCCGGAATCGAAATAAAATGAAAACGACTCACCGGATTTTTGTAACTAACAGCACAGAGACCATCTCGCAGCTGTCTACACGGCGCTCGCTTGTTGAGCTCGATCAATTGCATCATATTCCTTTGCTGCATCTTAAACGTAGTATACCAGTGAGAATTAAGTTCAGATCCCACTTCTGATGTCGGAGATGTATTGTTCTCATTGGGAACGTCAGTAGTGGTTGCGGGTTTAGTGTAAAACCGGCATCGTTGTGTTTTGTGCTCGCATATTACCCAGATAACGCCCACTAAACCCGCAACCACTACTGACGTTGCCATAGAGAACAATACATCTCCGACACCAGAAGTGGGATCTGAACTTCATTCTCACTGGTATACTACGTTTAAGATGCAGCAAAGGAATATGATGCAATTGATCGAGCTCAACAAGCGAGCGCCGTGTGGACAGCTGCGAGATGGTCTCTGTGCTGTTAGTTACAAAAATCCGGTGAGTCGTTTTCATTTTATTTCGATTCCGGGGCCGAATGTTGTCTTGTGTAATTATTAATTAATTGTAGCAGACATATTTAAACGCACTCGTTATGATAATTCTGTTCAAATAACTGGTATTGATAATTTCGCTATTTATTGTACCGAGGAACTCTGATTGAGGTTATTTTTAATAAGAATAAGCTTGCAATTTTGTTCCATATTCTACCCGAATATGTTATAAAACATGAGGTTATAATAGGCCATGATATTTTAAAATAAGGATTTACAATTACAATAACTTAGTTACTATTTGTGAAGTACCTTCGGTAGGTAATTATTTTTCATAATGTTGATTTCGAGGTCTACTCGGAAAACATGCGAATGTTAATGTTGTTTTAGCTTAAATTTCATCGTAAATGGTTAACGAAAAATGTGTGTGATTATTCGGCTAATCAATCCAGATCTTATCGTTCAACATCGTCCATGCCAATTAAGCTTAGATAACAGGCAGGTTGTACGTACTAAAATTAACGAATAATAATTGTTACAAGCTAGAAGTATTGGTCCTAGTTATTAGACTTTCGCGAGTCCCGTTCTATTAGTCAAAAAGCGCAACGGTACTGATCGTATAAGCGTGGACTATCGCGTACTTAATAGAAATACTGTGCCAGATGGTTTTCCTTTGCCTTTGGTTTCGAATTTGATTGTGAGTCTGTTTGGTGCTTAGTTTCTTTAGGTGACTGACTAACAGTGGCAAAAATGACAGCAAAGATTACATAATTGTTATTACTTACGCTTTTAATAAATTGTTTTATTGTTTCACTAGATTTTGCCTGCGTCTTAGTTCGTATAAATATTGGTTATGTTGAGTTAGGTTATATTAGTTAGTCCTGGATAAAGTCCTACAAGTTACAAGCCCCTTTGTCCTTTTCTGTTCCCCTGACATCATGTATGTTTTGTGATGATCGGTTGAGTTGTTGGGGAGTGAAATTATGACAAACAAATTCACATCCGCGTTTGTAATACGTTGCGTATGGACATACCTAGCGTAATTAATGCACTTAAGTTTAGCATTTTTTTTCAGTGTACCTTATCGCATAATAACTTTATTGTTTCTTTTTTATAACGGAGGTAGTAAATGGTACAGAAAAAATTTTATGTGATTTACAGATTAAGGCACTCCTATTGTCTAAAATATAACGAGGAAATGATTGAACGCGACAATTTAAAAATTGTAGTGGGCTTTCAGTTTATACAGTTCATTCGATAAATAGCATTTTGATTTTTTTTTACAAAACCAATGAACGTTGATACGTGTAATGTAGTTCCGTCGTAAATTTTAATAGTAATGCAATATTGCTATTGATAGTTTTTAGTTGCGATACTGAGTGATTCTCCAATTATTATATCAAGGCCTTACGCCGCACTCTGACAAACGTGGGTGATTTACAAAAATAGGCTATAAGACTCGAACCGTACTGTCTACCGTCCATCTAATAGGCTCAGCCTTAATGCAAATTGTACAAAGTATACTAAAGGAATTTCTAGTTTCAGATATTAACAGTTCCAGTCAATCCTGGTAAAAAAAGCGAGATGGTATGGATGTCATGGTGATATATTATCGCGAACCGACTTGAATACTATCCCCGATAGATTTTCTCTTCCACTCTTAGCTGATCAGATATCACAACAATCAAGGGCAGATTTTTGCATTTGTCTATATGCTAGTAACTATAATCAAATTCCTATTTTAGAACCCGATTGTATCCAACTCAAGGCTTTATTAAGCCCGACAGGCAGTTAGTGGCAACTAAGGGATGCAGAATTTTAGTCCTTGGTTATACACAGACCTGATTTCAGTTATGTACCTATAGTACCACAAGCCTTTCGGTGGTCTGTCATTAACTATGTTTACAAGCTGGTAAAGCATCTTAGGTAGGGAAAGATGTCTGTGACTACTATTGTTTTAGTCACATAATAAATTTCTCCATAATGTTCTCGAAGATATGTGAAGTCTGCCAAACTGCACTAGGCCAGCGTGGTGGACTATGGCCTAACCCTTCTCACAGTGAGAAGAGGCCCGTGCCCAGCAGTGGGACAGTTTAATATAGGGCTGATATTATTTTTTTTGTTGGCCTTTCTATGGGCTATTAAGGCCTACAGGCGTACAGGACTAGTAAGGCCCTTAAGGCGAACGTTTCTTTTTGGTACTCAGTTGCGTATAGTCGCTGACTAAGGTCTATGTTCTGCCAGCAAACATTTTAGAATTTTGTGGGCCCAACTGTATTAACTTTCATTTGAATGCTACTGGTTAAAATGGTAACGCGCAAGTTACTTTAGAGGTAATACTATCTTATGTAGAAACGGCGTGATAAGTAGTAGCAGGATGCGTTTAGAGCTAAAGCAGGCGAAGTTTAGAGCTAGCATAAGCTGGACGTGTACCGCATGACAAGTGATAGTCATCTTGAACTTTTTATCTTATCTTATGTGGGAGCCAGTCAGTGCAGACCGGCGACACTTCGACCCAGTGGGATCTTTTGTGTCGACTCTCTCCCAATAACGACTGCCATGGATGTTCATGGCAGCCGGGACTGACGGCTTAACGTGCTCTCCGAGGCACGGAGCAGGCGATGATTGTCAATCAATACGCACATAATTTCGAAAAGGCATATAACTTCCGAAAGTCAGAGGTGCGCGACGTGGGTTCGAACCAGAGACCCTCTGCATTGCAGTCTGTTGGTCTCCCCACTGAGCTACCGCAGCTCATCTTGAACTTGTAATAAGATATGTAGCGCGACCTTTGGACCTTTCAGTAATTAACGATATTAAAGTAGCAGTAGCTATTTAGAAAACGAGAGAACAAGCGGCAGGGAACTTGGTTTGACTGTAATATAGCTAAAATAATAAAATTCCCAAATGGTGATCTAGTTCTGACTCAAAATGAAAAAACCGAGTCAAACTCTGTTGAATCCTGAGTATGCCATTTAACATTGTGAAATTGCTTGATGAAGGCCGTTATCTTTTGAAGTCCCTTACTGGCAACTGAACTTACAAGTACGCTCGCGTCCGTATAAGAAATATGCCTTGAAGTGAAGTTCCTTCCGAATTAAACTGCTGTGATTGGGAATCCGATGTTGAGGACATTGGCGAAGGTACCATTGGGAGTACGTAGACACATACCATGGCCATTTGGTGGCGCTGTACGCACTTGTCTGTAGTCGTAACTGCAACTCGGATGTGAGTTGTTCAGGGGGCGATGTGCAGCTGGTGGTGCAGCGATGACATGGGTCTCAGAGGAGACTTTTGTTGGTGGTCGTATCGCGGAAAGCGATAGCGGTATGGGTGACTGCTGGTTACTAACTGTTGAAAAGGCCATGTCATGTCATTGTATGTGATCGAGATAGGTTAACTTTTTATCGTTGGTTCATTTGATTTTGCGAATGATCTTCACTGAGAGGATGAGACATTTAACTGTTGCAAATAAATAAAGAAGTTACCTTAACACAATTTGATCAGGTAGGCCGAAGTTAACAGTTTACTCCAAGATTATTTCTTGTTCACAGATGCACAATGGGACGTTGCAGATCAATGTGCGATTTGATGGCATCAAGGCTCAATTAGTTCAGCTTTCTAACAAAAACGAGGAAGCCGCGAATTGGCTAAGCGAGACAGTGCTACAATTATTGTGTTAACAATGCGCTGCAACAGCCTTAGGTAGTCGGACTCCAGAAGAAGCCACTATTGAATAATAATACTGCAACAAAAAGAAATGCCGCATCGCGACGCACTGCCTGAAAAAGGAAGTCTATGCAAGTTTGGAGCATGTAGACCGTCGAGTAGATGTTTGTGCAATGCAGCCAGTTATGGATCACGTTTTATAAAGCCCGGTGAGAAGTTTTCATGTTGTTTCGATGCAGGCGCAGCCCAGGCAAAGTGTAGCTAACTGATTAGCAGGCATAGGACAAGAAACTACATTTACTTTGATAGCTATAGATGTCTTTGTTTAAAATGATTAACTATCGGAGTGTGTCTGTGTGTGTGTGGCGAATAGTCTCTTTATAAGATATCCTAGCAACATAGTGGTTGTTAAGGTTTAGTTAGCTTTGCGAAAGGCAAGGTGGCCACTGAACGCGAGGTGGCCATTAAAAAAAAAGTCTGGTTGTCATGCTTCATGGTAGGCGAGGAGGCCACTGAAGTGAGGACATTAAAAAAAAAGTCTGGTTGTCATGCTTCATGGTAGGTGAGGAGGCCACTGAAGTGACGACATTAAAAAAAAGGTCTGGTTGTCATGCTTCATGGTAGGCGAGGAGGCCACTGAAGTGAGGACATCTGGTTGTCATGCTTCATGGTAGGCGAGGAGGCTACTGAAGTGAGGACATTAAAAAAAAAGTCTGGTTGTCGTGCTTCATGGTAGGCGAGGAGGCCACTGAAGGCGCGGTGGCCACTGAAGGCGAGGTGGCCATTGAAAAGTGAAATTAATAGAATAAGAGGCAAGGTGGCCATTTAGATGTTAATAATAATATTCTACCACATACACACAACACCATCTAGTCCAAACTAAGCAGAGCTTGTACTATGGGTATTGTTAATAATTCAAAATGTGTAACGCAATAAACGGCGAGGTGGCTGTTTCGATACTACTGACTTGATGTAGTATGTGGTATGGTCGTATGGAGTCTATTAAGAATCAGATTCGGTAGCGAAAGGCTTATCATTATAGAGCACTTATTCAATGAAAATATCTAAAATGAAGTTGTTGCGTAGAAGATAAGATGTACACGATCTCCTGCAGTAGGTCAGGAGTAGGTCAGGAGTGGCCGAACTATACACCAGTATCTCTTCCTTTTTTTTCTGCAGATAACGATGATGTGCGGTCTTCAACAACACACGAGGCCGTGTGATATGTCAGGACGGCCGTATCGGAGGAAGCTGTTGAGTCGGGTTGATTGTTATTTGCACGTATAATTCACAATATAAATTGTCTACGTTTTAATTACTTTTAAAATTCTTAATTTAATTTAATTTGTTAAATTATTCTTTAGCTCAAAAACATTATTAATCTAATAAAAGTTATGAATATTGTAATTCACGTAACGACCAATCAGGGCAGAGCGCGTGCTTGAGTGGAGTCGAGGCGCCATCTTTACTTTAGGAAGGCCGACAGTATTGAGACACATTTGAGCGATAGCGACTGATCGAGTCGGAACGTTGAGTTGTGAGTTGTGTAAAAAGAAGTAAGATCAGTGCCCTGAACCCACTGCTCGGTCTTAACTGTTATTTTTCATTCGACATTATTGTGAAATGAAAATACTGTTTATTCTAAATACAAATAGTGTAAAACCGGCATCGTTGTGTTTTGTGCTCGCATATTACCCAGATAACGCCCACTAAACCCGCAACCACTACTGACGTTGCCATAGAGAACAAAACATCTCCGACATATTACTTTTTGTAAAGAAAACTAGGCAGGTATTGAGATTTAATGTTTTTTCTTGCGTTTCCGCTGCATGGTTTTCTTTTTTATGAATCATTTAATTCATCGTTGAGAAAGAAGCAGGATGAACATAAATGTAATAAGACAATAAATAACTAAATCGGTATTCGTAAGCGGTGCCTATGTTTGTGTTGCTCGGGAGCGCTTTTATGTAGATTTACTTCATTTTCATTTTTTTCTTTACTTTATTTTATTTTTGTTCTGTGTATAATTATGTGGTGCCGCGCGCCGCCGACGACACACCGTTGGCCGGTTGTTTAGCGCGTATTACAAGTTTTTTGTATGGGGACACCACTTATTTTTTGACTTAACCATATTTTTATATTTCTGTTATATAGCAAATATAATAATACATATATTGGGGTTAGTTTCAAATATCTGATTGTAACGGTTCCAACGCTATAATTAAAATTTTTTTTTTGTATTGCGACCTCCCCTATTTTTTTACTTTTTTCCTACGTTTACACACAATTACCGAGCTGGATTCCAAATTTCATCCTTCTAGGTCATCTGGAAATAGGTTAGATTTAGGTACTATATGTCAGTCAGTCATTGCTAAAATTTCAGTCAGTGCTAAAATTTACGACTTTTTGACCTTCATATCTTTATAACAGTTTAAGCTAGCTTCATGAAATTTGGGCTTCTAGATGTCCTTATGGATATAATTAAACACACGTAGTTTTATGTGTTTACGTTAAAGAGGTTTTGAGTTATAGATAGGTTGTCGTGCGGTTGCCTTGATGCTGCCGAACGACACACTTGATATATCTTGCTAAATGAAAAATCCTTGATGATTGGAATATATTTATTTTCTTGATACACGAGTTTATCTTGCTAAAGACTTATTGTAAAGTAAATAATTGAAACAAGTAAATGTATAAGTATTGTAATGCGCTGACGCGGTCAAGTGCGCGGTATGTCGCTGACGCGGTAACTTGCGAGGTTAATAAACCGAACATAGGTCAAAAGTGGCACCAAGTGGTTCGTGTAATATTACACTCGGCGCTGGCTAGCCAGTTCCTTTGCTTGAACTTGGCTTGATACGCTGCCGCGTGTCTAGATATATGCGATAGCCTAGTGGGAGACCGTTGGACTGCCAAGCAAAAGTCTCAAGTTCGATCCCAAGCCATGCCTGAGAGTTCTTCATAATGTTCTCGAAGATATTTGAAATCTGCCAACCCGCACTGGACTAGCGTGGTAGACTATGACCCTTCTCACATTGAGAAGAGGTCCGTGGCCAGCAGTGAAACAGTTTAATACAGGGCTGATATTATTAAGGCTTTACAGACTTAAAAATTATAGTTATGTGTATAATAAAAAGCCTAGAAATACCTTCACATTTCTCAGTAGGCTGATTACCCAAAACGCCTCCAGAAAACGTCAATATAAGCAACAGTGCCACTAACATAACGTCTACTCTTCAGTGTGTACTTTACAACGACATCCAATTGTTCAATATATATTGTACAGGAATACAATTAAAAGTATAACATTACACTTCAACCAATTGAACAAAAAAACAGTGTAGTAAATAGCTCACGTTTATTAAATAAATAACATTTTTATTGTGTTTTTATCATTGGCTTCGTGAATTATTTTATCATTTATGAGCTGTCTTTAATAATTGTATTTTTTGCAAGGTGACTAATCGAACGGAATATTAAGACAAGCTAATTCTTATATCAGAATGTAATTAGCGATACTGGTTTAAGTTTTCCTTGTGACGAATGAGAGAATTTGGAGCAACTAATTGGAATACCAAAGATACTGCGCAAAGTCGCTTATTTAAACGAAAATAGGCTCGTCGTTTGTTAGTAGAAAGCGCCGCACCGTTTCTTAGGCTGCGTCTAAAAGACGGCGAGGCCTCGTGAGTTAAGGCATTATAGGGTAGGTCCTTATGTTTAATGTTGTACACTATTTCACACACAAGAATTAAAAGCAATCAAATGAAATCTATTTGCACAAACACTATCAACATTGGTTGCAAAATAAGGTAGATTTTGAAACCAATGTTGATACTGTTTGATATTTTTAATTTGGATAGAGAAATAAGTAACGGAGTAGTAAAGATATCTTGCTATCTCCCTCGGGTAACTGCATTTAAAAAGCGGTTACGACAAAATTTGTATCATGCATCCTTTTTCTGTTATTTAACAATTACCCCTACTACCGGATTTGAAATGATTATATCTTAGCTAAATTAACCGGTTAAACTCAGACGCTTGACCTTGTAGTAGTTTGTGTCACTTATGCGGTGAGCCGCTAGTGAACCCCTCGTGCCGCTGTCACCGGTTAACCGGTTAATTTTGTTGTACGGTATCGAAAATGACAAAGAACAGTTTTTCAATTTAACCGGTTTAATATCGGTAATCAAAATCTAAATCGCAATCCTTTGTTTCTGGGTCAAGAACTAAAACCGGTTTGAAAATTAACCAGTTTCCATGTCCTATACAAAACTAAAATTTAATAGGCAAGAACTCAATAACAATAGTAATAGACTTGAAAAGTTATAGACTAGAAATTATAACTAGCTCATCTTTTCATTATTTAAAAAAGCCACTTTGCGCAATATTGAAGACATATACTAGATTTTATCCGCGGTTTCGCTCGTATTAATATAGATATTTTCCATAATTTTCTGAGGTGAGTTTGTTTGTTTGTTACGCTTTCACGCCTTAAGTACTCAATCGAACTTAATGAAATTCCGCATACAGTTGTCAGCGGTACAGAAAAGGACATAGGACACCTTTTATTCGGTAAAAGATACTGTTGCCTAACGACGCCGCAGGCATAAGCTGGGAAAATAATAATATAATCGTGTAAAAATCCTACAGACAATACAAGGCCAACGTGTAACATAAATAAAACACACAATATTTTAAAAGGCTTATGTTTAAATTATCATCAGATATAGTAAAATATAACAGTTAAAAATAGTAAATGATCACCAAAAATAGTACTTACTATTTATTAAATACTATTTTTGGTATTTAATAAATATATATTAGGTATTAAAACCGCATTTTAATACCAAAAATATTCATTGCACAGCGATAATGTAACACCATTTAATAGGCCGTTTTTAAAGTATTTTACCGGTGTTTTGGTGTTATTATTATCATTGCGGATTTTAGTTTATCTACATACATACATACATAGATTCACGCCTGTTTCCCAGAGGGGTAGGCAGAGACTACGGATTTCCATTTGCTACGATCCTGACACACTACTCTGGCTTCATTCACTTTCATCACATTCCTCATACACGCCCGTCGGTTCAAGGATCTCTTAACCTGGCCTTTGTCCGGAACGCCTACGATCTGATCTAGAAACGTTCGCCTAGGTTTTCCTCTTGCGACTGTTCCATTAATAGTTTATCTATGTTTTTAATAGAGGCCGAAATGGTAATTAAGGAATTCAACAATCGATTCTAATCTTGAACGTGCAACCTCTACACGTTCCCAAAAAGTTATTTATTTATGTTTATCTATCGATGAGACAATTCGCTCATTCTTTGTCTAAAATTTACATTTATTTTTAAATGTACTGCTGCACTACGTATAGGTAACTATTCGTGTGTCCCGCGGGACTTTACAAACATTCAAACAACGGACATGAACACCCTGACTCAGAACAACTTGGATGTGAACAGAATAACTTGTGCATCCCACAAATGTTTGTCTAGTGTGGAAATCGAACCCACAAAGCAGTCAGCGCAGTGGCAGTGGCGAATTGACCACCACGCCTTCTGTGCCGTCATTCGATGAATTCAGGCAACATTTTTATAACAATACTAGCTTTTGCCCGCGGCTTCGCTCCCATTAATTTAGAATTTGACTATAAATTCGGGTTGTACTCTGCTTGTAATAATATAATTCAATCATGATTCAAAAGACACGTGGCGCCATCTATTATCATAAGAAAGTTATTGTTGTTTTCCTTGGGAACAGTAATTTTTTTCGGGATGAAAGGTAGCCTATGTCCGTTTCTGTACACCTGACAACGTATATGCAAAATTTCAGGATGATCGGTTCAGCGGTTTTGGCGTGAAAAGGCAACAAACAAACAAAAAACTCATATTCGCTTTTATAATATTAGTTAGGAAGGATAAGATGTGCCCGCGGTTTCACCCGCGTTTATGATTACTACGCCGCCCCCGTAGGTCGTAGCGTAATGTTATGTAGCCTATAACCTTCCTCGGTAAATAGGCTATCCAACACAAAAATAATTTTTCAAATCGAACCAGTAATTCCTGAGATTAGCGTGTTCAAACAAACAAACTCTTCAGCTTTATAATATTAGTATAGATTTATAACAAAATCATGATTTTTGTGATAAATATTTGCAAAATATATAGGTCCAATCATCATCATGATCGGCAGAACAATATACCAACTGCAACTAAAGACGTTAACAAAAGCCAAACAATTCTAATTAAAATATGTCAGCTATATCATAATCACGTACCTCAATTATAAACTCATCAAGGGCATATAGTTAGCCAGCAGGAGAGCCTTCAATAAGGTATGAATAGACCGTTACTTATGGGAAGTAAGGATAATGTCTCCCAAGCCACTACTAACATTGTTATAAACTTAAACTAATTTCGCGAACATTAATTTGACAGTCATGTCCACCTTGGAACACAGCATTCAAAGTAACAATGTGTCCACAGACTTATCTCCGCTACATAAAGCCTAGCCTTACCACCAACTTTTGGTAACTTGCTGACTGCATAGATGACGTATTGATTTAAGAGGAAACATTAAGGATGAGACAATTGAAAAATAGGTATTTGTAAAATCTATTACTGTCGCGCAGTGCCCGCAGAGCGCGATAGAGACAACTGCAGCTTGGACCGAAAATACCTATTAAAAGTACACAAAATCAACGTTTCGTAGTCCCCTAATTCCTTCTCCAATACTTGACCGATTTAACTACTTTTTTCATTAAAAATTAAAGAAAGGCTTTGGCCGTGTTTTCCCTTTTTTATATAATCTAGTCAAATTTGTTTTCTGGATGTTTGAACACAGCGGAAAATCTGGCCAATTTTTGAGGTTTTTGATTGCTCATTTCTCTTTAAATAATTAATTTATGAAAAAAATTAAAACATAGCGACATAATAGAGGCCATACATTTTGTGGAAAAAATATTACTCTACTGGCATTATCCAGGGAGGAAACAGGGGACTACTTTTGTATGGAAAATTATTATTCTACTGGCATTATCCAGGGAGGAAACGGGACTACTTTTGTATGGAAAATTATTACTCTACTGGCATTATCCAGGGAGGAAACAGGGGACTACTTTTGTATGGAAAATTATTACTCTACTGGCATTATCCAGGGAGGAAACAGGGGACTACTTTTGTATGGAAAAACGAGTCTTGTGTTTCCTCTTAAGTGGTCGGCTCACCACTGGCACTGAGCCGAGTGTTGAGAACTCCATCCCCACAAAGGACAAATACTTGAGTGATCTACAAGGTGTAGTCGTTCCGAGTCTGTGTGTACTTTGTGTATGATGTTTCAATGTATGTATACTCCCTCGCAGAGCAGTATATAGTCCTACTGCGGGATATATTATATCTTTATAAAAAATCGCCTCACAGAATACGTTATGTTATCTTGAGATCATGAGTTTCCGAGTTCGAAGACCGGGTCAGATGAAATATAATGTGGATTCCCTGCTTTTCTTTTAGACAATCTTCAGTAGTAACAGGGAGTCTGAAAGTATGACTGTATCATATATACTTTCGGCCACCTTAGTCAGCCTTCAGCCACCCATTCTCACTTACTCTTATCACAATATCTATCGTCTTCTAGGCATGTTTTATAATAATTATTGTTTAATGTAGTGATCAGTACCACTGTGTACATGGCCATGGCCATGGCTATAGATGAAAAAGAACGTTAATAATTTGGTACAGAATTATGATTTTGGTTTAATTCTAGGAATATGACTAATAACGACTTTATAAAAGTAATTATCTCATGGCTGAAGTCATTGACATATGAAGCGACTGAAAATCTTTTAGAGGTGTGATCTTGCTTACGCACGCACACACGCACGCACGCACACACATACACACACATTAAATAATATAATTATAGCTTAGTACACACATTTTATATTGTTGTTTACATATTTAGAATATTTTAATAACATTGTATTAATACCTCTAATTTGGGGAAGACACTAATTCCTGCAACACAGTTTAAACTAGCGCAGGAATTAGAGGATTCTTTAAGATTGTAAATGTTTTGTATTTCAAATAAATTATTATTATTATTATTATTAATATCTTTTATGGCAGGGATGACGTAGTGTTTTAAGTGGTCGCCTCGCTACTTCCATTGTGCAGAATGTTGTAAGTTCAAATCCCACACGGGCCAAAACTCTGTGTGATCCACAAATGGTTGTTCTGCGATAACGACGGCACTAGGAGTAATGCCCAACACAAAGTATTCTTTGTGTCCGTTTTTTGAATGTTTGTAATGTCACCCGCGACACAGGAAGTACCCCTAGTGTGGACTTTATCTATTAAAAAAAAACTTAGTTGTCTTTTAGAAACATATACTTATTGAATATATAAACATGCAAGACACCTCATAATCTCTAATATCATAATGCTATAAAAGATATTCCTAGAACTGAACCAACAACAAACAACTTCTCTAACATTCATAACAAACTAAAAGGTTAAACCTACAAAGATAGCATTACTCAAGACACTCAACAAGATTTCCCGGCCATTAAAACACCCAAACATCTTTCAAATCGTGTACGAATAGGTCGGCAACGGAATAAGCCATTAGGTAAGGCAACATAGAATTTTATATTATTCGACGTTTCTGTAATTTCGTACGACGTAATACTCGCAGGAGACTTCCACACAACGAGATATTAAATTTAAAAATGTACGCAGACGAGATTGCTCGCCGAATACGTCGGGAGGCGTGTACTGTGCAAATATTTGGGATATGCCGTGAAGGGTTGAACGCCGACGTAAGATTGGGTAATATAATAACTTATGCACCATTTAACGGTCATAGTTTTAATTTTATGCTTGCGATCTTAGATTCGGATTACTTTAATGTTTTGTGTTTGTGTAGGGATTAAGCAAGTATTTCATTCAGTCGAAGGAGTTAACAAAAGTAATAGACAAGAATACGTAAATTTCTAGGAATTAGGATATATGTACATATACAGACACCTTTGTATATACCCCAAAAAGGCAGGGGTGTTACGGTTTTAAATGAATATCTCTCCACATAATAGTTCTATCGCCTTTGCCTAAGACAGACTGAAAAAAGACAACAAAAATCATTTGTCCGACCCGCGATCTTCGCCGCAAGTGTAACCATAAGCCTATGTCAACTTCATTAAGAAAAAAAAATTGGTTGTCTGTAAAGTCGGTTTACGGACGATAGTTTAACGCGACAACGTCATAACGTGCCTTTCGCTCGCTCGTGTAGCGCTCTCGCTCCGATCGTAACGTTACAATGAGCGTAACGGGACAAGGAGCGTAACGGGACAATGAGTCATCCTTTTTCGTGCGTGCAGCCGGCGTTCATCGATTTATTAGACGTTGTCATGTCAAAAACGATTTGAAAGCTTGTATTGATATATCTAATATACATTCATAATATTATATTATAGTACTATATATTATTTTCATATGAATTACGTCGATGGTATCGCTACGATACTAATACGACTGCTATATAATAAACTAGATGTTCCCGCGGCTTCACCCGCATTTATCGTTACTGCGCCGCCCCAGTGGGCCGTAGCGTGATGTTATATAGCCTATAGCCTATTCCTCGATAAATAGGCTATCTAACACTAAAAGAATTTTTCAAATCGAAGCTTTAGTTCCTGAGATTAGCGCGTTCAAACAAATAACAAACTCTTCAGCTTTATAATATTAGTAGGTATATATAAATACGGCATAGGCACGATTTCCAAAGTAGAATCTGACTCAACTGAGTCCACATACAAACTGTTTAAAACACAATTCGTGTGTGGACAATTGCACCTAGTAGAGTAAGAATACTTTTTGTTTTATAATAAATAAATTTGTAAACATGTGGTCTCGAGTATGATTTCCACTGTCTGGCCAGCAAGGAGTTGTTAGAATTTTAAACTAACAACTCCAGTAAATTGGCGACGTTGAACATACCCATTACCCGTGTTTCGGCAAGCACCTTAAGCACCTGGACTCTCTCCAGTCGTGTTGCATTGCCGTCTTACCAGACTATAAGAGTAGATGACTAGAGGATACACAACTTTGTGAACTATAATATTTTAAGCACAGTGATTTAATATGTTATAATGGGTGGCTATGACTGCATAATCGCTCTGGTTGAGATTGTTATAATTATTATTTTCTTTTGTGTTATTATAATAATACATAATTTATTATTTACGAGTCCTAAAAATATTTAAAAATATATGATCTTTAATATAAGTAATTACTTACATACATACGTCACCAAACACCCTTGCTTCTTAGGTAGATATCTGTACAAAAAAAATTGACAAATCTATCGGAATACAGAGATTACATAAACATGAGTGCAAAGATAAAGTATTTGACTATATTCATAAATTAACATACGATGAAACCGAAGGCTTATTAAGTTTAACACAGTGATGGTAATTTTCACTCTCACCCTCCTACACACACACACTCATATCCTCACTCCACACACAGGAGGCCATTTTTACATTTTATATTGTAGGTATTTTATATCAAATTTTTTCTTTTGTATTTTTATTGTGATTTATTAATATTATTATTTTTTATTTATGAATCATGTTATTATTGTTCTATTTTGTCTTAAATGCATCATTTCCAGGGAGAGCGCTGTTGTCTGAAATACAGATAATAATTTATCTAGTACAGACACAGATGCCATAAAGATATCTGAGATTATGTATAAAATTGAAAATGTAAACTTGTTTAATCATGTACTTCTGCTTTTTATGAAATAATTTATTATTTGTTTCTCTTTCACGGGTATATTCCTAATACGTTAGGAAAATACCCGGCCCTTTGGGAGGCTTACACGGAGACATGGGTCCAACGTGAAGAGGCCCTTCGAGAGTTTTAATCAAAGGTGGGATGGAACACCTACAGCGGCACTAGCCGCAGCAGGCGTAGGACTATCGCTACGTATGGATTCTAATATATGGGCTATGGGTATGGGTGTTTGATGGTCTGGTATATTGGTAACTATGGATGATAAAACGCCGTCTGCCCTGAATACTCTAATAGCATCAATCGAATGGACAGACGGTGACTCGCCAACTCACTAGATGGGCCCCCTAAATAGCCACTATAGGCATACCAGCCAGCAGCAGAGGGCAACACCGGTGCGAGCGGCTAGGGATGTCGAGCGGTGCGGCGCCGGTTTCGCCATCATGGGTCTCGTGAAAACGGAGACCGGGAGCGGGTTTCCTCGTAGTTATGCCCTTGAAAATGACACTTCCAACCCCAAGCATGTAGCTCTAGCGGCCCCCCTCTGACCGGCCGATCAAGGCAAGCCAGAGTTGAGAGTCCTACGGGCGCTCTTGAAGTTTCACCCCAGCCAACAAGTAACGGCAAACTGGGGACGAGGCCCTCACCGACTCTCTAAGGCATTCAGGACCGCAGTGTCGCCACTCACATTCAGCTCGCCACAAGCTGCCCTGCGGTTTGTGCGCTTTTATTTAACCTGGTGATATATTTTTTGTTTATATCACAAGGCGAAGGTGTTAGTTTAAAAGCTAGTATACTATGCCCTCCGGTATCGCGTTAGTCTCATGAAGAGATAACTACTATCCCAGAGGGGTTTATTATTATTATTATTATTATACACTAACAATATTTTTATATAGAATCTAGTTAGTTTGTTTATATCAGCTGCAACGAATAAAAAAGATTGTCTGAATAGAAGTTCAATTATTCTGTGAAGAAACTAACTAACAGCTTCTGTAATTGAGTCCGGTAGATAGCCAAACATCGCCCTACATACATATTATATTATGTGCGACCTATTAACTGACGAAATATGGGTGTAATAAATACCTCCGCCAAATCCTTCGGAAAAATACGTACATTGTGTGCTGTTATGGACGTATTCAACTATATTTTAACCAAACTGTATCTACCTTTAATTACCTTTTACTAATTACAGACATGCTAAAATGAAACTAGGCTGGACATATCTGTCGCATGTCATACGACAAATCGGCTAAAAATATAACTCAACTACTTAGCTATCCCCGGGATCAGTTTTTTTTTCTGGATGAAACCTACCCAATGTGCTTTTCTGTACCCCTGACAACGTGTACGCGGAATTTCATGATGATTGTGCAAGTAGTTTAGGCGTGAAAGTGTAACAAGTAAACATGCACTATGTACATTTGCATTTCTAATACTAGTTATGATGGAAATGGTAATTTGCACCTGAGGATTAAAAACAAAATTACAGTCTTTGTATATTAAACTGGTTCAGTTGTCTTAAATTACAAGTGATTTCTATAGACCAAAAAAAGAAACTATTGAATACTAGATTTATACAAGCTAAATAATAGTACTTTTAACGTGACAACGTCTAATAAATCGATGAACGCCGGCTGCACGCACGAAAAAGGATGACTCATTGTCCCGTTACGCTCATTGTCCCGTTACGCTCATTGTAACGTTACGATCGGAGCGAGAGCGCTACACGAGCGAGCGAAAGGCACGATCGTGATGTTGTCACGTAAAACTATCGTCCGTAAACAGACTTTACAGACAACCAATTTTTTCAGGATGAAAGTTACCTTAACCTTTTCTGTTCCCCTGGAATCATATATGTGATATATATGGCATAACGTAACACACAAACAAACTTACATTTGCATTTATAATATTAGTTAGGATATGCTTTATTTATATCCTTGCTTACATCGTATGATCGCATATTAACAACGTCCAAATAAAAATACTAATACGAAAACAGGAGAACTCGGTGTGAAATATTTTATACGCCGTCAAATGTGGCAATACTGCCAGTCTTTTGGGCACGTTTTTATTCCGCAGCGATGCTGAGGAAATTTAGGACGCTTGAACAAGCTTATTTCTTTACATTCTTAGTGTATCATTATTTTTTAATAATGTACATATATAGTATCTGTAGATATGTAGTATTTTCTTATATAAGTGTTCGATGCCATTAAATCCTAACTTTTAGAAAAGAGCGTACTCCTTTTTAAAAGGCCGGCAATGCACTTTTGACTCCTCTGGAGTTGCAGGTGTCCATGGGTGGCGGTATTCGCTTACCATCAGGCGATTCGTCTGCTCGTTTGCCCTCTAATCCATAAAAATAAAATAAATAAATAATATTATAAATGCAAAAGAGAGCTTGTTTATTTGTTACGCTTGTAAGGCGTGAGCCTTAACTACTCGGCCGATAATCACGAATTTTCACAAACACGTTGGCTTGGGCTACATAAAAGAACCTAGAGTATCTTTCAACCAGGAAAACAGTATCTACTGTAGTACCCGAGAGACACAAATTTATTGACAAAATAAATTTGTCAATAAATTTGTATAGTACTACTATATTAGCGCGAACGGCTCCCAAAACCTAGTAAAACTAATAATAGTCATGAAATATGGTAAAGATATTTGGAGGTTTCTCAATTAAGCGTAAAATTTTAGATGGATTTGGATAAAACTTGGCACACAAATAGACAGATCGTGTATGAACTGAATTAACACATACGAACTTTTTATCCCGGCAATACGTTATGAAGCACTTAGTTTTTATAATATTGTTCAATGTTTATCAGAACTACAAAAATACGTATGAAGCTCGGGAGCTTCGTGTGCTGGAAAATGTATATGGGTGGTTGTTTCGCACGAATTGTGCGTAACGACACTTTCGCACAATTGGATATAATTCGAGTGCGAAATGAGCCGTTTGAAACAGAATGTGTGCGAATCGACACCAAAAAAATATTATTTTAAAAAGTGTCGTTTCGTACAATTCTTGCGTATAGATTCGTGGAACACGACCTCTAAACCATGTTTGTTAGGACCACCTATAGATTAGGAACATTGTTGTTGCAATCAATAGTGCTTATAAATATTATTTTTTAACAATGCCTATATCACAAAGTAAAATCTATAATTTACTTTTGTATTAAAAACCAACTTTTATAATATTAGCATATAATACGCATATAATACGGTGCGACAACAGTAGACCTTAACTTAGACTTGAAGTAAACCTGTCGTGGTGGATTACTTTTATCGAGAGGTGTCGACTTCGGTCCCAATGCACGCAACTCTGACTTCTCGAAGTTGTAATGATTGCTTTAACGGAGAAAAATCGTCATGAAATTTACATAATTGTGCTCTATCTACAATGCTCTCGAGGATATGTGAAGTCTGACAAGTCGCAATGGACTACCACGTTAGCCCAATGTGGGTTGGTTCCTCTTTTATGAAAGCATTCAGACCCTTCTTAAAACAAGAAGAAGCTCGTGCCTAGGTATACTAGCTAAACGGGGCTAATATAAACCAAACATACTTACACCTTAATAAAATGTTTAGAAAATCAAGACAATACTTGAAGTCTATTTAAAATTCAAATAACGCCTAAAAAAGTAGTTCAAGAACTTTGGTTTCTTAATAAAAATGTTTACAGCGCTGGGTAATGTTCGTCCAAGCCACATTACTTATTCTTACGGGGTGTCCTGCGTGAGCGACGAATACGACGCGACGCGACGCTGCGAACGCGACGAACGCGATCAAAATAACGGCCTAGCCTACCCTGCTTGCGGCCTATATGGCAGTCTGCGGCGAGACGCGACGTAACTTGTACCTATTTTGTGGGCGACCAGACGCGACACCACGAACTACGAAATGGTTGATTCTCAAATTATTCAGACTTAATAGTAGCAATAATGTAATCGAAATATTATTATTGTTTGAACATTTTAGAATCGCTTCTTAATTTTGGATTTAAATGATGGAATTCGCCAAATATGTTTTTTGTAAAAATATTATATATTTTGTTTTCTTTCAGTTTAGTACAAAAAAAATTTAAAACTTTCAGTATGAACTTTCAAGCAAAATTGCACTGTACTTCCCCATGATGCTAGAAGTAATGACCAAAATCACGTAGGAAATTAATTTGTCGCGTGTACCATCGCGTTGCATTGCATCGTGTCGTGTCGCGTCGCATGGCGTCGCGTTCGTCACTCACGCAGGACACCCCGTCATGGAGCAGTACTTTTAACTTTTGCTATTGTTTCCACTTTGCGTATTAAAAAAACAAATAATATCAAATTATCAGCCCTGTATATACCTAAACTATAATTATCACGACACGGGCCTCTGCCCGTGTCGTGATAATTATGGCTCAGCACAGTCGCAGAGGCTCCGTATGAGAAGGATTAGATCATAGGCCACTACGCTCACCCAGTGCAGGTGAGCAGACTTCACATAACGTGGAGAACATTATGGCAAACTCTCAGACATGCTGGTTATCTTACGATTTGACCTGGAGGTGGTGGGCTTCGAGGGCCCGCTCGCTACTCAATCAGTACCAGGTCCGAGAGGCGGCGTGCGTAGTCCCACGTGCGACTCTGTGTCGTGTCTTCTTCCCTCCACAAGAGGGCAGTAGAGGAAGTGTTTTTATGTAGTGGTTTGCCGTTTCACACGGCAGCCCGAAACTTCGGCGGGGTCTCGATTGCATGTGAAAGCGAGTCGCACGGCCCCGCCGTCTATGTTTATGTCAAGGAACACCGTGGTAGATTTAGTCGGTATTACCGGGGTATCTTTCCCTCAGTGAGCCCGACATAACCTCTCCGTCGCCCTGCAATACATAATAATATGTCGCACGGTATGCGTCAAAGCAAACTCCACTTTAAAAAAATAATGTTTTCTTGCGATGTTTTTCTTCACCAAACGATCATTAAATACGTACAACAAACTTCGTAACGTCCATGGTGTATGCCTTAAGATCGAACTCGAGACCTCTGCCCGGCAGTCTAACGGTCTCCTATTAGGCTGTCGTCGCCTTTAGCCAACACTGACGATAAAAGAAAGATAAAGATAACAGTACAAAGAACGAATCCAATTTGTCAGTTCTTTTGCACCGTATAATTTGGTACTTCTAAGCTTACAAAGTAATCCGTACTTACTCATTTAATTTCCAAAGTTGGTAGTCTCTAAAGAATTTCAAAGGGTCATCTTCAAATTATTTGTAGCGAACAATTACAACTTCAAGAGATATAGACGTTTCCGGCCGAATAAGTCATAGAGGGTTCGACGAAAAGGATACAGTTGATCATTAAAATTCAATTTGACACGACCATTCAAAATGGTTTAAGGGGGTTTTTGGGTCTTACCTGTTACCCTTTAGAGGGCTTTTACGTTCCCATTAGGATGTGCTACTATTTCACGACGCTGTTTCATGGTTGGGCCATAAAGCAGTTGCGTAGAAGTATACATTTTTAACAGGACAGAATTTGACCGCGGCCTTTTGGTAAACCCGTAGGACATTGTTGTTTTAGATGTGCGTCTTATATTACAGTGCAATTTTTTTGTAGTAAGTTTAATTATTTAAATTATAAAGTATCATAATAATTTTTTTTTAACACCTATTTGTTCTACTATAAGATATTTCAAGGTTATCCATTAATTACCGGACAGCCTATATATAAATGGCAAAAAATCCGTAACAAAAGTTTAATTCCAACGTGTACTTATTTAAAGCTCGCTTTGGGAATTATTCCTTAACATCTACCGCAAAGATTAATGTCGGCTCTTTAGTAGGCAGTACTGGCTGCGGTAGAGCTATTGCAACCACATTGCTGCATGAAGCCTGAAAAATATGGCCTATCGATCTATTTTTACCTAGTTTTATTAAAATAATGTAAACGATTTACGATTATTAAAGTATTAGGTATAGCTTGTAGATTGTAAATTTTATTCTTATAATTTCAATTTCAATTTCAATGCTTTATTGCTCTCCATATGTAATTACATGTTGTTACAAAAAAATAATACAATAGACCAAATATGGACCCTGTCGGGCACGGCAACATAGATAGAAGAGGAGAAAGGAGAAAGCCACTGGTATAATTTTTTAAATATTGCAGCAATAAATAAATTAAAATTAATTAAATGGAAATAAGTAATCAAAAATTTAAGTAGGTACCTAAATTCTATTTTCAATTTGTTTATTTTTTATTTATATTTATATATCTAATAATAATATGAATTTATTTAAAAACTATGTTTTAAATTATTGTAGGTATATTAAATTAGTTTGTAATTAAAGTTTGTCATTTAGATATTCATTTATGTTGTAATAGCTTTTGTTGAGGAGAAATTGTCTTAGTTTATTAATGAAGCTGTTGTATTTATTTTCGCTTCTTATGGTACCTGGTAATTTATTATATATTTTTATAGACATTACAAATGTACTAGTCGAGTGCATGTTTAGTCGCGAACTAGGTAGGTTAAGTCTGTTTCTGTGCCTTAATGTAATTTTCGTTTGTATGTCTTCCCTTTTAGTATAGAAATCTGGGTATTTGCGGACAAATTTACATATTTCAAATACATATAAACTAGGCAAGGTAAAGGTTTTTAGTGTTTGAAAGTGAGGATTACAACTATCTGTATCATCGATGTTTACAATTATTCTTATTAGTTTTTTCTGAAGTGTAAATAATGTGGGTGCATCTGTACTATTTCCCCATAAGATGATCCCATATTTTAACCAAGCATAGGCATACGCGTAGTATGTGGCTAACGCTGTTTTTAGGTCTGTTGTCTTTTTTATCTCACGGAGAGCGTATGAAAATTTAGACAATTTGGCTCTTATCCTTTTAATGTGCGACTTCCAGTTGATGTGCGAGTCTATGTCTAGGCCTAATAGGGTGAAATTATTTACGACTTCTAATTGGTGTCCATTGTAAGAAAAGTCTATATTTATCGGTGTTTTTTGGCGGGGGTAAAATGTTATTATTTTAGTTTTGTTGAAATTTATTTCAAGATTGTTTGCTATCATCCAATTTGACGTAGAGTTTAGTATGGTGTTTAATTTTTCGTTTAGATAAATATTTGTATTACAGGAGGTAAGTATGGAAATATCGTCCGCGAATAGAACACATGGTTCGTTGATGTTATTTGGATGGTCATTGATGTATATAATGAATAGGAGACATCCTATGACGCTTCCTTGCGGAATTGAGGCATTGATCGCTTTGCTATCAGACCGTATTAGTTCTATATTTTTTGTGTTATTGTTGTAATGTTCTATTTCTACCAACTGTTCTCTGTTTTGTAAATAGGATACAAACCAGTCATGACATTTGCCACGAATTCCTACGTTGTGCAGTTTGTCTAGTAATATTTCGAACTGTACTTTGTCGTAGGCTTTGGTCATATCTAGTAGCAAACCAATTGCGTACTTTTTTGAGTTGATAATATTTAGGGCTTCTTGAATATATTTGTAAACTGCCAATATGGTAGAACGGTTTTGTCGGAACCCATTTTGACAATCATTGAGAATATTGTACTTTTCACAAAACTCGTACACACGGTTACACATAGTAAGTAAGTAAGTAAGTAATTTTATTTTTCAAAATATACGTACACAAAATACACACAAATATTATAACACAGCAAAAAGCAAAAAAGAAAAAAGTACATACATAATGAAAAACGAGGTTACCACTCAGGTTTATTGTTGGTTTGCGGTTAATACCTCAAACCAACCCTGATGTTATGTATGTATTTTTGAAGCAGTAGGTAAAAGGGCAATAGGGCGATAATTACTAGGGTCGGTTTTTACATTTTTCTTATGGATTGGTTTTATAAGTGATTTTTTTAACAGGTCAGGAAAAACACCTTCTTCAAAAGATTGGTTTAATAAATTATAAAATGGTAGAGTTAGTTCGTCCGCACATTTTCGCAGTAAAATGGGAGGGAGTTCGTCTATACCATGGCTTTTTTTGTTTTTTAAGTTTTTTATTATTGTATTTACCTCATAGGGCTCTACTGGACTAAGATAAATCGAGTTGTTTGTCTTGGATAGTACAGGAGATGGTTTGTTACGCGGTGAGCTCTTGCAAGTTTGGCCTATTGAAGCAAAGAAGTTGTTAAAGGTATTGGCTACTGTCTTGGGCTCTGAGGTTAACCTGTCGCCCATTTGTAATGTTAGGTTTCCCAGGTCATATTTTATTTTTTTATTAGTTTTTTCGTTAATAATACTCCACATTGTTTTAGATTTGTTGCTTGAATTTGCCATTAAATGTTTATAATGTAGTTTTTTAGCTGTTATTATAGTTCTCTTTAATATTTTTTCGTAGTGTTTATAGTATTTTGTTAAAATTGGATTTTTAGTTTTAGTAGTGAGTATTTTGAATAACCTTTTATTTTTGCATGAGTTTTTTATTCCTACAGTTAACCAGCATTTTTTTAAATTTGGTTTTAATTTGATTTTTCATAAAGGTATATGTTGATTTAAAATATTTATAAGAGTATCATTAAATGCTTTGTAATTTGTGTTGATATTTTGTTCGGGTTTAATAATATCGTTCCAGTTTATTTCTTGTAATTTATATTTGAATTTTAATATGTTTACGTTATTGTAAAGCCTTTTCTTAGTGTACCATGTAGTGTGGCTTATTTGCTGTGGAAGGTTTAGATGTAAAATAGTACTGTTGTGGTCTGAAAATCCTTGTTCTTCTACGGTCGCGAACATATCTTTATATTCAAAATTAGTAAATATTAAATCTAGACATGTTGCGGAGGACGGGGTAATACGTGTTGCAGTTTTTACATGTTGCATGAATTTATATTCTTGCATTAAATTTAAAAATTCGTTTGTTTTAAGGCTATCTGATAATATATTGATGTTGAAATCTCCACCGATAATTATGTTCAACTTTGAATATTTTTTGCTGACATGCGTTAGAATGCGTTTTAGTTGCTTATAAAATACTTCTTCCTCTCTTCTATTCAAGTAATAATGATTAATAACAGATTTTCGTTCAGTAATTCAGTCGCACATAACTCAACAACATATTCTATAGACATTTCAGTGATATCATTTCTCTGTATACAATGTATGTGATCCTGTAGTAATAGACAGACGCCTCCACCAGGCCGGGTGCTGCGACAAAAAGATGATGCGCACGTATATCCACTAAATTTTATGTGATCTAGTTTATCTTGGGAGAGCCAGGTCTCTGAGATACATATTGCTTTATAGTCTGGGTTTTGAGAAATGAAGGCTTCGAGTATATCCTGCTTATTGTTTAGACTTTGAATGTTCTGGAACAATATTTTAAATGGTCGGTCTTTGTTTGCGAAATGTATAATCCGTTGTATCTGTTATGTTTGTGTTTTGCAGTTGTTGCATATTTTCTGTTGGTATCGAATCTTTTCTCTGAAAACTTAAGTTCTTTTCCTGGTGATTTATATTTTGTTGCTGTGTATAGTTATTGTCCTTTAAGTTAATGCATTTTCCATTTATATAGAGTTGGTTGTTTCTTATAATAGCGTGCTGTCCATTTTGCCTGGCCTTAAACAATTCTTCTCTCATCAGGGCTCTCTTTTTTCGCGTGTTTACATCTAGGAACTCAGATATAGACAGTCCAGTTCCCTGGAAACTTTGGCTATAGTTAAGAATATATCTGGTAATTCTTTTACTGAGCAGTTCGATGACAAGTGGACGGTTCTTATTGGATCTTCTACCTATTCTATATATGTCTTCTATATATCCTGATAGGTTTACATTGGCAATATCGTGGAACAAATCTACAAGTCTGTTATAGAGGTCGCTTGCAGGTTCCTTATAATAATCTGGGAAGCCGTAAAGTACAATTTTATATTTGTTTTCAATTTTATTTACATTCTGGTAATCTGGCCGCGTTGGCAAGTCTATCAATTCTCTTCTCAAGTTTTCATTTTCCTTAAGTAATTTTTCTATTTTTATGTTAATACTGTCGATTTCTTGTTGTCTTTTATTGTTCTCCAAGGTTAAGACGTTGGTTTTGTAGTCTATATCTTGTTGAATTTCAGTAATTGCTCGCTTTATTTCAGTTTGTATTGTATTTTGTATCTGTTCTATAATAGATGTATTATTTTCTTTCAACCGCATCATTATTAATTCACTCAGACCCTGCATTGTTAGTGGAGATTTAGCATCATTGGTATAATTTTGTGTTTGTGGATGGTTTTCTGTATGTAGAGTATCTCCTAAGAAGCTCAGGTCTTCGGAGCTATCAGTGCAACTAATAAGATGAGATATTTTCTTTCTTGTCGTCACGTTATTTTCACTTGTGGGTGAGGTAGTAAATTGGCTACATTCTATGCCCTTCGGAGTGCATATGGGAGTGTCTGTGTTATCGGTCTTTGGTATTTTACATATACAAGTAGGGCATTTCCAAGACTTCTTATGTTCTAACGTCATTAACTAATTGTTGTTTGTATTCGTATAGATACTTATCTCAACCAATTTACGGTTTAATTTTCATTTAATTATTCTTTATCTGTTCGGCAATAAAGAAGAAATCTCTTACTGGGTAAGAGTATGGGGACTTAGAGGACACCTTATCGAGTCTCAATTCAATTTAGTAGTATAATGGCTGCAGCTATTTACAGATATAATTTGTAAAATGAGAGTGATCGCGAGTTTCTTGCTCGTTCTCCTAATTGGCTTGCTCAAGGTACTTTGTGTGAATATGAAAATATATTTTTGAATTGATTTTGATTTGATCGTTTCTCAAATAGATAGGTATAATTATGTACCTACACATATGCAAAACATAGAAACATTAGCGTAGTAAAGTAGTATTTCTTTTCATTTCATAAAATCATCTTTGCACCTCGAAGTGCTGACTGAACTGACTGAAGGTGCTAGCAGTCATAACATTTATAAAGGATAGTATTTAACTGCACAGCAAAAAAATGCTAAATGCGCAGCAAAAAAAGCTAATTGATCAGCAAAAAAAGCTAATTGATCAGCAACTCATGGCCAGCAAACTTTAAAGAGATCAAACTAAGTCGACGGAGCACCGCTTCGCGGGGCTCCTATTTTTGGGTGGGTTTACAAAAAAAGAACCTAACATAACCTACTACTTCCGAGACGGAATGCAGTGATTTGAGGCGTATAGATGCTCGTTATGCTGTGCAATATTTGCTGACCAATTAGTATTTTTGCTGATCATTATATTTAATCCCATTTATGAATAACGATATGTGATGGACGGTATGTTACAATCTAATCTTAAATAATCGTCATACCTTAGGGTCGTGGAAGTGACGCCTCATAAAATAACTTATATTCCACTTGAACTAGACGAGGACCTCGACGCGGCATATTTTGCATTATTGTCTCACTAAATTTTACCCGCGGCTTCGCCCACGTAAATGGTTAAATTAGGTCAGTAATAGTAGATATTTACTTGTTCTGAAAAGTATGAAAGGCACCATACGTCCTGTTCTGTACCCCTGACGAAGTATATGATGTTCAGTCGAGTAGTTAAGGTGTGAAAGCGTAACAAACAACAAATAAACAAACTGACTTTCGCATTTATAATATTAGTTAGGATTTACACTAGGCAAATTTCTTGAAGCAAATGTCGTACTATCTTTGTCTAAGTTGTATGTATGTTACACACAGCATTCAATACCCAATATTTAAGTATCTACCTTTATATTCTTTACCAACACAATTAAGACCGGTTATCTAATATTGTATAATATATAGAATTCCCGAAACTCTAAAAAGCTCATTTATATGATCAAAAATTCGATGCATCAGCATTATATTTTTAGCACATATCTTTTAATAATGTTTCCGAAATACCGAATACTGACATCATAATTTTGAAGATTTATAAACTGACATAATTGTACTGTCCCACAGCAGGGCAAAGGCCTCCCTTTTACTTTTCCACATATCCCTATTATTTATTTATTGGAACAAACAAACAGTTATACTGTGTAAGTTTAGGTTAGTAGGTATTACAGCTACGATTAACGAATGTACAACCAACGACATTGTCCATATATTACAACCTACAGGTTTTCTTAATGCTAGGTGATGCTTAACTAAAATACATTATCTATACTAATATTATAAAGCTAAAGAGTTTGTTTGTTTGCTTGAACGCGCTAATCTCAGGAACTAGGTACTGGTCCGATTTGAAAAATTCTGTCAGTGTTAGATAGCCCATTTATCGAGGAAGGCTCTAGGCTATATAGCATCACGCTAAGATCAATAGGAGCGGAGCACCATTGATGAATATTTCAAAATCGGATAGTTTTTTCCCTTTAGAGAGCTTCCGCTACGTGCGCTGCGTAAACAGTTAAAGTTTCGCAAAAATCATGTATGACACAATTGTTCCCCTTTAAAAGTTCTAAAAAAAAGTCCGCGACAGCATATGTCTATCTTTTAAGGTTGGCTCACTATAACCTTTTTATGCTAATCAAATTTGTTCTAAAATAATGCATTATTTGCGAAGGTGTTTTTATAAACATGATATTAATCCTTATCCAAATAAATACGTTATTCATCACAAGTATTTAATTTAAAACAAAATTGCCCTTTATATCATTCGATTTCAATGAATATCTTAGGAGATATCGCAGTTTTAAAATAACATACGCAGCAAAATAATGATCAAGTTTGTACTGTGCGCGCATTTATGATGTGCAAAGCCGGCCGACAACTACGAGGTACCATGCCGCGTGGTTCAGACACGTGGTCATGGTCGGCTCCTTACGGAACGGTACACGGAACATCACGCTACGACCCACGGGGGCGGTGCAGTAACAATAAACGCGGGTGAAACCGCAGCAACATCTAGTAACTGATAATCCTGTCACATAAATATAATTTAATTTAATTTCGGTGTAATAATTAATGCTTTTTTGAAGTTTTGTGGTGTCATGGCAAATATATCAATATCTTCAAACTTTTTATTATAAGTATCAACAATAAGTCGCAAAGGTGATCTCAGACCGGCATTAGTTCTGCACTTAGTCGTAAGAAAGAGGCGTCGTTGTCTAACCTCACGGATATGCATGGTTCTTGGCACAATATAGCAGATTCTGTTTGTCAGTGTGTTACAGTCGAAAGCATTGTTACATAATCGGTAAAGAATTAATGTCTGTAGAAGAAGTCTTCTAGATTCTAGGGTAGGTAGTTTATAGATTGTTCATAACTGTTTATATGTTAACTGACCTCGGCGAGTTCTAAAATGCAGAGCACACAGGAAATTCCGCTGTACCTTCTCTATTCTGTCTTTATATTTGTTGTAAAAAGGATCCCAGAGACTGCGTATTCTAATTATGGACGAATTAAAGATTTGAAAAGATGGACGTAGGTTTCAGGGCGCTTGAAGTCTTGGTTGCTCTCATTACGAATCCAAAGTGTTGAAAGGCTTTATTTACGATTTTTTCGTCTTGTGAATCTACCCAGGTCTTTAATTTCATTTACTTTAGCTAGACTGGTATCACTAAGTGCGAGTGTCTTATCAAATGTATTTTTATTGTTAGTAAATGTAATATTGAAACATTTAGAGGTATTTAAACACAATTTATTACTAATACAGTATTCTGATAGTCGATGTAGGTCTTCTTGGAGAAGTAATAAGTCATGATTAGATTTAATTGTTAAAAATATTTTTAGATAGTCGGCATATAATAAGAATTTAGAGTTTAAAAAACATTTATTAATATCATTTATAAATAATATGAAAAGGAGAGGCCCTAAAATTGATCCTTGTTCGACTCCAGAAGTTATTCGAATTTGAACTGATCGAAACCCGTTAATAACGACACTTTGGATCCTATTTGTTACATATGAGGCAAACCATCGAAGTAAATTACACCGAATTCCATTGAACGCTATCTTAGCTAAAAGCGTTTCATGGTCCACCTTGTCAAACGCCTTCTGAAAATCCGTGTACACAGCCACTATCAGATCATCCCTATCGAGTCCATCAAACTAATAAGTTGTATATAGCATTAAATTGGTCGTAATTGACCTGCGCTGCACAAAACCGTGTTGTTCACTAATTATGATATTGTGCAGTTGGGGGTAAATTGTATTGTGAACTAATTTCTCAAACAATTTAGACATAGCGCTCAAAATAGAGATGAGCCTATATTCTTCCACATTTTGTCTTGTCTTGTCATTATTGTGCGCTATTCTCTCCTGTAGTTAGTTAAATCGTCCCGCCATCAACGTTTTGGTGTACGCTTAGCACCGTTTGGGATCCAATCTGTGCTGATTTTAGCCCAAAGTTGAATACTTTAATTAAAAATAACCCAGAGATAGTACCTACTTTCTGAGATTTGGGCTATACCACTTATGCACGCGTCTGCATTGAGGGCCTAAGTTATTAAATCAAAACAGATTTAACGTTTTAGAAATTTATAGCCCTTTGCATTTAATTTTACTAATTTACCTATAAGTCTTATTTCGTTTCACAAGGATTAAGAAGATTCGCACTTCTTAATCCTTGCGACCTTGCCTACATCGACGAAAAGGTATATTGTAGGTACCTACAGTTCGCCAGGTATAGATTTAAGTCCTACGTAATAGGGGGCGATGTCTCGTCATCTACCGGGCACTATGCCAGTCCCAGTCCTGGATCTGAGATTTTCTTGTTAAGATAAGCTAATAAAGTTTTGCCCGACCCGAGACCTCTTATGGACTCTCTATGGCTGCATTACTGAGACAGGCAATCATCCGTTACTATATATTATTATGTCTGCGCTGATTTGGAAATTTAACTTAACGCTAGATAAGAAAAGGAAGAAAACGTACGATTGATAATAAAAATTAATTTATTTCAAAAATTATATTAACAATTTTACCACAAAATTATATGATACAAAATTTATTTTCACATTCAAAATAAACATTTTATTATTTTACAAGATATACAGTGATATTACATTAGGTAACATTTTACTCTCCAATACGAAATAAATAAAAAAATGTTAGTTCAGTTTGGCACAAATCACATTTTAAGGCCAGATTCAAAAATAAAAATCATATAAAATATCTGAGCATTTTCATTCATTATGCTAATATTTTATTTTATTCTTACGCCCACTTTATGACGATCTAATTCTTCCTATAAAACCGTAAGTGTAAGAACCACTTATTAATTTGCGACTTTTCATACGCAAGTGTAGACGTAGCAAATCCTTATATTACATTTTAAACAGTAACTGGCACAAAATTCGTAAAGAATATGTCATATAGAAATAAAATAAAGAAGAATATTCTTAAAAGAAATTGTTCGAATTTCAATAATTTGAAATGAGAAGACTGCTATAATGGATTCAATTGCATTTCAAGACAGATGGCACATTTTTGGCCAAATTGAAGACAAAAAGAGATTCATAAAATAGTATACAAGTTCATAAAGTAGTTTTGTACCTGTATTTACAATTCAGGTACCTTAAAATATACATCACCATGTAATGCCATATTTACACATTATTATTATTATGCACATTTTGTTCATTAAAACAGGACTAGCCTTGGCTAAGAAAGTACATTAATAAGTACAAAAATATAATTATCTAAAATTCGTTATTCACATTTATAAAATTAATAAAAAGTCTTTCAGTCGTATTCTTAAACACGAAGTAATTATTAAATTCGTTGAACACAAACGTTAAAAATAATAACAATAATATAGGACGGAATTCACTTGTAAAACACTTTCAAGTCACTGAATTCGTGTCCTTTGAGTTATCACTTCAGGTTAAAACATTATGTTAATCACATCACTGTTAATATGTTAATGTTTTCGGTTCTTATAACTCTGTGGTGGTTTCTACGGGCGATTGGTCGTAATAACTAGAGAAGTTTCTTTTGCCAAACGTGACGTTATCGTTGTCCGACGCCCTGTGAAATAAAATTAACATATGTATATTAATCACATGAGTTATTTATGTTAGTAATATTATATTTATTCGGATCTAGAAATAATTATTTTTATCATTGAGTTTTAATCGCTACGTGCTAGAAGAGACATATCAACTCTTTTTTTTTTTGTAATACCCTTTAGCATGCATGCTCTTGCTTGAACTTACTTGGTGAGCACGCGATTACTGGAAAGACGCGCTTGAGTGCAAATAATCTCCATGTTCTAAACTTAATAAGTCATAGCGGCACGCCGGCGTCCAGAGACAATAGGTTTTCTGTTTGTAGCGACAGAGTGACGCCGCAAATATCTTACGAGGCACATTTCATGAGTGGGCTAGGCAGTCGTTCCGTGCCCGCCTCTGAGTCAGGATGCGCATACATCCCGCGCAGTATAATTAAATTAGTTTAAGAGTGAATGTAACTGTGTGAGTGACAATAAACATTAATCTAGAATACCACCTTTGATTTATCTTATCTTATGTGTGGGGGCCAGTCAGTGCAGACCGGCGACACTTCGACCCAGTGGGATCTTTTGTGTCGGTCCCAAGATTTAACCCTTAGCTATCTCCTTATGAATGTACTGCATAAGCCGCAGAGGGAGAAGCCTGAAGTCTTCAGGGCTTGGATATGCCAACCCCGTCAGACCCATCCTCAGTCCAGCTAACGCGTCGCATTCACACAATAGGTACGATATGGACTCGTCCTATTCACCACAGGTTCTGCAGATCGAATTGTGTGCCAATCTCAATCTGCACAGGAAGTCGTTGGTGCCAAAATGGCCAGTGAACGCTCCTGTGAGCAGGCGCATTTGGCTCTTGCTATATCCACAGAACTTCCAGGTGAAGCCTGTTGCTCCGCTTGCAATGAACTTCTTGGAGTGTTCCAGACCCCTAAGGGCCATCCACTCTAACTTGTGTTTATCATTGTCATGTGCATTCAAAGCTGCCTTGACGGTGCTCTCAGAGAGTCCCACGAATGGCTCGGGGCCCACAAACAGTTGCTCCGAGCCCTTTCTGGCTAACTCATCAGCCTCCACCTTTGATTTAATCTTCCCACTATATGAACACAAGTGTGTAGTGAGCCTAAGAGACTTCTACACTGTTATTTCTGGCATTCCAACATTTAACTGATTAAGCATAAGCAAGATAAGCAAGTTTTAAATGTGAACATCTTGCACTCAAAAATGTTGTTGCAATAATCTTCTCAGTGATATAGAGCGCATGCATTCTGACTCGTGCCGGAAACGTAAATAGATATAACGTAGATGAGATATCTTCTATATCTTATTATCTATAGTACAAAGTACACCTTAACACACAGATTATTTAATTTTCATTACAAACCTTTGTAATCCAGGAATGTCGTCATACGCCATAATGGGCTGCGTAGCTTTCTTCTTGTGGTTATTACCACCGTTGATCTTTCTTCCTAAGGTGGTAGCGAGTAGCCCGCCACCGATATTGTTGTTTGTGACGCGCGGTAATGTTCCAAGCGCGTTGTTCAATGGATTTGCGGTAGGCGCTCGTCTGTTAAGCGTCTGTGTGTTACGAGCTACGTTGTTCGCGATGGGCTCGAACATCTGACTCCCATGTAGGTTGTTCAAAGTACCGCCGTTTTCGATGACGCTGGAAGCACGGGCGGTGGTTGCTGTTTCGGATAGTGTTGGACTGCATTCGCCTGGAATATGTATTATTATTTTATTGCATTGCGTTGGTTTGCAGATTCTTTAGTATTAGATTGTTGCAACTTTATGTAATAATGCGAATAAATTTTCTCTTAAAATAAGTCGAATAAAATCGAATGCTTTTCTTTAAACTAAACTACGAACAAAACCAGATAGACAGACAGTAAAATAGAAATTAAATTAGAACATAACGTATATGTCATATGCGTCAATCGTCAATCGAATAATCGCCTAAAGCACAAATGAAATAAAAACATAATAATCAGTTGAATACAAGAAACCAATTTAGTCCGAAATCGATCCACGCACGTGTCTATGCAAATGCGTTCTTGTTAGGACCTTGTATTAAAACGAATTCATTTTCTATTAAATGTGTGTCTAGGATTAGAAACACTCAATTTTATACCTAATATCGGTAAAGGTAACTTCCTATCGTCTTATGTCAAATGTTGTGTCACATTTTATTTTGTTATAATATAACATGATTTATTGCACGTGGGTTATATTGCAGTCTGGTTTTGAATAATCGATGTTATAGGACTTTAATATTTGATAAGTCAAATATTAACTAACCTTAGCCTGCCTGCCTTATCAAAAGTCATTTGAGTGGTCCCTCAAGGTTCCCTATTAATTCGCATAAAATTATATGTCATCATTTAACATGCCATACTTTTGCTTATCCTATAAATATAGGATAAGTAAAAATGTGCCATGTAATACATTAATATTGTGCGTAACTTCGCATAATATTAATTTTGCATAACTGTTTAGGCACCATTTTTTTAAGCATACTACTTGCTAAGCATACTATATCAATACTATGATACCCACAAAGAACACACACACTCGCACACTTAGCACACATACACGACAACAACAAACACACACACACACATACACCCTCACACACACATAAACACACACACACACACACACTCTCTTGCACTACTACATGCACAATCATAAGTGTCAACCCAATTTTTATTTACTTGTTTTCTAAGATTTTGTTTTTATTATTATTTCATATTCTTTATTTTCTTTTTGTAATTTGTTTGGAAACATCAATGTACGCACCTAAATTAAGACCAAACTGTTAAGAAACCTGAAAGTGGGGCCTGGTACCCATAACACAAGTTAGATCTTACCTTGGGTACCAGTGTTCAATAATTACTGTCTTAATTATTTGTGTTTAATAAATTTCATTTCATTTCATTTCATACTATTCTAAAGCATAAATTTGAAGTCTTGTAAATTTTGTGTTTGCTTACAATAAAATACTTTTCGTATATAAAATAAACATGTTGGCGGCTTAGCGGCCCATGGACCACTCCTAAACCGCACCCTAACCTAAAATTACACTATGATACCCGAGTTATATACGCCTTATAACTTTTGCCAATCAAAAATAGGGCAAAAAGCATTAGCCTAAATGATATTTATGCCTACTGAAATAGTATGCCATAAAACAATTATGTCAAAGTATTATTATGACAAAAAAATATGCCCAACTTAAGCTACATTAAACTAGGACAAAAAAAAATTGTCGAAACAAAGGGTTCCCGTCTCTCAAGTCATGCGCGTTGGAGACACACGGTGAGAGTCAAAATGGCGGGTGTACCATAGCCAATTAAATTGAACCAATTACCAAAAAAAATTACCTGATATTCACTATTTTGTACCTAGCTCTAAAAAAATCTGTACCTCCTTTAGAACGAAGTTATTTCGTAATCATACACCCGCCATATTGACATTAATATGGCGGGTGTTCGAATATTTTATTATTTAACCATTACTAATAAAATATAATTACACCAAAAAATGTACCTAAAAAGTACCTCAAGTAATAAAACAAACACACTTGATCAGTTCGATAGTTCTTGAAAAATAAAACAACCGTGTCTTGTGGAATAAACAAACACGATAATCATCATGAAATATTGATATAGTTAAATATATCTACATCTATATTTTACGGATATTTTTAATTACGAATTATATGAACACGAATAGGAGCGGCGGTGGCCCCGAGGCGAGACCAACACACTGCAGTGCAGTTAGGTCTCAGTTTATTTATTACAAAAAAATAAGAAAATTCCTGTAGAATTTAAATTCTAGATAATATAACTCACCGTTATCTTTGGAAAGGTATTGCACACTGTGTATGTTGAACGCGTGGTTGTTCGGACTGAAGTCCAGTTGTAGATCCGCATCGTCGACTGCCATGTTCAGGACCTATGTAGAAGATAACATAGCTTTTAGTAACTCGAAGCTTGAGTGAAGGAAGCGTTGTAGCTAACTAGAGTATATATTAACCCATTCGCTGTCCCGTGATCGACACAATAGAAAATCTATTGTTATGTATCATAATTATGTGATTCATCGGACAGAGAACCTGTTAAATTATTATCTTTGTTTAAATTTAAGAAATTATTTCTTGAGAGATCTATTGACCTAATGTATGACAAATATTCAACGTTCGTCTGAGAAGTTTTAAGAACATGTAACAACAATATTGAAAAATTTTCAATGCTTATATTTTAAGCATAGCATGACCTGCTTATTCTGCCGCAAATGTCGTCTTTGGTTGTTTGACGGATAACAAAGAGACTCCAGGTATGGTCGTATGGCATAACTGGCGTTTTTAGGCATTACGGTAAAGACGATTAAAAAACTCGATACAGCTTTCGGTAGGCTGGCTGTTAGCCAATGCATTCGACTTTTCTTGTGTCGACTTCATGAGAATGAAGATGAGATGAGAGGTGTTTATTTAGCTCTGCTCAACTTCTGCTACTATAACGATGACGTTGGCAAGAAAGATTTGCCCAACGTTCGGCGGCAGGCAGAAGAAGAAAATTAAAACACATGGAAAAGGAAACCACGGGTCACGTAAATCATTATGACTATTGTAAGTAATAAATATAGGATAAAAGAGAACTAAGCAGACACAAAAAAGAAAGGTTAACTAAAGAAGATTGGAACATGCCGTGACTTGAAGCAGCTGGTACTGGAAAGACAAGATTGGCAATTGTTACCGACCTACAAGTGCCCAACATAACAATATTATACGAATGGGTAGGTTAGTTTCCCATGTTATGTTAGTAAGATTGTTGATGACATCATACTTATACTCAAATTATTCGTTTTTTTTATCGTATATTTATATATCTCTTTCAGACTAGACTAGACTAGTCGCTCAGTGGTCTAAACTCGAATGTAATATATGATATTAACATAAAATATATACTTATTTTCCAAATTTTATCTATTTGACCATCATCTGTGAGCATGAACATGGATGTTTGTCTTGGTCTGGGTGTTTCTATGTATAATATGTATGCATTTACAAAAAAAAAGTATATACGTATGTTTATCCATTGTCTAGTACCCATAGTACAAGCTCTGCTTAGTTTGGGCGAGATGGTGTTGTGTGTATGTGATAGAATACATTATTATTATTATTAACTTTAATTATGCCAAAGCTCTCACTGTTCCGTGCGCGTAATATGTTTAAAAAGGAGTATGTAGTTATTTCGTCACATGGTAATATAATTATTGGATCTCAGTAAAATATATAAAATAAAAATGGTTTTAAACATCTTCAAAAATATGTCCTAGATAAAAGTTACCTGAAAATTAAGTGTCGGCTCTTAGTATAACTAAATGTGTGGCAGTATATAACGCACCTGTGTCTCATATCTGGGCGCGGGTTCGTCCTCGCTGGACTCGTAGCCGGAGGGCGGTCGCGGCGGTGGCATGCTCATGCTGAGAGTGCCGTACTGCTGGATCGCTTGTTCCTTGTGCTTCTTGTATCTGTTAAATAAATCGATGATTATTACTATGGTCTAACAATGAGCGAAATATGTGTATAGTTTACTAGAAGAATTTTATAAGGTAGTGAATTAATTAGATATTTTTAGATGTAATAATTATAAAAGTAATGTAGTATTTATTTATCATAATTAAATATTTTTCTGACGACTACACTAAAAATGAGGGAGAGATAATTATTAGTAAAATTTTGTTTCAAGAGATTTATAAAAAATGTTGTATTTTATATGAGACTAGCTGTGCCCGCGGTTTCACCAACGTTTATGATTACCGTACCGCTCCCGTGGGTCGTAGTGTGATGTTATAATGTCGTGGATAAATAGGCTATCCAACACTAA
Source organism: Catocala sponsa (assembly GCA_963564715.1). NCBI lineage: Eukaryota > Metazoa > Arthropoda > Insecta > Lepidoptera > Erebidae > Catocala > Catocala sponsa. Next base: position 9,691,279 of record OY751337.1, read on the forward strand.
AAAAATTTTTCAATACGAACCAGTAGTTCCCGAGATTAGCGCGTTCAACCAAACAAATAAACTCTTCAGCTTTATAATATTAGTATAGATGTATAAAAATGATTTTATATGTATGTATCGTGGCACTGTTTTATCGCTAAGCAGTTTAGTGGGACTGGTTAGCTTTACCGGATAGTTTTCTGCTAAATATTAATAGGTTGTGTGTTAAACAAACATAAACATATTTTAATTGACCTTTTTTGACGATTAAATCTCTAGTCTGTTAAAGATTAGCCAATTTAGTAACCGTTACTTGTGTGGAGATTTATTTAGGGGGTAAGTTTAATTGATTCTCGTATCGTTATTTCTTAAGAGTAATATATAAGACACAAACTACGGCAGTATACGAGCAATCTTGACCTCGTACGCCCTTTGTTCAGACTTGCTTATCGTGAACGGAGTGTGCATGTAATGTTTTCAAACGCTACTCTAGGGACTTTAGCTTCAGGAGTGTACATAGTGAAGAGAGAAAATGAGTATAGATGAGGAGTAGTAACCTGTTCCAAGAAGCGCAGATGTAGATAGTAGCAGCTACAGCGGCAACAAGTACGACGGCGGCGAGAGCGATGAGTGCGGCGGGCAGCGCTGTAGCGAGCGGCGCGGCCGCCGCGTGCGGGCGGCGCGGCACCTCGGCCGCCAGCGGCGCGCGGGGCGAACCTACCGCCGCCTGCAACCGAAGGCTTACGTGCTTGTCCAGACCTGACGAGATGGCCCTGCGGAAGATAGACTCTGTGTTTAACTGCAATTATACGTAATTGGTACGGAACGATTATACACATTATCTTACTAACAAATGGATAAATGGAAAATTCATGGAAAACGGTTTATGGTATGTACAAACTAACAAATAGACTACAGGTTTTTACAAAATTTATAAAATAGTCGTCCACTGATGACTTATTTTACATTCGTAAAAATTTCCAAAATGTAATTTAAGTCTTTCATTTTAGAACATAACGCTCAATATTGCTTGCACTATAATAATATCTCACCCATCGGTGACCGTACAGGTTCACTCCGGACGGTAACAAAACGCTAACTCGATATCTCTGCTTATTTATTTGCTCAAAAATTAAACTACATGAATAGCGCAGCAAACGAACTCTCACCTAGCCGCTGAATATATTCGAACCCATAGTTGGAATACTACGTAGAACAATTATGTATGTAATTTACTAACTATAATTCTAACTCTAAGTGTACTTTCTGCGTCTTAATTATATATTTATCGCCCCTTGCGACATAAAGCTTAAATCGTAATGCAGTTTTATTTTTAAAACAACTTATTAATGCTATGATAATAAATAAATAGAATTATAAAATCTAACTAAAATTAGGTACTTATAAGTTATATTATATACATATATATTTAACAACGTCAATCGTTATACACATATAAATAACATAAATAAACACAAATATACAAAGATTTAAAGCACTTACTTCTTAACCGGCATCGATTCCCTGGCCAGAATCTCTCCATTAACCGGATCGACAAGATATAACCACACGTCGGTCCCCTTCGGATCCGTTTCCAAGGTCCCATTCTCTCCTTGATAATGTCGTGCAGTAAGTTTCTCAAGGCCGGCGAACAGGCCAGTTTTCTCTTCGATGGCCGTTAGAAGACTTCGAGATTTACGACGCATCATGTCAGGGTCTACAGATACTTCTACAACTAGTTGGTTGTCTTTTTGAAGGAGATTTATCTGTAAAAAAACATACACAAGTTAAATAAAACGTAATTTGGTAAATTTATTTTTAATGGTGATGTTGTCCTATAATTGTAGTAATAATCCTATAATTATTCAATTAATCTGTATTCTTTATTTTTTATACAACTAGAGTGGCAAACAAACATACGGCCCACGTAAGTGGTGACCGTAGCCTATAGACGCCTGCAACACCAGAGGCATCACTTGCGCGTTGCCGACCCTTTACGAAAGGAAGTGGGAAGGAGAAGAAGCGGGAAAGTGGAAAGGGGTTATTGGGCCTCTTGCTACATTTACAGTCAAATCACTACACTAACGTATATTAAATTTGTTATATAGTCAACTTAAAAACCAAGAAAGACCCATAATGTATTTCAAAGTACTTGCATTCGCTTAAATTGTCGATATTTGACCGTAATCATTATTGAAAGTGTGAGAAAATCATCAATTATATTTTGTTTCAAAGTGACTCTTTTTTCATTTTATTATTGATAACTTTAAAGCTATTCAAGAGGAACTATACGAAGAAAAAGACAATTTTATTGGTTGAAAACAGCTCCTATTTTTTGAAAAGGTACTATCCTAGTTTGTTTTGCCATTTTTTATACTTATAGATATAAAGAAAACTTACCACAACTGAAGCCCTCGCATTATTATAATCCTGGGCCGACTTAGGATTATCTCGCGCAGTCACACTGAACTTAAAAGGTAGAACATCTTGTGGAACATTCTCGAACGACTTTATATTACTAATAACACCAGTGTCCGCATCCAGACTGAAGTAATCTTCCGCAGCCTTAGTCCACGAGTTCTTGTGGTATTCTATCTTGCCGAAATCACCACTGTCCTTGTCTTTCGCCTGTTGGGTAATACATTAGTTAAGTGTTATAATTAGTCGATAATGATAATCGCTTAGAGTATGAGCGATTTGAATTATATTAGCCCATCATTACTTAATTTGTGCTACAAATTATGCAAAGGTAATTAATATATAATGATACATTAGAATTGATCGCCCAATGTTTTAAGTATTGTTGGCCTCGATGGCGTAGTGGTCAGTGTAACCGACCGCCAAATGTGAGGTCGCGGGTTCGATTCCCGCACAAGTCAAACATTTGTGTGCATGAACATGGATGTTTGCCTTGGTCTGGATGTTTCTATGTATAATATGTATGTATTTACAAAAAAAGAAAGTATATATGTATGTTTATCCATTGTCTAGTACCCATAGTACAAGCTTTGCTTAGTTTGGGCTAGATGGTGTTGTGTGTATTGTGATAGAATATTATTATTATTATTATTATAGTATCGGACAAGTAACATGTAATAAGGATGAGGCTATTGTAGTCACCATCAGTTTAAATCCCGTGCTGACACGGAAAACCTATATACATAGGTAATAAGTGACGTAAACATCTATAGCATCGAACTAACCAAAAGACAACGTTAAAAAAAATAACACGATTCAGGTGTCCTACTGGTAGATGTCGTTAGAGCGTTAATTGAATATGTGAGGGTACTTTATGGCACGTTTACACCATTACGATGACTAGAAATCTGTTTTCAGACACTGTTTAACTGTATACGAAAAATATTCATTATCATTCAGTGGCGCCTCAAGTGGCGTAGAAATGAAACAGAACTATCTAGTAAAACCAGTCCGGCCGTTTCATTTCTTATGCACGCCATTTTTATTTAGTGACAAATACATTGCATTCACTCATTCGTTTTATCGTATAGTATCGTATTATACATGCAATTTGTATACGCGATTACATGACAAAAACTGCACAAGACATTTTTTAAATTTTCGATTCAACACTTAATCTCTTTACCGAACAAGTGCATATGACATATCTTCCGATTCAAAGCATAAGTAATATTAAACAAGTAATAAGTCTACAAACGAGCACTTACCTTAACTTGCAAAACGTTAGTTCCTAAAAGCATATCTTTGGTCACGATCGCGAAGTATTTCCCCTTAGCGCCTGCTATAGACGATTGTTCGGGGAACACGAACACTGGCGCGTTGTCATTAGCGTCCGTCACATGCACTTTGATAGTAGCCTTACTGCTCTCTGGGTTGATGAGACCTTGTATAGACTCTAGTTGGACTTCCAAAGAATATTCCGTAAAAGATTCATAGTCTAAGGAGCTAGTATTGAGGTAGATTGCGCAGTCTCTTTCTTCTGTTAGTTTTACGTAGAATACTCCTGAAAATATTTATAGATTATTACTATACTGACTTCCTGTAACACAGGTTTCGTACCTAGCACAGGAATCAGGGCTTCATAGGAAATGTGTAAACAATTTTATGTCAATAAATACATTATTATATTAAAAATTTTAAATTACAAAAAAAAACAAAAATATTATACATTTTTTCTGGAATTTATATTATTTAATTTCTAAGTCGACGTTTGTATCTGGCATCCAAACGTCGACGTGAGCATGTAAAGATCGGCACAAACCCAACTCTAATCGTTGCAAAAGTCCAACAATTCATTGCCAAAGAGACTGTTCGTACGTTGAGATATCCGCATTAAAATCACCGAGCACTAACACAGTTTATCATTACTTCAATCATGCATAACATCTTACCTTTCTGTGAAGACTCGGATAATAAGCACTTCAGCGGTGTGTCGGGGGAGTGCTCTCTCTTGTTGAGGAGAGGCAGGATCCTGACAAGAGTACCATTAGGAGAGTTCTCGGCTACGTGCTCCGTGTATACTGTGTCAGCGAAACCAAGACCCACCTGTACGATATATATCAGTATTTTAATAACCGAGTTGTTTAATATAAAAAGAAAAATAAGTTTAAATTATAAGTTTAATATTTTGAAATTAAACTAATTTAGTACTGCCAAGTCGAACCGAAACGTCGCGTCGGAGGCAAAGTAAATTAAAATAAAGTTCAATAGTAGTCGTGTAAGTTTCAAAATTATGTAATAAAAGTGTTTTTAAAATAAACGGCGCGATAGAATTCGGATGGAGTAGTTTAATTTCAATGTTATACATTCGCGTAAACGTAAGACAATATTAATATTTCGTTCATGAATATTTTTTAAACGTATAACAATGTTTATATGCTGACATAGACGTCCACTTGCTGTATCAATAAAGAGCAGCACTGTGAGGAAATCTAAATAATTTTAAATGATAAATGAAGTCTGCCAACGTGCAATGGGCAATAATAATAGCCTAAAATAAGAACTTATCTATACAAATAAATAAAATTGAAGTGTCTGTTTGTAATGTCAAAATAACAGCTTTGTATCTAATGCATATGAAAGTATATAAGTTACCTATACGAAAACATCTATTTTTAAAAATTTTGTCTGTCTGTTTGTTCCGGCTAATCGCCGAAACGGCTGAACCGATTTTGACGGGACTTTCACTGGCAGATAGCTGATGTTATAAGGAGTAACTTAGGCTACTTTGATTTCAGTAAAAAAAAATATGGTTCCGCGGAGACAAACACTTTTTAGTTAAAATCTACGCGGACGAAGTCACAGGTAACAGCTAGTCATATATTATATAACTTCAAAAAGCTGTGCGGTGTATGGCGTGATATGAAACTCGAAGCCCCTACCAGTGGCAGTCCCGCGGTCTCCTTGCTATGCTATCGGTGCCCTGAACTTTTATATCATGTGTAATGTATATAGGATGAATACTTACATCTGGTGGCACGGTCGCAGAATGACTGACGTACACAGTAAGGCAACTGACCGATGACATCACGGGCTCTCCTTGGTCGTAAGCTTGTACATCCACCTGAAATCATGCATGGAACTGTAAGATATGTGTAAGAACAGCGCTATTTTATTAATAGAATCCACTTTATTGAAAATTTATTTAAAATGGTCATTACGCGACTGCGGCCAGTTTAGGCGCTGAGTGCTGCAAGTTTGATATATAAATAATAAACAATATAAATAATAAACCTAACATTTAGACTCGAAAGAAACTACAGGCTGATTGGTAAAAGACTGGACATATTGACATTATTCAGTACTCGATTCTGGACACGAATATCTAAAAGAAATATTTAAAATTAGACCTAGTTATCCAATAAAAACTTAATGTGCGGACACTCTTGCGCATATACCACAGCTAAACAAAACCTCCGACCCCGCCCCCAGCTACCGCACCCCGCACTCTCCCAAATTTGCACCCCCGCCCGTCCTTTTCTTATCAAAGGTCATTAGCCTCGACAGCTGTGTATGCAGTGTGTCCACATTTTATGGATATTTCATACAAATTTTCATAAAGGTTTTCTTTGCAGGATAAACAGATTTAAGTATGTATAATGTTTAACCAGTCATCCTGTATAAATAGTTTATTTCGAGTCTAATGTTTGGCTGCCTCAATATTTTAAAATCTCTATAGGTTTTCAGCTGGTAATAGCTATTAAAATTAAATAAATCATAGTTAATAAAAATACTAGCAAAATACTCAATTTTAAACCGGCATACAAGTTGATGAGCTGCTAAAATAAAAAAACCACAGACCATTGGTGATGTAAAGAGTTCTGGAGTTTCGAATATTTAAGGCCAAACATACACTATACATACTTTCTGAATAAAGGTTCTGTCTTTAAACTTTTGCCGCACTTTAAATTTATTATTCGTGTGCCACGGGAAACTTTATTAACATTCAAACAACGAACACAAAGTACACCTAACCTTGGCACAACTATTAGCGGTTCACACAAAGTTTTGTCACGTGTGGATACCGAACCATCAACACTCGGCTCAGTGAAAGTGGCGGGGCAGCCACTAAACCACTACAGTATCCGTGCAGTCTACAAAATAACTGAAATCCATACTCACAGTATATTCGCTGTCTGTCTCCTTCCTTAAATCATCACGGACCCTCACGGCCCCAGTATCAGGTTCCACGTGGAAATATATCGAAGCTTTCCCTCTACCAACAAGTTTGTACCGCACTCGGTTGTTAGGCGCAGTCGCATCGGCATCTTCGGCTACTACAGTTTGTACCAGACTACCGATTGAAGACGAGTCTTCTATTGTCACCGGCCGGACAACCGACGTAAATATGGGAGCGTTATCGTTTTGATCCTGTGGACAAATGTATAAAAAAATATTAGTTTTGTCGTATCGATAAACTCTACTTATCGATAAAATATGATTTGTTTTATCAATAAGTCAAGTTTATGAAGTAAAATGTTCTGTGCAGTATTGGGTTCTTTTCAAGTTCATGCGTGGCAAATAATACATACTTTTTGTCTACAATATCGTTACATCATAAAATTCAGGCAAATTAATACAGATTTTTTAAATTAGGTTAAATTAATGTAGTAGCAACATTCAGCAGAATCTAATTAGCTAAAGGATAATAATGGGCTCGCTTACTACTACGAGATATCTAAACATAGAAATAAGCTGTTCTACACCTCTAGCGAACCAGTAGGAAGTCTAAAGAATCGAATATGAAAAATAGTATAGATATAAGATAGGTGTAATTTCAAGTGATAAAAGAAGAATAGTGGCCAGCTGTTGGAACGCCACATATACACAGTACACCTCGCACTTGGATCGCACTGTATACATCTCTGACTTTTCGAAATTATGTGACTGTAAGTGTAATCTCCGGCACCATCAATTTGAAAATTCTTTCACTATTTAAGAGGTATTCATATTTTAAATAGTGGAAGTATTTACAAATTCAGATGGACATATAGGCTATAATTATGTTCAGGCAGGCCGCTGATAAGATATAAATGCAATATCAACTCACATCAACAAATACTTCAACGGTAGTAGTAGCGCCCATCCCCTGCCCGCTGTTCTCTTCCGTGCCAACCACCAGCTCGTGTCTCGCCGTGAGCTCGCGGTCCAGTGCGCGCAGGGTACGGATCATACCCGTCTTGCGATCGATAGAGAACTGCTCCGTATCACCCATCAGGATTATGTACGTGATCTCTGCTACTGTGTCTGGGTCTTCAGCCTGGAGGAAAAACGTAGATATTTATCAGAACTATCGTAATATGTATAAATTCATTCGATTTATATTCGAATATGTCAACTAGTAATGTGCAAAAATGTTATTCTAATGATTTTTTAATACAATTGTGCGCAACGTGAAAATTGTATTGTATTAAATAGTCAAAAACGTAGCGCAAGTATTTATCTATAGTATTATTATTGACATATTCGAATATTATTCGAATGCAATTATGCATTAATATCGAATAACTCATGGTAAAGCTTAGAACTGAGCTCGATCAGAAACAAGAATTAAAATACAGTGAGTGGTGAAGAGCGTATGCTAAAGAAATTTAAAAAGTGTTTTAAAAGGAAGGGTACATACAAGTACTAATTTCTGATATGAATAATTATGACATTGATGATGACAGTTATAAGATTTAATAAAATTTCGAGAAACTGGTGTTAATTTATGTATTATTCGATAAGACTATTCATACGAAATTGGTATCGTTAAGCTAAACTACGATACGATTATGCGCAACACTAAATCGCCGTTCACCGCCATCACACATATAATAAAAATTGTTATATCATCTGATTTGCCATACTAACATGAACTTTAACGACAGGGTAGTTAGGTGTATTTTCGGGCACATGCACTGAGTACAACGATTGTGAGAAGACGGGTGATTCGTCGGGTATATCTTGCACTTGTACTGTGACGGACGCTGTGCCCAGACGTTTGTCGATTGCTCCGTCTGTCGCTGTCACTACAAAGGCGTAGTCCTGGAAATATATAAAAACATGTTACATAGAAGAAGAAATTGGTTGGCCACATTTTAAATAAAGAACTAGAAGGAAAGAACAGATGATGAAAATTATTTAAATGCATCTCTTCTAGCGTTGTTGTGGACTTTGCCTTAAGTCTGAAGGGTAAAGCAAAATTGACTTATTCGCAGTGGAGAACCCATTGAGGATTAGCCAATTTCCAACAGTGAGGCAGTTCATAAAATTAAATAAGTAGGTTTAGTTAATACTAACCCTACTTATTTAATTTTATGAACTGGAAATGATAATTCATTTCCATCCCTCCTTTAAATATCTATGTATAAATGGGGTTTGAGTTTGTCGATGATTACTAAGACACTAAACTAACGTCTATAATATTTTGCAAAATATGGAAATTGATAGAACATTAAATAGGATTGTTTTTAAAGACAACTCTCGCGCTAATGGTTTATAAAACATAACTGGAAAAATGTTGCTGTTCTTCATCTTTGCCTCACGTATGTATGCTGTCGCCTAGATGTGTATGTATTTATATTACTATTAGTACATAATATCATGGTGAAGGCAAAATTGCAAGAGGAAATATTATATATTATAGTAAATACTAGCGGTCGCCTAGTGCTCGAAATTCGACCAAAGTTTGCCTGTAAGATATTTATAATCTATACATATAATAAAATCGTAGGAAAGTCAAAACTGTACATTAAATATTTTTTTAAAAGAATACTTGGGGCGTGATCTACAATCGATATCGAAGCCAAAAATATAGTTTTTAGAATTTTTGTCTGTTTGTCTGTTTGTCTGTATGTATGTCCGGGCTAAACTCAAAAAGTACTGAATGGATTTACTTAAAATTTTGCATGAATATTACTAACAGGTCGGGTCAACATATAGGCTACATATTATCACGCTATCACCTACGGGGGAGGAGCGGTGAATCTTTATTTTTTTACGCATTCTGTGACAGCGTGTAATCTAACGACGCATATTTAAATGTTGTTTTTGAGAAAGCCATGCAATTATCTAGCTTTACACTATAAAAACTACGCCATTTAAGTAACTTGGGCAGAGAAATATAGCTGGGTTCCGCGGCGACTAACACTTTTTAGTTAAAATCTACGCGGACGAAGTCGCAGGTAATAGCTAGTATAATATAATAATATAAGCTATTGATATATATTATTATTATTTATATTGCTGATATTATGTCATTATATATTGATATATGTAACCATAGTTACGCACTTCGACTGCCTGTCTCAAATACATGGTTGTGTGCGTGTAGTGTTTTTTCATTAATTTAATGTATTTCTAATGCTTAATTTATAAAAATATAAGGATTCGCCCCTCCTTCTCCGTATAAACTTGTAACTATGCCAAATTTCATACTCCTCCGTCCGCGCAATTTTCGTAAAAAGGAGTACAAAGTTTTGGCTTCACGTATTAATATATAGATAATATCGAATATGAGTAAATAATAACACTCCTAATAAAACAGAGAGCTATCTGAGCATTTTAGATTCAACAAATTTAAACTCTGTTGCACTTACTCAACATGAATGTAATATAAGAATTAAGTCACAGAATTAGAGTTCAAATTGCGTTACTTCAAATTTCGAGGTAAGTCACTGTTTTATGTGTGCGATATGTTAAGAAGAAATCTTACCTTAGTCTGTTCATAATCGAGTTTAATCCTAGTACTGATCATGCCAGTGGAGTTGTCGATAGTGAAGGGCAGGTCCGTGGGCATGCTATAGCTCACCATAGCGTTCACACCCTCATCTGTGTCCGTCGCATGCACGTAGCCTACTAGCTCGTTTGCCGCGCCTGAAATATGAAATATATAATAAACATTAGTACATTTAGGAAAAGCAAGAAGAAACGAGATGGTGTAAAAACCCAGGATTCAACCTCTTCGTTTTCATGTGACCTTGTGACCCCTATATCTCGAGGGTCTTTTGACCCACAGGGCCCATATTCAAACTCGACCGAGGGATGACCCCAAGGTGTCTGCACACCAAGTTACAAGTCAATCGGTCCAGTGGTTCCGGAGCTATGCCTGTCACTAAGAGACAGACACACAGACCCACAAAGTGTTTTCATTAGCCTCTTCAAAGACTCAGAGGTTAATAAATTCTTACAAGCAATAATAACACATAAGCGCTATTATTCCTAACTAATACTATAAATGCGAATGTGTGTTTGGTTGTTTGTTATGCTCTCACGCCTTAACTACTCGACCGACTACCGACCGAAAGCTTTTGATTGTAACATTACCTTCTCGAACTTTGAACAGGTAAGAATCTTCGTCGAACTTCGGATTGTTATCGTTGATGTCTGTAACTTTGATGTTGACGGTCGCCGTACTCGCCAATCTGCCTGGATCTTCAGCTCTTACCATCTGAAATAATCGATTAATAAACGATTGTTTATTATCAGTCGCATACCAAGAATCCTCACTTCAAGGATTACCAAAATAATCTTTAAGGTTTAAGACATTTATTTTTCTCAAAAGATTTACAAATCACTTACAATGAAAATACATTATAATTAATAATAATAATAATAATAATTTATTTATTTCAGAAATCTGGTTCCATAGTCAACATATAAAAATCATAACATAAAAAATAAAATTGAAAATCACAGTAAGTATGTATAGTATATAAATTTAAAATCACAATAAGTATATAATAAATATTAAATATACATTAAGCCGATTGGCGTAGCGAGTAGGTACCTAATTATATATATATATATATATATATATCTTTACTTTGAAACAGTTTCGTATAGAAAACGTAATATTTTAATTATAATTTCGACTGCAGTTTTTGGGATTCAGCGAATTGTTAAAATAGGTAGCAAAATGTGGAAGTAATTAGTGATGTACTTAATTAAATTTGATTTATATTCAAATGTGTTGTAAATATGCATAATTGTATTCGAATATCATACGAATGCAATTAAACACATCATGTGCCTTACGCATGCCAACTTGCCCCTCGTTCAAGCACTGACTATGTTAGACGTGCTGCTGACATCAGAATCAGAGTGTGATATGCCTTTTCAAGAACGATGAATGTGTCGTAGTTGTTCGAGATTTTGTGAAATGTTGGATGTATAGTTATTTATTTATGTTATGAATCTTTTATTGTATTAGTGTAAGGGGATATAACATAAGTTTTAAAATAACAATGATATGGTGTATGCTGTAATGTTGGTCATTTGGTGTAATAAATAAATAAAAAAACAACGGGTTGCACTCCGGGAGTGCCGGCAGCAGTGAAAACTTGAATATTAATGTTGTGCATTTTTGATATTTTGGAATGGTTAGGGAATAATTTTGCACGAATTGCTTTAATTATCAGTATAAAAGTACTATCATTTATGTGATAAAATACAATATTCATTTATTGCGCTATCGTACACAAACATGACAATTCTCCCTCCGTCTTACGAATTTTCGATCAGGTCACGTGTCCTGACTCGAGTTTGACAATTCTCCCTCCATCTTACGAATTTTCGATCAGGTCACGTGTCCTGACGAGAGTTTAAAATTTTTTACCCATCACAAAAAAGTGCACAACACCGCTAAAGAAGTTTTCACTTCAAAAATAAATATATCAATAGATAATACGTCACTGACTACCGCTTCGTAGGTATTCAGGCGTGTCTATACAAGTTAAAAATCAAGTCTTGCTTACCAACTGATATCGCGTCAAGACTTCTCGGTCGAGACTTCTGATGACAGTGATGATACCGGTGTTGGCGCCAACCGCGAATTGACGTAAATCGTTGCCGGACACGATGGAATACGACACAGGCTCGTTCTCTGGGTCTTTGGCCTAAAAATAAAACAGAAGACACATTTTAATATTGTTCTACTAATATGGAAAACGTAATGAGTACCGTATGGTTTGTCTGGTAGTATAGCATAATAGTAAGTTAATGTACCATAAAAAGCTAAGTATTATATAGAAATGTACAGATCTGCATAATATTCTCAAAGGTGTGTGATATCGGCTATCTCGCATTAGACCAGCATAGTGCACTTTAGCCGAATCTTTGTGACAAATCAAGCCCATATTCTTGATTCTGCCTGCCGGTTGGAAATGGAATTTAATTTTTTTTACTTTTCTATTTTTTTTCTAAAGCTAAGGACAATGCTGAAGAATTCTACGATGCCTAAACCTTTATTGTAAATATTTAGTAGTATAATTATTTGTGTTTTGTAATTATGTTACCTTTTTTAATACGTTTGTAAATATATATTAGGTTAATTCATTTTAAAATTAATAATGTAAATATGAATTTAATTTCTTTCCATTCCTATTTACTCAATTCCTTCAACATGCTTCTGATTATGTTTATTACGAGTTTCAAAACAGTTTAAGCCAGGTCTTTATAATTGTTAAAACTCAGATATTTTTATAAGCTATAAAACCTTGTTACTCGTGTCTTACAGTAGAAATAGTACGGGGAGGATTAACACCAATAAATTCTAATATTTCCCATACTAAGAAGAGCTGTGGCCCGCGCGCAGTTTACAAAGAGCTGATACTATTATTCTTCACCTTTCTTTAATTTAAGGGCGTAGCTCTTGTCAATAGAGTAATCGCCACATACGTATGTCTTCTGGTGCTGATAGAGTTGAGCATTCACTTGTAACAGAACATCGAGCCTTAGTCGTTTTTAAATTGTCGAACTGAACAACGAACCATAGAGCATAGAGCTAAACATCCCTACGAACATTTACACGATCATTCTAGCGAACGATGTAATTTCGAAGCAAACTTACCGTCCTTTCTAGGATAGAATGCTCCCTAGAATGCTCGCTAGAATGCTCGCTAGAATGCTCGTTAGAACGTTTCACGATTATTTTTCTGTAATGTAACATTCGCTAGAATGCTCATTACAAATGAATGCTCTAGTCTATTAGCACATTTCTGCTTTCCTTTTAATCTCTGGGCACGACTCCACTCCATTTTTTTCTTCAGTTGTTGGATAAAGGTACGTCTATGTCTAAGTTAATATTATCTTTATTTTATTCGTTTTTATACTTACAGTAACAGTAGTGACAGTAGAATTAATAGCAGCACCCTCTGATACAGGTGCTGAGTAATCTCGTGAGGAGAACTGCGGTGGTCGTGTATTAGGCCCTGGTGCTACAGACAGCTCTACGATGCCTTGAGAACTCAGTCCTAAGGCGTCGGTCGCCCGAACAGTCACACTGTATTGTTCACCCGTTTGTAGACGGCCTGTACTTGCTGGGGATGGCAGAAAGATTTAGTTAGATTTGGATCTAATGAAAAGACAATGAGAGTAATGTTTGACCGGTTTAGTTTATTTAGTTATAAGTAAGTGTTCTTAAGGACAGGAATTCGCTGGAAAACTGAGCAAACAATTTGAAAGATTTCCTATATTTAACTCGCAAAAACGGCAAATTACTTCTTGAGGTAAGGTTTATCCAGTGATATAAAATTGAGCTTTAATGTTATCACAATTTAAGACTAAACTTAAAGAGACGCTATCTTTAGTCTTCAAGGTGGCGGCGCACAATGTCCAAGGACTTTGCTATAGCTAATGTTATAATTAATCACCTAAATCCTGATAATCATAATTGTAAAAGTAATTATTTAACAATCTATGCCCTAATACGAGATTTCATAATTTTTAGCTAACTGTATAATACGATCAAGTACAATACAGCTATGCCCATACCAAATTTAATCGAAATCGTTCTAGCTGTTTGGCATACAAATGTTATACACAGAGCTAACATCGCATATACAAAAACAAATAGGAAGGAACATTCTGGTATTGCATTCAACATATTAACACACTGTGACATACATATATGTATAATATTGAAATTCAACAAACAGTTATAGAACATGCTTTGTTTAAAGATAACGAAGAAAAGTGCATTTAGGTTGCTTGTTACACATACGTATAAAGTGAAATAAAACCGAACTCGTAAAGAAGATAAATCAAACTGAAGGAAACATTCACAGTGCAAAACATGCTAACACAGTGGCAAACACGAAAAACAAAATGGCGTCCTTAAAAATTCACTACGTCATATATTCCAGCCAGTATTTTTTGAAATAATTTTACTTTTATTAATGATATTCTCCTACCACACATATGATCAGGTAGCATGTCTTCGCTTATCGTTATAGTAGACACTAGTTTAAAAAAATCTCTTTCATACAACGGATACGCTATATTATGTGGGGCTAAAAAATGATAGCTGAAAAAATGTGATCTCATCATGAATGATATATAGCCGTAAGTCTATAGTCAGACGGTGGCTGAATGATCATTTCATTCTGCGGTTTAGACAGTTAATATTTACCTAACCTTACCTTACATTTACGTGGGCGAATCCGCGGGCAAAATCTAGTTTTATTATAATTTTGCTGTGAATGAGGTCTTGGGCTAAATTTCCATGTCGGAACTACTACTACTGACCGAATAAATTATAATTATTTTTATTGTTTTATATGTTTATCGACTTTCGATGCTGACTATGTATGTAGACGTGGCTAATAAAGTGATAATAAGTACCTAGCATATAATTGATACTAATATTAATTTGAAATTTTACTGCGCTGTTTCATTTCTAATTGAATTTTGTATCATAGTGCATATTTAAGTACAAAAAATACCTGTATAGAACGTTGTAGACAAAGTATATATTAATAGAAATGTGCAACTTACATATAACTCCCGTGTTAGGATCAATAGTGAACTTGTTGCCGCCATTGTTAGAGACATGATAAATGGCGTATGTAACGCGTGCGTTCTCACCCTCATCGATGTCTATCGCCTCCACCTGGAAAAGTAAATTTATTATTAGTTGTATAAACGGCAGCAGCAGGTATAAAAATTCGTCTCTTGTAAAATTATCTTATACTCTACGCAAACCTTTAAGCAATCTCTACAAAAAAATCGGTTTAATAGTTTAAATGTAAAAACTACCAAATACGTAATACTTTTTCCTTTTTTAAGGGAGATCCCGCACTAGGTATATACCCTGTATCTTGGGGTGCTTAACACATACGAAACCGAAACAGAATAATATAATAATATTTAATATAATATTCTATCACATACACACAACACCATCTAGCCCAAACTAAGCAGAGCTTGTACTATGGGTACTAAACAATGGATAAACATACATATATACTTCTTCTTTTTTTTGTAAATACATACATATTATACATAGAAACACCCAGACCAAGACAAACATCCATGTTCACGCACACAAATGTTTGACTTGTACGGGAATCGAACCCGCGACCTGCGCCATCGAGGCCGTTATACAAACAACCATTTGCGGATCACACAATTTTTCGCCTCGTTTGGGGATCGAACCGCACTTAGTACAATGGAAGCGGCACTGTGACCACATAAACAACTACGCCATGCTGTATAATATATTAGTACGAATATCCTTGCATCAATATCTATCATTGTTTAGTCAGCTGGCTGGTTGTGTGCAAGTCTTTTTTGTAAGTAAGTAAGTATTTTAAAGTAAGTAAGTAAGTATTTTAAAGTAAGTAAGTAAGTATCTATTTATTTTCAAAACATAAGTAAGTACACATTATTGCACGAAAATTTTACAGTACACAAAAAAACAGAAAAGTAGGTACATATGTAATGATAATGAGGTTACCACTCAGGATTATTGTTGGTTTGCGGCTTATGCCTCAAACCAATCTTGATATTATTTGGTAACCCCAAGTGACGCTCGGACGTACATCAGCTACACATACATTATAAACGACGAGTATATATACATATATAAACAACGGGTTACACTCCGGGAGTGCCGGCAGAAGTGAAAACTTGAATTAATATTCGTTGTGCATTTATGATATTTTGGAATGGTTAGGGAATAATTTTGCACGAATTGCTTTAATTATCAGTAGGTATAAAAAAGTACTATAATTTATGTGGTAAAATACAATATTCATTTATTGCGCTATCGTACACAAACATGACAATTCTCCCTCCGTCTTACGAATTTTCGATCAGGTCACGTGTCCTGACGCGAGTTTGACAATTCTCCCTCCGTCTTACGAATTTTCAATCAGGTCACGTGTCCTGACGCGAGTTTAACATTTTTTACTCATCACAAAAAAAGTGCACAACGCCGCTAAAGAAGTTTTCACTTCAATAAATATATAAATTAAAATAAATATAACATTTATAATAAATAAATTGGCGCAATAGCATAATATAATATACTCGTAATATTTAATATCACCCATCAATAGTTGTCATTCACTGGTAACAAATGTGACCTTTGCTTTTTTGTTTCAATTTTAAAAACGACAACTCCGGCGCTAGGAATAAATCCTGTGTCGCGGAGGCCTTTACAAACATTCAAACAACGGACATAAATAACAACCATTTGTGTATCACACAAATGTTTGTCGCGTGTGGAATTCGAACCCACAATGATTTTCTTGTTTATTAAAACTGACCTTATGCACAGCAGTTGGCTCCAAGGTAGCTGGTACAATGACTGGCTGAGTCTTCGGTATGACAGGCGCGTTGTCGTTCTGGTCCAGTAACGTCACCGAGAGTGAGTACGGCGCTGATGCTGCACCGCCGTTCGCTTCTCGAGCCACCACCTGTAATCGATATATGCAGTGAATTAGAGGTGATATGCACTTAGTTAGCTGGTTCGTCTAGAATTGATTGGTACTACACCGCCATCATCTAACTCTTTTTAGTTAGATGTTGGCGGTGTAGTATCATAATAGTATAAAGCGCATAAGTGCTTAAGTGACACGTCCTCATATCACTTACCACTTTTTTAGTTAGCGAATTTTATTACCGTAAAATACTGTTTAATTCGATTACAATGTTATTTTATGTCGGCCTCGATGGCGTAGTGGTTAGTATAACCGACTGCCACGCCTGAGGTCGCGGGTTCGATTCCCGCACAAGTCAAACATTTGTGTGCATGAACATGGGTGTTTGTCTTGGTCTGGGTGTTTCTATGTATAATATGTATGTATTTACGAAAAAAAAACAGTATATATGTATATTTACCCCTTGTCTAGTACCCATAGTACAAGCTCTGCTTAGTTTGGGCTAGATGGTGTTGTGTGTATGTGATAGAATATTATTATAATTTTGTCCGATTATTGACGGCCTCGTTAGTCTAATATCTAGTACTTGATGTTCCCGCGGTTTCACCCACGTTTATCGTTACTGCGCCGCCCCCGTGGGTTGTAGCGTGATGTTATATAGCCTATAGCCTTCCTCGATAAATAGGCTATCCAACACTAAAATAATTTTTCAAATCCAACCAGTAGTTCCTGAGATTAGCGCGTTCAACCAAACAAACAAACTCTTCAGCTTTATAATATTTGTATAGATATATTACTTTGAATGAATTAATCAATCAAATGAATTTGTATTTTTGTACATGCGAGAACATGCGCGTTCAAACAAACAAACATTAGTATAGATATACGACTGCGGGTGAAGAGGTCTCAAGTTTGAATCCCTATTCGGCAAACATAATGGTTTTTATCAAAAAATTCTTAGTAGCAGCCCGAAGTCATGAAGTTGACGATTTATTGCCTTGCCTGATATAAAGTATGTTCAAATAAATGAGAGAATAAAAAGTGCACTTGTGTACATACATATATGCACTATAATATTTCCTGCCCAAATAGCTGGTATCTGATGACATCAGCAACCGTGACAGCCCATTTTTGTTTTGTTTGTCTAAAATCCTTTTGAAGTATTTACTACTTGTGGTATAAATAAAAGGGTTTTTGGTATTAAATATCGCATACATTATAAAATTGCATTAAACAAAAATAACTTACAAAACATACCTGGAATCTAAATTTGCCAGGGTTCGGAGGATCACGGTCGAGTTTCTCATCGCTGACTACCAGGTAACCATCTCCATCGATGTCGAAGAAGTTTGTCGTTAGCTCGAACGTATATTTTGGTACCGGGTCACCTGGGCCCTGAGTAGTAGGTATATTCAATTCAATTAACTTTATTTGCGTAATATGGGTTTTACAAAGTTGTTACAAAGTAATATGTTTCACCATATTATGCTTTTCAGCATGCAAATCTTATTTTTTACCTACATATTCGTGCAAAATATTTCATAATTAAGAATTACTAAAAACATTTAAATATAGAAAAGTCATCTCACATTTGTTTGATTAATAAAATAAAATGTCAGAACTTTTACATGTTATAAATAATTTAAATAGATACAATATAATTATTATTTAATAAATTAGATTAGGTAATTATCCTCCATATATTCTTTAACTGAGTAGTAGAGCTTTTCTACGAGTAAACAGCGCAACTTTCGTTTAAACATATAAATGTTTGATTCATTCCGCAAATGTGATGGTAACTGATTGTAGAGTTTTGGACCCATGCAGAACACACTTTTATGTCGGAGAGTCGTCTTTGATGGTTGAATGCATAGTTTGTCATCATGACGCTTCCTGGTGCGCATTGATCAGTATAATAGTATGATAGGAAAATTATTGATATCCACTAAAAATTTACGCGAACAGTTCATAGTAAAGTTCTTTCACCTGTACGATGTAGCATGCCTACCATCAAACATAAATGCCGATAATCGGAATAAGGTGACTTTAAAAAAAAGAAATCGGAAGTATCTTCATATTACTTACATACTTAATAATTAATTTGCTCTGAAGTTTCAGATTGACGGAGTGAATAGGTCTCCAGCATTGCTTTAGTTGACCCGATCGGTACTCTTTGTCCCAAAGGCACAATAATGGCTAAAAGCGCTGGCAGCATAATATTTTTTACAGTCGAAATCAGTTTCCGAACTTGGTGTTGCAAGCGTAATTAGGCACCATTAACCACTTACCAGTGGTCTGTATGCTAGTTAACTACCTTACTAAAATATAAAAAGCTTACAAAGTATCTCTACATACCAAGTCAGGATCAGAAACAGTCAATCTGATGGGCTGTCCATTATAGTCCAGAACTTTGGTGCCCTTTGGTGAGTTTTCTTCGACCACACCATCGTCTGATGTGGCTTCTACGACTGGTGGACTCGCGTCTACCGGTCGAACTGTAATCGTTAGCTTTGCTGTTGTGAATCGACGGGCTTCGGTTGCTTCTTCCGCCTAAAACATAAAAAATATTGAATTTGTAGTAAGAACACAGTATATTTCTTAATAATACTCTTTCTTAATTATAGTAATTGTACTTCTGGGAGGTATTGTGGTGTAAAGTCGATAGGCCCGCAGTCTCGGACGAGCCCGACATAACCCTCTCGCATCCCGTTGTGGCAAGTGGGAAAGCATCAGGAGCATTTCCCCATGATAAAAATCGTTGTATCGGTATCGATCAGCGATATCGATGCCTCAATGAACTGAAGTCGTATACTTGGAGTTACTTATAATGCAAATAACTCTGTTTTATTCTACAAAACCTTCAGACTATACCAATCAAGATACGAAACAGCTTTTTTTAATAGTATATTGCTAATTTATGTAACTTCGTAACCCAATAAAACTTTGGGAGGAAAGACAAAGATAGAGCAATGAACAGACGCAGAAGCATTCTCTACCAATTACCTTTGGAGCCTGCATATTTAATAACCACTACTATATATTTCAAAGCTGTTGGTCTTCCCAATACATAAATAAATAATTAGGTATCAGATTTAGCTTTTCTTTGTATACTATTAGTAATATCTTTCAATTGTAGCAATATGCACAATTACAATCGAATTATATACGAAGTCATAGACAAAATTGTACACAGTTGCGTGTGCCTAACTATTCTTTAGCCATATAAAGAAAATATCGTGATGAACACAACTACACAAAAAACAAATCACAAATAGATCTCTCTAGAACTTACCTTTATAACCAGGTGGAACTTCTTAGCTATACCAGTATCGACTGGCACTAGCTGTCTAACAGCGCCAGTGTTGTGGTCTATCGAGAAGTATTTTTCATAAGAGTCGGGTTCGCCGCTCTCTATGCTGTATCGTATTCTCGCGTCTAGAGTATCCATGTCCACTGCTTGGATCTTCTCTGGTTCGATACTGAGGATTCCAGCGAGG
This sequence comes from Catocala sponsa, assembly GCA_963564715.1. Lineage (NCBI taxonomy): Eukaryota > Metazoa > Arthropoda > Insecta > Lepidoptera > Erebidae > Catocala > Catocala sponsa. The sequence continues at coordinate 9,711,878 of OY751337.1, forward strand.
ACTCCGCTGTTTACCTATAGTTAAACATATATTTATGTATTATACTTGTAGAGCATTCATGTTTTATATCAAAAAAATTAGGGCAGTCTTTGGGGACTGCTGATAGAAGTGAAAACTAATCCTTGATCATAAACACTTCTTTATAAACCAAAAATAATTCAAAAATGGAAAATGTTCGGTGACGATGACGCGAGTTCCATGATTTTTGTTCACCCAAGAAGTGCTCAACGCGCCTAAAGAAGTTTCCACTTCAATAATTGGTATAATCAAAAGATGTGAAATTATTCATTTAATTAAGATCTTTGCACTACATTTACTAGTATCATATATGTATTTTCATTATATTTAAATTTATTTAATCTGAATTATTTAAAGAATACATATTTACGCGTGAAAGCTACGATTAAATCAAATAAGCTATTTACATATAATTTACTTCACTACATCAGATCAGTTTAACTGGTTTCATGGGTAGTTCAGATTATCTCATGGAAATCTGGACTTGACTAAAACTGCATTGGACATATACTTTATAACTGAAACTAAGGCATTTCATTAGCTACTTAAATATTCGTGACAAGTAGAGACCAGAAATGTGTTTTTTCTATGATGTCACAGCCGTTCTTACGAACATCAACCACCGCCAAGAACTTGCTTTTCTAAATACAATGTATACTTACAAAGCTGCTGTATTCAGGATTGATGCAAACCCCCTCGTGTAATGTACAGCCTTTGTATATGAACGAAGGATCCTGGTCGTCGTCGTCCTGAACGTTGACCGTTAGTGTTGTCGTGCTGGATAATCGTCGTTTCGTATCTCGGGCACGGTCCTGTGACAAAATATGTTCTTTGATTGGTTGACAGGAAGAAAATGTATGTCTTTATTAATTTTACTGCATGTATGACGTAGCGGGCAAGTACTTTCAATGCGGTGGCAGGAGTGACTAGACCTAATCCCTGCTGCCACCGCACTGAAAGTTGTGGGTTTGAATTCCACACGAGATATGTATTTTGTGTGATCCACAAATCATTGTATAAAGACCTCTGCGACACAGGGTTTAATCCTTAATGATTACGTAGTCTTTCAAAAATTAATAAGAATAAATAAATATATACTATCTTTCATTGGGAAAAAGATAATTCTTATTTAGAATTAGGCTATTCCAAGTTTGACTCTACAATCAACCAATTATAGAGTCAAATTTGGAACAGCTTACCTGTAAAAGAACTTCCATTATAGAAGATCTCGGCTAAATAAACGTGTGTCGTATCAGCACTGCTAAAAGGTCATTTAGCCATGTCCGTTCATCGTTGCATTAAATGAACAAGCCATTTTTCTTCCATCAATACAATAAAAATATATCCAAGAAAACAATACTTACAGAAGCAAGAATAGTGACTAGATACTTCTGAGTGCGCTCGTAATCTAGAGTTCTATTGACTGTAACCACTCCTAGATGGGGTAGTGGTATTGAAAAGTAGCCGTAACCGTCCACCGCGTTCGTTTCTTCTAGCGTTTTATTATCTCCAGGTATTATGAAGTACTCCGCTAGACCGTTGACTCCAGCATCGATGTCCACTGCCTTGATGTTTTCGAAGATTGTTGTACCGAGGGGCACCAGCTGAAAATGTTTATGAAATTAGTCTTGTTTGTTTACTATGGAAAGCACAGTTAAACTCAGATGGCGGGAGATAATCAAACGTACGTATGTAATTTCGCTATTAATTCGGAAAAGTAATTTTTAAAAGACCTTCATGATTGTAGTATGTCCATATAAATATTTTTCTTCTAGAGAATTTAATTTTACTTTTCCTAGTGATAGGACAAAGAGAACTGGAGGAGGCCATAACGCGACTTGAACGAGTGTAAGGCCTCAAAGGCTCGAGAATCCATAGTCGTATTATACCAGTCCCCTATATTGTAACTAAACAGGTAACAATCAGAATAACCCCTGATGCGAGAAAGTTGCTTACCTCAGACACACTAACTTCATACGGCGTCCCTTCAAACATTGGTGCATTATCATTGATGTCCGATACTCTTACTATCACAGGTATCGTCCGTCGCTTCTTCGTAGCTTTCACCTGACACACCAGCTGCAAAACGACTCATTAATTACCGACCAAATTAGTTTGACCATACATTTATAACAAGCATATTTGCCTGAGGGCTTTTATTAATTTGGTTAGCTGATATACTGGACCAGATGCCATTGAACAAGCAATTTTAAACTCTAAATACATAAAGTGAAAGTTGTGTTTGAATTTAGATGAAATTGCTACTGACGGCAACGTATGTGACGTGACTTGTTTAAGATCTTTATAAATTATATGACAAATAACCGTAAGACGATTTTGTTAGATAGTACATTTTTACATTGATAAATAATGGTGTGTAGTGGGATTATAGGTATATATACGCATTAGGAAACATTACATATTTGATCGTGAGAACTAAATATAGAATTATATATATTTATTGTGTAATGTATTAGATAATCGTTGACCTACAAAGATGTTCCTGCCTTTTATGGATGCATTTTTTTAGTAGAAAGCTTACGTAACCGTATAAAGAAAGTACATAAAACCTTTGCCTTGCTTGCGTGCATGAAACCAATCGTTTCTAATTAGCCACATGGTACAAATTTATGCAAATCTAGCAATCCGAGGTTCAGTTAGTAAGCAACACCATTAAGTTTTCTTTTAAACAATTCGCAGCAGCGCATACAATGTACCAACGGGATAGATGACGATAACAAATGTGGCACCATTAAAACAACTAAACGAAATATAACTTAAAAGTGTAATGCATTTGCAGTACTATGGATTTATCTCTTCAGAGATCGAGAGTACTATGGATTTATCTCTTCAGAGAGAGAGAGTCGATTAGAGCGCGTACCAAAAAGTTTGGGTCCTCATATCTCTACCGAACGACCAAGGCATGGAATTCTCTGCCAAGGCACGTGTTTCCTTCTTCCTTCAATCCTGGGTTCTTTAAGCGGGGCGTGAAAAAGCATCTTTTCAGGCCGTCAAAGTAGAGACCTCAACATCGCCTCGGCTACTGTGGGGGCGATGTGGAGGCTACTGCTCTTAGACCACACGACTGCTTACCATCAGGTGGAGTGTGGTCATTTTGACGAGCAAAATAAAAAAAAATAAAAAAATAAAAAAAATTTACTATAGATCAGTATAGGTCTAATGTTATATTAATTCAAAGTACTTATTAGGTTTTAGAATTAAAACCTAATAAGTACTAATCTAGTAAATAAATAAATACTAACATACATAATCCTTCTCATATTGTTACGAAAAAATATTAAAATTGTCTTAGTGTTGGCAGAGGAAATAGAGGAATAAGAAATAATGGTATTAGAGGTTAAATCAGTCCGAACTATAGTTATCTCTTTTACACACTAATATTTCGTTGGGACCTAGCGCGACAGCAATAGATCTGTTAAAAACCATGTCTTTAAGTGTTTTGATGCCCTTTTTCCCTCTTAAGAACCCAATACTGTAATAAAAATGAAAGCTTTGCTAAGTCGTCAGATCATCATAGCTTCTAGTTAAGAATCCATTAACTAGAATAATATTATGATTATATATTAAGTGTGCAATTTATATTCATAACTCGTTAGTGTCAGCTATGGAAGATTGCAGAGACTGATTCTCAGACGAAGTTGTTTAATACACTAAGACAAATGGCAGCTCATAACAAATAGAAAGTCTTCTTTGAATTCGCTCTTGAAACTTGTAATCTGATCGTCGTAAAACCTACACTATCAAATAGTTTAGATTGGTATAAAGATAATGATTTGTTCTTACAAAATAGACTAATTTTAATGACGCTATATCTCATTTTGTTAACGAGTAAAAGAAAATGTTAAAATTACAAGACTTTATGAGAGTGGTCGTTTCTCTTACGCTGACAACACGTGTCCTGTTTTGTTAATATATGACTCTTCGAGGATTAAATCGTAATGGTAAAAGCCATTTTTGCGAAATTCAGTTATAGACATAACCTTTTTTAAACTGCATCGAACTTTGTATTTGAAATTATGATATTTGCATAAAGAAACAACCCAAAAAATATAGGAGCATAAATCTTTTATTTTTAAATAATGGTGTAAATAATACTTTAACTCATCACAAATGCTATAAAATATGTAGTTTCTTAATTTTTAGCACATAAAGAGCTAAAATACTACGTTAATATAATACTTTTACTTCCCAAAAAATAGAGCAGCATAAATCTTTTATTTTTAAATAATGGTGTAAATAATACTTTAACTCACCACAAATGCTATAAAATATGTAGTTTCATAATTTTTAGAATATAAAGAGCTAAAATACTACGTTAATCAAAACAAAAAAGTGGAAAACGTGAAACTGTATTTTTTGTCTTTTGGTAGGTACTCCTGAAAAGTAGTATTTTGGTTTTTACTACATTTTTCAAAGCATCTAGGCTACAATAACTGTTAAATATACGAATAGGCGAGCGGTATGCTTTTTTACCACCTTAAACTTCGAAAATTCGAAATCCAATCTCCTTACATCTATAATTTCACACACATGAAATATGGTAGCAAAAGTTATATTAGGTACTCATTTCGTCAGCTATGCTTTTAAGTGCTATGTAATAGATGGTGAGCTTATTGCTGTCTACCGAACACATTTCCAGACTCTATACTTGCTATTAAGTTTTTTTTACGTGCAATCTCAATAACAATTTGTCCGACTCGAGGCTGGAATTAAAGATCTTTCGCTCCCTACCACACCACCGGAAAAAAAACATATTGTAGTATTAAACCAAGTTTAGTAAGATCTATGACAGAATCTTGGTGTACATTACTTCCTGATATGATTCACGATACCATTTAAACCGACAGTGCTACGGGCGTGTAGACGTAGAAAGCAAGTTATCGGCGCCAGGAGTAAGCAAGCATACCTCTTAGTCATTAAGATCGGCGTTTATTCATATTAATACAGATACTGTATACTAAGCGTCTGCGCAGACTTCTTGCGCAGTCCACAGCCGGTAACGATAGTTTTGGCGCCAAGAATTAGCTTTATTTAGAATGCTAATTTGCGTTTATCTTACGTAAATTATGATAAGGTGCTAGTTGAGCTTTAAATTATGGTGTATACCTATAATAAAATATATACAGCGTGTCCTATAATTAATGGATAACCTTGAAATGTCTTATAGTAGAACTGAGGGCCGTTCAAGATATAATATGAAAAAGAAAATTTAAAAAAATAAGTTATAGAAAAGTGCAATAGTTAGTCACACTTTTGACTGCCTATCTATTAGCATAATTATCGTTTAATAATAAAACAACAAAAAACCGATGCAATTCATTCATATATGGTCGTAGTGTAAAGTTAAATATGGTAATAAAAAAAAATCATATCTCAGGTAGTAGTTAGGATAGATTTTTTTCATTTTTTTCTGAACGGCCATCAGTTCTACCATAAGACATTTCAAGGTTATCCATTAATTACCGGATACCCTGTATAAATATATAATTCGACTATTAAGTTGCATGGGTGATAACTGCCATGTCCTTATTTATCTGTTTAAAATATATAAGTACTGCATACATAATTAATTTGTAGGTAGGTAAGTACATTAATTAGGCATTATTTGTTTTTTTTTTGCATTGAGTAGTTTAGTTTTAATATACAAAGATTGGTAATTTTCACCAGATTTAAATTTTCAGCCGCAGTGGCTTGCCGGATGCCAGAGACTTGCTTTTAAATATATTCTGGCATTCCAAAATCTGGCAGATTACGGATACCACTCTGGCCGTTGGTCCCAATTTAAACAACAATCACATCGAAGTACATAATTATATTAAAAATAATAATTAGCAAACATATTATGAAGATTGTTAATTTTTTTAAGTTAGTTAGAAATTTAAAATGTTTATTTACTAAAACAGAATAGCCTTCACAGACGAAAAAAAAAATATCTTGACAAACCACGCGATCACAATCATCACAAAAGAGCAGGTTATTTACCTGGAACACCATATGTGACAAGTTATCCGCATCTCTATCAAGCGGCTGCAGCAGCTGCAACCGTTTTCCATCGAGCTGGAATAGCGTGGGTCCTTTGGGGAATACCGTGGACAAAACCACGTCCACATCAGGCTCTCCTACTATCGGCAATATTACCGGTACTGTGTTTTGGTTCACTTCTGTAATGGAAAGACGTTCACTCATTAGTTTTACATTATTTTGGACACCAAGCTCCGAAACTACATTGTGGAGACAGTTTTATTACGTAAATGTATCAGTAGTATTGCAGCGAGTAGATATATTATTAAGGCTAAGATTATCAAATAATCGTATTTAATAATCTTTATATATATAATTCTTCTGTACGTGTGTTGACAGTGAACTCCTCCTAAACGGCTGGACCGATTTGAATGAAACTTTTTGTGTGTGTTCAAGTGGATTCGAGGATGGTTTAGATAAGCTTTTTTTTTCTCTTTTGTACAGGATAACGTCTGTCGGGACAGCTAGTCTATTATAAATTTGGTATAATAATATAATGTAAATAATATCTACGGCTATTTACTTATGGATATTAAACTAAAAGTTGCCGTATAAAGATTTACTAGTCCCTAAATAATGATAGAATGAAAAGCACCTGAGTGCAGCTAATATTTTTTTTATTATAATTCGGTTCAAAGCAATTCGCGGTACTCGTTATTTGAAAAAAAGAAACAATCTTACTATTTGATTGGTCTTAGTACTCTTTGCGTAATCGAATAAACTGATTGTTCAAATAATGATTTTAGTAATTTTTGCAACGCTAAGTCCATTAATCAAATAGGTACATTACATTATGAGATCCTCCATTAATAATAATTTATTGGCGATGCTCAGTTGTACAATAATTTATCGAACGTCAATTTGAATTATTATCGTCGAGACAACGGAACAATTAAAGACATATAATAATATCACAAATAACTGACGACTAGTTTAAATCCTAACTTATATTATAAATGCAAATGTGAATTTGTTACGTTTTCACGCCTTAACAACTTGACCTATCATCATGAAACTTCACATACACGTTATCAGGGATACAGAAAAGGACAGAGGGTATATACATATGGATATATATCTTACATCCAGATAAAACATTCTGCTCCCGAGGGATATCAATTTATTGACAAAATCTACATAGATTACCGTGAGTAACGCCGCGGACAAAATAAAAATCTTAATAAAAAAGTATACTTACGATCTCCTCTACTCTCTTCTATATCAACTATAATGCTGGACTGCCCCGTCTCCACTTCACATGGACCTATAAACAAAAAAAAAACACATCACACACACATCTACTTCAAAGAATTTTATACTGAGAATAATTTTTATTCCCACTAAGAAGCCAGTTCTTAATCACCGTGGTAACCTTATATTGTATTCAGATTGAGATAAAGGCGGGTTCAGCTAGACAACAAACGTACTCGCACATGAACAAGAAGTAATAAATAAGGGAATCGACAGGTGCACGAGACCTTAGCTCGTTAGCCCTCCGCGCAATTAATTAAGGTTTTGCAAACGTTGCCGTTCGTTTTCCCATTAAATTGTTTAAGATAATGTTAACTGTGAAACGTGCCTACTGAATAACTAAATAGTCTTATTGTTTCCAATTAAAAATTACACGATACCTACTGAATACGTTCAGAAATATTTTCGACATTTAATAAACAGCTATAAAAATTATACATTCTATATACAGCAATGGACCTCATAAATAAAGTAATATAAAATGTTTATTAGCCACAACAATAAATTAACATGAATTATAATACGAAATAGATTACAAAAGGTATTGATACTAGTCTCCAAACTAAGCAAAATTTTGAGTGATAGTACTCAGTCAAAGAATGGACAGTAGACAAAATAATGAACGTGGCTTTAGAAGGTAAGTTATAAACTTATATAACAATGTTGTATTACAACTGTACCCAGTAGTCGGCAATAAGATGGTCACTCTATCACGTGGAACTTAAAAACGATAACTGACAAAATTTGGGTGTAACCTAGGCCCTTCAGGGATATACTGTGTAAAAGAAACAACAGTCAGACCCGAAACAATCATTTGTGGATCATACAACATTGTGTTCCGTGTCTAACAAATACTAGGAGCAATGATAGTATAGCTAGGTAATCACCCCTGAAGTATAATTTAATACACAACCAATCCATAAAAAATAATTCCTATGCGAGCCAAGCCGTTGAGTTATATCACATTAATCAACGCTGTGCCTGAGAAACTCACAATTAGAAAACTATTTGTCATAACACATATAGCATTCCTCGTAATAAAGCCCATTGGCCTAGCCATAAAAGACAGTGTTAATTAGTACACGTGAACTTAATAACCACATATATTTCAGTTCCCGTAAAGGTAAAGACGACCACCCTTATAAGCATTTGTTCCAATTAGAAAACACCGTTCTAGGCTTGTTTTCGTAGTACGGTGGAATCTTGTACATCGTTCGTTCTGCGTTTAGGCAATCAATTTGATGTTTGTTCTATATAAATTAGATAGAACCTGTTCTTACAACTAGTTATTGCACTGTTAATTAGAGTAAGATACCGTTTAGCGAGATAGCACAATGCTTAAAGTATTGAACTCGAAACGTTAGCTTTTAATCCCAACTATCAAATATATACTACCCGCGATAGCCTAATGGGAGACCATTGGACTGCCACGCAGAGGTTTCGAGCTCGAACCCAAGGCGCGCACTTTCTGAGTTTTCGAAGTAATGTGCGTATTAAATAATTCATGTATTATCGCTCGCTTTAACGGTGAAGGAAAACATCGTGAGGAAACCTGCATGTCTGGGATTTCTCCATAATGTTCTCCTTAAAAGTCTGCCAATCCGCACTGGACCAGTTTTTCGTCAGGTATAACCATTAACCAGTGCAGTATACTTACTACTACTACTACTTCGTTGGCTCACCGATCCAAAGTGGATCTTGGCCTCCGACATTAAAGTGCGCCATTCTTTCCTATTTTGTGCCAAGTCAGACCAATCGAGCACATTCATCTCTTTCAGGTATTTAGCTATTTCGTCTTTCCAGCGGTACCTTGGACGACCCACCGGACGACGCTCGGTGGGACGCCCGAGATATGCTCTTTTGGTAGCTCGATCCTCTCCCATTCGTTCCACATGTCCGAGCCAGCGATGTCGGGTAGCTTTTGCAGTATAGTTCTTTTTAATTCTTTAACATAACAGGGATATAGGCTAAGAGTATGTATGTACACTCGACATAGATTTAATATATAATATTATCAGCCCTGTATTAAACTGTCCCACAGCTGGTAGTCCATCCATAGTCCACCACGTTGGCCCAGTGCTGACGTTACAAATCATCGAGAACATTATGGAGAACTCCCAGACATGCAGGTTTCCTCACGATGTTTTCCTTCACCGTTAAAGCGAGCGATAATTCACTATTACGAGGGAGCTACGGTTGTAGGTTCCACAGCGAGTCTATTTCCATTTACCGGGCACAGTTCCTCCGTGCTGCTACTGTGAATTTCTGTACAAAAAAATCTAAACATAACACTTTGCCCGATCTGGAAATCGAACCAAAGATTTCATGACAGCAACTGGATGTCTAACTATCGATACTTACCACATTATCTAGAGGGACAGAATTATTGCGGTAGCCATACAAAACATTTGTCTTACCATCATAATAACAAGTACGTCAACACAAAACATTGAAACTAACAAGATCTAATCATTAATCGTGTTTGTGCAGATCAATACTCCATTGTATAATGTTCACAAACATCTTTGAACGGGCTTAGTAATAAAATAGCGTCACCGCATCGTTCAATGGCACTGATCGTATTGTGTATGCGCTCATGCGATGAATTTAATTTCGTTGGAAAAAGATAATCAACAACGATAATCTTTTTCGAACGAAATTAATTTGTTCTTTTGCATATATTCACAATTACCATGTCGGGAATACGGCTTTAGATTTTCTAACTATAACTTTGTCATATTGTACAAAGTATAATTCGAATTAGTAACTTCTTTACGATAAATCTGTAAAACATATAGAAAGGTAGAGAAGTATACGAAAACCTAGAAGTTTTATGCAACAAGTGAAATTGAACGTAAGCATGACGTTTATGGAGGTGGAAGTTAAAGATAGAAATTGAAGACGAATGCTTTTTCGAAAAAAAGGCAGCTATAACAAAACAAATAAGACAAGACGAAACTTGAAACCACAATTCAGAATATAAAACTCTTTGCAGTTGGAATAGGTTAGAATTAAAATAGGTTAATATCATAAGACTACATAAGTAGTCTTAGAATATAAGACATAATTAATTTATATCTATTGTGTCTGGCCACCGGTGTGCCCCTGCGACTCAATATGTTAAATAACGAATAAGCCCAGAAACTAAGTTTCAAGACTAAAAATAATGGATTGAAAGAGTACTTACCGGGCGTTGCTCTCGCCACTCGATTATTCGTTACACACAGAAGGCAGAAGAGAAGTAGCCACGCTGTCGATCCATGCTGGAGCGCTCTCCGCCGCGCCATCTCACTGTAACAATGAAAACATAACAAGTTTAAATAGCTGTTATATACCCCCAAAACAAAACCATGCAGAACAGAACCTAAAATGTCAGTTACATTTCCTAAAAGATACTACTAAAATTATAAAATTTAAACTACATAATAGGGATTTTACAACTATGGCTAATAAAAATCAGCGATAGCCTAGTGGGAAACCGACAGTCACATAGAGGTCTCGAGTTCTATCCCATGGCATGCATCACTGACTTTTTGGCGTTCCTATTTACGCTTTAAATTTAAGTCCAATATATAACGTCATGTTATTTCTTAAGAAATGAGATAGGGATTTTTTATTTTCATTTAAAGGAACTTAGATAATTTAGAATTGCCGATGAGATAAATAATTTATAATAAATCTAGCGTGCTTCTTGCCTGTTCTCGCATGTACAAAAATACATATTCATTTGATTGATTAATTCATTCACAGTAATATATCGTCTATACAAATAAATAAAATTGAAGTGTCTGTTTGTAATGTCAAAATAACAGCTTTTTATCTAATACATATGAAAGTATGTAAGGTCTGTCTGTCTGTCTGTTTGTTCCGGCTAATCTCCGAAACGGTTGAACCGATTTTGACGGGACTTTCACTGGCAGATAGCTGATGTTATAAGGAGTAACATAGGCTACTTTGATTTTAGAAAAGAAATCGGGTTTCGCGCGGGAACATATACTTTTTAGTTAAAATCTACGCGGACGAAGTCGCAGGTAACAGCTAGTCAAAGACAATAATAAATCCATTTGTTACGTTTTCGCGCTAAACTGCAGATCTTCGTATAAATAGCTAGAATCACATACATAGCCTCACACATACATATATTATGTGTTTCTCTGAAGGAGTAAGCTGAAATGTTGAATACCGACATTTCACCAGCTATATAGTTTTACGTCCCACGTAACAGAGAGCCAGCTTATTGTAAGCCTCAACAACAATTATATGAAAGGAAATAAGCAATTTATAAAATCGTTGTTCTTCGAACTCAGTAATGAGCGGCAGGCACCTGGATACATGATTGCATCGAATATTAAATGGGTATTAAAGATACGCTAAAATTACTACTGCATTAAATACCAATGGATAAAATGCAGTAAAATATAAAACATCAGAAAAAATAGTTTTGTGATACTTTCTTATTATGACATGCTAGAGAAGAATAGACGTGCACGCACAGTCGTCAATCTAAGCTTGTTTGCACTCAGGAACATTTTAATTTGTCGCGAATGTTACACATTGAAGTTAAGCTACCTATTACGGATTCCATCGCGATTTCTTTAAATTATACCTTTTTATTATGTTCTAATAATTTCATAACTATTTATATTAACACTTTGCCTAAGTATGCTTTTGCTTTTTAGCAGCCATGAGCACGAAAAGACTAAGATACCTAATAAATTTGAAGCGTAAAGTTATTTAAAAGTACCCGAAAAACTGTTCAACTATTTGTGTTTATAAGAACACAAAATCTACGAAAATCAAGAAGCATAACACTTAGGTATATGTACTACTAGCTTTTGCCCGCGGCTCCGTTAATTTAGAATTTGACAATCAATTCCGGTTGTACTCTGCTTGTAATAATATAATTCAATCATGATTCAAAAGACACGTGGCGCCTTCTATTATCATACATACATACATACATACATAGATTCACGCCTGTTTCCCAGAGGGGTAGGCAGAGACTACGGATTTCCATTTGCTACGATCCTGACACACTTCTCTGGCTTCATTCACTTTCATCACATTCCTCATACACGCCCGTCGGTTCAAGGAGCTCTTAACCTGGCCTTTGTCCAGGACGCCTCCGATCTGGTCGAGAAACGTTCGCCTAGGTTTTCCTCTTGCGACTGTTCCATTCACACTAGCCTTATAAACTTTCTTAGTCAGTCTTTCCTCGTCCATTCTTTCTACATGTCCAAACCAGCTTAACATACCCTTTTCTATTCTTGTAACTATATCAACTTTCATGCCGCATCTCTCTCTAATCACACTATTTCTTATTCTATCTTTCAGAGTCACACCACATATGCTTCTCAACGCTCTCATTTCTACAGCATTTATTCTGCTCTCATGCTTCTTTTGCCATACCCAACTTTCACTTCCATACATAAGTGTGGGCACTAATAGTCCTCTATGAACAGCCAAACGTGCCTTTTCGGATACATTTCGACTGTTCATAAAAGCGCGTAGGGCTCCATTCACTTTGTTGCCAGCAATCGTTCTCCTTTCAATATCTCCGTCATGTTTACCATCCCTTGTAAACAAAGTACCCAAATATACAAACTCTTTCACTTGCTCCACTTTTTCTCCATCAATCATAATATTACACATCGTCACGCACTCTTCCTTTTCAAATACCATTACTTTCGTCTTGCTTACATTTATTTTCATTCCTTTACTCTCAAAAGCACCATGCATAATAGTTACCATCGCCTGCAACTCTTCCGCCGATGACGCAAGTATTACTTGGTCATCGGCATAAAGAAGACATTTGACAAGTAACTCATTCATTCTTAATCCCCATTCACAATCTTTTAAATCTTTCAAACAATAGTCCATGTATAGGTTAAACAGCCAAGGTGACGCTACACATCCTTGTCTAACACCTTTATCGATGCTAAACCACTCTGTGTAGGTTCCATTTATCCTAACACAAGCTCTGGAATCATCATAAAGAGATTTCAGAGCTCGCGTGAGGTTGCTATTCACTCCATACATGGACAATGCCGACCAAAGTTCATTCCTCACCACTTTATCATAAGCCTTTTCCAGATCCACGAATGCGCAATAGACCTTTTGACCTTTGGCCAAAACTTTTTCGGCTATGCTCCGTAAGGAAAAGACCTGATCCGTACATCCCATACCCTTTCGAAATCCCGTTTGTGCATCCCATATTTTCTTGTCGGTTACTTTCACAATCCTTTCAATTAACACTTTTGCATACAATTTACCGACGACGCTGAGCAAGCTAATGCCTCTATAGCTTTTGCACTCTTGCTGTGAGCCTTTTCCCTTGTATAAAGGTACTATGACGGCCTTGCACCAATCACTTGGTACACGGCCGGTATTCCAGCACAAGTTAAAAAGGCGGCACAACTGAGTTGCTATAAGACCCTGTCCAGCTGTCAGCATTTCGACTGTAATCCTATCATACCCACCAGCCTTTCCTGATTTCATGCTTTTCAATGCTTTCATTATTTCATCCATACTAATAGGGCTTTCATCACTACTATCATTATCATTCATTTCGAAACTTTGCCCTTGCCATTCCTCTCTTTCAAATAAACTTTCAAAATATTCCTTCCATCTCTTCAGTACGCTCTTTTCTTCATTCAGTAAACTTCCATTCTTATCTCTGATTGATTTCAGCTCTGTGGTTACGGTTTTACCTCGAACCGAGCGAATGGATTTCCAGAAGAACTTCGCGTTGGTTCGGAAATCTTCAGATAATCTTCTATCAAACTCGTCTTTCAATTCCTCTTTTTTCCTTTTAATTACATCTTTCACTACTTTATTCATTCTTATAAACTTATTCCTAGCTTCATTCACATCCTCATTCGTTGCTTCTTGCATTCTTTCATTGGCTCTGACAGATAGCCAGTCCAACCATGCCTGCTTCTTCTCACGTACTACCCCTTGCACATCTTTATCCCACCACGCATTCTTCGATTTTATAACTTTCCTCTTCTTGCTCACACCGCATACTTCTGACGCTACAACAACCACTTCATGCTTAAACGACTGCCATAATTCTTCTATATCATCAGTGTCACAAAATCTTTCAAATCTTTTCCTCAATTGATTTTTATACTCGTCTTTCAATACTTCATCTTGCAAATTTTCTACTTTTATTCGTTCTTGGACACTTGTTCGGGTAGGTATACGGTGTCGCCATCCTTTGAAGAGGCCACGTATCCGGCTCATAATCAAAAAATGGTCGGTATGGACACCAATACCTCTATATACCCGAGTGTCTAGGACATTCTTTCTCAATCTTTCATCCACTACAACAAAGTCAATCATACTACTTCTTACATTCTTTGCTTCTCTTGTATACTGGTGGATTCTTTTGTGGGCAAACATAGTGTTTGTCACACAGAGATTCCACTCCAAACATAGCTCAAGCAACCTTTTTCCATTCTCATTCACGCTTTCGTCCCCATACTTGCCTAAAACCCTTTCGTATCCTTCACGCTTTACTCCCACCCAACCATTAAAATCCCCTAACATTATCAACCTCTCGTGTTCCTTGCATTTCCTCAAGACATCTCTTAAACACTCCCAAAAATCTTCTCTTTCTTCCCGTGCACTCTGAGACATACCCGTTGCTATGTTTACGGGTGCATAGACCCCTACCATAAACACACGAGTAATCCCTACTTTCATTCTCATCCATAGTAACCTAGCATTCACATATTCGAATTCTTTTACACACTCATTCATTCTAGCAGACAGAATAACACCAACTCCCTGACAGGCTCTGGTATTGCTAGGCACGCCGGACCAATACGCCGTGTAGGGTCCATGCCTAGTGGTGTTACAGCCTTTCCTTTTCGTCTCATTCACGCACAGAACATCAATCTTTCTCTCATTCATCATCTGACATACTTCATTCAATTTTCCGTCCATCCCTCCTCCAACATTCAATGTAGCAAAACGGCTTTCCGTAGGCCACTTTTCGCCCTCGCGAGAAACGAGACGTGACGGGTGGCGGACCGCGTCGCCGCCATGCGGATTATTAACAAAATCAAAGTCCATATGCGTTCCCACGATTGTTAGGGAAAATACTGTCCACCTCCGCAGAGCCCTTTACAGAGGTAAGGTGGATCCATCCTGTGCCCTGTGACCACCAACACAGGCACCCTCCGTTCACGACCAGCTTTCCCTCTGGCCACGAATCCATCAGCACGGGTCGGTTAACACCTTGGATCGGGGTTTATTCTCGGGTCTGCTCCCTGAAAATTGGTTTGACTTCGGAGTTTTCCTTCTCCTAGACAGGTTGCAAACCAATGCTAACGAGGCCCATCTCCCCGGGTGTGATTTCGGAGTTTTCCTTCTCCTAGACAGGTTGCAAACCAATGCTAACGAGGCCCATCTCCCCATTATCATAAGAACGTTATTATTGTTTTCCTCGGGAACAGTATTTTTTTTCGGGAGGAAAGGTAGCCTATGTCCGTTTCTGTACACCTGACAACGTATATGCAAAATTTTAGAAAAACAAACAAACAAACTCATTTTCGCTTTTAGAATATTAGTTAGGATGACTTCAAGCGTACGTTTAAAAATACAAAAGGCGAGGAAGGATTCTATTAAATGATGAAGTGAACGATCTCAGATATGCATATAGAATTCACGGTTTACATACATCGCCTACGAGAATCTTAACCAGTTGTAATTCAACATTACTAAAGATGGTAATACTGGATCTATCATACATCTCCTGAAATGATTACGCCTTAATGTATAAGGCTGGTTTATTTATTTGATTCGAATGCTGCATGCTATGCATAAAGCCTACTTAAAGTGAAGATCACATCATATGGTAGTACCTAATATCAGACCTGTTTACAAACCTCCATATAAACTTTAACTGTGTCAAATTTCATTCTTCCCCGTCCGCGCAATTTTCGTAAAAAGGGGTACAAAGTTTTTGCTTCACGTATTTATATATAGATAATCAAGCAAGGCCTAATTCAAATTCAAATTCAAATTCATTTATTTTTCTGGATACTTAATATGCACATAACTTCGAAAAGCTAGAAGTGCGTGTCGTTACTTCGAACTTTCACTATCTTCTTTCCTCGGTTGAACGGTCACTAGTTTAACGGAGTACACTAATGTATAATCACCAACTCAAAGTATTTTACTAACACTCCTACACTTAATGTAACTAGATTTAATAGAAGTAAAGCTATAAAGACATCCTAGCTGTCTAATACATACGCTGCACTGGGAAAAGTTCTAACCAAATGAAATTATATCCGTGCAATGAAAACGGATAATGTTATACCACTAAGCGTTACATGAATAATAACAGGCGATATCTTTGGTTCCCAGGAATACGACATGGACAGACACAGGAAGCTTAGATAGGGTTTTATTACTGACTAGTAATCGCCCGCGGCTTCGCCATACTTTATCGGACAAGACGTGTTTTAAAAACAAGCAGGGCGAATTAGCGGAATAGTTCAAATAGATCGTTGTTGCCAAAACGGCGACTGTTCGACACCCACTCGAGTAAAAATTTAAGGCATGTACGAATAGTTGATCTAACAATTCTTTGTGTTGTTTCAATATTTGTAAAGTCGCCCTTTAATCGAAAAGTAAAAGTAGTGATAGAACTGTCTTAAACTTATATATACCTATTATCCTAAGTATTTAATGTATTGAGACTACACATGATCCCTGTGTTCGCGAGACACTAAACACACCGACATCAAACTGAATTTACAATCGCATACCAGTGGACACAAAAATGATTTATTGATTGACTGAACGCAAATGTTGTCTATGAGGCAAGTTAAAACACCCAGTGTCCATATTTAAGGTTTAACAATAATCGGCTTATAAACAACACAGTATCGTGCCACAAATTCTCACGATTAAGCAAACGTCGCCACCCAACCTTGGGAACGCTTAACAAATCCGTTTATATCTTAATGCAATTTACAATCATTGAAGTCCCACAAGCTAAGGCAGAAAAATGAATGCTGTCGCATAAATTGTTTGATGCCGCGGTCAATACATCCGAGCTTAAGAATTCAAGCCTTAGGGTTAGACATTAGAGCAGAATTTATTGGCAGGCAAGTTATGATATAGGCAAATATATGGCTACTCTCTTTGTAAGTTGATTACTTGGAATATTAACTAGAACCGTGGCTCTTTTTAAAAAATATATATTTTTCGTCTTGACTAGTAAAACATCGCAATTATGTTAAATTTGTAAATTAAGATGTCTTTTATATAACAATGCGACTTCGGTAATTAATAGACGTATAAGTGGTGATATATATGTATTTTTAAGCCAAATATTTACAATGAAACATTCGACGCAAAATTGTATGAAATACTAACTACAAAATTAACACGCGCCTAAGAACTTTATTCATGACTAGCTAACCCGCGCAACTTCGTCTGCTTCACGTAAGAGAATTTTCTTCGTTGTTGCAACATTTTTCATTGATGCTCCGCTCCTGTTCGTAGCGTGATGTTATATAGACATAGCCTTCCTCGATAAATAGGCTATCCAACACTACAAGATTTTTTTTTATTCGAACCAATAGTACCTGAGATTAGCGCGTTCAAACAAACAAACATACAAACTCTTTAGCTTTATAATAACTAAAACTAACTAAAACTTATAATTACATTGGTAATTGTTGAATAAATATACAATTTAAGTGTATTTGCATAATATTAGTATAGATTCTTATAATATCGGCATATTAACAAGTCTGACAAGTTTAGAATTCTTTTGCGTAGGATTTTAATGCTAGACTTCAATGTCGCACAGAAGAGGCTACGTTACTACTTATATCATTGACATTTTTAATTCCACAATTTCAATTAATACTCGTAACAGATGTCTCTGAACAAACTATAACATCGTACCATACCAGGCATATTATTAGGCTATGTATTACAAATGCCACCATACATATATATTTTACGATCAAACATCTTCTGTAAATGTTCACCGGTTTAATAAATACTTCCAACGCCAATGAGAACAAAGTAGGTAGCTTCGATAATATTCAAAATAATTTCATCTATACTTTATTCGTGATGTATAAACAAGGCAAGTTCTTTCTTTAAAAAAACAGTTAATATTATGAATAATGCAAACTTAAATTACGTAAGTTAACATTGCTATATACAATTACAAAATTCTGCAAGTCTAAGAAACTACAAGAGAAAATTATCACTGTAAATTCACACGTCGCTTAAGTGCAAGCACGCATTATAAGTAAACTCAGTTACAAGTAACAAGTAAATATTAGAATACGCGTAAACCCTTTTAAATTGTGTGCACTTAGTCTTAAAGACAAGTGTCGAGACGGGAACATAATAATATTCATTGAAATATTTCAAATCGTATGCACGCTTCTTCGTAATGGCAAATGCATCAGCTGTATGTAATCACAGGAATCTTGAAGCACTTACAGAGTGATATGAATTGCAAATAAGACACTCATAAAAAATATACTAGAGAAATAAATATTTATTTTTAATCAGGACTTAAGAAGTACATGGTTTCTCATTTAGAAGTAAATATGAAATGATGGCTCGTATAACATTTCTAGGAGAACAGCTATACTGCTTGAGCAAAATAACCGCTGTTCCTTAAATCGTATCGTTTTGATTATATTTGTATTTCTTTAAAAGGCCGCGGTATTTAATTATCATGAAAACAGATTGAATGCATATACACAGACTCCATCTAAACTTTTTATTATACGATTATTTAAACAATTGTAGCGTTTAATTATTTAAACATTAATATATCAATAATCGAACAACTAACATACTATGTATAAAACAAATAACAATTTATTGATTTCATATTGTAGAACACAGTACAATTTATCTTTTGTTTATTACCCCATCCGAGTTCAAAGCAAACACAGCATTTAGTGGAGGGAGTATATCAAAACGATCCATTCCATTTTATGCAAAAAGGTTTAATGTCTGACTTCAATGTGCGCTAGGTCTTAAGTGAAATTATTTATAGCGGTTGATAGGTGCAATAAAACAGTCCTGACTGGTTGCACGATGGTGCAAAAAGTAGTTCTGGATTAAAAGCTATACAGAAGACGAGGTAAATCATGAGAAATCGTTAAAACTCTAACACTGCGTCTAAGTTTGTGGGCGGGACGACAATAAATAAGATAAAGCAGTGATACGGCTAGCGGATAATTTTTCTTTTATATCATTTTATATAAGTGGTGATCTAAAGCAAGAACTATACGTGACTTGGTTCTTAGTGTCTGTGTAAATCGATTGTTCTAGAGAGAAACTTCTTCAAATGTGTTTGGTTTCGGACCGTTTTCGTTAATACCGTAATATGAAATGCACAAGATCCTTATATTCATTTTGTTTACATCAATGTCTAGGTTGAACCTCATCAAAATTACAAGTGATTCATAGATGTATGTGGCCGTTATCTAAAACCAAAAAAATGTTCCTGCTAAATGTCCTATAATATTTTTCTGGTTTCAATATCGCATCCGAGACGTAATGATCATGCATACATACGTCAAGCGCTGTGTTAACGGGACAGTATGTCGGCAAGAATTTGGATATATTTATAAATTTAAATAAATGCGAAATACCACCAACAATGGATAAGAAAACATTCGTGTCGTGTGACCCCGGGGATCAAGCTATGATCAAGTTAAGTATTACGATATAACTAGCAGTCGCCTAATGCTCGAAATTTGACCAAAGTTTGCCTGTAAGATATCGTTGATATATGTCATTAATGTCATTATATATTGATATATGTAACCATAGTTACGCGCTTCGACTGCGTGTGTCAAATGCATGGTTGTGTGCGTGTAGTGCTTTTTCGTTAATTTAATGTATTTCTAATGCATATTTTATATAAATATTTGGATTCGCCCCTCCTTCTTCATATAAACTTTAACTGTGCCAAATTTCATACTCCTCAGTCCGCGCAATTTTCGTAAAAAGGGGTACAAAGTTTTTGCTTCACGTATAGATGATAAGCTGTTGTTTAACAAAGTAATATTTAATTTCAATTCTCTCTTGAGAAGAGAGAATACTAATAAGAGGCTCGTGCCAATCAATTGGACAATTAATAAACAGGGGCGATATAATTATATCTCTTGATCTCGATATAGCCTACAAAGCGATACAGATTATGTTAAATTAAACTTAAAACCGTGGCGTATTTTATGGGCTGCATCAGACGGATGATAGTTATGTTTATAATATGACATAAATAAACAGACGCACCACGCCTGGCGGTCACGAATCTATAAAGTATGTGCGTCTTCACGCCAGTGTAACCTGTCATCGAACGATCAATGAGATTTCTGTTCATCTACAGTTGTATTTCCGAAGCCTACTCAGACGGGGGTTGTGTTTTGTTCCTAACTGGATATTGATATGACAATAATATATCCGTCATAGTAATATTTGTACAACAGCTGTTGCAAAGGTCTAAGTATTAAAATTTACAATAAAATTGATACTGTTGTATTGGCGGTACAATTAAATCACAATAGTAATATTAAAATATTGAAAATCCTGGAGCGGACGTGGTCATTACTGTTAAAACATATCCAAAACCTTGAGATAAGTGTAGCTATGACAATATATACCACGATAAAAATACTAAAACGTATTTAAAATTTAGAGCAGTTATTTTGGAAGCAATTTTAATGCCTATATATTATTAAGTAGGTAAACCTGTGATATGACAACCAAGAGTTAATCGAAATAATTACAAATTATTGATTTCATCCGTTACTCAAGATTATTATTGCTTACATATAGATAATCTCAGTATTGAAGGATGAATAGTCGTCATCCTATTGGGTTTTTACAGACCGTCACCCTTTGCCACTTAGGCTTTAGTCCTAGCCCTCGTAGGGCATTACGTATTCAAACACTCAACTCACTCAACATAATATGAATATCATAGAAAATCCTACCAATAAATGTATTATTCAAATCTGCTCTAAGTTTACTACTCCGAACTTACCGATGTGACAGATAATTTTGTTTTATAAATAACTAGCTTTTGCGCACGGCTCCACCCGCGTCGTACCTACATCGATAAAAAGTAGCTTATGTCCTTCCCCAGGTTTTAAACTATATCTGTACCAAATTTCATCTAAATCGGTTGAGTGGTTTAGCCGTGAAAAGGTAACAAACAGACAAACAAACAGACAGACAGACAGACAGACAGACAGACAGACAGACAGACAGGCAGACAGACAGACAGACAGACAGATAGACAGACAGAGTTACTTTGGAATTTATAATATTAGGAAGGAAGTAAGGATATTTATTTTATAAATTACCTTGGACATACGTTATTGATAGGAATAGATATCATTAGAACAATGTTTATTATTTTCTTCATTTTTCTATTGTTAAAATTACTTCAATGTTAACTACCTGTATTTTCCCTCCTATCATCAAAGCACGTATACATTTTAAGGGCTAGCTCAGACGAACGGTATCTTATCGACGGAACTGTTATGTCGTGTCTATTGCGAGTTCACATTCCATTGCAAATCGACAGCTAGCTTAGAGTAGCGTTTCTGCGAAGTATGTTGAGTATTCTATATTATCCACAGCCGAGAGAAGAAAGTACATTAGTATAGATATCAGTTGAGGTTTGAATTGCACGCGTCTTGGTATAGAAATGTGACTACAAAGTTATGTGTTCCTCCTGTAAAGTTTACGTGCGACGATTTGCGGTCGGATAACGTAATGTTTAGAAATGATACTTCATAATGTAATAATTACACGCTGATTATACCCTATAACTATTAAAATAATATTGATATAGGTACCTTTTATTGCGATTTGCTTTACCGTGCCATTCATCGCACGGTAAAAACTAGTCAAGAATAAGAAAATAATTGTTTAAATAATATGTGCTCGACCATATATTGGAAGACTACTAAATACAAATTATTAAATACGTAGTATCTCGCTTATTACGTAAAAGTGCAGACAGAAACTACTTCCCTCATTCATACGTCATCATATTTTCTATAAATATTCATAAATAACATCTACAATATTATAGTTGACTGTATTCAACAACAAACATAAGCCTATAATTGAAAACAATAATGTAAACTACAGATTGTGCTTCTACCTGTTCTCATGAATGTATAATTACATTGTGACTGTATCATTAGACGAAGGAATTATTCCGCATAGACGTGGCACGCAGCATTAATTTGTCACGGTTTGTATTTGCATTCGAAAGGGATGTGGTTGGTCAGACCCCCTGGCGTCGCGACATAAAATTTGACAGGATTCGTGAATTAAAGTCGCGTTGTACGAACCCGCCTTAAGGATATACCTGGAATTTTGATTAGACTGTCTAACCGAGACACGGAAAGATTAGTGATTAGTGCTGAAGAACTAGTATTTTTCTTTGTTGTATAAAGTTTACTGCAGGAGCTTATAACCAAGTTTTTATAGCTAGCCGTTACGATGTCGTCTTCAATAAAACTTTGCTCCACATTTGCTAACGACGCTTTATAAGTAACTTATGATCTAATTACATCATATAATAAATTTATAAATAAAAAAATATCTTGCAAAAATGTTATTCTTATACTTGTTAAGTAAATATTTTAGTTAAGCACTATGGCTGCGCAACGATTGCGTACCTGATAGTTATAAATTAAATACATAATTATCTAGTCTGAAATCTATTAAACTCTGTGCAGCTACTAAGAAAATTATTGGCAAAAAATCAATAATGATTTTTCGGGCTGGGAATCAAAACCAAGACGTCATGCACCGCAATCGCAATCACTATCGCTCCGCCACCAAGGCCTGAATACATTAGCATTAAATATATATATTTTCCTTTTCAGCAAATGTATAACCGCTTAGATGGGTTAACTTTCTGTAAACTTCTTTGATATTACACAAGCAATTCGCTCCGGCTTCGCACGAGTAGTACAAAACCTTAACAAATAATACACCTAAACCTTCCTCATGAATCACTCTATCTATTGGTGAAAACTGCATGAAAATCCGTTAAGAAGTTTTATGTTCATCGCGATCAGACAGACAGATAGACGCGGCGGAGGACTTTGTTTTATAATATGTAGTGAAGACGAATTAATGTTCACTTAAGTAAAGTTTTCGGTAGTATTTGTTTATTATTCACAATAACCGGTATAATAGCCATGTTCAATCATCAAAATGATCCAAATAAAAAGCACTATATATAATCGCCAAATAAATCAGTACTCTCCGACTACACGATTACAGTTACCCTCGATTATAAACCGTATAATTCGTTAACGGTATTACTATGAATTACGAACACATCTGCGTTTGTAGTAATCCTATTATCCTCTATGGCATCCTCTAATCGCGTCACATCCATATAGAGCCACATTTTTACGGTATCGTTTCAAGTGTTAGTGTTTTGTATTCTTTTTATGAATAAATTAGAATATATTGTGCCTATTATTTATGCTTCTGAGATTTCTTTGAAAAGAACTTATAACTAGAGCAATAAGTTTGATATTCCTAACGTTTATTTTATGAATCTTTATTTTTATTTCTTTTGGACATGTCAGTATCATAACCTATGAAAATACTACAAAAATATAAATACAAATTAGAGGCAATTAATGTTGTATAAGCATTTCTATTCGATCGTTTTGGAATACTTTATACCTAATAATATACCATACATAGTTACTATGCCAAAATATATTGACAATGTGACATAATATATCAATACAGTTCCTTATTTGTCAAAATAAAAAGGGTCGTCTTAACCAGTTGGTAAAAAAGACCCTTTTCTTTTTAAATTGTCTACTGAAATGTCAGGAATATTAGCGTAGTTTCATTTAAAAGCTGTATTCGGGATTGTAATGTTTATAAAGCGCTATGCGATTTAGTACTAGATATCGAAACTAGCATTAGTAACAAACTAAAGGCCCTTTATAAATTGCCGTACCTTACAAATTACTACGTATGCAAGTTACAGATCCGAATATACATACTTACTTTACTCTACTTTTTAATAAAAAGATAAGTTATAATAACTTGTATTCACTGCATGTCGTCCGAACTAACTTAGGGAAATTGGAGGAGTCCTTTGTTAGACGAATATCACACCTTTTTTAATCTTAATACGACATCATTCGAATCAGCCACGTTAATTCTTTTATTCATACTTATGAGTCAGCCTTAATCTCTGCGTTCCAATAGAATATTAAACGTATTCATGAATGCATACCAAGAAATCGTCTATTTTAGTGCTTTAGTAATTCTTATAAAGCATAATAGAGATTTGACCATAACGTTGTCTAACGCATGTTTATTATTGTTGTAAATACGTGATTTACATAATTAATGAGCAGCAATGCAACGAAGCTTTTGTACTTTAGATGCATTTCGTACTAAGTTACCAATAAAATCACCAATTACATTGTCACAAAAATATTAACGAATGTGAAATACGTGACTACTCATAGATTTCTAGAAGGATGACACATCATCAATAACTATAGATACAATTAGGTCACGGGCAGTCGTTTAATAATATAATAATATTAAAAGATATCTTGAAAGCTTAGAATAGTGTAACTTATTAGCCATTACTAATTATAGTTTATTGGAAATTGGTATTAAGGATTTAGGTGTAATGTTCATTCGACCATGATGGGTGATCGAGCTACCGCGGCCCGACTGTTGATGTCGGGAACTTGTAAAAATATTAACTCGTACGACAACCATCGTTTGCGTGATTAAGGATTGTATGGATGAAGTAGTGTGTAATCTAGGACTGCGTCATCAATCATGATTTTTGGAACGAAGTTCCTTATCGCGCGTTGCGAAAGACGGAAAAAATTAAGACCAAAAGTTGTAACGACACTATTAAGACCAAACGTTGTAACGACACTTTTTGCTATAGTTGTAAGTTTAAGGTTATTTCTTAATATGTATGTATAGTTAATGTCCACAAGCCAATTATTACTAAAATTGAGCCTACTGATTAAATTTATATTACATTATATTAGTTAATAATAAAAAAAATATTATAACTTAAAAAATAAAAAATTTATTACAATTCCTTCACTAATTAATCGAAAGGAACTTCGTTCCATCCGGGTGACCCTTGACACCTCTTAAGTTTTTCTTCGTGTGCTTCGCCACAGACTTAACACTCCAGTATCACGACAATATAAGAAACATTTCGGATTGAACTCAGCATAAGATTTACAACATTATTTTATATTATTTGGCGCAGGTGTAGTGAATTTGATTGCTGTGCATGAGGTCTCGGGTTCGAATCCCGAGTCGGGCCAGCAAAAAGTTATTGGGTTTTACAGTTAAGAAATCTCAATAGCAGCCCGGAGTTAGGAAGTTGGCGGTGTAAGACAGTCCCGCGCGTTGGAAACCACGTGAAGCCGTTGGTCCTGCGCCTGATCTCTCTCCGGTCGTGTCGGATTACCGTCCCATCGGATCATAAGAGTTAGGGAACAGAGAGTGCACTTGTGTTTGCGCACACACTTGTGCACTATAATATCTCCTGCGTAGTTGGCCAGTCTCCGTTAAGACCGTTAAGGCCGCCGTGGCCGAAATTCGGTCTTGAGGATATATTATATAATAATTATATAATATTCTATCACATACACACAACACCATCTAGCCCAAACTAAGCAGAGCTTGTATTATGAGTAGATACTAGACAATAGATAAACATACATAATATACTTTTTTTTGTAAATATATACATATTATTATACATAGAAACACCCAGACCAAGACAAACATCCATGTTCATGCACACAAATATTTGACTTGAGCGGGAATTGAACCCGCGACCCCAGGCGTGGCAGTCGGTTACACTAACCACTACGCCATCGAGGCCGACGAGTATATAAGTATATAAGTAGAAAATAAATTATAGCTCGCGGATTATGGCGTTAACTGTTATCTGAGTCTGATGACTATAGCTATTAAGTTAAGCTATTGTCAGCAGATACAGGTAACATATAGGTATTATCTTATCTTATGTGGGGGCCAGTCAGTACAGACCGGCGACACTTCGACCCGGCGGGATCTTTTGTATCGACACTCTCCCAATAACGACTGGCCATAGATGTTCATGGCAGTCGGGACCGACGGCTTAACGTGCTCTCCGAGGCACGGAGCAGGCGATAATCGTCAATCAATACGCACATAATTTCGAAAAGTCATATAACTTTCCGAAAGTCAGAGGTGCGCGATGTGCGTTCGAACCCGAGACTCTCTGCATTGCAGTCTGTTGGTCTCCCCACTGAGCTATCGCTGCTCTACATATAGGTATTAAGAATCCTATAGGCATCGCATGTAACAGACGCATTATGTTATTATTATCATTTTATAGACTTAGACAAGCAGCGAAATAGCATAATGATATGTCTGATGGTCAATATGAAGCCAAGTTTTAAATTCATAAACGTAGTAAAATAAGTTTTGCTCGTTTCAAACAAATATCGAACAGAATACTATATGACAGAGAGTTTCTTCAAAAATATTGACATGTCCCAAAAGATGTTTTATAATATTCAATAGTTAGGCATAGTAACAGGCCACTGCTCATGCAACCAACAAATCTTCAACATTGGTATCACAGACGGCCCCTATATAGAGACTGTATAAGGAGGCACAGGCTCCCTTCTTTTATAATGCAAAAGCGTGAGCAACTAGTGTGTTAAGCTGCTTAACAACTAATAAACAATGAAGGAAATACTGTGCATCATCGGTACTAGAAAAAGCTGAGCTGGTATGAGTAACCGACTACCGTCAAATCGATCATGTTCACATAATGCCCTAATTGTGAGGATGCGGCAAACACACGCAAAACCTAAAAAAAAGAAAAGCAATTATGATTATTTCTCTAGCGAAGTTCATTTCATAAATGCTAAAAACGCTAAGTTCCAAACTGGGTATATATCAATGCCTCGGGTGAGTATTGTTAAAATAGATGTAGGAGACTAGAAAAGTATTTAATTCAAAATTAAAACGGTGTCAGTCTAATCAACAACAAATACAGATTGACATTATAGAAATAAAGACTTTTCTAGGTTCTAGAAAAGTACAAACGGATTGCAACCGAGACCTAGCATCCTCGTTAGCGTAGCGATGTGTAACGAACCTGCTGATATAGCAAATTTGTTTGTTCGTTTTGTTTGTTACACAATAACTAATATTCAGATATTGAAGAATTCTGGATAATTTAGATATCAGCAAACATTTTTATAGTAAAAGATAATGATGTAGTCTTGCAACCTTGTAATACATTTTTGCACATAGAAGTCAAAATAGTTTGAAATAAATAGTCTAAGGCAAAGATTTTCCATACAGACGCATCGTGTTAGTTGCGATAGCCAATATTAATCATCCGAAGCTTGAAATATTTCAACGCTAAGCTTCAACTGAAACATCGTTCAACAGCCTATCGGCAATTTGCACACGGAACAATGAAAAACGATTGAGAGGCGGGCACGGAAATCTGTATACATGTAATTTGTGTTAGGAATTTGTATTGTAATACAGAACTGCAGTAACCTATCGCCCATTGTCTTAACGGATTGTGGTGAGCACTGCCGCGCATGCGCGAACGCAATGTCTTATATCGAATGCTGATAGGTTCTTTTCAAAGAGTATTTACATGATTGTGTTTAAGTGCCAGCGCATGTTTACAGCCAGTATTTATTTTGACGTGGGTGTATTATATGAGTTGTTGATCATTGTTTTATGTTTGTCTATAGAGAATAGAATATTTTATTGCTTGTTGATACATCGCGAAAAGTGGAAGAAGAGAAAAGAGGCCTTTGCCTTTCGAACATAAGAAATAGTAAGAATCCTATTTAAAAACTTTATATCTTAATATTATAAAGCTGAAGAGTTTGCTTGTTTGGTTGAACGCGCTAATCTCAGTAACTACTGGTTCGAATTCAAAAATTATTTTAGTGTCGGATAGCCCATTTATCGAGGAGGCTATAGGCTATAATTATAACATCACGCTATAACCAATAGGAGCGGAGCATCAATGAAAAATGTCGCAGAAACGGGAAATATTCTCTTAGGTATGTGACGCAGACGAAATTGCGCGGGTCAAGTAGTTTATGTATAAAGTAGACTGTTATGTCGATATCATAGCGTACTCAAGAACACAAATCTTTCTTTTGCCGCGTCCTCTTCAAATAGGTCACGGAAAATTACTGCCATTGGGGGAGCCGTATTATTGTCTGTTACCTATGTAGCTTACGGCAGGCAGCGGCTTCATTGTACTTCTTTACAATTGGTTCTGTAATGCCATGCAAACACAGCCATATCTAATAGCCGGTTAGTGCTTGCCATCAGTCGAACACACAATCGCACATCCGATTGGACGGCAATCCAACACGACCTGATAGTAATTAGACGCCGGACCAACGATTACGTTCTTGCCGAGGCATAAAGTACAACACTGCGAACATCCTAACCCCGGGCCACAATTTCTTGACAGGAAAACCCAAAAATTATTGTTCACACGACCGAGGATTCAAACCCGAGATCTCATACACAGCAGTCGCATTCAATACCGTTGTGCCACCGAGCTAAAATAAATTATTATTTTACCGGTTCAAATTAATTTGATTAATTAAAAAGATTTGATGGGTAAGTTCACGATTAAGCCTAAAGCTAAGGGGTCACTAATAACGCTTTAAAAGAAGTTTCTTACAATGATTAATTACTGTTGCCCTATAAAAACACTAGTAAATTAACGAACGTGAAATCAATGTCTGACTGTCAGAGATAACGGGCGATAAATTCTATCATTATAAACATTTTGACACTTTCGTGATAGATCGATTGTATGGTAGTTCTTTATAAGTTTACCTACCTGTTTTTTGCGGTTATAGTTTTCTATGTGAGAGTTGGTATACCTTTCGTTGTTTAATAAGGTGGTAGATTTTTAAACAATTTGTTTGCATGAGATTAAATGTTCCTGATTCAAGTCTTGGTTAGGCAGTTGTTTGATGTTTTTGCTACGAAATTCATACTAGCAGTATAGTGTCTGGAAATGTAGCGAGTAGATGCTATTATATGGACTGAAAGAACTTAATTGGCGAAATGTGGATGCAGATATTATACATCTGCTTATCCAATCGAGGACAAGGTATAACTCTGTTTTATTTATCTATGTATCTTAATATAACCATATTTAATATTTACACAAGTGTACAACAACGAGCAGTTTAGTCCTAATACTATTGAAGATCACAAGTTGTATGAGCAACGAGAACCCAACATCAGCAGAAACATTTAGCTTTGTGAAAGAGTTAACATATTTGTTTAACTCCTCTAAACTCGTACACTGAATTTAAAAACAGTAGCAAGCAAACCGCCATTCCGCTTACTCGATATCCTATTACGAACCAATCACAAACCGATCTTAAATTTAAAATTCGAATCGAAATCTCTTCCATAATCAAACCGTTAAATCTCCAATATCGCGCATCATCCCGTCCATTTCCGTCTCCTCCCCTCGATTTACTCTGCTAACGGCGCCGGCGCATTCAATGATCGATGCTTTATTGCAATGGCCCACACGCGCTTGAATCTATTACTACCTTACAATGCATCGTGATTTAGAATGTATTGTTTTGTTATATGCAGAACATATGGTCTACTTAACACATCGGCGTTCAGGAGCAGCTGGTTTATGTATAGATTCGGCTACTGGACATTCATGGACATTTTTGTAGATCATTTTCAATTTACATTACAATTACTTTTAAATTCATATAATGATTATCTTTACTGTCTAAATGCCTATGTAATAATGATTCGGAACAATAATGTCATGCCATAATTTCTACGACAATTATTAGCGGTGTTTAGGTATTTTTCACAAACCGACTGTCATATATTTTCTTTTTAGACAACTGATGGACTAGCAGTACGTCTAGCTTCGCGACGGGATTAAAAACGTTGAAACAATTGACACAAATAAACAGATAATTATGCGGACCCCGTAATTGTATTGTAAAGTGTGATTATGAATCCACAACACTACCTACTGCTATTCCCTGTCAGTACCTTTCAAAGGGAATATTTTATTACTCAACAACTTGTGTCAATGTATAATATACATGCTCTACTTAAAACTTAATCTAGTTTCGAAACGGCATATTATGTAAACAAAATCATTAAAAAAGCTGGTTCCATTTACCCAAACATGTATTTTATCTATATGAATATCCAATAAATCGGATGTATTAAAGTTAAACACGTGTTATACTTAAAAGCAAATGTAAAATAAAGACATGATATGGACAGAAGTGTCGAACGCAGAAACGAGTATCGTGTAACGTGGCATTTACTTTTATCTCAAAACGATCTAATTAAATTATACGAGAAACGCCTTAAGTAGACTCGCGTTTAAACGAATATAAGCCGTTTTGGTACTGAACAGTAATGAGCTAGATTTAAGTTTCTTGATCCTCGAGACAGGTGTAGAACACGCTCGTGTTATTGCGTCGGAAATCGTGCTCTAATCCGTGGGAATAAGGTCGATATTGAACTGTTATAGGTTGACATGATTTAAGTTCCCTTTTATTAGCAAACTCCTGTGTAATTTCGTCAGTATTTTACTTCAAGACTTGAATGTTTCTCAATAAAAATTTACAATGTTATTCATTGGAATTGGTTGCATCTAGTACCTACTAATAATAACATAAGTACGGCATAATACCAGTATACAATTTACAACATATAGGTACTTACGTCTGTATAGTTTCAAAGGATTATACAGAGATACACTTCACACTTTAGCAGCTATATTTAGTAATTATAGCCATCTAACGGGCGAACAAGCTCCTTTATGTTTCTACCTACTTCTTGTGCATACCAGGCGACGAACCTAGGACTTTACCTTTAGTAGTAACCAAAAGCGCACACTAACGCCATTGAACCGACGACGCACTTTAATAATAGCTAAAAGGCAACTTCACCCAATGCAAAATAATACCAATAAATTTCGCTCGGGTTATTTGAACTAGTTGGTAGTTGACACTATCGCGTATCTAGAGATTGATACTATCTACACATACGACAAACAGCATAAATTCCGAACTCGTATACCTAGCTGTAAAATGGCTATTTATGGGTAATCGCGACTTATTTTACAACACATTGTCCGAGGAACAGACGTAGAAGCGCGCTTGATTTCCTGAGGGTAGGGCTCTCTACCTATGTGTTGTAAAGTAAGCTATGCATATCCTTACTTTACAACACATAGGTAGGTAGATTTTGTTACCCTGTCTTGCTAATACTCCTGTGTTGCAGGGGACTTCACAATTATTAAAAAAACGGACACAAAGAACACGCAGACACAGAACAACAATTCGCAGATCACAGAATTTATTGTCACGTATGGAGATCGAACCTACAACATTAAACTTACTGGCAGGCGACCACGTAAGTAAACCTTATGCTATCCGTGTAGTTGCCATTAATTTTCATCAGGCTTTGTAGACGTAGTTTTTGTAGGCTTTGTACACGTAGGCTTTGTAGACGTAGTTTTTTAATTTATTGTCACGTATGGTGATCGATCCTACAACATTAAACGCACTGGCAGGCGACCACTTATGTAACCCTTATGCTATCCGTGTAGTTGCCGTTAATTTTCATCAGGTTATGTAGACGTAGTTTTTAATTTATTGTCACGTATGGAGATCGATCCTACAACATTAAACGCACTGGCAGGCGACCACTTAAGTAACCCTTATGCTATCCGTGTATTTGCCGTTAATTTTCATCAGGCTTTTTAGACGTAGTTTTTGTAGGCTTTGTACACGTAGGCTTTGTAGACGTAGTTTTTAATTTATTGTCACGTATGGTGATCGATCCTACAACATTAAACGCACTGGCAGGCGACCACGTAAGTAAACCTTATGCTATCCGTGTAGTTGCCATTAATTTTCATCAGGCTTTGTAGACGTAGTTTTTGTAGGCTTTGTTTGTCACGTAGTTTTTAATTTATTGTCACGTATGGTGATCGATCCTACAACATTAAACGCACTGGTAGGCGACCACGTAAGTAAACCTTATGCTATCCGTGTAGTTGCCATTAATTTTCATCAGGCTTTGTAGACGTAGTTTTTGTAGGCTTTGTACACGTAGGCTTTGTAGACGTAGTTTTTTAATTTATTGTCACGTATGGAGATCGATCCTACAACATTAAACGCACTGGCAGGCGACCACGTAAGTAACCCTTATGCTATCCGTGTAGTTGCCATTAATTTTCATCAGGCTTTGTAGACGTAGTTTTTGTAGGCTTTGTTTGTCACGTAGTTTTTAATTTATTGTCACGTATGGTGATCGATCCTACAACATTAAACGCACTGGCAGGCGACCACGTAAGTAAACCTTATGGTATCCGTGTAGTTGCCATTAATTTTCATCAGGCTTTGTAGACGTAGTTTTTTAATTTATTGTCACGTATGGAGATCGATCCTACAACATTAAACGCGCTGGCAAGCGACCACTTATGTAACCCTTATGCTATCCGTGTAGTTGCCGTTAATTTTCATCAGGTTATGTAGACGTAGTTTTTACAGAACCTCCTCAATTTACGCTTGCATCAACAAGGATATCAGTCGCGTGCTACTGTAAGCCCAAAGAAATGCTGCAGTTTTAATTTAAATATTTATTTCTAGCAAGTATTTATAGAGTTCTTCTGCTTACCTTCTAAAAACAATATTTTAAATATGCATAAATACTCTACTATGAGAAACCCGTAGTAGGGTTTTTAAATTGCCTATTGCCTAAAATATAGACATATCGAAACTGGGTTACATTACCTTCCTTTCTCGAGAGATTAGGTTTTCCCTATCCTGCATATCCGTGTATAATACAATCACTAGAAATCGTAATGTCCACTTGCTTTTAGCTCTCAAACAGGCCAGTTAGATAATTTCATACTTCTCTACATATTTTGTATAATTTTATTACCAGAATACCAATTTTGTAAATACCTGCCTCTAATTTCCTACTATTTTAAGAAAACTTGCTAATGAATACTTGCATGAATTATACGCCAATGGTGTAGTAACTTATCGTCTCGTATCTGCTAAGAAATTAATAGCTGAACAAAGTTTTATATTTACAACACTTTTACATAATTATGCATGTTCAAAGATTGTTATCGTTTATTTATTACAAAATATCTCGACGATGCATTGACAACAAAAATATTAAAATTAGATAAAATTTTGTCATATGGAATGCTCATGAGCAACATAAAATGATATTCAAACATCATATTATACCCAAATTATGTTTTTTATCTAGATCTGTTACTTTTAAAGAATTATCGTAACGACTTTGCACCTAATAAAGAAGTCACTATTTACGTGTGACATATTATTCTCTTCACTCTATGTACTGACTGTAGGGTATCTAGATCTTTCATGTTATGCTGTCCGAGGCATATTGCTATCCTAAAAATATCAAGTGATTTGACCATTGGCTTTCGGCATTCCACGTGATCTGCCACCAACTGAACTACACAGTAATATTGTTTTCACTGTGTATATTTAAATATTTTATTTAGTTCATAACGTATTAAGATCAATTATTTTATATACAATAATTTCAACCCTGTATATATATACTATCCCACTGCTGGGCACGGGCCTCTTCTCATTGTAAGTAGGGTTAGGCCATAGTACACCACGCTGGCCCAGCACGGGTTGGCAGACTTCACATATCTTCGAGAACATTATGGAGAACTCTCGGGCATGCAGGTATTCTCACGATTTTTCCCTTTACCGTTAAAGCAAGCGATAATTTACATATTAATACGCACATACCTTTGAAAGTCAGAGGTCTTGGAAAACACCTTGGAATCGAACCCGAGACCACTGCGTGGCAGTCCAAGGGTCTACGAAGCTAAACAATTATTTTAATTTTATATAATGATAGTTTTCTTGGAATTATCCAACAGATATGTTCTCGAACAAAATATATATTCTAAAAGTATATTATTTATTGACTAATATTCCGCACGAAGAGAACCGTCTATTAGTTGTAGCCAACGTGAAAGTGTTTACATAAAACCCGGTGCATCCTCATCTCGATTTGCATAAGTTTACGTAACATCTTCATCTAAAGTTCAATGGGTCGGCAACTTAATGCACGCGTTCGTGACTCTTGTAAATTAACAGTATTCGCGTCAGCATTCTGTGATGTATTAGTACGGAGTGGGGAAGGTAAATTGCGTTTTATACGAACGTAATTTTCGACTAGATTTGCGTAGGAAAT
Organism: Catocala sponsa; assembly: GCA_963564715.1. NCBI lineage: Eukaryota > Metazoa > Arthropoda > Insecta > Lepidoptera > Erebidae > Catocala > Catocala sponsa. Next base: position 9,746,555 of record OY751337.1, read on the forward strand.
TCTGAGAAATGTTTGTACCCTCCCTCCGCCTTTGATTACTAAAGAGACACAGAATTTTCAAGCTATGACTGGTCTAGTGCAGCAACACGCGATTCTAAACAAAACTTTATTGCCTATTCCTACCTGTATTTAAAACACTACCAATTGCTTGCTTTGCCAATGATCTGATAACCTGTCACACAGGTATATAAATACCTCAATATATTTAGCTACCAGTTTCTCACAAATGCATTTTAAAATGTCATTGGATTAGTACCTACTATACATTTTTTGTACGATTTATGAAGAGAATATAAATTATATACTATTATTAATTAATTTAATTATACAATAGTTTAATGAAGTACTTAATATTAAAAGAATATTAAACCTACGGCATTACACTATATAAATAAATACGGTACCAACAAAAAGCCTTGTACCCAATTTGTCCTAGTTTTTGTATAGCTATGAAAAAGCTATCAATCGCAAATATGCTTAACATTATAAAGAAAAACTTATGTAAAAATGCATTCATTTATATTATTTATATTCAGTGGTTTGTGTAAGAGAGATATAACACATGATCGATCGCTTGCAGAACATAATTACCGTTGCTAATGAACAAAATATAGCATAGATCAGAGGGCAAGTCTTAGACGATGTAATTACTGGTGTGCTCGGTTTAGCACATTTATTAATTTTGTGTTTTATGAGGAAAAGTAGAGAGCCGTGGATAAAAGCGCTACCTACAGCATCGACTGCGTTGGAATTTTACCTTACCCCTGTAGATAGAGTTGAACAGGATTAAAAAAAAAAACAAAGGATTGCACTCCGGGAGTGCCGGCAAAAGTGAAAACTTGAATATTAACGTTGTGCATTTTTGATATTTTGGAATGGTTAGGGAATAATTTTGCACGAATTGCTTTAATTATCAGTATAAAAGTACTATAATTTATGTGGTAAAATACAATATTAATTTATTCCGCTATCGAACACAAACATGACAATTTTCCCTCCGTCTTACGAATTTTCGATCAGGTCACGTGTCCTGACGCGAGTTTAACATTTTTTACCAATCACAAAAAAAGTGCACAACGCCGCTAAAGAAGTTACCACTTCAATATTTTCTATAATAGCATTACCCATTTTAATTTTTACAAAATTGCCTCTAGCCTCTTATGTATTTCAATTCAACTTTCTTTTTAAAAAGACGTCTTTCCGCACACGGAAAAATGTATGTTGCGCGCGGGACAATACAAACGTTCAAACACAAATATTACATAGACGCTGATCAATTATTGTGGGATGATACAATTTTTTGTCCCGAATTTGGACCAAACTCTCAACACATGACGCAGTTGCAGTGGCGAGGCGATCATCTCATAAAACGCCATCGCAAGGATGGCCTAGTGTTTTGACATAGTTTGTCATTTATTTCATTATACCTAGTATTCTTTGACAACTTCGAATTTTAACTGAATACTGATATTTTATTTTTCTAGTTTTATTACATATTGTTCTGCTTTTTATTTTGTTTTTTTTTTTTAAATTAAACTACTATATACGGATTTTATCGCGTTGTTTATTTGACACTATTACAAATTTTTTTTAACAGTTTTTCAAAATTTTGTAGTAGTGTCAAATAAACAACGCGATAAAATCCGTATATAGTAGTTTAATTTCAATGAATAACATTCGCGTAAACAGAAGACAATATTGTTATTTTTTTTATTTCTTTATGTTTTGAGTGTGCACTTTTGTGTGCTAAAATAAAAAATATTTCTTTCTTTCTTCTATATTTAACTGAAAATAACACGTATAACATTTCACCAGATATTACGAAAACAATAAAACACTATAATCCGATTTTTATCAGAAATATAACGTGGACTAGTTTAAAAACCATAAATCTCAATTAATCACCAATAAATAATACAAATCTTGTCACAAAAGACATTTTTGTGAGAACGCCGATTCCAGATAACGGATTCGGACTAGAAACAACAAAATCTCGCATGTATAATTTTAATTTACATATTGCAACATAGTAAATGAGATAATAAGATGCAAATGAGATGAATTCATATTGCAGAACCGGACGCATTAAAGAATATAAAAGAAATTAATTATAACTTATTAGATTATCACGATTGATGTGCCTGTTCTTAATAAACGAGTGCTCTTTAAATATGTGGTATACTTGATTACACATACACTACTTTATGGACTAGTAGATTTTACCCGCGGCTTCGCTCGCGTAAATGTAAGTTACGTTGTTATTAACAGTGCTTTTTCCTCGATGAATTCCTTTTCTGTTCTCCTGACGAGATATATGCGAAATTTCACGAAGATCGGTCGAATAGTTAAGGCGTGAAGGCGTAACAAACAAATAAATAAACAAACAAACTCACATTCATATTTATTATATAACTAGCTTTTGCCCGCGGCTTCGCTCGCGTTATATTAGAATTTGGCAATCAATTCGAGTTGTACTCTGCTTGTAATAATATAATTCAATCATGATTCGAAAGATACGTGGCGCCATCTATTATCATAAGAACGTTATTGTTGTTTTCCTCGGGAACAGTAATTTTTTCGGGATGAAAGGTAGCCTATGTCCGTTTCTGTACACCTGACAACGTAAATGCAAAACTTCAGAATGATCGGTTCAGTGGTTTAGGCATGAAAAGGTAACAAACAAACAAACAAACTCATTTTCGCTTTTATAATATTAGTTAGGATTAGGATTACGATAGTTAGGATTTAGACTCTTATAAACGACGTGGGTAACATGCGCAAATAAAAAAACTTCCGCGGATTGTATACCTATGCATCATGTAAACGACGCTATAACACACAACAGTACCTAATAACTGCTTGCGCTAATAACCTGTACGGTCTACACGTAGATAAAGTCCGCGTGATTAACCCGCGTCGGTTACTCATATCGTGTTCCAAATTTAAAATATATAAACGTTTGATATTGCTATTAACCTATGTAGTCGCAGCGGCACTCTGGCGGTCAGACTCAATAGGCTGTCAATTATGTCTGACATTCTAACAATTGGCAGATTAAATAGACAGAGAGCCTTGAAATGGCAACATAATTATCATTAATTTTTTTATTAAATACTAGCTTTTGCTCGCGGCTTCGCTCACGTAAAAGCAGGTTTGGTTATGTTAGTAGCAGTACTTACTTGTTTTTTAAATAAAATATAGCCTATGTTACTCGGTGATAACTGATGATATAGCTTTCTATTGGTGAAACAATTTTTTAAATCGAACGAGTAGTTTTTGAGTTCAACCCTTTCAAACAAACAAACATTGAAACAAAAATAATTTCGAGTTGTGGAACAGCTCTATTATTCTTAGTATTTTAAAGGCTGACTTATACATGATGATATCTTTTTTAATACTTGTTTAGCTACCAATAAATAAAATATTGAAGTCTATTATTACTATTCTTACGTATTGTAACTTTGCAGACGGAAGTCAAATCCTCTGGATGTCCAACTAATTTTAATATTTATCAAAGTTTGAACATTGATAAATGTTAAAATTAGTTGGATATCCAGAGGATTTGACTTGCTGTAAACTAAAATCTGTGTCAGTCATCTATAACTATTAGACCACCCACCTAGAACATTAATTCGTTTAATAATCGTTTGATATGCATTATGATACTTATGTTAATTACAATTTAATGTCCATTTTCTAGAACCAGGAAATGTCAACAGTAAATAAATCGCGATATGATCCAAAGAACTAGTTTGAATGCCACTTCGCTTTCGTTTTATGAATACACTGAAGATTAAAACCAGTACTATAGTTTGAAATATAGCTCGCTAAGGAGATTAGAAGCGGTGATAGACTAATGGTTAAGGTGGATTTGGAATTGCATGGTGATTCCATCCATTGCTGTACTATAATGCTATAAGGTGTGAACCAAGGATATACGTTAGATAAAAGTGATTGACAATTATTTAATTATTGTGGTACCAAGGCTAGTATGGATGGAACAGTGGCGTGTATGAGGAATGTGATGAAAGTGAATGAAGCCAGAGAAGTGTGTCAGGATCGTAGCAAATGGAAATCCGTAGTCTCTGCCTACCCCCCTGGGAAACAGGCGTGAGTCTATGTATGTATGTGGTACCATTAACGTTAGTATTCTAAGAAAGGAAAGAAACATAAGAAAAGTTCGTGGTGCTGATAGACTTGAGCATTGACTTCTAATGAGCATCCAGCGAAAGTTGCATTACAGAAAAATAAACAGGAGTGTTTGAGCGAGCATTCTAACGAAACAACAGCAGGTATATTTGCTTCGAGCTTTCAGCCGAGCCGAGCCATTCTGTCATTGTTCCGCCGCCGTCCCTCTATCGCCGTGAAAAATTTTTTTGACGAGCATCGACTAGAGCGTTTGATAGAATTATCGTGAAAATGTTCGTAGCGATGTTTGGCTTTATGCTTGGCTCTGTTCGTTGTTCAGTTCGACAATTTAAAAACGACGAAGGCTCGGTGTTTTTTACAAATTAATGCTTAATCTTTTACAAATGAATGGCCCAAGTATATCAGCACGCTTAGAAATGTATTACTCCCACATTACGCCAGCTATACTTCAAAAGTTCCATATTATTATACGGGTTTACCTCTAAAGAAATGTTTGTACTTGTACTAGGCAATAGATAAGCATACACAATTACACACGCAGATTTATAAACTATGTTATTCTACTAAGAATTTTTTAACACAAAATCTCACTTATATCTACTATTCTGTCGACTCTACAAAACCACGGATCAGTCGCAAACAAAAGCGCAAACTTGCTGTGGAACCAGCAAAGCGAAACAACGGGTTGCACCTCGGGAGTGCCGGCAGAAGTGAAAACTTGAATATTAACGTTGTGCATTTTTGATATTTTGGAATGGTTAGGGAATAATTTTGCACGAATTGCTTTAATTATCAGTATAAAAGTACTATCATTTATGTGGTAAAATACAATATTCATTTATTGCGCTATCGTACACAAACATGACAAATCTCCCTCCGTCTTACGAATTTTCGATCAGGTCACGTGTCCTGACGCGAGTTTAAGATTTTTTACACATCACAAAAAAGTGCACAACGCCGCTAAAGAAGGTTTCACTTCAAAAAAAGCAATAATGTAAAATATATCTATAAAATATGTAGTACATTTTTATAAACATATTTCGCACGATTTCCTAGAATCTTAGATTAGGATTGCGCATAGTATCATAATATATGACAGCAGGTCTTGCATTTATATTCTTGACTCCAAACTAGACAAGTATTTAATAAAGAAACACATTTGTTCAGTAGTATCATAAAACCGAGATTTCGCTATCTGTCTACTTAGCAACAAGTTGATTACGAAAACTATTATCTGCAATATGGCGTAAACCGTAACAATTCGAATATCTGAAGTAACTTTAAACAAAAAGTGCGTATAAAAACTATAACTAAGTTGTCAATGCAATATGCACTCTTTATTATCAAGCATTAGTAATGCAGGGACGTGAACTGTTTATTAAACCAACCTATTAGCCTTTTAATGCTTTGCTGTGCATTCGGGATAATAGGTGAGTTTTGGTTCCGAATGATATACGCTTATATTTTACTAGATGTTCCCGCGATTTCACCCTTGTTTATTGTTACTGCGCCTCCCCCGTGGGTCGTAGCGTGATGTTATATAGCCTATAGCCTTCCTCGATAAATAGGCTATCCAAGACTAAAATATTTTTTCAAATCGAACCAGTAGTTCCTGAGATTAGCGTGTTCAAACAAACAAACAAACAAACTCTTCAACTTTATAATATTAAGTATAGATTTTCTGTTTGTTTTAAAGGCTTCTCCCGCGTACGGGTATAGTAGAACATATTCCAAAAAATAATAAAACCAACAGACAATAAGAATAGCTAGTCTCCAAACAAATTGTGCGTTATTCAAATTGTCCTATACCTACGGGGATAGAACCTACAACCCTCGGCGTATTATGGCGAAGCGACTTAAACAACTACACCATCCATGCAGACAATCTCATCGGACGTAAAAACCCAATAACCTTCGAGACGCCTATCGAAGAGGATGTCATATGAATTTTATCGCGACTTCATTTCCACCTTTTTGAATACACTTAACCCGATACAGTATTTTATGAACCAAAGTAAACCTGGTAAAGACAGTAGGTCGATAAAATATTATGATCGCTTTTGCGTAGATAACAGCAACAGTAAAGAAACTATGTATCCTACTTACAATACAAATGTTAAAAATTGTGTAGATGTCTGTATGTATGTTACTTAATCATGCGTAAATTGTTAAACGAATTTAGTTTACACTTGGCTCACATATACTGTCGTCATGAGAGAAAAAGAGGCAAATGCAAAAAAAAAAAAATTTAAACATAATGGCAGATGCGTCTTTTTTACTGATTTCAAACACGTAAAATATTTAATTTGGAAGAAAATTAGATAGGTACGTCTTATTTCCTTATGACGGCAGTATAGAATACACATAGAAAGTATTCTATGTTATAATAAATAAGAAAATTATTACAACATAGACTACTTTTAGTTTCAGTATGCGTTCACATGGGATTCACGCAAATGAAGCCACTATTGCAATAAGTAAAATTTATGGTCGATGACAATTTAAAATAAGTGTAGGTACTTAAATAAATAAACAATCATAGACATGCAATAAAACTACGACAGTTAAATGTTGTATATATATTAGTGTGGAACATGTAACAAACTGTAAGATGTTATCAAATAAAGTTGGGTCTATAGCTGGTTTGCAAATGTACACATTCGCAATCAACCAGGAAATCCAACATCTCAGATAATAGCACAGATACCATAGCATCATAAGCAGGAGATTACAAAGTGACATCGCATGAATAATAAAAACGTATTTCTTCGGCACTCCCACGAGACGTTGAATCAGCCTCATTAAAACAGTACCTCGAAGATGCGATCGCCACGCGAGTGAGATGCGATCTAGATGCTATCGTAGGGACATCGCCACCGAAACCCTTAGAATAAATCTAGTGCTGACTTTTGTTTTAACTTTAATGGATTTGAATGCTGGCTCTGGCTTTCATTGTTTTATTATGATTTGTAGGTAAGTATAGCCTTAATTAGTGGTACAGTTAGCTGTTTTACCAGGTTCACCCTTGTTTGATCGAACAACGTTTGATATAATATTACTAAATCGAACAACGTTTAAGAAAATCATCACTTTGTATAATATCGTTTGATAGAATTTTCAGTTCATCGAATATTTATTTGCTATAACAACATTTGCGCTAATGATCAAAAGGTATAATGTTCATTTGATGTAATGTTCAGATGGTATAACCATGTATTTTATCGAATATTCAATGGTCACAGTTCTAACCTAACCTAACCAAACTACTTCTGGGTGGTTTATAAAAAAATAACCACGAAGGGGATGGCGGGGTCTATTCGCTCGCTTCGCTCGCTCAAACGACCCCGCCATCCCCTTCTAACCTAACCTATCCGAGTCGGGGTACCCTAAAGTCCCGATTGCATCCAGTTTCTCCTGATAGGTTCACCCTTGTTTGATTAGTTTAAATAAAATTAGTGCATTTGAAAATTCGGCGAAATGAAATTAGTTCAAATGAAATTAGTTCAAATAAATAATTACGCTAAATAAAAATTTACCAATGACTTATTCGGTCAAATGAATAATTCTTCGAAATGACTTTATTGCAACTAAAATTCGATTTAGTAATATTATATCAAACGTTGTTCGATCAAACAAGGGTGAACCGTTTTACCAACTATATACTAATGGTCGCGCATTGGTCAAAAATGTTTATTAATATTTATTTCTACTTAAGGCACTCCTGCTCCGTATAAATTTTGAATATGCCAAATATGACTCAACCAAAAGGGGTGTTGTATAACACATAAACAGTGAGGGTAATTAAAAGATACAAAAACGTGTGATCATATTGCAGACAATTTAGTTGATTATATGGCGTTAGAGTAAGCATATACATAATTGCACATCATATATGGTAAACCTAACCTAATGCTTAGGTGAGAAGATCGACTTTCAAGTCGAGCAGTGTTGATGAGATTTCAATTTATTTGACACTAGAGTTTGCCTGCGGCTTCGCTCGCGTTAATGAAGATTTTGTCAATAAATTTCTATCCCTCGGGAACAGTACTTTGTCTCTGGATTAAAGATACCTTATGTCATTTTCTGTACCCCTGACGAAGTGTACCTATGTGAAATTCGTGATGATCGGCCGAATAGTTAAGGCGTGAAATCGTTATAAACAAACTCACATTCGCATTTATAATATTAGTTACTATTTAAATGATACAAAACTATATAATTAATTTTCTGGTTGAGCAGGTTATTTGATTTTTGCGCGCTACTTTCATAATTGATTGCCTGTTAAGACGTATAGCTAATACACGAGTCGTACAGTGCAGAGTGGTTAGGGAAACCATACAATAGACGATAAGCCGGGCGCTTAACACAATTGAACTTAAATACTTCATTGTTTGGCAGGTGTAATCCTACAGCCATATGGTTTTCAGTGATTACGAGCAATGCAGTAAAAAATGTACAGGTTCAGCCTAATATTACCTTTGTATTAACATACATAAGTAATATCCTTACTTAGAGCAGCGATAGCTCGGTGGGGAAAGCAACAGACTGCAATGCAGGGGGTCTCGGGTTCGAACCCACGTCGCGCACCTCTGACTTTCGGAGGTTATATGACATTTCGAAATTATGTGCGTATTGATTGACAATTATCGCCTGCTCCGTGCCTCAGAAAGTACACGGCTCAGTACACGGCTGCCATGAACATCTATGGCAGTCGTTATTGGGAGAGTGTCGACGCAAAAGATCCCACTGGGTCGAAGTATCGCCGATCTGCACTGACTGGCCCCCACATAAGATAAGATAATATCCTTACTTTGTCTTATCAAAATATAAATATCTTATTCTTTTTATTTTTACTTCACTATGTAAGATGAAAATTCTTTTGACTGCACGGATGACCAAGTGGTTCAGGTTGACGCCTCGCCACTGCTGCAATGCCCAGTATTGTAGGTTCGATCCCAACACTAATTAAAAATTTATGTGATCCACATATCACTGGTCCAATATTACAAGGTTCTATGTTACATTTTTGAAAAATTATTTATTTATATTGCATGGTTCTATATGTCATTCCTTTTTGTTTAGACTATTATAGTAATAGAAGGAATCACCTTACCACACAATATTAAATCGCAAATAGTTCTAAGTTACTTTTTTAAGTTATTTTTACTGATATGCAAATTTTGAACCTCATTGCCCCAAAGTTAAAAAAAATAACATAGAACAGTGAGCCAGCGATATAGTTATTACGAGTCGGTTGTTTGATACGGCCCCCGCGGCGCGACATAAAAATTATTCCTTGTAGTTGGTAACAAAATACCTACTTTTTTTGTTTTGTGTAAAGTAAGCTGCCCATCATATGCCGCTACCTAGTGGTAGCGGTATATGATGGGATTACTAAGCATCGAGGACCTAACATTGATCAAATCTTACAGAACTATTTTCAAAAATAGGAATCTAGATGGACTATTCTGTAGATATTAGTAAGGTCAAAGAAAATACCCTTCATCAAACCACTCTGTAAGCTCATACATCATTTTAAGTACAGGAAGGCTGTGCAGTAATGATAACAACAACAGCAACATTCTAAAGCGTATCTCTATGGTCTGAGAACCAACAATCATGTCATCAAAGTAACAGGATGACTCATATACATCTTATATTCTGAATAACTTATGATATAACTGACAATTTACCATCACATGAATATCGGATAACCATCAATGAAGCGTTATACTTGCGAATGCACTCGGCCATCACGCCTTTGATAACGCCAAAAGCACCTTTATACAACGGGATAAAGTTTAGTTTTGATTGTTATGTCCAACGTAGTATTATTAAGTTTGTCACATTGGAAATGTCAAGGTGGAAAATTAATGATCTACGATCGTAAATGTGTAATAAGCTCCTTTTAGTTAAGCTATTGTTAATATACAGATTTATGGAAGAGGAAGCAAAATCATAATATATGGGGCATTTATAACAATCGCGTTTTATATTGAGCAAAATTTATAGACAATTTTCAACGGCAATCAACGGGTTATGTTGAATAAGTATCCCGTAAATTAAAAGCAGATTTCATACTATTTATACTCCTGCTAGCGCTTGCTTTCTCAGAATTTAAACACTGGGAAGAAATGCAGTAAAACTGAAGACCTCTCTAATGCGTATGTAGTCGCATAAGTTCTAAACTACTCCATTTTATGGCTTTATGTTATAAAATTTCCTCTTATACTTTATTTGCTCTTGCCTGCATCTTACGCTTTTATTTGGCTATAATACACATGCACCTAGTTAAGGGGAATTACAGCTTTATTTATCAAGTCATGCTTGTATACGGACTACGGGCGATACTGTCGCCGTCTACCGAGTATAATTCTGTACTCTACAGCTGCTGTTATTTGATAGCACTAGTTAAATAGCCCTTGCTGAGCCAGTAGTCAAGTCTGTACTACGTCATCGGCAACGCTTATTCTTACAATAAATCCTAACTGCCTCATAGACGTGTGAAACCAGCTACATACAATCTTATTGGTACTCGTGCATTGGTACATAACTGAATAATTATACAATTAACATCCTTACTCAAAATACGAACTATATCTTGAACAGCAAATAATTGACAGACCCCATGAATATTAACAGAATTATTGAACGCAATTGTTCTGTCAAACTCGAATATCAATACGGCCTCATTTTCCCAGAGTACAAGTATAGTATGGCGATTATAAACCTTCCGCTTAAGGTAACAATTCATTATAATTTTAACTCGTAACTACATATCAAGGCACCGATGTAAAGCGGCAATGTATATGTAATTAAACCTTTATTTCGATCGGAACGGAAGGCGAGGCTGGCATTTTCTAGTCGCCAGGATTAGTGTTATTACGTGAATAGAAACGGGACTCGCGCTTAGGTGTAAGCAATGTTCCTAGTACTTACGTACGGGTAAAATGGCTGCATTTTGTTTTGTTTATTGCAAAATTCTTGCAGGTTAGGTTTACGTGTAACATAAGTATTATTCACTTTTTGAACTATAGCGGCTCGCAAGCTACCAACTAACAAATTATAGAAATTAGATGTTGCTATTCAATAATAGTTTATAGTAAAATCCAAAGAGATAAAATATATTTATAGCAACAATAAATCAAGGGAAAAGGAAAATCTAGTACACTTTCTTTTAATAGATCAAGATATTACACTTTAAAAAGTTATGCGTTGTAAATTATATATATTTTATAATTTAAAAAACGAGCATTAATAAATATTTTATGTAATTATTTTTCGTTAATGCATGCCGTGGCAGCCTGTAAGTAAGGCAGCACTATATTATGTATCCGCATTTTTTTTTGTTTTATAACGTAGTTTCAATTAGTGTATGCTTTGTTGGTTGTCCATAAATAAATAAATAAACATTCGTATGTACATTAATACTTACTCCAGTAAGAGTAGGTATTAATGTAACAACTACTGATGCCCAAGTGAACAACATAAAAAGAGTTATAAAATTTATAAATGTTTATTGTACTTTAACATATTTAATATTACTACGTTTCCACGCGAATGTGCGTTTGAGGAGCGATTAAGAAGCTATAACAAATTTCATGAACAGCTGTGCGGTTCAGCTGAAAAAAGAAATAAGGAGGACACAACTAGTAATATAACTTATTAGTTGTACCCCGCAGTCTCACCTGCTAAGCGAGTCCTAGCGTAATGTCTGATAGGAATTAGGATAAACAAAGGTTTTTCAAATGTCTGATTGTTTTCTAGAAAACAACCAGACATTTGAAAAATCTTTGTTTGATTGCGCTAAGCTCTAGAGCTTCGCGCAATAAAAAAAATAAACCTTTCCTTGAGCTTTATAAATATTGATATGGAATAATACTCAAATATTATTTATGATATCCTTACTCAAGTTGATGATGATTATATTAACATTAAGTTATATTTTACGATTAAATTGCCTATACCATAGTGGTTATAAAGCGGATGTGGTTTTTAAAGATAATTTTTAATAGCAATTACTTGCGAAGTTAGATTGATAATTAACTTAGAAACAGTCATATGCATTAGAGCAAAATTCATCCTAAGTATTACATTTAATGGAAATAATTATGTCTCTAATTTGCGTTTGCAATCGCAGGGATAAATGAATCTGTACTGTAGTCTATATGTATGTAGTTTAGTATTAGCTAAAGGGATTTGACTTTGGCCCAGCTCATTTATTAGGAATTTATTGAAAGTGTTTGGATTGTTCGATTGTTGAAAACCTGATTTCAATATATTTTCGGATTTAATTTTTAACCACTTCCAAGTTTCAGAGTGAGAATTTTTTACAGCTATGTATGGTTTGGATAACAACGTATTATGGTATAGTACTAAAGATTTGAAGTCACTAGTACCATCAAATCTTCTTACGAGTATTTTAAATTTATTTTATTTGACTGCACTACTACCTAAACGTTACTCGGCAGAGTATCAAGTCCGCTGTAAATATTAAATGAAAAAAAAACTTAAAAAGAAAAAAAAATATTTACCTGTTAGCAGAACAGAGATCGAGAAACACTTACTTTTTCTTAAATTTATATCGGATTTTTAACACTCTGTATAAATTATAACAAGAAATATGGATGAGAAAACACATGTGGCACTAAAATAATCAAATGCACGTGCTGTATGTTGTCCACTCCGAATTAAAACTATACTAATGCCTTACAGATGATGTTACGATCATAATGTAATCATTGTTATTTGTTTTGAATCAACATTCAGGCATGATCTATTTAAGAGAAAACAATACCGAATGAACTACTATGAACGTGGATTACCTCACGAAATTGTTTTGTTAAGGAAGAATTACGTGTACATTACAATAAGTAAGTACAATAACATAAGCCAGTGTTTCTTTTGCTAACTACTTAATAGCTTTCTTTTATTGGCGTAGGCACGAGCTAACAGCCGACCTGATGATAAGCAGAATTCATCATTCATAGATATGACACTGCCTACTTTTAAATAATCAAAAACGTCGCTTAAAGAAGCCTGATTTTAATACAGCGCATTATACAATTTGACTGCAACAACGACATTGGTTAAATTTGGTTAGGCAAATGTAAGTATGTTAGAAGCAATTCTATAAGCCCTATACTTACCTATAGGTCCGGTGTTCAGTTTGATAAATGTTTCTTTTTTCCTTTTTATATAACCATAATGGCAGACAATGATATGGTCTGACAGTTAGCAATCACTGTACACTATGGATGCTTACAACACAAGCGGAATTAATTACGCTTTGAGGAATAATCAAAAGATGAGTCTCTGTGCTGCTAGTGTGAGGAGAAAGTCCCTGAACTTCTACTAATAAAATAGGGCACTATTTTCCTATATAAAGATTTCAGACTATTTTAGGCGCGCTTGGACGCTTCCAAATTCACCTAAAATAGTCTGGAATCTGTATTTACTTACCACAAAAGCACAACAAAAGGTATTTAACCGCAAGTTTCTGTAATGTTCCTCAGAAAAAACTGCTTCACTTAGAGCGAATTCTCACTGTGCGTCTACTTGTCAAAACTTCTTAGAACTATCTCGTTGTGCGAAAAACATCACCTTACCAAAGCTAAAACGTGTTATTTCGTACATTGTACAAAGCCCTACCCTATACAATTCACAAACAAACGATAACATTACAACACTCATCAATTACGTTGATCCGATCAAAATTCCGGTAGACTGCCAAGACATTTACTTGGAACGACCACAGCCTTGCAAAGTAAAAAGCATTCCTTAACACAAAGCTTCAGTTAGGCCAGTCATTATACGATAGAACAAGTATTCTGGTGCACGGAATACGGTTCACAGAATGTATAGATATGCTATTAAAAGACCGTCTTGTAATTTTGTTGCAGAATGCGGGTATGCACGTTACCCTGTCTTTACTGTCGTAATAACAATTAAAGATGTTATATATTGCCTTTTATAGACACGGTTTTGTTGTACCTTTATTTTAAGTACATTGACTGCCACGCCTGAGGTTGCGGGTTCGATTCCCGCACAAGTCAAACATTTGTGTGCATGAACATGGATGTTTGTCTTGGTCTGGGTGTTTCTATGTATAATATATATGTATTTACACAAAAAAAGTATATATGTATGTTTATCCATAGTCTAGTACCGATAGTATAAGCTCTGCTTAGTTTGGGCTAGATGGTGTTGTGTTTATGTGGTAGAATATTATATTATTATTATACTTAAATGATGCACCTACACAAATGGCGTATCAAGGTTAAAAATACTTAATTTATTATAATTAAGTAGCATATAATTTGACTGATATTGAAATAGAGTCGAAGAATGAAGTTTATAATTTGCTTGAGACTTTAAGCAATCCACTTAAAGCATTAAAAAATTGTGTGTACAACATCTGTCGGGACAGCTAGTATAATAGAATATTATATTATACTAGCTGTCCCGACAGATGTTGTACACACGAAAAAAAATTCATCAAAATCGGTTCAGCCGTTTAGGAGGAGTTTAATTACAAATACACGCACAGAAGATTTATATATGTATATAAAGATTATTAAAAGTTCTATGGTTAAAGGTTTTCATACTTAATTACGGCACTGTAAACATAGAACAAATAAAGTCAACTAATGACAGTATTAGTGATACACGGATGGCGTATTGGTTTAGGTGGTCACCTCGCCACTACCATTGCGCCGAGTGTTATGGGTTCGATCTCCACACGGGACAAAACTTTGTGTAATCCACAAATACTTGATGCGTGTCTAGTTATTCTTTGAATCTGTTGTAAAATCCGCTTCGAAAAAGGAATTATAATTAGTGCGTGTGTAGTATTTTCTTTAATGAACGAAATAATACGCACATCGAAACAAGCTTGTATATTTCATCATAGGGATAGAGTAGTATTTATTACACACGTATTTAACCTATTGAGTCGTTACAGGACACCGGTGGCTAGACACTATAGGCTTTTTATTATGTTTGGCATTTTAACAATTATTATGTTAACATGTTTAAGGTTCCACGCAATAAGTGACCGTAATACGCGCCTATTGTCATGTACTTGACTCATTTCGAGACTATTTGTTTTGGGAATTGCAGCTACCAAATTGAGATCGCACGCTAACATAAGCATTAATTTGTACCACGGGAGCTATGAAGCAGTTTACCTTTGTTTATAAGAAGCGTTATATGAAGCAGCACAAACATTATGTATTCTCTGAAATTAAACTACTATATACGGATTACTATAATTACACTGGAACATTGAGACTACTACCGTCTTAGTCTGCCCGTGACCATGGCTGCTGAAAAGCGACCGAAACATCGGGGAAAGTGTAAACATAAATATAAATAGTATAATAGTAATAGTATAAATAAGAGCAGCGATAGCTCAGTGGGGAGACCAACAGACTGCAATGCAGAGGGTCTCGGGTTCGACCCCACGTCGCGCATCTCTGACTTTCGGAAGTTATATGACTTTTCGAAATTATGTGCGTATTGATTGACAATTATTGCCTGCTCCGTGCCTCGGAAAGCACGTTAAGCCGTTGGTCCTGGCTGCCATGAACTTCTATGGCAGTCTTTATTGGGAGAGTGTCGACACAAAAGATCCCACTGGGTCGAAGTGTCGCCGGTCTGCACTGACTAGCCCCCACATAAGATAAGATAAATAGTATAAATAGTTTTAATAGTTTCAATCATTTTATTAGCTTAAAAATTAGTAAAGTTTAATAGTTATAGTAGTGTAAAAGTTTTCAAAATTTTGTAATAAAGTGTCAAATAAACAACGCGATAAAATCCGTTTATAGTAGTTTAATTTCAATCCGTATATAGTAGTTTAATTTCAATGAATAACATTCGCGTAAACAGAAAACAATATTATGTATTCTCTTTTTCTGATTAATTTCTCAAGTCTTAGAATACAAGACATTATTAAAAATCTAATGTGCCTGGCCATCGGCGTCCCGCCGCGGTTTTTGGACGACTAAGATCTTTTTTTTTATGTTGCTCGTCAAAATGACCACACTCCGGCTGATGGTAAGCAGTCATGTGATTTAAGAACAGTGGCCTCCACACCGACTTCATAGTAGCCGAGGCGATGTTGAGGTCTCTACTTTGACGGCTTGAGAAGGTGCTTTTTCACGCCCCGCTTTAAGGACCTATCTGAATATAGTATAATGATAAAATAATATTATTAGTAACTAGCTGTTACCTGCGACTAGATTTTAACTAAAAAGTGTTTGTATCCGCGGAAGCCTATTTCTTTTCTAAAATCAACGTAGCCTAAGTTACTCCTTATAACATCAGCTATCTGCCAGTGAAAGTCCCGTCAAAATCGTTTCAGCCATTTCGGAGATTACCCGGAACAAACAGACAGACCGACAAAAAATTAAAAAATATATGTTTTCGTATAGCTACCTTATATACTTTCATATGCATTAGATAAAAAGCTGTTATTTTGACATTACAAACAGACACTTCAATTTTATTTATTTGTATAGATGTATAGATAATATTGGTTATAATTATACTCTCTATATTCCTTTAGACATCACAAATACGAAACCACATCATCATGGTTCTTGGTCCAGAAAAATATAAAAAAGACTAAGCAAAAAACACACAAACGAGAATATTCATAATATAAACCAAAATTACAAATGTATGTCAATTGGAATTCACATTACCTAATTAAGTAACTAAGCACATTTAATTTACATAAATGATTTGACAAATTGAAAACACATGTCGGTTATAAAAATTTTATTGCGAGTAAAATCTATATTAAATAAAAATGGCTATAAAATTATAGAAATTAATATAAACGAGCCATTAACGTATAAAAAAGAAAACATAAGCTTGCGCAATCCAATTACAAGTAAAAAAGCTTGATAATTACCTACTCATTAATTAATATGCACATAATTGATATGAAAAATCTACGTCTGTCATTTGCTTCTATGTTTGATAAGGAGTGACGTGTTGAATATATGAAGCAATCGTTAAAAGCACTTGCTTAATAAGCAACTCATTTGTAGAAAGTGTATGTAATAGCATGCATCATTTTACCTATGTATGAAGAACCAGAACTACAAACTTGATACGAAATAAATACATATACCTACCTATAGTTTCATGCCTAAATGTTCGACGGGATGGCAGAGGAATAACATCCTCATTTCGCCAACAATTTTTTTGGATCCCACGTAATAATACTAATAATTGTTTATTGCCAAGAAACGTACATACAACAATTACATTTTGGTTACATTATTTGGCTTAATCTAGATTGAGTGAGACATCTGTGTCCGAACTAGAATTCAATTAAATTATCGCTATTTCAGACCTCAGTGCTCTTACTAAATTTATAGACATTTTAGTAACCCTACAGTAAAATAGATAGAGATAGATATAATAGATACATAATGCATGTAATAAAAGGTTGCTTTTAAGAATATCTTGACAAAAAAACCTAATAACATGCTGCCGAATATAAAAATTGTAGCCGAGGTCTGATGCACAGCAGCATTCACTACCTATTTATAAGATTCGCGGCCAACCTTCTGCTTAGAACTGAATTATACAGAAAATTGCTAGCGTCTGCTGGGTACAGTAAGTATTGGTGACATGATTTAGCAAATGATTAGTCTATAATAATATTCTATAGATACAAAAATAATATATTTTAGACTAAAAGGCATAGGTATTATGCCTTCGCTCCTACTTAAAAGAAATATTGATATCAGGTACTCCAGCGAACCTAATTATTCCAGCCAGCAAGATCGCACGATACTAGAACAGAGGCCGTGGCAAAAGATACCATGGCAGCAATCGTGATAAAAGCTTAAGATTTTGATATACGTGACAATGACTTGCCGAAGCAACACAAAAACTTTAAGAAGCTGGAGATTTACGAACACAGTTTTAGTCCACGGATGATAAAGCTTTTATACAAATGTACGCATCACACGCAGAGATCTTCACACGTACGAGTTTGTACGATTCGGTGCCGCCAGACGCACACTAGACAAAAAGATTTACCGCGGTTACTACAAAAACTTTATAAAAATGCCTTCAGTATAAAGATTAATCTGAAAGATAAAACGGTAGTTCGACTTGTTTTTTGCAGAAAATAGTAGCTACGGTAGCCTGAGGCAAGTACCAGGAAAGCTTTTGTTGTTATAGTACTATAAGTTCTACATTGCCAATAAAAGGTAATTTAGAGTTTTGTACGTACTATGTTGTATAAGACTACTTGTATGGCATAATGGCTTAAGTAGTCGCTTCGCCTTTATGCCATGCCGAGTGTTGTGTGTTCGACACATTAGACAGAATTACATAAATTATGATCTATAAGCTGTTGTTCCGAGTCTGTTTATTTTTGGTATCTAATGTATAGGAAATATTTAATAGCTGACAGTCTTTAAAAAAAACAAAATTCATTACTCATTCTGTTCATGGTTATGTCTGTAAAATAAAATAAGTCAAATCCTAATAATAAAGCTACTTAATATGGCCCCATTAGGTCCCGTAACTTTTTGAAGTGAAAACTTCTTTAGCGGCGTTGTGCACTTTTTTTGTGATGGGTAAAAAATGTTAAACTCGCGTCAGGACACGTGACCTGATCGAAAATTCTTAAGACGGAAGGAGAATTGTCAAGTTTGTGTACGATAGCAATAAATGAATATTGTATTTTACCACATAAATAATAGTACTTTTATACTGATAATTAAAGCAATTCGTACAAAATTATCCCCTAACCATTCCAAAATATCAAAAATGCACAACGTTAATATTCAAGTTTTCACTTCTGCCGGCACTCCCGGAGTGCAACCCGTTTTTCAATAGTCATACTTTGTTATGCCGCTCACCATATAACGGTTATATACGTCTTCTTTAATCGATGTAAAAAATGTTCAATAAATTGACGTAAATATTTATCAAACTCAGATCAAGAGAAAATGTTGGAACATCTTTACATAATTTCGAGGCAAGCATGTAGGTCGTCAATTAGAAGACAAAGCAACATTCAAATATCAATAAATACAGTCCTATCACATACCTAAAAGCGATGCATTCTATCTCGACATCAAGATACACTAACGAGACATATCTCAAATAACATCACAATACTATTTAAAATTTATAAAGATCCGACTAGATATCGTTTTTGAATTTCAACATGTATACGTGTACAAACCTAACCGTAGGGTTTAGAAAGCAGATGCTATAAATTATTGCGAAGAAGAGGCACCGGATACAAAGCGACATGTATAATTTGCTAGAACCAGTTCTTACACGGACCGACCATCTAAACAGTAATATATAGTGTTACTATGCACTTATAAAATATCACATAACATTTTATTTATGCGCTTTTTAGAAATACGAGTCCAACCAGGTGTTTCGCGAACATTAATATTAAACAGCTTGAAGTTTCTTGTATACAAATTTCACGTTTTTAAATCTGAAATTTATTTTGTCGCTCCAAAATACAACTTCAAACTTTAGCGGAGTAGTGTTGCGTGTCAAAGTTATCGATAATCTCGATAATCTTGTCGTACCGATGCTACTTGACAGAAAATTTATCTTTCCACTGTTTCGGAACGCTCTCCTACGCATTGTGAGTGTTTTAAATAACTTAATATGTTATCTATAGACATCTCCAGACACAAGCATAGAAAACATTTCACAGTATTGTTACGTTGTTCATACGTAACATTGTACTGGTTTTCATTCGCCAACCGATAGTCACGTATTCGTACAATGCGATTGCAGTTTAACTAAGTGGCTATTACTATTTCAATTACAAGTGTAAATATTATATGAAAAGTTACTAAACATGTCAACGCATGAAGTAATTATGGAGCGGATTGCATAACTCGGTATAATAGGTTCCATTATAGCGCCCGAACGATCTATTAATGAGAACATTTTACAACACAATCATAACGAAGCAGTTAGCACATAGGTACTTATCGATGCTTGTACAACGGTATAATCAAAATTAGCAAGCAACTATTATAACGTAACGGACTATCATCATAGTTATATAAATATTAATAATTGCTGTGCCCGCGACTTCGTCCGCGTGGATCTCCTTTTATAACAATGTTTTTCTTTGAACTATAGACTATTAAACTACAATTTAATAGATATATATGACGCTCCTTTTAAAAATCTATTTAAGACCGTAATTTTTGTTTTGCATTGTTTCTAACATAAAATGGTACGTATGCATAAAGATTTCTGGAACTACTGACCCGGGAAAGAGCGACGTACAACTGCCCATGTGAAAAACAACTGAGACTAAGATCTACTCCAGCAACGCGGAAAGTCTGACCCTGAGCTTTATTAATTGTCATTGCATAACATACCGATATGGGCATTGCGTACTTTTAAACTGAAATGGCAAATTATTTGGTATAATGGGAATTCTGGGAATAAAAACAATTTCGCCGGCACCGCAACTTGTTAGAATTTGAGCCTCTATTATGTTTTGTTGTAATTGTATGACTTTTAGTCGGGTTCCGTTGCATAGTTGTGGCGGTCTTAAATTTCGGAGTAGAATAATCGGAATACCTATTTTTAAATGGATTTCATGAGATGGAAGTCCGAGCATATTTAAAGAGTTTAAAAATTCTATCGGATAGTTCTTGGCTTCTTGTTGATCAAGCATTCTGTTTATAAAAAAGTATATCTTAGTCTCGCCTTGTGTATGTTTGACAATATATTGCTATTTATATCAGATGCTTGGTCATTGCGAGGGGTTAAAATGGATCTTTCGTATAACCAATTATTGTCCCTTTCAAATAGTTCTGAAAGGTCACCGTAAACAGATGGTTTATTAACTCTCATAGAGTTTAAACGATGCGCTCTTTCCTCTGACGATTCCTGAGAACGCGCATCTCTCATTCTTTTGGCATTTCTCAAATTTAACTTAACAACTATATATATAAAGAAAAGAAGGAGAAACAAACAAAAACACTAAACAAACTAATTATATTATTATCTAATACCTACTTTAAACTTATATCTGAAAACTACGTATCTATGTATTTTTAAAATCTAAAGCGCGCTTATTCCGAGAAGAGCCAATAAGAACCACGTCCGTTCGCATTAAGAGTGACAATGTGAGTGAAATCGGCGCGTTTTTTTTTTTGTGTTTTCTAATTTTTGGCCTCAGACGACCTTTACAACTTTACGCGGACTGTGGGTGAGCGCAGAAGGCTCCCAACCCGTGAAGTCGGTGCGTGAACACCCCCGCCTTTTTATAGATGCAGCGGATGGCCGTTTATCAACCGTACCCATACTCGCGCGGCGAGATTTGGAAGTTTTATTTCATCTATATCTTGTGTGTTTATTAACCGATTTCTATAATTTTTTTTTATAAAATAGATATTAAAGTGTACTTTTTGAATATGGGAGTTTGATAAAGATATATCTATGTGAAATACAATATATTTATGAATTTAATGCACTTTGAAGAAATGCCTAACGATTAAACACGTTATCTTGGCTAATTTATAAAAGATAGATATATACTATTGAGGACTTTTTTGTATATCTTTTGAAGACCATCATCTTTGTAATACATACTTTTGGTGTATGATCAACGTATGCGAGGATAAGAGCTCGAAAGCGCATTTTCATCCGACTTGCTTCAAATTTATCGTCACTGCTCAGCTCCTGTGTCTTAGCGTTTTGTTATATAGACTATAACCTGACCAGGAGTATGGACTACAATCGTACCAAGTTTGGTTAAAATCCCTTCAGTAGTTTTTGACCCATGCGTGCATATACAGACAGACAGACAGACGGACAGACAGACAGACAGACAGACAGACAAAAAATTTACTGATAGCATTTTTGTCATTAGTATCGATCACCATTCATCCTCCAATATTAATTTTGAATATATATTCAATGTACAGAATTGACCTCTCTACAGTTTTATTATAAGTATAGATAGGAGTCATTTATTCGGTAGCCAGTTTTTCATTCAAAATATATCGTTTTCTACAGAGCATTGTAAGCAATTTATACATAGCTGTTAGTTATCATTTATGTATAGTAATATGTCTGTGATTAAGTAATTAACGAGGGAATTGATCACTATATCTCTTCGGAGGAACTGTGCCTAACATTGTGCCAGATTAAAAATCTGAATTATTACAAAACTAGCTTTTGCCTGCGGCTTCGCTCGCGTTAATTTAGAATTTGACAATTAATTCGGGTTGTACTCTGCTTGTAATAATATATAATAATATAATTTAATCATGATTCGAAAGACACGTGGCCCCATCTATTATCATAAGAACGTTATAATTGTTTTCCTGGGGAACAGTAATTTTTTTCGGGATGAATGGTAGCCTATGTGCGTTTCTGTACACCTGACAACGTATGTGCAAAATTTCAGAATGATCGGTTGAGTGGTTTAGGCGCGAAAAGGTAACAAACAAACAAACAAACTCATTTTCGCTTTTATAATATTAAATTAGGATACAATGCCATTAATTTTTATTACATATTACAATGTCTACTATTTAATGCACTATACATATTCTGTATTTCTTATCTTTCAGAAAATATTGATTTATTGAGATATAATATTAATTAATGGCTCAATATTTTATTTAACAGGAGTATTAGCAATTTTGTGGTTACAAGTAGTATACTAGTGTTAGACGCAGCTTCATGTCGGTAGCTCAATGGGATGTGTGGGTATTCGAACCCACGATCGCATACCTAATCCATTAGCCTAACGGCGCTTTATAAATAGCGTATTTTTTTTTAAATAATTTAATCGCTATTTAAGTACATTTTACACGTTTAGTTTGGCACACAAATTACGCAATAGCATCAACAAAATGCAATCTGGGCCACTACTTTTAAAATTGACAGTTGATTAGAAGATCAGTATCTTTAAACTCGTGTCGAGTGAAATAGTTCGTTATTTTCTGTTAATTGTTTTCCGTGTTTGCTTTATGATTTATGGTTGTTGAAAACCGGTATTACTGTGCGCATAATAATATCCAGTGAAAACAACCGTATAGGGCATCTATCTCCTTAACAGCATCGTATTATGTAATAATACACATCTGTAAAGGCGTCTTCTGTCTGTCTGCTTGGAAAGTAATACCTTTAATACGCGGTTGTAATAGGAGACTCTTTTCACTTAACGCGTGAACGGAACTCCAATCAGTGTCAACTAGAAGCATGTTCCTGTTCAATACAGCCGCAATAATGTCCCGGGAATTAATGACTGCAATAGTACGGGAGAAATTGTACGCCTGTAGCCTAAAGACAAAATATTAACTAACCTGTTTCTTGTGAATAGGCTATTACTTAGACATTTAGTATTATTGGCGAGCTATCAATAATACTTCTTTGTATAAAGTCTCTAGAACTAATTTCAAGTCAGATAAGTCATGTCACCAACAGATTTATTTTTGCAGCTGTAGGAAGTTACACTTGAATTCTTCAAATATCTTAAGGCGATTGAGTTCAGGGTTCACGTTTTGCTTATACCTATATATAACTACAAACACTAAAAGTCAATTATTTACATTGTACAGGCTATATAGTAGTGGATATTATTTGACGAGTTGCTTTCTTCTCACGACATTTCCTGTCAGTTATATAAACCACGCACTACGTAAAGCAGAACATATAAAACATTAATTTATCAACAGGTAAAAGTAAAGCTTTGAAATCAAACCAAATACCTACCCCATTTTAAGCTTTTAAGTTATGTTTATAAAATTTGTTCAAAATCTTATCGGCGCAATCAAACATCAATCATAAAGATTTTATTTATCTTTAATTGTCAATAGATTCATTAGTGGCTATCTTTCGTATATTTGTTTAAGCTTTCTATAGGAAGTTGGGTGGGCGTGGCTATCGATAATAAGTGCTAATAATTCTGACCTCGATAGACTTGCGCCAACACTATTAGCACATAGTGCTGTCGCTGGCATACAATGATGTTTGTTTTTAATTTACCTTATGGACTCTTGTCTCTATTGTTTTATATAGTGCTCTATGCATACATTTATCATTATTATTTCTGAAGTGTAGGGTGGATACACTGACATTTTGTCACTTGTTTTGATCGAAGAACTGTTGTACGTGCCATCTATAAACATAGTTTCAAACTTCAACTCTACATTGCTTGGTTTAAAAATAGAATCCTAGCATGATTGGCAGTTGCACTTGCGCTTATCCGTTAGTGAACGAGACCTTTCCATTGTTTTAATAGTCCGCCATCAAGTTAGCTTTTATAATACTTCTTATGATTTCTCCATATATCCATTAAGATGAAGAGAAATGTAGTGGTTATAGAATTTTTGGAAAATATATCTCATTTGTAATCAGCAAAACCATAAAACAATACAAGTTTAATTAAGCAGTAATAATTAAGTGACTGTCCAAAAATATATTCAGATTATCCTTACTTCCTTTCTAATATTATAAATTCGAAAATAACTCTGCCTGTCTATCTGTCTGTCTGTTACCTTTTCACGGCTAAATCACTCAACCGATTTAGATGAAATTTTATACAGATATAGTTTAAAACCTGGGGAAGGACATAGGCTACTTTTTATTGATGTAGGTACCACGCGGGCGGAGCCGCGCGCAGAAACTAGTAAGTTATAAATTAACACATGTAACTAGGTGATGAAAGTTCAAAACAGTTTTAGATTTTCTAAACACAGAAACTTATACAACATAAACCTTCAAATAAGGCTATTATATAGTTAATGTATGCGCATATTCCATATGCAAAATTTTCGAACAACTTATGACTAAGGTAAACGCCTCATAAATGTGATAATAAGTTTAGTTTCTCTTCAATGAATCATGTTTAACGGTAATTTTACCTATACACACGACTGAGGAAAATTACTTATAGTGACGTTTTGTACTAGAAGAACACGGCTTCAATGGTTTAAACTTCATATATAGAGTCATGTCTGTTTATCTCGGAAATGGTTACATTTAACTAACTTTCTTGACATCTCATGTTTGAGCGTTTATTAGGCAGGTTGCCAGACTCTGTGCCGCTACTGAGAATTTCCTTAAGAAATGTCAATAACATTTTGCCCGACAAGAGAGTCAAACCCAAGAGGGTTCATTCAACGATGTATGTATATCACACACAAATCAATATATAAAAAGCCCCGTTTACTGTATATGCCGACCATACCCTGCCTCGATTTTCAGTTGGCACAAAATGTTACTAGGCTCTTCTAACAAAAATCTCATAGTCTGGAAATGTATCTGATAAATGGTAATACCCTTCCTTACGTATGACCTAAACATAATTGGCGAAATGTAGGATCCCTCCTTTGCCTTACACTTTTAGAGATATACAGGCCTCTAAAAAGGCCTTAAAATCTAAGAAGGTCTTCAGGCTTGAGTATATGCTATATAAGAAATCTTAACACGAAGTGTAACTGTACAATCTATTCTGCTAGGCTCACGCAAAGTTGCTCAAGTATAATCGCAACTTTTATTACAGACAATTTTCAAATACCAGTATGTCTAACATTTAAAATTACACATTAATTCTCCAACAGGCTTTGTATAATTCTAGCCTCTAGAATCAGGCAATAAAACTACTGCATTCCTTTTACGACTACCAGTAAACGAAAACCCGTCTTATCCATGATAACCGAAAATAAGTTAATTATATGTACGCTGGTTGGCTGTACAGTTGTATGCTAAGAAGTGTGGAAAATAGAACACAGCCATGCTAGGAAACATAGAAAATAGAAGGAGTAAGATAGGTTCATTAAATTAGTCGCATGATGCTTCTTAAATCTATACTAGAAAGCAAAACTGGAGGCAGAAGACGAAGGGAATAAATCTATATTGCACGTCAAAAGAAAAGTGGAAATAATTGCCTGGACGAAAGTGAAAGTAAGTGGAAATTTAACCAGCAGTAGCCCAATGATAAGGCTTTGAACTCGATTGTGAGGTCCAGTATTTGGATTTCACCTATTGCACGACCGAAATACACAAGCATATTAGCTTAGCTGAAGGGATCAATGTTATTTGTAAACGAACTTCCAGAAAACTAAAAAATAATAGGTCGTGATAATAGCAAAACGCATAACAATCGGCGCTTGCTTTTAATGACAAGACAAACATTCTTATTAGGAAAATAAAGATACCAGTCTTTAATCTAAAATGCAGTGATGAAAAATCAAGAAGAGCATAAAAAGGTATTAGGTATAATTAAATGGTAGGCAATTTGCAAGTGATTCTCCTGATGTAGCACGCGTGCATACTTCAAAAACTGGTCCCTCTTAGCCTCCGCATGCTTGTTTGCATAATCATACCTTACTGACATAAAAACGGAATTGCTGGTACGCAACGTACAGTATCTATTTACTAGCGAAGTTCAACGAGGTCCTAAACCTTCCAATTCGCTATATCTCTAATTATAAGTTCTTGTGCAGTTGACACAAGAAAGTAACAATTATACTGCACAGTGTGGAAAGACGTTGAAAATGTTAATGTCAGCCTAGTGATTGGTAGATTATATAAATTTATATGTTAACAAGATAGAGAATGAGGAAGGCAATGGTTAATCTTTGGCAGTTTATGATGGTTATTACGTAATGCTATAATTATATTGAGCTGAAAGATTCTGGTTTGATTTAGGGTCGGCCGGCCTCATTCAAAGGTGCGGTAGTGTTATAAGTACATGGGTTTAGCCTTCCCACACCGTGTGCTTAGGTGAAACTGAACTTGTAATGCCTTCATTACAACTTCAGTAAATTCTTCTCTACGATTCATATTATTTTACAGCGCAGTTGGTAAGCGTAGACAGATTTAGGCAAGGCTTTTGAGTAAATAGCGTACAAAATAAAGCTTTACATTTTGATTCTATAAAAGACACGTGAATGTATACTTCGTAGATAGATCCTGCAATATGCCAAAGGTTTTCGAATCGCAGGAAAGTGGGTTAATTTGCATAAATTCCTCTTCGTAAGAAAAGAACATAAGGTAACGGAATCATTGGCCAATTACTATAACTAAAGTATTGCAAACAAACAAACAAAACAATGTAATAACTCACGAACAATTTGTAAACGTTCACAACCAAATATTAACCTAACCATAAAAAGGCATAACCGCTTATCCCACGATAAAACAGTCGTAAATTCTACACGAGTCGGACATCTGGACGACGTGGATAAAACCGATATAACATACTAATATGACAACCTACAAAATATGACAACCGAAAGCAGACGAACATCAATTTTAATGTTCAAGTTTTCGTAATCGTAGTGATATCTTAACATGAGGTAGTGACCCAAAAGCCTTAATGACACTTGCAAATATTGCTCATACTAGTGAAAACGAACAGAACTATACATCCTATTTCTTTGCAAATGGTAAAGGCACCTTTTGTATTTAGTAGTTTGCTTATTAGAGCCGAATACTATTATAGGCTATCAGCTGACATGGCGGCATCGTTTGGCATTCAAAATAAAACCCAAATGTCATGGTTGTATAGTTGAAAATGCAATGTTCTAAGTCATCAACATAAGAGGTTGTATTAGTTTCTTTTAAATTTAAACTTTGCAATTGTATTATTTAGGTATATCATAATCAAATTCAAACAAAAAGTTACGCTTAAAAATTGGTAGCTATCTTTGAGTACATAAAGCGTGCTTTGTAAATGAAATGACCATCGTTAATTTTGTGCAAGTTAACCTAAGAAATAAGTATGTAAGTCCATTATCAAACAAAGAATCCAAGTAAACAACCTTCACTTCATTGTCACTGATAAATGCCGATCAAATTTATTTTTATTTTTAAGGTGATAATTTTTTTAGCGTCGTTGTGCACTTTTTTTGTGATGGGTAACAAAATTACAAAATCGTGCAAAATTATTCCCTAACCATTCCAAAATATCAAAAATGCACAACGTTAATTTTTAAGTTTTCACTTCTGCCGGCACTCCCGGAGTGCAACCCGTTGTTTTTTATTGCTATTGGTGGCAGACGAGCAAGTGGCCCACCTGATGGAAAGTGGTAACCACTGCTCATGGCAAAATGGCAAACGCCAATATGGTTAAGCTTTAATTTCTATGGAGAAAGACTTAATATCAATTAGACAAGCAATTTGACGTAAATCCCTTATAAGCAACACTTTCTTTTCGTATTAGTAAGATAATTCATTAAATGATTAGTCAAGCTATTTTCCACTTTAGCTGTTATGAGAAAGCAGCAATTGTGACCTCAAACAACTATGCCTGTACCTCACCATCTCACGGTACACACGAAACATAATTATTTCCTATAATACTGTGTTTATTATGTAACGAACGTGTGTGGGTTGCGAAATATCTTTGGCGAACGTTGTGAGTGTATGAAGCTAAACATGAGCATAGCATCACGTCGTTCTTAAGACATTTAACAGATAGAACGCTAACTGCTAATAGATCGAAATACTTCCTCCGTTCGAGAAAATACATCTACATATCCATACCTACCATATGGATTTATGTATGTCAGTAATAAGTATCGTCGGTGCAGTTTGACTGCATAAGAGGTTGTAGTTTAAGTAGTCACTATGCCGTCACTGGCCACTTACACATATAGACAATAATTTGTGTGAGCAACCAATTGTTGTTCTGA
The DNA here is from genome assembly GCA_963564715.1 of Catocala sponsa. Lineage (NCBI taxonomy): Eukaryota > Metazoa > Arthropoda > Insecta > Lepidoptera > Erebidae > Catocala > Catocala sponsa. The sequence continues at coordinate 9,775,387 of OY751337.1, forward strand.
GTTAGGCAAGTACTGGCAACATAGAGTATTTAAAAAAAAGAAGTTCTTTATTCAAATTGGATACAGGGGTCAGCGGTTAAGTTCGTCGGATACAAGTTATCTAATTAGTAATTGGACATACGGCGACACGTGCTCTGTGATTAGTCATTCTACATTTCATTAAACGCCAGCAAAATGCATATACCTATTTTATGCTGATATTAAACGCATGGGCTAAGTGGAAATAATTTTTGTATGAGGCAATTTTCAATAAATGGTCGAAGTCTAGTCATATGCCCGGTAGATATTATTTCACTCTAAACAGTACAAGAAATATCACAATCTGATTCCTTACGGGCGATGAATTAGGGATACTATAACCCGCCAGAGAAATAAGCCTGGGACTAAGTTAGGAATGAGTATTGTTTGCGTTTGGCAAAGAAATATGCGTTTCCTTTTAAAATCTATAAATAATCTATAAGTATTTTCAAGGAGTTTTTTCTTTAATTATTACTTCAAACATTTTTTCGTTTGACTGTACTGTTTTTGGCTTGAACAATAAATTTTTGTATTTATTTATGGGTGGTCCCAGTTGCCGGAAGAAAAATATTAAAATTAAATGGATCCGGCAACTGGGACCGCGGTCCGAGTTAATTGTGGTCTTTTTTTATTTTGCTCGTCTAAATGACCACACTCCACCTGATGGTAAGCAGTCGTGTGGTCTAAGAGCAGTGGCCTCCATATCGCCCCCACAGTAGCCGAGGCGATGTTGAGGTCTCTACTTTGACGGCCTGAGAAGATGCTTTTTCACGCCCCGCTTAAAGAACCCAGGATTGAAGGAAGAAGAAAACACGTGCCTTGGCAGAGAATTCCATGCCTTGGTCGTTCGGCAGAGATATGAGGACCCAAACTTTTTGGTACGCGCTCTAATCGACTCTACCGTGTAAGGATGGCATCTGAGCCCAGCACGCGTTGTTCTGGATAGGAAAGGAGAGGGCGGGATAAGGTGGAATAACTCTTCAGAGCACTCCCCGTGGTATATTCTGTAGAAACATGCCAATGAGGCAATGTCCCTACGGAGTTGCAGAGGTTCCAGTGAACTCGTGACCTCTGGATCTCCGATGATACGGACAGCCCGCCGCTGTAACCGGTCGGTAAAGCGTCCAGCAAGTACTGCGCGGAGCCATCTCAAAGATGAGAACAGTACTCCACGCAAGGGCGCACTTGTGCCTTATACAATAGGCACAGTTGCCCAGGCGTGAAGAAGAACCGCCTCACCCTGTTCAGAACTCCGAGTTTCGCGAAGCTTGCTTAATGACGCTCTCGATATAGGTTTTCTGATTAAGGGAGCGGCAAAGATCCATACCTAAGATGGAGAGACTGTCACGTATCACCAGTGGAGTGTTCTTCAGAGAAGGGAGGGGAAGGAACGGAGACTTTTTTGTTGAGAACGCGCATGCCTGGGTCTTCTTGGCGTTGAACTCGACCAAGTTCTTGGCACCCCATTCATAGATGCGGTCCAAGGTCTGGTCAAGTTCAACGACAAGATTCTGCCTTTTCCCCTCAACCTCAGCCTGTTTGGCCCCAGGATGTCCGAGATATCGCCCATGCACGGTACTGTCGTCCGCATAACAATGTATGTTGCCGAGATTCAACATATCATTGATATGCAGAAGAAAGAGCGTAGGGGATAAGACAGAACCCTGAGGCACTCCTGCATTGACCTGCATAAATTTGGAAGCGCGACCGTCGCAAAGGACCCGAATACGACGCTTCTGCAGGAAACTTGCAATCCAGGTGCACAGTTGAGGGGGCAAGCCATGGGCCGGAAGCTTGGAAAGAAGAGAAGAGAAGAGAAGAGATATTCATACTAGTCCGCGGATTCGCTCGCTCGTCAACAGTACTTCTTTTTCTGGATGAAAAAAAAAGACCCCTGACAACGTTCATGCGAAATTTTATAATGATCAGTCAAGTAGTTAAGGTGTGGCAGCGTAACAAATAAACTCATTTGCATTTATGGTATTATTTGGACTTTACTCACATGAGTATAATAATCCCCGTAGGGTCAATCTTAACGTAATACCTAACAATAAAAACTTGTAACAATAAAATTGAACAAGTCATTGTGTATAACTAAGACCTTAAATTATTCGCATACAAACGAACAGATTAGATTAGTTACTGCTGCAAGCAATACCGAATCTGGGGACATAATGATCTATTGTTGGTCGTGTTCTATTACTAAGACGCTATTTATAATATTTGAAATTAATAATAGTGTCAAATTGATTTTATGTTTTTAATTCATTAAAGTATTATTAATGTTTTGGAATATTAGTTTTAGTTAACGTCTACTGAATTACTAATGAAAATTGGCTAACAAAACGATGTAGTGTGTACCAGAAATTGTATGTGTGTTCGGCCATTATATATTTACGAAATTACGATGGCTAATGTGCTAATGATAATTGATATCAGCCTTTCTCTATGACGAGATATTCACAGTGCTGGTATTATTTCTGGTATACTTTATTAGACCATTCAATTCCAATTTCGGTGGGTTAAACTATGGTGGATAATATAAATCTAAGTACCTTCAATATTTATGCAAACCTTTATTCATTACAAGACCAATAGGTTTTTACCATGAAGTCTATCCGGTCAGTCAGTCCGAAAGCACCCACGTACATTGCATCGTGTAGTTCGGACCAGTTCGTGGTAAAGTTAAAGATGATCAGAACGTTACTTCATGTTTCACTAGTTGCGCCCTGCGGTTTCACCAGCGTAAGTCCCGATACCGTGGGAATATCGGGATAAAAAGTTGCCTATGAGTTAATCCAGGTCTACAGCTATCTACATACCAATTTCATCCAATTATGAAATTGGTATGTAGAAAGTTGGAAACCTGAACCAAAAACTACTGATCCGATTGCGATGCAATCATCGCAATCAGTTCAGTAGTTTTTGCGATAAAGAGTAACAAGCATCCATCCATCCATCCTCACAAACTTTCATATTTATAATATTAGTAGGATGATCAGAATAGCACAAACAATCAGCCCAAAACTTCGAAATTTACTTTTCGCGTTAAGCCTACAGATTCAGTCGATACGTGTAAAATACTCATATCAACCAAGTTAAAATGATCGACGTTCAGTAGGCGTAACACAAAATATTAAAGAGCTTTGTCACTTCGAAAAATTGACGGCCTCGGATACATTCATGTCGTAACAAATATTGATTTGAGCAATCGTACTAATCTTCCTCTTTTGTTAGGAAACTGTTTCTTATAAATATGCGATTACAAATATCGATTTCTGAATACATGTTTCTTGTCATGTTGTTAACTTGATTTTGTTTTTATAATAATAAACATGGCATTAATAAGAACATACATTACTATACTATTTCTTCTCAGGCGAGCTCTTAATCTGCATTTTATTAATATTGAATTATTATTTCCTGTCTTTTTTATTATATTAACCAGTTCCGCGGCTTACCCCGCGTGAGTCCCATGGGTACCCAAAACTAAGATCTAAAGGATCCTATGTTTTCATCATGAACATAGCCTATATTGTGCCAAATCGCATCTGAATTCGTACAGCGATTTATGCGTGATTAAGCAATAAATATCCAAACATGTTTATAGACTTTTAGACCATTGATAATACTAGTAACTCTAGTAAGATATACATAGATATTCTTAAACATTACATGAAAATTCATAAATTGATTTTGAATCTTCACCAAGAATAAATAAACAGTGAAAAGACAATACCCTTATTATATTTTAATTTTATGTTAAAAATGTCTACAGTGCGCCATTTTCGAACGATTCATCATTAAGAACAATAGACAATTGTTGTATATTGCCAGCTCAAAATAAACTACAGAAAATAGCCCACAGCTTAAAAAAGTTCAAGAAAGTTTATTTTATTCATAACCGCATACATTACACAAAAACGAAACTGATTATAATAATAACTTTATAATGACGGTGTGATCATTTTTCATCACACAAAACAATGGAATTGTGGTCAAGAGGTCGCACCGCTTTGCGTAGGGCTACCATCGCACATTATTCTAACTACACAATAAATCTGAACTCAATTATTTCCTGCGGCTGTTGTCGTATTTTAGCTTATTTACATGCTTTCATCGACTTTTTCGAGTTCATTTGTCACGTGTTGCAATATATCTAAAGCGTCTCAATAAGTAAAACGTAAGAGTTCGATAAAATCCGCTTGGTGCTTAAGACTATTTAGACATTGGGTGGATAGATAGTCATTTCTAACAATCAGTGAGGCTATACTAGTCTATACCTACTAATAGTTAATTGCACGGATAGCAGCGATAGCTCAGTGGGGAGACCAACAGACTGCAATGCAGAGGGTCTCGGGTTTGAACCCACGTCGCGCACCTCTGACTTTCGGAAGTTATATGACTTTTCGAAACTATGTGCGTATTGATTGACAATTATCGCCTGCTCCGTGCCTCGGAAAGCACGTTAAGCCGTTGGTCCCGGCTGCCATGAACATCTATGGCAGTCGTTACTAGAAGAGTGTCGACACAAAAGATCCCACTGAGTCGGAGTGTCGCCGGTCTGCACTGACTGGCCCCCACATTAGATAAGATAACTGCACGGATGACCAAGCGGCCTCCTTGCCGCTGACGTCGCGAGAGTTGTGAGTTCGAATACCTTACCCTAAATAAATTTTCATCTTCTGTACCAAATGAAACAAAGACGACATAAGTCATCGTTTACAACTTGAAATGATTACTAATGACCAAAATAAATTACATTAAGACTTTATTAATGAACAAAAAGATTTGGCGTTGCACTCGGCTTTGAGCGTCCGTCGTCGTTCTCACAAACGCGTAACCCCAGGCGGTAAATAGTACTTCAATAAATAAATAAAATAATAGTTACGTCCAGCACATTAACAAGCAATTTAAAGTTGTTAAAGTAATCTTATCTTAAAGGCCAACTAATTACCAATAGTTAACAAAGCACAATTAAAATACTCAGATAAGTAGTATACCTACCGTTATTTAACTTATTCATTGCTGTTTACTATTTTGTGAGATTAACCTTCCCTTAACTTGGACCTATTAGAGCAAAGAAAGAAAGAAAAAATATAATGATTTATAGAACTTTCTGCCAGGAAATTTTCAGTAGCAGCATGGAACAATTGTGTGGGGTGGACGGTAACAAGCTCACTGTCGCAAGCACGTGGGCGAAAAGTGGGCGAGAAGCTTACAATTCTGTTCTAGGGTGACACATGCTACTTGCTAGGTGAAATCAATAATAAAATTACACAAATTATTTAAACAATATATTTTTATTCAGTATTTTATCGTATCTTTTTGAGTAAATCTATATTTTATAATAAATAATATATTTATAGTAAATCTATATTTATAATAATTCTTTCTTTCTTTCTTTTCGTGTGGTTAGTGGCCAACCTGTTGTCAAGAGTTGTTCAAGCCGCCCATAGGCCTCTGACATAGCTTAACGTCTGCTGTCAATTTGGCAACAACCGGGAATCGACTTTTTACGTGCCCTCCGAAACACGGAGACGCTCAGATGAAATACCACTAAGCGTTCACCCATCTATAGACAGACCGCACCCAACGTTGCTTAACCTCGCTTATCGTTTATCGATCAGTGAGTGCAACTGGCTATGAGCGCCTCAAAAATAATTTAATAATTTATAATAACGTAAGTCTATATTTATAATAAATAATGTTTGCTTCCTATTTGTATGTAACGTATTCATCCCTATGAATGGGATAGGAATTCCATTCATCCGATTGTCATAAAACTTTCGCGAGATATTTGTTTCAAAAATTATCCACGAAGGCACAACAATTTAAAGAATAATGATTTCGAGCATTGGCTAATATAATAGATATCTTTATTTTTAGACACTAGGTGAAATAATGCATAGAATTTTAAAGGCTAAGTAGATAACTTAATTATTCAGATGATAACAAGAGTTTAAAGATATCGGCTTTTAACGTCAATAATTATAATATCAGCATCTTATGATGGTTATCCATTGCAGTACTATTAGGGAGAGATTAACGTTCTCGGAACTACGGAACCTAATCCAGCAATAACTACTTATGTGGGCCGATACAATCAATTTTAACAATATTATTTCAATCTTTAGTTGATACTTTGATAGTATAAATCTATTTAATAGTCTACTTATATTATCCTATTTTGGAGTGTATCACCCAAAGATATTAGAATGTCTTAGGTATCGCTATTCATAAAACGTCTACGTAATGCATAAAGACATTCAGTAGTTCATTATTCACGCTTTTAAACTTTGAACATGTTTTTAACGTCTTGTTGAACAAAAGTATGGAATTACTTGTTTTTAAATAACCGGTTTAAGGGAATAGAATATAAGTTATATCATGTATTACCTTTGTAGTTAAAATATCGTTACAATGTATGCGATCTTAAGCAATTGTGGCACTTCTCTAAAGACGAGCAGTCTTCGATCGATGGACAAAGCTGTGCACGATAGCTAATGTTTACTAATATTATAAAGACTAAGTTTGTTTGTACCAAGATGGTATTTCTCCTTGGAATTCCTGAACAAACCAACGAAAATATTTTACAAATAGGAAGATAAAATATCCTCGTATAATATAATATAGGCTATATTGGAATGACATGCCATGCGAACGAAATATTGATAATTTAATCAACACTAGCGGTCGCCTAGTGGTCAAAATTCGACCAAAATTCCTAAACTTGCTACTTTGTTTTCTGTTTTTCTCTATTACATATAAATAAGGTATAGGTAACCATAGTTTCAAAGAATTGTACGACGTCAGACGAACAATGTTGAAATACTACGAACGCGATTCGACTGCCTGTCTCAAATACATGGTTGTGTGCGTGTAGTGTTTTTTCATTAATTTAATGTATTTCTAATGCTTAATTTATAAAAATATTAGGATTCGCCCCTCCTTCTCCGTATAAACTTGTAACTATGCCAAATTTCATACTCCTCCGTCCGCGCAATTTTTGTAAAAAGGGGTACAAAGTTTTTGCTTCACGTATTAATATATAGATCAGGAAATGCATATAATTATGTATAATTATGATTGTATACATACCTAATACTTACGTAATACCATTGTTAAGTACTACAGAATATATATCTACATCACAACCAATTCCTTATATATTATCACTTATAATTTCATATAGGTTACTAGCTGTTACCTGCGACTTCGTCCGCGTAGATTTTAACTAAAAAGTGTTTGTCTCCGCGGAACCCAATTTTTTTTCTAAAATCAAAGTAGCCTAAGTTACTCCTTATAACATCAGCTATCTTCCAGTGAAAGTCCCGTCAAAATCAGTTCAGCCGTTTCGGAGATTAGCCGGAACAAACAGACAGACAGACAGACAGACAAAAAATTTAAAAATAGATGTTTTCGTATATACTTTCATATGCATTAGATAAAAAGCTGTTATTTTAACATTACAAACAGACACTTCAATTTTATTTATTTGTATAGATGTATAGATTATACTACATTAACCTGACAACCCTGCATCTCACGTAGTTTCGCTTTCGTCCGTACAGAACAGAAACAGAGCGAGCCGACTTGTATGCAAAAAATGACCTTAACAACTTTGTAGCCATATTTTTTGTACATCCAATTTCCTTTAATAGATAAACGTGATGTTTTTTATTAAGCGCGGTAAAAGTAAATATAGCGTAAGTAAATGACAGCAACTGTCAGTTTTTGAAGGCTTCGCTAAGGAATTTAACATCGGGCGCCTGCTGCGCTGGCCATATGTTGTGCAATATTATTGAAATGTAAGGAAGATGCTTGACAATATACAAGTTAATTTAAGCACTGATAACTTGATGTATTTTATTCAATCTTCAATATGAAATGGGTGAAGGTATTGTAATTGCAGAAGCATTCAGACTTGCATTGTATATGTTGATTAAGAGGTAAGAGATAAGTTAGCTTTCCTATACGTGTCAAGAGAAGTCAGACTATAATTTTGTTTAAAAACGTATCTTACGCCTACCTAGGTATGTACATCCTAACTAATATTATAAAAGCGAAAATGAGTTTGTTTGTTTGTTACCTTTTGACGCCTAACCCACTGAACCGATCATCCTGAAATTTTGCATATACGTTGTCAGGTGTACAGAAACGGACATAGGCTACCTTTCATCCCGAAAAAAGTTAATGTTCCCGAGGAAAACAACAATAACGTTCTTATGATAATAGATGGCGCCACGTGTCTTTCGAATCATGATTGAATTATATTATTACAAGCAGAGTACAACCCGAATTGATTGTCAAATTCTAAATTAACGCGAGCGAAGCGGCGGGCAAAAGCTAGTATGTATATAAACAAGGAGTATTGCCTGCAGAGGTATATTACAGGTATCGTCAGGTTCGTGTAATAGAAAACAGCAATCCTATTAAAGGGCACATTCCTAGACCCTTTATTTTTAGGGCTTTACAATTATTATTCAAACAACGGACACAAAGAACCCTCAGACTCGGGACAACTATCAGTGGATAACACAACAATGAGTTATCCAACACTAAAATAATTTTTCAATTCGGACCAGTAGTTCCTGAGCTGAAGAGTTTGTTTGTTTGTTTGAACGCGCTGGTTCGAACAAACAAACAAATTCTTTAGCTTTATAATATTAGTATAGATTATGTATATCGGTCGAACCGCGTGGTCGAGTCGCTGAAGACGCCTTTACATCACATGCATCAAGGCTTCACATTTGGCCCAAATGCGAGCACAAATTTATCTCACGGGACTGACGAGAATAGGTTTTTTTAACTGACTATCATCAAACTCTCCACACATAATAAAAAACCTAATTAAGTGCACCACTACTTTGACTTTTACATTTTATATCCCGTGCGTACTCCCGTTTAATTTACAATCGAAGCGTACCTTAAATCTTTTGTACTAATTCGTCTTACTTTAATTGGACGTTCCCAAAACTAGAATAACGTGGTACATAAATCAATGTGTTTGTCGGCGAGAGAGACAAGTCGACGCTAGAGAGGAATGTGGACTGAGGCTGTGACGAAATGCAAAGGCCGTGTTGCCGTGTTGGGTGCGAGCGGTACTTGGTATTAAACCTTAACAGTAGTGGTTAAAATTCTTACGTTTCTATAGCGGTGGGGTCCAATTGACCCACCTAGTTTAAGTTCATGTCAAAAATAGAAAGGTAAAAAATCTGTTCCTTTTTGTTGTTACATTTAAATCAAACATTAACTACTCGACCGATTATTATGAAATTTCGCAAACACGTTGTCAGGGGAACAGAAAAGGACATAGGATACCTTTCATCCAGAAAAAGGTACTGTTAATAATCTAACCTAAACTAAATTTACGCAAGCGAAAACGGGAGTGAAAGACTAACAAACAAATAAAAACTCACATTCGCATTTAAGATATTTGGTTTCTAAAGCACCTGCTTCAGTTTGCCACCAATACTATGTAAAATAAAAAAATAACAAAAGAGGAGGAGGATTCTTTAGCGACTGTGACGGTTTTTATAAAAGGTCAAAGTTTCAACATGGGTCTAATAGACCCACAACTACAATTAAGGGTTAAACATAATGTGCACCTATAAAGCAATCTATTCCGAAACGTAGGTAATATCTTAACGTATTTTTGTGGTTTAAGTACCTATTGGTTAATTTGTAATTCGCATGTTTTATAAATTATAACTGTACGGAATTTACAATCTAAGTATTGTTGTTGAGTAAAAGTCTAGGTATTTTGATTTTTAGGCTCCGTTGCGCACTAATACTTGCAACCGATGGTGACTTAAATAAGTTGCTCGTATCGGGTAAAATGTTATTGGGTTTTTTCTTTAAGAAATTCTCAGTACCAGCTCGCGGTCGGGGATTCTGCTCGATAGACGTCAATATGCTTGCCATTTATTACATGGTACCTAAAAACACAGCTGGCGAAATGAGGCTGTGATACATCTTCAAAGTCGGGCATATACTCTTAGGCGTGAGACTGAAGGAGTAGGTACGTAAGGTATAGTTAATTTTTAATTCGCATGTTTTATAACTGCATGCAATTTACAATCAAAGTATTGGATAAATTCTTGTCATTTAGGTTTTCATGTCTCATTGTGCTTGCGGCCGATCCTTAGTTGAGAGAGAATTGTTCGGTACCTGAATAGGGCGAAATGTTGTTGAGTTTCCCTTTTAATAAATTCTAAGTACCAGCACGGTTAGAAATGTGCTCAATAGTTGTTAATACGGGTTGGACCCCTATTACGTGAACCTTAAACGATAATATATGTAGTTGTAGGTGTAATACGTATTTGTTCAGTCTATAGATAAGACTAATGATCTATACTAATATTACAAAGCTGAGATTTTATGTTGGTTGAACTTGCTAATGTGAAACTACCAGTCAGATAGAAAATATACACATTTTATAGTCTTTTTATTGAAGAAGATAATAGGCTATCATATATCACACTACGACCTTTATTGGAGTAGGTAAACCATCAATTTCAGGGGTAGTCACGTAAGTCCGTATGTATGACCTAAGTCAAATCATTTATCATTTTAACCAATACAGTCTTAGAGCCATTCTCCAACATCACAGAAAGAAATTTGATTTGCCAAGCTATTTTCCAAAATTTTGTCTTTAGAAATTCAGATATGAATAGAATGCAACTAGAGCATGTAACTACAATAATTAACAACTTCAATTATTTATTAATCAGTGACCTGTAACCACGAGCTTAGACTGTCATGATATTCTTGTAAAGTAACCGAAGTCGTATTACATCATATTTTATTGAATTTTCACGTTATGTGCGAGAGTGAGACAGCTTTTAGGGGGTGAATAGTTTTGTTTCAATCTCGCACATGCCATGACAATGATTAAGATGGTGATATATATTACTCGCGATCTTTATTCAGACCTGAGGGTCTGAATAAAGATCGTGAGTAATATGTATTTATACGTGTATCTACCGGAATTAAACTGCAGCGATTGTAAATTATGCATATTGCGGAATAAAACCAAATGTCCAAAAAAAAAAATATTCGAAGAATATAGCATTCAAAACAGGTTTAATACGTACAACTGCTCCATACTTTTTGGTCAAACCTTTTTTACTTTACAATGATAGCGGGCCGTCTGATGCGCAGACGCACCGCCTACGGAAGACAGGTGCGTGCGTTTCCTTTGCGCATAATATAACTATAAAACGATATAACAGCACACCTTATATTCTTATTAGCATTTGCTTCGGTTGTATAGCATTTTTTGGATATGGAGAAAGTTAGAAGATGTCATACAATTTTAGAAATCAATTTTATTGTGAATCTATTTTCGTATAAAACGGTCACAAAGGACACCCAGACTCCGCAGCTATTTGTAAATTCCTCTTTTTGTTAGGTGTAATAGAACCCCAAAATTAGGCGCATAACTACACACTGAGAGATAGCTACAAAAATTACTGATTCATTGTTAGAACAAACGAAGAAGTCAAAAGCTATAAGTATTGTTTAAGTTGGTAAGTCATCAAATGATCTCCCCTTCGATCTGGTCGGAGTGAAAGGATACATCCGACAAGTATTAACTAAAACAATACCTGTGTTCTTTCTCTTGATTTTACATTCTAGAGCTAAGATCCCATAAGTACCTAACAAAAAAAAATACCTACTGGCGGACGCGTCTTTTTTACTGATTCCAAAATTTAAGAATTAGAAGGAAAAGAGCGTCATTTTTCCTTATGACGGCAGAATAGCCGTAGTGGTATCTATTGTAAACTATATTTCAAGTAATATATATAGACATTAAAGTAACTACAGACATAGTTAATTACATGTTTGAGATCTTGGCTTCCGACGTTCGGTATAAGTATATTAATATATACTTAATAAGATGTAATAATTTGCCATACAGCTTCCATTGCGGGATTGCTCTGTTATTATTGAATCGTATAGACAATGTCGCTAGTGGCTTAAATGCTAGTTTCGTACTGCTTAATCATTAGTTAGTAGTACAGACATAGTAATAAATAATTAAAAAAATAATAAGAAATATCGGTTAATAAAATGTATGTCTTTTACTATGGTGGCATTTGTGCTAATACTGCAATCATAGAAATATAAAAAAGAGTTGAAGAAATATAAAAAAGAGTTGAGTTAAAAAAGAGACTTGTTTATTATATCTATGACTGCAATCAAACAAGCGATTTGCTTTCGTCTCTAAAAAAGCAGCGATTTCCAGCTCGAAAGGTATTCATGGAATCATTCTGAAGGCGTAACTTGTCAAATATACTTTAACCTGTCAATTGTTGGAATGGCAGACATAATTGAAAAGCGATTATTTTTGGCCGCCGATGTGCCACTGCCACTCAGTCTAATAACATAACGCTTATAGAAACAAAGAAAGACTGGTGTCATAATAAAATAAATACTCATTGTTTATGAGACACAAAAAAGAATTTAACATTAATTCTAAATTCTAATGCGTACGTAGTTAAAAATAAATATTACAATAATTACTAAGATGAGGTTGCATGTTTCAACTTCTCAATCTTTCATAATCATTGCGCAAAAATTTCGTTAGGTAAACATTAAACTAAATAGGATAGGTTAAATATCTGTTAGTGTTTGTTAATCAATCATTACGAATTAACAGGTAAGAATATTTTTTACGACAATTAAATAAGTTAACGGATAATAATATATAATTTTTTTTGACAATTAAGTTAGAGGTCACATCGTAGATATATTTCGCATTCTGTGTAATAAAGAGGATATTTCTTTGACATACTTCTCATAGTTTTATGATAGTATTCTGTAACTTAGACTTTTTATTCATAAACGACCTTAACCCACAACTTTGTACGCAATTTCTTAAATAGTTGCCTTTACTTAAATACGTATTAAAAGACTAGACGAACGTGACACGAAACTTCAGGGTGCCTAGTGCGAATTGTTTGACGTTCACGCGATTGTAACGTTTGACGCGTTTGGCTCTTTGATTGTCGGGCCAATCTGATCGCCGAACGTCATAAACGTGTCGATCACGTTAACGTAAAACAAGCTCGCACTAGGCAATCAGATCTCATTAGTCATTGCAGTGAAACTTTCTCTAGACAGATTTTGGCTAATCATTTACATAACAATGTTTTTAAAAGGATTTGCTGACTGTTTCACCTTTAAGTTTAAACGAACAAATACTACTTGAAATATATTTCCGCATTCTGCCAAGTAGTGCCAGCCGCATTAGTACTCTTTATTCTCCACAAGTGGCACCTTTATTTATTTTCCCTATTTCCTTTACACACCGCAAGAAATGACAAAGAACGTAATAAATTCTAGCCTTGCCTATTTCTTGTATTTTATACTGATGAATACCACAATGTGGCAACATGTTTCCTGGTTCGCATGCCTCTCGTAAACGTTTATCGTAAGCGGTTGGTTGAGGATTACAAAAGGAAGGCAGGCTCAGAATATATCTGTGAACTATATATGTGTTGAGAAACTTAAGGCAATACAACCTGGGATTCGCTGTATAATTAACAGGTAATTAGAATATTGATAGGTCGTGTAATAAACATGGGAAGTATACCTTACCTTTACATGACTTATTTTCCTTTCGCCAATTCGAATATTGCACTACATCTTACATCATCTTAATATAAAGTGGAATATACAAAATGGTATATTACACTAGTCTCTAGCTAAACCTGGCTGCGCGTCGCTGTGGCTCTAATATTATTAATTTCCCGTTCTCGTGGGAACTTCGGGATACAACGTATATAAAATCTTTTATAGTAACGTAAACGTTAGACAAAAAACTCAAGGCAATCCATCGACTAGTTTTTGAATTTCGTTGACATGTACTGACGGAAGCCGTGCTTTTATACAGAAAGATTGGATGATATCTAACCTCACGCGTGCTAATTTAAAACGCTCTGAAATTTTCTTAATAATTTATTTTATATTAGAAATGATAATCTCCATAGGAAATAAATCCTTATAAAATAGAATCTTCATAGGCAAAGCAAAGATTAACGAACAAATACTGAACAACCTAATCCTACAGATCGCGAAAATATAGACTCAGTACGGGAACATGCCGTGTATTGACAATGAGACCACTTAAGTCACAATACTGTACAGCACCCATCATAATTATTTATGAACATGCTTGGAAACCCAATTCAATTAATTTTACAAAGCACTGCTTGCATTACGTTAACAAAGATTTGTTAGATAGATACTACATATATGTATATACGTGTACCTATTAAGTACGATCCACTCATTTATTATCTAACTATTAGACTTGATATCTAGACACCCAAGCTTGATATATCAAATCCGCTACAACAAGTACTCTTCCGACAAAGCTGCTACGGCAACGATATCTTTTAATCTTAACCTTTAGTCCGAACCAATCACCATTAAACTCAACGATATAAAATTATAAGTTTTATCACAAGCCCAAGCAAACTAGTACGATAATAATAAATTCTTCAATCATGGTAGCGGTAACTAGAATTAGTTAAATTCATGGAATATTATTCAGTTAGCAAATTTGTTGGTATAATTATAATATTACAACAGATTGAGAAGGCATTGTCAATGTAGGTGGGCGTCGATCTAATGAATCGGTTTCGTTATTCGATTGCAATTGAATTACAGTAAAGATTAACATAAAATTGTTAAGTAAACAGCAAATATTATTACTGGCCTAGTTAGCTTACATTGAATATTGTCGTTGATATGATATCGACAGGTTTCTAACGAGAATATAAACCTGTCGATGTGGGTACGTTGCTCTGAATTCGTCTACATCGGGCTCTGATTTCTATTCCTTGGTTTATATCCACGTAATCTACAAATATCGAATGATAGAATACAAATGTATTGCATCCGATCAGCGGTACACGCAAAGTGCCACTACTTTATTTCTCTATAAAAATACATATTTTGCACTAAGTATAAATCTTGCGGAGGTCTTCACAAACATTCAAACAACGAACATTAAAAACACTCAGACCCGGAACAAACTATTTGTGGATCTCACAAATGTTTGCCCAATGTACTATGCCATCTGTGCAATAATCCTGTACTTCTCTTATCTTATGAAATCAATCAGTAACAACGGATTTATTTATTATACTCGGTGAATGGTAATAAGGTTACTTCTACCTAAACGGTGCTTGATTATATAAAATGACACAATGACATACATGAGTTCGGTGCAGTAAATCCTATATCGAATAAATGTTGTTTAACATTTTATAAAACTCATTTCGTTCAGAATTTCGCCGAGTATTTCATTAACAGGGAGGAGCCCTGTTAATGAAAATAAGAATAATGTCTTAGAAAATAAGAAAATCTTAAATCATTGCTTCTAACTTGCGACATATATACATTATAATAATAATATCAGCCCTATATTAAACTATCCTACTACTGGGCACGGGCCTTTTCTCACTATCAGAAGGGTTAGGGCATAGCCCACCACGCTGGCCTAGAGCGGGTTGGCAGACTTCACATATCTCTGAGAACATTATTGATAACTCTCAGACATGCAGGTTTCCTCACGATGTTTTCCTTCACCGTTAAAGCGAGCGATAATTAACTATTTAATACGCATATAACTTCGAAAAGTCAGAGACCTTGGGTTCGAACTCGAGACCTCTGCGTGGCAGTCTAACGGTTTCCCACTAGGCTATCGCTGCTTATATACATTGGTGCAAAAAATAGATTAAATCCCAATACATGCATTGTGATTACTTTCCTGTGGGAAAGTAATCACTGTGGTACATCCTGTGATAGTTTATTATGTTTAGTATTATTTACTTTATTATTTACATATTTTATTGCTGAACCAAGAACATGAGCGAAAAGCATCGCTCCATTTTCTGTTGTACTTATTTGTTGAAAGTGATTTAGTGACGTCAAAATTATTAACTCTACTAGTTTATCTATACTGACAAATTTTAATTGGCACACAATAAGTATTATACCGGGCGAAACAATATTTTCTATAGCTCGTAAGAATTTTTATAGTACAAGATTAACAAGAAATAACAGAGGCCTGTAAAATCAAATCAATTCTTGCAAAGGAAGTTGTATCGTATAATAGTATCACTTATTCACTTAAGCAACTATTCAATAAAACAAACAGTTTTATGACTGTAGATTAATCTCAAATTGAAGTGGAATTTGTGCTGTTCGGCCATTTTGCCAACTAATATTTACGTAACTGCGCCTTTAAGTATACATTAAACACACAAAAACCAACACAACACCTTTATAGGCATTCTGTTTAAAAGAGTAAAATGCCGCTGAATTATGGAAATTCAGCTATAGATGCTTTTGGTATTTTCATAGGATAGATTTAGTCCGAGACTTTGCTCGCGTTAATGTATGACTTACAGTATTTTTTCTGGATGAAAGGTACCCTGTATCCTTTTCAGAAGCCCTGACAACGCGTACGCTGAAATTTTATGTTGATTGGTTGAGTAGTAAGGCGTGAAAGAGAAACAATAAAAAATTTAACGCTCATTCGGATTTATAATATTAAGAGGTTTTGGTAGGTAAACATTGTCATTTTTTTTTTAAATGTTGAATCTTTTTACGAACCTTTTAAAATTATAGACGGTAATATTCTAGCAAGTTTCATAACTATTTAAGTTGTTCTATTAATTAATAAAACAATTACTCGTTTCCTTAATAAGTTGAGTAAACAGAAGTCGCCCACTGCGGGCGGCTGTTTAACGAGCTCTGACAAAGA
The DNA here is from genome assembly GCA_963564715.1 of Catocala sponsa. Lineage (NCBI taxonomy): Eukaryota > Metazoa > Arthropoda > Insecta > Lepidoptera > Erebidae > Catocala > Catocala sponsa. Next base: position 9,792,191 of record OY751337.1, read on the forward strand.
TATTTATGGTCAATAAACCTGAATTTAATCATCATTATATTTCTCTGTATATGTTCCCATTAGGCAACTTGAGAAACAAAGTAGTGTTAGATATAGTAATTCTTGTAAGTGCATATTGCATACCGTGTGACTGAAAGATGCGTTCGTAACGTATACCTACATAATTAAGTACATTGTAATTTTGATATTCGCAGTTTCGAAAAATCAATGGAAATTATTATATAGCAATTTCAACAACTTTAAAAGCTTTTGATTGCAGCTTCGCCAGCACGTAATCCATGTGAATAATAAAGTAAGTATTCTGTAATATTACTATTACAGAATACTTACTTTATTATTCACATGGATTACGTGCAGGCGAAGCTGCAATATGTATTAATATAACTTTGCCTGTTAGAAGGCAATAGGTTACCCTAACAGGCATAGTTATTGACTCCATGTTGCTACTGGACATTCTTTGACAAGAAAACTGAATATCACTTTCCAAGTAATTTTCTCTCGCGGACGCTCAGGTTGTGGAATGAACTGTCGAGGTTTTCCCATAAAATTACAGTATGGGTTTCTTCAAAAAGGTTGTTAAAAGATTTTTACAGGGTCGGCAACGCGCAAGTGATCCCTCTGGTGTTGCAGGCGTCCATAGGCTGCGGTGACTACTTACCATCAGGTGGGCCGTAAGCTTATTTGCCACTTTGAGGGTATAAAAAATAACACTGTCCGATTTGGTTATCAATCCCGACAACATGCACATCAGTCTCATACACTACCTACCGCTGCAAAGACAGTCAGATAAAATTTCCAGCCTTTATCACTACAAAGCATATAAGCTATATGCGGGTCTTTAAAATACTAAAATTACTATAAGTATAGTTAGTTTTATACCTTTATTTATATATTATAATCCCTAGAGAAGTCCAAAGGCAAGCTGTTCCAAACAGGAATGCATCTATAAAATTGAGTCATAAAAGTCTAAATCAATGTCGTACGTTAACAACTTAATTCTGAGTCCAATCTTTATAGATCTGACGTCATCAAATTTCACGGTCATAATCTTTACATAAATTTGATCCTAAAGGAAATAGTCGTAAAATAAAAGAGATTGTCACTTACAGGTGTTTGGTATTAAGACGGTATACGATTTCAAATAAGTACGGCCATTTGCCGTTATTGCTATATTATTTTGGTTGAGAAATATATTGCCTCTCTGGCGCAGTGGTAGTGTGTGCGACGACTGCTGTGCATGAGCTATCAGGTTTAAATCCCGGGTCGGTGTTTTATTTTTTCCTTTTACTTAGATTTTGTTGTTGGCTACAGATGGCCTTTACAACTTTACGTGGACTATGGGTGAGCGCAGAAGGCTCCGAACCCGTCCCGGATCGGTCGAAGTGGTACTATGTTTTATAGTCAAGAAAATCATAGTAGCAGTGGCTCTGCAACTGTTCTTGCAAATCGTCAGAAGAGAATAGGTTCGTCCTCTATTACGAAGGACCTAAAACCATAGCTGGCAAAATGTACGTTTAATGCACCTCTGACGACACCCTCGGGGATATAGACGTGATACTACATATGTATGTATTCATATGTAAAAAGTGCTACACTATGTTTATATAGATCGATACAGTTCTAGAACCTAAAAATTATTGTAATTCTATAGTATCCCTGAGTAACATTCTAAGTAATATTACAAATGCGAATGTGAGTTTGTTAGTTACGCTTTCACGCCTAAACTACACGACCGATCATCAAGAAATTTCGCACACACGTTGCCAGGGCAACAAAAAATGGTCATAAGGTATCTACCTTTCTTCAGGAAAAAGTACTGTTACTAACCTTACCTACATTTACGCGAGCGAAGCCGCGGTCAAAATCTAGTAGTCTATATTTTAACATCAAACCATGTAAGCGAAACTGCAGGCTAAAAATAGTATTAAAAAAATATAATTACTCTTAAACAGACTTCTAACTAATTACTATTTCAACACATATTAAGAAGTGTTATAATGTGTTACTATTGACCACCTACAAATGGCCGATGCGAAAAAGGAGTGGAGGCGAAGCTGCAGACATTTATTATACTCACTTGTAGCTCCAGGCTAAAGATCTTTTTGATAGATAACTACTTTGTAATAAGCTAATGTAAACTAATATTGTTGGAGCACTAAACACTTAATTGACTCGTTCACAGAAACTATAAAAGAAAAAGTTGCTTTAGTATAATGTTGGTAGGAGATAACAAAATATTCATAAACTTCAATCCATTTCTAATACACGACAAGGTTCAATATTGACAAATTTAAGATTACCTTATATTGTGGAAACTAATATAGAATTGAGCATTGGATATACCGTATATACATTCGTATTTTTCAGATCAAATCGTTCTGATTTTAAGGCTTCTAATATAGTTTTATCTAGCTATACCTATCAAATAATTGACCCAATTTAAAACCATACATCTTTCATAAATGTATGTATATTCTTTCAATTCATGTATATTATTCTTATTAAATTATTTTCCATCCGTAATTCTACTTAATTTGTCCAATACTGAGTAACGATTTTCATACATCCATATCCATACTTTTGTCACCTACCTTCATATACATCCAATCTCTGCCTTCAACTCTTTAAAATATTTGTAAAATTTATTTTAGAATAGAAGTTCAGGAGAACTGCAGGTGTATAGAGAATATTTGCTGTCACAGCGGCTGTTTTAGAGGCGTGTGCTATTTTTCATATAAATTCAAGTTACGATAACATATTATACGTTATCTTTTTGCTAACATCGAAATAAATCAAGCGATAACTACAAGTTATTAATGGCTGTAAACTACGCGTGTCGAATTGCTAATGAAGGGGCAAAAACTGCGGGTAATTATGTATCGAGTAGATACGTGTAGGAGTGTCAACCATATTTTTTATCACTTAAACTAAAGCTTATTACGCAAGCGCGAATGAATGAAAAATCTATATTATTGCCCAAGGAAACATATCTGAATATTTTTTAAGTGAAAACTTCTTTAGGCGCGTTGAGCACTTCTTGGGTGAACAAAAATCATAGAACTCGTGTCATCGTCACGCTTCCACGCTTTCCATTTTTGAATTATTTTAGAATATTAAAAATATCTCAGAAATGGTGCGTCCTACGCAAAAAATAACGACATTTTGCCCCCTAAATAACCGCAAGAGGGTATCAAGAATCCGACCCGCCCCATTTTTGTTTTTTTGTTTTTAGAGAAGTGTTTATGATCAAGGATTAAAGTTTTCACTTCTATCGGCAGTCTCCAAAGACTGCCCCAACTTTTTTTTCATATTTTTGATTCTAAAGCGTAAGTACAACATTTTAACAACCTTTTGGCTTGGACTAAAATTAATATAGCTAAATATTAATATAAATATTTTGATGTAATGTAAAATATGTTATATGTAAAATAGTTTGAATCGAAAATGAGACATGCCTAAGGTACTTAACTAAGTGTTAAATAAAGTATTAAGTCATAAAAATACTTACGCAGAAATTATAACACTGATGTGTTCGCATTACTTAAACTATGCTTGCTTCCCGTGCATCTGTAACAAGAAAATAAACTTTTATTGGAATATAAAAATAAAAAACAATAAATAAAACGTCTACTTATTATATGTTTCATTTCATGAATTTTGATGCTTTTTGGCGGTTTTGGCTGCTTTCCTGTATTTGTGGTGGTGATTTGGACTGTATGGTACAACTTAATAAAAATATCGTCTTTTTGTAGTCTTTTTTGTTGACTCCACGCCGCTTGTTGTTAGCAGTACAAAGGCCAACATCTCAATTTCTGATATTGCAAAAGAGGCATGGTATAAATTTGATTGCCAAATCAGATACCGAAAAGTTAATGTTCTAAGAACCCATCGCTTCCTCTAAAGAGTCTCTCGACGTTGAATCGCCAGAAAATTGCGTCATGATCCTTGGGGTCAGCTCTCAACATTGTTCAACCACAATGGCAATTGTGAGAAAGAATCGCCGGCGGAACAATAGAACTTAGTCAGCAATTAGCAATGCCAATTAAATATTTGCTTAGATGCTGTTTGTTCGATCCGTTGAACTGAGCAAATGCATACGCCGCGAAATTGGGTACGATTGTTTGACAGTCTTTTGATTAGCGAAGGCTTTATTTTTCATTTAGAAAACTGCGTTAGTCAGGTTTTAAGATAATTTCAAAATAAATGAATCAGTATGACCTTGATTTATATAGAAAGCGTATTTTACGTTTTAAAAAAGGTGCAAAGATGGCATGCAAATCTATGATCCATTATAAGGCTTATCAATAAATCGTACACAGTATGGTATTTATATAAGCTGTTAGAAAAAGTTTGTCGCTGACAAGAGTTGAGTTGAATATTACGAGCGAATTAGAATTGACATTGGTATGAGCGGTGCATCTAAATAGATGCTGAAATGACCACCTAAAACGCAGTACAAACTGTGCAATCAATAGCACAATAAACCAATTGCGTTTATTGTGTATTGCACAGTTTGCGCAATTGCGTTTATAATGAACTAAAATAAAACCACAAGTAAAAATTGAAGCACGAGCGCGCAAAGGTTACTTCAAAAAATTGTAGACTGCAATTCGCAACCAGAAAAAAATATACACTCAAAGATGATCCTAATAAGCTTGTCCTAAGAAGCATGACTTAAATTTGCTATAATATCTGTATTTAAATATAGATTATAATCTCAAAGGACATTAGCATCTCGTTGGGTGGTCTACATTTGTAATGGACTACTCGGCACTCTATTTCCCGCAATTATCCTTAAAGGCTTAATAAGAGATTATTAGAATTCAAACGAGAATCTACTTATGATAGTTAGAACGCGGCAATATATCCTACACACATTTTAAAAAAATAATCACATGTACTGACTGTTAAGAAAGAAGTACAAATACAACAAAAAAAAAGTTTAAAAATCGAATCAACAACTGTTAAACAACAGACAACCAAAGCGGTAAAATAAAAGTAAAAATGTAACAACCCTTGCATAAGTGATGTCAATGTTTCGGAGCGGTGCGTAGGCGCAATGTGGGTGTGGGAACCGGTCCCACGTGACTCACTTGTTGGACAATAAGTTTGGTAGTCCGACACTTGCGTCAGGAAGTTAATGGGAATCGGCTCGATTTGTTTAAAGGTTAGGTCTTAAATCGCTTGTTATGATAACGGTTTAGTACTTGGAGACCTTTATTAATCGTTGTTGTTAAATTGTCAAGTACTGCACAGATTGGCCGTACACCTTATTGTTATAGAATGGAATTGTTCTGAAGTCATCGTAGCAATGAATGACCTCAATACAAGCAACTATTAAGGTGATTACAAGCGGGTCAGATTTCGTTTTCATACCAAGACAGTAACTAAACCAGCTAGAGTTAAGAAAAGATCTTTCTATAGATCTATGATTGATAAAAATAAAAAGAGTTGTCGGTAATACCGACCCATAGAAAAAGCAATTGATGGCAGATGTTCATAAATAACTTGTTTAAACAGCAAAGATGGATCTTATAAATTTTGTTTTTGTATGTGTGAATGTTGATACATCATTTAAATAAATTGACAGTATGGAACTACTCAAAAATCACAATTTACTATTGGACTACAATTTTACGTTAATTAACCATCAATTAGATTACAACAGAATGTAGAATTTGGTTAGTTTTGATTGACACTCAATTATTTATATTCAAACTTTTAGCGCCTAGAAAATAATTATTACCAATCAGATGATTTTATTACAACTATGTTTTTGATAATTGACTAACGATGTCTATCATCTAAATCTTGATCAATAGTTTCCGTGTGTTGCGTCTCGTCACTATAAACTTGCTACAACTGGCTCGACCAGGAATCAAACCTGTTGATAGATCGTGAACATATCGACAGGAAACGCTTGAATTGTAACGTGTATCGTTACGGCCTTTTTCCTTATGGAGCGACCATAACTTTAACCTGCAGTAGCATGATTTAGTGATACTATCATACACTGAGAAATGTATGGGTTTATAATGAATTGCACGTGAGAAAAAACTCTAGAATTCAAGCGGTATAATTTACTCTTATATTTATTGACTACCACAGAATTTCAATTTACTAGCAGAATCTTCTCTTGATTCGATTCAATTATTGTAAAGAAAATAACCTGTACGTGTCATCCAAAACAATAGCAATTCACCACACTAAACACATACCTAGTTACCCACTTACCGAAAATAAGACCACCCGTAGAATCGCAACAATTGGATCGATCTTTCGTAATCGATGTAACTGTATATAAAATCGGTTTATGTGTACATCGAGTGCTCAGCAGAGATGTAGGGGACGTGGTACACGGAACAAAAAGTACAATAAAGTTTCTTTTCGGCTTTCGCTCCGCGTGGGCCGATGGGAGTGACTTCGAACGAAATCATTCAAACAAACACGAACAGGTTGAATAAATAAGCGTAGAACATAATAGGAATTCTGATCACAAAACAAGATTTATTTGTGCCACACGGATAGCCGGTAATAATGTATTTAGTGAGCTTATTGAGATCTTTGTATTAGTGAATGCTATATCTATGACAATTTCGTATAAATAACTTTCAAAGATTAATGTCTTTATTCATAAAGGAAACGGCAATGTAATATTCTTTCATGGCGCTGATAGCGATCCATCTTGACGCAATTTTCCGATTCTACTTCTACCTAAAGATTCTACAGAATGGGAAAAGATTTGGTCGGTATTTATAGCGTCACAGATAACAATAACTGGGTTGTGGAACATCTAAAAGGATCTTGTATTGTTACGTTGATATGTTATAGGACAAAAAAGCAATTCATAGCATTATGCATATCTTAGAAGCCTTAATTCTTCTGTACAAGCACGATATGCATGTTTCTCCAATTTCGTTTCGGACCTACATATGAAAGAAGCTTATTGGAGTCTGTCGCGCAAAGGTGCAAACCTCGTGCTGCTTTTATAATTTGCCTGGCAGAATAACTAAATACTTTACCTGGATAACTTTTAATCATACGTATTTCATGATGTATATAGAATTTGTATCGCGAACTAACGCTTTACGTTTCGGCCAGATTCCACCGGCCGTGGTCTCTCGGCTTGTTTCATTGGCCGGCAAAAATTATATATATTTTGCCTGGCCCTTGAACTTCACCCAGCAAAAGATCATGCGATCAATGTTTATACAAGCGATGCCGTTTTTTACTACGCTTTTTTGTTCATATTGACTATGATTGAATATAGTAAAGAGCCAATCCTTAACATGATTCTATAAGATGTATACAGAAATATAACATTCTTAAATATGCAACCAACTAATTTGCATATAAGGCACCTGTGTAAATAAAAATCCCAGTTCATATAATGTACCCTGACCTAACAGTTATTTCTCATAACCGAATTTAAAATATTTTCAAAGCTTTTTTTTTCACTAACACACATTACGTATGACAGCTAATGAGACTGAGCAACGGTTATGTTATTCACATCATTGTTTTCAAGTCTATTGTCATGTTGCCACACGGCCTACTTAGGATATAGCTCAGTTGAGCCTAAACAAAGAGGCTAATTCAAAATTCATTGTTCATATTGCATTTTTTGCTGTTTTCTATGTCTATATGACTTAGAATATGAAGTAGTATTTCAAAAAAAGTTTTAGATACTTTGAGACTGTTTGTCCATGATAATAAGTCACATTTTTACATGCATATAATCAAGCTTGCGCACTGAGCACATGTGTAGTACATTCTCATTTCAAATCATTTAAGACCTACATAATAGGGGGCGGACTGATAACGATATCCTAGGCGTTAATAGGCTTGGATGGCACACACGCATCATATATACTGACTTTAATATACATAACAATTAGTACTTTCATCAGTTGATTGATTAAATACACCTAGACTTGTAGACTTGATTTAACTGTATGTTTATGTTTAATTTCCCCATTTACCATACCAATAATACCAAATTCTAACAAAATAGAACATCAAGTATCAAGCAGTATCTATACCTACAAGTATTCATATCCCTCTAAATTCATTTGAATTCGATTCTATAAGTATCCTACACAATGTAGAGATTACTTAATAATTAGAAATAATCATGAGGTCAGTAAAAATAATTGAACAAAACAAAAAGAATCATCAAAATTGGTTCATAAACAACGAAGTTATCCGCGAACACACATAAAAAATATATACATATACGGTCGAATTGAGAAACCTCCTCCTTTTTTGAAGTCGGTTAAAAAAGCAAACGGACTTGTCACTATCATACTTCACCAAAAATATTTACCGATACTTTTTATCATAAGCAACGATAAAAAGTAAAAAATATATGAATTTATTATTTGCGATTCACTTAAGAAATCCTTCATTGGTTATACACTAATGGAGCCTACGTGACTATCTGTCAGACAACACGAAATATTAGTTCTAGTCCACGTTATCTGAAACTGTAGTATTACTACAGAAGTTACGCCACTCAAACTTATAGTAGGCACTCGTAGGAAGTCATTATGAAAGTCAATTAACAAGCACAAGAGGTAGAAAGAAATGGAAATCGAGCAAGTTTCTTGTTTACATAAACAAAACTTGTGTTTTTAAGTAAATGAAGACGGCAATAAGCACTTCTGATTGGAAAAACGTGACTTTCGTGACGAAATAGTGGTTATAGCATGTTACATAAACGTTTGATTAGTTTCCAAACGAATATTTTCGAAGAAGCTCATGGTGTCATTAATAAAAGAAACAATAAAAATTGTGCTTGTTTCGATTCGATTATACCCCATTTTTATCTATATTAGACTATTTTAGGGAAGATAAATGGCTACTAGAACTCGCGTAATCAGTAGTAGTAGCAAGGTATTTTTGAATTTTTAGCCTAAGAAATCTGGCATTGTGCTCCGTAACGTCTTTGCCGGCAAAGATATAAAGGAGCATATAAATCGGTTGTTTTCTTTATCTTTATTTATTATAAGGGATTTTTGTACAAAATGATGACAACGACAATCCCATCGGACCTTATTCTAAAAAAATCGTTTTATTGAAATCGAATATAACAAATGTTTTCCGTTATTATCGGTCCACCTCTATAAAATACGGAATACGAATAATCTATTAAAATAACTATAAATAAAAGCATGTTATCTACCAATATGTTTATTTAGTTTTATTATAAGAAGCTATTTCATGGCATTTATGACATTTAACTGTACTCCTTTTAAAATGTTAAGTGCAAAAACATTCATATTTTTGTACCGTGTGGACTGACATAGATACAAAATGATTCCAATTCAGATTTGAATGCTGGGGCCGTCACACCAGTAATCCGAGATAAGAGGTTTATGCAGTCGATTTATAGTTAATAATACAGAGCATAATAGTTTAACTGTATTCCTTTTTAACAAAGACGAATAACGTTCAGAGAAAAGGCTTTTTCTAACGTATGTTGGGCGCGATAAGTACGAATGAGTATTTGTTTGTTGATATTACGCTTTCACGCCGTAACTGCTCGACCGATCAACATGAAATTTCGTATACACGTTGTCAGGGACACAGAAAACGACATAGCTTACTATTCAGTTACAAAAAGTACTGTTTCCGAGAGATAGAAATGTATTGACAAATCTACATTAACGCGAGCAAAGCCGCGAGAAAATTCTAGTTTTACTATAAATAAGTGTTTCTAAATAGCTAAAAGTAACGAACTAGGATTATGTATCGGACTTCTCGTCAAATCTCAAACATTACATTACGTACACCTGGTCTTTAAAATTATCGCGTTTCACGATACATTTCTAATTTGTAACGGGAATTACCGCGATCATGCGTATTGTTTTCCTTTAGGTGCCTGACCTCTCGATCAGGTTGCGCTGACCGATAATCTATTCGTGAAGTTCATTGTTGAAGGGATTAACCAGAAACAATTAGATTAACAACACTTAATCGTAATATCAGACGAATCTAAACATCTTCTATCCTTTTCTTATAATTGGTGTTAGAAAGAGGTTTGCTTTGTAACCATCACTGTTTATATATATTTTGAGTTGGACAACAGAATCGGCAGCAATATTTTTTTATTGAGTTGAAGAGTAAATAAGAGGTTTTGTTAACGGTATTTGATAACTCGCCCAACGCTCGATAAGAATTAGTTTTGAAAATATTGATTTAAACTCTTCAAAACATTGGCTTTTTGTATTAGTGAAATATTTTTAACGTCTTAAGCAGCATTGCTGGGTCTACGGCCAGGCTCAATTGTTTTTCAACTATGTCTCGCATTGCAACAATTAACGGATTCAATCATCCATACTTAGCGTCAACACACTGTGTATCTAAAACGAAAACAATTTTTTGAAGTAAAATAATATTTTGAGGTACTATCCCGTGATTTTATACGCGCGAAAATACATTTACTAATTCTTACGCAATTTATAATTGACATTTATATGAGAGCCGATTGAAATGAAGGAATACTTAATGTTGACCTCAATACTTTTCTGAAAACTACATTTAAATAGGTTGCGTGGTGATTGACGTCCACAAAAGCACAGCCGAGAGATAACGAACCCTAGAACATTTTTAGTATATGTATAGGTAGTGGTTGCATGGGTGGATACCAACACACTACTCATTCCATTGGAAATAAAGTACGACAATCTCTTTAATATCACAACAAGGCAGGTCAATGTATAGACAGTTTTACGATAAACATTTACGTGTCGATTACTTAGACACGATTCAATTTAGCACATTCATAGTAAAACTACGTTCGTACTCGTAAATGTTCTATCTAAAGTTTACTAAATACCGTTTGTCTGATACACGAACTCGTCTATTTCTTAATGGATGTCGTTCTGTTTTCACTAAGATAACAAGGCGCCACTCAGTACGTTACTATTGAACCAGCTTCCATTCTAATGAACGATTCCTGTATCGCGGGATTATTACCTACCATCTAAGGTTTTTATTAACATAAGACTCAAATTGTTTTGTGTCCATTGTTTTGAATTGGATTAAACATTTAGTATAAAAAAAAATTGGGGCAGTCTTTGAGGACTGCCGATAGAAGTGAAAATTTTAATCCTTGATCATAAACACTTCTTTATAAACAAAAAACAAAAAAAAGGGGGCGGGTCGGATTCCTGATACTCTCTTAGGGTTATTAAAGGGGTCAGAATTTCGTCATTTTTTGCGTCGGACACACCATTTCTGAGATATTGTTAATATTCTAAAATAACTCAAAAATGGAAAGCGTGGAAGCGTGACGAAGACGAAGCGTGACTATGACGCGAGCTCTATGATTTTTGTTCACTGGTTAACGCGCCTAAAGTTTTCACTTCAAAAATACGTGTCATAAAATTTACTAGAATATTTTCTACACAATATTAGTTCTTATAATACATTAGTGTTGAGTTAATGTGTTCGTTACTAGAGAAGATATTTCAACAACATTGTTTGTAAAACGCGTTATAGTACGACTCGCTTAGACAGAGCTACGAGACGTTTAAATGCAAAAAGTATTAAAATAAAGTGTATTATAAATAAATAATATTTATAATACACTTCATTTTAATTCTTTTACGCTAACTTCTGCACATGGTTTCTCTTGCGTAGTATCATTAGAACTAGTAGTTGTAGTATCATCCTATATTAATAGTGTAACTTTTCATTTGTAAAGAAATTTCGGGCATCGGTTCGTTCTTACCAGAGATTATTCCCTTCATATATATGTGGGTTTAAAAAATATGATTATAAGTATTGTGTAGATGCCAACTGCAACTTCTAACGCAATAAACAAAAAATGCTTTATTTGATACCGAGTTTTCAAGCTACCGCTATACCTTTAAAAGTAGATCATTATTATATTGTCAAAACAACTATATGTAATTAACAAAAACTTTGTTTTGCACAGGTTGTTTATGGCTAGGCAACCCTTTTCCAATGCGACATTTATAAATTAATTTGATAACTTACCTTTGACAGAAAAATAGGGTGGGTCCTTTATACATTTATAGGATGTTTCGCAATACCGGTAAATCATACTTGGACAAAATCGAACAATAAAAAATAATACCGGCAAACTGAATACTGTATGTGGCCAATTGACATTTCCTTCAAATGGAATTTTATCGAGCCATTCTCTTGTCCTTTAGTTGGTATTACAAGGCTTGCAGTTTTTTAACAAGCACAGACAATACTGTGACACACAGCTTCTAAAATCAGCCGACAATTATGAAATAAATTCTTTAATGTGTCAATTGTTGAAAAAACAGGCAATAAAAAAATTTTGGTATTTAGCCGCTGGCCGCGGCCTGCCGCAACTCAATATTTTAATAAAATTAGATTAAGCCGTACTTCGAATTTTAGTCGTTGTTTTAAACTACGTTACGATGTCTTTATATTATATTACGATAATAATAAAAATAAAGTTATATTAAAGTCATGTAATAAGTAATTGATTCATGTAACAAGTATGAAAAGACTAATATAACTTTATTTATTAAAAACGAAATTAGAAAATGTATTAGAAAACGTTTAGATTCGATTTTGTATCGAAAAAGATTGTTGTAATTTTTGAACCTTGTAATCAGCCCCAATACTAGAAAAACATTTAGAAGTATCAAGCAAAACATAACTACAATTCATCTCATTAATTCTTTACATTTTATATAAAAAATAGTTTTAAATATGAACAGGCTATAATGTTGTAAATGGTATAATAGATGCTTTTGATAACTATGTGCTACTTAAATTAATGCCAAAACTATTTATACACTTTGAGGGGCTGGAGTGAAAATAACGTTGTTATAAGTGATCCTCTATGTATTTATAAACCGTTATTATTAATAAAAATTTTCATCAAGCGAATCGTGATTGCAACTGAGCTACGACAAATAGCTTCAATATGAACTATGCATATCTTATTACCGTAGTTTTATTCTTAATCCTGACTAATATTATCAATGCATAAATAGGTTTGTTTATACTCGTATGTCCTTCGTGTACAAAATTATGCATCAACGTGATTGTGATTTTTTTTTAAACATTCATACGAAATGTCATGTCTACTCACTCGGGTAGCCAGAGTACACCTCTGGCGACATATGGTTGTAACGGGTAGGTTTTATCTATACCTATTCTTTCTTCTTTTTTTCCTTTTTTTTACCTATTTATCATTTTTTTTATTTTCATTTAAATAATAATTAAAGCCCCCACATCATAGTAAGTGAACCTATTGCCGCCCACCTCACACAATTCCACACTCATACAGCTATTGAGAATTTTTGACAGAACAACCTTTTAAGACAATACGAAATCGAACCCGAGATTCCATGCACAACAATCATATTCGATACTATTAGTTTAATATCATCAACTTCACAACGTTTCGATTACTTTACAAGGCTTTTGAACACTTCGCGGATAACTTGCTCATTTTGAGTCACTTGCGCATGTCATATGCATCGTGTAATAAACGATAGACGTGACTTACCCTCGACAGTAACTCGTATGGTAAACTCGCGCATGTAATCCGCGCATGAAGTTTGCGCATGTTTGCCTTCCTCAGTTGCCTTACTTGCGTCGTGAACAAGCACCAAGCTTTTTTTTAGCATTTATTCGATAATGTTTCTAAGTTTTCCCTATTGGTAAAAATTTTTAAAGGTTTCCTTGTTATTATCGCTCCATTTAATTGACTGGTCGCAGTGCCTCTATGTCATACATCGTTAAAAAGCATGTAACAGTTTCCAGTTTGAATTGCGTAAAGCCGCGTAGTAAGGTACAAAAAAAACATCGAATACCTACATATCGAAATAAACTTGGTCGAACCACTCTCTTTTTGCGCATGTCATACCGCGTATTGTAACACCCAGACTTGATATTTATCAAAAATACGATAAAACAGTTTTTATGTAGCCGTAAGAGTTCTTCGATTTTATTTTCGAAGTGTAAATGAAATTCGTTCGCTTTTTATGGTACCTTACTCCTTATGCGCAATAATATTTTGAGATCTTCAGTTTCAAACATAAAAAGATACCGAGCATGAGTTATACATACAAGGAAAGAGTATGTAGAGACAAAAATAAAGATTAATTGCCGAGGGTTACTGACTTTCTGATACGTTTGTCAAGCAAACTTTAAAGATAATATAACTGTGACAAAATGCAGCGACATGACATGGCTGAACTCTATCTACCTAAAAATTACAAAATCTATAGATTTTGACATTATACGGCAATTACTATTTACTATTGGGTGAGCCGGTGCGGTAGCTTGTTTGCTATCTGGATCAATAGAAAAATGATTTGGAACTCAAGACGTCATTGCTTAAACCATTGCTCCTTGCGAGATCATCTGAGCCATACGATACTTCTAGAATATTCTAAACATAGTCCTTTAAAGATTTCTACAAAGATTGAAGCTGTGCTACATGCGTACAATGTTTCCCTTAAACTCTATTAAATTTAATTAGCTTATTAATTATGCAGTAATTTGCTGAAGGCGAAGCAGGAAGATATATTCCCAAGAGAAAATGCGTCAAGATAACATTTCTTTCACACATTTAAATTATAATAGTTCTAGAAAATAGCCGGGAAGTACCGCTGATGTTAGTTTTGATAATACGGTTACAGGAAACAAAACAGGAAGGGAATTGTTCTTGAGATATTTTCATTGGCATAAAACATCAAAAAAGTCATCCTAACTACCTTGGTGACAAAAACTAAGGATTAAAATACAAGCTTAAAAACTACCACATGTAATCGTAAAACAATTAAGGCATCGAAAGATGCAGTTGCTAGTACTGTCAAGAGACCCGATATAATTTTTTCATAACTGAACACCTATCTAAAAACCAAAAGCGATGACGTTGCTTAATACACCTATAAATAATATAAACATATATACACCTATATATGTATATGTCATATTAGTGTATAATTGCTGGTTATTAAATGTATCAGAAACTCATTACTGCAGTGTATTGCAAACTAAACAAAGTACGTACATAAATAGAAACGTAGTCTGCACGGTCACTTCATTACAAACTGGCATTAAAAGCGTAAATAATTGGTTAGCTAAAAGCACTATCAAAGTTACGGCGTTTTTATAGTTATGTGGTATAAACTGATCCATTATATAAAGAGCAGAGAGCCGTTCCACAGCAAACATGCTGCGAGGACGATGACAAGCTTTCAATGAAATTGGAACAATATTTGCTTGCATATAACTTTTATGTGTGATAGAGGGACGCGGTAACGAGCAAACCAATCGATCCGTGAGGCTAACCGACGGTTTAGGTAACCATTAATTCATACAGAAGTGCGTGCTTTGGGTTCAAACTCGAGACCTCTACGTGGCAATCCAGCAGTCCTCCAGTTATCGCCGATTTATGATGATAGTTGCTTCAGCAAAAATATGATATTGAATCTGGTTGGGCTAATAAGATGATACTATATATTACATACATATAGTCTCTCGGCTGACGGTTGTATTTTTATTTTTTACTTTTAAAGATACTTCTGTTCTAGGAATAATTCCTGTGTCGCGGGGGACTTTACAAAAATTCAAACAACGGACACAAAGAACACCCAGACTCTAACCAGTTGTTGATCACACATATTTTTATCCCGTGTGGGGATAGAACCCAACACTCGCTGCGACGACGACAGTAGCGAGACGACAACCACTACGCCATCCGTGCAGTAATACTGACACTTTTAGGTTTCACATAAATCGTAGGCGAGCTTATTACCGTCTTCCAGACTCCATACCTTTACTAAGAATTTTTTGACATAAGAAGCCCTGTAGCACTTTTCCCGACACGGTTATCAAAGTCGAGTCATCACGCACAACAGTCGCATTTTCTGTCGCGTCACCAAAGATTATACTTAGGAATAATAAGGCTATGATAAAGATAGCTTAATACAAACACTTAACTAACAGTACTAAACTAAGCAGACGATTCTATTAAACGAATAGTGGTTTACGATTTAGTTCGACGTTAACCACAATTTAAAATTAAAGGGTCAAGTTACCCTAAAGAAATAAAGCTTTGACAAGCAGTACAAATAAATAACATTAATAAATAACACAACAAATAGCTGTTAACACTAAACAAAGGGAAAGGTTTCGAGGCTAAATTGTGAGGCGCTCGATGACATTTGAGAAGCATCATTCTGCAGAAATAGAAACACCATTATTTTCAGTAGAAATACGGTACAATAGGATTTTAATAGCAAATGCTTTAAGCACTTTATTACAACGACTGCTCCGTTAGTCTTTTGGCATAAGTTTCCGCTTATGGAGAGACGATCACGGCGTTCAAAGTTCGATTTGTAGGTAGGTTAAGTTTTATTAGGATTTCTTCTCTTTAGTGAAGTGATATACGTGCGACGCGACGAAGGTTTTTATAGTAACTTTTTTCTATTCTTTAAAGTATTATTTATCTTGTCATCCACGATCCACATCGAAGTGTAATTCGCATTTCAACTTCTATATTCTTCTGATCAAAGTCGTTGCGAGTTCCAAGCCAGCGTGACTTTCAACGGGTGTCAAAGCTCAGAGCTTTCAATGGTCACTACTGCTGAACCTGGTGGTGGAAATACAGGTGAAATAAATCCTAACTTAAATATTATAAATGCGAATGTAAGTTTCATTGTTTGTTGCGTTTGCACGCCTGAACTACTCGACCGATAATCATGAAATATCGCACACACGCTATCAGGGGAACAGAAAAGGACATAGTGTACATTTTATCCAGGGGGAAAAACTGTTTCCGAGCAAGCAAAGCCGCAGGCAAAAGCTACTAAAATGCGAAATTAACTTTATCTTGTTACGTTTTCACGGAAGATTTCTGAACATATTTTTATGAAATTTGATATACAGAAACCATATAAGCTAGCAATAAATGCGATTAAAATCTCATTCAAGCGCCAGCATAATACAGTAATAATGGTTATAAAGATGTTTAGCATAAATACTGAACTTCTAACGACGTTAGAAGGAATTGCCTGTTCTGATGTATTATTATGGAAAATATGAGGAAATGAATATAATTATTATAATGTGAACCAGTAGATAGCTGGAATATAATGTGGTCTTATTCACCGGTACTTCACTAATTACCATACTAAATATGGTTATTAGGGCTTATTCCCGCCCACTCCACTATTTTGCTCCCAAGCGCTCCAAGACTAAAATAAAATATTATTATTATTTTGTAAAATCGTTCCCAAGGGCTCCAAACATTTATTCCTAGGAGCTCCAAATTATATTATAAGTAATTAAATAAAGACCTACTTACTAGTGTGTTCCCGACAGCTCCAAAACAAACTGTATGGTTAGCAGAATTAAAACATGTAATAATGTAACATTCGTTTTTATTAGAAATAAAATCATAAAGTACCTAGAGAATGTTTTGGAGCTGTGGGGACTGAAATTGGTAAATGTGGCTTTATTTATTATTTTATATAAAAATCTTTGGAGCTCCTGGTAATTAATGTATGGAAAAATGAATTTTAGACAACAATAGATTTGAAGCGCACGGGAATAAGCCGTTATTAGTAAGGTACCCATGAATAAGATGTACTGTAATGAAATCAGTTGATTTTGCTGGCATGCGACATTCAAAGAAAATTATATTATTATATTAATATAGATAATATTAGCATTAATAAATGCATATTATAAAAATTCATACTTCCTTTATTAATTGGAGTAAACTTCAATGTATATGTTTTTAGGCAGCGAACTAAAAAGGCGACACCAAACTAGCCATTATAACAATCGTAGAAGCTGAAAATACCAGCGCAGAGGGAAGTGCCCTCCTAATGCCTTAACCAACAAGTTACTTAAAATAACGATAGAATGGAGCGTAATATCAAAATAGAAAAAAATCGTGACAAATTAAAACAGACTTACTCATAAAGCGCTATCAAATATTTAAAAGGTAACTCAGTATTAACTAACGCCTAATCAAAAAAGAAATCGCTCCTAAACGTTACTCAACGTTAAATGTTGATTGAATAATAGGTACCGGAGATCAAAGGTTAATTATTATTAATCAGGGATTTGAGAACTACTCAGTTAAGTTTTAGTTAGTGATATTTTTATTATAAGGCTGTAGTAGTACCTATATATGTAGTAATAAACCAAGCTACATAACATTGATCACTGCCTTCTATGGCCTATGTTTAACAATGGAAGTCATAGGGCTGTCATAATAAAGCTAGCGGCTTGTGTGTAGTGTTTGTATGCAAGACGAGTTAATCTCAATTCGTAATAGTCTATCGCTGTATCTATTCTATGCATTTGTTAACTAACATCATTATGTACCATACAAATAACTTTTGTAATGACTCAGGTCGATTTTCAGTAGTAATCATTAAACAAATACGTTCACTCATGAGACTAAACGGGGTCTTCGTAACTGTAAATGTCTACAACACTCAACAGAACAGTTAAGGGTCCGATAATTGCAAACACAACCACAAAAACAACAATTCCAAACAATTAAGTCTCATCGCCGACCAAAAGCATGGCAAATGATCCGCAGCTCTATAAAAGTTCAAGCTTCAACCAGTCAAGGTCTCGATGATGCCGTTATCGGAACAACGTCGTCACGAGACGAGCGGTGCTTTTTGCACCTCTATACGTAGTACCTATTATTAAGACGAGTACCCACAAGGCTGAGAGTGATGGCTGCAGAATGGAATGTGATGACATAGCAGCACTTTTGTTAAGTATCATTGTTCATCGGAAGTGTTGAGTCGTATGCGATGATTTAATATCAATATGTTGACATGCAGACAATTAGTTATCTTCAGAGTATTACAAAGCTTCTGACTTATTAATATGTACCTATTATTTGATCCAGTTTGAATAGCAGTCTTTACTTAATACCAATGCAATAGTCGTAAGGCCACTACTAAACTATTAAATTTTTTATGATTAGTAACAATTTAGTTTGTAAATTACTATTATTATTGTTTACCTCAAAATAAGCTCAATGACTGCTTAAAAATGGATCCATGTCGATAGTGCAACGGGTAGGATTCTAACCCGCGAACTCTTGATCCCAAGTTACCTTTAGGCTAGCAGATTACACCCCTGTCAATCTCTTAAAATCAGCCAGACATTTTTATTTGGATTGCGAAAAGGGACTTGACATCATCGTCAATTTTAAGTATTTCTTCAACAACATTGCAGAGAACACTGTTGCAATACGTAGTGTCACACTTCAGTATATTGCACTCAATTACATGATGCATGGCGTAAGCAACAATGCATCCTGAGGCAATGTCGTATGTTCATGCATCGCGTCGTCTAGTGGACATTCAACTTTATACCTACTTATTCCACGACTTCGGATGCACGACGGGTTTCCATTGTAAGGTCGACGTTGATTTAGGGACTCTGTCTTTAGAAAGCACTATAATTGCTTTCTCTTCAACGTCAATTCACGATGATTGTCACTTGATTAAATCTTCGACGCATGGGAATACAAGCGCGGTTCTTAAGTGGTGGCCGAGTATTCTAACGTTTGATGTATTTGACTAAGATTTACTCCTTGTGGTATTAAATGCCACTGCAGGGAAAGTGAACACTGGCATCCGGTAGATTTATTATGCATTCATGTTTATTTTGCACAGCATTTATGCTAATATCATTGAACATAACCATGTTTTCCATCATTAACTCCGAGTGTTTACGACGACAGTCAAATATGTTTTACCAAAAGTTAAGTTGACAAAATACGTTCTCAAATGGAAACCAATACGTCCACTGTCACGAACAACATTTACTTATTATCTTGGAACTAAGAGAGCCTTGATTATACAGAGTGAAGTAGCGACTCAACACTGCTGTGAAATAAATTGGGATCGACTAGCGAAATAATTGTACTTGCCTTATAAGGATGATGAAATTAAAAGAAGCCATACGCGAATTATTATCAACTAGTGGCGTTTTTAATTGTAGGACACGTTGTTTATATCATTAAGAAAATATTGTAAGTTATTTGCTGCAACATTTATATCGATGAATTTGTAATTAAAAATCCAGTTTTATAAAATTAGCAGTCTTGAAAATATTTTTCTTACTAGTACAAGCCTGCGAATATAATGTTTTTTAAGTTTATTTAGCTTATATAATGCAACAATGAGTCATTATAGAACTGCTAATTTGAGCACAGGCGAATCGGCTAAAAAGGGTGAGATAGTATGATTCGGATTCTTTCCAAAGTGAAATCGTATTAGATATTTGCTTAATCTCAGTTTAATGACGTGTTTACACCTAAAACATGCAAACTATCCTCAAACTTCTAAAAACCTTAGTCCACCTAGTTAATTTCGATTTTACTGGCCAAATACAGCTAACATAGATCGGATAGCCTTTCACGTACACCTACAGACGATAATGGGCCGAGATTAAGATCTTTTTCGAATGAAATCGTAAGTAATGGGCAACGACTGGTCATTTCCATATCAGGCTGAGACGATTAGAGTAGTTCAGAATATTATATTAAAGCAGTGATAGCATTTACATAGATTATATAGCGTGTAAGCGGTTACGCGGAGAAACTATTAGATGGGTTGTACTAGTAGATACAATCATTATTGATTTGGTTTGATTTCTTATCAAACAACATCTTTTGTTACCATAATGCTTATTCAACTTTCATAATTGGAATAGGAACAAATGTAGACGAAAGAAGCTGCATGCAACTTCGTGAGTTGTTTTTTTTTTGTGAATATTAATTGTCGTAAGTCTGATGTCCAATACTACTTCCATCAGGTTAGTTTCACTATTGTGGTGAGAACTGAGAAGTGGTAAGACTGTGGTCAGACTAGGTTGAACCGAATACAATACCTTTGAATTATATAACACGTGTATCATGATTATACATGAAGTATTCGCTTTAACGGTACAATACAACTGAGTGAGGAAACCTGCAGAGTTTTAAAGGCGCGGTGAGCGTGTGAAGATTGCTAAACCGCAGTTTATCAGCGCAGTGTATTAGTCGTCAGCCATCAATTTTATTTGTTAGCCTTTTAGATGGTTCCGTACGTTCTGACTTCTGAGTCAACAACAATGGCTCTCTCATATCCATGACGCCACTTTTAAAATTACTTGGCGTACACTACACGTACGTAAATAATTGGGCCAATAGCTGATTCCCTTCGGACTTTTCCAAAATCAAAGGTCTGACCGGCCAATTTTAATATCTGCTGTACTGCTATGTATGATGAACTTCATCCATCCGATCATCTCATACGGACAGGAGATTTGTTTCTTTCTATAAACTTAGTCCTGAGTCTCTACACGATGACATTTCATCACGTAGAGTCTTAGTAGTATTAAGCGTGTGGAAATATGCCCATATTTCGCTAAAAGCGGTGAATAGGAATATGCAACTGCTGTGCATGAGGTCTCATGATCGGTTCCTCAGTCGAGCAACGTGTTATTACGATTTTCTGTCAAGGAATTTTTAATAGCATCACGGTGTCTGCTACTGTGCTCGATATACGGCAATAGGCTCGCTTCCTATTACGTCGGACCTAAAACTATAGCAGGCGCAATGTAGGTTGAAGGATTTTGAGCAATATTTAAAACATTGCAACGAAATAACTCGTCACGTTTAAGGATATCTGTATCGCGGTTCGCAAACCTGATTCCGTCTATTAGCCAACTCGTTTTCTTTTCCACAAAAAAGTGTCTAGTTAGTCGGGCAGCCAAAACCGTGAGGTCAGTCCCAGACGTTTAACTTTTGGCCAGACACGACACGATAATGTCAACGATTGCGAAAGTCACGCGCCACACCAAATCACATTCGCGGGCGGACCGACCGAAATCAGCCGGATAAATCGATTCGTAACAATTACTCGATGGTGAAATTCGGAAATTCGTGATTTTTTGTTACAATTTCGCTCGTTACAAAGACACGGTTTATTGAGGTCAAAGTGCGTATGGACACTATTCAATGACAGAGAGAAGCAGCATTAATTCTTAAGATGGCTAGCATATTGAGTTTAGTCTTTAGCGTTGACTGCCTCAGTGCCGCAGCGGTAGAAATTGCAAATACTTTGCATGACATCTCAAGTTTTATACCTGGATCGGGCAAACTGTCTCTGTCAAGAAACCCTCAGTAGCCCCACAAAGTCTGAACCTGTGCCTGGTAAACGGTAATAGACCGGCCTCCTATTACGAGACATACACAACCATTAATGGCGAAGTATGGTTGTACCTAATACACATTTCCCTACCTCTTAGGGAATAATTATAGGTGTGATACAATGTATGCCTTATGCACAACAGTCGCTTACACTCCCGCTGTGACTCCTAACCAGTTTACTATTTTATTTACGTATATTCATTAAATATACGTATTTTTTTCTTCTATCTGCTTCAACTTACACAAAAACAATAAAGGCACATGAATACAGCACGTTGTACATCAAGATCAAAAGTTGGTGAATAATTATCTAACACCTAAACTAGGTACGCAGATCTGTATCTTAGGAGTTAGATTTTTTTACGATTTCAACAGATAAATACAACCGCGACATTTCAGAGATAGTTTATCCTGTATCTTGACAGTGAAGAGTGAGTGTGACAGTGTGTTTGGGTGAGTTTAGTGTGTGTGGGCTATGTGAGTACTGAGGATGTTTGTGACTTAAATACAGGGCAAACAAATATATGTATATATTAACATTGAAAATGGAAAAACATCGACGACCCATTCAGTTATTTCATCCCTTTACAAAACTTTATAGCCAGTGAAGACAATCCTGACTCGGAATGAGTATGACAAAGTCCCACGTGGGATTGGAACTCGCAGTACACATTATTATTGCAGCCTTTATTTCTATAAGAAGATAATACTTTACCATTGGTAAGAGTGTAGCAAAGCAAATTAATTCAATCCATTTTAATGCTCCGTCTGTTCAAACAAAGGATTGAATCACAGAACGGTGCATAAACTTTATTGGCATCGTAAAACCTATCACGGAAACAAAGTACTGTGACGCTTCTAAACATAAACTAGGATGTGACCTCAAGCGCCGTTGCAATTTATGAACTAATCTTACATGCCTTTCATTGTTACCCACACACTACTCAAAGTTTAAGAGTTTAACGTTCAAGTTATTCCATTTTAAATAATCATGGTTAAGTTTTATGGTATTATTTTGTATCTAGTTGTTGTAATGGTAATATATAAAATTTTGAAGTGAAAACTTCTTTAGGCGCGTTGAGCACTTCTTGGGTAAACAAAAATCATAGATCTCGCGTCATCGTCACGCTTCGTCATCGTCACACTTCCATGCTTTCCATTTTTGAATTATTTTAGAATATTAACAATATCTCAGAAATGGTGCATCCTAAGCAAAACGTAACGAAATTTTGACCCCCTTAGTAACCGTTAACAGATTATCAGGAATCCGACCCGCCCCTTTTTTTTTAAATCTGTATATATCAAGAAAACCTACATACAGAACATCACATGGCATGCAATGATTTGAAGGCGTATTTGTCATGATAATTTCGACTGTGCTGACGCGATATCTAGTAATTTATTTGATCAAAGGTAAATGCATGTACATATACCTATCTCTTGCTGAATTACCTATCTCTTGATGCGTCATCATATCAAGTTATCTCGCGTAGTACGTTATTACGACAAAAGTATCAAAAGCAGGCATAGAAATTGTTTTTTTATTTTTTATTATAGTAGGTACATTCAACAGCATTGTACGGCACAAGAAAGTAGACCTCAATCGCCTCAATGGTGGATGTCACTGGAACTAATTAATGACTTGATCATTTGCTTTCAAGTTTACGCTTTCATAGTTATTTCCACCATATAATTATGAAACAGAGTCGTGACTCGGAAAATTAGTTAAATAATATTTATTAATAAGTTACAACCTTAATCGCATACCAAATCACAGGTAAGTATAATAAACTAACGATCCAACCCGACTTCGCACGGGTAGTACAAAACTTTAACAAATTATATACCTACCTAAACCTTAATGAATCACTCTGTCTATTGGTGAAAACCGCATGAAAATCCGTTCAGTAGTTTTTGAGTTTATCGCGAACAGACAGACATACACGGTGGAGGAATTTGTTTTGTAAAATGTAGTGATGATAACTAATATATATTTTTTTTACTCTTTCTCACGTAAATGGGTATAAAATCAAATCTTAAGCTAGGTGTTCCATTGTCAATAAAGTGGATCTGTATGAGAGATTGGTATTTGTACTAGGCATACCTGTATGACAATCAAATGTTTGAAGACTCTTTGCGAATTTTACATCACTAGAAAAAAAGCATCAATATGCTGGCGGAATTTCGTCATTAATAGAAAACCAAATAAGCTGGATGAACTGTTTTCTTGGTGACGAGAGAGCACCAATTAGAATCCAGCAATGAAGACTGGGGTAATACGAAACTTATCAGTTGCACGACTTCACATGAGCAATGTACTGGACAGGTTAATATTAACAAGCTGGCATGCAAGTGGTGTACCTGCTTAACGACTTGTTGGTGTCTTGTTTAACTTCACTGAGGTTCTACGCAAAACCGCTGTCGCTTACCTGCAGACAAAAAACACACGTTAATCGTATTCGAATTACGAGTAATAGTCAAGTTAAACCAATTTAAAAATATTTATATGTATATATATAATACAGATTACTCATACACGTTACCAAGAGCACAGAAAAGGACATAGGGCATCCAGAAAAGTATCTACTGTTCCTAAGGGATATAAATTTATTGATATTTATACGAGCAAAGCCGCGGCTTCAAAATATATCTAATCTTCTCTTTATATGTCCTACTACTGGACAAAAGCCTCTCCCTTGGACTTTCAAATTACTCTGTTGGTGTATATCCCCTGCCAGTCCTTTTCAAATGTGGCCAAGTCGACCCGCCATCCCCGTTTAGGTCTGCCCCGTCGTCGTCGATTATCTTGTGGCACCCAATTGGTGACGATTGGTGCCCACCTTTCTGGGTGCATGCGGCAGACGTGTCCGGCCCAGTCCCACTTCAACCTGGCGGATCTCACACATACATCAGCTATGCGGGTTTTGGAGCGCAGTACTCTGCTACTGTGCACTACTGTGTTTCGGACGTGATCCATCCTTATCACTCCGAAAATGTTACGCTCTATAGCCCTGTGGCAGATCTTCAATTTGGACTTCTGATTTTCAGTCAGGGACCATGCTTAGATAATAAGAAACATATTATGCTTCTTATTAGTTATGATTCGTGCGATTTAATCTAAGAGTAATTTATTTAAATGCATATTGATATTTCAATGAATGATGTAACCCAAAGCCATCATCATATAAAGTGAAATATAATTACTGTAATCTCGAAGAAGGCTAAAGCAAATGTATGTATGTATATTAATACTATTACTTAAATGATGCACCTACACAAATGGCGTATCAAGGTTAAAAATACTTAATTTATTATAATTAAGTAGCATATAATTTGACTGATATTGAAATAGAGTCGAAGAATGAAGTATATAATTTGCTTGAGACTTTAAGCAATACACTTAAAGCATTAAAAAATTGAGCTTGTCTATTTAACTATTTGTTTTATGAGAACAATAGCGGCGTACAATCATCTGAACTATTTCAAAAACTTATAATAGCATTCCATAAGTATATAAGTGGCAGTGGGCTGGCCATATCGCGCGAAGAACCGACAACAGCTGGGGTAAGCGTGTTCTTGAGTGGAGACCGCGACTTGGCAAACGTAGTGTAGGACGCCCTCCGACCAGGTGGGATGACGATCTGCAAAAGACTGCGGGCAGATGCTGGACGCGGCAAGCTGAAGACAGGGCGCTATGGCGCTCTTTGGGGGAGGGCTATGTCCAGCAGTGGACTATTATAGCCTGATGATGATGATGATGATGAAGTATATAAAACCAAATATTCGAATGAAGATAAATATGTTAACAAATAAGATCGATATGGTAATGAGGCCAAAGCAGGCGAGGTACTTTTAACACCGGTAATCAGTGATTGAGTTATTGCGGGCAATGAATATAGCGACCCAATGCTCCACTGTGAACATATAAATGTTAATCTTGGCGAACAGGTCACTATTTATTTCTTTATTTATGAAGAGGCTGAAATCTAACAGTGCACCACTAAAACTTAACACTTATATAATAGTAGTAATAAAGCACAATGTTAGTACCGTGATCAATTATATGGAGTCCAAATTCGCATTACAACACCAATGCATTGCCAAAATATCTGATAATCGAATTCGAAACGCTAAAAGTAGGAGTAGTATGCTATTATTCTTATTCATTCATTTATTATTAATTGATCGTGACCAAGGTTAAACTGAGATTGGTCTCACGTTGTAGATAAATTTTATGCAAGCAAATATACTTGTAAAGTTGTAAAATATAAGGATCAAATCGTAAAGGAGGAAGGAGGTTTTGACCTCAGTCTTTAGTAGTCTTGATATACACAGCTTATTTATCCACTACTTCCAAGCTCAAACACTTCATTGAAGACATAAAGTATAATATTTCTAACGTGAAAGTTAAATCGCTTACCAACAACTCACCAGATTCAAAGTCAAGAAACTCACCTACGCCACATAACTTGCCAAAACGTTAAAATGTTGCAGCACGATACATTACTATAGTATAGGTAACGAACCCTACACAGGCTATTGAAAGCAATTCAATTACGATGATTCAGAAGATACTTAGCGAAATTCAATACCTACGTTGTTTCAAAGTACAGAATTCTTCCACGAACCTAATTAAATTAATCTCATTTTACGACTCTACATCAACCGGCAACTAGTCAGGAGTGCCAAGACAATCAGATCTATTGCAATTTTCAACGTGGCCCTCGATTCGCTTGAAGCCATATAAATCGATAGCTATAATTATTAGCACCCGAAACGTGGGCTTACAATATCGAGTTTCTAATCGTTAGCAGGGATCCATTTTACAATTGTGAAAGAAGCTTAACTGCATGCAATTCGAAACAGCCCCCTGCTGTGTTAAATGCAGGTAATATAGGGCTGTTACTTACAGATCGAAGTATTTGGTATTTTAAGCATCTATTCAGTCTATCTATGTCGAACCAAATTCTCGAATTGTTAGTTCATAATTATAGAATTTGCTACCGGAGTTCGAATTCTTTATCTATCATCACACTAATATAATAGTTACTGGAAATATTAATACAGTTTTCGTTTCCTATTCACCAGTCACAAGATTGTTCGTTGTTTGTTTCTATGAGGGAGTAATGAGGTAGTGGTAATCGATTTTATCAGGCAACGAAAATAATGGATTTATATAATCCCAATATTTACGGTGCAGTTTCCAAGTGTTTGGTCTAGAAAATAGGTTTATTTGTCACCTTAATTCTTTAAAGATAGATACCTCTATAATTGACGATACATCTATCATTGTAATTATGTTACAATAATGTAGTATTTACATTATGTTAGGGGCCATTTTGACATTACTTTGAGGATCTATCTTGCATGGAGGTGTGAGAGTTTGACATACTTGTCAAATTATTTAAAGATCCAATAGTTAATGAGCGTATGAACATGACCGGTATATGCTAACAACGACAAAACATGTTGACAGCTTTTCTTGATACTCGGGTGTTTGTGTTGTAAAGGGGAACAATGTCCTCATTATTTCTTTAAAATAAATCATATTCAATATTGGACATCTCATTTTGAAGACCACGTATTTTTGATTTGGCTACAAGGGACTGAATTCCGACAACTATTACGTATTATCATATATTATTAACTATGTGTACAAATCAGAGCAGCGATAGCTCAGTGGGGAGACCAACAGACTGCAATGCAGAGGGTCACGTCGCGCACCTCTGACTTTCGGAAGTTATATGCCTTTTCGAAATTATATGCGTATTGATTGACAATTATCACCTGCTCCGTGCCTCGGAGAGCACGTTAAGCCGTCGGTCCCGGCTGCCATGAACATCTATGGCAGTCGTTATTGGGAGAGTGTCGACACAAAAGATCCCACTGGGTCGAAGTATCGCCGGTCTGCACTGACTGGCCCCCATATAAGATAAGATAAGATGTGTACAAATCGCGAAAGTCTTTAAACTTTTATTGCCTACCTTACCTATTCCTACCCAACAATGATTTTGTATGATATCATGTATTAGCTACACAAAATACTGGTAGTATTAGCCTAGACAGTGAAACTTCGCTTTGCTAGCCCTAGCGTTTAGCACGCTGACGAATTTTATTGCTGCCTCCCTTCTCCAACTTATCAAGTTTTATAACGATTGTAATAGATAATTAGTGTTGCAGTTCCACAGATTACGATGTTTTAATTAATAGCTCTAAGTAGACGTAAAACTAGTTAGGCTAATTAACAACGTATAAACCCGCGGCTTCACTTCTGGATTCTCATAAAGTGGAAGGTACAGCCTTCCATTTCATTAAGTTGCCTCGTTTCATGCTGATTTATTGTAGATGTATGTTCCTAGCTTTAAAGCTTGCTAGTACTGAAATTGTAGATGTTTCGTATAGCTTTTGCACGTGTGCATGCTTTTTCTGAGTCGTCATATAGAATCCAATTGTTCGAATTACTTGACGAAAATTCATATTAAAATAATATCGCGTTTATATTTTGTGTTGGTACGTATACGAATGATGGATTCCTTTTTTCCCAACATTTTTGTTTCTGATACCTTTTTTAGAACCGAATCCGTCGTCATAAATTTATTTTTCGGATCAATCAGATTCTAAATCTAGCTCAATTTAGCCCAATGTCTAAGAATTTATCTAAAGTTGAAGGGACTGGGGACAAATCTTACCCTATGCTCATACAAACAGTTTCACTTTGATGGTACCTATTTGCAGCACAAGTAGTTATTAGTCAGTGGAAAAATAATAAAGCAAGAAAATATTAAGAAAAATAATGGACGGATTTGATGAGCCTTCCAATAAAACTCCTTTTTTATTCGCGTAAACGTAATACTTGCTATACAGGAAATGTTACAATGATAACCATGTCACTATAACCTAACCCAATACTCATTACACTGAACTAACTGTACCTAACGTAACAGAACCTCAGCTAGAATGCAACACAATATAGAACTAAATTGCTAACCGCAAACTACAAAACCATTTGAACTCGTAATTACATCTGAAATTCAATAGCGTTGAAAAACTAAAAAGTCTTAAGCAATATTTTTTAGTCTAATCTACCTATTCGTGTCTTGTGAAATTTGGTATTAATAAAAATAGTCTGCGGCAAGTTTGGTAACTGGGTTTCAAAATGTGAAATCATATTAATTATGAGTTCTGAGACTTTCTTGTGCCGCGCATATTACTGTTTATATGTACGTTGGTTCGTCCACCAAGCTTTTGGTTTATATTGATATGATCGTCTAGAACTCAAAAGGCTCATATCCTTGCATGTGCCATTCATGTCATCTTTAATCCTACTTTATACGGTCGGCAATTCGGGTGTGATAACTCTGGCATTGCAAGCAAAATATAGACATTTGATTCTATCTTGTCCATTTTAGTTAACTTACTCATTATAAAAATCATAGAGATACAGTTTTCAGATTAGATTAGTTCTTTAATACGATGATAAAAAACGAAAAGACAAGAGGTGGATATGTGTCTCAATGTAGTGTCTCTCTACCAGTACGCTATATTGATTTACTAAATAAGACCAATAAAAAAATTTACTATAAGCTACGCCTTGCTATCACGCGGATTGTAGACTCGATTGACGCAGTTCTTATATAAAAAATAAAGACAAGAAATATTTGTTAACTAAATAATACAAATAAAAAAAATGTATAAGCTACGGCTAGCTATCAGGCGGACCTGCTGCTTGATTAATACCGTGCTTATATAAAAAGAAACATCTTCGAATAAAAACGGGTAAAAATAACAACAGGTAAACAAGCTTCATCCATATTAGGAACCTATTAACCGTGGCGTGTAAGTAATCCTGATCCTAACTAATATTATAAGAGTGAAAATGAGTTTGTTTGTTTGTTACCTTTTCACACCTAAACCACTGAACTGATCATCCTGAAATTTTGCATATACGTTGTCAGGTGTACAGAAACGGACATAGACTACCTTTCATCCCGAAAAAAATACTGTTCCCGAGGAAAACAACAATAACGTTCTTATGATAATAGATGGCGCCACGTGTCTTTCGAATCATGATTGAATTATATTATGACAAACAGATTACGACCTGATTTGATTGTCAAATTCTAAATTAACGCGAGCGAAGCCGCTGGCAAAAGCTAGTATTAAATAGTTACTCGACGGAAATAAAATGTGAATTACGACTACGGTCTACCGTCTACCATCCATAATTATATCTTTCAAGATGGAAAATGAATATATAGGATGCCAATGAAAGCTCGCACATATTTCATATCCATTATTTTTAACACCGCTAAATACAGCAGTAAATCAACTTAATAAAGGTATATCAAACAATTGTGTGCCTTTAGTAGTAGAGATAAAGTTCATAATTGCGCTCGTTATTAGTTTAGGACTTAATATGAGATACTGCGGAACTCATATACATCTTATAGCCTCGTATTGTTCAAGAGGAACCTATGGTAATAAGCCGCAGTTGTAAGTACAATGGTACTAAATCAGTTGGTATAATATCGAGAACGATAGCCAAACATGGTAACTAGAAAGTTATAAATCATAATGCGAATACTGGAAGCGATCCGCGGAATTGAATATTCAAATGAAGTTGTTGCTTATGTAAAAATGACAGGTGTTTGCTTCGTTATGCAATATTTTGTGCTAAAGCTTAGCTAAGCTAATGCATAATGTCGTCGTGTATATGGATTTATGTTAATATTAGATTATGACTGCGAATTTGTTTGCGTAGACTGCAGTTCGCCTCCAACGTCATTTACATAGACCATACAATTTTCTATTCTACTAAACAGATTTAGTTATAATGTAGCTCGGTTGTAGTTGAAGCTACTATGCTGTAAAAGCCGCAGCAAAATTGTTCAGAGATGGACAAACAAACAAATGAGAAATTGGCGTATTTCAAGTTATAACTTGTTACAATTTGGTAACTTGAGTTATACTTCAAACTTCCAAATTTGGAACAATGCACCAAAATTCGTTAAAAGGTTCAGTGTGCAACTTGGACAAACACACAGACATGAGAAAAACAGGCTACTGAAAAGTCTGGCCTGAGTTTATTTGTTATATATGACATGGATATTGGCACCCTTTAAATTATGCAATGCTATTGACAATAAATGGCTGTGCACATAGATATTCCACACATGTCTATATTTATCAATCCGCGTATTTAATTTTAAATAATAATATGTTTCGACTGACCGGTTGATTTATTATACAAAACGAAATCGCTGAAGCTATAAATTAACACGAAATTAGGGTCAGTAGCTTCATAAAGCAGAGAGCCACTATTATAGAAAGCAAACCCATAAATGTGACAAATAGGCTGACCTTTCCTTGGTAAGCTTATCTAAAGCCCAGCCGTGAGAGATCTATATACATTTCAACATAGTATTATACGGCAGCGCTAAAATTACAAGCATTAGTTAGTAATATACTAGGAGACCGTTGAACTGCCATGCATAGATCTCGAGTTCGATCCCAAGGCGCGCACTTCTGACTTTTCTAAGTTTTTAAGAGTATTAAATAGTTACCTAAATAGCACTCGCTTTAACGGTGAAGAGGTCTACATAAATGTATGTGAAGTCTGCCATCCCGCAACTGGGCCAGCGTGGTGGACTATTGGCTATCCCTTCTCAGATACAAGTGCCGTGACGAGCAATGGAAAAGTTTAAAACGAGGCTGATGTTATACTCAGACGCCTAGAAAAGCAATAAATGATACACCGATTCAATATTCAAATAATGTAAACAACTTTTAAGCACTTGCTAAAGAAGGAATGTTTTGAATTTAAACCAATAAAGCTCCGATTTAAGTGTCATTAACCCGAAGAAGAAGATTGACGTATGTCGATATTTGGTATTTACGCAGGCGAAGTTACATACATTTTGAACCATGCCAACCTTATAATTTAACTGTATTCTACTAATATTATAAATCTAAAAGTTTGTAATTATGTTAGGATGTATTGATGTTTTTACTTAATCACACTTAAACCTTTAAACAAAATTTTTGTTGTCGTTTTAATAATAAAAAAAAAAACTAGCAATTTGGTTTCCAAATTACTAGTAGGTATTCTTGGACAAATGGGGTGAAACTTGGCATTAAAAAGCAATATAACCTGAGTTAACACATATTATGTAGGATACTTTCTATTCACAAAACATTCTTATGATATTCACGCCGCGAACTATTTGATCGATAAATTTCTAATTGATTTCAAGTAATATACATATGTGGTAATATAAATAATTTTGAAACCAATTCGACTTTTAATTTATGCATCAAAGGGTCTTATGTCTACATATGTACCCATGGCAGAGGTAAAAGTTCTAAATACAATTGAAACAGCTGTCCGTCACTAAATCGCCGCATCTAAAAGCCTACAGATAGAAATTCGACACGCTTACTTTTTAGGATTCATCGTTCATTCATACGGAGCTAAGAAAGGTTAACTAAAGGGAATTCATAAAACCATATAAAGGCTGACCTTTTATTCGTTACAAATACATTAATTGGACATGGTATAGGAATATAGGTACATATGTATGTACATAGGTAGGCTTAGGTGATATACACATTTCGCCAGTTATGATATTAGGTAACCGTGCCGCTACTGCAAATTTCTTAAAAGGAAAATGTAGCAGTAGCACTTTGCAAGTTCTAGAAATCTAACCCACGATCTCATGTATGGCAGGCACATTCGGTACCAGTGTTTGCATGGGCTGAGCAACAAGGCATTTGAAAAATAATATCGAATATTATAGCCAATCGCTATAATATTCGAAATAATTTTTAATTGCCTCGGTGTAGAGGGAGGTTATAGGCTCACGATACGATTCGACGATTTGATTCGATTGCCAAGGAAACAATCAAGAAGAGTTATGAAAACTAGTAGTAAGAAAATCAATAAAAGCTTTGTATGATTGATATTAGCACATTCTTTGCTTTTTATCCAATGTTATTACGTTATTACTGTCATCGGCACCTGTAAAACCAGATATAATAATGTCACATTCATGCTACACGATTGAAGCTTCCTGTGATAACGTCAAGTAAGAAAGACGGGTGTACGAGTTTTAACATAACTCAATAATTCAACTGTATCATAAAGAAACTGGACTTCAAACGGTCATGAAACATTTCTAACGGTACTTGAGATGCTAGTATCATCCCACTGTCCTTATATTGTCCATAAATCCTCTTCAATATGCTGAGAATCACATCTCTTTGAATAATATTCGTCTCGTTTACTCCTTATTAAATTGGTGGATAAGCTCTAAATTTCCTTTACATTCATTTTAACTGATCTATTATTATGTAAATCTTTGTCTAAGACATTCTCAAGTAGTGAAAGTTACACATCTAAAATCGTTCCTCAACGTTAGATGTAAAATTTCATCTACTCATTAAGGATTTGTATCCTAATTTCATACATACATACGTATTATAGTCTCACACCTATTTCCCGAAAGGGCAGGCAGAGGCAGACACACCTACATATCGTCAGCTATGATTTTAGGTCCCATATAATATGTATGTGGGCGAGCCTATTGCTGTTTACTGCTTTTACTGAGTATAGCTCTAAACTCCATCACTAGCAAGTGAGAATTTTTATAATGAAACTCATTGATGTCTTCATGACCATGACTCATATTTTATGATCTCGCTATTACAAGGCAATTAACTACTATTAAATGTTTATACATAGTGGCTAACGACTCAATTACGACAACAATCTTGGCTAATAAAGAAATAAAGGTTAATAAAACATATGAGAAACACTAGACGAATCCCTACACAATACATGTTTGGTACATTTAGTACTTTAAGGTGCTTTGGGTAAAGAATGTTCTGCAAGGCCATAACTTTTTTTGAATCTGGCAGCTGCACTGCCACGTCGTCTGCAGTTCACTTCCTGCACATTAAATCTAATTCATATTTAAAAGCTCGTCTTACGCACGGTACTTACGATAATCGCGGAAATATACAATAAATTATCCGTATTACTTAGCCAGTCCATTGTGCGGTTACCGATGCGGGTCTAACCACAGCCAGGAGATAAACAGCCCTATAAAACATACTGATTGCTTGAGTAACATCGATAAATACAGGTCTAAGTGAAAAACGTTGGTTGACAACTTTAATAGACCATTCTGTACTTTACCCAGGATTTATAACAAGCCTTTTAATTGTTCCGGGATGTTTCAAAACTTCTTATTGCGATTTCATTAGTGTTTTATAGCAACTATTAGAGGAAAATTTTATCACCAGTTAATTGTCGACTAGTTCTTTGGTAGTAGTATTAATTTGTTACGATACTGTAGTAGAGTTCTTGCAGATTAGTTTAATAGTAATTTGATTGCTGACAGACTGTCTAGCGAAAGAGGAGTATGCGTTTGCTGTGCGGATGATGATTTGGACTCGAATTCCAGGTCGGGCGAATTTTTATTATGTTTTTCAGAGAAGAAAATATTCAGCAATAGGCTCACGCCGTATTGCGCGGGACCTCAAGCTAAAGTTGCTTAAAAGTCCGAGTAATATATCTTTAACCAGCCCTTCGGGGGTATAGGCGTGAGATTATGTATGTATGTTGAAGTAACTTTATTACGATTAATGCGCAAGAGTTTACTTCTTCCGTAAACATCGTGGTGTTAATATTCATCGTAATGTCTGTAGTGAATTAATTTTACTTAACATGTGGCAGTCTTAACACGGCTGTTAGAGTAATTACAGCAACTATAAATACACGTAAAAGTACATGAGTCCTACAGCTTTTAAACATACTACAGACATTTATCAGCTATTATAAAAATTGTATACCTACTCATCTGCAACCTACGCGTGTTAAATAATTTAAATTTATTGAAATTAAAACTAAACTACATATATTATTTCTCCAAGAAATAAATATAGGAATTGTATAGGTATTTCAGCGCTTATTCGATTACGCCCAAGCAATATATCACAGACATTTAAAATATTTTTGCTACATACATCAGTGCGGTGCGGCCTATGCTACTGACGTATTTTATTGATATAATACCTATGTAAATATAATCATAACTAATCATTAAATAAAATAAAAGCATGATACACTTTTCGATTTGAAACTGACACTTTACTTTTGTAGGTTTTAGCGAGTAGATATTTGAGATAGGAAACCTATCTAAAACTGCCGAATTATCTTACATGCGCAAACCGAAAAACTTCCTAAAAGTATTTTTCATAAAAAAAAAACTAAATACGCTGTAGATCAATTTTTACAGAAAGATAATGAATAATGTTTTCTTACAATACGTTTAAGATTTACTGGAATATTTGAACTACCTAGCGTATTAAGGTTTTAGTAAGATTGTTTTGAAAATCTGTATACCTTTTTTTTTTTATTAAGTGAAAACTCGCGTCATCGTCACGCTTCCACGCTTTTCATTTTTTAATTATTTTAGAATATTAACAATATCTCAGAAATGGTGCATCCTACGCAAAAAATTGCGAAATTTCGACCCCTTTAATAATCCGTAAGAGAGTATCAGAAATCCGACCCGCCCCTTTTTTTTTGTTTATAAATAACGTTTTGTGATCAAGGATTAAAGTTTCACTTCTATCGGCAGTCCCCTAAGACTGCCCCAATTTTTTTTTTAAGACGGCTTCTGCGCCATATGTTACTCGCACAACATTCAGCCTAGTGGTAATGGCAAAGCGACATAAGCCACAACGCCATCCCTGCAGCTACATTTTATACAAAATCCTTAGTAACACGCGTACACAGATTCATCTGTCTACCTGGGAAATACTGAGACCACCTGCCTATCGACTTAGCATAACGAAGTGCAATTTATAGGACAACATAACTAACTACGTAGGCGGTGTTTAGCTAGCTATAAAAGCTATTCTGAGCGAGGACATTACGGGGAAAAGTATAGTTTTATTTTAACAAGCAACCAGTTAACTTGATGTAATGTTATAGAGCTTGTTGGTTTGAGTAAGCTTTATTTTTATTTGTGGTTGGCACGGTATTTTACCTGTAAACGAGTTAATAGATGCTTTAAAGTGTTAGTTAATGCTGGATTTGTTGTCACGACAACAATATCTTATGGTGAATAAATTTATTTATAGCTTCTATATTCTTCTATAAACTATGTGACTACGCTGACTGCTTTTGGAGTGGTAGTGAATGCGAAAGCATGCGCTCTTGTGTTCGATGCCTGAGTCATGCAGAGTTTAAGTCTGAAGTGAATTGAAAAAATCTTATGGTGCATAAATCTATCAATACATACATATATATATATATATACATAGATTCACGCCTGTTTCCCAAAGGGGTAGTCAGAGACTACGGGTTTCCATTTGATACGATCCTGACACACTTCTCTGGCTTCATTCATTTTCATAACATTTATACACGCTCGCCGGTTTAAGGAGCTCTTAACCAGGCCTTTATCCAGAACGTCTCCGATCTGATCAAGAAACGTTCGCCTAGGTCTTCTCCTTGCGACTGTTCCATTCACACTAACTTATAAACTTTCTTAGTCTATCTTTATCTCAATCTATCAATATCAACTAGTATAAGACTGTAACGAGACTGAGTATCGGCGGTGTAGCGGTAGTAGGTAAATGCGAATGCTGTGCCTGAAGTCCCAGGTTTTTCTTTCTGAGATTTTTCTGTCTGGACATTGTCAGTAGCAGCGCGAACTGCAACTGGTCATTACAGCAATGGCTTGCCTTTTATTAAGTAGAACGTAAGACCACACCTGGCCAAATGTGGATGTAATACACTTACTTTTAGGAGATAAAGATCAGCTGTATCTGTATATAGGAGACATTATTTATTTATCTTAGGAAGACCAACAGCAAATACAACTTTCGAAATAAACACAATAAAATACGAGAGGCCAATTACAGGTCTTCGCGAATAAGTAATAAAATACATAATCAGAAATGTGAACATTACGTGATATTAAAACTAAACATCAATTAAAAGCTATGCTTTGAAAAAAAAATAAGACTAAGCACCCGTCTCAGTGGTTCTAGTTTACAGTTGAATATATCAACGTTACATTCTTTACATTTTTTATTAAGTGAACTACTCGCTCGCCACGTAAACGCATTTTGCCGGTAATTGCTTGACACTAGAGGTAGATGAATGGGATTGTAGTGTCTTGTAACTTTACCATGCACATTGAAAGCAATTTTGGACAAAAGATCCGGACAGTCAACCCTGCCATTCAATATGTTTAAAATATAAGTGATATCGGCAATCTCTCTACGTGTAACTAGAGGAAGCATGTGAAACTAAGCACATAGTTTTAGATAGTTGTCCGAACTATAATCGAGTCTTAATCGATAGTAAAATTATTATAATATTAATTATTATAAAACTAATTATGATCGAGTATTAAGAGGGCTCGAGTATTAACCATAAAACAGTTAAATTAGATTTACTCCCTTTGTATGTTGTTCGGATCTCATAAAACCAGTGAACAGATAGCAGTTAAGATTAAGTATTTTGTAGCTTGGATTTTAACTTTAAATCTAAGCAATGCTTTATCTAGTACCGTTCCGTAGAACTGCAGATATACTACACAGTATGAGCCACGCAAATGATCTCTCGAGTGAACTAGAGACCGAAGTCGCGGCAAGAAACTAGTAAATAAAACTTAATTAGTGATATCGTTATTAATTAACTTAAGTGGGTTTGAGCAGGATACTTGGTTGGATGTAGTGACTGCATGTGAAATACTTGTTAAACTGCATACGAACGGATGGAAAGATGGTTCGGTGATATAGTCAAGCTTATCAGTAATATCCGCAGATATATCGCTATAAGTATAATGTAATTGCTGCTTTTAAGTTTTAATTAAAGTAAATTAAAATAAATAATATGTTGTGTGGAAGGGAACGATTTGACGGGTTACAGTTTGCAGAGTGACGGTTTGCTGGCTGACAATTTCCTTCTTGACATATGGCTAAGTAGATGTTTACTGAGTGGAATGACAGTTCGTTGATGGGCAGTTTGTTGAGTAACAGTTAACCGAGTGACCGTTTGCTGAATGAAAGTGTGCTTAATGACAGATTATTAACCGTTTGAAGAGTGACATTTTTAAGAGGTTACATCCGCGTTGTATTCTAGTCAATAATATCTTTTCTGCATGTGTTTGAGTACTGTGAGTGACTAAGTAATCTTTGCAAGATATACAGGAAGACATAAACAATACATAATAACAATATATTACTACTATTCATTGTCACATTCGAAGCGTTTTACTAGCAACAATTGACCCAGACCATTATTTACAACTGTTTGTAGAAGAGACACGCCGCGCGCCGTCAACAATGAATTGGATGATTCAGATTTACTGTTACCACACTTATCTATTTTTGAAGTAGTAGAAGAACTATTACAATAGTATTCAGTCAAACGGCTTTCTCGAAGAATCAATTAC
Organism: Catocala sponsa; assembly: GCA_963564715.1. Taxonomy (NCBI): domain Eukaryota; kingdom Metazoa; phylum Arthropoda; class Insecta; order Lepidoptera; family Erebidae; genus Catocala; species Catocala sponsa. Next base: position 9,830,870 of record OY751337.1, read on the forward strand.
TCTTATCACATAAAATATCAGTTCGGTATCATTCAACGTTTAATCTGATACAAACAATACAACGCGAATGGTCACCAGGAAAACGTTTGAGATCGCCAATTGATTCATTAGATATTTGATTAACCCCGTACGATATTCATGTACGATATGCAAAACAAGGCACGATAGCGCGAGAATACTAGTACTTGCGTATACCAGTATTGTACGGGACAAGTGCGTCGTGCGTCGGTTTGAGATTGGGTATGATTGTGACGTTTTCAGTTTGATATCCCGGTGGGCAGTGCTATGTTCAAAATCCAGGTCGGAAAAACTGTTTTTGGGCGTTTTGTATTGTGGATAGGTGTAATTGGTGTCTAAAAATATAGCTGCAATATATGTACAATTAATCTATGCCTACACACTCTGCCACATATTACCGTAGCTGTGTGCTCAATTTGGTCTTTGGATTTCTGATTGGTCGATATATTGAATTCATACTAAAACAATTAGTATATATTATAAGTGCACATCATCAGACTCTGAACACATAAATATATGTAAAAAGTCATACATGGACTCAGATCTACATATTTACTACAATCCTCGTATTCCTTTCTCATTTCATTCGCTCGCATGACATTCTTCATTCACACTCGTTCAGAGTACTTTTAACCTGATTTTTCTTCAGATTATCTCCGATTTGATCGCCTAGTCTTTCCGTTTAGTATATTATACATATACTTAGTCAATCTTTAAATTACGTCAGAAAACAAGCAACCTTATGTTTATTGACACGTACTTACTTATTATTCATGAACTTACTAGTAACGGCAGTAACGGGTTTTCTCCGAAGTACTTTGCTTTTTTAATGAACCTAATGGCGCCTGTTTTCTATGCAGTCGTGAGTTGGAGACACGGGACAAATATTTGCATGGCCTATAAACTCAACTGGAACGCCGTCTATGTAACGGGATTCTACGGCTAGCATCGTATAGTTCTGGGTTTTGGTGTAAATTGGGTAGCTGTAGTATTTATGGTTTAAAGTGTGAAGTGGTGAGTTTGTATTCTATAGGCACGAAAGCCTTTCGATTTGTTAGAAAAAAATTGTGAGTAGGTTTAAATTTAGAGCAACAGCGGCTCACCGGCGCGGCGGCGGCTAGAATCCAGAGGTTTTCAAATAGGTTTGCCATTCCAGCAATAGACAGGCAAGTGTAGTTATGCCCTATCTTCGTGGTCTTGGTTGTGATAGCCGGGACAAAGCCGACGCGATAAGGTTAAAGTTTTTAATTGGATTTTCCTACAAACGAATTCTTAAGGCGTTTTTGAATACAGTTGAAATCGTTAGGTATGTTTTCTTTTAATTTTTTTTTATTGGCATTTGTGGCAGACGAGCATGTGGCCCACCTGATGGAAAGTGGTAACCGCTGCTCATGGACTTCAGCAATGTCAGGACACAGCAAAGTCGCTGCCTACCGTGAAAGAAGAACTCTCTTTAAACCTCGTTTGAAGAAGGAAATATCATAGCGCTCGGGAAACACCGAAGCTGGCAGTTCATTCTAGAGCTTGCACGTACGTGGGAGAAATGAAACATCCGGGCATCAAAAACATATAAAGTAAATTTGGAATTAAATGACATCTATTTTTTATGTTTATATAATTAAAGTCCTATCAATAAACTTGACTGTACTCAGTTTAAGAATCATGTTTTCAATAACACTGAGTTATTTACTACGATCTTCTGCAGGGTGGCGCCGGTAATTCCTCAACCGGGTTATTCCATTTTTAAACTGTGTCTCACGCCCAGTGTCTTTTTACCGTTTTTGATTTTGCCTACTTCTATCTTCTCCTTATAAATTCGTAACTCCTGCAATTTGGACATCAGATAACCGTGATTCTATATGACAGACTGATATTGTACAAGCTTTAGAAGAACTTAAACTCAGATTACGATTAGGAACATCTGGACTATTGTATAGGGCTTTTCAAAGAGCCTCTTGAGCTAAAACGCTCATCGTCGTAGTGAAACTCGCATAGACTTGATTGCGAAGATGCTGACCCACATACATTTTATGAGTGATACTTATGATTTGATGGTGTATTCGTGACAAACTCGTCTATTTTATGTGATATTCCAATATGTAAGTGCTAGGGATTGGTACATTTCGTAAGAGACCTCAATATGCGAAATTGGAGGCAGTTTATGAAGCTTTTAACCCAAAAAACATTTGGATAAACCTTCTAGATAAAGTATATAGATAGAAAATGTAATATTATTTTTATAATTGTAATGTTCAGATCGACTTCTTTCACAGCATAATCTAATATTCTATATTCGTCTACCAGATACCGATCCGGGCTGTTCTAAAGTCTGGATGTAGCCCCGTACACGGGACGGTTTGTACCAAATCCTATCATGTTGTACCAAAGCATAGTTGATCGTATGCGGATGTTAATACCTCTGCACAAGTCTTTTGGAATAAGTATAGGTAAATTGTTATACATAGTATATATAGAAAAAGAACTTCTTTTTCTTCTCCCTAGACTTTATTATTCCCAAGTCACTTGGGGTCGGCTTTCTAAACTAACCGGATTTGACTGGATATCAGTTTTTACACGGAGCGACTGCCATCTGACCTCCGCAACCTGAAGGCTCGTTAGCACTGGTCTAGCCTTAGGGTATCGTTACCCTAAGGCTAGACCAGTGTCAGGATATTAGAGGACACTGACTTCCCAATAACGACTGCCATAGATGTTAATAGCAGCCGGGACCGACGGCTTAACGTGCTCTCCGAGGCACGGAGCAGGCGATAATTGTCAACCAATACGCACATAATTTCGAAAACTCATATAACTTCCTAAAGTCAGAGGTGCGCGACGTGGGTTCGAACCCGAGACCCTCTGCATTGCAGTCTGTTGGTCTCCCCACTGAGCTATAGCTAAATAGAAAAGGAACAATAATAATTATTATTTTCCCACTCATTTTATGCTGACTAATCAATTCAATTGGTTACCAGGCGAAGAAAACAGCTTTACAAAAAAATTCAATAACTCCGTTCTAATTCACCTTACGTAATATTCCAAATGAATGATTAAAATTCAGTTCAAGTTTCGAACGACACGGAATCGCAACTAGAAAACTGCATCGTAACCAATCGATTGTAATCGCTACTGTCTGACTCGCTCTAAAATCAAATTCAGACTTTTTTAATTCCATGCCTTGAACTGCGCGTAATAAGTTTTTATTAGTAGGTATTGGAGTCGGAATATTAGTCTATTGAGACACAATTGAATTGTTAATTTTGTAATGTCGTTTCGATAGATCAATTATACAGATGTATAAATACATTCTAAGAAGTGGGTCAGACAATGTTAGTAAGCTAGTTAGAGCGTTGACAATAACTGTTAGTATTAACAAGAAACAGGTACAGTACGCGAGTAGATTCCTCATGATAAATGCAGTTATGATTTTCTTATTCAATCTGTATACTGTATATCTACTAAATTATGTCTAATGCAGCTATGTACTCACAAACATTTATTCATTTACTTAAAATATATAATACCACCTCAAATATAAATCTATGAATCTTGATGCAGAACTTAACTCTGGATTATAAGTAATTTAAAAATGACCTAATCAAATAATCAACATAATATATACACAAATTATATACAAGAAATATAAACTAAAGAGAAAAATAAAACAACAAATTTATATAAGCTGTTTATTAACCTCTCAGTCTTCTTCAGAGGTTAATGAAAACACTATGTGGGTCTGTGTGTCTGTCTCTTAGTGACAGGCATAACTCCAGAACCACTGGACCGATTGACTTATAACTCCGTGTGCAGACACCTTAGGGTCATATCTCGGTCAAGTTTGAATATGGGCCCTGTGGGTCAAAAGACCCCCGAGATATAGGGGTCACAAGGTCACATGATGTACATTTAAGACGAAGAGGTTGAATCCTGGATTTTTACATCCATCTCGTTTTTAAACTTGTAAATATAGTCACATATTTGCACGTAAAGATTTTAAACTGTCTAGATGTCAATATTAAAGTATAAAATAGTATAGATGACGGTCAAGAACAGTTCAAGTTGTTATACAATCCATGCCAAAGTAATCAGGGACGACCGCATTAATCTACAAAACATTATATAAACTTGAAAACTTAGCTAACTATTCACCCGTTTTATTAGTCTGTGTAAATGTCAAAGTTTAGACTTTAAAGAATTTTGACATTAGCATGGGGCAACTCCTAACTAATATTATAAATGCGAATGTGAGTGTTTGTTTGTAACGCTTTCACTCCATAACTACTCGATCGATTATCATGAAATTTTTCATGCAGGTTGTCAGGAGTACAGAAAAGCCTTGTCTTTCATCCAGAAAAAAATACTGTTACTAACCTAACTTATAATTAGGCGAGTGCAGCCGCGGCGAAAATCTAGTTATTCAACATATTCAATATCACAACGCCTTGGGCTGCGTACGACAAAGCAACTCATAGCATCAGGTCACACTGAAAGCTGACCCGCATTATGCTATTAATACATCGTTCATCTGAGCAGCGCATAGATTATTATTTATCTAATACATTAGTTCCCAAAGTAGTCCAGGTGGACCCCCAGGGGTCCAAGGGAGACTCGACGGGGGTCTACGTTGGCGTGACAAACAATTCGTAAGCGGGGGCCCACGAAAAAATGTATTTGCTTTCGTTAGTGAAGAACTAAAATGTTGGCTTGATTTCACCTATCAATGTAGGCAGATAATATTTTAAGAAGCTCAGCGACTGAGGTAACTTGCATATATACACTTGCATATTACATATTCAGTACCAGTGGTCTCGAATCTACCGATTTGTCGGTAGAGAATTACTAAAAAAAAAAGGTCAGCCCGTAGAGATTTGATCAAAATTTTTTGAATATGGTAAAAATGTAGCTGCGGGGCGTCCATCGGAACCAGCTAAATTTTGAAAGTGGTCTATGAGAAAAAAATGTCTGGGAACCTCTGATCTAATACTTTGACACATACACATTGTCATTACCATCCGTGTTATCTCACATATAGTTGTAGGTGCATGTGACTGATGTGCATGCGGTTTAGATACCTGAATCAGACTAAGTTAAATTGCCTTTTTATGTCAAGAAATTCTTAGTATATCTACAACTGTGTCTGGTTGGAAGGTTCGCCCAAAATATATATATACATATATATATATATATATAGTACACAATGACTACGTAAGCTTTAAATTTTATTTAATTTGTATTTAATAATTGTATTTTTTATTCTCTTATATGGATTTTATCTGAAATAAAGTTATTATTATTATTATGTGTACATAGACTCACGCCTGTACCGAAAATATAGTGAAAAATGTTACATCAACATTTCGCCAACTAAACTTTGAGGTCCCGCATCATAGCGGGCGAATCCACTGCCGTCTACCGCGCACATTTTTAAACTCCGTGCAACTGAAACTTTCCTAACCTCCTCCTAAGATCCTGTAAATTGTCCCGTGAATCGAACACTCATAATCGAAACCTAACATGAGTGAACCTATGCAACAGTACCTAGGTCCGCATATATTGAAGAGCAAATAATTTATTCAATCTCTATACTTATTGAAAGTCGTAAACTAAAGTTAATAGGTAGGTATCGGCGTCGATATTCAGGTATATTATGATCTTAGGCCATAACTTGTACTGAATACTAGCGAAATACATCTAAGAGAGACCTTTTAAACCATAAATGTTTGAAATGATGTAATTTTCAAACACTTTGAGTTGAAATGACGGACGACTTTAACTCATAATTAAAAAGCGTTCTAAGACAGGAAGCTTGCTAAATTAGTTTGAATGTAACTTGTAAAGTTGTTTAATGATTGAAAATCATAAGTTTAGAGCGCAGTAATGATGCTATTTCGAATATTCTGTCTTGGTGCAGCAGCAGGCGTGTATGTGAACGCTGTATATGAAGATCTCGGTTGAGATTTCCGGATCAGGCAAAGAGTTATTGTGATTTTCCGTCAAAACATTGTCAGTAGCGGTACTGAGTCTCTAACTGTATGCGTTAAACGGTAATAGATTCGCCATCTCTTACGTGGTACCCAAAAACTTTGGCTGGCGAGATATGGGTGTTATACATTTCTGCCTTCCTTTTTTAAGGATTTGTATGTTCTAATATTCATTACGACAGTTTTTACTTTATTAAATGACCTGTCGATGTGATTTACACGTTTCCTGCAATGTTAGCTTTAGTATTCACCCTTTTTAAAACCATTTTAAAGGATGACAACCGTAGTCTTTTACGATGGGGGTAAAATACGCAAGACTACTCTTGCGCGGATTGTATGTATGTTGTAAACGATGGAAGCGAGCCACTCGCGTAAGTAACTCTTATATTCTTTTATGACTTCTCGCGCATGCAACTTGCGTGTGAAGCCTACGCCAGCTATTTTCGCTGCGTACTAGTTAGTCCCTTTAGTAACTACATATAATGACAATGAAAAGCCGCATTATGTATTTATATTTTTCAGGGATATAAAATACCTAACACTTGATGTGTGTTGCAAAACTCAGTACGAGTCGAAGTTTTGCAAGACCACAACATATCAGTATTGCTATTATGTACCCAACACTTAAAGGAAAAACAATTTTCTTTGCACCGTAAAACATAATTCTAACCTTTATTTAAAATGTGCCTTAAATCTATACTAATATTATAAAGCTGAAGAGTTTGTTTGTTTGTTTAAACGCGCTAATCTCAGGAACTATTGGTTCTATTTGAAAAATTATGTTAGTGTTGGATATTCTATTTATCGAGGAAGGCTATAGGCTATATAACATCACGCTACATCCCACGGGGGCGGCGCAGTAACGATAAACGTGGGTGAAACTTCGGGAACATCTAGTTACTAATAAAAGACGCTATTATCTTATTCTGGTCAAAATTATAGTATGTACCTTATTTTAAATAATACCTAAGTAGGTATAGAATCGTTCAAATTTATTAAAAGAAATATGCAATAGAACCACCTCCATTTCTATCCTTTTCGAAAAATTTAAGCGTATAAGACTTGAGCTCACGATCTTTAGATTGACAATCCCCGTTTCCCCTACGGCTATTGCATCAATCACAAATTAAAACGTTCCAACATTACGTATCTTGGACCACACAGCATATAACGAGTCACAATCATTAATGCTACAATTTTCAACAACCCACCCACATTATAAAACGCCGTACAAACAGTAACATCGTGACGTCAGTAATGTAACGGTGTCGTAGCCGGTCAATTTTAGCGTATACGCCCACAAATGAAAACTGGACAAACATTGTTACTCGAGTAGTAAGAGGCTGCGTGTTACACCGCCGCGACGACGTGTAACATGGTAAACCCATTAGCTGAAACGATTTATGAACTGAGAGGTAGCACCCGAACTCTTATAAAACAGACATATCTAATGTATAGTTTACATAATTCGGACATTAATTTGAATCAATGTCTTCATTCTCTTAGTGCTCTCAATGTAATTGACCAGCATAATATAATTCAGAATAATTTAGAAAGTACTTACATGATATTTCAACTAAGAAAGAATCAATTATACGTTTTGTTGATATCTTATAATCATAGATCTAGCTATGAATGTAGCTTTAAAGGCAATTTAAGCATAGAAATTGGAGTAATCATAATATGGTGCTAATCAGAAATTCAAACAGCCGTTCCATAAATGGTACGATCAATTAAGTGACTTTAAGACCCGCTTGACGTCAAACCAGACAACTTCAATACGTACATATTACTATAAAACCATATACTTTATAGTCTAGGGTCTGTATATCGAAAGTCCACTTGAATCGGGAAATAATTCACAACCATTGAAACGGCTAGCGAAAGCCGTTTCCAAATGATCTCCTTTTTTGACCAACGATCGGATAATCCTGAAGCTCGAAATGAAAGTGAAACATACATAGAATGGATCGATCAGTGAGTGACCTTTAAAAATATATCCATCGAAACATAATTCACTTTATTATTAAAACCACTTAGTATAACTATATCATAATATAGTTGAGATTATTTTAAGGTTACGGATCTTGCTCAAACAGCCTACTTTGAAGATAAGGCAAGCAGATAATCAGACACGGAGACGTTACTTTGAAACTTCTGCTAAATTATTCAATGGTTTCCGTGTGTAAGTGAATTTCAAAATGGAACTACTTCACACCCCTTTCACGTATGATATTAATGCAATTCGGTTTGCTGCAGTACATTACAAGGCAATGTAGTGGCTTTCTCAATCTACGTTAACAAGACTGGCAGCCACCTTCGACATTCAGTCGAAGGCAGTTACCAATCAATTGACCTATAGTTGGTCGGTTCAATCGACTGGAAAGTGTCTTACCTTATGTTTGCCGGCTCGTTGTCCATATTTCTAATTCAGTGATACCCTGACATATAGAGCAATGCCATTAAGTTAGCATATTTTTCGAATTACTTCTAAATTTGGTCGAACTAACTCCGGTACTTGGTAAAGAACCTCATTACAAAACACTTACATTTATGCAGTTCGATAATAATAACAATTTATGTTTAATACATGGTGTAAAATTGTCGAATATATACAATGTCAAATGCAATGGTGATGGCATATCATTGTATTACAGATATTTATTGGTATCTATGATTCCAATGGCTTTTATACTGACACCCGCTGCTTTGTATTTACGCCATACCAAGTTGTTTGCAATGCACTTTATTCAAACTCACGTCTGAAAGTGGCTCAAATACTGTGTTCTGTATACAATGTTCTATTGTATACCTCGTAAGCTTTTGATAAGTATGGCAATAAAGTCATAACTTTATTTATGACGTCTAAGTTTATGACGTCACAATACACTAGATTCGAGCCCGTGTCACACTCAGCCGTTAGAACCATCGCAATTCCTCGCAATACCGTAATAGTAGGGCGCCGTCTCAGTAGCGAAACGTGAGCGATAATTTAACGATAGTCCCATAGAACGGTACTAGACAATCGAGAACGTTTACGTATCGCTTATCGAGAATCGCCACGATCGGAATTTAGGGTCGGTACACTCAGTGTATCGGCGATTTGCGATTGCTGCAATCTATGCAGCGTATCGAGGTTGATAGAGATATTTGCTTTGTCAAGTAGTTGAAGATGAGATGACCCTTATAGTGCCTTTGAATAACCTCTGTATAAAAATCGGAGCGAAATAATGATGCAGTAAAGTTTTATTTGTAAACCTGCAAAACGGGCTGTCCGTATTGGATTCACATACCAGTAATAAATATCGTATAAATAAAAAAAAGCTGTCTACTACATAATGTTAAACGATTAACACCCAATCAGCATCTTAAAGAGCAAACGGTAAACAAAATTAATTCAATACACGTCTTAATATTTTCATTATAATGTAATTCAAGACGAAAGAACCATTCATAATTCAAAAGGCAGAGGCATGCAAACACGTGTCGTGTACCAAAGATGGTACGGAGTAGCGGTGGTGTTTGTACCCAAAGTAACTCGTGAACAGGTTGTGCCAAATTTGGGACAACCGGCCAACCAGTTTGCAGACATCAATTAGCTGGAAAACCTACATTTGAAACAAGGCGCGACGGGTGGACTCGTCAGTCATTTTTGAACTCCGGTTTTTAAATGTATCGTGTTGTATTACTTTTTACTGCTTCGGTATATTGACCGCGATTATTTTGCGCATGCAACACTGGGTACAAAGTTGTTTTAGCTAATGAATATCATGTGTAACAGAAGAGTGTTATTAAGATGGTGTAGATTTAAGGATCGTAACAAAAGCTTAGCATTCATATGACAATCAAAATGTTATATGTATATTCATACGTGCAATATACCTAATATAAACTCACAAATACAATTGTGAGTTTATTTATTTGTTACGCCTTCACGCCCTAACTACTTGATCGTTCTTACAAGTTGTCAGGGGTACAGTAAAAGGACATAGGGTATCTTTCATCCAGAAAAAGTACTGTTCTCGAAAGATCGAAATATATTGATTAAATCTAGAGTAACGCGAGCGAAGCCGCGGGCAAATCTAGTTTTCAATAATTGGTTATTATTTTAAACTACCCACTTATCCTAACGCACTCTACGATTGACATAAATATTTAATGTTTAACTGATCTAAATAAAACTTAACTTAAACTATTAACACACGTCTTTGGAACGCTAATCAACCACTTGTCAAAATTAAACGCATGTTAAGTGATTTAATTGGGTGTTCTAATTCAATCGGCCTATTATAGCAGTTGACATGCGTTTAACCGTCTGTTGCAAATTGTGTTGATCTGACACCCAGTTTTTGAAAGATCAAAACTGGGTGTATAATATGTAGTCCATTACTTACATAATTAATGTCAATACATTACTGAAAAGGCCAGGTTAAGAGCTCTTTGAACCGACGGGCGTGTATGAGGAATGTGATGAAAGTGAAAGAAGCCAGAAAAGTGTGTCAGGATCGTAGCAAATGGAAATCCGTAGTCTCTGCCTACCCCTCTGGGAAACAGGCGTGAATCTATGTATGTATTACTGAATTTGAAGAGAGTGCACAAACGTAGACTTTACATATTTTTTTATTAAAGTTCAACGTGCCATCAATATCCTTGGTTATAACTTACTAGATTTTGCTCGTGGCTTCGCTCGCCTTAATCTAGATTTTCAATATTTTTTTCTAGATGAAAGTTACTTTATGTCCTTTTCTGTACCCCTGACAACGTGTTGGCGATATATCGAGATGATCAGATAAATAGTTAAGGCGTAAAAGCGTAACAAATAAACAAAAAAGCTCACCTTTGCATTTATATGATAGTCAATAGCAGCTGTTCTTTCTGAATACATAACAAGAGTATAACCTAACCAACAAATCAATACTATCAACAAACGATTATATACAAAACAATAAAATTTCTTAAGGAAACCTGCGGCTCCCTATCTAATCTATCTAAATCTAAGAAAAATGGTATACTATTTACTTGTCAACTCGCGTGAGTTACAAAGTCAGCTTAGAGATATGGATTGCCGTGTTCCCTGCAGGCGGTACTATCGAATGATTGCAATAACCAGAAGCAAGTCTACCATGATTGAAGATACTGGTTCTGTGCAATAGATGCTGGAAGACAAAGTATCTATAATAGCGGGTATCTGCTTCGTGTGAGAACTTAGAATGAAATTAGTTTTGTTATTATAAAGGGCGTTGGCCTCATGCCAAAATAAAAAGCAGGAATGCTATGCATGATCAACTGCAAATAAGCAGAATTTACTCAATTTCAACGACGTTATAGAAAATGTTCAGACTCTCTCTATTACACAATAAGGATGCGTGTGTTACCTTAAAACACATTACAAAGGCACACAGTATAACAAAAGCGTCTAAAATAATCATCAAAAATATACGCGATTTCTTAAAATATAATAACGTATTTTGTTAATAATATAAAATCTATGATTTTATAGATCATCCGACATTTATAATCATTAGTCTAACTACCAATACGAAATAAATTACGATACATATTATGTTAACTAGTAGTGCCAAGCTGTATCACTCTCGTTATATGACGTCTATTGGTATTGTGCAGCTACTTTGAATCGTGGTACTACGTAGCCTTACGGCTGCTTCAATTTACAGTTTATTTCTTTATTTAATTTAATTGACAACCCACAACGGGCAAGAGAGCAAATGTGGGCAGCGAAACATCCTGTCCCGGCAAGTTTCATTACAACTTCAGAAAACCTGCCACCTGGACACCAACTGCAATGGCCAACCTGGAAATCACTGAATCGCTTGCGTACCCAGGTTGGTCGTTGCAAGAATAATATGGCAAATTGGGGCTACACGGACCAGTCGCAAACGCGCTGTGACTGTGGAGCTCCACTGCAAACTATGCCACATTTGCTCTCTTGTCCAATGTGCCCCTCCAGCTGCACTGTGGAGGATCTGTGGAGAGTGGCTGTGGCGGGATTTTGGGCAGACAAAATTTAAGGGTGTTTGTACATTGACACGAAGAAGAAGACTGTGGTAAACACCCAGGTATAGGTGTACCCAGGAACATCCAGAGTACATTTACAAAGTACACCCAGAGATGATGATTTATGTGTACAAACACACAAATCATTGTGGATCACAAAAATAATTGTGCCGTATGGGATAATTATTTAATATCATGTTATAGACATAACACTTACAGTTTTCAGCTTAGTATTAGTTCATACAGAAATTGTTTTTAAATAAGATTACCATCAATTCATTGCAAATTACCTATTAGTATCCTTGTTAACCACTCCATCTTCAAGAATAATAAATAATAAAATATGTAAAACTTCCTCCTTTCTCCTACATCTTGCCGTGCCGACAAGGCCCACACATGTTTCTTATATTATACCATTGTAACATCTATTTAACTTGTGGAGTGCAATAAATGTATTGAGTATTGAGTATTGAATGCTTGTGTTGAACTGGATTCACGTCTGTCGGTGGTGCAAATTCAAACCTGCGTCTTTTCGATCGCAAGTCCAATGCATTAATCCACTGGGCCAGCCGCTAATTCACATTTACGAAAACATTCTGTTCAATATGTAAGTAACTTGTATAAGCATCTCGGTGAAAACCTGTAAGAGCTTACATGAAAGTCATTACATGAGCGATTACTTGGTCTAGTTTATGTAAGCGAAGTATGCTCATTCAATTCATAAACAAGTATCACTGCAGCTGCTTCACACCAGTTCGGATTCAGTTCGAAATGCTCCAGCCAAGTGAAAGTTTATTAAATATGTCCAATCTCTTGTAGATTATGCAATTATCAGTATCGAAGAAGCAAATTTTATGCACAGTATACACCAAGTTATGTAACGACACCCACTTTAATTGCAAAGATTAATTTCGATTTTCACGTCAATTGTAAACCACGCTTTATAATTATACGACCGTAAATTAAACAAATTCAAATTGAATGACTTTTATCTGGACATCTTGAATTGAAAATCAGTTTTTGGACGTAGAAGAATGACATTTATTATACAATACTATAGGAGTTTTGAATGACAATATAGAGAAAGCAAATGGGCTTGATGGTATAGGCAAATGTTTTGAATAAATAAATAATAAGTTATCCATATCTGTTGTGAAATTTTGTTGTGATTAGATATGAGAGAGAACAGCAATAAAATGACAGGTGCGATTGTGTTCATCTATATTAAAATTATAGTTGCGAAATTGATTTTATCTATTTATAATGTTTCTCTTTGCTAAGGCGTCGCACTGATTATCAAGGTTCAAAATATTTTCTAAGAAGATAGTAACCGAGTGAAGAAAATAGGCTACATAAAAAATAAACGATCGTTATCCCGGCTATCTAGTTGAAAACAAATATAACGAAATTACCTATATTTCTTTGTGATATATAATGTCAGATTTTCTCTTATTATATTGACTGCGCTGTCTGAAAAATGCACTAAGTGATCTCGAATACTTTTATACCAATTGCTAATATTATTCAAATAGCATGGCAGTCTACACTTTGATTCACGGTCCGTGTAAAGATGTGAATGATGAATCCCCAAGAAAGATGTATCAATTTCATAAGCGCAAACTTGTGCACTTGAGTTTTTTAAGTATTCATTATGATTATGAACGCTAATCAAAAGCAACAATTTCAATTACGTCGAAACCTACGTCACATTTAGCCCCAAGACGATGAGACGTGTGTCTCTGACGTCAACAGATTGTTACATATCGTGTTCTTCTACCACCGGTTACCATAATAAAGTAATGATGCATGTTAAAATTCATAATATTACAATAATGAATACATTTTAGGTATATACTGTTATAACATCTTAAACAGTTACGCGCGATATAAAGACAATATCAGATGAATTTTAATACATAACTGTTGTAGCTGATTTCGGAAAGGCCATCGAACTATCTCAATTAAAAACTGGTGGAGACAGCGAATATATAACGGTTGAGGAACATAGTACTAACGGTAGTAACAGCTGGCTGGACGAGGGTTGTCTCATCTGGTACACCGATGGTTCCAAAATGGAAACAGGATCAGGCGCTGGTATCTATGCCAGTAACTGTAAGGTGAGCCAAAGCATGGGCAAATATGCAACGGTCTTCCAAGCGGAAACCTACGCTATAATTGCCTGTGCTCAGGAGAATATCAACAGTGGTGTCACTGACAAGACTGTGTATATTCTCAGTGACAGTCAAGCTGCTCTCAAGGCTCTGGACTCGTGTAGGGTGGACTCCAGACTGGTCCTGAACTGTGTTAAAATCCTCAACAAACTAGGCAGGAAAAACACAGTCAGACTGGTCTGGGTTCCGGGACATGCAGGGGTGCAGGGCAATGAGGAGGCTGATGAGTTGGCCAGAAAGGGCTCGGAGCAGCTGTTTGTGGGCCGCGAGCCATTCGTGGGACTCTCTGAGAGCACCGTCAAGGCAGCTTTGAATGCACATGGCAATGACAAACACAGGTTGGAGTGGATGGCCCTTAGGGGTCTGGAACACTCCAAGAAGTTCATTGCAAACGGAGCCACAGGCTTCACCCGAAAGTTCTGTGGATATAGCAAGAGCCAAATGCGCCTGCTCACAAGAGCGTTCACTGGCCATTTTGGCACCAACGACTTCCTGTGCAGATTGAGATTGGCACACAATTTGATCTGCAGGGCCTGTGGTGAACAGAACGAGTGCATATCGCACCTATTGTGTGAATGCGACGCGTTGGCTGGACTGAGGACGGGTCTGATGGGGGTGGCATATCCAAGCCCTGAAGACTTCAGGCTTCTTCCTCTGAATTGTACACTGCGGCTTATGCAGTACATTCATAAGGAGATAGCTAAGGGTTAAATCTTGGGGCCGACACAAAAGATCCCACTGGGTCGAAGTGTCGCCGGTCTGTACTGACTGGCCCCCACACATAAGATAACATAAGATAACAGCTGGCTGTATTCATTGCAATCTATAAATTCAAAACAATAAAACTTACCTAATAAAGTTCTCAAGGTATCGATTGAGTAAACACTGACTTCTAATGAATTGAAACCTCTTTGAATAACAAGCAAGAAAGCGGGCTCACATTTAGACCACATACTGGCAATTTACAATCTCCGCATAATAAAGGCATTACTTTGATGATAATGATTCATGAAATTGACGTGACTTATGATAACAAAAGCACAATCTCTGACCGTTTTGCGTTTCAAATTTTGTACGAGAAAACAACTATCGAAGATATTTAACGTTGCATAAATAAAAATTTAAGTTCACACACAAGGCTCCACGAATAGCGTTTAAAATGAATAAATTTTAATATTAACAAAGCGGTCGATTAGATTATAGTTAGGGCTAGCTTTAAGATTTCAATAAATTTATCGATAAGATACCTATTATTATAAGAACATTGCATGTTTTAAACATTCACATCTTATTTTAACACCAGACGATTAACCCATGACATGCGTTCCTGTAATTTCAAACTTAGTAACTAGCCATCGATAATGACGCAATTTGCACAATACAAATAGAAAACAACGCGGTACAAATACATATTCATTAGAAACATTAGAATCAAAATAGGAAGTGAATAAAGGCGAACTTATAAATGCCTGAGAAACGAAAACCGATGCGTTAGAGGATAAAGGGACCGTTACAGAACTATAGATTTAAGTCACTGTAGACGAAAGATACGATTGTGACTTACAAACGGACACACAGGCAACCGTACAATACGTACGTGTACTTGCACATACATTAGATTAGAATATTGTAATGAAGCCTGGGAATGAGAATTCAGAGGCACAAAAAGTTGTAGGAAGCTTCGGATTCTGAACGCCATGAATATAACCAAAAGGAACAATACACTATACGTTTTAAAACGGTTCAACGGTTTTTTAAACTGAGAGATAAGTCAACAATCTTTTTTTAATCTAGTAGTGCAATTATATGCTGTTTATTTGTTTCAGTTTTGCAATGACCTTAGTGACTAAAGAAACTAAACTCGTGACAATTGATTTTGAAACTAGCGGTACGCAAAAAGTAAACAATCAAATATTTTTTCTCTATTTCTAAATCTATAAATACCTCCAGAAGAAATAGTTTTCAAAGACTTGGTTATATTATTAAAAATAGAACTTGCGTTACACGTACACATTGAAAATCTATTTATATACAGCCATGCTTTTTGTTCCTTTTAAATAGCCAACAATTTGTATGCGGGATTCTTTGGTATTCAATTACGAATTGCAATCGATAGTAATGGTTACGTGTACAGCAATTTTGGACGTGCAATTTTCGTACTTCGATTTATCGTTCCAATTATAAATTCCCTTTGATCCTTGGACCAATCAGCTATCTGTTACAGAAGCATTATCACTTCGGAACGAGGGCGCGAGCCTCGTACCGTTATGGCGAGAACTTGAGGAGGAAACACAGGGAGATGTATTGTCGACGTCAACGGCTTCGCGTGAAGTTTGCTTATTAGTGTGAATTTGTGTATCCGTGGTACTAATTTATGTGGGAATACATAACGTATATCTGTTTCGCATGACTAGATACAGATAATTACAATCGGCTTTGTTGGTAAGATTTATGCCGTAGCAAAACAGTAAATAAGATACATATAATTATGCAATATTAATTTTAGAATTGACAATTCCTTTATTATTTTCTAACACTAATTACCTACACATAAAACTAGCTGTCTGCGGCGGATTCACCCAAGTCTGTGATTACTGCTCCACTCCCGTAGCTCGTAGCGTGACATTATATTGTCTATTTTAAGCAGTGATAGTATAGCATTCTACAGGTATAAGTTACATTTGGAAAATTAGTTTTCGAGTTCATTCATTCCAAAACAAAACTACATAACTTTTCTACCCTAACAGAACTCTAAAGTGTCCGGTACAACTACTACAAATGTCCACTAGATAGTTAGAAGGAATTCTTTGAGACACGCAGAATAAATTCAATATACAAACTCAGTAATTGTGAAGTTAGACATTGACAAAGCACACAAGTATATTCTGTCTGTAGTTTCTCAACAACGATAGCTGGTCCGAACAGTAGCCTTTTACATACAGTGTTGTATTTCAATCCTATTAATTTTAAATTGTCAATAAACGTGGACGCGCGTAAATGAAATCCATATGTTTCGTAAGTGGAGAGTTCGGTAAGCCGTGCGGCTATTGTAAAGACCTTATTAGCTTTAAAGGTTCGTGTTCCAGCGAAAGATTTACTTAATGCGATTTCGGAGTAGCGTGCAGAAGTACGTGTGGTCTAACGCCATTTGGTATTCAATGAGAGCTGTTAGAAGATAGAAATTAAGCTTTACAGACATATAAAATATGATTGTATAGTCTCAATTTATGATTATAAGCGGCCTGCGTATGTACGTGGTTTTAAATTGGTTTTCTTTGATGTATTCTCACACAAATGCTATTGACCACTTCGCTTTACCACTGAGTTATTTCCTGGTAGAAGCGCAATAATTTTAATGGGAATAATCTTGCTGGATGGACAGTGGTTAAAACGGTTCAATCTTTACACGAAGCAAAGTTTAACTCGTACCACAGGTAGATGTGTCACGTCATGTTTTGTGGTGATTGCCAAATTTGAAAGGTGTAGAGTTTTAAAAGTATTTTGTGATACGCCATTTTTTTCATCAAGTAGTTATCACAAAAATTGACATCTTTTCAATGCGACTAATATCACAACTACTGAATAACCAGATACTGAAATCTTCAAGACCTAGATATATAACAACAATGGGTTGAGTCTAGGATTTAAACCCATAATATTGTTACCTACGTAACCAATTTACCAGCACCACTTTTCCTATAATTAATACATAATTACCCTAAAGAGGTCCCAGCTGTAACCATAAAAGTAAAAGGAAGACATTAATAATTACAGTTCAATGGATAAATCCTTTGAAGCAGCCATTAAGTACTTCATCTTATTGCTTTAAAACGATCACTTGAAACGCTTTCATCAATTTTCCAGTAAATAACATCAACTTCAGTCTAGCATTATATTTTATTACGTTCGTCAGACAGTAAGTGGACTTATTTAATGCAATGTATGTCGTACAAATAGATTGTCACATTTGTCACTATGTACGTTGCAAGACATGACTTACATTGCATAATGTGGTTACTTACAATCCAACGTTAGCTAGTTTTATATCAGTTATTTTGCATGCTCTGATTACGTCATGGGAACGAAATGTAAGAGGAGTATAATGATCTCATGTTACGCTGTCTTCATGTTAAAGCTTCGAGTAATGTATTGCCTGAAATATAATAAGTTGCTTGTTGCATGATGAGCTTAATACATAATGCAGGGCGAAAGACAGAGTTTGCTGCGTTTATGCCGTAGCATAAAATTGAGCTAGAACGCTTATAAACGATATTGAGAGCTGATTCAGCTTTCGGATCGTGCAATGTTTTAATACTTTCTAATACAACTAAATACATAGGTACATGGCGGAATTTGGATATCAATGTACCTAAGTTACATCTCAGTCATGCAGAGACTCACCACTTTATAACTAAAGATTTCATCTTTAGGAATACATTGGCATGTACGAGGGAAGGTCCAAAAGTTCGCGGAATGGCGGTGTTGACGAGGGTGAGTTTACTTATCCATGTAGGCACTAATTGAGTGACTCATTGTTAGTATATATACCGGTAATTTCGGCCTATTTAGACGCCCAAGACAAATCTTTTTTTTTTTCGACGTTATTAATAAGTTATTTGACAGATCTAATAAATGTATTAGGGTTAAGGGAGAATACATTGAAAAGGAAAAATAGTTTGATGTTTCATTTCATTATCCTTCCCTGTCATTCCGCGAACTTTTGGACCTCCCCTCGTATATGAATGTATGTAATATAAATAAACGTGGTCACTTTTTTCATTCGCTTTGTTTGCTTTACGTTTCGGCCAAGCTACGCTTACTAAAGTCTGAAATCTATCATTTATTATTACCATTTGTATCGCTATTTAGTGTCAGAACTGGTGATAATTAAGACCCCAATATACGAGGTAAAATTTAGATACCTACATCTATAAAAATGTAGATTGTAAATTATATAACGAATCTATACAAATAAATAAAATTGAAGTGTCTGTTTGTAATGTCAAAATAACACCTTTTTACCTAATGCATATGATAAGGTACCTATACCAAAATAACTATTTTTAAAATTTTTGTGTCTTTCTGTTTGTCTGTTTGTTCCGGCTAATCTCCGAAACGCCTGAACCGATTTTGACGGGACTTTCACTGGCAGATAGCTGATTTTATAAGGAGTAACTTAGGCTACTTCAATTTTAGAAAAAAAATTGGATTCCGCGGAAACAAAAACTTTTTAGTTAAAATTTACGCGGACGAAGTCGCAGGTAACAGCTAGTTAATAATAAATTTGTACATTTCTTTAACTTAAAATCTCAATGGCAATGTGTCGCTTCGAGGACTATTACGAGGCAAGCATGCATGGAATTTGCGTGCCGCACATCTCTATGCGGCGCCACATCCAACGTGATTTAGTTACATGCTCTGCGTATCGTAACATTGTACTGTAGTGTATCAAGCGCATTACTCTATTATTACGCTAACATCTTACAATTAACATTAACAAAAAATGTGAAACTATGAACTTGTTTGAGACAGACGTCGAACAAACAAACAAACTCTTCAGCTTTATAATATTAGTATAGATAAATGTAAAAGTTCGTGACAATTTTTGTATGTTTGTTACCCAATCACGCGTAAACTGTTTACCAGATCTGAATGAAAAAAATTGTGGTTGGAACTTTGAACTTGTTTGAGACAGACGTGCTATTCTTTTTAAAAAAAGAAATTCGTTTATTTCTTCGTCAGTAATCATAGTAACCAACGTTTATTGCCGTTGTTACTGTAAACACTCAAATTATAACTACTTGGATATATGAGCCTGGTAGTGTAATTTAACAGTATTGAACAATAGTACCTACAGCCACTTTAGCTAATATTTCTGCTAATCTAAGGATACCATTGGAATTTATATGGATCTTGGCCCATTGGATTGTATAATACTTAGGTATATTTCTTACTAGTTTTCACCCGCGGCTTCACTCGCGTGAATGTAGGTTAGGTTAGTTTTGCAACCGTTATTTTTTCCGGATGAAAGGTACCCTATGTCCTATTCTGTACCCCTGACAACGTGTATGCAAAATTTCATGTTGATCGGTTGAGTAGTTAAGGCGTGAAAGCGTAACAAACAAACAAACTCATTTCCACATTTATAATATTAGTTAGGAAAGCAACACATTAGACAATTAATTGAAAATGCACCATTATTACAATCAAATCCCGTTAAGGAATCAAAAGTGTACGTACAGAATACTAATATCGCAAGAAAATGATTACAATACATTAAACAATTCCGAATCTTTATTATCGTGCATACGTATGTATGTACACGCACAAAGTGCGTGAACTTTGATCTTAGCATGATTTTCTTTGGGAACGATGTAACGGATCGTGATCTCCACTAATGTTATTATGATGTGTAGTTTAATTGCATCCGACTGTAATAGTTTTTAATGAATTCGTATTGTAATCTGTAATCTTTGTTCGATGTGTGTGGTCGAATGTTGAAAATGATTATTGCATTTCTGAAGTGTGATAAACGTAACCGTTAAAAGAGATTGCCGGAGGGGTCGACAGATGTTTTTATTTGCACCTGCACCTTGCTTTGATGTCTATATTGTTGGCTGACTCATTATCAGTACATATTATAAAACAAAGTCTCCCGCCGCCATCTGTCTGTCTGTTTGCGATAATCTCAAAAACAACTGAATGGATTTTCATAAGGCTGGTTTAAGTATAAAATTGGTTAAGCTCTTGTACTACCCGTGCAAAGCTAGGGCTGGTCGTTAGTCCTTACTAATATTATAAATTCGAAAGTAACTCTGTCTGTCTATCTGTTACCTTTTCACGGGTAAACCACTCACAACCGATTTAGATGAAATTTGGTACAGACATAGTTTAAAACCTGGGGAAGGACATAGGCTAGTTTTTATTGATGTAGGTACCACGCGGGCGGAGCCGCGCGCAAAAGCTAGTTCTATATAAATCAGTAATATGCACCATAAAAGTACCTAAGTTAAACATTACTTTGATATACTGTTTTTGGTGGCAGACGAGTATGCGATCTACTTGATGTTAAGCAGTCATTCCCGCTCAATGTTACGTTTTATACAGACAAGCCTTTACATACCTACCGCAAAATATGGTGGAATAGTCGTAAACAGGATAGATTGCATGATCTTTGAAGTTATAGAATAGACAATAAAAAAGGCGGTCGAAGCCAACATTAAAATCCTAATTAATTAAAGATCTTGCTATTACCAGAAGCGGGTGTAAGGTTCTTGGGATTTCTTCACAAGATGTGCTTGGCTATTGTGTATATGACTAAGCCGCAGAACTGATTATCCTAACTAATATTATAAAAGCGAAAATGAGTTTGTTTGTTTGTTACCTTTTCACGCCTAAACTACTGAACCGATCATCCTGAAATTTACATATACGTTGACAGGTGTACAGAAACGGACATAGGCTACCTTTCATCCAAAAAAAATTATGTTCCCGAGGAAAACAATAATAACGTTCTTATGATAATAGATGGTGCCACGTGTCTTTCGAATCATGATTTAATTATATTATTACAAACAGAGTACAACCCGAATTGATTGGCAAATTCTAAATTAACGGGAGCGAAGCCACGGGCATGACAGACAGCTTGAACAATGTCGAATGTAAGCAAATAGTTTTAGTAATTTCAGTTAAACATACATAATCAGATAGAGATAATAATTAATATATAGATATTTAGTTTCTATCATCCCACTCGTGGGTATAATAGTCTTCTATCTTTTTCGTTACTTATCTTAATTTGTATCCCGGTCTTTCCGACAAGCTCCATAATATTATCGACCCATCTTACCCTCAGTCTTCCTACGCAACGCGAAGCCATTCCCAACTATGATTCTACAAGTGATTTATTTATCTGTTGTTGAAATGACATTACACATAAACAACAAAGATAGCAATTAATGTCCTTTATCTACAAATAAATCTGTCGTTATCCTATCAAGTCTGTAGTATTAAGTACAGATTACACTGCTACAAAAAACCGTGATTGTTGGTAGAGAACTCTTTTTGGCGCCTCCCTTTGTACTACTCTCGACGGACTTCAGCGGATTGTAGGCATCTAGAGACCAACTGATCGTTCATATATGTGTAATGAATGCGGCTCAAAAGTCATAACAAGGGCCTGTATTCGCTTGATTTCATCCATAGTTTATCCTTACTAATATTATAAATTCGAAAGTAACTCTGTCTGTCTATCTGTCTGTCTGTCTGTTACCTTTTCACGGCTAAACCACTCAACCAATTTAGGTGAAATTTGGTACAGATATAGTTTAAAACATAGGGAAGGACATAGGCTACTTTTTATTCAAGTAGGTACCACGCGGGTAGAGCCGCGCGCAAAAGCTAGTAATATTATAATTTCGAAAGTAGCTCTGTTTGTCAGTTACCTTTTCACGGCTAGACCACTTAAACGATTTGGACGAAATTTACTACGGACGTAGTTTAAATCCTGGGGAAGGACATAGGCTACTTTTTATTGATGCAGGTACCACGCCTGACTGACTGACTAAGAAAGTTTATAAGGCTAGTGTGAATGGAACAGTCGCAAGAGGAAAACCTGGGCCAACGTTTCTCGATCAGATTGGAGGCGTTCTGGACAAAGGCCAGGTTAAGAGCTCCTTGAACCGACGGGCGTGTATGAGGAATGTGATAAAAGTGAATGAAGCCAGAGAAGTGTGTCAGGATCGTAGCAAATGGAAATCCGTAGTCTCTGCCTATCCCTCTGGGAAACAGGCGTGCAAAAGCTAGTATAATATAAGGTAGCAGAAAAGCAATTCCAGGCATAGCGAAGCATATGCCTACGGCGCGGTCGTTATTTTGTATATCTAATGTACTACAATTGAACCACGCGGGTGGTGTAACAGACGTTTTACTATGATTATTATTAGAGCGAGATTGTCATAAATTTATTGGAGCTTTATTCCGTTCATCGCTTATACATAATATACTGTCTTACATACTACTTTGACACCGTGTGAATTTCGTTCAAGGAGGATACAAAACTGTATTTGCTATTTATTTATTTATTTATTCATATGCAATACAAACTTACAGTCTAAAACCAAATCGCTTGTATATATTGTATTTTCTATTCATAGGTACTACGAAACTACTACATAAGATTACACATACGTTGTGTAAATTTATGCCAGATCATCCAACACCATCTATCTTCTTCGGTTCTATATCCAGCTAAAGCACTACATATTATAGGGCTGTTCGGTTATCAAATTTTCATTAGTAGACCATGCAAATTAGTCCAAAAGACGACAATATCCTTGCACTTCACAACGCGTTACCTAAAATGTAGCCAGCGGAAAGTGACTGCAACATTTTTATTTATTTATTTATATTTTTCTGCTGAAATTTCGTGAAATCATGTTGACAATATTGAAACGAATTCCAATAATTTTCAAAATATATTATTTTGACTACTTAATTTGCTAATGCTCAAATATCATTATAACATTTTATTATTTTATATCTATTTAAATTCTGTGCTATACTATAGTTGTGTGCTTACACACTCAGACAATTTAGCAGAAGTGTCACAACATTTGTATAATTATCTTCAGAAATTACATTTGTACGCCGCCAGCCAAAACATAGTGCTACTAAGAAAGCTGCTGTAACATCTCTCACACTGTAATATACCTAATTATTATAATACTAGCTTTTGTCCACGGCTTCGCTCGCGTTAATTTAGAATTTAACAATCAATTGGGGTTGTACTCTGCTTTTAATAAAAGACACGTGGCGCCATCTATTATCATAAGAAAGTTATTGTTGTTTTCCTCGGAAACAGTATTTTTTTTCGGGATGAAAGGTAGCCTATATCCGTTTCTGCACATCTGACAACGTATATTCAACATTTCAGGATGATCGGTTCAGTGGTTTAGGCGTGAAAAGGTAACAAACAAACAAACTCATTTTCGCTTTTATAATATTAGTTAGGATTAGGATAGTTAGGATATGTGTTTTACTTATGTTTACAAATAAAGTATATTCTATTCTATTCTATTTATGTCATGTCTCTGTTCTACTCATTCATATACAATACATATTACTTTACATACCTACATACATATATTGTAAAGTAATTTATATTGTACAACCTACATATTACGATCCACTTACAAATTAAATTAAACAAAACATTGCAGAATTAACATTTTCTTCAATTCCCACGTTATTACAACAAATGGTAACAAAACACCTAATATGTAAACATACCGAATTCTTCCGCCGTGACTAACTACTGACTGTTACAAAGTGTTACAGTAAAATCAGCGTTATTTGACCATGCCGTAATACTGACGCGTATTATATATTCAATAGACGTAAGACTACTGGAATAATCAATGTACTATCGGAATACTTCTGGACATATTAGCATTTGGGACGAATGCCGCCTTATGACAAAATGAACATAAATTTTATTTCGGAATATATCGCACTCTTAATAATACGGAGACTTATCTGAGAATTTTGGGTTAAACAAATTTGAACTCTATTGCAATTACTTAACACAATTATAATATTAGAATAGAATGGTCACACAATTAGAGTTGAAATTGCCGAACTTGCAAATTTCGTGTTGAGTCGCTGTTATATTAAGAATGCGATATTTATTTTTTGCATTACTAACTTGGCGAGATAGCATACAACCGTTTAAATGGTAAGCGGATACCATAGCCTAATTGTCACTTAAAATATCAGAGGTATTACTCACGCAATGCTGGCCTAAG
The DNA here is from genome assembly GCA_963564715.1 of Catocala sponsa. NCBI lineage: Eukaryota > Metazoa > Arthropoda > Insecta > Lepidoptera > Erebidae > Catocala > Catocala sponsa. The sequence continues at coordinate 9,855,860 of OY751337.1, forward strand.
GAAGAAGAAATTGAATATGGGCTGAAAGGAACAGAATAAGAGAGGTGGCATATATGGACCTCTAGAACAACCGCCAAATAATTGGTAACTGTCACCGCAAGTGAATATTTTAGTTTTCTTAGTCACGCAGTGGGACAAAACATTTGTGTGTACAAAACTTACTTAACTACATGCCGAGCATACTTCTAATCCTAACTAATATTATAAATGCAAATGTGAATTTGTTTGTTTATTATGCTTGCTTGACTACTCGATCAATCATCATGATATTTCGCATAAACTTTGCCAGGGGTACAGAAAAGAGCACAGGGCACCTTTTATCCAGAATAAACTATTGTTCCCTAGCGCGAAAAGCTGCGGGCAAACTCTATCTATGCAAATAAATAAAATTGAAGTGTCTGTTTGTAATGTAAAAATAACAGCTTTTTATCTAATGCATATGAAAGTATATAAGGTACCTATACGAAAACATATATTTTAAATTTTTTGTCTGTCTGTCTGTTTGTTCCGGGTAACCTCCGAAACGGCTGAACCGATTTTGACGGGCTTTTCACTGGCAGATAGCTGATGTTATAAGTAGTAACACATGCTACATTGATTTTTGAAAGAAAAAAACAGGGTTCCGCGGAGACAATCACTTTTTAGTTAAAATCTACGCGGACGAAGTCACAGGTAACAGCTAGTCTTTCTATAAATTGACAATTTACCTTCCGCAACCCATGTTGTAGAACTAACTAACACCCCAGTAATACTAAAATTACTTATTCAGTATACGTAAGGCAACTAGCGTAACCAATTTATACCATACACTTCGTACAAGTTCGAACACGGTGTATTGTTAGCCGGCCGCAGGCAGAATTTGTAACACCTCACACAAAATACGTGCTTCAAAGAAAATACCTCCGAGAACGCCGGTTTAACAAACAAAGGAGTTATGGCAGTAGGTTATATCTGGTTTGGTTAGAGTACTTGATATCCCGATAGGATATAGGTAGGATATAGTTAAACATATAATCACGACAGTGTGCACACAACAAATAAAAGCTTGTATGTCGGGGGTAGGTAAAGTTTATTACATCCACATCTCGCCAGGTATGTTTAAGTCCCACGTATTATGGAAAAGAGATCAATGCCGTCCATCGGGCACATTGCCAGATACGCTGATGGTGAGAATTTCCTTACAGGAACAACGAATACCACTTTATCTGGGCCGTTGATACCATGAATAAGCAGATTCGGCAGAACAAGATCTCAAATTTTTGCGGACTAACGGGAACGTGCCCAAGCTCCAAACGGCTACTTCAAATTTCCTGATAAGATAATAGCACAGCTCCGAAAGTCAACCTCGAAATCGAAATGCATAATCACATGATCTCATGTATGCGTAAGCCAAAGTTAAGCCACAAAACAAACGGGGCAATGATAGGATACATTTATTTTTAAGGCCGACTGCTAGTATATGTGATATACCTTCAATTTGGCGGGCTTTCAAATATCCATGTACCACTTATCTCACATCTGTATTCCCTGAATGGAAAGAATGCTTAAATACATGCAAATTTATATAGGTATATCAAATATGATACGTCTTCTAAATCCATATAAGGTTGGATTCGATTTGAACTCGATTCTAAAGGTCAAGCTGAATTATGAGACCGAATAATTTTACGACATGTAGGTGTACATCTTAACTATCCCTTCGGCATTTGTATGCAAGTAACGGTTCATAATATTTATCTGCGAACGATTGTTATGGAATGGATTTCAATTAATATCACCCCGCAAACTGCACATCGCAAATAGAAGCTCATTATTATAAGGAGACGGACGCCTTGTGTATGCATGTCTCCTGATAAGTACTTTACGTCTATTTCCTAGTCCGTTCTGAAGTTGCTACAGTCTGCGCAATACTAACTCATCTGCTTGCCATATTCACCCCTTAAGTTTTTTATTTATTTTTCATTGCGACGCAACTTAAGAGGGTACTAAAATTTTTGCGCTAGATATACCTTCTGGACAAGCGTGCTTCATTGTTGACCGTATTTATGCATAATATCAAGCGAGATGTTTTTCCTTTATAAGACTATACTAGCTCGTGCCAGCATACAATTCACAAAGTCAAAGTATACTCACACTCCAAACAGTTATTTGTGGATTACAGAAATAATTGTCCTTTGTGGGTTTCGTCGCCGTCCGACTGCTTGCCCGCACCACTATCCTTGCAGCGAACCAAATAAGCATATAAATAAGGTTTACTACCAATAGTATATAGAAGGTCATTGAGGTCCACAACATTTCAACTGCAAATCCTTAAGCCTTAAACTATTGTCACCCTCAGTCTTAATACAATCTGACACAATAAACGAATTCGATATCAGTACACAATTCCAACAATATAAGACAATCAGCCTGGTATATACAGAAGCGAGCAAATCTCGAAGCTCGTTAAGTCCACGCCACGTACGCTTCTCATGTCGCTTGGTTGTAAACCAGGCTTTAGAGGGTAGGGCCGTAAATCACGTGATGTAATTATAGGATTATCTTAAGTACCTACCTTGAAAGAGTGCAACGAGAATGTCTCAAGGCGACACCAACGTGTTATGCAAATACATGTCACGTGAATTATGCATGCTCCTTTAGCAAATATTAACTACCACGAATTGAAATGTTATCAGTTATATATAATATATATATCTCTACAGCATTACCCAGAATAGTTCCGAAGACGGTAGTGAAATGAAATAAGTTGTTATTTGTGTAAAATGCGAGATACTGGTAGTTTAACGATTATGATTCTCGATTATACATAAGCAACCTGTTGTTCACTTAAAACAGTTTATAGGACACAGTTGCTCAATTTAGATAAAGGCTGGAGCTAGATTGCTTTAGCGTATCGGTACGATGAATTTATAGCGAGTTGGACAATTATTCCATCGGCCTGATAAAACATAGTGTTGCCCACCCACTGAACTGGATTATATCATGACTATTATCGATGCACACTGTCTCATAGGTGAGAACAACGAAACAAAAATTATATGGTACATGAATGGACTTGTTCCGAATTTAGATATGTACACCCTGTTTTGTAATTTAAATATTTGTTAAGCCCACGCCTTACAATGGACTCTTCTTCTAAACGAATCTTAATATTCTATTTCATTTAAGAAGTATTATTTTGCGTTTGTAGATAACAAGCTTCAACCTGCTATACATTCGCGTGGTGTGCCTTTAAAACATAAAATAAATTACCTAAAGTACTATACTTCCTTTTAGTAAAATTAATTATAATATTTTAATTATAAATTAATTATAGGTCACTCGCCTCGAGGTAGGCCAGTTTCGTTGAGCTGGTTTAACTTGACGATCGATCAGATGTACTTGTACTCGAAAGAGTAATAGGTAATATGAACGTTGACACACTAATAATCATATTCGGTTCAGTACTTCTATAGGTTACCCCTCAGAAACTTATACCTCTCTGTTACTAGGAAATTATACCTCTCTATGATGTTGCTAAATTTAAATTGACTCACCAAAGGATTTGCAAACATTCACGCACACGAAGACCACTCAAATTCGACAGCAATATGCGTGCAACACAAATTTTAGAACCATAGTCACTCGAACCACTACGCCATCAATTTGCTTAATAATAATTGCAATTATTGTCAAATAGTTTCTAGTTTACATACAATAATGTTCAACTAACTAAACTGGGCTGTATTGGAATATGAAGTAATCTTTGGCTTTACTAGGAATGTGGCCCACTCCTAAATCATCGCCGTTGCACTGTCATGTCAAAATATATTTAATGACTTTATTTTGTCACCCAAAGAAGCGTGGGTAGCAGACTAATTCCTCTGTGGCCACACCCTTCACTTTGCCGAGAGGGCATTTATCCATATAGATAGTCGATTAACCACCAGAATAGGCCCATTATGTGCTTATGCCATAAACATGTTTGTTTGCATAATACTGTAATACATTTACATTCTGGACTCACCTAAAAGTCGTTCGCTGTTCGACCTCATAATCGCTCCGCCATCTTTGAATCTGAGAACAATAAATATATATACGATAAGAATATGCGTTAGTCTTAAACATTCAGTACTAGATTTTACCCGCGGCTTCGCTCGCGTAAATGTAGGTTAGGTTAAATTAGTGACAGTAATTTTTTCTGGATAAAATATACCCTATGTTCTTTTCTGTTGCCCTGACATTGTGTATGCGAAATCTCATGATGATAGATTGAGTAGTTAAAGCGTAAAAGGGTAACAAATAAACTCACATTCCCATTTGTATTATTACAGTTAGGATTAAAACATTGCACATAGCCATACACTTGACATAATTTTGCTGTCTCAACTATGAATGCTGTTAGTTTGTAAGTGGCATGCATATTAGAACCCTATCATCCAAATTTTTCACTACAATGTTACATAATATGTATCTGTATGTACCCAAATGCTGTGAGTTAAACATAATATAATATGTCTGTCAAAAGTTTGAGAGCGATGGGAGCATAAGAAGTGAGTGCACAATGAATCGCGACATATTATGTAAATCTTAATTTTCTTTTTTGCACATATGTAATATGTTCGTATCTAAATATTATTTTTAAAATAGTCTATGTTATTATTTGAATAAAACGTGAAAAGACAGTAACTTAATAATTAAAGGAAAGTCTAAATTAAAGCATTATAGATCCTGATTAAATATCGATCATGCTTAAAATGTACGTCGCTGTAATAAGTCATGTCTATTTAATATTTGTATGTGACGTAATATAGAAGTTCCTACATGTAATGAAACATTTTAAAATTGGTATGTTAGTGTTATGAATTTATGATGCTTGCAATTTCGGACTAGACTTTAACTAACACGTTTCATCTATGCATAAGAATACCAAAACTTATTCAGCAACATTTTTTTAGCGCATTCCTTTTCAATGTTTTACATGTGACCGTGGTGTGAATATTCTCACAAAGTCTTAAGAGATATAGTCTATTTAAGATGTTGATTATTTGATTCCCACATGTAATAAACATTTCTAAAGCTAGATATCGTTTACACTTTATAATTATTTCTATAAATATAGCATCGATCTACAGCATACGTGTAAAAAAACATCGACGTAAAATACACAGTGTGTTTTATTAGTGCAATTTCAAAGGGTTAGCCATAAAGTACTAGTAACGCCATAAATGAAGCTAAAATTAGTGAGAATAAACGTCTAGCTATTAGACCCACAGATCTTAAATAAATCAATCCCTTTACCCATCCATATTTGAACGTTTTTTGCTATACTGTCATAACCCATCTTGGGAATATAATAATTCTATTTATCTGTGAGTAATGGCAGCAATAGATTTTACGTAATCACCGGCATCGAGAAACACTTTTACTGCTTTTTCTTTCCAATTGAGAAACGACAGACTATTTCCAAGAAATACACTCTGAGTGTAAGGATGTCTCTTTCATTTGCCGATCACGTCTTCGACGCCGACACGTGAGTTCGTTTTTACATTTCCAAAGGGCAGTTGCAAAGTTTCAAGCTATTTTACTTCTTAAATAATTGCAATAGAGGTTAATTTTGAATCTAATGCCTTAAAACACAGAGTACAGACATTGTTGCTTATATCAGTTGCAATATATCTGCCGGTTGATATAAGGACCTTACTCTCTTTGAATAAAGAATTACTTGACAAAAGCAGTGCAAACATTTTAGATAATAATATTAAGTGTCTAGACTCTCACGCAGAACGGTGCGAAATAAGTTAATTTAGTAAATGGACTATTGAGGTTCGAAAAATCTAAACTACAGATATGAAGATTAATAACCGTAGGACATACTTTATTGCTCACTTTATATATGAACACACGTCGGTTAACCACATAAAACGTTAATATAATGATTCTAAATTTAATATTTGATGGCTGTTGCAGTTAGACCTAGATTTAACTACTTAGTGTTATAAGTGGATTTATGTATTGCTTGATTTGATTCTAGTCAATAAAGATAAAGATACTTATATTTACTTTCACAAACGAAATAGATAAGTATTTTTATTTAGTACGCATAATTTACTACAATTTCTAAGTTTAGCAGTTCTATTTCACATCATAACAACAAACTTTCAAGGAATCAAATACAATTGAGACTTTGGTTAAATTAAAATAATCAAATTCTTGCTGTTAACATATCGCTATACATTTTTTGAAACAGAGGTAACATAATTGTCATTTAAATTGCAGTTATAATATCCCAAATACGACGACTCGTGCAGAAGGGTATTTATGAGGGATATTAAATTATATCCTTATACGAGATATTCTGGCAAATTAGAGACAAATGACTGACTAAATTACAACAAAATTATTACATATTAGCTGTCCTCCTCCGTTTCACCTACGTTTATGATTACTGCTCCGTGGCTCGTGCCACGGCTCGTAGCGTAACGTTATAAAGCAAGTTACTCCTGGATAAAGAAACTTTTTATGGGTAAACGAATTTTAAATCAATCCAATAGTTTTCTAAATCATTCATAACAAATAAATATAAATATAATATATTTAATAATATTCTATCACATACACACAACACCATCTAGTCCGAACTAAGCAGAGCTTGTACTATGGGTACTAGACAATGGATAAACATACATATATACTCTTTTTTGTAAACACATTATACATAGAAACGCCCAGACCAACACAAATATCCATGTTTATGAACACAAATGTTTGACTTGTGCGGGAATAGAACCCGCGACCTCAGGCGTGGCAGTCGGTTACCGTAACCACTACGCCATCGAGACCGACAAATCAATCGATATATACAAACCCTTCGTCTTTATAATATTAGTTTCGTATATATTTAGACAAAATGTTATTATATCGTGTATCCTTAGTCATGGCTTCACCGTTCTGTTTCGTACTCTGTACAATTTTAATCTAGAGTAGTTCGTTATAGTTCTGCTGAACAGATAATAACGTAATTTATATTCATACAATATGGGGATTGCAGAACACAAGTTCTTTGTGACTCATTCTGACCTAACGCTACAGCTCGCCTATCTAAAAATAACAAGTGAGCTTAGAAGGAAGCTGTTATAACTGTCTTCATTCCCTAGCCTTAGTATTTTAGTTGTGAGGGTGATTACCCTCTAGCAGAACCTTTAGTCAGCGTTAGCCTCGTAGGAGACCATTGGACTGCAACGCAGAGGGCTGGAGTACAATCCCAAGGTGCGTATATTTGAGTTTTCTAAGTTATGTGCGTATTATATAGTTAATTTTCGCTCGATCGCTTTAACGCTGAAGGAAAACATCGAGAGGAAACCTGCATGTCTAAGAGTTTTCTATATAAATCTTTGGGATAAGCCGTACGCGGTATGTTATTTTTATATTGATATGTATCCGAGCTTATCATGAGCTGTACGCTAATTAGCCGATCTTATTTTCTTTTAGTAAAATGTAGTCCTTTTTCTAATACTATATGTATATCAAACCAAAATAGACATTTTTAACGTGCAAAACGAATCCAACTAAATTTGTGACGTAAACATGTTTAGGTAGAGATATCTTTTTTATTTGAACGTTAACAGCATCGGAATTCTGGCTTATGCTATTCAGAGGCGTTACTTTTATACGTATCAATCGACAAGTCAGGATTAACTAATGTCAGGTATTACTAGAAAAGGCAAACATTCAACATAATATTGTATAACAAACACTTACATAATAACTACAGTGTGTGTGTGGGCTGTAATTACATAAATTGTACCCTCGACTATAAGGATAAAGAAGCAAAACTACATATGTTAAACGGAAACACAGTTTTATATTCACATTAAGCTTGTCTCTTTGTCGAAGGAAAGACATTAGTCATTCGGTTCTCCCTGGACAAAATAGGTTGTTTCATCCACGCCTTAAATACGTTCAAATCGCATATTGCAACGTTACCGCAAAATGAGCGTCTCGTTTGTCAGTAATCGCAATTACGTGACTAACAAACCATAGTCAACAATTATAAGTAACAATAGAAACATGGTTTTAGGGAATTATTTCGCAATTTAATGGTGTTTGAGGTAAAGTGCACACTGTATATAGGTAGTTCCTTGAGGTTAATCTTTGCACTCAGTTGTTCAGAGAAGAATAAACTTATTTCTGCATGATTGCACAGGTGGTTCAATATCGGTAATACATATTCGGTTTCTTTGCCAAGAAATACTTTTGTTACATAAAATATGTTATTTGTATTATATCATGTATGTATTGTTATATAGATAGTTTTAGGTATCATACGGATTCTGTACTAAAAACTGCTTTTGTGACATTCAGATTATTATACCGATCTGGTCGAGATTATATTATATAAATGCATTATTACGTGAAGCAAAGACTTTGCACCTCTTTTTACGAATCGTTATCGTTTATATCGTCGTTAATGTTTATATGGAGAAGGAGTGGCGAATCCTAATATTTATATAAAATTTGCATTAGAAATACATAAAATTAATGAAAAAACACTACACGCACAAAACCATGCATATCACACAACCAGTCGAATCGCGTTCGTAGTTTTTCGGCATTGTTCGCTTGATGTCGTAGAAATCTTCGTAACTATGGTTACATATGTATGTGGAGTAAGTGACTAAATGAAATGTGATTATCATGGTATAGTTATAAACAAATAAAACCTTAAAATTTAAATCAATTATGGACGTATTTCGACCACTTGGCGACCGCTAGTCCTAATCCTAACTAATATTATAAAAGCGAAAATGAGTTTGTTTGTTTGTTACCTTTTCACGCCTAAACCACTAAACCGATCGTTCTGAAATTTTGCATATACGTCATCAAGTGTACAGAAACGGACATAGGCTACCTTTCATCACGAAAAAAATATTGTTCTCGAGGAAAACAACAATAACGTCCTTATGATAATAGATGGCGCCACGTGTCTTTCGAATCATGATTGAATTATATTATTACAAGCAGAGTACAACCCGAATTCATTGTCAAATTCTAAATTAACGCGAGCGAAACCGCAGGCCTCAGCTAGTTAGATATAAATGCAGCATAGAAATATTATATAACACGACAGCTGATTGATTCAGTAACAATTGAGCACCAATTTCATTTTTTGTGACGAATGACTAAAGACTAAAGAAAAATCTCTAAATTACTGTCTACATATTCCAAAAACTAACCCTACTCTATCCAAAAGCCCATATAAGCATATGTAATACCTACATTGCTAGAGTAGGAACTAATGCTACATTACTCAAGTTTACATCTTATACTGCATCAGTAACAGATTCTTCATCGTCCTGATCATTAGATCGTGCAGACGGCCGCTACAGAGCAAGCATAATAAAGTATCCACGATTATTTCCAGTCAAATGATCAATGACGCATTCTGTCGTGGTGATCAACGTTGCCAATTGCTTTAGTATGAGCGTGACTGGTACTATCAACTACACGACAATTCATTCATCGCGAAGCTTTTTCCTAACATTAAGCTGTGTCTATCCTTATAAATGAAGTCTAGTCACTGTTTTTGTTTGGCAAGCCATTATTATTTTCCGCTTTTAACTTGACTCCTGGGCAAGATACATAAAATTTTAAGGGTTTACCTTCCTTTCTAGCCTTTCCTTGCTTATAGGATGGTCCTTTAATAGGTTTAATTAAGGTGCTGTACCTTACGGTTACTGCATTGACAGCCCCATAAACAAAACAGCTTTAGTTTTCATAAAACTAGTAACTAGTATTCATAATAAGAATGAGATGACGATTTAACATTTTTCTTTGTATGTAGCAGTATAGGTTTTATAGTTCTCGTCAGTGAATGATATTTGAGAGTTCAGTCCAGTAGGAGTTCTAATAACGTCACTTTAAGAAGCTGTGCGTGGTAGTTGGGTTCGAAACGAATAGAGAAAACTGAATAACATAACTGCATAAGTTTAACCACTTCCAAGGTTATATGATATTATTATCCCTCATCATTATATGAAGGTAAAAATCTATTGTGATATCCACAGTGTAATAAAAAAACTAGGCGCCATGAAATCTCGCTTAATAGTACTGACGAACCACGATAACTTACTAGGCCCATTATATTATTGTGGGAGACCATTGAAGTACCAAGTCAGAACATGCCTTTAGCACGTACTTGTAACATTTCGTAATGACAAACCAATACCATATCTATCTATACTAATATTATAAAGCTGAAGAGTTTGTTTGTTTGTTTACTTGAACGCGCTAATCTCAGGAACTACTGGCCCGATTTGAAAAATTCTTTCAGTGTTAGATAGCCCATTTATCGAGGAAGGCTATAGGCTATATATCATCACGCTAAGATCAATAGGAGCGGAGCACCAATTAAGAATGTTTCAAAATTGGAGAGTATTTTTCCTTTTGAGAGCTTCCGCTGGGTGCGCTGCGTAAACAGTTAAAGTTTCGCAAAAATCATGTATGACAGAATTGTTCCCCTTTTAAAAGTTCTAAAAAAAGTCCGCGACAGCATATGTCTATCTTTTAAGGTTGGCTCACTATAACCATTTTTATGCTAACGAAATTTGTTCTAAAATAATGCATTATTTGCGAAGGTATTTTTATAAACATGATATTAATCCTTATCCAAATAAATACATTATTCATCACGAGTATTTAATTTAAAACAAAATTGCCGTTTACATCATTCGATTTCAATGAATATCTTAGGAGATATAGCAGTTTTAAAATAACATCGCAGCAAAATAATTACCCATTACAGACATAGTACAAACGATGTTTCTCCTGGTTTATTCTGCGTGATTACTACTGGTTCGATTTGAAAAATTCTTTTTGTGTTAGATAGCCTATTTATCGAGGAAGGCTATAGCCTATATAACATCACGCTACGACCCACGGGGGCGGCACAGTAACGATAAACGCGGGTGAAACCGCGGGAACATCTAGTATATTATAAAGCTGAAGAGTTTGTTTGTTTGTTTGTTTGCTTGAACGCGCTAATCTCAGGAACTACTGGTCCGATTTGAATAATTCTTTCAGTGTTAGATAGCCTATTTATCGAGGAAGGCTATAGGTTATATATCATCACGCTAAGATCAATAGGAGCGGAGCACCAATGAAGAATGTTTCAAAATCGGAGAGTATTTTTCCCTTTTGAGAGCTTCCGCTGCGTGCGCTGCGTAAACAGTTAAAGTTTTGCAAAAATCATGTATGACAGAATTGGTCCAATTTAAAAGTTCTAAAAAATAGTCCGGGACAGCATATGTCTATCTTTTAAGGTCTATAGGTATTTTAGAACAAATTTGGTTAGCATAAAAAAGGTTATAGTGAGCCTATAACCTTTTTTATGCTAACCAAATTTGTTCTGAAATAATGCATTATTTGCGAAGGTGTTTTTATAAACATGATATTAATCCTTATCCAAATAAATACGTTATTCATCACAAGTATTTAATTTAAAACAAAATTGCCCTTTACAGCATCATTCGATTTCAATGAATATCTTAGGAGATATCGCAGTTTTAAAATAACATCGCAGCAAAATAATTACCCATTACAGACATAGTGCAAACGATGTTTCTCCTAGTTTATTCTGCGTGATTACTACTGGTTCGATTTGAAAAATTCTTTTAGTGTTGGATAGCCTATTTATCACGGAAGGCTATAGGCTATATAACATCACGCTACGACCCACGGGGGCGGCGCAGTAACCGCGGGAACATCTAGTTTTATTATAAAATGCTACAGTGATGCAAACAACACACTACCAGAGAGGAAAAACTATCTGTAATTTAGTTTTAATCTTCTGGTGAGCGATAATTCTGGATGTTCCGTACTTCGAACAATGGTAGTGCAAGATAAATACTTAAATCAAATATTTTAAAAATGACATTATCACGTCCAATTACATCAAAGACAAATGAAGGCCGGCCCCACTATAGAGCACTTAATGGCTTGCCATTGGACTTGATTAACCAGTTTCATTCTGTCAACGTCTATAATTGCGGAAATAATAGCAGCATAACTATGCCAGAAGAAAGACGTTAATTTCACAAGTATCAGAACAAATTCCCTTAATTCCACACCGTTAATAAAACTAGTAAAGCAGGAAGAAATTAAGATGGCGTTGATGAATGTTTGACGTGACGGTGGTTCGTGCCTTCGTTGTTTCCATAACTGCGAACTACTGAATTAAGAGCAAGTCCTGTTGAGGTTTAGCATTAAGAAAACGTGCGGTTAATTTAGGGCTGCATTATTTTTTGATGATGTTTGTTTTGATTATATGTTGTCCTAGCTTTTGTTCGTGGCTTCGCCGTTTGGGAACACTCCTGTTTTTGTGGATTAACGGAACCCTGTGTTCTTTTGTGTACGCCTGACAACTTGTATGCGAAATTTCATGATGATCGGTCGAGTAATTAAGGCGTAAAAGCATAACATACAAACACGTAATTGTATTAATAAGTTAGGATTAATTTAAGTTATTAAAGTTACTTTTAAGACAATTTAGCCATAATGCTTTATAGAAAAGAGAAGACCCAAAGAACACAAAAAATCGAATGTAACTAAATCGGCTTAATATTAATGTACTAGAACGTCTTCTTCTTAACGTAATTAATTAACTTTATGATAAATATTAATGACGTCATAAATTGAACGCACGTAACGATGCACACGAAACATGTTAAAGAAGAGAATATAGCAGAGGACCTACGGAAATTAGTTTTCTATTTTTGACTTATCTACGTTCCTCTGGGAAACCCACACGTTTCGAATACAGGCATCAGTCTTTATATAGAGACTACATATAAATTTGCACGTATATAGTAGTCATTAATTTTGGTAAAATGCCTGCCGTCAAAAAAAAGGCAGGAAAAGCTTAAAACACATTACAACAATATACGAATAGCCTCCTCACTCAAGACTTGACGGAATAACAAATTACAGTTTCTTCATGCATCATTGGAGTCACGCAGTACATTAAACCTACTTGGCCGTATTAAGAGGATCTGTACCAAAAGGTTACTCAAAGCTTACAAATTAATTAGAGATGGTACACTAGATAAAACTTGAATCGGTGAACTAAAATTTCAAACAACTTGTAATTATGTATTGCGTATGCGCATCTGATATTCTAGACTTGCTAAATGTCATGTTTAGACATCGTTTTATTGGTCTTCACGTTAAGATTATATCTGACAGTTTAACGTTTACTTAGTAACGGTAACTGTAGGTATTTTAGTTGCAGCGTTATGTTTTCTACATTTAAATTTTAACCTTTGGCTGCTAATAAACTTTTGTGTGTTTCTATTATACCGATTGAAGATATGTTTGAAATCGTCTTATCTGTTGGTGTGGTTAAACATCCGAATGTAAAAATAGTTTTACATACTCACGTCTGTATTCCGGCGGGTAGGTAGATACTACAGACTTTAAAATAGCGTTATAATAGTAGTAGTAATGTACACGCAGAAGTTATAATTATTAAGTTCACAGTTCATGTATGCTTTCTTATTTTATTTATATATTTTTCTCTCTCCTGTTTTTATATGATTACTGAAAGAGAACTCCGTATTCAATTAAACTCGTGGTTGCTGTTTTATATTTTAATTCTATGTTTTCAATAAACATGTTGTCCGTGTACACTTGAGAAGAAAAACATATTTTAATAACATAAATAAAAAAGAATCATCACAATCATTATTATTGACATGAATCTGTCTTATTATCAACATCTTAGCTGAGATCAGCATCGAGTGTGAATCACAAAATAGAATTTAAACATTGACTGTCAGTGTTTTAATAATATATGATTACAATACGATGATGACACTCTAATGACTGCGACTGATGCAAGCAAAAAAATAAATATTGAGGTGCCTTTCCTCGATATAGTTTTAAAAACGCTACTATTCAAATGATATTTGATTGCGAAACTTGCTTTTCAATTGTTTTATCGAGGAATTATCAAAAAAATGGTTGTCTCTATTTCACTTGGTCTTTTTGTTTTTTATCTCCTTTATGCAAAATAAAAGTGTCCGTGTCATATCGTTTGAAGCCACATCTTTGTGGTTTTACTTGTTTAAGATTTTGAGTTAGTATTGTAAAGGAATCCATCAAGATACCTACTTAAAAATTGGTTGAAGGTTTTAGACAATTAATTTACAAGTTAGCAATGTACACATTTGGAAACAAATTATATTAAAGCTCCGCTCTGGCTTCGCATGGGTAGTACAAAATATTAAGAAATTGTATCTACACCTAAGTCTTCCTCATGAATCACTCTGTCTATTAATGAAAACCGCATTAAAATCCGTTCAGTAGTTTTTGAAGTTATCGCGAACAGACAGACAGACGAGGCGGGGAACTTTGTTTTATAATATGTAACAATATTGTATAAAACTATTCCTACATCTCTCTTCTACTTTGACCTTATTCAATCCTTTGTTCTTAGAGTACGTCTTTAATTAAAAATAGTGTACTATAAATCAATTTCTTATACTGTGCGATTATGATTCTAAGGAGGCTGTTCCGTTGTTACGTAAAAGTGGACTAACGATGTGCTATATTACTTGCAGATATTTATCAACAAGACGGACGTGTTAATGGTTTCTAAAGATGGCGGCTCGTTACATTTAAATAATACTTTTGCAATGCAGCATACATCATATAAATGTCTGCTTTAATTATACGTGAATTGAAAAATATAATGCAATATTTTATAATAGCCCGATGGCAAAGTTCTTGAGTAAATGGAATAAGCAATCAGATGTAATAAACTTAGTAAGATAAGACAAATATTCTTGTCGCGTACTTCTTCAGGCTGTGCTTGACCTCGTAGCATAAGTTTGCGGTTGTCATGAGTTCACGTATTCGATTCTTGGGTTGAGCGAATTGTGGTTTTAATCTATACAAATAAATAAAATTGAAGTATGTGTTTGTTTGTCAAAATAACAGCTTTTTACTAAATTTGTATGAAAGTATTATACGGTACCTACATTTAAAAAAAAACATATTTTCTTTTTCGATTTCTGTCTGTTTGTTCCAGCTAGTCTCAGAAATGATTGGACTGATTTTGACTGGACATTTACTCGCAGATAGTTGATGTTATAAGTTATAAAGCAAATTTTATTTCCGATTTTTTTGTTATATTCTCGCAGGGGAAATCGCGGATATCAGGTGGCTTTTGATAAGAATTACTTCAGTAGCAGAATAAAGTTTATAGGCAATAGGTTCAACCCCTATTAAAGTGGAACAAAAAACGTACCTAGCTAAAAGTTAGTTTACACCTTAGCTTATCCGTTGCAGGTTATATTATCAGGCATGAGTGGATGTATACATGTATCAATGTTTTTAAAGGTTTTCCAGATACACTGTTGGCATCCGAATTGCCTTCTCACAAGAACAAACAACTCCGCTTCAATAATTTGTATTCTATGAAAACCGACAGCGTTCGTTTTTATGCCTCCCAATGCCAATATAATCCCTATCGATAAACAATAAACTCAGCAAAAACACGATTCACAAGAGAAAAATTCTTATCCCGTATTACGTTTCCTGATAATCGATAACAATGGACATACCCGCAGGTTTTAATTTTCATACAGCGACCTTACTAAGTGGACTGTTATTACATACCGAGATTTTTCTCTACAATTGTGCAGTGTAAGTAAATCCGCAGTTTTTAGAGCGTCTCTTTCTCACAGTTCTATTTATCAACGGTAATCATCTACGACACAAAGTAGTCTTTACTGCATTGTAATAACATACAATTTTGCTTATACGGTATCAAGATATGGAAGGTTACTGTGTCATTGAAAAATGAACGTTATTAATGGGATATAAAGTGGGAATTTAAAAGTTATTGGGTGGTTGTAAAGTCATTTTAGCTAGATATTAACGCGATTGTCGTGGTCAGGTTTCCCGACTACGCAACTGGCTCGCCGGGGTACACTTTGTGTACAGATTGCGACAAAAGTGAGAATTACTTAGGAAACAAAGACTCGTGAAGAAGCGTGTTCGGCTAATGTTTGATTTAACATTTAGTGGTTATAAATAGAATAACTGTATTTCTTTGAAGAGGTAATAAATATTTTCTAAATTCCACTCGTAAGTTTTATACTTACTGGTACTACAGGAAGTGACCTTATTTTGTCTCTATAGAAAATGTTTAAGGAAATATCAAGAAACGATTAATAAAGCTTGTCACTTGCATTATATAGCTCAGCTTGGATAATACGGGCTTTGTTCATTATTTGATTAATAATACATTGGCGTTTTTATCCAATCACGGTCGAAAGGAAAATTAACAACGGTATTCTTTTAATACAGTACTTGAATTTAGAGTACTAAAAATATTTTGCAGAACACATTTATGCAAAATCTTTTATTTCTTAGGAATAAAGATGGACGCAACCGTGTTATTTTTATTCTGAATTCTGTTTTAATTATTTACATAATTTTGAATACTCAAGATATGGCAGTAGGTAACGTCATTACGTTACCTACTGCATATGTATAACATAAATGAACAACTTAATACATGTCTACCATTAGTCTGAAGACTCTTTTCCGGGATGAAAAGTTAAAAAAAGTTTTGCAAGGGTAACGTTTCAAACATTACTGCAGCAAAATCTGTTTTTCTCGAATAACTTTATAACTACAACTTGAACAAATTTTGCTAACAACCATAGACAATCTACTCACTTTCTTGGCATATCGTTCTTATTTTTTTTATGTTTTCACAGATACTGACCATATCATACACTGGTCGACAAATAGTCTCTAGGAATTTAAGAACCATAGCGTAAATATTAAACGCACACACTACATATGAACACCACGTACATCTCGAAGGCGTATCTATACATATAATATATACGCTTTCGACAAAATAATACAGAACATTCAAAGCAGATAAAATATAATGAAAAGTACTTTGATTTATTTTATTAGAGCCATATTATATCACATGTTCATGAAAATTCAGAACGCGCTGTGGGTTTCTTAAGCCTCGGCATTCTAACAATTCAAATTCCATACAACTACAAGATGGCAGTGAAAGAATAAATAGTAATTAAATACACGCCATTAACATAAACTAGGCAGCTAACATATCTCGAATACGGGGCGAAGCGCTTCATTTGAATAAGCAACATGATACATTATGGAATATTAATAGTAACTGTTAACAAACGAAACATGAGACCCACGTGTATTAAAATCGAAGAGCGCGTTCAGTAATATTGTATCTAATACCACACATAGCGATATTGTAAAATATTGTTTCGAATGTGGAAACAGCTACAAAATAAAAGAAAACATTCTTTGTTGAAATTAAACTAAGGTAGTAGATCCTCGCTGGTTTCAGCATGAATGGGCCGGATCGACCGGGGTAGTACTACCCTCTCACAGAATACCGGCGTGAAGTAACGGTACCCGTACTGTTGCGTTTCGTATCGGTGAGTGAGAGAGCCGGAGGCCTAGTTACCCCGATGTTTTTCCTATCCTTTCCTTTGTCCTTTCCCTCCTGCATTTCTCTTTTAAAGGGCTGGCAACGCACTTGTAACTCCTTTGGGGTTGCGGGTGTCCATGGGCGGCGGTCATCGCTTACCATCAGGCGATCCGTCTGCTCGTTTGCCCAACTATGCCATAAAAAAAAAACTATATACGGATTTTATCGCGTTGTTTATTTGACACTTTATTAAAAAATTTAGAAACTGTTACATTACCATTACTATTAAACTTTACAAATGTTTAAGCCAATTACATTATTGAAACTATTAAAGCTATTTATACTATTACTATACTATTATACTATTTATATTTATGTTTACAATTTCCCCGAAATTTCGGTTGCTTTTCAGCAGCCATGGTCACGGGGAGATTAAGATGATGGTTGTCTCAATGTTCCAGCGTAGTTATTTCAAAGTACCCGGACATAAGTACCTGAACATAAAATTCTTTGAAATATAAATCACAGAACTGCAATTGAATAGCTTGCAGGAACTTTACCACTATCTACTAAAGCATTATTATAGCATGTGCGAGAAAAAGATAAATCGTATAACTTTGTTTCGTTCTCGCCAATGCAACAACAATGCTAATGGTGGTACAGCCACTGAGAACGACATGTATTGGGCACGTCGACTTGGTCTTTATGTAGCCCGACTGATGTATATAGAAAATCTCAAATATATTATGAAATTGTGGTCAGCATTTCAAGGGCTTCTTATAGTCTTTCTTCTTGCAGTATACCTATTCTAAAATATATTATAGAATAGATAGAGCACAAAATATATTTTAGAATAGTCTTATATTTTGCTTATATGCTGCGGCAGCAGAAGGTTTTTTTTATACAGGTAAAGTGACAAACAAGCATACGACTGACCTAATGGTAAGTGGTCACCGTAGTCTATGGACGCCTGCAACACCAGAAGCATTACTTGCGCGGTGCCGACTCTTTAGGAAAGGAAGAAGAGAAAAAGGAAGTGGTGAGAAGGAGCGGGAATAGAGGGTGATTGGGCCGTCAGCACTCTCACTCACCGAACGAAACACAACGATAGGAATAATACTATTTCACGTCGATATTCTGTGAGGGCAGTTCTTCCGCGGTCGAGCCTGCATATTTATGATGAAATACTACTATTCAATGAAAACAGGAAGTCTTGCATACATTTTGATCAGATACAGACTTTGATGATAAACCGTATTAAAAAATATTTTCAGTAGCTACTTCGATATGTTGCCATAACTTGGATGGAGCGCGTTTAACTCTTTACTACTAAATCTAATTCTTACGTATAGCGTTCAATGGCAAATTGTCAAACACAAGTTGAAATGAAGATTTTAACTTGTGTCAAATTGTTTAAACTTCGCCTTTTCAGTTCCTGTATTGCTTTGAAGTTGGTTATTGCTAAGAAGGCAAATTATAGACAAGAGGTTAAATTAATGTTGGCATTACTTTCATATCCTAACTTATAAAGGATCGACAGTCAATAATATTTAATTGCTTGTTTTTTTTTTTTTGTATTATAATGTATACTTGAGTATTTGCCAAGGTCCTAAGTAATATTATAAATGAGTTTGTTTACTTGCTATGCTTTCACGCCTTAACTACGCCGACCGATCATCATGAAATTTCAAGGAACAAAATAAGATATAGGTTACCTTTAACCTATAATAAAAGCACTGTTCGCTAGCGATCGAAGCCAGGGGCAAAAGAATCATGATATAAATTAAACACATTTTAAGCTTATATCAATTATGCAGCGTTCGGCATGGCAGCCTATTTGACTCAAATGTGCATAGGCTGTTGTATTATAGTCAAACATTATCATCATCATCATCATTTCAGCCTATTGCAGTCCACTGCTGGACATAAGCCTCCCCCAGGGTGCGCCACAAGGCTCGATCTCCCGTTTTCGCCATCCAGTCACCTCCAGCCACCTTTTTCAGGTCATCGGTCCATCTGGCCGGAAACATTATATTTAATGATTTCAACTATGGTGTCAAAGAAGATTCCTCGCAACATGTTACCAAATCCAGAGCAATAGCAAAAACGACATTAATATCACTCTAGCATTAATGTAAGTAGGCAATAACAACTTGCATTAGCCAAGATTTCGATCATTACAGCGACCCAATAGATTACAAGAATATCAACCATGTGTTGAAAATTTTATTCATTGATTTATTTGGAAGTCAGTCACACCAACGCGCAATAAAGACTGATATGGTGTTCATTACTGTAATAATACATTTTATATGGTGTTCTCGTCAGAATAAAAAAAATATCGAATGCCTTATTAGGGTTTATAACGAGACGGTAATATAACTACCGTGTTCTAAACGAAGGAAATCGCGTAAAAGAGGGATATAATATGGGATTAATAAATAATAATTAATTGGTAGTAAAAATACGCATGAGTTTCACTTTTAGATGTGCTTTTTAATGGATATTTATAATGCAGGTTGAAGGTTATATTGGTGTTATAAATCGTAGCGGTAAACTCTTCATCGGTACTAGCTAGGTTTTCCTTGTAAATACGTCTGTAAATACAGCTGAACAGGCAATCAATTCGAAACTGTGATCTAAGTATGTTTAAAACGTAAGCTAATTTCAATAAGCTCTAGAACTGCACTGCAATTTTTTTGTTCGTAGTCGGATGGTTAACGATTTTATAGTAATACTAGATTTTACCCGCGGCTTCGCTCGAGTTAATGTCGATTATATTAATAAATTTCTATCCCTCGGGAGCAGTACCTTTTTTTTAGGAAGAAAGTGGAACCCTTGACAACGTGTATGCGTAATTTCATGATGATCGGTCGAGTAGTTATGGTGTGAAAGCGTAACGAACAAACAAACTCACATTCGCATTTATAATATTAGTTAGGATTTGGAGCATTATGTCAAAGAAAAATGAATGGAGTTACTACTTTAGCCAGACTCTTGCAAACTACGAGAGCGCCTCTTGCACAGTATTTAGTTTACTGTGCCTCTTGATTGTAACGGTATCTTTACACGTGTTTTATAAGTGTGTGTGCAGGCCAGAAAAATAAAAGCTCTTATCTCTTAAGGGCCGTCAAAATGAGGCATGCTATGCCACTTTCGTAATATCAACAATTGATATGGTGGCTTTTGAAAGTAGCTGCTTACCATTACGTGGCAAGGTGTCAATTCGACAGACAAGAATAAAAATTACAACAGAATATTTTTGTTCAAAATTCTCATGTAAAGTAACCGCGAGCTCTTGAATTCTAAGAAGTTTAAGTTTTACTACACAGTTTTAAGTCTGTTACTATATAACTGGTACTATACCGTTATAATAGTAACAGTCAAAATGTCTACTTATATGTATCATTATTTATATTTGTCTCTGTTATCTGTGAAAACTTTTAATTGGCCTTCATTTTTCGTGCTCAATTCTGTTTATTATATATACTAGCTGTAAGTTTTCCTAAAATTGTAAAATAAAATAAAATAAATAAAATAAAATAAAATAATTAAATTAAAGTAGGTAGCTAGACAGCATTAGCGGCATTACAAAAGTGTACAAGGAACAACTACAAATCTGTAATTAGTGCTATGTGTGCTTTTTGTCTCATAATTGCCAAACAAATTTGTAGACATACTAATCATTGTGTAGAAGTGAGTACATGTCGATCTTTTCTTCTCAAAATATATTTTGTATGAATCTAGCAAGGTTTTATATCTTATCTTGTGTGTCGGGCCAGTCAGTACAGACCGGCGACACTTCGACCCAGTGGGATCTTTTGTGTCAAAGGTTTTATATATAAAAACTTTTCTCCAACATCCATTTTTTATTCAGCTCTTGTAATCGTTACAATATGAGCTTTACAAATATCGAAACAACAGACACAAGGAACATTACTACATAATGCATAGGTACAACACGTTCTTTATTCTGTTAATATGTATATGTTTTACATGATGAATATATCAATCATTATGTTCGATATATTTGTCTGTTTATTAAGCTTTATAAATAACTATATTATGACTGTCAAACCTTTCAAAAAGTTATAAAATATGTTTAATTAATCATAATTGCCGAGGTCACTGAACAGCATTCTGTTAAGTCATCATTATAATCTCGATGTTGAAAACATAAAAGACGCCAATTAGATACCATTTGATACGACACAACAGGTATAAAACGTTCATTGCGCAACGGTAAGAAAATTAAAATCTTTGACATGTATAGTTCGGAATCATTAGTTTTTTTTTTATAATCAATAAAAGGTAAAGTGTGTCGGTCCGTTATGCGCGTATAAACCTGTAGTGGGTCAATGGCACAGCGAGGCGCGCGTCTCTTCGAGTACGGAGATGCGACGAGTAAATCTTTTTTGGCATTTCGAATTGATTGGGACACGGTGTGATAGGCTGACGGCGATTAAGTATTGTATTAAACACTTTTTAGTACGTCATCACTATAGACAAAAGTGTTTGTTTATTTAAGTTTATTACAGCGTTGTTTATCGCAGTTAGTAGTTCTCGCTGGCAACGCATGTAGCGAGATTATATACGAAACATGTGCTTAATCCACAGACATTAGTTTCACAATCTAAATTTTATGTACGCAGATTCTATCAGAAATAGGTACATGGATTATTTCTTAAAGCAGCAGTAGTGCTACCTCTAAAAATAAAACACCGAAACCCTTTTAATAATCGTGTTGAGATTAATACCTAATAAATATCTGTAGGTGTTGTAAAAAGGGCTTATTTATTATAGGCCATTATACTATCGGACCACACCATACACGCCATCATAAAAATACCGCTATTTAAGCTGTCAAAAACACCATTCACACTCATCAATAGCAGCATTTAAAATGTAAATCCATCGCGAAACCCGACAAGAATATTTACAATGAATCAACTGGCATTAGTTCAGCAAACAAGGCGAACGAACTCGATACAATATAACTATTTGCATATAAAAATAAAAGCATTGTTGTACTACTTACTATATTATTTGTAAACAGAAAAACTATGCCCCGTATTTATGAATAGGTTGTGATGATGAAAACAATATGCTACATATATAAACATTTATACAATATGAATGTGGACATTTTACTGACTAATTCGTTTAGTATGTGGCCTTGTGAAGATAGGCTTTCAGTATGTAGAATTAGCCAATATGTGTATGTCAACTTCCTCATATAAAATTATGTAAGTCGGTACTTGCAAACGCAACATGTGTGATGCAATTTTAACTATTGTTTAAACAGTTTATGGTATGTTTTGTTTGTTTACTTGTTGGATTGTATACGCAACTCTTTCGTAGAAAACATTGACCAGTATAGGTAACCTTTTATTGTTCTCTGTTCAAATATTTTAGGAAGGACTATATAGGAGAGGCTTCTTCATTTGAACCGACCGAAAAAGGAGCACGTTTTAATACCTTTATCATTCAGTTGTATATTTCATTTTTTTTTTGCCAAATATTCAACATAATCCTATTTCTTGACACCAAGATTCCTATCGTGCGTAGCTTAGTTCAAACTAAAAACACTTTTTTATTTCTAGGATTTTTGAAGTCAGTTTATATTTTTATTAAAAAGTTATTAATGATAATGTTCGAAATCAAACATTCCTAGTCTAGCGAGTCAACAATATCCTGTTAGATTGTAAGTTCAGGGCAGGCATTCATACTTGTATGCTTATTAGAAGCAAATTATCGCTTGATTTAATAGTAACGGCACACATGTTGTGAAAGCCTCCATTCCGGCGAATGTTTAATGTTTTCGGTATACAAAGTTTACGAAGCTACACTCGGCCAATGTGAACTATGACCTAACCCTCATTATCCTAAGGAGAGGAATTAATCAATACAGTTGTTATTTATGCCGAGGTAGAGGCGAATTTACACCACTGACACGATATTTGCTGGTTTGCAACCTTTATTATCCTAATTAATATTATAACTGCGAATGTGAGTTTGTTTGTTATGCTTTCATGCCTTGACTACTCGACTGATCATTTTAAAATTTTGCATACACTTTGTCAGGGTTACCTACAGCAAAATACATAGGATACCTTGCACCCAGAAGAAAGTATTTTTCTCGAGCGAGCGAAGCCGCGGGCAAAATTTCGTTATATAATACAATATAGATATTAAACCGCTATTCCGTGTACGGATCATGAGTTTTATGGCTCTCAACCAGCTCGAGCCAAATGTCAGCATTCGAAGATGATTATGACTAGTAATTAACGTCATAAAAACTATTATTTCTTACTTTGGTCAAGAGATATAAAATCCGGTGTGGTCTTCGAATAGACAATTAAATACATAAATGTCTTCATTGGTTAAACTTTTATTTGTGTTTTAATCGTAAAGTTTTAAAGACTGTGGTATAAGAAATCTTTCTGTTAAAAACACTAAAGGTAAATTATACATCTATCTATATACAACACAAGTCAGCTTAACGCAAACTAGAAGTGATTAAATAATTATATAATTATTCAAAACAACATAACAGATTGAATATAACACGAATTAATATGAGATTTGAACTACAATGACTATACAAATATACAGCTATATAAAGCTGTTTTATTAATTAAATACGAACGAAAGTATTAATTATGAATCTCCATGGACGCCTAGGCAATTTTCTGTATGTATCTGCCCAAATAGCTTGTCTTTATTTGCCATTAAAACCACATAATGCGCTCTCTATTTTCCGAGGTTTCTTTCATAACTCTGAGAACCATTCCAATCAAAAACTTCCTTGAAATTAAGCTACTAGATATATATATATATATATATATATATATATATATATACACATACATACATAGATTCACGCCTGTTTCCCAGAGGGGTAGGCAGAGACTACGGATTTCCATTTGCTACGATCCTGACACACTTCTCTGGCTTCATTCACTTTCATCACATTCCTCATACACGCCCGTCGGTTCAAGGAGCTCTTAACCTGGCCTTTGTCCAGGACGCCTCCGATCTGGTCGAGAAACGTTCGCCTAGGTTTTCCTCTTGCGACTGTATATATATATATATATATATATATATATATATATATATATATATATATATATATATATATATATATATATATATATATATATATAAGGCTTTTATCGCGTTGTTGATATACGAGAGGCGCTCATAGCCAGTTGAACTCACTGATCGGTAAACGATTAGCGAGGTTAAGCAACGTTAGGGTGCAGTCAGTCTATAGATGGGTGACCGCTTAGTCGTATTTCATCTGAGCGTCTCCGTGCTTCGGAGGGCACGTAAAAAGTTGGTCCCGGTTGTAGTCAAATTGACAGCAGTCGTTAAGCCATGTCAGAGGCCTACGGGCGGCTTGAAAAACTCTTGACAACAGATTGGCCACCAACCACACGAAAAAGAAAAGAAATATCGCGTTGTTTATTTTTTATAAAACACTATTATTACATTATTTTAAAGTCTCCTCGTGACCATGGAAAAGCATCCATGAACTGCCGAAAAGCAACCGAAACGTCGGGGAAATTGGAAATTTAAATCTAAATAGTTTTATAATATAAATAGCTTAAATAGAAGTAAAAAGTAACTAGTAAAAGTGTTTAATAATAGTAGTTTAAAGTTTTAAAATTATGTAATAATAGTGTTTTATAAAAAAATTACAACGCTATAAAATCCGTATATAGTAGTTTAATTTCAATGAATAACATTCGCGTAAACAGATGACAATATTTTTAATATAAAACTTGCTGCTATGAGCTACAACGGCTACAACTAGATGAAGTTCCGTACGTACACGACTGACTAAAGAGGCTGGTTTCACACGACAACCGTAAACGGATTCAGTAACTCAAAATCAATATTCCCTAAAGTTATAAAACAGACTGGAGTCATAAACTAATGAATTTATTAGCAACAAATCCGTCAAATCGTTTCTTACCTGTGAAACGAGGGCAGTCGACCGGTCTGATACACTAGTGTTAAATCTGTCTGTCTGTTGAAGTAAAAGATAAGTAAATATAGAAACAACGATTCTCAACATTTTTGTTCAATATGTCGCCCGATTCCGCCGAAATAAATCTTATTGAGATACTTTAGGGACTGATTTCTGTTCCTCCGTCAATAAAAATAATGATGAAATTACTGATAAATCATTAATGTTTTTATTCATCTATTGGACACTATACAGCTAGAACCTTTTTATCTATAGTGTCACATAAAATAAGGGTGATCATGTTATTTAAAATATTATGTGTAAGATATCGAGAGCTCGGAAATCGAAGTTCTTATTTACTTTTTACCCGACTTCAAAAAAGGAGGAGGTATTCAATTCGACTGTATGTTTTTTTTTTATGTTTGTTACCTCATTACTTTCGACTGGGTGAACCGATTTTGATGATTCTTTTTTTATTTGAAAGCTGGTGCTTCCCATGTGGTCCCATTTAATTTTGATTAAGATTTGACCATTAGTTTTCGAGTTATCCTTAATAATGCATATTGATGATGCTCTCATTTTTGGCAAGGTTCATTAAAAACCGAGAAATAAACAAAATTTTAACAAAAAAGAAAACCGACTTCATATTCTAAAACTTAAAATGCACTTAAAAGTTAATAAATAATTGCATATTCTTGTAAATAATTAAATTATTGTTATTTTAGGAGTCGGTGTCAGCCGTGTGTGTAATTGTGCATGCCAATGTTATGTTATGATTATAGTAAGACATCTCATGTTTAATTAGTTACAAACCTACCTTGGCTGACACCGACTCCATTAATAACAATAATTTAATTGTTCACAAGAATATGCAATTATTTATTAACTTTTTAGTGCATTTTAAGTTATAGAATATGAAGTCGGTTTTCTTTTTTGTTAAAATTTTGTTTATTTGTTTACGCCATTTCAGATAATCGATATAGGGTCAGAGTTCTTTCGCAGCCTAAGACATTGATAGATATTGAAGATTGTATAATCCAACAACTCGATACTAAATTAACTGGGTCATTTAGATGGTTCAATACCATCTAAATCTATCTATCTTGTTAAATCAACTGAGTTAGACAATGAGGGGGCATGACTATGCGTATTATATATCTACCGTATCCCTCTATCGTATCATTCTGTTAACACGTATACAGTTAGTAGGACGCATACGCCATATACTTACTTCTATAGATACGCTAGACGACCACGGAGAAACACGAAGCCTTTCGCACAAAAAATTGCGTAGGATTCCTAGTATACGCGACTGCGGGAGATGCAGCAAAATCATTTGAAAGCCTATGTAAGTGCTCGCCTGCCCCTTATACATGTTAGCAATCCACATGGGGTCGTAAGTCAGGATCGTCAAGTTGAGAAACGACGTACAACTCTGTACGACATACTTTTGATAAATGAAGTCTCGGAAATATTTAGCTGAATGTTCGTGCTAAGTCCTGAATAAGTAATAATTGCACGTGAAACACGATTTTCCACTTAACAGTGATCTTTTAGATGTGTCGTTGGGTATATTATTCACGATTCTATTGAAAACTTGTTTCAGTTTAGTTATACTAGTAAGGTGTTTTGCTGATATAAGAATGTGATTATATATTTTGTTCGCGTATTCTTGCATTTGTTACTAATGTATATAGTAAGCCCGTCCACGCTTCACTGTTGCTCAGTGTGATATTTAGATTTTCGGTTTATGTGCAAAGATCGGATTGAAAAGTCAAGTCAATCCATCAAGTACTTTTCAAGCTTTGCAATATAGGGCTAGCTTTGCAATATATTTTTTATATACGTAAAAGAACCCCTGGACATAGGTAAAATCTACAGAAGGGCTTTTGTCACTTCATGAAATCATCATATTATAGATATCTATGTTTATACACATTGGATTACAGATTTTAAGCCACTTTTAAGTGAAGGAGTTGTGTACAAGTGCAATTAACGTATTAATGCGTAGCCGTTTGTCATCATTATGGCAACAATACACTCAACTTCAAAACGCCCACACAGGCTCAAAATTGCTTAATAATGTACTTAGATTGGTACAAATGCGGTCCTCACTAAGATGTCAACAAACTCGATTATTCTTGAGCCATTCGCAGCAGCAATCCAGTAGCCCACAGCAGTGTCAGTTGTCCAATATACTGAGCAAATTCAAAGTTGACAGGAGGAAATTTGCTTTTGTGATGGCTATTGGTAATGGGCGAAATACCTGTCACAACCTACGCGCTGTTGCCTTTATCCGATGCACAATTACTTAATGTAATCTGAAGTAAACCAGGTAATGCATTGTGTCGCAGGCTGCATGACTTGTTATTTTGTTCTTTGTGAGGGCAATGTGGAAAATTTAAATTCTGTCGTAAGCGTCAATCGGCGTGACCGAAGTACTTCTTCAAATAGAATAGATATGACACCTTAATATACCTAAATAAGTGCATGTTATCGTCATGCACTGCCTCGGTGGCACAACGGTTGTCAATACGACTGCTGTGCATGAGGTCTCAGGTTCGGGTAAGTGTCATTGGGTATTCCTGTCAAGACATTCTCGGTAGCTGCAATTTGTAACCGGTAGATGCAATATGCTTGCTCTCATTAAGTGGGCTTTAAAACCATAATTAGCTGGCGAAATGTGGAAGTAACACCCTTTGTCTGTCTCTTCAAGGTGGCATATATCCTGTAAGATTATGAATGTAATTGTTATTGCTTAACTGCTGATGTCTGAGTATGTTAGGGTTCAATAAGATAACGACAAAATTGTGTTATCCATAAATGGCTATTTCGAATCTTAGAAGATCTTTGACAGTATCTATCATTCATATTCTAATATTATAAATTAAATTGTCAAATTATATTTAACTTCTTACCGCCCGTGGCAGCAAACGAAGCATCGATCCAGCGACAGTAAGTGGTGTTCATCGTCATGGAAGTCGCCAGAAGATCCAAGCCCCTGCCTACCGCGAAAGCTTAGGCCTCTTTAATTTGATTGTTTGAAAAATAGGCTACATTTTACGGATGATAGAATGTTGGATAATATAAGTCATTATCTAACATTCCACAAAAGCAAACGGTACGGCTTGCCCGTCATAATATGACTTAAAAATATAATAATATGGTTTAAATGGATCGAGTTTTGAGCGGTTCTGTGAGTAAAGGTTTATGAGTTCAAGTAAAGCTTATTTTCGCCCACGTGTATATTCGACTTCTTAGAAGAGAATGGGTGTTATACATTGCCGAGACATTAAAGCGCAGTAAAACTGCAAAAAATAACATTATGTAATCAAGCTTTTATTACGAAAAATAAATCACTTATTATTTTTATTAAATATTGACAAATAGAAAAAAAACGTAGGTACCTTTAATTTTTATTACTCAACGGTATGTTGGAATATATTTAAAACACTTATTTATACCAAATTTATATTCAATAAATTGTTCCTAGTTCACATAATACATATTCATACGATATTAGTTTTACGATAATTAAAACTATATACGGAGCGGAGATGAAGATTATTCAAAGCTTGCGCCAGTCCGGTGTAACAGTTAGACGCGCGCGCGCCTGTTGGGTGGGCCGCGATCACGACACGACATCCAGAACGAGTCACGATGATTGACGACTACCTGCCGGACATTGCCGAAGGGCTGCCGGTGGGTATGCCGAGCTCATGAACCAGCCCAGTAAATGATTAGATGGTGAGATGAGTCTATCGTTTATTGTGAGCGATAATTAGGTTAGCTTTTAACAAAACCACTTTGGAATTTCTAATAAAAGCCCTTCTTGATTTGTTATTTAGACCAATTTAATAGATACGTCTGATATAACTGTTAGCGGATGACTTACAGCAGGAAAGAGAACTAAGGCCCGGTTCCAAGAAGCAGGTCGTTTTAGCTACGGATAGCACAAAATTTACATATTTTGAATCCTTACTAATATTATAAATTCGAAAGTAACTCTGTCTGTCTATCTGTCTGTCTGTCTGTCTGTCTATCTGTCTGTCTGTCTATCTGTTACCTTTTCACGGCTAAACCACTCAACCGATTTAGATGAAATTTGGTACAGATATAGTTTAAAACCTGGGGAAGGACATAGGCTACTTTTTATTGATGTCTGCCATACACTAATTAAAAAGACGTCAAATGATATGGAACGCATACTGCTTAACGTCTTTTTAGTTAGTGGACGGCAGATGTACGTACCATGCGGGCGTAGCCGCGCGCAAAAGCTAGTAGAATATATATATCAAAAATTAAATGTCCGTAAATAAAACCCCTCGTATCTTAAATATAGGAACCGGGCCTTAAATATTAAGCTTGCTAACCAATAGCTTTGCCGTCCATAAGAGTTACTATGTGACCTAAATAAATAAATTATTTTTACTTTGAATTACAAAAGTACAGAAGCTCGCAAAAACCTGCATTGTCTTCCCTACACGCAGTCTAAGTTTCTTCGTGTTAAAGTAAAGGTACAACTTGCGAATCTGTCTCATGACGCCTATATCTGTACTGGATTAACTGCTTCCTAGGTTACACAAAGTTGGCAATTGGCATACAATTGTCATATCAAGAAGTCATCGACCGATGCGTAACTTATTTACATACGAAGCGAAACGTAAACAATCTTACGTTACTAACTTTCGCAGAAACACTCGCGACGAATGCATTTGACATATCACCGCTACAAAATAGTAAGTGCATGAACTAATACGACTTGTAAATCAACATACTTAGTGATACTAAGTAATGTTTTCTTGGAAATCTATCTGTGAGAATTCCCGACATGATCTAGCGCAACCGCTGGTTTCGTACAAAAACTGTAAACGCCCACTACAAATAAACCATCGTAATAGGTACTTAAACCGGGCTATAAAAACTAAGATATCGCTAATAGCTTCCAGTTGGTAATGCAAAAACGAGTTAGATATATCGATAACGCTTATAATAAATACTGAAAATGGTATGAACTAAATTAATAAGTTGAATACGCGACAAGAATCAGTGGGATATCGAACGCTTAATTTAAGTTACGTTTTATATATTTCAAAGACACACCTTTCTTTTTTTCCCACCGTCCAAGCTGTGGCACACCAAGACGTGACATCACCACGTAAAAAGTCAACAACAAAGCATTTCCATTCCGTATTAACAAAACTACATTTTTGGAAACCCGACGGATCGCCAAGCTCTCCGATTATGCCTTCCATTATCAAATGCATGCACGAGCCAAGAAATTTGCTAAGAGCTCGTGAGCTAGCGGACCGAACGGTACAAATACCAATTCACGAAACATAACACCGCTAATCGAATTACGAACGAAAGCATCGAATGGAAAGTGAAAAATGGGTGTTTGAAACTAGAACGGGCGCTGACAACCGTAACCATAGGATTGGTTCCCTAAAAAACGCGATGACAGAAAGCGATCACGTTTTTGTCGACAATGTTGATAGTCAAGTAAACAGTTTAAAATTGGAACGTCAACACTATTCTTCGATGTTGCAGCGCGCCGTCACATGTCACACCTACAATCACAATGATTAATAACGGCACAATTTGTAACACTAATTTAGTAGTGCGGATCTGACAACAAAAACCGCAGTGTGAAGTTACGTCACAAATCGAACGGTGTGGCAGTGATCGATTTCACGACTCGATGCGAGATGTACTCAATATGAACAGCAAAATAATCCGAGTTGATCCATTAAGACATCTCGTGCTTACGGCAACGGCCTCACAGCTTCTGTTGGGCTCACAATAACACGCTTTGTGATGCTTAATGAAGTACTGTCAAACTTGAACTGTTCATTAGAAGTGAAATTTGTTGCTACATGTGGCGATGAATTGGAAATTGACAGTAATTACGGTTAATTTAGTGTTGTGATTGTATTTGACGTTTCAGTCTCTAATTAAAGTCTCCAATACGCGAAACATTTATATCCTACATACGACGATAGTCTTACTTGCAACGGCCTTAGACTGTTACTGAAATAGATACAAAGTATAATACTTAAAACAGAAATGACATGCAACGTTATAAATAATTCATGTGAATATATCCGAATATTATCAGCGATATGGACAAGGTTGTAATAAAGCCACTTTTTATTTTTAGATTTGGTTCTAGTCTCTACATAATTATTTATGAAAGCCTATTTATTGTTATCCCGAGCACGCCGTGCTGTTATTAAAAATTTTAAAAAAAGTTCAATAACACTTATCTCAACCGAAAATTGAACCCACGACCTCAATCATAGCAGTCGCATTACCGTTGCGACAACGACGCAGTCACATCATAAAATAAGCAAATTAAAACTATTTTACATAACACAACACAAAGTTGCACAATTTAATTGGCAAGCATGACTCACGCTCTCGTATCCACGTCACATTCGTATAAAGTGGTCTCGCCTAGACTGTAAATGAAACTAGGGAACATCTTATTCGATTCGCGCACACTTAACCCCGGTGTCGAGAATTCGATTCAAACACGTACCGCGGAATCGATTTCCTTTAAAGTTTCGCGTCCACCCACGGTCTCGTTCACATAACAGAATATTTCCATACCCTGATATAAAATCCGTGTACTAGATAAGAGACATCACCACATTAACGATGTTTGTTTATAAAGCTTTTAATAAATACAATATTATACAGCTATCTATTGAAAATTCAAACTGTTATCATAATACGAACCTAATATACTGTTCTGAGCGAATTTCTTATCTAAACGACTGCCTCATTTGAATACGTATGACTGCGTAATGACACTAGACTTCTATTGGGCGTGCAAGAACCGTTTTGGTAGGAAAATATTGCAAGTACGCATCTACATACAAGGGAATACGACTATTAAATCTTCTAGTGAACTTATTTCCATGCTGCTCAGTACTTAGTACTGAGAGCGAGCCGCGTTCAGCCATTAGCATAACTAGAGAAGCGCGGGCGCAGGTGAGCGGCTAACGGAACACCGCATGAGCATATCGACGACGCATCTATTAAGTTCCTCTCATTCCAATTTCAACTTTATGATTATTTATTTAGAACCTATTTTCAATCATTTGTACGGAGATTGAAGTCATTTTAATTTATTGTCGAGTTTAGTCTACAAATCCGAGAGACAACGCTCGGGGCTGTGTCAAACAGATTAGCGCATCACAATGTATTGTATGGTTATAGCCTTTACAACTGGCATAATAAAAAGTTTTGCGGTCTCTTTGCATAGCATGCCCTGCGTGATTTATTTTATTGATAAAATGAAAGGTACGAAATGTATGGACGCTGCATACTGATTATAAATCTTTGCATCTGTAGTACTTTAACAGCTATTTTTGTCTCTTGATTTTTGTATTTACATTTACGATAGCTTCAGAAGTAACTACACAAAAATAATTATATTGGCATTCCAGCGGCATACCAGGTTCATACAGCTTATCAATGTACAGACGTATTTCAGATTGTGAGATTGTGTAACTACTATTAGTTAATCAATGTAGCCCAAAGCACGGAAATGACGTTATCTTCTGCGCGTAAGAGAGATTGATAAACAAAGCACTGCAATCAATATTAAAGCTTCAAATTGTTGCAATAAGGTTCATTATAGATTTAATTATTCTTTCGCATATCATCAGGGACTGTCTGTTGGTGTCTGCAAATGAAGATAAACGACGTGCTGTATATTCGTGGTGTTCACAGGTCGATGTCGTAGCGTGTAGTTCACGCTAATACATACACCGCTAACTGACCTATTAATGTTTATTGAACATAGCTTTACGTAAAAAGTAGTAGCGGCGATAGCCTAGTCGGAGCCGTGGGACTGCCACGCAGCGATCTCGAGTTCGATCTCAAGGCTCGCATCTCTGACTTTTCGAAGATATGTTCGTATTAAATAGTTAATTACCGCTCGTTTTAACGGTAAAGGAATACATCGTGTGGAAACCTGCATGTCTGAGAGTACTCCATAATGTTGTCGAAGATATGTGAAGTCTGTCAACCCGCACTGGGCCAGCGTGTTGGACAATGGCCTTTTTTTTTTGCTCGTCAAAATGACCACACTCCACCTGCTGGTAAGCAGTCCTGTGGTCTAAGAGCAGTGGCCTCCACACCGCCCTCATAGTAGCCGAGGCGATGTTGAGGTCTCTACTTTGACGGCCTGAGGAGGTGCTTTTTCACGCCCCGCTTAAAGGACCCAGGATTGAAGGAAGCAGGAAACACGTGCCTTGGGAGAGAATTCCATGCCTTGGTCATTCGGCAGAGGTATGAGGACCCAAACTTGTTGGTACGCACTCTAATTGACTCTACCGTGTAAGGATGGCATCTGAGCCCAGCACGCGTTGTTCTGGATAGGAAAGGGGAGGGCGGGATAAGGTGGAATAATCCGTGGCCTAATCCGTGTCACACTGAGAAGAGGCACGGGCCTGTAGATCCTTGGACCTTTTTACGTAATATTATCAGATATGTATTAAACTGTCCCACAGCTGGGCACGGGCCCAGCAGTAAGACAGTTAATACAGGGCCAATATTACGTAAAAAAAGATCGAAGAAAGACAAAATCAGCAAGCTGTCTTACGTTACCACGCATTTGTTTACATATTTACACTCTAATTCACAACCGGCGAAGTGTGTTAGTTTATACATAATGTGCTTTAACCGTCGTTTCGAGAGCAAACCTCGTGATTCTGAAAGCGAAACGATTCTTACGCGGCATATATCACCATGACTAATGTATGTAATGTTTATTCCTATTACGGAATAAACGTACGCTTATGGTAACCCGCTTATTGAAAAGCTATTGCCTTTTTGCATTTATGCAACTGTATTGCACTGGTATATTGTAATTAAATAGCACTGCCACCACAATCCATTGATTATCTACATAGTTTATGTATCGAAATTATCTTATCTATATATTTCTGTATCACAGGATTCGTAGGCGTACCATATTGGTGGCTAGCCGAAAACAGCGTTATCTGATATGACTCGAATAGAAACCTTTAAAGTTGTACAAATTGCTCTTACAACGAAACGAAGGACCGAAATGTTAACCCAGCTCTTTGAAGCGTATTCGGCAAATCTCAAAGACCATCAAAAAGACCATTCCACCAACGAACGACCAGACGAACAGACCAGCGCTATAGGTACGTAATGGATATACCACATTTACGCACGAAGCGCTTTGCTTCCATTTTTAAAATGCGTAGGTACCGCAAAGGACTTATTACCCACGTATGTGTTTCCCGATGAGTAGGTACAATCTTGGTGTCTTCAAGTCGCAAGCGAATAGGTATCTTCTAAGTAAGCGTGCTAAAAAGCCTATTAAAAAAACTATATTGTCAAAAAAATACCTGTGTCGTGTTATTTGATCAGTAGTTGAAACAAAAGAGACATTGGACTTGGACTACACAGGACAAGGGCTTATCCTGTGTAGTCTTCTATAGGAGACCCTATAGCCCTCAATGAGGGAGAAAGCAATAAAGAGAGCTTTTAGTTCTCGTATCGTTGGATACTAGTCAACATGTGTAGCCATATATTGCGAGAACGCATTAGGTTCAAAGTTCAAACTAATACACTGTTATTGATACGGTCTATACGTTCTATTGCGGTATGATTACATTTTACAAGGTTTACGCACAATTTCTCCACGTAGCTTTTCAACAAGGTTAAATACTAAACGAAGCTTTGACTGGTATCGTTGTCAAATAGTGCGCCACTATTGTGACAATTGCTTTGGATAACTGGAGTGTATTCGACCAAGAACGACGAATTGGCAACCTATCTATAAGTACTAATATTATAACGAGAAAAGATTAGATTTTTTGTTTGTTTGTTTGTAAGGAGTTAACTCAAAAACTAGTCAACCAATTTAAAAAAATATTTTACCACTAGAAAGCTATATTATCACCAAGTAACATATATGCTATAATTTATTTTTAAAAAGTAGTGTTACTAAAATAACCTAACCTAATCTACTTTTACGCGAACGAAGGCGCAGACAAAAAATAGTTTTATTAATAAAGAGGCCGTAATATACACTTCAGAGAAAATTAAACATTAATGTGCTTTCTTTAGCCCGTAATCTTGTTGTATAAATTCACAGGCTATTGTGTAAATTTAAATACGTCTTGCAAAGAGGCTTCATTTTCTATCGTGATAAGATCATAATTAATTAAATATTTTATGGATCACACGATTTTTTATGCCTTGTATGCACTGAACTCGGCGCAATGACAGCGGCGACGACGTGACTGTGCCTGTCTTTTAAATATGGAGTTAAGATAGGATGAATTTTGTCGGAGCGACGCCTTCTGTCGTGCCGGGGCGTCGCTCAGGAGTCGTCGCCCGCAGACCTTTCCACACGGAACTGCTGGGTGGGTCGCTGATGTAGTTTCAGTTCCAGCGATCCACCCACCATACAAAGCAGCGAGTTGGCACATCGTGGTTTTAGTCGATAGGCCCGAAGTCCCGGGAGAGCCCGACATAACCCTACCTTCTTCCCTTTTGGCGAGGGGCAGGCATCAGGAGAATAGCATAGCATAGAAAACATTTTGTACTTAACATGAGTAGATGTGTTTGGTGTTAACACGTCATGTCACTACTAATCACAATTCGTCGAACAAGTGTTTTAATATACGAGCCTAATGCAGATAATGACAATGGCGTGTTAAATGTTAAGAAAGATTTTATGCTTAAATATATAGTTTACTATTTAAATGATAATTGCTTTACATTAGTATTAGCCAATATGTTGTTTATTAAATAAATCAATCGTAATCCTAATCCTAACTAATATTATAAAAGCGAAAATGAGTTTGTTTATTTCCTTGTTACGTTTTCACGCCTAAACCACTGAACCGATCATCCTGAAATTTTGCATATACGTTGTCAGGTGTACAGAAACAGACATAGGCTACCTTTCATCCCGAAAAAAATTACTTTTCCCGAGGAAAACAACAAAAACGTTCTTATGATAATAGATGGCGCCACGTTTCTTTCGAATCATGATTAAATTATATTATTACAAGCAGAGTACAACCCGAATTGATTGTCAAATTCTTAATTAACGCGAGCGAAGCCGCGGGCAAAAGCTAGTATTAAATAAACAACTCCAGCTGCTACCATTTGTTGTTAGATTAAAAAAGAAACATTATTTCAAATTGCTATTAACAATGCTGGTTAGGTAAACCAGGCAGAGCAAAGAAGACAGATAATTATAATTAATTAAACAAAAAGTAAGTAATTAAAAAGTTGCAGTTTATTGATATTTTCACTTTTATGTAACTATTGATCAACGCTCCATTTAAATGATCGTAAAAGAGAAAATTCTATTCTATTACGCGTATTTCTTTCAAGTAATTTGGTAGTAAAAATTATCGGCTTATTACATTTACGATATACTAAAATCCGTTTAGTAGTTTTTACGTGAAAGAGTAGCTAACATCCATCCATCCATCAATCCATCCTCACAAACTGTCACATTTATAATATTAGTAGGATAGGATAGGATTTTACATCAGTTAGCATTTTAAATCAAACTTTTGTTAAATAATTTCGAGATTGCTACATACAAGTAATGTAAATAGTATGACCGAGGTTACCAATCCTATTATATTAGCTGTTTTCAACCAATAGATATAGGTATTACTAGCTGTTACCTGCGACTTCGTCCGCGTAGATTTTAACTAAAAAGTGTTTGTCTCCACGGAACCCTATTTTTTTTTCTAAAATCAAAGTTGCCTAAGTTACTCCTTATAACATCAGCTATCTGCCGTTTCGGAGATTACCCGGAACAAACAGACAGACAGACAAAAATTTTAAAAATAGATGTTATCGTATAGGTACCTTATATACTTTCATATGCATTAGATAAAAAGCTGTTATTTTGATATTACAAACCGACACTTCAATTTTATTAATTTGTATAGTTAGGTACATGTAAAACATAAAATCTGTGGTATCTTCTTGAGCTTACTAAGCGTGAGGATACGAATCGTAAACCAATGACAGGACGCATGATACTTCTGAAGCCAAGAATTAGGTTTAGTATAGTAAATCTCGTAACAAATACTGTGACGAGATTTATGTACTTCGTATGCCTATACTGACCTTCTTATATGTGTTAAAGAATATTATTTTCTTCACGTCTTCGACCTCAGCCAAACCTAATGCTTGGATTCAGAAGTATCAATACTACACGCGCTAACGCTTTGGGTATATTGTATTTTGATTGCTGGACATTAAACCTAGGTTTATCATTACAATACTAACATTACCACGTTTTGTTTATCACGATACGATAATTTAACCTTAAAGTAAATTTACGTCAAAGTTATATTTATTGAAAACGACAATACTGAATTAAAAGAAAATCGTTACGAAGCTAATTTACGTGGACTGGACTTTGGGCAACAGACACATTTTAAATTAAGTATCACAATTCACTTAAGTTTTCATGTCAACGCGTCTTAATAAAATTTAATTGTTATTGATATTGTTATTACTGCATAGCAACACGACGATTCGACTAGAATGTCATCGACATAAATCTATCACTTCATTCGAAACACCATTCAACATGAACACATAAGTATTACAAGATACTCGTTGTCACGAATGAGTAATTTTCGAGAACACAGAATTTGTTACTCACGTACTGATCGAGTTTGAAGTATGAACGGCCTGTAAATCAAAACATAACGCCTTCAAAGTAGAGTGTGTCGAATTTACACGCGAAAATGTTTAGAATGACCTGGCTTATGTCACAAGCAAATAGTATACCCACTTCTGAAGCGATACATGCTTAACTGGCACAGTATCGGCAACAGTCTGTGGGCGTTAGCAGTACTATTGTAATGTTACTTTAAGAGATAGGAAAATACTTACTAATAATATATAGGTATGCGAATATGGCTTTGTTTTTTTGTTACAATCAATGATATCCTTCATACACATTTTCAGTGGCACAGAAAAGGACACGTACGTTTCATTCAGAAAAAGGTACTGTTCCCAAGGGATAGAAACTTATTTAAAAAATATACTTAAACGCGAGCGGAACCGCGGGCAAAAATTTAATGAAATTTGGTTGTATACAATCACATCTATAAACCGCATACAAAAGAAATATTGTGTGGTCGAGAAAAGCTCATAACTGGTAGGATTGGCAAAATAAAGTACAACCTCGATAGCTCTCGTTTAACACATACACGACACTGATGCTGAACATCAGTTTTAGTTTGAAGAACCATGTGCCTAATGGGTCAATAATCTTTCAATCCACGACGGCACACCGGTGGCCAGACAACAGATATATCTGGTATTCTAAGACTCAAGTCTTATATGTATGAATGTAAACCTTGGATGTGTGTATATATAGTATCAGTCTATATATTTAGATATATAGACTGATATATATACACACATCCAAGGTTTACATTGATACATACATATATACTTTTGTCTACAGTTACTTCTAAAATATATTGTTTTAAAACAGAACTACCGGAGAAAACTAAAAATACCGAAGCTACTAACACAAACACGTGTCATTAGTTTTATACATAAGTGGGTGTCACAATACTTACAGAACGATAATCATATATAAGATAACCGACTTAAACGATATCCGATCTCTAAAATAAGATATAGGTTATAATAATTGTCCGCACTAAATATGTTTAAATGACCAATATTCAGTACTTTCGAGCTTACGAGAAAGCACAATATTCATAATACATTTACGAGCTGTTATGAAAATGAGTTAGACTATAGATGTAGGTTTATTTACTATCATAATAAACATTTTAATAGATAGTAAAGTTATTTATTATAAATACCTAACAATATTCATTTCTTATTATTTTATGCTCGGTATTATTAAAACCTCTAACGCGCACATAAATTAGGTATTAGCACAGAAATAAATACTTAGTAGTACTACTATTTTATTTCTGTGGGAATTAGTTACTAGATTTTGCCCGCGGCTTCGCTCGCGTAAATTTAGGTTATGTTAATTTTTTATAGATTAAAGGTACCCATTATAACTATCTGATGAAGCAATTTAATAACCCAAGGCTTCATAACGAGACAATTACTTGTGTGATCAACAAATATTTTTTCTAGGTATGGGTGTAGTCAGTATCCGTCACTTGTATGTTTGTAAGCTCCTATGCGACACAGGACAAGAAACCTTGAGACTTATCTTTTTAAAAACTGAATCGGATAGACACATTCAACCCATGACCAAAAAGGGAATATATTCCAGGAATTTGAGAAAGCTTTATCTATATTTACCAAGGAAGTAACAAGTTTAAAACCATAAGCTTATGTTGTATAGTTTGTAACAATAGAATCCGCGCCAT
Organism: Catocala sponsa; assembly: GCA_963564715.1. Lineage (NCBI taxonomy): Eukaryota > Metazoa > Arthropoda > Insecta > Lepidoptera > Erebidae > Catocala > Catocala sponsa. The sequence goes on from OY751337.1 coordinate 9,895,707, forward strand.
TGTGTATATTGCGGTCGAGTTATATCTTGCTTATTGAATTTTATCCGCCACCTCGGTCAATACAGTTATAATGGGAGCAAACTAGGTTTACTACACAAGTCAGGTTTGCTTTAGATATAATATCGGATCGTACATTGTTTTATCGAATTATTATACAGTAACGGTACCCTGCTTTTTAGTACTAGCTTTAAGGTCATTTAAAATTATTTGACTTAAACAGGCGTAATTAATTATGTGCGGCGGCACAGTAGTAGTGTATCCGATTGCTATACCCAAGTGTTTACCCGACCTAGTCATCGAACCCTAAACCTCATGCCTCGGGTCCGATTTCCGGGTTGGGTGTCATACGTTTTTTCTGTCGAGCTTTTTATTCTATCATCTCGCACGCAATGCGTCCGATGAGCTCGTGGACAGCAAAAGGTCCCTATCAGATGATACCTAAAACAATATTTACCAAATGTGGCTGTAGTGTACTACAGAGGTAGACTTTTAGAAGACTATATGTACATATATATGTGTAATTTAGCCAATATAATTTGCCGTGGAAACGTTACAAACTGTAGGTACTAATTATTTATTTGTGATATTATTATGCATGTGTATTTATTTATTCTTATTAGCAGGCATTTAAAAATATACCCAAGAATGCAAACACGATGTAAATACCTCATTTTTAGATAGATGTGTATAGGTCAATTAGAGTATATATTTAAAACGCCAATTATCACCAACGTACGATCTAGGTGTTTTTGTAACAGTTAAAGTCCGATACCCGCATAAATATTAGTATAACCTACATACAGACAGTTGAAATGAATCCGTGTTTATGTTCGCTAGTAATAAACATCTTCTATAGGTGCAGCGCAGACGACAGACTATCCGTGACGCACTTTTTAGTCTGTAAAAATAGAACCTATGCAATTATAAGCAGTAACGCATACGACGTGCAAAAAGTGCGGCGCACTAAAAATCCGTGTAATTCTGGCAGACTGCGCCGCGCAGCGCCGCACAAAAAATGCGCGAAAACAAGAGAACGTTTACTTCAACGCGCGCTGACGCAGACGGCGCACACTTTAGTCTGCAATCTCTGCATTTCCATAGCGTGTACGTCCCTACTGTTTTGCCGACAGAATGATCGAAGATCGTTGTATGCGTTGAATGTGTGAAAAATCCGCCACGAACATTTTGCGCGCCATGCAGACTTTTTGTGCGCTGCAAACTCGATCGCACAAAAAGTGTGTCGTCTGCGCTGCACCATACTGAGCGTACTGTTAGCAATATAACATTTTGCTGATCAACGGATTGCCGGTGAAAGTACAATAATATTAAAGATGACAGCCCTGTGGCATTCCTTTATAAACACAACCATTCTAAACAACAGTACTATATATTACGTGATCGGCTATAAAACAGTAATAAACATTATAGCTATGTCTTAAACGCTTTATAATTCTATACACCACATATACATAGAACATTAAAGTCGACTCCAACTTTGTATCACGATTCTAAGTTTAATTACTTCTTTATACCGAATTCTTGAATATCAATGACGTTAATATTGATTTTCTAGTTTTTTACAGGTATGCGTAAAGCCGATGGAACATCATATTAAAATCATATACTTATAATATTACTAAATCAGTATTGTAAAATCTTGGAAGCTTGCTTCAACTAACAATAGAAATATTGAAAGAGAATTTGAAGCATTGTTTTGATAAAGAGTAATATCGTATTTATATTTGTATTTTTACTCTGTTATTAGTTCTTACACATAATAAGCTAGCATATCCGTGTTGTATCAAAGTAATAATTTGATACAAATAAATAAATTAAAAGTAAAAAACTTATGATCAAATCCTTACTAATATTATAAATTCGAAAGTAACTCTGTCTGTCTGTTACCTTTTCACGGCTAAACCATTTAACCGATTTAGATGAAATTTGGTACAGATATAGTTTAAAACTTGGGAAAGGACATAGGCTACGTTTTATTCATGTAGGTACCAGGCGGGCGGAGCCGCGCGCAAAAGCTAGTACTAACTAAACTTATCCAATTAAAGATTTAGATTCTCGCTGGACTTGTGTGATGGATAATGGGCATAATAGGGTAACACGTCACATACTATGAGTAATACGTGTCCATAAATGAGCTATTTCATAAACAGTTCAGATATTATCCGATATATCATATCTTATACTTACGAAGTCTAAAAATATATCCAATTTAGGCAGCTAGCAGAAACGATTCTTTAAGAAATATGGATTTTTAAGCTGCTGTTAGCCATAGAACATACTCGAAGGGCCGTGTTTAGGTCATAATATTACTATATTCAATTGACGTCCGCAGCTAGGGTATATTAAAAAAAGAAAACAACGGTTTGCACTCCGGGAGTGCGGGCAGAAGTGAAAACTTGAATATTAACGTTGTGCATTTTGATACTTTGGAATGGTTAGGGAATAATTTTGCACGAATTGCTTTAATTATCAGTATAAAAGTACTATCATTTATGTGGTAAAATACAATATTCATTTATTGCGCTATCGTACACAAACATGACAATTCTCCCTAAGTCTTACGAATTTTCGATCAGGTCACGTGTCCTGACGCGAGTTTGACAATTCTCCCTCCGTCTTACGAATTTTCGATCAGGTCACGTATCCTGACGAGAGTTTAACATTTTTTACCCATCACAAAAAAAGTGCACAATGCCGCTAAAGAAGTTTTCACTTCAAAAAGACAATGTCTGTAGTAAATTTTTTCGTATTGCGGGGAATTCACCCCTAACATACATATTCTGTGAATAGATAGATACGGCCCAGTATGTATGAATGTATATACATGTACATACTGGCCCGTATCTTTCGTAGTCACCTTGGTGGTAGTATGAAAGAAAATACTAATATTGAGACAACGTCTGTATTATAATACAAAATTTTAATGGGATACGGATGTAGTGCCCAGGACTCATTTACAGAGGCAATATGGTCTGGTAAGCCACTTCAGTACTACGCCATCTGTTGTATTAAAATCAAAAAGTCTTGTACGATTGTGTGCCAGTGATGGATGAGCTGTAGTATTGAGACACGACTGACCATTGGCCTCATTAAAATGCTTGAAGTCATCCAACGTATTAAAGGGCAATGATCGGCGTATCTGTACGCGATAAGATTTGGAATGAGGAAATCTGTAAAGCTGCCGGCCGCCGGCCCTTACGGTCAACGTGTTGTGAAGATGAGCAGGCAGTAACTTCGACGGCGTTCGTGATTCTTCGATACTTTAGCAATGTACACACACTAAAAAGCGCTACGTATACTCAACCAAAACAAACAACCTAGTTTAAATCTTCAGCAGCTGGATGGATATCTTCAATATAAAGCAGATTAAACAACATTATTTTCTATTAAAGTGGTAATTATTACTGTTAGAAGTGGTAAAACTGTTATTACATTTATACAATTCGCATCAGGCTTGTTAACGAAAATTTGATATGCCGCTTCTCTGCCAATTTCTTATCTATTCAATTATCCGGAAAGTATAAGCAGTAATAATCTTGTCTATGCCCCAGAGTCCGATTGTTAGCCATAGACACAAAATCCATTTGTCGATATCCTGTTACAACAGACATATTCAATTCAACTAACTTTATTTTTATGAAACTATCAAATATTAATAATTATTCATATCAATGAGAAGCTTGGCTATCTTGTCTCTGTTATCCACAATTCGCTTAAGAGTACGTGACTGTGCATACATAATACGTTCAAGTATCAGTAACAACACTTAACACGTTTGGCAATAAACCACTCCTATATATCAAAGTAATAACTTTTCCATACTTATTACATCATCTAGTGATTAGGCGTATTGTTCTGTATGACCACACAGAGAAACATATTCTCACGCCTGTGTATCCCCGTGGGGGAAAACAGATATATATGGCCGTGAGTTTCTTACGGATATCTTCTTATAGGTTCAACACTGCCTGAACTAGCAACTAACCTAAATGAATGCATTAGTAACTTAGTAAACTCATTTCGCAATCGATTTTGACATTCATGTTTTAATTTGTGAACTAAATGTTGCTGTGTGCTAAATGAATCAATGATTTTTGACTCCGACTTTCTTTCAATCATTTATAGCAATAAGTGGTTGAAAGAAAGTCGAAGTCAAAAATCATCGATGACGACTATGTGTTTAGGTCACATGTAATATGGAGTAAATCTATTGCAGTCTGCCGGGCACATCTTTAAAGTTTGTGTGGGTTTTAAAAAAAAATTCTACCAGAAAACCCTAATAACAGCGTGACCTGCGAATCATTTACAGGACCAACGAGTCAGAAAAGTATACTACAATATTTCTTATGCTTTCCAAAACTATTACATCCTATACGTGGGGTAAACTTCGTACAGATATTCAAACAAATTGATCAGTACTTTGTCTTATGAATAGATTCATATTTGTTGCCGTATACCGAAGAGTAATTCAAGTGATTGTTGGCAATATGCCATACATCTGTATTGCTTAGTATAATGAGTTCGTTTACCCATGTTCCGAGTTTAACAGTACAGTTTTAGTATGTAAATAAACAAAAGTGAAGGTTAAGATATATCTCCTGCCTTCACACTGAAATTTCGCAAGATCAATCGAATACCCGTTGCGGTATTTTGCTCGATTTACACTTGCGATTTATAAATGCTCGGTTGGGGACTATACTGTGGATTGATGTATCCTTAATAGCTCTTCAACACTTCTCTATAATAATAGTTTTAACTGTGAATCGCTTTATAGTATAGCTATGGACAAGTCCGTAGTGTTCCTGCACCTAGGAGACATACCGGCAACGGACCAGGTAACAAGCGGCTACCGAAGCTTGTGATCGCTTGTAATACGAGGGGTACAACATACGTCGACACCCTGATAGGTACATGAGCCGGTGTCTTCGGAGTTTTATGTTCCTACCGAGCGAAACACAGTAACTATCTTACAACGCATCTCAGGCCAGTTTCCTATAACAAGGTCGGTCTTTAGGTCGAGCCAGACAATTTTGACAGTCAAAAAAAAATTGGATATCGTACGCTTCCAACTTTACGAATCTAGAGTAAACAAAGACCATTTAGCATTTATATTAGTTTAGCTAGGATTACTTAACTTGCTTGAACGTTTTTATCACTAGCATACTTGAACTTTTAAGAAACAATACACAAATCGTGCGTATCAAGCAATATCACTTAAAATGTCTTTAAGATACCTATTTACATTTAAGCGACAGAACGGTACCGGCAGAGATAGGGCGTGGATTTACGATCGAAAGGTCACGAGTTCAAATGTTGGCCAATCATACTGAACCCATTCCAAGAACATGTAGCTTTGAAAGATTAATAGGAATATTGGTTACTATGCGTTGGTGGCTATTATATTCAGCAATTACTAAATACCGCGATTGCAGACGTCATGTTGGTAAGACACGACAGGACTACTTTGTAGGCACAAACGAGGCAAGTGGCGGACAAATACAGTACAAAGTGTACAAGAGAATCTACTATGTTACCAGTTATTAATTACTTATAGTTATTAACATTGTGCAATAATATATATATCAATAAATATTATTATAAATATGTATTATAATATAACCTGCAATTTTAATATTAAGTTTATTTATCTCTTTAAATTCTCATGATTCTGTTATTAAATACTAACTTATCTTATCTTTTAAGAGAAGTGTGTCAGGATCGTAGCAAATGGAAATCCGTAGTCTCTGCCTACCCCTCTGGGAAACAGGTGTGAATATATATATATATATGTATGTATGTATCTTAACTAGATTCAAAAGCTGATAAAATTGTGCCAAAACTAAACTTTAAAAAATAGCATATCTAAACAACTCCTCTCTCCTAATAGTGCTGTGCCCGACAGGGTCCATAATTTGTTACTTATTTTTACCTGTAAATGTACATTAAGGAATGCAATAAATTCAATTTGAATTTAAATTACTTTGAGATAAATAATAGGAGATTCTATAATTATAAACAGCAAGGCCTAGGCCAATACACATAAGTGTATGTACATATATTGAGCAATACAGCCGATATTGTGAATTATTTAATATTCAATTGAAAAAGCATTCTAGATTAGCTTCAAGAGGGTAACAAAACTTAGTCACTTGTACCTCAAATATAGTAGACTTTTTACTAAAAATAAAATACATACTTTAGTTTGTTTAATACATTTTTGAAAGCACATTCCGCGCTACACAATTCTTGTGTTGCGGAGGACTTTACAAACATTTAAACAATGGCATCACACAAATATTTATCCCGTGTGGGGATCGAACCCACAGCACTCGGCGTGGTGACAGTGGCGAGGCGACCACTAAAACCACTACGCCAACCGTGCAGTAAAAACGAGCTACAAAAATTTATAAGTAATACGTAACTAAAATGACTGGCCAAGTTTTTATTAAAAATAAAATTATTAACGGCGACACACCTTTTTTCTATTAAGGAAGTTGTTAAACGAAGTAACCGTTCTAACCAGCCGGTACCTCAAAGAGGATGAGCTTTTACGTTAATTTCTCATACCACGCATATGAAAATACTCTTAAGTTATACTATAATTTAATGACGTAGTACATACGCACACATTACTAGGTATATGTATTGACCAATACAGGCGTTATTGATGAATACTTTAACATCCAATTCAAAAAGCCTTCTAGGTTAGCTTGGAAAAGTTAACAAAAATTTGTAATTCGAAACCCTAATAACTAGTATTTGTTTTTAAATAAAATTCTTTATTTAAGGCGACACACCGTTTTTCTATTAAGGAAGTTGTTAAACGAATTAACCGTTCTAACCAGCCAGTACTTCAAAGAGGATGAGCTTTTACAGTTTACGATTAATTTCTCATACCACGGATATGAAAATACTCCTACGATCGGACTATAATTAATAATATAGTACATACGTCAACTAGTTCGGTATCTGCACACCTCTAGCAATGTACCGCTTGACAGCGAATGGGCGTACATTAGTTATATTATTTATGACTCAATTCATAAGTGGGAGGCGATAAAATCTAACAGATATAATATCAAATTAACAATTACAATCAAATAATTCGTTTTTAATTTAATTTATAACCTTGAAAGAATTTGAAATATCGAAGTAACGGTTGCAAATTTCTCACGCCCTAACGGCGGCGTCGAGCTTGCCCGCTATGTCGAGTTATAAATCGATATGCATTTTTCAGTTTCATGGCATGGAAGAGGAGTTTAATATTACTAACAGTAAAATATCGTTCGCGTGCTAGTCTTGTAGGATATTTTGAGGTACTTTGTGCAGTATCCCAATTGATGATATTTTATAAACACTTTGACAGTGAAATCAAGGCATGTCGATTGACAAATATGTTGAACATTACTCTTGAGATAGACGCTTAGATTAAGATATCGGTGGAGTAATAATGTTTTCCATGCAAATTAATACATTTTTTAAATATGGAATGATTTATTTCATGTATAGTATGTAAGCTTGTTTTCTTATGGTTAGTTTTAAATCATCAAAAACTGCCAATATTGAATTATGTGGAGGAATTATGAAATTAAATGTTATAGTCCAAAAATATTTAAATGCCGATCGATAACACATTTTCATAACAGTTATACTAGAAATCTAACTATAAAACTATTATTTATACGTCATTCAATATATTAGCGCATCATTATCAGTAACACACAGTTGTACGCCGCGCGTCTCTACCTCAACACGCTCGAACGTTGTTTGGTACACTACACTACAGAGACACTTATCGCTCACATCCTATAAGTTAGACAACCAGCGCTAGCGCACCGCACGTCGTATGGGAGCACAAGGATAATTTATGGCATAGAGCGAGCGATGCTCACAGAGTACCGTGTTTTACCGCTGTCATCAGCAATGTTCACCTGCTGCGTAAAACAAAAGTTCTCAGACCGATACGTTTTGATTTAGGTGCATATTTTGTTAAGATTAGGATACTTTATTGCATGTCCGTGGTTGGGATTTGGCATGTGATTGTTGTTCGATAGCGAAGTAATTTGTGAGCTGTCAATCGATGATAGATATGCGAATCATTATTATATAGGCATATGAATACAAAATTAATATGGTTAACGGTATTCTGAATCAGTTTTTGTGTTATATCGTGTGGTATTAATATATGAATGCGAGAAAGGACTCGTAGCACCATCTATAACAGTATTATTAGTATTATAATTTATAACATTTTATATCTCCCGATGTAAAAAAAACCACTTTATTATACTTAAAGAAGAATCCAACCTATGTAAGCTAATTTAATATGTCGTTTGATTGACAATTATCGCCTGCTCCGTGCCTCGGAGAGCACGTTAAGCCATTGGTTTCGGTTGCCATGAACATCTATGGCAGTCGTTATTGGGAGTGTCGACACAAAAGTTCCCACTGAGTCGAAGAGTCGCCAGTCTGCACTGACTGGCCCCCACATAAGATAAGATAATATGCCGTTAAAGGCAATAAATTTCTTGATTTGAAATTATTATATAATATAATAATAATATTCTACCACATACACACAACACCATCTAGCCCAAACTAAGCAGAGCTTGTACTATGGGTACTACACAATGGATAAACATACATATATTATATACTTTTTTTTTTGTAAATACATACATATTATACATAGAAACACCCAGACCAAGACAAACACCCATGTTCATGCACACAAATGTTTGACTTGTGCGGGAATCGAACCCGCGACCTCATGCGTGGCAGTCGGTTACACCAACCACTACGCCATCGAGGCCGACTATATATTATGTCAGCTCTGTATAAACTGTTCCACTGCTAGGCACGGGCCTCTTCTCAGTCTGAGAAGCGTTGAGCCATAGTCGCCACCACGCTGTGCAGTGTGGATTGGCAAACGTCAAATGTCTCGGAGAACATTATGAAAAAGTCGCAGATATGCAAGTTTTCTCACGATGTTTTCGTTCACCGTTAAAGCAAGCGGTTAATTAACTATTAGTACGCTGTTGTCGTATACTTGTTAGTATGTAAGCAGAGCTGGTTCCCAACAAAAATTACAGGTATACAATTTTCCAAGATGTAATGAGGCTTCGATCAAAACATATCCATTATTCAGTGCCACAAACAATTTATACACAGAATATTTGCAATACAAAATCCGCCCTTTCAAACCATCGAAAATGGATTATACACATAATTATCCACATGTTACCCTGGCAGGCTATGACGGGTACAACGCGTAGGAAAGGCATTAATGTGATTTACTCCCTAACGGGATACCAGCCATGACTAGTCCAGTTATACTGGTTTTAGTAAAGGAAATTTGCGAACTTAATTTTCGTAGAAATCCAATACAACTCAAAGTCAAAGCAGTGATAGCTAGGGAAACCGTTGGACTGGCACTCAGAGGTCTCGAGTTCGATCCTAAGGCGCGCATCTCTGACTTTTCATAACCATGGGCGTATTAAATAGTTAATTAATCGCTTGCTTTACGGTGAAGGAAAACATCGCAAGGAAACCGTCATATCTAAGATTTCCCCATAATGTTCTCGAAAATAAGTCTTCAAAACTGTACTGGGTCAGCGTTGTGGATATGACCTAACCCTTCTCTCACTGAGAAGAGGCCCGTACCCAGCAGTGGGACAGCTTAGTACAGGGCTGATATTATTAGTATATAACGTTATTAGGTAATATAATAAGTTAATTTGATTGTAAAACTGTTATATAGAAAGTTAGTTTTCGATTATAAACGCTATGTGAAATATGGATAGTATAATGTGTTGCAACAGGGCCATAGGTGACTGTTACAAGTTTTTATGGCACATATTTCAGTGCTGCAATCAATTTGTTCAATGGAGCCAAGTCTTGAACAGTTAACATACCAAGACTTCCTATAAATGTACGTTGTACCCGTAAATAAGCTGTTTTGAATATAGAAGGTTTAGCTGTCCTCCACGAAAGCGGATCAGTAATCATAAGCGTGGTGTTCCCATGTTTATGGTGGCTCGTCGAGTGATGTCATAGTCTAATCTTCCTTAAAAATTGGGCTGAGAAATATAAGATTTTTTTAAGGCCACTGTTAGCACATTAATTAAAAAAAAGCAAATAAACTCTTTAATTTTATCATATTTCTATTTTGTGTTACATATTTACTTGGAAAGTTGCGTATTCTACAAATAAGTATCTAAATATTAAATATACCAAAGTAAGTTGGTTTGCAATGTTTTCATACTTTCGTAGTATAACCGTTAAATCGATTTTTCTAAAATTTAGTATGAAGCGCTAACGGGAAAGGATATACTACTCAAAAAGGAAACAAAGCAAAAATGCGTGTAACACGAATACCTATTTTTACGAGTATATAAACAATAGAATATTATTACGCACAGCACTGTCTTTAAAAGAAGTTATTATATCTTTAGTTCATAGAACTTTGTACACTTTTATAAAAAGGCACTGTTGGTAAATATATCAATTAGCGGCGATGACGTTCATGGTAATCGAAAGCTTATCAAGTCGTACTAAGAACATGGAAACGATTCCGGATTCGTCATTTTATTTTATAAATACATAGATACGCAGTCTCACACCGATACGTCTCACCACGTTATTATTAATTCCCCGCAAAAGTAAGCAAAGATACATTGCATCCACATTTTGCCTACTAAATTGTAGGCCCCAGGTAAAAGAAAGAAAGAAAAGAAAGAAACAAATCTTTATTGCTATTATACAGCTTTCAGGTGAACACAATGTGTATGAAGATAAAGAAATAACAATTACAGTAATAAAAAGGAAGAAATAAAAAAGTTACATAAAATACTTAAGACACATGCGTCCCACAGCTGCAGCAATCAGGACTCCAGTTCAGCATTTGCCTGGTCCCAAGAACCAGGTACTGGTCTTCCACTGGAGCTTGTTATTGTGACGTACGGAAACCAACAACTATAACGATATATACATAGTTATTTATAATTTAGAATTATGTAATAGACGGCGAGCCTATTATTTAGATTTTATTTATTGAATGTTGGGTATAGCAAAACAAGCATGAGAGCAGAATGAATGCTGTAGAAATGAGAGCGTTGAGAAGCATATGTGGTGTGACCCTGAAAGATAGAATAAGGAATAGTGTGATTAGAGAGAGATGCGGCATGAAAGTGGATATAGTTACAAGAATAGAAAAGGGTATGTTAAGCTGGTTTGGACATTTAGAAAGAATGGACGAGGAAGGACTGACTAAGAAAGTTTATAACGCTAGTGTGAATGGAACAGTCGCAAGAGGGAAACCTAGGCGAACGTTTCTCGATCAGATCGGAGACGTTCTGAACAAAGGCCAGGTTAAGAGCTCCTTGAACCGACGGGCGTGTATGAGGAATGTGATGAAAGTGAATGAAGCCAGAGAACTGTGTCAGCATCGTAGCAAATGCAAATCCGTAGTCTCCACCTACCCCTCTGGGAAACAGGCGTGAATCTATGTATGTATGTTTACCGCGCACAATTCCCGACTCCGTGCTTATAAGATTTCTTGTCGACCCAGGAATTGAACACAAGACCTCATGCAGCAGTTGCATACATTACCGCTGTGCCACCGAGATATCCACCTCAATTATACAGAAAACTTTATTAAAAATTACCTTTTTAAGCATTCTCTTTTTAGTCACGGTTACGAGGCGTTCAGAAAATAGGTATTAACACCTCATTAGTCAGCAAAAGGAAGCGCATGGTCAACGAAATTTGCATATTCAGTGGATCGTAACTGTACGAGTGAAACGTGGGTGAAAAGTGGTACTACAACACCTACTTAACAGTAACCTGATATGTAAATAATACTTGTGTTATGATACTATTTTTGAAGTACTAGCAGGCATTGGTTTGAATGAATCTAGCGCGTTAAGAAAATCAAAATATCTAAAACAAGCCGAGCTTTAGTCAGCGTTGCTAGTGGTTGATCTAAAAGATCCACTGGAAACCAAAACATATGTATGTATGAGGATTCCGGCAACTGGGACCGCAATTAACTCGGATCGCGGTCCCAGTTGCCGGATTCATTTAATTTTAATATTTTTCTTCCGGCATCTGGGACCACTCATAAGTAAATACAAAAATCTATTGTTCAAGCCAAAAACAGTACAGTCAAACGAAAAAATGTTCAATGTAATAACTTAAAAAACAATCTCCTTTATTTAAAAATATCATTTTATAATTTACTTATCCTAGACATGAAATAACAAGAACGGTAATTAAAGGGTGTTTTTATATTACATTCTATTAATATAATGATATTTCTGAATCAAGGAGTTTTTCTTTAATTATTACTTTAACCATTTTTTCGTTTGACTGTACTGTTTTTGGCTTGAACAATAGATTTTTATATTTATTTATGAGTGGTCCCAGTTACCGGAAGAAAAATATTAAAATTAAATGGATCCGGCAACTGGGACTGCTGTCCGAGTTAAATGCGGTCCCAGTCGCCGGAATCCTCGTATGTATATTAAAATTTAGGCAAGCTTTCGAGTGTTTAAGAGAGCAGCTGTCATCAACGTTGAAGTCCAAGTCATATATTCAACTATAATAAGAATTCTGCACATGCTTCTCCTTACATGCAGTCTAAGAATAGATACTGATAAGTATCTATTTATCTTTTGATGTTTTCCTACGTAAGTATTTATAAATTAAGCTACCATTCTTTAACTTACCTTCATTCCCTAAAGTATTCGTCACTGTTAGCAGTCATCTTATATTTGTAGCTATGTTATTGTTCATATAAGCCATCCGAGGTTTTATCTTTCAGCCACTTAATTGACGCTCTTCTCTCCAATATAATTATATACGTTAGTTTGTGCCGAAATATATGTATTATCTACTTGCATCAAATCATTCTACCTGCCCACTTGCATTACATGCTACACATTTTTTTAACCATTGTCTCTGTTTTTAACCATTACCATTAATGAAAATAATCACGCCATCTGTTACTTTTTGAACGTAAAAAGCGAACCAAAAACTTTTATAATATCTATATTGTAAAGCTTCTGACCACGTTTGTCGTGCAATAGCATTAATATTATTACTTCTTAGAGAAATACTAATAAAATACATCTATCGAGCCAGAATATCTATTTTACAGCTATTCGTGATTCGAAACCTCATCATAAAATAATGCGTGAAACATCACTGGCCGGGTAACGATCATCGTAAATATTCTATCAAAGCATTGATTTTGCTATAAAAAGCATAATATTTAATCGTATCGTGAGAAATATATAATAGGATAGTATAAAATAGTTTAGTTCCATGAAGGACGTAGATTAGAGTTGCTGTTAAATAACATGATATCCGATATGTTCCGACTGTTGTAAGGAAGGCTCGCATGAGCTGTGTAGTTGAGTAGAACCGATGGGAATAAATAATAAAGGGACATGTATGTATGCATAAGATAAAAATACGAACGTACTATGTGTATGTTTATATACTGCGCTTCCGTATTCCGACGATACATTCAAGGCCTTTTAACAATTCTTTTGAGTGGAAAATACCGCAGTTGCTAATAATTTGATGAAGATATTAACGATCCAGCGTGCTCGGAGAAGTACCATTCTCTTATAGGAAATCTACGTAAGCATAGATGCACTGTAACTGCATTTCGCCCGGTATGTAAGGATTCCGAAGGCTCACGTAGTCTCCTAAGTCGGTCTTTAATACCTCAATACCCCGCTTACCTACTGTGAGACAAACCGTATACCACCTTTGTTGCATAAATAAAGTATAAAATACAACTTCCGACACAAAGTGTTAAAAGTCACAAGACAACATTTCGAATCGATCAAACCTGTGGAAGTAGCTTATAACCCTATATCAACTAGTAAAGAACTTATAATTTTCAAATGTCTAAACAGATTTTCTTGCATTTTAGTCAAACAAGTCAAATTTGGAACAAAAAATGTAAATAAAACTCATCCGTTTGGGACCCAAAGTTTGTCAGTTTAGGGCATACGATGCCGAAGATAGATACAAACAATAAACTTATACCATCCCATTGTTTGCGTCAGAGGTAAAAATAATCTACGTAATATTTTCCTCTGAATAAACTATGAATGATAGTAGATATGTGTTCTACTGTTTCAAACTTACCGCGTTGTGAAAGTACGGTAAATAGGTCACTGTTACTTCAAGCTGTAGGCTAACTACTTCTCACTGTGTGCTTGTACAATCTATGCCCTTTGCTGTTAGACATAGTGGAAAACAAACGTTGTAATTTGCTTCGCACCTACTCGTTTCTGGCACTCCATTAAAGAAAATCTAGCCAGCAAGCCGCTGCCTTAAATAGACAAACATGTTAAAGACAATAATGTAATAATTGAACGAAACAATGTGATTTAAGCTGAAGTTTTAGATAGTAACATATGTTGCCCATAAGTATTAAAAACATTAACAACTACAAATATGTTAGTTTTTTGGACTATCGCGATTTGTACACATACTTAATATAATATTAGACAACAGATCTTAATCGCGATTAATTGTTAAATGACTGATAGTCAACCCGTGACCACGGTTGATCTAGGTCGGTCTAACATCGGGTAATAAATAGGTATTTATTACCTTTAAATAAAAAGGGGTAGTATTTAACTGCACAGCAAAAAAATACTAATTGCACAGCAAAATATGCTTACCGAAAATACTAATTGCACACCAAAATATATTTAAAGAGATCAAACTAAGTCGACGGAGCCCCGCTTAGCGGGGCTCCTATTTTTGGGTGGGTTTAAGAAGGTACCTATCATAACTTAACCCTTCCGAGACGGAATGCAGCGATTTGAGGCGTATAGGTGCTCGTTATTATATATTTTAGTAAGCATATTTTGCTGCGCAATTAGTATTTTTGGTGGTCATTATATTATTTAATCCCAATAAAAAGTACTCGCGATGAAGACGCGTTCACTAATATTAAAATAAGTATAAATACAATAAATACAAATATCAATACATCCATCAACGTATAGACGCTGTCTTCCAGACCTCACTCAGTGTGTCGTGTATGTTTCGATATAGTTAATCTGGCAGGTTGCAAACTAGACCCTAAATTCAAACTTAACTTAATGAATACAGTGATATAATAGATATCCATTCTGACTCCCTAAATAAATGTATTAGCCTCACCATAACAAAAGGCACTTAAACAAAACGTAACAAAAAAAATATCAACGGTTTGCACTCCGGGAGTGCCGGCAGAAGTGAAAACTTGAATATTAACGTTGTGCATTTTTGGTATTTTGGAATGGTTACGGAATAATTTTGCACGAATTGCTTTAATTATTAGTATAAAAGTACTATCATTTATGTGGTAAAATACAATATTCATTTATTGCGCTATCGTACACAAACATGACAATTCTCCCTTCGTCTTACGAATTTTCGATCAGGTCACGTATCCTGACGCGAGTTTGACAATTCTCCCTCCGTCTTACGAATTTTCGATCAGGTCATGTGTCCTGACGCGAGTTTAACATTTTTTACCCATCACAAAAAAGTGCACAAAGCGGCTAAAGATGTTTTCACTTCAAAAATTAGTAGGTAATTCATAGTTTTAAGTCTTATATGCTTCTTTTCTATATTTTGTTGCATGATATACCATAGTTCTAAACGTTTTTTATTTGTAACTGTAAGTATAGGTACACTTTAATACTTCTTACCTTAAGTATTGTATAAATGTAGCAAATTCTTTATTGCATGTGGTGTTTACTTGTAAAGAATGTACAGTTAGCATTTAAGTAGTAATATGTATGTAAATCTTTTTTTTGTATCACTGTACCAATGGTAAACCTGAATAATAAATAAAAAAACCTAGGTCCTCATAATTACTTTTGAACATAATTCAACATCAAGGCACAATGCTTCCTTGATGTTTCATATATAATCCTTGTTGATATGTTCTATATTTATTGCATAATTTCGAATCGGAACACAAACGACATTACGCAATTAATATCGTACCTAACCGTAATGATATTTAAAATATATGAAAGTACAGTTAATAAGGTTCAGTAAACATTTTGAAATAACGAGCTACTTTATTACTATCGCAGCGAGTGACTTTTGAACCGGCGTATGGTCACTTAAACGCTATAAATATCACGAAATTGAATTCGAATGAACCGAACAATCGCCAATTACTGTTTGAAATTTCGACTTTAGCACGGTTCTCATGCTGTATTAGGTAAATAAAACGTATTCGTACAGGTAGAACTAAATGTATTGTGTATTACAGAGCGGCGTAATCTGTAGATCTTCTTAGAAACTCTGTCGCCCGCGGCCTGTCTTGTAGTAAATCACACGCTTCTTGTATCGGAATTAGGGTTGGCTGTTTTAAAGGGCAAAAGAAATTACTGTGAATTATGTATTGTATTAAGTCTCAAATCAATATATCATCGGATTATAGCAGCTAAGTAACTGGCAGCATTTTCTAAAGGTAAATGGCCATTTGCTGGCACTGTATGAAGCGCGCGCACCGCCTTGGCTGATGATGGTATTTTAACAAGAAATAGACGAATACGATGACAACGTAGAAAGATGTTTTCCAACGTATTCATTTTGGCTATTAAGGAGTAAAAATCTTGATAGATGGATCAAATTGCCAGATTTCATATGAGTGTTCATCTGGCAATGTGATGATCTAGTATTAAGAAATCGAATGACAATAAAGATTGCGCCTGTCAAGAATTTGAATAGTAAGTAAAAGTCAATAAAAATCAAAAATAATTAAACATTATGTATTCTGTTAATGAGTCAATTAGCTGGAAACCAGAAGCTTAAAAAAAACATTGTGTCTGGTTCTCGGATTTTAAGCGTTGGCCTAGTGATTTAACAATTCCATTTGGTATGTTCGATTCCTTTACGACGTTACGTATGGTCAAACAATATTAAACAATATGCACTTTTTCACGACAGGAAGCCCTCTGCTCAGTTACCATCACGGACAAATAACACATTTTTGAAGAGTTATAGTATTATATGTTTTATTTCGGTGTGCAATATGCCAGAAAGAATCATCTGCCTACGTAGCTGAATAACTTGATAGAGTTCAAGCTAAATTAACTACTATATTTGTGAACCCTACTTTCAAAGAAATGTTAAGTGAGAGCCTCGACTATATGCCGTTGGACATTTCAGCTATCAAGCGACGTATCTTTATAAGGTTGCTCAACATTACGTACACTTTGAATAAAGATAATGTACTTATCAAAGCACCTGCAGTTGCAAAACTTGTAAAGGAAAACACTCAAAACACTGACGACATGATTACGTACCTAATGTTTCAATAGCGTGACTTTTTACTTTTTTGAATACCGGATACTTACACAATACATAATTTTATTACAGACATGGAGAATATTATAGGTTGCACAAAAACCTAGAATCTCGGATAATGTATGAGAGTTGAGGCCACCCGCGGTTATGTTCTATGGGTTTTTATGCTTCTATACGTATATTGCTGTAAGCTAATAAAAATCGATTAACAAGTTTGAACCCAAAAGAGTTCATTAGATACTGTTTCTTTGAAAAATATTATAGAATGAATGAATTATAATATTCTATACTAAAATCTATATCTGCAGCAAAGAAAACGCGATACTAACTTTAGTCGGCTTCCAAATGTGCCGAATTGCGATGCGATATTTAATAAAATTATTATGTCCTCCCGACCGAATTTCGGTCATGGCGGCCAATCTTAACGGTGACTGGCCATCTGCGCAGGAGCTATTAAAACACAAGTGTACTCTCTGTTCCCTAACTCTCATGGTCCTTTGGGACGGATAATCCGACACGACCGGAGAGAGATCAGGCGCAGGACCAACGGCTTTACGCGCTTTCCGAGGCACAAAGGTGGCTACCGCCAACATCCTAACTCTGGGCTCGTATTGAGATTTCTTAACAGAAAAACCCAATAACTTTTTGTTGGCCCGACCCGGGATTCGGACCCGAGACCTCATGCACAGTAGTCGTATTCACTATCGCTGCACTACGGAGGTAGTTAATATTAAAATTATATTGGGTTTTAAGGCCGGTGCCTAGGATATGATCGATGGCTGGTAATAATGTAGCTTGAATTAGACTCACTTGATTAGTAATAAAGAACCACCGTTAATATTTTCTTTGAAGACTCAAAGAAAATATTAACGTAGTTTAGATAAGAAACCTTGGTATTATGCCTACATCACGGACTACTGTAGGTATAGATCTAAGGATGATTGGAAAGGAAATACATCAAAATGCAGAAATCAAATAAATGTAAATAAAGAAAATGTATCCATGAATCAAATCGCTAATATCATCTGCTATTATAGCAATATACAATATATAACAGATATTACATTATATTATATACACGAAAAATCATAATAGCACACACCCCTACCCTCTAAATAAGTACGAGTTTAAATATTGTTGTAATCTCCCGAACTATTTGCCTTGAGCGAGTCAGTTGTTTTACACCGAACATGAAACTTAAAAAGGCAGGTAAAAGATTTTTACTTTGAAGCTTTACTTTGTGCCTTCATTTAGAATACAAAGCGCCCGGTGTTTCTAGTCAACTCTTAACAATCTCTTTTTTATCTGTAGAGTAGGGCGGCAAAGTACTATGACTGTTTTAATTGATACTCATAATAGTCGCTTAACTATTGCATTATAATTTTTCTAATTTTTCTATTTGACAAACTACTTTAGTAAGTGACGAGTCGTTCTAAAAGTTGATTTAATATATAGTTGACGCCAACTTTTTATCTCACTCTCGATTAATTTCACGCAATGAAGAATCATAGTTGATAAAATATTGTCTTGTGTTTTTTTAGGCGTTGAAGCAATTGAAAGTTACTGGTTAAGCCAATTTCTTTTGTAAGCATCACCTTCGATTTTACAAAGGCAGGAACAACACAAAAATTAGTAAGCAGACGGTCAAACGCATGACAACTGTTGGGATTGGCTGACTGAATTATCAATAGCTCATCAAATCATTTGCCATGAGTTTCGTAGTGACACGTCGCTGATTAGCCTTTTGGTAACCAGATGTTATTGTATAGTCCACAGACTCTATAGACGAGATTCTCTTCGTATGACATAAGTAGCGTTACAAACTTTAAAATATTGAATAATCTATGAATTTTAATTTTTGCACATATTTAGCATTGGAAACCTGAAGACTTCTCCATAATGTTCTCGGACATATGTGAAGTCTGCTAATCCGCACTAGGCCTGCGTAGTGGACTAACCGTAACCTTTCTTACACTGAGAAAAGGCCCGTGCCCAGGAGTGGGACAATTTAATACAGAGCTGATATTATTATTATATTAAACTTTAATACTCGCACAACCGCTACATCTATCTACCTTTTTAAGAAAAGAGACAAGTGACTATGTGGACAATGTATGTATTATTCAAACTGATGCATACCGGACTAAACGTCTGCATAAAATGCATATGCTATAACTATGACGCAACACACCGTTGAATATGCATTCTCATGAAGTTTTATGAATATAACTTGCTTAATCTTACAGCGAAAATGTCACACATGGTGTAATGCACAAGGATTGTATTTCATAAGAAGTCAATAATTACGTAACAATAAACGGGTATAGTTTCATAAGTGAATTTATTGACAGAATGAAATTACGATCACTGGTGACACCAAAATTAATCTGCTTTTATAATATACCGATATTGGAGAGTGTGGTATATTGATCATGTACTATGCATAATGGAATCCCCTGCCAGTTGTCTTATATGTGCTTATTGACAGCTGATATACATAGGTAAAGCCCTGCACTAACTTATACATAGTCTCACAATTATATACCCCAAGTGGTACACGTACCAAACACATGGCAGGCACTGTGTTGCTAAGGAGAGTTTCTTGACAAGAAACCTTAAAACGTCTGTACCGACCTGAAACTTAATCTCGAGACCTATGCGTCTCTAAATCTCTCGTAACTAAAGAAAATATCTTTATCATAGAAAGTACATTTAAATGTTATATTCTAAGCTAGTAACAATACAAAAGCTCTAGCCATATTAAACTAACTTCAGAGTTTGGACTAAAGTTTATTTAGTTAGTATGACTGTGATGGCACTCATATACATTCTCGCTACTTATATGCGAAGCGTTGTGACTCGAACACCGTGTGGGACAAATTAAAACTATTTAGACACAATAGTAGTATTTTAGTAACTATAAGTATTTCTTGTGTCTCTTCTACCATAGCATAAACATGCATTCCCATACCCAAAGTGCAAAGGGCTTTTAAATTAGTGCTACTATTCATTATTATAGTTTGACCTTACTTATTGAACGAATGAATATTGCAGGTCGGTTTATTCACATATAAATTCGTGTGTTCTATACATACCGATGAAAAAGAAACATGCGTATTAATATCGTTTAACAAAACTCGATCCGAAACAAGACATTATGTAAGTTATAAATACACAACATGTATACACGACTAACAATGAACTAAAGCAACGCAACTGAATAATGAGTTCGTTACTTCGTGTAGAATACATTTTATTACAATATTAAATATTAAAATTTATGGCACATGTAAACTACTTAGTCTTAAGTCTTATTTATTATCTGCCTCCCCATTATACCCGTATTTGGTCTACTTTTGTTACATTTATCCCGACATTATCAACAAGATTGAGTGCATACAAGAAATATTAATAATACGTCGTTTAGAAATTGACAATGTCTATTATTCTAACGATTTTGCTTGTAATGTAACATTCTTGTTTACTAAGGTAGATAAGTTTATTGTTTTGAGACAAACGCAGCGTGGAAGCTTAATCAGTGGTTTGATATTGCGGATTCTGTAGACATTTGTCATTCATAAGCAGTATAAGTGTCAAGCAAGCTCTACAAATCGCCGCCGATAGGTACAGATAGCGTCAAATTGTTTGAAAGAATTTGTCGAACGAAGGAGTCACGATCTCGCCCCTAATTAGAAAAGAGAAGATAAGTGTTAGCTCAGCCATTCTTGTTTTAGTTTTAAACAAATACGAGTGCACGTTTAACAGCTTTGCTGTTTTATTTATTTAGTTACATACTAATAGAAAAAGATAGGTTTAGAATAAATGTTATGCTTTTAATATTAGCATAGAGATGCACAGCTAGACTGCATCGGTAGCCAGGCCAGACACGACTTAAGCTTTCAATCTAAATAGGTAATGCCATATTTATTATTAAGGGGCTTTTTTTTAAATTCAAGTTATTTAGAACGAAAACAAATTGGAATGGCTTGGAAACAATATATAGTGAACTAGCTTTTGCTCGCGGCTCCGCCCGCGTGGTACCTACATCAATAAAAAGTAGCCTATGTCCTTCCCCAAGTTTTAAACTATATCTATGCCAAATTTCATCTAAATCGGTTGAGTGGTTTAGATGTGAAAAGGTAACAGACAGACAGAATTACTTTCGAATTTATAATATTAGTAAGGAGTAAGGATAAGGATTATTCACTATATAATGTGTCTAAGCCTTTTGCCACCAGGTTAGTGTTCAATATTCTATTTAAATCTAAAAGTTTTATTTCAATATTTTATGTACCTACTAAAACTAGCCCACAATAGATTTCAGCTAATAAGACAAACAAATAAACATTTTCGGATTTATGATACCAAAAATGGTATTTATATACATAGTTTTGCGTATTATGTTAAACATTATCTATTGTTATTTGTTAAATCCTTGCAAATATAATGCTAACTTAACTTAAACTATTCAACTTCGTGAATATTGTATTACTTACCAGTATTCATGAAGTTAATGCCACGACCAATTTTAGGTTAAGTATATTTTGACCACTTTGTAAGGGTAAATACAAAGGTGCTATAAATATTTGTAGGTGAAAACTCTTGTTCAACATCATTATTAATTAAAGTATGTAGGTTGGGAAATATACATATTTTGTTAACCAATGTAGTTTATCATCTCTGACTTTTCGAAGTTATGTGCGTATTAAATAGTTAATTATCGCTCGCTTTAACGGTCAAGGAAAACTTCGTGGGGAAACCTGCACGTCAGAGTTCTCCATAATGGATCCGACATGTGAAGTACGCCAACCCGCAATGGGCAAGCGTGGTGGACACAGAAATAAATAGTACTATTTATTTCTGTGGTGGTGGACTATGGCCTAATCCTTCTCACACTGAGAAAATGCCAGTGCCCAGCAATGAGATAGTTTAATACAGGGCAAATGTTATTATATGTAGTTTACGGTACGAATAGATTACGAGCCGAAAGGAACAGATATGGACAAAATGAAAAATACATGACCGAGAATCTTCACTCTTGGAGATCTGCCAGTGCATGGTTTTCAGTAGGTAATAAGTTTTTCATCTCTAAGCCTCCATTTATGGTTCAGAGCAACTTTTAAGGACTTGCCACTAACATAAATTACCTTTTTAGGATTTGTAATCAGTACAAGATCGCAGCTATTCAACATCCAAACTAATATTGTAAATGCGTATGTGAGTTCGTTTATTTGTTACGTTTTCACGCCTTAACGCGTCGACTCGAAATATCGGTTACATGTTGTCAGGGGTACCAGAAAAAAAGTACTATACCCGAGGGATAGCAATTTTTTGACAACATTCGGATCAACGCGAGCGGAGCTGCGAGCAAAGTCTAGTAAAATACTCTTGATTACAAGATATTGTACGTTTTTGTATAGACACAAGGATACGTCACAAACCAACATTTATTCCAAGGAAAACGCGTTCAGAAGCTAATTTCTACTCTACTTATTCCTTAAAATCGGTGCATTACGTGTCTCCTAGTCGTTGAACGAAAACATAAACGATGTTCTTATCAGCGAATATCGCTATTACGCTATTAACACGAGGTAGAAAGTGAGGCCTACTTGCAGATAGTTCACAATGGCACGAGGGAGCAGTTTACCGGTCAAGTAGCTTGTATGTGTAAAGATAACGAGTTGCTTCAATAGATTAAAGGGTAACTCTGTATATAACATAGATATAATAAACAACTCTTTTTTATATTTCTATGGTATATAATGTACTTTAGAAAAAAAGGGCAATGTTTTATTACGTTGGTTGTAGATTAACAGATTAATTGAATGCAACCATATTTTAAGACACGCATGCGATATGGCTGCTAAGATGTTGTAATGGTATTTACATACATACATAGATTCACGCCTGGTTCCTTGAGGGGTAGGCAGACACTACGGATTTCCATTTGCTAAGATCCAGACACACTTCTTCGTCGGCTTCGTTTACTTTCATAACATTCCTCATACACGCTCGCCGGTTATAGGTGCTCTTAACCTGGCCTTTATTCAGAACGTCTGGTAATTAGTTTGCCATTATCAATACGCCAAACGATTGAGTGAGTTATAGATAATTTCTCCGATTCTTGGGGTCCCTTTCAACATGACATCAACGAATATCACCAAATCTATTGCATTTTAATGAAATTTTAATACTAACGTTATGGGCTATCAAATACAATTCCTATGCGTATTTTTAAAAACCAATCTGTCTTCAAAAAGATCTACTTAAAGATGCCGCCAAAGCTCATTTGTACATTCTCAATTTCACTTTATAGTTTCAACGGACAACTAACAAAACTGCAATCAACAAACAAGGTCAACGTCATTTAGACTGAATAAAAAATAAAGACGAGTTTCTCGACACATTACTTTTTAAACAAAAGGTTATTTCGCTGTAACGATTATTATTTATCGTGTCAATCATTAGGCGTTTTAACCTCTTATAAAATGTATTTACTTAAAAGTTTGCGATGTAGAAAGTAAGTCCTACTTCTCAATAATCCAACTGATCGAACGCGTTTATTCTTCCGGTAATGTCTTGTAAAGTTATATGAAAACATTCGCTCTTATACAGCCGGCGTTGCTACAGCGGATTTGTGCAATTTCGTATGTCACGTAGATTACTTACACATCTGAATTGGTACTTCTGAAGCCAGGATGTTTCCTATAAACCCAATAAGCGGATACACCTCTCAATAAATTAGCCGATTTGCTAAAGATAACCTCGTATAGTAGTAATATTATCTAGGTGTTTCCTTAGCAGTAAATGCATGTTATTTGGAAATGAGATTCCCGTTGTTTCATAGTTCCGTGAACTATTACAATCGTCTTGACATTTCTTGGCACACATAGGAACTGTTGACAACTTATTGGACTCTAAGACACAATACGAATAACGACAAGTTACTGCTCCATTGTTTACTAAACTGTTATCCTCATTACTCTTTAGACTTGCTTGCTTGCGTGGGATGCTATTATCTGGTCTTCTTTCATTCAGTTACGAAATTGGTACGGCTATCTTTAGAACAAAACTGACGGGCTGCGGATTAGTCTTAGATTTTTAAAGTCTATTTCACTAATTATGTAAACGTTAACTAAATGAAGACATTGTTCTTAGCCATAAACATAAAGAACACTTCGATCACGTCTTATAAATGTTCTAATGCTAAAACAAATACGTTTTAGACCTTATGAATAAAACAAATCGATAAAAATAATAAACGCGCTCTTCACCGATACATACGAAGTACTTATTTTATACGTAAACGGCATCACGTTGAGAGGTATATACAATATTTGCACAAAAACTATCAAGTATCAATCATTCCTAGACACTTAGAAACGCTAAAGGAAATCTTCAATGTTCAATTTCTAAGAGGTTGGTGCATTAGCCAAAAACAGGTTGTACAACCTTTATGATGAATGAATCATGCTGCAAGCAACTAATACAATAAAATAACGTAACTTGTGATTATAATAAAATGTTCCCCGTGGTCATGTTTGATCAATAAATGCATGACGACGAAATTGCCAACATCAATAATATAATAATTCAAATAGGTCCGCCACAAAATTTGTAGCGCCACTTTATGTTTACGATCTTAATGCGCCATATCTTAACCAAGATTATCCGTAACAGATTCAATATTACTTGCAAATTATAAATGCTTATCAAGTCCTAACAATAATCAGAAATACATGATAGATATATTAGCTGGTCGCTTTACAACATCTCGGGCCTACTTTGGTCAACATCATTCAGTATAATATCATCTTGCAACACAATGTGCTAATTCTTTTTAAGTGATTTACGCAATTGTATCGGTGAATGAAACCACAATGGATCTTCAAAAGTAACAAAACGTTAAATATGATTCTATAGCAGATAAGGAAAGTAAGAGCATTTAGTTTGACAGCTGCGCCGCCATCTTGGTTTTAGTGTCAAAGGTCGCGAGCGCGCAGGTTTCTCCACAAGCAGATGGGTTATTTCGCACACGAACGTTACACGTAAGAGTTAGTTAATAAGATAATACTTGATTTGTTGAAAGTAAATTCGTGCTGACATTTCACATAACTAGTAGAATGCAAATTATTTTATTAAATAATAGTAACAAAATTACAGCATATAAAGGTCTCCTTGAAGCGACAAGTTCAACTTGAAAAACTGGTTTGCATTGTAACAGAAACAATATACTTTATAAAAACGTATTCTTCGCATTAATTCACTTTTTGTTACACGCTGACTTAAACAATGCACATTCATTCAATTCACGCCCCAAATAAGCCCGAACATGAGGTTAGTACACCAGTAAACCAGTAAATAGAGGAAATGCAGACGAGTTCAGGGGCAGTGACCCGAGCAACCGTCAGGCACCGTGACGTTGGATCGCCACTGCCATACGATTTCATCTAAACAGCTTATAAAATACGTCATATAGAGGCAAAGGACCAAAAATGGCGAAGGAATGCAATTTCGTAAATGTGAATCTGTGAGAAATATTTTGAAAGTAGCACCCAGATCGTGTAGTACTTTATCTTAATTGCTATTTTGAATAGGAATGCGGAAGATTACGACTGATAATAAGTGTACCTATCGTTTGAATCAACCGATTTAACTATCGTTGGTAATTTAGAACGATAAACCTTGATTTAAACAAATAAACCTTCATGAATAATTAGTGTTATAAAATCTTAACAATATATAATGACTGGTAGTTTTTATTATAACCGCTAAATTTTTCAGGGTAACAAGCCAATTTGAGCTCTATTACCAAAATGAAAGCAAATTTGAATATCATCGTCACGGGCGCGCGAATAAGTGTACACACACATACGCACGTATCCGGATTTCATCTCAATATTATTATGATAACAGCGTATAAAATTGGTTCGACATTTAAATATAATCAACGCTTATGATCACCAGTTCTTATTGCTATTAAATCTTTTATTTATATTTTTTTATTTATTTAGTCAAACTTATGTCTTCATATTTATTGATGTTATATAAGTTTTCTTATGATCATACCTTAATTTGTAGAGATAATAATGACTAAAGCGCGAAGCCGTTAAATGACGTGAAGAAACCTTACCCAAGCACATTAAAAAAAAGAAACGCTCTTGAAAACTGATTACATGCCACAATCAGCTTCAGTTCTGTTCTAGAATATCTTTTAGCCATAACTACAATGAGATCAGTTTAAAGTCTTATGTAAGCCGTTCTTTAGCACCTTTTTAATAAACTAGAGGTGTTTAAAAGCAATAGTGAATTAATAAAAGTAGGTCACGATGCCTTATAACGCAATTTGTACTTAACTAGATCTGACTTGCCTGACATGCATTTTGGCATATTTATCACGTGATCTACGATCGAACAAAAGAATCGATTGTGTGGTAAGATGGTTTCACATCTCTCACTATGAAGTTCATTAAATAACTTGAGAGAAAGTGTATGAAATACTGTCAGGCGTTTATTTTTGGGCCCTCAGGGTTGAATAGATGACTAAGAGATAGGAACATGTAAAGCTTTGAAGAGAGGACAAAAACAGTGGAGCTTAGAATTAACTACGCACAAATAGATTGTATCGCGTTGCCTGCAAGCGCCAGTTTCTCGCAGTCGACTTAATACAGTTACTAAGACGGTATGATAAGCAATATTAAAGCTAGTCCTTTATTTATATCATGATTTGAAAGACATTGGAACTGTACATTTATATTACTAGCTGTGACCAAGATTTCATGCGCGCGAAAATATCTTTGTATCAAATGATACATCCCAACGTTACCAACGCACTTCAAAACTCACATAGGTATTTTTTTAGTTTAACTGCTGTGAAGATTAGCCTGCCTCATACTAGATAATATGTGGCCGTAAATCCGGAATCTTAAGATACACAAGTTATTAATGACTAGACAAGATCATAAAACATAACTGCATTAAAATCTAATAATATCTTGGCCGACGTTTAAATTTCGGGATCCAGAATATTTATGCTTTACTCGTTGTATTTGAATTCCCGCTAACTTACTCATTAAAAGCATTAGTGTCAGGAAGTAAAAACATTATATGTCGCATCTCGATTGATATAAGTGTAAAATTACTGCAAACATTTTAACAATATATTAATTGCCAATCCACATGGATTACCACATGTAGCAGCACAATTTTCTTAAAAGCCCGGTTTGCTTTACTAAAATATTTTACCTATAATAGGTAAGATTTGCTAGTGCTAAATCTATACAAATAAATAAAATTGAAGTGTCTGTTTGTAATGTCAAAATAATAGCTTTGTATCTAATACATATGAAAGTATATAAGGCACCTACACAAAAATTCTATTTTTAAAATTTTTGTCTGTCTGTCTGTTTGTTCCGGCTAATCTCCGAAACGGCTGAACCTATTTTGACGACACTTTCACTGGCAGATAGCTGATGTTATAAGGAGTAACTGAGGCTACTTTGATTTTAGAAAAAAAATGTGGTTCCGCAGAGACAAACACTTTTTAGTTAAAATTTACGCGGACGAAGTCGCAGGTAACAGCTAGTATATAAAGCTGAAGAGTTTGTTTGTTTGAACGCGCTAATCTCAGGAACTACTGATTCGATTTGAAAAATTATTTTAGTGTTGGATAGCCTATTTATCAAGGAAGGCTATAGGCCATATAACATCACGCTACGACCCACGGGGGCGGCGCAGTAACGGTAAATGCGGGTGAAACCGCGGAAATAACTAGTTTAATATAATATTATATGTAGCACTAGCAATCGCCAGTGTGCTTCTGTAAGCTTCGTCCACAAGTAAAAGTCAAGAGGGATCAAGATGGATTTTACTTCATTTACTGTTAAACTTTATAAGATTTGCCATTCCAAAACCCGACGCAAGACACTGCTGCCGGTTAAACTAGAAGCGAAAGTTCTAACTACGTAATCCTAATCCTAACTAATATTATAAAAGCGAAAATGAGTTTGTTTGTTTGTTACCTTTTCAAGCCTAAATAACTGAACCGATCATCCTGAAATTTTGCATATACGTTGTCAGGTGTACAGAAACGGACATAGGCTACCTTTCATACCGAAAAAAATTACTGTTCCCGAGGAAAACAACAAAAACGTTCTTATGATAATAGATGGCGCCACGTTTCTTTCGAATCATGATTAAATTATATTATTACAAGCAGAGTACGACCCGAATTGATTGTCAAATTCTAAATTAACGCGAGCGAAGCCGCAGGCAAAAGCTAGTGAATCATAAATTTTACAGATATACGAAAGAAGACTACTTCTAAGAATTTATTTATCACTACACAGATTTGAAATATCTATAGAGAAATCAAATAAATAAGGCAACTAATGATAACAAATAGGATATATCTGCGTTCTATCTACCTTGTAAACACGAAGGACCAATGTTCGCGATGCTATCCGATGCGTGCGTGGCATGCATGTCAGTGCGCGTGCGTCGACTGCCAGTTGGTCAAGATTATGTTGTTTAAGACAAATGTGTGATGCAAACGACCGAGCTTCGTATGACATATTTGTTTTGCAGGATAGCATGATTTATGGAACAGCTTTTACCTTTCTTTCATTGAATGTATCGGCAGGTAAACCTTTAAAGGGACGAACTTAAGTTTGACACGAACGCGTTTAAATCTTTTGAGATATTATTTGTTTTCTTATGGTAAAATTTAATAGGTTTGTGCTACTTAAAAGTAATTCACAAGGAAAATAGTCTGGAGCATAGATTTTAATAAGCAATTTGGTATAAAAACCAAAATTTTTATTATGCTTTTATCCCAGGGATATCTCTTGCAAAAAGATTTTTGAAGTAATATGTCTCATTATGAAGCCGATGTCATATGGATAAAAACATCATCTTAGTTGTCGACCGTCGCGCATCGTGTTAAATAATGTAAAGAACATAACCATATTTCATACGTTGGAATTCGTACAAACAACAAAATTATTCGAAATTATTTACGACTTTTAATATTCATATTTAACAAAAAGTATGTTTATTGACACGGAAACATTACTTACTTCTTATTTAATTTAACTGATGAGCGATGAGTACTCGCTCAAATAAAAAGTACAAAACCTTGATAATACAAAATAGTACCGCGTTCCTCGCCACGCCACAAAGAACAGCGATCAACTATTCAAATTGCATATAATCCGAACGCTAAAAATCACGCTGTGAATGCATAAGCGAGCAATGCATGGATGTATTATGCATCAATCGCGTTGCATAAAAGCATTAGATGAAATAGGTGAATCGCTGCAGGTAATAGCAATGGGATTTATTACATTAGACGACACGGCGCCGATGCGGACGCGACATTAGTGGCCGGAGAGATAATTTGAATGCAATATTGCAGCTGTTTTGCATTAGACCAGCATCTAAAGTAATTTTAATCTCATTTAAGATGGACATTAAGAAAGGGACGGAATGTGCAAGTCTATCTTTGACGTTATAAAGGTGCTGCAGAGCACAGTATGTTTGGACTATCTTCTAATGTATGTAAGGGCAGATTTCTTTTAGCTTACTCTCACTTGTTTAATATGTCTGGATGGGATCTGCCCAATAGTTGAATAGTATCGAACCCAACTAGGACCCTTGTTAATAAGGTCAGAGTGACGGAATCAGAAGTCCGATTGATTTAACCTAACTGACCTAAATGACTATTTGACAAGTTGCTATAATAACTGTTCAAAATATTTAAGATAATCTAAGAGTTGATTTGAATATCAATTAGTATTAAATTTGTTTAGTTCATATTAAGATAATAGTCATCATTATAGCGTTGATTGATTTTGTTACCTAAGACGACGGCTGTCTCCTGGTGACGGTACAAATGCGAAGCTCAGTAATCATATCAACATAAGTATTTATTTTAAAACTCAACATAATATACTAATGTTAGCGAACTGTTTAATTCCATTCGAATAATTATCGAATGCCGTATCAATATTCTACACTATATATAAGAACTAGCGTCGCGCCGTTGACTTTTTACTAAGTATTTATCACGTTGTGCTACATAAATCTGTTTTCAAATATCTTTCGAATGCAATGTGCGTCACTTATCAATATACTTTAATATACCCAAAAGATAATACTAGGGTGAATCAACCAATATTGGTATTGGTATTGAATCAACCAATATTGGCGTATTTTAATTGGTACTTGCATTTATAAGGGTGTTTTGGCCACCCAATATTTTACAAACAACGTTGAAATCTCCTGTAATAATTTTTAGTATCGTGCAATATAAATTACAATGAACAATAACAGCTTCCATCGCGAACACTTGACAATGTCAATGATGTGACTGACTTTGTTTCTACTTGCATAATAGATCGTAATAGAGTAATAGCCTTTTTATGGAAACCGTGGGTACTTTTATAACGGAATTAGGTTTTTAGAATACTCGTAACGGTCTCAATCACGCGATATGAGAGTAAAACTTACCAAGATGTAAGGATTGAATGCTTTGATGTTGGATTTGGTTGTAAATGTTTGAAGATACTAACCTGAAACAGAAAAAGAAATATATAAGCATGTATACAAATGATATTTATATTGATGTTGCATTTTAATGGTGTAAAGAATTTAAAAAAAAATTGTACAGTTGTTTATAAAGGTGAAAATATCGAGCAGCTTTTAAAAATAATTTGTGAAATACTTAGAAATACGATACAAAGATTTAAATTTCGTTTACAAAATGCATCTCTCATGTGAGATTCGTTTTGTAAAGAGATTAAATTATTTTAAAGAGCTATAAAAATAAAGCTATTTGTTTTTATCTATAGTATAGATTTTATCTATCTATAGAATAGTCACTTTTTAAAGGGAAAACATCAGTACTTTATATATCGAGGTAGGTCTGCCTGCACTTCAACATGCTTTTGGTATAGACAAGAATGCAGTACTTTATTTATTGGCTTTTTGAATAAATTGAGTCTCTTTTTCAACTCTTCAGTAAAACATTTTGGTAACCGTTTTAATACAATAATTATAATGTACGCATATTGTTCGACAAGATAGGGATAAGACTCTTATAGGTTCCTAAAGCGACTTAACCGACACGGACGTTAAATAAATATGGATATTGCTATCGAAACACCGAGGACCATTCAAACATAACGTTCCTAGTATCACATACTATAAAATAGGGTAAACGCACCAAAACACGGCTGTGTAGTCGGCCCTTTTGTTTCAGATAAGGTTGCTATTACTTGCGTTTGCGGTGCGCCGAGGCGGAAGCGATAAAGTTGCCAGCCGTGAGGGAATCAGATTGGTGGCGTCACCCCATCTATTGGCACGAGAATAGAGCAATAGTGACATGAAGAATAATGTTGGCTGCATGACTGATTTCCTTTGCTTTAATTTAAAAATAAATGAGTAGTAGGAAGTTGGATTATAAAAATGTAAATTACGTAATTGTGGATTCGGTTTCGCTTCCTTTGCAGTAATTGTAGATTAAAGGTCATAAAGAAAGAAATGGAGTAATTATATTATATTATGCAGCTATACTTTATTGCTTGCTGTAATGGCGGGCTGCGCCGTTGATCCAGTGTTCGCGAGCGTAATTACTGATCGTAAAGTTCAATGTCAGTTTGATTCCCAGATCGAGCGGTTTTATTGATGTTTATCAGTCTGGCTTTTGTAACTGTGCTTCAGGCAATGTACTGACCCCATTATGGCACTACCCTAGCATTACCGGCGCAAGGTACACTTATATTATAAATGCGGAAGGAAATCGGGCTGTATGTTTGGTTTCGACTAGCGATGAGCATTTCAAATAATTATATTCGTTCTTACAATGTAAATATTGCACTGTGCGCGATTATATTCGAATTCAATTATACGAATCATTGACTGCATAGATGGCGTTGTGGTTTAAGTTGTCGTGTCACCACTGCCACGACACCCAGTATTGTAGGTTAGAATTCTTGTAACCTTAAGGGTTCAGATAGGAATAGACAGGCCACGCTGTAGAGGCGTGGTGTCTTGAGGTTATTTTAAGCAGAGATGATTCAAAGATAGTACAACAATTAACACTTTGAATAACAACAAGTAATTAAATATAAATTACACTTTAAGAACGCTACGCGAACAATACTCAGGGTGTGGTTCTTAAGGCTTCCTACGTGGTTCTTTAAGAAAGTACCACTTAGCTTAGTAGTGCAGCGCAGCGGAAGGAAGGAGGCCTGCAGGGCGCGATCCACTATAGGCCGCCGCCGCTCGGAGGGGGACTAGAGATGGTACCTCCTCGCTCGCCGCGCACGCAGCCGTGCGCCGCGAGTCGATTACTTGACATCTTACACTGGATAAAAATTGTCTCTACACAAATAGTAGCTTGCAACGCCACACTGAGCCCTTGAGCGATGACTCTGCGACTGAAAGACGAACATGGACTGTGGGCCAAAAAGAAACACCCACCCTCACATTATATCACACCACAGAAGTCTCTACCAACTGGTGACACCCTGCCATGGGTAGTCTCTAAATAGACTTTGCATCCAGATTGACCGCTGTAGAACGAACTTGTGTAGGTGGGGTTTCAGGGACCCCGGCCATGCCCAGTGTGACTGTAGTGACCTGGAACAGACAATGGCACATTTGGTGCCCGAGAATTTGCACAATATCAAAGCTTTGTGCGGCCACTCCTGACGCAATTAAAGTGGCCGAATATTATGCAAATAATATATAGTTCAAACTAGAACCATTAA
The DNA here is from genome assembly GCA_963564715.1 of Catocala sponsa. NCBI lineage: Eukaryota > Metazoa > Arthropoda > Insecta > Lepidoptera > Erebidae > Catocala > Catocala sponsa. The sequence goes on from OY751337.1 coordinate 9,928,838, forward strand.
CACGAAGAAGAAGAAGAATACAGGAATAAGTCCTAATGTTGCGAATTGTATAAAACAAAAACAGTTTTTATTTTTTTTATTGCCATTTGTGGCAGACGACCAAGTGGCCCACCTGATGGAAAGTGGTAACCGCTGCTCATGGACTTCAGCAATTTCAGGACACAGCAAAGCCGCTGCCTACCGTGAAAGAAGTACTCTCTTTAAACCTCGTTTCAAGAAGGACATATCATAGCGCTCGAGAAACACCGACGCAGGCAGTTCATTCCAGAGCTTGCACGCCTAACCTGTTGAAACATATTTTATGATTTTTACGCGGGAAGCAAACGGGACGTAGAATACTTTTTAAAATAGGAACGAGGTCGCATATTAGTTGATGGCCAGTGCCCATAACGTATTGTCTAACAACAGGGGTGTTCAGCACTGTTAACCTTTTTCGATTGCAATCATCCAGCTTTGCATCAGTAGCGCAGCTGTATATGACTTCTGTACATTAAGTCTCGAGTTTTATTCGCAGGTCAGGCAGTGTTGTGTGTGTGTGTGTGTATGTGTGTGTGTTTGTGTGTGTATAATAATAATTTTTAATAGTAACATGGTATTTGGAGCTGTGCCTTATAAAAGGCAATAGGGTCGCACCCTTTTACACTTGACGTAAAATTATATATATATATAGCTGGCAAAATGAGGTTATAATATTCACCTCTGCCTACTTCTACGTACATAATGGCGTGAGATTATATTTGTGTGTATCTATGTCCTTGGGATTTGCCATTCGAGGAAGACCAGTAAGCTTCTGGGATAAATAATGATGTTATATTAATAATATCAAATTTTGATTGCCTTTGAATCACGATTAACTTCTTAATACTAATATCCATTAATAATAATTAGACCTTTTATTATATAGTTAATTAATGTTATTATTCGTTCGAACACGAATTAGATATTAATAAAGTTTTGACAGGGAGTGACCTTTATTGGTTTATGCAATTTATTGTACTGTTTTGTTCATTCAGTAGTTTATGGGTTTCAAAGATGTTGTAATGCAAGACTGTTCATCCTACTACTTTAAGTATAGAAAGCGGTAGCATTAAAACCGATGAAAAGAAAGAGTGCGATAACCGTGGTTAAATTTTATTTATATTATTCTAATAGGCAAGTCTTTACAATAGTACGAAGCCGGGGAATGCGCCTGATAGAAGGAAACAGGCACGCGCTCTTAGCACTAAAATCATAGGTTAGGTGAAATGTGGATATAATACATCTCTTTCTGCCCGCAGAATATAAAGATAATATAGGTACATATCATGTAAAAGCTAAAATTTTTTTTACATTAAACACATACATAGTTAACCCCTTGTTTCGAAGCTATAAGAAGATTTCCAACTAGGCATTATTTACGTAAGTAATCCGCACACATTAGTCTCCGTTCCTTTTCCCGAAATAATAAGTGGATAATAATTATTTCCATTGAAGCATTTGGAATATATATTGACTATAAAAGTCAAATAGAGAATATGAGATACAATCCGTCATCCCTATGCGCGAATCGAACATACGACCACATGAGCGGCTGTGCGCAAGCAGTCAGTCTTTAGCCATTTATTCTGAACCGAAGAGAATATCAATCAAGCAGTTCATATTTATAAAGATCAATATTTTGCACACAGCCATCTCTTAACCGGTTTATCTTTCACTTGTCTACTATAAAAAAATAATAAAACAACCTTAAAAGGAAATTATTAATGTAAGTGCACATGTACTATGTAAATTACCATCGTATGTACTTACAAAATGACACGGTGATCGGATTCTTACGAAACAACCGATCGAAACAATAATTTTGAAGGGAACCAACCGATCATTATAGTACGCAACTTAGTACGTAAATGATGTTTAATCATGTCTCTATTAGAAGCGTGTGGTAAAAGCAATATATATGAACATTGAGTTATTAAGTAATACATACTAGAGGAGACATTTCAAGTAATTTTTTTGTTACACGTGTTCATGCTCTGTAACTTACCTATTCAATCATAAGATTTTTATGGAACACGAGTTAGACGACAGTCTTAGACTCACTAAATCTGAGGCAAGCGATTGCTGGAACGAAACGTTTAAGTGCAATATTAATTATTCAGTAATCTATACTAATATTATAAAGCTGAAGAGTTTGTTTGTTTGAACGCACTAATCTCAGGAACTACTGGTCCGAATTGAAAAATTCTTTTAGTGTTGGACAGCTCATTTATCGAGGAAGGCGATAGACTATATAACATCACGCTACGACCCAAGGGGGCGGCGCAGTAATCATAAATGCGGGTAAAACCGCGGGCACATCTAGTATAATATACATGATAGCTTGTTTTAAAAATATTTTTGAAGTCCCCAGATAACTTCTCGCTAACTATTGATTCGTTAAAGGTAAGCTTAGGATAAACGTCGGTTAACTGCTACTGCGTTTCTGAATACGCAGCAGACCATTCAATAACTATCTAACCGATAATTAGTTCCTTAGTTGCCGCTAGATGGCTCTGTTTAAGAGATCGCGTCTAAAATTGATATTATTGTTTTAATTCGTCTTTAGTACTAGTTTTATTAATTATAATATTTTTTTCGAGGATAAATAAGTGGTTTAACGCTGTTTTTATAATGTAATAAGTAATTATTTATGGGCGATGAACGACATTATTGTCAACTAGCTTATGGTTATCTGTGATCATTGTCAATGTCAATCGTTTATAAAACGAAACGTCTTTTTCTTAATGCAATATAAATTTGTTCCTAAACAGACAATGTAGGTATATTTGCGATGCGTAACGGGAGCTAGAGCAAGGCTGATAATATCACTAAGGTGTATCACAGTCTTCTTATCAAAGCGATATCTCAATTGGAATTCTTCATCCGTAAACATTTCGAAAGGATTTCTTCTACATCTTAAGTTTCTGGGTACTGATATATAAAAATAAACTCCATTACTTTCAAATCAGACTCTGATGAGCTGCTTGTATTCATTATGCTAACACTGAATGTTTTGTCCTTTGAATAATATTAATATTTAGCTTTTACTGGTAATTTAAGTAATATAATACAATAATACACGCAAGTATAACCTAAAAGTTATTGTAATTTGCTATGACATAAAACTTCAAATAGTTATTCAACCTATAACCGCCACACTTTGGTCAGTTAAGTTAACCTCAGTTTAAACGGAGTTCATCTTACATCGCGGTGTTCGGAAACGCACTTTCGCAAGTTATCGAACCAATAGCGCTAATGAATAGATAAACCATCGATAAAAGTGCCTCAGAAACCGGGCATTAGCGATTTAAGTGGTCGCCTCACTACTATAACTCCGCCGCTTGCTGGTGGTACGAATTCCACACGGAAAAAAAATTGTGAAACAACAACTGGTCGTTCTGAGTCTGAGTGTTCGTTGTATCCATCGTTTAAATGTTTGTAAAGTACCCCGCGATACAATATTTGTTGCTAGGGCGGGAATAGGCTATATTGCGCACAAACATGTCGTTACAGTTATCATATTATTTGTTTTAATATCCAAAAACCTAATCGTTTTACCCATGGACAGAGTTAATTTTTGACACATATTCTATGAAAAAGTAGCCCGAATTTAACTGTCCGTAGCTAAACGGACTCACTTTTATACATAAAAAACCCATCCTAAGTTAGTTAGTGATCATGCACTTTAAATTGAATGTGTTAAAAAATTTACTTGAGATGTCTCCTCTAGTAGGTACGTAGTACTTAATAACTTAATGTATAAGAATTATGTTATGGACCATTTTGAATATCACTATGCTTTCAGACTGGTCGCCTTGGTCGTCGTGATAATATAGGTGTTCTTATACGATTTTGTTCTATACTTTAAGTATTAGGTTATTCGTCGCTGCAGGCGGTTTCATATGGTACTAGCTGCGCCCCGCGGTTTCACACGCGTAAGACCCGATGTTGTGAGAATATCGGGATAAAGATAAAAAGCCTATTATAGTTCATTCAGGTCTCCAGCTATTTACGTGCTAAGTATCATCGCAATAGATTTACGGTCGTTAAGTTTCCTTAAATTTTCTAATTTTCGGCCCTTGATGCCCTATATCAATGTTTTCGACGCAACTTTCTCAATTTTTCTTTCATAAAACCTTCTGCTGACTATAACAAACACAACAAAAAAAGAGTTAGTGAAATTGGTCCAGCCGTTTACGCGTGATGCCGTGACCAAGGGAAATAGGGATTCATTTTTATATATATATAGATTACAGTATACGTTATAGAATTAAGTGTGTAGAGGCCTAATCTGTTAGGAATATACACCCTTGAAGGATAAAGCAGATATCCTGGTATATACCAGAATGTCTGCTTTGGTGTCATGCATGCTGTTATCAGAAATATTTTCAAATGCCGCGCTGCTTCTAAGAAATTTCTAATTTGCAATCAAAGTTGGTTACGGCCACACTACAACATCGTGAGACTAATGAAGGAGGCTGCTGTTGCGGCCGTCATGGTAAAATTGAGCTGGCTTGACCGGAAAAGCCTATCCCCTCTACCTCCACAAAAATATTTAAACTGTGACCGAATTTCACCCGATAAGTAAGGAATCCGAGTAATAATATAGGTATGTACCTCGCTCTTTCCTTCTTCCTATCGTTAATTCCTTTTATCCCTGGTCTTGACAGTCATAGGTTACGGCAACCACCCACCATCAGACTGCTCATAATTATGCTTGTGTACATTAACCTTTATCTCTATTATATTAAAATAACTAGGGGTCATTCTCTCCGTGACCATGGCTGCTGAATTTTCGAAACCAGAACCTCAGGAAAAATGTAAACCTAAATAGTTTAATAGAAGAAATAGCAGTACAGTTTAAAAGTAGTAGGTACCTAGTTAAATTCTTTCAAATTTATGTAATAGGTAATAGACTTTTAAAATAAAAAAGAGACAAATTCCTTGTAAAGAAAAGTGTCTAACATTCGCGTAAACTTAAAACAATATTATTATAAGGAATCACTTATATTTATAAATACAAATGAACTACATATTTTGCAGTTTAGAGACCGAATAATACACCTCCCCTTCTACTAAGCCCGGCTCTCGATAAATTTGAAATATTACCAGCCGTTTATTACCAACTTATTACGATCACCAGGTTAACTATCCACGCCTAAGCTGTTCTAATGCTCTTAATTGCACAGATAGGTTTATCTTAAGCCTAGCCAGATAATATGCCTAGTTAAATTGCCCATATTATCATTTCCCGTCTCCATACCGCTTCCAATGGAGGTTATGATACCATCTTTTTTATCTGATCCAGACATTTAGACTGCTTCGTTGGTTCTTGGCATAAGTTAGTTTATTTTGCGGCTAATTGTAAAGTCGTTCTTTAGGTTTTTCTGTCAAGCCATTTTATTAGCAATACGGAGTCTGGTATAAAACCATTTCTGTGTGTGAAGTATCTTACACATACTGCCGCACCTAATGCACATGTGTTACACCGACTACTTAAACCGTTACACCACCTGTGCAGTCGAGAATATCTGTGACATTTCTAGGTAACCAAAATCAATAGGTAACAATAAAATTCTTTACTCACAAGAAAAGGTAAGGTGAAGAATAACCTATGTCCTTTTCTGTACCCTTGACAACGATTATACAACATTTCAGAATGATCGGGCAAATAGTTAAGACGACTCACATTAGCATCATTATCACATTGGCTGTCAAATTACTACATCTATTGCCATATTCTTACACCTGGTGTTCCCGCGGTTTCACCCGCGTTTATCGATACTGCGCCGCCCCCGTGGGTCGTAGTGTGATGTTATATAGCCTATAGCCTTCCTCGATAAATAGGCTATCGAACACTAAAAGAATTTATCAAATCGAACCAGTAGTTCCTGAGATTACCGCGTTCAAACAAACAAACTCTTCAGCTTTATAATATTAGTATAGATTAGTAAGTAAGTAAGTATTTTATTTTTCAAAATATAGGTACTCAAAATACGGACAAATATTATAACACAGCAAAAATAAAGTACATATATAATGAAAAACGAGGTTACCACTCAGGTTTATTGTTAGTTTGCGGTTTATACCTCAAACCAACCCTGATGTTATGTGGTAACCCCAAGTGACACCCGGACGTACATCAGCTACAATTACAAATTTACAAAAAGTAGCTGTAAGTCTTCCACAATAAATAAATAAATAATAGCAACTTAGAATTTAACCATCCAGTTAATTAAAATCACGTATTGACATTCGTTAGATAAACCTTACAAAGATTATTAAAGACAATAACATTGTTTTACAGCTTCGTATGGTCGAAGGCTTAGCCAAAGTTGTATCACACTCACATGATGTTAGCAAGTCAACCTGAAATTTCCAGTCATCATCAGCAGTTTTGCAACCACTTAAGCTTACGAAACTGGACTAACTATGCAGTCAAGCAACAACTTTCAAAATCAAGTCAAATTATTTAAAAATGTTTTAAAATAGTAAAATGTCACGCCCACTTAAACGGGTTAATGAATAAATAACCAACAAACTGACTCAACAGTAAATGTCACTTGAAGTATGAAAAGTGAAAGAGACAATGAATAAATAAATCAAAAGAAATGCTTTATGTAACATTTTTTTACGATGAATGATGTTAAACGAGATGTGAGAAATTAGTTAAAGGTAATTATTTACTTAAGTAAAAATGACTACGCCTTTTCGCATACACTTTCAATTTATAATCATTCTCTATTTTATTGTTTACGAATAAGAACAAAAAGCTTTTAAAAGATGTTATCGAATGATTAATTGCTTAAAGTGTCTGAAGTTTTCTACTTACGAATAAACGTGGACGGAGAGAATTTATTGCAGTTGCAAAACTCTTCCTTTTGTCTCTCATCGAAATTAAAAGGAATTTTCACTTTAGGGGATTTTCTAACGTATTTTTATATGGAAAAGCCTAACGTTGCTAATTATTTTGGAAATACACGGATAGGTTGTCTTCCCCACGGCAGTATCTCTACACAGCACTGGAAACCGGCGTAAGAGAAGTAACACTGTAATAATATTATATGCTCATCATAGAGTATACCTACCGTAGACTGTCTCATTTTCGTAAGGTTTGGTATGATTCGATCAATAGGAAAGCGGAATGTTTTTAATAGTATATAATCATATTCTACCACATACACACAACACCATCTAGCCCAAACTAAGCAGAGCTTGTACTATGGGTACTAGACAATGGATAAACATACATATATCCTTTTTTTTTGTAAATACATACATATTATACATAGAAACACCCAGACCAAGACAAAGATCCATGTTCATGCACAGAAATGTTTGTCTTGTGCGGGAATCGAACCCGCGACCTCAGGCGTGGCAGTCGGTTACACTAACCACTACGCCATCGAGGCCGACAAAACACTGTTTTGGAAATATAATGCTATGGAGGATATCATGACGGAAAAACTCAATAGCAGTACCTCAAGATGGGAAGTAGCCCTCGTACTTTATGATTACGGTACTCTCTTGGCCACCGAAGCGCAAATATTATTTTATTTAAATAAAATGGACGTAATTGAGGTTTCATATAATCAATTTTGTTTGCTTTCTCCTCCTCAAAAACTGCATGGATCCTTTCGAAATAAATTTGCATTTACTGAATACTATATAAGATGAAAGAACAAAGCATAATAATCAGTGTCGGCTAACGACATACAACAAAATGATTTAAGGACTCCTAACCTGAATTTTTGCCATAATATCTCCGATTTGGTTTGGTAACAAATAATGCAATTTGCTTTTGCAAAAGCTTATTTCAACTGTGTTAAAAGGAGGGGAGAGGGCGAAAGTGAAAGATTTATGTATTAAGTATTTATGTCATTCTTTTTGACATAATAGAATACGGGATTATCTTGTCTTATTAGTCCGGTGATCTATATATTTTATTAATATTATGATTCTACAATACAAGTAAGAAAATATATATTGTCGAATTTTCTGTTAAACCATTAAACATTATGCAAAATGTCAAGGATCTGATGAATAATAATATATTTACCTTCATTATTGACTGAAAGCTCATATCTTGATATTTTTATTCAGCATTCGTTTATTTTCGGTGCATAATGTAACAGATATGGCAGCATCGTAAATCATCTAAGTGGACAGACTTTTAGTATTATGGTATTATTTTATTATACCTTGTGCACCTTTACACAGATAGGAAACAAGTTTGTTTTGATATTATTATTATACTATACCGACTACCTACAATAATTGCCTTATTTATTCTATTTTGTTAATGCACGACTAGACTTGCGATATTTGCCGAATGCTGAATCCCACCTAAGCAATTAAGTTTGATGTCGGCCGGCGCTCGGGGAATATCGCATAACGACTCCTCTAATGTTTATTTCTGGATCGTAAAGTCTACAAATATTGTAACAATGGAAACAGATCATCAATGTTTGTAAAAATATGCCTTAATATGAATAGAAACCACTAGGCCATACCTCCAGTAACTGAACATATTGTTTGTATCATACAATCAGTAATTCTCCATTCAGTTCAACTGTGACGATATGAAGAAATACAGCATCCGCTATTAACATCCTTTTCTCAAGAAAATGACGCATTGGACTTACTATTTGGCATAAATTTCTATCTCTCACGAGCAAACAGCAGATCGAGAGGTTTCCGCACGTTGTGACGTCTCCTAACTACCATTTAGCGCAGTTCCGTTACACGCAATTCGTGGGAGAACAAACACAATCTATTTAAATGTTGGCACAAAATGCCTTGTTAGCATATGCATGGCTTATGTTAATGCGACTTATTGCCGTTTAATATGTCAATTCTTTGTACTTTACTTGACGTTTTTGCTGTAACTCCCGTAAGATACGGACATTGCCGTGTGAAATTCAAAAGCTTGCCTGTCCAGTTTAAAAGAATATGCTGTCCGAATAATGTGGCAACTTGTACATACACTTTGCCAAAATATTAATATTAGAGCAATATTTTTCAAACTTCAGAAATTAAAAAGTAATGTGTATAAGTGTATTACATATTATGTTTTACTTTACGTATAGGGAGTCTTAGAAACGTAGAGGTCGTATAATTGATCCAAACACCGAAACACTATCCCAACATCGAGATAGCACATTGGTACATAATAAATTCTCTGTATCCTTATCTTAAGTTTGCTACATCAGAACAAAATATGAAACTCTTTTCATTTGAAATCGAAACAGGAACACGGCTTTTATCAATTATTGGTAAAGCAACAATGCACTTCAACATAGATTTTTCACTAGGCTCATTGAATACTCCTCATGTGGTAATTTTGCATACTCTTAAGAGCAAAAACAGGGTATGTAAATGAGTCAACTTCGGCTAGTACCCATCTTTCGCATTTGATATTCGTTAGGATATCAAATAGTCTACAGTAAATAGTTATTTTTGGCGAATGACATCAGACGACAGGTTTTTGTTCAGCTTCTGTCACTGTTTCAACTTTGCAAAGAACTGCATTCTACTAATAAAAAAGGTAATAAAATAATATAATAGCCTAGCTGTATGTATAAAAAGTTAATTAGCAATTATAATTAAACACGATTTTAACATAAAACTTATTTTTTGTTGGGTTTGGCTTGTGGCATTTAAGCTTACAATAAAATATAATGATTGTGTTAGAGTAATATGTTGTTTTTAGCACATAACCTTTTTTATTATGGCAACGACTTAACAAACAAAGCTTTAACAGCTGTATACATATTACTAAAGAGGTTAAACACTCCTAGATTTCTTCAGCTACTTCTAGGCTATATGGTTGCACGTTTTTCGGACACAGTTTCATAACTTAGAGAAGATGCATACTGTTATTCTAGAATTAATGATAGAAAATCAACCAATGTGCTATTGGTTTATTTTCTATCATAAATTCTTTATGTTAGGCACAAACGGGTATCATAGTCGGGACCACAAGATCGTTTGACATAATTATGTTTAAGCCAACTAAACCAAGAAACTAATAAGTAACTAAAGATAAACAGGGACGAAGATTTGCTAGCCACTAATGTGTGAAACTATAAACAAATAAATTACGATGTTGCCAAAGGGCTATAATATTGTACGTTTCAAGCCATCAATACTAAACAATAGCCCATAGCGCTAATAGAGTACACCCTCGTTATTCAAACAAAACATCCATTACCGATACGGCACAGAGCTTTCACAATAAAAATCGAAAGTCATACGCATCAGCGATTCTAAACGCCATTTCACACGTCGCGGTGTAGATTCGGTTTGGAAAAATTTGCAACGCAATTTACGTAGGGCTATCTAACAGTCCAAATTCCTTACGAATGATATTAAGCTGTATCTGATTATAAAAATCTTTGAATATTTGGAAATGTAGTCCCTAAGTAATATTATAAATGAGCATGTAAGTTTGTTTGTTACGCTTTCGCACCGTAACTGCTCAATCGATCATCATAAAATTTCGCATACAAGTTGTCAAAGGTACAGAAAAGAACACAGGGCTTTTCATCAATATAGTCTAGTATAATATAACAAGAAAAGAACGCAAATACATATTGAATAAATCGGTGCTCAAGTCATACCATCTTCCTGTTCCAGTATCGAATCAAAATTACAGTACTATATTATTGCTTAGATATTATCATCAGAATTACAAACAGTCGCTTAGTTTCATACCGATACGATCACTAGAAGTGGGTGAAATTACACATTTTGTTGCATATCCAGCGACTGGACTGTCACATATATATCTAGATTACTTTAACAAACGATCAAATTAGTGATATCGCCATTCTGCGCATAACAAACAAGCTATCAGACTATATAAAGTCTAAATCAATCACACGAGCGTCTGTTAAAAGCGTATTTTCAAAAGCAAACCAATACTTTCAGAGCTTTTTATATTTGCATATGGTAACCCTAGCATACGCGATGAAGCCCATTGTTCTGGAGATTGATGTTCGCGTGTACCACTCGTAATGGAAGCTCGTGGGAGAAAGGAATATAGAACATGTGAACAGTACACTAAGTCTAAATGGTATTTAACTTGATATCGTTGCTGTTAGTGTTACCATAGTGAATACAGTAAGATGTGTACACGCGTACTACTTAATCATGGACTGTAGCGGATATATTGTTGCAAAACTTTTGAAACTCATCAATCTTAAGCTTGATATTAAATCAGTGACTGATACACTGTTCTTACTTCAAAATATATCAGTATCTTACAAAATTATCGTTTTGAACCGATAGAAACAACGCTTCATTTGTTTATGGGCAACCTAAAAGTATTAAATAATGTTTTTATCAGACGCATCAAATAACTCGTTAAGCTAAAACTCGAATCTCCTTTTTTACCACATACTTTGTTCTCCGAATTTACAAGGTTATACGGACCCTACCCATTCCTCTATCATATCATCTAACAGGCAGCTAATGGCCAGCCGCGATGGCAAACAAATGGTCGCGATATGAGACAAAAAGTTACTTGTCTCAAACTGGTTCTACAGATGTATGGAGTACAACCCACATCCGGATGACGCACGGATCGAGTGACTGCGTGTGTGTTACCTGTGACGATACATAAGGAAAAAGTGCAATCCAACATGAATACTAGAACTGTTCCCATTTGAAACGGATTTCAAGTGACTAGAGCGTACCTTATGTGTCATTTCATTTGAATGAATAAATATAAATTTGAATTTTCGTATAAGAAATATAGTAAATTTAGTCCTATTCTACTATCGCATCGGTATAAGATATGATTAGTTTTAAGTAAAAAAACTTTTAAACTATACAACTACCTGCACCAAAACAACGGTTCACACTTTCATCTAATAGAGTTATTACAAACAATGCGGGCGATCGAAGCAAAGCCATCAGCCTTCCCACGATTACCGAGACCGGAGTTTTTTATACAACCAAAACTCGAAAGAGATTGGGACTCGCCGGGAGCCATCCCACTGTCCGAAGCAATAATGATAGGGATCTAAGCAATTACGTTCAGTATGAAATAACACATTCAAAGGCTTGGTGCAGACGGCGAAATATTTAAAGTGACGTCATTTAAGCTCGTGAGAGAATGCTTAGTGATTCAAGTCACCAAGTTAAAATCATAAAATGACTAATTTGTAGGCACCTTAAGACTATACAGCTAATGAAGCAAACACTTCAAACGATTCGTGACCAAATGTACGGTATTCGAATTTTTGAGCAAAATACATGTCTGCGGAATAAACTTAAAACAAAAAGATTGAAAATTAATGGAATCAACAGCACTGACAGCACAAGTGATGTCATCGACTCGTTTGTACGAAGTACAGTTAAATCTAACAGGTGTTTAGATTCAAGTCAGACAAATTTTAAAAGCCCGACTCGATCAAGATAAGTAAAGGCTATTTGTTAAAAGATTTGGTACTTTGGGAGGTGAAAGTATATCTTAAAGCCGATATCCTTACTTTTAACTACCTAAACTGCGTACCATAAGACGAAGTAAAATTGTTACGACGTATGAGAATAAAAAAAATTATACATAGAAAACATTTTTTTTATACTCGCCTACAACCGAACATGCTCAAGTATTCATTTTTTTTTTCTTTAGTCATGTCATGTCAGAAATACAAGAAGTTAATCTGTAAATTATTATCTATAATATTATCGATGACTTGAGACACTTGATTTCATAGAAACCAGTTTTTAAAGGATAATTGAAAGTGAAATTCTGGTCGTCAAACCAAAAATAGAGGTATACACGATCGAATGTCAAATTAAAATTGTTTCTAGTTTCTAGCCTTATCTACAAAGCCAGTCTCACGTTGACAATGCTTAGATAACTCATTGCTGCAATCGTGGTCTGAGACTTCAAAAGCTAGATAAGTATTGCTAAGTGCAATCAATTGCCGCGTTATTTTAGACCGATTATTCGCTTCAACGACTGCTCTGACTAGATCCGTTAATGGGTACCGGTAAATATTTTTACTACAAAAAATCGTAACTGTTACTATTGCCAAAGCAGTCTCTAAAAGGTAGAACGCGCTCGATAATTTAATAATTTCGAAAATCGAACTATTTGGTTACAATAAAACTCCCATAGCTATAGAGTAAACTTGGATATAATAAGATCCCATTGTAGATTGGACAATATAATAAGACATTATTATCTATTCGTCATGTTTTTGCTATAAAGTGTTACACAACAGTTTATAGTTGCAAGTCACTATTGCAACATAAAAGGTAGTAATCGCTGTTCATTGCTCATACATAAAATATCGATCTGGAACACCTTTTATTTGTAGTGTGGAGGCCGAGAGCTTGCATCGAGTAAAGAAAAGAATAAAAAAGTGGGGGCCTTATTCCGTGTGTTGGTTTTGTATCGCATTTAACAAACAAAAGACGATTGACCGTGGTTCCGAGGCGAGGATTCGGCGCTGGGACCGGCAGGTGAGGTGAGGGGAAGGATACGAGAATACGATACGGTGCGCAGGCGCATTCAAAGAAGCCGCAGGATAGAACCTCTGCGGTCAGATGCGACAAGGGAAAGGAAATTCGATTGTCTCGCATCACGACAAAAAACTGTGTTATTTACGTTATTAAGGCATCATTAGGGAATACAGTAGCTGAAGCGTTTTTACTATTTTTAGTTGGCCAGAATTTGTAGCAGATAAACAGTTATAAAAGACGTTGTAATATTTAACCTAAATGTACTTTATTTCTATTTTGAAATATCAATTTATTTATAATAGAGCTTAAATTATGTGATAGCAAAGTATTGAATTTCAGAAACCGTATAATATTTTGAAATATTCAAAATATACACGCCATCTTGCAAAGCTCCATAAAATAAAGTGAAGCCTGTCTCGCCGAATCATCGTCGCAGTCCATTGGGCCGCGAACGTCATTTGTCGTCAGTGTTAATTGAAAGATTCCTTTTGTTTTACTCCATTTAAACCCTAATGACACGTAATAAAGTCGTTTAAAGATAAAAAGATCGGCATCCCAAAACAAAGATCGATGGGCCGGAACAGGACAAGCTCTAATTGCATTCTTTGAAAGTAAATGAATTTAAAAGGCGTATTAAGGCATACCGTGTCAAGACAAATTCAAATTCATTGTAAAGTTTATTATTTTTGTTACACGGTGCCGCAAAAAAAGCGTAATGGATTGATTATAGATTGTGATCCTCAGGATAACTAATTTCTATGAACTAGAATTTGGCTTACATTTATATTAAAACATGGTTATTGAACTTTATAACTTTTATCTCCATTTATGGACATTTAAGTATCGACGGTCACGGGCAGTTTGACTGTTTACTCAGTAGGAAAAAAGAACCTCAATATTTTATATTCATGTCACTCATATTTCTTAATGCTTAAAATCTCGATAAGAATCAGAAACCCTTATTAATTACACTTATTCAAGTAACAGCCGGCGAAGGACATTATAAGCTTTTAAAAGTTGAATAATGAGCGGCTACGGGAACAAAGAGGCGCAAACGCAACACATTAATTAAACCACAAAAATGTCATTATAACTAAAGCATTCCCACAGAGAATTTCGACAAAAGCTTACCAACTAGGCTCGTTTAAATGACGGTCATTTAAGTCCTCCCCTGTTTACTATTAAGTATTTATGCGGACTTTAATAAATGTCACAGGATACTTTGTGTCGATTCCATCTCTGATGGAACACCTATACAAACAGGTTGACGGTCCAATCAACAGGCATACAGCGCTTAGGATGCTAGAAAGAGACCATTAAATAAACTCAATACGAAAAAAGGGACAGCAAATATTGTTGAAGCAGCAGTGATAGCATCCGCTGCCTCACGATCCAAACTGACAGTTCAAGTTTTTTTATGGAGCGGTAGAAATAAAGCGCTCGGAAAGGTTTAATGTCCAATGGAACTTAAATACTTTTTCGTACTTAATACTCCAGTTAATGATTTTGAGCCAATAATGGAACATTCCCCAAGGCAGTGAGATTATTTCGCCGCAAAAAATACCTGTTCAGAACATAGTGGACAATAGCACTGCATAAGCTGTTCGCTATTTAAAAATACAATACAAAGGAATTGACGTCTCCATTTTTTTTTATAGCTATAGTTTAATACTCTGTATTTTTATATGGACTGTATAAAAGTCCGGTCATATTTAACACTCGATTTCATTTTTAAACTTTTGACAAGTCGATAGGTATCAATTATTGTCAAAAATAAAATCCGTATAATCCAGTCTTAACTAGCGGTAAGTAGCTTGTTGAACAAAAAAAGGTTGAAAGCGTTTTAGAACCTAAGAAAAATAACCCTAAAAATCTAACCCTATTAAAGAGTTCAGCCTATTTTATTGCCAGTGTTGGAAACAAAAAATAAAGAAAAAAACATTTTTCTGACATCGGAATGTAACAATACAGCCTAGTCTATTTTTAGCCTTTACTTTTTAACTACATTAGCAGCAATAAACCTCACCGTGACTAGCGAATGTCTATCCTCGATAATGAAATAAAAACTATTCAAGAAAATACAGGCTACGTTTATTTAATTTATAGGATTGAGTTGAATGTAGCTATCTCACAAATAAAACACTTGCAGGCTTCGTGTGTGACAGGGACAAGGTCGAAATAGTCACGTATGTGCAGCTGTGATAAATGTTATTTAATAATAAAATTACTTGACATTAAACGTACGAAAGGTTATATAAAATATTGTTTTGCAATGGCGTCAGCGATTTTGAGCGGCAAGTGGCAGGTAGTTAGCATAACTATAGTTATAATACAATATTAGTTATAAAATGCCTCATCGATACCTTGGCACATATTTGCCGATGGCCGAGATTTTCTTTTAAGACTACTCAGTAGTACTACAGTTTGGGCAATAGATTTAACCCTTTTTACGTGGGGCGCAAGCAGCTGATGAAGTGTAATACACCACTACCAACTCCGTTTGACATGTGAAGTAATGAATATATGTATGTTTGTAAAATATTATACAAACACGCAGTTTATCTAGTGTTTCAGAAAGATATTTGATGAAACGCAGATTGAAGAACTAATTTTATCATCATCATCATCAGGCTATAATAGTCCACTGCTGGACATAGCCCTCCCCTAAAGAGCGCCATAGCGCCGTCTTCAGCTTGCCGCATCCAGCATCTGCCTGCAGCCTTTTGCAGATCGTCATCCCACCTGGTCGGAGGGCGTCCTACACTACGTTTACCGAGACGCGGTCTAATTTTATCATTTTATTCAATCAAGAATTTTTTTATCCATGAAAGTAGGTTAATGGGTATATTGATCTTTAGAAAAAGAGACTAAGAACTACTATCATATTATGATAATTAATATAACTCATATATAAAATATATTTCAGAAAAAAATGTGCATATATATGAGATGTTACAATCTTACAGAATTAATTGGCTACTAATGTCTATATTTGAAACTTCCTCAGTCAATAAAATCTACAACAAAAGTCATCATATAATCTATTGCTTTATAATTACCGTGTCTAATTAGCGAACTAATGATAGATTGCAAACAAAGTATCTGTCCTGAGTTATTTAGGTGACAGCTAAATAATAAACCATTTCCTTTATAAGATATCGATGTGATAATAATTAATCATGTATAAATATTTGATAAGTAAAAGTACAGTCGTCACCACAAGGTGTCCTCGGTCGGTGTTGAGGTCGACTACTATCGAGAGTACATTCCAAGTGCTTAACGTTCGTTCTTTAGACCTTAGAGTCAGACAATTATACTCTTATGGATAATGTTCTTTAATTAACAAGTTAAATAAAGGATGAAACAGAGAAGACGCTTCTTTTTTTAAACAGACATCTTGAATTTAAACATGGAATCATTTTATAACAGTAATTTTTGTCTAACGGTTGTAAGTCTATGGTTATTAATCAATACTCTTTGAAATTGCTTTAAATCTTTTATACGGTGAAAATATAACTGATATATTTAGTTATGAATCGTTTGGAGCTAAATCACAAACAGTTTGATTAGTTTATTTTAACATGCCTACTTAATCCCCGGCCTAGACTAAACCTGAAATTATTCGAGTTTAATAAATATTTTGCTTTATATATAATATATAATATCTGCCCTGTATTAAACTGTCCCACTGCTGGGCACGGGCCTCTTCTCACTATGAGAAGGGTTAGGCTTTTTTTTTTGCTTTTTATATTTGGTGATAATCAGTTCATCCATCACAAAATCTTCAGCTGTTTAACACTAAAGAGCTAAAGAGTATTTACTTTATTATAATAAATGTTTACAGATCTTAAGAGCCTTTAATTTTCATGATTATTAGTATATTTGCTATTTATTTAACTGCTGTAATTAGTGATTGCTATCTTCGAACCTGTACCAAGTATTATGCTTTAACCCCCATGGGACAGGCCAATGAACCCGAATGAATTAATAAATCATTACGTCAACAATTCTAGAAACAAATTCCTTTTCTCCTACTCTCACAGAATCTTATTCATTAGGATCCTTGCATAATACTTACTGTTGCATATTTCTTCACGGGAACCAAACTTTTAGGAGCAAAATCTCAAAGCAATTAAAATATTTTAGTGGTAAAAATATTCCAGCCTTGCTTTTCATACATATTCGAACAAATCACGTCCCAAGTCATTAAAATACCCGTCAATTAACGTTAAGGAAAGATTTTAGTTTTATCGCAATGAATATCTATATCCCACCATCATGGCGATTAAATTTAGGCAGTAATAGTCCAACGGCTAGAGCAATCCAATTAATTAATAAGTTTTTACAAGCCGATCCTAATGCTGACATATTTTATGATAAATTAAGTAAATTATCCAATTCAATATTTATATTTCTAAACATGACATGTAAATATTAATAAACAAATATAATTGTGTAATGTCTTGTATAATTTGTAATCTGTTTTTAATGTTCAAATTCTATTCTTCTTTTTTTTTCTTTTCGTGTGGTTAGTGGTCAACCTGTTATCAAGAGTTGTTCCAGCCGCCCGTAGGCCTCTGACATGGCTTAACGACTGCTATCAATTTGACAACAACCGGGACCGACTTTTTACGTGCCCTCCGAAGCACGGAGACGCTCAGATGAAATACCACTAAGCGGTCACCCATCTATAGACTGACCGCACCCAACGTTGCTTAACCTCGCTAATCGTTTACCGATCAGTGAGTGCAACTGGCTATGAGAGCCTCTTTAAATTCTATTGTGTATTTTCTATAGATAGTTTTAGAATTGTATAGCTTCACTTAACATATAAGCGATTTGGTTTGTAACTGTAAGCTTATATTGTTTTATATATCAATAAATAAATAAATAAATCTACTTACTGAACACTAGTTTTATAGAATTACATAGTTTTAGATAAACCTGCGAATATTTTCAACGGCTACCCGCACGTGCTTGTAATAATTAAAAGGCAGCTGTAGAAATGTAGTTTGAACCGCTGTGCTGCTGGTTAGATTTGCCCTAGTTTCAACCACATCACCCTCTTTAAACTTAGCAATACGCACAGCGCAAATTATCTAGCAGGTGTATCCCTATGCAACCACACCCTTCTTCCCAGATGGTATCTACATATATATGAAATTCCTAAAGTTTATCCCACCAAAATGAAAATATTAGGTTAAAATAGACGTATTTACTTATTAAACGTAATAATATATATTAGTAAGAGAAAGCTTCAATTACGTAACACAAGAAGATGTAATTGACACTAATGCCTCATCTCAGTGATTTGCCTGTACAAATGGCATGTACCAGATGTAATAAATTATTATGCGAGTATACTATTAAAGTGTCATTCTAAAACAAGTAAAGTGAATAAATGACTTCCCATGCAGTGGGAATCGAATGAAAGAAAAACATATTTGCTATTACTGTCTTCGTTAACGTGTAGGCCTGCGTCAGAAAAATAAACAGTTTTCTCTTTAAAAAGTATATCGACATAATTTTGCACTGTTCCAAATTTGAACTGATTTTAATCGTATGAAATTGTCAAAACGTGTGCTCGCAAAGATATATAATACACTAGCTTTTGCGCGCGGCTCCGCCCGCATGGTTCCTACATCAATAAAAAGTAGCCTATGTCCTTCCCCAGGTTTTAAACTATATCTGTGCCAAATTTCATCTAAATCGGTTGAGTGGTTTAGCCGTGAAAAGGTAACAGACAGACAAACAGGCAGACAGATAGACAGACAGAGTTACTTTCGAATTTATAATATTAGTAAGGAAGTAAGGATTAGTAAGGATTGAATCAATGGTATATTAATACAAAATGTATTAATACCCCAGTGACATAATAATATAATTGATGTTTACCTGTGAATGGAACAGTCGCAAGAGGAAAACCTAGGCGAACGTTTCTCGATCAGATCGGAGGCGTTCTGGACAAAGGCCAGGTTAAGAGCTCCTTGAACCGACGGGCGTGTATGAAGAATGTGATGAAAGTGAATGAAGCCAGAGAAGTGCGTCAGGATCGTAGCAAATGGAAATCCGTAGTCTCTGCCTATCCCTCTGGGAAACAGGCGTGAATCTATGTATGTATGTATGTTTACCTATAGTTAGTTACAATTGTTTTTTTTTATTGTTATTGTGTTTTTCTCCTGTTTAATGTACATAACGTAGTTTATATAATAGAATTAAGAGCGCGTCTCACCGTTAAACAATTACGTTTGGCGAATATAAAACTTTTTATAGATAAGTATATTTTTTAAAGGAAATAAATAATGAAACGAAAAAAAATATTGACGGGCTCAGGAGCGTATTATTGTTCCATTACTTAATATAAGCGCAAGAATCTGACGTGAAGTTTTGAGTTCATGCCTTAAGTAGAACTTAGTGAAATAGTTCTTTCAAACAGACAGTTTTGAGTATCAGCATGTTATTAGATATGTGGACGGCAATTAGACTCCTGCGAAATGGGATTTGTATAAGGGATTTTTATGAATATCGTATAAATAAGCATAGTTTTCATAAGCATATATGTGGCAGATGATTAGATCGTGGTAAGACGAAGTTCATAATAAACCTTACTGGTATACAGTTAATACAGTGCATAACAGATCTGCCAATCAGATAAAAGGAAAGTATAAACTTTTGACTTCCATCAAGTCAGTTTCACTCGATAGGCAGACGAGCTTGTTAAAGTGTCAGCCGATGGATGCAAGTAACACGACATGCATCTCTGTGAACATCTACTTTAGAAGCCAACATATAATAATTGTCTAAAATAGGCATATAACAAAAGCAAGTTTATCAATTTCGAAATTTCCTACTATGAAACTTTCAACCTTAAAATATGACACGCATGTTACTCTTTGCTTCTTAGTGCTTTCTCATAAAGGTTTTGCATAAATCAGCGCATAAACATATCATGCATAGCTTGAGCTTCCATTGGTCAGTATACCAATATAACTAAGAGGTCTAATTACACTGGACAATAACCGTTTACACCTTACTTCACGAGAGCGTAGTCACGGACAACGGCTAGCAGAATATATTACTTCAAAGCTGTAATGAATTATTCATCAAGTAAACTGCGAAAGCTTATTTAACCACTATGAGAAAGTTAAGAAAATACGACCTATACACTTCATTTCATAACACAGGTTGACATAACGATATCGAGGGCTTGCCACCTACGTCGACGGCCGTTCGATTATAACCCTATAAGTTGAAAATAATTTATCAGGTAAACTAGCTGACCATTGTTTCTCTTTTAGGTTAAACTTACATAAACCATTGTATCTCAACATTTTCTGGTATGAACTTTTTAACCGCTAAGATCACTGATAACCATACTTTGACATTTACTTGAACAGTTGAAACTACCGATAAACATAAATATCATAGGGAAACAGAAAATCGGTATAAAACCAGCAGATGATGTTTGAGTAGTAGAGCCTCGCTGATTGACCGGGGAAGGACTACCCTCTCACAGAATATCGACGTGGAATAGCACTAGTCCTTACTGTTGTGTTTCGTTCGGTGAGTGAGAGTACCGGAGGCCCAATCACCCCCTTTCCCCCATCCCGCTCCCTTTGCTTCCCACGTCCTTTCCTAAAGGGTCGGCAAAGCGCAAGTGATGCCTCTGGTGTTGCAAGCGTCCATAGGCTACGGTGACCACTTACCATCGGGTGGGCCGTATGCTTGTATGCCACCTTAGTTGTATTAAAAAAAAGATTACTAGCAATTAGGATTACAAATTATTTGTATTCTTGTTACATCGCCCCGTCGTTGGGTTCGGCGTAGTTTGTCGTCGTTGGTTCACGTCAGTAGTTTAATACCAATTCACAATCTCTTAACAGATCACAAGTCCTTTGCTATTAGGTTACTACCGCTTTAAATATACTCTAACTAGCGACTCGCACGTATATTACAAAACCTTAACAAATTATACACCTAAACCTTCCTCATAAATCACTCTGTCTATTGATGAAAACCGCATGAAAATCCGTTCAGTAGCCTTTGAGTTTATCGCGAAGAGACAGACAGACGCAGTGGGTGACTTTGTTATATAATATGCAGTGATAGTGATATACACAGTCCTTAATTAATCCTAAAAAATATCACTAGTAGACAGTAGTAAACAAATTATTTCGTGTCTTACGAATGTAAAACACAGAACACCTACAGACAAAATGTCAAAAAAAGAAGTCATATACTGACCTAAAAAGCAAAAAACCACAGGTACAACATTGACAGTTCGTTACACCCAAGCCCGTGAGAAATACACACATTGGCTATACATTTGGCTTGCCCACAAAGTGCCAAGCGATAATGTTGTTTCTAAGGCAGGTAAATCCTTCACAGTATAAATGTATGCAACCTCATTATTCGTGACAAGAAACTATCACCCTATGTTGTTAAGACATGTGATCTTTATCTGTCCAATTAAGTCTGACAGAGGTGTGATTCTTAGTAACGATTTTGATATCTTTATACATAGTCACACGTCTGTATCTCTAAAGGGGTACGCAAAGGTGTATTTTACACACATTTCGCCATGTTTGGTTTTAGGAATCACGTAAAAGCGAGCCTATCCGGTGACTACCTGTTACTGGGGACTGTGTTGTTACTGGGCATTTCTTGTCAGATAATCCTAGTAACACTTGACCCGACAATACATGGGGCACTGTAGACGCATAGACGACTGCTGCACTAAAGAAGCAGTGATATTTTATACATAATTATGTATTTGTAATAACAGCTAGTATATTTTAAATAAATAAATACATTTTATATACATGTATATGCATACTTAGGTTCATGTATGTTCCCGAAGGGAAAGACTTACTACGAATTGCCATGTGTTACAATCCTGGCATCACACACGCTTTAAACTAGTGTAGTGTCTACTGTTTTTAGTTGTTAATACATATAATTAGACAGATCGATAAGCAAGACAAAAAAGTAAAAACATTGATATTTATTTTCTTAATTATAATGTAAATCTGATAAGGCAAGAAATAATGATAATATTTCATAAACACAATAATAACTACATAGTAATACAATCCATTAATATAATTTTTACTTTATGGTAATGAATTGTATTATTATTTAACTATATTACCTTCACTACACTCGATGGCGTACTGGTTAGTGTAACCGACTGCCACGCCTGAGGTCGCGAGTTCGATTCCCGCACAAGTCAAACATTTGTGTGCATGAACTTGGATGTTTGTCTTGGTCTGGGTGTTTCTATATATAATATGTATGTATTTACAAAAAAAAAGTATAGGTATATGTATGTTTATACATTGTCTAGTAGCCATAGTACAAGCTATGTTTAGTTTGGGCTAGATGGTGTTGTTTGTATGTGATAGTATATTATTATTATGTAAATAAGACTGATCAAACAGATAGTTTATAAACAAGTCTAACATATTGTCACAAAAATATGTTTTACTGACCATGCTAAGTAAACGTCTTATTGAGTTTGCAGATTGAGAAACAATGACGATATAAGTAATATTTAAGCTCAAGTCACGACGGCCATTTTCTGACAGAGGTGACGTATTTCGCGCTCGTGTTGTCACTACGACACGGTTTGATGCAAATGGCTAACAGTTACTGAACGGCACGTGTTAAACGGTCATAAAACCACTATTACTGTTAATTCCTCACAATATATTCAAATAGTTCCTCAACGCATCGTCCGGCGAGTGAAACCTCGTTATTGTCATAAGACTAGTTACTGACCCACTGCAGGACAAAGGCACAGTTGACGTAGTGGTATAAATGGTCGCTGACGTTGCACCTTGTGTTTTTATTTTAATCTTCCAAGAGATGATTACTGTGATACACAAATTGTATCGACTCTGGGTGTGTTTGAGTGTTTGTTAAGATCCCGACACATTCAATATTCCTAGCGAGGAAGTTGTCTTTTATGACCACAAAAACTTGTCACGGCTTATATAAGTTGGCATTCCTATAAGGTGTCCTTTTTTTTTGGGCCCAGGAAAATCATTTACGGGTACCCCCTCCCCCTGGAGGAGAAGGTGGTTATGTGAGACTCTCCGCCCCTGAAGGGAGTCGGTATACACACTAAAAACCTGGGGTGAGCAGTCCCTCCGCCGACGGGGCGGGGCGGAATGGAGTCGCGTTAGCAAACACCATGTCGCCCCGGCAGTTAGCCCGGCTGATGGTAACCGGGCCCCAGCACCTGTGGAGGGGTGGCCTTGCTCACCAAGACCACTCCCCAGACGTGATGCTATCCGGTGTCCTGCTCTAACCATAGTCCTCATCAAATCCATAATTTTATGAATCTGTAACGTAGGTGTGTATGCGACTGCTGTGCATGAGGTTTCAAGTTTGTTTGCCACGTTAAAGAGGTTTTCTCAAAAAACTACCACAATAGTCTGTAACACTACCCGCAAAATGGCGGCCCTTTCTTAAGTGGGACCTTAAAATCTTAGCTATCGAAATGTACGTGTAATACACGGCTACCTACACTACACATTCGGGATACAAACGTGAGACTATGTATGCATGTATGTATGTATAAGATTTATCCTAGTGTGCGTACCCGTGAGATTCCTGCGGGCGAAGCCGGGAACAGAAACTAGAACTCCGTGTGTGATAATGATACAAGTAAAGAGTTAATGTGCATGTATAACATCATTAAACCTCTCTTTTATCGGCATTTTTCTTTATTTACATACTGAACATGCATCCATAATTGACGTGATAAGTACTTGCTGGTTTAGTAATTTCCATTCTTGATTTTCCAGTACCATATCCACCAGTTCTTGGCCTTGGCGACTTTTTCAATATATTACTGTTTCCTCGAACACCATAACGCACTGGACGTGTTATTACAATTTTACATTTCGAAAATGACCTTTTACATTATCTGTATTGACAATTTACTCTTATGTGTCTTATTTGTTAAGCAAACAACTCATTGTACAATCATTAATTTACTTCTTTCAGCCGTATATTCGTTTTCTATTCAACTATTTTAACATAATAAAAGACTAGAGAGATGGGCCGCTAAGGAAGTTTTTCATTGCCAACCAGTATGGCTTATTTGTTCCAAATAAGATAAAATAAAATGGATTCCGAAAGGTAGGCAGACTACGGCATTCACATGCTACGACCCTGGTATCTATTTTTTTTTTCAGGATCGTTAATGTTATGACTGACATTCCTCATAGTAGTTCATGGATTTAGGCTACTTTACCCCGGCTTTTCTCTATAATGATTAAGTCTAGTCTAAAATCTTTCATTCTTATATTAATACAACTTATTTATTATAACCCACTACAATATATTAGCAGATATATTTCAAAACTCTTACACACCTGTTAAAGACAAACTTTCTGAACACACACACATCTCATATCATTCAGGATGACTGACAGCTGAGGCGTATCTCGCTAACCATCATAACCTTTTACTGCTTTCTACGACCAATTGAACCTTTCATGGGTCTATTAGAATAACCCTAAAATGCCAAACGCATTTTAGATGCAAATGTTCATATAGACGTGAATAATGGTGAGAGTAGAATATTAACATTAGCCGACCTCGTCAGCAAAGGTAAGCCCGCTCCTTCTAACGGGTTATACACGCCATGGTCTCTAAGTATTAGATTTATAGTTTACAATTGAAATCAGAAGTCGTGTCTTGTTGGCCAAAGGCATTATTCAACTTAACGTTAATTCTCTATTGATAATTCTTAATGGAGGATAGATTAAAACGGTCTTGTTGCGGTGAGAAATGGTCGCTCTTCGAGTAAGGAGAAAAGGTGAAATTGTAACCTTTAACAGTTTAAAACGAGGCGGTCTGTGTTTTCAACGGCACTTTTGAATGGCAGACGGTAAAACGTATGTTTCTAAAATTGTATTCGTTTAGATTACTGAAACACTTATATATAAAATTATTTATTTATTTTAGTTTAATTAGAAAGGCTACAAGCCAATAATACTAACTAAACATAAAGAATATCCGAACTAATATTATAAAAATGAATATGATTTTGTTTGTTTGTCTTTTAAGCTTGCCTTAACTACTTGACTGATCATCATGAAATTTCGCAAAGGAGGCAGGGTACCTTTCCGAGGAATAGAAAATCGACATAACATACATGTTCTCGAGCAAAGTCGCGGACAAAATGTACTTTACTATAAGTGTTCTAGTTTTACATGTGAAAATATGAATTATGGCGTCTTATTATGAATGCAATAGTACATGCTACTAATAGTGTTTAAATGTTTTAATATGTGGTCACATAAAATGAGTAGCCGGTGACTTTTAGTATTCCTCTTAATTAAGCTCTGCTAATTGGAGGCCGGCTGAGAATATATTTCCTTGTCGACTCGTTTAAGTGCCTTAGTAAGCTATAGGTACAAGCTTATACGGTTTCAATAAAGCGCGACAACCATTGCCATAAATAAACCTTGATTCTCTTGTTTATAAAATGTAAACTGTGAGAAAAAACGGTTGGAACAAATCAGGTGTGTTGCCTGGATAAAAAATAACCTATATTATGCGCTGGGGCCTTACCGCGATCTCTTAAAGCATTGTCATTGTATGCGCTAGAACGAGACAAAGCTATACACTTTGTAACACCTTGTTTCACTCTCGCGCATGCAATGACATGCTTTTAATTTTAAATGTGGCGGTATCGCCTCTATTCCTGCAACCATCACATTACTCCTTTTTTCGCTTTCTATAATCACGGTACAACATTTCTCCTTTTTTAAAAATTTATTCATATTTATAAAATAAATAAGGAAGAAAGCATTTATTCTTCCGGTAATGTCTTGTTAAATTATATGAAAACATTCGCTCACATACTGCCGGCGCGGCGTTGCTACAGCGGATTAGTCAATTTCGAATGTCATGTAGATCAGCAACACAACTTACATATCTAAATTGGTACTTCTGAAGCCAGGATGTTTTCTATAAACCCAATAAGCGGATGCAGCTTTCAATAAATTAGCCGATCTGCTAAAGATAACCTCGACAGTAATATCATCTAGGTGTTTCCTTAGCAGTAAATGCATGTTATTTGCAAATGGTATTCCCGTTGTTTCATAGTTCCGTGAACTATTACAATCGTCTTGACATTTCTTTGGCACACATAGGAACTGTTGACAACTTATTGGACTCTAAGACACAATACGAATAACGACAAGTTACTGCTCCATTGTTTACTAACACTGTTAACCTCATTACTCTTTAGACTTGCTTACTTGCATGGGATGCCATTATCTCGTCTTCTTTCATTCAGTTACGAAATTGTTGACGTGACAACGTCTAATAAATCGATGAACGCCGGCTGCACGCACGAAAAAGGATGACTCATTGTCCCGTTACGCTCATTGTAACGTTACGATCGGAGCGAGAGCGCTACACGAGCGAGCGAAAGGCACGTTATAACGTTGTTACGTTAAACTATCGTCCGTAAACCGAGTATACAGACAACCAAAATTCTTTTTTTTTTTATTTCTTCTTTTTTAAAAATTGGTTTGCATTTATAAAATAAATAAGGAAGAACACATTTTACATCTAAAATGGATCGTCAGCTATTAACTACGTAACACGACTAGCACTACAAGATAAAATCCCGTACAAAGCGCAATCCGCTGCAAGAATTTCACAACAAAATGAACGGTAGGCACAACATCGTGATTACCAACTAATTATCTAATTTGTCACCCTCTATCGTCCTGATTCGCGTGTCTAAACATGCACATAGTCATGCTCGATTCTCATAGCTGTCACAATAGATAAATGAGGTCCTAGCTTCACAAAAGGCTGCCTTACTGGCCTTACCGACATTCCTCGACAGGTTAGATTACTGTGAGCACAGATAAAACAATGTGATTGCAACATTCCATGACGTTTGCCACGAGAAGATAATATATTGTCGATGCAGAGGTATTTGAGTGAACAAACGTGGTTTTGCTGATAATTTGCGAGTGACTATATTAATGAATCGTATATAGCTTTGTTATAGTAGTTTAGATAACACACGAATATTCGTTTTATTTAATTTTGATTAGGTAAATTAAATATTGATTTTCTCATGGCACTGGTATAACCGTAAACGTATTTACGTCAGTGCAAGTGCAAATGAGGGATTCGATGCTCAACTCGTGGAAACTTTAAGTTCATTTTTCTGTTAAATAACAACCAGTAGCAACATGGAATAGAATAGCTTACGCCGTGCTATCACTTAGAATTTAATACATAACTGACAATATGTGATCATGAGTATGTAATATGTAACTTGAACTATACTGGCATTACTGGCTGATAAAATGTCAGTAATCTTCCTACATAATAATATAACAATCTCTTGTCGCAGTGTTTATGGTCGCACTCCACCGAAACGGCTCGACAGATTTTTATGTAAATTATATGTGTATTTGTCGGCCTAGATGGCGTAGCGGTTAGTGTAACCGACTGCCACGCCTGAGGTCGCGGGTTCGATTCCCGCACAAGTCAAACATTTGTGTGCATGAACATTGATGTTTGTCTTGGTCTGGGTGTTTCTATGTATAATATGTATGTATTTACAAAAAAAAAAATGTATATATGTATGTTTATCCATTGTCTAGAACCCATAGTACAAGCTCTGCTTAGTTTGGGCTAGATGGTGTTGTGTGTACGTGGTAGAATATTATATATTATTATGAGAATAGGTCATAAAATATATTTCATACTGCTAAGAAATAATTTATATGGCAGAACAACGGTTGCCGGGTCAGCTAGTAAAATCATAAAAATAGATAAAACAACAATCAATACAGAATTCTATGTATATATCAACAACATGTTTACATAATATACTAATCAAATGTACGTCTTTAAGTAACATAATATTACAATCTTAACCAGAATTACAGTTGACCCGCTCATCATTAGAAACAAACCCTGGAGAAACAATGAACACTAAAAGTGACTAAAACCCAGTTCATGGTCGTGCAGTAAAAATTCCGTTTCTAGTACTTAAACACTGTTTATTGCCCTTTGCTTTTACTTCAACGTTTAAAGTCCCTATAGAAATGCCATGATAGTACCACTATGACGGAGCTTTCAAAGAGACGAGTTCTAATGCTGTTTTCTATAACGGTAGTCAGTAAAAGATATCTTAATTATAAAAAGGTAGTAAAACAAAAAACAAATACGGCCATGTATTGCCATTTTAAAATACATATTTGTAAATGGAATTCCATTTTCGAACGGCCGACCACTTGACAGTTAAACACTTGTAATATTAAAATATGTAGGTATTTTTAAAACAACTTTTGGATGTACAGATTTTAAAATCAGAAGCAATTTTAAAATCTGTACTTAGTCTTACAAAAGTTGTTTACAAACTCGAGCTTTTTTGAAGTATTTTTGTAGAAGGGAAAGCCAAGAATAGTAAAATGTTTGAAGTGGAGAAGTGCGAATCCAGCGTTAGAGTTAGAGACTGATCGCTTGAGATTCAGTCCGCGTATAAAATATACACACATATGTTTGATTGTCGCCGCGCAACGACTAGCGCTCTCGTTTAATCTTCATCCTTGCCAACAGTTCTAAAATAATCGCCGCCTTTACTTATGCATTGTCTTAGGTGAACGACAAACGTGACATAGCGACGCGACATGTTACGTTGCATAAATATTAAATATTAGCTGTATCTACAACCTATTTCATAACATAAATCTGTTTACAACGCATACTTATTTTATGTCGCTTCAAGCATGGTAAAAAGTTATATCGCGTCACAAAGATTTGCCACAAAACACAAAAGTGTACAGAAGGCTAGGTTATTACAAAACAAGAGCGCAGATACACTCACACATAGACACGCGTATTTGACATAATTGTACTACGTAGTCTGTACTCGATTCATGCCTGAATCATAGAGCACTCGCTTCCAACTAGACACCCCTCTTGACATCTTTTATACAGCCCAATTCTCATTGACACGGATAATAATTATACCTAAATATGACACTTGTCGCATTGTCAGAGCGGCTTGCACTCGGCTCTGCTGACTTCAAATGTTACTGGACACGAATATTACTATACACAAATGTTTGGGGTGTGCTATTTTCGCGCCGCCATGCGCCATCTGTATTTACATAATTTGTGTATTCCTCGTAGTTTAGACTTGACAAACTTCTACGTAGTCGAATAAAATACGATCCATTGAATCTCTGTTGCTTTCCGTTGCCTCCGTTACATTTAAACTTATTACAGCTAAAACAATTTCTACCTCTTACTTAAACAATTTTCGCTCACGGTCAAATCTTAAAAAGTTCCGTCTACCAATCGAACATTCTCACTACGCGTGTCTAATTCAGAAATGTTAGTAACGAATTTATAATCACTATTGTTATTTATCACGAAACGTGTTTGTGTTGCGAAGCGTCGTATATAGTGCAAGGGCGGCAACGACTGAGCCTCTATTGGCCTTAACATGACAGAACAATGACGTACCGAAGACGTGTGATACAACTTTAATTGATGAAGTAATAATATGAATCGATTGATTGGTGTAATTTATCAACATTTATTATATTGTCAATCTTGTCGAGTAATATTTGGTAGGTACTTATGTGATTTTATTATTTATAGGTACTAATCTATATCTTTAATATTATAAAGCGGAAAGATTTGATTTTTTGTTTGTTAGTAAGGATTTAACTCAAAAACTACTCAACCGGATTTTAAAACTCTTGTACCATTAGAAACCTATAATATCACCGAGTATCATAGGCTATATTTTATTTATAAAAAAGTACTGTTTCCAACATAACCTAACTTAACTATCTTTACGCGAGCGAAGCCGCGGGCAAAAGCTAATCATTCTAATACATACATTTCGCCAGGCTTGTTTTATTTTATGCATGTCATTATGATAGTAGATTAATTTGTGATGTCGTATTCGCAACAGCCAATAGCTGCCCAATTACTAACATGCGTATTGTAAACTAAGAGAGCGACTTTTGACAAATATCGAAGGATTACTGCCTTCGATAATGTAAACAGTCAGCGAACAGAATAGTTTTTGCCCCTGACTCGGGTTTGTATCACTACCAGTCTATGCTACTTATGCTATGGTAGCTGCATTTTTGTTGTAAAAAAAATAGATACCGAAATTCAAGAACGCTGTCACATTTAGATAAAAATCTCATAACGTTCACAATTACGTAAATCCAAAAACGTATACCACACAAAATTGTAAAAAGAATACAGTCGTGAGTGATACTAACCTCAAAACCAAGGCTAGAGACCAAAAACCGCGAGCCACATTGACAGTTTCTTACTCCCAAACCCGTGCGAAATGCATTAGCCACGCATCTGACATGCCCACATAAAGTACTCAAGTTTAATATACAAAAATCAAAGTTCGTACAAAAAACGTGTTAGATATGGTGTTTACAATATTGACTTATAAAAGCCCAAGATATTTTTGAGATTGGTTAGCAAACAGTTGTCTTAACAAAAAATAAGAGGCGACAGATTTCTTGTTCGGGTCGACGTAATAAACCTACTGATGTCTTCTTCTGGGCTTTTTTTGCAATGCGAAGTTACTCAATTGTGTAATATTGTCATGTTTACGCGAATGTTATACATTGAAATTAAACAAACTTTATACGGATTTTATCGCGTTGTTTATTTTTTATAAAACACTATTATTACATAATTTTGAAACTTTACTATTGTTAAACACTTTTACTACCTAGTTACTGTTTACTTCAATTTAAGCTATTTAAATTATACAACTATTTCAATTTAATTTTACACTTTCCCCGACGTTTTGGTTGGTGTCATTTAAATAGCTTAAATTGAAGTAAACAGTAACTAGGTAGTAAAAGTGTTTAACAATATTAGTTTAAAGTTTCAAAATTATGTAATAATAGTGTTTTATAAAAAATAAACAACGCGATAAAATCCGTATAAAGGTTGTTTACTCAATTGTGTAAAATTGCTTACTGTAATTTAAAGTTTTGACTATAATATATTTAAAGAAGAAAAACAGTTCAAATAGAGAATATGTATAATATATACGTAATATTAACACAGTCTGACGCCTATATTCCCGAAGAGGGAATAGATATATAACTCATGTTTTACCAACTTATTTATCTCTTAGGTTCCACGTAATAAAGCATCTATCGAGCACAGTTTGAGTCTCTGTATTGCTATTGAGAATACCTTAACCCCAATTCAACCCAAATAGCCTCATGAAGCAGCACCAAAGCATTTAAAAAGAAAAGCACACCATTTAGTCTAAGATTTTTAAGACTTCAAGGACTCCTAACAAAATTACATTCAATTTCAAAATATTGTTGCCTTTTCACTTATAAGTTTATAACGCACAGCATGTGGTTAGTCCAATGCTCCTACAATAGAACATTTTGTTGATTGCCACGTAATTATAGTTCCGATTGGCGACTCGAAGAGTACTTTATGATCTTGATAATATAGTTTAATGAAAAAAGAATAAAATAATCTTTGAAAAGCTCTCCTGTTAGCCCTAAATGCCATTGACGTTCCTATAGGAGTACCTAGTATTTAAATAATAAACAGTATCAAGTTGAGCAAAAAAGGCAAAGGAACTAGATACTATTTCAGTTCGAAAATCGTATCACATGTAAATAAAGCAGTTTATAATAAATTACTACATTTATATTAACATTTTTCTTTTATTTGAATTAGTGAAGTCACTACGTAAATGTTGCGATTTTACAGTTAGTTTAGTAAAATGAAATCGTCTTTTTTGTTACATTGAAGATAGTGAAAAATCAAAGATATCTAAATGTTAATAGTAATATCAGGTCAATTTAAAACCTAATTAACATAACAATTTAGATATAAAAAGAATCTCTTATTTTTAAAGTTCTCTATAGCTCGCTTACTAACTGGCTTTCTGTAGCCAATTCTGAACATTGTACAATCTTCGGACTGGAACTAACTAATGATAGGTTAGATCACATCATAACTAGACTTTATGAAAAATCCTCATTTGATCCGATGCAATGGCGATTGTAAACCTTTTATTTAAAGCGTTGGGTGTTATTAAATGTTGTCGGTATAACAAGTTCTTATAATTGAGTTTTGTCGCGTAAAGATATCAACGGCTTCATTATTAAGGAGGAAATTAAAATAACTTTTCATCAACGCTGCTATAAAAAATATTGCATTATGTTTTAATTCCATTTTTGAGTCATAAAACGAAGGCGCAGCCAGTCAGTCAACCAGCCTTTACCATGGCATTATATTTTTAATATTACTTACTAGTAATTTGATTTTACAATTATTCTTGTTAAACCCTCTAGCTAAGATGTAATGCTAATGCTAGGAGTAGATTAACGTCGATAGGGCAATATATGAGCTTCGATCCTACGACAACCAATCGCAAGTAAAATGAGTTGTATTGGGTCCATTGGTTTACCACCGCTCGATTTAACGGTGAAGGAAAACAACGTGATGAAACCTGCATATTGGAGAGTCCTCCATAATGTTCGCAAAGACATGTGAAGTCTGTCAGCCCGCACTGGGCTAACGATGGCCTAACCCTTCTCACACTGAGAATAGGGCCGCGCCCAGCAATGCGACAGTTTGGTTCAGGGCTGATATTATTATATATATTGTAAAGACGTTTGACGATTAATTAACGCCTTTGTAAATATGTCAGTAAATCTTAACAAGAGATTTAAGAAATATTTATCCACGGCAGTGTATGTATTAGCTTAGCCTGACTGTAATACTATCAAGTCTAGACTAGGAATATCCTAAGTCAAATAAATTTCTACATTTCGACACCACGAACGTTATCTCGTTATAAGAACACAAGCTAAATATAACCTACTTGCATATTGATAAAACATTAAGTACTTTAACAGGTACTATGTTTGAATTAAATATTTATAGGTTAAAGGAATGTACTATTTGCACAATTGTCCGTATTTAGTTGAGGCGTTCTCGTGAGAATATTATTATCGACTTTTATTAGTTCAATTAAAATAGTAAGCATTGCTTTAAAAAGCTAATACCTAATATGCAAGGTGTCTTACACTACCCCGGGTATCTAAAGACATTGTTCAAAATCCCACTTGTTGAGTCATGGCTCCTGGTTGGAAGTTTACTTTTAGTACAAGTATTGAGCATTGCTAGATAAAGTATTAATATCAGCCCTGTTTTAAACTGTTTCCTATTGCACGGGGTATGGGCACGGATCTTGTTAGGATAAAAATGTTTAGGAAAGAGTTCCCTAGTAATACGCACATAATTTCGAAGTCAGAAATGCGTGTCGTTGTTTCAAATGGAGACATAATCTATCATCAACATCTCAATCTAACTCTGCGTTGCCTTAATTAGTTAATAAGAAATTTTCCCATTACCTTGCGTTGCCTAACTCCTGGTGGACTTTACCAATATAGAATTAACGGAAATAAACAGTCATTAACGTACACCCAAACAGTAATTTATTTGTGGATCACAGAATTAATTGTCCTATTTGGGATTCGAAATTTCGAATCCACAACACTTGGCGCCGCGGCAGTGAAGAGTACGACCTCCGAAAGTACATCCAAATAATCTCTGCATTGGAGCGGGCGGGCCCGCTCCAATGCAGAGATTATTTGGATGTACTTTCTGAAAAATGTCCCAACCCACAAAGTTAACATTTTGAGATAATCGTGATTGCAGTTCAATCCCGTATTGCTTCTTCATACATGTGGGTGGGCTACTAAGTCATGATTTCATATTTAGAGTGATAGTAGAGCTACCAAAATTTTCCAGCTAATAAATAGTAACCCCGTGACTAATTTGCTAATAATAACTCGATTTTGACCCGAGTGTGAGTTGAAACGTTTTTCAGAAAGTACGTCCATTTAATATTGTAAATATCTGAATACCAAATTATTATAATTGTAATCTACGTTTACGCCTCAACCTTTCAAAGGATATCAAAAACACGGACAGTTGCCTTCAAGCTCACCTTTCAGCAAAATGCAGTTGCCTCTGACAAAAACCTCAACAATACTGCACGATAAAATCGTGTGGCACTCTTATATAATTATCATTACACAATAGCTAAATAGATTGTCATTGTTACATAGTTAGGAAAAAACAATAGCGCGATATCGGTAATGATCGTATCAATTAATTGCTAATTTTTGTTTTGAAACGTGAGACTTGTACAGAAGCTTGGACTATGTTGTGATAAGGAGATAAGTGTGATTTTTGTTTACCATTTTGACACACTAACAGTCCGGCTAAGGATGCCCACGGCTTTACTGCTGTGAACTCTGGATATACTGTTCACGTCCAAGAATACAAGACTGGATTATTTTGATGCGTTTTTCTTTAGATAGAGCAGCCAGACTCGACGGTAGGGTTATATCTCCAACTGTTTTCTATTTAGTTTATAAGGCGAATCATACAAGCAACGGCATAGATAACTATGGAGCATATATAAGAACGAGTTCGAATTAAAATTTAATTCAAACTATTTAAAAAACCAACATCCACAAATCACCTGCGCAGTCAGTATTTTTTAAACATTTCTATCAGTACCGTTAGGGAATGTATTAACTTTGTTTAACAGATGAAAAAAATTTAAGTCAACACCAAAAAACCTAGCTATTTACACAGACTGTCGTATCTATAAGGTTCTTACAAGCTCTAGCCCTCGTGTCTCAACCCTTTGATATCGGATATCTAATCCCTCACCGAGGAGAAACCCTTAGTTTCAATCTCATGTGGGATGGGACACATAATGCAAAGTATATAATAATATTATAACGCCTCTCTCTCCTTTTGTCTCACGGATATATTATTGTTTAAAGTCAGTCACTGCATAACTATACTATTAGCAATAATTAAACAAAACAAAGCGACGGCAAAACAATCAAATCAGCTGTTTCACAGAGACAAGTAGATTGTTTATTGTTTAAGACTGTGCCAAAACAAGCGGTCACAGTTAAGTGAATAAAATCAACACTTATTGTTTAATACAAATATAAAATATACATTTACCATAACAATGGATGTGTTTACAATTACTCCGTGTAAAAAACTTAAAATAATTAATATTTTCGCCTGCAAAATTACGTAAATTTGCACAAAAAATGCAAAAACGTAATCTCGTGTTAGGTACGTGAATTTTAGATTATAACAGTAGAAATCTATCCTATTTTACAGCTTAAACGAAACATAAGTACATAGTTATATTACAATTTGTCCGTCCCAAATATTTAAGTTATTGGTTAACATTAAAGATACATATTTATTTATCAAAAAAGCACTTCAAATCCTTCATACAATTTTACTATGGCGGCTGGCCGTCATTTGAATATGCGCCGCACGAGCTCTGTCATTATCTGTCTTACGCTCGGCGCAGTCTTAAGACAAACATCAACACTATTCGAGTTGGCATAATAAATACAACATTGAAAAGGAATGCTTAGAATTAATATACAACATGAGAAGATAAAGGTCGTCCGTCACCAATGCGAGATTCATACATAAAACTATTGTAATTTTTCAATGAATAGATTCCAACTAATATTATAAACGAGGCAGTTTGTAAACATATTAGAATGTTTGGTACCGAAGCGTGAACCTTTGAACGGATTTGAATGTAACTTCACACACAATCAAACCACATTCTCGATTTCCACATGGGATAATTTTACCACATTATGTGTTCCTATGGGTTTAAGCGGAGTTGCATACAGAAGACGATTATACATATATGAACTCATCCTTGTATATTGCCGAAGTGGTAGTCAGAAGCACAGAAGCATAGTACACCGTGATTTCACTTTAGATCTTAGGCTCCATGTATTGTCCGGTGCATTTTAAACTTCATGCAATTACTGAGAATTACCTAACAGAAAAAAGTCAATAACACTATTCAGGCAAAACCGCAAACCTAAGCTACGGGACCAACGAGGAAGTACAGTTCTTATTTTTTATTGTTTTGCCGTTACGCTGGTAAACAACTACAATCAAGTCTACATGACTGACGGCTTCTAGAACTTATGGATAGACGCAAAATGAAAGTATTTCACTATTATATTGTTCATCAATGTGGCGCAATACAATTACAATTTACCCGTGATTATTTTATTAAATCCAAGTATGTACATATTTCTGGGGTGAATAAGTGCCATGACAATATGCAGGGAATTTCATGTCGAAAATTTTAAGCTCTGGATGAATTATTAATTTAATTCGTAAATTATGCACTATAACGGAACAAAGCAGTAACAGTTCCCAGCGCACCAAGTTCCTTAATAAATATCAAATCGACAAGTAGAGGTTGACTGGTATGAAATACTCCATACTCTATTAAATTCATTAAAACAAGTCACACCTGTCAATAAATAGGAAATGCAAGATAAAGTTTGGACATTTATTTATTTATTCAACGCAATAAATTGACAGAAACAAATAATGTTAATTACGATTGAAAATATTAATAAACGGTCTTGAATTCGGCCGCCTTTTCAGTGGTCATTATTTAAATGAGGTTTGATTTTATTGTACTATTTGGCTTTGATTTTATGGCTTTCAACGGCTTAGTGTTACTTTTACTAGTAGTAAACGAACAAAAAGCATAGTATGCTTAAAAAAATATAAAATGCACTAGAGTCAAATTACAGTGTGCTATATATATAGAATGTATATATTAAAAGACAGACTGGCCAGAAATACGTATAAGAAGGTAATGCAATGATCGAAATAACAACACTGGGTGATTAGGTACTTAAGCCCTTTGCCACATAAGTGTAAGCCATACGTACAATATCGAGACAAGACACGAGGATAATCCTTTACATCAAAGTGGGGCTTCGTGCGAAATTTCTTTTTTTTCCGTCTATACGGTTCATACCGGACAGTAATGTCGATATTGCATACATACATTCTCCATACGGCTTAGAGTATAATTTTAAATGCATGTGATTTTTAGCAAATTATATTGTCGTTCAGTAACACCATTCTTTTGCAACTAAGTAATCTCCTGTCTATATTGTTATTAGGCCTTCAACTACAAAATTATAATATTTCATACTTTGTGTAGATTATAATAATTTGGTTTAAAGTTGGATATCGTGCATGTAGGAATGCCAAGTTATATTCACATTAATCTGAACTTAACATTAAACAATGGCTTTAATTTAAAGTTAATTTGAATCTGGTAATGCCAAGTTTAATGTAAAATAATTCATTTTAAAATGAGTGTGTTTGGGGAACACGACAATATATGTAGATATAGGTACATTACGTAATAATTTACTATTCATAATAACACAGCTTATGGTTGACTACACATTACCGCTTTGACAGGTAAATGAAAGGAATTGAGAAAGAACGAAACCGCGCGGACCAGCTTGAACCTACTTAGAAAAGGGCACAGAGCAGTACTCTACCGATATAAGCATAAAAACGATAAATAGTATGACAATATTACAATTCAACACAATACAGAAACATCGAGTACCTACATTTCAACTGTAAAAGCAAATCGTATTTGAAAGGTTTGTATAGTTACATTTCCAGCTTTTCTTTTCTAGAAAGATAAATCTTCGCTCACCCAGCACCGAAGAACATCTGTACACATAAATCCTGAATAAATTATAATAGCTTACAGTCTCACTTTCACCGAAGAAATTCGTACCGCAAACGTTATACACTAGGACGTCTATAGAAATATATATTGGAAACCTTTTGATACATTACTTAATGAACACTAAATACTCTGACCATTAACTGATTCATTAAACGGACAAGTGATACATTTTTTTATAACTTTTACTACATTTTACATGGCTTCCATCGCTTAAATGTAGGTTAGGTTAGTAAAGTTACTTTTGCCTGGATTCAAGGTATCCTATGTACTAGTCTGTTCCCCTGAAAATGTGTATGCGAAACATGACGATCGGTCGAGTAGTTAAGGCGTAAGAGCGTAACAAACTAACAAACTCAGTTTTGCATTTATCTATATATTAATACGTGAAGCGAAAACTTTGGATCCCTTTTTACGAAAATTGGGCGGAAGGAGGAGTATGAAATTTCGCACACTTATAGTTTATACAGAGAAGACGTGACGAATGCTAATATTTTTTTAAAATATGCATTAGAAATACATTAAATTAATGAAAAAACACTACACGCACACAACCATGCATTTGACACACGCAGTTGAAGCGCGTAACTATGGTTACATATATCAATATATTATAATGACATAATATTAATCAGCTATATTATTGGTCGAATTTCGAGCACTAGGCGACCGCTAGTAATATTAATTAGGACAAAGTAAGATTACAATAATAATGCTACAAAAAGGCGTGGTTATCCTCCAGTTTACATGTATAAAGCATTCGATTGGCTATGCATAATGAATGGAGCAAAAGTACGGAGGCGTATTGCCTGCAGTGGACCGATAAAGCTTTGAAATGATGACAATTCACAATGCAAATCTCGAGGGCATGTGGGCAACTACATTAAGGCAGAGATGAAAGCTACTATAGTAGCTACAATAATAATAATAATAATAATATAAAACGATCATACTATATCTTAGATGGCGGCTACTTGGTGTCAACCCGTAACCGTCATCAAAACACCGGCTTTTAGCCGAGTATTAAAAAAGTTTCCAAATAATATTCTATCACATTCACACAACACCATCTAGCCCAAACTAAGCAGAGCTTGTACTATGGGTACTAGACAATGGATAAACATACATATATTGCTTTTTTTTGTAAATACATACATATTATACATAGAAACACCCAGACCAAGACAAACATCCATGTTTATGCAAACAAATGTTTGACTTGTGCGGGAATCGGACCCGCGACCTCAGGCGCGGCAGTCGGTTACACTAACCACTACGCCATCGAGGCCGACAATATATAATCCTATTACATTGTTAATACCTGCAACTGCGATTACCTATGTCTATTATATGGTAGGTAACTATCCTATATCTGTCCGAATTTCATCACAACCGTTTCAATGATTAAGGGCCGGTTCTCAGTTCTTACCAACCCGGAGAACAGAGATGTGTGGCAATAGCTACCGATCATTACCGTTTAAAAAATATGACGTTATATTAGACTAGACGCGAACATTTTCAACAGCATACCTATATGTATGCTCTGGAATACAGACATGGGTCTGTTTATAGACCTATGGCTGTTTCCCAAAGTGTTAGATAGAGCCTACACACTTCTACTTATTTTTTGGCATATTATCTATAACAATTTACTGATTACTTAATAGTACGAACAGTCAGCATTTCTCATTCTTGTTACCTACCCTATTTAACAAGAACGCTTGTACAAGGAGTTGATTCACGTCAATGGAGCAATGGGTTGAAATAACTATCTATCTAAATATCTGATCTTCAGAATGCAAATTTTATCTGTTAAGCTATTGCCGCCTTTATTTGCACAGATTAATAATCTTGAGCTCCTAACCTTCTACCGCAGAGCTTTAAGCTTACATTTCGCAATGGGCAACAATGGACCTTTAGAGTGCTAATTAAAATTTAAACATTAGTATACCTATGTAATATTAGTAGGTTCGAAAGTATACGTTTAAGTGATATCTATCACTAAGTAGGTTCAATGAAAAATTGATACATTTTGTATGTTTTTACTATTGTTAGTAATGAATAAATTAAAAACTACTTGACGGTTATGGAAAATTCTTCAACCGTCAAAAAGCAGCTTTATTCAGAAGTAACATAGCCTATACAATATCAGGCTAGAGCCACAGGAGCGGAGCAGGAATTATAAACGTAGGTGAAGCTACTGGTGGACAGCTAGCAAAAAATAAATTTATTACATAACGCATACAATACAGACTCACGCCTGTGGGTGTATACGAAGACGAAAGGGTGCCTATAATACAATACTTTTCGGTAGTTATATTTAAGTAAAAAGCACCTTCTTAGGCCGTCAAGGTAGGGACATCAACATCGCCTCAGCTGCAATGAGGATGGTGTGGAGGCCACTGCTCTTAGACCAATGACCGCTTACCATCAGGATCCCTGGTCATTTTGACGAGCAAAAAAAAATAAAAAAACGTAAACATAATAGCGGATAAATAAACCTATTTCCATCTACTAGAGACATCATCAGGCTAGGTGCTACTTTTAAAATGTCAAAACAGAAATCTATAATTTTACCCAACGCATGCATACGTACACCCATCAAGCTAAGCGGCAAACATACATAACGGCAAACGACATAAACCCAAACAAATGCCACAAAACTAAAAACATGGTCCAATGTTAACAACAAAATAAATAAGAAGTTGAATTCAATCATAATAATAGATATAAAGTCGTATAATGAAGGTTAAATATTTTGGAAACTAATAAAAAAGGTAGGCATATGGATGCTCGTACCATCTACCTGTGCCGTTTTTATCAAAGCGAAAATGATAACCAGTTTTAAAATTATTATACCTATTGATTTTATTCGTTTTACACCTACTTACTACATGGCGTAGTTTTATTGTACTAGTTTGGTGTTAAAAAGTGGATATTTAAGCACAGGATACCGGTAAATAAACTTTTGACATTCTATTCAAACGTAGAGTGTACCTACCTAGCTTACCTACATAATAACTACGTCGTTCTTGTTCGCGCGCTCATTGGTAGATATTGGCGACTTATCTCGTTCAATTTACATTTGTTCCAAATTCAATTATTATCAACAAAGTAGGTAGGGACCGATGTCTGGATGATTTACTATCCGAAAAACGAAATGTGGATGACAAGCTAAGAAAGATGATTCAACATTCAACAGATAGGTTTTATGTTATTTTCATATTACGAGGATTTATAAACGAAGACGAATGTTACTTTTTTATAGATACCGCAATCCAATGACCACAATCTAAGGTAGCAAAATGTTAGAAGTGTCATACTTTAGCAAATAGTAACATACATCTAGGCAACAGAAGCACGTTAAGATCTATATAGCTCTTATAGGACTTCTACTTTTAATACCTACAAACTTAACTATGTGTGCGTAAAAAAGCTATCTAGTTAATACATAGTTAAATGTTGTATTTTCTTAATCATTGAGAACCTAGTTCAACACTATAAGCAGGTTTCCAGTAATGTATACATACCTGTGCCCTTATTTACCTATTCATACGAAGTTCTTATACCTAGCTCAGGTTGTCTACGCCCTTAGGCTAAAGCCGGCTTAGGTTGCTTAGACGAGCTAGGCCGAGTCCTACAATCATTGCGCATTCTTTAACTGTTTCTACTTTGTACTTAATGAGCTCGTTTATTTTATCTATAATGAAGAATACCTACACCTTCAATGCTTTGCTTAGATCTAAACAATGAAGCTTTTTAATAATATGAAGGGAGCGGATAAATAACTATTTACCTACTTCGAAGCAATAACTATGTAGGTAGTTATTTGCTTGGTGATACAAACTATGCACGTGTCATGTAGATATCATCTACCCAATACATCAAAAAAGCTTTATAAATGTGTTTGCTTACCCAACGAGTGAATATTATGAGTTGGCAAAGTTTTTAAACCTCCAATGTTTACCAACTATTATTTGTATTTGTACTTTATAGACAAACACCTACGGCTAATGGAAAACTATTGCAAAGTAGGTAAATAAACGCCGTAAAATATGCACATAGATTTTCCCGCTTTTAACTACCTACTTGTTTAGACAAATTATAAACGAGTTTCATAAATGAACATTTCACTATCTGCTACTCAAATCGAGGTAGGTGTTGAATTATTAGCTTGTTACAATTATTAGTAACTTTAAATAAATGTACTTACATAGAAGTAGGGTTGTCTAGCGGTCCACCTGCCTACTGTATCGGGCACGGAGGCTGCGTCGGCGTCCCCCCTGGAATGCGACACCTGTGACCACAATCACACTCACAGTACCACTCCGACCTAACACTTTCCTAAGTCACAACAAATAGAACGTTATTCACACAGTATAATTCACAAAATATGCCAAATGAATGCCCTTTACTGTCACTTTACAAGAACTTCGATAAAAAGTTTCGCGGACTCGGAAAATAACCAAGTACAGCCTGCCGACCGGCACCGAAGAGAGCGGCGAACGAACTCAAATTGACGTAAAACGGAGTGGGGACTGGGGACGGCGCGCCGCGTGTGAATAGCGAGCTAAACGAAGCGACGGTGGCGCCGCCACACCTGTCAATGCACCGCGTACAACTCCGCGACAAGCAATGAACCGAGGCGAAAGTAGTATTGCAAGTTGCAACCTCTCTGGTACCAATAAGAATAACTTTTTATTTTTGTATTTCGCAAATCATACTGAACTTATTATAAACCATTATAAGAGTACACAGTAACGAGAATTATAATCAAGCTTGGAAGATTGAGTAGGTAGCTATATTATAATATCTAGTACCTACTTATGATTAAATTTAAAGTATTTCGATTAAACCGATGAGTTTAATAAAA
Organism: Catocala sponsa; assembly: GCA_963564715.1. Classification (NCBI taxonomy): domain Eukaryota; kingdom Metazoa; phylum Arthropoda; class Insecta; order Lepidoptera; family Erebidae; genus Catocala; species Catocala sponsa. The sequence continues at coordinate 9,971,878 of OY751337.1, forward strand.
ATACTTTAAAGTCCATAAATACAATTTTAGCATACCACCCACTTCACTACAGGCATAGGAGCTATTAATTTCCTTGATTATGCAACTAAACGGCGGCAAAGTTTAACCGTGCGCTATAAGAAGAAAATGTCTATGGCACTTCACTAAAGTTCACTACAATATCAAGGTAATTGAAAACTACTAGGTAGGTACTGACAATAATTATGAACAAACCGCCTATCACAAGAATGAGAACTCTTATATTACCTACATATATGAACTATGAAGTCTGTAGAAGTTACAAAAGTTGGGGAACGTAATAAATGATGTCGAACAATTTAAAAATCAGTACAGAAGTTGTATATTATGGTAATATTGTGTCAAGTAGGTTATGAATTTCCGAGTGTTTAGTCGTTCCTACCATACCTACATATCTGCTATCTTAAAAATCATTAGATGATTCCTTTCTCAAATATAAGTTAGGTTTTAAAAGATTATATTTTAAGACAGCCCGTTTTGTTTTTTCTTTTGTTGTGTAGTTCGAGGGCAATAGGTAGTGTGGGTGACTTGTTTATGGTAGTGTAAGGAATTATTTGTACTGTGTTCTGTTACTGTTTTTGTCCCTATATAATAATAATATTAGCTCTGTATATAAACGTATATAAAGTGTGAGAACTGAGAAGTGTGTCCACCACGCTGGTCCAGAGCGACTTGTAGACTTTACAATCTATAAAAATGTTAAGGAGAACTCTTAGACATGCAGGTTTCCCGAGCGATAATTAACTATTTAATACGGACATAACTTCGAGAAGATAGATATGCGCGCATTGGGTACGAATTCGAGACCTTTGCATCGCAATTCAATGATCTCCCATTAGGCTATCGCTGCTGCAACCATTACTTCTGTATTATGCGAATCTTGTGTCTAGTAGAATGAATTTCCGTGTGTAAACAAAGAAATGCTAAGGTTCTGTCATACCTACATATTACTCGAATCAGATAGGTAGGTATAGCAAACAATTTAAGGTCTTAACATACGTGACGTGTTTTTTCTCGTGGTGGACGGAACGGGACGATTTCTTGATATCTTCGCATTTAAAAATATAGCAATAATATACAACGTGTATTTTATTGCTATATTTTTAAATGCGACGATGTCAAGAAATCATCCCGTTCCGTCCGCCACGAGAAAAACACGTCACGTATGCTAAGACCTTAAATCCTTACTAATATTATAAATGCGAAAATAAATGAGTTTGTTTGTTTGTTACGCTTTCACGCCTTAACTACTAAACCGATCATCATGAAATTTTGTATACACGTCAGGGGTACAGAATAGGACATAGGGTACCTTTCATCCAGAAAAAATAACTGTTGCAGACCTAATCTAACCTAACCTACATTTACGCGAGCGAAGCCGCGGGTGAAAACTAGTCTGTTAATATATGTGTCCAAGGTGCTTAACTTCTTTGGTCTTTATATTAGGTATACTTAACTAGTTGTTGTTTCACCTACGTTCAAACCATGAATATGATGAGCCTGTGAGACCAATATATTATTATTCCCGTGATTAGCTATGCGTATAATGATGGTATGGCAGACCTTACTGAGTGCACAACATTGTAACGTAAATAATGTTCAGTATTAAATTTATGGATTCACTTGAGTTTATTGGTGATAGTTAATAGTTTAGAACGGGACTTAATTGAGTATTACCATAAATAACAATAGGTTCATACATAGTATCATGCCTATATGCTTAAAGCTGAATCTATACCTATGTTCTGTGAGACAGTTCTTTTATTTCAAGACACCACACAGGTATTAATTCCTGTGTCGCGGGGGAATTTACAAACATCCAAACAACGGACACAAAGAACTGTTGCCGAAATCTGGCTGTAATACACGAGTATGATACATACAGGTATATTTTCAGATCCACACGAGCCCATTCAAGTCTACCAAACACAATTCCCGACTTTATGCTGCTGGTGAGAATTTCTAGACGGAAAAACGCACAAACAAAGGCTCAGAAATTAAAACCCGATACCTCATGCACAGCAGTCGCTTTTTCTACCGCTACGCCACCAAGGCATAACAATAAAAACGTTAAAAACTAACATAATCATACCTTAATAATATTATAAATGGGAATGTAAGTTTGTTACGATTTCACGCCTTAACTACTCGACCGATCATCATGAGATTTCGCATTCGATCAATCGATAGTTTCTGCCAGACCAATCGACGTCGACAACTTCGATCGACGTCGACCGATGCCGTCGATCGACGATCGATCGATTGGTCTGGTAACACCCTAAGATGTTGTTTATTCGCAATCCATTCAAAATGTGGTTAATTTATTGTTATTTGCCGCCTACCTGTGCTGTAACTAATGAAAGGACTGATATTTAAGATTAAACGTTACCAATCTCCCTTAAATTGCTTCGTGATTTAGCTCGATAAGTTATATTATATTGTTTAATATTGCCTTCTGTTTACGCGAATGTTATTCATTGAAATTAAACTACTATATACGGATTTCTGCTGAAACCCGGTACGTTTGGGTATGCAGACGACAGCAAGCTTCTAGAGAGTTACGTCTCCAGCGCTAGGGCCAGTGGAGCACAGATACAGTTGCTCAGGGACGCTATGATCGAGCGTATGAACTTGTCCTTGAAGGCAGTCTCCGATTGGACTGATGCCAACATGGTTTTAAGTTCAATGCCTCTAAGACCCAGGCGTGTCTGTTTTCCGCAAAAAAAAAGAGCCCATTACAACTGGCTCCAACTTTCCAAAATGTATCCGTGCCGATAACTAATCGCCTTGAGCTTCTGGGAATGTCATTGACTCCAACCCTTAACTTTGGCTCCGATATTGAGGCAAAAGCCCATCTAGACGCCAAAAAGCTAGGCATCCTCAGTAAGGTGAGGCAGTATTTGCTTAATTTGTACCAAGCACAGGTTCGATCCTGCATGGAGTACTGTTCTCACCTCTGGGGTGGCTCTGCAAAATATCATGAGGCTTTGGAGTCAATTGAGTGGAAGGCCAGGAGACTGATCGGCGATGACCAACTGGTCAACACACGACCCCAAAACTTGGAGCATCGTCTTAAGGTTGCCAGTCTCTCGGTTTTCTATCGGATACATTTCGGAGAGTGTGGAAAGGAACTGCATAACTTGATTCCTCCTTCCCCATTCTACCATCAGACGACCAGACAATCAGACCAGCGACACAGGTACATGGTGGATACACCACATTTACGCACGAAGCGCTTTGCTTCCACTTTTATAACGCGTATCGCTAAAAAAAATAAATGTATTGAGTATTGAGTGGAATTCGCTACCTAAGTCTGTGTTGTGTTTCCCGATGAGTACAATCTGGGTGTCTTCAAGTCGCGAGTGAATTGGTATCTTCTAGGCAAGCGTGCTACATCGTCAACTGCATCTTGACTTAAGATCAGGTGAGATCGCGGTCAAACGCAAGCTTATAAAAGTATAAAAAAATAAAATAATTATCGCGTTGTTTATTTGACACTTTATTACATGATTTAGAAACTGTTGCACTTCAACTTTACTAATTTTTAAGCTCATTAAATTTTTGAAACTATTAAAACTATTTATATTTATGTTTACACTTTCCCCGACGTATCGGTAACTTTTCAGCAGTCATGGTCACGGGGAGACTAAGATGGTAGTTGTCTCAATGTTCCAGTGTAGTTATATCAAAGCCTCTTCTCCCTAGCCTTTATTATTCCCAAGTCACTTGGGATCGGCTTTCTAGTCTAACCAGATTTGACTGAATATCAGTTTTTACACGGAATCTGACCTCCGCAATCCGAAGGCTAACGATACCCTAAGGCTAGACCAGTGTCAGGATATTAGAGGGCACTGACTTCCCAATAACGGCTGCCATAGATGTTCACGGGGCAGCCGGGACCAACGGCTTAACGTGCTCTCCGTGGCACGGAGCAGGCGATAATTGTCAATTTATATCGTATTTATGTATATATATCGTAGTTATTTCAAAGTACCCGAACATAATTTAATCATTGGTGTTTCTATTTATGTAGAATGAGGTCAAAGTATCATGAAGCTTAGCTGTGGTTTGCTTCTTCTAGGATTCTATTTGAATTACTGGATCCCAAGCTGTTAGTATATTGTCTAGTTAAAACTGTAGTTAGTTTATAATTGTTGTCTAAATAGGGATGCAACTGGTTCAGGACGCTATGACGCTTGTCAGTTTTTCAACGGCATCCTTGTATTACAAAGCGTGCCCTGTGTCATTGCGACTTTAAAAAATCGCTTCGCCCCAGCCAGTCCGCTCTGAGTGTTGTGGGTTCCAATCCACACTGGACAAAAAATTTTGATATCCATACTGCCGTCATAAGGTAAAAAGACGTATCTAATAGATTTTTTCGAAATTAAGATCTTTACATATTAGGAATCAGTAAAACAAGACGAATCTGCCAGTATATTTTAAAAAATGTTTTTTTTTGCCGATACGTATGTTTTCCTTATGACGCGGACGGCAGCATAAATGGTAGTCACAAGTCTGGATGTTCTTTGTGTCTGTTGCCTGGATGTTTGTAAAGTCCCCTGCGATACAGGAATTATTAGTAGTGCAGGAGTCGTCTTTTTAAAAAAGGAACGTTGTTCGCCGAGACTCATAGCAATAATAAGGTTTTATATTCTGCAACTAAAGATTTTATCAAATATAATGACTTTTTTATCTTATACCATGTACGAGGTATAAGATAAAAAACCATGTACCATGTAAGAGAGTTCATGACGTTACGGTTACGATACAATGAATCTGAGGGTTTAGTATTTTTTAATAGCACAGCAGCTGAAGCTTTCGTGACCTACACGTAGATCTTAAATATCTTGGACTGTTTATAATGGTTTAATAATGGCCGTCTAATCATTTGGAGACTTGTAGCACAATCCAGTAAGAATTTTTGCCAATTTACGGAAGTAAGGCAAGATAGAAGGGTTAATAAAAAATCAAATAAATTCAAATAATTTATTTCATTATTACGACGTGCCTTTATGAATAAATCTTTATTGTGTCTTGCATGGTATTGCTTTAGTTGGTAAGTAATAGAGGAAAACTGAAAATGCGATTTTATAGAAAATATTGCATATCTACGTAATTACAGGTGTACGGCACATACTATTATACAAAATATACAGGATTAGACTATTTATAATATTTAATCTAATATCACTTTATTTAATGATATAGTTGATGATGCAGCTGCGGTATTGCGAGGATGATCAGCATTAGAAAATGTTGAAATATACCTGAAAAGAAACAAATTTATAATGTTAGAATGTTATGTGATTAAGTTAAGAACATAAGAAGTTCTTATGTTTACGGTCTCGCTATTCTTCTTGTAAGAAGAAGAAGAATACCGAGACTGTGATTGACCGTAAACATAAGAATGTTTACGGTCAATCACAAGGTTTTTGGGTTCAAATGCTCGGACGGGCGAAGCGTCATTGAGTTGTTCTGCTAGAGAAATTTCAGCAACAGTAGGCAATTTGAAATTTTTTTCGGTCAACGACGAACGAATAGTCTTCCTTATTACAATACTACTTCGATACATAAAGTAATATCTATCTCTATCTGTCCCTTCGAGCACTAAGAAAAGTAAACGTTAAAAACTGTTTAATATGCTATAGATATATGCTACTTGATAAGGTCAGGCCTATAAGGAGCTTATTTTTACTAAAGATAGATCCAAACACAGCAATGGCTTTCACAGACTGATTGACTGGTTCAAAACAAACGGTTAAAGCGGTAGTGTAATAAATGACAATATCCAAGTCAATTCTAGAGAAATAACAATGATTTTACTACTGGTTTATTTATAGATTTTTGTAGAACAGAGTTATTAAATGAGGACGACTGGTTGCGCAGCGTAAGCTACCTTGATATTCGCAAAAAAGTTTAACATATATGCAAGCTTTCAATCTTTATCTCGTTTGATAGTTCTAAATAGAAAGTGACAAAAGGTAAGACAAAGAGCAAGTCATGGTTGCAAGCCTCAAAGTCTACTTGATATTTCGAAATTAAGAAAATCTGAACGAGAAATACAATACTTACACAAAGAACTTGAAGCCTTATCCTGTACCGGCGGAGCTCGATACTCATCGGTAGCTTCTAAAAATTGGTACATAGCCTTAAAACCTGTACCATCTAAGCGGTCGTTTGACCTAAATGTAACTTTGAAGAAATTCCTTTCAGACTCTACGTGGAACTCTTTCCATTGCCCACAATATCTACCAAACCTACTGTCTTCAGTCATATAGTTTGAAAATTCGACATAATCACTCGCTGACACGGCTTCGCACCTGGAATAAATAGATAATATGTTAGACTCAGAATTACAAGTTATAGTTTACAAAATTGTTGTTTACAAATTTTTGTCTATATCATAATTTCTTATGGTCCTTTTTGCGTGATGTTATTGCATTCTGTTATCAATAACAACAATATTCGTTGTGTTTGTATTTTATTCTCATCAGAGCAAAACATATTTATAGACAATTTTCATTGCACACATATTTGTGCAATCAAGATAGTCTTTAAATATTTAGCAACAGCTTAAATCATCTTTTAGTCACGTTACTCACGTTTACAAGGGTCCTTGACCAGGACATAAAACAATGCTCCACAAATTACCCAGACTCAAGATTCCTTGCAAAGACTCTTTCAGTCTGTTTTGGCCACATCGACTTATATAGAGAGTTTATCTTTAGTGTAACAGTTGTCTATTAATGTTCGTTTTTATATCTGTGTATGCAAGAATAGGATGGAATTTTAAAAATTAAATCTCATCTTAGGTACAAACTTTTACCTTTAATTTGTTTAAAGGCAAAATTGTCTTTATTAAAGTTACTTTATCAACTTTTATGAGTAAGTACAGAATTCTAATTACTTAATTGAAGACTTTCCAGGCAAAGGGAACACTAACAAAATATTCTGCTAAAAGTCCCAAAGAGTCTCTTAGTATCTTATAATGTTAAACTTAAAGTGGATGATTATGTTAAACTTACGGCGAAACTCCTTCAACGTCAAAATTCGTAAAATGCAGATGCACTTTCTCAGTCTCGCCGCCGTGGAAGAAGTATGTACATTCCGTATCTCTGGGATATGGTCCTGGCGAATTTGGAGATGCAAACGTGCCGTTGCGCGCCTCACTACTATTATACACGAAAGCACATGGAAACTCTTTGAGTTGCCTCCCTGTGTTTATTCCAAAATCTGCAAAAAGAGAGAAATTTGATTAAAGACGTTAAATTTTGTAGTTTCAACAGGTCCTAAGAAGTGTTGTTGTTATCATACGCTGAAGGCCTATGGTGATCTACGTCCGTTGCACTGGCTACTGCCAGCAAAAAAGGAATCACTATGCTCAGTATTTTTTTTCTGATGTGTCGGTATCGTACGAGTGATACACCTGCTTTTGAGCGTGTGTTGTCTAGGTTCCCTAGACAAAACACGCAAGCGGGTCCCCCTTACTTTGCCTTAGACCTTTTACTAAGGTATTAGCAACAAAAATATGTTCCATTTACAACAGCGACGATTTGAGAAAAGGCAAAACTGTGTTTTACCTGTAAATGAACTTATATAGCTATTTTTATTATCCCTCCTTATTCTTGAATTGAGAGATGACCTCACCAAAGCACACTTTACCAAATTCTATCAAATTTATAATAATAATATTAATAATTTGTGTTAATAAGGCAACCTGGCCTTTAGAGCTTAACAAACGAGCTCGAATCAAGTTTCTTTTATATATAGACCTCTTTTTTAAATAGGTATTACATATTTTGATATATTGCAAATTTCATTTGTTCAGTGGTCTATGATTTTGATTCTTCGATTTCCACTAGAAAAAAGGCTCAATTTCATTTAATAATAATAGTTACCCGTTTGTTTGTGTATTTATTTTTTTATAAACATCGATTTCTTGTTTGCAGCGTGAGTTTATCACGCATAAACATAAGCGATACCTATATGTTTATTTAATCAATGGTGCATGTCAATTATAATACAGGCTTAAATCAATGGAGGTTGTTCTAGCAAATGTTTATTTAACAGTCAGTTGTCAACAGTGTCAACAGTTCAGTGTAGTCATTTGAATAGTGGCAGTTAGATATTTACTCAAGAACATACACGAATTATACAAATCAATTCTCCAGATTTCAACCGAAATATTTGCCACGAGCATCAAATTGTTTAGTTATGCCACTGTAAAGTTGGGAACTATAAATAAATTACTGGCTGAATACTAACTTTCTACAAACGAATATGATATTTTGAATCCTCTTGAATATCTCGAAGATTGTGTTCCACGGAATTCCAGCATTAGTTTCGGTCCGTTCGACATGATAGGCTTGGGGAGGTCGATTCCGCAGTAGGTAGCCACTTTTTCTAATCGTCCGTCCACATTGACGAATGCTTGTAACGAATCGACGTTGGTGCAACTGTAAAATATACAAATATCACCATTAGTGCTTTCATAATGGCATATTGATTTTTGTTTAGCGTCGTCTTATTTTGGATCGATTTTAATATTCCTATATACGTTAGGAATATTACAATAGGATTTTAATTATGGCTGGCATTCCAATAATTGACAGGTTAATATCTTTATCAAACAGTATGGAACTAATCAGGAAAATTGTTTAGGAAGGCAAAATAATAATATCGCTACACGAATTGAATATCATCGCAACTTAAAAAAGCTAATTTTGCTAAAAAGTCCAAGAACGGTGTTGCGTTCTTCACGTGTTATATTTGATGTTTAGAGTATCGTAAACAAATCATTTGGCACGAACCTTGTATTGACCCGACAAACTTACACAAGGCGTTTTCAGTAGTTAGCGAGATAATTAAGATACAGTCAGATATTGGTCTCACGTGACATCATTAATGTAGGTACACAGTTTGAGTCCATGCGCTATGGCAAGATTTTGGGATCATGGGTCGGATGTTAGAAAATTGTTAGTAGCCAAACTAAGTCTGATAACGTGGGTGTCTAATAATAAGTGTACCTGACTACTCCTTAGGAATTGTGTATGATTCTTTGTACCTATACAAATATAGGTACATAGAATCACACATGATTTCTAAAGGTAATGTTATTTAAAGCTCTTATTCATATTACTGCATCATTGATGCAGATAAAACCTTTATATCGCATGAAGTGCTTTTAAAATGTACATCAAGCAATATTTAATATGTTAATACTTACTCTGTTGATCCATCCGGAGATTTATACAAGTAGAAGTCTTGAAAAATTAATCTAACGCGCTCTTTGCCTCTCCCGAAGAATTCATAATGACAATGAGTGTTCGGAGGGTACGGCGAGGGGTAGTGCGGTGACGTCAGAGTGCCGTGCTTCGTGCCATCGCTGCTGAACTCCTGGTGACATGATGACGCTGGAAATAAAAGAAAACTAACGTTAACATCAATAATTTTTTTTAATTATTTTAGACTAATATTTTACCTAACCTGGAGGATATTCCGAGTAACTACTCGGAATCAAACTAAATGGAATGGAACCAAAGGAGCGAAGCTACAGTTAATAACTAATAACCGTTGGTTCCAAAGAGAGCTTATCAACGTCGCATTGTTTGGGTTACTTCCTAAATCTTCTGATATTTTTATTTTATTATGAAAAGACAACTTCCGAACATAATTAATTCCTGTGTCGTACTCGAAATAACAATTTGTGGATCACACAAAGTTTTGTTCCGTGTGGGTTTCGAACCCACAACACTCAGCGCAATAGTAGGGGCGAGGCGACCATTTAAAACACTACGCCATCCGTGTAGTCAATATGCTGTGTATCAAACAGTAACGCTACGCGGCGGTGTATTCCACCGTTGCTGCGTGTTAATAGGAGTAGTAATTTTTTTTTTTGCGTGTAATGCCATATTTTCTATGATTGTCGAGGTTACCTTCTGTATATCATACGATCGCCAGTAGGCGTAACAAGTTCTTCAATCAGTATTTTTATTAGTTAGATATTATTGGACAGTTTATAATAACATCTTTACAAATTGCGGTTAATTTACTATACATTGCTCTGCTATAACCGGCATATTATGTAGGTATGCGTCATTTACGTTTCAGCAAACAGTGCCGTATTGAACCCAACTGCTTGAAGCGTGTATAGATCTATTAAATATTAACACACTTTCCTGTTACACGCTATTCAATAATTGCTTTCTCCAATGTACCTAGCCCTTAACAGATCGGACCAATCTCTTGAAGTTCACGCGTCGCTCACAAGAGCGATTATTTCAACTATTCATCTCAAGATGATAATGTCGTCGATTATTTATTATTATGAGCTGTCCGAGAGAATTCCGAGATAATTGGGACGTGTAGTAAAACTACTAGTGCGCATACCCTCACAGATATATTATAAGAAGTGGACATACTTCAGACTTAATTCACTGGAAGAATATAGTATAATACGCCATTATATTATGTAATGTTCTCTAATTTTTAACTAGATATTAAGTTGAGGTCATAGATTACAAGCCATTGAGATTGAGATTCATGTAAGAATCATAAAATATTTTTTATAAACCATTTTACCAAATTACCTCTTTAAACTAGTGTTTCTCCTGTGCATAAAAAATTAATACAACAGGCGTAGCAGGCCCAGTCAACTGTCATACAGCAAAGTTAAACGTACTGGGGGTACGAAAGAGCGAGCGAGAGAGATAATAATGTTACCATTAAAATACTTTTTTATAATAAATGATTTTTCCTTCTGGTAGCATCTACATTTTAAAACCAGCATGCTGTCAAGTGTCAAATCTGACAACTACAAGAAAAACTTTTGCCGCCATGATGTTTTGTCTTGTTTTCGAAGTTTATTTGTTACAAATAAAAGAATTTTAATTTTGCCTTCACATTAGATACATTTAGTAGAGCTTCCTGTTCCTCCGTTTTAGTGTTTTGGTATAATTAAGTTTTGCGTTTTATGAGATAGAGACTTGATTGTCAAGTTATAGTCACCATGAAAGAAACCGAAAGAAAGTGTATCAAGAGTGTGGATGCTCCTCTGCTACAGATCCGAAAATTATGTAATGTACCCTATAGGATCATTATTTGAAATAAAAACTTTTTACAAATCTGTTTCTTTTTGTTCCCAAATACGAATATGATATATCTACCTACAATTATATAGAACACTGAATAATACATATAGGTATATCTACGTACGTATAACGCTTAATAGTTTGAGTGGGTACGACATAGATGGCGTGTCTCGTTTTTGTATCGTATTTTTTGTATGAAGTTGTTATTCTTCCCGTTAGGGTATATGTGTTCTGTGAGGTGTAGTATCTTTAAGTAGTTCGTGGCACAATGTTTAGTTAGACGTTCAAACTATTCGATCGAATAGACTTTGCGCATGCGTGAAACGGAACGTCAATAGTGGTGAACTGACGCATGACGCACGCTCTGTATGCTATAATAGCACTGTCTACTGTGTATCTTTAGTTATATAAGAACTAAGTTCAAACAATAGGGTGAATTTATAATAAGTTATTATTTGAAAGAGATCGTATGTATCAAGAACATAATAGTTATAATTTAGTGCGATTTTGATTATGACGCAGTGTTTTTTTCATGTGCCGAAATAAGTTTATTATTAGTTACAAATTACAATGCCGCCCCTAGAAATGTCAGTGTCATGATGACATTTGATTTGACGGCCGAAAATATATCGCAATTTTGGATTTAAATAATCATTGCATACCTACCCAAACAATCTTCATACTGCATCGTTTGTAAATAGACAGTGTCGAAATTAAAATCTCATTCGTTTAAATACATGAAAAGAAGTGCCTCTGTGTGTTATAATTTATAATGCCACAGTTTTAAAATTGTATGAACTTGATACAAGGTTCAAAATAAAGTACGTGTTGAAACATGTCGGAATCAGCCCCTTTTTTCGTTGATAGAGCTAAACAAGGCCGAGCTTCATGTAAGGGCTGTAAATCTAACTGTCTCAGTGGTGAATTACGTATAGCTAAGCTTGTGGCAAGCCCTTACGGAGAAGGGCAGAATATGAAGTCATGGCATCATGTAGATTGCTTTATGAATGTTCTTTTGAAACAACGCCCGGCTACCAAACGGGTAGACACGATAGATGACATCGGAAACTGGGCAAGTATTAGCAAAGAAGACCAGGAATTTATTCTAAAAAAACTTAATGAAATGGAAAAACTGTATGCTGACAAAAACAGTGGTAAATATATAGCAAAAGTTATAAAAAATGTTTCTACTCCAAAATCTACAGACAGTATAAATACAAGTACAGACAGTATTGATAGTGCAAAACAAGATATTGAAGTAGAGGATGACAAATTTTCAGCGTTCTTTAAACTGTGTAAAAAAATATCAAAAGTTGATGCTTACACAGAAAAGACAGCAGTTGTTAATAATTTCTTTAGAAATGGCACTGATGGGAGCTCATTTAAAGGTGACCTAACTCTTTGGTGTAAACTACTGTTACCACAGGTAACAAAAAGAGTCTACAATCTAAAAAGTAAGCAGTTGGTGAAATTGTTTTCAAGAATATTTAGCATGGATCATGATGACATGTTAACTCATCTAGAACAGGGTGATATTGCTGACACAATCCAACACTTCTTCTTAAAGTCTAAGGTTGTTCAGCCAGCAACAGAAAGTTCACTCACCATACAAAAAATTGAACAGTTCTTGGAGGAATTATCAAAATTGACCAAAGAAGAAGAACAAATATATCATTTTAAGAAAATTGTAAAGAAATGCACTGCAGATGACTTGAAAATGCTTATCAGATTAATAAAGGGTGACTTAAGAATTAATGCTGGACCGAAACATATATTAGAAGGGGTCCATCCGGATGCATATAGCGTCTTTCAAACATCCAGAGACCTAGACATGGTTTTACAAAGAGTTTTGTCTGAAAGCACCTCTGTAAAACATAAAGATGCTATACAGAAAGGGGTCCAAGCAAAAATATCTATCATGACCCCTGTATTGCCTATGTTAGCTGAAGCCTGCAAATCTGTAGAAATGGCAATGAAGAAATGTCCGAATGGTATGTTTTCGGAGATAAAATATGATGGAGAGAGGGTACAAGTGCACAAGAAAGAGAATGAATTTAAATATTTTTCGAGAGCTTTAAAGCCTGTGATGGCACATAAAGTCAGTCACTTCAAAGAATATTTACCGCAAGCGTTTCCTAAAGGTACGGACCTTATTTTAGATGCTGAAGTTTTAATGGTAGATGTCAATACGGGCAAACCATTACCATTTGGTACATTGGGTATACACAAACAGTCAGAGTTTAAGGATGCACAAGTTTGTTTGTTCATCTTTGATTGTTTATATTATAATGGGCAAGTTTTAATAGATTTGCCAATAAGGAAAAGGAGACAGATAATGTATGACAATATGGTTGAAGTGAAGAATCATGTTATGTTCTCTGAACAGAAGTTGATTGAGAAACCATCGGACTTGGCTAAAATGATTGCAGAGGTATGTTAAAGTTAAATATATTATTATTTATAGGAAACTTACATTTGGTTATTATGTTTATCATTTAGGCATACTGGGCTAACTGGATCAAGAAATAATTGTATTGAGTTGTTCTTTGTGTCTATTGTTTCAATGTTTGTAAAGGTCACCATGATATAGAGATTATGCTGAATGAAGAAGTTGTCATCCTCTTTTTCTTGGTGAATGCTTGGACCCCACAGTCCAGGCTCAATACTATTTCCATTGGATTTTGTACTAGCAAATACTACACAAATAGGAAAATGAATCTTTATTGCTCATTATTATATCAATTTTTGTTCATTAATAAAGTATAATAGTCGTCTAAAACACATTTCTCAACTTCCAAATTTGATCAGCAAAATATGATCAACTTATTAAATTACAAAACTACTTTGTAACTTGTGTATTCTGTACAATTCTAGGTGCTGCAACTTGGATTGGAAGGTCTAGTACTGAAGGATCTGGAGTCTACCTATGAACCAGGCAAGCGGCATTGGTTGAAGGTCAAGAAGGATTATTTGTTTGATGGGGCAATGGCTGATACAGCTGATCTTGTTGTATTGGGCGCTTGGTTTGGTAGGTATCTTAAATGAATATACAGCAATGTATTCCTTTTAAACTGAGCCATGACCAGTCTAGAGCCATGATCAGTTCATTTTGCAATACTCAATTACAATTTGTTATCAGTTGTGGGCAACAAGTACCAATTACACAATTACATTCGAATGTAAACATCAATATATTATGTAAGTATGTGCACTGTGTCCCTATAATAATATATACCTTCTAACATTGGCCAAAAAAGCCATGCTATGATCAGTATCAGCTCAGTTTTTGGTACACAATTACAGTAATGTAAACACCAATATTATTATATTTGTGCAACTGTATGTACTTTATCCTTACTGTACTACCTTGTAACCTTGGCCAAATAGGCCATACTGCAACCAGTATTGGTACAGTTCTTGGTACAAAATTACAATTTTTGATCAGTTATGGGCAACAAAGGAGAAATGGTCTAAATCGATAATGAACTGGTTCACAAGCTACAAGAAAAGGAAAAAAGGTAGACCACCTAGAAGATGGGTGGACGATATTAAAGCCGTAGCAGGAGGCACATAGACGAGAACTGCTAAGGATAGAGAGGAAAGAAAAAGATTGGAAGAGAACTTTGCCAATAAGTGGCATACAGACAGGGTCGTCGTTGCACAATAGTTAAACATAGAGTGTAAGATATATAGTATATAAATAAAAATGTTAGATATAGAATAGTTAAGATAGTTACCTACTGTAAATGAAATACTGTCTGAAATAAAGGCTATTATTATTATAATTATTATTATTATATGTGCAACAAGTAGCAATATGCACAATAACATTCATTGTATCAACAATATAATATGTAAGTAAGTGCATTGTGTCCTTGACCACAAAATATGTATCATATGCATAAGTATATTTGAATATCATTTATATGCAATGTGCCGCATCACTAGTAACAAACCGATTTATCGGCATACATAATATTAATACACATTATAAAACAAATATAATTTCACACAACTGAAGGTTGCTTTGTGTTATAATAGAACAACTGAATAAACAAATACATTGTAGAGTGGTTATAATTATGTTCACATTCTTATGTGCCTTCAGTCATAAACAATGATATTATTATATACAGAAAAGAAGCATTTATGTTACTAGGGCACAAAAAGTGAAGATTCAGAAAAAATCTTTTTGGTTGGGTTTTATTGTTCTTGCAAAACTGACAAAGCACAATTGTTCGCATGCTATAGCTATATTCTTCACGTAAGCTGTTATCAATTATGATACTTATTTATCAAATTTTAATACAAGTATACAAGTATGGATCAGACTTTCAATGTCTATTACTATGGAAGTGACATAATATCTAATGTATATCATTGGTCATGAACCAATAATAATTGTGGTGCATGGTTTATGTGTATTTATATAACATGAAACATACACAATAATAAAAAAAGTAATGGTTTTAACTGTACTTGGTATTGTCACTGTATTATGGGCGATTTAATAAACATCTACAAAAAACCCCGATTTAGAGTAGGTAACTATTTGCGTGATTCATTGTGGGTTCGAAGTTCCAACTCATAATATAATATAATATATAATATTCTATCACATACACACAACACCATCTAGCCCAAACTAAGCAGAGCTTGTACTATGGGTACTAGACAATGGATAACATACATATATACTTTTTTTTTGTAAATACATACATATTATACATAGAAACACCCAGACCAAGACAAACATCCATGTTCATGCACACAAATGTTTGACTTGTGCGGGAATCGAACCCGCGACCTCAGGCGTGGCAGTCGGTTACACTAGCCGCTACGCCATCGAGGCCGACAGATAATACATAGCACTATTCTATATCCCATTGTCTGTAATTTTATAGACACAATAAAAAATCTATTGTTATGTATCTCCTGGAGATTGAGTAACGGTTATGCTAATATTATAATTTTACATATAAATTCTTCTATTCAAATTAAAAATGATTTGCTATTTCATTTTCAGGTACTGGCAAAAAGGGAGGTATGATGTCAGTATTCCTAATGGGCTGTCTCGACACTCGTAGAAACAAGTGGGTCACAGTCACCAAGGTCCATACAGGCCACGACGATAGCACATTGGAGAGACTGCAGAAAGAATTAACGCCACTCATGGTTAAAATATCACAGGACAGTAATAAAGTACCATCATGGTTGGACTGTAATAAAGGAATGGTGCCTGACTTTGTTGCTTTAGATCCGAAAAACCAGCCTATATGGGAAATTACTGGTGAGTAGTTATTTTATTTTGATTTTGATGGCAGATTAGTTAGTAAACCTATCCATAACAATACTATTTACCCTATTCCATATATTCCATGTTCCATTGACATTTAAGCAAAGCAAGGTAGAGCAGATGGTGAGAGAGTTCTATTTGTATGAGTATTTAATTAAATTTTTTCTTTTTCAGGTACCGAGCTGACGAAAGCGAACTTACATACAGCTGACGGTATCTCAGTAAGGTTCCCAAGAGTAACGAGGATACGAAACGACAAAGATTGGAACACAGCAACCAATTTAGAAGAACTCAAACACCTATACAAAACTTCTAAAGAAAAAACTGATGTGTCATTACTGAACAAATTAGCAGAAACTGCTAATGATGAACCACCTACGAAAAAAATGAAGCCTAGCCCATCTAAAGTCAAAGCCAGCCTGTCTAAACTAAAAGCGAGCCCAAATAAAACTAAACCCAGTACTAAAATAGATAGATTCTTTACAAAGAAAGTAGATAAGAAGCCTAAAGTCAAATTAAATACATCTGACACTTCGGATATTGATATGAAAGATGACAGTAATATGAGTACTGACGAAATAGATAGCAAAGAATATTTATTCATACCAGAAACTCATTTACCAGATATATTCAAATACAAGAAGTTGGGATTCTATCCAGATTTCATAAGTTTTCCTGAAGAGGAACGAAAGCATTTTGAAAGACACTGGATAGCATATGGAGGCACGATTGTTAAATCTATTCGAGCATTAGATATAGATTTTCTTCTCCATAATAACAGAAGTATAGAATTTGAGAATATGAAGAAGTTAAAAATAAAATTACATGAAAATGTAAAGCATGTTTACAAGGATTGGTTAATGAAATGTATAAATGATGTTGCCTTGTGTGATACAAGCAGTTTTCCCGTACAGCTTAAGCCTTAAGTCTGTGATAAATAATCGTGTTAATAAAAGTGTTGATTGCATATTTATTAGAAAAAAATCAACTATCTACAATGTTTTTTTATAAATTATGTAATAAAAAGCGTACTCTGTTAAGCGTTTGGTTTTATTTGCATTTTCTTGTTTTTGTTAAGGAACTAGTAAAGAATTAAGTTAACAAAATACAACTTGTATGTCAGTGATATAATGATTTTCATTATTGCACAGTATACAAAATTAAATACTTCTTGTGGATTGAAATTGGTAGAGCATTATTCGAAATCACAACATGATATTTGTAGGATAAATAATGGTTGAAGATTGTAAGATGCTTTGTTACTATCATAAATAAGATTAATAACTGAGGTTACCATAAAATAAATGAAAGGTAGATATTATTACATTTGGTACCTATTGGTTTGTTTCCAGTTATATTTATTTTATTATGTATGCAAGTTGTAGTTTAGTAATTTAATATTAAGGCATATTATAATCCTAAGAATTAATGAATATTTAGTCAAATATATTTGGCTTTACTTTCAGGTAATTAGCTAATGACTGCATGCTGCGTAGCTTGAATTTCGACCTTCTTAGGCAGCGCCATCTATTGATAAGTTTAAAAAAGTTTACTGCTGTGAAAAAATAAGTTGAACTATTGTCCCACGGGAAGGCATCACCGGGATAAAGAGCATAATAATACACTATGCTGTTTAAATGTTAAAAATGGGATATTCCGACACAGGTTTACGCATGCTTGCATAACAAACGCCCAAACACTTATAAATTTATGTTTATAATAATAGTTATTAGAATATTTAGCCAAATTGCCTTGTAAGTATTATTGATAATTGTATTACCGTTTTATGCTAATATTGCTTTAAATAAATGAAGTCAGTCTAACTATTTATATTTTTACTTGTTATTATATTAGTACCTAGGGTAAGCAGGGGTAATAGCGCTCACTGGGTAATGGCGCTCACCTCTGTAACTTTGTCAAAATTGAACATAGCACCACACCGCGGTGTGTGAAGCGCCTTTGTGGGGACCTCTAACAGGCAGTGACGCGTACGGGCAGTCAGATCGCGGCATGTGACCGTGAAGTGTGTTTCTCTATATACGGCTGCGTTGATCTAATTTGCAATTCGATCTTTTCGTCGGTAAGTTCAGACTTTTGATACTTGTTTAATTATTGATATCACTTTTCTGAGTATAAAACTAATCTATTTTATGATAATGTAACCAATTTTGAACAATTGTATATGAATGTTTATAAATTTGAAGTTAAATAAAAAACGACCGTTTAGGGTTATACCGCTCACGTGAGCGCCATTACCCCTTAATCACTTATTGTTTTTTTTTTGTTGTAGACATGCCCAGAAATTTAAATTTTAGCAAGGAAAACCACATCACAAAGCTTTCGATTCCACCACACAGTTCTCACAGAACACAGCCACTTGATGTATCTTTTTCCGGACCCCTGAAAGCTGTTTATAGGCTCGAATGTAACAGACATATGAAGACACATTTAATGTCTAAAATAATTCCATATGATGTTGCCAGTCTCTTCAGTAAAGCATATTATTATGTAGGTACAAGTTGCGAATATAAGCAAGGGAGAAGCTGGATTTCGAGCGACGGGAATATATCCTATGAACCCAAATGTTTTTACTGATCAAGACTTTCTGGCAGCATCACTCATGGCAGAAGAATCGGGAAAAATGCTCAAAATGAAGACCAAAATGTCCAGCATCTTAGAGATACGCAGTCTTGTAGTACGACCGTAATTTCAGAACATATATCTCCTTTGGCAGGTCCACCAAATAAGTATGCGACGAATCTGATGTGGCATTTGTATCTTTTGCTGCTATAGCAATGACACCAACTATTGCACCATCTTCTAAGCCAGCCTAACAGCTTACCTACTTCACGTACCAATGGGTATAATTGATGCTAATTTGTGATTGTAGTCTTTACTTTAATTATTTAAGGTTGATCTCACGCTTAGTAGTGTGAAGAAAATGAATCTTACTAGATACCTACTTTTCCCAAAAAAAATGTTTAGCGTCATTAACCCTTAGCCTGAGCGGCATTACCCAAAGTCAGGGGTAATGGCGCTCAAACCTGTTTTTTCTATAATCGTTTCCTAATACTTATAAGTCAAAGGCAAATACGTTTCATTTTAAAATGTTAATTACTGAATAGTTAAAAAACATGTTATGTTCTAAAATTTTGAAGTAAAATTATTATTTTGTAAAATACAGCATATTTTCCTTAAGTGAACGCCATTCCCCCTCCTTACCCTACTAGTTCATTTGTACTCGTAGGTACTAATATAAAATCTATAATATCTGTCTCCTACACTTAATCATAAGTAATAATAAATAATAATAATAAATAATAAAATTTATTGTGTCAAATAATTCGTTTTACAGAAAGTTATGTTCGGAATCTTCTTTTAAGCAAATAATGCTTGTAGTAGAAAACTCCGCTCCTCCATATTTTACATAGCGTGATAATTATCACACTAATTTGAAACTCTAGGATACATTATCTATACATATAATAAAACTGTAAATATCACGTGTATGTACATTTTAGAATTTTGCAAAATAAATGATTTAGGGAGGCTCAGAATAATTAACTAAACACATTTAAACATTTTTAAAAAAGTCTGTCTGTCTGTCTGTCTGTTTGTTTGTTTGTTTGTTCTCGCATCACGCCTGAAGTACAAAGTTAATACGATAGACTCAGTAAGAACACTATAAAGAATATTCTCAAGTAACATTTAGTCTTTATTTCATTAAAATCGGTCTTCTCTATCAAAAGTTATGAGCATTTGAAGTTAAATTAAATTTTAATGTAGGCGATGTGATCGTACTGACCGTACTAGATCCGCCGTAATGGTTTACAAATAAGGTTGAGATTTGCTTAAATTTAAGTTCATAGATTGTGATTACAGATCAGGATCGTATATAGAAAGCCAGTAACAGTAGGATAGAATATAAATTTCTTAATTTTTGTTATAATAATAAATAATAATTAATTCTAAGACAATGTTGAATGTTTACTAATTGACAATGACATCTCTAATTTGTTAGTAATATGTGTTTAGTACTAGACCCGACGTAATGATTTATACATATCACGATAGATGGCACTGTGCAAATGACGTCATTTTTTAAATCGCGATATTAAGGTTTTCCGCCGTTCTATGACATGCTGGCTTTCAGCAACCACTCTTTGTTCTAGAGATATAATGTAATTAAATGTTGTACTCCGATTTTCTAAAATTTGTTTATTATAACTTGTATTATTTACAACTATTGACTGATTAATACAAAACCGAGTCGGTATATGGAGATAATAATTGCTTCGATTTTGGTATTTTTTGGGCAATAGGAATATAAAACTCTAAATTTCACGTGTCTGTACATTTTAGAATATTGCGAAATAAATGAATTAAGGGGACTCAGAATAATTAACTGAACACATTTCAATCATTTTAGAAAAATCTGTCTGTCTGTTTGTTTGTTACTTCATCACGCCTAAAATACAAAGTTAATACGATAGACTCAGTGAGAACACTATACAGAATATCCTCGGGTAACATTTAGTCTTTATTTCATTAAAATCGATTTACTCTAAAATAGGAGACTGTACTTTTCAGCAGCGAGCAGAAAATAAGGTCATTTTATCAGATAGTTGATGTTGTATGGTTCCATCGTTGCAAATTTTAATTTCATCAGTATATGGGTCACCTACAGATACAATAAATCAGACAGCTGCATGGCTATCGGGCACGCCACGATCGTGGCGGTAAGTCGTGTAAGTGTCGAATATACCTACGTCTATTCACAATGTCACAGCAGAAGACGACGTTACTAACTATCCAGTAGTTTCTTAATTCTTGACGCGCACCTGATCTTCCAGCCCATAAATTTTCTTTACAAGTGGGCGTTCCCATAATCTTGCTAAGAAATTTAAGTCCACCTAGGCTTTATAACGGAACTAGACTTAAAGTAAAAATCTTGCAACGTAACTTAAGTGAAGCCGAAATTTTAACAGGATGTGGCGCCGGTGAAATTGTTTTTATTCCGAGAATCCCCATCATACCAAATAATTATCCGTTCAGTTTTAAGCGCGTTCAATTCCTAGTAAGTTTATGTAATGCAATGACAATAAATAAAGCGCAAGGTCAGAGATTACACGTTGCAGGTGTAGATCTCAGTACGGGCTGTTTTACTCATGACTCATGGCCAACTCTATGTCGCATTGTCTCGCGTTAGCAATCCCCAAAATCTGTATGTGTACGTCCCCAATGGTTCCACATCTAACATCGTTTACACAGAAGTTCTGTCCTAAAACATATAACATTTTATACAAATTTTCACGCGGACGAAGTCGCGGGCACAGCTAGTATTAAATACAAAGTTATACTTTAAAATGTGTGTGGTGTATGTGTGTATGTATGTGTGCGTGTGTGTGTATGTGTTTATATATAGATTATTCCCCGTGTTGTAACAATGCTTCTGTGTCCTCATATGTAAGTGGTTTTATCCACTTAAAATTAATGTTTCTTTGCAGTCATAATATTTTTTTGCGTGTATGTATATCTTTTTAGTTATTCTATTATATAATTGAGCTGATCGTTTATTATATTGTATACATCCAAATTTGGATAAATCATAAGTATTTAGGTACTTATGATTAAGTGTAGGAGATAGATGTGTAGTTCATACTTAGAATACTGAACCAAATAGCGCTCGCATTGTCGCTTGGATACCTATGTGTGGCGCGCAAGTTTCCTGTTGGCATGGTACATATTAACTTTTATATAATGCCTCGTTTATCTAGTGGTAAGTAGGTAGGTAAGTAATTTGTTAAGTACCTAATACGGAGTATTCCGCTTTCGGCACCAATAAGTATTTTTGCTTGGTGGCGAATGTCGAATAAAATACCTATTGGTGCTGAAAGTGGAATAGCTTAGGTGCCGAAACCATAGGTGCCGAAAAAATTAGTTAGGCCTAATACGATGTCTAATTAGACCTAAGGATTATTTGGCATGGAATTCGGGGTAGGAAGGTAATTCTATATTTGTTTTTATGATTAACTTGAAGTCCCAGGTATGCATATGATATCTAGGTAGGCAAAGGCTTGGTATGCAATTGAATTATGGATAAGTGATTGTACCTATAAAGACATTTTCAGCCTAGTAACCTATTTGGAAGATATAAATATGACAGATGATCCCAAGCCCTCGCTAGTCGTCAGCTTAGGCTGGTGAGGCCAGCATGTAACCACTAACTGTCAAAGATTCGTCTGGTCTGGACTTCAATCAGAAACACCTTATCTTGTCTATCGTTTAGAAAAAAGTAACGACAATATTTTTTTTGTTGGCTCTCGCATATCGGTTTAACCGTAGAGCAAACATGCCCGCGTAGCAATTTTCGCTCCAGGGCGTCGCTGTTGGTAAAAAGTGGGTTCCGTGTACCTCTGAGTACAGTCCTTCTAAGATATACCTATAGGTATAGGCGTTAGTCAATGTATGTACCTGCTTATTTATAATAATTATTATAGAATAGATAAAATTATTTCGGATTAAGGCAAACTGACTTAGTAGTGTTTATTTTATATGCAACAGTGTGTGAACATAGAGTTATTGCTTATTCTTGCTCGTTGACCTAAAACTTGTCGCCATCTTGATTTTACGACGTCAATTTTATGTGCAACGTCAGGCACGGAAATATTACTCAGTTATCTTGGCACGGCTATAAGAAAATCTTTTGTTTATATCTTATGGTCATTGTAATATTAAGGTGTAGTGTTATTAAAACAAATTTCAAAAGGCAAATGTGCGAAATTCGTGACTTTGCGTGTATATGGAGAGTAATCGGAACCACTTTATTTATTTCGCGAACCACTTTATTTGACCGCGATTGGATCTATTTAAAAATTATTTCACTATGTGAAAGGTACATTAATACAGATAGACATAGACTTTTTATAATGTTTAACCAAGCCCAAGTGGCGCCGGACCGCTAATGTACCTATCTAACATTTTATTTAAAATAAATATCTTTAGTATTTAAATTAACTGAGAATTAAAGACTATACAAATAATAACATTAGCTTTCAGAATATCATTTATATTAATTATGTCATTTCCTTGGGACAGAAGCGCAGTAAAGTGTCAAATAAACAACGCGATAAAATCCGTATATAGTAGTTTAATTTCAATGAATAACATTCGCGTAAACAGAAGACAGTACTAAGAAGCGCAGGTGCTCTTTGATTCGGTCTCAAGTTCAAAGCACTACCTATTTATTTAATATTTAAAATGTGTTCTGCTTCCTTATACCTTATCTCTTTCTCCTATCTCTATTCAAATTTTACTAATTGTTATAGGCGTGAAGTATGGTTTGAGATGATGCGTCTAAAGTTTTACTTAAAACATCACAACAAATTGATGTCCCATATTTTAACGGCTACAAATTCTCTAACGTATCTGATTAGGTACGCTCTCCTTTTAATTAATTTAGTCATGTTTATCCATTTAATTGAATAAACTTACTCTAAAATTTTATATTTAGTAACAAAATAATCCCTTAAAATTAGCTACAGGGGAAAGTAATATAGTTGTATCTAGCTCGTGAAACTCATTTAGGGGATCAAACAGGTGGGCCCGGACGGTCAGTGTTTGAAATAGATAGATGCTCGACTGTCGTAAAAGTGATTAATGAGAGCGAATCTCAAAATTTACTTTAGGTTTGTCCTTGACAAATAGTGCTGCTCTTAAAGGTAATTTCATTTAACTTACTCAATATTATCTGACGTTCATTGGTATTACCTACGTTATGTTTGAAATATGTAAATAATCCTAATCCTAACTAATATTATAAAAGCGAAAATGAGTTTGTTTGTTCGTTACCTTCTCACGCCTAAACCACTGAACCGATCATCCTGCAATTTTGCATTATACGTTGACAGGTGTACAGAAACGGACATAGTCTACCTTTCATCCCGAAAAAATTACTGTTCCCGAGGAAAACAATAATAACGTTCTTATGATAATAGATGGCGCCACGTGTCTTTCGAATCATGATTGAATTATATTATTACAAGTATGTAGAGTACAACCCGAACTGATTGTCAAATTCTAAATTAACGCGAGCGAAACCGCGGGCAAAAGCTAGTAATTAATATTATAGCGCGGGTTGGCAGACTTCACATATCTGCGAGATAATTATGATTAGCTTTCAGAGATGCAAGTTTCCTCATGATATTTTCCTTTACCCTTAAAGTCAGCGATAATCAAATATTGAATATGCATATCATATAACTTAGAAAATTCAGAGCCTTAGAATCGAACTCGAGACGTCTGCTTGGCTAGTCTCCGGCGGTCTCGCACTAGGCTCTTGCTACTTGCGATATCACTGTTGAGCCAACGTGGTAGACTATGGCCTAACCCTTCTCACACTGAGAAGAAGCCTGTGCCCAGCAGGACAGTTTATATACCTACAGGTAGTGGTGTGATAAACGGCTTAATTTCGACAACGCTTACAACGTTGTGTTTATATTGAAAAGCGCGCTTTTGAAAAAGCTTTTCACTTAAAACGCTTTTTGTAATTAGTTGTGAAAGTGGACATTAATGCTGCCGCTGCCCGCTTGTCAAATCGTTTTATTAGTTATTGCTGTATTAAACGTTAAAACTGCGTACTTTAAACGAAAGTTTATGCAACTAAAACAAAAATTGTTTTACTACTTATAAATATTATTACATAAACAAACAACTCGTAATTTAGTAGCTTAATCTTAATGTTGACATGTTTGTTTGTATATTAGTCTTTATGTCCTCACGTATTGAGTTCATTTTCAATATTACTTTAAAAAAGCAGTGAGCAGTGCGGCCAACTTAACGTTTGCGAATCGTTGTCATTCGTTATCGTTCAACGCGCCAGTCGCCAGCGCCCAGCGGCTGCGGCAGCGTTACAGTTTGTGAAGTTGCTTTCCGTTTAAACGAAATCGGCGTGTAATAAACGAACGCTTATGCTTATGTTGATAAGCAGATTGTGTTTAAAGCTTTTCGTTTAAACGCCCACTACTACCTACAGGGCTGATATATTTTTTTATAACAAAATATTCCAGTTACTAATACGCATTAGAGTTTTAAGTAATAAAGCTTATAGCGCATGACGTAATCTTAAAAATAAACCTGTAGAACAACACACGTATGTGTTAGTAATAATATAAACATGTGCAGAAGCATTATGTGTCGATAAATAAGCTCGCCGACACACAGAGTCAAAGCAAAGTGGCTTAGTGTAGGCGGCTTTGCATTGTTAGCGAGTGCTTTTATAGCTTCAGGTGATTTTGTATGTTATTATTTAAAGGTTCTCTGTTGAGATAAGGTATCTAGCTAAGTATTAAGTTTGATAAGTATTGTTATTGATATTATTTTAATAATATACATATATATTATATGGTTATCACTCATTGTTATAGGTGGCAATTTTAATAGTATTTATGCCAAACGACTATGGCCCGGTTCCTATATAAAGAAAAGAATCGTTTTAGCTACGGAAAATTCGTTTTGGAGGCCCAATCACGCCCTTTCCCCCATCCCGCTCCTTCTCCTTCCCACTTCCTTTCCTAAAGTGATGCCTCTGGTGTCGCAGGCGTCCATAGGCTACGGTGACCACTTACCATCAGGTGGGCCGTATGCTTGTTTGCCACCTTAGTTGTATAAAAAAAAAACATTATATGAAAATGTGTCAACATTAACTATCCCTAGATAATACAACTCGTTTCTTAAATATAGGAAACGGGCCCATGTGCATTGCGTACGTAAAAAATTAGTGATAATACTATCGAAAAATAAATGATGCTATCCAATTTTAGGGAGAGCATTGCGTAACTCCATAGATATATTTATATTTCTATGCGTAACTCTTTGCTACTGAAGAAACTTTTTAGTTAAGTATAAGTTGATACCTACACCTTAGGCCTAGAACGCACTTGCGGCTTGCCGCGATGCGGCGTGCCCTTGCGGCAGGCCGCACATGTATTTTACATGAAACCGCATGATAACGACGCACTGATTTGCGGCCAGCCGTCAACCGCTCCGGTTGTTCTGGTTTATTTTTTCGACGATTTTTTCTACGATAATATAAATAAATAACTGCCGCAACTTCTTCGACGTCCATCATGTACAATATTTCTAGAAGTACTGACGACTGCGGTAGTCCGCAATAGAACCAAGACGATACGGTTATCCGAAATACGGCGTGTCGTTACGGCAGACCGTATATACTACGGTCTGCCGCAACGGCACGCCGCATCGCGGCCAGCCGCTAGTGCGTTCTAGGCCTTATACCTACGTCTTACATAAAATAAACACTCAGTTTTCCATTGACAAAAACGACACCTGCCACACTTACCAGTTTTTATCTGAAACAGTAAATTTAAAATGTAACATACAAAGGCTCGCTATCTCCATTGCCAAAAGAGTATGCAATGATGTATTATACCGATAATTTGCCTCCTATGTTAAAACATAAACCTGAAGGGCCCACATTAAGGGTGGAGAGAATTGTCGTTTATAGGCACAGTGCCAGAGTCCATGCTGCCAGAACCTTAAAAAACCTTTCTTAATAGAAAAATCTACTAACTCTTTGACCCGGGAGTCGAACCCGATGCCGGATACACAGCAGTGACATTCATTACACTTGCAGCGCACTACCATAGCAGTAAAAGAGCACAATAACATTTTAAATAATAAAAGAGTACATTAACATTTTAAATAATAAAAGAGCAGAGCACATTAACATTTTAAATAATAAAATATGATAGTTATGCTCTATTAAAATAGTGCCATATTTAAATTGATATAAAAGTCGTTCCTGGTTTGAAAATAACACAAAAGCACTTCGATCAATAGTGTATTATTGATCGTAGCAAACGCATATAATATGTACCGATTTTTGATGCTGCATAATGCATAGCTTTAAAACACCTACTAAATACCTAAAACCATCACCTGGACTGATTACCTACAATGTCGTAGTACTTGAATATGTTACCAATTTAACATTAATATTATATTAAGTAGAATAATAATTATGTTTTAGTCTGTTAAACACGGCGCATGTAGTGTTTACTAATAATTGTTTGTTACAATAACTAAAGTTTCCAAAATTGTTACATAGTTATATAAGAAACATTGTATACAAGCCTTAGTGAACCTTATCAAATAAATAAATAAATAGCTTATCCCTACACCAGCACCCCGTATTGATAAGTTTCTATTTACATTGTATCTCTCTCTCTCAATGTCGCATCTTATCAAATTATTTAGCTAGGTAAGTACTACAAATATAGCTGTTACTGACCGATCCTATACCTATGTACATCTAAGCCTTCGGACGTGTACGTGTTGGTAAATACAAGTTTTCTAGCAATCAACCACATCAAAGATACGTGTTTGAAGCAACTGTTGACTTGTTGACGCTGAAAGCCGACCTTACCTTTGGGAAAAAGATGAGGATTGCCTACGTACGCCCTTCTAACACGCTTCGTCCTGTCTAATGTTGTAAAATAAACAGACGGGATATACTTTGAAGGTGAGAGCTTTGAATATTTGACTTTCGACTGCACGGATAATAATAATAATAATAATAATTAAAACATTTATTGAATATAATACATTACACAAGCTAAATATACCCACCAAACTGTGTGACAGTTTGTCGGCGGGAATAGCGCTCGATAAACATTTGGTATGAGCTAACAACAATAAC